>JASUAD010000013.1:51129562-57109562 GCA_037013555.1 Sextonia rubra | reverse complement strand
GGCATGGTTTCCCAAAAACCAACCGATAAGGTGACATGCCAATGGGCGTCTTATATGCAGTCCTATACGCCCACAAGGCATCATCCAAGCGCAAACTCCAATCTTTCCTGCTTGGATTGACCGTCTTTCCAAGGATGGACTTGATTTCTCGATTTGACACTTCTGCTTGTCCGCTAGTTTGCGGGTGATATGCAGTGGACACCTTGTGAGTGACATGGTACTTTCGCAGCAAAGTTTCCACAGTTCTATTGCAAAAATGTGTGCCTCGATCACTTATGAGGGCTCTTGGAGTTCCAAACCGAGAGAATATGTTAGATTTGATAAAATCTGCAACAACTTTAGAATCATCAGTCCTGGTGGCTTTAGCTTCCACCCATTTTGAGACATAATCAACAGCAAGCAAAATGTAAACATAACCAAAAGAAACTGGGAACGGTCCCATGAAATCTATGCCCCAAACATCAAAAATTTCACAAAATAGTATGGGGTTTTGTGTCATCTCACTCCTTTGGGATATGTTACCTATCTTTTGACAATTAGCACATGACTTGCAAAAAAAATATGAATCTCTGAATAGAGATGGCCAATAGAAACCACATTCTAACACTTTTCTAGCCGTCCTCTTAGCTCCAAAGTGACCTCCACAAGCATAAGAATGACAAAAGGTGAGAATAGAAATAATTTCATTGTCAGGGACGCACCTTCTTATCACTTGATCTGCACAATGCTTCCATAAGTAAGGGTCATCCCACACATAGTATTTGGCATCACTCTTGATCTTATCTCTTTGAGCCTTGGACAAATCAGGAGGTAACATTTTAGTAACCAAATAATTTACAATATTTGCATACCAGGGTAATGTCGCACTCGCGGAGAACAACTGCTCGTCAGGGAAAGTCTCCTGCAGACGAAGTTCTTCCTCCACATGAACTAAACGACTCAAATGATCTGCGACACGATTTTCTGTTCCTCTTTTGTCTTTGATCTCCAAATCAAATTCACTCAAGAGAAGTATCCATCGTATTAATCTTGGTTTTGCCTCTTTCTTCATCATTAGATAACGAAGAGCTGCATGATCAGAGTAAACAATAACTTTGGTACCAAGCAAATAAGATCTAAACTTTTCTAAAGCAAAGACAACATATAAGAGTTCTTTTTTAGTAGTAGAATAATTTCTCTGAGGATCATTCAAGGTCCTTGAAGCATAATAAATGGCATGAGACGCTTTTCCAATTCTTTGACCCAAGACAGCGCCAACTGCATAATCACTTGCGTCGCACATTATCTCAAAAGGAAAGTCCCAGTTAGGGGGCTGGACAACTGGGGAAGAAGTCAACAGTTGTTTTAGCATATCAAACGCCTTTTTACATTCTTCACCAAATGTAAAAACCACATCTTTTTGTAACAACTTGCACAGAGGTAATGCTATTTTGGAGAAGTCTTTGATGAATCTTCGGTAAAAACCTGCATGACCAAGAAAAGAGCGAACTTCCCGCACACTAGTGGGATAAGGTAAAGATTGAATAATATCAATTTTTGCTTTATCTACCTCAATTCCCTTAGATGAAACAACATGACCCAAAACTATACCTTGTTCAACCATAAAATGACATTTTTCAGAGTTCAACACAAGGTTAGTTTCTATGCATCTTTGAAGCACAAGTGTAAGGTTATGCAAACAATTATCAAAGGAGTCTCCATAAACTGTGAAATCATCCATAAAGACTTCTATGATATGTTCAATATAATCTGAAAAGATACTAACCATACACCTTTGGAAAGTGGCTGGGGCGTTGCAAAGGCCGAAGGGCATGCGACGATATGCAAAAGTCCCGAATGGGCATGTAAAAGTCGTCTTTTCTTGATCCTCCGGTGCAATTGCAATTTGGAAGTAACCTGAATAACCATCAAGAAAACAATAGTAAGAATGACCAGCCAACCTTTCAAGCATTTGATCAATAAAAGGTAAAGGGAATGTCACGACCCGAGCCCAGAATTCGGGGGTTAGCGAAAAGCTAAACCGGTGACACACGTACTCCCGTGCACGTGCACCCAAACCCAGTCCAGATGCACGCACACAAGGGATCTAACACGTGCGAACTAAGCGTACGCGGAAGCTGTACATATCATAGCAAGCAACAAAGAAAAATAAAATAGCGGAAGCTAAAACAAATACGAAACGGAAAAGACAAAGACAAATACACTGAGATAAAACCGAATACACACCAAAATCAATATACACAAAATATACAGAATACAAGTCCAAAGTCCAAAGTCCAAATACAAGCTCTCAAAACCAAAACGCAAAATAAAAGCCACTGGTATGCATGCACGCACTTGGCAGAAGTGATCAGGCCCACTCTGCCAGACCGGAGGGTGCCTCTACACTCGCCCCTGCAGCCTCCTCGACCGCCGGGGAGCTGGGCAAGGTATCTGTGCCTGCAACACCACAGACAACACGAATGAATACAACGATCCAGCAAATATAAGTAACAAGAAAGAAACACGCATAGTATCAAAGCGAATGAAATAGGGACAGAAGATTAAATACAGAGTTCATCTTAGTATGCTAAGCAAATCGTGCATAGGAGTAAAACATGATAATGGAATCAAAACATAAAATACTGAGCTAGTTGGCTACTACGTTAACCATGTTCTCTCCAAAAGAGAGCAGAGCAGAGCAGAGCAGAGAACACCGCTGTCCAGGCCAAAGGTACAAGCGGGTCTCGGTTTCCTGGGTTCCGGGGTCCCAAGACAAAGCAACACTGCAGTTAAAACAGAGATACAGAGATCTACGCCAGAGGTAACCCCGTCGGGTATCCTAGGGCTGAGGCTGAGTAGAGCCAGACTAATACCAATCAAATCAAATCCATAGAAAGGGGAGATTATCCGCTTTGGACTCACCGATGACAAAGACCGGATCTTATCCTCACGTATTAACCTCTGGGCAGAGCCACCAGGGAATACCCAAAAATCAGAGATATACAAAGCCAGAGAATATACAAAGCATAGCATAGATCAAAACAGAGTACAGAGCGAAGAATAATACAGATATACAGAACGAAAGCAAAATGACTGAGGAATGCATAACATAGATTAACAGAACAGAGGGCAAAACCATAAACAATATGCAATGCATCTCAGATTAATACGGAATCAAGGTTCATTACAAGCCAAGTCTAATCTAGTTGCATCACTATCACTAACCGTGCATGTTGATGTAGTTTTAAGTTATTCGATGCACCGTTGCCATCCTAGTGTTGCAATATAATCCTTATGTGCATCGAAGTCCCTTAAACCAACACCCATGGGGAGGTGCTTAACAATGAGCAACACTCACATGAATAAGTCACAGCCTAACAGACTATTCATGCGCTCCAAAGAATCCATTTGGGCCGGTTTACGGGTATGGTTAACCTGTATTTGAGCCCTACAAGGTCACACCATTAGCCTAAGTTTAACTGATATTTAACAGGTCTTACGGTTTAGCCATGGGTGACCTACGGCTTAGCCGTGGCATCCTACGGCGTAGCCGCAATATGCACTACGGCTTAGCCGTGGTTCCCTTCAGAACACGGCTAAACTGTCAGCTTTTCCACCACTGATCTGATACATCTCACGGCTGAGCTACGGTGGAGTCCACGGCTTAGCCGTAAACCATCACGGCTTAGCCGTAGCCTCACCGTAAGAACACTGATATCAGAAAAGTTTCGACTGATCAGAGATTAAATCCACGGCTTAGATACGGTTTGGTTCACGGTTAGCTTACGGCTCAGCCGTAGGACAAATTACGGCTTAGCCGTAGCCTAGCCGTAGAACAAACTCGAATTTGTCACTCTCTGGAATCTAAGCCGTACAGGGTTACGGCTTAGCCGTACAATACAGACGCGAATTCGGGAAGATTACAGAAACGAAATTTTGATACAGAAACTGAATAAAATGAGTTACAGAGGTTCCAAATTCACAAATTGTGGCTGTAAAACATGCTAGACAAAGAATAAGAGTGAATCAAAGCCATCAAACAAACACCCATATGTGTTATCAAAGCCTGTACTTATACTTGCCTCAAATCTGACAAAATCCTCTGAAATCAAGCTCCAAGCAACTAAAATCAAAACAAATCAAAGCAATCACACATGCATGAGATGAAGACATAGCAACAGAGAATGGGAGATGTAATTTGGAGAAGAAATACAAAGAGTTGGGAAAGAACCCACTTACCTAAGGCAAGGACAGAGATGAGAGAATGGAGAAGAACCCAAATCAAACAAGGGAATCCAAATCCTACTCGAGTAAGAGAAGGAAAGAGAAGAGAGAGAGAGAGAGAGAACGAACGTGGCTTCTGAATTCTCCTTGCATGCAGTCGATCAAATGAAATGGGCAAGAGAGAGACATCTGTAAGATGACTCACTTATATAGGTTTGTAGTTTTAAAACAAGGTCTAATGGGTTTAAGCAATTTACAGATTAAGTCACACGAAGGTCCATCTTCCCCAATTGACTCCAAACGGATCTGACACAGTTACGGAATTTGTCGAGCTCAACGAAATACACGTGCTGACACCAAGATGATGCAAAGATGACATGATCAAAGCAAAAGCAAAATTACGAAAAAGGGCTTAGAACTACCTATTCCAGGTCAAAGGTCACTCAACTACCTATCCATGACCCAAAACAAGTCCAAAAGAAATAAACAAAACAAAACACACACTAATGAGCCACTAATCCGGCTCAAAGGGGATCGGAGTGTTACATCCTCCCCCACTAGGAATCATTCCGTCCTCGGAATGACTACCTACCTGCGCAAAGAGCTGGGGGTACTGGCGCGCTAGCTGCTCCTCTAGCTCCCAAGTAGCCTCATCCGGACCGTGATGCTCCCACAACACTTTAACCCATCTGATAGTCCTGGTACGGAGAATCTGCTCTCGTGTCCCAACGATGCGAAGCGGACGCTCAACGTAAGTCGCATTAGGCTGAATCTGAATGTCATCATAGCGAATCACATGGCTCGGATCTGGCACATACTTACGGAGCATCGACACATGGAACACATCGTGAACACCGGAGAACTCAACTGGAAGTGTCAACCGATAGGCTAAATCTCCAACTCGGCTCTTGACTTCGAACGGTCCTACATATCTCGGAGCTAACTTGCCCTTCTGACCAAATCGAACTGTGCCCTTCATCGGAGAAACTTTAAGGAACACCCAATCTCCAACTTGGAATGCCAAAGGTCTCCTCCGAGTATCAGCATAGCTCTTCTGCCTGGACCGAGCAATCTTCAGATTCTCTATCACTTTCTGCACTTTCTCTGTCGTCTCAGCAATGATTGTCGGACCATGGAAACTTCTAGTTCCAACTTCTTCCCAGCACACTGGAGTCCTGCACTTACGTCCGTATAGAGCCTCATAAGGTGCCATACCAATACTCTCATGGAAGCTGTTGTTGTAAGCAAACTCACACAATGCTAGATGTGTATCCCATTCCTTCTCAAAGTTCAGCACACTAGCTCTGAGCATATCCTCCAACGTCTGAATGGTACGCTCCGACTGTCCATCAGTCTGGGGGTGGTATGCCGTACTAAAACTCAACTTCGTGCCCATAGCTTCCTGAAATGCTCTCCAGAATGAAGATACAAAACGACTGTCTCGATCTGACACAATCGATACTGGGGTGCCATGCAATCTGACTATCTCGTCAACAAACTTCCTGGCCATCTCCGTGAATGTCATCCCTTTCTTGAACGGAAGGAAATGTGCTGACTTAGTCAATCTGTCCACTATGACCCAGATCGCATTATTCTTCCTACTGGTCGGCGGAAAACCGGAAACAAAATCCATAGTAATGTGCTCCCACTTCCACTGCGGAGTGTGCAATGGATGCAATGATCCTGGAGGTCGCTGATGATCAGCTTTTACCCTCTGACAGGTCAAACATCGAGCTACGAACCCTGCGATCTCCCGCTTCATATTGTTCCACCAAAATCTATCCTTCAAGTTCCGGTACATCTTCGTACTCCCTGGGTGCATCGCATATCGGGCATCGTGCGCCTCTGTCATCAACTTATCTTTCAGCTCATCCACAGCGGGAACACACAATCTGTTCCTGAAGTACAAAACTCCATCTACTAGGCTAAAATCCGGTCGATCTGAAATCCGATCTCTGAACTTCACCAGGAGGGGGTCCTCAAACTGGCGATCCTTGATCTGCTGAATCACCTCAGGCTGAAACACGACAGTAGTAGCTAATGTCACCGAGTCTCCTACCATCTGAACCTCTACAGGCTGATCATGCACAAGCATATAGAATCCTGCTAACACCTGAAGACTGTCTGTCCTCCTGCTAAGTGCATCTGCAACTACATTGCCTTTGCCTGGGTGGTACTTGATCGGAAAGTCGTAGTCTTTGATGAACTCCAACCATCTTCGCTGCCTCATATTCAAGTCATGCTGATCAAACAAGTATTGCAGACTGTGATGATCGGAATGGACCTCAAACTTCACACCGTACAGGTAATGTCGCCACAACTTCAATGCAAATACAATGGCTGCTAACTCCAAGTCATGTGTGGCATAGTTCTTCTCATGTTCTTTCAACTGTCTGGATCCATAGGCAATCACCTTCTGATTCTGCATCAGTACACAGCCTAGTCCAACTCTAGAGGCATCTGAGTAAATCATGAATCCCTCACTACCATTCGGGAGAGTCAACACTGGCGCCGTAGTGAGCTTTTCCTTCAGCAACTGAAAACTACGCTCACATTTCTCTGTCCACTCATACGGGACCTTCTTCCGAGTCAACTGAGTCAGCGGAGCTGAAATCTTCGAGAAATCCTGCACAAACCTGCGGTAATATCCCGCCAAACCCAGAAAACTCCGAATCTCTGTCACTGATCTAGGACGGGGCCAATGGACTACTGCCTCAATCTTAGCCGGATCCACCATCAATCCATCTCTAGAAATCTTATGACCCAGAAATGCAACTTGCTCTAACCAGAAATCACACTTAGCCAACTTTGCATACAACTTGTGATCTCGAAGCAGCTGCAATGCCTTCCTCAGATGGTCTGTATGTTCCTCAGCAGTCTTCGAATAGACCAATATGTCATCTATAAAAACCACAACGAACTGGTCCAAGAAGGAAGTAAACACCCTGTTCATCAACGCCATAAAAGCTGCGGGTGCGTTTGTCAAACCAAATGGCATGACAAGGAACTCGTAGTGTCCATACCGAGTCCTGAAAGCTGTCTTAGGAACATCCTCATCCTTCACCCTGAGCTGGTGATATCCTGACCTCAAGTCAATCTTAGAGAAGTAAGCTGCACCCTGAAGCTGATCGAACAACTCATCGATCCTAGGCAATGGATATTTGTTCTTGATGGTCACTTTATTCAACTGCCTGTAGTCAATACACATCCGGAAACTGCCATCCTTCTTCTTGACAAACAAAACAGGTGCTCCCCAAGGTGAAACACTGGGGCGTATGAACCCTTTATCCAACAGATCCTGCAACTGTTTCTTCAATTCCAACAACTCTGCAGGTGCCATACGATATGGAGCTCTACTGATAGGTGCTGTACCTGGTACCACGTCAATAGCAAATTCTACCTCCCGAACTGGTGGCAACTCTGGCACATCTTCCGGAAAAACATCCGGAAACTCGCTGACTACTGGAATCTCACTGAGCTGTCGCCGATCTTTCTTCTCTGAAATGAATGCAAGAAATCCCTCACATCCCCTACGAAGCATCCTGTCTGCCTTACAAGCAGAGATCACACGTCTTGGGCACTTCATCTGGCTGCCCTCAAATCGGAATCCGCTGCCCAAATCAAAGTAGATAGCCTTGCTGTAGCAATTGATACACGCATGATATCTCGCAAGCCAGTCCATACCAAGAATCACATCAAAATCCAGTGTCGTGAGCAACACGAGGTCTACTGGGAGCTGATGACCAGCTATCCGCACATCACACTGAGGGTAAAACACACTGCACTCCACCCGCTTACCAACCGGAGTGGATACTAGCAACAAGTATGGAAGTGGTGTGGGTCGCTGTCGAAGCTGCACAGCAAAATGGGGTGCTACGTACGAACGCGTAGACCCGGAGTCAAATAAAGCTAAAGCTTCTGCATCGGAAATTAAAATTTTACCTTCCACTACCGTGGCCTCCTCCGCGCCCTCATGCGTAGCAGCATAGGCTCGGGCTGTCTGGCGATTCGGCTTCTGACCTGGGCGAGCTGGCTGAGATCTGCCCTGTGCTGTAGGTCCTGTCTGTCTCGTCTGTGGAGAGAACTGAAACTTCGGGCATTGGGCCCGCCTGTGGTCCGTAGAGCCACACCCGAAACAAGCCCCACTCTTCCTCCAACATCTGTCGGTGGGGTGATCCTTCCCACAGTGACCGCAAACTACCTGAGAACTGCTCGAACTGCCCTGTTTACCCTTGAACTTCTTCTGGAACTGACTTCTACCACTGAAACCTGCTGCCCTCTTAGCCTCTGTTCGCTCCTCCTCAAAGATGGCCTCTGCATCATAAGCCCTGTCAATAGCGTCATCCAATGTAGCCGGCCACATACAAGCAACCACGTGGCGTTTGTGTCTCGGATTCAGGCCGTTGACGAAGCGAGTCACTTTCTTATGCTCTGTGTTCACCATGTCCTCTGCGAAATGAGACAACTCTGTAAACTTGTGTACATAATCTGCAACTGGCATCTGTCTCTGCTGAAGGTTGAAGAATTCCACTTCCTTGGCTCGCTGAATATGGAGAGGCATGAACTTACGACGGAATTGCTGCTTGAAGGTCTCCCAAACTGTGGCACTGGGCATAGTCTGAAATGAAGTCTTAACACTCCTCCACCATGTCTTAGCTACACTCCGAAACATAGAGGCTGTGAGAACTACCTTCTGCTTGTTGCTGCACACAATCGTATCAAATAGCTCTTCAGTCTGCTCCAACCATTGCTCAGCCTGCAATGCATCCTCTATCCCATGGAACTCAGTCGCCCCTCGCTTACGGAACTTGTCGAAAAGCGCATTAGGATCTGATTCCTTAGGCTGGAAAATCACCTGCTGATCTACATGAGGTGATGCTACTGCAGCAGCCTGACTCTGCCTATCTACCATGGACGCCATCTGTGCCTGTAATGACTGCATAGACTGCATCATCATCATCATCCGCTCCTCACTACTGATGTGTGGGGGTACCGATCCACTATCACCATTGTGGCCCTGTTGATTCTCATCCCTAGATCCTGATCCTGATGCCATCCTGCAAAAGGAAAAGAAACACAACACACAATATAAAAGGCCCTGAGTTAGTCAAACCCCAAATCAACATATGAGACCTCGAGTCAAATAGTTGATATCGTCATCTCACCACGATCTTAGATGCCTACATGCTTATAACTAGTATGCTCTGATACCATACAATACGTATGTCACGACCCGAGCCCAGAATTCGGGGGTTAGCGAAAAGCTAAACCGGTGACACACGTACTCCCGTGCACGTGCACCCAAACCCAGTCCAGATGCACGCACACAAGGGATCTAACACGTGCGAACTAAGCGTACGCGGAAGCTGTACATATCATAGCAAGCAACAAAGAAAAATAAAATAGCGGAAGCTAAAACAAATACGAAACGGAAAAGACAAAGACAAATACACTGAGATAAAACCGAATACACACCAAAATCAATATACACAAAATATACAGAATACAAGTCCAAAGTCCAAAGTCCAAATACAAGCTCTCAAAACCAAAACGCAAAATAAAAGCCACTGGTATGCATGCACGCACTTGGCAGAAGTGATCAGGCCCACTCTGCCAGACCGGAGGGTGCCTCTACACTCGCCCCTGCAGCCTCCTCGACCGCCGGGGAGCTGGGCAAGGTATCTGTGCCTGCAACACCACAGACAACACGAATGAATACAACGATCCAGCAAATATAAGTAACAAGAAAGAAACACGCATAGTATCAAAGCGAATGAAATAGGGACAGAAGATTAAATACAGAGTTCATCTTAGTATGCTAAGCAAATCGTGCATAGGAGTAAAACATGATAATGGAATCAAAACATAAAATACTGAGCTAGTTGGCTACTACGTTAACCATGTTCTCTCCAAAAGAGAGCAGAGCAGAGCAGAGCAGAGAACACCGCTGTCCAGGCCAAAGGTACAAGCGGGTCTCGGTTTCCTGGGTTCCGGGGTCCCAAGACAAAGCAACACTGCAGTTAAAACAGAGATACAGAGATCTACGCCAGAGGTAACCCCGTCGGGTATCCTAGGGCTGAGGCTGAGTAGAGCCAGACTAATACCAATCAAATCAAATCCATAGAAAGGGGAGATTATCCGCTTTGGACTCACCGATGACAAAGACCGGATCTTATCCTCACGTATTAACCTCTGGGCAGAGCCACCAGGGAATACCCAAAAATCAGAGATATACAAAGCCAGAGAATATACAAAGCATAGCATAGATCAAAACAGAGTACAGAGCGAAGAATAATACAGATATACAGAACGAAAGCAAAATGACTGAGGAATGCATAACATAGATTAACAGAACAGAGGGCAAAACCATAAACAATATGCAATGCATCTCAGATTAATACGGAATCAAGGTTCATTACAAGCCAAGTCTAATCTAGTTGCATCACTATCACTAACCGTGCATGTTGATGTAGTTTTAAGTTATTCGATGCACCGTTGCCATCCTAGTGTTGCAATATAATCCTTATGTGCATCGAAGTCCCTTAAACCAACACCCATGGGGAGGTGCTTAACAATGAGCAACACTCACATGAATAAGTCACAGCCTAACAGACTATTCATGCGCTCCAAAGAATCCATTTGGGCCGGTTTACGGGTATGGTTAACCTGTATTTGAGCCCTACAAGGTCACACCATTAGCCTAAGTTTAACTGATATTTAACAGGTCTTACGGTTTAGCCATGGGTGACCTACGGCTTAGCCGTGGCATCCTACGGCGTAGCCGCAATATGCACTACGGCTTAGCCGTGGTTCCCTTCAGAACACGGCTAAACTGTCAGCTTTTCCACCACTGATCTGATACATCTCACGGCTGAGCTACGGTGGAGTCCACGGCTTAGCCGTAAACCATCACGGCTTAGCCGTAGCCTCACCGTAAGAACACTGATATCAGAAAAGTTTCGACTGATCAGAGATTAAATCCACGGCTTAGATACGGTTTGGTTCACGGTTAGCTTACGGCTCAGCCGTAGGACAAATTACGGCTTAGCCGTAGCCTAGCCGTAGAACAAACTCGAATTTGTCACTCTCTGGAATCTAAGCCGTACAGGGTTACGGCTTAGCCGTACAATACAGACGCGAATTCGGGAAGATTACAGAAACGAAATTTTGATACAGAAACTGAATAAAATGAGTTACAGAGGTTCCAAATTCACAAATTGTGGCTGTAAAACATGCTAGACAAAGAATAAGAGTGAATCAAAGCCATCAAACAAACACCCATATGTGTTATCAAAGCCTGTACTTATACTTGCCTCAAATCTGACAAAATCCTCTGAAATCAAGCTCCAAGCAACTAAAATCAAAACAAATCAAAGCAATCACACATGCATGAGATGAAGACATAGCAACAGAGAATGGGAGATGTAATTTGGAGAAGAAATACAAAGAGTTGGGAAAGAACCCACTTACCTAAGGCAAGGACAGAGATGAGAGAATGGAGAAGAACCCAAATCAAACAAGGGAATCCAAATCCTACTCGAGTAAGAGAAGGAAAGAGAAGAGAGAGAGAGAGAGAGAACGAACGTGGCTTCTGAATTCTCCTTGCATGCAGTCGATCAAATGAAATGGGCAAGAGAGAGACATCTGTAAGATGACTCACTTATATAGGTTTGTAGTTTTAAAACAAGGTCTAATGGGTTTAAGCAATTTACAGATTAAGTCACACGAAGGTCCATCTTCCCCAATTGACTCCAAACGGATCTGACACAGTTACGGAATTTGTCGAGCTCAACGAAATACACGTGCTGACACCAAGATGATGCAAAGATGACATGATCAAAGCAAAAGCAAAATTACGAAAAAGGGCTTAGAACTACCTATTCCAGGTCAAAGGTCACTCAACTACCTATCCATGACCCAAAACAAGTCCAAAAGAAATAAACAAAACAAAACACACACTAATGAGCCACTAATCCGGCTCAAAGGGGATCGGAGTGTTACAGGGAAGTGGTCCTTGCGGGTTACAGCATTTAATTTCCTATAATCTATACAAACCCGCCACCCATTTTGAACCCGGGTAGGGACTAACTCATCATTCTGATTTTTCACAACAGTTATTCCAGTCTTTTTAGGAACCACTTGAACCGGGCTAACCCAACTGCTATCCGAAATAGGATAAATCACACCAACTTCGAGAAGTTTGAGGATCTCCTTCTTCACTACGTCCATCATGGGCGGGTTTAATCTTCTTTGCGGTTGACGCGAAGATTTTGCTCCCATTTCAAGTAAAATACGATGCATGCATGTAGATGGGCTAATTCCTTTAATGTCTGCAATTGTCCACCCAATAGCCGTCTTATGGTCCTTAAGGATTCGCACAAGTGTTTCCTCTTGCGACGTACTGAGTTTACTGGATATAATCACTGGTAACTTTTCTCCTTCTCCCAGGAATACGTATTTGAGATGACTAGGGAGGGGTTTCAAATCTAGAAAGGGGGCCTGCAAAACAGAGGGTAAAAGCCTTTCATTAGAAATCGGTAATGCAGTAAAAGGGGAGTTACTTGGATGCTGTAATTGAGGCGAATCATCCAATGCTGCAACAGTCTCCTGTAATTCAGTACTCCAGGTCAATTCTTCCTTCTCTTTCCCAAGATGCATACTAATGGCAACCTCCAATTCATCTTTCACTTCCAGTTCAAAAATACCCTGTGCTAAAGAATCAATTACATCAATATAATAAACAGGATTGTCATCGCTAGGGTATTTCATTGCATCGTAAATATTAAACTTAATAGTTTGACCATCAACTTCCATGGTAAGTATTCCACTATGAACATCTATCTTAGTCTTGGATGTCTTTAGGAATGGCCTTCCTAACAAAATAGGAGCGGTTTCACCCCCATTCTCCATATCAAGCACATAAAAATCAGCAGGAAAAACCAGATCATTAACTTGCACAAGAACATCCTCGACTACACCCCTAGGATATGCATTAGATCTATCAGCTAATTGAATCACCACACCGGTTTTATTCAAAGGTCCAAGTTTCAAAGAGGCATATATAGAATATGGCATGACATTTATAGAAGCTCCTAGGTCTATCATGGCCTTCTCTAATCTAGTGCTACCAATCTTACAAGGGATAATAAACATACCTGGATCTTTGCATTTTGCAGGGAGTTTTCTTTGAATAACTGCAGAAACATTTTCCCCTACTCTCACCTTTTCACAGCCTTTGAGTTTCTGTTTCCTCTTAATTGTACATAGTTCTTTCAGGAATTTAGCATAACGAGGTACTTGTTTAATAGCATCTAAAAGTGGAATATTCACCTCGCATCTACGAAAAGTTTCATATAAATCTTTATTTTGTTCATCTTTTCTAGATTCAACTAAAGCCTAAGGAAAAGGGGGTACTGGTTTGTATTCAGGAAAAGAGGAAAACTTACTCTTAGGTGTGTGATCTTCCTTTGGAATTTCTTTGTCTGCCGGAACTTCTTTTTCCTTTTCTTGCTCCGGTAATGCAGGGGCTACTTTCACCGGAATTTCAACCTCCTTACCACTTCTCAAAACGATTGCATTTGCTTGTTCTCTTGGATTTACCACCGTTTGAGAAGGTAATTTCCCCGAACTTTGAGCCTCCAAACGACTAATTGCGGTTGCCATCTGACCCATTTGATTGTCCAAATTTTGAATACTGGTCCTTGCCTCATGTTGAAATTGTTTCGTCTCCTGTTGAAATTGCAGAGTATTAGTGGCAAGAGATTTAACAATATCTTCTAAAGACATACCTGAGTTAGAAGTTTGGCCTGGTTGTTGTCTAGGGATGTATGGCTGCTTGTATTGATGGAAAATTGGCTGGTTTTGTGTCGCAGGTTGATTTATTTGTGGATTCCCATAGCTAAGATTTGGATGATTCCTCCATCCCGGATTATACGTGTTCGAATAGGGATCATACTTCCTTTGAGGTTGTTCAGGGAAACCACCAACCACATTTACTTGCTCAATGGGCTCTTCTTGAAGAGTTGGACACATATCTGTTGAATGCCCTGTTATCGAGCAAATTCCACAAACCTTCGCCGTTTGTACATTACCTACAGCCATTTGACGGACAAGAGAAGTTAGACCAGCAATTTGTTGTTCAAGTGAAGAAGTAGTTACCTCATTAACATGTTGAGATGGAAGGTTAAGCCTAGTGCCAAATTGTTGAGAATTAGCTGCCATATTTGCAATCAAGTTCCTTGCGGCATCAGGAGTCTTATCCACCAAAGCTCCTCCACTAGCAGCATCAATCATGCTTTTATCAGTAGGTAGAAGGCCCTCATAGAAATATTGGATAAGCAGCTGCTCACTAATTTGATGATGGGGGCAGCTTGCACATAATTTCTTAAAACGTTCCCAGTATTCATACAGGGACTCCCCATTGTGCTGCCTTACACCGCAAATTTCTTTTCAAATGTTGGCCGCCCTTAAGGCTGGGAAATATTTCTCCAAGAATAATTTCTTCATCTCGTTCCATGTTGTAATGCTCCCGGAGGGTAGATAATAGAGCCAATCCTTAGCCAAATCCTTCAAAGAAAATGGAAAGGCTCTTAATTTAATTTGCTCTTCAGTCACCCCCGTGGGTTTCATACTTGTGCATACCACATGAAATTCCTTAAGATGTTTATGAGGATCTTCACCTGCAAGTCCATGAAAAGTAGGCAAGAGATGTATTAGTCCAGATTTTAATTCAAAAGTGGTAGTAGCCTCTAAGTTAGGAAAAGTTATGCATAAAGGTTGTTGGTTTAAATCTGGGGCAGCGAGCTCTTTCAAAGTTCGATTTCCAGCCATGACTTCTTCCTTTTCTAGATCAGAATCGCTCACAAATAGTGAATCAAGAGCTAATGCGTTTTCTTCAGAATGTCTCCGGGATTCCCTCCTTAACATGCGCAAAGTTCTCTCTATTTCTGGATCGTATTGCAAATCACCTTGATTAGACGATCGAGTTATAGGCATAAGCTGCCAAAAAATAATAATAATAATAATTAGAAAATCACAAAAAGCATAAAAATCAACTAGAATCACTCCCCGGCAACGGCGCCAAAATTTGGTCGTGCTGTCGCTGGCACCCAAAAATAATAAAACCTTTACTCCTAAAAATATATGTAATAGTGCGAGTAAGGATCGTTTCCACTGAGAGTGTTTAACCAAATCTTATGCTTTGTGATCAAAGATGGGGTTTTTTTTTATATAAATAAATAAATTCAAATAATGAGCAAAATAAAATAACGAATTCAATTAAATGAGCAAGCATTGGTCAAAGTCAACGTCCACCATCGGAAATTCATAACTGATCATTGATGCAAAAATAAATCAATTAACACTTTGAAAATTCATCGTTGTAATTAAACTCCTATCTCCTTAATTAGTTAATTAGAAAACACGCGCTCTAATTAACCCTAATTACTAAACAACCTAAGACAAGCGCTATAGATTTAATTTAATAACAGCATTAAATTAGAGAGATCGATGAACCTAAATAACACAAACACACGCAGTTGCATTTAATTTAGCCAGGTGTTCTTCCTAATTTCTAACAATTACTGATGCAGTAAATTATTAAAAATCAGTTGCTTCACAAATTAGAGAGATCAAACAATTACGGATTTGACTTCTAATTCAGCAGTAAATTGCAATGAAAAATATACTAGTATGCATCCTAGCAATTAAACAAAACAATCATGATAACAAATTAAGCATAGAAGAGCGACCCATATTCAAAGCATAAATTGAACAATGAAAATGAATTAGATCTCACAGTATTTATTCCGAGGCTTCAATCTCCTTCGACCAATAAAAAATTAGCCACGCAGGGCCATAAATACTTGTAAAAATATAAGAAAAGAAGAATGAAGAAGGATGGAAAGAGAGGAACTTCGTCAGATGTGAGAAGAGAGAAAACGTGTGTTCGTCCCGGGTCCTTTCTCCTTCACAGGTTCGGTTCTTATGGAGACAAAAAATAATCTCAAGCCTTGGTCATTGTGAGAAATCTTAGGGATGATAGAGAGAGAAAAGAGAAGGAAAAAAAAGCAAGCACAGGCTGTGGCTGGGCGTGGGATTTGGAAGCAACCAAAATTTTGAGAGATGAGGTGGCGTTGGAATTGGGGATGGAAATCAATATAATAACCACTTAATTTCTAAGTTAGTGCAAATCTTCTTTTTTGACCATATCTTTTCACTTGGGCTTTTGTTGGACTCAACCCAAGAATCAAAGTTGCACTATTTTTCATTCTGCACAATATGAGCCCAACATTGGATATGTTTCCACGCACTCCTGATTTCTTCAAATTTACTATAATGCCCTTCATCTTGATTTTTCATCTCTTTAGCATCAGGTACAAGTAGTAACTTCGAGCCTATTTCGACCTTGATGCAGCTAGTATTTCTTAAAACTCAAAACATGAAAGTTGTAGATCTTTTTCTTGGCATTCCACAGCATCTTGAATCATCGCAATTGGAGCTTGAATGAGAGAGTTATGCCCAGATTACTAAGCATTGTCCAAACTGTCCAGAATCACCCAATTTGCTTTGTTTTGCACTTAATGCCTCCATTTGCATCCTAAATCAAAATATAAGATTAATGAGTGCAATTGGACAACAAATAGATACAAAGGACTAAATATTAAGGGAGAAAAATATGATATTTTGCATTCTCATCACTCATGCTGGGTGGACCCAAGAATTCTTCCTTAGGGGCCACTACTTAGAAAGTTTTTTTGAGATGACCATATGAATGAAGTTTTCAAATATATATAAATATGGGCTTTTCTAATATTTTTTTTTTTGGGGGGGGGGGGGAGGGAGCTATACGTAAAAAATTCTAAAAATATTGAAAATATAAAAGAGGTTTTTGAAATATTGGGGGGACCATGGCCCCTGCTAGCCCCCCTCTGGCTCTGCCCATAATCTCATGTTTCATAAATCATTTTCAACTCTTCTCTACCTTTTAGGAGAGAAATAGAACTCAAAATAATAATTATAAATAAATAAATAAAGGATACGAGAGGGATAACATGTGGGACTTTAGGGCCCATTTGTGTTAAGACGCCAAAATTCTCTATCACAATAAAAGAAATAAGTTTCATGAAGAGGCTCAAAGCAAAAACGATGAGGGAATAAAAGGCGGCCTTATGGATATGGCACTGGTTCCCATAGCTCTCAACAGGTTTCGAACCCCGGAGCCAACAAAAAAAAACATTGACGAGAAAAAAGATTGAACATAAAAAAACAACCAGATTGATCTACACGAATGTGCCCTTGATGTCAAAATTAAAGCACTTATATTTCTTTAAAAACAATAAAAGATTTTGACTAGTGGCTTATCTTTAGACTTGGCTTTTTCCTCTTCCTTACCAAAATTTGAAATTTTCACCATAACAACGGTAAAACTGTTTTAGAACGAAAATACCCTTCCTATTGGGAAGCCATACAAGAAGAGATTATATATATTTTTTTTCTTACAAACTCTATACATATATGTATTTGGCATATATTTTTATGATTCCTTATCAATTTACAATGGCTTTAATGATAAACTGTCACGCTTCGAGCGTAAGATTCCATGATTAAGGTGACTCCCTAGGCACGGCATACGTAATCTCATGGCAATCCGTGCGGTACTGAGACACGTATAAACCACGACAAGGGAAAAGCATATGTCTCATGTGTAAGGACTGACATGTAACACGTGTCCATTTAAAATATACGGAAGCCTCTGTATTTTTACCTGTACTTAACAACATACTATACAATTCAGATTTTGAGATATGATATTAAACATAAATTGAGTCTATTAAATTGAAAATTGTGAACAAAAAATATAGAACCTAAAAGAGTTTTTTATATGAAACATAATCCCATGCATAATTCTACATGACCAAAGTACAAATGTCTACATGAATGATCCAAAGTAAGAATACATGGTGTGACCAAATATATAGGATCTAAATACAGTTTGAATAATAGACTTATACGTCCATCAAATCAGGTAACATAACAACAGTATGACGTAATGACATGATGCACAAACATAACTACACCAATGGCATATTCTATCATGTCCCAAAATAAACCCATGACGCTCTGTGAGATAGACAACTGGAGAATGTTGTCAAGTCCACGCTACTATGCTATACCCTTGGAAGTTTCTGGAAACTCTTCTACTGGTGCATTTGAGGTGGAATCAGTACTTAAACCTGTTTGTAATACTAAGGGTAGCACTGTTAACATGACGGTTAAGCAAATATAGGTACATATAAAACTATCATATTATATCAATTGAATTAAAGACATATTAATTAAAAGAGAGCAACAATTGTAAGCTAGGCATGTTGAGCATGAATAAGCATGAATCACGAATCATAAACAAGATATCGAAACATATTAGTTAGCATCCAAGATGCCATATGCTCCCCCAAAGAGAGCGTATCATTTGGAAAGAGCGTATAACATACATATGAGAATTACGCTAGGGGATCAATCTAACTTCGTAAGGAGCGCCGACCAACTTCTCCATAAACTACTGCAATAGGAATATAAGGAATACCTAAATTGGTCCTATCGAACTTAATAAGGGTACAAGTTAAGTGGTGCCGACTCAAGATATCAAGACCGTCCCGAATTCATATCATACATATTTATCATTGATCATAGCGTTCATCACATGTTCATACATAATCATTCATACTTATCATCATATCATACATAAGGGATTTTCAGTCTTCAGAACATATTTAATCATAAAATTTGGAATTAAGCAAATAACTGATAATCAAATAATGCATACTTAAATGAGCTAAGGAAGCTCGAACCTTCTCAAACTTAGCTACACCTATTTTGACTCACAAGCTATACTCTGTAGAACCGATTTCACCTTAAGGTTCGCTAGAAAGAATGGGTACATAATTAAATCATGTTAAGGGTAAGGTTACTTAACAATATGAATGCAAATCATGAGATTTTAAATTACAAGAAAGTCCTTCCCTACCTAAGTTTGGTCAATTCTAACCCAACTACCTATCCATGACCTGATAAAAATTAAAAACAAGATAAGTTTAGAGTAAAATAGATTAAATAATAGGAAATCAAGATTAATTAAGATAAATTACAATTAAGTTAGGTCGGGACCTTACATAAACACACAAAAAATTCATTACAAGGAATCTATAAAAATCATCCAAACTTTTCATACGTTGTTTTAGGGACTTAAAAAGGCTTGGGTATTACCATGCTAAATGTAAAAGTCAAAAAAGACTCTGTAGAAAAGAGAAAATAATAATGATAACCACTTGATCCCCAGTAAACAATTTCTACATTTTTCTCCATAATCACTTCCTTGCTTACTTGAAAATAACAGCCCTACGCTATTTTCAAAATTCAAATTATTGAAATACTTCCTTTTTTTTGTCAAGTTTTTTTGATAACAAAATTTTTTTTTATGACAAGAGTTTTTTTTATAATGAGATTTTTTATTACAATATTTTTTAAGACGAAGGTTTTTTTATGATGAAATTTATTTTGGTAACAAAAATTTTTTATGATGAATTTGTTATTAGATAAAAATGCACATCATCATCAACGTATTGGACTTGGCCCCAATTAAGTACAATCTCGAACAAGCGGGCCTAAATTGAT
The DNA here is from genome assembly GCA_037013555.1 of Sextonia rubra. NCBI lineage: Eukaryota > Viridiplantae > Streptophyta > Magnoliopsida > Laurales > Lauraceae > Sextonia > Sextonia rubra. The sequence goes on along the minus strand of JASUAD010000013.1, from coordinate 57,089,684 downwards.
TTAGTCACTAGACGTACTCCCAAACTCCCGACTGGTGTCCACTTTTTGGCATGGAATCACACCCCAAATCATACCTCAGGGATTTGCTCAGATTTGTGAGATTCAAGCCAACTTCTAACTTAGGCCACATAGTTAATCTTGGTTGGCTAGGATACCCATATTTAGGTCCAACCAATTTTTTGGCTTGGGAAAAAGCCAATTTTTGACCTGAGCCATAAGGCCAATATTGGTTAAGTACGATGTACACGTGGGGTCTTATGCAATTTCTAGCCTGAACCATATGGTCAGTCTTGGTTTTGGTTGGCTATGATGCCCATATTCAGGTCCAACCAAATTTCTAGCCTAGGCATAAAGCCAATTTCTAACCAGATACATAAGCCAATCATAGTTAACTATGATGCATACAATGAGGTCCTATGCAATTTCTCACCTAAACAATATGGTCAATCTTAATCTTGGTTGGCTATCATGCCCATATTTAGGTCCAACCAAATTTCTGGCCTAAGCACAAATCCAATTTCTGACCAGGGCTACATGGCCAATCTTAGTTAGCTATAATGCCCATATCTAGGTCCAACCAAATTTTTGGCCTGAGCACAAAGCCAATTTCTAACCAGAGCCATATAGCTAATTTTGGTTAACTATGGTGTACATGGTTTGGTCCAATAAAATTTCTGGCTTGAACCATATGGTTAATCTTGGTTTTAAACTAACCTTTGACCTTATCATGCATGGTTCATTGCACAAAGCTAACTTCTGACCTAAGCCATATAGCCAATCTTGATTGAGTATGATGTCCATCATCAGGTCCAACTCAACTTCTAACCTAAATCATATGGCCAATCTTGCAATTGCTTACCTAAACCATATGACTAATCTTGGTTAACTATGATGTACACAATCAGGTTTAGCCCGAATTTTGGCTTGGACCATATGTCCAATTTTAGCTAACTATGAGAGGTTCATTACATTAATGTCAACATTCAACCTAGTTTTCTTACCTGAGCCATATGGCCAATTTTAATTGGTGATGGAGGTCATTATTATTAATGTCTACATTCGAGTCCATGGTGATATTTGGCCTAAGCAATATGGCTAAGCTGGGTTGACAATGACAAAGACATCACTATAACCACAGAATACATAATTATGAATCATGTTATGGAGCTAGTAATTTCCTTTTGCCTTTCAGAATTGTCTTTTTAAAATAAATTATGGTAGTTTCGTCATTCTCATGAAATAGAGTAGGTGTAGGAAAAATTAGAATTCTTGATAAGATAAATGGAAAAGCCACATTTAGAGATAAGCTACTAATTCAAAACTCAAATATAAAAAGGAGGAAAATAAAAGAACCAAGAAAGAGAGAAGAGAAAGGACAACAAGCTCATTGATTTGTTATTAACCATGTCTTCAAATTGGTATTTTAGGTCCCCAAATAAATTACACATGTTGTAGTGCCGATATCTTTTGAGATTAAAGAACAAAACAAAAATATACCTACATGTATTTCTACTTGTGCCCTATTACCCTATTTATTAAGAGTTCTTTATCTGTACATACATAAAAATTAATTTGCTCATGCGTAACGGTTGTGCATAGCCACACTATTTGTGCTCATCTATGCATGTAATTAGTTGGTGGGATATAATAATAGTATGTAAATGAGGTCATTTTTATTAAGAAAAGCAATGCAATGGAAAAAACCCATGATCAACGGATCAACCACGTTGAATACATAAGATTATACCTTCAAGCAACCACACACATGAACACAGCAATTTTATGTGATTCGGCAACTTTACCTACGTCCACGGAGGAGAAAACTCATCTATCATGATCCCATCTCAATTCCATCAAGATTTAGGATTACAGTACGTCAATATATATAATTCCCACTTTCTTTTTTAATAAGAAAACCCATACATAATGATTAAAATACCCCTAACGCTGGGCCTCGGTTCTTGTTAAACTATACGACCGATCCAGCTAAACCAGAATACAAGACAAAACTCAACAATCTCCACCTTGGCTTGGATTTAACAAATCTTCAGAGCAACCTTGAGATACCCGGTAATGTCTTCACGTACCTTACTGAATGGTACATCACTAGACCGATGGCGTAGTCTTTTCTCTTTAACACTCAACATGTTGAACCTACACTTCACATACCTCACTGAAAGGTATGTTTCCACACATGCTAAGACCTAACGTAGCTCCTGTACTCCTAGCCTGAATGCATTGACAATCTCAGTATTGTCTAGTGTCGATCAAGTTCAAACCGACTTGAGACTTCCCACAGCTGCCTCCTTTGACCTCAACACCACCATCTTGAACCTCTGAAGTGCCCTCTATTTGTCACCACATGCATGCATTCTTGCAATATAATGAACCTAACTTCTATCCATGAAGACAAAACTGAAGACCTCCCCGAATCCAGATCTCACTGGTACATGTGAATCCTTTTTTTTGTCTCCAACCCAGGGTTCTTTCCGTCAAACTTCAACTTTTTTATTTTAGCTTGTTCTGGTGGATTGGGCACAGTACATGCGGGTTAGGTATGACCCGATACTTTAACTGACTTCCTTAGACCTTATAAGACTACCTTTTTTGAGAAAATCATCTTTGTTCAAGTCTTCCTAAATTTCCGTTAGATGATATCATCGAAGATCTATCAATCCATATTTTGATAATCTCCCGCATCTAACTCCACCTAAACCATAGATTTCCTCCCCTGTTATTTGATAACTCCTTCACTGCTCTACCTAAAGCATCCTTATCAACCTATAAAGATTTCTAAGCAGCTCACCCTCCATGATAACCGATGTTTCCTTTTCCACTTTCGTAACTCCACCTGCTACAGTGCACTTGCAACCTTTGAAGTCTAAGGCACCCAAGGAAATCCGATTTTTTCGTAAACCCAAAATATATATCACATCCGTTTGGGTTTGCATAACATCATCATACAGCTAGATATTTACCGTTCTTATCTCAAATTGTCATCAATTTGCATTCATCCCCATAAGAATAAACCCATCAATTATGAGAGTTATTTACGTCAAACCAATCTCTACTCAAACACATGATAGGAAGAACCTGAATCTTAAAACCATGAATCATCAACCCGATCTATACTTGTAATGACTAAAAGTTATTTTCTGTCATCCGAATCTGAGCTTTCTTGCACGTTACCTCCTTCTGAGTCTAATTCTTTTGCTTTTTCTTCCACTTTGGCATATTGCTCATTCTGAATCCCTTGGACGCAGATCTGGAGCAATCTACTATTCATGACATCAAGTAACACTTTTTAATCATTGCTTTGCTACAGAGTTTATCACTCTTCCTTGCCAATCCTTGAAGTCGTTTATTCATCAAACACTTCAATCTGGCCTGTGATGCTTGAATACATTGCTATCATCGTGAATTTGTCAGTTTCTTCAATCCCCAATTTTCTACCCATCAAACTACCAATATCCATTTTTTGCCTCATAAATCTCATCATCGCAAGCACGCTGGAAGAAACATATCTGAAATCCGACTCCGGATGACTTCGATATCGCAGAAATAGTTCTCTATACCCCGATTGGTCAAACCTTCTTTTTTACCATTGAACCGCCCATCTTCTTTCACATACGTGTAGTTCTCTTCATAACGAGTTCGTAGGCTCAAACAAATCTTCGATCGAACATTGAACGATCAAGATATCGCAGAAAGAAACTTCAGCCATTGATCCGGTCAAACTACCTTTGACCTCCTCTTACTGACATCAGCATTGCTGCTTGCAGACTAAGCTGGACTTCTGCACACGGGTTAGGTCTGGCCCGACCTAGAATTCACCTCCTCTGCTGGGCTTCTTTCCATAATGGACCTAACCTGACCTGGACTTGGTAGCCCTGGGCTGCTACTCCATGAGTCAGGTCCGAATCGACCTAGACCCGAACTTGGAATAAATCCAACCTAGGTTAAGAAACCCAGGCCCTTTTTCTCCTCAGTTACGGTTCTGGTTCTATTACGAGAACCAGAAACCCTCGGTGTTTGCCCTCCTTCCTCGAGTTCAACTACGACGACCGGCGGTGAAGCAGTGGTGGCGACGGCTAGTGCCAACAGCTCTAGCAGCGAGTAGTTGTGTGTGGAGGTCGTGAAGTGATTGCCCCCTTCTTTCTTCGTCCGATCTAGTAAGGCAAAACAGACAATAGATTTGGCACCTCTTTTAACGACGGCAGCTTAGATCTTCACTCCTCCATCAACAACTACACTCCGACGGCCCTAAGAACCCTCCCTGCAACGACAAGCGAAAGGTGGCTGTGGCGCACAGCGACAGTCAAAAGGAGAATAGAGCCTTGATCCTTTGTTTCCAAAAAAAAACCCATACCACCTCTTCTCTATCTGTTATTCTCTGACAAGAACCTCTCTTCTCTGTTCCAAGAAACTGAATCTCAGTTGTTTCTCTCTTCTTCTCTGAGAAACTCAAAGAACCAAACTGAGCAATCTCTCTCCTTTCCACAACAGAGTCTCCAATCCTCTCTGTCTACTCTAAGAAAATCTGGTCTTCTCCTTGGTGAGATGGCTGCGCAGGAGAGAGTGGTTAGATGCTTTTTCTCTGACAAGAACTGTGACTTTTACCTATCTTCTAAATACGGTTGCGTAGGTGAGAGATGTTTCATCCTCCTCTTTGACACCATCTGCGACTTCTGCCTATCTTCTCCACCTACGACGGTAGCACACAGAGAGATCAAACTGATTATCAATTGGAATCCTGAGCGATCTCCATTGTTGGGAAAAACAGTATAACGAAAAGAACCCGTGATCAACGGATCAACCACGATGAATACATAAGATCATACCATCAAGCAATCACACATATGAATACAGCAATTTTACGTGGTTCAACAACCTTACCTGTAACACTTCGACCCAACTTAATCCAGTTTAGAGACTAATTAATGACGTATTAGTTGTTAATTGTGTTTTAATGTCGTCTTGGTTTTGTTTCGGGTCATGGATAGATAGTTGGGTTGAATTTAACCTTGATTAGGTAGACATAAGCCATTTTTTGTAATTTTATATTTTGTAAGACGTCATCCATCATTCATGCATCATCTTGGTGTTAGCAAGTGTATTTCGTTGAGCTCATCAACTTTCGTAACTGACTCGTATGCTAAAGACGTCATTTGCTTTCGCTGGACCACCATTTGACTCGAACTGTAATTTACGTAAACGTTTGGACTTTCTTGCAATTTTTCCTCATCGTTATCTATATAAGCCAAGAACCCACTGACTCTTTCCCTCCTTCTCTTCTCCATTCACGTTGACTTTCTCTCTCTCAATGTTTTCTTTCCCTCTCTCTCTCAATTCTCCTCTTTTTTCCTCCTTGATCAAGCCAAGCAAACAAGGGAAATTGGTGCACTTCGTCTTTACTTCTTTCTCGTGTGACTTAGGTAAGTTTGGGTTTTTGGTTTTTTTCTTCCCCTTCTTCTTCTCGTCAGCCATGGCATGTACTCACTATCTCTCTCCTTTTTCTCTCATGCATGGTAGCTTAGAAGAGTGTTTACACGTGTGATTTGAGCTCAAGGACAACCCTTGTGTTGAAAACGTTTATTGAGGCAAGTATAAGCATGATTTGGATGAACTCATGTTGGCATACCATGTTTATTATGAGTTTCCTTCAATTTCTCGAGTATGTGGTGAATTACTACCCTTGTGATATGGTTTTCTCGCTAGTTTTCGTCGTGCCCGGCAAGTTCCACCGTAGTCAGTCTGTATCAAAACCGACTGTCCAATCGATCGGGCTTCAAAGCCAACCGGTTGGGCGCTCCCAAAACTGAAATTCGACCCGTCGGACACCTCAATCGACCGATCGGCCCTGATGTTTTTCTTGCTACAGTAGATTAAGCCTATGCACTGGGAACCTTGTGTCTGCTTCTATCCTCCCTTTTTGCACATCAACCAAGGAACCTTTTAGGCTATTTCTCAGGCCCTGTGGCTCGTGAATTACGTAAGGAAGTCTTCCAGAGATCTCCAATAAAAAGGTATGTATGTATTGGACCTGATAGGGCCTTCACATTAGAGAATGGCAATGACCATGGACTTACCCAATGGAACGCGAGCATCACATGAATGGTCTTGAGGGCTGTGACGCATTCATGTGTGAGTTTGTTCAGTGTTAAGTACCTCCCCATGGGTGTTGGTTTAAAGGACTTCGATGCACATTTACGATACAATGCAACACTAAATAACGGTGCATCGGATAACTTAAAACTACATCATCATGCACGATTAAAAACACTGGATAACTAGGTTAGGGTTAGTGTCACACCAGAGCCTAGAAATAGGGAGTTAAAGAAAACCTAACCAGTGACACACGTACTCCCGTGCATGTACACCTAGACCTCGCCCAAATGTACACACACAAGGGATCAATCACACGTGCAAACAAGTGTACGCGGAAGTTGTAAGTATCAAGGCATATCACAAAATAATAAAAGACACAATGATTACAAAAGATTGGACTCATCACAAAGATGTACAACAAAATAGAGAGACTAGTCTACAAAATCAAAATACAGATATAAATCAGACCCAAAATAAAGTCTACAGAAAAATCCTACAGATACGCTCAAACATAATGGAGGGAAAACAAAATGATGCACACCGCTCTATGAAGAATGGATCAAGTCCACTCCTCTAGGCCGGAGGGGGCCTCGCGAGCCTCTCCTGGAGTCGGGTTGACCGACGCAGGATCGGAAGAGGGATTTGAGCCTGCAACACTATGAACAACTCATAAGTACAAAGACTTAGCAAAATATAAGTGTAACACTCCGATCCCCTTTGAGCCGGATTAGTGGCTCATTAGTGTGTGTTTTGTTTTGTTTATTTCTTTTGGACTTGTTTTGGGTCATGGATAGGTAGTTGAGTGACCTTTGACCTGGAATAGGTAGTTCTAAGCCCTTTTTCGTAATTTTGCTTTTGCTTTGATCATGTCATCTTTGCATCATCTTGGTGTCAGCATACGTATTTCGTTGAGCTCGACAAATTCCGTAACTGTGTCAGATCCGTTTGGAGTCAATTGGGGAAGATGGACCTTCGTGTGACTTAATCTGTAAATTGCTTAAACCCATTAGACCTTGTTTTAAAACTACAAACCTATATAAGTGAGTCATCTTACAGATGTCTCTCTCTTGCCCATTTCATTTGATCGACTGCATGCAAGGAGAATTCAGAAGCCACGTTCGTTCTCTCTCTCTCTCTCTCTCTTCTCTTTCCTTCTCTTACTCGAGTAGGATTTGGATTCCCTTGTTTGATTTGGGTTCTTCTCCATTCTCTCATCTCTGTCCTTGCCTTAGGTAAGTGGGTTCTTTCCCAACTCTTTGTATTCCCTCTCCAATTGCTTCTCCCATTCTCTGTTGCTTTGTCTTCATCTCATGCATGTGTGATTGCTTTGATTTGTTTTGATTTTAGTTGCTTGGAGCTTGATTTCAGAGGATTTTGTCAGATTTGAGGCAAGTATAAGTACAGGCTTTGATAACACATATGGGTGTTTGTTTGATGGCTTTGATTCACTCTTATTCTTTGTCTAGCATGTTTTACAGCCACAATTTGTGAATTTGGAACCTCTGTAACTCATTTTATTCAGTTTCTGTATCAAAATTTCGTTTCTGTAATCTTCCCGAATTCGCGTCTGTATTGTACGGCTAAGCCGTAACCCTGTACGGCTTAGATTCCAGAGAGTGACAAATTCGAGTTTGTTCTACGGCTAGGCTACGGCTAAGCCGTAATTTGTCCTACGGCTGAGCCGTAAGCTAACCGTGAACCAAACCGTATCTAAGCCGTGGATTTAATCTCTGATCAGTCGAAACTTTTCTGATATCAGTGTTCTTACGGTGAGGCTACGGCTAAGCCGTGATGGTTTACGGCTAAGCCGTGGACTCCACCGTAGCTCAGCCGTGAGATGTATCAGATCAGAGGTGGAAAAGATGACAGTTTAGCCGTGTTCTGAAGGGAACCACGGCTAAGCCGTAGTGCATATTGCGGCTACGCCGTAGGATGCCACGGCTAAGCCGTAGGTCACCCATGGCTAAACCGTAAGACCTGTTAAATATCAGTTAAACTTAGGCTAATGGTGTGACCTTGTAGGGCTCAAATACAGGTTAACCATACCCGTAAACCGGCCCAAATGGATTCTTTGGAGCGCATGAATAGTCTGTTAGGCTGTGACTTATTCATGTGAGTGTTGCTCATTGTTAAGCACCTCCCCATGGGTGTTGGTTTAAGGGACTTCGATGCACATAAGGATTATATTGCAACACTAGGATGGCAACGGTGCATCGAATAACTTAAAACTACATCAACATGCACGGTTAGTGATAGTGATGCAACTAGATTAGACTTGGCTTGTAATGAACCTTGATTCCGTATTAATCTGAGATGCATTGCATATTGTTTATGGTTTTGCCCTCTGTTCTGTTAATCTATGTTATGCATTCCTCAGTCATTTTGCTTTCGTTCTGTATATCTGTATTATTCTTCGCTCTGTACTCTGTTTTGATCTATGCTATGCTTTGTATATTCTCTGGCTTTGTATATCTCTGATTTTTGGGTATTCCCTGGTGGCTCTGCCCAGAGGTTAATACGTGAGGATAAGATCCGGTCTTTGTCATCGGTGAGTCCAAAGCGGATAATCTCCCCTTTCTATGGATTTGATTTGATTGGTATTAGTCTGGCTCTACTCAGCCTCAGCCCTAGGATACCCGACGGGGTTACCTCTGGCGTAGATCTCTGTATCTCTGTTTTAACTGCAGTGTTGCTTTGTCTTGGGACCCCGGAACCCAGGAAACCGAGACCCGCTTGTACCTTTGGCCTGGACAGCGGTGTTCTCTGCTCTGCTCTGCTCTGCTCTGCTCTCTTTTGGAGAGAACATGGTTAACGTAGTAGCCAACTAGTTCAGTATTCTATGTTTTGATTCCATTATCATGTTTTACTCCTATGCACGATTTGCTTAGCATACTAAGATGGACTCTGTATTTAATCTTCTGTCCCTATTTCATTCGCTTTGATACTATGCGTGTTTCTTTCTTGTTACTTATATTTGCTGGATCGTTGTATTCATTCGTGTTGTCTGTGGTGTTGCAGGCACAGATACCTTGCCCAGCTCCCCGGCGGTCGAGGAGGCTGCAGGGGCGAGGGTAGAGGCACCCTCCGGTCTGGCAGAGTGGGCCTGATCACTTCTGCCAAGTGCGTGCATGCATACCAGTGGCTTTTATTTTGCATTTTGGTTTTTGAGAGCTTGTATTTGGACTTTGGACTTTGGACTTGTATTCTGTATATTTTGTGTATATTGATTTTGGTGTGTATTCGGTTTTATCTCAGTGTATTTGTCTTTGTCTTTTCCGTTTCGTATTTGTTTTAGCTTCCGCTATTTTATTTTTCTTTGTTGCTTGCTATGATATGTACAGCTTCCGCGTACGCTTAGTTCGCACGTGTTAGATCCCTTGTGTGCGTGCATCTGGACTGGGTTTGGGTGCACGTGCACGGGAGTACGTGTGTCACCGGTTTAGCTTTTCGCTAACCCCCGAATTCTGGGCTCGGGTCGTGACAATAAGCCACAAGAAGATAACAAAAATTGTATCTATCAATGAGCAAAAGTAGTAATGCAAATATCCGTAGTGAGCATGTTCGTACACTAGGCAAATTGTGCATAGGAATAAGTATGCTGTCAGCATCATCAATAGAAATATACACTCAAGCTGGCTACTACATTTGTCATATTCTCCCTTTCGAGAGCACACAAATATGAGAACACCATCGACCGGGCCAGGGTACGAATGGGTCTCTAATTCCCGGGGTCCGGAAGCCCAGGACACGAGCACTCTACAGAGGCGATCACACTCACTAAACCAAAGTCAACCCCGTCGGGTATCCTGAGGCTGAGGCTGAGTAATGCCATATATAGACAATCGCAATCACAATCAAATCAGATGATGCACATCAAGCAATATCACATACGGATCTCATATCACAATCTATCACAATAAACAAACAATAGTAGTGCATCACACACTGATAAGCAATACGGCTCATACTGATAAGCAATACAAATAACAATACGAATAACGAATGAGCATAAGCAAATACGAATCAGCACTGACGAATGAGTTCAAATAACAAGTAATCACTGAACTCAAGTACTCCATATGAACCATAACAAATACACAGAAATGAAGTGTCCTTGCCCGGGCTTTGCTCTGGGGATGTAGCTACATTTTCCACAGAATCGAGAGGTCCAGCACAGAACACATGAGGGCAAAACCGAAATCAATATGCTATGCAAATCAGATATACCATGGCGAATCAAGGTCAATTACAAGCCAATCCTAATCTAGTTGTCCAGTGTCTCTAACCGTGCATGCTGATGTAGTTTTAAGGTATTCCATACACAATTGTTCCATCAAAGAGTGTTGCATCTTCTAGTGAATGTGTACCAAAGTCCCTTAAACCAACACCCATGGGAAGGTGCTAAACAACTGGATAACGTACATGAATGAGACGCAGCCTTCGAGATCATTCATGTCATTCTGACATTCCATTGGGCATGTTCAGGTTGCCTACATTCTAGTATGAGAGTAATATCAAGTCTCTTCTTTACTCCTACTCGTTTTTGTATTCATTTCTCAGAGTCACATGGTGTAGCCGTAGGTGAACATACGACTTAGCCGTAGGCATCCTACGGCGTAGCCGTAATCTGCACTGCGGCGGAGCCGAGGTTCCCGAAACTATTCATCCGCATTTACGGCTCAATCATAATTTACTCTACGGCACAACCGTATCTTGCTCTACGGCTTAGCCGTAACACACTATACGGCTTAGATCTGACTGGGCCGTAGAAGAGCAACAAATGTGCCAACTCTCAGTTATTTCAAATGTCACCCTGTATTGATCTACGGTCAAGGTCACGATTAGGTCACGGTGTAGCCGTAAGCCATTTCACGGCTCAACCGTAACACAATTCATGGTTTAGCCGTGAGTGTGTTGAGTCAGTTTCCTGAAACAGTTACAGAAATACAGAATGGCTAACTCTCAACTGAATACAGACAGATACTAACAAATCTCACTCAATAGGGCTGTCTAACAATGATTCATACAAGAAGAGTAAAATATACACACAATCAAAGCATTACCAATCAGTGTTAACGCTACTTTTGCTTATACTTGCCTCAAACCGAAATCAAACACACTACAGTCATTGCTAGAGGCTCAATCCGCTGGAGACACACGAAATCACGCTGCTCCCTTCCTCACGTAAACAAGACAGCAATGAGAGAGAAGGAGAAAGAGAGTTGAACGAGAGAAAGAGAGATCGTTGCAAAAATGAGAGAGAGAGAGAACGGTGGTAGGTAGGATATTTATAAGCTAAAAGAAATCAAATTTGCAACCAAGTCCACCATTTACCTCTATTTACAGTTCGAGTCAATGGACGATCCAACGAGAGCAAACGAAGTCATTTGGATCCAAAACAATTACGAAGATTAACAAGCTCGACGAAATACACACGTTAACAGCAAAATGACGCAAAACTAACAAGGTCCAACAAAAGCAAAAATTACGAAAAAGGGCTCGAACTATCGAAATTAAGTCAAACGCAACCAAACTACCTATCCATAGCTCAAGACCAAAGAAAAGCAAAACCAAAACACTCTTAGCAACAAAAATGACACTTAATTACCCACTAATTCGGCTTAAGTTGGGTCGAAGTGTTACAGTTGGCTAGTAAATGATCTTGATTCGATTGAACATTGAATTGCATGGCATTTTGTATGATAATCATTGACCTCCAATCTTCCATCTGGTTGAATAGTTTTCATTTCGAAAGTTTGAATTGTTTGATTGTCTGAAAGTTCGATTTGTTTGATTGTTTGACATGTTTCTAGAACTTTGAGTATTATACGCAGGTATGTATGAATGGACCGTATGCACGTATGATATATGATTGATCTGATATGCATGATCTACTCAAAGTCAAATATATGATTGACTCAACATGGTCAAGCTTAGGATACCCGACGGGGTTGAATTTGGCGTAGTGTATATGGCCTTGCTACAGTAACTTTATGCCTTAGGGCTTCCGGATCCCAAGAACTCAAGACTCATTTATACCCTGGCCCGGTCGATGGTGTTCTCGGCACACACGTAAGATTTCTTTTGGGAGCATATGGCAAATGTAGTAGCCACCTAGTTATGTACACATCACGTATATATTGATTCTGCTGGCATGCTTTTTTTAATGCACAACTACTTAGTATACAGAATTAAAATGTTATGATTTATCTAATGTCGCTTACTCAATTAGATATAACATGTGTTAACTTGTTTTTGCTTATACCTTACTGAATCGTTGTATTCAGGAGTTGTCCTTGATATTGCAGGCTGAGATCCATCCTCTGACCCTTTGTCGATTAACCAGACTCCTAGGGAGACCCCCAACGCCCCGTCAGGGCTAAAGGAGTAGATGTGATCCCTCCTCCGAAGCGCAATAAGGTCATGCATGCATATGGGTCTTCCTGTCTGTGGAATCTCATGGGATTTTGAGATTTTGGTGTATTCATGATCTATATAATTGTATTTTGATTCATTTTGTATAACCTTGAACTTTATGTAATCTTTTATCAATATATCTTTTGGTTAGTATGTATTTCTCATGTTGTAGTTTGATACCTACAGCTTCCGCGTACATATATTTGCACATGTGAAATTCCCTTGTACATGTACACCTGGACCAGGTCTAAGTATACTTGTACGGAAGTACGTGTATCCCTGGTTAAGTTTTTACTACTCCCGATCTCCTGGGCTCTGGTTGTGACATTACCTATGTCTACAGAGAAGAGAACTCGTTTATCATAATTTCATCTGAATCTCTTCAGGATTGATGGTTATAATACATTAGTATATATAGTTCTCACTTTCATTCCCAACAAGAAAATCCATACATAATAACTAAAATACCCCTGACCATGAGCCTTGGTTTTTGCTAAACCAGATAATCGATCCGGCTAAACTGGAATACAAGACAAAGCCCAACAATTCCCCCTCCCCACTCTTATTTACCTACAAAAAGAGGGTGATAAAACAATTACATATGTAAATAAGTTAAAATTGTAGTACGGATTGTGGTGGAGGCATCTACCTGTATTGATTGTTGATGCATTTTTGTTGGCCCAAAATCCATTGATAATCTGAGCAGTTCATCTTCTTTTTTTTTTCTAATGAACCTCAAAACACTTAATTTCATATCTTAAGTCTTCATAAAGTTTAAAAAATAAAAAATTTGTTTAAAAATTAAAATAAAAATCTCAACCTATATAACTAATTTTCCACACTTTTATGGGCCCAACTTCTTGATCCAAATCATTACAGTATTCTTACATTAAAAATAGACATCGACCCATTTACTTCCATTTCTTAATTCTTCATATAGCTTTGGAGAATTTCCGAAAACATCCAAAAAATTAGAAAACATATAAACTAATTGGCTGTATATATTTTCCCGCGTAAAAATGATAATTTTGTAATATGTTTCACATTCATAACATTTTACATGCATAAAACCCATTTTACTAGGCCCTTGCATAGATGGCAGGCCACGGCCTCAATCAGTGAGTTTCTAAGGCCGAGTTTCTCAATGAGTCGTCATTTTCATTATTGGGCCAAGTAACTCGGACGAGATACCGAGTCCTGCAGAGTCTACAAGCACTTGTCAGAATTTCAACCATTTGGCCTCCGATCATATATCGGTACAGTGGGCCATCTCTATCAAGGTACACCATAACCAACGGTGGATCATAATCCCTCACCAACCAAGTGAACGATGTTAGTGAAAGGAAAAAACCAACAATCATCCTCACACTCAAGAGTCATGGCCATGAGAGCGAGAGTAGAAAAAAGCTCAACCAGCTTATTTCTCCAAGAACAAATGCCACAGAAAATTGCGAAAAGGGGCTTCCTTTCTTTCCTTTTTACCGATCACCCCCCTTCTCTTCAAAAAAACCCTCTCCCTCTCCCACAAGCATCAATTTCCAAACCCTAATTCCCCTTTAAAGATTCTCTCTTTCTGTGGGTTTTTGAAAATGTCAGAGATAGGTTGAAAAGCCAGAATCAGAGGAAGAAGAATGGTGAAGAAGTATCATCAGAGGCAGAGATATTGCCAGCAGTGCAGCAGGTATATTGAAAACAAAGACTCCTTTTTCATGGGGCTGTAGGGGTTTTTGGTTCTATCAAGTTGGGTTCATGGGAAATGTGGGGAAAAAGAGGAATTGGGTTGTTTAGACGGAAGATTTATAACCTTTAAAATTTCACTTTGATTTCAATTCTCCAAATTGAGATAGTTGATAACATTGAACATAAATGAAATCTCCTCATTTTAAGCAAATGACAGCAATATAAGATTTATTTCATTAAATATTCATGAGAAGAGACATTATTATTATATTATTTTTAGGAAAATAAAGGCTGTCAATTTTAGTTTGGTTCTTTTATCTTAATTAATTATATATATGTGTTGTTTATGCCAGCTTGATATTCTAGACAACCCAATTTCATCCTAAGGCAACCAATGAAAAGTTTAGAGAGTGGAATGGAAATTTATATAGCCTTTTGATTGAGTTAGAACTAGAAGCAGTATCCAATAGGGTGCACAAGTTTATTTTACTGATATTGATGGCAACTGCATCCTTAATAGTTATATAGATATTACTCCAGATACTTATGATGGGATGGAAACAAGTGTGTATGTTGTTTTATAGACAGTATGAATATGTGAAAATTGTTAGTGAGACAAGAAAGAAAGCAAATGATAGGACAGAACTTTTGAGAAAGGCTTTAGAATCTAACAGGTGAAAAAATTAACAGATCAAAATGAAACATATGAGTGCAAGTTTAAAGGATATGAGAGCAGGGAGGATGAGTTTGTAAATGTTGGAAATAATTTATAACCTTTACGTAATAATTTTCAGTATTTGGTAGCTAATGTTAAGCGAAACAAAGGGTTTGAGTAGGATGGTTCAAATAACAATAAGCGCTCAGTGGACAAAGTGGTTAGTGGATAGTTTGCAGTTTGCATCATTGTTTTTTTCCTTTTTATTTCGGATAGCATGGCTTGTTTGCATCGTTGAGTGCCAATTTGCTTAGAGGGATTTTTTTTTCACACAGAAAACAATGCTTATGGATAATGAACACTCATGAAGTTTCACTGCATGCAAATAGACAACAAGATTCTTTTAAATTCCAGCCCAAGGATACTGCTTTAAAGTTTGCTGACAGTCCTAGAAAGGCTGCCAAATGCCTTCGCCTTCTCCCTGAGCAAAAACTTCTGCGTCTTTCCAGTGGAAATCTTTGGCGAAATCTCAAAAATGACGGTCCGAGGAGCCATGTAGTGTGGTAATCGAGCACGGCAGAACTCTAAAATATCTTCAGGACTTGCTTCACATTTATCCTTCAACTTCACAAATGCACATGGTGTCTCCCGCCAGTGCTCATCAGCCCGTCCAACAACAGCCGCCTACAGCACTGCTGGATGACTAAACAATACCGACTCCACCTCAATTGTGCTGATATTCTCTCCGCCAGAAATTATGGTGTCCTTTGAGTGATCCTTTAACTCTATGTAACCATCACTGTGCTTGACACCCAGGGCCGGTGATCGAAACCAACCATCTTTAAAAGCTTCCTCCGTCGCTTTCAACTCTTTCAAGTACCCATTCATGACTGTGTTGCCTCTATACATCACCTTATCCATAGTTTTCCCATCAGGTGGAACACTCTCCATGGTAGTGGGATTCTTTATGTCAATCTCTGCCAACCCAAGATGGTGCAGCCCTTGGCGAGCCTTCATCTTTTTCCGCTCCTCTGAAGTTAAAGAATCCCACTCCGGTTTCCAAGTGCAAACTGTCCCCGGACCATAAGTTTCAGTAAGTCCATATGAGTGTATCACACTAAAGCCCAGCTCCTCCATCTTGAGAAGAGCCCTGGGAGGAGGCGGTGCCCCACCAGTCGATACTGTCACCTCGCCTGGAAGCAGCTTCTGATCACTGGCTGCCGCATTCACCATCATGTTCAACACAGTCGATGCACCACCCATGTAGATCCATCAGTTAATGATTGGGATGATTCATCCATCTGATCCCCCTGGACGGGGCCAGCCAAAAAACTGAAAGACAATCTTGAAACCCCAATCAGATGCCTAAACACCAGGCCCCACGTTTACATCACTCATAACAAATAAGCATGCAAATTAAACAATAACCCAGAAGATGAAATCAAGTGAAACAAACTTATAACAAAATTTCACTATCAGCATCATAATATAAAGCCCTGAAATCCTAACAACTTCATTAAGAAAAAAGGAGAAACAGATGAAAATAAAAACAGAGGACTGGGTTTTAATCAGTGAATGAGCTGATGAAACATCTTACAACATCCCCACGAGAAATCCCCATCTGGGTCAGAGCGGACGCTAAGAGTCGACACCTCTCGAGAGTCTCTCTCCATGTAAATCTCACGGAAGAACCATAAACAGAGATATTATATCTCTGTCAACTGCTGCAGAACGCTCCAAGAAGCTTATGGGCGACAAGGGGACGTAATTGGCAGAGTAAGGGATCAGACCCTCCATGGAATTTAGATTTCCAGCCGAGAGCAAATGGATTGTAATTTGTATCTTCTGGAGGAAATGAACCAAGAGAGAACCAGCAGGGAGTCGAGCAGTAGACGACACAAGGCAGAGTGCAGAAAGTCATCTAAATTCTAAAAGACCAAAGGCCGCCCCACATTGTGGCGGCCGCGTACATCCAAGCTGTCAACTGATGGTGTGGCAGGACCATGATCACAGTATAATTTTTTTTTTTTTACAGAGGATGTCAATTTCCCAACATATAGCAGCGGGCCCTGCCTGTTAAATATGCTATATGGTTATATTAAATTTTCAATTGAATAGGAGTGTTAAACATGGATCTCATGCTCGTAATTCAAGCATGTTCAATTTTTTTTTATTGGACTAATAAACTCGTGGTTTTAAACGTGGTTATATAAACATTCATAGATTTAGTGTAATTTTTGGAAAAAGAAAAGTTCCAACATATAGTTTTATTTTTTTAAACTTCTATCGCCCCCCAAACCGTGATGAAACCATTCAATATTGTTGTACTAATGTAAGTATCAAAGTATTTAGTTTCATATCTTAATTCTTCATTAATTGTGAGAAATTTATGAAAAAAAATGTCTAAAAAGTTTAAATAATATTTAAAATGGTGGGATATACTCATTGACTCATGTAAAAATTGCAATTTTGAATTGTAATTTGTCTCATATTTATAGCATTTTCACATACAACATTTGGATAATTAGCATTTGTATATCCAAAATCCATGTGTCTATCCCATTTTTAAAGGCAAACGACCCCTTCGACTGAAGTTTAACTGAGATCATAGATGAAAATTATATATTTAATTTAAGGGAGTTTCAATTTTTAATAAATTAACCCTTCTTTAATTTCTCCTTAATCTGAGTCTCAGAAAAAAAAATTTTATGATGTTGGCATCCCTGAAGTCTTTAGGCCTAATCCCCAAGGTGGCGCCCCTTAAGCTGTAACGGGACACATGATTATTTAACTTGATGGTTGTGTCACTTAACTTGATGATGGTGTCACTTTGTCAGTGTTTGAGTTTTCACTAATTTAAAATTTGCAGCCATTAAACTAATGGACTTGTGAATCTATAGCTATTCCCTCCTAGATCAAGACATGATAGTCTCCATTTTTCTTGCATGGACATTCTCCTAAACACTAGGTTGGTTATATTTTCAGACAGGGCTCATTTATGAAATCTCTAGTCCTTTAACACACACTCAAGCTCAAAAACTTATACTTTATTAAAGGCATTAGCCCTCTATTTTATCACAACAAATTTTCATCAGATATATGGGTAAAGGGGAACTTTCTCTACAGGATACCTGTGCCTTTCAAGGGGGTTTCATTTTTTGTAGGGGCCCTTACATGTTAAACAGTTAGATTGGGATGTTTCTATGTGGATGTTCATTATATTATTAAATACTTAAGTAAAAGGGTTAGGATTATTTAATTAGTAGGTTTTTTATTTTATTTTTAGTGAGCATAGGTTGGCAGTCCCACATGTGTTGTACCTGTTTTTTACTTTTTTTTTTTAGGGTATGTTAGTAGGTTTTTTATTTTATTTTTAGTGAGCATGGGCTGGTAGTCCCACATGTGTTGTACCTGTTTTTTTACCTTTTTTTTGAGGGTTTGTTGTGGCTGTTTTTTTACCTTTTTTTTTTTTTTTTGAGGGTTTGTTATGGTGTAGTTTGTTGTGGGGGTGGGGGGGGGGGGGGGGGGGGGTGGTTTGGTTTGGTAGTCCCATATGTATTGTGCCAATAAACCAACTTAGAAAAAAAATTTTGACAAAGACATCTATAGTATTATCCATTTGGCCTCTATTACTTAGGACGTACAGTTGTTAATGGTGGACTGAGTCTTGTGTATGAATCCACGCTTACATACCCGTTGTCCTATTCTTATGTTTTTTAGATCAATGGCCATCCCTTCGCAGTCCCCCCAAAAGATTCTTGCAATGATCTATGTTTTAAATTAAGGGATCTTGGCCAACACACCAATGGTTGAGTGGTGTTAAGCTTGCTCTCAGTCACCATGAAGTATATCACTTTTGAGGGGTAGCCCAACTTACCAAGAAAAAAAAATCAAGGGACCCTTTCTTCCATTAAATATCCCTAATGCATGAATCTCCTAAATTGGAAATGTCCCAATGGGTGTATGGGAGTCACAAAGAGGATGAGATGCCCCTTTCAACTCATGCATCTCTTGTTTCTCAATGTCTTAGCCTTCTTTCATTAAATCATTTCACCTCCTCTATATTTTTGAAGAAAAATAGAACTCAAAATAATATTAAAAAGTACTTAAATAAATAGAATGGGACAAGAGAGATAAAATAATTGATGAAGAAATGTACTATGCCGCTTTGGACTCGCTTGTGTTGTAATCCTAGATCCGCTATGGCAAGAAAAGAAATAAATTTTCATAAAGAGACTCAATCCATCAGAAAAAGATGGGACTTGCTTGTGTATATCTAATTTTCCAGACTTTTATGAGCCCAAATTCATGATCCAAATCCTTCCAATATTCCTCTATTAAAGTCAGACATCAACACATGTATTTACATTAATTTATCATAGATTTGGAGAATTTCAAATAAAAACATCCAAAAAATATGGAGACACATAAACTAGTTGGATGTACCCATTTTCTCACATCAACATGATAATTTTGTAATATGTTTCACATTCATTCGACATATTACATGCGTAAAACCCGTTTTTCTATCCCACACCTGACACCCCCCATTCAGTGAGTTTCTCAATGAGTCCTCATTTTCATGATTGAGCGAAATAACTCGGACGAGATACCGAGTCCCACAGGTCAGAGTTTCACGAACTTGGCCTCCGATCATCTTCATCATGGCCCACATTGACCAACGGTGGATCCATGATCCCTCACCAACCAGAAACAGTCTCTTGTTAAAATCAACCAAAAAACGGCTCCAGGTATAAAGTGAGTGGACAGAGAGAGAGAGGGAGCCAAACAATGAAATTACAGAAAAGCCCTTCCTTTCTTTCATTTTGTACTGATCACCCCCCTCTTCTTCCTCTCACACAGTCACATCAATTCTGAAACCCTAATTCCCCTTTCTCGATAATTCTCTCTTCTTCATGATCTTTCCCTTCCAATCCTAGTTGAAAATGGCAAATCGATGGATGGGAAAGCGAGAATCAGAAGAAGAATGCGATGAAGAAGATGCAATCGAAGAGATATTTGTCGAAGAAGAAGATGACGAAGAGGAATTAGAAGAAGCAGAAAGAGGAGGAGTAGAGGAGAGGAAGAAGAGGATTCGAGCTGGAATTGATGGAGAGAGAAGGGAATCAGCAGCTGCAGTGGCTTCGACATCAACAGCTCAGAGATGCCAGGCCGACAACTGCGGAGCGGACTTGGGGACGGCGAAGAAGTATCATCAGAGGCATAAGGTCTGCGAGAATCACTCCAAGGCGAAGCTTGTGTTGGTTGGTGGCGTCGAGCAGAGGTACTGCCAGCAGTGCAGCAGGTATACTGAAAACAAACACTCCTTCTTTTTACTGGGGTTTTAGGGGTTTTTGGTTCTATCAAGTTGGGCTCATGGGAAATGTGGGGGAAAAGAGGAATTGGGTTGTTTAGAGGGAAGGTCTATAACCTTTAAGATTTCACTTTGATTTCAATTCTCCAAATTGAGATGGAAAGATTGATGATTTATATGTAGGTGTTTATGCCAGCCTGATGATATCCTCCTAGACAAGCCAATTTTAATGTTAAGACAACTAATGAAAGGGTTTAGAGAGAGGAATGGAAATTTACATAACCTTCTGGATTGATTTACAAGCAGCATCCGATAGGGTCTGCAAGTTTATTTTGTAGATATTGATGAAGAAAAATGCATCCTTAATGGTTATATTGATATGTTACTGGATATTTATGATGCGATGGAAACCAGTGTGTATGTTGTTTATAGACTATGTGATACTTGGTTGTGAGACAGGAAAACAAGCAGATGATTGTTCACAACTTTGGAGAAAGGCTTTAGAATCTAATGGATGGAAAGAAAATTTTTTTAACAGATCAAAATGAAATGAATGAGTGCAAGTTTAAAGGATATGAGAGTAGGGAAGATGAGGTTGTAAATGTTGGAAACAATTTGGAACCTTTATTTAATAACTAATAACTTTCAGTATTTGGAAGGTAATGTTAAGCAAAAAAAAAAGGGGGTTTGAGTTGGATATTGGAAATAACAATAAGCGGTCAGTTGGCAAAGCTGGAGGAAAGAGGATTGTTTGCATAGCATAGGGGTTTTTTTTTTTTTTTTTGGGATAACATGTATAGTTTGCATGGTTGAGTACCAATTTGCTTAAATGGGTGTTTTCACAAGACGAAAGTTAGATCCCACTCACATTCTTCTCTAAATATGTTAGAAAAGGATTGTAGATATGGACAATTTCATCAAATGAGAGATGCTCTGAAGATGAAAAATAATACTTAAAATTTTCTTAGTATGAAGAAATTTATGTTATGGTAGGATAGATACCTGTATTAATATCCTGGATTTAAGAAATACTAAGTTATATGAGTGGTGGTGACAATTAGGATCAGGTTGTCCTCCGTCGGTAACACATACAGGCTCCGCGTGAGCCCAACCCCGTAATAATCTGGTTGAAAATGTCAATCCAAACCCAACTTAGAGGTTAAAAGCACTGAATTAATTGGTCAGGTTTGGGTTGAATTGTTGGATCAGATAGCTAGTATGGATTCAACTGAACCCAACCCATGTTTTAATTGAATCAGTAATCTCGGCCTTAACCCATCCTTGCAAAGTTTTATTCCCTATCTTTGTATCTATGCATCTGTATCCCTATATATATATATATAGAGAGAGAGAGAGAGAGAGAGCATCTTATCTTCCATCTCTTTCTGCTTGTAAAGTTTTTTTACTTGTGAGTGTTTGTGCTTGATATGTTTGAGCCTTTGTGATCTTTAGGTTCTTTGCGTTGTGCAATGGCTCCAATATTATCATAATATACTCTTGCAGGCTTTACTCTGCCAGTATTACATTGAGTTCTGAAGCAAACCTACTGAGTCAAATCACTTCTTCAGAAGCATCACTGGCAGCAACTTATTCTGCTTCCATACCATATTTGCATCATGCTGTACCAACTGATTTCTTTATCATCCACATGAAAATGAATCCACCTGTTCATTCCCTAGCATATCTATCACACTGTAAATCTGGATTATCCTACCCAGTGATTGCAACATCTCTTGCAATTATATGCTATTTCATGTGGCTTGTCAGCTTGAATCCCATCCTTCCCTTGCTCATGCAACATAGCTTGCCATTATGTGTCACTTCATCTGGCGTGTCAATTTGAATCCCATCCTCCCCTTGCTGTGTTTCCTCTTTCATAATTAGAGCTGTTAACAGAAAAACCTTTTTTTTCAATCTCGTTAGTTTAGGCCCCTCAACTTTTGATTCCTTGCGTATTTTGGAACTGAAATCATGTAATTGTCCCACCCAACAAACATATACAATAATGCAATTCTTGATCTTTTACTCTATTGAAGAGTTTTAGCTTGCAAAAATGATCGTCTCAAGGCAGTGTGGCTTGAGTCTGAAATGCAGGTTCCATAAACTATCGCAGTTTGATGATGCCAAAAGAAGTTGTCGTGAACGATTAGCACATCACAATGAACGCCGGAGGAAGATACCACCTGACCAACAGACAGAAGAACCAAGTCAGATACCAGTAGTTCTACAGGTAAAAGATAGCTCCCCTAGACGGATGCGTTCGTTGAAAACTCAACGCCCATCTGAGGTGATAAAAATAGCAATCCCGAGGGACCCCTCTTTCAAGCATTTTCAGATCAGGTGATTCATCCTTCATTTCGCAGCATTGCCCGTATATAACTGAGCCATGGGTAAATTGTATGTCTTTAGCATTCGATGTGTAATAACCACGAGGGTTAAATACTGTAATGTTGTAGCCATAATTCTGCTGTTGGAAGGTCGTGTATGATAGGACATTGGATCTTTTCTACTGGACCGTACTTGATTGTTAAATCCAGGGCATCTGGTTGATTTATCAGGAATGAAGATTCTTCTCTTGAGTCACCTTGTTACCAATTGCTGTATGACTGGATCTGAAGATGGATGGCCCTGCCTTTTGAAGCTGTCCTGACCCCTAAGAATGTATGATGTGTAGGATTCTACCTTTGGTCAGCCAGGGCTGATGGCAACTTGGGTGCATTCAATTGGAATTGGGCCAGGAAAACAGAGATTTTAAATGTGCAAACCACCTTTCATGCTGCTCATCTTTCCCTTTCTAAGCATTCTTTCAACATTTATTCAATTGCCTTCATGTAGTGGCTGCTTCTAATCTGCTGATTTCCTTGGACCAGAGCTCATACTATAGTTGGAAGATGCTTATTGTGAGAACTACCAGGTTGTTGGTTTGAATCATGTCATCAATTAAATTAAAATTTTAAAAGCTAAACCACCTATGAACACCTCTATATATATATATATAATGCAACCACTTGCACTCCCCTGATTATATCAGTCAATTATATAGACCTGCTTTATGTAAAGTTGACTGAGCTCAGCAACCTCTTTTAAAGAGGAAATGATGCCCTTATCCTTGAAATATTTTGTTTGACTTGTGCTTGACCCTAGTTAGAATGACTTGTGCTTGAAATTTCCTCTTTAAACTGGTGCTCAGCTGGCTCACCATAATCTCATCCATTGTATATAGATCTAGTGGCGATTTTAGTTTTGGGCCATCCGAGGAAGATGACAATGGTGAAGGTGGTTTAGGGTTTTATCTGGCCATTAAATATTTACTAGACGACAATAAAGACCTCAAGTGTTTAATTGGTGGACAGAAAATCCTATGACTAGCATGAAATGCTAGTGCCTTCTGAAAAAATTCTAAATAGCCTTTTGAGGTAAAACACTTGTAATTTTCTTAATTTTAAAATATTTATCACGTCATCATTGGGGAATGCCAGGCTTTGGTTTTTCACTTGCACAAATTTTTTACACTTCAGTGCAACAATTTTGTACGTAAAAAAATTTTAAACTAATTTTTCCTCAATTCTGAGGCAGATATTAGATATGCGTAGCAGGATCGCAATGGTACACAAAATAAGCTGTAAGAAAAGCAAATTGCTTTTCAGCATCATCTACAAGATTAAAGAAAGGAAAATGAATTGGAGGCTGTTGCACGACAATCCGAGTTTCTTCATAATTGATGCGCTACAATCAAATCATGCACGACAACCCAAGTTTGTTCACAATGGAGGTCCTACAATCAAGCAAACACAGCACTCCTGCTTGATACGGACCATGGATAAAAATTATGGTATCGGTCGCGGTATCGGTCGGTTCAAAAAATCGATACGGTATCGGTATCGGTCGCGGTTCGCGGTCCATCGCGGTGTGAATTTTTTTTTAATCCAAAAAAAATTAAAAAAATATCCAAAATATTCAAAATATTAGAAAATACTGGAAAACAATGTTTTTTTTCATTATTAACACATATAAATCAAAATATCGGTCCCCCTAACTTATGGTATCCTGTATCGCTGTCTTGTCCGAAATTGTGATTTTTTTTATAAAAACCATAATTATGACTTATAAAATATGAACTATCTATTAGTATGAAATTTTAGAGAATACAATTTATTTTTAATTTATATATAGTGGTTGTAGACTTGTAGTGTTGTACACTTGTAAGTTATACTTGTATCTTATATAGTATATAAATAATTATTTATCAGTCATCAATTATCATTTATCATTCATCAACCATCAATTTATCACTCAATTATCAAGCAAGTTGTAAAATTCAAGAACATGAATATTAACATAGCATATGACATAATGACAGTAAAATAAATCATAAAGCAATTGGAGAGAATCAATACATACCCTAATTCCAAGTGGAGTGTCTTCCAGGCTCGATATCATCATCATCATCATTTTTTCTTCTTTGGTATGGGTTATAATAATATGATCCAAACTCTTGCATTGCACTCCCATGCCCTTGGCCATATTGATATTGTTGCTGAGGAACGAAGATCCCTTCATAATATGATGAGCTATCCTCAGTAGATTGAGATGACTGGGGGCCCAAATTTAAATTAAAAAATTCATGAGGACGAAAAATAGCTTGTTGGGGTTCACGTTGGATCATTCCTTGTCCATGCTCATACCACGGTTGTAACGGTGAAGCTAAAGGCAGTTGAGTTGGCCAATGAGGATTGTATCCATACGGACCATACCTACCCTGTTGTTGTCTAACATTGCCTGCAGAAGTACCTTCCCCTCCTCCTTAACCGATGCTACTACCAATCTCTGTCTCAATTTGTGAGACATATCTTACATAACCACGATGGTGATCTAAGTCTGTAGCACTAGGAAAATGCTCAACTGTCTCATACATTGGTGGCTCATTATCTCCATAGTGACCGCCAGTCCCAGGGGAATCAGGAGGAATTCCTGCTGATGAGGAAGATGTAGAGATACTTGACTCACTCTCCTCACCCACCTCCTTTCCTCTTGCTTCTGTAGGATCAACCGTAGTACCCCTCTGTTGTTGTGTCAAATTAATCTCTTATAATCTTTCAGAGGCTTTCATTGGCTCAAGTTGCTTCCCAGTCAAGTCCTCAACCATTTCTGCTAGCTCTGGATCTTCATCTAATAATGGCTCTTCTGCCTCCTCTAGCCACTCACCTAACAAATCATCTTCTGCTAAAAATATATAGTCTAAATTAATTGAGCAGAAGTAATCTTGTTGATCCTCAAATGCTCTTCTTCTTCGATTTTGACTGCGGAGCTTGAGGTTATAGTGAATGTAGACCAGTTTGTTCAAATTATCCATCGTGATTTTATTCCTTACTTTTCTGTGGATAAAAGCAAAAGTGCTCCAATTTCTTTCGCAATTTGATAAAGATGTAGTTTGACTGAGAACTTTAATTGCGATCGTCCTTAATGCTGAAGCACTCACTCCATAATTTAACCACCATTCAGCTGAAAATAAAAGAAAATAATATTAAACATTCAATTTTTGAATTTTCAAATAATGAAAATATAATTTACTATTTATATTATATAATCCTTACCAAGATATGTTTGTGTGACAGCTCTTCGAGCAATGGTGGTGCCAAAACTTCCCATTCCTTCATTATATACATCGATCTAATAGCATTAAAGAAGCAAAAGAATTATCAATATCAACTATTATGACTTATGAATGAATAATGATATAAATTAAATTGAAGAAAACAACATACATTATATAAGATCTTTACTTTTTAATTTACTTACTTGGTTTGTTGCCCTAATAGCCTCATCGGCGTCATTTGCTAGTCTTTCAATAACATTTTTCATGCCCACTCGAATTTCATCAGTTATATTTCGATCTAAAGATTCATATCGAAATTTTGGATTGAGAAAGTAACCTATTAAATGCAAAAATTTACATGAGTAATGTATTAAAAAGAATTTAATATAATAATGAAAATCAATAAGAAATCAGTCTCCACTTACCAGCAGTGTGTAAGTCATGATGCAATTGACGCTCCCAACGGCTATTGATGATTTGCCAATGTTTAGTATAATATCTACAGTTTGCTTTAATAGCCATCTTTGCTCTCTCCATGGCCTCATGTAAAAAACCCATAGTTGACTTATCATCACCATCAACCAATCGAAGAACTTTTATTAGAGGCTCAAAAACATTTAAGCAATTTTTAACATGAGGCCAAATCTTATTGGACTCAATGATCTTGCATACTTCTTCTGCTAGGGGAGTTGGCCGCTTTCCCCACTTAGAATTCAGCCATTCATCTGATTTGATGAGTTGAAGAAGCCCTCCTCTATACTTGTAAATACTCTCAATGGCTATAAAGTGGGTGGCAAATCGAGTAATGTCAGGCCGTAGTAGTTCATGATTGTTTGTAAATTTCTTCATCATCGAAACAAGTCTATAAGACTGGCAGAAAAAATTAGTGATTTTGTTCATCTTTTCAATCACTAGTTTCATTACTTTTCCTTTGGAAATTTCTTCAAGCATTAAATCTATGCAATGTGCTGCACATGGTGACCAAAAAATATTTGGCCTCTACTACATAAGCATTAGTCCTGCTTTCTTCATGCTTGCAGCGTTATCGGTGACAACTTGAACTACACAATCTGCCACAATATCATTAATCACTTCATTAAACAACTTATTGATGTATCTAGCATCTTGAACATAATCAGTTGCATCAACTGATTTGACAAAAACTGTTCCCAAAGGGCAATAAACTAGAAAATTCAAGAGATGACGTTTTGTGAGGGTCGTCCACCCATCACACATTAGTGTGCAGCCCTTTTCCTTCCAAATCCTCTTAAAAGTTTCCACCCAGAGCTGTAACTCCTCATATTCTTTTTTAACACAGAGATGACCAATCTCATATGGGGTGGGTGCTTTTATACCGGGACCATGTTCCACTGCTGCATCTAACATAGTGGTAAAATAAGGAGAGTTTGCCTTATGTGGTGGAATAGCTGCATCTAAAAAGAACTTTCCAGTAGCTCTTATCAAATTATCTCTTGCTTTATTAAATTCTCCCTTCAGTGCTTTTACAATGCTTGGTTGCTTGGCTGTTGGTTTTCTATATGCAAATGGATCCGTTGGACCCACCACACTTGGCCTACGAGGTGCCTGTGTAGGAGGTTCATCATCATCCTCAATATCTGCTGGGCGTGGTTGTCTTTGACTAAATGCTCGACGCAAACCCCCTCTCCTAGATCCAGATGAGCCACCCTCATCATATTGGCCACCTCTCATAGCTGCCTCATACTGCATTCTTCTTCTTTCTTCTTCCTCCTGAAGTGACCTCAAACTTTCTTTTCTAGCCCTACTTAAATTTGAATCCTCATCATCATCGGAGGAAATAATATCTCCCTCCCGAGACCCAAAAACTTCTACCCTACATGCTTCAAATTCCTCCTCTTTTCTTTTTTCTCTGACAACCTTTTTTTGTTTTCCTGCATCCAACAACTCTTGCATTTCTTTTTTCACATTAGGTGATATATGAGGACACTTTGCTACTTGGCCTTGCCTATGAGCCAAGTGTTACTTCAATCTAGTTATCCCTCCATTTATGATTTTTTGGCAATAATTACATTTAATCTTGTGTTTGCTTCCAGCTTCTTCACAATGGTTCCATGCTGGATCAATGTCACGCACCATTTTAATCTTGCTTCTTCAAAACAAAAGAACACATTGGCACAATTTATAACATTTAAACTAAGATCCAGAATATAATAAAAACAAAGAAATTAATACATTCATATAAAAGTAATTGGAATCTCAAAAGGGTACATTTTAAATAATACATTAATTATTTAATTTTTCTAATTCCATGTTCTAACAATCCAAAAATAAATTTAGAAATATAAAAAATGTTGACATGTTATATATTCACATAAATGATGAAGCAACTATAAAAAAAATAGCATATGTGAAGTATACAATGATTATATAAAATTAGGAAATCATACTTATAATGAAAATCTAAATATATAATAGTTTAATCTAAAATTAAAAAAATCCGAAAATAAATTAAAAAATATAAAACTAATTACATTAAAGAACAATTAAAAAAAGTAATCCTACATGAAGTTTACAAAGATTATGCTTACTTTAAAAAAATTATAATGAAATCCTCAAAATATTAGTTTTAAATATTAAATTATTATTTCATTATCATACAAGAAAATAAAATTTGAAAATATAAAACTATTTAGTATTTACATAATGTTTTGAAAAAAATGAAAACTTACCATATTCATATCATATATGAAGTATACAACAAAATAATAAATTTGTGATTAAATCCTCAAAAAATCTTATTTTAATATTAAAATATTTAAAAATCCGAAAATAAATAAACATAAAATGTCCACATCTTGTAGATCTATGTCTTCTACTACTAAATCTATCAAACTTGCTTCATAAAATCATGTTTTTACATACTAATAAAATTAAAAATAATACTTAACATTAAAAGACTCTAAATCTTAATAAATGTTAAAATCTTAATATTTTAAAAAACCAAATAATAGATCCACACTCATAAATCACAACATGTAAATCTATAACATAAAACAAGTGGAATCATTATCATGGATCACATCTAAGCTCCTACTTAACAAATATTTAAAAAAAAAGAAATTTAATATACTTACCTTATAAATGTATTTCCTTTACTTTTATAAGCCAAATCCACCCAAAAAAATAATTTTGTAATGCTTTTGGAGGCTAATGGAGGAGGAGCAGCAAGAGGGCCGACTTTGGGTAGAGGAGGATGAGTAGAGGGGGAGAAAGAGGGAAAAATTATGGTTAGACGATATATATATTATCGGCCGATATTTTGAAAATATCGGCCGATATATCGATTCTGCCGATAAATTAAAAAATCAGCCGATATATCGCGAGAAATTAGCTATATTACACCGAGACCGATAAAATGCAAATTATCGGACCGGTATCGACCGATACCGGTTCGTATCGACCGATACCGGTTCGTATCGACCGATACGGACCGGTATCGGCCGATATTTTTAACCTTGATACGGACACGGCCGCGCATGTGGGAAAAAAAAAGTGCAACTTTTTAAACATTAAAAATGTCTCTCTTTCATCAAAAAAAAAAAATCTCTCTTGAGGTAAAAAAATTTTTTTAAAAAATTAAATCTTCAAAATACCCTTATACATTTCTCTTTCCCTCTTTTCCTTTTTCTCCCTCGCCGTCTTCTTCTTTCTATTCTTCCTCTTCCTCCTCTTCCTCCTTTCTCTCCTCTCTCTCCCTCGTACTTTTCTTCCTCTCCTCTCATCTCCTCCTTCCTCTCCCTTTTTCTTTCCTCCTCTTTTTTCCACCCTCTTCCTCTCCATTTTCCTGCCCTCCTCTCTTTGATCGGCTTGTTGTTCAGCCCTGCAAGGCCGAACATCAGTGTGATGTTCGGCTTTATAGGGTCAAGCAAAACAGAGAGGAGGAAAGAAAACAAGAGAGGAAAAGGAAGGAAGAGAGAGAGGGGCCTAGCGAGGAGGAGAGGAAGAAGAATAGGAGAAGGAATAGGAAGATGAAGGAGACAGAGGGGAGAGAGCTCCCCTCTCGCCTGCCGAAGCTCATCACCAGCCGGTGGGAAAAGGGAGGGAGAGAGGAGGGAGGGAGAGATATGTGCGAAGTATCTTGGGGATTTAAATTTTTGTCCCAAGAGAGACATTTTGTGTGTATAAAACGCAGCACTCAAAAAACAAAAAAAAAAAAAAAAAAACTCAAGCCATCAATCAAGTAGTACATGGGGACCCAAAAAAAGGACTGACGAAATAAACTCCAAGCATCGCTAACTCTATTTCCTTATCAGAAAGCAGAGGCTCTATGAAAACCGAAGAAAACCAAATGGAATTGAGTTCTGCGCTAGTGAAAATATCAAATTCAAAGGGCTGATCACAGATGCAAAAAGGCCTTGATGGTGATCATGATGACTACTTAGAGAGACCATAAACCGGATCATCTGATCACTGATCTTTCCCAGATATGCAACATCCACTGCTGATCCTCGATTGACATAGATTTATGCAGGAGATAAACCTAATCACCATGCTGAAATTATGAAACAGGCACACCTGACATTGGCTTGTAGTTTTCTAAGACCGAAATAAAACCCAATGCGCAATCCAAAAATACATGAATCCAGAAATCCAAAAAATCTCAGAATCCCATTAAATCTAGAGAGTCAAAAGCCCTATGAGCATCCAACACTGAGCGCGAAAAAGTAAAGTTCTTCAAGTGTGAGCTAGAAAAGTAGTAAATTGGCAAACAATGTGGCAGTAGGACTATGTAGAAGAAAATTTTGGGAACAAATTCAATCGGCCTGAACTTGGATGTATTAGAGAACCAAGGGACCCTTCACAATTTTGTGCAGGTATCCAAACAAATTACAATAGGTTGAAAAACCTCAATATTATGAGCAATTTGGAAAAGAAAACAAGAACAGTCATCTCATCATATCTTCATCATGTTCATCTTAGCCTTATCCCATCAATTTGAAACCAACGTTAATCAGACACATGCAATTGAAATATAGACATGAAATCTAACAACTACCATTATCTTTAAAATAGCAGAATATATAGAGGTGACACTTTATCTTTACATGTACCCATGTGCGTGAATGACTCTGTGATGAGGGCCATTGCTTCTTAAACATTGAACTAAAAGGATGTAAAGAACAACTTGCGTGTCCATGCAAAAATTCAAATCCTCATCAAACCAATGGTGGTAGGCTGGATGGCATCTCCAGGAATATTTCCATTGCCAATGGCCCTAACAGGAATTTTATTTGTATCATCTAGCAAAAAGGAAAAATTCACACAGATCATCCACTCATGCTTGATCAGTCCAACTCCATCATTTCATCTCTGGATTACATTTTTCCTGCAAACAAAGCAGTTATCAAGATGGAAGGATTGATCAAAGCTGCAAAACAAACAAAACAAGCTTCTTTTTTGACCCAACAAGGACAAGTTAGGCATCATGAATATGGTTCCTTTTTACCCAACAAGGACAAGTTAGGCATCATGAATCTGGAGGGAATCATCATGGCATGGACCATGCTTCAACATCTAGCTAATCACATAATTCCAGAAACTCAATGAAAATGAAGAGCTACAACAAATTGTCCGCAATTAATGGCCAGAAGATGTGGATTACGAAGGCATCTCCCCTCAACCTTGAGGCCCACCACAGTGAATTGATTGGAAACACCTAAGGTGAACCTTGGATGTACAATCTTTTAAGCCAAAGAAAATGTTTGATCAAAATAATATATTTCGCCATCAGACTCCCAAATTGCTTAAGCATGGACTATTCACGGTCCACAAAACCACCCACAAGTAGGATCCATGCTGCAAACAGTAATTAGTTCCACGAATCTCACCACTAGATGTTCCTTCCACAGAGTTGACTGCTACAAGCTCAAAAAAATCCTTTGTAGCATCTGCATCATCAAGAAAACTTTAGTTATTACATGCTAGGGTTGAAACTTGATTTATATATAAATATATATATACATATATATCATTTATGATGTTGAAAATAATGAATCTCTACTAACATACCATGCCTCATGGTCAAAGATGGATCTTGGTCTTCAATATATCCAACCTCCTTAGCAGGGTTTCCTGCAGCCATGCTTCAAAACCAAGATTGAAGACATGTCATTTTTTTCTAGAAACATGATATTATTATTATTTCTTTTTTAGTGTCAGTGAAGATTAAAGTCCGAACATAGCAGAAAGGACTGTTCATAAACAAAGAGGCACCAATGTACTAAAAAGGAGTTCTCAATTTGCAGCAAACTGGATCACAGTTGCCTACTTATTAACAACATGGTTGCAACAAAAAATCACGACTGCTCACACATGGGTTCAGAAACAGTGGTCAACAGTTGATGTTGGAAGAATGACAGCATCCACAATAACATTTCTCTAACACTCATAAAATAAACAGGTAATGGATGTATAGGTAATGGTCTAGAAAAGAAAAGAAATTAGTTGTTTCAAATCCATCTGTGAAGTGCATGGGCACAGGGAACCGAAATAACTGATGTCAAGTGGGCAGTTTGTGGCTCGTAATAAGAAATTGCATGCCTAATTGCTTTCTGAACATTGTTTGATTGTATTCCCGTTTATATGAAAATGGACAACATTCCTACCATCATCATTAATTACATCCCAACTTTTCAACTCACATGCTTTAAGTTCAAATGTAACCAATCCTATGTTGTTTTTATATGATATATAACTGGTCTAACCTCCTGTTGCTTTTCATCATGAGGTTCAATCAGTCAATTCTATGGCAGATGTTTTAGATAAGGGGTTCAGATGTTGGCTCCTTGGGTAGGTTTTGTTATTCCCCGTCTTTCCCCCTCTTTGATCTTCTCTTTTTAATGAATACTTTTGCTACCAATCCAAACAAAAGTTCAAAGTAACCATAGAAAAGTCAAACCCAGATTATTCTTCTAAGTCCAGATCATATGAGTTACATTGATCGTCTCTTTCCTTAGTTTATTCCTCTACCCCTTCTAACCCAACATAATCTTCGGTAAATAGACCCGCTACCTCTCTTAATCCAGCACACCGTTCATAAAGAAGTCTTATTCAGGGATAAAAAATCATATAGTAGTTATTTCAAAGAACTGCATCTTCTCCAACACCATACCTCCTCAACAAATTTAGAAAAAAAAAACCCCAAAAAAAGGAAATGAGTTTCTTTAATTATTTATTATTACTTTTCCCATTTTCCTTTTTTGGATGCTGAAACAATAATTATGATCCATTAATATATGAGCATGGTGCAATAATGAATTAAAAAAGGGAGCCCCTTTGCTGAGCACCAGTGCTCACCTGGGGCCCCATTTGGGGATGGGATCGAGGGAGATCTTTTTACCCATGTATGATGAAAAAGGCTCAAATCATCATCCTAACCACTTGATCAATAATCGACAAGTTTTCACCATCCAATATGAGTGCAAGCCGATCCAATGGTCCAATCCATTTGGATGGGCACCAATTTTGGGATCGGTGATTATCACGGAGGGCCATTGTTTTATGGTCCACTTGGATGGATCATAAGTTGCGCCCCACTATGGGTTTTGGCACACAATGCTCACCTTATCAGGAGGGAGCACGCATGCATGCACCACATGCAAACATGTTTTTGTATGCACCAGCATAATGTGGTATTGGTTTATAAGCATATGCAAGAACACAGACATCCTAGACCACATGCAAACATGTTTTTGTATGCACCAGCATGATATGGTATTGGTTTATAAGCATACGCAAGAACATGGACTTCCTACTATCCTAAGAACCAATTTCCCTTAAAAGCATTGAAAAAAATTAGATTATGCTTACCTTTAGTTCAGCCTGAAGCCCTGGACATCTAAGCTCATTGGAAGGAAAAGTAAAACAAAGAATTTAAATAAAAAATAAATAGAACTCTCGAGTGTCATTACGGGAATCCAGTTAAAAACTTGTACAAGGCACACATGGGGGCTTGGGAATATAAATCATTGTTCCCAAAAAATATCTGCAGATAAAGCATGATCTATTTTTTAGATGTTACAATCCAGAACTATACCTTCACCTTTTCCTTCTGTCCAAAAAGAAAAAAGAAGGAAAAGGAAAAATAAAAAAGGAAATCTTAAGTGATTTATTGAGAACTTTGATGTCGGGAATTTCCTCAGATCCAAACAAAGATTTTCAAGTTACAATCGACCAAACTCACCCAAAGCTGTTGTAATTTAATAGGCACCAAAACCCTAGATCTAAAATATTGGGAGACTATGGTTTACATAAAACTGTTCCAAATTCTTATATTTATGCATATAACAGACTGACTTAACATTACAGGCCCTGCAGTAGGCAGATGGTCAATGACAGAAAAGGATGATCCCCAATGTTTATAACTCCACAATGGGGCAAGCTGATTGGAGAATCGATTATTCAATTCTTATTGTAACAGTGTACAGAGATCAGTTCACAAGACTTGAACACTCATGATCAGAACATCCAAGCAAATAAATAGCTCTCTACCTGTGGGGAGGAATATTCTTCAATACAAGAGAACCAGCAGCTACCATGGCACCTTCACCTATTTTAATATTACCAAGAATTGTGGCACTGGCGCCAATAAGTGCACCTTGACCAATCTTAGGATGACGATCCCCAATTTCTTTTCCAGTTCCTCCTAATGTCACACCCTGTAAGCATTTCTGATACAATTCATTAGTTATCAATAGGATGGGTTGGGCAGATAACCAATAACTATTGGCCAATATGATGTATTATCATCATCATGAAAGTCTTGTCCCAGCTATGTTGGGCTATTGGGCTGTGACAATTTTACACTAGTTGTCAAGATACCTAATGCAACCCTCCCTTCTTTATCCAAGCTTAGGACCAGGAGTAAAAACTAGCCTATATGATGTATATCGAATGATGTATATCGACCAGTAATATGAATAATGCATTGACCGCCCTAGCCACACATTCACAGAATCCGCACACGCAGCAAACTACAAATATACTACAGTGCATGGCCATAAAACTCCTCCAGCTAGCATATGCTGATATAAGAAATGCAAGATTAAGTTGACTTGCCTGCATCAATGAAACATTGTTTCCTATAACAGCAGTTTCACCAATGACTACACCTGTCCCATGATCCAATAAAATTCCCTGTCCAATTTTAGCAGCTGCACCGGACGCAAACTAAAAACGAGTTACAAAACACTGCTACAAAGGAAGCTTCAATCATTTCTCATAAGGAAGAACCACAAAAAAAGATCATATAGATAAAATACTATGACATCCTAAAAGAGTCATGCTAGCCACACTCACTGTCTTACAAGTTATCTCACAACCATCCTATGTGGCACTTTCCCTCCCCCTCATCTCTACAATGTTAAAAATAAAATAAATGAGTTAGGCCTGGCATATAGGACGGTTGTGAGGTGAGTTGTGCGATGGGGATTGTGGCTAGCATTATTCAACCTAAGATTGGCATTCATTTCTGCTTAAAGTGACAACTAATGAGAACACAATTTAGGAGTGGTAAATGCTAGAATCCATGATATCAGAACATCTTAGTAATGGAGGATAATGATGGACTGGATCCCAAAGGTTGAATCCCAAACCAAAGATTGGGGATGATGTGAAAATAAACACACAGGGCACACATCCATGAAAGGCAAAGAAATTCTGAATCTTATTAAAATGTATGAAAGAAAAGCAAGATAAACCATGACACATATGTAGAAAGGGTGGAATGGCTACTAGATTGGGCACACAAGTCCAGACGCAGCAAATTTGAATTTTATCAAATTGCATAAAGAAAAGAAACAGAAAGCATCACATTTATACTGGACTACCATTTCACAGTACAGTTGGTTATCCAGTCCAATTCACTTCCCTTTTGGGCCCTCTAGCCTCATAGTGGAGACTAGCTGCAACTCCTTCCAATTACGAAGCTCTAACTTCGACTTTAACTAAGACCCTTGACTTCAAATAATCTAAGTTAGGAGTCCTTGTCAAACAAAAGACTAAAAAAAAAAAAAAAGAAGAAGACGTAATCGTACTTAAGTTGAACTTCAAAACCCACATCTTGATTCTTGAAAGACTTGTGCATATGCACCAATATATAACTAAAAGAACAGGGGTCGCACATAATAACCATGCCAAGCACATGCTGGCAGGTTGGACCTGCACCTTGGGCCTCTCATGCAGAGTTGCAGACTATATATCCAAATGGCCATGGGCTGGTCCATTTGATCCCTGGGCTCATTCATGGGCCTGGCCTGTATTGTTTAGCAAATTGGCACTACATTTACTTTTAAAGTAGGTAGGAATAAAATACAACATGCAAGCTTTGCAGAAAACCAGGTCCCATGTGCAAATTGGGAAGTTCAAATCCTGGATTGCAAACCAATACAATTGAAGAGTTTCACTAGCTACAGATATGTACCTCAGAATCCTCATGAATTCCTTCAATCCATGCAAGGATTTCTGCAAAATTCTCGACGATCCTCTCAAGAAAATAACTCCCTTCAATATATTATAGCTGCTTTCATATACTAAAGGCCTCCCCTTCCCAAGAATATCGACACCCCCCAACACACACACACCCCTCCCACCCACCTGCCCGTTTGTATATACATATACAAATACATATACATATATATGTAAATATATATATCTAGAGAGAGAGAGAGAGAGAGAGAGAGAGAGTACCTGGATGGATATCCACTGCAAAAACCTGCATAGAAATAAAGATGTAAGGCACATACAGTATTTTTTGATAGAGACTTCTGCAACAGGAAGGGGGGAAAAGGCCAGCACAATGAGCTAATGATTCTGTTGTGGACATGTGGAATGAATAGAGATCCTCTGAGGCTTTTGCCCGTGGTGACCATGAATGGAGCAATCATGGTCCGCCACGTCACTAAGGGATGAGCTGTCTTGGATGGCACACCCACTGCCCATTGAATGGCAGGCAATCCCCCAGTAACGTGGTGGACTATGATTGGTCCACTCACGGTCACCATAGGGAAAAGCCTAAGATGATCCAGACTCCATGTGGAATGTTTGCGAGGGCCCACATGTAGGTGTTCTGTGGATTATACGTTCATACTTCGTAACCATCCAATCCAATTTAAAGTGATTGTTGTGAGCTTTTCAATGGTTTGTTTCTATCGTCTGTCCCTTTTTTTAGATCACCGGTGTGAGGTGATAAAAATGATCATTGGACCTGGGCCTGGAACAAGTGGGCCTTGGGCCCAATGGACTCACTTCTGACAAAGATCAGATGGCAAACAAAGCATGCCACATGTCCACTTTTGACAAAGTTATTAGATCATCAACCACCATTATTTGTCATGTTAGCCAGACTCTTTCAATGATTCTAACAATCATTATAACGATTTAAGCCTATGGTGAAATGACAAAATAGCAAGGTAGTAAGATAATTCCAAAAAAGAATACCTCACTTATTCGGCTTTGCAGTGCCAATGCCAAGACTTTACGTCCTTGGTTCCACAGTGCATGTGCTACACGATATGACTGCAAAGAATGGTATCCCTGGAAATAAAAGAAACAGGAAAAGGGGGAAAAGTAATTTATTGCCATTCAAGATGGTCATAAATAACTTTTTTGTTCATGAGACAGCTTCTACAATCCCTTCTGGCAATCATTCAATAGATTTACTGTTAAGCATGAACTTCATGCATTTGTAGATTTTTTTTTAATAAGAATGTGAATATTTGATTTTGCATCGACAACCTTCAAATAGAAAATTGCTGTCAACAAACATTGTAGGAGGTATATATGGTGCCCAATCAACTGGCTGCTATATCAATAGTAAAGGTCGGACCCAGTATTGGGTGATTTGAGCCATTGATATAGTGCACATCATAATACGAGCCTTGACACAATGTCCAATGTATCAGAATATTAGTAAATCATAGTCGTCCAATGAAATTGACCATTACAAACGACCACCCACATATAACAGGACCTTATTCACAAGTAAGCACCAAGCAATACTGGAAATGTGTGATCAATAGTATAGGTCGGACCCAGTATTGGGTAATTTGAGCCATTGAAATGGTGCACATCATAAT
This sequence comes from Sextonia rubra, assembly GCA_037013555.1. Taxonomy (NCBI): domain Eukaryota; kingdom Viridiplantae; phylum Streptophyta; class Magnoliopsida; order Laurales; family Lauraceae; genus Sextonia; species Sextonia rubra. The sequence continues at coordinate 57,051,801 of JASUAD010000013.1, read as the reverse complement.
ACGAGCGTTGACCCAATATCTGATGTATCAGAATATTAGAAAATCCTAGTCAACCAATGAAATTGACTATTACAAACAACCACCCACATATAACTGGACCTTATTCACGAGTAAGCACCATGCAATTCAAGAAATGTGTGAGGCATCTGCATTCTACACTCCACCATGGAGAAGACCATATTAATGATTTTGATTATCAAAGCATAGACTCGCATGTACAACTTGTTTGGGTGCAGGCAAATGCTTGATGAATATAGTATACATTCCCGCATGTTTTAGAAAGGAGTAAATACCTTAAGATATAACAATGCCCAGCTATATGACATACAAGATGGATCCCTATCTTTAAATGCCTGCAGAAAAATAGCTACAATTCAGAAACTCATTTTTAACAAGTCAACAATTCTACCAAAAATTATTAAAAAAAAAAAAAGTCAACAAGGGTATCAAACAGAGATTCATAAAGAGAATTATACGTACATAAGCTTATTGAAAAACCATTAAATGGTCATGAAATCACCTGAATGTCTAGGCGAATTGCACGTTGGATACCTCTATCATGCATAATTACATTGTCAAAAATATCTATAAGTTGTGTCGCCAAAAGTGTTGGATTCTGAAGCCGATTAGCAAGAACAAATCCCAATGCCCTCTCGAGACAATCATGAGATAAAATGCTTGCATACAAAAAGCTACTTAAGATTGGCTCCTTTTCTGCCTGGGATAATTGGACAAAGACAACAGAAGAATTGTTGAAGAGCATGTAATGGCCAAACACAAAAGTAAGATAAGCAGAAGAAACAATAATGACAACAAGCACAATCACAACCTGCCACAGAAAAGGAAACTTCTGCCAATTTTCACAAAATATTTTATTAAATATTTAACAAAAAACCTAATAAGAGAGAAGCGATACATGTGTACAATATCCACATTGAGGAAGTGCAGTGCATGCCCACAGGATAGTAAAGCACACATTATCCACCATCATCACATTGTGTTTCTGACAGGATAGATCCACAAGTTGCCAAAAACAAAGTGATGACTCAGGAAAAAATCTATATAATGTGCAAACAAAGAATAATCTAAATGGAGACAAATCAAACTTTTGGATGAACAGGGGACTAGAAAGGTGCAGGCTGCTATTGCTTTATTTGTCTAAAAAAACGAAACTACATATCCAAGACATTTGGCTCCACCAATAGCCATCCTAGACAAATAAAATCACTCCTTTTAATTGTTCCATTTTAGAGATTAGTTGTGATATTTGCGTTAGGGTTAACATTTCCAAAGTTTGGGATCCAAAGAGCCCTGTGTGGCTGTGCCCCTAATTTAGATTCTATGGTAATCTTTAACTTTGACCACACCACCTCCTGTTAAACAAAAAAAGCACTTCCACAATACTTGGATGACTCTTCATAAAGTGCCAATATGGATGAACACTCACCCAATCAATAAAAACATTTTTTATGATGAATATAATTATATACACGCATTCAACACAAAAAGAGCTGATTCTTCTTGAAACTCACAACGCAAACAAGGGAAAATCCAAGTATAAATGTCAGAACTAATCTGAATCAATTCACACGAACTCCCCCATTTTGGACGGATGCTGAGTACAGCAAGAGGGCAGAGATGTCATCCCCCTAGATACATTAAAACCCACAAGGAAAAAACCCTTTGCTATTCTTTGATGAGTCTTCTTCAACTAAGGAGGCTCTGACACCCTGTTGGAAGCTTTAATATTTAGAAAATGTAAGTTTAAGTCAAAGTAAGAAAAGAAGAGCAAAAATTGGAGGAGAAAATAGGGTTTTGAAGAAGATGGAGAAAGAGTTGAACTAATGCAATCACCCATAATTGCATGCACACATGTTCTTTAGACAAGGAAAAGCAGATGATCCTGGAGTCACAAACCAAAGTTACAGTAGACATCATGGGAAGGTGGGGATCCGAGATGGAAGCTAAAAATCAAACTAGACCATCCTCTTGCAATACTTCTGACCGGAGGGGTAGAGTCAGAGTCGAAAAGAGGATTCCTCACTTCTTTCTCTCACGTACAAATTATTAGCCATAAAGGTTACAGCCAATCATCCAATTCTGTTGCATCTAAAAAACTCTTTTTGTATACACATTACATCATCTAAAGATAGCAAGTTATCAGTGGAGAAGTATCATTCCTAACAGACCAATATTAATCTTGTAAATCATACCAGTAAATTAAGCACCACCTAAATTGAGAGTGAGATTCTCCACCAGCAATCTACGAGATTTTACAAATCACCCCAGTTCCTTTTCCCCTTCTCTCATGCATTTTTCCACTGAAGAAAGACAGACACTTCTAAATACACAAAAGACTGTCTGGGTCTTCCTATATTTGCAGTACAAGGTACTTTGTTTACACGTAAATGAGGGTACACGCCACTGGACTACATGAGTTACTCTCAAATAAAAGAAGCTGTCTGTTTTTGCCATAACCAGTCAAACGTGAAGGCAATTAGAACTAAATAGATTACATGTAACCAGGCGGGAGGAAAACCAATTTCCGAGGATCCAAGCTAAAAGCACAAAACAATCAAACCAAATAAAAAAAGTAAAGTACTTTCTCTTATCACCATCAAAGCTTATACTTTAGTTAACTCCAATAAAAATTCTCTTCCATCGAAACTACTTCTTTAGGAAAAAGAGAGAGACTTCACACCATTTTCAATAACTACAATATCCCAGATCAAAACCCAGACATAACAATCAAAACAAAAATATAAAAAAACTAAGTACTGACTCTTATCATCATCAAAGCCTCTACTTACCCACTGAAACCTATAAAGATAATAAGAAAGACTTCAAACCATTTTGAATAACTACAACCCCCCAGATCAAAATCTATACATAACAATCAAAACAAAGTCTAAAAAACCAAAAGTGCTTCCTCAAATCATCATCATTGTACTTTAAAACATTCTCTCCCCACCAAAATCCTCCACATATAAAAAGCAAAACTTGAAACCATTTTTCAAAAACTACAACACCCCAGATCAGAATCCATAAAATTAATTAAAAAACAAAGAGTTACCTCCGACTTTGCTTCTGCTCTCATTGCATCCCAAATTGGGTCTTCAGATGAAACATCCAAATTGGACACGTCTTCCACACTCTCACTGGCGTCCCGCACAAATCTTCCCATCGCATAAACCGGAAAGATCTTCTCCAATCGATATCCCGCGTCTTTCCACGAGGAAGGCTTGGGCTTTTCCTCTTCTTCTTCTGCTTCCTCCTCGTTGATAACTACGCAGCCGCAGGTCATTTCAGACCTGTCTCTGCTGCAACGAGACATCGGAGAAATGGGTTTTCTCCAAATCGAGATTTCCCAGAAACCCAGAAGAATCAAAGAGATATAGGGTCGGGATTCGCCAAGAAAATCGTCCTCTGCTCTGCTCGGCTTTTGTATTCTTCTTCCCTGTTTTTTTTTTTTTTTTTTTTTTGGTTTTTAAAGAGAGGAGATGAATCAGAAGCAGAGGATGTGCAAAAATTGCCGGCAGCCACACCAATCCAGTTTCTTTTTTGTTTTTTCTCAGCCATGAAATTACGAAATTGGCCTTTCTTACAAGTTTTTGGTGGCCCACCGGTGAATTTGATATCTTTTGATGAATGGTTGGGATGTGAACATGTGTCAAAAGCCATGATGATGGGAGTAGACATCTGCACAATGTTCCAAAGATATGATACAGTGGTGGTAGGAATAGGAGTTGTGGATGCAACTTGGAAGTGTTTTATATGAAAAAACAAGGTTGAACTTAGAATCAACATCCACTAATCTCTTCTTCTTCATCGTCAAGTCGTTTCTCTATTTGGAACATAAATTATAAGCATTCAATTCTCAAATACAAAAAAATTATAATAATATGATGATCATTTGTACTTTAAAAGAAAGTGATTTTTATTTATTATTTATTTTTGTTTCTCCAGTTGAGTGATTCATTATGACCACTTTTTATGGTACGGCAGAAATTCCAAGATAAGACTCATTTAATTATATTTTTTTATCTGTAATAAAAACTTTTACTAAAAGAAGGAGATGATATGAAGGAAAGAAAAATAAAAAATAAATAAATAAATAGGAAGAGAATTCAAATGAAAAAGAGCAGAAGAGAGCAATATACCCACTTACAAAAAAACTAATTAAACAACATCTACCCAAGAAATACTTTTATCAGCTCCCGATTTGGTTAAGACATCAGCTATAGAGTTGGTCAAACCCAAGCACCTAATAAAAGATAATATTTAAGTTTGTAGATAATACATAAATTTTATAGAAATAAAATTATAACTTTTTAAAAATTAATCCTTTTATTAAACACCCAAGTCACTATATTGAAAGAGTTACTTCCCACACAAAAAATGCCATTAAAATGTTTTAAAGAGCACGTCAGACCTCCAGTATCACTAGCACCTCCGATCAGGCTAAGCTAAGTGATGGACTTTACTTTAATCCATGGTGACGAAGATCACAAAAGGCATCTCTAACTCGCATCAAACCAACGGCTACGGAATGTGCCTTCGTCAACAAATTCTGACGACTTAAGAATAATTTCATCCGGGCAATGAACAAAAGGGTCATTCCACGCAGCAACATACGACAGACTACTCACTGTAGATAACAGTGCCAAATCATTGCGCGACCCCTGGGTGACACCAAAAGACGTCTAGTCAACGCTCAAAATCAACAGCACAAGTTTCGAATGGGAACCATAGATCTTGTCGGCCTCTAAAAGGTGGCCCATATTATCATAAGAATCCGGATCTGGCATTAACCTAGAGAAAGTTTTGAGTTAGAAGAGTGGATCCTCTCATAAAAATACCTTTGTGGTATACATGGTACCTCAATTTTTATTCCACTTTTGCATAGTGTTAGCACATTTTTTATTAATCAGTTAATCAAATGGTAAAACAAACTTGGATTGAAATAAAAATTTGAAGATACCACATGGCCCATATTGATGGGCTGCAATAATTTTGAATGATCCGAATCTCAATAGATAGGTCCCATTATAGACTTCCACCAATTCTTCAAATCAATATTCCTTTGAGTTAAAGCCTAAGAGGATCTGAGTTCTTATCATAAAATCTTAATAGTTTATTTGTAATATCTGAGTTATAATCATAAAATCTTAATAGTTTATCTTTAATATCTGCTTATTGAGTGAGAGCCATCCATCTGTAGCAACATGCAACATCAATCTAGTCAAATTAGAAAAAAAATTGAAAATGCCATCACTCTGATCGAGCCGCCGCATTCGGTAAACAACGACCATTCATGTGCAAATGCAATCAATCATAAACATGCTTTTTTGGTTTATTAAAAATGGGGTTTTGAAAGGCAATCAAGAGGAGCAAGAAGAATAAAAAAGAGGGGCTTTTGTGGCCCTTTTGTAATGATTGTGCAAGAGAAAGTTAGAAAGAATCAAACAGATAATGAGTGCAGCAGGTCAATAATTTGAGGAAGGAAAATGACAGTGGCTGCAGTTTGGAACCTGTAGCATTTGGTTGTTTGACGACATCTGATATTTCCTTTTTGTGGAGATATCTGAATTCTTCTGGAATGCAATCTCTCCGATGAATTCACAGTTCATCAATGTGTATTTTGGTAACTTGAAAGCTAAAATTTGAAATTTTCCATAAAGTAGGAATTACTATCAATGAAGCTGAATTTTTTAGATTTTTTGAATTTCACTAATCACACCCAGAATTCCAAAGTGCCAAGGGGACAACAAATGAAATTACCATAAGAAAAATCTCAACATGTGAATTTTCCATCATAATATGATTAGCTGAGTCATGAGTAGCCTTCTCTCACGATCATGAATTTCTTAGCTGCAATCAAGAATCCTAAGGTATTCAGTATGCTCAACAGTGGAGACTGCAGGTGTGTTTGGTTGAGCCCATCAGAAGCCAACAGTGTTTTTCTAAAATTAGTTTTGAAAAACTTAATTTTCCAATGTAGCTTTTTAATGAAAAAGGTTATTTGATTAGTTCAACTTTTGCAATTACTTTTTAACAAAGAAAGCATCAAAGTTGTTCAACTAGACATAGCTTAACCAACATTTAGTTTTGTCTTTCTTTCTTTCTTTTGAACAAATTAGCATTTTTTTCAAAAGGTCATGATATATTTGAAACAATGTATATTTACAAAGACATTTTGAGAGATTCCTCTTTCTTTTTGTTTTCATCATTCTTCACTTTCGTATATGCTAAGTATTTTTATATTCCTTACAGAGGTTTGAACTAGGCCTCCAAGTCACTCCAGGTTAATGACTTGTCGGTAATTGTGTGTATTAGGGATTTTTCCAATGATCAACCATAAGAAGAGTCGGTGGGTTCCCTGATTACAAAGAAAAAAGAAAGAAAGAAAAAAAAAGAAAGTAGCTTAATATTCACATCTTAAAACATGAAAAATGTAAGAATTGGATGTTGCTACTCTTAACTCTAGACGACTGGTCCATGAAATATATTTTATTTTTCTTCTCAAAAAAAATTTTTATACATAAAACACAAGTGCATTTTTGGGATGAAAAGTGCATGTGCAAAACATCTGAGATGGTTTATCAAATAGTCCTTATAGTTTTCATGCCCTAACTCCTAACCAAATAATTTAGTATAGTGTACTAGGATCATAGATGGTACACCTCTCTCTCCCTAAAATCCTAAGGGCCATTTGAATAACGAGAGAAAAAAGGGTGGAGAAAACCTATTCTTAATTACGTTTGGTAACTGGTGAGGAATTTGTAATTTCACGAATTCCTCACTATCGCTAGAAAATGAAAATACTCACTAAGGATTTTATAATTGAGGATTTTTTATGTTCTACGTTTGGTTAAAACTATGATATGACTGAGGATTTTCATGATTCAAGTTTGGTGCTAACTAGTAAAATTCAAGGGTATTCATCAGCCTCGCTAAGGAATATACATGTCCTGCCCTACTTCTAAATTAACTCCAGGCCCGGCCTAGGCTCAAATCGGGCGACAATGAGCTGGCTTAAGCCTAGCTCGTCTGGTAATTCGAAAGCACGAGTCTAATATATAATTAATAAAGAGAGTAAAATTTTACAGTTACATATGTTGCTTAACTGGCTTGGTGCATGTCTATACATGTAAAACTATCTGCATTCAAATCCTCTCCTCTATATTTTCTTATTATCCCCTTTTCAATTGGGTAGGACTGGGCTTTGGGCTCTTTATATCTGAGTCCAAGCTCGCCCCAAACCAAATCAGGCTATGCCTAGTTTGGACTCGGCCATCCCGGTGCATGAGAACCCATGCGTAGGGTGCTTATAGGCCTCGCCGAGCTTGACTAAGGCATATCTAAGCCCAGCCCAACTTTAGAAACACTAGCCTACGCTCGGTCCAAGCCTGACATAGGTCGTAAAAGCTTGGCTCAAGCCTACCCATTTAATCAATCGAACTAAGTCAAATATATCCCATGTGTACTCTTATATATTTTCTTATTATCCCTATCTCAATCAGGTTGGGCTATGCTTTGGGCTTTCTACAGCTAAGTCCAAGCGAGGTCCATTTATTAATCGAGCCAAAATATGACATTCGAGCTAGGCCTGAGTACTTAAACCAAAGGGCCAAGCCCGACCAAATCGGGCTGGGCCCAGTTTGGGCTTCGGCTAGCCCGGTCTATGAAAAGTTGTGTACTCTTTCAGCTAAGCATTTAGCCATTTATATCCGTTGTTTTGGATGAGATGATTTAAAAATCCGATGAGGGAAGGTAGAATTTGGGAATTATAAAAGTGAGGATTTGATTATGCCAAAATCATTGGAGATTTTCAAGCACCAAATATGGATCTTGATAGATACCGTAGAAATCAAGTTTTTTCTCATCGATGATCTTGTTAGCAAACATACCCTAAGAGAACCCCACTTTCTCTACATTGATAAATGCAAACTTTGTAGACAATAAAGCTATTACCGGGGGGGGGGGGGGGGGGGGGGGGGGGGTACTTTTGATTTGCAAGCTTGCAATTTTTTTTCTAATGGCAGTAGGTTCATAGAACAATTTAAATTACATAATGAAAAATGAGACTTTCGGTAAAACACCACATCTCACATCACTTATGAATGATATATAAGTTTAGCATATAATGAACCATGTAGGTTATTACAAGTAACTTGGGCTTAAGCATTTTATTGAGTTAATAGGTCATTCGGATCATAACAAATGATATTAGAGACTACCATTGGCCGGAAATGTAAGACCCTCAATCCCACTAGGAAAGTCTTTAAGGCAAAATTAGGATAGAGCCAGGGTGCGCGAGCTTATGAGTTAAGATAGTGGAATGGGCTTAAGCATCTTAGGTCACATGGCAAGGTCACCGAGTTACTGGGCTACTGGGCTGCTTGGGTCGTAACATCTAATTTTGGTTTTTATGGTAAAGAGAGAGAAGTGTAAGAAAAGGGACTGGGAAAAATAAAAATAAAACTTCTGACTTCCTGTGATGCTTCCCGCTACCCTGACACTACTACCTACAAAAGTAAATAAGGCCTTCTTGATTGTGAAGTGAATCTCATATTACTTACTCAAAAAGGTAGTTTAGCTACTGCTTTTTTAAAAGTCATTTTGAGAAAATGATAATCAAATATACTTAAGAGCCCTGCTATTTGAACATAAAAAATATCTCTCATCACACATCATTTTATTATAATTTTTTAATCCAATTTTGCCCCTATATAAAATTACAAAATTACCCAATTCCCTCCAAAATGCAGAAAATTTCTTCTCTTCACCCACAATTTCTTCTCTTCACATTCAAACCCCATCATCATCTCTTCTTCCTCCATCTTCCTCCTTAATCTTCTTCCTTTACATTCAAAGCCTCTCATCATCTCTTCTTTTTCTATCTTCTTCCTGCACATTTTCCCTCTATCTTCTTTCCTACTACTCACTGCAACTTATTATTTATCCAACTTACTTGGAGAAGAATATTACTAATCAAAAGGTGCAATGGAGGAGGAAATAAATAAAGATTTGGTGGTTTACACTCCCCAGACGAATAGCAAAGTTAGTATACTATGATTTTTTGGTTAATTTTTACATGTTTTTAAAAATTCGTATAAAGTTTCGTCCGCCTCATGTTCAGGCCTGGAAGTCCAAACTGTTCGGCCACTCATGGCTGAACAGAACAAATCTATTCGGCCACTCATGGCCGAACATGCAGAATCTGTTCGGCCATGAGTGGCCGAATAGAATTTTAACACTTTCTTTTTTTTTGTGAATCATTTGGTCTACAGGCTCCTACAAAAGAAAGCGATGTAGGTTATGAATGCATTAAAGAGTATACAAACGAGTTTATTACTCATGAGGTAAGGACAATTCGTCATAGTTTTTACCAAAAATACTTCGTAAACATTATTTTAAAAGTTTCTTCACTAAACTTTTTTATAAGTTTTGCATTTGTAGATCTTCCATAATCGTCAGACAATGATCGATTGGGCTCGTACTGTTGGAAGAAGAAATGACTTTATCATTATTATTAAAGTTTCTAATGCGGCTGGGGTTGGAGTAAAACCTAAAGTATTACTTGCATGTGAGAAAAGTGGACACTATAATGCAAAGAAGATCACAGATAATAAGCCATCTAAGAAGAAGATCAAGCAAACAGGCATAAAAAAATGTGGATGCCCATTTTCATTGAAGGGTAAAAAATTAGAAACAAATGACGATTATATGTTAGAAGTGCTTTGTGGTGTACACAACCATTCTGCGGCACAATATCTAGAGGGTCATTCATATGCAGGCATATTATCAAAAGAGGAAACAAACTTATTGGTTGATATGTTTACGAGCATGGTCAAACCAAAAGAGATTTTGATTGCCTTGAAGCGAAGAAATGAACTTAATGTGACAACAATGACGGCAATTTACAATGCACGTCATAGGCATAAAGTCATTGAACGAGGCAGGAAAAGTCAAAAGCAACTTATGTTGAATGACATAAGTTGGCAGAGCATAATTACATTGAATGGCATAAAAATTGTGAGAATTCCGACATTGTGAAGGATCATTTTTGGATGCACCTAACTAGTATTGACTTGTTGCACGCATTCCCACATATATTGATAATGGATTGCACTTACAAGACCAATCGATATCGCTTGCCTCTATTGGAAATTGTTAGTGTAACGTCTATAGACATGACGTTCTCTATATGTTTTGCATATATGGAAGCTGAATGTGAAGACAACTATATATGGGTATTAAGTATCTTGCGCTCTGTAATTGGGAAAAGTATTCTTCTGGATATTATTGTAACAGACAGAGAATTGGCACTGATAAATGCGATTGAAAAAGTCTTTCCAACTGCTACACATTTATTATGCAAATGGCACATCAATAAAAATGTACTTGTTAAATGTAAGAAGTTGTTCGAAACAAAGCAAACTTGGGACAAGTTCATTACGCATTGAAATATGTTGACAAACTCATTAAAGGAAGAAGAGTACATTGAACAGTTAACAAAGCTAAATGAAAATTTCAGTACATATCCAATGGCATTTAAATATGTCAAGGACACCTGGCTTGACCCATACAAAGAAAGATTTGTCTCAGCATGGACAGACAATTATGTGCATTTTGGCAATACTACGTCGAACAGGTATGGTTAACAAGTTTTCTAATATTATGAATTATAAACCTTCTCTAAGATTCTATTATTTACAGGGCAGAGAGTTCGCATGCGCAGTTGAAGAGGCACCTCGAATCTAATTAAGGCAATTTTGAATCAAATCGGACAAAGATCCATAGTTTGCTTGAATTGCAACACACAGGTATTAAAGCATCATTTGAAAAAAGTAAAACACTTGTCCAACATAACTTCTAGCCGAAAGAATTCAAAGAGTTACGCGGGAACATATCAAAGACTGCATTGGACAAAATATTAATAGAAAGTAAAAGAGCAAATGTTGTTGGAATTAATAAAAAGGCCTGTCAATGCATTATGAGACGTACACATGGGTTACCTTGTGCTCATGAGACTACAAAGTATATGATTGAAGGTCGGTCGATTCTTTTCCAATGCATACATCCTCATTGGTCTAAGCTTGATATGATACATACTCGTACAACCAATGATCTAGCTATGGACTTAGAATTGATGGCGGAGTTGTCTTATATTCAATCAATGTTTAGAGCTTGCGATCGTCCTCATAGAATACAAGTGTTAAAGAAATTATGGGAGATATTTAGGCCTTCTACTACATTTTTACAAGAACCAGAAGTAAAGTCAAAGACACGGGGTAGGCCTCCATTGAAACATGATACATCAACTAAACGTGCCCCAAGTGGTTTTGAGTTGGTCTCATCTGCACAAGATAGTTATAGTCCTGTATGCACAGAAGTAGTAGACTCCAAGGACATAGCAAAGAAGAAACAGAAGGTTAGAAAGCTACCAGTTCGGACAAGATCGAATAGCTTGAAGACTTTGTCCTGGCATGAATCATTCCCACAGGGAATAAGGCCTTATATACGCATTGTCAAAGACGTGGTAGCTGACGGTAATTGTGGATTTAGAGCTATTGTAGGATTACTTGGCCTCAATGAAGAAAGTTTGCAACAGGTTTGGAGAGAGCTTGTTGGAGAGCTTATTGCAAATGTGAATCATTACAATGCATTGTTTGGAGTAGAAAACAGAGTTGAAAATCTAATAACGTCATTATCATATTATGCGGATCATCCATCATATGATCATTGGATGACTATACCTAATATGGATCATCTTATAGCATCTCGTTATAATTTAGTCTTGTATCACTTGAGCAATTAACAGTGCATTGCTTTTCTTCCTCTAAGGTCGACTCTTGTGCTTATTTCTAATAGAAGAGAGATAGCCATAGGTTTTGTTTATGGTTGTCATTTTATTCAGGTATGATATAACTACTATGCCTCAGTATGTTTTATTATATTTGTCATCTTCTTTTTCATTCTAATGTTTTTGTCTATTCTTTTAGGTTTTCCTGGTATCTAGTCATCCAATACCACCATTGCAAATAAGTAGCGAGAATTCCATCATTCTTGTGTGAGTGGATGGGAAATTGCATATACAGATCGCATAGAGTGATTTAAACAACTTGTCAATCCTAATATAGCTACATTTGAAAGTATTGATTTAGAATGAAAGTGTAAAGTTTATAGACTTAATGTAATTGAATATCATGTAAAGCATTTCTCTTTTATAGTATTTTTCACTTGCAAATTTTGGAGAAAGCAAGGTTGAGAATGTTAACTTGATTGCTTCATTACATCATAGTTCATTACAAAGAATTCATGACATGAAAAGTGATATGAAAAGGGAATTTAATCAACTTGAATGGTTCATTACATCATAGTTCATTACAAAGAATTCATGACATGAAAAGTGATATGAAAAGGAAATTTCATTAACTTGAATGGTTCATTACATCATAGTTCATTACAAAGAATTCATGACATGAAAAGTGATATGAAAAGGGAATTTCATTAACTTAAATGGTTCAATACATCATAGTTCATTACATAGAATTCATGACATGAAAAGTGATATTGACACCAAATTCATCTCTCTTGTCTAAACCGACGAGAGTAAGCACGCGATGTCATACGGGGGTCTCTACTTGATTCACCCTCTTCCTTAATGGTAAGTCCGTGCAAAGCTCGGGCTATATGTCTAACATCTCGGTATAAACTATGCCTATCTTGTGTGAATGCTTCTTCAACCCTTGCCTCAATTCCTTCATAAATTCGAAGAGCATTTCTGTTGCGCAATTCATAATCAATTACATTATATGTTTGTAGCTCTGGCTCACTTTGACGAAAACCAGATTGTATTTCGGGGTTTGTCAATATTCTCCATGACACAGTAGCGTACCAGTCCATGTAATTTGGTGCGCAATCCCAAGGACGACAGACAGGTGTACTCCGGTTTACTTATGCCAGTAAGTGATTACGCCACTGATGCCCTATTTGATCATAAACTCGGACTGATGCATTGATTGATGCTGCTGTATTACCCCTCAAACCACGTATCGGCTCTAAAAGTGCCATGGGAATCGTTTGGACCTAACCAAATTGCCGGAGAACCCTATCTGGATGGTAGGGCTCTACAATATCTACGTATGTTATGCATCCACAGTAGAAAGCAATTTGATGTAAGGGATGATCTCGCCTACAAGAAAGATAAGGCTCCCATGTAACCTGCACCATGAGAATCATTGTAAATAAATTGAATCATCATAGGGTGACATAATATGATCAATTAAAGAGTGATTTACCTTATCTACGCTTAAGAAGTCTAGTTTCTCCCGCAAACCTTGTAAAGCCGAATTGGTCTCCCTACGAGGAATCCAACACATCGCATGAGGCTGCCTCATTAAGTATGATACGTTGGCAGTTGGAGCTAGTGTTTCAAAGTGCTCGTAGACCCACACTTCAAGAAGTGTCAAATATCCAGCTATTTGTTTGACGTCATTCCGGCTTGCTAAGCCCAACTGATGGTACAAATATGCTAGTGCATCGGCGCCCCATGCACAGTTCTTGACATTTTCTAAATTCATCAATAGCTTCAAGTATATGCATAAAACTCTTGTCCCGGTCTTGTCAGTAAGGAGCGTACAACCAATTAAATACAGAAGGTACGCCCTGACTGTATAGTCAACACCATCCTCTCCAGCATCATCGTCCACTCCAGGAAAATTCTCTCTGAGCCATTTTAATTTTAACGATTGGCCTCTTTGACTGTACAATTCTTCTCTTGCTTCATCAATAGAGACCCCCAACGTATCAACAACAAAATTTATGGCGTCGGGGATGTCAGTTTCTCTAAATTTGTTGTAGGGGAACCAATGATAGGAATCTTCAAGAGGCAAGAAACATCATCGAGGGTGATTGTCAATTCATTGAAAGGCATGTGAAAGGTATTTGTTTCAGGATGCTACCTTTCAACAAAACTGGACACCATAGTCTTGTTCACTATCCGGTAAGAATATTTAATCAATGGCGACAACATGAAATCTCTCACCAGCTGCTTAAAATGGTTACTATCATTTAATGGCCACAAATCTATTTTTTGCCCATGACTTAGGCATTTCAACGTTCCGCGATCCTGCATTCAAACATGAATTACTAATTAGCTATTCGTCATTGAACAAATAGATTATTTTTTAAAGAAACATATTACTAAAAACACACTTCGTCCTTCCACAGGAGATATGCGACATGAGTGTGGAAACTCTTAAGTAAGCTTCGATTAGTAGGCCCAATTGTAACATTCTCTTCTTCTTGGTCATTGTCTTCATAGGAAACATGTTTTTCAATTTGAGGTTCTTCTTCCACAGGCTCTTCCAACCTATGGCGACGCCTCCTATTGGAGGCTGTAGGTCTCACTCTTGAAGAACTAGGTCGGTCCATATCTGTGAATCACAAATAATGCATTATTCTCTTCAAAAAAATGAAACAAAAAAATTGTGAAAAATTTTGTCACTAGTCTTGTTCGGCCCTCGATGGCCGAACAGATCCAGCCTGTTCGGCCCTCCATGGCCAAACGGAGCCCGAGAAGATGCAGAGGATCACAAGCTGATGTACATCTTCCTTCCATTTGCGTGGCCGATCAGATATCCAGGGCCATCTCTGATGCAAATGGAAGGAAGATGTAGATTACAACCTGAAGAGGATCTCTTCTAACACACAAAAATAAGAAAAGAGGATAAAAAGAAGCTTACCTTACAATGGAAGAGGATCTTAGTGCAATGGAAGAAGAAGAGTTGAAAGAAATAAGTGAAAAAGGAAGACTTACCTTGCAATGGAAGGAGAAGAAGTGAATGGAAGAAGAATAAGAAGTTAAAGTAGAGAGTTGCTGTAAAGAAGGAGAAGAGAAAAGAGGGTTGAAGAGAAAAGAGGCTTGAATGTATGTAAAGAGGGGAGAAATGAGGGATTTGGGTATTTTAGGGATGTAGTGTGTGTTAAGAGAGAAAATTTGTAATTTTTTAAAGTTTTAATTGTGTGTAACGAGAAAATGTGTGTAGAGAGACTAAACTATGATTTATCCGGCAAATCTCTATACTTAAAATGACTTTTGGACCTTGTAGAAGCAAAAAGTCCAAAAAGCCCTATTAGTGAGCCCAACCAAACACACCCTAAATAGGTGTTGAAAGCCTCCCTAAAAATTTGATGCGCATCAAAACAGGGGCAAACCCATGTACTATGACGTGGGGGTGGATGCACCCAGTAGAACTTAAAAACCTTTTTCAGGAATATGGATCATATAGCCCATGCTCCACTTGAAAAGACGATCTTCACCCCCACCCCACCTTAAGGCCCATAACTAAAATGCACCCACCTTCGTACTTCTCCAACGAAAGCTCTTCTTGGAGGCAACAAATTAGTAGCAATTTTCTCCCTCTCATTCCTTTTCCCTCTCTAACTATTAATTTCTAGGCAGCGGTCAATATTCTTTATATTTTTACTTCTCTCCTCTTTCTTCATTCCAGGTTGGAGCAAGTTAGCTGTGCAAAGTGAGATTGATGGGGTTTGCTAATTCCCCCTTTTTTTCACATTTAGGTTTTATTATTTTTGTGTTATTTTTCATGAGTTATGTTTGTTTTTAGTTTTATTCAATGTTTGGATCGTGAGGGGTCATGTTTTGGAATGTTGAGTGTTCTCAGATTTAGATTTTAATGGATGATTCATGGTAAAATGTTTGGAGGGAGATAAGGTTTAGATGTGAAAATCTAAGGATTGGAATTGGTTTATGGTGCCTTTTTGTGTTGTGGGTTTGTAGTAATTCAATAGTGTTGGCTTTTGGCTGAAATAAAGGGACAATGTTACTTATTTTTTCTATTATGACTTTTATTGATTTGTGAGACTTTGCTTTTGTACCTAGGATCTTTTGCTTGAGGCTTTTGGGCTTGTTTTCATTGATTGTGGATGCCATACCATTTTGATATTATAATGATGGAAAATTATTATTTCCCTTGGATTACACCATAAATTTTAATTACAATTCATCATCGATTATGTTGTGTGATGTTAGCATATTTCATTGCCATGTAATGTTTGTCTATTAAGACTTTATTCCAATGCATTTCTTTTGTTTTTTTGCCATTTGACGTAATATCAATATATTTAAAATTTTTAAACGTTAAGAAAGGGTAACAAAATAAAAATTTTGACCTTTTCAATTGACCATCGTCCGCACCCCTCATACAAAAATCCCGGATCCACCATTGCGTCAAAAGATCTCTTAATTACCCGACCATTTCTTCCAAACATAGTGATCATTTTCTTGGTTTTAATCTCTCCACATAATATTGTACCACATAAAGTTGCAGAACATAATGGTAATAGGATACAGAAGATATTCACAACACAAATAAATCCAAAGCTCGATTTAGATCAGCAAAAAATTTCTCTAAGTCCTCCATTATTTTAATATGATTATGATACAACATATTCATGGCAACACTCAACCATCCAGAGGACTGTATATGAGTAGGGCACAGACTGGGCTCAGACCAAGCATTTTACTCCCTATGGTGGGCTTGGGCTGGATAATGGTTTTGTTTCTAAAGACGAGCTGGGCCTAAATATGCCTCCACCCATCCCATGAACAACTTGTAATTTTGGAACTTTCAAATCATCCTTCGTGGAGCACAGGTAGCCATACTCTTCTCACCATTTGGTGGCACAGTTTGGAAGGATATAACGCCAAAATTGTTCGTTAAAATGGTGAGGGAAAGGGAAAAACGTACAGCAGTTTTATAATAAATACAACTTGCATTGTATATGACCAGGGAACTTGGATGCACTAACACAGCATGTTTAGTAAACCTTCGCAGTGGTGGGGCGACTCTATAGTTTCAAAGAATCTTTCTTAAAGCTTAAAGTCAACCCATCATCTTAAAAAAAAAAAAAATCAAATTTGGCAAAAGAGACGACTCTTAGGGAAGAGAATTTTCAGAAATCAACGACTTGAAACATTTTGACAATATATCATGATCCACAAGACCTCATATTATAAAATTTAATCCCGTAGTTGTTCTTGGCCTCTAGATCAGATCTAAGATCTAGATTTCTCAAAAGGGCCCACAGAAGTCTAAATCTATGCATGGAACGTTAGTCACCTTTTTAAAAATATCATTAAATCTAAAAAGAATCGTTGGTTGAAAATTAGTCCCATAGTGGTTTTGGGAGTGCTACTCACATCTAACGGTCTAGATCATCCATGGGATGTCCACCATTGATTAGATCAAGAAAAGGCGGACATGCCAAAACTCGTCCCAAACACTATTCATCTGCCTTCCATAAAATCCAATTCACTCTATTGCTAAATGTAGAAAATATACGAACTCGTGGATTTCCTATTGGAAATCCGCGGTGATGATGCTTGCCAAACGTGCCCATAAGGAAATTTTATATGGAAACAAAAAATATTCATAACATGGATAAATGAAATCCTTTTTTTGGAAGGTATTAAATTTTTTGTGTAATTTAGGTGGAAGTCTAATCCTTCAAACCTAATTAGGTAGAGATCCACCTCTCTTATTCTTAGTTGCAAGAGTCTACTAGTGCTATATGCTTTAATGCTTCAAGTCTATTCTATCCTACGTATTTTATGATCATGGCCATTCTATCCTTTAGAGTTCATTTATTTCTTTTTAGGGTTTATTTTTTTGGGGGTTTAATTTTTTTATTTTTTAGGGTTCATTTTCCAAATAGTGGTTCGCTGGAGATTGGCGCTTGGCACTTGGTGGTCAGCAGGGCGTGTTGAAAATAGGAACATAAGACACAAGAACATTAAGAATTCTGAATTTTTCAGTATACAAATTGAAGAATCAAGAATATGAGACATATAAACATTAAGAATTCTGAATTTTCAGTTTACAAATGAAAAAAACAAGGTATTAGTGTACATGATAAATAGGAACATCAATTAGATATGTTAGAAACAAGATCATGTTTGAAATAGAAAGTAAGATACATGAACATTAAGAATTTTGATTTTTTAGTGCATAAATTGATGAATCAGAAACATAAGATACTGGAATATTAATAATTCTAAATTTTTAGTGTACAAATTAGAAAAACAGGATAATATATTAGTGTTCATGATAAACATGAGCATCAATTAGATGTATAGGAAATAAGTCCATATTTGAAATTGATGAAATAAATTACAAAATTAAAAATAGAAATACGTGGTCATAGTCTGTACGAAAGAAACTCAAAAAAAAAAAAAACTGGTATTGGACGCTTGCCGAACTGTAACATGACTTTAAAAAAAAAAAAAGAGGGACAAAGTGATAGTTTTTTAGTGTTTCAGAGGTGAAAAATGTCTTAGTGGATTTAAAGTTCTAAAATACTTGGAGGTGGACTTAAAAGCTACATAGCTTTTAAAATATGGATTTGGGCCTAAGAGCCCGTAAAATTTTTTTTTGGAAGGTATCAAGTTTTTTTGGAAGGTATTTTTTTTGAAAGGTAAGTTTTTTGGAAGGTAAAGGTGATTATTTTTGAAAGGTTTTTTTTTTTTTTTTTTTTTTTGAAAAGAAAGTCTTTTGGGAAGGTCTTTTTTTTTTTTTTTTGGAAAGTAGAAATGAAATCCTGTAGTTTACTTTTTCCTTCTCCATAAGTAAAATGTGTCCCACCAAACAATAAAAAAAAATGGGGTTCAATTGAAACTTAGAACAAAATTCCTCTCCACCATGGATTTCTCGCTTTGTACAAATGCCCCCTCTAAAAGAAAATAGAGAAAAGAAAAAGCTCTCTAACCCTGTCATGGGTGGATTCCCTGCGAAATGCCACGTCTGGTTGTGCATAAGAATTTTACTGAAGATTTTCAGGTATCTGAATAGGCAGAAAAGATAAACAAAATAGCAATCAGAATCAAAGATATGACCACAATGAAACTGCAGAGCAGTATTCTGCAAATTACACTGATAATCCCCTTACAGCGACTTCACTAAGAAAGGGTAAAGACCCCATGAAGTTCTTCATACCATCAATACTTTTTGTGATTGTTTTCCTTTTCCATGAAGACCTTCAATACTAGACAAGCATAAAAAAAAAAAAATAGAAGGGTGCTCATTGGCCGGGTATCACTCACTTTGAGCGGGTTTGGGCCATGAGAGTTAGTAATTGGCTGGGCCGGAATGTAAATCGGAGCCCAGTTTATATGGTGATGGGCTCGGATTAAGTGATCGGAAGCCTGAGACTCACTTGGCCTGCCCAAGTGAGCAATGCTTGTAGTATAGGGACTGATTTGCTCAAAGAAGTTCCGGAAAGCCCAAACAACTGATGGAAAGCCCAGACCCCTTGACTAAATGGGCAATCTCGCTCGGGGCCGGAAATGTCTGAGGTAGACTGGGCTCGACCACGTTAAGGAGCAGATGGGCCTCGGCTGGATAGGCCTATGTTTTGAAAGTCAGGATGGGTGTGAATATGCCTCACCGCATCGTCCGACCATGAAAACCTGCGCCGGGCAAGCTTGCGATTGGGTGTCATATCTGATGAAAAGATAGCCTTCCATTGTCAACAGAATGTTTCCTGAACAATGGCCCACCTGGCGAGAAAATCAACAAACAAAGTGGTAGTTTGGGTTAGACGGTGGGCTTGGCTTTGATCAAACTGTAATTTGCTTTAGCATGAATCAAAAGGTCACACTAAATTTAAATTTCAAGGCTATACACCCCAAGACAAGAAATAACAGTCCGAGCCCTGCCCCCACAGGATCTCTAGCCTTCAACCATTCATTTCAGACACCTACTGTTCCTGGTCGTAACTTCAAGTTGACATTTGGGCCATGTGCACAAAGGTCCATCCATTGGCCCCACAAGGTGATTCGAACCCCATTATTTCTCTATAAACATGAAACACTTGATATTCCAGAGCATTACCTACCATTGTGGGGCCAATTAAACTAAACAACCCAACCCCAGATCAACGGCCTAGATAAATAGAATGGGTACTACCCTAGTCTCTTACACGCTTTTGTATCACTCATTGTGGGGCCCACGCACAGAAAAAATTAAATGCAATCCGCACTATTGCATACCCTCAAAAGTTACTTTCCTCAACTTTGGTCCAACTGCGAGGTTGAACACTATTAAACACTATCAAAAATAATTTGATTAGCACAATTTTAAGTATTATTAATCTAAATATTAATAGTATTATTAATAATTTGTTCGCATTCATATGATGAATAATGTAGTTACAATATTATAAAATTATAATATAGGTTCAATTTTGTGAATGTGACTAGACACGTAGAAGAATTATAAAGTAGGACCACCTTTGTTGATATTGGAATTTGCCTATGACTTGTGGAAGGGGTTTTAGACTGTTTTAAAAGAGATAAGTGAGTCCATCTATTGAAAATTCAACCAACCAAAAACGGCTCACGACATCGTAAGATTAAGCTCAATCCGTACATTTAATGACCTACTTTAGTAAGTAAGGAACAGAGAGGATCCGAATCCGAACTCCTCAATATCCACGTCCTCCTCATGAATCAGAAGCTGTAAACAATAATACTCCCTGTCCCCTCTGCGGTTCGTCCTTTGTCTCTGCGGTAAGGCTTCTCCGATCCTCGATCCTTCCCTCTCTCTTTCTCTCTCTCTCTCCCTCTCCATCTCAAATACGCGTGTTCTTATACTTTTCTTGCAAAACAGGGCAAAATCTCTGAATCTCGATCCTTTTCTAGGGTTAGGGTTTTCAAAGATCTAATCTTTTTGGCAGATGGGTGGCGACGGGGATTCCGTCGAGGCCGGCGCCGTCACCGTTCACATCCGATGCTCGAACGGATCCAAGTTCTCTGTCCAGACGGCCCTCGACGCCACCGTCGGGGCGTTCAAGGCCGTGCTGGCCGGGAACTGCGACGTGCCGGTGGAGCAGCAGAGGCTGATTTACAAGGGTCGGATCTTGAAGGATGATCAAACCCTGGAAAGCTATGGTGAGATTGGTTTGTTTTATGAGCTTTCGATGTGGTTTTGGTTTTGATTTGTGTTTTTTTAAGGAATGAAAGGAAAATCTCTCGATCTGCTGTTTAATATAAGTAGGGTCTGTTTGGATTTGTATATACTGAAATCAGAATCGATCGATGTTGTGTATGATGTCAGCAAAAGGGATGGGTTCATTGGTTATCCATTCTGTAGCTGCGGAGGAGAAACTGAAATGCATGTTTTATCGTTTTCTATGCACATGCTTGTTCTTGTAATTGATCTTGATTCTTGATTCGTGAGACTGGGATTGATTGTTTAATGAAAAATTTTTTTTTGAAGGAAAGAATGGGTGATGATTGTATAAAGAGCACCGAGGGTTTGTTTGTTAAGAATTGTGCAAAGCACGGAACAATCAAACGTATGAGCCAAATGATGAAGCTTTGGAAGAGGGTATTTGAGCAATGCATAAGGCATTCTAGAGAACTAATTTGAGAGGGTATTTGAGCAATGCATAAGGCATTCTAGAGAACTAATTTTGGTTTATGAAAGGAAGGTCTACAACAAGAGCAATTTTTTTGTTGAGAGTTATTATTATTATTATTATTATTATTATTATTATTTGCTGTAAGGAGGAAGATTTTTTTTTATTGTTTTATACTGAATTCTGAAAACCCCACAAAAGCAAAAGTCTAAAAAGCCGAAACAAAGCAAATTACAAGAAATAGCAAGCAATTTTCCCATTCGGATGATTGATTAGAAAGCCTATAATTAAAATAAGATTATACGTTCTTTATTTAGTTAGAAAGGTTATGATAGGGTGCATAGGTAGTTAATTCATCGAACATTGGAGGAAAAAGGCATCCTATGTTGGGAAATTATACAAGACGTATATGGGGGGAACAATAATTGTGCATTAATAGTTACCAAACTGCCTGTGAAGTACTAGCTCTTGTATATGTGTTTATAGGTTATTATTTCGAAGATACATTCTTGGTTCATGCATATCAATAACACAGTAAGATTTGGTTGACTGTGACGTCCGATGTTTAGACTATCAATATGCCTTATATCCCCTTTTTTTGCTTCCTTCTGTTTTTAGCTCATAGAGTCCATCTCATACCAATTCAGTATTTTCACTGACACTATCTACCCATGAATGGTCTCCAAATTTGATACTCATTCAACTTTTCCTCACTGTTGATTGAAATTCTAGGAAAATGAAGACTCTAATAAATGATTTTAATGGAGTTGAAATTTTGCACATAGCTAGGTCTAGAAGATCTTTTTTTTTTTTTCAATAGCTTTCCATGGTTGTCAATTGTCATGCATCATAGTGGGCCCCACCGGAGGCAGAGGGGTGTTTCTTCAGAAGAAACTCCCCAGGAGTTTTCTAGCGCTATATATATATAATGCTTCTATGCAAGCTTCCTTTATCATCTAACAGTACAACTGGAGGGGGGTTGAAAAATCCAAGCGAGGCCAACCTCTATGTTAAATTTGAAGTAAATCTAATACCTTTAACCCATTCGTCCGTGGTCCACAAATTTTACAACTTTATATAAACAGCAAATTTGACCATTGATCCAACGGTCCACTCCATTCGGATCTATCAAATTTTGACCGGACCCATGTAAATATGGGGAGTGAGTTTGGATGGTCCACTCAGATGGACTGGTAGGTGGTCCCACAAGGTGGCTTGTACCCTAAGGCGGTAAAGGAGGCTTGTACAGGAGCATTACCTTCTCTCTCTTTATATATATATATAATATACAAATATACATACAAATTCTACAAACTGCCCCATTTGAAAAGGGGCATCACTTGTCCAATTAACTAATGCCACGTCATAGATGAACTTTTGATGAAATGAGCCGTGAAACCTGAATGTCATGTTCCATGTTCCATGGTAGGATTTGTTTCAATCATCCAGCTGCACCCAATGCAATATAAAACAAGCTACCCAATTTTACTTTTATACACCTTTTTTTTTGGAAATTATTTGAGACGATGAGGTGAGAGGCATAGAATCAGAAATAAGGCATGCATTTGTTTGTCTAGATTTAGCTTTGATCCACTATCAAATTAATTACTATAAGTGACAATTTTAAAATTTCATAATATAATGGTGGGTCCAACTTCTATTAGAGTGAGATTTTGTAAGGGTTCTGGTCTATTAATTTTGATTAGGCCCCACTAAGGAGCATCGTGAATTTCTCGCTAATGTTAGATTACGGAAAGTTTATATGTTTTTTAATCATCAATTTGGTGGGCCCAACTCCTAGTTGAGTGAAATTTGGTTGTTGTCACCATCATTATTATCATCAAAGCTTTGTCTCAACTATGTTGTGATCAGCTATATGAATTCTGTTTCTCCTTTTCGATCTATTCTAAGTTATGATGCCCAAATGCGGACAAGGATACGGATACCGGTATGGGGAATGGGAATTCGACACGACAATTTCAGAAATTTAGGACAGGGATATAGGTATGGTATCACTTAAAATACGATATAGACACGGGATAAGACATGAATATTGGTACAAATATCATATTTTAGTAGTGTGTGATACATCATACATAACTAACTACTAGAAGTGGGTCCTTAGAAATCTCAGTCTAAAGTGGGGTGATATGGTCAAATTTATAATCTTAAAAAATTATAGCTCAAAATTAAAATGGAGGGAGGGAGAGAAGTTTTAACTTTTCAAGGAGAGGAAAATATCATTTAAATTGAGAAAGGAAGGACATGGAATGACATGACAAGCAAGGCCACTTCCTCATCCAATAAAAAAAATAAATAAAATGGCAGAACTTTAAATATGAGAGTAAAAGGGGGAAAACAACCATCAAATATACAGTGGGTTTTGAGTTCTGCAATATTAAAATAAAACAAAGGGGCCTGAATATAAAAATAAAAGTACTCTTTTGAAGTTATAACCAAAGATTTCAAACGAGATTTGTTGTCTAGCTCAATTTTGGATAAATTTCTCCAATTTTTCGTTTTTCTTTATGTAAATACAAGAAATCCGTATCCTAAAATAGTGAGCCGTATCCCGTACCCGTATTCGTATCGGAATGGATACTTCAGGTCAAATGAGGTATCCGGGTATCATAGATCCTGAGCCAAATCCTTAGTGGGTTTCTCTAATTTTATTTCTTATTGATGCCACCCCTAAATGTTCTTGAAAACGCTCATTTCTAATTTTATCCTTCTTGATTTTACTATACATCCTCCTCAGCATTTTTATCTTTGTTACATCCATTTTGTGCATATGTTGCTTCTTGAGTCGCCAACATTTTGCTTCATAGGTCATTGATGGTCTAATCACTATTTTATAAACTTTACCCTTCAATCTTGTTTGCACTCGTCAGTCACAACACACTTCAAAAGAAAGTCTCCACTTTAGCCATCCTATGTTATCCTATATTGAACTTCTTCTTCAATCTCCCTATTCTTACTGATTATCGAATCAGGATAACGGAATGGATTTTTTTGTTGTATATCTAGGTTTTAATTCTCATAGTAGTTTCAGCTATTTGTATTATATGCCTACTAAAGTTGCAATTGATATATTCTGTCTTTATGCGGCTTATTTTAAAGCCTTTGGTTCTAAAGCTTGTTGTCATCTCTCAAGTTTTGCATTGACACCATCGCTTGATTCATCCACCAACATTATATGAGAAGTTAGCTCATCCATAAGCTCATTTTATTTTAGCTAGCAATTTGCTAGAACGGATGTTATGCTTCCCTAGCAGAAGAGAAAAAAAAAGGAAAGTTAAATTAATCAACCTAGTTTCCATTCGTAAGGGGAGAAAAAGTCGTTAGCTGTTAAGGTTTCTTTCCTGAAAGATGAGGATTCTATGCAAGCAACTATTCTCATTACATATCCCATTTCAATTAAATGGGATGACATATGGGGGTACTCCAATTGGTTGAGAAAAGGGGTGTTTTCTTAAGGATCAATGAAACTATTCGAATCAAGAGGAAGGTCCATTTGTTTTTGAAATTTGCAATCCATAAGGCCTACTTACGAAAAATCCATATATATATTTTTATTATAGTGTGATCCATTTGGTGGTCGGCACAATTCCTATTGGGTAAAATTTGGAGAGGACTAGTAATTGATGAATCTATTTAGTTTGAATGGATTGGATTTCTCACAAGAGGTCCCCACTAATGCGTTCTCAAAATTGCCCACTTTGAAAATGAGGTTCTCCAAAAACATTAGCCTTGGGCGTTTTTAGTGAAAGAAAAACTAGATCCATTTAAAGAAAAAATAGGACTTATGCATTAGCCTTTTAGAGAGAAAGTTTGGGGTTATTTAAGCTTGTTTGCTTTCCTATTTTCCATGACAACCTTATTGAATGAATGTACATGTCATTTTTTCGTTCGTCAAACACATAGAGCATATTTCTTTTCTAAACACCTAGGCATTGTGTATCATCCCATTTGTGTGTGTATATATATATATATATATATATCATTTAGGCTTGTTTGCTTTTCTATTTTCCATGACAACCATATTGAATGCATGTACCTGTCATTTTATTTCATTCGTTAAACACACAGGTGCTTTTCTTTTCAAACCACCTAGGTGTTGTGTATCATCCCTCATTTTTATGTATGTATGTATGTATGGTTTCCGGGTGCTCACTGATTGGCCAGACTTTTGGGAACATTTAGACAGGATCAGTCATAAGTGTGCGAATAGTGAAATGTGGTTGCAAATAAGGTGATGAGGAAAACTAAAACTCAAAAGCTTAAAATAGATGAGATGAGGCTTCAATAAGGCTGGCATATGAAGGTGCAATAATGAGCATATAAGAACTCTATGAGGTGACTTTAGACTTTCTAGTTGAAGTAGGATTGCATCAAGTTCGCTTGAAGCCAATATTTGTTAGCTTGGTTATGGACAGCGTAAAGATAATTTTATGTTTGTTTGTTTTTTTTTTTCTTTCTCTCTTAAGCAAATGAAGTTCTGCAGTATATGATGTTTGATGATGATGTAATTAAATAGACCAAAAAACAAGTGTGCATGCTAAGCTCGAACTTTAGAGAAAGGCACATCTAAGTCGAAAGGCTTATAACTTAGGGGCTGTTTGGAAACTCAAAAGCAAGCTCTCATTTTATGTTTAAGAGCTTATTTACATATTAGAGAGTTTCTTAAACATTTGATTGTATTTCTTATTTTATTGGAAATAGAGCTTTGGCCTCTAAAAACAAGTTAAGGGACCTTACATTTTTTTAGTAGAGGTTTTTCAGCTAGAGCAGGAGGAGGCCGAAGCCTAAAAAATTAGTGGTATTTTAGATGAAAATTACCCTTCAAATATTTCGTAATAGTGCAATGCCCTCGACTATATCTCTCAACGCTGAACGTTTTCTAGTTAAAATCAAAATTTCTTTTTGGAAATGACCGAGAAATGTTTACCAAACATTCTAATGTAATGGGCGTTTTCTTTTAAAATAATTTTACCAAACATCTTAATTATGAATTACGATTTAATGTTTAGATTCTTTTGTTTTAGACCTTAAACTAATTAGCTCTTATAGTATTTTTAGATAAGACTAGAGTTTCTGAATGACCCCTTAGTTAAATAAGTTTTTTCAGGATCTTATATGGTTGTAGGAAACTTACTTCTATTGCATGCTAAAAGAGTGTTTCCATTTGTGTTTTTGGTGATTTTTTTTTGTTTGTTTCTTTTTCTATTAGCAGTGGGGATTGGTGTTGTTCTGCCTAGTGCCTCCTTTATCTATTCTATCTTTGGTGGCGCAATTTTTTTGGGCTTTCTTATGGTATCATCTCTTATACTGTGTAGCTGGTTTCTCTTTTGTATGTATCCCTTTATAACACACAGTCACCATTCACTACATTGGAGTGGAATTTGAGGGCATTATCACTGATAGCATTAACAGGTTAACAACAACAGAGCTATGAATGTTAACTTCATTAATGTAGGAAATTCTGTATGGTATATGAGATGTATACTGAAAAAGCAAATGCCAAATGAAGCCCACCAACAATACACCTGAGAATCCAAAAATGAAAAAACTTACCTATGAAATTGGACGGGCATCCAGATTGACTGTATAAATGATCTGCATGTTAACATCAATTGAGTTATAACTGTGAAATTCTCAAATTTTTTGGTTTTTCTTGGGATTTTAATAGAAACATGCTGCAGGAACTATAAATATTTAAAAGCAATAGTATCTATTAGAATATAAATTTTTGTTATCATATTTTGACAATGATTCAATAAATGTAAGGCCTAAATCCATCACCAAGTTGAAAGGTCTAAAAGAATTCTAATTCCCATTAGCCAAGTAATGTATTCGACCAATGCATTAAGTAGTCATGTGTACCAGTTATCTACACCTTCCAATGTATGTCATGTAAAATAGGCTACAGTGACTATTTACTTGAGGACGATGATAACCCAAAAGAACAGCTGAAAAGGGAAACATAATCGAGAATGGCATGTTACCTTACTAGTAATATGTGGAAGTTCTCACCAGGGTGACCAGGTTTTGCATGTCCTTATATATATAGGACAAGCCTCTCCTAAGCTCAAGCTTATATAAGAAATTCCATAAGCTCGAGCCCTTGAGGCCTACCTTTTCAAATGGACTAAACACACGACACTCCTGAATTGCACATGTCCACTAATATTTAGTCAAATCCGAATTTACTGGACCATTGGATATACTGTGCACCAATTCAAATGAATTGTTGACCATTAAAATTTTGGGGCCCAGATGGAGATGATAGAAATTGCGGTTCGGCTGATTTTCTTGCAGAGAGGAGGGTCTTGGGGAGTCCTTTAAATCGCCCCAATCCCCATCTCCATGTGGGTCCCCAGGTGGGCTCCACATGCATGAGCCACACACTTGAACTTACCTTATCCTAAGCTTGAGCTTAATAGAGGGGCTCCCACACACACACACACACCCACATATATGAAAATATTCATGCGCATTTATTCCTCACCATGTTATGGTGAAGGACAACATAGTGGGGCCGACTTTATGAACCATCCAGAGGGGCTACCACACACACACATATATGTATATATATGAAAATATTCATGCGCATCTATTCTTCACCATGTTATGGTGAGGGACAACATGGTAGGGCCTGACTTTATGAACCATCCAAACCATCCATATATATATATATATGGAATTCTATGAACTGCCCTCCTCTAAAAGGGGCATTTCTTCCCCAATCTCATGTCCAGTGTGAGAGACATCACATGGAGACTTTTTCTCTTTCTTTATATGCAACAACTGGTTGATTACTCTTTTCCTAAAGTTTCTTTTCTTTTTTCCTACTTTTTCTCTCCTTTTCACTAGTCTTTACGAATTTCATAATAGTTGGATGTAAGACTGCTGATGTGGGCTCACTTTTAAATCTAAACAATTGATTGGTAAGAAGCTACAAATCCATTAGTGAGCATGCAGGAAAAAAACCATTCGAAGGCCTACTGATAACTTAGTGAACCCTCATAAAATCTAAACAATTCAAAAATAAATATTTTATTTAAATTAGCATTGACCCAAATATCACATTTACTGTGAGATAGAAACGTTCATTTTAAGAGGGCGAAAAGGTAGGGTGGATACTTACTTGGTTGTTAAGTCATTTAATGAAAGACAGAGCAGGAAACAAACGTCATATCCTTAATGACTACTCCATGTTTGTTGTCAAACTCATGGGGCGTTTTTGCTTTACCTAGTTACTTTCCTAAGGAGATTTGACATTGCCTACTCATTCCACCTCATCAACTCCTCATTTACTCTTTTTTCTTATTGTTCTTTGGAGAGGTGTCTTTTCTTTGGCACTCCTAAATGTATGTATGTACGTATGTATATGTTGTGGTCCTGTAGATTGGGGTAAAAAGTGTCTCGTCTTCAAAATCTTTTTCAGCTCCTTTCATTGGTGAAAATCATTCTGTCTTGTGGTAAGGTGTTTAGTGCATCACCCAGCAGATGTGGCATGTCTTATGAAGTATTTGTCGAGTAATCGCTATCATTCAGGTGATCATTGGCCAAACAACAACCTACTGGCCTGAGAAGGACAGGATGGGATTGGATGCGTTGTTGCAAACAATTCCGCCAACAGGGGCAAGCCTCGGGGGATTTATTCGGCTTCCCCTGAGTCTGAGGGAATTAGTCTGGCCTAAAGGGTTGGGACTTGGGACACCCTCCATTATTAAAAAAAAAAGAAGTAGCAACAACACCACCACCCCCCCCAAACATTCCTTCACACACTTCCATCAAAGTTAGATTGCAAAGACCTTCTAAGGGTGGATACTATTTTGCTAGGATAGAATGACTGCATGAATTGGAGTAAGGCAACCTCCTTCCAACTATTCAAAATCACAAACATTGAAATCTCCTGATACTGAGGGAGTTACATACCAAAGAGGCCACATGGAACTTCGCCTTATCAACCAAAAGGGCTGGAAGAGAAGACTTCCTCCAAAATGCCTGTTACCCTCCTTCCATATCACCCAAATGATCGTCCCTAAAAGTGTCCTTCCTCATAGTTGCAACCATCTTCCATCTCTTCCTGGTTGTTTAGATTGAAGAACCATTTACATGTGTCCTCAACTAATGAAATCTGTCAGCTTCCATTATCAGCAATGGAGAAACTCAAATCTTGACCCTTTTAGCATGTATTTGAACATAAACTTTAAGGTGAGTATTTTTGTTTTTTTAAATTTTTTGGTAAGTCTCTGATGATGATGATGGTTATTATTTTTCTTTTTAATGCTTTCTCAATTTGCACTCTTAGTGACCCCATCGTTCTATGAAACTTTAAAGTTTCTCAGAGTATTCCTGAAAATTTTTGAAAAGGATCCTTGAACAATTGAGATATCATTAGTGATGTGTCTGTTATTTGTCAATAAAAGTATGAAATCAATTTTGGATTTGTTTATGTACTTTTTGGTAATTCAAAAGGTATAGATTATACTAATTTATAGTAAAAAAAAAATCATATTTCTTCTTTTCTCCCCTTACTGAATGCTTCTAATATTCTTCGGTGAATTTTGAGTAGTTGTGTCACTGAACTATTCTCATATATGAACTTGAAATACTGTTGATAAAAAAACATATAATATTGTCTGGCCTAGTTTTGTTGGCTCGTCGTTTATTCTTGTTGAGTACAGGTCTATCATAATGCTAATGGTCTAGACTGGAACTTCTAGCTGGACCAAACTAATGGACCAATATGTATTTCAGGACTGCACAGCTTCTTTATTACTGCGAATTTATATTTAAAGAGTGCCCTATAATCTATTTTCATGGGGCTTGTCAGTTTTTCTTCTTTAATCAATGGTCTTCTTCATGCTTGTTAAAAAAAATCTACATAATTTGTGAGAAGATAGAGGCAATCAAAATACCACTGCTGGTTTCAAGTCTTACTGCAGTTCTTTCTTTGAATTTGAATTAACCATATCATTTTTTTCCGTCTAGGTTTGCAAGCAGATCACACTGTCCATTTGGTTCGTGGTGCTGCACCGCCCCCGGCATCGACGACGGCAGCCAATGTTGGAACTCCAAACAGTTCTCCGGGTTCTGTAAGGGGTCTTGGTCCCAATGATGGTGGAGGCTTAGGAGGTTCATTGTTTCCTGGGCTTGGTCTTGGTGGTCTCGGTGGCAACAATGGAATGTCTGGTCTCTTTGGATCTGGATTTCCAGAGTTTGAGCAAATGCAGCAGCAGCTCAATCAGAATCCTAACATCATGAGGGAAATCATGAACACGCCTGTCATCCAGAATCTTATGAACAATCCTGACCTAATGCGTAATTTGATCATGAGCAATCCTCAGATGCGGGAAATAATAGACCGGAATCCTGACCTTGCACATATACTCAATGATCCTAGTATTCTGCGACAGACTCTAGAAGCGGCAAGGAATCCTGAACTCATGCGGGAGATGATGAGGAACACTGACAGGGCTATGAGTAACATTGAATCTTCTCCTGAAGGATTTAACATGCTAAGGCGCATGTATGAAACTGTTCAAGAGCCATTCCTGAATGCAACAACAATGGCAGGAGACACTGGAGGCAATACAGGTTCAAACCCATTTGCTGCTCTTTTAGGAGGAAACCAAGGTGCTGGACAGGCCAGAGACCGGTCAGCAAACCCGTCATCCCCTGGTTCAGAAACCACTACTGGCTCTCCTGTTCCTAACACTAATCCGCTTCCAAACCCATGGAGCAATACTGGTAATTTGTCATAGCATTTATTTTCTCTAAGAGTTTTAGTTTCAAATGTTCAGTTCTGAAACTTTTGCTATCGACTCAAAAGCAGCAGGTGCACAGACAAACACTACAACAAGGTCGAATCCTCCAGGGGATGCTAGGGCACCTGGTATTGGTGCCCTAGGTGGGCTTGGAGGTCTTGCAGATTTGGAACGTATGCTTGGTGGTGCTGGCGGTGGCTTGCAGGAATCCTCTCCTCTGACTCAAATGATGCAAAACCCAGCTATGATGCAGATGATGCAAAGCCTTCTCTCCAACCCTCAGTATATGAATCAGGTAGCTGCTATCAATATTGTTTCACATGGATTCTCTCTTTGGGGATGATATTGTTTATCTGTTGATGTTGTTTCATTCTGGTTAGCTTTTGGGTTTCAACCCCCAGTTGCGGAGCATGTTGGATTCCAATTCTCAACTCAGAGAAATGATGCAGAACCCCGAGTTTCTTCGCCAGATGGCTTCACCAGAGATGATGCAGGTAGTTATCCTTCTCGTTAGATAAGGGTACATTATGAGAGAGTCATGGATTCTACAGCTTGCGGAATCCACACGTACTTTCTTTATGGGCATTTAAATGTGGAATTGCAAGACGTCGATCCCCACTTTCTTTTCATTGCAGTGTTGTATTCTTGAAAAAGATTGTGGGTCTGACTCCAACCCATCCTGCTCAGACTTTGTTAAGTGTGAATTTCTGCCAGCACTTCTCTGTGACATCTGCAGAAATTTTCTGCACCAGGCATGACTTAAATGTGGGCATAATCATTTTTTTTTAATTTATTCAAGATCCAGTTTGCGTTGACTGCCATATGGTAAATGATATCACCTGCATTAGCAATGTATTGCTTGATTGGTTAACTGCATTTAAATCATCTCAGAATTAATTTTACTTTACTGCACTGGTTTCGGTAGGAGTACAACTAATGGTAGTGGGGTTCAAGTTAGGCCAGTGGATGCTTTACCCAAAGTAAGAAGTGATTAACTTCTGCCTGATTCAGGTCCATATTGGGTAGTTTGATTGCTAGCATGGCACTGACTTTGTTTAATCACTTTTAACTGTGGTGACCAATGGAAATGATCTAGAACAGTGCAAATATAGGATTTTACAACAGAATCACATAAAGATCAAGCACTACCACAACTCCTTTTCTAAGGATTATTGAGGAAATGTGGTGCCCCTTCCAATCTCCACAGTCAATTAGGAACCATATGCATTGTACTGTTAAAAGACAGTTTATTAAGCAAATGCATTGGCAGATTCCTTGCCCGAATTTGGTTGTATTCATGGAGGGTTTCTTTGCTGGAAGTGTATATTCTTCCATATTTCTGTTCTTTTTCGTCTTTTAGTTAAATCACTAATTTATGGATCAAACACTACTGCAAAGCTTTTGAGCATGATATGGCTGCAAAATCAACAAATGAAAAGGGGCCTGACGGGACTACTGTCCTGTGGGCGTACAGAGCTCCTGGGACCATCGGCCAAGGAAGCCCCAGGGTGTAGCTTAATCCATGAACATTAATAGCAGGCAGATTGCTTGACTAAGATTTGGGCCCATTGCCACTGTGAGGTTTTATTCTGCCTGTTATGCTATGTTATCCTGTCTAGAAAGAAAAATCCTATAAGTGGTTTGCTAATTCTCCAAGATTCTGTCTTTGTGTGTGGCAGACTTGCAAGAACCAATCCATCTCCCAAGATGAATCCCATTGTGTAGATGCTCTAGCCTAAAACGTCATAGATTGTTGCACCAGACGAACTATCATACATAATAAATAGATTGTGAATAACTTACACCAAGTTTTAATATGTATGTTTGGGCCCATCGAGTAAATAGACTGACTTAGTTAATTTGATTAACTACCTTGGAGTATCCATCTGATGCCTCCAATAGATTTTGTGCACATGTTTGGGTGATAGAATATGCAGCTGTGGAAGTGGTTCTGGACATTAATAAATGTGCTCTACCAACCTGTCATGTTTGCATTTTGTTAATGGGTCCTTTGTGCAAGCCGCCTTTTGGATGAACCGTACCCATACCCCAAAAAATCGGTTGATGTGTTCATATTCATCCAGTCTATTAATCAATTTTGGATGATCAAGAAAAATTTGGACCAGTTGTCCTGAAATTATGTTGCCCAGTGATCTAGAAGTTAAAGCTTTGGATTGCTACAGTTTCTTACCATTGGTCCTTCCATGGAGCAGCCTGTTTATTAAATGCTGCAGATTGGCCAACAAATTTGCTTACGGTGGCGTATTTGATATTTTTAACTGAATATTACTTGATATTTGGTGGGTTTGATGACTTCTTTTTGTAATGTATTTTCTTCTTTTCTTGCAGCAAGTTTTATCTTTACAGCAATCACTTTTGTCCCAGCTTGGTAGGCAACAGTCAACCCAGTAAGTTGGCCATTAACCGTTATTTTTGTTTTCCCTTTCTCTTAAAGCTCATTGTCTTTATTTGAATGCTGCCGTTCTCTTGCAGGGAACAAGGTCAAACTGGTGGTGCTACAGGTAGGACAAATTTAGTTGGGATCAGTGTTCCCACTGTTGCATGGACGTCGTCTTACCTGTTTTCTTTCTAATAGCAGGTGCACCTAACAATATGGGTTTGGAGTTGTTGATGAACATGTTTGGCGGCCTTGGGGATGGCGGTCTTAGCATTCCTAACACATCCAATGGTAAGGATTCTTACTTTCGTGTCTTTAGAGTGCCTTGGATGTACCCTAATTCCCAAATCACAACTGGATGGGGTTCCTTGGGAGAAAATTAATCTGTTTTACTAGTTGGGGTGAAAAACTTACAGTGGCCTGGTGTATTTGTTTTTTTCTTCTCTGCTCCAAATTATTTTTCCAGGCTGCTAAAATCAGTGTATGACCACCGGCAATGATTTGAAGTCAGTAAAACACCTCCATACAAGCAGTGGAATAGATATGTCATCTGTTTTGCCAATGTATTCAAACTGCTTTTAATTAGGATGACGCATGCAATGTATCATGCTCTGTCATGAGGACCCTCTTTCATTTGGATTCTGCTGAAAATTAAAATCCTCCCTTTTGTTGGTTTTTGTAGTGCCACCGGAACAATTATATGCAACTCAGCTGTCGCAACTTCAAGAAATGGGTTTCTTTGACACCCAAGAGAATATCCGTGCACTGACCGCCACTGCAGGGAATGTCCATGCTGCGGTCGAGCGCCTCTTGGGGAATCTTGGTCAGTAGATCTTTATTGCATACCGTTTTCTATTCTATGCCTGGTCCACTGCACTCATGTGGACTGTGTAAGATTAATCTGATCCCACCCGTCTTTAAGATGGCAAAATGCACGCGATTCTGCTTCTTTCGGCATGAAATAATTATATCATATACTAAGAGATGTGGAACCTTTTTGTTTTTTTGTGAATTGTTGGGCACTCAGACCCTCAATTGAGAGATCTGAAGACCTGTGTTATTTATGTACATACATACCTAATACCCTTTAGTTATGTCTTGTGAATTATTTACCAGGCACTTATGGCATCATTTTCATTATCCATTGCTGATAGAAAGAAAATCATCAATATTATTGCCGACAAAAAAATCATCATCATCATCATCTCATTCTCTTTGAATGGAATCCATTTGCTACTGCTGCTATCCTGTTGCTGTGTATGTTTGCATATTTGACAAGTTAAACAAGGCTGTACTTGGGCCTGGCCATGGGCCTAATAAAAAGCTTGGGCACACACCATTTGGCAATGTAGTCTATATGTTAAGTGTCTTTATTCATTTGGGCGTTTTTCATACGCAGACCTCGTCCTTTTCCTTTCTGTAATCAATATAGAAACCAGCGTCCTGTGTGGTTGCAGTGTGCCTGACTCGCACTAGATATTTGTCGTGGTCTGCAAATACAGAACTTGCCCAAGTTGGGGCTTTTTTTAGTGGAATCAGGTACTTCATAAAACTATTAGAAGATAAAAATGATCTTTTTTTTATTATGATAAGTAGAAAATGTTCGAGGTTGTTTGTGGCAGTAATGCCACTCCATATTTCAGTGCCAGCCACACCTGCAGATTCTCTATGGATTTATATGAAAGTGGTTGAAAGATAAAAACAGTGATCGACTCAAACTACGGCTTAATCTAGTGCTTTTTTAAATTGTTAAAAATGTATGCAATACTTGATGTTAACACCGAGAAGAGGATTGAGATGCCGAGCCTGTACCATTGTTGAAAGGCGCTCAGTGCTACAATCACATGGTTGCAGGTTCAAGTTATGTTACCATTCCACACACAACAAGAACCCAGGAAAAAAAGAGGAGAGAGAGAGAGAGAGAGAGAGAGAGAGATGAAATGTGGGTTGGGATGCTTCATTGCTTTGAATAGCAAGATTCTCGAGTCTCCCAGCAATTTGGTGCGGAAAAAATGATGGGTGTATTGTGACCTTAAGAATCCTGTTGAGACGCCAATGGCAAGGTATCTATAGGATGTGGAGAGGGGTTTACGCGGTTAAGAAGCCTGCGGAATTCTAGGTCTGGCCTAGGGGAGAAAAGTGGCCATAGAATGTTGTGCTGCAGCCAGTTTCCTCTACTTGTTTTCTCCACAGGCCTTGGAAGCATACCTGGCAGTCTGTGGAAGGGAGAAAAGGTGCTGTGGGAAATGGTTGAAGGGTAGAGATTTACAGGGATTTTGAATTTATTATTTTTGCAGCGGTTGATATACTTTATGCAGAAAATCGATTTTGTATGCATTTATAAGTATGCCATGTCTATATGACAATCAAGTTTAGTATTTGTTAGGTGTGAAAATGCTGAGATTTACAATGAGCCGACGTAGTTGCTCTTAGTATGAAGGATAACTCTAATATCACGCTAGCAGGCAGCAGGTTAGATTTAGGAAAATGATGAATCCATCCATATCACCACTTGGGACCTTTCATACTTATTGAATATAAACCCCCTTAGAATTAATTAATAGGAAGTATGCAATGGGGAATGGTGACACAAGTGATGAATCCATCCATAGTCCTTGCTCGTCAGAATCGGGTAAGCACCGGGCCAGAGGGCAAAGGTATGTAGGTTGGGCTAGCAAGGGATATTTTAGGTCATAAAAGAAAGTTTCTCTTTCCCAGTTTGTGAAAGAAACTAGGTTTGAAACGCACAAAACATGTTCTTAATATCTGTTAACAGCATCGAAAAACCTGGCTTGTGCCAACATTGTAGATCAAGGGATATGTGGTCCATAATGATTGCATCAATGGGATGGTGAGGGCACATATTATTACACTATTCGGGGTGGGCGGCTTCTTTTTACATCATCTTGGTAGCTGTATCAACTGCGATCTCATCACTGTGTAAATGTACTCATCCATTGGTAGGAGTGGGCATCCATTGTGTTATTCGAGTTGGCATGATCTATCGTGAATCGTGATTGCATCATTTGATGGATAGAATAACGGGGTGGTTTCCATATTTGGTTGAGTGGCTCGTCATGATTATGTTACTAGGGAGGCATTTTCCTCATTGCCATGAGCGTAAATGTTGTAGTCTTTTTTTTTTTTTTCTCTTTTCCTGGTTGGATGTAAATGTTGTACTAAATAGAGCAATATTTCTGTTGACCTTTTTCTCCAAAACGGCCCTTGAATTTTCACAACCCCAAAAAGGTCCGGCATTTTGTATTTTGACCAAGGCACCCACTCCCAAGCTCCTATAAGGTTTTGAACCCTGATGGCCACCGGGCCAATCAAGCAAAAAAAAAAAAAAAAAAATAATAATAATAAGAAAAATAAATAAATAACTATTAGTTTTATCCTAACAAAAAATTAATGAGAATATATCTTTTGTTTAAGCTTTGCAAATCATATTAACTTAATTCAAATTAAGTGCAGTTCACTTGGATGCATGATGATCAATGGAGGCACAGAAATAAAGAGGCTTGGATATGGTCCATGTGCATTTAAAAAAATATATAATATCAAGATGATCAAATGATTCTAATCTTTCATTTTAGGTCTTCGAAATGTAATGGCATTGTGTAAACTGCTAAGATAAAGTCCGATGGTGCATATAGTACCTAAATAGTGTAGAAACAGTTCCAGCCAAGGGTGCCAATGTCCCTATGTGCATGAATGGGTTGGATTAGTCAAAGGTGGGTTCTCGATATGAATGCCCCCAAAAGAGCATTTATGAAAGTTATCATTTAGCTTATTTGAGCTCGTCTTGCGTAAAACTAAATATTGGAGAGTAGAGTTACCTCAAACCTATGCTCAAGAGAGATTTAAAGACAAAATATAGGGCTTTTTTTAGCTTCTATGAATTACAGGGTCTTGCTATGAAACTTCTTTTTTTATTTTATTTTAAAATTTATCTTTTTTTTGTGATTGGGAATATCCCTTGTCAGCTCAGCCTTAAAACCTTTTGCCTCCAGCCCGGGGTTTACCCGATTCTGACCATCAATGACTAGTTCCTAGGAAGTATATATATGGCTAAGCAAGGGGTGGGAGTTGGAATTTGAGATTTTAGAGAGTAAACCCAATTCTTAAAATTCACCTATATGAGAGGGAAAAGAGAAAATAAAAAGAAAGATGATTTTTGAAAGCACGAAACTAATTACATGGGTTAGTTATAATTTAAACACACTACCACAAGTAGGTAGTTATAATCACTAGAGACAGGTCAACCAAGAGCAATGATCAATGGATCCAGGCAACCCACAGAGAGATCCTTGGTCATAGGTCTGCTTTCCGCAATCCAGACCGTTGGATCAGATGAAGTATGAATCAATAGGAATGTCATCAAATAACATATTATCGTCTGATTCATATTAAGCAAGAAATTGATCGATTGATTGGTAATAATCTTGTATCTAACCCCGCCCATTGGATGATTAGATTGATAATATGGTGTCAACGTGAGCTAACACAAGCTGAAGGCATATCTCCGGGCACATACAATAACCGTTGCTACTCCAATCCTCATGTCATTTTATAAATTGAGAGAAAACCGCAGGAGCATAACTGAAAATAACCGCTCCTCTTTTCACAACCGCCCAAACCACCACTACTACATGGGCATGGAGGAACTGCTGATATGCTTAAAGTCTCCTCTTGTAAGATCAAAGAAGACTTTCTTTGGTGTCTTCCAACTTCAATGCATTGGTAATGAATACTCTCGACTTCCCACCTCCTCCTTCCTCTAATCAAGAACAAGTTACTCAGAGCTTCCCCACTCAAGTTGGCGCCGGCGAACACCGTCGGAAGAAGCGATCGAAACTCGCCCGA
Organism: Sextonia rubra; assembly: GCA_037013555.1. Taxonomy (NCBI): domain Eukaryota; kingdom Viridiplantae; phylum Streptophyta; class Magnoliopsida; order Laurales; family Lauraceae; genus Sextonia; species Sextonia rubra. The sequence continues at coordinate 57,013,311 of JASUAD010000013.1, read as the reverse complement.
ATAACCCATCAAGCGGGGGATTCAACGGGCATTTCGAAGCCTAGAAGTGGAAAGAAACCGGATGCCACTGCGGTCAAGATAACGCGCCCATGTAGTGAATGTGGGAAGCGGTTCTGGTCGTGGAAGGCCCTGTTTGGGCACATGAGGTGCCACCCTGAGCGACAGTGGCGGGGGATCAACCCACCGCCAAATTTCCGTCGGTCTGACTCAGTCGATGGCTCCAACACGTCTCCCCTTTCATCAGAATTGACTGATGAGGAACACCAAGTCGCCAAGAGTCTTGTGCTGTTGGCCAATGGGGTCAATGGTGTAGTGTCGCGGTTCTGGTCTCACAGGGACCATCCTGATTTCAGGTACTCGGTTGGCGAACCATCCAGGATCAATGATGTGGAGATTGCACACTTGGAGTCTTCGTCTTCGCCTTGTCGATTCGAGTGTTCGAGTTGCAAGAGGGTGTTTGGCTCTCACCAGGCATTGGGGGGGCACAGGGCTAGTCATAAGAATGTCAAAGGTTGCTTTGCCATTGCGAGGAGTGATGGTGAAGACAGTGATGCCATCTACAATGAAGTGAGCGACAACATCTGTGAGGGGGTAGGGATGGAAGGGATAGAAAACAGGGAGAAGATGATGCTGCTTTTGGGTCACAAGTGTGGGATTTGTATGAGGGTTTTCTCTAGTGGTCAGGCCCTTGGTGGGCACAAGAGGTGCCACTGGGAGAAAGATGAGCATGGTGTGAGTTCTCCATCCACAACTAAAGGTTGTGTTTGGGACTTGAACTTGCCTGGTCCAATTGAGAATGAGGACAATTCCTCAGACCTTGTTTTGGATCTGAGATTGGGGATTTAAGATGTGAACCTTGGGTTGCTTCAACTCTCATGGGTCCTATTGGGTTTTCTCAAATGGATCAGGTGTGGTATGTTGGACTTGATGTGTCATTGCTTTAGTTAATTTCTGTATGATTTTGCTTCCAGACAAAGGGGGGACAAAATGAATTGATGGGGATGGTGATTAGATATTTTTTTTTCATTATTATTAAACAAACTACTGATTAAATAAAAGTTGCCATCTTATTCCTTCTTAACCTCTTTGTCTTGTTCTTATTGTTGGAGCTACGCTTTTAATTAATGGATGAAGAAAATTTTACGAACAATTATATGTTACTTTGTAGCACCTAAAAAATATGGTTACATATCTAATCAATGTAAAGACTAGGAAGTCGTCTAAGATGCCTAGATGTGAAACTTGCATAAAAATTTTCCCTTGGATCTGATCATTAGAAAAGAAAGCTAATGGGTTGCAATAATGTCCCATGCTAGTCCTGGCCTAACCAGGTGATTATTTGTAATTATGTTTATCTGTAATTGGCTATATATAGCAAATAACAAAGCAACCAAAGCTTGCAGGGTAACTCATGGTATCAAATGCACGACCCTCATTCAGGCATAAATTGAGTTACCAGCATTCGCATTATGAGCATTGAACCAGTCATATGTAGTGGAAGGTGATTTTAAGATTTTAATAGAATGTACATAAAAATCTCCTGAAGAACCATGGCGTTTGACATTTTTGTTTAATGGAAAGGGTCATGGTTTAATTTGTGCAACTAAGGGATCCATGGAACATTTTTGTTTAATGGAAAGGGTCATGGTTTAATTTGTGCAAGTTAGGAACCCATGGAATCCATGGGAGTCCCATGACACTGCCAGTGGGACGATTGGCCGCGCAGATTGTGCCTACCCTTGCCACTTTTTCAATCTTACATATGCAAGCAAGGAATCATGATGCACACTTCATTCTATCATCAGTTCACGTATAAATTAAGCTACCATGCATTATCTCTAAACAAGTCAAGCTGTAAAAAATAGAAAAGGTCAAGCCCTGGGTCCATGTACTTGTGTGCAAATGAGAAAGTAACATGTACTTGTGGAAAACTAAGAATGCAACAATGTAGAGATTTTATTTTTTTTCTGAGTTGGCTCATTGGTCATGTTGGGAAATGACAAGGCACCCAAGAGAGATTGATCCATCATGGGTGTTTTGGGAATGGGTTGCCTATCCATGATAACAACCCTCTAGTCCCACAATGTACAGATTCTAGAATAGTATTCATCATTTGTGGGGAAAACTAAGCTGTGAGAGCTGTGGAAACATTTCAATATTTATTTTCAAAACGAGTTTTACCACATTATTTGGTGAATCTGACTAACAGAACTAAGTCATATCTACTCAAATGGTGTGTTGGGTGTTTTTAAAAACCAACATTTTAAAAAAATTTAAATCTCAATAGGTACTTAGAGTCGGTTTTTTTTTTTTGGCAAATAAATAAGCACTTAGAGTTGTTTGTGTCTTTTCAAATTATTTCAAATAGTCCAAACTTTGTGTCTTTTCAAAATTATATTTGTGCCCTTTGAATGAGATGTGTCTCTTAGGCCTATTTGAGTGGTTGTGACCTAATTCTAATGGGTGCTTTCCAACTCTACAAATTAAGTTCTTTTTCCATAATTCCATACATGACATTCAATAGACAGAGATTATTGAGTTTTATCTATAACATTTAATTTTCTGATTTTAAAGGCAACTCCATATTTTTTATTCTAGTATGCAAACTTTGAATCATACTTGGGCATTAAATCCTGGGGACAAAATTTCATGAAAACCACATGAATGTGTGAAATTGCTGTCTTTAAGAAAGCATATTAATTGGTATGCTTTGCCCATTATTTTTATTGCTTTCTTATTTGATTTCTCACATTTACATTATGCCAAGTATTATTATTCATATTTGCTTTTATTTACTAATTATTATTCTAATTAATTATTTATTTTTCTAATTGCACATTTTTCGTAAGTAATTTCCTCAATGTGGTGTCTATGACGGACTTAGGAAATCCACTTGATGCACCTTTGAGCTAACTGCTCTTGAGAGGAAAGAATCACTTGCATTGCACAGACGTTCTGTTTGTCTGTAATGAAGGGTGAAAACCTGTCCTAAAAAACTTCCATACTTGAAAGAATCCTTAGTGTTCACTAGCAGGCCTGCTGATAGGTTGCTCAACAGTCTAATAATGCAAGAATGGTCCATGGATAAATAGGGCCAAATTTTGGTTCCAATCTAAAATGGTAAAGGTATCCTCAATTCATGTGAGCCCATTTCCTAAATGGTTTGGATCAACAAAATTTCGTCATTTACAAATTAGCTGGAGATTTTTTTGGCTGGGTGGGTTTTAAGTGCAATTAGTTAAGTGGAGTTGAGGTCAGCCAAGTTTGTTGGTCAAGTAATGGACTCATACCCACCCGAATCACACTCATTTATTAAGCGGATACACAATGTCAACCCTTAAAGAAGGGTCAATCAAAACGTCGAATTACTAGATTTCATTCACGTCGAATTACTAGATTTCATTCACATTTGGTCAAGAACTGCCTACTTACAGATTGTTCTGAATTACTTATTCATTTACTCATTTCAATACAAGAAGTCAGGTAAGGATTGATGGTGAAGAAAAAGTTAAACCTGAAAATAGGTTTTAGAGCTGGCCAGGTAGGGTGAAACTCGGTTGTGCCTTGCCTGACCGCATATGTTGGTCTTCAAGAAAACCCAATTGGGCTTGGGCTGAGATTTTAAAATCCGAGAAGAGTTTGGGTTGAGTTTGGCTCGGGGTTGGGCTTTTGGTACTGAAAACTGGCTTGAGTATTGCATTACAAATAATATAAAAAATATATAATTTATATTTTTTAAATACAAACTCAGCTCGCCCAGATGGAGTTTCAGAGGCTTGCAGGTTCTATTATATCAAAGGAGGTTTAGCAGATTAGTCCTCCATAAAACCAAAAGAAAGAAAGAAAAAAAGACCTAACTATTCAGTATCTATTGTTTCTTTATTTACTTATCATTTTATATGGTGGGACCAATGTGTCCCGCGGATCATTTTCAAAAATCAATGTTGTGCAAACAGCCATGTTCAAAGATGAAAATACAATTTTACATATAATAAAAGGCCAAGAAAATATTGAATATGAAAGGAACACGTTGAGGGGAGCATTGCTCTCATCACAACCCACAGCTTTATTTTGACCCCATTTCTCTTCTTTCCTACTTTTTATTCAACAGATGTTTTGGCTAACTTCTTTTTCTCCATTGGCGGCTAAAGCCCATGGAGAAAAGATGTTTAGTATCTTTATCTTTTAGGAAAAAAAAAGCACTTTCTTTTTCTCCATTGCCGAGGACTGAACGTAGTGTTCCTCATGGCTGAATATCTGCCTTACCATTAGTTTCTCGTGGAAGGACATGTGCCTTGCCACTAATCCATTCATTTCGGTCAATTTAGGGTTGGAAAACTCTTCTAATTACCTCATAGCTCGGCTTATCTCCTTTTAACTAAAGGCAAGTTATACCGGACAAGTTACATCGGAGAAATTAGATATATATATGAAAAAAAATGTTGTAAGGAGAGTCCTTTTTTCTTACTTTCATATTTTTTGAGCATGTAAATCTATTAATTTGGATTGATTATGATGAGTATAAGTGATCAATCTTACATTTGTAATTTTATATACAGTTATTCTATTTCCGAACATTTTTAAAATAATTTAAATGCAACAAATGACTCCCAAGTACTGACCAGGTTGACACTCCCAATCAAATTTCCTTTTTTTTTTGTTTTTAATAATTGGATGAGTTGAGACCTAGTCCCAAGGTTTCCAACCACTGGAGTCATATTTTACAGAACTCATTTTGAGTCAATGAGTCAACTCGGACAAGTCAATAATTACACTTCACTATCAGCCCGTGAATCTCCTTGGCTGTCTGCTGGCCATATTCTGTTATTTTATCCTTTCCTTCTGATCTATGTACTTATCCTCCTCCATCCTTTCTGCTACCCCCTTTTCTCCTCTAGTTTTCAAAGCCTGATCTTTGTCTTTGATTTATGCCATGTTATGATCAGATCTACTTCATGGCTCATCTTCCTAATCCATATATTATGCATGTCTCTCTAGTTTCCAATGGAACTTATGAGTCATTCCTCAGCATTTCCTCCTTTTCATTAAACTTGCTCAATGCTTCTTTTCACAAGTTTTTCTCTGTTTTGCACTCTTCTCTGAAATTCATTCATTCCATGGTTCTTCTTATATCAAGATCTTTTCACTCAATGGATTTGTGTCTTCTTTCACTAATCAGTAGTTTGTGTTCTCTTTTTCAAAATATTTTTCCTTTGATCCTGGGCAATCCTTGGAACACTTACAATACTATTTGTGGATTCCAGTTTGCCTGTTTGGTACAACTTAATGGATCTAAAAGGTATGTTGATTTTTTTCTTTTTCTTTTTTTTTTTTAATTTTTTTGAAGTGAGGCATGTTGATTTATTTGTTATGTTAAAAGAGATAGTTTTGTTGGGGACCCATTATCTGTATGTGGAAAAATCACTTGTTTTATTGAGATAAGATCATGGTCTTCTGTTGATTTAATTTTGAGTGCTTCTATTTTCATGGCCATAAATGAAATCTCCGTCACTTTATCTTTATATTGGCTTTATTGGCAGCTTATTTAATGAATTTAATTGTCCCAGACTTTGAGTTACATCAATTTAATTAAACAAATTGATAGTGGCTTTGATTTCTACTTTTCATTTTTTTTTTACATGAATTCAGTGGATTCGTTGCTGAGTTCTGATTTTTTCCATATTAAATTGATTCGGTGGAGAAATCAAATCTTTGAGAATTTTGATTTTGTTATGCACATATATTGTAGATTTACACTGAGGGCATTCAGTACTGCTTGAATTGAATGATTTTTGTATTGGATGAGTGAAAAATTAAGAAAATTAATGTCAATTCATGATAGGGTGGTGATTGTGAAAAAAGGATTGATCATAAGTGGGCCGCACAGGCCAGAACATTAAATAGCGAGTGATGACCTGAGTCACCTTACTTTTGAAAATGGTAGGCTATTATGGATAATTTCGGTTTGGATTTATTATGTGTTTAAATATGGTTGTCAAAGGACTAATATGAGGCTTGGAAAATCTGAATTCTGAATCTGTACTGCCCGATAACTTACGTTGGAGTGTGCATTAATAATTAGAGAAGTTTTCAATCACTAGGGTTAGAAGACTCAAACTACAAAAACATTTTTTCTGCGGAAGAGTGAGAAAGCGCTAATATAATATATGAATTTTTGAAAAGTTTATATGAAGCTACTTTAAAGTTTTCAGGAAGTAAATACCCATCTATTCATTTTTTTTTTAGCAAAAGTGATTAAAATACATATTTTATTGCTACAAAAGTTAGATAGGATAGATATCATTTTTAAAAATATAGCTAGAAAAATGAAGGAAAAATTTGACAAAAATTGGCAGCATTATAATAAAGTATTTGAAACGGCCATACTCCTCGATCCTCAACGTGGCTGTTGTATTTAGAATATGCTTTAAGAAAGCTATATGGATTGAATGAAGAGGCAGGTATTCTTCGAGCTAATACTCTTATACTCTTTAAAAATCTTTATAAAGAGTACTCTTCGATATATAATGCATATACCACAACATTGTCAAATGTGGATAAAGTTGATTTGGTAAAGAAATCTACTAAGTTTGAAGATGATTTTTTAGCTTTTGAGGAACAAATGACTTAGGCCGTTGTAGAGGAAAAATCAGAATTAGATTGTTATTTGAAGGAGTCAATGGATACATTTGAAAATTTCAATATATTGGATTAGTGGAAAGTTAATTCGACAAAATATTCAATTATTTCCAGAATGGCTTGTGACATTTTAGCAATTTCTGTTTGCTTTTGAATCAGCATTTAGTACAGGAGGAAGTGTACTTGACCAATATAGGAGTTGTTTAAAATCTGAGACTGTAAAATTCTTAATTTGCACGTAAGATCTGATACATCCTTAGCAATACAATGATAGTAATACATTAGATGATCTTTTAGATATTCTAAAAATAGATTAAATAATTAAATAAAGAATTATTGTAATCTGTTATATATTTATTATCATTTATAGAATTATTATTATCCACTTTATGTTTTGTATTGTAAAAATGATTTTATCCTATCACCAGTGCCTTAAAAAAAAGTTTTTGACTCTGCTATGTTGCCTTTTCCATTGTATTGCCGACCCTAGCTCGTACAAAGGAGGATGGTTAGTATAAAGTTAGTTAGTAGTGGTGGCATAGGTTAGTATAAAGTTAGTTAGTAGTGGTGGCATAGGTTATCTTCATAGAAAAGTTTTATTTTCATCAAAGAAAAAGAATTCTCCTTTTTTATGGCCCTAACCCTTGAGGGTAAGGTAAGGGCCTAAAAATTATAGGCCAACCGTGAAAGTTGAGGTCTTTTACTCGATTAGATCTAATCCGCACACGTGAGGGTAGGATAAGGGCTCGCCAATAAGCCTCTCCCAATCAGTTCAATATCAAATTGGGACAAATTCAACCTAGGCCCATTCACAGCTTAATGCAATATCTTAATCGTCCATTAGATTTCAAAATCAGTTCCTGTGGCAACTAAAACACGTATGGGTTATTCTAGTTGCAAGATTGTTCATAACATCCATTACTTCGAACTTCAACTAGATGTTCCTTAAAAAAACATCCATTACTTTGATTTGTCTATGTCTTTATTTTCCTTTCACATTTCCTATTTCCTTGTTCGTTTCAAATCCGTAACTTGGGTTGGGCCATACTGAAACCACATTGCCAGCCATGCTCAAAAGTGCATTTCGACACCAAGGGCTTCCCCAGTTGGTAGGAAATCATATATTCCCTTAATACCCGGGGTTTGATCTATAGGTATCCTGGAGTGCAAATGTTCTTTATTGGGCATGTAACTTTTTTACCGCCGGCCTCTCACTGCCTTTCACTTGATTTTTGAACCCTTGTGAAATTCAAGAGGGATTTGGGTTTTGACTTTGCAAACCCCTATTTGTACTTGTAATGAATTTATAAAAAGAATGCAGACTCCCTGTCACATTTGGTGCACGCTTTTCATTTAACAAATGTCTGAAACTACATCATAAAGTTTTCATATTAATAATTCAGATGGTTCAAGATGAATCTCATCCTCTTGAGTGATGTACCTCAAATCTCACTCCATTAGGGAGTTTGTTCCATATTAGTTGAGCACATGGTTAATAATAAAATTAAAGTATTTGATTAATAAAACATAAGATTATACTAATCGCATTATCTGATGGCCCCATGTGGATTCCCCAGTTTGGAAATTTGAAAAAGGCAACATGAGGAATTAAACATGATTTGATCTCTTAGAGCATCTCCAACGAGTATGTCAAATGCTACATGATAGTTCCACATATATAATAAGGCATGTGAAGTCTCTCTAAGGAAAATGCCAACTGCGATGTGGCATTTGGCATGTGGAGTTGGTATGCTAAATTTGACGTACCAAAAAACAAAATGTCATTTCTTATTTTGAATTTTTTTTGATATGGGTCCCACAAGAATCCAATAGTTTTTAAAATTTTTGACAAGCTTCTTATGATGTGGATTCTACAACAATGCAAATATATAATAAATTAATAAATTTGACACATTTGCTGAAAATTTCTACTTTCCAAGCATGTGAAATTTCAAACCTTTAAAATGCCATATCAGCTTTTAAATCTCATTTGGCATTTCCAAAATAACATCTCTTTTGAGATGCTCACACTTCGATGCTATTTTATAATTAGACCTAGGTTATAATTTGAGGATGTTTTGGCAGTGCACCATCAAATACGGTAGTGGCCCTAACTCAATAATAAGTGAAGTGAAGTGAAGCGTAACACACATGATTTGATGTTCCATTATATCAAAAGTATAGAATTTTAAAACTTTTTTCTTTTCAAAAAATTGGTTGAAAATAATATTCTCAAACCACCAAATGATAAAAAAAAATTATCTACTCTGTCCACCAAGAAGTTAAAAAATTTCATTCTCAAGCAACTAAAATTAAAATTCTCATATTATGATTTGACCTGTTATATTTTTTGCTCACTTGATTTTAGGTCTCACATCGCCAAACCTCACAACACTGCACCACAAAAAAAAAAAAATTTTTTTTTTCTTTCTGGATATGCTTGAACTTTTGTCACATGCGCGATAAATTAAGAAGATCAACGGATAAGATTGAATCAATTTTGTTTATTAATCATCGTACATTTCGGATCCACATGTCCTAACTCTATGATGCACTTTTTATATCCTCGTTGAGAATCGCTAGCAAGCACACGCCAATTCCATTGCAACAATTGCAGTTGCAGTTTCTTTCTGTTGACCCTTCAATGCCATGGATTCCTACAAGGTATCATCTTTCCATTGGATTCGATGCTTCCATTCGATTTTCTTGATGGGTTTTCTTTATTGAAGATTAATCTGGCATAGGATCAAAGCATTGTTGTTGTTGGTTTTTTTTTTTCATGGGATCTTTGATTGATGTGATTTTTTTTAAAATTATGTTGATATCCTTAATGGGTTTTCCTGTTTCATGCTTTTTTTCGTTGAAAGCTTCGATCTTTGGACTTGATTCTCTTGTTTTACGACAAATTTCAGCAATGGGTTCTCTTTTTTCTTCCCTTGTTCCTCCTCCTGTGAATATTTTAGTTTGTTCCTTATGGATTTCTCTTGCTGGGAATGCTTTTCTGATGCTGTTAATGGGTTGGATGTTTGGTGTTTGTTTCGAATCTTATATTGTTATGGGATCGAATTGATTGAAGAGTTCTTCTTTGCTCTTCTTTCTGCTTCTGATCCTTGGTTTGGTTTCTGCCTTTGTTTTATCAAATTCTATCCAACGTTCTTCTTCTTCTTCTTATTTTTTTAATCTGTCTGTGATTTGATGCAGCATCGCCCTTCAAGCTCTCACAGTTCGCCCTTCTTCACCACAAACTCAGGTGCACCAGTTTGGAACAACAACTCATCGCTAACTGTTGGATCTAGAGGTATATTAGTTTATGTTAATTCACTTATTGATGCAAGCCCTAGAGTTAGGGCTTGCGTGGAATTGCCTAAGCACGTGTCCAAGGACACCTCGAATCGTCAAGATGACTTCAACACACACGAAGACGCACCTCTCTGGGAAAATCTAATTCTATTAATCAACTAAATCTGAGAATCTCTTCTCTATAATGCCATATATATAATAAAAGCAAACTTAATGTGTAAGAAAACCCTATGCTAGTAATGAAAACTTTCCTAATAACAATATAATTAGAAACCTACTAATAAAAATAATATAATTCTAATCTAATTTGAATAGGGGCTACTGGGGCCTAGATTGCATCATCTATCTGTTGTAGATTGTCATTTTGCTTTTCATTGTTATGTGATGAGTGGTTTGTAATATTGCTTAGTCTAGTGATTTAGGTACCGAGGGAGTAGTTCCCCTAAATGGGGGCAATGCCTTTACTGTTGGACCATGTGCCCGCTAGGAGGTTTAGGGAATCCTTTTTCAGCGCTGCATATGGGGTGTTCTGGTTTTGGTTACCCATTTTAATTTGGTTCCATGAGCTTACATTAATCATCAAATTAATTATCAAATGATATGATAGAAACACATAGTCAAAGAATTCTTCACATCTGTTGCATGCACTCTGTGCACCAGTAAGTGGGGATGTCCATGTGTGCATGACAATGTGGGAGGTTATCTAGGCGTTTACAAGTCATAGGTGTTTTCCTCTACATCCAAATGGCAAATTTGAAATGTAGCCTTTTAACTTACTTGATCTTTCTCAGCTGTCTGATAGAAAGATCAATCCATGGAAATTTCAACTCCTTTTGAATGAGATCCGAGTGTTGTCAGCTTCCTTCTCTATTGTCTTCCATCGCGAGCTATGATTGGCCAACTTTTTAGCCGGTACATTGGCTAAACAAGGGGTTGAAAGGGTGTCTCTCTGGAGGGTATGATTATGTAAGCTTGGTGGAGTAGGATACAATGCTTTTGTACCTTCTTTTTTTGATCCTTTAGTAATTTCTATCTCCCTTAATGAAAGTTTTTGTTACTGTTTAGAAGGAAAAAAAAAAAAAAGAACTTAATGGATCTTTTTAAGATATAAATATATGAAAGGAGTATTGCCTTTTGACTTACATCTCATTTGATGAGCAAGATTTGAACATGTTTGTTCTGTATGAGTGCTAATCACTGCAGATCACACTTTTAATTGAACCAATATGGAAAATTATAACAATATTTGTCATGACATCGATCGTGATTACCAATTCAATGATCTGAAATTGTGAATCTCATTTCCTCATTGTGCAGGACCTATTCTCATCGAGGATTATCATTTGCACGAGAAACTTGCTCAATTTGATAGGGAGCGCATTCCAGAGCGTGTTGTTCATGCCAGGGGATTTAGTGCAAAGGGATTCTTTGAGGTTACCCATGACATTTCTCATCTCACTTGCGCTGATTTCCTTCGGGCACCTGGAGTCCAGACCCCTGTTATAGTCCGGTTTTCAACAGTTGTGCATGAGCGTGCCAGCCCTGAAACTCTGAGAGACCCTCGGGGTTTTGCAGTGAAGTTCTACACTAGAGAGGTAGCTGAAGAGGCCCATCCTTCCATGTTTATTTATCGAAGATGTGAATGCTTAGTCTGTGTATACTTTCTTTTGGGATGTGTTTTTTGAGCATCAAACTAGTTTAGCACTTCCCTGGGCTCAAAGTATATAATAATCTAGAGCTTCTCTCTCTGTTTGTGTGTGTGTGTGTGTGTGTGTGTGTTCCCTGGGCTCAAAGTATATAATACCTAGAGCTTCTCTGTCTCTCTCTCTGTGCATGCGTTGCGACAATATTTTAAATGCCAGTATATTGACTGCCTCCACTGTGACAAGATTTTACATGCCAGTATATTGCAATTTGTAGTATCAAGGTCATCCAACTGCACCGGAAATCTTTTTTGTTCACTGCAGTCAGAAATTCCTGTATTCTGATAATTTGTATCGAGTGATCTCTTTCTATATCACAGTAAGAGGTTCAAAATGCTCTCATAGTTCTGATTTATTGATATAAATTCAAATATACATGCATATCTACTTGTTTGCGCATACTTGTTTGTGTGTGATATGTAAGGTCCACACTCCGTGTTAAGGTCAAAGCTGCGAAAGGGAGCTCCACATATGACTGTTTTCTCCTTTTCTCATTGTACTCAGGGTAATTTTGATCTTGTTGGAAACAACATGCCAGTTTTTTTCATCCGTGATGGAATCAAGTTCCCAGACATGGTCCATGCTTTTAAACCAAACCCCAAGTCCAACATCCAGGAAAATTGGAGGATCCTAGATTTCTTTTCGCACCTCCCGGAGAGCTTGCACATGTTTACCTTTCTCTTTGATGATGTTGGTGTTCCACAAGATTACAGACACATGGAAGGGTTTGGTGTTCATGCATATACCCTTATTAACAAGTCTGGAAAAGCGCATTATGTGAAGTTCCATTGGAAGCCCACTTGTGGGGTGAAGTGTTTGTTGGAGGACGAGTGTGTGGCTGTTGGAGGAGCTAATCACTCCCATGCTACTAAGGATCTCTACGATTCAATTGCTGCTGGAAGTTACCCTGAGTGGAAGCTTTTTATTCAGACAATGGATCCTGAACATGAGGATAGGTTTGATTTTGACCCACTTGACGTTACAAAGACCTGGCCAGAGGACATTTTTCCTCTTCAGCCAGTAGGGCGCATGGTCTTGAACAAGAACATCGATAACTTCTTTACTGAAAGTGAGCAGCTTGCTTTCTGTCCTGCTCTTGTGGTGCCTGGAATCTATTATTCAGATGACAAGTTGCTTCAGACTAGGATTTTCTCCTATGCTGACACACAAAGGCATCGTCTTGGGCCAAACTATCTGATGCTTCCTGTAAATGCTCCCAAATGTGCTCATCATAATAATCACCATGATGGTTTTATGAATTTCATGCACAGGGATGAGGAGGTACTCTTTTTAATTTTATTTGTTCTTCTCTTTTATTTCTTTTCTTGTGTTCATTTTAGTGCTTCTTGCCTTTTATTTTATGGGTGTGTTTGGTTCTTGTTCATTTATGCTATTGAAGTGATTCTCAGGTGAATTACTTCCCTTCGAGGTTTGATCCTGTTCGACATGCTGAGAAGTTCCCTATTCCTCCCCGTCTTTGTACTGGAATGCATGAGAAAGTGAGCATCTTTTTGACCTTTTTGCACTTCGCATTTATCTGCTAATAAAATGAGATTGACATTACTATGCATCTGTTCCTTGATTTTTCCATATTAAGCACTGAGAAGTGACATCCATTGGCTGATTAGTGATTAGTTATGTGCGATATCCAAATTTCCAGTCATCTTAAATTGGACCGATAGTCTGATACTCACAGACCAAATTATCCCGTTTGTCCTTAACATTGGGAAAATCACTTCTTGTTAATTCCTGAAGTTCTTCAATGAACCAAAGACACATGAAAGATACTTGATTCTATTTTGAGGTTTATTGATCTAATTAAATTGCTGTAACTATTACCCGTATCTTCTCGTGAATCCAGTGTGTAATTGAGAAGGAGAACAACTTCAAGCAGCCTGGAGAAAGATACCGATCTTTCGATCCTCAGAGGTACTCTGCTTCCTTTTCTTAGTAAGCTCTATTTGTTTTTGGTCCTGAGGTTGACTAATCAATTAGATTTTAATATGTTCCATTGCTTTTGCAGGCAAGAGCGTTTCATATGCCGTTGGGTCACGGCACTATCTGATCCAAGGGTCACTCATGAAATTCGCAACATCTGGATCAACTATTGGTCTCAGGTGAATCTCCATCTCTTGTTATTATGCAGCTTCTTAGTCTCTTTCTTGTTAATGGTAAAACTGGTGATATAAAAGCATTTAGCTGGTAATAACAGTTGCAGTAGGTGGTTTTACTTTAGCAGGATGCAAAAGCTTTGAGGTCCCTAAGCGGGGGTCCGCATCCCATCCAAAGGGGACCCTCACATGTCGAACATGAGTCTACTAATTTGGTTCTTGCAGCAAGTCAACAGGGATAGTTAAAATTTCAAAATGTGTGTGTGTGCGTGTGATCAGGTAGGGATTTTCAGTTATTAGTGAAAGCTTGTGCGTGTGTGCGTGTATTGCTTGGGTCTGTCAGTCCCTAATTTTAGTGGAACTGTTATCAGGTAGGGATTATATGAGTGAAAGTTTGTTTTGAAATCACATATTCTAGTCTCAAACAGATCCCTTACAGCCAGTATTCCATTCCCTCAAGCAGCTATATAAACCCACCAGCCGAAGCAGCCCCAAATTGGTCCCTCACGGCAGTCATTTTTTTTATGGAACTAATTCTATCAGATGGTATCCTAATTATATTTATGTGAAGTTTGAGGTCTTTCTTGCTTCGGATTATTGTTGTGGGAGAGATTTTGGGTTAAGTCTGTCTTTATTTCTAAGGAACTGCAGCAAGGGGAGTGGTTCAATATTGTATAAACTGCTATTCTTATTCTGGTCACGTGATAGGACCCCATGAAAGTGTTTCTATTTGTAACTAGCAGCAAACTGCATCTCTTATCAATTTTTACCATGCAACAGACTAGAGAAATAGATTTGATTTCCTCAGTTAAAGTCTAGATCTTTTTCCTTTTCATGCGGTGTTGATTCCATGCATGCTTTGGGGTGACTCCTCCAAGGCCTCTAGGTGCTGACTCCTAGATTTCTACAGGCAGAAGAGGCCCATAGGGTTGTGACCACATTATGGGTCATGGTTGTGACCACATTATGGGTCCTCACTATTTTAGAAACCAAGAAAGTTTTAAGTTTTCTCCTAATTTTATCAAGACTTTTTGACTCTTTCATGATGTGTTTAATACATGTATCTCATGTTGGACTATGCAGTGTGACAAATCTCTTGGTGAGAAACTAGCATCTCGACTCAACATGAAACCGAGCATGTAATGATGGACATGGCTGAAGATTTCGCGATGCAGAGAGTATGCAAAGATAAAGGTTCTCATTGTTTAAAATCAGAACTGGGTGTTAATCAGACTATTCGAGAACATCTCAGTCAAGCTACTGTACTAGGTGATAATAAATTGCAGATATCTTGATCAAAATTGTTATTATGCTCAGTCTTTTTCAAGCTTATATCTATGCTCAACCTAACCAGTTAACGCTTATACTCATTAATCAGGACTCTCCTGGGTCCGCTTCTCACATGCATCACTTGTAGAGATGCACAAATCCGATGATTCTGAGTACCCCCCAGGCCCCAACAACTATCTAGAAAACTGGCTGCTCAGATTATATGTACGTCACAGCTCACAAGATATGCCCTTTTTCCTAGTTTTTTTTTGGGTCAATACAATTAACAGTCATATTTTTCTGTAGGGGATGGGCCAGTGTCCATATATCTTGCATCTGTGTAGAAAATTGATTCTTATAAAAAAAAAATTGAATTTTGAATATCTATTATATATATAGTATATCATTGGTTCATGAGGTTTTTACCATTTTCTGTATTGAGAAGTGGTCAATTCAAATGGATAGGAGGGTTTGCATGTGGCCCTCGGGATTAGTTCTCGGGTGCACAAAATCAAGTGCCCCTCGGGCTCAGGGCTCACGGCAAGGGGCTCTTGTGCTGGGCTAGTTGGGAGATACCCTAGGTTATATATGAACAAATGTGGTCAATTCAAATGAAGGGTCTTGATTGGTGGTACAATTTTTTTCTACAACCGTTGATTGGGTAAATATCATTAAGTATTGGTCTCCATGTACTTCCAAAATATAATGCCCAGATATATAGTATGGATATGGACCAAAAGAAAAATGAAGTATCAAATATGATATGATATGATACGTTGCTCATTTTGAACTATATGTGTATCATAGCTTCCAATCCCAGTGTGGTAGGGCCTCTCATTGTTGGGAACCTCCATCAAGCACTGATTGTCACCTAGACCATGTCTACAAGTTCATCGCATATCAGAAGGTAGGACTCGTTGTAAAGATCTTTTGGGGCCAAGGATTTGTTAGTTGAGACCATTGATCTCAGATGATTTGTATTTCAGAAGCTCATCGTATCTGAAAATCCTAATCCTAACCCTTCTGTCAAGGCCTCAAAGTGATGGTCAAAATGCAGGTTCTTGTAAGTTTTGGGTCATTCTTATTGCCATTCTTTTCAACGGTCTGAGTCTCCGGAGCTGGTGGCCCTCATATTGCAACTGAATTGAGGTTCAGATAATTCCTTTGTCAAAAGAATATTCTATATGAAGTGAATCTTCCTACCAGTATCCAAAAAAAAAATCCTACCAATATGCAGGTTATCAGGTGTACCCGGTGCATCAGGGTTGGGCCCCAGTCACAGTTCCATCGGAGTGGACTCCAACCAAATTTGCATGGCCCAGCTGAGTTTGCAACCATTTGAATGGACCATAAACCGTTAAACTTGCAAAGCTGGATGAGGATGATAAGATGATCGGTTGGGGATATAATATATATATATATATATTTGCAGCGAGGAGGGGCTAGGGAGATCTTCAAATACCCCATGTCCCAGTCTTAGGTGGGCCCCACGGCCAGGTGCACAATAAAGAGTAAAATTCGCAGCTGAGGCAGGTAAATCCATAAAGTGTGGTATTTTAATGGACGAAAGTAGAATGTAAGAGGAAGATAAGGCATCGAAAAGAGGATAATCATCAGGTCCATGTCAGTTTGTAACGCAGCTTTCTTTTCTTCATCATCATTTAATATATGATTAACCCAAAGCGCACGTAAAATAACAGCAGCCAACTAAATATCTGTACACTTAAATATGAGTTTTATTTGGGTGCAACTATGCGCAAACTTGCAATGAGGTGGTGGATGGAAGTATCTTAATGAGACTTAGAGGTTTGCACTATCGTATATCATTATCGACCGCTTCAAATCATCCTGCTCCTTTGATGGTCTTGTGAGTTTAACGCTTTTAGAATGGATGGCATATTAATACGGTGAGTGCTTGTATTTTGTAAGTTCACAATTGATGATTTGTCCACATATTGATGGCATGTAAGTTCACAATTGTATTTTGTGGGGCACGGCCAAACCAGGTTTGATCTTAATATATTATTAACTATCATGGTGTGTCGAATGCCAAGAGGCTGTCCATGTTTCACGAGAGAATCACAAATTGGGATAGATTCCAAGAAGAAAACTTATGATTAAGACTCTTACAATAGATCACGAGTAATCTTTCAACTTTTGCATGTTTGTATTCAAATCAGATGTTTACGTTTTATTTTGATTTTATGATATGATCTCGATGGTGTCCATGGCGCAATGGGCTACATCGAAAATTAAAAAAATTTTCTTTTTAATTTCTTTTTTATTTTGGAATTATATCATTGCACAAACACATTTTAAAAACTCGTTTGTGCAGTTGTTAGAGGGGGACAGGTAGTACATTTTTTTGCCCTTTCCTCGTTGAAAGGCCATTACACCGACCGAGGAGAAACTGATCCGATGTGGATGTTGTATGGATTCTCAGAGAATATTTTAGAGACTGATTGATATGGAAAGGATGAGTTTAGATTATATTAAATTTGGATATAATAGGCAAGAATCAATATTTGATTAGGCTCCAAGTTATTGTTTGATTATGTTTCTTATTATATATGTGTGGTTAGATTTTCCATTTTGAGTCAAATCTCTTTGGTTGAAAATTGTAATCTTATAAATAGCCCACGGTTATCATCAATAAAATCTATGGAAATAATTTAAGCAAGATGTAATCTTTATATTTTCAGTTTTTCACACGGATTTCCCGCGATACCATTGCGGATGCTGCACAAATGAATCTTCTAAGTTCTCCTAGTTCAGAAACTGATGTTTTTCAATAAAGATGGAAAACAAAATATATATTTTGCTTCAATTTGTTATTCATTATTTTTATTGGGGTGAGTCAGAATTTTTTTCCCCAAGAAGAGACAATTTCTGTGGGACTGATTTTTGAAGAGGCGCATACAAACGTGCCCTTAAAATAATTGGACATGATTTAGACTATCTAAAGGGTCGTTTGTATTACACTATTTTGGACATTATTCACCATTAAATTTATTATACAATAAATTTAAATAATTTATAGGCATTAAATATTGAGGATTAAAAACTATTAAATTTATTATACAATAAATTTATATAATTTATAGGCACTAAATTTTGAGGATTAAAAACTAGGAGGCCAAGATCATTTGACCAGCTTGACATTACATATATTTCTAAATGGCATTCAAGTATTTTCATTGCCATGTCTCCCTTGGTTATCTAACTTTTGTTGAGTTAATGTGAGTTGACAAATTTAAACATAAGATAGCTTCAAGTTTTTAATAATTATAACATGATTAAGATGAATTAGCCTTTTGTTATCCCATCTAGTATTTAAAATCACCTCAGGTTTGTCAGGCGTGCACATGTGTTGATTCAGTTGGTGCCATATGGTAGATCAATCCTGTTAGGTCAAAGACCTCAAATATATTTACAACTGTCATAAAAATTAAAAACCTCATAAAAAATGGAGAATTTTATTAGTAAAAATCCCTTATATGGCTCTTGAATCTGAAAGAACTTATTAGTAATTTGCCTTCACTTTATTTTATTTTTATGTTTGTAAGTTGAATTCAACACAGTTTTTTTTTAATATATATACCAATGTTATGCTTTGTTTCTCTTTAAAGTCATTGAAACTTTATTTTTTTCTTCATCTTCCTCCATTTAAAGTCGGAAATGAACCATTCTCCCTTCATTATTTTGAATATTGATTTCGAAGGTTTGAAGATGATTGCGCAGTTCAAGGAAAGTAAAGAAGATGATTGTGCAAACTAAGCAAATCTTCTTCTTTATGTGTCAACACATAGACCAATAGAGATGCTTGTAGTGCAATTATCTTCTTGTACATTGTCAAATTTTGACATTCATGCAATATTACAATATCTCAAAAGGATACTTCGAATCTAAATACAATGAAACCACTAACTTCTCTATTTTAGACATTACTCAATGCGCCACAATGACTTACAATTAGCAAATCGAGCAAACCAAATAAGATGATTGTGTAAACAAAGCAAACCAAAGTAGATATAACTTAAAGCCTCCGAAATCAATATTCAAAATAATGAAAGTAAATTGGTTCGTTTCAACTTTGAATAGAAAAAGATGAGGAAAAAAATATAGTTTTGTCAACTTTGTAAAGAAATGGAGTACCGTCAAATCCGACATTATTATAAAAAATTTGTATTGAATCGGACATTGCTTTTTATAAGCATAAAAACAAAAATTAAAGTAGTCCATGGAACCTCTTTGAAAGATAAACTGAGATTCTTTCGGGCTTAAAAGTGATGTAAAAAGTTTTCACCAGTGAAATCTTCTAAGAAATAAAAAGAGGCGGATGGGCACATAATATATTATCAAAATTTGACCGTGTCCTGAATGTTTACCATTGCCATTGAATCACCTTACAGTGGGGCCCACCACTGTACGGAGTTCTTGTGATGCGGATCAAACAGGTTCCTACTCAATTAAATTCGCTGGTTTGACATTGGCGGATGCTGTTGCAGATGTTACTTTTGCCTCATCAGCTCCAGAGACTCCTTCTTCCTCTCATACCGGACCAATTCCAGATCCCCATTTCTCTCTCTCTCTCTCTCTCTCTCTCTCTCTCTCTCTCTACTTTGATCCACTTTATTATATAGCCGTTACATCCAACGCCTTCTCTTCGTTTGCAGTTTTCCGGCAAAGGTGTTCTCTTTTGCTCTCTCTCTCTCTCTCTCTCTCTCTAAACATTTTATTTGTATTTACCAAAAGACAAACAGACATTTCTATTTCTACTGCATGGATTTCATTTTCCTTGGAAAGTGATAATTGAAGCCTTCACTTCACCTTCCGGGCACGTTTGTTTTTCACTTCGGTGGAAAAAAAAAAAGAAGATATTTTCCCACCACTCCTGTGGTAAAAACTTTTCCATGGAATCATTGTAAAATAAAAAATCTTTTCTTCTTTTTTTATCCAACTTTTTCCATAAAAAAGTTGCTGCATGAACGTTGCACAGACAAGTGCTTCCATGACCCCACCTTTTCCGTGGAAAACTACTTTCACTGAAATCTCCCTCTTCCGCTTAGCATGTTATATTTTAAGGAATCGTGGAAACTCTAGCCCATTTGGACCTTTTGGAAAGATATGTTTATGTATTTTTAAGATAGCGGTTGCACCAAACATATATATTCTCCGCGGAAAAGTGTTTCCACAAGGCTCGGAAACGTGAGAAGTTGAAGAACCCACATCATGGAAAATTGATCTATTTTCTTTTTCCGCGGTGAGAGTTCTGAAAGAAAACTCTTTAGCTTATGCATGCTGATGAAAAAAAGTTTTCTTTTTGGAGGGTAAGAGAATAGGATTGAAGTTGAAATGGAGAAGGTTGATTCTGAGACACCGACGCAGCAGCTTTATAGTCGGATGAGACTGTGGGAATTGCCGGATCAGTATGTAGTGGAGCCGACGGATGGAACTACTGATTCATATTTAGTGATCAATAGGGCGGATGGATCGATGGGTCTTGTTGGTGAGTTGTGTTTGTGCTTTTTTTTTTTGTATCTTGTTTCAATCAAATTGAGCTTGGGTTTTTTAGTTTATTGATTTGTTGGTAAGTACAGGTGGTTTACTGTTTTTTGGTTTGTAGGAGAACTTCCGCAATCAAAGGCTCCAAAAGTACGAATGGTGTATGGTGTGATAGGAATGCTGAAGCTTGTAGCAGGCAAGTTTTTTTTTTTTTTTTTAATAATTGTTATGAGTTTGAAGTATATCTTTCTATTGCTCATAAAAAAACGTGCTTAAATTTAGGTCTTGATCATGATGTTTGTGGGTTTCATTCTTTGTGTAAAATTTGATTAGAATGCTTGAACACATTGGTAAAGATGGAAGCCTGTCTCCATGGGACCAAGGCTCTGTGGCCTTCTCTAAAATGTCAAGCAATGGTGTTAGAGGAATCACCTCTAAGAACGTGCTAAAGAAAAACTTTTGATAGGATTTGTACATCTGTACTCATCATATATTGACAAAAATGTGGTTCTTGCAATTGAGAAATGTGAGGCAGTGTGTTTCACCTTACTGAAAACTAGAAAAAAAATTAGTTTTACATATATACATGTTTCAAATAAGATTCACTGTGGTCTCATCACATATGACCCATTGAATTGCTCACGACCATAGATAATTTATCCATTCTTTTGCAAGGGAAACATAAATAAATTCAATTCTCTGGTTTTTTTTAATGGATTTTGGTAACATTTGTTAAATGAAAGTATAGAAAGATCTTATTATGTTACATTCTTTTTTGTTGCAACTACACAGTTTTTACTTATGAACCCTTCCAAAAATCTCTATCAATTGTTACAACAAATTCTAGTTTGATTGATTCGTTTATTGCTGTTCTTGTGTATTTAAATAATTTCACTCTAAATCCTTTTCTTTTCTAATTGCAGGGGCATATGTAATAGTCGTTACAGGATGTGAATCTGTGGGATCATATTTGGGGCATCCTATCTTCAGAGTTTCATCTTTAAAGATTTTACCATGCAACAATTCTTTAAAAGCTTCATCTATAGAGCAGGTTAAAAGTACCCTTTTACTATTGTTTGTTGTTCTCATGGTGCATCGGTTACTTTAAACATGATTATTATCTGTGCCACCTTTTGACAGAAAAAAATGGAGACTGAATTTTCTGTGCTCCTAAATGCTGCAGAGAGAACTTATGGTCTATACTTCTCTTATAATGTCAATCTCACTCTAAGGTTAGTGGTTTTTTTCGTAGTTGGCATTCTTTCTCGCTCTGAGGATACTGTTGAATGGAATGAATTCTCCATTAATGTTGTGAACATTTGTATATAGCTGGCTTCACTCTCTTTTTCTTTTTTCTTTTTTTTAAAATGGCGACAACAACTTTAGCATAGCTTTTTTTAAAGACATTTTATGGTGTGTACTTTTGATGTCAATGTTGTACAGTGCTCAGAAATTGCATGAGTTGGGTGATGAGTCAAAGCAACTTCCACTATGGAGACAGGTAAATTTCTTCTTGATGATTGACTTAAAATGAATATTTCTCATTTAGTCCTGTATCATAACTTCAGTGGTTATCTCTAATTAGATATATGTGTGTGTGAACCTGGCATGTTACTTCTATTGATGTGAATCTACCATGTCATCTCTCTGACACTATAAGATACCATTCCAGTAACAGTGACAATTTCTACATGGTGGTTTCCAAAGCTCATGAAGATATTCTTGTTTAGTTGTTGTCTAAAAGATTATATTCTTGTTAGTATAACTCTTCCTGCAAATGCAGATTGATTGGAAAAGGCCTAGATGATGGGTTATTGGCTCATTTGCTCAAAGCTTTATTGTATACTTGAAGTGGTTCCTCTATCTCTAATTGATGACTTTTATTTTCATGTCATCCTTGGGTGTCAGTATGATTTAGGGTGATTTATCTTGCCAATTTGTCTTCATTTGTTATGAGAGATTCTGTTAAAACATGGAATTATTGAATCCTAATGGAAGTAGCATGAGAAGTGCGGCAAAAAGTGAAAGTAACATGAGAAGGGCGGCCAATGCCTCCGGTTAATCATTGTCCAAACTCAGCAAACAGTGAAAGTTAACAGTTAAAAAAAAAACATTCAGATGAACAAATTAGATTTTAATCATTTTATCAAGATTAATTTCTAAATGTTCTGTGGCATCTCTTATTTCAAGTAATTGTAGATCATTGATCTGCTGTAGTCTGTGACACATTATCATCTTGCTTTCTGCAGGCAGACCCTAGGTTCCTTTGGAATAATTACATGTTAGAGGTGCTCATTGATAACAAGGTGAGAGATGTTTCTAACATGTTTTAATAGAGAGACACAAATTATGTCTTTCCTCATCAATCTCTGAAGAAAAAAAAGCTAACTAATATTTTTTCTTTTAAAATAATGTTTGTCTCACTTTACTTGCTTCTAAACCTATTTTTTATCATGGTGCCCTTGTATGCAGCTTGAACCATACTTACTTCCAGTCATCCAAGGAAGTATCCTTAAAGTTTTAATTGCTTTAGCTTCTCCAGGCCCATGAATTGTTCTCTCTCCCTTTTCTTTTCATGTTGTACTTAATTCTACCATCAGGTTTTCAAAACTTTCAAGCTGAAATTGGTAAAGAGATTGTAGATGTTACTCTTATTGCAAGGAGGTGCACGAGGAGAACAGGTTTCTAAAAATTTGCATTTATCCTTCTCTGAGATTTTGGTTTTTCATCTCCGTATTGTGCCAATTGGTATGCTTAAGCAGAATTACTGTCCCCATGTGGCCACCCTGAGTATGTTATCTATACATGGTTATAGTTTTATTTGTTACTTTAATGAAGCTTGAAAAATCTCCCCTGATTGATGTTACTGTTGATATTGGTTTCATTTGCACTGTATACAAAGCATGTTTTTGTGGTCTGGTTTTAATCATCTTCTACATATTGAGTAATATTGAATCATATTGAGTTACATTGAGGTATGGTATAGATGTTGCTCCACTTTTTCTAGATTACACAATATGCTAATGCTCTGGTGTAAACATAATGAAATATGATGGAATTGATATATCATTAAAAGTTATAATGTATATAATTTTGATATAGTTAAAGAAACAAAATCGATCAAACAAGATAATCAAGGTAACAAAAAAATTAATGTGGTAGGGATTGTTTATATTTACATGATAATTTTGTTTCTATAATACTATGTAATTTTTCGTCGTCGTCATCATCGTCATCTATAATGTTATCCCTTTAATTGTCAACTGTACTAGCAACTTATACCTGCCCACCCACCCTCGGGTCTCACACCTGCGGACCTGTGGCTATTGCTTTGCAGCAATATCAGTTGAAGGTGGTCACAGCATTGCTGCATTTAAATCAGTTTTATCCACTTCAAGGTGCCTTATTACTGTTTGGGCCTTGGTTGATTTACCCCATTTTCTCTTGATTGAGTAAGCTGGCTTGATTGGCTGTTCACCACATTGTTTTTTATTTCTCTGAATGGGTGACTATGATTTCTGAATTTTCCTACTGTTTAATTTATTTGATATGTACTACCCTTTTAGACTGCCAAGTTATAACAGTTGGTGAGTTATGAATGAAGGTTTTTGTTTCACCAACAATTTTCTCATGGTTAACTTATGTGTTCAAAATTCTGGCAGTAGAAGATAATTCAGTCTAATGATTTAACTGACTTGTTGTTTGGTTGGTGTATATTTAGCTTTTAAAGAGATCGCTCCCTGGTTCTTGTTCACAAAAGATTTAATTGGCTCACGTCTGGAAAGTTTCAAATGGGGCATTAGTAAAATCAATAGCATGATTGCATTTGAAATCCATAGGAGAAATATTGCAAATATTGGAATATCATTTCTCTTGGCACTTATCTACTGATTCATTTGCTTATCACATCCTAACTCATAAATTGGCTGGATTGTATCGAAACTTAATGTGTATATTCTTCTTCGAAATATGGTGTGCAAAGAACCTCCTGATCATGCTGATATGTTGAAAATGAAGCTAATTGTTTTCAAAAGGTACTCGACTATGGAGAAGGGGAGCTGATCCAGATGGCTATGTTGCAAACTTTGTGGAAAGTGAGCAGATTATGCGATCAAATGGATATACTGCATCCTTGGTACAGGTAAAGTAGTATGTATTTTGCATATAGTTATATATAGCAGTTGTGCTATGCTTGACTGTCTTATTTATTAATAGTTTCCCATCTTCTTTAAAGCCATAGTGAAAAACAAAGAGCGAACAAATGATCAATAATATCATCCCAGCAGTAGGCGCCAAATAGATGAATTATAAACATGGCCCCTTCCCTTCTGACATACTATCCTTGATCCAAGAAAGAAAGAACCAAATAGAAAAAAATTCTCCATCTTTGGTGGAGTGAAGTCATTAAAAGCTAGTGAGGATGCTAAAACCTCCCTGAAGAAACTTCTTGGAACAAAACCTCCTCAACGATTCCTTTTTCAAATCCATTTGTCCCTTACATCCTTGGGGAAAAATTTGTAGTTGGGGAGACTATGGGTGAACACCCACCCACCCACCAAGTACACAAAAGAAAGAAAAGAAAAAATAGAAAAAAAAAAGAAAAAACAGAGAGGAAGGGATATTGCCACAGACGCTTGTCACAAAGATTACAACCCTTTCACCTCTCTTAAAAGATTTATTTTTTATTTTTCATTTTTTTTTGTTTTTAGTTTGACTGAGATATCTCTGATAAGCTCTTTGTTTGGTTTGTGTTGAATTGCTACCTTCTTTTCTGATGTAGTAGCTAACATTTATGCAGCTCTTATGACATATTTACTGTAGAGTGCATTCTCCTGTATATTTTGGATCTGGAAATACCATTCTTCTTAACCAAAAAGAAATTAAATATAAAGACCATAGTTTGAAATTTTGTGAATGATATCTTCTTATGCTGATTTTATTATGAATTTGATTTGGAATATTCTTAATTATCTCATTTTCCAATTTTGACCAGTTGATTTATTTTTAGTTGTATTTTCTATCTTGCAGGTTCGGGGTTCTATACCAATCTTATGGGAGCAGATAGTTGATCTAACATATAAGCCTAACTTTGAGGTTGTGAAGCCTGAGGAAGCAGTGAGTGTATTAATTATTTTCTCTCCTTGTGTTTGTTTAGCGGGCGCCTTTCTGGTGGTGGGGTGGGTTTTGTACAAGTCTTTTAGACTTACTGCAATGTTTTTCTTTTTTAATTATTATTATTATTATTATTTTTGTGAGGCATGCAAAACTGATCGTAATGTTGTGTGTTCATTGCAGTCTCGAGTGGCTGAACGTCACTTTTTGGATTTAAGAAAAAGATATAAATCGGTCTTAGTGGTTGATCTTGTGAATAAGGTATAGCTGAAAAAAAAAGTGTATGCATGTCCCCTGTAGATGTACACAAAATGGTATTTACACATTTGGCACCTGTTTTTCTTATTAAGAACTGGACTCCTGTATTTATTGAAGAATTTGTAGTAGGTAGACAGTATGCAAATTAATGAATTTAACCTGTTAGTCATTGACAATCTTCTGTTTGATATTTATCAGCATGGAAATGAGGGACGTTTGAGTGAACAGTATGCAGCTGCAATACAGAATCTTATTAGTGATGATATAAGGTGAGTCCATCTGGTTTCTTATATTTTAAAGTAGAAAATTCTTAATATTCTCATTCTTCTTGACTGAGTCCTGCTATGTATTGTAGATATGTACACTTTGATTTTCATCGGATCTGTGGCCATATTCATTTTGATCGTCTCTCCATTCTCTATGATCAAATTGTGGACGACCTTAAGAAACATGGGTATGCTTCTATCCATCCTAGAATGCCTATAAAAAACAAATTATACTCATTGCATTTTATAGTGGTGTCCTGCTCACAGTATCTAGAGAAGAATTGGTACGAGTATAACTAGTTAAGGGGTTTTTTTTTTCTTCCATGCTTGAAGAAATTTTGTGAACAATGTTTTCCAACATGAACATAGCAAGCATTCAGTTTAACTGCCTTAGGAAGTGGCACTTCTGGCTCTTGCTTAATGCAGATCTTGTGGATCCTGTGGTCATGTGTTGGTACTGGATGTAGATGAAGGAGGTTCCTTAGGGACTTGTTCTTTGGAACTTTGACCTTTTATGGAGGCAAGCACTTGGATCTTCACCTCTCCTTTTGATAGGTGATGGTATTAGGATGAGAGTTCTATTCTACATTGGATTAAATATTTCTGAGTGGCAAAATTAACCACAAATGAATGTGAATCATACATACCACTTGGCATGATTTTTACTCAATGGAATATGACATATTAGTGGCTTGAATACAACAGAAACTTAAAGGAATGTTGTTTAAGAAGGCTGGAAACAGCTCCTATACAAAACACTGAAGTGTATAAAGTTCAGGGTAGTGGGGTAATGCAACTCATACATTAAACAAGTGTAGGCTATCTTTACCAGGAAACATCGTTTAACTGAATGTAACCAGCAGCAGTAGGAACGAAATATCAGCAATAGCTAACATGAGTGCTCCAAAGCTTGTCCCTTGGAAGAGTACCTAAAGGGATATCCTCTGTCTAGAAAGGCGCCTCGTTTGTGACTTTGAAGATGAACAAAAGATAAAGGGATAATGCACATGAGAACTCATCATAGCTAGGACAACAATGATGTTGCTTAGTGGATGCCCTATGCTTCAGGGAATTAGGATGATGTTACATTTACTCTTTCATTGTGAACAATGATGTCACTAACTGGATGCAAATGTCTGAATTTTCTTCCCAAATTTTATTCTGATAGTCCATTTTGATTTACCAAGAAGATGAATAACCCTGTGCAACCAGTGAGTTATTAAAGACACACAAAGCTGATGGATGAAAAATAAACTTCTGATTCTTGGTAAATATATATTTTTTCAATATTTTTTACACCTAAAAGTTAAATCTTGCTTAAATTTTGTTTTGTTGTGTACTCAACTAATTTTGATATTTTGGCATGTAGTTTGAGCTGTGGTGCTATTTGTGATCCTTAAAAAGATTTTTCAGTAACTTGTGCTTTTCTGTTTTTATGTGTTAATCCTTTTGAGAAACCAGGTATTTTCTGTTGAACACAAATGGTGACAAAGTTAAGGAACAACTTGGAGCTGTGAGGACCAACTGCATTGATTGTTTAGATCGTACAAATGTTACTCAGGTAGCTTAGATTTTTTGGCAGATCTAGCTAATATATCTCTGAACGGCTAAAGCATTTCTGTTGTGCCTTTGTTTATATAGCAGATGTTTTGATTTTTTTTAGTATTTCAGCTTTCTTTTTTTTTTTTTTTTTTTTTTTTTTGCATTAAGAACCAAACCCTCATACAGCCAAAACTTTTGCACTTTTTTTTTTCACTGAATCTGTTAGCCGGCGAATGCCCTTTATTATTAATTTTAATGTTATTATATTTGTATGATTTTATTCTTGATGTAACCTGATGATTTCATCATAACATTATTACATACTGTTGTTATGACTAAATACTCTATCCTTTCTGTAATGCTTAACTGTGATTGCAGAGCATGATTGGAAGAAAAATGCTAGAAAGTGAACTTCAAGAAATAGGAATTTTTGGAACCGATGAAACTATCAGTTCACATCCAAAATTTGATGAAAGCTTTAAAATATGTGAGTATATATAAATGTTATTTTCCAAAGGGAGAACTCTGGGCAATTGCTGCAAGATTAATTGTGATATCTGCTTTGACCAATTACCATAGTTTGTGTCTAGGAAGTCTAACGGGCTTGTTGGTGTTATTATTATTATTATTATTATTATTATTATTATTATGTATTTTTGTTTCAGTATGGGCAAATCATGGAGATGACATAAGCCTTCAATATGCTGGAACTCCTGCTTTGAAAAGAGATTTGGTCAGGTATTTCTTTTTGAGGGTGCACTTCATTTTGTTTATCTCAAAAAAAAAAAAAAAAAACCTCCAAAGTGAAACACCGAAATGCCAACCTGGCAGAAATGTTTCAATCAGAAATGAAACCAAAGTGGGGTTTGAAACAAAATTGACAACTACGGCATGCATTAGGATGGCCCTACAGTAGCTTTCTTCTTCTAAAATAAGAAATTGGTACTTTTCTCATTACACCAAAAAAAAACTGAGAATTGAACATCCTTACAAACTTTGTGACGCCTACCACTTTATAACTGGTTCTGGTATAGGAATGTCTTATACTGGAGTGGAAATTGCCCAGAAGTCAGTTTATAATGTGGTTATATCTATAGCTATCATCCAATGACCAAATAGATCTGACTTTATCCAATGGTATAAATTACTTGCCTTAGTCCATTGCTGGGTCTCTTCCCAATCAATACTGAAGTCAGGGTGTTGCAAATTCACATGTATTTGTTGTGTTTCAGTGGTTTAATTTGATCCAAAGTGGGCCCAACAAAATGTTTTTACCCTCACTAGAAAGTTTTCAATGCAGTCGGTGAAAATACATGTTACTTTTTCTTGTTTTCTCTACATCCTAACAGTTCCATCTAAGACCATAAAATGAACTGACCACGATCTATTTTGACTTTTATTTTAAAATTTGTCCTTTGGCTGGGTTGCTAGATATGGCAAGCAGACTGTGCCTGGAATTCTGATGGATGGGTGGAATGCCATGTCCCGATATTATCAGAACAATTTTTGTGATGGAACAAAGCAGGTCAGTAAGCTTCACGTGACGGTACTTTGGAAATGGTTGAATCATCCCGTCATCTTGAGCATGTTATGTTTCTTGACAACCTATTAGTGGCAGAGGAATTTTCTGCTGTTAATTTGTAAATTAGCATAGGTTTTCTGCATGTGTTTACATGTTTTATTGTGCATCTAGTACATTAACACATTTGTTGTCAGTTGTCAAGAATCTTGTTCTTGGAAAAAGTATCAGAAGATTTTCAATTTTTGAGGTTTTCTAATAATTGAGTTTCTCTTGGGACACTTATTTTGGAAAAATGCCATCAAAGAACCTGCCCTGAGCAAATCAACTTCTTTTGTTTTTGTATTTAAGTAGAAGGACAACATCCAGTGCAGGTTCTAGTGTTTCTCTTCCAGTGTAGTTCTTTTTGTTAAATTTGTGAATCGTATGATGCTCTTATACCTTCATATTTATTGTCGTATTTTGTTGGTTAGTCTTCATTCATTCTCGTCCACTTCAATAAAATTTTACTATCACTGATCACCCAAACACACAAACACGCGCACACACAAAAAAAGGAAGAAGAAGCTTGCTTCTTACTTATTCTAGTTTTTCACATTACATAGAACCTAATATTCAGTATTTTTTTAAATTGTAAAGGACGCAATTGATCTACTACATGGACATTACATTGTTTCTGTCAACCGTGATATGACATCTCCATCGAAAACAGGAGGTCCTGAGCTTCTGACAGTGAGTGCATTCACAACCCCATGTTAATTATAGATTTAGCTTCTATGGGAGACTCGATTTTCTTTGTATCTTTGCTAATAATGCTTGACATAGCAGACGGTTAACAAGATGGAATCACCTGTTTTCCATTTTTTCTAAGTGGTTGATTTTCATCCTATACCCTTCATTGGTGGGGAAAAGGTTACAGCTGATTGTTTATGGTCAGTTCTACTTGGCTGATCTCTGAAGTACCTCTACACTGCGACGAGCGGAGCTTTACACACATCTCAGCATAAGGGGAGAATCTTCGGTATACGTACATCACCATAACATAAACAAATAAAACAGAAGACAACAAGAAAGGATTGAAAACATAGAGGAAAGAGAAAATAAAGCTATATATATCATTGTAATGTTGTTTGCCACGGAGCAGATGTGACCTTGCCCTCTTAGGTTAACTTGCAAACAAAAGAAATATCAGGTCCACAAAATACTAAAACACTTGTGGCTTAAATCATTCAATTTGAAGAAAATATTTCCTTTTGACCTGATAGAATGAGTTGGAGCTCAAGCTTTTAAATTAAAAAAAAAAAGCTGTGGAAAGACATTTAGTTGATGAAAATGATGAAATTTCAGTTACTACTGCTTGCCTAGGGAGGTGGAGTCAAAAAATGAATATGCATCTAGGTGGAGTTGCCAATAAATATGCATCAATCTTTCTGATCTATGTCATGCTGCAGAACAGGCATATTGGCCACTCTAGAAAATTATGTGTTGGCTGATATGCACCAGTTATTGGTCGTATCAGTCTGTTTCAACATGCCTTTTTTTAGATTCCAAAGAATCAAGGGCTTTGCAAATGTTAGAATCTTATGTTTTCTTTTTTTTTTTTTTTTTTTGGTGTTTAAAATTTTGCATTAACATGGTATCTATAAAATCCACTAATATTTGATTTTGAACTGTTCTCTGTTTATGTTTAGTGATTCTATCTACGTATTCTCTAAAAGTTATTGCTATCAGAAGTTACATTGGATGCAATTGAAACAAATGAAGCAAACACCACATCATCAGAACAGTGTCACAAAGTGTCAGTTTTTGT
Organism: Sextonia rubra; assembly: GCA_037013555.1. Classification (NCBI taxonomy): domain Eukaryota; kingdom Viridiplantae; phylum Streptophyta; class Magnoliopsida; order Laurales; family Lauraceae; genus Sextonia; species Sextonia rubra. Next base: position 56,982,277 of record JASUAD010000013.1, on the reverse strand, counting down.
TATTTTTCTCATGTTATGGAGTATCCAACTATCCCTAGCATCAGCACCACTTAATTCTACCATTTTCTCTTTACACCTTCAAATAAAAGCATTTATGTGTTTTTGGGCTCAATATAAGAAACTAAAGGTCAGAAACTTGACCTCTTAGGTGGGTTGATTATCACTTAATACCCCCTTTTTCATTTCAAGAACATATCTCGGTTTGCAGACAAATTCATGCTCTTTTTTGCAGTCATTACCCCTCGCTTCAGCATTGGTCATAGCTGGGCTCATATTTGCAACAATGTCGCTCTGGCAAGGTGAGATTTCTCACATGCTTCTGCTTGAATTGTAACTTTTGAATTTGGTTTGTCCACTAGTTAGCAATGATATATCCAGTTGATAACATTATTGATCAGGGCTGTGCGGTCATTGTAAATGTAAAACCTAACAGTCATTTTCTTAAAATAATGTCCAAATACTTGTATGGATTATTACATTTTCTAGACTTTTCCGCTTCTTTGTTTTCTCAGCTAAACCATTTAAACCTTTATTATTAGCTCAGTTAAAAGAGCTATTATGGGGTTATGAGCCCTTGCAAATACATTTTCTTACAGTTCTCTTATGATATTTTGGCATGAAAAATTGTAGACTGAGATAAGTCTTAATAATGTTGTCAACTTTTCAAAAAATGTTTTTGACATCTGAGAAGGTTGGACTTCTTTTTTAGGATTTTATTTAACTTCCTCACCTTTTGGGCTATAGATTCTATGAGATTTTATGTTTTTTGAAATCATTTTTCCTTTTCTAATTTTTACTTTGACATGTTTTCTCAAGAAAAACCCAAAAGAAAGAATTTCTAGAGATATTCCCTGTAATGAGGAACTGTCTTGAACAGGATCAGTGACAGTGGCTTGAAATTTCATGTGTCCGGACCCTTGGCCCATGTGGACACAGTTAAAAGGTTAAAATGATTGAAAACTGTAGATGAGGAACAGCAAAAGCATCTGTTATTGGAATGCAGCATTGTTCAATTTTTACATCTTCAATCTTTATCATTTCTTATTGTTCTTTTTTTAACCGTTTATTTCAAGGCCATAAATTTTCCAAGCAGAAAAATGTTAAGGAATTTTCATAAAGGGCCTCTTGTCTGTTGAAAATTGGAATACATCCAATACTAATGAAATCTAAGGTTCCTTAGGGCCCTAGTTCCCATTATTCTCTGCACAAACCTATAAATTATCTGTTATTTCCACAAGTTAATATGGTGCTTAAAGAACAATATTAAGACATGGCTTCACGGGAGTAAGTGTGATCCACGATCATTGTAAGAGACTGTAATCTGTTACATGTCTCAACATTTTCTTGTAAGATGAACATGTATGTTTTACATTGGTGACATTTTCTTTTGCAGCAACCACCGACATGCAACATTTATTTCTCTCAGTTGTTTTTGCTGGTATGAGCTTGGGTATAGCAGCATTTGTTAGAGCAAATGGTCGGAAGTTCTGTAACCGTCCTCGTCTTCACAAGCCACGGATTTGATAGCAAATCTGAAAAATATATTTGAGCTGTCTAGTATTAAATTTTATTGTTGTTTATTTTGTGGGTCAATAGCTTTGCCGATGGTTGTTACTATTTATCATCTCATTTTTTAAGTTTTGCGTGATAAGTAAACTTAATTCCTTTGCATCTGGGACGCTGCTTTCCAAATAGTTTGCAAATAAAGCTTTGTTTTAACTGCCCACTTCATGGGTCTGGTAGTGTAACAAGGCCTTTTGGTTTGTGTAGCAGATGCCAGATGGCTATGCCACTGAAGTGAAATCACCCAAGGAAGAAAGGCCACCATTATGCAACCAGCAGCCTAACCAGTAGTCATACTTTTGACTTTTTTGGTTAATCCTTCCCATCAGACATCCACCACCCCTACCCTTTTTCACCTAGGAATTGGAGCTGGGCCCTATTTTGATTCTTTCGACTTCTACTCCCCGTTGGATTGATCATGCAAGAAACTCATAAGCCGACCCTTGATGTAAGGGCTAAAATTTGTTTTACTTTGTCGTCATAAACTCGAAAGAGTTGGGACTTGGGATTAACAGTTGGCCTCCATCTTTGCACACCTTGTAACATATATACTTTTCCATGACCCCTTCTCCCATTATTGGCATGCAAGCGAGCCTCAGGGCTGGGCAACCCATGGCGGGTGTCTCCACCAACCCACCAGTGGAGAAGAGACACATTCAAAGAGAGAAGATGAGAAAGAGAAGCAAATTAGTTACAGCCCCAGCAACTTCAGTTTTTTTATTTTAGCACTGGGTCAATTGGAATGGACGCAAATGAGTCCCTAAATCCAAATTGTGGTAGTTTTCAGTGATTCTATTTCTGAGTCAGCTTGTATTTCTTTTGAAATTTGCCTAGGTAGTGGTTGTCAGTCAACTTGTCTTTCTTTTTGAGAGCTCGGTCTAGTGGTCTTCAACAACATGAAATTGGTGGTCGCAAGTAAGTGCGGAAGGCCGGAAGCCATATGTGGCCCTGGGTCGGCGTTTAGAGGCTTAGGTTTTCATAAAAAATGAAAAGATTACCTTGTTTGTTAGTTGAAAATGAGGCATATTTTATACAAAAAAATGCATTTTCTACCCTAAAATTTGCATATTTACCTTGGAAGGAGAGATAAAACCCAAAAATGTAAAAACTACACACGGCCTTCTTCAGTTTGGAGAAGTAAAGTAATAATAATAATTAAAAAAAAAACAAAAATAAAGGTAGACGAGGCGGCATGAGGTCAAAAAAATATTATTACAATATGAAATGAGCATTCAAAGAAAGAGAGAGAAAAGCCTAAAAAAAAAAGGCCCTGCATTCTATTGTTAAACGGGATTAAATAATAGCTTGACCATACATCATGCATTCACACTGCCAACATGAAACTTACTTCAATGAATTCACACTGCCAACATGGAACTTACTTCCATGATAGAAATGATTATTATCATGAAGTAGAAACTCCTTAAATCTACTGCCTTAAATCAACAAAACCACTATTGACTTCTTCTCACAAAAGTAATGAATTACAGAGCCATTCCTTGTTCATGGCTATGCATGGACTGCATAGGGAGGCCAATAAAGGTGAAACTCAATCTTGTACACAACAGCAAGGCCCTCCAGGTCGACCGGCGAAGACCTCACATAGCCTTGAATGAACATGAAATCTCCAGTGCCACCAACCACTGGATGATTTGAAGGCTTGATGTTATGGGTACCTCCCAAAATAGAAATAGACCCTTTATAGCCCTTCAAGTTCAGAGTAATCTTCGCGATCGATATACTCCTAAGGCCATCAAGAGAGGATGTAATTGAAGCGCCTTCAGCGATGCCTGCAACTCTAGAGGAAGCATTAGGTGTGGTTGTCATGGGGTCTTGAAAGGCAAATATGGTGCCAAAGGGAGTGGTGGTTTGTGTGACCCCTTGACCGGCCACTCCATTGACGATGATGTAACCTGTCTTGTTGATGGTTTCATGTTGGAAGAGAGAGAAATGGAGGGCCTTGAGCTCTTGGTGATGATGATGGGGGGAGGCGATGGCCTGGCAACCAAAGTGTAGGAGAAAGAGCAGAAGGAAAATAGAGGGGTGGACGGAGTAGGCCATGGTTGCCTTGCGGTGGGATTTCTTTTTGTAGTTATGAAGAGTAAATCAAATGAATCTTTATTTATGTAGATAGAAGTAATAGCAGTGGTAGTAGTTCATGCTTTTCTTTCTTTCTGGTAGTGGATTGGTGGGGTAATACCTAATTTCCATGTTCAAAAAGATTGAAATGATGAAATGAATGGTTGGAAGAACATTAGACAAAGTCAAGTCGTTGGTCTTCTTTACTCTATCCAGAGTGTGAATGGTTCATGTGAATGCACTTCCAGCATTTAGTGTGAGAGTCTTTTTCCGCAGCACATAAGAAAGAAAAATGACAAGAATGTCACGCTCCGAGCCCCGGATTGAGGGTAGCCTCCACACGCTTACTCCCCTGCAAAATCACGCCAAGCCAAGGCATAGATGGACTCCACAAGCGATATTCACACAGACGAAGTTGGAATCCAAGTTTCAAATTTTATTGCTATGGTGGGAATTGCCCAAGTGAACTGTGCTAGGCCAACGTTACAACTTACATATTCATGCATTAAAAAATATCCATAAATTTTACAAAGAAAGCGAAAGAAGAAAATGTTATGAGAGTACCTATATTTATGTAAAGAAGAAAGGAAAATAGGAGAATTAGTGTAAGGCCCTAGGCCTTAATTATGTAGGTCGGGTTCCGATTGGGCTAGTCTATTTTAGACATGTATTTAATAGGACATTTTAGGAATTAAGGCTATATCATGCATGTCATGTCATTGTGGGACCCATCAATGATAAGTGACCCAAAACCATCATGAACCCCAGGCCTTAGCCCATTGTACTATTAAGTCTAGGCCCAAAAGCCCTTTTATTGAAATTACCTAGAGTCACTTAATTTGCAGAAAGCCTTTTTTTCGTAATTGAGGCAGACTCTTACGAGAACCTTACAACCCATATATTTCTTCCAATCATCTCATCCTTTTTATCTTTCACATCTTTGCAAACCCTTCCTCTCTCTTGTTCTCCATATTCCTCACCATAAACTCAATTACCAATTGAAGAGCACCAAGATCTCAAGAGGCAAGAAGCTTCTCCTCCATCATCTCCTTCATCTCCCCTCTTTTGTACTCCCATCATAGGTAAGTCTTTCTTCACAAACCCTCCTGTAGCTTTTTTGTCTTATTTCAGCTAGGTCATGCAATCATTTGGGATTGGGTAAGTGTTCTTTGATTTGTAGGAGGTGATTCAAGTTGGTGGCTTTCCTTTGGTGTGTGGATTTGTAGATTTGGGACAAAGCCTTAGACCTCTACCTAAAGGATTTTTGTGAAAGGCTCAAGAGGCAAGTGGACAATTATAGATGATGGTTATTATGTACTTGGATTTGGAATCACATCAATCTCTGTCATATAATAATCTCCAAGTTATTGTATGCATTGGTAACAGGGAATATGGCTTTTAATTGGAAATTGGGATTCTAGAGATAGGTTATTTAATTGACAATGAAGTAATGGGATTAGTTTTCTGGAGATGTCCTTAGACAAGAGTTGGAAATCTTATTGAAGTTGAGGAAGAACACCCCTTTACCAGCCCAAATGAATCCGAATAGATTCGTGATTCGTGAGGTTTGCTTAAGCAGGCGTTCTTTTGCAACCAGTTCAATTGAAAAAAAAAAATATGAATTCTGTTAGGCACGCTTGAGCGAGGATCTTTGTGCTCGAGTGGCGACTTGAGGAGTCTCACTTACTTCTATAAATCTGTCAAATCCACTTTACTAGGGCTTGCCTTTTGCTCGAGCGAGAGCCTTTTGATCTGTAGACCATTCCATATAGGACCATTTCCTATCAGACCTACTTGAGTAGGGTATCTCTTGCACTCGAGCAGACAACCCTGTTATGCATTGTTTAGGGATAACAGTGTACATATACAATCAAACCTCATGAATGGATGTGGCCCACATAGGGCTAACTGTGACTTTTATTCTTGAAGTATGACCTTTGGTAAATGGAATCCATAATCTTAGAATAATGACCTTTACACATATATTTATCTATAATAAATTGTAATTAAAGGCTAAGAATGGGGAAGGGTGTGAGCTGGCTCTTTTCACACAGTTGACTGAGTGCACACACATGAGGTCACGTGGGGTTACGAATGGTGATAAAGAATACCCTGGATGACCTGCATAAGAGACACCAAATGGGTGTAATTCTGTATCGTGGGTATGTATACCCTTTGTAATAGATGGTATAGCCTTGTGTTTGTGTATTGGTTAGCTTAGACCTTAGGTTGGCTTAGAACCTACCTTTCACTCAATTAATCTTATCTTCTACATAGACTAAGGTTAGAATAGAAATAGGGTAGAATAATCATTTAATACATGACATGAACATCTATATAATTCCCCGTCATTATTTATTGTTATTTAATTATATATATATCATGATATAATTGAATTATCATCTCCTACACTTTATAGGATGTCTAGCAATGGTTAGGACTCCGCATGAATTGTTACCAACTGCAATTCGGAGGTGAACGTACACTATCGGGCCATCGTATATTGTGTAAGGCAGTATGCAGCTTAGCTAAGTGGGTTCGCCAGTATTTGTGCTTCATATTTGGCGGCTTCACCCTTGTTTGTGCATTTGATATAGAGTGGGATTACCCGTGTGCACTGATATAAAGCGGGATTATCCGTGTGCTTTTGTTTTAGATTACTACAAATATGATTGATGTTATACTTTGATAACTGTTAAGTTTGAACTATAGTCTCTTTATTGGTCACACTTATATATCATCACCTATATCTACCTATTTGCCATATGATGTCAATCTACCATTGATACATTTGGTGTCTAGGTATCGATGCCTCAGCCAAATTTGGGAGTCTGGAGACGTTGGAGATTTTGCAATATGAAGGGGTAGTTAAGTAGTGTGCCCGTGACGTAGTTTGAGTTGTACAGTTGGTGTGAGAGTGATTTCACACTACTCCTTTCTTTGGGTTGACTTAAAGTTATACTTTTGAGGGCCTTAGTGGCTCGGCCTAAAACTTGTTAAACTTATCCTTAACTTTGTAATCGAATCTTATTTAGTTACAGATTGTCTTTATTATTGTTGTTATCTCATTATGATGTGGATGTGTATACTAGCTGTGCAGTTGATTGCATCGTATATTTCCGCGTGTGATCATGGTGACTGATTATCATACATAATCTCATGTAAGACTTCGATCCACCTGGAGTTGGACCCCATTGTACTTTTATGAGAAAACTTTTAATTGGCCCCAATTCTCACACCATTGTAACTGAACTTGGATTCGGCCCAATTTTAGAGGTGTGACAATTAGAGAAGAGAGGGAATGGTAGAATTTGGGTATAAAGGAGGTATTGCCGAAAAGGAAAAGTGAAACTTTTAAAAGTGGGGAGTAAATGTAAGTGGTTTCAATAAAGAGATAAAGTAGATAGTTTGAATTACTTACTTTCAAAATTATAACTTATATCAAAATTAAAACAAAAAACCTTCAGCTTTAACATAGTAATTATAATAATTTAACAAAGAATTATTAAAAAGGTGAGAGTGGAGGCTATAAGATTGACATGTGATGAGACCCAACTTTCCTAGGATTTATTTAGTTAGTCATCTCTCATTAAATTACAAGAGAGATTATATGATGATCATTTCTGGATCGAGTCATTGTACGAACTCCACTCAACCTTTTCATTACATAGCCTCCCTTTGTTGTTATACACTCAGATGGGCCTCACTGAAAGTGGGCAGGGCCTGAAAATGAAACATCTTAATTAACTGCCGCAAACTAATTTTTTAAATATTCAATCTAAAATGAAATTAAAATAATCACCTTTGGTTTACATGGAATGCACAGCCACACAAGTGTGGCTATGTGGGTTATTTTGAAAAATAATGGAATGTATTAAATGAATTCCCATGTGGGCGGCCTTCACTACGGGGCCCGTTTGTTTGTGCGTTTGGAATTTGAAGACTTCCATGGGCTATTAGTGACATTTTACAAGGTTGATCTTAGGAATCCTCACCGTTCAGACAAAGAATTCTGAATCTTTAAAAGACTACAGTTGTCACGTTGGTATTAGAAATTCCCGATAAACAAATTTTGGAATTCCTCATATAAACACCTTCAAATAAATAGGCCCCCGGATTAAACCAGCTTATATCACTGATATGTGAATAAGATTCGGGCTGAAGACTAGATGTCTGAGGGTTGAACTGGCGAAAAATACAATGGGTCATAAAAAAAAATATTTATACGTGACTCTTGACCATCATTACCACTTAGAAGAATATGGAAGACAATGACCCGACAAATTGATGTTAGTGGCTAAGGAGACTGCATACAATAGACAATTGATCAGGCAGAGGGCATTAGTGACACTACACACAATACGGCTCTGTAGCCACTTAGAAAGAATCAAGAACGAAGTGAACTTTTAAACGTTTGTACGATGAGCCAGAAAGAAATTGTAGTTTGCTTGCTTCTGGAAACCTTTTTTTAATACTCTAGTCGGATTGTTAGTCAATAAACAACTTAAAGGCCTGTTTGGCAACGATCTATTTGTAATTGAGCCCTTACAGTCGATCCGTTTGAAATTTTAGAGCTGTTTCAATCAAATTTGTGTGGGCTCCAACGTGTAGTCAAATTCGTGCGATATGTTGTTTGATTGGTTAAGAAGTTTAAGATCTTAAGGGGCTATATGTATGCGTGGAATTTGAATACATTCTTGTCATGGATACTACATGGAAATTGCACCATTTCATTCGCATATTTTCTTATATGTATGGGACTATATTAATTCATGTTTTGGGTCATTTTTATATTAGTATGTATGTCTACAACATAAGAATTCCAACGATTGCGAAATACCAATAGAAAAACTAATCAAGACCTATGACTTTTCTAAAATATGAGCTGCAAGATGCAAGGAAGTGGAGGTGTTAAAGTGAGATGAAGAGTTGGACATGGTTAGAGAAGATGAAACACCATGAGAGATTCGAATATTGCTGGTTTTTTACACTTGTGGAGAGATTTTTATCACCACCACTACAAGCATGTAAAGAACTTAAATTTAAAAACCTGCTGCATTAGACAATAGAATTTGACCTTCAAATAATATTTCGATTTTCAAGAAATACCCATTGGATGAAAAATCCGAGCCGTCAAATATTGTTCCAATTTCAAAACAACTGCTCCATTGAATAAGAAAGAATGAGCCATGAGATGACGTGATTCTTGGAGGAGAATTGGCATGCACATCAGGTTTAACATTAAGTATTGACAAGTTTTGCTTATTTTATGACAGTTAATTAACATCAAATACTTACCTGAAAACCATCTAGAGAATCTCTAGGATCCTTTGATATTATTTGATTCATGAAACCTTTTTGTAAACTAGGCCAAAATGTAGGAAATGGGAATTATTTTGAGCATGCACTCTCTTGCAAGTTTCAACTGGTGCTCTTCTTCCTCTAGAGACTTCTTTTTTTTACTTTCTTTCTTTTCTTTGGAATCTCCCACACCGCTCCATCTTTCTCTATCTCAGTTTTAACTGTTGGCTTTGGCCATGCTTATAGAATTTAGAGCCAAAGAGATGGCTGGGAATCTAAAACAACTTGGGCCCATCAGAACAGATTCCTTTAAAAGAGGGTCAGGGACTCAAGATAGCAGCTATCCATATCTCTTTTGCTATATAGTTTTCTTTGGACAGAACTACAAAGGGCTAAAAGTAAAGACTGAATTGAAGGAAAAAGGGAAGAAGAAAGAAAAAAAAAGAGAAAAGCATCTGTGACTTGAGAAGAATCTCCACAACGTGAGTTTCGGTTTCTATCAGTGTTATGGACTTTAATTCTGTTCTTCTTTTGGTGGGGTGTTGAAGTATCTGGCTTTTGTGGAATGTTTTGGAAAAAGTATAGCTGGGTGAGTTTCTGCTTCTGGGATTGGAAGAAACATGAAGCTAATGGGAGAAACCCAACTGGGTAGAATCTGCAGAAAGTCGGTTTTCCATGACTAGTGAGTGATTTGGGTTGATGTAAAGTGAATGAACTAAACTACAGAAAGTGTTTTTTTTTTCTATTTTTTGTAAGAAGTGAGTTAACTAGATGTATCCCCTTAATGGTTTTCTAACTTTCAGTTCCTAAAATGAAATCTATCTTGGAAACTTCTGCAGAGGATTGCTGGGTTCTTTCTTGTTTAATCTTTGGTGCTTCTCATCAGGAAATTTCACTCATTGGATTGAATTAACATTGTCTGATGTCTTGTTGAAGTGAAGTCTCTTCATGGAAGATGACCCTTTCCCCAGCAGCACCAACATGGATTTTGGTATCATGGATGATATCTTGTTGGAGGGATGTTGGTTGGAGAGCATGAACAGCTCCTATTGCGTTCAACAAGGTGATTTAACTTCTTCCAGTCTCCTTGAATTGTCTTAGTTTTCACTTATTTCTGACAATTGCAACAACAGTTCATATATATATATAGATATAAACACTACACAAAATGTTGGCTATGATGACTCAAAAATCAGGTTATACTGATATTCCACCTACATTCAACACCTAAATTGAATTTCTAGCTGGAACTCAATCTCTTTATCACAACAGGAGCCAAGCCTTTGGGGCAATCAGATTCTAATCTGGCTGAAGAGGTTAGGAATTTGGATGGGGGTGTGATGATCAATCCGAGTTCAGAACTGAGTAGAGGATGGTGGATTCAACCAAGGCCAAACCCGAACCCGGGTGCTGCTGCCTCTGTGAGAGAGAGATTAGTATGTGCACTTAATCACATTAAGGAATCAACAAAAGATGGTGATGTTCTTATCCAGATATGGGTTCCCATAAAGAAAGGAGGGAGAAAGGTTCTCACCACTTCTGGCCAACCTTTCTCTCTCAACCCTTATTGTCAGAGGCTTGTGAATTACAGGACGGTCTCAACCAACTATATTTTTTCTGCTGAAGAGGATTCTGATATGGTAGCTGGCTTGCCTGGCCGGGTTTTTCTGGGGAGGTTGCCGGAGTGGACACCAGATGTTCGATATTTTAGCAGTGAGGAGTATTTGCGTGTTGATTATGCCCATCGATATGATGTTCGGGGCAGTCTTGCGCTTCCTTTTTTCGAGCAAGGCAGTCAGGCTTGCTTGGGTGTTGTCGAAGTTGTGATGACTACTCAAAAGATCAATTATGATACTGACCTTGAAAATATATGCAGTGCCCTCCAGGTCAGATTATTTTCTTTACTTCTAAGAATTAAATGCTGTAGTCCATGGTGTGTTTGGATTTTCTGCTGTCTGGGGTTAGAAATCAGAAAACCAGTACCATTCCTGATGTGAACTCAGATTCCCATGCTGCTCCAAAAATGCAGAAGAATAAGATAAGCACCATGCGCTGAGTTTAAGCATATCAATTATTCCAAAAATGCAAACAAATAGAAATCTGATATGAAAGTCTCTGTTAATGTTTTGACTTTATGGAGATGTGAAATATAGTTTAATGGATATCAACAATGAACTTTATAGTCCGCAGCATGGTTGGGAGGTGCTTATAAGTGCAACCACGGGTTTGTGATTTCAACTCAACTTATGAAAAACAAAGTGAATAAACAATCACATGTTTGGTCATTGTTCTACAGACAATGTGGAACAAAATTTTGCCTTCTACCAGGGTATATGCATGGGACATCAATTTGAAATTGCTACAAGTTTCTGAAATAGTGTATTGCATTTTCAGATCAGAGGCCTACCATAGAAGTGTTAGATTGAGTCTTTCACTTCTTTTTCCTTTTGTGTTGAAGTTCAAGTAAAACTTGTACTTGCAGGCTGTTGATCTTAGGACTTCTGAAGCATTAAATATTCCCCATCTAGAGGTAACCTGTCATCCCTACAAAACAGAAATAATTTATCCAAATTTCCTTCCTGGAATATTGAATGAGACTCTGTTATCAGGCAAGCAACAATTCTTACCAAGCTGTGCTGCCAGAGATTCTAGATATCTTGAGGGCAGTCTGTGAAACGCATCAGCTGCTATTGGCTCAGACATGGGTCCCATGCATTCAACAAGGTAAGAAGGGAAGCCGACATACAAATGAAAACTATGCTGATTGTGTTTCTACAGTAGATGCTGCTTGCTTCGTCAGTGATCCTCTTTTTTGGGGATTTCATGATGCATGCTCTGAGCACCACTTGTTTAGAGGCCAAGGTGTGGTTGGGAACGCATTTTCTACAAATCAGTTGTGTTTCTCAATGGATATAACTGCTCTCAGCAAGGCAGAATACCCCCTATCTCACCATGCTAGGATGTTTGGGTTACAGGCTGCAGTTGCAATACACCTGCGGAGCAACCACACCAGAATAACTGACTATGTCTTGGAGTTCTTCTTACCTGTGGACTGCAGAAACAATAAAGAGCAGAAATTGATGCTCAACTCACTGTCGGTCATTATAAAATGCTGCTGTCGGAGTTTACAAGTTGTCACAGAGAAAGGACTTGATAAAGAAACTGAATTGTCAATTAATAAAGTAGTACCTTCTCCTGAATTGTTAGCAAAATCCATTTCTTCTGGAACTCCAAATAACAACAAAATGTCAGAGGTGGGATTTGACCCTTCAATAGGAACTGCTGGGGAGAAATCATTGTGGACTCCAAGTTTCACTGAGGCCCAACAGAAGGGCAAAAATATTCTACATCCTGCTCCAGTGCCAATGGAATTTCAAAAGCATGGGTCAAAGGAATTCAATTTCACTGGTCATTGGGATAAGTCCGACGTGGTATTTCACCCTAGGAGAATATTTTCCAACCCCAAGCAGCATCAACAAGGTTTGTGCAAAGAGAACATTGAAGGTGAGGACTCTTCCTTTGGCAAGCCTAGCATTGAAAATACTGCTAATGCAGCGGAAAAGAGACATATAACAACAGAGAAGACCGTCAGCTTGCAAGTTCTTCGGCAATACTTTGCAGGGAGTCTGAAAGATGCTGCAAAAAGTATTGGAGGTAAGTGGTGTAGTGTACAATTAAGCTTCTTGTCATCTTCTCCGTTAGTAAACTGGTGGTAGTGAACCTGTTGTCACCCATTTTTGTTTGTATATGTGATAATATGAGGAGGCAGTGTTGTATTTGGTATCTCATTTTCATGTCTCCGCTCTGAATTCAAACCAGCATCTAGAAGCATTTAGGATTACTCCTCTAGGCTAGCCTTGGGGCAAGGCCTCTGAAAATCGATTGCATCTCAAGATGGAGCATGTGCTTTAGTTACAGAAAGGTTGCAGCTTACGAAGAAGTGCCAGCTTCAGTAACGCTCTGTATTGAGTAGCATCAGCTCCACTAGCACATCTTGTTTGAGAGAGTAATGTTAAAAACTTAGGGGCCCTTTGGATGTAAAGTAGATCAGGGAGGAGATTTTTCCATCCTCTCTCTCTGTTGTGAAATTCATTTGCCCCTTTTCTCGTTTAGTGGAACATGGCTGTGTCCGTATGGCCTCCTTTTACAGGCCAATAACCTGAACAAACTGTACATTCTTTTAAAGACTTACTTTCCACTAGCTTTAGTTACTAGTTAGGTTATTATTAAAAAAATCTTTAATTGGGTGAATATGTAATTATGTATTACTTAAAATGTATTTTACACTAGTTCGTTGTCTGTCCTTTTCCTTCTATGAGGTCTCCTCACCTTCTCCCAGCCATGGTTTTGGTTAGCAAATGCCTGTGTCATGCGGATTCTTTGAGAGCAATATATCTCGTATTAACACTGATTGAAAAGAATTTTTTTGAATTCTTCATGGTACAATTAGAGATTCTTCACGAGACAAGTGAATCTTCTAGTACTAGTTTAAATAAGTTCTTTTAGTTGGAAGTGTTGTCACAGTTTCATTTTGAAATATCTGTTAGTTATTCTAGTTTATTGTTTAAGATTTTACAATGGACTTTTTTACTATGGTTTTTTTTTATATTATTTCTATAACAAGAAGTTGTTTATTTGAAATAATTAAAATAATATGCTGAATCCACCGGGGCCTCTTTCTTTTTTTCTTTTCATTTGTCAATTCGGACACCTCAGACTGTTGTCACATTTTTACACCAGTGCCTGTACCAATTGAAAGCATGCCACACTCACAATCTCATACTATACCAAGCAGTGGATTCATGGTTCTATGATCTTTTAGTTTTTTAATCTAAATATAACAATCTGAATCAGGTTAGCATGACATTTCTCAGTTGCTATTATGGCACATGGTGAGAGAATGTAGCGATGGTAGTCTCTTTCTGGTTATAAATACACTGTCCGCTCCTCCCTGTTAAAAATGAGAATGCCTGTAAGTTGATTACAAATCTCTCTCACTGCAGTGTGCCCAACCACCTTGAAAAGAATATGCCGGCAACATGGTATCACTCGTTGGCCATCGCGAAAGATCAAGAAAGTTGGCAATTCTTTGAGGAAGCTCCAGGTGGTGATCGACTCGGTCCAAGGTGCTCAGGGAGTTGTTCAAATCAGTTCCATCTATGCAAATTTCCCCAAAAACTATGGATCTGATGTTCCCTCTCAAAAGCTATCAGAAAGTGACACACTCTCCACATTGGAGCAGACAGGTCATCCAAAGTCCTCAACCACACAGCCTGATGGTGTATTCACCATTTGTGCTCCGCTGGAAAATTCGCAAACCTCTTCATGTAGCCATAGCTCCAATTCCAGCATCAGCTGTTCCACAGCAGTGCAGTTGCAACCTCATGCTACACAACTATCAGTTAGCAAAGATACTTCCAAGGTAGACAACAAAAGTTGCATGCTGAAAAGAGCTTGTAGTGAAGCAGAGCTGCATGCCTTGGCCAAGAATGAAGAGACAAGACCTCCATCTAGGTCCCATAGTTACAAATCCCTCTGCAAGCATCCTTCATTCAGAAGCCCGTCTTCTTTGCGCGATAGTATCAATTTTCCTCAAGACTGCAATTCAGTTAGAGTGAAAGTTGCATATGGGGAAGAGAAGGTCAGATTCAGATTGCAGCCTTCTTGGGGCTTCCAAGATTTAGTACAGGAGATTGCAAACCGGTTTAATATAGATGATGCAAATGCGATAGATCTCAAGTACTTGGATGATGACTCTGAGTGGGTGATGTTAAAATGCGATGCTGATCTTCAGGAATGTAAAGACTTGAGCAACTCCTCTCGTATGCATTTAATCAAGCTCACTGTCCACTTTGCTTCCCAACCAGATACCAGAAATTCTTTGGGTAAAACTGCACTGCCTTGACGGGGGGGAAGACTTGGATCTCATTAACACCATATCGCTGCCATAGCCATGCAGCTTCGCGGAAATCTGGTTGGTTGTAAACAGAATTACTGCATGTGTAAGCCAGGCTAGTCGGTTCGAAAAAGGGATGTGTAAAGAGAGATGAAAACTTGAGCTTGGCAGATGACAAAGGAATGTAGATAAGAGTCTTATGCAATGCCAGTATGCCTATGACAAAAAAATGATTTTCAAAGATAGAAATGATGACACTTAATTCTCAGCATCACCATAGGGTGTTTATTTTTGGACTGAAGTCGGAGGCCCTGCTAATTGATAAAATGGTTGCTGACATTATTCCGTTGATTTTGGTTTGGGGGTTGCATGGGTAAGGTGAGGGATTCAAGCAAAGTAATATATTAATAAAAGCTGTGAGTTGGTTGGTTGACTGCGATGAAAAGATCATTTGTTTTTCCAGTGTGAATAATTTTTCAATGGTGAAACGGATTGGAGGAGGATGAAGGGCTAGTGTGTTAAAAGAGCTGGAATTTCAATCACTTAAGACCCACGAATTGCATGGAAGTCCCATGAATTGAATAGAAGTAAGGACTTATTAACCTCATGGTAGGTTTCTTACTGGGTTCTCTGGGTTTTCTTTTTGGCAATGTAGTAATAAATATATAAATATATATATATATATATGGGGAGTGTTACACAGCGCCCTAGCATTTTTTAAATAAAAAATGCTCCTCTTGGTTGGGGCCCAATGTGATGCATAATAATTATAGAAGTCCATTGATGTAAAGATTCATATAAGGCCTACCTATATGAAAAATTTTGAGTCCATATAATTATCCTAACATTTTAATCCATGGCCGTAAAATTTAATAGTTTTGAAGCATCATTTTATTATGATTTTAATTCAACGGTAAAATAAAATTAGATGAGTGTTAAATTTGGACATGTTACCATACGTAAAAGGATAATGTGTATGAAAAGACTAAATTAACTCAACATGGGCCTCATGACCAAAAAATAGATGGACGGAAAAATAGGTGTTTTTAAGAATTTTCATATATATATATATATGAGCGCTAAATAGCACTTGAGCGTTTTTAAAAGTGAAAATACCCTTTTTTGCAATGAATAAGAGATAAGGAAAATTTAATACTGTAGAAAAGTAATTAATGTTATTTTTAAAAAGGAAAAAAAGTCTCCACATAACTTGTCTCTCATTGAAAAAGAGAATAGAAACGCTCCTTTTTAAATTGAGTATTCCTGAGAATGTCTCAAATATATATATATATATATATGAGAAATGGTCTAGTAAAATGGTGCGGTATATGAGCTAAAGCTTTTAGGGCCCGCTGGGAGTCGTCCCAACCATGAAGGGCATGAGGGATTGAAAGATCATGATGGGAACTAAGTGTGTGTAAAGAATCTGTCTCATCTAATGTAGTTTGATGTATGAACCGTTACAAATATGAACCATTAAGATGAAAGGGGTTAGGATGATTGGGTGGGGTAGATTTTTTGCACACACCTAGTTTCCATCATTAGCTTTCAATCCCTCATACCCTTCATAGTTAGCAAGACTCCTGGTGGTCCCTACAAACTTAGCTCAAATACCGCACCATCTCGCTAGACAGTTTATATATATATATATATAATTTGTATTACTCCTAAATTGGTCCGCTATGAAAGGGAAGAAAGGGTGCATTTTTTACTACTAATGTAGTAGTAAAGTCTTATCACTAGTCAATATACATCAAAAGTTTGATTCTAGGATCGCATCTTGTATGATAATTACTGCACCTTGAGCCCAACTGCAAGTGAGTGAAGCTTCACCACAGCACGACTAAACTTGTTCAAATATGTTGGGACAGAATTGAGATTATCTGAGGACCCGGACTTGGGACGGGGCTTTGAATATGATGATAGTTTTTTTTTTAATATACTATTAAGAAGTAGTTTTTCACGGAAAAATCCCCTTAGAGTTTTTATAGAACAAGAAGGATCTCAAAGATTTTTATGGCCTAGAGTGGTCCCCTGAGGCCTTTTTGTTTTTTTTTTTCAATATTATTCATGAGCATAAATGTCTATGCTCAAGCATAATATACGTCAAACCTTTGCCACATTCCTTCTTCCTTTTTATCATCTCTTTTTTATGGTTTGGTTGAATGTTTTGTTTAAATTCTGTCTGGGGCAAAGAGGGAAAAAATGAAAAGAAGAAAAAAGAGAAAGAAAATAGAAACAAAAGAAAAAGAGAAGACAAGAAGAGGATGGAGGAAGAATAAAAGAGTAGAAGAACAATGAAGAAGAAAAGAAATGTTGGGAGGAGAAAGAGAAGAGACTGTAATAAAAGGTGAAATAAGAAGAGAAATAAGTAGAAGAAGGGAAAAAAAAAAAGAATAAGAAGAAGGAACTGAAACAAAAAGGAGAAAGGAGAAGAATATTACACTTGAACATAGATATTTATGCTCAAGCGTAATATACCCAAAGCAGAATTATGATTTTTTTAAAATATTGTTGATGGGCATAGATATTGCTACTCGTCAACAATGTTGATGAGCAGTGATATCTATGCTCAAACATAATATTTCTTCTTCTCCCTTCTTCTTCTCATCTCAGTTCCTTCTTCTGATTATCTTCATCATCTCTTCTGCTCATTTCTCTTCTTATTTCACATTTCATTACACACCCTTTTTTTCTTTCTCCTACCAACATTTCTTTTTCTTCCTCTTCTTTTTTTTCCGTTATCCTCTTCCTTGTCTTTGCCTTTTCTTTTGTTTTTATTTTTTTTCTCTTTCTTATTCTTCTTGGTTTTCCCATGCCCCAAACAAAACCTAAATTGAACCCTCGACCAAACTAAGAAGAAGAGATGATGAAGAGGAAAAATGAATAAGGAAAGGGTTTGATATATGCTATGAAGCACGAGTACTTTCAAAATGGACACATACTGGTACTAGATACCTACCTGTACCTGTATTGGATATGGGTACGACAAAAAAAGTACCAGATATGGTCAAATATACCCAGTTTATTTTGACTTTGTGGGTACGGGGTATATATGTTTGTGGATACCAAATGGGTAAGTTCTCGATACTTTTGTAAAAGTTTTTTTTCTTATTTTTTATAAAAATATTTGTAAGAGTTTGTAAGAGCTAAAAATATAATTTTTAACTTTAGCCCAACCCTTCTTGATGAACTTAAAAGTAAAAGGTTTTAGCCTTAACCTATTTCCAATCCCCTTATTTCCAACAGAAAAAAAAAAAAAGAAAATGGAAAGGAGGAAGAAGAAGAAAGAAGAAATGTTGAATTATAAAATATAAAAAATAATATTGCTGTTGCTCTTTTTTTTTTCATTGGGTTGAATTTGTAATGGTATGAAGTAATTGTTCGCTTGTTATATCTAAGAATTCTAATATATTTTAATTATTTACATATTGCATTATTAAAATTTTAAAAAATATAATTCTTTAATGTACGTACCCCAGCTGTACCCATATCATGTTTTTTTAAGATTTTACCGTATTAGTATATCCATACCGTACCTGTACCGGTGCTTGTATTTTATAAGACGTATGTTATGCTTGAGCATAGATATCTATGCTCATAAATAATGTTGAAAAAAAAAAAAACAGAAAGAGCTCATGGACCACTCTTAGCCATAAAAATTTTTAAGGCACTTTTTGTTCTATAAAAACTATAAGGAGTTTTTTTTTTTTTTTTTGAGAAAATCCCCTATTAAGAATGTAGTACTAATGACAACGGCACATATATAAGAGGGTGCAGGACTGTCAATGGTCTCCCTGTTGCATATATGAAAACAAAATCTAATGATGAGTATTTTGTCCAATATGGTAGTAGATTTGGGGAGCAGATAGGTTGGAACTTGCGGAGTCTTTTTGTTTATTGTTCAAGGAGATGTAAAGTGTTTTCTTTTCCCATGGGTCGATTAAGTGTGTCGAAACCTGTACTGATTTGTAATTATAAATTAGAATTCATAGTTGAAGGTGGTCTGAGGGTAAATCAGTAAGTTTGTGAGGTTTAGAGAATGTGAATTCGTATGTGTCACCTTGCCAATGCCAAGGATCTTGAGCAGTACTTAAGCTAAGCTAACCTGGAAACGCGCCCTACGTTGGTAAGATTTATACAGTATAGTTTTGACAAATCCAAGTCAGATTGAAATTTGGTCAAATGCCAATTACGCCCACAAGTTAAATCAGGTGGCAAGTTATAGTGAAGTTAGGACCTCACTAAAATAAATTTTATTTATGAGACAGAGTAAAGTAAAGTAGAGTAAATCCAAAATAATGAAATAATAATATATGATGGGATTATGATGACTTTTTGTTTTTAGTTAATTGAAATAATTTTTTTTTACTTTTTATATAAAAAAGTAAAAAGTTTTTTTTATAATTTAGTGATGCCTTTTAACCATTTTTGAAAAAGGTAGGAAGAAAATTTAAATTTTTAAGGAAAAAAGAGGGATATTTGAATTTTAAATATTTTATTTTACTCTATTTTACCCTACCTCACAAACAAATTGGCTCAATGTAACTTTTTTTTTTAAATTAAATGTATTTTAAGTTGTGCTAGCCGGATATATTCCATTGGTGATGGAACTTTTTCACCATATGTGATGATTTTTTTTTCACCCTGCACTTCTTACCATACCTTTGGTAGATTGAATAAATTAATTATTGCTAGAGAGAATCCACTCTCTCTCGCTCGCGCGAGCGCACAAGTGAAGGCAGCACTTTAGATGATGTACAACAGGGCGTCATTGTTCTGCTCCATCGTACAACTATGCAAATGTTCAACCATTCCATAAATCTCCGTAGACCTTTGGTAGATTGAATAAATTAATTATTGCCAGAGAGAATCCACTCTCTCTCGCTCGCGCGCGCGCACAAGTGAAGGCAGCACTTTAGATGATGTACAACAGGGTGTCATTTTTCTGCTTCCTCATACAACTATGCAAATGTTCAACCATTCCATAAATCTCCGTAGACTGTTGGTGAGATGTGTCTCCAGAAACAAACCTGTATGCCCTGCTGTTTACATGCACCAAACTGTAACCTGCTGCCACCCTCACCTGTTTCTCCTTCACCAACCACCTCATCTTGGCCGATTCATCCCACAATCCTCCTGCAGCATACATGCCCGAAGCAATGAGATAACCTGCCGAGCTCAATGGCTCCAACTCAACAACATGCGACGCGGCCCTTCGTCCAAGCTCCCTATTCCCATGCTTCCTACATGCACTCAACAGTGCACCCCAAATGCTAGAACTGGACACAAAACCTCCGGGCATTTTTCTGATCACTTCAATAGCACCATCAAGATCTCCTGCCCGTCCCAACATGTCCACCAGGCATGAGTAGTGCTCCCAACTAGGCTTCAACCTATAATCATGGATCATTTCTTTGAAACAGGAGAGCCCCTCTGCAACCAGCCCTCTGTGGCTACATGCTGACAGCACTGAGAGCATCGTTATCTTGTTCGGCTTCAGACCATGCAGCTCTATATCTTGGAGCATGGAAAGAGCTTCGCGTGCACACCCATTCATACCATATGCTGCTATCATGGCGCTCCATGATACTATGTTTCTCTCAGGCATCTCGTTAAACACTCTCCTCGACTCATCTACCTCCCCACACTTTGCATATGTCTCTAGAATGGCTGTGCCAACGGCCACCTCATGCATAATCCCATTTCTAACGGCCATACAATGTGCCCACTTTAATCTTTCTAGATCTGCTGAAATCGAGCAGGCTTCTAAAAGGCTTAACATGGTTACTGAATTGGGCTTCTGTTGTGCCATCTTCATCTCGTGGTAAAGGGCCATGGCTTCATCAGGCCTACCACAATGGGCAAACCCCCCAATCATTGTGCTCCAAGAGAACAGATCCCTTTCTTTCGTGCTATCGAATAACTTCCAAGCGAGCTCTACTAGGTTGCACTTTGCATATGCATCCAATAAGGAATTCAATACCAATTCATTTATGTCAAAACCCCTTCGAATTATGACTGAGTGGATGCACTTGCACTCAAGGGTGTGTCCAAGGTTCTTGCAAGATTGAAGAAGATTCACTACAGTAACCTCATCTGCATCAATTCCTGCCTTATCCATTGAGTGGAAGAGCTCTAGCGCTTCTGAATACTCGTCGTTGTAGACCAATCCCGAAAAGATTGAATTCCAGGAAACAATATTCCTTTCAAGCATGTTGTTAAATACTTTGCGAGCGGCTTCTACATCCATACACTTGCAATAAAAGGCAACCAGAGCATTTCCCACATGTAAATCAAATTCGAAACCTCCACGAATCACAAAGCTGTGGATTAATCTCCCTGGATCAATGTCGGCCAAACTCGTGCAAGCTTGAATTACACTAACCACAGTAAGCCCATCCAGGTCAACACAATCCCCTAAAAGCATCTCTTGAAACAACTGCAATGCAATCTGACCTTCACTGCATCGCGCATACCCACTGATCATCACGGTCCAAGAGATCAGATCTCTCTGAGGCATTTCATCAAACAGTTGGTGTGCATATGCCATGTCCTGCGATTTTGTATACAAACTGAGCAAAGAATTCTGGACTGAAAGGACACCAGAGAACCCGCTTCGGATGATGAAGCCATGAATCTTGACACCTTCTCGTCTAGCTCCAAGGCTACGACAGGCCTGGAGTACCAGGACCAAGTTAGAGATATTGGATTCAAAACCTGCATGCCTTGCTTGGATGAACATTAACAGGCCTTCCTCAGAAGCACCTTGGTCAAGCAATCCATGAATTGCCACATTCCATGAAACGTTGTCCTTGGTCCTCCCCATGCAACAAAACACAGACAATGCGGAGTCGACTGCGCCCCATTTGAAATAGAAATCCATGATGGAATTAGCAATGGAAGGATAGGAATCAAAGCCCTTTTTTATTGTAGATGCATGGAAAGAGATTCCTTGTATCAAGGACCCAAGCTTTGCGCACGCTTTGAAGATGGGAGGGATCAGCGAGGGGTCATCCACCAGGACTCTTGCCTTGTTCATTTCATGGAAGTGAGAGAGGACTTGTTCCCACTGCATCTTGGACGTTGACTCTCGGATCATCAGGTTCCAGTTACAGGGTTTGGGGGAGGAAAGGAAGGGTGCTGCTGTCCGGAAACACATCAGGGACATCAGCAACAAAGGGTCTGGAAGCTAATGAAAAACCCAGGCAGTAAACATTCAGTCTTCCTTTTCCTGGCAATGTTAGAAGTCGACTCAAATTTTAAGTCAGTCAGTTTGAATGGCCCCCACCTGCCTACATGACAATTCATACCAAAGATTCAGTAGAAGATGCAGCCAAAAAAAAAAAAAAAAAAAAACTATGCAAAAAACGAACTGGCTTCCGGAGAAATCTACACTTAGAAGAAAGTATCTCTACAAAATTTTCATATAATGTTCTAAAGAATCATATTTCACAAATGAGTTGGTTTGGCTGTATCTGCCCAAAAGTCTTATATACTCGTGCTGCTATCGGTTTGGTATAGAAATGGGCAATTTGAATTAAGAAGACTGGGAAATTTGTGAAATGGAAAGAATTTGGTAATCAATATTCATGGGTAGGCTTGAGTCCAGTCATTATCATTCACTGATTCTGCACGACTGTAGATAGAGATTGTCCTGCGTAAGAAACTTGGACCAGTATGGCTTGTACTTGGGGATGGCAAGGTCCAGCCATGGCTTGTAATTTCCATTGTAGTGAATGACTGCAGCTTCTTCGATCTCTGTTTCATTGAGAGCCGAATCATACCCCAGGCCCAGTGCGTGCCAACTCCGATCTAGTGGATATGTGAGGTTGTAGAATGTGATCAATCCTGGTGGAAGTGACCCCAGCTTCCATAGAGTTCTGTCCTCATTCTGCACATGAAATTTTCACCACCAAAAGAAATTAGTAAATACAAGTTGCTGGATGAGAATCTCTTCAGATCCTGCTGTTCAACTCATTTTATTTTCAATTTTTAATTCAGCTTTAGTGTCTAAAGAACTGTAGTCAGTTTTGGGCCTTTGGCAGTATAAAAGATGACCCTATACTTTTTTCTGCGGGCTAGGAGGGTCCGAAAACCTTGGGACAAACACATATTAGCCATAGAAAGAAGTGAAAAGAACAGTGCGCAAATGTGTATGGATTCTGCTTGCACTAAAAAAGCTTATATTATTATTTTTTGGTCAATTGGCCTAGTTGATAGGAGATTTGCAGGTACCCTGCCCCGTGGAGCTAAGAGAGCAGGTGTGCTATCCACAGCTGCAGCCCTATGATTCCCACGCATGCGCACACACACAAAAAAAACAGTGGGGGGGGGGGGGGGGGGGGGGTGTTGTTCTAAGTTCTAAGCTACTAATCAAGTAGCCGCATGGGCCTCTATTTGACAAGGTACAAAAACAAGATCAGTCAGGTAGTCACATTCACTGGATTTGAGAAAAATATATGGATGGTTATAAAGGGAACCTGTTTTACACAATTTATCTGATTTTAATGCTCAAATCCAGCAGTTGAGATTGTCCTACTGACCTCGTTTTTGAAATGTCATAGTCACAGTAACCCACCCATGAGCAGCGTGGATGTGGTGTTCCAATCTCATCACTAAGTGTGGCTGGGTGAAATGGAGACCAGATCCTATGAGAGTTTAGAGGGCTTACCCTACGGTCACTATGAGAGGATCTATCAGGGTCCACTACATCACCATGGGCAGCCTGCAATGCACGCAGGGCTGCTGCCCCATCCATGGTAGGGGCGGCCCGTGGTGATGTGCGGACCCTAATAGTTCACCCAAGGTCACCGTAGGGGTTTTCCCCTCAGAGGATCCCGATTCGGGTGAAATGGTGACATGTGGAATTAAATGGTATCACAATCCCTAGAAATTTCTCTTGCTCGTTTCCATTGTGGGGAAACTTGTTGGCTATTAGCTCTTTCCTAAAGAAGCAGATGGGTTGGACAAGAATGAAAAGGAGACTGGAACCATAAAATTTTCCTAGGTATAAAATAGGATTTATTTTCACAAGGAGGACGACTAGGAGCCAGTTTTATACAAAAATTATGGCCACCCACTGTTTAGATATCCAACCAAGCATAGCTCTCTTGCCAATATCGTCCAACCCCTCCGTTTCTTTGGGAAGCTCTCTGACAAACAACATCTCTATGGTTGTATTTACAAAGCAAAACAATTCTCATTCCTCACCATATCCTGCCAGTGGTGATATATGCCAGTTATATTCTGCTTTTTCCACTCCTTCAAATCAATCATATTCATTCCAAATGCCCACCCACATGCATTGGGGTCAAAATTCTGAGAGATCTTGGGATGAGAGAAGTTGAGATATGTATCGAAGCGATGGAAGCTCTCTTTACAGGTCTCTACTGCCCCATTCACCATTCCTTGCATATCAATAGACCAAAGAGGCGTCAGATCCTTCTGAACTACAACATCATCATCCAAAAACAGAATTTTGTCCAGCTTTGGGTACACTTCAGGGAGGTAGAATCTTAAGTGGTTCAGCATGGACAAATATTTTGGATTCCTATATTTGAGATTATCGTCCCCAGCAGGTAGCGTCAATGGGTGACTTCCCTTGAAGTAGTATTCTTGGAGATGTGCAGTTTCAAGTTGCCGAAGAACTGAACAGTAAGAAGAATTGAGCCACTTGAAACCATCAATGTTCTCAACTTGAATTGTAGCACCTGCCGGAGCATTGACAAGGAACCACATCTTCATAGCCACAAAATTGAACCTGTCTGTCACTAAATGGAACACATGCTTCTCAGGTTCCTTTGCATGGAATACAGTCGAATTGACAACCACAGATGCGGCAAGTACATTATCAGAGAATACAGCATAGTGATAGAGAGCAGGATCTTCAAGTATATCTGCATGAACAGCTTCTTTGCTTCCATAATCCTGCATGAAGTAATCTCTTGCAAGCATTAGAGCGAGGCAGCGGAACTGTTTTGGGAGGGATTTTGCTGCAAGTTGAATCAAGAATGTGCTTTGCTTCTTCAGGGTTTTTTACACTTTCTTCAGCCGTCACAAGCATGGCTCGCAGTTTCCTTGCCACTACAGTTGTGAGGCCCCGCTTAGTTATTATATATATATAATTATTATTATTTTTGTGGTGTTTAGACTTGGATTAGAGGATTAGAGGTTCTTGGGATTATTTTGATCATTCCAAATCCAACCCACTTAAAATACTTAAAAGACCCACTTAAATAGGTCAAAATTTTTCTTCGTCAAAACCATGCCAAAAGTATACTCATTGGGAAGCTTATTTTATTTCATGAACGATGGTGCTTACGGTGACTCAATCCGACCTTTGGTTCACAAGTTATGGCCAAAACAATTTTTAGCCCAACTATTAAATCAATGGCAAAATGGTAAATAACTCAAAATCCATTTCCCCTTATTTCCCAGCGATCGTCTCTCTCCCAGCGCTCGTCTCTGCTAATTTTTCTCTCCCCAGGCGGTAAATTCTCCCTCCCAGCGATCGTTTCTCTCCCCAGGCGGTAATTTCTCTTCCATTTCTCAGTCACAGGCGGGATCTCCTCTCTCTCTTTATTTCCTTTCCTTTTCTTTTCTCTTTCTCCTCCCTTAACTCCATCCAGCGACGACCCACTTTCTCATTTTTTTTTTCTCCCTCTCTGCTCTCGATCTCTGTCTCCCCTCAAGAAATCGGCAGCCACCATCAAGGATTCGGACCCCTCTTCTTCCGACCGACTTTCTCCAGCAACGTTAGGCGGCAAAATTGGCAGCCCGCTTCTCCTCTCCCCTCGTCTTTTCCCCATTCCAGATGAGCCAATCTCGGTGACTGGGAGGTAACAAGATAGGCGAACATGGGTAGCCCCTTCTTTTCTCCAATTCGCTTCCACTACAACCCAGATGTCACATTTGGTTCATGAAGAAATTTTCCGGTTAGAAAAAGGAGATCTATTTCTTGATCTCTAGTGGCCACACAATAAACACATAGATTGGATTAGATCTCAATTTGGGCCACAAGCGACACATGTTGGGGTTTAGATTTATGCGATTTGGAGCTTGATTGGATTATTGGTGGGCTTTTCATTTTTTTTTCTCATCAAAGGCAAGTAGCATGTTTATAACTTCATATATGTAATTATCTTGATTGTGCTCTACATATTGAGGGATTTTTTAGAAAGAAACCCATCTCTAACTAAGCTCACGTCATACTTAGATGTATAGGTGGAAACCCCTTTTTAATTGCCTAAATGTATTAATGATGAGCAACTGCATACCAGTGTCTATATGGATAAATGGTTTATGATGAATGGAATGGAGAGTGGATGATGATGATTGTGTCATATTAGAAATGAATGGGTACGATTGATGGGGGACCCACCGGATGTGAAGGCATGACTGATCATGCTTAGATACTTGCATGCAAGTTGGTAAAAGAATGAGAATATAATTCTCCATTCGGAGAAGAATTTCCAGATCGCTGCTAAGCGTACTTTGCAATAAAACTTAGTAATTAGGAATATATGGATATTCTAAACCCAGACCTTGGACACCACCCCGACAATAGACCGTAAAACATGCCCATGTGGATTCAGGGTGTGAGCTTTGCCTTTATCCACTTGTTGTAGCATAGTAAAGTATAGAGAATGAGATGCATACCAATAGATGGATGTTTGGATCTGGATGGGGCCCAACTATTATAACACCCAACGCGTACAACCCCTACAGGTTTGGAATGTCCATCATATGGTAACTCAAGTCCTCTATAACTCGAAATGTACAATTTAACCTAGGTTTGGCTACCTTTATTATACGTTCTATTGATGGATAAAATGATATCGATCTTACATTGCTATTGTATTCTTGCCTTCCTTTTCATAGATGTTTATAAGATATTATTGCTCTTCCTTTCAATTATTTAAATGCATAAATGGTAATTGACCTAGGGTATACTTAGAGATGACCCGGGAATATGAAATGGAAATGAAAGCAATGTCTATGGCTGGGATAGCTATTCAATAGCTGTGTATACATGAGAAATTATAACATGGACGGAGACATGAAGGCATAAGTAAATACTATAATTATTACAGATGAGATCTTATACAGGGATGATCTTGCTCACGCGAGGAGCCCAGCCAGACATAGACCTACCCTTATTGATCCAGTTCTATTGGCACTTAGATCCATTCAGTTGATAGCTTAGCCTTGGGTAGGCCAACTCTTGGTAAAAGCATATTTTATAGGCCCCATGGTTGGCTGAGATCCGACGGGATTGTTTTTATATAGCTGGATGCGCGGTCCAGTGGATACTACAGTATCAAACCTATACCGAGGATTCGGAACTCTTTTCTAGAAGTCCTACGGGATGGATAAAGCTGGTTTATCATACCATGCAATAGATGTTTGGATGTGCCTCTTGTTTAGGTGATGGATGATATAGATGTTACTTAATTTGGTTGATTCTTATTTATCAATTCATGATATTATTGCCTTTGATATTGTTAACATTGACTTCATTAATTATATCGTTTCCTTTATTCTATCTTGAAATATATATGATGTTATTTACATGCCGCGTTTGCCAAGTCCTACGTGACTTGACCATATTTGCTTTGGGTGTGTAGACTGTGAGCCCGCTACCTTTACTTCGGAGGGAGAGGCGTCGGAGAAGGCCCTTAAGGTACCTCGACTAGACCAATTTACTTGGACAGCAGTTAGTGAAGAAATTTAGTCAAGCACACAGAGATCATCGTCATTAACTGAGAGGTTGTTTATCTGGATGGTTTCCTTCTAGTTTTATTAGATGAGCAGTTTTGAGAAGTTTATAATAAATTGTAGTAATTTTGGGATTACTTGAATTTCGTAGATAAGACTTATACTTCCAGTACTTGTTGATTTGACCAATGTGACAGATACCATTTACTATAAGGGTCATAAATAATCAATTGCTTTTGCAGTTGTGCAAATGTTTTACTTATCCTTTTATAAAGATTGAATGTATAGAAAAGTTTTAAATTGATCCTCACTACATATTAAAGATCCTGTTTGTATCGCTCCCCAAGTTCGAATTTTCGCCTTATTCGGATAGTCCGAATTTGGGGGCGTTACAACAGTACAGTCAAATAACTTGTCCTTTGCCACTGATAAAATATGACCCATTGCTTTTGCTTGTTCAAGGGTACTGAAGGAAAGGATTCCATCAGAGTCAACTTCATATTAAAAATGTGTTAAAAGATAACTTACAATTTCTGAAGCACCAGACATGTATGGTATCCTGATATTGCCACTGCGCACAAGTAGTTCCTTCCATAGTAGCGCTATCCAGACCAATATCTAATGGGTGTCACCGTGGATGGAATGTTCAAAACTCAAAATGGGACATCCATATCAATAAATATTTTTCCTTTTCTATGGGTGGTTCCTGCAATGCAAAAGTTTGACGTAGCTGCAATTCATGGTCAGAAAGCCTTTTTGGGCGTCAGATAATCTATCAGGATCACAAAAGATGGTGCCACCTTGTATTGAGTTGTATATAGAACATCAGGATGCATCAGGACCTTATAATTCAAATCGATGCATCAGGACCTCATACTTCCTCCCGTTGAAATGACAAGTAAAAGAAAGCTGAAGAAAATACCCTGGTTTCAATTCAGCATCTGAATTTGCTTCTCGAAGGACTTTCTGAATTTTTTTTACTTCTTTCATCAGAGAATCGTGGAGTTCATTCTCCTCCTTGGAAAGAGCTATGCTCCCATATACTTTTGCCATTATGATCTGATCTTTCATAAGTCTCAAAGTAGAGTCAGAGTTGGGATTGTGGTACTCTCTCCTCCATATGCTGTATTTCCCTCTGACACTGTTATTAAATTGCTTTGAGTGTTCAATGGCTGCAGTTTGCATTGGTTTTTTTTATCATTTGTGTTCCCTTGGATTAGCTCTGCAGTTTGATTTTCTTTCCGTATCTTCCTCATTTTCTGCAGAACATGAAAACTTCACATTTATCGACCTATACCCAAATAAATAAAGAAAAGAATTGAAGAAATAAAAGCATTAGACATTTCACCTGACGCATTAGCTTCACTGGTCTGATTTGTCTGTTCTGTTGGTACTGAGCAAGTTCCTCCACAACTCCATGCTCATCAGTGGAACTCTCGTTGTGGCCTTCTAATCCATTCATGACTTGCTCCTGGCAATCAGTTAGAGGTGAAGAAGTATCAGTCATTAGATATAAATAAGAATCTGAGAGCTCAGAAATAAAATGGTTAAACATATGGCTTTCCTATGATACAGACTCCACATGACGACACAAACTTGGAATCATTGGACACCCTGGTGCATGAAGTCTCTCAATTAATGCTGAAATAATATTAGTATTCCTCATTTTTCTTTATCTGCTTATAGTTTTTATCATCTGGATCCTCCCAGACCCAGGAAGCAGATAAGTCCTTTGATTTGATAGTACTTGTCTGAATGGCACCAAGAGCATCGGTGTATGTCACAATAATATCAGTGTCCTGGACAAAGATAAGTAACAGTGATTTGTCATGTAAATATTCTTGAATGGAAGATTGTGTGAAGCTCAGTATGAGAAAATGGATAGAAAATCTGAGGCCTAGGCTAGCACAGGGACAGGGCCCGTCAAAACTTAACCCGGTTTCTGCTGAATCCTTCCTGTCTTTAGGTTCAAGCGTGGGCCTAGACTTGTTTTCTAGAATGTCTAAATGTCTGCCTAGATGGCCTTGCATAGTCCGGCCCATACACAGATTTTGCAAATTGGGCAGGCCCAGATCTGAGTTTAGGACTGCAGGCTGAGCTTTGCCTCAATGTTAGGACCAATAACTAAATGTGCTGAAGTGGTGGCACAAGCTCATGTGCTGCAAAGAATTCGTCCACCTTGGAGGAGTTTGCTATGGCATTCAGAGAAATTCCTTATCTAGAATTCATCCAGAGTGCAAAGATTATATAGCAAACACTTTCAGATTAAATCATTTCTTTAATTCATGTTCTATCAATATCATGAGATGCCTAGATTTTTAACTAGTTTTTTTTTTTTTTTTGTAGAATAGTTTTGTTGGAAAAAAGGATAGAATGCCTTGAAAAGGCTATGACACCACATTCAAGAACAAGTCATTATGAAACCAAAAGCAGTTGCATGAAGTGATAACTAGAAAAAAAAAAAAAGTCAAAGGGAAGTATGTAACCTTTCTGTCACCGCATTCCACACAATCAGAAAGGCCTCGACGTCCTTGCGAATCGCTTTGACTGGAAAATCAAAATTTAAGGATGATAAACTAGGCATTGAATGTTACTAGTGTCAAATTAATAGGCCTTGAGTTACATAGCCAAATACAATGACATGCATTCATGTGTTCATGTACGCTAAGCAATTTCTATTCAGTAAAAGCCGCACAATAAACAAAAAGGGCTATCACACAATATCATCTAAAGCATGACTGGGGAAGCTCTAGTCCCTAAAATTAAGATTCCTAGGAGAATAAATTTATATATTTTATCAGAACACACAAAATCAACTTACAATGCCAGCTCAGTCTAGATATCCAGATATGAGATTAAATCATTAGTATGGGCTATATATGGCTTCTTCAAATGGTCAAGTTTAGCATCTCATCTAGAGAGTACAATATTCTTACGCTGTTGGATTATTGGACACTAGAAAGAATGGTGCATCTGAAATTTCTGTATGCAGTAGCAACATAAGGATCATGACCTGCAGAAACATAGATGTATTATGAA
Organism: Sextonia rubra; assembly: GCA_037013555.1. Classification (NCBI taxonomy): domain Eukaryota; kingdom Viridiplantae; phylum Streptophyta; class Magnoliopsida; order Laurales; family Lauraceae; genus Sextonia; species Sextonia rubra. Next base: position 56,951,679 of record JASUAD010000013.1, on the reverse strand, counting down.
AAGTGATTACTTCTGAAAAATTCAGGAACATTCTTATGAGATGATGCAAATCCATATCAGAATCTAGAAAGAAGTGAAGAACTTGCTCAAAACTCATATAAGGTGATCTTCTTAAAATTTATTTTGAAACAAGAAGAAATTTGAATAAAACAGAACTATAAAAGAAGAAAAACAAAAAAAATCAAAACTCCCGCTACAGAATTGTACAACATGAAAGACTTTGAAAAAAAATCAATTCCAGTTATTCCAATGTTGCAGAGTAATAGGGCTGCTTGCAGGGACTTTATTGTAACTTCTAGATTTGGTAGGGGGTTTGTAAAAACTAAGAATTTCAAATTGAAATATACATTAGGCTGGTCACCCAGCCCAGCCATCAATCAGCCCTCTCTCTCTCTCTCTCTCTCTCTCTCTCCAACTTCACATCAATTTCCTTGGCATAAATAAAGTCCCATAACTTTTTTTACTTTTATTATTATTTTAACTGAAACCATGAATTCTCTAGTAGAGATAAAAACAATTTAACAGTGACTGACTTTTTTCTGAAAAATGGTACTGCAGAGAAACCTAAGAAGATACTGTTCATTTATTCTACATTTCCAAAATAAGTGGAGGTAGCTTGAGCAAGGGAAAGTGAAACATGGATGTCAGAGGAGATTATTAAATTTGGTGCTTAAAAAAACAGTTTTTTATTTCCAAATAACAGTAAGATGGTTTACAATGTGTAAAACTAAAGTCCCACACTATATTTGTTATATTATATATATATTTATTTATTTATATTAAAGAATGCCAAGCATTTTCCAGATTAAATTGAATGATCAAACATGGGGTGCCTTTGTCTCTCAAATAAAGAACAATATTTGTTTACATCATAATTTTTATGGTGCAGCCTTTTGTTATAAGAAAGGGAATGAAATCACATGTGATTGGTTGGGCTGAGTGTTAAGAAATCACTGGTAATTAGATTTGTCACCCATCCACAAAATAGAGAGCGAAAAGGCAGTCTACATCACTACTAACAGAAAATCCAAAAGAGAATAATCCATATCAAGTGAACGCCCAGGATCAAATGATATTACTTAACAAAGGAAACCTAGATGACACTAAACATGAGGCAACACATAAAACAATTCCTTCCTAGAATAAAGAAAAAGAATTGAAAAAAAAAAAAGCGAAGCAAGAGCAACACATTAGGCAACCAAAGAACCAAAGATTTATTGATTTCAGTCCAAACTTCATCAGATGCAATTAAATTTCAGACATCCATAGTAATTTCCAGTAAAGCTCTGTTGAGATAGTAATGTAAAGCACGGGGAATCAACGTTATAGCATACTTATGCCATCCAGGCCGCTCATCAGGCCTGCCAGTAAACAGGCCAGATCCAATTCACATTTGCAACATGTTAAAGATCATCCAGGCCAGAATATTTTCTGCATTCCTCTTTGCATCAATCATACACTAATTACTCATTTTCAAACCTCTCATCGGAAAAACACTCGAATCCACTTCATTGTGATTACAAGAACGGTCACCTTTCACCTATTTTAACCACTTCAATGCTGAAATCCTAGAAATCGAAGACATCTTGAATTTCATCTGAGACATCATCCGTTTCATTAAACAAAAACTCTAAGATTGCGTTTCCAACACAAAGCGACTGATATTTTGCCTAATTACACCATCACGAACTCCAAATCGGAGTGTTCGACATCAGCATTCATGTGTAAATTCAGATCAAGCTCCTAAACAATCAAAACCGAAGAACAAACAGAAACAAAACAGAACAAGAGATCGAATTCGCATCACACGCATTCTCCATATGATATTTTGCCTAATAGCACCGTCTTGAACTCCAAATCGAGTGTTAAATTCAGATCAAATTCCGAAACTATCAGAAATTAGCGAAGAACAAACAGAAACAGAACATAACAAGAGATCGAATTCGACTTCGGATCTCACGCATTCTCCATAGGATCTAATAACAATCGAAAACGGAATTGAACAAACGAGAATCGATCGATCGCGATCTGAGAACAGTAAGATGAAATGCAGAAAAAATCACACCAGAGAAGTCGAAGAAAGCTGGAAATGGAATCGGTTCCTTGCCTGCAGAGAAGAGAAGATGAGAAATCTGCAGCTGCAGAAGCTTCTACAACGAATTTCCATGTCGGGATCGAGAGAGAGAGAGAGAGAGAGAGAGAGAGAGAGAGAGAGAGAGACGGCGTTTTTCGTTGTGTTGTGGTGGTTTTGTAGCGGGAAGCGGAAGCTGCGAAATCTGTTTCTCTCATGCAGGCTGATGGTACGAACTGACAACTGGAATAGCCAGGTGGACTCAACTGGGTCCCACCTCTCACTCGCCACGCACGTGCTAAACTTGAGATACGTGTGTGATATCAAACTCCCGTGATAATCATTAGCTAAAGTGTGCGATTAGAACGAGCCAGGAGGGCATTTTTATTGAGGACCCGCTATTCTGTACAGTCTTGGGGCCACCTGATGACAAAACTGACCTGATTTCTAGAGCCAACAACAATCATTGGGGGACCCTGTCAAATCAGTTTTTGAACGCCAAACCAATAAATGAGATTGGGGAGTTGGTCTGATCACCATTAGATTAATCGTTTAATTTTTCATAATGTGATTAATATTTATGATTAATCATTTATAAGATTATTTTATTCATGTTATTTATCAATTATCAATCTCGTTGTAGAGCCAACTCTTATTGGAATAAAATTTAAAAAACATCTCTAATATTTGTGGACATCCCTTATATTACATGAGAATATTTATATTTTAAATATATATGCGTGCCCTAGATTAGACTCTTACAACCTAAGAATTCTCACAAATGGGAGACCTAGAGGATACAGATTCCACCTTACTTGAACCATTTAATTTCATTTTTCTTTTTTTATTTAGATGGCTAATCAGGAGGGCATCCCACCAAATAATGATCCAATGGTTAGGATGGCTTGGAACACAACCAGTCCACGATGGCACGGTTCATGCCGATGGTCTTTCAACAATAACAGTCCAAACAAGATGACTTTCAGGTGCCACAAAAAGAACGCCACCGCCGTGAATGCTGCTCAACTTGTTCTAATATTATTTAAACAAAATCTGCACTTCTCTCCACTCCTCCAAGTCCCTACCATTGTTATAACCTGGCCCTAACTTCAGGTGCAGCTTAGAGGTAAGGGGTTCCACTTCCATCTCGGCTTTAGATTTTGGTTCTTCTTTCTTTTTTCTTTTTTTTTTCTCTCTCTTCTAATTTTATATGAAACAAGAGACCTCCAAAACATTCAATGAAATGTCCTAATAAGGTATGTTTGTGTAACAAGAGAAATCTGTAGTGGAGAGAAAATCATTTTATTTTTTATGCAACCCGCTCTTTTGATGTTGGTGCAATGTTTTTTTTATTGTAAATAGGAAAAAAAATATAATTTAATGATATTCCAAAATAGAGAGGATTTAAGTTTTCTAAAGGACCGGCAAGAATGCAGAATTTCGCTCTCAAGAGAAAATGAAAATCCAATGGTAAAAACCTTCTTGTTACACAAACACACCCTCAATAAACTTCTTTTAATAAAATGTTCAAATGCATTTTCCTCCATCAATCCAAGGCTAATTGGGCTAAGCTGAATTGAGTTGCGTAGATCGCGACATACCAACAGCCCACAAGGGTTAAAGCCTTCCATATTCTCCGGAAATTGTAATATAAAATCTTCCTAAGATTGTCTGCAAAGTGCGTACACGGTGGGAGAACATGGAAGTGTTTGCCCCAAGATGGTAGTGGGTGCAACTCCCGTGGATCAGGTCGGATTTTGGCCAACCCAAAAATGGGCAGCCTCAACAAACCGAAGCCCAACCATAGGTGGTATTTCTTCAACCCAAGTAGGAAATGGGTTCGTCAGATTTTCAGGTATGGCCAAGTTGACTGTGATTGAGAGCGGACGGGAGTCCCAACTCAAGCTTCGCTCAAGTCGAAGGATTTTCGGCCCGAGTCCAACCAGAGGCCCAATGTAGGCCAATACGGCCGGTTCCACTTTAATAGTTTTAAGGCACCACTTGGATGCACAAACATTCATCATCACCACCATGGCTATCATCATCATGAGAGCCTTATTTCATGGATACAGTGTCTAGGGTTAAGGGGTTGTTTGCCTTTTACACATGGTATATGAAAATAGGTTTTGCAAATGTAAATATCACACATGTACATGCTATATATGTGAACAAATTACCATCTTTATCAAAATTACCATTTTCATGAGTCAATTAGTACATCTAGTGGTTTGAGATATGCTTTTTTTTTTATTTTATGTTTTTGCATGTCTTATGAGAATTAGTTATCACTGTATTTTTGTGAAAAGTCTAGGTGGGGTATATCTATCACTTAATTCAAATCTTGCAATACACCAGAACCCCTTTGAAAGTCACACCCCAAGTTTTTGTCAAATCCTAATTTATTGAACCGCTGGATCGACTGTGCATCAATTCGAATAGACTAGATTTATGGGCCACAGATGAAGGAGTTAGGGATGTATGATTAGGCCAAAGTTGATATTTGGGTGGTCTCACAGAGAACTTTCTATCTCCTTAGTCCCATCTCCAAATGGGACTCATAAGTGGGCCCTATAAAAAGTTCTCATGGTAGGTTTGTGAGAATACTTCCCGTACGACTAAAGCCCATAATCTTGCAACAAAAATTCTAGCTATAGCACAAGAGAAGTGGTCATAATTTTGTTTCCAATTAGAAGTTCCGTCTCTTCATTGCAATGGTTTTTGCTTCGACTTCAGTAGCTGCAAATTTGATACTACTTTTTCTGGATAACATGAAACTAACACAGTTTAGACTGTGCGTTTTGGTATTCAAATTGTTGCTGTTGCTGTTGGCTAGGATGCATTGTGGGTATCAGGGCTTCAATCTCTCTTCTACGAGGTCCATTTCGGCGCTCTTAATTTGGCTTTTTTCGTGCAGGGGCTGTCGTAAAATGGAGAAAGGTAGTGGCTATATATCTGAACTCTTGGGGAGCATTCCCAGTTTATCGAGAAGGTTTCTCTTTCGCGTGCTGTCCGTTGGTCCCATCCCTCATCATATTGGATTTATTCTGGATGGAAACCGTAGATATGCGCGCACTCATCATCTGGAAGCAGGAATGGGTCACAGATATGGGTTTCTGGCTCTGTTGTCCATTTTCAAATACTGTCTTGAGCTTGGAGTGAAGTATGTAACAATATATGCTTTCAGCATAGATAACTTCAAGCGAAAACCTGAAGAACTTCAGTATCTGATGGACCTTATTCTGGAAAAAATTGAAGCAGTGCTCAGTGAAGAGAACATACTGAAACAGTACGGTGTAAAGGTTGACTTCTTAGGAAATCTGAAGCTCTTCCCAGAACCCATTAGGAAAGCGGCTGAGAAGGCGATGGCGGCCACAGCCCAGAATAATGGGACAGTACTTCTAGTCTGTCTTGCCTATACTTCCACTGATGATATAGTTCATGCTATTGAAGGATTATATAAAGAGAAACAGGCCAGAATTCAGCAAACAGAAGAGGAGAAACAGATGGGCGACGGTGACGAACTGGTTGAATGTTCCGGAGGAAGCAATTTCGAAGAATTTTCAGTGTCATCAGCAGATTTGGAGAGGCACATGTACTTCGCGGGGTACCCAGATCCAGACATCTTGATCAGGACTGGCGGTGAGACACGGCTGAGTAATTTCTTTCTGTGGCAAGGCACATTTTGCCTCTTGAACAATCCTAAGGCTCTCTGGCCAGACATTTCACTCTGGCACTTGGTGTGGGCAATCTTGCAATACCAGAGGGTCCAGCCTCTCTTTGAAAAGAAGAAGCGATTATAAATAGCAAAACTATTTAACGTATTTCATCTTATAGATGATATGAAGATCGTCTAGAGAAATTTGCACTTGCATCTCGAAGGAAGGTTGTGCTAGCTGTTTGGAATTTAAAATATAATACAAATCACAAATAGTATTTAAATTCAATTTCAACCAAGCTTTCATCAGACACTCAAAACAATCATTTTATTCCAAGGCACAATTGTTCATTGATACAAATCATCAGATCCAGAATTCATAATTAATGAGAAAAAATAACAATAATGATGATATTGCACGTTGTCCAAGGGAAACAGTTTCATGCTTGGTGATCAGAGCTATTTGTGATCAGTGAGACACACAGGATCCGTCTTTGACTTTTGGGGCATATGCTTTTATGGTCTGAATCTGCTCCAAACCACTTCTGTCATGGATGGACGGTTTGTTGGGTCTGACCTAAGACACTCGAGAATGAGCTGAAAAGCCAGAACTACACCTTTGGATGGGTACTGGCCTTCAAGCCGCTGGTCCATCACCCGCGATAATATCTTCTCCTGATCAGATAGATATGTTTTTGCCCACTCTACCAAATTTTGTTGTCCTCTTACAAGGTTTTTGTCAATTGCCCGTCTGCTAGAAAGCATCTCGAGCAACACAACTCCAAAACAATATACGTCGCTCTTAACGTATAGACGACCTGGTTGATGTTGATGGAGGCACACTTTTCATTATTCAGATCAAAGAAATTTCAACTGCGTGAGATATTTTTCAAGCAAGAAATATCATTATAAATATTTTATTTAAATTTTATCATGATCTACCATGAATCAAGGGATGAAAGTTGGTTCCATAGCCATTGTCATCTTTCCGAAGAGGATGAATGGTTTTGATCATAATTTAGGGGTCTACAGAAGCCCATAAGAGTAGATCTAATATTCACATTTTTTTACAAAAATTTCAAAATCTATGTCAAATAATATGATGGTTGTTGTTTATGTTATGAAGACAGAACATAGTTTGGATCTCAATTTAATTGCCCATACTTAAATTAAAAAAGAAAAAACTAATTGATATTCATCACATTTATAACCTAGCCACTCTATTTGCATTTAAAGTTCCGCCTTTTCACAAATATCTAAAGATCTGTATAAGATCAACGGTCCAAATTTTATATTCTAATCTTTTTAAAACTTCTTAAGAGGTATGATGTTTTAGATCTTGATTTCTTAGCTAGAAGAAAAATAAGAAAAAAAAAAAAAACAGAATACAGACTTGTAGCAGCACGTTTAAAACCCAGCCACTCTATTAGCATTTTAAGTTCCATCTTTTCATAAATATTTGAAGATCTGTGTAAGATCAACAGTCCAAATTTTATATATAGCCATTTTAAAGGTTATTGATAGATCTAATGGTTTAGATCTTGATTCGGTGGCCAAAAAACAAAAAAAGACAAAAAAAAAAAAGCAAAAAACAAGTTGACTGTTAAAATAGTCAAATGGTGGTTACCAAACAATCTAAGTTTCAAATGGAAAAGAGAAAATAGTTATCTAAAAAACACGAGATCTTGTTGGCTACTACTAGAACTTTTTTAAGGCAGAAAACACGAAAGAGAAGGTGCAATGGGGAGGTTCTCGTTTTTAATGGAATTAATTGCCTTAATAGTCAAGGACAAAATGGAATTAATGCATTTTTGGAATGTGAAAGATGTTATTTTTTTGGGAGAAATGAAGGAATGATGGTTGTGGGTTTTTAAATTTGAAAAGATATTATTGCTTAATTATGAGATTATGGGGCCTCCTTTTTAAAGGGGCCTAAATCAAGGGCTTTGCTTGCTCAATGTCAGAGCCAGCCCTAGCACCACTATGTAGTGGCAAGGTTTTAATGACTTCAAAGGGTGCCATTTCTCTCTTTTTTAATTCACTTCTTACATTTTTGCCACAATTCTTCTCCATGTTAGGTCTCTAATATTACTTTCTTCCAATTTAAAGCTAGAAGACACACCCAAAAGACAAATAAGAAGGAAAAAAAAAACATACAATAAGAGGACTACTACGCCCCTTATCTTATTTACATTTGAAAAAAAAATACATATTGTAGCCTTTTATATTATTCTAGATTTTCTGTGGTTTTTTTTTATTTTTTGTACATTTTTTCGAATCACACCGTTGCTTGCTATGTAGTGGTCCTACGCCAACCGCTACCATTATTTTTATCAATCAAGGGAGGGTTTATTAAAAAAATAAAATACAGGAGCTTTTTTGAGGTTATGTGAATAAATATATATAATATTTTTTTATAACCCAGGATATCCGATACTAGCTCAGCCTTCAGACCTTTGGTCTTCCGCCCGGGGGTTACCCAATTCCGATGTGCATGGACTATTCCCTGGGGTCTTTTGTGGAAACCCAAAGCTCAAAACGAAGGTTATGTAAAAATATAGGAGTCTTTTTGTAAAAAAACTCTTTATAATTTTACAGTAGTGGTGTGTATGCAAATTCACATACACAACTACACATTCGCAAAAAGTGTTGGAGCCCACCTAGGAGCCCCACCAATAAAAAAGATGGGGGATTGGGCATTCTTAATGGATCCAACTTGCCTATTATACTCTATTAAAGCCAAACATTTTCAATGTAATTCGGACAGTTTAGTTAAATTTTAGAAATAAGTCTTTCTTCTCTCCTCCATTATCTTCTCTAGACTATCCTTCTTATCCCATACAACACATATTTTATCTCATCATTTTTACTTTTCCATTTTCTACAAAACTCTTTTGTGTTCACATCTCCTATTCCATTTCTACATTTTTTCCCTTTTTGTTTTCTACATCACTTCTTAAATTTCTTTTTCTACCTATCAACTCTCAATTGCAAAAATAGGTATGGTCATATATTTTTTTTCTTTTTTTTAAAAAAAATATTATTATACATTGTATTTGGACCACTATCAAAGTCAATACTTATTTTTTAATTGTATGAATATTTGATTTGCATTGTATGAATGTACTCATGTGGAGCTAGTAAAATAGAGTGCTGCTATCTGCACTCCAAAAATTTCTATCCACACTTAATCATTAAAAAAATCATAAAATTAATAAAATGCCCCCACCCTCCGCCTCCGGCAACAATCGGTGGCAGTGGCAGAGGGGGACCCCCCCCCCCCCCCCCCCCCCCCCACACCCTCTGTCACGCCCCCAAAATTGGGCCGAATCCAAACTCGATTTTAGGGGTGTGAGAATTAGGGCCAATTAAAAATTTTTTTCTAACATAAAGACACGGGCCCCAATTCGGGTGGATCGAAATCCTTCGTGAGGCTATACTTGGTGATCAAGCAACCATAATCACACGCGGAATTAAAATCCATACTCATCACAGACGATTATCATATAGCAATCATGTAACAAATCTTATTAATAATAAAATCAAGGTCAAGTGCTTCGAAGCATAACAATTAAAGTTATAAATCCAAGACAAATAAATTTAATAAATAGACTAATGGCCCAACATGACCTTATTACATAACTTAACGTTCCGATCTTTGCACCAACTCTAGGACACCTCAGTTGATGTCATCGGTACTCCACTCAATAACTCTGCCATCTGGCGGGATCCCCTACGTCACTTGACCCTCCGGTTCGACACCGGTAACGGGACATAGACACCAAAAGTAGTGGGTCACATTGACGTAATCTGGCAAGAGGGTAAACTGCAAGCAATTGATTAATCAACTGAATTAAACAGAAGTATTCATTATAACCCAAAATATATCAGATGCAAACCCCAATGGCATGAATGCACAGAAACGGGTATTCCCGCGGATAAATATACAGAAATGAGTAATCCCGCATACAGATAACAGAAACGGATAATCCCGCATACAGATAACAAAAACTGGTAATTCCGCAGATAATAATAGAATCGGGTATTCCCGCAGATAATAATAGAAGGCACAGCTGTGTGCTATAATCCATAGTACACGCTGACCCGATGGCGTACGTCCACCTCCGAACTGCAGTCGGTCAGATATATATATGTGCATATTTACAAATACATACGTATACAGATGCAGAATGAATCATGATATGACACCCTTAATCCCAATATTCAACCAATATCAATTTGAGTATTTCGACTTCTAAATTTGAAAGTGTATTATGAATGTGATCAATTCAAATTCTCTGAGGATAAGCACTAAACCACCTAACGGTCATAGTTAGTTAAATATACACATGAGAATTAACCTTATTTCACAATGGAAATGTAAGTCCACGATGCTGATATACTACTTTTGGTGCCTATCATGTGACGCATCCCGAATCTCATATTCTCATTCTGCATTTAGTCCAATTCTTATCTGAACATTCAACTAACTTTACTCAAAAGGCATACTTCATCTAATCTAATTATGTATATTCAGTGTGTTTTACAAATTGGGTAAAAAAAATGTTCAACTTCCAAATCCAACGTCAAATCAAGTCATGATCAAAAGGAGAAAGGGAATAATTAATTCCTTAATATCATTGTTGTGTATAAATACACCTTATTAATTTATATAAAACTAAAGGTACAAATCTCGGGCCCCAGTTTGAAATCAAACTCAAATTAAAAATCCAAATTAGAATCATAAATACAATCTTTATAAGGTTTATTAATTACCAAATGTATTTTAGTTAATTTCAAATCAATCTAAATAAACATTAATCAAAATTACATAATTCTCAATTAAATTTATAAATAATCCAAGCTAAATTTCAAATAACATTGAAATAAAAATTAACTGAATGAAATCCAATCCTTATTAGCATAATAGAACCATTAACCAAATTATAACCCCTTAAATATTATAATTAATATTCAGAAACTCTAATCATCTCTATTTATATAAATATATATGTATTTCTTATTTTTTTTTAAAAAAAAGGGATGACGAGCCCAGACCCGCACCCGGGCCCGCCAGGCAGCCGGCCTAGGCAGTGCTGCCGCCTGGCAAAATATTTTTTTTCTTTTTTTTAATATATATATGTAAATCAAATATAGATTCAAAGGCATTAAACCTAAAGTACATATTTGGTTTCAATCAAAATCAATCTTCATTGTTAATCTCTTAACCAAAAACCAAAAAAACATTAGACTAAACAAATAATTCATGTTTTGAACATATGATTAAACAAAGTAACAAAGAAGATATTGTTTGCAGTTATCCACTTGTCTGGATCTAGAAGCCAAAAGCAAATCTGAAGACCAGAAGATCCAACCTTGGTTTCCCTCCCGGAGAACTTTTAGGGCTTGGTTGCAGAAGAGAGGAAGAAGATGGGAAAATGGGAAAAACCCTAAGGGTTTATATTAAGAGGAGGTTTTTCTAAATTACAAGGAAGGGCTCCTTGCTTTCTAGTGGGTTTTTTAAGAAATTCCAAAAAGAGTCATCTGGCCTAAAAGGGTCAATTAACTCAGGCCCAATTGTGTTAAATCAATCTATCTGACGCTCTTAACCCAACTCAAACGTGACAGACAGGTATGACCCAATATAAAAAATTCGGGACTTGACATCTTCCCTCCGCCCCTTCTCCTCTCCCCCTCTTTACCTCCCCTCTATTCTCTCTCTCCCCCAGCCTATCCTTCTAGCCCTCCCAACCCCTCTGGCACCCCTCTCTTTTCTCTCTCTCCCTCTCCCGCCCCTCTCTGTTCTCTCTCCCCTCCGCACCTCTCTCTTCTCTCTCCCCTTCTCCATCTCCCTTTCCTTCCTCCTCTTTGATCTCTCTCTCCCCCACCCCCCCTCTCCCTCTCCCTCTCCCTCTCCCTCTCCCTCTCTATTCTCTCTCCTCCGCCCCTGCCTCTTACCGGTATGACCCAATATAAAAAATTCGAAACTTGACATCCTCCCTCCGCCCCTTCTCCTCTCCCCCTCTTTACCTCCCCTCTATTCTCTCTCTCCCCCAGCCTATCCTTCTAGCCCTCCCAACGCCTCTGGCACCCCTCTCTTTTCTCTCTCTCCCCTCCGCCCCTCTCTCTTCTCTCTCCCCTTCTCCGTCTCCCTTTCCTTCCTCCTCTTTGATCTCTCCCTCTCCCTCTCTCTCTCCCTCTCCCTCTCCCTCTCTATTCTCTCTCCTCCGCCCCTGCCTCTTAACCCCCCCCCCCCCTCTCTCCTCCCCTTCCCCACCTGCCCCGCTGTTATGCCCCATTCACCGAGTGAAGAGAGGGGGTGGGAGAGGGAGAGAGAGAGAGAGGGGGTCGGAGGGGGGTTAAAACTGGAGTGTGGATAGAAATTTCTAGAGTGCAAATACCAGCACTCGTAAAATATTAGGCCCATCAAATTATCATAGCCATTTGATCCACAGCCTTCTATTACAATTTACAACCAGTATCAAACTATCAATAACTATCCATAGGACCAGCTCAACCCTATCCAACCTCTTGACTCAATTACAATTACAACTGGTAAATTGAACGCGCATTTTATATAGAAGATGAGATGAAGAAGATTGTCGAGAGCCTAGAGGTTATTCCCATCAGCATCTCAAAAGCTGGTTGTGATAGCTGTTTGGAATTTAAAATAAAACACAAATTGAAAATAGAATTTAATTAAACTCAGTTTGAGGTGGACAACAGCCAAACCAAGTTTCCATTAGACATTAAAAACAATCATTTTATTCCATGATCCAATTGTTGTTCATTGATACAAATCATCACATAAACAATTCATACACACAAAGCACTTTCATCAAAACTATTCATGTTGGAATAGATTACCTCAATTTTGAATATTGCTTTCCCCAGAGACATCCTTCCATTTTTTCCAGTTCCAACATTACCAGCAGCCTCTGGATGAAGTGGGGAACAGTTCCATGCAGGGTGATCAGAGTGACTGAATCTGCTCCCGCCAATGCTTTAAGGATTTCTTATTATTCCAGGGGCATATGCTTTATGGGCAGCCTGAATCTGCTCCAATGCTTCCACCACTTCTGTCATGGATGGACGGTTATCTGGGCTAGACCTGAGACACTTGAGAATGAGCTGAACAGCCTGAATTGCACCTCTGAATGAGTATTGGCCTTCAAGCCTCTGATCCATCACCCGCCACGATAATACCTTCCCCCGATTAGATATATATTGTTTTGCCCAGTCTACCAACTTGTGTTGCCCATATGGACGGCTTATGTCAATTGCCTGTTGGCCTGAAAGCATCTCAAGCAATACAATTCCAAAACTATATACGTTGCTCTTTGCATGCAGACGACCTGGTTGATGTTGATGGAGGCACACTTGTCATTGCTCAAATCAAAGAAATTTCAACCATTTAAGATATTTTTCAAGCAGGAAATAAATTATACTATTTTTCCCTGTTGCAACCCGGTCGTAGTTACCACAAATTTTTAGCAGAGTTTTATGACCAAAAGGGAAGAAGGAATGATCATTATTAGCTCTTTACCTTTTTCTTTGAACAACCGTTGTACCGGTTTGAAACCTAGTGAAAGCAAGTGATGACAAGGTTTAGAACTTGGATGTCACCATAAACTTTCTTATTCCAATGCATCATGTCAATAGTTGAGATTGTTGCTTTTCTCATCATCTCATTTTCATTGTAGTGAAAACTTCCTCATTAGGAGTTCATTATAGTGAGTTTTAACAATGTGTCCATGAAAAATAGTCAACAAGGCCTTCCAATTCAGCTCACCTGTTCACAAATACCTCTACAAGGCTCTATGGCCGTCTGTTGTGATTGAAGTGAGTTTCTCTTTCTACCAACGTTTCCAGACAAAGACCAGTTACAAAGCCTAATTCAAAATACTAAGATGACTTCTAAAAAAAAATATCAGGATGTTTGATGTTTCACACTTTCGTAATATATGAATGCACCCAGACAGTTCATACAGGGAATGTAAGGTTATAATGAATAACCAATTCAGAGAAAATGGAACTGGTGTACAAGCCAAACAAGCCCAAATCACCAAACAAAAATTCCAAATTCCACTGCCGAAACATTTTAGAAACCTCCCAGTCCTGCTGATTCACTTATTTGATGTATAAAGCAAAAGCTGCTGGTTTTTATTAAAAACATTGTTTCTCACCAGTGAACTAGGCATACAGAATAATAAATTTGAATGAAGAGAACTACAAAACAACATCCGCCCATGCAAAAACTAGAAAGCAAATTAAGGTTAGTTTAAAATAAAGAAAGTCCTCTACAGTGTGAACAAATTAGAATGAACACAGAAATTACAAGAACTTGTAGCATGAAGGTTGCTACCAAAGAACTGATCTCACCTGTAAGCACATATTCAGGAGCTGCGTAACCAAAGGTGCCTATGATGGGTGTGGTGACATGTGAATTTTCACCCACTGGGCCATTCTTCGTTAACCCAAAATCAGAAATTTTTGCATTATAGTTCTGTAGGAAATAAAAAGAAGAAGAAAAGAAATCACATTAAGAAATAGATCAAACAAGGGTTTCTCCCTTTGTCTCTGTAGCAGAATAAATCAGGATGGAAGAGTTTACCGAATCAAGCAATATATTAGATGCTTTAAAATCACAATATATGATTTGTCTTTCTAAGGAGTGTAAGAATGCAAGGCCCCGAGCTGCACCTACTGCTATCTTGATCCTTATGCTCCATGAAAGTGGTGGAAAGGCAGAACCTCCTACAGCAAATGCATCAATCTAGAAACATAAAAAATGGTTGCAATTCTATGAAAAGACAAATGCAGCTCAGACTTGCCAAGTCTGTACCTGTGCAGAGGTGAGACAGCATTGTATGGTGTTTCACAATGATAAATATATCATATACAGGTAACATAATTGTAAATTCCAAAGCAGGAAAGTAAAATATGCTTTGTATAGATACATGTTATATCTAGATCAGAACTACTAACAAGATTAGAGAATTGAGGCTGCTTTCTTCGATCCAAAATAGAAGTTGAGTTCCCTGTGAAAAGAAAATTGACTGCTCCAATGACATGGGAATTTGCATTGAAATGCATAAGTCGGTTATAGACATAATTTTTCAGAACATATGTATATGAATCTAATCGGTAGGGAGCAAGACTTTTTAAATGGTCATCTGAGGAAGTAAAATAATGATTATGAAAATAATAACATGATAGTGACAACTGTTGGAAATTCAAGTGCTCTCTCAAACATGACAAAAACACATATTACAGTTACAATAATAATGTTGTTTACTACTTACTTTTGAAAAGGTGGTTATCCAAACTCCCTCTTGGCATGGATTCGTATACAAGTAGTAGTTCTCTGCCTTGCACAGAGTGTCCTAAAAGCCTCAAAAAGTTTGGATGAGAAAGGCTCCCAGCGACATTCACCACTGACTGCAAAAAAAAGGAACATAGATAAATAAAATAAAAACACATGCCAGTAGAATTAAAATCATTAAATTACAAAAATAAATAAATAAAATAAACAATATTTATGCATAAGCATGAACAGAATGAGAGAAAGAAAGGTGTTATTGTTTTTAACAGAAACGATCTAAATAGTAACTGTGGGAGGCATCTTACATCCTTAATCATAGTTTTATTTCTAGAAATATAATGAGAATTTTCTGTAGAGGATCATTTGTTAGGTTTATCTGTTATATTCCAAGTTAACCAGATGGGCCCATTGGGTTAGACAAGGACTGCGTTAAGGTCTAGGGTATTTTTGTAATTGTACTAAGGCCTTCTTGGGGACCAAGAAAGTGGAGATTATATATATCATACAATCTATGATCGTAGATCTTGTGGAAGAGAGTCTACTCTCTTATCCTACGATCATATGGAAGAGAGTCTACTCTCTTATCCATAGTGTCTCCAACACCACATGAGGGAGACGATGTGAGAGTGAGAGTCTCTTAATGCCTTTGCTTTGTTATAATGAAGATGATATTGTCTCTATGTCCAGTCCATGGACGTGGCCCTCATTTAGTGAACCATGTAAATCTTCTATGAACCACGTAAATCTTCTGTGAACCACATAAACCCTTTGTATCTCTTCTTGTGTGTTTATAGTGCAATTGGATTTATTGATGATCGATCGCATTCTATTAGCGCACGCTTTCGCATATGTGCGCTCCCAACACTATTTGCCTGCATGATATGAATCCCTATTAATTCATTACAAAATGGGCTCAATAAGGGATTTGTAAAGAGGTAAGGGTCAAGTGAGGGGTTAAGGATATATGGTAGAGTGATAGATGGGACCATTTAATCTACTAGGGTGATGGTTGAATATTCACTTTTCATAATTTTCGAAAAAACACAATCCTGCTTCCTCACTACCCCAGGGGAGATAATTTGATGCCCATGTATGGACTATTACCTTTTTATCAGAAATACATTTCTTAGAATTCCAAGGAATTCAATTCCATGCAACCAGCTGTCCCCAAACAGGAATCTTTGTTGTTGCTTTTCATAATCTTTGTCAAACTAGTGTTGGATTGAATGGAAAATACCTGCCACTGTTCCCATTCCTCCAAGTTGTTTGAATTCAGTTTCCTGACCGCAATGGCCATCCCACTTCCGGCCTTGGTTGGTGCAAGTGTCTTCTCATCAATCCAACCCATGAAAACCTTCCCGAAACCTCCCTCCGCAACAAGTGTCTGAGGACTGAACTTCCTGGTCGCCTTCTCCAACTCTGCAAAACTGAAAATCCTTAAGTTGGGAATGATAGGAAGGATCGGACGGTTTGGGGACATCTCAGCCGTGCCGCTTGAAAATGAACTCCTAGCTCCCGAATGCGTCCCTTCATTGCCGTCGTTGTTTGAAATCGCTGCTAATTTGAAAAAAAGAGAAAAGTAACAGAGGATTTGAAGGGAACCCAACCCCCATGTGACATGTGAGTGAGATTATCCAAAACTAACTGAAAAGGTAAGAAAACAACCCATTTCAAAAACTATCTACAGTTTTAAAACGAGAGGGGAACAAACCCATCTGGGTTCATCAAAAAATTGCATCTTTTTTTCTTTCTACTTCCTCTTTTATCATTACCTGGGCTTGAAGATCTGGTTGAGCTGGGACTGGAACTACTACTAGAGGAGTCAAATTGCGGTATCCAGAAATTCCCCATCTCTCTTTCTCTCTCTCTCTCTCTTCTTCTGTCTACCAAGTTGCAGAGATTGAGATAGACAACTTGCTTAAGAAGAACAAGAGATGCCTCTCCCTCTTCTAGCAAGTCGCCTTGGCTTGATAGCAGAAGTAGCAAAAAGCAGTAGCAAAACTACATAAACAACTTCTTGAGATGGCAATCGTGACACGTCATTGCGCCTACTGAGATAACAGCCGACATTGCGCGTACTGAGATGACAGCCGTCATTACGCGTAGAAGACTTTCGCTTATAATTAACGGACTTAAGCAAATAGTTTTAAAAAGAAAAATTTTCAAAAAAGGCATTAACTTTTTATGTTATTTAGAAAAGACATAAATTCCAAAACTTTCCACATTAGTCACCAAGTTTTTCTAAAAAATTTTTAATTAAGGACATCCATCTATTTTAAACTATTTTTTATACAACTTTTTTTTCCTTATTTTTTTAATATATCTCAATTACCTTTTTTTGAAATAAATTTTTTATTCAATTGTTCTATATTTTTTTTTCATTTTCTTCTCCTCTATCTTTATGATGATCAAGGACATCTAGCGTCCTCATGTTGATCGTGCGCATGGTGACCGAGTGCATCTAGTGGATGCTAAAATCATGTCATGGTTTTAATTGATTAGGAATTTTGGTTTTTTAATAAATTTGAAGGACAAAATTACTAGGAAGTATTTTTAAATTGTCAACTATCCTTAATTGAAAATTTACTAAAAAACTTGGGGACTAATTTGAAAAGTTTAAAAACTTGTCTCCTTTTTTAAAATAAGATAAAAACTTAATGCTTTATTTAAAAATTTTTCAAAAAAAACCACTGAACAGAGAGATACTGAAAATGAAAATTGAAGCTCTTTTTTTTTTCAAAAAGGAAAAGCCATAGATGTTAGTTTTTTTCATTTTCTATATTAATTAATGATATTTATTTTTTTACCCTTTCATGATATTTATCTTACTATTAATATCTTTTTTTTAAACATAAATACTTGATTTGAATCTTTGAAAATGAATCTGACTTGAGTTTGGAGAAATCTAGTCTAAATTTTATTTTCTTTATATTCTTAAGGATTTTACGTTAGTTCATGTAAATAGGTAAACGGGAATATCTCTCCAACTCTATTTTTAAAAAGTTTTTTTAAGAGAACTGCTAAGATCACCGTGTGGGAGCATTAACTTTAGGTTCTTTTTTTTTTGTACAATAACTTTAAAGGGATTTTTTTAGTAAAATTCTTTATATTATTTTCTTTTATATAAATTGTGATGCTTTCTCAAGTTACAGATACAGTGAATTTATTTCAATATATCTTCTCAAAAAATAAAAATGAGATATCCATTGATCCGATTCCATTGGTCATCGACATGATAGACTTTGGGGATAGACTTTAGTGGCCCACATCCACCGATGAACGTGCATGCATACACGTGCGCGTACACAACTGCACTTTCACATCAAGTGTTGACGTCCACCTGCGAGACCCAACAATTAAGGGAAAGGTTGGGGGTTAGGCAATCTTGAAGGATCCTTCCATCGTATAAAAATTATCATGACCCTTAGATCGGCGGCGCTCTATTTTAACAGTTTTAAAATCTACCATTTTCTACGAGTTCAATCAAACGATCAATTTTATTCAGATTGGTGTAAGATTTAAGGAATCAGTGCATTTTGAAGGGGGCTTGGATGGGCCAAGCTGATTGATGATGAGACCAAGGGAATCGAATGATCCAATGATAGGGCCCATTTATCAAATTTCAAGTTAATCTCATGCTCCTAAACCAATGATTATTGGCCCAAAGTTTAATGACTATATGTTTTTTTAAGAAGAAAGAAAATTGTCCATCCACCGGTGGCCTACTAAAAGTTCTCACAAGATTCTTTTATCAACCACTAAATGGAGTCCTTGCGGTACCAAATCCCTTTTTCTTACTTATTTCCCCACTTTTACCTCTTTATCTTTAGAAATCTTAAACACCTCTCGAGTCTTGACTCGATTACAATTTACAACTGGAAAATTGTCTAGAGGTTATTCACACCTGCATCACAGAAGATGGTTGTGTTAGCTGTTTGGAATTTAAGATAAAACACAAATCGCTCATTGATACAAATCATCACATCCACAATTCATAATTAACAAAAAGCAAAATAATAAGATTGATATTTACACCAGCTGTCCAATAAGCACAAACAATTGGACATGCACACAGGCACTGTCATCAGAATTGTTCATGTTGGAATAGATTACCTAAATTTTGAAGATTGCTTTGAACATTGACATCCTTGTAATTGGCATTTGTTTCAGTTCCAACATTACCAACCTTAGGATGAAGTGGGTGTTGGGTTTATGTCTTGTATTTTGAGTTCACCGGATTGGTCCACAGGGTTAGTCTTGGACTTGGCTTTGGATTACGGGTATTTTGGTCTTTATAACGAGGTTTTTTAGGGGCTAAGAAAGAGATAGTTATATATATGATATAACCTGCAACCCTAAATCTAAATACAAGAGTGCAGTAAAAGAGTAGAGTTATCTTTTAGCCATAGACGTAGGCATCTCGTCGAACCACGTAAATCTCTCATTTGTACTCTTATGTGCTTGTCTTTTTTTATGTGTAGCTTTGATTGTTGATCGCAGGTTACGCGCTTCCGCATGTGTACAACAAGTGATATCAAAGCATGGGTTGTGCCTCACGATTGACAAAGATTTTTCATATTAATCCGAAGAGGGCTGTGCTCAGTTGTAACTTCGAGACAAGGAAAGGATCTCCCTCTCGGGTTTCAGATTTTGTGGCATAGAAGTCGACACTTGCATTGATTTTTTGGAGTAGTTCTAGATATTGCAACAGAAAGGAAGCCGCTGGGTTACAAGAGATAACCATATCAGTCACGTGTCTGTGACTGATTCTTTTTATCTTGTTTTGTTGGAAACAAGGGAGAAAGAGAAAAGTCCCTATGTTGTCTTCTGTAAAAGAGAAACAATGACAACTGGATAGATTTAAAAAAAAAAAAAAAAACTCACCAGAAGGTTTGCCGGAAGTCACGCTGCTGCAATTGCCGTCACTACCTGTAACACTCCGATCCCCTTTGAGCCGGATTAGTGGCTCATTAGTGTGTGTTTTGTTTTATTTTATTCTTTTGGACTTGGTTTTGGGCCTTGGATAGGTAGTTGAGTGACCTTTGACCTGGAATAGGTAGTTCTAAGCCCTTTTTCGTAATTTTGCTTTGGCTTTGCTCATCTCATCTTTGCATCATCTTGGTGTCAGCACGCGTATTTCGTTGAGCTCGACAATTTCCGTAACTGTGTCAGATCCGTTTGGAGTCAATTGGAGAAGTTAGACCTTCGTGTGACTTGAACTGTAATTAGTCTAAACCCATTGGACCTTGTTTTAAACTTCCAAATCTATAAATATAAGTCATGCTCCAGATGTCCAACTCCTTGCCCATCTGTCTTGGTCGTTGCATGCAAGAAGAATTCCAGGGAAGCTCCACGTTGTCTCATTCTCTCTTCTTCCTTCTCTTGCTCGATTGTGGATTGGAGCCCTTGTTTGATTTGGGTTTGCTACTCTTCATTGGATTGGGTTCTTCTTCATTCTTTCCTCTCTGTCTATGTTTTGTGGCTTTGGCTTTGGGTAAGTGGGTTCTCTCCCAACTCTCCCTTCTTCTTCTCCAATTTCAGCTCTTTTCTTTGTTGATGTGTCTACATCTCATGCATGGTGTATCTCTTTGATTTGTCTTGATTTTAGTTGCTTTGGAGCTTGAGTCAGTGGATTTGGTAGAGATTTGAGGCAAGTATAAGTACAGGCTTTGATAACACATATGGGTGTTGTTTGATTACTTGGATTCATTCTCATTCTCTGTATAGAAATGTTTTACAGCCATTTTCTAAGCTATGAGAATCAGTTGAGCTTGTTTTATCCAGTTTCTGTACAAAAATTTCGTTTCTGTAATCTTCCCGAACTCGTATTCTGTATTGTACGGCTAAGCCGTAAATTTCTACGGTTCGCTTTCCAGAGACTCGAAAATCTGAATTTGTTCTACGGCTAGGCTACGGCTAAGCCGTAATTTGTCCTACGGCTGAGCCGTAAGCTAGCCGTGACCCAACCGTACCCCAGCCGTGAATTAATTCTCTGATCAGTCGAAACTTTTCTGATATCAGTACTCCTACGGTGAGGCTACGGCTAAGCCGTGGATTGGTCTACGGCTAAGCCGTATACTGACTGTAGCTCAGCCGTGAGATGTATCAGATCAGAGGTGGAAAAGCTGACAGTTTAGCCGTGTTCTGAAGGGAACCACGGCTAAGCCGTAGTGCATATTGCGGCTACGCCGTAGGATGCCACGGCTAAGCCGTAGGTCACCCATGGCTAAACCGTAAGACCTGTTAAATATCAGTTAAACTTAGGCTAATGGTGTGACCTTGTAGGGCTCAAATACAGGTTAACCATACCCGTACACCGGCCCGATGGACTCTTTGGATCGCATGAATAATCTGTTAGGCTGTGACTTGTTCATGTGAGCGTTGATCACTGTTAAGCACCTCCCCATGGGTGTTGGTTTAAGGGACTTCGATGCACATAAGGATTATATTGCAACACTAGGATGGCAACGGTGCATCGAATAACTTAAAACTACATCAACATGCACGGTTAGTGACAGTGATGCAACTAGATTAGACTTGGCTTGTAATGAACCTTGAATCCGTATTAATCTGAGATGCATTGCATATTGGTTATGGTTTTGCCCTCTGTTCTGTTAATCTATGTTATGCATTCCTCAGTCATTTTGCTTTCGTTCTGTATATCTGTATTATTCTTCGCTCTGTACTCTGTTTTGATCTATGCTATGCTTTGTATATTCTCTGGCTTTGTATATCTCTGATTTTTGGGTATTCCCTGGTGGCTCTGCCCAGAGGTTAATACGTGAGGATAAGATCCGGTCCTTGTCATCGGTGAGTCCAAAGCGGATAATCTCCTTTCTTTAGCTTTGATTTGATTGGTATTAGTCTGGCTCTACTCAGCCTCAGCCCTAGGATACCCGACGGGGTTACCTCTGGCGTAGATCTCTGTATCTCTGTTTTAACTGCAGTGTTGCTTTGTCTTGGGACCCCGGAACCCAGGAACCGAGACCCGTTGTACCTTTGGCCTGGACAGCGGTGTTCTCCTCTGCTCTGCTCTGCTCTCTATTGGAGAGAACATGGTTAACGTAGTAGCCAACTAGTTCAGTATTCTATGTTTTGATTCACATATCATGTTTTACTTCTATGCACGATTTGCTTAGTTTCCTAATATGGAACTCTGTATTCAATCTTCTGTCATTATTATATCCTCTTTGATACTATGCGTGTTTCACCCCTGTTACTTATATTTGCTGGATCGTTGTATTCATTCGTGTTGTCTGTGGTGTTGCAGGCTCAGATACCTTGCCCAGCTCCCCGGCGGTCGAGGAGGCTGCAGGGGCGAGTGTAGAGGCACCCTCCGGTTTGGCAGAGTGGGCCTGATCACTTCTGCCTAGTGCGTTCATGCATACTTCCAGTGGCTTTGGTTTTGGGATTTTGCGTTTTGGTTTTGAGAGCTTGTATTTGGACTTTGGACTTTGGACTTGTATTCTGTATATTTTGTGTATATTGATTTTGGTGTGTATTCGGTTTTATCTCAGTGTACTTGTCTTTGTCTTTTCCGTTTCGTATTTGCTTTGGCTTCCGCTATTTTATTTTCCTTTGTTGCTTGCTATGATATGTACAGCTTCCGCGTACGCTTAGTTCGCACGTGTTAGATCCCTTGTGTGCGTGCATCTGGACTGGGTTTGGGTGCACGTGCACGGGAGTACGTGTGTCACCGGTTTAGCTTTTCGCTAACCCCCGAATTCTGGGCTCGGGTCGTGACATACGTATTGTATGGTATCAGAGCATGCTAGTTATAAGCATGTAGGCATCTAAGAGCGTGGTGAGATGACGATATCAACTATTTGACTCGAGGTCTCATATGTTGATTTGGGGTTTGACTAACTCAGGGCATTTTATATTTGTGTGTTGTGTTTCTTTTCCTTTTTGCAGGATGGCATCAGGATCAGGATCTAGGGATGAGAATCAACAGGGCCATAACGGTGATAGTGGATCGGTACCCCCACATATCAGCAGTGAGGAGCGCTTGATGATGATGATGCAGTCTATGCAGTCATTACAGGCGCAGATGGCATCCATGGTAGATAGGCAGAGTCAGGCTGCCGCAGTTGCATCACCCCGTATAGATCAGCAAGTGATTTTTCAGCCTAAGGAATCAGACCCTAATGCTCTTTTCGACAAGTTCCGTAAGCGAGGGGCGACTGAGTTCCATGGGATAGAGGATGCATTGCAGGCTGAGCAATGGCTGGAACAGACAGAAGAGCTATTTGATACGATTGTGTGCAGTAACAAGCAGAAGGTAGTCCTCACAGCTTCTATGCTTCGGAGTGTAGCTAAGACATGGTGGAGGAGTGTCAAGAGCTCATTCCAGACTATGCCCAGTGCCACAGTTTGGGAGACCTTCAAGCAGCAATTCCGTCGTAAGTTCATGCCTCTCCATATTCAGCGAGCTAAGGAAGTGGAATTCTTCAACCTTCAGCAGAGACAGATGCCAGTTGCAGATTATGTACACAAGTTTACAGAGTTGTCCCACTTCGCAGAGGATATGGTGAACACGGAGCATAAGAAGGTGACTCGCTTCGTCAACGGCCTAAATCCGAGACATAAACGCCACGTGGTTGCTTGTATGTGGCCGGCTACCTTGGATGACGCTATTGACAGGGCTTATGATGCAGAGGCCATCTTTGAGGAGGAGCGAACAGAGGCTAAGAGGGCAGCAGGTTTCAGTGGCAGAAGCCAGTTTCAGAAGAAGTTCAAGGGTAAACAGGGCAGTTCGAGCAGTACTCAGGTGGTTTGCAGTCACTGTGGGAAGGACCACCCCACCGACAGATGTTGGAGGAAGAGTGGGGCTTGTTTCGGGTGTGGCTCTACGGACCACAGGCGGGCCCAATGCCCGAAGTTTCAGTCCTCTCCACAGACGAGACAGACAGGACCTACCTCACAGGGCAGATCCCAGCCAGCTCGCCCAGGCCAGAAGCAGAACCGCCAGACAGCCCGAGCCTATGCTGCTACGCATGAGGGCGCGGAGGAGGCCACGGTAGTGGAAGGTAAAATTTTAATTTCCGATGCAGAAGCTTTAGCTTTATTTGACTCCGGGTCTACGCGTTCGTACGTAGCACCCCATTTTGCTGTGCAGCTTCGACAGCGACCCACACCACTTCCATACTTGTTGTTGGTATCCACTCCGGTTGGTAAACGGGTGGAGTGCAGTGTTTTCTACCCTCAGTGCGCTGTGCGGATAGCTGGTCATCAGCTCCCAGTAGACCTCGTGTTGCTCACGACACTGGATTTTGATGTGATTCTTGGTATGGACTGGCTTGCGAGATATCATGCGTGTATCAATTGCTACAGCAAGGCTATTTATTTTGATTTAGGCAGCGGATTCCGATTTGAGGGCAGCCAGACGAAGTGCCCCAGGCGTGTGATATCTGCTTGTAAGGCAGACAGGATGCTTCGTAGGGGATGTGAAGGATTTCTTGCATTCATTTCAGAGAAGAAAGATCAGCGACAGCTCAGCGAGATTCCAGTAGTCAGCGAGTTCCCGGATGTCTTTCCGGAGGATGTGCCAGGGTTACCACCAGCTCGAGAGATAGAGTTTGCGATTGATTTGATGCCAGGTACAGCACCCATCAGTAGAGCTCCATATCGTATGGCACCTGCAGAGTTGTTGGAATTAAAGAAACAGTTGCAGGATTTGTTGGATAAAGGGTTCATACGCCCAAGTGTTTCACCTTGGGGAGCTCCTGTATTGTTTGTCAAGAAGAAGGATGGCAGTTTCCGGATGTGCATTGATTATAGGCAGTTGAACAAAGTGACTATCAAGAACAAATACCCATTGCCTAGGATTGATGAGTTGTTCGATCAACTTCAGGGTGCAGCTTACTTCTCTAAGATTGACTTGAGGTCAGGGTATCACCAGCTCAGGGTGAAGGATGAGGATGTTCCTAAGACAGCTTTCAGGACTCGGTATGGACACTACGAGTTCCTTGTCATGCCGTTTGGTTTGACGAACGCACCCGCAGCTTTTATGGCGTTGATGAACAGGGTGTTTACTTCATTCTTGGACCAGTTCGTTGTGGTTTTTATAGATGACATATTGGTCTATTCGAAGACTGCTGAGGAACATACAGACCATCTGAGGAAGGCATTGCAGCTGCTTAGAGATCACAAGTTGTATGCAAAGTTGGCTAAGTGTGATTTCTGGTTAGAGCAAGTTGCATTTCTGGGTCATAAGATTTCTAGAGATGGATTGATGGTGGATCCGGCTAAGATTGAGGCAGTAGTCCATTGGCCCCGTCCCAGATCAGTGACAGAGATTCGGAGTTTTCTGGGTTTGGCGGGATACTACCGCAGGTTTGTGCAGGATTTCTCGAAGATCTCAGCCCCGCTGACTCAGTTGACTCGGAAGAAGGTCCCGTATGAGTGGACAGAGAAGTGTGAGCGTAGTTTTCAGATGTTGAAAGAAAAGCTCACTACGGCGCCAGTGTTGACTCTCCCGGATGGTAGTGCGGGATTCGTGATTTATTCCGATGCTTCTCGAGTTGGACTAGGCTGTGTACTGATGCAGAATCAGAAGGTGATTGCCTATGGATCCAGACAGCTGAAGGAGCATGAGAAGAACTATGCCACACATGACTTGGAGTTAGCAGCCATTGTATTTGCATTGAAGTTGTGGCGACATTACCTGTACGGTGTGAAGTTTGAGGTCCATTCCGATCATCACAGTCTGCAGTACTTGTTTGATCAGCATGACTTGAATATGAGGCAGCGAAGATGGTTGGAGTTCATCAAAGACTACGACTTTCCGATCAAGTACCACCCAGGCAAGGGCAATGTAGTTGCAGATGCACTCAGCAGGAGGACAGACAGTCTTCAGGTGTTAGCAGGATTCTATATGCTTGTGCATGATCAGCCTGTAGAGGTTCAGATGGTAGGAGACTCGGTGACATTAGCTACTACTGTCGTGTTTCAGCCTGAGGTGATTCAGCAGATCAAGGATCGCCAGTTTGAGGACCCCCTCCTGGTGAAGTTCAGAGATCGGATTGCAGATCGACCGGATTTCAGCTTGGTGGATGGAGTTTTGTACTTCAGGAACAGATTGTGTGTTCCCGCTGTGGATGAGTTGAGAGAGAAATTGATGACAGATGCGCACGATGCCCGATATGCGATGCATCCCGGGAGTACGAAGATGTACCGGAACTTGAAGGATAGATTTTGGTGGAATAATATGAAGCGGGAGATCGCAGGGTTCGTAGCTCGATGTTTGACCTGTCAGAGGGTGAAAGCTGACCATCAGCGACCTCCAGGATCATTGCATCCATTGCACACTCCGCAGTGGAAGTGGGAGCACATTACGATGGATTTCGTCTCCGGTTTTCCGCCGACCAGTAGAAAGAACAATGCGATCTGGGTAATAGTGGACAGATTGACCAAGTCAGCACATTTCCTTCCGTTCAAGAAAGGGATGACATTCACAGAGATGGCCAGGAAGTTTGTTGACGAGATAGTCAGATTGCATGGTACCCCAGTATCGATTGTGTCAGATCGAGACAGTCGTTTTGTATCTTCATTCTGGAGAGCATTTCAGGAAACGATGGGTACGAAGCTGAGTTTTAGTACGGCATACCACCCCCAGACTGATGGACAGTCGGAGCGTACCATTCAGACGTTGGAGGATATGCTCCGAGCTAGCGTGCTGAACTTTGAGAAGGAATGGGATACGCATCTAGCATTGTGTGAGTTTGCTTACAACAACAGCTTCCATGAGAGTATTGGTATGGCACCTTATGAGGCTCTATACGGACGCAAGTGCAGGACCCCAGTGTGCTGGGAAGAAGTTGGAACTAGAAGTTTCCATGGTCCGACCATCATTGCTGAGACGACAGAGAAGGTGCAGAAAGTGATAGAGAATCTGAAGATTGCTCGGTCCAGGCAGAAGAGCTATGCTGATACTCGGAGGAGACCTTTGGCATTCCAAGTCGGAGATTGGGTATTCCTTAAAGTTTCTCCGATGAAGGGCACAGTTCGATTTGGTCAGAAGGGCAAGTTAGCTCCGAGATATGTAGGACCGTTCGAAGTCAAGAGCCGAGTTGGAGATTTAGCCTATCGGTTGACACTTCCAGTTGAGTTCTCCGGTGTTCACGATGTGTTCCATGTGTCGATGCTCCGTAAGTATGTGCCAGATCCGAGCCATGTGATTCGCTACGATGACATTCAGATTCAGCCTAATGCGACTTACGTTGAGCGTCCGCTTCGCATCGTTGGGACACGAGAGCAGATTCTCCGTACCAGGATTATCAGATGGGTTAAAGTGTTGTGGGAGCATCACGGTCCGGATGAGGCTACTTGGGAGCTAGAGGAGCAGCTAGCGCGCCAGTACCCCCAGCTCTTTGCGCAGGTAGGTAGTCATTCCGAGGACGGAATGATTCCTAGTGGGGGAGGATGTAACACTCCGATCCCCTTTGAGCCGGATTAGTGGCTCATTAGTGTGTGTTTTGTTTTATTTTATTCTTTTGGACTTGGTTTTGGGCCTTGGATAGGTAGTTGAGTGACCTTTGACCTGGAATAGGTAGTTCTAAGCCCTTTTTCGTAATTTTGCTTTGGCTTTGCTCATCTCATCTTTGCATCATCTTGGTGTCAGCACGCGTATTTCGTTGAGCTCGACAATTTCCGTAACTGTGTCAGATCCGTTTGGAGTCAATTGGAGAAGTTAGACCTTCGTGTGACTTGAACTGTAATTAGTCTAAACCCATTGGACCTTGTTTTAAACTTCCAAATCTATAAATATAAGTCATGCTCCAGATGTCCAACTCCTTGCCCATCTGTCTTGGTCGTTGCATGCAAGGAGAATTCCAGGGAAGCTCCACGTTGTCTCATTCTCTCTTCTTCCTTCTCTTGCTCGATTGTGGATTGGAGCCCTTGTTTGATTTGGGTTTGCTACTCTTCATTGGATTGGGTTCTTCTTCATTCTTTCCTCTCTGTCTATGTTTTGTGGCTTTGGCTTTGGGTAAGTGGGTTCTCTCCCAACTCTCCCTTCTTCTTCTCCAATTTCAGCTCTTTTCTTTGTTGATGTGTCTACATCTCATGCATGGTGTATCTCTTTGATTTGTCTTGATTTTAGTTGCTTTGGAGCTTGAGTCAGTGGATTTGGTAGAGATTTGAGGCAAGTATAAGTACAGGCTTTGATAACACATATGGGTGTTGTTTGATTACTTGGATTCATTCTCATTCTCTGTATAGAAATGTTTTACAGCCATTTTCTAAGCTATGAGAATCAGTTGAGCTTGTTTTATCCAGTTTCTGTACAAAAATTTCGTTTCTGTAATCTTCCCGAACTCGTATTCTGTATTGTACGGCTAAGCCGTAAATTTCTACGGTTCGCTTTCCAGAGACTCGAAAATCTGAATTTGTTCTACGGCTAGGCTACGGCTAAGCCGTAATTTGTCCTACGGCTGAGCCGTAAGCTAGCCGTGACCCAACCGTACCCCAGCCGTGAATTAATTCTCTGATCAGTTGAAACTTTTCTGATATCAGTACTCCTACGGTGAGGCTACGGCTAAGCCGTGGATTGGTCTACGGCTAAGCCGTATACTGACTGTAGCTCAGCCGTGAGATGTATCAGATCAGAGGTGGAAAAGCTGACAGTTTAGCCGTGTTCTGAAGGGAACCACGGCTAAGCCGTAGTGCATATTGCGGCTACGCCGTAGGATGCCACGGCTAAGCCGTAGGTCACCCATGGCTAAACCGTAAGACCTGTTAAATATCAGTTAAACTTAGGCTAATGGTGTGACCTTGTAGGGCTCAAATACAGGTTAACCATACCCGTACACCGGCCCGATGGACTCTTTGGATCGCATGAATAATCTGTTAGGCTGTGACTTGTTCATGTGAGCGTTGATCACTGTTAAGCACCTCCCCATGGGTGTTGATTTAAGGGACTTCGATGCACATAAGGATTATATTGCAACACTAGGATGGCAACGGTGCATCGAATAACTTAAAACTACATCAACATGCACGGTTAGTGACAGTGATGCAACTAGATTAGACTTGGCTTGTAATGAACCTTGAATCCGTATTAATCTGAGATGCATTGCATATTGGTTATGGTTTTGCCCTCTGTTCTGTTAATCTATGTTATGCATTCCTCAGTCATTTTGCTTTCGTTCTGTATATCTGTATTATTCTTCGCTCTGTACTCTGTTTTGATCTATGCTATGCTTTGTATATTCTCTGGCTTTGTATATCTCTGATTTTTGGGTATTCCCTGGTGGCTCTGCCCAGAGGTTAATACGTGAGGATAAGATCCGGTCCTTGTCATCGGTGAGTCCAAAGCGGATAATCTCCTTTCTTTAGCTTTGATTTGATTGGTATTAGTCTGGCTCTACTCAGCCTCAGCCCTAGGATACCCGACGGGGTTACCTCTGGCGTAGATCTCTGTATCTCTGTTTTAACTGCAGTGTTGCTTTGTCTTGGGACCCCGGAACCTAGGAACCGAGACCCGTTGTACCTTTGGCCTGGACAGCGGTGTTCTCCTCTGCTCTGCTCTGCTCTCTATTGGAGAGAACATGGTTAACGTAGTAGCCAACTAGTTCAGTATTCTATGTTTTGATTCACATATCATGTTTTACTTCTATGCACGATTTGCTTAGTTTCCTAATATGGAACTCTGTATTCAATCTTCTGTCATTATTATATCCTCTTTGATACTATGCGTGTTTCACCCCTGTTACTTATATTTGCTGGATCGTTGTATTCATTCGTGTTGTCTGTGGTGTTGCAGGCTCAGATACCTTGCCCAGCTCCCCGGCGGTCGAGGAGGCTGCAGGGGCGAGTGTAGAGGCACCCTCCGGTTTGGCAGAGTGGGCCTGATCACTTCTGCCTAGTGCGTTCATGCATACTTCCAGTGGCTTTGGTTTTGGGATTTTGCGTTTTGGTTTTGAGAGCTTGTATTTGGACTTTGGACTTTGGACTTGTATTCTGTATATTTTGTGTATATTGATTTTGGTGTGTATTCGGTTTTATCTCAGTGTACTTGTCTTTGTCTTTTCCGTTTCGTATTTGCTTTGGCTTCCGCTATTTTATTTTCCTTTGTTGCTTGCTATGATATGTACAGCTTCCGCGTACGCTTAGTTCGCACGTGTTAGATCCCTTGTGTGCGTGCATCTGGACTGGGTTTGGGTGCACGTGCACGGGAGTACGTGTGTCACCGGTTTAGCTTTTCGCTAACCCCCGAATTCTGGGCTCGGGTCGTGACACTACCGTCGCTGGATAGGGAGCCCACCACCGCTGCTTGTCAATGCCCCTGGGCTCACCGTCGCTGTCTTAAAGAAGTAGCCTATTAGGGCTTCATCTCCCTTGTTACAGACAAATAAGAAGAAGGAGAAGGCGGTTGTAATTTGGGTTCCAAGCCATGGTGGGTCTGGGTCGAGGTCAAGTCAAGTTAACTTGAGCTGTTAACAGTAGCCCTGCCAGAGAAGGTTGTAGGTTGGGTCGGGTCGACTTGATCCATGTGCAGACCCCAGCCTGCTAGTAGGTGTAGGGCTAAAGTTAGCAGGTATGGTCAAAGCAGTTTGACTGTGAATTGACGGCAGAAACTTCTTTCTGTGATATCTTAATCATTCGGTATCCGATCGGAGATCCTTTTGCACCCATAGCCTCATTTTGAGTAGATTTATGTAGTGGAAGAGAGAGATTGGTTGTTTGATGGTCAACGAGGGGGTATGACCAATCAGAGCGTAGAAACTTGTTTTTACGATATCGGAGCCATTTGAACTCAGATTTCAAATCTATTTCTTCCAGCATGCTAGTGGTAACAAGATCTATAATGTCGGGTAGCAATCTTATAGGAATAGAAATTTGAAGTTGAAAAACTCAATGGCAGAAATGATTTCAGCTTGTGGCGCATGAAGATGAATGCTTTGTTAGTTCAAAAGGGGCTGCAGAAAGCATTAAAGGGAAAGAATGTCCTTCCTGCGACGATGTTAGAAGATGGAAAGGAAGTTATACTGGAGAAGGCATATGGAGCGATTTTGCTATGCTTGAGCGATGGAGTACTGCAAAAGGTTGCTTAGAGAAAATCACTGCTGGGTTATGGCTGAGATTAGAGAATCTGTACATGACAAAATCTCTGATGAACCGTTTGTATCTGAAAAAACTGGTTGTTTTCTCTCTAGATACAAGAAGGTATGTCCATTGATACCTATCTTAATGCATTCGATAAAATTATCATGGATTTGGAAAATATTGATATTTCAATTGGTGATGAAGACCAATCTATTATGCTGTTATGTTCTTACCACCCTCATATAAGCATTTCGTTGATACCATGATGTATGGTAGAGATATTCTTTTAAAAGAAGATATAGAGGCAGCCTTGAACTCTAAGGAGTTGAAAAAAAATGTTATACCTGAAAACAATGATAACTCGAGTAAGGGTATGGTTGCAAGAGGAAAAACAAACGACTCCAGTAACATGAGCAAACATAGATCCAAGTCTAAATCCATCAGGAAAAACATTGAATGTTATTATTGCCATAAGAAGGGGCACATTGGAAAGAATTGTCCTGACAGGCAAAGGAAAAGGAAAGAAATAGAAGATTTATCCTTTGATGATTCAATCAGTGTTGTAGAGGGAATATCAGGTTTTGATGTCGATAGTGCATTTTTTGTGATATCAGAAGGTATTTTATTGTCCGGATGAATGGATTATTAATTCTGGATGTTCCTACCATATGTGTCCTAATAGGGACTGGTTTATCACTTATCTCGAGATCAACAGTGGTAGTGTCTTGATGGGCAACGATGTTGCATGTAAGACGGTTGGGATTGGAATAACAGAATAAAGATGTATGATGCAATCATTAGAACATTGGTAGAGTTCAGCATGTTCTTGATTTAAAAAAGAATCTTATTTCTTTGGATGCCTTGGACTTTGCTGGTTGTAAGTTTTTAGCTGAAGGTGAAGTCATGAAGGTTGTTAAGGGTGCTTTGGTTCTTATGAGAGGCAATAAAGTTGGAAACTTGTATGTTTTGTTTGGAAATTTGTTTCAGATGGAGCTACAGTGTCTTCATCAGATGACTATGAATCTGTTTCAACGTATTTATGTCACTTACGGATGGGTCACATTAGTGAAAAGGGCTTGACAATGCTGAGCAAGCGGAATTTGCTATGAAACACAAAGATGAGCACGTTGGATTTCTGTGAGAAATGCATATTCAGAAAAAACCATAGGGTCAGTTTCAAAACGGGTATTTATCGCACGAAAGGTATCCTTGATTACGTCCATTCAGATGTGTGGGCTTCTTTAAGATTTATTCCAAGGGTGGGTCCCGATTTATGATGACTTTCATTGATAATTATTTAAGGAAAGTCTGGGTTTATACACTGAAGACAAATGATTAAACATTTGAAACATTCAAACGATGGAAGGCAATGGTTGAGAAATAGACCGGTAGAAAGGTGATGAAGTTGATGACAAATAATGGCAAGGAATACAAATATAATGAGTTTGAGAATTATTATAAGGATAAAATCATAGTTCGGCATTACACCACCATAGAAACTCCACAATAGAATGGAGTTGCAGAGAGGATAAAAAGAACGATCTTAGAAACAGCTCATTGTATGTTGTTTACTGCAGAATTGTCTAAAGACTTTTGGGCTGATACAGTACTTGCCACAGGCTACTTGGTTAACAGGTCTCTACACTCAGGGATTGGTTGCAAAACATCGGAAGAAATATGGTTAGGTAATCCAGCTGATTATTCTGACTTGAGGGTTTTCGATTGTCCAGCATATGTTTATGTGAAAACGGATAAGTTAGAACCAAGGGCTGTGAAATATTGCATCTTGGTTGGATATGCTCATAGGGTGAAGGGATACAGGTTATGGTGTACTGATCAGGATTCACCCAAATTTATCATCAGCAAGGATGTTACATTTCATGAGGATGCCTTGCTCAATGCGAGAAAGGAGGTAGAGAATACATAAGTAGGTAGCAGCAGTGGCCCCATTTAGGTGGAGTCAGACATCCCAATTTGGAAGAGAGTACATCTAGCTCCTCTCGGGATACTGAGGATAGTCAGACTGAGTAGCATATAAGTCGATTGCTAAGAGTGAGGAAGCCGCCGTCAGATACGGTTTCGAAGATATGTTGGTAACATATGATGTAGTTGCATATGCATTGGTGGTTGAGTCATCCACGTATCTAAAGTTAGTGAAGGGTAGAACATGGTCAACAGGCAGCAATCATAGATGAAGAGATAGAGTCTCTTGATGATGGCAATCAAGCCATTGGATGTAAGCGAGTCTACGAGGATAAGGAAGGAACTTCCCATGAAGGTGGAGTGAAGTTTCAAATTCTTGATCATACATGCAATTAAAAAAAATCATTGTACAAGTCGAAGCAAGCTTCTGGACAATGGTACAAGCGATTTGGGGCATTCATGATGAAACTGGTTAAGGAAAAGTTTAAGTCTTACTTGGACTTGATCTGTGTCACTCATCATTGAAGAGTGAAGACTGTACCCGGTGATAGTGGCACACGGACGTACCTTTCAGTGAAGTACATGGAGCTGAAGACATTGCCAGTTATTCTTTTACTTGTTCGAGTTCTACGGAATCCAAGCCAAGGTGGAGATTATTGGGTTTATTTCTTTTATTCTGGATTTACCAGATTGGTCAATAGGGTTAGTCTTGGACTGGGCTTTAGGTCAGGGGTATTTTGGTCTTTGTACCAGGCTTTCTTAAGAGCTAAAAAAGAGATAGTTATATATATGATATAACCTATAACTTTAGACTTAAGTACAAGAGTGCTGTAAAAGAGTAGTGCTCTTTTTTGACCGTAGATGTAGATATCTCGTCGAACCACGTAAATCTCTTGTGTGTACTCTTGTTTGCTTGTCTCTTCTTGTATGTGGCTTTAATTGTTGATTGCAGGTCATCCACTTCTGCATGTGCACAACAAGAATAGTTTTGTGCATGGGGGTCAAAAGGATTGTGGTCAACGAGATGCACAAGATTGGTCTTTGGTTCTTTAGGCATCTGCTTATGATCTGAATCCGCTCCAATCATTCCACCACTTCTACCTTGGATGAACAATTTCTTGGGTCAGACTCGAGATACTTGAGAATGAGCTGAGCAGCCTAAATTGCACCTTTGGATGGGTACTGGACTTGAAGCCACTCGTCCATCACCCATGATAACAACTTCCTCCGACTAGATAGATATGGTTGTGCCCACTCTATCAAATCCTGCTGTTCAAGTACTCATACGCCTAAAATAATCTCAAGCAACACAGCCCCAAAACCGTATACATCAGTCTTCACATACAAATGGCTTGGTTGATGTTGATGGAGGTACAATCGTCATTGTTTAGATGAATGAAATTTCAACCATTTGGGTTATTTTTCAAGCAAGAAATAAATTATATTCATTTTTCCCTGTCGCAGGCAATCTACAACCCTTTCATAGCTACTACAATTTTCATGCGGAGCTTTATAACCAAAAAGGAAGAAATAATAATAATTATTAGCTCTTCTAACTTTATATTTGAACAACTGTTAAACCAATTTGAAACCCAGAGGAAGTGATAACAAGGATTGGAACTTAGAAGTCACCATGAAACTTTTAATTCTAAGTTTCTAACACATCATGTCAATAGTTGAGATCGTCGTTTTTCTCATCAATCTCATTTTCATCATAGTCAAGATTTCCTTCTAATGGAATTCATGACAGTTAGTTTTAACAATTTATCCTGTAAAAATAGTGAACAATGTTTGTGACTGAAACTATATCAGCAAGGCCTTCCAATGCATGTTCACAAATACAACCACAAGGCTTTATGGACGTCCTTTTTCATTGAAGTGAGTTTCTAGCTACATTTCCAAACAGACCAGTTACAAAACCTAATTTGAAATTAAGATGGCTTTGAAAAAGAATCATCACAATATTTCACTCCTCCCGCAATATACAAACGTGCCCACATAGTTCATATAGGGAATGAAATATTTTCAAGGGTAAAATAACCAGTTCAAAGAAAACTGGACCGGTGAATAAGCCAAATAGGCCCTAGTCACCAAATGACAATACCAAACTGCCACAGCCAAAAATTTTGAGAAACCAAATTCCAATTCCTGCTAATTCAGTTGTTTGATGTTGTTAAGAAATATAATCTTATCGGATCCTAGTCATCATGGATAAGAGACGTTGCCTCACTCCAGCACACAACACACGTTCAAATCTGGGAATATCTCAGATCTGATCCTTCAAAGATTAGCAGTGTCGTGTTGTAAACCCATGTTCAATGGAGATTTGGTTCATCTTAGATCTTGTAGATACATCCACAGTTAGTGGAGATCTGATATCATTCCAGATTTTGTACACGTATACGCAACTACAATGGTCATTATTTCAAAACAAACGTACAGACCATGTGTCTATATATGTAACTACACAACTCATAGTACAATTATCCATTCATACATTATTTCATTCTCTTTCAGATGTATAAAGCAAAACCTGCTGGTTGTTGTCAAAAACATTGTTTTTCTGTTTTGCTGGTTAGCGTTAAGAACATTGCCTCTCACCAGTGAACTTGGAATACAAAATAATTTTGGACAAAGAGAAACTGCTAACAACATCCGTAAGAATCCGATCCCAAACTAGAAATATTTAATTATTATTAAATTGATTTTGTGAAGTAAATAATAAAATTAATCTAATTTAGAGAAATTGACCCACATTTGACAACTAGGGCACAAACATAATCAGGGCACGATTTGGGAGTAATATTAGGGACCTATTTGTATTTTAGAGAAATTATAATGGTTTTTACAGTAATAATTTTTTTTATTTAATGAAGCAAGTGGACCCTTTTGATAACAAATAAACGTACTTGTGCTTGACACGAGTTCCTGTGCTAATAAAATATTAGGCCCATTAAGTTATCATAACCCTTTCATCAGTGGCCTTCTATCACAATTTACAACCGGTATCAAACTATCAATAACTATCAATAAGATCGGTACAACCCTATCAAACCTCTGTCAATAGGAACAGCTCAACCTTATCCAACCTCTTGACTCAATTATAGTTTACAACCGGTAAATTGAACGCGCATTTTATCTATAAGATGAGATGAAGAAGATTGCCTAGAGGTTATTCCCATCAGCATCTCAAAAGCTGGTTGTGGTAGCCATTTGGAATTTAAAACAAAACACAAACTGCAAATAAAATTTAAACTTAGTTTGAGGTGGAAAAAAACCAAGCTTCCAGACTTAGTTTGAGGTGGAAAAAAACCAAGCTTCCAGTAGACATTAAAAACAGTCATTTTATTCCATGATCCAATTGTTCATTGATACAAATCATCACATAAACAATTCAAATGCACATAGCACTGCCATTTGAATTGTTCATGTTGGACTAGATTACCTCAATTTTGGAGATTGCTTTCCCCCCGGTCATCATTCCATTTTTACAGTGCCAACATTAGCAGCAGCCTTTGGATGAAGTACAGAACAATTCCATGCATGGTGATAGAGCGATTGTGGTAAGCCAGATGCACAGGAAAGGTCTTTGGTTCCAAGGGCATATGCTTTATGGATGCTTTATGGCCTGTATCTGCTCCAATGCTTTCACCACTTCTGTCATCGATGGATAGTTTTTTGGCCCAAACCCAAGACACTTGAGAATGAGCTGAGCAGCCAAAACTGCACCTTCAGATGGGTACTGGCCTTCAAGCCGCTCGTCCATCACCCGTGATAATACCTGCTTCCGATGAGATAGATATGGTTTTGCCCAATCTGCCAAATTGTGTTGCCCAATTGGACGTTTTTCGTCAAATGCCTGTAGGCCTGAAAGCATCTCAAGCAACACAATTCCAAAACTATATACGAGATCCCTCTTCCCACACAGATGACCTAGTTGATGTTGATGGAGGCACACTTGTCATTGTTCAGATCAAAGAAATTTTAACCATTTGAGATATTTTTCAAGCAAGACATAAATAATACTATTTTTCCCTGGTGAAGGCAATCTAGGACCCTGTCGTAGTTACTACGATTTGCAAGCAGTGTTTCATGACCAAAAGGAAAGAAGGAATGATCAGCATTAGCTCTTTAACTTCTTATTTGTAACAACCGTTGTACCAGTTTGAAGCCTAGCTAAAGCAAGTGATGACAAGGGTTGGCAAATTTCTTGTTCTAACGCATCATGTCAATCGTTGAGATTATGACCAAAACTATATCAGCAAGACCTTCCAATTCAGCTCACCTGTTCATAAATACCTATACAGAGGATAAGTTCAAGTGGGTTTCTCTTTCTAGCGACATTTTCAAACCAAAGACCAGTTACAAAGCCTAACTCAAATAGTAAGATGAGTTCAAAAAAAATATGTATCACAATGTTTCACACTTCCACAATATATGAACGCACCCAGACAGTTCATACAGGGAATAAAAAATTTTCAAAGGTATAATGAATGACCAGTTCGGAGAAAACTGAACTGATGAACAAGCCAAACAGAGTAACAGACCCTAATCACCAAACAAAAATATCAAATGCCACCACCAAAAAGTTTGAGAGACCTTCCAGTCCTGCTGATGATGTACAAAGCTTAACCTGCTAGTTGGTATTAAAAACATTGCTTCCAGTGAACTAGGCATGCAAAAATATTTGGGATGAAGAGAGACTACAAACACCATCCACCGATGCATAAAACTAACGAGAAATTTATGATTACTTTAAAATAAAGAAAGTCCACCGCAGAGTGAACAATTAAAAATGAAAACAGAAATCACAGGAACTTGTAGCCATGAAGGTTGCTACCAAAGAACTGATCTTACCTATAGCCACAGATTCAGGAACTGTACGACCATAGGTGCCTACGACATGTGTGGTGACATCTGAATTTTCACCAACCGGGCCATTCTTTGCTAACCCAAAATCAGAAATTTTTGCATTATAGTTCTGCACAAAAAAAAAAAAAAAGAAGAAAAGAAATCACATTAAGAAATTAATCAAAAAAGGGATTCTTTCTCACTTTGTCTCTGTAACAGAATAAATCAAGATGGAAGAGTTTACCAAATCCATTAATATCTTAGATGCTCTAAAATCACTATATATGATTTGTCTAGAGTGTAAGAATGCCAGGCCCCGAGCAGCACCTACTGCTATCTTGATCCGTGTGCTCCATGAAAGTGGTGGAAAGGCAGAACCTCCTACAGCAAATGCACCAATCTAGAAACATGAACAATGGTTGCAATTCTACAAAAAGACAAATGCAGCTCAGACTTTCGACGTCTGTGTACCAGTGCAAGGGTGAGACAGGATTGTATGGTGTTTCACAATGATAAATAGATTATATACAGGTGACATAATTGTAACTTCCAATGCAGGAAAGTAAAATATGCATTGTATAGAGAACTACTTAGAGAATTGAGGCTGCTTTCTTCACTGTAAAAATAGAAGGTGAGTTCTTTA
Source organism: Sextonia rubra (assembly GCA_037013555.1). Taxonomy (NCBI): domain Eukaryota; kingdom Viridiplantae; phylum Streptophyta; class Magnoliopsida; order Laurales; family Lauraceae; genus Sextonia; species Sextonia rubra. Next base: position 56,913,164 of record JASUAD010000013.1, on the reverse strand, counting down.
TGATAAGAAAATTGACTGCTCCAATGACATGGGTATTTGCGTTGACATGCATAAGTCGGTTATAGACATAATTCTTCAGAACATATGTATATGAATCGATTTGGTAGGGAGAAAGACTTTTTAATTGGTCATCTGATGAAGAAGTAAAATAACGATTATGAAAATAATAACATGATTGTGACAACTGTTGGAAATTCAAGTGCACTCTCTCAAACATGACAAAAACACATATTCAGTTACAATAATAATATTGTTTACTACTTACTTCTGAAAAGGCGGTTATCCAAACTCCCTCTTGGCATGAATTCGTATACAAGTAGTAGTTCTCTGCCTGCCGCACAGTGTCCCAAAAGCCTCAAAAGGTTTGGATGAGAAAGGCTCCCCGCGACATTCACCACTGACTGCAAAAAGGAACATAGATAAATAAAATAAAAACACATACCAGTGGAATTAAAATCATTAAATTACCAAAAAAATAAATAAAATAAACAGTATTTATGCAGAAGCATGAACAGAATGAGAGAAAGAAAGGTGTTATTGTTTTTAACAGAAACGATCTCAATAGTAACTACGGGAGGGAGACATCTTACATCCTTAATCATAGTTTTATTTCTGGAAATAAAATGAGAATTTTCTGTAAAGGACCATGTACCTGCATGATATGAATCCCTAGGAATTCATTACAGAATGGGATCAACAAAGGATTAGTAGAGTGATAGATGGGACCATTTAATCTGCAAGCTAGGTTGATGGGTGAGTATTCACTTTTCATTATTTTCCAAAAAAAAATATAATCCCCCACCCCCTCCCACTCCCACTCCCCTCCCCACAAGGGGGAGATAATTTGATGCGTATCACCCTTTTTCAGGAATACATTTCTTAGAATACCAAGGAATTCAATTCCATGCAACCAAAGTTCAAACTGGCCTTAAACAGAAATCTTTGTTGTTTCTTTTCATAGTCTTTGCCAAACAAGTGTTGGATTGACTGGAAAATACCTCCCACTCATCCCATTCCTCCACGTCATATGAATACGTTTTCTTGACAGCAATGGGCATCCCGCTTCCAGCCTTGGTCGGTGCAAATGTCTTCTCATCAATCCAACCCGTGAAAACCCTCGCGACACGTCCCTCCCCAATAAGTGTATAAGGACTGAAACCCCTGGTCGCCGTCTCCAACTCTGCAAAACTGAAAATCCTTGAATTGGAAGTGCTTGAAAGGATCTGACCGTTTGGGGACACCTCATCAATGTCGCTGGAAATTGAACTCCCAGCTGCAAATTTAAAAGAAGAGACAATTAACAGAGGAATTGAAGGGAACCCAACCCATGTGAGTGAGATTATGCAAAACTAACAGAAAAAGGCTAGAAAACAACCCATATGAAAAACTTTAAACAACCCATATGAAAAACTATCTACAGTTTTACAAGGAGAGGGGACAAAAGACCCATCCGGGTTCATCAAAAAATTTGAAAATTTTCTTTTCTTTCCACTTCCCTGTTTTCATTACCTGGGCTTGAAGGTCTGCTCGTGCTGGTACTGCTGCTAAATGATTCAAATTGCGGTATCCAGAAATTTCCCATCTCTCTCTCTCTCTCTCTCTCTTCTTCTGTCTACCAAGTTGCAGAGATTGGGATACACCACTTTCTTAAGAAGAAGAAGAAGAAGAAGAAGAGATCTCTCTCCCTCTTCCAGGAAGTTGCAAAAGTTGGCATAGACCCGCAAGCCTTTGACTTGAGAGCAAAAGTAGCAACCAGCAAGAAACAGAAAGGAAAACACAGAAACAGCGTCTTGAGACGGTAATCGTCGTTGCGCGAAGACTTTCGTTTGGAATTCGCGTAGGCAATAGACTTTAAAGACGGCAAATAAATAATAAATAATTAAAAAATAAAAAAAAATCACCGAGAGATATTTCCTTCATTCATAATTAAATATAGTTTCTCAAAAAAATTTCTTGTAAAATAAATATGATACTCCATTTACTTAAAAGACGTATAATTTAATTGTTTTTCTCATGTGAACAATCTACACATTCACATCAAGTGTTGGGGCCTACCTGAGAGCCCCACCAACTGAGTGGAAGGAGGAGGATTGGGCTTTCTTGATGGATCGTATCATCCTATAAAATATCAGGTCCGTCAAATTATCATAACCCTCTGATCCGTGGCCTTCTATTTTAACCGTTTAAAATCCACCATTTTTTATCAGTTCAATCCAACAATCAATTTTATTTCAGATTGCTGTAAAATCTTTGGGATCAATACATTTTGAAAGGGGGTGAGGGGGTGGGGTTGATGGGCTTGTATGGGCCAAGTTGGATGGGAACCGCATAGGCCTTATTGATGTTGGGACCAGGGGGTGGAATGATCCCAATGGATAGGGTCCATATATCAAATTTCAAGTTAATCTCATGCCCCTAAGCCCCAGATTTGTGGCACAAAAGTTTAATGACTTCATAGTTTTATATCTATAATTCCCCATCAAATAATTCAGCCCATATGATGGGTACAAACCCTGAAAGAACATGTTGGTCCAGATGGGTGTCAAAACTGAACTCGCCAAGACCTTTGTGCGTTCCAATGTGAGATAGATCCTAAAAATTCACTGTGAATACTCTTAGATCTTCTGAATGATCAACCAAGGATTCCCATCTCGTTTATATAGAGCAATTTCTAAGGGTTGTTTCATTACTAGAATTCCGAATATAAATTTGGTATGTTGGGGTATTTTGGCCATGATGGGACATCTTATCTCCTGACATTTGAAATGTAAAATTTTTTTGAATAAATTAGCCAAACATCCCTTGCAGAATAGTTCTATGAGGTCCAATCCACGCTTGGACTAATTCCAAGCGGAGGTCTCTAATTGGCCAGCTCATTATTTTTAATGACTGATTTGCTCTTCAACAATTACTTTTGTGTTTTAAATTCCAAAATTTTAAAATTTCATAACTTATGTTCACAATATTAGTTTTTTCAAAAAACGGTATATTTAAAACCTACTCATTAAGACCTTTCAAACAACACTCTTGTTGCATATGAAATTTTTTTAAAAGAAATTGTCAAATTTAATATAAATTTTACCTCAAAGCAGAACTCATAAAATTTTTGCAAAATTCATATAAATCTTTTTCAAAACTCATATAACATTTTGTAAAACTCATGCAAAACATTTAACAGTTTTTGGTAAAAAGTTTGAAATGGGTAGACGAGTTTAATCATCTTATTTTTTTAGTGAAATTTGACGAATTCAAAGTGTAGCATGTAGTCTTTCATAGCCCATAATTTCAGTTCAAAACAATTTTAAGAAGTGGGTGAACCAAAGACTTAAACATACTAAATTTTACTTCAAAACAAAACTAAACAGTTTTTGGAAAAAAATTTAAAATTGATAGACTAGTTTAAACATCTTATTTTTCAGTAAAATTCGGAAAATTTAAAGTTTAGTATGTAATCTTTCATATTCCAGAATTTTAAGTTAAAACACTTTCGAAAAGTAAGTAAATCAGAGGCTTAAATATGGGCCGTTAGTCAAACTGTGCAGTAAATCAGAGGCTTAAATGTGGGCCGTTAGTCAAACTGTGCTTAAAAATATTGTTCAAAAAAGTCATTTAAATTCTGTTCAACTCATATAAATTCTGTTCAAACTCAGATAAATTTAACTGAATTTGATCAAAATCTAGCTGACCTAAGGGCTTCACTTATTATTCTTCTTCTTCTGTTCTTCCCTTCCATCTTAGTCTATTTCTTTTTCATCATCAAATATCCTCTCGTCTTGACTGTTTGTAGGGTTCGTTAGTTTCAATTGCTTTTTATGTTGTTATGATCGAATCTCGTTCCAAGTCCATAACTAGGCTTCAATTATGTTGTTATCACTCAGAAATCTCTCTCCCAAAGTTAAGTTGTATGGCTCATAATACTGAACAGCTCACTAATTACACAATTTTGGATGTCTCCTCTTCCTTATAATGGGGACCTTAATGTTCCTTTTCTTTGTATATAACTATATACATTCTTGTTCTTAAAGTTGTCTAAGAATCTAATTATTTGTCCAAACTCAGTCACTTTTTGTCTCAATCAAGACCACATATTTCTATAGTATTCCAACTGGTTCTAATGCTCTCATGGTCATATTATTGTTGTTGAACGGTGGTGATCTTATAAGGAGAAAGAGTTTGTACAGCGTAACAGATATATATTGACAGAATACGGGGGAGGTAAACAGTGAAATAATATTTGTATTCAACCTACTGCCTGTGTTGGGTTGTAATTTTATTTATAGTATGTACAAGAGTTACAATGGACTGCACATAATTTCAGCAACAGAATGCAAGTGGTTAAGAAGATGGACAGCGTCTTATTTGACTGGGTAAGTTGTTGGGTTTGGTGAGGATTTCCGGATGACTTGGTCTCTTTAGTTGCTATGTGGGCATTTTGAACTTTTTAAGTGATTAAATTTTGAAAAAAAGATCTCTGCCTGCCTCTATGACAAAAGAGCATGGACTTCTCAGCTTAAAGTAAAATGTTGAGGGATCTATTACCGAATGCCCCTATTTTTTTCACCAAAGTTCCAAAATGCAATGTATTTTTTTTTTCATTAGAATTCCAAATTCTAACCACTTAAAAGGTCTCCAAATAACATTTTGGAGTTCCATTCTCTATGCGCATTTAGTTGAAATTTCAAATTTCTACCAATATGAGGGATTTAGAGTTCCACCTTAGGAGGACAACTTTTTGGAGAAATTGAAATTCCTCCCAACATGAATTTTTGGAATTTTGGCCAAGAAACAGGCTCTAAGAATCATGGCTACTATGGACTCTATCCCTCCTTGAATCCCACATCTCATGACCAGTGTGGGAATTCTATCAAACGAAAAGTTTGAACCCGATTAAAATTCTACAACTAAGAGTTTGATTCTTATCTGACTCTATCAGATCAAGACTTATTAGAGTTCATATGCAACATCTGCCAGGCTCAACTTGGTGTAGGGCCTATGTCATTGGGCCACATAATTTTCTTAACAATCTCCCACTAGGCATGAATGTCATGTATATCAAACGTGCCAACGTACATCAACATACTACAGTCCCTACATACAAGTCCAGCCTACGAAGAAAGCTCAATGAACGGACACACATTAATTCCACTCCAGTGGGACCCATGAGTTTAGAACCGCAAGTTTCTTACCTACATTTAGATATACCATTATTACATATCTCAAAGGATTGTAGAGTTATGGTTCCAATCACCGATGTGATGGTGGACTCATGACATTTGCATCGGCGAGTCAGTTCTCACCAACCTCAAATATTCATAAAGAGATTCAACTTGATGGCCACTTGGATTACCACATCTCAGATCATATTCCTAGCTTCAGTTCTCAACGAGAGAAATCTACAATGAAGAGGAAATTGTTCAGATTTTCATGTAACCCACTCTTTTGTTGTTTGGTACGATGCTTTTTAATTCTGAAAAAGATAAAAGTATAATTTATTGATATTCCAAAATAAAAAGAATTTCAGTTTTAATAGAAAGGATTTCAGTTTCCTAGGAGACGGGCATGAATGCCAAACTCTTCTCTAAGGGAAATGAAAATCCACATAGCTAAGAATTCTCTTGTTACACAAACATAATCTCAATGTTTTTTTAAATCAACATTTCACTTGTATTTATCTCCCTCTATCAAAGACTAATCGTGCCGAGCCGAAGTGAGCTACGTAGCTTGATACTTACCAAGAGCCCACAGGGGTCAGGGCCTTCCATGTGGTCCGGAAATTGTAATATAAAATCTTCCTAAGATTGTCCGCATACACCAAGGCAGCACATGAAAGTGTGCGCCCCCAGATGGTAGTGGGTGCAACTCAGGTGGATCAGGTTGGATTTTGGCCAACCCAAAAACATAGGCCAGCCTCAAGAAATCCAAGCCCAACCACAGGTAGTCTTTCTGGGTTCCCCAGACTTTGATCAGCTTTGGCCAAGTTGATTGAGCGAACAGGAGTCCAACTCAAGTTTTGCTTAAGTTGAAGGATTTCAGGCCCAAGTCCAACCAGTGGCCCAATGTAGGCCACTATGGGTTCCACTTAAATTGTTTGAGACTGCATTTGATGCGCAAACATTCATCATCACCACCACCGACCACTGCCATCATGACAGCCTTATTTCATAGACACGGTGTCTCACTTTATGGGTTTTTTGCCTTTTACACATGCAATATGAAAATATGTTTTATATATGTAAATGTCACATATGCACATGCTATATATGCAAATCAATTACCATCTTTGTGAAAATTACCATTTTCATAGTCAATGAGTACATCTAGTCTAGTGGTTTTACATATGTTTACATTTTTTTTTTTTTTGGATGTTTTTTGCTTATGTCTCAAAATCTATAAAGATTAAAGATATCAAACTAAACCCATTTATGATTATGATTTGTATGAGAATATTGAAAAGTCTGTATCATGAATAGCAAGCCCACAAAAGTGTAGAAATTTAAATCGATACAGTGGGCTTTTTTTTAAATATTTTTCACAAATTTCTCAAAGGCTGTGAAGATAAATATGAAATTAAACCTCTTAAGGGTTTCTTAGCCCTATAAGGACCATGAACAACCCGGATTACCAATTTGGAGCTAAAAAAATGAAAAAAAATAAAAATAAAAACAGGTGTGAATGAAGTGGCCTGACCTTACAATCTGTCCTGGCAAAAATCTTTTGTGACATGTACAGCCGATTCTCATCCATTACTTACATACCCTTTATCTACCTCTTCATGTAGATAAACAACATGCCAAAAATGGCTTCATTTGCACACTATTTTCAAACTTTAAATGGGTCCTAACTAATGTGATCATACATAACCATTATAATAAAACTCTATAGTAAAACTTTCTCCTGTGAATTTAGCCACTAGTGTTGTAGTAGGTCCACATTTGGAATTCAATACTTTCTAGAAGAAAATATGATTGATCCAATCTCATTGTCATCGACACGTTAGACTTAAATTTAATAATTCTGCCGTAGTGGCTTACATACATGTGCACATACACAACTACACATTCACATCAACTGTTGCGGCCCACCTGGGAGCCCCACCAATAAAGGGTAAGTGGAGGACTGGGCATTCTTGATGGATCCTACCCGCCTATTATACTATATTAAAGTCAAGCATTTTCAATATAATTTGGAGCGTCAGTTAAAAATTAAACGCAAGTCTTTCTTCTCTCCTCTATTCTCTACTCTAACTACCTACTTTTTATCCCATGTACCACCTATTTTATCTCATCACTTTTGCCCTTTCATTTCTTGCAAAATTAGGTTGTGTTCACATATCCTATTCCATTATACTATTTTAAAGCCAAGCATTTTCAATGTAAGTTAAAATTTAAAGGCAAATCTTTCTTCTCTCCTCCATTTTCAACTCTAACTACCCACTTCTTATCCCATGTAACACCTATTTTGTCTCATCACTTTCGCTCTTTCATTTGCTGCTAAATTAGTTTATGTCCACATCTCGTATTCCATTTCCGCATATTTTTACCCTTTTTTTCTACATCAATTCTCAATTTCCCTTTTTCCACTCTATCTACTCTTAATTGCAAAAATAGGTATGGTCATATACTTTTTTCTTTTCAAAAAAAATTATTGTTGTGCATTGTATTTGGATTGCCATCAAAGTCAATACTTATTTTTTAATTGAAAGAATGTTTGATTTGCATTATATGAATATACTTATGCTCAAAATAAGTTACCGTGCTAATAAAATATTGAAGATTTTACTCAAAAAAATCATTTAAGAAGACTACCAAACCATAAAATTCACCCTATGTGTGGGTGTACCAAAGTGATAACTGACCACTCCGGTTCACCTTTTTTGTTATCCAATTGGGGAGCTGTGATATCGCCTTAAGCTTTTTTACATCAAGGCGAAATCGATTATCCCCTGTTTTCATTTTAACACAAGAAACGCCTACCACCCTACCAAGCGCCGAAATGCCTTCCTCTCCAACACCCTCATCAAAGCTTACACCACTGCTAGGGTCTACAACGAGGCTTTCATAGTCTATAATCGGATTTTCATAGATGGGGTTGTTAGACATGATGATCACATGTTTCCGTTCATTCTCAAGGCCTGCGCCGATTCCAAGGCGTTTAAAAAGGGCAAGGAGATTCATGGGTCGATTCTGAAACTGGGTTTTGATGGGGATGTGTTTGTGGGCAATACCTTCTTGGCTTTCAATCGGCCTTAGGTGGGTTGTGTGATGCCCTTAGGATGTTTGATGATATGCCTGAAAGAGATGTTTTATCCTGGACTATGATGATTATAGTGTTTTCAACTAATGGGTGTCTGTCGGAGGCGATTGATAAGTTCATTGAATCCCCAAATTCGGCTTCTTTTACAAATTCATAGTAAAGGAGATGCAAATTCACAGTGAATCCCCAAACTCAGTTTTTTTACAAATGAACTTCCGGCCTGTGCACGGGTAGCTTCTCTTCGGCAAGGGAAAGAAATTCATACTCGAGTGATTCGTATGGGAACCACATTTGACTCATTTGTCGCAAAGTGCATTGAGTGACATATATGCAAAACATGGTTGAACTTTGCAAGGAATGTATTTAACAACTCAATGAGAGATGAAGTCTCTTACAACATATTGATTGTTGGTTATTCCCAGAGGTAGCATTGTGCAGAATCTTTACATTTGTTTCATGAAATAGAGCTGATGGGTCTAAAATTTGTTGTATTTAAATGGAAATGGGGAAGCATCGATTTCACCGTTAGTGTAAAAAACTTGTGGCGATATCGCCGCTCCCCAATTAAAAGAAAAAAATGAACCAGAATGGTCACACATAACCACTCCGATGCACCCACACGTATGGTGAGTTTTATAGTTTGGTAGTCCCCTTAGATGATTTTTTAGTAAAATCCTCTAAAATATTAGTCTCATTGAAGTAATATAACCCTTTAATCGGTGGCCTTCTATTAAAATTTACAACTGATATCAGGATCGGCTCAACCCTATCCAATCTCTTGACTCAATTACAATTTACAATTGGTAAATCAAACTTGCATTTCATCTATAAGATGTGACAAAGAAGATTATCTAGAGGTTATTCCCATCAGCATCTCAAAAAATTGTTGTGGCAGCTGTTTGGAATTTAAAATAAAACACAAATTGCAAATAGAATTTAAATTCAATTTGATGTGGAAAACAACCAAGCTTCCGGTAGACATTAAAAACAATCATTGTATTCCATGATCCAATTGTTCATTGATACAAAACATCACATAAACAATTCATACTCATATAGCACTGTCATCAGAACTCTTCATGTTGGAATAGATTACCTCAATTTTGTAGATTCTTTTCCCAAAGACATCCTTCCATTTTTTCCAGTTCCAACATTACCAGTAGCCTTCGGATGAAGTGGGGATTGGTTCCATCCACGGTGATCAGAGAGACTCAATTTGCTCCCACCAATGCTTTATGGATTTCTTATGATTCCAAGGGCATATGCTTTATGAACTGAATCTGCTCCAATGCTTCCACCACTTCTGTAATGGATGGACAGTTTCTTTGGAAAGACCCAAGACACTTGAGAATTAGCCCAGCAACTTGAACTGCACCTTTGGATGGGTACTGGCCTTCAAGCCGCTTGTCCATCACCTGCGATAATACCTTCCTCCGATCAAATAGATATGGTTTTGCCCAGTCTACCAAATTGCGTTGCCCAATTGGACGGTTTTCGTCAAATGCTTGTAGTCCTGAAAGCATCTCAAGCAACACAATTCCAAAACTATATACGACATCCCTCTCCCCACGCTGAAGACCTAGTAGATGTTGATGGAGGCACACTTGTCATTGTGCAGATCAAAGAAATTTTAACCATTTGAGATATTTTTCAAGCAAGAAATAAAAAATACAATGTTTCCCTGTTGCAGGCAATCTAGGACTTGGTCATAGTTACTATGATTTTCAAGCAGCATTTTATGACCAAAAGAAAGAAGGAATGATCAGCATTAGCTCTTTAACTTCTTATTTGAACAACTGTTGTACCAGTTTGAAACCTAGCTAAAGCAATTGATGACAAGGGTTGGAAATTTTCTTGTTCTAACGCATCATATCAATCGTTGAGATTGTGACTGAAACTATATCAGCAAGACCTTCCAATTCAGCTCACCTGTTCATAAATACCTATACAAGGCTCTATGGCCATCTGTTGTGATTGGAGTGGGTTTCTCTTTGTAACGACATTTTCAAACCAAAGACCAGTAACAAAGCCTAACTAAAATACTAAGACGAGTTCGAAAAAAATATATATCACAATGTTTCACACTTCCACAATATATGAACGCGCCCAGATGGTTCATACAGGGAATAAAAAATTTTCAAAGGTATAATGAATGACCAGTTTGGAGAAAACTGAACTGATGAACAAGCCAAACAGAGTAACAGACCCTAATCAGCAAACAAAAATATCAAATGCCACCACCAAAGAGTTTGAGAAACCTTCCAGTCCTGCTGATGATGTCCAAAGCTTAACCTGCTAGTTGGTATTAAAAACATTGCTTCTCACCAGTGAACTAGCCATGCAGTGATGCAGAAAATTTTTGGGTGAAGAGAAATTACAAACACCATCCACCCATCCATAAAACTAGAGAGAAATTTATTATTAGTTTAAAACAAAGATAGTCCACCACAGAGTGAACAATTAAAAATGAAAACAGAAATCACAAGAACTTGTAGCCATGAAAGTTTCTACCAAAGAACTGATCTTACCCACAGGCAAATATTCAGAAGCTGCATTATTATAGGTGACACCAACACGTGTGGGGACATATGAATTTTCACCCAACAGGCGATTCTTCATTAACCCAAAAGCAAAAATTTTTGCATTAAAGTTCTGCAGGAAAAAAGAAGAAGAAGAAAAGAAATCACATTAAGAAATTTATCATACAAGGGATTCTTTTCATTTTGTCTCTGTAGCAGAATAAATCAAGATGGAAGAGTTTACCCAATCAAGCAATATCTTAGATGCTTTAAAATCACTATATATGATTTGTCTAGAGTGTAAGAATGCCAGGCCCCGAGCAGCAGCTACTGCTATCTTGATCCGTGTGCTCCATGAAAGTGGTGGAAAGGCAGAACCTCCTACAGCAAATGCACCAATCTAGAAACATGAAAAATGGTTGCAATTCTACAAAAAGACAAATGCAGCTCAGACTTTCGACGTCTGTGTACCAGTGCAAGGGTGAGACAGGATTGTATGGTGTTTCACAATGATAAATAGATTATATACAGGTGACATAATTGTAACTTCCAATGCAGGAAAGTAAAATATGCATTGTATAGAGAACTACTTAGAGAATTGAGGCTGCTTTCTTCACTGTAAAAATAGAAGGTGAGTTCTTTATGATAAGAAAATTGACTGCTCCAATGACATGGGTATTTGCGTTGACATGCATAAGTCGGTTATAGACATAATTTTTCAGAACATATGTATATGAATCCATTTGGTAGGGAGAAAGACTTTTTAATTGGTCTTCTGATGAAGAAGTAAAATAACGATTATGAAAATAATAACATGATTGTGACAACTGTTGGAAATTCAAGTGCACTCTCTCAAACATGACAAAAACACATATTCAGTTACAATAATAATATTGTTTACTACTTACTTCTGAAAAGGTGGTTTTCCAAACTCCCTCTTGGCATGAATTCGTATACAAGTAGTAGTTCTCTGCCTGCCGCACAGTGTCCCAAAAGCCTCAAAAGGTTTGGATGAGAAAGGCTCCCCTCGACATTCACCACTGACTGCAAAAAGGAACATAGATAAATAAAATAAAAACACATACCAGTGGAATTAAAATCACTAAATTACCAAAATAAATAACTAAAATAAACAGTATTTATGCAGAAGCATGAACAGAATGAGAGAAAGAAAGGTGTTACTGTTTTTAACAGAAACGATCTCAATAGTAACTACGGGAGGGAGACATCTTACATCCTTAATCATAGTTTTATTTCTGGAAATAAAATGAGAATTTTCTGTAAAGGACCATGTACCTGCATGATATGAATCCCTAGGAATTCATTACAGAATGGGATCAACAAAGGATTAGTAGAGTGATAGATGGGACCATTTAATCAAGAAGCTAGGTTGATGGGTGAGTATTCACTTTTCATAATTTTCGAAAAAAATATAATCTCCCACCCCCTCCCCACTCCCCTCCCCAAAAGGGAGATAATTTGATGGGTATCACCCTTTTTCAGGAATACATTTCTTAGAATTCCAAGGAATTCAATTCCATGCCACCAAAGTCCAAACTGGCCTTAAACAGAAATCTTTGTTGTTTCTTTTCATAGTCTTTGCCAAACAAGTGTTGGATTGACTGGAAAATACCTCCCACTCATCCCATTCCTCCACGTCATATAAATACGTTTTCCTCACAGCAATGGGCATCCCACTTCCAGCCTCGGTTGGTGCAAATGTCTTCTCATCAATCCAACCCAGGAAAACGGACTCCAAATCTCCCTTCTCAATAAGTGTATCGGGACTGAACTCCCTGGTTGCCTTCTTCAACTCCGCAAAACTGAAAATCCTTGAATTGGAAGCGATAGAAAGGATCTGACCGTTTGGGGACACCTCATCAATGTTGCTCGAAATTGAACTCCTAGCTGCAAATTTAAAAGATGAGAAAATTAACAGAGGATTTGAAGGGTACCCAACCCATGTGAGTGAGATTATGCAAAACTAACTGAAAAAAAAGGCTAGAAAACAAACCATATCAAAAACTATCTACAGTTTTACAAGGAGAGGGGGAAAAACCCATCCGGGTTCATCAAAAAATTTGAAAATTTTTTTTTCTTTCTACTTCCCTGTTTTCATTACCTGGGCTTGAAGGTCTGCTCGTGCTGGAACTGCTGCTAGACGAGCCAAATTGCGGTATCCAGAAATTTCCCATCTCTCTCTCTCTCTCTCTCTCTCTCTCTCTTCTTCTGTCTACCAAGTTGTAGAGATTGAGATACACCACTTTCTTAAGAAGAAGAAGAAGAAGAAGAAGAAGAAGAGATCTCTCTCCCTTTTCCAGGAAGTTGCAGAAGTTGGCATACACGCGCTAGCCTTTGACTTGAGAGCAAAGGTAGCAACTGGCAAGAAACAGAAGGGAAAATACAGAAACCGCGTCTTGCGATGGTAATCGTCATTGCGCGGAGACTTTCGTTTGGAAATTCGGATAGTCAATAGACTTCAAAGACGGCATATAAATAATTAAATAAATAATTAATTAATAATTAATAATTAAAAAAATCACCGATAGATATTCCTTCATTCATAATTAAATATAGTTTCTCAAAAAGATTTCTCATAAAATTAATATGATATTCCATTTACTTAAATGACGTATAATTTAATTGTTTTTCTCATGCGAACAATCTACACATTCACATCAAGTGTTGGGGCTCTACCTGAGAGCCCCACCAACAGAGTGGAAGGTGGAGGATTGGGCATTCTTGATGGATCCTATCATCCCATAAAATATTAGGTCTATCAAAGTATCATAACCCTCTTATCCGTGGCCCTCTATTTTAACCGTTTAAATTCCACCATTTTTTATTAGTTCAATCCAACAATCAATTTTATTTCAAATTCGGGGTCAGTACATTTTGAAAAGGGGTGAGGGGTGGGGGTGATGGGCTTGTCTGGGCCAAGTTGGATGGGACCCACGTAGGCCCTATTGGTGCTGGGACTTGGGGGGATGGAATGATCCCAATGGATAGAGTCCATATATCAAATTTCAAGTTAATATCATACCCCTAATCCCCATATTTGTGGCCCAGAAGTTTAGTGACTTCATAGCTTTATATCTATAATTGCCCATCAAATAATTCAGCCCATTTGATGGGTACAAACTCTGAAAGAACATGTTGGTCCAAATGGGTGTCATAACTGAACTCGCCGAGACCCTTTGTGCGTTCCAATGTGAGATAGACCCTATAAATTTACTGTGAATACTCTTAGGGGTGTTTGAAAATAGGATATTTCAAAAGATTTTGCAATATTATCTATAAGTTTAGAATATAATCTCTTCACCTAAAAAGATGGTGTTTGGATAACTAAGAAATTATGTAACAATATCTCACTTTTTTCCAAAAACTTTCATAATACATTATTTGAGGATATGTTGTATAAAACATTCTTTTGTTAAAAAAATCTAGAGTTTTAGTAAAACTGATTGGCGAGTTTATGATCAAATATTAATTATAGTGGCCCACAATGAGTCTTAACATCAATGGTTTTTATGAGTACAACTATGACTCTAAATATCAGATTGGCCCCACAATACCTATAAGTTTAATGTAGGTCCTTATAATCATATCATGATTACATAACCCCTATTAATTATCCATATTAAGTGGGTCCTACAAATATCGCACTAGAGGGCTTTCATTGTGATTACTAACATTAAGTGGGTCCCATATTGCCAAAATTAATTAGGTCCCATATTGACTACTACGACATGAATTGTGTTATTGCAATTATTAATTTGCCATCACTAAATGAGTCCCATTATTTGATAGTTCCCTTACTATTAATATGACTACTGATGTCAAATGGGTCCCATAATAGATTTCTATTAGATGGATTCGTCAATGATATATAGCATTAGATAAGGTTTATAAAAAAAACAAAAATAAAAAAAAGGATAGGATTATCTATGATAATCACGATGGTTACCAACATTTGGTGGATACACCTTAATTAAAACAACATTGCTTGGATCTCATAAATTTAACATTTAATATTATAGTTTTTCTAATAATAGATGCGTCCTAAAATGATTATTAACACATGTAATTAGTAATTAATGGATCCTACATCGGATCAGTTGATTACTTTCTTCTATTTATTGTTTAGTATATCATCTTGTGAGTTTTCTTATAAAGTTTGAAACACTTCAAATTATGCTAAAATTTGTAGAAATTGCCAAACACTATAAGTAATCCCATATAATAATATGCCACTATTTTATTCTATGATAATGAAATCGTCCAATATTCAAATATATTAATATTATATTCTACCTTTATCAAAACACCCCCTTAGATCTTCTGGATGATCAACTAAGGATTCTCATCTCCTTTATAAATAACAATTCCTAAGGGTTGTTTCTTTAGTAGAATTCCTAACATGAATTTGGTGTGTTAGAGTATTTTGGATATAATTTGACATCTTGTCTTCTGACGTTTCAAATGTAATATTTTTTTCACCGAAATTCCAAAATGCAATATTTTTTTCGCTAGAATTATAAATTCTAACCACCTAAAAGCTCTCAAAATGACATTTTGGAATTGCATTCTCTATGCATTTAGTTAAAATTTCAAGTGTTCTACCAAGATAAGGGATTTAGAGTTCCACCTTAAGGGGATAACTTTTTGGAGAATTTAAAATTCCTTCCGACATGAATTCTTAGGATTCTGGTAAAGAAATGGGCCCTAAGAGTCATGGCTACTATGGACTCTTTCCCTCATTGAATCCCACATCTCTTGAATAGTGTGGGAATTCTACCAAAGGAAAAGTTCGAACCAAATTAAAACTCCACAACTAAGAGTTTGACTCTTATCCAACTCTACCAGACCAAGACTTATTAGAGTTCCTCTGAAACATCTGCCAGGCTCAACCTAATGTGGGGCCCATGTCAATTGGCGTGCGTCAGATTGCCAAGTCAAGAGTTGGTTATTTGATGCAATGCAACCTAATCAGATGAAACGATTTATTCGTTATGACACAGCCAAGCAAGTCTGGGATGCAATCACAAAAACATATTCTGATGGTTCAGATGAGGCAAAGATCTATGATTTACACAGAAGGTCCTTCATGATGACACAGAATGGTGCACCTGTCGCTAATTACTATAGTGAGCTCACTGAGATCTTTCAGGAGCTTGATCAATTGAGTCCAAGTAACATAAAGGATCCAACAGATATTGAAACTAGACGTAAGGAGATTGACCGTCTCCGAGTTTATATCTTTCTTGCAGGTTTGGACAATAATTTTGACCAAATCCGTGGAGAGATTTCGAGGATGGAGCCTAAACTTGAACTTGAGGCAGTATATGCATATGTTAAAAGAGAGAGTAATCGACAAGGAACTATGTCTGAAGCTGGTGTCACATCCGATGCTACAGCTTTGGCCATTACAAGGCCCAAGCAATCTCGGTCACCTACTCAGACCTTAGACTCTGTTAGTAACCGGCCTCCAATGAAGTGTACCAAGTGTGGTTTAGAAAATCATACAATTAAGGGCTGTTATGAAATCATTAGTTATCCAAAGGGATGGGTTCACAAAGGGCGCAAGAGAGATTCGAGCAGAGCTTCATTCGTATCAACTGAGTCATCCCAAGAGTCTGCATCAGAACCTCCATCAAGTACCTCCGGCTCTACCGCCTTGGCCACCTCAGGTACTTTCTCCTGCACATCTTTACTTGCTGGTCATAGATCATGGATTATTGACACTGGGGCTACTAATCACATGACATCTAGTTTCACTGGATTGCACTCTACCAAACCATCAAGCCAAACACAAATTACCAGTGCAAATGGAACCACCTCCCCAGTTTTGGGAGAAGGGTCCCTATCTCTTACATCATCCTTAAGTTTAAATCATGTCTTAGTTGTCCCTTCACTTGACTATGACTTGTTATCTGTTCCTCAAATCATTGATTCCCTTAATTGTACTGTGTGTTTTTGGCCATTGTATTGTCTATTTCAGGATCTTCTCACCAGGGCCGTGATTGGATGTGGTACTAGGAGGGGAAAATTATATTATCTGGACTTGACAAATGAATGCTGTACGAGATTGAGTAAAGCACATCATGTGAGCGGTGATGAGTCCGTCAGGATGAAGAAGATTTGGCTATGGCATAAATGATTGGGACATGTTTCTTTTGATTATCTGAAGCTGTTATTTCCCGATTTGTGTTCCCATTTTACTGCATCAGACTTTTTTTGTCACACTTGTGTTTTGGCGAAGAGCCATCGTATTTCTTACCCATTAAGATTAAATAAATGTTCTATGCCTTTCATGCTTATCCATTCTGATGTTTGGGGACCCTCAAGGGTTCTTACTAGTAGTGGTTTTAAGTGGTTTGTGACATTTATAGATGACTGCACCAGGATGACCTGGGTGTTCCCCATGAAGAAAAAAAGCGAAGTCACCACTAAATTCAAGCAATTTCATCAATATGTTGCTACTCAATTTGACAAGAAAATCATAACACTGAGGTCGGACAATGGAGGAGAGTACGTCAATAATGATCTTCATAATTTCTTGAGCCAAAATGGTATTGTTCATCAAACCACCTGTGCCTATACGCCACAACAGAATGGTGTCGCCGAACGTAAGAACCGTCATCTCTTGAACGTTGTTCGTTCCTCTTTATTTGACGCTCATATGCCTCATCATTTTTGGGGGGCAGCTTTTTGTTCCGCTGCGTACCTCATCAATAGAACTCCATCCAGTACTCTCCAGTATCAAACTCCTCTTCAAACATTGACCACTCTCCTCACCATGCCGTCTACACCAAATCTCGAGCCACGTGTTTTTGGCTATGTTGCTTATATTCAGGTCTATCCACATCAGCGTGGCAAACTTGATCCATGTGCCCTACGTTGTGTTTTTGTGGGATATTCTGCCACTCAAAAGGGCTATAAGTGTTTCCATCCCCCTACTCAGACCTTGCATGTTACAGCAGATGTTACTTTCCACGATCATGAGTACTATTACTCCAGGGGAGATTCTGCTCCTCCTCTGCAGGGGGAGAGCACTATCTTTGCAGAGGATACTCAGACTCAGATCATCCAAATTCCACAACCTGTTTCAACTCAGCCTATGTCAGAACAGCTTCGGACAACACCTGCAGATGTAGTGACTACTGACTCACCAGCTACGGAGGTACAACAAGAGCAAGAGCTGCAAGAAATCGAGACTCCAGATACTCTCCCTCCTATAGTCCCCTCTACAGTATCACCTCCACTCATCCAATCCGGTTCTGAGGATCCTTCACAGGTAACTGAACAAACAAACTCACACTCTAGTACCTTACCTGAGTCAAGTCATATAGGAAATACAAGTTATCAGTTACCCCTTCGTACAACTAGAGGGATCCCTAAACAACAATATGACCCTGACCCTAAAGCAAAGGTTAAATACCCGATTGCTAATCATCTGTCTCTACATAGGCTAGCTACATCATGTGCATCATTTGTATGTCAATTATCCACTGTGTCTATTCCAAGTAATGTGCAGGAAGCATTGAAAGATCACCAGTGGACTCAAGCAATGAATGAAGAAATGGAAGCCCTCCAAAAGAATTCCACTTGGGAGATGACTACCCTTCCTAAAGGGAAGAAAACAGTAGGTTGTAGATGGATATATACAGTAAACTTCAAGGCAGATGGTACCATTGAAAGATACAAAGCAAGTCTAGTGGCAAAAGGTTACACTCAGACTTATGGGATTGACTATGGGGGGACCTTCGCTCCCGTAGCCAAGATCAACACGATTCGGGTGCTTCTTTCTCTGGCAGCAAACTTGGACTGGCCATTATATCAGTTTGATGTTAAAAATGCCTTCCTACATGGAGACTTAGAAGAAGAAGTCTATATGGACCCCCCCTCCAGGATGCAAGATGGAGTCTAGTCAGAACAACATGGTGTGTAAACTAAGAAAGTCTCTTTATGGATTAAAACAATCACCCAGAGCATGGTTTAGAAGGTTCAGCAAATCAATGAAGAATTTCAGCTACAAGCAAAGTAACTCAGATCATACTCTTTTCTTGAAACATAGGAAAGGTAAGGTCACTGCCCTTATTGTGTATGTCGATGACATGGTGGTTACAGGCAATGACCCAGAGGAAAAAGCGGCATTGCAACGTCATTTAACCAGTGAGTTTGAGATGAAAGATCTTGGTGCTCTGAAGTATTTTTTGGGTATTGAAGTGTCTCGTTCAGAACAAGGAATATTTCTATCACAAAGGAAATATATCCTTGATATTTTGACCGAAACTGGAATGTTAGCTTGCCAACCAGCTGATACTCCAATGGAGGTGAATCATAAACTTGGTGAGTTTCCCGACCAAGTACCTACCAACAAAGGAAGATATCAACGTCTTGTCGGTAAGTTGATCTATCTATCACATACTAGACCTGATATAGCATATGCAGTGAGTGTGGTGAGTCAGTTCATGCATGAACCAAGTGAGGCACACATGGATGCTGTGAATCGAATTCTAAAATATTCGAAGTCAGCTCCTGGAAAAGGATTGATGTTCTCAAAGCATGGTCATCTAGATGTTCAAGGGTACACTGATGCAGATTGAGCTGGTTCTATAACTGGCAGGCGGTCAACATCTGGATACTTTACTTTTGTGGAAGGCAATTTAGTTTCTTGGCGCAGTAAGAAACAAAAGGTGGTGTCAAGATCAAGTGCTGAAGCTGAATATCGGGGTATGGAAAATGGAGTATGTGAGCTACTCTGGATAAGGAATTTATTGAGGGATTTGGGATTCAAACCCAAACATGCCATACAACTGCATTGTGATAACAAGGCAGCAATAGACATCTCACATAATCCATTGCAACATGATAGGACAAAGCATGTTGAAGTTGACAGGCATTTCATCAAGGAGAAACTCGAGGCCAAGATCATTGAGGTACCGTTTGTTAAATCCGAAGATCAACTTGCAGATGTCCTCACCAAAGCAGTCACCGGTAGAGTTTTTCACAACTCACTTAGCAAGTTGGGCATGAATGACATATATGCTCCAACTTGATGGGGAGTGTCAAATGAGCTATGCATTCCTATTTAGTTTTAGAAGACAAAGTCAACTGCAAAATTATAGGATAAATTGCAGGATCTAAATTATTCTCTGTATATATTATTTCCTAGAATAGCTTTCTAGCATCTATTTATACCACCAATGTATATATCATAAGATATCAATCAATTTTTTCTATCCAATCTGATAGGAAGATTTTACTGAATCAAGCAATATATTAGATGATTTAAAATCACGAAATATGATTTGTCTTTCTGAAGAGTGTAAGAATGCAAGGCCCCGAGCTGCATCTATTGCTCTCTTAAGCCGTATGCTCCATGAAAGTGGTTGAAAGGCCGAACCACCTACAGCAACTGCATCAATATAGAAACATGAACATTGGTTACAATTCTACGAGGAGACAAATGCAACTCAGACTTGCCCAGTCTGTACTTGAGCAAGGGTGAGACAGCATTGTATAATGTTTCACAATGAGAAACTGACCACATGTCTGTAAAATAGCTCTAAGTCCCAATACAATAAAGTACTAAAAATTTGCACTGTATAGCTACATCATTGGCTCAGAACGAACAGATGGCCCACAATTGGCCTGAGTACCACTATGAATAAGATTAGGTGACTGAGGCCTCAATATTCGCTCCAAAATGAAACTTAAGTTCATTACGTGAAGAAAATTGACTGTTCCAACGGCATGGGAATTTGCATTGACGTGCACAGCAACACAGGTCAGTAGGTTATAGTCATATTTTTGAGGAACATATGACTCTGAATCTATACAGTAGGGTTGAAGACCTTTTAACCTGTCATCTGATGAAGCAGTAAAATAACGATTACCGAAATGATAGCATGGTTGTGACAAACGTTGGAGAATTCATGTAGTCACTCTCACATCACAAAACCGGAGTTGGGACATCCAACACAGACGCATGGTCGTACTCTGAGTTGTTTCTAACTTGAACTCTCAAGATAAGAGCTACTCTAATTTCTTATAGAATGATAAAACTTATATTCACATTAAGTTTTCACCTATTGAAACAGAATTTTCTTGATAGATATGAGGCCCTACTGGAATTCAGAAACATAAGGTATGTTCGGCCCCTCCCTAGCTCTACAAAGGCTCATCCGTCAGCTTGTATAAAGAGCTGTAGAGAATAAAGGACAAGAAATCTAAAAGAAGAGAAAAATAACAGAGGATTTGAAGTGAACACAAGTGAGATTGTGCAATACTGGAGAGGTCCGTGAATGAAAATGGTAGAAGAAAAGCAAGCAGCACATGAAAAACAGAGTTACAGAGAAAAAAACGGTCTTTGAAAGAAATCAAATGTCCAGAAAAGGAGAAAGGGAGTTTTGAGAAAGCAACCCATGTCAGATTCTGTTTCTATGTCACGGAAATACAAGGACCCAGAAGAAGAAGAAACCGAAAAAAAGATGAACTCATTCCAGAACTAGCAGAACTCATTCCAGAACTAGCAGAAATAAATGTCAGAGAGAGAAGCCAGAGAGGGGAAGACAGACATCGGCAACAAAACAACCCAGAGGAAAAACTATCTGAAGGAGAGGGTAAAAAACCCATCTGGGTTCATCAAAAAATTTGATTTTTCTTTCTTTCTACTTGTTTTTCTTTTTTTTTTTCTTTTTTTTAATTACAAGGGTTGAAGGTCTGGTCGTGCTGGGACTGCTGCTACCCGACTAGTCAAATTGCGATATACAAAAATTTCCCATCTCTCTCTCTCTCTCTCTCTCTCCTGTCCACCAAGAAGTAGAAAGAAACAGAAGAGAAGATGCAGAAACAGCGCGTTGAGATGATACTCGTCACTGCGCGGAGTCTCCGAAGACTTTCGGTTGTTTTTCGATTATATATTGTATAAATGGAAAGTTTTCAAAAAAGAGCTTAATTGTTTTCCTTATTTAAAAAATGGACACAAATTTCAAAATGTTTCAAATTAGACCCTAATTTCTCTAGTAGATTTTTAATTAAGAACATGTGACAATTTAAAGCTACTAAATAGTTACTTTTTTTCTCAATTTTCTAAAAATACTAATACTATTAATCTTTAAAGTCATGATATAGTTTCAGCAGCCGCTTTATATTGCCAATCATCATGAGAACATTGGTTATCTTTGATCATTATGAGGATGCTAGTTAAGAAAATAAGTAAACTATAGGGGAATTATATATAAATTTTCTTTCAAGAAAGGGTAATATGAGTATTTGTAAAAAATTAACAAAAAATTACAGAAAAATAGCTTTAAATGGAACGATGTCTTTTGTTGAAAGCTTTTTCGAAAACTTAGAGACTAATTTGAATTTTTTTAAAAACTTATGTCCTTTTTTGAAATATTGTAAAATTTTAGGGCCTTTTTGAAATTCACCCAATGGTAAATTGACTTCGGTACATATAAAACTTTTGCTTATATTTTTTAAATACAAGAATATTTAAATATTTCAAAATAGTATAAAAGTTTTTCATATTTCTTTTGATTAGTACTCAATAGAAAAAAATAAAAAATAATAAAAATACCCTATATCATTTTAAAAATTTTTCTTTAATAACTCATTCAAGAGAAATAATAAATCTAACTCTAATGACCTCGTGGGGCCCACATTAGATCAAAACTATTGGTTTTTAGGAGGAAAACGATTAATAAGAGACAAAAACACGTTAATGGAAATGGTTTTTTTGTTATTTTGAAAATAAATTTGGAGAGGACTTGATTGAAAAAGATTGTGGAAATTTTTAATTTTTTAATATTTAAAATTTCATGTACTTTCTTCACAATAGGCAAATGCTTCATGTTTTATTGAAATTCTTCAGAAAAAAAAAACTACACAGAAAGATATTTCCTTTAAACCGTTGGATTTGAATGTTGAAACTTTTTTTCAGAAAAAAAAAACAACGAAAAACATGGATTCTAATTTGTTCCTTCTCCACATTAATGATATTTACGTTTTTTTTACCCATGCATGATATTTATCTAACCATTATTAATCCTTTTTTTTTTCAACAACACCTTATCTGAATATTAGAATATGAGTTTGATTTGAGCTTGAAAGAAATTGGAGTTTAAATATCTTTTTTTTTTATAGTAAAGCTTTCTCCCATGAACTCTGGTGGCTGGGTAGGACCCACATTTGAAATTCAGTAGTTGCCAAAATAATTTTGCAATAGTGGCGCACACGCACAGTGCATGCAAACATGTCCCCATAGACAACTATAGATTCACATGAACTGTTAGGGCCAGCCTGGGATTGGGCATTCTTTATGGATCCTAAGAGCATATTATACTATATTAAAGTCAAGCATTTTAAATGCAAATTGTACCGTCACTTAAAATTTAGATATTTTCTTATACAAAACTCTTTATGGTCACATCTCTTCTTTCATTTTCGCATATTCTCCATTATTTTTACATCACTTTCCAATTACCATTTTCTACTCTCTACTTTCAATTACGAAAATAGATATGGTCATTTTTTTTTGAGGATTTTATTGATAAAAACCTCTTAGATAGCCCTTTAACTGAAAAGGGCTCTTAGCATTTTAGCGTTCAAAGTGGTACCACAAGACTAGTTTGGTTTTTTTTTTCATATCTAAAAAAAAGCATGTTTTATACCAGTATCAAATTCGACATAGCTATGCTCCTCTTTAAGTATGAAACCACAATCCTTTCTTCCTCAAAACCGCTTCTCCTAAAAACAGTTTTTAATTCCAGATGTTTTAATCAAATCTTATTCACACATATTTGATTTAGAATTTTTTCTAATAAAATTCCTAATTTACTCATTTTTCTCAATAATGCAGAGATGTTGATTTCGCATTTTCTACGCTTGGAATCAAAGTTAGCAAGATTAGATGAGTTGGTATGGACAGGAACAATGCGATCAAGATCGCTCTTGGGGCAATTTTTGCATTTCTACTGCTGCTGCTTAATTTTTTGTGACCTAGTGTGGGGTAGAAGAATGTGAAGAAAGAAAGGCTAAGGAATTGAAGATGGAAAAGAAGATGTGTGATTACGTGGATGAATTGGAGGGGAAGAATCTAATGTATTTCTAGGGAGGGGAGGAGATCAGACCGTCCATGATATATTGGATGCGCCAGGAGAGGTGGTGGGAAAATCGGGGTATGGGACACTTTACATGGCTAGTTTGGAGAGGAGGGGTTCAACAACTGGAATATCTATCCTCTCGGGAATTTATATGTATTAAGGCAAATCGACAAAAGGGCACTTAGGAGTACCACATCAGTACCATAAAGTCTCTTTTTCATTTTTCTTGTGTTGATTTAGGGTCTTTGGAGATTATGGCAAGAGGTTCCGGTCTGCCCCGGCGGTGGCAGGCACGAGAGCGGCGACCAGAGCCAACATAGCGGGCAGTTCCTGCCAAAGGAAAGATCACGAAGGATGCAAAGGAGACCATGCAGGAGTGCTTTTACGAGTTCATCAGCTTCATCACCAGTGAGTGAGGAGGAGACGACCATCTTATCTTTATTCATTGTCGTGTTGTTTTGTGTTTTTTCACTGATTTTGATCTTCTTTTGTTGCTGTGCAGGGCGAGCGACAAGTGCCGGATGGGAGAAGAGGAAGACACGATCAATGGTGATGATCTGCTTTGTGCAATTGCGACTGTAGGATTTCAAGCCTACATTGATCCTCTCAAGTCGAAGTTAGTAAAGTGCAGAGAGGTATCAAGCCATATCTAATTTTTCTAGTAAAGTTGTATTTTTGGATGTTTGCAAAGATTGAGCTTATGGTGTTTATTTTGCCGTTCTCCATTTCGTTGATTTTTATTGTGGGGGATGGATGCGGCGCTGTAGTTGGAGGTAGGTATGGTTGAATTGTAATATAGTGTCTTCTGGTTGATATGTATATATGTTATTTGCATTTTTTTTTTTTTGAATGTATGAATTGGAAATGTTGTGAAATATTCTGCAAATCACCCATTCATCCTGCAAGTAATACAGTGGCTGTATACCTCTTGGTCCGTCCCTGTTCTTTTGCAATTACATTAAGGATTACTCATCTAATTTTTCATTCAAATTCAAATAAACTCTTGCCAATTGTCTCATCTCAATGTATCGAATTCCTTTTCCTAAAATCTTTCTAAATCTACATTTAAAATCTCACTAATGTTAGAATTTTTTACTGCCGTTGGAAGAAAATACAGACTATAAAAAAGGTGAGCTTTTACTATATTAGGGGTCGTTTGTTTGCAGCACTTTATATATGTAAATGGCCATGATGCGCAACGGTTATACACCATTACGTTTGTTTGCTTAATTTACGCATGGGATACGTAAAATAGATGTGAAAATGGTGTGAAAAGGCCTGTTTTTTCTGTCAAAAATTTTCACACCTCATATGATGTGAAAGTGTTACACATGCAACTGTTACAAGGCACTGCTACAGTACACCTCAATAGCAGTCCGCCTTTTTTATTTTTTTGCTACTGTGGGTTCCATTTTTAAAATCAGAACCGTTCATTATCTTTAGAAGGTCAAAAACGACAACCATAACAATTTTCAACCGTTGATGTTGCCTGGATGTTAAGATATGATCAAACAATTCTAGCCGTTGGATTAATCTATTATACATGATAATACCAGTCTGCCTTTTATGATTTTTCCATTTTTGTGGGAGCCATGCATAAAATCAAAGCCAATCATCTTCTTGATAATATGAAACACAGACCAATTTTCAACCGTTGATGTTGCTTGGATGTTGAGATATTATTAAAACAATACAGCTATTAATCTATTGTAAATGGCAATCCCAGTCCGCCTTTTTTATTTTTTTTATTACTATGGGTCCCCTTTTTATAATTAGAACCGTTCATTGTCTTTATAAGGTTAAAAACGGCCTATTCATAAAACAATGTTCAACCGTTGATGTTGCTCCTGAAAGTGCAATAACTAAATCTCACCAAGTCCTAGAGGGGGGGGTGAATAGGACTAGTAAAATTTCTGTTCAAGACTTAGGTGTTATTAAAGAGCAATCTGAAAGATTATTAAAATTGAGAGAGATATTTAGAGTTGTGAGTGTTTAGAAATGCAACTAGAGCAACAAAGATGTAGCTTATAAAATATCATCAACTTAAGTGACAAGAAAGCAAGGCAACATCCACACACAACAAACAATAAACACAATGATTTATAGTGGTTCGGTCCTCGACCTACATGCACTCTTAAGAGCAATCTCTCTTGGTTCCACTAAATAAGAGGTACTTACATAACATACACCTCTTGCAGCAGTTTTTGATTCGGTGGTTTGTCTTCCACCAACTAGAGTTTTTGATCAGGTGGTTGATCCTTGATCTAGTCCACCAACTACAACAATTTTTGATGCGGTGGTTTGTCTTCCACCAAATACAGCAATAAGAATTGAAATATTAAAGAACACCTAAACAAGGAATTGTATACCTTGGTTTTGAGTGGTGCTCTTGATGCTTGAAGACTACCTCCAAGCTTTGGCCTCTTGTTCTTGCTCCTTGGAGATGAGGATCTTCAGATGTGAGCTCAGCCAAGGGAAGAGGTTTCAAGAGGGTTTGGAAGGCTAAGGTATTCACTCAGATTTAATGAAGCCTTTCCTAACTCACCAACTACTCTACTTGTAACAATAATGGCACTCTTTGATGTTGGAGAGTAGGTGGTTGTGGGAGCTGTGAAGATGATTTTAATGGAGGTGCAAAGGCTCAGCTATACTAGTGATTTTCTCAGCAATAAATTCAGTAGTAGGAGCAAGGGAGAGGTCCTCTTTAAATACAGATGAGCTCCAACGGATAGATCTACGGCTAAGAACAGAATGGTCTACGGCTTAGCCGTAAGTTCTGACAGCATCCAACGGCTAGTTTGACCAGATTCAACAAAAATTCCTTCTTACGGTTAGGCTTACGGCTTAGCCGTAAATCCTTATACGGCTTAGCCGTGAGCACCTTTCGGCCTAGCCGTGGGTCAGCCGTAGGCTTAAATTTCCCAGAAACTGCTCTCTGGAGAGTGGCCCGTAATCTTTACGGCTTAGCCGTGAATAACCTTACGGCTTAGCCGTGAAGGCCTTTCGGCTTGGCCGTAAGGTCAACCGTAAGCATACTATGGCCAAGTGCACTCTCTGGATTGTGGCCCGTAGATTTTACCTTGTAGCCGTGAAACACACTACGGCTTAGCCGTAACATTTTTCGGTGTAGCCGTAGGGGCAGCCGTAGAACAAAAAGCTCCAAAATACACTCTCTGGAAAGTGAGCCGTAGGATCTACGGCTTAGCCGTGGTCCAAGCCGTAGAACAAAACAGGGTGTTTGAAAAAACTAATTTCCTGGTTTATTACTTAGGGATCACATATACCTTATCCCTTGGCATTCCAAGATGATCTTCTTTGAATGATCTTAAACTTCTTTGCTTAGTCTTCATTGATAGGTCTTCCTTGAATGGTCTTGAACTAGCTTAAACTTCTTTGAACTTGGCTTGATCTTCAATGAGCTTCCGAGGTGAACTAGTTCGTTCTAGAACCGAACTACACTTTGGTCACGTAATTGACAACACACTCTTACAATGACACTAACAATCTCCCCCTTTGTCAATTTCGTGACAAAATTACATAAAATTAAGAAGATACAACGTATGAGCTCAACATTTGAGATACAACAAAGTATTACATTAGTGAATACACCGTAAGCACCCACATCTACATACACAACACTTTGAAACTCCCCCTTTGACGATGCTTAACCTGCAAAAGGCTGCAAACACAATCTACTAGAAAGGTGGGAGGTTAGAAAGCTCCCCTTAAACACATGCATACAATTCTCCCCCTTTTTGGCACAAGATTGACAAAGAGATAAAGCATAATTGAGAACAGAAATGCACACAAGGAGAAACAATGCCTATATGAGATGTAGAAATAAAGTACAACCATCGCAAAACAATACATCACCCATAAGCATACATGAGATAACAATCAAGACTAACAGGTGAGGTACACCCATTTCCCAAAATACAAACAAAACAACAAGAACAGACATCAATCCGAAGGAGGAGAAGGGGAAGGAATCGCCACATCGTCTCGCCGGCAGCTCTTGGAGATCTTTGACAAGTACTGAAATGATTTCTTCGAGAGCTTCTCCATCTTAGTTTGCCTCTGTTCGAGAGCGGCCAACCGAGCTTCAAACGAAGAAGAGGAAGAAGCCGCGGGAGGAACCGGAACCGGAACCGGAGAAGTGGTAGAGGGTGCTGCAGAAGGAGGCGCAACCGGTGAATCTTCTTCGTCTCCGGAGTCAGGAAGGCGGGGATGTAACACTCCGATCCCCTCTGAGCCGGATTAGTGGCTCATTAGTGTGTGTTCTGTTTTGTTTATTTCTTTTGGACTTGTTTTGGGCCTTGGATAGGTAGTTGAGTGACCTTTGACCTGAGATAGTTAGTTCTAAGCCCTTTTTCGTAATTTTGCTTTTGCTTTGCTCATATCATCTTTGCATCATTTTGGTGTCAGCACGCGTATTTCGTTGAGCTCGACAATTTCCGTAACTGTCTCAGATCCGTTCGGAGTCAATTGGAGAAGTTGGACCCCCGTGTGACTTGAACTGTAATTAGTATAAACTCCATGGACCTTGTTTTAAACTCCAAACATATATACATTGAGTCATCCTCCAGGTGTCTCTCTCTCCTGCTCATTTCTTTCCTCAACGTTGCATGCAAGAGAGGATCTCCAGGGAAGCTCCACGTTTCCTCTCTCTCCTCTACTCTTCCTCACTTCACTTCGGTTTGCTCTCTCCTTCGAGTGGGTTCTTGTGCTTCTTCTCCCAAATTGGATTCTTTCCCTCTTCTTCATCACTGTCCTTACTTAGGTAAGTGGGTTTTTTTGCATTCTTCATCTCCGATTGGATTCCTTCTCCAAGCTATGTGTGTTTCCCTCATCTCATGCATGTGCTATTGCTTTGATTTGTTTTGATTTTTAGTGGATTGGAGCTTGATTTCAGAGGATTTTTCAGAGTTTGAGGCAAGTATAAGTACAGGCTTTGATAACACATATGGGTGTTTTGTTTGATGGCTTTGATTCACTCTTATTCTTTGTATAGATTGTTTTACAGCCACCTTTTGTGCATTTGGAACCTCTGTAACTCATTTTATTCAGTTTCTGTGTCAAATTTCAGTTTCTGTACTCAGCCCGAATTCATCTCTGTATTGTACGGCTAAGCCGTGAACTTCTACGGCTCACATTCCAGAGACTTGAAATTTTCAGTTTTGTCCTACGGCTAGGCTACGGCTAAGCCGTAATTTGTCCTACGGCTGAGCCGTAAGCTAGCCGTGACCCAACCGTACCCTAGCCGTGAATTAAATCTCTGATCAGTCGAAACTTTTCTGATATCAGTACTCCTACGGTGAAGCTACGGCTAAGCCGTGGAATGCTACGGCTAAGCCGTGGATTGGTCTACGGCTAAGCCGTATACTGACTGTAGCTCAGCCGAAAAAGCTATCAGATCAGAGGTGGAAGATGATCCGTTTAGCTGTGTTTTGAATGGAACCAAGGTGAAGCCATAGTGCATATTACGACGAGCGCGTAAGATGTCTTCGGCTCAACCATAGGTCCCTCATAGCTAAACCGTTAGGCATGGCAAATCTGAATTATAACTTAGGATAATGGTGAGACTTGTAGGGCTCAATTACAGGTTGACCACCCATGTAAACTGGCCCAATGGATGCTTTGGATCGCATGAATAGTCTGTTAGGCTGTGACTCATTCATGTGAGCGTTGATCACTGTTAAGCACCTCCCCATGGGTGTTGGTTTAAGGGACGTCGGTGCACGCAAAGATTTCATTGCAACACTTTGATGACAACGGTGCATTGACTAACTTAAAACTACATCAACATGCACGGTTAGTGACAGTGAACAATTAGATTAGGACTGGCTTGTAATTAATCCTTGACTCCGTATTAATCTGAGATGCATTGCATATTGTTTATGGTTTTGCCCTCTGTTCTGTTAAATTATGTTTATGCATTCCGCAGTCATTTTTGCTTTCGTCCTGTATGTCTGTTTATTCTTCGATCTACACTATGCTCTGATCTATGCTATGCTTTGACTTAATCTATGCTCTGTCTTTGGCTTTGTATCTCTCTGTTCGGTTTGGGTATTCCCTGGTGGCTCTGCCCAGAGGTTAATACGTGAGGATAAGATCCGGTCTTTGTCATCGGTGAGTCCAAAGCGGATAATCTCCCTCTCTATGGATTTGATTTGATTGATATTGGTCTGGCTCTACTCAGCCTCAGCCCTAGGATGCCCGACGGGGTTACCTCCGGCTTAGATCTCTGTATCTCTGTATAACTGCAGTGTTGCTTTGTCTTGGGACCCCGGAACCCAGGAAACCGAGACCCGCTTGTACCTTTGGCCTGGACAGCGGTGTTCTCCTCTGCTCTGCTCTGCTCTGCTCTCTATTTGAGAGAACATGGTTAACGTAGTAGCCAACTAGTTCAGTATTCTATGTTTTGATTCACATATCATGTTTTACTTCTATGCACGATTGGCTTAGTTTCCTAATATGGAACTCTGTATTTAATCTTCTGTCATTATTATATCCCCTTTGATACTATGCGTGTTTCACCCCTGTTACTTGTATTTGCTGGATCGTTGTATTCATTTGTATTGTCTGTGGTGTTGCAGGCACAGATACCTTGCCCAGCTCCCCGGCGGTCGAGGAGGCTGCAGGGGCGAGTGTAGAGGCACCCTCAGGTTTGGCAGAGTGGGCCTGATCATCTCTGCCGAGCGCGTTCATGCATACTTCCAGTGGCTTTTGTTTTGGGATTTTGAGTTTTGGTTCCAGGGGATTTGTATTTGGACTTTGGACTTTGGATTTGTATTCTGTGTATTTTGTATATATTGTTTTGGTGTGTATTCGGTTTTATATCAGGGTATTTGTCCTTGTCGTTTCCATTTCGTATTTGCTTTGGCTTCCGCTATTTTCTTTGTTGCTTGCTATGATATGTACAGCTTCCGCGTACGCTTAGTTCGCACGTGTTAGATCCCTTGTGTGCGTGCATCTGGACTGGGTTTGGGTGCACGTGCACGGGAGTACGTGTGTCACAGGTTTAGCTTTTCGCTAACCCCCGAATTCTGGGCTCGGGTCGTGACAGGGGACCAGCTGCCTGCTGTTTGGAGAAGCGCATGTTCTGGATGTTAACGGTTCCAAAGGTGGGGTGAGACTCAGGAGCCTCATCTGTAGGTAAAGTGACCCCACACTGAGAGGCGAGGCGAGTCATGAGATACCCAAAGACACAGGCATTGGTGCCTCTGCCTGGGCACTGCCAAAAGCGAATAATGGTGGCACAGATGAGCGATGGAAGACACACTCTGACCCCCATGTGGACGGAGTAGAGGACATTCACCATGAACGGGGTGAGGTCAGAGAAATTCCCCCTCCGAGGATAGATGTTATAGGTGAAGATGGCATGGAGGATCCGGTAGTGAGGAAGCAATGAGGCTGCAGGAAGGAACCCCTTGTCCTTCCATGGTATGGAGGCGCCACATAGGGCGAAAGTGGCAGTGTGTCTCTCCTCTTCGGATAGAGAATCCGAGATGACCGAAGTGGAATCGGAGAGAGGCACACATAACAGAGAGGAGATGATGGCAGGGGTGATGGTATTCGTGCCATCACTGAACCCAAGGTCAAAGGACATGGTGTCTATCGATGCGTGGGAGATAGATGCATACATGGTACGCACAATGGAGGGGAAGCCAGGACCACCCCACTTCAGAATGTTTTCCCACCCAACATGAGTGAGAAGTGTGTGTACTCCATAGGCTTCAACAGCGAGAATGTTAACATCTCGCTCGACAGTGATGGGTCTCGAAAAGAAAGATCGATCACGAGTGGGTTCCCGTGGAACCAAGACTCGGGGAGAGGGTGGAGATGGCTGACGAGCCCTGGAGGAGCTACCGGAGGCACGAGGCCTCTTACCAGGAGGGTATGCATTCTTGGAGCGCGGAGGCATAGTGAGACACAGAGAGAAGGCCACACACCACAAACAGGGGGAAACAGTGAGTCGAATGAAACAGTGAGAAAAAAAAAATAGAGAAGGGAGAACAAGACAGTAACCAATAAGAGAGGAGGACGCCGGAGAGGGATGCCGGAGAAGGAGGGCGCCGGAGAAGGAAGAGGCCGGAGAGAGATGAGGAAGACAGAGAAAGACGGTGCCGGAAGAGGAAGGCAGAGAAAGGAAGGAAGAGGAGGACACGGGAGGAAGAGGGCCGGAGGAGGAAGCCACACGCCGGAGAAGGAGGGCCGGAGAGGGAAGACCGGAGGAGAAGGATCGAGAAGAGAAGACAAGAGCAGAGAGAAAGAGGCGGAAACGGAAGAGCAGAGACGAAAAGGCAGAGAGAAAAAAAAAGAGGCGAAGCGTCGGGTTTAAGAAGGTCTCGGCGCGCGGAACGAGGATACTTACGGCTTAGCGGTAGAGTGTTTTACGGCTCAGCCGTAAACGCTTACGGCTTAGCCGTAAAGTGGTGTACGGCTTAGCCGTAGACCCTGGGTAAAAACACAAGTTAATTCAAACAGCAAACACCAATTGATTTCCTCAAATTTTCAAATTTTAACACATCAAGAGGTTTAGTCAAGATGTCTGCAAGTTGTTTTTCAGTCTGAATATATTCGAGCTCAATGATTCCTTCTTCAACCAATTCTCTAATGAAATGATGTCGAATATCAATGTGTTTGGTGCGAGAGTGCTGGACTGGATTTTTAGAAATGTGTATGGCACTCGTGTTATCACAATACAAGCTCATTATTCCTTGTGTAATGCCATAGTCCATAAGCATCTGCTTCATCCACAAGAGTTGAGAACAGCAGCTTCCGGCAGCTATGTATTCAGCCTCGGCAGTGGAGAGAGATATCGAATTTTGCTTTTTACTATGCCAAGCTACTAGACAATTTCCAACATAAAAACAGCCACCACTTGTGGATTTTCTATCATCTAAGTTTCCTGCCCAATCAGCATCTGAGTATCCAGCAATGGAGGATGAGGAGTCATGAGGATACCACAGACCATATTCAGTTGTATCGGCAATGTACTTAATGATTCTTTTTACAGCAGTTAGATGAGATTCTTTTGGATCCGCTTGATATCGAGCACATGCTCCCACGCTAAATGCTATGTCTGGCCTACTTGCAGTAAGGTACAACAGGCTACCGATCATACTTCTATATAGGCTAGAGTCAACCCCTTTACCATTTGCATCTTTAGTAAGTTTGATGGTTGTACTCATGGGGGTTTTGACATGTTTCCCAGTCATTAGACCAAATCGTTTCACCAGTTCTTTAGCATACTTGGACTGGGAAATGAAGATGCCATCACGTAATTGTTTGACTTGTAAGCCTAAGAAGAAATTCAATTCGCCAACCATACTCATTTCGAATTCAGATTGCATTAGATTAGCGAACTGAGTAGTCAAGTCATTAGATGTGGAACCAAAGATGATATCATCTACATATATTTGCGCTATTAACACTGACTTTCTTGTCTTTTGGATAAAAAGGGTTTTATCAACACTACCTCTTTGAAAATTATTGTCTAACAAGAATTTGGTCAACCTTTCATACCAAGCACGTGGTGCTTGCTTAAGACCATACAGAGCTTTCTTCAGTCTAAACACATGGTCAGGGAATTTTGAATCTATAAAACCTTTAGGTTGTTCAACATATACTTCCTCATTCAAAATTCCATTTAGAAAAGCACTCTTAACATCCATTTGAAACAATTTGAACTTTAAGAAACAAGCTATAGATAGTAAAATTCTAATTGATTTTAGACGAGCAACTGGAGCAAAGGTCTCGTCAAAGTCAATACCTTCAATTTGAGAATTTCCCTGCGCTACCAACCTAGCTTTGTTCCTAACAATAACTCCATTTTCATCAAGTTTATTTTTGAAGATCCATTTAGTGCCTATCACATTTTTTTCCTTTGGTCTTGGAACTAGGTACCAAACATCACTTCTTGTGAACTGATTCAATTCTTCTTGCATAGCTTTTATCCAATCATTGTCTGAAAAGGCTTCATCAACGCTGGTAGGTTCTAAAACAGAAGTAAAACACAAGTGACTCATAATGTTCTCTAATTGTTTCCTAGTTTTTACACCTGTTAGGGGGTCACCAATAATCTGATCTATAGGATGGTCTTTTACATTCACAAGATTTTTAGTAGCGATAGGTGCATCAGTTTTTATTGTGGATCGTGTGGGTTCAATCATTGAGGGCACTTCCACTTCATCAACATTATCAGACCTTATGGATTCATCATCTATAATGACATTTATTGACTCTTGAATGACTCCGGTTCTCATATTTAGAACACGATAGGCTCAACTCCGTGTTGAATAGCCTAAGAATATACCTTCATCACTTTTTGAGTCAAATTTACTCAGTTGTTCTCTATCCTTCAAAATGTAACATTTGCTTCCAAAGACCTTAAAATATTTTACATTTGGTTTCTTCCCATGCCACAATTCATAAGCTGTCTGATTTGTACCAGTCCTAAGATAAACTTGGTTGATGATGTAGCAGCTAGTATTAACAGCTTTGGCCCACAAGTCTCTAGGAAGATTCTTACTATGAAGCATGACTGTGGCCATGTCTTGGAGAACTCTATTTTTTCTTTCAGCTACCCCATTTTGCTGGGGAGTTTTGGGGGCAGAGTATTCATGATGAATCCCATATTTCTCACAAAATTTATCAAATTGATCATTTTCAAATTCTCCACCATGATCACTTCGGATTCGGGCTACTGAAGTACCTTTTTCAGTCTGAATTTGTTTTACAATCCTTTTGAATTCTCCAAAGGCTTCAAATTTTTCTCTTAAAAAGGCAACCCAAGTGAATCTAGATAAATCATCTACCATAACAAGAAAGTACCTTTTCTTACCTCGACTCTCTCTTTTAGTTGGTCCAACCAAGTCCATATGAATAAGTTCTAGAGGTCGAGTAGTTTTCATAGCATTCACCATTTTATGGGCACTTCTAATTTGTTTTCCTTGAAGGCACTCTCCACAGATCATCTTTTCTTGACTACTGATCTTAGGCAGTCCTTCAACATATTTGTTTAGATGGGATAAGTCTCTGTAGTTTACATGCCCAAGTCTTTGATGCCACAACTTAGCTTCATCAATACTAGTTAGTAGGCAAGAAGCAGAGGATGAAGCATTTGTTTTTCCCACCACATAACAGTTATCAGTAGTTCTAAGACCTCTCAATATATCTTTCCATTCCTTGAGATCTCACAACTATGATTACTAAAGTTTACGGCATAATCTTTATCACAGATTTGAGATATGCTAAGTAAATTATGTTTTAACCCATCAACGCACAAAACATTCTCAAAAGGTGGTAAGTTTGGAACATTTAAAGTTCCTTTCCCAATAATTTTCGCAGCACTGCCATCACCAAAAGTAACTGTGCCTCCATCGAATTCAATCATTTTAGACAAACAAGATTTATCACCAGTCATATGTTTTGAGCATCCACTATCCAGATACCATCTTGATTGTTCTGCAGCTTTAAAAGCTGTGTGAACCACTAGATTCTTGTTTTTGGGTATCCATTTAAGTGTACTAGTAGTAGGGATCACAGTTGATTTTTGGTGTTTCACTTGAAAGGTTTTATGTTGGGGAATAGGAATGTTTGCTCCATTCTTTTTGTATATTTCAAATTGTTTTCTTAATTTATGGACTTCTTTTAATAAATTATTCATCTTTTGGTTTAAGGGAAATGTGTTTATCTGAGACTTTTTGTTTTTTGTTTTCAGATTCCACTTTCTTCGTGGTGTTTTTCTCAATTTTCTGACTGATGTTACAATGAATTTTTCTTAATTTGCACTCCATTTTGAAGTGACCTCTTTTTCCACAATAATGACAGAGAACATTTGACGAAACAGTATGAGTACTAGTAGATACCTTATCCACAGTGTTTTGAACACTAATATCTTCATCCTTTAAAGCACTTTTGACAAAAACAGTTCCGGAACTTGGAGACTGATTAGCATTTTTGTCATGTCCAAGACCAGTCATGTCTTTATAAGCTTTCCCAATTTTGAATAGTCTAATGTATTTCTCATCATTTTGAGTAAATCTGTACTCATACTTTTCTTTATACCATTTCAGAATAGTCACTTCATTGTGGAGAGCATTATTTTCATCTTTTATTTTTAAAAGGGATTTTTCATGTTCTCTTAATTTGAGTACATTTTCTTTTTCTGTTGATAATTGAATTTTTACACTTTCGAGTTCTTTGAGCAATTCTTCCTTTTCAGCATTAATACTATCAACTTTTTCCTTTAAATTTTTAATTTTATTTTGTTGATTACTTACAGTTTCAACGAGCCTACATGTTCCCTCATAGAGTAGTTCATAGGAATCCGTAGTGTTGTCATTATCCTCATCATCTGAATTTTCATACTCACTCTTTGACTCACTGCCTGAGATTTCTTCATTCGATATTTTAATCATTTCTTCAGAAAGATTGAAGGTGGCAGTGGTAGCCATCAGAACTGTATATTTGTCTGATTCATTTTGATGTGATTCATCTGAGTCAGAATCTGATTCAGATGAATCGTCCCAAGTAGCTACAAGATTCTTCTTTTTGAATTTCCCTTTTTGAGGACAATCGGTGGAAATGTGTCCAATTTTCTTGCATTTGTAACACATAGGTTCCTTATGTTTACTTCTACAGAAAGAACTTGACCGACCGTTGTATTTATCATTTGTGGTTTCATTTTTATACTCTTTCACCCTCTTTTTCTTAAATTGTTTCAAAAATCTTTTAGCCAAAAGGGCCACATCTTCATCCTCGTCATTACTAGTTATTCCTATGTCATCTTTAGAGGAAGATGTGTTATGAGAGGTGATTAGAGCGATTGATTTCTTTTTGTCATTGTTAAATTTTAGTTCAAAGGTTTGAAGGGATCCCACTAAATCTTCAATTTTCATTTGTTCCGAATCCTTGTGTTCTTCTATAGAGGTTACCTTAGGATGGAATCTTTCCGGAAGTGATCTCAAGATTTTACTACAAATTTTACCTTCCGGAAGAGTTTCCCCAAGAGCCCACATTTCATTTACAATTTTCATGAGCTTAGTATGGAAGTCAGTAAACATTTCATTTTCTTCCATGCGAATGTTTTCGAACTAACTTGTGAGCATCTGAAGTTTAGATCTTTTGACAACTGAGGTACCCTCATAAGTTACTTCAAGGATTCTCCATGCCTGTTTTGCATTAGTGGTTGTCATGATCTTTTTAAACTCTTCTTGATTCATTGCACACACTATAGCATTGTACGCTCTAGCATTATTTTGTCTAAGATTTAGCTGAGCTTGAGACCATTTGGCTGGATCTAATGGTTTAGTGGTTGTGACACCATTTGTAGTCACATCTTCAGTGGGTTCCGTCCAACCATTCTCTATAGCCTCCCAAACAGCCCAGTCCATGGATTTTAAGAATGCTGTCATCCGGGCTTTCCAAAATGCATAATTTGTTCCATCGAAGAAAGGTGGTCGGGTGATAGAACTTCCTTTAGGATTCATGGTGAATCTAGCAAAAGATGGATCTACTTCAGGTT
Organism: Sextonia rubra; assembly: GCA_037013555.1. NCBI lineage: Eukaryota > Viridiplantae > Streptophyta > Magnoliopsida > Laurales > Lauraceae > Sextonia > Sextonia rubra. Next base: position 56,875,746 of record JASUAD010000013.1, on the reverse strand, counting down.
ATTACACCCTTACGAAGTAACCCTCTCTGATACCAATTGAAAGTGCAATAACTAGATCTCACCAAGTCCTAGAGGGGGGGTGAATAGGACTATTAAAATTTCTGTTCAAGACTTAGGTGTTATTAAAGAGCAATCTGAAAGATTATTAAAATTGAGAGAGATATTTAGAGTTGTGAGTGTTTAGAAATGCAACTAGAGCAACAAAGATGTAGCTTATAAAATATCATCAACTCAAGTGACAAGAAAGCAAGGCAACATCCACACACAACAAACAATAAACACAATAATTTCTAGTGGTTCGGTCCTCGACCTACATGCACTCTCAAGAGCAATCTCTCTTGGTTCCACTAAATAAGAGGTACTTACATAACATACACCTCTTGCAACAGTTTTTGATTCGGTGGTTTGTCTTCCACCAACTAGAGTTTTTGATCAAGTGGTTGATCCTTGATCTAGTCCACCAACTACAACAATTTTTGATGCGGTGGTTTGTCTTCCACCAAATACAGCAATAAAAATTGAAATATTAAAGAACACCTAAACAAGGAATTGTATACCTTGGTTTTGAGTGGTGCTCTTGATGCTTGAAGACTACCTCCAAGCTTTGGCCTCTTGTTCTTGCTCCTTGGAGATGAGGATCTTCAGATGTGAGCTCAGCCAAGGGAAGAGGTTTCAAGAGGGTTTGGAAGGCTAAGGTATTCACTCAGATTTAATGAAGCCTTTCCTAACTCACCAACTACTCTACTTGTAACAATAATGGCACTCTTTGATGTTGGAGAGTAGGTGGTTGTGGGAGCTTTGAAGATGATTTTAATGGAGGTGCAAAGGCTCAGCTATACTAGTGATTTTCTCAGCAATAAATTCAGTAGTAGGAGCAAGGGAGAGGTCCTCTTTAAATACAGATGAGCTCCAACGGATAGATCTACGGCTAAGAACAGAATGGTCTACGGCTTAGCCGTAAGTTCTGACAGCATCCAACGGCTAGTTTGACCAGATTCAACAAAAATTCCTTTTTACGGTTAGGCTTACGGCTTAGCCGTAAATCTTTATACGGCTTAGCCGTGAGCACCTTTCGGCCTAGCCGTGGGTCAGCCGTAGGCTTAAATTTCCCAAAAACTGCTCTCTGGAGAGTGGCCCGTAATTTTTACGGCTTAGCCGTGAATAACCTTACGGCTTAGCCGTGAAGGCCTTTCGGCTTGGCCGTAAGGTCAACCGTAAGCATACTATGGCCAAGTGCACTCTCTGGATTGTGGCCCGTAGATTTTACCGTGTAGCCGTGAAACACACTATGGCTTAGCCGTAACATTTTTCGGTGTAGCCGTAGAACAAAAAGCTCCAAAATACACTCTCTGGAAAGTGAGCCGTAGGATCTACGGCTTAGCCGTGGTCCAAGCCGTAGAACAAAACAGGGTGTTTGAAAAAACTAATTTCCTGGTTTATTACTTAGGGATCACATATACCTTATCCCTTGGCATTCCAAGATGATCTTCTTTGAATGATCTTAAACTTCTTTGCTTAGTCTTCATTGATAGGTCTTCCTTGAATGGTCTTGAACTAGCTTAAACTTCTTTGAACTTGGCTTGATCTTCAATGAGCTTCCGAGGTGAACTAGTTCGTTCTAGAACCGAACTACACTTTGGTCACGTAATTGACAACACACTCTTACAATGACACTAACAGCTCCAATGTTCAAATTCATCAAAAAAATGTACAACCTATTACATTAACCCATTGTAAATGACATTTTCATCCCATTTTTTCACATTTTTAAATTATGTGGGGCCCAAAATCCTAATATGAACCATGTATCTTCTTTATAAGATCAAAAATGGCCATAAGGCCAAATTCCATCCATTGATGTTCCTTGGATTGTGAGATGTTTATAAAAAGATTCAAATTATTTAAATATGTGCACCTAGATTCATATCTAAAGAGGTGTGAAAAAAATAAATAAAAAATTATGTTTCACATGTGAGTCATTTGAATATGTAAAGCATTTTCACAATATGTGAAATTAACAAACGACCCTTAGCAATCCATTTTATGGTGTCTTTGTTCATGAAATGCCATATTCTTCCAACATTCCAAATTGATCGACTCGCTAACCTGAGTTTCAAATCATTGCCATAAATGAACTGTAACTAGTTATAGACGACAAGAGGATTCAGTCCTAACTTTAAACCTCAAATTTAAATTTTCAAAAGATTATCTGGGGCCCACCTCATTAGTTTCCAATTACAGGGATATTGTGGAATTAAGATTTCTTGATTTGAATTAGAATTATGACAAACTTAAACACCATCTTTAATATCCCTACAATTTATCAATTGTAAATATCCAAATATATTAATAATTCACCCACATGAAATCCAAATGGGGTGGATCATTATCTTATTCATAAATACAAATTGCTGTAGCAATTTTTTTGTCACCATCTTTTACTAAGTTTATTACACTTTTTCTTGCAAATAAAAACTTAAAATATAGACCTTAATAAATAATAAATAATATACTGTTCTTTTCTAACATATGTTATTCTTAATAATATTTAAAAATTCTGAATTTTATGATTATTTAATTTTCAGCCCGGGCTTAACACGGATTCTTTTTGCTAGTCTCCAACTAAAGCAGAACCCAATAAGAAAATAGATCTCTAAATTGTTAATTTCCAATCCAACCAAAATTCAAAGAGCACTCACCAAATGCAAAGCGTTCTTCGTCGCCAGAGTCAGTACACACATTTCCTTAACTCACCAATCACTTCCGCTTCTGGCGACTGCAATGCTAGGAAGATCATCATCGTGTCATCTGCAATCGATCAAGAATAAATCTCACTCGCCGTAAATCAATTGAATTCAAACAAGGGGAGGTGCTGCACTGTAGTACGGTGCAGTGCCCCATTTAAATGCATGGTGGAGCCCACTTTTTTAAAATCCTAAGTCATTCATCAGTCATAAGACCCTTACTATTTATTGTATCTAAGTTTTCAAAGAAACATTCAGCCGTCCAACTATTTAGATTGATCAAATATGAGTGCCTTTCCTCCATTTTCATTCCAACAAGAAAATAATAAGGGAAGTTCATTTTGTGCTTCAGATGGAGTTTAATGGAATGGTGGCAATGTTACACATTTAAATAATAAGATATATGATCTTAAGATATATGATCTTAAGATTGATGCATGGCTCAGATTGTAAAAAGTGGGCCCCACTATGCATTAAAATGGGAGTACTGCACCATACTATGATGTTGCACTATAGCCCTCCCCTTCAAACAAATGAAAGGCCTAAGTAGAGGAAGAGAGGCAGGAAGCTTCATCTTTCCTGTTGCAGAGAAAGAGGGAAAGAGGAGGAAGTGGAAGGGAGGGCTGCTGTGTCAAATTCAATACCCAGAAGAAAAAATTTGGGTTTTTTCCCAAATCAGTGATGAATCCATGTGGCCCACCCGATCAAGCATTAGGTCCTCACATCATGTAAGGCACTAATAGGTGGCCCTATGAGTGGGTCCCCACACAAGACCATTGGATCTCAACCACATTAAAAAGTCCTCAATTAAAAACATAGATACCCATAGGGTTTCATCCACTTTAAAGCGTAACATAGCTGTGTCAAATTCGACACTGTTATAAAAACTCGGTGTCGACACTACTTTCTAGATGCATAAAAAACCAAAGTGGCCCTAGGAGGCTAAAATACTAAGAGGCTTTTTTGGATCTAAGGGGTTTTTACTAGTAAAATCCGTTAATTTTTTTCTAAAAATTTATTGTTGTGCATTGTATTTGGGCCACCATCAAAGTCAATGCTTAATTTTTAATTATATGAATATTTGTTTTGCATTGTATAAGGATATTAGTACTTAGCAGAAGTTACTGTGCTAGTAAAATATTAGGCCCATCAAATTATCATAACCCTTTGATCCGTGACCTTCTATTACAATTTACAACATATATCAAACTATCAAATAACTATCAACAGGACAAGACGGCTCAACCCTATCCAACCTCTTGACTCAATTACAATTTACAACCGATTAATTGAACGTGCATTTCATCTATAAGATGAGATGGAGAAGATTATCTAGAGGTTATTCCCATCAGCATCCCACAAAATGGTTGTGGAAGCATTTTGGAATTTAAAATAAAACACAAATGGCAAATAGATTTTAAACTCAATTTAAGGTGAGAACAACAAAGCTTCCAGTAGATATTAAAAACAATCGTTATTTTTTTCCATGATCCAATTGTACATTGATACAAATCATCACAGAAACAATTCATAGCATATAGCACTGTTTTCAGAACTGTTCATGTTGGAATAGATTACCCAGAGACATCCTTCCATTTTTCCAGTTCCAACATTACCAGCAGCCTTTGGATGACGTGGTGAACGGTTCCATGCATGGTGAACAGAGCAACTGTGGTCAGCAAGATGCACAGGATCGGTCTTTGGTTCCAGGGGCATATGCTTTATGGATGCTTTATGGCCTGAATCTGCTCCAGTGCTTCGACCACTTCTATCATAGATGGACGCTTTCTTGGTTCAGACATGAGACACTTGAGAATAAGCTGAGAAACCTGAACTGCACCTTTGAACGGGTACTGGCCTTCAAGCCGCTGGTCCACCACCCGTGATAATACCTTCTTCCTCTGATCAGATAGATATGGTTTTGCCCACTCTACCAAATTGATTTGCCCACTTGGACGGTGTCCGTCAATTGACCGTAGGCCTGAAAGCATCTCGAGCAACACAACTCCAAAACTATATACATCGCTCTTCACGTACAGTCGACCTGGTTGATGTTGATAGAGGCACAATTGTCATTGTATAGATCAAAGAAATTTCAACCATTTGAGATATTTTTTAAGCAAGAAATAAATTATATGATCTGTCCTGCTGGAGAAGATCTATGACCCTCCCATTCCCACTACAATTTTCATGAAGCAGAGAGAAATGAAGGAAGTAATGATGGTTATTACCTCGACTTTTTTATTTGAACAACTGTTAAACCTATTTGAATCCTAGCTAAAGCAACTGATTAGAAGCGTTGGAAGTTGGAAGTCACCATAAAATTTCTTGTTGTAACGCATCGTGTCAATAGTTGAGATTGTTGCTTTTCCTATCTTCTCATTTTCATCACAGTGAAAACTCCCTCATTAAGAGTTTATAACAGTGAGTTTTAACAATGTGTCCTTGAAAAATAGTCAACAATGTATGTGAATGAAACAATATCAGCAATACGTACCAATTCAGCTCACCTATTCACAAATACCTCTACAAGGGTCTATGGCAATCCATTGTCATTGGAGTGAGTTTCTCTTTCTAGCGACATTTTCAGACAAAGACCAGTTACAAAGCCTAATTCAAATACTAATGGTGACTTTGAAAATGAAATATTGCAATGTTTGATGTTTCACACTTCCGCAATATAAGAACGCACCCAGACAGTTCATACAGGGAATAAAAAATTTTCAAAGGTATAATGAATGATCAGTTCGAAGAAAACTGAACTAGTGAACAAGCCAAACAGGCCCTAATCACCAAACAAAAATTCCAGATGCCACTGCCAAAAGAATTTGAGAGACCTCCTAGTCCTGCTGATGCAGTTGTCTGATGTACAAGGCAAAACCTGCTGGTTGTTATTAAAAACATTGCTTCTCACCATTGAACTAGGCATACAAAAAAAATTTGGATGAAGAGAAACTACAAAGTACAAACAACATCCACCCATGCATTAAACAAGAAAGAAAGTTAAGATTAGTTTAAAATAAAGAAAGTCCACTATTGTGTGAACAAATTAAAAATGAACACAGAAATCACAAGAACTTGTAGCCATGAAGGTTGCTACCAAAGAACTGATCTTACCAGTAGCCACATATTCAGGAGCTAAAAGACCATTGGTGCCCCTGACACATGTGGAGACATGTGAATCTTCATGCTGCGGGCCATTCTTCGCTAACCCAAAATCAGAAATTTTTGCATTATAGTTCTGCAGACAATTAAATAAGAGGGGAAAAAAGCACACTAAGATATCAACCATACAACAAATCCTAACAAACCAAACCCACCCCCTCTCCTCCCCAAAAGAAAAATGAAAAAAAAAAACACACGCGTCTATATAGCAGTATAAATCAGGAAGGAAGAGTTTACCGAATCAAGCAATATATTAGATGCAATAACATGACGATGTATAATTTTCCTTTCTGAACAGTGTAAGAATGCAAGGCCCTGAGCTGCACCTATTGCAATCTTGAGCCGTATGCTCCATGAAAGCGATTGAGAGGCTGAAACTCCTGCATAGAGCATCATTTTAGAAACATGAATAATGGAAGGGATGCTAAAAAAAATTAAAAAAAAAAAAGAAAAAAGAAAAAAGATGCAGTTCTGACTTGTCTGGAATGTGCCTATGCGCAATGTTGAGACAACATTTTATAGTGTTCCACAATGATAAATAGATCATATGCAGGTAACATAATTGTAACTTCCAATTCAAGAAAGTAAAATATGCATTGTAAAGATACATTGTTGGATCAGAACTATTAACAAGATTAGAGAATGACGGGTATTTCAGTGACATGCATAAGTCAGTTATAGACATAAATTTTTGGAACATATGTATATCAATCTATATGGTAGAGTTTACGACTTTTTAATCCATCATCTGATGAGGAAGTAAAACGATTTTGAAAATGGTCACATGACTGGAACAATGTTGGGAATTCAAGTGGTCTCTTAAACATGACAAAACCACAGAGCTAGGACACACATGACACAACACAGCCACATGATAGTACTCTTGAGTTGTTTCCAACCTAAACCATTGAGACAAGACTTACCCCCTAATTTCCTATTGAAAAATAAAACTTGCAATGGGATAAGTTTTTTGCCGATTGAAACAGGATTTTCTTGTGGATAATAAACCCTACTGGATTTCAAAATAAAAAATTTTGTGTGGATAATAAGGACAAGAAAGTTGAGATCTGAACCCATCCGGTCACTCAAACAAGCTCCCAGCCCAGCCGTCCACTGGCTTTAGCACCAAGGCATCAGGTAGGTGATTTATTTTTCTGATTGTTATCGTGGTGTTTAGGCACAATATCAATTTCTGCAACTCATTATGATCACTAAATGTAGTAGTTATCTTAATCTTGAATAATGATTTCTTTTGACAATAACAACGGCGCCAATTTTTCACCATCATCAGTATCATAGCTCATCCAACCAACTATAGCTAATTACAGTTACAAAAATGATAGTGTTTACTACTTACTTCTGAAAAGGTGGTTTTCCAAGCTACCTCTTGGCACGAATTCGTATACAAGTAGTAGTTCTCTGTCTTCCTCAGAGTGTCCCAAAAGCCTCACGAGGTTTGGATGAGAAAGGCTCCCCAAGAAATTCACCTCTGACTGCAAAAAGGAACATAGACAAACTAAAATAAAATGACAAACCAGCAGAATTAAAATCATTAAATAAATAAATAAATAACTAAAACAAACAATTTTTTTTTTTTTGAAAAAGTAAAACAAACAATATTTATGTAGAAGCATGAACAGAATGAGACAAAGAACGGTGCTTTTGTTTTTAACAGAAACTATCTAAATAGTAATTATGGGAGACATCTTACATCCTTAATCATAGTTTTATTTCCAAAAATAAAATGAGAAATTTCAGTAAGGACCATTTGCTTGCATGATATGAATCCATGGGAATTCATTACAAAATGGGTTCAACAAAGGATTAGTAAGAAGGTGAGGGATATACGGTAGAGTTGAAGATGAGACCATTTAATCTGGGGTGATGGGTGATTATTCACTTTCCATCATTTTCTATAGAAGGGGAGGTAATTTCATCACCATTTATGGAACTCCACGTTTATTTCTTCAATTTTAACCACTTTCTGGAATACCTTTCTTAGAATTCCTAGGAATTCAATTGCATGAAAATAAATGTACCCCATACATAGATATTTGCTTTTTTCTTTTATTTGTTCTTCTTTTTCTTTCTCCGATTTCTCTAAAATATTGGATTGAATGGAAAACACCTGCCACTCTCTCCTTCCCTGCATGCTCCCTGAACTCAATTTCTTGACAGCAATGGGCATCCCACTTCCAAGCTTGGTTGGTGCAAATGTCTTCTCATCAATCCAACCCTTGAAAACCCGCCCGAAAGCCCCTTCCCCAAGAAGTGTATCATGACTGAACTTCCCTGTCGCCTTCTTCAACTCTGCAAAAGTGAAGATCCTTAAATTGGGAGTGATAGGAAGGTTCTGACCGATTTGGGACACCTCATGCATGCTGCTCGAAGATGCACTCCTATCTCCCCATTGTGTCCCATTATAGCTGTTGTTCTTTGAAATCGCTGCAAATTTAAAAGAAGAGAAAAATAACAGAGGAATTGAAGGGAACAATAGTGAGATTGTGCAAAACTGGAGAGTTCTGTGAATGAAAATGGTGGAAAAAAAGAAAGCAGCACATGAAAAACAGAGTTACAGAGAAAAAAAACGGTGTTTAAAAGAAATCAAATGTCCACAAAAGGAGAAAGGGAGTTTTGAGAAAGCAATCCATGCCAGATTCTGTTTCTATATCACGGAAATACAAGGACCCAGACGAAGAAGAAGAAGAAACAGGAAAAAAGATGAATTCTTTCCAGAACCAGCAGAAATAAAAATCAGATAGGGAGAGGGAGAGCAGATATCATCTTGGATTGCTCAAGCTAGAAACTGAAAAAGCCAAGAAAACAACCCATAGGAAAAACTATCTAGAGTTTTAGAAGGAGTGGGCATCTTGGTTCATAAAAAATAATTTTTTGATTTTTTTTTTTTTGTTTTCTTTCTACTTCCTTGTTTTCGTTACCTGGGCTTGAAGGTCTGGTTGAGCTGCGACTGCTGCTACTAGACGAGTCAAAATACGGTATCCAGAAATTTCCCATCACTCTTCCTTGCCTTCTGTCTACCAAGTTGCAGAGATTGACATAGACCACTTCCTTGAGAAGAAGAAGATAAGCAAGTTGCAGAAGTTGGCATAGACCGCATGCCTTGGCTTGAGAGAAGAAGAAATAGAAAGAAAGAGAAGGGAAGAAACAGACACCGCGTGTTGAGATGACAATCGCCATTGCGCGTAGTCTTGTTAGATGGGTCTGGGGCACGGCGTCAGTTAGCCGACAGAAGGCCTACGATACCACTCGGGGTCACGAGAGTCGCTGTTGTTCGGCGAAGAGTCTAACGATATTTTTCCTGAAAAAAAAAACCCTTTTTTAAATACATAAAAATTTAAATATTTTAAAATAATATATAAGTTGTTTATATTTATTTTGATCGATACTCACTAGAAAAAAGTTTTATAAATAATAAAAATGCCCTTTTATCATTTAAAAATAATTCTTCAATAAATCATTTAAGAGAAATGATAAAATCCAACCCAAATGACCTAGTGGGGCACAATTCAGGAGATCAAAATGATTGGATTTTGGGACGAAAATCAGTTAATAAGAGACAAAACATGTGAAAGGAAAGGAGTTTTTTTTTCATTTTTTAAAAATCTTTTATGAAGAGGACTTGATTGAAAGAATTGTAAAAAAAATAAATAATTTTTTGAAAAATACTTAAATCTTTATGTACTTTCTTGAAAATGAGCCAAAAGTGTTATGTTTATTGAGAATTTTTTTATAAAAAAAATGCATAGAAAGATATTTCCCCCAAATAGTTGGATTTGAAAATTGAAACTTTTTTTTTCAAAAAAGAAAAGAAAAAAAAACATAGATTCTAGTAGATTTTACCCAAAAAATTTTGTAAGGGGACCTTAAACCATAAACCTTACCCAAAGTATGGGTGCTCAGCAATGGTCACATATGACTACTACCATATATATATTTACATCTAATTGAGGAGCATCGAATTTGCCGCTGAAGCCACTAATTTAATAAGTGTGCCCATGCTCGTTTGGGATGGTAATACATTTTCCACGCTTTAAAGCTTTCTCCTAATTTTATTCATTAAGAACTAAAAGCTCAAATCTTTACATTTGTTTACAAGTAATGGATTTTTCACGTACCTCCTATTTCTTTCAGAGAACTTACATCCAGAACTTTAGAAAGGTTTACACACTCACTAATACAAGCGCCCTTACTGACATGTATGGCCTAACTCATTAAAGTTAATCAGTTAGCTAGAAGATTCCTAGTTATCAATGATGTTCTTAATTTTCCTAATTTCATTTAACTAAACATTGAAAAATATTTGTCGTCAGCAAAAAATAGATGAAAAATACACAGAAGTTAAATACATAAAAACTCATTATAAAATGAGCTCCATCAAGAATTACTTAAGACATAAGAAGAGAAGGATACGAGGTGGAGATACAAATGAGACCTTGACTTTCCAACATATTGAACAACTAGAGTGATGGCTAAGTTTTCATTTTGTGTCTTCCCTTCAATCTCCAAAGGGAGGAAGATTATTCGCAGGTATTTCCAGATATGTACCTTTGGTACTTCATTTTCAGATATACAATCTTAGGTATTCAATTGCATGAAACTAACAAGCTCTGAAGGAAATGTGAGCTTATTTAAAACTCAACATGGGCCTTCATGTAAGGATGGGCCCAAGAGACCCAACAGAAGGATCCTAGACTCAAAACCAACCATAGCTCTGTTGGAGATTTCCCAAAAGTATGAAATCGAATAATTGAATTTTAATTTCCAGGTATAATTTTCCAATTGAAAAACGTGTTGCAAATTCCAAGGATAACAGCCTTCCAAGGACCCCTTTCTCAATTGGGAACTTGCCATCGATCCTTCCTTTTTATACACTCTTTTTCCATGGGACTATTTGCAATTTCTCATGTGGTCACAAATTAATCTTTTGTATCCTTTCTACGCACTCTTTTTCGATGGAACTAGTAGTAAATTCTCATGTGCTCACAAATTAGTCTTTGGGGGTATGCACGTCTCCTTAGTGAAGAGAACATAGTCAAACGGAATCGGGGTAAAGGTTGATTTCTAAAGAAACCTGAAGCTCTTGCCAGAACCCATTAGGATAGCGGCAGAGAAGGCGATGGTGACCACAGCCCAGAATAACAGTGACCATTGGTAAAATAGTTCATGCTATTCAAGGATTATATAGAGAGAAGCTCTAAAGATGGCTGTGGTAGCTGTTTGGAATTTAAAATAAAGTACAAATGCAAGTACAATTTAAACTCAATTTGAGGTGGAAAACAAACAAAGCATCCATCAGGGATTAAAAACAATCATTTTACTCCATGATCCGATTGTTCCTTAGTACAATCATCACAACTTCCACAATTCATAGTTAACAAAAAAAATAACAATAACAATGATAGTGCACAACAAAAAATATGGAGATTGTCCAATAAGCGCAAACAATTGGACAAGCACATAGCACTCTTGTCATTAGGACTTTTCATGTTGGACCTCAATTTTGGAGATTGCTTTCACCAGATACATCCTTGTTAGTCACCTAGATTTTGGAGATCGCTGATGGGCATTTTTATCATTTCCAACATTGCCAGCTTGTGGATGAAGTAGGGAGTGGTTGTGTGCATGGTGATGAGCATGATTGTGGTCAGCAGGATGCCGAGGATTGTTCTTTGGGTCCTGGGGCTTATGCTATATGGCCTGAATCTGCTCCAATGTTTCCACCACTTCTGACATCGATGGTCGGCGTCGTGGGTTAGACTCGAGACACTTGAGGATGAGCTGAGCACCCTGAATTGCACCTTTGGACGGATAATGGCCATGAAGCTGCCGGTCCATCACATGCGATAATACCTTCCATCGATCAAATAGAAATGGTTTTGCCCACTCTGCCAAATTGTGTTGCCCACTTGGACGGTTGCGGTCAACTGCTCGCAAGCCTGAAAGCATCTCGAGCAACACAACTCCAAAACTGTATACGTCACTCTTCACATACAGATGGCCTGGTTTGTTGATAGAAGCACAATTGTCATTGCGGAGATATAGAAAATTTCAACCATTGAGATATTTTCAAGAAAGAAATATCCATTATTCTTCCCCTATGGCAGGAAATCTAAGAGCCCTTTCATAGTAACTGTGATTTTCAAGTAGAGTTTTTATGACCAAAAAGACGTAACAATTCATTATCAGCTCTCTAACTTCATATTTGCAAAACTGTTGGACCAGTTTGAAGCCTAGCTAAAGCAAGGGATAACGAGGTTGGAAATTGCAAGTGAACAAAAGGACCTCTACAAGGCTCTATAAGCCAACAAGCCAAGCTTCATGATTGAAGTGAGTTTCAAGCTACAGTCCCAGTCTCCCAGAGACCAGTTGAAAAGCCTAATTTAAATTTTAAGATGACTTTGAAAAGAAATATCACAATGTTTCACTACCAACACAAAATATGCAACGCATCCAAACAGTTCATACTAGGAAAGTTTTTTCAAGGAAAGAAGGTAATATGATGAACCACGGACAACTGAAAACTGGGGAAAACAAGCCAAACAGGCCCAGTTCCCAGATAAAAATATCAAACGAAACAGCACTCTTAAGTACCCTGATCGAAATTTCGTTTCAAGAGACCAAATTGCCAGATCTGCTAGTTCAATTGCTTGATGTATCAAGCAAAACCTGCTGGTCTGGTTGGTGTTGAAAACACTGCTTCTTACCAGCGAATTGTGGACACATTATAATTTTAGAAAAAGTGAAACCACACCAACGCCATCCACCCATGCAAAAACTAGCGAGCAATTTATGATTAGTTTAATATAAAGAAAGTCCACTACGAAGTGAACAATTAAAAATGAAAACAGAAATCACAAGAACTTGTAGCCATGATGGTTGCCACCAAAGAACTGATCTTACCTGTAGCCACATATTCAGGAGCTGCATAACCATAGGTGCCCATGACACGTGTGGTGACATGTGAATCTTCACCCACCGGCCCATTCTTCGCTAACCCAAAATTAGAAATTTTTGTATTATAGTTCTGCAGGAAATAGAAAGAAGAAACAAAATCACATTAAGAAATAGATCATACAAAGGATTCTTTCTCCCTTTGTTACTGTAGCAGAAAAAATTAGGATGGAAGAGTTTACCGAATCAAGCAATATATTAGATGTTTTAAAATCACGATATATGATCTGTCTTTCTGAAGAGTGTAAGAATGCAACGCCCCGAGCTGCACCTAGAGCTATCTTGAGTCGTATGCTCCATGAAAGTGGTTGGATGGCCGAACCTCCTACAGAAAATGCATTAATCTAGACACATGAATAATGGTTGCAATTCGATGAAAAGACAAATGCAGCTCAGACTTGCCAAGTCTGTACCTGTGCAAGGGTGAGACAGCATTGTAAAGTGTTTTACAATGAGTACTGGACCACTTGTAGGTAAAATAGCTGTAAGTAAAATAGCTGCAACTTATTATGATCACTATATGTACTAGTTATCTTAATATTGAATAATGATTTCTTTTGACAATAACTACAGCGCCAATTTTTCACCATCATCAGTATCATAGCTCATCCAACCAACTATAGGTAATTACATTTACAAAAATGATAAGTGTTTACTACTTACTTCCAAAAAGGTGGTTTTTCAAGCTACCTCTTGGCATGAATTCGTATACAAGTAGTAGTTCTCCGTCTTCCTCACAGTGTCCCAAAAGCCTTACGAGGTTTGGATGAGAAAGACTCCCCAAGAAATTCACCTCTGACTGCAAAAAGGAACATAGACAAATAAAATAAAATGACAAACCAGCAGAATTAAAATCATTAAATTACAAAAATAAATAAATAACTAAAACAAACAATATATTTTTTTGAAAAAGTAAAACAAACAATATTTATGCAGAAGCATGAACAGAATGAGACAAAGAACGGTGCTTTTGTTTTTAACAGAAACTATCTAAATAGTAATTATGGGAGACATCTTACATCCTTAATCATAGTTTTATTTCCGAAAATAAAATGAGAAATTTCAGTAAGGACCATTTGCTTGCATGATATGAATCCATGGGAATTCATTACAAAATGGGTTCAACAAAGGATTAGTAAGGAGGTGAAGGATATAAGGTAGAGTTGAAGATGAGACCATTTAATCAGGGGTGATGGGTGATTATTCACTTTCCATCATTTTCCACAGAAGGGGAGGTAATTTCATCACCATTTATGGAACTCCATGTTTATTTCTTCAATTTTAACCACTTTCTGGAATACCTTTCTTAGAATTCCTAGGAATTCAATTGCATGAAAATAAATGTACCCTATACATATATATTTGCTTCTTTTTTTTTTTCTTCTTTTTCTTTCTCCGATTTCTCTAAAATATTGGAATGAATGGAAAACACCTGCCACTCTTCCCTTCCCTGGATGCTCTCTGAACTCAATTTCTTGACAGCAATGGGCATCCCACTTCCAGCCTTGGTTGGTGCAAATGTTTTCTCATCAATCCAACCCTTGAAAACCGGCCCGAAACCCCCTTCCCCAAGAAGTGTATCAGGACTGAACTTCCCTGTCGCCTTCTTCAACTCTGCAAAAGTGAAGATCCTTAAATTGGGAGTGATAGGAAGGTTCTGACCGATTTGGGACACCTCAGGCATGCTGCTTGAAGATGCACTCCTATCTCCCCAATGTGTCGCATTATAGCTGTTGTTCTTTGAAATCGCTGCAAATTTAAAAGAAGATAAAAAAAAAAAAGCAGAGGATTTGAAGGGAACACAAGTGAGATTGTGCAAAACTGGAGAGGTCTGTGAATGAAAATGGTAGAAGAAAAGAAAGCAGCACATGAAAAACAGAGATACGGAGAAAAAAAAAGGGTCTTTGAAAGAAATCAAATGTCCAGAAAACGAGAAAGGGAGTTTTGAGAAAGCAACCCATGTCAGATTCTGTTTCTATATCACGGAAATACAAGGACCCAGACGAAGAAGAAGAAGAAACAGGAAAAAAGATGAATTCCTTCCAGAACGAGCAGAAATAAAAATCAGAGAGGGAGAGGGAGAGCAGATATCATCTTGAATTACTCAAGCTAGAAACTGAAAAAGCCAAGAAAACAACCCATAGGAAAAACTATCTAGAGTTTTAGAAGGAGTGGGGGAAAAAACCCATCTGGGTCCAATAAAAAAATTTTTGATTTTTTTTGTTTGCTTTCTACTTCCCTGTTCTCGTTACCAGGGGTTGAAGTTCTGGTCGTGCTGCTACTGCTGCTACTAGACGAGTCAAAATACGGTATCCAGAAATTTCCCATCTCTCTTCCTCGCCTTCTGTCTACCAAGTTGCAGAGATTGACATGGACCGCTTCCTTGAGAAGAAGAAGAAGAAGAGATCTCTCTCCCTCCGCTAGCAAGTTGCAGAAGTTGGCATAGACTGCATGCCTTGGCTTCAGAGAAGAAGAAGTAGAAAGAAAGAGAAGGGAGGATACAGAAACCGCGTGTTGAGAAGACAACCGTCATTGCGCGTGGTCTGGGAAGATTTTCTTATGCGATTCGACTGTCTAGGTCAATTGACTTCAGTACGTTCTTCGAATGACGAATGGGCCAGTCGGCCAACAGAAGGCGTACGATACTATTCCTGCTCCGGGTCACGGGAGTCGTTGTTGTTCTGCGAAGAGTCCAACGATATCTTTCCAGGAAAAAAAAAACCTTTTTTAAATACATAAAATTTTAAATATTTTAAAATAATATAAAAGTCTTTCATATTTATTTTGATCGATACTCACTGGAAAAAAGTTTTAAAAATAAAAAAATACCCTTTTATCATTTAAAAAAAATTCTTCAATAAATCATTCAAGAGAAATGATAAAATCCAACCCAAATAACCTAGTGGGGCACAGTTCAACAGATCAAAATGATTAGATTTTGGAAGGAAAATCAGTTAATGAGAGATAAAACATGTGAAAGGAAAGCGCGTTTTTTTTCATTTTTTAAAACTCTTTTATGAGGAGGACTTGATTGAAAGAATTGTAAAAAAATTTATTTTTTAAAAAATACTTAAATCTTCATGTACTTTCTTGAAAATAAGCTAAAAGTGTTATATTTATTGAGAATTTTTTTTATAAAAAAAATGCATAGATAGATATTTCCCTCAAAAAGTTGGAGTTGAAAGTTGAAACATATTTTTTCAAAAAAAAAAAAAAGGAAAACATAAATTCTAAAGGATTTTACCCAAAAAATCATGTAAGAGGACCCCAAACCATAAACCTTACCTAAAGTGTGGGTGCACGGAACTGGTCACATATGACTATTATCATATATATATATATATATATATTTGCATCTAATTGAGGAGCATTAAGCTCGCCGCTAAAGCTTAACAAGTGTGCCCATGCTCGTTTGTGATGGTAATACATTTTTCACACTGTAAATCGTGCCCTTAATTTTATTCATTAAGAACAAAAAGCTCAAATCTTTACATTTGTTTACAAGTAATAGATTTTTCACGTACCTCCCATTTCTTTCAAAGAACTTATATTCAGAACCTTAGAAAAATTTACACACTCGCTATTACAAGTGGCCTTACCAACACGTATGGCCTAACTCATTAAAGTTATTTAATTGGCTAAAAGCTTCCTTGTCATCAACAATGTTCTTAATTTTCCTAATTTCATTTAACTAAACATTGAAAACTTTTTTTCATCAGTAAAAAATAGATGAAAATTACATAGAAGTTAAAAACATAAAAAATAATATGAAATGAGCTCCATCAAGGATTACTTAAGACATGAGAGGAGAAGGAGATGAAGTGGAGATACTAATGAGACTTTGACTTTTCAACATATTGAACTACTAGAATGATGGCTGAGTTTTCATTTTGTGTTGTCCCTTCAATTTTCAAAGGGGGGAAGGTTATTTGGTAGTATTTTCAGATCTTTACCTTTGATTCTTCATTATCATATATACAATCTTAGATATTCAATTGCATGAAACTAACAGGCTCTGAAGGAAATGTGAGCTTATTTGAAATCCAATGGGGGGCCTTCACGTAAGGATGGGCCCGAGAGACCCAACAGAAGGATCCTAGACACAACCAACCATAGCCCTGTTAGAGATTTCACAAAAGTATGAAATCGAATAATTGAGTTTTGATTTCCAGGTATAATTTTCCAATGGAAAAAGGTGTTGCAAATTCCAGGGATAACAGCCTTCCGAGGACCCTTTTCTTAATTGCGAACTTGCCATCGTTCCTTCCTTTTTATACACTCTTTTTCCATGGAACTATTTGCAATTTCTCATGTGGTCACAAATTAGCCTTTTGTGTCCTTTTTACATACTCTTTTTCGATGGAACTAGTAGTAAATTCTCATGTGCGCACAAATTAGTCTGTGTGTGTGCACGTCTCCTCAGTGAAGACAACATAGTCAAACAGTATGGGGTAAGGGTTGATTTCTAAAGAAACCTAAAGCTCTTGCCAGCACCCATTAGGTTAGCGGCAAAGAAGGCGACGGTGAACACAGCCCAAAATAACGGTGACCATTGGTAAAATAGTTCATGCTATTCAAGGATTATATAGAGAGAAGCTCTAAAGATGCTGTGGTAGCTATTTGGAATTTAAAAGTACAAATGCAAGTACAATTTAAACTCAATTTGAGGTGGAAAACGAAGAAAGCATCCATCAGGGATCAAAAACAATCATTTTACTCCATGATCCAATTGTTCCTTGATACAATCATCACAACTTCCACAATTCATAGTTAACAAAAAAAAACAATAACAATGATATTGCACAACAAAAAATATGGAGATTGTCCAATAAGCACAAACAATTGGACATGACATTGCGCAACAAAAAATATGGAGATTGTCCAATAAGCGCAAACAATTGGACATGCACATAGCACTCTTGTCATTAGGACTCTTCATGTTGGACCTCAATTTTGGAGATTGCTTTCACCAAATACATCCGTGTTAGTCACCTAGATTTTGGAGATCGTTGATGGGCATTTTTATCATTTCCAACATTACCAGCTTGTGGATGAAGTGGGGAGCGTTTGTGTGCATGGTGAAGAGCATGATTGTGGACAGCAGGACGCCGGCGGATTGTTCTTTGGTTCCTGGGGCTTATTATGCTTTATGGCCTGAATCAGCTCCAATGTTTCCACCACTTCTGACATTGATGGTCGGCGTCGTGGGTCAGACCCAAGACACTTGAGGATGAGCTGAGCACCCTGAACTGCACCTTTAGACGGATACTGGCCTTCAAGCCGCTGGTCCATCACACGCGATAATACCTTCCTTTGATCAGATAGAAATGGTTTTGCCCACACTACCAAATTGTGTTGCCCACTTGGACGGTTGGTGTCAAGTGCTCGCAAGCCTGAAAGCATCTCAAGCAACACAACTCCAAAACTGTATACATCACTCTTCACATATAGATGGCCTGCTTTTTTGATAGAAGCACAATTGTCATTGTGGAGATATAGGACATTTCAACCATTGAGATATTTTTCAAGAAAGAAATATCCATTATTCTTCCCCTGTGGCAGGAAATCTAAGAGCCCTATCATAGTCACTGTGATTTTCAAGTAGAGTTTGATGACCAAAAAGAAGTAACAATCATTATCAGCTCTCTAGCTTCATATTTGCAAAACTGTTGTACCAGTTTGAAACCTAGCTAAAGCAAGGGACAACAAGGTTGGAAATTGCAAGTGAACAAAAGGACCTCTACAAGGCTCTATAAGCCAATAAGCCATCCTTCGTGATTGAAGTGAGTTTCAAGTTACAGTTCCAGAGACCAGTTGAAAAGCCTAATTTAAATTTTAAGGTGACTTCGAAAAGAAATATCACAATGTTCCACTACCAACATAAAATATGCAACACATCCAAACAGTTTATACTAGGAAAGTTTTTTCAAGGAAAAAAGGTAATGTTTATTACCACGGGCTCACTTACAACTGAAAACTGGGGAAAACAAGCCAATTCGGAGAAAACTTGGTTATTACCTCGACTTTTTTATTTGAATAACTGCTAAACCTGTTTGAATCCTAGCTAAAGCAACTGATTAGAAGTGTTGGAAGTTGGAAGTCACCATAAAATTTCTTGTTGTAACGCATCATGTCAATAGTTGAGATTGTTGCTTTTCTCATCTTCTCATTTTCATCACAGTGAAAACTCCCTCATTAAGAGTTTATAACAGTGAGTTTTAACAATGTGTCCCCGAAAAATAGACAACAATGAATGTGAATGAAACAATATCGGCAAGACCTACCAATTCAGCTCACCTTCACAAATACCTCTATAAGGGTCTATGGCAATCCATTGTGATTGGAGTGAGCTTCTCTTTCTAGCGACATTATCAGACAAAGACCAGTTACAAAGCCTAATTCAAATACAAATGATGACTTTGAAAAAGAAATATCGCAATGTTTGATGTTTCACACTTCCACAGTATAAGAACACACCCAGACAGTTCATACAGGGAAAAAAAAATTTTCAAGGGTATAATGAATGATCAATTCGGAGAAAACTGAACTAGTGAGCAAGCCAAACAGGCCCTAATCACCAAACAAAAATTCCAGATGCCACTGCCAAAAAAAATTTGAGAGACCTCCCAGCCCTGCTGATTCAGTTGTTTGATGTACAAAGCAAAACCTGATGGTTGTTATTAAAAGCATTGCTTCTCACCATTGAACTAGGCATACAGAATAAATTTGGACGAAGAGAAACTACAAACAACATCCACCCATGCATTAAACTAGAAAGAAAGTTAAGATTAGTTTAAAATAAAGGAAGTCCACTATTGTGTGAAAAATTAAAAATGAACACAGAAATCACAAGAACTTGTAGCCATGAAGGTTGCTACCAAAGAACTAATCTTACCTGTAGCCACATATTCAGGAGCTGCAAAACCATTGGTGCCCACGACACGTGTGGAGACATGTGAGTCTTCATGCTGCAGGCCATTCCTCGCTAACCCAAAATCAGAAATTTTTGCATTATAGTTCTGCAGATGATTAAAGAAGAGGGGGAAAAAGCACACTAAGATATCAACCATACAACAAATCCTAACAAACCAAACCAAACCCCCCTCCTCCCCAAAAAAAAAAAAAAAAAAACACACACGTCTATATAGCAGAAGAAATCAGGAAGGAAGAGTTTACCAAATCAAGCAATATATTAGATGAGGCAACATGACGATGTATAATTTTCCTTTCTGAACAGTGTAAGAATGCAAGGCCCTGAGCTGCACCTACTGCTATCTTGAGCCGTATGCTCCATGAAAGTGATTGAAAGGCTGAAACTCCCACATAGAGCATCATTTTAGAAACATGAATAATGGAAGTGATGCTAAAAAAAATTAAAAAAAAAAAAAAGAAAGGAAAAAAGATGCAGCTCAGACTTGTCTGGAATGTGCCTGTGAACAAGGTTGAGACAACATTTTATAGTGTTTCACAGTGATAAATAGATCATATGCAGGTAACATAATTGTAACTTCCAATGCAAGAAAGTAAAATATGCATTGTACAGATACATTGTTGGATCAAAACTATTAACAAGATTAGAGAATGACAGGGGCATTTGCAGTGACATGAATAAGTGGGTTATAGACATAAATTTTTGGAACATATGTATATCAATCTATATGGTAGGGTTTAAGACTTTTTAATCCATCATCTGATGAGGAAGTAAAACGATTTTGAAAATGATAACATGACTGGAACAATGTTGGAAATTCAAGTGGTCTCTCAAACATGACAAAACCACAGAGCTAGGACACACATGACACAACACAGCCACATGGTAGTACTCTTTAAGTTGTTTCCAACTTTAAACCATTAAGACAAGACCTACCCCATAATTTCCTATTGAAAAATAGAACTTACATTGGGATAAGTTTTCTGCCGATTGAAACAGGATTTTCTTGATGGATAATAAACCCTACTGGATTTCAAAACAAAAAATTTCGTCCGGATAATAAGGACAAGAGAGTTGAGATCTGAGCCCATCCGGTCACTCGAACAAGATCCCAGCCATCCACTGGCTTTAGCACCATGGAATCAGGTAGGTAGTTTATTTTTCCGATTGTTATCGTGGTGTTTAGGCACAATATCAGTTTCTGCAACTTATTATGATCACTATATGTACTAGTTATCTTAATCTTGAATAATGATTTCTTTTGACAATAACCACGGCGCCAATTCTTCACCATCATCAGTATCATAGCTCATCCAACCAACTATAGCTAATTACATTTACAAAAATGATAGTGTTTACTACTTACTTCCGAAAAGGTGGTTTTCCAAGCTACCTCTCGGCATGAATTCGTATACAAGTAGTAGTTCTCTGTCTTCCTCACAGTGTCCCAAAACCCTCACGAAGTTTGGATGAGAAAGGCTCCCCCAGAAATACACCTGTGACTGGAAAAAGGAACATAGACAAATAAAATAAAATAAAAACATATACCAGTAGAATTAAAATCATTAAATTACAAAAATAAATAAACAGCATTTATGCAGAAGCATGAACAGAACGAGAGAAAGAAAAGAAGGTGTTTTTGTTTTTAGCAGAAACGATCTAAATAGTAACTATTGGAGACATTTAACATACTTAATCATATTTTTTTTTCTGGAAATAAAATGAGAATTTTCTGTAAAGGACCATTTGCCTGCATGATGTGAATCCTAGGAATTCACCTAATGGGAGATAATTTGATGCCCATTTATTGACTATCACCTTTTTTTTTTTTAGGAATACATTTCTTAGAATTCCAAGGAATCCAATTCCAACCAATCAAAGTCCAAACTGACCCCAAACAGAAATCTTTGTTGTTTCTTTTCATTATCTTTGCCAAACAAGTGTTAGATTGAATGGAAAATACCCGCCAATGTATCCATTCCTTCACGTCATATAAATACGTTCTCCTGACAGCAATGGGCATCCCACTTCCAGCCTTGGTCGGTACAAATGTCTTCTCATGAATCCAACCCTTGAAACCTTCCCGTAATTTCCCTCCTCAAGAAGTGTATCAGGACTGAACTTCCCTGTCGCCTCCTTCAACTCTGCAAAACTGAAAATCCTTAAATTGGGACTGATAGGAAGGATCTGACCGATTTGGGACACCTCATCCATGCTGCTCGAAGATGCACTCCTATATCCCCAATGTGTCCCATCAAAGCTGTTGTTCTTTGAAATCGCTGCAAATTTAAAAGAAGAGAAAAATAACAGAGGATTTGAAGTGAACACAAGTGAGATTGTGCAAAACTGGAGAGGTCTGTGAATGAAAATGGTAGAAGAAAAGAAAGCAGCACATGAAAAACAGAGTTACAGAGAAAAAAACGGTGTTTGAAAGAAATCAGATGTCCAGAAAAGGAGAAAGGGTGTTTTGAGAAAGCAACCCATGTCAGGTTCAGAATTCTTTCCACAACCAGAAGAAATAAAAGTGAGAGTGAGAGAGAGAGAGAGAGAGAGAGAGAGGGAGAGCAGATATCTTAGAACAACCCCCAAAAAAAAAAAATCTGGAGTTTTAGGAGAGTGAGGGGAAACCCATCTGGGTTCATCAAAAAATTTTGATTTTTTCTTTTTTGCTCCCTACTTCATTGTTTTCATTACCTGGGCTTGAAGGTCTGGTTGAGCTGGGACTGCTGCTGGAGGAGTCAAAATGCGGTATCCAGAAATTTCCCATCTATCTTTCCCTTCTTCCGCACCCGAGTAGGAAGGAAGAGAGGGGGAAATATAAAAAGGGTGCACTGGCATGGCAGTCGTTAATGCGCAGGCTCCGAAAGACCAAAGACTTTCGTTTGTGATTCGATTATTAGTCAATATTAATGATAAATATATAGTAAATTATCTCACATGTGGGGCACACAAAGTTTTGTTTTTTTTTTTTTTCCCTGAAAGGAAGAAAATTTAACTAAGAAAGAGAAGGAACACGGCGGTCTCCTGAAGAGAAGACAAAACCCAGCTCATTCATGCTGCTCGAAAATGCACTCCTACCTCCCGAATGCGTCGATTGTGCAAAACTGGAGAGTTCTGTGAACGAAAATGGTAGAAGAAAAGAAAGCAGCACACGAAAAACAGGGTTACAGAGAAAAAAACGATATTTGAAAGAAATCAAATGTCCACAAAAGGAGAAAGGGAGATTTTGAGAAAGTAACCCATGTCAGATTCTG
This sequence comes from Sextonia rubra, assembly GCA_037013555.1. NCBI lineage: Eukaryota > Viridiplantae > Streptophyta > Magnoliopsida > Laurales > Lauraceae > Sextonia > Sextonia rubra. The sequence goes on along the minus strand of JASUAD010000013.1, from coordinate 56,852,680 downwards.
TTTCTATATCAGGGAAATACAAGGACCCAGAAGAAGAAGAAGAAACCGAAAAAAATATGAACTCATTCCAGAACCAGCAGAATAAAATGTCAGAGAGAGAAGACAGAGAAAGGAAGACAGACATCATCTTGAATTACTCAAACTAGAAACTGAAAAGGGCAAGAAACAACCCGTAGGAAAAACCATCTGAAGGAGAGGGCAAAAAACCCATCTGGGTTCATCAAAAAATTTGATTTTTCTTTCTTTCTACTTGTTTTTTTTTTCTTTTTTTGTCATTACCAGGGGTTGACGGTCTAGTCGTGCTGGGACTGCTACTACTAGACGAGTCAAATTGCCGTATCCAGAAATTTCTCGTCTCTCTCTCCTTCTGTCTACCAAGAAGTAGAAATAAACAGAAGAGAAGATCCCGTGTTGAGATGATAATCGTCATTGCGCGGAGTCTCCGAAGACTTTGGTTTTGCTATTCTATTATATATGGTATAAATGGGAAATTTTCAAATGAGTCCTTAAGTGTTTGCCTTATTAAAAAATGGACATAAATTTCAAAATATTTCAAATTAGACACTAAATTTTCTAGTAAATTTTTAATTAAGGGCATCTGACAATTTAAAGGTTCTTCATGGCCACTTTTTTTCTCAGTTTTCTTAAAATATCAAAACTGCCAATCTTTAAAGCTATGAGATGGTTTCAATAGCCACTATATGTTGCCGATCACCGTGGAGACATTAGTTATTCTTAATAATATGAAGATGCTGGATAAAAAAAAAATAAGTAGGATATAGAGGAATTGAATGAGAATTTTCTTTTAAGAAAGGGTAATATGAATATTTTTAAAATTTGAGAAAAAGATTGTGGAAAAATAGCTTTAAATAGACGGATGTCCTTCATCGAAAACTTCTCAAAAACTTGGAGACTACTTATAAAAATTTTTAAACATATGTCCTTTTTTGAAATAAGGTAAAAACTTAGGGCCTTATTTGATATTCACTATATGGTAATTTGACTTCAGTATATATAAAACTTTTGCCTTTTTTTTTAAATACATGAAGATTTAAATATTTCGAAATAGTATAGAAGTTTTTCATATTTCTTTTCATTAATACTCACTAAAAAAAATTAAAAAGGGATTTTTATGAAAAGAAGCCTCAAATATTTCAATACTTCCAAAAGCTTCCTCAAATACATATAATATCCAAAAGCATTTTATACACTAAACTTTGACAATTCTCTAGAAAAATTCTCCTTTTCTTTTCTTGTCACGATATCAAAAATCAATAACATTCATACACTGAGTCTTTTCTCGACATCGCACTTGCCTGTATCTGATTAAAATTCTTCCATTTCCTTTTTTTTCTCACAATATTGAGAATCAACAGCATTCACACATTGAGTATTTTCTCGACATCGCAACTTACATGCATCTGATAAAACTTTTTTTTATTTCCTTTTCTTCTCGCGATATCGAAATCCATAACATTAACACATTGAGTTTTTTCTCGATATTGCAACTTGCCTGTATCGGACTAAAAGTTTTCTCTTTTCTTTTCTTCTCACGATATAGAGAATCGACAACATTCACCCATTGAGGTTTTTTTTTAACATTGCAACTTACCTGTATCTAACTAAAATTTTATCATTTCCTTTCCTTTTTGTGATGTTGAGAATCAATAGCATTCACACATTTAGTCTTTTCTCGACATCGCGACTTACCTGTATTTGACTAAATTTTATTACTGTTAAATATTTGTAATTAATGATGAATATCCTCTAGCCATTTAGATTATAAAGACTCAGTTTACATTTGAGATTAGACTGGAAAAAAAAATGCTACTGTCATGGTTGCCTTGTTTCATGGTGTATTCCCAAAGGAAATATATTTTTCGAGTAGAAGTAATAGTCATGAGTACTCATGTAAAAATCCTTCTAGGTTTTAAACTCTCGATATCAAAATTTTCGTCTCAAGCACAAATTGTATGTATCGACCTCATGAATGGCATACTAAATATGTGATTCGTAATCTATAGTGACAAGAATTGGAGTAGATTTTGAGTTTAAAATTAGATGCTTGTGTAAGAGGCATTTTTTAGTCTAATCTTAAATGTAAACCATGTCTTTATTACTTAAATGGCTAGAAAATGTTTATCATCAACGAAAAATGTTCAATAGTAACGATAACAAAATTTTAGTTAAATACAAGTAAGTTGTAATGTCGGAAAAAGACTCAATGAGTGAAGATTGTCAATTATTGATATCGCAAGAAGTTAAAAAAGGGCAATTTAGTATGAGAAATTTTAAATTATACTGTATAAGACACTTTTGGGCATTATATATATTTGAGGATACTTTTGGAAATATAAAAATATTTGATGCTTTTTTTTTTTGTAAAAGTTCCTTTTTTTATCTGTAGTAAAACTTTCTCTTATGAATTCAACCACGGATGGTTGAGGTAGGACCTACATTTGGAATTCAGTAGGCCATAATCTTGTCTTCCTAGAAGAAAATATGATGGATACGATCCCATTGGCCATCCATACATCAGACTTAAAATTAATAACTTTTGTAGTAGTGGTGTGTATACATGTGCACATTCACATCAAGTGTTAGGGCTCACCGAGAGCCCCACAGATAAAGGGAAAAGTGAGGGATCAAGCATTCTTGATGGATCCTACCCACCTTACTATACTAAAGCCAAATACAATCAATGTAATTTGAATTGTTAATTAAAAGAGATTTTTGCATATACCCCCCTAAGGTTTATGATATTTGTAAATAGGTTCCTTTGGTTTCAATATTTGTAGATAGGATTCAATTTTGGTATTTTAATACCTCTTATATCTTAAAACAAATGGATTTGATGGTAATGAGAAACTGTGGTAAGGATTTTGCTCATTTTTTAATCAAAATGGTACTTTTGCCCTTACAACCATTTCTTTGTATACCTCTCCTAAGGTTTGTAATATTTATTAATAAGTCCTAATGTAGGTTGGATAATAGATTTGGTAAATTGCCTCAATGCTATAAATGCATCAACTGCTCTCTCTCTCTCTCTTTTTTTTTTATTTTTTCAATTTCAATTGATGACTTTAATATATTCCCTATCAGTAGCACAAGCATAAACCATATTTTAAATTAATTATATTTAGAATTATTTTAGTAGAGCAAATGATTAAGTAAGGTTTCATTTAATCTAACATGTCTATTAAAAATTATATATTTATGTAATTGGGTGGCTCAAGAGTAGGGGCCCTTAAAACTATTTCTTTTCCAAAGCATGTCTCCCTTATTAATACAATTTTTTTCTTTTAGCAAAAAAAAAAAGCTCTTTAAAACACCTTTTTAAATGTTTAAAATTGGAGATAATCAATGCAAAAATAGAGAGAGGCCCCATGAGAGTAACATCTTAGTCTCCATTCTCACAAGAACTATTCTAACAAAAAATAATAAGTGATACCAAAGAAGCCCTAAGATCTAAAAAAATCTAACAATGTGAAGAAATGAAAAAATTAAGAAAAAAACTGATCTTAATGTTACAAGAAAGGATGTCCCCAGGCATCTACCGTGGAGAACTTTGTAGGCTTAGTTTAAAAAAAAATTTTAAGTGAAAAGGTTTAAAAAATTAGTATAAAGGAAAAGAGGGTTTTCTTAATGACAAATAAAGATATGGGCAACACTATCAAAATCAACAAAAAGCTGATGACCTCTTCTCTTTATTATCAAATCCACTTAATTGGGGCTATAAAAAGTATGGAATTGCAAAAGCAGGGGACTATTTACAAATGTTAAAACCACAATGACCAATTTACAAATATTAAAAACCTTAGGAGATATATACAAAAAACTCTATTTAAAATCTAAACGTAAGTCTTTCTTCTATCCTCCATCATCTAATCAACTATCCACTTCTTATCACATTCAACACCTATTCTATCTCATCACTTGTACTCTTTCATTTTCTGCAAAATTAGTTTATGTTCACATCTCCTATTCCAATTTTATCTCATCACTTGTACACTTTCATTTTATGCAAAACTAGTTTATGTTCACATCTCCTATTCTAATTTCTCAGATTTTTATACCCACCACCCCCCCACCCCCCTCAACAACTACTTTTTTTTTTCTCTACATCACTTTTTAATTTTCTTTTCTACTCTACTTATCCTCAATTGCAAAATTAGGTATGGTCATATATTTTATTTGTTTTTTTAAAAAAATTTATTGTTGTGCATTGTATTTGGACCGCCATCAAAGTTAATACTTATTTTTTAATTGTATGAATATTTGATTTGCATTATATGAATATAATTGTGCTCAACATGAGTTATCATGCTAATAAAATATTAGGCCCATCAAATTATCAGAACCCTCTCACCAGTGGATTTCTATTACAATTTACAACCGGTATCAAACCATCAACAGGATCGGCTCAACTCTATCCAACCTCTCGACTCAATTACAGTTTACAACCGGTAAATTGAACGTGCATTTCATCTATAAGATGAGATGAAGAAGATTGTCTAAAAGTTATTCCCATCAGCATCTCAAAAGATTGCCTAGAAGTTATTCCCATCAGCATCTCAAAAGATGGTTGTAGTAGCTGTTTGGAATTTAAAATAAAACACAAACTGCCAATAGAAATTAAACTTAGTTTGAGGTGGAAAAAAACCAAGCTTCCAGTAGACATTAAAAATAATCATTTTACTCCGTGATCCAATTGTTCATTGATACAAATCATCACAGCTGTTTGGAATTTAAAATAAAACACAAACTGCCAATAGAAATTAAACTTAGTTTGAGGTGGAAAAAAACCAAGCTTCCAGTAGACATTAAAAATAATCATTTTATTCCATGATCCAATTGTTCATTGATACAAATCATCACATAAACAATTTATACGCACATAGCACTCTTATTTTAACTGTTCATGTTGGAATATACTACCTCGATTTTAGAGATTGCTTTCCCCACAAGCATTGTTCCATTTTTACAGCTCCAACATTAGCAGCAACCTTGGATGAAGTAGGGAACGGTTCCATGCATGGTGATCAGAGCCATTGTGGTCAGCCAGATGCACAGGATCAGTCTTTGGTTCGAGGGGCATATGCTTTATGAATGCTTTATGGCTTGTATCTGCTCCAATGCTTTCACCACTTCCGTCATCGATGGACGGTTTGTTGGCTCAGACCCAAGACACTTGAGAATGAGCCGAGCAGCCAAAATTACACCTTCAGATGGGTACTGGCCTTCAAGCCGCTGGTCTATCACCCCCAATATTACCTCCCTCCGACCAGATAAATATGGTTTTGCCCAGTCTACCAAATTGTAATGCCTTCTTGGACGGCTTCTGTCAATTGCTTTTTGGCCCGAAAGCATCTCGAGCAACACAACTCCAAAACAATATACGTCACTCTTCACAGACAGATGGCCTGGTTGATGTTGATGGAGGCACACTTTTCATTATTCAGATCAAAGAAATTTCAACAACTTGAGACAGTTTTCAAGCAAGAAATAAATTATATTATCTTTCCTGCTGGAGAAGATCTATGGCCCTCCCATTGCCACTACAATTTCCATGAAGCAGAGTGAAATGAAGGAAGTAATGACGGTTATTAACTCGACTTTTTTATTTGAATGACTGTTAAACCTGGTTGAATCCTACCTAAGGCAACTGATTAGAAGCGTTGGAACTTGGAAGTCACCATCAAATTTCTTGTTGTAACGCATCATGTCAATAGTTGAGGTTGTTGCTTTTCTAATCTTCTCATTTTCATCATAGTGAAAACTCCCTCATTAGGAGTTTATGACAGTGAGTTTTAACAATGTGTCATCGAAAAATAGTCAACAATGTATGTGAATGAAACAATATCAGCAAGACCTTCCAATTCAGCTCACCTATTCACAAATACCTCTACAAGGGTCTATGGCAATCCACTGTGATTGGAGTTTCTCTTTCTAGCGACATTTTCAGACAAAGATCAGTTACAAAGCCTAATTCAAATACTAATGATGACTTTGAAAAAGAAATATAGCAATGTTTGATGTTTCACATTTCCACAATATAAGAATGCAATGTTTGATGTTTCACATTTCCACAATATAAGAATGCACCCAGACAGTTCATGCAGGGAATAAAAAATTTTCAAGGGTATAATGAATGATCAGTTCGGAGAAAACTGAACTAGTGAACAAGCCAAACAGGCCCTAATCACCAAACAAAAATTCCAGATGCCACTGCCAAAAAAATTTGAGAGACCTCCCAGTCCTGCTGATTCAGTTGTTTGATGTACAAAGCAAAACCTGCTGGTTATTAAAAACATTACTTCTCACCATTGAACTAGGCATACAGAATAAATTTGGATGAAGAGAAACTACAAACAACATCCACCCATGCATTAAACTAGAAAGAAACTTAAGATTAGTTTGAGATAAAGAAAGTCCACTATTGTGTGAACAAATTAAAAATGAACACAGAAATCACAAGAACTTGTAGCCATGAAGGTTGCTACGTACCAAAGAACTGATCTTACCTGTAGCCACATATTCAGGAGCTGCAAAACCATAGGTGCCCACGACGCTTGTGGAGACATGTGAATCTTCACGCTGCAGGCCATTCCTCGCTAACCCAAAATCAGAAATTTTTGCATTATAGTTCTGCAGACGATTAAAGAAGAGGGGGAAAAAGCACACTAAGATATCAACCATACAACAAATCCTAACAAACCAAACCCACCCCCAATCCTCCCAAAAAAGAAAAAAAAGAAAAAAAAGGAAAAAAAACACACGTCTATATGGCAGAAGAAATCAGGAAGGAAGAGTATACCCAATCGAGCAATATATTAGATGGGGTAACATCACAATGTATAATTTTCCTTTCTGAACAGTGTAAGAATGCAAGGCCCTTAGCTGCACCTATTGCTATCTTGAGCCGTATGCTCCATGAAAGTGATTGAAAGGCTGAAACTCCCACATAGAGCATCATTTTAGAAACATGAATAATGGAAGGGATGCTAAAAAAAATTAAAAAAAAAAAAGAAAAAAGAAAAAAGATGCAGTTCTGACTTGTCTGGAATGTGCCTATGCGCAATGTTGAGACAACATTTTATAGTGTTTCACACTGATAAATAGATCATATGCAGGTAACATAATTGTAACTTCCAATGCAAGAAAGTAAAATATGCATTGTACAGATACATTGTTGGATCAAAACTATTAACAAGATTAGAGAATGACGGGGACATTTGCAGTGACATGAATAAGTGGGTTATAGACATAAATTTTTGGAACATATGTATATCAATCTATATGGTAGGGTTTAAGACTTTTTAATCCATCATCTGATGAGGAAGTAAAACGATTTTGAAAATGATAACATGACTGGAACAATGTTGGAAATTCAAGTGGTCTCTTAAACATGACAAAACCACAGAGCTAGGACACACATGACACAACACAGCCACATGATAGTACTCTTGAGTTGTTTCCAACTTAAACCATTAAGACAAGACTTACCCCCTAATTTCCTATTGAAAAATAAAACTTGCAATGGGATAAGTTTTTTGCCGATTGAAACAGGATTTTCTTGTGGATAATAAACCCTACTGGATTTCAAAATAAAAAATTTTGTGTGGACAATAAGGACAAGAAAGTTGAGATCTGAGCCCATCCGGTCACTCAAACCAGCTCCCAGCCCAGCCGTCCACTGGCTTTAGCACCAAGGCATCAGGTAGGTGATTTATTTTTCTGATTGTTATCGTGGTGTTTAGGCACAATATCAATTTCTGCAACTCATTATGATCACTAAATGTAGTAGTTATCTTAATCTTGAATAATGATTTCTTTTGACAATAACTACGGCGCCAATTTTTCACCATCATCAGTATTATAGCTCATCCAACCAACTATAGCTAATTACAGTTACAAAAATGATAGTGTTTACTACTTACTTCCGAAAAGGTGGTTTTCCAAGCTACCTCTTGGCATGAATTCGTATACAAGTAGTAGTTCTCTGTCTTCCTCACAGTGTCCCAAAACCCTCACGAGGTTTGGATGATAAAGGCTCCCCAAGAAATACACCTGTGACTGGAAAAAAGGAACATAGACAAATAAAATAAAATAAAAACATATACCAGTAGAATTAAAATCATTAAATTACAAAAATAAATAAAATAAATAAACAGTATTTATGCAGAAGCATGAACAGAATGAGAGAAAGAAAAGGAGGTGTTTGTGTTCTTAGCAGAAACGATCTAAATAGTAACTATTGGAGACATTTAACATACTTAATCATATTTTTATTTCTGGAAATAAAAGGAGAATTTTCTGTAAAGGACCATTTGCCTGCATCATGTGAATCCTAGGAATTCACCTAAGGGGAGAAAATTTGATGACCATTTATTGACTATCACCTTTTTTCCAGGAATACATTTCTTAGAATTCCAAGGAATTCAATTCCAACCAATCAAAGTCCAAACTGACCCCAAACAGAAATCTTTGTTGTTTCTTTTCATTATCTTTGCCAAACAAGTGTTAGATTGAATGGAAAATACCCGCCAATGTATCCATTCCTTCACGTCATATAAATACGTTCTCCTGACAGCAATGGGCATTCCACTTCCAGCCTTGGTTGGTACAAATGTCTTCTCATGAATCCAACCCTTGAAAACCTTCCCGTAATTGCCCTCCTCAAGAAGTGTACCAGGACTGAACTTCCCTGTCGCCTCCTTCAACTCTGCAAAACTGAAAATCCTTAAATTGGGACTGATAGGAAGGATCTGACCGATTTGGGACACCTCATCCATGCTGCTCGAAGATGCACTCCTATCTCCCCGTTGTGTCCCATTATAGCTGTTGTTCTTTGAAATCGCTGCAAATTTAAAAGAAGAGAAAAATAACAGAGGAATTGAAGGGAACACAAGTGAGATTGTGCAAAACTGGAGAGGTCTGTGAATGAAAATGGTAAAAGAAAAGAAAGCAGCACATGAAAAACAGAGTTACAGGGAAAAAAAACGGTGTTTAAAAGAAATCAAATGTCCAGAAAAGGAGAAAGGGAGTTTTGAGAAAGCAACCCATGCCAGATTCTGTTTCTATATCACGGAAATACAAGGACCCAGACGAAGAAGAAGAAGAAACAGGAAAAAAGATGAATTCTTTCCGGAACGAGCAGAAATAAAAATCAGAGAGCGAGAGGGAGAGCAGATATCATCTTGAATTACTCAAACTGGAAACTGAAAAAGCCAAGAAAACAACCCATACAAAGAACTATCTAGAGTTTTAGAAGGAGTGGGGGAAAAAACCCATCTGGGTCCAATAAAAAAATTTTTGATTTTTTTTGTTTTCTTTCTACTTCCCTGTTCTCGTTACCAGGGGTTGAAGTTCTGGTCGTGCTGCTACTGCTGCTACTAGACGAGTCAAAATACGGTATCCAGAAATTTCCCATCTCTCTTCCTCGCCTTCTGTCTACCAAGTTGCAGAGATTGACATGGACCGCTTCCTTGAGAAGAAGAAGAAGAAGAAGAGATCTCTCTCCCTCCGCTAGCAAGTTGCAGAAGTTGGCATAGACTGCATGCCTTGGCTTCAGAGAAGAAGAAGTAGAAAGAAAGAGAAGGGAAGATACAGAAACCGCGTGTTGAGAAGACAATCGTCATTGCGCGTGGTCTGGGAAGATTTTCTTATGCGATTCGACTGTCTAGGTCAATTGACTTCAGTACGTTCTTCGAGTGAGGAATGAGTCAGTCGGCCAACAGAAGGCCTACGATACTATTCCTGCTCCGTGTCACGGGAGTCGTTGTTGTTCTGCGAAGAGTCCAACGGTATCTTTCCAGAAAAAAAAAACCTTTTTTAAATGCATAAAATTTTAAATATTTTATAATAATATAAAAGTCTTTCATATTTATTTTGATCGATACTCACTAGAAAAAAGTTTTAAAAATAAAAAAAATACCCTTTTATCATTTTAAAAAATTATTCAATAAATCATTTAAGAGAAATGATAAAATCCAACCCAAATGGCCTAGTGGGGCACAGTTCAGCAGATCAAAATGCTTGGATTTTGGAAGAAAAATCAGTTAATGAGAGACAAAACATGTGAAAGGAAAGCGGGTTTTTTTTTATTTTCTAAAACTCTTTTATGAAGAGGACTTGATTGAAAGAATCATAAAAAAATTTATTTTTTAAAAAATGATTAAATCTTCATGTACTTTCTTGAAAATAAGCCAAAAGTGTTATATTTATTGAGAATTTTTTTATAAAAAAAATTCATAGATAGATATTTTCCTCAAAGAGTTGGATTTGAAAGTCGAAACATTTTTTTTTCAAACCAAAAAAAAAAAGGAAAACATAAATTCTAGAGGATTTTATCTAAAAAATCATTTAAGGGGACCCCAAACCATAAACCTTACCCGAAGTGTGGGTGCACGGCAATGGTCACGTATGACTACTACCATACATATATATATTGCATTTAATTGAGGAGCATCAAACTTACCGCTGAAACCACTAATTTACCAAGTGTACTCCTGCTCATTTGGGACAGTAATGCATTTCCCACACTTTAAATCTTGCTCTTAAATTTATTCATTAAGAACTAAAAGCTCAAATCTTTAAATTTGTTTACAAGTAATGGATTTTTCATGTACCTCCCATTTCTTCCAAAGGACTTACATATAGAACCTTAGAAAGGTTTACACATTCGCTATTACAAGCACCCTTACTAACACGTATGGCCTAACTCATTAAAGTTAATCAGTTACATAGAAGCTTCATAGTCATCAATGATGTTCTTAATTTTCCTAATTTCATTTAACAACTAAACATTGAAAAATATTTGTCGTCAGCAAAAAATAGATGAAAAATACATAAAAGTTAAGTACATAAAAACTCATTATGAAATAAGCTCCATCAAGGATTACTTAAGACATAAGAGGAGAAGGATATGAGGTGGAGATACAAATGAGACCTTGACTTTCCAACATATTGAACTACTAGAGTGATGGCTGAGTTTTCATTTTATGTCTTCCCTTCAATTTCCCAAGGGAGGAAGGTTATTTGCTAGTATTTTCAGATATTTACCTTTGGTTCTTCATTATCAGATATACAATCTTAGGTAGTCAATTGCATGAAACTAACGGGCTCTAAAGGAAATGTGAGCTTGTTTAAAACCCATTACAATCTTAGGTAGTCAATTGCATGACACTGACAGGCTCTGGAGGTAATGTGAGCTTGTTTAAAACCCAACATGGGCCTTCACATAAGAATGGGCCCAAGAGAACCAACAGAAGGATCCTAGACCCAAAACCAACCATAGCTCTGTTGGAGATTTCCCAAAAGTACGATAATTGGATTTTGATTTCCAGGCATAATTTCCAATGGAAAAAGGTGTTGCAAATTCCAAGGATAACAGCCTTCCGAGGACCCTCTTCTTATTTGGGAACTTGCCATCGTTCCTTCCTTTTTATACACTCTTTTTCCATGGAACTATTTGCAATTTCTCATCTGGTCACAAATTAGTCCTTTGTGTCCTTTTTACACTCTTTTTCGATGGAACTAGTAGTAAATTCTCATGTGCTCACAAATTAGTCTTTGTGTGTGTGCACGTCTCCTCAGTGAAGAGAACATAGTCAAACAGTACGGGGTAAGGGTTGATTTCTAAAGAAACCTGAAGCTCTTGCCAGAACCCATTAGGATAGCGGCAGAGAAGGCGATGGTGACCATAGCCCAAAATAACGGTGACCATTGGTAAAATAGTTTATGCTATTCAAGGATTATATAGAGAGAAGCTCAAGGTGCTGTGGTAGCTGTTTGGAATTTAAAATAAAGTACAAATGCAAGTACAATTTAAACTCAATTTGAGGTGGAAAACAAATAAAGCATCCATCAGGGATTAAAAACAATCATTCTACTCCATGATCGAATTATTCCTTGATATAATCATCACAACTTCCACAATTCATAATTAACAAAAAATAATAAAAACAATGATATTGCACAACAAAAAATTATGGAGATCGTCCAATAAGCGCAGACAATTGGACATGACACATAGCACTCTTGTCATTAGGACTTTTCATGTTGGAGTAATTACTTCAATTTTGGAGATCGCTTTCACCAGAAACATCTTTGTTAGTCACCTAGATTTTGGAGATCGCTGATGGGCATTTTTTCCATTTCCAACATTACCAGCTTGTGAATGAGGTGGGAAGCAATTGTGTGCGTGGTGGTGAGCATGATTGTGGTCGGCAGGATGCCGAGGATTCTTCTTTGGTTCCTAGAGCTTATGCTTTATGGCCTGAATCTGCACCAATGTTTCCACCACTTCTGACATTGATGGTCGGCGTCGTGGGTCAAACCTGAGACACTTGAGGAAGAGCAAAGCACCCTGAACTACACCTTTGGATGGATACTAGCCTTCAAGCTGCTGGTCTATCACAAGAGATAATACCTTCCTTCGATCAGGTAGATATGGTTTTGCCCACTCTACCAAATTGTGTTGCCCACTTGGACAGTTGGTGTCAAGTGTCTGCATGCCTAAAGCATCTTGAGCAACACAACTCCAAAACCATATACATCGCTTTTCACATACAGATGCCTTGGTTTGTTGGCAGAGGCACAATTGTCATTGCGGAGATCAAGGAAATTTCAACCATTTGTGATATTTTTCAAGCAAGAAAAATATATTATTCTTCCCCTGAGGCAGGCAATCTAAGAGCCCATTCATAGTCACTCTGATTTTCAAGTATAGTTTATGACCAAAAACAAAGAAGTAACAATCATTATTAGCTCTTTAACTAAACATTTATATAACAGTTGGACCAGTTTGAAACCTGCTAAAGCAAATGATGGCAAGGTTGGAACTTGGAAGTGAACAAAAGGACCTCTAAAAGGCTCTATAAGCCAATAAGCCATCCTCGTGATTGAAGTGAGTTTCAAGCTACACTCCCAGGGTGACTTCGAAAAAGAAATATCACAATGTTTCACTATTAACACGAAATATGAAATGCATCCAAACAGTTCATACAAGGAAAGTTTTTTCAGGGGAAGAAGGTAAAGTGATGAACCACGGGTTCATTTACTACTGAAAACTGGAGAAAAAGACAAACGGGCCCAGTTACCTAATGAAAATATCAAATGACGCAGCACTCTTAAGTGTCATGATCGGAATTTCATTTCAACCAATTTCCCAGATCTGCTAGTTCAACTGATTAACGTACCAAGCAAAACCTGTGGGTCTGGTTGGTGTTGAAAACACTGCTCACTAGTGAATTGCAGACACATAATAATTTTAGATAAAGTGAAACTACACCGATACCATTCACCCATGCATAAAACTAGCGAGCAATTCATGATTAGTTTAAAATAAAGAAAGTTCACTGCACAGTGGACAATTAAAAATGAAAACAGAAATCACAAGAACTTGTAGAGATGAAGGTCGCTACCAAAGAACTGATCTTACCTGTAGGCACGTATTCAGGAGCTCAATAACCATATGTGCCCAGGACACTTGTGGTGACATGTGAACTTTCACCCACTGGGCCATTCGTCGCTAACCCAAAATCAGAAATTTTTGCATTATAGTTTCTCAGGAAATTAATAAAAATAAAAAAAAACGGAAGAAAAGAAATTGCATTAAGAAATTGATTATAGAAGGGCTTCTTTTCCCTTTGTTTCTGTAGCAGAATAAATCAGGATGGAAGATTTTACCGAATCAAGCAATATATTAGATGATTTAAAATCACAAAATATGATTTGTCTTTTTGAAGAGTGTAAGAATGCAAGGCCCCGAGCTGCATCTAACGCTATCTTGAGCCGTATGCTCCATGAAAGTGGTTGAAAGGCCGAACCCCTACAGCAAATGCATCAATAAAGAAACATGAACATTGGTTACAATTCTACGAGGAGACAAATGCAACTCAGACTTGCCAAGTCTGTACTTGTGCAAGGGTGAGACAGCATTGTATAGTGTTTCACAATGAGAAACTGACCACATGTCTGTAAAATAGCTGTAAGTCCCAATACAATAAAGTACTAAAAATTTGCACTGTATAGCTACATCATTGGCTCGGAACTAACACATGGACCACAATTGGCCTGACTACCACTATCAATAAGATTAGGTGACTGAGGCCTCAATATTCACTCCAAAACGAAACTTTAAGTTCAATATGTGAAGAAAATTGACTGTTCCAACGGCATGGGAATTTGCATTTACGTGCACAGGTTAGTAGGTAATAGTCATATTTTTCAGGAACAAATGACTGTGAATCTATACAGTAGGGTTGAAGACCTTTTCACCTGTCATCTGAAGAAGAAGTAAAATAGCAATTACCGAAATGATAGCATGGTTGTGACAAACGTTGGAGAATTCATGTAGTCACTCTCACATCACAAAACCGGGAGTTGGGACATGCAACACAGACGCATGGTCGTACTCTGAGTTGTTTCTAACTTGAACTCTCAAGATAAGAGCTACTCTGATTTCTTATAGAATGATAAAACTTATATTTGCATTAAGTTTTCACCTATTGAAACAGAATTTTCTTGATGGATATGAAGCCCTACTGGATTTCAGAATCAAAAGGTAAGTTCGGCCCCTCCGTAGCTCTACGAAGGCTCATCCGTCAGCTTGTATAAAGAGCTGTAGAGAACAATGGACAAGAAAGTTGACACTGAAAGTCAAGATTTTAGATGTCATCCAAGAAAAAATTAGGAATCTCAGCCCCTCCTATTGCTCAAACTAGATCGCAGCAGTTCATGGGCTTTAGCACTATGGCATCAGATAGATGATTTATTTTTCTGATAATTATCATGGTGTTTAGTCAAGATATCGATTTTCTGCAACTTATGTTGATGACTGTATTTATTATCTTTACCCTGAATCATGATTTCTTTTAACAACCGCAGCCAAATTTTCACAATCATCATCATCATAGCCTTATTCCACCAGCTAGAGTTTTTTTTTTTTACTGTACCAACTACAGTTAATTAAAATAATAATTTTGGTCACTACGTACTTCTAAAAAGGTGGTTATCCAAACTCCCTCTTGGCATGAATTCATATACGAGGACTAGTTCACTTACTTCCTCACAGTGTCCCAAAAGTCTCACAAGGTTCGGATGAGAAAGCCTCCCCAGGAAATTCACCTCTGACTGCATGAAGGAACATAGACAAATAAAATGAAAACACATACCAGTAGAACTAAAATCATCAAATTAAATAAACAGTATTTATGTAGAAGCATGAAGAGAATGAGAGAAAGAAAGGAAGGTGTTTTCGTTTTTTAAGAGAAACGATCTAGATAGTATGGGGGACATCTTACATCCTTAATCATAGTCTTATTTCTGGAAATAAAACGAGAAATTTCAGTAAGGTGCCATTTGACTGCATGATATGAATCCGTAGGAATTCATTACAAAATGGGTTCAACAAAAGACTAGTAAAGAGGTGAGGGATATGAGGTAGAATTGAAGATGGGACCATTTAATCTACTAGGCTGATATGAATTACCCAAATAGAAAAAGGATACCAGGGTAATGGGTGAGTATTCACTTTCCATCATTTTCTTGGGAGATATGTTAGTGATTTATGGAACTTCACATTCATTTCTTCAATTGTAACAACTTTCTGAATCACATTTCTTAGAATTCCTAGGAATTCAATTCCCTGAAACCAAATGGCTCTGTACATAACTCTGTGTCTATTTTTCCCCTCAAATTTTGTCAAACAAATATTGGATTGAATGGAAAATATCTGCCACTCTTCCCATCCCTGAAAGCATTCTGAACTCCATTTCTTGACAGCAATAGCCGTCCCACTTCCAGCCTTGGTTGGTGTGAATGTATTCTCATCAACCCAACCCTTGAAAACCTTCCCAAAACCTCCCTCGCCAGTAAGTTTACGAGGACTGAACTTTCCGGTAGCCTTCTTCAACTCTGAAAATCCGAAGGATCCAACCGTTTGGGAACACCTGATCGATGCTGCTCGAAATTGAACTCCTAGCTGCAAATTTAATAGAAGAGAAAATTAACAGAGGATTTGAAGGGAACACAAGTGAGATTGTGCAAAACTGGAGAGGTCCGTGAATGAAAATGGGAGAAAGCAACACATGAAAAACAGAGTTACAGAGCAAAGACGGTATTTGACAGAAATCAAAAGTAGGCAAAAGGAGAAAGGGAATTTTGAGAAAGCAACCCATGTCAGGTTCAGAATTCTTTCCACATCCAGAAGAAATAAAAGTCAGAAAGAGAGAAAGAGGAAGAGCAGATATCTTAGAACAACCCCAAAAAAAAAAAAAATCTGGAGTTATAGGAGAGTGGGGGAAAACCCATCTGGGTTCATCAAAAAATTTTGATTTTTTCTTTTTTGCTCTCTATTTCATTGTTTTCATTACCTGGGC
The DNA here is from genome assembly GCA_037013555.1 of Sextonia rubra. Lineage (NCBI taxonomy): Eukaryota > Viridiplantae > Streptophyta > Magnoliopsida > Laurales > Lauraceae > Sextonia > Sextonia rubra. The sequence goes on along the minus strand of JASUAD010000013.1, from coordinate 56,836,295 downwards.
TTGAGGTCTGGTTGCGCTGGGACTGCTGCTGGAGGAGTCAAAATGCGGTATCCAGAAATTTCCCATCTCTCTTTACCTCATTCCGCACCCAAGTAGGAAAGAAGAAGAAAAGGGGAAATATAAAAAGAGTGCATTGGCATGACAGTCGTTAATGCGCGTAGCCTCCCAAACACCAAAGACTTTCGTTTGTGATTCGATTATTAGTCAATATTAATGATAAATATATAGTAAATTATCTCACATGTGGGGCATACAAAGTTCTTTTTTTTTTTTTTGGCTTGAAAGGAAGAAAATTTAATTAATAAAGAGAAGGAACATGGCGGTCTCCTGAAGAGAAGACAAAACCCAGCTCATTCATGCTGCTCGAAAATGCATTCCTACCTCCCGGATGCGTCGATTGTGCAAAACTGGAGAGGTCTGTGAACGAAAATGGTACAAGAAAAGAAAGCAGCACACGAAAAACAGTGTTACAGAGAAAAAAAAAACGATATTTGAAAGAAATCAAATGTCCACCGAAAGGCATGTAATATTGGCAATTTCATGAGATGGCCAAAACTTGGGTTTCTAGCATTGTAATTTTATGTTTTAGATGGACTGAACACTCTATTGTAGCCACAGATGATGATCTTCTACACAGACATGAGCATCCAAGTGTTTTATTTTCGGACCGGTCGGACAGCTCAACAGACTGGTCGAATTTCTTGCATACTGACATCTGAAGACAGAACCGAAGACCGACCGATCGGATGAGTACCCGACCGATCGGACCCCATACCCGACCGGTCGGCTTGGGTAACCGATCGGTCGGCTAGGTCGGCAGTCGCGCGATTTAGAAACTCTATTTTTTCGGGATTGCCTTGTGTGCTTCCTTATCCTTCGTGAATCAATGACGGAAAGGACTCTAGGGTTCCTCCTTATTTAGGGAACACCTCTCCATGAAGAGAATGGGCTCTCTAGATCAAAATCCTAATATACTTAGAGAGATTTCATCTTCCCAGAAGGTATTCTGCTCTTGAAGTTCTACAACGCCTCCTTCTGAGTTCCAGTTCGCTTCTCCGCTGTGCGTGTTCGTTTTGAGTGGCTTCAAGGCATGAAGATCAATCCAGAAAAGAGTGAACGACGTGTGCGTCGACAAGAAGAGCTTCGGTCCCTTAGGTTGTGTTCAACTGGATTAAAGGTAGTAAGTAGTCTTGTAACTTTTTCTTCATAGTGATTATTCTTGATGGACCGGTGGTAGGTCCCGTGGTTTTTTCCCAGTTGGGTTTTCCACGTAAAAATCCTGTGTCCATCTATCTTGATGATTATTTGATTGTTTGTGATTACTCATTGTTTATATCTCCATAGCATACATCAACTGGGACCTTAACCTGTGTCAAGGATTAAAGTTTTTCAAGTGGTATCAGAGCAGGCTTTTACCATTGTTTTAGATATGTTTTGTGTCTGCTATGGAGATTCCTAGAGATGGCACATCCACCAATAAACCTCCTTACTTAGATGGAACTAACTATGCAAATTGGAAAGTGAGAATGGTTGCTTTTTTACAGTTGATTGATATTGATGTCTGGCAAGCCATTCACGTTACTTACTCTCCACCTACTGTTACATCCGATGGGAATGTTGAAATTCCTAAACCAATGGCTCAGTGGAGTAAGGAGGAAAAATCAGCTTTTCTTGCTAATAGTAAAACTATGAATGCTATCTTTAACAGTGTTTCACCCACTGAATTTAGGAGAATTTCTAAGTGTAACATCGCTAAAGACGCATGGTGTATTTTGGAAACAGTTCATGAAGGAACTGGTAGGGTTAAAAGGTCGAAACTTCAGAAATTGACTACTATGTTTGAAACCCAGATCATGGAAGGGAATGAAACATTTGATGAGTTTTATGCCAAATTAAATGATGTGGTGAATTCAACTTTTAATCTAGGGGAGATCATACTTAAAAACAAAATTGTCCAAAAAATTCTTCGATCTCTCCCTGAAAGATTTGACCCCAAGGTTGTGGCAATTGAAGAAACCAGTGATCTGAACACCCTTTCAGTTGATGAACTAGTTGGTAATTTGCAGACTGTTGAAGCCAATCTGAGATCAACTAAAAAATCAAAAATAGTGTGCAAGGGCTACCGCATGACTTTGGGCTAATGCGGTTAAAGAAGTTAGTCCATGAGAAGAAGAGGAGGAATAGAAAAATTAGACTTGCTACTTGGAATATAGGAACCTTGACAGGCAAGAGCATGGAGTTGGTTGAGGTAATGAAAAGAAGAAGAATTAGTGTGGCTTGTATACAGGAGACAAGGTGGAAAGGGAATAAAGCTAAGGAGCTCATGGATGGGTATAAGCTTTTCTATGCAGGAAAGAGTAATACAAGAAATAGAGTGTGTATAATTATAGATAAGGATTTAAAAGAGAAAATTGTGGGGGTAAAGAGGTTTAGTGATAAAATTATAGCAATTAAACTAGTACTAGATGAAGACATAATTTATATTATTAGTGCATATGCTCCCCAAGTAGGACTAGAAGAAAGTGTGAAAAGACAATTTTGGGAGGAGATGGATGATTTAATGCGAGAAATCCCAAATAGTGATAAAATTTTCCTTGGAGGGGATTTAAACGGGCATATAGGAAGAGATAATAGAGGATATGAGAGAGTGCATGCAGGGCATGGATTTGGAAAAAAGAATGAATACGGAAATACTATATTGAACTTTGCAGTGGCATTTGATCTTATAGTAACAAATACTTACTTTAAAAAGAGAGATGAGCATTTAATTACATATAAAAGTGGGAGTAATAGGAGTCAAATAGACTTTTTTCTAGTTAGAAAACAGGACCGGTTGGCTTGTAAAGATTGTAAGATTATCCTAGGAGAGAGTTTGACTACGTAACATAGGCTTAGAGTTTTAGATATTTGCATTAGAAGTAAAAAGAGAGCAGTAGTAAACAAAATGGACCCTAAAACAAGGTGGAGAGATTTGAAGGGGGAAAGAGCAAATATATTTAAGGACAAAATGATTGAGAAAGGAGAATGGAATATTGAAGGAGAAACTACAGTAATGTGAAATCAAATGGCTAATTGCATTAGGAATGTTGCAAAGGAGGTACTTGGAGAATCAAAAGGGAAGAGACATATTAATAAAGAAACATGGTGGTGGAGTATGGAGGTTCAGGAAGTTATTCGACAAAAAAAAACATTGCTACAAAGTTTGGCAGGGGACTCAGAGTATAGAAAATTTTGAGTTGTATAAGAAGGCAAAGAAAGAAACTAAGAAAGTAGTAAGTAGTGCAAAGTTCAAAGCATACGATGACCTCTATAATAGGTTGGGAACAAGAGAAGGAGAAAAGGATATTTTTAAACTTGCAAAAATAAGAGAAAAGAAAAGTAGGGACTTAGATCATGTCAAATGTATCAAGGACAATGAGGAAAATATTTTGGTGAAGGACAACGATATTATAGAAAGGTGGAAAGTATATTTTAGTAAACTTTTAAATGAAGAATATTTGGGCGATACAAGAGTGGAGGAGGATACTTCATTACAAGAGTATACTTTTCTCCGTAGAATTAGAGGGGTGGCAGTGAAGGAAGCATTGAAGCGAATGAAGACAGGAAAGGCAACAGGCTCAGATGGTATTCCGATAGAGGTATGGAAATGCTTAGAAGAGGTTGGAGTAAGTTGGTTATGTAGACTATTCAATAAGATACTTGTGAAAAAGAAAATGCCGGATGAATGGAGAAGAAGCATTGTAGTAGCTATATATAAGAATAAAGGAGATATACAAAATTGTACCAACTATCGAGGGATTAAACTTATGAGTCACACTATGAAGTTATGGGAGAGAATAATAGAGCAAAGACTGAGAAAAAAGATTAAGATTTCAGAAAATCAATTTGGTTTTATGCCAGGGAGATCAACTATGGAAGCTATCTTTTCACTTAGGCAATTAATGGAAAAATACCGAGCAAAGAGGAAAAATCTGCATATGGTCTTTATCGATTTGGAAAAAGCCTACGATAGAGTACCGAGGAATTTAATTTGGTGGGTCTTAAAGAAAAGGAATGTCCCAAGAGGTTACATTGAAATTTTAAAGGATATGTACGAAGGTGCAATAACAAATGTAAAAACCACATGTGGAGAAACGGGCGGATTTCCCGTGACTATAAGCTTACATCAGGGATCATCCTTAAGCCCTTATCTCTTTGCATTAATTATGGATGAGTTAACTGTGCATATTCAAGAAGAAGTACCATGGTGTATGTTGTTCGCAAATGATATAGTATTGGTGGATGAATCAAGAGATGGTGTAAATGCAAAGCTTGAGAGATGGCGGAGGGCATTAGAATCTAGAAGCTTTAAAATAAGTCGTACAAAGACAGAATATATGGATTGCAATTTCAGTGGACATATACAAAGTGTTGAAACCACTGTCAAAATTGAAACCCATGAGATACCACATAAAGATTCTTTTCGGTACCTAGGCTCGATGATTAGTAAGGATGGGGAGATTGACGAAGATGTGGAGCATAAGATAAGAGCTGGATGGCTGAAGTGGAGACTAGCTTCGGGAGTACTTTGTAATAGACAAATGCCAACAAAATTGAAGGGAAAATTTTACAGGACAGTGGTTAGACCAGCTATGACATATGGAGCAGAATGTTGGCCAATTAAGAAGACACATATTCATAAGATGGATGTAGCGGAAATGAGAATGCTTAGGTGGATGTGTGGTAAAACTATGAAAGATAAAAATAGAAATGAGCGCTTTCGCGAACATTTAGGGGTAGCATTAATAGGAGATAAGATTAGAGAAACTCGTTTAAGATGGTTTGGGCATGTTGAACGTAGGCCAGTAATGGCACCAGTGAGAAAAAGTTTGGATATACAGGTGGAGGGTCCATCAAGAGGTAGGGGTAGGCCGAAAAAAACATAGATGGAAGTCATTAATTCAGATTTGAAGAAGTTGCACTTATCGAAAGATTTAGCTCAAAATAGAACCGAATAGAGAAATAGAATTCATGTAGTCGACCTCAACATGGTTGGGATAAGGCTTTGATGATGATGATGATGAAAAAAAAGCTCTTTAAAACACTTTTTTAAATGTTTAAAATTGGAGATAATCAATACAAAAATAGAGAGAGGCCCCATGAGAGTAACAGCTTAGTCTCCATTGTCACAAGAACTATTCTAACAAATAATAAAAAGTGATGCCAAAGAAGCCCTAAGTTCTAAAAAAAACTAACAATGTGAAGAAATGAAAAAATTAAGAAAAAAATTAATCTTAATGTTAAAAGAAAGGATGTCCCCAGGCACCACCATGAAGAACTTTGTAGGCTTAGTTGAAAAAAAAAGTTAAAGTGAGAAGGTTAAAAAAAATTAGTATGAAGGAAAAAAGGGTTTTCTCAATGATAAATAAAGATATGGGCAACATTGTCAAAATCAACAAAAAGTTGATGACCTCTTCTTTTTATCGTCAAATGCACTTAACTGGGGATATGAAAAGTATGGAATTGTAAAAGCAGGGGACTACTTAGAAATGCTGAAACCATAGGGACCAATTTACAAATATTAGAAACCTCAGGGAATATATAAAAAAACTCTATTTAAAATTTAAACGTAAGTCTTTCTTCTATCCTCCATCATCTGCTCTAACTACCCATTTCTTATCACATGCAACACCTATTTTATCTCATCACTTTTACTCTTTCATTTTCTGCAAAACTAGTTTACGTTTACATCTCCTATTCCATTTCTCATACCCACCCCCACCCCCCCCACAACAACGTTTTTTTCACTTTTTAATTTTCTTTTCTACTCTACATATCCTCAATTGCGAAAATAGTTTCTTTTTCGAAAAATTTTTATTGTTGTGGATTGTATTTGGACCACCATCAAAGTCGATACTTATTTTTTAATTGTATGAATAGTTGATTTGCATTATATGAATATACTTGTGTTCAACATGAGTTATTGTGCTAATAAATATTAGGCACATCAAATTATCATAACCCTTTCATCGGTGGGCTTCTATTACAATTTACAACCAATATCAAACTATCAATAGGATCGGCTCAACCCTATCAAACCTCTATCAATAGGATAGGCAACCATATCCAACCTCTCGACTCAATTACAGTTTACAACCGGTAAATTGAATGTGCATTTCATCTGTAAAATGAGATGAAGAAGATTGTCTAGAGGTTATTCCCATCAGCATCTCAAAAGATGGTTGTGGTAGCTGTTTGGAATTTAAAATAAAACACAAACTGCCAATAGAAATTAAACTTAGTTTGAGGTGGAAAAAAAACAAGCTTCCAATAGACATTAAAAACAATCATTTTATTCCATGATCCAATTGTTCATTGATACAAATCATCACATAAACAATTCATACGTACATAGCACTGTTATTTGAACTGTTCATGTTGGAATAGATTACCTCGATTTTAGAGATTGCTTTCCCCACAGACATTGTTCCATTTTTACAATTCCAACATTAGCAGCAGCCTTTGGATGGAGTAGAGAACAGTTCCATGGATGGTGATCAAAGCCATTGTGGTCAGCCAGATGCACAGGATCAGTCTTTGGTTCGAGGGGTATATGGTTTATGGATGCTTTATGGCTTGTATCTGCTCCAATGCTTTCACCACTTCTATCATCGATGGACGGCTTATTGGCGCAGACCCAAGACACTTGAGAATGAGCCGAGCAGCCAAAACTGCACCTTCGGATGGGTATTGGCCTTTAAGCCGCTGGTCCATCACCCGCAATATTACCTCCTCCCTCCGACCAGACAGATATGGCTTTGCCCAGTCTACCAAATTGTGTTGCATTCTTGGATGGCTTCTGTCAAATGCCTTTTTCCCTGAAAGCATCTCGAGCAACACAACTCCAAAACAATATACGTCACTCTTCAAGGACAGATGGCCTGGTTGATGTTGATGGAGGCACACTTCTCATTATTCATATCAAAGAACTACTTGAGATAGTTTTCAAGCAAGAAATAAATTATATTATCTTCCCTGCTGGAGAAGATCTATGACCCTCCCATTGCCACTACAATTTTCATGAAACAGAGTGAAATGAAGGAAGTAATGATGGTTATTACCTCGACTTTTTTGTTTGAAAAACCATTAAACCTGTTTGAATCCTAGCTAAAGCAACTGATTAGAAGCGTTGGAACTCGGAAGTCACTATAAAATTTCTTGTTCTAACGCATCTGTCAATAGTTGAGATTGTTGCTTTTCTCATCTTCTCATTTTTATCATAGTGAAAACTCCCTTATTAGGAGTTTATAACAGTGAGTTTTAACAATGTGTCCTTGAAAAATAGTCAACAATGTATGTGAATGAAACAATATCAGCAAGACCTTCCAATTCAGCTCACCCATTCACAAATACCTCTACAAGGGTCTATGGCAATCCATTGTGATTTGAGTTTCTCTTTCTAGCGACATTTTCAGACAAAGACCAGTTGCAAAGCCTAATTTAAATACTAGTGATGACTTTGAAAAAGAAATATCGCAATGTTTGATGTTTCACACTTCCACAATATAAGAATGCACCCAAACAGTTCATACAGGGAATAAAAAATTTTCAAGGGAATAATGAATGATCAGTTTGGAGAAAACTAGTGAACAAGCCAAACAGGCCCTAATCACCAAACAAAAATTCCAGATGCCACTACCAAAAGAATTTGAGAGACCTCCAAGTCCTGCTGATTCAGTTGTTAGATGTACAAAGCAAGACCTGCTAGTTGTTATTAAATACATTGCTTCTCACCAGTGAACAACGCATACAGAATAAATTTGGATGAAGAGAAACTACAAACAACATCCACCCATGCATTAAACCAGAAAGCAACTTAAGATTAGTTTAAAATAGAGAAAGTCCGCTACAGTGTGAACAAATTAAAAATGAAACACAGAAATCACAAGAACTTGTAGCCATGAAGGTTGCTACCAAAGAACTGATCTTACCTGTATAAGATTCAGGAACTGTATAACCAATGGTGCCCATGACAAGTGTGGAGACATATGAATTTTCATGCTGCGGGCCATTCCTTGCTAACGCAAAACCAGAAATTTTTGCATTATAGTTCTGCAGACGATTAAAGAAGAGGGGGAAAAAGCACACTAAGATATCAACCATACGACAAATCCTAACACCCCCCCCCCCCCCAACCACCACCACCACAAAAAAAAACCAAACCAAAAAAAAAAAACGAAAGAAAGAAAAGAAAAAAAAACACGTCTATATAGCAGAAGAAATCAGGAAGGAAGAGTTTACCGAATCGAGCAATATATTAGATGAGGTAACATTACAATGTATAATTTCCCTTGCTGAACAGTGTAAGAATGCAAGGCCGTGAGCTGCATCTATTGCTATCTTGAGCCGTATGCTCCATGAAAGTGATTGAAAGGCTGAAACTCCTACATAAAGCATCATTTTAGAAACATGAATAATGGAAGGGATGCTAAAAAAATTTTTTTAAAAAGAAAGAAAGGAAAAAAGATGCAGCTCAGACTCGCCTGGAATGTGCCTGTGCACAAAGTTGAGACAACATTTTATAGTGTTTCGCAATGTTAAATAGATCATGTGCAGGTAACATAATTGTAACTTTCAATGCAAGAAAGTAATCTAGGCATTGTACAGATACATTGTTGGATCAAAACTATTAACAAGATTAGAGAATGACAGGGGTATTTGCAATGTCATGCATAAACCGGTTATAGACATAAATTTTTTGAACATATGTATATCAATCTATATGGTAGGGTTTAAGACTTTTTAATCCATCATCTGATGAGGAAGTAAAACGATTTTGAAAATGATAACATGACTGGAACAATGTTGGAAATTCAAGTGGTCTCTCAAACATGACAAAACCACAGAGCTAGTACACACATGACACAACACAGCCACATGGTAGTACTCTTTGAGTTGTTTCCAACTTAAACCATTAAGACAAGACCTACACCCTAATTTCCTATTGAAAAATAAAACTTACATTGGGATAAGTTTCTGCCGATTGAAACAGGATTTTCTTGATGGATAATAAACCCTACTGGATTTCAAACTAAAAAATTTCGTGTGGATAATAAGGACAAGAAAGTTGAGATCTGAGCCCATCCGATCACTCAAACAAGATCCCAGCTGTCCACTGGCTTTAGCACCATGGCATCAGGTAGGTAATTTATTTTTCCTATTGTTATCGTGGTGTTTAGGCACAATAGTACAGCCCCGGATCATAGGTCGGGTGTAGAACAATCTCCCGAGGGATTGTTCGAATCCAAAGAAGGATTCAAGCCTAAGAGACGTCCCGTGACATCTTCTAATTCTTGACTTAGTTTAAGGATGGTTTCATCCCTCTGCCGGTCTATCATCCAATGCTGGAGATCATCACCTTTTCTAAGCATGATTGCTCTTTTTTTTTTTTTTTTGGAAAAAAGAAAGATGGGTCGGGTTGGGCTTTGTGTTGGGTCAGACCAACCCTTCAAAACGTGGAATCAAGAGGGGCTTGTCCTCTCCCTTTTCTGTCTCTGTGCTTGTGTAGAGAAAGGAAATAAAGAGAGAGGATGGGAGAACTTATCTGCTACTGCAAGGAGAGAAAAGAATGGAAAGGGGCTGGAGCTTGGCGACGAAGATCGGTTAGAGGAGGCAATGATCGGCGGTGGCGACAACTGGAAGCTCAACCGACGAGGGTGCACGATGCGACAGCGCCCACTTGCTGCAATGATGGTGCGATGGAGACCGCGGCGGATGTCAAAGTGCTTATGCCACTGCTGCAAACGGAGACGATGAAACCTTTGGAAACCGACGACGATGGAAGCCACTGGTGCCTGGTACATTGTCTATCTGCTGCCTTCTCTTTTCTCTGCTTTCTCTCTCTTCGGCTGCGCTTTCTCTCATTTTTTTTGTTTTTTCACTCTAGTTAGGATGAGGGTTTAGGATTTGAAGAGGGGTTTGGTGGTGTCACCCTTTTGTGAAGGCTCGGGATGGACCGAAAGGGGTTGATGGGGGTTGGGTTGGTTCCAGCGAATGGGTTTTGGCAGGGGTGTGGTTTTTGGGGTCGGTATTTGTGTGGGGAGTTAGGGATTTGGTACAGTAGGGTTAAGGGTTGTTGAGTTAGGGAAGAGACAGGGAGAGGAGTTCGTAGAGATAGTTATGGATTGGGGAAATCGGGTTGAGAGTGCAGAAATGTTGGCAGTATGGGATTAGGGTCGTCCGAAGCGGATTTGGGCTACTATTGTGTTTCGATGTTGGCGGTGGAGATGATTGCCAGTGGACAGTGGGTGTAGGGAGGAATTCCGGGAACAACGATGGTTACCGGCGACCGGATCTGGTCTCTGATACCAATCTGGTGCAGCCCTGGATCGTAGGTCGGGTGTAGAACAATCTCCCGAGAGATTATTCGAATCCAAAGAAGAATTCAAGCCTAGGGCACAACACAACTCACGACATCAAAAGAGAAACATCTTAAGAAACTGAATTTAATTGATAAAAGCATGTCTCTTACAATGAACGAATCCTCTTTATATAGGAGTGATTGTTTCTAAAATAGAAGGACTAACTCTAAACAAACATAGCTTACTTAAAAACTAAAGTAGAATGTAGAAAGTAGATAATTAATGATAGGGATCCTTGAGGAGGTCAAGGATCAATCGGATGGCCTGCGGGCCAGTGAGCTAGGCCGGACTTGGAATCGGCCTACATCACACAATATCAGTTTCTGCAACTTATTATGATCACTATACGTACTAGTTATCTTAATCTTGCATAATGATTTCTCCATCATCAGTATCATAGCTCATCCAACCAACTATAGCTAATTACAGTTACAAAAATGATAGTGCAAACTACTTACTTCTGAAAAGGTGGTTTTCCAAGCTACCTCTTGGCATGAATTCGTATACAAGTAGTAGTCGTCCGTTTTCCTTACAGTGTCCCAAAAGCCTCACAATGTTTGGATGAGAAAGCCTCCCCAAGAAATTCACCTCTGACTGCAAAAAGGAACATAGACAAATAAAATAAAAACATATACCAGTAGAATTAAAATCATTAAATTACAAAAATAAATAAAATAAATAAACAGTATTTATGCAGAAGCATGAACAGAATGAGAGAAAGAAAAGGAGGTGTTTTTGTTTTTAGTAGAAACGATCTAAATAGTAACTAGGGGAGACCTCTAACATTCTTAATCATATTTTTATTTCTTGAAATAAAATGAGAATTTTCTGTAAAGGACCATTTGCTTGCATGATGTGAATCCCTAGGAATTCACTTTTCATAATTTTTGAAAAAATATAACCCCCCTCCCCACTCACCCAAAAGGAGACAATTTCATGCCCATTTATTGACTATCACCTTTTTTTCAGGAATACATTTCTTAGAATTCCAAGGAATTCAATTCCAAGCAATCAAAGTCCAAACTGACCCCAAACAGAAATCTTTGTTGTTTCTTTTCATAATCTTTGCCAAACAAGTGTTAGATTGAATGGAAAATACCCGCCAATGTATCCATTCCTCCACGTCATATAAATACGTTCTCCTGACAGCAATAGGATCCCACTTCCAGCGTTGGTTGGTGCAAATGTCTTCTCATCAATCCAACCCTTGAAAACCATCCCGTAATTTCCCTCCTCAAGAAGTGTATCAGGACTGAACTTCCCTGTCGCCTCATTCAACTCTGCAAAAGTGAAAATCCTTAAATTGGGAGTGATAGGAAGGTTCTGACCGATTTGGGACACCTCATCCATGCTGCTCGAAGATGCAATCCTATCTCCCCAACGCATCCCATCATAGCTGTTGTTCTTTGAAATCGCTGCAAATTTAAAAGAAGAGAAAATTAACAGAGGATTTGAAGGGAACACAAGTGAGACTGTGCAAAACTGGAAAGGTCTGTGAATGAAAATGGTAGAAGAAAAAGAAAGCTGCACATTAAAAACAGAGTTACAGAGAAAAAAAAACGGTGTTTGAAAGAAATCAAATGTCCAGAAAAGGAGAAAGGGAGTTTTGAGAAAGCGACCCATGCCAGATTCTGTTTCTATATCACGGAAATACAAGGACCCAGAAGAAAAGATGAATTCTTTCCAGAACCAGCAGAAATAAAAATCAGAGAGGGAGAGGGAGAGCAGATATCATCTTGAATTGCTCAAGCTAGAAACTGGAAAAGCCAAGAAAACAACCAATACAAAGAACTATCTAGAGTTTTAGAAAGAGTGGGGGAAAAACCCATCTGGGTTCATAAAATTTTTTTTTTGATTTTTTTTTTTTGTTTTCTTTCTACTTCCTTGTTTTCGTTACCTGGGCTTGAAGGTCTGGTTGAGCTGCTACTGCTGCTACTAGACGAGTCAAAATACGGTATCCAGAAATTTCCCATCTCTCTTCCTCGCCTTCTGTCTACCAAGTTGCAGAGATTGACACAGACCACTTCCTTGAGAAGAAGAAGATATCTCTCTCCCTCCGCTAACAAGTTGCAGAAGTTGGCATAGACCGCATGCCTTGGCTTGAGAGAAGAAGAAGTAGAAAGAAAGAGAAGGGAGGATTCAGACCCCGCGTGTTGAGATGACAATCGTCATTGCGCGTAGTCTTGTTAGATTTTCTAATGCGATTCGACTATCTAGGGCAATTGACGTCAGTACGTTCTTCGAATGAGGAATGGGTCTGAGGCACGGGGTCAGTAAGCCGACAGAAGGCCTACGACACCACTCCGGATCTGTTAGAGAATCTTGAATTGCTCAAACTACAAACCGAGGACACAAGAAAACAAACCAAATAAAAACCAAGGAGAGCTTTAACGGAGGAGGAAGAAAAAGCATGTCCGGGTCCATCAAAAATTTTGATTTTTCTTTCCTTCTGCTTCTTTTCTTTTCCATTACCCAGCTTGAAAGCCTAGTCATGCTGGGTGTAAGACCTGAGTAACCACTGACCTAATAAATTAATGACCTTTCACGTGGCTTAAAATGGTTAAGTTCAAATTATTAATAGTAACCTATAAAGTTTTGATACTGCTCCTAAACAAGTCAAATTGCACTATCCTGAAATTTCTGATCTTTCTCTGTCCTTCTGTCTACCAAATTGCAGAGATTGACATAGACCATTTATTAAGAAGAAGAACAAGAGATCTCTCCCCCTCTTCTAGGAAGTTGCAGAAGTTGGCATAGACCGCATGCCTTGGCTTGACAGAAAAAAGCAGCATAAAGAAATAGAAGGGAAAATGCATAACCAGCATGTTGAGATGACCAATCGTCATTGCTCGTACCTCGTAGTCCCCGAAGAAATGAGCAGATAAGCATGGATATCGCTACTCGCCAGCACCTGAGGATTTTACGTGCTTGGCCACCGACCAGCAACGAGATCTCCGCTCATTTATTCATTTTTTCTTCTTCCTCATAATTAAGCACGAATACCGCCGCTCATATTATATTCAGTAAAAAAAACTTTATTTTGGATGGTGGTAGCATCGGTGATGGTGGGAGGATGAGAAAAAAAAGCTCATATATGCGAGTGAAAGGGGATATCATCGCTCAGCAAAAAAAGAAAAAAAAAACTAAAAAGGGCCCATGAAACTACTTCGATGGATATATATATTTTAGGTCCCTTTTGGTCTACAGGGAGTCTAAAGGGATTCTTTTTTATAAAATCTTATTTAAAAATAGTATAAAAGGTTTTCATATTTATTTCGATGAGTACTCACTAAAAATAGTTTAGAAATAACAAAAATACCTTTATATTATTTTTAAAAAATTCTTCATTAAATCAATTAAGAGATATGATAAAATCCATTTCAAATGACCTAGTGGGCCCACTTAGCAAATCAAAATGTTGGTTTTTGGAAGGAAAACAATTAATAAGAGACAAAAACACATCAAATGAAAGGGTGTTTTTTTATCATTTTTTAAAACTCTTTTATGGAGAGGACTTGATTGAAAGAATTGTGGAAACTTTTTTTTTAATATTTAAATCTTCAAGTACTTTCTTGAAAATGAGACAAAAGTGTTATATTTTATTAAAAGATTTTCAAAAAAAAAACTGCATAGATAGATATTTCCTTCAAACAGTTCGATTTAAAAGTTGAAACTTTTTTTTTTTTGAAAAAACAAAGGAAAACATAGATTCTAATTTGTTCCTTCTCCATATTAATGATGTTATATTTTTTTACCATTGCATATGATTATATTTTGGGTTTTTACGAAAAGAATCCTTAAATATTTCTATACTTCCAAAAGCATCATCAAATATATATAACGCCTAAAAGTATCTTATACCAAAGACTTTTATTTGTTTTCAAGCAGAATTACCCTTCACTTTATCTCTGCGACATCGATACTCAACTGCATTCACAACTCGTTGTTTTTCTTTCAACTCTCGAACTCGCTAGTTGATTCTGGACATCGTAATTAGTTAACATTTATTTTAAATTTATATTCTAAAGTGAGAAACATAGAGGAAAACATTATTAACTTTGTAGCTAATTCTCCATGAACTATAATAAATGTAAGGTTACAAATAGGGAATAGAGGAGAGTACAACTTTATATGATTTTCTAAAAGTGAAATTGTTGACTTTTTAGCAAAACCTCCACATATTATACTAAGAGAAGGGTCGTAGTGAATACAATCACTATTGGTCAAAACTCACAGTGGATTGGTTCAACTCATATATCTTTGCTTCAGTTTCAATTTTGTTAGTCAAGTTCAATACATAACTTTTTATATTGCTTTCTAAAAATTAAATTGTTGATGTCTTTAGAAGAATCTTCACATATTAAACTAAGGGTCGTAGTGAACACATTCACTATTGAACAAAACTCGCAATGGAATGATTCAACTCAATATCTTTGCTTCAGTTTCAATTTTGTTAGTTAACTCCAATACATTTGTATGTATCCTATTTGAGAAAGCTTTAACTATTGAAGTAGCAAATCAATATTGTGAGTTGGCTCTTGATAATCATGCCAATGTTCAACTCATACTCAATAGAGAGGAAAGTAAAGGGATAATATTATAAACTTTGGAGCAAATTCTCCACAAATTATACTAAAAGTAGGGTCAAAACGAGTACATTAACGGTTAAACAAACTAACATTGGAATTATACAACCTTTACTTCATATATTCTGAAACTCGAAATGACAATCATGTCCTTTGAAAAGTTTCTAGTGAGGCTATGCTAGATTCCTATATGTTTGAGCTAACTTGTACTAATTGTAGTAATAGTGCATTTAGAATGAGGACATTGTTAGAGTTCGTAAAAATTATAAATCAATCTAATATGATAAATAAGCTTGATGAATGTTAGCGGAATATTCATGAATGAAATTGAATAGAAGCAAAAAATTAAACCTGAAATTGCGAGCAATATTTGGCACATATATGGAAACTAAATCCTGAGCTAGCGAATGTTATGTTTTGAACGTGCGAGAGATAAAGTGAAGGCATTTGGTCTAGAAAAAAAATGAAGTTTACTGTATAAAATGCTTTTGGCATTATATGTATTTGAAAATGCTTTGAAAGGTATAAAAATATTTGAGGCTTCTCTTCGTAAAAATCCCTTTATCTTACTATGAATCTTTTTTTTTCCAACATAACACCTTATTTGAATATTAGAAGATGAATTTGATTTGAGTTTGAAAGAAATTAGAGTTAAAATGTTTTTCTTCTTTATAGTAAAACTTTCTCCTGTGAATTTAGCCACTAGTGTCGTAGTAGGTCCACATTTGGAATTCAGTACTTTTTAGAAGAAAATATGATGGATCCAATCCCATTGTCATTGACACGTTAGACTTAAATTTAATAATTTTGCTGTAGTGGCGTGCATACATGTGCACATACACAACTACACATTTACATCAAGTGTTGCAGCCCACCTAGGAGCCCCACCAATAAAGGGTAAGGTGGAGGATTGGGCATTCTTGATGGATCCTACCCACCTATTATATCATATTAAAGTCAAGCATTTTCAATATAATTTGGAGCATCATTGAAAACTTAAACGCAAGTCTTTCTTCTATCCTCTATTCTTTACTCTAACTACCTACTTTTTATCCCATGTAACACCTATTTTATCTCATCACTTTTACTCGTTCATTTTCTGCAAAATGAGTTTATGTTCACATCTCCTATTGCATTATACTATATTAAAGCCAAGAATTTTCAATTTAAGTTAAAATTTAAATGCAAGTCTTTCTTCTCTCCTCCATTTTCTACTCTAAGTACCCACTTCTTATCCCATGTAACACCTATTTTATCTCATCACTTTTACTCTTTCATTTTCTACAAAATTAGTTTATGTTCACATCTCGTATTCCATTTCTGCATATTTTTACCCTTTTTTTCTACATCAATTCTCAATTTCCCTTTTTCGACTCTATCTATTCTTAATTGCATAAATAGGTATGGTCATATACTTTTTCTTTTTTTAAAAAAAAATTATTGTTGTGCATTGTATTTGGACCACTGTTAAAGTCAATACTTATTTTGTAATTGTATGAATATTTAATTTGCATTATATGAATATATTTGTGCTCAACACAAGTTACTGTGCTAATAAAATATTGAGGGAAAAAATCATTTAAGGAGACCACCAAACATAAAATTTATCCTATATGTGGGTACACCAAAGTGGTCACCGACCACCCTGGTTCACTTTTCTCATCTGATTGGGGAGCGGTGATATTGCTTCAGGCTTTCTTACACTAGCAGCTAAATCGATTATCCATGTTTTCATTTAAACACAAGAAACCCAACCACCCTACCAAGCGCCGAAATGCCTTCCTCTCCAACACCCTCATCAAAGCTTACACCACTGCTAGGGTCTACAACAAGGCTTTCATAGTCTATAATCGGATTTTCATAGATGGGGTTGTTAGACATGATGATCACATGTTTCCGTTCATTCTCAAGGCCTGCGCCGATTCCAAGGCGTTTAAAAAGGGCAAGGAGATTCATGGGTCGTTTCTGAAACTGGGTTTTGATGGGGATGTGTTTGTGGGCAATACCTTCTTGGCTTTCAATCGGCCTTCGGTGGGTTGTGTGATGCCCTTAGGATGTTTGATGATATGCCTGAAAGAGATGTTTTATCCTGGACTATGATGATTATAGTGTTTTCAACTAATGGGTGTCTGTCGGAGGCGATTGATAAGTTCATTGAATCCCCAAACTCGGCTTCTTTTACAAATTCATAGTAAAGGAGATGCAAATTCACAGTGAATCCCCAAACTCAGTTTTTTTACAAATGAACTTCCGGTCCGGCCTGTGCACCAGTAGCTTCTTTTCGGCGAGGGAAAGAAATTCATACTTGAGTAATTCGTATGGGAACCACATTTGACTCATTCGTTGCAAATGCATTGAGTGACATGTATGCAAAACATGGTTGAACTTTGCAAGGAATGTACTTGACAACTCAATGAGAAATGAAGTCTCTTATAACATATTGATTGTTGGTTATTCCCAGAGTCGGCATTGTGCAGAATCTTTACATTTGTTTCATGAAATAGAGCTGATGGGTCTAAAGTTTGTTGTGTTTAAATGGAAACAGGAGAGCAGGTGAAATCGATTTTATCGTTGGTGTAAAAAACCTGTGGCGATATCGCCGCTCCCCAATTAGATGAAAAAACAATGAACCGGACTCCGACGCACCCACGCATAGGGTGAGTTATGTGGTTTGGTGGTCCCCTTAGATGATTTTTTTTAGTAAAATCCTCTAAAATATTAGTCTCATCAAATTAATATAACCCTTTAATCCGTGGCCTTCTATTAAAATTTACAACCGATATCAGGATCAGCTCAAGCCTATCCAATCTCTTGACTCAATTACAATTTACAATTGGTAAATCGAACTTGCATTTCATCTCTAAGATGTGACGAAGAAGATTGTCTAGAGGTTATTCCCATCAGCATCTCAAAAGATTGTTGTGGTAGCTGTTTGGAATTTAAAATAAAACACAAATTGCAAATAGAATTTAAATCAAATTTGATGTGGAAAACAACCAAGCTTCCAGTAGCCATTAAAAACAATCATTTTATTCCATGATCCAATTGTTCATTGATACAAATCATCACATAAACAATTCATACTCATATAGCATTGTCATCAAAATTCTTCATGTTGGAATAGATTACCTCAATTTTGAAGATTCTTTCCCCAAAGACATCCTTCCATTTTTTCCAGTTCCAACATTACTAGTAGCCATCGGATGAAGTGGGCCTTCGGATGAAGTGGGGATCGGTTCCATCCATGGTGATAAAAGAGACTCAATCTGCTCCCACCAATGCTTTTTGGATTTCTTATGATTCTAGGGGCATATGCTTTATGGAAGGAATCTGCTCCAATGTTTCCACCACTTCTGCAATGGATGGACAGTTTCTTTGGAAAGACCCAAGACACTTGAGAATGAGCTGAGCGACTTGAATTGCACTTTTGGAGAGGCATTGGCCTTTAAGCTGCGGGTCCATCACCCACAATAATACCTTCCTCCGATCAGATAGATAGGGTTTTGCCCAGTCTGCCAAATTGTGTTGCCCAATTGGACGGTTTTCGTCAAATGCCTGTAGGCCTGAAAGCATCTCAAGCAACACAATTCCAAAACTATATACGAGATTCCTCTCCCCACACTGACGACCTAGTTGATGTTGATGGAGGCACACTTGTCATTGTTCAGATCAAAGAAATTTTAACCATTTGAGATATTTTTCATGCAAGAAATAAATAAAACTATTTTTCCCTGTTGCAGGCAATCTAGGACCCGGTCGTAGGCTAACTCAGATACTCAGATAGTTCAAAAAATATATATCACAATGTTTCACACTTCCACAGTATATGAACGCGCTCAGACAGTTCATACAGGGAATAAAAAATTTTCATAGGTATAATGAATGACCAGTGCGGAGAAAATTGAACTAATGAACAAGCCAAACAGAGTAACAAACCCTAATCACCAAACAAAAATATCAAATGCCACCACCAAAAAGTTTGAGAAACCTCCCAGTCCTGCTGATGATGTACAAAGCTTAACCTGCTAGTTGGTATTAAAAACATTGCTTCTCACCAGTGAACTAGGCATGCAAAAAAATTTTGGATGAAGAGAGACTACAAACACCATCCACCCATGCATAAAACTAACAAGAAATTTATG
Source organism: Sextonia rubra (assembly GCA_037013555.1). Lineage (NCBI taxonomy): Eukaryota > Viridiplantae > Streptophyta > Magnoliopsida > Laurales > Lauraceae > Sextonia > Sextonia rubra. Next base: position 56,817,167 of record JASUAD010000013.1, on the reverse strand, counting down.
ATTACTTCAAAATAAAGGAAGTCCACTGTAGAGTGAACAATTAAAAATGAAAACAGAAATCACAGGAACTTGTAGCCATGAAGGTTGATACCAAAGAACTGATCTTACCTATAGCCACAGATTCAGGGGCTGTATGACCATAGGTGCCTATGAATCGTGTGGTGACATGTGAATTTTCACCGACCGGGCCATTCTTTGCTAACCCAAAATCAGAAATTTTTGCATTATAGTTCTGCACGAGAAAAAAAAAAAGAAGAAAAAGAAAAGAAATCACATTAAGAAATTGATCATACAAGGGATTCTTTCTCACTTTGTCTCTGTAGCAGAATAAATCAAGATGGAAGAGTTTACCGAATCGAGCAATATCTTAGATGCTTTAAAATCACTACATATGATTTGTCTAGAGTGTAAGAATGCAAGGCCCCGAGCAGCACCTACCGCTATCTTGATCCGTATGCTCCATGAAAGCGGTGGAAAGGCAAAACCTCCTACAGCAAATGCGTCAATCTAGAAACATGAAACATGGTTGCAATTCTACAAAAAGACAAACGCAGCTCAGACTTGCCACGTCCATACCTGTGCAAAGGTTAGACAGGATTGTATGGTGTTTCACAATGATAAAAAGATTATATACAGGTAACATAATTGTAACTTCCAATGCAGGAAAGTAAAAATATGCATTGTATAGAGAACTACTCAGAGAATTGAGGCTGCGTTCTTCGCTCTAAAAATAGAAGTTGAGTTCCTTATGATAAGAAAATTGACTGCTCCAATGGCATGGGTATTTGCGTTGACATGCATAAGTCGGTTATAGACATAATTTTTCAGACATATGTATATGATTCTATTTGGTAGGGAGAAAGACTTTTTAATTAGTCTTCTGATGAAGAAGTAAAATAACGATTATGAAAATAATAACATGATTGTGACAACTGTTGGAAATTCAAATGCTCTCTCTCAAACATGACAAAAACGCATATTCAGTTACAATAATAATATTGTTTACTACTTACTTCTGAAAAGGTGGTTATCCAAACTCCCGCTTGGCATGAATTCGTATACAAGTAGTAGTTGTCTGCCTACCGCACAGTGTCCCAAAAGCCTCACAAGGTTTGGATGAGAAAGGCTCCCCTCGACTTTCACCACTGACTGCAACAAGGAACATAGATAAATAAAATAAAAGCACATACCAGTAGAATCAAAATCATTAAATTACAGAAATAAATAAACAGTATTTATGCAGAAGCATGAACAGAATGAGAGAAAGGAAGGAGGTGTTTTTGTTTTTAGCAGGAAAAATCTAAATAGTAACTATGGGAGACATCTTAAATCCTTAAACAATTTTTGTTTCTGGCAATAAAATGAGAATTTTCTGTAAAGGACCATTTGCCTGCATGATGTGAATCCCTAGGAATTCACTTTCCATAATTTTCAAAAAAATATAATCCCCCTCCCCACACACCCAAGGGTAGATAATTTGATGCCGATTTATTGACTATCACTTTTTTTTCAGGAATACATCTCTTAAAATTCCAAGGAATTCAATTCCAAGCAATCTAGTCCAAACTGACCCCAAACAGAAATCTTTGTTGTTTCTTTTCATAATCTTTGCCAAACAAGTGTTAGCTTGAATGGAAAATACCAGCCAATGTTCCCATTCCTCCAAGTCGGTTGCATACGTTGTCTTGACAGTAATGGGCATCCCACTTCCAGCCTCGGTTGGTGCCAATGTCTTCTCATCAAGCCAACCCTTGAAAACCTTCCCGAAATCTCCCTCCTCAAGAAGTGTATCAGGACTGAACTTCCCTGTCGCCTTCTTCAACTCTGCAAAAGTGAAAATCCTTAAATTGGAAGTGATAGGAAGGATCTGGCCGATTTGGGACACCTCATCCGTGCTGCTCGAAAATGCACTCCTATCTCTCCAATGCGTCCCATCATCGCTGTTGTTCTTTGAAATCACTGCAAATTTAAAAGAAGAGAAATTAACAGAGGATTTTTAGGGAACACAAGTGAGATTGTGCAAAACTGGAGACGTCTGTGAATGAAAATGGTAGAAGAAAAGAAAGCAGCACACGAAAAACAGAGTTACAGAGAAAAAAAACGGTGTTTGAAAGAAATCAAATGTCCAGAAAAGGAGAAAGGGAGTTTTGAGAAAGCAACCCATGTCAGATTCTGTTTCTATATCACAGAAATATAAGGACCCAGAAGAAGAAGAAACAGGAAAAAAAAGGTGAATTCTTTCCAGAACGAGCAGAAATAAAAATCAGAGAGGGAGAGGGAGAGCAGATATCATCTTGAATTGCTCAAGCTGGAAACTGAAAAAGCCAAGAAAACAACCCATACAAAGAACTATCTAGAGTTTTAGAAGGAGTGGGGGGAAAAACCCATCTGGGTTCATAAAAAAAATTGATTTTTTTTTTTTTTTTGTTTTCTATCTACTTCCTTGTTTTCGTTACCAGGGGTTGAAGGTCCGGTCGTGCTGGGACTGCTGCTACTAGACGAGTCAAACTTCGGTACCCAGAAATTTCCCATCTCTCTTCCTCGCCTTCTGTCTACCAAGTTTCAGAGATTGGCATAGACCACTTCCTTGAGAAGAAGAGATCTCTCTCCCTCCGCTAGCAAGTTGCAGAAGTTGGCATAGACCACATGCCTTGCCTTGAGAGAAGAAGAAGAAAGAAACAGCAGGGAAAATACAGATACAGCGCGTTGCCAATCGGAAGACTTTAATGCGATTCGACTGCGTAATCAAAAATTGACTTCAGTACGTTCTTCGAATGAGAAATGGGTTTTAGGCACGGGATCAGAAGACCCACGAGACCACTCCGTGTCACGGGAGTCGTTGTTGTTCTACAAAGAGTCTAACGATATTTTGTCAGAAAAAAAAAACCTTTTTTAAATACGTAAAAATTTAAATATTTTAAATTAATATAAAAGTTTTTCATATTTATTTTAATCGATACTCATTAGAAAAAAGTTTTAAAAATAATAAAAATACCCTTTTATCATTTTAAAAAAATTCTTCAATAAATCATTTAAGAGAAATGATAAAATCCAATCCAAATGACCTAGTGGGGTACAGTTTGGCAGATCAAAATGATTGGATTTTGGGAGGAAAATCAGTTAATGAGAGACAAAATGTGTGAAAGGAAAGCAGTTTTTTTTTCATTTTTTAAAACTCTTTTTATGAAGAGGACTTGATTGAAAGAATTGTAAAAATATATATATATTTAAAAAAATACTTAAATCTTCATGTACTTTCTTGAAAATGAGCCAAAAGTGTTATATTTATTGAGAATTTTTTTATAAAAAAATGTATAGATAGATATTTCCCTCAAAGAGTTGGATTTGAAAGTTGAAACATTTTTTTTTTTAAAAGAAAAAAAGGGAAAACATAAATTCTAGAGGATTTTACCCAAAAAATCATGTAAGGGGACCCCAAACCATAAACTTCACCTAAAGTATGGGTGCACAGCAATGGTCACGTATGACTACCACCATATTTATATTTTTTGCATCTAATTGAGGAGCATTGAACTTGCCGCTGAAGCTTAACAAGTTTGCCCCTGCCCGTTTGGAATAGTAATACATTTTTCACACTTTAAATCGTGCTCTTAATTTTATTCATTAAGAACAAAAAGCTCAAATCTTTACATTTGTTTACAAGTAATGAATTTTTCATGTACTTCCCATTTCTTTCAAAGAACTTACATCCAGAACCTTAGAAAGGTTTACACACTCACTGTTTCAAGTGCCCTTACTGACACGTATGGCCTAACTCATTAAAGTTAATTAGTTGGCTAGAAGCTTCCTAGTCATCAACGATTTTCTTAATTTTCCTAATTTGATTTAACTAGACATTGAAAAATTTTTTTCATAAGTAAAAAATAGATGAAAAATACATAGAAGTTAAAAACATAAAAAATCATATGAAATGAGCTCCATCAAGGATTATTTACGACATGAGAGGAGAAGGATATGAAGTAGAGATACAAATGAGACCTTGACTTTCCAACATATTAAACTACTAGAGTGATGGCTGAGTTTTCATTTTGTGTCTTCCCTTTAATTTCCAAAGGGAGAAAGGTTATTTGCTGGTATTTTCAGATATTTACCTTTGGTTCTTCATTATCAGATATACAATCCTAGGTATTCAATTGCATGAAACTAACAGGCTCTGAAGGAAATGTGAGCTTATTTGAAACCCAACAGGGGCCTTCACGTAAGGATGGGCCCAAGAGACCCAACAGAAGGATCCTAACACAAAACCAACCATAGCCATGTTAGAGATTTCCCAAAAGTATGAAATCGAATAATTGGATTTTGATTTCCAGGTATAATCCTCCAATGGAAAAAGGTGTCGCAAATTCCAGGAATAACAGCCTTCCGAGGACCCTTTTCTTAATTGGGAACTTGCCATCGTTCCTTCCTTTTTATACACTCTTTTTCCATGGAACTATTTGCAATTTCTCATGTGGTCACAAATTAGTCTTTTGTGACCTTTTTACGCACTCTTTTTCGATGGAACTGGTAGTAAATTCTCATGTGCTCACAAATTAGTCTGTGTGTGCACGTCTCCTCAGTGAAGAGAACAAAGTCAAACAGTATGGGGGTAAGGGTTGATTTCTAAAGAAACCTGAAGCTCTTACCAGAACCCATTAGGATAGCGGCAGAGAAGGCGATGGTGACCACAGCCCAAAATAACGGTGACCATTGGTAAAATAGTTCATGCTATTCAAGGATTATATAGAGAGAAGCTCTAAAGATGCTGTGGTAGCTGTTTGGCATTTAAAAGTACAAATGCAAGTACAATTTAAACTCAATTTGAGGTGGAAAACGAAGAAAGCATCCATCAGGGATTAAAAACAATCATTTTACTCCATGATCCAATTGTTCCTTGATACAATCATCATAACTTCCACAATTCATAGTTAACAAAAAATAATAATCACAATGATATTGAGCAACAAAAAATATGGAGATTGTCCAATAAGCGCAAACAATTGGACATGACATTGCACAACAAAAAATATGGAGATTGTCCAACAAGCGCAAACAATTGGACATGCACATAGTGCTCTTGTCATTAGGACTTTTCATGTTGGACCTCAATTTTGGAGATTGCTTCCACCAGATACATCCTTGTTAGTCACCTAGATTTTGGAGATCGCCGATGGGCATTTTTATCATTTCCAACATTACCAGCTTGTGGATGAAGTGGGGAGCGGTTGTGTGCATGGTGATGAGCATGATTGTGGTCAGCAGGATGCCGAGGATTGTTCTTTAGTTCCTTGGGCTTATTATGCTTTATGGCTTGAATCTGCTCCAATGTTTCCACCACTTCTGACATCGATGGTCGGCGTCGTGGGTCAGACCCAAGACACTTGAGGATGAGCTGAGCACCCTGAACTGCACCTTTAGACGGATACTGGCCTTCAAGCCGCTGGTCCATCACACGCGATAATACCTTCCTTCGATCAGATAGAAATGGTTTTGCCCACTCTACCAAATTGTGCTGCCCACTTGGACGGGTGGTGTCAAGTGCTCGCAAGCCTGAAAGCATCTCGAGCAACACAACTCCAAAACTGTATACGTCACTCTTCACATACAGATGGCCTGGTTTGTTGATAGAGGCACAATTGTCATTGCAGAGATATAGGAAATTTCAACCATTGAGATATTTTTCAAGTAAGAAATATCTATTATTCTTCCCCTGTGGCAGGAAATCTAAGAGCCCTTTCATAGTAACTATGATTTTCAAGAAGAGTTTTTATGACCAAAAAGACGTAACAATCATTATCAGCTCTCTAACTTCATATTTGCAAAACTGTTGGACCAGTTTGAAACCTAGCTAAAGCAAGGGATAACAAGGCTGGAAATTGCAAGTGAACAAAAGGACCTCTACAAGGCTCTATAAGCCAACAAGCCAAGCTTCGTGATCGAAGTGAGTTTCAAGCTACAGTCCCAGAAACCAGATGAAAAGCCTAATTTAAATTTTAAGGTGACTTCAAAAAGAAATATCACAATGTTCCACTACCACCACAAAATATGCAATGCATCGAAACAGTTCATACTAGGAAAGTTTTTTCAAGGAAAGAAGGTAATGTGATGAACCACGGGCTCACTTACAACTGAAAACTGGGGAAAACAAGCCAAACAGGCCCAGTTCCCAGATAAAAATATCAAACGACACAGCGCTCTTAAGTACCATGATCGAAATTTCGTTTCAAGAGACCAAATTGCCAGATCTGCTAGTTCAATTGCTTGATGTATCAAGCAAAACCTGCTGGTCTGGTTGGTGTTGAAAACACTGCTTCTTACCAGCGAATTGCGGGCACATTATAATTTTAGAAAAAGTGAAACTACACCAACGCCATCCACCCATGCATAAAACTAGAGAGCAATTTATGATTAGTTTAATATAAAGAAAGTCCACTGCCAAGTGAACAATTAAAAATGAAAACAGAAATCACAATAACTTGTAGGCATAATGGTTGCCACCAAAGAACTGATCTTACCTGTAGCCACATATTCAGGAGCTGCATAACCATAGGTGCCCATGACACGTGTGGTGACATGTGAATTTACACCCACAGGCCCATTCTTTGCTAACCCAAAATCAGAAATTTTTGCATTATAGTTCTGCAGGAAATAGAAGGAAGAAACAAAATCACATTAAGAAATAGATCATACAAAGGATTCTGTCTCCCTTTGTTTCTGTAGCGGAAAAATCAGGATGGAAGAGTTTACCGAATCAAGCAATATATTAGATGCTTTAAAATCACGATATATGATTTGTCTTTCTGAAGAGTGTAAGAATGCAAGGCCCCGAGCTGCACCTATAGCTATCTTGAGTCGTATGCTCCATGAAAGTGGTTGGATGGCCGAACCTCCTACAGAAAATGCATTAATCTAGACACATGAATAATGGTCGCAATTTGATGAAAAGACAAATGCAGCTCAGACTTGCCAAGTCTGTACCTGTGCAAGGGTGAGACAGCATTGTAAAATGTTTCACAATGAGAAACTGACCACTTGTAGGTAAAATAGCTGCAAGTACAATTAGAGACAGAAAAAAAAAACCGAAACTGCATTGTATAGGTTCATTGTTGGCTCAGAAGGAACACACGACCAGCGATTGGCCTGACTACCAGTAAGATTAGAGGACTGAGGACTTAATCTTTGACTTGAGCTCACTATGTTAAGAAATTTCACTTTTCCAATGGCATGTGTATTTGCACTGACTTGGCACAGGTCAGTAGGTCATAGTCTTATTTTTGAGGAACATATGAGTGTGGTGAATCTATACAGTAGGGTTGAAGACTTTAACCTGCCTTCTGATGAGGAAGTAAAATAAAAATTACAGAAATGATAGCATGATTGTGACAACCATTGGAAAATTCATGTGGTCTCTCTTACATCACAAAACCATATATGGAAAGTTTAAACACACAACACAGTCACATGGTCATACTCTTGAGTTGTTTCCAACATGAACTTTTAAGATAAGAGCTACTCTCTATTTTCCTATTGAATAAGAAAACTTATCTTCACATAATTTTCACCAATTGAAACCGAATTTTCTTGATGGATAAAAAAATCCTACTGGATTTCAGAATCAAAAGATATGTTCAGTACCTCCCAAGTTCTATAAAGACCCATCTGTAAGCTTGTATAAGGAGGTGCAGAGAATAAGGAGAAGAAAGTTGACACTGAAAGTTGAGATCTCAGCCTATCTGGTTGCTCAAACAAGATCACAGCCGTCAACAGCCTTTAGCACAACGGCATCCGGTAGATTTATTTATTTATTTATTTATTTATTTATTTATTTTTTGCTAAAGGTCATTTGTATTAAAAAAAGAACAAAAACCAGGCAAAGCCCAAAAAAAAGAAAAAAAAAAGGGTTTGGCCCCCCCCAACAAAAAGGCGGAAAAGCCCCAAATGCTAAAAAGCTTATATACAAACCAAAAGACTAAACGAAGCTAAGCTTCTTCTACTAGAAGAGGAAGCAGGGGACACAATACATAGCAAGTGCCTAATCCAGTGCATCAGGTCGACGATTTATTTTTCTGATATTTATCATGGTCATGGTGTTTAGGCACAATATTAATTTTCAGTAACCTATGATGATCACTCTGTACTAATTATCGTAACCCTGAATCATGATTTCTTTTAACAATAACTACATTGCCAATTTTTCACCATTATCATCATCATAGCCTCATCCCATCAACTACAGTTAATTACAAAACGATAATGTTCACTACTTACTTCTGAAGAGGTGGTTTTCCAAACTCCCTCTTGGCATGAATTCATATACAAGTAGTAGTTCTTTGTCTTCCCAACAGTATCCCAAAAGTTTCACAAGGTTCGGATGAGAAAGCCTCCCTAAGAAATTCACCTCTGACTGCAAAAGGGAACATAGACAAATAAAATAAAAATACATACCAGCAGGATTAAATCATGAAATTAAAAAATACGAAAATAAATAAAATAAAACAGACTGTAGAACTAGTGTAGTATACTAACAGTCATAACTAGTATCATATATATTGGCAGGACTTCCAAAAATATTGAAACATTTCTTCAAGGTTGTAACTAAAAGAAGATGTGATGAGTATGTTAACAGATTTTCAAAATGCCTTGTTGAGAAACTCACTATAAATTATTTTTACAGCAGACAAGACATCTGGACCCCACACATGTGCGGCAGGCATCCTAGTAAAAATTCACTCATTGTAAGTTAAGAACAAGCAAGGCTGTACTTAAAGAAGTATGAATTATTTGATGTCATGAACCAAAAACATAAAGAGAATCCTTTTCTTTTATAGGAAACATGACTCGAACCCACAACCTCAAGGCTCCAATAGTAAGCACCTTCCGCTGTGACACATGCTCTTGTCAGAATATCCTTGGAGTTTCCTTCTAGAAAGTATAGGAAACTATCAAAATGCAACTAGCCAAACCTTGTAAAAACTGACAATGAACCTACCAAGTAGGTGCTTGCTTTCTCAATAGAGAGCCTTTTGGAGAAGACCATTTTTGGTAGAAGAGAGGAGGGTGGGAGGGAATGTAGGCTTCATAAGAAATGGCAAGGCAACAGCCAGGAAGTTCAAATGGAAGTAGGAAAATTCCAAGAAACTAGAATTCATGAAAGTTTGGACCACATTTACAATTATAATTGCACAAATGGTGACAAGTGACCATCACATAGACGGTTGGAAATAAAATCTGTATTTGTTCCAAATTCAGTGAGCAAAGTCCATCAGTTGCAATCTTCGTGCCTCGGCCCTACATTTATAATGTTTTTTTTTAAAATCAACAATACCAGAAACTTTGTATTGAAGAAGGAAATTGCATGCAAAAGAAAGAAAACAAAAGCAGGTATAAAAACCTTATACCCAATCACAAAAAACAACCAACAGCAGACCATTACATATCATAAGCAATGAAAGGCACCACCCTATGTATCGCTTATTTACCAAGAGAATCCACCATTAGCATTGGCTGACCTTCTCACCTGTGGAAACTCAACCTCCCAATGAGAGGCCAGTAATTTGATCTCCACGAATAAAAATCAGCCCTACGCGTGTAATTTGGAGAGGACCTGCACTAAAACCAACCACACCAAATAGATGGTTGGGTAACAATTTATTAATTATCAACCTTTCTCCTCATTTCCAGTTATTAGGATTATCCAATTGACAATATTTCAGGATTGGTTACATCCATGGTGAGGCACACCTGATAATGATCAGGATTCGCACATGTAGGTGATTATTGCATGATAGGAAGTGAGCTCGCAAACCCGCCTTAATCCTCATGTTCTAAAGAAAGAGGTACTTTTTGGCTCTTTGCAAGGTGTTGACTGTTGGAACACAAATTGCAACCAGCCTAAATACCACTCAGATTATAGTGATATACTAATGGTTGAACTGAAGTGATGAATCACTTTTAACCCAAACTAAAATAAAATGAATGAGATTATGACTACTAGAAGAACATGACTCCAACTTAGTCACAGTTGGGTGCAAGGGAGGAGTGGAGGGAGGGGTGTTGTGATACAAAGACAAAAGTAGCATGCAAATTTTGCTTTCTTGAATGAATGAAGTCTGTTGCCTGCATCCTCATAATATAAATCACCAATTAATAGTGGAGCCCTCACTATATGCTGCAACTTCATAAATAGCCTAAAACAGGGATGGACAAAAAAATAGCACATACAAAGCTGAGTTGTCCAGATCCTCTCCAATATTCAATGGAGAGATTCTCCCTAGCTTTTAAAATAGGGAACATGTGGGATATTTGGAGAGTCCATTGGCCCCCATCAGATACGAGAAATTTGTAGATTTTACATCCACCAAAAACTAGATGGACAGAACATCATTAATCTTCCTATCTGAAGCTGTCATATAGACAGCAAGTCGATAAAGGCAGGAATTCCTTTCTCAAACGACTTTCTGTGGCTTTAGATGAGACAAGTAGCAACATAAACAACCAAATTTGGTAGATTTTTGTCTACAAACTCTCTCTTCATACGGCGAGGAAACTGACCTCAGAAACATGCCACGTGGCCTCCAAAAAAGCCTGAGAGAATTCTCCAGCAAAGCTGTAGAGGACTTAAGCTCCAAGCTGATCCTCAATAAATGGGATACAGTTTGAAGAGTGCTCTATGGAAAATTAAGAAATACAGCACATGTAAAATTTGTAAATAGAAACACACAAAAATATGCTCAATTCATAATCAGGTAAGCAAGATTTTCCACTCACAAACCTTAAAATGCAGAAAAAAACATCAAGTTCATGAATTTTCAAATAGTTAGATCATTTGGAGAATCATAAAAAGGTGCTTAGTACTTTTTTTGTGAGCCTTGTAACCAACACAATTGATAGTAAAACTCAAATATAATTCTGAGCTGCTTGCAGATGTTCCTATTCTGCGAAAGGAAAGTGCAAAGTTATGAGAGACTATAGTTGCAAGACTGATAAAGGGAAGAAGGCAGGGAAGCAAGAAACAAATGCATAAATCCCCTCATTTCATAGAGACTTCAGACTTGTATAATATTTACCCAGAAGCAAGAACAGAATGGCATAGGTGTTTTTAACAGAAGCAAGATAAATGGTAACTAAGGGAGACATTTTACATCCTTAATAATCATAGTGAATAAAAAAAATGAGGAATCTCAGTTAAGGCCCATTTGCTTGCATGGATTTGAATTCATAGGAATTTATTACAAATGGGTTCTCCATAAAAGGAGAGAGAGGCTAAGGATATAAGGTAGAAATGTCAATGGGACCCTCACTTTCCTAGGATTTAATCTCCTGGGGTGATGGCTGAGAATTCATTTTCCAAACCCAAACCCCACATCCCCACTCCCCAAGGGGAGATAATTTGATGCCCATTTATGGACTTTCACCTTCTAAGAATCAATTCCAGAATTCCTAGGAATTCAAAATTCCATGCAACAAAAACTGACCCCAAACAAAAATCTTCATTTTTTTCTTTACATAAGTTTTGCCAAACAAGTGTTGGAATGAATGAAAAACACCTGCCACTCTTCCCATCCCTGCATGCTCTCTGAATTCAATTTCTTGACAGCAATGACCATCCCACTTCCAACCTTGGCTGGTGCAAGTGTCTTCTCATCGACCCAACCCTTGAAAACCCTTCCAAAACCTCCTTCCCCAAGAACCGTATCAGGCCGGAAATTCCTGGTCGCTGTCTTCAATTCTACAAAAGTGAAAATCCTTAAGTTGGGAGTGGGAAGAATCTGCCCGTTTGGGGAAATCTCGTCCAAACTGCTCGAAAACGCACTCCCAGACCCAGTTCCCGAATGCGTCCCTTCATTGCTGGTGCTCTTTGTAATCCCTGCAAATTTAAGAGAAGAGAAAGGGAACAGAGGATTTGAAGGAAACCCATGTGAGATTGCGCAAAAATGGAGAGGTCTGTGAATCAAAATGGGAGAAGAAAACAGAGCACCACAAGAAAAACAGAGTTATAGAGAAAAAGATGGCATTTGAAAGAAATCACATGTACCCAAAAGGAGAAGGGGATTTTGAGGAAGCAACCCATGTAAGGTTCTGTTACTACATCACGGAAATAGAAGGACCCAGAAGAAGAAACAGAAGAAAGATGAATTCTTTCAAGAACCAGACGAAAGAAAAGTCACAGAGATTAAAAAAAAGCTACCTTGAATTACTCGAATTAGACACTGAAAAAGGAAACGAAAGAACCCATATGCAAAAACTAATAGGAGTTGCCAAGAAAGGAAGAAAAACCCATCTGGGTTCATCAAAAGATTTGATTTTTTTTTCCCCTTCCTCTTCTTTTCATTACCTGGGCTTGAGGGTCTGGTAGTGGTGGGACTGTTAGACGTTTTAACTGGCGTTCCCCAGCAAGTTCCCATCTCTCTCTCTCTCTCTCTCTCTCTCTCTCTCTCTACCAAGTTGCAGAGGTTGACAAAGACCAGTTCCCTTAAAGAAGAAGAAGAAGAAGAAGAAGAAGAAGAAAAACTTCTCTCTATCTCTCTCTTTCTTCCTAGCAAGTTGCAGAAGTTGTCAAAGGCCACATAAGTTGAGAGAAGGAGAAGTTGAAAGTAATAAAGAAAGAGCACGGAAAGAGAAGGGAAAACATGGTAGAACGTTCATTGAGACGACATAGTCCTTGTCGTTCGAATTCCTCCTCAATGCTCGTAGTCTCCGAAGACTTCCGTAATTGATTCCTTCTTTCATCATATCCCATTCTAGCGCTCTTCTTTCTACACTTGTATTGCCAAATCCAATTTGTTTTCACTAATCTGAATAATCTACCATCAAATTAAATTTCATCTGTTTTTTAAATTATATTTCTTTAATGAAATTTAATTTGATCGTGATTATTATTAGGATTAATGAGAAATTAGAGTGACTATATCTCATGAAAAAGTTTGGTAGTGTGGGAGGTTGAATTTGTCATAATCTATTCCAAGTGCTGCTAAAAGTAAAAAGATTAATTCTCACTTAAATTTGTGATAGGTAACTCTTAGCCCAACATTTTCCTTCCCACCTTGTATTTTATATATAATAACAGTTAATATCTAATCTACATCTCTGCCTTATCTCCTTTTTTCCTCACCCCTTTAATAATTTTAGAATGGATCTCATTTCACTATGAATTCTTTATGTATTTATTACCAATAATATATTTCAATACTTAGGTATTTTGTTGCCTCGTAATCGAAGAGGTGATATAATCCTAGCACATGGTGTCATTAATGATATTTAGGTTTTTTCCTTAGGATTGAAATTTATTTATCTATTAATCATTCTCTTCCATTTAATCAAAATGAACACCTGGAATTTGAGCCCCTTGGAAATGAGTTTGAATTTTAATTAATAAAATACATGAATGAATTTATTCAAATATGATTACTCAGATTTATAGGGTACCTGACATAAGATCAGCCGGCCAAGCTATGGTCCTCCTGTTTTTTGCTTTCGTAATAATATTTTTTTGTCTTGCATAAACAAAACTCAAGTTTCCATTCATTTAAGCTTTATAATTTTGTCATTCTTATCAAGTATATCCTTTTTTAAAAGAAAAGGCAACTACTTTTGTTAGAACGAGATCAAAAGAGCCAATTTTACCGGACATCTTCCACTTTTCCCACACTAGAGTGGGGCCTGCTGCTCCAACTATGGATCTTATTTTAGGATGCATGGGGATCATATGGTGATGCCCAAATCTTAAATGGTTGGAAATCACTTTTTTCGCTCCCACTATAGTCTATTCATGCATGTTACTTTGAAAGTGGAGATCACCTTTTTTTTACTGAATCATGAATGTCCATATCCTAGGGATGGATTCAGAGCACACAAAGGAGGCAATGGGTTAGGCAGGGTGAAGTCTCTTTTCCAGTTCCGCGTCGTGTGACACGGACGGGGTATATTCTTCAATCCTATACCTTATCTATTAGAAAGTTTGAAAATGTCAATAAGAGCACAATATAAAAGTTTGATTATCAATTTAAACCTTTAATTTACAGGTCAAGATTGGTTTGAGTTAGTGACCATCAGGCAATCAGTTTAATGATGTCATATTACGTCAGGTTGATTTGTTAATTAGTAAACTCAAATTTTATATCTGTATCATTTGTTAATTAGGTTATAAGGGTAAACTCACATGGAGTACCTCAAAAAGCAAGCAGGATTAACCTCAACCCCAACAAAATAAGTACTTACATGTCTCCCTGGTAATTTAATGCTTAGGAAAGTCAAATTCTCATCGTATCTCCACCTTATATCCTTCGTTTTTCACCTCATATTCTTTAACCAGTGCCTTTTTAATAATCCTTTAGTGGAGCTCATTTCGCCTTGAATTTTTATAGGATTATATATATGTTTGCATGAAATATGTATGAATTGAATGTGAAAGTTTTACAGAGTTCTGAACTTCTAGATTGCAAGTCAAACAATATGCAACGGAATAAAATAAAGCAAACTTGCAACGAAAAAGCAATCAACCACACAAATAGAAGACACACAGATTTTTACGAAAAAGCCCATATGGAAAAAAAACACGAGCCCCAACAGAATAATCAAACACTGATTTCGAACAGTTACAGGATATGCTTACAATCTTATACAGTTAATCCCTTGACCACAGGATGTAGTTTTTCTTACAAGAATCCACGTCATGACTCAACTCTACGTGCCTTACTCTCCATGCTCGATCCAAACACCTTATATCCACAATATAATCAATCTTCTACAATGAAATAAAAACATCAAAACTCTAGAATTAGAAGTCTTTAGCAACTCTCTCTAATGGAAGCTTTAAAGAATAAGTGTAATCTCCAAAGAGTATTCTTAAGTTAGAACAATAAGATCTATATTTTGGGTTTAGAAAAAACTCCTTTTTATAACATACAATTCATGCCTTAGGGTTAAAGTCCAAGTAGAAACAAAACAGGCAACTCTGGTACAAATAAGAAAGGTTTTCGTGCGAGTCGATGGGTTTGTACACAACACCCAATTGATCAGTCAAAGGTCGGATCGATCGGATTAAGCTAATGTTTCAAGTTGGATCGATTAAATGTTTGCCCAATTAATCGAATGAAATTCAACACAAATTTCTCTAAACTTTTTTAAGCTATAATTTGTCGTTTTAGCTCTAACTAACGTAATCTTGGGCTCTACGGATATTTACTCGAAACGAGCTTTCCAACTATAAATAGCTTGCCCATATCCAATACCCGGTTTGTAAGATATGACATTTTTAGGCCATATTATCCTAAGAAAAATACTTCAATTTGTCGCTCCTTTTTCTATTGCTTCACTTTAGTGTATCCGGCAACTCATACCATAGTCCATACTAAAAGATATATCAATACAACTCAATAGATTTAAAGTTTTGTCCAACCCATGACCCCATGAATTAGCGAATACAAAATCCTTACATAATACATAGGAATTCATATCATACACAATTAAAAAGGAAAATTAAAGGTAGGTTATACATATATAATCATCAAATAACATTTTCTTTAATGAAAACTGAAATGGAAAATATGAGAAATAAATACCCAAACATTACCCTAGTCATTCAAATCTTAAGAAAGTGAAGGTCCCATGGATTGATAGCCTACCTCATTCACCCCTTATCTCGTATCATTCGCACCTCACCTTTTTTATAATTTTCATTTGAATTCCTATGTATTCATTTCATATATAATGTTACGTAAACAAATAAGCCCTTATTTAGCATGTTAGGTCCTTGGGACAACCCTTATGTGTACCTGTGTTAGGATGATCCTTGAATACCTTCCTAAAACAACCGAAAGCTTTCAAAGGAACCAAATGTTGGATCATTGGCACCCATACAACAATAATCCCCCTACACTATGATACCACTTGCTAAAATCTTAACACCCTTTGAGCTACCATTCTCACCAAAACCAATTGGTGATTAAAAAGGCACAATTCAAGGTTTGTAAAGCCTACGAGTCCATAGTGGTCAATCCATTATCAGCACCAGGGCATACGGTGTTGTGATTTTGACATCACCCGTTGTGCACATACATCAATCACAAGATCAACAAAGAACCAACCACACACAAGAAGAGACAAAGATTTACGTGATTCACCCAAACAGGGCTACATCCACAGACACACAGACGATCATCTGCACTATGACAAGTAAAGCATATAGAGACTCACATTCTCTCACATTGTCTCTCCTATGTGATGTGGGAACACCACGAGCAAGAGAGCTCTCACATCTCTTTAGCACAAGATCTAGGGTTACAGACTATACACATATATAATCTCCTCTTTCTTGGCCACCAAGAAATCTCCGGCACAATTATCAAAACATCATTGACCTTAAACTAGTCCTTGACTAACCCAGTGGACTTATTCGGATAAACGGAAATACAAGACATAAACCCAATATACGGGTCCCTCATATGTGTGGGACCCCAACTTACGCCGCAAAACTTACGAGGGTACGCCCCCAACAAGGTCCCTTCCACCAAGGGTTGGATCATTGGCACTCATATGCCAACATAGCTGATAAGAAACACATCTTATTGAGCAGGACCCACTTTCTAGTCCAATCATGCAGATCGATTCATGAATGGGACATACTTCTACAAGAGTCATCCATATGTGCTACTTTGGAGTGTGACCCATTTCAAAGGACCCATGATATGCACATCTTTATAGTTAGAACTTGCTTTTGAGGTGCAACTACAATTGGGTTGTTAAGAATAGTCTCTTAACCTAGTGGTAAGAGGTGCGTGTTCTGAGCCATCTTTCTTCGCTAAGGTCTCTCAACCAGAGGGTTTCTCTCACCTCACCCAAGATTTACTCCCTTCACCAAGGGCTAGGGTATCCTGCCTCCTAAGCTGGGTAAAAAAAGCTATAATTGTATTGTTTGTGGATGTATCTAAAACCCATATGTGCTTGCTTTTTATGCCGAAATCTACTACAGAAAGATATAAAATATCCTTATTTTTTAAACGTTAAAGAGGATTTGAAAGTCCAACCTTCCCTGATGGGAGACATGACAGGACATGATTTAGCCTTAATATGGTCACATGCTCAAGGGTGGCCGACTCAAATCTCAACCCTCTAGATTATTTAACCATATCCCTGGGCCATTGGCTCCTCGTTGATTGACTTTTTTGTGAAGAACAAAAAGATTGAGAAAGTTTTCCCTTGTTTTTGGTAGGAAAAGGACGAAGAGAGTTTTTCCTTGTTTCTGGTAGGAAAAGATAGAGAAAGTTATCATACTTTTGATGTGGAAAGAGTTCTTCGGGAGAGTTTTTACTGGCTTGTTTGTTTGAGCTGGCAGGAATTCCAGCTGCTGGGAAATTTCGCACTTCCTTGTGTTTGATTGGGTCACATGAGAAGCTGCATAACGTGTGGAAAGAGGAAGGTGTCTAATTTGTCTCTTTCAGTCGGTTGCATTGACTTTGCCTTACTCGGCTCCCTTGACTTTTTTTGTTACTTATAAAAAAAATAATACCCTATGCTAAAAAAAATTAATGTTTTCTTCAATTAATCTTTTTAAATGATCAAGATACCCACAATCCCACCCTAATCCCAGTAATTTGATTCTTACCTAATTTCTTTGCCTCAACAGGTTCATAACATGAGATGCACTTAGACAAGTTTGTTTTCACTTGGGCTATAGCATATGTGTACGTATTTAGATTGAGACACTATGGGGCACATCTGTGTTGCTTCTGCTGAAATAAAAGTATGTACACTTTCACTTTTTGCAGGATTTTTTTATCTCTCAGTCTCAGCAAAAATACTTGGTGTTTGG
Source organism: Sextonia rubra (assembly GCA_037013555.1). Classification (NCBI taxonomy): domain Eukaryota; kingdom Viridiplantae; phylum Streptophyta; class Magnoliopsida; order Laurales; family Lauraceae; genus Sextonia; species Sextonia rubra. The sequence goes on along the minus strand of JASUAD010000013.1, from coordinate 56,799,358 downwards.
TAACAAAAATATTTTAAGGAATTATGTGATGTTGTATGTTACATTATGATATAATATACCTATCTAAAAATTAGGTATTTAACTAACTTAGAATATATTCTACAATACATATGACTTTCTACTAAAAATTGTAAGATTTTTTTTTTCTCCACATCTATGTAAGTGCAAATATTTAAGAAATGAATCTTGCAAGAAACTAGCAAACATCATGACTTATAATATAATACTATTTTGTTTTGCAATAATGAAATCTTACAATATCCGATTTTATTAATATTATATATTGTGTTTATCTAAACATTGAATACACTTTTCTTAGTGAAATCAAGTAAAATTGCATTGATTTTTTTTTGTTTTTTATGACCTAGGATATCCCTTGTCATCTTAGCGTTCAGACTTTTGACCTCCAGTTTAGGAGCTACCCAATTCTGACGAGCAAGGACTATTCTCTATGGGGTATATACATGACTGCACACATACTATCCAAATAACGCAAGGGGTAATAGTCGAACTTGAAACTTTGGGGAGCAAACTCAAGACTCAAAAACTGAGGCACCACCTTGGGCTCAAACCAAATTGCATTGATTTTTTTTTTTTTGAAAAGTTTTTGCAGCAAATGATGGAAAAAAAACAACATTTTCATGAGATGATATCCTGATCATGAAGTTTCCGCGGAAAGATTGTACAATTATATATGTCCCACGACACATATCTTGTTCCCTGCCTTATGATATTGGCGTCATGGGTAACAATGGATCTTGTAAGATTCTCATCTAGTTGAACAACTTGGGCGTGTATAGACTTCTCTCCCAAATAAACTAATTTAATCATTAAGCTGAAAATGGCATTCTAAACCCAAGCAGAAAGTTGTAAAAAATAAAAAAGAAAAAAAGAAAAAGGAAAAAAAAGAAGAAGAAGAAGAAGAAAAAAATTGACACAATTGGATTTTGTAGATACCACAATGTTTCCCTTGAGCATAAAGCTCTCTCTTTTTCACATCTTTTTTAATGTCCCTTGACCATAGAGATACTTATCAAACCCATGCCATCCAAATGGCCTAACATACTACCACTCTTCCAAATCAGTGTTGTACCCTCTTTTTTTTTTGTTTCCTCATTGTGGGGACTCAAACTCGCATACTTATGTCTTTAACAGGCTGTCCAAAAGCTGGGGATGAGTTTTACCTACCTTTGTATGGTGTGTAAAAACATGGTTTGACTCTGTTTCAAGTTTTCACATTTAAGTAATGTATTTCAGACAACATCAATTTCAAGATGAGTGTAATTCTTTAAATTTAAGTTAGGAAAAATTTGAAATAAGGCCTTAAGTTTTTACCTTATTTCAAAAAAGGATATAAGTTTCAAAAGTTCTTGAATTAGTCCCTAAGTTTTCCAAAAAACTTTCAATTAAGGATATTCAACAATTTGAAAGTACCTTCTAGCGACTTTTTTCCCTTAGTTTTCTTAAAATACCAATTATTTAAAACCATGCCATGGTTATAGCAACCACTATATGCAGCAATCACCGTAGGGATGCTAGTTATTCTTGAGCATTGTGAGGATTTTGGAAAAGATAGAAGAATTAAATGAGGAATTTATTCAATAAAGGGTAATTTAGGTATTTTAAAAAAATCGAGAGGAAAAATTGTTGGAAATAACTTTAAATGGATGGATGTCCTTAATTGAAATTTTCTCAGAAAACTTAGGGACTAATTTGAAAAGTTTCAAAACTTGTGTACTTTTTTAATATAAGGTAAAAACTTAAGGCTTTTTTTAAAATTTTCCAATTAAGTTAGATCAATATAAAGCTAAATGAGACCAAATTGGATTTTAAAGACCCCCTTGGAGAACTTGTCGTTGCTCAATTGGTTGATAACCCTATATATCACCCAATTGCCAAGGTTCAATCCCCGATTATATGCTGCCCTTTTTTGTGTATGCAGCTCCCTTTCCATGTGTGGGGGTTTCTTTTAGTATGTGTGGGCTCCTTTTCCACATGTGTGAGATATCTAGTAGGCTGTCTTCTCACATGTGAGGGCTCTCTCATAGTTTCTAGCTTTCTTTGCTTAGATAAAAAAGAGTCCCTTTTCAAGGATTTTTAGTGCTAAACTCACGGGACCACTTCATTTGCATGGAATTGAATTCTAATAACTCACTATAAAATTCATTCTAATAAAGGATTATTAGAAAGGCAATGGGTGAAGAATGTAAGGTGGAGAACTAAATGGAAGCCCTACTTTCACTAGATCATACATGCCAAAACTAGAAAATTTATAAGTTGACATTAATTTTGAACACAAATCCATTATCAACTTAATTCTTGCATGCCTTGAGCATGCAACGTATGGAAGCCCACTTCTAACTAAGCACCACACTTGTATTTAGGAACCTGCCTTTATTGGAGTTTATGAAGCTTTTTTAACAATTATGTGCTTTGTGGAGTTCTTTTAACAATCATTTATTCTATTTTGACCATTGAAAGTCTCCAGAAAACGCATGTGTGATTCTATGCTGAATGTCTCAAGGAGGTGCATGTGTGATTCTACACACGTAAAGCTTGCTTGTTTGCATAGAATACAAAGGAATTAATTATATATAAATTCAAGGTTAAATGAGCTCCAGAGTAGTATGTGGGATTATTAAAGAGGTGTGGGATGAAGGATACGAGGGGAGGGATCTAGGATATAAGGTATAGATTCAATATGCACTTTCTTGGGATTCGAATTACTAAGATAGTGGTTGCGTATTCATTTCCGATAAGAGGAGATTTTTTTTTATGCAGATTTTTGAAAATTCACATTTATTTCTTCAATCTTAACCATTTTTAGAAATAAGAGTCTTAGAATTCCTATTGTCATCGTCATCGTCATCATCATCGTCATAGTTATCAACATCAAAGCCTTGTATTAATTATATTGGGGTTAGTTACATGAATTTCTACTAATTTTTACCAGGTATCAAACCCAAATAAATAAGGATTGAATTAAGTAGGTTAATAGCCCATATAAACTTTTGTCACAATCCAAATATGAATTCTTACAATTCCTCTATAAATCTAGTTAGATAGAACAAACACGGCATTATATCCATGGTTTTGAGGTTTATGAATTCTTTGGTGAGGCTGTGAAAATTTGTCTTACAAATGGCTACATGGAATATGATGGCATTGGATTGAAAAGTCCACTCTAAAAAGGATAATGAGGAAGATTAGTAGAAGATCGCCCTACATTCACTTGAGCAAAAGTTTATGATCAGTAAATGCTTTGCAGCACATTAGGTTAACTTGTGCTCAAATTCAGTACAACTGGATGGAAATTAGAAAGAGAAATGAAAGTGATGAGGCACTAAGGGAGCTTTTAAATAAACAACAAAAACATTTCTGATGACACACCATTTAAAAAGGAAATTAAAGATTTTCCAAAATACCCTCACCCCATTCTTTCCCCATAAACCTTCCCACTTCCCCACCCCCACACCTCCTGCTCCTCTTGTTAGCGACAAACTTCGGCAACGAAGGGAGACTCTCCCTCTTCCTCTTCCTCTTCCCCTGCCTCCCTCTATTCTCTCTCTTTCTTTCCCTCTCCCTCCCTCTCTCCTCCTTGTTGCAAGGAGACTGTCTATGGGGAGGGGGAGAAAGAGGGAGGGAGAGAATAAAGGGAGGGAGACGAAAAGGAAGAGAGAGAGGAATGTGAGGGGAGTGAGAGGGAAGGTGTGTGGGGAGAGAAGGGGGTGGGCGTATTTTAGAAAATATTTACTTATTTAATTTTTAATGGTGTGTCAACTGAGATGTTTTTGTTGTTTATTTAGAAGCTTCCAACACCAATTGTTCAAAAGAATCCATTACCCTTGCATAGTCCCATTACTCATTGATTAAAAGGCAAGTGGCCTTGATGAAGATTATTATTATTATTATTATTATTATTATTATTATTATTATTATTATTATTATTATTTTGTTACCCCAGCTATGGGGTTGGGACCCAAGAGAGAGCCCGTACAAATGGAAAAGTAGCTCACACTCATGGGAATAAAGCCTGCACATGCAGGAAGAGGCGGCATAACCAACTTCTGAATAGCCAATGAGAACTATGAGTTTGGCAATTCACATGGATAGCCACGGAAGTCTCAAATCAAGATAGAATAAAATATGAAAGGAGCAAATCTTAATTAGGGATGTAAACGGATCAGTTCCACTCCAAAACTACAGTGGACCTGAAATTAGAATCATTAATGAGAAGATGGACCTGCAATCAAAACCAAAACCAATTCAAAACCAGTTTCTCGGTTCCAAAACTGGAACAGATAATGAGAATATGGAACTAGAACCGAAACCAATTCCGTGTATGGGGCTGGTCTAGAACTCTACCTATAAAGAATGCTAGAGCTCGACCTATAAAGGATGCTTTGAAAAAAAAAAACTAACTCTTAGAAAAAAACATTCCCAAAAGTTTAGGTAATATGTCATCTCTCGGGTCCATGGACCAAAATTAAGGTGAAATAAGACCTGAAACCATTTAAGTCACAAGTCCAAAACTAGAATCCAGAAGCAAACCCATTTACTTATTGGGACTTAAATACGGACAAAACCTTATTATTAACGGGTCGCAACCTCTACGTAATCGAAGAATTAGAACCCATTTACAAACCTAATCATAATGTGCGATTTTTTTGTCTTTAGTGGCTTTAAAAGGAACCTTTTTAACTTTTTTTGTAAAATGTAGATGATTTTGTCATTTAGTGGCTTAAAAATATTTTTTTTATTTTTTTTTCTAAATTAGGGGCAGTTTTGAATGTTTATACCTTTTGATATTACCCCCTTATTTTTTAATGTCTCTTAAATGAAGACTTCAATTCATATTACTTTACAAGTGAAATACCCAAACAAACCCCACTTGAGTAAGGAGTTCTCAAAGATTACATGTTCTATTGATGAATACATGCAACATTTGCATTTTGGGATATCACATCTTTTTTCTTTTAATGAAAGATTTTTCATTTAGGAACTGGTATCTTAAGAGTTTTGAAAACTAGACTACTAGCATACCTCTCCTATCAAAACTTATGGTGCGTTTTTATTTTTATTGCAAACTTATTTAAAGAATTTTTTCGCTATTGTTATTGTTGTCAAATCCAATTCACTTGTTTCTTTTTTTTCCTTATAATAAGCTCTTAATTTTTATTTTCATGCTCTATAATTTATCAACAATATACTTCATTCCTATCTATTACTCTTCTCATAAGATCTCCACTTTTATTTTTTAGTAAAATAAAATAAAGGAACACTAAGAAGCAATTTATAAAGAGATTTTAAGGTTTTTTTATTATACTTTTTTTTCTTTTTTTGTGTGGTTTGTGGGGCAGGGGGCTCGTCTCTACCTCTACTTAGTTCACCCTTGCCCCAAGATTTGATTCATTTTAATGTCTCCAACTAACTCAGCTACAACTACAAACTATTGAAGGTCAGTTTGATAGTAAAAACATGAAATTTCTTTGTCTAAGAAATTTTTAAATACCTTCAAATTCTTGTTCAAACGTCTATCGTTGGCATTCTTCAAATGTCAATCGAAAACATTTGAAATTGTAGAATTTAAAGCATTTTAAAGGTTCTTTTAGCTATTATATTAGGTTTCAGTTGAAAGATGGACAAGGTACGACGATATAGCTTCTATAAAAATTCCAGTACAAAAAATCTATTAATTGGACATACAACAACAGTGTTTAATATGTGATCAATGATTAGGTGTTTAAGTCAATCATGTAATTTTCATTGTTTCAATTGATTGAGAAACTGTTCATTAAAAAAAGTGAGCCTCATAGTGCAGAGCCTCACAGTAAGCCGGGGGTTACCCGATTCAACGAGCAAGGACTATTTCCTAAAGGGCACATACATAGCCACACATATAGTACACAGATAACGCAAGAGGTGGAAGTTGAACTTGAGACCTTAGGATGTAAACCCAAGGCTCAAACTAAAAACCATTTCCACTTCTTCAACTTATCTTTCCCTGTATTCAATGCAAACATCTTTATTATTTGTAACACTCCGACCCTAATTACTCCTATTTAGCGACTAATTAATGCTCTTTTCGGTCATTTTTCCAGTGAATTAGTTTAGTTAATGTTGTTCTGTTTTATTGCATTATGTTTCGGGTCATGGATAGGTAATTGGATTAAGTTTAACATGGCCTAGGTAAATACAAGTCCTTTTTTGTAATTTTAGATTCTATAAGATTTCGTCATTCATGCATCATCTTGGTATCATCACGTGCATCTCGTTAAGCTTATTGGTTTCCATAACTGTCTCAACTGCATTTGAAACCGTTTGAAGTTGTTGGTTATCCATCTGACTTAAATTGTAATGGTCAGCGTCTATATATATAGCGAATAAGGTGGACTTTCTTTTAAACATATCTATATATATAGCCACCTACCCCCATTCGATCCTTATCTCCTCCATTAGCTACGTGCAAGTTCCTTCAAGTCATGGTCAGCGTCTTTTTTTTTCTTCTTTTCTTTTCTTTTTCAATTTTCTTCTTCACTTCGTTGACACGATCCTTGCATCAACTTCACCGTTCATTTAAGGTAAGAATTGGAGTCATGATACCATTTATGAGTCTAGAGTTCTTTTCATAAGCTACATGCACTCATTGTTTCTTCCTCTTTACATGCATGGCTCCTAGGGTTCCATATAGACATCTAAATTGAGCCAAAGGATAGAATTGAACTTGAACGAGCTTACTTAAGGCAAATAAGCATGCTATGGATGAACACACATTGGTACACTATGATTTATATTATTCTTTTAATCTTGCAAGTGTTTTATGTTTTACAACCCTTATGTGTATGCTTAGCTCTCCTTGTTTTCATTTGTATCAAGTTCATTCAATTTCTGACTTGTCTCTGAAATACTCGAATCTCAGAGCTTGTGAAACATACGGCTAAGTTGTAGAGCTCCACGGCTTACACTCCAGAGAGCATCCAATTCTGATTTTACACTATAGTCCAGCTACAGCTAAGCCGTAGAATATATTATGGCTGAGTGGTAGGCTAGCCGTGACCTAACCGTAGGTCAAGCTACGGCTTGATGTCCCGAGAATAGGAATTAGAGGGAACATTCTATGGTCCAGCCACGACTAAGCCGTGTTGTGCTTTACAGCTAACCCGTATCCAACCATGACTAAACCGTAGAACAATTACGGTCCAGCCGTAGGGTTATGCACGATTCAACCATGGCCCGCCATAAATGCAAGAGAAATTTTGGGGAACCACGGCTGAGCAGTAGTGCATAATACGGTTAAACCGTAAGATACCTAGGGCTATGTCGTATGTCACCCACGGCTAAGCTGTGAGGTCATTGAACACATTAAGAAAAAGGTAGGTATAATGCAAAGACCTTATAGGGCCCTCGTCTTAGAAGTCAGGTGTGACACTCCAGCCCAGCTTAATCTGGTTTAGTGCCTAATTAATGTAGTTTTGGGTCCAATTATAGTGAATTAGGTTTATGCTTGTTGTTTTGTCCTTTTGAGATTTGTTTCGGGTCAATGGATATGTAGTTGGGTTAAGTTAATCTGGAATAAGTAGCCATGAGACGTTTTTCATAATTTTTTATTTTGTATGAGTTTGTCACTCATGCATCCTCTTACTGTCAACACGTGAAATTCGCCGAGCTCGTTAACTTCCGTAACTAACTCGTGTGTGAACGACGTTGTTTGTTTCCATTGGACCGTTAATTGACTCAAACTGTAATTCTATGCAACTTGTGGACTTATTTATAAATTCAGTTCATCCTTATCTCATATAAGAGGATGCACCACCGACCTTCTTCCCTCTTCAACATCATCTCTCCCTCTTCCCTGCTATTCGTCTCTTCTCCCTTTCCTTCTTCTTCTCACAATCAAAGAAAGAGGGAAACTCTTGTGCATTGGTTGCTCGTCAGCTTCGTGTGATGTGGATTCGAAGGTAAGAGTCGAGGGTTTCTCTTCTCTACTCGAAGTCTCTCCCGTTCACTACACTCATCTTCGCTTTCTTCTTCTTTGTCTTTTCGTCGTAGACAAGAATCTCGCACTATTTTCTCGGTTCATTTGAGGTGAGAAGTTGAGTCATGGTCTCCATTATGAGTCTAAGGTGTGATTGCACGGCATGCACACCTTTTTTTTTTACTTACTCTTGGCATGCATAGTGTTAGGACTGCATCTCTGATATCGATTAGGCCAAAGAACAACTAAATTTAGGAAAAAGCTCGTTTAAGGCAAGTATAAGCACAGTAGGGATGAACACATGTTGGTACACGTTGATTGTGATTGTTTCTTCTACTCTTTCTCTCAAGTGTGGTTATGGACAGCCCCTTTTGAATTGTATAAACTTGTTACATGTTGTCTTCGTGCATGTAAAAACTTCAGTCCAGTCGTTCTGTTCTATACAAAGCTCTGTTACCCGACCAATCGGGCTTCAGAGCTGATCAGTCGGCCTTAAAGCACTTTTGCTCCGGGAGATTCATGGTCCAACTGAATCCTATTCTTGCTTATTCTTCTTCTCTTGCTTCTTTAACACCCAGAGGACCTTTTTATGCTACCTTTTAGTCTCTCTGCTCTTTAATGAATTGAAGAAACAATAGGGTTAACAACGAGACCTTATAGGGCCTTCACATGGACTTCTCCATCACAGGACTTGCCCAACGGAGTACCTTTAGAGCATGAATGGCCTTGAGGGCTATGACACATTCATATGTGTTCTCAGTTGTTAAGCACCTCTCCATGGGTGTTGGTTTAAGGGACTTCAATACACGTTTATCGATACAGTGCAACACCCACGAAATGAACAACTGTATATCGAATAACTTAAAACTACATCATCATGCACAGTTAGAAACATTAGGCAACTAGCTTAGGGTTGGCTAGTAAACAATCGTAATTCTTCATACTAACTTGACTTGCATTGCATATTGACTTTGATTATTGCCTTCCATGCTCTTATTCTTGTTTCAATTTGTAATTGTTTGCTTGTAAAGGTATTGCAAGACTTGAGTTTGTTGTCTGATTCTTGTGTGATGCACGCACTGTATTGTTGCTTGTAATATGACATGACACATGTTGTACTGTACTGTACTACCTGAATGTGACATTGAATTGACATGCATCATTGACATGACTGATTTGGTCTGGCTCTACTCAGCCTCAGCTTTAGGATACCCAACAAGGTTAACTTTGCCATAGCCTGTTTGTTGCCTTTGCAGTGTGCTTTTGTCCTGGGATTCCGAATCCCGGGACCCAGAGACCCATTCGTACCCTGGCCCGATCGATGGTATTCTCGTCCTGCTTGCTCCCGATAGGGAGAATATGGCAAATGTAGTAGCCACCTAGCCAGTTTATAGTTTTCTGATTCTGATAGCATGCGTATTCAGCCCGACTCCAGGAGGCCCAGTCAGGGCTAGAGGAGTGGATGTGATCCCTCCATTGGAGAGCAGCTTTGCATTGCATCAGTCTCTTGTCTTCCATTTTGTATCAGGATTTTGGTTTTTCATGCACATCTTATCTTGTATTTGTCTCTAAGAAACTGTCTCTCCATTTTGTATTGTACACTTGTAATTAATGTCATTTAATCGTGTATTGTTGTGTATCCTTTTTCTTTGCTTTCAATGATACGTACAACTTCCGCGTTTACCATGTTGCACGTGTGAATATCCCTTGTGTGTGTACACTTAGACAAAGTCTAGGTGTGTGTGCACCAGAGTACGTGTATCATTGGTTAGATTTTAACTAACCCTCGATTTCTGGGCTCCGGTTGTGACATCAGTTACCCCTTACCTTGACCAGTGGAATCCATAAATAGCATAAATGGTCTTGAGGGCTGAGACTCATTTATGTGTGTTGTCCAGTTGTTAAGCACATCCCCATGGGTGTTGATTTAAGGAACTCCGATACACTTTCTCGATGCAATGTAACACTCAAGATAGACAACTGTGTATCGGATAACTTAAAACTACATCATTTTGCACGATTAGAAACACTGGATGACTATATTAGAGTTGGCTAATAAACTATCTTGATTATATCAATTTGAATTGCATGGCATATTAGACGACGGTTATTGTCCTCCATTCTTATCTATGGATTGAATGTTCATCGTATGTCTTTTCGATATTGTATGAATTAGATTTGCTTGATATATCCTCAACAATTACTAATTCATGTACATCGGTTATTGAGGTTGACTTGAGTATGAACGTCTAGCATGAATGAATTGAACGTATATGATTTAGTATTGTTCTTATTTCATGAATGATTTACATGTTTTACTCAAGTCCAAGTGTATGATTGAATCAGAATGGTCAGGTACTACTCAGCCTCAGCCTTATGATACCCGGCGGGGTTGACTTTGGCATAGCATGTATGTTGCCACTGTAGTGTGTTCATGTCTTGGGGCTTCCGAACTTGAGGAAACTTAAGACCCATTCGTACCATAGCCCGGTCGACGGTGTTCTCCACGCATAGATCCCTAGATGGAGGATATAGCTAATGTAGTAGTCACATAGTACAATACAGATATACATTGATTCTTATAGCATGCTTTATTCAAATGCACAATTTGCCTAGTATACTAAATTGACACTCTATGCAATATCACCTGTTAATTATTCCTATAGACACAACGCGTGTTATCTTATTGTTGCTTATGCTTTACTGAATCATTGTATTCACTACTTGTTTTTGGTGTTACAGACTCAGATCCCGTTGCCGACTCCTCATCGGTAGGCAAGAGAATTCAGAAGAGACCGTAGAGGCCCTGTCAGGGCTAAATGAGTGGATCTGATCTATTCCCCAGAGAGCGACATGGCATGAGGATAAACTTCTTTTGGGAACTGTGTGGGATTCATTTTATTGTGTATTGGAGTTTAGTTTGACTCCCTGCATCTTGTGTCTTGTCATATAGAAACTGTTTTTTCACTTTTATATGTACAGGGTTTCTTTTTATTTGTATATTTGTAGATATTGTTTTATATTAGTGTATCCATTTTTTAATGCAATGATACTTACAGCTTCCGCGTACACAGTATTTTGCACGTGTGATTTTCCCTTGTACGTGTGCATTTAGACGAAGTCTAAGTGTGGATATACAGGAGTACATGTGTCACTGATTAGGTTTAACTTCATTCCCAATTTCTTGGGCTCGGGTCGTGACATTATTCTTCTTAGAAAAAAAGAGTTTTTCTTCTTTTGTAAGGACATCTAATAAGTAATTTTGAGAAACATTTTGAACTTTTGGTCTTTTGTTATGATATTATTCAAAAAATCTTACTAAAAGTAAATGACAAAAAACTACATATTCTAGGTGTAATGCTAATATGCATAATTCATCAAAATATAGAGATAATTTTAGATGTATCTCACATTCATATCACCAAAACAAAGCTAAATAGACGTTCTCCCTTCTAAATTTTGAAAATATTATGATAATATCAAATCTATAGTTTTATCCCTTTTCTTATGAAAAATATGCTGTGTTATTCTAAAAAAAAATTGCAGGGAAGATGTATGACATGAAACTGGTTCCTCCAAGCCTTGAAGAGAATTCTCTAAGTTTGTTATTATAATTTCATGAGTGAAGCGCCCCACACCCCACACCCAAAAAAAAAAAAAAACTCTAAATGCAGCTATTCCACCTTGGATAAGTTATAGGTCAAATTCTACTCCATTAATCATAGTAAGGCTCGAATTCAAAATACATGATGAAGAAAACTAAAAACAAAGGGGAGTACAAATGTACAATCACATGCTCCCTGTGATCAATGAGGGCAAAACTCATTGGTCTAGTGAAATTCCTTGAGCTACAATCAAGGAGCTCCTATTCTTTTGCTAGAATTTACAAAATTTATGCCTGGGAATTCTAAAATTTTCAAACATAGCAAAATTCATGGATGTTTCCTTGTATTTGAGCATTCAAGAATTTCCGCTCCATTATACTTAAGTATCCAGAAATTCTAGCAAATAGTAAAGGAAGTAGAATTCTAAAATTTCCAAACGTTAGTCGATTCCTTTCAAGTGATAGAATTCAGAAATTCTTACAAATGAATATAGCATTTACAAACGCCATAGGGAGAAGATGTTACGTCATGTCCCAAAAACTCCAACCACACAATCAAGCCATGCATCATTCCTTTAATCTATATACAAGTCAGCTGCACTGGCAATGGTTTTTTCTGGGTATGACATGAAGGCACTAAAAACTACGTTCTTTTTTAAAGAGACATGACAATGACACAGAAATTGTCACCATACAATCGACCCAACCATACACCTTAATGGGGAGCCATTGGATCTTCCTGAGATGCTTTCAGGCATCACACCCAACCATTGTTTCACCGTACAAAATCATCTTCTGACTCTCAATGTATGATTGGCAGATCTATATTGGTCAGTGACTGCTTTGAAATGAAATGGTAAAATCAATCATCAATGTATGAAATTGAAGTTTTAAGATACTTGAAGTTTTAAGATACATCCTCCATGTCATAAGTAATCTTGCTAAACAGCACATTGCTTGTATAGATCTAAATTCTCCAAAGCCATAAAAGTTCATTGATTCTGTCGATGGAGACCAAAGAAGCAACACTTCGAAATACCAAATGGCGTCTGAGGATAATAGAGACTGGTAATTGTTGCTGTTGTTACCATTTTTCTTTTATTAATTTAGCACAAAGGTCATGTAATATGTTCAACATAAGTAAATTTAATTTTCATATCTCATCATAAAAAGCAAACACAAAAGAACCTTATACAGTATTCTAAATTTCTAATATTAAAGATTAAGGAAAATACTTTAAAGAGGCTTGAAGATTATCAAATGTATTTTGAAAGAACTACCTCTTGGACCTCTAGCAGTTACAAATATTGTTCTCTGGAAACTACAATCTTATGAAAATGTAGTGCTATTTTCAATTTTGGGTTTTCTCAATATCTTATCAGGAAAATGTTATGGGAAGTCTTTTTCAAAATAAATAATTAAAATAGAAAATTAATACAAAACATGGTATTTTCAATTTGGTAATTTTTTGAAATACTAGAGTAGTATTGGGAAAAATACTGTCCCCGTCTCCCGGAAAGATATTTGCGATAGTGCCCTGTGCAAGTTCCTGTATATCACATGAACAGGTATTCAATAACTGTAGGACTGGGCTACGCCAAGATTACCGAGCCCGCGGGCTCCACTGGGGCCCCGTTTTTTCCCTTTTAACGAAACAGGCTGGACTTGGCCGATTTCCATATTGCTCCCTACCATTAGGGGCACACAAGAAAGAATTATGCAAATTATGGGTAATTTTCAGGAAAACACGAGATCGTTCTGCAGCAAGGAATGGTGTGGCCCATGTGGCGCACCTGGATCCATGTCCACCCCAGAAGTTCTTTTCAACCGATGTAAGTAGACAAGGGTAAAAATCAGATAAACGGTAGAAGTTATGGGCTTCCTTGAAAATCTCTATTTAAAAACAAACAAACACACAGTCACCTTATTACAACAATATTAAATGTCTCAGAGGAGAGTTCTTTTATTTCTTTGCAAGAAGCATTAGAGACATATCAACTAGAAGGACAAGGGATGCAAAACAGTAACTACACCTACAGGCCTAAAAGTCCTTAGGACACCACAAATGCCAATAACTGCTCAAAACTGAGGGGAACCTCATAAACCACCAGACCATCTCAAAAGATAGAGAAACTATTCATATGTTCCTACATCCAATTTGATAGTTCTGGGGTTCTTCCAATATAATAGGTTTCAACTGCATGAGAAGTGACATTACTTTATTACAGTAACATAAACTTAACACACACTACATAGCTGTTGAATTGAAACAACAGAACAAAGCGGGCAGTCATTCTAGTCATCAGTCAGATCAGCTTAGGGATAATGTACTTTCTCTCACAGAAATCCAGGTATATGATAATGGTGGTCCACTGAGGTTTGATCCATGTGAAATGACGGGCCAATGAAGCTTGGGGCCTCATCAACATTATGAAGGTGTTGGATCCGAGTTTTCTGGGCCTGTTGGGCATTGTTGAAAGCGATTGCAGCCTGAGTATTGGCCAGGTCGCGCTGATGAGCGTAGATCTCATGCTGTAAACGGGAGATGATCCCCACACAACCGTAGATCGGGTCTTGAATTCGCGCATGAGCTTCGAAGAATATCGAATCAGCAGCGTCGGCCCGCAGATGAACTGGGATTTTCTGATCCAAGAGATATAGGAATAACAGGAATAATTAGTAGCATTGTTAGCAAGTACAATGCCACAAATATCATTTTCAGGAAATTATAACTTTTAAAAATGTGTAGGGATATCCCCAATCATTGGAGGATTTGGGGGATTATTATTAGTTCTACTTTGTGGAAAACAAGTCAGTCTCTACTCCAAAGTTGTTCATAATGAAAGTGTTTAGAAAGTAATTGTAATCTAATTAAGTTGTTGTGTTCAACTACAAAGGTAGTTTAAATCAATCACCTCGAGCGAAAATGTAAATCCCAAAATGCAACATTTGATTCTGTCTTATTAAAACTATTATATACTCTTTATAAAATGCTTCCATGAGAAAATAATAAAATAACCTAAAAACTTTATTGGTTTTTAATTAAGCCCTCACTCCTTATTATGTAATAAAATAAGATGATTTAATATGCGCTGCAGTCCATTCAGATTGGTGTTGCTGCTATCGGAGTGCTTATGAAATTCAAAGGGTTTCCTCTCCTTTAGGACCAGCACTCCTTGCACATAGCACTGTACACATGAGAAAATTTTGCATATAACATAATGTTGAAAATTGATCTATAAGCTGGAAAAAAAAATGAAACATAAATGCATAGGACAAGGACTTTCTTCTTGCAACATAAATATCTAAATAGTTTATATTGGTTTTAAAGGAAGCAATAATGGAAACTAATTAACTTAAACAAATAAATATCAAATGACTTTAACTACCCAACTCGTTCTCTCAGTAAATGGCAATTAAAGATTTTGAGATCCATTATACCTGCAGCATCTTACTAACATTGCTGGCACCATAGATCTTGTGAACGCAAGCAAATCTTTGTGGGTCGTTTGAAGGGAAATAAGGAGAGAAAATGCAATCTTCAGGACATCTCCTTCTAAGGAACCTGCAAGCTGCACAACGGCTATGATTTGACATTATGAAGAATTGAAATCTAATTAGAGATTTCACAATCTTGGAGAAATCCAGAGATGAGTTCTCTTGGATTTTGTGAAATCTAAAAGGAGATCTTCTTACCCATAATCTCTGTATATATGAAGGAAAGAGATGAGTTTGGGAAGACAATTTTAGAAAGTTAACGGCTAGAATTTTCAATTGGGAAAATACATGGTAAGTTTTTAGAAGAAGAAGAAAGTTTTTGAATTTGAAAAAGAGTGAAATTAGGAAGAAATGAAAATGGAAACAGAAAAATAGTCATCGTTCATAGGAACAACTTTTACGTGCACTCATGCACATGCTTCACAGGTTGAATGGGGACTGTTGAGTAAGTGGGCCATAAACATGTTTTAGATTATCTATAACATAATGCCATGAAAATTGGATATTGCTTATGGAGGCCAGATGTTACAAGTGCATCTACTGGATGGGACCCACCCAACAAATTTCTAACAATCTACACCTAGCAATAAATAGGCCACTAGTGGGGCCCACCTTCCTAAATTCCAAACAGTTAGATACACCCCTAACACTCATCATTCTAACAAATATGTAAAACATTTTCCATTCAATGAGATTAACACCGTTGGATTGACAACATCTTGAACTCATTATAAACTTCCTCCACTTCCTTTCTTTTTTGGGAAAAATGGAAGGAGCCATAACTGTAAAGTCCATTGTTCAATCTAACGGAGGCCAACTAAAATTGATTTTGGAGATTTTTATAAATACCTCCTACGGTTTATAGGATTTGTAAATAAGCTCTTATAGTTCTAGTATTTGTAAGTAGGCCCCCGCATTTTCATTTTAATACCCTTTGTGTCCCTAAAATTAATAGACTTTCAACCACCATAAGTTTTAAAATGAAATGACATGTTTACCTATCACTTTTATCCCTATATGTATAATTTTAAAAGCATAGCATTTTGTTTTTCTCTAGTAAGAATAAAAGTTACATTTAGTGGGAGAGCATACCCTACATAAATCTAATCCTTTCAATTTATTATCCATTTCATTAAGTCTAAATCCATCGTAATGACAATCAATACATGTACTTATAATTAATTCTAATTTACATGTACTTATTATCCTATCTATTTATGACCCACTATTTGATTGATGAAAGTTTCAAAATAGATTGTTAGACTTTATATATATGAGAGAATTACTGAGAGAGAGGATTAAGACTTAGGATAAAATAATAATATTTTTATAAAAAAATCAAAATATTTTTGTAAATAATAATATACTCATTTTTTGTTTAATGGGTGTAAGGGTAAAGCTGTCATGTTTTATAAAAATTAAACACAAGCCTCACAATGCTTGCTCATTTTTGTCATGAATATTTACTATGGGGACTTGGCAAGTATTAAAAAGGAATAGTAGGGGCCTGTTTATAAATACTTAAATTAAACCTATAAATGTTAGAGCGGTATTTACCATATTGGGTGTTATATTTAATTTAGACTTTGGGAAGATAGGCCGTGCTTACGCCTTTAAGGTGGGTGCTGCACTCGAGCTCAATGCAACGCGACTGCCTTTTTTTTTAATTTGTTTAAATAACGAGACTGCAATTTAGTTTTGCCTCTATTGGTGGAATGAATTACTATTAATTCATGGTACAAGTAGTTCCTTCAATGAACTTGAAAAAGGAATATTAAACAACTAAGAGGTGAAGTGTGTGCGGTGGAGATGAAAAATAACTGTCATAGGATATTTGTACCAAAAACGAACTATCCTACTGTGATTTATCTTGATGATTTATTTTCAACGAATACAAAATTTATTTGGTGGCCACCTTTGTTTCTTCAATTTTAGCTACTTACTTGTAATGAGTTCTTCAAAGTCCTACAAAATTCAATTCCATCAAAAGAAAGGGTCCCTCAAGAAACAAAGGGGCCCTTAAGTCCTTTGAAATTCAATTCCATCAAAACAGAGGGCCCCTCGAGTAATGTCATATTCGTGAAGATTTATTTTTTCCTCCTTTTTTTCAAGGACAGCAATTGGGTCGGATTCACATGGGTTGCTACAGGTTGAAATCTAACTTATATTCAACCTGTTTTTAAAATAGGTTAGGTAATTCTCCGAACCTGATGTAGGGTGAGCCTACCCAAACCGTGGAGCCTGCATGCATCCAATGTGAATCAATCCATTCAACTTGATTCGACTGAGCTTAGAAATCTGGCTTAAGCCCAATCCATTTCGGGTATTGGGTTGTATTACAGGGGGAGGAGGCCCAAAAGTTTAAACACCAAATTTGAAATGCAGGTTGAATCTACAGCCGAGTTTTTCAGATCAGGTTAAATTTTGAACACCCCCCCCCCCCCCCCCCCCCCCCCCTCCTCTTCTGTACTCACCTTTCTTTCTCTATTTGGAGATTGAAATGATAATTATTACAACATAGTCATAGTTAAAGTATTTGGACAATGAGGAAAATATTTTGGTGAAGGACAACGATATTAAAGAAAGGTGGAAGGAATATTTTTGCAAATTTTTAAATGAAGAACATTTGGGTGATACAAGAGTGAAGAATGATACTCCATCACTAGAGCATACCTTTCTCCGTAGAATTAGAAGGGTGGAAGTGAATGAAGCATTGAAGCGAATAAAAATAGGAAAGGCAACAGGCCCAGATGGTATTCCGATAAAGGTATAGAAATGCTTAAGAGAGGTTAGAGTGAGTTGGTTATGTAGACTATTCAATAAGATACTCGTGACAAAGAAAATGCCGGATGAATGGAGAAGAAGCATTGTAATACATATATATAAAAATAAGGGAGATATACAAAATTATACCAACTATTGAGAGATTAAACTTATGAGTCATACTATGAAGTTATGAGAGAGAATAATGGAGCAAAAACTGAGAAAGTAGACCAAGATCTTTGAAAATTAATTTGGTTTTATGCCAGAGAGATCAACTATGGAAGCTATCTTTTCACTTAGGTAATTGATGAAAAAATATTGGGCAAAGAAAAAAAATCTATATATGGTCTTTATCGATTTGGAAAAAGCCTATGATAGGGTATTGAGAAATTTAATTTGGTGGGTTTTAAAGAAAAAGAATGTCCTCAGAGGTTACATTGAAAATTTGAAGGATATATATGAATAAGCAGTAACAACTGTGAGAACCACATATGGAGAAACAAGTAGATTCCCTGTGACTATAGGTTTATATCAGGGATTAACCTTAAGCTCTTATCTCTTTACATTAATTATGGATAAGTTAACTTTGCATATTTAAGAAGAAGTACCATGGTGTATATTGTTTGCAGATGAAATAGTATTGGTGGATGAATCAAGAGATGGTGTAAATGTAAAACTTGTGAGATGGCAAGGGCATTAGACTCTAGAGGCTTTAAAATAAGTCGTACAAAGATAGAATATATGGATTGCAACTTCAATGGGCATATACAAAGTGTTAAAACCACTGTCAAAATCGAAACCCATGAGATACCACATAGAGATTCTTTTCGATATCTAAGTTCGATGACTAGTAAGGATGGGGAGATTGATGAAGATGTGGAACATAGGACAAAAGTTGGATGGCTAAAGTAGAGAGTAGCTTCTGGAGTGTTTTGTGACAGACGAATACCAACAAAATTGAAGGGCAAATTTTACAAGACATGGTTAGACTAGCTATGATATATGGAGCAAAATGTTAGCCAATTAAGAAGAAGCATATTTATAAGATGGATATAGCAGAAATGAGAATGCTTAGGTGGATGTGTGGTAAAATTAGGAAAGATAAAATGAGAAATGAGCGCTTTCGAGGGCATTTAGGGATAGCACCAATAGGGGATAAGATTAGATAAACTCGTTTAAGATGGTTTGGGCATGTTGAGTGTAGGTCAGTAATGGCACCAGTGAAAAAAAGTTTGGCTATATAGGTGGATGACCCATCAAGAGGTAGAGGCATGCCGAAAAAAACATTGATGGAAGTCATTAATTCAGATTTGAAGAAGTTTAACTTATCGAAAGATTTGGCTCAAAATAAAATGAAATGGAAAAACAAAATTTATGTAGCCAACCCCAACATAGTTGGGATAAGGCTTTGATGATGATGAGTTATAGTTTAAGTATTTCCATTTACTAGAAGGAGATTTTAATATTTCAATAATGCTAGCCACACTCCTCATCTCACAACTCATCTCACAATCGTCTTATATGGCAAGCCTAATTCATTTTTTTTGTTTTTAACATTATAAAGATGAGGGAGAGGAAAAGTGTCATATAAGACGGTTGTGAGATGAAAAGCGTGGCTAGCATTATTGTTAATATTTTATATTCTACAAGATATAAGCGCCAATGCCGCACCCATGATTTTCATTTAAGGGGTGTGGACCCTAATGGAGTGGTTGGTTTTAGGGACAAAGCAAGGATTTTTATGTGGATCTGGAGGGTGAACTGCTGATCTTTGTTGGATTTTTGGAAGTCAACTCAGAAATTTTATAAAGAATTTGAAAACGTCTCGCGGCTTAAGAGGCAGGTCCGCCCCTCAAATAAGTAGGTGTATAAGCAGGTAGTTTAAATGTCCATCCCTGTTGAGATAATGATCACCTCTATCTCTGGGTTCAAGGCTCATTTACAACCACAATGCACCATTGCTCTCAAAAAGTCAGTTACAATTTTGTTTAGTTTAAGCGGATTCCTTGTGGAGTGATTACTATTAATCTTGTTATTAACGGCTGTAGTCTATATATACTGATTCTCATGTATCATTCGATTACATTTGAGTCTTCCTTAGTTCTCTGTTACTATCGTATGAATGTCTTCTTCCTCAAGTTTTCTAATTGTTTGGGTGGTTGGTTCCTTGAATTTAACTCGATCACAACCTGCTTCGTATTCGTTGAAAGGCTTTGAGTGAAACTAAAGAATAAGCTATTATTAACAGAGAGTGAATCCAAACTGGATGATTGTTGCCGCAGGCTTTAGACGCGTCAGAAGCACGGATTTGATGATGGGGGTTGGGCGCTACAAACACAACCAAGATTGCGTTGGCGATCCAACGGCAAAGATGGACACCATGAATGAAGGAGATGATGTTGGACAGTTCATATCTAATCGATGGAAGAGGGAAAAGACTTTCTCAGAGGATTTTCTTGTGAGGGTGTCTCTTTGTGATTGGGTCCACCCACATGTAAACACAAATGGGCCTCATCACACATGCCAACTGCTGCATTACCAAGCTTGCAATGGATTGGACTTTGTGTGAACCGCTTGTCTTCCGACTTGGACCTCAGAATGCCGAGTAATAGAGTCAACTTATGACTCAGAGAGTTGACTCAAGGAGACTTGCCAATCTTTTTATTAAATTTAAGATTACAAAAGGGTAAATAAAAATATAATGAAATAACATAGAAATGATCATTATAAAAAGTAAGTAAATCATCAATTATTAAAACAATTATTTATTACCAATTCTCCAAACAAACGATTAGTAGTAAAGCATCTCCCTCTCCGAAACGAGGTTCAAATAGAAAAAAAAATATATCACTATATTTAAGGGAATAAAGATTTATTGACCTGGATCATTCACTGTATCGGAACTTATTGACAAATAATAGTCCAGAAATTAGATTTGTGGAATTGTGGATGAAACATTATTTCTTTCAAACTTGACCATTGAATCAGTTCATTCAAATCTTTATTATTTAAATTTTAAATTTTAGTCCAATTAAAGTGAGGAGAGTTGTTCCTTAGTCTCTCCCATCTATTGGATTTCAAAGTTTAATGTGGGCGGTTCTTCAAGAGGTCAACCGGGGCCACCAAGTATTGGAGATATACTTTGCAATAGTAAGAGGGAAGTCTTACTTTTGTTCTCTAGGAAAGTGGGTGTCTGCGATTCCAATGAAGCAAAGGTGTTAGCCATTTTGGAGGCTTTGAGGATGTTCTCTAGAAGATATAATAGTCAATTGCTTGTGGAAAGTGATTCCTCCAATGCAATCGCCTTAGTGTCTAAACAGAGAAAAAATCTCTGAAAATTTCAATTTTTATTTAATGAAATTACGGAGTTATCTTCTACTATCTTTGTTTCTTTCTATCATGAGGTTAGATCCGCCAACTCTATGGTAGATGCCTTAGTCAAACAAGGGGTTGACAAATTAGTTACTTGGGTGGGAGAGGTTATGTAATTTAGTAGGAGTAATTCATTGCTCTTGTACCCTCCTTTTTTAGTTTGTTTCTTTGTTTGTTGGTTCCCACTAATGAAATTGTGTTACCGATTCAATAAAAAAATTAATCTAAAATTTCAACTTGTTTCAGTGGGTTTAGGATATTTTAATGAGAAATTTGAGTTAGGTTCCCTATAAAATTAATCCTTTCACAAATTTTTAAAGTTTTAATTAAAAATAAAGACATTCTAATCATATGTTTTACACATCCAATCCGATGGTAAGCCAAGACTCCAATTTGAATAAGATCTAAATCATAGGATTTTGATGGGTTTGGATTTCAAATCTGGACCTAACCCATAGAGACAGGAAAATGGGTTCTCACAGACTCTAATCCGACTCATATTTGACCTGCTTACCTGGTCATAGTCGGACTCACAAGCCCTCCAAACCCAGCCCTCAAAAAAAGAGTCGGTTATTGTCAACTTGCTTAACCTTCATGATCCGTTCTCGACCTTCATAAAAAAAAAAGGTTAATTCATATAATTCTTGAAATGAAGTTGGCCTTGGACTGAACAGTTTTAAATAGACAAAGACTGAACAGTTTTAAATAGACAAAGAACTAGGTGGATCAGTTCAATCCATGTGCTAGAATATGGAAACTGACCATGGCCACGGAATACTTAGTAATGGACCTCATACAGTTATTTAGCTAAAGTTGAGCTTGGGCTGAAATTTTGCAGAGCAGGTCGGATCCGGTATGGCTATCTAGGTTAACTACATAGTTTGTGGATCAATGCATGTCAGTTTGGGCTAACCACATGAGTTGGGGGTCAATTCATGTCAGTCACGTTAATAGTGAGTATCAACTTACCAAAAAGCCTAATGCAAAGTAAGGGTACAAGCTCCCCTTAAATTAACTTACCAGTCATCTTAGCCTGCCCATATTAAAACTTGTATTGAAACCCACCCATAGCAGGGACTCACACTCGAACTAGTCGAGGGTGTGCTTTGATACTATTCATAACGCCCCACCTCCACACACATACATGATATTATCCGCTTTAGCTAGTGGGCTCATAATTTTGTTTTTGGTGAACCTCAACCCACCAAAAAATCTCGTACAATGTAAGGGTGTAAGCTCTATATATATGTCCAATCACTTTTCTCTCTATAGTCGATATGGGACTCGAGGACCCGGCTTAACCCATTCATGACTCTCATCCAAGTGGGAAAAAACAAGGGAAACTGTGTAAAAGCTGGCCCCATCATGTCTGCTAAAGTGATTATTCCCCTTCCTTTTCCATCTCCTCAACCTAAGTCGCCAAAAACTATCATTATTTAAAATCCAAAGAAAGCCACAGAGGCAAAAACTGGAAAGGTACACCTCCACAGCACAGGATATTTCTATTTTCTGCGATGTAGTACAGAAAAACAATTATATATAGAGACAAAAAATTGAGTTAAGATCCTCCCCAACCCATGTCTTAGTAGCCATCTGCTTGTTCATTAGATCCTCTAATCGAGTTGTTGTATTTATTTTTTTAAACTTATGTTCCTGTTTAATTTTCATACGGGCGCTAATTAAACTCTACTCAATTATTACAACTGTTTGTTTGAAGTTCGAATAAAGGAAGATCGTTGCACTAGGTTGACAACTAGATAAAACTTTTGACACATCTATAACACAAGATTTCTTTTAAGAAAAGAAAAAGGCTTATTTAATATTATAAATTTATGATTATTATATCATTTATTATTATGATTATTACTATTATTAAATTAGATTTGAGTAGGGCTTTCGCCATATAACACCTTGCTCTCATATTTCGTCCAAACCAAGACTAGTTCCTGCCATAGCGGTTCTAAATTTAATGCGGACTGGACCTAGTACATGTAATATGATTGTGACCACCCATTTGAAGGTTTCAAAGACGAGCAATTACGCGTATTCACTTCTACATTTGTTTAAGATTTAGAGCTTTTAATTTGATGGCCGTGATCATATTAATTCAACCTCAGCCACCTTGAATGCATGCTAAAACCTTTCAATCACACGCTACATCATTATAACATCCAAAAGGTTGTTAAAGTATCATATCCGAGCAAATTCATGCAGGACATTGCTTCCATTGAACACTTGAACGCTAATCACTTTTAATGGTTGCCTTAGAAACTTATCCAACCTAAAACTTTATCAGCCCATTTTTTGCAAGAATTCTGAGGTTTTTGTTGCAGAGTTCTATGAATTCTCTCAATTCAACTCTTACACTCCATGTCAACAAATGCTAATTACAAAGTAGTATTTTGGAAAATGAAAAAAATTCTACTCATCATTGAAAAATGTTAGAAACTCTTGACAAAAGCAGCTATCATTACTATCAGGAACTTCCAACATTAGAATTTATATATATATATATGCTTACAATAGTATTATTATATCATCATCAAAGCTTTATTCTATATATGCTGGGTTAGCTACATGTAACAATTTCTTCAAAATAAAATTCTCAAATAAGCTATACTTCTTTAAATATATTCTTTCTACTTTTATTCATGTCATATTTATTATATCCTTCTTCTTTAATGGGCCATCAATGTACACGATAGGATCTCTGGTTCTTATTCGAAGGTCTTAGGTTCAATTATCATGTTCTCCCTCTTTGTATATATGAGTTTATCACCTTATGCGTGAGTGTTGTAGTGCTTTATTACACATGTAAGTCCTCATTTTCTTGCATATGTAAGTTATATGTATTCCTCATACGTGTATGGTCTCATTATCCTATATATGTGAGTTATGTCTGTGTTCCTCACATGTGTATGGTCCCATTATCCCGCATAGGTAAGTGTGTACATATTTGACATTTGCGAGTCCCGTTCCTTTACATGTATGAGTAAATATTAGTGTGTGTTAATATTTGTATACAAGTTTGAGCCCCTCTGCTATTTACCAAAATAAATTGTAGATGTGAGGATAAAAAAAAACTTCAGAAAATAAAAATAATAGAATGGAAAGAAAAAATCAAACACCACATTCCCAAGTACAAAAGCTTTGGCACCCCCTTCATTTTCTCTCCACCATTTCCTCTTCACAAGTCACAACTCTCTCTCTCTCTCTCTCTCTCTCTCTCTCTCTCTCTCTCTAAGAAAGAAAGATGGCATGGAGAATTAAATTGGGCTTCATCTCCCTCTTCTTCTTAGCTTCCATCTTCCATCATCTCTTCCGCCGCCTCTTCATCCTAGACGACGCCGTCATAGAAGGCGTCGGCATCCACCTCCCTCTGCACCATCTCATCTCCTCCACAACCCAAAACTCCAACCTTGCAATCCGAGAAACCGTCGGAGACCAAGTTGGCGCAGAATTGACCACCCAATCTATCCTCTTCCACGATTGGGAAGTCTTCCTTCTCCTCCCGGCCGCCGCCGTCGCCGCCGCCGTCACTCCATATTCCTGTATTTTCCAAGACGGCGCCACCTCCCCCGCCACCCCAGTCGGCGTCCTACCCTCCGGTGGCCGCCCCACCTTCAAATGCATCATGCCCAACTCCGTCCGCCGCCTCCGCCCCTTCCTTACTCCCACCCTCTCCAACTCGCCAGAAAACTACTCTTCTCCGGCGCAGATGCTCCGGTGGAATTTCTACGTCTACGAGTCACTCTCGACGGAGACGGACGTCATCGTCTTTGCCAAAGGCATCAATAACCACCCCGGCGTCAGCCTCCCTGCCTCCTCTCTCCGCTGCATGTTCTCTAACGGCGTCAAAACGGCAGTCACCAGCTCATCCAAGGAGGCCTTCCGTTGCCCGCATCCCGCCCGTCGGGTCCCCCCCATGACCCGAATCTCCCTCATAATAGGGTCCGGGTCGGATAAGACCCGGGTCGTCCCCTCAGTCGCCGTATATGACCCCTCGCCGCGCATGTTAACTCCGGAAAAGGAGAAGGCGCTACTGTGCGCATGTACGGTCGTGTACAACGTGGCAAAGTTCGTCAGGGAGTGGGTGATGTACCACGCGTCGATTGGCGTAGAAAAGTTCGTTTTCTATGACAACGGCAGCGATGACGACTTTTATAAGGTGGTGGGCCAGCTTGTCGAACTGGGCCATGAGGTGGCGACCTTCTATTGGCCTTGGCCCAAGACCCAGGAAGCTGGGTTCTCCCACTGCGCAACGGCGTTCAGGGACTCATGCACATGGATGTTGTTTACTGATGTAGATGAGTTCATCTTCTCCCCAAGGTGGCAAAGCTCATCTCGACCGTCCAAACAGATGCTACAATCTCTCCTGCCCAAATCAACGGCGATGATCGGTCAAATGACTATGAAATGCTATGATTTTGGGCCATCAAACTGTCGATCTCATCCAATCGAAGGGGTTACTCAGGGGTACACATGCCGACTACGCGAGCATCAACGGCACAAATCGATCGTGCTGTTGGACGGTGTGGATCGGTCGCTCGAGAATGCGGTCCACCATTTCAAGCTGAAGGAGGGGTACAAGGTGAGGAAGTTGACGTTGCATGAAGGAGTGGTGAACCATTACAAGTACCAGGTGTGGGCCGAGTTCAAGCTCAAGTTTAGGAGGAGGGTTTCGGCCTATGTTTATGATTGGAGGAACTCGTTGAACCCAGCATCGAAAGACCGGACCCCTGGGCTGGGGAATGAGCCCGTTGAGCCTGAAGGTTGGGCCACTAGGTTCTGTGAGGTGAATGATACAGGGTTGAGGGACGTGGGCCGTAGTTGGTTCTGGTTAGAGGGTTCAACCCAGGAGGATGGTAGATTGGGATGGCAAGATGAATGAAGAGAAGACTTGAGGGATGGGTCCAAGAAACCTGAATTGAATACTGACCCAATTTGAGACTGGGTTTCAGTTGGCATAAGAAAATATACGGTACTAAGTGAGGAATGGTTGAGGGCCGCCTATAAGGTTTTTGTCAGCATGGCATGCACCATGACACCATCACCATGGATGAATCCTCTTCAGACGGTGGGTCTCAGACAATGAGGCTATCAATGATCAAACCTAAATAGCTCAAAATAAATGTTTCACCCACCACATTTTCTCATTATCAATAAGATCAATTATGTGATTGTAGTATGGGTTATACTCCAAATATAAGAGATTGATCGCAAGAGAAAAGCATTACTCAGATCGAAGTGAAATTTTTTGTTAGAGATAAAATGTGGTAGGACAGTTTTCTGGACATTGGCTTAGGGGTTTTCTGAGTGCCTTCCTGAGAAGAAGTGGATTCAATGGGACATGGGCATGCGGAAAGATGCAGAGATAAGTGATGAGTGATTACGCAGAGCATTGTGTATAATTTTCTATCATCCGTCATATACCCCACATTTGACAACAGCATGAAAGCATTTTTCTTTTGTTATGATAACGTTTTCATGCATTGTATTCATTTGTACATGTATTAAAAAAAATGCAGATTGCAGCTTTCTTGATGTTTACATTTTGTTTGGGTATCCTATGCTGGGTGATTACCTATATTAATCGGTAATACTGTATCATATGTGTGGACTGTGGGCACATATATCTGAACGCATAACTTTGTGCGTTCTGTTTTTGTCTTTCGGCAGAGCATTCATGACAATCAAAAAGAGTGATTCTGGGATGAAACGGTGTGGATATAGATGAGTGGAATGTAAGATTTCAGACTAATCAACGGTCCTCACCTTAATTTATAGTCTTCAAAGTTTAATAGCTATCTACTGAATGATAAAATCTAACGAATGGAGAGTATAAACCTTGTGCCTGTGCTGGTTCTAAGGTGGGGTGCTGTGTGTGAAAGAATTGCACTGATGCTGGAAGACAACAGGGCACATAATTAGGGAGCAGAGTTCAAGTTGTAAATTATACTGTTGCATGCATATGCCCTCTTTAAATTTTAGAGTGAGTTTGTTTGCATAGAAAATATAGGAATTCAAGGTCAAATGAGCTCAAACTAAGAATTATTAAAGAGGTAGTAGTAAAGAATTTGAGGAGTAGGGTGTACTATGTAATGATGTATATTCAATACTCACTTTTCTAAGATTTGAATTAATAGTGTGGTGGCTAAGCATTCATTTTCCACTTCCCTTTAATTTATTTTTAATTGAATGGGAGATTATTTTATAGTTGTTCTTAAAATTCACAGTTGTTTCTTAAATTCTAATAATTGTTAGAATCGAAAGTCTTACAAATGTGTTAGATTACATGAAACAAACATGTTGACTTAGTTTCATACATGTCGCAGAACAGACCTGATCATGGGGTCACTAGCGGAACCCTAGCTCCGCCCCTGTATGAGGTAATCTCCACCTTATATGGGATGCGACCATGAACAGAGGTTGATTGGACCATCGTAATCATCCATTTTGAGTAAGTGATTATGGGAGAAAAAGTGATTTCAATAAGAAAAGAGGGAATTGTAAAGAAATTAAATAGCAAGAAAAGCCAAAAGATTTTAAAGAAAAGTTACACTAATGAGATAATTGATGATGGTGATAATGAAACCGATAATGACAATAATAGTGAAAAAGACATTAGTTGTGCCTTGGACTCCCCCTTCACATGGTGTTTCAAAGTTCAATGTTGATAGGTCTGCTAGAGGAGAGCCGACTCCAACAAGTGTTGGTGGGGTACTTCGCACTGATCAATGGACAATGTTGGTTTTGTTATCTAAGACTGTTGGGTTGATGGAGTCCAATGAGACAGAGGTGGTGGCTATACTAAAAGCCCTTCTAATTTTTGTCCCGGGCCACGTTGAAGCCTCTTTGCTTATGGAAACTGATTCTCCAAATGCTATTTCTTGGGCATATGACCCTTCCAAGGTGTCTTGAAAGTTTCATTTCTACTTTAATTAGATAAAGTTCATCTTATCGAAGGTTTGAGTCAATTGTCCACATGTTGGGCGATCAGCTAATAATTTTGTAGATTCTCTTACAAAATTAGAGGTGAATAGGTCATCTGATTTGCTTATCCCAACTGTGTAATTTGTTTATCTATTCAACATTTCATTGATCTCTTTTATACCATTGTATTGCCATATCTCTTTGATAGGGCACCTTTATTTTTGTATTCTTCTCTCTTTAATAAATTTTATATTGCCTATCAATAACTAATAACAATAACAGCAAAAGATGTGATTTCTAAAGAGTCTAATGGGTTAGAAATTTGGGTTGAAGCCCACCATGATAGGAGTATGGCACCCAATAAGAGAAAATTGTAATTGCTTCCTGTTTTTTCCAATAGCATTACACTATATTAAACTTAAAGATTTTTCAATCTAATTTGGACTGCCAATTACAATTTAGATTGGAAGTTATTCTTCTTTTCTGCATTATCTCCTCTAACTATCCACTTTTGATTTTCTGCAACACCTATTTTATCTTAAATAATTATCCACCTCTATTCCCCACTTTTCTCCTTTCTTTTTCTGTAAACCTCCCTTATGTTCACATCCCCTGTTCCATTTTTGCATGGTCTCCCGATTTTTTTTGTATCACTTCTCATTTTTCATTTCATCTTGACTTACTCTCAATTTCAAAAATAGGTATGATCATGTATTTTTTTTTAATGTTTTCTTTCTAAAAATTTATTGTTATGTATTGTCTTCCTGTCATCGAAGTCATGAATACTTATTTTTTAATTATATGAATATTTAATCTGCATCATATGCTCAGCATGGTTTACACTGCCAGTTTTCTATTAACTAAAAGGGATGAGATGGCACAAATAGTTACTTAGTGTGGATCTTATCATTATTGAGGATGAGAGGGAGAGAAATATGAGAGCCGCCCGTATTGACTCTGGCGGCAATTTTAAGTGGATTTCTCGTCCCGTCACTGTCTCATCTAAATCATCTTAATCCTCATGCTGGTGAAATTGCCACAAGGGTAGTATTCCTAATCAAGAAGGTTGTAGAAATTAGAAAGCAACTAAAATCTACTCGAATTGATTGTTCTCAGAGAGATTTTGACTAATTTGTTGTTTTTGGCAATCAAAAACCCATCCAAAGCCTGTTGAACACGAGAAAAACTTGCCACAGCCACACAAACACACGATGATGCACACACAAATCCATTCAAGCAATAGCACAAAAAAAGATGATAGTAGGATATAACATGGTTCAGTGATGGTGTCCATTTCTACTGCCAAAGAGAAGTCTCTTGTCTTTATTTCTCTACTCTTTTTTTTTTTTTTTTCGTTTTTGGATTACAGTTTACAAGTTACATCATATTTATATAATTATTATTTAAGCCTTAAGAAAGAATAATACAAATGATGAAAATATCCTTAAACCCTAACATGGATGATGGCTGACCGAGAATATTCATCGACTAACTGGAATACAAGAAACTTAACCCAACAAATCCACTTAAACACAACAAAGCCCTGGTGTTCTCTTTGATATCTCTTGTTCATTTCTGTACATAGAAAATAGACACATTTGGGCGAAATGTAATTGCATGCTCTTATCTCAATGGTTATAATCACCAAATTGTATTTCAGTTACATTATAATTTGGATTGGGTCGGGTTGGTCCAAGTCGTCCGCGCCTTTTACGGATGTTAGGATGCTGAGTACTGACTTCTATAACTTTGACAGTGAGAGAGGAGAAATTACTGCCATTTCGTAGATGTTTCTTGAGATGCATAGCGGTTTGAAAGATCATTCAAACCAAATCCAAACTGTTAATTAGAACTCCAACGTGGCCCACCAGAAGGTTCTTGAGAAGCAAGCAAACTCTACCAGCTTGAATTGTATTAGGGTCATGATGATTCTTGCTGGAACCATATTTCAAATCAAATTGTGAATTAGTTTTCTATATGGAGAATGATTGGTTCAATAAAAAACAAACATAAGCTACATGGACCATGTAGTTGTTCAGACATTGACCTGAAGTGAGTGGCTGAGTGTTTCTTTTCTGGTTGGATGTATTGGATGGCACGTCTTTCTCAACCAAATAATCCTAATTTTATATCCACATAGGCAGCCCTACTATAAAACAAATACATCTAATTAACCTATGAATTGACACATCTGATGTATTTTACCATTTTATGGTAAGGTGAGTGCACAAGTTCATCTTCATGGGGCATCCACTAACTAGATGGGTGCAACTCTAACATTGACCAGTTCTAGAGGATTTTACTGGCAGAAATCTCTATTATGATGTAGCCTACAGGCACCCTTTTTCAATTTCTTTATTTGTGGAATGGCCCATTGGTTGGCGCCCCTAGGACTAGTAATGGTCCTTCTATGCTTTTAGACCAATGGATAGAGCTAAATTAGTGCCTGATTGTTAAATGGGCCTGCGTAGTGTAGACCTGCCCGGAAAATGGGCCTGGGCCTAGTCTGGTTTCTAGGCCATTGAATTGGTCCAGAGGTTTAGGCCCCACAATTAAATGGGTGGATCTTGGACAAGCATAGCCTGGACCAATACCGCCTTTCAAGTTTGAACACAACTACCTAGGATTCTCTTTGCCAAATTCCAACTATCTTATAGGAGAGAAGGAAATGATATTGTTATGTTTCTTATAAGTTAGCTAAGCATGCTAAGAATGTAGATGATATGGTGGTTTGGTAGCATTTTTTACCGGACATGATTAAACAACATGTACTTATTGATTTAGAATTGATATCTCAATAATATATTTTGAGAATCATTTTATATAACAAAAAAGTATGAGGCTCGATTTTTGAATCAAGTGACGGCCCAAAAAAGAAGAAAAAGAAAATAAAATATCACAACACTGATTTTAAATTGAGTGGGACCTTAAATGTGATCTGTGCGACACACCTCAAACAAGTGCCTTACAATCCTATCAATGGTTCACTGGCCCAATGATGCAAACCCCATGCCTTTCTCTTTTACAATTCATCTTCTTTGTACTTATCGATGTAATCCGGACACCATTAACTTTCAAAGATAAATTTTGCGGCTTTTCTTCTTTTATGCGTGCGCGCATAACATTTTAGCAAGGGGGCCCTTTGAGAGACCTCAGTGATACACGAGTGAACCCCACTACACGCTAGAGAGAAGACCAACCGCACGTACAGGGGAGAGAAACACATGCACACACAAGGTGGAGGACCCCAACACACGCTAGAGAGAAGAACAACTGCACGTACTGGGGAGAGAAAACACCAGCACACACAAGGGAGAGGACCTAGGGATTCAACCGTGGGCAGTGGGTTGAGAATGGACTTCCAACCACTAGGCTATACCTTTAGTCTTGATTTCTCTGTTGACGTGCAAATATCTTCCACAGCCTCAAGGCTTTTGAAATTACAGGTCAGTGAAACGGAAAGACATATGGCTCTTACTGAACATGTCACTGTTATTGTTTAATTATATAAATGATAGCAATCACTTTCATTCCTACAGTCCACACAATTGATCTGATCGATCTCATCGTAAGAGTTCAATAGACTTCTACAAAGTCATGGATCTGTAACAAATGCACTTTTGCTCTTTTACCTAAAAATTTGGATACATTAATCTGTACAAACTCCCCTACTCTTTTACAGCAACATAAATGGGTGTCAACAACATAAATGGGCGTCACACTTTTGGAAGAAACCGCAGCTTCTTCTCAGTCCCTGCACTTCCAATATTATGTCAACCAAATAAAATTAGAATAGTTACACCTCAAAGCTGCAATGCTAAATCAGGTTGCTTAGACACGGCAGAAGTTGGTGACCCAGTAGACTGGAATATGACATTTAGGTCAGGGGGGACTGAATCCGACTTCCCCTGCCAAGATGGTTGTGAATGTAGCCCACCCCCGGTGCCTGTCTGACCCTCTGGACAAGAATCCAGGATGCGATTTATTGAGCTTGAATTGCCCAATACATTTGCATCCTCTGCTTCTGATCGATTCATGGGCATCTGTTGGATACAGTAGCTGCTGCTGCTGCTGCTGCTTCTAGAAACCATGTTGATAAGTCGTGAAGGTGTGGATGCCTCTGACACAAAATTTCCGACTGACCTAGGTGGTCCGACACCAACCAGCTTCCCAACATGTTGGGATCTATTAAGTGCATACCCACTCTTAAAACCATTGATAGGAGAGTGGATTGCAGGGTTCTGAGAAGGCTGAAAAGAATGCTTGGGTCCTAATCCACCTCCAGTGCCCACTAAACTTAAACCACTTCCATAATTTATTCCTCTAGCAGTTTCAGCACCCTCTGTGGGACCAGAAGATCTGTTCGCAACTGCAGATGTGGCGGTAGATGCAAGGAGATCTCTATTTGAATGAGATTCCAATGGCGGGTCAGTGGAGGGTTCCTGCTTTACTGATAACTCCGCACCATCTGACCCGACCGCATGAGGCATCAAATGTGATGAGCTTTTGGGTTGGGAAGGGCTTTGGGAGGCTGGCAGTGGCTGTTGTCGTGAAGTTGACAGCATCGGGAACTGTTTTTGTGGCCCTTCATTCTCCCCTAGCCATCCAGGTCCAAATTTCATTCCTCTAGGCAATGCCTTTTCAATCTTCTTTGAGGCAACTTTAAAAGCAATGGGGCCTAGATTCGCCGCAAATCGAGCCAGACTCCTCATGTATGCATGTTCTATATGGACACCAACCTGATTCAGACTATTAACTTTATCATTCGAATAGAAAAAACGATTCAAAGGAACTAAATATAGACGAAATAGAATACATAAAAAATGCCATAGGATCTTTAGTTTTGCTTGTAACACTCACAGCCATCAGATGTCTTTTCTCTCCTTTAAATGTAGTCAACATGGACGGCTCACATCCAGCAAGCGACTGCTGGGAGAGCCTGTAAGTGCCACGGCGGTTTTCATCAAATACAAATGGTTTCCTCCCGAATTTTGAAATTCCCTTTAACACAGAACCTACAAAACCAAGAAAAATAAACTCAAATCGTACCAGCCATGCAAATAGGAAAATGCATATATCACAGAGAAACGAACTTTTCCAGCTAGAGTAAACATAATATGGTCAATAGGTCTACTTCCTCTGCCTAGGCAGACCAATATGTATGAGACATGGCTTAGGGTGATCCAAACCATCATGTGATGAGCACTGCCATGGATGAGAAATGCTCCAGAAAATGTGTTGACTTCTTGCAATGTGATTCATTTGGTTTTACTATCTATTGCAAAACCCCCAATTAAATAGCTAGGAACATCCAGTAGCCGAGTGTAGGGCGTTTGCAATTTTATAACAGGCCCCTAAATGACAGGGATAAATTCCCAAAGCCTACACCTGTGCCATCATTGCTGGTAAAACAAGAAACCACTCAATTGAACATCTCATGTCACTTGCAGATTCTCATTTACATACCTGGAAACTCATCCTTTCTGTCAGATTTATGCTCAGACAACCCAGCATAGTTCTCACCATTGTGGGATGAAGTTTTTGCAAATATATCTGCAGTGCTGGGCCTATTAGAAAGCTGTCTTTTTCTTGATAATTCATGGGTTGAGTTAAACCAGATAGTATTATCTCCAGCATTAGCAGGAGTTGCATCTGATGAAAAATCGGAGCCAGCATGCTCAGTGGGAAGCCTGCCTGCTTTCTTGATGGAGCTCTTGCCAGGTGGTCTGCCCCTACGCACAGTTTTCATCTCAGGTTCATTTTCTTGGCGATCTTGCCTTAAATTTTCAAAATCCTTCTTTGCCAACTCTTGTATTGAGCGTGCCTGAAAAAGTATGCACACATTAAATTAGCATCCTTTACAAGATGGTAGGTGAAAGGATTGAAAATTGGAAAAAAAATATGCCAATTCGAGAAAATGATACCTGCCGAAAATAAATAGTATCTGGTGCATTGTAGTGCATCGCATTTGAACTAATCAAGAAGACGTCCTTCTGCATTTTTCACAGTGAGTTAACTCCCGGAATTTTATTTAAAACCACCTCCTCATCTAAATTACTAGCTAACGAGTCGATTGCATGGGAATGGACTGCAACTGAGACAGGCCCAGCACAGTTTAATCTGAAAACATGCTGAGCAAAGAGGACCGTGGGTTGCAGATAGTTTGGGATTATGCTAAGTATAGAGGACCATAGGTAGGAGATAGTTTGGGATTAAGGCCCAATATCAAATGCAAGGTGGTTAGGCTGTGCCATCAAGGCTCAATATGATAGACATGCCCTTCGCTCAGTTGCAACGCTCAACAGGAATCACATTTTGCCAACTTCCATGCTCTTCAAAAAAGATAATGGTAGAATTCCATTTATATTCTAGCCAAAACACAAACTGCACTTTCTTCTTTCATATCAATCAAGCAAGCAACATAAACAAGCATATTATGAAGGCAAAGTAATCCTTGGTGAAACAGAAACAGGTTAACTTGGAAACCTCTAGATGGTTGATTTGTCAAATTCAACAGGAGCAAAAAGAAGCCAGGACTTCAATCAAGTTGAATAGTTCAATTTATAAACAAATCAATTGATGGTAAATCCATGTCAAGGCGGTAATCACGGTTCCCCTTTTGACCTTCGATATATTTGATCCACTGGACTGGGGGCAGGAAAAAATCATTGTCAAGTTAGATTTCCAAATATTCCACCAATTAGGGATGTCAATGGGCCTCCGACTACCCAAACGCTCCAAGCAGAGAGAGAGAAGGGACCCTCTTTTTGGAGTTCAGACCTAATTGATAGTCGGGTCCAGTTGTGGGTCCATTTATGTCCATACCCAAGTATCTGGTTACCACATTATATTCACAATATCATGCATCATATAAAATATATATTAAGAACTTTTATATCGATATTTTTTATACAGCATTAGACTCATGCAGTGCAAGTGGTAACAACTCATTTCTGCAGCAACCAGGTTGAAAGTTTGCGTCCTCACTGCACACGTTTTTAACATATTTTGAATCTGTTCCAGAGTCAGGTTTGGGTCTAGAAGGGTCTGTCAGAGTTGGGTCTAGAGTCAAGTCCACCTTGGACCCAACCCATTTTACATCCCTCTCTCAATTCGCCAGAACAAAAGCCAAAAACAGCATCAGTCTTTTTATCAACAAAAGGCAAAAACAAAATTATCAATGCTCCAATTATTTCAAAATAAAAATGGAGCCACTCATAATCAAAACGGAGTTAGTAATCAAGATACAAAAATTTTAGAAAAAAGTCTAATGATAAAATAGTTCAATATTTAACATCAAAAAAAAAAAAAGTCCAACATTTTGTTTCACTTTCATACAAATGAAATCTAACAAAACTTTTGGCTGTGTATTGTGAGAGAGGCTCATGTGGCTTTCCCTCTTTGCACATAAATATTCCTCTTCTGCATAAAACCATATATAGCTTTTCCTTTCTTGCACATGAATACTTCCAATTATGTAAGTGTCCCTCACCAAGGATACACATTAACATTCCTCACATATGGGGTAAGCACCACTTTCTTGTGGGGCCCACCGGGGGTGGGACCAAGGGAGAACAAAAGTCCCCGCCACCCCCCCCCCCCCCCAACCAAAACCTCTTTCCCAAAAAAAAAAAAAACCAACCTACCTGTGTATGATGATGAAGGCTCAAATCATCATCCTAACAACATAATCAATGGCCAACAAGTTTTCACTATCCAAAATGATTGCAAGCCGATCCAACAATTCAATCCATTTGGATGGTTGCCAAACTTGGGATCAGTGACCATCACAAGGGTTCCTTGTTTTATGCTCCACTTGGATGGATCATAAGTTGGGGCCCACTAGGTGTTTAGCATGTAGTGCTTACCTTCTCGTGAGCACTAGTGCTCAGCAAAGTTTTTCCACATATATATATAATCAAAACGCACAAAAAATATCAAAGATTGATTTCTCCATCTCACCAATCATTTCTCCAAAACCATGTTCTCCATGTATAATCTTGCAACCCCCCTTTTTGTTCTCCCAACATATCGATCAAAGTCTCCCTTCAACGATCATTTCCTACAAAACTAAGTCATACCAAACTCATCCATTAAGTATCAAACTCTTCAATTGAATAATATCACTCCAGCTTGAGGTGTATAGGCAATTATTACATTTGAGAACGGCTCCTTACCTTAGTGGTAAGGAGCGCATGTTCTCATTGAGAGGTCATGGGGTTCAAACCTAGCCTCCCCCTCCTTTTGCATACGAGTTTTTATTACCTCACATATGCAAATTGTGTTTTGTCCTCACATGCGCAACTCCCCATTACCTTACATGTGTGAGTTGTGTCTTGTCCCCTCACATATGTGGGTCCCCATTACCTCACATGAGTGAGTTAAGTTATTGAGTTGTGTCTGTATACGAGCCCCAGGCCTTCAGCTAGTTTTCCAAACATATATATATGGAGAATATTAGTATGCATTCATCCTTCACCATAGGATGAGGGACACTTCTATATTTGGATATATTAATGTGCAAAAGACAAAACTCTATGAAAAAAGGGAATGCTCAAATACAAATAAGGAAAGCCATATAAATATATATATACACATATATATAAGGAGAATGCTAGTATGCATCCATCCCTCACTAACATTCATCCCTCACCATAGGGTGAGGGATGCTTACATGGCTTTCCCTGTTTGAATTTAAAAACTGCCTTTTTTTTTATAAAGTTTTTTGTCTTTTGCACATTAATATATCCAAATATAATACTGTCCCTCACCCTATGATGAGAGATGGATGCATATTAATATTCTCTTATAAGTATATCTATATATTTCTTTAATACAGTCTCTACTAGTATAACTCTTATCATCATTTCTCTTGACCTCTCCAATCTTCTTTAAATCCCTGTTAACTACAACAACTATCCTATTTCTTAAACCACTCTTTAGTGACTAGGAAAGTGTAAACCGATCCATTGGATTCCTTGTTACCTAACTTCACTCTCCTTGACATAATTACAATGAAGCTATACCTCCTCCACTACAAAATATCACCTAGTTCCTTCTCTGTCACCATACCCACACACCAAGAGGAAAAACTTCAACTTTTTGTGCTCATTTCTTGACCCTCACCTTCCTCCAAAGGCATTGGAATTAATACCTTATTCACAGCATCGTTTTTTTTTCCTTTTTGCAGGTCACTTCTAGAGGACACCATAGCCAACCCCAATGCCGCTTCTTACCACAACAGGGCTCCATCATAAGGACACTGCACACCACTTCTGTAAACGGTTTAAAATATAGAAATCTCACCACATGATTCCGCAACATTGCAATAATTCCTAAGTTTGAAAGTCATCCTAAATTCAAGAATCCATCGAATTGAATAGGCAATATTATCGAGAAGGCGTCCATATTTTCAAAGAAAAATAGAGTAAGAAGCGCTAGGAAGACATATAAATATTGATAGAAGTTGTACCATTGGCCAAGTTCCTCGAGACTGTATTCTATGTCAAACCAAAGAGTAGATAATTAGAACTGTGTAGGAAAGAGGTACTCCCAGGAACATGACTGTTTCATGTGGAGGTCACACTTTCCCAAATTCCCCATAACACTTTCTCAAATTCCACATGCGAATGAATGCAGGCACTTCCACTTTTCAAACCATTTCTCTTCTATGAGAGACAAAGTATTACCTAGAAAAACTTAAAGAGAAGAAAAAGAACATGAGAAGCCCATCTGGAAGCACCTCCACACGCATGCAGGAACCCCTGATGTTTCACTAGAGGAACAAATGGACCCTTCGTGGTAAACATGATAAACACTGCAAACGAAAAAACGAAACCATCCAAAAGCATCACATCCAGAAAATAACAGTATGGCATGTACTTGAATAGCCAGATGTTGGAATCGTTATGACCACAATAAAAGAAACAGAGAAGAGACTCTTAAAAGGCAGGAGGCATCCTCACAAACCATTCATAGGAAGGGCGGAAAAGAAAAGGAATTGCTAAGCAGAACAGAAAGAACTACAGGTTTCAAAACATGCATTTTTAACAGCTGTTCATGTTGGGCAGCCAAATAAAACATCACCTAGTCATGAATGAATACAATACTGGCAAACAAGCGACCTTGTGCCCAACAATTAACTTATAAAATAAGACTAACAATTTAAATTTGTTAATTATGAAGAATAAAATAACTTAATGCAAATTTTGTTAAAAAATATAACCCCAAATAACAGTTTAATAATTATAATCCCGAATGCAAATTGACCAACCTCAAATTGTTCCAAATTCGCATAAGCTCTAGAAGAGAGCTTCTTCCTCACAGTGCTAAAATCCATGGGATGCTCTATTATTTCATGGTAGTCTGGCAGCTGTATGAGAAACAACCCAAATTCAGTTCACACAAGAAATCTAGCATAAAAAACAGATGGACTCCCTCAGAAACCACCTCACCTCATTGGGATCCACAGGTTCTGAGAATACACCATATGTGTCTTTCCTGCAACAAATAGAAGGTTCTCATGAAACCCAAGATAGAAAAGCAAGATTAAATTAATTAAACTGAACATAACCGTCACACGCTGACGCACTTTTGAAGCCTGTCGAGGATAAAAGCCAACAGCTTTTTGTCTGGTAAAGGTGTCCCAGGGCCGGAATCAGGCGGAGTCCCTGTCAGTAGGTACTTAAATCAATTAGAGATTAGTCAAAGGTGGGTAAGTAGATTCACTTGGCAGGAAGCACAACTAGTAGCAGACCATGTAGAGCTTCGGTCCCTTTCGATCCCGAATTATGTCTTTCTGCCTGCACAAATCCCATGCCAAAATCAGTTGGTTGAGACATAGGAAGCTTTAACAGAGCCCAGATTAGCCAAAAAAGAGGAACCCAAAGATCAAAATTTTCTTCTTTACACGAATCAGCTAGTGCAAAGTGAATTGGAAATAAGGAATTACAGTGAAAATCAACAGAAAGCATAAGGACCGACGAAAAAGGAGAGATCTTTTTCAAAGAAAAGACAAATTGGGACTTTTCAGCAATAACAATCGACCATTTGAGAAACTCTATCCACAATTTAAAAGACCTCTTTGACCGAGATTTCCGAGAAAAAAATTGAATTTTGACTAAGTCAACTCAAAGAAAGTCCGATTCCGGACCGTAAGCGCGAAACGATCTCGCGGTAATTACAAGAACCGAAAAGTTGCCGCAATTTCCAAGAAGAAAACGAACCCAAAAAACCTCACCTTTTCCCCCTCGGAGCCGGCGGCGAAACCTCCATCTCCAGCGGAGACGGCATTGATCTTCCGCTTCTTCCGAGGCGTCTCTCGGTCCAGATCTACGGATCCGTACGATTCCTCGTCCGTTCCTCCGCCGCGAGAATTGCCGGACGACGACCGCGGCGGCGGCGGCGGCGGCGGCGGCAGGCGGAGGACGACCTTGAGCTTCTTCTCCCGCCTCTTTCCATCGAATTCATCTCCTTCTTCGTCGTCGGTGCGATCTGCGTCCGGGAAAGGGTTCCGGCGGGTGGAACGGCGGACGGCGGCGCTGCTAGGGTTGTGTAGATTAGGGCTCGGGTTCCGGAAATTAGGGTTAGGGCTTCGATTCTGCTTATGATGATGATGATGTTGATGTTGTTGTTGTCGTTGTTGGATTTGTCTGAGATTTCGTTTTTGGAGATCCAAAAGCGAAGGCCGACCTTTCTTCTTCTTCTTCTTCTCCACTGTCTTCTTCTTCTTACCCATTCTCTCTCTCTCACTCTCTCTTTCTCTCTCTACGTACAGAGGAGTTATTTCTGGGGGAGGTTCGCACGTGACATCATACGTGTTGAGTTGTTGGCACGTGGGGAGACGAGATGTTATTGTATTCTTTAAGTGGTTTGGAAAAAGAACCGCAACCGGGGGAAGGGGCCCTACTTTTGGGCCCACATTTGATTAGGGCCGATTTTAATTGATCCTTCGCTCGCTGTTGAATTGAATCCCAAAAACTTCTAAGTAGTGAAAACGCCATAAAACTTTAAGGTGGTTAAATAAGGGCTAGGATAATGTGGTGGGTGAAGCTTACTTTTTGGTACCCTCTTAACTAAGTAAGCCTCAGAAGTTGTTTTGGTGGGCCCTACAGACAGCTATCTTTAAAAATTCAAAGCCGTTCATCATTCAAGATACATTTAAACGGTGCAGTGCCAAAATATTACCACATTAATGATGGCATGGATGAGTGGATCCCTGCAATTAAATATGGACAGTTGATCCCTTTCATTTTAAGAATGATGAATGGGAAACAAGGGACCATCAAGTCAGAGGGCCCCCACAGCAAATAATGTCTCCTAAATGGAGGCTTCATTTCACTTCCGGACTAAAACTGCTCATCCTGGCATCCACACCGTCTATTTAGTAGACCACCACTTCTTTGCAGCATCACAGGTCAAAGAAGGTCGTGCTTATCACAGGCAGTAACCATGTTTCTTCGACAATTTTTAACTTCGTGATATTTGCAAATGTCTACTATCAAAAAATTATAAATTTTTTATTACAACATGAGAGACAGATAATATTGCAATACAATGTTTTTTGGGCAAAATATCACATGAAAATTTCTACCGCTTGTAGTAGAAATCAAGAAATGTGTACTGTTGCCTGACATGATAGATATGTGAGGCACATTTCAGAAGAGATGTTGGATTTCAGAGCCAAGGAGAGCATCATTTGAATAGGCTGAGTGAAGAAAAACTTGCTTAACCGACCCCAGACATTAGATTAGTCGCAATATTTTCATTGTTAAATTATTGTGATTTGCATACAGCAGAGCCAAGGAGAATACTATAGCCATCGGATTAAGGCAGAGAACAATGCTACTAATCCAGGTCAGGTGGTCTGGCTTGTCATTAATCATGTCAACACTCTCTACCTTTAGAATCTGTATTGCAGATTCAGCCGCTAGCATCAAAATTTGTGATACATGTTCCTGACAACTGAATTGGAAATTGTGTTTTAAAGGAACTTCATAAGCATGCTGAGGCACCTTGAACTGTAAATGGAAAAAAAACAGAAGCAAACCACTTAAACTAAGTCAGAAATTAACCATATCCTGTTATGAAATTTTGATTCGATTCATTGCTTTCATGAGCACCATCATGATCCCGGCCATCCACTGGCAGAATCCATCATGGTTCACCCCTATAAAGGAAATCAAGCCACTCATTAATCACCAATCTTTCAAAGACATGTTGAGCCAGTTGAATAATTGGTCCAAACCATCCAAATCATTCCAGTCCTAATGGACATTTTAAATGTCAGAATTTCAGTTGAATTAGCCATCGTGTCATGGGACTCACCAATGGGGCAACATTTCATCTGACAGTATTCGGTGAAGAACCCATGAAGCAAATACTCCAGAGCACTTCCAACCAGAATGCAGAACAAGAAAATATTAAATCACAAAGAAACCATGTCTCAGTGATTCCTACAGTGCAAGTAGTCCTCAGCCCAATATGGGAGAGTCCAACATTTAGTAGAGACCATCACTTCTGACTACGTTATTATATTAAGGTTTTCGCTGGTCTCTTTTATTATAGTCTCCAACTGCAATACTTCAATTCTTCCTGGAGGATCAGTTTTTGGTTCTTCAATAAAGAAGCACAACCTTGCACCTAGTCCTAATCTCACATGAGATTTGATAGTATGAAGACAAATGCACAAGAAAATTTCTATTACAAGGTCACACACATCTCAGTCAGTCAGAAGTAAGCATACAAAATTATTTCCTCTGAAGGAAAAGATGCTGCACAAAATACATTTGTTTTACTAGAGTAGAAGGAGGGAATCCATGCTTCTTGGGGCCCAAAAATACCATGCATTTTCAACAAAGAATAACCAATAAACGAAAAAAAATGCTAATAGTGTTCCACAAATTTTCATTGAGGACCAAACAGACTGTGGGGTTGCCCAGGGCTTTTAAAGCCCGATCGGCATATACCCCTGACAGATGACTCATATGGTCCAAATTTTCATTGAGGACCAAACAGAGCCCACAGCTGCCCTGGGCTTTTAAAGCCTGATCGGCATGTGGCCCTGACAGATGAATCATATGGTCAAACAAATCAAAGCCAACAAGACTAACAAATGAGAAACCTTTTAGGCTAGAAGACCATTGACTAGAAGACCATTGACAAAGTCAGCAGGCGCACCTTAGTAGCAGTACCACAAACAGATGCAATATACAATGAAGTGGAATGAGTTTTCTATTTCACAAATAAAACTGTTATTAAACATCTGTGCATGCAAAGTGGAACAATGGAATCATATCCTGTGCCAACCTTGAGACCGTGAGATATAAATCAAAATACCAAGAAAGCAGTAGAGAAGCACGATAACCAAATAGCGGACTCGCCAATCCTTGATTCTAGACAGTACAACCTGCATGTTTGAATAATAAAAAAGACTTTCTTGTTACTCAAAACTGGAAATAGAACTATCAAACAGAGCAACAGAGAATGATATAAATCATGTGCAGTGTTAAAAAATAACTAGCAGTCATGAATGCACTAAGTGTGAAAGATACAAGTGTAGTGCAGTGTTAAAACCAGCCCAATTGGATTTTGGGGGCTTTGCACTTCTTTTACTTAATACAAATTTTACCTTAAAAACCCATAATAACAGTCATGAATGTACAAGAGCTGCACAACGTGCCTATTCAGCCAAATTGATAGAGAATATTACTAATGAAAATAATGTTCTATTGTATACAAAAGCAGAACCTGTTTTCTTCAGCATAAGTGTGCAGATTTTACTACTATGGAAGAATTTACAGAATTTGGTCTAACATGGTTCAAAAGCCAATTAATAAATTCAAATCAGCTGATTTTTTATCAGTTCAATATGGACCCCGTGAAAATAATTTGATATTTTCTTCCAACTAAACTATGTACATCTGTATCATTCATATAATACAACTGGCTATTAGTTTTTCAATTTGTTTTGCAGTTTTTGCTAGAAATGCTTTTCATTTTTTCTTGTTAAGCCTACATATATTGTAGTGTATGCACTTACACACTTTGGATTCCTTTTAATTCGGTAAAAATAACTTTACTTGTCTACTTTCAGCTACTGATCATGTCATCTACTTGCTTCAATTGATAAGGTAATGATACAGGTTTTAGCTACTACATAGATGCTTGAAGGGTATAGTTCAAGCGGACCCTACTAAACAAACAAAGCATGGGAGTCAATGATGGTTGATCGGGTCCAACATTTCAGAAAGGATAGAAGAAACAGGGTAGGGGGGAATCCTAAAAGGCACTACAATAGATCCAAAAGGAAAATTCTACCAATGAGAAATGAAAATTTTAAATTCATGTCTGAAATGAAAATTTTAAGTTCATGTCTTATTAAGACCAGAAAAATCACAGGTATTTTCAAATCTCGGAAAAGGTTCTATTTTTGTTGTAGTCCTAGAGTAGACCCAGATCTCTTTCAATGGAGTTGGTGCATTCAGCATAATGCCAGTGTTGTAGCCACTACCCAGTGAGTTAGGATGTGGAAGCCTTGAATTTAATCAGGTACAACCCTTACTATTAAGCTAGACCCACATAGATGTGAGCAACATGGCTGATTATTCAACTTGGATGTTACTGGCAAAATAATACTTATTTTCTAATAAGGTATTCATTCAACAACTACACACAGGACACATAAATAGGTGCCAGATGCACAGGTAAAATTAATAGCAACTTCCCATTTATTCAGACAAGAAGGAGCCGGAATAAGCATCCATGGAAGTACAACAACCTTTTGGACTAGCCCGTGGCACTGTGGAAGGTGCTTACTATTGCAATCTTGAGGTTGTGGGGTCAAGTCTGGTTACCAATAAACAAAATATAAGACATCCTTTTACCAGTTTTTAACTTACTATATGAGATTCAAAAGCTGAATGAAAAAAAATATATATATATATAGCCACACGCATCTCGCTAATACTTCAAGACCAAATAAGATGCTATTTTTTCCTATTCAGAGCATTCTACATAAGATATCATGAGCAAAAATATGAACTCTACTAGATATGTACTCAGGGATTAGAGAGAGAGAGAGAGAGAGAGAGAGAGAAAACAGGAATTTTCGGTCAACTTACATGGCGAAGGAAGGTCACAACTGCCAAAGCACATACACCTCCAACAAGCATATGAATCTGGGAACCGTGGTGCATAGTCTTCTTCTCACCAATGTGGAACTATCAGAAGACAAGCATTATCTAACACATTTTAGAATGCATAAGGTTCATTGCCATCAAAACCAAAGGCATTTATACTGATTGTTATGTAAGGAGCAGCACTATTGAGAAAAACCTAATTGATCTGATTACTAAAAGCTAGAGTTCTATACCTTCAGACTGAAATGTGTTGTGCATGCAGATGTGTGAGAATGAGAATAATAAAGTAATAAATCGTGTCTCATGCACAATAATTATGCCAAAAACTGATTTAAGTATAAAAAAATGAGACATAACAGAAAAATGAGGAAATAATCAAAATGCGCATTTGAAACGTAACCGAT
The DNA here is from genome assembly GCA_037013555.1 of Sextonia rubra. Classification (NCBI taxonomy): domain Eukaryota; kingdom Viridiplantae; phylum Streptophyta; class Magnoliopsida; order Laurales; family Lauraceae; genus Sextonia; species Sextonia rubra. Next base: position 56,754,670 of record JASUAD010000013.1, on the reverse strand, counting down.
TGTCAAAATATTAATATTATCAAGCAACATGGGAAAACTATAGTGCCAGACATGCCCTTTGAATGAGTTTACAACTCACTCAGCAATTCCACAAGTTTTACTTCTATTGTTGGCTGATAATTTCATTAAGAATACAAACAGAAGCTTTGGCTCTGGGTGTTGGTTATCCCTAAGAAACCAGAAAAAATAAAACTCCGTATGTTATTAACATTTTTAAGTATCCACAGAGGAATCACAAAACCCCAAGGCATACCTTTTGAAAAAGAGGAGCCATCAACCATCCTAGTGCAAAAGTAAGAAACCCTACAGCAAATAGTAACGCAAAACTTTCTATATGCCAAATGGTTTCTGTAAGCCCTGTGGTTATAGTTTCAGTAGGAGCAGCGGCCTCAGTGGAAACAGAAGTGGAATTATTCTGTGGATTAAACCACAATGAAACCTCATGAAGTCTCTGCCTTCGAACAGCATCACCAGCATCAGGGTCACCATTTGAATTTGTCTGAATGTGTGTGTTTGCAAGTTCTCTAGCGGCAGCCATTTTCCTTAACTTTTCATAATCATTGAGAGAATCCTTGACCTTTTTGAAATCTGCAGGTTTGATGTTTCTTGCTACACTGCCACAAATTTCACATGCAGTGGATCCATGGGTAATAAACCACTTCAATGCACAAGCATAATGTGCAATGGCGAGATCGCCTTTGCATGAACACCCGAGATTGACAAGTGCATCCTGATGTTGATAGGAGCCATTTTCGACGTCAATACTACAAATGAATCTCTCCCCATCCGGGCTTCCTCTTTGGCGATTGTTTGTATGAGCGACATCATTTTGAACATCATCTCTCAGATAAGCTTTGTGGGCTAACATGACTGCGTCTTTCAAACCTTCCTGTGAGAGAGGGGTGATAGTAATATTCAAGAAAGCTAAGACAGCATCTGCCCTTGTGTCAGATTCGGCACATTGGCATACACGGCAAAGTGACAAGCTGCTTCCATCTTTATCAATGCCATGAGATGAAACAGGAAGTGTTTCTTCAACCTTTTCACCTGCTGTAATGGAAGACAAATCCTTATCATATGCTGCACCCTCCTCGCTAGACTGTATTTGATCTTCCCTGGGTCTCATCATAAAGTAGAAATTGAGGAGTAAAAGCCAATCGGTAGAAAGCAGGGACTGCTATCAACAAGGAGTTTAAAAAAAAAAAGATCTATTTCTGTGTGCGTGTTTTTTCTTAAATGCATGTACTTTCTTTTCTTTGTTGTCTCCCTAAGATCTTTCTGTCCAAATCTCATGTTGCCATTTGTGGAGTTGATGGAAACGTGTTAAGAGTTTTTATACAAAACCATGGGCCAAGAAATTTCCTGAATCCAAAATCCACTAATTCAGGATTCTTTAATCACACCTTCCTAAAACATATATGTTTCCTAATGTGCGAGGCGTGTCAATAGCTAATCAGAGAATCCTTATTCTTGGGCTTCAACTTTCATCACACTATTTTTTTGTAAAAACAACTCTACTGGAATATTTAAACATTACCTATTCTAAGGCAAATGTTAAGTTTATAGGCTGCTATATGTGCAATATCCCTAAAAAAAATGTGTGAGATTACTGCCCACATCGGGTGTACTCAAATTTCACCCTAGACTTACTTAGTGCATGTGTATGGATTTTGAGTATGTGTTAGCGGAATAGTTCTATTCGGCTATATACAGTTAGAAACCCATTTCATAAAAAAAAGAAAAGAAAAAGAAACAGAAAGCTTCCATACTTTAAAAGATTTAAAAAATAAATTTCCATACTTGGTAAATCTTCCTCTTCATCTTTATCCCATCTTTCAAGCCCTCCCTCAACCTCCCCTTTTAAAGGAATATTTTATGTTATTTGCATGTATTGGATTATAGGTTCCAATCCAGGACCTTCAGTTTATTTTTGGACTTTTTAGCCACTCGAACAATTTAAGTGTAGGCTACCAATTTAAGTGTTGTTCTTAGAATCCAAACAATTTAAGTCCTAAATGACTTATATGGGGGTAAAATCTAAACCTAAACCTGTTTGTTTGAACTACATGAAAATGAAGCATATCCAATTCAAACTCTACATGAGTTGCAGATCCCTTACAGCCTTTCCCTGGTGCAATAAGAGTTGAGTTAAGTTTACTTTAGTTGGGTACCCAAGTTTCTTGTTTTGGTTTGTCATGGATTATACACGAGTTTTAAATTTAGGTCTAGGCTTGAACCAAATATGAGCGAACTTAATCTATTCATTTTTAACAGGTTTTTATCATGCAGGTTTATGGCTCCGTTTGGCATCATTCCTGCATTGAAAAGCATGTCCATCTTAAAATGAATCGTGTTGAGAATTTTCTCTTTCAGAAATCACCATTTGTGGGTTGATTTTCTTAAACAGATGCTACATGAAAAAGCACTATGCTAAAATCGTGTATAGTGCACAACTGCACGGATGATGGTGCAAATACATGTGGCGCACACTGCATGCAGAAGCGGAAGTAGTTATTGGGTTTAGAGCTCAACACATTTGTCGGACGGGGTGGATGATCCTCCTCCATCCGCTTCCTGCTTTTCATAAAAATAAATTTTAAATTCATTGTTTATTCTTCATTTCATCAAGAGAGTTTTAGAAAACATTTCTGACCATTTTTTTTTAAAACACATAAGGGCATATTTATATACACACTCTTTCGGCAAAAAAAAAACCATATTAGCAGAGTTCATGAAAATAAATTCATGAGGAAGTACAACAATTGGTGTTTAGTCTAAAATATTTTTCTTTGGTGAATTAGAAATAATATTATTTGGGGCAGTTGCGGAATATTTGATAAAAACTATAGAAAGAGGGGCAAAAGGGTGGATAGAGGGTACAAGTAGGGATGGGGAGTATCGAAATAGGAAGAAAGGAAAATGGCATTGTAGTAGATGAAAAGGGAGGAGCCTGCATATGGAATTACAACCAACGATGAAATGGGAAAAGAGTGAACCTTTCCATGAAAATTGAAGTACAATGGTCCCTATAAGAATTCCATTTTTAACATTCTCAAGGAAAAGATTGATGTGGCGAAGAAACGACAGAAAAGTGGTTCAAATGAATTATACTGCACCAAATACATTAAAAATAATTTCTCTGGAAACAATATCATTTTCAACAAAATCATGTTACACAAACATGCCGTAAGACTTTGCATCCAAACGTATTTTCTTTTTTTTTTTCAAAAATGGAAATTCCTCTTCTAGAGTAATACCAAATGGGGCCAAGCCAATACTAAAATATTCCTTTCACTTGGACTAAATAAGGCTTAGTTGACTAAGTATGTCCAAGTTTGGCCCTTGGGTTTTTAAGAATAACAAAAAGCCCTCATTTTATGGGTTTTTGAGAGTTGGGTGGAGCACCTACAAGAGCTTGATTGACAATCCTAGATTGGCCGCTTAAATAGACAGCCAATAATTAAAGTATAAAAAATAAAATTTATGTGGAACATTTAAGGGGATTTAACCTGAAAAAATTCATTAGATGGATCCCATACCCAAAAAAAACCTTATAGTTCTGGCAACACCAGATTGTTCCTCATAGTTTGATCTAGTAAAAAAAATTGAAAAAAGTTAGGGACGTTAAGGTCACTCTTTTTTAATATTATATATATATGAAGAATCTTCATACGTATCCGTCTCTCACCATTTTTTTCGTGAGAACTCTAGGTGGGACATATCTATCACTTAATCCAAACTTTACAATACACATGGGACCCCATGATAGCAACTCGACCCAAGTTTTGGTCGGATCCAAATTTATTGGACGTTGGATCAATTGTACACCAATCCGAACGGAATGAATTTGTGAGCCATTGATGAAGGGGTTAAGGATATGTGATTGGGGCCAAATTTGATATGTGGGGTGTTTTCACATAGATCTTTTCAACCCCTAGTCTCATCCCTTGGTGGGGTCCACAGTGGGCCCCACCAAAATGTGTGCACGAAAAGTTCATGAGGGACGTATGCACAGGAAAAGACCCCTATATATATTAGATGATTTTATTAAAAAAAATCACTTTAGACTCCTGTAGACCAAAAAAGACTTTAAATATATATAGAACCGCAGTGGTCTCAAAGGCACTTTTTAGTTTTTTTTTTTTTGTTATTTTGCTGAGCGGCGATATACCATCTCACTTATATATACGAGTTTCTTCATCCTTATCCTCCTTTCTCCTTTATTTTTCTGGGATATAGAAGGAACGCGACAAGATGATGATAGGTTAAAATACTTGGGTAATGCTTGTAAGGTATTTGGCAAAATGACTGAGAGGGACGCCTCTTTATAAAGCACTTAAACAATATGTATGTAAAGTATAACAGCTTGGGACATGCCTGTAGGGTGTTTGATAAAATGACTAAGAGGGATACCTGATTGTAGAACACTTTGATTGCTAGCTACATAAATAAATGTAACTTAAAGTGAGTTGCAAAGATTAAGATTGAAAAGATTAAAAAGAAAATGAAAGAAAGAAAAAAAGCTGTGGAAGATGATGTATTTAAATGGATATATATCATACTGGGGTGTTTTGGTAATAAATTTCCACTGGCAACCAAGTCCAAGACAATGAAGTCACTATATTATGATGGAAAAAAGAGGAGGAGGAAGGAGGACGATGAAGAAGAAGCTTTATATGTGAATGAAAAGAGATATCGCCACAGCAAAAAAAAAAAAAAAGCTAAAAGGGACCAAACCACTATGATGGATGCATATATTTTAGGTCGTTTTTGGTCTGCAAGGAGTCTAAAGAAATTTTTTCGATAAAACCCTTTATATATTACTAAAGAGAGATGTTAACATCCCTAAAAGACAAGTCTCTTTCCCATAAAAAAAATGGTAGTGATCAGGCCATGTTCAGATCTCCGGCCTCCCACATCGCGAAAAGGTTAAAGGAATCCACTCATTCCTCTAATGACGCTACGGCCGCCAGATCCTCATGCCTCAGGAATGGGATCTTGGAATTTGTTCCTTCGCTTTGTTGATGTTTGTATGCGCCTTTTTCTTTTGATCCATTCTTTTGCTGATTGGGAACAAAATGTGATAAGGATCGTTGATGATTTGGTTGATTACGAAGATTCTTGTCTTGTAATGGATCCGTGTGTTCTAGTCTATTTGAATATGATTAATTTTAGTCATGAAAAAGCAATAGATTTTGTGGAAATTTCTCATTCTTTCACAATTATAAGAGTGGTTGTTGCAGGTGGATTCGGTTCAAAGTATGAATAAATGCTTATTGAAATCTGAATGTTCCTGTTCGATCGTATTTATGACATTTTCCTGGAAATAAAATATTCATGGTCTACCGCAATTGGGATGTGATTTGTGGTTGGTTATGATGGGTACTTGTTTGATTTTATCTTTAAGGATGGACTCATGCAGTTATTGTGAAGGTGAGGTACCCCTCAGGGCCGTTTGTTAATTTAATTGGTAGAATGCAGTAAGGTGAATTATAATTTTAAAAGATAAAAAAAAGAGAAGTTAAATTAATCCAATGATTAGATTTTATTTTTTAGTGAAAGAAGAATGTAATTATTTTACTTTTTGTGTTAAAAGTAGATATTTTTTATTAGTTAGTGAGATGAAAAAGTAATTTTTTAACTTTTTGTGTAAAAAGATAAAAGAATTTTTTTGAAATGTGATATTTTGATTTGACTTTTTAGGTTATTATGTGGTAGAATGAAAGATGACTTTAACCTTATAATAAGAGCAAATTAACAATTAACAAACGGCTACTCAATGAATTTTCCAGGATAGAGAGTGTACAGTAGAACATATTCTGAAGTAGAGATTGCTACGTAGTAGCTTTTGGACGCTTAATCCTGAACGTCAATTCGACCTTTGCCAAGCTGGTAGTCTCGAAGCCATCATCTTTCCTAGAAGATATGGAAGATTCATCGGCTTGGGTGTTGGAAGCTTCCAGAATTTCGGCGTTTGTGAGATTCCTCGTGACGTCAGGGTCGAACATGGCTCATTTTTTGCAAGAGATCAGATTAGAGGCAGGCAAAGAGCAACATTACCGCAATGTTAACGTCGCTTTTAGTAATATTGAAAAAAAAACAACATTAATATCTCTAAGGATGTTAATGCCGCTTTTTTACCTTTTTCAATTTTATTATTAGATCGAACATTGATAAGTAATTTGATGCTGTCAAAACTATAAAGTCTTTTTCAATGTAAGACCCATCTACTATGTTTTTTCAGGTTAAATCTCCAACATTTAAATTGTTCTCACTTTATTCACTCAATTTCTTAGATTTTTGTTTTTTAAATTATCACTCCACTTTACAAGAGCCTTAAATTCATTTAGTCACACATACTGCTTGTGCCTCTAACCACCTACAAACCATATGGATTGAATTCAAACAATTTCAATCTAGGAGATTTCTAAATTCTTCAACTGTTTTTCCGTAGGGTGCATTTGTTTAACATTTGCTAAAATGAACTATAGTTCTATTTATTTATTTGTTTATATTTACAATGATGATAGTTGGTGCCTATGGCTTCTTGAAATTTCATTTTTGATTAGTGGAATTTTAGAAATGCAGTTTGATGTCTCAACATCTTAGATATTGGGGGTTAAGAATGAATTTGAGAAATTGGAGAGGACAACGTTAAGAAACTTAATAAACTATCAACAAAAAAAATTTATCAAAATTCTAGTCATAATGCCCATTGAGTATTGTGACCACACTGACAAGAGAAATTACATGGCCAAGTTTATAAAAAAAGCATTGGTTGCACTAACAGAATATAAAGAACTTAAAATACACATCTCTTATGCATTGGCATTCCCAAATTTAAGTACATTACAAACTCATTTGTGCGAGAGCCACAGAAGGGGTATGAAAGTCTAGACTTTAGGTTGGAGTGTGAGATCTTTTGACACAATGAAAAACGCCTTCTTTCTTTCGAATTTTAGCTACCAATCTTGTTTGCACCAAACGCACTTTAGGGATAGAATTTCTCCCTATTTTTTGGCAAACCACTATTGCACAAACACATCCTACAAGTTGATCGAAAATAGGATTTAATATAAGTCAAGTTAGCTCAAATCCAACGCATCAAGGGAAAGGGAGAGCAGTGAACTTTGTTTTAGGGAAATAAAATGGCCCAACAAAAACTCATGCATTTGCTATTTTATACGTGTCCAATCAAGACCACTTGGTTTAGCCGTCACTACAAAATAACTGGGGAGAAATTAACCTTTTAATCTTGTTGTTTTGAACTGTCCTTAAAAAAAAGGCCTCAATGCTTTCTAAACAAAAAAGGATTTTACATGAAAATTTTCCGTAGACAACAGTTACACAATATTGTATGGAGTAGTTGTGAACACACTTGATTGGTTCTGAGAGAACTTTTGTATTTAAAATAAATATTCTTCAGAGAGTTGCTAGCCACGCTTGTTTATTCTTTAATGAGTAATTTTTAGGGAGCCACTAGTGGTTCTTATCTATTCTTTATGGGGAGCTATTAGTGATGCCTTTGTATAACTTTTAGGATTTAAAATAAACATTAGAGGCAAAGTTCTTTTTTATCTTGTGACATTGCACTCACAGACAGCATATTAATGGCTCTAAAGAGGAAGATTTATCTTCTTGATTCCTTTTCCTCCCACAATTATGTCGTTGATACTTGAGATTCTACTCAATTTCTCTCTAACGATAATTATATGAGGTTTATGTATTTGTTCAAATTAAATTGGATGAAATAATTTTACTTTTCCATGTGGTTTGACCTTATAAAGAAAGAAGCTAAAAGAAGAGATCAAATGCTTACCTCTCACGTAGAGATGGATAACACAACATAACATGGCTCCTATTTGCATGCCCAAAAGAAATATAGCTCCATCATATTTTTATTTTGCACAAAGTAGAGAAAACCCAAGAGTGAACCTATAATGACCTGAATTTTATTTTTCAATTAGAATTAATCTTGACCATAGATTTGACCTTTGATGGACCTCACTTGCCTTTGAATTTCTTTTATGAATTTATGCTATTTAAATTTGATTAATTGTTTGTTTAACATTAGTGGGTCCCGTGTCTTGCTTGAATTTGTGGTGATAGGAAGTTTGGCTCAACTGGTAGTCCAATCTAGACACTCAATAGTTTGACCCTTCTGTGCAAACAAATAATGCCCATCAGATTTGGGCCCTGCTCATCCATCACCACTAAACTTAGTTCATGCCAACCTTTATTTAGCCCAAAATGGACCCAATTAACACTAGAGCCTAGTCAAACCCATGAGGCCGACACATTATCTTCTATGCAACTTAAGCCACCTATTTGACTGTCACACGAACAATACACTGCCCATTCACTTACTGCCAACACCTCGCTCGACCCATATGCCCCAACCAATTAGTTCAACCCCCCTGTTAACCCACTTGCAAGATATACCAATTTGGACCCCACCCAAAACCATGCTTACCTCTCTCACTCATTTGTAGTCCAAATCCAATGATTCATATTTGAACTAAGTACTTAGCCCATATCATATGATTATGGCCCAAACCCAATAGCCCATGCACGAACCCATCTCCTAGACTCATTTGCTAATCTGCTTGCAAATCATCATTAACAAGAACTTGCATCAATTTTCTAAGATATTTAGATCAAGGCAAGTCAAGCCCATTATCCACCATTGATTTAGATTAAGGCAAGTCAAGCCCATTATCCACAATTGATCCAGGCGAGTAGTCTTACTATATTAAAATAGCACCTGAGTTTTTTTATTCCTTGTCTCAAGATATACCAATTTGGACCCCACCCAAAACCATGCTTACCTCTCTCACTCATTTGTAGTCCAAACTCAATGACTCATGTTTGAACTAAGTAATTAGCCCAAATTCATTCCGGATGATTATGGCCCAAACCCAATAGCCCGTGCATGAAGCTATTTGCTCGACTCATTTGCTAATCAGCTTACAAATCATCATTAACGGGAACCCGCATCGATTTTTTGGGATATTTAGATGAGGGCAAGTCAAGCCCATCATCCACCATTGATCCAGGCGAGTAGTGTTACTATATTACCTTAATACTTGGGTTTTTCTATTCCTTATCTCAATTATTAATTAAATCGTACTTATGAACTTATTGAAATAATCATAGAAATTCTGAGGATTTACTTCCTTTGATTTAATTTGATTTGTTTTTTGTTACTTTTGATTTGTTTTGTTTATAGTGATGTCCAGATTTGATATTGATCCTTATGCACCATTTTGTTATAAAATAAATTTTTCTGTGAATTATTGTCGGTGATTATTTGTCATTGGATTTTAAGGGTTGGATTTGTGAAAAGTTGGATATTATGTGATAGACTTATGTTTGTAACCTTAAATTGATGTGCAAATTGAAAATTGAGAATTTTTGTACTTTGTTACTTATACACCATTTGACCTTAAGGCATTTTCTAAAGTATGGGTAATGCACCGTGAGGAAGCTCACATGGAGATTTTTGCCCATTTTGAGTACGACATTGGGATTGTGATCCGTTTGTGTGATAATTCTAGTTTGCAACTAGACTCACATTGTCTTATGGAGATTACCAGTATCTCATGCCTCGTGCCAATTTTGGATATAAGAATAACTTGTACCTAACGAGTACTTCGTGTTTGGTGCATACTGTTGACCCATAAAAAATTACAAATATTGCAGCGAAGACATTACAAGCAAATTCCAAACCAAAGATACATAAACCTTGGGATTATGGAATGGCAAGTCAAGTACTGTATCCAGATGTTCAGAGTTGGTGTAATCCATTCAGAAGACTTCAGATGAGCTCAGAATACAGGATTTCAAACTTCAAAGTTAGTAGACTTCGTTTTGTCACTCAACTCACCAAATACCAAATTCAGGGTTTATTGGCTCAAAAACTAAGGGTCATAGAACACACTCAAGGTTCTGGATTACCAAAGTATATGAAAGTTATATGACAACTCTAAAGCATAGTGGGAATGATGTTTCAAAGTTTCAAAGCATTTAGACTTCATCTCAGCTCAAACCAAGTTTCAGTAACTGTTTGCCAGCTCCTTGAGTCACTGTGGAAATTGACACTGCTACATGTCAAAACAAGTTCAAACTCAGAGGAATGCCTTCAAATGCACCCAAAGACTATCCTTCCAAATTCCAGAGCATTTGGACATCATTTGGATCAAAACTCAGTCCAGATGGTTATCTACTATGCTCTATGGGGTCATTGTGTAAAGTAATACCTTATGAAGATCAAATCAGCTGAAAATCTTGGAAGAAGCTCAAATTATGCTCAAGGGAGATTTTTGCAAAATTTCAAGTCAAACAGACATCAATTGACCCAAAATCTACAAGCATGTTAACTTTGAGTCAGTGACCCCCAAGCCATGGGGTCAGTGACCAAAGTCCTGCTTCCTGACGCCCAAAATAGATGAAATTTGGGCTCAAAGTTTCAGCTATGATCAAGCCATATTCTACAAATTTTCAAGTCAAAAAGACTTCGTTTGGTCTGATTTCCATTGCATGTCAACTTAAAAGACAATGACCCCCGAGCCCTAGAGGTCACTAGCCAAAATCCTACTTCCAGGGGTGGCAAAGCTGATGAAATTCTGAATAAATGCTCAAAACATGTTCAAAGTTACTTTCCCAAAGTTCCAAATCAATTGAACATCGTTCGGGTAGAAAACAAGCTAACTACCTACAATGTAGAGTGAATAGTGACTTAGAACATGTGACAAATAGGTCGCTGTTCAAAATCCTACTTCCCCAAATCCAAACTGTATGAAATTTAGATGAACACTCCAAGATGCCCCTAACATCAGTCCCCTCAAAGTTTCAAATCAAACCAAGGTCATTTGAGCCCCAAACAGCCGAAACAAGGGCCCATTTTAATGAAAAGTCAATGGGGGAGTTGATCAACTTCAGAAGATCAAAATGGGCTGAAAATTCTATGACAAACTTAAAATAGTGTCAAGAAGCATCCTTCCAGGTTCCGTGAAGATTGGACATCATTCAGGCCCCAAACAGGCAAAAACGAGTCATATATGCAAAAGTCCAAAAATAATTCCCACGGCCCGATAAATGAGGGAGTTGACCAACTTCAGATTGTCAAAGCGAGCTAAAACTTATATGAAACACTTAAAATAATGCCAAAAAGCATCTCTCCAAGTTTCGTAAAGATTGGACATTGTTCGGGCCCCAAATAGGTGAAAATGAGCACATATGCAAAAGTCTAAAAATGAGCATTGGGAGTAACTGTGGCCTAATCAACGAGGGATTTGACCGATTTCAGATTGTCAAAGCAAGCTAAAACTTCTATGACACACTCAAAATAGTACCAAGAAGCATCCTTCCAAGTTTCGTGAAGATTGAACATCGTTAGGGCCCCAAACAGGCGAAAACGAGTCACATATGCAAAAGTTCAAAAATGGGCCTTGGGAGTGACCGTGGCCCGATAAATGAGGGAGTTGACTAACTTTAGATGGTCAAAATGAGCTGAAACTTTTATAACACACTCAAAATAGTGCCAAGAAGCATCCTTCCAAGTTTCGTGAAGATTGGACATCATTTTGGCCCCAAAGAAGCGAAAACATATCATAAATGCAGAAGTTCAAAAATGAGCCTTGGGAGTGACCGCGGCCCGATAAATGAGGGAGCTGGCTAACTTTAGATGGTCAAAATAAGCTGAAACTTCTATGACACACTCAAAATAGTGTAAAAAAGCATCTATCCAAGTTTCGTGAAAATTGGACATTGTTCAGGCCCCAAGCAGGCGAAAACAGGTCACAAATGCAGAAGTCCAAAAATGGGCCTTGGGAGTAACCGCAGCCCGATCAACGAAGGAGTTGACCAACTTCAGATGGTCAAAATGATCTGAAACTTTTATGACACACTCAAAATAATGTCAAGAAGCATCCCTCCAAGTTTCGTGAAAATTGGACATTGTTCGGGCCCTAAACTAGTGAAAATGAGTCACATATGCAAAAGTCCAAAAATGGGCCTTTGAAGTAACCGCGGCTGTGGTCACTGACACCTGTGGAGCAATTCCTACGGTTTTTGGCAGTTCCCTCCACTTCATTTCAAACCTTAACTTCTTGTAACTCCTTTTAACTCTCCATTACTCCCCAAACTACTATTAAAGCCTATAAAAATGGAGGTTCAACACATGGACAAGGATAGATAGTGAAGGGGAAGAGCAAGTGCAAGTTTCTGAATTGAAATCCAGAAGTTTGAAGCAACTCTCAAGTAAGCCACAAGGCATTCTTCAATACTCTAGCATACTTCTTCTTCCCATTCTCACAAATTCAAGAAGTTATAAAGAGGAAACAGTGCAAAACAATAGACAAAACAATGACTTTTCGATCACTATCTACTAGTGACCGTGGGCCACGGTCACTAGCAGGGGCCCAGTGACCGTGACCCATGGTCACTCCCCCAATTTTTTCCTTTTTTGCATTTTTTCTCACTTTTTGTACATTTTCTTGTATTTTCTATATTTTGATCACATATAAGACTTGGGAGAGGAGTTGTAAACTTTTAAAAACTATGTAAACAGCCTGTATCCCTGCGATCAGGGCATTTGAACCTATTTAAACAAAAAAGGGAAGTTAATGATGAACTGTAGTTAATTCTCATTCTTCTTAAACGCTTGAAGTGCGTGAATGTTGGACTCGAATCCGTTATATATATTTCACCCTTTTTTTTTAAGCGCAACCACATACTTAATTCCGGTGAACACACTTTATTATTTGGTTTACTGTAAAGATGTATTATCTTAAGTTGGTCTTCGGATGTTGCTTTTAAATTGTGATGTTTTGATTCTTCTTATTGCTTTAAAGATTGTACATTTTCGTTTTTATTAAATTTGTATTTAATTATATTAAAGATATGACTTTCCTAAATTCTTGACTTTGACTCATGATTTGTTTTATATTTGTATTGATTGCCTTTTTCACTATTGATATTTTGGTTTGATCTATTTCTCTTGTTATTATAATTTGAGTAATTTTGCTTATGTCCTTGAGATTATTTGTTATTTATCATGCTCTTTACTTGCTACCTATTTCTCTTGTTACCATGGTTTAAGTAATTGTGAAGTTACTTTTTAAAATGTTTGAATTCATACTCTGTGACCCAATTTGTATTATTAGGCTTATTTCCTCCGTCTTGTATAATCTCTGCTGAAGTTCTATTTTGCCAATTTGTATTTGATATAATCATATTATTTGACTTTTTCACCTTTGAATTACTATATTCCGCTCCTTGTTGATTTGTTTGAAACCGTCGCTCATAAATTTGATACCTTGATAGTTACCCGTTTGCTATAGTCCATAGTGGGTCTACTTACAAAGTTGTACTCACTCCCTTTGTTTTTCTCTATATTTCACAGTTGAGCTACATTGATGATACCTAACTTGCATGCGGGATCGGGATTAAAGAATGAATTGAGAGAATTCTGTATTAAGCATTAGTCGCAGGCGTAGGAGTTTATTCATTCATGTAATTATTGTTCAATGAAATTTATTAATTAAAATTTATTTTATTTGAATTATTATGGACTCGTCATACCTCATGATTTGAAGGTCCCAAGAATCTTAGATTTTGGAGCATAACAGAACCTAAGATGGAGCGAGTTTAGATCTCATTAATCTAGAACCAAATAATAAGATTTAACGCTTTAAACACAAAGAAAACCTTTTTTGAATATGAAAAGGATAAAAGAAGAGATGGACATGAAAAAAGACGAGCGAAGCTAGCTCCACTCGTAAGTTCAACGAGTGTCTTTCCACGTACATCTCATATTAAGGGAGGGCTTCTTTTGTGTTTAAAAGGTTGAGCTCACTATTCGATTATGGATTGATGAGATCTAGAAACTATGGAGGTGCAATATTTCTTTGGCTTGCAATTGGAAGCCATGTTACATTTTGTTGTTCATCTCCTTGCAAAATGCAAGCATTTGATCTCTCATTTTATCTTATTTGTTTACGAGGTCGAATCACATGGAAAAGTAAAATACTTTTGATTTTGATTTTAGATGAATATGTATATCTTAGTTATGACAGCATACTACATGTGCATGTGGTGGTATCGTGGTGGTGTGAAAAAAACATTGGCTAGTGCCTTTTTGTGTATTGAATAGAGGAATTAGAGTTGTATCCTACTATATGCACTACTTATCTATATATATATATATAAAGTTTTGGTTTGGTGTTGGTGGTTTTAATGAAGTGGAATTTTAAGAGAAAGAAAATGAAGAAAGAAGAGGAGGAAGAAGAGGAAGAAAGAATAAAGTAAGCCTACGAGCAAAACACAAAAAAATGCAAGTGGAAATTCGTTGTAAAAATCATTTTACAACATGAGGACCGTCGTTGGTGGCTCTAATGTACTTTCTTATTTTTATTTTTTACACCCGAAAGAGACTTGAGGAATAATTTTGTGTGGTTAGAAATACTGTGTCATTTTTAGTACCGTGTAAGGAGAGTTTTTGGATAAAATCCTAAAAAAAAAACTCAACACATTTTAGAAAAAAAATATAATTATGAGTATTATGCGAGAAAATTTGAGAGAGGCAAGGATTGGTGACTGAAGGCATCTTCAAACTATAGCAGGTTTTTTTTCCATGGATGGGGTTGCACGTGTCTGGGGCCTGCTTGATATGGTGAAAAAGAAAAAAAAAAGTAGATCTGAATGAAAAGGCCACGGTTGAGGATACGTTTGGATCCAATCCCAACCAGGATATATGTTCCTTATATTTTCATTTGGGAATTTTCAGTACATCCACCATTAATTATGGATTACTCCAGCTTGTGACGAAATATGAGAGAATCTTCTATGCGTTTTCTATTTAGATATTTGTTTGTAATTTCACAAATTTTCTTTGCAATATTACATAAACTCACATTGAAATACAAAGAAAGAACAATACATAATTTGGTTAAAATTTTGCAATAGGGTAGAAAGTACAAGTATAAAGTATGACGGAATAATGTTTTCAACTTTTATGAGAAGGTGGGTTATCCGTTATTAATGATGGCCTTTTCCAAGACATCCCTTTATTAAGCATTACAAGTATCTCTCTATCATTAATCTCAAAGGTAATTCGGTTGGCTTATTATCATGGTTTGCTTTTAAACGTCGTGAGTTTAAATTGCGCTACCACGTTGGCCATAGGGGATTGACTTGACTTCTGCTAGGTCCGAAGGGATTATTTAGTTGAAAGGGATGGGAGACCCTTACATGTAACAAAATATAATCTTGTTATCTCTTCAGAGTATCTTCAAGGGAGATATCATTTTAGAAATGCCAAATTTTATTCAATGGCTTATGTGTTATTTTGAAGGTTTGATAGTTGGTATATTTGGAAAGTGGGAGCTCGAACCAATATATTAAATTATTATTTTATTATAAATTTACATTCTTGCGGAGCCCACAACATAAGAAACTTTACAAAAATTTGCATTATTGTAGGGCCCATGTAATAAACAACTCAAAAGTAAAATTGGCATGTAACTTTATGGCAGGTCAAATTTGACATATTAAACCCATATGTCAAATGACATATCATATTTGACATCTTTCTTAGATAAATTCACATGCCTTTTTTACCTTAGGTGAAAATTGCCACTTTACATTTGACATATAGATCTAGATGCTCTTAAAGAAGCATCGCCGAGCCTATGTTTGACATCACTAATTTTAGGCTTTACTTGTCTAAATGTTTAAACCAGGTAGAGCTTTGAAAAATAAGAGCGTTTGGCATTTGTTTTTATGCTCTACCAAGTTTAGATAAGTAGAGGCTTTACCTTTATTTTTCATAGCTTTCCTAATGATGTATGTGAAAAATAAAGGTTAAAAATAAGAGACAGACCTACATTAACATTTAGTGGATCATGCCCATACCGATTTTTTTCATTTTTTCTTGAAATTGGAGAGGGTAAATCAAGATTCAAACAATTGAAATGTTTAGAAGATAAAAAATGGCTATGACAATAAATTTCAACCATTGGATCCTCACCAATCTCGAGATATGTGCAAAAAGTGAGCCATTGAATATTATTTTTTAAATTCTGTGGGCCCAAAAAAAAAGATTCAAACCGTTGAAAATATTTGGAAGGTTAAATACGGCTATAAGGTCAATTTTTAGGGCTTCATGCCTTATGGATCTCAAGAAATTTATAAAAAAACATTCAATCATTGACAAACATATGCTCAATTTTAACAGTCCACAAGTAGTACCTTTTTTCATTATTATTATAATTTTGGGGCCAATAAATCACGATCCAAACCTTTAATACTATTTATAAGGTCAATGTTCACTATGAGATCAAATTTTAGCCGTTAGATCATCATCGATCTCGAGATACCTGTTTTAAAATGTGAATTATATTGGATATTATTTTTTAAATTTTATGGGCCCCAAATATAAAATCCAAACTATTAAATCTATTTGAAAAGAAGAACATGGCCACAAAGTTAAATTTTAATGCTTGATACCTTATAAATCTAAAGAAATTTATGAAAAACTTTCAATAATTAATTTAAAAAAAATTATTTACAATATATTATTAAATTATCAAGCTCATACTTTTATTTTAGCCTTTATTTCTTATGACTTTTTTTTAATGGCTCTATTTTAAAAGGCCTATCATTAAAAAAAAAGGAATAGATCCCTAAACAAGCGTATTAACATCGCCATCCAGCAAATGAAAGGCCCCAGCAGTGTGTAGAAACTAGAAAGGCGTACCATTCATGCTATTAATGTCGCTTGGGCTGTTGGGCATTTATTTTGTCAGGAGAGAAGAAACGCACCTGCCTCAATAAGTTATAACATATCCCCCAACCAGAACAGGGGCAGCCCAACATCCACAACAGTCAAGTCCACGTGCACCAATCCAAACCGTCGAATAAAACGAATCACCACGGAAAAGTCCATCTAACATAAGGCCCACCATACCTCATTTGGCACAAGTGACGCACAACACAAACAGATATTTACTGGATTGAGTCGCCACAATGTTTCGTTCCCGCCAAAAGATTCACATTGGATTACGGTATCTACTCACCATAAAAAGAGAGCCGGTCCTCCTGTCGGATAAATTACAGCACGTTGGGGAGAGGGTAATGGTAAAGAAAAATAAAGTAAACTTAAAATTAAAAATATAATAAATAATTAAATTATAATGACTTTTTATTTTTAGTTATTTGATATGAAAGCTTTTTAACTTTTTTGTATAAAAAGTAGATCTTTTTTTGTAGTTTTGAAATATATTTTTGATTTTTTTTGAAAAAAGATGAAGAAATTATAAATTAAAAAAAAGAATGGAGTAAATTTGAAATTTCAAAATTTAACTTTACTCTACTTTACTTTACCCCTTTACCAAACATGAGTGTAAAATATGTCTCCAATTCTATTGTAAAAAAAAAACTCCATTATGGGCCAAGTTAAGATGAATCCTATCTCCTTTGAAAATTGAAATTCTAAAAAGATTTTGTCCAACGGTGACAACGACTTTATCTATTACTAACTACCACATCACTAGGGGCAACCCTACCTTTTATTGAGCAACTGCTTGCGTAGATGGTGGTTGTCCCTTGGTGATGTTGCATGCCCTAATAAATCCTGCCCCGATCACACTAGGGTGAATATTTAGAGGATCCGAACTCCTCCTTCAATGGAATTGGAATTGTATTTGTTTCTTCTCACCCAAGATGATTGAGTGGACAAATCACGATCTTTCTTGACATGATTTGCCTTGGATGGGATAACAAATGCCCACATGAATGGCAGACTTACTTTGGTAACATCGTGATCAGTGATAGATCTATTTAAGGTCATAATAAGAAAAAAAGTCTCAGCAAATCGAGAGTCTCATCCAGTGATAATTGAGCTAGATCTCACCTTCATAGAGATGGGTACCACCATATAACTGAACGAGTGATTAAAAATGTCAGTAGTGTTGACATGGCATAATAATTCATGTTCAAAATCAAAAAGTGGTCCACTCCCAGGATGTATCACCCAACACGACGAAAGTAATCTTCAATGGTCCTATGGTGTTGAAGCAGCACAATAAAGACAACGTCATCGGCTCAATCGAATGGTAGGTCTCACTTATATTGAGTTGAAAACTTAGGATGCGTTTGGCAAGTGTCATCATCGCAGATTTATAGCCATGGGTTCATAGATTTCCCACGTTTGGCACTGGGGCAGATGCCATTTCCAGGTATTCCAAGGTTGGACACCCCCCTCCCCATCAAATTTCGCCTTTTCGTGTGCGTAAATGGCGGGTGAATAATATTTTGGGTTAGAATCCTAGGATGTTTGGTTTTTCTTGATTTGGTCGCTGGGTGGGCGTCCCATGAATGATTTGGACTATTCGATGTGAGAAGCACCCCCAAAACAATTAGAAAACTAATTTTTATCTAATGATTTTTCTTAGATGTGATGATGTTTTAAAAAATATGATTAACGTTTTACACATAGATTTGGACTTTTATGAGCTCCTTTTTTAAATTTAGACGGCTAGATTTGATTTAGAGGATAAAAATGATTATGGGATTATATTTCACAATATAGGGCCTTATAGATCATGATATATTGGTAAAAAATGTTTTAAGCTGACGATTTTTTTAAGGTATTCTTTTTAAAATCATCTCTTTTACTAAATCTAATTTTTTTAAAGAAAGGATGAGTTGATGGAGTCTTTGACGAGAAATTCTTTGAAACTATAAAATCTTCTTATAATCACTGCTAATCTTTGCCAAACATGCCACAAGAATAAATCACCCAAGGTGATGAAAACCATTTCCAACGGTCGGATTATTTCTAGGTACGACCCGCGGTTGGGGATCTGGAGACCCGTTGCACGATTCACAGGTACAACTAGGAATCCGAAATCCTATTTGAAATCAATGGAGAGAGAGAGAGAGAGAGAGAGAGAGAGAGAGAAACACACAAAGGAAACACACTGCAAAGAAAGACAGAGCAAGCGATATCCCGATCACACGGATCGATGACGTGGCATTAGATTTTCAAATCCCGCCCAAACCCCCCTCGTTTCCTTTGGCGATGGAATTTTAAGTTTTCCTCGCCCGAAGCGCCTCTTATCTTCCTTTCCCCTTTCCTCACTTGACGACTCACTCAGTCACTCACACACGTACACACCAAACACGCTCTCTCTCTCTATCTCTCGTCTTTTGCCCTCTTTCGGAAGCTCGAACCCTAACCCTAAAGGTCAGCCTTACCGCATTCGATTTTTACCAATTTTAGGTCTGTTTTTCGTCGATTCTGACGGATCTGAGCTCTTCTCCAACAGATCTCGCCATGAAAGGAGCGAAATCCAAGGCCGGCACCACAAAGAAAGCAGACAGCAAGTGAGTTCTTCTTCCTTCCTGTGATTTCATACGCTTCTAAGCGTTCGTACAGATCTTATGGTTTTCATTCGATTTTCATCGATTCTCTGCCTTTTTTTTTTTGTTCCGCTGCTGTTTAGGTTATCTGTGAAGAAATCGAGTGATCGAGGGAGTAAAAAGCCGGCAAAGAAGGAGAAGGCACAGAAAGATCCGAACAAGCCTAAGAGGCCGCCGAGCGCCTTCTTCGTCTTCATGTAAGTGATTCTCCTTCTCAAAGTCTCTCTTTTCCGTTTGATTTGCGTTGTCTGCGTTTGATCCGGTCAAAAGACGCAGAAATCCGAATCTGATTTTGATTTTGATTCTGATTCTGATTCTGATTCTGATTCTGAGTCGTTTGCAGGGAGGAGTTCAGGAAGACGTACAAGGAGAAGCATCCTAACAACAAATCGGTAGCTGCGGTAAGAAGCTCGATGATTCTCCAGAGATCTTCGACTTTCTGGATCTTTCCTCTTCTATTCTGATTCTTTGTTGAAATTTTCTGAGAAATCAGGTTGGCAAGGCCGGTGGAGACAAATGGAAAACTATGTCAGAATCTGTGAGTATTTCCACATAGAAATCTCAAAAAAAAAAAAAAAAGAGGGAGAATTAGTCTTTCATTACACTAAAAATACATCATTAAGTTTCTAGATTTCCTCTTAATAAAATAGAAATGGTCCTTTGTTCTTCTTAAAATTTTAGGAAAAAGCACCTTTTGTGGCAAAGGCAGCTAAGAGGAAGACTGAATACAACAAGAGCATGGCAGCATACAATAAGAAGAAGGTGAATTTTTTCCCCTCTAGAACAGTGTGTGGGGGGTTTTTTTTTTTTTTTTTTCTGGTGGGTTTATATTGCTTTGTTCTTAATGTTGTTTTAATTATACTTCTCAGTCCGAGAAGCCAATTGATGATGAAGATGAGGAAGAGGGGTCTGACAAGTCGAAATCCGAAGTAAATGATGAGGATGAAGATGACGAGGATGAGGATGAGAGTGGAGAGGTATTCATTTAGTCTGAATTTATAGATGAAAACAGCAATATGTCTGTTTGGATGTGTTGACATGGGTGTTTATATTTCTCTTTCTTTTATGGAGAATGCTGTTATTTCATTTGGATATGTGGAAAATGACATGTGGCAAATGCACACTAGGTGAATCTTCTTGACACATCAGGAGATGAAGAATCGTCTTGTGGATATTTATCGCCTTGGTTCTGCATTCTGTTTGAATTTGACCGAAGAAAGCCATGCAGGGGAACGATGTTGAGACCATTATTTTGACAAGTAGTCATTAATGATAAAATTAGTTCAATTTCACTGGTTTTGAACTTCTCTGTGTCAGTCAGTCATGTGAATTGGATTGCCCTTTTGAGTAAAACCAACACTAGGGAAAATGTGGTTTGTGTGTAAATTGCTCCCTTTCTTCTCATTCAAATGATTCCTTAGAATTGTTTTGAGTTGTTTTGATTGTTTCATTTGATTGAATTCCTAGATTCTAACACCTTTTAATGATTGAGAATGAAAAATCAATAGCGAATATCTAAGAATGACTGTCAAATATCAGGCCATTCATCTGAAATTGAATCAAGGGGAGTTGGAAGTGAATGCCCCCAGCCATCACTTGAGCAATTCAAATTCTAAGGACAAGCATTGTCCCAACTACATCTCTTATATCTTTCACTCTCTCACCTCATATTCTTTGCCTCTCAACTCTTTAATAATTCATCATTTGACTAAGAACTCCGATGTATTCTGTGCAAACAAATAGGCATTTAGTGTTTCTTGAGCTGTTGTTTGTCTGCGAAATTTGCTTGCAATTGTGTGAATCCTTTGTTTGGTATTGAACATGGTTATTTTATTGTGAAAGCTGTTTCCTAATGTGGAATCATTACTTGTTTTAATGCTTTCTTGCATTTAATTTTCTTGCAGGAAGAGGATGATGATTGAAGGGGAACGGTAGAAATGGGAAGAAGTCTTGGGAGACAGTCTTCTAAACTGATGGATGTGTAGATTTCCATTGTTGTTGAAGTTGCTAGTGATTTTGGGAGAAGTGGACTTTAGTCTTGTTTTGTTCCCTTGATTATGTTATCTGAATCTTTCCCTAGAGATGGCTGTGGTCTCTGTATTTTTACTTTTCATTACTTTCATCAATGATAATCATTCGGATGTAGGGCTTCCCCCCTTTCTCTTTCAGCGGTCCATTTTTTTTCCTTTTTTGGGCCAAATTATGCTTGTTCTATCTGCATTTCTTTATATGGTCATGATATTAGTTCTAGAATCTATAGCTTTCATGAACGTTGTTCCCAATTTTTGGATGCAGAGGG
This sequence comes from Sextonia rubra, assembly GCA_037013555.1. Lineage (NCBI taxonomy): Eukaryota > Viridiplantae > Streptophyta > Magnoliopsida > Laurales > Lauraceae > Sextonia > Sextonia rubra. The sequence goes on along the minus strand of JASUAD010000013.1, from coordinate 56,732,946 downwards.
AGGAGATGATGTGTTATGATTAAGCGTTTGTTATTATGGTTTTCATTTCTCTAGATGTTCCTTGAATCTTGTTTGAATCTTGATTGATCAAAAACTTGCCAACTGTGCCATGTTGAGCATGCCTCTGGAGCTGGCAGATTAGCGCTGTCACTAGTATCTCTTTCATAGAGCTAGGGAAGGAAATATACCGTTCAAGGAAAGAAAAGGGGAGGAAGAATTAGTTTGTTGGGATTGTTATGCTTTATTAATGCTATTCTTGTAATGCCGGGAGGATTGGATAGAATGTATGAGATTTGAAGCAACATGTTATAAATTGTAATTGGTGTTGTGGCAGTGGCTATCTACGTGATTACACACCATTTTCAAGGATTGGGTAAAATATAGGAGACTTGGAAGAAACATGTTTTGCATTATAATTTGTATATTGTGGCACCTCCTGTCTTTGTTGTTTTTGTGCGTGTGCGTGTGCGTTTATGAATCATTGCAACAGTTGTTACTGTGGACCGTGGTGGTTGAATTGGAATGGATGGTGTCACTCAGGAATAATATATTTGAGTCTTTTGATTGATTAGTCCTCTTGAATTTTCTGCTACGTTCCTTTTATGTATTTTGATTTGATTTGATTTGATTTCAGAATCGCCCGTTCTTTTATCCATCAATAATTTACTGATATTTTGTCTTGGCCGACAAGAGGAATTTTAATTCCTGGCACGGTTGTTGGGTAGGTTCTGATTGGTTTGAACGCGGGAAGTGATGTGTAACAGCTTCTGGGGATGTAGTTCTAGTGTCAGCGAAGTGGATCTCATGTCCTGTTTGGTTGCCGAGAGAGATGGGGTGTAAATTCCTGGGAAATCTTCTTCCTCAATAGTCTGTCCTACGTGGAACCAAAAAATTTTCAATAGAGAAAAATTAGTCTGAATTTTTAACCATCAATGTAACATGCTTAATTTTGGATTAGTTTACAGATAGTCTCTTTTTTTCATTTTTGTTATCAGTATTTTTTAAAACAATAAATCATAATCTAAACCATTAAAACTTTTTATAAGGTTAATGATCATTAGGAGACTGCATTTTAGTCATTGGATCATCTTCAATATTAAGATATTTGCTAAAAGCGGTGATATATCTGTTTTGTTTTGTTGTGTTTTTTTTAATTTATGGGCCTCAAACGCAAGATTTGAAAGGGTAGAAAGGAAAATTCATTAAAAAAAAGCAGCTAATTAACAAAGAGGAAAAAAGGGGGACAAAACATTGTAATCTACTACCAAAAGAATAGAAGCGCCCTAATCCCAACCTAAATCCTGCTTAATTCAGAAACAAAACAGCAATAATTAAGAGTTCTTATTGTGATTTAAGAAAACTAATTAATTAATAAATATAAACATTAAACGCAGGTATATTGATCGTGTGTGGGTTAACTTGACCGTACATGACCGCCAATAGATTAGCTACCCATGCGTATGGAATATGGATGTATACACAGAGAAACGAGCCATGTGGGGCTAGCAAGAAGCATCGTCATACGAAAGTTTTGAAAGCCTAAGATCCAAGTGCAGAAATTTAAAAATTACCAAAGCTTAATATAACGATGATTAGTTTCTTAGTAAAACGTTGCATATTTTTAGCTATGAAGTACAGGTATCGGTATTGATATTGGTACGGTATGGGTATGTCGATACGACAAAATTATAAAAAAATAAGATACGGGTACGGCTGGAGTACGTTCCTTAAAAAATTATATTTTTTAAAATTTTAATAATGCAATATGTTAATAATTAAAATATATTAGAATTCTTAGATGCAAAAAGCCAATAATTATTTTTCATTTTTCATAATCCTTATTAAAAAAAAGATCAGCAGTAATATTATTTTTTATATTTCATAGTCCAACATTCATTCATACTTTTTTTTCTTTTTCCTTTCCATTTTCTTATTTTTTTTCATTGGAGACAAGGGGGTTGGAGATGGGCTGGCTAAAGCTTTTCCCTTTTCAGTTCGTCGAGAACAGTTAGGGCTAAAGTTAAAAATGTCAGTTAAAAATGGCATTTTTAGCTATTTCAAAATCTTACAAAAATTTTTACTAAAAAAAAATCATTGTAAAAATACTAAGAACGTACACATGTATATACCCATCCTGTACCCCAAATGTATTCATATCCACAAAGTCAAAATGCACTGGGTACATTTGATCATACCCGGTATATTCTTTATAGTACCCATATCCATACCGAATACATACTCGGTACATATATGTATACAGTTTAAAAATACCCATGATTCATAGATTTTTAGCTAGAAGAGTTTTAATTTAATAAGATTGTGAACCGGCAAAGTTATATATAAAAAAAATGCCTTCCCACTCCGATGACGGCAAGAGAGGCAAGACAGCGGAAGAGAGGTGCTGCTAGGGTGAGTGACCTGAGTCATCTTTCAGAAGTAAGTGGATAATCTATCTACATTATGTACATACATGTTTTTTTTTGTCTCTCTCTCTCTCTCTCTCTCTCCTGTTTTTGAACGATCATATCACTTTGTCCTTGTTTGTGTCATGATTTCAGTATTTCATACTCCAACAGGATTTAATATCGCTTTTGTTTGTTCTCAATATGGTTGTGACCATAGGATTGGATTTCATTTCGCTTGTATTGACCTCAAAACATGATGTGGAATATTGAAGAGTGGGCTTCACCTAATGGGAAATGTTAAAAAGTATTTTCGCTGCCTCTACTAACACTTTGAGGTTTTGGTAGTAATGGTTAGTTAAAAAAATTTAATATGGTGTCAGAGCCAACCAGTCGTGAGTTCAAATATTAGGAGGAACGACTCGACGCTAAAAAAATTGCGTGTTACCAAAAGTGCGCCGACCGGGTTCCACCTGAGGGAGAGTACTGAAGAGTGGGTTAATGGGGAATGTTAAAAGTATTTTCGCTGCCTCTACTAACACCTTGAGGTTTTGGTAGTAATGGTTAGCTAAAGAAATTTAATATGTATAATCTGGGAAGCAAAACAACAAGGAAGACAATGGGACTAATTAGGACGAATGTGACGGACTGAAGAGGGGCTCCATCTTGATCGAGTGGCCACAATACATTCTTGAGATATATCAAGGCTTGATATCTCCCAAGCTTAGCCTAGCCAACTTCAGAATCTGCAAACCATAATCCTCAGATAAAGCAACAGCGGAGGGTGTGGCTCCTATCCCTCCCAATAATGCTATTGGATAACAATTCTGCATTGCCTGCACCAACCACCATTCCTACTCCTCCCTTTGAGCAATTCCCTCCCTTTCTCAGCATCAACCAAGGACTGTCCATCGACTGTCCCCCATCCCACTAGCCTCCCCTATGCGTTCTTGTTTTATTGAGTAAAAACAAGTCACATTTTACTTTATATTTAAAATGGTTCTAATCTTTCAAGTCTAGAGATTTTAGATGTGTTATCTGATTGAACCTCGCATATTTGTAACCTGCTGTGTGTTGGGATAGGTTGTGATTTTAGCTTCCCTTTGTGTTCCTGGTGAACTTTCTCTCTTTGATTACCTTTATCCTTGTCCTACTTGATTTGTGCAAACGGGTAGTGCCCATTTGCAATTTATTGGGTTATTCCTGCTATTTTTGGCCACCTTTATCAGATAAATCGGATTTCTGTATCAGAAAATGAGGTCATTGAATGTGATAATCATACATGTTTTTAGTACATACATGCAAGCATATGTCAAATTCGTACACAAATGGTGTTGCTGTGGACTGTATTTAGCAAAGAGGAGAAGTTTCTTTCGGTAATTGCATTTTACAAATTATGTGTTTGCACAGAAGTAAATGCTCTAAGCGTTAACGGAGATACTTTTTCAATATTAGGAAATGGATAAGAATGAAATTACATGAAAAGAAAAATGTTCTTAAAATTGATTCCAAATTAGTTTCATACAGTTTGACCGTTTTTTTTTTTTTTAACTTTTGTAGCAAATATATAATATTAGAAAAAAGTAGCCACCAAAATCAACCTATAGAAGCTAGAACCTCATACAACAACTCCAAGCTAAACCCAACCCCTGACCAATCTTATCAACCAATCCAAATGACCCTATGTAATCAAACTCCAAACCCCCCAGATCATTCAATCCAACCAACTCTACCAGCCCATCAAAACCACAATTGACTATACCCATGCTACCTTACCAAACTTATCAACGGATCCAAACCATACCATCCAATTAAAGCCATCAAGCAACCTTATGATAATATGTGAAATTCATCCCTAAAATTCACCTTTAGATCAGTTTCTAACAATAGAGAAATGCACGACACCAATACAATTATTGTTGAAACCAGGTTTGGCCTCTCAGGAAATTCTACAAACAGGTGGAACCCACCAAAATCAAGAGGGTTGAAGTAGAGTAAACGCAACCGATATTCAAAACAAAATCCACACCAAAAGAAGAGAAACTCATGATCAGAAAAAAGAGAAAAATACCTTGCTACTGCTGACCTAGGCGTTATGGTGACGAAATTTAGCTTTTCCTAGCATTTTAGCAGGAGCCCTGGTGACTTTTTTTTTTTTTTTTGTTGAGACAAGAATTACTTTGTCGCCAATAAAATGTTTCGTTGCCTATTTTAACTTTAGGGGGCGAAATTATTTTCATCACCATAATATATGTAATTTTTTCCAATTTTGCAACAAAATAAAAATATCGTTGCCAATTAGTGTCACTAGGCGACAAACATTTATTTTTTGCCGCTTATGTTTCACTCTAAGCTACGAAAGTCTATTCCTCACCAAAATATATGAATTTTTTTTCAAGGTTAGCAACGAAATATAAATTTCATCCCCAACAAGCGATATTAGGTGACGAAATTTAATTTTGTCGATAAATTTCGCCACCAAAGAGACATTGTGTTGTAGTGTCCTAGGGGAATCGTGCCTTAGGGTTTGAGAAACCGACCATTGTACCATATGTTTCCTTTGGGCTTGGTTCTAGGATGAAGCCCATGTTTTATTGTCATGCAGATAAGGACTTGGTGCTAGTTTAAACCTCAAGACATGATTACTTTAAGCTTTAAGTTCTACGTAACCTCAACAAAAAAAAAAAATTAATCTCATTGTTGCTTCACGGGATCCCATACCAAACCCACACCATGGGCCGTAAAGCAAGATTTCATAATGTGTCGATTGATGATTAAAGGGGATTTTAAATGTCGAATAGGCTTAATGATGATGAAAAGAGAGAGAGAGAGAGAGAGAGACCTCCTATAATAAAAAGGAGTAGAAAATGAAGAGAGAAATTAGTCATTGTACTAATAAAAAGGAGTAGAAGATGAAGAGAGAAATTAGTCATTGTATGTAATCTCTAAAAAATAGTTCTTGCCTTTTAAGATTGGGTAACCACTGGTCGGAGGTCAAAGGTTTTAAGGTTAGGTTTATGAGGAATACTTTAGGTCATAAAAAAAAGAGAAAAATTAAGGAGAGATTAGAGATTAAATAAAAATGGGATATGCATTGAGTGATTTTAGAAAAATTCAAACTAGAATAAAAAAGAGGTTTGTTAGAAAATGTTGAAGACTTTTTAAAATGGGAGCATGTTATGTGTAGTTGCCTCACAAAGAGAGTTACTGCTTTTACATGTACATATAACAATAATTTTTATATATTACCTAAATTATCATTTCATAACAATTATCTTAGAATTCTAGAAATTATTGGAATAAAGAAAATTGTCGCACACGATAATGTATAAAATGTTAATGTAAATGCACAAAATAAAAACTTAGCCACACGATAAAAATTGTCGCACACGATACTGTATAAAACAGGTGGAGACCACGTGATGTTGCTGGACTCACACGGCTTTGGTTACGATTTTCTTAGCGCACAAAATTAGAAAGTTTCGTAAAACTTAGCCAGAAAGCCGAGAAATTTAGGGACGTTTCATGTAAACGAACCACAGATCCTTTATTCTTGGCTAATAAAATTTACAAGGCATGTATGTGTACCACTCTTTTAGAGAAAGTTGATGATTTTCTTGGAAGAATCTATTTTTAATGTGTTTAGTATAATACAATTTCATCGGAATTACTTTTTTACCATGTCAGACTTTTCTTTGGTGAGGTTAAAAACGGAGTTCCTATGAGGGCCATCGGATTTTCTTTTTTGTGGAAAAGTTTACCTTCTTTTTATTTTACGGTTGGTTGCAACATCGTATCTTGGCTCTTCTTTTTTTTATCTCTTGCGATGTCCTTCCCTTGTTTTTCTATTTTCACACTTTCTATCCTTTTTTGTACTTTCCACCCACCCTTCTACCGTAATTTGTATAGTTTTCACCAATTATTGTGCAATCGCACCAAAAAATATTATCTCTAATTCATTGAAGAAAAGAGTTTTGCATCAAACATCAACTTTTGTACTTTTGCCGAACTCTTTTCCCATAAAATTCATTTTTATGGATTTTGCTTATGTGACAATTTCCTCATTTCACGAAAAAGAGTGTATTGATGAACATGCCATAAAATAATAAATACATTTTAGAAACTCATAAAAGAAAACTTACAAAATAACAAAGAAACAAAAAACTCAGTACATAAAAGGGTGGTGACTGGTAAGATAGCAGTTCTATTTTAACTAGGCTAGGATTGTGGACGACTTCTAAAATAACAAAGACATAGGAAACTCACATAAAAGGGAGGTAGGTTAGTAGTCCTAATTTTACTTGGATAGGATTTTGGAGTACTACTAAAACAACAAATAACAAAACAAGAAACTCGCGTAAAAGGAAGGTATGCTAGTTGTTCTAATTTTAGCAGGATAGGATTGTCGACTACCAAAAGCTATATAATTGTGATTCATCCTCCAGCCAGTTATGCAAGCACACACAGACTGAGTGGGAGGGAGAGGTACACTTAGGTGATCTAAGGGCGTGGGCTTAGAGCACGAAGAGATCGTTGTTATCGACCATCTTCACCTTTACTAGCTACATTTGCGCCTACTAGTAAGTGGATAATTTACTTTGTTTTAAATATCTTTACTTCCACAACTTTTTTTTGCATGATCGGATTCCTTAGATCTTGTTAGCATCATGATTTCACACTTGAAGAAATTTCACACACTCAAGGTGGTTCATCTCGTGTTTTTTAAGAACCGCTCCTTACCGCTCGGTAAGGACAAACACTTCTAATGTTTGAACTTTGAACACATGCCACCTTTTCCTGGCTTTCATGGGATCCAGGCCCCCCACCCCACCAAAAAAAAAAGGAAAAAAAAAATGCTTTCCGTTGTTTTTGATTCGTCTTGGAGGGGGCTATGATTTATAAACAAGGCAGGGCTACAGATGGTGCAGCTTCCAATTTAATGCATGGAGTGGCCCACTTTTTTATAATTTGAGTCACGCATCATTTTTAAGACATTTTGTAATGACACCATATAACTTATTATTCAAATATGTAATATAGCCACCATTAGATTAAACTTTATCTGAAGCACATGCTGAACTTGCCTTATTGTTCTCTTGTTGGAATAGAAATGAAGGAAGGCACTCATATGTTATTAATCTAAATTGTTGGATTGCTGAATACTTTTTTGAAAAACTGAGATACAATGAATATTAAGGATCTTAAAGTTGATGAATGGCTTGGATTTTAAAAAAGTGGGCCTCACCATGCATTAAAATGGAGCGCTGCACCATACTAGTGCTGCATTGTAGCCTTGCCCTTAGAAATATGGTTGTGGTTGTGACCACCTTTTGTAGCAGCCATGGGTGGAACTAGATGGGGCCAGCAGTGGTCATGGCCCCCCCAAATTCTCATATAGCCCCTTTAAGTTTTCAAGTTTTTTATAGGTTTTTTACATATGCAAACCCCCCCCCCCCCCCCCCCCCCCCCTCTGCTTCATCTTGATCGAATGGCCACGATACATTCTTATGGGAATCGTGCCTTGGGTTTGGGCTTGGTTCTAGGATCAAGCCCATGTTTCGTGGTCGTGACTTGGTGCTAGTTTGAACCTAATGACATGAATAGTTTAAGCTTTCAATTCCATGTGGTCCCCAACCAAAACAATTTAGTCTCAACGTTGCTCCGCGGGAGCAAATCCACCAAAGATCCTATACCGATCGCACATCATGGGTCGTAGAGGCCGATTTCACATCATTTGGGTTTGACCGAGGTTGATATTTGGGGCATGAATTTGACCAATTTTCCTAGACCTTGCATTTGTGAGACTCGGTGTTTCTTCTAGTTGTGTTCCATTGATTGATAAATTGTAGAAATCAATCTTAGCATTCGTAATTTGAGTTCGAACTTATAACTAGGTTGATTTAAGGACCCATCTCTAGACGTTAATTTTAATTAATCTTGTAGATTAAACATTGAATTAGTAGAATATATACTACTTTGAATTAGGAAACAAACAAGGTTGAATTAGGAGCAATCAACTAACATTGAATAATTAGGGCATGATTTGGGAATAGTAGGACTTATTTGTAATTTTGAGAAAATAGAAGGGGTTTTCTATAATTTCAAAAATATGCCAATATGGGTCTCATTTCAAAAATAATTAAGAGTTTCGCTAATGGCACTAAAAAAAACTCTTCCCACACATGGTCTTTTTTTTAAATAAAAAACCTATAAAAATACCAAAATGCCCCCATCCTCCTCCCCTCTCTTTCTCTTCCTCACCTCCCATCTTCTTTTTTGCTCTGGCTCCTATGATGATCGGTGGCGACAAGCCCTCCTTCCCTCTTCTCCTCCTCCTTTCTTTGCTCTTCCACACCTCCCCCTCCTCCGTTTTGTACCCCCCCCCCCCCCCCCCCCTCCGTTCTCTCTCCCCTGCCCCCTCCTCACCCCTCTCTCTCTCCCTCCTGGAGAGGGGAAGGGAGAGGGAGAGAACAAAGAGGGGGATAGAGAGGCGGGAGGAGGGGGAGGTTGGTAAGGGGAAAGTGTGGTTTTGTGGGGGGGGGGGGGCGGGTTACCGCTGATCGTTGTCTAAGTCGAAGGAGGAGGAGAGGTAGGGAAGGGGAGAGAGAGGGGTGGACGATGGGGGCATTTTGGTATTTTTATTGGGTTTTTATATTTTATTTTATTTATAAAAAATATCATGTGCGAGAAGAGTTTTTTTTATTGCCAGTAGCAAATCTTATAATTAATTATAAAATCAAAAAAATAAACATAAATAAAAAGAACTGTGGTAAAAGGTAAGACTTTACTGATGTGGGGCCCAAAGTAAAAGAAGAGTCCTAGACTCTGTACTTACGGCTCGGTTGCTATTTTGGATTCCTTCCCCTATTCACAAAAAACTTACTCGGAAGGCTAGTTGACAAAGGAGTTGGGAATTCCAATTAATATACAAGAACTAATTGTTAAAAGAGTCAAAACCCAAACCTTTAAAAAGGAACCAAAGGTTCCAACACCGAGACTCTCTCTCTCTCTCTCTCCTTTCTAGTGCCCTTTTAACAGGGGGCTTTTCAACCCAAATTAGGGCTTGAAATTTTGGAAAAAAGTTGGGAAACCATTTAGGCTCTCTACTATTTTAGAATTTTAGATAAATCCAATGATTAAGACAAAGTGTACAAATCAAAATTTATGTTTCTTACCTAAGTTTTATCTTAGAAAACTTATGTGCATGATTTCCGTTAGCCACTAGTAATCTCCCACGGTTCAAAACCACCGGTGTTATGGTGTATAATACTCTTTTATTTATAGTGTTGTATAATACTTGTTTATAAATCTGATTTGGCATTTGGAATTAAATTTACTTAAATAGCAGTAAAGTCACTGTAGTGGTTGAGCACTGTGGACCTGCCATTGTGCCTAAAATTTTGAAATCTATATCTCTAGCCTAGAAATTTAAATCAATGCATGCCACATTGTTAGTTGTGCTGTTAGGATGTGATTACCACTCAAACTACCCAAAGGCTGGTTCCAGACCATGAGAATAATTTAGAATTTCAGATTTCAGGCCGTCACGGAATGGCGCTATGATTTTTGCTGCGGGGTTCCGCATGTCCACCTGACTGATGATCTGATTCGATCATCTAGCAGACCACTTTTGGGCGACCTGGGTGGCGTAGGACACATATGGATTGGGAACGGTGGGATTTTGTAGTAGTCCATGCCCTGTAGAACTTATATGAAAGCTTTGATGATTTTATTGAGTACTAGATGTGATGATCAAAGTATTATAGGTTTTGATCTTACCGTATTGCATGGATTGCAGGCAGCTTGACCCGAAGTTTACATTGTTTTTGGGTTTTGGAAGAAGAAAAAAAAAATCAGTCCTCTTCAACTGAGTTTTAAAAATAATTTCCAAAAAATTAGAAAACTAAGTATGTTGTACGCCCGTATGGGTACCTACAACTTTCATTTAGAACTCATTTTCAATTCATTATGATTTGAGAAATTGTGTGATGATATGTTTATAATATATTAAGTATTAAATAATCTGTACAAATCTCTCACTCTAGTTGCTAATTTAAATTATTCCAATGCAAATTGAAGATCAAGATCAGCTTCTACGTACCTGATATCATGGAAGACCACCCAAATCAGCTTCTACCTGACATCACCGGCGACCACGCGGTTCAGCCTCAGCCTCAGCCTCAGCCTCATGTTCATCTTCATCCCAGGTGACATGATCTTATGTTCTTTTTAATATTGCCTACTATCTTTCATGTACCAATCTTTATTTATTTATTTATTTTTTAACTTTCTTCTCTCTGTCTTTTCAATAGTCAAATACCTTTCACGCGTAAACAGCACGTTGTTAATGTGACTCACCACATCAGGAACGTTAGTGAAACAAATGCAACTATCGTTCTCAAGTTGAGAAACAAACACCAACGTTTTTGGTGCAGTTTGGAAGGAGAAGTTACTGAAGTTACTGACGAAACATTCATTCCTCCTCCCTACACCGGTTTTGTATTTGCTGACCGCCGTGTATTCCTTGAGCGAAATGCCGAGTTCCTCTAGTCTCCCACTGAGAGGCAGGCTTTCATTCGCAGGGCGCTCTACCGCTTCTACTTGACCTCACTCGATGAGCTCGCCACATCCGAGTTGGAAACTCGACTCTCTCTTTGCCTACTCAATGGAATTTCGGCTGCAAAGGAAGAAGGTTTCGGTGGAATTGATGTTGATGTGGTCATAGAGGTCGAAACTGCTGATACTTATTATCAAGAGGAGATAGATTTGGCCATCAGTGCCGCTATTGATGCATACAGATCTTTTATTGAAGCTCTGCCAGTGCATGAATTTGATGATACGGATTCATCTCACGAGTGCCATATTTGTTTGAATCAATATTCTCCCGGAGTGACAATAACACGGCTGCCATGTTCTCATGATTTTCATAAATCATGCATTGATAGATGGTTAAATGTAATGAACTCATGCCCCATCTGCCGCTCTCTAATTGGAGATTTTGATTTCCTCATTGCTTTGCATTAAACTGTTTTTTTCTTATTTTTGTTAAGTCAGGACAACTAGTGATCTCTCTATTTTGATAGTGTTCATTCAAAGTTTTTTCATATAACCATTTCATTGTATCTGGTTTTGGGTTCTAACTATTTGATCTTTTATAATTATAATTAAATCTAAATTTAGAATTATTCAACAGTGGCTCCATTTGTTATTTATTCTTTTACTCTGCTGTATTTTAATTTGAGTGATGACAAATTAGTTGTTTTTATATGCTATATTATTTTTGGGCTTATGTTGATTTACTCAGTTGATTTTATAGAGCAACCTTTTTGCTTTCTTTTCCTTTTTTTTCTGAAATAGCTATGCTGGTCACCAATCACCAAAAAGGGTAATTCTATATTTTGACGTCTTGTAGAAAGACTAATCATAATAATGAAGAGATATCTGGACCCCTTTAAGTAGGTCTTCTTTGATGAAGATTTATTTGGTTTTACCTTGCTTTTGGCCCATGGATCTGAGACCCAAAATATTATCTCCATTTTAAAAAATTTTTTCCTAAAAGTTAAGTTTTCTTCCAAGCATTATCTATAGAGACTCGGATGTGCCCCATACACAGAACCAATGATGGTGTCATATTCTAGTTAACAGTTTCAATTCTGAAATAAATAAAAAAACACGTTCCAAATTGGTTTTGAGTTCATCTTCTCATTAACTATTTTGGTTCAGAGTCTGCCATAGATACGGATTGGAACCGACTCATTTGCAACCTATATGTATTGCATAATAGAAGGATAATATTATCTTTTACTTCCTTTAATATATGTGGAAGAGTAAAGTCTCAGTAACAATTGACACATGTAATATATTATCCAATGTAGTATTAAGGAACGACAAAAGAGACAGAATGAGGAAAAGCAATAACAAAAGGGACATTTCAAAGAATGACATAACCACATTGGATATGATGCACATGTTCAAAGCAATACGAAAATAAATCACCTCAGGGCTGTGTGGATCCAAAGCACACTCAGCATTTCCATCGACACATTCACAATTCCCGTAACATTTTGCATCTCTACCAAGCTGCATTAGAGAAAATCAGAGCAAGACAATCACGGTGAAATTAGAATTACCCCACCCAAAAAAAAGGAAAAAAGAAGAAAAAGAAAATGAAGTATAATCATGGTAGATATGGAAGCAACAACATAAAACTGAAATGCTTTCAAGTCAACAACAATTCTTTTTTTAAGAAACAACAGAAGAGCTCTTAAGCCTTCAATTATGACCCAAAAAAAAACTTTTATAAATAATAATAAATATCAAGCATATCCTATTGTGGTGCTCATGGGCCAACCTTTGAAGCATATAATATATATACATAGAGAGAGAGAGAGTTGACAATAGTTTTTCTGCTTGCCATTGTCACGCCCCTAAAACTGGGCCGCATCCAATCTCGATCTTAGGGGTGTGAGAATTAGAATCAATTTAAAATTTTATTGAATATACAACATGGGCTTTAATTTTGGGTGGATCGAAGTCCTTCAAAAAGTTATGCTTGTTGATCAAACAACCATAATGTAACACTCCGACCCGCTTTGATCCAGATTAGTGGGCAATTGCGTGCGATTGTGTCTTTAAATGTGTTTTGATTTTGCTTTTCTTTGGTTTTGAGTCATGGAGAGATCGTTTGGGTCGAGTTTGCCCTGGTTTGGTAGTTTGAGCCCTTTTTCGTAATTTTGGCTTTTGATTGGCCTTGTCAGTTTTGCGTCATTCTGACGTCATCGCGTGTATTTTGTTGAGCTTGTCGATCTTCGTAACTGTCTTGGATCCGAATGATTTCGTTTGCTCTCGTTGGATCGTCAGTTGACTCAAACTGACAATTGTGTTATATGTTTGGACTTATGTGTAAATTGGACTCATTTTAGTTCTAAATATCCTACCTACTCTCCCTCTCTCTCGATCGTTCTCTGCTTGTTTCTCTCTCTCGTTCATCTCTCTTTCTCTCCTTCCTTCTCAGTCTTTGTTTCGTGAGGGGTTTCGTGAGGGAAGAAGAGAGGAGCCTGATTTTGTGTGTTTCCAGTGGACTGAGCCAAGCAACGACGGTAGAGTGTGTGATTTCCGTCTGTGAGGCAAGTATAAGTACAAGTAGCATGAATACCATTGGTATTGTTTTGATTGTTTGTATCTTACTCTTTGTTGTATGCACCAGTGTTAGACAGCCCTATTGAGTCAGTTTCGCTATTATTTTTCTGTTTTCAGTCGAAAGGTTCGTTTTCTGTATGTCTGTAACTGTTGCAGGAAAATGACTCAGTGCACTCACGGCTAAACCATGAAATGTGCTACGGCTGAAAAGTGAAATGGCTTACGGCTAAGTCGAGACCCAGCAGTAACCCTAACCGTAGAACAATACAGGGTGACCTCTGAAAATAACTGAGAGTTGGCAAAATGCTACTCTTCTACTGCCCAGCCTGATCTAAGCCGTACATTGTACTACGGCTAAGCCGTGGACCAGGATACGGCTGCACCGTAGAGTAAATTACGGTTGAGCCGTAAATGCGGATGAACAGTTTGGGGAACCTCGGCTCCGCCGCATGCAGACTTCGGCTAAGCCGTAAGATGCCTACGGCTAAGCCGTAAGGTCACCTACGGCTACACCGTATCATCCTGAGAACTGAATAAAAAGACTAGGCTTAAGAAAGAGACCCTATATGACTTTCATGTTAGCATGTAATTAACCTGAACATGCCCAATGGAATGTATGAATGACATGAATGATCTCGAGGGCTGTGAATCACTCATGCCTGTTATCCAGTTGTTTAGCACCTCCCCATGGGTGTTGGTTTAAGGGACTTCGGTGCACATTCCAGATACACTGCAACACTAGAAAATGGTGCATCGGATAACTTAAAACTACATCAACATGCACGGTTAGAAACACTGGATAAATCGATTAGGATTGGCTTGTAATTGACCTTGATTCGTCAAAGTACTTTGATTTGTATAGCATATTGACTTCGGTCATGCCCTCTTATGTGTTCTGCGCTGGACCTCTCGATTCTGTGGGAAATGCAGCAACCCCAGAGCGAAGCCCGGGCGGGACCATTCTATTACTGTGTTTTTATCGTTGCTCCGGTGGAGTACTTGAGTCAGTGATTATTTGTTATTGGTACTCGTACTCAATTGTCAGTGTTTCTTTTATGCATTCAGTATCAGTATCAGTATCAGTATATGTGATGCACTTCCTATTGTTCGTTTATTGTGATATGTGAGATCTATATGTGACATGATTGATTGATTGAGGTGCATCATCCGATTTGATTGTGATTGGTATATGGCACTACTGAGCCTCAGCCTTAGGATGCCCAACGGGGTTGACTTTGGTTTAGTTTATGTGTTTGCCTCTGCAGAGTATTCTGTCCTGGGACTCCGGACCCCGGGAACTAGAGACCCATGCGTACCCTGGCCCGGTCGCTGGTGTTCTCATTCCGACTGCTCTCGAAAGGGAGAATATGGCCAATGTAGTAGCCACTTTGACTGTTCTCTGTTTCTGATTCTGATAGCATGCTTATTTATTTGCACAATTGCTTAGTACACAAATATGCTTACTATGGATCTTGCATTGTGACTATTGCTCATTATTAGACATAATTCGTGTTATCTTCTTGTGGCTTATATTTTGCTAAGTCGTTGTACTTATGAGTTGTCCTTGGTGTTGCAGGCTCAGATCCCTCACCCGATCCTGCGTCGGTCGACCCGACTCCAGGAGAGGCTCGCGAGGCCCCCTCCGGCCTAGGGGAGTGGACTTGATCCATCCTCCAGAGTACGGCTTGCATCATTTTGTCTCCCCATTCATTTGCGTTTGGATCTATTTGGGGGATTTTTTTCTGTAACTTGTACCGTGGGCTTGATTGATATCTGTATTTTGATTTTTTGTAAGCCCTCTTTATTGTCATACGTTCTTGTAATTGTTCTTGTTATCAGTTTAATGCTTTTGTTATCCATTATGTCTTTTGGTATGTTGGGGTATGCCTTGATACGTACAGCTTCCGTATACATTTGTTTGCACGTGTGAATGATCCCTCGTGTGTGTATGCTTGGACGGGGTCTAAGTGTACATGCACGGGAGTACGTGTGTCATTGGTTAGACTTTCTCTGACCCCCGGTCCCTGGGCTCGGGTTGTGACACATAATCACATGCATAACTAAAAACCCATTTTCTACGCAGCTAAGTATCATATTCAAACTATATAACAAATCACAATAATCATTAAATAAATTGTCAAATACTTCAAAGGATTATCAATTAAAGTTATAATTCCAAAACAAATAAATTTAATGGCTACACTAATGGCCTCCAAACATGGCCTTATTACAACAGTTTATTGTTCAGATCTAAGCATCACCACTAAGACATTCCAAACGATATCATTGCCGCTCCAATCAACAACTTTGCCATTCGGCAGAATCTCCTGCTTCTCTTGACCCTCTGGTCTGGTATCGACATCGGAACCTAAACACGAAAAGTAGTAAGTTAGATTGATGTAATCTGGCAAGAGGTAAACTATAAGTAATGAGGTTAGATAACTAAGATAAATTACATTTTATAATATAACCAATATACCAAATGCCAAGCCAATTCGATGAATGCACAAATATGGATGTTTCTGCTAGATACAATATACAAAAATGGGTATTCCTGCCAGATATAACGATGGGCACAGCTGTACACTATATCACACAGTACACGTTGGCCCAATGGCATACGACCACCTTCAATTGTAGTCGATCAGATATATATATATGTATGAATGAATATATACGTTTACATATGTTCAATGATATCATGCTATGAAACCCTCCATTCACAACACCCAAACTATCAATATTATAAAGTAATAATGTTGCATAACTTAACAGTATATTATGCTCACGTGGTATTTTCTAATTTTGTGAAATTAAGCATTACACTACCTAATAGTTATACTTAGATAAGTATACACATTGAATCAAACCTTTTTTCCAAATGATAATGGGAGCCTACGATGCTATTGATCTACTTTTGGTGTCTATCATGAGACACATCCTAGAACTCACATTCCCTTCCTAAGTCCATGATGCTATTGATTTACCTATATGTATGAACAATTTTGCCTCTTTTTGGGTTTTCACTCAAAAACTTAATCTTAATCAATCTGAACTCCAAATTTCGATTAAAACAACAAACACAACCATCTAAACAAGATTTTAATCATATCGTTCAACAAATTGAATGAATTGGCATTATTTATAGTTATCCACTTGTTTTGAATCTTGTACAAAAACTCAGTTTTGCTATTACTAGACCCAATCACGCACAAACCACTTTCCTGATCTGATTCTCTGATCAGATGTCCCACAGATCCAAGAGATACACAGATCTTTTTAACCTATTAAACAAGTTCTAATAAAGTGAAAGGAATTACATGAAATCAACTCTCACACCAGTGAAAAAGAGAGGAAGAAGATGAAGAGATGATGATGGTAAACAAGTCTCCTTTCCTTTTGAAAGCTTTGGTTCTTTGGAGATGGCTAGGGCATGGTTGTAAAAGAGAGATGAGAAGAAAATGGTTTACAAAGAGAAAATGATCAAAGGATTTTAGGGTTAATTTAACGTAAAGGCTTTTCTAAATTACAAGGCAGGGTTTCTTGCTCTTTAGTGAATTTTAGATAATTTGGAAAAAGGGCTTTTGGCTCACATAGGTCCAATGACTTAGGTCTAAGGCCCAAGAAGATCTGACCAGCCTATCTCCAATGGGCCATTCATAGAAAGCGATGCATGCCATGATCCAAACCCCTAAAATGACTATCAAACAATCCATCTAACCCTCTCAACTCAACTCGAACCCAGCAATTTGACTCGACCCATAATTAAAAGATCTAGGGCTTGATAGCCATCGAAAGGGATCTCCCCCTAACCAATCGTGGATGATGAATGAGATGGTGAAGCCTCTGATATTAAGCCCAATGAAATGGTGATGCAGTATAGGCCCCACAAGTGATTCCTCTTCAAATTAGTTAGGAGTATATTATTTTTAATAGATTTCTAATTACATTGTTATTAGAAAAGTTTTTATTAATAACTTATGTTTTCTTAGGCATTAAGTTTGCTTTTATTACATATATAACATTATAGAAAAGATATTCTCAGATTTGATTGATTCATAAAATTGGGTGTTATCCCTCAGAGGTGAGTCACTGTACTCGCTTAGCTTCTAAACACACTTAATTGGCTAATAAGCAATTAACTATGCTAATTACATCCTGAAAGTTTGAGATGTTACATCTTTTTCCTACGATTCTGGCTCTTCCCGAGGATTTCCTTAGCAATGATAATATTGTCCATGGCTCAATTCTCCAATGAGCTATCTTAATCCATTTGTGTAGGACCAACGGTTTAGTGGCAGAAAAGTTCATGCAAACAGAAAATCAAATTTGAATAAAAAATTGGCCAGGTAGGGTAAGGACACGTCCACTGTGTGCAGAGGACATACAGGAGCTCAGAAGGGGGCATAAAAAATTAGTGAAATGATGACATGGCAGCATAATTTACATGGCTGCAAAATAAGGTATGTTCGGGTTCTTATATACTCCCTGAAAATAGTTTTAAAGAGTAAGAATTCCTACAACAAAAGCATGTCCATAAAACCAAAATATGCTGCGAGGAGTTGGTCCTTTGGCTTTAGCTTATTTGTTACCTTTTCCTTTTATTTCTTTCAGAACTTTCAAATTTCACCTAACTGTAACTCTTCTATCGTTTTTACTATGCTAATATAATAATTCTCTTTTTCTGGCAATATATATATATATATATATAATGAAAAAGGTGTCCAAGCACCTTATCTAGAGAGACACTCATGTTGTCCTTGGTATGACGCAGACAGCAGCTTGCTGTGTGGAGCCCATCCTTGTGTGGTCTAATTCACACATATTCTATGATTCCCAATATTGAAAAATATTTTTCCTGCCTCTATTAAGATATTGAGGTTTTGGTTGGAATAAATAATTAATGAAATTTAATATTATATTAGAGTTAATCCGTCGTGAATTTGAATCTCAAAAGGAACAACTTGGCACTACAAAAAATATGTGTTACAAAAAATATGCCGACCGAGTTCTACCTGAGGGGGAGTGTTGAGGAGCGAGCTCCACCCAAGGGGAAATATTGAAAAGTATTTTTGCTGCCTCTACTAATACTGAGCTTTTAGTGAGAATAAATAGCTAATGAAATTTAATATGGTCGTGAGTTTGAATCTTAGGTGGAACAAGTTGGCACTACAAAAAATGCGTGTCACAAAAAATGTACCAACCGGGTTCCACTTTAGGGGGAGTGTTGAGCAATGGGCTCCACCTAAGGTGGAATACTGAAAGAGGTGGAATATTGAAAAGTATTTCTATTGCCTCCATTAACACCTTGAAGTTTTAATAGAAATGGTTAGCTGAAAATTTTAATATCCAGATTATTGAAATTTTATTTCAATAAGAGTAATTTAACATAATTTTAGCAGTGAATACCTATTTTTGTTGTCGATAATTAATGAATTTGTGATGACACTTTTTTTTATTTTGTCGCTAATTATAGAAAAATACACAACATTAGGTGATGAAAAAAGCTTTTGCCGCTTAAAGTGTAATATAAGCGATGCAAAAATTATTTTCATCATGATTAAAAAATACCATCTTTTAAAATTGGCGATGAAATTTAAATTCCATTGTCAAAGATGTACTATTGGCTATGGAATTTAAGTTTTTGTCACCAATTTTAAAAATACAAAAAAAAGATGCAAAAAATGGCTCCATTTTTTGTTTGTATTTTCAGAATTGGCGACGAAATTTAAATGTCATCACTAATAGTATACATTTGGCGATGAAATTTAAATTTCACAGCCGATAGTACACTTTTGGCAATGAAATTTAAGTTTTCGTCATCAATTTTGAAAATACAAAAAAAGGCCCCATTTTTGGCGCATTTTTTTGTTTGACTTAAATTTCATTGCCAAAGGTATAATCACCAAATTTGAAAATACAAAAAAAAAGCCACCATTATTCTTGTGGAAAATGTTGGGGAAATGGTTGGTTTCGTCGTAAAAAAAATGAAACGGAAGCCTCGGGAGAGATGGGGAGGGAGAGAGGGGAGAGAGAATAGAGAGGGGGAGGGTGGAAAAGAGAAGGAGATGGAACGAGCGGGGAGGGCGAGAGGGAGGTAGGGAGAGGGAAGGAGAGAGAAAATATAGATGGGGAGGAAGAGAGGGGGAGGGAGGAAGAGAGAGAGGGAGATGGAGGGAGAGGGAAGAGTGAACAAAGAGGAGAGGGAGGAAGAGAGAGATAAAGGGAGAGAGAGGGGAGGGGAGGCGAGAGAGAACAAAGAGGGGGAGGGCGGAAGAGAGAGGGGAGGAGGTGGGAGGGTAGCAAATTTAAAAATAATCTTTTTTAAAAATACTTTTAGAGACGAAATAATTTTGTCACCAAAAGGTAAAGCCTTTAGCGAAGAAATTAATTAATTCATCACTAATTAGGTTTTTAATTCTCTTTTTGTGTGCTTTTTACGATGAAATATAATATATAGCGACAAAATTCTCGTATATTTGGCAACGAAATATGATGTAGCAGATTGCAACATTACAGTGACGAAACTAAATTTTGTTGCCAAATTTATTTAGAGATGGGATAGCGGCGAAGAAAGAATTTTGTCGCCATAATTAATGTGCGATGAAAAAATATTTTTCAGTGATGAAACATTTCGTTGCCAAATCCCATAATTATTATAGTGTTTGGTCAAATATTGAATGCGGAGAATGGCATTTGATATGAGCATATTTGAATACACAGAATGACATTCGATATGAGTAGATTTAATCAATAAAGGCATGCTTACATGGGTTAATAATTCAGTGATATGCAGCACCATGCTAGCTACATCATAGGATCATTTCTCTTACATATATAGCATGCGCTGCAAAACTTTAAAAAATGGGGGGGACTTTGAAAACCACATTACATCAAAATTTGCAAAAAATAAGTGTTCTAAGCTGTCGTTTAATTAAAAGAAAGATAGTCCAAACTGTCATTAATATTGGTGGAGCATTTTGAAAACAAGTGTTTGTAGTCGTCACGTAAGTCTTAGCTTAACAAGCATTTTGAGCTGTTGTTTTTTTTAAGTGTTAGTAACTTTTGTTTTTTTTTTCAAATTATGAAAACCGTTATTTTTAATAAATTATTAATAAAAAAGATATTTTTTTAAAAAATTATCGAGTTGTAAAAGCTGTCGTTTTTTAGAAGTATCTAGAGTGTTTTTCATATTTTCAAGTATTAGTAGGTGTTTTTTTTCCTTTTTTTAAATAAAAAAGTACATATATATAGAATTTATATAATCATTTATTCAATAAAGGTAAATGATAATTTATCCATAAATACAAATAATAATACATTACTTACAAACAATCATCAATTAACATAATTAAAGTCATTAGAGTTAAGATTCTTAGAGTTAAAATTCAATCCTATACTTAAAACGAAAAGCTTCAAGCAAAGTCATTCCAAGACAATAATTTAAACTGAAGTCGAAAGTGCAACAAAGTCAAATGAAACTACTCTAAAGTCTTATCCATTGGCCAATCAATCATATCGCCCAACGTGAGATATTCAAAAGTTTTATTTCTACTAAGTAACTGGATTGAATAATCATGAATCTCATTCACGATAATCCCATTGTACCTTGGATAGTCAAGTGACGAACCAATCACTGTTCTATTAGTAACACAAGCATCCTTCTGCACCAAATGTATCAATCGACTGTCTGTAGCCGTGCTCGTTCTATCTGTGTCTCTTAACATGGTGATTTATTATGAGCTTACAACATTATTTAAAATAAATGGTGTTAATACTTCATCAATCTTAATTACAAAAATCTAGAATATATGAAAATTAATTATTGTACTTAAGAATAATTTTCATGATGGATGGATGGGTGCATCATTGTCCCACCTTGGGATAGAGTTTGCTTCAGTTCATTCATTTCCTTCCGTAGGCCACCAGTCACCTCCATCCACTTATCATTTTTCTCTAAATCTTTTTATGTAATAACTTTTCATCTGCTAAAGCTTTCAGATTAGGAGTAAAAGGAAATAGATAATACCAATGATCTATGCAAAAATAGAACAAAATGACGTCAATATTTAGACAAATATGAAATTGACACTTGTCAGGCTTTATAATTAATAAGAACACTAAATGAATAATACCTTTATAACCAAGTCAATATTTAGATCTTTTTGTGTAAGAGATCTATCAGCCTCATAAAGACTTCTAACAGTATTCTACAAAATGTATAATAAATAACAAGCATAAAAAAGATCTTAAATAAAAAATATTTTAAAAAATTACAGCAGAGTCTCCTCTTAACCATAGTACATTTAAATTTATTCTACAACTAGTTAGGTATATATATAGAGAGAAAACTCCTTATAAGAGCACTTTGTTGCTTATACAAACTATAAATTTAATTTATACTCAACTATAGCCGTTCCAAAACTCAACTTCATACATGATACGAAATATTAAAAATGAGTGTAACACTAAGATATACATTCCCATAAAAATAAAATATTGTCCACAACATATTGAATGATATAAAATGCATTTGAATGAAAAAAAAAGTCCCCACCACTTTTGGGCTCAAAACTAATGTTCTTCTTAGTATGAGTTCTTTCTTATCTTATATAAATTAAAGAATTTATTCTAAAATAGTTACATTGAAATTAAGAAAAATGTATTCTTTTAAACTGCCTTCAAGCGAAACCCAAGCACTTATCTAGCCTGTTTCAAACTACTAAATATCTACTTGCCTAAATAGATGACTTTATTGTATCACTACTACATTCATTAGAGGTGCCAAAATAGTTGATAGGAATTAAGGGTAGGAAAAAATATTAAATCAAAATCCTTTTTAAACAATAGATATATAATGGGTCCTTTACTAAGTCAAAGGTATTTTTAATTTGTATCATCGATTGCATTGAGCGGCATTGGAGAAATGTCTAGACACATGACCCGATCCACTGAACGGTTCAACTCCAATGGACCCCATGGATAACCACCCTTGTTCTATACCCAAGATTCCCACCGCAAACAAACCATTAGGAAATGCAAGCAACAAACCATTCAGAGCTAAAATCGAAATAATTTAAGAAAACTTTTCTAGATCTCTACCTTTTCCTTTCAAAAATTAAAACAAATCATTAGAAAAAGCAAGCAACAAACCATTCGAGCATTAAACTCAAAAGAATCAAAGAAAACTTTTCTAGATCTCTACCTCTCCCTTTCACACTTCTCCTTTTCCAAACAAAAAGAATAATCCAGGACTAAAACTCATATTGCCAGAATTTCATAATCAAGCACGAGCAAAGCCGAATCCCTAATCCAATTAAGATCAATAGTGCGAAAAATCAAGTAAAAAAAAAAAAGAAACAAATATCTACCAAGAGCGAGGCGACTTTGAAATCCCCCTAAAGAAGTACAGAACAATGGAGGATATAGTATTGAAAGATGGGGCAAGGTTGGGTTCTGTAGAAGACATGTGAAACGGGAGAGAGTTTGACCCAAAGTTGATTTTGGGCATTTTTTCCTTTTTACTTTTTAGGTTAAAAACTACTAGAGTCCAGCACTGTGGTTTTTAACCTTATAAACAAGTGCTCATAATCATTATTTTTATTAATAATTTTTCCTACATAACTCTATATGGTTTTTCTCTTAACAAGATATAATTAAATTCTTAAAACTATGAATTTTTACTCTAAATTAGTGTGAAATTTATTCCCTTTTGACGTAGTACCCTGGGTCAATGCCAGTATTGTCGTAGTTCCCTGGGTCAATATCAATAATGTCACAGATCTGACTACTAAGCTCGTCACTTGATTCCGTTTCTGGTAGGGAATAGCCATCACGCAAGACTCAAGAAAGCAAACTTCATAGGAAAACATGTGTCGCACAAGAATGAGAAAACGCCGACTTCATAGCAGGGGCAGCAGTAGCATGCACTAAGTGGTGATTAAAGCCACTAAGAGCAACTCCAACTGTGGGTCTCAAAATGTCACCTAGGCATGGAATAGTGACAAAATGCGTTATTTTGGTACTCCAAGGGCTATGCAAATTGTGAAATGACATTTTATATAGCTCTTGTCATGTTAAAAAATGCATCAATCTTTTATTTTTTTTCAATATTTTAATATTTGGCCCCTTTAAAAGTTTGAAAAAATAGAATTATTTGAGATATTTAAAAAAAAGTTAATTACTTTTGACGCATCTGTTGAATTTGCCAAAATTCAAACCTTTAAAATTATATACAACCATCAAATCTCATTTGGCATATCTAAAATTTACATCTTCTTTGGAGGTGTTCTTACTTCTATTGAGATCGGACTATTGGGATTCAAACCTCGTCAAACCAACAAAAGGATTTTCCGAAACTCGGTTGAGGATCCATTAATCCGTTAATAAGGCACATGGGAGCTTCTTACTAAACAAGACCAAAATCTTTAGCTAATATATATATATATAAGGGGAATATTCATGTGCATATGTCTCTCACCATTTTTTTCATGAGAACTCTGGTGGAACCCACTGTATAGTCCATCAAAATGGATCACACACACGATCCCCTTAAATTGAACGTGTTTACTAATTTTTGATTAAATCTAAATTTATTAGACTGTTGGATCGACTATGCACCCATTTGAATGGAATGAATTTGTGGGTCATAGATGAAGGGGTTAGGGATATGTGATTGACGCCAAACTTGGTATGTAGGGTCGTCCCGCATGGATCTTTCCATCCCCCAGTCTCATCCCTTGATGGGATTCACCATGTACCCTACAGAGGAAAATACATGGTCCTTTGGCGAAAGACATATGTATATGAACATCCCCCTGTATAAAAAAAAAAAAAAAAAAGAATCAGACCGGTTTTAGTTGGAGTACTAGATCTGATGCCTGATACCATCTAACGGTTATACTAAGTCCACATGCAGATGAAAACGACGTTGCCACGGAAGAGTGGGAGAGAATGTAAAGCTGCCTAATATAAGTCACAATCCTATGCTGATCTGATGCCTGATACCATCTAACGGTTACACTAAGTCCACATGCAGATGAAAACGACGTTGCCACGGACGAATGGGAGAGAATGTAAAGCTGCCTAATAAAAGTCACGATCCTATACTGATCTAATGCCTGAAACCATCTAACGGTTATACTAAGTCCACATGGCAGATGCCATGGACGAATGGGAGAGAATGTCAAGATTCTGATTCAAGTCAGTCCCCCAGACCATCGCCCAAACCAACCTCGTATACTTCTTCCCCCATCACTCTCATTTATTCTCCCTCTTCCCCAGACCATCGCCCAAACCCTTTCTCTCTCTCTCTCTCTCTCTCTCTCTCTCTCTCTCTCTCTCTCTCTCTCTTCTTTCCTTTGTCTCTCATCACATCGCTCTTCTCTCCCCTCTCCCCTCTCCTTTCTTTAATAAATCATCATCACATCGCTCTCCTCTCTGGGTTTCCTTGTTTTCGCTGCTTCGGTATGATTTCTGTTCTTGTAGTTCTTGACCAACTTTTTGCTTTCTATCAAGAGGTTTTGATATTGACTGATATAAAAGCTGATGAAATCTTTTCTTTAAACATGCAGCTGCTGTGGAGCGTTTGGTTTGGTGATTGGTCTGAAACAGGGTTTCTCAGCTGTTTCGGTTCCTGTTTCTCTGCTTGGGTATGACTTTTGTTCTTGAAATCCATTTTTTTTAATGAATGCATCGTTAGTGGGCATTTGATTGTTTCTTTATGAAATGTGTCTTTTGAGTCTTCTTTTGTGTTGATGCAGCTGTGTCAAGTACCACCGGCGTTCTTGTTTTTTTTTTACAGTCTCTCTCTACTCATGGCTGGTGAGTGTTTTAAAATTACAATATCCATGTAAATTTCGTAACTCTTATCATCTTCTTCGTAATCTTTCACATGCCTACGGCACTACTGTGGATCTCAACCTCGTGGCAGAACTGATAGGAAGGGAAGAGATCAATCTAAGAAGGATCAGCGCCGCGACGGGTGCCAGAGTTTTCATTTTGTATCCGCAAGGTGAAGAGAAGGCGGAGGTTGTCGTACACGGAACCCTGGCTGCCGCTGATCAGGCTTGCGACCTTGTAGAAGCCCTCCATCAAGAATTGAAGAGGAGGAGACTCCGTCGCTAAGGCCGACGCTGCCCCTATATTGCTGGAAATTGTCCTCACTTCCCATACTGTCATTACATGCATTGAATTGAAGCTGACCGACAGAGGGCGGCCCGCCATGCGTCTGCTCGCCATGCGTCTGCTTTTCTTTTCAGCGATTACTTTCTTTCATTTCAGACGGTATTTTTAGGGCATGTAGTAGAGATGTAAAGAATGACTTTGGATTGATGGGTTGATGAATGACTTTGGATTGATAGGTTGATATGATTTTGTATGTACTCTTTTGCTGCTGATCCCTCATTTGTATTTTCCCAAATTTTTTTCACCTTAGAGAATGTTCTAATTCCTCTAATGCGGCAGATCTTGGCTGCATTTACGATCCAGATCACGTGATCAACGATTTCAAAATATTTAAGATCACCCAATAGGTGAACCCCACTTTAAGACCTTTTGCTGTTGCACGAGTGTTGCCATCTCGACAGAGAATAGAGAGGAAGAAGATAAACGAGGTTGGCAGATCTGGGTACAATTCAGTTGGTTGGGTCAAGTTCATGTCCAATTGCTAAGTTGAGCAGCATGCCGCAACTCAACCAAAATTTGACCTATTTATAGTTAATTTGCTTGTTGGGAATGAAAGTTCGTTGTTTGGTCTGGTCTCTGGACCAGGGGTAACCCAGGAACTAGAACTGGGAAACCTAATTGATTGTTCTGTCAATCAAGGAATTTATTGTTATTATTTGATGGGCTCTGTGAAACTTTTATGGAGCAAATGAATTAACTGTGACCTGCCGGTGGAACAGCAAAGGTTAATTTACAAGGGTTGAATCTTGAAGGATGATCAAACCATAGAAAGCTATGGTGAGATTAGTTTGTTTTATGAGCTTTCGATGTGGTTTTGATTTGTGTCAGTTTAAGGAATGAAAAAAAAAATCTCTTGATCTGTTGTTTAATAAATTTAATAAGATAGGTCTGTTTGGATTTGTATATATTGAAATCAGAATTGGTTGATGTTGTGTATGATGTCAGCAAAAGGGATGGGTTAATTGGTTATGTATTCTGTAGTTATGCGGAGAAATTGAAATTCAAGTTTTATCTTTTCTGTGTACATACTTGTAATTGATTTTCATTCTTGATGTACTTGTAATTGATCTTCATTCTTGATTCGTTAGACTAGGATTGATTGTTTAACTAAATTGTCTAATGAATTTTTTTTAAGGTAAGAATGGGTGTTGAATGCATAAAGAGCATTGAGGCGTTTGTTTGTTAAGAATTGTTCAAAGCACTGAACAATCAAAAGTATAAGCCAAATGATGAAACTTTGGAAGAGGGTATTTGAGCAATGCATAAGGCATCCTAGAGAACTAATTTTGGTTTATGATTGGAAGGTCTACAACAAGAGCAATTTTCCTGCTAAGATTTTTTTTATTTAAATTTTTAGCAGTAAGGATGAAGATGTTTTTTTTTTAAATATTGAATTCCGAAAACCCCACCAAAGCAGAAGTCTAAAAAGCCAAACAAAGCAAATTACAAGAAATGGCAAGCAATTTTCCCATTCGGATGACTGATTAAAAAGCCTATAAAAATAAGATTATACATTTTTTATTTCGTAAGAAAGGTTACAATAGGTGCATAGGCAATTAATTCATCGAACATTGGAGGAAAAAGGACATCCTATGTAGGGAAACTATACAAGACGTACATGGGGGGACAATAACCGTGCATTATAGTTAGCAAACTGCATGTGAAGTACTAGCTCTTGTATATGTATTTATATGTTATTATTTAGAAGAAACATTCTTGGTCCCTCGGAGATCAGTGACTCGGCAAAAAAAATTTTTGGTTGACTGTGACCTTCCAATGTTTAGACTCTGCTTTTTTGCTTCCTTATTTTTTTAAACCCATAGAGCTCATCACATGCTAGTTCAGTCTTTTCACACACACTCGCGATTTAAGAATTTGACACACATTCAACTTTTAATCATTGTCGGATTGATACCTTTAAAAGGGTTATAGATGAAGACATTAAGATGATTTAATGGATTGAAATTTTGCACATAGGTAGGTCTCTAAGATCCTTTTATTCAACAACTTTTCATGATTATCATGCATCATTGTGAGTTCCATTGGAGGCATACAAAACTTTTATTGAAGTTCTGCCATTGCATGAATTTGATGATAGGGATTCATCTCACGAGTGCCATATTTGTTTGAATAAATATTCTCCCGGAGTGACAATAACACGGCTGCCATGTTCTCATGATTTTCATAAATCATGCATTGGTAGATGGTTAAATGTAACGAACTCATGCCCCATCTGCCGCTTTCCAATTGGAGATTTTGATTTCCTCATTGCTTTGCATTAAACTTTTTTTTTATTTTTTATTTTTTATTTTTTCATTTTTGTTAAGTCAGGACAACTAGTGATCTCTCTATTTTGACAGTGTTCCTTCAAAGTTTTTTCATATAATCATTTCATTGTATCTGGTTTTGATCTTTTATAATTAGAATTAAATCTAAATTTAGAATTATTCAACAGTGGCTCCATTTGTTATTTATTCTTTTACTCTGCTGCATTTCAATTTCAGTGATGACCAATTAGTTGTTTTTATATGATATATTATTTTTGGGCTTATGTCGATTTTACTCAGTCGATTCTATAGAGCGACCCTTTTGCTTTCTTTTCCTTCATTTTGCTGAAATAGCTATGCTGGTCACCAATCACCAAAAAGGGTAATTCTATATTTTAACATTTTGTAGAAAGACTAATCATAATAATGAAGAGATATCTAGACCCCTTTGAGTATGTATTCTTTGATGTAGAGAAATTTAATTTCACCTTGGTTTTGGTCTATGGATTCAAGACTTAAAATATTCCCTCAAATTTCAATAATTTTTTTTCTAAAAGTTAGTTTTTCACCAAAGCATTATCTATATAGGCTTGGATCTATCCCATACATAGAATCAGTTTTGGTGCCATATTCTCATTAATGGTTTCAGTTATGAATTGGTTTTGAGTTCATCCTCTTATTAACGGTTTCGGTTCTAAGTTTACCATGAATCCAGAATGAAACGGACCCATTTGCAACCCTATGTGTAATACGTACCAGAAGGATAAGATTTTCTTTTACCACCTTTAATAGATGTGGAAGAGTAAAAGTCTCTGTAATAATACACCTTTAATATATTTTCCAATGTAGTATTAAGGAATGACAAATGAGACAGAATGAGGAAAAGCAATAACAGAAGGAGGAGCATTTCAAAGAAGACAAAACAACATTGGATATGATGCACATGTTCAAAGCAATACGAAAATAAATCACCACAGGATTGTGTGCTTCTAAAGCATACTAAGCATTTCCATCAACACGTTCACAATCCCTCAGGGCAAGACAATCACGGTGAAATCAGAATTACCCCACCCAAAAAAATAAATAAATAAAATAAAATAAAAAAGAAAAAGAGAAAGAAAATGAAGTGTAATCATAGTAGATATGGAAACAACAGCATAAAACTGAAATGCTTCCAAGTCAACAACGATTCTTTTTTTAAGAAACAACAGAAAAGTTCTTAAGCCTTACATGTCCTATTGTGGTGCTGATGGGCCAACCTTTGAAGGGGGGAAAGAGAGAGAGAGAGAGAGAGAGAGAGAGAGAGTTGACAATAGTTTTTCTACCTACCATCGAAAAGGATCTCCCCCTGACCGATCATGGACGATGAACGGGATGGTGGAGTCTTTGATATTAAGCCCAATGGAATGGCCAATATTGGTGAAGCAGTGGTCCAGTCGGCGGATGTTGAAGGTGGACTTCACTTGAGAGATGCAGTGAGGAGGGGTGCCCTCCCTGACAACAAGAATGGAAGTAGTATGGTTAACTCTTTGGCCAGCATCTACTGCAAAACGGCCCATGATAGATAAGATCGGGGACGAGGCCTCAGGGAAAGCTAGGAAGAATAGGAGGATGTCGTCTGTGTGAGGCCCCGCTTAGTTATTATATATATATATTATTATTATTATTATTATTATTATTTTTGTGGTGTTTAGACTTAGATTAGAGGATTAGAGGTTCTTGGAATTATTTTGATCATTCCAAACCCAACCCACTTAAAATACTTAAAAGACCCACTTAAATAGGCCAAAATTTTTCTTCGTTGAAACTATGCCAAAAGTATACTCATTGGGAAGCTTATTTTATTTTATGAACGATGGCGCTTACGGTGACTTAATCCGACCTTTGGTTCACAAGTTATGGCCAAAACAATTTTTAGCCCAACTATTAAATCAATGGTAATTTTGTAAATAACCCAAAATCTCTTTCCCTCAATTCCCTCTCTCCCAGCGCTGGTCTCTCTCCCAGGCGATAATTTCTCTCCCAGCGCTCGTCTCTCTCCCAGGTGATAATTTCTCTCCCAGCGTTCGTCTCTCTCTCAGGCGATAATTTCTCTCCCAGCGCTGGTCTCTCTCTCCCAGCACCGTTTCTCTCTCCCAGGCGATAATTTCTCTCCCAGCGCTCATCTCTCTCCCAGGTGATAATTTCTCTCCCAGCGTTCGTCTCTCTCCCAGGCGATAAATTCTCTCTCTCCAGCGTGAGTTTCTCTCCCAATTCTCTGTCACAGGCGGGATCTTCTCTCCTTGTATTTCCTTTCCTTTTCTTTTCTCTTCCTCCTCCCTTAACTCCATCCAGCGACGACCCACTTCGCCATTTTCTTTTTCCTTTCCTCTCTACTCTCGATCTCTGTCTCCTCTCACGAAATCGGCAGCCACCATCAACGATCCGGACTCCTCTTCTTCCGACGACCACGGCCACCACACTGTCATCCTTCCTTTTCCTCTTCATTTCTCTTTATTTTTCTATTTTCCCCTTTTCCCCATTTTTCCTCCTCCCTGTTGCTGTCGCCGGAATCCGTGCAGAAGACCGTCGCCGGAGGTTTTTCTTCTACTGCCATCTTCCCCCTCAAGCCTCCATCTTATCAAGGAACCCATTCTCTAAAGTTTTTCCCAAACCAAACAAGCCTTGGGTAAGGTTTTCCTCCCTCATTAGCCAAGCCATTATAGTTGTGATTTAATATAGATTTAACATGTTCATTAGTTTCTTCATTACATTGTAGGTTGGATTTGATTGGGTTTAGATTTATGCGATTTGGAGCTTGATTGGATTATTGGTGGGCTTTTCATTTTTTTTCATCAAAGGCAAGTAGCATGTTTATAACTTCATATATGTAATTACCTTGATTGTACTCTACATATTGATGGATTATTTAGAAAGAAACCCATCTCTAACTAAGCTCACGTCATACTTAGATGTATAGGTGGAAACTCCTTTTAATGGCCTAAATGTATTAATGATGAGCAACTGCATACCCGTGTCTATATTGATAAATGGATGATGATGATTGTGTCATATTAGAAATGAATGGGTACGATTGATGGGGGACCCACAGGAAGTGAAGGCATGATTAATCATGCTTAGATACTTGCATGCAAGTTGGTAAAAGAATGAGAATATAATTCTCCATTCGGAGAAGAATTTCCAGATCGCTGCTAAGCGTACTTTGCAATAAAACTTAGTAATTAGGAATATATGGATATTCTAAACCCAGACCTTGGACACCACTTGAATTATATCTAACCCCGACAATAGACCGTAAAACATGCCCATGTGGATTCAGGGTGTGAGCTTTGCCTTTATCCACTTGTTGTAGCATAGTAAAGTATAGAGAATGAGATGCATACCAATAGATGGATGTTTGGATCTGGATGGGGCCCAACTATTATAACACCCAACGCGTACAACCCCTACAGGTTTGGAATGTCCATCATATGGTAACTCAAGTCCTCTATAACTCGAAATGTACAACTTAACCTAGGTTTGGCTACCTTTATTATTCATTCTATTGATGGATAAAATGGTATCGATCTTACATTGCTATTGTATTCTTGTCTTCCTTTCATAGATGTTTATAAGATATTATTGTTTTTCCTTTCAATTATTTAAATGCATAAATGGTAATTTGACCTAGGGTATACTTAGAGATGACCCGGGAATATGAAATGGAAATGAAAGTAATGTCTATGGCTGGGACAGCTATTCAATAGCTGTGTATACATGAGAAATTATAACATGGATGGAGATATGAAGGCATAAGTAAATACTATAATTATTACAGATGAGATCTTATACAGGGATAATCTTGCTCATGCAAGGAGCCCAGCCAGACATAGACCTACCCTTATTGATCTAGTTCTATTGGCATTTAGATCCACTCAGTTGATAGCTTAGCCTTGGGTAGGCCAACCCTTGGTAAAAGCATATTTTATAGGCCCCATAGCTGGCTGAGATCCGACGGGATTGTTTTTTTTATATAGCTGGATGCGCGGTCCAGTGGATACTACGGTATCAAACCTATACCGAGGATTCGGAACTCTTTTCCAAAAGTCCTACGGGATGGATAAAGCTGGTTTATCATACCATGCAATAGACGCTTGGATGTGCCTCTTGTTTAGGTGATGGATGATATAGATGTTACTTAATTTGGTTGATTCTTATTTATCAATTCATGATATTATTGCCTTTGATATTGTTAACATTGACTTCATTAATTATATCGTTCCCTTTATTCTATCTTGAAATATATATGATGTTATTTACATGCCGCGTTTGCCAAGTCCTACGTGACTTGACTATATTTGCTTTGGGTGTGTAGACGGTGAGCCCGCTACCTTTACTACGGAGGGAGAGGCGTCGGAGAAGGCCCTTGAGGTACATCGACTAGACCAATTTACTTGGACAGCAATTAGTGAAGAAATTTAGTCGAGCACTCGGAGATCATCGTCATTAACTGAGAGGTTGTTTATCTGGATGGTTTTCTTCTAGTTTTATTAGATGAGCAGTTTTGAGAAGTTTATAATAAATTGTAGTAATTTTGGGATTACTTGAATTTCGTAGATAAGACTTATACTTCCAGTACTTGTTGATTTGACCAATGTGACAGATAACATTTACTATAAAGGTCATAAATAATCAATTGCTTTTGCAAGTTGTGCAAATGTTTCACTTATCCTTTTATAAAGATTGAATGTATGGAAAAGTTTTAAATTGATCCTCACTACATATTAAAGATCATGTTTGTATCGCTCCCAAGTTCGAATTTTTGCCTTATTCGGATAGCTCGGATTTGGGGCGTTACAGTCTGCAAATTGCAGAATGAGAATCCGGTCACCTCATGGGGCCACTGGGGGAAAGAGGGACGGCTTCGGCAGGGAAAGGTGAAGGTAAGAGTTAGTGAGGGCTTCTGCACAAAAGATTTAGATGTAGGGGGATTGGGGATCGCCCCGCCTAATGTCAGCATGTGGGGTGGATGACTTGGGAAGGCTTGCCATTCGGCATGACCCTATAGGTGGTAGTGGTGATGCAGGTCATTGGACGTTGGATGGAAACCTAGTCCATGGAGAGAAACTTCAATGAAGGGCCAGGATAGGTAATCATTGGCCTTTGCGATGTCAAGCTTGAGCGCACACCATTTCTTCTGTCTAAGATTCTGGCTCATCAGGAGGACCTCTTTAGCAATGATAATATTGTCTATGGCTCAATTCTCCAATGAGCTATCTTAATCCAGTTGTGTAGGACTAACAGTTAATTGGCAGAAAAGTTCATGCAAACTGAAAATCAAATCTCAAGAAACAATTGGCCAGGTATGGTACGGTCCGGTCCATTGGGTGCAGGAGCCCAAGTGGGGGTGTCAAAAATTAGTGAAATGATGACCTGGCAGCGTAATTGACATGGCTGCAAAAATAAGATACGTTCGGTTCTTATATATATATATATACTCCCTGAAAACAGTTTTAAAGAGTAAGAATTCCTACAACAAAACCTTATATACTCTATGAGACCACAAATATGCTGCAAAGAGTTGCTCCTTTGGCTTTAGCTTATTTGTACCTCTTCCTTTACTTTCTTTCAGAACTTCAAATTTCACCTAATTGTGACTCTCCTATCGTTTTTGCTATGCTTATATAATAGTTCTCTTTTTTGGGCAATATATGTATATGCTAATTTATCAAAAATAAAATAAAAAAGGTGTCCAAGCACCTAATATAGAGAGACACTCATGTTGTCCTTGGTATGACACAGACAGCAACTTAATCCTTGCTGTGTCGAGCCCACCCTTGTGCGATTTAATTCACACATACTGTGTGATTCTCAATATTAAAAAATATTTTTGTTGTCTCTACTAATACCTTTTAGCTTTGGTTGGAATAAATAACTAATGAAATTTAATATGATATTAATTGATCATTACCGGTCACGAGTTTAAATTTCAAGAAGAACAACGTTGTTCTAAAAAAAATAAGTGTCACTAAAAATGTGCCGACCAGATTCTACCTAAGGGGGACGTGTTAAGGAGTGGGCTCCACCCAAAGGAAAATGTTTAAAAGTATTTTTGCTACCTTTATTAACACTTTAAAGTTTTGATAGAAATTATTAGCTAAGGAAATTTAATATTCAGATATTTTAAATTTTATCTCAAGAAGAGTGATTTAAGCCATTGAATTGATCCTGTATGAAATATATAGTTATGTTTCATAAAATGCTCAATCCAGCTATACATATCATTGCAAGTGAACTGAAATTTGGTCAATATTGAATACAGAGAATGGCATTTGAAATGGGCAGATTTGAATACAGAGAATGACATTCGATTTGAGTAGATTTGATCAATAAAAGGCATGCTCACATGGGTTAATAATTCAGTGATATTACGTCAGCACCATGCTAGCAGCAGCATAGGATCATTTCTCTTACATGCACTGCAAAACTTATAAGAAATGGGGTGACTTTGAAAACCATACCCT
Source organism: Sextonia rubra (assembly GCA_037013555.1). Lineage (NCBI taxonomy): Eukaryota > Viridiplantae > Streptophyta > Magnoliopsida > Laurales > Lauraceae > Sextonia > Sextonia rubra. The sequence goes on along the minus strand of JASUAD010000013.1, from coordinate 56,698,449 downwards.
GGGTCAATGTTGATATTGTCACAGAACTGGACTACTAAGCTTGTCATTTGTTGCCCTTTCGATGCAAGCAGTGGCAGGCAGTAGCCATACTCCTTACTTCAACTGACAAACCTTAAAATGCACAGAAACCTCTTGTAAACAAAAAAGTTTTCAAATGAACTACCTCCACAAGCCAATAATAAGAAGTAATAATAGTAATACTGATAACCATAATAATAAAATGAAAACACACGTGTCACGCAAGAGTAAAAAAAGCAGACTTCATAGAAAAATCTGGTTTTTTTTTTTAAGTCTTAGCATCAGTCAAAATAAGAACATCTTAAATGAAGGGTCGCAGCACCGTGCACTAACAAGTGATTAATAAAGCTAATTAGTTGTATCCAATTACAGCGTCTTTGCAGTTCTCTACCCATCGGGCTATTGTGATGAAAACCTCGTCAAACCATCAAAAGATGCTTCCGAAACTAGGCTGAGGATCCGTAAATATGCTAATAAGCCACATGGGAACTTTTTACTAAAAGACAAAACAGGACTCAAACGGGTCTCAGTTGCAACTAGACCTCATGCTAAACGGTTCTTAGGAGCTTTCTTTTAATGTTTGGTTGATTGCGATCTGGAAGTTTACGGATGTTGACATTGTTAGGTTTTTAGGTTTTAATCTGGGTTCGTGCATTCCATCTGCTCGCTTTAGTGAATATGGTGTCAGTTTGAATTTGCAGCTCAGAGTGCAATTCAGTTGGCTGGGTCAAGTTCATGTCCAATTGCTAAGTTAAGGAGCATGCAGGAACTTAACCCAAATTTGACCTATTTATAATTAATTTGCTTGTTGGGTGGTCTGGACCAGGGGCAAACCCAAGTAATACTGGGAAAACAAATTTATTGTTGGGTCAATCAAGGAATATTATTAAAGTGGAAAAAGGCTAATTATTATTATTATTATTATTATTATTTGCTGGGCTATGTGAAACTTTTATGTATCATATGAATTAACTGCGACGTGTCGAGGCGGAACAGCAGAGGCTGATTTACAAGGGTCGGAACTTGAAGGATGATCAAGCTATGATGAGATTGGTTTCTTTTTTGAGCTTTCGATGTGGCTTTGATTTGTGTTTATTTAAGGAATGAGAAAAAAAAATCTCTTGATCTGCTGTTTTAATAAGCTCAATAAGATGGGTCTGTTTGGATTTGTATATACTGAAATTAGAATTGATTGATGTTGTGTATGATGGCAACAAAAGGGATGGGCTAATTGGTTATACATTCTGTAGCTTTGCGGGGAATTGAAATTCATGTTTTATCTTTTTCTATGTACATACTTGTACTTATAATTGATCTTGATTCTTGATTTGTGAGACTGAGATTGATTGTTTAACTAAATTGTTTAATGATTTTTTTTTTTGAGGAAAGAATGGGTGATGAATGTATAAAGAGCACTTAGGCATTCGTTTGTTAAGAATTGTGCAAAGCACCGAACAATCAATCAAACGGGACTACAACTTTGAGCCCCAGCTTCTAGAAAACATTAGCATTGTTAAAGATCTAATGCTTCAGGAAGCCACCTCAAGTGTGTGGAATTATAATCTGTTGTGTACTCTTTGGCCCCCAGACATAGCACAAGCAATCTCTTGTCTACCTTTGGGTAGAAAAGACATCAGGTGTTGGAAGTCTCTTCCAGCAGGAAGCTGTACCATAGAAGTTATTGCCAGAGAGGCTCAAGTATGGAATAAGTAGAGAAAGAAGAAGAAGAAGAAGAAAAGAGAAAGAGAAGAACAGAGAGACTGCAGAAGAGATCTGATTTCGTTCATTCACATAATTATACATACAGTACCTTTACACTGTCTTTATACGGAAAGAACAAGATAAGCAACTGAACCTAACAGTTCCTTAACTAATCCTTGATTAGTTGGATCATAAGACAGCAGGACAGAAGACATGATTAGAACAGTTACAACTGTTTCTAAGGAACATATATAGGTCCAGTCATAGGCTCATTGTCACAAGACTTCTTTGGGCTTGTTGGCCTGGGGTCTCAGTGTGTTTGGAATGAGCATGACTAACATCAAGGACTATCTTATGGTCCCCAATTTCCATGGAGAAAAGTATGGATAATTCCTATTATCCCAAAGCTACTATTCTTCCTGTGGCGCAGCCTACATGGCAAAATTCCTACACGTCTCAAACTGCCCTCATTCATGCAAAGTACAAATCCCTTAATGTCCTCCCTGACATAGGTCTCCTGAAACCGTGGACGATCTCTTTTGGGCCTGCCCCATTCACTGTAACAGTCTGGAATCTGTTTTCGGCCTCGACACATAAACCCACTAACTTTAACTCCCTCATGGATTGGTTTCTCCAGAGCCTTGACATAACAAAAATTTCGTCTAGCCGCCACAGTTAACTGCTATATATGGAAAACCAGAAACAACCTGATCTTCCAACACACCCCCCACACGCCCCCCGACACCTTTTTCAGTTTAGATCAAAGGTCATCAATTCTATACTTGAATGGAATCTGACGCATCTGTATGCAGGTCCCGGGTCTAACATAGGCGCTCAACCGGATAAATGGTTGCCACCCACCACTGGATGGTTCAAGCTGAACTTTGATGGCTCATTTAAGACGGCCAACAATGAAGCGGGTGTGGGGGGCATTATTCGAGATTGTCTCGGACAAATGTTTGTAGCTTTTGGAGGAAGAACAACAACTACTCAGTCCTTAGAAACGGAACTGCTCGCCCTATACAAGGGTTTGAAGTTTTGTCAGTCTATGCAAATCTCTACCTTGCAGATTGAGAATGACTACCTTGCTATGGTCACCAATTTTCGGCAAGCTGGAAATGTGGAGTGGAGCCTAATGCGGGTTTGGCAGAAGATTACGGATCTGATTTACGTATTTTCATACTTGGACCATAAGCTACTGTAAACACTCAGCAAATGAGGTGGCTGATGCTCTAGCAAAGTATGATTCACCTATTGTTCAAATCTTCAGGACCACCCTCGCCCCAGTTCCGTCACGCTTCTTGATCCGAGCAGAGGCAGGCTCACAGATTCACTAGGACCTACTTTTACCGTATGGAGCCAGCCACGGAAAACTCGGCCACTGACCTTCATAGATCTAATGAATCAGATGCTTATGCCTAGCGGCGTCTCCAGGGTGAAGAGCTTTAGATTACGGTTGTGCTTTGTGAATGACGGGATGGTCTTCATCTTCATGATTTTTGGTTTCACAGGACTGCTAACTCCTTTTACTCCTCCTTCCGGCTGTCTTTTGGACTGGTTTTGGACTCCCCCATGGGGGCTTTTGTAAGCTTATGTTAGCTATCTACTCTATCCTCGCTCGGGGATCTCTTTTGTTCTTTTACTCTTTTAAGTTAATATAATCCCCTTTAGAGAGAGAGAAAAACCGCATGAGCCGAATGATAGAAGCTTTGGAAGAGAGTATTTGAGCAATTCATAAGGCATTCCAGAGCAAATTTTCTGTTGAGAGTTATTATTATTATTATTATTATTATTATTATTATTTGCTGTAAGGAGAAAGATGTTTTTTCTTTATTTTTTATTTTATTTTTATACTCAATTCTGAAAACTCCACAAAAGCAAAGAGTCCGAAAAGCCAAAACAAAGCAAATTACAAGAAATGGCAAGCAGTTTTCCCGTTCGGATTATTGATTAAAAAGCCTAAATTAAAATAAGATTATACATTTTTTATTTGGTCAGAAAGGTTACAATAGAGAGCATAAGTAGTTAATTCATCGAACATTGGGGGAAACGAACATCCTATCTAGGGAAATTATACCAGACGTTTATGGGGGGACAATAACTGTGCATTAATAGTTAGCAAACTGCACGTGAAGTAATAGCTCATGTATACGAATTTATAGGTTATTATTTAGAAGATCCATTCTTGGTTCACGCATATGAATAACTCAGCAAAAAAACATTTTTGGTTGCCTGTCACATCGGATGTTTAGACTATCCTGCATGCCTTATCTCTCCCTTTTTTTTGCTCCTTTTTTCTGAGCCCATAGAGTCCATCGCGTGCAAATTTAGTTTTTTCATACACACTACCTCTCTCTGAATGATTATGTGTCCAAATTTGATACTCATCTAATTTTTACTCGGATTGATGCCTTTAAGAGTTATAAATCGAGAGATTATGATGATTTGTTGGACACGTGGGTAGATGTGTAAGATCTTTTTATTCAATAGCTTTCCATGATTGTCATGTATCATAGTGGGCTCTATTGTAAGCAGAGGAGTATTTTTTCACAAAAAACTTTTTGAGAGTTTTTTACCGCTCCTTTTACATACATAAAAGGTTGTTTTCCAGTGTGAATAGCCTTTGTGGGCAGCTTACATGAACTTTTTTGTGTGGCCCATTATAGACCCCATCTAGGGGTGAGACCGGGAATGGAGGTGTAACACTCCGACCCGACTTAATCCGACTTAGTAGATAATTACGTGCGATTTTGTTGTTAAGTATGTTTTGGTTTTGCTTTTCTTTGGTTTTGAGTCATGGATAGGTTGTTTGGGTTGAGTTTGACCTGGTTTAGGTAGTTCAAGCCCTTTTTCGTAATTCCTGTTTTTGTTTGACCTTGTCAGTTTTGCTTCATTTTGATGTCAACGGGTGTATTTCATTGAGCTTGTCAATCTTCGTAACTGTTCTGAATCCAAATAATTTCGTTTGCTCTAGTTGGATAGTCAATTGACTCAAGCTGAAAATTGTGTAATATGTTTAGACTTGTTTGCAAATTAGACTCCTTTTATCTTATAAATATCCTACCTACCCCTCTCTCTCGTTCCTTCTCTCTGTTTGTCTCTTCCTCGTTCAGCTCTCTTCCTCTTGCTTTCGTTTCTGTCTCGTGAGGAAGAAGGGAGCAGTGCTTGTCAGTTGTGTGTGTGTTTCCAGCGGATTGAGCCAAGTCAGCAACTGGTGTGTGTGTGGATTTTCACTGTGAGGCAAGTCTAAGCACAAGTAGCATGAACACTGATTGGTATTGTTTTGATTGTTTGTATTCTTACTCTTTGTTGTATGCATCATTGTTCTACAGCCCTATTGAGTCAGTTTTGCTCTTATCTTTCTGTTTACAATCGAGAGTTAGCTATTCTGTATGTCTGTAACTGTTTCAGGAAATGGATTCAGTGTACTCACGGCTAAACCGTGAAATGTGCTACGGCTGAGCCATGAAATGCCTTACGGCTAAGCCGGGACCCAGCCGTAACCCTAACCGTAGATCAATACAGGGTGACATTCTGAACTAACTGAGAGTTAGCAAATTGCTGCTCTTCTACGGCCCAGCCTGATCTAAACCGTACGTTGTTCTACTGCTAAGGCATGGGCGAGGATACGGCTACGCCGAAGAGTAAGTTACGGTTGAGCCGTAAATGCGGATGAACAGTTTGGGGAACCTCGGCTCCGCCGCAGTGCAGATTGTGGCTACGCCGTAAGATGCCTACGGCTAAGCCGCATGTTCACCTACGGCTACACCGTATGACCTTGAGAACTGAATAAAAGGACTAGGCTTAAGGAAGAGACCGATATGACTTTCATGTTAGAATATAGATAACCTGAACATGCCCAATGGAATGTCTAAATGATATGAATGAGGGTGAGGGCTGCGTTTCGTTCATGTATGTTATCCAGTTGTTTAGCACCTCTCCATGGGTGTTGATTTAAGGGATTTTCGTACACATTCGGGCTTGAATGCACCACTCTGTGATTGAACAACTGTGTATCGAATACCTTAAAACTACATCAGCATGTACGGTTAGAAACACTGGAAAAATAGGTTAAGATTGGCTTGTAATTGTCCTTGATTCGTCAAAGTAAATCTGATCTGTATAGCATATTGACTTCGGTTATGCCATCTTATGTGTTTTGCACTGGACCTCTCGATTCTGTGGGAAATGCAGCAGCCCCAGAGCGAAGCCCGGGCAGGACCATTCTATTACGATGTTTCTATCATTGTTCCGGTGGAGTACTTGAGTTAGTGATTATTGTTATCTGTACTCTTATTCGCATTCAGTATCAGTATATGCGATGCACTTCCTATTGTTCGTTTCGTGTGATAGCTTGTGATATGTGAGATCTGTACTCTTCCGATTTGATTGTGATTGTTACATGGCACTACTGAGCCTCAGCCTCAGGATACCCGACGGGGTTGACTTTGGTTTAGTTTATGTGTTTGCCTCTGCAGAGTGCTTTTGTCCTGGGATTCCGGACCCCGGGAAATAAAGACCCATGCGTACCCTGGCCCGGACGCTGGTATTCTCATTCCGTTTGCTCTCGAAAGGGAGAATATGGCCGACGTAGTAGCCACTTTGACCGTTATCTGTTTATGATTCTGATAGCATGCTTATTCATTTGCACAATTGCCTAGTATACGAACATGTTTACTATGGGTCTTGCATTACTCTTTATGCTTATTATTGATACAATTCGTGTTATCTTCTTGTGGCTTATATTTTGCTAAGTCGTTGTACTTATGAGGTGTTCTTGGTGTTGCAGGCTCAAATCCCTCTTCCGATCCTGCGTCGGTCGACCCGACTTCAGGAGAGGCGCGCGAGGCCCCTTCCGGCCTAGAGGAGTGGACTTGATCCCTTCTCCAGAGTGCGGTTTGCATTATTTTGTTCTCCCCATTCATTGTACCTAGGTTTATTTGGGGGATTTTTCTGTAACTTGTATTGGGGTTTGGTTGAGATCTGTATTTTGCTTATGCCCCTCTATTTTGTTGTAAATCCTTGTAATCCGTTTAATCTTTCGTAATCCATTCTGTCTTTTGTTATCTTGTGGTATGCCTTGATACGTATAGCTTCCGCGTACACTTGTTCGCACGTGTGATTGATCCCTTATGTGTGTATGCTTGGACGGGGTCTAGGTGTACATGCACGGGAGTACGTGTGTCATTAGTTAGGTTTTCTCTAACCCTGATTCTTTGGGCTCGGGTTGTGACAGGAGGGATGGAAACATCTATGCGGGACCACTCTAGATAATAAATTTGGCCTATAATTACATGTCACTTAATTACCCTTTCGTCTGTTACCTACAAATTTAGTCCATTTATATGGGTCTCAATTGACCCAATAATCTAGTCCATTTAGATGCATGCCAAACCTTGGGACATGTGACTATTGGGGCGTCCCTATCCATTGTAAGTTTAGATTTTGTAATAGACTGGCACACCTAAAGTTTTTTATGGAAAAAATGTTGAGGACAGTTCTTCGTGGAATATTTTTCATATGTATAATACATATGTGCATACGAATTCTACAAACTGCCCCATTTGAAAAGGGGCATCACTTGTCCAAATAACTAATGCCACATTATGTATGAACTTTAGATGAAATGAGCTGTGAAATGGAGCTGTGTAAGCCATAAGCCCTTAATGTCATGTTTCACATTCGAAAGTAGGATTCATTGCAATCATTAAGTTGCACCCAATGCAACATGGGTTTTTCTACTTGGGTCTGTCCCTCAACATAGTAGCTTACTCATAAAATTTCTTCCTATTCATGTATTTCAAAAATATCTAACTAATGAACACCTAATGTATAATAATATCTCAAGATGCTTGGGGACTTACTTTTATTATCAATCATATGAGTTGTTATAATGTCACGAAATAATTTTTGCAAAGATTATTTTCAATAGAGCAATTTTACATAATGTTACCTAACAACTTATGCACAACACATTTTTAGCACAATCCGATCTCAAAACAACCCTATCTTGAGACAAGAAAGGGAACAATACAGGTACAATCCCAAAAGGGCCCTGTATCTTCCATAACTCCCATTCTATCTCCTTATTCAATAACAAAATTATGCTAAAAGTTAATATTACACATCTTGGGTCGGTCATGTCATGGAAAATGATACAACAAATATCTAATCACTTCCTAAGTTTTCATAGATCTTCAATGTATTTATGACATGTGAATTAAGACTTGTGTTTTCCTATTGCGTGGATTTGCTTTACCCATTGTCAGGTGAGATTCATCTCTAAATGTTGTTCTTAGCCAAAGTGTTGCCCAGCGTAGTTAAATACTGACGGATTGAGGCGATCTTAGGTTCTATGGAATCCTCTCGAAACGATCTTTCCAACGGTAGGTCGCATGCCCATATCCAACTCTCGGTTTGTTAGATATGACATTTTTAATCCATATTGTTCGTAGAAAACCACTTCAATTTGTCGGTTTTTCTTCTATTTCTTCACATCAGTTTATCCGGCAACTCAAACCATTGTCTATACTCAAAGATATGTAAAATACAATACTAATTAACTCAAGTTTTGTCAAACCCATGAATTTGCCAACAAAAAAATGCTTACAAGCCCATAATGTCATGTTTCACATTCAAAAGTGGGATTCGTTGCAATCATTGAGTTGCACCCAATGCAACATGGGTTTTTCTACTTGGGTCTGCCCCTCAACATAGTAGCTTACTTATAACATTTCTTCCTATTCATCTACTTCAAAAATATCTAACTAACGAACACCTAATGTATAATAATATCTCATAAAAGAAAACTTACAAAATAACAAAAAACAAAAAACTCAGTACATAAAGGGTGGTAACTGGTAAGATAGCAGTTCTATTTTAACAAGGCTAGGATTGTGGACGACTTCTAAAATAACAGAGACATAGGAAGCTCACATAAAAGGGAGGTAGGTTAGTAGTCCTAATTTTACTTGGATAGGATTGTGGAGTACTACTAAAACAACAAATAACAAAACAAGAAACTCGCGTGAAAGGAAGGTATGCTAGTTGTTCTAATTTTAGTACGATAGGATTGTCGACTACCAAAAGCTATATAATTGTGATTCATCCTCCAGCCAGTTATGCAAGCACACACAGACCGAGTGGGATGGAGAGGTACGCTTGGGTGATCTAAGGGCGTGGGCTTAGAGCACGAAGAGATCGTTGCTATCGACCATCTTCATCTTTACCAGCTACATTTGCGCCTACCAGTAAGTGGATAATTTACTTTATTTTAAATATCGTTACTTCCACAACTTTTTTCTGCACGATCAGATTCCTTCGATCTTGTTAGCATCATGATTTCACATTTGAAGAAATTTCACGCACTCAAGGTGGTTCATCTCGTGTTTTTTTTCTAGGACCGCTCCTTACCGCGGTGAGGACCGGCACCTCTAATGTTTGAACTTTGAACACAAGCCACCTTTCCCAGGCTTTGATGGGATCTAGGTCCCCACCCCACCGAAAAAAAAAAAAAAAGCTTTTGGATGTATTTGATTTCTCTTGGAGTGGGCTATGATTTATAAACAGGGTAGGGCTATAGATGGTGTAGCGCCTCAAATTTAATGCATGGAGTGGCCCACTTTCTATAATTCAAGCCATATATCAATCTTTAGACCCTTTGTAATGACCACCATATAACTTATTATTTAAATTGTAATATAACCACTATTAGATTAAACTCCCTCTGAAGTACTTGATGAACTTGCCTTGTTATTCTCTTGTTGGAATAGAAATGGAGAAAGGCAATCAAATGTTTTTAATCTAAATTGCTGGATTGCTGAATAGTTCTTTGAAAACGTAGATACAACGAATATTAAGGGTCTTAAAGCTGATGAATGGCTTGTTGGATTTTAAAAAAGTGGGCCTCACCATGCATTAAAAGGGAGCGCTACACCATACTAGTGCTGCATTGTAGCCTTGCCCTTATAAATATAGTTGTGGTTGTGACCTTATTTTGTAGCATCCATGGGTGGAACTAGATGGGGCCAGTAAAGGCCATGGCCCCCCCAAAATCTCATATACTTGCTTTAAGTTGTCAAGTTTTTTATAGGTTTTTTTTTTCACATATGCAAACCCCCCCCTCCCAAACAAAAAAAAAAAAAAAAGGCTAATGGAATTGGAATTGTCCTTGTTTCTTTTCACCCCAGATGATTGAGTGGACAAATTACGGTCTTTATTGACAAGATTTACCTTGGATGAGACAACCAATGCCCACATGAATGATAGGCTTATTTTAGTAACATGGTGAACAGTGATTGGTCTATTTTAAGGTGGCAATAAGAAAAAAAGCCTCAGTAAATCGAGAGTCTGATCTAGTGATATTGAGCTAGATCTCACCTTCGTAGAAATGGGTAACACCATATAATTGAACAAGTAATTGAAAATGCCAGTAGTGTTGACATGGCATAATAATTCATGTTCATAATCAAACACTGGTCCACTCCCATCGAGCTGAAAAGTTGGAGGATGTATCACCCAAGATGAAAATAATCTTCAATGGTCCTATTGGTACTGAAGTGGCATAATAAAGACTACGTCGTGGGCTCAATTAGACAGTGAGTCTCACTCACATTGAGTTGAAAACTTAGGAGACGTTTGGCAAGTGTCATCGTCGTATATTTATAGTCATGGGTTCATAGATTTCCCATGTTTGGCAATGGGGCGGATGCCATTTCCTGGAATTCCAAAGTTAGACACCCTTGTCTTCATCGAATCTCGCCTTTTCGTATGCGCAAAAGGGGGGTGAATAGTATTTTGGGTTAGAATCTTAGGATATTTAGTTTTTCTTGATTTGATCACTGGGTGGGCCTCCCATGAATGATTTGGACCATTAGATTTGAAAAACACCCCCAAAATTATTATAAAATGAATTTTTAGTTGTTGATTTTTTTGATGTGATGATGTTTTAAAAAATGTGATCAACATTTTATACATAGATTTAGACTTTTGTGGACTCCTTTTTAAAATCTAGACGGTTAGATTTGTTTTAGAGGCTAAAAATGATTACGAGATCAAATTTCATAATGTAGGGCCTTATGATTCATGATATATTGGCAAAAAATGTTTCAAGCTAGTGATTTTTTTAAAGTCTTTTTTTTTGAAAATCCTATCTTTTACTAAATCTAATCTTTTTTAAAGAAAGGATGAGTTGATGGAGTGTTTGACGAGAAATTCTTTGAAACTATAAAACCTTCTTATAATCACCGCTAATCTTTGCAAAACATGCCACGAGAATATATCACCGAAGGTGATGAAAACCATTTCCAACGGTCGGATTTTTTCCAGGGACGACCCGCGGTTGGGGATCTGGAGACCCGTTGCACGATTCACAGGTACAACTGGGAATCCGAAATCCTATTTGAAATCAATGGAGAGAGAGAGAAGAGAGAGAGAAGAAAAACACACAAAGGAAACAAACACACTGCAGAGAAAGAGAGAGCAAGCGATATCCCGATCACACGGATCGATGACGTGGCATTAGATTTTCAAATCCCGCCCAAACCCCCCTCGTTTCCTTTGGCGATGGAATTTTAAGTTTTCCTCGCCCGAAGCCCCCTCTTATCCTTCTTTTCCCTTTCCTCACTTAACGACTCACTCACTCACTCTACCCACACACACGCTTACACACCAAACACGCTCTCTCTCTCTCTTTCTCGTCATTTGCCCTCTTTCGGAAGCTCGAACCCTAACCCTAAAGGTCAGCCTTACCGCATTCGATTTTTACCAATTTTAGGTCTGTTTTTCGTCGATTCTGACGGATCTGAGCTCTTCTCCAACAGATCTCGCCATGAAAGGAGCGAAATCCAAGGCCGGCACCACAAAGAAAGCAGACAGCAAGTGAGTTCTTCTTCCTTCCTGTGATTTCATACGCTTCTAAGCGTTCGTACAGATCTTATGGTTTTCATTCGATTTTCATCGATTCTCTGCTTTTTTTTTTTTTGTTCCGCTGTTGTTTAGGTTATCTGTGAAGAAATCGAGTGATCGAGGGAGTAAAAAGCCGGCAAAGAAGGAGAAGGCAAAGAAGGATCCGAACAAGCCTAAGAGGCCGCCGAGCGCCTTCTTCGTCTTCATGTAAGTGATTCTCCTTCTCAAAGTCTCTCTTTTGCGTGTGATTTGCGTTATCTGCGTTTGATCCGGTCAAAAGACGCAAAAATCCGAATCTGATTTTGATTCTGATTCTGGTGCTGGTTCTGATTCGTTTGCAGGGAGGAGTTCAGGAAGACGTACAAGGAGAAGCATCCTAACAACAAATCGGTAAGATAGCATCCTAAAACTCAGTACATAAAGGGTGGTAACTGGTAAGATAGCAGTTCTATTTCTACTTGGCTAGGATTGTGGACGACTTCTAAAATAATAGAGACACAGGAAACTCACATAAAAAGGGAGGGAGGTTAGTAGTCCTAATTTTACTTGGATAGGATTGTGGAGTACCACTAAAATAACAAATAACAAAACAAGAAACTCGCGTAAAAGGAAGGCATGCTAGTTGTTCTAATTTTAGTAGGATAGGATTGTCGACTACCAAAAGATATATAATTGTGATTCATCCTCCAGCCAGTTATGCAAGCACACACAGACCGAGTGGGAGGGAGAGGTACGCTTGGGTGATCTAAGGGCGTGGGCTTAGAGCACGAAGAGATCGTTGCTATCGACCATCTTCATCTTTACCAGCTACATTTGCGCCTACTAGTAAGTGGATAATTTACTTTATTTTAAATATCTTTACTTCCACAACTTTTTTCTGCACGATCGGATTCCTTAGATCTTGTTAGCATCATAATTTCACACTTAAAAGATTTCACATAGTCAAGGTGGTTCATCTCTTTTTTTTTTTTTTTTTTTGTAAGAACTGCTCCTTACCGCGGTAATGACCAGCAATTCTAATGTTTGAACTTTGAACACATGCCACCTTTTTCAGGTTCTCATGGGATCCCGGCCCTCCACCCCACCAAAAAAAAAAAAAAAGCTTTTGGATGTATTTGATTTGTCTTGGAGGGGGCTATAATTTATAAAAAGGGTAGGGCTACAGATGGTGTAGCGCCTCCAATTTAATGCATGGAGTGACCCATTTTTTTATAATTTAAGCCAAGCATCGGTCTTAAGACCCTTTGTAATGACCACCATATAACTTATTATTCAAATATGGAATATAACCACTATTAGATTAAATTCCATCTAAAGCATATGATGAACTTGCTTTATTATTCTCTTGGTGGAATATAAATGTAGGAAGGCACTCAAATGTTATTAATATAAATTGTTGGATTGCTTAGTGTTTATTTGAAAACTTAGATGTAATGAATATTAAGAGTCTTAAGGCTGATGGCTTGGATTTTAAAAAAGTGGGCCTCACGATGCATTAAAATGGAGCGCTACACCATACTTGTGCAGATACATATGGTTGTGGTTGTGACCTTATTTTGTAGCTGCCATGGGTGGAACTAGATGGGGCCAGCAAGGGCCATGGCCCCCCCCAAAATCTCATATACCCCCTTTAAGTTTTCAAATTTTTATAACCACCACCCCCCCAAACCTGGGCGTGCGCGCAAGATAAAATTCCACCCCTCGTACAGCTTGGTTATATCGCCGTTTCTACTTTCCTAAAGTTTCCATATCACTTGTCTTGAGCTAAAAACATGTGGTTTCTTCATCGTTTTTTCTTTCTTTTTGCTAAGAAGACAATGTCAAGGTGGGATTAACAGGCGATGAGTGTGAGGGGGAGTACAGAGGGGCTCCATCTTGATCGAATGGCCCCAATACATTCTTAGGGGAATCGTGCCTTAGGTTTGGGCTTGGCTCTAGGATCAAGCCCATGTTTTGTGGTCGTGACTTGGTGCTAGTTTAAACCTCATGACCTGATTAGTTTAAGCTTTCAATTCCATGTGGTCCCCAACCAAAAAAATTTAGTCTCAATGTTGCTCCACGGAAGCAAATCCACCAAAACAGCAAGGAGGTGGGATCCTATACAGATCGCACATCATGGGCTGTAGAGCCCGATTTCACATCATTTGGGTTTGACCGAGGTTGATATTTGGGGCATGAATTTGACCAATTTTCCTAGACCTTGCATTTGTGAGACTCGGTGTTTCTTCTAGTTGTGTTCCATTGATTGATAAATTGTAGAAATCAGTCTTAGCATTCATAATTTGAGTTCAAACTTATAACTAGGTTGATTTAAGGACCCATTTCTAGACGTTAATTTTAAACAATTTTAATTAATCTTGCAGATTAAACATTGAATTAGAATAATATATATTACTTTGAATTAGGGAACAAACAGGGATGAATTAGGAGAAATCAACTAACATTGAATAATAAGGGCCTGATTTGCGAATAGTAGGACTTATTTGTAATTTTGAGAAAATAGAAGGGATTTTCTATAATTTCAAAAATACGACAATATGGGTTTCATTTCAAAAGTAATTAAGAGTTTTGCTAATGGCACTAAAAAAAACTCTTCCCACAGATGGTTTTTTTTAAAATAGAAATCTAAAAAAATACCAAAATGCCTCCATCCTCCTCCCCTCTATTTTTCCCCTTCCCTCTTCTTTTGGCTCTGGCTCCTATGATGATCGATGGCGGCGACCCCTCCTTTCCTCTTCTCTTCCTCCTTTTTCTGCCCTTCCACGCCTCCCTTTCCCCTTCTCTGTTCTCACCCTCCTTTTCTTTGTTCTTTCTGCTCCTACCCTCTCTCTCTCCCCCCTCTTTGTTATAAAAAATAGTTTTATAACATGTACGAGAAGAGTTTTTTTATTGCCAATAGTGAATCTCATAATTAATTATAACATAAAATAAAATAAACACAAATAAAAAAGAATTGTAGTAAAAGTAAGACTTTACTGATGTGGGGCCCAAAGTAAAAGAAGAGTCCTAGACTCTGTACTTACGGCTCGGTTGCTATTTTGGATTCCTTCCCTTATTCACAGAAAATTTATTCGGAAGGCTAGTTGACAAAGGAGTTGGGAATTCCAATTAATATACAAGAACTCATTGCTAAAAGAGTCAAAACCCAAACCTTTAAAACGGAACCAAACGTTCCAACCCCGAGACTCTCTCTCTCTCTCTCTCTCTCTCTCTCTCTCTCTCTCTCTCTCTCTCTCCCCATTCTAGTGCTCTTTTAATAGGGGGCTTTTCAACCCAAATTAGGGCTTGAAATTTTGGAAAAAAGTTGGGATACCATTTAGGCTCTCTACCATTTTAGAATTTTAGATAAATCCAATGATTAAGACAAAGTGTACAAATCAAAATTTATGTTTCCTACCTAAGTTTTATCCTAGAAAACTTTTGTGCATGATTCCCGTTACCATTAGTAATCTCCCACGGTTCAAAACCACTGGTGTTATGGTGTATAATACTCTTTTATTTATAGTGTTGTATAATACTTGTTTATAAATCTGATTTGGCTTTTGGAATTAAATTTACTTTAATAGCAGTAAGAGCACTGTGGAGCTGCCATTGTGCCTAAAATTTTGAAATCTATATCTCTAGCCTAGAAATTT
Source organism: Sextonia rubra (assembly GCA_037013555.1). NCBI lineage: Eukaryota > Viridiplantae > Streptophyta > Magnoliopsida > Laurales > Lauraceae > Sextonia > Sextonia rubra. The sequence continues at coordinate 56,683,189 of JASUAD010000013.1, read as the reverse complement.
AAGTCAATGCATGCCACATTGTTAGTTGTGCTGTTAGGATGTGATTACCACTCAAACTATCCAAAGGCAGGTTTCAAACCATGAGAATAATTTAGAATTTCAGATTTCAGGCCGTCACGGAATAGCGCTACGATTTTTGCTGCGGGGTTCCGCATGTCCACCTGACCGATGATCTGATTCGATCATCTAGCCGACCACTTTTGGGTGACCTGGGTGGGGTAGGACACATATGGATTGGGAACGGTGGGATTTTGTAGTAGTCCATGCCCTGTAGAACTTATATGAAAGCTTTGATGATTTTATTGAGTACTAGATGTGATGATCAAAGTATTATAGGTTTTGATCTTACCGTATTGCATGGATTGCAGGCAGCTTGATCCGAAGTTTACATTGTTTTTGGGTTTTGGAAGAAGAAAAAAAAAATCAGTCCTCTTCAACTGAGTTTTAAAAATAATTTCCAAAAAATTAAAAAACTAAGTATGTTGTATGCCCGTATGGGTACCTACAACTTTCATTTAGAACTCATTTTCAATTCATTATGATTTGAGAAATTGTGTGATGATATGTTTATAATATATTAAGTGTTAAATAATCTGTACAAATCTCTCACTCTAGTTGCTAATTTAAATTATTCTAATGCAAATTGAAGATCAAGATCAGCTTCTACGTACCTGATATCATGGAAGACTACCCAAATCAGCTTCTACCTGATATCACCGGTGACCACGCGGTTCAGCCTCAGCCTCAGCCTCATGTTCATCTTGATCCCAGGTGACATGATCTTATGTTCTTTTTAATATTGCCTACTATCTTTCATGGACCAATCTTTATTTATTTATTTTTTTTAACTTTCTTCTCTCTGTCTTTTCAATAGTCAAATACCTTTCACGCGTAAACAGCACGTTGTTAATGTGACTCACCACATCAGGAACGTTAGTGAAACAACTGCAACTATCGTTCTCAAGTTGAGAAACAAACACCAACGTTTTTGGTGCAGTTTGGAAGGAGAAGTTACTGAAGTTACTGACGAAACGTTCATTCCTCCTCCCTACACCGGTTTTGTATTTGCTGGCCGCCGTGTATCTGTCCAGCGAAATGCCGAGTTCCTCTGGGATCCCATTGAGAGGCAGTCTTTTATTCGCAGGGCACTCTACCGCTTCTACTTGACATCACTCGATGAGCTCGCCACATCCGAGTTGGAGACTCGACTCTCTCTTTGCCTGCTCAATGGAGTTTCGGCTGCAGAGGAAGAAGGTTTCGGTGGAATTGATGTTGATGTGGTCATAGAGGTCGAAACTGTTGATACTTATTATCAAGAGGAGATAGAGTTGGCTATCAGTGCCGCTATTGATGCATACAGATCTTTTATTGAAGCTCTGCCAGTGCATCAGTTTGATGATGGGGATTCATCTCACGAGTGCCATATTTGTTTGAATCATTATTCTCTCGGAGTGACAATAACACGGCTGCCATGTTCTCATGATTTTCATAAATCATGCATTGATAGATGGTTAAATGTAATGAACTCATGCCCCATCTGCCGCTCTCCAATTGGAGATTTTGATTTCCTCATTGTTGCTTTGCATTAAACTTTTTTTTTATTTTTTATTTTTTCATTTTTGTTAAGTCTTTGGATCTAGTTAGGACATAGACATCTAGTGATCTCTCTATTTTTTTAGTGTTCATTCATAGTTTTTTCATATAATCATTTCATTGTATCTGGTTTTGGGTTCTAACTATTTGATCTTCTATAATTAGAATTAAATCTAAATCTAGACTCATTCACCAGTGGCTCCATTTGTTATTTACTCTTTTACTCTGCTGTATTTCAATTTCAGTGATGACCAATTAGTTGTTTTTATATGATATGCTATTTTTGGGCTTCTGTTGATTTTGCTCAGTTGATTCTATAGAGCGACCCTTTTGCTTTCTTTTCCTTCATTTTGCTGAAATGGCTATGTTGGTCACCAATCATCAAAAAGAGTAATTCTATATTTTAACGCCTTGAAGAAAGATTAATCATAATGATGAAGAGATATCTGGACCCCTTCGAGTATGTATTCTTTGATGAAGAGATATTTGGTTTTACCTTGGTTTTGGTCCATGGATCCGAGATCCAAAATATTATCTCCATTTTAAATATTTTTTTTCTAAAAATTAGTTTTTCTTTAAAGCATTATTTATAGAGACTCGGATTTGCCCCATACACAGAACCAGTGCTGGTGTTATATTCTAGTTAATGGTTTCAATTTTGAAATAAAAAAAAAGCACATTCCAAGCTGGTTTTGAGTCCATCTACTCACTAACTGTTTTATTATTATTTGCTGGGCTACGTGAAACTTATGAATTAACTGCGACGTGCTGGTGGAACAGTAGAGGCTGTTTTACAAGGGTCAGATCTTGAAGGATGATCAAGTAATGGTGAGATTGGTTTCTTTTATGAGCTTTTGATGTGGTTTTGATTTGTGTTTGTTTAAGGAATGAAAAAAAAAAAATTCTCTTGACCTGTTTTAATAAGTTCAATAAGGTGGGTTTGTTTAGATTTGTATATACTGAAATCAGAATTAATTGATGTTGTGTATGATGGCAACAAAAGGGATGGGTTGATTGGTTATATATTCTCTAGCTTTGCGGAGAATTGAATTTCATGTTTTATCTTTTTCTATGCACATACTTGTACTTATTATTGATCTTGATTCTTGATTTGTGAGACTGAGATTGATTGTTTAATTAAATTGTTTAATGATTTTTTTTTTTGAGGAAAGAATGGGTGATGAATGTATAAAGAGTACTTAGGCGTTCGTTAAGAATTGTGCAAAGCACCGAACAATCAATCAAACGGGACTACAACTTTGAGCCCCAGCTTCTAGAAAACATTAGCATTGTTAAAGATCTAATGCTTCAGGAAGCCACCTCAAGTGTGTGGAATTATAATCTGTTGTGTACTCTTTGGCCCCCAGACATAGCACAAGCAATCTCTTGTCTACCTTTGGGTAGAAAAGACATCAGGTGTTGGAAGTCTCTTCCAGCCGGAAGCTGTACCATAGAAGTTATTGCCAGAGAGGCTCAAGTATGGAATAAGTAGAGAAAGAAGAAGAAGAAGAAGAAAAGAGAAAGAGAAGAACAGAGAGACTGCAGAAGAGATCTGATTTCGTTCATTCACATAATTATACATACAGTACCTTTACACTGTATTTATACGGAAAGAACATGATAAGCAACTGAACCTAACAGTTCCTTAACTAATCCTTGATTAGTTGGATCATAAGACAGCAGGACAGAAGACATGATTAGAACAGTTACAACTGTTTCTAAGGAACATATATAGGTCCAGTCATAGGCTCATTGTCACAAGACTTCTTTGGGCTTGTTGGCCTGGGGTCTCAGTGTGTTTGGAATGAGCATGACTAACATCAAGGACTATCTTATGGTCCCCAATTTCCATGGAGAAAAGCATGGAGAATTCCTATTATCCCGAAGCTACTATTCTTCCTGTGGCGCAGCCTACATGGCAAAATTCCTACACGTCTCAAACTGGCCTCATTCATGCGAAGTACAAATCCCTTAATGTCCTCCCTGACATAGGTCTCTTGAAACTGTAGACGATCTCTTTTGCTCCTGCCCATTCACTGTAACAGTCTGGAATCTGTTTTCGGCCTCGACACATAAACCCACTAACTTTAACTCCCTCATGGATTGGTTTCTCCAGAGCCTTGACATAACAAAAATTTCGTCTAGCTGCCACAGTTAACTGCTATATATGGAAAACCAGAAACAACCTGATCTACCGACACACCCCCCACACGCCCCCCGACACCTTTTTCAGTTTAGATCAAAGGTCATCAATTCTATACTTGAATGGAATCTGACACATCTGTATGCAGGTCCCGGGGTCTAACATAGGCGCTCAACCGGATAAATGGTTGCCACCCACCACTGGATCGTTCATGCTGAACTTTGACGGCTCATTTAAGACGGCCAACAATGAAGCGGGTGTGGGGGCCATTATTTGAGATTGTCTCGGACAAATGTTTGTAGCTTTTGGAGGAAGAACATGTAACACTCCGATTCCCTTTGAGCCCGTTTAGTGGTTCATTAGTGTGCTTTTATGTTGTTTATTTCTTTTGGACGTGATTTCGGGTCATGAATAGGAAGTTGAGTGGCTTTTGACTTGGGATAGGATGTTCTAAGCCTTTTTTTTGTAATTTTGCTTTTGCTTTGAATGGATCATATTTGCATCATCTTGGTGTCAACACGTGTATTTTGTTGAGCTCGTTAATTCCCGTAACTGTCTTAGACCCATTCGGAGTCAATTGGAGGAATTGGACCCTCGTGTGACTTGATTTGTAAATAGCTTAAACATCGGACTTTGATTTAAACTTCAAAAAACTATATCTGAGTCACCTGTACAGATGTCTGTTTATTCCCTTAGTCGGTGCATGCAACAACCAGGAGAAGTTCACGTTTTCTCTCCCTCCTTTTCTCTTCTCTTCATCATTTTGGTTGGTGTGGGATTTTGCATCCATTTCAAGTGGGTTCTTTCTCTCCTCTCATCTTTGTCTGTGCTTTGAGGTAAGTGGGTTTTGATTTCTTCCTCTCCAATTGGACTTTTTCTCCAAGCTCTGTAGCTCATACATCTCATGCATGTGTTGTTTCTTTGATTTGCTTGGATTTTTAGTGGATTGGAGCTTGATTTTAGTGGGTTGACAAAGCTTTGAGGCAAGTATAAGTACATGATTGTTTAACACATATGGGTATTTTGTTTGATTGCTGTGATTCTCTTGTTCTTATATGCTTGGCATGATCTACAGCCTAATTCTATCATTTTGGATTCATTGGAGTTTGTTTTGCTCAATTTGTACATGATTTTTCCAATTCTGTACGGCTCAGATTCCAGAGACTGGATATTTGAAAATTGTTCTACGGCTAGGATACGGCTGAACCGTAAATTGTTCTACGGCTGAACCGTAAGCTAGCCGTGGCCCAACCGTAGCTCAGCCGTGAAATGTATCAGATCAGCGGTGGAAGATGACAAGATTAGCCGTGTTTTGAAGGGAACCACGGTTAAGCCGTAGTGCATGTTACGGCTAGGCCGTAAGCTGTCTACGGCTAAGCCATAGGTCACCCACGGCTAAGCCGTGAGATCTGAAATTCCTGAAATTAAACTTAGGTTAATGGTGTGACTTTGTAGGACTTATATACAGGTAACCACACATGTGAACCGGCCTAATGGATTCTTTGGACCGCATGAATAGTCTGTTAGGCTGTGACTTATTCATGTGAGCGTTGATTTACTGTTAAGCACCTCCCCATGGGTGTTGGTTTAAGGGACTTCGGTGCACGTGAGGATTACATTGCAACACTTTGATGGCAATGGTGCATCGAATAGCTTAAAACTACATTAACACGCACGGTTATTAACAGTGAACAACTAGATTAGTGTTGGCTTGTAATTAACCTTGATTCCGTGTTAACCTGAGATGCATTGCATATTGCTTGCTTACAGTTTTGCCCTCTGTTCTGTTGATTTATGTCTATGCATTACGAGATTGTTTTGCTTTCGTTTTGTATATTATTTTATTCTTCGGTCTGTACCATGCTTTGATCTATGCTATGCTTGGACGTATTTTACGCTCTGTTATGTATATCTCTGGCTTGTATAGCTCTGATTCACTGGGTATTCCCGAGTGGCTCTGCCCAGAGATTAATACGTGAGGATAAGATCCGGTCTTTGGCATCGGTGAGTCCAAAGCGGATAATCTCCCTTCTTCTTGGATTTGATTTGATTGGTATTAGTCTGGCTCTACTCAGCCTCAGCCCTAGGATACTCGACGGGGTTACCTCTGGCTTGGATCTCTGTATCTTTGTATTATTGTAGTGTAGCTTTGTCTTGGGACCCCGGAACCCAAGAAACCGAGACCCACTTGTACCCTTGGCCAGGACGGTGGTGTTCTCATCTGTCTGCTCTGTCTGCTCTCTATGAGAGAGAATATGGTCAATGTAGTAGCCACTTAGTTTAGTATTTCTATGCTTGATTCATTTATCATGCTTTACTTCTATGCACGATTTGCTTAGCCTACTCATATGGAACTCTATATTTAATCTTTTGTCTTTATTCATTTTGATACTATGAGTGTTACGTCCTTGTTACTTCTATTTGCTAGATCGTTGTATTCATGATGCTGTCTGTGGTGTTGCAGGCTCAGATCCCGTGTCCGGCTCCCCGGCGGTCGAGGAGACTGCAGGGCAGGACTTAGTAGAGACTTCATTGGGCCTGGCAGAGTGGGCTTGATCACTTCTGCCGAGTGCGTACATGCATATCATCAGGGGTCCTTTTGTTTTGGTTTTGGGTTTTTTGAGATCTGTATTTTGCACTTTGGACTTGTCACTCTTGTATCATTTTGTGTATTATTATTTTGGTGTGTATTCAGACTCGTATTTGGTTTTATTGTATTGTATCTATCTTTGTCTTTTCGTTCCGCATTCTTGGCTTCCGCTATTTTCTTTTGTTGCTTGCTATGATATATATAGCTTCTGCGTACGCTTAGTCCGCATGTGTTAGATCCCTTGTGTGTGTGCATCTGGACTGGGTTTGGATGCACGTGCACGGGAGTACGTGTGTCACTGGTTTGACTTTTCGCTAACCCCCGACTTCTGGGCTCGGGTTGTGACAGAACAACAGCTACTCAGTCCTTAGAAACGGAACTGCTTGCCCTATACATGGGTTTGAAGTTATGTCAGTCTATGCAAATCTCTACCTTGCAGATTGAAAATGACTACCTTGCTATGGTCACTAATTTTCGGCAAGCTGGAAATGTGGAGTGGAGCCTGATGCAGGTTTGGCAGAAGATTACGGATCTGATTTAAGTATTTTCATACTTGGACCATAAGCTAGTGTAAACGCTCAGCAAAGGAGGTGGCTGATGCGCTAGCAAAGTATGATTCACCTATTGTTCAGATCTTCAGGACCACCCTCCCCCCAGTTCCGTCACGCTTGTCGATCCGAGCAGAGGCAGGCTCACAGATTCACTAGGACCTACTTTTACCACATGGAGCCAGCGACGGAAAACTCAGCCACTGACCTTCATAGATTTAATGAATCAGATGCTTATGCCTAGCGGCGTCTCCAGGGTGAAGAGCTTCAGATTACGGTTGTGCTTTGCGAATGACGGGATGGTCTTCATCTTCATGATTTTTGGTTTCACAGGACTATATGCTTCTGCTAACTCCTTTTACTCTCCTTCTGGCTGTCCTTTGGACTGGTTTTGGACTCCCCCATGGGGGCTTTTGTAAGCTAATGTTAGCTATCTGCTCTATCCTCCCTCGGGGATCTCTTTTGTTCTTTTCCTCTTTAAGTTAATATAATCCCCTTTAGAGAGAGAGAGAGAGAGAGAGAGAGAGAAACCGCATGAGCCAAATGATGAAGCTTTGGAAGAGGGTATTTGAGCAATACATAAGGCATTCTAGAGAACTAATTTTGATTTATGATAGCCAGGTCTACAATAAGGGCAATTTTTCTGTTGAGAGTTGTTATTATTATTATTATTATTATTAATTTATTATAAAAAGGATAGCTTGGCCCAACGATAGGGGCTTACTGATAGTGTTTTGTAGGATGTGGGTTCAAGTTACGCTATCTGTGGGTTGCCTTTTTATTATTATTATTATTATTTGCTATAAGGGGGAAGATTTTTTTTATTTTTTATTTTATTTTTATACTGAATTCTGAAAACCCCACAAAAGCAACAGTCCAAAAAGCCAAAAAAAGCAAATTACAAGAAATGGCAAGCAATTTTCCCATTCGGATGATCGATTAAAAAGCCTATAATTAAAATAAGATTATCCATTTTTTATTTGGTCAGAAAGGTTACAATAGGGTGCATAGGTAGTTAATTCATCGAACATTAGGGGAAACGGACATCCTATGTAGGAAAATTATACCAGACGTATATGTGGGGACAATAATTGTGCATTAGTAGTTAGCAAACTGCACGTGAAGTACTAGCTCCTGTATACAAATTTATAGGCTATTATTTAGAAGATACATTCTTGGCTCACGCACATCAATAACCCAGCAAAAAAAAATTTTGGTTGACTCCGACAACGGATGTTTAGACTATCCTGTATGCCTTATCTCTTCCCTTTTTCCTTCCTTTTTTTTTTTAAAAAGCCCATAGAGCCCATATCCTGCAAATTCAGTTTTTTCATACACACTACCTATTTCTGAATGGTTATGTGTCCAAATTTGATACTCATCTAATTTTTACTAGGATTGATGCATTTAAGAGTTATAGATCAAGAGATTATGATGATTTATTGGACACACGGGTAGGTGTGTAAGATCTTTTTATTCAATAGCTTTCCATGGTAGTCATGCACCATAGGGGGCTCCATTGTAGGCAGAAGAGTATTTTTTCACAAAAAACTCTCTGGGAGCTTTCTACCGCTCCTTATACATACATATAAGGGTCGTTTTCCATTGTGAAGAGCCTTTGCGGGCAGCTTACGCGAACTTTTTTGTGCGGCCATTATAGACCCCATCTAGGGATGAGATTGGAAAGGGAGGGATAGAAAGATCTATACGGAACCACCTAGATAATAAATTTGGCTCCTAATTACATGTCACTTAATTACCCCTCCATCCGTTACCTACAAATTTAGTCCATTTATATGGGTCTACAATTGACCTAATAATATAGTCCATTTAGATGTATGCCAAACCTTGGGGCATGTGACTATTGAGGGGTCTCTATCCATTGCAAGTTTAGATTTTGTGATAGACTGGCCTACCTAAAGTTTTTATAGAAAAAATGTTGAGGACAATCCTTCGTGGAATATTTTTCATATATATAATACATACGTGCATACAAACTCTACGAACTGCGCCATTTGAAAAGGGGCATCACTTGTCCAATTAACTAATGCCACGTTATGAATGAACTTTAGATGAATTGAGCTGTGAAATGAAGCCGTGTAAGCCATAAGCCCTTAATGTCATGTTTCACACTCGAAAGTAGGATTCGTTGCAATCATTGAGTTGCACCCAATGCCATATGGGTTTTTCTACTTGGGTCTGCCCCTCAACATAGTAGCTTACTCATAAAATTTCTTCCTATTCATCTATTTCAAAAATATCTAACAAACGGACACCTAATGTATAATAATATCTCAAGATGCTTGGGGACTTATTTTTATTATCAATCATATGAGTTGTTATAATGTCACGAAATAACTTTTGCAAGGATTATTTTCAATAAAGCAATTTTACATAATGTTACCAAACAACTTATGCACAATACATTTTTAGCACAATCCAATCTCGAAACAACCCTATCTTGAGACAAGAAAGAGAACAATACAGGAACAATCCCAAAAGGGCCCTGTATCTTGCATAACTCCCATTCTATCTCCTTATTCAATAACAAAATTACACTAGAAGTTAATATTACACATCTTCGTTGGGTCATGTCATGGAAAATGATATAACGAATATTTAATCACTTCCTAAGTTTTCATAGATCTTCAATGTATTAATGACATGTGAATTAAGACTTGTGTTTCCTATTGCGTGGATTTGCTTTACCTATTGTCAGGTGAGATTCATCTCTAAATGTTGTTCCAAGTCAAAGGGTTGCCAGCGTAGATAATACTGAATAAATATTCTAATAAAGATAAATTCAATCGTAAGTGCTTCCGTAGCATAGTGGTAGTGCGTTCGCTTCGTAAGCGAAAGGTCGCGAGTTCGATCCTCGCCGGGAGCTTCAATGCTGTTTTTAATTTTTTCCGTTTACAACCCTTTATCTTCTTCAAACTATTCCAAACTCAACCCCAATAGTCTAACAAATAAAAACAAAATTTTGCATATACACTCCTATGTTTCTGGATATTTTATATATAAAGACAACCTTTATCTTCAAACTATTACAAACTCAACCCCAATGGTCTCACACTTAAAAACACAATTTTGCATATACACTCACTCCTATGGTTCCTTGCAAATTTTATATACAAAAAAGAAAAAAAAAACCATCTATCTTAGTCATAGTCTGTTTTTTCATGGCTATGTTTAGCTAGTGTTCCAAAAGTGAGACTTTAACCTAATGACCCATTGATAGATCACTGGGCTTGTGTTAAACTAAAGTGTGGCAACAATGCTCACCCACCAGTGTGTTGTTGGTCTATGCTGGTTATAGTTATGAATCTGGGTTTCATAAAAACCTGACCTCTGTACAGTGCAGTAAATTAGAAATACACACCTATATTATTCAAAATTACGAAAAGCAGCATTTTTTGGGTCAACAAGTGACAATGTTAGCTACAACTCCTTGACTTAAATATACAGATGGAGACGACCATGGGCTCCATCATCATATGGACCAGTTTGGAAAGAAAGTTTTGTGCACATAGCCCATTGGATTCACCCTCGAGGGGCCATCGTCAGGCCTCAGTCCCAGTGAAAAACGAATCTCGCCTGGGCGCACCTGGAGCTAACCCAAATCAAGCCATTTAACTGTACCCATTTTGGGGAAATAACTGTACTCATTATTGCGGAGATTTTTTTTTTTTTTTGAGGGAAAATTATTGCAGAGAATTAGATTCTATCATCATTATCATTATTGTTAAAGACCATTTTCAACTATATAGTAGTTGGTATAAGTGGATTATGTTTCTCTATTCCGATCTCTTTTGAACCAAACCCACACTTCAAAAAGCTACAGTCAATTTAATAATTTATTTCCGGGTGTCTACTGGGCCATGAAAGCCTAAACTCGAACCCACAAAATCTTGCTCCGAGGTGGTGTTGGTGTTCTTCACCAACTAACTGATTTTATGGCAAAGAAGCTTATGAGCAACATAGATGAGAGAAAACTTGGAATATGCATGGCTTGAGCTGGACCAAGCAAATACTAGGCCCAAGAATGACCCAACTTGGCCCATATAACTTGATCATGCTTTAGTGCGTCCAAAGCCCAATCCAAGGCCTCGTGTGTATATGAGAGAGAGAGAGAGAGAGAGAGAGAGGCTTTTCTGTAATAAAGTTTTTCCTTTGTGGATCACAGGCAGCAAAAAGCTATAAATGGGAGAGAGAGAGAGAGAGAGGCTTTTCTGTAATAAAGTTTTTCCTTTCTGGACCACAGAGAGCAAAAAGCTATAAATGGGCCACCCAGAATTCGGATTTTAAGTAACAAGCACATGTTGACATGTTCCTAAAATCATTAAAAGACTAGGGAAGAGAAAGGTGAAAAGCGTTATCCATTCAAAAGCTATAATCCAGTAATCCACATGAACTGTATGGGCTCTCATGAACTCCTCTTTTTCTTTGTTTGGCGAATTGGAAACTCTCTTTACAACCAGCCAAACAACCCTTTCATGATGTTTCATACTTCATACCTATACTATGCCATATTATATGCCATAAATAATTTGTCTATTGCCTTTCAAGAAATATATTGGGCTCTTTTTAGTTGAGCTTGGATCTCCTCCATGCTCCCCCATTGCGCAATAATGGTCAATCATTTTTAAAATTTAAATGGTAAAACAAACATGTCAAACCAGAGTTCCAAATTTCATACCCCACATGATGTGAGTCTCCATTGGATTGACTACTTGTGAAACAACTTTTAACATAATTTACTAGTCCCATTTGGATCCTTAACAACTTGGTTATTCTGGGGTACCCCTAACTTTTAATTACATGCAGTTATTTGTAAATTGTTCTGGAGAGAACCAAATAACTCTTTGAGTAACTAAGGTCATTCAAACAAGTGAGAACCTTCATTTTGGCGTTCAGTCAGTTAAAATCAGCAACTGAGAGTTAAATATAATATAATAATTAAAAAGAACATAGATAACTGCTGATTTCTGATAATGACCTTAATGTAACTGCATTTCCAAGAAAGATCCAGAGGTCCTTTACCTGCCATGGGAGTGTACACAACATGCAAGCAACTGACGCAAGAAGTGTGGCTTGTACTCCTTCACCATCTGATTTGGTGGACTGCTACCCTTGCCACAAACTACACCTTTGACCGGGGGCATTATCACAACCAGTGGTATGGTGGGCCAAGAAATAAATAGGAGTGTCCATATGGCCAAGTTGGCACTTGAATTTTTTTAGGCTGAACTAAAAAATCTAGACCTATAACTTCAATGGTTGGCCCCAAATGGCCTGTTTGAAAACTCGGCGCAGCTGTAAGTCCAAAAGGATTGAGCTAAAAGATCATAGTTTTCAACTTAAGATTAGAAATCCTGAATCTAGAAGAAATATACGGGGGAAGCCCAAAGAAACTACAATAGCATGACAACAATGTCTTAAATATAACCCCGAAACCACAACTCTTTTCAAAATAGTAACAATAACAAAAAATTGGGACAACAAAAAACACTCTTCAAAATAGTCACAATGACAAAAAATTCTACTCACGAAAAAACTCTTAAACTAAAATTGGAATTAATTTTCAAGACCTACTGAAAAATATTGGCTCTAAGGGACTAAACCTCCCCTCCCCCAGAACTAAGTAAAATAAAAATATTACTATAAATCGTAAGTTTTGTTTAAAACTTTATTTTGACATTCAAAAAGGCCTCATTTTGCTCTAGAATTTGCCCATGCTGTAGAACACATCAATAATTTTGAAACGAACATTTGTGAATTCTAGGATGAAGCCATGTCAAAAGTTATTATGGTCGTTAAAGTTTGACACTAGCCTCGAACTTGATTTCATGCCATCATCATATTTCATTGCTTCCTATGATGTAGAGGCCCCCTAACCTCATTTCAAGAGAAGGGGGATAAACCCCCAATATACGAAACCACACACAAGCACCATGTATCGGACAAGTTGTATTTCGATCCGGGGATATCTAGGATGCAGCTGGAACACCATAACCATCCAAACTAATATGCAGTGGGTTTGCGTTCCAAAAGTTATCCACTTGTTCTAGGTCAAAATCAGATCACAACAATTTCATTTTCCACATTCCATTTGGAGCCCACTGTTTAGATAACTAGGATTATCAGCATCATAGGTCCATAACTATTCTTCTGAAATGTGGGCCATCTATCCATCTTCATGAAGGAGGTCAGAACTCAGAAGAGTCAGACAAATCGTTTAAATCATAGCCACGGGCGCGAGACACAAATTAGGGTGGATCTCGAGACACATGTTTTTCAAGTTTTCCGAATTTTAACTACCAACGGTAAAAGCGAAGAGAGGATAAAATATAAGAAAGAGACGCTGCCCCTTTCAGCTTCTCTTTCCAGACATGGATTCTACTTGAGAAAGCTCCCCTTTCTCCTCCATTTCCTAGGGTTTCCACTTTCAACTCCAAAACCCATCACTTCTTTTTCTCTCTCTGCTATTTTAGAGGCATCAATTCTCACTTAATTGGGGGGCTCAAGAATCCAGTGTGTTTTGATTTCTGTCCTAACCTGGATTTTGGTTTTCAGTTCGATGTCGAAACAAGTTATCTGTGACGTTTACCGACTGTTTGATGCATTGTTTTAACGGTAATCTTTGTCCCTTGATGCAAATTGGGGTGCCCTCTGTTTTTGTTTGTATGTGAATTTGATGAGTTGAATTGCATATGAAATTTGAATAATTAATTTTTATGTAAAGCTCTTAATTTGTCATTTGTGTGAAGAGAGGTAGTTGTGATGTTTTTCTGTTTGAATTCCGGTGGAGAGAGTTGTATGTCGTTTGAATTGCTCTCTTCTTCTTCTATTTCTTATTCTGCAATGAAATATTTTGCATAATTCTGATGTGAATTATGAAATGCTTATGTGATTTCTCTCAGAATCTTCATATACTGTATGTATCATGTTGATGGGAGAAATGCCTAAAATCAAACTGCACCTTTTCCTTGTCCTATTTTTTTGTTTGCTGAATTGTCCATTGGTATATGTGATTACATGTTCTCTTTTACTTTGTCATAATTATTTTCCCATTACCTATAAAAAAAATTGTCCTTTCAGTATTATGATCTTGAATTGTGTTGTTGTGAGTTGGACTACCTGGTCTCTTTTAAGATTCCTTTCTTCTCCATCGATTTAATTTCGTCTGTTGATTATAGTATCTCTCTAACTACACTTTTTCCAATGCTCTCTCTCTCTCTCTCTCTCTCTCTCTCTCTCTCTCTCTCTCTCTCTCTCTCTCTCTCTCTGTGTCTCTGTGTGTGTGTGTAGATCATATACCATTTATCATTTCCTTATAAAAATGTTCTAGAACAGTCACAAAAATTTGCATACAGGTATACTTTTGCTCCTTTTCTGTACAATAACTACTCTAATTAAGTTATTATTGTAAGTTGACTTGGTTTCCTTCTTATACTCCCACTATTTGATTAATTTGAAGCTGTTCTGTTCTGTTTTAATAGTGTATGATGATAAATGACTTTAATTTTTTAATTACTGTGTCATGTGGAGCTTGATATGTTCCGCTAACATTGGGCACCAGTACCTGTCTGATGCCTGTATAATATATATATCTCATTGAATCATTTCTTTTTCACAAATGTTATTAAGCAATATTTTGTATCCTTCTATTTTTCAGTATCTATATCATGTGAAGCAGTGTTCTTCCAAAGAGAACTTTTATCCAATCAGAACTCCCTCAAAGACACTGATTGATAAGGCAATGCCTGAACCAGCACATGCCAGATGCAATAAACCCAGCGTTGTTGCCCGTCTAATGGGCGTGGATGTGTTACCTTTAGATATAAAAAACACGGCCAATGCTGAAAGGAACAAAAATGCTAGAAACAACATAGAGGAAAAAGATAAAGCTGGAAATCATTCAACTCTCAGGTCAAAGCATATTGAGGGAAAAAAATATGATTTTCTTCCCCATGCTTCCGGTCGAGATCATGACTATGGCTATAGCAACCTTAAGTTGAGGTCTCAGGAACATCCCCAAGAGGAAGAGTTACAGAAATTCAAGAAAGAATTTGAAGCATGGCAAGCATCTAAGGCCTGGGAATGTTCAAGCAGTGTTGATCTGGAGAACAGTCCTAGACAAGTGAAAAATAGCCTTATTCCTTCAGAAGATAATCTTTACAAGGAAATGATGGCTTACTATCCTGATTCTAGGAGAAGTGCATTATACCAAAAGATTACAGAACCCATGGGTTATTCCTCTCCAACTGCATTTTCGAGCGCACAACAAATTGATGATTTACGGCATCATATGTATAAGAGGAAGCAGAGGAACAGGTCCAAAAGCTATGACTTTGGACAATCCACTCTTGAAAATTGTCATGAGAAATGTGGTAGATCTTCATTATGCTCTAAGATTGTACTCTTGAAGCCTGGTCCCGAAAGGACTGATGATGGTGAAAAGTTTTGGGCTGGCTCACCCGAGGCAGTAAAAGATGAAAGTGGTACAGAAGAGTTTCTGCAGAAGGTGAAGGAAAGACCCGAATTTGAATTAAAAGGGAACGTTAAGAAGGAATCTACTATCACTGGGGGTGCATTTATTCCTATGAGTGAAAGGCCCACAGACCCAAAAATGATTGCACAACTAATAGCAAAAAAGGTCAGGGAAAGTGTTATGAGGGAGTTCAAAATGAGTCTGCCGCAGTCCGAATCAACCCAATTATATAAAAGTGAAGCTCATTTAAATGAGCTAGGTTATTCCAACTTCATTGATAAAGACACAGGGAAGTTCTTATCGGAGCGGTTGAGGAACATTCTAATAAATGGAACAAATGTTGATATTCCCTTCATCATCAAAAGAAGCTCATCAACCTCCTTGTTAGGTAGCAATGAGGAGCAACTCATAACAACAGATGATGTTTCAGTTGCTGTGAAAAAGATGAGCCAGTGCCAGTGCCAGTGCCGAAACAAGAAAGAGCAATGTCAAGCTAAAACCAGATCATTTAGATATGAGCAGAATTTATATGATGCATTTGGTTCCCCAGAAGTATCGCCAACACGCCTTGTCAGATCTTCATCAGCTACACCGTCAGGGACATCATTAAGGAAGCTACTTTCAGTCAAGCCCGATGTTCTGGCAAGTGCTCACATCAGAAGGAAGCATGAAACTACTAAAGATGTTTGTGCTGGCGAAAGGAAAACTGGTAAACGTAAGGTTGGCTTCAGAGGAAAGGTTTCCAATTTGAGATATAGTTTCAATCTTAGAGGTAGATTGTTTGGGAGGAAGTTACACTCAGTGGAAGAATCAAAAGAGGATGAATTTGATATGATGAATGCTTTTATGACTGAACCAACAGTCATGAGGAACTTTGGCTCTACAAAGGCAGGAATCACAATTTTGATTTGTTTCTTTAATTTTGTATAGTTATTTATGTCAAAAAATTGTTTCTGCTACTTCTTTTTTCTAATATATTAATTTTTTGTGTTGTTTTGTTTCAGGACAACTCAACTGAAGTGCCGCCAAGCCCTGCATCAGTGTGTAGCAGTCCACACAGGGAGTTCTCTAAGCCTGATTACCACTCAAACCTGGTTTCAACTTTTGATATACCTTATTTTGAAGAAGATCAGCCCATTCCACAGGTTTTCAGAGAGATCAGCTCTAACCCCCATGGTAAGGACAGTTTTGTTAGTTCATTTTTAGAATCATCATAGAATAAAAGAACACAAGTTCACAGTAATAATATGTGCATGTGTCGTTTGTGAATTAACCACAACACATTTCAGTTAGGCCAACATCACAACCATCTGACCTTTCATCAAGTAGTCAGTCAGGCATTGGAATAAGTTCTATTAAGGCACACCCAATGTAATTGATTTTCAACCAGTGGCCTCCCAATCATGGTTGTCATTGATTATTTTTGATAATTTTCCTTCATCATGACTCTTTCTTGCTGATTGTAAATATTTTATCAGCCAGATTCAGTATCTAGCATTTGATGTGTAATAATCCTGAACAACATTTTACATAATTACTACTGCAGTAGGTATAAAGTATGGGGCAAAAGTAAAAATGCCCCAAATTTCTTCTATTTGCAAGATCTTATCTCCCCATACTTCAACCTTCTTTTGCATGGTGCAGCGAGTTCATAGCCATAGCTTTTTATCTCATTGATTCAATTGTTAGGATTTCCTGATATGGAATTTTTTAGATATCTTTCATTCGCAGTAGGACCCATCACACAAATTTTAGATCTCCAACGTCCCAATCAATGCGTCCTGCATTTATAGAAAATGGTGCTTGGGCAGGTGTAGCAAGCTTAACATTTGCTGGTGTCTGTGACCTTCTAATTCCTCATGACTAAAGTAGCGATTGAAACTGATACATTCATACTTCTGAAAATACTCTTGCTTGAATATTTACACATCCTAGTATAGACACTAATTGATACTAGTAATATGTACCTGATACTTTTTTTGTTTTATCGGTCAGAGCTAAAAAGGCAGTTGGACCAACTTCAGTGCAATATTTCCCATGAAGTAGTGATCAAAGAAGATCCCCCAGAGCCCAATGTGGTTGATTCAGAAGTTGAAGCACAATTTTACATAAGAGATGTCCTTGTAGCTGCGGGCATTTATGATGGGTCTTCCTTGCTAACATGCCCAATTCAAAGTAAGGTGTTTGAGGAAGTAGAATCAGCATATAAAAGAAATGGCCAGGAAGGTGAAGGAACTGTAAAGACTTATGGTGGGTGGACTGTAGTAGATCACAAGTTGCTGTTTGATTTGTTGAATGAGGCACTGTCAGCTGTAGTGAGGCCTCCTCTAACCAGGTCTGGGTCCATGAGAGGACTTGTTGGCCCCCCTGTGTTGCCACAAGGGAAGAAATTGTTGGATTATGTGTGGAGGATGATTCACACTTACCTGAATCCTCCCGAATGTCATTCATTTGAAGACACGGTGCCACATGATCTTTGTAGGACACCTTGGTCAGGGATGATGCAAGGTGAGACTGACGAGATAGGAAGGGAGATGGAGTCACTGATTTTTAGGGAGTTGGTTGAGGAAATAATGAAGGATATGTGTGCTTCTTATTTCCCAACATAGTTGCGACAAGGTTTTGATGATGATGCTGTGTACTTCTTTCTTGTTCATGAATTCTTCCATTAGAGGTGATTCTTGGGTAGTTCATTTTGAGGAATGGAATGGATGGAGCTGCATTATGTACATTTTCCCGGAATGGGGTTGCCCACATTGATATAAGAAATGGGCATTAGGAAGAAATCAGAACGATATATACAATGTACAAGAGTGCCTGCGAAATTCTGAGGTCCACTCAATTAACAATGATGATAATTGTCTGTTGATTTGATGTAAACTACTACTAATGAAGCATAGTGTGTGGATTTGAATAGCAGCAGTGTAATTTAAAAAGAGCAAAGCTTCTCTCGTTCTTGAGCCAAACATAAAGGCCAAGGCCCAATTCTGTACAAATAATTTAGTCCAAATCTATTAAACATGTTGGATCTGGTTGACCGGTTTATCCGGTTGGGCCATTTGATTAGAAATAGTAGGAAGGGATGTAGTGGCATTAGTTCTGGGGCAGAAAATTAGGCTGAGTGGGCCCATGATCTAAAAGCCAGATCTAAGTCAGCTCGACTGGAATATTATTCAACTGGCCCAGCCCTTTTCTTGTCTTTTTTTTTTTTTTCTGTTTCTTTTTTGGGTCAGTTTTTACCTTTCTAAGGTATGATGGTGTAAAGGACTAGAAGAACGGCAACCCTAGGTAGTAACCACTGACCAGTGGAAACTAGTGTTCGTATGATCTTTTAGGTTGAGAGTTTGTAACTCATTAACAAATGGGTCGGGCTTTTTACCCAAAAAAAAAAAAAAGGTCGGGCTTAGGACCTACAGTGCTTAACTGACCAGGCCATCAAATAATCTCATCATTGCTTAGACATGATTAGCCATCCATTATCCACTTGTTGACCACATATCAGCTACCCACCTTGTTTGCTGGCTACACCACTAATGGTCCATTGGCAAAAAAAGAAAATATTGCCTCCCCTACGCAACCCGAACTCTCTTTGCACACCTTTGTTGTTGAATTGGAGTCTCAATTTGATACTTGATTTTACTTGTGATATTTCTTACTATTGACCCACCAATTTGAGCTGAGCCCAATCCAACCTGACTAGTTGCATTATGTTTCGCCTAGTCAACCCAAAGCTCAACTAGTCAGCGTGGCTTCAAGTTGGGTTACAACTAACATTTCCAAGTTTCAACTCTATTAACTAGGTTGAAAATGTCAAACCTAACTCAACATGAATTTTATTTTAAAGAAAAGGCCAAAGTGAGCCCTTCATCAATAAGTTAGGTAGTGGTCATAGTGCAATTAGTTAAATTCAGTTGGTTTGACTAGTTAGCTTGTAATAGTAGAATGAATCCTTAGACCACTCATTTGTTTATTGTGATAAAGGTGTCAAGCTAAGTTCAACCCAAAAGTAAAACCAATCAGCCTTAATCTTAGGTAGGTTGGCAAGTATAGTCAAGAATTGCCACCGCAAAGCGCACTATTTGTACGAAATCTTTTCTATGGAAAGTGCATGTAAAGTGGAAATGTTTTGCCATAATATTTAAAATTTCATATTTGTTGTGGTTGCCTTTCCTTGAGAGAGGCCTAAAAATTAATTAATTTTCCCCTGCTTCCGTAGAAAACCATTTTTGATAGGGGTCGGTCTGAAAATAGTTTTTGTGGAAAATATTATTTTTCTCGAAAATGGTTTTTCAAAGTGGAGCACAAACGTGCCCTAAATGTGATGCTTGAAAAAAACCATGTTATTAAAAGTAAAATAACCAAAAGGATTAAGCAACTTTTCTTCAACATAAGAGGCATATTTATTAGACAAAGTTTGAAAAATTAAAAAAAAAAAAAGAAAATACTTTAACAAATTGTAAAAGTCAGAGATTAAACAAAGGATCTCTAATACTATTAGGAGACTTTTGGATACTACAAATTTCTCTGCTTTCGCATTGCATTTGAAGTGATGTGACCTGGACCGGTCCCACTAGCAAAAAAGATAGTGGGATTTTGATGAGTGGCCAAAAAGTGGTTGACCAACGGTTCACATTTAATTATTAGAAAGATGAGAAGTTGGCACTAACAACCATGTTCACACACTAGTGATAAACGGCCCAAAATCTACTTGACTTTCGAACCGTGTTGGGATCGGCCTAATTGTATAGAACTTAACTGAGTATAAAAGGAAAGAGGCCGCGAACAGGCCAGGCTAGGCCGGATCCGATTTGGGCCGAGCCCATGCTGATCTGGATTGGGTTGAGTTTGTAGGCCTGTAGTCTCCGTTGAGGCATGTTTCTCTTACCCCAATAATGAACGGGCCCTGCCTTGGCCTCTTGCTTTAAACCCAGCCCAGTCTGACACAATAAGAAAGAGAAATATATATTGTGCAAATGGGCTAGCCCGAGCTTACGTGTAAGACTGTGGGCCCGATCTGCTCATGCCTTTGTGATTCTATCCGTATTGATTGACTGGGCTCTCATTACCAGTTATCGATGACCCAGAAATTAAATTTCCCATATATTTATAACAAAGGTGTGTATGTATTTTGCATTTGATCTGGGCCTGGGCCTAGTTGAAGAGTATGAGGATCTACACCCATGGCTCAATTTGTGTATCAATCCTACCATCCAAGTAGTGAGTTATGTATAACGAATGGAGTAAATAGCTTTGTTTTTTTATTGGCCCATCACTTATCAATCCTACCATCCAAGTAGTGGTTATGTATAATGAATGGATTGAATAAGTATGTTTTCTTATTGGCCCATCACTTGACACATTGCAGTCAAACATCATCAGCAGCCCAAATCCAGACAACCATTGTCCATTCATCAGAGGCTAGAATTGTCCAATCAAATAGCAATTCAAGGCTGTGACTAATTGATCTCCTGTGTAGATGCATGCTGCTTGAACTTTTTCCAGAGCATCCAGTGATATTCTCCTGCATAATCTGCAAATAATATTTTTGTGCTGCTTCCACTTTGCCTAGATTTGAATTTATCTTCTGGTACCAGCAGTCACGAGCATGACCTCATCTACAGTACGGTCAGGCTAGTAATATGGACCATTTCAATGCCTAATTGCCAACGTATCGACGGAGAGCAGTAGGCACACAAAGTTTACGAATAATCCTTAGAATAAAGTAAATAGTGGTAAGTATTTCTTTAAGCATCAGATTAACAGATAACAACCTCCTTGTAACATGAGTTTTTGGCATCTAATGTCGGTAACAAAATTCAATTAGCGGTAGGCGAGCACATGATATGTCGGACATTCTCAGTATAAGACGGCATAAAAGATGCTTAAACCCGAAGTGGAGCCCACTCAAACCCCTCAAATAGAGGTTAAATTCTCATGCATGTATTATAAAGTGGGTTATTATATTTGACCCAACAAACAATCTTTCGTATTAAAAAATTATAAAAAAAAAAGCCTTGTTTGGTGGTGGGGAGTGTTTCCGTATGCTCAAGGTCAAAGAGCCTGGTTGCTATCACAACTCTCTTTTGAAAAGGCTTACAAATGTCCACACGTTACAAGTGCACATCAGTGAGAATCCATAGGCAAACATGGTATGGCAAATCATTTCCAGGTCTCCCCAAATTTAACCGAGGGGTCGTTTGTTTTTCTTGCATGTGATATGAAAATGATTTACATATGTAAATGACTCACATGTGAAATATAATTTTTGTTTATTATTTTCACACCTCTTCAAATGTGAAAATGATTTAATATTTTTTGTAAAAATCTCACAATCTATAAAGGATCAATGGTTGAAATTTGGTACACTAACCATGTTTGGCCTAATAAAAAGTTTCAACATCTCAGATCTCACCTTTGAGGCTCAGATTATCCGCAAACTTGAAAAAAAACAGACTATCTGTTCAACTATATTGAATGCATCGAACGGTTGATATGTTTTTTGAAGATATCTCAGGATATATTTTGAATTAGCACTTGAAATTTGACGTCCTATCTGGAAATGGCCTTTTGAACGAGATGAACGGTTTGGATTGTGCAAATGGGGCCAGAATATTTTCGTAAATATCTCAAATGCTATTTGGTTAAAAGAGCTGTGAGAATTTCAAATGCTACCCCCCAAAACTCAAAATTTTGAAACTTACGAATTTAGAATTTTAATAATAATTTTTATGCATTTTCTTCTTTGATCAATTCTACTGTGGATCCAATTCTAATTAGGATCAAATTTGAGCAGGTGGCTTTAATGAGCTAGCGAGTGTGGGTAAATTGGATCACTCAAAGGTAAATATCATAGCATATAGATCTGAACTGTGAACTCACATGAATGACATCTTGAATGATTTACACCTTAAAATTGTCAAAGGTAAAACTCCTCACCCCATGTGAGGCCTTGTACGATGCACGAGCAGTGCTGCTGAGAAAGGCCAGAACAACATTCCAAGCAATCTTAAATTCGGCGGAGGTAGAAAGGTCAAGAGCCGGCACACGCAAAATCATTTTCATTTTACTTTTCCTTCATTTTCTACCTGTTAGGTAAAGCCGAGTGGGACATGCCTAGAGACCTAAACAGGGAGAAACTTTTTGAGTCACTACCCCACCTAGCTCGGCTTAACCATAGCATAGCCTTCACTGGTCTAGATTTGGGCTGTGCTTTTAGGCCATGGGCTCAGACTTGGGCCACATTTTCTGGCTTAGAAGTAGAATGGGGGACCCTTTTTTCGTATCCTTAAAGACCCAGGCCAGACCATTTTTTTTTTTTTTTTTTGGATAATGAGGTTCCCAACCCTTTTTCTTTCCTTTGGCCTCATGGGGAGCCAGACAAATTCCTTATGGCCTGAATGTGGTACTACAGCTCGAACCTACAATTTTTTGGAGCAAACCGTTATCTTAAATTAGTTGAGCTATATAGCACAATAAAAATATATCTTTCGCATATATGCTGGGCTTAGGCAAGCTTTTTCCTGGCTGGACCTAGCAAAAAATACACTACTTACAAGCAGGACGGTATCCTTTTTTTTTTTTTTTTTTTTGGTAAACTTTGGCTATTCATTGGATAAAATACCCACCAACAAATCAGTGACCAGGGTCAGGGTGGATGTTTGGCAACTTTCATCATGCTTGATTTTATATTGTTTTTTGGCCCCTCCCCTGTTGCTAATCATGACAGCATTCCTTACCTTTCAAAGTCCAAACATTATTAAAAATGTATTGATAAAGGGTGCTCAAGAAGCTGTCGACTCTAATGTATTCTGTATCTATGATACGTTGTGGCTTCTCCCCTGTGAAATGTGGTCTGTGACAGTGTCCAACAAACCCCATCAAGGATGTGGAAGATTGAAAATCTCCCTCTTGCCTCTTTTCTTCTTGTCCTTCCTTCAACAGAAAGTGGTGATTTCTCACTAGGAGAAGAAATCAGCGAAAATCCTGGGGGTGAAGAAATCCATAGTTAACTTTAGTCTTTTTTTGTGTGTGTGAAAATTAAAGCAAAAAGAGATTTAAAGTGGAGAAAAATGTATGTGGAAGTCTTGCTTTTTTTTTTTTTAAAAAGCATTGACTTGCAGGTAAGCGAAGAAAAAGAAACGTCAAGTTGAATAATTCCTATCAGTCACCTCACTCTTGTTAGTGCTCCTTGGAGGAGAGGAAATTAGATCTCAAGAGATATGAAGTTGGAAAACTTCCACTTTCCTCAACTTGTGGGAGTTCTGTTTTTCTTCAAGTGGTAGTTTAATTTTCTTCTCATCGAAAATTTTCTTTGTCTGCTTGTATGATATCTTCAAAAAATCTCATACAGGAGAGATGTACTGAAAGATCCCACGCCCAACTGAAAAATGAAAGTGAATTGCTGAGTCTTCAAGTTACATTGCCATGCCCAAGGACCTCTTATTAGGAATTCATGACTTCCTTCCGTGAAGAATTCAAAATTCTACACGTGCCGTACCCGACTAGTTTTTGAAATCCTCCAATATAACTTTTTCATGGTAAAAGAAAACTCATTTTAAAAAAATAAAGGAAAACCTCAATTAGGAAGTAGTAAAATAACTCATAATGCCGGAATCTAAAGAATTTGAAAGCCAAAGATAACATTTTAAAAGATTACAAACATGAAATTATAATAATCAAGTAAGAAATATCAAATGCCTCCTAGATATATCTATTGTAAATTCCTAATATATGAAATTTCAATTTTAAATCCCTCTAAATAAACAATTTTCTTGATAAATGCTTGTGTTTCTAAACTTTTATTCATCCATTTCAAATCCTTTTATTGTCTCTCTTGCTTCCCCCATGTTTCACAAAAGTGAAACTCCAAAATGGGGCTCAAATATTAAAAATTTAAATGAAAAAAAAAACCATGTATTCTTTTGGCGTATGTTTAACCATCAATATGGATTCAGTAGACTAGAGGGCTTGTCAATGCCCCCTTAATCGGTGAGAAATCTCTTAAAAATTTATTGCTAGACGTGACTTTATAGATGTCAAAAAACTTATTCCAATAAAAATTAGTCTAATATTTATATTACAACTGTACATTTACAAATCAGATGAATATATAAGAAAAATCTAATTTCATGTCTTATTTCACCATCCCCTATGTTTGGAACTCCCCAAAATCTTTAAATGTGTGCCGCGTCAAGGGCGGCATAGGGTGTGGGCCACCTATGTTGATGCTGCTTCCTTTTTCAGCACCGACTTCGGGGCTGGTTTCAGTTGGAAGATTCCATCTAATCTTGCCCCTCCCAAACCGGAAAAAAGTGTGCGTTCCTCCAAACTCGGTAGTTGAGAAAAAAGCAACAGATCCTGGATAAAATGACGAAAACATGTTCCTCTAAACTCAGTAGTTGAGGAAAAAGCAACAGATCCTAGATAAAATGACAAAACTCCAGAATAGGGCATGGACAGACAGAGGAGAAACCCCAAATCTTGGTTGGTGCCGGAGAGGACTAACTCGCATGCAACCACAGACCAATGGTTCAGTTTTACCTACGACTGACGGCCACTGACGTATTTTTCAAGTGTGGACCAGTCACGATTGACACGTCCTTTTTTCCTTCACAATCCTTCCCCTACGTTGAAGGATGGGCTGGGTCCACTTGGTTCCGGACTGGAGTTGCCCAAGTGATTGGATTGGGCGTTGGATCAAGTTTGGGTGTCGTGGATTCTACCAGTCGACTCCTTCTAGATTTTGTACCATGAGACTGTTTATGATGGTGAGCATCATTTTGCTAAGCCCATGGCCGACCATAACAACTGTTAGAAGGGTTCAAAATAATGAGTTGAGATGTTCTGTTCTCCATGGTTTTCGGGCGATGACCCTTTTGCTTCAGAGTCACTACACTATTCAATAACCCAAAAAGATCACAAGAGATGAGTCCTAACCATCAATCCAAGTTTGTGATTTTGCATGGCAGATTAGGAGATGCAATTTTTTTTTTATAGGCAATGAAGAAAATATATTTAGGAAAGAAGAAGAATACAAAGAAGGCCTAGCCAACTAAACAAAAGACCATTATGGTATAAAAGCGTTATACCATAAAAACATATTACATAGCGAAAGCAATGAAATTAGAATGTCTATCAACCTCCTACTCAGCTAAACAGTAAGCAAAACCATTTGCTATCTGCCTAACATGAAGAAAACTCACTAGAAATAAAGAAGATAGAACCTTAATCTAATTAAAGTAAAACTGAAAGCTCCAAGGAAGCATAGCCGAAGAGGACGCCCAAGATATAGCATTAAGAGAATCACTCTTAACTACTAATCTTGAACGAAAATTAGATGTAGTGAAAATTTAAATAGATTCTAAAATAGCAAGAAGCTCTGCCTGATTAGGCTCCATATATCCCACATGCTTTGAAAAGAAAGCCAATACAATGGCTTCACTATTACGAAGCACCCCACTAACACCTGTTGACCTAGGTTTTCCTCCAGCCGCCCCATCCACATTGAACCTAAGCGCACCTTCAGTGGGAGGAGCCTAAAAAAAAATCTTTTTTTTTACTTTCTTAACCTTACAAAATAAAGAGGCTTCTCAATTGTGCAACACGCCATCAATTCTTAAACCATCAAAATCACAGTTGAAAGCAGACCATTTGACAATTTAAGCCACCACCAAATGCATCAAATCCTCCACTGACAAAGAAGCCCTTCTAAACACCCTCTCATTCCTCTCTTTCCAAATAGACCATAAAATAGTAAAATGTATAAGTCTCCAAAGAACTGACCCGTATCCGAAAAAATTAGAGCACCTCCAAGCTTTGATCATCTTTGCCGGAGTCCCTGGGCTACACCAAAGCACACCACACCTCAGAAGAAACCTACACTATAAGGTATGAGAAAACTCAATGGATAAACAAGTGGTCTACCATCTCCATTCTTTTCCTACATAACACACAAGTCTAAACTAGCTTCAAATGTTAAGTCTCCCCTCCTTAGGTTATCTGATGTAGAAACTTTCCCTGAAATAACAAGCCAAGTAAAAGCCTCCACCGTAGGTGGAGCCAAACCTTGCCAAGCCAAGGAAGAAGAGGCTTTAGATTGTGATGAACCTTCCAACTCCCTTGCAAAGGACTTACATGAGAATTTTCCAGAAGTGCTAGGTTTCCAAATACGAAAATCTACAGCATCCTTGCAACATTAAAAAGAAGACTGACCATTGACTCATACTCAGACTCCTCAGAAAGATGCAAGGTTCTTCTGAAAGAAACATTTTAAAACCCCCAACCCACACAATAGTCTTGAACCGAATCCCATTTGTTGAACACAACCCTAAACAACGTAGGATAAGATAAGAACAAAGGACCCAACCCCACCCAATCATCAGCCCAAAAACGAACTCAACATCCTTCTCCACATTTAAAACCAACCCCCTCCTGAAAACTTTCCCCCCAATAGAAAATAAATCCCCAAACCTTAGGATATTGCCCCACACACCTGAAACACTAGCCTTATGAACTCCACTAGGCTCCCAACCCCACTCGTCCTCCCCATATCTAGCAGCAACAATTCTTCTCTGCAAAGCTTCCCACTCCTCATCAAATATCCACTGTCACAACCCGAGCCCAGGGACCGGGGGTCAGAGAAAGTCTAACCAATGACACACGTACTCCCGTGCATGCACACCCAGACCCCGTCCAAGCATACACACACAAGGGATCAATCACACGCGCAAACAACTGTACGCGGAAGCTGTACGTATCAAGGCATACCACAAATATACCAAAATGACATAGGAGATTACAAGAGATCATGAACTGATAACAAGAACAAATACAAGAACGTATGACAATATAGCGGGCTTACAATGAACAAAACATAAAATACAGATATTACTCAAAGCCCACGCTACAATTACAGAAAAATCCCCTCAATAGACTCAGACTCAATGAATGGGGAAACAAAATGATGCAAACCGTACCCTGGAGGATGGATCAAGTCCACTCCTCTAGGCCAGAGGGGGCCTCGCGAGCCTCTCCTGCAGTCGGGTCGACCGACGCAGGATCGGAAGAGGGATCTGAGCCTGCAACACACAAGGACAACTAATAAGTACAACGACTTAGCAAAGTATAAGCCAACAAGAAGATAACACGAATCGTGTCTAATACTGAATAATACTGAACAATGTTCATAATGCAATATCCGTAGAAATTATAACTGTATACTAAACAATTATGCAAATGAATAAGCATGCTATCAGAATCATAAACAGGTAACAATCAAGTGGCTACTACATTGGCCATTTTCTCCCTTACGAGAGCAATCAGGATGAGAACACCAGCGACCGGGCCAGGGCACGCATGGGTCTCTAGTTCCCGGGGTCCGGAGTCCCAGGACAAGACACTCTGCAGAGGTAAACACTTAAACTAAACCAAAGTTAACCCCGTCGGGTATCCTAAGGCTGAGGCTCAGTAGTGCCGATACCAATCACAATCAATCGGATGATGCACCTCAATCAATCAATCAATCATGTCATATCACTTACAGATCTCGCATATCATACATAGCATACTGAACGAACAATAGGAAGTGCATCCCATAAACTGATACGGATACTGAATGCAATAACAAGACCGAATGCCGATCAGCATTTACCAAGAACAATCTCAAGTACTAATAACAATTATGCAAGTACTCCAGTGGAGCAACGGTATAACACAATACACAATAATAGAATGGTTCCACCTGGGCTTCGCTCTGGGGTTGCTGCATTTCCCACAGAATCGAGAGGTCCAGCGTAGAACACATAAGAGGGCATAAACCGTAATCAATATGCTGTACAAATCAAACCAATCCAGTACTTATACGAATCAAGGATCCATTACAAGCCAATCCTACACTACTTATCCAGTGTCTCTAACCGTGCATGTTGATGTAGTTTTAAGTTATCCGATGCACCATTGTCTAGTGTTGCAGTGTCTCGAGTGTGCATCGAAGTCCCTTAAACCAACACCCATGGGGAGGTGCTAAACAACTGGATAACAAGCATGAATGATTCACAGCCCATGAGATCATTCATGTCACGTACACATTCCATTGGGCACGTCCAGGTTAGCTACATTCTAACATGAAAGTCATATACGGTCTTTTACTTAAACCTAGTCCCTTTTCATTCACTTCTCGGGGTCTCACGGTGTAGCCGTAGGTAACCTTACGGCTTAGCCGTGGCATCTTACGGCTTAGCCGTACTATGCACTGCGGCTGAGCTGAGGGTTCCCAAATATCCATCCGGATTTACGGCTCAACCGTATTTTGCTCTACGGCTCAGTCGTATCCTGGTCCACGGCTTAGCCGTAGGACAATGTACGGCTTAGATCAGGCTGGGCCGTAGAAGAATGGCAATTTGCCAACTTCCAGTTATTTTCAACTAACAGTCTGTACTGTTCTACGGTTTGGGTTACGGCTGGGTCTCGGCTTAGCCGTAAGCCATTTTACGGCTTAGCCGTAGCACATTTCACGGCTTAGCCGTGAGTGCACGGACTCAGTTTTCTGGAATCACTACAGACATACAGAAACTGAACAAAACAACCGAAAACAGCAAAATAACAGCAGAACTGACTGAAAGGGGCTGTTTAACACTGAGATACACACTGAAGAATCAAAACACAACAATCAAATCCATATCAATTGGTGTTTATACAACTTGAGCTTATACTTGCCTCACGGACGAAAATCACACGTTGCTTGGCTCAGTCCACCGGGAAACACACGCGAACAAGCTCCTTCCTTCCTCCCACAAGCAATCGAACAGAGAAAGAGAAGGAGAGAAAGAGCTGACGAGAGAGAGACGAGACAGAGAGTGAGCTGAGAGACGATCGAGAGAACAAGAGAGTTGGTGGGGATATTTATAACTTAATTTGAGTCCAAATTGCACTTAGGTCCAAGCAGTTTACACAAATGTCAGTTCGAGTCAAATGACGGTCCAACGAGAACAAACGAACTCATTCGGATCCAAGACAGTTACGGAAAACGACAAGCTCAACGAAATACACGCGCTGACGTCAGAATGACACAAAACTGACAAAGTCAATCAAAAGCCAAAATTACGAAAAAGGGCTCGATCTACTTAGACCAAGTCAAACTCAACCCAAACAATCTCTCTACGACTCAAGGTCAAAAATCAACAAAACCCAAAACACACTTAACGACAAAATCACATGAAATTACCCACTAATCCGGGTCAACTCGGGTCAGAGTGTTACATCCACCACCACTTAGCTAAAAGAGCCTAATTCTTAAATTCCAAATTCCCTAAGCCTAAACGTCCTAACACCTTGGGCTTAACAACATCCTCCCATTTGATAAGATGTAACTTTCTTTTGATACTCCTCCATCCCCAAAGAAACTCCCTTCTTAGCCGATCCAATGGCTTCCCAATAGCCACTGGCATTCTAAAAAACGACATATAATAAACTGGTAAATTGGATATAGAGTCTTTGATTAAGGTAATTCTTCTGCCCAAAGAGAGATAATTCCTTTTCCACTTAAACAACTTTCGTTTAAAATTTGCAACCACAGGATCCCACACTTTTTTAGATCTCACTTTGCTCCCAATAGGAAGACCTAAGTACAAAAATGGTGGATTATTAGACTTACAAAGAAGCTTCAAAGCTATTAATTAAACTTGATCATTAGAGGTTCCTACCCCTACCATCAAGCTTTTAGACAAATTTATCCTTAGTCCAAAGGAGAGCTCGAAGCACTTTAGAATTCTTTTTAAGACAACAATCTCCTCCCACCTAGAATAACTAAGAAGGATGGTATCATCTGCAAACTGAAGATGTGTGATAACTTCTGTTGCTCTACCAACTTCAAATGTTTTTGTAAGACTGCAATCTTTAGCCTTTAGGAATATTGCGCTAAGAGCCTCTACCACAATGGTAAACAAGAAAGGTGTCAAGCCCCGAATCCCGGAATTGGTGATTAGAGTGGATCTCATGGTGTGACACACGTAACCCATAGCATTCCAAGCCATGTCAAGACACGTACAAACTACTGCAAGGGAGATTCCATAAGGACGTTGAGGAAGATTCATATACACGAATAAATCATTTTGCACAATTAAGCGAAAACTTGAAGAATTCACCTATAATTTATCATAGACATTAATAAAATTACATTCATTCATTCATTAATATAAACGAAAATCCATTAGTTAAACCATCCACATGCACAATCTAACAAAGATCCATTGTCATGTACGAGTTGTAAAACCATATATCTATCAAACAATAACTCTAAACAACATGATAAGATAGTATGATTTCTCCATAAACCAAAACATGACAAAGCCCTAGCAAGCCTAAAAGATGAACCTCATGACGTTCTATGTGAGATGACTAATAGAAGACGTCATCCTTATTCCACTCATCTATACCCCGAGGTACCGCTGAGGTCTCCTCCGGAGCCACGTTGATTGTTGTACTGGTATTGGGTTCGGTACCTGTAACACCAAAGGTAGCACTGTTAACACTACGAATAAATAAATATAAAATATATAAGACTATCATGATGTATTAATTGAGTTAGAACATACTAATTTAAAGAGAGCAATATCGGAAGTTAGGCAAGTTGTGCATGTGAATAAGCATGAGTAACGAATCATAAATGAAAATACAGTAACATACTAATTGGCATCCATATTGCTATCTTCTCTGTAAGAAGAGCATATCATACTATGGGAAATTATTAGCGGTTGAGCCAATACCATCTAGTTACCCTAAAAGTATCGACCAACTCTTCATATAACTACTGTAGTAAGTAACATAGAAAATACCCTTATTCGGTCCCGTCAAACCTCCTATAGGTACAAGCTAAGTGGTGCCGATTCAACATATCAAAACCAATCATAATTCGTATATTTCTTACTTATCATACGTAACGATAAACTCATTCTTATATAGAAACATATAGCAGTTTTAAGATTATATTCAATAAAAAAGATTGGAAGTAAATGAAATAACTGTTATTCAAACAATGTATACTTAAATAAGTTATTAGAGCTCTAACCGCTCAATTCTAGTTATCCTATCTTGGCTCATGGGTTCACGCTCAATAAAAGCTCTGTTTCCGATCTTGTCTCATAGTTCACTAGGAAGAATGGTATATGATTAGATTATGGTAAGAGCAAAGTTTACTTAATCAATATGAATGCATTTAAATTGAGAAGTAAACAAGGATGTTTACTAGCCACCCCTATGCTAAGATAATATGTATTTCCGTAGTAATTTAATATGGTGTATTTATAAAGGACGGCACCTTTCAGATGTGTATTGACTATCGGCAGATGAATAAGGTAACAATAAAGAATAAGTTTCGCCTGCCGCATATTGATGAATTGTTTGATCAACTTCAAGGTGCCGTATATTTTTCCAAGATTGATTTGAGGTCTGGGTATCACTAGTTAAGTGTGAAGGAAGATGACATTCTCAAAACTGCCTTCAGAACGAGATATGGTCATTATGAATTTCTCGTGATACCGTTTGGATTAATCAATGCACCTGCTGCTTTTATGGCTTTGATAAATTGAATCTTTGTTCCTTTCTTGGATCAATTTGTTGTTGTTTTCATTGATGACATTTTGGCGTATTTAAAGATTGAAGAGGAGCATGCAGATCATTTGAGAAAAGCCTTACAATTATTGAGAGAGCATCGGTTATATGCCAAGTTGGAAAAATGTGATTTTTGGCTTGAGCATGTAGCTTTTCTCGGACAAATCATTTCACGAGAAGGATTGGCAGTAGATCCAGCTAAAGACAGGGCAGTTGTCAATTGGCCCAGCCCAAAATTTGTGGAGATTAGGAGTTTTCTTGGACTTGCAGGGTATTACCGGAGATTTATTCAAGATTTTGCAAAGATATCTGCTCCCTTGACCAAGCTGACTTGGAAGAATGTGTCATTTCATTGGATTGAGGGAGTGTGAAGCTAGTTTTCGAACCTTGAAGGAAAAGTTAACCATCGCTCCAGTTTTGACTCTACTTGATGGAGGTGAAGGATTTGTGATCTATTCTGATGCTTTTAGAGTCAGATTGGGGTGTGTCTTGATGCAGCATGGTAAGGTGATTGCTTATGGATCGAGACAACTTCGGGAACACGAGAAGAATTATGCCACACACGACTTGGAACTAGTAGCTATAGTGTTTACTTTAAAGCTTTGGAGACATTATCTGTAAGGCATGAAATTTGAGGTACACTCAGATCACTATAGTTTACAATATTTGTTCACGCAACATGAGCTGAACATGAGACAATGCAGATGGCTTGAATTCATTAAGGATTATGATTTTCCAATTAAATACCATCCAGGAAAAGGAAATGTGGTGGCAGATGCACTTAGTAGAAAGTTAGAGACTCTCAATGCTTTAGTGAGTTCCCATTTGTTTATACAAGATCAATTTATGGATGAACCCGTAGAAGTGCAGTTGGTAGATACCTGTGTACTGTTTGCAAGTACTCTTGTTTTCCAACCAGAAGTGATTCAACAAATTAAGGACAGACAGTGTGAAGATCTGAATTTGGTGCGAATCAAAGAACACATACAAGATCGACCTGATTTTCAATTGGAGGATGGCGTGTTGTATTTTCGGAATAGATTATGTGTCCCAACAATTGATGGCCTGAAGGAGAGCCTCATGATAGAGGTACACTATGCTCGATATGTGATGTACACAGGAAGTACGAAGATATGTGTCCCAGAAATTGATGGCCTGAAGGAGAACCTCATGATAGAGGTATACTATGCTCGATATGCAATGTACACAGGAAGTATGAAGATTTATCGAACCCTAAAGGACCGGTTTTGGTGGAACAACATGAAAAGATAAATTGTAGGGTTCGTTGCTAGGTGCTTAACTTGTCAGAAGGTGAAAGCAGATCATCAGAGGCCTCCAGATTCCTTACACCCATTACATATACCTCAGTGGAAATGAGAATACATTATTATGGATTTTGTTTCAGGACTACCACCGATGAGTAAGAAGAACAATGCTATTTAGGTGATAGTGGATAGATTGACTAAGTCAGCCCATTTTCTTTCAGTCAGGAAGGGCATGACATTCTCGGAAATGGCGAAGAAATTTGTGGATGAGATCGTCATATTACATGGTACACCAGTGTTGATCATTTCTGATCGTGATAATTGTTTTGTTTCATCATTTTGGAAGGCATTCCAAGACGCGATGGGTACCAAGCTAAGTTTCAGCATAGCATATCACCCGCAAATATATGGGCAATCTGAACGTACAATTCAGACCTTAGAAGACATGCTACGGGCCAGTGTTTTAAGCTTTGAGAAGGAATGGGATGCACATCTCTCATTGTGTGAATTTGCCTATAATAATAGTTTCCATGAGTATTGGTATAACCCCGTATGAAGCGTTGTATAGACGCAAATGTCGGAGTCCGGTATGCTGGGAAGAAGTGGGAACTCGAAGTTTTCATGGACCGACGATTATTGCCAAAATTATTGAGAAGGTACAGAAGGTAATCGAGAATTTGAAAGTTGCTCGGTCAAGATAGAAAAGTTATGCAGATACTCACATAAGAGCCTTGGAGTTTCAGCTTGGAGAGTGGGTTTTTCTGAAGGTCTCGCCAATGAAGGGTACAATACGTTTTAGCCAAAAGGGTAAGTTAGCTCCAAGGTACATTGGCCCATTTGAGATCAAAAGCAAAATTGGTGATGTAGCATATAGGTTGGCTCTTCCAGAGGAGTTCTTCGGAGTGCATAATGTATTCCATGTATCGATGCTTCGTAAATATGTTCGAGACCCTACCCATGTCATTCGATATGACGATGTGCAAATACAGCCAAATGCGACATATGTTGAATGTCCGCTCCATATTGTTTGGACAAGAGAGCAAATCTTGCATACTAGAACCATACAATTGGTCAAGGTGCTATGAGAACATCACGGTTTTGATGAAGCTACATGGAAATTGGAGGAGTAGATGGCGCGACAGTATCCCAACATCTTCACGCAGGTATCTAATCATTCTGAGGACGGAATGATTCTTAAGTGGGGGAGGATATAATACTCCGACCCAACTTAATATGGTTTAACGACTAATTACTATTCTTTTTCATTATTTTCCAGTGAATTTGTTAAGACTTGTTGCTTTGGTTTTATTTGCGTTTCGTTTCGGGTCACAGATAAGTAGTTGAGTTGAGTTTAACCAGGATTAGGTAGTCATGAGCCCTTTTTTGTAATTTTAGATTTTGTTAGCTTTAGTCATTCATGCATCATCATCTTGGCGTCATCACGTGTATTTCGTCAAGCCTGTCAATTTCCGTAACTACCTCGTATGAAAACAACGTCGTTTATTTCCGTTGGACGGTTAATTGACTCAAACTGTAATTCTCATTAATCGGTGGACTTTTATATACATTTCTCAATCCTTTTCTTATAAAACCAACTGCATGCACCGACTTTGACTTCCCCCTCTCTCTCAACGTCGGTTTCTTCATTCGTCCTTTGTTTTTTCTTTTCCTTTTCTTCTTCTTTTCGATCAAGCAAAACAATGAGGAAAATTCTTGTGCACCTAGTCTACACGTCATCTCCTTGTGTGGTCTAAGGTACGATTTGGATTCTTGTTCATCTCAACGAGTCTCGATTCTTTTCATTCTTCACTGCATGCACTCACTTCTTCCTTCTTCTTACATGCATGGTGATTAGAACCGCGTGTAAACGTCGATTTTGAGCCTAAAGACAACAAGTCACTCATAAAAGCTCAATTGAGGCAAGTATAAGCATGATTTGGTTGAACGTATGTTGGTACATGATTGATTGTGAATAATTTCTTACTCTTGCATGTGGTTTGTGTTTTACAGCCCTTTTGGGGATCATTTATACTTGCTTATTCCCTTTGGTTTCAAATTTATACACTTTCAGTTGTGTCTATAAACAGGTTCAGATTGTGACCACTTGAAGCTTACGGCTAAGCCATAGAGCTTCACAACTCACTTTCCAGAGAGCTGAAAATTGCCACTTTACACTATGGCTAGGCTATGGCTAAACCATAGAATGCACTATAGCTAAGCCGTAGGCCAGCTGTGACCCAAGCGTAGGCCAAGCTACGGCTTGATATCCAGAGAGCAACAAAGTGAGAGATCCTTCTACGATCCAGCCACGGCTAAGCTGTGTAGTGTGCAACGGCTTAGCCATACCTAACCGTGGCCGAGCTGTAGAACAAGCACGGTTAAGCCGTAAGAGGAAGCATGGGTTAGCCCTGTTTGCCGTAAATGCGAAAAACAATTTTGAGAAACCACGGATGAGCCATAGTGCATAATACGGCTAAGCCGTAAGATGCATACTATTAAGCCATAGGTCACCCATGGCTAAGCCATGAGGCCATGGAAAAGTGAGAAAAGGTAGGTATTTATGAGACCTTGTAGGGCCTTCGAGTTGGAATGTAGGTAACCCCTAACTTGCCCAACAGAATATGAGAATCACATGAATGGTCTTGCAGGCTATAACTTATTCATTGGTGTTGTACAATTGTTAAGCACCTCCTCATGGGTATTGGTTTAAGGGACTCCAATATACCTTCCCTAGAGAATGCAACACAAAAAGAATGACACCTGTGTATTGGATAACTTAAAACCACATCATCATGCATGGTTAGAAACAATAGATGACTAGATTAGAGTTGGCTTGTAACTTGTCTTGACGTTAGTAAATTGGATTGCATGGCATCTTGGATGACGATGATTGCCCTCCCCCCTTCTGTATGGTTTGCATGTTCAACATAGGTCTTTGGTCTTTGATATTGAATGAATCAGAACTGCCTAGTATGTTCTTGTACATTGCTAGGCCATGGACTTGAGTATGAATGACTTGTAATTCAGTTTTTTTTTATTTCCCCGTGATGACTTGCATGTTTAACTCAAGTCCACGTACATGATTGACTCGACACAATCTGGCTCTACTTAGCCTCAACCTTATGAAACCCGACGAGGTTGACTTTGGCGTAGCCTGCCTGCTACCGCTGCAGTGTGCTCCTATCTTGGGACTTCTGGACCCTAGGAACTAGAGACCCATTCGCACCCTGGCCCGGTCGATGGTGATCTTAACACGTGCTCTCTTATGGGAGAATATGGCCGATGTAGTAGCTACCTAGTACAGTATATCTTTTTAATGATTCTGAAAGCATGCTTTATTCGACTGCACAACTTGCCTAGTAGACGACCTTGAAACTCTATGAACTATCATTTGTTACTTGTTCTCATAGACACAATGCATGTTAACTTATTGTTGCTTATACTTTGCTGAATCATTGTATTCATTAGTTGCCCTCGATATTGCAAGCTCAAATCCCTCTACCGACCCCTTGTCGGTCAATCAGACTCTAAGGGAGACCATAGATGCCCCGTCAAGGCTAGAGGAGTGGATGTGATCACTTTGCTAGAGAGCGACATTGACATGCATATAGGTTTTCTTTGGTGTGTGTGCGGGATGTGTTTGGTTTTTGTAACTTGGAGTTGGTTGGACTTTCTACATTTTGTAACCTGTCTCACTATTGTATATCTTGTAATTCATGTAATCTTTTGTAGATATTGTTTTGTTTTAATGTATCTCCTCTTTTACTTGCAATGATACTACAACTTCCGCATATACTGTAATGTACATATGTGATCTTCCTTTGTGCGTATGCATTTAGACGGGGTTTAAGTGTGAACGCACAGGAGTATGTGTGTCACTGATTAGGTTTAACCTTAATCCCTGATCGCTTGGGCTCGGGCTGTGACACCTACGGCTTAACTGTGGTTAGCCATGGCTGGGCCATGGTTTGGCTACGACTTAACCATAGTGCATTCCACAGCTTAGCCATTGGATTAGCCTTAGAAAGAATGCCAAATTTGGTTTTCTAGATTCCAAGCTGTAATGTACTTATAGCTTAGCCATAAGCTTTAAAAATCCTGAAGCTGTGTTGGTACAGAGATTCAATTTTATATAGAACTTCTTCCATTTGATTTCACTATGGTTTTCTCTATTCAAAACTATCATCATGTATTTTCAAAACTTACATTTCATCATTATGTCATAAACATATTCATTATCACTCAAACCATCACATATTCTTAATTAAAAGGGGTAAAGGAATTGTAAATTGGCATTTATGGAGAGTATTTCATGAATTAACATAAATCAAACATGCATGTAGCAATATACACTCTTTTACTTGACTCTAATTTCAGTGCTCGACCGAAATGAATTCCTCCCTTAGTTTAATGATGAGGAAAGCCTTAATAAAAGATGATCATATTACATGCAAAGCCATACAAAGGTTTAATGGGTATGAGATGCATGCATGTCACAAAATTGAGTCTCCTTGACTCTTTTAAGCTCAAAGAAATGGAATGGTGATGGGATGCTCACCTTAGAGAGCTGTAGAGGAGAAGAGGAGATGGAATTGAGGGATCCTAATGGAGAAGACAAGGAGGAAAATGAGGTGAATGACTATGGTGTGGCTTCAATACACATACAACACCTCCAAGATCAATTTACAACTCCAAGCTTAAAGAAGAGATGGGAGGAGAGTGAGAGGACGAAGCTCTAGCAAGTCTCAAGAGGAGATGAAGAGGGAATGATGGTCTGTCGCTCTTTAAGTCAAATTTTTTGAAATTTTGTATGCAAGTCCACTGTTTTTATGGATTTTACAGTTTGAGTTAATTGAACTTCAATTGGGCCAAGATTGATCTGAATTAAGCTGGGCCAAATATGAAAGATGACCTATAAGATAAAATACACATGATGCAATTAATATGGTGTCGAGATGATGCAAACCATACAACTTTAAACAAAGAGGTCCTTAACTATCTAAGTAAGGTTTAAACCTGATCCAACTATCTATCCATGACCCAAACCTAAGGGGATTTGAGTGGAATTAATCTGAATAAGCATTAATTAGTATAAAACAAGATTAATTATAATAAAGTAAGATTAGTTTAAGTTTGAACCTTACAAAAGGAGAGAGAGGATTCCCTTATCTAAGCCCCCTGACGCTTTAAACAAGCGGGAAGGAGAGCTATTCACCTAAACTGAAAAAGACGTCAATGAAATATTGTTGACCCATAAAAAGTTACAAGTGTTATAGCAAAAACATTATAAGAGAATTCCAAACCAATGTACATAAACCACAGGATTGGTGGAATGACAAGTTGAATATTGCATCCAGATGTTCAAAGCTTGTGTAATCCACTCAAAAGACTTCGGATGAACTTAAAGTGCAACAACTCTAATTTTAAAGTCAATGAACTTCATTTGGTCACGTGACTCACTAAACTTTAAGTTCAAGGTTTATTTTCTCAAAGTTTAAGTGTCATTGAACACACTTAAACTTCTAGGTTACTAGAGTGGCTGAATCCCTTATGGTAACTCCAAAGCATGCTTGGAAATGATGTTTCAAACTTTTAAAGCATTTGAACTTCATCTCAGCTCAAACCAAACTTCAGTGACTATTTGCTAGCTCCTTAGGGGTCACTATGATAAGTGACACTTTTACATATCAGAACAAGCTCAAACTCAATAGAATGCCTTCAAGTACATTCAAAGACTATCCTCAAAGTTTTGGAGCATTTGGACATCATTTGAACCCAAACTCAATTCAGATGGGTATATACTAAGTTTGGTAGGGTCACTATGAAAAGTGACACTTCACGAAGATAAAATTAGTTGAAACTCTTTTAGGAAGCTCAAATTATGGTTAAAGGAAGCTTTATAAAATTTCAGGTCAAACGAGCATCATTTGACCTAAAGTCTACAAACATATCAACTTTGGGTCGTGACCCCCAAGTCATGGGGTCATGCTTCCTGATATTCAAAATTGATAAAATTTGGGCATAAAACTTTAGTCATGCTCAAGGGAGATTATGAAAATTTCCAATTCAAGAGGACTCCGCCTGGTCCAACTTCCACTACATGTCAGCTTAGAAGTCAGTGACCCCCGAACCATAGAGGTTACTGGCCAAAATCCTACTTTCAAGGAGTCAAAGTTGATGAAATTTAGAACAGAGATGCAAAATATTTTCAAAATGAATTCCCCAAAGTTTCAAGTTAATTGAACGTTATTTGGGTAGAAAACGAGCTAACTACGTACAATGTGAAGTGAATAGTGACTTAAAACATGCTGCAAATGGGTTGCTATTTGAAATCTTGTTTCCACAAATCCAACTAAATGAAATTTGGATGGACACTCCAAAATACTCTTGATATCAACCCCTCTAAGTTTTAAAACAAACAGAGGTCATTTGAGCTTCAAACAGCTAAAACAAAGGCCCATTTTCATGAAGAGTCGACGGGGAAGTTGGCCAACTTTAAAAAGTCAAAATGAGTTGAAATTTCTATGACACACTCAAAATAGTGTCAAAAAGCATCTCTCCAAGTTTTGTGAAGATTGGACATCGTTTGTGCCCCAAACAGGGGAAAACGGGTCACATATGTAAAAAGTCCAAATCGGGACCTGGGAGTGACCGCGGCCGCGGTCACTAATATCTGTGGAGTAGTTCCTATGGTTTTTAGTGGTTCTCTACACTTACTTTCGAACCTTAACTTCCCATAACTCCTTTTAACTCCCCATAACTTTCTAAACTACTGACTGAAGTCTATAAAAAAGGAGGTTTAACACTTGGGAAAGGAGAGACAACAATTCCTAAAGTTCCAAAGACAAGTTCCAAAGTTTGAAGCAATTCATAGGGCACTCCAAGTAGTTCCAATCCATTTTTTCTTCTCCTTCTCACTAATTTAAAATGAGAAATAGTTCAAAGAAGAAAAGGAAGCATGCATCTCACTTAGAGAAAGCAAATGCAAAGGGCCACTTGGATAAAGGCTTTTCTTTTTTATTTTCTCACTTGGGAAGAGTTTAGGGCCACCCTGGAAGTTGTGAACAAGCCTCTTTAGGCTTTATTCTATCCCTTGAAAATTATAAGTTCAAAATGACACAACTTTAACTCCATTTTCACTTGTTTAAGCACCTTTTTCGGATTGTATAAAAATAGTCCATAACCAAAAGGTGATGATTATCAAACGTTTAAGTCGATTCCATGTCTAAATGAAGAACTTTTGGTGGTCATTCAATGCTGCAAAATCGAAGAAAACAAGTTATAATAGTCTGAAGAAGTTACAGAAGTGAAACAGAGAAAAAACAGAAGTAAACAATGGCTTTTCAGCCACTGTCTGCCAGTGACGGTGAGCCATGATCACTAGTGGGACCATGACCCACAGTCACTCCACCCTGTCTTTACATTTTTTTGTATATTATTCCAATTTTCATGTATTTTCTTACAAATTTCGAATTTAAATCACATTTGAGACTAGAGGAAGGGGTTGTAAATGTTTCAAAACTTGTAAACGACCTGCATCCTCGCGGTCAAACCATTTGAACTCATATAAATAAAAGGGAAAATAATAATGAACTATAGTTATTTTCCATTCTTCTTAACGCTTGAAGTGTGTGAATGTTAGACTCGAATCCATTACATTTCACATCATGTTTCCAGCGCGATCAAATACATTCTCTTATCCAAGAGCACCACCTTTCCTTAAAGCCAAATCTCCTTAACATATAATCTACAAAACTCCATTCACAATGTCATTTGCCTTTTCCAAATCTATTTTAAAAATAACTCTTGGTTTCTTTGAATATATTCTGGCATTAATGAGTTCATTAGCAATGAAAATTCCATTGAGAATTTATCTATTGTGCACAAAAGCTCCCTGATAAGAATTGATAATTGATTGTAGAACCTTTTTCATCTTATTAGCAAGGATTTTAGACAGCAACTTGTAAATACAACCTACTATGTTGATAGGCCTATACTCTGTAAGATCTACATCATTAGAAACTTTGGGAGTGAGAGTAACAAAATTAGTATTAATTTCCTTACTCAGCTTACCTCTCATGTGAAATTCTGTCAGCATGTTGCAAAAATCTCTTTTTACAATGTCCCAAGCTGCCTTGATAAAAGGGAAATTGAAACCATCCGGCCCTGGCGCCTTATCTCCCTCACATTCCAACAAAGCCACTCTAACCTCCTCATCCTCAAAATCCCTCTCCAACCACACTCTATCACCATTAAAGGTGGAAGGAAAAGACAAGCCCTCTAACGTAGGCCGTGGGAAGACATCACTTGTATACAACTTATTAAAGTAAGAAGCAATTTCTTCTTTAACCTCCTTTAGCACACTACTGAACCCGTTGCTCATATGGATTTTGCCATTATAGTTAGTCCTTTTTCTAAGATTCGCCATATGGTGGAAAAATATTGTGTTCCTATCCCATTCTTTTAACCATAGAGCTCTAGACTTCTGCCTCCACAAAGCTTTCTCTATACGATCAAGGTTCCATAATTTACTAGTAATTAAATCTCTAGTGTTCTTTTCTACTTGGTTCAAACCTCTGTCCTCCTCAATCAAATCCCATTTCTCAAGCTCCTTGGAGATAGAAGATCTAGAATCCTCAATCCTCTAAAAAATCTCCTTATCCACTCCTTAATCTTAACTCTTAGAAATTGAAGTTTTTCATAAGCCTGAATCCCGAATAACCTTGAACCTTTGAATACTCCCCACACCTTTTAACCAAAGACAAAAATTTTTTATGTAAAAGTCAACAATTTTCAAATTTGAAAGGTTGTGGCCCCCAATTTACCTCAATAATGTTCAGTTTAATAGTCTTGTGATAAAAAACACCTCTAGGAAGAGCTAATTGGATTGCTGCATAGAAGTGTTTTCCCTGCTCCTTAGAAATAAGAAACTGGTCAATCTTGCTCATAGTTGTAAAGACCTGGTTATTCGACCACATGAATTTAGATCCTGATAAAGGCAAGTCGATGAACTCATTGTCCTCAATAAAATCTAAGAACCTTTCTATACTTCAAGACAAGAACATGGCCCCCTTTTTCTTGTGAGGATGTCGAATCATATTGAAGTCTCCTCTGATGCACCATGGTATTGACCAAAGCGATTCAATGGTAAAAATATTGTCCCAAAAACAACCCCCTCACAGAGTCATCATTTGGCCCATAAACAATGGCAACTACCCACTTGAAGTTATCACCCACTAAATAAA
Organism: Sextonia rubra; assembly: GCA_037013555.1. NCBI lineage: Eukaryota > Viridiplantae > Streptophyta > Magnoliopsida > Laurales > Lauraceae > Sextonia > Sextonia rubra. The sequence goes on along the minus strand of JASUAD010000013.1, from coordinate 56,640,706 downwards.
CTTAGGTGCTAACACCCTTTGAGAAAAATAAACATCCTTCTTTTTCAAAGTGTCCTCATTCCAAATAGAAATGAGATCTCCGAGGCTCCCTCCAATGGCACTCACTCCCAGCCACACCTCCTGGATCCCGAAACATTGAAAACAATATTGTCGATATCTTTATGAATTTTGGTCTTCTGAAGTAGAAGTAAATCAACCTTGTGAGACCTCACCAGTTTTCTAATGGTTGCCCTTTTAGCTGGTTTTCCCAACCCTTTGACATTCAAACTGACAAAAATAATAAAGAAATAGTATAAAGACACCCTCACAACGACCTCAACGTACTTAGGTAGAATGCCCTGACCTGCTCTGATGATCTTGTGAAAGACTTCTAACCTTGACACAGGTTAAGGTACCAATACAGATTTCTAGAATGTAGATAAACAATTAATTAATCTAAGTTAAAAAGCAATCACCACAAGAGATAGATACATGATTTTTTACGTGGAAAACCCAAACGGAAAAAAACCACAGGACTTAACACCAATCCAAACTCAGATTAAGCACTATGTAAGAGTAGTTACAAGATCTACTTATTACTCTTGTTCAGTTGAACACAACCTAAAGGATTGAAGTTCTTTTTACCGATGTACACATCGTTCACCTTTTTCAAACTTGATCCAAAACGCCTTGAAGCTACACAAGATAAACAACCTTCTATAGGAGAGAAGATAATCTTTTACAACAAAGTAAAAGGTATATTCTCTAACACAAAACTTTGGCACAATCTCTTTGACGAAAGCTCTAAAGAAAAAGGGTATCTCCAATGTGTACTTTCAATTTAGAATAGGGAGATGGATGCCTTAGGGTTGAGAGAAAATCCTTTTTTATAGTCTCAATTTTATACCTCATAATAGTAATCCAATCAAGATAGGAATTGGCATAAAACAAGAAAGTTTCACTCAAAATAGAAATAGAAATTCATGCAATGGAAGTTTCATAATTTTGGATAGTACAATTTCTACAAATTTCCCAAGGTCATAACTTTGTTGTTTTACATTCGATTAACGCAACCTTGGAATATACGGATATCTACTGGAAACAAGCTTTTTCAAAGGTAGGTCGCTTGTCCATATTTAAAGCTTAAGTTGTGAAAAATGACATTTTTTAATTTAAATACCTTTATTCTAACTCTTATGGGACTCTCTAACATCTTCAAACTCCTAGTTTAAAATAAATAAAAATATAATTTTGACTAGAACTATAATTTTGTCCAATTCATGAATTTAGCCAACACACTAAAATCCTTCCATCTCGACAAAATCCAGCCAACCCTTTACCTCTTACATCTTCAAGTTTGGATTCCAAGACTGTAATTCGACTCAAAATTTCTCGTTCATGAGGACCAAAGGAGACCCCAATTTGCTTAACCACATGAACCACCTCCATAGCTTCCTGAACACCCTTTTCGAGGATGCACCTATCAGCTCCACATTCTGAATCATTTTCATTCTGCGCCTTAACCTCTTCTATAAAGGAATGACTATCATTCGATCCCTTTCTGCTAGCCTGACTTCGAGAATTGGCTAGAACTGCAGCCACCTTCCTTCTGAAAAAGGCATTACTGTCGACCCCTTCAGAGACTCTATTCCACTTTTTCATCTTAGCTTTGGGCAAAGGTAAAGAAGCCGAGCTCTTCACTATATCATCCCCAGTCCTACCTTTCAAACCTGCCAAAGAAATGAAAGCACAATATACTTGTCGGCTAGCCTCAACAAAAACTTGACTGCACAAGTGGGTTGAGACCTCAAATGGGTTTGGATTATCAATAGTAAATCCAACACGGGGGGCCCGCCCACTAGTTGAGGAACTGTTTGACCGAAATGAGTTGGGCCCAAAGAAAGTTTTTGCACTTATTGCCGAGAAAGGGGGAGGGCACATTTAGCAAAACAATTTGCCACGTCATTAGGTCGGCTATCTGCTTCCATAGAAAAAGAAGCATTAATCCTCTCCACCGATCTAATAGTTGAATGTCCACTTCTTCTATCTTGCTGGCACATAAATCTATTGTAGGGGTAGTAGCCATATAAAAAGTTGACTCCAAAGTATCCCTTATCTATATCTGAAACTGCCCTATCTAGTCTAGTTTAAGGAGGGGATGACTAGCGGTGAACTTTTGTTCACCAGAGGTCAAAAGCCCATCTCTAGAATATGCCACGGACAAATCAGTTGGGATTAAAGTAACAAACTCATTTAGTGCTAGTTTGTTTCAGATTATTGAATTCTTAGTAATTTAAACTTTTATTTTGTTGAAAAGTTGTTAGAATAAAAGAGACAAAGTTGCATATCCAAAAAAGAACAGAAAAAATATATATATCTCCTTTAATGAAAATGAATCAAAAGGGGATGAGAATTGAATACCTAGTCATCACCCTAATAATTCTAGAAAAGTCGAGATCTCATTTATGTCTCTAACTTATATCCTTCACCTATTTGACGTTAAATTCCTTTATAACAACTCCACGCAAATACATTAGCTCTTACAACCAATTTTTAGGTTTATAGACAAAAGAGTCTAATTCTAATATATAAGACTTGCTAAACAGATTCTTAAAGAACTATAAACTCTCTCCAAAAGACATACCCTTAATAAAAGTAAGCAAACTTCCCTTTAGGTTTGATATTTTGGAGGCAATTATGATAAAAATTTAGAGTTTTAGAGATGTGGGACATTGATGTAAGAGATTTAACCTTAGCATTACAAATATTGTACTTCATTGTTGGGATTTTGAATATTAATAAATCTGAAAATGTCACTTTTTAAATAAATCTGAAAATATCCCTTTTAGCCTTTACAATTTGTGGAATTCAGGTATTCAGAATGTTGGATGAGCTATAGTTACTTGGATTTTAAAGTAGGAGACATGCTAAAGAAACTTTAAATTCTTAAAACAAAAATTCTTAGGGTGTGTTTGGATGTGAGGTAAAGTAATATAGGGTAGAGTAGCCGAAAATAAAAAAAGGTTAATGTATGATGGGATTATAATGACTTGTTATTTTTAGTTATTTAATATAAAATTTTTTTTACTTTTTGTATAAAAAGTAAGAATTTTTTTGTAATTTAGTAATAACTTTTTTTACTTTTTTTACTTTTCTTAAAAAAGAGTGAAAAAAATTTAAATTAAAAAAATTTTAATTTTACTTTATTTTAATCTACCTCACTTACAAACACACCCTTAGAATTATTGCAAAAGAATAAATCCTCCGTGCAGACTTAAAGACCATTGTGGCAATGACACCACTTATGATGGGGGCAGTTCCAATAAAAAGCAAAGCAGGGTTGGGTAGCTGGACCTTACAAGGGGCCACATTTTTTTGCAGGTGCATGTGTAGTATATCTCTCCCCCGTGAAGTAGGAATAAGGGAGAGAGCTCAATCTGTACAAGTGTCACCGATGCTTCAAAGAGGGTGTACCAGTACAATTACTAGGGTCCGTACATCCGCGAGCGAATCAAGATCTGTCACGCCACATCCGACAGCCTCACATTGGGGTGCTCTATTGGGGCAAGGACTACCCAAGGTGAAGTGGCAGGCGTTAAACAGACTCACCCTGGTCAACATGAAAAAATTTCCTCAGAAGATTCCACTTTTCAAGTAATGCTATTTTGTTTGGCAGAACTATAATTGGGGCCCAACTTTTTCAAACCAAGCCAATCAGCTTTAACATTCATTCTATTTATTGTATCTAAATTTTTAAAGAGATTTTCAGTGGGCTACCCATTTAGATTGATCACAATGGAGATCTCCTCTATTTTATTCCAATGCAAGAAAAGAAATGCAAGTTCCATCACCCGTTTCAAAACAAGTCAAATTCGATGGTGGGTATCTCACATACTTACCTTACAAAATGGTTACTATATAGGGTCGCTGATGACTACCCTTCTTTAAGTAGGCTGCTGACCTAGAATGATGCAGCGCGGTTTGCTATAGTTCAGCATGCCCTGTTTTTGCGACCCTAAAAGGTTTAGGTTTGCCGGGTAGATGTACAGGACCACTAACTGTAGTGAGGGTGGGTATGTGGCACATTGCTAATAAATGGGAGGCACTGCAGTCACTTTTGATAGATACAACCAACTACAACTGAGGGAGGACTAAGCTTCCTCAAGACTCTACCAAACCCTAACCTACTTATCTCCAAACAAACCATAAATATGCAGCATCCAATGCTCGGCCCTTACAACTGAGCTAGTCAGTGGTTCGACATAACAAAGCCCTTTTGATGAACAATGTAGATCATAGGATGATGAACAGTACCATGTATGCCATCGCCTTCACTGAATTAAGCATCTGCTTTTGCAATGGTTCCATCATTTTTAGTTCTTATTGTTCCATTGAATTATGAAAGTAAAATAAATCCTCCCTCGCCTTTTTTATCCAATTCTTAATATAAGAGAAATGTTCTCCAAGAAGCAATAATGTGTGTGTTCTAGCTCCATTGGTCTCACTTGGGCAAGTAGGTCCTTTCACACTCATCCCTTAATGATCTAGTATCAAGCTTAATTTCACTTTTATCAAACTGATCTTATTATTGGATTGAATCTCAAAGAAAGTGTAAGGATTTTTGTGTTGGCTAATTCATGGATTGGACAAAACTTGAGTCCATTAGTGTTATATTTTACATATCTTTGAGTATGAATAATGGTTTGAGTCGCTGGATGCACTGAAGTAAAAAAATTAGAGAAAGAGTAACAAATTGAAGTGATTTTCTACGGATAATATAGTTTAAAAAGGCCATATCTCACAAACCAAACATTGGATATGAGCAAGCGACTTACCGTTGAAAAGCTCGTTTCGAGTAAATATTTGTAGAGCCCAAAATTGCCTCAATTAGAGCTAAAATGAGAAAATTATGGCTTTTGAAAGTTTACAAAAAAGTGCTAAAATTTCACACAGGCAGAGGCTTAATCCGACCAATCGGACCATTAATCCGACTAGTCGGATAGGTGCAGAAAGTTCGTTAACTTGCGAATTTTCAATCTAATTTGAAGAGGAGCTTTCCTTTTTCATGCCAACTTCTTTCCTGATTGAAATATACTTATGTGGCACGAATTTGGAAATATAAAAAAAGGTTCTCTCTCAACCTTAAGATAGAGATCTCATTGTTCTAAGTGGGGAATATATTTTGGAGATCATCTCTTCTAGAATTTTTTCATTGGAGAGTTGAAGGGCTGAAGTTCTACTCTAGAGATCCTTGTCTTCTACTTCTTTGAGTGTAGAAAACTATTGTCGGGAGTCAAGTACTACATTTAGAAAGCGTCTAAGTGCTTGGATCTGTAACAGAGAACAGCAGGTAGTCGTTGCAATGGGGTGTTATGCAAGGGAATCACAAAGTCTTTAGATTGCATGATAACTGGATAAGGGTTGTTAGTATTCTTTTCTAATTGTGGTATGATTCATAATACTTGATTTTTTGTCGTGATTTTTTTCCGATTTGGCTTTCCACGTAAAAACTGTGTCTTCTTGTAATATGTATTTTTGTTTGATTCATTTTCACTGCGTAGTTGATTGTTTGCATACATAATATTAAGATTGATTGTATTAATCTTTTCTAAAGAATCTTTCCAAAATCCTTCAGAAAGTTATGATTAAAAGAAAAGAACACTAAGCATTAAGGTTGTCAAATAAGGGCCGTGATCATCTGATGGAGTTTTTTATTATTTTTTTTCCTTATCCTTGCTTATAAGGTGACTCTTCCATCTACTCCACCCTTTACTGATAAGCAGGCATCTAAGGAAACCCCACAACATGGACTGCATTAGATGAGGAAGTGGCCTGCAATGGTGTTTTAAGGAGAAAGTTCCCCTCTTACACTCAGAGTGTTTTAACAATGGTGCTGATTCTGAATATTTTAGTATCTTGAACTATCTCTCCCAATTGCAAAAGTAAAGTTAGTTACAGGGTTTCCGCTCAAAAGGATGAAAAATATATATTTACAAGTTATCTTGTATCACACCTCTCACAGCCATTCAAAATCTTCAGTTTGAAGGAATTACGTGATGTGATAAAGAGTCATCTTAGGAAGCATTGTAAAATGAAGAAAAAGACAAAAACAGGGCAAAATAATGCCTAGTGTGGGGTGAGGGACAAGAGGCCTGAGTCTTTTAACTACTCCAGGTCCTGATAACTGCCACAACCGGTTTGCTTGTTGCTCTCCCCAAGGTAACCCACCTGCAGCTGCAGCAGTGGAAGGAATTGTTAGTTTAGGTCTCTATCCTCCACACCTGCAAAACAATGCACGAATTCCAACTACAGTTGATGATTGAAATGATGATGACATTAGAGTCCCAATCCTGTGTCTCATTTCTATGTGGGTCACTGGACGGACACTCCATGGCTCCGCCGGTAGAGTGGTATTGTGGAATGAATTGAAGTGGATATTCAAATTAAGTAATAAGAAAAAAGAGAGCTAAATTAAAAATAATAGTTTTTTGTTATTTAGTGAAAATAAAATGTAGTTTATTTACTTTTTTTTTAAATGACATTGTTATTTTAGTGGCTTGGAAAATAACTTTTCACTCTGTTTTGGTAAAAAAGTATAAGTTTTTTTTAGATATACTACTGTTTTTATTCGACCCATTTTCTTTATTATCTCTTGAAATGACCATTCACCTTATTTCACAAGTTAAATAAATTTACCAAACAAGAAGCAAGTATATCCACTTTAAATTGATGATACTATTAATAACATGGTTAATACATACAATTCTATGCATTAACGACATTATTATTTGTATGCTCAATCTCATGCGTGCTGGGACAAGTCGTATTAGAGTGAAATATAGAGGATATCTCATTGTAAGGGCTGGCATTCATTTTGCCTGCTTCAAATTGTCAAGAGTGGGTACTACTAGAGTTCCACTCCTGCGGCTCATAGGAGGCATGAGTGAGACAATTCTGTTGGTTCCAGACACAGTGAAGAGCATGTATTTTTCTACAAGTAGGGCCATTAGACCTATGGCAAAGACTGATAGTTCATCCATGGAGAATTCATAATTTGGTCCCTCTGAAACTCTCACTGCTTAAGTGAGGACATGTGCCACTCCACCTAGTGAAAAGCTAAATGGATCATAATGAATATCCTTACTTTGGGTTGTCAATTTTTTTTCCAATTAAAATTGATCTTATCCTAACACTCATCATAAATGAATCAAGTCTAGTGATTATCTCATCTACATCTCTTGCCAAAGTTCCTCTTTTTTTTACTGCTTTAATTAAATATGATATTTAAAGCACATTTATATATCATGTTTTCCACATGTAAGAAATAGAAAAAGTGATCTGCACATTTCCTCTCCTTTTATTTGATGTAGATAATGTTTCTCAAAAGCAAAAGAAAAAAAGTGAAAAGCAACTTGGTTTTTCATGAATCTTCAAAACAACATTTTTGAACGAGGGATAAAAAGGCAAAACATTATGGAGAAAATTAAAATTTTAATATTTTCTTATTTGATCAACTGACGCTATACAAATATGTTCTTTTAAATTCAACATGCATAGACTGGAGAAGAGGGTTTTATTTTTCTGGTCGCCCCCCGCCCCACCCCAACAAAAAAAAAAAATCGAAAAATTGCCTTTCAATTTTCAGTATTTTTTAATTTTTATATATGCCCCCCCCTCCCCCAAATTTTTTTTTAGAAGACCCCCTATATATATATTTGAAAACTACATTAATTTTTTTAATAATTGGCCTTCCCAAAATCTTCTTTTAGACAGTGCCCCCAGGAGGAATTCCTAGGTCCGGCCCTGGTTAGAGAAAACTAGAATAAGCTCTCTTATAGTTCTCATGGAGACTGTGGCTTGCTGCAACATTGGATTCGATCTGATTACTTTCATGGATCACCAAGAGGTTAGGGCAGGCTACCAGTGCATGGTCCTGGAGCGATAGACTGCGGGTCCGCGTGATCCGGCAGCCTTTTGATTGCATGAAAATGGTGGGTCCCACGCACATCGATTTGGCTGTGATGGAACTCACACACCCACTTTGTTGGTGGTGTTCACATGGTCAAAGAACATTACATCATGTTAATAATGCCAACCGTCTAGTCCGATCTAAAAAATGAAACCATCTCATTATGTTCTGGTAAAGACTAAATTACATCTAAACATGGTATTCAACGATGATTTGGGCACCTTATCTTATGACGCGGCACCGAAAATAATGCTTTTCTGGTACACACCAATGCATTGCTTTTCTCCCGCTTAAGGAACCTCTTTAATATTTCACAATGGGACACACGACCAATTGAATGCAAATGGTGTTAAAGTGCAAATGCCTAGAAAAATTCACATCTATTTAATGTTGTCTGCCCTGCTCAATCTATAAGCTCATTAGATCAATAGTCAATGTAGTTTTTCATTTTTAATTCATTCATTTTATGATCTTTAAATTTAGTTAATCTAATTTAAAGGCTACAAAGAATATGGTGATGATCAGGGGCGGACCAAACAAATTTTCGGGGATGGGGGCTCAACATAAAAAAATATGAAAAAAAAAATTAAAATTTCAAAATTAAAAGAGTGTTCTTTTGGATTTTTTCAAGTTTGAGTGAGGGCTTCGGCCTCAAATCAACTCTACTTGGGTCTGCACTTGATGATGATGATGGTGGTGATAATGATAATGATCGAATTAATTTAATTTGAGTTTGAGAGTTAAATCAAAGTTCTTTCATGTGGACCACTTGGGTCAATGACCTCTCTTCATGGCCCAGCCCATCTTCTGAAGATTAAACACAGAAGTCCCCATGCCATGCATTTCCACACACGTGCAAAGTGGTGCACATGAACAGCCGTTGCCCGGACGGATGTATCTTTCATAATTTTCTTCCCGAATTCGATGTATGTTCCTTTTTCAACTCTCCCAGTCTTATCTCTACAATATATATATATATATATATATATAACTCTATATGGATACATATAGAATACATACTGTACTAGTACTAGTTACCCGTTTTGTATTTGAGAAAGAGAGGAGTGGAGAGAAGATGAAGGAGAAGGCGCGTGAATGGAGTTGGGTGCTATAGGAAATGGTCGTAAGGAGGAGGAGGAAGAAGAAAAAGTGCAGAAGAAGAAGAAGCAAAAGATGCAGCCAGAGCAAGATCAGCAGCAGCAACAAGGGGGGGTCATGTATGTGAAGGTGATGACAGATGAGCAATTGGAGCTTCTTCGACAGCAAATCTCTGCCTATGCAACCATATGTGAGCAGCTAGTTGAGATGCACAAAACCCTCACTACCCATCATGATTCTCTATCAGGTCTCTCTCTCTCTCTCTCTCATTTATGCTTAAAGTTTCAATCTTTTCTTCTTTTTCTAAATAAATCTTTCTGGGGTACCATTCAAAAACATAAATCAATCTGTTTTCTTCTTCTTCTTCTTCTTCTTCTTCTTGTTCCAGATTCTGTTTCTTCTGAAGGTTTTGATGGGTTTTTGTTCTTTTGTGTTTCTCTGTCTCTGTTTTTTATGTTTTTCTGTGTAAGCTGTCCTCTCTTGTCACTCTTTGGAAAAATCTAGCTGTTGTTTGAATGCTTGTTTTTTTCTTCTTCTTCTTCTTCTTTTGGGTTCTTATGGTTTTAGATTTTGTTGCTTCTTATGGTTTTTATTTTTTATTTTTTTCCATTGGTTCTGGGTTTCCTTCTTGTTTAGATTTTCTTTCCTTTAAATGGGTTTGGGGAAGGTTTCGCTGTGAGATCCTTGTGTCTTTATTTTTTTTTGGAATTTAGTGTTATCATTAATTTTGGTTGAGTATGTGCTCTAGGAGATTTTTTTTATTGAATTTGAGGGAAACTCACCTTCTTTCCTTATTCTACTTCATTCCTATTTTTTATTTATTTCTTTTCTTGGATTAGTCAAATCTTGAATGGACTAATTCCACTTTGGTTTCTATTTGGGTGAGGAGCTCTGTTTTGATGAATGGATCTTCCAAAAGGGTATTATATTATATATTTGCATTACCCATTTATCCAGTGCATAGGTGTCACTAACTTAGTTTTGAGGGTAATTGAATTCTGCATAATGCATTTTTTTCAAGACCAGTTGCAACACCGTTTTGGAACAGAACCAACATGCTATCTCCCCAAATTGGCACCAGCATAAATGTGCTGCCATTTTTGTACTTTGTTGAGGTTGATCTTCATCATTCAACGGACACTCTTATTCATTTATTTGAAATTCATTATTTGGTTTGCTGAGGCTGATAGTTTAGATGTTTGAGAATCTGTTATTGGGTTCCTTGTAACACATCTCTGACTTGTGATGAAAATCATTAGGATCAGTCAATTGAACTGATGGAACTGATGGTATCAAGTATCGATTGAGGATCTGTTATCGATTTTTCATTCGCTTGCCTCAGCTCTGTCTGTCAATCCTCAGGGTTAGGCGTCCTAAAATGCCCCTGATGCAAGTTGGAGGCGTGGCTTACATTTGGGGCTTACACCTCACTGTATGCCGCTTGTTCGAAGCATACATCCTAGATGAAGCGTGTGCTTCAATCACTCCCCATATTGAGGTGTGCAGCTCCTTTTCAGAAAAAGAATGAAGTGGCAATTTGTAATTTTGTGAACGTTTTTTCTTTCTCTCATGAATAACTTACACAACCGCACGCTCTACCTAAGTCCCTCATCATTAGTGCTGCAACCAAGGATCGATCCCTTGTTGTTTCTATGGAGAAGAGTTAGCCTCACCACTGTGCTCCAGCTGTTAGTCCATTTTATGAACTGGAATGGTTCTGTTTGTATATATTTTAAGATTATTGTAGTAAAGTAGATTTTAAGTCAATCCTGGTCAATTGAAGGAAATAAACAGCCAAACTCATCTGCTTCTATTTCTAATAATGTATTCTTATATATTTATATATTATTTTCATTTATAAAGGTTGGTGGTCATGAGGCTTCATTTGACATTAGTTTGATGACATAATGGATTTTGCCAATACTTAATGTGGAAGTTTTGTCCCAAATGGTCAGTTTAAAATTTTCTGGTTGCTTTCCATATAAAGACTCAGTGTTTCTCTCCTTCACTTATCCTAGGAGCAAACAGTCATGTTAATGATGAGAGACCATATAATAGAGATAACTTCAGACAGAAGCTATTCATTCTTCTATAAGAGATTAAGTTTGTGAAGGTTGCTAAGCTAGGCAATAAATGGAATCATTAGCCCATCTATCAAGTGGAAACATCAATGGGGAATTCTATATGTGGTTCTCTGAGAAGACAGTATCAAGGCTGCGTGTCTATTTTCAGTTCTCTCAACAGGTTATTTGCACCCTCATGACCAGAGATGAGAGGTTGAAAAATGGGGAATATGAAGATTACAAAGCAGAAAGACTTTTTGAGGTAGTTCCTACGCCCATGGCAACGGTTGTGTGTGACTCGTTGTAAATTGGGCAAGGATTGGGTGATTGTCAGGAAGGGATTTCTTAGTAATCATTCAGGAGATATCTCAAGTAACTAGAAACATTTGGTTCAAAATAATCAGTCTTCGGTTCTGGAAGGGAGCCAGTTTTATTGTCATGTTGAAAGAATAAAGAAGATACTACTTGAGCGTCTGCGTTTATTTATGTTTATTTCATTTTAAGTTCTTAATTACCTATCCACAAGAAGATAGTAATGTAAGTATCCTGCAAAGTATTTATCCAGATCAGCACTTTACTAACTTATTTTCTTTCATTTTAAGGATTGAGGCCAGGAAACATGTACTGCGATCATTTAATGACACCTGGAGGACACAAGATCACTGCTAGGCAACGGTGGACACCCACTCCTGTGCAGCTTCAAATTCTTGAGAGTATCTTTGATCAAGGCAATGGGACCCCAAGCAAGCAAAGGATAAAAGAGATAACCTCAGAACTGACACAACATGGCCAAATTTCTGAAACAAATGTTTATAACTGGTTTCAGAATAGACGGGCCAGGTCGAAAAGGAAGCAGCTGCAACCCATGCCAAGTAACGGAGAATCTGAAGTTGAGACAGAAACTGATTCTCCCAAGGAAAAGAAAGCCAAGGCAGAGGACATGCACCCTAATGAAAAGCCAGCTCCAAGGGTGGATGATCATTGCTTTCAGACTACAGAAATTAGCTCCAATGTGCATCGATTGGACCAGCAACCCACTAAAGCTCAGGGTGCATTTCCATTAAATGACACTTCAAAGCCTACCGGCAGTATGGGCCATGGGCCTTTTTATGAGAGCATGCTGTCAAACCCAAGTATGTAACAATAAACACTCCTTCTTGGTGTTCTAACAAGCAACATCTTTTTCATCCTCGCTATCAATTCATTCCATCAGAAATTTTGGGACCCTGAGCTCCAAACAATTATAGCTCACTGAGATGCAGGATTCTGCTACATGTAGGACTCGCGTTAAATGATACAGACTATTTATCTGATGGGGCAGGTTGTGGATGGTGGATACCCCAACAATTTCCAAAGTCAGTACACCCCAACTATTTCTTTGACAATTTTCTTTGTAATCATCTTTTTGTAGGCCTCTGGTGGAAGGACTGAGGTCGTGGGATGTATTTTCTCTTAGCCATTTTATTTGTACACCTGTGGTGAACTAACTGACCGACTCTTCCAATTTGGGACACTTGGGGTATCTCCTATGGACAATGGGCTTGCAAGATCAGTGCTCCTGATCTTGGACCACTTAACTATGGACCCTCTATGTACAGAATCTCCAAGTCCTCTAACGATTTAGCTGCAAAAATTTAGGACTATGTATGATGACTCTCTATTAGTCACTATGGGCGACTTGAGATGTTCTTATTAATTTTGAGTCCATTGATGCAGGAATTGACCACCATTTGATGGGAAAGATGGAAGTCCCTGGGAGCTACAGCCCTTTTCGAACAGGAGAAGGCTATGACATGCTTGGGTGACATCTCTCTAATCCGATTCTGTTACATTACTTGGGAGTTTTGGCTGACTTAAATCTGAGCTGATCACAGCTGAGCTTGATATAACAATCTGGGGAACTACTGAGCAGAAATATTATGCATCACATAAGGTGGTACATGTTTACAGTTATATACATTGCATTTTGTATGACTCTTAGAGTTCAGCATTTGTCGATGGCATAGAGTTTTAGACCTAATTTTCAAGATCCATCTTTGATGGAATGGGTTTGTGGGGACTTTAGCTTACAAGTTATGGAGAAGTAGATATAGTTTTTACTGTTTGTGATCAATTGTTGGCGAACTGAACAATTTGATCAATCTATTTTCATTGCTACTGTAAAGATTTAGATATCCAAGTCATTAGGACCACGGTTCTGTTTTGTGATTTGAACTCTGTCAGTGTGCTGTTGAGTTTCAGGCCCTACAGAAATTGCAATTAGATTAATATGGGTATGGTCTTCCAAATGAATGGAATCCTTGTTTCGCTTCTCTGTACGTAGCTGTGTGGGTTCTTTTGTAAATTCATGTTATAGTATTTTACATGTTCAAAATTTGGTGACATCTCTTAGAAAGAAAAAGAGTGTCTACAAACGCACATAAAAGCTATTGCAAAGATATACCTCGCAAAGCTATGGGAAATTTCTTGCCTAAGATGGTATCAGACTGGAATCACCAATCTCTATGTTCTGGAGGCCAACATGTAACAATTGCAAGAAGCAACTATGGCTGATGTAAAATGCTTTAGGATTGGTGTTCAACCCAAGTGAGGATAGCAGGCCTCCTTTTTAACCCCAATCTTCCCCCAGGACTTACGAAACAGAGAAATAAGTTTCCTTCTGCTTGACAAAAAGCTATATTAATCATATATCTAAGTTGGTTTAACTAGGATTTAACTAGCTGACTACGGTGTCATATAAATTTTCATAAGCAAGTTGGGCTTTCTTGACTGAGAAAATGACAAGTAGAAATCTCCAGTAGTGGACAAATAAGAATAAAACTGAAGGTGAAGGGTCCTCTTGTTGACAATCACTGCTTCTTCTCTAGCAGTTTCTCCAGACTCCACTGTCTGGATTTGATTGGGGAAAACTATCTAGGAGAAAGTCATTTAAAATAATGCAATCTGATAAATAACTATTAGTAATTTTATGTCAGGAGCCGTAGGTGCAAATGGTAAGTGCTTCATGAGGTCTCTATTTCAAGCGCCCCCAGCTGCTTTTCATCGTAAGTTAAGGTATTTTTCTCAAGTTCTCAGCTGGGCCTTTGAGGCATGAAGGCGGGGCTGATGGACCCCACCAAAAACTCATCTTCTGAAAATCTTCTTCATTGGTTAGAAGATCTACGACAATCTGATTGATGGATAAATCCAATCTAGAAACAAAATCATTTCCCCTATCCATTTTGTTGTCTTAGTTCTGATGGTTAGAAGTTTTCAATTAGACTAATTCTCAACAGAATGCCTGCCTGCATCTGGTCCTTAAACTTGGCTTTTCAGTAGGAAAATTTCTATCAGTCCTGACTGCAGAGAATCCAAATTTGAGAACAACAAATATAGCTACTCTGATCATGAGTGAAAATCCCATGACTCCAACAGATGTCCTTTCAGCAATAATCCACTGATTTATGATGTTCTTGGGTGAGTCGGGCAGGGTCAATACTTCTCCATGCCTGGCCCCTTTAGTTATCGAAATCAATATTGATGGCCAGATCCAGTACAATGGGGTCAAATTTAAGTACAAACCATCACATTTGCAAAATAAACACACCCTTTGTGCTAAATATGTTGGCCCAGGAGTCCCATACTGTTGGTTGGCTTCGCAGGGACATGCTGTGTATGGAGCAAGAGTCTTGAGTCTCATGTAATGCTGAAAAAGAAAAAGAAATGTTGATCCAAGCCATGCCTCAAACATTTCTGGGCTCATTCCCATCCCCCTAAACTATTGAATAAGAAGTCTGAAAGCAGTCAATGACCCTGAATTTGGGTTTGGACAAAAGTAATATTGAATTGGGATAGGATTGCGACCTTCGGTACATGGGTATCTAGAATCATTATTCTATGAAACTTTGTTTGGAAATGGAACACCTAAGCTGAGCCCCAAAAACATTATAATCGGAGGAAATGACTGGAAAGAAGGAAAGGCAAAAACAGATGGTCTTGTGGAGATGTTTCCCAAACAGATGGTCCTATATTTGACTGAATAAATTATATTCAGCTCCTTGTACATCATTAGCATCTTCAATATATGACTATGAGACAGAGAGAGCCAATACAGTAAATCAGTAATGCAGAATATGATGCAAGTGACACTATACAAAGGGATTGTCCTTGTTAAAGAGATCAGTCTCTCCATTCTCCCTTTTCAGTTAAAAATGGGGTAGTCTTTGTTTCTTTGATACTTCCCCTATGCTCTTTATACTTGCACTCAATTAACATGAACAATTGAAAATCTCGTATTTGATCCTAACTCTAGTATTTGATCCTTCCCCTATGATCATTTATACTTCACTCAATTAATCTGTATTTCAGTAGTGGGGCAAAGTTTTATCTCGAATCTGCCCTTGACCTCTGATCTTGGAAGAAATTTGGCTTAATAAGGCTTTCTAACTGTAAAGCTTGTATCTTGATGCTAGCACATGGAGGTCCACCACCATGGGTATCCACCACCAAGGGTATATGACATGAATAAGCCAGAGTAGTAATCCTAACACCATGATCATCAAATCCATACATGATTTCCTTAATTCCCAACACCAGCAAATTGCAGGTTAGAAACACCAGACAGCATAGCCCTTTCTTTTAATATAAAAAAGAAAAAAATATCTAATCTACCCCAACTTATTTTCTTAGAGCATTGCTTGCTTATGCCTTCTTACTCCTATCAAGGCTTGAACCTAACTACTCTAGCTTTCCCTGAGGCGACTTTGATGCTGTGTTTGGAATTAGGACCCTCTCGAGTGTCTCATTCAGAGAGTGAAAGTGTGGAACTCTACAACGGGCTTGCGTATTGAAAACTTAAGCTGCTCAAAATGGACACCCTCTTTTTATAGGACGTCCCAAATCTTATTGTAATAGGAGTTGGTCTTATCGATGTATCGAGTATTTGACAAATAACATGATAAACACAATCTAATGCATGGGTAATCACATTATTGATCTTATTATTAATTTTATAGTAGAATCAACTCTTATTAAAATAAAATTTAGATGCATTCCTTTAGGGGAAGGCGTTCATTTTAAGTGGCTTGAATTTCCAATAGGCGACCGTGTGATTCGAACTCTTTGGTGTCTAAAAGCTGAGCTAGTGCTAGAAAGACACAGGATAACACAACATTATTAATTACCCTATACAACTTCCAAATTAACAATGCAAATAAAAATCCATTGATGGATGATGATCACTATTATATGAGATCCAACCACTAGAGTATTGAGATGAAATTTGAATTTGGGAGATGACTAACGATTACCAGTTACCACCCTTTTTTTGTGGGATCGTTAGATCTTAACAACCTAAAGTTACAGTAAGGACCCATTTGTTTGATGTAATTGAGAAGTGGCTAAAAATGAAAAATCATAAGTGAATATCCAAAATGACCATCAAATAACCTCTGTTCGAATAAAATTGAATCAATGAAAGACAGGAAATGAATACTCAGCCTTCACCCATGTAATTTAAAGTAGAATTTTCACTCATGGAGATGTTCACATGTGGGCATTCCAATCCACCCGTCAAAACAGGTGTGAGGCTTAGAAACTTCCTTGAGTTCATGGTGCCGACGTGATGATGTCAATGTCATCATGCAGGACCGGCATTAGGAGAAATTTTCTTTCTAAGAAAGTCAATGTCTTATATATCAACAATTACTTTATATCCTTCATCCACTGTCACTTCAATAATATTTTCGTGTAGCTCATTTGACAATAAATTTTTATGTATCGTATGAAAGCAAAGAAATTTTAGTGAGTGAAAAGATTATATGTGCCAATATTATACATATATAATATTTATATGTATGCTTGTTTAATTATGCTTATTTATACAGGTGTGAAAATGGTATATAAATAAAGCCATTTTAAGAAAAAAATTTTTAAACACATCATTATAATTTTCACTTGGGATAAGCCGTAGCATTAAATCATATTTAGTTTCATGTCTTAATTATCTATAAATTTTTTTTAGATAAAAGAAAATCTTATCCATCTAATTAAACTGCCCAAAGCTTTTACTCGTCCTGAAAAGTACAGTTTCAAAAAGTCAATCAAATCCCTTTCATTTCACGACCGCAGCAAGGTGGAAGCGTACCTTTTTTAGTGGCCCACAAAAAATTAGATAAAATGTGGCATGTTCGTTATAAATCATTGTCATCACACATCCTGAAAATGATTTAGGCCCACGAAACCAGCAAGTGGTATGGCACTCACATGATAGTAATCCAATCAAGACCAGACAACGTTGCATTGGCTTTACACCAAAAGTTCCATGAATATTGGTTTGCATCAAATCATTTCTTGCTAAGGGGTTTTTCAATTTTTAGTGACCACTATCCAATCAAGATAAGTTGTTTGAAAAGGTTGCTTTTGCTATAAAATTAAGCACCAGAAGTATTACATCCATGATTGACCATTGAGCTTAGGCCCAGGTGATAGGACACCCGGTTATAGGAGAAAAAGTGTATTAGGGAAGTTAAAACAAATAAAAGTGTGCTCCACAGGAGTTGAAAACATTATTAGAAGTAGAATGATGTGATAAGAAAATGATCTTTTTTCTCTAAACCAGTAAAGATCAATTATCAATGACAAATGCTATAGTGATGTTTGTACTTATTTTATACCCGTGCCAACAATGCAATAGGGTAAACATGACTCGGCGGTGTTCCCTGCGATGGTAGTACCATACAAAGGCGAGCTTACTAGGTTGTACATTTAAACTTGTCTCATTAAATATCTCTATTCATTAATTGATAACATATTTGGATAGGGTGTTTTGATCAATTTTCTAAATAGCTGCTGAAAAAAAATATTTACATATTTAGCAGTACTTTTTTTTACCACATTATTTAAAATGTATAGTTGTCAATTTTGTTTTGGGCATCGTTTCGATTTATCTTCCAACTTTCAAAATATATAAAATTAAAATATATATACATCTATGTAAATAAATAGAAGAATAAAAATAAAAAAAATTTATGCATGTTTCTTGATGTGGATATGGAGAAAAAAATAAAAATAATTAGTGAAAATTATCCTACAAACCAAAATGGGCTAGAATAGAAAACCAAAATAAAGCAAAATTTATCGAAATTCAAATCAAAGTTATTTTGCCCCAATTCCGTTTTGGCTGAAGGACCAGAACGAAAACTGGAACGAAAAATTCTTTTCATTTCGATCATGATGAAATGTAATTGACTACTATAATAAAATGTTTCTTTTGTCTGCATAAGCAATACTAATAGGGCCAACATATGCAAGATAAGAGAATGGCAAAGTTTGAGATCTAATCACCCCGGCGAGAACTATCGTGTCCTATATGTGTGTACCTCGTCTGTGCAAGTCTCTCAAAGACTGGCGCCATAGCTGAACTTGGAAAAAAAATATATATTACTAACCTAATTTGAAACTAACTTTAACGTCTCCCTGAACAACATTATAAAATCAAATTTTCATACATTTATGTGATGCTTGTCCTTGAGTTTGTATAGAAATCTCCTTCCTCTCTTATTAGATCATCCTTCTCCACAGCATTATCTCTATGTCACTTGGTCACTCTTTCTCTCTCTTTCTACCCCTCTTTCATCTCTCATTATCAAGAATCCATTATTGCTAGCTAGGAGAGTACCAGCAAGGGCAAATTCTCCCACTAGATATGAACTTGTTTATGTTGTGATTTTCTGAACAATCACCCGTTGTGCGCATCCATGGAATCACAAGATCAACACGAAGCAAACCACACACAAGAAGAGACACAAGATGTACGTGGTTCACCCAAATAGGGCTACATCCACGGGCACAGGAGGACGAACATCTTCACTATAACAAGTAAAGCATACAAGAGATTCCCACACTCTCACCTCATCTCTCCTACGTGGTGTGGGAGCACCACGGGCAACTGCCGCCGCAAGGTCTAGGGTTACAGACTATACATATATATAATCTCCACTTTCTTGGCCACCAAGAAAGCCCCGGTACAAGTACCAAAATACCCTTGACCTTAAACCAGTCCCTGGCTAACCCAGTGACTCATCCGGCTAAACCGGAATACAAGACATAAACCTAACAATCTCCACCTTGGCTTAAATTCCGTACAACTCGAACTACTAGGAGATAAAACCGGCAATGTCTTCACGTACCCTGTTGAATGGCACGTTACTGCACCAGGGATGCAGTCTTCTTCAACACTTTGACATGTTGAACCAGCACATGAACTTGAGCAAAGTTCATCTCGTCAAACTCCACCTCGAACTAAAAGCTCGAAACCATTGACGAATCTGAGTGATATTTGAATCACTCACCCCATCTTGCCCCATCTTCAACATCACTGTGAAGATCCAATCACCACAAGCATGCAAGCAAACAGATCGGGAATACAAGTCCAGATGACTCCATTGCAGAACAACCTCTGCCTCCGAGCGGTCAAAAACTCCATTTGACCGGGCCTCCGATCAATCAATCAAACAACTGTTTGACAACTGCTGACGCATCAGCTCCTCCTTGCTGCTTTTCCGGCTTGGCTCTGGCAAGATGAATAACATCACATGCGATCATGTGATCAGCAAACCCTTTGCAACTAGGCCGGCGACTCCTATTATTGGGTTTGCAACAACAACCAGGTCGAGTAGACCCGATTCAAGCCTGAATTCACATCTGTTCAAATCTCCTCCAAATTTCTGCATCAAGTTATAGATCTCGTCACCACGAGCACGCTGGAAGAAATGGATCTGAAATCCGACTCAGGATGGCTCCGATAACATAGAAACAAGTTTCTACGCTCCAATCGATCAAACCTCCTCCTTGACTGTCAAACAGCCAATCAACCTCTTCCACTGCGTAGATCTGCTCGAAACGAGTTCGTAGGCGCAAACGGATCTCCGATCGGACATCGGACGATCAAGATATCGCAGAAACAATTTCAGCCGTTGAAACTGGTCAAATCTGGCCTGTTGACCGATGCTGACATCACTGCTGACGTCACTGCACTGTCTGCCGGGCTTCTGGAGCGGACCCGGGTCGGGTTCACCTGACCCGGAACTGAACTGCACGTGCGCTGGGCTGGACCGTCTGCAAACAGGTCGGGTCGAACCTAACCTGACCCGGCCTGAACCTGCTGACTAGGCCGGACCTTCTGTTAACGGGTCGGGTCGGACCTGACCTGACCCGAAACCAAACCGCCTCGGAACTGCTGGGCTTCTGTGCGATCGGGTCGGGTCTAACCTGACCTGACCTGATCTGTAGCCCGTTTCTGCCAATGGGCTTGCGCTTCAATCGGGTCGGGTCGAACTTGACCTGACCCGGCCCAAATCCCCTGTCTTCTTCTTCTTCTTCCTCTGTTTCTGCTGTCTGCAATAGAGGAACTGGCCGGACTCGTCGGGTCTTCGTCCTTGGCTACGGGCAGGCTGGGGTGGTGTCACAACCCGAGCCCAGGGACCGGGGGTCAGAGAAAGTCTAACCAATGACACACGTACTCCCGTGCATGCACACCTGGACCCCGTCCGAGTATACACACACAAGGGATCAGTCACACGTGCAAGAGACTGAACGCGGAAGCTGTACGTATCAAGGCATATAGCAACACACCAAAAGACATAGGAGATTACAAAACAATATTACACTGATGACAAGAATAATTACAAGAACGTATGACAATAGAGCGGGCTTACAATAATCAAAAATCAAAAATACATATATCACTCAAAGCCCACGCTACAAATACAGAAAAAATCCCCTCAATAGACTCAGACTCAATGAATGGGGAAACAAAATGATGCAAACCGTACTCTGGAGGATGGATCAAGTCCACTCCTCTAGGCCGGAGGGGGCCTCGCGAGCTGTAACACTCCGACCCGAGTTGACCCGGATTAGTGCGTAATTTCGTGTGTTTTTATCGCTAAGAGTGTTTTGATTTGGTTTTCCTTTGGTTTTGACTCGTAGAGAGATCGTTGGGTTGAGTTTGACTTGGTCTAAGTAGATCGAGCCCTTTTTCGTAATTTTGGCTTTTGATTGACCTTGTCAGTTTCGCGTCATTTTGACGTCAGCGCGTGTATTTCGTCGAGCTTGTCGATTGTCGTAACTGTCTTGAATCCGAATGAGTTCGTTTGCTCTCGTTGGACTGTCATTTGACTCAAACTGATATTTGTATAAGCTATTTGGCCTTAAATGTAATTTAGACTCAAATTAAGTATAAAAAATCCCACCAACTCCCTGTCTCTCTCTCGATCGTCTCTCTCGCTCTCTGTTTGTCTCTCTCTCTCGACAGCTCTCTTTCTCTCCTTCTCCTTTCTGTTTCTGTGCTTGAGGGAGGAAGAAAGGAGCTCGTTTGTGCGTGTGTTCCCGGTGGACTGAGCCAATCAGCGTGTGGATTTCGTCCGTGAGGCAAGTATAAGCCCAAGTTGTATGAACATCGATTGATAGTGATTTGATCGTCTTGTTTTTATGTTTCATTGTGTTTCTCCGTATTAGACAGCTCTATTCAGCTCATTTTGCTGTTTTCTTCCGGTTTCCAGCTGTTTTGTGCACTTTCTGTGTGACTGTAACAAGTTCAGAAAAATGAGTCCGTGCACTCACGGCTAAGCCGTGAAATGTGCTACGGCTAAGCCGTAAAATGGCTTACGGCTAAGCCGAGACCCAACCGTAAACCAAACCGTAGAACAGTACAGACTGTTAGCTGAAAATAACTGGATGTTGGCAATTTGACATTCTTCTACGGCCCAGCCTGATCTAAGCCGTACATTGTCTTACGGCTAAGCCGTGGACCAAGATACGGCTGAGCCGTAGAGCAAAATACGGTTAAGCCGTAAATCCGAAGGGATATTTGGGGAACCTCAGCTCAGCCGCAGTGCATATTACGGCTAAGCCGTAAGATGCCACGGCTAAGCCGTAAGGTTACCTACGGCTGCACCGTGAGACCCTGAGAATTGAATGAAAAGGATTAGGTTTAAGCAAAAGACCGTATATGACTTTCATGTTAGAATGTAGCTAACCTGGACATGCCCAATGGAATGTTTGAATGACATGAATGATCTCAAGGGCTGTGAATCATTCATGCTTGTTATCCAGCTGTTTAGCACCTCCCCATGGGTGTTGGTTTAAGGGACTTCGGTGCACATTCCAGACACTGCAACACTAGACAATAGTGCATCGGACAACTTAAAACTACATCAACATGCACGGTTAGAGACACTGGATAATTAGTATAGGATTGGCTTGTAATTGACCTTGATTCGTAAAGGTATCATGATGTGTACAGCATATTGATTACGGTTATGCCCTCTTATGTGTTCTGCGCTGGACCTCTCGATTCTGTGGGACATGCAGCAACCCCAGAGCGAAGCCCGGGCGGAACCATTCTATTGTTATATTGGTATCAGTGTTATCATTGTTCTATTGGAGTACTTGCATCAGTTACGAGTCAGTGATTGTGATTGATATTCATTGTCAGCACTTCCTGTAATTGCTTATGTACATTCAGTATCAGTATATGCGATGCACTTCCCATTGTTTGTTCAGCATGATATGTGAGCTCTGTAAGTGATAAGTGATTGATTGATTGATTGAGGTGCATCATCCGATTGATTGTGATTGGTCTTGGCACTACTGAGCCTCAGCCTTAGGATACCCGACGGGGTTAACTTTGGTTTAGTTTAAGTGTTTGCCTCTGCAGAGTGTGATTGTCCTGGGACTCCGGACCCCGGGAACTAGAGACCCATGCGTACCCTGGCCCGGTCGCTGGTGTTCTCATCCTGATTGCTCTCGTAAGGGAGAAAAGGGCCAATGTAGTAGCCACTTGATTGTTACCTGTTCATGATTCTGATAGCATGCTTATTCATTGCATAATTGTTTAGTATACAGACAAAATTTCTATGGATATTGCATTATGACTATTGTTCGGTATTCTTCAGTTTTAGACACAATTCGTGTTATCTTCTTGTTGGCTTATACTTTGCTAAGTCGTTGTACTTATACGTTTGTCTTGTGTGTTGCAGGCTCAGATCCCTCTTCCGATCCTGCGTCGGTCGACCCGACTGCAGGAGAGGCTCGCGAGGCCCCCTCCGGCCTAGAGGAGTGGACTTGATCCATCCTCCAGAGTACGGTTTGCATCATTTTGGTTTTCCCCATTCCTTGTGTTGGAGTCTATTGAGGGGATTTTTCTGTAATTGCACTAAGGGCTTCGAGTGATACCTGTATATTGTATTTTGATTTTTGGGAGCCCTCTTCCGTAACATACGTTCCTGTATTTTGTTATTGTTATTGTTATCAGTTTATGATCGTTTGTAATCTCCTATGTCTTTTGGTATATTGTGGTATGCCTTGATACGTACAGCTTCCGCGTACAGTTGTTTGCACGTGTGAATGATCCCTTGTGTGTGTATGCTTGGACGGGGTCCAGGTGTGCATGCACGGGAGTACGTGTGTCATTGGTTAGATTTTCTCTGACCCCCGGTCCCTGGGCTCGGGTTGTGACATACATATTGTATGGTATCAGAGCATTGTCTCTCAGAGCTTTGTCTCTATGAGCATTGTCTCTATCTTAGTGTGTAAGCATGTAGGCATATAGGACGTGGTGAGATTTCGTAGTCCAGTTTTGGACTGTTGTGTTTGGTCCCCTTGTCTTGTGAGTCTGTGTGCGTTCCCTAGTGTGTTAGCAGATTGACTTTTGTGTTTTGCAAGTTATGGCATCGGGATCTGGAACACACAACAACAATGATCAGGGAGATAACGAGAGTGGGTCAGCCGCTCCACAGCCACTTGTGAATTTCGACGAGCGCTTCTTGACTATGCTACAGGCTATCCATTCCTTGCAAGCGCAGGTTGTTTCGATCGTAGACCGACAGAGCCAAACGCCAGTTCGGCCTGCAGAGCAGCCAGTGGTTTTCCAGCCTAGAGAGAGCGATCCAAATGCGTTATACGACAAATTCAGGAAACGTGGAGCCACAGAGTTCTATGGTAATGAAGATGCGTTGAAGGCTGATCAGTGGCTAGAGCATACTGGAGATCTCTTCTCGACCATTGTCTGTGACGACCGGCAGAAGGTTATGCTTACGGCCTCGATGTTCCGAGAGGTGGCAAAGACGTGGTGGAAGAGTGTTAGTGCAGCCTATCTGACCTTGCCCAGTGAAACAGTGTGGGAGACGTTCCAGAAACAGTTCAGAAGGAAGTTCATTCCTGCTCATGTTCGACGCGTGAAGGAGGTTGAGTTTCTGGCCTTACAGCAGCAGCAGCTGACCGTTGCAGAGTACATTCACCGCTTTACCCAGTTGTCCCATTTTGCTGAGGACATGATCAATACCGAGGAGAAGAAGGTGAATCGTTTTATTTCTGGTCTACACCCGAGATACGCGAATTTTGTGACTGCCTTTCAGAGACCAGCTACTTTCGATGATGCGGTCGACAGAGCACACGCTGCGGAAGCCAACCACCTAGCAGAGAGAGCCATGGATTTTAAGAGGAGTGCACCAGTGAGTTCCAGGGGACAGAGTCAGAAGAAATGGAAAGGGAAGCAAGGCACTTCGAGTTTCTCCGGGAGCAGATGCGAGTTTTGTGGATTTGGACATCCGACGGAGAAGTGTTGGAAGAAGTCTGGAGCTTGTTTGAGTTGCGGATCCATGGAGCATAAGATAGCTCAGTGCCCGAAGACTAGGACCTTCCAGTCGTCCAGATCTATGGGGTCATCTAAGTCTCTCAGTTCAGCAGCTTCGAATAGTCCCCATCCGTCTCGCCAGAGCCAGAAGCCCCAGCGTCAGACTGCTCGTGTGTATGCAGCCTCTCATGATCATGCAGAAGATGCGAAAGTGGTGGAAGGTAAAGTTCTCATTGCCCGAGCTGAAGCACATACACTTTTTGATTCGGGATCTACGCGTTCGTATGTTGCCCCTCGTTTTGCGGAACAGTTACCGCAACCCCCTCAGCCGCTACCCTATTTGTTAGTGGTGTCCACTCCTGTGGGCAAGCGAGTGGAGTGTAGTGTATACTACCCTCAGTGCGACGTGGTGATTGCAGGTCGCCAGCTGCCAGTTGATTTGATTTTGTTGTCCATGTTGGATTTCGATGTGATCCTTGGAATGGACTGGCTAGCGCGGTATCGTGCCTGTGTTAACTGTTACAACAGGTCGATTTACTTCGATTTTGCGAAGGGGTTTCGTTTCGAGGGCAATCAGGAGAGATGCCCGAGGCGTGTCATCTCCGCATGCAAGGCGGATCGTTTGATACGCAGAGGTTGTGCAGGATTTCTTGCTTTTGTCTCGGAGAAGAAGGAGGTGAAGCAGTTGAGCGATATTTCGGTAGTACGTGAGTTCCCGGATGTATTTCCGGAGGAAGTACCCGAGTTACCCCATGTCCGAGATGTAGAGTTTGCGATCGACCTAGTGCCCGGTACAGCACCCATTAGTTTAGCTCCTTATCGTATGGCCCCTGCTGAGTTACTCGAATTGAAGACGCAATTGCAAGATCTTTTGGAGAAGGGTTTCATACGGCCGAGTGTGTCACCGTGGGGAGCTCCAGTGCTGTTTGTGAAGAAGAAGGACGGTACCTTACGGATGTGTATAGATTACCGGCGGTTGAACAAAGTCACGATCAAGAACAAATATCCATTGCCGCGTATTGATGAGTTGTTTGACCAACTTCAAGGTGCTGCCTATTTTTCCAAGATTGATCTAAGATCGGGGTATCATCAACTCCGGGTGAAGGAAGACGATATTGCGAAGACTGCTTTCAGGACACGGTATGGACATTTTGAGTTTCTCGTGATGCCATTTGGATTAACCAATGCACCTGCTGCCTTCATGGCTTTGATGAACAAGATCTTCGCTCCTTTTCTGGATCGTTTTGTAGTGGTCTTTATTGATGACATTTTGGTGTATTCGAAGACCCCAGAGGAGCATGAGGAACATCTACGTCGAGCCTTGCAGTTGTTGAAAGAGTATCGCTTATATGCCAAGCTGTCGAAGTGTGATTTTTGGCTCGAGCAGGTAGCTTTTCTTGGTCATACCATTTCACGAGATGGGTTGGCAGTGGATCAGATGAAAGTTGAAGCAGTGATGAATTGGCCCAGCCCAAAGACTGTGACGGAGATACGGAGTTTTCTTGGATTAGCTGGATATTATCGTCGCTTTATTCAAGATTTTGCCAAGATTTCAGCCCCGTTGACCCGATTGACCAGGAAGAATATCCCTTTTCTGTGGACGGACGAATGTGAGCACCATTTCCGGATGTTGAAGGAGAAGCTTACTTCGGCTCCAGTTTTGACGTTACCAGATGGGCATGAAGGATTTATGATCTATTCAGATGCTTCTCGAGTCGGTTTGGGATGTGTTTTGATGCAACATGGCAAGGTGATTGCCTATGGCTCGAGACAACTTCGGGAGCACGAGAAGAACTACGCCACGCACGATTTAGAGTTGGCAGCCATCGTTTTTGCGTTGAAGATGTGGAGACACTATTTGTATGGCGTGACATTTGAAGTGCATTCAGATCATCATAGTCTACAGTATCTCTTCACGCAGTCCGAGTTGAATATGCGACAGCGAAGGTGGCTTGAGTTGATTAAGGATTTTGATTTCCCCATCAAGTATCATCCAGGGAAAGGCCATGTTGTTGCAGATGCCTTGAGTAGGAAGTCGGAGATTCTTCAGGCCTTGGACAGCCTTTATTTTGTGAGGCATGCTCAGCCAGTGGAACTACAATTGGTGGAGAACAGTTTGACACTTGCCAGTACAGTGAGCTTTCAGCCAGATATCATTCAGCGGATTAAAGACCAGCAGTTCGAAGATGCGATGTTGAAGCGAATCCGAGATAGCATTGCAGATCGACCAGACTTTCGTTTGGAAGGTGATGTTTTGTATTTCAGGAGCAGATTATGTGTGCCAGCAGTAGATGCTTTAAAGGAGAGTTTGATGACCGAAGCACACCATGCACGTTACTCTATGCATCCTGGAAGTACGAAGATGTACCGAGCTCTCAAGGACAGATTCTGGTGGAACAACATGAAGAGAGAAATTGCTGGGTTTGTTGCCAGATGTTTGACTTGCCAGAAGGTGAAAGCTGACCATCAGAGACCGCCAGGTTCCTTACATCCATTGCACATTCCCCAGTGGAAATGGGAGCACATTACGATGGACTTTGTTTCGGGTTTGCCCCTGACGAGCAAGAAGAACAGTGCCATTTGGGTGATCGTGGACAGATTGACGAAGACAGCCCATTTTCTTCCATTCAAGAAAGGCATGACATTTTCCGAGATGGCGAAGAAGTTCGTTGACGAGATCGTTAGACTACATGGTACACCCGTGTCGATTGTGTCAGATCGAGATAGCCGCTTTGTTTCTTCATTTTGGAGAGCATTTCAGGAAGCCATGGGAACAAAGTTGAGCTTCAGTACGGCGTATCACCCGCAGACTGATGGACAGTCAGAACGAACTATTCAGACGCTCGAGGACATGTTACGGGCCAGTGTGCTGAATTTCGAGAAAGAATGGGATTTGCATCTTTCGTTGTGTGAGTTTGCGTATAATAATAGTTTCCACGAGAGTATTGGAATGGCACCCTATGAAGCTCTGTATGGACGGAAATGTAGAAGTCCTGTTTACTGGGAAGAAGTTGGAACAAGGAGTTTCCACGGACCGACAATCATTGCTGAGACTACAGAGAAAGTTCAGAAAGTGATTGACAATTTGAAGATTGCCCGATCGAGACAAAAGAGCTATGCAGATACGCGTAGAAGAACCTTGACATTTCAGGTTGGAGATTGGGTATTCTTGAAGGTCTCACCGATGAAGGGCACGGTACGATTCGGTCAAAAAGGCAAGTTAGCGCCAAGATATGTGGGTCCATTTGAGATCAAGAGCCGGATTGGTGATCTAGCGTACAGATTGATTCTACCCGTGGAGTTTTCTGGAGTACACGATGTTTTTCATGTGTCTATGCTTCGCAAGTATGTTCGAGACCCGACGCACGTGATTCGTTACGATGATATTCAGATGCAACCTAATGCGTCATACGTTGAGCGTCCGCTCCGTATTGTTGGGACTAGAGAACAGCTCTTGCGTACGAGGACTATTCGATGGGTTAAGGTACTTTGGGAACATCATGGACCTGATGAAGCCACGTGGGAACTAGAAGATCAGATGGCACGACAGTATCCTTATCTGTTTGCTCAGGTACGCGTTCATTCCGAGGACGGAATGATGTCCAAGTGGGGGAGGATGTAACACTCCGACCCGAGTTGACCCGGATTAGTGCGTAATTTCGTGTGTTTTTATCGCTAAGAGTGTTTTGATTTGGTTTTCCTTTGGTTTTGACTCGTAGAGAGATCGTTGGGTTGAGTTTGACTTGGTCTAAGTAGATCGAGCCCTTTTTCGTAATTTTGGCTTTTGATTGACCTTGTCAGTTTCGCGTCATTTTGACGTCAGCGCGTGTATTTCGTCGAGCTTGTCGATTGTCGTAACTGTCTTGAATCCGAATGAGTTCGTTTGCTCTCGTTGGACTGTCATTTGACTCAAACTGATATTTGTATAAGCTATTTGGCCTTAAATGTAATTTAGACTCAAATTAAGTATAAAAAATCCCACCAACTCCCTGTCTCTCTCTCGATCGTCTCTCTCGCTCTCTGTTTGTCTCTCTCTCTCGACAGCTCTCTTTCTCTCCTTCTCCTTTCTGTTTCTGTGCTTGAGGGAGGAAGAAAGGAGCTCGTTTGTGCGTGTGTTCCCGGTGGACTGAGCCAATCAGCGTGTGGATTTCGTCCGTGAGGCAAGTATAAGCCCAAGTTGTATGAACATCGATTGATAGTGATTTGATCGTCTTGTTTTTATGTTTCATTGTGTTTCTCCGTATTAGACAGCTCTATTCAGCTCATTTTGCTGTTTTCTTCCGGTTTCCAGCTGTTTTGTGCACTTTCTGTGTGACTGTAACAAGTTCAGAAAAATGAGTCCGTGCACTCACGGCTAAGCCGTGAAATGTGCTACGGCTAAGCCGTAAAATGGCTTACGGCTAAGCCGAGACCCAACCGTAAACCAAACCGTAGAACAGTACAGACTGTTAGCTGAAAATAACTGGATGTTGGCAATTTGACATTCTTCTACGGCCCAGCCTGATCTAAGCCGTACATTGTCTTACGGCTAAGCCGTGGACCAAGATACGGCTGAGCCGTAGAGCAAAATACGGTTAAGCCGTAAATCCGAAGGGATATTTGGGGAACCTCAGCTCAGCCGCAGTGCATATTACGGCTAAGCCGTAAGATGCCACGGCTAAGCCGTAAGGTTACCTACGGCTGCACCGTGAGACCCTGAGAATTGAATGAAAAGGATTAGGTTTAAGCAAAAGACCGTATATGACTTTCATGTTAGAATGTAGCTAACCTGGACATGCCCAATGGAATGTTTGAATGACATGAATGATCTCAAGGGCTGTGAATCATTCATGCTTGTTATCCAGCTGTTTAGCACCTCCCCATGGGTGTTGGTTTAAGGGACTTCGGTGCACATTCCAGACACTGCAACACTAGACAATAGTGCATCGGACAACTTAAAACTACATCAACATGCACGGTTAGAGACACTGGATAATTAGTATAGGATTGGCTTGTAATTGACCTTGATTCGTAAAGGTATCATGATGTGTACAGCATATTGATTACGGTTATGCCCTCTTATGTGTTCTGCGCTGGACCTCTCGATTCTGTGGGACATGCAGCAACCCCAGAGCGAAGCCCGGGCGGAACCATTCTATTGTTATATTGGTATCAGTGTTATCATTGTTCTATTGGAGTACTTGCATCAGTTACGAGTCAGTGATTGTGATTGATATTCATTGTCAGCACTTCCTGTAATTGCTTATGTACATTCAGTATCAGTATATGCGATGCACTTCCCATTGTTTGTTCAGCATGATATGTGAGCTCTGTAAGTGATAAGTGATTGATTGATTGATTGAGGTGCATCATCCGATTGATTGTGATTGGTCTTGGCACTACTGAGCCTCAGCCTTAGGATACCCGACGGGGTTAACTTTGGTTTAGTTTAAGTGTTTGCCTCTGCAGAGTGTGATTGTCCTGGGACTCCGGACCCCGGGAACTAGAGACCCATGCGTACCCTGGCCCGGTCGCTGGTGTTCTCATCCTGATTGCTCTCGTAAGGGAGAAAAGGGCCAATGTAGTAGCCACTTGATTGTTACCTGTTCATGATTCTGATAGCATGCTTATTCATTGCATAATTGTTTAGTATACAGACAAAATTTCTATGGATATTGCATTATGACTATTGTTCGGTATTCTTCAGTTTTAGACACAATTCGTGTTATCTTCTTGTTGGCTTATACTTTGCTAAGTCGTTGTACTTATACGTTTGTCTTGTGTGTTGCAGGCTCAGATCCCTCTTCCGATCCTGCGTCGGTCGACCCGACTGCAGGAGAGGCTCGCGAGGCCCCCTCCGGCCTAGAGGAGTGGACTTGATCCATCCTCCAGAGTACGGTTTGCATCATTTTGGTTTTCCCCATTCCTTGTGTTGGAGTCTATTGAGGGGATTTTTCTGTAATTGCACTAAGGGCTTCGAGTGATACCTGTATATTGTATTTTGATTTTTGGGAGCCCTCTTCCGTAACATACGTTCCTGTATTTTGTTATTGTTATTGTTATCAGTTTATGATCGTTTGTAATCTCCTATGTCTTTTGGTATATTGTGGTATGCCTTGATACGTACAGCTTCCGCGTACAGTTGTTTGCACGTGTGAATGATCCCTTGTGTGTGTATGCTTGGACGGGGTCCAGGTGTGCATGCACGGGAGTACGTGTGTCATTGGTTAGATTTTCTCTGACCCCCGGTCCCTGGGCTCGGGTTGTGACATACATATTGTATGGTATCAGAGCATTGTCTCTCAGAGCTTTGTCTCTATGAGCATTGTCTCTATCTTAGTGTGTAAGCATGTAGGCATATAGGACGTGGTGAGATTTCGTAGTCCAGTTTTGGACTGTTGTGTTTGGTCCCCTTGTCTTGTGAGTCTGTGTGCGTTCCCTAGTGTGTTAGCAGATTGACTTTTGTGTTTTGCAAGTTATGGCATCGGGATCTGGAACACACAACAACAATGATCAGGGAGATAACGAGAGTGGGTCAGCCGCTCCACAGCCACTTGTGAATTTCGACGAGCGCTTCTTGACTATGCTACAGGCTATCCATTCCTTGCAAGCGCAGGTTGTTTCGATCGTAGACCGACAGAGCCAAACGCCAGTTCGGCCTGCAGAGCAGCCAGTGGTTTTCCAGCCTAGAGAGAGCGATCCAAATGCGTTATACGACAAATTCAGGAAACGTGGAGCCACAGAGTTCTATGGTAATGAAGATGCGTTGAAGGCTGATCAGTGGCTAGAGCATACTGGAGATCTCTTCTCGACCATTGTCTGTGACGACCGGCAGAAGGTTATGCTTACGGCCTCGATGTTCCGAGAGGTGGCAAAGACGTGGTGGAAGAGTGTTAGTGCAGCCTATCTGACCTTGCCCAGTGAAACAGTGTGGGAGACGTTCCAGAAACAGTTCAGAAGGAAGTTCATTCCTGCTCATGTTCGACGCGTGAAGGAGGTTGAGTTTCTGGCCTTACAGCAGCAGCAGCTGACCGTTGCAGAGTACATTCACCGCTTTACCCAGTTGTCCCATTTTGCTGAGGACATGATCAATACCGAGGAGAAGAAGGTGAATCGTTTTATTTCTGGTCTACACCCGAGATACGCGAATTTTGTGACTGCCTTTCAGAGACCAGCTACTTTCGATGATGCGGTCGACAGAGCACACGCTGCGGAAGCCAACCACCTAGCAGAGAGAGCCATGGATTTTAAGAGGAGTGCACCAGTGAGTTCCAGGGGACAGAGTCAGAAGAAATGGAAAGGGAAGCAAGGCACTTCGAGTTTCTCCGGGAGCAGATGCGAGTTTTGTGGATTTGGACATCCGACGGAGAAGTGTTGGAAGAAGTCTGGAGCTTGTTTGAGTTGCGGATCCATGGAGCATAAGATAGCTCAGTGCCCGAAGACTAGGACCTTCCAGTCGTCCAGATCTATGGGGTCATCTAAGTCTCTCAGTTCAGCAGCTTCGAATAGTCCCCATCCGTCTCGCCAGAGCCAGAAGCCCCAGCGTCAGACTGCTCGTGTGTATGCAGCCTCTCATGATCATGCAGAAGATGCGAAAGTGGTGGAAGGTAAAGTTCTCATTGCCCGAGCTGAAGCACATACACTTTTTGATTCGGGATCTACGCGTTCGTATGTTGCCCCTCGTTTTGCGGAACAGTTACCGCAACCCCCTCAGCCGCTACCCTATTTGTTAGTGGTGTCCACTCCTGTGGGCAAGCGAGTGGAGTGTAGTGTATACTACCCTCAGTGCGACGTGGTGATTGCAGGTCGCCAGCTGCCAGTTGATTTGATTTTGTTGTCCATGTTGGATTTCGATGTGATCCTTGGAATGGACTGGCTAGCGCGGTATCGTGCCTGTGTTAACTGTTACAACAGGTCGATTTACTTCGATTTTGCGAAGGGGTTTCGTTTCGAGGGCAATCAGGAGAGATGCCCGAGGCGTGTCATCTCCGCATGCAAGGCGGATCGTTTGATACGCAGAGGTTGTGCAGGATTTCTTGCTTTTGTCTCGGAGAAGAAGGAGGTGAAGCAGTTGAGCGATATTTCGGTAGTACGTGAGTTCCCGGATGTATTTCCGGAGGAAGTACCCGAGTTACCCCCTGTCCGAGATGTAGAGTTTGCGATCGACCTAGTGCCCGGTACAGCACCCATTAGTTTAGCTCCTTATCGTATGGCCCCTGCTGAGTTACTCGAATTGAAGACGCAATTGCAAGATCTTTTGGAGAAGGGTTTCATACGGCCGAGTGTGTCACCGTGGGGAGCTCCAGTGCTGTTTGTGAAGAAGAAGGACGGTACCTTACGGATGTGTATAGATTACCGGCGGTTGAACAAAGTCACGATCAAGAACAAATATCCATTGCCGCGTATTGATGAGTTGTTTGACCAACTTCAAGGTGCTGCCTATTTTTCCAAGATTGATCTAAGATCGGGGTATCATCAACTCCGGGTGAAGGAAGACGATATTGCGAAGACTGCTTTCAGGACACGGTATGGACATTTTGAGTTTCTCGTGATGCCATTTGGATTAACCAATGCACCTGCTGCCTTCATGGCTTTGATGAACAAGATCTTCGCTCCTTTTCTGGATCGTTTTGTAGTGGTCTTTATTGATGACATTTTGGTGTATTCGAAGACCCCAGAGGAGCATGAGGAACATCTACGTCGAGCCTTGCAGTTGTTGAAAGAGTATCGCTTATATGCCAAGCTGTCGAAGTGTGATTTTTGGCTCGAGCAGGTAGCTTTTCTTGGTCATACCATTTCACGAGATGGGTTGGCAGTGGATCAGATGAAAGTTGAAGCAGTGATGAATTGGCCCAGCCCAAAGACTGTGACGGAGATACGGAGTTTTCTTGGATTAGCTGGATATTATCGTCGCTTTATTCAAGATTTTGCCAAGATTTCAGCCCCGTTGACCCGATTGACCAGGAAGAATATCCCTTTTCTGTGGACGGACGAATGTGAGCACCATTTCCGGATGTTGAAGGAGAAGCTTACTTCGGCTCCAGTTTTGACGTTACCAGATGGGCATGAAGGATTTATGATCTATTCAGATGCTTCTCGAGTCGGTTTGGGATGTGTTTTGATGCAACATGGCAAGGTGATTGCCTATGGCTCGAGACAACTTCGGGAGCACGAGAAGAACTACGCCACGCACGATTTAGAGTTGGCAGCCATCGTTTTTGCGTTGAAGATGTGGAGACACTATTTGTATGGCGTGACATTTGAAGTGCATTCAGATCATCATAGTCTACAGTATCTCTTCACGCAGTCCGAGTTGAATATGCGACAGCGAAGGTGGCTTGAGTTGATTAAGGATTTTGATTTCCCCATCAAGTATCATCCAGGGAAAGGCCATGTTGTTGCAGATGCCTTGAGTAGGAAGTCGGAGATTCTTCAGGCCTTGGACAGCCTTTATTTTGTGAGGCATGCTCAGCCAGTGGAACTACAATTGGTGGAGAACAGTTTGACACTTGCCAGTACAGTGAGCTTTCAGCCAGATATCATTCAGCGGATTAAAGACCAGCAGTTCGAAGATGCGATGTTGAAGCGAATCCGAGATAGCATTGCAGATCGACCAGACTTTCGTTTGGAAGGTGATGTTTTGTATTTCAGGAGCAGATTATGTGTGCCAGCAGTAGATGCTTTAAAGGAGAGTTTGATGACCGAAGCACACCATGCACGTTACTCTATGCATCCTGGAAGTACGAAGATGTACCGAGCTCTCAAGGACAGATTCTGGTGGAACAACATGAAGAGAGAAATTGCTGGGTTTGTTGCCAGATGTTTGACTTGCCAGAAGGTGAAAGCTGACCATCAGAGACCGCCAGGTTCCTTACATCCATTGCACATTCCCCAGTGGAAATGGGAGCACATTACGATGGACTTTGTTTCGGGTTTGCCCCTGACGAGCAAGAAGAACAGTGCCATTTGGGTGATCGTGGACAGATTGACGAAGACAGCCCATTTTCTTCCATTCAAGAAAGGCATGACATTTTCCGAGATGGCGAAGAAGTTCGTTGACGAGATCGTTAGACTACATGGTACACCCGTGTCGATTGTGTCAGATCGAGATAGCCGCTTTGTTTCTTCATTTTGGAGAGCATTTCAGGAAGCCATGGGAACAAAGTTGAGCTTCAGTACGGCGTATCACCCGCAGACTGATGGACAGTCAGAACGAACTATTCAGACGCTCGAGGACATGTTACGGGCCAGTGTGCTGAATTTCGAGAAAGAATGGGATTTGCATCTTTCGTTGTGTGAGTTTGCGTATAATAATAGTTTCCACGAGAGTATTGGAATGGCACCCTATGAAGCTCTGTATGGACGGAAATGTAGAAGTCCTGTTTGCTGGGAAGAAGTTGGAACAAGGAGTTTCCACGGACCGACAATCATTGCTGAGACTACAGAGAAAGTTCAGAAAGTGATTGACAATTTGAAGATTGCCCGATCGAGACAAAAGAGCTATGCAGATACGCGTAGAAGAACCTTGACATTTCAGGTTGGAGATTGGGTATTCTTGAAGGTCTCACCGATGAAGGGCACGGTACGATTCGGTCAAAAAGGCAAGTTAGCGCCAAGATATGTGGGTCCATTTGAGATCAAGAGCCGGATTGGTGATCTAGCGTACAGATTGATTCTACCCGTGGAGTTTTCTGGAGTACACGATGTTTTTCATGTGTCTATGCTTCGCAAGTATGTTCGAGACCCGACGCACGTGATTCGTTACGATGATATTCAGATGCAACCTAATGCGTCATACGTTGAGCGTCCGCTCCGTATTGTTGGGACTAGAGAACAGCTCTTGCGTACGAGGACTATTCGATGGGTTAAGGTACTTTGGGAACATCATGGACCTGATGAAGCCACGTGGGAACTAGAAGATCAGATGGCACGACAGTATCCTTATCTGTTTGCTCAGGTACGCGTTCATTCCGAGGACGGAATGATGTCCAAGTGGGGGAGGATGTAACACTCCGACCCGAGTTGACCCGGATTAGTGCGTAATTTCGTGTGTTTTTATCGCTAAGAGTGTTTTGATTTGGTTTTCCTTTGGTTTTGACTCGTAGAGAGATCGTTGGGTTGAGTTTGACTTGGTCTAAGTAGATCGAGCCCTTTTTCGTAATTTTGGCTTTTGATTGACCTTGTCAGTTTCGCGTCATTTTGACGTCAGCGCGTGTATTTCGTCGAGCTTGTCGATTGTCGTAACTGTCTTGAATCCGAATGAGTTCGTTTGCTCTCGTTGGACTGTCATTTGACTCAAACTGATATTTGTATAAGCTATTTGGCCTTAAATGTAATTTAGACTCAAATTAAGTATAAAAAATCCCACCAACTCCCTGTCTCTCTCTCGATCGTCTCTCTCGCTCTCTGTTTGTCTCTCTCTCTCGACAGCTCTCTTTCTCTCCTTCTCCTTTCTGTTTCTGTGCTTGAGGGAGGAAGAAAGGAGCTCGTTTGTGCGTGTGTTCCCGGTGGACTGAGCCAATCAGCGTGTGGATTTCGTCCGTGAGGCAAGTATAAGCCCAAGTTGTATGAACATCGATTGATAGTGATTTGATCGTCTTGTTTTTATGTTTCATTGTGTTTCTCCGTATTAGACAGCTCTATTCAGCTCATTTTGCTGTTTTCTTCCGGTTTCCAGCTGTTTTGTGCACTTTCTGTGTGACTGTAACAAGTTCAGAAAAATGAGTCCGTGCACTCACGGCTAAGCCGTGAAATGTGCTACGGCTAAGCCGTAAAATGGCTTACGGCTAAGCCGAGACCCAACCGTAAACCAAACCGTAGAACAGTACAGACTGTTAGCTGAAAATAACTGGATGTTGGCAATTTGACATTCTTCTACGGCCCAGCCTGATCTAAGCCGTACATTGTCTTACGGCTAAGCCGTGGACCAAGATACGGCTGAGCCGTAGAGCAAAATACGGTTAAGTCGTAAATCCGAAGGGATATTTGGGGAACCTCAGCTCAGCCGCAGTGCATATTACGGCTAAGCCGTAAGATGCCACGGCTAAGCCGTAAGGTTACCTACGGCTGCACCGTGAGACCCTGAGAATTGAATGAAAAGGATTAGGTTTAAGCAAAAGACCGTATATGACTTTCATGTTAGAATGTAGCTAACCTGGACATGCCCAATGGAATGTTTGAATGACATGAATGATCTCAAGGGCTGTGAATCATTCATGCTTGTTATCCAGCTGTTTAGCACCTCCCCATGGGTGTTGGTTTAAGGGACTTCGGTGCACATTCCAGACACTGCAACACTAGACAATAGTGCATCGGACAACTTAAAACTACATCAACATGCACGGTTAGAGACACTGGATAATTAGTATAGGATTGGCTTGTAATTGACCTTGATTCGTAAAGGTATCATGATGTGTACAGCATATTGATTACGGTTATGCCCTCTTATGTGTTCTGCGCTGGACCTCTCGATTCTGTGGGACATGCAGCAACCCCAGAGCGAAGCCCGGGCGGAACCATTCTATTGTTATATTGGTATCAGTGTTATCATTGTTCTATTGGAGTACTTGCATCAGTTACGAGTCAGTGATTGTGATTGATATTCATTGTCAGCACTTCCTGTAATTGCTTATGTACATTCAGTATCAGTATATGCGATGCACTTCCCATTGTTTGTTCAGCATGATATGTGAGCTCTGTAAGTGATAAGTGATTGATTGATTGATTGAGGTGCATCATCCGATTGATTGTGATTGGTCTTGGCACTACTGAGCCTCAGCCTTAGGATACCCGACGGGGTTAACTTTGGTTTAGTTTAAGTGTTTGCCTCTGCAGAGTGTGATTGTCCTGGGACTCCGGACCCCGGGAACTAGAGACCCATGCGTACCCTGGCCCGGTCGCTGGTGTTCTCATCCTGATTGCTCTCGTAAGGGAGAAAAGGGCCAATGTAGTAGCCACTTGATTGTTACCTGTTCATGATTCTGATAGCATGCTTATTCATTGCATAATTGTTTAGTATACAGACAAAATTTCTATGGATATTGCATTATGACTATTGTTCGGTATTCTTCAGTTTTAGACACAATTCGTGTTATCTTCTTGTTGGCTTATACTTTGCTAAGTCGTTGTACTTATACGTTTGTCTTGTGTGTTGCAGGCTCAGATCCCTCTTCCGATCCTGCGTCGGTCGACCCGACTGCAGGAGAGGCTCGCGAGGCCCCCTCCGGCCTAGAGGAGTGGACTTGATCCATCCTCCAGAGTACGGTTTGCATCATTTTGGTTTTCCCCATTCCTTGTGTTGGAGTCTATTGAGGGGATTTTTCTGTAATTGCACTAAGGGCTTCGAGTGATACCTGTATATTGTATTTTGATTTTTGGGAGCCCTCTTCCATAACATACGTTCCTGTATTTTGTTATTGTTATTGTTATCAGTTTATGATCGTTTGTAATCTCCTATGTCTTTTGGTATATTGTGGTATGCCTTGATACGTACAGCTTCCGCGTACAGTTGTTTGCACGTGTGAATGATCCCTTGTGTGTGTATGCTTGGACGGGGTCCAGGTGTGCATGCACGGGAGTACGTGTGTCATTGGTTAGATTTTCTCTGACCCCCGGTCCCTGGGCTCGGGTTGTGACACGAGCCTCTCCTGCAGTCGGGTCGACCGACGCAGGATCGGAAGAGGGATCTGAGCCTGCAACACACAAGACAAACGCATAAGTACAACGACTTAGCAAAGTATAAGCCAACAAGAAGATAACATGAATTGTGTCTAAGACTGAAGAATACTGAACAATAGTCATAATGCAATATCCATAGAAATTATGATTGTATACTAAACAATTATGCAATGAATAAGCATGCTATCAGAATCATAAACAGATAACAATCAAGTGGCTACTACATTGGCCATTTTCTCCCTTACGAGAGCAATCAGGATGAGAACACCAGCGACCGGGCCAGGGCACGCATGGGTCTCTAGTTCCCGGGGTCCGGAGTCCCAGGACAAATCACTCTGCAGAGGCAAACACTTAAACTAAACCAAAGTTAACCCCGTCGGGTATCCTAAGGCTGAGGCTCAGTAGTGCCAATACCAATCACAATCAAATCGGATGATGCACCTCAATCAATCAATCATATCATATCGCTTACAGATCTCATAGATCACACATGTCATGCTGAACGAACAATAAGAAGTGCATCGCATATACTGATACTGAATGTACATAACAATTTCAAGAAGTGCTGACAATGAGTATCAATCACAATCACTGACTCATAACTGATGCAAGTACTCCAGTAGAGCAAGGATAACACTGATACCAATATCACAATAGAATGGTTCCGCCCGGGCTTCGCTCTGGGGTTGCTGCATTTCCCACAGAATCGAGAGGTCCAGCGCAGAACACATAAGAGGGCATAACCGTAATCAATATGCTGTACACATCAGAATGCTTATACGAATCAAGGATCGTTTACGAGCCAATCCTAACTAATTATCCAGTGTTTCTAACCGTGCATGTTGATGTAGTTTTAAGTTATCCGATGCACCATTGTCTAGTGTTGCAGTGTCTGGAATGTGCACCGAAGTCCCTTAAACCAACACCCATGGGGAGGTGCTGAACAACCGGATAACAAGCATGAATGATTCACAGCCCATGAGGTCATTCATGCCACGCACACATTCCATTGGGCATGTCCAGGTTAGCTACATTCTATCATGAAAGTCATATACGGTCTTTTGCTTAAACCTAGTCCCTTTTCATTCACTTCTCAAGGTCTCACGGTGTAGCCGTAGGTAACCTTGCGGCTTAGCCGTGGCATCTTACGGCTTAGCCGTACTATGCACTGCGGCTGAGCTGAGGTTTCCCAAATATCCATCCGGATTTACGGCTCAACCGTATTTTGCTCTACGGCTCAGCCGTATCCTGGTCCACGGCTTAGCCGTAAGACAATGTACGGCTTAGATCAGGCTGGGCCGTAGAAGAATGGCATTTTTCCAACTCCCAGTTATTTTCAGATAACAGTCTGTACTGTTCTACGGTTTGGGTTACGGCTGGGTCTCGGCTTAGCCGTAAGCCATTTTACGGCTTAGCCGTAGCACATTTCACGGCGTAGCCGTGAGTGCACGGAGTCATTTTTCTGTATCAGTTACAGTCACACAGAAAGTGTCCAAAACGACAGAAAACAGCAAGATAACAGCAGAATGGGCTCAATAGGGCTGTCTAACACTGATAAACACAATGAAGAACAAGAACACAACAATCAAATTACTATCAATCGATGTTCATACAACTTGGGCTTATACTTGCCTCACAAATGGAATCACTTCGTGGTTTGGCTCAGTCCGCTGGAATCACACGCACAAACGAGCTCCTTTCTTCCTCCCTCAAGCAACGAGCAACAGAGAAGGAGAGGAGAGAAAGAGAGCTGAACAGAGAGAAAGAGAAACGAGCTGAGAGCTGAGAGACGATCGAAAGAAAGAAATGGAGTTGGTAAGATATTTATACTTAAAATGAGTCAAATTTACGTCTAAGTCCAAACAGCTACCACAATTGTCAGTTTGAGTCAAATGACGGTCCAACGAGAGCAAACGAACTCATTCGGATCCAAGACAGTTACGACAATCGACAAGTTCAACGAAATACACGCGATGACGTCGAAATGACGCAAAACTGACAAAGTCAATCAAAAGCCAAAATTACGAAAAAGGGCTCGATCTACTTAGACCAAGTTAAACTCAACCCAAACAATCTCTCTACGACTCAAGGTCAAAAATCAACAAAACCCAAAACACACTTAACGCTCAATTCACACGAAATTACCCACTAATCCGAATCAACTCGGGTCGGAGTGTTACAGGTGGCAGCGGTTGATGGCGTCTTCTCCGGCGACAAGGACGGCGAGGATCCCGGCGAAGATCTCGGTGGTGACCGAGATGATTTGGGGCGCGCGATTTTAGGATCTTCTGCGCAGTCAGGCAGCCTCTCGTCGGCCGTATCTCGGTCGGATCCGGGAGGAGCAGCAGCGGCAGACGAGGTCGGTGGGCAGCGGCAGACGAGGTCGGTGGGGCAGCAGCGACGCAGTGAGGTCGGTGGTGGAGCTGCGGCTTGGCAGCGGTGGCGGCAGCAGGGAGGGGCACGCAGACAGGTAGTTTTTTTTTTTTTCTTCAAATCAAAGACTTCCCAGAATCTGCAACAGAGGAACCAAATTAGCCCAGAGTTTCTTCCTCTCTCCTCTACGCACGCGTTCTGCAGCAGCGGCAGCAAGCGGGTTCTCTGTCCACGGCTATGGCCCGGCGATCAGCGGCGGCGGGTTGCGACGGCGGCCGAATGACGATCCCGGCGACTGGAGGCGGCGGTGGATCGGCGTGACTGCTATTGGCAGCGGCGCAGTGGGCACAGCGGCAGGGCGCGACGAGACCAGTGGCGCTGTTGCTGCTTGGCAGCGGTGGCGGCAGGTAGGCTCCGGTCATCTTCTCCGGTGACGACGTGCGACGACGACCATCGAGCCCCAGATCCAAGTTTCTGTAAACAGAAACTTTTCAATCTTCAATCAAGATTTGATCCCACAAATCTCCACGATCTTAACAAACCTCGCTCTGATACCAATTGTTGTGATTTTCTGAACAATCACCCGTTGTGCGCATCCATGGAATCACAAGATCAACACGAAGCAAACCACACACAAGAAGAGACACGAGATTTACGTGGTTCACCTAAATAGGGCTACATCCACGGGCACAGGAGGACGAACATCTTCACTATGACAAGTAAAGCATACAAGAGATTCCCACACTCTCACCTCATCTCTCCTACGTGGTGTGGGAACACCACGGGCAACTGCCACCGCAAGGTCTAGGGTTACAGACTATACATATATATAATCTCCGCTTTCTTGGCCACCAAGAAAGCCCCAGTACAATTACCAAAATACCCTTGACCTTAAACCAGTCCCTGGCTAACCCAGTGACTCATCCGGCTAAACCGGAATACAAGACATAAACCTAACAGTTTACGCAATGAGAGAACTCTTTACTTAGTGGACTTTTATTTTCACATAAGAGTGGAATTCAATCTACATTCGTACCCATCCCAATGAAACCAAGATGATCTTTTAGTCCATTATTCCTTAAAATAAAAAAGTGTCTCACCAAACAACATAGTAGGAATCACTAAAAATCAAAATAATTTTTGTCTCTATCACAAAATTCTCTTATTGTACCAATGCATCTTATCAAAGGTAATGATTTTGAGCCAAGTATTTCTATCTTTATTTTTTTCAATTTATTGGATGACTAATAGTCCCTCCACCCTCAACACAAATGGACATGCATTCATCTATCCTTTTGAGATTGCATTTAGTCATTGCTGTTACACAAGTAGGGCTAGCTCGAG
Source organism: Sextonia rubra (assembly GCA_037013555.1). Taxonomy (NCBI): domain Eukaryota; kingdom Viridiplantae; phylum Streptophyta; class Magnoliopsida; order Laurales; family Lauraceae; genus Sextonia; species Sextonia rubra. Next base: position 56,598,612 of record JASUAD010000013.1, on the reverse strand, counting down.
ACAAATTAGGACCTAAAGCAACAATCCCAAATGAGGCATTTTCTATTTTTTTAATATTATTATAAATATTTTATTTTAAATCTATTTTTTCACTTTTTTAATGCAAAATTACTAATTAATTTTTATGTTCAAGTTTTGCTAATATGTCTTTTTCAATTGATAATATGGCCAATCCACTTTATTTTTCTTGTGACATTGTTGATTCTTGGTTGGATTTAATCAATTTTAATTTTAAAAATCTTCTTTTTGCAGAAGCAACAATTATAGGTATTGTCAATATTTTTTTAGTATACATATTTATTATTAATAAATTATAACTGATAATATTTATAAATAAAATAAACACAAACTATAATAAACATATAATATGAGCATGGAATTAAAAAAATTCTATACAATAAAACAATAATACCTTATTTAGCCATTTATCCGTGTTAGCCATAAAGATAATAGATGTAAATTACTTTTAAATTTGATGTAACTTCTTTAATATGAATAGAAAAAATTATATTTGAAGTTGTCTTATATGGATTCTAAATATCATAGATGCAAGGAGAAATGTACAAATTGAATGATTTTTCAAGCAGAATAGGGATTTCTTGCTTGCTGTAAATTTAGGGTTTTCTTTTTTCTTTGAATGGCAAGAACTTCTCAACTGTAAAAAGTGACTTTAATACTTTTTTTAAAATGTAGAAAGACATCAGTTGCTTTTTTAGAATATAAAAAAATGGTAATTGCTTTAATTACTTTTATGTGCTTTTTTTTTTTTTTGAGAAACAAATGGATGATAGTTATTTTTTTAAGAATTTTAAGAATTTGAAAAATTATCAGTTTCTTTAAGTATTTTAATGGGGCTTTATTTTTTAGTGATTAAAAAATAAGGATGACAATTGTTTTTTCTAGGCCAAAGAAAGGACTTCTCTTTTCATGGTCAAACCGCCCCTATACACAACCGTGTAATATTTGTCTGGCAGACTGGCACTCCATCATGGTGCCACATAAAAAAATATATGGACCTTTGAAGGTGAATTTTATCCCCACCAATCACAAATCTTCAAGTTTCACCTTGAACGGTGTGGGTCCAATCTTAAAATTGAGCACGATGATGTAACGAGATTCACACCAAGTAAGACAGTGATGGCATGTCAGGCAGTCATGATGCTACATTGGACTGTGGCATCCACTTCCCAGCTGAAACTTAATGCTTGTAAACGATTGGCGGGCTGACATTCAACTTGATGGTCTCTATGCGAGGCCATGATGGATTTCCAGAAGAGTGTTACATGCTTCCCCTACAATAGCCGCATTAGAGGATCCATACTCCTATTACGTTACGCTATCATGCCATGAGAGATGGCTACACTAGGATATAAAACTTATTCCAATAGAGCCATTCAAAAGATACTCATATAAATAGAGATTAAAAAAAAAGGAAGAAGTTAAAGCTTTTATTTTCACACATAAAAAAACGGAGCTTCTAATTTTATGAGGATTATATAAAAAACGCTCTTATTTTTTAAAGCTTCTATCATCTTTAAACATTTAGACGTAGAAATGTTAAATATGACTTGAATTTAAATGTATATATATATCATGGGATAATTGCTTATGATTATGATTTGGATAATTGCTTACGACTCTGATTTTTTCATTGAGATCATGGATTTGAACTACACCATTATTATAAAATCACGGTAAATTCATCTAATTGGCTTGCCCTGAGCTCAAAGAAATTAGTCCGGCTTAAAGTGTAGTTGGAAAAATTTTTTTTTTATCAACACCAAATAGAGGTGCAATTCATTATTCCAATTTCCCAACTTTTCCGGTTGTTTCTGAATCCTGAAAATCTTATTGTTCTCGAAAACTCTATCCCTCTCTCACCTTCCATCCTCCCTCTACTCCGATGAAACAAAACCCTAATTCTTATTCATCGATTTCTCAGGTAATCTCCTCCTCCTCTTCTTCCTCTTTTTGTTATCGGCAATTACGTACGATCTCGACGATCCTATGTTCCCAGTTGAAATATCGGTTCCCAGATTCCATTGCATGATGCATTTTTTTAGAAGACGAAGGTTGAAAATTGTGGATGGGGCTCTTGATTTGATACATTTTGATGCTTTGATCTGATGTTTATTGTCTTCATTACTTGCAATTGAGAGATTTAGGCTTCATTGAGCTTCTTCATCTTTTCTTTTGCATGTTGTGTAATTCAATGTTTAGGAAATAGGGTTTTGGGTGGAAGACCTTTGGGGTTGTGGGAAGGATTTCTTGTTTCGTTTAGATGACAGAAGTTGGAGGATGCTAATACAATCTTTGGATCATGTATAATTCACCGTGTCATATGAAAAGCACATAATTAACCCTGTCCACTCCTGGGTTTTACTAATGATACCCTCTTCATCAAATTTTTATCTTAAATTTGAAAACTCGCCTTCAAGTGTTGCAGATTTTGATGAATTTAGGCTTTAAAATTCCTTTCCAAGGTTTTGGTCTTCAAATTCTGATTGGGCATTGCAAATTTTAATGAAAATTAAGAATTTAGACCCTATTTGAAAAGTTTTGATTTTTTGAGAAGTTTACTCTTTGAACAATTTGTTCTTGTTCCTTTGCAGTGACAAGGGATGGAGACCAACAAATGTCATACTGGTCATACAAATATCAATACTTGTTTGCCCCCTCGAAAGCGTCTCCTCGCTGGACTGAAGACGCAAAGCTGTGGAAATGCTTCTTCTTCATCCCATTCTTCCTTTTCAAGTGATTTTGGTGTACGCCTTCAGGAGTTTTTGGTCATTGACCCTGAGAAACCATTTATTTCACCAGAGCAGATTGTTGAGGCCTCGAGAGCAGCTGCATTAGCCGCAGCTGAGGTTGCAGCTGCAGCCAAAGCCACTGCCATCGAGAAAGCAGCAGCCGCAGTAAAGGCGACTGCTGCTGCCAAGAGTGCACTAGAGCTTGTAGCTTTATTGACAAAAAGGTCTGCTAGTGTTGAAACTTGCCAGAGAAGAAGCAAACTCAGAAAACATGTCCCTGTTAAGCTTTTGTACGAGGGTGACCAACGAACTGCGAATCGCGAGAGTGATGAGGAGTTGGCTCGAAGATTGCATCGAGCAATGAATAGTTCCCCTAGAATTTCAAAAAATCCTGTAGACTCAAACTGGAAAATTCACAGCCCGAAGACGCATAGACAACCTGCTCGAGGAGAAGCCATGACATTTGAAGATTCTGCAGTCTGTGAAGGCATCTCATCACCTTCTATCTGTGAAAAGGGTGTTGAAGCTGGTGATTGTGCTGGTTATATATTGGATGGAGGAAGCTCGTCTAAATTACATGAGGAAGTTAAGCTATGCACTGCTGAAACTAATTGCTTTGATGGAATGGAAATTCCATGTGAGGGAGAGGGAAGAAGGAAGTCCTGTGACACACTAGGGGCAAAAGGTGTGATTCATGGAAAGAAGGCTAGAGTTAAACGAAAAAAGTTGCCTTTAAGCCTATGCAGCACAAGAGATTGTAAAAAACGCAAACAAAAAACACAGTCCAAAGATTTTTCATCAACTGAAGAGAAATGCATCCCAAGAACCATGCCTTCATCTGCTGTGCAGCCTCCAAATAAAGGCAAGGTCTCCGTTAAGTCTATAGCAGTGACGAAGTTCCAAGATTTAGCAGCAACCAAAAGTTTTGCTGAAAGTAAAATCTTGCAACATCTTTGTTCAAAACCAACAGTGACTCCAGTATCGTCAACTATGATAAAAGTTGATCAATAAGGTAAGATTCAGTATAATTGATTACTACTAGTTTGATACTTTTTCCATTTGCTGGTGGAACTGTAGGGATTAATTTTATAAATATATTGAGCCAACCCGGACAGTATAATAGTGCAGGTGCCATTGGAGCACCTTTCTTTGTTTTTGTTGCTGCTATTGTTGGGATGTGAATCCAACAAGAGGAGAAATTCTTAGATATACTTTAAATTCTACTATTTATTTGATTGCCCCTTGCTCTGTATATAGGAGCAGCATCATGCTGCTGGTGAAGCATTTTATTGTTGTTGCGAACTTTGGCTGCCAGCATGATGACTTGGCTACAATAGCTATGTTATTCTTCTGTTTCTTTTATTGATTGATTGATTTATTATTGTTTGTTCTAGATGGTAAACAAAATACCATTCTAAAAGTTGTGATTTCCTCTTCCTTACTAATTCTTTAAGGTAATTATTAGGTTGGTGCCATCATATTTACTGCCAAGTACACTAACACTGCTTAAGGTTGAATTTAGGTTTGCCTTCATTTATTGTTTCTATTAAGCTGTCATATAACTTGTGCAGTGGTGCTGTTCTTTTAGAATTTGTTAATAGTTCCACTCATTATGTACTGTTTCACCTGTCACCAAATGCATTATTCGAGCGCAATGGTTGTTCAAAGCATAAAATATATGTAAAACATAATATATGTTAAGGCACATTATATTTTAGTTTTTATTTCTTTTAGAGACCCTAAAAAGTCATTAAGAAAGAAGATATTTAACTCTCCTATTTGCTGGATTTTTATTTTTATTTTTTCAAAATGGAAGAAGCAAAATGGACCACAAAACTGTTTCTGTCGCACTGGATAGATAAGTCGATAAGTCTTCTGTTGTCACCATTCTAGTTATGTTTCAACTCTATTTTTGTCACAAATTGGCAAACCAATTTAGTGACAAAATAAAGTTTTAAAAAAATATAAACCTTACATATAATTAGTCACAGCCTAATCATCTTTATTGTTTTCCTATTGCATCCATGCTTCTGCAATTCACTTTGGACTCTGAAATCTTTCATCTGTTGAAATTTGTAGAACATACAGTGGCACCAATTATGACATTTTGAATCTGATGGGCAATGAAACATGATTAAAAAAAAAACTAAATGGAAAGAGTGATGCGGCCACAAGGTGGTTGAGATCAGGGTTGCAGACAGGCAACTTCTGGTCGATTGGATCACCATCTAGTGAACTAGCACAGAGATATTCAACAGCAAAAAATAATGTCTGCTAGATGTATATTCTAGTTATTATTAAATGGTATCCAATCCAACTAGGCAAGACTGATGATTTCCTCAAGGGTTGTGCTCCCCTCCCACCTCTGCCAGCCTGTTTTGGCTATTTGTGCTATCCCTTTATGGGGGAAATGATTTCTTATATTCATATTTGATATTCACACTAACATCATGCAACAGGTTTTCGGCTCATAAGTTTCCAGTGAACAAGGTTGTCCAAAATGAAAAACAAAAAACTGTAGCCTCTAGTTATTGGTTCTGAATCTGTATTGCATGATGCCAGTTGACCCCCTTGTTGGCTGAGAACAGCAACTGAATGTTTTATGTGGGAACTGGGATTTCGATTATACTAGAGAACTACTGTACTTTCAAGTACATTTTATCATCATGGAACCAGATATAGTAAGCTTGTTTTACTGTTTAAATTCTTGTAGAGATCCTGAAAATGCTAAGCATGCGTCCTCCGTCCCTCTCCAATACACATGATCACCAGAGTTTGCTGCCTTGCTAGGCATGCATTGTTACAATTTCAAAGCACTTGCTGTTAGTTTTATGTGCCAAGAAGTGATTCATTTGTATCTTAATGCTGGAAATCATGTGTAAAATATCTTTGAAAACTACTAATAAATGATATCCAAAAATGGAAGGAGCCACTTATTTGCCCTATTTTCAGTGTGTGTTATTATGTATTTGGGTATTGTGTGCATTGATTACTGATTAAAAAAAAGGTAAAGTATTATGCATTTATTATCTTACACTCTCTTGCTTATCAACATTGATGTTGTAACTTCAGGTCCCATATGTAACAGTAGGAAACAAGGGGGCTGATAAAATGAGCAGTGAACCAATCCAAGCCATCTTCTGAACTTCATGCTTGATGAAGAATAATAGATTCAAGGCTAATTACAGTTGTATATGGAGTCACAATATCAGTTTAACATCTTCAAGTGACTGCTAGCATAGTATTTTTAGTAACGGTGCAGTTTCATTCACATGGAAATCAAAGCAGCTTCATTTTGGAACGAGTCCTGTGGACCATCGGTTACTTGCTGAGTATCGTCGTCCTTAGGGGTATTCTGTGGCTCCATGATCCCTTTCACATTGCAGAAAAGCATGCGTTTCCATTTTCTGATGTTTTCGGACTTTCGCAACATATTCAGCACAAACCTGATGTGCTTTAACCATTAGTTGTACAGTTTTACATTTTCAGTTTCTTTTGCATGATGTTAGTGTATGAACATGCTCTGGAACTTAGTTTATTAACTGTAATCTTTTCATTCAATTTCACTTACTCATCAAATTGGACTGACCTCCTTGACTTTGGAGGGTTCTATGCTGCATCAAGCAACCAACTGATACTAAAGGCCTATAATCTTTGATTTTATGATCCCAAAAGTGTGATTTGAGGTTTGTCTTATGGAAGAAGGGAACATTTTATCCTAATTCTTAGCAATCCATGTTGCTATGCACATGTTGATCCATGAGTTTCTACTTTGGAATCAGAGCTTTTAGAAGTCATTCAAGACCCCCTTTTTCATAGAATTGATTACATAGGAATCCGTAGTCAAATGGGCTCCAATAATAGATTATTAGAGAGCTGAGGAGGTGAGAGTATAAAAGATCTATATGGGGCCTTGAATTTTTTAGGATTTGAGTTACCAGAGGGTGGTGGTTGGACATTCATTTCACTCGCCCCTTAATTTAGTTTTTATAAAAGGGGGATTATTTGATAGTTATTTTTAAGATTCACCTTTGTTTATTTATTGTTAGTCAGTTCTAACAATTGAGGTTACCTTCTGTCTCCACTTTGGACCCCCCAAGACCCTGCTTCGACAGGACCTGTACTAGTTAATGACCTTTTCCTTAACTAGAATTCTTAGCATGCACATAAACACACTGACCTTAGATGTTATTTAGATAACTAGATGCGTGCCTTTTGTTTTTTTGCTCTATTTTTGCATCTTCTGGTGTGGCCTTTCTTCCTGCCAAAACTACGGTGCTCATGGGCTGCGCTACCCGGAGTTTGGCCTGGGTTCAGCCCGTTTTTGTCTGGACTTGGGCCTTAGTATAAGTCCTTGGGCTGGGTTTCAATTAAAATGGGCCTATTTATTATATGGGCTGGGCTTTGGTTAAGGGTAGCAAGCCCAAAGCCCGGCCGGCCCGAATAGGTACATTAAGTTACAACTTTCCTTTCTTACGTTTTATTATATTGCATACAAATCTTTCATAATAGAAATTTTAAAAATTATTTATCAAAGAACATTTTTGAAAAAACAGGCACTGTTCATTCTAGTTCATTTGTACTAAACAAAAATTTCTTGGTTGTAATAACGTGGTTTTATTTTGTTAACGAGTCACACTTTTATTAAAACAAGAGGTAACATCAACTTAAAGAGCAAAAAAGATAGCTTTCTATGAAAATTGTAATCAATTTTAATAAAGGTTTTTAGGCATTTTAGATATATTCATTGGACATGACCATGTATATAAATAAGATTTGGTGCAAGATAGCTATGTTGGCACCACTAGAGACAATTCAAGCATAAATAGGGTAAGGCCCAATTAATATATGGGCCGACTCAGGCTTAATAGCTTTCATATGGGGTGGGGACTGGGCCAACTACTTATGGCCCGATTTGGGCTTGGGCTAAGCCTTGGCTTAAGGATTTTAATCCAGACTTGTCCCGAGCTTTACTCAGTCGGGCCCATGAGCACTAGCCAAAAGTGATCTGAAGTGAACAGCTTTGAACTGATTGTCAGTGATTCTACAGACAACCATTGAGGAGAGGCTTTTATGCACTGGCACGTCAACTCAATGGTAGACAGTTCTTAATATATGTGGGCCCGTTCGCCTATTTTGCATTATATTCTTAGGATTTATGGTTAGGGGGTCCCCATAAAGAATAAAGAGGTGAGGAGTGTGATATATGAGATGAAGGAGATAATACCATCATCTTCTTCAGATTTTATCCCTGGGGTGATGACTGAGTAATTATTTCATAACAAAAGAGAGTATCTCGAGCAAAAAAAGGGCCCTCAATGAATCTCTGTAATGAAATAAATTTTCAAAAGTGATCACTTTTTTTTTTATCCTTAACGACATATTTGTGCAAGAGTACGACATGGAAAAAGTCCAACGGTGAGGAAAATGAGTTGGAATTGCTTTTTCGCAGCGCACTGCAGAAAATATATCAGGGCGGCACCAATACATACCAAAGACCACATTTTTTTCATTCCGATGTCTAGAAAATAATGTTTCCAATCAAATGAGTGTTGTGGCCCACCGTGACCAAACCATTATGGCCGTTGTGTGGGCTTCGCGTTCTCACAGACATGGTCCATGTGTTGTTCCAATCCCAATGTTTTTGAGTCTGTTCCAGGCAAGTGCCGCTCCACCCAGCTTACCCACCCTGTTTTGATAGACGACGGTGTTTTTTCACTCCACTGCATTGGGTATTTGAACATGCACCACACTCATTGACTGCGCAATGGTTGATAAGAGTCCATGGCCCAGTGAAAGATGCTCAATATTGCAACTTTAAAGTTGTGGGATAAGAGCCACATTATCATCATCAACAACAACAACAACAACAACAATAATAATAATAATAATATAGTCTAAAGCAACAGAAGCTGACATGTCACCCAACCCCAGCCATCTTATGGTAGTGACTCATTGCAGTAGTTGTCCATGGATTACTATCGATTAATGCATGATGATGATGGAGCGTAACCTGCCCTATTATAAAGTGTGATAAATGAGACCAAAGCCCAGACGAATTCCCATAATTGACAAATATGCCATCTTCCAACAAGCATATGAATGATGTTGCATCTCGATCCTCCTACCCTTGCTACTGCTTCCAGTTCATCTGCAGAGGCACTTACCAGCCAAATTAACTACCCATCTAATGACGACCTTTAAAGTGGATTAGGATTATTGGTGTCTTGATGTCCCCGCAATAAAAAAAAATCGATTTATAACATTCTACAAAACACATCCTCTTAAGAGCACAACATGATATGAGGTAGTTGATCTAACCAATGTTTGTCAAGTGTCAGTTATGGCATCCACATACTTGTTAATTATCTTTCAAGAAATCATCAGCATCACCAATTATAATTGTTTATCTCATCTATTTAGGAGTTATTCTATTTGCACTCATTTACATTGTGTAAATTTTTGTACATATGCAGAACTGGGAAAATATGCATTTTGGGGCCACTAAGGGAAAAATGCCACCCCAACCCAACACCCACAACAAAAAAGGGCAAAAAACAGCCCCTATTTTAGTATCACATGCATAAATCAAGTGTGAAAATGAAATCATTTGATCCCATATCCTCTTACTATTTTTTTGTTTTTGGTAAAGCTCTTACTATTATGTTAAAATCTAGATTTTTCATTCAGCAATTAGGAGCCCAAAGGTAAGAGAGATGAAGCCCCCATTAAGTATGCAGCATAGAAATCTATTAAAAGAACAAATAAAATTTTCAATGTCGCTTTAGTTTGTTAAAAGGAGATACATGATCATTTTTCTCCAGCTCTACAAAGGAACTTCCCAACTGTATGAAGTATCCCCCAAGTCAAGAATATCTGTGATCATGAACTTGCACAGCTAGACACTCAAAATACACATCTCAATCACATACACATAAAGACACCCACAAGGTTTTCTTGACTAAAAAAGCTAAAAGGAGCTCCCACTGCCCATATTGTTTAATGCTTATCCTACAAAAAGCCCAAGCACTGCAGATATACTTTATGGCTGAGCTCCCATTTCAAAAGGTCTCTTGGAAAGAACAAACATGTGGGGACTCTCCTCTTTATCCAGCCCTCCCACTCAGATCTGATTCTAATACAATTTTCAATCTTCTACTGTATTTTTAACTATGTTATTGTAAACAACATACAGGTCACCAAGAGTCCCTTGGTGCTGCTGGATGACAAACTTTCTAGTCACTTATCTGTTAGTTGAGGAACTCTTCACAGAAGCCATCTCTTCGCAACCATATCAACAATCATACATTGGATGTAGCTAAACTTATCAGCAATTCATAGATATTTTCATAGAACAGATGGTCAGCCATTCCACTGTGTTTGCAGGGACGTTGAGCAAGAAACTATTAAGTAGAGCACTTTTTTCCTACCTCTCCTGCCTAGAAGGATTATCTTGTAGGTTGAGGCAGAAAAGGTCTGAACACCTGTGTGCAACATATAATGTCCTAAAGGCACAGAGGGATGGATGGCCATCTGTTCTGCGATCTGCAGTATATCCAAATGCAGCAAAATGAGTATTGCCAAAACTAAGAAGATGAAATAAATCACACAATGAACCTGAACAGAGAGATCACCAATGAGCTACATACACCGAAGCCCTCATTCCATGCATTATTTGGCCAATTTAACCTGCAGCTTGCTCATCTCAGCCCCCAATTTTTCTACAGTCAAGTCGTTCTTTTCGTCACTTGTCTTTGGATTTCTGTTCTTGAGCCATGAATGTTGCAGGCACTGTGCTGCAGTGGGTCGGTTCTCCGGTGCAAAATCAAGAATGGGGCACAGAAAATCGGTAAATTCACGTGCATCCAGCTCGGTAAACTTATATTTCTCAACTAGAAGCCTATCTAGTTGCCAGAATTTCAGCCTTCTGATTCTCTTAAGATCGCCGTGTCTATCAAACAAGTCCTTCGATCGAGATCCACCAACAGCAATCTGTACTCACAGCACAACCAAGAGAATTTGGGTATTAGGTAACTGTGGTAGAGACACAGCAGAGATGTGATCTGCATTGAGTTCTCACCTTCCGAGGTATTTTTCCAAGGAGTTCCATCATGAGAGCCAGGTGATCCTGAAACCGAGACACTGATCAGAAAAGGGGGAAAAATCCTGAAAACAAGACCTGCCACTAAAATAGAAGAGGAAAAAAGAGACAAGATGTGATGGAAATTGACCAAGTGTAAAGATGAATGCATAAGCATCCCAATTTATTGAGGGAGCACAGTGGAAAAATAAACGTGAAAAGGAAATTTCTGATGACATGAAATCTAAAATATGTCTAGCTATCAATGTTGCTATATATCCTTGCATGGGTTTTGTCAACTCAAGCTACAATTTGTTTAGAACCCCTACTCTATTTAACATGTATGTGAACCTTGGAAACACTTTGGAATTAAATTGCTGCTCGGGTTGCGTACTTCTTCCTGCAACTCAGAAACTTCTAAAAATAAGAGCTGCTCCTCAAAAGCTTTTGATTTGCAGGGGACAGCCTATTATCGTAAGAGCAGTTTACCTCAATAGTGCTTCATAATGTCACTAAATAAAGATGGGGTGTACAAATAAAAAATGTTTGTCTCCCACTTACAAAGACAGATCCTTGAATATTTGAAAGAATGGATGGTGATCTGTTCCACCGTGCATTCTGGGCAGTGTGGAAACAGGAAATTTTTTTGGGATACTATTTTCCCTAACTTGCACCCTTATCCAATATCAATGATTGAGGCTGATTATGATAAGGCGTGGGAAAGGCAGAATTCATTATCCTGACAAATGTGGTTACAGATTATGATAAGGCGTGGGAAAGGCAGAATTCATTATCCAGACAAATGTGGTTACAGATTCCACCACTCCAAATAAAAAATAGAATAGAAAACTATCCCTTAGGCTAAGATATTCAAACTGCTCATGGTTAAAGTACATGTAGATGCACCTTTTCTTACTTGAACTGTTTAAAGTGCTTCATTAGATTAGCTGATTTATTTATATATTTCCATAAATCGACAAAAGGCACTTATGTTAATTCTGAAATCATAATATGGATGACAAGTCCCTTTACAAATAAATAACATTTTTATCATGTCAACAGGGTCATAAACTCATAATATAGGCCGAACAAAAAGAAAAGAAAAGAAAAAAGTTCTCATAACAACGGAGACATTCACAAAATTTCAATAAACACCAAGGCTTCTCATGTCATGCATCAGATAGTTCCAACAGCATTGCATGGCAAATCAGAGAACATAAGAAAGGGCATTCATTTGATCAAGTCAAAATTCTATCGGTGCTCATTGATGATCCATGGGGAGTTTCTAATACATGAAGAGATCTTATGAGAACATCAGGAACCTTTTTGCAGGGATTAATCATCAATGGTTACAAAATTTTTCTCAACATCTCCACACCAGCACTCCCAGAACACATAAAATAGTAATTAAAAAAAATATAAATAAGATCATAGAGTTCTAATTGAATTATCCCATGTACTAAGTTATCATATTATCTTTGGCACGACATCATAAAGAATCAAACAGACAAAAGCGCTCAAATTTCCAGTCACCGCTTTGATGTCATCTCCATATTATTAATGTACTGCATACATGGCTAAAATAATCAATTGTAAAGTTAAGATAGATTATTTTAATAATTGATAGGGCATTTTAAGAAGCTGCCATCATGAAATCTCATCATGATTTCATGTATGACATGGCATATCATAATTCCAGTTCAAGAAAATGCAATCAGGAAAGTTTTTCTTCAGTGGCTTCCAAGAAGAAGAAACTTCAATTCATTGAAAATTCTACCTACCACTGCTATGTTTCCATAATCCAGTACTACTTATCCCATCAACAAACAATGGTAAAATCTTCCTCAACAAGCCACAAAAAGAGGAATCAATCAGAAGAGATAATCTAGCATTACCTTGTAATTGACACTGGTTATTTCATTAATTAAATTATTACCCATTTCGAGTGGAGAAAAAAACAAAAAAAAAAAAGAAAGAGAACTTATCATGAACCTTTCATAGAAAAAAAAACATTGGTTTTCATTTTCTAAAGAAAAACTAATAACACAATTAAAATGAGAAAGAAAGAAACAAACAAGCCAATCCTACCTCATCTTCGCTATATCCCTGACCGCTCTTAGGAACAAAGAGCATGTCACCAGTAGCAAGCTCAAAAGCAATGCAGGCAAAAGACCACATATCAACAGAGAAAGAGTACCCAGACCCAATAATAACCTCAGGTGCTCTATACTGTCGTGTCTGAATTTCATCCATGAATTGCTTATCAACCCAGCAAGCATTCCCAAAATCCACAATCTTACATTTCATATCAATTCCGTCCAAGCTCCTCCCTCTTTGAGAAATACCCTCCACAGATTCTCTCCTCATAGAGATCTTTGCTGCAGCCCTCCTTGCCTTATTCTTCAGCTTCTTTTCACCGAAGTTTGCCACAAATCCTCCATTTGGATTACCCTCAGGCCTCTCAAGGATCGGCAATAACCCAGACCGAACAGGATCTTTGGTGGGATTTATGGTAGAGACAAGAAGCAAATTTTCTGGTTTTAAATCTGAGTGGATTATACCTAGCTCTCCGTGCAAATAATCAAGACCCAACAAAACCCATCTGCAAATCTCCCTAACATTATTCAATCCAAGGCCTTTGTAACGGTTATATCTGACTAAGCGAAGTAGACTATCACCAAGGAATTCAAAAACCAGGCAAAGATGCTGGCCATTTGGTCCAGTGTGCTTGAAGTGGTCAAGCAATCGAATTATGCACTTGGAATTGGAGGGGTCACCATTGGCGATTGCTGTGAGAAACTCAATCTCATGTAGAGCGGCTTCAGCAAATTCCACCGCACTTTTCATGATTTTCAAGGCAACGAATGTCTGCAAAGTTAATTTTAAGAAGGAAGAATTTACTCAATAAAACACATAAGTGAATAACATAATTCATAGAGGCACAAAGTGAAGGGAAAAAAAAAAATGGGATGAGAAGGGAAGTAGGTAGGAACCAGAAACAAATTCGAGAGATGGACTAAGATTCAGTTGCAAAGGTTAATTTCACAGAGGAGGACAATATGATTGATCTCTTTATGAAAAGAAATGAAAAAAAGAAGAAGAAGAAGAAGAAGAAGAAGAAGAAGGAAGAAAAGATCTCAGCACAATTTAGAAGTTCAGGAGATCAGGATTTTGAGAGTCAGAAGTGAACGAAAGATCAAGAACTTGGAAAAGTTTTTCATTTTTATTTATTTATTTATTTATTTTTTGAGGTAGATGTTGCTGAAAATCTAAGCATAAGAAAATTCCAGGTGATCTCAGCAGCTCAGGAAACCAAAGTGAGTTCACCAACATAGAATAAGAAAAAAGAAATGAATTCAGATCACTATCAAAGCCATTTCAAACAGACAAATCTAGAAATACCCGAAATCAGAGTGCAAAAAAGAAACCCAGGAAACAATACCGATTACAGAACACAAACAAGAAAAAAGATAGCTTTCCACACTAAGAAGCAAGTATTCGAATCAATCCCATCAAATTGCCACAAAATAAAGAAAACCCAGGAAGCGAAAGCGGTTCCAAATCCGATAATCAACAAAGATTGGATTTTTTTTTTTTTTTTGGCCTAAGAAAGCGAGAATTCAAGTCCAATCATCAAGAAATAGAAGAAACCCAAATAAGAAGATCAATTAAAAAGACAAAGAGCCAAAGCAAAAAAAGTTGAAATCTTTCACATGAAACAGCGACCGATCGGACAAAACAAAGAGAACCCAGATGAGGAAACGATCCAAATTTACAGAAATCAAAGGAAAGGCAACATCTTTCAGGCCTTAAAGGAAGAAAGGGTGAGCTACATACAGAGGATCTTGTGTCGAAGGCGAGCCAAACGGTGGAGAAATGACCCCAACCGAGCTTCCTCTGCGCTATGTATCGACCACCTGCGAATTGATCGCCTACTCTGACTGCATGGTATCCACCTTTCCTATATGATTCGAATCCTTCGTCTTCTTCCGAAGACGACGAAGAACAAGACATCTCTCTCTCTCTCTCTCTAAAGATGACTCTTTTTTAGTGCTTCTTATGCTTTGGATCCTGGTATAGAGATTTCCGTGTTAGTTGTTGCTTTGGAAATGAGAGACGCAGGGAGACTTGTGACTTGTCTGCAAAGACCTTCACTTTGAGCACAGGGGTCCTTATAAGACGATCAAGACCATTGACACCAAGGTGGGGCCCGTATTTATTCTTGTCATTTGATGAGTGTGATTGAATATGGACCATTTGTGAGGATCAGATTAATTGACTTTAGTGTGGGAGTGGGTCTTTGATGCATCTCCTATGTAAAAATATGATCCCATCTGATGAAAGCACTGGCTGAATTAGGGGCAATAGAAGATATGGTTTCTATGGGTTCCATGACTCACCTCCATCGGGGGTAAAATGAGATGTGGTCCGTGGTTCCTATTGTTGATGGATGGTCTCCAAATCTTAAGGTGATGATGATCCTAGCCCTTGAATTTGTAGCTTCTCCCAGATGATGAATGAAGGGATAAGAAAGGAGCAAAGATGATTTCCATTCAATGGGAAAGAAAACAAGTACAAGATGGAGAAGGAATCTTTCGTTCGTTCGCTTATGACAGAGAGAGCATGACAGCCTTAACCCCGACTGCTAGAATGGTGCTCATGAACATTGATTGGGGTCAAAGAGGGGCACTGCCTGTCTACTATCACTATCATCTATTTCAATAATTATTGGTCACCTGAACAGTAGATAAAGAATTTGCCACCTTTGGTTTGTCAGATCTCTTGCTGTTTGTTCAGCTACAGTAAGCTGTGCAAGAGGAGTAAAAGTAGGTGTGTAATTTTTTAAATTTAATATGAGTGAAAGGTAAAGTGGTGGTGTGATATTTTTACTTTTACACCAGTAGAATTATAAAATAATTAGGAGAAGCAAAGTTTTAATGTGAGGCCGCCTAATCAAGTAAGCCTCATAAAAAAGTAATTTTTTACTTTAATCCTCCTTATTTTTATTTTATTCATGATTTATCTGCTATATTTTTACCTGTCCACACAAATAAATAGGAATATCATAATTGTCTTGGTAAGAGTCTTGTCTCGACTATTTTTTTTTATTACTCAAATTATATTGGAGTTATCCATATGAATTTTTTGTTTTTTTACCATTTCAATAGTGTTTCTAAGTCAAAGCTTCATTTGGGTTGCAATTCTTTATTACTCTTTCATTGATGCCCTCTTCAGCCATGCCCTCTTCAGCCAAACTCATTTACCCTGGAGGTGTAGGACTGAGAGTCAGAACCTGTCAATGGCTTAAATCATACGGCCGCATTCCTGAGATCAACAGACGATATGTATGCACATCAATCCATCAGCCAGTAATTGGAACACACTTCAACCATTACAATGTTTGTTAGCAATTGAATGGTCATTATGGTGTGATTAGAAAGATTTGCTGGATGTATAGGATTGTGCTGCACATCTTTCCAAGTGCCCATCCCTCAAGTAGAGAAGTTCCCAGCTTGAGTGTGATAGGAGATAACAATTATCGCTTTATAAAAGAAGGGTAAAGTGTAAAAGGTCGGGCTGGCTTCGGTCACCTGCTCCAGCTGATACTTTTGAATAGGGTACAAACCATGAGACCTTTGGAACTAGTGATTTCACAGAATCTAGTTTGGGCAATCGATGTTTTAAAAAATTTGGGGTGGCCATTAATCAAATAAGTAGCACAATTAGCTGGTTTAAGTTAATATTTTTTGACCCAATTAATGAATATTTTAGACTTGAATTGAGCAGATTTCAACATGCATGAATGATGCAGAAATGAACTAAAAATGATCATCTAGCTTACTACCTTTAACATTTTGTATTATCATCTAAACCTGCCATTTATTGATCTCCACTTTAGGGCCAGCCGGCCAGGTCACTTTGGGCATAATTTTATGTCCCAATTTTATGTAAGTTGTGTGGTGTGGATACATCACAGCCCGGCCCTACTCAGGCCCATTGATAGCCCTTGACCTTAGCCTTTACCCATTAATCTCCCAACAGTTTTCTTAGAACCATGTAAGCCTAAGCAGTGAAGGTCCAAGCCTATCCAATTCAGGCATGTTTACAAGTTGTATGCAGTGCCAAGGCTCGACCATAATGTGGTTCTGCAATTGGTGGGTCCGGGCTCATCAATCTGTGCCACGGGTATGGTGGTAGATGAGGCAAGTGCTGAAGTACAGAAGAATACTACATTCCTACAATAAAAGAGAAAAGTTAAGGGCAGGTCAAGCTCGCGACGTGAAAGTGGCATATTTAGTCATTTGGTGGATGATTGGACCGCCTACCCAATTGGAAAAAAAATGATTAGGTGCGTTTGGACGCACAAGTGGATTAAGTTGCAATTAAATCAAGGAGTATCCTATAAAAAAAAAAAATCAAAGAATGATCATATCCAGAGAGAAGTGGGCCTGATAATTTTGGTTTGATCATATCCAGAGAGAAGTGGGCCTGATAATTTTGGTTAAGTAGGTGGATGAGACAGACTTTGGCCTATGTAAAGTAAAGGTCCAAATATATGGTTCAAATTGGCTAGGTTAATTAACATTGATGAGCTCGTATTTTGTTAGTAGAAGGAACTTTTCCTACACATAGATTGCATGTATAGTAAATTTTATGGGCCTTACTTGGGTCTATGTTTGATCAGCAGCTCCTTTCACAATCTTATTCTCTAATGATGTCACATCATACTTAACTTTAAGTTCATCTAACTTTTACTCATTATTAGAATGAATATAAATAAAAATATGATTAAAAGATCATTAAGCTTTAAAGCTATCAAATTAAAGGCTACTGTTATTTCAAATGACTGATTTTGTGCATGATCATTTTCTCTAAACAGGCTTTTCCATCTATTCTATTCCCCCAATGATAGAAATACATCAAAGTGGGCTCCCACTGGCTGAACTACAGTAGATGCCATGTGGTCTACTCATAAGCGAAAATCTTTCCCTATTGCGGGTCTTCCCTAGCCTAACGGTTTAGCCCATCTTTGCTCTCTGCCTGATATACTCATTAACTAAATAAATTGCACTTAGACTACGCCCAGCAATTCCAATCTGCCCATGACTCGATGGGAACTCGGCCCAGTAATGTAAGGTTGGAGTGAAACTAGAATTCAACCAAATGACTTCAGGTTCAGGTGTTATTTCATAACCAATTTAAAAAAGGGATGAGTTTAAGCCAAGTCCACGGATGCTACTTAACCTCACCAATTCTCGCCTGTGCCTTTTGTACTATTTTTCATCAACTCTTACATTTTCTATTATCTTTTTTTTTATTTTCATTTCCCTTTATTATCAGCATTGCTAATTTTCATTTCTAGAAAAATCATTTCTTTTACCATAAAATTTTCAAAAACAAAAAATGTTGCAGTTTTGTCTTAATTAAAATACATGACTAACAAAGATACATAATATCATGCAATCATTTTCATTTTATGAAGTGGTCAACCTTAATTGAGACCAACACCTATTGCGATAAAATTTGAAAATATCTCATACATTGGGAGGTCGTTTGTTGTGAATAGCTTCAATCTTCAAGAGATAGACTCCACTCTAAAATTTTACTCTTTCAACTAGGCATTTCTTCAGTCAAAGCCTGTCGGGGGCAGACTCCTTATTTAACAGGTGTCACTTTGAAGTATAGACCTTAGCCCATGGACCTAGAATAGCTACCCAAGCTTGTGACATGGAGGCCTATGAGAATAGCTGACAGCTTAAAGAAATCTACTCAAAACTAGCATCTCACCAAATCATAAACGTAGATACAGAACTCCAAGAAGTCAACTTAACAACAGTTAAATGGATAAGTATGTCCTTGTTGGTCGATTTGCATTGAATATGCAATGATGAGACATCATTTTAGTAAATAAAATGACAATGACAGTGATCCACAAGGTGCTTGATTAACCACCCGTAAAAACCCAGCTAGCATAAGTGCGATGAAAGGCAAGAGACATGTAAAGGCGGGCTAAGTTGATTTGTGCGACTTGAAGAGCATGATTGGTAACAAGTGAAGAATGTGCAGGGCATAGTTGGTAACAAGTGAAGAATGTATAGAGTATAATCTCTTATTACTGCAGATTTAATAATTCCTTAAATGTGCTCGAGAATTTTATATTAATATTATTGTCTATGAAGAAAAAAAAATTAATATCAATGTGTAAATCTTTAAAATTGAGGATTTATAAGTCTTATAGAGGGAAATTGGACTTAGGAATCTTAAAATGAAGATTTATACTTGCCCCACTTCTCAACAATATAAAATTACTAAATGTATATATTTCAAATTCTCAAGAAAAGTTTATGAAGAATTCTTAATGATGTGATTGCTAAATGTTGACAAGATAAGCGGAAATGTAAAAGTAAAACTTATGTTCCCGACGATAATATAGTTGGAGCAAAGCTTTGAAAATAATGATAATGATAGTAATGTGCCCAAGGTGGCAATGAAAGATTTGAAAGAGGCCCAATGGGCCATTGAGCCAAATGTCCTAGTGAAAAGAACAGCTCATAACATGCATTAAACGAGGGCTATATTTGCCATTTCGTCGAAGTTTGGATCCTTAGTTTACAGTCCTCGTTTCCTCGATCGACAAAGGAAAGAGAGAGAGAGAGAGAGAGAGAGAGAGAGTTTTTTGAAGAGGCCTGATGTCCCAAAACCGCCCAAAAAGCGCAGATCTCCTTCCTCCAATCTCTAATGTCGGCTTTCCTTGATCCGACAAACAAAAACCCACGAATATTTGGATCTCGGGAAAGAAACCCATTTCCCCTTTTCTCCTGCCGTTCCTCCACCAATCAGATCTATCAAACCCTCGCATAGAAGTTTTCCTCTGTTCTGCACATCTGGGTGTTCTCTTTTCTTCGATATCTGCTCTTTGGTGGCTTTTTTTGGTTCATTTCGATCGCGTGATTTGTGAATTACGGTGAATTCGATCGGGTTTGAGGTCCCAGAATGGCAGCACCGAATATGGAAGTATTCGATGCGTATTTCCGAAGGGCGGATTTGGATAAGGATGGGAGGATCAGTGGCGCTGAGGCTGTCGCCTTCTTTCAAGGATCGAATTTGCCTAAACAAGTCCTCGCCCAGGTAATTTCAGTGCCCGCTTCTTAATTTCTTTTGTTTTTATGGTGTGGGTGTTTTGGTTATCGCATTAGTTTTTTCAAGTCTTAAACTTTATTGGAATTTCGATGGTTCGTTTGTTGTCTGTGTATTGATTTAGTTGTTTGGAGCTTGCAATGTGGTGATCTGGGTTATTCTCTTCTCAAATAACTTGTGTTGTTAGGATGATTGATTTCCATAATTGGCATGGAGTGCTGTTGTAACTTTAGATTGTATCAGGTAAGACTAGAGCTGCAGATCAAGTACAAATTCTCCATAGGATGTCCCGTTGTTTCCGAGAGCAAACGCAGTTGACAACGTAGTCATCTAGAACTTCTGTTGTGGTTTAATGTTTGCTTACTTCCATTGATATAATTGACTATCAGAATCTTCTAGTTGCATCTGGCGTTTTGATTGTGATCTTTCTGATGGTATATTTTTCAGTAGTCGGTCAAGTTTGATCCTTTTTTGGATTCTATTGATATGCTCTGCATTTGTTTTGGGGTCTTGGTACATTTTGTATATGCCTTTTATCTCACTTCGGCCTTTTATAACACTTACGGGGTACAAAATGTCCACGTAACTATTGGTCTCATGGAAATGTTTAGTTTCCCTCAATTTGAAGGATGAAAGTCTTGACCTAGTTTCTCAAGCACTTTTCATTGTGTTACAAATCATTTTGACGATTATCCAGCAAAAAGAAATGGGTTTTAAATGCATATCATATCATATCATCAAAGCCTTATCCAATCTAACTGGGTTTGGCTGATTGCTGCGTTTCTCAAAATAGACCTCAATGGCAAGTTTTTATGGCTTACTACCTGTTTGATGTAGCCTTCCTTTTTTCCAGGCTTGGGGCCATATTTCAAAAAATGACACATGGTAGAGGAAAATCGAGCTGGGTCGTTGGCATGGGGCCATCACAATGCATCTTGTCAAAAAGGGCCTTTGGTAACGGACAATTAAAAGAGGAACCGCTATTAAGGAAGAAAAATGAATGGATTGAGCCATTGGAAAGGGACCATTGAAGCGGGACACTGAAAGGGGCATCAAACATTGTAAATGCATTCATGCACATCACCGGTGAGATGATGAAGCCATTTAAGATGGAGGCTAAGGTGAAATGTAACAGCTCCTTACACAGATGGCAAATAATGGCCATAAAAAAAAAAGAAGAAGAAGAAGAAAAAGGATAGTAAATAATAGAACTCTAGTTTAGCATCATTGGGCCCTGGTTCCTCTCATTGTAGATTATAATTTTTCCTAACAGAGTTTTTTATTATTATTTCTGAGTTGCTTTTCCTAATTGTCCTTTGATTCTCGATTTGAATATCACAGGATTTATGGTTCCAAGCATCTTAGTTGGTTCAAATTATCTGATTTTTTTATGCAAAGTGTGGTATGTAAGGTTTTATATCGCAGTGCCAGTGACCATGTCAGTCATGACTGGGACAAATCGGTGCCTTCCATGGCATTCCTCATGTCCATGTCAGATCTGTATGACCATGCTGGTCCTAAAAAGTCTCCAAAAAAAATAATAATAATAATAAAAGAAAAAGAAAAAGAAAAAAAACCCAGAAAAAGTTAGAAATAATGAAAAACCAGTTGAAATGTGCAAAATAAGCTATTTAAGTACTATTTCATCTCGATCATAGAGATCTTTAGTCTTGTTGAATGCTAAGTCACTGATGCAATGCTCAATATTTCATATGGCTAATCATTAAAATCATAAAAGAAATACCTCTACTGAAAAAGACCAAAGCCTCATTTGATTGGTTAAGGTTTTTGAGTCTAGATCACAAACATAGAGCTCAAAATCTTGATTTCTAGTCCAAGAGTTGGTAGATCTAAGCTTTAGAAGGCTTTAGAGTGTGAAGCAAAGTGTAGGAAGGAAGCAAATGTGAAAATGAGTGAGACAAATCAAAATCCTAGGACTTCAGATGATGAAATCTGGCAACTACAAATGAGTTTCTAGCACAAAATGGCCTCTAGGAACCCTTAGAAGAGAGGAATGGAGGAAAGAAAGCCCATTTTAAAAAAGGAGGAAAGAAAGCAAAACAAGTGAGTTGGGGTTGCATAATCAGACAAAAGAAGGATATAAAAGACTTTCAGGCCCATAGGGTGACTAGTCTGACTCGTTTGGTATGGGTCAATTCTAGAGAAGGTGGGAGGAGTTGCCTCTGACTTGTCCAGAGAGAGAGAGAGAGAGAGAGAGAGTCCCTTCCAATACTGCATGATAGATACTGACTTGTTTTGGTACTGGTCGTCATCGAGTTGGCTCAAATGAGATGCATCAGTGCTGGACAAAATTTAGAACCTTGGGTAAGATTCTTTTCTTGGATATAAAGTTACTGTTACTGTCATAAATGAGCAGCTTTTTTTGTTCCACTTATGTATTGTACAGTTGCTCTTGATTCTATTCATAAAAAATGACTGGCTGTCTGCAGATATGGATGCATGCTGATCAGAACAAGACTGGTTTCCTTGGTCAGGCAGAGTTCTATAATATGCTAAAACTCGTGACTGTAGCACAAAGCGGGCGAGTATTAACACCAGATATTGTTAAAGCAGCCTTATTTGGTCCTGCTGCCGTTAAAATCCCAGCTCCTCAGATAAATCCTGCAGCCACACCTGCCCCTCAGGTGAATTCCGTGGGATCACCTGCTACTCAGATGAGTGCAGTACCACAAACTACTTCTCAAAATCCGGGGTTTAGAGGGCCACAAGCACTTCCAAATGCAGGCATGAACCAGCAGTTTTTCCCCTCTCCAGCCAACCAGTTTATGAGACCACCTCAACCCACGGCTGGTGCTTCACTTCCAGTGCAGGGCAGTAGTCAAGGTTTCCCAGGGGCAGTTAATACAATGGCTCCACATTTTCCAAACTCTTCTTCCAATTTGTCATTCGGCACAAGGCTGCCTGGAGCCTCAACGACTGCAACCTCTCAAGTACCTAATAGAGGCGTTTCTCCCTCTATGACACAAGATGGGTTTAGAGGATTTGCCCCATCAGGTCCCATTCCTTCAGTGCCACCTAGACCACAAGCACCATCTGGGCTAACACCCTCTGTTCCACTGAAGCAGGATGGATTTAGTGGATCAGCATCATCGGGTCCCACTATCACTTCTGCAGTACCACCCAGACAACAAGCCCCATCTGGGCCAACACCCTCGTTTCCTCCAAAACTGCGAGATCCAGCTGTATCATCATTCCAGCCCACAGTTAAGGATTCAAAAGCGTTGACAGCCTCTGGGAATGGTTTTAGTTCTGGCTCAATTTTTGGTGGGGATGTGTTTTCTGCCACTCCATCTCAACCTAAACAAGATGTTACTGCTCAGAATCCTGATGTTTTTACTTCATCTGCTATTGCCCCGGTATCCACTCAGTCTTCAGTTAAGCAAGGGCAGGTTGATCCCTTCCAGTCATTGGCAACACCAACTGGGAGTAGTCAGTTTCAACGGCCTCCATCTCAGGTTAAACAAAACCAACATGATGGTGTTTCAGTTGGGTCTGCTTCTGGCCAGACCCACCCTCCATGGCGAAAAATAACTCAATCTGATATTCAGAAGTACTCTAAGGTATTTGTGGAGGTAGATACAGATAGAGATGGCAAAATTACAGGTGAACAGGCACGCAATCTGTTCCTCAGTTGGAGACTGCCCAGAGGTTGGTCACTTGCTTTTCGCTAGAGTGGGGATGTTGACTGGTCCAATCTGGGATTCCATGATTTTTATTTCATTTTATTTGTTTTCTTAAATTTACACATGAAAAGTGCAACTGCATTTAATGTTAAAAAAGGGGCATCTGCAAAACTTTATTATTTCTTTGTATGTACTTGCATTTCAGATCTTTATTTTGTCGTCATCATCTTCGTCATCATCATCATCATCATTTAGTTTTCTTTCCCTTCTTCTAAACATCACTGTTTCTCAAGTTGCTTGAATTTAATTCTTCTTTTTCTTTAGGAATTCGTTTGAATCTTGTAACTGTTCATGCATGCAAGGGAGAAATCACGGTGGTACCTAGTCAAGTTGTTCTTTCTTGGTTTTGGTGGTTTATCATAACTGGCCATTTCATTTTGTGTCTGCTTTTACTTTTTGCTCAGATCTGCTTTGTTCATTCCATCCCATCGATGTTGCGCGACACACGTTTAGATGGCATGCCTTTGTCCACGATGTGGACTACCACAATTTGTGTGCTCTTACTTAAATTAAGCTAGCTGCCTCATTAGAAATGCCACACATATATGAAAGAAATGAAAAATTATTAAAATTATAAAAGTCTCCAAGAAGTCACATTCACCACATGTGTGCAGTCCACGTGATAATGATGAGTGGACTTGGCTGATATTTGGGTCAGTTATGGGTTCTGAAATCCATCTGCTTTGTGTGTGGCCCCACACCCACATCTGTGCGCGCGTGAGCCCAAGGGATCTCTCTTTCGTAGTCTCTTCCTAGTTGTTTTTGGTTAAGATGGAAAAGCACTATTTACCTATCAATCTAGTTGCTTGACTGGTAGTTTGAAGTTACTGTACAACTGTTGCATTCTCATTATGCTATTTCTCTCTGCTTGTCAGAGGTCTTGAAGCAGGTGTGGGACTTATCTGACCAGGATAACGATAGCATGCTTTCCATGAGAGAGTTCTGCACTGCACTCTATTTAATGGAACGGTACCGAGAAGGGCGTCCTCTTCCATCAGTGCTTCCAGATAGTATAAGGTTTGATGAGTTATTGTTGCGAGCCATGGGTCAACCAACTGCTGCATATGGCTGGCAGCCCACTCCTGGTATCCTCAATGGACATCATTCTTGCCAATGTTCTTTCTATATAAAAAATAGAGATAAAAGGGAAGGTAAAAGAGTAAAAAAATAAATAAATAAATAACAAAAGAGAGGCTAAATTGTTAATGCTAGATGCCACACTTTTGGAGCTCATTTCTATATGACCACAGTGCATATGTTGGCACACTCATTGCACATTCAATCATGAGATGGGCCTCACTGTGTGGATTTAGTGATTCTGACTAATCATCAGGCTGGCCCCTCGTGTTTGTCCATCATGGACCATTGGCCTGGTGTTTTCAACTGTCCTTGTGTCGCGTCCACTAGCCCATCCCATCTGTTGCGAAGTATGCCTTAGTGTTGTGCTGGAGCATCTCTTTGATGCAGAACATGTTGGAGATGGATCTGATCTTGCAAGCCACCTTGGCATCACCAGAACTGTGAGAACCACTCAATTTCAGTCCTCTGTGTGTGTGTGTTTTTTGGCTGGGAGAGAGGGAGGAGCGGGGAGAGAGGATGGGATGTTGGTGCTGTGGGGGTTGGGGGTGGGTGGAGGAGGTGCTACTGAACCTAAAAAATGAGTAGACTTTAACCAATTTGCACAGATGTCTTTTTCGTAACGCCCCACACACACACACAACAACAACAACAACAAAAATGCCAGTCATGCATGCAACCACTCTCCAGCATGAGGGACCATTTTCCCTATTGTTCCTGGGAATTGGAGTATAAATGTGGCCTTATTATCAATATTCATACTTGATTAGGCTTGCCACAGCAAGGGTTCTCTGGAGCACGTTCAGATAGTGCCCCTCAGTCCATGCCACAGAAGTCAGGAGTGCCAGTAATGGAGAAGCATCTTGTGAACCAACCCAGTACAGAGGAGCAGAGTGCCTTGAGCTCAAAGTTCCAAGGGGCAACAGATGGAGATAAAAAAGTATTGCTGTTTGAACCCTACTTGTGCTTGATATATGTATGGAAAATTTTTTATAATGTTAACATGAGCCAAACCTGCAACCTTGTGGTTAACAAAAATACCAATTTCAATCTCCAGATTCATGTGCCTTGGAAAATGTTGAGGAGAAAGATGTACATTTCTCATTGACAAGTTCAACCAATTCCCTTTTGTTACAGAAGTCATTTATGTCGACTACTGATCCCAGACAAGCTCCTAACATATGAAAGATTTATAGACCACGCATGAATAAAGAATACCCACTAGAAGAATCCATATAGGCCTCAGAAGATCCCAGCAGCTCTGTCCATGGGTCCATTTGATGCAAGGGTCCATCTGAAAGAGAAAACTCATTTGAGCCATAAGATGGTAAAATTTTGAATCTGGAGACACCACCACATATCTAATGCAGACAATGTCTCGACTGTACACCAGAATCCAAATTGTTTTTGGAGCCAAAGCATGATCTCTCTCGCCCTTCTTAATATTCACCACATCAAAAGTCTTAAATGAAGGTGTTTAGAATAATAATTGTCAAGCTAGTCTTCTGATCCCATTGAGCTTCATATAGAAATCTTTATCATCATATGCAGCCCATTCCTATGCAGGAGCACTTCATCTGCCTGCATGACTAATGTAGACATTCTTAACAAATCATCTGCCTGCATGACTAATCTAGACATTCGTAACAAGTGCTTCAACCTTTCTTGGATGCCTTAACTTCTGTGCTGAATCCTCCATCATATATCTAGCTAGCTAATGTGAATCTTCCAATTTCTAGTTGATTTTCCTTAAATATTTCTCTCGCTTTGACTGCATGCCATTTTGTCTTAAGCCTTCTAAAAGCAAATGCTCTTTTTTTTTTCATATAGATTTATGATAATGAATAAAAACATCAAAATCAAGATAACCTTGCTAAACACGGCATAGAGTTGAGGACGATATCCTCTTTGCAACAACACCAACGAATACGGGGCAAAGTCCCCAAAACCACTTCAAATTATCTCCCATTTTTAAATCTTCATTTCAGATGACTTAACGTGAAAGAATTTCCTTGGCTCTCGATGCCTTAAAATAGGCAATTTTCACAATATTGGATGGTGAAAAAATATTTTTGTCACATGCTTCAATTCTTGTAGTCTTATTCATTGAATAATTACTTGGACAGTTTATTAGAGTACTTGTGTTGATTTGGATGAACATTTTTTTTTTATTGGGCAAATGGAAGGTGGAAGAATTGGAGAAGGTTATTCTAGATTCTAAAGAGAAGATTGAATTCTACCGCACTATGATGCAAGAACTTGTGAGTTGTTTCTTTTTGAGCTTACGTTTGTTGTTGTTGTTTTTTTTTTTTTTTATATATGTATTTTGAAGCATGCTTGGAATAATGAAATCTATAAATTAATCAATTAAAGGGTTGTATTGTTAATGCATGCATTTGATCTTCAGATTTGATGTGTCACAACATTTACACAAGTAAATCCAGTTTTTTTTGGCCTTTTAAAGTAATTTTTTTCAATTGCTAACTGATAGCTGTTCTGTGGACGACCTGATCGGCTTCATTGTGTTATTAATTGTTGGAAACAGCAACATACTCGCTGAATGGGTGTGCTAGTACTTGCATCTCTCAGATACAAAATAATGTTTGTTTCCAAAATTTTAACTTCTTTTAGAAACATGTTCCTTTCAAAGTGATAAGAACTGTAACGGGTTGGACTTTGGAGTTCCTTATGAATTAATGTTGCCTTTTATTGGTTGTTCAACCGACAGTAGAACTAATTAAGATATATTATATCATTAGGAATGCTCTAAGAGACCCAAGAAGTCTGAAGAGAATGGCAATGAATGATTTTCAAACTCTCTAGTCTCTATGACTCATATCAAGTCCTTGCTTGTAGCACTGTCACTATCCGAATTGGGTTTGAGGCCAATAACGATTCAGGGCTTGAATCTGAGTCCAGTTCAGACATTGGAATGGGTCCTAGTCCACCTAATTATGTTATGGGAGGCTGAGGCCTAGTAAATGATTTAGCCATGGATTCACTGCTAGCCTATTTCTACAGAATTACTGCAGGAACAATCAGATCTGGCGGTTTGATTTTCTTGTAGTCTGCAATCAGTGCAAGAAAACAACAGGGCAGGTCAATTGTATCCACTGTTACGAAGGAATGATCCACTAAACTTTCTGTTCTGGTTAGAAGACACAAATCTTTGCAGAAAAATGCATAAACAGTGCTCTGTATATCTTTTAATTGACTGCCCAGAAAGCTAACTTCATACAGTTGACCAGAAAGCTGACTTCATACAGTTGACCAGTACATCATCATCGTCATCAAAGCCTTATCCCAACCATGTTGGGGTTAACTACATGAACTTTGTTTCTTCATTTCATTCTATTTTGAGCTAAATCCTTAGATAAGTTAAATTTCTTCAAAGTTGACTAATACATGATTTGATAAAATCCTAGAATTCTGACTTCATATAGTTGACCATTACATGATTTAGTAAAATCCTACAATGCTCTAGAAATCAGTCAAATCTTTCTTCCCACTCTTATTACTATTATTTCCTAATATAAAGTTGTTAGATTATTCTAATTAGAAGTTCAAAAAAAAAAAGAAAATAAATTTAAAAAAAAACATAAGTTCTGCTGGCTAGATCTTGTCCAGAATAATTTGGATGATTTGATTTGTGGGCCGGTGGCTTCTATACAGGAGACAAGGTGGAAAGTAAATAAAGCTAAGGAGCTCACGAATGGTTATAAGCTTTTCTGTGCAGAAAAGAGTAATACGAGAAATGGAGTGGGTATAGTTATAGATAAGGATTTGCAGGAGAAAATTGTGGGGATAAAGAGGTTTAGTGATAGAATTATAGCAATTAAACTAGTGCTAGAGGAAGACATAATCCATATCATCAGTGCATATGTTCCCTAAGTAGGATTAGAGGAAAGTGTGAAAAGACAATTTTGGGAAGAGATAGATGATTTAATGCGAGAAATCCCTAATAATGATAAGATTTTTCTTGGAGGGGATTTAAACGGCCACATATGAAGAGATAATAGAGGATATGAGAATGTATAGAGGGTAAGGATTTGGAGAAAAGAATGAATTCAGAAACACTATATTGGACTTTGCAATGGCATTTGATCTTGTAGTAGCAAATACTTACTTTAAAAAGAGAGATGGGCATTTAATTACCTATAAAAGTGGGAGTAATAGGAGTCAGATAGACTTTTTTTTAGTTAGAAAACAAGACTGATTGGCTTGTAAAGATTGCAAGGTTATCTCAGGAGAGAGTTTGACCATGCAACATAGGCTTGGAGTTTTAGATATTTGCATTAGAAGTAAAAAGAGAGCGGTAATAAACAAATGAGCCCTAAAACAAGGTAGAGAGATTTGAAGGAGGAAAGGGCAAATATATTTGAGGACAAAATGATTGAGAAGGGAGAATGGAATCTTGAAGGAGAAACTACAGTAATGTGGAATCAAATGGCTGATTGCATTAGGAAGGTTGCAAAGGGGGTACTTAGAGAATCAAAAGGAAAGAGACATGTTAATAAAGAAATATGGTGGTGGAGTGTGGAGGTTCAATAAGTTATTCGAGAGAAAAGACATTGCTACAAAGATTGGCAGGTGATTAAGGGTATGGAAAATTTTAAGCTGTATAAGAAGGCAAAGAAAGAAGCTAAGAAAGTAATAAGTAGTACAAAGTTTAAAGCATACGATGATCTCTATAATAAGTTGGAAACAAAAGGAGAGAAGGATATTTTTAAGCTCGCAAAAATAAGAGAAAAGAGAAGTAGGGACGTAGATTATGTCAAATGTATGTCAAATGTATCCTAAGAAGCACGGACACTTCTAAGAAAGTAACATGTTTGTGTTAGACACGTGTCGGAACCGACACTTCTCGAACACTCTCGAACACGTGTCTGATACTATTTAGCCGTGTCCATAATTAAAAACTAAAAATCTTAATTTCGGACACTTGTTTGACACTCTTTTTGCAACGTGTCCTACAATTCCTAGCCCGTGTCTATGACTAAAAAATAAACATGAGGCCAATATCTCTTAGACACTTTGTTAACATGTGGTTATTAAAACTTGTAAACTTGATATATGACAATTTTATACCATGAAAAAATATATGATTGTAAATATCAATCATATCACAAGCAAAAGGCAAATAAATATTTCACTAAAGAATAGGCCTTAAGATTGGCTTCTTTTTTGCTTTTTGTTTTTTTTTTATAGGGAGGAAAAAGAGATGATCCGCCCTTTTCTTTATATGGATTTTATGGAACTATGGATATTTCATGTTTAATGATTATGAATTATGTTTTAGTGTTGTATTGATATTTGATAATTTGATATATTTGTTAGTTGGTACTTGAATTTTTATTTTTTGATTGCTAAATTGATTAAAAAGTTAAAATGATACTACTTTTTTAGTAGATGATTATATATATAAATTAATATATATTATTAACGTCTCCCGGCGTGTCCGTGTCCTACTTTTTTGAGAAATGCCGTGTTGGCGTGTCCATGTCGTGTTATATCTGTGTCTCGTGTCCGTGTCCATGCTTCTTAGAATATATCAAGGACAATGAGGAAAATGTTTTGGTGAAGGACAACGATATTAAAGAAAGATGGAATGAATATTTTAGCAAACTTTTAAATTAAAAACATATGGGGGATACAAGAACTAAGGAGGATACTTCATTACCAGAGCGTACTTTTCTCCATAGAACTGGAGGGGTGGAAGTAAAGGAAGCATTGAAACGAATGAAAACAAGAAAGGCTACAAGTCCAAATGATATTCCTATAGAGGTATGGAAATGCTTAGGAGAGGTTGGGGTGAGTTGATTATGTAGACTATTTAATAAGATACTTGTGACAAAGAAAATGTCGGATGAATGGAGAAGAAGCATTGTAGTACCTATATATAAGAATAAGGGAAATATACAAAATTGTACCCACTATCGAAGTATTAAACTTACAGTCATACTATGAAGTTATGGGAGAGAATAATGGAGCAAAGACTTAGATGGAAAACCAAGGTTGCCGAAAATCAATATGGTTTTATGCCAGGGAGGTCAACTATGGAAGTTTTCTTTTCACTTAGGCAATTAATGGAAAAATATCAAGCAAAGAGGAAAAATCTACACATTGTCTCTATCGATTTAGAAAAAGTTATGATAGGATACCGAGGAATTTAGTTTTGTGGTTTTGAACAAAAGGAATATCCTCAAAAGTTACATTAAAATTTTTAAGAATATGTATGAAAGAGCAGTAACAAATGTGAGAATCACATGTAGAGAAATAGGTGGATTTCCTGTGACTATAGGTTTGCATCAGGGATCAGCTTTAAGCCCTTATCTCTTTGCATTAATTATGGATGAGTTAACTATGCATATTTAAAAAGAAATATCATGGTGTATGTTGTTTGCATTTGATATAGTATTGGTTGATAAATCAAGAGATGGTGTAAATACAAAACTCGAGAGATGGCGGGGGGTATTAGAATTTAGAGGCTTTAAAATAAGTCGTATAAAGACAGAATATATGGATTGCAATTTTAGTTGACATATACAAAGTGTTGAAACCACTGTCAAAATTGAAACCCATGAGATACTATATAGAGATTCTTTTCGGTATCTGAGCTCAATGATTAGTAAGGATAGGGATATTGACGAAGATGTGGAGCATAGGATAAAAGCTGGATGGTTAAAGTGGAGACTAACTTTTGGAGTGCTTTGTGATAGACGAATGCCAACGAAATTGAAGGGCAAATTTTACAGGACAGTGGTTAGATCAGCTATGATATATGAAACAGAATATTGGCTAATTAAGAAGACTCATACACATAAGATGGATGTAGCGGAGATGAGAATGCTTAGGTGGATGTATGGTAAAACTAAGAAAGATAAAATTAAAAATAATGCTTTCGAGAGCATTTAGTGGTAGGCTGGTAGCACCAATAGGGGATAAAATTAAAGAAACCCGTTTAACATGGTTTAAGCATGTTGAGCATAAGCCGGTAATGGCACCGGTGAGAAAAAATTTGGCTATACAGGTGGATGGCTCATCAAGAAGTAGGAGTATGCTGAAGAAAACATTGATGGAGGTTATTGAATCGGATTTGAAGAAGTTTAACTAATCTAAGGATTTAGTTCAAAATAGAATGGAATGGAGAAACAGAATTCATGTAGTTGACCCCAATATGGTTGGGATAAGGCTTTGGTGATGATGATGATGATTTGATTTGTGGGCGTCACATGGCTTACATTCTGGAGAGGTGAGTCCCAGCCATTTGAAGTCCACCCATGGGCGACCAAAAGGGTATTGGGCCCCCTTTGGTCCATGTTTTTAGGCCCAAATGAACTATCAGTATGCTGTTCTTCTGCAAATTGCAGAAAACCCCCTGTAGTTTTAGAAAATTAAAACAGCACTACCTGCTTAGCCAATAAATTCTCTAGGGGTTTGTTTGGTCCATTTTTTTAGGCCCAAACTTCAGCCGACAAGGCGCCTGGAAATCTGGTGAACCACTCATGTCTGTTTGGTGCAGCTGTGTGGAAGTGGAGAATCCCAGCGATTATTGCATTTTTTGTACGTATTTTCCGCAGTTGAGAGGATCCAGAGATCCTATGTAAGGTGGTAGGAAGTTCGTTGCGGCAGAAGGGGAACTACTGTTCCCTTTTTTTATTCCTCTTCCTCAAAACGTTCCAAATGCAACCTAGAGCATTAGTCACCTTCCTACATACTAGACAAACAACCCTTTGGTAGATTCTGAATTTTATCTATTGGAAGCTAATATCCAATTTTCCTTGCCCAAACAATTACATTAGATGTGGTTGTGTTTGTGCTTCCAAGTGAGTGCTTAGCTTTTATTGAGAGGTTATGCTTTAATGTAACTAACGAAAAATAGAAAATGTGATTTGAGGACTAGAGGCTGCTAGCAGTAAGGCAATAGGAATTACAAATATATGGTAGGTTTTTATTTTTTTTTATTTTTTAGGGAGATGTTTAAGTTATGATAGTGCTTTGGATGTAATGCCACTTGGGATGCTTTAGAGGTTTCTGTTTTAAAATGTAGAAGGCTATTATTTTGGTTGATTTGTCTTAGAGATTTTTTATGCCTTCAATATAGCTATGGCCAGACCAAGAAGCTCTCTTATAAGTTTTTTTTAGATTGTCTTACTCTTACAAGCTTTGGTCCCATTTTGATTTCCTTCAAAAGGTTATCCAATTATATTAAGCTTCAAATGTGACAAGTTATGATGAACCAGTGATACCCAACTGATATGTGCTCTTATGCCCATGCTTATGATGCTAATCTAAAAAGCTTTAGGAGCATGAAGTTCTCAAATTGCTTTGAGAAATTTTTTCAATTGATATTCTGGTTACCTTGTGTGTTAGGTTCTGTACAAGAGTAGGTGTGACAATCGACTTAATGAGATCACTGAAAGGGCATCTGCTGATAAACGCGAGGTTCCATCCTTTGATAATCAAAGTTCATATTTCTTAGATATTTTACCTGTTTTGACTTCAAATTCTTTGGACTACTACAGCTTATTGTTATCCCAAGAGTGATGCGCTAAATAAATCTTCAGGTTGAATTACTGGCTAAGAAATATGAAGAGAAGTACAAGCAAGTAGGAGAGATAGCTTCAAAGTTAACCATTGAAGATGCTACATATCGTGAAATTCAGGTATAATAACCTTTCATCTCCTGGGTTGACATTCATTGAAATAGTCTTGCCAGCATGTGCTTTATGGATTTAAGCGCCCACTTTTTGATATGAGCATGTTTTTGTGAGAGTATTTGAAAGTGATTGCCATGTTGAAATTATATCTTATTCATTTTTAGGAGAGGAAAATGGAACTACATAATGCAATTGTTAAAATGGAACAAGGTGGAAGTGTTGATGGCTTGCTTCAGGTAAATTTTATCATGAGGAATCTACATTAGTTTTATTTTTATATTTCTGTGCTGTGCTAACTTGCCTAAAATGTCGTCATATCCAGGTTCGTGCTGATAGGATACAATCAGATATTGAGGAGCTAGGGAAAGCATTTAATGAGCGCTGCAAGAAATTTGGATTAAATGTTAAGTCAACTACAGTAATTGAGCTTCCCTTTGGTAGGCACTTTTGGATTTGGACTCACACTGTCCGCAGTTTCTCATTAGCTTTGAGTCCTCCAATGAGCTTCTACATTGAATTCTATGTGCCTCATGTAGAAATTTATTTCACAAATTTATTGTGTTAACATTGTGGTTTGTGGAATTTATTTAATTATCTGAACAGTTTTTAATATTTTACCTGTGTTAGGAATTGTATGCTTCTAATAAAGGCCAACCTAATCATTTGGGTTAAACCACTTAAGCTTGTAAGTTTCAACTATAAATGCTGAAATTCCTATGAGAATGATTTTTTATAGGTATTTATTAGTATATTTCACTAAGAGTGGATCTAGGTATGGAAGGCGAACACTTTTTTCCCCTTCTTTGGTTTTTTTTTTTTAATTATAACAATAAACACGATGCTTCTGATGAAAATATGCAAGCCTCAGGCTATTACTTTGGTTCTTTTTGGGCCTCAAGGCTATTTATTAGTATGTTTGATTCTTTTTGGGCCTCAGGCTATTACTTTTCTTGCTTTCTACTCTGTTTGATGTTTTTGTTTCATTTCTTTGGATGGTTGCTGTTGTTTTTTGGGGGCTTCCTTTTGCCCTTTGCTTCTAGGTATAATTCTATTGTACCTGTTAAGCTTTTTAATTCTAGTTACTATTCAAAAAAAAAAAAAAAACCCATACTGCAAGCCATTTGTGCAAGAGAATTATTCACTGTCAATTAATATTCTATGCACATTTCTCTCTTCAAAACTCCTTTTTCAGCCAAAAAATTTGCTCCACTGTATGGAACTCTTCTCACATTCTCCTGAGGCCCTCCTATGCTGAACCCTCATCTTCATGGGTCGCCATTAGCCCTCTGCTGAGCCTAAAAACACTAATCATGTATCTTACCTTGAAGTACTCCCCTAGTCCTTGCTCAAGGAGTTCTGGGTTCCCTTTTGAGGCACAATTGAATCTATCTAGGCAACCCTCACCTGTCATTTTTTTTTTTTTTGGCTTCACAAGGAAATCAAACTCATACACCCACTCTCACTACACGTCCCTGACCAGCTGAGCAACTGCCTGGGACTATCTAAACCACTTTTGGTGGAATGCCCACCTATGTTTATTTGCCTTGTGATTTTGGCCTACACTGTGGCTTCTCAATATCTTTTAAAATCACACTCTTGAACCCCAATCTATGTCCTTGAGGAACTTGATGTTTTCAATTAAACTCAGGGATATGATGTTTTCAATGAGTAACTGAAATATTTTCCCTCTCCTGTGAGATGGTTGATCCCCTTGAGACATGTATTGCCAACGCTTCATGGAACATTCTTGAGAAAGGGAAGAAATGTTAACAAAATGTCCGAGCTACATTGCAATCACTAAAAAGGTTGTCTACTGTTTCTTTCTCCCTTTAGCACAGCCAATAATTTGGAATAGTGTATGCAACCTCTCCTATAACTGCAAAAATTCTCTGATGGTCCTGTCCAACAAATGCCGAGACGTATGACAGAGCAAAGCCCTTACCCACTAGCACATAATGGGTTGGCCATAAAATATTATTTAAAAATTCTTACCTATAGATAAAATATAAAACAGAATGTAGAAATGAATACGAAATAAAAGTCTTTTCATCATTATATACACTTGATAAGTGAGATTGTACAAGCCTTCTACTTCTTCTTCCAATGACTCAATGTACACTTGTTGAGTGAAAATTGGGAAGTCTTCGTCCAGTGACTCAATATGCACTTGAAGAGTAAGTTGAGCAAGACAAGTTGCAACTTACAGTTTTGACCCATTAGTTATTGAAAAACTCATGCATGCCTATTTTTGGGAAATCTTCAAATAACTGCCTGTCTTTTTGTGAATTTACATAAAACAATCTGTATTATCCATTTGTGCACTTAACCACCCTTTGACCAGTGGTCCGGCCTGTTTTCCCAATTTACTTACATCTCATGAAGCTCAGCCAGTTTTTTTCTGGAAAATATGAAAATGGCCTTAGAAAACTAGTAAATCTGGTGGTTTGGCTGTTTCTAAAATAACTCAAGTGACTTTGGTAGGGCCATCTTGCAAGTTGTTAAAAGGATCCAAGTCCTCTACAGCTTCCATGGCAGGAATCTCCTCAATCCTTTTTAAAATAGTACATGTGGTAAGAGTTTCCAGGGCCCATTTGTCTACCACATGGAAGAGTGTCTTGGGATCCAAATCCTTTACAGCTTCAACCTGTTGGTTGTTGCCTTGTTGGTTGAGCCCGCTAGTCTTTTCTGCAGAATGATACTTGTAGGCCATTGGGGGTAGGACTTGCAATTTAAATCCATGACGGCAGTAAGCATGTTGCACAGACTAGTTCATGCATGATTGCATCTTAGCTAAGGAATTGGAAGCTAAGGAATTAGAGACAATAATGTACAGATACGTGGAAGTTGGAGGTGCTATGTACCGAAGAGAAGAAAAGACAAGTGAAGAAAAGAAAAATAAAGAGGTTGAAAGTGCTTAGGCTATTGGTGTCTTATTGATTCCATAGTGGCATTGATACCAGTTGGCTCATGTTTAACATGACATAATTTTAAGAATTGAGTTATAGATTGACTAATTTCCTAATTCATGTCTATTGTCTGATGATATTAAAACAACAAAGAGGATAGCTATATTTGATGTCCTTTAGATTTTGGGATTATTGGATTGTATTCTGTCAAGTCTGAAACCTGAAATGAATACACTTTATCTTTTAAGCAAACCACCTACTCCACACGCTTGCAAAAGATTAGGTCTGTCTCCCATTTAGAGCATCCCAGGACCCATCTTTTGCAGGACGCACACTGGGTAATGACCTTTGTTTTTTAACCTGTCATCTTGTTCTCCATGCCATCATTAGGTTGTTTTTTCAGTTAATTTGCAGAGGAAGTTATACCAGACGATACACAACACATACTTCTGTGAGATCTACCTGCAAATCTCTTAACTAATTTCTAGAGAACTTATAGAGAAGGAACTGTCCACAGGAAGAAGGAAAGCATAATGATGGATTTACTGTCACATCCTGAGGATTAACGAACAGTATGGTCTATCCAATTTTTCCCACTTAGCTATGCTTAAAATCCTTTTCAATGACCATCCAACATGTTATGTTGACTTTAATGAAATAAGTGGCTCTGTGAATAAGGTGTAACAGTCCTTAAGAAACCAAAATTTCTCTCGTTCAATGTGTTCCAAATGACCATACAAGATAATATTTTCTAGACCTCTTTTCCTATGAGTGGTTTGCATCATGGAGTATTGTTTGAAGTTGAATTCGATTGTGTCTCATGATTTGCGTTTACTGACATTTCCATTCTTCTCTCTCTCTCTCTCTCTCTCATGTTGTTGACTTATTTTTCTTTCTCTGTTATTTCTTTTTTTTTTTTTTAAATTAAGGTTGGCAACCTGGAATTCAAGAGGGAGCAGCAGTTTGGGATGAAGATTGGGATAAATTCGAAGATGAAGGTATGTTGAAAGTACTTGAAAAGCTTACTATTCCTGCTTTACTGTGTAATATATCTACAACAGTAGCTCTTTTTAGTTTTATTTTTGAAAGATAAAGCTGATTTGATCCTGCATCTTAGTAGTTGCAAGGATGAGCACCTTCTAATTGTCGTTTGGGCTCTTGTGTCCAACTACAAATAGTTGAAACTGTGGGTGTGATTTAAGTACCAATACAGTACTTTTAAGTGACACACTCATAAATGAGCATAGTTACCCCAGTGGTAAGGAGTGGAAGTTCTCATTGGGAGTTCCAGGTTTTGAACCTGACCTCCCCCCTCCTTGCATATGGTAGTTGTCATTACCTCATGTGTGTGAGTTGTGTCTCCTGGCATTTTCGAGTTCCTATCACCTCACATGTGTGTGTCTCATAGGGTCCCAACCCCTTAGCTGGGTTACCAAAAAAAGCAAGAAGAAGACACGCAAGGATGTTTCTTTCTTTCTTTCTTTCTTTACAGATCCATTGAAATGAATGGGAATTTAAGTTCAAATCTATAAGGGCCCAGTTAGACCTGTATAGCTATTAAAAAGGGGATAACCCATTGAATGGGGATGTAAGGTTTAGATCAATTTTATTGATTGGAGGGTCTTGTGTTGTTTGCGTAAGGGTCCAGTTGAAAGAAATGGGCTAAATCATAGATTGGATGCTTGAAATTGGCCTAAAATAAGTTCCAAAATTATTTTTTGATTTGTCAAACTGAATGGGGATTCAAGATCAGATATGTAAGGGTCCATTTAGACCTGTTTGGTTGTTAAAAAGGGGATAACCCATTGAATGGGGATGGAAGGTCCATGGTTCAAAATAGCGGCCGCTACACTATTTTGAAAATAGCAGCTCTACATTCTAAAATCTAGTAGAGCTAAGCAGTTTTGATTTTGAATATTATTTTTCCTATTTCTTCTCCTCGATAGCCTTTTCTAAAGTTATCGTTACCCTCATATAGTTTCTAATCACTAAAAGAAAAAAAAAAAACAAACGAGATTGGCTGTTATACAAGATTAAAATTTTTTTACTAAAAAAATTCACACCGCTATTTATCGCCTACTACATAGCGTTTTGGCCATTAGCCTCTACACCCACTGCATGGGAAAGTTTATTCATGGATAAGGGATGACCAACCCAAAATCAGCATAATTAGACTTTAATAAATATGGATTTTGAGGCCCAAAAGATCAACAATGAAAACAGTTAAAAGAAACTGGTGTTTCAAATGTGGGCAACCTCCATCTCTTTCTCAGGCTGATTCTCATACTAAGAATTGGTTCTTCAGTGAAAACTTTTTAATTTATATTTTATAATATAAAATATTTGATTGAAGTTTAACTTATCGAAGGATTTAGCTCAAAATAGAACAGAATGGAGAAACAGAATTCATGTAGCCGACCCCAACATGGTTGGGATAAAGCTTTGATGATGATGATGATGAATATAAAATATTTGATTTTTTTTTGTCAAAGTGAGATGCAACCTTATCTGATATATGAGTATGGGGCCTACTTGGGTTATTTGGATGAGAAGGGAACCATGTTCATTGTGGGGTTTCTCAAGTTCTACATCGGTTCTAGATCTCTAGCCTTCTGATCTAGGCTCAATTTATTTCATGCATTAAAATGTTTCTAGTTGGGTGACAACCTAAGTGTTTATTGCAATGCTAACTGATTTTTTTTTCCGACAT
Source organism: Sextonia rubra (assembly GCA_037013555.1). Taxonomy (NCBI): domain Eukaryota; kingdom Viridiplantae; phylum Streptophyta; class Magnoliopsida; order Laurales; family Lauraceae; genus Sextonia; species Sextonia rubra. Next base: position 56,559,587 of record JASUAD010000013.1, on the reverse strand, counting down.
TAAAAACTGTAAAAAAGAAAGAAAACCAAAAGGCATCCAAAAGGATTCACAAAATGAACATTTTATTGCTGATAAAATATTACTAGGAAGATTTTATTACATGAACCATTAGGGATGTTACCTCTTCTAGGGGACTTCTGGCGGTTTTGATTCGGCTATAACTTAGTGCGCTTGTGCCTGGTAGTAGAAGTCTATTGTTTGTTAATTTAGTCGTGCAGTAGTTAGTTTTTTAATCAATTTTTTGGTAAAGAGTCTTGCAGTAGTTGATATTGATAAAAAAGGACTGTCAAATATTAACTATTCTAGCATTTGATATTGTCCTTTTCAATCGTTCTTGTAGTTTATGTTCTGCTTTCCTTTTAACATGTAATTCCTTTAGCCAAAAAAGGAAGATGATCCATGAATATTTGGCACAGCACTTCACGTTGATATACCATTCCCCCTTTCAGGCTTTGCAATTGATAAAGATCTTGCTGTTGATGGGGAAAACATAGTGGCCCCTCCAAAGCCTGCACATGTTTGGAATGATAGTATAGCCACTGATGACGCCTTTGGCGGTCATTCTTCCTCTGATGTTAATAGCAAGATGGACCAGCCTTCTAGTACCGGTGAACGGATGACTGAGGGCAGTTCAGCATATGCCCAAAGTGAAGATGATTTACCAAGAAGTCTACCTGGGAGTCCACATGGAAGAAGCTCATTAGAAAGTCCATCTCAAGAATTCACTGCTTCACATTTTGAAAAGAATTTGAGTGCTGATGCTTCACCACGTGTGAAAAGTCAGAGGTATAAGGCTTTTTTATATTATTTGTATTTAGACGTCCAGTCATAAAATGGTATGGGCAAATCCTTGTTTTTATGATAGGACTGATTGGTGACCAGAGGGATCATATGATCTTAACTAGTTTATTTTACACTTGTAATATGTGGAAGATTGACTTTGTTCCAAGCATTTGCTTATGCAGTGATCATGGAGGTGCGGAATCAACTGTTTCTGGGGCCAAGTTTGATGAATCTTCCTGGGGTGCTGCCTTTGACGTCAGCGATGATACTGACTCTGTATGGGCTTTTAACCAAACTAAGGTATATTACACTTCTCTTTACAACAGGAAAAAGCTGCCACAGTGATAAACAATATGGGCTTAGAAATTGGAATGCTTGTGGTTTGGTTTTCTTCAAACCAATTTACAATTATGATGCTAATAAGCTAGATCTCTTTAAAAATGATTTGACCTACTACCTTCTCATTTGAAATTGCGTGAGTAATAGTGGAACATTTAGATTCAATTATATTGCTTTAGTTTCATGGTTGAACAAAAAACTTACCAAAGGATGAGGTGATATGTATATGGGACCATCCTTGTACTAGTGATCTTTCTGAATTGGCTTGTATTCTTTCTGCTCATGATCAGAATCCAATAGTATGCAATGGTTTAGTTTCCTTTGTAGCAGCTATGTCCCACTAAATGGTACCGGAGGTTCTTTCTCTTGACATCTTTTCATCTAATTTTTTTATTCTTAAACAGGAATCTGATCATGACCATAACAGACAGAACTCTTTCTTTGATTCCGGCGACTTAGGTCTGAATCCGATTAGAATAGACTCACCCAACTCTGGTAGCTTGTTTCAGAAGAAAGAGAGGAGCTCAATTTTTGCAGACTCTATACCTAGCACACCACTTTTCAACTCTAACTCCCCACCAAGGTATAGCATGGAGCACTCTTTTGACAGCTCGACAAGGTTCGATTCTATGCATGACACAGGGTTCTTCACCCAGCAAGAGGGTTTTGCAAGATACGATTCCATTCGCAGCACTAGAGATTCCGACCGGAGCCGGGGGTTCCCTTCTTTTGATGATGCAGATCCATTCAGCTCAACTGGGCCTTTCAAGTCTTCTGGAAATCAGACACCACGTCAGGGTTCTGGTGGTTGGAGTGCTTTCTAGCCATTTTCACCGAATCAAGTCTGCTTGCTGTGGCTTTGCTGAGCTTTTGGTTTTTTTTTTTCTTGGCTCTTATTGCCAATTTTTGTGTGCTGTTATCGCTAATTATCATATGGGTTCTATGCTTGGGATTTCTCGTCTTTGTAATTTTGCCGTTTCTTTTTTTCTTGAATCAGGTTGACAGTTTTTTTTTTCCTTCCTTTTCATTTTTCTTCCTCAGATATCCTTTGATGTCCATTACTACCAAACATTCTTTATATGAATATGAAGCTTGATTATATGTGATTTGAGGGTTGAAAGAGTTTTGTTTATGTTCTTACACTTGGAACTTGGAATCATCTATTGATAGACGTGTTTGATGCTTGTGTTCAAAATAGACATCTCATGAAGGAAATAATAATAGACATTGAGTTTGGTAAAGAGAGTTTTCATTAACAATTGAATATCAGCCTTTTGTTGTAGTAACCATTATCCCTTCTGCAGTTCTTTTGGTTCGTACCAATATATATATATATATATATGCACAAGAATATTCCCATATATATATATGGTTGCTCTTTTTGTGACTCATTTGAGTTTTGTTTTGTCTTTTTCTTTTTTTTTTTATGAAATTCAAGGGAATTAAATGGTTAGATTTGGGAATAGAGGGCAGAGGCCTTGTGGGTAAGGTGCCCACTTCCATAGCTCCAGGTTTTGAACCCTTGTGAGAGCCCCTTTTTCCCTGTATCCTAGCCACTGGGCCAATCAAGCAAAAATAATGGTTAGATTTGTAGCCACTGAGTTTTCATTCATTACAGTATTTGGTCGCATCTGATAGTGTAGATCGTCTATTTCATTTTGCATAAATAATCAAAACATGCGGATATTGCCTCTAAAATGGATGATTTAAGTGATGCATGGTGGATAAGTTTGACTAAAGCTTTTGATGGACCACAAAATTGTTGGGTCTGCAGTGGGTTCATAACCAAGCTGTCAGCATTTCATTCAATTACTGGGTTCGGCCAGAGTTGAAAGAACAGACCTTACAGAGATCATCCTGGGTCAGGTGGTGTCTCTCATTGCGTGATGGTGGACCCCGTACTTGGATAGTTAATCCAAACCATTTGATCAAAAGGTGAACTACGGCCACCGGTGAGTGATCTATATGTTTTTGCTGTTACAACTTAGAAAGGCATACAGACACTGGGGAAGGCTCTACCTAGCTGGGCCGGGCCCAAGGTCTGAAACGAACAATGTTTTCATGGTCTACTAGGTCGTTCTGGCTCGAGTCCATTTGTGAATCTTTATGGTTCTTAATGTGAAAATATTGGGCTGGCTGTGCTGTGTTATTGGCCTTCTAAAAACATAGGCCTAACTCATTCTGCTATTGGGCCAAGAAGCTAGACTGGGCTGATGACAGGCCTGGGCTGATGACACCACTGGATAAAATTCATGGTCATGATTATTACTAATAAGACTACCGCTGCTAGAAAAGCGTAAAAATCCATACCTAATAATAACATTTTTCAGGGTGGCCCCCTCAAATGGGTCACTATCATGACATCTACACGGCTACAGGTGTATTACTGGGGCAACTGATTCCTTCGTCAGGTATATATTTTTTTTCTTGTAATTTCAACCAAAACTAGGGCCTATGTGTAACTTTAGGACCATTTAGAATTATGATTATTATTGGGTGATGATGACTAGGCCAAGCAACCCTAATTGTGGTACAACAAATGCATAGCTGGGTGGGCCACCCTTGGCTCTCTTGTTTAGGAAGGGAGTGTGGTTTGTCAATTGTCTCTTTTTTCAAGTATAGCACACTAGCAATAAAAAATTTGAATTAAAAAAAGCCTTACATGACCCCCCTCACCACCATATCATGACAATAATATAGCTCATGACCAAGATGAACTCATTTAGATCCTCCTCCAATCTAGTTTACCCCTTCGGTTCATGAATTGACGACACCATTACTCACAGTGTGACGGATAAAGAAGAGCACCGTACCTCAAAGTGTTAAAATTATATAATGGAGTGGATACTTTGCACACTTGCAGATATTTGTCGGACCTTCCAACTCCCACCTCCACAAAATCTCTTGGAGCCCCTTACCCAGTTCATCACACTCATCAAGATCAAGTTCATTAAACCAGATCAGCCCCCTATAGTATCATAAACGGCTAATAATTTTGAAAAAATCATGTTTAAAATTATATATGTACTCCTAAAAAATAATTCATGCTTCTCAAAATCAGAAAACAAGGCAATGTAAGAGGATAAAAGGCTAAAAAATGTGCTAGCAAGAGATAACTTGGGTCATTAGAAGAAATGATCTATAGAAAAAATTCTAGGTGGTCCCACACAGCAGATTTGAACATGGCCCCCACATGAAAAAGATGGCCCAATACATGGACGGCTAGGATTGACGGGTCCCACACCCATATATAAATTAATCAAGTCAAAACTCGATAAATATATATCTATATATATAACATACAAGTACAAGTCACAATAAAAGACTCTTCTTTTCTTCCCTGCTCCAATACTACCATTTCTTAGTCAAACATTTGTGTTGAATACTTTTCCAATCTCTCTCTCTCTCTCTCTCTCTCGCCCTTCGTCTCGGTTTCGGAGAAAGAGAGAGATTCTCCGAAACGTTACGATACCATATCGCCTTCTCGTTCCACATGGCATCGAAGAAGAGATCACAGCATCGGAACTAGGGTTTATCAAGACTTTCGAGGGTTTTAGAAAGGTATGTTTTTCTCCCATTCCCATTCTCTTATCCCTTTTGTCCCTGCAATCGCTGCTTCGTTTGTTCCAATTTAGAGAATCTCAGGGTCATCCCAAATGTTTAATCTCCCTGCTTACGAGTTTTTAAACGGTTGGATTGATTGGATTTTTGCGATAATGCGATTTGCAGCATGAAAGTTGAAGTCTTTGGGGCCGCTGATTGTTTCTTTGATGATTTGTTTGTTCTGAATTTCAGTTGTTTTGGGGAGGGCTTATTGCTGTTAATTACGATTTCTGATGATCTGATTGATTTGCGTTTGGGGTCAGAACTGCATGAATTTCTGTGGGTGTTGTGCTTTGTAGGGTTTTTTTTTTGTGAGTTTTCCCATTCACTGCAATGGGTTTTCTTGGGGTATGCCAAAAATGGAATCTTGGATCGAGCACTCGTTTTGCTTTTGTCTGTCTTGTTCTCATTTCGGTTGGAATGAGATCTATCTCTTAAATGGAAGGAAGTGATGTAGTTGTTAGATTAGGTACAAGGCGGTGAAGTCTCCATGTATTCTTGTGAGTTGTTGCGGTTGGCCTCAACATCACTGTGGTGGGATTGAGTGATATTTACCATGAGACTGAAATGGAAATCGTTTTCTTCAGATGGTGGGTTAAGACAATAATGTCAATGTCAATCAAGGGGTGGATCTCTCTCCAATTTGAGTGTTATATGGGCCAGTTGCAATTCACATGGGTGTGTGGGCATGATCTGATTGCATTTTGAGTTTTTGATAGGAATTGGGCTCTCACAACTGATTCCACTCAACTTGATTGGAACTTACTGCTATCTGCTCAACTGTATGTAGTTAAGAATTGGGCTCCGCACAACTGATTTTGCTCAACTTTATTCATTTATTTTGAAAACAGTAAATTTTATTGATCAGAGGCAAGTAGACCTCAAAAAATTTTATACATCAAAAGACAAAGAAGAATGAAACACCCCTTACTTAGTGAGCTTATCAGCCGAAACATTTGCCTCACATAACGCATGATGGAAAACAACATGCAACTCGCGGGAGATATCTTGCACCTCCGCCAAATGAGCCAAACTTCAAGGATGAAAACAATTCGCTCAACTTTATTGGAACTTACTACTTTTGCTTCAACTATGAGTAGTTAATTCTTGAATGTCAAAATCTGTCAGGTTACCTTTTTTTTTCTTTTTTTTCTTTTTTTTTTGTGCAAAAAATGAATCTTTCAGGTCAGATCTGAAATGTTTAGAAACATGCTTTGAGAATAAAAGGGTGAGGGGCAAAGGGCATCCAAAGTGATTCTTAGGTCCTACACTTCTCAACTGCAGTTCTAAATAGTTGAGTATTTTCCATTTCCTTGCAGGTAGAGTTAAACATTTCCTGTTAAATTACTTTGAACCCAGCTTTGCCATGCTGTATATTCTAACTGGCAGCCTAAAATGAAACCCTGGCTCCTATAAGCTAACTGAATTCTGATATTTACTTGTGCTGAATGTTATTTGTGTTAGTTTTTTATGAATTGCTTGCAACTGGGTAATTCTTACAAGGCTTTACTCTGATTTAAAGGAAATTATTGGTCTCATGACCGTTGATGCATACGTAAGGCCTTCATGAATCAATAGTGCATGAGAACCATCAAAGCACGTCTGGTATCTTATGGCGATGTTTTTATTAGTGAATGTCTTATACTTGCTGTAGCTAGTTTTATTTGATCCTTTTTATAATGGAACTGTCAATCCACATTTGATTTTTGGCATTTGATAATTTAATAGTCAATGGAATTCTGTAAATCTCAACTTTTTATTAATTCCAAGTTCAACCATATTCATGTGAAATAAATAAATAAAAGTGCAACCATGTAAACAACAAAATGTTGTGTGAGATGGTTTGAGCATTTGCTTAGAAGACTTGAAATTGCAATCATGTGAGACATTATTTTGTAAGTACAACTTTGGAACAAGAGGAGGGTAAGGCCAATAAAATCTTGGAAGTTATTGGCGTGCCTTGTTAGAATCTGGGACGACATAAAACTAAGCCCTAAAAAGGGATGAATGAGCTAAAATTTGCAATGCTGACCTGAGATAAATATGAGGGTTTTTTTTATGGGTTTAAACTAACCTGGCACGTTAGTTACATATGAAGTATCATATACAACTTTTAGAGAGAAGAGTGGATATAACCAAACCTCAATAGGTTCAATAATTTAGGATAAAATAGCTATATGACCCACATGACATTTTAGTGTCTGAGACACATACTACACGTTCAGGCATAGAAGCATAAAAAAGTAAGATTTTATTCTAGATTTTATGGATATTTTCATCTTGTTTGAAGATAATCAGCTGTTATCGAATGCTACAACCAATGACCATTTCACTTCATAATAGTATTATTTTCTCAGGCCAGCTGATACACCCACCAATGTTGCTGTTTTGAAATGGGATAAACAATATAGTAGTTTGTAAAGTTTAATGCTTGGTGGTGTTATTGTCCTAAACTGGTTGATTCCCATGTCTTGTCTATTGAGCAAGTGAACATATGGATTGTCTATATTGGACCTTCCCAAAGACAGCTGAGTACTATAGGAAGAATCCCTCGACGGAAGGGGGAAATAATTTCTTCAAGAATTTGGTCAGATGAAAGAAAAAGCACTGCACAAATATTTAACTTGAAAACAAGTTTTTCTTCAGTAGGGAAAGAAGTAATGAGAAGCAGTCATCCTTTGCTTCATTTTATCACAATAACACTCAGGAAATAAAGATCAAAGGATATCATAGAAAGAAGAGAGAAATGATGGGTGACGAAAGTTATCGATGGAATCTTTGTTGAAGATAAAGATTTGAAGCAGCTATTTTATATTTCTTATTTAAGGCCATATTTCCTGCGCCGATTGATATTTTGTTGGCATGAAATTATTTGTATTCAATAGGTTATCTTGTTAAAATAGACACCTTTCCAACAAGTTCAAAAACGTGAATTTTTGATAAGTAATTGTGAAGCTATGACTCATTTTCTGATAAAATACAATCGATTTATGAATTTTGTGTTTTTTGGGCTGTTCTAGGTATCTTAAAATAGTGAAGGGAAGTTCATTTAGATTTGAGAGTTGAGTCGAAGTAGGAGACTATAGTTCATATATATATATATGTAGGGCAAGCCTCTACTAAGCTTAAGCTTATATAAGAAATTCCGTAAGCCCGAGTCGTTGGGGCCCACCTTTGGTCCATCCAAATGGACCAAACACACAACCCCTCTGAAGTGCACATGTTCACCAATTTTTGGTCGAATCTGAATTTATTGGACCGCTGGATCGACTGTGTTCTGATCCGAATGAACTGTTGACCATTAAATGTTTGGGGCCAGATGGAGATGATAGAAACCACAGTTGGTGCTGATGTTTTCAGAAAAGAGGGTCCTAGGGAGTCCTTCAAATCCCTCCATCCCCATCCTCATGTAGGTTCCCAGATGGCCCTACAGGTATAAGCTACATACTTGAGCTTACTTTATTCTAAGCTTGAGTTTAGGAGAGGAGCTGCCATATATATATATATATATATGTCAGTTCCTGAAGTATCGACAGAAGTCTTTTCTGTAAAAAAAAACTGAGAGTTTTCAGTGAAAATTTTGTGTGATGTTGATTCTTTACAACACTAGTCTTACTTTCTTCTCTTTTGAACACCAATTTGACTATTGTTTTACTTGTTTTCTGTTACCTAATTCACTACAATTTGTGTCTATCTTCATGATATTTGAACATGTAATTAGTATTTTAGGCACTAAAAAGATGTATTTTCGAAAATTGCTATTTTAAACTGTGTCAGTTTCTTCTCTCGCAGTAATTCTTTCTGGAAAAATGGAAGAAATCTGGCAAGGAAGCTATGACCGTGGTAGCCAATCTGATGAAGGAAGTTCTCACTTTGAAAGATCACACATTGAGCCTATTTATGATGCATTTGTCTGTCCTCTGACAAAACAAGTAATGCGGGACCCTGTTACCCTTGAAAATGGGCAAACTTTTGAGAGAGAAGCTATTGAAAAGTGGTTCAAGGAGTGCAAGGAGAGTGGAAGGAAGCCTGTTTGCCCACTGACTCTGAAAGAATTAAGAAGCACAGATCTGAACCCTAGTATAGCTCTAAGAAATACAATTGAAGAATGGACTGCAAGGAATGAAGCTGCTCAGCTTGATCTTGCCAGCAGATCGCTGTCAGTGGACAGTCCAGAAAGCGATGTTTTGCTGTCCTTGAAATATATACAACATATGTGCCAAAAGAGCAGGTCCAATAAGCACATTGTCCGTAATGCAGAGCTAATACCAATGATTATCACAATGCTGAAGAGAAGCAGCAGGAGAGTTCGGTGTACGGCACTAGAAACCCTTAGAATTGTGGCTGAAGAAGATATTGATAATAAGGTAGTCTGCAGGTTTGCTAGTTTTCTTTTCAGATCATCTCATCTTTAAATATGCACATAAATTACTATCTTGAATCTTTTGTGCATTGCAGGAAGCGATCACTGATGGAGACACCATACGCACAATTGTTAAATTCTTGTCCCATGAGCATTCCCAGGAGAGGGAGGAGGCTGTATCTTTGCTTTACGAGTTGTCAAAATCTGAGTCTTTGTGTGAAAAAGTTGGTGCAGTCAATGGAGCAATTCTTATATTAGTTGGGATGACAAGCAGTAAATCAGAAAACATTTTGACCGTTGAGAAAGCTGAGAAGACACTCGAGAATCTGGAAAAGTGTGAGAACAATGTGCGGCAGATGGCTGAAAATGGTAGACTGCAGCCACTTCTCACACTGCTTCTAGAAGGTGCTTCCTTTTCTCTTTTGGTTGTCATTCTGTTCTCTTTTAGAATGGGTTGTTAAGACTTAAGAGTGGCTTTCTTCCCACACCCCCGCCCCCGCACCCCCCCCCCCCCCCCCCCCACAACCTTTTTTCAAATATATGTTCTTTTAGAAGAATAGGTTTCAGTTATATTTTTAATTGGTAGTTGGCTTTGATAAATGATTACTGTAGTCTTTATTCTGTATTAAGTATTCAGCACAAATTTTGGTACTTCAGTTGGATTTATGGTTGATTGATTGAATATTAGTTCTGCTGGGAGCCCTGCACCTTAATTATTCCAGTTGTGATGATCATGTATGCAAAATCTGATTATTTTATTTTATTGTAACCCTTACTTTCTTGTGAATTCTAATAGCTTTCCTTAAATCTATCAAAAACGCATTTTAGAAATTTCCCATTCTGTAATCTCGTTTCCAGCGACATGCATGCATGCATTTACAGCAAAATCTTAGCAGCTGTTTTCTATTTTCAAAACTCTAGTTAACAGTGCTTATGTTCTCAATACCTTTTCTCTTATATATTTTGTACTTTATTAAATGATTTCTTATGCCTTTCTAAAGTTGCCATGCCTGATAAAATAGTCCACAAATAATTCATCTCATGACTTTCCTGGTGCTGGGAAATCTATTCAGGTTCACCAGAAACCAAAGTGGCTATGGCTTCATATCTTGGTGAGCTAGTTCTGAGCAATGATGTGAAGGATTTTGTGGCCAGAATGGTTGGCTCATCACTGGTTGACTTCTTGAGAAGTGGTGATGTGCAAGCAAGAGAAGCTGCTCTGAAGGCTCTGAACCAGATTTCATCTTGCGAGGCAAGTGCCAAGATATTAATTGATGCTGGGATCCTTCCGCCCCTCATCAAAGATCTCTTCACAGTTGGTATCAACCAACTTCCTATGAGGCTGAAAGAGGTCTCGGCAACAGTGCTTGCCAATGTTGTTAAATTGGGATGTGATTTTGAATTTATTCCTATTGGCCCTAACAACCAGACTCTGGTCTCTGAAGATACAATCCATAAGTTGCTTCATTTGATCAGCAACACTGGTCCTAACATTGAGTGTAAGCTTCTTCAAGTTCTTGTGGGGCTCACAGGATCTTCTGCGACTGTTTTGAATGTAGTGGATGCCATCAAAAGCTCTGGTGCTACCATCAGTTTGATTCAGTTTATTGAAGCTCCACAGAAGGATCTGCGCATGGCTTCCTTAAAACTTATACACAATCTCTCTCCTCACATGGGTCAAGAGCTTGCAGATGCCCTTTATGGCACTGCAGGCCAGCTTGGCAGCCTGATAAAAGTCATCTCAGACAACAGGGGGATAACAGAAGAGCAAGCATCTGCTGTTGGACTGTTAGCTAACCTCCCAGAGAGGGACTTAGGCCTCACAGAAACGCTGCGGGAGGAAGGCGCATTTGAGATGGTCATCTCTAGGATAGTCAGGATCCGACAAGGGGAGACCCGTGGTAACCGTTTTGTCACACCATTTTTAGAAGGGCTAGTTGGGGTTCTGGCAAGGCTTACATTTGTCTTGGCCAATGAACCTAAGGCTGTTGCACTTGCCCGCGAACACAATCTCACTGCATTGTTCACAGATCTCCTCCAATCAAATGGCCTTGACAAGGTACAGATGGTGTCTGCCATGGCACTGGAGAATCTCTCGAAAGAGTCTAGTCGTCTGACAAGATTGCCGGATGTTCCAGAGCCTGGCTTTTGTTGTTCCATGTTCCCTTGTTTAAGCCAGCAGCCTGTGATTACTGGGCTTTGCCGGGTCCATCGAGGGATCTGCTCAGTGAAGGAGTCATTCTGTCTGTTGGAAGGAAAAGCAGTGGGGAAGCTGGTAGCATGTTTGGATCACATGAATGAGAAAGTTGTTGAGGCAGCACTTGCGGCACTGTGCACATTGTTGGATGATGATGTTGACATGGAGCAAGGGGTGACTGCCTTGTTTGAGGCTGATGGGATCAAGCCAATATTTGATGTCTTGGTTGAGAACCGGACTGAAATCCTCCGGCAGCGAGCAGTATGGGCTGTGGAGAGGATTTTAAGGACGGAAGACATAGCTATTGAGATATCTGGTAATCAAAACGTGGCTACTGCATTGGTTGATTCTTTCCGACAAGGGGATTATCGGACACGGCAGATTGCAGAGCGGGCACTTAAGCATGTTGACAAGATACCAAATTTCTCTGGCATCTTTCAGAAGTTGGGCTAGGCCTACCATTCAAGAAAAAGAGGATGGGTGAGGCATCTATCCATCTCTACTGATGACTTGCAGCAACGCATGCAAGAGATGCAGGTGTGTTTCTTTTCTGTAATTTTAATGTCTGAGGGTAGATTGGAAGTCCCACTGATCAGAGTTCTGTATGATTTCTTGTTATTTCTTTATGTTCATATGTTGTTTGTGAAATTGTGTTGAGAATTTGTTTAAAAAATTGTGTTCTTTACACGTACTCTGAAACTTGTGTTCTCATGTTACTTGAGATTAAAACCAGCATTTATTAAAAAAAAGTGGCTTTCGTCTGTTTTTGTTCTTATGTCCAGTGAATTCAAGATGTGCTGTCCGCTTAACCAATTAATTCAGACCTTAGAAGCTAGGAGAATCTATTAATTTGACGATTGTTATGGGTTGGAACTAGTGAGCAAGAAAGCAATAAGATTTTGGTAGATTGATGATTGTTTGGGTTGGAAATGTTAAACAATTTGGCTTTACGTTCTCATCTGTCCCACTCATAGTGAAGCAATGGGGCTCTGTTTCGTTGTGTTTGATTTCAACAGGATTACAACATGTGTAATTCCTTGTGGCAGTGACCCTAGCTGTAGTTTAGTTGGTTAGGGACATTAGTGCATGTGTGTGTGTTTCGATTGTTAGTCCCCAGTGCAGGAAAAAGAAATCCTTATGGTAGTTTCTTTAATCTGTATAGATCACTGATCCGGAAAAATCTTTAAAGGTACGTGAGCTCTTAATCCTTAGCGGATCTCAAACGAGATGTAATGCTATTGTTGTTAGGGTTGTCATGAGTCGGGCCAGGCTGAGCCTGGTTGGATCCAGATGGGCAGGGCTTGGATATAGAAATTAGGCCCATTTAAAATATGGGTGACGCTTGGATTGTGTGATAAAAAGCCCAAGCCTGATCTGGCTAGGCCCGGCCTGAATAAGGAGTGCGTGTAAGTTAGCCATATTGTCCAAACAATGACTGGATAGTCCCTACAGCTGACTGAGAGCCTGGTTGGTCTGGCTTAGTTGACTAAATGTGTGGGCTTAGGCCTGACGCTTATGGCTCATATTAGGCTTAGGCTGGATATGGGCCTGGATTTTAAATTTTGGGCAGGACCTGGATGTCATCCTCAGCGCACCCGGCCATGAACATCCCAAATTGAAAACATTGCCGTCAAAAGGAATTTGCATCTGAGCTACTTTGGACGAGACATCCAAACGGGTCTATAACCACCACAACAACTCTGGAACTTTGTTGTTCACAGTAAGTCATATAAAGATTAGGTGTAGTACATTCTCTCAAAGAGAGATCATCAAGGGCACATGGATTAGTCCTTAACAGACACTCATTGCTCATTGCTGGGCACTGTGATAAATTGCAATAAACTACTAAAGCCATATACATCCGGTTATAAAATGTTGATTATCCCCGGCTTTCTTTTTGGGGAATGATTAAAGTGTTGTGATGCAACATCATAGTTTTCAACTACATAGGGCGGGTCCTACCTTTTCATAAAAGAAAAAGAGAGAAAAAAAGTGTTGAACCAAGTCCCCTACCATGATGGGAGTGATTCCATGTGGATAAAATGGTGTGAATTGCATGATTAAAGTGAACAAGTTTATTTTTACAGCGTGAATTCAATGACTCTAATGTATGTTAGGGTTGAAGAGTTTGATCCAACAGTTCTTTGACATCATGAATGGCCGACGCCCTGAGAGTAGGGAATTGACTGGATCACTATTAAAATAGTGTGACCATAAATATATATATATTTATATATATATGAGAAATAATCTTATGAGAATTAGTTATTATCATTTTTTAGTAAGAACTCTAGGTGGGGTTCATCTATCACCCAATCCAACCTTACAATACATAGAGACCCTTCTAACAGTCATACTTCTCAAGTTTTGGTCAAATTCGAATTTACTAGACCACTGTATCGACAATACACTAATCTGAATTGACTGGATTTGTAGGCTATAGATGAAGGGGTTAGGTATATATGATTGGGGTCAAACTTGATATTTGAGATTGTCCCACATAAATCTTTCCATCTCCCCTATTTTCATCACCAAATGGGACTCACAAGTGGGTCCCATAAAAAGTTCTTACAGTTGGTACATGAAAATAATTCTCACAGGATCAAAGCCCTATATATATATATGGAGCTTTTTTCCGAAACTCAAACTTAGGATAAGGTAAGCTCAAGTGTATGGTTCATGCCTGTAGGGCCCACTTAGAGACCCACATGAGGATGGGGATAGGGGGATTTGAAAGACTCCGTAAGACCTCCCTCTCTGCAAAAACACAGCCCTAACCGTGGTTTCTATCATCTCCATCTAAGCACCAAAAACTTAATGGTCAATAGTCCATTCGTATCATTGCACAGTCGATCCAACAGTCCAGTAAATTCGAATTTGACTAAAAATTGATAGACATGTGCAATTTAGAAGGGTCGTGTGTTTAGTCCATTTGGATGGATCAAAGGTCTACGGCCTTATAGAACTTTTTATATAAACTTGAGCTTAAGAGAGGTTTGCCCATAGGGAAACGGTCCTGTAAAGACGGTCCTTATAGACTATTTCTCATTGTTTTGGATAGTGCGGCCTAAGTTGTAATCTATTCAAATGGATCACACACATAATCCCCCTAAATTGCACACGTCTACCAATTTTTGGTCCCATTCGAATAGATTGAACCGTTATATCGATTACACATCCATCCAAATGAACTTTAAATATTTATATATGAGTGTCCAATCAATTCAACGGTCCAATATATTCGAATGGAACAAAAAATTAGTGGATTTGTGCAATTCACGAGGGTAATGTGTGCCCTCCATTTGGATGACTTGCAATGTGGGTTGCACTATCTAAAATGATTTGAAATGGCCCGTAAGAACTATCCTTAGAAGACCGTTTATAAATATATATATATATATATATGAGGTGCGCTAGAAAAACACAGGGTGTATTCTTATGAAAAAATGCCCCTTTTCTCATTGGCTAGTGTGTTCTTTTTACACTACTATTCAGGAAGTCATAGGATTTAAACACCCCTAATTTTTCTCTCTTAATATGAGTTGGCATGTAAAGGTGATGTGGTATGGTCTCATTCGACAACTCAAGAGGTGCAAAAACTCCCCTTTGAAAATGAGAAGTTTGTGAGAATTCCTCTATGTGTATATAGTCTTTTCCCCAACAGAGTTTTCAGGTCATAGTCAGATGGTTAAGATGAGGGCGGGCCTTGGTGCAATGGTAAGGCTGCTCCATTGCTACCTGGGCATCATGGGTTTGACAGAAATAGCCTCTCCGCTTGCAGAGGTAAGACTATGTACATTTGAGCCTCCTCAGATCCCACAGTTGCGGGAGCCTCATGCACTAGGCTGCCTTTTTTCTGGTCAGATGATTAAGATCATCGCAATCAGTTGAGAACTCCCGTGGCTGATCCATGATGGGAACGACTTCATGGATGGTCCAGGCCATGGACTTTTGGATCGCATATTTAATGCCAGTGTGGTGGTCTGACTTATTCCACTGTAAACAAAAAATAACAGAAAGCATCATCCAGATGGCATAATGCAGTGTACTCCATTGCAACATGTAGAAGCAATCCCTCCCATCTGCCTACATGATGCTGTTGTGTTCCAAGGGGAATTCTCCCCTGTAGAATGCACTGACCATTGGGATACAAGTGATTGAACATTGCAGTATGCTGGGGGTTCCAGTATCAAATTTGAGTTGATAGCAATTGAAATTTATGTACTACAGCAGAGTTTCATCTGTGTATGGGTTTATACAGTGGTTCCAGAGGGAGACTGCTGTAAATGCTTTCAGCATACTGTTAGAATCAGTGTCACTAACAATGATATCATCCACGATTCCACATCCTATCTTGAGTGATCATTGATGGGAGAGAATTAAGTAATATAAATGGGATTATGAATCTTTAATTATCAGATTACAATGTATCTTCACAAGAAACCAGGAGTTCACATTGAAATGATCTATTGAACTAAATGCTTCGTGAGAGCTAACTACGAAAAATCAAAATTGAGGCAACCCTTTGAATCATGACTAACTCTCAAGATTTAGAATCGTCTTACCAGAACCAGTGCTTCCCTGCCACAACCTGAAAGTAAATTCCCAGAGCTGAACGAGTCTATGGATGCATAGAAGGTCAAAAGAATAGCAAACATGGTATAAGCTCATCAAAATAAAAGGATAACTGTTTTGTTCAATAAAAATGACCCACAGCAAAAATTTAAAATATGGAGTACCTTTTTCATCATTAGAGCCTGGTGATGAACAAAAGAGAATCACAGCAAAAAAAAAAAAAAAAAAAAAAAGTAGCAGAATAGATCTGTTTATTATTATTATTATTTTTAGTTTTAGATATATATAACTAGATATATATCTGGAGAGGGAGAGAGAGGGAGAAAGAGAGAGCGAGAGAGAGTAAATCTGCAGATTCACATATAAAGAGATCAATGGGGGATGGTTTTGAAACAACAGTGGCATTCTGGAACACAAATTTAAAATTTTCATTTGTGAACTAACAAGCTACATGACAAACAAATGCCACTGTTACAAACTGCAACGCCAATCAATTGCAAAGTTTTATACCTTGAAAGAATGATAATGAGAAGAATATGACAAGCTGCAATTTGACAGGAAGAACAATTAGTTTACAGGTGCAGCACTGCAATTGTCTTTGTCATGCAAGAAGAAGCATCTACTTCATGTGCAACATGCTTCCTTGAGATATGGTCCCATTTCAATTCAGAATCCGACACATTACATACAGTCAAGAAGTCCAACACCTGACCAAATATCTTGAACATCTCGGCTCCAAATATCATACCCCTATCTGCAACAAATACAGCATTCCAGTCCATGGGGGCATCCGGATGCTTTGAGACCTCATTCCAGGTGTGAAATGCGAGATCCAACTCCCATATCTTTCTTACAGCTCTCTCCCTCCGATTTACTTGGCCACTTGCCTCACACCATGATACACAAAGCATGAACACCCGACCATTACAAGATACAAGTTTTGGGTAGTACTCATGGAGACGGGGAGGGGAGGGCGAGATCTGGATTCCTATCCAAATTCCCCTTTCTATATCATAAGCAGCGAGCTTGTCAGTCTCGGAATAAACATAAAACGATTTGTAACAAACCGCACCAGAGCAAACAACTCCAAAGTCTCCAGGTAATCTGGCAATGTCCATCCATTTATTAGATACTGGATCGTAAATTTCGCCAGAATTCAAAGGCTCATCCCAGTATCCTTGGCCTCCCACAACAATAAGAACAAACCTTCTGCAGTCCTGGACATCTGATTGATTACTTTCTTGCTTGACAGGCTTAGAGGGTTTTCTTCTTGACGAGTCCTCAGTCTCATTCAAAGCATCTCTAAGTTGTCGTCTCAGTGAGAATCTGTGTGGATCCTCGTAAACATCAGATACACCACCCAGCCGCAACTTCGAAGGGCGCCGGTCTTGCCGATCTAGCCGAGTTTGAAAGATGGAGCAACTAGCATCAACTTCAAAAACACCCAAAACAGGCCCCGACCTTGCTGACCTCATTGATGCAGCTTTGCGCCACAGTCCAGTTAAAGGGCTGAATACCATCACCCCTTTATGCGTCTTGAATGAGCTCTTGTCAACCCTGCCAAAGTTGGTCAAGCTAGAGCAACCACCAACGATGTAAATATCGCTCCCAACGCTCGCAACAGAGAACAGAAATCTACCCCTCAGGATGTCAGCATCGAGCCGGTGCCATCGATCAAGAGCTACATCCAGCGCGTGTATCTGCCCGGTGCAGTACCCATCTTTCACAGCTCCAAACAGAAACAACCAGGGACTCTGATGGGAACCCTTGCATCTCATCTGCATAAAATGAGGAGTGGTTGTCAAGGCCCGCCACTTCTTGCAAACAAGGCGAGCATTCATGAGCGTCGTCAAAGAAGCCCTTGCCAGACACATTTCTAGAATGTCATCTGGAAGTGACAAGTGAATTTCACCGCTTGCCTGCGGCTGCTCGATCTCTTTTGCCTTTCTGCTGTTCCACCTCCAAAACCTCTCTGCTACCCCATAGGAAAAGCAATCAACCCTGGCTTGTTCAGTGCCCGGGATCGCATGATAACTCCCCATGCACTCTTCCCCAACATTGGACTTCCTCCTACCACTTGCGTCTCCCAATTCCTCACTCGTATCAGCCCCGACCCGACACCCGCCGCCCTTGGTGTACAATCCAAGGCATTTCCATCCAAAACCCTTTCTCTCCTTCCCCTCGTCCTCCCCATCGTCGCCTCGTGCACTCTTCTTCTTCAACTTCTGGCTGACGCTTCTAACAAGCCGTTTGGAAGCACTCAGAGGCTCGAATTCATTCGGAACAGATGCTTCTCCAGCCACTCTCTCCTCCACAATGCCTTTATCCATCTGTTTTCCCGAACCGCCGGAAAGGAGAGCAGTCTTACCGTTACTGCCCGATCTCTTTAAATGACCTAGACTCCCCATCTCAGACCTCGGAAAGGCCAAGAACCCTAAAACCCTAAAGCGCCCAAAACCATTCCAAATCAGAGTCTCAAGATTCAACAATCACATCCAAAAAGCATCTTTCCTGTGAAGGAAAGATTGCTGATGCAGAATGGAAAACTCAAATCCTCCAAGAAGCCTCAGAAACCTACATGAGCATTATTGAAAGAAGAGCTCGTTCCTTATCAAACACGCCAGCCACAGATCGTCCCTAAAACATGCGATTTCTCATCATCCTAACAAGATCCTGACAAATCTCCATCGATCGCACCAATCACAGCTTCGGAGAACAAGAATCAACGAATTTTCTTCCCCAGACGCTCAAAACAACATCCAGATCTCAAGATCTGCGCAATCAAAAGCATGAAAAAAAGAAGAATCCACCATTTCTCTTAAAAGAAGAGACAGAGACAGAGACAGATCTCGTCCCTCCTCATTGCGAGATCCAAGCCCTGATCCAGCTAGAATCACATCTACGGCTCGGAAATCGACCGAGAAAAAGCAAGAAATAAGCCAGATCTCGAGATCTGAACCGCTAGATTGCGAGAAAACGAGGCAGTTTTTGAACGAAAAGGGAGAAAATGCGAACAAGAAGTTGCCTTTTTAGGCAATGGAAATGGTTGCTTACAGATGTGGAAAGGCGAGCGGAGTCGATTTCCTTAGGGGTAAACGCCAGCTGTTTCGCTGTCATTTGCAGGGAAAACGCAAATCGATTTCGTTTTCTCTTTGGCTGGAGACTGAGAAACTTCCGCTTCTTCTCTTACGTTTTTTATAGGTAAAGAAGCTCTTCCAAACGCTCCTCTCGCTTTCTCTCTCTCTCTCTCTCTCTCTCTCTCTCTCTCTCTCTCTCTCTCTGCACTTCTTTTCCCTTTTTTTTTTTCTCTTTCTTTCGGTTCAAGTGGAAAAGATGCTTCTGAGATCCGCGAGACACTCTGAACATTTGTCGCCCTATTTATTTTAGGAGTGACACTCCAAGGTGCACAACACTTATTTAATTTTAAACCATTTAAAATAAATGCCTCTAGGTACATCGGATATTCTTCTTATACATGGTCATTATGATGTTGCTCATCAATGCCGTCAATCTATTGGTGAATTAGAATTCGATTGATGCGAAATTTGAGGTTTACTCGTATACCTATAAGACATTTATTTTGAATAAGTTTGGATTTTAATGAATGAGCCTCATAAGCTCTATACTTTATCGAAGGATTTCTTTACCCTAGAATTAATAAAGCTATGTGATTTACCTCAAAAATTAAACAGAGAGTGCAAAAAAAAAAAAAAAAAAAAAACAATTGATATGTAACTATAACATTCTTTAACCTGCTTGTTCAAAACATCCTTCTCATTTTCTTTTTGAGTTTGGGTGCACATGAAGACTCCTTTGAGTTTCATTCCTAATCTTATACTTGTTTCTAACACTTCGACTACTTCTAGGACATCCTCCCCCAATCATGTAGGCGCTCTCGAAAGCACTCGTTTTCATCCAGGAGGCTACTGCGCAGGAGGTGCTCAAGCTCCTTGTCAATGGGCAGAGTTAACTAAGGTCGAATTCAAGATAGATCCATACAAATAAGCCTCAAATTCGACCTTAGTTTTTTTAACATAAAAAAAATACCAATTGGTATATGTATTTTTAGTATCTCTTTTTTAGTAAAGTGGTTGCTTAAGGTAATTTTTTCCATAAAATTCTCTAAACTTTTTTAAATCAATGGTTGAAAGTTTTTCACAAATCTTTCAAGTTCTACAAAGTATCAAGCTTTGATATTCAACCTTATAGCCATGTTCATTCTTCAAATGGTTTGGATCTTATGTTTGAGGCCCACAAAAATTAAAAAAAAAAAGCAAATAATTCACTTTTTTTTAGCAAATATCTCAATCATGGCCATTATTTAATGGCTGAAATTTAGTCTCCTAATGATCATTGACTCTATAAACATTTTTAACGATTTGGATCGTGATTTATTATCTCAAAAATAAAAAGAAAAAAGAAAAAAGGATATTGCTCGTGGACTAATCCAAAATTGAGCATGTTACATCAATGGTTAAAAGTTTTTCAAAAATTTCATAAGATCCAGATGGAATCAAGAGTTTAAAATTGATGGCATAGCCATGTTAGGCCTTCCCAACATTTCCAATGGTTTGAATCTTGTGTTTGGGGCACAGAGAATTTAGAATAAAATATCCAATGGCTCACGCTTTTTGTACATATTTCAAGTTTGGTGATGATTCAACGGTTGAAATTTGAATGCATGGCCGTATTTGATCTTGTGCTCATTCCCATGGTTTGGATCTTCATTTACCCTCTCAGATTTGAGGAAAAAAAAAACCAACACTAGGAGCGATGACCTTAAAGTTATTGTAGCAACGCCTCTTATATTTTTGCCTCCTATTTTGAAGAGCTCAAATTTAGGACATTTGATTTTAAGAGGTTTTACCTTTATTTGACTAAAGATGGTAGAGAATAAAATCACATGCAGAATGCTGTTATCCTTTTTAGACATTTAGATAAACAGAGGTAAAAAATAGTTATGTAGTCAATGATGAATTTCAAAATCCTGTACCTCTTGAAGTTTGAGGACATCAAATTATAGACTAGGTAATTTGATCATTATAATACCTTGTACTCTAATCCACATTCGAGACTTTTCACCGTGGTGCCCTGTCCGGGTATCATGCATCCGCGCAAATTCAAATGATGGTGATACTAACAATGAGCAGAAAGAATGAGAAATAACAGGGTTGAGTGGAAAATGTTGGACTTAACAATAGTAATTCTCAAAATGGATATGGAAAAAGGGAAAAGGTCCCTAATGATGAAAACTTTTGAATATTATCAAGGTAGTGCTATAGTATTAGAGCCTAAATTGGATTATTCATTATGGTGTCGTGTAGATTTGTGACCTGTTAGACCCCATACGTGGACCTAACCCATCCAAACAATGGTTGGGCATAGACTTGTATGTATGACCCAACCCCTTACAACTCTAGGAGAGAGCAGATGGTACACTGAAACTGTAGTCCTCCGAATCAAAGAGCATGTGCACTTTATGATTGGAATTGTTAATTGGTGGGCCAGCTCATCATTGCCCCCTGTGGCTGGGGCACTGCATCTTTTGAGTCTCTGTACCGTTCTCCTCCCATTCCACGTGAATTCTGAACTGGTTGTGGTAGCTCAGAAAATAAGGTGCTCTATTGGGTAAAACGCACAGTAAGTTTAAAGATTTTTTCACAAGTGGGGCCATATATATGCAAAAGCTGGTGGGACCCACCACAATAAACTGGGGTTTTGGGGATAATTATACCCTCTTCTATTTAAGGCTTGGTGCATGCACAGAGCTCTTGACCAACATAGTTAGAGCAAAGTTTTTTACTTTTTAAAAATTAAAATAAAACTTTGATGAATATTATAATGATATAATTTTTCCACGTGCCCTTTAAGAGTTTACACCCCAAGAGGCTTTGACTTGGAGAAAGTCAAATTCAACAATGGGGTCTATCTATTAAAAATTTAAATCGTTCAAAATAAATGCCCTTCTAATAAATGCGGTATCCCAAATTATATTTGCTTTTATTTGGTCCCACCTATCAATTAATCTGTATTTTTTAACACAACTTTAAATAGTAAGGGCTTACCGACAATCAAAAGGTTGCATTCTCCCATTATGGTGGGACAAATGAATGCAGCACTTATATGAATCAGTCAAATATTTTATCATTATAGTTACATGACTGTCTTATTGTGACTTTCCAGTAGTATTGATTTGGGTCAGGGCGGTGACTAATGACTAATTTCTTATTGTGACTTTCAGTGGCTACCCTCCAAAAGGATAATGGGTCCCACCCTATGTTTTGTAGGACTTGGAATACATGTATGGGGTGTGAACCATGTGGCTCCAGGTTGGGTTTTGTCTTTGAAATTAATTAGTTAGGTGAGGACTGGTGGAGTATTAAAAACTGGGTGCCGATTGATCTCTGATGGGTAGCCACTTCAGAAATGAATGCTGCATAAGGCTTCATAATTCTTACTAGAGTTGCTAATGGGATAGGCAGTGCCCGGGCCGAGCAAAGCCCGGGGCCGTATATTAATCGGGCTAGGCCTGGATTAAAATCCTTAGGCCTAAGTCTAATTGGGGCTAGAAGTGGCTGGGATAAAACCTATTAAGCTCAAGCCCGGACCATATATTAATCAGGCCTAGCCCTATTCGGGCCCGATAATTAAGCATCCTTAAGTTGGTCTCTGGTGAGGCCAACATAGTTATCATGCACCACTTCTTATTTATACATGTGGTCACGTAAAAAAAAATCCATCTAAAATGCAAAAAAATCTTTCTTAAAAGTGCTTGCAATTTTTATATAAAACTGTCTTTTTACTTTTCTTTGAGTTGATGTTGCCTCTTTTTTAATAAAAGCATATGACTCATCAACAAAACAAAACTACGTTTGTGCAACTAAAAGATCTTTGTCTTGTACAAATCAATTAGAATAAATATGGTTTGCCTTTTGAATATTGTTCTTTTATAAATAATTTTTATAATTTCTACCATGGAAGATTTACATGCAACATAAGAAACATAGGAGAGAAAGTTGCAACTCAATATACCTATTTAGGTTGGGCCGGGCCGGGCCGGGCTTCAGGCTTGCTACCACTTAGTCCAAGCCCTGCCCATAAAACAAATGGGCCCAAAATTTTAATCCAAGCCCAGTCCAATGACTTATAGCTAAGACCCAAGCTTGGGCAAAAGTGGACGAGGCTCGGGCCGAGCTCAGCCCATGAGCATCCCCAGTTCTTACAGTTCAAATCATGAGGCTTGGCAGTTGGTTGACCATTCCATGGTCCACCGTGGAGGGCCCCATACACCCATCTTTGGCAATCCACTTTAGCAAGTTCAGAAATGGAAAAAATTACTCTTGAAAAATTTTCAAATAAGGCATTAAGTTTTTACTTTATTTCAAAAAAGGACATAAGTTTCAAACCTTTTCAATTTAGTCCCTAAGTTTTTCAAGAAAATCTCAATTAAGGACAACAGTCCATTTAAAGCAAATTTTTACCAACTTTTTCCTTCTATTTTTTTTAAAAATACCCATACTACCATTTATTGAAATAAATTCCTCTAAATTTCTTTCATTTTCTTTTCTGGCATCTTCACGATAATCAAGGACAACTTGCGTCCCCATAGTGATTACCCATAGTGATTAATTGCATATAGTGGCTGTTGAAACCATTGTATTGCTTTAAATGATTGGTATTTTGGTATTTTAAGAAAATTGAGGAAAAAAGTCACTCAAAAGTACCTCTAAATTGTTGGATGTCCCTAATTAAAAGTTTTTTGGAAAACTTAGAAAATAATTTGAAAACTTTTGAAAGTCGTAACCTTTTTTGAAATAAGATAAAAACTTAAAGCCTTATTTGAAATTTTCCCATTAATATTGACCTCATGGGAAGTCCCATGGTCCATCACTAGGGTATCAGATGGGCCGGTTGGGTGGAGGGTAAGCCCATGATTCCCACGGGCTATGTGTGTTGAATTTGTTGGACCATGGGAGGGACACGGAATGTTTGGGTTGAATTTGCAGAAGTCTCACCAAGAGGCTCAAAGGTACTATTTCCTCTCCCCATAGAGGTTTTCCTTTTTATTTTTAGGGTGGGTGTCCCAACCATTTGGGTTGAATTAATCCCTTCAGACCCAAAGGGAGCCGCGTAAATCCCCTATGGCCCTACTGTAGCAACGCAGCTCAAGCCCACAGCCTCCGAGAGCAAACGGTGGTCCTCGGCCAGTTGAGTGTGTTTGTGTGGAACGAGAGGATTTAGTGCTAGAGAGGGAAATTGACCTCATTTTTACTGCAAACTATAGTCCCGTTATGTGGTCAAAATGAGCTGATTTACTTGATAGAGAGGATTTTGACTTTTATGAGAGAAATAGGAATGCATGATTTGGAAACAAAAATCCACCTCTCGTTTGTATAAATAAAAAATCCTTACGCAGCAGAATCCACTCGTTGTAAACAAACAAGTCCTAACTGTGCTTGCTTTCTCTGGTGCTGGAACGTGGATCTGTTCATAGGTTTTTTTTTAATCTTTATTTCAAAGAAATCATCCTATCCTAAAATAAAAACCAAGAAGAAGACTTAGAAAAGAGAAACCTTACCTCTAGGAATTGATAACTGTGTCTGCAAGTCCACATTTTCGAGTTGCTAGGAATTCGGAATTTGTAAGCCCAGGGCTTTGAAGCCAGATAGACCTAGCCTTAGTAGCAACAGTGATAATACATATGCCAATCAAAACACTACAGATTGGTACATTCTTAGGTTTGGCTTAAGGATCTCTATCAGAACATAGGAGGCCTATACACAGAAGCCAAGCTGGAAAGAAAAATAACAGCAGGGTCATCAAGAGATACCTAATCTAAGAGGAATCCGCAAAAATGTAAAAGAAACAAATTTGATGCTTCACATTAATAAAGATGATGGTCTCCGATGTACATGATACCTGAAGTTTAAAAAATCTTAAATCCTATGCTTTTATTATCAAGGCAAGGGTGACGAATACCAGGCAAGTATACAAGCGAGCTCACAAAAACCTCCCATCAAAAGCATTTTATACAAGCGTGTCAATCTCCCCAAAATCCCAGCTTTTCAACTGCAGGCTGTAATCATATGTTGCTTTCAAGAACCCCCTTGAGGAAATTCAAGCTGTCTGCCGAAATACTTCTCATTCGAGCTCTTGGAATCTCTATTCGAGGAGGTGGATCAAGAGAAAAGCAGACAACTATGACAGTTAAATTATCACATGTATTCCGCTTGAGTGCCTCTCTTACTAGCTCCCAAGAGCATCTCTCAGGATCATTGTGCAGCATGAGCTCTTTCCTCACCATCGTCACCGCACACTGGCTGCTCATCACATCCCACAGACCATCACAACCGATTATCAAGAACTCATCCTCCACTGCAAGAGTAACCATCTGCAATTCAGGCTCTGCACTTAATGGGCAGGCAGAACCTTTAGCACCCTTCAGGTGCCAATCGCCCAGAGCCCTTGCTACTGACAGCTGACCACAGAGGTAGCCATCATAAATAATGCCACCCAGTTTCTCAATTCTTAGTCTTTCAGTACTGCAGTTTGGTTTGTGGTCTCTTGACAATTCAATTGCTCTACCCCGTTTGCCCAACACAGCTCGACAATCACCAGCATTGGCAATTAGCATAGTCCTACACGGTTAAAGGTGAAATGCATTTGAAAGAAATAAGTACCATCCACGTACAATAAGACGAGCCAAGCAGAAATAATACATAAATAGCTACACTTCACTGAACTACTAGACCAAAAGCATGAGGGACAGGGGGACAAATACATGCATTCATGGCTTTCAATGACCTAAAGAGAGCATGCTTGTCTAACAACAAAACATTGCAATTGAAAAATACAGGCAAGAGAAGCATTCTGATCAGTTACCAGCATTAAGTAGAATTAATGAACAACTATTGAGGTCAGGCAAGCACTCGCAAGGGAAGAAAGGATTTGGACAGGAATTCTAGCATTAAGTAGAATTAATGAACAACTATTGAGGTCAGGGAAGCAATCGCAAGGGAAGAAAGAATTTGGACAGGAATTCTAATCCTCACCTTCCAAAGATAAGAGCAACCAGTGCCGTGGTACCAGAGGAGCTGTCGAGAGTATGGGCATCAGCAAATGCATGATCTGCTTTCACAAATGCACTTTTAATAGCCTTCTCCATACATGCGGGGAAGTGAGAATCCTCAAGTATAAACTTAAGAATGTTCTTTCGGATGAAAGACACTGCATCTGTACCACCATGACCATCAAATACCTGCATCCACGAGCAACTGAATCTTTAGATAGTGCATAATTGAATTTTTTTCACCAATAATTTATTGTACAATTTCCATTGCACTCCATTATCTGTTTTGAATAACAAATGCTTATAAGCAATAAACCGACAGTGATTTCATTCTACTAAACAACTGATATCTGTATGAGCTCTAAAAGTTTGATTTTTTTAGGAGAACTAGAGAAACTAATGGTCTTGGAAGATAACAGAAAAGAACATAAGTAACAGAAAAGAACATAAAAAATTAAGTCACTGTAAAAATTCATTTGACTAATTAGTAAATCATTCAACAATCAGCAACAAACACAAACTAGTCATATATTCATGGAAATATGATATTTAATAAGGATGAATGGTCCATTGAGTTGCAGCAGCAAGGTGCAGCAATGATGGTTTAGTTACACACCCCATAGAAAGCCCCTGGTGATGGTACATCTGCATCTTCTCCAAGATGTTCACGTAGATTATCTATACATATGTGTTCATCCTCCATGTACTGTTTTGGCCCAATCTCACAATGACTCCCAGAACGAAACACTGGTAAAAAGCCAGACTTCCCACATCCTGGTGACTTTGACTCAATTCCCACAATATCCAACTCCTAAACACATGGGAGGAGCAAACATTTTAGAAAACAGTTTCCAAAACCAGAAAATTCTCATGGTACTAATTCATAAGAAGAGGGAAATGTATCAGCAATCAAGGTATTCTACATAAAATAGTTTAACAACATGAACACAAAGAAAGCATCAGCATATTGTGTGAAAAGCAAAGGCTTACTACTTCTGCCAACCTAGCATTGCTCATGCAATGCCGAATTACTGAAACGTTCCGTGGAGGCTTCCCAAAGTTCTCCACTTCCGTGGATGGCTCCATACTGTTCCCACCTTCTAATACGGTCAATGGAGGTGATACATCAGGGCCAGCAGCCATTTTCCCTTACAAACATAACAGAACGAAAAACCGAAATTCAATTAACCCAACTTTCCACTGTCCAATCTGTAATAGCAACAGGCCAACCTATTAAATAGAGACAGAAATCACTTGTTTTATCATAAGGAAAGAAAAAACCAAAGAGGAAAAACCCAAAAGATTGGCCTACTTAATATTGAAAGTAAATCACAAATCTTTGATTCATAGAATTTTTAAATTCATTGTAAGTGCTTCTTTATCAAACAAAATATCGAGATGAATATACTGGCAAAGACAAACACATCAGACCTTGACGCAGTCAATCCTTCTAACTGCATACCATTTGACAAACACACTGCACCAAAGACTCTTTAATGGCCTACTCTCACAAAATCTCCAGATAACAGCAGCAACAAATGCTATTTTTTTACCCCAAAAAAAAAACATTAATCCAACGTCTCACAGCTCTCAAATTCAAAAAAAATCCTAATTCCAATGAAATGCAAGCCAGACCATGGGTCAGCCAACCCGTTGGGCTCAGTCCACTGGCCCAACTGGACATGATTGATCTATTTATCACAGCCCGGATCCACCATCGAAAAATAGATCAACATGTCCGGTTGGACCTATGGACTGGGCCCAACGGGTTGGCTGACCCATGGTCTCGCCAGCATCACAATCAATGCCTCAAGGATCAAATGCTAGAAAACAAAAGAAATAAGTAACTGGGCAAGTTGCTGAATCTCCCCTCATTAGCAGATTCGAACCACAAATATCACTGTAAATTGAAACCCTTGAATCTATGGGTCCACCTAAAAATTCAATGTGTTGTAATTAATGATGCTTGGTTACATATATGGATACAGATATGGATATGAGGATCAAAGATCCATTACACAGATAAGGATATGACCATCCTATCTATAACATCAGATTTCATATTTTATATTATGATTTTCAAAGTAATACCTATTAAAAAAATGGTCACTACTCAAAGAGAACCATACTAGTTATAATTAATATCGTTTTACTCCATGATTGATGGTAATTATCCTCAATCTTAAATTAATTGTAATCAAGTGGCTTAATTGCAATTAGCAACCCCAAAATCCAACCTTTTTGCGATCAAGGAATGTATAAGGAACAAATGGTGAATAAATAGCTGTGCCCATCATCTCTTTCATTTTTAACACCAAAGATGTCAGGTTTTGAGGTAAGGATGTTCCTACCCTAGGAATTGAGTTTCAATTCATGATCTGCCATTGAATCCAGAAAGAAAATGAAGAAACCCCATATCTGAAATCAAGAAGAAGAAGAAGAATAAGAAGAATCCAAAATGCTTACCAAAGATGACATTTACGAAGGGTTGGTCCGAGGCGACGTCAGAGAGAGAAAGAAAGAGAGAGAGAGAGAGAGAGAGTTGAATGGAAGAAAGAGAAGAAGAGAGAGATGGGATCGTATGGAGGAAAACACGAGAGACAGAGAGAGAGAGAGAGAGAGAGAGAGAGAGAGGACGTAAAAGCTGGGGCTCACCTAGATGCACGTACTTACATGGATATTGTAAATGGGTGGGGCCCATTGGTTGCCCGTTAAAGGGCACTAAATGGATTTTGGACCTTAGGCACATTGGTTACCCGTTTCAGGGGACTAAATGGATCTAGGACCTCTAGGTTCCGTTTAACTGTGGACTGAACTGGGATAGGGTGTCTGTGAGACCCAAATTATAGGTCTTTTGGGACCTACCCATTTGAATTTAAAACTTTTCAAATATCAGAAGAGGGGTATCAGGTTTGTTTTTATTTTAACCACAGGGCTGGGGCCCAATAAAGAGACCACACAAGCATAAAGACAATCCTCTCACATGGGAATGGAAATTGCACACGGAAGTGAAAGACCCTCACAAATGGAAAGGAAGTCTGCACACATAGAAAAATATGGCTATAAGGATTCCCACCTTATTAAGCCAGGTCAAAACCACCACTCGGGTAAAGATTCATTCATATCCAAGTTCTATTGTCCTAAAAGGGGGAAATGAAGCGACACATATCCAATGATAATGACTTCAATTGGGTCGTGGCTTTCAGTCAATTGTTAGATCGATCTAACATGAGAGCTCATACATAAAGGAGTATAGGCCAGGTGTGCAAATGGACCGGGCCAAACTGGGTCCGCTCAGAGCCCAGACTGCTTTGGGCCAGGTCTGTATATATAATTTGGGCTTCTTTATTTGTTGGCCTGGGGTTGGAGTGGATATAGAAATCAAGAAGCTCTGCTCGGCTGGCCCAACTAAGAAATTCTTATAATTTCGAGATAAAGCAGGTACAACTTATGGAATACCCGATTTGGCTGGGCTGCCAGGCCTGATTGACTAAACGGGAGAGCTTGGGCAGCTGCCTGTGTCAGGCTTGGGCCAAATAGGAGCATGAAGTTTCTAAACTCGGGCCAAGCCTATAGAAATGCTTCAAACCGGCCCAGATAGGCCCATGAATAGCCTATATGGGCCCTTTCCCTCTGTTTCCACACCCTCATAGAACCAGTCTCACCTACGGGTTGCAAGTGGGTTAGGTTGATGATGGGTCTCCATGAGTTGAACCCCAACCTATATCATATCAACGTAATCCGACCCGCACAACCTATATATGCTTGGGCCAAGCCCAGACCATTTCAAACAGTATGGTTGTATTTGAGTTCGCATACCGGCCAAAAAAACCCCAACACAAGCTGAACTCATTCCACATGAAATAAACTATTCTGAGTACCAAAAGTATTAAACCAGTAAAGTATTTAAGTGGATTGAGATATGTAGGTCAATCATAACCCAACCTTTAAATGAGTTATATGGATTATACAGGTCAATCCCAGCCTGACCTGTACTATATACGTGGGCTTGGATTTCATGACACCTGCATTTTTTGTTGGTGAGTTTACCTGGGTCAAGTATGGGTCTAGCAACCTAGGACATGAATAGTCTTGCATTTTTATCAACGTCAACAAATATGTTAGATTATTGTGGCTCATGAATCATGAATCACGATCCATTGAATTGTGAACAAATGGTCTAGGTAATTTAGAAAAAAAAAAAGACACAAGGAGAAGGAATACATACATGCACAGTGCAAGATTTCTAATTCCTATTGTCCAAACAACAAGAATCTCTATAAAGTCCAGTAAGTTGAACCCCAAATGTCCAGGAGAGCTCAAGTCACCTGCCTTGGTCCGGGCTTGGATTAAGTGATGGCTGAACATAGCCCTGCCAGGTTCAATACGTAAAATGTCTGTTTAGTGATGCATTTTTCCAAACTAGTAATTAGAAAGCCCAGCCTAATTGACGAAATGGATGGACGGGGCCAGGAACTTAAGGCCCATTTTGCGCTTCGACTGAATATACACTTTACACACGGCCCCTGTAGAAGAAAGCTCTCTCCATCAATGCAATAGTGCAATTGAAGGTTCTCGTAGCTGTATAATTGTGTCAGATGTTTATGCACAACTTGCAATTCCTGAAAAGCCACAAATTTTGACTTTATTCGTTACAAGTTGCTATCGAAAAATGTTGAACACGTTAGCAATTAGTGAGGCATTGGTTGTTAGCATTTAACCTTTTTTGACACATGGTGATATTCTTGTGAGCACAAAAAAAAAAATGGTAATTGATGGCGTATGCTTCTCTACTTTTTATTGTTGCATGACTGCTATGTTTTCTTATATATTCGTAAGTCATGAAGTTCATATTAACAAGTATTTTATTATATATTTACGACTAATGATGTATGGTTTGGATTGAGGTGGGCCCTATGTGAGATGTCATGGTACGGCCCCCATCATCCTCAGAAACAAAGTGACATCGTCCAAAGTAGATGTGGGTTTATAGTTTTTGACTTCGTCAAGTTTTAAGAGGACGCAACAAACTTAATTGCCCGAAATACACTCTTCGTAGAACAATTTGGTATCACATGCAAGTTGGGTGGGGGCTGGTCTAAATTGCGGTGAATATAGAATTACCTCATTTTGTATCAATCTAATCAATTGAAAAATTAAAAACGGGTTGATCACTTATAAAGTAAAATGTGAATGTAATAATCAATGATATTCTCGTAAGTCTTTCTCGACAATATATTTCAATCATCAATCTAATAATAGGTCAAAAGTTATGTTAATTGAAAGTTAAGGTGCAAGCCAAGTCCTCCAATCAATTTATTTTAATCCTGAGACTATATACTCATCCACGACGTATTTTGCATTACATGTTTATGTTGATTGGTTTGATTTTTAATAAGCAAAAGCTCATACAAATTAGACCTCATCACAAGTCCACTTAGTTAAAAAATTATATGAATTCCTTAGAACAAGTTTATTTAATATAGGAAAAATAACTGGGTTGTGTGCTGCTACGAATTTTTCATCTCAGAATTTCGTGTTTGATTAATGGAATCTAAATCTTAAAATATATTTTTTGTTTCTGAAAAGCGCATTGCTTGCCTTTTACTCAAATCTAAAATCAAGTTGACGAAATTCGGGGATTAAATTTCAGGGAGAAAATTTTTCTAATTTCACTTCTAAACAGACTCTAGAGTTTCACAAATTCCATGCACCATCAAATAATATGGACATATTATTTATGATAGTGTTGGCATGTGACATTAAGACCCCATTGAGAAAGTGATGCTCTTGCTTACAAATGAGAATGATTATGATACACTGTTTTTGTGGGATTCTTTTCCGGCCCGAGCCAATTGCATAAATCTGTGGCATTTGCCCCTTGATAATTCGAATAATGCATCTGCATGACGCATTGAACCATAGACTATTGGCTTTGTTTCCGTACCCTCCAGATTGTGATAGAGGCCACTACCACTCCCCACTTCTTGTATTGCTTGTGCCACCCATGATGTCATTATCAGGTATAGGCTAGTGTGAGTAACTTTTTCCTGTGAGAGTTCACATACAAGTCGCATCTGAGATTCTCAATTTCTATTATTTGCTAAAGTGGAGGGTTTGAAATTTTTAACAATACTAATTTAGATAGTTATTTTTAAATTCTTAGAATTTCAGCTTTCTAAATGATAATTGTGCCTGAACACTTAACATTCTACTTAGGGGGACAACAATTGAAAATTTCCAATTTCTTAGCAACTGGCATAAGAGAATCTCCTAATTAGTTGCCATTTTGACTTGCGTGTGTAGTTTGCGCTCATTCATTTTCTTGTTATCCTCATGCTTTTATCTCATTAATTTAGGGTTAGTGGGAACATTTGAAAAAGAACTAAAATTATGATAAAAGGGCCTTTAATTTAAATATAGATTCATCATGGAATAGTTCTCTCTCTTTCGAGAATGCGTGACTCAAAACTTCAATGATGACAACAGAAAAAAAAAAAATATATATATATATATCAGTTTAGGTGAAATTAATACATATACCCCACTGTATACAAGGATTTTCTAAAATTTTTCCATGCGACCATGATGAAGACATCAATGATATGGGGGTGGTAGTTGACGCTCTAACAATTCGATGATCTTCCATTCATTTTTCTGTTTTTCTTAGTGCCTCACTTTAAGAGGGTTTGGATCATTGGAATTCCAACTGTTAGACATGTATGCCGGTGAGCTGTCATTGAAATTGCAAATTTTATGTTTGATGATTCGTAAGATTCAATCTGTTCACGTTTGAATTTCTAATGCACTTGAGATACTTAAGTACTTTCAACTGGCTAATTTGTTCATCCATCCGTGGAATAGAGATCTTAAAATATGTTTGTACAACAAAAAGATTTGACTTTCTGTAGATTTTCATTTCCATCATAGAGAGAAATCTGCATTCATATCTTACACGCATAAAAAAATAAAAAATCTCTCTATGAAGAAAAACTAATTAAATTTTTTCTTAATGAGAAAAATATATATGTTGTACCACAACGGCCAAAACAGTGTTGCATGAAACATCAAACCAATTTTCCTCTCTAATGCAAAGTTCTCTCATAATATAAACTCACCCTTAGTGAGTTCACCATTAAGTTATAACCCTATTCCTTGATTCATCTATGTATGTGTTGAAATAAATTATTATGCCATTCACTATTCATTGGCTCAAAACCATATTACCTCCATTTTATCTATCTGTGTATACAGGGCCAGAGGGAGGGGAGGGCGAGTGGGGGCAGTTGCTTCCACTCACATATTTGAAAACACGAGGATATATTGGGTGTTTTTTCATTTTTTAGGTATTTATATATTTTATTCACTTTTGCTCCTCCTTAACTTTTAGAGCTAAACAAAAAGCTAAGGGATGATGATTTCTTTTCCTCCAATAAAAAAAAGAAACAATCCAAAGTGGACAATATATAGCCCCTTTTTACATAGAAAAGCTTCAACTTTATTACTTATCATCTCAAAGGCTTTTAACCAAAAGCAGTTGTTTCATTTCTCCACTACAAACAATCTTCATCTTTTTTACTCTTTTAATGTCAAAGGCTTTTACATCTCTAATGAGGAAGAACAACTTTTTCTAACCCATTTGCATCAAGTACCTCCTCCTTTTAAAATTTTATTTTTTTTCCTTATTTCACGTTTTATAGAAATAGTATTTTATATTTTGATGTATGATGTTTCCAAAAAAGTAGACCTCACTGATTGATAATCACAACCATTGATCTCGTATTTTATATTTTACAAAAATAGTATCCATTGCTCATTTGTTAAACTACAGCTTGATTTTCTAAATCATTGGTAGATAAACCAACTGTGATTCTGCCCACTTTCTTCATTGTGGCACAATTAAATTGAAGGCCCAACACTTTCAACACAAATGGGCCTGCTTTGAGCAAGTGGCACTCTGGACACCTATATATATATATATAGATATAGATACATTGGCATTGTTCTATCCTATGGTCATAGATATTATTCCAAAAGTTGCCCAATTCCCATACGACCAAATTAGTTTTTAAAATATGTCATCATTCCATCATAGATCCTCTCGGCCCTCTGCTAAATAAATATGAGAATCATAATTCAGTTGTCATTATTGGATCTCCTATCATTTTTTGAAGAAAATTTACCTATCATTTTTTGAAGAAAATTTACATAGCAGTAGCTATGATAGGACATTAGTCCCAGTCTCATATCAGTGTGATTTTAAAAAAATAATAAAAAAGTTATATTTAAAATCAAGAATAATGAAAATCCTAAAAAAATCATGATCTTTTCTGAGATTATTAGTATCCGTTTTTTTTATGCATATCAGTAAATTCTGTTTCCATCCCTGCACTTTTTTCATCACTTCCAAACAGTCTCTTCAAGCATCCACAAGTAGAATTAACTCTAAAATTGGTTGAGTTCAGCCCGAGTTCATGCCTTTTGGGCCTATATTTACATGCCAACCAATTCCCACCTCAAAAATAAATAAATAAAACAAAAACTCAACCCTCAAATTTAGCTTAGGGAATACAAATTTAGAGAAGTTTACTAGTTTCTGTTTACTTTATATCACTAAAGCCAACAGCTATGATCATCAAATGAAGTAGCATTATAATGATTCCTCTTTTATTTCTCCTCGCCCCGACCAAGAGAAATTCCTTGTTCTGCCGCTATCCATATATGTTGATATAAATTCCTATGACATTCACTAATAGGTTGACCAACCTTTTGGTGTCACTACTTATCAACACTAAGGACCAATGAGTTATAGTGGCACACAATTTATTAATGCTCATTAAGAGTCTGGGTCAATGATGTTATAATTCTTGTAACAACAATGACAATTAAAGGCCTAGTTTGACAAATCTTATGTTTTTGGAATAGATATATTTCAAATCTCCCTACATGAAATAAATGTTTTGAAAATAGACTGTTTGTTAATACAATATAACTAATTGAA
Organism: Sextonia rubra; assembly: GCA_037013555.1. Taxonomy (NCBI): domain Eukaryota; kingdom Viridiplantae; phylum Streptophyta; class Magnoliopsida; order Laurales; family Lauraceae; genus Sextonia; species Sextonia rubra. The sequence continues at coordinate 56,524,657 of JASUAD010000013.1, read as the reverse complement.
ATATATTTTTAAAATCCAATAGTACATAATTATTCATAAATTTCTCCATATCCAAAGGGAATCAAAGATTGATTTTTGAAACCATGGCCATTTTTAGTATTCATAAGAGGGCCAATGGTTTGGATCTTGAAAGAGGGGCCCGCAAAGTTGATAAAATTAGATCAAAATTTTCACATTTTTATGCGAATTTCTTGAGAGCTGAGACTAATCAAAGGCTCAAATTTATGCATATAACTGTGTTTAGACCATTACAAATATCTAACGAGTTTACAGGCCCGAAATCCAAAGAAAAAAAAAATAAAGAAATGGACTACCAAGTCACATTTTACCTACAGCTATAGTTGTTTGGATTCCACCTGATTTTTTTACCTGTAGCTAAACATCATGTTTATGGCCCGGAATTCAAACGTCATTAGATTCTCTTTGTTTTCTTGGGATCTCAGCAAATTTAAGTGCTGAAATTCTATTCATAGCCGTTCTCAATATTCTAAAATGGATTGGCGGTTCAGATAATAATTATTGGTCCCCACAAAAGTTCATAAAAATAAAAATATGGTTATGAGGTTTTTCTCAAATATTTCAAGATCTACGATAGATCAACAGTTGGAATTTGATCAATGGGCCGTTTTTAGCCTGCTTAATACTTCCAACGGTTGAGATCATAATTGAAATTCACATACTTTAAAAGAATGAAAAAGCAGTAATGGAAAAATCAATGTCAATATCATTGTCTACTCACACTTCTGTACCCTTCAAAGCCTTATGTCTATTATGATTTTTACCATTTTTAGTCCTAGTACAAAAAGAAGCATTTCCCCTTCATACGGATCCAAACGGGGGTTCTCATTTTCATATCCAAACACACTAAGAGCATGTTCAAGTAGTTTTAAGACAATATGAGGCTATAAATAGGCCTGCGAAATGGGCACTAATAGTGTGGACCAATTATTTTATAGTGGCCTTCAATTACGTGCCAGTTGCCACTCCTCCCATTTAGTTGCTATGCTAACGTGGATTGACTGATATTGTCACTACATATGCAAATGGGACCACTTGTTAAAATGCCCATATAATCATCAAATCCATACCAGGTCAGATTCCATGGCGGTCAGGTGTGGGCCCTCAGTACACTGTATAAAGACAGTGGTCCTCACAAGTCCCACCTCATGCACTATTGGGTGCTGATGCCTTTCCTTCCCATTCTGGCTACCTCACAAAGCCCCCTTTAAACTAGGTCAAAAACCATTCTCCCATGTTTTGCAAAAATAAAAATAAAAAGCCATAATAATAATAATAATAATAATTAAAAACACGTATAGGTGCTATAATAAATTTTAGCTTAGAAGATATAGGTTTACAATCTAGTTGAATTTGTGCCATTTGAGGAAAAAATGTCCAAGAATCTCTCTTTTTAACATTTTTGAAGAGACATGGAAAATTTACATGGTACATGTTTGTAACATTGTCTGCAAAAAGGTACAAGGGGAAAGTTTCCAGAGTCCCAGATTCTTTTTCTATAGTGTTGTCTCTAATAGGTGCCAATTGCACTAACCTGACAAAGGAAGGTCAGAATCTAATGACACTTTGCTGGATGAAGGTGGGTCACCTACTTTCCGGAGGCTACCAGTTTGTTGTATGACAAAGTGCTTTTATGAAAGAAAAAGTTAAAAATTGAGAGGGGATATTTGAACTCAAAAAATAGCTCAGTAGGCTCATCTATCTATAGAAAAATAAGAATTGTTATATATACACAGGGTTTTCTCTCCTTACATAGATTAAAAAATTAAAAAAAAAACTCAAAACTTGCCAAAATGCCCTTCTCTCCATACACACCTCCTCTCTCTTCTCCAGCCGGCGAAGGGCTCTCTCTCCTTCCTCCTCTTCCTCTTCCTCTCCTTTTATTCTCTCTCTCTCTCTTTCCATCTCCCTCTCTCTTTCCTCCGTCCCCCCTTTCTCCCCCTTCCCGCTGTCTCCCCGCAGCAAGGATATCGAGGAAGAGGAGGAAGGAGAGAGAGAGGGAGGAGAGAGAGAGAGGCCTCCACTGGAAGGAGCTCATCGCTAGCCGGAAAAGAGAAAGTAGGTGTGTATAGAGAAAAGGGCATTTTGAAAAGTTTTAAGTCTTTTTTTTAAATTTTTTAGCCTATATAAGAAGAGAAAAATCTTGTGTATATATAGCAGTTCCCTAAAAAAATTAATAAAAATAATAAAATTACTTAAATGCCCTTCTTCCTCTCCTTCCCTTCTTTGTCTCTCTCTCCATCCTTCCCCACCTCCCCCTATTGGCGATGATCGCCGGCTCCGAGGGAGGGGAATGGTCCCCTCCATCTTCCTCTTCCTTTCTCTTCCTCTTCCTCTTGTTCCCCTCCTTTTTTGTTTTTTTTCTCTCTTACCCATCCCGTCCCGCTTTTACTCTTGGAGCCGCTTTATCTCACGTCGGGCAATCAGTCGACGGCAACTCGGCATTGCCATTGACTAGGAAGGAGAGGGAGATGGAGAGGGAGAGGAAGAGAAAGGAAGAGGGGGGACCATCCCCCTCTGCTGGGGCTCACGATCGCCATCGGGAGGAGGATGTGGGAAAGGGAAGAGAGAGTGAGGTATAGAGGGGAAGGAGAAGAAGAGGGAGAGGCCTTTGGGTAATTTCATAATTTTTTATTTTTTTTTTAAATGGGTGAGTTTATTGAGCTCTTTTTTGAGTTCAAATAGTCCTTCTTTAAAAATATTGATTCTCTATATCTTTCCCATAATGAATTTTGTGGAGCCCATTGATTCTATGAGATGCAATGGTCACAATATTTGCCACTCAAATTCTCATGGAACAGATTTTCTGTTTTTTACAAAATTGTGAAAAACTCTTTTTTGGCATTTGTTAATTTTCAACAACTTGTTTTCGGTACCAATTAAGGTAGTTAGGCTTTCGAGAGATTCAATTGACATAGGAGTGTACAACAGCAAATGATCATCAATACAGGAGAAGAGACCGGTTACAAAAAAAAGAGAGAAGACCGTTTGTACATGCAAAGAGAAAGGACCACTACTATCAAACTCTTGCTAGTTAGGTGAGCCGACTCCCAACTAGTGGGTTATCCCTTTATACTTAACTCTCCAATGATTTGAGACGTTTGATACCCACATTTTGAGGATTCTGTAGTCCACTCCCTATAGCAAGTAGAAATCCTCAACCAGAGAGAAAGTATACAATCCTCAAATGTCCAAACTCCTCACTTATTAAAAATCCTCACTAATGAAATCTTTATTCCAAAGGCAGTAAGCAATCCTCAAATCTACATGTTGTTCACTAGTTACCCAATAAGACCTATATTTGGAAATAGAGGGTTGGCTTTGTAGAAAAAGAGTCTGCTCACATAACTCTCACCAGGTTTCGAACCCTAGTGGGAGCCCTTTACTTCATATGTCTTGGCCACTGGGCCAACCAAGTGAAAAAAAAAAGGAAAAAAAAATGGCCTATATTTTTGCCATCATTGGATTTTGCTAATTATCTTATCTAAGTTGTGAGGCTATTAAATGGATGGCTTGCAGATTTTAGTGCAAAGTTTTGATTTTGATTGTCTATTTCATTACCAAAACGGATAGTTATTAACATTTATTGGACCATTTTTTTAGGGTTAAGCAATAAATCCTCTTATTTTTGGTGGGGGAATGAGTTACTAAAACCTAAAGTGTGTGCAGATATATGAAAAAGTATGTTCTCCTATTTGGAAAAGCCGGTAGAGAATGTGGAACGTTTTTTATACGTATCCGGAATTTGTGGACAGTGTATGCTCACCAGGATAAAAGGCCTAATTTTTAAAAACAACCCCTCCTTTTATATTCATATTGGGAGGTTTGTTTCCATCCGCCCAACCCTTCCTTGATTTAGTGCTACTAATTTAGACATTAGTCATTATTAGATTCTACCATAAAAGGTTTGCACAATATATAACCATTGCATTTTAAAGGCCTAAAACTAAGGGCTAAGATTTGCTATACCCCTAATCCACCTTCAATCAACTTATCCATAAGGAGTTTGGATTCTGTAAGGCTTGAACTCACAAATATATAGTAGGGGCCCTCGGTGAGGCTCATCCATGAAAACTTAGAGTACTTAAAATAAATGACTTCTTTTTTTGGGTTCCTACTAAATTTTACTTCAATAAAAAGTTGAAACCATTATTAAATTCATCAGTGCCTACTTTTTTTTTTTTTTGACGATTAGTGCATACTTGAATTTGACAGAATATTTCATTCTTGTGTTTTATAAGCAACCCAAGTACCTACAGGTGTAAATTCTTGTTTATTTAAGTAATTCACATGAAGTAAAGTGAATGATCAATTTAAGAGAAAAGTAAAAAGAGGGGTCAAATAAAAAGTGCTAAATCTCAAAAATCACATCTTGTTAAAAAAGGTCAAAAAGATATATTCTTATGCTACTAAATGACCAAATGCCGTCTTCTTTTTATACAAAAAAGTAAAAAAAGGATACATTCTCATGCCATTAAATGTAAAAAAAAGTAATGACTTTTCATTATTTAATATTTTTTATTTGACCCATTATTTATTTATTTATTTATTTGCTTAGTTGGCCCAATGGCCCGGGCATAGGAAGTAAATGACTCCCAGTAGGATTTGAAATATGACAGGAGTTATGGGAGTGGGTGCCTTATCCAAAAGGTCAGCCGTCTATTCCCAAACCACTTTTTTTTATTCTCTCTCAATTAGACTTTTCTCTTCACTTTGCCACATAAGTAAATAACTCAAACAAGAGTACCCATCTGTCATACTTGTTTCACAAGTATTATTTACTTAAGATAGAGCTGATTCAAATATATTTGTTTGAAGTAAAGTTATTTCAATTTGGGAAAATAAAATTTTCTATCTATAAAAGTTACTTGCTCAAAATCATCATATAATAATATAATACAAACAGATTAATGGAGCAAAAGTACATACAAACTTCTAATATTTTAAAATAATTAGGGTAATCTTTAAAAAAAAAGTGAAAATGTGCCTTATTATTTTATATTCATGTATATTTAAGAAGTTACCTGTCGGTTACACTTTAAAGATGAAAACAAAGGGTTAATTCAATCATATATCCATCTATAATCTGCAAAATAGCTTGCAATCAGCATCTATTTGAATAATTTTTAAGTCATGTAGACTTACCAAATGAAAAAAAAAAGAAAAAGAAAACAAAAACTAGATAGCAATCAATATTTAGACCTTAGACCTACCAAATGAAGGAAAATAAAAAAAGATTTTTTATAAACGTGCTCCACCGGGGACTAGTGAATTTCTGTCGTTAACAGTTAGCATTGCCTGGTACCTTGGAGCGGGGCGTCTCCTATACAGAAATGTAGAATGCAAAAGAGGGTGATGATCAGGTGGAACTTGGAAGGAATTAAAGATCTGAAAGGACAACCTTAACCCGACTTTCATAACGTGGACAAAATGCCATCTTACATTCTCAGGTCATTCTCCTCTCACCCAATCCACAAACCCAAAACGCAACGCCACCACTCAATTCACCTCTCAACATCATCTGCAGCACCGTGCACCATGGGTCCCTCACCACCTTCTTTCTTTGTTTATTTCCTTCAAACGGGTCACAGAATACTACTTAGACTTGCTCGAGTTGGACCAACTTGGCACAAGTTCAAGCATACTTAGATCCCGCTCACATGAGATATTGACTGTCCCTATAACAAGCAAAATGCCTTGCCACTAAGCTATTAGTGCATCGGCTTTCATCTCATTATACAAGTTCATTTCATGTTCTTATGCCTTCTTATTTTAAGTTGCAATCAATTTAGGGAATTGTTATTCTACAAGCAATAATATGTGCAGTTCAACTCTATATGGGCTCACTTAACCCCACCTTTGATCAAATTCAGTTCATTTACACTCTCATCCTCAATGATTTGGCACCACGTTCAGTTTTAATAAATCTTAACCTTTCCACCTATCCTACCTCCACTGTGAAGCAGGTATCTAGGTGGCCCGAATTGCAACAGTATGTGGTCCATTTGCTCATGGGAGAAAATTTCCCAACCAATTTATCCATCCATATTATTTTGACTTTGGTATTTTCCTGTTTCTTCAATCCATCTATATCATTTGATTGTGGCTTTCTTTTTTTTTTTATTCTAAATTCATGGAGAGAAATGATTGAGTGACAACGTTGATCTTACGATTATCACACATTTCAGTTGGTGGGGTTTGTACAGATGAAAATCCTTAGAGGTCCAAACTTGGTCCAAATTCTGAATTCTAAATCCTGGGAACTCATGTTAGGATTTTTGTAATTAACTAAATTCTTCTCTTGGACAAAACTTGAGTTCATTAATCTATATTTCATATTTTTTAGTATGGACTGTCAATCATGGAGCAAGAAGTGCTAAAATTGAAAAATACAGAAAAAGTGCATTGCGCTCGAGCTAGCAAGATAGTGATAACCATGCTCAAGCCTATGAAGACAGCACTCAAGCCTGACAAGTGGGATATAAAATAACTGGATGCATGATGATTGCTCGAGCGAGCTCTCACCTACGCTCGAGTGCGCCGACAGCAAAAGCCCACCAAACTATATGAAATTCTTTCCTAATTGTGCTAGACTTGCATGTATTACTTAGATTTGGTTTTTAATCCTAAAGCACGAATTATGGATTATAAAAAAAAAGGGTTTCTCTCAACCCTAAATATAATATAACAGATAAGGCTCTCCTTATTCTAAATTGAGATTGCTATTGAAGAAATTATTTAGAGTTTTTATGAAAGATTGGGCTGAAGACTTCAAATTCTAAAGTTGATACTTCTACTTCATCGTAAGAGATTTGTGGCTTCTACTTTTTTATAAAAGATTGTTTTCTAAGCATAAAGGTTGTTTGTTATAGAGATCATGGCACTGATAACGGGGCATAGAGTGACTGCGTGCTATGGAGATACATCAAGAACAACTACAATGTCTTGTGCTGAGGGACTGACCGTAGGATTGTGAGTATATTTTGTACCGCATAAGTTAATGATTGATTTTGTCCACTTTGGACTCGTGGTTTTTTCCATTTGGATTTTCACGTTAAATTGTGTGTTATCTTCTTTGTATAATTGATTGTTTTTATTTTTCTGTTACATAGAAGTAGTAATCGAATTACAATCTAAAATAAATCACAGGCATTATAAATCTTTCAACTCAAATTTATTCCAACATAATGTGGCTAAGTTACATCCATACACAGAGTCCAACTTGATAATGCAATGGTTTTGTTTTTTTTTTTTTTTAATAGTTTCCCGACTAAAGGGTTAAGTCTCCAGAGACTTCCAGATGCAAGGTAATACATATGAGGTAACATAAATTCATGTATGCAAGGAGAACTAGTTCTCACATGCAAGACAATAGGGGTGGCCAAGATATGAAAATTGATGTTTGTCATTTCATTTTCTTCCCTTTGGATCTTTCCTTTTTGTTTCTTCTTAAGGCCATTCTACAGTTTTGTTGCTTTGTATTTGTTGCAGCTGTCGTTGAAGAGCTTCTATTTCCCACATGTTGCAGCCCATGGTTAAAGTAGACTTTTCTTTGCCAAAGAATTTAACTTCTCCTTCACCATATTACTTCCAAAGGAATTCTAACGCCTCTCCTAATATGACATGTCGAAGAGTTTGCAGGGCCTAAAAGAACATGGCACGTACAAGAGTTTGTAGAGCATAAAGGGATACCCCAGAAAGTCTCACACGTGTAAGTCCCATAAAACCTACCCATGTTTAATTTTAAAAGTAGTAGAGAGGATCTTATTATGAAGGGAATTACAATCAATTAGATCCCGTTTGTTTAGTAATAAATTAAAATTTTAGGGATTCTAGAAAATATACAGCCAGATCTACATTTCGATTTATATTCTTCATTCATCACATCTTCAATAATCTTTTGCTCGAACCATATGATGAATATCTAAAAATTCAAGTCCTTGCAATCAAATGGGCCCTAAAAGGAAGTAGTGCAATGTACAACAAATATTAGGAAGGATTTTAACGTTCACAAACTCCTTACATATTATTAGAGAGTAAACGTAGAGAAACAATGTTTCTCACAAAAGACACGAACTCTTTTAATTGTACTATTTTTAGGATCCTCTACAGCTTTAACTTGAGAAATCCTATGTCAAACAAGTGGAATAAACACTCTTGTGATAGGGTGTTGTCAAATCTCACGTCAATCCAAGTTTGTTCCACCCTTGGACTAATTGTCCGATGGCGAAAAAAAAAAAGATAATGATTGTGCGTAAGACTGTGTGTACGCTTTTTTAAAGAAATTTCTTCTCAAAATATATTCCTTTCGTTTGTCATTGTCATTGGAAACTAGTAAAGTATTTCCATGCTTAGCGCAGACAATATAATTTATACTATAAAGAATTTATAAAATTTTAAAATTTTAAAAGACATTTGAAATGGGGCCCCCTATCCTAGACTCGAGTTGAAGATAGGAGTGTCTGCTCAAGACTCACAAGGAGATGTAAAGGGGGGATTTGAAGGACACACAAAGGCCCTCCTCTCTAAATAATTAGCTCCATCCTTTATTTCTATCATCTTCATCTAAGTCACAAAAGTTTAACGGTGTATAGTTTAGTTAGATTGGTGTCACTCAATCCACTAGTCCAGTTAAATCGAATGAGGCCAAAAATTGGTGGGGCAGTGGAATTCAAGCGGCCCTTGTGTGTGGTCCATGTGGATGAACTAGACGGTTGGCCCCACCCTAGGTAGCGAACGACCCTCTCCCATCAGCTCGAGCTGAGGGGAGGGCTAGCCATTTATAATATTATCTTATATATATATTAAAATGAAGAGGAAAGGGGGCACTTAAAGGCGGATTAATGACAATGGAATAATTTTATATGGAGTTGATTTTATAGGGAGTTGAAAATCAAATGCTGGTATAAAGTGGATATTAAATGATAATTATATAATTGAATTTGGAGAGATGACTATTACCATTTCTTTATGGCCACTTTGATGAAGTAATATAAGGAGCCAAGAGGCGGTTGATAGAGGGATGAAAGCATCCAAATAAGGTTATGGCATGAAAGGCTTGCCACTATTGAAATGGAGGTGGGGACTGAAGAAACATTGAGGAAGGAAAATCAAAACAAATTGAGCTTAAAGTCAACATCAATTGAGATCGTTTTTAATTGAAATTAGTTCCTTTCATATATAATAATGTGTGGCAAAACTAATATGAATAAATATAAGCTGAATGCCCTACAAGAAAACTCTAGCTCTATTATTATTATTATTATTTTGGTATCCCAATTATAGGAGTTTGGGTCCTTATCCTTAGGTGAGAAAAGTAGACTTCAAAAAGGTAAAACAGGTCATCAGTTGAGGGGAGTGAATAAGACTCAGGTGAATAACACAATGCCCTGAGTGAAAGATACCTGGCCGGGTTTGAACCCTCGTCATGCACACAAATGAACATCACAAACACACAAATGATTAAAAAAAAAAGAAACTCTTTCACATATCCTATATTTAACGCCTAATCTATTACAAATTCTAAAAGAAAGCTTTATTTAACCCAACTCCTTTGGCAATTGGCTGGCTTGAGTAGTTTAAAAAAAAAAAATAGTAAAAAGTAATAGACCCCAAGGTGATGAGAGGGGCCTTTTTTGTTCTATCATAGGGGAGGAATGCTAAGCTATGCTAGTCGTATATCTGGGGATTTCCAGTCCTTCATTGAGCTCCGCCTGTGCTGCTTCCAGGGAAGTCACCCCTAGAGTGCTTTGTTTTTAGTACATGTTTCAACTGTACATCTGTACCTAAGGTGAGCTAAAGTCGTGGGATGCCCTCCCTCCCTCTCTGGATTTCAACGGGGGATTCTTCATTGTATATAGACGGTAGTCCTTAGCTTGTACAAGATGAACTTGCATTCCATGTCTTGACAAGTGAAACAAATTGGCATGCAGTTCATATGCCCAAAAAAGGCCCTCCAACCTTCCACAATATCAAAAGCAACATATCCCACCAACCTCCATTCTTCACAAAACCCTCCACTTGTTTCTTCTTTTGCCTCCTTGTTTACGATAAGTACACAAAATTCACATGCTCATATCAAGCAAGCTTGCATGTGAACTCGTCCCCCCCTGTTTCCTGTTCCAATGCAGCCCTTTTTGTTTTTGCAGATGATTGTTTCCTCTTTCCTACAGTTTGAGCAACTGGGTTGTCTTTTCCCTGTGCAAAAAGAAGGTTGGAGCCCATACTCCATACTCTCTTTCTGGTTTTCTTAATATTTTTTTGGCTTCTTCTCATGTGTCTTATGTCTAGCTTTATGTAAAAGCATCCGAGGTTGATTCTTTTCTTCCTAAAACCTTCATGGTTGTTTCTTCTTATCCCATGGTCTTTCCTCAGTAAAACTGTTTTGAAATTTTGGGCTTTTGGGTCTTGTTGGTTCCCTGGTAGTGATTTGGGTTTTAAGTTTTGAGTCTGAATAGTCATTGCTGCCTTTCTTTTTTTAGCTATATGTTGCTGGGTACTCTGATGGTCTTTCTATTGCTCTCTCACCAGATTTCATGGTAGAGGAGTGGTATATTGGATTTTGGTAATGGGTTTTTCTTAGCTTTCCCTCTTGCTTGTTATTTGAGTCCTGACCAGACTATTGCTGTATATGTTCATGAAAGAAAAATGGGTCCCAATTTCACCGTATAGATGAGGTTGCTATATGGGCTTTTGGGTTTTTCTGTGTATATCTCTTCTTATGTGCATTGTGGATTTGTTTGAGCTTCGCAATAGGGTCATGTAATTTGCCCTTTTGAGCTTCTCATTTCCTTCCCACCATGAAAATAGTTGGGTTTCTTGGGCTGTTGGTCCTTTGTTGGGGAGTGTTTTCAAATGCAGCCATTAGTGGGAATGTTTCTTCAAGGCCTCCTGTTGTGAACATTGGTGCTATTTTCACTTTCAACTCTGTAATTGGGAGAGTTGCAAAGGTTGCTATAGAGGCAGCAGTGGAAGACATAAACTTGGATTCCAGTGTCCTTGGTGGAACAAAGCTGGTCGTTAAGATGCAGGACTCGAATTACAGTGGACTTGTTGGCATCATGGAGGGTAACTGCTGTTGAACATCTGTTGCTTGTTCATTTATCCATTGCTCTGTTTTTATCTTGAAAATTTATCTTAGTCTATCTATTTGCTTTGGCAATTATTGCCCAAAATTTAAGAATCTTCTTACTGCTTAACCGACTGTTGTTTTAGAACATTTATCAGAATCGCTTGTTTCGAATATCTCCTTGTGTAGTCGCCATGGCAACCACCGCCCCCCCCCCCCCCCCCCCCCCCCCCCGCCCGGGTCCGCCCCTGCCTTGAGCAAAGGATTAAGTGATGGTATTAATTTACCATGTTTTCACGGGATAACATTATGGTGCATCATTGCAGAACTTGTAAAGGTGGTGGCTCAATTGGTTTGAGCCTTGGGTTTGCTCCCTAAGGTGTCAAGTTCAACTCCTGCCCTTGGTGTTATTCAGATACTAAGTGTGCGGCCATATATGTACCCCTTAGGGAATAGTGCTTGCTTGTTAGAATCAGGTAACCTCCAGGCCGGAAGTCAAAGGTCCAAAGGCTGGGCTGACAAGGGATACCCTAGGTCATAAAATAAAATAATAAAAGAAAATAAATAAATAAATGAATGATCAATCTAAACACTAGAAATTCATATGAGTTTAAGTGAATTATAATTAGTAATGAATTTAATACAATGGATGTTGTAACCGCTGTATGTTACAAAACCATGTAGTGTATAAGCTATCAGTTTCTATATTGATACAGACATGAAAATATGCTGCTTTTCTGAGCATATTGGGTAGCCTAGATTCAGATGAAAAAACAAAGTTTCTACTTATCTGTTCAATTTCAAAACCAACCACCCTCAATTAAATGGTCTAATGCTTCTTTTTTTTCCTCCAACTTATAACAGCTTTACAATTCATGGCGACTGATGTTGTAGCCATTGTCGGCCCTCAGGCTGATGTACTTGCTCACGTGATTTCTCATGTTGCAAATGAGCTTCAAGTCCCTCTACTGTCTTTTGCTGCTACGGACCCAACACTCTCTTCACTTCAGTATCCCTTTTTTGTTAGAACAACTCAAAGCGACCTCTTTCAGATGTCTGCAGTAGCTGATTTGGTTGATCATTACAACTGGAAAAATGTTATTGCAATCTATGTTGATGATGACCATGGGAGAAATGGGATAGCTGCATTAGGCGATAAACTTGCGGAGAAACGCTGTAAGATATCTTATAGAGCTGGAATTTCCCCTATATATAAAGCTGGAATTTCCCCTCAGCTAGGTAGGGATGAAGTTATGAATATACTCGTTCAGGTGGCATTGATGGAATCGCGCATTATTGTTGTACATACATATCTGAATACAGGTCTTGTTATTCTATCTGTAGCACAACACCTTGGTATGATGGGCAATGGTTATGTGTGGATAGCTACAGATTGGCTGACTACCGTTAGAGATTCTTCACCATCGCTCTCGATGGAGGCCATAAGCTCAATGCAAGGAGTCATTACATTGCGCCAACATACAGCGGACTCAAAATTAAAAAGTGATTTTGTTTCAAGGTGGAGCAAGTTGACTAGAAAAAGGAGAGCTGGCTCGTTGAAGTTGAATACATATGGTCTTTATGCTTATGACACTGTATGGATGCTTGCACACGCCATTAATGCCTTCTTCAGTGATGGTGGAACCATATCATTTTCAAATGACTCAAGGTTACAAGATGCAGGGGGTGGTACGCTTAATCTTGAAGCTATGAGCATCTTTGATGGCGGCAGTCTTTTGTTGGAGAAAATATATCAGACTAATCGAATGGGTGTAACTGGCCTGCTTCAGTTTGATGCTGAGAGGTTCCTTGTTCGGCCTGCTTACGACATCATTAATGTAGTTGGAACTGGAATTCGGAACATAGGTTATTGGTCAAACTATTCTGGATTATCTATCATTCCTCCAGAAACTCTCTACCTGAAGCCTCCTAATCGTTCCAGTTCAAACCAACAGCTACTGGATGTAATTTGGCCAGGTGATACGACAAGACGACCGCGTGGGTGGGTTTTCCCAAACAATGGAAAGGAGCTAAGAATTGGCATCCCCAATAGAGTTAGCTATCGTGCGTTTGTTTCAAAAGTAAACAGTAGCGGTACAGTGAGAGGTTTCTGCATAGATGTGTTTACTGCTGCCTTGAATCTATTGCCTTATGCTGTTCCATATAAATTCATTCCTTTCGGAGATGGTAAAAACAACCCAAGTTACGCCGAGCTTGTCACTTCGATCACTAAAGATGTAAGGGATCTCCCTCCCCAACCACCCCCACCTCCCCCAACAAAGTGACCTCTACGCTAAGCAGCAAGGGCAATCCAAATTCTGAAATCTGAATTATTTTTCTTTTTAGTATTTGAAATTCTCCATGTCTAAGACCATGTCCCAGTCCAAATTACACTATGAATACGTGATATTGGTTACTAATAGTACTGTGAATTTGATTCTTGTAGGTATTTGACGCAGTTGTAGGTGATATTGCAATTGTCACCAACCGAACAAAAATTGTGGATTTTACACAGCCATTTGTTGAATCGGGGCTCGTCATAGTGGCCCCAATGAAGAAGAAAAACTCAAGTGCATGGGCTTTCCTTCGACCATTCACTATAGAGATGTGGTGTGTCACTGCTGTGTTCTTCCTTATTATTGGAACAGTTGTGTGGATTTTGGAGCATAGGCTGAATGATGAATTCCGTGGCCCACCCAAAAGACAAGTTGTCACTGTTCTGTGGTAAGTATTTAGACAAAATAATGTGATACCTACTACACAGACACTTCATTTCAATCTGGTTGTCATTATATCCATTCATTTTGCAGGTTGGCCGTGCAAAATAATCCAAATCTTCTTGACTCCTTATGATTTTTAATTTTTTAAATGATAAAATTGTAGGTGGCATTTCTCTGACATAAATTATTGCTTAGAATCCCAGTCTCCTGGATTTACAATTTGTCCAACTGTGCATATCAGTGGTCTAAATATTCCTTTCTACAGTTGGTAGAAATTAGATATGTTGAGTGAGAACCGTGGTTGTTTCATCAAGATGAATGAGAAATTTCAAATCTTTAGGCAAATACAGACAACATTGCATAAAGTTCCAGAACATCACATAATATATTTCTAGTATGAATGTGACATGGCAGAACATTTAGGTCTAGTTCAAAATAATATTTAAAGTAGACCTTTAATATTTTGAACACTAGGATAATAATTTGTCCCTGCTTTCATTACTTCTGAGCATATCAGTGATCAGTGATTGGTACTGGTAATGGTTTGATGGCAGCAACAAAAAGACAACTGTTTCCTGCTTAACATGATTTCTGACCCATTGACACCTCAAATGTGGAAGGGGCTGAATAACTAGCTCTCTGTTCTTCCAAGTAAATGAATTATTGTAACCTGCCGTGTCGTGCACACCTCAAATATGAATTTATGCACGATTTTCCTATCCTTTAGCTGGGAATGGTAAGTCTGAGCTTCTCCACTGCCTGATTCCCCTTCCTGTTTTCTCGTTGCAGGTTTAGCTTCTCAACCATGTTCTTTGCCCATAGTAAGTGAAAATCTGCTTCTTATTATCACATCTCTCATGCAGCAACATAATTGTTGTGTTGACTTTCCCTCCTTTTGCAGAAGAAAATACTGTTAGCACCCTTGGCCGCATGGTGCTGATCATATGGCTGTTTGTGGTACTGATTATTCAATCAAGCTACACAGCAAGCTTGACCTCAATCCTCACAGTGCAACAGCTCTCATCACCTATCACAGGAATTGACAGCTTGATAAAAAGCGATGTGCCTATTGGATTTCAAGTGGGTTCCTTTGCCGAAAACTATCTGCATGAGGAACTTGGCATTGCCAAGTCTAGGCTTGTTGCCCTTGGAAGACGAGAAGACTATGCCACAGCTCTCGAGAAGGGTCCCGAGAATGGGGGTGTTGCTGCTGTGGTCGATGAATTTCCTTATGTGCAACTGTTTCTCTCAAGACAGTGCAAATATAAAATCATAGGCCAGGAATTTACGAAAAGTGGGTGGGGATTCGTAAGTATACTCAAAACACAAGATGGTTGTTGATGCATTTGAATGTATTGCAGACCTCAAATCGGTTTTACATTTTGGGAAAACAGATGGCTAACCGATTTGCTATGCATTTAGTATGGAAAGGAAACAGGAAATCTAACTGGTGGGACACTTTGTTTTTGCATTTTCACACCAAATTATTTATGAGAGATGATTGTTGATAATGATTTGGGAAAAAAATTGGCAACCAGTATTCCACCTATTCTGATACTGATTTTCATCACCCACACTGAAACAGTTGTGGAAGCTGTCTGACCTGCCCAAATAATTGGCAATTTAGGCTACACTCGGAACTCACCTTTACTCCTCTTTCATCAGTCTTATGTCATCTGGCCCTCAAATATACAAAGTATTTGTGTAAAAGATTGATAAAACAAGGATTCCTAAGACAAGCCAGAAAGTCTTTAATCAAAAGTTATGCCTCTGTTCATACTAAAATTTTGTGTGATGTCCATTCCTTTTTTAGAGAACTTAAGGTATGTATCCAAATTGCAATCGATATGAGAAATGTGACTGTGTGTTAAGGTTATATCTTCCACTCTACATTTGGAGAAATGTGGAAATCTGGAATATCATCAGTTGGAGGACTACTTTTCAGACTGCCTTGCCCCAAAGTGATATCAGCAATACATGGAGACAGTGAATAATAGGGTGGTAAAGGCTGAAAGCAGTATCTCACCTGATGTGGCATCTGATTTTCTTCTACATTAAACAGATGGCTACTTGAAATGCTTACAATATGTTGCCTGTGTGTGTGTAAAACTACCTTTGAATTCCATCTTTGTGTGTTTGGGGCATGAAAGCTAATTTCAGGGTTTGTAAGGCTGGTTTCTTTATTTTCTGGCCTAATAGGCATTCCCACGAGATTCTCCCTTGGCTGTTGATTTGTCTACTGCCATCCTGCAACTTTCAGAGAATGGTGATCTTCAGAGGATTCATGACAAGTGGCTGTCAAGAACCACTTGCAGTTCTGACAGCACTGAGCTTGAATCAAATCAGCTTCATCTAAAGAGCTTTGTGGGCCTCTATTTCCTTTGTGGGCTTGTGTGCTTCATTGCACTCTTGGTGTACTTTGTGTTGGTGGTACGCCAGTTCAGCCGCCATGTCCCCGATGAACCTGTATCAAGTGATCAAGGTAGCTCACGATCTGGGCGCCTTCAAAAGTTCTTAACATTTGCTGATGAGAAGGAAGAAACTGTGAAGAGCAGATCCAAGAGAAGACAAATGGAGCAGTCAAGTAGAGGCAGCACAAATGCTGAAGCAAGGCACATGGAGGCAATGTTTTGAAAACGAGCCTTTCACCTCATTAACTGAGCTGAAATTGTAAGTTGCTCTTTCAAATCTGTTTGTTTGATTTATATACGTCGGATGTCATTTCCAACCATACAACAAAAATGCTTCGGTGAGTTATCTTATGATAGAAATGTTATATTTCAATGTTGCATTTAACATGTATATGAAAATCAACATTTCCATTTCCTGCACTACTCTGTTTATTGCAAGCTATTGATCTAAATGTATAATTTGTGTATTTGTTTATGTGTATGTGTTTCTGTAATCTGAGTTGTAATACAATTTTGGGTATTAAGGAAAGTGTTAAAAGTATAGAGGATTGCCTGACTTACTACTTTCAGGACATGTGTTGTGGTTGGCATACACTTTTGCAGTGTTACATCACCTTCACAAGATTTACAGGCTGCCTTGTAGCACAGGTGGTATGCTTGAGATTCAGTGCATATATAATTACAAGTACTGTCGCGCGATCATCTTCATCAAGGACCAACGAACCAAGATTTTCTACAAAAACGTGTACAGTTCCTATTTTCTCTTAACTCCAACTCATATCACTAGATTCACTTGCTAAATTAATACGGATATGACTGACTCGGGATCCCTCTCAGTGGTCCTCGCGGTTGCTTCCCATGAATGGGATGTGTGGAATTCAATCATAGGCAGTGACGTGATGAATCCAGGAATTTCATTTGATTGGGGTGGATGGTGGTCAATCAAAAAAAGTCAAATTAAACTTTGTAGCGTACCCATATTTTCAAATTTATTTTATATTTTTGGAAAAACTAAAGAAAAAGAGAAAGTCTAATTTGCAATGGTGGTAAAAAAAAAATAGTGTGTACAGGAAAATTTTCTAAAAATCAGGTTTTATTGTAGCAATTGCAGGAAAATTCAAAACATTTGAAAGAACGAAAAAAATCCCTTTTTCACCAATCACAAAATGCAATCTTACTTTTTCAATGGAGGGATTTAACTGATTTTGGTATTAGGTTTTCAATTTTTCAGCTCTATAAGAGAGCTCCATTAGCTCTCTTGTTGGCTGTTTTCCTTTTGGGCTTTGCATCCGGCCTGTAGATGTTTTCTTTTTGGTTTCTTTTGTTTAGGCCTTTGGCCTTTCTTTTTGTATTATTTTTTCTTTCTTTTAATGAAACTCTAATCTTTTCAACAAAAAAAAAAATGGGCGGGATTGATTTTGAAAGTGGGGCGTGGGCGATATGTCCGATAGCCCGTCATAGGCTTTTCTCAAATCACGTGGGTGTGATTGCACCCACGTGCCACAATTTGGATCTACCCCTAATCATGGGGCCTACCCATTTTTAATTTGGACTGCTGAGAATAATATCATCTGTTCAGTGAAATAATGTTAAATATTACTTTCAAACCGTAAAATTGAGCACATGAGCAACAATATGTGGATTGAAGTAAAACTCAAAAGAGTACAAATAGAGCTGCGAAACTGCTTTTGCAAGAAAGATTTTCTGCATTAGGTGGAAAATCTATCCATGGAAAACTTGGTTAATGTGGCGACACCAAACACAAGCGTCACTTTTTTCGGAGGGCAACTCACATTCTCACTGGGTTATTTAGAAGTAGTTCAAAACTAACCAGTCTACTTTCCTTTTCCATCCCTACTAAAAATATAAACTCACGTCCTTCTCCACTTACTCTTCTTCTTCTTCTTGTACACTTTCTTTCCTTATATAAGTATTGATTTTCCTTCTCTACTGTAAAAGAAATTCACGTTCTTCTCCACTTCTATCTCTTCTTCTACACCTCCTTCCCGTCTATGAGTATTGATTTTCCTGTTATCAAACTCATTACTGCATCAATGGCGATTCTTGATGCTATAATGGCGAGCATGAAGTCCCTCTTTTTGTGTCCTTTCATAGTTTACTGGATAGAAAACTACCCAGATGTGTTCTTACAAACCGACGTTGGCATAATCGTTCTTTTTTTCACTTTCCTACTCTACTTCCACGTAATGCCTTTATCATATGCTCTTTTTCTACTCTCCCTCTGTGTCCTTCAATTGCCTTGCGACATCCAACCAAACTTCAGAGAATTCATACCACCTTCAGTCCTTTCCTTGCTAGACGCCACTTTTAGAGAAGCTGACCCAACTGGAAGAATTTCATCAATGAGCAGAAGTCTTTCAAACGATGAAGAATTCTTGGTCCTGCGTTATTTAGCGGTTGTACTTCTTGTAGCCTGCTTTGCCAGATTCTATGGTTTGTTCCCATGCTTATCCCTATTTCTCGTTTCCTTGCACATATATCTCTGCATCAGAGACTCCGTGAACCATCCAGCAGAGGACCCACAGAAGGCTGAATGTGAAGAGATGTCATCAAATTCAATCAATGGGTCAATTCCATCTGTGGAGAAATATGAGGGAGTAGAAAAGGATGGGTTCAAGGAGCAAGCTTCTTATTCGAATAGCGAGGTCTATTACGGACCAGCTCTATCGAAAAAGTTCCATCTCGAGCCCTTTTTAAGTTCTTTGCCGTTGGTAGAAGATGATGGAATATCAATATCTGATACTAGTTCAGATGACTGGTTTCACATAGAAAGAGACGGCATGGACAGCGGCGGAGACGTCGGAGAAATAAACAGCTGCCCTGATGAGGATCGATATCGATATGAGCAGTTGATGAAGGCTCTGCATCCAAGGTTATTGCGAAACAGATCAATTTGCATTAGCAATGGCAGTAGAACCATTATAATTGGCTTTGTTTTGCTTGTGTTGTCTTTTTTTACTGGACATTAACAATCATTATAAGTTCTAGGGTGTGTTTGGATACGATCTAAAGTAAATTAAAGTAAAGTTTAATATTTGAATTTCAAATTTTTCTTCTTTTTAAAAAAAATAAAAAAAGCAATCACTAAATTACAAAAAACATCTATTTTTATACAAAAAGTCAAAAAGATTTCTTATTAAACAACCAAAAACAAAAAGTCATTGTAACCCCATCATATATTATTCCTTCTTAATTTTGGATTTACTCTACTCTACTTTACTTTACCTCATATCCAAACAGGCCTCTTATGGGACTTGAGAATGTTTTTTGGCTTATAAAAGTTCTATGATTGGAGTTGAGAATGTTTTTGACCTTTTTTTTTTTTTTGTAATCTAAGAATCCTTAAACAATTTTTGTTTGAGTTTTTCTATACCTACTTTTCCTCCCATTAGTTAGTGGTTATTGGAATAAGAGGTACGATGTGATTTTGCGGGTAGCACGCAATTGCAGCTAATAATTCAGATGATAATATTAAGACCATGGACACACAAACAGATATTATTTTTAGATAATTATCTGAGTGGTGACCATTCTCGTGTGCATGTGTAGTGTGAGATGGTGGACAGTTCGAAGCCAAAGCTAAGGCTAAATTGGAATTGCAAGTAGGGTTTCGTCCCGAGCTGTATTCTCTTTGGATCGGATTGGTGGGCTGTGTCAAGTTTTGTGGCCCTAGCCCCTACCTCCTTCACTCTTATTTCCTAAGAATCGATATCAATTATCCAAAATGGCTCCTTAAGTGGAATAGGATAAAATTGAATAATAAAGGTGAAGATCCACAAGGAAGGCATCAAATAATCTCTCATTCATTTGATGGGAAAGATTTATCCTGCTCATCCCCCTTTGTAAATAACATTAGTTTTCTTCTTTTCCATTATTCCCATAACCAGTAACTAATTAGATTAAACAGTAAGTTAAGTCCATGACATCATATTTTAATGTGATCTATATCATGTCAGCTTTATCTACATCAACCTAGGGTTGGCTAAACAAGTTCTAGCAATAAGCTCTAGAGAGGAAGTTGACTTGGACATGTATTAGTTTGATAGACATTATTAGTAATATTCTTATCATATGGGGTATTGGGGTGTGTAAAAGAGTTCTCAAATAAGCTCTCGGCAAGCCATTCATGACCAAAAATCTTTTAAAAACACGAAACAAGGCTTTTGAAGGTGGTCTTAATTATTCTGATTCATTTTAAAGATATGATAAATTTGATGGTTGCAGCATGAAGCAAAGCTAAAAGACCCCATGGACTTGGGAAGAGAGCCTCCACACAATAAAAAAGGACTCTCAGGCAGCCCACGCAGCTTTACCGCGAGGTGTGAAAAAAAAAAGGCTGGCCATAAGATGACTTCTTGTAGACTTTAGGTCCGTAATTATGAGTTAGATTGACACATTTGGCCCATTCATATCACATGAATGATGTAATTCCAACCCCGATATACCCAATGTACACTCACCCAAATTTCACTCGGTTCATGATAACAAAAATCCATTTAATTGATTAGGGAATAAAAAAAAAAGAGAGAATCAACCATTAGTTCTCATTTTTTACATTGATCAATCGGCCACTCAACTGTACTCCCATTACAGCGTAAATTCGGCCACTACCTAAACACTTAATGTGAACGGCTTTGATTAAGAAAAGGTGAGGCCCATGCAAGATCATGAATAACAGTCCTGTTGCATGGAAGTGGACCCTGCAAATAAACAAGATGGACATGTCCACCATGCTCATTTACTTAAAACCCAAGGGATTTGTTATGGTAATTTTTTTTTGGAGCTTCTAAATGTATACTAGTTTGGATTCATTATACACAGTAAAAAAATAAAAATAAAAAATAACAATCTCCAAAACACCCCTCTCCCCTTCTTTCTTTATACCCTTTCTCTCTCCTTGCCTCATCTCCTTCCCCACCTGCCCTTCGACTATCAACGAGCTCCGACGGCAAAGGGAGACTCCCCTCTCTCTCCCTCCCCTCCCTCTCTCTCCTTCTTCCTCTCCTCTCCCTCTCCCTCATCCTCCTTCCTCTCCCTCTCCCTCATCCTCCTTCCTCTCCTCTCCTCCCTTTTCCTCTCCCTTTCCACTCTTCTCCACTCCCTCGTTCTTCCTCTCCTATCCTCCCTCTTCCTCTCCCTTTTCCTCTCCTCTCCTCTCCCTCTTTCCTCTCATCTCCACACACCACCCCCACCCCCATCTCCTCTCCTATCTGCCCCGTTTGGCCCTATAAGCTCGGCCTTCAAGGGCCAAACAATGGAAGCAGAAAAGGGTAGAGAGGACAAGAAGGGGGAAAGGGAGGGGAAGGAGAGGAAAGTACCCTTTCGCTGCCAAAGCTTGTAACTGGCCGGAGGGGAGGTGGGGAAGAGGAGGAGGGAGGGAGAGAGGAAATGCATAGGGAGAGAAGGGGTGGGGTGTTTTGGGAATTTTTAATTTTTTTTAGGCTTTATATAACGAGTCCAAAGTGGTGTACATTTAGAAGTTCTCTTTTTTTTCTTTTTTTTCTTTCCAGCCAAAAGGGCAACGATCTAAGAGAGCCCATCATGTTTCCTGCCAGCCGTTTGAATTTATTTGAATTAGGTTTCCTTATTTGTAATTTTTGTTGAATTATTTAATAGGGAGCTCCCCAACTGAGGCCTAAGCACCAAGGTGAGTGCTTGGGCTTTGAAACACATGGTGGGTCCCATTTTACAATCCAACTGAGTGGACCATCAAGCAAAGACCTCCCCTCATACTCATGGGTTGCGGGGCTTGGCACCCATTCGAGTGAACTGAACGGTTGGATTAGGTGTGCACTTGTTTTCAACAATGAAAACTTGTTGGGTGTGAATCAAGTGGGCCTATTATAATATGAGCTTCCATCACCGTACACCAGCTATCCCCCCCACCCCAAGTGTCGACACTAAGCTGAGAGACTCCCAATTTTGATGGAGATGATTTTTTTTAGAAATGGAGAAAATTATTTGTAAAAAAAAAAAAGGAAGAGGATTTTGTCAAAAAAATCATATAAGGGACCACGAAACCATAAAACTCACCCTGAGTGTGAATGCACTGGTGTAACCACTCAAGTTATTTTTTTCATCTAATTGGCGAGCATTGATTTGTAGCAGGTTTTTTTACACCTGCGGCGAAATCGATGCTCCTCTCTTTTCATTTAAACACAAGAAACCTCTATTTCTTCTTTATCTTCCTTCCATAACCTCTATAACAGTAGACCACTCCGGTGCACCCACACCGAGGATCAGTTTTATGGTTTGGTGGTCCCATTAGATGACTTTTTTTTGTAAAATCCGCAAAAAAAAAAAAAAGAAAAGAAAAACAGATATGGCCTGATGTTGACCAAAGATTTCCTATCATTAAGAGCTAAATTAACACATGTGAGCCTAGTGAACCACCTTTTCATAATCTAAGCCATTCATACCACATGCAACTCCCAACCCTCGTTCCCAATATGCTCACCTAAATTTCACTCTATTCATAATAATATACACGGTTAGATAATAAGAAAATTGAGACTCAACCCAATAGCTTGCATTTTTTTATGTTGATAAATCAGACGTTGAATGTTACTCTGATTAAAGCGCAATATTGCCTACTGCCCAAACAGTTGGTACTCCTGATGTGAATGGTTTTGATCAAGAAAATGTGGAGCCCTTGCATGATCATGAATTACCATAATTTTGCATGGAACTGGAAAACAAAAACACACGCGTCAGACGTACTTATCATATTTACAACCCAAGGAATCCGCGTTATGGCAAGTCGTTGGAAGAATCCGTTTGCCTTCTCTCTTTCCAACTCCAATCGGGAGATTCACTGACTAAATTTTTATCTTCGTAAGATCCGGATACGATTTGACATGGGAATGTCATTAGATAACTTTAAATTTTATTTTGACTGAAGTTGGACTCCTGTAAGAGTAAACGGATGGTATTTTGATAGATAATTGAAACAGCCATTCATCACATTGGAACCATGCATCAGCCATTCATCACATGAGACCCAGTGAATCCAGCGGTCCCACCTTAGGCAATGGTCCCTATACTTGCTCTAAACAGGAAAAAAAAACAAATATATATATATATATTTAAAAAGGAGTTGACACAATATTTTAAGTGTTTGTATATATATATTGAAAATATTAATATATGTAACACTTTCACATTTAAATATATTAGTATGCAAAAGACAAAAACGTTATAGGAAAAAAAAAATGCTTAGGTACAAATACGAAAAGCCATACAAACATCTTTTATCCTACAAGAAAAGAAGGATATATATGGGAATATTCATGTGTATATGTCACTCACCAAGGGATCGTGCTTACTTCTATATGGGGCCCATGGTGGACCCCACCAAGGGATGAGAGTGGGGGATGGAAAGATCCATGTGAGACCACCCTATATACCAAATTTTGCCCCAATCACATGTCTCTAACTCCTTCATCCGTGACCCACAAATTCATTCCATTCGAATGAATGTATAGTCGATCCAACAGTCCAATAAATTCGAATTTGACCAAAAGTTGGCAAATGTGTTTAATTTAAGGGGATCATGTGTGTAATCCATTTGAATGGATCATATAGTGGATCTCACCTCGAGTTCTCACGAAAAAAAATAGTGAGAGAAATATGCCCATGAATATTCCCATATATATATTTATCGCTCATTTATTTGAGATTACATAGGTAAAAAGCGGCAAGTTTCCTTTTCTCATCGATCTCGATTACTATTTATGATGAGAGAATAAGAAACTCACTCCTCCAAACTTCTCTCTCTTCGTCTATATCTTCTTTCCCAAGTTTTGATTTTTTTCTTTCTGTTATCAAACTCATTACTTCATCAATGGCGATCTTAATCTTTTATTCTACAATGGCGTTCTTGAAGGCTCTTTGCTCGTTTCCTTTCATATACAATTGGATGCTGAACTACCCAGATGTGTTCTTGGACACCAACCTTGGCAGGATCGTTGTTCTTTTCACTTTCTTCCTCTGCGTCCACGTGCTACCTTTCTTGCCTGCTCTCTATCTACTCTCCCTCATCAGCCTTCACATGCCTTGCACCATCCATCCCTGCTTCAAAGAGATGATACCATCTGCAGTCTTTTCCTTCGTAGACGCCAAGATTACAGCAGCTGACCCAACTGGTAGAGTTTCGGCATTGAGCAGACGGATTTGGAAAGCCCAAGATTCCCTCATCATATCTAGCTCAGCAATGGGACTTCTTCTGGCCTGTTATGGCAGATTCTATGGTTTGCTGTCATGCTTCTCCCTATCTCTTCTTTCTTTGGGAATGTATATCGCTTTCAGATTTGCTGCTACTAGTACTCAGCCTTTAGACCATGAATCTTCTCTGGGTTCAGTTCCAACGGAGGAACAAGAGAAGGGTGAGTGTGAAGAGATGACGTTAAATCCAATTGATGGGTCAATTCCATCTCTTTCTCTGAAAATAGAGGAGGTTGAATTGGAGAAGTCATTAATGACAAATACTGTGCCTTTGAATGTGGATACTTCTTTAGATTCAGTTCCTTTGGATGAAGTGGAAAAGGATGGATTCGAGGAGAAACCATCGAATTCGAACCAAACATCAACATCTGATGGAGATGAATGGTTTCAAATGGAAAGAGATGGCTTGGACAATGCTGCAGACACTGGTGGCGAAGTAAACAGATCCCCCAGTGAGGACCGAAACCGATTGGAGAAGTTGATCACGCGTCTGCATCCCAGATTATGGCGAAGTAAACAGATCCCACAATGAGGATCGAATCGATTCAAGCATTTGATCAAGCGTCTGCATCCCACCAGATTATGGTGAAAGAGTTCAATTTGCATTAGTAACATAATTAGAACCATTATAGATAGGCCCTTTTTTTTTCTTTTCAATGTGCTTTTGACATTAACAATCTCCTGTGATTGGAGTTGAGAAATATTTTTAGTCTTTTGGTTTACTTTTTTCGGGTGATGCAAGTATGCTTAACAATTTTCCTCACATTCTTTCTTCACATCCCTTATTGTTTACTAGATCTTGTTCATTGGTTTATAGTACCATTGTTGATGTCTCTTTGGTATATATCTTGTTAAATATCTACTGAGTTGATTGAGGATGCCCTCTGCAATTGTAGCTAATGATTTATAACTTCTTTCAGATGACAATGTTAATGAAAAATATCGGCTCAAAATCCGATACTATTTCTTAATGCATATGAGATGTTTCTTTAAAATTTCTGTATGTAGATTTTAGATTCTTCAAAAGTTGTTTCCTTAGTGAAATTCTCTACTTGAGCATCCCAAAATGCTAATGAGGTTGAAATTCCAAAGGCTACTTTTAGAATGCAAGATAGGATTTAGAAACTCCTAAAGATACCTATCACGTCCTAAGGATATCCACGAAAATTCAAAAGCAAGAATTTGGATAAGAAATTCCTATAATAATAATAATAATAAAAAAGAGGCCAAATTGGCCTTGTAACAACTAACAACAGGGTATGTTTGGCAATTTTGCCAGATATAGATTTTAAATATTTTCCATATGATTAGTTTTAGTGTCACAAAAGTTGGTCCATATAAGCGTGAGAGTGAAACCCCTGTAATAAACTAATAATAACCCTAATTTCTTAAAGATAAAAAAGCTTATGTGAACATAAACGCCCTGCCACAGAACATAGATGTTGGTCATGTTCTAGGCGAAGTAGCCGTGTCATCTTGTTGTTGATGTTCATATCATTGCTAGGAGCGTGGTTCTCATCTTATTTGTTTTCATGTCGAATGCTCATTAGCATTAGATTAAAAAAAACATATGGTTCATTGATTATATGATGAGCTTCTTAGGCCAAGTAACGTTGTACGGGGAATTGTTTTTGTTAAGATAACTGACTCCTCAAAGGCACCTCAATATATCAACCTACAGTCATGAATCTGACCCAATTTCCTTTCTCAATGAAGGCAGTGAATATCAGCTCCTTACACCAGTGGTAAAGAGTGGCAGAAATATCACAAATACCAACTTCAGCCCGGACCATCATGTGGAAAACTATAACCAAAATCTTTTTGTATCGAGAATTAACTTGGAACCACATGCATCTAAGTCACATTTTACTAAGATCAATTTAGTTGTATGCAATGGGTTTTTTTTTCTAAGTCTGCGGTCTCTCTATGGTCCCAGTTGGCTGGGTTACAAAAGACCAAAAAAAAAAAAAAACACAAAGGTGGTCGGGTTGTAGGTCCAGCTCATTGGGTTCTTTGGCCTGCTGCCCACTTTGCCTTTTTTGCTTTGGCCTTTCATCATATTAAGAATTTCAAAGCAATTCCTTTTGGGGCTAAAAGTGATATATTAAAGTTGAATTTTTCTTAGTTTTTTTTTTTTTATGAGGACCATGTTGACCTTGTTATGGTTGATCGTTGGTAAAAATTGAGGTGCACGACACTACCTACTAGCACTATGTGTCGGGTAAAACCCTAAATCATTTCAAAGCGAGGGCCTTTAGCTCATTGATGACTTCTTAACCACTCAAACAATTTTATTGTGGGTTATTAAAGGTGAAGATCTGCAATCCGGAATCAAATGATCCAAAGGTGAAGATAGATTGGATGGCATTGGATGAACCGATCAACTGAATTCACCATTGATCACCATAGTTTCCACCGATCAGATGATTTCTGCCATAAAAATGATCAGACATCCTGATTATTGATCATTCCCTGATCCCCTTGATTGGCTTGCATCCATATGTGCCCCGAAAGGATGGACCACTTTTACGGTACTTTTTGTTCATTGATTCTTACTTCTATTTAGTGAGAAAAGGTGGGGTCCACTAGAGCAACTTTTGCTAGAAAATTACCATTTCTCACTTTCGCAGCCAAATTCAAGAACCCATCTCGTTGGCCTCTCCAGCAGGCCAAGTCCAATTTGATCAACGCGGTTAACTTATATGCTCCAATAGTGATTTGATCAAATAATTTTTGTTCCTTTGCAATAAGACAAATTAGATCATCACCAATGATCACAGAATCATGGGCCCCACCCATTTGTACGAAGGCAGTGTAACGGGTCAAAGATCATTAACTTGAATTTTACTATGTTGTGAAAATAGGGAGCTTGATCCATGTTGACATGATTAGATTATTATAATAGGGCCTGTTTGTTTCATCATTAATATTGAATTTTCAGGGTAATGCCTGTTAAAATGAGGCTACGATGGATTAAAGGTCAAGATCTACAACAGGCCATTAAATAATCTTAGTATAGGAAATGGTCATCCACCATTAGCCTATTGAATTATAATTCCTAAGAAAGTAAGCATCCCATTTGCATGTCCACCCTTAGATCTCTCAAAACTTATCTTATCAATACTCCTTTTTTTATTTTTCTTTTCCCTTTTTTTCTAGCTAAACCTTTTTTTAAAATACTCTTCTGACTTAACATGATTGAATTCCTAGGAATTTACTATGCCAATTAACCAAAGCAGTGAAACCTCGTTTACTTTGAACTCCTAGGAATTTATACCAAAATTGGCAAAAGGGCCCTTTTAATGTAAAAAGCTAAAATTGAATGATAAAACCATAAAGATAACAATGCACAAGGAAGCAATCAAATAATCTTTCATTTCAGTTTAGTCATTGGGCCAAGTAAGGCCACGAAAGTTATACCCAAGCTCACCCACGAGATTTACCCAATGGGGTTTTTTTTTGCAGGCCGGGGGGATGGGCTTTTTTTGAATATTTATATTATTTAATACTATCAGTTTAACTTTTCATTTTGAAAGAAAATTAAAAAATAAACACACACAGCTGGACCCTTACCCATTGCCTACATGAATGCACGATAAGCTGCTCTTTGCTACATGAAGGATCCTTTACATGGACATGAGTACAAACATATGGACTCTTAATGGTACAAATAGTTGGATGCTTACCCATTGCTACATTAATGCATGAGTACAAACAGCTACACGGGCAGGCCATCGGGTCGGGCTGGTAGGCCAGGCTTTAAACCCTAAGCCTAAACCGAGCCCAAAAACTATTTGGGCTGGGGCAGCCAGCCCGACGACGGGCTTGGGCCGGGCAGGCTTGAACTGGGTAATGGGCCCACGGGCCAATGATGACCCTTATTCTCATTTGATAGGAAATGCTTATCTTTTGATTACTTTATGTTGTAACAATTCCCATCTTCTTTGCCAAATCCATTAACCAATAACTAAGAGCAGTGCTATACTTATACCCCCATTTACTACCCTAGTTACTCTCTAATCCTTTTTGTGATTAACATTTGTTGTAAATATGGCCCACATTATATTTTGGATAGATGTGAACCACAACAAACATTAAGGAGTAACTCGGAGAGTGCTGGGAGTGTAAGTCTCAATAACTAATTAGATATACACAGAAATTTAGCCCATCACATTATTTCTAATGTGGAATACTGCGGGCATTCATGGACTGAGTAGGGCTGTGCTGAGGCAAGACAGGCCCGGCCCAACTTTGAAACACAAGCATATATTTGGCCCAGGCCCATAATCAGGCCGAAGCCAGCATATTTAGTCAAACTGAAGTGGGCATTTTTCAGTTGTTCAGGCTTCTTCCTAACAATTGTTTGGACAAATTAAACAATAAACTACAATCATTCCTTATTCAGGCCAGGCCAGTGCAGGCTACGACCTTTCAATCACCTAATCTGAGCCTGGCCCAAAATGAGCTAGGCCTGGATTGGGCCTGACCTTTCTCGGCCTATGGGCATACCTACGGTCTACATCATGTGAGCTTTATCCTTGTCAAACTGGAGTTGGCTAAAAGAGTTCTAGAAATAAGTTCTAAGCAAGATATAGAATCCTTGAGAGATGGATTAATTCAATAGCCATTATTAGTAATATTGTCATCATCATCTGAGCTTTATCCACGCGCACGACCAAAATCTTTTATTTAATTAAACATGAAACAAGGCTTTTGAAGGTGGCGTTAACTATCCTAATTCATTTTGAAGATATGACAAAAGGCTTTGATATGTGATTATGTTCAATTCAAGTTCGAAATTAGTACACTAAATTTGATCTGATTGCAACATGGAACAAAGATAATAGATGCAACAAAACAGTTTGGCGTCAAAGCACCACTATATAAAGGCCCTTTCCCTGGCCTTGGCATTGTTTTCATCAATGCACAAAAGTAATGATGTTTGAATTAGAAAGAATTTTCAAAAATTAAGCTTCATAGACTTTGCATTCCTTTGTGGCGGGTTCGTCCTTGCAGAATTCTTCCAAGGGGTCTCCACTCCCGGGCACTGCTATTCCAGGCCACTTGCTTGCTACCAGATGTGCCAAATCAACCACCCGTTGGCTACAAAAGATAAACGTAGAGCATCGCAATTAATGAATTATGATTATATGAACAAGGACATTAAATTTAAAAGAGATTAAGCATTGATAAGTTTGCAGCTTTACCTGTAACCCCACTCATTGTCATACCATGCAACCACCTTGACCATGTCATCCCCCATGACCATAGTCAGCGATGAGTCGATGGTAGATGAGACATCACTGCACCGGAAGTCAACTGAAACAAGTGGCACGTCGCATACAGCAAGGATCCCGTTCAGAGGCCCCTCCGCCGCCTTTCTGAAGGCTGCATTGACATCTTCAGCAGATATTCCTTTCTTCTCAACATTCACCACAAGGTCGACTACTGACACATTCGGTGTTGGCACTCGGAGAGCAATTCCATTGAGCTTGCCCTTGAGCTGGGGCAGCACTAGGGACACAGCCTTCGCTGCACCAGTGCTTGTGGGGACTATGTTCAGTGCTGCAGCCCTTGCACGCCTCAAGTCACGGTGGGATGCATCCAGCAACCTCTGTGGTGACCCAATAACTAGAGAATCTAAGAATATTGGTCAAGCATGATGAGGATGAGTTTCTATGATATCAGGATTAGATTAATTTAATAGATTTATGATGTGATTAGGATTAATATATATTAGAGTTAAGATGTAATTAGGCTTCGTCAGAGTCCACGTCTACTCTACAACTAGCCACCGACTATTCTAAATGAAAAACAGAGAGGATTTACCAAAATGTAGTCCTTAAATCTTTTTTCACAATGCATTAAGCTTGATCGTCAAATTGAACATTATCTATGAGTTTCACTAGGATTGTGATCGTAGCACTTGGGTTCATAGTGAATCATGTAAAAATTTTAATCCAAAGTTTTAAGTCATCATGATGTATCATTCTCTTTTCTCATTTTTCATTACCTGATCACCAGTGTAGGAATGAGTGGTTGTCATGGTTCCCTTGACAATTCCTGCAAATAAACTTCACATATTAGTGTCTGAAGTGTCATTGGACAGATTTACAGTGCACACCAAGCATTCATGCACGCCATATCAATCACTGTCAACCATAATCAAGAATCTGTAGGAGCCAAGCAAACAGGCTACACTACAAGAGGATACATTTAGGCAAGTAATAGAAATGAAGATGAGAATCCTGACTTATAAAATTGACAAAACCGTACATAAAAAATTAAAAAAAAGTGCAAAAGAAAGGCATACCAAACTCAGCATCCATGACCTTGACAAAAGGAGCTAGACAATTTGTGGTACAAGATGCATTGCTGCAAATGAAGTAATCAGCTCTCAAGTTACATTACTTGTCTATAATACAAAACATAAAACAGAAGAAAAATCACTCCATAGGGTAAAGAAGAAGAAGAAGACCTTACCTTACTATGTCCGACACCTCATGGGAGTAGTCCCCTTCATTCACTCCAACGACATATGTCGGAATGTCAGCCCCTTTGGCAGGGGCTGTGATGATAACCTTCTTAGCTCCAGCTTGTATGTGTTTCCCAGCGCCTGGTCCATCCACAAACACTCCTGTACCCTATAATCAAAAAACAAATCTAAAACTTTGACTTCTTCAAGCATTTCAGTTAGTAGGATATTATGATACAATTGCCTCTTTAGCATTCACATTTACAAATTACGACTCAGATCATTATCATTAATTACAATTGCATACAGTAGTAACTCAAATCAACAGTCTATGCCCTCATGTGGATAGAAAAGTGTTTAAGTTGTAATCACAGTTAAAAATTCTTAAACCTCAATATTAGAAACGAAAACAATAGATCTAAATCATCATTAAGATAAACACAATTCAATTTCCAGATTAATGAGACGTTAGCATTCATTATAGTGAATAAATCAACTAATTTAACATACCTCGATAACAATGTCGATGCCTAGTTCTGCCCATGGCAACTTCAGAGGATCTCTGTTTGACACAACCTTGATTGGCTTACCATCAACGCTGATTGTTTCATTGTCTACGATTTTCACTGCAGCCTTAAAAGTTCCGAGCAGGGAATCATATTTGAGAAGGTGAGATGCCTGCCACAGAGATACCCAGATGAAACTGGCTTTTTTCACATTCGTTTCTTATCTTCTAACCACAATTTTAGTAATATTATATAAATGCAGGAAATCTCTCATGTTACAACTTTTGTAGTGGTACTTGTATCTTCAATGGGTTAATAAGCACAGTAACACATACGTGCAGCTTCAAACATCTAGTGCTGAGCCTAAAACTCGTTAACATTGTGTAATTAGGGTTGGCAAAAGCATGGGTAGCTCGTGAAGCTTCACAGGTAGAGCCATCAAGTGCTAGATATGAACCCACTTTTGGCCATGGATAGGGAACTACAACTAATGGCTCCAAGCCCAAACTAGGCCTGTTTTTCAAATGCCATGAGAATTTAAACTTCATGGGGATGTTTCGATTCGGGGAAAGGTGGGGGCTTCATGGGTGTGGAAAATGATCAAATAATTCAAATTTGTGATCAATTTTTTCCAATTCGTCCCTTGTGAACTTTTCCCCACATTGGAATGCCTGTGTGAGCAGGGTTCAGACCCATGTTTCAGACCTTAAGAGAGGTCTGAAGTAATAAATAGACTAGGGGAGGTATGAAGTATTAGCAGGACATTTCCTAATTACTAATCTTTTAATCATGAAATTTAAACAGGCAACCTAGTTCACATGTGCGATTAAAATCTAATTTTTAATAATAATAGAAAATTCCATTCTTGTGCCTAGTAAATAACAGAGTTAATGGTTTTTCTTACGTTCTTCACGCCACCACTGTCATTTACAACGATGACATCAAGTGGGGAATTTTTCCGGCCATGCCAGCACCGGAGGAAGTTCCTACCAATGCGTCCGAAGCCATTGATTGCTACCTTAAGCTTTGCAACAGTCTTTCCTTTAACTGGAGTCTGTCCTGCAGTCTAATGAGAAAAAAAAAAACAGAAAGGAACTCTCTTCATTTTTCTTTAGTGATCATAAGAAAAAACCATGCAAGAATCCAAAAAAGTGAAAGATGATGAACTTACCTAACCCCTGAGGATCAAAATTACACACACAATCACTCAATAGAATAAGAGCAAATATAAATAATTCATCTATCGTGCCAGCCAGAGCTAAATCCAGCAAGCTAGCTGCTAGCCTTCAAGAATCATCGGCAGACAACTACAGAAACCATGGATGATCATCTCAGATCTTGTAGTGGATTGGATTGAAGCTGATAGGCTATAAACCAAAGAGTGCTGTAATGTGTATCGACTGCAATAGTTTAAAGACTCTCTATTGTAGTCTTTCTATGGAATCACTACTGAGATATCATATCATTCTTGTTTAGGACAACATTCAAATCCCATAAATTGGTAGAAAACTTCTTAATCAAATATCATTGACTTTGGGAAGAAAATTGATGACTACGTGGCAATTTCTAGACATCAAAATGTGCACAGTTTTCTTCAACTTACAAAACCCAATCAAATTAATGGAAACGTTTTTAATAACTTTCCTGACATTTAAAAATCCAATCATGAGCTTAAAGTTCCCATGCAATTCCTTAAACAAACTGACCTTGGATGTGAGTTGGGAAGCAACTACGTCAAAAAACGATGCTTCTCTTGCATGTGTTGCATAGGTCACTGAAGTATTTGATCGCAACCCAGAGAAATCAGCCACATCAAATCTCTGTACAAATTGAGAATGTTACAAACGAAGTATATATGGTTTCATCATATCACAAACTGCTTCTCACTTGCCACAACATTCCCCAGAGCTTAAACTAAGATTTATCAGGAAAAAACATTGACACAAACAAAAATTTTAAAAATAGTTAACATTGAAAGAAAGAGTAGATGGAGAAGAAATAACCTTAGAGAAACATTGTGTAGTGTGAGAGTGAGATTGCTTGGACTGGAACCTAGTGCTTGTGGGGATCCTTGAGGAAGCCAGAGCTGCATGAGTAGCCATGGTTGGAACTACAACTGAAAAATGATCTCCACTAGGATATATGATTTCATTTACTTATTCTACCAATGGAGTTGAAGGCAAGTAGCTTACATGTGTACCCCAACTTGTGGTGAGCAGGACCTTGCCAACGCTTTGGTGATCAGAACCATTCATCTAGTAGGCCCCATCTTCAAAGGATCATGAAGGTATGTCCACCAGATTGACAATCAGGTTTGTCCACTTCTCCCAAAGGTCCACATTCAGCCAAAAAAAAAACTTCTAAAATGGTATTTTTTGGGGGCACAGCAGATGAATGGTTCATATCACCTCAGGTGGGTCCCATGTGGGTAGGGAATCCTGCGGATAAATTCTCATAGTAGCCCTATGGACTATTGAATTGGCCTTCTCTACCTGTTGAAATAGTGTTGTAGTATTGGTTGGATGGGAAGCAATGAAGCATTTGTGGTGAGAATATGTATCATATGAGATAAGATAATATGTGGCTTGAACTCAAGATACAGACCACATATTTCTTGCATCCTTTTCTATCCCCTTTGGAGATCTTATTTCTACATCCCTTGCTCCTTATGGACTCTGGTTAACAATATTTCTCACTTATCACAATTCTCTCTCTTAGAAGTGTTTCTCTGTAGTCTGTTCTCAACTACCATTCACTGAGAAGGATCTCAGTCCTTGGGGAAAGTGGCCATGTACAGTCTCAACCAGGTGTCTCATCTGCTGTTCCTAACCTTGTTCTTTGTCTGGACAGAGAGGCTCCAATCAATTCATGGCACAACTGAATCTGCAGTTTTTAAGGAACAAGGATTGCTTACAGGTGGGGCCCATTTTTCAGTGATCCATATTGTTCATCTCGTTGGACCCACTTTGGTCAGTCAATGGAACAATCAGTCTAATGTAGATAAAGGAATCCATAAAATTGAGAAAGTCATGACTTTTTTCTACATTTGATTGAGTCATAAAGGTGAAATTAATGAAGTGTAAATATTAATTCATGATATCACACAAAAAAGTTAATGGACTATACACAGGGCCAGTTAGTGATTTCAGGTCCTAATCTTGCGTAAAGGAAAGGGTTACTAATAGTAAATTCAAAATTCAACAGAGAAACTCACTTTTCTATCAAAAATAAAAAACAGAGAATCTCATTAATCCTAAGATTTATAAGACTGCAAGGGCACCTTTGTGTCATGTTTAAGAGGAATCCACATTATTGTTTTTTCCCTTTTCCTCCAATTTTTTATTGAGTAGGGGATTTTCATCTCATAAGTTATAACCCCCTCATAGGATGATAAGAATCTAGGTCAAACGAAAAAAAAAGTAATATTTTCTTATTATTTCTATGAAGGGATGTGAAACTACTTGCCTTTTGAGTTATCATCATCATTAGAGTCTTATCTGGTTATCCCATCAAATCTCAAGGTTCATGAAAGGGTTCTACCCTTTAATTAATTTCTTGTAAGCTCCAACAAACCACAATTCTTTCTGGTTCTCCTGTTAAAGCTTGATTTCCATTGCAATTTTAAAAAAGGGTGTTTGTATACCCCATGTTCACAGATAATTTCCTAGATCAGTCATCTAATTACTGTCCAAAAACAGGCAATGGGTCAGATGGTTTTGCAATTTCATCCATGAAAATGACCAGCTATTCAGCAAATGGGTGGGGCACAGGAATTGGTGAAGTAGATTGTGGCTTGGCATTTCCTCCATCAAATTACAGCCCCTGGGCCTTGGGTTATAAGTTAGGCTACCAATTGAGGGGAATGCTACTCATGGGCAGGACCAAAAAGCTTGTTGAAACTCATCTTTCCCCCATTTGGTGACCTAAACCAATGGACTCTCGCAGCTGTGAATCTGCGCAATTCGGTCTGATGGAGGACAGTATCCTCCTCAATCATATGGCCTTCTGTTGTGCTCTTTTGACCCCTTTTTTTTTGGGTTGAGCTGACCTGTGTGTTTCATTTTTTGCTGACCCGGCTTGTAGCTTTTATTTCTTTCCTTTTTTTAAGTTTGGTTTAGCTCCTTCTTGGCTGCTTCTGATCTTGGGAGTGGAAATGAAGGTGAAATTTACCCATTCTTTGTGCATGTACACTCTTTTGGAAATTTTTACACTTGTCCTTTTCCAAAAACTCAGCCATGAAATAGTCATCTATTTTGAGGAATACTTACATAAATTAAGAGGTGCTAATACTCTATTATTCAATGGACATGAGAATTTCATAGACTCTTGGAATTCCAGACACCAGCATTCCTTCCATCCAAAGAGGTAACTATGGATCAGTTTCAACTTCTATTTTTAACTGTCCCTTGTAGGGTCACTAACTAGGCAGCTGTCGTTATTTATAAACAAAAGTGATTTTTGGATGATAATAGCTATGAGATTAAGGGCGGAACTACAATGCAGCTCATTATGGAATGGTGCAGCGCCCTTCTTCAATCTATAATCACCTTTTTCAAAATCCAAGCCGGTAATCAGCCCGAACACCTATTATATAGGTTGTATCTAAATTTTCAAAGAAAATTTCAGTGGGCCAACCGTTAGATTGCTATCACATTAGGGACTCCATCTTACATACTTGAATAACAATTCACACATCAATCTCTACATATGGTGTTCAGGGCTTACAGCTGATGACTGGCGAGGATTTTGAAAATGACGGCCATACCATGTATTGAAGAAGGGTGCTACACCATACTATAATGTAGCTGCATTGCATTTGTAGTTCTGCCCTGATATGAAACCAATCTAACTAAAAGATCTTGGTTGGTCTGAAATGGCCCAGCTTACAAGCTCCAAAATTAAAAGCCCAGACCAATATTTTATATTAGACAGGCTTGATGTTAGGCCTAGTCCATAAACTTGCCTACTAAGAAGCACGGACACTTCTAAGAAAGTGACGTGTCCGTGTCGGACACGTGTCGGACACCGACACTCCTCGGACACTCTCGGACACGTGTCCGATACTATTTAGCCGTGTCTATAATTAAGAACTAAAAATCTTAATTTCGGACACTTGTTCGACACTCTTTTTGCAACGTATCCCACAATTCTTAGCCCGTGTCTATGACTAAAAAATAAACATGTGGCTGATATCTCTTGAACAATGGACACTTTGTTAACATGTGGTTATTAAAACTTATAAACTTTATATATGACAATTTTTTATCATGGAAAAATGTATGATTGTAAGTATTAATCATATCACAAGTTAAAGACAAATCAATATTTCACTAAAGAATAGGCCTCAAGATAGGCTTCTTTTTGCTCTTTTTTTTTTAGAGAGGGGAAAGAGCTAATCCGCCCTTTTCTTTATATGGATTTTATGGAACTGTGGATATTTCATGTTTAATGATTATGAATTATGTTTTAGTATTGTATTGATATTTAATTATTTGATATGTTTGTTAGTTGGTACTTGAATTTTTATTTTTTAATTGCTAAATTAATCAAAAAAGTTAAAATGATATTTTTTTTAGCAGATGATTATATATATTAATAGATATTATTAACGTGTCCCCTGACGTGTCCGTGTCCTACTTTTTTGAGAAATGCCGTGTCGGCGTATCCGTATCGTGTCGTATTTGTGTCCCGTGTCCGTGTCCGTGCTTCTTAGCTTGCCTAAACCTGCTAGTGTGGATGGCACCATCTAAAGCCCTAGAGATGACATCTAAATAGCAGAGTTTAGAAAGAGAGATGGCATCCAAAGTAATAATATAACAAATTGAGGGTAAAAAATATGAATAAGGTGAGATATAATAATTGCTTTCCACCACCTGAGATACAACAAACCAAAAAGGATGCAACAAACCAAAAATAAAATAAAAAAATACAACAAACCAAAGAAAAATATGAAGGCATATAAATGCATTTTAAAGCCCCCACAGAAAGAAACGAAAAGGTTTAATTAATAATGATGATGACGATGATAATGATATATACATAGAAAAATTTGGCAATTGCTGCATTGGTGATTTGCCATAAGATAGATTGCACTCATTGAGGATTGATGCTGAAATCTCTAACCACGCCGATCAAGTTAGGATCCACATGTAGACTGTCGACCAAGTGGTAAGTGCCAGTGCAGAAACCAAATATGTCCATAGGAAAAGAACTGAGCAGTCTTCTTTACCCACATCAAAAAGTTCAGTCATAGTACCTACATTGCATCATCAATGATTGTCAATTCACGCCCAAATATCATTACACAATCTAATATTTTTCAATAGAATCAACAGCCAATAAATTTAAAGCATGGCCGATAATGGATATTGTATTAGGATCCCAAAGCAATATCCACTACCAGTGCGCATGTAGTGTCATACACTAGTTTGCTTCATGCAGTTTCTGATTTCTGCACTGCCTCAACTGCATAGTGTGATGGATATCCACCTGTTGTGCCATATAACAGGTTGTGATATTGGGTACCTCCAAACACCCTTAAGATAGAGAAACCTGTATGGTTATATAGATATGTGAACTATATGCAAATATAAATGCATACCAATATTCATGGCAGGGGGGAGGGTAAACTGCACCATCAGCACATACTGATACAAGGGATCGGGTGACAGGAAACCAAGTTTTCCAGCTGCTTTAACCAGACCCACCCCTATGGCTGGAAGGAGTACGTAACGAACAATAAGGACAGCAATAATGACCAATGGCTTTATTCTCCCTGCTCGTAAACCTGTCCAAGTATACAATTAGCAAAAGTCATATATAAGCAAGTAATTGATGGATGTCTTTTTAATTATCTCTTGTTCTGCATGATGGATACCCTGGGTAAGATTTCCTCCTAGTATGAGAGTAATGCATGGTATTGTACCATCTCTGCAAAAAAAATAAACATTCAAGTTATCTTTAAGCATAAGTACACAGAGCAGATCTATTTTCCAAAGAAAATCAAATGCATTCACCCAATTTGTTATTAAAACAAGAAGAAAATTAATGTTTTTCCTTCATATAGAAGACCATGAATGAAGAGTGGCTAGCAAGTTTATAATCTCCTTAAAGCATGCTTGTCTCATCAGTTTTCCAATTGAAATGCTAAGAGTTTATACTCTCCTAAAAGCGTGCTCGTCTCATCGGTTTTCCAATTGAAATGCTAATCTTACACCCATAACAAAGGCCTAGATGCTACTAAAATGTTCAAATCAGCAAGTAACACATCACACATTTGATGACCTTTCTCACCAATCACAGGGGCTAGTAGGCCTCTTTTCTCGATACATACGTAACAATCGTTGGTTGTTGATAGTTTAAGGTTGGTTTTTGCAAACATCACATGAGCATCATTACTCATTAGTGACCAGCATCAATAGGGTGATCTTGAAATCACTCACCCTTATACAAAATAAATCAATTTCAACTAAGAAAGAATAAAATACACACCCCAACAATTTGATCGAATCTTGGATCACTCGGAGGGGTGCATTCGCACCAATGATAAGAGATTTCAGCCATGGAGTAGCTCCAAAAATGAATCCTAAAATCTGCAAATATTCACAAAGAACTGTGTTTATTTGTGAAACTAATAAGAAACCAAATAACAATTTCCCAAGATGTTAAAAACACATTCTGAGAGATTATAACAACATACAGCAGCTACAGTTGGGGGTGCCAGTAATTCTTCAATGATCTTATGCAGGAGTCCTGTGGATTTCTCCTCATCGCCTTCTAGCTTTACACTGGATTGCGTTTGTACAATCTGCACATACATACAATCTTATAATTATCATGCGAGAATCAAGAACATTGGATCGTTCTGACTGACTTGTGATGCAGCCTCTTACAACAGGTAGGACATACTGTGCAGACAGTGCTACAAAGGAATCACAACATCGATCAAAATGACATTTCTCTCTTTCCTTTTCAACTAAGTAACATAAGCATTGTTTGCACCATCAAAAAGTGTAGCGGATCATGGGGTGCAACAAAGTTCAAAGTATTACACATACATATTGCAAATCATCCTTGGTGTAAGCACATGATGAGGAGCTCACAAGAGATATAACTTACAGGCAAGCTATCTGTTACTTCATTAATCGATTTTGATGATGGGAAACTTGCAACCAACTGATCCTGAGGAGCTTTATTTTCTTCTATCAAAAGGAGTGTTTCAGCGCCAGCATCGAAGTTCTTGTTGGGAACCTTTGCAGATGCCTCTTCTATCTGTTGCATTTTCTTATACAATACACTGGAGGTTCGTATAAGATGGTAAGTGTAAGTCCAAATGTAGAAACCTCCAAGCTGTAATGGAAAGAACATGACCGTCTTAAAATTCAAGAGGGATAAATTACGATTAAATATGCTTTTTCTAATGAATTGGGAATTGACATAAAACGGAAATCACTCATCAACTCAGCTGAGTCAGAATTCACTCATCAAGGAACAACAAAGGAGACTAAAGTTGTTAAACTGGAATTTACCACTAATCTGACTTTACCAAGTGCTGAGATATACATAACCACTGTGTAATCTATCACACATGATTGGATTGCAACTGGGTTGGCTTAAGCCTGATCGAGCTTGTCAAAGCCCAGGGCAGTTTATTTATTAAGCTTGTTTTCACACCTTGACCCAGCTTATAAGCCCAAAGGACAAACCTGAATCCATCCTGTTTGTGGAACTCCATCTCCAAATGTGTTAACTATGTTGCACCGGGCTAGACCAGGCCATACCAAGTTAGTCCACTAAGGCCAATGATCCATGGCTAAACCAGGTTAACTACAGTAAGTACAAAGTCACATATCCCAAGCCATCAAAGTTTAGTTAGCAAGGATCTATTGGATCTTTTTAAACAAAGTGCAGACAACTTGGTTTCCACACCAATGGAAGTCCATGTATCTTAGTAAGCTGAGTTACTTAAGTCACAGCTGTTCTGTTCTTTGTTATAACCAATTACAGGTAACCTGAGCTCACCGCGAAAGAGTTCCAAGAGTCGAAAGGTGGTCTGAGTGAAAAAATGACCCAAAAAAAAAAAAAAAAAAAAGCTTTACCGCCATAGAGAACGATGCATAGGATATTGCATTGGTACTGCAAATACTGGAATTCCCAAATGGACTTCCATCCTCTTTACATACTGCAGGGATTACAATCAGCATCAGATTGCCTAAGTTACCTGTTCACACAAAGTCATACTGCAAGCTTTTTATGAAGTCCTGAAAGGGATACAAAAAATACATAGACAAAAATTTTTACAAGAAAGTGTAAGCTAGAATTTGGGGAGATTGGATCACCTGAAGAACAAGTGGCAATGACTAGGCCTTCAAGATGGCGCTCTGGTTTTAGTATCTTTACTACTATCCACCCAAGGATTCCACCAAATAAGAAGGTAAACCCAATGTTAACGGGCATAAACCACCTGAATAGGCACACTTAAAACAGTAAGATTCTTACACTTTCTAACTAAAACATTTCATGTATTGTTTTGAATTTTTGATATTTACTATCAGAGAGTAAAAACATATTGATGTCACATGAAAACAAGTGGAGTATGACATTAGAGCAGTACAGTGTCTATGATTTAAAACATAAGGATGCGAAAATAGTAGCATCTTACCATGAAATGATATCTGCCAATGTAACAGATTCGGCCAGACTTGCAAACACGAGAGATGGGATGAAGACTATAAACACCACCTGGTAGCAAGATTTCATTTGTCACTTCATTGAAACAATTTTTTTTTTTTTTTTTTGTGGGTGGGGTTAAAGAAATCAGTGTTAATAGAAGCATTTGTAAAGACGCTCCAGGTAATCTGGGTGCTATAAGTGTAAATGAGTGTAGTTAAAACCAAGTCTAACTCCCCACCCAATTTTTATAAAAAAAAATATTACCGGACTTTAGACCCATTGGATCAAGTCCAGGCAGGGCACGAGACTAAATGGACCCAACTCGAACTCAAATGAGCCCATTGGGGCCCACCATATGTGGTCAAATGTGGTGGACCCCAAGCAACAAAATTGTCTCTGCTTCACATAGAGAATGTGTATGGTGTTTTGAGTAGGAAAGGGATTGAAAGTTGAAACTCCCCCTCCAATCTCTCATAAATAAGTGGAGATTTTCTCGATATGATAGAAAGAGATAGGAGAGAAGATTCATATTGCCTCCCGAATCCCGATCCTCTCACATCTTCCTCTCTTGATACGGCAAGTGGAAGAGAGGAAAAAGGAAGACCTAAACCTTTTGGAAACCCTAATTACAAGTCTGATTTACTTGATACGTGTCCGTCCACATCTCATTCTATGATTAGGTGTCCATCCTTCCCGAGTCTTGGAAAGTGAAGTTGATAGGGTCTGTGTCTTGTAGATGATCTGGAATCTCCACATCTAGTGCTTAATCGCAAGTAATGATATTTGTAGCTGCTTTTTTAATACTTGGATCGGTAATATGAGCGGATTGGATCAAGCAAACATAGTAGGTACGGTAAGAAGCAAATAGATTATGCTTCTTACCCTAGGCTAGACCCAACCCACCATGATTACACATCACAGGCCAACCCTAAGATGGAATGTGTAGGGCTCCGCTAAAGTAGCTCAGCAAAGTGAGACCCCAACATATCATGGAGCAAGGGATACTGATCAAAACCACTCATCCGGTGGGACTCACATCGGACATCTCGTGACACATAATCCTAACCATTGGATAATCCATTAGGCACCATATGACCCAACAAGAAACTATTAAGTTTTTTTTTTTTTTTTAGTAAGCCTGATTTTCATCGCGGATGGTGGGTGCAGCCCACCACCTAGCGAATGGTTCAATAGTAGTAACAAACTACGTACCTTATTTATGTGTTTCCTGGCCTCGGCCACAAGAATATTGAAATAGCCAGAAGCCAAAACTACCCCCAGCAGACTGATAATGAGAACTTGCAACACTGGCATTGTGGCCACCACGAATAGCGTCCAAAACCCCATTTTTTCCACTTGCAGCAGATTCCCTCTCTTTCCGTCCTTCCTCCTCCCTCTTCTTTGTCTTGTTCTTCTTCTTCTCTTTCTTAGCCTATGT
Source organism: Sextonia rubra (assembly GCA_037013555.1). Classification (NCBI taxonomy): domain Eukaryota; kingdom Viridiplantae; phylum Streptophyta; class Magnoliopsida; order Laurales; family Lauraceae; genus Sextonia; species Sextonia rubra. Next base: position 56,482,105 of record JASUAD010000013.1, on the reverse strand, counting down.
CACACTCTGGCCTCTAACTTTAGAGTAAAAAAATATAACTCTAGCATAAGAGTAGAAAGATCCTGATCAAACACCAACATAGATAAGAGGCCATCTATCTCATTATCAATATTCAACACCAATAATAATAATAATAGTAATTTTTTTTTTAAAAAAAAGACAATATTACCATTGAAAACACATCCAACCTAAAAATAAATAAATAAGGCAAAGAGCCCTTCCATAATAGGGAATAATATTGGATACGTTTGTAGTTGGCCTTCACTAATAAGTGTCATCTCATGTGCGTTACAATTCACATGGATAGTACAGTGTGTTGTAGAAGGATTTCTATTTGCTACTCATATATGCGTGCATGATGCCTGCATGTGTTTTCTCCAAAGGCACCAAAGTGGGGTGGCCAAAACTATGCATGTCCTACACTGCCTACCTTCAATCCTCCAGCTGGCTACATCTTGCAGATTCTATGGGCAACTTGGTCTTCTTGTCTCCCAATCCAAACCCTTTCCCTCTTTGGAACTCGTTAAAAATAGATTAACATAGAGCATTTTATAAAGTTCTTGGGGGCTAACTACGGATCCAATCAAATAAATCAAAGGTTTTGGATCTAGTCATCCGAAAAAATTAGCTCAGGTGTTCTAGGAGGACCTAGGTCCTCTTCTAGAGGTTGTGGATTCCAACTGCCCTAAAGGGTCAGAACACCCTTCATTAGAAAAAGGGAGAAAAACTAATGTTATAAAATAGATGGTAAAATAAATCTTCAATTTTTTTTAAGGTTTAGATCATCCAGTTTAGATATCTAATTGAACTGGCAGGGCTAGTAGGTTTCACAGGTTGTGTCACATTTGACTTTAACTAGAAAATTATTTGAAGCAAATTGGTCACTGGGCTTCACAAACTCTAACAGGAGAGATTACAAGTGCTCGGTTAAGAGTGATTTTTTTAACTAATGGGACCTGGCCCACAGATTAGGGGACATTAATATCTATCATAGCCATCGATTCGCCACATAAATTAAAGAAATGTGATTGGAGGACCCAGCTCACAAACAGCCACTAGGCTCTGAAAAGGCCGTCCTGACGCAGAGCAGACAGTTTTCTGGAATTTTTCTCCTCAACCAAACAGATGAAAGTGCATTCAAACATGGCATTTTTGGGAATTCAAATTGCCCTATTTCATGACAAGTGGTGGCCCACCTAGGTCAAGCTAGGACAAAGATAGAGTTACCCACGGGAATATTAATAATTAAATATAACAAAAGAAAGCAATCGATCTGGGCCGACATGAAAGGGCAAAAGGAATCTGCGAGATTTTTCTACATTTCACATCATTCTTGATGGACTGTCGTATCCTTTTGTGAAAGAGGCCCACTTTTAATTTATCACCCTTCCCCATTTTTTAGAGAGGGCCCACCTATGATTAAAAAGTTTCCCAATTTGATGCAGATGCAAACAGCATCCACGGTTGGATTTAATTGAAAAGTATATATGTGCATGAGGTAAAGTCCATCTGGCACATGTTATTTGACCCATTCTTAGCCGTCCATTCCTCTTCATCATATTTTTTTTAATCCAGGGGGACCCCACAGAAAGGGTTATCCAGCCAATCTCTTATATCTTCAGATCCGTTTTGGGGATAACATCTTGGACCACACCATGGTCATGCAATGACACTGAATATATATAATCTTGTGAAAATTAGTTCTTCTCATTTTTTTTGTGAAAATGCTAGGTAGGGCTCATCTAATCACCTAATTCAAATCTTACAATAAACAGAGACCTCCTGATAATCACATGTCTCAAGTTTCAGTCAAATTCAAATTTACTAGACTGTTAAATTGACTATGCACCAATCCGAATAGACTGAATTTGTGGGCCACAAATAAAGGGGTTAGGACATATGATTGGAGCTAAACTTGATATTTGGAGTGATCCCACATAGATCTTTTCATCCTCCCATTTCTATCCCTAAATGGGACCAAGAAGTGGGCCCAATAAAAAGTTTTCATGATAGATGTGTAAAAACACTTCTCATAAAATTAAAGTCATATATATTATTTATTTTATTTATTTATTTTTTTACTTACCCACACTAAAATTGTTCGAGTAGTTAAGAAGTCCTCCAACGAGTTGGATATGCTCGCTCTGAAACCATTCGATACACAATACTAATGGGTAGTGTTAGGTATTCAAAGTTTTACTAGTGATAAACTGTAAGAGAGTCGTCAAGTTCCTCATTATCAAATATATATATATATATGCGCGGGCCATCGCCCATTGGATCGACCAAGAATTTAAAAGGACGACCCCACGCATATTCATGACTATCAATTATTGAGGGCCAGAGCACCATGTGATGCATTATATGGAAGATACCAGCCCGCATTTATGGACTACAGACAGTGCAACAGCTGTGGGCCAATTACTCGTATACCTGCCCACCCAATCGCTGTCCAAATTCAGTGGTCGTTTGCTCATTCGTTTTCAATAACTATCAAAGACAGGAGGTAGTGGTACCGTGGTGGTGGTGGCTAGCTACCTACAGTGTATGTGCCAACAGAGAAAATCATGATTTCTATTACAAGCTAGCCACATTTTTTATCTCATAGTTTAATTCACAATCATCTTATTTATTTTGTTTTATTTAATTATAAACACTTATTTTTAATATTAAAAAAATAAAAATTATAAGTTAAGTTGTGAGCTAGAGAGTGTCGCTAGCACATTGTATGAAGTGCTACTATCAATCAATTTTTTGGCTTTCATACTTATTTTAGTGGTAACTTTTCTTTTAATATTTGTAAAAAAAACACACACACATATATGATAAAGAATTACATATTTATAACTATATATCTTTTGCCAATCCATATCAATAGTGAGGCACCTCCTTTCCACAGAAAAAATAAGAATTATTCCTTCTGAGTAGGTGTAAATATTTATAGGAGAAACAAAAGAATGATGTATCTTTACCAATAAAAAACTCTTTAAGAACCTTTTACCTAAGAGATTTTCAAACCTTTCATATTTAATAATTTTATAAAATGGTTTTTCAAATAATAAGGGGACTTATATAAATGATAGTAATTAACCCTTTTTAATTGAATTGCGCTAAAATACATCAATAACGGATCAAGATTTAAAAAAAAAAAACGGCACAAACCCCCCCCCCCCCCCCAAAAACAAAAATAATCAATCAAATTATATATACAAAAAGACTTTGGATGAAGAACAAAGCAAAAATAATAGAAAAGAAATTGACTAAGAACTTAGTAAGAAACAGGCCATAACACCTATTGGCCGTGACGGGTCACAAAGGCCTTTGCGTGACGGCTTCCACCTTTTGGCCGTATCATTTCTTAATTAATCCTTTTCAAGGCATGGAACAGATTCTTGATAAAAGCCAGTTAATAGCTGTGTCTATGTGCAAATTATAAGGATTAAACTAGTCTGGTTTGGTAGATGTATGGGACACCTCAGAAAGAGATCAACATCATAAACCATAATAGATTTAATGAATAATTATAGGATGATCCCATCCACAGTATGTGTAGGTACCAAATTACCGAAGAGGGAAACTAACCTGAATTATTCATGGTAAGTTGTCTAGATACAACCTTTTTAAAATGAAGTTAAGACAACGCATATATTGTCCTTTTCAGACTCCGCTGTGTGAGTGCCTTATGTATTGGGCCGCCCTTTTTTTTGTCTATGATTTATTTGGACAGATTGTGATAGTCATTAGCTCTATCTAGTCTAGATTCATCTCAACTAGGAGAGAGAAAGCTACTTTGCCAAATCCAAAGTAGGTCATCTATTAATTTATTAATATTTTTTTAACTTTTGGTAAATGTTTAATCTAGAAACTTTCACCATAATTAAATGGTAAGCTTCAAATATCCAGGTGGTTTTTTTTTTTAATCTAATTTCCCTTAACTGGGTAGTTGGAGTATAAAAGTGGCACTATTGGATGATCATATTTGTCATATTAGTTATAATAGATAGGTGGTTAACACCTACCTCACTAGGATGGTTCAATTAGAGCTTGATTTAGAACCTTGATGATAATGTATTACTTTGGATGTAGGCTACACCCTAGGGATGCAACCCAACCAGTGGCTTGAGGCCCTCCATTTTATTATTATTTGTTTGTTTATTTTTAGTACCCCAGTTAAGAAGGCTGGGACCCAATATTTGAGAAAGTCCAGTACACCAAGTAAAAAGGCCTACCAAAGTGGGAAGAAAGCTCGGCACACAAGAGAAGGAAGCACCGTTTTTTTTTTTTTTTTGTTGCTTAAAAGATATTACACAACCTTAGAAAGATGATGACACTCTACAACCTTCAAAAATTGATGAAATAAAATTTATCTAATAAAAATTTCATATGTATATACTTGCTTATGACATTAGACTTAATTTTACACAGTTTTATGATCTAAATTTATTTATAACAATTTTTATGGTCTGACATTAGATTATAGCATATGACTAATGTCAAACCATATAATAAAAGAGGTAATTGACATCAAATTCAATTATGACATGCATATAGATGGATGGTTTATGATTGTCCCTTTGCCTACTTTTTTCATATAATTAACTAAATTTCTTGTACCATCAAGGTTTACCAAAAATTGTAAAACTATTTTTTAATGAAAATTTTTACTCTAATGTTTGGAATGCTCCATTTTAAGAGTTAATTCCCAAAAATCTCAGGGTAAGCCTTGTTTGGATGTTAAATTAAAAGAAAAACCATCTACACAAAATTCCTTTAGAAAAGAGATGAGACACTAATTCCAAACACATATAGTGGGACCTCAAAACGCCCAAAGAAGTCAGAATAAAATGAGAATTGATTGAGAGGAAGACAAAAGAAAGGTGAGTCAAAGAGAGGAAAGAATAAGCAAGAGATAAAGATGAACAAGAAAACAATCAAAACTCCTAAAATTCAATTTCCAATATTATGTTAACTAAAATTCGAGATTGAATTCCATAGAATGGGTCTTTCTTGCAATAACGTGATCCTCCATTGGTATCCATTCCAAGAAACGGGCAGTTAAAAACCCTACTCATTACATAAACAAGCTGAGAAAGAGCAAACACAAGCCTTTACGAAGCCATGAAGTCAAAATCAATATCAACATCAACAACGTCGACATATTGTAAAATTTGCAGATGGAGCGTTTGGCAACAACCAAATTAACAGTATCAAAACATAGCCACCTACCGGAAGTTTTTGAAAAATTCTACGTGAAACCCAATTAAAATCTAATGTAAAATCCATGCACAAACAGTACCATTATTTCTATAACTTCTCCGAAGACAAGGATAACAAAGGATTTAAAATGAAAAAAAAAAGGATATACAAGGACAAACCTGCAATCAAGCCTGGCCTTCAAAACAAAAGACCTGTAAATCTTCTCCAAGTAAGGGAGAGAAGAAGGAGATACAAAGAGAAGAAGATGCACGGAACCCACGAGTTGATGAGATTATATGCAAGTAATGGAGAATTCGGAGACTATATTATAGGTATCATCAGGAGGTGAAATCAAATCACACCTCCCCCATATAAGAACACGAGACATAAATTCGAAGAAACTAAAGGTTTGAATGATTGAGTAGAGGAGAAGTCTGTTTAAACCTCTCTCCTTGTTTTTTTAGAATCCACAGGGCATCTTACAGCTTTTTAGATTAGCATGAGACGCCCCACTTAATAAGGACGACGAGGATTTTATTGCTCTTCGTGATTTTATAGAATCTCAAGGGTATTTCGGGCTATTGCTGTCGGTGAAGCCTCCGCATGGTCCAACGACAAATCCAACTCGTAACAGCCTTGCCACCACTGCATAGTGAATATGACGGAATTGTCCTCCAAAAGTTCTTGATATGTCTAAATATGCCACCACGTAGCACATGAAGAACTCTCCTCTAGATTTCTATGGTCCCCATTCTCTCGTGGTTCTCACCCGTTAATGACGGATTTGGGGTGTCTTTTAGGTTTGGATGAGTAAACGGGTTTGAATCTGAATACTTTTTTTAATCCGTAGCCTAAACTGATTCCACTTTTTAAAAGTGCCTCTCTCACTTTTTTCGGAGTTCTCATGTGGAAATAAAACCTTTTAGAATTTTTTTTTGTACTGACTACAATATTATCTTTTTATCACTTTTGTCTCTCAGGTTGTGCTACAACTTAATAATTGAGGCAAAATTGTCTTTTACATTTCCTCAAAAGCAAGCCATTAATGACCAATTTGATTCTCCTTATAAAGCAAGATCATCTTCTCCTTTTTTTTTCTTGCTTTATTTCTCTCTTGGTATGCAAATACCTCTTCTTCTTCTTTTTCCCTCTTTAATGAGTATATTTAAATGCAAATATTGATTATTTTTAAGTCATTTCTTATTTTTCAAGTCAGTAATTTCTTGATGCTATTCTTTTTTTCTTAATTTTATGTTTTGAGTAAAAAAAAGTTTTGATACCATGTTATTTAAAAATCTATGAAGAAGATTGATTTTGATTAGATTGGATTGATGATCTAAGGCCATATAAATGGATAAATTAGGTTCGCAAGAGTGAGGCCAGTTGTCTTTTTATATGTTAAAAATATCTAAAAATCAATGTTGTATGTTAACTTATAGGCCTCTGGAAATCCATTGTAGGGCCCATATAATTATAATATAAAACGTTCAAAATGAATATAATCTCATCTACTGATATATTTTAAAATTTTATATCAATAAAAGTGAGACCCCACCATCCGATTGAGTACATGAATGGTTGTATCTGTATGATGTCATACAAAAAATACAGTTTTATGAAAAAAAAAACTAAAAAGATTAAAAAATAAAAGAGGTCACTAATTATCATTTTAATCAACAAACATTGATGGTAGTTATGAAAATGAAACCATGATGAAAAAAATACATTTTATTTATTGAGAGTTTTAATCTATCTTTGCCCCATCTGGGGAAAATTCCTAGCTCCATCACTTAATCGGACTCCTTACCTGTTTATTAGGGCTGAGTTTGGTAGTTGATTTCTCATGTTCCAAGTGGATATATGATGTCAACCTCTACCTAGCAAGTTGATTTAAACCAGCAGCTTAGATCATCAGGTCCAAAAATCAAGACACAGCACCACCAACCCAAACAAAAGGGGACATATGATTTGTAATATTGGCTTACTGTCAATTTTGGAGCAAATACATATTTTGTATAGATATATAGTCATACGTAAACAAATTCATCATTTAAAATCTTTAATGAAACAATGATGACTCCTCTAGCTTTATATAGGTAAAAGAAAAAAGAATTATAGGATATATATAGCGTAGTGGTAAAGGGCATTCCATCTCAATTCTCACCTTAAGTGACAGGAATCAACTCCTCGACACCAGTGGAACAAAGTTGGAATGTGTCATGTGGTGGGGCATTATTGTGCAAGTAACGCAGGCAATAATAGTGAAGGGATCAACCCCTCAACACGCAGTTACCCATGGGTTCTAGATTAGACTAGTTATCTAAAGGTAAAACTTACAATTTACAAGGACTCACGAGTACTATGTTTTAGACATGTCAGGCCATTGAAATGATGGCTCCCGAGTGTCGCAGACATTATCATGCTCGTATGAGTTGGAATTTGGTGGGGAAATCCCTGAGGTGACCTTGGTCTCCCCTCAATCACGAGGAAGAAAATCCTTGGAGCATGAACTCCCTCCTATAGAGACGATGAAGGATTGAGATTATATAAGAAATTTTCTGTGCGTGACCACCACTGGCGGATTGTGATTAGAATTGTGATTAGTTCGTTTATAATTAGATTTTTGGCCTCTAGTCCGAAGGTTATTCGATTCCGACGAGTAAAGATTATTTCTTAAGAGAGTAAGAATTAATTTTTAAGGAGTATATATATGGCCACACACATAGTGCTCGGATAACGTGAAGGGAGGAACTCAAACTAGAAACCTTAAAGAGCAAATTCAAAATTCAAACCAACTGAATCATCACATTGATGGGAAATGAGCATACTAATTCACTTACCAAAGTGCATGAGCCCACTGGCAATAACACTCAAAAGCAGAGATTATTTAAAGTTACTTTAGTCCGGTTGGTTGAGCAGGGTGTAAATTAGCTATATATAGTAAGACTGTTAATGATTGTTTTCATATTATGTCGGATTAAACGGAGAAGATTGCATTTAACGAGATCAATTTGAATAATACAATAAAAGTAAATATATACCTAATATATACCGAATTAGATGACCGAACAATTCCTTTGTAGAACATGTTTTGTTTTGAATCAATTGACTTTAATTGCATAGGAAATTATTATAATGCGATTGGTAGATTAAGCATTTCTATTGGAGGGTAGGCCCCAAAAGGAAGAAAAAAAAAACAGCTCTTTTGTCGTTCAAGGTTCATTTTCTATCATCAGAATAGCAATTAATGCTTGTAGATTAATCAAGAGTAGAGTAGAGAAGATTGAATTTTCCTTTGCCTTCTCTAAACTAATCCAGGCCTTTATGTACATGACTACAAATTATATTGAAGACTGTTATAAGTCCAAATCAATCATTTATGTCTGATGTGTACATAATATTTTGTAATGCACATGCTCTTGGCAATACTTGCAATATTAAGAGTAGAAATGGAAAGAAAGAGTCTCACCTTCCAGCTTTCAAATATGAGTGATTTTTGTGTGCCAACTGCCCTCACGCCTAATCTATGCGGACTCTTCTATGGGGCCCATAACGAACCCCCATCAAAGGATAAGGGTGATGGAAAGATACATGTGAAACCACTCTCACTTTTTTTGAGATTCTTACATTGGGTATTTTTGAGTTATTATTGATAGAAGGAAAATCCAGCTCATAACAATGTTATTATCAAAATACGTACTAAGCACATGGCGTATATGATGGAATTATCCTCTAAGAGTTCTTGGTATATCTAAATCTGCAACCAGCTAGCATATGAAGAACTCTCCTGCAAGCTTAAATGTGTCCTGATTCTTTAATGGTTTTCACCGGTTAATAATCAAGTTTTGGTCTTTATGTAGGTTCAGATAAATAAACATGTTCAAATCTGAATTTTTTGTTTATATCCATGACCTAAATAGGTGCTAAGTCTAGGTCCACTTTTAAAAAGCATACCTACTTTTAGAGGAAAAAAAAAGTTATGGAGCGCTATGTTACATATTCAATTCTATTATGAGAAGTATAGATGAAAAATATAAATCTCAGTTCCTTGAATAGCCAACTTAGATGTACGCTAATAGTAAGCATATTCTTAAGAAGAATTTCATTTCTTTAAGACTTTGGGGAGAAAATCAATCATATTATTAGAGCCATTGATTTAGAGCCTCAGAGTGTACTGGTTTCTAATTAATTTATATATATTGTTTATAAAGTTTAATTCAAAGTGATCATGTTTCAGATCGATGTTAAATTAGAGTCTGCGTTAATTAAGAGGGGTGAGTAAGTGTGAGGAAGTTGGATTATTGATAATTACGTCGTCATAGAGATTCTCTAACATATATGACAACTGTCATTCACAAATCCTCTCATTATTTACCAATCGACTCACCCTTGGAATAAAACTCATGCTTTCATTGAAAAGACTATTCAACCTCGATGCAAACATAAAAAAGGCTGTTTCAAATTCAAAAGATCCGGTGGTACAAATGACAACTACTCTGACGGTATAATAATGAGTCGGGAATGTTTGTCTCTCACACTCCTTCCTGCAATTGAGTGTTGTGAAGATGGCAACAGGTCTTGTTTCCATGTGACCCCTTAACCCGTTTTTATTAGGGTTAAGTTTGGTAGTTGATTTTTTTCGTTCAGAATGGATATATGATATGTAATATTGGCTTACAGTCAAATTTGGAGCAAATTCATATTTTGTTTAGATATAATTCTACATAAACAAATTCAAGATTCAAAATCTTTACTGAAAAAAATGATGATTTAAGAAAAAAAAAACTCTAGCATTATATATGTAAAAGAAAAGAGAAATACGGGGTACATAGCCTAGTGGTAAATGGCATTCCATCTTGCCTCAAGTGAAAAGGATCAACCCCACTGTAACACTCCGTCTAGTAACTAATTAAGTATAATTAACGCTAATTAATCTCATATTAATATAAATAATTGTGCTCAATGTAGTTTAAGTTAAGACGAAGATTGCTTTGTCTTATTTGAACCTTATGGGTCAAGTTTAGATTGCCGAGAAGCAGTTTGGGTTAAGTTTAACCTCGATTAGGAATATAAAGCTTTTTTTCATAATTTTATATTTTGTGTTTTTGCATCAAACCGGCATTATAGTGACACCATTGCATTCGTCTCGTCAAGCCCATCAACTTTCATGATTGGACTAAATGCATTAGACTTCATTTGGTTCGGTTGGACCCTCATGTTGTCAGTTTTGTATCTAATTGTATATAAGTCATCGCATTTGCCTCGTCAAGCCCGTCAACTTTTGTAATTGGACTAAATGCATTTGACTTCATCTGGATCAATTGGACCCTCATGTTGTTCATTTTGTATCTAGTTGCATACAGGTTATGTACAAGCTTCTGACAGTGTTATTAGTATACATCTCTTTTATATATTGTATGTCTAATTGTGGATTGAGTCATGTGAGTTTGATATTATTTAGATATTTATTGAAAATTAAAAATTATAGGTGATATTGATGGGCTTCCTCATGTTAAATACTCTAACAAATGTCGGTTAGTATTCCCCACACGTGTTAGAATGTGAATATCCTTTATGGAATTCCAACTACACCTATAAACAAGTGAAAATTTTACGGGAGAACGCATGTCACCCATCGGAAATTATCCAAATCTACAGATTCTTAAGCCCAGGTCATGACACCCACAATTGAAATGTGTCATGTGGCAGAACAAAAATAGTAAAATATGTAAAAGGGTGACCCCTAGAGTTTTATGCTAGTTTAGGACTAAAGATAATTTCTAATGAACTAGCAATAGATGTAATAGAAAACCCTTAGAATTTACAGGGACTAATGAATCCTATGGTTTGGCCATTTCAGCCTTGAGGCCATTGTTATGATGGTTCCCGAATGTGGTAGACAATATCATGCTCACATAGTGAAGGTGTTTTTCTCCCAACAGGTTGGGACGTAGATTTTAGACTCGAACCTTTTATGGGAGAAGAAATTAAACTGTTTCTAACTAACTTTTGACTTAACAAAACAAAACTTACTTTTGACCACCAGTCTTAGTCTTGTTATCAACAAAACATAACACGACCTGCTAAACCAACCAAACCCGCATATAACCCATCAAATTCACATGATAGGAGGGTCAGTCATGGGTTAGGAATTTTTAACCCATAGTTAAACGGTTCAGGTTAGGGTTAACCCGCATAACCAGTATTAATTTTTGTTTTTTCTATGATCTAAACCTATTTAAGGACACAGGCAGTCAATGTTATTATCTCCGCTTCTATTCTTTTACATTCTTTGATTTCTTCCCTACTCTCATCTTTCTTCTTTATTTACAACTCACATCCAACACATTTAATCATGAAAGTTTTCGTGCTTGGAAAAAAGAGAAAATCTTATTAGTTAATGCTTTGGGATTTTATTAGTTGTAAGATACAAAATTAATTTAAGGATGATGCATGATACAATTTGTTAATATGATAGTGATTTTTTATTTCATACTTGTTATAGTAGGAATACATAACATTTTATGCTCATCGTAAGCATGACAATTTAGAATTATTCATCTTATATGGATGTTTTTTTTTCCTTAATGATTTGTGAATTGTGACATATCTGTCCTAGTTACGTGAGCCAGGCTTGTATTGTGGTTAAAATTTTGATTTAACAAATTCACTAGATGTGGGTTATATGACCAAACCCAACGCGCATAACCCGCATAAACAATGCCGGTTAAAGTGGATCAGATCAACCCCGCGTTGGTTGCGGGTTAGGGGTTTCTGACCTGTTTGATAAATGGGTCAAGTGAAGGTTAGCCTGTTTTGACCCATTTAATAAACAAGCTCGACCTGTTTAGCCCAATCAGACCCTATTGCCACCTCCAGTTGCAAATAAGGGCTATCAATGGACATGCCTATGTGCCCATTCGAATTGAGTCCTGGTTGCATCCCTCCAGATGCTCTGAGTGTCCCACTCATGCTTTTCATGAGCCAAAGAAGTGCAACTTAAAGAGCATATTTCTTTACTAAATTCAAAGAATTTTTTTCTGAAAATTTTCTAAATTCTCAAATATAGTGAGATTTCTAGATGCTTTTTTATATTTGAGCATCCAAAAGCTGAAACTACCAAAGGTCATTTGAGTCCTTTTAGCTAGCTAAAGTTCAGAAATTCCTATAAAAAAAAACATTGCATTAGACAAGCTATCATATCATATCCCAAAAACTCCAACACGCAAAAATTTATCAGAAATTCTTATAGAAAAACTGGGCCTAAGAGAGAATCTCATGTAATGAAAATATGAGCCGCTCAAAGAATAAATACTCTACTTATTGTGGTATATTTCTTAATTTTACTTCAATAAGAGTTTATTCCTTTCTAAGTTTGAGAATATGACCAATAATGTGATTGATAAATATAATTAATAGATGCATACATTTTATTGATTACATAATCAATTTTAAGATGAGACAAACTCTTATTGAAGTAACATTTGAAAATATCCAACATATAGACAGGATATTCAATTTTTAGAAGCACATATTTTTATTAAGTGGAACCCACATTAGAGTCTCACTCCTTCCATTCCGAAAAAAGCTGAGTCACCCACTGGCAATATTACTGGGAAGCTAAGATTTTTGTAAATAGGTTATTTTAGTTGGGTTAAGTGTAAATTAGCTAGCTATATTACAAATCTAAAGTAGAACAAAAGATTAAAGAAGAATAGAGAGGAGGGAGAGAGGTTATTATTCATGAGATTTCTGTGTGTACATAATAGGGGGGATGAGGATCTTATTTATAGAATAAGATTGCTTCCTCCCCAAGCAACCTAATAAGGAAAACCCTAATTCTTAGTAATCCCTTTATCTCATGTGGGTCCCAATGTGGGCATCCACATATGATAATATATCTTATAACACTCCCCCTTGGATGACCACCATTCAATGACAGTTGCCTCATTAAAACCTTGCAAAGGAAAAACCCAATGGGATAAAAACCTAAGCGAAGGAAAAAGAGTACAACGTTCTACAGGATCATTGACTTGGTGTTGGACGTGCATAATGCTGCCTCGTTAAAACCTTAACTAGGAAAACCCAGTGGGACAAAACCTAGAGAAAGAAAAAGAGTACAGCGCACATATGTCCTGGGAAGCATACTTCAGGATGCCTCTCCCTGATTGACTACTCCCCCTGATGATAACATCTTTGTACATAATTAAGCATGTCAATCTCGTATACAATTTCTAAAATACTGAGTTTTGACAAGAACTTCGTAAACTGATCAGCTAGGTTGTTGCTTGAACGAACTTGATTGACTTCAATCTTGTTATTCTTTTGAAGCTCATGAGTGAAGAAGAACTTTGGTGTAATGTGTTTCGTCTTGTCATCTTTAATGTATCATTCTTGAATCTGTTGAATACATGCCACATTGTCTTCGCAAATAATGCTCGGAGTACCTGTACTAAGAGGTAATTGACAAGAACTACATCTATGCTGAGTTAAATATTTTTGCCATACATATTCCCCACTGGCTTAAAAATCTCAGCATGGTTAGAATAAGTAGCTATCAATAGTCAATTTAGTAGAATATCAAAAATAATGATATTGACATGAAGAAACATATAAAATGTCTATGATCGATCCTTATGAGAATCAGAGATATATCCTGAATCTGTATATCCTACAAAATTTGGTTTCAACCATAAAACAGACATAGATATCATAGCATTTGTTTAATACTAATCCAAAGCCTTTGTGGAAAACTATATATGGGAAGCATATTTATAAAGAATAAAAATCTCATTTGAACTTCTCTCAATCTGCAGGTCGAGATAAAATAGTCAATAGTTTTCTCGAGCTCTTCTGGAGTCTCGATTAGATTTATGTTATTTATGTAAATAACATAAACTTCTACTATTATAAATCCATTTAAGGATTGTATAAAGATAAACAGGCAAATGAGATTGTTTTCATACTCTTCCTTATATAGACATTTATTAAGACGATTGTACCATATTCTTCTGGAATGTTCAGGCTGTACAATAAACGTCTTACTTATATTGAGTACGTACTCTCTTACTTTGCTTCAGGCAAAGCAAATCCTTCTGGGATTTTCATATATATATATATATCTGTGTATGTTTTCAATCCCAGGTTTCTACAGGAAACCTTATATCACAATTTTGCCTTTCATTCATTTGCCTTACAAACACCCATTTGTAACCTACAGGGTTAACACCATTTGGGGTTTGTACTATAGGTTCATATATACCACGTCTATTTAGAGATTGTAATTCCTTAATGGTATCTCTTTATTTTGGCCAATATATTCTTTGTCGACATTCATTTATAGAACGTGGTTTTATATCCCAAACAACATTCTTAATTTCCATTAATATTTGAGTAGCTACCGCATATGCAAATGCGTCATCGATGATAATTTCATTTCTATCCCATCTCTCTCTTGAATAATTATAAAGTATAGAGATCTCTTTATTTATTGGGTACCCATTGCCTCTTCAGGGGCTTCCAGAGTCTCTTCTGGGACTCATGTCTCTTCCAGGACATTAATTTCTTCAGGAAATTTGGAGAGAGTGGATTTTATCATAAACTCTTCAGGAGTATACCTCTTCTGGAGTATGATTGGGATATAATTGCTCATTTCCCCTCTTCTGGGGAGCTGAGTCCTTGAAACCTATAAATCTACCACGCTTCTGGCGTGTATAGATTCATTTGTTGCCATATTTGGACTTTGTTCTTCAGGAACACTAATTCGTACTTGTCCTACAAGGACATTAATTCGTGCTTGTGTATTCATAGCCGATACATGTGACCTAGTCACTTTTGCTGCATCATTAAAAGCATCAGGGAATTCATTTGTAATTAAGTGCACAATTCTCCGTACTTCATTCTCACATTGTGAAGTACATAAATCTAGATGAGATTGAGTGGAAGTATTCCAGATTAATTCTCGCCGTTCTTCAGGAACGGAATGTTCTTCAGGAACAAGGTGTTCTTCAGGAACTCTCTTATCTCCCCCTAACGGCGAAAAGACTATCTCATCAAGATGATAATCAGCAAAAACGAACAATGAATATATCTTCTGTCATTGGGTCTAGATATCCATTAATTAGGGTGAAGTATAACCAACATAGAGGCTACGTGCTGAGTTCATGCAAGTCACAAACCTACGCTATCAAGCCTTATAAATTTAATAACATGCTTAAGGATGTGTATCCTAGGTTTAATAATATGTGCTAATGGGCGGGATTAGATAGGTTCACAAATGTCACACAATATCCTTTGCAAAAAGGATGGTCAATAGATGGTACTCTAAGGAGTACGTAATAGAAGTATCAATAATTTACCAGAGCATAGGACCCCTAGAATAACAAGCTTCTGGCTTAACTTTGCCGTTTTGCTCATAATCGAATATGATTCGATTTTTAAAGATTGTCTTGTAATATAGCCTTGAAATATAAGGAGAATACACTTAGCTTTTCTAGTATCAGCTTCTGGCTGTCAATACTAGTAATGATGTACAAATACCATTATGTAGACTCTTCCGGAGCATTCAAGTATTTGTACGGATACAGCTATAATCGATGCCGTGCACGAATGAAACACTAATTCAGAGAAAAACTTCTGGTTTTTTCAATGTAGTGTGTTTTGTTGCACTGTCTACTGGACAGATATTATCCTCAGCTTCATGCATTCCATGAGCCATAGAGCAAGTAATAATAAATTCACATAACTAGGTAATCGCATTGCAAAAATAAAAGTAAGAACAACTAAACAATGCAGCATTCAAAGCAATTATAACATAATATACGGGGGATTAAAAATAAGTCCTAGCATTCAACAAAATATCTAAGAACTGAACTCAATGTTCAAACTCATAAAAGTAGTTGTAGGTCTTCCAGACCATGCTTGGTGGTTCGCCCAATTTCCAAACAAAATGCCTTGTCAAGCACCTCTCCTGGGGTGGTTGTTTGTATCTCTACTGGAGAACATATTATATCTACCTCTTCTGGAGGGATTTTAATTGACTAATCTGGCATTTATTTCAAGCATTGGGTGTATGACCATCTACTGGTGATCATCCCTGTCTAATGGGGATATAATGGCGCGGAAAATAAGAGCGTATGCCATATCCTTCAGAGATATTTTATTTCCGACTTTGATAGTATCACCAAGCCTTTTAGAGTGTGTTAAGATCGATTTACTAATAACAATCAAACAAAAATAGAACTTCGGGTTCTCAATATCTAATGACAAAATATAATGAAGAATTGGCCAATCAGAAAGTTAGAACTTCGGGTTCTTAACTGATGAATCAGAACTTCTAGTTCTGTCAATACTTCAGGCTAGTGATAGAACTTCAGGTTCTTAGAACTACTGGTTCTATCAAAGCTTCAGGTTTGAATCACAACTTCTGGTTCTATCAAAACTTCAGGTTTGATTTCATGGCCTTCGTATCGATCTACACTACTGTGAATCTTTAGAAATCAAAGCTCTAAGTTTAATTATGAATATGAAACTTCGGGTTCATATTCCAAATCTTAAAACTTCTGGTTCCAGATAATGTATGAATCTTCGGGTCCAGATTATTCATTGGATATAGAACTTCAGGTTCTATTATTTGGAACTACTGCTTCTGGCAATAATAAATTCATCAAAACTAAAGTTTCAGATGATCATTAGTGATAATTATACCGAAGTAATTATATCAAGCATGCAGTATAATGTTATAGAATATAAAAATAAATGTATATGAGAAACAGAAATAAAATGTAGAACTTCAGGTTCTTAACATCCAATCAAAAATAATAATAATAATGTGATGAAGAATTTAGAAATTGAAGTTTGAAACATCGGGTTCTCAACTTAAGAATCAGAACTTCTGGTTCTAAATTGGAATAGTTCATGGATCTTTCAGTACGAGTTAGAACTTCAGGTTCTAGATTAGGATAATTCATGGATCTTCAGGTCCGAGTTAGAACTTCTTGTTCTAAATTAGAATAACATACAGAACTGCAGGTTCAGGTTATTTATTCTGTATAGAACTTCTAGTTCTAAGTATCATATGAAACTTTGAGTACGTATTGTAGATCTGAAAACTTCTGGTTTCAGAGTAAAATAACCAACGGATCTTCTGTTCCGAATTTGAAAGAACTTCTGGTTCATAGATTAAAAAAAAATTACGGAACTTCGAGTCCGAATTATTGATTCCATATAGAACTTCTGGTTCTAAATATCGTATGGAACTTCGGGTTCCAATTAATTATATAGAACTTCTGGTTTTATTTATAATCCATGATTTTCAATTTTTATCATGATCTCCTTTTGATAAGAAATAATAAATTATTCATCACTCGAATTAAAATTATAAATACTTGCATGTCGAAAAGGAATAAAAATAAATGCAAGTGTATGATTACCAAACTAATAAAAGATCATAAAATAAGGAGAAATTACTTAACCTTTGAAATGTCCTCCTTTTAGTGCTAATGTGTAGATCTGCTCGCGAGATTTTCGTAGGTGCAAACAGATCTCAAATCGGATTTCGGATGATTAAGATATCTCAACAATAACTTTCTACTGTCGATCCTGATCAAAATGGCTTTGACCATATGATCCCACTGCTTATAAAATCTGCGGGCGCCACCTGCTGGTGTCAGCACTCTTTGCTGCTGGGTTGGGGTTGATTGCTGCAACCGGATTCTCCTTAGTTCCCTGGTTCCTGCAACCAAGAATGGACTTCTTTCTTCGTCGGCTGGCAGGCCGTAGTTGGGCGGGCAGAAGTTGGTGGCGGTGACGCTGATGGAGGTGCCAGCGCTGCACGACTTGAGATCCTCCACGCACCGGATCTCGTAGCAGGCACCGCAGATCTGCAACTTGAGATCCTCCACACACCGGATCTCGTAACAGGCGCCGCAGATCTGCCACTTGAG
Organism: Sextonia rubra; assembly: GCA_037013555.1. Classification (NCBI taxonomy): domain Eukaryota; kingdom Viridiplantae; phylum Streptophyta; class Magnoliopsida; order Laurales; family Lauraceae; genus Sextonia; species Sextonia rubra. Next base: position 56,463,965 of record JASUAD010000013.1, on the reverse strand, counting down.
ATCCTCCACACACCGGATCTCGTAGCAGGCGCCGCAGATCTGCCCGCGCTCGAACAGCGCCTCGCTCAGCCCCGCCGTCACCATGCCATACCCCCCTCTCATCAGATCGCCGTAGCCGCAGGCTCCGCCCACCGGGTCCTTGGTGTCCTCCGCCACGTAGTAGGTCGCCCGAGCAGGGCTCCACACGCTCAGGGCAGATGGGGAGGGGCTGTAGCGGGCAGCACGGGCAGGTGCGAGAAACAAGCGGAGGAGGAATATTGTAGTGAGAGTGAGATGATGGGAATGTAGCTTGATCAGCATTGTCGCTTCCTCTCTCTTTCTCTTTGATCAGCAGCCCCTTCTACAGTACGATCCAGAGCCCAATCAAAACCGTGTCCCTCAATCAGGTTAGAAGCCGATCCCATAATCAATCTCAATAGAGATCGGATCCACGACAGGGCAATCTCAATAGGAATGAGGAGGAATTAAAAGTGAAAGCTAGAAGCGGTTGGAAACAAAAGGGGTAAAAGATGCATCGTGCTGATAACGTATTACAAATCTAAAGTAGAACAAAAGATTAAAGAAGAATAGAGATGAGGGAGAGAGGTTATTATTCATGAGATTTCTGTGTGTACATAATAGGGGGAGGAGGATCTTATTTATAGAATAAGATTGCTTCCTCCCCAAGCAACCTAATAAGGAAAACCCTAATTCTTAGTAATCCCTTTATCTCATGTGGGTCCCAATGTGGGCATCCACATATGATAATATATCTTATAACAAGCTATATGTTGTTAGGCTTTTAATGATTGTTTAATTTCATGCTATTAAATGGAAGATTGGATTATATGGAATCGATTTGAATAACACAATAAAAGTAAATACATACCGGATTAGATGACTAAGCAATTCCTTTATAAAAATGTTTTGTTTTGAATCAATAGACTTTAATTGCATAGGGAATCATTATAATGCTCTCTCTTCTTCCTTAACACGCGATCAGATTGGTAGATTAAGCATTTCTATTGAAGGGAGGTGGGTAGGCCCCAGAAGAAAAGAAAACTCTTTTGTCCTTCAAGGTTCATTTTCTATTATCACAATAGCAATTAATGCTTGTAGATTAATTAGAGTAGAGAAGATTGAATTTTCCTTTGTCTTCTCTAAACTAATCCAGGCCTTTATGTACATGACTACACATTATATTGAAGACTGTTAAAAGTCCAAATCAATAATTCATGTCTGATGTGTTATATGTGTACATAGTATTACGTGATGCATGCACATGCTCTTGCCATTACTAGCATTGTTAAGAGTAGAAATGCAAAGAAAGAGTCTCACGACTCTCACCTTCCCAGCTTATATGTATATATATATGGAGAGAGAGAGAGAGAGAGAGAGAGAGAGAGAGAGAGAGAGAATAGGGATAGGTAGTAATCATCATTTGTATTATTGTGATGGTGAAATAACATGGATTCCAAGTGTTTTATTAATATCATCCATGAGAAGAGATGGTAAAATAACACAATTTTAGAAGGTAATTCATACTTTTTTGAGAAGGATGAAACCCACCGTTACTGTTGCCAACTTCCACAATGTCTATTTTCATGTGAGCATGGGATCTCATCCTCATGAAATTGGACTTCGATCGAATACACCAGGGGTTGAAAGCTTTGATATGTTAAAAATAGAGCTGATTCCTTTAGATTTGCTTGAAAATAGAGTTGTTTCAATCATTAGATAGCCTTGTTATCTGGTTACGAGAACGGAATTTTAGCTCTCTTTCATCATAAATGCAAAAGATGTGCGTTACATGACATCTGCAATGCTTGTTTTTTCTTTGAAACGGTAACAAAAATTTTATTAAGAGAAAAAGAAAAACAAATGATACAGAAAAAGGAAAAAAGGATGAGTAGGTGTAAGAGAGACGCACCACCATAAATTCCAAAGACGCATGTTATATGACGTACACAATGCTTATTACATGACGCTTGCAATGTACATCTAACCGAGGAGCTAGGTGAGGCCCCCATCAGATGGGCCATTCATATCAAATGGATACCCTGATGAAGGATTTCAGCGGCATGATTGGGGGTGTTCATATCAGTTTCTCTGGTTCAAGTTTTTAATTGTAAATATCCCATGCAGGATTTTAGATCTTACAACTAGTGGCGTTTAATATTATCAACGTTATTATCATTAAACCCTTATCCCAATTATACTTAGATAGCAAAGTGAATTCTACTTCCTTATTGATATTTTTAACCCCACAGACACTTGCATGCCCTATCTTAAAAGGCAATGGGTAGCTCTCCGCTACAGAAACTGCAGAGGATCTGTACCCAATTTAAAATTTTCTTCATTAAAAATGAGTGAATGAGTGATTGATCAGATTTGACCGATGGACTGTGACTAAGTCCAAGATACATATCGAAAGTCCAAATTCATAGTTTCAGGTACGGTTTATTCAAAGACGGTCAATAATGAACAGCCATAATGCAGCCCCAGCATATGATCATATATGTCCCTCTCCCTCGTATCGAGATGGATACAAACTAAAATTTTTCGACTCTTCTACCACCATTCCAATACAATAATATTGGACAACTTTGTCAGCGAGTGGGGCATAATAACCTAGCCATGTCCATTCCCTCATCTCTTTGTTCACATGATGCAAACTTAAAATATTGGAGAATGGGACCACAGACACTATTAGTCTATTTCCATCTGAAGTATAATACACGCAATTCAAATGAAATAAATGAAAGAGAGAGAGAGAGAGAGAGAGAGAGAGAGAGAGAGAGAGAGAGAGGTCCATGGACATTGGAAAAGCTGATAGGGAACAACAGAGGTCCACAGACATCGGAGAAGCTGATAGGGAAAATTGCTGAAACGGAGAATATTAACAACTAACAAGGGCATGGTTGGACAAGCAAGCCCATGTGGGCTGCGGCAAGAGGATATCAAGCACATTGATGTGTGGATATCAGCATGTGGCACGTTAGCACAACCGTGAAGGAGGTCCCCTGAGACATTTGCTGCTACCCATCATTGTAAAGTGGAGCCACTAAACCAATAATGCGCTTTTGATTTAGGGGTTCCATTTCAGGCATGATCAATGGGTGCTTATTGTGTTAAGGCCACTTAGGTGTCGCAGGATCATTTGCAGTATGCCCTAAATTATTGAGAGAAACACTATGTTTTTAGTGAGTGGATGTCATGCTCACAAATATGGGAGACTTTTGACTTTACTTGACATCATCTTATGTCTAATATCGTGGGTTTTCTTCTTTTTATGAATTGAATTTCATTTTTTTTCATGTCACACCCGATCATGAAAAAGTAAAATGAAAGAGTATGCTATCTATGCTGAAAATTAGGATGTTTTTTCTCTTTATTGTAAAATCCTCCCATCATCCAAAATATCCTCATCCTGTAGAAGTAGAACTGATTTTTCACTGCAAGCAATATTTATATGTACTTTTGGATAGATCTAGCAAAAAAAGAATTAATAGTAATTTAGTCTAACAGCTTATGCTGATTTCATAAAAATGAATTTATTTGAAGTATAGAGCCGATGCAGTATGAATGCTTTGGATCAAGCAAAGGCGTACCATGACATCATTTCTTTATAAAAATAACTATTTGTTCATAAAACAGACATGAAATCTTGGAGAAAGATACTGTATTCTCTATGTAAATACAAAACAAAATTATTTCTTTCAATTTAGAAGGTGGTTCACGCATGATGTACAAGCTGGACCAAGAATCTGTTCTACTTGAATTTTGTATCCCAGGATCCATTATCTGGACCTGGATCCAGCAGTCTAGTTTTGTTTGGTACATTCACTATTGTAGAAACTAAAGACGGCATAAGGAAATTATATAAATGTACTTTTATGCTATATTTGATCATATATATGGTGGTGTTGTCATTTTTTGACATCACCCGTTGTGCGCATCCATGAATCACAAGATCAACACGAAGCAAGCCACACACAAGAAGAGACACGAGATTTACGTGGTTCACCCAAACATGACTACATCCACGGGCACAGGAGGACGAACATCTTCACTATAACAAGTAAAGCATACAAGAGATTCTCACTCTCTCACCTCATCTCTTCTACGTGGTGTGGGAACACCACGGGTAACTGCCGCCACAAGGTGTAGGGTTACAGACTATACAATATATAATCTCCGCTTTCTTGGCCACCAAGAAAGCCCGGTACAATTACCAAAATACTCTTGACCTTAAACCAGTCCCTGGCTAACCTAGTGGACTCATCCGGCTAAACCAAAATACAAGACATAAACCCAACAATCTCCACCTTGGCTTGAATTCCGTACAACTCGAGCTACTATGAGATAAAATCGGCAATGTCTTCACGTACCTTACTGAATGGTACGTCACTGCACCAACGATACATTCTTCTTCAACACTTTGACATGTTGAACCAGCACATGAACTTTGAACAAAGTTCATCTCGTCAAACTCCACCTCGAACTAAAAGCTCGAAACCATTGACGAATCTGAGTGATATCTGAATCACTAACCATCCTGCCCCATCTTCAACATCACTGTAAAGATCCAATCACCACAAGCATGCAAGCAAAACAGATCGGGAATACAAGTCTAGATGACTTCACAATTGCAGAAACCTCTGCCTCCGAGCGGTCAAAAACTCCATTTGACTGGGCCTCCGATCAATTAAACACATGTTTGACAACTGCTGATGCATCAGTTCCTCCTTGCTACTTTTCCGGCTTTGCTCTGACAAGATGAATAACATCACATGCAATCCGGAGAACATGTGAACCCCAAACGAACAACTTCGTTTGCATCAGCAACCCTTTGCAACTAGGCCGGCGACTCCTATTATTGGGTTTGCAACAACAACCAGGTCGAGTAGACCCGATTCAAGCCTAAATCCACATCTATTTAAATGTCCTCCAGATTTCTGCACCAAGTTGTAGATCTCATCAACACGAGCACGCAGGAAGAAACGGATCTGAAATCCGACTCAGGATGGCTCCGATATCGCAGAAATAAGTTTCTACACTCCAATCTGTCAAACCGCCTCCTTGACTGTCAAGCAGCCAATTAACCTCTTCCACTGTGTAGATCTGCTCGAAATGAATCCGTAGGGGCAAACGGATCTCCGATCGGACATCGGACGATCAAGATATCGCAGAAACAATTTCAGCCGCAAATCTGGTCAAATCTGCCTGTTGACCGTTGCTGATGTCACTGCTGACAGCACTGCTGCTGTTTTGCTGCACTGGGCTGAACTCTGCGCATATGGGTCAGGTCGGACCCGACCCGAACTGGCTCAGAATTGCTGAATGCACTGCTGGGTTGGGCTCTAGGAACATGACCAGGTCGACACGACCCGACCCGGAACCGACTTAAAATTGCTGCTGGGCTGGGCTGTCACCTCGGGTTCGGTCTGACCCAACCCGAAACCCGAAACCCAAATCTGCACTACTCTGCTGGGCTTTTCCTCCACGGGTCAGGTCAAACTGACCCGACCCGAACCCAGATTACCTGGGTCATCTTCCTCACACGCCTCTGTATCTATGTTTTGCAACAGAGCTGCTGGCGGATCCGGTCTGCGGCTGCTCAGGCATACCAGTCCGGCGACCAACGGCGACTAGCGGCGACGGCGCGGCGACGAGTAACAGCTGCCGGCGGTGACGATAGTAAACGGCCAGCGGTTGACTGACGAGTTTTTTTTTTTTTGTTTTCTGTTTTCTTTTTTCTTCCAGTCTTCCTCTGTCCGGCGCAACACCAGATATCGTCGGCGACTAGCAGGCGAGCAGCAACTGGCAAGGGGAAGTGTGTCCGGCGGTGGGCTGGAAGTCCGGCGAAGGCGACGGAGATGGCGAGAATACCGGTGAAAATCTCGGTGAGTTTTTTTTTTTTTTTTATCTTCGCTACTTTCAGTCGTCCTTCCCGTTTCGACAGAGCCGGAACCCAGGGTCGCTCATCTTCTCAATTGATAGCAATGGCGGGCGATGATCCGGTTGTCTGCGCAAATCAGAACAGGTGAAAACCTTCCTCTGCAACCACCTACCCTTCACTGTTTCACTGTTCTCCGATCCGAACTCAGTTCTCTTCTTCTTGGATCCGTGGCCCACCGAAATCAGAGATCTTTTTTTCGGTTTTCTCCCATCCAATCTGTGTGGCCCTTTGATCAGATCAACATGCTCCAGTCTTCTCCTTCAGATTTGAAAAACATGTGAATCATTTTTCCTCCGATCCAGCGAGACCGGAGAACCTAATCGCGTCTTCTTCTTCTCCGATGGTGGCCCAACTAAAAATCATGAACCTGATCTCTCTTCCTCTGTTATGAAAACAGAGATCCGAACCCTTCGACAAAGATTCAATCAATTGATCTTCATGCACACAACCGTCAAGCCACTAAGCGATCTTCACCTCGCTCAGAAATCCGAGGGACACCAACCTCGGCTTTGATACCAATTGTTGTGATTTTCTGAACAATCACCCGTTGTGCGCACCCATCAATTACAAGATCAACACGAAGCAAGCCACACACAAGAAGAGACACGAGATTTACGTGGTTCACCCAAACAAGACTACATCCACGGGCACAGGAGGACGAACATCTTCACTATAACAAGTAAAGCATACAAGAGATTTCCACTCTCTCACCTCATCTCTTCTACGTGGTGTGGGAACACCACGGGTAACTGCCGCCACAAGGTCTAGGGTTACAGACTATACAATATATAATCTCCGCTTTCTTGGCTACCAAGAAAGCTCCGATACAATTATCAAAATACCCTTGACCTTAAACCAGTCCCTGACTAACCCAGTGGACTCATCCAGCTAAACCGGAATACAAGACATAAACCCAACAGGTGGGGTCCATATGGTCTTGATTTCCTTATCCATACATGACCCATTCGATCCCTAGCCTTGGATCCACAGCCAGTGTTTTACAGGTCTAATCAAGTCAATTCTCAAGCTGGATTTGACCAATTTAAAACCCCAGTGGGGCAAACCAATTGGCAATCCTATGCCGGGTAAAAGTAAATGGAGTGCAATAGCACTGGGTCGAATTCACAGCAGGGGGAATTGGAATCATCATTAGGTTGATCAAATGCAAAACCCGCAATTAGAATAAAACAAATAAACGGGTGTTAATTATACCCAAACGAAGTGTTTTGGGTGCAATCGACTTGATAATGAGCCTAACAAAATTTGCCCCATTGCCAAAAACAGCGGTGATTTTGATCCATTTGGATTTAAGAGCTAGGCCAGAGTGATGGATTTATGGGGCTGGTCTGAGAGAATCGAGTTCATAAATTTCAGTCTGTTGATCTCATAATTTTCATGCAATCACATGGTTGTGGCTAGCAGTAACACATCATACTGTTGAACGTGTAGGCCCGCAAAATTTAGAAGCAGCTCAGTACCCACACAGGGCCCCACCCCTTTCAACAGCTTTGCGACTGTTTTTATTCATTTTACAGTATTGTTACTGTCAATGATAGGCTTCTAAGACATGTTGAAATCATTGTCATTGAGTACTCATTGTCATTGAGTACTATTATTGCCAATGATCTTGCAGGTCATGTTGGCACTGCAATCTTTCATTATGGCATCATTTAATTTCTCCAATGCTGAAGAAAAGAGGCTTAGGAAACCCAAGAAAATTGATTCCTTTCCTCCATCACCAAGGAAATCCTAAGAGTTACACAAATGTGCCTTTATATTTTTCTTATTTTTATGACTCAATACCAATTAGTTCTTTTTTTTTTTTTTGCTCACAGGGAGTTGTACTATTTTATTAGATATTCAATTTTTATTTTAGTTTTAGTTGTTTGTTTAATTTAATTTATTATCTTCATCTCACAACTACTTTTTCAAAATTTTCTTGAAGAGATTCTCTTTTTCCTAAGGCCTCAAAGGGTTTTAGGTACTTGATCAATTATAGAGCAGGCAGAAGCTAAAACCTTTATGTCTTTTGCAATTGGAGAGAAAGTTGAACCAATTCGTTTACCCCTGCCATGTGCTACATTTATTTAGGAACTCATCCGACCACTTTAATTATGCTTAGTTCTTTCCCAAATCAAGCTTACAACTCTGTATCAAAGTAGTGTGGCAGAAAAATTAAATAAATCTAATGCTGAAATTAGCTGTTAATAAGTTCACTTTTGAACAGAAAACCTCAACCATATAATCATAATCATATATAAAAGAACGCTACAATCCAAGTTCATGTGAAAGATCCTCCCAAAATAGACAAATTAGTGTATTCCAAGACAGACCGCCAAATGCGAAGAAAAAGAAGAGAAGGAAAGGAAAAAAATACAGGCCCACCAACCAAAAACCCTCTCATGAACTCGCAGAATCCCACACAGCAATTTACTTTAAATCAGACCTACCTAATTAACGACACAAGTGCCCCATAAAAAGGATTCTGTTCGAGACGAGAGCTTTAGCCACTTTCACAATCTTTGGTCATGTGATCCTCAGTCCTCATGCCACATATGGGGCCCACTCCCTCATTTATTAAAGTTGGATTAGAGTGCATCAACATGCTGATCAGATGAGAGAATGCGACTTTTCAAATATATTACGACAAAATCTACATGATCGATGGAACTTGTAAAACCAAATTTTATCAACCAAATTTTATAATTGTTTAGGACCGTAATAGACCACCATACTTTTTCTGTGGCTGATATCCTCGGTGGCTCTCACTCTGATGGCATGTAACTCTTTCTTTTGTTGAGATGGCTCACACTTTCCCGATAGATAGCTAATTTTTCTATTTTTAGACAACTCTCACTCTACCGCAAGTAATCAAAGATACCAAATGTTATCGACCTGACTAATACGCTAAGAGCACCAGAACTAATGGTACACACCAAATCAAGTCTTATAACTATTTAGGGCAGTAACTTTAAACTCCCTAATTAAATCATTCAAAGAGTTTCGAAGACATCATATCAATCATACTTTCAAAAAAAATCTAAATAGTACCATGATATTAGTTTAAATGTCGTTTTCTAAAAAATATCATAAAATAATCATGATATTTATGACTTTTAACCTTTGCTTATTCTCTATGTTTACCTTGGTTGCATTATATTTCTTAGAATATAACTAGGACCAGGACTTGAATATTTTCGATGTAAAACTTAGCACCCTGAAAATATTTTAAATGTGGGACTTAGCACCCCAAAAATAGAGACATCATCAGCTTTGATACCACTTCTAACGACCCGAGTCCACTACCTACATGATATTATCCGCTTTAACCCATGAGATCTCAACACAATCTTAACACACTGTTTTAAAAGGCCTCATGTGGGGTTAAAGCCGAGGCCGCACTAGTATACTCAAGACCAGGACTTGGATATTTTCGATATATGCCTTAGTGCCCTTACCCCTAGCGATTCTCCTATCTTGATTCATAGGAGCACTTGACATAATCTTACCTCAAAGGATTACCTAAGCAAATTGAGGTCCCAAAAATTCAATTCCATGCACACAAATAATCCAACATGGGACTAGCATAAAAACTAAAATGTATAGGTCTCATTGGTGATCTTTATTCATATCAGACCAGTATTGACGTGAAATTTGAAAAAAAAAAAAAGGAGAATTTTTAAAAAATATCAAAATGCAAGAAAAATAAAAAAAATGCTGGAATATATATCTTTTGGGACTTTTGTGTTTGGATTTAAATACGGTGGAATTAAATATAAATGGTAGTTCAAAATAAAGATCAAATGTGAACTTTCAAAACTGAACACCAAATAACATCTTCTTTTGATTTTATTTCCCTAAAAGAAAATATTATCTGATGTTGATTTTTATAAAAATTCACCTTTAAGATGCAATTTTAACCAACCTAATGCAAGCGAACGGACCATTAGAGAACATCTCTTCCAATGTTGCTAAACTCTTTTAACTTTGGGCGCCATCCTGGAAACTATTCAAACCCACTGCGATGACCAGGTAGGTCCCTAAATATCCCTTCATTTGCCATCAAATGCTCAGAAAACCACATCACAAACTGCAAAACAAAGAATAATTTTAAAAAATGCTTGGTAAAGGTTCACCAATTATTTTTCTCCGTATTATAAGTAGTAAAACAGAGCTCCTGATTGCATGTAATAACCATAAGAAATGTGAAGGGCCCATTATTAAATGGCAGCTTCAACTTCGTCCGCGTTCAATGCCACCTCAGTGCTATCATCATTTGCTTTAAGTTGCAGAGAGACATCATCAATGGCCGAGTTTAGCTGTGCTATCTTCTCAGCCAATGTTTTCCGAGTTTTCTGCAGTTGCAAATTGCATTGTGCTATTTCAGTGCTAGACAAAAACTACTGAAGACAAGAAAAACAAGCCAATTTCTAATATGTATGTTAATGTGACTAATGATCGGAAAGGTTTTGCAGTGAGAACAAATAGAGAACTTTATGTGGTCAAATGGATGCATAAATCCACCAAACAACATGTATGCAGGGACTTTCCATAGTAAATAACCATGAAACAAAGTCTCCAGCTACAGCTCAGCCGGTTAAGGGACATGCGAGTGAATGAGTTGAGGCCTCCTTGTAGCAAAAAACATATACACACACAAACAATGAATTTAAAATTTTACGTCGCAGAATATATTTTCATGTCTTCAAAGGATTTTCCACAATGAAAAAAGTGGGTCCAGAAGTATGAATTTCACTTGACCTCATTATGCCATTGATGCAGTCAAATATCTATGTATGTCTGCAAATAAATAATCCAAAGAAGCTGGAGCACTTCTAAGATAAGCGAGCTTCAGCCTGTGGGACCCACCTTGGGCCACTTATGATCAATCGACCCTTCTCATTCGTATACTTAAAAAACTACCCCTCTCATTCACTAGCCTTTCTCCCAACCTCCCACTACCCCACATTTGACCGAGGCCTTTAAACTAAGCATTTAGATGATCTGTCTAACAAGACCATTCCATCCCTCTCTGACACAAGCCAGATCCATGATTGGCCAGCCCATTGGACCCAAAACCAATAAGGCCCAGTAAAGAAGATTAATTCCTATTAGTAGTTATCAAGGATTCTTTAATATTTAGAAAGTCCTATTATGTTTGATTTAGGACTTCTTATTTGATTTGAATTAATTCATTTCCTTAATTAGACAGTATGTTAGCTATAAATAAAGATGTAATCCCTCTTCCTAGGATACACAATATTAATATCAATAAACTCATGAGTTTGATTCTCAGTTGAGAGAGTTATTGTTTATCTTTGATGAGGCACCTAGACATTCTATCCTTAAGCCTTTTAGCTTGGAGATTAACCCGTTGGCTATTCTTCTTTCCTGCGTTGCTTCACTCTCCCTCCCTCATTATTAGCAAAGTGGACCCCACAAGTGATGCTCTTTTAATCTTGAAAGGCTTCCCCCTCCACCACCCAGAAAAGACAAAAGGAAGTCAATGTCAGCAACATCGAACTTTACTCTGAAGATTGTGCATGATCTAAAACTAGTTGAACTTGATGTTCAACAAGAACTGTAGAATTACAAGAAAATTGACACTTTTTTTATGCATCCACTATTTATGTACTGGACATGTTGGGTACTAACTCACTGTATGGATATTTCTTATCATTAATATAACTTTACTATTACTAATCAGGGGTTGAAAAAAAGACATGCTGGGTACTAGCATGCAATGGCTAAGAACACAACTATTTCCTAGTTCAATTAATTTGTATGTCTTACAGTTAGTTCAGTATTTGTCATAGTTCACCAGTTCATGGGAGTTTCACTCAGTTCATCCTTCGATTGGTAAAAACTTTAATTCTAGTTCACCAACTTCAGTGAAAACATTTCTAGTTCAGTGCAGTTTGATTCATTCTGCATGATTCATCAGTCTAATTCCTTTAATTCGTAGGACTACTAGTGTGTCTTGTCCACCAGTTCCATGGGACACCCTTGCATCTAATGACATTTTGGACTGCTGCAAACAAATATATTGATACACATTTTCAATACACAAGACTGGAACACATTTCAAAATACAGAATTATCAGTTCCATCGAATGAAATAGAGCCTATTTGATCTAATTCATGAATTAGATTGACCTGTTTTCACTTATCGAACTCATAAACAAATTGAATTGCAAATTACCGAAGAACTGTTTCACAGTTTGAACCATATTTAGTACAAACTAGGTAACTAGGGTGTAGAGAATCTGCACCAAATAAACACCCAGATTAGAATATGCAAACCTAAGGTTGGCTAACAATAGGATCACAACCTTCCCAGTTGGACATAAATTTAATCAGAAGCCAAATAACAGAAAATATATGAGTAACAAAATCCTTCCCACTGAAATAAAGTTGTAACTGACTCAAGATGAGCTACATTAGTCCCTTGAGCAAAATCAAATCATCAGGGACAGGTGCTTACCTCTAAAGCCTTCTCTTCATCATATATAAATTTTGGTAGCTTCCGCATCAAATCTTTTTTGTCAGTGCCAGCCAATGCTTTGCTAATCTGTAAAAAATCATAATGTCAGCAGTAAACTCTGGTAGCTAATTAAGATGTGTATTCTTTTTCTTTCCTTTCAATAGCATTTAGATATGTGTATTTAGTAGGAAGCTGACAGCAAATATAGATTGCATCCGTAGGAGAGATGCAAATGGTCAAGGTGTCTTGGATTAAATAACAAAAGCCAGCTTGGGTCAGGCTTTTAGGCTGGAACTTCCAGCCCCCAGGCAAGATTCATACCAAAGTTTACAAGATCAAAAGCCAATCAGGCACGGTCCGAACCTATGCCTGCCTAGAGGCTTGACAGACAGTCAGTCAGACACAGACAGAATCTTTAGTCAAAAACATATACTGGGCTGGCTGAGGCAGTGATGGACCTAAATTCTTAGCATGCACAGAAAAACTGGGTCTAGGTCCTTTCTTTTCTTTCTTTCCTCCTTTTTTCCTACTGGTAACAAGACTGGAAAATGCAACCTAAGGTTGCAATAGTGGGGACCTCCACTGCATCATGGGCTCTCGTCCTCGGCTTGGTCCTTATCACAGGAAGTTCACAGGTAAGGATTGGGCCAGGTGCATAGCTCATGCCTTGACCAGATTGTGCCGCTCAGTTGCATTCCAAATCATAGCTACACTCCAATAAAGGTTCCAAAATAATCTCAGTAAATATTCTCACCCAAGCGCTTCAATTCAGCCATTTAAAATTAACGAGGAGCACAGTAAAAACAGAATGAGATACATTTAAACAAGCACAAAAGAGGCAAACAATCCAGAATGATTTCATCTTCGTGAAATTTAGACATTGCCACTGCCTAATCTAGTGCCAAGAAAGGATCAAATGTTATGCTGTTCACGAGGACCACATCTGATCATCTATGTAGCCATCATTGGATTAGTTCTCTGAAGGTTCAATGGAGGATTTAATGGGCAAACAAATCACTCAGCAGTGTTCTAAACAAAATTTTTAAAAAAAAAATCTGATACTCTTTATTCTCGATAAATTGACCAATCACAAACACAGGTCTCTACAGAACTGAAGCCAACCACAAAAGGTAGCAACATTAAACACATAACAGCAGTTACCTGAGGTGCATACACCCAGCCAAGTGCTCCCACTATTATGCCTCCTAATAAAAAGCCACCAACAAAGATGCCTGTGCTACTTTGTCTTCCACCATCCTCACTGTAATTACACATAAGCAGGAACTTATAACAAAATGTACAATACAGCATAACACAAAACATGGAGAAGAAAATGCAGATCCGTGAAGGCTAGATAAATATGAAAGACAATGAATAAGACAGCTAATCTTGGTTAAAAAAGAGTTCTAGTAGTATTAGTTGAAAAGTCTTCAATACAAGGGATGCATGAAATAAGATCTAATTTACAAACCAGAAAAGTGGCAAGTCAATCAAAAGAGCTTAAATGCTGAAAGCGAAGAAAACAATAGAAACTGGCATAGATTACCCCAAATGTGAGGCTTCTATAATGAAACCGAGTTATGTGTGTGCAGTCACTTAGGCATCACAACTATGTAAGGGTAGACTGATAGCCATACACATATAACTATTTACAGGGTAGATTGATAGTCATACACATGCACTGCCTCACTAGTGTCCCACCAAATCAAGCAACTTACCTAAGTTGCTATCTTTATCCCACCAAATTGTGTGAATTCATTGTAGTTTTCTTATACACTTGTACCTACTTAGATCAGCTCAAATCATTGAAATGATGGCTGGATCATAAAATCTCAGCCCTTGATGCATTTAAAAGATGCCCGAAAATACAAAATGCCTGTAAGGCAAGTCATTCCACTAATTTCATTGCTTTCTACATAGTATCAAAGACAAGGTTGCTTAAAGTGTGGACATTGCCTTCTTTCAGTGTAATATAACATGTTAGTATGGGATTTCTTAGAAATGTATTAGCTTCCTCTTACACATATAATGACAATTTATCAGCAAAACCTGTCCCTTTAGATCTCAACAACTAACCCAAAGGAAACATTCGGAATATCCACAACTCGTAAAACATCCACACTATCACCAGCACACTTTATATGAACCTGTGTTGCCAAGAGCATATGAACATCTGATACCAGGACAAGGGATTATTTACAATATGCATCATATTGCATTTGAAGTTTATTTTTAAGAGTGAAACTCACATCTGGTCATATGCATGGTGAGTTACTTCATTTTATCCATGTCATCTCTAGCCTCTAGACATCAAATCCATCCACAAGCACCACATTTGCTTCAAGATTTCAGAAATGGCAAACGCTATACCATGTACACACTATGATATTGTAACGACCCGTGTCCACTATCCATGTGATATTATCTACTTTAATCGGACTCTCATGGTTGGAAGGTCAGGACTTTGATGTTTTCGATGTGAGACTTATGCACCACTGCAAATGCATTCCTTTCCTTCCCCTCTATCTCTTTAGGTAGATGCTCATCAACCCAACGATGTTCAATGGGGACCCCATAAAAAAACAAAGCCGCCCTCGACTTTGACATCATTTGTAATGACCCAGGCCAACTTTCTACATGACGGGTTTTAAAGCCGCGAGACTTTGTTTAGATCGAACAATAGCCCAAACTGTTATAGAATGGCATTCGAGCCAAGGACGACTTTGTTTTCAAGAGGGAGAGTATGTCATGCCTGTAGCGCCCCCATTAAAGGCTGTTGGGTCCGGCAAGCATCTACCTAGAAAGAGGGGGCGGGGAAAACTCTAAAAGATTGGGTTTGCAGTTTTGCATAAGTCCCACATCGAAATTATGCAAGCCCTAACCTTGGAAACATGTGAGACCTAACCTCAGCCCCACGCGACGCATTTTAAAGTGTAAGATTTCAGTCAAAGCATACAATATTATGTGGATGGTGGGCCTGGATCTTTGCAAATATTATAATTAATAACATACATTTTTCTTAACTCGCAAGTATTTTGGTTGGCAATCTATACATACCTAAGAGTTAAGCCAACATATATTCGTTCAAGGTACCATGTGTCTAATAACATGTTGATAATAAAATGAGAAAAGTAATTGAGCATGAATGTTCAAAATAACTCATTCAGATCCAAAAAAAAAAATTTTGAAGAATGCAAATTAACAGAGCTATTGGCTAATGAGAGAATTAGTTGTACCCAGCTCTAACTTTCAATGAGCTTTTATAGGTTGAAAATTTTGCTTTTTGTCGACGAGTGGGCCTCACAGACAAGCAAATAGGGCTCAAATTTGCAACAGATCGCTCCAATGGTCTCAATGAGGAACCTTGGGGTAACACAAGACAAATATTAGAAAAAACACACACCTTCAACAAAGCAAAATCAATAGAACCAAACCATTTATAACATCACTTCCCCAACGAAAAACGAAAAAAAACAACAAAAACACTAGTTTTTTGCTGATATGCACTAATCTGATGTTCAGTACAGAAATTTTCAATGGAAAAGTCTCGGAAAGAATCCATGATTTTGAGGAACTTTAAATCCCATTTCTGCAGAAAAGTTTCTGTTCATACTTGATATACATGCTAATATGCTGTTCAGTGCACTTCGCCCTTTTCACACTGCACCCCAAAAAAACCAATTTGCAGACTACCCATTGGTGGATTTCATGGAAAAAAGTACACCGTGGATTCCCCCAACTCATGGAATCCACAGCTGTTGCAAACAGACCCATAAGGTGGGTTTTTGAAGGGTATTAACATTGTACACAGCATTAAACAACTCGGGGATCTCATAAAAGATTCCATGATTGAGAAGAGAAATGGAACCCCATTTGAATTACATGTGATTTCTGTGAAGTGGTGAAACAATACACCAAAAGGAAACACCGTTTGGGTGAAATCCAGCTGATATCAAAGTTGCAGACATAAACATAGAAATTACAAATAAAGCCACAAAGTTCTAAAGAAACGTGAGAGAGTAATTACCAGAAAATGATGGGATGGGACGCGAAAGAGATGTCATCGCTTGGGAATTTGAGAGAGAGAGAGAGAGAGAGAGAGAGAGATTGAAATGTGTTCGTGTAATGAAACAAGTGAATGTATGGCAAAGTTGGGTTTCGCAGAGTCGATGATTTCAATGCGGGAAAGAAATTAAATTGTAAACTCCGTCGTGAGTGGGGCCAATTAGGTGATGGTTGGATGATCCGGTGGCCCGGCCAGAGATTGTCAAAAATAAATGGCTTATGGAACAGCATTTGATTAACAATGGTGGTTCTTAATAGCAATTTTTTTTTTAGAAGGAATATGGGCCACACTAATCCCATCAGCCAGGGAGGGCCGAATAAATCCCTAGTAGCCCCAATAATAGCAACTATGTAATACCATTTTCAATAAAAGTTTGCCATAAAAGTATATTCCGAGGTTTTCTAGACACCCATTTTCATGCTTTGTGATTAAAGTAGGGATATTTTCCTATAAGTTTTTCTTCGCTACATCATATTTGTGATATCGCAATAAAGCGTGGAGATAAAAAAGAATGGAGCAGTATAGAGAATGTTAAGATAACTTCTGTTATAAGTAGTTGCAAAAATGAATATCTAAGATAAATACATAAAAATGATTATTTAAATACTTTCCCCTAGCAAAAAATGTATCAAGGAAATATGTAAAATGAATATTCAACAATCATCCTCATAATTCTATTATTTGAAAAGTCTATATTCCATTCACACTACTACCTCAAATACTTTGCTCATGACCTAAACTTATTTACACTTCACATCTTTTAATAATCTTTTTGTAGAGCCTATTTGACCATAAATTCATATATATTATAACGCAAACAAACAAGCTTTTAGTGTTGCACTTTTCTTAACTTTTAGATTAGCTCTAAAATGGATTCTATATATATATACACATAATTTTTTTAACAAATTTTAAATTAACTTGGTCCCTTGCGTGGAGTAGGAGATTTGTGGCATGTGCATATTCCCTTCAATTTAGGCTCTCGTGATTCCTAAGTTAGGCTTGGGTTTAGGTGTTTAGCCTATGTTTGGAACTTGGATTACAAATGAGTATCTAATTCTTAGAACATTTGTAGTTTCCAATTTTCTTCATAAAGTAATATGAAGCGTATTTTATATCCAAAAGAAATTCAGATCCATGTCTAGATCTAGTCATTTAATAGAATCTGAAATATTTTGGATCCAAATTCAGGTCCTAGTGTTCCAATCCAAAGACCCATATCAATTACAATTGCATCCGCGTATTAATTATATATGCATATAAATCTTGGGCCTACCCACTAAACTAGTTGAAGTTTTAGTCTGCTTATAAATGCAAATCCTTCTATTCCAAAAGCTCCATCTGAAATGGATTTAATCATTTAATAAAAGGTTAAACCCTGTCATATGTTCAATCTAAAGAAACCCATCTCGTTAAACCGTAGGCCACGCATGGCAGTCAAAGTGGGTCCCACAGAAGAAGACAACACTAAAGTTTAGTCAAATCGGTTGGACACTTGGACTTCAGTACTTTTCTTTAAATATTCTCTCTCCAACATTCCAACGAGGCTAACTCTGGTTCATAGGGACGGACCACTTAAGTCCATCTCAGATCTCAAACTATCCGCCCGGAGTCCCATTCGATCAATCTGGACCGTCCATCATGTCCCACAAACATGACCGACCATCTAGTCTAATAATTGAAGTACGAAGAAGTCATGTCATAGATGGATCAAACAGTCCAACAGGCACAATTTTCTTCCATTAAGTCATCTGAGATAAGGCCCATCATTTGGACGGCCTGGATTTGTAGATTAAACTATAATATATACAATCTGTGGGTCATGATGGGGAGTTAACTTTTGACCTCGACAAACGGGAAAGTTGTCTGTGGAATGTGGATCATGATAGGTAGCGGTTAAAGCGGAGTTTACTGCTTGTAACGTGGCATTTGTTTTGAGTAATCAAAACAACACGTGAAATAAAGCTGGTGGGTCGTTTTCACATGCTTCTTGGATTCTTGGGTCAAGATCAAAAGTGGCCAAGGAGAGATCTTCTCATCTGAGCTATTGTAGTTCTGCTGTTCTGTGATCTGAAGAAGAAAGAGAGAAGAAAAACGACTAAAAAATTAAAGCAATGAAAAGAAAAAAAAATCAGTTTTTTATGGTAGCTTTGAGATGTTAGGACAGATTTCTGTTCTGGGTTCTTTCAAGCTGCTGTTTTTCATATCTTTTTCTTTATGCTTTTCGTAGTGGGCAAATGCTGTTGGTTAACGGCGTTCCTCTTGTTGAATTCTGATAATGGCGAGACGTAATGGATGGCAGCTCCCTGCCCACACATTTCAGGTGTTTTTTCTTTGTCAGTCTGCAGTTTCAAGTTTGATTTTTTACGTTGTTTAAAAAAATTAACTTTCTATGTTCTTTGTGGGTTGTCTGTTTGGTTTGTTCTGCTGCATTTGTTTGATTTTAGTAGTGGAACTTGTAGCTAGCCTTGCCAATGTGGGTTTGTGGGTGATTTCCTTTTGATACAGGCGAAATGGGTTTTTGCCGATTTTGGATTCTGGGCTGCTAATTTTGTGGAGTAATTTGTTTATTTAGTTGTTATTATTACTTGGGTCATGAAGAAATAAGTGTTTTGCTTGTTTTAGATTAAAACTTTATTTGTTTTATTCGAAGGATGGTATAATCACAGGCTTAGGATGATTTTTGCAGTGTCCATGTTGTTATGGATGTTTTTTGCATTTAGATGCAGCAATTGGTGTGGTTTTTTTTATAAGGTGTTGATCTTGTGGACTGTTTTTGTTACATAAAAATCATAGTATTCAATTTATAGTGTTATGTTCTCCATTAATCATGCTTAAGAATCAATGATTTTCTGCAAAAGAAGCATACTTCTTTTAGCAATCTTTTAGCAAGCCAAAAAATCACTGTTATTGTTTGCTCTTATATTTAAGACATACTGGTGAAAACAACTTGCTAAATCATGTTAATGGCTCTAGAATATTTAACATGAACAGTTTGCAATGTTCAGGTCTTTGATATTTGCTTTCACTATTTTCCTTTTCGTTTGATATTGTAACGATAATTTCTCTGGCTTTGGTTGCATCATTATATTCTCTTTCCCAATAAAAAAAAGATAATCCACAATGGCTTTTCAACCGTATTTCATATACGTCACCAAACTTCGTTTTTCAGTTTTGTTCCAGTTGAATTTAGTCTAAATTAACTTGGATCAACTTGACCGCTGGGTGAAAGTTCAATGAAAAGATAAATTGCATGGACTCAAAAAGAGTATTGGATTTGGGAAATAACTCAGCTCTGAATCAAATGTTCTGTTTCATCTAGATGCCTCTAATTCTCGTTCTCTGCTTTTGTGGTGGGCAGGTCGTTGCTATAACGGTATTTTTATTGCTTGTTATTGCATTCTACTCATTTTTTGCTCCATTTCTTGGAAAGGAATTATACGAATATGTGGCAATTGCAATTTATTCTACATTGGTGAGTACTTCATTGTGCTGGGCAGTTACATTTTTCAAATGATCTTCTCCACAGCATCATCTATTTATCTGCTACTTTTCATGGATTTTCAGGCACTTGCTGTGTTTATTCTCTATGTTAGATGCACGGCTATCGATCCTGCCGATCCTGGAATATTGATGAGGTTTGATCAGACACTGGTCTATCGATCACACAATAAGGTCGATTTGCCTGGTAAGTAGCTGATGATGATATTTTGGTAAGGTGAACTTTGCTAATATTACCAATCATTCTTTCTGTGACATGTACATTTGCACGGATTATGGAACACATGGCTATCCCCAAGTCATGCATCAGGTGGGACTGACTCTTTAAAACAAAAATAGGCCAAAGTTCCTTGTACATGGATCGTGGTCTATCGATCGTGTTATTTCCAATCATCCCATTTGCTTCACAGATGTTGGCCCCTGAGTTGGAGTCACCTTGTTTGCAGTTTGGATCTTGCACATGTTTGCTATCTTGGCATGCACAGCCACATGGAAACATATAGAAGAATGATAAATGTTCCAAAGTTTGATTCTTTTCCCTCTCTTTTTGAACTGAATAAAATGTATTTTGTTTGAAATCTTTGGATGCAGCCTCTCTTGAAGAACCAAGCAAGATAGGGCTGAACACCATAGAAAAATCTGTCAAGCATCACACTACTTTGTGCTTCAGCAATATTTGGGGGTTCTTTTGCGGTTTTCTCATTAAAGATGATTGCCACTGTGATGATACAGGCCAGCAACAAGCCAAGGATGAGGATGCTTTGTTCTGCACTTTGTGCAATGCAGAGGTATGAAGATGCTTTGCTCTGCACTTTGTGCAATGCAGAGGTACATATGATCAAGCAAAAATCAGTTACTACCATCATACTAAGGGTGCATTTGAATTGCCTAAATGACATTCGGTTGGAATATTTTTGGAATTATGTAATGTTACTTCTTATCCTTTTCACTGAATTTGTGGTAGCATAGAACTTGGAAACTGCATTTATAAGACACATTTTTTTGACTTTACTACCTCATTATTATATGTGCATGTCTCTGATAATATGTTTGAGACATGAAGAAAAAAATTCGGGCCAAAAATTCTATATTTTTCTCCAAATTTATTTTTGTTCTCTTCATGTAAAATTCACAACAGGACAAAGAGTTGTCTATTATGCCTAAATATCTTCAATTTTTATTTGCATTTGGAGTAAACCCATAACCGCCATTTTATTATTATTATTTTTTACTTTGTGAGATTCTTGGTGATCTAAAACATATTAGTAACATTTTTGCTGACTTATAAGTCAAAGTTGCCCATGGGCTCCAGTACTTTTCTTGGTTTTACATTTGGTTTTACATGATTATGGATTGTGTGATTTGTCTTTTATATAATGGTTTATTTGGATCTTCCAAAAATCCTTCTTTTCATTTCGGAATTTAATTTTTCTAGGTGGTTGTTCTTTTCTATGGTTACCCTTTGGTTGCCATTTGTACTTTTGATGTTATCCAAACCACTGTTGTTTTGAATACTTTGGCAGGACGGGTGGTGTTCCATAATATCCTTTCCTCTTTTCATTTTGTGGGGCACCACAACCAGATATTGTATTTTGGTGGGATAATGAATTTAGCTGGGAAAAGCAGATATACTGTATCCTGCCGGGCCAGCTTTTAATGCATATATACTTCCAAACACATAATGGAATGGATGACCATCCACTGCCACAATATTAAACTGTTTGCAATTTGGTATACATCCTAATGCACCTTAAAATCTAAAATCAAGCTTATATCTTTCCTGTGAATAAGGCTACTATTAACTTTACCTATTCAGCCGTAATGTGAGAGTGATTCAGTTCTTTGTTTAGGTACGCAAGTTCAGCAAACATTGCAGAAGTTGTGACAAATGTGTTGATGGATTTGATCATCATTGCCGGGTATGTTAGTATATTTTGTGTTTGGAACTTGCCTATCACTACTTTCTATATGCATCAAGATGATAATTAGAGGTTCTATCTTTCTGGTGCAGTGGTTGAATAACTGTGTGGGGAGAAAAAACTACTTTACATTTCTTTCCCTTATGGCTGCAAGCCTTATTTGGGTAATTCTGAGAATATATATTCTGCATGCTGTTTTTTTTTCTACCTGGCGAATGGTGAATTTAATAATGGATTAAGTTTATTTCTCGAGCTTTGATCCCTTTGTGTTATATTAACCAGTTAGTTTTGTCCTACTAGTAGAACTCATTTATAATATTCTGTTCCAACAGCTTATGGTTGAATTTGGTGTCGGCATTGCTGTTCTTGTGCGATGTTTTGTGGATAAGAAGGTCACAGAAAACCAGATAATCGATAGGCTTGGAGATGGGTTTTCTCGGCCTCCATTTGCTACTGTGGTGGTATGTATTGACAATATTCTGTGCTAGCCTTACTTTTCTGGGGTCAACAGAACTTTGCCTCACATTGTAGTTCACGTGTAATTTATGTTGGGTTTTTTGTCGGTATCTGGTATTAAGCTTTCATATCCCCCGATCTTTCTCTTGGCGCTTCTTTGTGGTTGTCTTTTTAATAAAATTGTTATGTTACCTTTCAAAAAAAAAAAAGCTTATTTTTCTGGCTTTCACCCACAGAAGGTGTCCTTATTTATTTGTTTTGCACTAGCATAATTTTCAATTTTTCATTGATGGCTTTTCCCTAAATCGGAATATTGAATAGTGGGTGCCACCAGAGTTACCCTGCCTCACAACTATTATTTTGGCTATGACATTGTCTACATGATTTATGTACTACAGATATTCTATGAGCGAAACGCCTGAATAAACTTTTATGTGGTCAACATTTGTTGATTTAATGAAACATCATGGCCCTACAAGTTCCCTGAACATTGGTACTCTGACTTCATGCTTCGCACTTTGTGAAAGCAGTTTCCACACTTTGTCCAGCAATGCAGAACCAGCATCTACCTCTAATAGGCATCATATCCAATTCCACATGTCACCTTGCCACTTAACAAACATTGAGTCAATTTCTGTATTAATTCATGTCTATTTTTCTGCCTGTATCCTTTGGATATTTGAGTCTAGTCAGTCCCAGGCCACAGGCATATCAATCTTTGAATCACTAAACAAAAAATCCATATCATGGGGAGCTACACACACTCTTCTAATAGTCTTAATCGGAGCAAAACTTTGTGGCAACTCGCATGTGTGCTTACCCAACATACTGACCAGGCCATTGTGGATAAAGTATATTTGAATCTAAATCTGATATAGCGATATGATCAATGAATATCAAACCAGTGAAAGCAATGGGGTTGCATCAACTAATCAGTGTGCTATTGGGGTTATACTCCATCCAGTATGAGGCCCTGGTTTTGGACGGGACAGATGGCCTGCATCTACGCACACATCTTCATGTGGTGGTTGAGTTGCCACTTAGTTTTGATTAAAGAAACTAATGTATAATGGACTACAGAACCCATTCCGTGGGAAAATTGGATGTCTGCAATAGCATCATGTTTAGTATCTCAAATTGCTTTCGGTATCAACATTTTGACTAACCTGTTGATTTGTAGCTCCTACTTAGTGTGAAACTCTGTTGAATTTTGTATTTTCCCGCTACATATACATATCTATAATTTTTTTTATAACATACATATGTATAAATTATAACAATATTTCATTTTAACTATTAATATGTGGTGCCTGTATCAATATCATTCTTCCTGAACTGATATGTGACCACCCCCTTCCTCACTTCTATTTCCAACGAAAATGTAGAACATAAAAGAAATACTCTTGCTGATTCGTTTCTTCTTCCTTTTGGCCCTGACCTCTTAAAGTACTATATGCAGCATATAGAAAACTTCTATTTCTCATTATGTTATTCTATTTTATATGGTTCTTTTGTTTCAGGCCCTGTGCACAGCTGTTTCTATGCTTGCTTGTGTGCCTTTGGGTGAACTATTTTTCTTTCATTTGATATTGATTAGGAAGGTAAGCTCCATAGAGCTTTGCTACTCCATCATCTCTTCCATTCATCTAGTGACTCCTTTTGGTGATAAGAAAAACATAAATGTCCGTTCACTTCTCCTGTAGGGTATCACGACATATGAGTATGTTGTTGCCATGAGAACACAAAGTGAGCCCCCCGGGCCATCTGTCTATGAGGACCCACAGAGTGTACCATCTTCACCAAGCAGCAGCTCAGGCACTACTGGCATTAGCGGAGGAAGTTCGCACAAGCTGCAGTGTAAAGGTGCTTGGTGCACACCTCCAAGGATATTCATGGACCATCAGGTAATATAGCTCTTGTGTATTAGTTTATTTTATCTTTGTAGTTAAGGAGGAAGATTTTCACTCTTGTATCTGGAAGTTTCCACGATCAAGCCTTGATATCTGGAAGCCGGGAATCTTCCATATTTGGTGCCACTTCTCTGGATTTCACTCTTTCTTACCTCCAATAACCTCCACCATGTTCACTTTAGCAAAACCTTTTTTTTTCTTGCATGTAATTGGTAATTAAAATTTTTAATTAAGATGTTGTTAGTTGAGGTTTCTGATGCTTGATAAAAAGCACAAGCATTTATTAGTTCAAGCCAACAATGTCCCTGGCTGGGCTTACCTTTTGGTAATATAAGCATGATCTTGCAGGCCCCATCGTGGACCCCATCGCAGACGACTTTTCTGCACATTTGCTAAGCTCTTTTGGATCTTATATTAAAATTGTCACAACTCGAGCTTGGGCTTCCCTTAATTAAGGTAATATTCGAGGTGCAACGCACATACTCCCATAAAATCCCTTCCCGATTCCGTATTAGGTTACAATCCACAAGGGATACTTAGAAATCTTCACGCGTGTGAGGTCACTTAATAACATTTGTCAAGAGTATTCAATGCGAAAGTTTGTCCTTATTACCTGTTCAATTTGGAATCCACGTGGCATCATAGTGTGCACAGTCCATTATTTTAAATGTTTCAATATACACAATTTAAGGATTTCATCCATATAAAATAAGAAACCCCCCCAAATTTGCCCATACATGTTGTATATGTATGTATGCCATGTCTATACGAGGAAAACATGAATACCACTAGTGACTATGGCTACAATACGTCAACTATACATGTTCAAATATACAAAACAACACCAACTCCATTGTAGATCAGCTATAATCTAAGCGATAGTGTGATGACAACCTATTTCTCCAAAATAACCTCAAAAGGATCTATATGATGCACTCCATGGCCAAGGATTAGAACACGTCCTCAGTTATCCATTCTTCTAATCCTAGAGGAACCGCTGGGGTCTCCTCCTATGCCTTCACACTCTTTGTAGAACTGGGACCAGCATTTGCGCCTACAACACCAACGATATAGTCGTAAATATAACAATTCAGCAATGTATAAACTGCAGTAAAGTGATACATGCTTTATCAATTGAGGCTAATAAACAATCAACTTTAAGAAAATTCTATTTCAAGTGTTCTAGGCACTTGTGCAATTATCAAAATTGACAAGGAAAGTAAGCAATTAGTTTGCAACTTCTTAACCAATCCGTCTTCACCGGAGTGAGATCAACATCTAGGTGGGAGCACTATAATTTACCTTTACCGGAGTTAATTCAGCATCTAGGTGAAAGCAATACAGTCCACCCTCATCGAAGCAAATTCAGCATCTAGGTGAAAGCAATATAATCCACCCCCACCGGAGCTAATTCAGCATCAAGGTGAAAGCAATAAAATACAAGTAATATTAAATATATCAATATGTCTATATCATTTCAATTAAACTAATATTTCAATATGTCTATATCATTTCAATTGAACTAAAGAGAGATAGGGTCAATTAATAGTCAATCCCTATTCTAATCACCTGTTGTGCCGCTATAATTTTAGGTTCTTTGTATAGGGGCTATTCGTTTGGCATTGTATAGTGTAAATAAAGTGCACTGAAGTCCCCTAAACCAACACCCATAATTAAGCATTTGACTAATCAGATGATATGCACAAGATAATCTTAGCCGTAAGAATCACTTATGTGTTATCTAAGTTCCTTTAGGCAATGTTAAGCAGTTTAGGGTGTCATTCCAAGGGCCTACAAGGTCTTAAACACCCAATGGTCCTAATTGGTTTGGGTTTATACTATAATTAGCTTCCAAGTTAATTTTAGAGAGGTCTTCAACCAAGAAAAGGGTTAAAAGAGCTTTTAGGTTCATAACAAAACCGTGGACTAGAAAGTCTATCCAATCGATCAGATCCATATCCGATCGATCAGACACGAGCCAAAAGGCTAATTTGATCAATCGGGTGTCAAGTCTGATCGATCGAACTTGACACGAAATCACTTTAGATTTTTTGAAGTTCTACTCCTTCTTTCCCTTTTATTTCTGTAAGGAACATTAGTTCCATCTCACCAAACCACATTTTTTACATCAGGTATAGTCTTCCAACACCACCGCCATTCTTCATTCCAGTTCGCATTTAATCAATTGAGTAACATTCATCTAATGGCAAGGAAAACTAACTAAAGGCTGTGACCTAAACATAATATAATTTAATTCAACCATTCATGTGATTACTAGCATGCATTCATTTTACAATGCTTATACTTGCCTTGGTTGATGGTCACTTCCCTAGTAGCTTTGCTTGATCTCAAATCCAAGGAAGAACCCAATTTTATGAAATCTTGCCCTATCAAATATACAATTAATAGTGAATGTAAGTGCATGTTATGATCAAGAGTCTCAATGACTCCTTTGAACCCATGAATCTATAAGTGGGTATGAGTCTCTCACGTTGTATGAAGTTGGAGAAGAGAACAATGGTGACGGAGATGAATCCAAGCCTATGACTAGATAAAAGAGAAGATGGTGATGAAGAAAATGCTCCCTCATTTTGCATGCAATAATCTCTTGGTTTTTAATCCCTTGAGAGTGATGTAGAGAGGAGAGGAGGAGCTTGCAGTAGAAAAGCAGAGAGGTAGACCCATGTCACACATCGCCCTTCATATACCTAATTGGGCCTTCCACCCATTAGCTTAAGCTTTTGAGTTGGTACATGGTTTCTTACATGGTATCAGAGCGGGTATTGTTCTTGTATAGCCAATGTAGAAGGCCCGTCTATAAAGTTTGTTGGGCCTGCACGTGAGGGGAAATGTTGGGAAAGAGACCCACATCCCACATCGCCTTCATATACCTTATTGAGCCTTCCACCCATTAGCTTAAGCTTTTGAGTTGGTACATGAAATCCAAGCTCTACATCAAAATCAAACTTGGGAGCTTGTTCCTTGTTTACCTGACATGAATATTATTGGTAGTGAATGGATTTTTGACACAAAACTCAAATTTGATGGATCCCTTGAACGACTAAAGGCGAGGCTTGCAGCTAAAGGATTTAATCAAATACCCGCTATTGATTTCTATGAGACATTCTCTCCTATTTTGCAAACCTACTACTATTAGAGTGGTTCTCTCCATTGCATTATCTCAACAATGGGACATTCGCCAATTGGATGTAAAAAATGCATTTCTACATAGGTGACTTACTGAATCAGTCTTTATGAAGCAACCACCTGGCTTTAAAGATCCTGCCCGTCCAAATCATGTTTGTCAATTAAAGTGGGCACTATATGGGCTCAGACAAGCTCCACGGGCTTGGTTTGAACGATTCAACACCTTTCTCTTATCTATTGGTTTTTTCCACAGTGTCGCTGATTCATCTTTATTCATTTGTCATCACAATCGTGGCACTATTTTATTGCTTCTTTATGTTGATGATATCATCGTCATTGGTGATAATCATTTATTCATCCAATGGCTCATTGGTCATCTTAATAGTCAATTTGCAATGAAAGGTTTGGGCTGCTTACATTATTTTCTAGGTGTGGAGGTTCAATATTTTAATGGTTGTCTCTTTCTCAATCAAACTAAATATGCTTATGAGCTTTTGGAGAGGGCCCAAATGGAAGACAGCAAATCCTTATCAACTCCAATGGTGACTAAGATGTGCCCTCCTACTCTTGATGAACCTTGTGCTGATCTCCATTTTTATCACAGCATTGTGGGTGGTCTACAATGTCTCACATTCAAATACAAATACCTGTGGGTGGTCTGACAATCAACACAAATACCTGCCTTTTTATTTTACCAATAACCACCTCCACTAATTTGAAAGTTTTGATCAATCACAATGATGATTCAGCTGATTTTCAGTCTTCTGATGAAATCAACTGTAATTTGTCCTAAAGAGATAAAATTCCTTTTATCTAGGCTCAATCAGATTAATTTCACGTAATGTCAAGAAAAATCCATTAAATTGAAGTTAATTTTATCAGGATTAATGCCCTCAATTTAATTCCAATCAGATTAGATAAAAAAATTCATCCCACCGGTAAAAAAATTTGTCCTTTGGTTGCAATTCAAGGTGGTTGATCGAGACTTCTAGATCAATAAGGGTGTTTTTTCTAAAAATTAAAAAATCGGGAGGATATTTTTAATTTCCAAAAAATGCGATTGGTTATACTTATGTAAACCTTCTTAATTTCTCACCTTAATGGGAAGCACATAGATCTGCCCTGCATAGCTAATTACATGACCATGTTTCTTTATGTTACAGACCCATTGTTTTTCCTACAACCATTACTGTTCGAAACCAAAATGAGGTTTTTGTATGTTGTATATATGAACTGAGAATTTGGGATTATATTAGAGCCTGCTAACATGGGTGTGTCACCACGTTACAAACAGGATGACATAATCCCACATTTAGGGCCTGGGCAGGTTCCATCAACAGTTGATCCAGACACCTTTGAATCATCAGAAAGGGGGAAAACACTACCCAAACGTCCAGTAAGAATCAGCGCTTGGAAGCTTGCAAAGTTGGACTCCAACGAAGCAATTAGAGCAGCAGCCAGCGCTAGAGCATTGTCATCAGTGCTTCGGCCTATTGGCTCACGTCATCAACATGATTCTGGTCAAGGTTCTAGTGGAAACATAAGTGGAAGAAGCAGTGGTATCAGTACAGATCTTGGGTTCAACAAAGATGATATGGCTACGTTAAAGTCATCTCATTTTAAGAATTCATATCCACCAAGTCGTGCGAGCAGGGAAGATCTCGAAAGCTGCAATCATAGCCTAAGTAGTTTCGGCAGCCCTCATCACATGAATATTTCAGATGGCATCAGTCCAATGGAACAGCAACCTTCTAATGTAGAACATTTAGTTCCGATCCATCAGTCATCTGCAGAACAATCTACATTGTCATTAAAAACAAATGACAGGAATGTGATTGCTATTGCCAATAATTTGAATCGCGCTGACCCAGTTAGAAAAAATTACATCGGTATTGCAGAGAACCCAAGATCTTCAGTTTATTGGGATCAAGAAGCTGGCCGATTTATGTCCGTTGCAGCTTCCAGAAGTAATAACAGGGGGTTAGAAAACACCAGTGCCTCTATTTGTCAATTTGGCCGGCCAGAGCTTTTATACACGGGTCAGTCCATATTTTTTGGTGGGCCACTTTTAGATGGAGGGTTAGCTAGAAGTTCTATGAGTGTTCGTTTGACTAGGCCCGTTATGGATAGATTATCTACCTCAAATATTCAGCTAGGTGGATCATCAGCAAGGGGGAGAGGATCCTACCAGCTCCCTGTGTTTGTTCCAACGGATTCTCAAAAGAACTTTTCTAGATTGCAGTAAGGCCTAACATATATAGTTTGTGGTGAGGATTCTTTCATATGCATTTTAAGGCAAATCCATTGACAGGAAGGAACAGGAGAGGCAAAGGTATTTGAACAAGAGTTTTCCTTCACTTATTATGTCTTTTTGTGTAATCTTGACATGCATCTTTTTGAAAGTTAGCCTCTTTTTTTGTGCTTGAATACGGGATCTCTAATGAGCAACTTTACCTCAATCACCACAAAGCATTCATACATTTATGCAGGCATATGCATTTCGATACATAGATGCACCTCTTGGTAATCAGTGCCTTACCCATCTTTCTTGGCTAGTCTGGTTTTTAGTTTTAGTTTCTCTCCATCCCCATCTAGAGGCATTCCATAATCTTTAAGTTGGAGCTTAGTGGGGAAACACAACCTGGGAACCCCTCAGTCCGTGTTTCAAATACCTCTCCAACTGTTGTTATAAAGAACAAATGGAGGAGTTCTGGACATTGCAAATTGGGTAGTGCAGGGGTGGGTAGTGTGGAGACAAGCTAGAGTTGTGTGAGCATCTTAACAATTAGTGGGCATTTTTATGAGACGATAATTATGGGTCGTTTGTTTGCACTCATTTACATATAATATGCATCACCACGTTTGTTGGCACTTATTTAAGCATGTAGTATACAAAAGAGGTGTGAAAATGGTATGAAAAGGTGGCCATTTACACACTGAAATTTTCACATCAAAGCAGGTGATTTACACCTCCTCAAACAAAAATGCACTAGTAAAGAACCAAACACGGTGATTCTTCTCTTGTGACCCCATCAACTACCTTTATTTATTATTTTTTGTTCTTATGGGTCTCATGTTTGTAATTCGAACTGTTTAATTTGTTTATTGAATAAGAAACCCTAGATCTTGAAACTGATTATCTTAAATCTTTAAAAATTTTGAGTAATTTATAAGAAAGTCCCAAAAAAATCTAATTTCGTATGCTTTTGTGGGCCCCTAACTCATGTTCAGAATGGTTCGATATTATTGTATATCAATAATAAAAATCAAGGCCAACAACTTCATATCTTAATTCTTCATGGATATCAAGAAATTTGTGAAGAGGTTCAAAAAAATCCAAATATATCTAAACCATTAGATGTAGTCATTTTAGCATGAAAAGATAATAATTTTGACAAACAAAGTAATGTGTTTCACATGTGCAACATTTGCATTTGTGACATTTACATATGTAAAACCCAGATCCTATCCCAAGCATAAAAGGCAAACGACCATTAGAATTGCATGGTTGTATTGAGTTGAGTATTGCACAATGAACAAATCATGTAGCAAGACGTATCATCATCAAAGCCTTTTCCTAATTATATTGGGACTAGCTATTACGGTGTGTAAGGCTTTTTTTAATAAGTTGGCTAATTTGTGGGATTGGATAAAACTTAATTTGTGGGATTGGATAAAACTTTCCTGTTTGGGATTTGTTTTCTGTTTGTGTCAAAACTGGTTGTTCTTACTACAGAATGAGTATTCTTTTAAGGAACTGACAGTTCTTGTTCTACAAAAAGTATTCTTTTAAAATACAAATTGTGTGCTATAAAAATAGGGTTCCTCTCAACCCTAAGTACAACACAAGAGATGGAGATCTCCAAGTGCTAAATTGATATTACTTTTGGAGATATTGTCTAGAATTTCCATAAGCGATTAAGCTGAAGGTTCTAAGTGTTAAAGTTGATGCTTCTATTTCTTCATAAGAGATTTATGGCTTCTACTTCTTTGTAAAAGATTGTTTTCTTGTAGAAAAGACTCGTTCGTTATAGAGATCAAGGCACTGATAGTGGAGTACCGAGGGACTGCGTACTGTGAAGATCCATCAAGAACAACTACATCGCCTTTTGTCGAGGGACTGCAGGGTTGTGCGGAAGTTAGTAATTGACTTTGTCCACTTTAGACAGGTGGTTTTTTTCCGTTTGGGTTTTCACGTTAAATATTGTGTTGTCTTTTTTGTGTGGTCAATTAATTTTATTTTTTTACTGCATAGAAGTAGTAATCGAATCACAATCTAAATTAATTCCTGTGCATTATAAACTTTCATGGTGCTCTTGCCTACTTCTCAGTTCTAACTACAATCAAATGTCGCATATAACAAAATATATACCAAGCAACAAGAAATTGATAAAGTAAGAATATGTATGTGGGTGGAAGATAAAAGAATAGTAAAAGAAAATCTTTGTGTGGGAGGAAGATAAAAGAATATGTATGAAATGCCTATGAACACTGAAGGCCTGAAACAATCTTTGCAAAAAATCCATAGGCTAACTGGCCAGTGGTTTTGATTCAGAGGCTTTGGTCCTGCCTGAATCAACACAAATGAAAAGCGACAACTAGAGGAAAAGGATGAGTTGGGTTCGAGGATGGGACGGTGTGAACTACTGTCTGATTGTGTGACCATCTTAGACAGTAATAATCTTAATTAGTCAATTGACAATTAATTAATGTGACCACCGCTTTACGTCATGATTAGACTCGATAATTATTTATGTTTAGGGAGTCAAACCTGCACCGAAAGAAAACCTGGGAGATAATGTTGCTTTTGATGAAAGGAGAAATCCAAATGGGGGTGTGTTGCTGTATTGTGTATAGTCTTCTTAATCTTGCTATACTGTATTTTGTATAATGTGAAAAGAACAATATAGTCAACTTATTAGGAATAGTTGATTCTTTATTCTCACGGACGCAATCACTTATCATTGGCAAACAAAAATATTTCTGCTGTTGTTGAACTGTGTCTTTTTTGGAGGAAAAGAAAAAAAAAAAAAGGGAATTGCGCTTTGACCAATATGACGAACTCCAGGTCCTGTCAATGATTCTGTGTAGCTCTTTGGATGCTTTTTTTTTTTTTTTTCCGTATTGCTTTCCATTAATTAGGTAGCCCATCTGGCACTACACTGGCTAGTCTGAACACAGGCATTTATGGTATTGCGTTTTGCCTTTGTATTGTTTGCGCTTTGCTCTATTGTTGTCTGTTGAGTTTGTGTGGGATTGGTTTTTTCAGGGATTTATTTTCACAATTACTATTTTATGAAAAAAAAACAAAGAAATGAAGAGTTTTCTATAGTTCCAGTTTCATTTGCTTGTTATGGTGATGTTAATTTCTAGGGGTCAAATATTCTTTTTTTCCTTTTTTTTTTCTGTTTGGCTGTGGTGGAGACTTGGGAGTTGGTGGAGCAGCTTTTGACATCTGGTATTCGGAACCATTCTAAATTAGCTCAGTTGGTGTTTGTGTAGGTTTCGGAGGCACCACTTGAAGGTTAGTCGCAGTGGGCCTCCATATGCCCACACCCAAACGAAATCGATTAGAAACAATAACGAATGATGATCTCTCAAAAATATAAGTTTTATGATTTTCAGCAGGCCACTTAATGATTTGATTATTCGTCAACCACAAAGACGTGTGAATGTGGGTCTGTCCGCATTCATCGGCGCCAGTTGTCGACGCCCAACGTCGGCACCTCAGAACCCATCGCGTCCCTCCTATGAGAAAGAGAGTTCAGAATTGAATTGAGTCCCTACTTTTTTATTAGTGACGGGAGAATAAAGAAGTCTTTTCAAAATACGCTACTACAGCCTACACTGAGTAATCGTCTATCATTTCATTAGGTTCATATGTTTTGGACACTTCTGGTAATGGGTGAGCATAAGATTTATCAATGTCTCATATTTGAGAATTTTCCAATGAGATTTCATATAATTGATATTAGTGGGTGTCACGACCCAAGCTTGAGAATCCGTTGATTAGGATAATTTTCGAAGCATAACACGCCTACTCCTATAAATTTTCCATATATACTTAAGTCTAGATAGAATTTCACAAGGGATATTCATATTCAAGCACATGTGAAGTACTTTTAACGGACCAATGTCAAAGTATTCAACTCATGAAAGCCCATCAATATCACTTAAAAAATTTTCAACTTCAAATAACCATTTCAATGGTATCAATCCATGAAAACTATCCACACTTAGACATTCAAATATACAAAAGAGATATGTATTTCACTACTATATTTTGTAACCTGTACATCCCAACTATATACTATGAGCATGTAGGTGTGTCTATACAAAAGGGTAAGCATCTATGAATATTTAACAAAAGATATACACCATCTATATCAGGCCACACAAAAGAACTGTCTAATATGCATATACAGAACTAGTGTAAAATGATTTTAAAAAAAAGTCCCAAAAAACCCAATATACAAAGCCCTAAAGTTTATGCGTGCCGCACTTTGAAATATAAATCAGTCAAAGCGTCTCTACTTTCCACTGATTCATGTCTGAAGAAAACGCTGCGGTCTTCTCCTCTGTCTCTTCGGTCTCTGCAAGATCAGTACTAAGATCTGAGCATATAACATGAATTTAGATAGCTGTGAATAAGACAATTCAACAAAGCATAAGCATGATCAAAATAACACAAACTGTATCTACTAGAATAAAATAACAATTGATTGTAAGAGATCAATACAGTATATTAGGCATACCAAATAGTGAATAGAACATACTATCCGAATCAATTAAAAGAATACATTGTCTAGTGGCTACTACATTTTCTAAATCCTCCCGGCAGGGATCCTGTCGCCGTGAACATCAATGCCCCCGCTCAGATACACCTAGGTCCCTATATTTTGGAGTTCGGAGTTTCAAATACCTACTACAATGGTAACAATCAGTTTACACAAAATGCTACCCTGTCAAGTCTTATAAGATTGAAGTTAAGTAGTGCCAGACTAATTTAAGTCGATCAATAGAAATTGAGTAAGGATTCAGTTTATATCGGTCAATATCAATTACAGTCTATTTCAATCACTCTTACTTAATTGAATTCTGATTAATAATAATGAAATAGAAAGAATAACAAGTGGACACGACACCATTCATGGATAACGATTAGAGTGCAAATATTAGATTATCAATATGCAACGCACTTCAATTATATAAATCAATGTTATTTACTAGCCAATCCTGACCTAATCACCCGTATTCTCTAACTGTCTATTTCAATCTAGTTTTGGGCCATTTGATATACTGTTATCTTTATTTGGTGTTACATTATATATAATATATGTATCAAAGTCCTCTAAACCAACACCCATGTTTAAGTGTTAAACAGACGAATGATATCACATGAGTCCCAGCCTAAGACACCTCATGTGCATTTAATTATGATTGGATCAAGCGATGTGGTTAAAGGTTCCAAACTAAGGTCCTAATAGGTCTTTTTATAGCCTTATAGAAGTCTGAAGACAGTTTGGGATGATTATAGAACCCCTAATTAATTTAGAAGTAGTCTAAATAGACTCTTTAAAACTAGCATTGCACACTCGAGCACCCATACTTCTAATTCTAATAAGTTTCAACTGACAAAATTTCATCAAACTTATTGCATCCGCGCTAGAGAGCATGCTTGAGAATTCTACCTACAAATCCTATAACACTTGCTTCTCTTCCACATCAATGCATGCAATTGGGACCATATGTCCCATTCCAAAATCGCCATTCGACAGCAGTTGTCATTATCTAACACCTCAACATCTCATATTCATCATCCAATCTCCATTCTATACAATTCATCTTCATATACAACAAACAATAGAGGAAAGGTAAAAAATCAATCAATTTTGAACTAAATTACACGATGACTAACTATTAGTAGGTATTCAACATCAATGTGCTTATACTTGCCATAGATTTGATGTTTGTGCCAAAATCCCTTCCTATGGCTCAATTAGAAGAAGACACCCAATTCTTTACCCCCTAACATGTAAAACGACCAATATAAAGATGATATGAGCTGCATGTAATGAACAATAGGAGTCTAGATGGCTCATTTGTAGGTAAGAATCTTACCTTAGGGACTAATTTATAAGAAGAAATACTAAAACTCCTTCCTTTCTAGGATGTGCAGAGAAGTAGAAGATGATGAGGATGAGGATGAGGTCCTTTAATCATACATGCGAACCCTTCTTAGGTCTCAACTTAGAAGCAATTGAGAATGTAGTGAAAAAGGTAAGTAAGCTTCAGCTATTCCAAAAACAGAGAAAGGATCAAATGCAAGGAAAGGTTCCTTTTATTTAACAATTTTCTGGATTTTGCATCTAAGTCCAATTTCTTATGTTTTTTTTTTTTTTTCAGTTTGAGTCAATTTTAAGGTCCAATTGATTCAATTGAAATCAAATGAGTTTGAGCCAAATACGAAGTTCAACGGACTTGACAAGACGAACATGATGGTACCAATATGATATATATTGGATGTAAAAAGAAAAAAATCTAAAATTACGAAAAAGGGCTTAATCTACATAATCGAAGTCAAATCCGGCTCAAACTACCTATTCAAGATCCGAACTTGACTCACTAGGCTCAATAAGATAAAATAAAACTAATTCTAATTTAATCAAAACCAAACATAATTATTTAAAATAAACCTAGATTAATTAGCTACTAATTATGCTTAATTCGAGTCGGAGTGTTACAATGTGTATGGCTCGGAAAAAATCGGTGGGGAAACTCATAAAATTGAGGATTTCTAAATTCTATTTGGGGGGTTGTCAGATTGAACAGAAGAATCCTTAAAAAGAAGATTCTCACTAGCCCAAATTTTCAACACTTTACAATTGTCAAATGTGAATTTTTAAACTTTTCGGAAATAAAAAACTGAGAGCAATAGGGGATTTGGTTTCCAGATGTGGCCCTAATATTTTTTTACTTGATTAATAATTAAATTTGATATGGGCCTAGTTCAACTTTATATATAACCCTCTGAGGCTCTAACTCAAGAAAAAAAATTCCACATAAACCCAATAAATTATAATTACTAGCTGCATTTTGTTCAACTCTCATTTCTTTTTTAGGCTTAAGACCCTTAATGTTGTAGATTAAAATACGTCTTGGGGCTTATCCTACATACGACACTTAAGTATATCAAGAAGAATACTATTCAAGAGTGAGTAACTAAGTTTCAAAGTACACAATATTAGTGGGTGGTGTTGTATATTCAGAGTTTAAAAAGGATCAAATGTAAGGGCGTCATCTGATTTCTCGTCATAAAAAAGAAAGTTTCAATTTTAGAAAACTGAAATATTCAATGTATGTAAATTGCTCAAGTCTTTATCTTAGCTTTGTTGGACCCCCTTGGAACTTATAAAGCCCCATTTCCTGTGTACTACTTTATGTCAAAATCAATGGTACGTCTTTTTCACGGGGTTTAGACGTTACCTTCCCTCGGGAGGAAACGGAACCGATGATGTTGAACCACAGCTACTTGTACCCTCTGTATTGGATAACTTACAAAACTATCAAAGCAATTGTGAAAAAGTAAGCCCCACCATTGTGATAAATAAAATCAGTAACCAGAAAAGGCCACAGCCATGCAGGACCAGTCATAGATAAGCTTGGTCATATAGATTTCAATGGTAATGGCGTTTGAGTCAGGATCCCATACAGTCCTGTTTATGAAATTTAAAACATTCAAACTTCTAATAATGTTTTAGTTACATGAGATTTATGTCCATTATCAGATTGAATTACTTTTGAAATATTAAATTAAATATTATAAAAAAAATTTAATATTTTAAAGAAACCAATCTAACCATGGGCTCAGTAGTTGGAGAAGTCAAGAACTTATCTACAATGAAGGCTTTCCCATGAGCAGATTAGATTTGGCCAGGCTAGGCTCGTGCTTGTGGACTAAGCCCCTGCCCGTTACACATGCCTACTTGTTTTTTTAATTTGTAACCCTCAACATAGTTTTGCTGTGCACACCGCTCTCTCAAGGAATAAATTTCCAACTAGTGTACTATGTACTAAGTTCACAAGTGTGTGGCTATCAGTTTAGTGCAGCGCGAGTCACGTGATGTACAAGAAGAAAGTTGACAACAGCATCATTTTGGGGACAACATTGGATGAGACAACAGTTTCTTCCCCACAAAAAAAAAAAAAATTTTTTTTTTACCGTGGTACTTTTTTGGACAGTGTATCAGGGTAAAAAATAATAATAATAACCCAGCACTTTTACAGCAGAAACAAATTCCGGTCGCAAAAAATTACTCTAGCAGCGAAAAAAACCATCGCTAAGGGTGGTTTTACCCACTGCTGAAAGTTAAGTGTTTTTAGTCATTTTTTTTAATGGTTACAGTGTCATCTTCTTGGCCTTCCGAAATTAGAAAAGGGAAGCCGCAGCTATCCGTGCATTATCTACCTCACCTTCTCAGATGGGAGCTTTCACTGGATTGAGATGGACTTTGGCCAGAGAGAAACTTTACTAGATTGGAAGACACAAGGATCGAAATATTTGAGTGTTTTGGAGTTTCGGCAAAAATTTTCGAAGTAACTTTTCGAAATAATAAAAATTAAAAAATATATACATATACATAAAATAAAAAGGAAACTAAAAATAAAATGTAAATTAAATATGTTTCTTGATATGAATATTAAGAAAATATTTAAAAATTAGTAAAAATTATGATGCAAACTGAAATGGGAAGTCGAAATTGACCGGAATGACCGAAATGGGCCGGAATTGACCAAAATTCAAACCGAAAATTTTTAAGCTCCATGCCATTTCGGCAGAAGGATCAGAACGAAGACATCCACCCATTTCAGCCAAAACGAAATTGAATTGACTACTATATTGATAGAGCCTTATCACTTATTAGTGATAATGAACTAAAAAAATGAAGGGATTTCATTGCTACTTGATGATATGCATTTGTATCTATAATTACCTCTAGCTGGTTAAAAAAAATTACTAAAAGCCAATGCATCCTACAAACTGTGAAAGTATCAACATGGTATCAATTAAAAACAAAGTTCTCGTGTAGTGGCGACTTTATTAATGTCCTTCGACTTGATTCTAAATTTTGTTTAAATCAATCTTATTTTTCAAAAATATTAATTAGAAGTTTAAAAAAACCAAGAATATTCATCCTCATAAAAAAATCCAATTTCAGAATGAATAAATTGTTGTTGCCAGTGTTCTTAAACTTCAATACAAGCAATGTAATAGGAATTATTTGACATGGTTTGAAGCAACTTATCCAATATGAGAAAAGCGGAAGATGAAATTGTATAAAAATAAGAGTTTTTATGAAAAGGCCCTTATATTTCTATAAAATCACAAAAACACCCCTGTACTTTTTGTTTTTACTTAAGCACCCATTGACTAACTGTCAAACTCAAGGAAAACAAACCAGCTGTTCTCACTCTCCCCATGTTGTTGTGTTTTACCATTTTAACCCTAGGTTAAGAATTGTTTACACATGGACTATGCCCTCCTTTTCAAGATGTTAGCGGAAAAAATGTGGAAAACTCACCTACTATTTCTTGTTCTTTTCCTTTAAACTGCTCATGTAAAGATGCAGAGGGATTTCCTTTCATTGAGACTTGAGTACTTGCAGGCAAATGAGACTTTTGCAGGATTAAAGCTGCTATTTACGGTAGATTTCAATTGGTGGGCCCTTGTCACATCCAGAGCCCAAAATTTCCTTTTTTAGGGTAATAGTTGAGGT
Organism: Sextonia rubra; assembly: GCA_037013555.1. Taxonomy (NCBI): domain Eukaryota; kingdom Viridiplantae; phylum Streptophyta; class Magnoliopsida; order Laurales; family Lauraceae; genus Sextonia; species Sextonia rubra. The sequence goes on along the minus strand of JASUAD010000013.1, from coordinate 56,424,764 downwards.
GTGACACGCATACTCCTATCAAATCCCACTCAACTTAGTATCAGGATAGAATTCATAAGGGATGCTTACAATTTTCTCGCAGGTGAGGATAACCCAATAAAACCTGTTAAAGAGAAATCAAGTGGAAGTCTGTACTTATGACCAGTACAATTTGAAACTCACATGGTATCAAAGTATGAACAGCCTATTATTTTATATGTTTCAATATATACAAATTAAGGATTTCATCCATATAAAATAAGAAACACCCAAATTTATCTTACGAGTTATATATGTATGTATGCCATGTCTTTACAAGGAAAACATGAGTACCACTAGTGACTATCGCTACAAAATCCATATACGTCAACTGTACATGTTTAAATATACAAAACAACACCAACTCCATTGTCGATCAGCTGTAATGCAAGGGATAATGTGATGTTAGTCTATTTCTCCACAATAGCCTCAAAAGAAATTAGGCGGCGCACTCCGTAAGCCAAGGACTACAACATGTCCTTAGTTGTCCACTCTTTTAATTATGAAGGAACCGTTGGGATCTCTTCTTATGCCTCTGCGGTCTTTGTAGGACTGGGACTGGCATATAGGCTTGTAACACCAATGAGATAGCCTGTAAATATGACAATTCAGCAAAATATATAATACATACTATATCAAATTAAAACTAATAAACAACCAATTTTAAGAGAATTCTATTTCAAGTGTTCTATGCACTTGTGCAACTATCAAACTAACGAGAAAATGTAAACAGTTAAATTGGCAACTTCTTAACTCATCTGCCTTCACCGGAGCGAGATCAACATCTAGGTGAAAGTAACATAATTTATCCTCACTGTAGTTAGTTCAACAGCTAGGTAAAAGCAATTAATCCACCCTCACTGAAGGAAGTTCAACATCTAGGTGAAGCCCATATAATTTATCCTTACTGGAGCAAGTTCAGCATCTAGGTGAAAACAATGTAATCCAAGTGATATTGCACTTCACTTCACTCCACTACCAAACTAGTTCAATCTAATACAAGAGAAGGAAAAACTAAATATTGTAACACTCCGACCCGAGTTGATCCGGTTTAGTGTGTAATTGCGTGTGTTTTTATCGCTAAGAGTGTTTTGATTTGGTTTTCCTTTGGTTTTGACTCGTAGAGAGATCGTTGAGTTGAGTTTGACTTGGTCTAGTTAGTTCGAGCCCTTTTTCGTAATTTTCGCTTTTGATTGACCTTGTCAGTTTTGCGTCATTCTGACGTCAGCGCGTGTATTTCGTCGAGCTTGTCGATTGTCGTAACTGTCTTGAATCCGAATGAGTTCGTTTGCTCTCGTTGGACTGTCATTTGACTCAAACTGATATTTGTATAAGCTATTTGGCCTTAAATGTAATTTCGACTCAAATTAAGTATAAAAATCCCACCAACTCCCTGTCTCTCTCTCGATCGTCTCTCTCGCTCTCTGTTTGTCTCTCTCTCTCGACAGCTCTCTTTCTCTCCTTCTCCTTTCTGTTTCTGTGCTTGAGGGAGGAAGAAAGGAGCTCGTTTGTGCGTGTGTTCCCGGTGGACTGAGCCAATCAGCGTGTGGATTTCGTCCGTGAGGCAAGTATAAGCCCAAGTTGTATGAACATCGATTGATAGTGATTTGATCGTCTTGTTTTTATGTTTCATTGTGTTTCTCCGTATTAGACAGCTCTATTCAGCTCATTTTGCTGTTTTCTTCCGGTTTCCAGCTGTTTTGTGCACTTTCTGTGTGACTGTAACAAGTTCAGAAAAATGAGTCCGTGCACTCACGGCTAAGTCGTGAAATGTGCTACGGCTAAGCCGTAAAATGGCTTACGGCTAAGCCGAGACCCAACCGTAAACCAAACCGTAGAACAGTACAGACTGTTAGCTGAAAATAACTGGATGTTGGCAATTTGACATTCTTCTACGGCCCAGCCTGATCTAAGCCGTACATTGTCTTACGGCTAAGCCGTGGACCAAGATACGGCTGAGCCGTAGAGCAAAATACGGTTAAGCCGTAAATCCGAAGGGATATTTGGGGAACCTCAGCTCAGCCGCAGTGCATATTACGGCTAAGCCGTAAGATGCCACGGCTAAGCCGTAAGGTTACCTACGGCTACACCGTGAGACCCTGAGAATTAAATGAAAAGGGACTAGGTTTAAGCAAAAGACCGTATATGACTTTCATGTTAGAATGTAGCTAACCTGGACATGCCCAATGGAATGTTTGAATGACATGAATGATCTCAAGGGCTGTGAATCATTCATGCTGGTTATCCAGTTGTTTAGCACCCCCCCATGGGTGTTGGTTTAAGGGACTTCGATGCACACTCGAGACACTGCAACACTAGACAATGGTGCATCGGATAACTTAAAACTACATCAACATGCACGGTTAGAGACGCTGGATAATTAGTGTAGGATTGGCTTGTAATGGATCCTTGATTCGTATAAGTACTGGATTGGTTTGAGTTGTACAGCATATTGATTACGGTTTATGCCCTCTTATGTGTTCTACGCTGGACCTCTCGATTCTGTGGGAAATGCAGCAACCCCAGAGCGAAGCCCGGGTGGAACCATTCTATTATTGTGTATTGTGTTATACCGTTGCTCCATTGGAGAACTTGCATCAGTTATGAGTCAGTGATTGTGATTGATACTCATTGTCAGCACTTCCTGTAATTGCTTATGTACATTCAGTATCAGTATATGCGATGCACTTCCTATTGTTTGTTCAACATGATATGTGAGATCTGTAAGTGATAAGTGATATGATATGATTGATTGATTGAGGTGCATCATCCGATTGATTGTGATTGGTCTTGGCACTACTGAGCCTCAGCCTTAGGATACCCGACGGGGTTAACTTTGGTTTAGTTTAAGTGTTTGCCTCTGCAGAGTGTGATTGTCCTGGGACTCCGGACCCCGGGAACTAGAGACCCATGCGTACCCTGGCCCGGTCGCTGGTGTTCTCATCCTGATTGCTCTCGTAAGGGAGAAAATGGCCAATGTAGTAGCCACTTGATTGTTACCTGTTTATGATTCTGATAGCATGCTTATTCGTTTGCATAATTGTTTAGTATACAGACAAAATTTCTATGGATATTGCATTATGACTATTGTTCGGTATTCTTCAGTTTTAGACACAATTCGTGTTATCTTCTTGTTGGCTTATACTTTGCTAAGTCGTTGTACTTATACGTTTGTCTTGTGTGTTGCAGGCTCAGATCCCTCTTCCGATCCTGCGTCGGTCGACCCGACTGCAGGAGAGGCTCGCGAGGCCCCCTCCGGCCTAGAGGAGTGGACTTGATCCATCCTCCAGAGTACGGTTTGCATCATTTTGGTTTTCCCCATTCCTTGTGTTGGAGTCTATTGAGGGGATTTTTCTGTAATTGCACTAAGGGCTTCGAGTGATACCTGTATATTGTATTTTGATTTTTGGGAGCCCTCTTCCGTAACATACGTTCCTGTATTTTGTTATTGTTATTGTTATCAGCTCATGATCGTTTGTAATCTCCTATGTCTTTTGGTATATTGTGGTATGCCTTGATACGTACAGCTTCCGCGTACAGTTGTTTGCACGTGTGAATGATCCCTTGTGTGTGTATACTTGGACGGGGTCCAGGTGTGCATGCACGGGAGTACGTGTGTCATTGGTTAGATTTTCTCTGACCCCCGGTCCCTGGGCTCGGGTTGTGACAAATATGTAGTAATATTAATGGTGAATGAATCACTATTACTGATATGTACATTATTTGGGGAACCGGGATATTAAGTATTTCAATATATATATATATCATTGCAAATGAACTAATGAGTGTCAAGGTCAATTAATAGCCAACCCTATTCTAATCAACCATTGTCTTTAACCATCCATTCCGATGTAGTTTTAAATTATTCGTGTATAGGTTATTTGTTTGGCATTGCATTGTATAAATGAAGTACACTGAAGTTCCGTAAACCAACACACATGGTTAAGTGCTAAACCAATCAAATGATATACAAAAAACAATCTTAGCCTTAGGAATTACTTATGTGTTATTTAAATTCCTTTGGATCTGTATAAGTGGCCTAAGGTGCCAAGGCTGTGGCCCTACAAGGTCTAAAACACCTAATGGTCCTACTTGAATCAAGTTGATACTATGATTAGCTTTTAGGTTAATTCTAGAGAGGTCTTCAACAAGGAAAATGGTCAAACATGCTTTAGATTGAAAACAGGACCTCAAACAAGGGTCTATCCAATTGATCTGGCCTAAGTCGATCAATAGGACTTGGAGCTTGAGGGCTAAATCAATCAATCGGTGTTAGGTCTGATTGATCGAATCTAGCACGAAATAAACTTTAGATTGTTTGAAGTTCCCTCATTACTTACCTTTTTGTATTAATAGGGGACTGCCTGGTCTGACAAGCAATTCTTCATTTCTGTATCAAGTAATAATTCCCAACACTTCTACCATCCTCATGACGTTATACATCCATTATAGAGAAGTACCCATTTTCAATTTGATAAATACAAGGATGGAAAAAGAGACTAAAATAATAGTATACTTCAAATTAATTTTTGTAATCATAAATATATTAACATGCATTCACAAGATCCTACTTATATTTGCCTTGAGTTGTCACCAAGATCCCTAATAGCTTTGCTTGATCTCAAATCCAAAGGAGAACGCAATTTCTATGAAATCCTATCATATCAAATATACAATTAATGGTGAATGTAAGTGCATGTTATGCTCGAGAGTCTTAATGACTCCTTTGAACCCATGAATCTCCAAGTGGGTATGAGCCTCTTACCTTGTATGAAGTTGGAGAAGAGGATAGTGGCGAGGGAGATGAATCCAAGCCTGTGACTAGATAAGGGCATGTTTGTGTAAGATTTTTCTGTGGAAAAAGGGACGATTTTCTTCGGAGAAATCATTTTTAATGCATTTGGTGCAGCATAATTCCTTAGAACCACCTTTCCACCACATCAATGCTACGTTAGACTTTTCTTTGAGAATGTTGGAAACTGAATCCCTATAGGGGACCATCAAACTTTTATTTCCATAGAAATGTTAACCCTTTTTCCATTTCACCATGGGTTGCAACTCCATATCCAGGCTTCTCTCTCTTTATCTACCATGATGCGTCTCCGCTCTCATTCTATTTCCACACTCCCTACCCCACTTTGTATAGTTCACCCACCCTTCCACCTCCTCTTTTACCAAATATTCTACAATCGCACCACACAATGTTATCTCCAATTCACCAAGGAAAATATTTTGCATCAAATACCAACTTTTGTACTTCTGCGAAACTCTTTTTCTATGGAATTTATTTTCATTGACTTTGTTGATGTGACAATTTCCTCTTTTCATGGAAAAGGTGTGCATACAAACGTGCCCTAAAGGAGAAGATGGTGATAAAGAAAATGATCTCTAGTTTTGCATGCATCAATCTCTTGGCTTCCAACACCTTGATAGTTATGTAGAAAGGAATGGAGAGGAGAAGCTTCCAGCAGAAAGGAGAAAAGGGTCGATGGTAAAGCAGCTAGGTTCTTATAACACAGATTTTCCAGAGTTTAAAAGAACACCCAGTCTATTATTCGGTATTTACAATTTAAGTCATTTGAGTGCCAACTTGGTTTAATTAGAGTCCAATGATGTGGAACCCAATATAAAAAATAATCTACTCAGTGAGATCTACATATGATGTAGCATCATGGAAATCAAAATTACGAAAAGGGGTATATATGACCTAATCGAGCTCAAACCAGGCCATAATTACCTATCCAAGACCTGAACCCTACTCAGTTAAATACAATAAAACAAAACAAGTTTGAATTAATGCAATTTAAAATCAAACATGATTAATTAAAATAAAATTATAATTAATTAGTATAAATCACGATTAAGTTGTGACATGTGTCATAACCCCAATATTGTTAGTTAAGTTGGATAAACTGCTAATATGTAGCAGTCGTCCTGTCAAGATACTGTTTTCACTTCATTTAAAGTGGCTGGATGGTAAATTTGAATTGCTTATGTTCATTTTGAGAGACCAATTAGTACATAGCTGAATGCGTGCGGTACTTTGTATCTTAGAACCTGATCCTATGTAGATTTAGCCGCACCACTTTTTTCTAGCGAAGTTTTCTGTAGAATGTAAGGCAGTTTTTTGAGGCTTAGCTAATAGCCCCACTAGTTACCATGTGCATTCTTTAAATTGGATGTTGAAGGGCGTGGAAACATCAAAGTCCAGACGCCACAAAATCAAATATTATAGTAATGCACACATGAAAGAGAAACATACTCCATTTTAGTCTAGGATTTTTATTTTCTTCTAACATCTTTCTCATTTCTCCAAGCAAGAAGACATTTTTCTCATCAATTCAACATTGTAACAATTCAGAATAATAGTAAAAAAAAAATCTCTTACGAACGACAAGTATGGCTATATACAAAACGATGATATTCAAAATAATAGTGTAACGACCCAAGTAGCCCACTGGCCCGATAATTTAGTGAGCATGTTACGTGGCCCAAAATGCTTAAGCCCAAGTTATAAGTAGTAACCTAGATGGCTCATTATATACTGACTTATATTTCATTCATAAACGACATGAGAAGGTGATATGAGACCGAAGCATTCCATACCCGTGTCTCATGCAGATTCCCCTATCTTAGATTCACAGGCTCGCGCATTTTGACTCTGTCTTGATCTTGCCTCAAGGGCTTTTCCACTGGAATTGAGGGTCCCACATTTCCGGCTGGTGATAGGCTCTGATACCATTTGTAACGATCGGAGTAGCACACTGGCCCAATAACTTGGTGAGCTTGTCACATGGCCCAAAATGCTTAAGCCCAAGTTATTAGTAGTAACGGTTCATTATATACTAGACTCATATAATTCATTCATCAGCGATGTGAGATAGAGTGTTACAAATAGAATCTGAGATCTTTTCAGATTGGACTAGTATCCTGCGCCGGAGGCTCAAGCACACAGTGACCCTTATCCTTGATCACTAAGATTGGATTGCTTGACACATACAAACTAACCCATTATAGTTATGGTGTTGAAGAACAAGCCCCACATATAGATCGAGGAAGCAGTACATGAGTCTTCCATCACCTATAAGTAACTATTTCTCATTTTCGTGTTTGAGCATTTCTCCATATTAGAAGTTGTGATATGGTCTACAGCAACGTTGCATTGGATCCCACCTTTCACGGAAAATTGTTTGTTAAAGCTCTGCCACTAGTAATTATCTGCTCAGAATAGATCACTAGCCGGTGGGGGTAGAAAGACATCTTATTCTTAGGACCCATCATTATAGACCCATGTTACTAAATCAGTAGTTGGCTCAGAGGGCCGAGTGATGAATACTGATGTTGACTAGGGAGAAAACTGATGTTGACTGGGAGAAAGGGTCGCACATTGATGCTAGTTCGTTCTTTGGGTTTCGTTTTTTTTGATTATTTCCTTTTCAGATATGAGCAAGCAGATAAGGTTAAAAGGGTCATTTGACTTTTAAATAAATTCAAGGGTAAGAGTGGGAACGACAGTTTATTTTGAAAATTACTATTTTAATACAAATTTTAACTCAGTATAGACATGAATTTTAAAATTTTTATAATACAATCTTGCCCATGTATGAAAGGGCCAAAAAAGCCTTTGTGCGATTAAACTTAAATCCCTAATTTCTTTTCACACACATCTTCCAATCTTCTCCTTCCCTTTTCTCATCATCCATTTCTTTTAATCTGTATAAGTGACCATCTTCTTCCATTCTCCTTGGTGGCCATCTTCTTCCATTTTCCTTGATAGCATTCTCCTTCTTCCATTTTCCTTGGTGACCTTCTTCTTTTATTCTTCTTGTTCTTTGTCCCATCAACATAATTTCTTTTGTGAATGTGTTTGCATAAATCTCTTTTTTGTGAATGTTTAGCATGAAAAAACATGATTTTGTAAATGTTTTTCATGAAAACACATTAGTTTTTTTAACTCCTAGAGAATATCCTGTTTGGTCCTGCAGGCCGAACAAATAATGTATTGTTCAACCAGGTTGAAAGGTAGTGTGCTGTTTGTAGGGCCAAACAAGAAGTTCTCCAAGAGTTGAAAAAACTTACATTTTTTCATAAAAAAATATTTACAAAATCATGTTTTTTCATGCTAAATATTCACAAAAAAGAGATTGATGTAAACACATTCATTTAATAGAATCCAAACATGCATTTGATAATAGAGGAAGGAGACCAAGCTTTTGATAATGGAGGAAGAAAAGAGAAATATGGGTGCTTTGTGCCTGTAGAGAGAAAGATGGGTGGATGGGTGACTGTTGAGAGAAAATGTTTAGAGAAAGAATATGTTTAGATGGGTTGGGTATGTTGGGAAATGAGTGACTGTAGAGAGAAAAAAAGCAATGTGACTAACTTAATTATATGTGTAGAGAAAGCAGGTGTCTAAACTGAGTAAAAACTAATGTTGAAATAGTAGTGCTCTTTATTTTCTTTGAGTTTGACTGTTAGTCAAGAGATGCTTTATGGCATGTTCAGTAAAGAGGTAGGGTAAAGTAGAGTAAAGTTAAAATTTTAAAATTTAAAGTTCCCCCTTTTTTTAAAAATTCAAATTCTCTTTCTTTCTTTTTTTCAAAAAAGTCAAAAAGTCATCATTAAACTACAAAGAAAAATCTTTACTTTTTATACAAAAAGTAAAAAAGATTCCATATCAAACAACTAAAAACAAAAGTCATCATAACCCAATCATTTATTATTCTTTCTTGATTTTGGGTTTACCTTACTTTACTTTACCCTACTCATCTCCGAAACATGTCATTAGTAAAAATAAAAGGTACATGGGTGTTTTTGAGGTTTCATGAAAACATAGGGGCTTTTTTGTAAAAAAACTCTAAAAAATAGACATGTGATGTGCAAACCAAATCCCTTAAAATTATGACTTATCTTAGGAGGAGTCTAGCTCGTTACAAAAAGGCAAATGGAAACCAATTGAAATTGTCTGTCGATGACAAGTGATTAGATTTAAGAGGAAAGAGAAAAGTTTTTTATAATGCGGATATCGTGAAATCATAAATAGTATGATTTTGTTTGAATTTAAATGCTTGGTGAGATGAGATAATTGTTCAATGATCTGGTGAGGAGTAGATTTGAAGAGCTATAGCGTAACCCACATCAAAGCAAAAGCTCTTTATGATTTTTCTAATTATTTTTTTGAAAAGAGAACTCCATGAGTGCTGACGTTGTGCCCTTTCTAGTCTCCTTTTTCTTTACTTTAATATATATATAATTAGAGGTGCAAAAAAAAAAAAACCCAGATCTGTTGGTTAGGATTTTTGAACATTTTCACTAAGTATTCAAAATCTAGGAAAGCTTAACATATGAAACCAGATGTCTTAGGACTTCCTAGATTAATTAAAAAAAAGATAAACAACTAAAATTACCAATATGGAGCCCACAAAATATGCCTCTAGTAAATGGGCCCCACTGTAGAGTTTCACTCCTCTAATTGAGAATTTCTTTAAGGGAGAATTTTAAAATAGGGCCTCACTTTATGGTACATTTCAAATCAAGATATAAATATATATATAAAGACTTACATTTCAAATTGGGACTTAAGTTTTTTACTTTTCTTTTGTATAAGGACAAACCACCGAAATGGGCACTTTCCGACAACTTTTTTTCTCTCTTTTTTTTTTTCAAACATCAAAAAATGTCTCTAGGGCTTTAAGCGTACAACGTGTTTGATATTTGATTTTGCCTCTTTCCTTCATCCTTCATCCTCTTCCTTCTTTCGTCTTCCCCTTAAAATCTCATCTCACCCATTCAAGGTGAGCTCCAAGCAAGCGTCCAATGTAACTTCCTTCTTTCGCTATTTCCTTTTCTTCTCTATTTTTTTTTTCTATTCCCCTTCTCTCTCTCTTTCCTCTTTCTCTCTCTACCCAAACTCGGGAAGAGACAAATGGCGTTGCTTGCCCTTGTTAACGAATGGCAGCTGCCAACGGTGTATTATTATTATTTTGTTGGGCAACATTAGCTAAGTGCCCTTAGAGGAATTTTTTGATGGGTTTTTGGCTTGTTTAGGCTTTTGGGGATATGATGTAATGGCTTGTCTGGTGAAATTTTCAAATGCCATATTCATTTGCAGAAATTTCTAAATTCTAGCCACTTGAAAGGACACAATTAGCCTTAAAAATTTTAGTATTCCACTTCTTCACCTTTTGTTAGAATTAATGAATCCTAAAGTACAAGAGAGTATCCAGGAATTTTACTATGTCTAAGAGTTTCAGAATTCCCCATACTTGAATTCCAGGAATTCTAGTAAAAAAAAAAGGCCCTAACAATATCTAAACATTGCCCACAAGCCCTACAAGAGTTTTTGAATTTTTTAAAAAAAATAAGAAAAAGTCACAAAAATTATCCATTACGGCAATTTGTTTTGATCTTAAAGAAAAAGTAGAAAACGTAAGTACTAACTTGAAATGTAGTTTTTTAGTATGTTCTGACCTGGAAAAAGAAAAAAAAGAAAAGCAGAAAACATAAGCGCTGATTTAAAATATAATTTTTTCGATCCTAATTTGAAATGTATAGAAAAATTAGACCCTATTTTGAAAACTTTCCTTTCTCTGGTAAATCCCCAGCGGATCGGAATCTTTCTACTTTCGAAAAGGCATTTGCTGTCGGAGATTACTCCCCATGCAATTACACAAAAAACTTCAACTGTTGCTAGCGTTACACATGCGACCGACCTCCGTCACTCTCTAGCTTCTTTGAAATGGAAACGCAAAATCACAATTTATTTGACTCCTGAAACCGCTTCTCTTATTTCTTCCCCACTCCCTTCCAAACTGCTTTGGCACCTGGCCTTATCATCTATTAAAAAAATCAGAGAGGTTCTGTTCAATAAATAAATGCAACATGCCATAAATTTTGACTTATGCATCTTACTTCATTGAGCACCTTGCAAGCAGGCCTCTCATTCTAGTATCCTCGAAAAGGACACTAAACTACAACTCTTCTCGTTTCTTCTTCTGGGTTTTGGGTTTTGTTTTTCCTGCAGGAGCTGTTTTGAGCAGAAGAATCATTCATGGCTGGAGACAGTAGTGACAAAAACTCAAGAGAGCTTGATCAGACGCCAACATGGGCTGTGGCTACTGTTGTTGCAGTGATTATCATAATCTCTATAGTGTTGGAGAAGGTTCTTCATAAGATTGGACAGGTCTTCTTCTTCTTTTGTTAAATTCTGAGATGGGGTTTGTGGAACAATGATGTTTATTCTACTTTTGTGGGTTTGGGTTTGTTTTCAGAGTGATTGGGTTGTTGGGACTTTGTTTTGGGTATATATGCTTCTATCACTATTCATCAGATATGGGGTTTTTTTTTTAATTTTTTTATCTTTTTTATTTTATTTTATTTTAGGAAAACCGAAAGGGTTTTCGTGGGTGTTTGTGGGTGGTCGGGGATGGTCTTGGGAGGGTGGATGTTTTTTGCATTTTTTGTTTATTGTGGTTTGTTTGGTTTTGGGGTTGTAAAAGTTCTCCGGGGAATTCATGCAAAATTATGTGTTAAGAAGTTAAGCTTTTTAGATGTTTGTGTGAATAAATTTTGTGAGGTTGACTTAGAAATCTGCTTTTCTTAATTTTAGTTCCAATTGTGATACAAATGGTGTATTTTTATTTTTATTTATTATGGTTATGACTTCAGTGGTTCACGGAGAGGCGGAAGAAGGCTCTGTTTGAAGCTCTTGAGAAGGTTAAAGCTGGTAAGTTGTAGGTACTTAATTTCTTATATCATTTCTTTCTCTGGAAAAGAGGAATTCAACTTGGATTTCGAACTTTTACTTGTTTCAACAATTAGCACATATCATGTCGAATTGGGGAGACAATATGTACATTTTTACTTAAAATGAAGTACTTTCTGATTCTTGAAAACATCTTCTTCTTGCTAAGAGATCAATCCCCCTGCAGCTTGTCTAACATGCACAAAATACGAACTTCTTGAAAACAGCCTAGCTCTGTGGGTTTTTCTAAAAGATTAGTGCTTTTGCTGGAGAAGATCTGAAACGTGAGGAGCTGATGAGTGATGCCACATGATACAAATCAAAACGTGGGATTTTTAAGAATCAAAGTCAATTCTTATTTTGCTAAAAGGATCCTTAAGTTTCATACACATCTGATACAGAGCACATTTTTGTGCTATCATTTTGAATTGTGGGGTGATAGAAGTTGACAGGTTTGTAAAATCTTAGTTCCAGGATTACAACTCTATCAGCTAAAACCAGGGGATTTTCACTTCTCTCCTATTTTGACAAACTGGGCCTTAAGTTTCATACTATGAACCACGTTATTAGAAAGTAGATTTTTGTGTTAGTTTTTTCAGTGAAGTGATGGTGGATGATAACTTTTTAGGAGTCAAAAACAAACTTTCTAGGATTTGGGTTCTGGGTATAAGCCTAATTCAGTTGTCAGATTGAAGATGGTGATATATGATGAGAAACAAGTTAATGGAAATAGGCTCAGAAACATTGTTGAGTATCCATCCTTGTTGACTCTATCATCACCCACAAGTACACAGTCTAAGACCTTTTAAATTCTGAAAGTTCATAGTTTATTTTTTTTATTTTGGAAAGTTTTACTTTTTATCTTTAGAAAATTTTCTGACTTAATGAAGTTATCATTATTTACATTCATTTCTAACATTTTCAATAGAAAGAAAAATAGTAGAATTTGCCTTAGAACCGTAGGATAAGCTAAAATTTTACCATACAATTTTCCATGCTGTATTGAGCACCAGTACCAATATCCTATTTTTGTATACAAGCACATGAGGCTTTTTAAAAAAAAACAGGGATTTTATATTGGCCAATCTATTTGAAATGAGGCATGTTCAAGTCTGTTTTTTTTTTTTTTTCAACAGTACATTAGTATTGTTTTCAATTCTGAACCTTCAGTAGAGCATTCCCTATAACAAGAGTATAAACATTGTTGTTCATATCCAATGTGGGGCGAAGAAAGAGATCCATTAATGACATTAACCGCCTTTAAGGTTTCGGAAAACACGAAGGCTAACATGTGGTCTTTTCATTAGATTAAACAGTTAAGGAAGGTGCAAATGTATGTAAAATGCACATAACACCCTTACCTGAAGCAGAAGGAATGGAATTGCCTGTCACCTGCAATCTCTTCCAACTCCCTACATGGGCAATATATCGACTAATGAATTTACCTTGCCATATTTTTGAAAAAGATATTTGGACTTATTTATGAATGCCTAATTTATGGAAAAAAATGTTATGATTGCCTAAATTTATATAAAAAAAAGAACTAAGTATTGTATATCTTGAATAACAACCTTCAAAACATCCGGAATTCAAAAAAAGCTCCCGCCTCTCCTTCTATCTCGACCTTAGGTGGATTACCATGATACTAGATAAGGGGGCACCAAGGATCCTTTCATGTTACCATGAGGTGTTGATGCATAATTTATTTTTTTAAATGAAAGAAAATTATAGACAAAAGCTGGCTCGATTAAATTTTACTCAACACCCTGAAAGATATCTGCAATCTCCACCCCACTTTCTCTCTACTGGCCATTTGATGACAACATTCCCAGATTTGTGCTGACATATGTACAGATCCGGCTAACTTGATGTGAGGTAATTCACACGCTAAACATCATCCCAAAACCGTTTTCCTTTCCTACTCATGATTCCCTCTGAAAGATCCTTCTTCCTTTGTTATCTGGATCGATGGAAGCAGTAATATTTTTCCCATCCCTATATCCCTCATCCCCTCTAACAGAATATATCATAAAGAAATAAACCATAGCATTGGTTTTTTTTTTTTTGTTCTTCTCATTAGTAGATTATATATATATTTTCTAAGGTGGTAATTATGATACATGAATATGGCTGTTAATTTATTTAATTTTAATTTTTAATGTTGTTTCTGCGGCATTTTTGCTAATTTTTAGGAAGAACCAGCAAGGTAGCAATTAACAATTTTACTAACTTTTTTTTTTTTTTGCAGAACTGATGATTCTTGGTTTCATTTCCTTGCTCCTGACATTCGGGCAGACTTATGTTGCAAAAATCTGTATTCCACTGAAAGCTGCACATTCAATGTTACCATGTACTGAGGAGGAGGCAACAGAAGAAGATAGTCGACGGAGACTTCTATCGGAGGATTTCTTTCCAGATTCAGGTTTGCAGCGCAGGGTCCTAGCAGGTGCTGGATCAATTCCTAAGTGCGGCACAGTAAGTATATCTTCCTATTATACATAAATATATGATACATAGTACACACACACAGAGACAAACTAACTCTAACCCCTTCTTCATTCTCATCATTTTCCTACTGAAGTCTGAATGACCTATGAGCATCCATATCCTGCTGACATACCTAAACCCCATATGTTGGCACTCACCTCAAAATTGACTGTCCACTGTTGGGTTGAACAGGAGTAAATGCTGCACTTTCAGAATCATTATAGTTTGTGGTGTAGTTGAAAGCATGAAGAGATTTAAGGAAGAAGATGACTATCTTCTAGCTAGGATCAAAACTGTGGACCCACAAGGAGAAAACTAGGGCTGTTTTGAAGTTGGCACTATGCTTCGGTCTTGATTTCCTATGATCTTCATGTTCCATAAATTGTTCCCCCACTTGTTCTACATCAGTTTGAGTCTCTGATGGAACCAGGGTTAACATCATCTGGTTGGAGTGATACTTGGTCCCCACCTAATCCACATAATGACTTTCCTTTCTCTCTCATCATAATTTTCATGAGTATGGGTTTTCTTTCCCAATCGTTTGTTGGAGAGGTCTAAGAGATCTCTAGCAAAATTTTGAGGTGAGTTCTGAAGATCAAAACTTTTTTTTTTTTTTTGGGTCAAACAATACAAAAATCAAGGTTACTGTCTAACGTAAATAATGAAACCTCAATACCAAATGCAGCTACCTATAACTACTTCAATTCGTTAATAACAGATAAAAATATATTGGGTCCTGCATTATTGAGTTCCTTATCGGAGATTATTTTCATCCTTTTATATTTTTTAACAAAGGACTTTCACATTTTAAACAATTTTATTGGTTGTGGGTGTGACTGAGGCCAACTTGGCCGTGTCCCATGTGAGTCTTGCCAAGCTGCCTCAAATAAAGGGTGACTAAGTTGCACATTGAGTCCAAGATTGAAAACCTTGGTACAATTTATTGGTGTAAATTTTTAATAGGCACCCAACAAAGACATACAAATTACTTGGACCCAATAATAAACAAGTTATCATTGTAATTGTGGTGCCGCGCCACAATTACAATGATAACGTGTTTATTATTGGGTCCAAGTAATTTGTATTTCTTTGTTGGATTTCCTACTGCTTTGATAGTTCCACATGGACATCTCACTCGTCAGCTTCAAGGTTTTGGAATTATGATTGGTTTTCTCAAGCAGAGGGAAGCTAGTCAGATCTTATCAATATAACTTGGAGTGCAAATGCTGCTTTGATTTTTATGTTTCTAACATTCTCATATTTTTTTTCCAGTACTTAGATTTCGCTCGATGTTGTTCCATAAGCACTGAAGTTCTTTTTAAAAATATATGAATTTTCAAGTTACAAAAAACATATAGCACATTCCTTTTCAGCAGGTACTAATACTTCCTGTGAACAGGGGAAGGTGCCACTTGTTTCTACAAATGGTATACATCAATTGCACATCTTTATATTCTTTTTGGCAGTCTTTCATGTAGTATTCAGTGCTCTAACAATGACCCTCGGGAGACTGAAGGTTAGTAAAATTGTAAAAAATGTATTTTTTTGACCTTTTCTAGTTATCCGAATTTTGAACCATGCAATAATTGCATGCACCATGAGAATATTCATTGTGTTTTTTGTTAAACAATTAATGTAGATTCGTGGATGGAAGGAGTGGGAAAAGGAGACTCAATCCCTTGATTACGAATTTTCAAATGGTATTCATTTCATTATCAAGACCATTGCATTTTCCATTTTCTAGCATTTATCAGCTGCTTTTTCCCATTTATTAGATAATTTGAAGCTGGTTGTTTCTCTTTCATATAAAGAAAGTGGGTATCATATTTACTCTCGTTTTTTAACACTGTCTTGCAGATCCAACACGGTTTAGATTTGCCCATGAAACATCGTTTGTGAGACAACATGCAAGTGCCTGGAACACGATTCCTGTTCTATTTTACATTGTAAGAGGATTTCATAATTTGATGCTGCCAATCTATGATCTTATGAGCAAATGTGGTGTGTGACTGTGTGGTTTCTGGATAACAAACATCTCTGTGGTTTTGATGCTAGCACATAGCATATTATAATAGTGGCATATGATGCTTAATTAAGTGGATCAGCATTTGTATGTGCAACCAGCAGTGTTTTGTGCAGCTCACCTGTTGGAGGCATTCATCTAGCTTTTCCCATGTCCAAAATGTCTCTCTCATTGTATGATTGCCAGGGGCCAAAAACTGGTTGCAGGGGAGGGGAGGTTGGTTTGGGATTTGTTTTGGAGTTGGTTTAATGGTGGTGGGGCCTCTGGGGGGATGGCCATGGCCTCCCAAATATTTTGAGAAAACACCCCAAAAGTTATAGAAAACTATGCATTGTTTTTACATAACCAATCTCCATGGGTGTAAATTTCCTTGTTCCACTAACGATGGTTGCAGCCATATGATTAGTCCATTGTGAGGACAGTCGATGTGGATGGTGCATAATTGACTAGTGCAAATAGAAATCTGTAGGGTTTCCTCTATATCAACAGTCTGGGTCACTAAAGCAGTAAAGTGTGGGTCCTGCTTCTACAGTTTGTATGGTCAAACACAAGATGCTATTGATGCTATTGAACATTATATGTATCCCCATGTGCTTTGCATGGTGGTATCATCCAGACTCCTATTTTGGCGGTTACCATGTTGTGAGATCCAGTGTATCCTGATGTGAAGTACTCATACGCTTGATGCACATCATCATCGTTGCCATCATCATCATCTAATAATAATAATAATAATAATAATAATAGTAATAATAATGAATTTATGAGTATTGTTGTTGTTATTTCTGTTTATGTTATAGGCTCTGTGGACATGTTGCTTAGTGTTTACAGCTGCTACTGGATGTTTTTTGGACACGCCACATATCTGACAAATATAGATTCTCATTTGCTATTTATAGTTTTATCTTACTTTTTGTCATGTGCCCATATTGGTCTTGAATATTGACTACTATTCCAATCTATCTCATTCAGGTATCCTTCTTTCGTCAATTTTTCTGGTCTGTTCGTAAAGCTGATTACCTTGCCATGCGCCATGGATTCATTGTTGTGAGTGTATTTGCATATTCCAGCAAGTTATTAACAGCACCCTGAGTGGGGTTGTGTTTAAAATGTTGTATGTTTGTTTCTTATAGGTACATTTATCTCCTGGAACTAAGTTTGACTTCCAAAAATATATTAAAAGGGCGTTGGAGGATGATTTCCAGGTTGTTGTGGGGATCAGGTACAAAATTACAAATTATGGTTCTGTGATCCACATTTAGCATGATGTTCTTTATTGTTCGTTTTCTTTGATGCCCAACTTGCTTGAATTGTGATAGAAATTTTGTTTGAATATATGAAAACTGTTTTTATGAACTACAACACCGAACCACTCCGATTATAAAAGAATTGTCTTAGACACACATGTTCAAAGATTGTTGACACAGTTGTTGAGGAAAAATTATTTGTCTTTCATTAGTACTGTGTGTACTATCTATATGGTATTTTTTAAATTATTTATCAATTAACTGTTGACCTAAAAATAATAATTATAGATAGCTGCGCGGGGGGGGGGGTTGTGTTTTGATATGCTAAGAGCCACCTTTCATGGATTTTCTTATGACGTAACCTTTTTATCATTGCATGGGACACCCCATGACAACTCTAACCCCCTCACACTCACTAGACCCCCATGAATTAGCAATCACCCTACTTTGGCACTAATCTAAATTAGACTCACAGTTAGATTAAATCTCATAAAAAATATAACTTAAGAAACCATTAAATGTTAAGGCCTCTAATCCAATGGTGAGTATAATTCATTTTAGTGTCACATTAGGGTGAATGCTAATTCATAGGGGGATAGTGAGTGTAAGGGTGTTTGACTTACCGGAGGGTATCTCATGTGGTGGTAAAAAGGTTACCTCACACAAATCCTTGAAAGTTACCTCTTAGCAGAATATTACACTATATATAGTAATATAAAATAAAGGATAATCCTTTGCCACGCATGAACTAACCTTCTTGTTAGTTCACTGTGCCCAATGAAGCATGGGTATTGTTACAGGTACGGTATAGGTACAATAATATGGCAAAATCCTTACAAAAAAAGGATATGGGTACGACTGGGGTACGTTCTTTAAAATATATATATTTTAAATTTTAATAATGCAATATTCTAATAATTAAAAGAGGTTAGAATCCTTAGATGCAACAGCCAACAATTACTTAATACCCTTACAAATTCAACCTCCAAATCATAATTTAATGTCAAAAGCCACACATAGGGCTAGAGTTTAATGTCATTACAACAAAACTACACACTAAAGCACTAAAATGAAGTAAACATCAAAGTAGGTCCTATCAAGCTAAGAATCTTTACGATTCACATCCAGTCATCCATCAACTTTAACTTTATCGCCTTCATCAAATAATACAGCTTCCATGTCAGGCTCATTAAGTGAAAAATTTGCAATTTCAAGTACCCAAGCCGTACCCAAAAAGTCAAACTCTTAAACAAGATGTACAGGGTACGTTTAACCGTACCTATTATGTATTTTAGCCATACCCATGCCCACACTGGGTACATACCTGGTACGAGTACATGTACGTTTTTTGAGTACCTGTGCTTTATAGATTGTGCTAGACACCCAATGGGGCCGACTTATTGTCCATCCAAGCGGCCATAAAACAGGGAACCCTTGTGTATTAGTCACTGATCTCGGGGTTTAGCACCCATCTGAATGGACTGGACCATTGGATTGATTGTGCACTCATTTTGGATGAACACTTATGGGCCGTTGATCCAATGGTTTGGATTGAATTGAGCCTCCATCACCAATCCACTGGTGGGCCCCGCAAGAAGGTGAGCTGATGATAAGGTGAGCTCATGAATGTGGCAGAGGAGGGCCCATATATAAAAGATATCAAACTTCACCATATGGATGTCTTGTATGTTCAGTTTTATTTACTTGCATAATGCATTAACTTGAAACTAGTATGATTCAAACTTCAAGTTTTATGCAATTTTAGTTTAAATAACTGTTTTACCAACTTTGGTTTACTATAGTTCCATATGAAACCATAGATTGATGCATTCTTCTTACATATTTCCTCCTTGATTTCATCACAGTCCTATATTGTGGGCTTCAGCAGTTATTTTCTTGCTTCTTAATGTTCATGGTGAGCCATTGCTTCATACTTAATAGATATCCGCTAAAATTATGTAAAATTTATCTACTTTCCCGATCAGCTGAATTTAACTCTTCGAAACATTTTGTATTTTTACTTTTATCAGGATGGCAATTTCTTTTCTGGATATCCATAACGCCCCTAATTGTGAGTAAATTTTTTTGCGCTAATTATCAGATAGTCAGCACATTAAGATTTGCTAATCCTACACATGCCTTTCTACAAGCCACCACATGTGCTGTGTGCCACAGGTGCAAGATCCAAGCTGCTCATCAAGGTGAACTCAACGTATTAGATGCCCTACCTGAGGAATTGACTAGTCTACTCATCAGCGGGGCCACATGAGTACAATAACAATGGACATTTAAAGATGAATAGCTTGTCAATATTTAACATTCATGTTATGCCCACCTTTTGAGCAGACAACCTTTTTTTTAGGCCAGGGCATGTACACTGTGGAGATCCTGATTAGTGGCTTTGATTGCAAAGAATGGATATGTGCCCATGTGTATGGAGGTGCTTGTACGATTAATAAAATCTCGCTTTAAGTTAATGTTTCTTACCTTTTGCTTGGTTGCAGATAGTATTGGCGGTTGGAACCAAGTTGCAAGCTATCATCACAAAGATGGCGATTGAAATTCAAGAGCGACATGCAGTGGTTCAAGGAATCCCTCTTGTGCAAGTTGGAGATAAATATTTTTGGTTTGGTCGACCTAAATTACTTCTGTTTCTCATCCATTATACACTTTTTCAGGTATTGCTAACTCTCTCTTTGATAATTATTATCCAGCATCCTAAATATCATGGTATTTTGAAAATATTGTGATAATATCACAACGTTTACTTAAAATGTGATTTTACAGATTAAATTGTGATACTGCCAAAACATCGTTAGAATTTGAAATATTACTTGAAAATTTTGATAATATTAGGATAAAAATGGAATGAATAGGAAACAGTCTACAAAGTTTCTAGCAGTATTCTGTAGTGATTTATTTTTAATTATTTAAAAGTAATATATTTTTTTTGTGAAATTCTCTTAATAATATCACAAGAAAATAGGCTGTCAATGAGCTAAGCTAGCTCATGTGCTTCCTGGCTCAACTTCGCTTGGCAGGAGTTCGAGCTCACTTCTTTTACATGCTCGAGCTCGAGCTGAGCGTATTTTACGGTCTCATTTACAATAAGTTGAGCTTAAGCAAGGTCCTGCTTAGTACGCTCAGCTTTAGTTTCTGCTCATCTTTTCAACAAGCCTGTAAAACTGAGAGAGAGAGAGAGAGAGAGGAACAATCTTGAGGAAAATGCAGACCTGATTGTAGGGCGCACCAAGATGTGTGACTACCATGGTAAGTAGGCCTGGTGGAATTAAAACAGATTAAAGTCGAGAGTTTTGAATTCATATTTGACTGGATTCTGGTCCATTTTGACTGTTTTTTTTTCTTTTTTTAAATGAGCCTTGGAAAAGGTTAAAAAAGGCATAAGTAGTGGGATTTGAACTCATAACCTTTACAATTTTTAAATAACCAACCTAACCAATATGTTGTTGCTTATAAAAAAAAATTTTGAAATTGTTAGATGGAGCAGGGACCCTAAATATGTGGATCATGCCTGTGTTTAGCATGGGTTATTGTGCTAGTTATCTTATTGTGGTTTAGGTTTGGGAATTGAAAACTTCTCAAACATTAAGACTAGCATCGTTTTTTGTTCCATGAAGCCTTTATAAGTAAGTTACGACTTATAATTTGATAAATAGATCAATTATTTGGAGTTTTTTTCTTTTGGGTCAATCAATTTCTATATGAATTGAAATGGTCGAAGCCTGGTTTAGGTGATTAATGATAAGGATTTGAGCACTTATTTCCTTCATAGTCTAATATATACCACAACACATTAAAGCAAAGCTAAGTTGTTGTATCTAAACACAAGCTCGAGCTTGAGTTTGAGTCATCTATGTTTTAAATAAAGTACTTTGTTTTTGAAATGAAATGAGCTTGACTTAACGTAAGGTCAGATCATATTTTATTTGAGCTAAGCCTGAGCTTGATTGCATGCTTCAGAGCTGACCTGAGCTCAAGTCGGGTAGCTTAGAAGCTTGACCCTGTTGCATTGAGTCCAAGCCAAGCCTGAGCAAAATGAAGTTGTTTCATTGACAGCCCCAAGAAAACTCCTAAATTTGAAAATATCATTACATTTACCTGAGGCGATAATTTCACAAGAAGATATTTAAGACAATGGCATCACCCTAGGTAGATTTAGCAGATAAAAGTGGGGACAAGCTCAAGTAAACTTGGCTTGTTATTCGAACTATGATACTTGGCTACTTAAAACAGAGAACATATCTATGTCTTGCTGTTGTTAATTGTGAAATCAGTGTCCGTGTTGCATCCATGGTGTGTCCGTCATAGCCATGGCAGTCCTGCAATTTCTTGGCATCATAATTTGAAAATTAGTGTGTTTCAATAAGGCTAGTGCTGGAATCCATCCATATATTTAATGGGGTGTCCAAATTCAAAGTTAAATGTATTTACAGCATTGCAATTTTTACCTGAATGCAGTAAGGTTGCAATATCAGCATAAAGGACCCTATCCGGATTATGGAAATTGGCTTAGGTTTTGACTTCACTACTCAATTTTATAGTCTGTTTGAGACTTGTAATCATAACTCATAATTTGAAGTATTTCATCTCCAAATATCTGAGAGGCTGTGTGTTTTCAAATGTTTTGCAGAATGCATTCCAGATCACATATTTCCTATGGATATGGGTATGGCCTGGTCTCTTTGTCACCAGTTTTTTATGTTGTGATTATGAATTTTTCCCATGAGTAATGCTCAATGCAGTTCTCTCTGTTGACAGTATGAGTTTGGACTGCAATCTTGCTTCCATGAAAATTTGCCGCTTTTAATTACTAGAGTTTTGCTTGGGTGAGTTTTAATCACTTTTGTTTTAATGTATGTATGGCATTGGGGTTTCTGGATATTCCATTTACACATGTTATAGTTGTGTTTGACCTTGACAGATTAAATAGATGTCAACCATTTCCTTCTATAGCGGTGGCCAAAAAAGCTCAAGGAAATCATCTTTGGGCCAGTGTGGCACAGGTTTACAATAGTTTTACATTAGCCTTTCTCATGCCATTTCGGCATGAGAATCAGCTGGGCCATAAAATTTGTGGAGAGCCCTTAAAAATAGGCTAAACCCCATAAAAGGGACCACATGTTAATTTATCACCAAAATGTGTTGGCAACAGCTAGTTTCTTCTGAGTCAAATGATCAGCTGTTCTTCTAAATAAATGAGATGTATGCCGCATAATTATGGTTACGTGGACCATCTGTATTTTATGTTTATTTTAGTATCGCATGCATGCATCGTAATGATTGATGAACCCTTTTCTCTGTCAATTGTGACAAATTGCATTTTTTTTTTCGTTGTTCCAGCAATGGTGAAGTTGAGGCCGCCTTGTTGGAATGGATCCCATTCATATTTTAGGCTGTAACATGGGTGGTGCATGCCCTAGTGTCAGATGATTTTAACTACTGTTATGGATAGCAAAAGGACAATTACAGCCAATGATCCACATTTATAGCATGGCCAAAATGGCAATTACGATATACCCAATATGGAAGATTTTTGGAATATCACTCATCAATAGTAGGACCTATCATGTGAATAGTTGAAATTGTTGAGGGTAGGTTCAACATGTACAAGTTTGTTGAACCATCCAATTGGTTCAATTAGGCATTTTAATTTTTTCCTGTAGTTTTAAAAGAAACCCAGTACTCATACAATGTGGGTTCTAACGTACTTATCAAAGGAAAAGAAAGTGGTTTCTTGTAGTATGGATGGGTTTAATTTATCTTATTACATAAATTGTTGATTTGGGTGGTGCAGAGTGGTCGTTCAGTTCTTGTGCAGCTATATTACTCTTCCACTCTATGCACTTCTATCTCAGGTATTGTTTCTATCTACTTACTGAAGAGAGACTATTTTTCTAGAGATGACTTAATTTAAAATTGGCAGTTCTCTTTCACAAAAGTGATATTCATCTATACAGTCAATGTGAGATGATATTCTGACTCATCTGTCCCAAATTTATAGTAGTGATTGGCAGTGAAATTGATTCTGGTAGAAAAGAAAGAAATAGTAGACTGGAACCCAAAAGAAAAAAAAAAAGAAAGAAAGAAATAGCAGTATTCCAACTAATGCTGTTCCTGGTTTCTTCTCTGGAATACATAGTATAATGGGTTATCTGTGATAATTGATTCCACCAAAATATTTAGACCAGTTGCTATGTTAGATATGTAGAAACATACCTCTAGTTACTGTTGTGATATCCCCCAAAATGAAACTAGGGTTAATGTGAGGTTAGGGGCCAATTGAAATTTTTTGTGTTTAAAACAACATGTGACTCCTAATTGGATCCCACACAGGATCTCAGGTCCACAGTGAAGTTCACAACATTCAACAAATACCAAATAATGGCAGAAGAATTAATTGTCAATCGGTATCAAACATTAAATTAAGTATGCACGTTCAAAGAATATTAAATCTAAGACTTTAAGTTGCAAAATAAAATAAATGTATTTAACTGAAGAACCCCAATAACAACTTGGGCAAATAAATAAAAGTCTAAACTAAAATATAAATCCAATATATGTGAGTCACTGATGTGCTGGATTAGATGATTCAGTAACCATCATTTGCACCCCACTTGGTCTCATCAGGTAGCTCAAGCACTTGAAACGCTTCACCCTCCGCCGCCTCCTCGGGATAGCCGAACTTGGTATCTATACACCAAGTTAAGCATCATCAAACTACGACGAGTCCGCAAGTAGATAGACATACCTCATAACCGACATACAATATCAAAGGTGCATAAAAGATAGTAAATCATGTGAGAGACAAACAATAATCAGTAATGAGAAAGACAGGACATCTTAATCCAAAATCTACAAAAGTGAGCGCATAAGTCAACAATAGGGCGGTCGACCCATCCAAATCATCGGGAAAGATCCCGGTCAAATCAGGTGGTCAATCCTGTTAAATCATCGGAAGAAGCCTAGTCAAATCATAGAATGCCAAGCAATCCCGTTTAAAGCGGTGATCAACCATTCGAAATCAAAATCGATTTGCAGTAGTCATCAAAATGACCTCGAATTACATAATATACAGATAGATTAACTTAGAGGTGCTCAGACTCCGAGTCCCATGTCAAAGTGAAGGGCTAGCTTTCTATGTACGCACACGGGTTCAGTAAATAAAGAGACTACTCCGAAATCACAGTTTGCACAAACCCCATGTAGTTAGTCTTCTTTACAATCCATTGTAACAAATGCCAAGCCTCCAAGCCTCAACACGGTCATAGTCAATGCAATGGGTGCAAACTAATGAAAGCATGTACATCACGTGTACAATGTATCAATAAATGCAATTATGCATACCCGAAGGCTAAGAAACATATTACAAATAAATTTCTAATTTCATGATCCCAATTTATGCACCCGACAATTCTACTTGAACCAAGATGAGGTGAGGTGGGGATATTTAGAAACAATTATCACTGATGCATAGTCCCAATTCTCATCTCAACCGAGTTCAGAATAGTTTGTACACCATACGTAAACCGGACGATCCGTAAGAGGAATGCATGTTCAAATACGCCGCTTACATAGTAATTTAAGGTGGGTTTATCGAAAACCAGGTCAAATAGAGTCTAATCATCGAAACATGATTTTAGGAAAACATATGGGTTAATTATAGAGGTACACAACCCCATACGAGCTCCCACATTCAAACTTGCATAAGCATTGAGCCATGCCCTCTCCATTCATAAATAAAACCACCATAAATCTACTATATTCATCATACATCAAATTCAAGCCTAAATCTAGCATGTGATTCCAATTTCATCAATAATGGGCAAAACATAATTAATGTAAACACTATGTGAAAGAATCAAGAGGAAGTAATGCACATCATCAATAAACCATGGTAATCTACTTGCCTTTGATGAAGGTGGTATACGAACTAGAAGAAAACCAAGCCAACTAATCCACATTGAAGCTCCAAACGCAAATCCTACCCAATCCAAGTATATAAAACAAAAGAGGAGACTCATGTGAGTCCTCTAAATTAAATCTAAAGGTTAAAATCTACAAAACCCTATAATATAAGAAAATATGAATTCACCTATAGTTTTGATTAATTGCTAATGGCTTAAGGATAGGGTTACCTGGGATGCAAAAGATGAGAGAAACACGATGGAGGTCTTTGATCGTAAATCTGATGGTTGAATTTTTTAGTTGAAAGATGCTAGAAGATTAAAAAGAAGAAGATGAAAGAAGAAAAGAAAAGTTGCTGAGGAGGGGCGTCCGTATAGTATTGTGGGAGAGTGAAAGAGAAATAAGTAGAGGAAGGAATTAAAAGAGAAAGAATAAATAAGGAAAGAAATAATAAGAGAAAGGAGAGAAAATAAAGAAAGAAATAAAAAAAGGAAAGGTGGATTCGTTCCTCCTGATGAGAAAACATGAGGGAGAGAGAGTGATTTGGTTTCCAGATTAATTACCAAAAATGCTATTGAATTAATGTTTGGGTTAAAAACTTATTTTGGCCATAACTTGTAAATCATAGGTCGAATCGAGTAAGTGCAGGGGGCAAAAGTTCATAAAATAAAATAAGCTTTTCAATGAAAATAATATTGACATGGCTTCGAGGAGATGAAGTTTTGACATTATTTAATGGGTTTTTGGTATTTTCGAATAAAGGCTTAAGTACAAGTGGGTTGGGATTTTGGGGTTCAAGATGGGTTCAATTTGAGTCAGGGTAAACTAATAAAAGTCTTAGAATTAGGTCACTTACCCAATGAGCCTAGAACCTCACAAATCGTAAAATTATGAAATAGGGCTTCTAGCTTCTTAGAAATGCCAACTACCTCCTACTGTGCTCAAATGAGCTCTAGACCCGATTGGACTTCGTACACATGATCCTAACTCAAATTCAGACTCTCGTGGACTCTAACAAGTCCTAATTAGCTAACATACAATTTAATTAATAAATATTCATATTTAGGTTACAGAACGTTACAATTGGTACCAAATCTTATAAAAAAAAAGTTATTGATACCAAAACAAAGCCCGTTCAGGGTTTAACACTTTCTACGGATCAATAAACTATACCATTAGTTATTTCATTAACCTCTAGATTTGTCTTTGGCTCCTTGTGGTTCATAGGAGACATGAAAACTCTTTTGAAGAACTCTTCTCTCAGTAGGACTTGCGTAAAAGACTCAAAATCAGAAAATAATTTTAAGAGTTGATGCAGTCATGCTACACTGTTTTTGCAAAGATCAAATGAAAACTAGATTAACGTGTAATTTCCTAGAAAATTATTATTTCAGTTACAAGTTTAGTTGATACACAACTTAAAGTTTGGTCACTCATTATTCCTTTATTTTGATCAAATTGATAATGTTTGAATCTTCAGATGGGATCACAGATGAAGAGGTCCATCTTCGACGAACATACTGCCAGGGCCCTTAAGAAATGGCATGACACTGTTAAGAAGAAGCATGGGAGGTCCGCTCGTTCTCCTACCAGGACAGCGGGTGCGAGCCCGGTTATGAGCCCAAGTGCCTCTCCAATGCACTCTTACCTTCACCGTTTCAAGACAACTGGTCATTCAGCTTCGCAATCCCGCAGGAGTTACATTACTGATCAAGATGTGTCTGACATGGAAAGTGACGAGCCTCATTTGTCACAGACAGCAGGTTTAATCCCAAATGCTGAGAACAATGGTTCGGAGTTCGAGTTAAGAGAGGGGGAACACATGGATGAACACCGCGATGAAGATGACTTTTCATTTGTGAAGCCTGCTCTATCAGAGGAAAAGACCACATGATAATGATAATGATGAAATCATAATCAGGAGGGAGAGTAGGTCATGACAATGACCATCTGTTTTCATGGGCATTTTTTCTCTCCCTGTTCCATGTGTTCTCTCATGTGGATGTCATATAATTTTTAGGCTACAGGTCATTTTGCATGCATTGTAAATTTGTATTGACAATTAGCTTATTAGTAATCTTTTTTATTTACTGGAGACTTTGCGGTGTGACCTTTTTTTGGCCAAACTTTCTGTTTCCATTTAGATGTTCATTTCATGGGCCTAAATCAATCTGACCCTCATTTATTAGCTTGCTACGCATCGAATTGCCCGGGAAGAGGTAGGGTGGCAAGGTTGGAGTCCTATTAGCTCAAGAAAATATTATTGAGTTGCACCTCTTTTAAGGTACAAGAGTTTTTAGAGTGGATAAGGTGGGCCAAATTACAAATCTACAGCAGGGCCGATTGTTTGGACTGGTGCAGTGTATGCTACTGCTTGTTTGGATGGTGTTGGTGAGGCAGGCCGGACATGTTTTAGTAAATGGGCTGGACCTGGGCTGACTTGGCCCACTCAAATGAATTAATTAAAGTTTCCATTGGTTGGGCTGGTCAAGAACGGGCTTGATGATATGTAGCGGACTCACGCTGCCCCATGCACTAATGAGCCATTAATTATGGGTCAGGTTTGAGCATAAAGTTTGGGCCTGTTGGAGGCTGTCCCAGCCCCAACCCGACCCTTTAAACCAAAAACTAAAAGTTTGTCGAGGCCAGCCTAGTAGACTGTTTTGTGAAGACTGGCACTGTTTTTCAAAGGCCTTTCGGATTTCTGTTCTTAACATGACGCATTATGCAAGCAAAGATGTAAAAGAGGGGGAAATAAAAAATTGCAGTTGTGTCCATCCCCGTCCAACCGGTGGTTCATTCGGTTCAAATTGTGACTTTAGCACTTGAACATTATATTTTGTTTGATAAAATGGATTTATAATAAATCATAAAAAAATAAAAAAAATGCGTATAAAACTTTTGGCTTATTTTTCTTAGAAAAAAAGTACATGAGAGTAAGAATATTTTAAAATGTCTCTATATTTTCACACAACCTAAAAAAGGCTCCTATATTATTTTACTAAAGTCGCCTTGACGGACGCTCAAATGGTGGAAGATGCATCATGGGTGGTCATCTCTTTAGT
The DNA here is from genome assembly GCA_037013555.1 of Sextonia rubra. Lineage (NCBI taxonomy): Eukaryota > Viridiplantae > Streptophyta > Magnoliopsida > Laurales > Lauraceae > Sextonia > Sextonia rubra. Next base: position 56,396,255 of record JASUAD010000013.1, on the reverse strand, counting down.
TATATAGTTATAACATATGAAAACAATTTTGCCCCCCATGGTTAAGAAATTACATAGGCTGTTGGATTATTATTTGTCAATAGTGTCTCACCATATGTGGCCCACACCAACCCAAACAACAAAATCAGCCACACCTCTATTTGAAGTTTTAATTCAAAGACCCTTCCACGTCTATTATTATTGCTTGTAGCCCAAAAGTCATCTCTTGTATGGATAAACTCTTTGGTGGGCACCCCAATTGAACAAAAATCCAAATATAGGGCATATATTTTAAAATTTGGGTGAAAATAGTGGCCCAATATCTCTGGCACCGTATGGATGAATAATTCTATCTATGACCAAAACCATAAAACTGTCCTTTTATCTTTTAAAATAAGGGACAATCCATTTAAGTTGCTCCTTTAGACAGGGAAATAATTCTACGAGAACACCAGTAAGGTGGTTTTAGTAAAAACAAAAAAAAAGGAGGAGGGGGGATATTTCTTGAGAGCATGTGAAAATATAGGGCCTTATTTCTAAAAAATCTCTATATTAAGATCTCCATCGACGAAGCTGCAGCAGCGACTTTGCTGTTTCTCTACTGTCTGGATTGGAAAGAGAGCTTACGAAATTAGGGCGCGGGGTTCCCTGATCGATCGATCGAGAGAGAGCATGGGATCTCGATTCGTCTTCTTCTTTCTCTTCTCCATCGCGATTCTTTCCACACCTGCCTTTTCCAATCTCATCATTTCCAAGCTCGATCGACGAGTAAGTCAGCGATCGTCATCATCCCTTCCGATTTCGCTTTTCCAATCTAGGGTTTCTCAATCTGTTCCGTTTTATGTATGTATCTCATTTATGTTGCTCGTGTGCTCCAATTGGCCCCAATTTGTAGTGAAACCCAGTGTCCTAGATCGGGTTCCTTTGTATGGAATAGGGTGGATTGGAAATGCTCCACACTTAATTGGTAGTTTAAATTGTCTCACCATTCAAACGCTCGACACGTGCAATGATTGAGAAAGCCCACGCCTTTCTGCTGCGGGGGCGGCGCGAGAAAGGTTTGGGCATAAGATTAGGGGGATGCAAAATCAGAATGCCAATCTATTGATGGTCATCTAAGTTTAATGGCTATACATCGTGCGAATGTAGGTATTATGATTAATTCCAAGGGTGAATAATCTATCCGTAATGGTGTGAAACAAGTCAATTCAAGGGAAAGAGATTGGTGGAGGGTGGCCCCCTATAAGGTAGCCCAAAAGGGGCACCCAAAAGACGGGGTATCTAGCAAAGTTGCCATATAGAGATTTAGAAATAAATAGATTATCATCAAAGCCTTGTCCCAACTATATTGTGGTCGGCTACATGAATTTTGTCTTTCCATTCTCATCAATTGTGTATGTGCCAAATCTTCATATAAGTTGTACTTCTTCAAATCTTTTTTTACTACCTCCATCCATGCCCTCTTTAGCCCACCCCTTCCCCTTAGTGGGCCATCAACTTGCATAGTCAAACATTTCCTTACCAGCACCATTGTCGGCTGGACAACTGATTTTGTAGGAATAGATCTAAATATAAATATAGGTCGTTCCCAAGTCGTCTTGCAGGAACTTTGAGAGATACCTTGAAAATGATCTTATTTGCATACTTAGTTATTTAAGTATGTATGTTTATGTGTATAAATGCATGCATACAAACTCAGTTGTTGTATTCACTTCTCAGTCATACAACATGGGATGTGGGTTTGGGTTTGAATTCATGCAGTGACAGCCTTCTGTTTGTATTCCTCTCCTTCAAAAGGATTATTTTAAAGGGAGGATAGGATGCCTTTAAAATATTCACGCGGTTGCTATTGCTTTGTTTCTATTGAAATCATTTTTATGCAAGACAAATTATTGCATAATTGTAGTGGCTACATGTCCGTAGATTTTTTAAAGGGGGCCTCTTGTAGTCCTTTTCTACTTGTTCTTGTCTTGACTATGCTTACCTAACAGTATTTTTTCCCTCTTTTTTCTCAGATTGATTTGACTTCGCATATTGTACGGGTTGCATCAACACTAAAGGTGCGTGTCTGTTTTGTCTTTTTGTTGTCAATATGATAATGTGTGTAAATGTTACTTCATGAAATTTCTGCTTCTCTGTGAGAGACAACTTTTGAGTTATATGTTTTCTCTTGAGGTGGTCTGTATCGGGATGCTTTCTTAGTTTTCTTTAATTTTATTACATTTCAAGGAGCTGGTGGGTTAATCTATGTTACTATTTTAGCTCGATTCAATATCGTGATGATTTTTTCTTCTGTTGGTTCTGTTATTGCTGTTTCAAGTTCTAGACTTTGTTTGTTTTTTCTTGTTTTTGGATCTTGGAAGTGTTATTCTTCTAATGAATTAAAGAAAAAAGGAAAAAAAAAGAAAAAAGCAAAAAAAGATGTTTTTCCATTGTTGAGCAAATGCAATACAGGTATTGCATAATAAAGTGTTTTGGTTGGACTTAGAAACTGCTGCTTTTGGCTACTATACAATTGAAAATGTATGGTAACAGTTCAATGAACTATTGGAATTTCATTCGTCTATCTTGCAATGATGTAAATTGATCCATATTTTTGTTGGTAATTCTCAATCATATTAAGAAAATCGCATTTGAAGGCCTGATAAATTTGCAATAGGTGTTAGTAGGGAGTTGTTGCAGTTGGACATGGCTTCTTATTAGGGGTGTACATGGTTCGGATTGGATCGGATTGAGCCAAATTCATCACCAAACCGTTATCTCCGGATTGACGGTTCTATGATCCGTCACCGATCCGTTGCCCTTTAAAACCGATCCGAACCGGACCGTGGATCAATGGCTCGAATTGGTTAAAACCGTTCAATATGTTAGTAGAGCCCATGATAGGAATTCTTCTTGCAATAAAATAAAATAAAAAAAGAAGTAAATGTTGTAGGTGGCCTGTTGGTAAAACTTGATCATAGGTAAAATAAAAATATAAGTAAAAGTTGTAGGTAGCCTGTTGGTAAAACTTGATCATAGGTAACCATCTCTATCTTTCCTGTGTGCCCATTTCCAAATTATTAGATGAAGTCATTGTTAAGATTAACACATTGGACATGTTCATTTTATGAAATGTCTAAAAGAGACCCGATTTTGAAGAGGTTCAAAAAGGACACATTCAACCATCCTATCAGCTCTTACAAGGTGATTATGGTATAAGATAAACAAGGTGATTGTGGTATAAGATAATTGCTACATCGTTAGATATATATAATGCAGAATACGAGTAATAATGGAAATATATACAAATAGATACCCCAAATAAAATCTTTAAGCAAAAATCCTAAATTTTGAGTACTTCAAAATCATAAAAGACTAGCTAGCATATATTAAATCAGTTTTTTAACTGAATTCCACTCTTCTAACCCAAAAAAATTGTATTACGAGTTCCATAAGGTTTTTAAAGGATCCTAACAGAAACTCACCAGGAAAATCTTAACAAAAGGATGAAACAAAACACACAAAACACTTAAACCTTCTGGAAGATATTTTGCAATGGGTACCACACAAAACACCTAAACCTTTTGGAAGAAATTATTGTCTTTTAATATTTTTTATATAAAAATAAATATATATTTATTTCAACAGATTCGATCGGTTTAAATCCATGGATTAAGGGTAAAATCCGTTACCAATCCGTTACTAACGGATTAGGATTTTTCCAATCCGTCACCAATCCATTAACCATCGGATCGGTCAAAAAACCGCGGATCGAATTGGTTTAACGGATTGACGGATTTTTTGTACACCCCTAGTTCTTATGATAATCTCTATGTGGAACTTTTTTGCATTCAAGCACAATCCTCTTCTGCTTGCCTGTTGTATTATTATTATTATTATTATTATTATTATTATTTGTCCTTTTTTTTTATGAACACAATAGCAACTTTTGTTTCTAATAAAAATGATGAGAACTATTTTTGATTTGTGAATTTTTCTGTATTTGCATTTGTGTTTCTGAAATTTGAATGGATTTTCTCTCTTAATTTGTAGGTGGAGAATGCAGGTGCTGCTGTGGAGTCAGAGTTTTTGTTGACCATTCCTAATTACCAGGCTAAAAACTTGGCGTATTTGTTAGCATCATCTTATGAAGGGAAAGGAAAAACAAAAGGCCCAACTATCAGTCTCCCTGTCAAAGTTGTCCATCCGAAGGGAATGCCCCTCGATTTGACTGCCTATTCCATTTCTTTGTCCAAGGGATTGGAGAAGGGGGAAAGTTTGACTCTGGATGTGTTTGCAGCATTCATCCATTCTTTGCAGCCATTCCCTGAGGAAATCACTCAAGCTGATACTCAACTTGTCTTATTCCAGGATAGTGCCTTCTATCTCTCTCCTTATCAAGTGGCCACTCAATCACTCAGTGTCAGGTTGCCTGGTGCAAGAGTCGAATCTTATACGAAACTTCAAAATACCAAGCTTGTAGACTCAGAGATTAAATATGGCCCCTATGAAAATCTTCCTCCCTTTTCATACAACTCCATCGTTGTTCATTTTGAAAATAACCATCCTTTTGCAGTTGCTCATGAGTTGGTAAGAGAGATAGAAATTTCTCATTGGGGCAATGTGCAGATTAATGAACACTATAACCTTATTCATGGTGGTGCTCGCAACAAAGGTGGATTTTCCAGGTTTTGTTCTTATGTTCCTTGAATCTCTCTGTACTGTTATTGCCTTTTTATCATTAACATTTTGGGATTGACCATATTATTATTATAAACCACAGAATCGAGTATCAAGCTAGACCACACATAAGAGGGGCATCATCATTTAGGCGTCTTGTTGCTAGATTGCCACCAAGAGCTCATTCTGTTTATTACAAAGATGAAATTGGCAACATATCCACATCAAATTTATGGGTTGATGCTAGAAAGGTGACTTCTTTGACACATGAAAACTTGGACACCGTGCAGATTTTTGTCACATGTAACTTAGAATAATTCTTGATAATATATGTAATAGTTGTTACTTGTTACAGCTTTGACTGAGCTTCACTTCTGTGTATATCTATTTGCAGACTGAACTAGAAATTGAGCCTCGATTTCCAATGTTTGGCGGTTGGAAAACATCATTTACCATTGGCTATGGCTTACCACTTCAGGATTTCCTATTTGAGTCGGAGGGAAAGCGATTCCTCAATATCTCTTTTGGTTGCCCTATAGATGAAGTGGTCGTTGACAATCTATTTGTGAAGGCAAGTAATTTAACACTCAAGTAGTATGCAATCTCGTTTAGTTGTTAATTAGTTTTCCTGCACACTCAGCCTGAGGATGGTGTTGTCAGATCTTTTGGTTCATCTTGTGCTCGGTTTTCGTTTTTTTTTTCTTTTTCTTTCTGTTCCTTTTCTATTGAGTGCCCCTAATGCAATCATACATATCTTGACACATAAAGCTTAGCTTAAGTAGTCATTGCTTTGTCAGACCCCAAAACATACCCTAGAATTTGGAATGTAAATGGGCAGGGTTCGTTATGGTCCCCACTCCATTTTTGCTGAATGGACCTGACTCCAGTCCTGAATTACATGTATGCATGTACAAAAACAATGTCATATGTGGATGAATCAAATCATGGCCTGTTAAATTTAACATCAGGAACCCTGTTAAATTTAAATCAGGAACAACTGCCACCTTGGGGCAAGAGCGCTTTTGACTGTATTCATTTTATATAAATATATTATTTCATGTAATATAATTATACACGCTATTTAATGTAACTCAGGTAATCAGACATTCATCCAATTGGAACCATGTCCAGACCTGACTGTCAGTGAGGTCCAAAAAGAGGGCCCATACCCAAAATTTTCAGTTCAAATCCTTTTGGTGACTGGGTCATCGGTGGTCCATTGACATCCTTATCTAGGATTATATGATGGGGGTGAAACTAGACCCACCCCTTATTCAAATTCTATGTTAACACTTCACATATACCTCTGAATTGGCAACTTCTCAGTTGGGCCTCACAGTTTTCATCTCTTCAACAAAGTAGATAACAACTTATTGATGTGTATATGTATCTTCATCTTTTCGCATACATGACTTCTACACTTACTCTATTCTATCATGTTTCTCCTAGTTATTATATGCATCTATTTCATTGGAAAGTCAACTTTCTGGTTATTCTCATTGTCACTGTTCTTTTCTACAATCATTTCTTATGTGCTTGTTAATTTACGTCACCACCTTCTTTCCCTTTTTTTTGAGATTATAGATAATCTTGAGGTAGGAATTGCTATAAAGCACAATCCTATTTTCTTTGTTTAACATTTTGTGACCATAATGTTCTACTTGCTTCTCGAAGGGAATGAAAATTGTTCTACGGCTTTTGTTGGTGAAATTTTGTTTCTAATATTATCTATTTGCAGGTTGTGCTACCTGAAGGTTCAAAAGAAATATCTGTCTCAGTTCCATTCACTACAAAACAATGGCAAGAGGTTTGGTGCTTTTACCAATCTTTTACACAATGTTCAAGCTATTATATATCAAATACAACTACTGTTGTCTCTTATCTTATGACAATGACGCTAAATAAAAGTTGTTGCATTCTCTTAATGGGGCATGAATTCATTACAGATAAAACATTCCCATTTGGATATTGTTGGGAGGCCAGTGGTTGTGCTACAAAAGAAGAAAGTTGTGCCAGAGCATAACCTGCATTTTCAGGTAGGGGTCTTTATTTCTCTTGGAGACCATTGAAATATTTTTTTTATTAACCTTGGAAAATACTTGAAGTACTCAATCTTTATTCATCATTATCGTCAAAGCACATTGGGTGTTTCTTAGAACTTGATTTTATATTCTTACTGTATCTTATCTTTTTGTTTGTTTTTGTTAATGTTGTTTGTTAGCTGTAACCATTATAAGAATTAAAAAAAAAAATTGTTGTAGTTATAAAATGTTAGAGGTATTCATTACTTCATCAATGATGTGTATAATCCTTTTTGGACCTGGACTTTCTTTCCCTCCAGGAAGTTCAAGAGTAAAATTTGGTCATGACCTCCTGCAGAAGCACAGGACCATATCCTCTGGTTGAGATTCTCCATTGTGATAAAGACTGATTGCAAAGCTTGAAAGCTGACTAACTTCCATGTCCAACAAATTTCTTCAAAAAATGGTGGTCCAAATTGAACAGCAAAGAGGAATGTAGTGAATTACATTAGCGTTAGGATTTATAGCCTTCTGAATGGAACTCATTTAACCTTGTGCCCTTCCAAATTTAGGTCCTGCTTCCCTCTCCAGCTTTCAACACAACATAAACAAGAAAAGGCATCACGAAAAGTTAGAATGCCTTTCCATGATGCAGAAGATCTAGCATTTGATGGTCCAGCACATAGTACCTGATTCACAGTTTGTATGATTCGCATTTGAGTTCGTAGTTTGCAATCTGAAGCTTACCTCATTTTGCAAATTCAATGGCATAGGTTTACTTAATTTGTTTTTCAATTTGTTTGATTCGTAAGTCAAATTTGATGAGTTCGATGAACTAATTTGATATAGTTCAAGATAATTTACAAGGGATCCCCCGTCATTTTTCATCAAAGTGTCTTTTTATATTGGGATTATCATTAGGGCTCATTGAAAAAATCTCAACCACTTATCATCTCCTTTATGTGGCCCAAAATCTTGGTTTAATCAGAGTAAAATCCGCCATTAGATTGATGATTGTTGTTCATATGACTAAAATATGCAAGAATAAATGGGTGAAAATTTATTTTTTACGTTTTACTTAATTTAACAGTGGCCCAAACTCAGATTTTTTAAAAAATTGGCCCATCACTAATTCACTTGTAAAAGACTTCTTTTTACTTGTTTAGCTGTTTTTAAATGGGCCCTAATTCTTGATTAAGAGATAGTCATATCTATTTTATAATTCAATGAAGTATCACAAAATATAATATTTGGCTTTCGTGAGATTTTTAGGGTTTCACATAAACTTTCATGTATTAATATTTACATATATTTTATGAGTGATTATTCTTTCATTGGCCTCATCACATGAAAGTGGAAGAAACCCATTTTACTGGGTTTGGATTTCTGATTGATAAGGCTACACTATTCTCTCAAGACTCAAGGTATGTAGAATCAAAATATAGTGTACCCATACTATAGTCAAGTCAAGAGACGTAAGGAAAAGGAAAGGTGATTCATTCTATTTGATTACCATCCAGCTGTCAGCAATTGCGAGAGAAGAAGAGAAAGGAAAGATGGTACAGTGCGTTTAATTACCATCCCGTTATCCCAAGAAAGCAAATAACCATTGGGAAATAGAGTGAGAGACCGATGGATAACATCCTTTCAACCTTTTCATCTTCTTCTCCATCGTCCTGTGTTTCTCTGGTTTACTTTTTATTGTCTTCTCCACTCTTACTCTCTCTTCCTGGCACAACTGAACCGCTGTGATCTAAGGCATTTTGAAATCTGCAAATCAACTGACTCGAACAGTGGATTCTTCAATTCGAATGGTATGCAATTTGAGAGCATGTTGAATGAATTAGGTTACTATGGTCTAGCATACCAGCCATCACTCCATTTGATATTAAGAAAAGTGCATTTGCTATGATTCAGGAAAAAAAAAAGGATAAGTGCATTTACTTTGGCAGAACTTCTGAACCAAGTTCAGTATGCCATAGGCATTTAGATTGAAGTGGTTAGCGTATATTGATAAACCTGTAAAGGGATTTGTACGAAATATTTATAATCTCCTTTGGTGTCAGAAATACATACCAATCACAAGCTTGAAGTGTAAAATCATTACAAGGGAACTGTGTTGTCGTACACTGCATGCGAATCAATTTTGAAATAGATTATTTAAACCAACATAGTACATGGTGGCCTTGTGTTTGTACCCTCTTTTCCAGAGACAATATGCTGAGAATTTCCTTTTTGTTGTGCAGGTGTATTACAAGTTCAACAACCTAGCTTTGCTTCAGGAGCCATTGATGTTGATTTTTGGCTTCTTCTTCTTTTTTGTTGCTTGTATTGTATACATGCATACAGATATGTCAATCTCCAAAACCTCTGCTTCCTATCTGGCAAAATTGCAGTGGGATGAGGTATGCAAAATATTCAAAGATGTTATATAGTTATACCTAACTTTAATCTGTCCACTTCGTCAGTCTTTATTCTATTAACCCTGTTGCTGACCTTTCTACTTGTTGACATTTGTATGGTGATAATTTTATTAAACAAAGAACAAAAGTACAGAATGAGGGGGCAAAGGATAACAGACATTTACAGAACGAGTGCTGCTTTAATGTTGAACAGAATAATCTCGAAAAACCTCCTTTTTTGGCTCTCAGTTGACTTGTGAGCTGAATTTACATTACTCAGAGAATCTTGTTATGGATCTTTTTGACCTTATCCATTCTTGAGCCCTGATATGGATAGCTTGTTAGGAGATAGAATGGGTTTGGTTGACTTGATAACAAGATGGGCTTGGTTCAGCCTGTGTCTTGATTTGCAGTGAGGTTTGGTTCTGTTGGGTTAAATCCACCTTTAGCATCTTGGTATCTGATCTGGTTAGCAATAACATTGGACCAAAATCAGGCTGGCCTAGTTTGCGACTTGGTTACCAGTGTATATGTGAAGTTTTTTTTTTTTTTTTTTTGAAAGGTAAAAGTCATTAAGAAAAGCAAGCAGTACAAGAGAGAGATACTGACAGGCTTGCAGGCAACACCCAGGACAAAAGGAGACCAAAAAAAACACCCAAAATAAAGAAAAGAAAGGCAGAGGGCCTAATAAGATAGGGCAATGTCCTTCCAATTCAGCAGCAATTGGTCCATCACAATCCCTTGAAAAAAGGATTAAGAGGCAACCAGAAACCAACAAAAAGCTTTATCTTATCAGTAACTGAATTCACACTTGAAACAATCCTTAAAAACACCTGGCATTTCTCTCCTTCCAAACACAGGTTATATGTGAAGTTAATATGTATTCTCAAGCATAGTTGTCAATTCTGATCCATTCTGGCTTATTCTAGCTGGAATGTTATGGAACTGGCCTAGATTGGAACAAAAACTATATCTATATATATAATATGAATATTAGTCTGCATCCTTGCCTCACCCTAAGGTGAGGGATGCTTGTATGCCTTTCCGTATTTGTACTTGAGCATTCCTCTTTTATAAATGACATTTCCTCTTTTACACATGAATAGTTCCAATTATGTAAGTGTCCCTCACCCTATGATTAGGCAAGGATGTACACACACACACACACACACACACACACATATATGGGGGTGTATGCACATAAATATTGTCTTATATATATATATATTGCACAAATTCTTGTCCATTGCAGTTAGAATAGGCCGAAGTTGAGTTTTAGGACTAGAACAGCTGAAATTAGCCAGTTCTGTCTCGAATTGACATAAATCAGCCAATGTTGCTTGTGCGGTGGTTCAGAGAGAGAGAGAGAGAGAGAGAGAGAGAGAGAGAGCGCGGGGGGTTTGGGGGGTGGGGGGGTGGGGAGATAAAGAAGAGAATTAGAGGAATACTTGTCAATGTGCAGAGTAGCACTTTGGAGTTCTTCTTCTTCTCCTTTAAGGTTTTTTTTTTCCCTCTTCCTTTTTCACATAAGTTTATGATACTTGGGCTTGGGAAGATCTGTGGGCTCTACGGTGGGGCCCATCTATTAAAATTTTAAACTGTCTAAAACTCATGCATAGGCCGTAGCTAAACTTCACTCCAATGTGAAATAGGGCCATAGTTAAAAATGGGCCCTATCCAAATTTCACTTTAAGAGGAAATGGGCTCTAGTCATATTTTGCTCTTATAGAAAATAGGCCCTAGCCGAATTTCTACCCTTTTTCTTTTCCTGTCAAATTTAGGTATTCTTTTTTTTTTTTTGGTTTATTTTGAATGGGTGTCATACAGCCAAATCTCACTTTTTAATATGTCATACAGTTTACTGATTTCTTAGGTTATCTTAAATATGAAGTTGAATTTTTGATCTGGTGATAGGTGCAAGCGACAGTTCAGCAAGTTCAAAGTATCATCAACCGTTGTTTAACTGTTCATGATAAGCTGGAGGCATCATTACATGACCTTTCCAGGAATGGTGATGTTCAAGCTTGTAAAGCAGTTCGCAAAGCTGCTGATGCATTGTTTAAAGAATATGCGAAAGAGTTGAAACCCTTGCTTGGGTTCTTGCAATCATCTCCGCAGGCTGCACATTTGTGGCCTAAGGTTAGTTGGCCTTTCCCTTGTTTAAACTTTCAACTACACACTAATAGGCTTTTAGTGATGATTATAAATGTGTGCGATAAGTGGAAACTATAACATTATAAATATTGACATTATGCTATACAAATTGTTAGTTTAGAGCTGCTAAAAAAGGAATTTTAGATTAATAAAAGATTTGTGATGCTTGGATTGTTTCTCAAAAGTTCTGTGAAAGGAGAACCATTGAACTGTTAAATAACTGAAAATCTGGACTTTTGGAGCATCAGACAGCCCTTGAATATGCTCCTTTTGTGCAATAGAAAAAGGCAAAGGCTTCTCTTCTTATTTTAGTCAAGCAGTCATTTGTAGTTGATCATCATTTTCATCCTCTTTGAAGCCTCGCTTATCTATTTGGGATCAGCTTTGTGAGTTTTCCTTTCCATTTAACCCTTTTTAGCCATTATTTTTGCATCCTAGCATTGGAATTTGTTATTCAAGTATTCTTATTTGATTCAAGACAAATAGTACTGACTCATGGAGTACTAGCACACATGGAGTTTGTTGTTTGTATTTGATGATTTTCTAAAATATGTATCCTCTGTATTTTGTCGTCTACGGTATCTCAGTCACCAACAATATTTTTTTTTTCTATTTCCTGTAGTTGTTTTGCATGATGAGATAGGAAATGTAATGAATTAGGGAGAGAAAGCAATCTTATATGTATTGGAAAGGACTGTCTAAGTGTGGATCCCTCACCATTTCCATGTTCATATATGGATTGTAATTACCAAGTAGCTTTCTTTGCCCACATGTCTGTAGTGATGGTCAAGGAAACATGTTTGATTTTTTTTTTTCAAGGACATGGCAGTAGATGACGGTAGTGCACTGTCACTAAATTCAAATTGGGGCATGGGTGGGTTTCAACCGGTTTAGTTTTGGATTCTTCCTGTATTTTTTGGCTCGACTAAAATGTACTTAAGTTCTGGTGAAGTATTGTTTGCCCTGTTTTGGAATCCCCATTGGAATGCAATACTGTGACCAAAATTGGCAACAGTGCGTGGCCCAAAGAAATCTACATTGAGTGTTTTCTGCCACTTTTCTTGCTTGATTAGGGGTAAGGCTGCTATTCATGTTTAATTTTTTCCTCTGGCTAATGTGTTCTTTGGTTAAATATGATTTTTTATTCTATTTTGCTATATTTAGGTGGATGAGCTGGTTGCTAAGGAGAAAGAGATGCAAGAGAGGTCTATGTTGAAGCATTCAACAGTGGTTGAATGCTATGAGAAGAAATCTGGGGGACGTGACATTGAGAATCGTGTTGCTTCCCACCAGGCGAAACTCACAGCCTTAAGGCATGAAGTTGATGATCTTCTTGAGGTTGTCAGCGAGATTTGATAGGTCATAGGCTTATTTGGTAGAAGTATCTTTATACTTAATCTGCTTATCTTTTGAAGGGAGGACCACAATTTTGGTGTCATCAATGGTTCTAATGAGCTGAACTTGCGCCTTTTTTTTTTATAGTTGTAATTAAATCACACTGGAAATCATGTCTCAGGAAAACTACTTTGTATCTGGACATGTATCAGTTTTCAATGCAGACTTCTGAAAAGATCGGCATGCAGGTGTCTCATTATAGACCCTCTAAGACGGAGGCAGCACATTTTGCATAGGCATGGGTTGTTGAATCTTTTAAACAGGAACTAACAAAAATTATAGTTCAGAAGGTATTTCCTCTGTAATTCTGAATCTAACATAATGGTCATTTCCCCAATCTGTTATGTTTGGCAGATCAGATTGAACAGTGCTATGAAGGGTGAATTGGACTTCAATGTGATCAGAAGCAGTGGTGTATGTACAATGCACTATTGTAAAATTGAAGAGTGCTAAATGGCCCTGGGGAATCCGAGTCAACCATTTGTTCTTTGATTAGCAGATTTCCCCATATGTTGGTTTTCTGTTAGCTGGCCCCTTGGGGCTCATTTGGATCCTCAGTAACTGTTTGCGGGTTAACATGTCAGGTATCATGCGCCCTTGGGTAACCAAGTTTTGGTCTTTTCCAAGAGCAAAGGCATGTTGACTGGTTGCTGGGCCACCCAAGAGCCGAACCTGCCCTTTTAAGTGATTCACCTGCGTGCTCATTTGACCCATGGTTTCATGGTGGCTAGTTTGTACAAAAGAATCAAGAATGCTTTAGGAGAAATTAACATAGCCTTTTAAGTGATTCAGCTGCCTGCTCAGTTGACCTCAGGGTGTCATGGTGGCTAGTTTGTCCAAAAGAATCAAGAGTGCTTTAGGAGAAATTAACATGGCCTTGTCTCCTGATGTGAAATAGCGACCATCTTAGTGCATTTTGGCAGGCTAATGTGTATACGTGCACCTTGTTGATAATTTTTTATTTCTAAGTTGGGCCAGCTGTGGTATATTACTTGTTGACAGTTTTTTATTTTATTTTTAAGTTGGGCCAGTGGTATGTTACATGTGGGGCAACCTATCCACACACAGATGGATCGGTGGGTGTTTGTGTGAGAAGAGACACTGCTTTTCACTCAGGGTTTCTGCTGACGAAGATGATATTTGGAGTTCAGGTTGTTGGAAATGTCATGGGTCGTGGAGAAGTTAAAAAAGCTGTAATGTGGTGAAACACAAGGCACCGCAGTTGCAGGGGCGTCTCCTCTCACAAAGTAGCCCGTCGGTCCCTGCGCGGGTAGATTATATTATATGCATCGTACCATTCACCCATAAAAAATAAAAAAAAAACTGAAATTTAAATTGCTAAATATTGTGGCACCTGTTTATTTGTACTTTGTGCAGATTTCACTCTCATGGAGTTCTGTCCACCGTCAAATTGATAAAGGGAATTCACTACTGATTTTGTTTCGGGCTTATACTCAGCTTTCATTTATCTTGTGACCAAAAAACACTTTCCTGTTGATCGTCTTTGCTGTTGTCAGTTTATTTTAGTGAGTGTCGAAAAGTTTAGTGTGTTTGCACCCAAGGGAAGCGGAAGGACCCTTTCCTCCTAGTGTACTATACAATTGAAAATCTAACATTTTTCCTTATAAAACTCGCCACAGAATTGTTGGTTATCTAAAAACTATAATCTTGTTGAAAAAAATCTAAGTAGAATATGATTTAAAAAAAGTTCTTGTTTTTTAATTCTAATTTACAATTAGTTTGCTTGGTAAAATTATGAAATGAAGCTCTTGTTTCGTGAGGTAATTAAGGCCCACATTTTGAAAATAAAGATATAGTATCCACTATTTGCGTCATTTTGAAAACTTTATAAGGTCATTTTAATCTTAAAAACTCTTAAATTTTACATTTATCAGCTCTATCTTCTTAGGCTGAAAAACGTTATTAAAAGAACCCTCTCTCACCACTTGCTTACCAAATACTCTAATATATAAATAAGAAATAAATCCCAAAAATTTGAAGAGTTCAACCACTTTGATTGAATCAATGGTCTATAAAAGAAGGATTCGACCGCACTCTATAAAGCATTGGTAAAAATAAAACAAAACGGCTTTATATTTCAAAGTGAAATAATGGTATCGGAGTGGGATGAAAAAAAAAGTGGTGGAGCCCACTTCTAGATGATCGATCTGTACCATTAACATATGATGACCTAGGTACATGGGTTTGGGCCTGAAATCCCCCCACTCATTTCCTAGAAATAGTTCTTCAAAATAAAAAACCTCCACAAATTTTGAAAATTGATATATTTTTTTTAACATTACTCCCTTCCCCCAATATTTCTTCTCACATAAAGCCCACAAAGTGATAGGTGCGATGAGGGTGTGGGTAATACAAACACACATCATATCCTTATCCCCTGCCTACAAACACAATACATACAACATTTCCTTGCCCAAAACCCCAGGCTTGGGCGGCTGCTCTTTCCCCTAATCCCCTTCAGTTAGGTTAGGGCTACATCAAAATGCAGACATCTCTGAGATATGGAGGCGATTCCAAATCTCTTCGCATCCATGCCAAGGAGAAGTTCCATCTCACCGACAGCAAATTTCACTTGCAGGTCTCTCTCTCTCTCTCTCTCTCTCTCTCTCTCTCTAGGGTAATCTGTAATGCTTGATTCCATATAACAAACTGGAAATAGGAAAAAGTAGCAAGTTTCCAAGGGATTTCTTGAAATCACAAGATGAAAGGAGTCCCGTATTTGTCAAAAATCTGTTTTTGCCCCCATTTGGCCGGACACTTTTTGCCCCAAACGAAATCCCAAGCATTTCAGGACCATTTTGTATTGTTCTGTTTTCTGGGCAGGCCCAACTTCCAACACAATGCATCTTGAATTGCCCTTTGATTTCATGTCATGGCAGGTTCATGGAGAGCTTGATACAAAGACTGGAGGCCCTAGCTTCTTCGCTGCGATAATTCGGAGCTTCTATCCTGAGGTAGGATGCCTGAGCTTTTGGCCTCGATTAATCCTTCATGTGTCACATGTTATCATATCATAGTGTCATGTGAAATTCGGATAAACTGTCACGTCTTATATGTGTTTATATGTTTTGTAGCTGTCGGCCAGCACCGGCATAGGGATCCACTATGATAAGCACCTTGATAATCTCAATTATTGCTTGCGTGGAAAGAAGGCATTTCCAATCTCATCGAATGGCTTATTAAGCTTTAGCGTCAAGGGGAGACTTGATTATGACAAAGATTTCAAAAAGGTTTGTGTTGTTAGCAGGCTCGTAGAAGCTAATCGCTAATTCCGTGTCGCTTAAGGCACTTAACACTTGCATTCATAATGATTGCGTTCGTGTAATTCTACTGTAATCTCTTACTTATAGGTACTTAACACTTGCATTCATAATGATTGCGTTCATGTAATTCTACTGTAATCTTTGACTTATAGGTAATTCTCAACCGCTGAGCATCTCTCATTTCCTAATTAGAATTGTGTCCTAGGAAGAAGATACTTGAACCCTCATGCCCGTGTTCTCTAAATCCACGCTTTAGGATCTTGAACACAGATGATTTATGTTCTTGCCTTTAACCCATTAGCAATCTGCCCCTGTAGACTACGTATTAGTAATTCAGCATCAGCATACACGTGTTGCAAAAGTAGAAGGTCTCATAATTTTAGATATGCAATTGAAATATACTAATTATGGTTGCAAACTCTGTTTCTTAAGTGCTGGTATGGTTCATGTCATTGCTTTTTAATTTTAGCCTATGGGGACTCATGGATGTGTAAATGTGATACACACAACATTTTATTATGACACTTATTTTCATGATATGTTTTACAATTTAAAATATCTTTTGTGGTTTTAATTTGGGTATGATTGAGCCATTTCAAACATGCCGTGTCAGACATGTGTCCTATAATGCCTGCCCAACATCGGTTCTATGAATTAGTTAACTGTATTGGAGCTTTGTGGAATCATTGTTCAATGAAATTTGCCACCCTGATATTCTACTGATTTTACTTGACTTTTTCCCTTCAAGTACCATATGGTACTACAATGGTTCAGAGTCTAAAGTATGTCTATGTAAAGTGTAATTGTTTTAGTAAATGGTATCAACATACAGGCCATTGATTGGTTTATATTAGCAATGAATCTGGACCTTCAGATTGTGGTCCACCTGGACCACTTCCCGCTTGTGCTACAGAGCAAAAATCATTCTGGTTGGAAGTTCACAACTATCGATGCTTACCCATTTATGGTGGTCCCTAAATCTTGGATTATGGTCCATCAAAAGGTCTATCAGGTGAACTGATTGGCACCACTTGGGAAACCTCTGCATCTTTATAGGCCAAGCTTTGAATATTTTGATGGTGAGGCTTTTGTTTTTGTTTGTGAAAGCATGTCGCTTACCAATGCATAGACTCATTGTGATCTAGTATGCTGCTTCTGTCTTTATCTCCTTCCCAATTGGTAATGGTCTGTATTTGACGACCTGATTGATCTGGCATTCAGTGATTTTATTGTTATGTGGTCCCATTAACAATGACGATCTTTCCTATAAAAAAGTTAAATTAAGATGATGAGGTTTTGTCCTTATATTTCCAGTGTTTTAATTTGTTGCAGAAAAATGCAAGAGCAGCAGCTGAATTGACTTGGGGCATACTCAATTTCCAGCGAGACCAGGATATACAGTTAAAACTTGGCTATGATTTCTGTGACAATGTATGTTAATCTCTCCATGTACATGCTAGTAGTGAAGCAGTTTTTTTTTTAATCAGTGACAAAAAAAAAACTTTTATTAAAAGCAAGAAGAAATTCAAAGGTTTATACAGTATAGGAGACATTGCACTAGACAAGGAAACAGGGACTGAAAATGGAAAATTAGAAAAAGAAGAAAGAACAGAAAGGGAGATTGTGCTTATATCAGATCACTTTATTTGCTGACGTTAAATTAGTCCTTCTGCTCTCTTTCACTTCACTGAATATATGGTTATTTTGCAGGTTGTTCCTTACTTGAAGCTCAGAGAAAACAATTGGAGCCTCACTGCCGACTTGAATGGAAGATGGAACATTAGATTCGACTTGTGATCATTATCATATTTCAAGTCTGTAACAGAGAGGTAATTAAGTCAGCTTGTTGCAGAATGTGATTCATCTTGTGCACTTTTACTGGCGGACCATATGGAGGTGGTTGTTAGAAGTGATGTTTAGTAATTGTAAAACCTTTAGTCCTTCATTTGATATTAATATTTTATGGCATATGAAAGTTTTGTTTCAAGTTCCTAAGTTTAACGTAGTAAGATATGATACCCGGATTACTCCTATATAGGCACCCTATCTGTATCATTTTGCATCTGACACTTCATTTTTATTGAATACATACATGAGCCAACCATATCATGTCCATGGTGTGCCCTTGCTGCATTGGGACATCATAGGGCCCCAGTCATAGTTTGTGCTATGATTAGTTGTATTCAGTATATACCGGTGGTAATCAACTATTCAGGAGGGCATCCTTCCAAGCATGTGGTTAAGGGTGTGTTTGGATGTGGGGTAGAGTAAAATAGAGCAGAGTAAACCCAAAATCAAGAAAGAATAATATATAATGAGGCTATGATAATTTTTTGTTTTTAGTTGCTTGATATGGAATCTTTTTGACTTTTTGTATAATAAGTAGAGATTTTTTTTGTAATTTAGTTATTACTTTTGACTTTTTTTTGAAAAAGAATGAGGAAAATTTGAATTTTTTTTTACAAAAGAAGGGGGGAAATTTGAAATTCAAAATTTTCATTTTACTCTACTCTAATTTACCTCACATTTAAACACAACCTAAGTTCAAGACCAATGAGGATGTTCTGCCTCATGGAAAGCTTCATTTGGAATCCTTCCATATCTTTCCAGGTGTTTCAGGAAGTGTTGGAGACAAACTTCTTTGAACTGGTGGAAATTTTTGTGGGAGGGGGAGTAACCTTCTCTTATTTGCTTGTGTGCCATTCTTGGCTGTATTAAGTAAGCGATGGTCGATCGTAGGTTCTGCAACAAATCTTCCACCTCTTTCCAACCTTGGTTGCCAAAGTGATTGAAGTTACATTTGGTCGATCAGGCTTTGTTAAGGGCGGAGTGAAAGGGGTTCGCCTGCGTATTTCATGAGAGCAGGAGTACTTTCTATTTTTCTGTTGTGGACAAGTTATGGGTTTGGTGGAAGCTGAGATGCAAAGGGTTTAAGTTCCAGGGATCGTTTCAACTGTTGAATGGTGAAATCTTTGATCAATTACACACCGTCCTACCAATCAATTTCTAATTTTGCCGTCTTACCAATGGGGCTCAAAATCAGGGTAACAAGGAGCTCAAAACCCGATTTAGTAAAGATGTGGGTTCTTAAAAATCCGATTGAGTCGTAAAAAAGTGGGTTGTTACTCCTATACCATTTCTTACTGTTGATCTTGCCAATCTTAGCATGATTTTCACCCATGGAGTTGCCTATGAGAGAGGGGCAACAAGTCAGCCGCGTACCTTGTCCTATCCTGAAAGGGTTATTTATGGTGAATGAACCTTGTACTATACCCAAAGGGTCATTTTTGGTGAATGAGAGCTTTTTAATAGGCAACTCCATGGGTGAAATTTGTCCAGCAGGGTTGGGTGTTACTTTCACGGATAGCTCAAATTGTTTTACTTTCATCTACTTGAGCTCAAATTGTCGCTCAAAAAGTCCTGCATTGGCATACATCATTCATTTTATACCCAATAAAGTGATGCTCCTTCCTAACCTTTACCGTGGAATTGAATTCACATCTTGTGAAATATCACTCAGATGCAAATCAGGACTTTGATTAAGTTACATTCACCGTGAAATTAAAGTGCAGAGGT
The DNA here is from genome assembly GCA_037013555.1 of Sextonia rubra. NCBI lineage: Eukaryota > Viridiplantae > Streptophyta > Magnoliopsida > Laurales > Lauraceae > Sextonia > Sextonia rubra. The sequence goes on along the minus strand of JASUAD010000013.1, from coordinate 56,376,782 downwards.
CCCAGCTGTAGCTCAGTTGTTTATTGGTTAGGGGCATGTGAGAGTGCATGAGTTTCAGTTCTCCATCTGACAACCCGAAAAAAAAAAAGAATAATAAAATGAAGAATTAAAATAAAAAGGTGCATAAACATTTTTGGCCAAGTGAGTAAATCAACGCAGCACAATTTCTATCCAAACTATGATGAGAGCTGTATTCTAGCAACACCTTAACCGCTCTCAGAGTTCATGTTCAATATCTGGGCTTCATGGTAATGGTTTCAGGTATAATTCGTGTCAATGGCTTGACTCTGGGGGCACATGTATGACCGTGGTTTTCATTTTCAACGGAGACAGTGGAATATCTTATAGCCCATACTGAAGGCGTAGGGATAAGAAAGTTAAAAGTGAGGACATAAGCAAGTGACCTCAAGCTATCCTTTTGTGTGTGTGGGCGTGTGTTATCCCACAACTGATGTCCACATGCTGACTAGTCCATTGTTCTAATGAGAACACAATCAGACACAATATTTTTAAACGCATAAGAAATTAAATCCTCTTCAAAAAGATATATAGCATACTTAGAATCATCAACAAAGATGGCATTGGAAACGATTTAAATAAATTAAAAAAAAGTAGACAACCCCAAAAAGAACATAAAAGAAAGAAAGAAGGAAAGCAGGATAAAAAGAAGAAGAAGAAGAAGAAGAAGAAACACACCCACACGTGAACATGCAAAAGAGCAAAGGGAAGGACGGGGAGCAGTAGACATCCCTCCGTGAGCCTATCCATCCTTTAAGCTTTTCGTTCTCAAAGTTTGCCTCACTTTCATTTATAATAATACCACCACAGCTAGTGGACCTTGGCCATAACATCCACAACATCGTCCCGCGTCGAAGAAAATCCACCAATGCATTTCCAGCCCCTGGCCTTTTGGCTCAGTTTTTGCTTGCCTGCCTTGCACCGACCGAGAAGAACTCTGAAATGACTTCAAGGGGCATGCCCTTGGTTTCAGGAACCTTCAAAAACACGAACAGCAGTGAAATGAGACACACAACTGCGTAGATCCCAAACACACCACCAAGGCCAATGGAATTCAGCATGACAGGGAGGGAGTATGTGACAATTATGTCCCCAATCCAAAATGTCAGGGCACAGATGGCAATGCAGAGACCTCTAACACTTGTGGGAAAGATCTCTGAGCAAAGAATGTTGGGGATCGGCCCAAAGCCCATGACGAAGAAGCAGAAGTATAAAATGACACTGATAGTGGAGAGCACAGCGTGGAGTATATTGCTCATAGGCACGAGGTTGGAGATCACCAAAACAAGCAAAGATAATATCAGGACAGGTATTGTGGCGAGCAGCAGAAATCTGAAAGAGACAGGAAAAGAATTAGGAGGCCAAGAAAAGAAAATGTGAACCAAATTGATGTCATGATTGACTACTCTTGGAATAATCAGAAAGTGCTTCTAAATCATTAGAAAACTCACCCCGCTTGAGCATCAATATGACCACAGCATCACTACAAGAGGTTGTGGACAGTGATGTTTCATTCAATTAGAAAAATGGAAAAAACATAAATTCATTTAACAAAATTGAAATCAGTATCGGAAAAATGTCCTCCTTGTCATGAAGTGATGCAAGCACTAGGTTGCCGAATGTCCACATAGAACTCCTGCCAAGCAGCAAAAATTTTATGACCAGGGCTAACTGTTATTGCGAAGTTGGCTGCAGTGCTATTGGCAAGGGAGTCAGGCTTTCTATTTCATTATAGGCCTGTTTTGTTTGCATGGTATTGGATACATAGGAATTCATGGTTAAACAGGTTCCAACAAAGGACTATTAAAGAGGTGAGAGGTGAACAATAAGAGGTATAGATGTAGGAAAAATATTTACTTGCGCATTGTGCATCCGGATGCATGTGTTTGAAATTCAGAGGTGGGTCTTGCGCTGGCATGCTATGGGGTAGGAGAAGATTTTCCATAGAGATGTAGATGACTTTCCTAGGATTTGTATAGGGTGGTGGCTGGTTATTCATTGCCTATCTCCCTTTGATTCATTTTCTATTAAAAAGGAGATTATTTGATGGTCATTTTTGGATATTCACCTTCTTTCTTCATTTTTAACCACCTAGAAGTATTAGAACTCAATTCAGTTACATGAAACAAGCAGGCCCTTATGGGGGCGGGGGGTGGTGGGGAGGGGGGAGAGAGAGAGAGAGAGATTTCATCTGTCACTACTCCAGGCACAAATAATACTAGTCCGTGAGTGAATAGCTATTATCATCTGATCACATCATCAACTGAGGTGCAACAATCCCCAGCGCCACAAACTATGCATTTGCTGTAGCATAGGCCCTCAAATTCCTCACGCAATATGACATAGGTGATAGGACTCCATTGGGGATGTTGAGACCTCTGGAAATTATGAACAATGGAACCTAATGTACAATTGAATGCGTAGTGAGATACCTGTTGTATTTTGGTCCCTTGTGAATAGATGCAATTTGTCCAGAGAAAGAAAGGGTCCAGAGAAAGAAAGGGAAAATGGATCCACTGTTTTAATAAAGACTAGAGTATGTTTCAAGACCTGCAGTAATAGAAAATGAAAAGGAGACAGATATTGTGTTACCTTCTACCGGAGTTATCCATAAGCCACATGGCAAAACTTATAGAAGGAAGCATCAAGAGTGTTGTGGCAGCACTGATCAGAAGTGATGCTGAAGCTGAACTCAAGCCCATACTTGATAGCAGAATTCCAACACCTGCTTGCTCAAGAATCTGAGGGGTGTAGTAAAGAACCCCATTTATGCCAGAAAACTGCAAAAACCAATTTACATATAAAGATGTGTATGATAACAATTGCTCACAAACATGAAGGTAAGGAATGCCAAAATACTTGAATATAACTGTAGCATATACTGATGTTTTAAGAAGTAATTGAGGCTTATGCATTAAGTCTCGCCTTGTGGCAGAGCGTTCCCAAAACACTCGTAAGACTCAAGTCCTAGGGCTAAAGTTGAGCATAGCTTGCAATTGGGTTGCTACACAGTACAAGGAATATTTGAGGTGTATGCCCTAGATGAAACTTGTTTCAGTCACACTCCTTATTTTAGGACATACAACTCATTGACACAGATGTCAAAAGAATAATAATAATAAAAAAAAAGGATCAGACTGCACGACTGCTGGGCTACAAATAGACAGAATTTTGGGCAATGGAATGCTTCACATCATGTCTTAGCGTTTTTAAACAATATTGCAACTGTGGACTGTAAGGGTAAAAGTGCATTTGAATCTCATTTTGTTAGCCTCACATTTACATGAATGTCAAGGGGCAAATAGGATTTGAAAGAAGCATTTTGCTTAAAGATGGGAACTAGAAAATTCAATTCATGTTCCCAACTCCTTTTTCTTTAAAAAAAAAAGGAATTTCTAATGGAACTTCAATATAAATGGACGCGTGATTTCATGCCATGCCAAAGAGCTGAGACTCAACTAATCAGATTAATCTAAATTGAAACAGGTTAAAGACCATTCATCTAAATACCAGAAAAATTAATATGAAGAGGAGAAAAATAATAAGAATCGCATTTGCAATGGATAGACCTATCAGATCAAAAACAGAATTTGACAGAGGAAAGGAAACAGAGATTTTGTACTTCTTTAAAGAAAGAGTTCCTTGACCTAATGTATCCTAGAGATCAGAAATCAAACAACCATTAATGGTACCAAATGATTAATTGGAAGTCAACCAATAAAAGAAGTCCTTACCTGCTGAAGAATTTGAATGCCAACCCCAACAATCAATGCATGTTTAACTCCCGGTTCGAAAAGATCAGTCCACCTTGGCCCTTTTGCAGCAGCATCGGAAGGGTGAACCATAGCTGGTCCAACGGGATGCGTCTCCACAAGCTCCTTCGAATAAAGTGCAGGTTGGCTCACCAAAGCAGCAGCATGGATAAACTCGCCTTCCTCAGGGACATCACCACCAGGAAGTGACACAAGAGACCCACGACGGGACGCAGGGACGCCCTCCTGGTGCAAATAAATACGCTTGAATCCTCCTTCCTTCTTTCCATCTGCCCCGTCTCGCTCAGTCCATTTCCACGCAATCTGCCACCCACCACCGATACCCATACTGCTGACAGCCTCCCCACCATTCCCCTGCATGAGACTGCTATGGTGTCTCATATTTAAAACACTCCCATGAGCTGCATGTGGTGGCACCATGTCCTTGCCTTCTAAGCTTGTTGTCTGGCGTGATAGCAATGGGCTCTGCAAATTGTCATCAGAATCACCCCCTCCACCATCAGATGCATAGTCTTCACCCTCCCTCTGGAGGCTCTCCTCATCCCAGTGTTCATTTTTATTTTGCGGTTCTGCCATGCTGAACATGCTGCCAAAGTTGGGAAAAAGCGTGCTTCGCATGCTTCCCATACCAGGGAGCTTCTCATGGACACTTCCAAAGAGAGTGACCATTGGGTCCACAAATGATGCAGTTGGATTCATCATGCTTCCATGACGAGAAGCAAGACCAATGGCACTTTGTCCAGGAATAGGTCTTGCAACCCAGGAAACGCCTTCTTCAGGCCCATAAAGCGTGATCTTCTCCTTCTCAGCAGTTGGCTCATGGTCATCAGTCAGCTCAGTGGCTGGGCCTATAATGTACTCTTCTATGGATGTTTCGCCTCCAACCCCAAGGCCTTCAACCAACAAAGCCATTTCTCCTGAAGGGCAAAGGATAATCAGCATTATATGTAACGCAAACCTTAATCCTACCTCTAAGTTAAAATACTGTTATATTTATTAGTTACTTTATTTCAAGTTCAACACTCACACAGGTTTATGAAATTTATAGATATCCACAGGACTTGTAGAAGCAGTTTTAGAGTGCACATTTTGACTGTATTTGAAATTTACCCATATGATAAAAGAATAATCCTCTCTTTCCTTTTTTGCTATAATAATATAAGATATTTCTTGGCCATTAAACTACACTAACAGTCTGATAATTTACGCTACAGCTAATCCTTGCCAATTTTGGAACAAAAACTTTCTTCATAATTGAGTTTTCTTCTGCAGGTAGGTTTCCTAAAGCAAGAGGAAACCTTGCTTCAAAGATGGCAAGGAAAAGCATCCATTTTCCATAGACAGGAAGTAGTAACTGTCACTTCTGGCTGGCTATCATGTGAAAAGGGTTGTGGAAGTTTTGATTGGACCATTTGTGGCTCAAAGATAATGGTTTCATAAAAACCACTTTTTATTAGTACTTGAAACAATGAACCCACCTTCTAAGCCTATCAACACTGACTTCCAGGTTCTTGTCTTTCTTGTAATCCGCTTGATTGATGAAATAGGATTGAGTTAACAAAAATAAGGGGTTGTCATCAAATGATGGTGCAAAGACCCTCAGCATAATTGTGAAATTATAGGAAGTATGAATGATGAAGTACTTCTGATAATTACCATTCAGACAATACATAGGTTGAGAGGGAATGTGCCAGAAACAGAATCGAGTCCAAAGCCAAAACAATCAGGAGGAATTCAAGGAATATTACACGGATCTGACCAAATTCAAACACCATCATAAGGACTGTTCTTTATTCCAAGAGGCCTTGTCTAGGAAGCACGGACACCTCTCCGGGGCGTGTCCGTGTTCAATACGTCTGGGACATAGACATATGCTGGACACGCTCAAACACGTGTCCTGTATTTTTTAAAATTTTGGACATGGCTCAGATACGTGCAGACACAGCTCGGACATGTGGAAAAAATGTCCTGTATTTTTTTTTAAATGTCCTTATTTTTTATTTGATATGTTTGTTAGTTAGTACTTGAATTTTTTATTTTTTTATTGCTAAATTGTTTAAAAAGTTAAAATAATATTATTTTTTAGTATATGATTATATATAAATATAATAAATATATATTATTAACGTGCCCCCAACCTGTTCGTGTCCTGCTTTTTGAGAAATGTCGTGTCGGTGTGCTCGTGTCGTTTCGTATCTGTGTCTCGCGTCCGTGTCTGTGTTTCTTACGGCCTTGTGCATGAGCTTACTCTTTCAAGCATTGGTGAAAGATTTTATAGGAGTTAACCTGACATTAGTGTTCTAGAGGTAGTCAAGAGGGAAAGTAAACAGGCAGTAGTAAGATGAAATTATCACAGAAGAGAAAACCACCGAGATTTTGTATGGCCATCAAAGCAATAAAGTTATTTGTCTCCAAAAGCATGAAACAATGTTCGACCAACCACATAAAACAGAAACAATTATGTAACATACAAGCAGCCTAAAAAGCATGTCACAGGATTACGAACCTGAGACATCTTCTCTGCCCCGCAGCCTCTGCAAAACCTGTTTAGCCTCTAGCATCTTTCCTTTGCTAACAAGCCACCGTGGAGACTCGGGCAAAAAGAATATTGTCAAAAAGAAAAACATAAGAGAGGGAATAGAGAGAACACCGAGCATCAATCTCCAGCTTGGTTGGGCCATCAACGACATCCCAAATACCATACAGTATGATAAAAACATTCCACCAGAACCACTGAACTGAGGCAGAGTATTTAATGACCCTCTTATCTCTGCTGGGGCAGTCTCAGATATGTATACAGGAACAAGTGTCACAGCCAAACCAATTCCAAATCCATCTAAAAGCCTTGCGAGCAGTAGTATGTATACATTGGGAGACCAGAACATCACCAGCCCGCTAGTAAAGTAGAGAACTGATGAGATTATCAGCAGTGGACGCCGCCCAAGCCAATCTGATATTGGCCCAGAGCATGTTGTAATTACAGTAGCTCCAATGAGTGACATAGCAACAATTAGTCCTTCAATGGTTGGTTCACTTTCCAAATGGAATTCCCTTTTCACATAAAGGACCGCGCCTGAAGAATTTTAGAGAAGAAACCTCGGAAATAAGATGATTATATGAATGGATTTAAAGAAAGAACCACAAAAGAAATAGAACAATCATCATTGGCAAAAGGAGATCAACGTATGCTGCGTTAATGATGAGCCTAGGATATTTGGAATTCTAATTCTTATTGAAAGAAGCTTTCGTCATCCTCATTATATTGGTCTAACTTCAGAATGAAAGTTAAATATCAAACAAAAGGAGGTACCTGCAATTGTAGCATTATCCCATCCTTGCAACAAATTTCCAATTGAGGCAGCAATCGCCACAAGAACAGCGCCGTTCATCTTCCTATTTTAAGTAATACCTTCAGTTCCTTGATTGTCCAACCTGTGAGGGAAAAAAAATCAGAAATTGATTAATGCTTTTCAAAATTATGTGTATTTCCACAAAAAAAAAAAACATTGCTTAATCAGAAATTAATAGATTCATGGCCCTATCATCAAGCGTGACGGATTCAATCATTCAAGAACAAGACATACAAATTCACCTAATTAAAATATAAAGATAAAAGATTACTGTTATCTTCATTCAAAATCCACCTTTCCAACTTACCAAACAGCAAACTATCAATTCAATCAGTGATGTTGCTTAATCTAAATATACAGTCAGCCACTTTAAAAAATACACGCAATGTATTTAATTAAAGTATACTTGAAATGTATCTATACCTGTCAAAAGACCTCAGAACCTAGGCAGATCCTTCAGAAGTGATGAATTCAAAGAGCTTAACAGGAAATAATATCAAACGAACAAACTTGATTTTCATGAAATCCTAAGATCAACATATTCAGAGGCAGATACTGCATCCATGCCCTTTGTTGGAATCTTCATATCCGTCAGACACAACCTCACAACTAAAAAACTTCAATCTGCAGATCGAAAACAGGAAGAGAGCTTTCCAATTCTCACTCCTCAGATATCACAATTTTTGCAAGATCTACTCAATAATCACCTCGGATCTCAAGGATCACTTGATTTTCTACTTGAAAATCTCAACAATCGCAAACTACTTCGGATTCAGAGAATGAAAACTGAAATCCGCAGCAACATTGAATGTCTTCTACTCAATACTGCTAAAGATTCCTGATTTCCGCCTTCCTTCTCTAAATGCGAATCAAAATCACTGATTCCTACAGCCGAAACCTAACCCTTTTCGACAAGAACAGTCAGAAATCCCAAAAAACGAAAGAAAATCCCTTAATTCCCACTCAAACTAGCCAAAAACTTCCAAAAATCTCTCCTTGTTCCCTACACTCCAAGCGTCTTTGTCAAGACAAAAATCGCGTAATTCAGGAAACCGCGGAATCACTCCAACTTGAAAGCGCCGAAAACTCTCGTTTTCCTACTCCGCGCTGAGCCCGACGAACGAAAAACCTTCAGTTTCACCAGAAATCGCGACAATCTACGGATTTCTCCCCTTCACAAAAGCCAAGAGAAACGTAAAAATCTCCAGTTTCCGAAGCGAAAACCCTAGAAACTCCGGAATCCTCAGATTTCCATCGCCCGAGAGGGTCCGAAACCCCAAAATCGCAGCTTTTCGGAGATTCTGCACCGGATCGAACGTATCGAAATGGCCTCCAACTCCAGGACCAATTCAATTCAATCTCTCTCTCTCTCTGTGTTGTTGTTGTTGCAGTTGCTGGAGAGATCTACGTGTGGAAGTGGAAGCGAGAAAAGATCAAAGACCCCAAGCTACGGAGAAGGAACGTGGAGTTGCAGTGCTATTTATACGGACGGGAAGAATGGCAAAATAGTAAATAAATGGAAAGAAAGGGTTTTATTCGATGCTCCCCTGCTCGGGGCGCCATAATTACACCGCCCAGTTGAAACAACTTTCCTTCTGCTCCACTTGGCGCTTAAAAGGTCATTTTGTACGGTCAGATTTAGATTCCCAGTACTACCACAACGACCACGATTGCCCAATCTCAGCCGCTGAATTGATCCGTGGGCCACGAATTGGGTGTGGGAATCCATCTTTAGAGTAATTGCAATGATGTGGGCCACTTGACCGACGGTGGGGATCACTGACCAGTGGGACCCACTGCTTTGTAATGCCGGTTTAGGGGGAAATGTGGGTGATGCGTCATCTTCGCCGGCCAATTAGATTGAGCGTGAAGTGTTGGCTGTAGAGTTTTAATAGCCATTACTACTTTGTCCTGGTATGTGGCATCTGTAATTTGTGTTTATATGGAAGGATTTTACATTTGATGTGTACCATTGAATATGTTTGAGCCCATTATAGGGTGAAATTGATTGGATGATTGGATGTTATAAAACCCTTCCAATGGAAAAAAAAACGGAACTTGCTATTGTGGGAGGAGAAGGTGCTTTTGTATCCATAGATTCCTATATTTATTGGGCAATTTGTCTTACATGGGCCTACATTATATTCGTCACCTCCTTTCTCTTGTTCCTAAAAGGAACTGTGGTGAAGTCTAGGGCGTGTTTGGCAGCTGTGATAGAAGGGATCCTAGGCACCGAATCAGGATATGCCGCTTGTCCTTAATTAGCATTGTTGATGCTTTAATTGTAAAACTGACGTATTCAAGTCCAACCGCACATCATGCTCTGATTAAGTGAAGTGATTTTCACCGTTGAATCGAACGGTACATACTTAAAACACGTTAATCAGATTTGGAAGTTAATCATATTCTTTTCCATGTGATTGGCTTTACATCAATTATCACTATAAAAAAAAAAAGAACAGATCTTAAATTAAAAAAAAGGTTTGCTATTGTGTAAAACGATTTGAGTATTACACAGAAAAAATCAACGAGAAAAAGAAAAGTTGCTTTAGAAAAGTAGAATGCAATGCCTAGTTATATACATCATTTTAGATAAAATTTGATTATGGTGCAATAATATTGTAACAAGATATCCTAAAAATTGTCATAATGTTGTACTCAAATTTTATGCCTTCTGCAACAAAGGCTTGTGCTAGCGTGGAATTATAATGACATTATGATCTTAGAAATTTTTTTATTCAATTCAATGGTGTATGAAGGTTCAATGAATATAGAATTGGGCTCGATGAAAGCGATCATGAAATGACGAGGGATTGCTTAATAGAATGATGTAGCACCCTTTTTTAATGCATCTTGAGATTTACATTTTTTATAATTTGATCTAGTCATCAACTCTAATACCCATTATATTTATTGTATCTAAATTTTTAAAGAAACATTTAGCGGGCCAACCATTATAAAAACACGCTACATAGAGTGTAAGGACTTATGACTAACTTGGATTTTGAAATAATGGGTCCTGTTGCATTGCAGTTTTTGGAATGATGAGAGTGTGAAAGGGGATGCAATGCAATAATCAAAGGTGAGCATAAATCGAGCTCATAAAGCTCTGGACAGGATGGTGCAATGACTGCACAATGTGTTAACCAAAACGGCCCATTTCGGATCAAGTTAACGGATTGGATTCACCATACAACGGCAGGATTAAAATCGAAACAGAACTGCAAACATACCTGATTCCATTGAAACTGTAATCGGAGAAGCTGGAAGAAAAACAACGAATGACTCTCTTGCTCTTCTCTTTATGCAGGCTCGTGGATGGGAATGCCAAGCTCGTGTAATCCAAGACAAGAGAGTCCCATGGCTTTTATAGCCTTCCTCCTCATCACAGAAGACCATAACTTTGAACGTTTCATGGACTGTAATGGCAGAAAACGGAAATGGATTGAATGGTACTGAATGGCCTTAAGGGAGATGACCGTTTCTGAATCCGTTATGAAAATGGGTGATGGTCAAGTGGACCACCACCTCCAGTCACTTACAATCTCCCACTTGGTCCATATGACCACCATACAGCTGCTTAGTTTATATATATATATATATATATCAAAAATACTTTATTTTGCAAACGAATTTTGAAAACGACTCTAACTGATGCGCATCATTTTTAAAAAAAAACACCGATCATCCATGAAAACTGTAATGCTAAGGTCTTTCATCTGTGATTAAGTTAGTTTACTCATGTGAATTGTGGCGGTTATACATCTTTACGATATATTTCCTTCCACAATCACAACACCAGTATCCTTTCCTAATCAAGAACTTAACTTTAATATGACTACTTTAATGGGAACTATAAAGTCATAACACTTTTATATTCTTACTGTGTTTCATAATAATCACATGTGCCATAAGAACAAAGTAAGATTTGCGAAATCATTTCTTTAATTGATCATTGAATAGTGTCATACATCATTGATTCCTTCAAGGCATATCTTTCAATCCCATACTCAATACATGGTCTTTAAAATCATTTGGCGCCAATGCCTTTGTTAATGGATCAGCAACCATGAGCTTCGATGGAGCTCCAACAATTGACACTAGACGATCTCGCACTTTTTCCTTCAAAACAAGGTACTTTACTTCCAGAAACTTTGATTTACTGGAACACTTGTCATTCTGCGCAAAAAGTCGAGCAGCATTGTTATCGCAGTAAATCTTTAGCGGTTCAGAAACACTGCCCATAATTGTAAGTCCCTTGATGTAGTTACGCATCCATAATGCGTGACCCGTGGCTTCAAAGCACGCCACATACTCTGCATCAAATGTGGATGGAGTGACTAGCGTTTGCTTTGCACTCCTCCACGAGACTGCCCCGCCAGCCAACAGAAAGATGTAACCAGATGTTGACCTTCTAGTATCGAGACACCCCGCAAAGTCAGAATCTGAATATCCAATGACCTCCAGCGTATTGGATCTCTGATATGTGAGCATGTATCTTCTAGTGCCGTTGAGATAACGCATCACTTTCTTGACAGCTACCCAGTGAGTTATGCCTGGATTACTTTGATATCGACTTAACATCCCAACTGCAAAACTAATATCTGGCCTCGTGCATGTCTGAAGGTACATTAGACTTCCTACTGCTGCCGCATAAGGGTATTTATTCATTTCTAACTTTTCTATGTCAGTCATGGGGCATTGATCTTTACTAAACCTATCTCCCTTAGACATAGGGGCATTTTGTGATTTACTCCTTTCCATTCTAAAACGTTTGAGAATACTTTGCACATAGGCCTCTTGACACAACCCGAGTAATCCTCGAGATCGATCTCTGAATATCTCGATTCCTATTACAAAAGTTGCTTCACCCATATCTTTCATGTCAAAATTATTCTCAAGGTATACCTTAGTTTCACGGATCATACTAAGGTCATTGCTGGCTAGTAAAATGTCATCTACATATAGGATTAAAATGATAAACTTGCTCCCACTGATCTTAAGGTAAATACAATGGTCAACTGGATTTTCGGTAAAACCAAAAGATGTAATAATATGATTAAACTTTAAGTACCATTGTCTGGAAGCTTGTTTCAGCCCATATATCGACTTCTTTAACTTACAGACCAGCCTTTGATTATTACCTTGTTGAACAAACCCTTCAGGTTGTTCCATGTACACTTCTTCATCAAGATTCCCATTCAAAAACGCTGTTTTAACATCCATCTGATATAGCTCTAAGTCATAATGAGCTACTAGAGCCATTACAATTCTGAATGAGTCTTTTTTAGATACCGGAGAGTAGGTTTCGTGAAAATCGAGACCTTCTCTCTGAGTGAATCCCTTAGCCACTAGTCGGGCTTTAAACCGTTCAACTTTACCTTTAGAGTCCCTTTTGGTTTTAAAGACCCATTTACAACCTACGGTCTTGGACCCTTCGGGTAGTTCAACGAGATCCCAAACATCATTTACAGCCATGGATTCTAATTCTTCTTTCATAGCATCTAACCATTTATCAGAATTGTCATTGTGTACAGCTTCATTAAAAGTTTTTGGATCTTCTTTAATTCCAATATCCGATTCTTCTAGATACACAACATAATCATCCGAAACAGCAGGCCTTCTCATACGAGTCGACCTTCTCAATACTTCCGGATTTTCTTCAGGAATGTTTGGTTGTATTGGAGGAGTTGGTTGTGTATCTTGAGGAATTGGATCAACAGATCGTTCTGGGAATGCCCCTATATCGAGTGGAATCATTAATCCATCTTGAGTAGAGGATTGAGGCCCATCTCTAATCTCCTTATATATAATGTTTCTAGCCTCGCTACTCCCACTGTTGTCATGATTCTCCAAAAACTTAGCATTATGGGACTCAACTATTCTTAGTGAATGAGTAGGACAGTAAAATCGATACCCTTTAGACCTCTCTGGATAACCAATAAAAAATCCGCTCACAGTTCTAGGGTCTAACTTCTTTTCTTGTGGATTATACACTCGCACTTCAGATGGACATCCCCAAACTCTGAAATGGTTTAAGCTGGGTTTCCTTCCAGTCCACAACTCGAAAGGAGTTTTGGGAACTGCTTTACTAGGAACCCTATTTAAAATATACATGGCCATCTTCAGTGCTTCACCCCACATAGACTCGGGTAACGAAGTATTACTAACCATACTCCTAACCATATCTAACAGAGTTCTATTCCTTCTTTCAGCAATTCCATTCTGCTGAGGAGTTCCAGGCATTGTGTATTGGGCAACAATACCTTCGGATTCTAGGAATCTTGCAAACGGACCTGGGTTACGGCCCGCTTCAGTGTACCTACCATAGTATTCACCACCACGATCTGATCTCACAATTTTGATCTTCCTATCTAATTGCTTTTCTACTTCTGCCTTGAATATTTTGAACATAGTCAAAGCATCAGATTTTTCTTTAATAAGATAGACAAAACCAAAACGTGAGTAATCATCTATAAATGTGATGAAATATTGTTCTCCTGTAAAACAAGGTATATCTATCTTTCCACAAACATCCGTATGGATTAACTGCAGAAGTTCAGAATTTCGTGTGGCAGTTTTCTTGACTGTTTGTGTCTGTTTTCCTTTAATACAGTCAACACAGACACCGAAACTAGTGAAATCAAGGGTTGGCAATAACCCATCCTTCACTAATCTCAACATTCTCTCTTTCGAGATGTGTCCTAACCGTTTATGCCACAACATGGAGGAGTTCTCTTTTATCAGTCCTCTTTTCATGCCAACATTCATTCCACAAGTAACATGGTGTGTAGTTAGTGATTGTGTATATAAAATATCTAGCTGTAACTTATATAAACCATCACACAATAAACCACAACCAATCATTATATTATCGAAAAATAGTTTAAAAGATCCGCTACCAAAATTAAAAACATATCCTTTCACATCCAATTGAGAAATGGAAACCAAATTTCGGGAAATCTCCGGAACATAGAAGGTGTTCGGCAGATCTAAAACGAATCCGGTATCTAATACCAGCCTATATGTGCCTACTGCCTTGACTCTTGACTCCTTCCGGTTCCCCATAACGATGGTTCGTTCCCTATCACTTGGCCTCCGGGTTGAAAGGAATCCCTGCATACAACCAGAAATGTGAACGGTTGCACCAGAGTCTACCCATCATGTATTAGATGGGACATTAATAATATTGGTTTCACATACAAGAGATAAATTTCTTTGCTTACCTCTTTTCTCAAACCAAGTTTTCCTTTTGAGACAGTCCTTCTTGAAATGTCCTTTCTTGCCACAAAAGTGACATTTTTCGGACCCTTTCTTCCCTTTTCTCTTCATCGGTTTCTGACCTTTCGGATCTACTTTGGGCGTGTTGGCATTGTTCTTGAGGTTTCTAAAACCTTTCCTGCCCTTAACTTGGGAGACTAAGTTTACTTGAAATTGCCCCTCAGCCTTAAGCCTCCTCTCTTCTTGATCACATCTTGCGATCAGCTCAGTTATGGTCCACCGACTAGAGCTCTGATTGTAAGTAACTTTAAACGGGCCAAATGCAGGGGGAAGGGAATCCAGAATGAATTGGATCAAATATCCATCTGAGATACTCATGTCTATATCCTTCAACTTGGATGCAAGGTTAGACATGAGTAGGATATGTTCCCTAACTCCCTTCGTCCCATCGTACTGCATGTTTGTTAATTTGTTCATTAATGTGGCACCTAATGCCTTGTCAGTCACTTCAAATTGTGACTTGATCTGTTCTAAGAGTTCCTTGGCATGTTTCTTTGGATCAAGTGATCCCCTAATACTCTTAGAAACTGAAGTCATTATGATCTTTTGGCATTTCTTGTCACATTTGTGCCACTGTTCATGTTTCGCCTTTTCAGGCGCAGAACTCTGTTCGGTGAGGGCAGGAGGCATGGGCTCATCTAAGGCCATTTCTAAGTCGAGAAAGGTTATGGTCAATGCTAACATGTCTAACCATTCGGGGTAGTTGGATCCATCTAATAATGGAATTGTCCCTAAGCACGAGGGAAGAGTCAATGATCTGGAGGAAGAAGCTGTAAAAGAAGATATAAACTATTATTTTTCACAATTCTATAATGCTTTGAATTCACAGCGAAACTTACAACAAAATAATCATTTTACATTATTACAAATAACCTTTGGGTCAAATGCAACATGTTAATTTAATTATTCTCAATTATTTGATAAAAACACAATTTATCAAGTGAATAAGTGAGATCCCACCTTTGGGCATAGATCAACACGAATTCACAAAACATCTTGTAATGTGTTTTATCCAATATTCAAATAATCGAAAGATAAACTCCTTTGGGTCGATTATCTATCCTTTAAGTGAAATTGTAATTTAAGTGTCATATGTGGTATCTCTTATTCAATATGTAAAATATGAGTTTCATCGTAACTGGGCCACTTTGGTGACTACCTAATTAACTCATAATTCCAAATTGAAACCTATGACACTAATTTATTCATCAAACAATCATGCATGTAACAAATTATAACTCAAACAACATTAATCATGTAAACAATAAGCGGAAAACATGAAATTAAATGAGTTAAACATGCATAAAACCTTATGATATGATCATTGAACCATTGGATCGGGAATTAAATTCACTAATATGGTAGATCTCATCATAAGGAACACAACAAAAGAAGCGGATCGAAAATCCGATATCATATGTGTCCGTTATGATCAAAATAAGGTTTTGATCGTCCATTTTTCTTTGATCTGGCCTTGATCTGATCATAATTAAATGATCCAGTCCCATCAGAATAATTACCGCATTTAAATATGTCAAATGGACGGTTCTGATCGGAACGGATCAATTTTATAATGACTTAATTATTTAAAACATACAATTATCAAAAATATTAATAATACTTTATTCAAACAGGCCAGGCCAGTGGGTCGGGTCAGACCCAGGTCATAAAATAACCCGTTCAGTCCAATCGGGCTTGACAGGTTGGGCTGGGTCGGGTCAGGTCGGGTCGGACCTGACCTGTCATTTATATTTTCTGTTATGTTGGGCTGGGTCAGGTCAACCTACCCGGGTCGGACTGAAACCCGAAACCGAGGCCCTGTCTTCTTAATTCCTGTTGAACCGGGTCAGTTTAGCGGGTTGACCCAACTAGAAACCCAGACCCATCTTTGCATGGGTTACCATCCAGGTCATCGGCCTGACCCGCAAGCGACCCGACTGTCATGAAAACCGACCTGTGAACGACCCGCACTGTTCATCGTCTCCTTCACAGAGACGGTGAACAGCCGGGGTCCCCAGTCACGCCGGCAGGGGCCGCGGACGGCGGCTGGGGTCCCGCCCGAGGGCGGCAACGGCAGCGGCAGTGATTGCCGGCCCTGTCGTGTCGCCGGCCGGCGCTGCAAACTTTTTTTTTTTTTTTGTTTGGCAGCGCTGCGCAGGCGCAGCGCTGTGCGTGCGCCGCGCGCAGCCTGCGCAGCGCCCGCGCAGTGGCTGCGCGCCCCTGCGCAGCGTCAGGGTCGTCGCCTCAGGCGACGGCCCAAGCCCCCAGCATCCGATTTTTTTTTTTTTTTTTTTTTTTTTTGTTTTATGACACTGCACTGCTCTGTAACTCGGAAAACAGAGGTTCCAGTTGTCTGCAAATCCAACCCGTCCAACACAAAAACCATCGTCTCTGATACCACTTGTTAACCAAAACGGCCCATTTCGGATCAAGTTAACGGATTGGATTCACCATACAACGGCAGGATTAAAATCGAAACAGAACTGCAAACATACCTGATTCCATTGAAACTGTAATCGGAGAAGCTGGAAGAAAAACAACGAATGACTCTCTTGCTCTTCTCTTTATGCAGGCTCGTGGATGGGAATGCCAAGCTCGTGTAATCCAAGACAAGAGAGTCCCATGGCTTTTATAGCCTTCCTCCTCATCACAGAAGACCATAACTTTGAACGTTTCATGGACTGTAATGGCAGAAAACGGAAATGGATTGAATGGTACTGAATGGCCTTAAGGGAGATGACCGTTTCTGAATCCGTTATGAAAATGGGTGATGGTCAAGTGGACCACCACCTCCAGTCACTTACACAATGCACATGCAGTCTGCTGTCAGGAGAAAATTTCCTTAATGGCACGTACGCTTCCTAAAAATATCAGCACTAGAGAGCCTAACAGAGTGGCCCATAGATCCCTTCCTGGGGGGTTGAAAATAACTGCATTTTGCAGAACGTAGCATGTGACAGTGAGGCATACACAGTAGACACCGAGCAATATGAACATCGGACACACAAGAGACAAACTCCACAAAATTTCAAACGGTGAGCTCCCTCTGATTCAATTGGCAGGCACTGCAGACTTATTTTGGTGTTAAAAAATCATTAAGAAACGCCAACTTTGTTCTGTATCATATTGATGAGCAAGATACAGGAGTTTTGATTATTGGCATTACAAATTGTGGAATCTTCTCTTGTCTTTTTTCTTTCAATACATGTGGCAGGCAACATTATGAGGAACCCATAGATAAGGCCCCCTGGATGACCACTTTGAACAAAGGCATCAATGATGCAGAGCGTTCATCCTTATAAATTGTTAGGGCGGTCTGCTCTAAAATTCCAACAGTTAAAATCACTACTCGGCCACCTTGTTTTAATGGGTCAAAATTAATTCAATTTAAAATTATGGTCATTTGATCGTAAAATATCTGCCATGGTTTGTCCATATAAATTATCAATTTCAAAATGTTCACCCAGATGTAGTGCAAGAGAATTTCTAAATTTGATATATGAGGTGATTCAACTTGAACTTGTCCATTTCCACCCATTTTATGATATGTGAGGCCCAAAGCAGAGACGCAGACCTAGAAAGTAGCACTTGGATGTCGTCAAACCCATCAAACCACACCATGCTTTTAAATATTATATAAAAATTTTAAATTCACTTCAAAGAAATTCAACAAAATTAAAAATTTATCCTCAAAATTCATAAAAACCATCAATCTGCCTCTAAAATCAAACTACCCATGAGGGTCCACAGCTCTCTAACAAACATTCTAAATCTGCCCGGTCTCGCACACAATAGTTTTGCCTTTACATATATTATTAGACGGTGGAGATCAGCAAGGAGAGGAAGAGAACAAGCTAGCATGGGGCATCCATTATTTGGGAGGGTAGGCCCCGGACATCACATCGTCATTGGTAGTTACTACAGTTCATTGTTGGTTGAGAGTTGAAAACTGGCAAGGGTCTCTTTCAAATTAATAACGTACTAAATGAACAATGCCGGTCACAAGATTTGGGAGGACCTACGTACAATTAATATGACAGGAATGGGCTGCTTGGGCACATCAGTCTTTCTCCCAACCAAGCCATGACAAAACGCTTCTCCCAGCCGGGTAGCTACATTCATAAATGATAAAGCGTAGCATGCTAGAAAACTACTCACCACCCACCTGGCATGGGCCCTCCTGCCTGTGGGGAAGGTATGATGGGGATGGAAAGTATTCTGGACCAGCAAGGATTAAGAGTTTCTGCACTATAAATTTCATAAAAGTGACTAATTCCCAAAGATACGAAGCATGGGACGATGGATAATTTGGATCATATTAAATTTATGTGATAAAATCTAAAGTTGGAATATGCCACCTTCAAGGTAAAACGTAAAAAAAAAAGAAAAGGGGGATTTTATTTGAGGGTGGGCGTTTGAAAGGGATTAGATTAATTAAGGTTTAAGGTTGGCCCCTGATTGGAAACAAAACAAACAGACATACACATTAAAAAAAAAAAGATCAAAAAGTGGTCTAAGGATATTTCAGCATTAAGGGGGCAAGGGACCTTTAAAAGAATTCAATTTCTTTAGACACTTGCACTGGCGGACAGAAGTTATGGGAATCTGGTGTAGCTGATTGGCAAAACTCCAAATGAGTATGCGCCAGACTGTCATACCCTAAACATTTGTTGTTAGGACATTTATATTGGCTAAATTCATATATGGATAAAATTTAGATCAATTGAGTTGTATTTTATATTTAAAATGGACTGTGGTTCGGCACCGGATAAGCTGAATTGAAGATAACGCAAATTGAATTGTTTTTCTAATGACAACATGGATAAAAAAAGGTCATATTTCATAAAACGAGCATCAGATATGGGCATGTTAACTGCCATTAGAAAGCTTGTTTTGAGTAGATATCTGTAGAGCCCAGTATTGTATAAATCGGAACTAAAACGATAAAAATATGGCCTCGGGAAGTTGCTGATGCGCGGAAAAAAATTAAGTGCATTCATGCACCCATTTGACTGGGCTCAAGCGCTAAACACAATGGCGAGTACGCTTGAGCGCCCATTTGACCGCGTTCGAGTGTATAGACTGCAAAAGCCCACCGACCTACACGAAAAGCTTTCCTTTTGTGTCAAACTTGCCTGTTTCACCTAGATTTGGTTTTTAAATCTAAGGCACGAATTATGGGTTATAAACAAAGGTGTTTCTCTCTATCCTATACACAACACAACACATCGATCTCTCCTTATTATGAATTGGTATTGCCATTGGAGAGATTATTTAGAGCTTCCATGAGAGATTAAGTTGAAGATTTTAAGTTCTAAGGTTAATGCTTTTACTTCATTGTAGGAGATTTGTGCCTTTTACTTTCTTGTAGAAGATTATTCTCTAAGCGTAGAAAATTATTCATTGTGGAGATTAAGGCACTAATAGCGGGGTATCAAAGGATTATGTGCTGTGGAGATCTATCAAGAACAACTGCGACGCCTTGTATTGAGGGACTGGCTGTAGGGTTATGAGTATATCTTGTATCGTGGAAGTTAGTGATTAATTTTGTCTACTTTGGATTGGTAGTTTTTTCCTATTTGGGTTTCCACGTTAAAATTGTGTACTGTCTTTTTTGTGTAATTGATTACTTTTATTTTTTCGCTGCATAGAAGTAATAATCAAATTACAATCTAGATTAAATCATGGGCATTCTAAAACTTTCATTTGTGATAAGTTACCCTACCTTCAAGTCCTCTACTCTCTCCTTGAGATCTATGATCATCATGCTAATGAATTAATGAAGTTACAAAAACCGTGGCCAATTGCATATGGGGCCTGGGGCACATTCATACATGTAAATATGTTAATGAACAATCCATGTTACCCGAAAGTGGAGCCTCCCTATTAGATACCTCTGTGTTCCACTTAAAATAGTATTTAGAAATATGTTTTAGAAAAACCCATTGTTTAATTGGTGAACTTACTTTAGACTGCTTTTAGATTTTTAAATGTGCTTGTAGGAATTTTAGAATTATTTGATTCTGGGTTTTTTTTTTAATTTTTGGATTTATTTGAATTCCTAACTTTGTTTTTGTTTTGTATATTTATTTATTTTTATGGGTTCTCATGTATTTGACTGTTAGGTAAGTGCAAAAGCCACTTAAACTTTTTTTTTTTGTGTCTAAAAAAATTAAGGGATGGGTCTATTAATTTGTTTGATTTTGATTTTTGTGCTATTGGTATATATTTATATTGCCATTGGTTTATTTCCAAAATAAGACTACGTGTAGATAAAGAACTATGTAAAACCCATTAGCTATTTTTTGCCTCTTTAATCCATCAAAGTCTCCAAATAAAACTCATTGCCTATTTCTAGTTCTTATTAAAGTATTCTATGATTAATTTATTTCTATTGCAACAACTTGTTAGGTATTAACTTCTCTTTATTATGTGATTATCGTTTTCAATGACTATCATTTGCCCTAGTCAAATAAAAGTCCTGAGTCCAACTCTTCACACTTGTCTCAAGAGTTAGGACTTGTCCCAATTTGATGCCGATTCATCCATAATTATTTGTTAATTTAATCACAAAAAATATACGCTGTATCAATATTGTGCATGTGAACTATATTGTTTATGTTGTCGTACTGTTCCTGTTAAGAAACTTTTGAATCTGACACACAACTAAACTCCTTTCAAATGGGAATTCTCAATCTTCTATTTGGGTATCTTTTGAGACCGAGAAAGTAAAAAGAGGTTAAATAAACTCAAGTAAAGGTTTGAGCATTTATGTTTAGTGGCAGATGCCCACTGTGTGTGTGGGTGTTTTTTTTTAACTCAAGGGAATGGGATCAATATTAGACACCCATAATTAGGAGATAGTATCTGCTGCCACGATAAGAAATTTTATCTTATTCTATCTTTAGTTGATAATATTTACTCCCATATTAAAAAGAAAAAAAAAGAAAAAAAATCATCCTAAATATATAACACCTGCCCCTGCGAGGTACCTGTGTTTAAAATGCGTAAATAAGGTAAGAAGCGGGGCTCCCAACAAATATGATAACCCCTATTTCTCAAATAGTACATGCAGGATAAATCCCCCGTAAATTGGAGGTTTGCTGGTTCTTCGAAACCTTGATTTTGAAACTCCTCGAGTACAGTAATCGTTTTGCTCCTTGTATGATATTGTGATGCTAGTGAAAAGTGCCCGGATAAGCACAAGCCATGGGCTTCAAGTTGGGACCGCATGACATGAGCTCTCTATTGGCCAATGCAGATCACTGGACTTCCCTCGATCTAAAGAACTAACGCGAGAGACACCCAGCACATATGGAAATAAAAGCCCACACAAAGAAGAAAGAAAGCTCATACAAAAATGAAAGCTTACATGTGAAAAATAAAGCTTATATTTTGAGAAAGGTGGTGTATCCATGATTCAAGCCCTAGACAACAAGTGAAAAGTACCACACCTTACCACTTGGATAAGGAGTTCCCTATTATGACCAGGCTTAGGAGAGCTTCAGTGAAAAAAAATGCACTGTTTTCATAAATCATTACCATTTTCAGTCTAATAGAGCTGTGCCCTATTCATTTAGGTCAATAATCCTTTGATTTCTACTCTTTCACTCAGACCCATCTGAAATGATTCTCTCTATCAACTCTGCACCGAACTTGTCTTTTAAAATTAATTCATTTTAGTTTTTTGTCTCCTCATGTTTCCATTGTTTCTAACAGTACTAGCAATCCTTTATCCTTCAATTTGTGATAATATATATTGGACGGCCTATTGGCTATGACTGATATTTTAAATATGAATACCTAAAGATCAATTCTCGGATATGTGTGTGATAACTAGATTTTTGGTTGACATAAAAATTACTGTAGAATGCTTTGTACAGCCGTGGAAATCTGTAAAATTATTATTACACCCATGTAAAAATTACATATCATCCTACCAGATTATACCGGAAAATCCAAGCTTTGTCGGTCACCATCTCTTTCAAAGTAACCATCGGCAGCATGGACCACCCACCAGAAGGTCCGTCTTAATTTATTAGACCAGCTGTTTTGTATAAGACAAAACCTTCCTTCACCAGAATAATAAACCGCCGGCAATATTCACTGTCACGAGATCATCAACAGTAGCTTATTATTTTTTAAGGAGTTTCCATTCATGGAATGGAAATCTGTTGCTGATGGCCAAGAGCTTAATAAAAGAATGCTCCAAAGGCTGCAACAGGGACAGTTCGAGACTTCTCCCTGTGGCAAATGGCGCTGTAGGAATGGCAAAACCACAAATACATAGTTAATAAGATTCCTGTGTGTAATTCATGGAGAATTAAGTATTTCATTCACCTCTTACTTCTTTAATAATATGTCTTAAAAGAGGATTACATGTAGATTTTTTTAAGACCCACCATTAGCTAATTATATTTTGATACAAGTATTATTGTCATCTGAAGATTTTGGAATACTTTGAATTTGTAGTTTTTCATGAGATATAAATCCTTTTCAACAAAATAAGTTGATTTTAATTGCCTCTAGTTGTAGCTAAGCTAGTAAAAAAAATCATGTAGCGTGTCTGAGTGCAAGTCTCTTGTAAAGCAGCAATAAGAACAATAATAACAACACTCTTTAAAATTTTTAACTCCCCCTTATTTTTCAGAGTGTTTTTTTTTTTTTTTTGGCATTTTTCTTACAATGTTTTGAAAATATGGAAATATTGTAATGATGAAAGTATGTTTCAAGCATAGATCTTGACATTTTCAAAATATGGCCAATGCTTGTGATTGTTCTTCTATATTGGCGAGCATCACTGGTGATTTGCTTTCAACCAATGCATGTTTCAATTAGCTTGAAGGGCACAGAGTAGAACTAATCCAACCAAGTTCGTGAGAAACTCAATAGATCTCACCCGAGTTAATTGACTCCACGATCTTCTCGGTGTCAATGCTAACATTACAGCCATGATCTTCACATTTGGTAGCCAGAGCGCGCCGTCCTTAGGGTAGAATCAGTTCACAGTCAATGTAGAGCATGCATGAGTTGAGCCCTGTGGGCTGTGGGCATTTTTTTAAATGAAAAGAAGAAAATGAATCATCTACCTACAACCTCCAAAGAAAGGGATTTTTGTGACACCCCGACCCCTAATTCCTGTAATTAGTACTAATTTAGTGGGTGATTATTTTAATAAGTAGGTTTAGTGGGTAATAAATTGTTATTTTGACCTCCTAAGATGCAAAATAATATTTCTAACAACTTTTGTATTCAACCCAAACCCATTTGGAACCCCAAAAACCTTCATTTCGTCAAATTTCACTACTAAGGGCAATATCTTTTTTCTCACTCAATATCTAAGCCCAAATTTCAAGTGTCTAAGATGGTGTCAGCGTTATACTCATTAGAAACTAAATTTAATCTCCATCAACTTTATCTCTTGTGTTGACTCAATCCGAAGCCCAAACCTCAGTGTTTTTAGCCCGTAAAATTTGATAAGTCATGGGGCCCACTTTCCACTTTCTTTTTAAACCTGCCCAAGCTAAATCGTACCTTGCCTTCTTCATTTTTTCAAATTTTGTGCAACTAGCAACTAAAGCCCCATTTTTCCCTCCTCTTCTTGCTTCTTCTTGCAAAATCTAAAGCCAAACTCCACCAAATTGAAAATCTAACTCTGGCATCATGTTCCCCTCCACATAAGCTCCTTCTCTATACAATTTTAAATGTGATTCACCACTGGCAGCCCCATCTTCTACTCTTTTTTCCACCGTCGGGCATCCTCTAGGTGAGTCCTCCTCTCCATCTTCTAGTTTGTTGCTTAGCCACCCAACTTTGCCCTTATTCCAACATGCATGGGATTTCTCTTGGTAGTTTGTAGGTTATGAATTTTGAAGTGTTTTTGGAGTAGAAAATGGAACTTTGAAGTGAGTTTTTGATTTAGCTTTAGCAAGCGTTTGGAGATTGTTTTGGCTTGAAGTGGTTTTGATGAGCTAGAGAATTAGAGTTTTCTTCCAAATTGGGTGTTAAAGAGTCTTGAGTTTGGATTTGCTAGAATTAGACCCGGAGCACTGTAAAGGCAAGTATAAGCAGGTGTTAACATTATATGTTATTGTTTTATGATTCTATGGATTGATCTCAGGTGTACTTAGCAAATACAGCTTCTAACCTTTTATTCCATTAAATTGAAATGGGTTGTTATGTTGAAAGGGTTGGGTATGACGAGTTGTTTAATCGAAGGGAAGAATGAATGGATTTGGAAAAGAAAGAAGCTATCTGAAGATGAAAAGGGGGATTATATTTCAAGTACTCAATAAAAATAAAGAGAAAGAAATGCAAAATTCGAAAACAGAATTCTTCGTAGTCTACTCGAGCGGATGGCGCAGAACCCTGTTTGACTACAACTACTTTCATTCGCTCGAGCCGACCTGAAGTCTGCTCAAGGAGATGCCTACTCAACTTAAAGTATATTTTAAGGTTCTAAAGCCCCATTTTTACCTTCTATATGATTCATACCTTCCTATAATTAGTCTAAATGATTAATTATAGTATAACCTTTAACTCGTAAGGCTTATGGACATCAGTGGACCTTGTAGGGCCTTAGTCTTGGATTCCTTTTACCCAATTAACATGGTCCAATGGATTTTGCACATGCATAAGAGATATGTAAACTATCCGATTAGTCTTAAATTAGCCCATAGATATGGGGTTGAGGGTACCAATGTACTTCACATACACAATGTAACACCAAGGTCAAGATAACACATACATTGCTTATTTTAAAATAACATCGTAATGGGCAGTTTGAGGCAACAAGTAATGTAGATTAAGATTGGCTAGTAATCTTCTTGATTCATTAAATCTTAATGCATTGCATATAGAATACTAACACTGTCCTCAATTGTAAATAATATGGTTTATTGCATTTCAATGCATAGTGGTTCAATATTTGATATTTAATTGTCTTTCTTATGTCATCTTATTTGTATATTCCTTCCTTTCATTACAATTGAATAGAATTGAACTGAGTAAGTATTGAATCAAATCAAATTGAATTGAATACAGAATTGAATTAACTTACTCAAGTTCTATTATTGGATTCGAATGGTCCGAGTACTACTTAGCTTCGACCTTACAAGGCCCGGTGAGGTTAAGTTCAAGTTAGATTTATGGTACCATTGTAGTAGGTTTATTGGAGCTTCAGGAACTCCAGGTGGGTAGCCAGATGTACCTTTGGTTGGGAGCACTGGTGACATTCCCAACATATGATGCTATCAATATTGAGTGGATTTACCTAAAGTAGTAGCCAACTAGTTGTAAGTGTTTCAATTATATGATTTGTTAAAAGCATGCTCATTCTAATTGTACAATTTGCCTAGTTTACTTCATTTGCTCTCTTTTAATTACCTCTAATTTAACTTTTTTGATGTAGCATCTATTTGTCTATATCTACTTATTACTTTCAACTGTCGTGTTGGTTAGTGCTACTTTTTGTGTTACAAGTTACATTTTTAGATTAGTTGAGTGGACTCAATGATACATTACTTGCCTTGATGCATGAGAGCTCGTCAATATGGTATCCCTTTTGGTACAGGTTTTTATTAGTTATTGCTCATTTAATTTCTTTTGGGTTATAATTAAATCACTCTTGTAATTGCAACTTAAACATATTTGGGAATTAAGTCAACCTAGTGTTGCCGTGCTTTGAATACTTCATAAATGTACGTTGGACAAACCTGGTGATGCTTAGTACCTTGACAGTATTCGCCAAGTGGTTGGGTTGAATCTCGGAGTCTGATGGCCATAGACTCCAGGTTGCAACTCCACGCGGGTTTTGACTAAAGGTCCTTAAATATGATGGTATTCATAAAAACATCCTCACTCACGTGGATCTTGGGAAAGAAAAATGAAAAATAATCCATCAAATTAGGAGCTCACACCCCGAGATACAGGTGGTTGCAGTAATCTGAGTTTGGGGGTGTAACAATTTTTAGTTCTTAAATCACTACGCCCAGCATATGCAGAAAAGCTCACCCCATTTGGCAACTGGATGTTAGCAATTGTCATTCAAAATAGATTAGATTTTCAAGTTTGAAGGACAAGCCTACCCCACTCCAGTAATTAATGTGATAGTGGTTTGTATATATTTTTTGATACCCCAGATAAGGGGATTCTAGCTCCTAAGAGAGAGCTCACATACGTGGGAACGCAGCCAACTAAATTAGGAAAGTAATCCGCACATGTGAGAGTGAAGCCTACATGGACAAGAAAATGTGATATGCTTGTTAAACCTTGACTAGGTAGGTGAGAGCTGTCACTCATTACCACTTGGGTGATTATCACTTCTCGTCCCATATTTGTTAAATTTACCTATCTCGGGTTGGCCAACCGGGTGGGCCCCGATACAATTCAGCCACACCCATTAATTTGGAGTATGATACAGTTAGAAACTCAGTCCTCTTTAACGAGTTAATAGCCCTTAAGGTTAAATCGGTTATAAATCAATTTACTCAGCCATAGCTCCATAAAGGTGGTTGAAAAAGAAAAAAAACCAAACAAACAAACAAACAAACCGCAGCAGCAGCAAATACTGTATATAAAGAAAGAATTAAGACATAGTGGCATTTGGTTCTTATAATTAGAGGCTTGAGGAAGAGGGATTAAAGAGATTTAAATTTTATTTAAAGAGATTAAATGACTGATAATAAAAGAACTGAGAAATTGGGGCATTCGCTTCTTTAATGTAATTAGAGGCGTTGAGTAAGAGGAATTAAAGAGATTTAAATGGGACGACCCACTTGATGAAAGGTAACGTGGCTAATGATTAAGTAAAAAACAAATTCTAGCTTCTCTTCACATGGTTTTTACGCTTTCAGGTATACAAAAAGAAAACACGAGCAAACTTCAGCCTTCACATGACAAAACAAACCATGTATCGAAACATGAGAATTCCCAGCTATCTGCTCACGGCTTGTTTAGCTTTCAGCCATCTTGCTGTACCGGCTTTACGCAAGACTGATGTTTCAATCCCTAGGGGCCCGAATTTTAACAACATACATGCAAGCGCTAATTATAAATCGTCTAGGGAGGAACATCAAGCTTCACTGCAGGTCTGCAGATGATGATCTGGGTGTGCACATTGTGCCTCATGGAAGACAGTTTGGGTGGAATTTTAACTTAAATATTTTGGGGTCGACCCTTTTCTACTGTGATGCCGATGCGAGCTGGGACGAAGTCCGAGTCCGCTTCGATGCCTTCTCGGCTCTTGGGGACTATGGCAGGTGCTGGACCGAGTGCCTGTGGAAGCTTACCCGGGATGGCATGTTTAGTTTCAATAAGCCTTTTGGGAAATGGGAGTCTATGTTTCGTTGGCCAAAACAACACAAGAACTGATGAGTGTGATTTGATGAGTCGTGATTACTTCGCAAGGCACTGTGTAATGTGTATGTATCCAATGGCGCAAGGATTTAGTGAAAGTTAGATGAACCCTTGAATAAATACTTGTCACCTTTAATTTTTCTTGTTTCTTTTCAATCTCCCCCCCCCCCCCCCCCCCCCCCCCCCGATCGCGTAGAATAGATATCAATGTGCATGTTCATCATTCCTTTCAGTATATAGATTCCATAGAAGAAGGTAATGGCCCCACCATTAAGAATTAAAACATGAGCCACGTTAAAATGAATTGGGCTGCCCTTTTGTGATTGTAAAAATGAGACTCAGAGTTACAACGAGCCCCCACCTTTTTGAATTGTTGTACATAAGACTTACCTTTAAAAATTAAAATATGCAACTAACATTTATGAATTAAAACATAGGCCCATTGTGACATCCTGGAGTCCCACATCGACTATAGAGAGGAAAGTGAATGGGTTTATATATAAAGCTTGCACCCTTACCTTGCATGAGGCCTTTTGGTGTGCTGAGGCCCACTAGAAACAAAACCGTGAGGCCCATGGGCCAAAGCGGACAATATCATGCATATGTGAAGGGTGGGGCGTGGCAAATGGTATCAAAGCCAGGTTCTTGATTAGATCAAGTGTGGGTCCCTGCCGTGGCCTGGTGCAAGTGGGCGGGTTTATATGTGGGCGAGCTAAGAGGGCTGGCAGGCTACAAGAACTGGCAGGCTACTGCACAGGGACGTGCAGCCCTAAGGGGGGTGGATTGTGACATCCTGGAGTCCCACATCGACTATAGAGAGGAAAGTGAATGGGTTTATATATAGAGCTTGCACCCTTATCTTGCATGATGCCTTTTGGTGTGTTGAGGCCCACCAGAAACAAAACCGTGAGGCCCATGGGCCAAAGCGGACAATATCATGCATGTGTGAATGGGTGGGGCGTGACAAATGGTATCAGAGTCGACTCTTGATTAGATCGAGTGTGGGTCCCTGCCGTGGCCTGGTGCAAGTGGGCGGGTTCATATGTGGGCGGGCCAAAAGGGCTGGCAGGCTACAGGAACTGCACAGGGATGTGCAGCCTTAATTGCATGAGGCCTTTTGGTGTGCTGAGGCCCACCAGAAACAAAACCGTGAGGTCCATAGGCCAAAGCGGACAATATTATGCATGTGTGAAGGGTGGGGCGTGACACCCACTCTCATAGGAATTAAAATATTGGGCCCACCTTATTACAATGTAGATTCTTCTGTATGAATTACAGTAAAGTCCCCGGTAGGAATTGTTGTACATGAGATTTATCTTTAAAGATTAAAATGTGTGACCTGATTTTAAAGAATTAGAACATGGATCCACCTTTCTGGAATTCAAAACGTGGGTTAACCTTTTATGATTATATAAATGAAATCCACATTTAGAAATTATAATGTGGGCCGCCATTATGAATTGTTTTACATTAGACACACCGTTAAACATATAATATGGGATACTCCTTTAAGAATTAAAACATAGGGCCCTCTTTGATTGGAACATTGAGCCCACTTTTACTAATTACAATGTAGGCATTTCCATAAGAATTACAATGAGGAGCACGGTAGGAATTGTTTTATGTGAGACTCACGTTTGACATTAATAATGTGGGGTTCATCTTTAGGACTTAAACACGGTTCTCACCTTTAAGATAAGTAGAGGAATTGTTGTATATGAGACTTGCTTTACATGTTGGCCCTTTCCTTTTTCTCTGTCCAATTTATTTTTCCCTAATAGTGGGCCTGCCTATAATCTATTGAAATACACTTATAACGGACTTTGGCCAAGTTTACTTCAGTAAAGTGGAGCCCACTGTGAGATAGAACCTACATAAAATACATGAACATAACATGAAAGTACATTATTCTATATACTAGCTAGGTCTATTTTCTATGTACCACTTCGATTCAAAGTGTAAAATCATAGAATTCAATTGTTTTAGGAGTTGAATAGCCATTGCTTATATAAATATAATTTCTTACCTTAAAATAAGCTATTTGGTACTTTCAAATAAAATAAAACATTTAAAAGTTTTCTCTTATGACCATTATTCGTCCCTACCGATTTCGCTTTTGGTCTAGGATGATGCAATGGGCCCTAAATTCAATTTAATATTTAAGTTTGATATTTTACTGAGGTTGGTCTATCCAAATTCAAATCTGATTTTTGTTTTATCAAATCACATAACTCAAATTAAAATGGGTCTAGGTATTGGACATAAATTTTATTTTTGAACATTTCCAGTTCAATTAATATTGTATTAACATGATTGAGAAAGTGGGCCCTGATTTATACTCTTATCTCATGGTGTGTAAAATTGAGCCACCTCCCATAATTCAATACTTAGTTGGTGGGTGTATTGTTACAAGATTTGAACAGACAGTGAGAAGGTCCATATTTCCCATTGGTGGGCCCAACTCCAATGTTATATTGTTAAAATATCTAAAGAAGATGATAAAAAATAAAAATAAAAATAAAAATAAAAATAAAAAAAGAAAAAGAAAAGGAATCTATAACTTAACTTTTTCCGAAAAAAATCCCTCCGTCATACTTCGGTAAGCACCATTTGCATTCTTTAATTTATTTGTTTTAAAGTAGCTTATTTATTTGTTTTAAAGTAGCTTACACTTGCTAGCATTTCCCATTAACCAAGATTTTTTTTTCCTTTAGAGTGTCTATATTTCCGAAATTGAATGGTTGAGAATGATGAAGCAATGGAGCATTAACGGCCATAATTGATGTACAGTGAATTTCACAATTAGTCTTTTGGGGTTGGACATAGTGTGCCATCACTTTTGTGCTGTCATCTGACGTCTTCGTTTTTTTTTTTTTTTTCCTGTAGTTTGCATTGAAGCACACCTAGCAAATAATAAACAGATAATTCCTAAGTTAAAAGAGTAAAACTCTATAAAAGAGACCACCTATTTAAAATGTGAACCCTCAAAATAAATACTCTCTACCATATTTTATCTCAGAGAAGATAATACCGCTACAATATTGACTATTTGATTAAAAAGGCATATACAATGGCTAATCGTGCGGGCATATCAATCCAACCTTTATTGCGATAAAATTTCTATGGATCTCACAAATTAGAATAACATTTATTTTGAGTGGCTCACATATTTTACAGATGGCCCCACTCACTTTGGAGCTTTCTCTTCTCCAACTCAGCGTTCCAGGAGGATCCTGACTTCAAGCCACGTCCAAATTTGCAATTCCACATTGAGGGAGACGAGCTCGATTTGAAACTTTAGAAATTAAATGCAAGAATCTATGGTCAATTGTCAATTAATGTTTGGGTCTACGTCACCTTTTCCTAAACCAGATCGGTTTCTGACACTAGTCTTTATCGGCGAGGACAAGGAGAACAAGCTCTCGATGATGTGGCAGCTCTACCCACAAACACACTCATCGATTGTTATGCTGCATAAAACTAACAAGGTGGCTAGTCAATTCTGTCCCATGTACCTGAGGTGTAGTCACTGGCATTAGTCCATGGTAAGAGTGGTAGGATTATGCCGCATAAAATATTACTCTCGAAGGAATACATCTGAGCCTCCCACTATGATCTATTTAAACTAGGTACTGCAATGGACTCGATTAAAATGGGACCTACTCTAGCTTTATTAGGAGTTGATAGTGGTTTTCTTGTAACGGAGTGGATTTGAATTTTATTGATCAAGCATGTATCGCCCTCAATGTTTTATATATATAGTAATCTTATGAAAATTAGTTTTCATCATTTTTTTTTGTGAGAACTCTAAGTAAAAATCATCTATTGCCAAATTTAAACTTTGTAATATATAGGGACCCCTGATAGTTACATGTCCCAAGTTTCGGTCAAATTCAAATTTACTAGACCGTTGGATCAACTATGCACCAATCCACATGGACTAAATTTATACGCCACTGATGAAAAGATTAGGAACATGTGATTGAGGCCAAACTTGATATTTGGAATGATCCCACATAGATCTTTTAAACTCCCTAATCTCACCATCAACTTGTGAGTCCCATAAAAAGTTTTCATAGTAGGTGCTTGATAATAGTTCTCACAAAATCAATGCTCATACATATATATGGAAAAACCTCTATGAAGCACACGGTGCTCCCGATAAGGTGAGCAACGTGCATCAAAACACTAGTAGGGCCCGACTTTTGATTTATCCAAGTGAACTATAAAATAAGTATCCCTATAAAAGTCACGAATACTAAGTTTGGCACACATCCAAATGAATTTGACTGTTAAATCGGCTTCCACTCATTTTGGATAGTGAAAACTTATTGGCCATTGACAAAGTGCTTAGAATGATAATTTTAGCCTCCATCA
The DNA here is from genome assembly GCA_037013555.1 of Sextonia rubra. Classification (NCBI taxonomy): domain Eukaryota; kingdom Viridiplantae; phylum Streptophyta; class Magnoliopsida; order Laurales; family Lauraceae; genus Sextonia; species Sextonia rubra. The sequence goes on along the minus strand of JASUAD010000013.1, from coordinate 56,344,627 downwards.
CCATAGAAGGGTTGGTGGGGGGGGGGGGGGGGGGGGGGGGGGGGGGGGTGCAGTTGCTCAAGCTTAGGGTAAAGTAAGTAGTTGCTCAAGTTTAGGGTAAAGTAAACTTAAGTGAATGGTTCACACAGGTGGGGCTCACCTAGGGACTCACATGGGATAGAGATGGAAGGATTTGAAGGACTCCATGAGATTTAAGCAAAAATCAACTCAAACTATAGTTTCTGTAATCTCCATCTGGGCCCCAAAAGTTTAATGGAGAACAATTCATTCGGATCAGTGTACAATTGATCTAATGATCCAGTAAATTAGGATTTGAGCAAACATTGGTAAATTTGTAGAATTTCGGGGATCGTGTGTTTAGTTCATTTGGATGGACCAAAGGTAGGCCCTAAGGGCTTAGGCTTATAGAACTTCATATATAAGCTTGAGCTTAGGGAAACTTCTCCATATAAATACAGCACCTGGGCATTTTTGAAGAAAAAAAGTCGAGGTATACTGAAATACATGATGATTATGGAAGTCTATTCGATATGAAGATCCATATGAGGCTTGCCCATATGCAAAATCTTGAGTCCATAAGATAATTCTAACATTTTGATCTATAGTCATAAAATTTAATGGTTTAGAAGTATCATTTTATCATGATTTCAATTCAACGGTGAAAAAAAGTTGGATGGGTGTCAAACTTGGACTTATAACCATTCAAGGAGGGGGCAGTGTGTATGAAAAGGTTTGGATTACTCTCTCTCTATCTATATATAGAGTTTTGATCTTGTGAGAACTATTAACATTATCGTGAGAACTTTTTATGGATCCCATTTGAAGATGAAACTAAGGATGATGAAAAGATCTATGTGGAACTACTTCAAATATCAAGTTTGGGTCTAATCATATTCCTAACCCCTTCATCCATGGCCCACAAAATCAATTCATTCGCATTGGTGCACAGTGGAGTCAACGGTTCAGTAAACTCAGATTTGAACGAAACTTGGGGCATGTGACTATCAAAGGGGTCCATGTGTATTACAAAGTTTGATTTGAGTGATAGATGGGCCCCCACTTAAAGTTCTCGCAAAAAAATGGTGAAAACTAGTTCTCATATGATTGTCTCCCACTTAGGGTTCTGATCTTATAAGAACTGTTCTCATGCATCTACCATGAGTACTTTTTATAGGGCCCATTTATAGGTCTCATTTGAAGATGAGACCAGGGGAGATGGAAAGATCTATGTGGGACCACTCCAAATATTAAGTTTGGCTTCAATTACATATCCTTAACTCCTTCATCCATAGCCCATAAATTCAATCCATTAAGATTTGTGCACAGTCCTTACAGGCCTCGATATCATGGGGGTCCTGTGTATTACAAGGTTTGGTTTGGGTGATAAATGAGCTCCACCTATAGTTCTCACAAAAAAATTGTGAGAACTAGTTTTCATAGGATTCTCCCCCACCCCAACAAACATATATATATAAGGTTTGGACTTGGTGATAGATGAGCCTTACATAGAGTTTTTATAAAAATGGTAAGAAGCGGATGCGTACAAAGATTTCCTTATATATATATATATTATGTGGGGTGGTCTCGCATGAATCTTTCCATCCTCTGCGATCTTATCCCTTAGTGGGGACCACAATAGACCTTATGAAGAAGTGTGCACGAAAAGTCAATGAGGCACCACCCCCCCCCCCCCCCCCCCCCCCCCCGACACACACACATATATACTACTAAGCACCGGCTATCATCACTTTCTTATGGGGCCCCTAGGGCGGTTGCATGTATGAAAATAAGATTTGTCTATTTAAACTCTGCGACACTCATTCCCATGTATTTAGATATTTTAAAATCTTTGAGCTTTAGCTGATCCCTACCCAAATTGGGTGGATTAGGTATCACATGCTAGTCACCCATAGCGGGATGGATTGGATTTGGATAAGAAAATTTTGAGGCTAGCCGAATTTTAGTTTATCCGACCAGTGACAGTCCTTTGCTGAATTCGGATGATACGACGTCAAGGGGGAAGCAGATCTAGAATTGACTTTGGGTCCAAGTCAAACCAAATTCAGGGCCACATTTGAACCTAAATTTAGGACAAAATGATTAGCCCTCGGAGAAGCGACCTCAGTTCAACCTCAAGAGTGCTCGTAGAGGCAATGCTACAAACATAGGCTACTAGGACATGGCCTATATATGTGATTGAACGATGCCACAGACGCAGGGGAGTTGGTTAGAAGGGCTGTAGGATTTATTGAAATTCAGCTTCTTTCAATCCAATGGAGGTTAATTCCGTGAGTCCTTTGGAAAGCCTAGCAACTGATATAGAGTTGAGACTTGGGAACCCCCGGGGAAAGTAGTACTTCTAAAACGTGGAGAGGCTCCTTAAGCTCAGCTAATTTACTTAAAAATCAGTTTACTCAGCCACTGCAATCCGTTAAATCGGTTGAATTGACCAAAGCCAGTTAAACTTTAAATTAAAAAAAATTCACTATATATAAAGAAAGAACCGAGACATGGAGGCATTGGCTTTTTTAGGTAATTATGGTTTTTTTTTAAACATTTAGGCAATTATGTTGAAAAGATTGTGTGGCTTAATTGCCATGAGGCTTATGCCAGATCAAGCCCAACGATATGCCGCAGATAAGTTATTAACGAGTCTTGATCTGCTAAAGTTGCTAGTCTAAAACTAACATCACCTTAATTAGATCTTTCATTTGGAGATTTATAACACTCTTCAACTATGGCTTTAATAATATGATCTTGATGGAATAATTAAGTAAAGAGGAGCTATAACCCTTAAACCTTATATATAGGTTTTCATAGAAAACTCACTTCCCATCATGGAGTCTTACTTCGATTAAGATTTAGATTCTTCTTAGCATAGTAAATACTACAAAGTTAACAATTTTACCCAAACACCAAAGTATCCTCCATCAAAGAAACTTACCAACATTGGCTTCTTTAGGTAATTATGTTCTTTTTTAAAAACATTTAGGCAATTATGTTGAAAAAATTGTGTGGCTTAACTGCCATGAGGCTTATGCTAGATCGAGCCTTGTGGTCTGTTGCGGATGAGTTATTAACGAGTCTTGATCAAGTAAAGTTAGATAATGATCAAACTCATGGTTGTAAGGTTTGGATCAAGTTCAAACTCTTGGCTTAGTATAATTCTCTTGTTGTCAGGAGATGTGAGATTTCTAAAAAGAAAAGAATCCGGATAAGATCGTAACTCCATGGTCCCACAACCATCTAGAGCCAACACTTTCCTTCAAATTTGAGACCTGAAGAAGAGAGATTAAGGAGGTTTAAAGTTGGGAGTTACTATATGTACATGAGTTTTGACTCATTTTACACAAGGGTTTTGAATTTTTTTATTATAATTTTGCCCCTGCATGGGAGGACAAAAAAGCCCTTGTCCCTTGCAAACTGAAATCTCTAAGGTAGCGTTTGGTTCGCTGGAATGATTGCTGAGAGGAATGGAATGAAGGTTGGAATGAGCCTGGAATGGAATGGAGGCTGGAATAGTGATTCCCATTCCAACGTTTGGTTAGACAAAGGAATCAATCCAGTAATAAGATTTCCAGTAAAGGAATAAAATTTATATAAACTGACCAAAATACCCCTGTAATATTAAAACTTAAATATGATTTACAGTAGCAATAAACATCAACAAAATCTCCATATAACATGTTACTAAACTTAAACATCACATATATTATCTAAACCAAGTCATTTAAAAGTTTGAATTCGTCAAACTTGTCCAAAATAACATCCATATAGTGCTTAAAACAAAGAGTAGCAAATATAAAACAAATAGTGCATGCATCAAAGAGCTCCACCTAACAAAACCCTTAGATGGGATGTACCTACATTTTGGAAACACTCGTTAGGACTTTGTTTCCTGATATGAGGTTTTAACCATGTGGATTTGGTGAGAGTTTGGAGAAAGAGGAACTCTCAACCTCTCTAGTTTTATCTGATGCATGTGGATAGGAGGGTTTGCATGTGCCCCTAGGAATTAATTTTTTGTTGTTCAAAATCTGATTGTACCTCGGGCACAGGGCAGGGGTAGGTTGGAGATATCCTAGGTTATCAAAAAAAAAATAAAAAGTAAAAATAAATAAAGAATAAATTAGGAGTTCTCATTCAAATATGGTGGTTGGCCTAGACATGGTCATGAGCATATCTTTGGAAGCCCCAGATGGTAAATGGCTGGGATTGTGCAGGCGCAGCGTATTTTCACACATATGGCCAGACATCATACCCCGGGTCCGCAAGTTAAAAGTATGGCCCAATGCACCAAAAGAGAGAAAAGGGTTAATTTTCCAAGAAAAACGAGTGTCAGCTCGCAGCTAATGGACGTACTGAATGGGAAAGCAACCTAACGGACTTTACCTTTATTTATCTTTTTAAGGTTTTTTTATTTACTACCCAGGATCGATCACTCTGTGGGAATGTGTGGAAGTGGGCAACTCACTCGCTTAACCAGAGTGTTTTGTCTAGAATTATTCAACTTCTTAATAGCAGAAACTACTCAAAATGAAACCTCTAGCATCTGATTCTCTACCACTAGTTGTATTCACGAAAGGTGGTCAGAAATTCAAACCACCACTGGTAAGATACTTTAGCTTACGGAACCTGGTTCATATCTTCAAGGATCACTCGTACTGCTGCGCTAATTTAGCAAATTAAAAAACAGTGACACTATAAAATGTGAAAACTAATGTCCGAGAGCCAAACCGATTTTAGGTTACAGAACCTGGTTCACACCTTCAAATATCGGGAAAATTTTGCTGAGTCACCTCAATTTGATTAAGTGGCGTGCATTTTGAACCATTTGATAGGTAGATTTGATTCAAAACAATTGATTATTTTTTAAAATAGTTAATGCTAGGGTTTGGAGTCAGCAAGTTAAAAAAGATGATTGAAATGTAATTTCAAACTCGTATTTAATTTTTTAAAATTTTAAATTCAATGTTCAGGCTAAAAATTATTTAATATCTACTTTTTTTTCCTTTTATTTTCCTCATTATTATTTCATTGCATATATGATTTTATTAATTTGGATTGATTATTATTATGTGTAAAATAAATGCATATTTAGAATTCACAAGTGCTTGATCTATTTCTAAAGTATTTTTTTAAAATGGCCCTTTGTGTTCCCAGCAATGGCTGTCAATTTTTTTTTTTAGAGTAGAGTGAATCTGAGTTCTACTCCCCAGTTTCCTAACCTTGAGTAACCACTAAATCATAGAGGGTACGATAGACCATTTACTCTGTGGGGTCATCAACCTCAACAACCTGCCACCGATCAACCATCCTATTTAGAATTCACAAGTGCTTGATCTCTTTTTAAAGTATTTTTTTTTTAAATGGCCCTTTGTGTTCCCAGTAATGGCTGTCATCAACAACCTGCCCCCCGATCAACCATCCTATTTAGAATTCACAAGTGCTTGATCTATTTTTTAAGTAATTTTTTTTTAAAATGGCCCTTTGTGTACCCAGTAATGGCTGTCATTTTTTTTTTAGAGTGGAGTGAATCTGAGTCCTAGTCACAACTTTTCAAACCTTGAGTGACCACTAAATCATAGAGGGGAGGATAGTCCATAGATCATTTATTCTGTGGGATCCTCAACATCAAACAACCTGTCCCAGATCAACCATCCACACGCTAGTTCTAGGCTTCTAGCCCAGCCAATTCTAAGGAAAGAAGAAGGAAGCCTTTTTCTGAGGTAAAACAGAAACCATACACACAATTCTCACATATATAAAAGAGAGTACATGTTCTCATCAGTGAATTTGGCAGTTAAGGTTCTTCGCTTGTGTTTATCAAAAAGTCTGACAGTGGCTCTTCCCTTGCCCGCTGCTCATAAAGTGAAATTTATGGGTCTTTCTATACCTTCTGAAGGACACATTTCTATGGGCTGTACATCTAAGAAGTATAACAAAACTTGGAGAACAGGGTCAAGAAATAATGGCTCTACAAAAATTTAGGACCCAAAAAATCAGGGTCCCTCAGATGTTGTACATGGTATTGACTGTTCTACTATATCATTCTCTCACCCTTGTCACCATAATGTATGATTGAGGAACTGTTGTGCTGCAACTCACAGTGACTATCACCTTCTATACATTCTTCATTTTCACTATGCTGTGCCGCAGAAACATGACCCGATCTATCAACTTCTAAAAGAGAAACAGATGTTTGATTCTCCATGAAAGTTGAATCTTGAGGTGTCTCAAGCTGATCAGGTGTCTGAGATTGCTGGCTGTGTGAAAATAGTGGCTTCACATGCTGGGTCCCAACCAACTCAGTCACTTTTATCTGTTTTAGTTGTGTAATCTTATCAGACATGGAAGACAGTTTCTCACACACACACACACACACACACACACACACACACAGACAAGGAAAAAGGAAAGCACAATGGGATGAATATTATCCTACCTGCAATGGCTTCATAACCCTATTATCTTGGCCATCAGTTATATCTAATGAGTCTTGGGCCTCCATCTCCATTGAGTCTCTGACAAGCTGGCTCAAGAAATTTACATCGTCGGACATGACTCCCAGTCCTTTCAAAAGCTTTGAGCCCAGTTGTAAACTAGTCTGTGGTAAAGATACAATGGCATGGATTTACATTAGGATGCATCTAATGTGAAACCTCTGTAAAAAAAAAAGAAATTTTGAGTCTCAGCCGGGCTGACAGACCCCTCAACTTAAGAACTACTGGTTGGTATGGATCTTATGGGGTTTTAGATAATGCAATGGAATAGGTACATGTTGACCTTAAATAAAAATGAAGATTATTCAACAAACCTCCGCATTTTCTACTATGGCATCTGTTGCACCTGCTTTCTTCAGCTCTTGAAGATGGACAAGGTCTTGAGCCCTCGCATATATCGGGATCTGTTACAAGGGGCAACCACATTAGCATTGTAAATAATTAACAGGATTTCAGCTGTGCATCATCCACAGAATGATTGCACGCCAACTTAAGCTTGAAATTTACTGGCCCAAAAGTGTTGATTGCAAGCTATTTATTTAAAAGGTTTTTTCTAGTTTTTTTACCTGGTCCAAAATAATCCTAATGTAAGAGTGTGTCTGCATTTCTTTCAACAATTTCTTTTTCTTTTTTTACAATTAAAGGGTTGAAACAGACTTGCAGAATTACTTGTCCCTAGCAATTTCTATGTTCACTTCCCGTATTAAAAAACAAGTCAGTAAAATTGTAATAGCATTGCATTCAGACTGCCCCATGGACCAAACTTTGACTTGGCATCCCAACTCCTATCAAGTTTGGGCCCTTGTCGAGCTTGAGCATTTGCCAGATAGAGTTGGGCCTCTGTTGATGTATCAGGTGGGTTTGGATGCAGATTTTAGGGTCAATGTAGTGCAAGGGCTCAAAGATTCAGCCCCTGAAAATAAAACCTTGAACCAAGATCAAAGCCCATGTGAGTCCAGCCCAAATCCTGCCTGTTGACAGTGACGCAAGGAAAGTTGATCAGAGAGCCATTCCTATGTCTTGATGTGATCACCAGCGATCCCTATATGATGCTATAATAAGCTAAACTCAAAAGTAAGGAAACTTATAGTTCCATATGCCCATAATAAACCCAACTGTGGCTGGATGTAAAGTTGGGATAAGGATCAAATGAGTAATAAAATACAAGTGAACATGTAACACATCAGAATTATGGAAGCCACTCCACCTCAAGGTTATGAGGTACATCCGGACATATCTAAATTGTAAAAGTTTCCTTCACTAGCAGTCTCTTCAGTTCAGCACATCTGCAAACTTAACATATATCACTCAAGGAATGTGAGAAAGGAAAAACAAAATAATAGTGTAGGAATGAGAAGAACAATTCCACATTACCGCAGGGAATGCAAGCCGAATCCTTTGAACAGCCTCAATTGTCCTATGCTTCCCCGTATACAAGATCATGACAGCTTTTGGAGAAGAAATACCTGCTGATTGCAGAACTGCCGGATGTGATCCATCACCATAAAGGATTGGGAAACCCAGTTTCAGAGCTTCCTGCTTGCAACATAAGAATCAGTTATGCCAAGTCTCGAACTGCTTTAAAGCCAACAAACCAGGACTTGTACTGAATAAAAGTGACTACAAGAGTCCAACACATAGCTAAAGGAGGAAAACTTTCAGAGACCTTTACAACTCCAGGATCAATATCAAAAGCTATGTAAGGCAATCCCACAAGGTCTCCACCCACTCCCGAAGCCAATGGAGTTGATAAGAAATTGGCAAGAACCTGCAACTAGGAACACTTAAACAACTACAATGTACAGATAACTCTAATTAGATGCAAGATCAACGATCTGCTAGAAATACTTGTAAAGATTGGTCATTCATCAGGTGGACCCGACCATGAAGATGCATGTGTTAACAAAAAAGGGAAAAGAAAAAGAGGTCGTCCACAAATGACATAGGACATGGATGTATATTAAATATGAAGCGTTTTATTTTTTCTTCCTCCAATCGTCCATTACATGTAGCCTCCTGATGAATTGACTGACAAGATTTTTAGGGTAAGCCACGTTACATGGCATGTACACCTGTTCTGCGACCAGCATTGATCACATACACATGTATCACAATGGTCACAATACAAAGGTCCAATCGGCTTTGCACAAATATCCCTCAATTTCTCTCAAGATGATAACATGCTAGTTGCCTACCTGGCCCATTTGTCCAAATCCAAGGATGACAACTGGTTCACTTGCATCAAAGTTTACCATCTCAGCCACTTTCTGTGAAAAAGAATAATGCATCTTTAGAAGCCGCTCATTTGTGGTTATGGGAAAATGTAGCAGAACATCAGAGAATTCAAATTGAATTGGAAGATGTCGAGTCTAGATATGTACTTCCTTAGCCTGAACCTTATGATCAATAAGCTCAGCAGCTCTCTTTCCAACCTCATTGAGGAAAGGTGTTAATGCCATTGACAACACTACAACAATTATAAGCAGTTTGTTCAGCTCAAGTGGTAGTACTCCAAGCCTGCTCACAGAAAAGAAGAATCGAAATTGATCAATGAGTAGACACAGATGGAAATCAGAGTTTGATTAGAGACTGACCTGTTTGCTAAAGAAAATACAACAAATCCAAACTCGCCCCCTTGGGAAAGAAGAAACCCTATACGTACACTTTCTTGTACAGTTAATCCAACAAGGGGACCTATTGCAGTTATGATCAGTGTCTTTATAACAATCAAACCTGCCAAGAGTGAAAGTACATTTGGCCACTCTCGGACCAGAAGCTGCAGAAAAAAGGATACAGAAATTTCAGCGACATATAAGGTACATCCTATTCTTTCAGTCATCCCACTGTCCCAGCCCCCCTCCCTCCCTCTGTCCATTTCTTCCTCTCGCCCAACCCCCTCTCACCTTCCTCTGTCCAGACCCCAAAAAATAGGGTTTGAAGGGAGGAATCCAAATTTGTGTGTGCGTCTGCAGCAGTGAAGAAAGGAGAAGGAGAAGAGAACGATAGAGACTGAGAAAGGGAGAGAAGCATACCTGATCTTGTTGGCGCCGTTCGCTTGGCAGTGGATCGAACGAGAGAGACGACAGAGACGAGAGAAGAAACTGGAAGCAGAGACGCAGATTTTTCTCATTTGGTTGATTTGTATCGGGCAAGGCAGGGGCATTTTTGACTTTAACCAATAATAACAAGGGAATGGAATGGCCATTCCTTTGAGCCCCCAATGGAATGGTGATTCCTTTGTATAAAGGAATCACCATTCCTGAAGTAATAGCCATTCCATTCATTTTTCATGAACCAAACGTTGGAATGGTCATTCCAACGGAATGACCATTCCATTCCGACCTCCATTCCAGCCAACCAAACGCAAGGTAAGGTTGTGTTTGGTTTGCATGAATGATTTGGGTTAGAATGGAATGGAGGTTAAAATGGGTCTGAAATGGAATCAGATAGGAATGACTCTTCTATTTCAATGTTTGGAGTTATCTTTGAAATGATGCGTGAAATAGAATTCTCATTCCTATCCCCGTGTTTGGTATCTATGGATCAAATCATGAATGGAATAAAACTGTTGGCCATGTGGGTCCAGACCATTAGTAGGTTCAGTATCTGGGTGATTTCCCTAATGATATTAGGAATTATCTGTTTTGTCAAACAGCAGTTTTCTAATAGGTTAGGACTTTTCTTTTTCTTGAGATAGAGTTCTTAGGGGATAAGGATGTAATGGTTATATATATGATGTAATCTGTAACCCTAGAGGGGGGCTGAGAGTGCCTAAAATTCCAAGGCTGTGGTTTCACAGATTTGAGGAGAACCTAGTGGAAATTGGTTTCTCGTGGACGTAGGCATCTTTGCCGAACCACATAAATCTTCTTGTCTTCTTGTGTGGTGATTGTTTGATCTTGGTTGCGGTTGCACACACGCGCACAACAAGTGGTATCATAGCGATTGATTGTGCGTGGAAGATCAACGGGAAATAGAGATCATTGTTGATCTCTGCTGGGCCACACGCGATCGTAGAAGAAGAGACAGAAATAGGGTTCTCGGTGATTGGCTGCAGATCTTCATCGGAGAAGAGGGTGCCGGATTTTCTGTGAGAAGTTTCTCTGCCGGAGAAGAAAGAAATTTTCTGTGGAAGCTTGGCTGCCGGAGAAGAAAGAAAAAAAAAATTCACTCATCGGTCGCCGCCACCGGCAGTACGCTGCCCGCCGCCGTTGCAGTAGTTGTCGCCGTCGCTGCCCGCCGCTGATTGTCGCTGGATTGCTGTGCCGGAGCCGCAACAGCCGGCCGCTGCATAGTCTCGTCTGCAACTGGGTTGTAGACGCAGCGCCCGTCGCAGGATTAAAGACGACCCTGTTCCGGGTCCGTTGGGTCGGGTCGGGTTAGTTTGCCTGACCCGCCGAGAATTGTAGCCCAAGCAGCACCAAAAGGTCGGTTCAGGTTAAGGGACGGGTCCATTTGACCCAACCCGCGATGCAAGCCCAGTTCAGTTAGCAGTGCAGGCCAGTTCGGGTCGAGTTGACCTGAACCCGGTAGCAGTCAGTCCAGCCTGTCAGCCACCGCGCAAACGTTAGCAGCGTGACGTCATCAGGCTGACATCAGCCCACGTCATCGGATAGACGGTCAACGGCTAGAGTTGACCAGATTGACGGCATAAATTTGTTTCTGCGATATCTTGATCATCCGACGTCCGATTGGAGATCCGTTTGCACCTACGGACTCGTTTCGAGCAGATCTAAGTGTTAGTGGAAGAATATTGGCTGTTTGATGGTCAACAAGGAGTTTGACCAAATCGGGAGCGCAGAAAACCGTTTTTGTGATATCAGAGCCATCCGAAGTCGGATTTCAGATCCGTTTCTTCCAGCGTGCTCGCGTTGACGAGATCTACAGCTTGGTGCAGGAGTTGAGGTAAGTGTTAGTTATTCGTTTTTTCCTGTTACTTAATTTGATTAAGATGGAGAACAATACTATCAACACTACCATGGTTAAGCTCAACCATTCCAATTGGTTGATCTGGAAACCGAAGATGGAGGATATTCTCTATTGTAAAACCTCCATGATCCTGTTGAGGGGGATAGTGCCCGACCGAAAAATATGCAAGATGCTGACTGAAACAAATTGCATAGAAAAGCGATTGGTCACATTAGACAGTAGGTTGATAATAGCATATTTCACCACGTGTCAAATGAAATCAATGCAAATACCCTTTGGAAAAAGCTAGAAGCAATGTATGATAAAAAGACCTCAGTGAACAAAACCTTCTTGATCAGAAAGCTTGTGAACATGAAATTCAAGGATGGTGGTCAGATCGAAGATCACATCAATGAGTTCCAAAGTGTAGTAAATCAGTTAGCCACTATAAAGATGATCTTTGATGATGAGATGCAAGCTTTGTTGCTTCTGAGTTCTTTGCCGGATACATGGGAGACATTGGTTGTTTCCTTGAGCAACTTTACTCCAGATGGTGTGTTATCTATGAGTCAGGTTACTAGTAGTCTACAGAATGAAGAAACGAAACGGAAATCTGCATGGACAGATAATGCACAGGCCTTTGTTACTGAGAATAGGGGGAGGAGTAAGAGTAGAGGTCCAAAGGGGGGTTGTGGCAAGTCTGGAGGTGAATCACAGCCCAAGTCTAGCTATGAATCACAGAGCAAGAAAAAGGCTGTAAAATACTTTTCCTATGGCAAGATGGGCCACGTAAGGAAAAATTGTTTTGCCATGAAAGAACATAAAGGCTCCAACAATGATAAGAAGAATGACAGTGATAACACTACAGCTACTTTGGAACAAGAAGTAGTGGTGCTCGCCGGCGATGATGATAAGTGTTTGAGTGTTGCAGATGGTCAGGTTGAGTGGGTTGTTGACACAGCAGCATCCTACCATGTTACTCCCTGCAGGGAGATGTTCACAACGTACAAAGCAGGTGACTTTGGTACTGTGAAGATGGGCAACACAAGTCATTCAAATATTGTTGGTATCGATGATGCCTGCATTAAAACCGATATTGGTTAAACAATGACGCTGAAAGATGTGCGACATGTTCCTGATCTGCGGTTGAATCTGATTTCCGGGACTGCATTAGACCGTGCAGGTTATGAAAATTATTTCGGAAATGGCAGATGGAAGCTCACTAAATGGTCTCTTGTTATTGCGAGAGGTACAGCAGGTAATACTCTTTATAAAACACAAGTAAAGCTGTGCAAAGATGCATTGAATGCAGTTCAAGATAATTCCTTTCTGAATCTGTGGCATAAGAGGCTTGGTCATATGAGTGAGAAAGGCTTGCAGATGTTGGCAAAGAAGGATTTAATTCCTTGCTCCAAAGGTATATCCTTTGACCCTTGTGATTATTGTTTGTATGGTAGAAAACATAGGGTTGCTTTCTCTTCGACATCAAAATTGAAATCAAATGTGTTAGATTTGGTATATTCTGATGTTTGTGGTCCCATAGAGGTAGAATCATTGGGTGGCAATAAGTTCTTTGTCACGTTCATCGATGATGCATCTAAGAAAGTCTGGGTTTATCCGTTGAAATCAAAGAATCAAGTATTCCAGATGTTTCAACAGTTTCATGTCAAGGTTGAAAGAGAAACAGGTAAACTCTTGAAGTGTCTCCAATCAGATAATGGGGGAGAGTACACATCCAACTAGTTCAAAAGCTATTGCTTGAAGCATGGCATTCGACATGAAAAGACAGTTCCTGGTACTCCACAGCATAATGGTGTGGCAGAGAGAATGAACCACACTATTGTTGAGAAGATGAGATGCATGATAAGATTAGCACAATTGCTTAAGTCATTCTGGGGTGAAGCCGTTCTGACTGCCGTGTATCTGATTAACAGATCTTTCTCAGTTCCTTTGAATTATGATTTTCCAGAGAAAAGATGGACAGGTAAAAACGTTTCCTATTCGCACTTGAAGGTGTTTGGGTGTAAAGCATTTGTACATGTACCAAAGGAGCAGCATTCCAAGTTGGACGATAAGGCAGTGAGTTGCATCTTTCTTAGCTATGGTGGAGATGAGTTTTGCTACAGATTATGGGATCCAGAGAAGAGGAAACTTATCAGAAATAGGGACGTGGCTTTCCATGAAGACCAGTTCTTTGGAGATGTTGAGAAAATTGAAAAGTCTTCTGAGAAAGTTGATGGAGTGGTTGATCTCACACCGACTCTTTCTCCGGTGCAGACTACAGGTGGAGAAGGTGGACAAAACGATCCGAATTGTGATGAGGCACGGGGGTTGCCAGATGATGAGCGTGTTGAGCAGGGGGAGCAGCAGTCTCCTCGGATTAAAACCACGGAACCTCAAGTTAGGAGGTCTACACGGAGCGTCAACCATCAACTAGATATCCTGCATCTGAATATGTTTTGCTTACTGATGAGGGGGAGCCAGAGAGTTTCCGAGAAGCAATGACTCATGCTAATAAAGATGAGTGGATGAAGACTATGCAGGATGAGATGAGTTCTTTGAAGAAGAACAAGACATATGAGTTGGTGCAACTTCCTAAAGATAGGAATGTTCTGAAAAACAAATGGGTGTTCAAGCTGAAAAAGGATGAGAATGGAAAACTGGTGAAGCACAAAGCACGGTTAGTGGTAAAAGGCTTCGGACAGACGAAGGGTATTGACTTTAGTGATGTTTTCTCTCCTGTTGTGAAAATGACTTCTGTTAGAGTCGTTTTGGGTCTAGCCGTCGGCATGGACCTTGAGCTTGAACAGATGGACGTGAAGTCCGCGTTTCTTCATGGTGACTTGAAAGAAGAGATCTACATGACTCAGCCAGAGGGGTTTGAGGTAAAAGGAAAAGAACAGATAGTTTGCAAGTTGAAGAAGAGTCTCTACGGGCTGAAGCAAGTAACGAGACAGTGGTACAAGAAATTTGATTCATTCATGTTGAGTCATAGGTACCGGAGGATAGCTGCAGATCATTGTGTCTATGTTCGTCGATTTATCGATGGCAAGTTCATCATCCTTCTTTTATATGTAGATGATATGCTGATAATTGGACAGGATAGCAAGTTGATTGGCAAGTTGAAAGAGGAGATGTCAAAGTCATTTGACATGAAAGACTTGGGTCCCGCACGAACGATATTGGGCATGCAAATACGTCGTGATAGGAGTTCCAAGCAGCTGTGGTTGTCACAGGAGAAATATGTTGAAGAGTGCTCGAGCGGTTCAACATGAAGAATGCTAAGCCAATTAACATACCTCTAGCTAGTCACTTCAAACTAAGCAAGCGCTTGTGTCCTACTACAGATGATGAAAAGGAACGGATGGCATGTGTTCCTTACTCCTCTGCTGTGGGGAGTCTCATGTATGCCATGGTTTGTACACAGCCAGACATTGCTCATGCTGTGAGTTTAGTGAGTAGGTATTTGAGAGGTACTTCCAAGGTGTGCTTATGTTTCGGAGGCTCAAAACCAGTCATGGAAGGTTATACTGATGCTGATTTTGCAAGCGATCTTGATCGTCGGTTGTCGACTTCTGGTTATTTATTTACTTTCGTAGGGGGAGCTATCTCCTGGCAATCGAAGTTACAGAAGTGTACAGCATAGTCTACAACTGAAGCGGAATACATAGTTGCTAATGAAGCAGGGAGAGAGATGCTTTGGTCGAAAAAATTCTTTCAAGAACTAGGTTTGAAGCAAGAAGAATATGTAGTTTACTGTGATAGTCAAAGTGCTATGGATTTCAGTGAGAATGCTACATATCATGGTCGCATGAAGCACGTTGATATCAAGTACCATTGAATTGGTGAGGTGATCGAGAAGAACTTCATGAAGCTGGAAAAGATTCATTCGGACAAGAATCCCTCGGACATGATGACCAAGGTTGTGTCTGTTAGTGTGATTGTAAGTGTGTGTTGTCAATTACGTGACCAAAGTGTAGTTCGATTCAAGAACGATGTAGTTCACCTCGGAAGTTCATTGAAGATCAAGTCTAGTTCAAAGAAGTTCAAGCTAGTTCAAGACCATTCAAGGAAAACCTATCAATGAAGACTAAGCAAAGAAGTTCAACATCAAAGAATATCATCTGTGAGTGCCAAGGGATAAGGTATCTGCGATCCCTAAGTGTCCTTGAAAGCAAACTAGAAAATTAGGTTTTTCAAAAACCCTGTTTTGTTCTACGGCTTGGGCCACGGCTAAGCCGTAAACCCTACGGCTCACTTTCCAGAGAGTGTATTTGAAGCCTTTTTGTTCTACGGCTGACCCTACGGCTACACCGAAAAATGTTACGGCTAAGCCGTAGTGTGTTTCACGGCTAAGCCGTAAAATCTACGGGCCACAATCCAGAGAGTGTACTTGGCCAAATTATGCTTACGGTTGACCTTACGGCCAAGCGACAGGCCTTCACGGCTAAGCCGTAAGGTTATTCACGGCTAAGCCGTAAAGATTACGGGCCACTCTCCAGAGAGATGTTTTTGGGAAATTTGAGCTTACGGCTGACTCACGGCTAGGCCGAAAGGTGCTCACGGCTAAGCCGTAGAAGGATTTACGGCTAAGCCGTAGGCCTAACCGTAAGAAGGAATTTGTGCTGAATCTGGTCAAACTAGCCGTTGGATGTTGTCAGAACTTACGGCTAAGCCGTAGACCATTCTGTTCTAAGCCGTAGAACTATCCGTTGGAGCTCATCTGTATTTAAAGAGGACCTCTCCCTTGCTCCAACCACTGAATTTATTGCTGAGAAAAACACTAGTATTGCTGAGCCTTTGCACCTCCATTAAAACCATCTTCAAAGCTCCCACAACCACCTACTCTCCAACATCAAAGAGTGCCATTATTGTTGCAAGTAGAGTAGTTGGTGTCTTAGGAAAGGCTTCTTCAAATCTGAGAGAATACCTTAGCCTTCCAAACCCTCTTGGAACCTCTTCCCTTGGTTGAGCTCACATCTGAAGATCTTCATCTCCAAGGAGCAAGAACAAGAGGCCAAAGCTTGAAGGTAGTTTTCAAGCTTCAAGAGCACCACTCAAAACCAAGGTATTCAATTCCTTGTTTAGGTGTTCTTAACATTTCAATTCATATTGCTGTATTTGGTGGAAGACAAACCACCGCATCAAAAAATGTTGTAATTGGTGGACTAGATCAAGGATCAACCACCTGATCAAAAACTCTAATAGGTGGAAGACAAACCACCGCATCAAAAATTGTTGCAAGAGGTGTATGTTATGTGAGTACCTCTTATTTAGTGGAACCAAGAGAGATTGCTCTTGAGAGTGGATGTAGGTCTAGGACCGAACCACTATAAATTCATTGTGTTGATTGTGTGTTGTGTGTGGATGTTGCCTTGCTTTCATGTCACTTGAGTTGATGATCTTTTATATGCTACATCTCTATTGCTCTAGTTACATTTCTAGACACTCACAACTCTGATTATATCTCTCAATTTTAATAATCTTTCAGTTTGTTCTTTAATAACATCTAAGTTTTGAAAAGAAATTTTTAATAGTCCTATTCACCCCCCCTCTAGGACTTGGTGAGATCTAGTTATTGCACTTTCAATTGGTATCAGAGCAGGTTACTTCGTAAAGGTGTAATAACCTGAAGTAGATCCATCGTTTGCTAGATTCACCATGAATCCTGAAGGAAGTTCTATCACCCGTCCACCTTTCTTCGATGGGACAAATTATGCCTTTTGGAAAGCCCGGATGACAGCATTCTTAAAATCCATGGACTGGGCTGTTTGGGAGGCTATAGAGAATGGTTGGACGGAACCCACTGAAGATGTGTCTACAAATGGTGTCACAACCACTAAACCATTAGATCCAGCCAAATGGTCTCAAGCTCAGCTAAATCTTAGACAAAATAATGCTAGAGCGTACAATGCTATAGTGTGTGCCATGAATCAAGAAGAGTTTAAAAAGATCATGACAACCACTAATGCAAAACAGGCATGGAGAATCCTTGAAGTAACTTATGAGGGTACCTCAGTTGTCAAAAGATCTAAACTCCAGATGCTCACAAGTCAGTTCGAAAACATTCGCATGGAAGAAAATGAAATGTTCACTGACTTTCATACTAAGCTCATGAAAATTGTAAATGAAATGTGGGCTCTTGGGGAAACCCTTCCGGAAGGTAAAATTTGTAGTAAAATCTTGAGATCACTTCCGGAAAGATTCCATCCTAAGGTAACCTCTATAGAAGAACACAAGGATTCGGAACAAATGAAAATTGAAGATTTAGTGGGATCCCTCCAGACCTTTGAACTCAAATTCAATAATGACAAAAAGAAATCAATCGCTCTTATCACCTCTCATAACACATCTTCCTCTAAAGATGACCTAGGAGTAACTAGTAATGATGAGGATGAAAATGTGGCCCTTTTGGCTAAAAAATTTCTGAAACAATTTAAGAAAAAGAGGGTGAAAGAGTATAAAAATGAAATCACAAATGATAAATACAAAGGTCGGTCAAGTTCCCTCTCTAGAAGTAAACATAAGGAACCTATGTGTTACAGATGCAAGAAAATTGGACACATATCCACCGATTGTCCTCAAAAAGGAAAATACAAAAAGAAGAATCTTGTAGCCACTTGGGACGATTCATCTGAATCAGATTCTGACTCAGATGAATCACATCAAAATGAATCAGACAAATATACAGTTCTGATGGCTACCACTGCCACCTTCAATCTTTCCGAGGAAATGATTAAAATATCGAATGAAGAAGTCTCAGGCAGTGAGTCAGAGAGTGAGTATGAAAATTCAGAGGATGAGGATAATGACAACACCACGGATTCCTATGAACTACTCTATGAGGGAACCTGTAGGCTCGTTGAAACTGTAAGCAATCAACAAAAGAAGATTAAGAATTTAAAGGATAAGGTTGATAGTATTAGTACTGAAAAGGAACAATTGATCAAAGAACTCGAAAGTGTAAAAATCCAATTATCAACAGAAAAAGAAAATGTACTCAAATTAAGAGAAAATGAAAAATCCCTTTTAAAAATAAAAGATGAAAATATTGCTCTCCACAATGAAGTGACTATTCTGAAACGGTATAAAGAAAAGTATGAGTACAGATTTACTCAAAATGATGAGAAATACATTAGACTATTCAAAATTGGGAAAGCTTATAAAGACATGACTGGTCTTGGATATGACAAAAATGCTAATCAGCCTCCAAGTTCCGGAACTGTTTTTGTCAAAAGTGCTTTAAAGGATGAAGATGTCAGTGCTCAAAACATTGTGGATAAGGCATCTACTAGTACTCATACAGTTTCGTCAAATGTTCTATGTCATTATTGTGGAAAAAGAGGTCATTTCAAAATGGAGTGCAAATTAAGAAAAATTCATTGTAACATCAGTCAGGAAATTGAGAAAAACACCACGAAGAAAGTGGAACCTGAAAACATAAAACAAAAGTCTCAGATAAATACATTTCCCTTAAACCAGAAGATGAATAATTTATTAAAAGAAGTCCATAAGTTAAGAAAACAATTTGAAATATATAAAAAGAATGGAGCAAACATTCCTATTCCCCAACATAAAACTTTTCAAGTGAAACACCAAAAATCAACTGTGACCCCTACTACTAGTACACTTAAATGGATACCCAAAAACAAGAATCTAGTGGTTCACACAGCTTTTAAAGCTGCAGAACAATCAAGATGGTATCTGGATAGTGGATGCTCAAAACATATGACTGGTGATAAATCTTGTTTATCTAAAATGATTGAATTCGATGGAGGCACAGTTACTTTTGGTGATGGCAGTACTGCGAAAATTATTGGGAAAGGAACTCTAAGTGTTCCAAACTTACCACCTTTTGAGAATGTTTTGTGCGTTGATGGGTTAAAACATAATTTACTTAGCATATCTCAAATCTGTGATAAAGATTATGCCGTTAACTTTAGTAGTCATAGTTGTGAGATCTCAAGGAATGGAAAAATAATATTGAGAGGTCTTAGAACCACTGATAACTGTTATGTGGTAGGAAAAACAAATGCTTCATCCTCTGCTTCGTGCCTACTAACTAGTATTGATGAAGCCAAGTTGTGGCATCAAAGACTTGGGCATGTAAACTACAGAGACTTATCCCATCTAAACAAATATGTTGAAGGACTGCCCAAGATCAGTAGTCAAGAAAAGATGATCTGTGGAGAGTGCCTTCAAGGAAAACAAATTAGAAGTGCCCATAAAATGGTGAATGCTATGAAAACTACTCGACCTCTAGAACTTATTCATATGGACTTGGTTGGACCAACTAAAAAGGAGAGTCGAGGTAAGAAAAGGTACTTTCTTGTTATGGTAGATGATTTCTCTAGATTCACTTGGGTGGCATTCTTAAGAGAAAAATCTGAAGCCTTTGGAGAATTCAAAAGGATTGCAAAACAAATTCAGACTGAAAAAGGTACTTCACTAGCCCGAATCAGAAGTGATCATGGTGGAGAATTTGAGAATGATCAATTTGACAAATTTTGTGAGAAATATGGGATTCATCATGAATACTCAGCACCCAAAACTCCACAACAAAATGGGGTGGCTGAAAGGAAAAATAGAGTTCTCCAAGACATGGCCACAGTCATGCTTCATAGTAAGAATCTTCCTAGAGACTTGTGGGCCGAAGCTGTTAATACTAGTTGCTACATCATCAACCGAGTCTATCTTAGGACTGGTACAAATCAGACAGCTTATGAATTGTGGCATGGGAAGAAACCAAATGTAAAATATTTTAAGGTCTTTGGAAGCAAATGTTACATCTTGAAGGATAGGGAGCAACTGAGTAAATTTGACTCAAAAAGTGATGAAGGTATATTCTTAGGCTATTCAACACGGAGTCGAGCCTATCGTGTTCTAAATATGAGAACCGGAGTCATTCAAGAATCAATAAATGTCATTATAGATGATGAATCCACAATGTCTGACAATGTTGATGAAGTGGAAGTGCCCTCTCTGATTGAACCCACACAATCCACAATCAAAACTGAGGCACCTATCGCTACTGAAAATTTGGTGAATGTTAAAGACCATCCTATAGATCAGATTATTGGTGACCCCCTAACAGGTGTAAAAACTAGGAAACAATTGGAGAACATTATGAGTCACTTGTGCTTTACTTCTGTTTTAGAACCTACCAGCGTTGATGAAGCCTTTTCAGACAATGATTGGATAAAAGCTATGCAAGAAGAATTGAATCAGTTCACAAGAAGTGATGTTTGGTACCTAGTTCCAAGACCAAAGGATAAACATGTGATAGGCACTAAATGGATCTTCAAAAATAAACTTGATGAAAATGGAGTTATTGTTAGGAACAAAGCTAGGTTGGTAGCGCAGGGATATTCTCAAATTGAAGGTATTGACTTTGACGAGACCTTTGCTCCAGTTGCTCGTTTAGAATCAATTAGAATTTTGCTATCTATAGCCTGTCTTCTAAAATTCAAATTGTTTCAAATGGATGTTAAGAGTGCTTTTCTAAATGGAATTTTGAATGAGGAAGTATATGTTGAACAACCTAAAGGTTTTATAGATTCAAAATTTCCTGACCATGTGTTTAGACTGAAGAAAGCTTTGTATGGTCTTAAGCAAGCACCACGTGCGTGGTATGAAAGGTTGACAAAATTCTTGTTAGACAATGATTTTCAAAGAGGTAGTGTTGATAAAACCCTCTTTATTCAAAAGACAAGAAAGTCAGTGTTAATAGCGCAAATATATGTAGATGATATCATTTTTGGTTCCACATCTAATGACTTGTCTACTCAGTTCGCTAATCTAATGCAATCTGAATTCGAAATGAGTATGGTTGGCGAATTAAATTTCTTCTTAGGCCTACAAGTCAAACAATTACGTGATGGCATCTTCATTTCCCAGTCCAAGTATGCTAAAGAACTGGTGAAACGATTCGGTCTAATAACTGGGAAACATGTCAAAACCCCCATGAGTACAACCATCAAACTTACTAAAGATGCAAATGGGAAAGGGGTTGACTCTAGCCTATATAGAAGTATGATTGGCAGCCTGTTGTACCTTACTGCAAGTAGACCAGACATAGCATTTAGCGTGGGAGCATGTGCTCGATATCAAGCAGATCCCAAAGAATCTCATTTGACTGCTGTAAAAAGGATCATTAAATACATTGCCGATACAACTGAATATGGTCTGTGGTATCCTCATGACTCCTTATCCTCCATTGCTGGATACTCAGATGCTGATTGGGCAGGAAACTTAGATGATAGAAAATCCACAAGTGGCGGCTGTTTTTATGTTGGAAATTGTCTAGTAGCTTGGCATAGTAAAAAGCAAAATTCGATATCTCTCTCCACTGCCGAGGCTGAATACATAGCTGCCGGAAGTTGCTGTTCTCAACTCTTGTGGATGAAGCAGATGCTTATGGACTATGGCATTACACAAGGAATAATGAGCTTGTATTGTGATAACACGAGTGCCATACACATTTCTAAAAATCCGGTTCAGCACTCTCGCACCAAACACATTGATATTCGCCATCATTTCATTAGAGAATTGGTTGAAGAAGGAATAATTGAGCTCGAATATATTCAGACTGAAAAACAACTTGCAGACATCTTAACTAAACCTCTTGATGTGTTAAAATTTGAAAATTTAAGGAAATCTATTGGTGTTTGCTGTTTGGGTTAACTTGTGTTTGCCCAGGGTCTACGGCTAAGCCGTACACCACTTTACGGCTAAGCCGTAAGTGTTTACGGCTGAGCCGTAAAACACTCTACGGCTAAGCCGTACGTACCCTCGTTCTGCGCGCCGAGATCTTTTTAAGCCGTCTGTTCCTCTTCTTTTTCGCTGCTCGCCCGACTGTCTCTCTTCTTCCCTCACTTCCTCTCTCGGTTTCCCTCTTCCTCCGGCCTTCCTCCTTCTTCCCTCTCCGGCGTGTGGCTTCCTTCTCCGGACTTCCTCCTCCTCCCTTTCTCCGGCGTCTTTCCCCTCCGGTCTCCCTCCTCCGGTGTCCTCCTATTTCTTCCTTTCTCTGTCTTCTTCTTCCGGCACCATCCCTCTCTTCTCCGGCCTCCTTCTCCGGCGCCCTCCTTCTCCGTCATCCTTCTCCGGCGTCCTCCTCTATTTTGGTTTGGTATTGTTCTCTTTTCTCTCTCTCGTTTGTTTCCTCACTGTTTCATTCATTTTCTGTACTCTGTGTCATTTTTCCCCCTGTTTGTGGTGTGTGACCTTCTCTCTGTGTCTCACTATGCCTCCGCGCTCCAAGAATGCCTACCCTCCCGGTAAGAGGCCTCGTGCCTCCGGTAGCTCTTCCCGGGCTCGACCGCCCTCTCCACCCTCTCCCCGAGTCTTGGTTCCACGGGAACCCACTGGTGATCGGTCTTTCTTCTCGAGGCCCATCACTGTAGAGCGGGATGTTAACATCCTAGCTGTTGAGGCCTACGGCGTACACACACTTCTCACTCATGTTGGGTGGGAAAACATTCTGCAGTGGGGTGGTCCTGGCTTCCCCTCCATTGTGCGTACCATGTATGCATCCATCTCCCATGCCTCGATAGACACCATGTCATTTGACATTGGGTTCAGTGATGGCACGAACACCATTACTCCTGCCATCATCTCCTCTCTGTTATGTGTGCCTCTCTCTGATTCTCCCTCGGTCATCTCGGATACTCTCACCGAAGAGGAGAGACACACTGCCACTTTCGCCCTATGTGGCGCCTCCCTACCCTGGAAGGCCAAGGGGTTCCTTCCAGCCGTCTCATTGCTCCCTCACTACCGGATCCTTCATGCAATCTTCACCTATAACCTTTATCCTCGGAGGGGGAATTTCTCCGACCTCACTCCATTCATGGTGAATGTCCTCTACCACGTCCACATGGGGATCCGGGTGTGCCTTCCCTCACTCATCTGTACCACCATTATTCGTTTTTGGCAGTGCCCAGGCCGGGGCACCAATGCATGTGTATTTGGGTATCTCATGACTCGACTCGCCTCCCATTGTGGCGTCACTTTACCTACCGATGAGGCTCCTGAGTCTCACCCTACCTTTGGGACCGTTAACATCCAAAACATGCGGTTCTCCAAACAGCAGGCAGCCGGTCCCCAACTTCCTGACTCCGGCGACGAAGACGATTCACCGGTTGCGTCTCCTTCTGCAGCACCCTCTGCCACTTCACCGGTTCCGGTTCCTCCCCCGGCTTCTTCCTCGTCTTCGTTTGAAGCTCGTTTGGCCGCCCTCGAACAGAGGCAAACTAAAGTGGAGAAGCTCTTGAAGAAATCATTTCAGTACTTATCTAAGATCTCCAAGAGCTGCCGGCGCGACGATGTGGCGATTCCTTCTCCTTCTCCTCCTTCGGATTGATGATTATTCTTGTTGTTTTGTTTGTTTTTTTTTGCGAAATGGTTGTACCTCACCTGTTGCTCTTAATTGTTATCTCATGTATGCTTATGGGTGATGTACTGTTTTGCTCTGGTTGTACTTCATTTCTCCATCTAATATAGCCATTGTTTCTCTTTGTGTGCATTTCTGTTCTCCATTATGCTTTATATCTTTGTCAATATTGTGCCAAAAAGGGGGAGAATTGTATGCATGTGTTTAGGGGGAGCCTTCTAAACTCCCACCTTTCTAGTAGATTGTGTTTGCAGCCTTGTTTGCAGGTTAAGCATCATCAAAGGGGGAGTTTCAAAGTGTTGTGCATGTAGATGTGGGTGCTTAAGGTGTATTCACTGATGTAAGACTTTGTGTGTCTCAATTGCTGAGTTTAACTGTTGTATCTTCTTCACATTATGTAATTTTGTCACGAAATTGACAAAGGGGGAGATTGTTAGTGTGATTGTAAGTGTGTGTTGTCAATTACGTGACCAAAGTGTAGTTCGATTCAAGAACGATGTAGTTCACCTCGGAAGTTCATTGAAGATCAAGTCTAGTTCAAAGAAGTTCAAGCTAGTTCAAGACCATTCAAGGAAAACCTATCAATGAAGACTAAGCAAAGAAGTTCAACATCAAAGAATATCATCTGTGAGTGCCAAGGGATAAGGTATCTGCGATCCCTAAGTGTCCTTGAAAGCAAACTAGAAAATTAGGTTTTTCAAAAACCCTGTTTTGTTCTACGGCTTGGGCCACGGCTAAGCCGTAAACCCTACGGCTCACTTTCCAGAGAGTGTATTTGAAGCCTTTTTGTTCTACGGCTGACCCTACGGCTACACCGAAAAATGTTACGGCTAAGCCGTAGTGTGTTTCACGGCTAAGCCGTAAAATCTACGGGCCACAATCCAGAGAGTGTACTTGGCCAAATTATGCTTACGGTTGACCTTACGGCCAAGCGACAGGCCTTCACGGCTAAGCCGTAAGGTTATTCACGGCTAAGCCGTAAAGATTACGGGCCACTCTCCAGAGAGATGTTTTTGGGAAATTTGAGCTTACGGCTGACTCACGGCTAGGCCGAAAGGTGCTCACGGCTAAGCCGTAGAAGGATTTACGGCTAAGCCGTAGGCCTAACCGTAAGAAGGAATTTGTGCTGAATCTGGTCAAACTAGCCGTTGGATGTTGTCAGAACTTACGGCTAAGCCGTAGACCATTCTGTTCTAAGCCGTAGAACTATCCGTTGGAGCTCATCTGTATTTAAAGAGGACCTCTCCCTTGCTCCAACCACTGAATTTATTGCTGAGAAAAACACTAGTATTGCTGAGCCTTTGCACCTCCATTAAAACCATCTTCAAAGCTCCCACAACCACCTACTCTCCAACATCAAAGAGTGCCATTATTGTTGCAAGTAGAGTAGTTGGTGTCTTAGGAAAGGCTTCTTCAAATCTGAGAGAATACCTTAGCCTTCCAAACCCTCTTGGAACCTCTTCCCTTGGTTGAGCTCACATCTGAAGATCTTCATCTCCAAGGAGCAAGAACAAGAGGCCAAAGCTTGAAGGTAGTTTTCAAGCTTCAAGAGCACCACTCAAAACCAAGGTATTCAATTCCTTGTTTAGGTGTTCTTAACATTTCAATTCATATTGCTGTATTTGGTGGAAGACAAACCACCGCATCAAAAAATGTTGTAATTGGTGGACTAGATCAAGGATCAACCACCTGATCAAAAACTCTAATAGGTGGAAGACAAACCACCGCATCAAAAATTGTTGCAAGAGGTGTATGTTATGTGAGTACCTCTTATTTAGTGGAACCAAGAGAGATTGCTCTTGAGAGTGGATGTAGGTCTAGGACCGAACCACTATAAATTCATTGTGTTGATTGTGTGTTGTGTGTGGATGTTGCCTTGCTTTCATGTCACTTGAGTTGATGATCTTTTATATGCTACATCTCTATTGCTCTAGTTACATTTCTAGACACTCACAACTCTGATTATATCTCTCAATTTTAATAATCTTTCAGTTTGTTATTTAATAACATCTAAGTTTTGAAAAGAAATTTTTAATAGTCCTATTCACCCCCCCTCTAGGACTTGGTGAGATCTAGTTATTGCACTTTCAGTGTCTAAGGGAAAGCTGGAGCTGTGTTCAGAGTTGGCAAGACTGAACTCCCAGTAAGAGGTTCAGGGCATATTCCCTATGGTCTAGAGGGGGAGATTGTTGGCCATGTGGGTCCAGACCATTAGTGGGTTCAGTATCTGGGGTGATTTCCCTAATGATATTAGGAATTTCCTGTTTTGTCAAACAGCAATTTTCTAATAGGTTAGGACTTTCCTTTTTCTTGAGATAGAGTTCTTAGGGGATAAGGATGTAATGGTTATATATATGATGTAATTTATAACTTTAGAGGGGGGCTGAGAGTGGCTGAGATTCCAAGGCTGTGGTTTCATAGATTTGAGGAGAACCTAGTGAAAATTGGTTTTCCATGGATGTAGGCATCTTTGCCGAATCACGTAAATCTTCTTGTCTTCTTATGTGGTGATTATTTGATCTTGGTTGCGTTTGCACACACGCGCACAACAAAAACACCCGGAATTTTTACCAAAATATCCCTATTTTCCTCTTTATTTTTTTGATACATGATAGTGGTGGCGGTGGTGCGTGGGTGAGTGGTGGCGGTGGTGGTAGGAGTGGCAATGGTGTGGGTGGCGGTGGGGGGTGGCGGCGGGTGGGTGGCAATGGTGGTGGTGGTTGAGTGGCGGCAGCAGCGGTGTGTAGGTGGCAGTGGTAGAGGGTGGGGGCATTTTTATCTCAATAAAAAAGAGTTTGGTAAGGAATAGTCACCCCCCCCCCAAAACAAAAAAAATAGAATGACCATTTCCTCATGTAAGGGAATTGTGACTCCTTTTGGAATGAGTATTTTGTCTATTTTGGATAAACCAATCACAGGAATAAGCATTCCAACAGAATGGGAATTCAATTCCAATCCCCATTCAAGCGAACCAAATGCTATTTAAGTGTTTTTCATACACACCCTACACCTTCTCCTTCCTTCTTCCTTCTAAAAAACCATCTTTCTCCTTGGTCTTCTTCCAACTAAAGAACATCACCCTCATAATCATTGTACGAGTCATCATTTTCTTCCATCTTCCCCCTTCATCATTTTTTTTAAAGGATGGACTAGGTGCATCCAATGTTTTGTTCTGCTCTGCATTGCCGAACATATAGTGTAACATTCGGCCTTGTGTGGCCGAATATAATGTACCATGTTTGGCCGTACAGGGCCAAACGGGGCAGCGACAAGAAATTCAAAATGCAAACTTGAGAAGAAGAATGTGAAATGAACAAATGACAATGGTGGAGAAAAGAAGAGAGAAGCTACCTTTGACAATGGAGAGGAATGGAAGATGAGGGAAGCTACCTTTAACACAATAAAGGAGGAGATTGGATAATGAAGGAAGAAGAGCTTTAGGGTTTAGGGAGAGCTTGATAACGAAGAAGAAGAGAAAAGGAAGAAGAGAAAATGTGTAGAGAGAAGGAAAAAGGAAGTATTTGGATGGGTGGCGGTAGGCTGTGTAAATGTGTTGACTATAAAGAAAAAAAGACCATTGTCACTCACTCACTTAGATCTATATACAAAAAAAAAAAACTATGTTCATGTACATATAGCATCTCCCTCAAATTTTCTCTAAACAGATTAAAGGACTGATAAAGAAAGAACGGATACATTGAGGCATTTGCTCGTATTACAGTATTACCTAACTACAGGAGTTGAGGAAGAGGAATTAAATATATTTACAGGAGAGGGCCCACTTGCTGAAAGGTAACGTGGCTTAAGTGATTCTAGCTTATTTTCACAGGATTGTTTCAGCTTTCTGGTATAAATATAAACATAAAAGAATACATGAACAAACTTCTTCCTTCAGAGGACAAAAGACACATGTATCAAAGAATGAGAAGTCCAAGCTCCCTGCTCATGGCTCTTGCAGCACTGGCTTTATGCGAGACTGTTGTTTCATATCCAATGCATTTTGGTGTGCGTCATCTCAATATGCATACAAGCGTTATAAATCGTAAGGGAAGAGCATCAAGCTTCACTGCAGGTCTGCAGATGATGATCTGGGTGTGAGATTAATAGTCCCAAATGGAAGTGAATTCAGTTGGGATTTTTCTGTAAATTTTTTTTTCGTCGATGCTTTTTTACTGTGATATGAGCTGGGACAAAGTCTGGGTCCACTTCAGTGCCTACTCGGCTATAAGGGATTATGGCAAGTGCTAAACCAATTGCCTGTGGGAGCTTACCCGTGATGGTATGTTTCAATTCAGCGACGCAAAGGGGAAATGGGAGTTTATACTTCCCTGGCTGAAACAACGCAAGAACTGATGGGGAAGGTTGTAACTTTGCACAAATTTGGTTACAGTCTTACAGAGAGACAATCAATCTACTGTTCAAGGGCGATGCGAATCCACTGGCGCAGGAATTTAGTGACGGTTGCACGGCTAACATATAAATAAGAGCTTATTAGAGGTTTCCAAGAAATTCTTTGTTCATGAGTTGGCTTCCACATTTAAAGTGAGAACATGAATTAGCTTAAGTAGGAATTAAAATGTGAGCCCACCTTTCTCTGATTGCAAATATATATAAAGATTTAGGAATTAAAATATAGCTGACTTGTAGGAATTGTTGCACATAAGGCTTACTCTATAAATTACAATATGAGACTTATTTTTGGGACTAAAACATGAGGCATTTTGCCTGCTCTTATAGGAATTAGAATATGGTGCCAACTTTTAGGAATTACAAGGGGGAACCAGATAAAAATTATTGTACCTGAGATCCACATTTAAAAATTATAACATAAAGCCCACATTTAGGAATTAGAACCGTTAGTAATTAGAGAGGTTGAAGAAGAGGAGTTATAAGATTTAAAGTTTCTTTAAAGACATTTAAATGAGAGGACCTAGTTGTTGAATTGTCAAATGGGAGTAACATGGTTAAAGAAAAAAATGGATTTTAATTTCTTTTCACAAGATTGTTTAGCTTTCAAGTATAAGAATTATTAAAATTGTATGATACACATATGAGATTGTAGGAGACACCCAATAAGCCCACTAGGGGCCCCAGCCATCACCATTAAGAAGGAAGATCGAAAGACCCAAATGAGACCACGTCATATATTATCATCCTAAACCTTTGATACCTTGCTCTGACGTAAAGCCTGTGAGATCCATGACATTGCGTGGGGTGGGGTGTTTTGGGGGTCTGTGTGGGTGGGGTGTTAAGATGGCTGACTTGAATGATCATGTGAGGCCCCAAGTGGCTCTCATTGGTTGTGGTTAGGGCTGTCAATCCGGCCCTCTAGAGAGGGGGCCCGGCCCAGCCCGGCCCGCAAAAGCCCTCAAAACGAGGGCTTTTTTTTTTTATCTAAAGTCCGAGGGTAGGGTAGGGCTTTTTTTTTAAAAGCCCGCATCTAGAGGGCTGGGCTTAAATTTGACAAATCAGGCCCGAGGGGTGTAACACTCCGACCCAGCTTGACCTCGTTTAGGGGTTAGTTAATCTTGTTTTTGTTGCTAATCGTGTTTTGTTGTGTTTTGGTTTTCGTTACGGGTCATGGATAGGTAGTTGGGTTGAGTTTGACCTGGATTAAGTAGACCAAGCCCTTTTTCGTAATTTTAGCTTTTCTTAGACATGGTCAGTTTTGCATCATCTTGGTGTCAACACGTGTCTTTCGTTGAGCCCGTTAACTTTCGTAACTACGTCATTTGCAACCGAGGTCGTGTGATTCGATTGGACCCGCGTTTGACTCAAACTGAAATTAAAACTTTTGACTTGGCCCTTCTTGCAATTTGGACAACCCATTGACTTATATATCTCACCCATCGATCAAACTCAGTCCCTTCTCTCATTTTCTCTGCATTCCTCACTGCACGTGGAGTCTCTTCCTTGCTTCCTTGCATTCTCTTCTCCAACCTCCATCGATCAAGTTCAAATTGAGGAATTTGGGTTTTTGCATGTGAGGTTAGTGGATTCTTTCCATTCCTCTCCCCTCCATTCTCTATCTCTTCTCCTTCTTGTTCTTATTGGTGGGTCTGTGTTTTGATTTCTCTCCATCCCTCATGCATACATGTGGTTTTGTTTGTGTGTTAGGTTGTGTTTGGATCCAAGGGCTTCCATTGTGCATTTGATTTCCAAATTTGAGGCAAGTATAACCATAACATTGAGAACCCATGTTGGTATGCTTTGATTTTGGCTAGCTCACATTGATGTGTGTGGAAAACATGTGTTTACAGCCCATTTGATACTTATTGGTGCAGTACTTGTGTATTCCCTTTGATAGATTGCATTTCTGATGCATTTCCAGACCTTCTGTACATGTTTCAGATTTCTGAATTCGTGCAGGTACGGCTAAGCCGTATAACACCTACGGCTCACAATCCAGAGAGGAGAAAAACCCAGTTTTCCTCTACGGCTAGGGCACGGCTAAGCCGTGGAATGCCCTACGGCTAAGCCGTAGCTCAGCCGTGGCCCAGCCGTAGAACAATACAGGGTGCAATTTCTGGAATAACTGAGAGTCAGCTAATGACAGACCTTCTACGGTTCAGCCACGGCTAAGCCGTAGACCACACACGGCTAAGCCGTAGCACACACACGGCTAAGCCGTAACCCCACATGAAGAATAAGGCTAGGTGTAAAGATAAGACCTATATGACCTTCATGATAGAATGTAGAGCACCTAGACTTGCCCAACGGATGTGATACTACGCGTGAATGATCTCGAGGGCTGCGAATCATTCATGTTCGTTATCCGGATGTTAAGCACCTCCCCATGGGTGTTGGTTTAAGGGACTTCGTGCATCGCCCGATTCCAGGCAACACTAGACAACGGTGTATCGAATAACTTAAAACTACATCATCATGCACGGTTAGAAACATCGGATAATTAGATTAGAATTGGTTTGTAACCTAAGATGATTCGATTTCGCATGATTTGTTGCATACCATATTGCATTCGATCATTGATCTCACACTCTGACATGATTACTTGTATCCCGTTACTTTACTTTCACATTGCGATTATTTACCCTGAGTATACATGTATGATATGTTCACGTCCAGATATGCACGCATGATATATGATCACGATCTACTCAGGTTTTCTTGATTGACTTTGTATGGTCAGGCTCTACTTAGCCTCAGCCTTAGGATCCCGACGGGGTGAATTTGGTATAGTTATAAGGACCTGCTGCAGTATGGATTTTGTCTTGGGGAACCGGACCCCAGGAAACCGAGACCCATTGTACCCTGGCCCGGACAATGGTGTTCTTTGCATGTTATAAGATCCCTCTTTTGGGAGCACATGGTAATGTAGTAGCCACTAGTTATGTACACAGCATGTTATCCTTGATTCACACAGCATCTTTCTTTCTTGCATGATAGCCTAGTATACGAAAATGCTTTCTTTAATCACATGATGTTCTTATTCTGTTAGATACAGCGTGTGTTAACTTGCTATGGTTTATACTTTGCTGAATCTTCGTATTCACAGTTGTTTTGGTGTTGCAGGCCCAGATTCCCCTGCCGAACCCTCGCCGGTCGGCCAGGCTCCAGATGAGACCCCCGGGGCCCCATCAGGCCTAGAGGAGTGGATGTGATCACTCCACGGGAGCGCGTTCATGGCATGCATCATGTTGAAGTCATGTTTTGGGGATTTTCAGACTTGTATATGTCATGACTTGTCATTATTGTATATATCTTTTGTTCATTTTGTTAAACTTTCATATGTAATTATGTCAGTCCTTTCTTGTATCCTCTTCTTGCATTGTTAGTTTTGTGTTTCTGATATTTACAGCTTCCGCATACTTGCTTGGCACGTGTGCTTGTTCCCTTGTGCGTGTGCATTTAGACTCGGTCTACGTGTGCATGCACGGGAGTACGTGTGTCATTAGGTTTGGCTTTTGCTAACCCCCGAACCCTGGGCTCGGGTTGTGACAAGGGGGCCCGGCCCGGCCCGCTTTTTATTAAAATTTAATATAAAATATAAAATATAAATATTTTCCACTTTGCATTTTGTGAGAAATTATCAAAATGCCCACACAACAGTCAAAAAACAATCAGATTTGAGGGGCATTTTAGTCTTTTAAACGCTAAACCCTAATGATAAATAGCTCCCTCTCATCGTCATCGACCCACTCTCAAGAACGCCGCACACTCGCACAGTATCACTTTCTTCCTCTGGTTTTCAATTTCTGATATTCTCGTTCCTGCTATTGACACTCAGCTCTAGTATTTTCAAAACGTTTCTTCCTCCCATGGTGGCTTAGTGTCGTCGGTAAGGTTATCTTCCCCATCTCCACTTTTTTTTTTCTGGTTTTGTTTAGCTGTGGATAGACTGAGAGCAGAGTGACCGAGAGAAGGTGAGATGACTGAGAGAGAGAGAGAGAGCAGAAAGCAGAGAAAGGAGAGAAAGGACTGAGAGAGAGAGGAGAAAGAAAGAATGACTGAGAGAAAGACCGAGAGAGAGAGAGAGCAGAGAGCAGAGAGCAGAGAGAGAGAGATCGACTGAGAGAGAGAGCAGAGAGCAGAGAGCAGAGAGAGAGAGATCGACTGAGAGAGAGAGAGATCAGAACCCACCTAGCGATGACTGAGAGAAAGAGAGAGCAAATAGCAGACCCAGAGCAGATCGGGAGTGTGAGAGAGAAAGAGAGAGCAGATCGGGAGTGAGAGAGCAGATCGGCAGTGAGAGAGGCGAGAGCAGATCCGAGCTAGCGACGACCGAGAGAAAGAGGGTGCAGATCGGGAGTGAAAGAGAGCAGATCGGGAGTGAGAGAGAGAAAACCAGCAAAAGACGACTGAGAGAAAGAGAGCGCAGATCGGGAGTGAGAGAGGGCAGATCGGGAGTGAGAGAGTCTTCAACGGGGTCGAGCCTGGGAGCCGATTTGGGCGTCGATTTCTTTACGATCTTCCTCGCGGCCTTGGCCGCCGTGGAAGGGGGAGATTTGGATTGGGCAGCTTTCGGGGTTGCCGATTCCTCCTGTTCGGATTTCGATGGAGTATTCTCAGACTCTTTCTTGGGCGGGGGCGGAGTCCTCTTCGTAGGCCCAGATTTCGGGGTCTTCATTCTGATAAGAAATGGAGGGGGGTTGGAAAACCTGTGAAATTGCAAACAGGATCAATGTGAGGGATGGTAGAAACCCTAAAAAGATTTATCTTTGGAGATGGATTTTGATCACAAGAGGGTCTTTGATTTTGAAGTGGTAGAGAGAATGAGGGGGTAGAAGAAGTGTCACGGCCCGAGCCCAGAATTCGGGGGTTAGCGAAAAGCTAAACCGGTGACACACGTACTCCCGTGCACGTGCACCCAAACCCAGTCCAGATGCACGCACACAAGGGATCTAACACGTGCGAACTAAGCGTACGCGGAAGCTGTACATACCAAAGCAAGCAACAAAGGAAAATAAAATAGCGGAAGCCAAAGTAAATACGAAACGGAAAAGACAAAGACAAATACACTGAGATAAAACCGAATACACACCAAAATCAATATACACAAAATATACAGAATACAAGTCCAAAGTCCAAAGTCCAAATACAAGCTCTCAAAACCCAAAATGCAAAATAAAAGCCACTGGTATGCATGCACGCACTTGGCAGAAGTGATCAGGCCCACTCTGCCAGACCGGAGGGTGCCTCTACACTCGCCCCTGCAGCCTCCTCGACCGCCGGGGAGCTGGGCAAGGTATCTGTGCCTGCAACACCACAGACAACACGAATGAATACAACGATCCAGCAATTATAAGTAACAGGAAAGAAACACGCATAGTATCAAAGCGAATGAAATAGGGACAGAAGATTAAATACAGAGTCCATCTTAGTATGCTAAGCAAATCGTGCATAGGAGTAAAACATGATAATGGAATCAAAACATAGAATACTGAACTAGTTGGCTACTACGTTAACCATGTTCTCTCCAAAAGAGAGCAGAGCAGAGCAGAGCAGAGAACACCGCTGTCCAGGCCAAAGGTACAAGCGGGTCTCGGTTTCCTGGGTTCCGGGGTCCCAAGACAAAGCAACACTGCAGTTAAAACAGAGATACAGAGATCTACGCCAGAGGTAACCCCGTCGGGTATCCTAGGGCTGAGGCTGAGTAGAGCCAGACTAATACCAATCAAATCAAATCCATAGAAAGGGGAGATTATCCGCTTTGGGCTCACCGATGACAAAGACCGGATCTCGTCCTCACGTATTAACCTCTGGGCAGAGCCACCAGGGAATACCCAAAAATCAGAGATATACAAAGCCAGAGAATATACAAAGCATAGCATAGATCAAAACATAGTACAGAGCGAAGAATAATACAGATATACAGAACGAAAGCAAAATGACTGAGGAAATGCATACATAGATTAACAGAGCAGAGGGCAAAACTATAAACAATATGAAATGCATCTTAGATTAATACGGAATCAAGGTTCAT
Organism: Sextonia rubra; assembly: GCA_037013555.1. Classification (NCBI taxonomy): domain Eukaryota; kingdom Viridiplantae; phylum Streptophyta; class Magnoliopsida; order Laurales; family Lauraceae; genus Sextonia; species Sextonia rubra. The sequence goes on along the minus strand of JASUAD010000013.1, from coordinate 56,310,384 downwards.
TACAAGCCAAGTCTAATCTAGTTGCATCACTATCACTAACCGTGCATGTTGATGTAGTTTTAAGTTATTCGATGCACCGTTGCCATCCTAGTGTTGCAATATAATCCTTATGTGCATCGAAGTCCCTTAAACCAACACCCATGGGGAGGTGCTTAACAATGAGCAACACTCACATGAATAAGTCACAGCCTAACAGACTATTCATGCGCTCCAAAGAATCCATTTGGGCCGGTTTACGGGTATGGTTAACCTGTATTTGAGCCCTACAAGGTCACACCATTAGCCTAAGTTTAACTGATATTTAACAGGTCTTACGGTTTAGCCATGGGTGACCTACGGCTTAGCCGTGGCATCCTACGGCGTAGCCGCAATATGCACTACGGCTTAGCCGTGGTTCCCTTCAGAACACGGCTAAACTGTCAGCTTTTCCACCTCTGATCTGATACATCTCACGGCTGAGCTACGGTGGAGTCCACGGCTTAGCCGTAAACCATCACGGCTTAGCCGTAGCCTCACCGTAAGAACACTGATATCAGAAAAGTTTCGACTGATCAGAGATTAAATCCACGGCTTAGATACGGTTTGGTTCACGGTTAGCTTACGGCTCAGCCGTAGGACAAATTACGGCTTAGCCGTAGCCTAGCCGTAGAACAAACTCGAATTTGTCACTCTCTGGAATCTAAGCCGTACAGGGTTACGGCTTAGCCGTACAATACAGACGTGAATTCGGGAAGATTACAGAAACGAAATTTTGGTACAGAAACTGAATAAAACAAGCTCAACTGATTCTCATAGCTTAGAAAATGGCTGTAACACATGCTAAACAAAGAATAAGAGTGAATCAAAGCCATCAAACAAACACCCATATGTGTTATCAAAGCCTGTACTTATACTTGCCTCAAATCTGACAAAATCCTCTGAAATCAAGCTCCAAGCAACTAAAATCAAAACAAATCAAAGTAATCACACATGCATGAGATGAAGACAAAGCAACAGAGAATGGGAGATGTAATTTGGAGAAGAAATACAAAGAGTTGGGAAAGAACCCACTTACCTAAGGCAAGGACAGAGATGAGAGAATGGAGAAGAACCCAAATCAAACAAGGGAACCCAAATCCTACTCGAGTAAGAGAAGGAAAGAGAAGAGAGAGAGAGAGAGAGAGAGAACGAACGTGGCTTCTGAATTCTCCTTGCATGCAGTCGATCAAATGAAATGGGCAAGAGAGAGACATCTGTAAGATGACTCACTTATATAGGTTTGTAGTTTTAAAACAAGGTCTAATGGGTTTAAGCAATTTACAGATTAAGTCACACGAAGGTCCATCTTCCCCAATTGACTCCAAACGGATCTGACACAGTTACGAAAATTGTCGAGCTCAACGAAATACGCGTGCTGACACCAAGATGATGCAATTATGATATGAGCAAAGCAAAAGCGAAATTACGAAAAAGGGCTTAAACTACCTATCTCAGGTCAAAGGTTGCTCAACTACCTATCCAAGGCCCAAAACCAATTCCAAAAGAAATAAACAAAACAAAACACACACTAATAAGCCACTAATCCGGCTCAAAGGGGATCGGAGTGTTACATCCTCCCCCACTAGGAATCATTCCGTCCTCGGAATGACTACCTACCTGCGCAAAGAGCTGGGGGTACTGGCGCGCTAGCTGCTCCTCTAGCTCCCAAGTAGCCTCATCTGGACCATGATGTTCCCACAACACCTTCACCCATCGGATAGTCCTGGTACGAAGAATCTGTTCTCGTGTCCCAACGATGCGAAGCGGACGCTCAACGTAAGTTGCATTAGGCTGAATCTGGATATCATCGTAGCGAATCACATGGCTCGGATCTGGCACATACTTACGGAGCATCGACACATGGAACACATCGTGAACACCGGAGAACTCAACTGGAAGTGTCAACCGATAGGCTAAATCTCCAACTCGGCTCTTGACTTCGAACGGTCCTACATATCTCGGAGCTAACTTGCCCTTCTGACCAAATCGAACTGTGCCCTTCATCGGAGAAACTTTAAGAAATACCCAGTCTCCGACTTGGAATGCCAAAGGTCTCCTCCGAGTATCAGCATAGCTCTTCTGCCTGGACCGAGCAATCTTCAGATTCTCTATCACTTTCTGCACCTTCTCTGTCGTCTCAGCAATGATTGTCGGACCATGGAAACTTCTAGTTCCAACTTCCTCCCAGCACACTGGAGTCCTGCACTTACGTCCGTAAAGTGCCTCATAAGGTGCCATACCAATACTCTCATGGAAGCTGTTGTTGTAAGCAAACTCACACAATGCTAGATGTGTATCCCATTCCTTCTCAAAGTTCAGCACGCTAGCTCGGAGCATATCCTCCAACGTCTGAATGGTACGCTCCGACTGTCCATCGGTCTGGGGGTGGTATGCCGTACTAAAACTCAGCTTCGTGCCCATAGCTTCCTGAAATGCTCTCCAGAATGAAGATACAAAACGACTGTCTCGATCTGACACAATCGATACTGGGGTGCCATGCAATCTGACTATCTCGTCAACAAACTTCCTGGCCATCTCCGTGAATGTCATCCCTTTCTTGAACGGAAGGAAATGTGCTGACTTAGTCAATCTGTCCACTATGACCCAGATCGCATTATTCTTCCTACTGGTCGGCGGAAAACCGGAGACGAAATCCATCGTAATGTGCTCCCACTTCCACTGCGGAATGTGTAATGGATGTAATGATCCTGGAGGTCGCTGATGATCAGCTTTTACCCTCTGACAGGTCAAACATCTAGCCACGAACCCTGCGATCTCCCGCTTCATATTGTTCCACCAGAATCTATCCTTCAAGTTCCGGTACATCTTCGTACTCCCGGGATGCATCGCATATCGGGCATCGTGCGCATCTGTCATCAACTTATCTTTCAACTCATCCACAGCGGGAACACACAATCTGTTCCTGAAGTACAAAACTCCATCCACCAAGCTGAAATCCGGTCGATCTGCAATCCGATCTCTGAACTTCACCAGGAGGGGGTCCTCAAACTGGCGATCCTTGATCTGCTGAATCACCTCAGGCTGAAACACGACGGTAGTAGCTAATGTCATCGAGTCTCCTACCATCTGAACCTCTACAGGCTGATCATGCACAAGCATATAGAATCCTGCTAACACCTGAAGACTGTCTGTCCTCCTGCTGAGTGCATCTGCAACTACATTGCCCTTGCCTGGGTGGTACTTGATCGGAAAGTCATAGTCTTTGATGAACTCCAACCACCTTCGCTGCCTCATATTCAAGTCATGCTGATCAAACAAGTATTGCAGACTGTGATGATCGGAATGGACCTCAAACTTCACACCGTACAGGTAATGTCGCCACAACTTCAATGCAAATACAATGGCTGCTAACTCCAAGTCATGTGTGGCATAGTTCTTCTCATGTTCTTTCAACTGTCTGGATCCATAGGCAATCACCTTCTGATTCTGCATCAGTACACAGCCTAGTCCAACTCTAGAGGCATCTGAGTAAATCATGAATCCCTCACTACCATTCGGGAGAGTCAACACTGGCGCCGTAGTGAGCTTTTCCTTCAGCAACTGAAAACTACGCTCACATTTCTCTGTCCACTCATACGGGACCTTCTTCCGAGTCAACTGAGTCAGCGGAGCTGAAATCTTCGAGAAATCCTGCACAAACCTGCGGTAATATCCCGCCAAACCCAGAAAACTCCGAATCTCTGTCACTGATCTAGGACGGGGCCAATGGACTACTGCCTCAATCTTAGCCGGATCCACCATCAATCCATCTCTAGAAATCCTATGACCCAGAAATGCAACTTGCTCTAACCAGAAATCACACTTAGCCAACTTTGCATACAACTTGTGATCTCGAAGCAGCTGCAATGCCTTCCTCAGATGGTCTGTATGTTCCTCAGCAGTCTTCGAATAGACCAATATGTCATCTATAAAAACCACAACGAACTGGTCCAAGAAGGAAGTAAACACCCTGTTCATCAACGCCATAAAAGCTGCGGGTGCGTTCGTCAAACCAAACGGCATGACAAGGAACTCGTAGTGTCCATACCGAGTCCTGAAAGCTGTCTTAGGAACATCTTCATCCTTCACCCTGAGCTGGTGATATCCTGACCTCAAGTCAATCTTAGAGAAGTGAGCTGCACCCTGAAGCTGATCGAACAACTCATCAATCCTAGGCAATGGATACTTGTTCTTGATAGTCACTTTGTTCAACTGCCTATAATCAATGCACATCCGGAAACTGCCATCCTTCTTCTTGACGAACAAAACAGGTGCTCCCCAAGGTGAAACACTGGGGCGTATGAACCCTTTATCCAACAGATCCTGCAACTGTTTCTTCAATTCCAACAACTCTGCAGGTGCCATACGATATGGAGCTCTACTGATAGGTGCTGTACCTGGTACCACGTCAATAGCAAATTCTACCTCCCGAACTGGTGGCAACTCTGGCACATCCTCCGGAAAGACATCCGGAAACTCGCTGACTACTGGAATCTCACTGAGCTGTCGCCGATCTTTCTTTTCTGAAATGAATGCAAGAAATCCCTCACATCCCCTACGAAGCATCCTGTCTGCCTTACAAGCAGAGATCACACGTCTTGGGCACTTCATCTGGCTGCCCTCAAATCGGAATCCGCTGCCCAAATCAAAGTAGATAGCCTTGCTGTAGCAATTGATACACGCATGATATCTTGCAAGCCAGTCCATACCAAGAATCACATCAAAATCCAGTGTTGTGAGCAACACGAGGTCTACTGGGAGCTGATGACCAGCTATCCGCACAGCGCACTGAGGGTAGAAAACACTGCACTCCACCCGTTTACCAACCGGAGTGGATACCAACAACAAGTATGGAAGTGGTGTGGGTCGCTGTCGAAGCTGCACAGCAAAATGGGGTGCTACGTACGAACGCGTAGACCCTGAGTCAAATAAAGCTAAAGCTTCTGCATCGGAAATTAAAATTTTACCTTCCACTACCGTGGCCTCCTCCGCGCCCTCATGCGTAGCAGCATAGGCTCGGGCTGTCTGGCGATTCGGCTTCTGACCTGGGCGAGCTGGCTGAGATCTGCCCTGTGCTGTAGGTCCTGTCTGTCTCGTCTGTGGAGAGGACTGAAACTTCGGGCATTGGGCCCGCCTGTGGTCCGTAGAGCCACACCCGAAACAAGCCCCACTCTTCCTCCAACATCTGTCGGTGGGGTGATCCTTCCCACAGTGACTGCAAACTATCTGAGGACTGCTCGAACTGCCCTGCTTACCCTTGAACTTCTTCTGGAACTGACTTCTACCACTGAAACCTGCTGCCCTCTTAGCCTCTGTTCGTTCCTCCTCAAAGATGGCCTCTGCATCATAAGCCCTGTCAATAGCGTCATCCAATGTAGCCGGCCACATACAAGCAACCACGTGGCGTTTGTGTCTCGGATTTAGGCCGTTGACGAAGCGAGTCACCTTCTTATGCTCCGTGTTCACCATATCCTCTGCGAAGTGGGACAACTCTGTAAACTTGTGTACATAATCTGCAACTGGCATCTGTCTCTGCTGAAGGTTGAAGAATTCCACTTCCTTGGCTCGCTGAATATGGAGAGGCATGAACTTACGACGGAATTGCTGCTTGAAGGTCTCCCAAACTGTGGCACTGGGCATAGTCTGAAACGAAGTCTTAACACTCCTCCACCATGTCTTAGCTACACTCCGAAACATAGAGGCTGTGAGAACTACCTTCTGCTTGTTGCTGCACACAATCGTATCAAATAGCTCTTCAGTCTGCTCCAACCATTGCTCCGCCTGCAATGCATCCTCTATCCCATGAAACTCGGTCGCCCCTCGCTTACGGAACTTGTCGAAAAGAGCATTAGGGTCTGATTCCTTAGGCTGGAAAATCACCTGCTGATCTATACGGGGTGATGCTACTGCAGCAGCCTGACTCTGTCTATCTACCATGGATGCCATCTGTGCCTGTAATGACTGCATAGACTGCATCATCATCATCATCCGCTCCTCACTGCTGATATGTGGGGGTACCGATCCACTATCACCGTTATGGCCCTGTTGATTCTCATCCCTAGATCCTGATCCTGATGCCATCCTATAAAAGGAAAAGAAACACAACACACAAATATAAAATGCCCTGAGTTAGTCAAACCCCAAATCAACATATGAGACCTCGAGTCAAATAGTTGATATCGTCATCTCACCACGATCTTAGATGCCTACATGCTTATAACTAGCATGCTCTGATACCATACAATACGTATGTCACGGCCCGAGCCCAGAATTCGGGGGTTAGCGAAAAGCTAAACCGGTGACACACGTACTCCCGTGCACGTGCACCCAAACCCAGTCCAGATGCACGCACACAAGGGATCTAACACGTGCGAACTAAGCGTACGCGGAAGCTGTACATACCAAAGCAAGCAACAAAGGAAAATAAAATAGCGGAAGCCAAAGTAAATACGAAACGGAAAAGACAAAGACAAATACACTGAGATAAAACCGAATACACACCAAAATCAATATACACAAAATATACAGAATACAAGTCCAAAGTCCAAAGTCCAAATACAAGCTCTCAAAACCCAAAATGCAAAATAAAAGCCACTGGTATGCATGCACGCACTTGGCAGAAGTGATCAGGCCCACTCTGCCAGACCGGAGGGTGCCTCTACACTCGCCCCTGCAGCCTCCTCGACCGCCGGGGAGCTGGGCAAGGTATCTGTGCCTGCAACACCACAGACAACACGAATGAATACAACGATCCAGCAATTATAAGTAACAGGAAAGAAACACGCATAGTATCAAAGCGAATGAAATAGGGACAGAAGATTAAATACAGAGTCCATCTTAGTATGCTAAGCAAATCGTGCATAGGAGTAAAACATGATAATGGAATCAAAACATAGAATACTGAACTAGTTGGCTACTACGTTAACCATGTTCTCTCCAAAAGAGAGCAGAGCAGAGCAGAGCAGAGAACACCGCTGTCCAGGCCAAAGGTACAAGCGGGTCTCGGTTTCCTGGGTTCCGGGGTCCCAAGACAAAGCAACACTGCAGTTAAAACAGAGATACAGAGATCTACGCCAGAGGTAACCCCGTCGGGTATCCTAGGGCTGAGGCTGAGTAGAGCCAGACTAATACCAATCAAATCAAATCCATAGAAAGGGGAGATTATCCGCTTTGGGCTCACCGATGACAAAGACCGGATCTCGTCCTCACGTATTAACCTCTGGGCAGAGCCACCAGGGAATACCCAAAAATCAGAGATATACAAAGCCAGAGAATATACAAAGCATAGCATAGATCAAAACATAGTACAGAGCGAAGAATAATACAGATATACAGAACGAAAGCAAAATGACTGAGGAAATGCATACATAGATTAACAGAGCAGAGGGCAAAACTATAAACAATATGAAATGCATCTTAGATTAATACGGAATCAAGGTTCATTACAAGCCAAGTCTAATCTAGTTGCATCACTATCACTAACCGTGCATGTTGATGTAGTTTTAAGTTATTCGATGCACCGTTGCCATCCTAGTGTTGCAATATAATCCTTATGTGCATCGAAGTCCCTTAAACCAACACCCATGGGGAGGTGCTTAACAATGAGCAACACTCACATGAATAAGTCACAGCCTAACAGACTATTCATGCGCTCCAAAGAATCCATTTGGGCCGGTTTACGGGTATGGTTAACCTGTATTTGAGCCCTACAAGGTCACACCATTAGCCTAAGTTTAACTGATATTTAACAGGTCTTACGGTTTAGCCATGGGTGACCTACGGCTTAGCCGTGGCATCCTACGGCGTAGCCGCAATATGCACTACGGCTTAGCCGTGGTTCCCTTCAGAACACGGCTAAACTGTCAGCTTTTCCACCTCTGATCTGATACATCTCACGGCTGAGCTACGGTGGAGTCCACGGCTTAGCCGTAAACCATCACGGCTTAGCCGTAGCCTCACCGTAAGAACACTGATATCAGAAAAGTTTCGACTGATCAGAGATTAAATCCACGGCTTAGATACGGTTTGGTTCACGGTTAGCTTACGGCTCAGCCGTAGGACAAATTACGGCTTAGCCGTAGCCTAGCCGTAGAACAAACTCGAATTTGTCACTCTCTGGAATCTAAGCCGTACAGGGTTACGGCTTAGCCGTACAATACAGACGCGAATTCGGGAAGATTACAGAAACGAAATTTTGGTACAGAAACTGAATAAAACAAGCTCAACTGATTCTCATAGCTTAGAAAATGGCTGTAACACATGCTAAACAAAGAATAAGAGTGAATCAAAGCCATCAAACAAACACCCATATGTGTTATCAAAGCCTGTACTTATACTTGCCTCAAATCTGACAAAATCCTCTGAAATCAAGCTCCAAGCAACTAAAATCAAAACAAATCAAAGTAATCACACATGCATGAGATGAAGACAAAGCAACAGAGAATGGGAGATGTAATTTGGAGAAGAAATACAAAGAGTTGGGAAAGAACCCACTTACCTAAGGCAAGGACAGAGATGAGAGAATGGAGAAGAACCCAAATCAAACAAGGGAACCCAAATCCTACTCGAGTAAGAGAAGGAAAGAGAAGAGAGAGAGAGAGAGAGAGAGAACGAACGTGGCTTCTGAATTCTCCTTGCATGCAGTCGATCAAATGAAATGGGCAAGAGAGAGACATCTGTAAGATGACTCACTTATATAGGTTTGTAGTTTTAAAACAAGGTCTAATGGGTTTAAGCAATTTACAGATTAAGTCACACGAAGGTCCATCTTCCCCAATTGACTCCAAACGGATCTGACACAGTTACGAAAATTGTCGAGCTCAACGAAATACGCGTGCTGACACCAAGATGATGCAATTATGATATGAGCAAAGCAAAAGCGAAATTACGAAAAAGGGCTTAAACTACCTATCTCAGGTCAAAGGTTGCTCAACTACCTATCCAAGGCCCAAAACCAATTCCAAAAGAAATAAACAAAACAAAACACACACTAATAAGCCACTAATCCGGCTCAAAGGGGATCGGAGTGTTACAAGAAGTGAATGAGTTTTGAAGTACCTGAAGTTGAAAGTCGAGGAAACCCTAGAGATTGTTGCTGTGATATCGGATCGGGAATGAGAGAGAAACAGAGAGATCAGGTGAGGGAGAAAAGAAAAGGGGGCGGGCGAATGGGCGATTAAGAGTGAGAGAGAAACAGAGAGATAAGGTGAGGGAAAAAGAAAAGGGGGATGAGAGGGAAAGATAGAGATCAGGTGAGGGAGAAAAGAAAAGGGAGCCGGCGAATGGGCGATCAAGAGTGAGAGAGAAACAGAGAGATCAGGTGAGGGAAAAAGAAAAGGGGGATGAGAGGGAAAGAGAGAGATCAGCATAGGCATAGGCATTTTACAACTTATGATGTAAAATTAATTGATTTACAAATTATGATTTACAAATTGATTTACATTAATTGATTTGTATGGACTGCATTAATTCATTTACAAATTATGTGTCTTTGTTTTTATTTTCTTTTGCAGATACACATAGGCAACAAAATTAAAATAAATAGTGCCACCAATCAGCAAAATTACTAGTGCCACTAATCAGGCATTATCTTCCAACTCACTATTTTTACTTCTCTTTTTTAGTTTAATATTGTTTATTTATCTTAATTAGAGTTCTTATCTAAGATTGGTTTGTCAACAATGTCTACTCGTAATGTTGTTAATGATAGCATTCATGAACCCATCCCCATTGAGGTGGATGCAACTACCCATGATGTGCCCTTTCAACCTCCCTCTTCCTCATCTTCCACACCCTCTTCTGTGCCGGTTTCATCTAACACAATATCTATTTCAGAGCCTTCGAAAAAGAACTCAAAAAGATCAGAAATTTGGGGTCATTTTAAGCAACTAAATGTTTTAAAAAAACAAAAAGATGGAACTCAAAAAGAATGTCGTGTTGCTGAGTGTAAATATTGTAAGAAACAACTAAATAATAGTGACAGAAATGGAATTACCCACATAACTAGACACTTTAAGGAATCATGTCCCAAAAGACCTAGACGTGAAACAAACCAATCAGTATTGACATCGGCTTTTGCGACATCCAATGATACTTTAGGTATCTATAAATTTGATCAAAAACAATGTAGAGATACACTTGCAAGAATGATCATTTTACATGAATATCCATTTAATGTTGTGACACATGAAGGTTTTATTGAATTTTGTAAAATTTTACAACCTCAATTTAAAGTGGTGTCACGTAACACAGTGAAATCAGATTGTATTGAAATTTACAAACAAGAGAAACTCAAAATTTCTCAATTAATTGATGGTATATCATCAAAGATTAGTCTCACATCTGATATGTGGACGTCAAATCAGACAATAGGATATATGTCTATTACTGCACATTTTATTGATTCTCATTGGAAGTTACATAAGTATATAATTAACTTTGTTAATGTTGATCCGCCCCACACTGGGTTAGTCTTAGCTGAAACTATTAAAAATAATTTAATAAAATGGAAAATTGATGATAGAATATTTTGTTTAACTTTAGATAATTGCACTACAAATGATGTTATGGTAAGGACGCTTAAAAATCATCTTACAAAAAAAAAGGATGGTCTGCCATTGAATGGTTGCTTGTTTCATATGCGTTGTACAGCACATATTCTCAACCTTATTGTGCAAGATGGGTTGAAAGAAATATCCTCTACAATTCAAAATATTAGGGACACATTGAAATTCATTAAAAATTCAACAACTCGTGTATGTAAGTTCCGTGAGATGGCTAATGAATTAGGGCTAAGTAGCACTAGGGGGTTACCTATTGATGTTCCAACTAGATGGAACTCCACCTACTCAATGTTAGAGTGTGCATTAATATTTAGAGAAGTCTTCAATTCACTAGGGTTAGAAGACTCAAACTACAAGAACATTCCTTCAGAGGAAGAGTGGGAAAGAGCTAATATAATATGTGAGTTTTTGAAGAATTTTTATAAAGCTACTTTAAAGTTTTCAGGAAGTAAATACCCATCTATTCATTTATTTTTACCAGAAGTGATTAAAATACATATTTTATTGGTACAAAAGTTAGATAGTGTAGATATTTTTTCTAGAAATATGGCTAGAAAAATGAAGGAGAAATTTGATAAATATTGGCAGCATTATAATAAACTATTTGAAATGGCCATTCTCCTTGATCCTCAACGTAAGTTGTTGTATTTAGAGTATGCTTTAAGAAAGCTATATGGATCGAATGAAGAGGCAGGTATTCGTCGAGCTGAAACTCTTAAACTCTTTAGAAATCTCTATAAAGAGTATTCTACAATATGTGATGCACCTACCAAAACATTGTTAAATGTGGATGAAGTTAATTTGGTAAAAAAATCTAATGAGTTTGAAGATGATTTTTTAGCTTTTGAGGAACAAATGACTCAGGCAGTTGTAGACGAAAAATCGGAATTAGATTGTTATTTGGAGGAGCCAAGGGATAAATCTGAAAATTTCAATATATTGGATTGGTGGAAAGTTAATTCAACAAAATATCCAATTATCTCCAGAATGGCTTGTGACATTTTAGCAATTCCTGTTTCTACAGTTGCTTCTGAATCAGCATTTAGTACGGGAGGAAGAGTACTTAATCAATATAGGAGTTGTTTAAAATCTGAGACTGTAGAAGCCTTAATTTGCACACAAGATTGGATACGTACGCAGCAAGACAATGATAGTAATACATTCGATGATCTTTTAGATGTTCTAAAAGTAGATTAAGTAATTAAATAAAGAATTATTGTTATTTGTTATATATTTATTATCATTTATAGAATTATTATTATCTACCTTATGTTTTATATTTTAAAAATAATTTTATACCACCACCAATGCCTTAAAAAAAAGTTTTTAACTCCGCCATGCTGCCTTTTGCATTGCATTGCCGGTCCCCAGCCCGGACAAAGGAGGAGGGTTTGTATAAGGTTTGTTGGTGGTAGTGGCTTAAGTTGTCGCATTAGAAAAGATTTATTTTCATTAAAGAAAAAAAATTTTCCTTTCTTTTGGCCCTGGCCCGGCCCTAGCCCGGCCCTGGCCCTTGAGGGCTGGGTAAGGGCCTAAGAATTATAAGCCCGCCGTAAATGTTGAGGGCCTTTGCTCAGTTAGGCCCGGCCCGCACATGTGAGGGTAGGATAAGGGCTTACCCCAGCCCGGCCCGGGCCCGGCCCTTTGACAGCCCTAGTTGTGGTATATATATTTTAACTTTTGTGAGGGTGTGGGGTTTGGTTTGTGGCTAGCTCCAATTGATCATGTGAGGCCCCAAGTGGGCCCCATTAGTCACGGTATATATATAATAAGCAAGTTAGGTTTCCAGAGTTTCCCTGTTTTTAAAATTGAATGGTTGAGATTCTTGAAGCACTAAAACATTGACGGCTATGATTCACGGAGGGTTGTTAAAATGGGTAGCTCGAATTGATCATGTGAGGCCCCAAGTGGGTCCCATTAGTTGTGGTATATTTATAATAATCAAGTTAAGTTTTCAGAGTTTCTGTGTTTTTAAAATTGAACGGTTGAGGTTCTTGAAGCACTAAAACATTAACGGCTATGGTTCACGGAGGGTTGTTAAAATGGGTTAGCTCGAATTGATCATGTGAGGCCCCAAGTGGGTCCCATTAGTTGTGGTATATTTATAAATCAAGTTAGGTTTTCAGAGTTTCTGTGTTTTTAAAGTTGAATGATTGAGATACCTGGAGCACTGAAGCACTAACGCCTATGATTCATGAACACTAAATTTCATACTTAATCAAATTGTAGTTGGTATGCCAGCAGCATTATACTATCGCGCCAATCCCTTGCAGTCTCTCTAGTCACCATCTAACAGTGGTGGCAGCAACTAACCCCAGGGGATAACTCAGTTGACGTAAAACTAAGCCAATATGTGCCACTAAACAAGGAAAAAAAATCATGTGCCACTAAAAAAAATGTGTCTTAGCCACTATCAAATGACGTCGAGAACCTATTAGGCTTTGACTTGGAAAAATCCAAAAGTTTAAGGAGCGGAACTCCAATAGAGAGGCCACTCGTAGAAAATTCAAGCAACTTAAAATTAAAACCCTCCAAGCATATGAGGTATCCTTAAAATCTACCCCACCATAAGTGAGTCCACAATAACAGTGATTGTTTTGATTAATAAAATGTATAAAAATATTATTGTGGAATCAACCGCTGTTAAGATAAAATTTAGGAATATCCTATAAATTATAGTCCTATTTATTTTGAGAGGCCCAGAGGTTCTACAAGTGGGCCCTAGTGAAGAGCTCCTCTCCTTCAACTCAGGATTTCTTTAGACAGCTGCTGTTGGCACACAAAAAAAAAAGAAAATAATTAAGAAAATAATAATTGTTTATCATTTTTTAAATTCTATGATCAATCTGACCAGGTCACACAATGCGATGACTATAAATAAATATATATATATATATAAACGGATAAAACCAAAATGAACTTGGAAAAAATAAAAGAAAAATCAGAAAATAATTTTTAGGGGGCCAAATATGATAGGAAACCACAAATATTAAGTAGGCATATAACCATCAACAACAAAATAATAATAATTTTTTGTGGGCCCCAACTATATATATATATAAGAATTCTCAAAAAACTCTCTATTTAAAAAAGGAAATTTTTTACCCATTTTGACATGTCCAATGAAAATAGGGGATAGCTAATTTTAAAGAAATTAGATGATATGTGTTAAAATCTCATAAGCTAAAAAATAGGTGCTTTTTTGGTGCAAAACGCCAGGAGAGTCTTATAGCATTACCCTATATATAGATATATATATATATATAGGAAATGCTAGTATTTATCCTTTCCTCACCATGTGGTGACGGACAATGACGTGGCTCTTTACATATGAAGATTCTTCCTTTTAATGATACCATAAATGGATTTTCCACTTTGGTGTATGAATCTTTGGAAATATGCATTTGTTAGTATTCCTATATATTATATTATATATATATTATATATTCTTGTCCATATGTCCCTTATCAGTTTTTTCATAAGAACTTTAGGAGGGAGACACTGTATGGTCCATTCAAATGGACCACACACACGATCCCCCTAAATTACATACGTCCACCAATTTCTGATCAACCTCAAATTTACTAGAGTGTTTTATCGAATGTGCACCGATCCAAATGGAATGGATTTGTGAGCTATGGATGAAGAAGTTGAGAAAATGTGATTAGGGCTAAACTTGATATTTAGGGTGGACCCGCATGAACCTTTTCATCCCCCCCGGTCTCATCCCTTAGTGGGGTCCACAGTGGGCCCCACGAACCCATGGTGTTGTCACGTTCCACTTGTCTATGGTAGGAATGCCAGTATTATGTTGCATAAAATATTATTCTCGAAGGCCTACATTTAGACCTCCCATTGTGTATTTAATTGCAATGGGTCAAGTTTTAATGGGACTTGCCCCACTTTTATTAAGAGCAGATTCAGAAGTGGTTTTCTTAAAATGAGACAGGTTTGGGTTTTATTGATATAACCAGTCCCGCTCCGTATATATTAATATATATATATTTATTTATAAATATATAAACAAAATTCATATGGTGCAAGTGATGTTGCATGTGTTTTGTACTCTACCACACTCATTAGTCATTCCCATGTATTTAAATATTTTAAATTTTTTAAGCTTTAAATTTGATATGAACTCTGCCCAAATGGGATGGGTTTCAGATCATGTGCCAGCGACCCATCACGGGATGGGTTGGTTCGAATTAGAAAAACTTGAAAAGGGTTGAATTTGGGTTTACCCTCCAGTTGCCCCATCTCTATATTAAGCTAGGATGATCCGATGTCGAGAGGGCAGCAAAGATCTAGAATTTACTTTGGGTCCAAGTCAAACCAAATTTGTGGCGACATCTGAACCCAAATTTAGGACAAAATGATTGGTCCTTGAAGAAGCGACCTTATCTATCCCTAAGAGGGCTCGTAGAGGCAATGCTACTAACATAGGCTACTAGGACATGGCCTGTACGCGGTTAAACGATGCCAATGATGCTAGATAATTGGATAGAAGAGCTATAGGATTTCTTGAAATTCAGCTTCTTTCAATCCAGTGGAGGTGAATTCCATGAATCCTTTTGGAAAGCCTACCAACTGATTAAGAGATGAGACTTGGGAACACCCAGGGAAAGAACGGCTATAAAGAGTGATTAAAGAGGTTTAAAGTTTAAGTAACCGAACTTCGAATTCGAGGCTTGAATAAGAGGGATTAAAGACGTTTAAAGTTTCTCTAAACAGATTAAAGGACCAATAAAGAAAGAACGGATACATTGAGGCATTTGCTTCTTTTTATGTAACTACAGGAGTTGAGGAAGAAGAATTAAATATATTTAAAGGAGAGGACCCACTTGCTGAAAGGTAACGTTGCTTAAGTAAACACTGATTCTAAGCTTATTTTCACAGGATTGTTTTAGCTTTCTGGTATAAATATAAATGAAAAAGAATACATGAACAAACTTCTTCCTTCAGAGGACAAAAGAAACATGTATCAAAGAAAGAGAAGTTCAAGCTATCTGCTCATGGCTCTTGCAGTACTGGCTTTATGCGAGACTGTTGTTTCATATCCAATGCATTTTGGGGTGCGTTTTGACAAAATCCATACAAGCGTTAGAAACCTTCTAGGGAAGAGCATCAAGCTTCACTGCAGGTCTGCAGATGATGATCTGGGTGTGAGAATAGTCCCGCATGGAAGTGAATTCAGTTGGGATTTTTATCCAAATGTTTTTGGGTCAACGCTTTTCTACTGTGATGTGAGCTGGGACAAAGTCCGGGGCCGCTTTAATGCCTACTCGCCTACAAGGGATTACAGCAGGTGCTGGACCAAGTGCCTGTGGAGGCTTACCCGGGATGGTATGTTTAGTTTCAATGAAGCAAAGGGGATGCAGAAATGGGAGTTTATGTTTCCCTGGCCAAAACAACACAAGAACTGATGGGAAGGTTGTAACTTGTGCGAAATTGGCTATAGAGATCCAATAGCGCAATAATCTATTGAAAGTTGTACGATATAAACATATAAATAAGAGCTTACTAGTGGGGCACTCCTTAGTTGTTTCTAAGAAATTCTTTGCTTGTGAGGCTTACCTTTAAAAATACATCTTGGGATCCACCATTAAGAACGAGAACATGAGCCAACCTTTGTAGGAATTAAATTGTGAGCTCATCATTTTGTGATTGCAAACATATATATATAAGACTCAGATTTAGGAATTTCAACATGGCTGGCTTATATGAATTGTTGCACATAAGGCCTACTTTATAAATTACAATATGAGACTTATTTTAGGAACTAAAATATGGGGCCTGCTCTTATAGAAATTAGAATATGCCACCAACATTTAGAAATTACAATAAGGACCCACATAAATTATTGTACTAGAGATCCAGCTTTAAAAATTATAATATAAAGCCTACCTTTAGGAATAAGAACTTTTAGGTAATTAGAGGCGCTCAAGAAGAGGAATTAAAAAGATTTGTGAGTCTCTTTAAGTACATGTAAAGGAAAGGACCTTCTTGTTGAATTGTCAAATAGGAGTAATATGGTTAAAGTAAAAAAAACGGATTTTAATTCCTTTTCACAAGATTGTTTAGCTTTCAAGTATAAGAATTATTAAAATTGTATGATATACATATGAGACTGTATGAGACACGCAATAAGCCCACTATGGCCCCCACCCATCTTGTTTAAGGTAGAATATCCAAAGACCCAATGGGACCACATCATATATAAATTTGTAAGTTAATCTCATCATCGTGAGTGGCGTGGGGTGGGGTGGGGTGTTTTGGGGGGTGTGTGTGGGGGGTGTTAAGATGACTGGCTTGAGTTGGTCATGTGAGGCTCCAAGTGGTCTCCATTAGTTGTTGTATATTTATAATAACCAAGTTCGGTTTCAGAGTTTCCATGTTTTTAAAATTTAATAGTTGAGATTCTTGAAGCATTAAAGCATTAACGGCCATGATTCAGTGGGGTTCGCTAAGATGAGTAGCTCGAATTGATCATGTGAAGCCCCAAGAGGGTCCCATTATTTATGGTATATTGATAATAACCAAGTTAGGTGTTCAGAGTTTCTATGTTTTTAAAATTGAATGGTTGAGATTCTTGAAGCACTGAAGCATTAACGGCTGTGATTCATGAACACAATTTCATAATTAATCAAATTGTAGTTGGTCCGCCATCATCTTTGTACTGTCAATGGCGATTCCTTTTTTCCGTAAAACCAATTTGATCCGATTCGATCCGATCAGATATTTTTTAATCGATCTGATGGTTAATAATTTGGTGATGGATTGAAAAAGTTTTAATCCATTAGTAACGATTTGATAATGGATTTTACCCTTAATCCGCTTAATTAAATCGATCCGAACCATTGAAATAAAAATATATATCTCTATAAAGATTTAAAAAAATACATTAAAAGGCAACATTTTAGTTATTCATCATCAAATTTTCAATTTCAGCCATTCACTCTCCATATAAAATAGTGAGAAAACAGTTGACACTATCGTTAACAAACTGAATGATTTTAACTGAATCGAACAGCTGATCTATAGTTTAATTCTGCTTGATTTTTAATAGACAAGGGATTAGCTATGGATTACAAAACTGTCAATCCACAGTTAATGGATTGGTGACTGATTAGGCTCAATCTGATCCAATCTGAACTTTGTACACTCCTACCTTCAAAGCTCCCAAGTCCTCCATCCAAACATCCGTGTCCACTATCAAATCAAGCTAGTACCCTATGAGGCTTTAACTTAAGAGAAATCCAAAGTTGAAGGAGTGGAACTCCATTAGAGGGCCTGTAGAAAATTCACACGGCTTAAGAGTAAAACCCTCCGAGTATTTGAGGTATCCTTAAAATTTGCTCTACCATAAGTGAGTCCACACTCCATAGTAAGATTGACAGTTTGATTAAAAAAATGTACAATGGAAAATTTTATGGGGGAACCAATCAACCTCTATTAGGACAAAATTTAGGGATATACCATAAATTATAATAATATTTATTTTCACGTTCTACAAGTGGGCCCTGCTGTTCACCTCCTGTCCTGCAATTCGGGATTTCTTTAATCCAGACGCTCGGGGATCCTGACTCCAGGCCCCCGTCGGAGCTGCGAATTCTATATCGGGAAAGATAAGCTGGTATCAAACTTTAGAAATTAAACACATGGATCCATGCAGTCAATGAACAATTAATATTTGGGTCTGCATCACCTTTACATGAGAGGATAGGTTTCCTTTTAATTGTTTTTATTAGGGGTGTACACGGTTCGGATTGGATCGGATTAAGCCAAATCCATCACCAAACCGTTACTTATGGATTAATGGTTTTATAATCCGTCACCAATCCGTTGCCCTTTAAAACCGATCCGAACCGAACCATGGATCAACGGTTCGGATCGGTTAAATCCATTGATAGTAAGTGACAAGGATTATGACTTATTATGTGCTTGAGTAGTATCTCAAACTTGGTAAATTCTTCAATGACCTAAAATGCAAAACAGATGAGAAGCAGATGGAGATTAAGAATCAAAAGATAAAAACCCAATTCAATCCTTCCAAGAAAAAAAAAACAAGAAATGGAAAGAAAACCAAAAGTAGCTCTTGACGATACGACCGATCTAGGAAAAGACCAATTCAAACCATAAAATCTCTTTCCCCATTTCAACATCCAAACAAGTACTTTCCCATAACCCAACACCCATAAAGACAAAACAGAATTAGAAAACAAGGAACCAACCAATTTCCTCTTCTGCAAAAGAAACTGCAAGAATTCACAATCAGAAAGAAAATGTCTTACAGTGGAAGAAACCAAAAGATTTTCACAGCAGCAGACCAATGCCAGAGAGAGAGAGAGAAAGAGGGATGAAACATATAGCGAAGACGCAGAGAGAACTATGGAAGAAGAAGAAGAAGAAAAAGAAGATCAGATGAGATGGCAGATGGAGATTAGAGATGGCAGATGGAGACTAGAGATGAAGATGGCAGATGGCAGATGGAGACCGTGCAGTTGCAGCAGCCAGCAGGTTTACCTGGGCAGATGAGACCGTAAGCACTGAGCAATTGCAGCAGCAGATGAAGACGTGAGGCGTGAGTAGCTACAGCAGCTGAACAGTTGCAGCAGATGAAGACGTAAGCAGTTGCAGCTACAGCTGGCAAACACACGATCATAGAGAAGAGATTTTGAATTCTCTTGAGAATGTATTAATTTGTGTGTCCTTCTATTAAGATTATACATCAATATATATGTCTTTACATGCCTTTAATCTAGGCTCTAAGAAAGGAAAACCCACTAATTTATATCAGTTAGGAATCTAAGTTAAGAAGGAAGACTAATTACAGCTAATTACAGCAAGAGTATTCCAAGTAAAGAAGGCTACTCTTTTCAGATGGACTTTCAGATGGGCTTTTTTCAGATGGGCTTTGGGCCTATGTAACACCCCCCCTCAAATTGATGCGGGAGAATCGACAAGCAACAATTTGGAAACCAAGAACTGATGGCGCGGTCGTGGAAGGCCTTTGGTGAAAATATCAGCAAGTTGAAGTTCAGCGGAGACATGTGGCAGGCTGATGACATCACGTTTAAGCTCATCACGGATGAAGGGACAATCAACCTCGATGTGTTTAGTTCGTTCATGAAAAACCGGATTTTCAGTAATCTGAATAGCACTGGTATTATCTGCATAGAGGGGGGTAGCTCCTGCTGCTGGAAAACCAATGTCAGAAAGCAAACCACGGAGCCAAAGAATTTCGGAGCATGCAGCAGACATGGCGCGGTACTCTGCCTCAGTAGAGGATTTGGAAACTTTGCCATGTTTCTTGCATTTCCAAGAAATGAGACGATCACCTAAAAACATGCACCATCCAGTTGTCAATCTGCGAGTATCCGGACAACCAGCCCAATCAGCATCTGAATAAGCTTTGAGAGTCAGAGGATTGTTGGATGGAAAAAACAACCCACGAGTCGGTGTGCAAATAAGGTACCGAATGATGCGGCGAACAGCAGCCAGATGAAGGTGACGAGAAGCAGTCATGAACTGACTCATCAGGGTGACCGCATAAGAGATATCGGGTCGAGTGATCGTGAAGTAGATCAAGCTGCCAACCAACTGGCGATAGACAGTAGGATCGGAAAGAAGATCACCTTCGTCGCGACTGAGTTTAACATTCAGTTCTACTGGCGTATCAACAGGAGCTGAAGCAGTAAGACCAGCCAAGGCGATGAGATCAATAGTGTATTTGTGCTGATGGAGAACGATACCATTAGGCGATTGATGAACTTCAAGACCGAGAAAATAGTGGAGAGGGCCAAGATCCTTCATTTTAAATGACTCACGAAGAGACGCTTGGAGCTTCTGAATCATTCCGGCATTAGGACCGGTAATGACGATGTCATCAACATAGACAAGGAGTATTGTGATCCCGGATGGAGCATGATGTAAAAACATAGAAGGATCATACGGGCTTGGATGAAAATCCAAGCGGAGAAGAACAGCTTGAAATTTCTCAAACCATGCGCGAGGAGCTTGTTTCAGACCATAGAGGGAGCGACGAAGTTTAGCAACCATATCGGGGCCGGAGGAGCATCCCTGAGGCAATCGCATATAAACATCTTCTTTGAGATCGCCATGGAGAAACGCATTTTTGACATCCATTTGATAGAGAGGCCAAGATTGAGAGGCAGCAACAACAAGAATAGTGCGGACGGTGGTCATCTTGGCAACCGGAGCAAAGGTCTCATCATAATCAATGCCATATTCCTGCCGATTGCCGAGAGCAACAAGACGCGCCTTGTAGCGATCTAAAGATCCATCAGATTTTAATTTGAGAGAAAAAACCCACTTACAGCCAATAGGTTTGACACCCACAGGAGATGGTACAATATCCCACGTATGATTTTGTGCTAACGCATCCAATTCATCTTGCATAGCCTGTTTCCAACACGGAACCTGCACAGCCTGAGAATATGATTGTGGAATGGAAGAAGAAGACAAAGTGGCCATTATGGAAGTATGGGAGAAGCCATAACGGTCTGGCGGGACCGAAATCGGAGTGGAGCGACGCAGTGAAGTATGGCCGGAACCGGATGCCGGAGGAAGATCAGGAGGGGGATCACTAGTATGCGCTGTGCTGTTCCGTCTGTGATACACAAAATTAGGATTAAAACGAACAACTGACGAGTCTTCAGAAAAACCAGGTAATGACACAAAAGAGGAGTCAGGAGGATCAATGTGTTTTTGAAAAAAATACTGATGTTCAAAGAAGACGACATTCCTAGAGATACAGAACCGACAAATGTGAGGATCATAGCAAAGGAACCCTTTCTGGAAGGGTCCATAACCTGAAAACACACACTGAGCTGATTGTGCCGTGAGTTTTGTCCTTTCAGAAGGAGGCAAGTGCACAAAACAAATGGAGCCAAAAACATGAAAATCATCATAGGATGGAGCAGTCTTATACAAACGGTAATATGGGCTTTGATTCTCAATGGAGGTTGATGGCATACGATTGATAAGATGAGCTGCTGTAGCCAGTGCCTCAACCCAAAAACGAGTAGGAACCGAGGATTCCAGAAGAAGGGAACGAGTGACATCAAGAAGATGTCTATTTTTCCGTTCAGCGACTCCATTCTGCTGGGGAGTATAAGAACAAGATCTTTGAGAAATAATGCCTTTGGTTTGCAAAAACTGTTGAAAATCAAAGGACATATATTCCCCGCCAGAATCAGTTCGCAAGATCTTAATGCAGGTGGAAAATTGATTTTCAACATAAGCCAAAAAAATTTTAAAAACATGAAAAACATCATATTTGGAATGCAGAAAGTAGACCCATGTGAACCGACTGAAATCATCAATAAAGGTCACAAAATATTTATAGTGAGCGTGGGAAAGAGCGGGAGCAATTCCCCATACATCACTATGAACTAAATCAAAATACTGAGAAGTGTGAGAAGTGGATTGAGAAAACGGAAGTATTTTGCTCTTTCCCATTTTACAAGTAGCACAATCAAAAGGCACACAAGAAGATAAACAAAGAGATTTATTTAATAAACCAGAATTGAACATAAGGGACAAAGCCTTGGAATTAGGATGTTCAAGTCTATTATGCCACAACCGGCAATTATCCCTAAGAGAAAAACAAAACACATTATTGGCAAATTGATTCCTAGAAATTTGAGAATGATCCAGCGGAAACAAGCGTCCACACTTAGGCCCCCTCGCGATCTCCTTCCCGGACATCTGGTCCTGCACAACACAACCAGAAGAAGCAAAAGAGATGTTACAATTATTTTCAACAAGTTGTCCGACTGACAATAGGTTGGAAGTTAAATTAGGACAAAGATAAACATTTCTCAATGGGATGGAACCAGGGATATCGCCAATGGCAGTAATGGGAACATGTCCTCCATCAGCAGTTTGTATTTGAAGAGGGCCAGTGTAACTTGTCATATTGGAGAGAGGAGTGTGGGATTACGTCATATGATTAGACGCCCCGGAATCAAGAAACCAAGTGGAAGATGAAGGAGACTTACCTGATAGACCAAAAGCAGAGAGGGCATTGATAATCATTTGTTGAACCAATTCAGGAGTGAGAGATGAGGAGGACCCAGGCTGTGGGGTTGCAGATGTAGGAACAGGCATAACCGAGGAAGCCACATAAGCATGCGGAGTCTGAGACGGTGGAGTAGGATACTGCGATGCTGGAGACTGTGGAGTCTGATATTGTGTCGACTGACGTGGAGGACGGCGACGACATTCAGAGATGATATGTCCCGACTTTTTACAGTAACTGCAGACTTTTTGTTTGCATTGAGAGGCAACGTGCCCAAATTTCTGACAACTGTAGCATTAGGTTTTGCTCAAGTCTCGAGGCTGAGAAGTTTTATGTGTCGAAAATGCGACTGAATAGGTTTCAGTCTTTTGTTGAGCAATATGAGCCGAGGTCGTAAGGCGCTATTCTTCGCGTAAGAGCTCATTCAAGCATACATCCAAGGAAGGTAGGGGCGACCGATTCATCAGAGCAGATCGGACAGTTTCAAATTCATGCCGCAGTTTCATCAAAAATTGATCTCGCTGACTAGATGCCTGAAGGTCTTGAATTACCGCCAACACATTGTCAGCCACATCCGCATATTTAATACTGTCGTATTCCGACCACAGTGTACGGAAACCTGAATAGTAATCTTGTACTGATAAAGCCCCTTGGGTATATTCAGCAATAGCACATTCAAGATGGAACTGTCGCGCAGAGTTATCTTGATGGTATACTTTCTTCAAATACCCCCACATGGCTTTATAAGTGGTGTAAGGCTTGAGATTCATTATCAAATGAGGCTCAACTGATCCCAGAATCCATGATTTGATTTTGGCATCTTTTGTCTGCCAAGAGGAGATCTTTTTTTCATTCTCAGTGGGTTTAGGGTCAGCACCAGAAACAAAACCCTACAATTCCTTAGCTTCGAGGTAGGTTTGGAATTGAAAAGACCATGCAGGGTAATTTTGTCCAATGAATTTGATCAAAGTAACCTCAGATTTGTCCATCTCAATGTTAGATTAAAATTGATTTTGGCCAAAAGAGAACAACAGGAAAGTAGTACGTCCTTGATTTCAAGGGAAAAGGTAGCACGTGGACCCCACCAAGTGATCTCGAGACAGATCAAAGACAGGGGATGGAAGGGTAGTCAAATTTCGCTACTGCTGGAAGAGGTCTCACTCAAAACGGATCAAAATCCACAATTTTGAACGGCTAAGATGAAATCTGTTGGACAAAACTGAAATACTAAAAGAGATGAGATAGCCTACCTCTGATGATCGAAAAAATCTGAAAAAATGTCCAAGAATTCCAGGATGAGTGGTCGACCAGGATGGGAGGGTCTGCTGATACTGCAGTGTTGATCAGAGGTGGGCCCCTGATGACTTGCTCCAAGTTGCTGACGTGAATGGTTCCCAGAACCTAAATCTGTCTTCTGATTTCTCTGCTGAGTTAAACAAACGTCCACAAGGCTCTGAATCAACTGTCGATCAAGATAAAATAATGTCTGTGATGAACTTGGGCTGATCTGTGGTGGGCCACAGCGATCAGATTTCAAGATGTAGATGAAAAACTATGTAACATGCACAAACAATCAACGACAGGATGCCAATGACTGTTATCACCAAGATTCTACAAACCAGTTGAAGAAGAAGATTAGAAAAGAAGAGGACTGTAGATCAGGGCTCTGATACCATGACAAACTCACGATCATAGAAAAGAGATTTTGAATTCTCTTGAGAATGTATTAATTTGTGTGTCCTTCTATTGAGATTATACATCAATATATATATATATCTTTACATGCCTTTAATCTAGGCTCTAAGAAAGGAAAACTCACTAATTTATATCAATTAGGATTCTAAGTTAAGAAGGAAGACTAATTACAGCTAATTACAGCAATAGTATTCCAAGGAAAGAAGGCTCCTCTTTTCAGATGGGCTTTCAGATGGGCTCTTTTCAGATAGGCTTTGGGCCTATGTAACAACAGCAGCAACAGATGAAGACGTGAGCAAACGTAGTTGCAGCAGCTACAATAGTTGGCTGGGTTGGGAAACTGAGCAGTGGAGAACTGAGAAGGGCGAGCGGAAGGGGAGAAAGGGCGAAGCAGCAACAGCAGAGGCTGGGTTAGGAAAGAAGAAGCCCTAACCCTCGACGTTTCAATTTATATGCCCTAATTTGAGAAGAACGGCTAGGATTAAAAGTTGAAAAAAGTATATGGCTGAGATTAAATGAGAGATGATGAATGGAAATTAATGTTTTTTGATATTCTTTTATATAAATATATATATCTTAACGGATCGGATCGGTTTAAATCCACGGATTAAGAATAAAATCCGTCACCAATCCGTTACTAACGGATTAGGACTTTTTTAATCCATCACCAATCCATTAACCATCGGATCGGTTAAAAAACCACGAATTGGATCGGATCGGATCAGTTTAACGGATTCATGGATTTTTTGTGCACCCCTAGTTTTTATACAAGGTATTGATGACACTGGGGAGAAAGAAAACATGCTCCCGATGATGTGGCAGCTCTACCCACACCACAAACACATTTACCCATTGTTACTAAATGTAATAACAAAGTTAACAGGGTAGCGATTAGCTGGTCACATGTGTTCCTTGTAATAGCTAGGATGAGAATGTTGGGGTTATGTTGCAAAACAGATGATCAGACTGGGATGATCAAGGGAAGCATTCAGGATCTCTAGAATTGACTTTGCACCTAAGTCAAATCAACTTTAGAGCTAGATCTGAACCTAAAAACAGATTTTAATTTCCTGCCATATTTCATTTATTAAGACTTTAAATAGACATGCAAAATTCAGCTTGAACTTGTGGTGCAACAAAAATTCTGATTCATGTCGGCTACTTCATCAATAATTCAACTAGATTACTGTTTGATGGGGTCGAGAAGCTTTAAAATCTATATTTGATGAGACATCCTGGTCAAGTGGAGCTTTACCAGTGCTTTCAGTTTTCTTTTCATGTCTAAATAAAGCATTGTTGCTTTATTGTCTTTATAATTGTTTACATGGACGGCTAGAATCTATCGACTAGCATATATCAGAAATTTTCAGGTGGACACAGTGTGCACGGTCTCATCATGATACAACCTAGTGGGATACGCTTGATCATTGATTTAAATGGACCATGCATCCCCATTATTGTCACGGATCACGTGAAAGCGCACCAATCCATTGGGAGCCCTCATGATCAATCAACCCACCTCGCACTCACTACACCCTATAAATTAACAGCAGCCCAAATTGGACCCACATCTAATTGATACTCACCATTGGATTGAAATCCTAAGAATTTTACTCCTTCTTAAGCTATTAAAAATTGAGGGCCATGAATAAATGAAGGAATTAGAATTATTTATTAGAGTTGATAGTTTAGAGTCTATTGGGCTAGTTGAGATCTTTTCATCCACCACCTCTCTATGATCTTTTTATTGAGGTTGATAGTTGTCTTTCATGGTTATTGTTTAAGACGGTGATAAACTGACACACACTATGGAGGAATAGGGATGCTGAGAGTTGCTTACCTAAGCTTAAATGGAAGGCACCCAAAACCTCAAGGTGTCCAATTTGTGGCAGTCCTTTTCGTTTGGATGATGAAGTCGTCACGGAACTGGGGTGCACCACCAATACTAGGAGTGGGCCCCACAGAAGGATGATCTGGATTATCCAATAGATAGGCTGATGCCCGATTGGGATGGGTGATTACCTTAGCTAAATGACAATTCAGAGAACGGTTTATGACATTGCCCCAGCCTCTCACATCACCCCAATTTCCAGGCAGGGGGTGGGCCCCTCATTGACCAACCGAACTACCCTGATACTACCTTACCCCAGAATTGAGAGCGGCCCAAACTTTGACATTTCTGAGGGTTTACTTTTACTGTAAGTCTTTGCTGGTTTACTTTTACCGTCAAGTCTTTGCTGTAATTTTCAATCTGATCTAAATAAACAGGCAAATGGAACGCAATTAACCGGATCTGAAAAATGGGAAGTTAAAGGTCCAATTGGACACTTATATTATTTGCAGCAAGAATAAATAACATATCACATAATAATAATCTAAATCAGGTCCTAGTTTAGGCCTAAATTGGTATTTGGTTTTCAATAAATTTAAGACCTCTTACCACATCGAAATCTCACGAATTTGATCCAAATCTAAAATGTGGGATTGAAATCTCAAAAATTTGAACCAAATCACAGTAAATTACCATATAATCATAATGGGACCCACATATCGAAGTGATGCAATCTACAATAGTCGAGGCAGGAGAGATGGAGGAGGGGCATTTTCCTTCTACAAGAAAAGTTTGAATATTTTTGTCTTTCAATTACTTGCAAAAAGGGGAGAACGGCTCCTTCTGGGTGTCTATGGCTCTAGCCTGGGAGAGCTAGGTTGAGCTTTTCTTTTCTAGGTGTGTGCGCTTCCCACTTGGTTGGAGTTCCTCTCATTAAAAACCTCCTATGTGGTCCTGCTACCTCACTAGTAGCAGCCTACCATGCACTTGGCAGTGCATACCAAGCTACCCGCTTGTGACATGAGAGGTCCCACCACAGTCATTGTGAGAGCTTTCCTCACTTCATTTCGGTTTCCTTTTGTTGGGGTTAAAAAGTTAAAAAGAAAAAGCAAAGAATACTTGCAAAAACAGGTACGTGATCATTCTCCCTAATTTAAAGGACAATTTTGATCGACCATCCCCTATTTTTTCTCCACCCCATATATCTTGTAGATTCTGAATATTATACATCTTCTCCAACGAATGCTAAAATTAAAGGGACCTTTATTTTTGCAAGACTGCCACTGTTGGAGATTGGGAGTTGGGCCTTGAACTTGGGTATCTTGCCTCTTTGCATTGTCACCGGAAGGTAACCCCTCTTCTTCTTCTTCTTTCTCCTTTTTTTTTGCCTTTCATTTTGTGTTTGCTTGTTCTTTTTTTTTTTTTTTCCTCCATCCATACTCGTAGAACTGTGGGGCTCATGAGTGGGCTTCTGGCATCTTAGACATTCAAGGCATTGGGGTTCAATTTGGATAATCAATATATTAATACTGTAGGATTGGTAAACTTCTATATAAAAAATGTAGATTATGTATATAGACTTATGATAATGTAGATTATGTTACCGTTCACGAGTCCGATTGCTAGTGTGATACAGAGGATGGAAAATGCACAGCGGGGCCTCCCAGATGGATGCTTCCAGTTTAAAATTGAACATTTTATATTAATTTGACTGTCTTTAAAATCAATAATGAGATGGAACCACAAAAGATAGGGTGGGGCTTACATTTTGCTCTGTGGAAGAATGGGCAATTCTAAAATTCCTTTATTCGAATTGAGAAGTGTCTTTTCAAAATTTATTTATTTATTATTATTTTTTTTGCTAATCGAAGATTTTCTTTCACATGTGATTGATGTAATGTTATTTATATTCATATAAATTGTTCTTTTTTGTACGTCTTTTTTTTTTATTCGGCTTCTGTAGCCCCACACCCATAACCCAAGAAATGCCTCCCATCTTAGAGAAAGATTCAAAGAATATGTATTTTATTTATTTAGTGTACTATTTGGGTTTGTAGATAAGATTGGCTTTATTGTGTTTCGAATTAGTTTATATGGGCAAACTCAATATACATAGGGTAAAAGTAGGAATTTAAATATTTGAAATTTGAAATTTGAAATTGGGATTTTCTAGATCTAGATATTAGTCGTAATTCAAATGGTTTGCATTTGAATTTAAAAGAACACCAACGAGCAGAACTCAAAAATCTCTCTGTCATAAAAAGGGTCACTGTGTTGCTCATGGGCTGACTAGCCTGCGCCCGACGAGGGTCCTGCTTGTTTCGGGTCAGGTTCACGGCTTGGGTTTTTGTAGTTGGACAAAATATGACTAATAATTGGGTCCAGCTTGAATTAATGATAGAAAGCCCGAAGTCCATCCCAGATCGGCTAGATAAGTGTTGCCATTAAGTTAGCACCTTATTGGCGAGAACCAGTGATATAAAGCCTGAAAACATAATAGAAAATTTGGATGGTCCCAATTGAAAAAAAGTTTGGGCTCAGACCTGACATTTTAGGATCTTGTTCCGTGCCATGCACTTATCGCCGTGTCAGACTTGGGCCATATATGGGCTTCTTTAGTAAAGTTGATCTGGGCATGGATATGCCTAATTACCCTTGACCGATCACAATGAAAAAAACTTGAACACAGTTATTTTGTTATTATTATTATTATTATTATTATTATTTTGTAAAAAAAAACTAGAACACAGTTGATTGCCAAGTTTAAAATAAATACGAAAAAGGAATGAGAGAAAATAGAAATAAGCGTCAGCTGATGAAGAGATAAAAAAAGGATTAATTCTCACAGAAGGAAGGGAACGTTTATTTGAGACTGAGAAGCCAAGGAACTATTCTAAATGTCCTTCATCAGAGGATGGTTGGACTGCAGAAGTAATAAATGTTGAGTGACTTGGACACGGATTGACGACCTAAGCCCCATGTAAACAACTTGTAACATAATTGATACAGATCGTTTTTTTATGCTTGGTGCATTTTTTTCAATTAATATATATAAGGGTATCATTTTTGCATGAGACCAGAATAACTAATTCATAAATCAGGGATTAAGTTGAATAAAATCTAAAATTGAAAAAATATTTATGATGTTTTATGTGTGCATTGGTAACTTGGGTCAAGATAGCTCATGATAGGTTGTAGGTCGAATATTTAACCCATTTAATCAAGGAATTTTGAACTCATTCAAGAAAAACGACTTCATATGATCTATACATAGGTGCATAATTTTGTTTGATACGTTATTCCAATTTCACCATGATGTTATATACATTTTTTTATATTAGTTAATAATAGGGACTTCGATAGTACAGGATATAAAAAATCATGATTTTTTTAAAATAATGTTGACCAAAATTATATTTCAAATTTTGGTATGCCCCATGACAGTACAGGACATAAAAAATCATGATTTTTTTAAAATGGTGTTGACCAAAATTATATTCCAAACATTGGGATGCCCCATTTTTTTTTTTCAATTATACCCTTTTGTATAATACTGCATAACGTACAAATTGAACATATAAAAATCATTTTTTCCTGTTTTCACAGTTTTCACCTCTTTTTTTCCTTGGACTTTCTCTATTTTGTAAAGTTTTTAAGAGGGTTTTGCTGTCCTGCAAGTTTCTTTCATGGTTTTTTACCTTTTTTTTAGAAATTTTCTAAGACTCTAAAAAAAACTCAGTGCGACTCAACTGAGTTAACTCAGGTTTGATGTAGCTTGAAACGGACCGGGTTGGGTCCAAAAACTGGGTTTCACATTTGTACAAGTTCGTTAATTTCTATTCCTCCAAAATTGCTACATCAATATCCGTGTTCAAGCATATAAAATAAAAATAAAATTGACAAGAGAAAAGAGGACATCAGCATTCTTCTCAATGTCTCTCATCATCAGTGAAGTGATTTCTCTCACATCTGGCTGTTGTTTGGTCTTTTCATTATCTTGTGATTGTAATGGTGTTTTGACTTAATCATATTATCTCATCTCATTTCATCTTCTTTTAGTTTTATTGGGAAACTTAATTAGGATAAGGATAAAAAGAATCATCAAAGTTCCCGTAAGTGGCAAATAGCAAATACGGATACTGATGGTTTCTCATGGAGGCATGCATGTTGAAATTGTGAATGACTCGTTTTCTTTTCTATTAATTTTGAGTTATATGAAATGCTAATTTACCGTGCTTGAGAACTAAAACTGAAAAAATCAGGGTTATATGGGTAAATTAATTAGAAAATATTCGAAAAAGAGAAATTTAATAAGTCCACTAATAAATTTTTGATAATGACATTAGATAATTTTTTCTAAGTGAATAGTCCAACAGTGGTTAAATTGGAACCATTCTCATTATTTTCAAATATTCTTGCCAGCGAAATCTTCCTTAAAAAATGTCTCCTTGTTCAAACTAATTAATTAATTTTTTGGGTGTTTTATGTTGCAATTTTATTTATAGGAGACGCCAAATCATTACATTAGAAACCAATTTAAACATCCATTATAAATATGGAAACCACTAATTGGATCAATAAGAAAACTAGAAAATATCTAAAAATGTGATGTGCTTGGTGAATGATTCTCATTGTTAAAAATTTTAAAAAGTGAAATTGCAATTTGAGATTTGATTTATTCTCTTTCTTTTCCCAAACCACCTAGCCACTTATAGCTTTTTTTTTTTTTTCTCATTAAGAGCTCTTTCTCTCATGTAACAATAATTTTTGGTTTTTAACAAACCCCATAACTAAAAAGAATCTCCAACAACTAAAAACCGTTAATTAAGGAAGCTAAAAATCCTAGAGAGAATTTCAATCTCCTCAATCTCTGTGTAAGTTTTTTCTCTCTTTGTTCCCCCATATTCTTTGTCGGCAAATGAGATAATGGAATAGGGAAATCCTTCTTCTTCAGAGGAAGATACAATGGAGAACAAGGAGTGGACTCAAGAAGAGAACAAGTTGTTTGAGAACTTGCTTGCCATGTCAAACTTGGATGAACCAAAGAGTTTAGAGAAAATAGCTGCGCAGGTGCCTGGTAAGACGGTAGAGCAAGTGCAGAAGCATTATGCAGCCTTGTTAGAGGACGTCAAGTTAATTGAATCAGGTAGTTTTCCACTGCCTCATTATAGAGAGGAAAAAGAAGTCATAGGATGTGGAGAGAAAACACAAGTTATGAGAAAAGATGTTATAGAATACGGAGAGGAAACAGAAGTCATGAAAAAAGATATTATAGGAGGAACAAAAGTTTTCAATGGCCACCAGCAAAGGAAGAAAGGGACCCCTTGGACAGAAGATGAACACAGGTATATTCATTAAATAAACTATGTTGGGTTGGATACATAAATTCTATTTTTTCATTCCATTGTTAATTTAATGCATTTTTTAGTTCATATTTTGTTTCTCTATTCCATTGTTGATTTATTTTATAGTTTGATGAGTGATTTGTTAATGGGTTTTATATTGCTTTTTTACAACTTTTTTGTTTTTTCGTCTTTTTTTTAAGTAAATACAATGAAAAATAAATCAAAATAAAAAGTGCAGACCAAGATTTTGGATCTTGGATTTATTGGATTAGTAGAACGTTCTAGCCGCATTTACTAGTGGTATTTGTGGGATGGATTGGGTCAGGCTTTGCGCATATCCATAGCCGTCTCTTGAGACCTGTATCCGGCTCAAACTGGACATTACTGCAAGTGCCTGGCCTAAGCCCTGCCCATCTGAAACATGCCAGGTTTGTATGGGCTGGGCTTTGTATTCGGGCTTTCTATCACTTTAGTCAAGCCCAGCAAAAATTTTAAATGGGCCCTAACTCTAGATCTAGACTAGAATACAAATCCTGAGGTCCAAACCCAGCCCAAAGTGGGCCTTAGCAGATGACCACCCACAGCATTTACATAGCTGATTGATTCTAACTACAGGAAATGGTGTTCAGTTCACCTTTCTCTAAGTCCATTGCTTTTATTTTGGTTGGATTCATTATGCTTTGACAAATGTATGTGGACTTCTCTAATGGAGCTGAATTCAGATGGACAAGAGTAGAGATTATATGCGATGGGATAATATCATACTTCACTTTTAAAATTGGACAATAAGCACCAGGTTTCTTGAGGAGACCTAAGATATTAACCTCATTCCTTTCTTCCCTATTAATAATGTGTGTCCAGAAGTACGTTTACATTGATTGAAGTAATATTATCAATCATTGATTGAATAGCCTTTTCTTAAACTTGTATTTTGCCTCTTACAAATGCTTGTTATCAAAATAAATAAATAAATAACTTTAATCCCTGTGAATCTTGAGTTGTATCCATTGGTTCATCACCAACAGAGGTGAGGCATATAGACCAAATCTATTGGTTTATCACCCTAAGAATGATTAGAAGATGTAGGAATTTGAACTAAGAGTGTAGTAGGGAGTTTTAGAGTTTTAGGAGTTTTGAGTAAATTTGGAAATCTCTTACCCCTTCCCTCATGGAAGATTGTAAAAAGCTATCCTGTTTGGAAATGATGGTAACCTAATATTAGGTTTTTAATGTGCAATGTTGATCGCCACGATTAATTTTGTTCCTTATTAATTAATTAGCTTATGAAAGGTGACTCGCTTAAACTCATCTTTGTTTGACAAATGAGGTGAAGGCTAGATGAGCTTAGCCTCACTATTCTAGTCAGCTGGCTTCAATAAAAGTAACTTTGTGAATTCTAATAGAAAAAAGCAACTTTGTGAAAGATGAAAATGTTGTAGTTATTGCTATGTCCATTGATTCCATGAATTTTATTTATTTTTATTTTTTACTTTTTGTCCTTGAGTGCAACAGTTCACATTTCAAGAAATCTTTTTTGTCTCTTTTATCATGAGTAGATCAAATCTGTATGGTTCTTTATGCTGCAGATCTTTTAATTGATTCATTTATCATGAGGAGATCAAATTTGTAGGGTTCTTTATGCTGCAGCTCTTTTAACTGCTCAGGTTGTTCCTAGCTGGTCTCAAACATTATGGAAAGGGAGACTGGAGGAGCATCTCAAGAAATTATATAAAGACAAGGACACCCACACAAGTGGCCAGCCATGCACAGAAGTACTTCATTCGTCGCAATAGCTCTAGAACAAAGGAACGGTGCAGGCCCAGCATACATGACATTACAGACCACTCTCATGTTCCGCCTATTACTGAATTGACCTCTAATAATCAAATTCAACATGCAATTCCAAGTCAAGCTACTAATATTCCAATGACGGGAAGAAAGGCACCGGGTTATCTTCCTACGCTCATGTCTGAACAATTCAAATACTATAGAATGTTAGAGAACCATCCTCCCAATCATCATCATCATCATCGAAGCATCGTAAATAGAAGCTATCTACCGAGCTCTACAATGGATAATTATGTTCATGGTTCCTCCAATCATCAATCCACAATGCACTGATGGTAGCGCGCTGCTTAAGAGGTAGAATGTAGGAAGCTAAAGAATCAAATGTAGGCGTTGTACAAGATATGTTCTACAGTTTCTGCTCTCTAGGTTTCTTCTCTATTGGTTTCTTTTCTTGTAGTAGTAGGATTAAAAGAAGTAAATTTATTTCTCTTGTATTAGTAGGATTGTCAGATTATATGAATAAGTGTAAAATTATTTCTTTATTGGTTTCTTTTCTTTTATAGTTCTTGTTTGAAAAGAGGTAAAATTATTAGAAGGGTTTTTTATTTGAAGTTTATGACCCACACCATTTAAATCTAACCATTTATTAGTAAACAAGACATGCTTAAACATGTGATTTCTATTTTTTTGTTTTTCTTCTCTCTTAAACCATCCATTCAGTACTTGATATGCTAGCCTTTATTTTATTTTGGAAGCGAGTAGTTTTCTACGAATCCCTCTCTTGGTTCAAAGTGAGTTGCATAAATCATGTCATTATGAAAAGTGACATTTGCCTTGCCTTTTTGTTGCTTTCGCCTACTCTGGGATCACCACCATATAAAAAAACTGATATGTGTTTTTGAAATTCTGATCTAATGAATTTATATTAATTTCTTGTTCATAAGTATGCAAGTTCCTTATGTAAAATTATACATGCACTGTTGAACATGTATCTGTTCCATATGTAAGGAATTAAAGTAGAAAAATACATGTAAAAGTTAACAATAGCTGCAAGGACCGGGCAATCTAATCACATAGTTCGTTCTGGGAGTGATAGATGCATTGCAGCTGGGCGTTCACTGTTCATGGCCCAGGTCGGGCCTGGCTGAAGCATATCTCAGCTTGGGCCTACTTTTGGAAACTAGGACCCATATCCAGATCAACCTGTAAATGTCAGGACCTAAGCATGTCCACGAAAAGAAGAGCCAGGTTTTTTTCATCAGTTGTTCGGGTTTTCTAGTAATCTCTTGGACAAGTTATGAATAAAATACAAGCACTCACTATTTGGCCTGGCCCATCTGGGATTTTGGCTTGCTATTTCCGTGTCTAATTCCTCAAAATAGCAATAATGAAAGTATGAGAGTCAAAAAAGAACAATTTGGCACTCCCATCCAAAAACATGCCGGAGATGCAAAACAGAGGATCATCTCTTAGTTTCTAAAGTCCTCAAAGCCATGTATGTACTATCCAAATAAAACATTCTAGGAGGCAACTTTTAGGAGTGGTGATTTCTAGTTTTTGAAAGGGTTTGTTAAAGCTGTTAACAAAGAGAACATAGGATGAATTATTGGTAAGGGAGAACATATCTCAGTGCGGAACAATAACTGGATACCCTGTAAAAAGGGGTTTAGAAAGCCTCACTCAATTGTTAATGAACCTTACCTCCACATTAAGAACTTGAGGAACACAAATAAAGATTGGGATGCGGACCAACTTAGGAGGATTTGTAATGACAAAAGGGAAGTTGATGATATCCTCAAAGTTTAAATCCCAAGAGCCAATGTGTTGGATAAAAAAGTATAGCCCTTTACCAAAGCTAGAGTACTTACTACTAAATCTGCTTATAAGACTTTGACCAAAACTACAAATACTTCAGCCATTAATAGCAATATCAAGTGACAATGGCTACGGAAAATTTCCTTACCCATAAGAATCCTCCTTTTTGGATGGAAATGTAAAAAAAAAAAAAAGCAATCCTAGTTCGTGCTTTCTTACACTCTAAATTTAATAGTGATAATGTCATGTATCCAACTTGTGAATAAGGAGAGGAATCGGTGGAACATATTTTCTTCAAATGTGACCACACTATAGTTATTTGGTTTGGCTCAAAACTAGGATTTTTCACGGGCCATTGCCCTACTACTGGACTGAAAGAGTGGTGAAAGCAAACTATAAACCTTGATAATTCAAGCTTCCCCATGAATGACCAAGCCTTTAAGACATGGATTCTAAAAATTTGGTAGGCTCTTTGGAAAGCTAAGAATGATTTCACATTTAAAGGTTTTCCTATAAATCCTTTTAAAAGTTTTAAATACGCAAAATGGATGTTGTGGGAATCCAAGGATAAAATAGAGGCTAAGGTGGTCACCCACCCCTTTGTGGACCACCTATTAGATTCATGTCTAATATGTACAGATGTAGCCTTCAGTTGGAAAATCAAGCTTTGGCTTTGCTACGTGGATGAATGACACTTATATGTTTGCAGGAGTGGTTTGTGGGCTAAGGGTCACTTCCGCTAAAGAAGCAGAAGTGAGACGATCATCTATGCACTATGAAGGTTAAATGGTCTTCGCCTCCTAAAAATCCACATCTTTTCTAACATTATAGAGGTGGTAGAAGGCATAGGGTTAAAAAGGATTAGATGATTATGAGCATCATTTTACACATTCATACTGATGCAAGCCCCTTCTCATCTTTTCAATTTTCTTATGTTCCTAGACATTCTATAAGCTCCACTCATGTTTTGGCTCAACCATGTTTCTCCCTTAACATGGAGTTCGTTTGGGAAGGAGGTTATGTAAGGTGGTTCCGACGTGACCATCATCTTTGTTAAGTCTTGAGAGCCTTAGTTGTTTTGATTTTTCAGCAAAGATTTGCCAAAAAAATTTAATAAAAGTATGAGACTGCTTTTTAGTTTTTGGGAGAAATTTGGATAGTGATTTAATTATAGAAATTTAAGAATACTTCATTTCATTGAAATGATAAAACCACTGTAGTTTCCATACAAGAAAATGACATCAGTTTATACAAGATGATAACCAACAACCAAAATATTCAAGTTCAAATTCAAAATCTAAAATCTCTAACTAATCCTATTGACCAATTCAAACTAATCTTAATTTTCTAACAATTCCCTTCAATTAGACTAGCAACAAAGGCCCGCGCTAAGCTTGGGAAGGAAAAAAAACTTCTTAAATAAAAATTTTCCTTTGAAAGAAAAAATATTAAAACATAAAGTCAAACACAAAATAATAAGTTATAACCTAAGTATAGTTAAATTAAAAATCAGATTATATTTTATTAAAATAATTTTTTATAATATATATTTCTTTTACTCTTGTGATATTTTTGAAATGTTATAAGATATGAACAAAAAATAATTTCAATGAAAAAGAGAAGATTATTTGTGAAATGTTAAATCAAATTATGACTTCTATTATGAACTTGTTTGTTACCTTAAGTATTTTAAGTCATAAAACCAATCCTTTTTTTTTTTGTAATAATTGTTAATATAATATCTAAATAATAAGATGCTAATAATATTATTAGAATTTGTTGTCATTATATCATAAAACTTCGATAAGTAGGGTTGCTCATGCACCAGGCTTGCCTGAGATAGAATCGGGCCCAAATCGATTTGGGCCGAGCCAAGGCCATTGGGTTAGGTACTCACTCTAGGTTTAAATGTTTTATTATGGCTCGATTAATAGATTGGCTGGGCTTGGACTCACCTGTAGAGAGCCAAGAGCCCGACCTGTTAAGATTAGAAAAAGGATAATAAGGAATTATAGAAGAGAGGATTCAAACACAAGTTCATCTACATGCTTTGGAATTGGGTTGCGCCGGCTCCTTGTGGCTCAATTTAGGCCTAAGCCAAGTTTGGACTTACAGTTTTGAAGTTGGGCCAAATATTCCTTAGCCGGGCCTATGAACACCACCACCGATAAGGTGTCCTATTATTTATAAAAAAAAAATTATTTCTAATGATAATTAAAGTTTTTTTATACTGGTAATATCTTATTATTGATAATATTATCATATAAAGGCACTTAATAAGATATAATCATAACATCCTATATGTGATAATAAGATCTTATATATAATAAATTCATCTTTATCATGATTTTTGTGATAAATCTTACAATGAATGTGACATCTTTATAAAGATGAGTCTTCATGTGCATATGTCCCTCACCATTTTGTTGAGGGACACTACCTTTTTTGGACTTTTCAAGCTTAAAAGGGTGTGAAGTTTTGTCATCTTGCTTATTAATACTTTTCAAAAAAGGAGTGTCACTCACCAAAATGGTGAGAGACATATGCACATGAATATTCTCCCATTATACATATATATCACCAAAGAATCATCCAATCAAGCATAAAAAGCAAAAGGCCCATCACCTCTATCCTTTGCCCATCATGTCACCTGCCATCCACACTCTTAGAATGCATCCAAACCACAAAATCACTAACCCATTAAACGGTAACATCCTAAGATAGAATCATTTGATGGGACCATATAAAAATATGACGAAGGCCTACTCCCGTTGATTGTGGATCATCTAGGTGGGTCACAATGCACAATTAAACTTACTTCCATCAATATAATACAATCCCCAAAAAAAGGGGTTGCCCCATTGTGATCATTCTTGTGATCTAATTATCAATTTATATTACCTTTATTCATCAAATCAAATAACATGAGAAGGGAAAGAAAAGAAAAAAGAAAGGCACATAATCAGATGGAAATGGAATTTTCAACATAAATCCAATGATAAAATAAACCTGAAAACTTAAATCAGGAAAATAGAGTGGGAAGAGGATCCTCATGTATGTACCTAGTTAGGCAATGGTCAGAGCCTTTGGCTATGGCAGAAACCCCATCTCTCTCATTATGATGTTGAAATTCTCTTCTGCATTTCTTTATAATTTCTTCAACTTTGTATTCATAATTTCTTCAACTTTGTAAGTTCAAACTCGTTCGATTATAGTGTTTTTCTTATCCCTACATGTATTCTTGATATTTCTTGCAGAACTTCATTTCCCCCTCTTCCCCTCTTCCTAGCATAAAATCTACAATGCAAATATACATTTTTTGTTGTGCGCGTGTGTGCGAAAGCAACCATATCAACAATTAACCACACAAGAAGACAAGCGATTTACGTGGTTCTGCAAAGATGCCTACATCTACGAAAAACCAATTTCCACTAGGTTCTCCTCCAATCTGTGAAACCACAGCCTTAAAATCTCAGCCTCTCTCTCAGACTCTCTCTAGAGCTACAGATTACATCATATATATATATATGTCACAACCCGAGCCCAGGGTTCGGGGGTTAGCAAAAGCCAAACCTAATGACACACGTACTCCCGTGCCTGTACACGTAGACCGAGTCTAAATGCACACGCACAAGGGAACATTCACACATGCTAAACATGTACGCGGAAGCTGTAAATATCAGAAACATCAAGCTAACAGTGCAAAAGAGAATACGAAGAAAGAACTAACATAATTACATACACAGGTCTTACAAAATGAACAAAAGAATAGATACAATCAAAACATATCGTGCCAGATACAAGTATGAAAATCCTCAAAACAAGACTCCAATGCTATGCATGCCAAGAACGCTCTCCCGTAGAGTGATTACATCCACTCCTCTAGGCCTGATGGGGCCTCGGGGGTCTCGTCTGGAGTCTGGCCGACCGGCGAGGGTTCGGCAGGGGGATCTGAGCCTGCAACACCAAAAACAACTGTGAATACGACGATTCAACAAAGTATAACCCATAGCAAGTTAACGCATGCTGTGTCTAATAGAATAAAGAACGTCATGTAAATTAAATAAGGCATTTTCGTATACTAGGCTGTCATGCAAGGAAGAAATATGCTATGCGAATCAATGGATACATGCGGTGTACATAACTAGTGGCTACTACATTGCCATATGCTCCCAAAAGAGGGATCTTGTATCGTGCAAAGAACACCATTGTCCGGGCCAGGGTACAATGGGTCTCGGTTTCCTGAGGTCCGGTTCCCCAAGACGTTTCCTTACTGCAGCAAGGCCATATAACTATACCAAATTCACCCCGTCGGGATCCTAAGGCTAAGGCTAAGTAGTGCCTGACCATACAGAGTCAATCATGAAAACCCTGAGTAGATCGTGACAACATATTATACGTGCATATCTGTGAACATATGATACATGCATACTCAAGGTAAAGAACCACAATGTGAATGTAACTGAACACAAGTAAACATATCAGAGAGTTGAGATCAATGATCGAATACAATATGTTATGCAACAAATCATGCGGAATCGGATCATCTTTATTTACAAACCAATTCTAATCTAAGTATCCGGTGTTTCTAACCGTGCATGATGATGTAGTTTTAAGTTATTCGATGCACCGTTGTCTAGTATTGCATTGAATCGGGCGGTGCACGAAGTTTCTTAAACCAACACCCATGGGGAGGTGCTTAACATCCGGATAACGAACATGAATGATTCGCAGCCCCCGAGATCATTCACACGTTGTATCACATTCCGTTGGGCAGGTCTAGGTGCTCTACATTCTATTATGAAGGCCCTATCGGTCTTTCCCTTACACCTATCCTTGTCCTTTATTATTCAGATGTGAATACGGCTTAGCCGTAGTTGAGTGTACGGCTTAGCCGTGGGTGTTCTACGGCTTAGCCGTGGCTGGGCCGTAGAAGGTCTGGCAATTTGAGTGCTCTCAGTTAAATCCAGAAAAGGCACCCTGTACTGCTCTACGGCTGGGCCACGGCTGAGCTTCGACTTAGCCGTAGGGCAATATACGGCTTAGCCGTGCCCTAGCCGTAGAGGAAAACTGGAGTTTTATCCTCTCTGGACTTTGAGCCGTAAGTGACATACGGCTTAGCCGTACATGCACGAAGTCAATGTTCTGAAGCACAATCAGAATCCTTGTAACACCATCAGAATTGCAACTATCCAAGGGAGATAGACAAGTACCAAGCAAATGAGTAACCAAATGGGCTGTAACACATTGTCCCATACAAATTCAAGTAAACTAACCAAAATCAAATGCATACCAACATGGGTTCTCACAAGTTATGGTTATACTTGCCTCAATTTGAATTCAATTACCCAACTTGTTGTCCTTAGGCCCAAACACAACCTAACACCAATCAAACAACATGCATGCATGAGGAATGGAAAGAAATCCAAAACACAGACACACCATGCAATAGGAAACAAGAAGGAGAAGAAATAGAGGAAAGAGATGAGAGAGATGGAAAGATTTCCAACTCACCTCACATGTAAGGAACCAAACTTTCTCAATTGAGTTAAATCGATGGAGGAGAGAATTTGGAGGAGAGAATTCAAGAAAAGGAGAGAAACTCCACGTGCACAGTTGAGGAGAATGAGAGAGAGCGTGAGTTGTCGATGATATGGAATTATATAAGCTCATGGTTAAGTCCAAATTACAAGGAAGGCCAAGCTAGAAGGCTATTTTCAGTTTGAGTCAAATCCGGGTCCAATGGAATCACACGACATCGGTTGCAAACGACGTAGTTACGAAAGTTGACGAGCTCAACAAAAGACACATGTTGACATCAAGATGATGCAAAAATGACCATGTCTTAGAAAAGCTAAAATTACAAAAAAGGGCTTGGTCTACTTAATACAGGTCAAACTCAACCCAACTACCTATCCATAACCCGCAACGAAAATCAAAACATAAACAAAACGCGATTAGCAACGAAAACAAGATTAATTAACTGCTAAACGAGGTCAAACTGGGTCGGAGTGTTACAATATAACCATTACATCCTTATCTCTCAAGAACTCTATCTCAGAAAAAAAGGAAAGTCATAACCTATTAGAAAACTACTGTTTGACAAAGCAAGAAGTTCCTAATATAATTAGGAAAATCACCCCAGATACTAAACCCACTTATGGTCTGGACCCACATGGCCAACAATCTCCCCCTCCAGACCATGAGGAAGACACCCTGAACCCCTTATTGGGAGTTCAGCCCTGCCAACTCTGAACACAGTTCCAGCTTTCTCTTAGACACAACCTTTGTTATCATGTCTGAGGGATTCTTGTCCGAATGAATCTTTTCCAGCTTCATGAAGTTTTTCTCAATCACCTCACGAATCCAATGGTACTTGATATCAACGTGCTTCATGCGGCCATGATATGTAGCATTCTCACTGAAATCCATAGCACTCTGACTATCACAGTAAACTATATATTCTTCTTGCTTCAAACCTAGTTCTTGAAAGAATCTCTTCAACCAAAGCATCTCTCTCCCTGCTTCATTCGCAGCTATGTATTCCGCTTCAATTGTAAACTATGTTGTACACTTCTGCAACTTCGATTGCCAAGAGATAGCTCCCCCTACGAAAGTAAACAAATAACCAGAAGTTGATAACCGATGATCAAGATCACCTGCAAAATCAGCATCAGTATAACCTTCAATCACTGGTTTTGAGCCTCCGAAACATAAGCATACTTTGGAAGTACCTCTCAAATACCTAAAGATCCACTTCACTGCTTCCCAATGCTCTTTTCCAGGTTTTGCGAGAAATCTACTCACTAAACTCACAGCATGAGCAATGTCTACCGTGTACAAACCATGACATACATGAGACCCCCCACAACAGAGGAGTAAGGAACACATGCCATCTGTTCCTTTTCATCATCTATAGTAGGACACAATCGCTTGCTTAATTTGAAGTGACTGGCTAGAGGTATGCTAACTGGCTTAGCATTCTTCATGTTGAACCGCTCGAGTATTCGTTCATCATATTTCTCCTGTGACAACCACAGCTGCTTGGGACTCCTATCACGACGTATTTTTGCATGCCCAATATCGTTCGTGCGGGACCTTTCATGTCAAACGACTTTGACATCTCCTCTTTTAACTTGCCAATCAACTTGCTATCATGTCTAACTATCATCATATCATCTACATATAAAACAAGGATGATGAACCTGCCATCGATAAATCGACGAACATAGACACAATGATCTGCAGCTGTCCTCCAGTACCCATGACTCAACATGAATGAATCAAACTTTTTGTACCACTGTCTCGGTGCTTGCTTCAGCCCGTAGAGACTCTTCTGCAACTTGCAAACCATCTGTTCTTTTCCTTCTACCTCAAATCCCTCTGGCTGAGTCATGTAGATTTCTTCTTTCAAGTCACCGTAAAGAAACGCGGTCTTCACGTCCATTTGTTCAAGCTCAAGATCCATGCTAGCGGCTAGACTCAAAACGATTATAACAAAAGTCATTTTCACAACAGGAGAGAAAACATCACTGAAGTCAATACCCTTCGTCTGTGCAAAGCCTTTTACCACTAACCGTGCTTTGTGCTTCACCAGTTTTCCATTCTCATCATTTTTCAGCTTGAACACCCATTTGTTTTTCAAAACATTTTTATCTTTAGGAAGTTGCACCAGCTCATATGTCTTGTTCTTCTTCATGCATAGCCTTCATCCACTCATCTTTATCAGTATGAGTCATTGCTTCTTGGAAGCTATTTGGCTCTCATTCATCAGTAAGCAAAACATATTCAGATGCAGGATGCCTAGTTGATGGTTGACGCTCTCGTGTAGACCTCCTAACTTGAGGTTTCCTGGTTTCCAACTGATGAGACTGCAGCTCCCCCTGCTCAACACCCTCTTCATCTAGCAACCCATGTGCCTTATCACAATTCGGATCGCTTTGTCCACCTTCTCCACCTGTAGTCTGCATCGGAGAAGGAGTCGGTGTGAGATCAACCACTCCATCAACTGACTCAGAAGACTTATTAATCTTCTCAACATCTCCAAAGAACTGGTCTTCAGGGAAAACCACATCCCTACTTCTAATAAGTTTCTTCTTCGCTGGATCCCATAATCTGTAGCCAAACTCATCTCCACCATAGCCAAGAAAGATGCAACTCACTGCCTTATCGTCCAACTTCGAACACTGCTCCTTTGGTACATGTACAAACGCTTTACACCCAAACACCTTCAAGTGTGAATAGGAAACATTTTTACCTGTCCATCTTCTTTCTGGAAGATCATAATTCAAAGGAACTGAGAAAGATCTATTAATCAAATAAACAGCAGTCAGAACGGCTTCACCCCAGAATGACTTAGGCAACCGTGCTAATCTTATCATGCATCTCATCTTCTCAAAAATAGTGCGGTTCATTCTCTCTGCTACACCATTGTGTGTAAAGTACCAGGAACTGTCTTTTTATGTCAAATGCCATGCTTCAAGCAATAGCTTATGAACTTATTGGATGTGTACTCTCCCCCATTATCTGTGCAGAGACACTTCAAGAGTTTACCTGTTTCTCTTTCAACCTTGACATGAAACTGTTGAAACATCTGGAACACTTGATCCTTTGATTTCAACGGAAAAACCTAGACTTTCCTGGAAGCATCAGCGATGAACGTAACAAAGAACTTATTGCCACCCAATGATTCTACCTCTATGGGACCACAAACATCAGAATATACCAAATCCAACACATTTGATTTCAATTTTAATGTCGAAGAGAAAGCAACCTTATACTGTTTACCATACAAACAATAATCACAAGGGTCAAGGGATATACCTTTGGAGCAAGGAATTAAATCTTTCTTTGCAAACTTTTGCAAGCCTTTCTCACTTATATGACCAAGCCTCTTATGCCATAGATTTAGAGAGGAACTGTCTTGAACTGCATTCAACACATCTTTGCACAGCTTTACTTGTGTTTTATAAAGAATATTACATGCTGTTCCTCTCGCAATAACAAGAGACCCTTTAGTGAGCTTCCATCTACCATTTCCGAAGTAATTCTCATAACCTGCACAATCCAGTGCAGTCCCGGAAATCAGATTCAACCACAGATTAGGAACATGTCGCACATCTTTTAGCGTCATTGTACAACCAATATCGGTTGTAATGCAAACATCACCAATACCAATAATCTCTGAATGACTCGTGTTGCCCATCTTCACAATACCAAAGTCACCTGCTTTGTACGTCGTGAACATCTCCCTGCAGGGAGTAGCATGGTAAGAAGTTACTGTATCAACAACCCACTCAACTTGACCATCTGCAACACTCAAACACTTATCATCATCGCCGGCGAGCACCACTACTTCCTGTTCCAAAGTAGCTGTAGTGTTATCACTGTCATTTTTTTTCTCATTATTGAATCCTTTCTGCTCCTTTATGGCAAAACAATATTTCCAGACGTGGCCCATCTTGCCACAGAAAAATCATTTTACAGACTTTTTCTTGCTTTGTGAGTCATTGCTAGACTTGGACTATGATTCACCTCTAGACTTGCCACGACCACCCTTTGGTCCTCTACTCTTACTCCTCCCCCTGTTCTTAGTAACAAAGGCCTGTGCATTATCTGTCCCTGCAGATTTCCTTCTGGTTTCTTCATTCTATAGACTACTGATAACCTGACTCATAGATAACACACCATCTGGAGTAGAGTTGCTCAAAGAAACAACCAATGTCTCCCATATATCCGGCAAAGAACTCAGAAGCAACAAAGCTTG
Source organism: Sextonia rubra (assembly GCA_037013555.1). Taxonomy (NCBI): domain Eukaryota; kingdom Viridiplantae; phylum Streptophyta; class Magnoliopsida; order Laurales; family Lauraceae; genus Sextonia; species Sextonia rubra. The sequence continues at coordinate 56,265,521 of JASUAD010000013.1, read as the reverse complement.
CATCTCATCATCAAGGATCATCTTCATAGTAGCTAACTGATTTACCACATTTAAAACTTATTGATGTAATCTTCGATCTGACCACCATCCTTGAATTTCATGCTCACAGGCTTTCCGATCAAGAATGTTTTGTTTACTGTGGTCTTTTTATCATACATAGCTTCTAACTTTTTCCAAAGGATATTCGCATTGGTTTCATTAGATACATGGTGAAATATACTGTTATCAACCCACTGTCTGATGTGACTGTAACGACCCAGTCCCAAAAAGTACATGTGAATGAAAGAATATAAGTAATAATCCGTCCTAAACTGTCGAGGCGCCTTTTGAGGACAAAACCGTGAGGACTTCCATAACAAACTATAAAGTTAAGCGTGCTCGAGTCAGAGCAATTTTAGGATGGGTGACCTCCTGGGAAGTCCAAAGCGGACAATACCTCGATGGTGCGGGGCGGGTTGTTATAGTGACCAATCGCTTTTTTATGCAATTTGTTCAATTCAGCATTTTGCATATCTTTCGATCGGGTGTTATCCCCCTCAACTGGATCATGAAGGTCTTTACAATAGAGAATATCTTTCATCTTCAGTTTCCAGATCAACCAATTGGAATCGTTGATCTTAACAATAGTAGTGTTGATAGTATTATTCTCCATCTTAATCAAATTAAGTAACAAGAAAAAACAAATAACTAACACCGACCTCAACTCCTGCACCAAGTTGTAGATCTCGTCAACACAAGCACGCTGGAAGAAACGGATATGAAATCTGACTCCGGATGGCTCCGATATCGCAAAAACAGTTTTCTGCGCTTCTGATTTGATCAAACTCCTTGTTGACTAACAAACAGCCAATCTTCTTCCACAATCACGTAGATCTGTTGACGTCGTAAGCGGACGACTGACGGGTTGGACCAACTGCAATGGGTTCAGGTCAACCCGACCCGAACCGACCTGCAACCTCTGGGCTTTACTTCAAACAGGCCAGGTCAACCCGACCTGACCCGAATTGGAACCTATGCTGTTGGGCTTTGCTTCACAGGTTAGGTCTGACCCAACTCGAAACCCAGTCTAACCTACACTCGGCGTTGGGCTTATTCTCCAAGACGGGTCAAGTCAAACTGACCTGACCTGAACCCAAAACCAGGGAAGTCATTTTCTTCAAGTGCTCTGGGTTTGCAACCCAGTTGCAGATGGTAACTGGCAACGGCTGTCTGCTACGGCTCCGGCATAGCAGTCCGGTGACCAGCGGCGAGGTGCGGCGATGGCACGGTGACGGCGAACAGTAGCCGGCGGTGGCGATAGCTAACGGCCGGCGGCTGACGAATTTTTTTTTTAAATTTCTTCTCCGGTCTTCTTCCTCAGATCCGGTAGCCAATCCCTTTTCCGATGAAGATGTCCAGCCAACCGAGAACCCACCTCTGTCTTTTTCAAGCTCTGATACCACTTGTTGTGCACGTGTGTGCGAAAGCAACTAGATCAATAATCAACCACACAAGAGACAAGTGATTTACGTGGTTCGGCAAAGATGCCTACGTCCACGGGAAACCAATTCACTACGTTCTCCTCCAATCTATAAAACCACAGCCTTGGAATCTCAGCCTCTCTCTAGGGTTACAGATTACATCATATATATAACTATTATATCCTTATCTTCCAAGAACTCTATCTCAGAAAAAAGGAAAGTCCTAACCGATTAGAAAACTACTGTTTGACAAAACAGGAAGTTCCTAATATAATTAGAGAAATCACCCCAGATACTAAACCCATATATGGTTTGGAACCACATGGCCAACAATTTTTACATGAATAGATCTTTGGAAGCCTGAAATGCCACATTTCTACTCCTTTGAAATCAAGTGAGGAAGCTTCAAGGAGGATTCGAATGGGTACAAAGAACATTTTGACTAATTCAAGTTATATATAGACTCCAACACTGATATGGAGAAATGTTAAAAAAAATGTGATACAAACTACAAAAAAAGGGTCAAAACTTTAATTTAGTTAAAGAGTCACTATGGATTAGAATATGGTGTTTTATAGAGAGAGATGCACAATTTTTTTAGTGCATATATACTTATGCTACCATGCAATTAATAAATTAATTAAATGAGAAAAATAAATCATACATTTCAATGACTTTCTAAAACACTCTAGCTATAAATAAGAGAAGCCTCTGCAAATGCAAATATAGAGGAAATCATGTCATTTCATCTTCATTTTTAATAATCCATCAAAGCACATTGAAAAAGTTATATATAGACTGCTACACTAATATAGAGAAAAGTTTTAAAAAATATAATATAAACTACAAAAATAGGTCAAAATTTTAATTTAATTAAAGAGTCATAATGGATTAGCTCATCTGGGTACTTGGTAACATAAATTCTGACTAAACTTTTCATCCGATTGCGATTCAAGTCAATTTTAAATATGCCACTGACTTTGTATTTTAGTTGTTAGATATACGTTGTAGTCTAAAAGAAGAATAATCTGCGCCTGAGCAATGCTAAACCTTGGAAGGGGTGTAAACGAACCATCATATCGCCTCTATTATATGATTTTAACGTGACTAATGGGTGAATATATGTTAAAACAACTTGGTATATGATCATTAATTAGTAAGAAATTTTTTCTTAAAGGCAAATTTTATTGAGATAAAAAAAGAGAGGAGGAAAACCTAAAAGTCAAGTCCTATACAACAATAAAGTCCAATAAAAAGGGTCAATACTCAATAGGCCTGAGTTGGGCTAGAAAAAAGATTGAAAAAAAAGGAAAAAATAAAAGGGAAAGTATTTTACAATGGAGGAGCATCTCCCAAGAAATTAAAAATAGATAAAAGAGGAGGACCAAGGAAAGTCTTGGACAATTAATCTGAAGTTGATTTTAGCTAGATCCAAAGAAGTCTTCGTGAGACTTTTTAGGAGGACATTTTGTCATCAAATCTAGCCACATTTCTAGTTTTCCAAATAGCATAGATAGAGGAGATAAACATGACAATCATACCCTATTTTTACATAATTTATTGGATACTTAACTTTCAAACAAATGTCAAAGGCCCAATTGAATTTATTTATCTTCTGTGAAAAATGACACCCTCACTTTAATTCAATAACTTTCTATTGGGAACATAAGTTACAAAAAAATAAGAAGAAAAAAAAATTATGACCATGTAGCCAAAAGGGTCTATACAACTGGATCATGCGGCTGTTTGAGGATCTAGTGTCTCCCAGGCTTGATTCATATACCTCTTTTGAAGCTCAAGTTGCAAGCACAACATCTCTAATAGTAAGATGATGTTCCCTGAGAGTTAAAACTAAGAGCTAGAAATTAAAATTAAATTAAACATTCTATAATATTAATTTGATATTATCATGCTAGTTCGAAATAGGTCTCACAATGCACCGACTTTTTAAACTCGATTATAACATTTTCTTGTGTGTAAAGGGTTTGGTTAAACTTTATTCCGGGACAATAAAATCTCATAAAACTCCACTCTCCCTCATTTATTTTGTTTTTATATTTTTACAATTTTAGGCACACAATGATATGTCAATGAACTAATAATCTTTTTTGAAAGTTGATTAGTGTCGGCATCTTGCAATGACATCTACCGTTATATAGATCCTTTTAGAATTTCCATAAATCATGATCAACAATAAAACAAATTAAAAATTGCCATCTATCTAGGTAAGAGTGTGTGGGGGTGTCATGTGTTGTTATTTATAAAAAAAAAAACAAAAACTGCTTTTTAGGATTTTTGAGATGTAAACAGAATAAATAAATGAACAAAAATGGCTGTAGCATACCTTCTTGTAGGGTCTGAAACTATTCATAAGTTTGCTACCGAATTTCGGTAGAGCGGGTGTATGAGGTTGTCGAAAATCTCCTGTCTTGTAGAGTCTGAAATTATTCATAAGTTTGCTATTGAATATTCGATAAAGCCGGCATATGAGGCTGTCGAAAATCTCCTATCTTGGTTAGATCTAACGGTGAACATCCAACTACTTTTGACTGAGGCACTAATAGATAGACCATATGGTAGGTTGCCCATTGATGAGGTGGGAGACCTCATTGATCTTCCTACGGTCACAGCACGGATTTCCTCATATAATCTCAATTCCTTTTCCTAGCCTCTTGTTGGCCACATCATAATAGGGCCTGCTTGATTGGTTGTAGACTCCACTAAGTAGTAAAAGACCTGACCTTCATTGAAATTCCCCACTCCCACGTGTCTACATAAAAATAAGAAATTTAAAAAACAAAACAATATTATTCTTATCAAGAGCTACACCAGTCACACTAATTGATAAGAAAAAATGGGAAACTTTACCTTAGCCGGTTTCATATGGGGTGCCCGGTTTCATTTGGTTACCTCTGGCCATATGTGTTTATCTTCAATCCATTATTGACATATTTGCATTATGTGCAGAGTTTCACATATGACACAGGTCTAGTGCCCCAAAAAGCTGCTGGCTTTCCACGTGGTACAAGTGGCATGAATATGATGAGGTTCCTTCGGATGGAGTAGACAAAATGTCTTCGTTGGCAGAGTTCACTTACATTCTAGAGAAGAGCCATGCCCAGACCTTCAATTTTAAAGTCTATTGGTTCTGGTGCTATCAACATGGTTAGGCTTGACTTCACGTCCAACTATGGCAGCTCCTTGCATACATACATCCATCAACTGAGGGTCCATGGCCGTGAATCTGAATCTGTTGCGTTGCTTAAGTGAAAGTCTTGACTGCATCACAAGTGCACACTTTTGCTCTTCACTCTTCCTGTTGCATTGGATTGTTCTTGTTTTTTGTTTTTCCTTTCGCGCTTTTTTGTTTGATTGTAACGGAATGGCAAGGTGTGCACGTTTGCACGTTACTAAAGATGAAGAGGAGAGGAGTTAGGGCCTGTTTTAGTAACAGCTTGAGGGAAATTGGGGGAATGGGGAGGGAAGGCTTAGAGACAGTTTTAACAACTTAGTGAAAACGGAAGGAAAAGGGTATTGAGAGGAGAGGAACATGAAGATCAGTTTCTTTTTAGTTAGTGGAGAGCAGTTCAATTCTACACCTAATGTTTATTGAAGGAGTTAAGCATAGTCAATGAAATTTTAAGATGGTCAAATCAATTTGACACAATCTTCTGATTTGGGCATTTGAACTCCTGTAATGAGAGGAGTTGAGGCCTGTTTTAGTACAACTTGAGAGAAATTGGGGGAATGGGGAGGGAAGGCTTAGAGACAATTTAAACAACTAAAGTGAAAATAGAAGAGGGAGGGTATTGAGAGAGAGGAATGTGGCGATCAGTTTCTTTTAGTTAGTGGAGAGCAGTTCAATTCTACACATAATGTTTATTGAAGGAGTTAAGTACAGTCAATGAAATTTTAAGATGGTCAAAATCAATTTGACACAATCTTTTGATTTGGGCAATTGAACTCATCCAGCTTCGTTATATATAATACAATGGTCCTTTCTAAGAAAGGATCTCTAATCGTTAACATAAATAAAATTAAATCATATGATCTCTAAAGGATAAATCAAGATTTTTTTCATTTAAAATAAAAATGATCTTTAAGCCTTCTTGGTAATCACTATCTGTCCATGAATCCATCACTGTTGCAACCCGCTCCTTTTTTTGTCTATATGTGTCGCTAGTCCACTGGATCAGATCTATCACAATTTCTTCAAGAAGCTTCGATCGTAAAATAATACAATTTGATGAAGATGGCAAGATAGTGAGATTTAAGTATTTTGATATGTGAATGAGAGGAGATGGATTATATCATGGAAAGATAAGACTGTACTTGGCTTGATCGCAAGATCATCACTGAGTCCAGTTCTGATACCATATAGAAAATTAAGAATACTTCATTTCATTGAAATGATAAAACCGCCGTAGCTTTCATACGAGGAAATGACCTCGATTTATCCAAGATGATAATGTTCAACCAAAATATTCAAATTCAAATTCAAAACCTAAAATCTCTAACTAATCCTATTGACCGATTTAACCTAATCTTAATTCTCTACCACTAACACCATCCCATCACATGAGAAATAAGACTTTTGGACTTGACTTTGGATCCTTGCATGGAGCAACCTTAAGATTTTGACGGGTGATGATTACGGCCACATATTAAAAAGAAATGATAAAATCCCTCCTAGTTAGATTCATATTTGATAGTACAAGAAGAGTGAATCATATTACCATCTTAAGACCTGTTTGGCAAATCTTAATGATTTGATGGCCTGATTTGAAATTGATGTTTTTGAAATAGACTGTTTGGTTGGAAAAAAGTACTTATTAAAATAGACTTTTTAAATGTGACTGTGCATGGTTTTTTTTTTTTGTAAATTTCTCAATATCGAAAATGAATCAAGGGTTGATTTTTTACTCCATAGTTGTTAATATTTCTAAGAAGATTAACGGTTCAGATCTTGATATAGGGCCCCCATAAATTTCAAGAATTTAGATCAAGTGGTTCACATTCTTTTGCATATTGAAATCTGTGAAGGATCAAGCCGTTCAATTCTATGGTGGTCACTCATAGTATTTTCAAGAGTCTATGATACAGATTTTATTTTATGACCTCATACTTTAAAAAAAATGACGTAGAATAGACTGTTTATATAGATGCACAAACTAGTCTGGTTGGGCCATGAAAATCAACGATTAGATAGTTTTTACTAAATTTATTGAGATCCACAAGAAATAAGAGACTAGTTTTTTTATCCACATAACCATTTTTTAGCTTTCCAAATAAGAACGATGGTTCTGATTGTGATTGTGAAACCCACAAAAATCAAGAAATTAAGCTACATAGTGCACTAATTTTTCACAAAAATCTTGAGATCCGTGTTAGATCAACACATGAAATTTGACCCATGAGCCATTTGGGCCTTTTCAATACTTCCAATGATTTGGATTATTATTTAAGGTCCCAAATAAAAAAAAAACCAGTGATACTAACATAACACTCCCAAAATCTTATCCACCATAATGTCTTTCCACTTCATAGGCTTTTGTCCATTTGAAATCACACCAGTTTTGGTCCTCTTCAAAATAGAGAGTTTCTATCTTAATGAGTTTTTGAATAGAATCCACTGTTCTACTTACCAAACACACTATTGGTATTTTGAAACCGCTTTAAGGTAAGAAGAGGGGAAAAGTAGACTGGCCAAATGGGAATTTAATTAAGGGTGTGTTTGGATGTGAAGTAGATTAGAATAGAGTAAAATAAGTTTTTTGAAATTCAAAATTTTTTTGTTTTTTTTAAAAATTCAAAATTTTCTCTCTTTTTTTTCAAAAAAGTTAAAAAGTTATCACTAAATTATAAAAAAAATCTCTACTTTTATATAAAAAGTAATAAAAATTCCATATCAAGCAACTAAAAACAAAAAATCATCCTAATTCATTATATATTATTATTTCTTGATTTTAGGTTTATTTTACGCTATTTTACTCTATCTTATATACAAACATATCCTAAGAGCCTAGTCTGCGCAAGGGGAAGACCAACGTGTAAGCAGGGCGGGGGCTGAATGAAAAAAGTCCCCTTATGGCCCAGCCCTGGACTCTAGCAAACCCTCTAATAATCATGTCTCAATTTCAAATTCAAAACTGAAATCAAATCTTTTTGTGCTGCGTTCATACCTCGACCTGGTACATCCAGGGGCGGTAACGTGTAAGTACTGGTGCGGGGCAAGGCCAAGGCATGGGCCTTGTCCTGTCAAAGATTTAGGACAAACCCCTTAATGTTTTGAAAACTTTTATGCTTTACCATCAAAATTAGCCCTATAAAGCAAGGATTTGGGTCAGTAATAGTATTCCTACAAAAAACCAACCTGTGAAGATATACTGCTGATGAACTGCCTCCACTTCATTCGCGCAGGAGAGAAAACGACGTTTCCCAATAGAGAACTAATCCTATCCTTCCATCAGTAAGCTGTACCGACGGTGACAAACTTATTCTCCCAATTTAGTAAAGTGTTCCACACGATCAAGTCTAGGAATCTCACACGCCTTGTTTGTTTATTAAAATTCTTATCATGAGTTTAGCATTTCAAATTTTTTTAGACATGATGTGTCATTTTATCCTTTAAAACTTAAAATACATTTCAAATTTTTTTAGACATGATGTGTCATTTTATCCTTTAAAACTTAAAATATATTAATTTTTTTACTCTAATTTTAAATTCCACCAACCTAAAAGACCTCAAAATAATTTTTTAAAATTTCATTATCTATACATTTGATTGAAATTTCAAATGCTCCACCAAAAATAGAGATTTGAAATTTCGCCTTTAGAGGATAACTTTTTTAGAATTTGAAATTCCTCTATATATTAATTCTTTAAATTTTGATAAAAAAAACGAGCCCTAAGTGAGATAGATTGTATTTAGTGCAACAGTATAATGTAGACTGTATTTATTGTAACAGTATAATGAAGCATCTAAAAATATATGTTATATCTTTCACAGTTGACCAATCAAATGACTAGTATTAGATTGATCTATGTAAAACTATAATTAGTGAATTTACATGGACATTAATCTAATATGAACGGATTGAATTAAATAAATGTTGGCTCTACCTGATTTATAATACTTTTAGCTTCTATCAACATTCTATGAGAACGTGCACATGAAAATTTACATCTTGCACCTTTGTTCTAATTTAATGGACGCTATTCCTTCTCATATTAGTTGAAGGTTGCTTTTTTTTTAATATAATTGTATGAGCATAGTTAAAGCATTTTTATTTACACTTAGATTATATGCACATATTGCTTTACTATACTTCAAAAAATTCATATCACAGAATTATCCCCTTTCTTTTAGTGGAGTATTGAGTTCCAACTAAATACACATTTCAAATACCAAGAATGATGAGATAATTATGATTTTTTGTTTCTAATTGTTTGACATGAAATTTTTTTGAATTTTTATATAAAAATAAATATTTTTTGTAATTTAGTAGGCTCTTTTTTAATTTTTAAAAAAATAAAAATAAAAATTATATTTTAAAAAAATTTGATTTTCAAATATTTAACTTATTCTACCCTATAAAAAAACGAAAGATTCTTTGGTAAGAAACTTGGCCTTAATTATGGCAAACATACGGACCCGTGTCGCAAAGAGATTGGGCCGCTCAGGGGTACCGTGTATCTGGACTCCATATTTACACTGCTCAGCCGCTACTGCTGCTGCAGCTGGTTACTGTCCTCACTGGTCAGCCCCTCTCATGATCATCTCTCTTCTTCTTTTGCAACCAAAACCGCCAAAAAAGAGATTAAACAGAAAGGAAAGGGAAAGGAAACAAATGATGGGAAGTATGAAATTCTTGGAAATCTCACGTTTTCCCCAAAAGTGATTCCTAAAGTCAGCATGAAGCATCGAATCAGAAGTTCCACCTCCAAACCCATTCATCCATTCCCATCGGTGAGTAAGAAATGTCTTAAAGCCTGCAACTCACCATCTTTCTCGTTTCAAAAACCAAAAAAATCTTGATTTCTCAGATTCCCATTCGGTGTTTACCGAGTTGCTGGAGGATTGTTTCTGATCTGGTAATCTAGCATCAAATCAAGCTTTTTCTTTCCTTCTTTTTCAAATCTCATCTGGTTTTCTCATTTCCAAACTCTAGATCTGCTACTGTGTTGCTGGATTTTGGAAAATTTTTGAGATTCCTACTGTTGATGTGTGGAAAGATCTAAACTTTAGGTCAGATTTGGAGCTTGCTGGTGTGGTTTAGGGTTACAACTTTTACTTGAAGTTGAAGTTGAATCTGAGGGTTTATTGTTTTGTTTTGTTTTGTTCTGAATCTTTTGGTTTGGTTATGGTTTTTTCTTAGTGATAGGAAGGTTATAGAGGCCTTGGAATCTCTCTCTGTTTGATGGGCAACACATGCCGGAGAAGAAGAGGATTTGCGGGGGAGTACGATGAGCCTACCAACTGTTTGATGAAAGGTGAACATTACACGGAAAGTGCGGATTTGCGGCTGATACCAGGTGATGCCAAGAAAGAAACTGTAAAAGGAAGCAGCAACGATACCAACAGCAAGAACACCAACAGCGCCACTAATAACAATAGCAATTCATCATCATCGTCTCGCGCTGCTTTAAAAGAAGGAAGCATGAGGCGAGGGGGAGATAACCAGATGTGTTTAGTTTTGGGTCATGTAACACCAAATGTCCGCGATGTCTACATTATGGGCAGGAAATTGGGGCACGGGCAGTTTGGAACTACGTATTTGTGCACGGAGATTGTGACTGGGATTGACTATGCGTGCAAATCAATCCCGAAGAGGAAATTGATCGGGAAGGAAGATGTGGAGGATGTGCGCAGGGAGATTCAGATAATGCACCATCTTTCGGGTCACAAGAACATTGTGGCGATAAAGGGAGCGTATGAAGATTCGTTGTATGTGCATATTGTGATGGAGTTGTGCGCTGGGGGTGAGCTGTTTGATCGGATAATTCAGAGAGGGCATTACAGTGAGAGGATGGCGGCCGAGTTGACAAGGATTGTTGTAGGGGTTGTTGAGGCATGCCACTCACTGGGGGTGATGCACAGGGATTTGAAGCCGGAGAACTTCTTGCTGGTTAACAAAGCTGATGACTCATCGCTCAAAGCCATCGATTTCGGTCTCTCAGTTTTCTTCAAACCAGGTGAGAGCATATCCTCTTATTTTTATTATTCTTGTTTTGAATATATTGTATGCATTAAGGGAGCTTAAGTAGGGACACGGTGTAAAATTCAAATGTTAAAATTGTCTGCTGAAAATGGAGATTTTTCATGATGAGAATTTTGCTGGATTTGGGAATGAGAAATTTGATTGCCATTTTGGAAGAGTGTCTCCAATGCCTAATCTAATTCTGTCTTTTACCTGGAAATAGTAAGTTCTTTGAAGATGTCAAATGCTAGGTGTATCGTTCTCTTCTAGGTCTCCACTTGCATGGTGATGAGTATTGTTAAGCTGATGGGACACTATAGACATCCATCGCACAAAATCAAGAAAATTGGAAAGCACTCATTCTTGGTGGTTTCATGATTTGCCATTGAATGTGGTTCATCATCATTATCAACGTCAAACTCAAAGCCTAGCTTTGTAAGTTATACATTTCCACTCAACCCTCTTTACATCCATGTTTTAAGTAACTGCGTGGTCAGTGATGTCTTTCCCCACTACTCCCTTTAAGGTGTTTACTGTTCTCCCCCTTTTCTTGGTTCCTTGATCATGCAACCTTTGATATATTATATGGGGGGCTGTTTTTGGTGTTCTGTTTTTGTGTCCATACCATTTCAGTGTTTTTTTCCTTTTAAGATTCTAGCTGCCTGCAAGGTTCCTCTTGTGCGTGCTTATCCAATTCTGTCCTTTCTTCAACTCCAGACTTCCCTCTTAGCATGTGCATTTCTTCAGCCTCTATGACTTCGTTAAAATTCTCAGATCATGCATGTTTGCATGCTAGGTGGAGATGCTGGTCCTCCTGCATTCCATTTTCTCTTTAAATAACTTCATTACAAAAGAAGATTCTCATGTTAAATCTCCCAATAATGACAAGTGCCTGTGGCAAATAAGAAGGTGCTCATTTTTGCAACCACTAGGTTGCTGTTCGGGTCATGTTGAGGTTATCATTTCCCCTAAAAAAAATGTTAATATTCCAGAAGGACTAAGCTCTCCAAGTTCAGGATTAAACATTTTGAAAGATCGTCCCAAATTCGGATTTCTAGATTGCAGTTTTAAGATATATGCTGTGGAAGAATAAAAGAACTAGCAAATAAATCAATCACACACTACAAGAAGAAGATACGCAGATTTTTATGTATAAAACTCTACTCGGGAAAAACCATGAGTCCTCCTTGGAACAACAAAAATGAAGCAGTAATAACGAGCAATTTCAACGTATACTCACAGACCATTTCTCAGTTGCAACTCAATTTAAGGACTGTAGTTCTTCTTGCACAATCTCTGTTGTCACTACTTCTCGCCGTTCACTACTCTTTGCGCTTGATTCGACACACCTTGAAGCCATTCAAGACGAACAAATATTCTACGAGAGAGAAGACAATCTTCTATAAGAGATGTAGAAGCAATATTCTCTAGCACAAAGTTTCAACTCAATCTCTCCAATGGAAGCTCTAGAGAAGTAAGATGATCTCTACTGTGAATTCTCAATTCAAAACAATAAGATTTTTGCATTAGGGTTGAAAAAAAACCCCTTTTTATAACTCACAATTCGTGCCTTAAGGTTAGAGTCCTTGTAGAGTAAAAACTGGCAGTTTTGGCACAAATAGGAAATAATTCCATTTAGGAAAGTGGTTTCTACGTGTCGGGCGCTTGAGCCAATTGAATGGGCGCTCGAGCGCACTATTTTTTTTTTTCCGATTGGATATGTATATTTAACTCTCTCTTGGACTTGATAATTCAGGTCAGATTTTCACAGATGTAGTGGGAAGCCCATATTATGTTGCCCCTGAAGTACTATGCAAGCATTATGGACCAGAAGCAGATGTGTGGACAGCAGGAGTTATATTGTACATATTGTTGAGTGGTGTTCCACCATTTTGGGCAGGTATGTATACTAATGTAGTTATGCTCATGCAAGTTCTTAATTTGTTCCACAACTGATACTAATTTTCCTTTTTCTGTAATTCGTTTTTTGAGTTCAGAAACACAGCAGGGGATATTTGATGCTGTCCTGAAAGGAGTCATTGATTTTGAGTCAGACCCATGGCCTTTTATCTCTGACAGTGCTAAGGATCTTATCAAAAAGATGCTCTGCTCTCGTCCTTCAGATCGTTTGACTGCCCATCAAGTGCTGTGTATGTTGAGCTGTCTTATAGAAATTTTCTTTATACACTTGGGGAAGTTACTGAGAACAATTTTTCTTCCCTAATTCATCTAAGCCATGACGAGAACACCTTAATTCACCATGGCTATAATATCATTATTATGTTGGATTTTCTGTGCATTCTTAAAGGTCTTAGTTTGCACTTCTAGGATAGTCTTGTTCAGAATTGTGGAAGGTATGCTGTCTTTTCTTTTCCCTCTTACACTTGTTTGCAGCAAACTGCCTGCTTTATGGCAGGCTTAATTTATGGGCTATGCAGGATCTTAAATATCTATATTGCAGAAGGGAACTTAGTTATTGTAGTTATCTTCTTCCAATAATGCATCCACTTGAGAGCTCAGCTACTAAATGAACTAACATAACTATGCAGCCTATTATGTTGGCTGTTATCAAATGGTTCGCCATGGATCATCTTCTTTTTTTATTTTTATTTTTATTTTATTTTATTTTAGTTTTTTTGTTGCTGTGTGTGTGTTTTAACAAAGACCTGTATCATCCCTCATTTTGCACAATTCAAAGTAGTCACTTCTAATTGTGTTTGTTGACATTAATCTACTTTATTCTTTTGTGCTTTAGGTCATCCTTGGATATGTGAAAATGGAGTTGCTCCTGACCGAGCATTGGATCCAGCAGTACTGTCCCGCCTGAAACAATTTTCTGCAATGAATAAGTTAAAGAAGATGGCTTTACGGGTGAGCATGTAGGGTGCATTGGGAAACAAATAAATGTTAAGATAGATGGTTTTTGTCATGGTTAATATAAGTTCTGCCTTTTTTAGCCTCCCAAATGATAAATCAACATCTGTTTAATCCTCTTCTTCCTCTCGTCGTTCTTTGTTGTTTGGTTATCTAATATTTATTCTGCATCCTCTCAGGTAATAGCTGAAAGCCTTTCAGAGGAAGAGATTGCTGGTTTGAAAGAGATGTTTCAGGCAATGGACACTGACAATAGTGGTGCTATCACATTTGATGAACTAAAAGCTGGTCTGAAAAGATATGGTTCAACTTTAAAGGAATCAGAGATTCGTGATCTTATGGATGCAGTAAGATCAATTTAAAAGAGTTGTTGTGCTCGCTTGACAAAAGATTATTGTAATTGTCTTGATACTAATTTATTGGAAATGATGGTATTTGCAGTACATTTTGTTACATTTTTCAGTCAACTGTGTGGCATGCTTTGTTGCGTTCTAGGATTTGAAACAAAATTTTAGGAAATGCATTTCATGAGTTACTTTTGCATAGGATATAGTATATGATACTATACTATAATCTCTTGTAACATTCCTTTTATTTAAAACTTACCAAATTAAATTTCTAGGTACCCTGTCATAAGCTTTCTCTATATCAATGAAGACCATATGTAGATTTTTTCTTTTTTCTCAATATTTTTTCATTAATTGCCTAAGTGAGAAGATAACTTTCATAGTTGACTTCTCTGGGATAAAACCAAAATTTTTTTCCAGATATCTTGGTCTTATAAGTCTTTGCTTCATTGCTCTCTCTCACAGCTTCATAATATAACTCGTAAGTTTAACCACATAATAGTTGGTATAGTTTTATATATCTCCCTTGTTCTTGTATTTAGTATATGATACTTCATATATTAGAAATTTCTACAATAGTATTTAAGCATGTATGTTCATATATAATATCCTCTTCTGCATTGTGTTTCTGGAAACATGTTTATAACTTTGGATCACTCTTTGCTTCCACTTATCATGGGCAGTGTCACTAATTAAATATTAGAAATAGGATGTACTGTTTGATTGGAATTGACACTGGTTGCTTCTACTGTGAAGCTCTACTTAATTCTATTTGACAGACTGCATTGCATTTCATTAGGCTGATGTGGACAACAGTGGAACCATTGACTGGGGGGAATTTATTGCTGCAACGGTTCATCTCAACAAACTGGAGCGTGAGGAACATCTGGTTGCAGCATTTAAATATTTTGACAAGGATGGAAGTGGTTATATTACAGTTGATGAACTCCAGCAAGCTTGTAAAGAGCATAACATGGCCAATGTCTTAATTGATGATATTATTAAGGAAGTTGATCAAGACAATGTAAGCTTATAACTAGTTATTTTGGAATTTACTTAGTATTTTTTTCCTAGAGGAATTTCTGTTTAATTTATTTTTCCCTTTTTGCTGTTTGTTTCTTCTGGTGCCCATACTCTATTTACAGTTTGAATAACTTGCTTAATATTTCAGGATGGTCGGATTGACTATGGTGAGTTTGTTGCTATGATGCAAAAGGGAAATGCTGGAATTGGAAGACGAACCATGCGTAACAGTTTGAATATTAGCATGAGAGATGCACCAGGAGCCCGTTGATTTTTTATCGTACACGCATGCAAAGGTTCTTTAAATTTATATGCATTCTTTTCTTATCCTCTTTTCTTTTTGTTCATGGTGGAGATGGACGCCAAGAGGGAATTGGCCTCTAAGGCTTCAACACCATCCAAGTTTTCTTCAAACTTTGGATCTAACTGCTCCTGAGTATTCTGTGTATCTTGAAGCCCAGACTGGCCTGAAGGTCCAACAGGTTTGACTGGAACCGGCTTGTCCCCAGAGAGATACCCTTTATCATCATGTTTATTTTTGTAAACATTGAGTAATTATCTACCACTAAGCATGCAATTTTGTTTTGAAACTAAGCACTAAGGGTATATTTATATTAAAAAATGGTGAGAGAATTCCAAGTAACAAAAAAAAAAAAACTTTTAAGTTAAAAAAAAAAACCTCTAAGTAAAACCATCTTTAAAAGAAGAAGAAGAAAAGGAAAACATCCGGTGAGTCAACCCACCATTGAGACTGAACCACTGACATGAATATGTCAGGATCTAGTTCAGGTTTACTCCTCAGATGCATGGGCCTCAGCTTCATGTGTAGCTTCTCACTGCTTAGAGAGCATCTTTAACAAGCTATAAGCTATCATCATCTCCAGATCTCTTTCCAACATATTTAGAAGCGACAATAAATCTGTTGATGCTTGAGCAAAAACTTGAGCTTTGCTTTGGCATGTGTGTTTCATGGTGTAATCCATTTACCATGGTAGGTTGTTTTTTTGGTGATCTTATCCCTTTGCCATGGTGTGATTCAGTGATGTTAATCTGCCTCTGTGCTCCTGTTGTATTTCTATTTCATTTTCTCTCATTGATAAGCTATCTTCACTTACCATTAAGATAAATAAAAAAATCATAGGAAATTAGTATAAAACTTGGGCTTGCTCTAACCCACGGTTGTTTTTTTTTCTTTTTTCTTTTGTGTGCACATGGATTTGTGCATGAGAATGATGGCACTGCTTTCTATTAATGCCTTTTTTTTTCCTTTTATATTGACCTACTCTATCCAGTGCCTGACGGAAGAGGGAGTCTGCCCTTTAATGAATAGAACTTGAGATGATGTTTTTGTTAGCAAGATTCATCCACATATCTATAGTCTTACATTTTTATTGCTGATGATGTGGCACAGGTTGTACAGCAAGGCCAAAGCAGATGTGTGTTTTGTTGGGGGGTTGTTGTCGTCGCAGAATCCTTCAGTTCATTGTTGCATACCTTACATAATGCAGGGGCTTCTGTGTATTGGACGGATTATTTAACTTGTCCTATTTGTAACAGTTGAATAATATTAAAATGCTTTCATATTGTAATTTAGTTTCCTGTGGTGTCTGCTTTTCAAAGTTTTGAGATCTGTCTGTAATTTATTTTAGCTTTTGATTCGTACCAGCTTACTGTCACAAGAAGTTGGGGATATTTTCATCATCATTATCCAATGTCCCATCTACAATGTTAATGAAGTGTGAGGATTGTCACTATGATATTTCTCGGACATGAACTTTAAAAAGTCAGATAGAATGAGGGGCGGCCTCTTGTTTTGGTTAAGGACGGGCAGTTCTTTGACTAGTAAGAGAGACAGCTCCTGCTACTTTGTCCTACTCAGTGTGAAAGGTCTTCCAATAAATCTTAATGGGCCTCACTCTGTATTGCTGGTGCACTTGATCTCGGAACTTTATTATTTGATCCCGTTTTAACATGAGCATACCCTTTTCACTTACTGTAGCCCCACCAAGAGGTTACAATTCTGGGCTCCAGGGACTGCTGGGGTTTACACGTTTAAGGTGGACAATGAGAAGAATGGTCCTTTGAACTTGTTCTGAAGCTCTGGACCTGCTCATTTCTTTAGTTTGATAGAATTTAGTTATTAACAAAGAGGGATTGAAGAGGGATTGGGCTCTTCAGAAGAACAGAATGTCTACTATTTCAGGTTTGTAGATAGAGAGGGAGAATGCACAATGGGCACATTGTGCAATGCAAGTATGATGACCTTCGTGGAAGAGAGAAATGCGCTGAAGATCAACTCTTTGGGGCGATGACTCTATTTTATCTCGGTGGACCCTTGCTAGATTTGAAATACTACAAATTGTAAAGTTCTCAACTAATGGTTTTGCTAATCTGATAGAAGATGGTGAGGAATGCCCACCACAGGCCCAGTAGTTCCACTGCTTGTTTTTATTCCCCATGAGTTGCAAAACATGTGCAATTTTGCGTTGTCGAAGTCTAGAAATTGGTCCCGTAGTAGTGTTTCCTAGAATCAATTAGGAAGCAAAAGAAAAATGCATTTAGGAATACCGTAATGCATCAGCCACGAGAAGTGATAATCAGCAGTCTACCTGTGGTCTTACTCTGTTAAGTTCCAGACTGGTCGGTGTCACTCAACCTGCTCAGTATACAGAAGGGGATGTAGTCCCTGATTTCTAAGACTTTCTGACTTTTGAGACTAAAACTCAGGTTTCCCTGAGTACACCAACTACTGCATAAAATACTAGTAAAAAAGAAAAAAAAACTGCGTAGAAGATCCTTGCTGCTGCTTGCTGGCAATTATTAATTAAATATGATAAATAACAGTATGTACCAAAACTACACACTATATCTGGATCGTCCGTGTTACAGAAAGATCTTCATTTTTATCTTGTGTCTGTACTCAAATATCTTACCAAACAATGGGGCATATTTCCAGTTTGGAATCTCATTTCACAACCAAGAAAAGAAAGAGCATCTTGCACCTTTTGAATCTGGCGTCAACTTGAAATATCAGATAGCAGTTGTTCTGCTGTCCATGTAAACTCTGTGAGGCTGTGTAGGGTTGCCATTATCTTTCTTGCGAATGTCACCAGCAGGGCCCGGCATTCTGCCACTCAAAATTGGAAGGCAGAGTAATCAGCAGTGATTTGCCAACAAAACCGTCAGCTGTTAAATAAATTTATGTCGCTTGCATGTGCTCTTTTGCAGATCATGGGATAACCTATAGACAGATATACAAATCCTCATACACGATATCATATGTTAGCTATTACCCATGAAAAGCCCAATTCAACCACACATCGGATAGACAAGGACAAAGTTCTCACTTGAGGTCATCACTATGAGAGAAAATCCCCATACTTCACAAAATTACATTAGTAAACAATTCCCATACACGAATCACATTTGGTTTGCATCGAGGCTTGAGCTTAAGCTGGAGATTGTATAAGCAGTAGTAGCAATGTAAATTGCAAATTTCTTTTCCAAGCGGTTACAACAAATTTATACATATTTTTTGTTTGAGACAAATTTATAATTAAATATATACATGAAGTGCATAAAAAATGTGAATACTCATTAATGAAACTATAGGAAAGAATTTCAGCCTTAAATCAAAAGGGCAAATGAAGTTATTTCAGAAGATTATGGGAGGTTATGGACCTATGGTTATTTCTTTTGTTCCATTTAGAATTTTCTTGGTAAGCTGGATGAAAGGTCTTCTGCTATCATCTCAGAGGACTAAGAACAGTGTCTATCATACCTATAATGGAGAGGAAGCTCACCTGAAACCTTGCTGAAGTTCAATAGGGACAGAGAAGCAAGTACCCTGTGCTCAATTTCCCCTTGCTCCAAATTCCTTTTTAGCATGGGGATGAGAATTGAAAATGCGGAGAGCTGAAGTTCAGTATCTGACATAGAAGCAAGGGTGAAACTCAGCCATGCTACCGTGGTAAGGCATGCCATCACCAAATTGGTGTCTCCAGAGCCTAAACACTTGGAAATACACTCCAGAAATGACTTCTTTCCATTAACAAGCAGCAACACTGTCAAAGTACTCCACCACTCTTCAATTGCCTTGCCTTCTTCCTCCTAAGAACATTTATTTGGAGAAGGCTTTGTCAATGACACATAATGATGCAGCCATAAAAGAGAATTACAAGTTTTAACAAAGTCTGGCCAAGGAAGCTTGATAGAGTTTTTAAGTCGGGCTGGGCTGTTCCAAGTTGTATGGAGCGTAGACAGGATGGGTACAGCCTGTTGTCAATAGGGTCTGATTTGTATATGCTTCCTATGTTGGAGAGAGAGAGAGAGAATAGTAAAAAGTCATTGATAAACTGAATGTACCCTTGGCATCTCCTCATCGTCATTGTTGAAAGAGTTGGCTTCAGAAGCATCACAGAATCCTGCCTCCTTTAGTAACCAAGCTGCAGTCAGTGTATCTCCAGAGTATGAAAAATGTCCACCCAGGATATAAAGAGATCTGCACGACTGTTCTCGGACATTTTCGTTAGTTGCACTACATTCCAGAGCTCTAATGATCGCATCCACAGCTTCTTCTCGGTATATACTATACTGCCGAGGCTCTGCCTGCAACATGAAAATGTACTGATCAGGACATCAGATTCCCACATAGATCGTCCCAAAAGCATGTTATGCTCCACCCCTTGCTAAATTATTGCATTTATAAAAATAAGAAAAGAAAAGAAAGAAAAATGGATTCCTTAAAATATCGAAAGCACCATTTGTAAATGAAGATAATTCAAACCGTAAGTGGTTGGAAGACAAAATTGGTGGAACATCTCATCTGTCAATGTCATTTGTACAGGGGAAGTGTGCCACAATCTAAGGTGGGACCATTTTTGCCCATGGGCAGAGGTATATCAAGTCATCATTTGTGGGGTCTGAATAGGAACAACATAACAGAACTGAAGATCAGAATAGAATTGCTCAAGTAATCTGGACATCTGGAAACTGCAGGCTGAATTACACCTTTTCCAGATAGCAGGCTCCGTCCCAGGAAGTAGTTCCTTACATGAGGACGACTATATCAGAGCAGACAGCAGGACAGAAAATTACTGAAGTGGGAAATAACAATGAGCTCAGCAGAGGAAGGACAGAATGAGAAAAAATTGTGATGCACTGGCCTTTTATGGTTTTCTTTTCATGTAACAGTGGAGTGTGAAAAAGGGACTATCTTGGACTCAAATGGACAAATCTCAGTTCTGAATATGAAGCCAGAGTTGCTGCCCACGCCTAGAAACAGAGGAGCTTATCTTCCTTGAGATTGGCTAAAGACTATAATTTTTTGTGAGTCCAGAAGTTGCAAATCAAAGGAGACAATGTCCAAATTCTTCAAGGTGCCTATCAAAAAAAAGGAAAAATCCACTTCAAGGTTTTCAAAGATCATGACCAAGGAGGGTGGGAACAAATACCACAGTGGATTAGAAAGAAAATGTTAATCCTGGGGGCGGTTCCAATAAATAGTTTGGTAAAGTATGAATCAACTTGCTTTTGCATGGTGAGAGAGAGAGAGAGAGAGAGAGAGAGAGAGAGAGAGAGATGAACCCCTAGGATGGCAATTACTACAAGAAAATAACCAACTATTCAGCCCTGAACAAGCAAATTCGGTGTGAGAAAGATTACTATGCATTATATTCTGTAGAAGGAATTCATTACAAGCAGCACCACATCCAATGGATGGTACAAAGAATGCATTTAATATATCCTTACATCAAGATATAGGCAACAAAAAACTAATGGCATAGGAACCTGGGTCCAAGGAGACAGAGGGCAAAGGAACAAAGTGGCAAAACAGTGCAACGTCAAATCAACATCCAGCGAACATGAAAATAAAAAACCATCATACCATAAGATCAAAATGTAAGAGAAGTACAGCGACCAACGGACTTTGCTCAAGTGGACAACTCTGCAGATAGACAAGCAGAACATGAAGTGTATCCATAATCTCATCATTATGAAAGGAGCTTAAAAGTGATGTGATTTCTGTCCTCCTGTGACACGCAAAAAAAGAAAAACATCAGAGGAAGATCTTACCGTTGGAAGTGATGCATCCCCATGATTAAAAAATTATAAAGGGAAAACTTGACCACTCATAAGCAATCAGCCCAAACCAAAGTACTCTCACAAAAATCAACCTAAACAAACAAACTCAGTAAGCGCCATTTAATTAGAGAAAAGGAAAAGAATAAACAAAAGAGTTTTCAGTGGCATATTTGATATGTCAAGAGAACATTTACTAGATTCATGCAATTTCACTAATTTTGTCTTGGAGTCAATAAGGTTCTATATTGTCAATCTAAACAAAAAGTTGAAAACAAGAGACACCATGAAATCAATTAAATCAAAGTTTTGACTGGTAATGAACAAAACTTATGACAGAAGGCTTCCAGTGTCTTGTGGTCCAAGGCTCCAAGCCTTCAGTAGATTCCAAACAGGACTTCAGATCCCACAGGATAACAGACAGTGGAAAGAACAATCCAGTCTTCAAGGAAAAAAGAACCTGAAGAATAAATTATCCTGAGTAAACAGAATTTTATCACTGTATTTTTTAGCACCTAATAACTGAGATGAAAAAAGATTTTAAGAAAATTAGCAAGTCCAGAAATGAAGGTAATTGACTCCAGTGACCCCCACACCAAAAAAAAAAAAAAAGAGAGGAGATTTTGTAAACCTATT
Organism: Sextonia rubra; assembly: GCA_037013555.1. Lineage (NCBI taxonomy): Eukaryota > Viridiplantae > Streptophyta > Magnoliopsida > Laurales > Lauraceae > Sextonia > Sextonia rubra. The sequence goes on along the minus strand of JASUAD010000013.1, from coordinate 56,243,900 downwards.
AAGGCAGATCAGTTCAGTAAGCAGCAAGACGGCATTTTTTCGAGAATTAGCATGCTTGCTGTGAAGGAGCTCCATAAGGCTAAGTTTCTCTATGTTTCTTGCAATGTAGTTTCTGCATCCTCCATCTGCCATAATACAGCAGGACAAAAGCATAGCAACACATGTTTTTTCTTCCAGACTCCCTAATTCAAACCTTCTAACAAGAAACTGCAAGCCTCCTAGAGTTACAAGATGCTTGGCATTCTTCATTCTTTCCTCCATGTTGAAACCAGTGAGAAGCTGCTCCAATATTGATATAGCTGCTTCATCCTTGGATCCATATTCATGGTTATACGAGCTTCCAGCCACTTGAGTAGCAAGGACCGAGAGATTTTTACAATGTTCAGATTTCCAGCAATCAATAACACGCTTCAGAACAAGATTGGTAAGTGGGACCGTGATGCATTGCAGTGTCTTCCCAGTTACCGGGCATGTTTTATTTCCTCGAGCTAACCACTCTTTAATGGCCACTCGCTCAAAAGTCAGACCAGTCTCAAGTGTCACAGGGTCTTCAAACAACTGGCCAGTAAAAGGACAGATGAAGTCCTGGCGAATATTAGAAACAAAGGAGCTTCCTTCAAAGTATTTATAATCTGATAATTGCACTGCACTGATAAACATAACCATGATTAGTTTCCAACTTTGTTTAAAAAGAAGGCACTTTATCATCAAATAGATATATACTCATACCTAGAGCTTGTGACAGGAAGTTCGGCATTGGTGGCAGTTGATGCCAGCACATTTTTCTTGAATTCACAATTTACACAAGATCTTATATTGCACTGCTGCACTCAAAGGGCATTTTGAAACTAACAATGGTCAGAATCCAACAAATATATCTTAATTAGAAAGCCAATAATGTAGGTGACAAATTTTCAGTACATTGTTGCACAGATCAGGCATAGTAATGCCCTCGGAGTACATCAGAGAAGTTGCTGCAATGGAATCTGGGGAATCTCCAGCCTCTCGCAAATTGAAAGCAGACATCGCTAGCTTCATAAGAGTAAGCTCATTTTCTTTTGTATGTGAAAGCAAATTAGGTATGGCTTTGTTCTCTGAGCTATTTTGGCGAAAATGTGTGACTATGCTTTCCTTCAGCTCTTTCACCTCCTCAAATGCTATTGGGTGTGATCTACAAGCATTCTCGGGTGTCAACAACAGTCCCTCTGCCTGGAAGGCATGGAGTTTGCTGTGATCAATCATAAATATATAGTAAAAGAATACTACATACATATATACACAGATATCAACACACGCATCCTAAAAGAGCCCAGCCTCTAGGGACCAAATATGATCAATCTACCCCCTTCACAGTAACTGCCCCCAAGAAACTGACAGTAAGCCCCGTTGGACACTCATCCAACCTATATTGACCATTTGGTGTGATCGTGAAGGACAAGAAGAAGAAAGACAGGAATAAAGAAAAAGTACTTCATCTAAGAGCTGAAAATTGTCCCACTTTGAGGCCTTTAAACTAAAGGTGGGAATGATCACTTTGATCAGGCCATCCCCATGATTTGCACATGCCTAGGCCACATATGCACCCTTTGATCCCCCGCTTCCATTAATATTAGTGGGCATCCAAGTGGGCTCCACGGTTGTTTTCTTATAGCAGCTTGGTCACAATGCAAAATCCCCATAAAAGTCCATGTTTGCTGAGCGCCTGCACTCAACACATATTGTGAACACAGGCCTCTATGGCTTACGGTAGCAAAGGATTGGTGCAGATTTAAATAAAGAGGAGAAGAGAGGAGATGGTGGGAAGGTGGGAAGGATCAATTGGACACATGGCCACCAAAATCAATTGGAACCCCTTGATCTCAGATCCAACAGCAGGGCCAGTCCATGTGATGTGAGTCTCAATGTATGGACAGATCTCTCATCTGTGTATGTGAGAGAGAGATCGAGAGAGGAGGAGGATTAAACAATTAAACAACCAAAAGAAAGGGACAACTTACAGTCACAGGAACAGGTGCATCCTCTAGTGAATACAGAGGAAGGTATTCTTGCATAGTTTGTTCTGTGTAACTTCCAGGCTCAGAGAAGTGAGTTGTTGTACTGTCATGTTCAACAGTACCATAAAGGCCTCTCACACCAGTAGTAAAATGCTCACACCACTCTTCATCATTCACTTCACTAGGGCTATCCAGTTTATTAGAGTGACCCAAAACAGATCCATATAATCTTTTGCTAATCATTGCCTGAGAAGCGAAAGAACTAACTGGACCAGGTTCTATCTCTCGCGAAGGTCCATGTAAATCTTGTGAAATCCCACAAAAATATCTTGTAGGGACATGGATGGATGGAAAAGTTGGAACTTCAATTCCTTCAGTAAGCCGTTCTTTATAATAAACTGCAAACTGGTAAGTACCACTGTCCAGTATTTCATTGTATACTCTCTCAAGAAGTTCCATTTTCTTGGGTCTGGCCGACGTGTTTGGTATGGCCTGAGCTTCTTGGTCATACCACACTCTCAAATGCGAGAGATGTGGAAGAAAAAGCTGGTTCCACATCTCGGGTAACAAACTCTGACGTGCTTGAAAGGGTGAAGCACAAAAAACCTGCAGAAGATGCTTTGCCGAAACTTTATCCTTCTTTTGGATGTTGTAAATCACGCTGAGGTAGAGATGTGCACAGGCTGCCAAATCTGAATTGGGAATTCCAGAAGTAAGGCCTTCTTTTAAATTCTTTGAGTTGAGCCCAGCAACAACACTCAGCTGTAAACAAGCTCTCTTCAGCTCCTTTGGATCCCCTGCTTCCTCAGCAACTCTGTCTATGGTTTCAATTGCCTGTATGAAATTGACTAGCACTCCATTTTCGGCATGTTGGAGTTCTTTTGGATTAGGAAAGCTTAAACAAGACAAACAACTGTGATGAATTGATGATCGGAAGTTGCCATCCTCAAGAAAACGCTTAACATAAACACTGACGGTCAAAATCATGGACTGGATTGCAATTTCATCAGGTGCAGCCTTGGATGCCATTCTTTCAAGAGTCAGATTCCTCTGAAGGACACCAATGCTTTTACAACTCTGCAACTTTCTGGTTTGAGAGTCTTTGCCCAAGCTCATGTTATCCAAACGCTGTTTGGAAGATCTGACTCCATTGCTTCCATCTCCAGGAAAATCCTCTGTTTTTTCATAGTAGTTTGCATTTACTTGCAAACCATGACAGTGTTTATCTTGCAGTGTCTCAGTTTCCAGCAATTCATTAGACATACAACCGCTGAACCTCTTATTGTCATCGAATCTCAACTTCTCTTGGAATTCAGTATTATTTCTGATTTTATATCTTGAGATCAACTTCAATTTCTCATAAGATCCAACATAATTCTCATCTTCATGCGCATCATTCGAATCTCTTTCTCCACCGCCCTCAATTTCTTGCGCATCCTTCTTACATTCAACTTTCAAGCTCTGGACTTTGAGCTGAGAAACATCAGATTTGGTCCTCTGAGTCCTAATTCTAGGATCCGGAGGAAAGCTTACAGAATTCCTCTCACAGTCGCGGCCGCCGCGACCAAGCGGCATACTTACAGATTTCTGTCCTAGAGAAGTTCTCTGTCTCGACTTCTTTCTTCTCTCTTTAAACCCTTCCTTGGCCAGCAGCTCCTCCAGCGACGCCATTTCTGCTTCTTTCAAGCTCTCTTCGTCGATCCGCTACAGACCTCCTTCAATTTCGAATCTAAGAAGCTTTGTAGTGCTCAGATCTTGGAAGAAAGAAAGATCGACAGTCAGATCACTAGAGATCCAAAGCCAATAGAGCTGCTTTCACGAGAATCATAAAGAAGTGAATTAGGGTTTCAAATCAAAAGATGTTCTTCTGGAAGCGCGATTTCTGCTACATTTGAGCAATTTCCAGCGGCTTGGAAGTGATTTCCGCTCGATTCGAGATTTGATCCGATATTCCGCGCGGAGTTTTAGGGTTTTGCGTTTGGGAGACTGAAAGTATAGAGAGCGAATCCGAATCTTGGAATGATACGGCGAAGGAGAAAAGCCATGTAGAGAGACAGAAAAGCCTCCAAGAGAAGAAGAAGAAAACAAGAAGGGGAAAGGGAAAACAGAAAAGACTCGCATAGGAGAAAACAAAAACAAAACAAGATCTCGATGGAGGAAGAGGAAAAATATTCTTGGCTTCTTCGATGCTTTGTTTTTTGCACCTGCAGCCGATCTACAGAGGTCGCATTGGTTGTTGCTTTTCTCGCGCGCAATTCAGGTTGGATTCAAACTATACTATTACAGGAGGAGATATTGAGGGTGGTGAAATTGATAACCCCTCTTCAATTGAGAATTTTTTTTTTAATAGAAGGCCACTGTATGTTTTTTTGGGGCACACCTAGATGCCCGATGATGACCAAAGGGAGACAAGGATAACCCTTTATTCCCTAGTCAATCACATGATCCTAATACTCAGTTTTATGTCATTAAAATTTTGTGTCTATACAACTTATGAACTTCTTGCATTTAATCAATGTCCAAAATAGTGTGAAATGGGATTAATTATAACGAAAACTATATGACCCGGAGATTTTATTAGTTTAATAAATAAATTGAAGATTCTGGATTAAGAATATAGGCCCCACATAAATTATAAAAATAAATATCTTTAATGAGCCCATAAGTGTAAAAAAAAAAACCATGTAACACAATGCATTAGCACTTTTTTGGTTGAGAAGGGTATGAGATACTTTCACATCTACACAGGTGTAAAATTTGTGTAAATAGCTATTTTTATTTTTTACACTTCATTTATGCACCACGGGCACAAAACCACACAAACATGGACATATGAGATGTTTTCCACTTAAATTATGCATGAAAATCATTTACATATATAATTACGGACTAACCAATGGCTCTTTTAGGACAACACATTTGTATATAACATCCAACCAAAAGCTTTTCTGCATACTTTCGCCTTTTTTTTTTATGAGAATTTCCATCATATCAAAAAAAATATTAATTATTTTTATCACTTTTTTCCTAAGAAAAATAATATTGCACGTGATAATGGGGTTCACCAACATGCCCAAATACTAAGCTGAACTTTTCAACTATCACCTCGTAAGTGTTTACATTTTTAATGGATTTGTCGGTGTCAACCAAAGATGCTGTATAGAGTTGCTTGGTGCTGCTCTCGGAACAAGACAAGCCCCTCGATCCAAAATGGGATCTTCTCTTCTTTCAGTTGGTGTTGGATCCTGATCCATCTCACAGCATCAAATCCGGGGAAACTTCCATTCTATGAAAAACAGATCAAAATCAGTATACCCCATGATTCTGCACTGGACTACATCCCTAGCTGTGCTCATGTAAAATATAGAACACGATCATGATGATATCATGAAACCTTTGCATAATATCCTTCAGCCAAATAGCAAGCAGTTCGCATTACAGTGATCAAGACTGTTCATTTATTGGACTGCAGCGAATGAACAATGCTGCAAAGAAGAGACCATTGGACAATCCTAGCCACTGGCCCATGGCTGTATAGCCAAAATGCGACACCAAACATGTTGCCACCATTTTGAAACAATTAAGGATCACCAAAGTAATATCTAAGAGCCAATGATTTAAAACAAAGATAAAATAAAAGATTCCGGAACAAGGAAACACCATTTTCGATTGTCTCGGAAACTATATCAGAGTGGAGAAGAAATAAAAGCGAGACAAACAAAAGAGGCTAGAGACGGCTCAATAAATGTCTTAAGGATTTCCCTTCTAGCTCTTTGAGAATCACCCAAATTGAGCTAAGCGTTCGATTGAGATTTCTTTCTTTTTTCAAGGAAGAAAGAACCAACAAAAAAAAAAAAAAGAGGCTAGCTCCATGGAGGAAATTTGTTGGTATTGGTGTCATATTAACGGCTCACTACTTCAATTCTCTCATTTGTCAATTACAATCATTTTCAATGGGTATTTCCCCCATCTCATTTAAGTCTAAGTCATACACCATAGAATTCCAATCAACATTTCATTAGCAGGAAATAGCTTTCGCTTTGGTAGAGAGAAGGTGGACTATTTTATACCTTTCTGAACAATTCACTTTATACTAATTTAATGAAATCATAAGTTTATGTTCTGAAGAGAGAGATTGTGTAAACAACAGGTTTATTGAAAGAAGTCGAGTAACAGCAAACATAGTTCAAGAACCACTGTGGTTCCTTCCATTGGTTTCATCGCTAATGTCATCAATTGGCACGACGAAACTACGCCTTTCATCCGAAGTTGCAGTTATGACTGGCATCCAAAGCTCTGCAGTGCTACTCAAGAGAGACTGCACCTGTGGATCTGCAGCCATGGCAGAAGATATCATCTCATCCACATCATCTAATCTGGCAGACAATTTGTCCAACTCCTTGGCTATCTCCAGCTATATAAGAATTCCAAAACAAAGAGCAACTCATGTAAGGATTTTATCCAAATAAAGTGGTTATTAGTCTGCGATGAAAAAAAAAAAAATTAAAAATCATACTACCTCATCAAGATCCTGAGATGGCTTAGATGGAACTTTTGTGACCTCTAATCCCAGTGCTTCTATTTTTGCTCGCAATTCAACTTCTTCTTGATTTGTCAGAGTTTCTACCTACACAAACATCATTAGAATTACTTACTAGAAAAGAAAAGCAAACGTCATGACTAGTAAGAGGTAATTATTATTGCATTCAATTGCCTGTGAGGGCATGGGCATGCATTATATATTATTATATCAACCTTTCCCTGGCACAAGCAGGTTGAAGGTCCTGATCTACTGTTATCAATGCCCTTATTCCCAACTCCCTAAGCACCCTCTAAGGATTTTAAGAAAATACATCAACCAAATAGGTAGGTTTTATCATATGAAAGTCGAGCAAATTGAGCATGATATTATTTTGAGAGAAATAAATAAAATAGTTGCATTCAAAATAAATATATAGATTACTATTATTTTCATAATTAAAAAGAAAAGAGTGTAATTTTCATACTAGTATTTAGGGCCCTTATACACATGGGCCCCAAGTACACCTTTGGATTGACATATATAATATATAACTAGTTATATGTTTTACGGAAGATTAAGCCAATGGTGTATACCAGTCTAGTTGAAATGAGATTTTGGATGAAGCCCATACATGGGAAGGCATGTCCTATGAGTAGCGTAAATCAAGACACATCCTATATATAAGTCAAACTAGGCTATTTTCTTCTACATTTTTCTTGATGAAACTGATTGCAGATAATGGTAACAATGTGGTTTATGATACTGGCATTTAAAATTTAGAATACATAGTACAATTCAAATGACAAGTTATGAAACTCTCATTACATTGACAACTTATGAAACTCTCATTACGGAAGAGTGCCACACATCGATTGTTTCTCATATACGTAGTAAACACATTTCTTCGGGTTTTCTCCTAGACAATAGAGGCTTATGTCAAATCGTAGGGAGATGCAAAGCGTGGAATTGAGATAGACATTCATATTCACTTTCTTTCATCAAAGCAAAATAACAACAACAACAACAATAATATGTGATGTGAAAAATAGAAGAAGAAGATCAACAAATTATTTTTGCCATGCATATGAAGTCGGTTCTCTGAACTCTAGGTGTCATGTAGTTGGCCCATTGAATATTTCCCACAAAATTAGAAGAGAGTTTGACAAGACTTCTTTGTCATGTGTATGCATTGAGTTCTCTGAATTATGAAGATTTAACCATTTAAAATTGGGTATCAATAGAGATTTATATTAAACGACAGAGATGGTGTGCCTAGCTCGCACACTTTGAAAAACACTTGCAGGTGAGCGCTTGCATGGAATAAAAAGGGTTGAACTTAATTGGTTTTGAATTATTAGGATTTATATGCAATGTCATTCTATCAACTATCAAAGGAGTTAAAGTGAATGATTAAGGGTGAAGATCCAAAAGAGGCCATCAAGTTATTTTCCCTTTGACAATAAATGATCACTCACCCATCATCCTAAAAAATAAAACCTAGAAAAGTAATGATCACCTCCACTATCTCCACCTTAAACCAGCCCTCCCTCTTTAATACTGCTTCAACAAAAACCCACTTTACTAAGAATTTCTGGGAACCGAGCAGGCAAGCAGGCCCAAACCTTCTGCCTTCTCAGTCCTCAAAGAATGAAAAACCTCCCTATTCTAGCAAAATCCTCACCCTAGAAAATGCACAAAGCCACCGATAATCCTTATCTTTGTGATGGATGAAATCTTTGCAAATATCATGCTCTCGGATTCTTGAGTATATCTTCAACTATGCCTGGGAGTATACCCTATATCAAAGGGGCACAGAGAAGAAACACATGCAAACTTCTTCAGCTAAAAATGCAAAATTGGCTCATCACACTCCCTTGACCCAATTCAGGAAACACTATCAAATCTCGCAATTAAGACCAGTTTGGATACCACTAGTAGCTTCTCCAAACAAATTAGCATGCATTGCATCCAGTCCTGAGCACTAGATGCTGATTTAAGGCCGCAAAATTTTATAATACACCGCCCTTTTCTTGACCTTGTAACAAAAGTTAGATCCACAAAAACATGCAAACTTCCAATATCACAATGGGAGTCTACCCAATAACCAAGGGGAACAGAGAAGAAACACATGTAAACTTCCGCAGCCGAAAATGTCAAAGGGCCTCATCGCCATCCCCTGACCAACTCAGGAAACCCTATCAAATTCCCACAATCCAGACCTGTTTGGATGCCACTTGTGGCTTCTCCAAATAAATCAGCATGCATTGGATCAAGGCCGTATGAATTTGGGGGGAAAAAAGATTGCACCCACTCGATCCTTGCTTGTTGTCTCCTGTTCTCCACTCTCCCAAAAGCTTAGCCTACGTGTAATTCAATTCCATAGATATCTGAAAACCACTGGCAATTTGCGGCACACTTCCAAATTGGCCCTTAACGTCTTGGACAAATGCAGGGACCTACAAGAACTCTAACAATCCCCTACCAAACAATTCATACCAAAACCGAATTGAGCGATTTCAAGACACCGATCAAAAATCTCCAATACCCAGATCACAAACTCCCTCAAAAATCCATAAACACAATCTTTGTTCTAGTTCAATGCTTCATCAAATCCATTTCCAGCTTTAAAAGACCACGAGAACGCGAACGGAAATCAAATCCAAAACATTCCAAAAGGAAGAAACACAATTTCAGAAACTGGATACTCATCGAATCCAAGAAATCCCCTTTGCTAGCTTCAAGATCAATTACTAAAGCGCAAAACCCATTAAGAAAAGCATAAGTTAGAGAATATCTCTACAGATAGAAAGTAAACGATCTGATTGGATGGAAACAAACAAAAAGGAAAGAGAGAGAGAGAGAGAGAGATGAAATTCACCTGATGAAGGAGATGGGTTAGGAGCTGAAAAAGCTGGGCATCCGGCTTATCTTCCCCAGTCGACATGTTTGCCTTCTCTCGTTTCTTAACTCTCTCCTTATTGTAACTTGCAAGCTCTTAATACATGGTTTTCTTATAAAGATAAATTTTCCTTTCTTTTCTAACCTTCTATTCTGTTCTGTGAATGGAGAAAAGGACGGCCAGAATCTTCCAAAGTCTTTAGATTTTGTTTTTATAATCCCACCACCAAGGGCTGGGACATGTGAGACTGGCATGTGGTGAGAAGTTGCACATGTGAGGAGGAGGCACAATTACAAAAGCAATGACAAGTGGTCAGGGTCAAACCGAAAACACCATGCTCTTTACCACTAAGATAAGGATCCGTTCTAAAGTTTCTAGATTAGTGACTCGATTGGAAGAGTCCAGCATTGGCTCACTCAGCATCAGCCTAGTTTGTGTGGATAAAGTCTAAAACTTTTCAAGACTCAAATGAAAAGCTTAATAAATTTGGGCCAAATTGTTGATTGGGTATCCAAAATTTTGAATCTGATTTGTGGCTTGTAAATGGAATGAAATTTTTAGCAAAACACAACTTTTGTACGGGAGTCCAAATTGTCAGAGACATTTTTCTCATAGTGATCATGAGTAGACTAATTATGGTTTTTCACAGCACAGACAAAAAGCAAGTCATTGATGTGCATAGTGGTGTCCCATCCAAGGAAGATTCTCTTTCTATGAGGACATGATCAACTGTGATTAATCCACTCATGGTAAGTCAAAAGCCCACTAAAATTGTCACTGTTTGTAAATAGAATAAAACAGCAACTAAATATATAACAATACATGTGCAAAAGCCTCGTAGTATTCCAATTCAAAAACTTAGTTATGTTTTTATGCAAGTTGGGTACTCACTACTCAGTCATCTGGGGACACAAGGGCCTAACACATGATGATTTCGACTAATGCCATCCGGATTTCAAATTCAGGATGGAGACTAAAAGCATAGTAGCATAAACTATGACAGACCCAGCCCAAAATTCAGTTTTGATTGGGTTGGTCTGTAATTTCACATTTTCACCTGACCCAAGTATGCCATTGAATGAAGATAAAAATAAAATATATAAAAAAAAGAAGTAAAAATGAATGAGAAAGTAGCACCCTCTCATATGCATTCGCTGTACTCTTACTTTCAACCCAAAATGATTACTCCTGATGGGGTCAGTTGGATTGGTGGTCCCGTTCGATCCTGTGGATTGCATGGGCCTTCTGACAGTTGGATCCAACGAATCTAACCACACAAGACACAATGGTGAATATATGTATACAGTGGGTCCTTTAGTGAGGTGGATGGGTGTCATGTGATTATCTCATGTACGTGGAAAGAAAGGATGGGTTTAGACTAACGGTGGAGCCCATCTAGGTACAGGTAAGATGTGCTAGGTATTCATATAGTGGGTCCCAGACAGATGCGTATAAAGGTGGATGATGACATCCTTTATGTAATAGTTCCATTCAACAGGTCATTAGGAGATATTTCATCTCATGAGTTGAATGTAGATGGTTCAATTTAGTGGCCGCTAATGTTGGTCCAGCAATAGTAAATGGTTCTTTTACACGCTCAAAACCTATGAGAGGCCGATTGTTAGACGGTTTGATATTTTATCCAAAGGTTTCAAATATGTTGTTTCTTACTGTTTATTGTGCACGTGCAGCAGCGCGGGATCACAGATCAAATAAAGCCGATGTTTATGTCTACGGTCAAAAGAAGATTTTACTTTTTTACTGCACTTTTGTACTTAAGATCTAAGGTTACAGATTACATCATATATATATAATTTTTTTTAGCTCCTAAAAAAGTTCGATACAAAAACTAAAATACCCTTGACTTAAAATCCAATCTAAGATTAATCCTATAGACCATTCTAGTGAACTCAGAATACAGGACAAAAATCCAACACTATTATATCCCAAATAAAGTAGGATGGGAAAATTATTCATTCGGAGACTTACATCCATCAAGTGAGCACTATTTATTCCCTCAAAACTTGCTAGTTGGTCATCTAAGCCGATCCCAAAAATAATTTAGTTTGAGATTGTGAAAAATAACCATTACATAAGGTATTGCATTATGAATTAACTACATTACATGGCAGACAATGTCCATATCAGGTCCATGCCAAAGAAGACGAAACACAAAAGACGTACATGTGAGAAATAAATTAGTTGGCATGTGTTTAGCTTCTCCGTGGCCTTGTTGGGTGGAGTCCAACGAGAGAGATGGAGTTTTGATTCTTTTCTGAAATCTGGACAGTCAAGAAGTATATGCTTTTAGTAGAACACTAAGCATTAATGAGGTGATTTTATTAACTTGTCTCGGAAGGCAATGAATGCAAATGCTGGAATCCCTAGAGAGATTTTGTCTTTTTGCTAATGTGGCTCAAGGAAAACCAGAATCCAAACTTTTTTCAGGGAAATGTTGGTATATGAATTTATTTAGCCTGAATCTTTGGGTTTGAAATCCTGGGTTGAAGTTAAACTCCACAGTAGAGTTTATCCATTGAAAATTCAAGCTACTAAAAATCTATCCACCTAGTGAATGGTGTATCTTCTCAAATTAGCCCAATAAGAGTTAATTCCACCATTTAAAACACATTAAAAGCTTGTGCATATTCATCAATCACATTTTATATCAGACAATCAATCTTACTAGTGGGACATTTTTTTAATAGCTCGTATTTTCAATAAGTCAGTCCCACTCTTCAACTCAAGTCTCACACCTTAACTCAGAGTTTCTCTAAGTCAAAGCTTGGAGGATTCAGACTTTTATTTATTTACATCAAATGAATTTCTACAAAATTAGAAAATATGTTCCAACAAGTGACTAAATTTAAAGAAACAAAGGTGATTATTATAAATGACGATCATTTAATGAATACCAATCCATGCCTTACAAAATCTAATCCTCTAAAAAGTGCATCCACATTTTCATCTCATATCTTTCATCACCCACAATAAGCGAGTGCTGGACCTATTCTCAATTCCATTATTACAAATCCCAATTTATTATTAGCTTAGCGCGAGGCTTCTCCTTTCCACCTACATAACCTGGGCTAATTGGTGGCTGCAACTCCATTGGCTTGGGCAGTTGGTGTGTCATGAAAATGGAAAAACATAATAATGAAGTGGAAAAATATTATAGAAAGCCTTGGGCTAAACATTGTTTACTGCCTTTTAAGTTGTGAAGAAAAAAAAATGTTAAATGTCAAAATATTAAAAATAAAAGTAAGGTAAATCTAAAGGAAATCCAAAGAAAATCTATTAACTTAATTTTGTTAATTAATGGAATGAAATCCAAAATAGGAAACAGAACATGCATATAAATTTAGAAATAAAAACCCTACCACACTACTAACAATTTTAATATAAATAGTCACAAAATTAGAAATATAAACATCACAATTTTATATTGCTTGCATGTAAAACCATTAAAATAATTAACAAAACCCTAAGTACAAGCAAAAATGAAAATAGTTTAGGCTGATCATCACCTTGAATCTAAGCCTCCACTTGAATGACACATGATCACCCTTCCTCGACCGACTTATCATGGGCATTATGGGTTTTGACATCGAACCTGCCTCATGCTGGCTATAGCCCAAGTTGATTAAACACTAATTAACTAACTTTTCCAAACAATTTTTGCGCATTTATCATTTTCCGGGGTTAACTATCCATCATTCTACAAAAGCTTCAAGCCCATAAATGGGATAAAGGGGTTTAAGCCAAAATCTCAACTCGCGCAACTTTTTTCAATTCAAGTTAAAATCAAAATATTACAATGCATTTCAAGCTCTACCAACTTACTACCAAATCTGCCGTACTTATGACCTCCTACGGGTGAGCGGTTTAACCTGACCCACTGCATTCCCGATGTATTACGTAAATAAATTCAAATCTGAAAAATTAACCAAATTATTTAAAATGAAGATCGACAATAGCGCAATTCTTCTTCAAATTTCAAGATCTAGTCCAGTTAAAAAGCGAGCATTTATGGCAAAAGAAAAGCACTAAAGCAGGCCACGTCAGCATTTCTTCGACGATTTTTGCGTACCTTTTCCATTTAAAGCAGGGCGTGGAGCTAAAAATCATAGAATCTGAGAGAGAGAGAGAGAGGATATTCGGCTTCTCCACAAATCGAAATCTAGGGTTCGAAAAAAGAAGGTAATTTTTCTGATGCGAATGCTCATTGTTGAAATCTCGTTTTCTAGATTGCAATCTCGGAATCGTAATCGATCTGTCTGTTATGAGACAGTCTAGATTGATTGATCAGTGAAAGAAGCTTTCTTTTGGAATGAAGATTTCCAAGTCGATTTCAGATCCATAGTTTGTAGTTGTTGCAGATCTGCATTTCCCCGCGCCCCCCCCCCCCCCCCCTTTTTTTTTCTTTTCATCGAGGTTCGTGAACGATCAAAGCTAGGGATTTGGATTTAGATTTCGATTTCGATTTCAGATCCATCGCTTGAATGTTGTTATATGTCTGATTTTTCTATTTCTTTTCTTCTTTCTTCTTTTTGAGCATCTTTCCCGAGATCTGGGAACGAGAAATTTGTGGGTTTTTTGCATTTTTGGAAAAGTTCGATTGGATTGTATAGATCTTGTTTAGATTTGCAATTTGCGATGGATCGAATGATGTAGTTATCTTTTTATGCTGTTTTGGTGGATTTGTATATTTCTGTTGTTTGGGATTTAAAATGATTTGATGTCTTGGTTTGAATCTTGAATTTTGTGAGCATCTGGAGTAAGGCATGCTTGGATGTACCCTCAAGGTGGGTTTCACAGGATGTGTCTGTGTCTAACTCAAATAACCCTAACATTTCAGGCAGGACGTGTGAAATGTTATTGACCACCGAATGGATGAACCATATGTTTCTCCAAAAGGCGCTATGTGTATGTAATTTGGTTTCATCTATATAACTCTTGGTGTTGTTTGTTTGTTGAGTTGCAATTGGTTTATGGAGTAATGCACCGATTGATTGTTTTGCTTGAATAGAAATTGGTTTATGGAGTAATGCACCGATTGATTGTTTTGCTTGAATAGAAAAACTTGTTATTTCACAACCGATCTTTCGGGAGAAGACCCATTTATGTGCAGACATCAACTTTAGTTTTGTCATTTTTCTTCTTATTCTCTTCTTTGTTTTTTCCCTTTGATTTCCTTCGCATTTCACCTCTCTTTAGTGTCTGAATTTCTAATTGCAGCTTGATTGCTGTTGGTATTAGATTGTCCTTTGTGTCTGTAATTTTCTCATATTCATTTATAGGGGAATGGAAATTTGATAAATTTCAAGGTTTCTGTGATATTTTTTATTTTTTTTATTTTAATCTGAGGGACATAATATTATCACTAAATTTATTTAAGCAGTGTCGCATCTGTAATTGTCAATAGAAGATTCTGTCTGTATTAATAATTTAGAGTATATTTTATTGATGTTGCTTCCTCGATCATTGATTTTCTAATGCCAGTATATGCTATTATCTTAACATTGTTGTATTTCTACTGGGTCGTTTATCTTTTGGGCTCTTTATGAATTGGGTTTTTGTAAATATTGAGTGGAAGGCCCATATACGCATTCTTTTGGAACTCAATTGTTGTTCATATGGTGGCAACACATGGATGCATGCTCAAGAATTATTCGACTTAAACAAGAGACTCTGTCACCTGATATTTTTGGATCTGATTTGAAATTCTTATGTCTTATTCCATCATACCTTAAGACCTTGTTTTAATTTGTTGAACCTTTTTTTTTTTTTTAAATCTTACCACTCTAGTGTTCTCACCTTTTATCAGGATATGTTGTTTTTCTTTGTAGTCTTAGTATTTTCCTTTTTCGGTACTCACCCCATGATATTTTTTTATAATAATTTTAGTTTCAAATTAACTGTTTTCAATTCTTCAGTTTTATGGCTGTAATGTTTAATGATTTTTCTCGTTTACGTTCATTCAGAATTAATCTCATATTAATTTAATGAACTTATTCAATTTAATCCTTTTCTATGGTTGAATTAATATCTTTTTAAAAAAAGTATTATCCAGTTATTGCTTTTTCACCCCCTCTGAAGCACTGTTTCTTTATTTTGTAGTTAAGGCTCAAAAGGAATACATTTGGAATCTATTATTGTTGATTGGATTATTTCCTTAGGACATCAGCTATTTAAAAATATGATTGAAGCGTTAGAATGATTAAACCAATCAATGAAAAATGTTTCAGTTGCTCCATAATTCTAGAATGCCAGTTCTTTCGCAATTATAAGTGGCGGATGAAGCCACTTCTTTTTTTTACCTGTTACTTGGCTGATTGCTCTGTTCTGAACTGGCTCCAGTTTTTTTGCGGGTAATAGAAGATGGCAGAAAGCGAGGATATTCAGCCTCTTGTTTGTGATAATGGAACAGGAATGGTTAAGGTAATTGTGTAGGACTTCCATCATATACATTTTATTATTTGAAAAATAAGCTCTTTGTGTTTGATTTCTTGTAGGAGATGCTTTGATAATATTCTAATTTAAAATTTAAAAATCTGTATATTTGGCTTATATATGTTTTGTTATTCTGAAAACCCAGAATGTAATGCAACACTTGTTTATTTCTGGTATAGTTATTGCGATGCAAGTCTCTTTAACTCTTACATTTATCTTTAATGAAGTTGTCACTTGTTATGCCCTAGTGCATTTCATGCTCAATTGTTTTCCTATGGACAATGAATCTTATTATCTTAGCAAATGTGTGCATTGTAGAAATGCATAACACTTGATATTTTAGCCAATCCACTGGTAGCTTAGTGGTGACTAGTGACTGGTGTGACTGGTGAGGCACTCCCCTCCACAAGAAAACAAAGAGGGATTAATCCTTGGCTGGAGTTGTGGTCAGGAACTTGGGTAGGGTGTGAGTATTTACCCAAAAAAAAAAAAAAACCTGATACTTTGCCAATGTGCTTTTTCTTTTACTTGTATTTCTAGGCTGGATTTGCTGGTGATGATGCTCCAAGGGCCGTGTTCCCTAGTATTGTTGGTCGTCCACGCCACACTGGTGTGATGGTTGGCATGGGTCAGAAGGATGCTTATGTGGGTGATGAAGCCCAATCTAAAAGAGGTATATTGACTCTTAAATACCCAATTGAACATGGTATTGTTAGCAATTGGGATGACATGGAGAAGATATGGCATCACACTTTCTACAATGAGCTGCGAGTTGCCCCAGAAGAGCACCCAGTTCTTCTCACTGAGGCACCTCTGAACCCTAAGGCTAACCGAGAAAAGATGACTCAAATCATGTTTGAAACATTCAACACTCCTGCTATGTATGTTGCCATCCAGGCTGTTCTCTCACTCTATGCTAGTGGCCGTACAACAGGTATGCAAGTCTATCAAATGCCTGATTCTTATTATCTGTTTATCCTTTATGATTGCAAGTCTTGTTTTTGGTCGAATTCAGTTATCATGTGTTTCTATATCTGAATTGGCAATTTATATTTAACTGTTCTGCTTCAAGGTCAGCAAAAACTCAATGAACTGTTCAATAAAAAATAATCTGAACATTTGGGTAGTAATTTATAGTATATTAATCAAGGCTACGAGGTTAAATGTACATTTGCAACTGGTTATGAAAGAATTATATTACCATAATGCATAATGTGGTTATTCAAAGCTATGAGATTAAATGCACATTTGCAACAGGTTATGAAAGAATTATGTTGCCATAATGCATACTGTGGAACTGTAACATATCTGTGACTAGTGATGTTTTTGTAAAGAGGTTGCTTTACCAGATGTGTTGACACGATGGTCATATAAGGCATTAACTTTATTCTTTTCTCAGTTATTGTATGCATATATTAATTATTTAATTTTTTATACCTCTCTTTCTGTCTCTTTTAATCTTACCATGGATCATGCCCTTTCTATATTAATTATTTCAAGATGTTCCTCCAAGCTTCACTGTATGAGCAACTCAAAATATGCAGGCACTTCAAATTGACTTGACTTTTATTCTCCTTTGTATTTAATCACAATAACTGGGCCCTTATATCAAGTTGTAGGTTATCATCGACTGTTGGTCACCCCTAAATCCTAATCCATATGAATACATTACCATTCCACCCTCCTCATCATTGGCAGCCATCCAGCTGGGATGATGATGAATGGTTAGGAGGACTACTCGTTGTAGGTTATCATCGACTGTTGGTCACCCCTAAATCCTAATCCATATGAATACGTTACCATTCCACCCTCCTCATCATTGGCAGCCATCCAGCTGGGATGATGATGAATGGTGAGGACTACGAGGACAACTGAGTTTGTTTGTATAGCTATCCTGCTTCTTGACCTACATATTGTTTCTGGCACTTTATACAAAATATGTAAAGATAAGCTGCAAGATGATAGCACAGCATGAAGAATCATGATCAGTTTGGTCTCTGTGAAAATATAATTTCTAATATTACCACCCGGGCCGAATTTTGGAGATAATAATTGGCTATTTGTTGACGGAAAGTTACATTACTACTTGCTGTCAATTGAAGTTCTACTTTCTTTAGAAATGAGTAGGTTGTTTCCCTTGCATTTTTTTTTTCAATTTCTGATTCTTGTGACAATGAGGTAATGTTGATGTGAGCCTGTATTGATGGTGGGCCCTTGTTTAGGTATTGTGTTGGACTCTGGGGATGGTGTCAGCCACACGGTCCCCATCTATGAGGGCTATGCCCTCCCACATGCAATCCTGCGTCTTGACTTGGCTGGCCGTGACCTCACGGATGCTTTAATGAAAATCCTGACCGAACGTGGCTACTCCTTCACCACCACGGCTGAGCGTGAAATTGTAAGAGACATGAAAGAGAAGCTGGCCTACATTGCCCTTGACTACGAGCAGGAGCTGGAAACGTCCAAGACCAGCTCATCTGTAGAGAAGAGCTATGAGCTGCCTGATGGACAGGTTATTACCATTGGGGCAGAGCGTTTCCGTTGCCCAGAGGTCCTCTTTCAGCCATCAATGATTGGGATGGAGGCTGCTGGCATACATGAGACTACATATAATTCCATCATGAAATGTGATGTGGATATAAGGAAGGATTTGTATGGCAACATTGTTTTAAGTGGTGGCTCCACAATGTTTCCGGGTATTGCTGATAGGATGAGCAAGGAGATTACGGCACTAGCACCAAGCAGCATGAAGATCAAGGTGGTGGCTCCTCCTGAGAGGAAGTACAGTGTCTGGATTGGAGGCTCCATCTTGGCATCCCTCAGCACTTTCCAGCAGGTGCGTTCTTACGTCTTGCCAAGAGCAAATGCTTTCCCTTTTGGTGAATACGGACCTGACCAATTAACCCCACATGTAAAAGAATGTGGTTACTTAAAGAAATATGTGTTCATGTGTGTTTTGACCTAAATAATGCGTGTTTTCCCCAAATAAATGTATTTCCGCACATGTATACCTAGATAAACCCTAAACCCTCTAGAGTGTTCCTTTTCATTGTGCTGATGAAGAGCTTTGTACTGCTTGCAGATGTGGATTGCAAAAGCTGAGTATGACGAATCTGGGCCATCGATTGTACACAGGAAATGCTTCTGATCATGTGAAGACTGGCAGTAGATGATCGTAGCTCTATAACCCTGCAATGCAGCTACTTGCTTTTCTTCTATCACTTTCCTTTTATTGTTGGACAATTACTTGGCAGTGTGGGCAATTTAGGAGTCCATTTTTCTAATCGCTGTTTCTCTTGGAAAGATATGGAATTGAGTTATCTGAGGGCAGACTATTCTGATACTGCTTCTGTTTGCATTTTGATCGAGTTTACATTTTTCATCCCTAGATATATACCAATAATCATTTGTTTACTTCTCTGGTGTGTGTTCAATGAATTTGTTGTTTAACTCTTAACCCTTTATTTTCATTGGAACAAAAACATTTGTGTAGTTCTATGCGTAATGAAGTGCTGAAATGCGACAATGCAAGAGTTTTGGAAATTCCTATTATGGTATTGCAGCCCGCAAATGGTTTTCGAAATTAATCCCCTTAGAGATGTTGGTTGTCTCATTGTGTTTGGCAGAATCTTTAGGCTCTTGCCCGGACTGGAACCCGCTTCTGTCCTGGGAAGCAGCAACTATAGGAGCAAAGGTTGCCCTGTAACCGCGAAGTAGGATGAAAAGTTGCAAGAGAAGCCTACATAAGTAGACCAAGAAGGTATAAAAATATCATGCTCGTTGGGGCTTTATGGGAATGCTATTGCTTTCAGCGTAATTTTGCATGGAGCAGTTTTCATAGAAAATGAAAGTGGCACCAGATGAATGGTTTACCGTTGTTCCATATTTAACTTTTCTCTGCAGGGAAGAGTTTTCGATGCTTGTGGAAAGCAGATTCGGATCCATAGGTAGAAAACCAATTTTCTGGCGTGTTATACGATGGGTAGAAACACATGGATGATGTTTTGTTGCACTTTAATGGTAGAAACTGAAACTGTAAATGATAAAAATCTATAGATTTCATTTTCCATAGAAAATGAAAAGCCGTGGAGAACATATCCATACAGAAAAATATACTGCTGGATCACATTTCGGACAGTTTTCCCTGTTAAAGGAATGCACTACTCATAAGGAACAGGCCAATCCTGGGTGGTGAAATATATATATGTTTATTTTTATTTTATTTTTTTGCCGAAAGATATATGTTTAGTTTGGGCTGAAAGGTGGATGCCTAGTTTTCTGTTGGCTCATTTGACATGTCTCAAATTTCATTGCAAGGGTGAAAAAGTTGAGATTAGGGTACATCGGTTTTTCATGTGGTTGGATTAAGTTTTTAAAGGTCAAGACCATTTTCACATGAATATTGGCCAGCCGATGCATGTTCTAACTAAACTTTTCCCTTTTCTTGGGAAAGTAATGCTAAAATACAATATCATTTTCCTACCCAAGTGATTATCCACCTGCATTTTCTAAGATAAACCAACAAAATAAAGTTAAACACATACTCCCTCAAAGACCTCTAATCCTATGAAAAATCAATCCATAGCTCTGTCTCGGTATTCTGTATCAGCTATAGACTATCATATGGGGGGTTTTCTGCTCTCTAGAAAATCAATTCTTTTTCGTACGAAAATGATATGACATGCTCTAAGACTCCATTTGCCTTTCAAGAACTTCATGCCGAAATTTTCGAAATCACTGCAAATGGCAGATCTCTTAAAAATTCCAATGTGACAGTGCCAATGCTTTTGAGTGAGACTCCACACAGCACGCCAATCTATTGAAAATCTAAGCCATACAAAAATGAATGCCCTCATATCCTCACCGTGTATGAGAAGTCCCAAAATTTGGCTCCAATAGTTGGCTCCACTGTAAGATTAATCATGTTCTTCATGATATGGTCAAACTAATGTTAAGAGCAAACTTTCAGATCTCACATGCAATGGAGTTCATTTTGAACAAGTCGATTTTCAATAGATGGGCTCCAATATGGGGTTCCATTAACTCAAGAATTATCTTAAGATCTGGACTCAAAATGGAAGTCGAGAAATGTGAACATAATATTTAAGGTAACTTCAGGAGATGCATTTCCTTGTCCAAGTCACATGGGTTCTACTTCCAACACTAGCTTACCTAGATCAATGATGATGTCACGGGTTCTAACACCACCTAAAGACACCACTCGGAAATGCAAATTGCTGATTGCATTGCAGAATATGCTAAAGAATACAAAACATAACGAACCCTGTGGCCCTTCCATGAAGGGGCCATATGGTTCTCTAACTGGTGCTTGTCATCATCTCACTCATGCATACTACAGGTGTGAGGTATCTCCTCGTAGTCCGATCTAAAATCACATTTAAAATATATAAGTCTTCAAATTCATTTTATGGATTCAATGACCTATTTAGCTCCCCACAATTCTCAAGAACTCTAAAAAGCTAAAGTGGATGTAGCCACGAATCATGATCCATTTAGAAGTAAAAATCCCAGATCAAAGATTCAAATCACAATGGAAATCGTTAATAAATATCTATAAAATGAATGTGAAAAAGAATTTTCAATGCTTCATTATACTGGTATTTAAAACTAAATGATAAATACAGCCCTCTTAACATTGAACAGAATAACAAAGAAATGCATACACACAAGATTAAAAAAGAAAAAAAAAATATTCTAGAACTCTAAATGATAGTAACATGGTTGGATAATGTCATAATCCGGTATTGGGATTGTTTCCTGCAAGGATGAGAGATATCTCGAGCCCTCTGCTGAATGCCTGATTAAACAAGAGGCGAGTTTGCAAAACCGAAACAAATGGGAACCATGAGAACATGGCTATGGGAATAAAGACGAGCATTCCCATTCCAGCATCATAAAGACGAGCAATCGAACGGATGGACTTCCACAATCCAATCTTCTTCATCAATGGCTTCCATGCCGATGCAATCTGAATCACAATAGTCTACCAGTTAGCAGAACATGGAAGATCAATCATCGACAATATGAAGAAAATGCAAGGATGCATGGACTGCATGTTGAATGGAGAGTTGATAATGAAAGCAAATGTGCATACCAGAATATAAAATGGGTTTATTTGTTTTTATTTTAACATATAAGGATATTGCTGTTGACAGCAAAGGACATTCTTAGATGTTCCTGGCTATTTTGAGAGAACCATCAAAAAATACAATGAAATAGGAACTGCAGGCAAAAGCCAGAGAACTGTCATCATTATCGAGTGTACTCAAATAAATAGGGTCCAAAGTGACTTTTTAGTGTAATTCGACTCCAACAGGAAACTCAGATGTCAGATGTTACCCTATATATTTCTCATGATCACTGCTGCTGCTCCTACGTTTGTGATATGACAGCCCTATAGAGGAACCCTTCTTTGCTATCTCATGAAAATTAAAATCCTCACAAACGCAGAAAATCAGTTCTTTTCCTTCTGCATGAAAGCTGTTGATCCAGACAATAGACAAATCGGCTGTGCCAGAAATCAAAGCGATTCTCTTATGTCGCCGAATCCTTTTGTTACACAAACATACTGTAAGTGCCTATTTTTCTTCAGATTCCGAAAAATTAGCTTCCTTGGTGCCTTCCGCTTTTTATCCCCAACACTCTTCATTCGTATTGCTATACAGGAATGTTTCTTACAGCATCCAACGCTTTGCAATGATGCTTCATGGTGGTGTGAGGAGTTGAATGAACCTATTATTGTTGGAATTGTGAAAAACTTTCATGTTTTCATCAGGTCTGATGGTGTACGACTGTCATTTGTAGGCTGATACCTGGAGATTGTTAAGGTTCTTCTAGGAGGGGGAAGAAGTCTAACCAAGTAAATTCTCTCAATTTGTTTTCCATTGACAATTTCTACCAAAAATGCCTTCAAAAGTAATCACCTCACAACCTATGATGCCCGGATACAACATGGATACGATAGGGAAACAACATGGATATGGAAGGGACAGAGGCTTTACACAAAAAGTGAAAGACACGATACATTGTCCATTTTGAAGTATCCAAGCATCATAAAACACGACCATTGGTTATTCTCTACAATCTACCATTATCTGGTCAGTTACAGCATTGCTTTCTCAGCTAACGACTTATTTGTGAAACAAGAGAATTCTGCGCACTGCTAGTTGTGGCTTTTACGAAAGAGGAATCCTACATTCCTAACCCTACTATAGGAAATCAAAATCCTATCTATCGAGGAAAATCAGTTCTTTTTTTCCCTTTCTCAGCAAGAAACTGGATAACAAACAGTAGGCTGTATGGGAAATTAGAACAACTTTCGTCTCTATCATGGAAATCTCTCATCGCAAAAACACACCCTAATTTCTCCTCCAATCCATTATAGACCATTGACTATGTTGCCATAGATGGTCTAATAGCTATGAAACCTCCATCTGCTTCTTATTCTCTGTGACACGATTCGTCACGATAGTTCTTTCTTTCTAGAAGATATAGTTGAGATTTTAGACAGATAATGGGGAATCTGTGGGGTAGAGAGGACCCATGAGGTCCATGGCTTCGATGGCTCTAATACCAAATTGATGCAAACCCTAAAATGGGTTAGGATAGAAGCTTTAAAAGTGTCAAAGCAGGAAAAAGACTTAGAGGAACAAACCTCAATCCATGAAGGAAAATTTTCTAAATTTCCATAACTGATTCTAATTTTCTCCAATGCTCATATATATAGGAAAACAAACATTAAAATAATAAAGATTCCTAAAGAAACTATGGAACCGATCCTAATTACAACTCATTAAATGAGTAAAAAAAGAAACAAAATATCTCTAGGTAGATTACAACTCATTAAATAAGTAAATAAAGAAACAAGATCTCTTTGGGTCCTACATGTGGGCCATGGTCATGGTTGCATTGGTCTACAGGCCTTGCATCAATGGAGCAGTTATAGGTGATGAATAGAGTGAAGTTCAAGCATTATAGATGTTTTTGGGACAAGAAATTTTCATTGAAGACATGATATAGTTGAAATATTTCTTAAGCACTAAGTTGCTCAATTGCACGTGGGTACTTCTATAAAAGGAAATGCATCTAGCATTTACTTCAAGATACTGGTCAATAAGGGGCCTGTCCAATAGATAGTCCTATTAAGCAGAGTCAGAGCCTTGATTTAGATGTAGCGATCTACTACTTGATCCGTGCCTTTAGCAGCATTGGGGTAGTAAACCTGTATATTTGAAAATCATTAGAGCTAATATTTCCAATGCAAGAAAAGTGGCCAGTCCGTTTAGCATGCCTCACAGACAAGTTCTCCTCCTGACACTGTTATATTTGGGGTAGTAAACTTGTATATTTGGTCATCATTAGAATACTAAGGTACTTATGTAGATTCCACAAGATATTATGACAATGAAAGCTCAACAAACGAGTATTGTTCTACAGTGACCTTGTTATATGGAAAAGAAAGAAACAACAATTGATGGCCAGATCAAGTGTAAAATCTGAATACTAGTCGCGTCTCATGGAGTTTTGAGTTTTTTTGACTCAAACATTTGTTGATAGAGTTAAAGCAGGGTATCTCTCGCAATAAAAGTTCACTGTGATAGGCTGCTATTCATCTATCTCCAATCCAATATATTATGCATAGTTTTGATGAATAGTTTTATTAAGATGAGACACTGCTCTAGTTATGATCTTATGGATTCCATTTTTCATTCTCAACAAAGTAATATCTAGTTTTGAGTTTGAGCAGACAAACAAATTTAACCTAATAAATAGAAGAAGAAATATAACTATTTAAAGAAGAAGGATGAAAACTCACACAAAGAATTCCCCATCCAGTAGGAACAAATGCCAAGATGCATGCAAAGATGTCTGGCAGGGATAGATTTGTTGCAACAACTGCAACTGCTAAACCCACTAATGCCAGCATGAATGAAAAGCCCTGGATAAAGCGCAGCACCAGCTGGAAATTCACAGATGCCTTTTGGCTGAAAGTGAATACCTGAAATTTCAGGTGCATGACAGGGAAGTAAGTTTAAAAGTCAACATAAAAAAAGGGTGACATTTATATGACACTGTGCATGGGCATTGCACTTGTGTACAGACCTTGAAAAGTATTATTAGCACAGCTAGCACGATCCAAGATATGCCATACACCTGCATTTAAAAATAATGCTCAGTAAAGGAGTAAATTCAGCGCAAAAGAAATCTTCTTGGGTCACAATTGCAACAACTTACTACCTCCTCCTTAATTTCAAGCCCAATGCACTGTGAGATCTAATATTGGTACTAAACTGATTACAAACAGAAACCTTCAGATAAATGACCAAGAACAAAAAGTATCTCTCCCACTTCCCCCTTTCCTGCATTTTGGCAAATCGGTCAGGTTGACAACAGTATCATGGACTTGTAGTCCAACCCATATCCACCCTGTGTTTATTTGAGCTCGACTTGCCAACCCTTTTAACCAGATCCAATCTGTGGAATCGAGGCCCAAACTCAATCTATTTCAAATATTATTTAAGGCTATATTTGGGTTAAATTGCACCCCAAGAAAAGTCCAACAATAACTTGCCACGTTCAACATAAAATAGACAATATTAAGTACCAAAATATTAGCCACCAAATTGTTTAAATACGTTTAGATATGTGGTCAACCCTAACCCAAATGTTTTAAATAGTTTAGGTGAGTTATGCAGGTCAACCCTAACCCGATCATTAAAATGCAAGTAAGCTCTTCCTGACCCGTATATATTGTGGGCCCCTACATAATTTTTTTAATAATGTGGGCCCCGACATAGTTGGGACAAGGCTTTGATGATTATAACTTTTTTCGCATTTGGGGTTTCTATTATAGTTTTTGGTACCTCTGTATGGGTGCATGTGTTAAATCTGTGTGAATTAACTAGTAATCTGGTTGGCTTTGACTTTAAAAGGGGCCAGTACCTGTAGTTGGCCGGAATTTGGATTATGTGGCCCCATTGGCTATAGACCCATAATCATGTAATGTGTTGGTCTGTGATATACTGTATAAAGTTTGTGACACAAATGCCTTTGATCATGGTAAGATGATCTCATACTTATGATTCAATAAAGTGTTAGAAGGAAAAAAGCTCTAACACAAATGAACAAATGAAGACATAAAATGCTACAAATCCAAATGACATTATGATAGAGGCTTGGAAATGCTTAGAAGAAGTTTAGGTGATTTGGTTAACTAAGCTCTTCAATAAGATATTAATGAGAAAAAAGATGCTAGATGAATCGAAGAGTGTTGCGGTACCTATATATAAGAACAAGAGAGATATACAAAACTATACCAACTACCGTGAGATTAAACTTATGAGTCTAAATATAAAGCTTTTGGCGAGTGTAATGGAGCAAGGACTTAGACAGAGGACTAAGATATAGAAAAATTAATTTGGTTTTATACTAGGGAAGTCAACCATGAAAGTTATCTTCACACTTAGGCAAATAATAGAAAAATATCAAGCAAAGAAGTCAACTATGAAAGTTGTCTTCACACTTAGGCAATTAATAGAAAAATATTAAGAAAAGAGAAAAGTTTGTATTTGGTTTTTATCGACCTAGAAAAAACTTATGATAAGGTATCTAGAAATTTAATAGTGGGTTTTAAATAAAAATAATGTCCCAAAAGGTTCTATTGAAATTATGAAAGGCATGTGTGAATGAGCAGTAGCAAGTGTGAAAATTACTTGTGGAGAAATATGTGAGTTTTTAGTGACTATAAGTTTGCAGTAGGAGTCAGCCCTTATCTCTTTGCATTGATTATGGATGAGTTAATTGCTCATATTCAAGAAGAGATACTTTAGTGTATATTATTACAAATGGTGCAGCATTGGTAGATGAATCAGGAGATGGTGTGAATGCAAAACTTGTGAAATAACAGGAGGCTTCAAAATCCAAAGGTGTTAAAATAAGTCGTACAAAGATTGAATATATGGATAGCAACTTTATTGGGCATAGAGCTAAAACTACTGTGAGAATTGAAGTTCAAAAGATACCAAAAATAAATTCTTTCCATTAGCTTTGTTTAATAATTAGTAAGGATTGAGAGATTGATAAAGATGTCGAACATAGAATAAAAGCTAGATGGTTGACGTGGAGGCTTGCTTTTGGAGCACTTTGTGAATGATGAATGCCAACAAGATGGAAGGCAAAAGTTTACGGGACAGTGATTAAACTAGTTATGATCTATAAAGCAGAATGATGGCCAATCAAGGAGCAGCATAGGTACAAAATGGATGTAATAGAGATGAAAATATTAAGGTAGATGTATGGTAAAACTATGAAGGATAAAAATAGAAATGAGCAATTTTAAGAGCATTAAGGGCCTAGGGGTAGCATCAATAGAGGATAAAATTGGAGAAACTTGTTTGAAATGATTTGGGCATGTCCAATGCAGGCAACAATGATGCCAATAAGGAAAAGTTTGACTATGTTGGTTAATGGCCCACTAAATGGAAGGGGTGGGCCGAAGAGGACATGGATGGAGATCTAAAAGAGAATTGAAGAAGTAACAAATCCGAAGAAGTACAACTTATCTGAAGATTTGGCGCGGAATAGATTGAAATGGAGAAACAAAATTCATGCAGCCAACCCTAACATAGTTGGGACAATGCTTTGATAATGATGATGATGATGAACACCAAAATAATGGACAATTTTCTCTTGCACACATGTGCAATGAACATCCATACTATTCATAATGCGGTATCTGATGAAATTCAAGGGTACCGCCTTTGGTGATGGTCTTGATGCGTGCACATGCTAATGAGAGAATTTTCCCCAAAACAATTACAGGTAAGGACCTAAGTATCACATTGATGCAACAACAGCCATAATTCTAAAAAATAAACCTGCCATACTCAATGAGAATTCATAAATTTCAAATTGTTCTCTCTCTAGCCAATTTTCAACAAATATAATGAAAAATATGTTACAGAGCAAATGTAATGGGAAACCGGTAATAGGACAATTGAAATAATAAACGAAGTATGGTATCTGAGTAGACTGTAAAAGTGGTCAAAATATCATTATACCAAATATAAAGTTAGCCTTTCCCAGTGATTGAACAAGCGGACAGCATATATCAGAGAGAGAGAGAGAGAGAGAGAGAGAGAGAGAGAGAGAGAGCACCGTTAATGACGTATCCGTCCCAGTTAAATGGAGCTTGTACACAACACCATACTGGAAAATAAAAAATCTTAGACTCAGGATAGTCTCCAATATCCTTCCTCGCAGAGTACGAATGTGTGCCTGCGAATGTGATATTTTACTACAGGAACATAGAGATAATATGCATAGAAAAAGATATAATAGAATCAACCATCCTCGGCACATTGATGGAACAAAACGAAACCATGGAACAATCTATTAGATAAAATCAATCTGACAATTAGGGCAAAATGCATAGACCAAATATTGATGGCATAGTTTGCCACATCTCAGAAAAATTTAGACAGAAACTAAGGTCTACTACATTGCTAATTTAACTGAGAATGAGCTTCTAATTAATCTTGTGACGTTAAATCAAAATAAAATAACAATTGGAGGTTGTAATGGGTATCAAACAAAATTGAATTTTGAACAAAGAAAAAGTTAAGAATTTTTTTTACAGGATACCTAATTTAAAACATCTAAAAGTTACCAACAATAACAAATAGACATTAAAGTGTGGCTAAGCATCTATTATCATCATCCTTCAACAAAAAACATGGCTCAAGAGATGAACCTAGAAGTGAAGCACAACAAGGATATTCTGTTTCTACTAGAAAGAGGCAAGACATCCCACGTCTTTGAGAAGGTTCACAGGCGGAAGAGTGTTAAGTTACTGGACGAAGACGGGATAGATAAGTATGAAAGCACAAATCTAAAAAACTCATTTAATCCTAATTAAAGATGACTTGTTCTCATCATAAAAAAGCTAGCCCATGATTATTAGAACATACAAAATAAGTCCATAACTGTTTCTCAGGACTCTCCCTGAAGATTGATGCAGAGAGCATAGACATCCACGATGACTAGCTTGAAATAAAATCAAATATCCATTTCATTTTGTGATTGCTTCATTGATGCATCTTTAGGATCAATAACCTGTGATTGACCTTTCCGTCCCGTAATCTGTCTGATGGAAGATGTCAAAAGCTAACCGCACTTACCTAGTACCAACTTGCTGCATTCAACTAGCAACATGCCAGTCTTTCCTTGGGCACACTGCACCCAATAACAACTTTACATGCTTCAAGGGAAAAGCAGCCAAAATCAGCAACAATGCCGAACTGACCAACAACTTGACTAAGTATGCTCCACAGCACAAAATTTCCAGCACATCAACAACACCGCCGATTTAGACTGCACCTTCGCATGCACCACAACAAAGCTAAAACATATCATACCATAACTCCAATGCAATTTACTCCTAATCACATTATAATACCCCAATATAAGACATTCTCATCATAATAACTAAAGCCCATAACTGCTGCTTAACATATATAATAACCACGACTTGTAGTACTTGTCAACATCAATATAGTTATCCATTTAACAGCTTCATTACTTTTCTTGGAAATGAAGTAACCACAAAGAGCACTGCATCCCATCAACAGACACGAAACTAAAGGCCAAAACCATAAAGTGAAGCTAGGTTAGCTAGTTCCCTTTTGAACCTTGCATCATCAAAGCCTTGTCCCAACTATTTTGGGGATGGCTACATGAATTCTATTTTCCCATTCAGACCTATTTTGAGCCAAATATTAAGATAAGTTAAGCTTTTTCAGATCTGTTTTATTACCTCCATCCACGTCTTCTTTGGCCTACCTTTTCCCTTGGTGGGCTATCCACCTGTACAGCCAAACTTTTTCTCACCGGCACCATTACTGGCTTGCGTTCAACATGCTTAAGCCATCTCCAATTTAAGTCATTCTCATCATAATAAATTAAGCCCATAACTGCTGCTTAACATATATAATAACCACGACTTGTATTACTTGTCAACATCAATATATTTATCCTTTTAACAGCTTCATTATTTTTCTTGGCAATGAAGTAACCACAGAGTAATACATGCCATCAACAGACATCGAACTAAAGGCCAAAACCATTAAGTGAAGCTAGGCTAAATAGTGCCCCTCTGAACCTTGCATCATCATCATCATCAAAAGCCTTATCTCAACTACGTTGGCGTCGGCTAAATGAATTCCGTTTCTCCATTTCGACCTATTTTGAGCCAAATCCTTAGATAAATTAAACTTCTTCAGATCCATTTTATTACCTCCATCCACATTTTCTTCGGCCTACCCCTTCCCCTTGGAAGGCCATCCACATTTATAGCCCAACATTTTCTCACTGGCACTATTATTGGCATGCGTTCAACATACCCCAACCATCTCAAACAGGTTTTTCTAATCTTATCCTATATTGATATTACCCCTAAATGCTATGGAAAGCGTTCATTTCTAATTTATCTTTTCTAGTTTTACCACAAATCCACATTAACATTCTCATCTCTACCACATCCATTTTATGCATAAGTTGCTTCTTGATTGGCCAACATTCTGCCCCATAGGTCATAACTGGTTTAATCATTATCCTGTAAAATATTTCCTTAAATTTCTCACATCCGCCACAAAATGTTTTTCCACGCACCTAAAAGATCTTGAGAACATAGATTATACCTAAGGGCATGTCCCATTACCATCATTAGTAGTAGATTAAACTTTAGGGTATGCACGTTATCATCATTTGTGGTATTTTCTCTGCATTTCTGCATCTTGAGCACTCTCTATTGAACGAAAAAATTCAAATAAAAAGTGTAATTTGAGCATACTGATCTAAACAAAAATCAACAAGTGCTACTGATTGGATGAATAACAAGTTTCACAAAAACGAATACTTAACTGACTGCAGAACTAGACAGCACAAGAGGATGAACAAAGGGTTACAGATTTCTTTTTGTTTTTAAAGATTTAAGAAATTCTCCAGGGAAGGCTTTTACTAGAGAAAGTTTCTGTCATCCCTACCTTTCGAACACTATTGATGATTAGATATTCTTCACGTGGCCTAAGTGTGAATAGGGATTAAAATGGGCCAGGCTGGACCAGTCCAATGCACATACGAGACCAGATCAGCCTCGCAAGCTAGGGGATGAGGCCTTAACCTTTGTAATTTAGAAAGGCCCGGAAGGCTGTCCTGTTGAACCATTAGGTAAGTTAGGGTTGTTCGAGAAAGTTGTATACAACATTCGAAAGAAATTGTGAGCCCGCTCCATCCATTTAGGAGTTTGCAGACACATACTTCAGGTCCATCCGGCTAAACCATTTTGCACATATTAGACTAGGCTAAATCAATCAATGTTCATCAGATTGCTCCAAATCTGTAACAGTATGCTGTAAGAGTAAGATTTAAAAAGAACCAAAAAAAAAAAAAAAGGTAATTCAAAAAGTTATCTTAATGTGTGAAAACCTTTTTTTCGGTTCGAGGCAGAGAATGGATGAGTAGACATGGAAAACTCTCACATATAAAGTGTACCCATTATAAAATAAATGCAATGGAATTTTTACAGACACTAGTAAAGTCTCAGAAGCTGACAAAGTACCAGTTCCTCATCCCACCAAGCTTCCCAGCTTTCCTCTCCCTTCACTCCAATTCCACCTCTATAGAAAAGCCAATTTGTCCAGTCCCTAAAGTCCTCCACTGTCCTGAACAGGAGATTGAAAATGCAGATTCACTATGCTGTAGGAGTGGAACAGAAAATAAATAGAACAAATACAGAGAGAAAAAGAATAAGTGGATGCTTACTTCTGCCACTCAAACCCAGATGGATTGAACACATAAGGAGCGAAAAGCCAAGACAGTGCCATGAACCAACTGCTGACAGTTATAAGAATGTAGGATAATGCACCGCTTTCATAATAACCATATGCAAGGAATACCACCAACAGAAGTACAACTTCTAACCTACATCTCAAACCAAAACTGATATTAAATTCAGCCTTTCATTTAACTTGTTGATATAAAGAGCCTGAATCAGAAACTACAAACCCTTTCACGAAGTGACTGCGGGAGTAAAGCCTGTAATTTTCTGAAAACTTTATGTGGCGAACAACAAATCCCCTACCAGTTGCTTGATACTGTACCCAGGATGATTCGAGAAAGGAACTAATTAGTTTATATAGGAAAAACAAGATGCACAAAGAACATCAAGAAGAGAGTATAAGCACTTGCCCTAGCACCACCATGGAGAATTGTCCGACCAAAGTAGTGTGTCCTTGTGCCAAGTGAAAATGTGAAAAACACAGAACAAAGCTGAAACTGCATAGTTATAAAACTGACAACAGCCTGCAGAAGGAACCAATTAATGATTTAATCATTGCAATGAAAAAGTTTGTGAGCATAGAGCACTACTCTGGGCTCTTCTCTAGGTTCACTTGAAAACAGAGGTTTATGGCTATTGCACAACACAAATTAAAAGAGGAAAAGATTAGTCCATACAAAAAATTGAAGAAGATTTTTTTTAACCATTCGTCACATTGGCTTGCATCCAGGAGTGACCATTTCTAAGGCGTGCAGTGCCACCCATCTGATGTGGAATTAAATTTTGATTCTTTGGTTCCAACGTCTACAACATTGTCTTTGGTTATGTTTTGACTCTGATTACATCATAATGGCATGCCATACAAAGCAACAAAAAATACTATCACAACAGAAATAGCAGACTGGAGGTCAAGATCTTCTCAACGTGGGAAGAATCAGGCAGATTCAGTGGGCCAATGATAATAAGGCCGGTGTGACAGCTATAGCCGAAGTGGTATGCACGATTGTGTTACCAAAGCGAGGACACACCTTGTCCAAAATCTTGGGTCCGCCACTATCTGGTGCAGTACC
Organism: Sextonia rubra; assembly: GCA_037013555.1. Lineage (NCBI taxonomy): Eukaryota > Viridiplantae > Streptophyta > Magnoliopsida > Laurales > Lauraceae > Sextonia > Sextonia rubra. Next base: position 56,211,106 of record JASUAD010000013.1, on the reverse strand, counting down.
ACTTGGGATCTTTCGATCCCCCTTGCCCAGGATCTGTGGGTTCTAGGTGGGCCCCAGCAACTGGTATGCACCGTAGGGAATTACCATAAGGATGTATAGGAGCAGGGCCCATATATGTATGCACGTATGTGTGTATGCATGCATGTGTGCATGAGTGTGTGCACACGTTGGTTATTAGGTGCACACCCAGAGCACAGTGAGCAGTGGGCACCTAGCTGTGGGGCCCACTGTTGGTCCATCTAAATGGACAAAAAAGGGGACCCCCAAAAATACACTCGATCCATGAGTTTAACTCCAATGCGAATGAACTGCACTCACAGAGAGACACCAATGGAGATGGACAGTTAAGCCGTTAAACTTGTTGGGTCCAGATGAAGACGATAATATGACTAAATAAGCCCCATACTTTTTTTTATAACAGTAAATTTTATTGCTTCAAAAAAGAGGACTGAAAAAACACAGGGCAACTCAAAACAAACATCAAGGAGAAGAAAACGAAAAACAAGAGAATCAAACTACATTACACATGAGAAGAAATAGAAATAAGAAACACTCCCTCCTTAGCAAGGCCATATGCAACTTCATTAACTTCTTAGGGAATATGATGAAAAAACACACCCATTTGAGAAGAAATATCCTGCACTTCCTCCACCCAATCAGCCAATCTCCAAGGAAAAGAAGTCTTCACCGAATCCCACTGGATCGCTGAAAAAGAATCTCTTCAACGATCGACAAAAGACCACCCAACTTAAATAATTCCTGACAACCAACTACTAAAGCATACATTTCTGCTTCATTTGCATTCAAAACTTCCACAGGGCCACAAAACTCTTAACAAAATTACCTGAAGAATTTCTAATAACACCTCCTCTACCACCCTTTCTAAGGGTGTGTTTGGATATGATGTAAAGTAAACTAGAGTAAAGTTTAATATTTAAATTTCAAAATTTCCCCCTTCTTTTTCAAAAAAAGTAAAAAAAGAAACCACTAAATTACAAAAAGCATCTATTTTTTATACAAAAAGCCAAAAAGATTCTTTATTAAACAACTAAAAACAAAAAGTCATCATAACCCCATTATATATTATTCGTTCTTGATTTTGGGTTTACCCTACTCTATTTTACTCTACCCACACCCACACAGGCCCTAAGAGTCTGTTGATAACTACCATCAAAATTAAGTTTAAGAATGCCTTAGAGTAGAGGGCATCCAAAAACTTAGATGAGCATAAGTAGTCTTCCGTCCCCCCTCTATGATAGCTGCCCAAGACCTATTAAGGTCATCTAATAAAATTCCATCAAACTCATTCCATTTACTTGCCCATTCCGAAATTGTCCAAATAATATTATCAACAATTTCTTTCGTTGACCAAATCTTATTATTGAATATTCGGTTGTTCCTCTCTAACCATATCTTCCAACAAGCCACATACAACAAAAAGTCCATAAGATTCTTCCATGAACAAATTTGCATCAAAAGGACCACTATTGAAAAAGCTCTGCAACCAAGGCATAACCCACTGAATATCAAACCTAGCCAAGAGAGCCATCCAAATATTATATGCAAAGTTACAATGAATGAGTAAATGGTTAATTGTATCCTCATACCCTAGGCACATAGGACAGCCATTAACAATAAAATGATTATGCCTCCTCAAATTGTCTATAGTCAAAATTTCTTCTCTCCTAGACAGCCAACAAAACACAAGAACTCTAGGAGGAATGCGGTGATCCCAAAACCAGCGCCAATAATCAAAAGTACTAGTAGAATCAATCAAGACACTATAAAGAGACAGAACTGAAAACTTTCCCTTCACATCAGGTTTACATATTTTGACATTTGATTTTCCCACAGACAAATAAACCTTCTCTAACAATTCAAGCATTCTGCAAAAATTTGACATTTCAACATCCGTTAAATTTTGTCTAAAACAAAAATTCCAAACTATAAAACCACCCATAAATTCAAACTGCTGAGCTATAAAAGCATTCTGACGCCTATCAAGAAGATAGAGATTACGAAATTGTTGACATAAAGTTTGCCGACCACACCACTCATCTCGCCAAATTTGATATGCGGCCCATCATGAACTTTATACCGAATCGACCTCCAAATACATAAAGCTTTGTAATCTCTTCCTGGCACAAATCAACCATCCCTTTGTAACTTGCATCTCCACCACAAACAGTCACCACTTTCCCCCGCTCTCCACAATCATTTTCCCAATAAAGCCTTATTAACCTTCTCAATGGAACGGACTCCTAAGCCACCATTAGCAATAGGTTGGCAAACAAGGTCCCACTTTGCCAAATGGTATTTTCTATGGCCAATGGAATCATTTCAAAGAAAATCCCATTGAAGCTTCTCAATTCTTCTCATTATGCTTTTAGGACACCTGAAACAAGACAGGAAATATATTGGTAGACTCGATAGCACAAATTTAATAAGAGTAAGCTGACCTCCTAAAGGTAAGTATCTACTTTTCCAAGAGCTTAATCTACTTTCAATCCGCTCGACCACCGGATCCCATAGAGATTTCTTAGGCAAACCCAAACACAGAGGCAATCCCAAATATTTAGATGGGAGCTCTCCAATTTTACCACCAAACTGTTAAGCAAATGTGGCAAGCCAGATGCTGCTCTAGATGAACACCCACAAATTCACACTTTTTGTAATTTATCTTTAAACCTAGAAGTAGTTCAAACCATTTCAAAATAAGCTTCAAGTTATTGAATAGTCTACATAACCAATTCACCCCAACCTCTCTTAAGTATTTCCATACCTCTATTGGAATACCATCTGGGCATGTTGCCTTTCCTGTCTTCATTCGCTTCAATGCTTCATTCACTTTTACCCCTCTAATTCTATGGAGAAAAGTATGCTCTAGTGACGAAGTATCCTCCTTGACTCTTGTATCTCCCAAAATATTATTCATTTAGAAGTTTGCTAAAATATTCCTTCCACCTTTCTTTAATGTCGTTGTCCTTCATCAGAACATTTTCCTCATTGTCCTTGATACATTTAACATGATCTAAGTTCCTACTTTTCTTTTCTCTTATTTTTGCGAGCTTAAAAATATCATATTCTCCTTTTCTTGTTCCCAACCTATTATAGAGGTCATCGTATGCCTTAAACTTTACACTACTTACTACTTTTTTAGCTTCTTTCTTTGCCTTCTTATACAACTCAAACTTTTCCATACTCTTAGTCCCCTATTGCACTTTGTAGCAATGTCTTCTTTCAAGCAACTTCCTGAACCTCCACACTCCACCACCGTGTTTCTTTATTAATGTCTCTTTCCTTTTAATCCACCAAGTACTTCTTTTGCAACATTCCTAATGCAATTAGCCATTTAATTTCACAATACTGTAGTTTCTTCTTCAAGATTCCATTCTCCCTTCTCAATAATTTTGTGTTTAAAAATATTTGCTTTTTCCCTCTTCAAATCTCTCCACCTTGTTTTAGGGTCCATTTTATTTACTACCGCTCTCTTTATACTTCTAATGCAAATATTTAAAACTCCGAGCCTATGTTGCGTGGTCAAACTCTTTCCTGAGATAACCTTGCAATCTTTACAAGCCAATCGGTCCTATTTTCTATCTAGAAAAAAGTCTATCTGATTCCTATTACTCCCACTTTTATAGGTAATTAAATGCTCATCTCTCTTTTTTAAATAAGTATTTGATACTACAAGATCAAATGCTACTGCAAAGTCCAATATAGTGTTTTCGAATTCATTTTTTTCTCCAAATCCTTGCCCTCCATGCACTCTCTCATATTCTCTATTATCTCTTCCTATATGCCCGTTTAAATCCCCTCCAAGGAAAACTTTATCACTATTTGGGATTTCTCGCATTAAATCATCCATCTCCTCCCAAAATTGTCTTTTCACACTTTCCTCTAGTCCTACTTGGGGAGCATATGCACTGATGATATGAATTATGTCTTCCCTTAGCACTAGTTTAATTGCTATAATTCTATCACCAAACCTCTTTACCTCTACAATTTTCTCTTTCAAATCCTTATCTATAACTATGCCCACCCCATTTCTTGCATTACTCTTTCCTGCAGAGAAACAACAACAACAACTAAAAAAAAAAAAAAAAAACACCAACAGCGGCAGCAATCAAGAAAAAACAAAAAACAAACGGCACCTTTTCTTCTTCCTTTTCCTTTTCCTCTTCCTTTTCTTCTTCTTCCAAACGCTGTCCCTTTTTTCCTTTTTCACAACTGAAGCATTTAGAGGCTAAGGTAGCAAAGGGTTAGGGATTTAAGTTAAAAAAATTTCAGTTTAGTCCCATTTGTCTTTTTTTTTTCTCTAATTTTAACCCAAGTTTTAGCCCATTTTTATTATATTTTAGCCTCGTTGTGTCCTCAACGTATCCACCCAGTGTCCGTAATTAAAAAATTTTAAAAAAAAGGCAAGACACGTTTTTGGCGTGTCAGACACATCCGGCCGTGGCCGTATTCGACACATGTCCAACATGAACATGGGGACCCTATCCAAGTGTCCATGCTTCATAGACGGTGGTAAATCCTTAGGCCTCAATACAAAGCATTCAACAAAATTTAATGCACAACATAGATAGGCAGTATCTAAAGATTAGTTACCTTTAGAAAGCCCTGCTCCAATATGAAGCTCAAAATCATTGGTACAGCAGTAAAGACACCAATTTGAAACAGAAACTGAGTGTTGAGAGCAGCACTCAGAGCTGTGTTTTGCAATATATCAGCTTTAACCTGAATGGATTCGCCAACTCCAGATAAGGCCTGAAATCAGACATGTTTAGTAGCTCAGTAATGTATGGAAGATTAAGCTAACGAGAAGTGTAACTCAGTTCTAACTTTGATCCAAAAATAAACCCATAATAGGTACAAATATTGGGAGGAATGAAACATATTTATATCACAACCCTTCATTGTAGATGTGCATGAGGCCAAATTTCAATTCAGCCAAAGCGATATACACTGTTAGATTGATCAATGTGTCAAAAATGACTATCAATAGATGAATCCAATCGTGGTGAAACTTACCCCAATGACGAAGTTCACTCCCGATGAAATAAACATCGGCAACTGCAAATTTATGGAAAAACCAGTGATTTGGACAGACTGGTTCAAGCAAAGGGCCCCATATAGGTCAATGGGAATTGTTTGCATGAAAAGTTCCACGTGGTCATCAACGTATAATCATTCTTAACTACTAGGAAACACAAAATGACAGGCTGAAAATGAATGATAAACCCCTAATACTCCTCTAAGCATTAAAATAAAAAAAAAAGAGGCAATTTATGCAGTGAAACTGGAAAATGAGACTAATGGGGCAGGGCCAGAAAGAACTAAGTACGTTTCTAGTAAACAAGTTTCAAATTAATCACCTTTCAGCTATTTTCAATTAATAAATGGTGATCAATGAGGTTATCTAAATTAATAAGAAAAAACTAAATTTGATAAAATGTTTCTAGAATTCCTTATGCTCTGAATGTATTTAGTTGGATGAGAATTAAATGATTTCTGCTGCACTTGATTTATGAGTTTGAATCTCACATTGCAGATTTAAATTGTAAATTTCATGCCACAAGAGTTGGATTCTAGATGGCCAAAATGAGTGAACAAATAAGACACGTGAGGGCATGTTGAGAGCTTGTGTTCTCAATTTTAGTGGCGATTGGGATGATCAGCTACCATTGATGAAGTTTGCCTACAATAACAGTTTTCACTCCAGCATTCTGATGACCCCATTTGAAGCACTATATGGGCGGAGTTGTATAACTCTAGTTTGTTGGGAAGAAGTTGGTCAAAGAAGCATCCATGGTTCAGAACATACAGAAACGACAAAGAAGAATATTCCAATCATTGAGGGAAGATTGAGGGCAGCTCAAATTAGACAAAAGAGCTATGCTGACAACAAAAGAACAGAACTAAAATTTCAAGTTCATGATCAAGTGTTCTTGAAAGTGGCAACAACGAAGGATGTGATGAGGTTTGGCAAGATAAGAAAGCTAAGCCCCAGATACATTGGTCCATTTGAGATTATTAGGCAAGTTAGGACTTGCCTACAAGTTAACACTCCTACCTCAACTTTCTAGAGTGCATAATGTGTTTCATGTGTCAATGTTGTAGAAGTATCTACCGGACCCATTACATGTTCTTGACGTATGAACAGCAGTACAAATTTTGGAAAGGAGCAAAAACCACTGACCAAGAGGCTCCATTGGGAGAGGGTACTATGGCTCCATTGGGTGAAGGCACTATGGTAGTGTCATGGACAGCAAGAGCCTACTTGGGAGCGCGAGAGAGAGATGTAATAACTTGATTACATTTGAGGGGCCAACGTCTACAAGGTGGGCCATACTCGTCCAACCCACACTTAGAGTTAGACTAGGATTTTGGCAAATTGTTGTCCTAATTCAATTGGAGATTTGATTAGTGTATAATTCTTGAAAACTCATTAATTGTATTACTACTTGGACCAGTAATTGAGACTCAAAGGCCTGTTAGGATTATGGCTAGGCCATTAGGGGAGTAAGAGTTCCAATCAGGACTCTCTCTCTAGGTGTTTAATTCAAATAGAACAAGACTGTGTAGTATCCAATTAGAATGCCAAGAGCATGGAAGTTTAAGCGCAAGCATAAATAGAGGGCTAGTCTCTCCTTCCTTCTTCATCAATCATAGGAAGAGAGAGAGAGAGAGAGAGAGAGAGAGAGAGAGAGTCTAATCAGAGTTGTGACATTGATAGAAGAAGAAGAGGATCGCGAAGAGGATGAGGAAGATCGACAACGGGATGCGCAGCGGATGTCCGGATTAAGACCACTAACTACTCGAGCAACACACTATTACATAAGTTGAGTAGGATTTATTATCTACGTGATAAGGTGTGATTTCCTTGTTGAATATGGTTGATCGATTGCCTAAAACAATCAAACGGACAATATAATCCAAATTTTTAACCATCTGGTTGGGTTCTCATTGGATGATAATATGATAGAACAATGGGCCAGTAGTGTTGACAGTCCCAGGTTGCAGTGTTATGGTTTAAATTCCAAATTTTTTATCTCGAAATTGAGAATTTTTGTGACTTGTCCTTTCAAAAGAAACTGCATTTTCCAGTTTCACGCGTCAATGGGGTTCTTGGATTGTCAGGCCATGAGAACCCACATGGCCCATCTGATGCCAAATCTGGACCATATACCTGGTAGCAGATTGAGTGTCGATCCAAGAGTAACCATCCTTGTTGGAATCTGCTGTAGTAGGGTCCACAGAAATCACCCAGTAAATCTGCCTTCTTGAATATCAATTTTCATGACATCTCTTGAAATGGGAATTTGATGATAAAAGCCTCGATAGACGGTGTGAAACTTGTCAAATTGATTTCCCATGACCTGTATATTGATTTAGACCATTAAGAAAAAGGATTCGTGTGAGAATCTAATCGGATGAGTCAAAAACCACTCTGATCGACATGAGTTGTGGGCCCATGTGGGTCACCTAATGCCAGATCTGGTCCCCACATCTAGTAGGGGACCTTTGGGAGACCATCAAGGTGGTGGTCCCAGGTGATTTGGACCATTACGTCCTACCATCAGATGGCCTCATGAAGCCAGGGGCGAGACTCCTCTCCGACGAACAAATAGGTCTAGGTAATGTTGTTTGATACATTATGGGAAAGTTCTGAAAATTTTCAGAAAAATGTCCTTATAAACTAACCTAATTAGCTCTTTTAAAGTCTTCTTTCCTAAAGAACACGCAAAGAGGGGCATTAGCAACTGACTCATACTTACTGTAAGGTCAAATAATTATTAGGATCATTATAGCTAATAATAATCACTGATTCTTTTTAATTGAAATAATCACATACCTTATGCAACCTTGTATATGGTGTAAATTAATATGGAATCCTTACTAAATATTCATATATATTGGAATATGATCCAATTTGAATTTATTATTTATGCCTCGATTCTTGTGGTTAATTTTACGATGAATAATTAGCTTCCTCAATAATATATGGGCAATGTCACAACCTAATACCAATTCCGATTCGGAGTGGGGCGAGGACTAATCCAGTGTTATATGGTACTGGCCAAGGAAAAGAGTAAGATGATGTTACCAATTATGATGGAGATGAATTTCTAATAAGCTTATTGAATTGAACTTGAATTTGATGTTTGAATTGGAGTAACAATAACTGCTGGCACCACTGAGTATAGAATTTCTCTTGTGGATGTCGGTTGAGGAAAGTAGGTTCAACAGTCGTGGTAAGACAAGCCATGTTGTTGACAAAAATATACACTCGTGTGAGGGTGTCAGAACAGGCTCAACAATTATGTGGACAATAAACCATGTTATTGACAAAAACATAGATACACCCGTATGGAGTATCGGAACCATTCGTTGCTTGCAGTGGAAAGATACTCAAGAAAGAACTGATCAAAATATTGTCTCAATACCATTGTTTAATATTATATATTCATATGAATGATTGAAAATATTTTATACATTAGTGTCGTACTAAAACTTCTGCTCACCCGTGTTACTGACTAGTAGTTCGCCCCACTTTAGGTAGCGTATACGTAGAAGTTGCAGAGAATGATGGAGATCATCCAGTAGACTTTGGCATCAATGGCTCATCCAGAGAGCAAAGAACAATAAAAAATTTTTTAGATGGGATTAGCCCAAGCAATTAGATTTTCTCCATTTGGATTTATTTTGATTTATAGACTTGTCATTCATTTAGTAGGATTTCATTATGACTTTTAATATATTATGATTTCGTAGGAGTAGTTTCCTCATCTTTTTACTTGAGGTATGTTGGTTGATTTGGAGGACTGAATTGCCAAAGGAGGGGAGGATGTACGAACCCAACCCCAAAAATGTTTGATTTTTAATTTTCAAAATTATTTTTATTTAATTATTTATATGAATTCTTTTGTGATGTTAGGAATTAATTAACTTGAATAGTATAAATTGGATTTAATGGTCTTATTTACAAATATTATGGTTACTCTTAATTAAGTTATTTTTGGCTTTGGGGCCAATACTGAGTGCCAATAAGCTTTAGGGACAGGTTGGCGACCCATTTTTATGGTTTGGTTTAGAGTTATCTTGGTGTCAGAGGGACCCATTTTGATGTAGAATTTGGTGATGATGATGATATTGTCATATTAACTAAATCATATACGGCACAATACGAACATCCCAAGATGGCCCCGCAGGGGTCCTGACAAGTTTCGATTGAAAACTTGGACTCAAAAAGTCCAATTTCTGTTTAAATTTAAATAACAGGGGACTCTGTTGGCAATATACAGAATTACAGGGGCTTATTTGCAACATTTCAGAAACAATTCATAAGTAAAGTGTCTCACCTACTGGTTTGTTGGGCTTTCAGTTACCGGGCCTAAAGTACCCCAATCCAAGGAGTAACAGCACCATAACGGTCGCCCAGTCCTCTTCTATCAGATTGTTGGATTTGATTGATCAAGACATGGCACATGTGGGACCCACACCCATTTCTCTGAGAAGTGTCCCAGATGACTCCAGTTCTGGAAAACTTCATTTTTTTTTTTAAATTTTCTTTACATTTTCATACTAAAATCCGTTTAGAAACTTTGCTTAAGACTTGTAATGGCAATAGGAGTCTATTAGGGAAAGATTAATAGGGTTTTCGGGGACTTCTAAGCTATGATGCCCAGATCTGGCTATCAACGAAAGAATGAAAAACAGTAATGCCAGAATTTATGTGAAAATTTGCTTGCCTTGGGGAGTCGGCCTTCATCCGTTTTATTACCAAAATTTTCCTTGATTACACCTTAAGGTAATCATAATATTGTACATCAAGGACTATCTAACATAATAGAAATCTAATTATTCACAATCTCTCTTGACTAAGTCTACCCAAGTAAAGGCCCGTTAGAATACAGGTGGGCCTATGAAAGGCCAAAACAACACTACACAGGCTAGTGCTAACATCTTTCTCCAAATGAAGGGGATCATATCCCGGCAAACATGTCCCTACACCCCGCAACAAAACACAGCATCTGAATGAAAGAATAAACTCCTTCTGGACATCATTTGATCCCTTCTTTTGGAATCCTTAATCCTTGCCCCTTTTTGGCTGAAAGCCCTCTCCAGAGCTGTACATTTGACAAATGGGCTGCCATCTCCACGTATTGAAAATCACACAGCCTATTATCGCCTTTTCCATACACAACCCATGTATTCTCATCTTCACACTTTCGTGTGTGTGTGTGTTTTGTTTTTCTTCCTCCAATAGAAAAAACAAAATTATCTACTCAATCTGGTCGTTGTGCATTCTTAGGTTATGCCAATGGCCAAAAGGAGTTTCTTTGCTGTGATTCAAAGGTTCATAGGATATGGGCTATCTCGAAATGTCGCATTTTTTGAAAATTAGTATTTTTTCCAAAATTATGTAGACCATGTTGAATCTATTCCCATGTCATTTCTTCCTAAATTTGTTGAACCTACTTCTTCTTAAGTCGTTAGATTTAAACCAAATATTGTATATAAACAGTGCAGCATGCAAATAGACTTTGTTCTAGAGCCCCCATACACTAATATCACTACTAGAGTTGATCTGGCATCCAAACCTTAGATTAGCTCCTCTATTCCTCTTCGAAGGTCAACCAAGATCTCTTAAGCTCTTGATCGCCTTGGTTTTACTCATAGTTTACTGCTTACCACTATTTCCTCGGTTCAGATTCTTAATTCCTATTCACAAGCAGTACAACTTGATTGTTGGTAACAAACTATGCAAGAGGAACTTGATGCACTTAAGGAAAATCACACCTAGGATGTTGTGCCATGTCCTCCTGCTATTAAACCCATCAGCTGCAAATGGGTTTACTCCATTAAATTGAAACCTGATGGTTCGTTAGACTGCTAAAAGGTACAATTAGTAGCATTGGAAAACTAACAAAAGTACGGCATTGATTATGAAGAGACCTTTGCTCTTGTGGCCAAGATGACAACTATTCACACAAACCTGGTACTTGTTGCCTCTCAATCATGCCCCTCTATCAGATGGATACGAAAAATGATTTTCTATATGGGGACCTCAAGGAGGAGGTTTATATATGTCTCCCTAAGGGATGCAACTCTGAATTCAGAATGGATGTTGCACGTGATGCAGTTTAGGCCCCAACAGCCCTCTTCAAATTAGATTAGGATTATTATTAGTAGATTTCTAATTAAATTGTTAATTAGGAAAGTTTCCATTACTAGCGTAGGGTTTTCTTGCACATTAAGTTTGTTTCTACTATATATATGGCATTGTAGAGAAGAGATTCTCAGATTTGGTTAATTAATAGAATTGGGTTTTCCCAGAGAGGCGTGTCCTCGTGTGTGTTGAAGTCTTTGTGACCGTTCGAAGTGTCCTTGGACACGTGCTTAGGCACCCCCACGCAAGCCCTGACGCTGGGCCTGCATCAGTTTGGTATTAGAGCCAAGCGGTCACCGATTGGAGCCACTACTACCTTTCCATCTCCTCCAACCCTTCCCGCTGCTGAATCCACATTCCATCCCCAAACCCAAATCCTTACCACCCGACACCCATCCCAACTCCAGTCTGTCGTTCCCACCGAAACCCATCTCAGATCCCATCATCCCAGACGACCCCCTCTCCAATCCAAAAACAAAATCCAGAAGCCGGCCCCCTCTCGAAAACCCTCCCTGACCGGCACCATCATCGTAAACCCCAACTTTCCTAAAACAGGCCCTAACCAGTCTGAACCCTAACCCTGATCGTCGCTGTCTCCACCTTGTTCCCACCCCTAACGGTCAGGCCAAGATCCCCGCACTTAGAGTAAAAAAAAACAAAAAAAGGGTAGAAGCAACAGAGAGAGGAGTAGCAGCCGAGGGCGAGAAAGAAACATACCTAGCATCTTGCTGCTGTCGTCTGCCATCTGCCGGTATTGCTCGATGATCGCCGCCTTCGCAGCACCATCGTCACCGCCATCATCACGTTGCTGCATTCTCTCCTCCACCGCAGACATCACCAACTACCGCCCCTCCGATCTGTAATATCGCCACCCGCAAAGCAAGAGAGCTCGTCAGTCCCGCAGTTTTGCGTTGAAACCAGGGCATCGATCCAGGAAGACTATTTTTGGTTTATCCACGTAAATCACAAAGAATTGATACGTGTCGACTAACCCTTTTGTACTTCCACTAGTGGGCCTGGTTTCAGTTCCAGTTCAGAGGTCTAATAAGCCAGTCGGCTTCGGTTCAGACGTCAGGCTATTGTGCAGCCATCTTGATCCATGCATTGGCCCAATTGGGGTTTATATCAGGTCGAGTTGCCCACTGTGTCCAGCAACGTTTTTAGCGGAAGCCCAATTCGAGCGTCAAGTCCCAACTGACATTGTCCTAGGCACTATTCTATATTTGGTTTTACTGCAGCTTGATCTCAGATCTACACATCAGGTCAGTCATATTTTATATTTTACATTAAAAAAAATGCCTCCTAAGAAGCAAGAAGATGCTGAATCTTCATCTTCGTCACTTGAAGATCTGGTTAGTGCCATCAGAGAATTATCTGCAAAAGTTGATGGCATGCACACCACCCTGCAACAATTGAACATTAGATTGAAAATTTTAGAAAATAATCCGCGTGTGCATCACCATCATGATGATGGTGCAAATATTAAGAATCAACGGGATCCACCAGTCAATAATCCTGATCGAGAATTAGGGATTAAAATTGTGATTCCTGAATATGATGGAAAATTGCAACTGCGGAATTTATGAATTGGTTAGTGTGTGTGGAAAATATTTTCGCACACAAGCCAATGACTGAGCATCATAAAGCCACACAGATTGCTACTAGATTCCGAAATTATGCTGCAACTTGGTGGGCTAAATTGCAAAGAAAACGGAGGAATTAGAACATGGACCCTGTTGATACATGGACTGAGATGAAAAATATTTTGAAGCAAAAATTCCTTCCTGTCAACTATGCAAGAGATCTACGTTCCAGTTTTCAAAACTTGAAACAAAGGTTCAAGACTGTTGTTGATTATTCTGAAGAATTTTTAACGCTGCAAGTACGTTGTGGCTTGAATGAAGATGATGATGTGGTAGTTGATAGATTTTTCAATGGGTTGAGAATAGACATTCAGCATATCCTTGCCTTTCAACATTTTGATAATGTCGATGAACTCATCCAACATGCTATCAAGGCTGAGGGAATTGCAAATCATCAAGTACAAAAATCCAAATGGGTTCCGCCAAAGAATTCCCCTCTACAAGAAGCTAAATCCAATGCACAGATTTTTGCAAGGACTGAAGGTCAACATAAAATGGTTTTTTTTTCATTGTCAACAGCATGGGCATCGCGCAGCAGAATGTCCAAAGCGAACACATTTGATTGAGATTGAAGGTGCTGATAAAAATATCCCAGATGATATTAAGGGTACAGACATTGATCCTAAGGATATTGACAATCCCAAGGATATTGACAATGAGGAACTTGAAATAATCGATGTAGATACCACAGGAGCTCTTATTGTCCTCAAGGACGCTCTACCAACTGTTGAGCATAAGTGGTTGCAAAAAAATATTTTCCGTTCCGCAGGTATGATTCAGAGACAACATTGCACAATTGTTATTGATGGCGGAAGCTGTGAAAATCTCATCTCTCAAGCTCTTGTTGATCGCCTCCAATTGAAAGTTTATAAGCATAACCATCCTTATTTTGTCAAGTGGCTAATGAATGGTGATCAAACGTATGTTCGATATACTTGCAAAGTTACTTTTGCCATTGGTGATATTTACAAAGATACTATCTGGTGTGATGTGATACCTATGGATAGTGGTGATATCTTATTGAACTGTCCTTGAATGTATGACAAAAATATAACTCGTAGTATGCGCGACAACACCGATACATTCATGCATGGTGGACAACAAGTTACTCTTTATCCCGAGAAACCACAATCGCCAAAGAAAAATTCCTGGAAAACTGCCACAAAGGAACTCTTCCATATTCACTACATTTACAGAGGCAATCCGAAGCAGAATGGAGTTCGAGGACGAACTATTCTTTCAACCCGGGGAGGATGATGCAGTCTGGGCCCCAGCAGCCCTCTTCAAATTAGATTAGGATTATTATTAGTAGATTTCCAAGTAGATTTCTAATTAAATTGTTAATTAGGAAAGTTTGCATTACTAGCGTAGGGTTTTCTTGCACATTAAGTTTGTTTCTACCATATATATGGCATTGTAGAGAAGAGATTCTCAGATTTGGTTGATTAATAGAATTGGGTTTTCCCAGAGAGGCGCGTCCTCGTGTGTGTTGAAGTCTTTGTGACCGTTCGAAGTGTCCTTGGACACGTGCTTAGGCACCCCTACGCAAGCCCTAACGCTGGGCCTGCATCAGCACGGCTACGCCATTCCTTATATGGCCCCATATAAGCACCCAGAGCATGGTTTAAGAAGTTTTGTGGCACGTTGCTTGGTATAAATTTTCCACAAAATCCTTATGATCCTTCTATGTTTACTCATTGACTTCCTCAGACGGCAACCATTCTACCTGTATATGTGGATGACATCATTATCACTTGGACTAATGTAAATATAATATGCAAACTCCAATCCTCACTGCAAGATACCTTTCATATGAAAGATCGGGGCCCCTTGACTTATATCTTGGGTTTTGAAGTATGTCAATGAAACAAAGGTCTCTTTCTTCATCAACATAAATATGTCATGGATCTAATCGAACTTGCCGGTCTTTAAGGCTCCGCTCTAGTGGATATGCCCTTAGAAGTCAATGCTAAACCTAGTCAACATGAGGGAGAACTACTTCCTAATCCCACAACTTACCACCATTTGGTTGGAAGTTTAACAATCACTAGACCTGATATCTCTTATGCGGTGAATGTACTGAGTCACTCTATGACTACACCTCAACACCTTCATTTGGCCGCTATAAAGCGCATCATTTGTTATATACTTAGATCTCCCACAAGAGGTTTATTTTTATCCAATTGGCACACCTATTACTCTCATTGCATATTCTGATGTAGGCTGGGTAGGATGTCCGGACAGTTGACGATCTACTACAAGATGATGTGTTTACTTGGGAGAAGAATTGATCTCTTAGAAATGCAAGAAGCAAGATAAAGTTTCAAAATATTCCATAGAAATGAAGTATCACACAATGTCTTTGGCTTGTTTGAGATCCTCTAGTTGCGAGGATTACTCTTTGAACTTGGCTTACCTAAAATACAATCTATCCCACTTCATGCTGACAATGCTAGTGCCATTTGCATCACTGCCAATCCAGTCTTTCATGAACGAACCAAACAAATAGAGGTGGATTGTCATTTTTTAGAGGTGGATTGTCATTTTAAATATGATAGCAAAGTAATCAGCCTTCCCTACGTTTCTAGTGAAGTCTAGTTTACAAACACATTCACAAAGAGTCTTCCTCAGCCGCATCATGAGTTCTTGGTTCGCAAATTGTTGCCGGTGGATCAACATCAATTTAAAGGGGCATGTTAACATTAGCCCATTTATTTTAGGCGTTTCATAGGCTCACTTGTATTCTAATGGCTTTGACCTAATACACATGTTGGTAGACTTAGTTAAGCGAATCAATCATAAATAATTAGATTCCTAGTATGTTAGATAGTCATTGCTATACAATATTATGATTACCTTCAGTCAAGTTGTAATCAAGTAAAGTTTTGGTAATAAAAGGAGATGAAGATCAACTCCCCAAGGCAAGCAAATTTTCACAGAAATTCTGGCATTACTATATTGTTCGTTCTTTGATAATGGCAAGGACATACTATGGATACGGCAAGGACATGGATTTTGTACAAAAAAAGGTTGAGCATCAGATACAATACGACACAATACGTTGGCCATTTTGAAGTATCTGTACAACATAGGTTTTAAGGAATATACAAAGGTCATATGGTCAACCATTGCAGTCAATTCATGTTCAATAGTTTGACATATTACCAATCTCTTTTACTTCTTAGATAGATCTCCTACTCCTCTCATTATTTCTCTTATTCTTTCTCATTTTCCACATTTGTTTCTTTTCTTTGGCATGATCTTGATTTTGGGCAAAGATCCCAAGGGTAGCATTAGATCTACAAATGCCTGGTTTGAGGCTTTGATACGTAGATCTACTTGGTTAGCAGAGAAACCTGCAAATATTATCGGAGGCAAGTACGCAAATCTGAATGAATATTATTTATACACATTCCCTTTGAAATCCTATCATATCATTCATAAAAGACTGTATTAGAAATCTTACCTATCTTGTTATAGAATATCTAGCTGCAATCAGATCTTGGGTGACAATTATTGAGGTACAAATTTGACAAAAGTAATTTGATGGCCATACCTTGCATAGAGAATTGAAATGTACCATTTTTGTTTTGTTTTGTTACCAATAGAATTCGAACCGTCAGGGGTCCTTTCTAGCAGGGCCATAAGATTGCCACTCTCTAATTTATTTGTCTATAAATTCCCCAATTTATTCACTTGATGCATACTTTGATGTTCTTTATGTACTTAAATGGTAGTCTAGGGCTTATATTCTATTCTTGTTATCTCTACTAAATTGTTTCATGAATAAATTATTCTTTCAGTTTGTAAATTGCTAAGTGTGTCAACCTACCCTTTCTTTTGGGGCAATTTCCAGGTTCAGGGGTAGGTAGGACTCACTTTTTTCAAGTAAGCATCGGAGGGCAAGCTGCAGGGAACACAAGAGTGGAGGCCTCGATGAGATAGTCTACGCGTAGTTGATTTGTTTGACTATTTCTTAAATAATTGATTTATTGCAAACTTAAATCTTTTAGTTTAATTTACGGATAGTTAATAAGGCCCTTTTGTTGGGCATTTATTCCTTTCAAGCATTGGTGAGTTTTATTAGTTTGGAAATTTAATAAAATGTTTCTAAAATTCTTTATGCTCTGAAAGCATTAGTTGAATAAGAATTGAATGATTTCCACTGTATTTGATTTATGTGTTTGAATCTCACATTGCAGACTTAAATTGTAAATTTCACACCCCAAGAATAGAATTTTAGGATATTGGGACCTGGGTCATGACACTAAGTACCCTAATATGTTGGCTTCTTCCATAGTTTTTTCAAAAAACATGAACAGAACCAAAATCATTATATACCATCCAATATGATGGCCCAAACCATGTGATCAGTTCGTTTCAGCCACCTTTTATATTAGAGATTATGTAGAAAAGAGAAACTAAGAAATGGAAGTTAAAAATTCCCAATCTTTTAAGGATTTTTAGCGTGTTTTACCTGTACATAAAAATATTAACTTAGAATCTTCAGCAATTATATTATTAATATATATCTTGTTCCAGTCATTTATACGAGTAGCGGTGACAATCAAAACCCATGGCAGGCACAACTGATCCTAATGACCATTATTTTTTACCACGTCTCAACTCTAGAGAGGAACAAAACAGAATTTAATTGAAAAAACCAAGTTCCTGAAATTAAATGCCGCATTAAATTCGAACTTTTATGCACCATGCTACAAGCTCCTATCTATACTATGGAATTGTGTAGGCTAGAATTATTCTATTGCTATTAAATTATATAAGAATTCTCCAAGGAAGCCATTAGAGGAACTCATATGCCTCATTCTTCAAAGCACTGTAGTGTCTAGAAACTTCTTATGAGAATAAAAGAGAATGATATTTTTCTGGATGCATTTACACAGCAAAATATGCAGATTCAGATAAAGAAGTTTACTCACCAGATACGCCTTCCCATAAAGGAAAATGTAGACAGTCAGCACTGTTAACTGCATTAAAAGAATATCAAGTTGGTACTAAGTAATGAATCAAATGTAAAAGGAAGTGGTAAATTTCATATATGGGCCTTTAGCTTGCCACTCAGAAGCAGTTGTCAATAGCTACTTATTTGATTTCATATCCAGTTAATAGTCTCTCAAATAAACTTACATGCTTTTTTCAGTAACAGAAGCTTAAATTCAATCAAAATCTGCAGTTCTTTGCTTGGTAAGTCATAGTTGTCAATTTCGTTTCAGATCAAGTTTCGGTTTGGCTTCAAACTGAACTCTTTCAGCTGATTCAGATGTTGGCGATACATTTTAAAGTTTCGTTTCAAATATATTTATATATATAGAACAATATTCATATGCATATTCTCTCACCATTATTTTCATGAGAACTCTAGGTTGGACCCATCTTTCACCCAATCTAAACCTTGCAATACACAGGGAACCCCCTGATAGTCACACACCCTAGGTTTCAGCATGATCTAAATTTACTGGACGACTGGCACCAATCAGAATGTTATCAATTTATGGGACACGAATGAAGGGGTTAGAGACATGTGATTAGGGCCAAACTTGATATCTACGGTGGTACCGCATGGATCCCCCCCCCGGGTCTCATGCTCAAGTTATGATTAACAGTGAATGAATTCTGAATTTAACTGTTATGACTGTACTCTAGTGTTGAACAATGATGAAATCTAGGTTTAATTGACATGGGCAATGCCACATGCTTGGGTACCAATTCTGAATCGGAGTGGGGCATAGATTAACTTAGTGTATGTGGTAATGGCCATGTGGGAAGAACAGATTGATGCTATATATTTTCTCACTTGTTATGACAACGACATAGTTTCTAATGAACATTGTGGAATGACCGAATATGAAACTAATACATTGAAATTGAGGAACTGATGTCACTAGCACTAGATTGAGATTTTGAGATAAGTATCATGATGGGGTCAACAATCTTGGTGGTAAGCAAGCCAAGCTGGGAAGTATGAGAATAGATGGACATCACTCTCTTTCTAGGAGGGTTCAGTTGATTGAACTTTCCTTTTGGGGAAAGCCCTAAGAACCTTAGAACTCCCATTTCGGGCTATATGAATTAGTTACTGCAATGATGCGGACAGGGACTTCCTAAAGAAAGAGAAAATTAAGAATGGCATAAGCCACTCTCCTAACTGAACCCCATGAATTACTAGTGGACTTTGCATACATTGCATTTTTATTATTAATGATTACAAATGTGATTTATTTAATTTCTCAATTTAGAAATTCTATTCACCAGTTGTACTGACAAGTGGTTTGCTTGAATGAAGATGAGCATATGATGATCAAGACGATGTAGGCTTTTGGCATGGGCTTTCTGAAGGTGAAAGATAGAATGAAAAATAGAAGAATTAGATGCATAATATTTTAATGGTTGTGAACAATAAAGGTTGTCTTCTTTGGCAATAGTTTTCTTTATAATTTCAAGACATGAAACTGAATTGTTTATTTGAATATTGCAGGTAGGGAAAATGAACAATCATAGCTGCAACAAGGAATCTGAAGGGCCTTGGATTCTGGGTCGTCACACAGGTCCCGGCTTAAGACAAGCAAATATATATAAGGGGAAAAAAAGGAGGAAGAACAATTGAGCAAACCCCTATAAGTGCCATCTCCTTCAAATTCATCGTTTACAACTGCATCAATTTACAAGACTTGGCAATAATTATTAGATAACTGACCATCAAACACATATAATTTCTAGTTCTATGAGAGATTTTTGGCACAAAATCAACAGACCGAGTCAAGGACAATACAAAGAAAAATTTTTTTTAATACATTCAAAATGAAAAAGGCTTCACAACACAAGAACAATATGCCAAAAGCAAAAGGAGAAAAGAAAGGCAAGAAACAAAAAGACATGATCCACAAGCCGGATTTGCCAGAAGACACTAAACCAAAAACAGAAACACTGAAATGGACCCTTATAGAACACCTCCCATATGAAGGAAGGCCAGCTCCCTCCAACTCCTCACAATGAAGTCAAAAACCTAAATAGAGGAACGATAGACACCCACAAAGTAATAGTAAGCTTGAGCCTATCCACAAGAGACTCCCAAGACTGATTGTCCACAAAACATTGAACATTCCTTTCCTTCCAGATGGTCCACAAAACTGCCAAGAAAGAAGATCTCCATAATGCCCATCCTTTCATTGATCCAATCTGCATATGCCACACTTCAAACGGCCCAAGGATAGAGTCCAGATGATCCCAAGCACAATCTAACCATTGGGCAGGCATTCACAAGTATCTCTTCCGACTGTGAAGGTGTCCATGGTCAAGATCCCACTGCACAAAGCCAACCAGCCAAAAACAATCACCCTAGGTGGAACCTTCATCTCCCAAAACCTAAAGTAGGGACTTAACCTAAAGGAGCCTCCAGAAAGTGTCGAGGAGGAGGTAACTGAGAAGGTCCCTTCTTTTGAAGCCCTCTAGACCATACTATTTTTCCTTCCGCTGAGACATAAACCTGATTGAGAACCACGAGAAGAGAGAAACATGGATTCTCCTTTGACTTCGTTATATTCCTTCTAAAGATGGCCCCCACTGCAACTCAATTCAGTTCCTAACCAAATAGCTTGAAGCCTTCGATTGACTATCTCTGGTACAACAGAAAAGAACCAGAAACACATCTGCCAAGGGCCAATCACCAACCCAAATATCAAGCTAGAAAAAAAAAATGACCCCAGACCCAACTCTAAATGTGATATTAGAATAAAAAGCTTCCTTGGAATATAGAATCCCACTCCATAGCTTAGAAGTCCAATCGCGGACATCCAAAAAACACTATACTTGGGAAAAAAACACACTCTTCCAAAAACTAAGGCCATCTTCCCCAATCCTGCACTACCTCTTCCCCAAGAGAGTTTGATTCATCTAACAAAGCGATCTGAACAAATGATCAAAATAGCAGTAGCGGTTGGCAGTGTTTTGAAAGGCACGCCTAGCCGCCAGGCACAGCGAAGCCCACGTGTTGTGCCTTGCCCCTTATGGGGCGAGGCGATTTCGTTGAGGCATGGCCTAGGCGTGCGAGGCCCAGGTGAGATGCGAATAGGCGAGGGACTCTTTCAAGATGGCTTAAGTATTGAAATAAGAATAACAAAAAAGCAGGGGTTTAAATGTAAACGATACAACTTCTATTTAAAGGATAGCTGCTGCCCTAATCGTTGACACTCGACAAAATAAGGAGAACTGGAGAAGAAAAAGGAAGCAGCAGCCGGCGACGAGGAAGAAGAAGAAAAATAAAGCAGCAGCAGCCGGCGACAAGGAAGGAGAAGAAAAATAAAGCAGCAGCAGCTGGCGACGAAAGAGGAGCTCAACCAGCGAGGAAGAAGAAGAAAAAAAAATAGATAAATAAAAGAGAAAAAGAGATATCAAGTCCGGCTGGCGAAGGAGGAGGAAGGAGGAGGAGCTCAGCCACTTCCGGCGGACCACTTTCAGCGACCCAACCAGCCTGCTGCTCACGTCCGGAATGGTATGTTTGTCTTTTTTTTTTGCTGCATCTCACATGTAGACGGACTGCATTCTGCATTTTTTTTCTGCTGTTTCTTCTTTTCTTTTTTGCTTCTGTTTCTGTTTTTTTTCTTTTCTACTGCCGCAATTTTTTGCTTCTGCGTTATTTTTTTTTTTCTGTTTTGCTGCTGCTGTTTCTGCTGTTTCGCCTTTTTTTTTTTTTTTTGCTGCCATCTGATTTTTTTTTTTTTTTTTTGCTGCTTCTTTTGCTGCTGCTTTTTCTTTTGCTGCAATTTTTTTCTACTGCGTTTTTTTTTCCATGATTTTTTGCTGCTGCGTTTTTTTTTCCTGCTGCTATCTGCTATCTGCTGCTTTTGTTTTTTTTTTTTTCTGTATCTGCTGTCTGCTATCTGCTGCTGCTGCTTTTCTGTTTCTGTTTTTTTTACTTTTCTACTGCTGCAATTTTTTTTCTGCTGCTGTCTTTTTTCTGTTGCTGCTATCTGCATTTTTTTTTCTGTTTTGCATGTTGTTTTTTGCTGCTATCTGCTGCTCACATTGTTTTTTTTTTTTACCACCTGCTGCTGTTTCTGTTTTTGCAGTTTTTTTTTTCGTCGGATTTCTGTTTTTCATGAATATTCATTTGGTGTTTACCCCTTTTGTAATTTGTATGCTTGCTGTTTTTATGACTTTCAGAATCTTCTCCAATATTTATTGCCCTTTTTGTTATAATTTGTGAATTAATTTCACTTTGCTAATGTTAATTTTAAATTATTTATCTATGACAAAATATCTATTTTTTTTCATAATATGCGCCTCGCTTCAATGAAGCCCGCGCCTTGCCTTGCGCCTTGCGCTTAGGCCCCAGGATACCCTTGGTGCCTCGATGCGCCTCGCACCTTAAAAAACACTGGCAATTAGTGTAGCTGCTGAAATGCTATGTAGCAATAGTAGCAATATGTAGCAAATAGTAGTGCGATTCAAAGAAATTGGCAAAATCCAAAAAAAAAAAAAAAGATCAGAAAATCCAGAAAATTGAAAAAGCTAAATGTGTTTTTTGTTCTTTTTTTTTCTCTTTTTTGTTTTCAAAAGTAACTAAGATAAGAGGGATAGCAGTTACCTTATTTTGTGTGTGTGTGTGTGTGTGTGTGTGTGTGTTTTGTGTCTTCTAGGGTTAGATTGGAAGAAAGTGATGTTAGGGACCCAACTTGAAAAAGAAATGTGGCAAAAATGGAAAAAGAAAAGTAAAAAAAGAGTAAGGGGACCCTTTGAAGTCATCAGCTAAGTTTTACAACACAGCTGCTAAGTAGCGACGCCAACACTCAAATACCGTAGCGGCCACTATTTTGATCCTAGATCTGAACCCAAACCCTCCTTCCTTCTTGGGCTTACAGAGAGAAGCCCACTCGACCACATGATATTTCGTTGGCATACCCTGCCCTGCCACAAAAATCCCATTGCAACAACTCAATCTTAATAACCATTGACGCTAGACACTTAAGGAGAGACAAGAAATATATCGAAAGATTAGAGAGATCAGATAAAATTAGGGTGAAGCTAACACCTAGGCACAAACAATTAGCATTCCATGAGGAAAGTTACTTTTCAACCCTCTCTAGCTTTGGGTCCCAGGCCAAAACTAGAGCCTTTCCAATACACAATGACAATTCAGGATTAGGAACGTAGATGGGTTCAGCTCGTGGAAAACTAGGTTTAGGTCCTATTTTTGGTCCCATTTATTAAATGGGTCCAGGTCCGAAACCGATTTTTGGACCTGGAACCATCCAATTCCAACTTGTGGACCTAGGATTCAGCCAATTTGGATGATATATGAGGAGTCTTGATTTTTTCCCCAAATCAACCATAAAAAATATCTCATTATATCCTTTCCTCTCTATCTCTCTCCCTCCCATCATCTCTCATCGTTGTTGTGTATGGTGGTGAAAAAAGTGCTCTCTCTCTCTCTCTCTCTCACACACATTCATTCATTCATGTGCTTGAGCTGTTTCTCCAATGGAAATCTACAATGGCTACCAAACAAGAAACGGCCCCCCTCCAGACATACACAAACAAAAGAATAGAAATCATCCAATATAATCAGTGGCGTTGGGACAATCTCCAAATAAAGTAATAGAAGCTTAGATCTCTATCCCTATATCTTTGAGGTGAGTTTGATTACACATCTCTGCCTCTTTTGGTTTCTTCTCAGATTCAATTTAGCAAAAAGTTGAAGTCTTACTGCTGTTTATTTCTTCGTTTTTCCCAATTCAAATGGGAACCTTAGCATTTCTTTTTTTGGGTTTGTTTTTCTTTTTTTTTTCCTTGGGTATTGATCATGGATGATTTTTATTTTCCTTCAAACAGGGAAACTGGTACCTAGCTGGTTCTAGTTTTAGAACTCCATCCTTTGACAAATGGTTCCGGCTCCGGTTCCACAATGGACCCGGACCGCATCCGACCCGCTTGGATCCCTATCTAGGATAGGTAGCCAGGAAGAAGCAAACTTTACAACTTAAAGTTGCTGCCAAACAAGATAATTCAGTTTTGAAGAAGTTCACTTTTAAACCTGAGACTTCTTCATAATACAAAAGAATAGCCTTAACATTCTTCACCATGTATTCATTTGCAACACAAAAAACAGAGAATCTTTTGCAAACTGCAAGTGAGAGATTGTAGGAAGGTTGCGAGCCACCTGCCGCTGACAACATCCAGCTAAAAGCTTTCCCCCTGTCAAAACAAGTCACTGGGCCCGGTTGATGGGCCCAGCCCATTGGGTCAACCCAATGGGCCCAAGGCAGGTCTGGCTCATTAAATTGAACTAGATCTGGAGGGATCCTTTGCAGATTTATCACATCCTTTGTACAGCTATCTCAACCTGTACGCTTCTATTTTAGCTTTGGACAGCTACAGTAATTGTATCATATTTAGAAAGTGCAATGTTATTAATAGGCATGCTGTGATCGTCTCTAGCATGCAATTCTCTCTTCGATTCTGCTTTTACTTGGTTCTTGTTTGTATTAGATTTGTTCACATGGTATCAGAGCCCTCTCTGTTAGCCTATGATCAGTAGTATATCATAGTTTGGAGATCACCTGCGCAGAAGCATAGTCTGCAGTCTTGTGGTCTATCTAAAGTAGAGCCCACTAGAGATCCTCTGCTATTTCCAAGCAGTCCATCGGAGCCTTCGGTAACTGCAATAGTCTGAAACAGAACCTGATCGTGTGATCTGCAGTAACTGGAGTCATTAGTCAATAGGGCCCACACTTGATCTGGACTAGGGAGCTTCATCCCACTGCGGTCGACCACCCAAGAGAAAATTTTTGGTATTTTTTCAGATTTTGTGGACTGCTGTAAGGTACTGATTTGTGGTCGTCTTTGTTTTGGATTTTTCACCTGTTAGTTTTAATCAAGGCCGTTGATCGCTGTGGACTGTTGTTGGATCTGATTTGAAACCAGCCTTGCTGAGTGCGGATTTTTTGTTTCTCCTGCTTCTTGAAACCTGATTTGAGGATCGGCCAAGTCCTAATAGTCATAAAGGGATTCTACCCCCTGTTCTGTTGGACGGCTAGACTTTTTTTTTTTTTTTCTCCTGGTTTCCTATCTCTGTTGAATTTCAAATGGCAAAAAAAATCTCTGGAATCAATGTAGTGCTGGATGGGACCAATTATCCCTATTGGTCCCGCTTGATGATGAATTTTCTAAAAGGACAGAAGCTGTGGAAATATGTGTCAGACAAGAAAACCAGTCCTGGCGAAAAGGATATTAATTTTGAAGATTGGGACGCTTCTGTAGGAAAAATAAATTCATGGATTGCAAATTCTGTAATTCCGTCTATTGGGAGTCAACTGTCAAAGTTCTCTCATCCCAAAGATGCATGGGATTATCTAGCACGACTCCATATTCAGTCTAATTCTGCTCGTCGATATCAATTAGAATTTGAAATTAAAAATGTTGAGCAAGGTTCAAATTCTATACATGAATTTTATGTTAAGATGACATCTCTTTGGGACCAACTGGCCTTAATGGACCACAGTTTAAGAATCCCAATGACTGCCACTTTTGAAAAATATAGACAGGAAACAAGGTTGGTATAGTTCCTTATGGCTCTAAGGCCAGAATATGACCATGTAAGAGGACTGTTACTACATCGGTCCCCCCTGCCACATGTTGATGTGGCTTTAGTAGAACTTCTAGCAGAAGAACAAACTCAGAAGACCTTGGCCAAAAGAAAGACTGTAGACACAGATCAAGTCCTTGTTGCCACCAATACTACAGTAGCAGCAAAAGCTATAGTGTCTACTTGCAACTACTGTAAGGAACTAGGACACTGGAAGAGAGATTGTCCTATATTGAAAAAGAAAAATACTCCTAAAGAAGCCAATTGTTGGGGTAATCGGAAACAAGGAAACAATCGAAGCTATCAGATGGCAGCAGCTACCCCTGTAGATCTCTCTACTCAGCTTCAAAGCATGATTGATGAACGTCTGCAACAATTGCTTCTTACCACTCCTGCCCCTTCCAGTACAACCTCTAGAGAACCAACTGCCTCTGCCATGACCTCCTTTTCAGGTAAACCACAGTCATGGATATTTGATTCATGTGCGTCTTCACATATGGTCTCTGATTCCTCAATTCTACGCTCCAATCATTCTTTACCTGTACTTATGAGTATCCAAACTGCTAATGGTTCTGTTATTCCTACCTCATCTGTTGGTCCTGTAAACACAAAAACTACATTCGGGTCTCTGTCCCTTGCCCAGTGTACTTTGTGTTCCTGGTCTTTCTGTAAACTTGATCTCAGTTGGTCAACTTGCAAATTTGGGATATCTAATTCTGTTCAATTCAAATGGTTGTATTGTGCAGGATCCGTGCACAGGGAAGCAGATTGGGACAGGCCGTAAAGTTGGAGGATTGTATCATTTAGAGACACTTCATGTGCCAGGCTCGTCGCATCTTGCATCTTCTACCCTTTCACCTATCTCTTCCAGTTTGTGGCACCTTAGACTAGGACATTTATCTAAGGCTAAATTAGATTCTTTGGTTTCTTCCAATTGTCTTGGTAAAATTCATCCAGGTGACTTTTCTGATTCCATTGGATGTAGAATCTCAAAACAAGTTAATTTACCTTTCAATAAAAGTACTTCAGTTTCTCTTGCACCTTTTGATCTTGTACATTCTGACTTGTGGGGACCAACAGTGCAACCCTCTAAAGGAGGATCTCTATACTATGTCTTGTTTGTGGATAATTACACAAGATACACTTGGATATATTTGTTAAAACATAAATCTGATTTCTTTGACACATATGTTCATTTCACCAATATAATTGCAACAAAGTTTTCAGCTAAAATTAAAACTTTCCGATCAGACTCAGGAGGAGAGTATCGGTCCCATAAATTTCTAAATGTCCTTGCTTCTCATGGCATATTGGCACAGCTCTCTTGTCCAAGAACTCCCCAACAAAATGGGGTGGCTCAAAGAAAACATCGTCACATTATTGAAGCAACTAGATCAATGTTGTACTCTTCATCTGTGCCAATTTCATTATGGGGAGAATGTGCTCTTACTGCCACTTACCTCATAAACAGAATGCCATCATCAGTTTTATCTGGTGTAACACCATTTGAAAAACTTTTCGGAACAAAGCCAGATTATTCCCACCTGCGTGTATTTGACTGTACTTGTTTTGTTTTGCTGCCATCAAATGAACGTCACAAATTGTCTCCAAAATCAGCTGTGTGTGTTTTTTTTGGGTTATGGACTTGAACAAAAAGGGTATCGGTGCTACGATCCTCAGTCGAACAAGCTACGTGTCTCACGAAATGTGACCTTCCTTGAACATGTCCCATACTACTCCTTACCCTGCGCAAAACATCTAAATCCTACACTGACTGTCCGCTCTCTTGACCCGTTTCCAGATCTTTTTCCTCAGGACATACCATTGTCTAAACCCACACCTGAACCTAAACCACTTCTAGTCTTTCAAAGGCGACCAACACCAGTTTCTACCTCCTCTGACAACGTAGATGTCCCTTCTGCTCCTGAAGCTTTGGATCATGCACCAGTTCGACAGTACCCCTTGCGTACTCGTACACCAGTGCAAAGGTATGGGTTTGTTTCTACCAGTTGTTTCTCACCTCAATATACTACCTTTCTTTCTAAGGTTCACTCTCACTTTGAGCCACACTCCTTTCAAGTAGCATCTCAATACCCTGAGTGGAGAACAACCATGGCAGAAGAGCTTACTGCTCTTTAGAGGAATCACACCTGGGATCTTGTTACCCTACCCTCTGGCAAGAAAGCAATTGGGTGCAAATGGATCTATAAGGTAAAAACTAGAGCTGATGGTTCAATTGAAAGGTACAAAGCTCGCCTTGCTGCTAAATGATACACATAGGACTATGGCATTGACTATGAGGAGACGTTTCCACCAGTTGCCAAAATGACTACGGTTAGAACCTTAACCTCTGTTGCAGCTGTGAAACAATGGGCACTTCATCAGTTAGATGTTAAAAATGCCTTTCTTAATGGCTATCTTCATGAAGAACTTTATATGGTCCCTCCACCTGAACTTCCACACTCCTCCACAGAAGTTTGTCATTTGAAGTGAGCCCTATATGGTCTTAAGCAGGCTCCTCGCGCTTGGTTTGAGAGGTTTACTAACGTAATCACCTCTTTTGGGTATAAGCAAAGTATGCATGATAGTGCCTTATTCACATGCCAAACTAGCACATGATTGGTTATACTACTTTTGTATGTCGACGACATGATTCTCACAGGGGACGATTATCTAGGGATTTCCAAGCTCAAACAGTTTTTTCATCAACAGTTTCGAAATGAAAGATCTGGGTCCTCTTCGTTATTTTCTTAGCATCGAAGTAGGATATTCCAAGAACGGATATATTTTGTCTCAACTCAAGTACTGCTTTGATATCATCCACCGTGTAGGACTCTCAGATATCACTTTAGTTTTTACCCCGTTGGAGGTAAATACTCGGTTACGCAAATCTGATGGTGTTCTTCTAGACAATCCTACTCGATACAGTGAAGTAGTAGGCAGCCTTGTCTATCTTACTATCACTCGACTTGATATTGCCTTTGCTGTTCATATTGTTAGCCAATTCATGGCACAACGAACCTCTATTCATTGGGGTGCTGTTTTGCGCATGCTTCGCTATCTACAGGACACTCAAAACTATGCCTTACTTCTCTCTTCCAGTAGTTCATTGTCTCTTCGTGCCTTCTCCGATTCTGATTAAGCAGGCGATGTTAATGATAGGCGCTCCACTACTGGATTCTATATCTTCCTTGGCCATTCTTTAATCTTGTGGAGAAGAAACAACCACAGGTATCAAAGTCTTCGGCTGAAGCTGAATATCGTGCACTCGCTGATACTACTTCTGAGATCATTTGGATTCGATGGCTTTTGCAAGATTTGGGTATTCATCTTCAAAGTCATACACCTTTGTACTGTGACAATCAGAGTGCTCGTCAAATCACTCAGAATGAAGTCTTCCATGAACGAACCAAGCATATCGAAATTGACTGTCATCTTGTTCGTCAACACTATAAACAAGGCAACCTTACCCTCCATTCGGTGCCCTCTGCAGACAATGCGGCTGACCTTTTTACTAAAGCTCATCCATTTGCACACTTCTCTTCATTGTTGCACAATCTCCTGTTGCTTCCACATGCTGAGCTTTAGGGGGGTGTCAAAATAAGTCACTGGGCCCAGTTGATGGGCCAGCCCATTGGGTCGACCCAATGGGACCAAGGCAGGTCTGGCTCATTAAATTGAACCAGATCTGGAGGGATCCTTTGTAGATTTATCACATCCTTTGTACAGCTACAGCTTGAGATAGCTGTACAAAGGATGTGATAAATCTACAAAGGATCCCTCCAGATCTGGTTCAATTTAGACAGCTACAGTAATTGTATCATATTTAGAAAGTGCCAGCTACAGTAATTGTATCATATTTAGAAAGTGCAATGTTATTAATAGGCATGCTGTGATCGTCTCTAGCATGCAATTCTCTCTTCAATTCTGCTTTTGCTTGGTTCTTGTTTGTGTTAGATTTGTTCACATCCCCACCATGATAAAGAAGGAA
Organism: Sextonia rubra; assembly: GCA_037013555.1. Classification (NCBI taxonomy): domain Eukaryota; kingdom Viridiplantae; phylum Streptophyta; class Magnoliopsida; order Laurales; family Lauraceae; genus Sextonia; species Sextonia rubra. Next base: position 56,181,695 of record JASUAD010000013.1, on the reverse strand, counting down.
GGGGAAAGAAAGAAGATCCCCTTGTCTCAAACCTCTCTTGGCTGGGAAGAACCCTTATGGAGACCCGTTAATTAGAATGGAGAACCAAGAGGACACACTCATCACAATCCAACTCCACCATTTGATCTAGCGAACCAAGCTTTCTTTCCTTTACCCTCAATGCACACACTAAGTGGAAATCAAAACAACAACTAGAATTTGTCTTCCATGGATGAAGGCACCTTGAGAATTGGAGATGATGGAAGGAATAACTTTTAGCAACCTTCCCACTAGCACTTAAGCTAAAATTTTGTCAGTGCTGCCTATCAAACTGATAGGACAACTATCTGATATAGAATCAGAACCAGACATTTTCAAGGCAAAAACAATAAAGGAAGCCCCCAAATTCTTCAATAGTTAAATCTCTCGAATAGAATTGCCTCGTGAAATCCAAAATGCCCTCTTTAACATCGTTCAAGAAAAATTGAAAGAAAGCCATCAGAAATCCTTCGAGACCTGGACTTTTATCACCACGAAGAGCGAAGATAGCACAGCAGATCTGCTCCTTAAATTCAATTTCCAACCAAGATGCATTTTCCTCTCCTATGGTTTCAAACTCAAAATTATTTAGAAGAGGACAAACCCTGCTTTCGAAAAAAGAAAGGAGTAGAACTATAGAATGTGCCCTACAATTCCTGATTTTTTATCTAGCCTCACATCACCGCCCATCAAGGCATTCGCTTGCTTCTTGATCTAGCCAAAGCCATCCCAAGGAAGAACTTAAGAGTTTCTGTTGCCGTCCTTCAACCAGAGACATTTTGAATTTTTTATCTTTCCCTCCATTTAATTTCCTCCTCATCTTCTTGAAGTATTCTTCTTTCAAAAGCAATCTTCTACTAATTTGTTCTGGCGAGAGAACAATAAGTCCTCTGAAAACAGAACTTAGTCGCAGTGATCTCCATTGATTATCAACATGAGAGTTGTGCACATAAGGCACATGATGCTTTCACATTCAAGAAAGGATGAACCATATTATATAAGTATGCAAAATGTATTAGCAGCATGATTTCAATTGATTATTAAAATGATTTTTGTCTGTGGCCTCAAGGCACATGATGTTTCACCAAGTTTATATAAGGATGAACCATATTATATAAAATATCAGCTTGTTTAGAAAATAAGTACTGATTTTCTTACAAAATTTATTGGCAGCAAAATTTCCATCGATTATTAACAAGATTCTAGTGTGGATTCAAGGCAGATGACGCTTTCACCAAGTTTATGAAAGGACGGATCATATTATACAAGAAAACTTAGAATGTACCAATGGGTCAACCAGACTGGTATAGCGATGGAAATAGTAGCATCCTATTTCTGTGGCCCTAGGTAACAGTAGCATACCATTGTACAAAAATAGAACCCGACAGTGGTGAAGTAGAATGACAGCATACGGAAAAAATCAAATAGCTGTCCAAGTCGATAAACATCTCTGCTAAGAACTTGTTCACCATTGCCACCAGCGACTTTTCCTTCGAAAAGAGCAATCTGATTAAGCCCAACATCTCTTCCCTTGCCAACCTGTTGATAGAAACTAAGCATCATCCAAAAGTAGTAAATGCATCAAGTGAGCTAATACTGAATCTGTATTACCTGAATGTATTCATGATGAGTAACATTGCCTTGGCGCAGTGTTGAATTAAACCCTGCAAGTCAAGTGACAAATAGATAACAACAGAATAAGTAACTCTTGTGGGGAAAAAGCAAGGTGAAGCATGACCTTAATTCATCTTTTGAAGAGTTAAGAATCTCATTCTGAAATATCAAATGCTAAAAGCAAAATGAATATCAAAAGGCAAAGGATAAAAGCCGGAAAAAAAAAAAACAGGGATTTTCTACTACCGAAATCCAGCACGGAAGCCATGCAGGATTTTCAGTGAGCACCATTGATTTAAGGGTGTCCTGCTCTATGGATAGTGGTAATAGAAAATGCTGCACCACCCCTCAGTAGACTCTCGTAGGTGAAATTTCAGCCGAAAAAAAAAAAAAAACAAGTGAAGAACTAATAGCACAAAGAAGCAAGGCTTCTAAAGTGTAAATAGATGAGGAAAAAACTACACAACTAGATGAAAGAATAGAAATGCATGATGGTCCTCAACATAATCTTGATGCGAATTGCCTCCCATGAGCTGAGCCGTAGATAAAACACCTGCTGACTGATGTGTGGTGCAGTTGTTTCTCTAATCGGGTTAAGATGTGGCAGTAATACAGAAAAATTCTCATTAAGTGAAATCGTTTCCCTTTGAATGATCCAGTGGCTGATAAACCACGGCCCTCCTTTAGTGTTGAAATTCATTCCTTCTCTGTTAGTTGGATTTATAGATTCAAAAGACTTATTTGAAGGAGATTACAGTGACTACCCGTGAAAGTACAGCACAAACTTGCGCACTTGCCATGTGTATATTTATTTTTCTAAAACTATGATCATGAAGATTTTATAGAATTATTGCGGCAGAGGTTCTGTAATATAATTGTGGTATAGCAATAGCAGAGTTCACTGAATAATTTAGTTGACTAGGTTTCATGGGACCTAAGGTTGATTAGGCACTCGATTAATGGATCGATTTAATTGATCAAATGAATTTAAAAAAAAAAAAGTGGACTCAAATATGATTTTGGAGGGTCAACATGGGCTTAACTGTGGTTCCAATTTTGAAATTAAATATGCTGAATTATGGAGACCCAAATCAGACCCTTAATGGGTCAGATTAGCCATCTAAATTCTAACCAAACCCAAAAGGATTCAGCTGACCCAACACCTTGAACCAGCCCCAATCTACCAGCTTATGCCTGATGAACAGATCCAACCAAGAAGCTGGTCGCACAGACCTTCCTTGTGGCACCCACGGTGCTAAGAAGATATGATCCAACCAAGAAGCTGGTCCCACAAACCTTCACTTTTTATGTGTAAAATCCATGTCCCTATCGTGTCCCTACCGTGTCCACGGCATGTGCTTGCCGTATCCGGGCATCAGAGCTTACAAGGAAGCATGTCCAATTTGCATAGACTCTCCTGGATGATACATTTTGAGGAGTTTTTTCTTTCCATGTTTTAGCCTGGAAAGAGACTTAAGATTTTCAAGTAGGGCCACTGATCAAAAAAAGATCAACTATGCACGTTCTCTCAAAGAGTTCAGGTTGTTATTTATCTTCCTACTTTATTGCTATTAGGAATCTTTAGTTGAGAACAGGAAATGATAGGGATACGCAGAAGTGGCTGCATATCCAAGGACTACGTATGAGGCTCACATTCCATAGAAAACCAATCAACCTAGATGTTTCCAATGTTAACGATTTCTTTCCCTTATTTTCATTCCCTATTTGATTGTTTAAAGGATTTTAATGAGATGTAATATTAAATCTAAGGTTCTATCAGTCTCTAGTCTCAACAAACAGTATTTATATTCATGTAATGGAATGACAGTTCCATCTTGGTTATTTTTAATGGTAATTTTTCATTTTCAATAATGTTGCAATTTCTACACTTACATCTTTTATTCCTTCTCCCCTGTTTGAGAACACTCCGAACAGATTGAAGATCTCTACAGTGGATTTTTGTGGTCAACAATAACCAAATCTCTACCTTTTGTCCTTATTTGAGTGGATTTTTCCATTTGATTAGCGATCAAGGTATCCTGGTGATGCAAGCCAGACCATGGGTCGGCCAACCCACTAGGTACAGTCCACAGGCCCAATAGGACATCTATTTATTTAGGGATTTAATTAAGTAGTTTAATTTAATTATAGTTAATATTAGTGAGTTTCTTATTTTATTTAGTCTTGTTTCAATATTAGAAAGTTTTGCTTCTTAGGGATCAAGCCAACTCCTTTATATAAGGATGGTTAGACTTCATTGTAATGACACATACCTTATTATCAATAATATTCGATTATGAGAGTTTTCTCTTTGGTTATGATTTTTCTACTCATTGTGAGTGCGCCATAGTGGCTGAATCCATTGATTTAATTTTCGATCGTGGATCCGGGGCCTGCATCACTTTTTCATGACGTTTTCCATTCTTTGATCTTCTTTCATAATGTCAGCCTTGATATCTGTTTTCTCTTTTCATTCGCCCTTATGATGAAGGTGAAGATGTAGGCGGTGATGTTATCGGTTGTAATGGAACAACGAAAACTCCTCGTCCCTTCCACGAGAAGGAATAGATATTCTTTTCTTTGTCATGCTGCACTTCACGGTCAAAAAGCCATAGTTGTCCCAAAAGAATATGAATGATATTCATAGGGATTACATCACACCAAATACAGTCCTCATAACCACTAATCTTGAAAGACATCAGACATCTATTAGCCATCGGAATCACAGAACCATTAGACCATGTGACTTTGTAGGGATCAGGTAGCATCTTAGGCACAGCTGGCATAGTTGTCAAGATCATTTCGATTTGGCTGAAACATCCGAGTTTACTTGTTTCGAAGCCTATTCCGAACCGAACATCTCACCTGAAGATGTTCGGTTCAAATATCGTCCAAATTCGTCGAAATTTAGGGTTTCGAACAAAAAAACCCCAAATTTGGACGAACAGTATTCGAATCTATAGATTCGAATGAATCTAGGGCTCGACCGTTAAAGAAGAGAAAATTGGCTCGACCGTTAAAGAAGAGAAAATTGATTGTAATCGAATCTCAATACGAAATAAATGAAAACAATCCAAACTTGCAATACCTGTTCTCATCGAGCATGCCAGCAACTCCTCGTATTCCCCTGCAATTTCTTCGACGGCATGCAACCTTCAAAATCTCATTCCATCTATAAATAGGGCTGGAAGATGCAGAATCAACCACGATTTTGAAGATCGTTGTTCGTGGCTGCCAATATCTTTGCAAAGAATCCCGTTGGAGTGGCTGTTGGCCGGAGTTCCTTGATCGCTGAAGATCTTTGTTGCTGGCTTCTAATTTGTTCGCAAACAACCCCGTTAAAGCCGAATCCTCAGGTGCGCATGATTTCCTTCCTCTGCGTTGCTTTCCATTTCCTTCCTGCGTTTGATTTCCCTGATTCCCGCTCCGTTTCCTTCCTCTGCTTTCCATTTCCATTTTCTTCCTTTGCATTCTGTGAATGGGTTGTTTCCTCTGCATTCTGCGAATGGACTATGGGAAACGATGACCGCTCCTTATATATGGATTTAACGAAATGGGTTTTGTGACTTATTGTTGATTGTCTGATCATGCGGTCCACAATTTTTTAACCCTGTAAATACAAACGTGTGGCCCACCAGTTTTTATCATGTTAATACCAAAGTGATGCCCACTTATTTGTATTGAATACTCACGTTGGCCCATTCTAATTTTTTTAAGACATATGATAATTTATCAAAGTGAGGCCCACCTTTCTTAAACATTGTAATATTATTCGATTTCATGTGATGATGAGGCACAGTTAACTTAATGTTGTGTGAAATTTGTTATTGGCTTACTATTCTTTTCTTTTTAACAGTTGAGACATTAAACTTATTGTTTTTCCTGGTCTTTTGTTTACTGCCATTGTATCAAAAAATTTGGAAGATTGCTTGTTTAATTTTAAAATGAGTGATAATATACCTATATCATCTGCTCCTAATACTATTAGATCTGATGATCCCGCATGGGCTTATGGTCATATAGATCCAACCAACAAGCAGGATGTAATTTGTCATTTTTGTAATAAGGTCATTAAAGGTGGTAGGATCACTAGACTTAAAGAACACCTTGGGGTTTGAAAGGAGATATTACACTATGTAAACAGGTGCCAGCTGATGTCAAATGGCAAATGGAGAGACTTGTTTTGGAAGGTAAAAGGAATAGAGCCAAGAAAAAACAATTAAATGAGGAATCGGAAACCCATATGGAGCTCCAACGGGTGATGCAAATGAAGATGATGTTGAAGTAGAAGAAATGGAACCATTCACAAATCCAACTACCCCCACCTCAACTAGTAGGAAGGGTAAAGAGAAGGTCCCTCAAACATCTACACAAAACAAAAAAAGGTGTGTGACCAATTTCTTTGCACCACGAACAATGCCCGGATCTCAGCCAGGCATGAAATTAGCTTTAGCAACAAAGGAACAAAAAGATGCAGCCGATTTAGCTATTGGTCGTTTTTGGTTTGAAGCAAACATCCCATTTAATGCAACAAGATCAAATTTTTACAACCAATGGCTAATGCAATCATTTCAATAGGGCCAGGTTACAAGATGCCATCATATCATGACATTCATGGAAAGATTTTCGGAAAAATGGTACTAGAAGTTAATAATTTCATGGAGCATTATAAATCATGTTGAAGTGAAACCGGGTGCTCTCTCATGGCTGATGGGTGGACAAATGAAAGACAACGAACATTGATTAACTTTCTTGTGTATTGCCAAAAGGGGTATTGTTCTTAAAGTCAGTTGATACAACTCCAATTATAAAAAATGCAGATGGACTATTTAAACTTTTTGATGAAATTGCCATATTTGTTGGTCCTGCTAATACTGTCCAATTTATTATTGACAATGATGCCACTTATAAAGCAGCGGGAAAAAGAGTGGCTGAAAAATATGGAACTTTTTATTGGACAGCTTGTGCAGCCCATTGCATAGATCTGATGTTAGAGGATATGGCAAAGCCCCACTTGTTTCCAGTTAATGCATCCACAATTGAAACAGCAAGGAAAGTCACAAAGTTCATTTACAATCATTTATCAGTACTAAATTTAATGAGAAGAGAATATACAAATGGGAGAGAATTGATTCGACCAGCCATCACAAGATTTGCTACCAATTTTATTAGTTTGCAATGCCTTTTTTAAATACAAAAAAGAACTTAGGCAAATGTTTACAAGTACCTCTTGGGTTGAATCTAATGTTTCAAGTACCCTGGTTGGCATGGAGATCACTGAGATAATACTCAATAATAATTTTTGGAAGGATGTTGAACATATTTTGAAAGTTAGTGAAGCTTTGGTGGTAGTTCTACAGCTAGCTGACAATGAAGACAAGTCTGCAATGGGTTATGTGTACGAGGCAATGGATCGAGCAAAGGAGGTCATTCAAAAGAGGTTAAAGAAGAAGAAGGATTACATGCTATACTGGAAGATGATCGATCGGAAGTGGGAAAATCAACTTCACAGTGCTCTACATGTTGCAGCATACTACTTGAATCCTGCATTTTTCTTTAGCCCTACATTTTCTAAGCACAGCAAAGTCATCAGGGGTCTGAATAATGTCATAGAGAGATTAGTTCCTGATTTTAATACTCAAGACCTGATTTTCAAACAGTGTGATGCTTATAAAGACTCTCGTTTTGACTTTGGTTCTGCATCAGCAATACAAAATCGAAATAAAATGTCTCCAAGTAAATGAAAGTTTTTAACTTCTCATTAACTTATTATATGGTTGTGGTTTATAAAATATAATTTTATATTTCATATAAATTTTTACAGATAAATGGCAGGATCGGTTTGGAAATGGTACCCCAGAGTTGAAAAAATTAGCAATTCGGATTTTGAGTCAATGAATCAATGCTAGTGGTTGTGAAAGGAATTGGAGCATCTTTGAACATATTCATTCTCCAAAGAGAAATAGGCTAGAACATCAAGATTGAATGATCTAGTTTTTGTGCATTATAATCTAAAGCTCTGTTAAAGGTATATCAAATGTTAATTTTACATAATTCTTTTTCAAATTGTTAATAATATAGTAAAGTATTAACTTATGTAAATTGTAGGGATATGCTCAAATAGACTTGAAATGCTGCCTCTGACCCTATCAGTTTGGAGAATATTAATATTTTGGCTAATTGGGTTGCTGAAGGAGCACCTCTCTTGACCATTGATGATGTCAATATTTGGATGGCTATGGAGCAACCAACACAAGTACAAGGGGATATACCTGATTTTGATGGAGGTGATGAAATGGGTGGCTTTGTAGGAGAGGAGTTGGGAGCAAATGAAGATGAAGATGATGATGATGATTAAAATGATGTATAGTAGCTAACTTTTTGCTTTATTTGGTGATGTTTGAGGGAGATGTATTTAAACCTTATCTTTTGCAAATTATGTTTATGGTGCTTGGTAGAATGAAATTTTCTATATACTTTTAATATATATACATTTTTAATATTTTCTGAAATAAATTTCCGAATTGGAAATCGAAATGTTCGAAATGCCCGAAATGTTTCATCTTGGAACCAAACCGAAATCGTGTCCGAAACGAACTTGACAACAATGCCAACTGGCCAATGAAGCTTGTCAATAACTTCCTGTGCAACGAGATTTATTGTATTATGTCAAGAACAAAATTCACCAACTTGTCTGCACACTTTACTCATGTTTGGAATTTATTAGCATGTTTCCATTCTTTTTTCATATTAGTGATGGTGAGAAGTTGATAAATGACAAGTGAGGGATTATCTTCTCTGGAAAAATGTGATTCCACAACATGAGCTCTCCTTTGTAGGAAATTTTCTTCCTCTGACTCAACTTGTCGCATGGGAGACTGTTGAAGCACGTGATAAATACAAATACCTTCATTGTATGCTTCGTGAATAGTGTTGCCGCGATTAACCTTCTATAAAATGTTCAGCTTCAAACCTCTAATGTAACAAATTAAATCATACAAGTCATTCTCATTAGGTCAAAGAAAACATTGCAATTCTTGAAATTGATGGGCAAGGATCAAAATAGCAGTTGCGGCGGCGGGCGTAGCAGTCAGTGGCCAAAACGTACGTAGCGGTGTGAATTGAAAAGGTTGTCAAAAATTTTAAAAATATATCCCCAAAATCCAGGATATTGGAAAATGTTAAAAAGTGATGCTCTTTTCCAATAACTAAGAAAGGGGGATGTAGCGGTCAATTTAGTGCAAAGAAGTTCAGTATCGCTGAATGATTATAAAACAAGAGTATTGATCTAATTTTTCCCACACATTTACGATGGTTAGCTATATACTAAGTTATCAAGCATTTCTAAATTCATAATTCAAATAATTAATTTAGCACAATTATACATAACAAAGGATTTACAAATTATAAAGTAATGCTTAAAAAAAGTTTTTGAGGTTCAAACCAAATAACAAATTAAGTTTCATTAAACAAACAATGGATTTTTGGTTGAGAGCAGAGAAAAGAATACAACTACCAACGGAGGTGTCTGTTAATACATTACCTAGAGAAGAGCCCTTGAGAGGAACTGTCTCCATTGTCTTTCATTCAGTAATATCTTAGTGTTCTTTTAAGTATAGAAAGGCAAAAGACTTGTATAGAAATGTTGTTTGGAGAGAAGAATGAAAGAAGTAAGCCTTACTATGCATTTTAAAATTTTTTGAAAAGTAACTATCAATCACACTTCATAGTGAACTTGTAGCGGCCGGTAGCAGCCACTACGGTTGTGAGCAACGCTAAATTCAATATAGCATAACGGTCTTGGCCGCTACGTCGGCTATTTTGATCTATGGACTAATGGGTATATGCATCAACTGTCAATTCATTTTACTTCAAATTGAGACATTGTTCAAAGAACTCATTCTTAAAATACCAGCTGCCATAATTATGCTCATACTACATTCATTGAACTTCACTAGAGGGTCAAAAGATTTAGATACAGGTTTCGATGAGAGAACACAAAATCTTTTTAAATTGTCAAAAAATAAACGAACTTAATGACTTGATCTTGTTAACAAAAAATATGCAGATGAAAATGGATCATTAATTGGAGCCTAGATCTCAGGCCTGCCAAGAAAAATGATAATTCCCCCAAGCAACCTCAAATTGCATTTCAAGCACGAACACCAATAGTTGCCAATGATACAGTCTCTATGACCCTGGCTCAGATCCGCGAGATGATCAATGCTTCTATCACTTCTGCATTTACCGCCATGGGTATTAATGGTCTGCCACTTCTTTTAACATCATTTCCTGCAATTCATTCTTCCACATCACTGACCACATCTATTACACACTCTACATGGTTTTTAGACTCAGGAGCCTCAAACCATGTGACCCCTGCTGCACAAAACCTAAAAGATCATAGATCTTATGCTGGAAAAGAGAAAATACTCATTGCAAATGGTCATCACTTTCCCATTTCTAGCATAGGTTCTTTAGAAATTTCAACACCTCAATTCCAACAATTTCACCTATCTGATGTTTATTTTGTTCCAAAATTAGCTGCAAATCTAATTTCAGCAGGACAATTGGTTGATAATGGTTGCTTAGTTGAATTTTCTTCTTCTAGTTGTGTTATACAGGAACGGTGAACTGAAAAGGTAACCGGGACGGTGAGTAAGCATGATAGGTTGTTTTTCCTGGACATGGGATCCGGTTCCTTAGGCTCTAGTTCTTTCTTTGCCTCTACTTTGAGTGTTTTAAACAATTTATGGACCACTTAGCATCGTCGCTTGGGTCATTTGAACAATTCTGGTTTGTTCTCTTTATTTCAAATTGATTGTTTAGAATCATCTTTTAATAATAAAATTAGTTCAAATCTTGTTAAATCTAAATGTGAAACTTGTTGTTTTAGTAAAAGCACTGTGCATACCTTTCCAGTTCACCATTCATGTGCAACAACACCATGTGATGTCTGGGGCATTGCTCCACATCTTAGTAGAATGGGATATAAGTACTATGCTACATTTATTGATGATTACTGTCACTATACTTGGATATATTTTCTGAGATTCAAATCTTAAGTCTTTTCTACATTTCAAAAATTTTATAATATGGTTCACACTCAATTCCAAAAATCAATTAAACTTTGCATTCTGACTCAAGGGGAGAGTATATGTCCATTGCATATTCTGAATTTCTATCTGACAAAGGAATCATATACCAAAAATCTTGTCCTCACACACCACAACAAAATGGGATAGCTAAAAGAATCGTCATATTCTTAAGATAGTCAAAACCCTACTCATTGAATCTTTGGTTCCTCCTATGTATTGGTGTGAAGCTGCCATACTACAGTACATATAATCAACAAAGTCCCTAGCTCTGTTCTTGGAAAACTCTCACCATATAAGTGCTTATTTGGTCATCCACCTATATACTCACATTTGAGAGTATTTGGCTGTCTCCATTTTGTTCATTTACCATCTCTTGAACATGACAAGTTATCTCATCAGGCTACACATATGTTTATAGGATATAGTGATAAACACAAAGGGTTCTTATGTTATGATCCAAATGAAAGATGGATCCGAATCTCTCAAAATGTTGTCATCTTAGAACATATTCCCTTTAATTATCTTCATTCTACTCACAAAGATATACAAGTCTCTTATCTTTGCCACTTTGCAGCACCTGTTTCAAAACCTCAGATAACACAATTTTATTCTCATTGTCCACTAACAACGCCTCCTACCACTCCTGTTCCTGATCAGCTGCCTCCGCCGCTTCCTACCATTGATGGTAATCAAAGAAGCACAGACACGGACGCGGAACACGGATAAGACATGGCACGGACACCTCGACACGGCATTTCTCAAAAAAGTAGGACACGGAAACGTCGAAGGACACGTTAATAATTTACATTTATTTATATATATAATCATATACTAAAAAAATAATATAATTTTAACTTTTTAATCAATTTAGCAATAAAAAAAATAAAAATTCAAGTACCAACTAACAAATATATCAAATTATCAAATATCAATACAATACTAAAACATAATTCGCAATCATTAAATGTGAAATATCGATAATTCCATAAAATCTATACAAAGAAAAGGGAGGATCATCTCTTTTCCCTCCCTCGAAAAAAAAAAAAACAAAACAAAAAACAAAAAAAAAGTCAATCTCAAGGCCTATTCTTTAGTAAAAGATTTATTTGTCTTGTGCCTGTGATATGATTAATATTAACAATCATACATTTGTCGGTGGTACAAAATTGTCATATATCAAGTTTATAAGTATTAGTAACCACATGTTAACAACTGTCTAAGAAATATCAATCATATGTTTATTGTTTAGCCATAGACACGAGCTAGGAATTATGGGACACGACGCAAAGAGAATGTCGGACAAGTGTCCGAAATTAAGATATTTAGTTCTTAATTATGGACAGAGCTAAAATAGTATCGGACACGTGTCCGAGAGTGTCCAAGGAGTGTCGGTGTCCGATACGTGTCTGACACGAAAACGTCACTTTTTTAGAAGTGTCCGTGCTTCTTAGATGGTAATGATCCTCTTGACCCACCTCCCTTTAGACGATTTAGTCGTATCTCGATACCTCCAAATAGATATGGGTTTCCTACATTATTAACCACTTCAAATTCGATTCCTATACCAACTTCTTATTCACAGCTGCTAATATCCCATATTTGCAAGATGCAATGGCAAAGGAATTACTTGCTCTCGAAGCAAATCAAAGCTCATAGGTCTATTCCTCCAAATGTTGCTATCATCAAAAGCAAATGGGTATATTCCACCAAGTTTAGATCTGATGGCAGTCTTGATCGCTACAAAGCTAGACTGGTTGTGCAATGCTTCAAACAAGAATACAGAATTGACTATGAAGAAACATTTGCACCAATTACTAAAATGACCACTGTTTAATGCCTACTCAGTGTTGTTGTTGTGGGACAATGGCCCCTATGGCAAATGGACGTAAAGAATGCTTTCCTTCATAGCCATCTCAACGAGACTGTCAACATGCGACCCCCACCAGGCTATGCATGCCCTTCTAAGCATATCTGCAAGTTAAAGAAATCCTTATATGGCCTTAAACAGGCTCCACGTGCATGGTTTGAAAATTTTCGATAAGCCATTCTTCAAGTTGGGTTTTACCAAAGTTCTAATAACAGCTCTCCTTTTATCAAACGCACATCCCAAGGATGCACAATAATGCTAATCTATGTTGATAACATGATCATAAGTGGCACTGACACTAAAGGTATCTCTGATCTCAAATCACATTTGATGCGTACCTTTCAAATGAAAGATCTTGGAACACTAACATACTTTCTTGGTATGGAGATTTCAAGAAACACAAAAGGAATACAAGTTCATCAAACCCAATATGCTATTGATTTAATTAAATCTGCTAGACTCAGTGATGCCAAAACATTTGACACTCCTCTTGAGCTTAGTTTTAAACTTAGCAAAGATGATGGGTGCCAGCTTGATGCTCCTACTATTTTTCGACACTTGGTGGGTAGCCTACTTTATTTGACTATGACTAGGCCAAACATTTCTTATGCAAGACATACTGTGAAACAGTTTGTAAGTAATCCGCACAAACCCTATCTTCATGCAGTATATCACATCATCCGGTACATCATGGGTACTAGAGATTGTGGACTTTTCTACCCAACTGTGTCATTTTTACAATTACAAGGCTATGTTGATGCTGAATGAACAGGCTACCCTAATACTCGTCGCTTTACTACAGGGTAGTGTATGTCCCTTGGCATATCTATCTTTTCATAAGTGTAAGAAACAAACCATGCCGTCTAAATCATCGGTCGAGGCAGAGTATCGATCTATGTCCTTCGCAAGTGGTGAAATTGTATGGCTTCGGTGACTGCTATGAGAGTTTGGTATCTTCCTTGCTAGTCTTACTCCTCTTTATGCTAACAACACCAATGCCAATCGCATTGCCAAAAATACTGTCTTTCAAGAGCGCACAAAGCATATTGAGATAGACAGTTATGTCATATGCCAACAATCCGTCTAACATTATCTCTGTTCCTTATGTCTCTTCCCACGACCAATTGGCCAACATCTTCACCAAAGCAATGCCCAAGGATCGGCATGACTATCCGCTTTCCAAATTGTTGCGTTGCTCCTTCCCACATCAATTTGAGGGGGAGCGAAGAAATATGACCAGCTTGGATAAGGCCCAACTCAAATAGGCCCACTCAAATGTGGCCTAACTCAAACCAAGCCCATCAACATAATATCCCATGTGCTGAATCCAGAGGATTATTATGTGGGATTTGGTCAACCATTGCATACCATACATTCCATGTACATTAGATTTTATATTAGTGATTTTCCTCTTCTGTATTTCAATTAGATCAATTACAATGTAATCATGCCCCTTAATTGGGCAATAGAGCAATATAAAGTACAAGCAGTTTGGCCACTTTAGGGACACGACAATCTTCTTCAAAACTCTTTTTCCCTAAGCTATCTCAAAGGATCTTTAAGATCCTAACACCATGAGGACCAAAGTTGTCTTGGTCTCACACCACAATACATGATCAAGAGAAATTCTGAAAGAGAGTTTTATTTATCACTCCATTACTGAATGAGAGGAAATAATCTCTTTATTTATAAAGACTTAAACTCTAATCCATTCTTGGAACAATCCTAATTAAAATAAACTATAAATCAAATAAACTAAAACTTTCTAATTACTCTTAGACTTATCCCTAAAATTCAGTTATTATTAAAATAGAAACTCCTAATCAGATTTTAAGATCTTCACTTTATTGGCTTGGGCCCAGTGAGTTGGCGAATCATGGATCTGGCCTACATCAACAATTGAAGCATGAGGCAAATGCATAAATTGGCCGATAAGCCCCCTACAAGCAAAATCTGGCCTCGTGATTGAAATCTATACAACTTTTCTTATGGATCTCTAAAATCTGCCCACATATTTTAGTGCGCAATGAAATCAAAGTTACAGAATCACTGCACAGACTTCTGCAGTTAAACCTAGTTGATGAATGTTTCTCAAATATACAGTCAGAATCCAAAGTTCCCAAATTACTCAAGGTTAAGTACTTCTTGAGTAAGCACACAAGTGCACAGGCGTGTGCATGTGTGTGTCTACACAAATGAGAGTGTCAAGGGCCAAAAGTAGAAAATATCGACATCATCACCACCCTCATAGCCTACTTCAGGGTCACTAACAAAAATGCATAAGATAAATAAACCACAAAAACACTTGTTGAGTTCACCATACCTGCAAATATATCCTCACTAATGTTAATAATGCGTGATGCTTTGCTGATACCGCCTCTGGTAATGTGGAAAACTCTATCAAAGACATCAGGATGTCCGTAATGCATGCGCACTCTATGATGCAAACAGATTACATTTCAGATTATGTATTAAGGCAAAATAACATCCAAGTAGGGAAATAAACTATACACTTACACAAATACAAACTTACTTCAGAGGATTTGCCAAAACACGCTGACCTAAGGTCACAAAACTTGTTTCTTGATTAGACATGAATGAAGCCAAAGATGATACACTGCAAACCATGCATAGGCATTTCAGAAAGATAGTAAAAATATTTACACATCAGCTAGCAGGAAGCACAAAGAAATACCTTCCTGTAAAAACGTGCTCTCTGACACCTAAAATAGTTGGTGAACGAATACCATGCTGCCCATTAAATTCTTCAAGAAGATTTCTCATTTTCAAAGCCTCTTCAAAGTAATTATCCTAGGAAAGGTAACAGAAATCACACCAAGATATAGTTGCAAAGAAGAAATGATCAACAGAAATATACATAATGACCAGATGCATACAATCAAGGAAGTTCTTATTAATATAAGTAGCTGGTAAGGTTGGCAACATTCATCTTATCATCATGATAATAATACAAAGTGAAACACCTATCTGAGCAAGCTGTAGTTGCAAACAAGAAATGATATACATAATAAGCATAATGAACAGATGCATATGATCAAGGGAAGTTCTTAAAATAGGCAGATTAAAACAACTGACAGCATTCATCTTGTCATCATGATAATAAAACGAAGTAAAACACCTATCTCAGTCTTTGATTGAGATCCTGTGGTGTGATCATGAAAGGCTAAATAATAACCACAGTGAGAAAAGAACAGAGAAATTAGAAGCGACCTCCTTGGCAAGAGGATTAGATACAACTAATCTTCCCTCGTGACAAAGGCAAGTCAAGATTCAAAAGACCTTGAAATGCCAGATGCTAAATGGGATGTTCCACTGAGGCCTGTAAGATAATAATGCGATATTAAGAAGCAAAGATCAAGAACATCACATAGTAGTCGAATCCTTGGCTTATGTGAAAGGTCTATGATTGTGCAGATGTAACCCATACCCACGTACAAAGGGTTCAGACCCATTTGGGAGACAATTCAGCCCCCTTAAATGCACTAGAATGTGGACGTATTCACAAAGCAGTCCTCATGGGAATTATTGACCACAATTAGCAGGCTGTGGGCCTAATACTGTAGTGACCCAAACTCCAAATCCAACATCAACGACATTATTTTAAAATAACCTAAGAAATTCAAAAAAAAAAAAAATCCTGACCCAGATCCACCATAATTGATAATTTGGACCCCACACTTAATACACAAGATTGAAGCCATAATTTATAGTTCCTAATATGTAATCAAGATTTAAGCAATGAATTAAAAAAAAATCTTAATTCAGATAATAGCTAGCAAAACAATTAAGATAATTAGGGACGCTTTATAAATTGAGAAACTTTACGGGGTTATTAATAATTTCTGAAAATAAGAATCTAGCCCACGAACCCTAAACTTGAGCCCAATTATGAAGTTATAAGTTAAAAGGCCAATTAAGTATTCCTTATAATTAATTATAATAATAATTGGATTTGTGGGTTGAGGATTAATTTGTGATTTCGGACAAACCCTAGGAGTAAGATGTAAATTACCAAGAACATTGTGTTACTTCAATTAGAGAAGCACAGTCTCCCTTAAAAACTAAATTAATTAAAGTTAACTGAAAGAATGCAACTAATTGGAGGGTATATTCATTGGGCGGCCATGATTATAGAGTATAATGCATTACTAGCATTAAAGCATGAGCTCCATAGCTATAATGCACAATACTTCAAAATGGGCAATGTATTGTATCGTGTTGTATCGTATCACATACTTCACTTTTTATGTGTAAAATTTGTATCCATGTTGTGACCATGACGTGTCTCTGCCGTATCCACACCGTATCTGGACATCATAGCTCCATAGGAATTCATAGTAGGGGACAACCAAGAGTGTTAGGAAGTGTCCAAGTGACATTAATACAAATAATTGTGACAAGAACTTCATGTTATGCACTGTCATGATTTCTAATGTTTTGAATTGACGCTTGAAACTTTCCGCAGCAAAGTTTTGGATAATCTCATAAATGCAGATAAAACTTTTAGTACTCAATACTTGAAAGGCATCTTCAGGAATCCGATTTCTGGCCGTGACGCTTGTTCTTCCTGTTTTCTCCAAAACAGCCCTTGATTTCATTTTGCAAACAAAATTTAGGGCTGCTTGGCCTCAGTTCTCGATCAATTCTTCTCCAAACCTCAGCAGGCCTTCTTAGGATGTGCAATTCACACACTGGATTTGGAGCAACAACCGTCACTATTGCATGTGCCAGAAAAGTTGGAATTTGATATTTGATGGAATTCATATTGCATAATTTGACTTAAATGTGTGGTCTTCACTTGAATCCTTGTTACCTTTGTATTGGAATCATGTGTTTCATGTGAATGGTGTGACATATTGGATGAATTTAGTGAAGAAACAGGTCACAAAAGGAAGAGGTCTAAAGTATGGGATTTAGATTATTTAATGTATGTGATTGGTCCATTGCTTAAAGGCATCTTAACAATTGAATTGAGATGGATGACTTGCTAGTCCAAAGGTTGGTTGGGTTTTACACATGTATCTAGAAGCATTACATGCCCTATATGGTTTCTGATGACATGCCTACATGTTTCCTAATTCGAGTTCTATGTTACCATGACACTCATCATCATGCGATCATACAACCTATGTCCTTGTGGGTTCTGCATGTGTGCAGTTGACTCAACTGTTATGTGTATGATTATGAGATGCGACCATGTGACATAACCTCCTTGAGACTTAATCACCAAAAGTCCTATGCTAATTGTACATCAGTCCATGTGTGTTTGTGATTCATATGCTATGCATAATTCTTATGAAGGCATAACCTACAATATGCGGGGCGCAATATAGCATGTAAGTGGCTGGGGATGCTCAGTTTCTATGTGGGGTCCATCATGATAAGATTCAAGACATGGGACAAAACATGCCTCGTGCTTGAGCGTTGCTCAGAATCCTTGCTGTCACTAGGGTGAAACAACAGATAAATGGGAGTCATCTACAGTGCTAGGTGGCCTAAGGGAATACAGGGTATAAAAATGGTTAGTCCATGTTGTATTCCATGTATGTGATCAAGGATGAAAATAACAATAGCGTCAGGCATAGTGGTCGGCCGTCAGAATGCTAGGTCGCGGGCAATACATAGCAGTAGCGACGATACATAGCAGTATGGCAGTGTGATTAAAAAAAGCTCAAATAATTCTAAATATTTTTCAGAAAATCTAGAATATTGGAAAATGCTAGAACATATGATCATTTGGCAAAAGTAAGTAACTTAGGGGGCTATAGAAGTCCCCTCATTGCGTGAAATCTTGTACCACTATAAAATTATAAAACAACATTATTGATTTATTTTTTTCTATGCATTCATGTTGGTTACCTATGCTAAGTTAAAAACTAATCAAATGCTCATAATCAAACAGTGTCATCAAAATAACATCACCATTATGCTTAGAATATAACATTTCGAACTTACATTTTGAAATATATATAGGGAAAAGTTTTCACTTAAAGTGAAATTTGATTAGTGCCTCATTTCCTATTAGAGTTAAATTTTCAGAAGTCCTATTTCCTTTTAGAGTGAAATTTGGTTGGGCTCTATTTCTTATTAAAGTGAAATATGCCTGGGATCTATCTCTCGTTAATATGAGACTTCGCTGGACTCTATTTTCAATTGGTGTGAAATTTGGTTGGGGCCTACATCCAATTAGAGTGAAATTTTGATAGGGGCCTATTTTCAATTAGAATGAAAGTTTGGCTAAGGCCCTAATTCCAATAAAGCAAGATTTGGTTAGGGCGTGACTTCTGTATTTTAATACTTGGGCCTCATTGTGCAGCCCACCAGTTGTTAGGGCTGTACCTTTTTCTTTTTTGTTGGGGCCCACTTAATTTTTTTATTTGAATCTACCATTAGGCAGGCCATAATTGGGGTCCATATGTAAACCTTTACAAAAGACAGAGGGCATGATCTAGTAGGGTATTCGCTGCCCTTTTGTTTTCACCAGAATAAAAGCATCAAGAGACAGAGAGAGAAAGGGAAAAGAAAAGAGGGAAAGGTAGGAAGGGAAAGGGAAAGAAGGAAAAGGAGGGAAGGAGGAGGAGGAGCTCTTGCTGTTGTTCCAAGCTACTGGTGCTACTGCAATTTCTGCGTGCTGTGATTCAATGTTGCCGCCGGGTGCTGCTACTGTGGTGGCTGGTGGCAGTTGCTGCTAGTGCTAGATGGTGCTGCTGCTCTCCATATACGCCTCCTTCTTGTGTTGCGTGCTGGTGCTAGAAGTTTCCACAGACTGACACACTTGTGAGCGCCGATAAATATCAAAAAGCATAGCAGTGGTTGCGGCCAATACACTACGTATCAGCCACTATTTACACCCATATGTGTGATTATGCTAGTGTTATTACCTTTCACTTTTGGTGCTATATTCATGATTGATTCAGTCCATGCTCATTTCAAAAGACTAGCCTATAGACAAGTTTTCAAGATTCTTGTGTATGATTTGTTTCTTATGTGGGAGTTTTCTTATGGGAATACGATCATCTATATGTTTTGTTTATGTAACCACATACCTGACTGTCATTGGATCCCACTCATAGCACATGTATCATGATTGATGCTTTTAAGCTGTCTTGATAATCTTAAGTGAACCATGTGTATCACGCTGTTCTTTTTCCTTGAATTTTTATGCCTTATCAGTGTCCAATTACTTGCCGGGCTTCATAGCTCTTTATGTTGTGAGACTGTGCAGGGTAAGTCTTGTGCAGAGAGCTACAGATGGTAAACTAGAACATTTGAGATCCTGAGTTGATATTCTTTGAGAATTTAGATTAGCTTGCCAAAAGGTTTTGCAATCTAAGTTTCGTCTACACTGGTCATGTTTAAGACTTGTTTCAGTTACGTAATTAAACTTTAAAGTTAGATAAGCTCTGACTGATCACATGCATATGGAAAAAAAATACTGATTTGAACCATGCTTACATTTCTGAATATGAGGGCCTCAGATTTCAGGTCATAACAAATACAGACGATTTGGGATCTAGATGCTACCATAGTGTGCGCCTGGCCAATGTGGGCCAGTAGTTGAGCCAAAATCTTTAGGCATGGTGATCCAGCCCAATTAGGCCTGTCGAACACCCCACTGGCTGTAAGAGGTGCATGCATGTGAAAGTTCTTTTTCTTTCCTCCTACTCTGCATTTAGTGGTGGAGTGGCTTGGGTTTCTTATCTTATTTCTAATGTTAATCACTAGAGTTGAAAACTCTTCTGTTCAGTTTCTTAAATGTAACAGAATTGCCAGCAGCCTAAATTCTTTGGCTGGTTTTGATGTCTGAATAAATTTGTCCCCTTTGTGCATAATGTGAGAAGCCTATGGCTCCTTTTATGATTGAATTGATCAAGGTTCTCTCTCTGTTTTCTTCTTTTCTTTGCCTCCTTGCATTACAGAGCATCAGATATGGTAACAAAGTTACATTGCGTCCTACAACAGTTTATTTTTTACCTACCCCAAATAAATTAGGCATAAAATCAAGTAATTTAGAAATGGAATAACAAAGATACTTCAGGGATGTATATCATGCAAGTCCTTTTTAATCCACAATAAAGATGATTTCTAAAAAAGGCAATAGAGAACCATCTAACTTATACAACTTTTCATGTGTATATATCATAATGGCAGTGGATTATGCCAGCAAAATATAAAAATAAAAAGATTCGGTGAAATAAATTCACCTGATTCATATCAATAGTCTGAACTGCATTTCCACGAGTAAAAATAATAGCATGGTTTTGATTCTCAGGTTTTCCTTCACCAAGTTTTGGATTTCCCGGCAATTTTATTGAGTAAATTTCCTGGAGCATAAGAATTAAAATAAGTGAGAAGTGGATCAAAATTGAATATGAAGCGGAACCTCACAATAAAAGCTTTTCTAATAAATGTTAAAGAGATAACAATACTCAAGTCCTATCAATGACATGACCTGAGCAATAAACCATATCAATATTAAAATCAAATATTCTGAGAAGATAAACAGGATAATTAAATGTTTACAGGAAGAAAACAATAAAACAAGGATGCCTGATAAGAAAAAATAATACAAACATTCTGAAACAAGGATGAACAATTATATATGGAACTACAAGAATATATAAATGTAAAATAATTATGGATGGACACTTTGCCACATTTTATTTCTTAAGAAAGTAGACAGTTAATAAATAATTACGCTTAAGATTTGCACGCTTCGCTCACTCCAAAGGGAGTAAGGAATGACAACTGCAAAACTCTTGAACAGGGCAGATTTGGTAGTATATGTGTTAAACCTATAATTGGCGAAGAAAGTTTAGGATGGGTTGGTGCAACTAAAATGAGAATGTACTGGCCCCAACCTGATTCCATTGAGGCACAGCTATAGAATTGCGGTTCTGACTAGCATACACCTATCAACTTGAGGGAATATTCTAAATTTCTGGTGAATAACATAAGCAACACGAGAGGAAAACGGTCCTTAAAACCCCTTATAGTAGGGGCACATCATTGGTAACTCCAAGCAAAAGAAACCTTGTGCATGGCGGAGGGAAGAGGTAGATATCTATTGAAGTCAAAAAGACATTTCATAACCACAAATTGGATGGAGGGGAAAACCATGGTGAGGAGAAAGCCAGAGACACAGCTCACCTTTAGTTACTAGAACTAATACTAATGCCTAATTAGATACTAGTCATTTACATAAGGGAAAAGATAGAATATAATTTAAAGATTGTCAAAGAGATGAAAGTTTACTCATAATATGATCTTGTAAGAGTCTTACAATTGAAGATAAGAGAGTATTGCATTGTCTTCTGAACCACAAGTTCCAAATAGAAGATCATCAAGAAAATAAGAGGACATGCATAGATGAGAAAAATACAAGAGAGAAAAAAGATAATGATGAAAGAAAATATTAACCTTGTCTTTCCCATGGATGTCGGCCTTGACAAGTTTTGAGTAGAACTCAGTGTGAACTATACCATCTTTTAGAGTCTCAACAACATCAATATAAGCAACTCTAAGAGCCTCATTCCTTCAAGAAAAGATAAATTTCCAATACATGAGCATGCTATGCTTGTGAAAGTAACGAACAGCAACTCTGAAGGTATATTGTTCTCACAGGAGTAAATATTGAGTTCAGATATTTTTTTCAGAAGTTAACAATAATATATTGAAAGACAAGATAACAAAACATGAATTCAGATCATCATAACACACTATGCTAAATACATACCGTTGCATTAATAATGCAATATCTGCAGCCCCTGGCTTGCGATCTTCTTTTTGTTTACCATATATCTGACATGTAACAACATATGTAAACTTCAAATCTGCTTCGGCTCGAGCTTTAGGAGACAACTCAAAGCCCTGAATGTTACTTGCATCAATACTAGGAAGTGTTGCCTCGGTATCTGTTAGCACAAGGCATGGTGGCATTACCTTTTAATTTAGAAATAAAACAATGATATGATAGAGAAGTGAGCAAACCTCCAGAAGCCACTGCTTCCAAGTAGCTCTGCAGCATAAGGGCTTTTCTGTAGTACATCATCCCACGGACTGCATAATTTAAAACAAACAAATGATGACATAAAGTTCAACAGTTAGATGCACACTAAATTTGTAAATTGACCTAATTAATGGAGGTCAGAGGCAGTGCATATTGAGTATTATGTGGTAATATAAAGCATGATTCGGTAGGTTGCATGGAACAAAACGAGCAATCTCATAGATGGGCCATTGTTTAGAATTTGCCGCAACCGTGTTTTATTATGTATTAGCATTCAATATATTCCCTCTTCTTCTAGACTATAAAAGTTCTCTTGTAACTGTCTGAAATCAGTGTTGGACCACCACATAAATGGGACGACGGCCCCAGAAACAATAATGTATCGAATGGCTGTGAGAAAAGCCTTTTTCACTGCTACAATATGAATCAAGTTCCAGTGGGGATCCCAGACAAAATCAAAACCTCTACTGTTATTTCATACTTATTTTAGCTACTGTTCAGTCAGTCAAAACTTGAATCATTGATGGGGTGTGACTGTAGGCTCAATTTTATATGCTATCGGGGCATCTATAACAATTCAGAATGGCTTGGTGTTGATAGAAATAATATCAGATAGTTAGATGCTGAATCTGATTTAAGCAATTCTAAGAATGAAATAACCTAGTTCTGTATTCAGTCTGCCCCAAGATATGCTTTCCACTATTAAGAATTCAAGTTGAATGAATACATGAGGCATCCAAAGTGGAACCCAATTTGATTGGAAAACCAAAATTTAAACGCAAATCAACAAGAAAATAATGTTGAAAGCAAAAGAGAAAAGTAGTATTACTCAACCAAATTGTCATCTAATCCATTTGAAGATCTTCAATCCCAATGAGAATAACTCAGTCCAAGGAGAAGAAAAAACGAAGAAAATAACTTCCACCCAAAATACTGCAAAATATATGCTGGGCGTGGCGCTCTCAAGTTTATGCTTAAATACAATGTTTGACAGGCCCAAAACAACCATTTATCTGTCCATATCTTACCTATAACCTTAACTCAAAGAAGTCCAAATACATATCAAAATACAAAATGAAAGAAACCAAAAAAAAAAAAAAAAAAAAAAAAAAATCAAATTGGTTGGACCAATGAACAGGGTGTTGGTATGTTTTGTTGTGGGCCCACATGGGCCACCTGCTAACCCAGTTGGGCCTGCATTGTAGGGCATATCTGAGCAATCTTCTTGCTTCTTTTTTTTTTTTTTTTTTTTTTGAGTGTGTGTGGGTGGGTGGGTGGGGGGGTGGGGTGCGGCGGCCCTATATTGGTTTATAGTGTGTACTAATGAAAAAAAAAATTGTTTTCTAGAGCTTTCAAATATTTATGATTTTTTGGGTAAAAAAATTCAAATTTGCGACAGCCACAAAACTCGACACGATGTCGCATTGTATCGTTTTTCAGGGTCCACCGCGACAACAATTGCGACCCTGACCACAACTTTAAACCATGATCTCTCAATTGTAAACTTAGAACCCCCTACACCTAGGGTTTTATGACAAGATATCAAAAATAAAAATAAAAAACAAAAAATTAGAAAACAATTAGTAAGAGAAGAATACAATTGAAGAGTCCATTAACCTAGATGGTTATTCAACCCTTGTTCACCACAAATTACAAATAAGTCCCTAGTTCACCACATATTACAAATACGTCCTACACATTGACTTACCCCTCCCCCTTTCAAGCTGGTGCATAGATATTTACTTTGACCAGCTTGAACAAAACAAAGTGCAACTAAGCTTTATTAACTGCTTTTGTAAGGAAATATACTAAATGATCTTCGGTAGAAATTTGTATGAGTAACACATCTTCCTCCACAGTTTTTTCCCTGATAAAAAGACAATCTAGTTCAACAAGGTTGGTCTTGTCAGTTATTAGCCAGTTTAATTGCAGATGTGCTATCAGATTAGATATGCATTGGATCATCTTACTTGAACCCCAATTCATCTAGCAAGATTCTTAACCACAATAGCTCATAGCACCAATAAGCTGCGGCCCTATATTCAGATTTTGCACTAGACTTAGCAGTCACAACCATAGTTACATAATTCAATGTATTGTGTCTCGAATCCCAAATAGTTCATTTCAAATTATTCGGGATTCAATTCGTTGTATTCGAAGGTTATAAATTTTGTAATTCGGTAAAATGTCGAAATGAATGAGGATAAGGTTTGTTGCACTATCACGTTAATTGGATAATGACTAGAGCGTAATACCTAATTACCATGCAACATTGCAATACATTTCACTTAGATTAGATGGTGTTCTAGTGCCCAAAGATCAAAATAGCAGCCGCTACACTCCGCCCCGCTACGGAGGTGTTACCGCCGCTAAAACCTGCAACAGTGCATAGCGGCCGCTGCATAGCGGCCGGCCCTTTAAAAGGGCCAAACAACACAATTTTTTTTTTTTCAAAAGCAGCTGCTGTCTCCTTCTTTCCCTTTTTCCTTTTCACTGTTTTTTGGTCCTACGTCCCTTCTTCTTCAAATCAAAGGGAAAAAGGGTCCAAAAACACATCAAGATCTACAAATATAGGTCTTTCATCTTCTTTGGAGAGAAAAGGCATTTCACAAAAGGTATTTTTTATGTGATTATTTTAGATCTATGGCTCTATTCCTCTTTTTTCCTTTATGAATCTCTTGGAAATGGCTTGTAAGTGATAGATCTATGTTTCCCATAGATCAAACCCCAACTTTCTATGGTTTATTTATTTATTTAGTATTTAGTATTCTCGGATTTTTTTTTTATTTTTTGAAAAATAAATTTATTTTTCTTAAAGAAACACCAACCAAATCACTTGAAAATTACTCCCAAGCATTAGATCTATGAATCCTTTAGATGAATTACACTTGCTTTCTTGTATTTTTGAATTTACTTAAATTTTTATGGTCATATTAGTAGTGTTTTAAAAAAAATAGTTTTTATTTAAATTTGGCTCACTAAATCACCTAAAACCACTCCCAAGTAGCCTAGATCTATCATTCTCATAGATCAAACCTCTATTTTATGGGTTTTATATTTATTTTTTATTTATTATTCTCGGATTTTTTAATTTTTTCAAAAAAAATTGTAATGTATAGACGCCGACTAAATTGCTTGAAAATCACTCCCAAATGTTAAATCTATAAATCCCACAAATGAATCACACTTTCTAGTTTCGTTGAATTTATTTAATTCTTTATGTTCATATTGAAAGGATTTTTTGAAAAAAAAAATTTATTTAAATGTGTTCAACTAAATCACTTCCAAGTAGCTAGATCTATCATTCTCACAGATCAAACCCCCATTTTTTATGGGTTATTTATTTTTTTAATTTTTTATTCTAGGATTTTTTTAATTTTTTTTATTTTCTTAAAGAAACACGAATCAAATTGATCAAAAATCACTCTCAAACTGTGGATCTATGAATGCCATGGATGAATCACTTTCTTTCTTGTTTTCTTGAATTTATTTCATTGTTTATGTTCATAGTTCATACTTCATATTAATAGGATTTTTTGAAAAAAAATAATTTTTATTTAAATGTATTCAACTAAATCATATATGCAAGTATTTATTGTGTGCCTCAAAGTTCAACTTCTCTCATCATTTATGATTTGCTAAGAATTAAGATGGTGCGCGATGTATATCCTACATGGGCACACGGCATAGCAGTTGATGGAAATAGATCGAGAATAAAATGTAATTTGTGTGGCAAAATCACAAATAGGAGCATTACAAGATTCAAGTAGCACTTGACTCACGTTTCAGGCAATGTGGTAGGATGTACAGTTGCACCAAAAGAGCTTAGAGAAAAGATGAAAAAGTTTTTGAATAACAAAAAAGAAAGAAAAGTAGAGATCAAAAAAAAAAAAAAAACAAAAAAAGACGTCAAGAAGTTGATGATGCCCAATTTGAGGTCTTTGGAGAGCAAATTCTTTTTTACTTTGATGATAAGGGTGATGACCCAGAAATGGAAATTGCAAGAAGAGAGTCACTTATGACGGCACAAATGGATGAAATGCGAAGAAGCACCGGTAGACACTTTGAGTCAAGGGGCTCATCTAGGAGAGGGGGCTCATCAAGGGGTAAAGGTATGGCTAGAGCAATGCGTTGAACATTCAGCACTCGACAACGAAAGAATGATGTTGAGATTATTTTTTCTTGTAAAACATCACGGACTCCTAGTAGTGCTATATCCAGTTCAATTGATCCTCTAGCACATAAAAATGAGTCAGCTAAACAGCCTAAAATATCCAAGTTGTTTAAGAGGGCCTTGAAAAGTGCAAGAGACAGATTAGCCTCAGTTACAGCAAAATGGCTAATTCACAAGAACATACCCCCTCAAGCTGTGGATTCTCCTTACTTCCAAACTATACTAGATGTTGCAGCTACCACTGGTCCCAGTATAACAGCACCTTCTGTCTATAATGTGGGGACCAAGTATTTAAAAATTGAGTATGAAGACATAAAAAGTTGGGTTGCTCCTTTTAAAGGTATATGGGAGAAGAGGGGAGTGACAATTATGTGTGACGGGTGGACGAACAGCACATAAACACAGTTAATAAATTTTTTTGAGTACTCTGCCACTAGGACCATCTTTGTTAAGTCCGTTGATGCATCTAAACAGTTAAGGACTGCAAAATATATTTACCACCTTATGGATAAAGCTGTTGAAAGTGTTGGTAAGGAAAATATTGTACAAATTGTTACAAATAATGGTGTCAATTTCAAGAAAGCCAAGTAGTGGTTAATGGAAAAGAGAAATAACTTGTTTTGGACCCCATGTGTGGCACATTGTATAAATTTAACGTTGGAAGACATTGGAAAGAGGGCAAATGTGAAAACTATCATCATATCTTGTAAAAGCATCACGAGATTTATCTATGATCACTCGTGGTTGTTGGCATCAATAAAGACATTTACAAATGGAAAAGCCCTGGTGCGTTCAACTACAACAAGGTTTGCCACCGACTTCATTGCCATGAATAGCCTTGTATAACATAGAAACGAGTTGATTCAGATGTTTGCATCAAAACAGTGGCCTAATTTAAAATAGGGAACAGCAACAAGTGGTCCTCGCTTTGACGTCCCCAATCTTGTTAGAGATAATAAATTTTAATCCAAAGTTAGAAATATTTTGAAGGTTTTTGAGCCCTTAGTGAGAGTGTTGTAGCTCGTAGATAATGATGATAAGCCGACAATGGGCTATATTTATGAGGCAATGGATCAAGCAAAGCAAGCAATACAAGAAAATTGCAGGTATTATTAAGAATTCCTGCAAATAATTGATGCCCAATAGAATGATCAATTGCACCATCCATAGCATGATGCAAGTAAAATCAATTTTTACACTACTGGTCTATGATTTTACAAGAGTTTCACTTTTATTTTGTATTGTATAAAGATATACCTATGCAAATTTGACATTTGAATTGTAGGATATTTTTTAAACACTCAATTCTACCATATGAACGAGAAACAGCATATAAAAGCAATTGATACCAAGTTGCGAGTAGGATTGAAAGAGGTGTTGAAGAAAGTAATTTCTAATTACAATAAACAAGTTTTAGCTTTAAAAGAAGTAAGTAACATGTCATATATGATATAAAGTTTATTATATTTTAAATGTATTGTGATTTGTACCTAAGTTGTGACAAATTTAAAATGATTTGTTCTTTGCATATGGTAGATTTCTATATATACAATAAGAGAAGGGAGTTTTGCAAACCCATTGGCAATTAGATCAATAACCAGCTTATATTCTAGTATAAATAGTTTTAACCTAGTCACGTACTAGTTTTAAATTTATCTATGTTACCTATTGTAGAATGGGGATTGTGGATGACTATTTTTTTATCTTCATTTTTTTTTCCAATTTCAGCCAAGTGGTGGATCAATTTTGGAGAAAGTGCTCCACACTTGAGAACTGCTGCCATTTGGGTCCTTAGCCAAACAACTTCTTCATCGAATTGTGAAAGAAACTGGAATACATTCACATTAATTCACACAAAATTAAGAAATTGGATAGCAATGCAAAAGTTGAACAAGTTAGTGTATTGACACTACAATTTGAAGTTAAGAGCCAGAAATAGACAAAGGAGGCAAAGGGATGATCCGAATTATTGCACTATAAATTTGGATAATATCTTTCAGGAAGATGATCCCTTACTTCCATGGTTAACTAATTTAGAAGATCCATTGTTAGATGGAGATGAGAATTTACACAAGGATATACAAGGAATAATGGAAGAAGACGAAAGAGAAGAAGAAAGTGAGCCTGAGCCACCTACAGAAGGTGGAATATCAAGAGGCATTGAACCTGAGCCCTCTCATGTAGTATCTACAGTGAGCTCTAATAGTTCAAGTTCAAGTATCGCTCCAAATAGTGACTCTCCATCTGGAGGAGGTAACGGGGCCGGGCCAAGTGGTTCTTACCATGACGACAAAGTAAATGCTCCTGTCCAGACTATGGATGAATTTCTAGATCCATCTCGTATGAGGCCAGGTCATGTTTATGTACGTCAAAGACCCTGTGATGGACAAAGAAATGGTGGTGGGAGTACGAATGTTGGAGGGCAACAAACAGCAAACCGGTACCCTATTTTCCATGACCCATATTCTGGGTACCAGCCGTATGTACATGGTCAAGCGGAATCGTCCTCACAACACTATTCAGAATCAGGGTCGTTTGATGAATATTCTCATCCAAATCCAGGTCTATCCCATTTCTTTGTGTTTGAGGATCTCAATGCCCATCAATATGGAAGGGAGTTGTAGTATATTGGTACCAATGGGAGTGGTGCCAATGATAGCAACAATGGCAACGGAGACAGCAATGCCAGTGCTACATATCCTGCCAGGCATTTATTTTGGTGCTAGAAGTATTCCTCTAATCATTTCTCAAATCTCAACTTTATATTAACTTTCATGTCTCAACTATTTAAGTACAATGTTATTTATAAAGTTATTATTTATTATGTCATTTATTATGTTGAATGTTGATTGTTGAATCACTGACTCGAGTGACTAGTCTCACTAAGTCTTAAACCCTTGACTCTTAAGTCTCGACTTTGAGTCTTGAATCTTGATTCTTGATACCATGTGAAAAATAAGATTGATACTATTATTTTTTAATTATATAGTGATACAGTACATCATGCATTAAGGGGAACGCTACGCCCCCTTATTTTAGGCTTTTTTTCCAAAACAAACCCATATTCCAGTTCTTTACAATTTTCTGAATTGTCTAGAATTTTTTAAGATTTTGCTAATAATTTTTTTAAATCACACCGCTACGTAGCACCCGCTACGTAGCGTTTTAGCAAACGGCCACGACACTATCCACTACTACTATTCTGATCCTTGCTAGTGGCCCCACCACAGAAAGAAGAGCATATTAGATTAGTTATCTATAAAAAAACCATTCTTATCAAATATTACTAAACATTCGATCAAAGAAAATGAAATGGATAATGAATATAAAAGCATAGGAAACTTAATCATAAGTGGACCAAGTGGCCAGGAAACTAGGAGGGACTACATATCCTCATCTGAATATTTCTGTCTTTGCATGTTGTATTAGACCTATGAATCATTGCCAAATGCATTGAGTTATAATAAATTCGAATCAGTGCATCGAACTCGTGGAACTCGAATTTTGAATTAATCGAATTGAAATACGAACTAAATGAGCCTGCCCTATCAAATTTTCAAATTTGATTAATTTTCAATTCAAATTAATCAAATTGAAAGACGAAATAAATGAGTCTACCCTACCTTGTTCGTGGTTCAATAATTAATCAAAATCAAAAATAAATGCGCCTATCATGTTATTTTGCTATTTCTGTAAATTACAAGAAAAGCCCCTCAAGGTTCTGGTATTTACATGACGGTCCCTAGTTCACCACTTATTACAAAGAAGCCCTACTTCTTGACTTACAACACCCTCAACTGCCACCAACCTCATTCCTTCACTTTCCTTCTGATGTTTGAGTTCATTAAGGACTATGTAAAGCATGTTCAAGATTCCATTAATTTGGCAACAAGGTTTTACATTGTATAGAGATTTGATAGATGACTCAGATTTAAAGTGGGATTTAGGGTTCAAATTCTCTTATATATTGTAATGTGATGCAGACCAAGACTTGAACATTTAGATCTATTTCAATAGAAGTGGTTTTTATGCACGCACTTTTTTCTTTTTCTTCACTTGGTTTTGAGATAACTCCCTCCAGATTGAAAATATTGTTCAGTAAATTTAGCAGTTCACGTGACTAATCTGTGATCTTTTTTCCCTGTTTGTTATGGATCCTCCGTTGATTGGAAAATTGGATTTGGATTCACAAATGATCTGAGAAATTGATCTATTTGCCTGTATCAGTTTCGGAGTTCACTATTCAATCCATGGTTTGCAAGTCTCTTTTTTCTTCTTTTTTTTTTTTTTGGGTGAGTCCCTTTTTACAGCTCCGAAAAATAAAAAAAGAACAAGAAGAAGAAAGAAAAAGAAGAAAGAAGAAAGAAAAGGTAGCTCCAACCTCCAAGGCACTGCTAGAAAAACAGGGTAGGTAGGCATGCAGTTAAAAAACGTAGCACACAGTAGGCATGCAGGAAAAAAGTAGCACAGCTACACAGCAGCCAGCAACAGATTGCAGCAGCACAACAGCTGGCGTGCAGCAGCAGGCAGCACATCAGGTAGCAGAGTCAACAGGCCAGTTTTTTCTTTTTTTATTGATCTCTCTCTCTCTCTCTCTCCCCCCCCCCCCCCCCCCCCCCCCCCCCCCCCCGAAACAACTGGCACCCTTTTCTTCCTTTTTATTTTTGTTCTTTTCCTCCTTTCCTTTTTTTTTTCTTTTTTTTCCCTCAAGATGCAGGCACATGGGACTTGGCCAAGTCACATCAATCCAATACCAAGTTGGGGTAACCCGACTCGGTAAGTGCCGAGTCCGAGTCGACTTGGGGACTCGGGTGATTTTTTAAACCATGATTCAATCTTCTGGGTCATCATCAATGGATAGGCCGACTCGCATCAATCAACAAATGAACTACCATACTATATGTTGAAGCAAGTTATGAGAGGATCAAATCAAATTCAGACTAACAGCAATCAACAAATCAGTACATAAAATGATGGTGCACCATATCCCTCAATAGCACAGTAGGATCAATTTAGATTAGGTACTGAAAGAGCAGACAAGGTAACATTACCATTTACGCAATGGTACTTGATGTACAAAGGCTCCTAAAAATATAAAGACCAAGGTAATATCATACATTCAGAGTCTTATATCTGCGTGCACGTGTGTGGAGAGAGAGAGAGAGAGAGAGAGAGAGAGAGAGAGAGAGTATGTTACCATATAAATGTGGAAAAAATAAAAATAATAAGATTTACCAAATGTTACTAGGGCATACTGAGTACTGACAATGGAAACAAGAGATTCTCAAGTGACAGTTATGCCAGCAAATTATGTTGCTAAGAAAAAAGATTTTACCAGTTCTTGCTAATGTTTGTCCGCGATAAGAAGCCCAGAAGCGGAGTTCCAGAATATCATTCTGGTTGTCAAGTTCAGAATCTGCAGCATTTTCATCTCTACCAATTCGAGCAAGAAAGTTCTTCCACTCATCTGAAGCACATCAATTTTGCATATGGTTACAGTAAATTATAAACAGTGGGAGCGCAGAGGTTGTGCATTTAATAAAATAAAATTAATAACAGGTATAGCATTAGCCTCAAATAGAAGAGTAATTATAAAGACTTTCAACCATTAATAATAATTTTAACACAATACATAAAAAAGGAAATGGTCCCAATAAAAACTATGTTAAATTATTGCCTAAGCTGCATTATGAGATCAATCAGAAGATTTTTTTCACTACATTTGAGGCCCAAACCATGAAGACAGTCCACCAATATTTGCTATATGATTTTCAGAATTCTCTGGGATTAAGAAATAAGATGAGATCACAAAACAAAATTTAGAAGCCACTGATAAAGGCAAAGTTCCGAACAAAACATGTAACCAGTAAGGCAACCGAAGAATGGAACATGGAAATAAAACAAAACTACCCAATATATGATCATATTCTATGATGCCCAGATACGGCATGGACACGACAAGCACATGCCATAGACAGGGTAGGGACACAGATTTTACATGTAAAAAGTGAAGTGTCAGATACGATACAACACAATACGTTGCCCATTTTAAAGTACCGTGCACCATAGATCATAGTAAAAAAAAATTAGGGGGACAGCCCATGGAAACTGAAAACTGCCACAAGTTTGCATCAATAGGTTCAAAAACACACAATAAATGAAAACAGAAGGTCTTCTGTCACAAACACTCCAATTACAATTAGCACCTTCCATAAGTTAAAATGGGTGGATGGAGATTAAATGGGATTCCATGATTACGTGGGAAAAGTGTCCAGGCATGGTTGAATACAGTTTTAAAAATATTCCCATCAATCTTTTTTTAAAGTTATACCCATCAAAATTATTGCCCTCAATATTCAAAATTGTAAAAAGACTAGGTCAACTGGATGACCCATTGGGCCGACCCAACAGGCCGGCCCGTTTGGTATGCCAATTACAAATTGAGAAATCTGTCATATGATCTGTAGACTGCTGTACATTACCATGTATAGGGTGTTTTTGAATGTTGTGGTTTCTATTTATGCTTTTAGCACAGTTGTAAATTAGCATAATTAAAGGAATCTCTGTATATTAAAGGGCTTGTAAGGGGATCTTCTCAGCAAGCAATTCTTTTCAATATCTCTGCAGTTTTTCTTGTTTTTCTGTGTTTTTCATGGTATCAGAGCCCCTGTTGTGAGAAACAGGGAAGATCGGACGTTGGTCTAGACGCCTCCAGACATAGGCTGGGTTACACTGGTGGGGCCCACACCTGATCAGCGAGGGAGAGCACCTGCTCAAGGTGGTCGACCACTTGTTGGAGACTTTCTGTGTTTTTTTCAGATTTCTTGGGCTGCATTAAGGTATTGTTTTTACGCCATTTCTGTTCTGCATTTTTTACCGGACTGTTTTCATCAAGACCGTCCATTTTTTAAATCAGCCATTGGATTAAACTTGATCAAGGCTTGTTGGGTGCGAAAATTGATTAGCCTTTGTTTTCTGAAAGCTGATTTGTGAATTAATTAAGTTTTGGTGGTCCAAAAGCCATTCTACACTCTGTCGACAGGGACGCCCAGAGCCCATTTATTCTTTTTCTTGCAGCTTCGCCTTCTGCTGTCATCTGTAATGGCTGAGAAGGTGACTGGCATTAGTGTTGTTCTTGATGGGACCAATTATGCTTACTGGTCCCATCTCATGATGAATTTTTTGAAGAGACAGAAACTTTGGAAATTTGTAATAGCAAAGAAGCCAGAACCTGACACCAAGGATCCTGCCTATGAGGATTGGGAAGCATCTGTGGGAAAAATTAACTCTTAGATTGCAAATTCAGTCACTCCCTCCATTGGACATCAATTGTCTAAATTTTCTCATCCTAAAGATACTTGGGATTATTTGACTCGGTTATATGTTCAATCCAATTCCGCCCGACGTTATCAACTTGAATGGGAAATTAAAACTGCAGAACAAGGCTCTCAGTCTATTCATGAATTTTATGTCAAGATCAGTGTTTTTGAAGGCGCAAGGCGCATCGAGGCGCTAAAGGTATCATGGGGCTTAAGCGCAAGGCGCAAGGCGAAGCGCGGGCTTCTTTGAAGCGAGGTGCACATTATGGATAAAAAAATAGTTATTTTGTCATAGATAAATAATTTCAAATTAACATTGGCAAGGTGAAATTAATTCACAAAAAAGGCAATAAATGTTAGAGAAGATTCGAAAAGTCATAAAAACATCAATCATTTAGTGCAAAAACAGCATCAAAAGTCAATACAACTCCAAAATCCAAAGTCAAACCAGCAAAACATATGGTTCTAAGGAGAACTTAATAATCATCCTCAACATCTACACCAAGCAAATCATAATCTTCTTCTTCATCATTGGATTTATATCCATCCACATCTTCCTCGTCAGTCTCATCTGAACCTACCTCTTCCTCATCTACCAATTGAAGAGCATTTGAAGATTTTGAAGCTCTTGGTGTTGCTCTTGAAGTTGACGTTGCTCTGGTTCTTTGACTACTTTGTCCAACTCCAGAAGCTGTAGCAACATCACCCCATGTCAAAATATCATCATCAAACACAAAATCATCATCTTCATCCACTTCTCTATCCATCCTCCCAAGTAACCACTCATTGCTTTCATCAATATCCTTCAAAGAAACGGGATCAAGTATGTCACGCATATCATATCGACGTTTCAATGCTCTGTTGTACTTAACAAATACCAAATCATTGAGACGTTTTTGATCCAACCTATTTCTTTTCTTGCTATGAATCTGCAACGATTAAAAAAGCTATTAAAATTTATATTTATAAACTAAAAATATTTTGAATTCACTGCACTTGAGATAAATACTCACATGCTCAAACACACTCCAATTCCGCTCACAACCAGATGAACTACATGTCAGGCTAAGGACTTTTATTGCAAATTTTTGCAAATTTAGTGTCTTAGAACCAAATGCACTCCACCAATCAGCTGTTAATTATAAGTAATTAGCATAAATTTTACCAAGGATAGACTAATAATTTTAAAAAGCTACTTTTGTAATATAATGGAATAAACTTACGTGATAAAATTGTTTACGTGGTGACCTTGTCTTCCTTTGCCTAATTGCCATTGGTATCCCAAATAAACCTTCAGCTTTTGTATACATAGACAACTCTTGACCAATCTTATCTTGTATGTCAATATTTGGGACCAGCCTTGCAATGCAATTATACAACCCAGTCATAACTTCATGATCTTGCTCAACATTTGGATTTGAATAAAATAACTCTGGGTTCAAAAAATACCCAGCTGCATGTAAAGGGCAATGCAATTGAACATCCCATCTTCGATCAACAATTTGAAAGATATTATTATATCTTTCTTCCTTTCCACCAAAAGCATTTGCAATTGCTTCTTTAGCCCTATCCATAGCCTCATAAATGTATCCCATGGGAGGCCTTTTCTAGCCATCAACTAATCTAAAAACACGAAGAAGAGGACCCGAGACCTTAAGGGCATAGACAACACTATTCCAAAACGAAGGCATTAACATAATTTGTGCAGCCCTTTTACCCAGCTGCTCCTTTGGCCATTTGCTGGTTGTCCATCTCTCTGAAGTAAACATCTTCCTCAAGTTGTTCTTTTGTTGATGAATTCTTGCTAAAGTGAGAAAAGCAGTTGCAAATCGAGTTTTTGCAGGCTTGATTAAATCTTTCAATTGTGTAAATTGCCTCATTATATTTAGCAAACCTGGGCGATTATAAATGAATCCATGTACCGCAATACCCCTTTCAAATGTTCTCTTGAAAGTTGGTATCTTAAAAATGTCTTCCAACATCAAATCCAAGCAATGGGCAGCACATGGCGTCCAATACAAGTTTTTATACTTTGACTCCAAATACTTTCCTGTTAGAGCCAAACCAAGAAAGAGAAAAAAAAAAGAGTTTTAGATAACTAATAATTTTTTTTCTCAAGAAAGAAGATTCTTAGTTTCTTACCTGCCAAGACATTAGCTGCAGCACTGTCAGTGACAATCTGGACCACATTAGTTTCTCCAATGCGCTCCACAAACTTGTCTATTAGTTGAAACAGTTTTTCTTGCATCCTTGGAGTAGTTAGAAGCGTCAATGGACTCCACAAACATGGTTCCTCTAGGACAATTCACTAAAAAGTTAAGCAATGTCCTCCCTTTCTTATCAGTCCACCCATCAACCATTATAGAACATCCATTCTTCACGCATTCCTCCCTGTGATCCTTCATCAAATTATTTGTATGCATTAACTCTTTTTTAAGAAGAGGAACTCGCATTTCATGGTAAGTGGGTGGTTTCATACCAGGACCATATTGCCCTGTAGCTTCAATCATTGGTCCAAAACTGTCATAATTAACAACATTCAAAGGAATCCCAGCATCATATACCCACCTTGCCAATCTTTGACATGCCTGATCTCTTAATTCTTTTCTATATGGGTCATTTTGATCAATTCTTGTCTGCTTTCCTTGGGCTTTTTTATTTTGCACTACATCATCCGGATTGGGAGTGAAGAATACATCAATGGGCCCTTTTTGCTTTGGCCTTTTAGGTTTGGAGGCAGTGGAAAGATTACTTGAATTTTTAGAAACTTGACTCGCCAAAAGTCTTTTGCCACGTTCATTGACCTCTACAACATCATCTTCATCATCTTCCAACTCATTAGCCAACTCATCAAAATAGGGCAACATATTCATTTGTTCTTTTTCTGTCTTTTTCTTTGCCATGTATTCTTTAATCTCTTCTCTAACTTCAGGTGGGCATTTTGGACAAGCAGTGATATTCCTATAACCCCCAGCAAGATGTTGCTTGACCCGAAAAACACCTCCATTTGATATTTTGCCACAAAAATTGCATTTGAACCTATTATTGTTCTGTGGATTTTCCAAGTGTGCATATTGCCATGCTGGGTCCTTTTTACTACTACCTTCGGCTGACATCTATATAGAACATACAATTGAAAAAAAAAATTAAAAACAGCAAGGCAGAAATAGAAATCTAAAGGGATAAACAATTACTCCAGCCCAGCAGACATATTTTGATACCAAAAAGGCAATAATCAACATGGTAGTCAATATACACAGACAAATACATTATCAACACCAAATGAATATTCATGCAAAACAGAAATCCAGAGATGAGAAAACAAACAGTAGCAGCAGCAGCAAAAAAACAAAGAGCAGCAGCAGTAAAAACAAACAAACAGTAGCAAAAAAAAAAAAAACTGCAAAAATAGAAATGACAGCAGCAAAAAACATGCAAAACAGGAAGAAAAATGCAGATAGCAACAACAGCTGGATAGCAGACAGCAAAATAAACAAGCAGATAGCAGCAGCAGCAACAGATAGCAGCCAAAACAGAAAAAAAAAAAAAAAAACTGTAGCAGCAGATAGCAGACAGCCATAAAAAAAGAAAAAAGCAGATAGCAGCAACAGATAGAAGCAGAAGCAGAAAAAAAATGCAGCAGCAGCAAGCCAACAACAGATAGAAGCAGAAACAGAAAAAAAAAAAAAAAAAAAGGAGCAACAACAGCAACAGATAGAAAAGAGGACTGGGCAGCAGCAGCGAAAAGAAAAAAGAGTTCGTGGGCGACAGAAAGAAAGAAAGAAAGGAAAATGCAAAGAAGAACAAGCCGGACATGGGCTGCAGAAAAAGAAAACACAAGCAGATAGCAGCAGCAATAGATAGCAGTAAAAAAAAAAACAAATAGCAACAGCAGACAGCAAAAAAAAAAAAAGCCAAGCAGATAGCAGGCAGCAAAAAAAAAGGACAGAAACAAAAAAAAAAGCAGCAGCAAAAAGGCATGGAAAAAAAATGCAGCAAAAACAAAAAGAAGCAAAAGAAAAGGCGGCAGCAAAAAGGCATGAAAAAAAAACAGAAAAGCAAATAGAAAAAAACAGCAGCAGCGAAAAAAAACTACAAAAAATAAAACACAAAAAAGAAAAAGAAGAAAACAGCCGGACATGGGATGCAGAAAAAAAAAAAACAACACATACCTCGCCGGACGTGGTATGCAACTTCGACGTGGACTGCCGGACGTTATCCTTCGCCGGACATGATCCTTCACCAGACGTGGGAGCTGCCGCTGCTGCTTTTTTCTTCTTCTTCTGTTTCCCCTTTTCCCCCCCACCGCTCGCTCCCCCTTTTTTTCGTTGCAGCAAAACAGGATTAGGGCATCGATGCTTTTTTATAGTTTACAAATTTTACATTTACACCCTTCTATTTTTCTTATTCTATTTCAAGTCCTTGCCTAATAAAATTTACAACATTTACACCCTTCTGTATTTCTTATTCTATTTCAAGATCCTGCCTAACAAAAAGAAGCCCACGCCTCACTCGCCTCTCGCCTAATCCCCAGGCGCGCGCCTCGTGCGCTTATTCTGCGCTTCACTGAAATCGCCTCACCTCACTTAGGGTGAGGCGCAACTGTTGCGCCTCGCTGCGCCTTGCGCCCAGGCACGCGCCTGGGCGCACTTTTTAAAACACTAGTCAAGATGACTGCATTATGGGATCAATTAGCTCTAATGGAACCCCAGTTTACCTGCTCTGCAGACTCAACTACTTTTGAAAAATATAGGCAGAAAACTAGACTGGTTCAGTTTCTTATGGCTCTTCGTCCTAAGTATGAACACATTAGGGGTCTACTATTACATCGATCTCCATTACCATATGTAGATGTGGCTTTGTCTGAACTTCTACCAGAGGAACAAACTCAACAGACCTTATCAAAGCGCAAAGTCATTGAGTCAGATCACGTCCTTGTTGCTGCTAAGTCATCCTCTCTAGAAGATCACATCTGTAATTATTACAAAGAACCAGGACACTAGAAGAGAGATTGCCCTCAGCTGAAAAAAAAAGCAGAATCAGAAAGAGCCAAATCGGCGTCCCAGCCAACGTCCCGAACACAATCAGACAGCGGCAGTGACTGCTGAAGCACCTCCTGATTTCTCTACTCAGATCCAGACTATGATTGATGAACGACTGCAGCAGCTCCTCATCGCTTCCTCCAGTGGTCCCAGTACTACTCAAGCTGAGTCGGTTAATTCTGCCATGGCCTCATTCTCTGGTAAATCTCCATCATGGATATTTGACTCAGGAGCCTTATCTCACATGGTTTCTGATTCATCATTATTGAGTCTCAGTCGAAAGCCCTCTACTATTCTAAATATACATACTGCTTGTGGCACCATTATACCTGTTTCCACCATTGGTACTATCACGTCTAAGTCTTCATCTGGACTACTATCTTTACCGAATGTTCTGTGTGTTCCAGGAATTGCTATTAACCTCATTTCCATCAGTCAACTTACTAATCTGGGTTATCTTGTCTCATTTAACTCTACTGGTTGTGTTGTGCAGGATCCTCGCTCCGGGAAGCAGATTGGGACTGGCCATAAAGAAGGGAATTTGTATCACATGACTTCTCTTCATGTTCCTTCCTCACCAATCCTGGCAGCGTCTACATCAACTTCATCCTCTAGCTTATGGCATCTTCGGTTAGGTCATCTGTCCAAAGGAAAGTTAGATTTTTTACTTGCCGATAAATGTCTTGGAAAAGTCACTTTGTCTGACTCTACTAGTTGTATTGGATGCAAGTTGTCAAAGCAAACTATTTTGCCTTTTAATAAAAGTACCTCAGTTTCCACTGCACCTGTTCACTCTGATCTATGGGGCCCTGCTGTTCAACCCACCAAAGGTAGACCCCGTTATTATGTTATCTTTGTGGATGATTACACCAGATTTACTTGGATATACTTGTTAAAACACAAATCTGATTTTCTTAGTACATACGAACTTCTCCACCATGATAGCCACCCAATTTTTTGCAAAGATCAAAATTTTTCGCTCCGATGCAGGGGGAAATATAGGTCACAAAAATTTCAAAACCTGCTTGCCAATCATGGTACAATAGCCCAACTCTCCTGCCCAGGTACTCCACAGCAAAATGGGGTAGCCGAAAGAAAACATAGACATATCATTGAAACGGC
Organism: Sextonia rubra; assembly: GCA_037013555.1. Taxonomy (NCBI): domain Eukaryota; kingdom Viridiplantae; phylum Streptophyta; class Magnoliopsida; order Laurales; family Lauraceae; genus Sextonia; species Sextonia rubra. The sequence continues at coordinate 56,141,411 of JASUAD010000013.1, read as the reverse complement.
TAGATCTATGCTACAATCCTCTTCCATGCCCATTACATTTTGGGGAGAAACTGTTCTCACTTCAGTTTATCTCATCAACAGAATGCCATCTTCTGTTTTGTCTGGGGCCACCCCTTTTGAGAAACTTTATGGTACAAAACCCACTTACTCCCATCTAAGAGTTTTTGGATGTACTTGTTTTGTTTTGCTTTCCTCTAGTGAGCGACATAAACTCTCCCCCAAGTCTGCTATTTGTGTTTTTCTTGGCTATGGTATAGAACAAAAAGGATATCGCTATTATGATCCACAATTGAACAAGTTGCGCATTTCCCATAATATTACCTTTATGGAACATATACCTTATTACTCCTTGCCATCATCACAGCCTGTCCCCTCTGTACAACCCCTTGACCCTTTTCCGGATTTGTTTCCATCTGAGACCAATCTTTTGCCTACTTCAGAAACCTATGTTGATCCTCCGCCACTTCTTGTCTATCAACGGAGGCCCAAACCTGACTCCATCCCTTCTGATGTAGCTGAAGTCCCCACTGTTCCTGAAGTTCAGGATTCTGTTCCACCACGGATATATCCGCTTCGTACTCGCACACCTGTGCAGCGTTATGGATTTGTTTCTACGAACTTGTCTTCCCCTCAATATCACAACTATCTTGCCACAGTTCATTCACATTTTGAACCCAAGTCTTATAATGAGACCTCTCAGTACCCTGAGTGGCAACAAGCCATGGAAGAAGAATTAGCTGCACTTCAACAAAATCACACTTGGGAGCTTGTCTCTCTTCCTCCAGGAAAAAAGCTATTGGTTGCAAATGGATCTTTAAGGTGAAGACAAATTCTGATGGCACCATTGAGCGGTATAAAGCTAGCTTTGTCACAAAAGGCTACACACAAGATTATGGAATTGATTATGAGGAAACATTCGCACCTGTTGCCAAAATGACCACTGTACGAACATTGATCTCTGTTGCTGCAGTTCGTCAATGGCCATTATATCAACTTGATGTAAAGAATGCCTTTCTTCATGGGCATCTCCGTGAAGATATCTTTATGGTACCTCCTCCTGGGGTTCCCCACTCCAATCAAGTGTGTCATCTGAAGAAAGCCCTGTATGGACTTAAACAAGCTCCTCGTGCCTGGTTTGAACGTTTTACTGAAACAGTTCTCTCCAATGGCCTTCAACAGAGTCAACATGATAGTGCTTTATTTACTCGCACTTCAAGCAATGGTATGGTTATTCTACTCCTATATGTGGATGATATGATCATTACTGGAAGTGATCATTCAGGTATTTCTGAGCTCAAACTGTTCCTTCAAAACCAATTTGAGATAAAAGATCTCGGTCATCTTCGCTACTTTCTTGGGCTTGAAGTGGGATATTCCAAACGGGGGTACGTCCTCTCTCAAATGAAGTACTGTTCTGACATCATACAGCGTGCGGGCCTTATAGATCTAGCTCAAGTTTCTACTCCCTTGGAAATCAATGCACGGCTGCGCAAAAACGATGGTGTGCCTTTAGATCATCCTACTCGTCACCGAAAAGTTGTTGGGAGTCTTGTTTACCTGACTATTACTAGACCTGACATTACTTATACTGTCCACATTGTGAGTAAGTTTATGGCTCAACCCACCTCGGTTCATTGGAGTGTTGTCTTGTGGATTCTTCGTTATCTACTGGGTACCCAATCATATGCCTTGCTTCCCTCTTCCGATAGTTCGCTTCATCTTCGAGCCTTTTCTGACTCTGATTAGGCAGGGGATGTGGATGATCGGCGTTCAACCACTAGTAATTGCCTATTCTTGGGTCATTCCTTGGTCTCCTGGAGAAGCAAGAAGCAGACATCCGTATCCAAATCCTCTGCTGAAGCCGAATATCGTGCTCTCGCAGATACTACCACTGAAATTGTCTGGCTTCGGTGGTTACTGCATGACCTTGGTGTTCATCTTCAAACTCACACGCCATTATATTGTGACAATCAGAGTGCTGTCAGGATCAAGGATGAAAATAGCGGTTGCGGCGGGCGTAGCGGCCGGTCACCAAAACGATACGTAGCGGGCGATACGTAGCGGTAGCGGCGATACGTAGCGGCGTAACGGTGTGATTTAAAAAAGTCTTCAAAAAAATCCGAAAAAATTCCAGAAAATCCAGAATATTGGAAAATGATGGAATATGTGTTTGTTTTGCAAAAGCAACTAGTATATGAGTATGTAGCAGTCCCCTCATTGCATGAGATCCTGTATCGTTGTATCAATAGAAAAAAATATGAATAATCAATGTTTTTCATATGGATTCATGTTGTTTAGTTATGTCAACTTAAATAGTAACTTTAAGGCTTATAAAAAAATATATTATAAACAAATTTCATCAAGATTCATTCAAGAATGAAAGATAAACTATGTTTAAACTTTATAGAAAAACAATATACTAATCTACTTAAAGAGCAAAAACTTTGTAATGGAGGAATACCTTGCTGATTAGCTTTAATCTAATACAAAAGGGAATGTCTTCCAGGAATCACATTGCTTTGGATGTTTTTGTTGATGATTTTACTGTTTTTTTGAGAGGACTTGAAAAATGGAGGCAAGGAAAGGGCTTTGGAACGGTGAAGAGGGGAGAGGATAAAAGTTAATAGGGAAAAAGTGGGTCAAAAAATCAACTGGGGGGTTTTAACCCCCCAAGCCGATACGTATCGGCCGATACATTTGTGAGCGCCGATATTTTCCAAATAGCGTAGCGCCCATTAGCGCTACGCCCGATTTATCGGCCGATACGCTTCGTATCGGCCGATATTTATATCCTTGGTCAGGATCACTCAAAAAGAAGTTTTTCATGAACAAACTAAGCATATTGAAATTGATTGCCATCTTGTTCGCCAGCATTATAAATTGGGCACTTTGTCACTCCACTCCGTCAGTTCAGTTGACAGTGCTGCTGATCTCTTTACCAAAGCTCAGACCTTTGCACGTTTTTCGTCTTCCTTGAACAATCTCCTGCTGCTATCGCACCATGAGCTTGAGGGGTGCAAAAAGACTGGGTCAACTGGATGACCCACCGAGCCGGCCCGTTTGGTATGCCAACTACAGATTGAGAAATCTGTCGTATAATCTGTAGACTGCTGTACATTACCATGTATAGGGTGTTTTTGAATGCTGTAGTTTCTATTTATGTTTTTAACACAGTTGTAAATTAGCATAATTATAGGAATCTCTGTATATTAAAGGGCTTGTAAGGGGATCTTCTCAGCAAGCAATTCTTTTCAAGATCTCTGCGGTTTTTCTTGTTTTTCTGTGTTTTTCAAAAATTACATCTGGAAAAGGGAACATTGTAAAACAAACAAGCGATGGCTGATCTAAAAGTATTGCAGTTAAACAATTCAACTCCTAACAATTAGTAACTGTGAATAAGACATTTAAAGTCACAGGCAATTCAAAACAAAAACAAGAACAAGTCCAAAATGAAATTAGTAACTGCCTAGAGCCTACCCAAAGTTCAGTTGACTTTCTGACCTGACAAAGACATTTGGATATCTATTTGAACAATAAAAAAGGATATAAAAAAAACAGTGTCTACTATAAAAGTAAGCATCAATTATAAAGGCCAAATCACAAAGACATTAATATGTATTTTTCAATACACAGCAAAATATAATGTAGCAAGCACACACATTGGAAAAGAAAGGGTTTATTACAGAGGATATAAAGAACATGAAGTACCAGGGAAGATCTTTTGCAGGTAAAACAAAATCGAAATCCCATCCTCATTTTTCTTTCTAAGCTCATCCATACTATATAACACAATCTCAGAATAATATGGAGTGAACACACTGAAAAACAAAGACAACTGGGTCATTTCAAAAATGAATTCAAATAATAAAACCAAATAATAGAAGGTTAAAAAAAATAGAAAAGTAATAAAACAGAGTTACCTAAAGGACAACATCTGACGAACAGGCTTGGCTTCTGGCATTTCCATAAAAAGTGAATTGGTAAAGAATTCAAGCCTGCGTCTTGCTTCTAGGTTTTTTGGAATATTTGTAGCTGACTCATTTATAGTCAGGACTGAATGCAATCTCTTAACTTGGGCTCTCTGCATTTCTTATATGATTACTATGTTTCATGCAAAAGAAATTTATGCAGTAAGATTAAATGTCACAGGACTAGAGGATGAGCTATATACCAGCTCGGGATCTTTTGGCCAGTTCAATTTAGAGAAGAGGTGACCTTCAGTTCTTGCTTTAGACAACATGCTCCATGTATCAATGTTTCCTCTAGAAAAATGATGCAAGCAATGTTAAAAGTATGAAAGAAAAACAAGATGTTCACAAACATGGAGATATGCATGTGTCTGCCATACGGCCCATACCTCATATTAACAGCAATGATATCATGTCGCACAACATCATAAAGATCTTGGAGAGCTTTCACAGCACCCTTTGCCGAGTCAGGTGATTCTTCTTTTTTCTATGAACAATAAGAAACAGAATCACCACATGAGTCAGGTGTACTCATGAACGCAAAAATGGCACTTATCAATGTAGAAGCATCATCAAAATTTGAACGAGTTTTTCATCCACCTTTGCAAGTTCAGGTAACAACCTCTTGTTGTAAACAGTAAGCCAGTAACCATACATTAACACACAGGACTGATGTAGGATACACCAACGAGACCACACAATGCAATTCTAGTGGGGTCAAAGTGGGACAACTAAACAGGATGCATGGTTTTATGGGAAGGTCACCTCAAGGCCAGGTTTCAGCTAAAAGTCCATCCTTCTTGATGATGGATATTGTTTCAAGGACCCCATCATCAACTCGTAGGCGTAGCAGAGAGCTATGATGCACGGATACTTCAAAATGGCCAACGTATCGTGTCGTATCGTATCCGATACTTCACTTTTTGTGTGTAAAATCCGTGTCCCTGCCGTGTCCATAAGGTGTCCTTGCCGTATCCATGCCGTATCCGGGCATCATAGGCAGAGAGTGAAGTGTTTGATATACTACAGGTGTACCCACAAACAGATCCCACATATACATGTTCCATACCACAACATATACATGTTCTATACCATCTCAGAAAAAGAAAAAGAAAAGCCCTTCTATAAAGAAAGTTACTGAGAAGGGAAACATAAGAAATTTACAAGCCGAACAGGGATGAGAAAATTAATAAAGTTTTGAGTCCTCCAAGTTGATCTCCCCTACAAGACTCAGGGCCTTTGACCTACTTCTTGGGCTTGGCAAACTAAAAAAGTCTCTTTCTTTGTCAACATAATTATGTCATGGATCTCACTGAACTTGTTCGTTTCCAAGACTCCACTCCTATGAGAAAGAGGCATGAATACAGACACGGATACGACACGATACGGACATGGCGATATGGCAAATCCTAAGAAAGCATAATACAGACATGGCTAGGACACAGCAAATAATAAATATATTTTTTATACAATCATAAATTAAATAGATATTGGTTGTTAGCTTTATTTAAAGCCAGCAACACACTTCCGTTTTCTACCCAACCACAACATTACAAAAGGTTCCGTTGACAAGCAGAGACTTTGAAAAGTTTTAAAAAAATATAAAAATAAGAAAGGACAAATAATAATATAAAAAATGGAGTGATGGGCGACAAAAATAATATTAAAAAGTTAAACAAATGAGAAGAGACAGCTCTTCTGAAAAAAGAAAAAAAAAGAGCAGCAGCAACAACATGGAAGAACAACACAGAAGTTCTGGAAAGAAAAAAAACACAAAAACAAAAGCAGCTGCAAATCAGTTCTGAAAAGTAAAAAAAAAAAAAACAAAGAAACAGCAGCATTAAAAAAAAAAAAAAACAAGTACCTTTTCTTCTTCTTTTTCTTCCAAACACAGATAGCGCACTTCTTCTTCTCCTCCTTCATACGCACAATCCCTCTTCCTCTTCCTCTTTCTCTTCTTCTTCTTCCAGATGCACGATGCCTCTCTCTCTTTTTTTTTTTTTTTCACAGAATTCCTCTTTTTTTCTTCCAAGGCGGCCGAACAACTTAGGGCAGCAAAGGGTTAGAGCTTTTAAGTTAACAAAATTTACATTTAGCCCCTTTCTCTTTTTTTTCTAATTTTAACCCAAGGACATTAGTTTTAACCCATTTTTATTATATTTTAGCCCCCTCCGTGTCCTCAACGTATTCCCAACATGTCCACCCCGTATCCGAGCTGTGTTCACAATTCAAAAATAAAAAATAAATTAATAAATAAATAAATACAAGACATGTGTTTGGTGTGTTGGACAAGTGTCCCGCTTGTGTCCAACACGGGCACGAGGACCCTATACAAGTGTCCGTGCTTCATAGCCTATGGACATACTCTTAGAAGTCGATGCTGAACTTAGTCAACATGATGGAGATCTCCTTCCTAATCCTACCATTTATTGTCATTAGTTGGGAGCCTCATTTATTTGACATTCATTAGACCAGATATATCTTATCCAGTAAACATGGTGTGTTCATTCATGACTACACTAACGCATCTTCATTTGGTCCCTGTCAAGAGCATCATTAGATATAGAGGTTTACCCACACGAGGAATGTTTTTTAGGGTTGGTGCACCTCTCCCACTCGCTACATATTCTAATGTAGACCGGGCAGGGTGTCCGGATAGTTGTCAATCTACTACAGGATGGTGTGTTTACTTGGGTGAAGTATTGATATCCTGAAAATGTAAAAAAAAAACAACATAAGGTATCCAAATCTTCCATAGAATTTGCGTATCACGCAATGTCTTCAGCTTACTCTAAGATTCTTTGGTTGCGCAGATTACTTTCTGAGATTGGCTTCCATTAAAAACAATCTACTCTTCATGCCAACAATTCCAAGTGCCATTCATATCACTGAAAATCCAATCTTCCATGAACACACCAAACATATAGAGGTGGACTGTTATTTTATTTAGGTTGAATATGAACGCAAAGAAATCAGCCTCCCCCATGTTTTTACTGAACGCTAGCTTGCTGATATCTTCACTAAAGTCTTCGTTGGCCGCATCACAAGTTATTGGCGTGCATATTGCTTCTGATTGGTCAGCATCAATTTTAGGGGGGATGTTAACATTAGCCCATGTATTTTACGCCTCTTGTAAACCCACTTGTATCCTAAATAGGCCTTGACACAATATACCATGAAAACACACATGGGTAAACATAGTCATAGTATCCATTATAAATATTATCGATTCCCTTTATGTTAGATTATCCTAGCTGTACCTGATTGTAATTAGCTTGACAAATGTTGTATTATAATCAACTACTGATGATAAAAGGGAGAGAAGATCATCTCCTCAAGGCAGAGAAACTTTCCACAAAATCATCTATTTTGTTAAAAAAATGTTTTTTTATATGGTATTATGATCTGTTCTATGATATAACTTATGTGAGGATTTCGCTTAGTATAAGTTGGAATGGAGAAACAAAATACATGCAGCCAACCCGAACATAGTTAGGACAAGGCTATGATTATGATGATGATGTGTAACTTTTCATCAATAATTACTAAGTTTCAAGGTTGTTTTAAAATCATCATATAAAACATTATATTTGATCAATCTAATAGTGGGCCCATTATTTCTTATTAGAGTGAAACTTTGGGTAGCACCTTATTTCCAATTATAGTGAAATTTGGGATAGAGGGAGGGAGGAAGGACGAGAAGGAAAGGAAGATGGAGAAAGTAGAAAGAAGAGTCCCTTAGTGACAACGAGCAGCAATTGCCGACCCTCCCTCCCTCCCTCCCTCCCTCCCAACAAACTAGTTTTTCTGTATTTAAAAAAAAATTATGCCAAAACCTGGGATTCGATGATTTCAGCTGAACTTGGGGGCCAAAATAATCTGAAATCTAAACCAAAGACTAGTTGATTAAAAGCTGTCAAATCTCTAATTCATGATCTTTTATTTTTACTTCTAATATTTAATAATGGAAGAAGACTTGTAAGACTAGTGACTGACACATGCCATCAATGACGATGCCAATTCATAACATCCCTCACACTTGATGACTCAATAGGCTTACAGAGACATCAAACTGAAATCATAAGATAGAGACCATTGCACTCACGACTACCACCGATTGTTCATACTATCTCCTGATTCTAAAAAACACAAAATGGGAAAACCGAGACACTTAAATTATTGAATTTGGTTAAGGTACCAACAAAGACCACATGTTATTGAATCTCGAGGCCTATTATTTAGTGAAAGATTTATCTGTCTTTTGCTTATGATATGATTAATATTAACAATCATACATTTTTCTATGGTATAAAATTGTCATATATCAAGTTTATAAGTTTTAGTAACCACATGTTAACAAGTGTCCAACAAATATCAGCCACATATTTATTTTTTAGTCATAGACATGAGCTAGGAATTGTAGAACACGTCCCAAAAAGAGTATTGGACAAGTGTCCGAAATTAAAATTTTTAGTTTTTAATTATGGATAAAGCTAAAATAGTATCGGACACATGTCCGAGAGTGTCCGAGGAGTGTCGGTGTCAGCTACGGATACGTCACTTTCTTAGAAGTGTCCGTGCTTCTTAGGTATTATCCAATGTGCAAGGTGTGCATGGAAGCTTCAATCCGAGCCTCACTGTGGGGCCCACCTGAGCACCACTTGGGGAGGGGTTCTAGGGGTAACTCTTCGTATAGTTGGGGCCTACATGTACAAAATGTGGGCCCCACCAGTTCATCCTAACCCCTTCATCGACAGCAAAAAAATTTTACAGCTTCAAATATTGACCCCTTGAACCAATGTTGCAGTCCTTTTGGATGGGTGTTTAAAAAAAAAAAAAAAGACCGGCATAATTCTGCAGGGAAAGGAGGGTGTGATCTTTTGAATGGTTCATCAGTTGTACACTGGATACTCTCTCTCTCTCTCTCTATATATATATGCACAAGCAGAAATACAGTATTCCCACAAATTACATATTAGTCCCTGAACTTTTTGTAAATACTGAAGGCTGCACATAGACTATCTAAACCAGTTAGGTACAGATGCACGACACATGTAAATTGCCAATCTACATCATGCAAAAGAAAAAAAAAAGGCACAATAGAATCAAGAAACAAGTGAAAGAAGAAATGCAATTAGCTGTAGAACCCCCAAGAAACATAGCTGTTGGAAATTTACCAGCATCCCGGTCAATGCGGTAACTCTAGTAATTACAAGTGGCAGCTTGCTAAGCTGAAAGTCATCATGAATCTTTTTGTTCTGAAGACTTTTTTGTATCTCGTTGTATATGCTGTCGACCCTGCATAAAGTAATAAATATGAACAGGGATTTTGTACCATGAAATAGTAATACATCAACATAACGAGACACTAACAATCATTTTATAGCATTATAGGCAAGTCACAGCAACATAGGTCAGCATCAATGAAGGAAAGTACATACCACCTCCTTCCATCATCATCCAGTATGGCTGTCAAGATGAGTTTAATGCTGTGGTAGCACTCCTCGACCGCATATTTCATGTATTCATCGCTCGTGATTCTCACCCAGAGAACTTCCTGTGATTCTTTGTTCTCTACCGCAATATCTCTAGCTAGAAATATCTGAATCAGAAATAAAACATAAACAATCACTTCCATCAACTAAAACCACTAATGCAACTAACCTTTGGGAAACAAAAAGAAACAATATCAAAAATTACAGCAAACAAGGAAAGTAGTATTACTTTGCTAGCAAGAAGGAACAAAGGCCATTGGACCAAAGGAAGATTTCCAGAATTCTTAGGCATAAGAAGTAATTCCATCTCCCTGAAAGCAGCAAGGAAGAAAATAAGAATGAATGGAATTGAAGATGACTTTTAAAAAGAAATGAAAAAAAATCAATCCATTAAGGTTGAGTAAGCCCAATGATGCTTACAAATTGTTAATGTAGTCTTCCTCTTGCAAGTTTCTTATAATTTCATTCCAGAAAGGAGAGAACTTAGCAGCATCTAACTTATTCTTTTCCACAACCTTCAGTCATTCAGCCAAAAATCTCGTTGGTTAAGAGTAGCATTTTCTAAACCATAAAGGATCAAGGAATCCAACCAAGAGAGAGCACAAAAAGAATAAATTTGAAGCAGTAGTACAACTAGCATTGTGAAAGACGGACTCTATAATAAATCATGGTTTTGCTTTCTCCAGGAATAACATATAGTGTCTTACCAAACCCACTCAACCAGGATTCAGATTCCTAATGGACCATCCAAACTCCTAACAATTAAAAAAAAAATGTTATCTTTAACTACTGAGCATCATTTCAAAATTCACTATGAAATATTACATCAACGCTGCAGTTTCATCATCAGCATTAGACTCATTCCAACTATGATGGGATCAGCTATATGAATTCTATACATCCATTCCAATCTATCCTAGGCCAAATCTTCATATAAGCCGCACTTCTTCATATCTATCCTTACTACTTCCATGCATGTCATCTCCACCCTCCTTTTTTTCTTGAGGTTTCATCAACCTACACATGGAAACTTTTACTCACTGGTAGCATAATTGGCCATCATTGGACACGTCCAAACGAATCTCTCTTAATTTATCATCTGTTGATGCTATAACCTTAAATGCTCCCAAATGCACATCTATGCTACCCTCATTTTTTTCATGTGTTGTTTCCAACTTTGTTACCATCAAGCTTCATAGATCATAACAGGTCCAATCATTTTCTATATCTTAACTATTCTCTTCTTGGAATGCGCTGACCACAAAGCACTATAGAAGCAAGTCTCCAATTCAACCATTTCATTTTCATCATATAGGACAAAAGGAATCTCTGTCTCACAAGAGTTTCATCTCTTTGCATATCTCTATTGGAGTAGCAATTCATATATTGCCTCTGTATAACTTATTTTAAAGCCCTTGGATTTTAAAGCCTTTTGTCATCTCGCAAGTTTTGCATACACCACATCTTTCAGTTCACCTACTAATGCTACGTTATAGGCAAAAAACATACACCTCCGCTTGTATATAAACAATTAAATCCTCCATAATTAGTGTAAAATGACAAAGGCTTAAAATTGACCCCTAATGCAAACTTATGGTCACTAGAAATTCCACCCATCTCTCCACAAGAAGTCCTTCTACTTGTTATCACTCCATCATACATGTCTTTAATGATGTCAATTTAACCTATTGAGACTCCAATTTAAAGCCCGCCAAATTAAATCTCTAGTTACCATGTCTGAATCAATGAAGACCATATAAAGATTTTTCCACTTTTCTCAGTATATTTTTCATTAATTGTGTCGAAGGGAGATGATAGTTTCCACCTTAACCTTCTTGGCATGAAAATAAATTGATTTTCCAAAAAAGCATGGCTACACACCTAGGGTCCCCATGTTCGTGCCGGACACGGACATAGCTGAACACGTGCCCGACACGCCACGAAACGTATTTGTTATTTTTTTTTAAATTTTTTAAATTTGGAAGCGGTGGGGATACAACAGGGCCACAAATGGGACGGCAAGACACGGAAGGGTTATTTTAAATTTTTTAATCCCCCTGTTTTTTTTCTTTCGTTTTTTTTTTTAATCATTGAGCGTGACCTAAGCTTGTAACAAAAAAAAAAAAAGAGAGTGTTAAATGAAGTTTCAAAAGTTCATAAATAATTCAGAACAATTTCAGACCAAATATGAAATTTTCCAAACAATCTTTTTTTTTTTGGCTACTCTCTATTCTAACTCTTTTTTTTTATTTTTTGCTAGTCTCATCTTCTTTTTTATTTTTCCAATATTAGTTGTGTTTTTTTTTCTATTAATTGTGACATTATGCTTCTTAATTTGGCTAAAAATATAACTATTCTTTAATTTTTGGATTACATATAAATGTATTATTTGTCGCTTCTTAACTGTGTCTGTATCTTACTTTTTTAGGATTTGCCGTATCGCCATATCCATGTTGCGTCATATCCGTGTCCTTTGTCCATATCCATGCTTCTTATAATATTAGAGATGAACTCCAATACTAGGGAAGATAGCTTCCATAGCTAACTTCCATTACTCTTTCACATAGTTTCATATTGTAATGCAGCAAGGTAATAATTGGATCATTAGAAGAATTCCAAATTATTCCTGGCGAAGAAAATTATAGTCCAGCAGACTATCAACTGAGAGGCTCATACATTCATGTTGTCCTGCAAGATTCTCTATATAAATTTAGATCAAAGGAGACTGTGGTTAGCCACAAATCAAGTGTGTAATTTGTTGTTGTCCAATCAGCCGGATTTGATTGAATAGTGAAACCTATTAAGATAAAGCTTTCATAATTTGACTCCCTTTTTTTGTGCAATACTCTCCCTTTATCACTCCCAACGTGAAAAGCCCAAAAATTTTCCCACCAAACATGCATTAGGAATCCATAAGAAACAACACTATCACAAATTTGTTTGTTAAAATAATCCATTAGAAGCCACCACCTTGTTTCACCTTGTTTTCATCACTCACTTTCTTGTATTACAGAAGTACCCTACATAAAAGCTATTTACAGATAGCATCTACTCTGTATTTAACATTTTCAAAAGGTATAAATTTTATAATTAATATTGTTAGAAAAACTTCTAATGCAAATAATAAGCAATTTGGTAAAGGAGAAGCATGTGTTTTCCATTTTCAAGAAATACTAGTTCATTCTTATGTTTTCACATTCCATTATTTGATGGTGAGTGATCAGTGCTTGTTAATATGTAAAATTAGTCCTGATTCCAGATCATGGCATGACAAGATTATAAAGGGGCTGCGATGATCAAAGTTGGGCTTAAGTGGGCCCCATAGAGCTAGACTGCATGTACAGTCCTCTCATAGGAGATTATTTTCCATCATTACAATGGTATCATAATGTAACATATGTGTACACTCAATTTGTGTAACCACTACAGAGATGTGAAGTACCAAAAAAATAAGAGTCATTTCATTCATAAGATCTCCTAATTTATTTTCAAATTCCTTGTGCACCAACAGACTACGGATTTGAAGATCTTTCAAGTGGCCAGAAAAGAAGAAAAGTTTGTGCCAGATACAAGAACTGATTATCTTCATTGAACCAGAACTCAAACTTCAAATTGCTTATCAATACGGCTAATAGGACAAATCATATTACCTGACCCGGTGAATCAAGCAAATCCCTGCAAGGAAGAACTCAAATTTAGAAGCTTCTATAAAAGAAATAAGGAGATACATAATCACTCAGTAGAAAGAAAGAGGAATGAAAAAAAAAATAAGAAACAAGATTAGTACCTCCTGGGTATTCGAACGTGAAGAGTGTTCATGAAAGCCCCGGGAAACTTATCAAATTGTTTGTGGACGGCATCTATAGATCTAATCTGAAGAAGGGAGAAAAAGATGTACCACATAACATAAAAGCAAGAAAATGAGGGCCAGACCAAACACATCTGCAGTACATGAAAATAGGGTACTAATTCAATAAATAACATACATGGGTGAAATGAAAGAACATTTTACCCATTTCACCCTTTTTGCTCACCGCGAAGAAAAGAAGTTGAAAAAAGAAAAAACCCGCCAGACAAGGAGGTAACAGAGAAGAGAGGGAGATAAAGAGGGATACGGTACGTTGCAGAAAAATTTAATATACAGCAATAAAAGCATCCAAACACAGCCTTGGAACAGAATTAGCTAAATGCAGCCTTGGATTAAAGTTCATATCATGTATAAATGAATATGAAGGCTTCTGAACTCAATCCAGTTGAACTTCAAGTAACACATTGTGATCATAACTTTGCTCAGTCAGAGTAGGCATGCAATAACATGAAAAAATGAAAGAAAATAACTCATACAACACAAATTAGAATTAGAAAAGAAAAAAATGTGGAAGTGCCAAGCTTAAAACTCGTTGCCTAAAAATTATTCACAATAGAATCAACTGTTGTAAAAGAAGTGATATGGGCTTTTATAAATAGGATGTTGCACAAATATAGTGAGATCAGACATTCAGAAGTACCTATCAATTATGTAAAAGTAATCGTATACCAAGAGTGTCCAGTGTCCACCATATATCAAAGTGTCAACCGTAAATAAAAGATCAAGGCAAGAAGGTATCACATTATCGTGTTCACAAGAACCATAAAAATAAAAAAAAAACATCCCATGGGTTTTTTTTTTTTTTGTTGTTGCATTAGCCTCTTTTTGCCGGATAGCTCCCCATCAGTTGCTCCTCTGCTTCAGAGCAGTGTCAGTTGGCAAGAGCTCTCCCAAAATTCTTTTGTAATTGCTATTCTTTCCAATATATCATTTAAAGAAGCAAAAATAAAAAGAAAATGTACACATGAAAAAGTGCCCCAGCCAAACAGAACGTATAGAAGAGAATGAGAATGATCCTATCCAAAACACAGGGACAATGACTTTGGCGTAAGACTGCACTGTGGTTCACTTGTATAGAGAAGGAACTGGCCCACCACGCATTGCATCTGACCCAAATAAAACTGATGGGTGATGAATGATGATAGCCATCAAGTGTGACAAATGACAATTTTGACAAATTTGCACCACCAATTTATTCTTGAGATCTCTTTATCAGATAGCCATGATCTTTCAATCAAGAACAATTCTGGGACATACAGTCCATGTTCGTTTCAACTATCCAACATGCATGCAGGTGGTCCAGGTGAGCTTTACAATAAAGCCCATACGGGCCATACCTAATATGAGATGGATGGCTCAAACAGGATCATTCCTCTTCTGTAATTCTGTTCGAAAATAACATAAAGCAGGACCATGATATATGCAGCACCATATTAGGGTGTGGACATCACAGTTTGGATCACGCCAAAACGCTGTTAACCTAAGATAAAAATGACTCTTCCACTTCCCCTGGTCGTGTTCCAGTATTAAGAAATTGAATAATCAAACAGAACTGCAATATTGAAATGACGCACCTCCCCCAAACGGTCTCTGGCACCAAGTAGGAACCCCACAACAGCTGATACAACAGTGTAGAATACATGGATATCTAATAAATAGATCTGTCAAAAAGTAAGAGAAACAGTTAAATATTAAAATTATCAAACAACTTACTGTTCTAAATGTAATTTATTTGTTCAAGTAAATCATTTTGGTCAATCAAGGATTTGATGTATTGTGCATGTACAGAAACAAAGAAGTTAGACAGAAAAACAAGAAAGAAAGAAAAAAAAATAGAGTACATAATGTATAACCAGTTGCAGACCTAGAATTTTGTTTGAGGGGGGAGACCCAAAAAAGGTGGTTCGGTTTTTACCACAAACCCAAAATTATCCTGTGGGTTTTGGTGGGTAGTCCAAGGATTTTTCATGTGGGTTTTGATTTGGACCCAGATTTGTCAATTTTGGAAGCGGATGCAGGTCTGACGGGCAAGTGCCCCCAAGACTATGTAGGGCACTCTCTCATATAAATATATATGTATAGAGGAATGTTAGTATGTATCCTTCCCTCATCCTTACATGGCTTTCCTTATTTATACTTGAGCATTCCTCTTTTTCATAAGCTTTTTGTCTTTTGCACATTAATATATCCAAGTATGGAAGTATCATGGATGCAAACTAATATTCTCCAAATTATATATATATATATATATAGAGAGAGAGAGAGAGAGAGATGGATGCACACTCATATATCCAAATATAAAAGTGTCCCACACCATAGGGTGAGGGATGGATGCACACTAATATTCTCCAATGCATACTAATATTCCACACACATATATACCCACACCAGAGCAATCAATTAATCAATCGCCACAATCTATCATCCATTTAGTGGGACCCACAGTCCCCAACACAATGATTACATCTTCAACAATGACAATAATTTGGCTAGTGGTAAACAAATGGCAATACACTCAAGACTCAGTATAGTCTTCCTTGAGCATCGTTTTTATATGGGTTTCATTTGAACTTTTTTAAATGGTATTTCCTTTGAACTTTTCCAACAGGTTTTTTATAGGGTAATTTAGGTGAAAGTTCAATTATTCAAACTTAATTAGGTAGAAGTCCACCTCCTAAGTTCTTAGTTGCAAGAGTCCACTAGTGCTATAAGATTTAATGCTTCAAGTCCATTCTATTTTACATACTTTGTGATAATAGCAATTCTAACCCTAATCATCATCATAATCATCAAAGCCTTATCCTAACCATGTTAGGATCGGCTACATGAATTCTATTTCTCTATTCTATTCTATTTTGAGCTAAATCTTTCAATAAATGAAACTTCTTCAAATCTAAATTAATGACTTCCATTCATGTTTTCTTCGGTCTGACCCTACCTCTTGATGGGCCCGCCACCTGTATATCCAAACTTTTTCTCACCAGTGCCATTACTAGCCTATGCTTAACATGCCCAAACCATCTTAAACGGGTTTCTCTAATCTTATCCCCTATTGGTGCTACCCCTAAATGTTCTCGAAAGCGCTCATTTCTAATTTTATCTTTCCTAGTTTACCACACATCCGCCTAAGCATTCTCATTTCCGCTACATCCATCTTATGAATATGCGTCTTCTTAATTGGCCAACATTCTGCTCCATATGTCATAGCTGGTCTAACCACTGTCCTGTAAAATTTACCCTTCAATTTCGTTGGCATTCATCTGTCACAAAGCACTCCTGAAGCTAGCCATCCAGCTTTTATCCTATGCTCCACATCTTTGTCAATCTCCCCATCCTTACTAATCATCGAGCCTAAACACCGAAAAGAATCTCTACGTGGTATCTCATGGGTTTCAATTTTGACAGTGGTTTCAACACTTTGTATATGTCCACTGAAGTTGCAATCTATATATTCTGTCTTTGTACGACTTATTTTAAAGCCTCTAGATTCTAATGCTCCCCGCCATCTCTCAAGCTTTGCATTTACACCCTCTCTTGATTCATCTACCAAGACTATATCATCTGCAAATAACATACACCATGGTACTTCTTCTTGAATATGCACAGTCAACTCATCCATAATTAATGCAAAGAGATAAAGGCTTAAGGTTGTTGATCCATAATGTAAACCTATAGTCACGGGGAATCTACCTATTTCTCCACTTGTGATTCTCACATTTGTTATTACTCCTTCGTACATATCCTTAAAAATTTCAATGTAACCTCAGGGGACATTCATTTTCTTTAAATCCCAGCAAATTAAATTCCTCGGTACCCTATCATAGGATTTTTTTCAAATCGATTAAAGGCCATATGTAGATTTTTCCTCTTTGCTTGGTATTTTTCCATTAATTGCCTAAGTGAAAAGATAACTTCCATAATTGATCTCCCTGGCATAAAACCAAATTGATTTTCAGAAATCTTGGTCTACTTTCTCAGTCTTTGCTCCATTATTCTCTCCCATAACTTCATAGTATGACTCATAAGTTTAATCCCTCGATAATTGGTACAATTTTATATATCTCATTTATTCTTATATATAGGTACTACAATGCTTCTTCTCCATTCATTCGGTATTTTCTTTGTCACAAGTATCTTATTAAATAGTCTACATAACCAACTTACCCCAACCTCTCCTAAGCATTTCCATACCTCTATCGGAATACCATATGGGCCTATTGCCTTTCCTGTCTTCGCTCGCTTCTAACCTTAAGATTTTCTTATTTCTTTTTAGGGTTTATCCGCCGGCCACTATTCCGACGACCACCGCCAGCCAGCTAGTGACTGGAAACTTTTCCAACCAACTTCCGGCCGAACTGTAGCAGTGCTAGCATGTTGAAATCCTCTTTTTTTAAAAGAGGGACAAAAAGGTAATATTTTAATGTTTCAAGGGCAATAATGTCCTCGTGGACTTAAAGCTCTAAAAACTCTAAAGTTGGACTTAAAGCTACATGAATTTTAAAAAATAGACTTGAGCCTAAAGCCCCCTTTATTTTTATTGGTCCCCTTTCAACCTTATTGAAAATAGCTTTTTTCGGGGAAAATTGGTAACAATAAGCACCTTCCACTTATGCTACTGGTCCCAAAATAGATTAACAAACAAAGGAACAAAAATAGAAAAACTATTTTACTTTAAACACTTGAATTATTTTCATTTTAGATTGACATTTTCACAAATACAATCGTTGAAAACCCTCCAAATTTTGGAAAATCTCCAAATAATTAACCGAACAAAGGAAAATGAACTGAGCAAGCATTTCAGATGAGAATACTTCTACTACCATGCAAGAAAACACATGGCCAATTCCAAGCAACAGAGGCAAAAGGCCAAAAGTGAAATGAAACAACTGTTGCATAGATAAGCAAAACTGTAAGTTATGAATTGCCATAGCCCAAGACAACTCAATCAACTCATACAAGACAAAATTCCCTGTTGAATGGCTAGGAGTTGGCTGAGTCACGAAGCAACACAGCTGTCATATTGGACTAAATGGTGATCAACTTGCCACAATTCAGAGTTTCAAAACCATGAAAGAAAACGCTATAGAAACTAGTGTTTTTGAAGGCGCGAGGCGCATCGAGGCACCAAGGGTATCCTAGGGCTTAAGCGCAAGGCGCAAGATGAGGCACCGGCTTCATTGAAGCGAGGCGCACATTATAGATAAAAAATAGATATTTTGTCATAAATAAATAATTTAAAATTAACATTGGCAAAGCGAAATTAATTCACAAAAAAGGCAATAAATATTAGAAAAGATTCTAAAAGTCATAAAAACATCAATCATTCAGTGCAAAAACAGCATCAAAAGTCAATACAACTCCAAAGTCCAAAGTCAAACCAATAATACATATGGTCCTAAGGAGAAACTAATAGCCATCCTCAACATCTACACCAAGTAAATCATAATCTTCTTCTTCATCATTGGATTTATATCCATCCATGTCTTCCTCGTCAGTCTCATCTGAACATGCCTCTTCCTCATCTACCAATTGAAGAACATTTGAAGATTTTGAAGCTCTTGGTGTTGCTCTTGAAGTTGATGTTGCTCTGGTTCTTTGACTACTTTCTCCAACTCCAGAAGCTGTAGCAACATCACCCCATGTCAAAATATCATCATCAAACACAAAATCATCATCTTCATCCACTTCTCTATCCATCCTCCCAAGCAACCACTCATTGCTTTCAGCAATATCCTTTAAAAAAATGGGATCAAGTATGTCACGCATATTATATCGACGTTTCAATGCTCTGTTGTACTCAACAAATACCAAATCATTGAGACGCTTTTGATTCAACCTATTTCTTTTTTTGCTATGAATCTGCAACAATTAAAAAAGATATTAAATTTATATCTATAAATTAAAAATATTTTGAATTCACTGCACTTGAGATAAATACTCACATGCTCAAACACACTCCAATTCTCACAACCAGATGAACTACACGTCAAGCTAAGAACTTTTATTGCAAATTTTTGCAAATTTAGTGTCTTGGAACCAAATGCTCTCCACCAATCAGCTGTCAATTATAAGTAATTAGCATAAATTTTACCAAGTACAGACTAATAATTTTAAAAAACTAATTTTGTAATATAATGGAATAAACTTATGTGATAAAATTGTTTACCTGGTGACCTTGTCTTCCTTTGCCTAATTGCCATTGGTATCCCAAATAAACCTTCAGCTTTCGTATAAATAAACAACTCTTGACCAATCTTATCTTGTATGTCAATATTTGGGACCAGCTTTGCAATGCAATTATACAACCCAGTCATGACTTCATGATCTTGCTCAACATTTGGATTTGAATAAAATAACTCTGGGTTCAAAAAATACCCAGCTGCATGCAAAGGACAATGCAATTGAACATCCCATCTTCGGTCAATAATTTGAAAGATATTATTATATCTTTCTTCCTTTCCACCAAAAAGCATTTGCAATTGCTTCTTTAGCCCTATCCATAGCCTCATAAATGTATCCTATGGGAGGCCTTTTCTCGCCATCAACCAATCTAAGAACACAAAGAAGAGGACCCGAGACCTTAAGGGCCCGTTTGTTAATTTTCCCTCATTGTAAAGTTAAAGTCATCTTTCATTTCACCACACAACAACCCAAAAAAATCTAATCAAAATACCACATTTCAAAAAAAATTCTTTTACCTTTTTACACAAAAATTCATAAAGTTACTTTTTCATCCCACTAACAAACAGAAAATATCTACTTTTAATACAAAAAGTCAAAGTTTTATTCTCTTTTCACTAAAAAACAAAATCTAATCATTGGATTGATTTAACCCCTCTCATTTTTTTTATCTTTTAAAATTACAATTCACCTCACTTCACTCTACCAGTTAAATTAACAAACGGGCCATAAGGGCATAGACAATACTATTCCAAAATGAAGGCATTAACATAATTTGTGCAGCCCTTTTACCCAGCTGCTCCTTTGCCCATTTGCTGGTTGTCCATCTCTCTGAAGTGAACATCTCCCTCAAGTTGTTCTTTTGTTGATAAATCCTTGCTAAAGTGAGAAAGGCAGTTGCAAATCGAGTTTTTGTCGGCTTGATTAAATCTTTCAATTGTGTAAATTGCCTCATCATATTTAGCAAAGTTGGGCGGTTATAAATGAATCCATGTACCGCAATAGCCCTTTCAAATGTTCTCTTGAGAGTTGGTATCTTAAAAATGTCTTTCCAACATCAAGTCCAAGCAATGGGCAGCACATGGCGTCCAACACAAGCTTTGATACTTTGACTCCAAAAACTTTCCGATAAGAACCAAACCAAGAAAGAGAAAAAAAAGAGTTTTAGATAACTAATAACTTTTTTTTTCAAGAGAGAAGATTCTTAGTTTCTTACCCGCTAAAACATAAGCTGCAGCACTATCAGTGACAATCTGGACCACGTTAGTTTCTCCAATGTGCTCAACAAATTTATCTACGAGCCGAAACAGTTTTTCTGCATCCTTGGAGTAGCTAGAAGCATCAATGGACTCCACAAACATGGTTCCTTTGGGACAATTCACTAAAAAATTAAGCAATGTCCTCCCTTTCTTGTTAGTCCACCCATCAACCATTATAGAACATCCATTCTTTACCCATTCCTCCCGGTAATCCTCAAATTATTTGTATGCACTAACTCTTTTTTAAGAAC
Organism: Sextonia rubra; assembly: GCA_037013555.1. Lineage (NCBI taxonomy): Eukaryota > Viridiplantae > Streptophyta > Magnoliopsida > Laurales > Lauraceae > Sextonia > Sextonia rubra. The sequence continues at coordinate 56,120,390 of JASUAD010000013.1, read as the reverse complement.
AGGAGCTCGCATTTCATAGTAAGTGGGTGGGTTCATACCAGAACCATATTGCCCTATAACTTCAATCATGGGTCCAAAACTGCCATAATTAGCAACATTCAAAGGAATCTCAGCATCAAATACCCACCTTGCAAATCTTTGACATGCCTGCTCTCTTAATTCTTTTCTATATGGGTCATTTTCATCAATTCTTATCTGCTTTCCTTGGGCTTTTTTATTTTGCACTACATCATCCGGATTGGGAGTGAAGAATACATCAATGGGCCCTTTTTGCTTTGGCTTTTTAGGTTTGGAGGCAGTGGAAAGATTACTTGAATTTTTAGAAACTTGACTCGCCAAAGGTCTTTTGCCACGTTCATTGACCTCTACAACATCATCTTCATCATCTTCCAACTCATTAGCCAACTCATCAAAATGGGGCAACATACTCATTTGTCTTTTCTGTCTTTTCTTTGCCATATATTCTTTAATCTCTTCTCTAACTTCAAGTGGGCATTTTGGACAGGCAGTGACATTCCTATAACCCCCAGCCAGATGTTGCTTGACCCGAAAAACACCTCCATTTGATATTTTGCTACAAAAATTGCATTTGAACCTATTATTATTTTGTGGATTTTCCAAGTGTGCATATTGCCATGCTGGGTCCTTTTTACTACTACCTTCGGTTGACATCTATATAGAATATACAATTGAAAAAAAAATAAATTAAAAACAGCAAGAATATAAATTACAAAAGGGATAAACAATTGATCCAGCCCGGCAAACATTTTGATACCAAAAAGGCAATAATCAACATGGCAGTCAATATGCACAGACAAATGCATTATCAACACCAAATGAATATCCAGAGATGAGAAAACAAACAGCAGCAGCAGCAGTAAAAAAAAAAAAATAAAACAAACAAACAAACAAACAGTAGCAAAAAAAAAAAGAAAAAAACTGCAGAAATAGAAATGACAGCAGCAAAAAACATGCAAAACAGGAAGAAAAATGCAGATAGCAGCAGCAAAAAAAAACATGAAAAAAAATAACGCAGCAAAAAAAAAATACAGCAGTGGAAAAGAAAAAAAAAGAAACAGAAAAGCAGCAGCAGCTGAATAGCAGACAGCAAAAAAAAAAAAGCAGATGGCAGCAAAAGATGGCAGCATCAGCAGCAGTAGATAGCAGACAGCAAAAAAAATAATAAAACAAGCAGATAGCAGCAGCAGATAGCATGCAGCAAAAAAAAAAGGGGGCAGAAACAAAAAAAAAAGCAGCAGCAGCAGGAAAAATAAACACGCAGCAGATAGCAGACAGCAAAAAAAAAAAAAAACAAGCAGATGGCAGGCAGCAAAAAAAGGGCAAAAACAGGAAAAAAAAAAGCAGCAGCAACAGGAAAAATAAAAACGCAGCAGCAGATAGCAGCAACAAAAAGGCATGGAAAAAAAAAACAGAAAAGCAAATAGAAAAAAGCAGCAGCAGTGAAAAGAAAACTACAAAAAACAAAACAAAGAGCAGCAACAAAACAGAAAGCAAAAAAGAAAACGCAAAAAAGAAAAAGAAGAAAACAGCCTCGCCGGACGTGGGATGCAACTTGGACGTGGCCTGCCGGACATGATCCTTCGCCAGACGTGATCCTTTGCCGGACAAGGGAGCTGCTGCTTCTTCTTTCTTCTTCCGTTTTCCCTTCTTTCCTCTTTCAGAAACGGCGCTTCCCCCTTTCTTTCGTTGGATTAGGGCATCGTTGCTTTTATAATTTTCAAATTTTACATTTGCACCCTTCTATTTTTCTTATTCTATTTTAAGACCTTGCCCAACAAAATTTACAAATTTTACATTCACACCCTAACAAAAAGAAGCCCACGCCTCACTCGCCTCTCGCCTGAGCCCCAGGTGCGTGCCTCATGCGCTTAATATGCGCCTCACTGAAGTCGCCTCACCTCTCATGGGGTGAGGCGCAACTACTGCGCCTCGCTTGGCCTTGCGGCCAGGCGCGCACCTGGGCACGCTTTTTAAATCACTAATGGAAACAACATTGGATAGAATTATTAATAGAATTATATTTCTACAATGAGCACAACTAAACAGGAGTCCTACAGTATGATTGATGCTGGACAGATTTGAGGTTGGCCAGCCCATTGGGCCCAGACAACAGGCCCAAAAAAATTTTAACGGAAGGTCCAAAAAGGGTAGACTTCCAGAGGGTGAAGCATACGTTAGTAGTAGCTAGATATCTTTTCCAAATAGAATTAGGGAACTAGTGGCGCCATGAAGGATTGCAATCCCTCTTATTAAGAAGTTGATTGATGAATACAAAAATTTTCTCAAGTTATCTCTCGGTTGTCCATCTTTGGTCTGAGACCAAGACCATCTGTGGTGTGAACATGGTTAAAAAAATTGGCCGATACCGGTCCGTATCGGCCGATACGAACCGATATCGGCCAGTACCGGTCCGATATTTTGAAGTTTATCAGTCTCGGTACCGGTCTCACCAAATATCGCCAATTTATCGCGATATATCGGCCGTTTTTTCAATTTATCGGCAGAACCGATATATCGGCCGATATTTTCAAAATATCGGCCGATAATATATATATACCATCTAACCCTAATTTTTCCCTCTTTCTCCCCCTCTACTCATCCTCCTCTACCCAAAGTCAGCCATCTTGCTGCTTCTCCTCCATAAGCCTCCAAAAGCATCACAAAATTATTTTTTTGGGTGGATTTGGCTTATAAAAGTAAAGGAAATACATTTATAAGGTAAGTATATTAAATTTCTTTTTTTTTTTAAATATTTGTTAAGTAGGAGCTTAGATGTGATCCATGATAATGATTCCACTTGTTTTATGTTATAGATTTACATGTTGTGATTTATGAGTGTGGATCTATTATTTGGTTTTTTAAAATATTAAGATTTTAACATTTATTAAGATTTAGAGTCTTTTAATGTTAAGTATTATTTTTAATTTTATTAGTATGTAAAAACATGATTTTATGAATCAAGTTTGATAGATTTAGTAGTAGAAGACATAGATCTACAAGATGTGGACATTTTATGTTTATTTATTTTCGAATTTTTAAATATTTTAATATTAAAATAAGATTTTTTGAGGATTTAATCATAAATTTGTTATTTTGTTGTATACTTCATATATGATATGAATATGGTAAGTTTTCATTTTTTTCAAAACATTATGTAAATACTAAATAGTTTTATATTTTCAAATTTTATTTTCTTGTATGAAATAATAATTTAATATTTAAAACTAATATTTTGAGGATTTCACTATAATTTTTTTAAAGTAAGCATAATCTTTGTAAACTCCATGTAGGACTACTTTTTTTTATTGTTCTTTAATGTAATTAGTTTTATATTTTTTAATTTATTTTTGGATTTTTTTAATTTTAGATTAAACTATTATATATTTAGATTTTCATTATAAGTATGATTTCCTAATTTTATATAATCATTGTATACTTCACATATGCTATTTTTTTTATAGTTGCCTCATCATTTATGTGAATATGTAACATGTCAACATTTTTTATATTTCTGAATTTATTTTTGGATTGTTAGAACAAGGAATTAGAAAAATTAAATAATTAATGTATCATTTAAAATGTACCCTTTTGAGATTTCAATTACTTTTATATGAATGTATTAATTTCTTTGTTTTTATTATATTATGGATCTTAGTTTAAATGTTATAAATTGTGCCAATGTGTTCTTTTGTTTTGAAGAAGCGAGATTAAAATGGTGCGTGACATTGATCCAGCATGGAACCATTGTGAAGAAGATGGAAGCAAACACAAAATTAAATGTAATTATTGCCAAAAAAATCATAAATGGAGGGATAACTAGATTGAAGCAACACTTGGCTCATAGGCAAGGCCAAGTAGCAAAGTGTCCTCGTGTACCACCTAATGTAAAAAAAGAAATGCAAGAGTTGTTGGATGCAGGAAAACAGAAAAAGATTGTCAGAGAGAAAAGAAAAGAGGAGGAATTTGAAGCATGTAGGGAAGAAGTTTTTGGGTCTAGGGAGGGAGATATTATTTCCTCCGATGATGATGAGGATCCAAATTTAAGCAGGGCTAAAAAAGAAAGTTTGAGGTCACTTCATGAGGAAGAAGAAAGAAGAAGAATGCAGTATGAGGCAGCTATGAGGGGTGGCCAATATGATGAGGGTGGCTCATCTGGATCTAGGGGAGGGGGTTTGCGTCGAGCATTTAGTCAAAGACAACCCCGCCCAGTAGATATTGAGGATGATGATGAACCTCCTACACAGGCACCTCGTAGGCCAAGTGTGGTGGGTCCAACGGATCCATTTGCATATAGAAAACCAACAGCCAAGCAACCCAGCATTGTAAAAGCACTAAAGGGAAAATTTAATAAAGCAAGAGATAATTTGATAAGAGCTACTGGAAAGTTCTTTTTAGATGCAGCTATTCTACCACATAAGGCAAACTCTCCTTATTTTACCACTATGTTAGATGCAACAGCGGAACATGGTCCCGGTATAAAAGCACCCACCCCATATGAGATTGGTCATCTCTGTGTTAAAAAAGAATATGAGGAGTTACAGCTCTGGGTGGAAACTTTTAAGAGGATTTGGAGAGAAAAGGGCTGCACACTAATGTGTGATGGGTGGACGACCCTCACAAAACGTCATCTCTTGAATTTTCTAGTTTATTGCCCTTTGGGAACAGTTTTTATCAAATCAGTTGATGCAACTGATTATGTTCAAGATGCTAGATACATCAATAAGTTGTTTAATGAAGTGATTAATGATATTGGGGCAGATTGTGTAGTTCAAGTTGTCACCAATAACGCTGCAAACATGAAGAAAGCAGGACTGATGCTTACGCAGCAGAGGCCAAATATTTTTGGTCACCATGTGCAGCACATTGCATAGATTTAATGCTTGAAGAAATTTCCAAAGGAAAAGTCATGAAACTAGTGATTGAAAAGATGAAGAAAATCACTAATTTTTTCTACCAGTCTTATAGACTTGTTTCAATGATGAAGAAATTTACAAACAATCATGAACTACTACGGCCTGGCATTACTCGATTTGCCACCCACTTCATAGCCATTGAGAGTATTTACAAGTATAGAGGAGGGCTTTTCCAACTCATCAAATCAGATGAATGGCTGAATTCTAAGTGGAGAAAGCAGCCAACTCCCCTAGCAGAAGAAGTATGCAAGACCATTGAGTCCAATAAGATTTGGCCTCATGTTAAAAATTGCTTAAATGTTTTTGAACCTCTAATAAAAGTTCTTCGATTGGTTGATGGTGATGATAAGCCAACTATGGGCTTTTTACATGAGGCCATGGAGAGAGCAAAGATGGCTATTAAAGCAAACTGTAGATATTATACTAAACATTGGAAAATCATCGATAGCCGTTGGGAGCATCAATTGCATCATGACTTACACACTGCTAGTAAATGGAGACTGATTTCTTATTGACTTTCATTATTATATTAAATTCTTTTTAATACATTACTCATGTAAATTTTTGCATTTAATAGGTTACTTTCTCAATCCACAATTTCGATATGAATCTTTGGATCGAAATATAACAGATGAAATTCGAGTGAGCATAAAAAATGTTATTGAAAGACTAGCAAATGACGCCGATGAGGCTATTAGGGCAACAAACCAAGTAAGTAAATTAAAAAGTAAAGATCTTATATAATGTATGTTGTTTTCTTCAATTTAATTTATATCATTATTCATTCATAAGTCATAATAGTTGATATTGATAATTCTTTTTCTTCTTTAATGCTATTAGATCGATGTATTTAATGAAGGAATGGGAAGTTTTGGCACCACCATTGCTCGAAGAGCTGTCACACAAACATATCCTGGTAAGGATTATATAATATGAATAGTAAATTATATTTTCATTATATAAAAATTCAAACAATGTGAATGTTTAATATTATTTTCTTTTATTTTCAGCTGAATGGTGGTTAAATTATGGAGAGAGTGCTCCAGCATTAAGGACGATCGCAATTAAAGTTCTCAGTCAAACTACATCTTCGTCAAATTGCGAAAAAAATTGGAGCACCTTTGCTTTTATCCACACAAAAGTAAGGAATAAAATCACGATGGATAATTTGAACAAACTGGTCTACATTCACTATAATCTCAAGCTCCGCAGTCGAAATCGAAGAAGAAGAGCATTTGAGGATCAACAAGATTACTTCTGCCCAATTAATTTAGACCATATATTTTCAGCAAAAGATGATTTGTTAGGTGAGTGGCTAGAGGAGGCAGAAGAGCCATTATTAGATGGAGATCCAGTGCTAGCAGAAATGGTTGAGGACTTGACTGGGAAGCAATTTGAGCCGATGAAAGCCTCTGAAAGATTACAAGAGATTAATTTGACACAACAACAAAGGGGTACTACGGTTGATCCTACAGAAGCAAGAGGAAAGGAGGTGGGTGAGGAGAGTGAGTCAAGTATCTCTACATCTTCCTCATCAGCAAGAATTCCTCCTGATTCCCCTGGGACTGGAGGTCACTATGGAGATAATGAGCCACCAATGTATGAGACAGTTGAGCATTTTCTTTGTGCTACAGACTTAGATCCCCATCGTGGTTATGTAAGATATGTCTCACAAACTGAGACAGAGATTGGTAGTAGCATCGGTCAAGGAGGAGGGGAAGGTACTTCTACAGGCAATGTTGGACAACAACAGGCTAAGTATGGTCCGTATGGATACAACCCTCATTGGCCAACTCAACTGCCTTTAGCTCCACCGTTACAACCGTGGTATGAGCATGGACAAGGAATGATCCAACGTGAACCCCAACAAGCTATTTTTATTCCTCATAAATTTTTTTAATTTAAATTTGGGCCCCCAGTCATCTCAATCTACTGAGGATAGCTCATCATATTATGAAGGGATCTTCGCTCCTCAGCAACAATATCAATATGGCCAAGGGTATGGGAGTGCAATGCAAGAGTTTGGATCATATTATTATAACCCATACCAAAGAAGAAGAAATGATGATGATGATGATATCGAGCCTGGAAGACACTCCACTTGGAATTAGGATATGTATTGATTCTCTCCAATTGCTTTATGATTTATTTTACTGTCATTATGTCATATGCTATGTTAATATTCATGTTCTTGAATTTTACAACTTGCTTGATAATTGAGTGATAAATTGATAGTTGATGAATGATGAATGATAATTGATGACTGATAAATAATGATTTATATACTATATAAGATACAAGTATAACTTACAAGTGTACAACACTACAAGTCTACAACCACTATATATAAATTAAAAATAAGTTGTATTCTCTAAAATTTCATACTAATAGATAGTTTATATTTTATAAGTCATAATTATGGTTTTTATAAAAAAAAATCACAATTTCGGACAAGACAGCAATACAGGATACCATAAGTTAGGGGGACCGATATTTTGATTTATATGTCTTACTAATGAAAAAAAAAACATTGTTTTCCAGCATTTTCTAATATTTTGAATTTTTTGGATATTTTTTCAATTTTTTTGGATTAAAAAAAAATTCACACCGCAATGACCGCGACGGACCACGAACCGCGACCGATACCGATGCCGTATCGGTTTTTTGGACCGACCGATACCGCGACCGATACCGCGATTTTTATCCATGGGTATGAAGCCTAGACATGTGATCTATCCCTAAGCTTTGGCCTCAAGAGTAGTTTCTGGCTACTCCCCCTACAGTGCTCCGCATCAATGGTGACATGATTTAGCAACATGTACTATTTAACATTGTCAAATATGCCAAAACATTAAACTACTCTTTAAAGTTGTTATCAGGATCATCTTAGGAAAAAATAATACATAGGAACAGTACTTACAGCAACCACTGGAGCCCATAGGCTAGCAATTGTCAAAGCATTGTGGTTATCTGCAGAGATGAACAGTCAATTTGATCATCAATGATTAATAATGAAAAGGACAATAAACTACCAGCACTTCACCAATGGCTGCAATTTAAGACGGGAAAAGGAGAAAAAATATCTCATAGAATAAGAAAAGTCACAAGCCAATAACTATAAGAGCAATTCAAAATTTTGCTATCAAGTATCAAACTTCTCTATGGATACATGCCTAGGTTAAGATTACAAGTAAACTGTACCAGGATGATTTCACTGTGCAAGCAGTTCTATGGGCCACCCATAATGCATGCCAATCACTTGAAGGGTATAGAAAGATCTATGGGCAGATCAAGAATGCCCAGAATCATCCTGATCAAATAAGGAAAGCTATGGATTTCACGGTCCAAAAACCAATTGTTTTGAAAAAAAAGGGTAGTTAAATCATACAGCCAAAGTGACACCGATCAATGAGAGTTGCTGAAGAAAAGGGTAACTAAAACTTACAGCCAAATTATCACTGATCAACCGATCAGTGAGAGTTGTTGAAGAAAAGGGTAACTAAAACCTACAGCCACACACACACATTGTTGCTGGGATGGGGACATACACAACCCACCTTAATTGCACCATTCCCCAAGTTTGGATCCCAACCGAATAGATTGAACCATTGGATCGACTGCACACTCATCCAAATGGACTATGCATAGTTAAGTTTGTGGGGCCAGTTGGAGATGATAAAGGTGGATATGGTGCTGATTTTCTTGCAGAAAGGAGGGGCCCAAGGAGATCTTTCATTCCCCCCGGTCCCAATCCAAGGTGGGGGCCCATAGTGAGGTGCGCACAACCGCACACTGATCCCCTGCGCGAGTCGCATGCTATATATATAAATAGGACTATTCATGTGCATATGCCCCTCACACCAATGGTGAGGGACACTTCCATATTTGGAAAAGCATTAATATGCAAAAGGATAAAACCATCACACCTCACTACACCTTTTTTACCTTGATAAGTCCAAGAAAGTAAGTGTTCCTCACTCCATACAAACACACACATACTGGGCTTTGCTCCCGTGAGAACTTTTGATGGGACCTACTTGTAGGTCCCATTTGGAGATGAGACCAGGGAAGATGGAAAGATCTATGCGGGACCACCACAACTATCAAGTTTGATCCCAATCTCATGCCCCTAACCACTTCATCCATGGACACAAGTTTAATGGCTTCAAATTCAAAAATAAATAAATAAATAAATAATCATTCCCCCATCCAACGGTCAAATCCATTTGGATGGGTGCCTAACCTTGGGATTAGTGACTATTAAAGGGGGTCCCTCGTTGTACAAGGTTTGGATGGGTTGCTAGGTGGGCCCCACTAATAGTTCTCATAGAAGCACAGTTAGAACTAATTCTCACTAGAATATTTAGAGAGAGAGAGAGTGGTCATCCAGTGCACACCTCAACACGAGGCCCCACCTTGGACTAGGTCCTAGGGGATCAAAAGATTCCCGAGGGCCTCTTGTTTGCAAAGAATCAGCCTCATCCCTCGCCTGTATCATCTCCATCTGAGCCCCACAAGTTTAATGGTGTGCACTAGTGCTCACAATGGGGCTCTTTGTGACCCAAAAAAAAAAAAAAAAAAAAAAAGGGTGGTGTGGGGGGGGGGGATTGTGGAAGGGCGTTTTTAAAGTGTGGAAGTTTTAAGAATTTATATACATTTATATATGGAAAACCTCCGCCGAGCACTAGTGCTCACAATGGGGTAAGCACCACGTGCAAAAACACTTAATGGGGCCCAACTTATGATCCATCCAAGTAGACCATAAAACAGGGACCCCTCGTAGTAGTCACCGATCCCAAGTTTGGCACTCATCCAACTGGATCGGACCGTTGGATCGGCTATCACTCATTTCAAACGGTGAAAACTTGTTAGTCATTGATCAAGTGGTTAGGGGTGATGATATATAACAATTGGCCAGGGCCCATTTGGACACCAACACTACATAGGCCTTAGCCCATAGTTAATCATACTCTAACTTAGACCCACATACTATTCTCCATGGAAATGATAGGGAGATCTTTCAATCTCACTGATCCCATCCCCAAGTGGGGCTCCTAGTGGGCCCTATTAGAAAGTGGAGCTCACCAAAAGGGTCCCCCCCCCCAAAAAACCAAATAATAATAATAATAATAACAATAATAATAATAACATCCACACCCAGACAAGTGCCATCACATGCACACCTCGGCGATGTGCATCCCATGGGTACCTCACTGTGGGCCCCACCAAGGAATTAAAGGGGAAGATGGAAAGGTCCTGATAAGCCCTACCATGGATGAAAATTTCCGACAATACTAGTACATATCAGCTGGTATGTACTGGCATCAGCACAAACCATACCAATAAATTAAAGGGAATCAGTAATAGTCTCGGCCAATTGATGCAGTCTAGGGCCCAGCCCCTCTCAGCCCCTCTTTCAATTAGATTAGGATTCTTATTATTATTATTAGAAAAGTTTCTATTTTTATCCTAGGGTTTTCTTGCTTATTAAGTTTGTTTTACTATATATATGGCTTTGTAGAGAAGAACTTCTCAGATTCAGTTGATTAATAGAATTGGGTTTTCCCCAGAGGTGTTCCTCGTGTGTGTTGAAGTCCTTTGTGACCGTTCGAAGTGTCGTTGGACACGTGCTCAGGCACCTCCACGCAAGCCCTAACCCTAGGGCTGCATCAGACCAATCTGATGCAGCCCTAGGGTTAGGGCTTGCGTGGAGGTGCCTGAGCACGTGTCCAACGACACTTCGAACGGTCACAAAGGACTTCAACACACACGAGGAACACCTCTGGGGAAAACCCAATTCTATTAATCAACTGAATCTGAGAAGTTCTTCTCTACAAAGCCATATATATAGTAAAACAAACTTAATAAGCAAGAAAACCCTAGGATAAAAATAGAAACTTTTCTAATAATAATAATAAGAATCCTAATCTAATTGAAAGAGGGGCTGAGAGGGGCTGGGCCCTAGACTGCATCACCAATAAAAACTATCCCTAATTTATTAGTCCCATCTCTGCCGATCGTTTGAAATTACCAACCGACAGTAATGAAACCCTTTTTTTTCATTTCTTCCCACTTATATTCTCTTCTTCTTCCTTGCATATACACCCGCCTCCTCTTCCTTTCCCAACTAGGGGTGTTCAAGGGTCCGGCTGGGCCAAGCTAAGGGATATCCAGGTCTGGCCCGGCTTCTAAACTATATGTCCACACCAGACCCGGGCCTAAATCGGGCTATAAGAAACTGCCCCAATCCCAGCCCGCCTGGAAATCTATAAACCCGAGCCTAGCCTGAGATTGATATATACTTTAAAACGCGGGCTAAATTATATAGTGTTGAGTGTAGCTCAATTGGTTTGGTCTTGATTGCTGCTAAGAAAGCACTATTGTTCAAATCCCCCTGCTTCACATTTTCCTATTACTACTTTTTTTTTTAATCGGGACGCTCATGGCATTGGGCTCTCTACAACTGCATCCAAGCCCGGCCCATCTATTAAAGGGGCCAAAATAAAATGTATGAGCCTGGCCTAGGTACTAAAACAAAAGGCCCAACCCAGCCCAAATCGAGGTGGGCCCAAGCTCAGGCCAGCCTGGTCCATGAGCACCCCTATTCCCAACCCTTTTTTTTTCACCTCTAATAGAGAAAAACACTTATTTTGGGCAGATTTCATCCTGGCAAAAATAACTCAACCGAGGTTGGTGTTTTGAATTTTTTTTCCCAAATTCTTTTCTAAGATTTGTTTACAAACAGATTAGAAATGATGTGCACATGCTCTTGTTGTAGCGAATACTCTCATTGTCTTAGATCTAGTGACTTGGATGCTAGATCTACTCCAATTGCTTTGTCTCTTAATTGTTTCATCTTATTATTGTAATATAAAATGTTATTTTAGTGCTCTTAAAAATTCACAACTTACTTGATGTCACGATTGAGTAGTAGCTATAGTTTCTTGAACTTAACACCAATAGATAGCTCATAAGTCATAATTATGGTTGCATTTAATTAAATTTCACAAATTTCAACTTATTTTAGTATGTACATATAAATTTATTTAATTACGAAAAAAATTTATATGATTTTAGATAACACAGCAATACATGATGTTAAGACTTATAGGGACTGATATTTTAATTTCTAGTTGTTACCAATGAATAAACATTGGGACTGATATTTTAATTTCTAGTTGTTACTAATGAATAAACATTGTTTTCTAGCATTTTACAATATTGCAGATTTTTTTATCAAATTGTATTAGGGTAAAAACACACTATAATGGTATTCATTTTCTGAGTCAGCTGGGGCCAATACCGCAATTTTCATCCATAAGCCCTACCTCTCTACAAAATTTCAGGCCCATCATGTCATACTAACCCATTCATCTATTGCCCACTAATTGAATGGTTTAATATTACAAGTAAAAAAATTGTAGTCGATCCAACAAGGCACTAATGACTATGAATCTGGTGGCAGCGGTGGTGGTGGGGTATGCTTTGTGTATGGGCCACAGATTGGTGATCAGGTGGGCCCACTAAAAAGTGCCCAGCAGATGCACCTCACGCACATGATCAACCACCAACTTATACATAAATAGAGAGAGACCTGATCAACTGCGCATCTTGATGGTGCATGGCTCATGCTGCAGGACACACATGGAGCACCACCTGAAGTGCTTCGCAGATGGAAAGATATGGATGTGCCCTACCTCTATACAAAACTTCAGGCCCATTAGATCATCCTATCCCTTGGATCATGGCCCACAAACTCTTGGTTGGGGAGGGGGCACTCAGAAGCTAGGAGGTAAATGTACGCTCACACATACTGATAGTTTCTAGTGGGGAACAAACAGTATTTTGGGAAATTTCAAGTTTGTTGCCAATACCTATACGCTTCTTATATAGGCAGGCTTTATAGAGGTTAAATAGTTATGAAAAGAGTTACAGGTGTCAAGCTAATAAGATACCATTTGTCACGTGTTGTCAGAAAGGAATACTAAGTCAGCTGCATTAAAACTGTGCATGGGTTAGCTCATGATCCAAGTCCCATCTAGTCCCCCCACCCCCAACAACCCAAACAAACCGACTTCTGTTTTCTCCCTCCATCTTCAAGCTCACCATGTGCTGTCAATAACATTGACAGTTTGGAATGTAGTTCTCTGAATCTGTCTGTTTAAGGTAGCTTCATGAAGAAGCCTGACAATGGCTCGTTGGAGTGTATAGAATGGAGTAGAATGGTGCAAAGTCAGACATGTTGGCGCACGAAGTGACAGCCAATCTCAATATGCTTAGTGCACTCATGAAAAACATCACTGTAGGCAATGTAGATAGCATTGGTGTTGCAACAATATATGGGAGTGGGTTGGAGGAGACGGATGCCAATGTCAACTAGTCATCGTCATATTTCAGAGGTACCATGAGCAAGCATACAGGAGGTGAAATGGCCAGTCATATTTCAGAGGCAGCATTCCTATGTTGGATGATTTGCTTCCTGTTTTCTTATAGTGTTTGTGCTCACCTAGATCCGATAGTTCCAGGATGCAGCACTATGTCCTAAATGCATTGCCCCCCAAAGAGAAAGTAGATAACCACATTAATTGGAAGAAGAAAACTATGAACAGGTACGCTATGGACATACATATGGGCTAATATATCATAAAAACAAACATCCTAGGAGGAAAAAAAACTGGCTGGTTGATCTCATATTTGTTTTATAAGGCAACATGGTTTGTATTGTTTTGAAGAAAAAAGAAAAAGCGAGAAGTTCTTTAAAAGTTCTGGATGCTAGGGACACTAAATATAATAAGATCTAATGAATATCAAGTGCCACAAACAATTCAGGATCTTATGAATACCAAGTAGCATCACATGCACTTACGCTTTGATACAAGATCATGCCACGAATATACTATCCCATTGAGACCAACAATAACTTTGGTTGGGTCCACGAGTGGTTGGATCTGCACATAACAATAATTAAAATGTCAAAAAAGACAATGGACAAGCATGATAGCATATTAAACAATTACTTAGTAACCATAAATGGAATCCCACTTTCCAGGAGAAAATAAGCAAACGAGAATTTGGCACTTAGCACCACAAGCCAAAAAACCATATACCTGCAAGTTTAAGAAGCATTAGCCAGCAAGTTTGGCATATAGATTATAGTACATACTATGCAGGAATAGAAACATGAATACATATATGCTCATTCCAACCAACAAAGTTCAGTGACGGCATAAAATAAATAGAGAAAGCACCAGGTAAACAGCTAAGTAGCAGATCAAACGAAGATCCAGATGCATACTAAGATGCATAGGACCCGACTTGTGTATAAATTGCATCAGTTCTTAGGTCGCTTTGAGCAGTAAGCTCTTTCCAGAAGAACCACCCTAAAATGTAAAATATAAAAAAGGATAATGATGGCAAACAGCCTGCAACCTCTCTTCAAAGAGGTTTCACAACCAAAAAGCTTCCAGAAGAAAGAAAACTGTAGAGATTTACTTCATAAAATCAGTTGCGCTTTCGTACATTCCTCGTCCAACATAGTATTGTTCCTTAACACAAAATAAAACACACACACTGTAAATTATCATGCTTAAAGAACAAACAAACCATATCAGCAGAAAATTTTAATTTACATAATGAGTTATATAATAAATTGATCATTTACATCATCAACAATAATATACTATAACTGCATTTGTCTCTAAAAAAAACCTTGTGCATCCACTTAAGAAAGCGCATCACTGGCCAATTATCAAATTGTTTAGTCAAGCTGTGGCACGCTGGTATTCGCATGAGTGAGCTAGAAAGAAGTTGGACCGCCGCATATATGCCTATAACAAAAACATATATCCTCAGGAAGATTGAGTTGGAATTTGCATTGCTCTGCTCCTGAAGAGTTTTCCTGAATTCACAGAAACAAATCATAATAAGCTATTCTAGCATTTATTACTGTCTAAAAAGGCTTTTGCAAGGCAATACCCCATTTACGGCCATCAACAAAAGAATCACAGAAAGTGAGGGAGATATGGCATTAAACACTCACACATAAAGGTATGAAATGACTGTTGAAGCAGAACTAAACCAAAAAAAACGGAGAATTATTCGCCAAACAGCAAGACGATGTGTTGTAGAATATGCGCCATACATCATGACAATATCCAGAACACCTAAAAATATGAAGAGGATTATGATGAAATCAGTAAGAAGGAACAAAAAAAAAAAAAAAGACTCAATAATGACATTTCCATAGTGATGCTGTCTTACATAGTTGCTATTATTTATTATAATACAATTTGAAATGTTCAAATCAGTAGGAAAAACGGATGGAACTAAAAAGAACCACCGACTTCACAATCTTGACGTACTTTCAAAAAGCTTCATGATAACATATGTGGGACCCAGACTGAGAACTCCTCTTAGGGTCTTTGAATTAAGATGTCCTTTATTAAAGGCAATGATGGTCAGTCCCTGAAAATAAGTAAAACAAAGAGTTAAGACATGATTGGTTCTTGGTGCAGGAGAAAATGGGATTCACACACCAAAAGGCATGCAAAATGCAAACACAACTAAAATACACAAAGAGTCCATAAGTGGACAACAAGAAGTTGGGTCATTAAAAGAGAGTAAATGTTGGCATCAAATAAAGACAAAAATAAAAAATAAAACCATTCACAAATATCACTATCCATGGATATTGCCCATAGATTTTAAATTCTTCTTTTCTTTCACACAAGTATAAATTTTAAATTCTTTTGGATTTCTCTAAGGATATTATTGAAATGAGACCACACGGAACGGGTAGGCTGAAGAAGATGTTGATGGAGATGATGAAATCAGATCTAAAGAAGTTTAACTTATCTGAAGATTTGGCTCAAAACAGGCCGAATTGAAGAAATAGAATTCATGTAGCCGACCCCAACATAGTTGAAACAAATCTTTGATAATGATAATGATAATGATGAATCGGTGCATACCAACAAGACTGAAGGAAAAGTTTGTAAAACAACAATTA
This sequence comes from Sextonia rubra, assembly GCA_037013555.1. Classification (NCBI taxonomy): domain Eukaryota; kingdom Viridiplantae; phylum Streptophyta; class Magnoliopsida; order Laurales; family Lauraceae; genus Sextonia; species Sextonia rubra. Next base: position 56,104,448 of record JASUAD010000013.1, on the reverse strand, counting down.
GGTTATAGCTTTGACCCAGAAGTAGAATGTTGGGCAATTAGGAAACAGAACTGTTAAAAAAAAATGCATAACAAAGATGAGGATGTTAAGATGGATGTGTGATGAAACTGGTCAAGATAGAACCAGAGATAAGTGCATTCTGAAGCATTTAGGAGTAGCGTCAACAGGAAAGCAATTAAGAGACATTAGTTCAAGATGGTTTGGACATGTCAACACAAGGCAACAACAGCATCGGTGAGAAGTTTGTCTATGCACAATAACCCAAAGAGGACATGGATGAAAGTTGAAAGGTTGATATGAAGAAGTGTAGTGAAACCAATCCGAGGATTTGGCCCAAGATACACTGGAATAATGAAACAAAATTCATGTAGCACAAAATTCATGAAATTAACCCAAACATAGGTGGGGCAAGGCTTTGACAATGATGCCAAATCAGTCCCTAGCATTTTTGAAATTGTATAAAAGTTCACTGCAGTTCTTAACAATCCTAATACATATCAGTAACAAAATGGACAATAGAGGCAATATAAGAATTATCATGGACGGAAGGAGGCCAAATATCAATGCCAACCACTAGGATATTATTAGTATTGTGATGGACCTAGAAGAGTTGTAGGATAATTTTTGAAGTATTCTATCCATCAGGTACCCCAAGCTATCCAGTAAGGAGGAGATAATGATAATGATGAAAAAGTAAGGTTTGACCTTGCTGCAATTAAATGTGGTATTGAAGAACCAGTTGACACCACAGCATCACCCCCAAATAACTGATTTGTTGTAAATAATAAATATCATTATTGTCAGCATTCAAGAGTAAACTAGTGAATAATTATGAATTTATGACACAGTCATAATTTGGTACTCTCTGCTAAATGATGCTTCCCTTAGCTAAATTAAGTGATGAACATCACACCTCTGATTGATTTAACTACATCATCATATTTTCATATTTATAGCTTTTCCATATTTTTTGGTGACTTTCTAGGACCGCCTCATCCAAGTCGGCCAAATCATAATATCAAGTCAATATGACTCAAACAAGTCAAATCACACTTGAATGAGCCACAAAAGGATCAATCAAGTCAATCGGTTTCACTTTTGACCAAGTATGACACAAAAACCAAGATTTAACTGTTTTTTTTTTCATTTTGTTAGAAAGAATTTAACTCCATGTTGCACATATCTAGAACTCTAACTCATTTAAAAATGGCAAATCAATTCCTTAATGACTATAGTGTTAGTGTAACGTGTGGTTTCAAGACATTTCTTCCTTTCTCTTTGTTTTTCTTCTTTGCCAAAAGCAAAAGAGAACTTAGCCTATTTGCAAGAGTCCCACATTGGAAAAGTACAAAACATTTGAACACTATATAAGTACTTCCTTGTGCTTTATACTTTAAGATCTTTGGAACTCTTTTGCCACAAACCCTATGTGCGCGCACGAGTCGGACCTAACCCAGGGGGTTGGATCCGGAAACCGTTTAACTGGGTGCATGTCCACGACGCACATCCTGCGTGATTATCGCACGCAAGGGGGTTGCAAATCCCAGCCCGGCCAACCTTGGGGGACCCATATTCTGATATGGAAATGGTTCACTTTTGCAAAAATTTCAAATTCAATTTTTAAATTTCATTTTAATCTTCTTAATTGTCTTTAAACGCTGTCTTAATTGAGTTTAAACGCTGTTGGTTCATTGCTGCACTAATGACCAAAACGATACTATTTTAAATTATAAATCCACTAGGGTTCTAAGAAAAAATCATCTTTGCCAAAACTCTTCTTCTTCTCCTTTTCTTGTTACCCTATAACTCCTAAGAATTTGGGTTTACTCCCAAGGGGCGAAACCCGTCCTAAAGAAAGTGTCTAACGACGTGCCTCAGCTGATTGTTGAAGCCACCAATTCTCTACGATCGCTAATAACAATGCTACCAACAGTCAACGATGCTTTCCTACACATTGGTATAATTGTTCTCTTAACTCTATTTTTTTAGTAACCACAAATTTCCGTAGCTATATTTCCAACATATAGCAACCTTACTATTAAAAGTAAAAAAAAAACACAGCAACCAAAGAGCATAGTCCTCATCCACTTCCAATATTTAGCTAAAATGTAGAATTAGATTCTAAGTCAACATTCAACAACCCATTTCAATTCCATAGCAATCCTTCATTGGAAGTGGGCCAGCACACAATTAAAGAAAATGACATCACATTTCCCAACATGAGAATATGAACAATAAAGCTCAGAAATAGATGTTAAACTTTTTCCAAGTTGAATAAAAATTCAAGCTGCAATATATTAGAGAGAGAAAGCAGTAGAAACGAATAAATAACAGAACCTTCGAAAACACAATTTCAAACCTGGAACATCATAAAAAGAAATATCCACAAACGATGGAAACTATGGTAAAGATGAAGAAATGTCCGGTGCTCTATAAATGAAGTCTTCCTCCCACGATGCTGACTTCCAGCAGATGTAAGCCATCCCTACACAGAAACAACATAGGAATAATATGTGGGAGAGAAGAAGTAAATTAAGAAGGTGATCAAGAATGTGCCAATTGGAAAGGATAGAATAAACAACAATTGATAGATGATAAAATGATCGCATTGGTACTCGATACTGAACAGATACTTCTAGCCCCTACGGTACAAGTTTAGCACATCCTACTGTTCGAAGTCCATTATTTTTTACATTTTTTTTTCCTTTTCAACATAAAAAATGTTAAATGTACAAACAACAATAATTCATTGATTTGAAGATCTTCTGAGGTCGTTAGTTAGTGCTCATCTACATACATAAATGGTTCATATGCGTAACCATCACAGATGTCACATTTGTTTTCACAGATTTATGCATGCAGTGCATAAACGAGGAGTGTGAATGAGATCATTTGATGCAGGCCCTAGGGTTAGGACTTCTATCACAAGTGCCAAAGCACAATGGAGAAGTGCAAAATGAAAATAATAGGTATCCACAGAGACAACACTAGGACGCACCTCCAAGGGATAAAACCAACTCAAATTCTATTAATCAAAAGTTTGATAATTCCTTCTCTACAATGCCATAAAAAACTAATAACAACGACACTAAAATAAGAAAATCTGTAAGCCTTCTTGGGTGGTCCCACACAAGGGCACATTCATTCTGCATTACCATTCATAGACCACCATTTTCACGCATCCATAGGTGTAAAAATGATTCACATCCCTCTTCGCAAAAGGTGTACCAATCTCATACAACCAATTCTGCATATAACAAAAATGTGCACTTGACTTCAGGGGGGTTTTTAGCCTCCACATAGCAGCCCACATAATTAAGACAACAGTGGGCTCATCTCCTATGACAGTGCAGATTGGTTGGAGCCCACAAAAGAGTTTGACATTTGTCAAGTTAGACTTTCAAAATCTGGACCTCGCAAGTGGAGCTCACATCCTCCATCCTCATTCCCACTACAATGTAACAGGCTACAGATCTCTTTCTTCCTCTTTTCTCGCGTGAAATCTCTCTTCCTCTTTTCTCGCATGAAATAGATTTCTCCATCTCTCTTTCTCTATTTTGTTTTAGTGCTTTTGACATATTTTTAAAAATATCAGCCGAGGCAAATAATTTGGCCAAAATTTTAAAAATATCACGCTGATAAGACCAATATTTACATTATATGGTTTTAAGACCTAAGGTAAGATATCATCACAAAATGGATCAACACCAGTACATATTAGCCAATATTTGAAATCATGAGGACCACGATAAATTGGGGTGCGATGTCCAAGGTATGGATGCATGCCAAGTATCTATGTTCAAGTGATGGTCTAAATTGCATCTCAGGCACAAAACCACAGAAAACAATATATAGAGAGCACTATGGTTGAACACTTACGGCCTTGGACAAATTTTCATTCTTTACTATTACAATTTTGTGGCATACTCCAAGTAGGTTTTGTGTTTCTAGATTAAGACAACTGTTTCAAAGGATTCATATGATAATTGGGTTTCTTGCTTGCATAGCTCTACACATTGGTAAGGATTGGTTATAGGGTTTTCATTTGAAGGTTAGATCTGTGGAGAACTACTCTTTTTTGTTCAACTTGTACCTTATAGTTGGAGAAACCCTCCATACCTAATAAGTGGCTGTCCATAATATTATCAAAAGATTCCTTCTAGGAAGCCATTAAAACTCACTAGTTATTGGATAGAGGAACTTGGGCCTTCTCTTTCAGTTAGCCATTAGGGTGAGTCCCCCCTCCCGTTCCATATTCATGCTTATTTTCTAAGGGGATTATTCTCACAATGGTTTAGTCATCAGCTATTACTATAATTGAAAATGCAATATATATTTGAAGTTAAAACTTAAAACCATTCATTACAATACATTGGAATCAGCTAGAGAATCCATGATTAAGTAATAAGTACTACATGTGCCCAAGCTGCCTCTGTATGGATACCCATGAAGCTTGCACGTAAATAGCTGAAATAATAATAATCTAGTGGACCAAACGTCCAAACCACACAAGCAAGCTTAGGTGGTACGTGAATCACTGCAGCAGATAAACAACCCAGTAGATAAAATAAAAAAAAGGGGGGTGAACCACCAACCTTAGTCCTTGTCTTTGGCTTCTGAAAAAATGGTTCATTCATGTTCCATGGCCAACTTAAGTCCAAGCACTGGATTGACCTATAAAAATTTCATAAATAATTAATTAATCAGCAACTACATCAAGAACTCATCAGCAGCAGGAAACCAACATAAATCCAAAAAAGAGACGGCATTACCAAAAGTACTCATTAAAATCATCATAATTTCTCCAGGCAGAATGAGGTGCTCGTCCATTGTTATTATTCGCAGCTTCCTGTAAGGCAAAAAAAAGTAAGTAGCAAGACAGCTGAATCAACGTGTGCTCCTGTAGAAGCCAAGCACATTGTCCACAAACAGAACACACACACACACACTCTCTCTCTCTCTCTCTCTCTCTCTCTCTCTCTCTCTCTCTCTCTCTCTCTCTCTCTCTCTCTCTCTCTCTCTATATATATATGGGCTTTAATCACATGCCCCTAACCCCTTCATCCATGGCCCATAGATCCAGTCCATTCGGATTGGTGCGCAGTCAATCCACCAGTCCAATAAATTCAGATTTAACGGAAACTTGAGGCGCGTCACTATGAGGAGGGGTCCTTGTATATAGTAAGATTTGGACTGGGTGATAGATGGGCCCCAATTGGACTTCTCACAAAAAAGTGGTGAGAACTAATTCTCATAGGATTATTTCCCCTACATATAATATATATAGCACGGAGGGATTTTGAAAACCCCTGCTAAAGGAACAAGGAAAGGCAAAGAAGATGATAATCATGATGATGGTTATAAACTTATACTCATATATGCAACTCCCAAAATACATCATGTATTTTTTTTTTCAATGGTTGGTATTGCTGAGTTGAATCATCTCTCATTAGTTCAGGGTTTAATCTTTTGTCCTTTTTTTAACTGAAGTATTCAGTTAACAACACTGGGCTGATGGACTTACTGCTGCAACAATTTCATAAAGAGGAGCAATAACTTTATTGAGGAACGATACTCCATTTTCAGATTTACAGCTATTGGCTGGCTGTGCAATTGGCTGCCGCAAAATCTCCTCCAATTCCTTTACCATCTGCATGTGTCAGATCATAGTTCAAAATTTTGCTTTCTATGTTTAAAAATAAAACTAAAAAAATTAGAGAGAGAGAGAGAGAGAGAGAGAGAGAGCTCTTATCTGAGCTAAGATGGTGATGATGAGCTTAGTAAAGACATATTGAGCTAATAAAAGAAATATGCTAAATTTACAAAACTATAAATATAGGACAGGACTGCAACTGAAGAATGTTAAGATCATAAAATAAAAAATAACTAAAAATCAGTAGAATTAAGCAATACAATAATCAATAGAACTAATAGCAACCAGTGCTCTCTTTCTCACACACAAGCATATCAGCTCTACCATTATTAATTCATATTTCACCTCAGATTCACATCGATAATTGATAACCAATACAATTAATAAATCCCTTCCTCAAGCACATCAGCTTCTCTAACTATTCTTAATTCTGATTTTACCTTAGAATCACATCAATTTTCCATTCTCAGGGAAAGAAAAACAGTATGCAAAAATTCACAACCGAAAAAACAATTTGTTCTCAAATTTAATACATAAATAAAATTTTCTGAAGAGTGATCTGTGAGAAATACTTGGATTTAATGACATCATTAGATCATTTTTCCTTTTTCTTTTTTGGTAAAACAGCTGGTCGAAGCTATAAATTTAAGTTCTAATATCATGTGTACCACTACTTAAACATTTGGGGCTACACGGTTTATAGATTAAGTAATTCATTTATTTCCAATTACCAGAGAATCCTAGCTTTTAGAAAGCACAATTATATTGGCAAGTAGAGTTTCTATTTATATACTCTACTTGAGGATTTTAAACAAGTTAAGAGTTCTAACCTACGTGGATACTTGTACAAACTATTTATATACAATCATACAGCAATATCAGCCAGTAGAATTTGGAAAACGTGGCTGAGGAAAGCGTCACATCGAGTTTCAGCAATTTAAGGGACTAGTCCAGTAGAAGATTTCTATTTATTTATTTAGTTATTTTCCAAAAAAAAAATTAAGATTATGTTATGAGATTGTTGATTTTGAGACAAAGTTATGTTTATTCAGTTTGGTTGGGTTTAAATTGAAAGACTGATTTTTCGTAAGGAATGCTTATGCCTTAAAAAGTAATGTTATTTGATTTATGTGTGGTAATATGAGCCTATGAATCGCAACCTGGATTTTCCATCAGGGCCCCAGAATATGGGTCGGGACAAAAGCACTATGACACCCATCTTAAAATGATGTCATGTTATGAGGTACCTGTTGAAAAAATGACCTTTCATTTCAATGTGCAACTGATTCCGTATGCAGAGGAAGTGATGAAGTGATGGCTTGACAAAGATGATCATTGCATAACAAAATAACAATAGACATGTGCAAAGCGTAATGGTCCAATGGATCAAACGGCAGTTTAATATGCGTAGCTGCGTACTGCAAGGTTTGCAATGACACTAACACATGTACATAAGACAAAAGATAACCTCACGCCGGTTACATGAAGAAAGTGATGAATTGATCGCTACACAAAGATGGTCATCACAAGACGATAGACTAGTGCAGAAAGTAGGAGGTTGGACAAAAGTTTAATATGCATTGTTGCATACTGCAAGGTTTGTGATGACAATAATGATTAATGCCTGTACATTTGACAAAAAAGAATCATATGTCAATTGGTTTTGTTTGGCAATTCAATATTGCCATATTCTGTAATACTTCAGTTGGGTAGAAACCAAGAAGTATTCTTCCTCTTCGAATGTATTATTTCTCATGCAAATTGTTAAATGCCATTAGGAATTTTGAAAGCCTTTCAATGTTTTGTTTGATTAGTATTATTGTTGGAATTTAACTCCGCCAGTTTTTGCTGCCGGTCCCAAGCCCAGGTAAAGGAGGAGGGTTGCGTTAGGTAAGTGACAGCCAGGGTAAAACTTTGTCACAACCCAAACATGAATTCTGAGAAAATGATATTTCACGATAAGGCTAGGGGGTTCCCCGCTTTAAGCGACTCATTGCTGCATCGCCCGGCTGCAGTGAAAAGTGTACAAGGGCTACCGCATGACTTTGGGTTAATGCGGTTAAAAAAGTTAGTCCATGAGAAGAAGAGGAGGAATAGGAAAATTAGACTTGCTACTTGAAATATAGAAACCTTGACAGACAAGAGCATGGAGTTGGTTGAGGTAATGAAAAGAAGAAGAATTAGTGTGGCTTATATACAAGAGACAAGGTGGAAAGGAAATAAAGCTAAGGAGCTCATAGATGGGTATAAGCTTTTCTATGCGGGAAAGAGTAATACAAGAAATGGAGTGGGTATAGTTTTAAATAAGGGTTTGAAAGAGAAAATTGTGGAGGTAAAGAAGTTTGGTGATATAATTATAGCAATTAAACTAGTGCTAAAGGAAGACATAATTCATATCATCAGTACATATACTCCCCAAGAAAGACTAGAGGAAAGTGTGAAAAGACAATTTTGGGAGGAGATGGATGATTTAATTTGATAAATCCCAAATAGTGATAAAATTTTCTCTGGAGGGAATTTAAACGGGTATATAGAAAGAGATAATAGAGGATATGAGAGAGTGCATGGAGGGCATGGATTTGGAGAAAAGAATGAATTCGAAAATATTATATTGGACTTTGCAGTGGCATTTGATCTTGTAGTAGTAAATACTTACTTTAAAAAGAGAGATGAGCATTTAATTACATATAAAAGTGGGAATAATAGGAGTCAGACAGACTTTTGTCTAGTTAGAAAACTGATTGGCTTGTAAAGATTGCAAGGTTATCCCAGGAGAAAGTTTGACTACGCAACATAGGCTCGAAGTTTTAGATATTTGCATTAGAAGTAGAAAGAGAGCGGTAATAAACAAAATGAAACTTAAAACAAGGTGGAGAGATTTGAAAGGGGAAAGAGCAAATATATTTAAAGACAAAATGATTGAGAAGGGAGAATGGAATATTGAAGAAGAAACTACAGTAATGTGGAATCAAATGGCTAATTGCATTAGGAATATTGCAAAGGAGGTACTTAGAGAATCAAAAAGGAAGAAATATATTAATAAAGAAACATGGTGGCGGAGTATGGAGGTTCAGGAAGTTATTCGACAGAAAAAACATTGCTACAAAGTTTGGCAGGGGACTAAGAGTATAAAAAATTTTGAACTGCATAAGAAGGCAAAGAAAGAAGCTAAGAAAGTAGTAAGTAGTGCAAAGTTCAAAGCATACGATAACCTCTATAATAGGTTGGGAACAAGAGAAAGAGAAAATGATATTTTTAAGCTCGCAAAAATAAGAGAAAAGAAAAGTATAGACTTAGATCATGTCAAATGTATTAAGGACAATAAGGAAAATATTTTGGTGAAGGACAACGATATTAAAGAAAGGTGAAAGGAATATTTTAGCAAACTTCTAAATGAAGAACATTTGAGCGATATAAGAGTTAAGGATGATACTTCATTACAAGAGCATACTTTTCTCCGTAGAATTAGAGGGGTGGAAGTGAAGGAAGCATTGAAGCGAATGAAAACAGGAAAGGCAACAGGCCCAAATGATATTCCGATAGAGGTATGAAAATGCTTAGGAGAGGTTGGGGCAAGTTGGTTATGTAAACTATTCAATAAAATACTTGTGACAAAGAAAATGCCGAATAAATGGAGAAGAAGCATTGTAGTACATATATATAAGAATAAAGGAGATATGTAAAATTGTAACAACTATCGAGGGATTAAACTTATGAATCATACTATGAAGTTATAGGAGAGAATAATTGAGCAAAGACTGAGAAAGAAGACTAAGATTTCTGAAAATCAATTTGGTTTTATGCCAAGGAGATTAATTATGGAAGCTATCTTTTCACTCAGGCAATTAATGGAAAAATACCGAGTAAAGAGGAAAAATCTACATATGATCTTTATCGATTTGGAAAAAGCCTATGACAGGGTACCGAGGAATTTAATTTGGTGGATTTTAAAGAAAAGAAATGTCCCTAGAAGTTACATTGAAATTTTTAAGGATACGTATGAAGGAGCAATAACAAATGTGAAAACAACATGTGAAAAAACAGGTAGATTCCTCGTGACCATAAGTTTACATCAGGGATGAACCTTAAGCCCTTATCTCTTTGCATTAATTATGGATGAGTTAACTATGCATATTCAAGAAGAAGTACCATGGTGTATGTTGTTTGCAGATGATATAGTATTAGTGGATAAATCAAGAGAGGTTGTAAATGCAAAGCTTGAGAGATGTCAGGGGGCATTAGAATCTAGAAGCTTTAAAATAAGTCGTACAAAAACAGAATATATGGATTGCAACTTCAGTAAACATATACAAAGTGTTAAAACCACTATCAAAATTGAAACCCATGAGATACCACGTAGAGATTCTTTTCGGTACCTAAGCTCGATAATTAGTAAGGATGGGGAGATTGACGAAGATGTGGAGCATAGGATAAAAGCCGGATGGCTGAAGTGAAGACTAGTTTCGGGAGTGCTTTATGACAGACGAATGCCAACGAAATTAAAGGGCAAATTTTACAGGACAATAGTTAGACCAGCTATGACATATGGAGCAGAATCTTGGCCAATTAAGAAGACGCATATTCATAAGATGAATGTAGTGGAAATGAGAATGCTTAGGTAGATGTGTGGTAAAACTAGGAAAGATAAAATTAGAAATGAACGCTTTCGAGAACATTCAGGGGTAGCACCAATAAGGGATAAGATTAGAGAAACCCGTTTAAGATGGTTTGGGTATGTTGAGCGTAGGCCAGTAATGGCACCGGTGAGAAAAAATTTGGCTATACAGGTAGAAGGCCCATCAAGAGGTAGGGGCAGGCCAAATAAAACATGGATGAAAGTCATTAATTCAGATTTGAAAAAGTTTCACTTATCAAAAGATTTAGCTCAAAATAGAACAGAATGGAGAAACAGAATTCATGTAGCCGACCCCAACATGGTTAGGATATGGTGGAAAGATATATTTAACTCCCTCGAAAGCTGGATCACCAATTCAATAATATCTGCTAGGTACCAAGGCGGATTCACAAATTGACTCGCCCATTGAGACGCAATAGGAGTCTCCTTCAACCAGCAACTGCTGAGAATTGAGATATGACGCTTCGCGGATGCTGGTTCTAAGAGCCAGTAATTCAGTTTTGTTGAACAAAAACCAGCCAGCTCCAAGTAAGATTGAAGAATACTTCTTTCTGTATCACGAATAACTCCCCCAAAACCAGCAAGGCCGGGGTTACCATGAGCACTTCCACAAAACTAAGTTTGAGAGTACCCTGCAGGGGAGGACACCATTTGGGAGATATTTGCAGTTGGCTAGGGTGACAGAAAGCCACTTCGTTCCAGTTATGAAAAATGGAATTAATGAGAATACCTTCGAAAAAAGGAATTGAAGAAACCCAAAAATCCATTGAGTACTTTACTTTCTCCACTAGTTAGTTCACATCTAAAGATCTTCCTTCGAAGCACCTCAAATTCCTCTTTCCAACTTGACAAAATGACTACCAAGAAAGAGGCATTCCACATTGCTTTCCCCCAGTTGGACCCCACACCTAACATCCAGAATTCAAATAAAGATGGAAGGAAGTGTAGTCTAGGCATAGAGATATAGAACCAATTGAAGATAGACCTCCATAGGTACTGAGCTATAGAACAATTTAACAATAAATGATCAACAGATTCCTCCCCTACCAAGCACGTTGGGTAGGCATTGACAACCATAAATCGTCGACGTCTAAGATTGTTCATTGTTAAAATGTCACCAAGCAACACAGTCCACCCAAAAGCAATCACCCTCAGAGGGGCTTTCATATTCCAATAGCTGGCCCAATTAATACGAGTAACCACCACATCATTTTGCTTCCTCCTCTGTTTGAACATTGTGGTTAAATAAAGTTGGAAGACTCGTAATGTGGAGAGAATCAACACAACTCAAGAGTCATGTTTTCAAAAAAACTATATTATACAAATATAGAAAATACATCAAACACTTAAAATTTTAAGATATTATGTATTTATATGTAATAATAATAATAATAATAATAATCATTATCATCAAAGCCTTGTCCCAACTATGGTGAGGTCGGCTACATGAATTGTGTTGGAAAAAAGTCTCACATCCCACATCGCCCAAGCAATGGATTTGACATGGCTTAATATACCTATTTGGGCATTCCACCTATCAGCTTAAGCTTTTGGGTTGGTACATAGTATCAGAGCGGGTGTCGTTCTTGTGTAGTTCACGTGGTAGCCCTGTCCATAGAATCTGTTGGGCCAACACATGAGGGGGAGTGTTGGGAAAAAGTCCCATGTCCCATCGCCCAAGTAATGGGTTTGACATAGCTTCATATACCCGTTTGGGCCTTCCACCTATCAGCTTAAGCTTTTGAATTGGTATATGGTATCTTACACTATGTATTTAACATATTCTGTTTTTCTTACATATAGAATACATTTACATGTATTGATAATAATAAATTCAAATTACAAAATTTATATATGCAAGAAAAACACTATAATAAGAAAAATAGAAGGAAAAAAATATTGCACATTAAACAATTTTTATTCAAAACATCAAAAGTAAAATAACAAATTAAGTCTCAAATTATGTTTCAATATATCATTTTTAAATTGCTAACTCCTAACCTCAAGATTAATTACTTAGAAAGAAACATATATTGTTTAAAATCAAATCTAATTATAGAATGATTGAAAAAAAAAATTTATCACAACAAGGTGAGTTGGCCAAGTTTCCCCTATATTTGACTCGGCCGTCCATCAAAATGAGGTACCTCGGCAGAGTCAAGAGTCAACTCACTAAGTTTCCAACCTTGGTCAAATGGTTGCTTCAATTAGGATGACTGGGTTGTGGCTATCCTACCCCTTGCATGCATTTTTCAGGTTCAAGTCTGTATCTGTTATGTGATTCTAAATGAGATTGTCCATTTTCTCATAATTAATGAAAATTCTCTGAAAAAATTTTAGATTTACCTGCTGTTGTAGTTTATGCTTGAAGTGTGGGCAAATAGCATACAGTTTCTAACCATGTCTATTTCTGAGTTTCTTCTCCCCCTTTTGCATTAGAAGTTTGAACAGCTATGCCATAACAATCCATAAATTCATTTTTTTTCTTCTTTTCATTTTTAGTTTCCTAGGCTATTTTCACTTCTACTTTTTTTTGTTTTTTGTTAACATTAAGTGTGTTCTATATTTCAGATTAATACTCATATAACTAGTCATCATCATAAATGAAGGCTCATCAAATCAAACTAGGGTGGGGTGGACTATTTGAGCTTTAGCTTTTCAGCTCAGTCTAGTTAGGTTGAGTTCTCCAATGCTCCACAATCCAACATGCAACTTTCTAATAGTTCAGTCCCAAACTACACTTGTCTACCCTTTTTCCTTCCTAGTAACACTGCATTCAATGTTTTTTCCTTCTGACTTTTATAGCCACCTGAAGATTTCCTCTTGCCAATGTAATTGTCCAAGTCCCATCCTTTCCTATTACTCCATCCTTTAATCCTATCACACACGCACACACCTCAGATACAAGTTCATCTTCCAACAATTTTCTCTGTGCCCAACATTTGGCTCCATATAACAATGAGATTAACTGCCACAGGCAAAAGAAGTCCCTTCAATTTTAGTAGATCTTGGCTTGAAGACTAACAATCAATTAATGGAACATATATTTTCCTTGAAGTCTCCTTCCTAAAGTGAGCATCTCCACAACTCACAGGATTCTTCCCACGATTAGCAAACTGCAAGTAACCATTCTCTAAGATTCTCCTCCATACTTCCAAAGCTTTCTCACCTTGGTGAGAAGTACACACTATTCTATTTTGTAGCCCCAAACACACCAAAATTGTGAAAATAGAAACATTCAAACGTGCAGAATAACTTCCAAAAAAACGGTCGATAATTTATTACCAAAAAATATCATCGAGCAATTAAAATGAAGTAGAGGAATGGAACAAAGGTTAGGAGAATCAACAGCCATTTTTCAAGAAGTTGATTTATTAACAATAGATGTGCCTTAAGTTTTCTGTAAACAACACCCTACAATGACATTGTTACCCAGCAACAACAATTACAATTCCAGGATGCACTATAGAATGAATTTGCAGAACAATAACATCTGAAAAAGAAAATAGGAAATATTTTACGTACAAGATTGAAGAAAAATAATATTCCAGCAATATATGGAGAGGAAATGTGAGGTGGACGAAGAATAAAAGTAGGAAATCAATGTACTTAGAATAGATCATTCCAAGAAACTTACACAATGAAATATGTAACATAGGCACTCGGGCAGAAATCTAATGTTGGCAGCTTCACCCCAGATAAGAAAGTACAGAGAAACTAACAGCAACTTCTTTTCCTTGCTTAGTGGCTCAACACTGCACAGAAGATAATTAAAAAAAATGATGTTTCTGATACTTCTTCACTACCACAAAAAAGAGTCACCAGTAAGTAACAAATATAGAACAAGGGCGACAAGATGAATAAATGAAAACAGGCCATACTTCTTCCAAACAGGGTACATATTCAAGTACTCACACCACTTCCTGTAGTTCTCAAGGGACTTGAAAAACACTTCGTGCACAGCAGCCTCATCCATTTGCTGCAGCAGAAGACGGGATAGAGTCACAGCTGAAGCTTATGAAGTTTATTAGTGTAGAAACAGAGGCATATAGGGCTTTGTACTGAGAAGGAACAAATGCAATGTAGACTTGTATACAGACTTATAGCCATTGAAAAAGCATGTTGGCGTACTAATAAAGTAGATACACTGATAGTGGCAATACTTCAACTAAAGCAAGGTGATATTAATAGACACCTAATGAAAACCATAGACAACTATGGATTGGTACTTCACTGAAACCCACAACCATGGTTTTGACCATGCTATGCTACAATATCATGCATAGCTACAAAAGAAATAAACACCTATATCAGTAAAATGGAACTTTTATGAGAGTATATATACAGCAAGCCAAAAGCAAGTGAAAAGACAAAAAACGTGATCCCATCAATCAAGGTAAACGATGGCCAAAGTCCCCTATCCATAGGATCCCATCAGTCACAACTACTCAACTAGCGCTTTCCCTAACCTTTGTCCTTACGAAGACAATCCACTAAAGCCTTCGCATCCCTTAGGCATTGTCTAAAAGGGATCTCCATGACAAAACAGTAGATCCCCAATTTGGATAACCACAACAATCTCTGAGGCTCTAACGGTACGTTTGGCATCGTGCCATTCAAATGTTCCTATGCTCCCACGAGATAAGGCTACTAGAAAGCATGTTTGGCATATACAAATCACAATTTCAAATTTTGGCCTCACTGGAAGGAATCTCAAAATCTTAACCCACTAGCATAAGGAACTCGAAAAAAAAAAAATTTTATCTCTTGCCTTATCTCAAAGGAAGTGACTCCACTATCTAATTCCTTAAGTGGGTCACATAGTAACAATCATAAAAGAAGGGCCCATATCATGAATTAAAAACTCGGCCGAGTACAAGTCGACTCGGCCTAGTCGACTCAGATTCAGCCGAGCCCGAGAGGGCCGAATCTGCACAATGACGAACTCGGCCGACATATATATGGGTGGAGGGAGCCCTAAAACCTCATTTTTCATATTCTAAAAAAGAGAAGAGGCTAGGGAAGGCTGGGAGAAGACTCTTTGTGAAGAGATCATGGCTCAAATTTGTTTTTTTTTTTATAAAGATTTATGCTTCCAAAAATCAAGACTACTATTCCTTCAAAAGAGGGGTTTTGAAATTTTGGTGTTTGAGGTATGTATTTTCTTTTTTTTTCTTTTTTTTATTCTTACATGTGAGAGAGGATCATACTACGTTGATTGTGGTTGAGGTTGAAATTTTTACTTATGATTGCCATGGAAAATACATTTTTTTTCTATTTTTTGGCTCTGATTTTTTTTAAAAACTACAAAAAATCATTTTTTTTTCATGATTTACCTTTTTTTTTTTTTGTAGATACTCACTCTTCTGGGTATCTACTACATAGATCTATAGTTTTTTCTATAAATCTATGCATGTATGATCTAAAGTTGTAATTTTTATGATATCTTGCATAAAATAAATAGAAAATTATATTTATTGATTTGCACGTGCTTATATGGTTTGGAAAAGATGATAAGGTATGCATGTAAGCTTGTTGGTGGATTTTTCACTCAAAACTTTTTGGAAACATATAACTTTTTTAATTTTTTACTCAAATTTAAAAATTAATTATGTAAAAATATTTTTTTTCAACATTTTGGTACGTTACGTCTATAAACTTAATGGATGTGTTGTCTAGTATATAGATCTATGGTTTTTTTTCATAGATCTATGCATGTATGATCTAAAGTTGTAATTTTTATGATATTTTGCATAAAATAAATAAAAAATTATATTTATTGATTTATACATGCTTATATAGTTGGGAAAAGATGATAAGATATGCATGTAGGCTTGTGGGTGGATTTTCCACTCAAAACTTTCTGGAAATATGTAATTTTTTTAATTTTTGCCTCGGATTTAAAAATTAATTATATAAAAAATAATTTTTTTCAACATTTTGTTATGTTATGTATATGAACTTAATGGATGTGTTGTCTAGTATATAGATCCATGGTTTTTTTCATAGATCTATGCATGTAAGATCTAAAGTTGTAATTTCCATGATATTTTGCATAAAATAAATAAAAAATTATATTTATTGATTTATACATGCTTATATAATTTAGAAAAGATGATAAGGTATGCATGTAGGCTTGTGGGAGGATTTTCCACTCAAAACTTTTTGGAAATATGTAATTTTTTTAATTTTTGCCACTGATTTAAAAATTAATTATACAAAAATATTTTTTTTCAACATTTTGTTATGTTATGTATATGAACATAATGTATGTGTTGCCTAATAGATAGATCTTTGGTTTTTTTTAATCTTATTAGTTCAACTAACTTAGTTGTAACTTTCTAACATGTTTTCCAGAGTTAAATTAGATGGTTGACAAAAAGATAAAGGGGTATTAATATATTTTTTTAAATTGACAAATAGAATGGCACCACAGAAGAGAGAGAGAGGGAAGTTGATCATGGATGGGCTCATGGAGAGATTGTTAGTAGAGAACGTCATAAAGTGAAATGTAAATGGTGTGGAAAACCCATGTATGGTGGAATCCACAGATTTAAACAGCATCTTGCACATATTTCAGGAGATGCAAAAGGTTGTTCAAATGTCTCCGCTAAAGTCAAGAAAGAAATGAGGGACATTTTATCCGCAAAAAAGACAAAAAAAGTAGAGAAGAAAAAATTTCAAGAGAGAGTTGCTCTATTGGAAAGGATTGATAACTCTTTTGAGGATGATGATGATGATGATGATGATGATGAAGAGGCTAGCGATATGAGGAGGGCAATGAAGCAGAGCCGTCAAGCTTATAAGCTGAGCTTGCTCGTTTCAAAGGATAACGAGGTGGGGCCTGACCTTAAAGAGTACCTCCAAACCCTTCTGAGGATACAATAAGGAAAGATACCTTTGATTCATTTTTACATATAACCCAAAGCATGAAGCAACCCAAGATTCTAGTTCTATAATGGATGATATGAAAACCAGAGATTTAAAGATAGGTAGAGCAACTTCAAAGTTCTTCCATTATAATCAAATTCCTCCAAATATGGCTACCTCACCATACTATCATGCAATGGTGGATACCATTGCTGAGGCGGGTCCCGGAGTTAAACCACCTACCGTTTATGAGATTAACGGCAAATACCTTGAAATGGAGTATAGAGATTATACGAAGAACGTGTATAACCATATTGAGACTTGAAAAGAATATGGGTGCACACTTATGTGTGATGAATGGATAAGCAACAATAAGCGGCACATAATTAATTTTATGGCTTATTCTGTAACGAAAACATGTTTTATTCACTTAGTAGATACAAAAGGGCATCAATTAAATGCCCAATATTTGTTTATTTTAATGGATATAACACTAAAAATGATTAAGGGATTCAGTGACTATGTTGTCCAAGTTGTAACGGACAATGCGGCGAATTTTAAGGCAGTGGGGAAACTATTAAATGACAAGTTTCCGTATATTATTTGGGTGCCGTGTGCAGCACAGTGTATTAATCTTATGACATAATAAGCGGCGAATTAAGATATACACAGTTGCTTCATTTTATGTTTAAAGTTTTAAACATTGATTTATTTATTAGAATTTAATCAATATAATACTTTATGACATAATGCAGCATACTTCTTGAACCCATCATGCTTCTATAGCAAGAGATTCTCTAAGCACAAGGAAGTTTTTCAAGGCTTTAAAAAAACATTCGAGACAATGGTTAGTGACAAGATAAAGAAAATTGCAATTCTTAACCAAGCAAGGTTTCATAGTATCATATTTTGTTTGCATTAAAATACTAGTAAACCAATACAATTATAATTTATTTATTTGAACTTGATAATTTTATCGTTGAGAAATTATAAAGGCAATCTTTGAAGTTTTGGAGATGAGCTCTGTATAATGCCTAGTAAAAGGATGGATCTAGGTACGTTATATTCTTAATAATCTTTAGTGGATTAATAATCAATTACAGTTTTCTCATAGGGAATGGCTTAATTTAAATTTTAATTATAGCTGAATGGTGGAACAACTTTGGCGATGATTCTCCTAACGTTAGAAATCTTGCAAGAAAAATTCTGAGCCAAACAACATCATCATCTGGCTGTGAACGAAATTCGAGTACATTTAGCTTGATCCACACGAAAACCAAGAATTGCCTCACTATGGGAAAATTGAATAAGTTGGTTCTTTTCCATTATAATATGAGATTGAGGGCAAGAAATCTCCAAAGAAGGGATAACGGAGAGTATAATCTAATTAATTTGGATTAAACATTCGAAGAAGATGACCCATCAGAGAACAAGTTGGCTAAAAGAGAGGCTGCAGTTTTGCCAAATACAGATTTCATAGATGAATGCATGTATGATCCTGATGAAACCGAGCCCGCAGAACAGGAATCGGAACCCCCACCCCCACCTTCAATTCGCAGATCCGCTACCACACAAGAAAAGGTAAAAAATGTGGCAGAGGGGCCCTCACAAAGCTCACAATATGATCCAGAGTTGACACGTTCTAATTCAAAACATGTAAAAGGGGCTAAGGATAAGTCAGGTTCACGTGGTAATTCAACCCTCTCTAAAGCCAAACAACTTCTTAAAGACCCAACTCTCCAATACAAGAGGAAATCAAAAGGTAAGGGTCGGGCAAGCAAGTATTTAGCCACTCATGAAGAAAAAGAAGAAGAAGAAGAACACAATACATCATCTTCAAGCAAATGTGGCTCACCACAAGGGGATCAAGGTTGTTATGCACAACAACCAGATGATAGTGGTGACAATGAAAAATTTCATGATGATATCACTATCCATGACATGGGTGGTGAACTTGAGCCTGTTGGTGGACAAGGAAGGGAGCAATCAGAATAATTTTACAAAGAACCCCATTAACTAGCATCAAGTCCATATGGAGGACAATAATATAGTGACTATGAGCAATCACAATTTGATCCCTCAATTGGGCAATGTCGTGTGTACGGCGGTCTTTTACATGGATATAGTGGGCAAGAGCAATATGAAGTAATTATGATACCTATGCATCAAGTACCATCACCAACTCTTTAATCAAGGACAAGGAGGAAAAGAGTTCTTCAATTTTGATATTGCTCAATACTATCGTCAACAACAACATGACGATGATGATGACGACGATATCCAACCAGTAAGGCATTCAGCATAGTATTAAATTCTATGAAGAATGTGTTAAGGACTAAGGTACAACACTATGACCATATGTTTGCCATTTGACATTTATTATTTCATACTTCATAGATGATAATTTATACTTCAATTCTTAGTTGATACTCCATACTTGAGAGTTCAGTTTGATTTTAATTGATTTTCATTTAATAGTTCATAGTTCATAGTTCATAATTCACATTATACTTCAATTTTCACAAATCACAATATAATGTTCGTCATTGTATAAATAGTTGAGGAATTATAAAGGCACGCTTGGAAGTTTTGGAGGAGCCCCTAAGGTTATTTTTCAATTTTTTACAATTTTTGAGAATTTTTAATCATTTTAATGCATTGCTTAAACTAAAAGAAAAAACACAAAAAATAATAATAATAAGGGACTCGGCCGAGTCGACTCGAACTCGGCTAGGCCCGAGTCGGGCCCCGAGTCTGGGTCCTTAAACCAAAGCCCATATTATAATTCCTAATTTCCTATAATGATGGGACTGCATTACAAATCCCTTGAATGTGGGCTCTATGTTCTAATTTCTAAATGTAGGTTATATGGTTACAATCACAAAAGGTGGAGCCACATTGTAATTCCAATGAATGTGACCTACATTACAAATCCTATGAATGTGGCCCTATGTTCTAATTTGTAAAAGTGGATACCATGAAATTTTTAAAAAGGATCTATGTTCGCAATCAACAAATAAGATAGCCCCACATTATAATCTATTATAATTTTTAAAAGTGGGCACCACATTGTAATTTCTAAATGTGGGTCCTATGTACAAAATCACAAAAAAAAAGTGGCTCCTTTTTGTAATGCTTAAATGTAGGTCGCGTAGTCACGATTACAAAAGGTGGACCTACATTATGAATCCTATGAATATGGGCCCATATTCAAATTTCTAAAGGTGTGTACCAGGTTGTAATGTATAAAGATGAGTCCCATATTTACACTCAAAGAAAGGTGAGTCCACATTGTAATTCCTAAAAAGGTAGGCACACCTTATAAATCCAATGAAAATAGGCTCATGTTCTAATTTTTAAAGCTGGGTAGTGGGTATTATGTTGTACTTCTAAGGGTGGGTCTCATGAACAACAACAATAAAATACCGCAAACATTAAAAGGTAAGTCTCACATTTTAGATCATATGATTCTCTTACTTTCGTTAATTGGAAAAAAAATTTTATGCTGTTATCAAACAAGTTCCATATGGCATACTCTCAATAGAGTATTTTAATATAATATTGCCAAACAAGTTCTACAAAGTATAACCTTAGCACAAGATTGGGAACAACACGAGAACAATGACAAATAGGCCCTAAGCTTCTTTTACATGCCCCCGCAACAGCATTGCTACAATACCCATCAACAACTAGGGATCAAGATAAAAAGGCTCATTTTTTAATAGATAAAACAAATATAGGTGCAAAGGATTATAAGAATTGAGACCTAGGATATACCACAAAGAGATTCATTCCATTACCTTGGCTCAATAATTAATAAGGATAGGGAGTTTGATTAAGATGTTGAATATAGGATAAAAACGGGATGGTTGAAAAGACTTGCTTGTGGAGTGCTTTGTGACCAACGAATGCCAATAAAATTAAAGGTCAAGTTATACAAGACAGTGATCAAACAAGTTATGACATATGAAACAGAATGTTGGCCAATCAAGAAGAAACATATACACAAATGGATGTAGCAGAGATGAGAATATTGAGGTCGGTGTCGTAAAAGAAGGAAGGGTACAATAAGAAACGAGAGATTTTGAGAGCATTTAGGGGGAGCATCAATTGGAGATGAAATTAGGGAAACCCACTTGAGGTTTAAACATGTCCAATACAAGCCGACAAAGGCACCGATAAGGAAAAGTTTTCTATGCAGGTTGATGGCCCACCAAAGGGGAAGGAGTAGTCCAAAGAGGATTTGGATGGAGGTAGTGAAAATAGATATAAAGAAGTACAACTTATCAAAAGATTTGGCTCAAAATAGATCGCGATGGAAAAACAAATATCACATAGCAAATCCCAACATAGTTGGGACAAAGCTTTGATGATGATGATGATGACGATTATGATTGTGATGATTATGATGATGATGAACAAATATAGGTGCAAATTGCTACTCCAAAAAAAGGGCTTGATTCCCTTCTAAGTTGACTGACATTATGATAAAAAATTCTCATAACCCCCTTGTAGACAAATGGTGATTAGTTTACGAAAAAAAATAAATAATTACTCAAGCCACGCACTGGCAGCAGAGTAGAAATAGGTATCACATAAAGTGTAATTTTGTTTCTTTTGCCGTCACCCTAAATCATATCATAATCAGTTCAATGACAAAAATGATGTTGCTAGACAACTAAGAAAAAATAGTTTCCTATCTAATGACTTTCTCAATATCCCCACTGACCCTAATGGCAAGAGAAACCAATACTATGCCAAACCAATTTAACTACAGTAAACTATAACCAAAAAGTATATAGTAGAAAATTTTGTAAATAACAAAATCAAAAGGAAGAGACAACAATGGAGAATGAAAGCGAAAATGATGCAGACCCTAGGGTTAGGATTATTTACTAACCATCATATTCGGGAATCACGAGTTTAATCCCTAAATCTCAATCAGGATTATCAACCGGTGGATCTCATTGTTTCCAAATATTTTCACCATCATCACAATTGTGATTTACACGCTGATTATTTTTTAAAATTGCCATCCCAATTTCCAGTTGTTGCAGGGTGGTTTGCACGCCATCAACCTTCGCGGGTAATTCTCTAATGGCACTAGCCAAATCTACAAGTGAAGAAGCTGAATATTCAACCTCAACTTGCTTCTTTGGAGGCTTTTTTTTAATGCAAATTAAATATTTAACTAACCTGAAGAGAAATGCTATCTACAAACCCGTTGGTGAAGATGGTTTAGAAATTTAACCTCGGATGAACCTAATATCGAAAAATAAATTTGACACCTGATTTGTTAAATATGATGTGATTGAGATGCAGAGATGAGATCAATGATGCTGTCACCACTACTGTTGCTTGCTATTGGATCAAGATTTAAAAAAGTTTGGTTTCAAGGATGAACTGGACTTGACCCAACCTAGGTTAGTCTTCAGGTCCACTTGATATGGCCCGACCTGGGCTAGAAACAAGGCTTGATGAGATTAAGTTGCCTTGTACCCTTTCTGTTTTGGTCTTCGTACCTTAATGAATAGGAATGGAAGGTCGAGGCTCTGGCGAAGTCAAGGAAGACTGGTGACGGCAAGCAGCGAGCAGTGACAGCGAGCAGTGACAGCAAGCAGCGACTAGTGACAGTCGATGAGTGGCAACCTTTTGTGACAACTACGATGGAGGCAGGAATCCAACGACTTGTCGGTGGTGGCAACGATAGTGCTGGTAGCGGCGACAACTTGGCGCAAGGCTAACTGCAATAGGCATGCTACGTGTTGGCTACCTTAGAGGTGGCAAGTGGCAACAACCAGCAATGTTGGTGGGCTCTAATGACGGTGCTAGGTATGCTTCCCTATCTTAGATCTCCATCTTCTTCTTCTCCGATGCTCTTCTTCTAACTTTTTTTTTTCTGCTATTGCCGAGGTCGAGGACTAATGATAAAGGATTTTTTTTTTTTTAATGGGTTTGGTGAAGGGGTTGAGGATTGGAATGCCTAGAGGGAGGGAGACAAATGATGGGCAGGTTGGGATTTTGGGTATTGTTGGTGGAGAGAAGGCAGACGGTGGGGTGGTAGAAATTGCAGTGTATGGTGCCTGGAAGAGGGAGGGGTCAAACAAATTTGTGATTAGGACGAAGATAGAAGATTTGGTTTGGGCTTGGCTGGTATGAGGTTTGGTGGCGGATAAGGGCATCACGCCGACGATCAAAGATCAATCGTCCAAACTGATGCAAGCCCTAGGATTAGGACTTGCGTAAGGGTGCTAACGCACGTATTCGAAGACACTTTGAATCGTCAAAAGACTTCAACACACGAGGATACACCTCCAAGCATAAAACCCACAATTCTACTAATCAATCCAAGTCTGAGAATTTCTTTTCTACAATACCATATACTTAATGCCTAAGCAAACCCTAAGCTATTAATAGAAACTTTTCTAATAACAATGTAAGTAAAAATCTACTAATAAAAATAATATAATCCTAATCTAGATTGTAGAGGGATCACTTGTGGGCCCATACTACATCAGACAACCAAGAGAAAGTATTTCTTGGAGTAGGAAATATTGGAGAGAGAAAGAAAATACACAAGAAAATTAAGACAACTAAGCCCATTTTTGGCATCACTATTTTTAGGCTCTATTTGTCTAAATGTCTAAACTGAGTAGAGCTTTGAAAAATAAGAGCATTTGGCACATGTTTTTTTGCTCTACCAAGTTTAAACAATTAGAGGCTTTAACTCTATTTCCCAAAGCCCTAAGAATGCATGTGAAAAGTAGAGGTTAAAAATAAGAGGCGGAGCTACAGTAACATATAGTGGATCACACCCAGACCGGTTCTTCCATTTTTTTTTTTTTTTTTTGAAATCCAAGAGGATAAATCAAGATCCAAACCATTGAAAGTGTCTAGAAGATCAAACACGGGTATGATAACCAAATTTCAGCAATTGGATCCTCACCAATCTCGAGATATGTGCAAAAAAAAGTGAGTCATTGAATGTTATTTTTTAAATTCTATGAGCCACAAAAACAAGATCCAAACTGTTGGAAATGTTTAGAAGGTTGAATATGCCTTATAGATCTCGAGAAATTTATGAAAAACGTTCAACTATTGATGTGCACATGCTCAATTTTAACTTGGTCCATAGGCAAAACCTTTTTTCATTATTATTATTTTTTTTGGGACACTAAATCACGATCCAAACCTTTAAAACTGTTTATAGGGTCATTATTCACTACAACATCACATTTTAGCTGTTGGATCATCACCGATCTCAAGATATTTGTTAAAAAAAAGTGAATTATTGGATATTATTTTTTAAAATTTGCGGGCCCCAAACACAAGATCCAAACCATTAGATCTATTTGAAAAGATGAACATGGCTATGGGGTTAAATTTCAATGCTTGATACCTTGTAGATCTCGAGAAATTTGTGACAAACTTTCAACTATTGATTTAAAAATGTCTATTTAAAATAGATTATTGCATTACCAAACACATACTTTTATTTTAGCCTTTTTTTCTCATGGCTATTTTTTTAATAGCTCTATTTTAAAAGGTCTATAAGAAAAAGAATAGACCTACCAAACAAGCCCTAAGAAGGATATTCTGAAACTACAACAATAAATACCCATAGCCTCCTTGTCAAGCAAGACAACAATTGCCCTGAGAAACATAATGCCCCAATTTCCTTTACAATAAACACAGCACTAACAATTGATTAACAGCCTTATTTATAGCATCGCTTGAAGCACTTTCCACAATAAGGTGACTGTAAAGAGGGGAGGAAAAAGATTCTGAATAGATCCATAATAGCAAATTAGATGGGGAAACAAATTCTAAATAAAGAACAGCATTAACATGCATAGCAGTGTGAGCAGGAAGGAATGAAAAACAAATAGCAAGATGCTATAATACAGGCTTTATCTTGCAATATTGTACATATGTGATCAAATAAAACTTAAATAGTACCGGTTCATTTTCTTCAGGAATTCCAAATCGAGACTGTTGATTGGCAAGGAGGTGGACGATATGTTCACGTTGATTAGCAACATTGTCTTTCTGTCACAGACGCAAAATATAAGGATTAACTTGAGCAATGAAATTTTTATGAGAATACAGTAAACTAAGCAACGTGCTCTACAAGAAGCACAAAATCTTAAAAAAATAAGCAAAAAAAAAAAAAAAAGTGAGAGAGAGACCACAACACAAAAAGATTGAGTTCCAAAAGGCAACTAAAGCAGTAGCATGGTAGTCAGAAGTACATATATTATTGGTAAGAACAGTTAATAGCTCATACAATTACAAATCTGTGCCTAAAACGCAAAAGTCCCATTCTGATGCAAGAGCAGCTCTTAATTATCAACTCTACCAACTCTTGATTTTTTCACAAAACATAAATCATGAAGACCTGAAGAGACTACAATACAAACCTGAAATCCAAAAACGTACTGCAAGAAATCCAGCATATCCGCATTTCTGGCAGCAGGAACATGAAAATTGCTAGGTAACTCCGATAGACCACTAAAATACTTAATGGCTGACACTGCCGCCCTTACCTGAGGAGAATCTTCGTAAGGTCAAGGATCAGCAGTAAGAATAACAAAGCAAAAGTAACAGAAGCTATTACCTCCCCCAACGACGCGGTAGCATTTGTTATTGTTGGAGCATCCAGAGGTATGATGTTATAAGCAATTAGGTCTTCAGTCATTGCAGCATCAGATTCCATGACCCGCTTCATCTGAAACATTACACGGTAAAATTAACGGACAAGATACGTTAAGAGGATTACAAGCCGAAATGTGTGCATAATAATATAGAAAATAACTGACAAAGAAATTGGCCATAGAAAATAATAGAAATAACCATTAAAGAAAAAAGAAAAATAAAATTCACAGAAGTGTGACAGCCAGAAGAGCATGACTTAAGTAAAAACTACAACATCTGGAAACTCAAATCTATAAATCTGCATAAGCAAATGGTAATCACAGAAGTGGAGAAAAGCAAACCTCTTCAGGGATCAACCTTTCTGCCTCTTCAGGAGATACACCCTTTGTAAGCTCCTCTACTACTGTCCCTAAAACCTTGAGAGTTGCAAAAACCTTTTTCCGTTTCACAGTTGTGCGCTCTAACCTATATTCAACAACAAATATCAACTAAATCTATATAAAAGACGGCATCAAAGCACAAGAAAGGTGAGATGAACATTCAAAAAATGGGCGAAATGCAAGAGTCAGAAAATAATGGAAAATAACATTGTACGCATAATCATACTCCCCAAGAGGATGTGCTGCTGAGGAGAACTAAAAGATATTTATAAATCCGAAATGAAGGCCCAGTAGGAGTTCATGCCTTTAAATTATTCAGCATATATGTCGCAGGTTGGATAAGGCTTTGATAATGATGATGATGATGACATGTCGCAGGTTGGAAACACCATTTGCTCTTGTGGGTATGAAAGTAAATGGTTAGGGGAAATTTTGTGAAACATATCATGAGGAAGCCAACGATGAGGCTCATGGTAGGGACACAGATTTTACACATAAAAAACAGATTTTACACATAAAAAGTTAAGTATCAGATATAATACAACACAATACGTTGCCTATTTCAAAGTATCTATGCATCATAGGCAAGGACCAAATCTTTGTTTGACTAGTTTGAACCCAATGTGAATATTCTTTCTTTTTTTCTGGATGACCTTTCATTGGCACCATGTAGTGATTCATTGGCAGATATCTTCATTATCACCTGCAACCTCGACCTTCATTGGCAGATCATTACCATTACTTAGAAGATTATGGCTACATCTGGTCAATATTTCAGGCCACAAATAAGTTTGTCTGCTCATTAGAAATTCTTATCTAGTGGTGTGACAAAACCCCGGATCTCCGATCGAGTGTAGATCACTCTCCAAAAGGATTGATCAAATCCAGAGATGGATTCTAGCCCCTAGGGCACCCTTACAAGAGGAAAAACATCATAACAGAGATAAACCTCAAAAAAAAAAAAAAACTTCAATTGATTGGAAATAAGCATAAGCATTAAAATGGAAGACTCCTCTCTATATATAGGAGTAACTGTTTCCAAGCTAGGAAAGACTATCTCTAAACAATCATGGCTTCCTAAAATAAATTAAGCAAGTACTAAATCCTATTAAGCAATTACTAAATATTAATCCAACATAAAATAAGAAATAAACCTATTAATTAGGAACTATCTAATTAAGGATGGGGATCCCTGATCTAGGGCGTATCATGGATCAAGTGGGGCCCATCAAAGTGGCCCATCAATGTTGTGCCGGATCTTGGATCTGGCCTACATCAGCTTTCCCCGACTTGAAAAAACTCGACTCCGACGAGTTTGCCAAAAGAAACGTCGAAAAGAATTCAATTGCAAGTTGGGGAAAACTTCCTCCAAGGTTGAAAATTAGCTGTACAAACATCTACAGTGTCTTTTGTTTCACTTTTGCATGACATGACTTGAAAGCTCGACGTAGACGTTTAATCCATGGAAAAATACACTGAATGTGTCACTTCTTTTGATGAATGAATTTATCCCAGACGTATTGTATGACATGTAGATGCTGTAAACGGACCATTAGATGGATTAAATGTAGCCATACTAATAGATCACAATCGTCATATATCCAATGGTGGTCCCCGAAGATAAAGTCAATATGGGAACTTTAACAATTTGATCTGCTTGTGAAACGACTAGAACAATTGACTTGACTTCTAATGACCCACCTAATGACTCAATTATATTTGCTGGAAGCAACAGTACAATCAAAGCTCCTGGATGTTCAATATTCTTGTTAACCAATTCAAAGTCTTGCATATCTACTTGTCCTTTTTCTTCCTCAACTCTTTGCGGCTCATGGGTAACATTGTCTTGATCAATGTTGTTTGAACCTATGAAGTCAGTGCTGCCATAAACTTGCTCAAAGTCTTCAATTTCTTTTTGCATTTGTTCTTCATCTGCCTTTAATGGCTCTTAAGTCAAACTACCTTGATTAGATTCCACTTGCTCTGAATTTTTCATGAGATTAGCTTTGCCTTGCCCTTACTCAGTTGTTACATCCTTAATGCCAGCTGTCATGGTTGACATCTTCTTTGGTGCAATCATAATATCAACATCTTTTTTATCTTGCTATGGCACTTCAGTTGGAGGTGATGATGTAAATGAGGAACGGGCTGTTAATGGCAATGGATGGAATCCAATCCATTTTCTTTCCCACTGCAATGAATATGTGTTCATCTCTTTATCATAATGGTTGGTAATTATGAAGATAAAACTTGGTGTGATGTGATCCACATGAATATTGCTCATATTATTTTTCGACGACCATGGCCTTTTGATCTAAGAGTGCGTGTAGCCGACCCCAACATGGTTGGAATAAGGATTTGATAATGATGATGATGATGAATTACCAACCTTAAATGATACCAAGCATCTGTGAGTTACGGGAATAACATAACCATTAAACCATGTAACTCAGTAGAGCTTACGAAGTTTCTCAGTTGGCAAATGAAGCTTATCAATAACCTCTTGTGCGACAAAATTGATTGCACTACCATTGTCAATAATCAAACTAACAGCTCAATCTTTGACTCTCACCCACATGTAAAATTTGTCTGCCTGTATCCATTTTTCTTCTTCCTACTCATTTGTGTTGAGGAGGCGGCAAATGATAATCGTGAGATTATCTTCTCAGGCGAAAAATCTTTCCACAGCATGTGCTCTTAGTCTTTGTTGATAGGCACATTGTCGCATGCTAGATTGTTGAAGCATATGTGCAACACGAAAGGCTTTTAAGTATGCCTCTTGAAAGGTGTTGCAACAATTCATATTCTCCAAGATGTCTGGTTTCAAGCCTCTGATATAGTGACCCAAATTATGTATTTCAATCTCCTCTAGTTCACAAATATCTTACAACTCTCGAAATTGGCAAGTATATTCATCAACTGTTAATTCTTCTTACTTCAAACTCAGAAATTGCTCAAAGTATAACTCATTCTCAAAATAACAATGTCCATATTTGTATTGATACACAAATCTTTGAACTTCAACAAGTGCCCAAAAATTCTCATGATGATTTGGTTTCAAAATTCAATTGCCTTAAAAATGATAAACTAACCTGATTTGTTAATCTTGTTGATCACAGTATGTTGGCGATGATGGATCTTGATAAGTGGAATAGATTGGTGAAACCGGATTGTTGACTGGAGATCAAATGATCAAAATATTACCCTTTCTCCTTCTTCTTGTTTTTTCTTTATTTTTATCAAATCAATGGTTGAGATCAATCAAGCCGTACTTGTGGCCTGGCTTGGCTCCTTGCGCTTTTCTTTTTTTTTCTTTTTTAGAGAGAGAGAGAGAGAGAAAAAAAAAGGTGGGCTTGGGTCGGGTCGAACCTAACTGCAAATCCAAACAGTTATTGGATTCAGTTGGGCAGGTCAAACCAATCTTGAGGCCCAAATGCGATGAGGGCCTAGTGGTCAAAGCTAAGCTAATGATGGTGCCTCTGCTATACTACCAGGCGAAGGAGGAGAAGGTGTTGCGGTTCCAACAAGGCTTTTACGACGCGAGACTCGGGGCGACAGTGGTGTATGGTACCAACCTCTCTCTCCTGCTGCTCTCCTTTTTTTATTTTTACTTCTTTTTCTTCTCCGTCTACACCTTTTTCTTTTTTTCTTTTTGTTATTTTTTTATTTTCTCCACTAGGTTAGGCAATGGAGATTGAAGGTTCTGGGTTCACGAGTGTAGGGTATTGTTAGGAATAGGGATTTGGATGGTGTGGGAATTCGATGTAGGGTTTCATGGCTGGGGTTGGGTTCGTCTAAAGGCAGGGATGGGGCAGCTTGGGTGTTGGGGTCTCAGGGGAATGAAGGCTGCAGAAGGGGCATGCGGTTCGCCTACGGTCTCGGGGAGTGATTTTGGGATTTGATTAGTAGGGTTGGGGTTGGGAAGGAGTTTCGGGATTGGGGTTTTGGTTTAGGGTTGTGGTGAGGGTCTCGTCTAAAGCGGGTTCTGGCTGGGATCATGGCAGAGGGTTTTCGGGGCTTTGGATGGTGGTAGGGGCTTCGTCTGCACTAGTTCAGGGGGTTGGTAGGGTCGAATGGATATAGGGTTGGCGTTGGGGATGTGGTTCTCAGAAAGGGGTTGGGTTTTGGCTTCGGGATGATGGTAGGGGTGTCGGGATGGTGAAGATGGGGTTTTCTAGGTTTGGTATGAGTAGAGCGGATGTGGGTTTTAGAAAGGCTGTGGAGGTGGGAGGACTTATACAATTTTTTTTATTTTTTGGGTTTTGTTGGGAATGGAGGCGAGGGGACTACCGCAGCAGTTTGGGAACATTGGGTACATCAGGGCCTTACGGAAGTGGGATAATGGGGCTTCAGGGCGTTGACAGGTGAAAGTTGGGAAAGCTTGGGGCTGCTGGAGTCTCAATTTGATGGTGAAGAGGTGATGAGGCGAGATGGTGGATGGATGAAGTTCGAGAACGACAGATGTCTCCCTGGCGACCAGATCTCAGCTCTAAAACCAAACTAGCGCAGCCCCAGATATCCAATCAAGTGTAGATCAATCTCCCGAAGGATTGATTGAATCAAGAGATGGATTCCAGCCCCTAGGGCACCCTCACAGGAGGAAAAACACCATAACAGAGATAAATTTCAAAAGAAAACTTTAATTGATTAGAAATAAGCATGGGCATTATAATGGAAGACTCTTCTCTATATATAGGTGTAATTGTTTCTAAACTAGGAAAGACTATCTCTAAACAATCATAGCTTACTAAAATAAATTAAACAAGTGCTAAATCCTATTAAGCAATTACTAAATATTAATCCAACATAAAATAAAAAACAAACCTATTAATTATGAACTATCTAATTAAGGATAGGGATCCCTGATCTTACACAGATCATGGATCATGGATCTGGCCTACATCATGGTGCTTCATGTGGTATCAGTTCACTCTACAAGTTGTCCCCATTTGATGGGAAATAAATTGACTGATTAGTTCAGAAAAGTCCTAGTTGGAAGAGTATAATTAGAAAGGTTTTTTCTTTCTTATTTAACAATCCCAGAGTCCTATTGCTGTAGCTGACAAACATTGCAGACTTATTAGCGTTACAATTTTCCAGGAAAGGTTGTAATTTAACTTAAGACATTTCCACCTTCAAACTCGAGACAGGCCAAAAAAGCAGGAGGCCTTTATGTTTGTAAATATTTAATGATTGGAATAAGATTTCAAATTTTAATGTGAAGAATTCATCTTCCTCCCAGTGTTTAGTCTGACTCCATGAAGTACTTGTGTGGTGTCACTCCAAGGAAACCATAGGTCCCTACGTTTGATGCAAACCCTAGCTACGTGTGATGATAAACTATTCTAGTTTTCTTCGTTCTTTTCTATTTTGTTTTAAATTTATTCATCAGCCTGCAGCTTAACAAGCAACCACCCAATACCAGCCATTGAGACAGCCAAAATCCCCAAACCCAGTGCCTGATATGCAACCAAAACAGAGGGAAAATAAATAAAATAGCCCCATTCAATTATCAACATTCAACACTGATCAACAGCCAAAAGTTTGCACAAAATTGTGCCTGATCAAGCCCATTAAGATGCCCAACCAGCCCCTCTTCCAGCCAAAACATTTTGGACGAAACCCTCCTGAATCCAGTCAATATGTCAGCGTCAAATGTCAATCACCCCTAACTTCATATAGATTACCAAACCCCACATCAATCCAGACTTCTGTCACAAAATCAACACCAAATTCCAACCCTTTGATTATTCCTTGCAGCCTTACCCATGTCCAAATCAAATTGACCCAAAACTGTCCAAATTTGATAGCCTAAATTACCACTAAATAGCCTGAGGGAACTAGCCCTAGTTAGAACAGGAGTAGACCCAGTCCAACAGACTTCAGACAAAACCTTGACAAAGCAAAATTCAAGCCTAATCTCAACCATTATTCTGTCTATCCCTGCAGAATCAGCCCTAATTTCTCATGCTAGCAACCAGTTATCAGCCCAATCAGAATCCCAAACTCAGCCTGAAAACAGCTTAAGTGCCCCATCACTCTTTCCTCTTCCTTTTTTCTCCATCCTCCCCTCTTAGATCCCATGTGACAGCTATCCGATGCATGAGCATACCCACATATATGGGTATGGGAGCGCGATGCCCACGTCAGACTTGGGCCAGCCCCAAAAAACCACATGAAAAATTTAGGGACCACCCCCAAAACTCACCTGAAAATCCTGGGTTCACCCACAAAATCCGACTACCTATTTGGGTCTACCCCCTTCAAACAAAAATCTTAGGTCCACTACTCATGCAAAAGCATCATCACAAATTTCACTGTAGCAAGCTGGGGCCCACCACTGAATCGATCACATGTAAAACACAAGATCAATTCCAATGAAGTTAATCAAGTGTTTTATAGATGTCTAATCTGACAGTTGCACAGTTGTGAATTTCAGATCTTTTCGGCCAAAATGTCTATAATTTCAGTTCAGACGAACAAACCCCCTTAAAAAAATTAGGCTGACTTCAAACCATTTTGGCTGAAATTTTGGATTTCAGACCATTTCAGCTGAAGTCTTGGATTTTGGCCGAAAATTTTTATAATAAAAAAAAGAGGGGTGTTTTTATTCCGTGATGAACTGTTGGCACCAGTCCTATATTTTGTCTCTATGGACCGAGGAGAAAAGGGGACTCAGCTGGAAGAGGATTGTACCATGAGATGAGCAACGAGGTCAACCTATTATAAATAAAAAAATAGATTCTGGCAATGCAATGTAGTTGGACTCTCATGTCGATCCAAATGAATCAATCTTTCCATGGAGGTAAATCTTTGCCTGCTAGGCAAGTGGATAGCAAGTTATAAATTATGTCTCGGTGGGACAAGTATATCTATTACTATAAAATTCAGAAATGAAGTAGTTAATGTCGGGGCTAACATTATCCTTTTTGTAGTGACGAATCTTCTGTGTTCCTAAAAAAAGGAATATGTCCATTTTTTGAGGTCTAAAAAGAGCATTTGTGGGGTTGGGGGTTTAGATTTATTTTGAGCGATTTAGTTTTTCAATAGGTGGGCCCTATTATGTGCCTACAAAATTATCGTGAGTTCAAGCCTCAACTATCCACATTTTTTCCGTTTTACACCCACTTAAGATTTAAAACACTAGAAATTACTCATTTTGCATGTAGAAATAATATATTGCATTACTGATTTGGTAGAATATATTAAATGTACATAACTTATATGTTATCTTAAAATTTTAATATTTTTATATTTTTCTTCATGTGCATTATTTTCTATATTTTTTCAAAAACTTAACTTCAAAATTTTTCACCGGAATTAGACATTGACCGAAATATTTTGATTTGAAGGCCAAACCAAGACAAATGAAATTCTCAATTATGGTCACAGTGGACCCTCATTCCTTGGTGGTGAGGCTGAGGGTGTTAAGATTGGATTAGAATTATTCCTTTTGGGCCCCCTAAGGCACCATCTGTTTGCACTCATTTACGTATGTAAATGATTCATATGCATAATTGTTATGGCATCATTACATTTGCTTGCGCTCCATCTAGGAATGTGATGCAAAAATGAAGCATGAAAATTGTCTGCAAAGCAGGCCATTTTCACACCAAAATTTTCACATCTCAAGTGATTATAAAGTGTAACACACCGCACTGGCGGTGGTACAGTCTAGGATGCAAAGCCAGGTTTTCATTTTGAATACAATTCATCGCATTTTTTATTGATGTTTGTATGCCTCCAATTCATGACCCTAGCTGCCCAGCATCTTTATAGTTTAAGAAGCCCTAAGCTGTTTGATTTCATATCTTAAAATCTTCATGGGTTTTGAGATACTTGTTGCAACGGTGGTTGTGGGGGTGAACCTTTATATCTGATTTTCTACACTCCAATGGGCCTCCAATTCATTATCCAAATTATTCAATATTCTCATATTAATGACAAGCATCGTGAGTTTAGTTCCATATCCAAAATTCTCATGGGTTTTGAGAAATTTGGGGAAAATGCCCAAGAAAGATCTATAATACATCTAAAAACAGTGGATGTGTACTCACATAGAACTTATGGAGCCATTCGTAAAAATATGCAGTATAGAGATACATACTCTCCAAGGTTATCGCTAAAGATGCCCGATTCCCTCAACTTCATTTCATCTTCACGAAGCTCATCAACTTTATGCTTCTTCCTATACTGCTTATAAAATTCCTGTAAGCGAGCAATGTCTTGGCTACGGTCTATGCTCCCACCATCTCTCTTTGCAAGCTTTTGCTGAAATTTTGTTCAAGAGACCAAAAACAAGGACAAAAATATTATGAATATGCAGACTCAATGTGGTGACCTATGATAACCAGATAAGGCAAGGACACGGATTTTACACACGAAAAGTGAAGTATCAAATATGATATGACATCATGCATTGCCCATTTTAAAGTATCCATGCATCATAGGAGGTGACATAAAATTTCAGCCACTGTAGATCGTATTAAGTGCAGAGCATGCATCACATGTTCAAATAAGATTCATGATACGGTGCAAACACATGGAGGGTCGATGGGCCCCTTAGTCCAATCAATGGGCCCATTTTCTAACCCAAGGTGGTCCATGCATGTGGATGCCCACTCATGTTAAACATTAGCTATTATTCATTTTTATTGAATTCCATTAGCAGCCTATGTGGTTGACAAGGGTAGCAGCCAAAACAATTGTTTAAAAGCTCCTTAAGACAACTTGGCCAATTCAAATCGACTCGTTGAAAATTTAGGGAGACTCGATAAAAAACTAAAAGCAGTCAAAACTTGATCAAGAAATGGATAACTCGGTAAGTCCTTGGTGGATCAACCATGACTCAAAACTCAGGTAAAATATATCAAAATTAACTATCTTTCAATTTCCGTATACTTCTATAAAGTTTAAGCATGTTTTGGCAATTTAACTTGGTCAAGATTTGGCCTAGTATTTAGTCGAGTTAAAATCATGCCTTTTAAAACATTGGCTAGGACAAAGCTACCTAAGATCTGATCGAGTGGATAATAACAAAGTATTCTTTTAAGCATGAGTCTCAAAAACCTTAGCCGACTAATGTACTATTGAGGAGTGGGCCCCACCCAATGGGGAATAATGAAAGGCATTTCCACCGCCTCAACTAACACCTCGAGGTTTTGGTAGCAATGGTTAGCTGAGGAAATTTAATATGGTATCAAAGCCAACTAATCGTAACTTCGAATCCCAAAATGAACAACTCAACGCTAAAAAAAATGCGTGTTGCCAAAAGTGTGCCGACCAGGTTCTACCTAAAAGGGACTATTGAGGAGTGCGCTCCACTGATGGGGAATATTGAAAAGTATTTCCACTGCATCTGCTAACACCTCAAGGTTTTGGTAGCAATAGTTAGCTAAGGAAATTTAATGTATACATGCTTACTATTAAGTTGAAATGGTGCTTACAGTCATTTACAATGAAATGAACAAGTACGCATGCCGGCCAAGCTAAATGCCCATGGTATATTTTGGGATTTATGTTTTTGGATTTGCTTCGGAAAAAGAAAAAAAATTACTTTGGGTGAGAAGCCCTAGGCAATTAATAGATGTGTACTAGTTAAGTGTGAACCCATTCTCATAGCATATTGAAGAGACTCCCTAAAGCATTGAGTCCTAAGCTCATATATTAAGTATCCTATATATATAGATATATTTCTTTCTTGACCACAGACTCCTTAAAGCATGAGTCATAAGTGCATATTAGTGTTAAGTAGTTAGTTTGCCACACCACACACGTGTGGTTCTTTGTTGACCACTTTTTCCTAAGATGGCTGCATGCAAGTTTCAAGCAAGTTGACCCAGGTCTTTCACATAACCTCTACTAATACTTTCCCACTAGAGTTGTATGATCAACATCATTAGTGTCGCTATTCGAGCCATTTATTTAACATACCCTGGCCTTCAAAGTTATCATTCAAACGTGTATTTTGGGCATTTGGCATGGCACAACTCACAACCATTGCACTTTTGTTCATGTAAGACAGGAAATTGATTTTGTAGCTCCAACACACAAGTGTGCATGCCAGAATCCTATTTATTTGGGTGAGGTTCATGCTTACTTATTGCTGGAACTTATACAAGTTACTAAATTTATTGGTGAGTGTATATTCGTTGTTGGGGAACATGTAACTTGGTCAGATTGGACAGACTGAGCGAGCTCAGTCAAGCTCCCTTCTAAATAGGACCAATATGTAACGGAAGTTAATCCACCATCAGCAAAAAATATACCTTGATGACTGACATTAAACCGGTCTTGAACTGCAAGACACCTCTACCCTCACTATTGGGGTCCAAATTTTGTGCCAATGAGTAAGCATGCTCACACACTGCATCAAAGCAACATAAAAGCTCTATGAGTGAGAGAGAGAGAGAGAGAGAGAGAGAGAGAGAGAGAGAGAATAGTTCAGAAAAGGCAAAAAATTGATTCAAACAAATATCACTCTAGATACCAAATACGGAAAGGTACACCATACAAAATCTTCTCATTGTTCATGTTAAAATATAAGCGTTTTCTTTTTTTATAGTTAAAACCCAAGAGTTCTAGACATTGTTAGATGTATAAATAATGAATAGAACAAAATAACAATATCAATTTAGAGAAGGCCCAAGATAGGATACCAAGATAATTAAACTTGGCAAACATTGACAAAAACATGCATCCCAAAGACATATTCGTGCAATGCCAAGGATTACTTGGTAGCATGAAAAAGCATTTGATTTTCTGTGCTTGTCATTTTTTTGTTGTTTGGTTCAAAGCTTTTCCACACGGAAAGAGAGAAGATTGAACTATTTTTCCTCATTTCCATGGAAAACCATTTAGGAGAGGATAGGGATTGCTTTTCTGCAGCAGTGTGGAAATATCTGCAACGCCACAGAATTCTGGCAACACACAATTGCATCCAAAGTGTTGTATAGATCATTCAAAGACGTATGATGGGCAGTCAGGAGTGCAAGAACTATGTGATGAGAAATGTAAGTTCCCTATTGAGGCTGGATTAGACCAGGGGTCCACTTTGGGCCTCTATTTATTTCCCTTAATTATGAACGCCTGGTAGCAACAGTACAAGCCACGAGTGTAATTTTATGTGTAAAAACTAATAACCAACACTAATCATAGGAGATATTATTAGATTATTGAATTCCTGCAATTAGACAAAGAGAGCAAGAACTGATTCATTGTGATATTTCGGGTCCTTGATTGCAGACTAAATGGATTCATTAAATCCCTATATAAACATCATACCAAAAAAATCCCTATATAAACAACAGTCAACCACACAATGTACTAAGACCTTTTCTGCAATATGCGAATGCAATATCCTATCAGAGCCTGGACTTCTACACTTTGCAAGAGAGATCAACATCTATTATCTCCCCTGTTTTCTCTAAAACAACTGACAGTTCTTCGTTTAATGGCTGATCTGACACCAATACAACAGGCAACCACACAATGTGCTAAGACCTTTTCTGCAATATGCGAATACGATATCATATCAGAGCCTGGACTTATACAGTTTGCAAGAGAGATCAACATCTATTATCTCCCCGGTTTTCTCTAAAACAACTGACAGTTCTTCGATTAATGGCTAATCTGACACCCAATCATCATAACAAGAGTAATTTTGAATCTATACTCTTTATTCTGTGGCTGTTTTAGTCTTATCTTAGTAAAGGAAGAAGGGATTTTTAGATCCCTTATTGGAGTTCTTCTCTGCTTTTTGCAACTACATAAAATCTCAATATACTCACTGGACCCCACCATCAATGATATGATCAAGGCAGAATTTTGTAGCAAGGGTCGCCTCTTATTCTTGGGAATTTTGGTTATTTTTTAGCCAGTTGTCAATCATCACCATCCAAATTGTTACATCTGTAGTATTTGAACCTAGAAACTTATCTGTAGGTGTGTGATTCATTGCCCAATCAGGATACTTGATCTGCATCAAAGATCTGGTCCCATCAATCCAAATTTGTGGCAAATGCAGATACAGATTCCACTTGAGTTTTTGGCATGTTTCCTTTTATTTTCAGTTCTGATCTAAACTCAAACCCTCTGTGAAGACAATCTAGCAAATAACATCATCTTGGAACTGTTTGTTGTGATCATTGTTTAATTTGATCACTTTTTTCAGAATGAAATTACTATCCGTGAAGACATATCTATTTACTCATCTAAAATGGAAAAAGGAGACGTCATCCCTGTCACATTGAATGGTAGATGGGACTACATCATTTTCCTCGGATGAGAATTTTAATGCCCTTGGGGCCCAAAATAATTCCAAAGTGGTTAAATGGGTTCGCAATTCCCATGCATTGCTTTATCCCTATATTCCTTCACCAAACCCTCAAACACGTGGAAGCACTTACAAAAATTCTATCATCAGATCAATAAGGCCCGAAATTTCATTTAGATGCAAAATTAGCCTAAAGCTGTCAGGGGTATGAAACAGTGTGAGAATATTACAACAGCCTCTTACTTAATGGAATGAAAAGGATTCTATGATCCTTGCTTCTGAACCTTCAGAATTTATAGCCCATAACCTCCACAAACAAGAGAAGTCACAAATATAAACCAATTTTTTTATGAATGTGATGCCTAAATTTGAATCTGTTTGAGCTGCACTAATAAACAGAGACGTATCTCCAGATTTACATACTTGTGTGTTTAGGAAGTCTTAGGAAAATAACTTTGGCTCCAATCCCAACATGTTCTTACTGAGGAGCCTAAAGCAGTTGTTGTATAGCCTGCTGAAGAAGCAGCATTTCATGCACCATGGAGTCCAAAGGTACAATGTTTAGAATGCAAAGCTGTGGTCATGTAGCTTGTAATTGTATGAAGAAAAATTCCTACAATTACTGTAAAAGTCTGGACATGTTGTCTCTAAATGCACTCAACGTCCTCTTCAGAAAACTGATGACTACAATTCATACTGCTCTCAAGCACGGTTCCACTCAGTTAATGATGAAGCTGCCTCCTCTGTCATGAATCTGACTCCAGAACATATTTGAGACATGATCCAAAGCTCAATTAATGCTTTTCTCGCCTCTACCTTTTCATCCATGGAAATCTCTAGTCGGTCCTCTCAGATTGATCCAACCTGAATCCAGCCCTATATAACCCCTCTCAAGTTCTTGATCACTGCATCTCAGAATGATCCCAACTTAGCCAATATCCTCTGATTAAAGAAAATGGTCAAATCCCAAGCATAAGCATGTTATTTATTGGCAGGAGACGTAGCATCACTACAAACAAAATAATTTGATTTGGACTCCTATAATGTTGTTATATCTACTTGCTAATATATCCCATCTCTTCACCAACCTCATTACTTTTGGTAAAAACTTTCTATGCAAATAGTACTCTAAATCCTCGTCTTAATGCAAAACAATCGCTCAAAGATCATATAATCTGCATTGGACATCTGTCAAGAGGATGCTTCCAAATCTGAACTCCAATCCTAAACAGAATGAAGAAACAGGCATCCATGGAATTACACATTTTATGAGAGAAACTTATAAAAAGGATAATGGAGAAAAAGCAAGTGCATATATAAAAAATCAAATAAATAAGCAAAGAAAAGAGGAAAACTCACATATTCTCGCAACATTGGGGTCCTCTTCTTGAATCTCATCTGCTGCTCTAAGAATTGCATCTATGTCCCTGTTCCCCAAACAAGAAGGAACATTATCGGCAATGCCAGAACCAGGTCTTCCAAAAGCATCAGCCCCAAAACGGTCCCTCTGTATAGCAGCACGTACTAAACGCTCCCAATTATGTTCCACTTGAGACATGTTCTAAACAAAAGGGAGGGGAAATGGACAAAAGTTAAGGTTTCAATAAATGGATCAGAATAATGCATCTCTTAGTAACATAAACTACATACGATGAATAAAGGTCAACAAAATATATATCTGTGTGTGCACCTAAAAATGGGAAGGAAGATAAAAGAAAATAAAAAAAGAAAACAAGTATTCACACATTAAGGGAAATACAATACACAAAAATAGGAATTAAAAAAAAAAAAAAAGGATTTTCCCCCCTTGCAACTCGAACTCATGCATATTACATGTCCCCAAGTAGGTTAGCAACAGCTGAGGACTGCACATGGGTGCATTTGATGCAAACATTCACAGAACAAACAGCTCTCTGTTGTGTTCTAGTCTATGATGCCCAAATACGGACACAGGTATGGACACGGGGAATGGGGATTCAACACGCCAACTTCAAAATTTAAGGACATGGCTTCGGGTATGATATCACTAAAGATACAATACCGACACGGGCATACAACACAGATATGGATACAAAATCATATGTCTAATTATTTAAAATTGATACATGAGGATTTTACCAAAAAAATCAAGGGGACCCCAAAACCATAAAAGTCACCCAAGGTGTGGGTGCATCGAATTGAACGTGAACACTCCAGTGCTTTTTTGCATCGAATTGGGGAGCATCGAACTCGCTGCTCGAAAAACTTCACATTTTTTCATCTTCTTCCTTCCATGTTTTGATCGTTGAAATGTGAACATTGATTTAATTGGACTTGACTAAACCATGCTGTCAATCTTTTTTAATCACCCTCTATTATCTAGGCTCCACAAATTCTCCAATTAACAGGTGTGATCACCAACCCAAATGAAAGGAACCCTTCTCCTTAGCATACTTGCCAGGTCTCTCCCTCTCTCCTCTGCTTTCTAAGGCTAGTAAGCTCGTACCATTCTTCAACTATTTTCATCCTAGTCTCCTCCTCTCTGTAAAACCAATACCCTTCTGAGAAGAAGACGAAGATGACCGAGAAACGCCCACACCCTTTTCTCCTCTTCGATGCACTCTACTCTCGCCAAGAAGAGCATGAGACAACTCTCTCTGTAGCAGACAAAGATGAAGAAGAG
Organism: Sextonia rubra; assembly: GCA_037013555.1. Lineage (NCBI taxonomy): Eukaryota > Viridiplantae > Streptophyta > Magnoliopsida > Laurales > Lauraceae > Sextonia > Sextonia rubra. The sequence goes on along the minus strand of JASUAD010000013.1, from coordinate 56,063,318 downwards.
ATCAAGAACAGCACCACCTATCCTCTCTCCCTTTGCTTAGAACACGACAAATCTCCTCTCTCTCTTCTCAAAAGAACAAGAACCCAATTCAAAACTCCCCAACATTCATCTCCTCAGCGACCCCTTTCTCTCATCCACCCATCTAGAAGCCGTGAAATGGATTTGTAAAGTCGTCTCTCACTTCTCCTTCTCTTCTCTCCATGCTCTTCTCTCAATCAACTACCTCGACAACTTCCTTGCCACCATCTTCTTCCACACAATTATGTTTGGAGGGTTTTAAGGGTAACAGGAGCATCGAACTTGCCACTCCCCAATTAGATGCAAAAAAAAAAAAAAAACACTATAGTGTTCACGTGTGACCACTCCAGTGCACCCACACCTTGGGTGAGTTTTATGGTCTCGAGGTCCCCTTATATGATTTTTTTGGTAAATATATATTGAAAAATAAATCAAATGTGGGCATTCGCTTATAATAAAGTTAAACAATTATTTGGCCCAAGATCATGCTAGCACACATTTGGTTTATATTTGGCTGCATTTGAGTTTCATTTAACTTTTTTCCATTGCATTAAATGTTCATAGTTTTTTAGGTAGGAAGAAAGTCAAAAGCAATCTGTTGTGCCATTAATGTACTTCCAAAGTTTCTCCATTGATGAATTGCCTGCCACTTTCTCTTCAACCAAAAAAATAAAAATATAAAAAAAATATCCAACTCTCGTCAAAGCTAAAAATTGTTGCAAGGGAACGACATACATGGATTCATGGCAACATAGTACATATTATCAAATGGAGATAGCTTGAAGATGGCCTACATATAATAAATTAATAATCCAAACCATTTAAATTAGATGGCCCCTTGTTCCGTGGGTCCTTAAAAATTTTCACTTAAATATAAGTTAAGCCCCACTAGGAGATTCATCTTTAAAGAAAAAACTTGAATTTTTTATAATATTTTATTCATTATAATTAATCAAAGGTAAATTGTTTTCCTACTCAATTGAAACATACATATATCCACACAAGGGCCATTAACATTGGATGGTTTGGGTTCTCCATATGGCCCACTTATTAGCTATGATGCCCAAATACGGACACAAGTACAAGAAATGGGGATTCGATACGCCAATTTCAAAAAGTCAGGATACGGATAGAGGTACGGCACACTTAAGATATATTTTGAAAATTTATTTATGATAAATAATATATATAGGGAAATAATCTTATGAGAACTAGTTCTTACCATTTTTTTGTGAGAACTCTAGGTGGGGCCCATCTATCACTCAATCGAAATCTTGCAATACATAGGGATCCCCCGGATAGTCACTTGCCCCAAGTTTCCATCAAATCTGAATTTACTGAACTGTTGACTAACTATGCACCAATCCAAAGGGACTGAATTTGTGGGCCATGGATGAAAGGATTAGGGACAGTTGATTGCAGCCAAACTTGATATTAGGGGTGGTTCCAAATAGATCTTTCCATCCCCCTGGTCCCACCACCAAATGAGACCCACAAGTGGGCCCCATAAAAAGCAATTACGGTAGATGCATGAGAACAGTTCTCACAACAAGATCAAAGCCCATATATACACAAATATATAGAAAAAAATTATAGTTGGAAATTTTAAAAATAAAGCTTGCTTCAAGGTCTGGCCATTTTTAAAATTTGCAGAGGCCCTAATCTAATATTACAAAACTTGCCCCAAGCTGGGGCCAGCCCATTTACCAAAATTTAGCCTATGCTAGATGCCACAATCCCACTCCCACCCTTCCCCTTTTTATCTTTTGATGAATCCCACCCCTTTTTATTTTTTAATCAATCCTTGCACTACCCCTTTAATATCCGCTTTTTCCCAAAAGCCTCTCTTTGTTCGAATATTGAAGCCCCTTCCAAGAGAGACTCTATGCCTTCTTGAAGTCCAACGAAAAGCAGAAAAAGGAGGAGCGGATGAATAAAATAAGGAGAAGGAAAGAAGGGAAGGATGAAAGGAGGAGGAGAGGAGCATGGAGCGACAGTAGCAGACATGTCTAGCGAGTAACCAGCAACAACAAGAGGTAGCAGTAGAGGTGGCGGCAACAATGGCGATGCGAGGGCCCAAGTAAATCTATCTCTTCTTCTTCTGCTGCTTCTTTTCTGTTTTTCTTTCTCCTGCTCCTCCTTCTCCTTCCCCTTATAAACGCTTTCTTTCAATGACAGAACCCATTTTTTCCTTTCTTTCTATTGGTAGCACAAAAGGGGAAAGGATTAGGGTTTCTTGGGTTTTTTTTTTTTTTTGTCTTTTATAAAATGAGAGCCATATCCTTGAATTTTGCACCCATATCAAAAGCGTATCTTGTGGTATCTCGTACCCGGATCCGTATTGGTACGGTTACCATACATGAAATGTTGTATCCAGGTATCATAGCTTATTAATATGTTCCCAATGCTTGAGTGGAGGCTTGGTGACACACCATCACACCATTTGATAATAGTATTATATTTACACAAATAACGTGTTAAACTTCTTTCTCCCTTATCTTCTCAATGAGAACCCAAAACCACTTTGAGGCTCCAGCAAGAGAGAAACAACCCCACCAGGCTAAAACCATAAATCAAAAAGAGATTGTCATGCTCCATCCTCAACTCTCAAGCATCTAACTTCCCATCTTCTCATTTCATTTCTCCAAATCATCCAAGCCACTTCATTTCTCTAGAAAGAGATTTTCCAGCCCCAAGCCTCTTCATTTCTACACTCCTTCCCCTCCTTCAGCCCACGTCTATAAAGTGTGGATTTCGCACACAAAAAAAGAATAGAAGGAGAGAAATAATCATCCCAAGGGGTTGAAACATGAAATCAAGTCAAGAAATGACAAATGTATGTATTTAACTCTTATTTTTTTTAATCGTGTAACATTTTCAAGATTAGTGAAAGCAATTTTAAAAATTTTCCGATCCTTGTTTTCTAGATTTTTTTTTGTTTTTTTTTTCCATAAAATATGAGTCATATCCTCAAAATTCCCCCTTATCCCAACAGTACCTTGTCGTATCCCACATCCGAAGCTGTATTGATACAAGTACGATCGAGCAAATGCCGTATCCAACGATCATAGCTTTTGGTTTGAAGCAGCTCGAAACAAGTAAAAAAAAGGCATACCATGCCACGAAATGCAACACTCCTAAGATATAACTATAATGAACCATCCATTTCATTCAAATTGAACCGAGTCATTGAATGGGAGAATATGAGTCTAGAGAAGAAGAAGAGAAGGAGAAGAGAAGAAGATGAGGAGAAGAGGAGTGAAATAGAGAATGGAAAAGACAGAGAAGAATATTGTCATACCTAAGGTAGGTCGATTGTATCTTCTGTATGTTATTTAATATGCTTTTTCAATATTATATATATGATCATTCATATTAATGAAATTATAAAGTGGCCCTAAGAATGACATAAAATACCATATACACCACTATTTTCCTACAGTCCCCCTCACGTTGGAGAGTAGATATCTACAATCCCAAGCTTGAAAAAAACAAGTGTCAACAGTTTCCTTGTGACTGGTTTTGTTAAAAAATCTGCTAATTGATTTGTATTATTTGTAGGCTTCAAGACTACTTCTATTGCCACCCTTTCGTGAATAAAATGACAATCAACTTCGATATGTTTTGTCCTTTAATGGTAGACAGGATTTGTGGCAATATGGCAAGCAAAATTATTGTCACAATGGACAAGCATGGGCTTCTTACACACAAATCCCAACTCCTGCATCAATGTTTTTAACCATCGAGATTCACAAGTTCCACAAGCCATACGATACTCTGCTTTAGAACTTGATAGAGCCACCACACCTTGTTTGTTACTTTTCCAAGAGACAAGATTCCCACCAACTAACGCACAATATCCAGTTGTTGATCTTCTATCTATCTTAGACCCAGCTCAATCTGCATCAGTGAAAACTTCAATGATCTCAATATCGGCGTTTCCATGCAATTAATACATTATTCCTTGACTTGGAACCTTTTTCAAATATATCAATACTCTATAGACTGCATTAACATGCTCTGTGTGAGGTGCATGCATGGACGGGCTCACAACACTGACAGGAAACCCAATATTTGGTCGTGTAATAGTTAAATATATCAACCATCCAACCAATCTTTAATACACTCATGGATCATCCAAAAGCTCTTCACTATCAGCACAAAGCCATGGTTTTGTTCAATAGGTGTTTCAACTGATTTAGCACCTATCATCCCAGATTCATCCGATAGATCCAAAGCATACTTTCGTTGAAATACAAAAAAATACCCTTTTTAGACCCAGCCACTTCAATGCCAAGGAAATATTCCAACTCTCCAAGGTCCTTAATTTCAAACTCAATGCTCAAATACTGTTTAAGGACCGACATTTCCCTGTCACTATTACTTGTCAAAACAATATCATCAATATAAACAATGAGAATAGAAGCATTTTCACCATTCCTCTTGATAAACAAGGTACGATCAAAGTGGCATCTTTCATATCCAATCATGATCATAGCTTGGCTAAACCTATCAAACCAAGCTCCTGGATATTGTTTCAAACCATAAAGAGCCTCTCTCAAATGACAAACCTTATTTACTTGACCTACAGGAATAAAGCCAAGAGGTAATTTCATGTATTCTTCTTGCATTTTTTACATCTAATTGGTATATGAGCCACTCAAAATTTGATGCACTAGATAAAAGGATTCTCACAAAATTCAATTTAGCAACAGGTGAAAAGTCTCAAAATAGTCTATTACTCTATTCCATAAGACTGTGTAAAAACTTTGGCCACTAGTCATGCCTTATAACGTTGAATGGTACCATCTGGATTGTTTTTAATGGTGAAGACCCACTCACAACCATCTGGATTGTATTTAATGGTATAGACCCACTTACAACCATATGCTTCCCATTTGGAAGATCTACTATTTCCCCTGTATCATTCTTATATAGAGCTTTCATTTCTTCAAACATAGCAGCCTTTCACTTTTGGTCACCCAATGTATCACTAACAGATCGTGGTATACATTCAGAGGACAATTGTAACACTGAGGCTTTATAGGCAAGTGAAAGAAAATGATAGGACACAAAATTTTGGATAGGGTATTAGGTGGATGGGAACCTAGTCCATTGGACTTTGCTCAATGTAATAGGAAGATCTAGGTCAGATGGTTTAGAGATTTGATTACCACTTTCTGTGCCTAGAACAGGGACTATAGATGGCAGTGTACTGAGAGCAAGTAGCAGCTCAAATCTGGTTCTCTTCCTAGAGAAAACTTTCATAGGTAATGGTGTTGCTGGAATCTCGGCATTTGCATGCTCGTTATCATTAGGAACAAATTTTGGAATGAAAGAATTTGGACTATAAGAACTTGGATATAATGATGGTGAAATCTATGATACCCAGATACCTCATTTGACCTGAGGTATTTATACCGGTACGGTTCGATACGCATACGGGTACGAGATATGGCAAGATACGGCTGGGATACGGCTCACTATTTTAGGATAGTGCTGTCTTGTATTTTACGAAAAAAAAAAGTAAAATTGGAGGAACTTATCCAAAATTGAGCTAGACAACGAATCTAAATCTTTGGTTAAAACTTCAAAAGAGTACTTGTATTTTTACATTTAGCCCCTTTTGTTTTATTTTAATATTACAAAACTCAAAACCCATTGTATATTTGATGGTTCTTTTCCCCCTTTCACTTTCATATTTAAAGTTTTGCCATTTTATTTATATTTTTTTATTGGATGGGGAAGTGGCCTTTCTTGTCATGTCATTCAATATCCTTTTTTTCTCAATTTAAATTATATTTTTCTCTCCTTGAAAAGTTGACACTCCCCCCCCCCCTCCAAAATAATTTTGATAAGGCTTTGATGATGATGATGATGATGATAAATTATAATTTTTTAAGATTATAAGTCTGACGATATCACCCCACTTTAGACTGAGATTTCTAAGAACCCACTTCTAGTAGTTAGTCACGTATGATGTATCATACACTACTAAAACGTAATATTCGTACCAGTATCCGTGTCTTATTCCGTGTCCGTATCGTATTTTAAGTGATGCTGTACCCATATCCGTGTCCTAAATTTCTGAAGTTGCCATGTTGAATCCCCATACTGGTATCCGTATCTATGTCCATATCTAGGCATCATAGGGTAAAATATACTAAACAAGTGCAGATGGCTCCCCTTGTTTATCTAGTTCCAATATTTATTTTCCCTTTGATGAGAAAGAGAGTACATCTTCAAAGAATGTGACATCCATGGTAACAAAGTATTTTCCCTCCTTTTATGGAACATAACACTTGTATCCCTTTTGAGTACTGGAATACCCTACAAAAATACCTTTAACTGCTCATGGATGTAACTTGTCCCTTTGGTGTTTTGAAATATGAACAAAGCAAACACATCCAAAGACTCTTGGGGGGATATGAACTAATGAACAAAGCAAACTTGTGAACGCATACAATTTATAAAAAAAAAACACGCAGTAAGAACACCATCAAACCAATAGGTTTTGGGAACATTCATTTCTAAGAGTAATGCCCAGGTTACTTCTAACAAATGTCCATTTTTACGTTATGTTACACCATTTTGTTCTGGTATGTATGGGCAGGAAGTTTGAAACTCGATCCCATTATGAGCGACGTATGACCGCAGTTTGTATGAGATGCATTCACCCCCATTTTTAGACAGAAATGTTTTAACTTTAGCATTGAACTTTGTAACTACCATTTTATGAAAGGTCTCAAACATACAGAACACTTCATCACGAGATTTTAATAAATGCACCCATGTAAACCCCGTCGCATCATCAATAAAAAAATAAGATATTGATAGTCATTAAGAGAAACAAAAGGAGCATACCACACAACACTATGAACTAAGGAAAAAGGAGTGCTACTTTTATTTTTCTTACTAATTGGATAAGAGTTTCTACGACATTTGCCAAAGTGACCTGTCACAATTTATTTCTACTACATCATTATTGACATTCAAATAAGGAAAAGCGCACTTAAGACTCCTAACTAGTGCATGACCCAAACGACGATGCCAACTCAAAGTGGCATCAGCGATACTCAAGGACCAATGCTGCTGGATTTCTTTGAGGGACTTCCAGAAAATATAAGCCACCATGCTCACAACCACCACCAATCATCTTCCCCGTCTCCAAATCATAAAAGACACAATAAGAGGAATAAAAATGTAACACTAACGTGATTTGGCAATGGAGCTTACAGAATGTAGGTTACGCAAAAACAGAGGGACATATAAAATAGATTTGAGGGATAAAGAGTTGTGCACATCAACTGTCCCCTCACCTAGAACTTTAGTGTGGTTACCGTTGACAACTTTGATTGTCGCAAGAGAGGGTGATAATTTGTATGAGGTGAAATCAGAACATATACCTAAGTTATGATTAGAAGCAAATGAGTCAAAGGAGCGAAAGATGGAGATGCAAAAGCCACATGTGATGTACCCATAGTAGAACAAGATGCCACACCAATCGCATGTGAGAAGCCCATGTCTTCTAGTACCTGCAAACATTGTCTCAATGCTTGAAGCTCATTTCTTCGTGCTTCGATTTCACCATTGACATCAAACTCCCCCATACTCCAAACATTCGCTCCAAAACCAATTTTTTTGGCCTAAAGAATATGCTACAAATGTTGTGTTGAACCTAGGAGATCAACCAACTAGATCCCAACATGTACCACTAGTATGATGAGCTCTCCCACAATGAGTACATTTAAGTCTTTCTTGATCTATGCTTGACGGACTACCACAACCCCAGCCACCGCCCATAGAACTACGACCACCACGACCTCTACCACCAATTGTCATTCTCAACGAGTGTGACCATTCTTTATAGTTGTTTCCATTGAACAAATCCATGGTATTTCAAGCATTAATATTAATGTTTCCATTAGAGTTGGACCCATTACGTATTCCACCAGAACTTACCCTTTCAAAGTTGGGATTGGCACTACCCTTTTTACCCTCCATACAAATTTATCTAACAAACTGAATCAAACAAACTCTATGGCAGCAACTTTTAATCAATTGATAAGAGCTATATTTACCTCGATATGCTAAACATTTAATCACAAATCTTGAATGTCAATCACACATTCTGTCAAACACCCCAAGTGCAAATACCTCAATTGACCACAAACCACTTTGAACACAAGAAGCGCAAACAAACATTTTGTCGAACATTATAAATGCAAACACCACAATTGATCACAACCCACTTTGAACAGAACAAGTGCAAACACAGCGACCAACACTGTGAACAAAAAATAGGAACTAGAATACCAGCACCAGTTCTAAACACCAACATGGCAAGATGATGCCCCTTATTCACTCATACTGGGCAGCCAACACCATTGCCCAACAACACTATTGCTAAACACCAATAGTGAAAAACAAGCATTGTCTTCACTCATACTAGGCAACCAACACCACTGCTGAACACCAACAGTGAAAATTAGGCCCTGTCATCACTCATGCCGGGCAACCAAAACCCAGCAGAAACTTATTACAGCACGTCAGCACTTGGAAGGCCCAGAAAAACCTATACACAGGTTCGGCTAGGGTAGATGATCCTCAAAATCAAGTCTTGTGTTAGATCATCGTTGGATTGAGAGGATTTGGATCGAACGAAGAAGAATAGAAGAAGCCGAGGAGAAGAGGAGAGAAATAGATAATGGAAAAGAAAGAGGATGATACTCTCATACCTAGAGCAGGTCAACTGTATCTTCTTTATGCTATTCAAAATATTCCTTCATGTTAATGAAATTATAAACTGGCCCTAAGAATGACATAACATACCATTTACACCGCTAGTCTCCTACATGAAGTACATCCCAACAAGCCATAACAGATCACACACGCTGAAATTTCCACCGTTTTGCACAAAAAGCCATAAAGCAATAAGCTCACGCAACCTGCAACTAATTTAAGGCATGCTAAACCCTCAATCCAGATATGAAACCACCACAAAACCCTATATATTAACCAAATCAGATTTTAACCTAATAGAAAACCAAAGACCTTCAGATCAAGTTGATTTCGATCGCAATAGAAACAGAAACACACGCATGCATACTTTTCCAATCAGCGGCTAAGAAACTACGTATTGAAGTCAAGCCGAATCAAAAGAATCAAGAACAGAACAAAACAAAGTAGCGAAGAAACAGAAACAAGCGAAATTGAATTGCAGTAGAAAAAAAATCGCATCAAGAGCAGACGAGGAGGTGAAATGGATCGAAAACGAACAGATCTGCAGACAGATCGATGGATCGGACTGAAGAATCGAGCATCAGAAGTTGATAACGAGAGAAAGAGGAATTAGGGTTTCTTTTGTTACCAGTGATGGATATGGAGAGTCGCTTGTGAAATCCGAAGTTCCCGCCTTCTCTTCGCGCTCTGCTTTTGTCGCGCAGATGCTCGCGAAAGCGAAATGCTCAAAATGGCAGACAGCTGGGGTTTTGTACGCAGTGTGTATACAACTTTACATGATAACGCAGCAGCGCCAAGGAAAGTGTTCGATAGCCCAGTTACCCGCTAGTGCCGGTAGCACCACGGAAAGCGAAACCGGGATTGCCGGTCACCGTTTACCTTCACGCAACGCGAGGGAAGAAAACGCGAGTTTTTTCTTTTTAGGAAAATTTTGTACACACCACGCGCCATCGGCTGATGCTTGTTCGCGAAGGCACGGGGGAGGGACATTTGGTGAATTTGGGACGGGCCAAGGCATGAAAGCCCAAGTTGGACTAGGTTTATTTTTGACCCGACCCAAATTATTAAACCAATCAAAATTCGGCCCTTGATATGTGAATTTTGTGTAATGTAACCCACTATGAAGCCACCCCTGAATATCATTAATTCCATGAGTTTGAAAATCAAAATGATTTTATCCGAAAAATCAGCATATGTGACCCCTTGACCAAAATAAACATCATGACTCTAAAATCCTCTATCCTCATTTCTTAGATAAAATCCTCAAAAATCAACTAGAGTAAAAGTGGTTGTTGGATTAAAAAAAAATAACAAAAAAATCTTTTTTTAACCATTAAATTTGAGGGTCACAAGTGAAGGAACCATGATGATCAAATGGACTTGAAATTTAACGCAAAGGTTGGGTCCATTGATAACTTTCAATCCTTCACCTTCTCCTTCATTAGTGGGCCCCATGCAGCCCCACTGAGTGGGCCATACGGCCAGCACAAGTGAGGGTAGCCCAAGCATATATTTGTAAATTTTAACGTAAAATATACATTTATATTCTCAGTTGTCACCTATAATATCACCTGCATTCAACTCGAGCTAGGATTCAAGAGCTCGAGCTAGGATTCAAAATCTTGAATTTAAGTTTGGGGTTGGACAAATCAAAAGGCATGCATCGGCTTGACAATGGACATTCTCTGTAATTTATTCAGTGACTTGCCAATTTTCCTTGTATTACCTGAGGTTGCATTATTAGAAGCAATGAGAACATATCAGAGGTGCAACCATCCAATGGATTGTTCCACCTTCTCTCTTGTAAAGATAAGAAAGGGCCTAAAAAATATGTAACCACCGCCGTGGTTCCATGGGCCCTTTTTTTTTTTTCCTCAGAGGCGATATCCCCTTTCACTCACATATACGAGTTTCTTCTTCTTTATCCTCCATCCTGCTCCTTCCTTCTTATCATTTTTCCTTCATAATATGGTGATTGCATTGTCTTAAACTTGAGTGCAAGTAGAAACTTATTATCAAAACACCTAGGTATCAATGATACTCATTTAAATTTAAATACATCATCTTCAACATCCATTTTCTTTCTTTTATTTTCTTTTTCTTCTTTTCAATATTAAATCCCTCTTAGTCATTTCATCAAACACCCTACAGGCATGTCCCAAGCTATCACACTTTTTATACATGTCATTCAAGTGCTCTACAAACATACGTCTCTCTCAGTGATTTCATCAAACATTTTACAAGCATTGCCCAAATGTTCTAACCCATTATCATCTTATCTCATTTCTTTTGCATTCGTTTTCCCTACTATTCCAGTTCACAACATCTAAACCAACTTTAACATCTAATATTTTTCTTTCACCACCATCTTTAAATTCACCCGTCATCACCATCCAACTACCATCACCTGCACAACCACCATCAAGAAATAAAGTTTCTTTTTTTTTTTTTTTGAATCTGACATAGACAGCGATATTTCCACTCAACTGTGAAGAATAAGAAAAAAATGAGTAGATGCGGGGATATCACTGTTGGCCATGCATGTGATTTTACTTTTCAAGTTAAATGCTTGTAAGGTATTTGACGAAATAATTGAGAGAGATGCCTATTTATAAAGCATTTGAATGACATGTATGGAAAGTATAATAGCTTGGAAATGCCTATAGGGTGTTTGATGAAATGACTGAGAGGAACTTAAGATTGAAAAGAGAAAAAAAAATGAGAGAAAGAAAAATGGATGTAGAAGATGATGTATTTAAATGGGTATATATGATACCGAGTTGTTTTAATAATAAGCTTCCATTGCACCCAAGTCTAAGACAATGAAGTCGCCATATCTTGAAGGAAAAAATAAGAGAATGAATGAGAAAAGAATATGAGGAAGACAAACTCATATATACGAGTAACAGGGGATATTGCCGCTCAGCAAAAAAAACAAAAAAAAACAAAAAGGGTCCATAAAAGTACTGCGGTGGTTATATATATTTTAGGTTATTTTTTATCTATAGAAAGTCTAAAGGGATTTTTTTTTTTGTAAAATCCTCTAATAATAATATAGAGTGACATTATATTGGTTTCATTACAGAGATATGATATTCAGAGCTGAGCCAACACACAGCCTAGCTTTATGTTTCTTTTTTTTATCGATAACAAAAAATTTCTTTAAAAGAAGGAGATGATACAAATGAAATAAAAACAAAAGAAAAACTCTAAAGATAATGAGTACAAGAGCAATATATCAACTCACAAAAGATTAATTACACCACACTCATTCAAAAAACACTCCTCTCAACCCTCAAATTGTACACAACCCACTTTTCAGTGATGATTCAATCCATTAATGCCATGCTTCCCGTCTTGCACAAGCATCACATGCCCCAGCGAGAGAGATTTATGCCATTTTGAGTGACCGTGTTGGAATTTTATAGTCATTTGTTAATGCAGCCATTTAGATAACTTTAGTTGGATTAGAAAATTGATTTATTTATATGATTAGATGTTTGATTTGAGTGGGTTCAATCAACCAAAAATGGGTCAAACTCTTATCAGACAGGTGATGATGATAAATTTGATTTTACAATACGATCATGATCAGTTCCCCTTTTTTATCGATATATCAAGCAAAAAACACAGCCCTTGTTTCTTTGTCTTATTCAGGCTAGCACGTCCCAAGTTGTAACTCAGTTGATCATGGCCACTGGCGTGTATGTAAGAGAACACAAATGACTCGAATCCCCTGCATTAGGAAGGCCGGGAAAAAACACACTGATTCTTACACCGGTGATTTTGGTGACAATGGGCTACATCCAAACTCCTTTTACTGTTTTAGCTCGACCCCAATGTTACATTTGTGCAGGCATTTAGATGAAAACATTTTACAATTTAAATTCTTTTGGTTTTTATTGCACGTGGCAAAGCCTTCACATTATATAATATATTAAAGCCACTCACTTTAGCACTAATTTTTACTTGTAACTTATTTTAATAAATGCACCACATTCTCTCCCCATTTATAACAATAAGTTGGTAACTCCGCACTCATAACTCCACTATTATCTCTTATCTCATGTAACCACCAATCTTATCTAATGCAACCACTTCAATCTACCTTCTGCCTTTTCTTATTAACCTTCCCCTTTTTTAAATTATCCTTCTCCATTTTCCAAAACGTCACTACAACAAGTTACACTTTTGGCGACGTTTTTTGGCGACAATTTTATAATTTCGTTGCTAAAGGCTATTATTTCCGACGCATATAAATTTGTCGGTGAAAATGTGAATTTTACCGACGTTTTTTCTAAAAACGTTGATAAAAGTTATATTTTACCGACGTTTTTCAAAACGTCGCTAAAAGTTAGACATTATCTCCGTTAACAGTTGACTTTTACCGACGTTTTTTTATAAAAAATCGTCGCTAAAAGTTAGACATTTATCTCCAATAACAGTTAGACATTTAGCGACGTTTTTTTAAACGTCTCTAAAAACTGAATTGTCAACCACATATTTATATCGGTAAATGATAGTCTTTAGCGACGAAATTATAAAATCGTCGCAAAAAAATGTCGGTAAAAATTACTTTTACCAATGTTTATAGTTTTCGTCAGCAATAGTATGTACTTGGGCCACCGATGAAATTTTTTGCTGACGAATTCGGATAACGTTGGTAAAAGTATGTACTTGGGAAGACAATTTTTCCACTGTAGCAATATTCTTACAGACGAAAAATAATTTACGTCGGTAAAAGTTTTGAAAATTTTAAGCTTGGGCGCCACCATTTCAATTTCCCTCCCCAAATTGGATTTTCTTTCTCCCTCGCGCTGTTATCTCTCGCTCACACTCTCGCCCAAATTTCTCCCTCGCGTTGTTCTCACTCTCTCGCTCTCTGCTCTCTATCTCCGGTCTCTCTCTCTGCTCTCTCTCCAATCTTTTTTTCTCGCTCTCTCGCTCTCTTTCTCTGCTCTATCTCCAATCTCTCTTTCTCGCTCTCTCGCTCTCTCTGCTCTCTTTCTCTCACTCTCTCTGTTCTCTCGCCCCAGATCCTCTTTCTCTGCTCGCTCTCTCACTCGCTTTCTCTCACTCTCTCTCGCCCCAGATCCTCTTTCTCTGCTCTCTTTCTCTCACTTTATTTGCTCTCTCCCTCTCTCTCTCGTCCTAGATCCTCTCTCTCCACTCTCTTTCTCTCACTCTCTCTGCTCTCTCGCTTTCTCTCGCCCTAGATCCTCTCTTTCTCTCACTCTCTCAGCTCTCTCGCCCCATATCCTCTCACTGCTCTCTCTCTCACTCTCTCTAGCCCCAGAGCCTCTCTATCTGTTCTTTTTCTCCCACTCTCTCTCGCCCCAGATCCTCTCTCTCTCTCTACTCTCATTCTCTCACTCTCTCTGATCTCTCGCTGTCTCTATCACCCCCAAATTCCTCTCTCTCTGTTCTCTTTCTCTTACTCTTTCTGATCAGTCGCTCTCTCTCGCTCCCAGATTCCTCTCTCTCTCTGCTCTGTTTCTCTCACTCTCTCTACTCTCTCTCTCTCCCCGATCTCTCTCACTCACTCTCTCTGCTCTCTCTTATCTCTCTCTCTCGCGTTCTCTCTCTGCTCTGTTTCTCTCACTGTAACACCCCGACCCGATTTGATCTGGATTAGCTACTAATTCTTGATGATTTGGTTGCTAATGGTGTTTTGTTCTTGTGTTTGTTTGGTTTCAGGTGCTGGATAGGTAGTTGGGTTGAGTTTGACCTGGTTTAGGTAGACATAAGCTCTTTTTCGTAATATTGCATTTTGTGTGATGTCGTCATTCATGCATCAGTTTGGTATTAACGCGTGTCTTTTGTTATGCTTGTTGATTTCCGCAACTACGTCGTTTGCCAAATATGTCATTTGTTTCCGTTAGACCCGCAATTGACTTGAACTGGAATTAATTGGAACAACTGGACCTTCTTACAATTGGCCTTGATATTTATAAGCCACAGACCTTCTCCTTCATTCACTGTTCTGTCTCTCTCGTTCTCGAGTCTTCCTCTTCTTCTCTTCTGTTTCCTCTTTCTTCTTCTCGTTCAAGGCCAGGAAGAGGAATTACTGCTCGTGAGTCTCGATTCGTGTCTTTTGGTAAGTGCAGGGAAACTCCATGTTCTTGATCTTCTTCTTCTCCTCTTTCTTCTTCATGTTCTTGCCTGTTACATGCACTCACGGTTCTCGTTTCCCCTTCTTTTGCATGCATGGCGATTAGGAGCTTGTTGGCAGTGTGATTGAGCTCAAGGACAACAATATCGTGTGTTAGACTCCATTTGAGGCAAGTATAAGCATAACTTGGCTAAACCACGTGGGTATGTGTTTGATTTCGATTCAGTCGTGTATTCCTGCTTATGAATGTTGTTTACAGCCCATCTTATGCTCATTTCCCTTTATTACATGTGATTTCGCCTGTTTGTATGTGTTTCGATGATTCTGTAATCACTTCAGAAACTGCTTCGTGTATACCACGGCTAAGCCGTAACTCACCTTCGGCTTAGAGTCCAGAGAGGGAAAAACCCAGTTTTCCTCTACGACCATGACACGGCTAAGCCGTATATTGTCTTACGGCTAAGCCGTACCTCAGCCGTGACCCAGCCGTAGATCATTACAGGGTACCTTCTTCTGAATGAACTGAAAGCAAGAAATTGGACAGACCTTCTACGGCCCAGCCACGGCTAAGCCGTAGAACAGCACACGGCTAAGCCGTAGAACAGAATACGGGTGAACCATAATTGCGGATGAACAGGAAAGGGAATCGCGGTGGAGCCGCAATGCAGATTACGGTTAGGCCGTAAGATGCCTACAGCTAAGCCGTATGTTCACCTACGGCTAAGCCGTGCCACCCCTGAAAATTGAATAACAAGGATAGGTGTAAGTAAGTGACTGATATGGCCTTCATGATAAAATGTAGATCACCTAGACTTGTCCAATGGTATGAGTGTATGACATGAATGATCTCGAGGGCTGCAAATCATTCATGCACGTTATCCAGTTGTTTAGCACCTCCCCATGGGTTTAAGGGACTTCGGTGCATATTCCAGATACACTGCAACACTAAACAATGGTGCATCGGATAACTTAAAACTACATCATCATGCACGGTTATAAACATTGGATAATTAGAATAGGATTGGCTTGTAACACTCCGACCCAGCTTGACCCCGTTTAGCGGTTAGTTAATCTTGTTTTCGTTCCTAATCATGTTTTGTTGTGTTTTGATTTTCGTTACGGGTCATGGATAGGTAGTTGGGTTGAGGGTGACCTGGATTAAGTAGACCAAGCCCTTTTTCGTAATTTTAGCTTTTCTTAGACATGGTCATTTTTGCATCATCTTGATGTCAACATGTGTCTTTCGTTGAGCTCGTTAACTTTCGTAACTACGTCATTTGCAACCGAGGTCGTGTGATTCGATTGGACCCGAGTTTGACTCAAACTGGAAATAACATTCTAGCTTGGACTTCTTCACAAATTGGACAACCCATTTGAGTATATAAACTTCAACCATCGACACTCATGTTCTTTCTCTCGTCATCTCTCTCTCTGTTTCTTTGCAACTGCACGTGGAGTCTCTCTCTCCTCCTTCACTTGAATTCCTCTTCTCCATCGATCAAGAGGAGGTCGGTTTCTTGCATGTGAGGTGAGTTGGTGGAAATCCCTTCATCCTCCTCATCTCTCTTCTCTAGTTCTTCTCCCTCTTGTTTCCCTTGTTGTATAGTGTGTCTATGACTCCAATCCTCATGCATGCATGTTGTTTTGATTTGTATTAGATTGTGTTTGGGCTTGAGAACTACAATTGTGCAAGTGATCTCCAATTGAGGCAAGTATAACCATAACATTGAGAACCCATGTTGGTATGCATTGAATTTGGTTGATCTTACATTAATTGATATGGAAACATGAGTTTACAGCCCATTTGATACTCATTTGACTACTACTTTGTCTATCTTCCTTGATAAATTGCAATTTGGATGCTTTCCCAGACATTCTGTGCAGGTTGCAGGAATTTGAATTTGTGCAGGTACGGCTAAGCCGTATAGCACCTACGGCTCACAATCCAGAGAGGAGAAAAAACCCAGTTTTCCTCTACGGCTAGGGCACGGCTAAGCCGTGGATTGCCCTACGGCTAAGCCGAAGCCCAGCCGTGGCCCAGCCGTAGAACAATACAGGGTGCAATTTCTGGAATAACTGAGAGTCAGCAACTGACAGGCCTTCTACGGCCCAGCTACGGCTAAGCCATAGACTACACACGGCTAAGCCGTAGCACACACACGGCTAAGCCGTATCCACATTAGACTAATGAAAGAAAAACAAAGATAGGTGTAAAGAAAAGACCGATATGGCCTTCATGATAGAATGTAGGGTACCTATTCTTGCCCAACGGAATGTGATACATGCGTGAATGATCTCGAGGGCTGCGAATCATTCATGTTCGTTATCCGGATGTTAAGCACCTCCCCATGGGTGTTGGTTTAAGGGACTTCGTGCACCGCCCGATTCAAGCAACACTAGACAACGGTGTATCGAATAACTTAAAACTACATCATCATGCACGGTTAGAAACACCAGATAATTAGATTAGAATTGGTTTGTAACTTAAGATGATTCGATTCACATGATTTGTTGCATAACATATTGCATTCGATCATTGATCTCAACTCTCTAACATGATTACGTATGTTTCGTTACTTTCACATTGTGGTTTATTTACCCTGAGTATGCATGTATGATGTGTTCATTCACGGATCTGCACGTATGATAAGTTGTCACGATCTACTCAGGATTTTCATGATTGACTCCGTATGGTCAGGCACTACTTAGCCTCAGCCTTAGGATCCCGACGGGGTGAATTTGGTATAGTTTATATGGCCTGCTGCAGTATGGATTTTGTCTTGGGGAACCGGACCCCAGGAAACCGAGACCCATTGTACCCTGGCCCGGACAATGGTGTTCTTTGCATGTTATAAGATCCCTCTTTTGGGAGCATATGGTAATGTAGTAGCCACTAGTCATGTACACAGCATGTATTCCTTGATTCACATGGCATATTTCCTTCTTGCATGACAACCTAGTATACGAAAATGCTTTCTTTAATCATATGATGTCCTTTATTCTGTTAGATACAGCGTGTGTTAACTTGCTATGGTTTATACTTTGCTGAATCTTCGTATTCACAGTTGTTTTTGGTGTTGCAGGCCCAGATCCCCCTGCCGAACCCTCGCCGGTCGGCCAGGCTCCAGATGAGACCCCCGGGGCCCCATCAGGTCTAGAGGAGTGGATGTGATCACTCCACAGGAGAGCGTACATGGCATGCATCATTTTGGAGTCTTGTGTTGTGTGGATTTGCAGACTTGTATTTGACTTGACCTGTTATCATTGTATATATCTTATGTTCATTTTGTAAAACTTTCATATGTAATTATGTCAGTCCGTCCTTTGTATCCTCTTCTTGCTTGTTAGTTTTATGTTTCTGATATTTGCAGCTTCCGCATACTTGCTTGGCACGTGTGCTTGTTCCCTTGTGCGTGTGCATTTAGACCCGGTCTACGTGTGCATGCACGGGAGTACGTGTGTCATTAGGTTTGGCTTTTGCTAACCCCCAAACCCTGGGCTCGGGTTGTGACATGGCTAGTAACAGATCGTGATTCCTGCAAGAACATCTGATTGGATGGCATATTGACTTCGGTTCTTGTCCTCTTATTCGCGTTCTATGCTGGGGCACACGATTTGATATTTCTAGCTCTGTCCATGGTTAATATCGGGTGCAACAGCGATCTTGCATGTTCGATCTTACTATTTGATATACATGAGTTGAGATGCCTTTACTTCGTTATCATCCATTATCTTGTTGGTTTGATCTGTTCAATTGGATATGGTTGTTGATATATGCTTAACAAGACATGCACGTCACGTTCTGATAAGATACATGTTCAGCTATGCACGTTATGATATGCACATTATGATATGCATGTTCTTATATTGATTGACTCGATATGGTCCGGCACTACTGAGCCTCAGCCTTAGGATCCCAACGGGGTGACTTTGGTATAGTTTGTATTGCCTTACTGCAGAAGGACATGTCTTGGGGAATCCAGACTCCAGGAAACCGATACCCATTTGGCCCATGGTGTTCTCATCACGTTTGCAAGATCCCTACTTTTGGAGCATATGGCGTACGTAGTAGCCAACTAGTATGTGTATGTTATATGGTTTACATTGATTCACAGAGCATATGTTAATTTGAATGCACAACTGCCTAGACTACTACATTGACATGTTATGATTATTTATGTCTTTTATTCTGTTAGAGACCACACATGTTAACTTGTTACTGCTTATACTTTGCTGAATCGTCGCATTCATGAGTTGTCTTTGGTGTTGCAGGCTCAGGTATCCTCGACCGTGTTCTTGTCGGTCGTCAGTCTGCTTGGGAGACTCTAGCTATCTCTTCAGGATCGCGGAGTGGGTGTTATCCCTCCATCAGAGCGAGACTGTTCTCTGCATGCATGCATATTGTTTTCCTTTCATGTCATTGATTGTACTCATGTTCTATACATTGTGATTGGATCCAGATTTGTATGTTCAGACCTGTATGTCAGCCTTTGGATACTATTTCCTTTGTTTTTTGTGTGCCTCGTGTCACATGTTGATCTTTGTAGCTTCCGCATACATGTTTGCACGTGTGTTTTCCTTGTGCGTGTGCATTTAGACCGGGTCTAAATGCATGTGCACGGGAGTGCATGTGTCGCTGGTTAGGTTTTTGCTAACCCCCGATCTCCTGAGGCTTGGGTTGTGACACTCAATCTCTCGCTCTCTCTGCTCTTTATCTCCGGTCTCTCTCTCTCTCGCTCTCTCTCCAATCTCTCTTTCTCGCTCTCTCGCTCTTTGCTCTCTCTCTCTCCAATCTCTCTTTCTCGCTCTCTCGCTCTCTGCTCTCTCTCTCGCTCTCTCTCTCTTTCACTCTCTCTCGCTCTCTCCCTACTCTCTCTTTGCCATAGTTTCTGATGTGGTTTTGCCGACGTTCAAAAACGTCGGCAAAGGAAAAATAAAAAAAATTAAAGAATTAAAATTATAATGAGAAAATAAATATTGTATTTTTTAAAAAATAAAATTATTGCCGACGAAAATTTTCCTAAAAACGTCGGCAAAGGTAAAATTCCATTTTTAAAAAATAAATACATTACCGACGTTTTTTTAACGTCGGCAAAAGTGTATATACAATTTTTAAAAATTAATATTGTAAAACATGGTTTTGCCGACGTTCCAAAACGTTGGTAAAAGCTATTATTATCTAATTGAAATGAAATTTTATAACTTTTACCGACGTTAAAAAACGTCGGTGAAAGTCCCATAGTGCGTCGATAAAGGGGACTTTTGCCGACGAAATTGAAAAACGTCGGTAAAATATTTTGGTGACGCTTTTTTACCGGCGTCCAGGCGGCGAAAATTTTTATTTTGAATACTTTTAGCGACGAAAAAATGCGTCGCTAAAACTGTTAATTGTTGTAGTGTGTCTTCTTATACCCTACTTATATTTATTTAGGCATATTCTCCTAATCACCGTGTGTCCTACTCCTCTTAGATCAGTTACTATTCTCATAATATTTTCTTTCTAAAAGTTTACTTTTGTGTATAATGCATATTTGCATATAATATACTCACAATAACCTGTGCTCAACACTTACTTTCATTCTCTATGTATGTTTTTATAATGTCAGGATGTTTAGTTGACAGGGTATGGACATACCTTTGCTGAGCACGGCTTATTGTGCTAATGTGTGTTTAGGAATTGACTTCAAATCAAATAGGCCAAGAGCCATTTTGTAACAATATAACATATAAAGTTCATTTTTCATAAAAATGAAATTACTACTGGATGTCGATGTGGAAAAGTGCAGCCCAAAGTGCTGCACAAACTGGCCCAATGTCACGCAAACAAGAATCATCCATCAATAGGCCATAGCATTCTATATATTTTTCCTAGGAAATGTTCACACGTGGGTGCATATCCAAATATGTAGTTCAATTTTATGGGCAAACTCAATATTTTTTCATATGGGTTGTGGAGGTGAATATAGGATTTTCATGTGGGTTTCTGAGGCAGACTAAAAAATTTTATAAGCTATGCAAGTAGACTGAAGTCCAATGGAGTGGTTGCTTCCCTAGCCATTCATGTAAGCATTCCCCTACATAGGAGCTTAACCAACACAGCTCATGGGGCCACCTCATATGCATGTCTGCGTGGGATGTGGGCATATGGGAAGGTCTCTTGCTGCTAAACCAAAAAAAAAAAAAATGAAAAAGAAAAAACAGCCACATGAGATTTATCTTCGCCCTTATTTTAGCCATGCTAAAATTTAGAGGCATTTTGTCCATTATAGTGTATTAAAGCCAATGGCTTTGGCTTTAATTTTGAATGTTCGTCGGAATTTGGACTTATTTCTTTTTTTTTTTTTGTCAAATCTTCTCTTTCCACTTATCGCATGCAACTACTCACAACTTCCTATCCCATCCAACTACCCATTTATCCCATTATTGAAAGCACTAATAACTACTACTTGTTTTGAAACTTCCTCTTTTCATTTTCTACAAACACTCCATTTCTATCAAATATATACCGTTTCCTTTCTACTGAAATTATCCTCCATCCTTTCTACACCATTAGCTACTTTTGGATTACATAAACATCTACTCTCATAATCTTTCTTTTTCTTTTTAAAATGTATGATTTTCTTAATGCATGAATATTTAAATTGCAACGTTGGCCATACCTATGCTGAGCACAAGTTAATATGCTAGTTATACTATATTAAAGCCAATGGTTTTGGCTTTAATTTTGTATAATGGTTGGAATTTGGTTGAAAGTGTTTTTTTTTTCCTTTTTTAACTCTTGCAAATACTCCCTTTCTATCTAAGATTTATCTTTCCCTTTCTACTCAAATTCACCTATTTCCTTTCCATGCCACTGGCTTTTGGTTTACATAAACAAGTATTCTCAAGAAATTTTTTCTTTTATTTCTTTTTAAAATATATGAATTTTCATAACACATAAATATTTAAATTGCAATGTTGGCCATACAGATGCTCTAGTTGATTATTATCTTTAGATGATTTTATAGGAAAAAAGCCCTTAGATGGCCGTCCAAGAAAAAACAAATCTCATAATTGCAACTACATATAAAAGGCCCTTATGCAAAGAGAGCAACAATATTAGTGCTCATTTCAATTAAGCAAGGATGCTCGTGCATTCTTCGTTTCTTATTTATTCCTTTTCTCCCTCCTCTTTATCCATCTCCCACAGCACATTTCTTGCACAAACCCCAAACCTAATAACTAAAAATCTAAAGATATTCTATACAGCGGAGGCCGTTCATTATAATTAAGAAGCTCAAAAAGTCATGTTCTTTGTTGCTTTACGATTTAACCTGTGTTTTGTTTCCTATTTATTGTATTCTAATTCCTTTTCAATGAAATTAAGATTTTGTCCTCATATTTGAATATTCAATTCCATTGTGTGTATCGGTCAACAAATAACATGGCAGATGCACTGACTAAGTTGAGGGTAAAAAGAGATGTAACTTTGTTTGCTTATTTGTAATTTATTGTTTTTGTGTGGGTATTTAGCTCTAATATCTACATATGCTTTCTTTTTCTTTGTTTTCTTGGGCCTGCTTGGATGCAAAAGAAAGTACAATAAAATAATCTTTAATAGAATATAATCTTTCATTTTTTAAATAAAAAAGTCTTGTACGTTTGGTAACCTAAGAAAAATACTAAGAATAGATTATTTTCTTAAAAAAACCTCAACATTTTTGCTTCCACCTTCCTAATGTAGAAAACTTTTTACAATATAAAAATATTTCAAAATGGTAATTACAAAGTGCTATAGCAAACTAAAGACTTTACTTCACCAAATCTATCATGAGATATTTGTTTACATATATGGTAAAGTAAAGTAAAGGTAAATGTCACATCATGGTAAATATGAGGTGAAGTAAAAGTTGGATAAAGTATATGGTGAAGAAAAGTTGGGGGGAATGGTAAAGTAGTTTTTTTTACTTTACTGTATAACATTTTACTTGGATAAAGTATATGGTGAAGAAACGTTGGGGGGAACGGTAAAGTAGTTTTTACTTTACTGTATAACATTTTACTGTAGTTTTATATATAGTAAATAAAAGGTGACTTATTTACATGTGTGGTAAAGTAAAATAAAGATTAAAATCACATTATGATAAAAGTTGAAGTAAAAGTCATATAAAGTGGTAGAGCAAAGTAAATACTTTACTTCATCAAATATATTATGGTGTATTTGTTTACATATATGGTAAAGTAAAATAAAAGTAAATGTCACCTCATGGTAAAGATGGGGTAAAGTAAAAGTTGGATAAAGTATAGGGTGAGGTAAAGTGGGAGGGAGTGGTAAAGTAGTTTTTTTTCGTTTAACTTTACTTTATTACATTTTAGCGTAGTTTTATATGGTAAATGAAAAGTGACTTGTTTATATGTGTGATAAAGTAAAATAAAGATTAGTATTACATCATGGTAAAATGCAAGGCAAAATAAAATATGTTAAATAAAGTGGTAGAGTAAAGTAAAGGCTTTACTTCACTAAATCTATCATGATGTATTTGTTTATATATATGGTAAAGCAAAGTTAAGGTAAATGTCACATCATGGTAAAGATGGGGTAAAATAAAAATTGGATAAAGTATACGGTGAAGTAAAGAGAGGGAAATGGTAAAGTTCTTCATTTTTGTTTGTCTTTACTTTATCACATTTTACTATAGTTTTATATGGTAAGTAGAAAGTGACTTTTGATAAAGTGACTTATTTACATATGTAGTAAAGTATAATAAAAATTAATATCACATAATTTTAAAGGTGAGATAAAATGAGGTGAGAACAAGTATGTAGTGAAGTAAAGTGGGAAAAAAGAGTTGTAGGGTTATTATTTTTAGTATTTACTATACTTTACTACACTTTATCTTGATTTTACGCGATACAAGAAAAGCACCTTATGGTTAAGAAAAAGTGGCAGTTGAACTTTTGCACATTTCAAACAACTAAATTTCAAATCAGTAATATTATTCAAAAATTGTCAAACATCAAAAATATTATAATATTTTAACATTACACTATTTTATTATGTACTAATTTATACATACAATATTTAAATATATATATATTATTCTGTAAACATCCAAACAGCCGTTAAGATTGTACTTTTCTTAAAATTTTTTATATAATTTACTGTTATGCATAAAAAAAAATGTTTTATGGGTCTTTGTGGGAGTTCGTCGGACTTGTATTACTTGTAGATTGCTGTAATGGAGGCTGTGTTTGGAGTTGTGCTTGTGTGTGCCCAAACCATCTAACATTCAATCGATTGGTTCTCTCTTCAGTTCGACTCACCCATGGATTTCTCTTTACCATCCATAGACGGTGCTCTGTGATGCAGCTAGCACTCTCTCCACTACTGTTCTACTGTATCCATAGGTGGACCTACATATGCTTTTGGTTGTAGTTTCTCCCAAACAACTCATATGAACATTTAAATTCTGCATTCAAAATTCATATGAAAATTTTGAATTCGATTTCAAAATCCCATAGGCTGCCCCAAAAACTCACATAAAAATATTGAGTTTAATCTGGCCATGCCCACCTGACCCACCACAGAATACTTCACACAAATAATGTACTTTGACAGGTTATATATCTTTTGCAAGCCAGGCTAGGAAAACACCTATTCCAGCTCGACCTGGCCCAAAAAGTCCCTAACTCCAGACCTCAAGAAGACAATCTCTATGCATGAGATGCCGCCAGCAGAAACAAACCAGTGGGACCCGATCTCAGCCACTGATGGAAAGATGTGGAGATGCCCAAAACTGCACCTCAATTTCTTCAAATCCCATCCTCTGCAAGCATACAACCACCCCGACAAAATCTATACTCCCCCTTCCCAGAACATGATCAGATCTTTTCACTTCCTGGGTTCGTCTGGGGTCTCTCCTTTGCATAGATGGAAGAGGCCTCTTCCTTTGCTTTTTTTGCCATCGCTGCCGAAATCAAGAACAGCTTCTCCTATTGAACTGCCTCCTTTCTTCCTCCAATCTCAATCCAGTCGCTGTTTCAGAGCTTCCCAGATGTCTGCAAGCCTGTCTGAATCTAACCCAGACGCAGATGTCGCTTCTTCTTCGTCAGCTGTATTGCCATCCACTGCGGTATACATGCTACAGTCTGGTCCTTTTTTCTATGTTTTTGAATTGATTTGTATGATTGCAAAGAAGTGATTTTTTTCTTTTCCTTTTTCATGATGGTGTTGGAATGGAAATCAGTTGTTGGTTGTTGGCGCTTGTTGATAAAATGATGAAGGGTGATATGGTTTTGGTTCTTGTGTTTTGGGTCTGATGGGTTTGATTTTGTTATGTTCTTGCACTGTTTTAAACAAAAACTCTGCTTCTTCATAATATGTCTTGCTATGGTTAGTAATTAAATATCGTCCCATGTTGTGTGTTCTTTGTGGGTCTGTGTGGAATTTTGTATTTTTGCTTTCCAGGACCCAGGAGAAATTGGGAAGTGAAAATCTGCTCTTAAATAGGTTTCACATTGTTCAATGATTATCAAGGAAGGGGCATGTAAATGGACGTGGGTGCGCTTCATTTTAAAAGGAAATAGAAATCTATGTTCTGAAAGGTTATTGTTTTATGTCACTGGTCCTTTCTTTCTTTCATTCGTTTTTTTTTTCTTTTTTCTTGGTGGGTTATTTTGTTGGAACTGTAAAAAGTTTTGGTGAAGCTTGAACATAATCATATCTGAGGGTGGACTTTTTGAAGGAAATTTCACGATCATATTCCGGATTTTGATGCATAGACTTTCGAATTTTGCAAATTGAACTTGAATGTTTTTCATTCTTGTACTAATGCTTTCATATCAACACTGTAATTACTATTAGTGCTGGTATGCGTTACTATTAATTTTAAAGACAATGGTGGCAATATAATTTGTATGTTTATTGGGATTCTTTTTTTTTTAATTTTTTTTACTTTTTGGTTAATGCGGGTTTCCATTAGGTCTTTGACACAACGGGAGTAGTCGCCTGGGTGGCGCCTACTAAACCCATACAAATGCACACTGAGCAAATCTGGGCTAGTTTCCAACACAAGACGTGGGAGCAAACCCAAACCCAAACCCACGCCTTATGCCACTCCACCAACTCCCAAGTGGGTATGTTAATCAGGATTTAGTGGAAGGGGTTACGGTATTCCTGGAATCTGAGATCTTAAGTTTTGCTGTTTATCAGACTTGGCCTTTCCAGATTGTTATTGTATCTTTTTGTTGATCAATAAACGTAGTTACCTTTCAGAAAAGTCTGTTTTATTTTGGTATTTTTGTGGCATTTTACTCATTTACTTCCCTGTATATGAGCAGAAATTATTCCAATTTAAACACAGCCATGGTCAATGATATGTCTTAATCATATGAGCTGAATGTGAAACATTGCTTTGTTCAAATGAGACTTAAAAAGTCTTTCAGATGTTGTCATTTGGTCTGCATTCTCTAATTGATTTGCACTGATATGCTGCTTCAGGCACCTAAGCCTAGAATCAAATTCTGTCAATCTTGCGGAGGCCCAACAAAACAGGTTATACCAGATGGAGAGGAGAAGATGAGAGCTGTCTGCACACTTTGTGGTAGAATCTGCTATGAGAACCCTAAGATGGTACAAAAACCAAGCTGCCAGTACCTTTTTTTTTTCTTCCCTTTATTGTGTTATCATCTAGTGAAATATTTGAATTTTCCTGGGAGAAAACTCTAGAATACATTCCATGCAATTGCTTGCTATTTTTCAGTTGGATTCTAAAGAAACATTTCTATCAAAGACAATGAGGAAAATATTTTGGTGAAGGATAACGATATTAAAGAAAGGTGGAAGGAATATTTTAGCGAACTTCTAAATGAAGAATAGGGCGATACAATAGTTAAAGAGGATACTTCATCACAGGAGCATACTTTTCTCCGTAGAATTAGAGGGGTGGAAGTGGAGGAAGCATTGAAGCGAATGAAGACAGGAAAGGCAACAGGCCCAGATGGTATTCCGATAGAGGTATGGAAATGCTTAGGAGAGGTTGTGGTAAGTTGGTTATGTAGATTATTCAATAAGATACTTGTGACAAAGAAAATGCCGGATGAATGGAGAAGAAGCATTGTAGTACCTATATATAAGAATAAATGAGATATACAAAATTGTACCAACTATCGAGGAATTAAACTTATGAGTCATACTATGAAGTTATGGGAGAGAATAATGGAGCAAAGACTAAGAAATAAGACAAAGATTTCTGAAAATCAATTTGGTTTTATGCCAGGGAGATCAACTATGGAAACTATCTTTTCACTTAGGCAATTAATGGAAAAATACCAAGCAAAGAGGAAAAATCTACATATGGTTTTTATCGATTTGGAAAAAGCCTATGATAGGGTACCGAGGAATTTAATTTGGTGGGTTTTAAAGAAAAGGAATGTCCTCAGAGGTTACATTGAAATTTTTAAGGATATGTACGAAGGAGCAATAACAAATATGAGAACCGCATGTGGAGAAATAGGTGAATTCCCAGTGACTATAGGTTTACATCAGGGATTAACCTTAAGCCCTTATCTCTTTGTATTAATTATGGATGAATTAACTGTGCATATTCAAGAAGAAGTACCATAGTGTATGTTGTTTGCAGATGATATAGTATTGGTGGATGAATCAAGAGAGGGTATAAATGCAAAGCTTGAGAGATGGCGGTGGCCATTAGAATCTAGAGGTTTTAAAATAAGTCGTACAAAGACAGAATATATGGACTGCAATTTCAGTGGACATATACAAAGTGTTGAAACCATTGTCAAAATTGAAACCCATTAGATACCACATAAAGATTTTTTTCGGTACCTAAGCTCGATAATTAGTAAGGATGGGGAGATTGACGAAGATGTGGAGCATAGGATAAAAGCCGGATGGCTGAAGTGGAGACTAGCTTCGGGAGTGCTTTGTGACAGACGAATGCCAACGAAATTGAAGGGAAAATTTTACAGGACAGTAGTTAGACCAGCTATGACATATGGAGCAGAATGTTGGCTAATTAAGAAGATGCATATTCATAAGATGGATGTAGTGGAAATGAGAATGCTTAGGTGGATGTGTGGTAAAACTAGGAAAGATAAAATTAGAAATGAGCGCTTTCGAGAACATTTAGGGGTAGCACCAATAGAGGATAAGATTAGAGAAACCCGTTTAAGATGATTTGGGCATGTTGAGCGTAAGCCAGTAATGACACCTGTGAGAAAAAGTTTGGCTATACAGGTGGAAGGCCCATTAAGAGGTAGGGGCAGGCCGAAGAAAACATGGATGGAAGTCATTAATTCAGATTTGAAAAAGTTTCACTTATCGAAAGATTTAGCTCAAAATAGAACGGAATGGAGAAACAGAATTCATGTAGCCAACCCCAATATGGTTGGGATAAGGTTTTGATGATGATGATGATGATGATGATTCTAAAGAAACATTTCATATTCTTTACTTTTTTTATCAAATTAAAAGTAATGACAATCGTCATTTTTTAAAGTTTCTACTGCAAGCAGAATTTCCAAGTTTTATTGAATTAATAAAAAAGAGTCATGGATAGAAACACAGAATTAACATGTTACCTGTGTATATAATTTTTATGCTAAAGTTTTTAATTGTGTTTGGGCTACCATGAACATCCTTAATGCATGCATATTGAGCTAGTTGTTGGCCTTTCAAATAGGGGAAAATGGTTTTTGTAGAGTTAATTTTCTTTTGATCATTTGTAAAATCATTTGTTTTATAACGAAAGAGAGGCAAAAAGGTAATAAAAAACAAAAGCAACCCTCTCTGCATGTGAACCACTTGCTTTCCTAATAGATAGCACCTTTTTAATGTAGAAATGTATTTGTACAGTCCTGGTATTAAGCTAACCATTTCTAAGATCGTACTGTATTTTCTGTTCAATGAAATCGGCTGGAACTGTGGCATTTGCATTATCACTTCCTCATTCTGCCACTCAGACAGCATAAAAGCTATATTTGGTTGCATTTTTGGTCAGTATATGCTGTGTTGATCACTTACCTCATATTCTCTATATGAAGGAACAGTGAATTTTTTATATGATGTTAACAACTTATTTGGGCTGGTTGATCAAAAGAAATATGTAGAGTAGGCGTTTTACTGGAATAATTAATAGGTTTTGTCTTTTGGATTATGTTTGATGAGGTTGCGTTTTGCTCATTGCCATTTTGAGGGCAAGTAATAAATTCTCGTAATTCTTGAAATTTCCCATGTGGAAAAAAATCTTAAAGAACAAGGGAAGAATCTTCTCTGCTAGCAAAATGGGAATGATCTGAATGGAGCCTTGGATATTTGTTATGTTTTGAAATATTTAGAGTATTGCATACTCCTAAATATGTGCCATCGCACCCACCCCACTCTTATTGATTAATTGCTCCCAAATATGTTATTATCTTTGACATCTTGAGATTGCTGACAAACTTCCAATGTATTATTTGCATCCCTTTATGGGACAATCTTTGTAGGTTGTCGGATGCCTTGTCGAACATGATAATAAGGTTCTACTCTGCAAGCGAAAGATTCAGCCATCTTATGGGCTTTGGTAAGTATCATCTTCATCTTCTTTGCCTTTTTTCTGCGAGCTAGTGCTTGGATGTTACAAACCCATAAAAATAAACTACAAAAATGTGTAAAATTTTAGAAACTATAATTTATTTTTTCATTTTAAAGGGTCAGCCTCACCACATTGTGGGAGCTCCCTTGTTAAATGAACTCCAACCTCTCCTCTTTCATGTTCATACCCCCATTTTACCCTTATTGAACTTATTCTTTTTTTGATTCCTTCCGTATTCGAATTCAAAACAATATTTTTCTAACCTTAACATAGATGTCTATTTGATCAATACTAATCAAATGGAAACTTGTAGATCTTCACCTTCTTTAGCAAATGATTGTCATTATGATTGAGCAATCTTGTATTTTACCTATTCTGTGTTTGCTTGCACCTTCATTGTTGAGTACCAGATGGCAACCCCAAAATTATCAAAGGAGGGGTGGATAGACCAAAGAGACACGTACACTTCAGAGGATGCCTTTCGCTATTAAAAAACTTGTTTACGAACCATGTGAAGGAGAGAAACTCCAAATCTTTTCCAAGAATAAATTTCCTAACAATGGGCTCGTGATGCCCATAATGAAAAGGTAAACTATACACTACTTGTCCTGAGAATGAGAAAATCAAGAGTCTGTGGACTCATCACTCTGTACTGACGTGACCCAATCTTCAATGAACCAGGCCTTCTTCAAGTGGGATCCACTGGGAATGGGGATGCTGCCAAAAAATCCCATCAGATAGCCATCTAATAATTGGTGCAAATTGCACTGACAAAGAGCATTTGGGCCTGTCATATTTAGCTGAAGGTCGATGGATCGATGTACGGAATATTGGCCGATTGGATAGACATGTAGTTCTGATTTAGCATTGTATCATTTTTTAATTGAAATATCTCCTAACATACACTATGGAGATACTTTCTGGTCGCCAACTTTTACTAAATCAGACCCATGGGCATGTAATGTGTCATTTGTCCTGTATTGTCTTTTGCTTTGCAATCATGGTTGTGTGACCCCTGGACATGTCAAACCATGTTTTGAAATATACAGAATGCTATACCTAGAGGGTTTTTTTTTTTTTTTTTTTGGTAAAGGAAAAAGAAAACAACAAGCTCTGGCATACTCCATGAGTGGGTACTTTGAAATGAAACTAACTTTAAGCTCTCTCATAGTCCTTCAGTGAGTATTTAGAAATGTACTTATTTTGATTAACAACCTGATACTTTCTTGCCAGGAGCCTTCTTGTGTTTAGAGTGTATGCCTTCTCTAAAAAGCTTGAAGATTTATTGTCTGGTTTTCCTGTCTTGCAATAGTCATATAAAAACAATACCCTTTTTCCATTTATTAAAATGTCATTGCAATAGTCATATAAAAACAATACCCTTGTTCCATTTATTAAAATGTCATTCTTGCACCCATTGGTAGATGTCTTTCAGTATACCAATTCAAAGTTCTTTTCTTCAAGTTACAAAAAGAGTGTTCCTTGGAGTCCTTGTTAAATGTTTAAAAATTTTCACATGGGCCACTGATATCACAGGACTCTTCCTGCTGGCTTTCTGGAAATTGGTGAGTCGGCAGCTGAAGGAGCAACCAGGGAAACCTTGGAAGAAGCCTGTGCAGAAGTGGAAGTACTTTCACCATTTGCTCAACTAGATATACCTCTTATTGCCCAAGTGAGCGGAGTTACTTTTGTTCTCCTGCAACATAGTCTGTATTTGACTCAGCAATAATCTCTGTATTTTTGGATGTCACATGCAGTACAGAGTTACATCATTTTCCAAGCAAAGCTAAAGAAGCCCCACTTTTCGCCGGGCCCTGAGTCTTTGGAGTGTGCACTTTTTCCTCTGGAAGATATTCCATTTGATTCTCTAGCATTTTCGTCCATTTTTGTTACCTTGAAGATGGTAAGTGTGACTTGAATGATAGGCAATTCTTTTGTTCTTCGATTACCATGTCTATCTGGAGGTACTATATAATCCCAAACAATATTTTTCTTCTGTGATTATTGTATCCACATGAGGACTTATGTGATCCTTCATGCGGCTGGTGTCTATACACTTTTTGACTCAGCACTTTCCAACTGCGTATATGATGGGGGCTGAGTAGTCATCACCTTGGGGTTCCAATAGAGCATTACTATTAGGGAGGTTTGGAGTCATTGCCAAATTCAAGGGATGCAATAATAGTTGAGCATTTCGCTGTATTCCAATATGGGCACAGGTTACAGTATTTAAAGTTTTATGTTCCTTTGGCACAAGTGAGAGCCTTTCCCCATTTTAGAAACACATTTGACATATTTCATTTTACATTTTTCTCTAAAATAAACAAATATTTGTAGAACAACTAAGAGTCTAAGAGTCATACTGACTTGGCAACTTAAACAGATAAACATCCAAAGCAGGAATACTCTTCCACACATGCAAGCATTCTTAGAACTCGTAACTAGGCTATTCCCTATCAGTATGGGTCATAATTTCTTCAATACTTGTTAGACTCGCACAATCATGAACCCATTAATAGGCGAGTGAATAACCCTTCAAACATATAATTTCATGTCATTCGGAGAACATTTGTATATGAGATATGGCCGTTTTCAAAAAAAATAAAAAATAAAAACTTTAAATTCCATTCTAATTGCATGAAATTCATATTTTTTGCATTCGGCCACATGAGGGGACCTATAATGACTATATATGCATTTGTGGTCTCACCAATGAACCAAGCTTTGTGAGTACTCTTATGGTTTTCTATCTTTTGTGCCTGCAGTACATTGAAGACATGAAGGCTGGAAAATTGAAGTTTCATTACTGTACTATTAACAAGAGGTAATTTAAGGTTTTTTTCTTTGAATGAAAGAAAAATATATTATTAATTAACTTTGCATTTTCTTTGAAAATTTAGGAGGTACACACACACAAACACACATGCACTCTTTATTGTGCCATATACTCATACACCCCCATTATGCTTACCAAATGTGGGGGGGATTGAATTGATCCCTGGTTATCTGTGTGGGAGGTACCTCATGGAAGTACCCCTGCGAGGAAGCCCTGCTCTGCAATTACCTCATGGAAGAAGGTGGGTGAAACCTCTCCCATGAAGCCGTTCCTATACCAAGACATGTTCTGCTTCTAACCAAGCTCTAGACTTACATGGTAACTTGCTTTTACCAGAATCCATCAAGGCCCTAGGTTATGACCATATTTCCAACTCAAAGAGGAAAACAAAATTTTTTATAGACTTGACTTTTGTTTGGCAGACCGGGTGCAAGCCCATCGGACACACATGCGTTTGCAGTGGATAACCATTTGCATTCATGAGGTGCTGTGGTTTTGTCCAGAGAGGAAGAGTGGAAATATGCTGATTTAAGGAGGCTGCTGCAATTTTGCTTGGAAAAATGGTTACCTGTTGCGGTTTCCTTTCCTGTTGGTATAATTTGCCTGGCACTGATTGGAAGTGTCCGTCAGAATTAGCCATCATTATCTGTTGGATTGAGTTCCTTTCATTCTCGTTGATACGAGTTGATTGTTTCTTCTTATTCGTGTACTCTAAAGAGTTTTAGTCATGTGATTAGGATTGTTATTTTTTGGTTGCCATTCTCATGTTACCAATGAACAGCTCATCTCACCAGTTCAGGAGAAATTTGGATTTCACTGTTTTAAGGCATTTGGAAACTGACTGTTTTTGCTGTCTTCTGCCTTTTTCTTCTTTTGTAATATTTTCCGTTTTAATGAAATGAAAAAAAGATGTTACCGTGTGAAAGCGTGACAGAGCAAGGGAAGGAGTAGAGGCTATAATTAGTCTCACATTCAATCTCCTTGTCCCAAACCAACAAACATTCAAAATCAAGTAGAGAAAGGATAATATTTTTCATTCAATGTGCCTGACCTTACTTCTGATGTTGATTTCAACCTTGGGAAGGGAAGCCAGAAAATTGAATGAAATTAAGATAAAAAAATGCCTCCATATTAATCTGAGATATTTGTGGTATAAACATCTCCAGTCCTTCCTCGATTCAACAATATCAATGGCAGTGAATTGACTTCCTCAGTGGAGGAAAGGGCAGGAGATAAAGGAGCAAGCAACAAGAGAGAAATTTAAATATATAAAAAAAAGAAATGAAAAGAAAAGGAGAATCTAACCAAACGAAAGAAAGAAAAAAAAGGAAAAAGGAAAGAAAAGGAAAAAGAAAAAAAAATGCCATGAGGCCTATGCTGCGGATTGGGAATTCTTTTAAATCTGGGTCACAGGTCGCGGGGTCCTTAAATCTTTAATTGGCAGCCAACATATAGACCGTTAAGAAAGGAACGGTGGTTCATAATTTGATTGAGCCGTCCGTACAATCATCTGGTTCGTTAAAGCATGCCGACCGCATAATGGGTACGATGACCTTCGATTATCATTACCCTTCAAGTTGATTGGCGCAAAATTCCTACTTTCTTATCTCTTAGCAGTCCAGCAATACGAAAGTCATATTTACCCACTAGCCACTTGCCAGTAATTGCAACTGAAACAAAGGAAACCTAGGAGGGCGGAAATGGATTCCCATAGGCCATAGCTTCATCAGCACTTGAGGCAGTTTCCATTGGGCTGCTAAATGCCGGCTCACCATGGGGTACAACTGGTGGAGGAGGTCCCCCAGTTTGAATTTACATTGCTTTGTTATGGATGGCCTCCGACTGGCGTTTGGATTACAACTCATTCCACAGGTCTTAAGACAGTTGAAATCAATTGGGGCATATATATAGGACTTCAATTTTTTCTGGCCATTCTGATAATCTTGTCATCCAAACTATTGGCAGCTATCACCTTTTTTGTCCCCCCTAACAGATGGGAAGGAGTATTTATACAAAATATCAAAGATGAACCTACAAAATCTTATAAACTATAGGAGGTTTTATACAATTTAAAGTCACAAAGACAAGGACCTGTCAGCAGACAAAACCTCACAAGCAATTTCGAGATTAGTTGTAAGAAACCATGAACTTCAAAGGGAAGCTATGCCATCATTAACTCGTGAACTGAGGTTTGATGGGAATGGTGTCCCTGTGAGATCCCACCCTCCAATAACAAGGCTCTGCAAGGGGTGAAGAGAGGGCTTCACCATTAACAAGGCTCTGAAAGAAATTCATCCATGCCTAATGATGACAAGTATCAGTAGGAAATTATGGTGTAAATTTAAGGTGGTCAAACCATCAATCTGATAGTGAGGGTCACATCAATGTCAATGCCAATACTAGGGCAGGCCAGTTTTGGGAATTGGATTGACCATAAGTGGCCCACAAAAAAAAATGCAATTGGCTCTTACCAAGTCACTCGCCCAGTCAGGAGATGCTGAAAGACTGTTGGGAGAATAAGGAGGAATGGTATAAAAGAATACCAAAGCACAAATGCTAATTTATTATGACTCAAGACAAATAACAACTCAGGTAAAGTTGTATTTGGTATTGAGGGTGACGGTCACAATAGCTTTTCAAATTCCTAGAATGGTCCTTATATGATCGGGTGGATGCCTCACCAGAGACTTGGGGTCAGGGTAATGATTCTTGGGATCGAGAATTGCTCTGTAAACAGTTTCATAAGCCTCAGCAAGTTCCCTTGCCACTCGGGTGCAGGTCTCAGAACGTAGGCGAGGGACCTGCATCTGCTCAAATTCTGGAAGGGAACCTTCAGTTCCAGACACAAGTGCAAAGAATGCTCTTAGGCATTCTGAAATCACAGGCGGCGACATGCCATCTACCTCTGCCAATGGCTCGACAACATCGATGTTATCCTTGCTGATTGACTTCTGAATATAAAACATCTTGCTTGACAGCCCGCATCTTCTTAGAATAGCATCCACTTCTTTTTCCACAAGAACACTCAGATGTGTCTCGATCATAGATCCAAGATTACTGATGTACTTGGCAGCAACATCATGCCCTAACAGTGGTTGCTGAATAGCTGACAAGCAATTGATGAGGAATATTTTTGAGGGAGTTTCAGCATTCTGCATATTAAAAAATAAGCACCATTAAGAGATTAATATATATATATATATATATTGCTTTTCTTAATTTTGGGCAAAGGCAAACATACAAATTTGCACATCAAATTGTCAGCTCAAAACTCACATCGCATGTAGATGGGTTAGATTTACATTTCACATTGGCACTGTAGACCACTCAAGTTTATTTATATATATATATATATAGAGAGAGAGAGAGAGAGAGAGAGGAATGTTCATGTGCATCCATCTCTCACCATAGGGTGAGGGATGTTTACATAATTGGAAATATGCTTGTGCAAAAGAGAAAATATGATTAACCAAACAACCAGAACCCAGTAATCCAATACCCTTGTTTCTTCATATGTTCCTTCGTTTTGGACTACTCAGTTGTGGACAATGTTGACTTCACTGTTACCATAGGCAAGGGTTAGCATTTGTATACCGTCCAACTTGTGATTCTATTTATTACCAAATTGTCTCCTACACCCATGGTAACTACCAAACTGCACTGTTGACTGATGACTTCCATCTGAGTATATAAAAAGTAACAGCTGAATAGAAAGCTATGACTCTTGGTGCATGTGACATCATGAGGATAGAGGATGTTTTTGCCAGATTTGGGTGCCCTGGTCAGACTTCCTACAATACAGTATGGCGACAATCAAGAACTTCGACATCTCAAAAAATCCAGTCTTTCATCAGACGACAATACATATTGAGGTTGATTCCCATTTCAATCACAGAAAAAAAAGGTATCATCCAACAAAATCTATAGTCTCTAAGTGTAATCCAGAGACCATTTGGCAGCTGTGTTTGCTAAGGTGATTTACTATAGTATTATTGTCCATTCATATGAAACACAACCAATATACTTACAAAATCAGAATCTAAATGGGCTAGACGTCAAAGTATTTAATGAAACGGACAGCCTATCCATGCTCGAGATTGATGAACCATGGACCTTACCTGTATAAATTTTAAGGCTCCATGATAGTCGCACTACATAAAGAATCATACACATCATTTTAAAATGAACATCAGTTTCCAATCAAATGCACAAGTTTTCTGACTATTTAACTGGATTATTGACATTTCCATTATTACACGATGACCGCTGTATGAAAGACCAAAATTTGAACGTGAAAATAAATTATCATGTAGTTTGAACAACTATAAACAAAAATCAATTATTGGTAGATGATAAACAATAAATTATTAGAATAACTAGAAGGCTTTATACCTTAACAGATGAGCCAGAGTTACTGGTAGTCAAAATTGCATCCACAGATGTTGACTCTCTATTTATATGGCTTGTATCTGAACTCATTCTACTTCTCCTTGAAGAATGGATTGATCCTTTAACCTTGTGCGCTTCTGCTGCTTGCTCACACATCTGCAATGTTGTGGAGTTATGATGTAGGCCATAATAATGGGCCCCGTTTGAAAGTCTACACCCGCAGGCCCAAAGCACAGTAGACTTGTAGTAGACTATATTAATAGTAGTTGCTTTAGTTGTTTTATTAAAATTTGGCAAGTCCAGTTGTATTTGATTTAGGATTTCTTATTTGTTTAGAATTAGTTGTTTCCTTTCTTAGATAATGTTTTAGTTATAAATAAGGATGTAATCTCTTCAAGAGAGATAGACTTTCATATTGAATAAAGCTTTGAAATTAGTTCTCAGTTGAGAGAGTTTGTTTGTCTTTTGGTGAGACACTTAGACAACCTATCCCTAAGCCTTTTGGCTTGGAGATTAGCCCGTTGGCTAATCTTTTTCCCCTGCGCTGCTTCAATTGGTATCAGAGACGAAGATCCAATCTCGGACCACCGTCTGATCGCTGATTCGAGGTAACATATCTCTCCCAGTCATCATCCCTCATCGTCAGTCCTTTTCATCTCCCTTACAGCAGAACCCCACCCCAAACCATACCCCCCACAGTCCCCAATTCACGGTCACCCTCTAAATCCCACCATAGAAACCCATCCAGACTTCTGTCAACCCCTTTTTCACCGTTGCCGACCCTAAACATCATTGCCGATCTCTCCCCAACTCTTCTCGACCTACCACCACACCACCGACCCCACTCTCGAGACCCTGAGACCCCCCGCATCTCCTACTCCCTCCACCGGAACCCTAATCACCCTTCTGAACCTATATCTCTAATGCCAACCCAATCCCTCACCTACTGCACACCCTAAACCCTACATTAAGCCCAACCCCTTCACGGAACCCCTTTCCGAGACTTCTCCTCACCGCCAGCAAACATCCCCAAATCCTCACCGAACTGCATCTACCCTTCATCCTCATCATCTTGATTCCACCCTTACTCACATCCGCATTCCACATCCCTTCCCCACTCCACTGAAACCCTCACCGTACCCAAGCCGGATTCATTCCCCTTCCCGGCGCCGACCCGTTCCATTATAGACCCGATCCAACCCCGCAGCACCCCGAAAAACCACCACCGACCCCAACTAAACTGACATCCATCTCGAAACCCCAGCCGAACTGTCATCCATCCCCAAACCCAGAGAAAAGAAAAAAAGTGAGAGGGAGAAGACAGACGCGAAAGACAGAGAACAGCGACGAAGGCGAAAGACAGAGAACAGCGACGAAGAGACCAAGACATCGCCTGCTGGAGTTTTCTCTCGCCATCACCGGCTGGAACCCACCGCCTGCTGGAGTTTTCTCTCGCTATCGCTGGCTGGACCCACCATCGCCATCGCCTGCTGGATCTTTCTCTCGCCATCGCCGGCTGGAACCTACCATCGCCATCGCCTGCTGGAGTTCTCTCTCACCATCGTTGGCTGGAATCCACTGTCGTCGAGAAGCTAAGCCCCTTTCTTCCTCTCTTTCCTTTTCATTTCTGCAATAGACCCCTTTTATCTATCTTCTCATTACTGTAGCAAGAGGAAAGTTGAGCAGTTGGGCCAATAGCAGTTTGGGCCAAAACTGCTGACCCGACACCCACCCCAGTCCAAACCACTTTTGATTCAGTCCGGGTCTGACCTGACCCAGACCTGACAGGCCTAACCTGACTCAGCCCAAGCCCACAGCAGCAAAAAAAAAAAAAAAAAAAAAAGTCTTTTGTTTCCTTTGCTTTCTATAAGCAATGTCAACCCGCAGCGGTCATTCATGTCGGGGCAGATTTTCTGATCATCAACGTGATGCCATGTTAATAGAATTAACTGAACGAGTACATGCGTTGGAAGAACTGTCCCACGGGTCACAGAGGCCTCTTGTTGCCGAAGCATCATCTAACGCTGGAAATCAACAAAATTCGGGCCGACAAGCAGAAGCAGGCCCGCAAGAGTCTATTCATGATTTCATTCAGCGTCTTCTTACTAAAAAAGACCCTGCAAATGCACCTGCTATACCAAAAACTGATGATATCACAAAGCGAGTCAAAATTGATATATCTGATTTCTCTGGCCGACTCAATCCAAAGGCCTTTATTGACTGGCTCAATTCTCTCGAAGATTATTTCTCTTGGTATCATATGGATGATGCACAGCATGTTGCTTTTGTCAAATTCAAACTTAAGGGGTCAACACGTCTTTGGTGGCACAGCGTTGAGCACAATAATCTTGTCATGGGACGCCCTGCTATTACCAAGTGGGATGATATGCGTGAAAAGCTTGAAGGTAAATACTTGCCCTCCAATTATTTAAGTCTCCTTCAGCAGGAATATTTTGTTTTCAAGCAAAGCACATTATCACTGGATGAGTACACAGAGAAGATCAATGATTATATTATCCGGTGTAAAATTCAAGATGATGATTTCACGCTAGTCAACCGGTACAGAATAGGTTTGCGAGATGAAATAAGACGTGAAGTCCTTATGCATGATTTTGAAACTGTTGATGATATTTATAACAAGGCAAAACGGGTTGAGCTAGAATTACGGTCCTCCATTTTGAGACGATTTGGTTCTTAAGTCGGGGAGTTAACGACTCGTCGAGCCCCCGCCTTTCAGAATAATAAAGGTTATCCACCCAATCAAAATAATTCTCAATATAACCGTGCTCTACCAGCGGGTTATCGTCCACCTCCAAAACCGCAGCACAATTACCCCAATCAGCGTCCTTTTGCTCAAAATCAAAAGGGACCAGTGCCACAGGAGAAAGATATGCGGAATTGTGGACTTCCTCGTCAAGATCGACGAACTGATGGTTGTTATCAATGTGGACAACCAGGACACTTTGCTAATGCATGCCCTCAGGTTCGCAATCTTTATTATTGCGATGAAGATCCTTATTTCGTCAGAAGACTATGATGAGCATCTTGAGATGGAGCCTCCTCCTGACCATATCCAATCAGAAGCTCAGCGAGATCCACAACTAGAGGCTCAATCTGATCCTCCTCCTCACGCCGCCACCGGTGCAGAAGAAGGTGGTCCTATCCTTATTATACGTCGGCTTCTCCTCACCAATGAACAAGAAGAAGCTGATTGGCGACGTACTTCAATCTTCAGGATACGCATGAGATGCAAAGGTAAGTTATGCAATTTAATTGTTGATGGAGGAAGTGCTATGAATGTTGTTTCATAGGAAGTGATCACTAAGCTCAATTTGCCTATTGAAAAGCACCTAAAGCCTTACAAGGTCGCTTGGGTAGATGATTATTCAATCCCTGTGACCCATCGTTGCTTGGTTCATTTTAAAATTGGCATATATGAAGATGATATATGGTGCGATATTATTCCTATGAATATTGCTCACATTTTATTTGGCCGACCTTGATTATATGATCGAGAGGTACATACTGATCAGAAAAGGCACATTCATTCTTTTAAATGGAAGGGATAAGTGGTGGATCTTCTTCCATTGCCGCCATTAACATCTTCTCCGACTGTTTCTACCACCCCATCAAACCCTCATGTTCTCTCTATGAGGAAGTTTGAAATGGAAAGCAAAGACCAAGGAGTTGTATATGCTCTTGTGCCTAAAGAAACCCAAGAAGCAGATAATAAACAACAGGATTCTACGCCACCAGAAATCAAGTCATTGCTCCATGATTTTCAAGATTTGATTCCCGCAGAGCTTCCTAATGAGCTACCTCCTATGCGGGACATCCAGCATGCCATTGATTTAGTCCCTGGATCTATCCTTCCTAACTTACCTGCTTATCGCATGAGTCCCGCCAAACATGCTGAATTGTGCAGACAGGTTGAAGATTTACTCCAAAAGGGTTATATCCGAGAAAGCATGAGTCTTTGTGCAGTTCCAGCCCTCTTAACAACGAAGAAAGATGGTTCTTGGCGAATGTGTGTTGATAGCCGAGCGATTAACAAAATTACCATCAAATATCGGTTTCCGATTCCCCGAGTGGACGACATGCTTGATATGATGTCTGGATCTTCTGTCTTTTCCAAGATTGACCTCAAGAGCGGATATCACCAACTCCATATGCGGCCCAGAGATGAATGGAAAACAGCATTCAAAACCAAAGATGGACTACACGAATGGTTGGTCATGCCGTTCGGTCTAACGAATGCTCCCAGCACTTTTATGAGAGTGATGACTCAGCTTCTACGACCTTTTCTTGGCAAATTTATTGTGGTATATTTTGATGATATTTTAATCTTTAGCAAATCAAAGGAAGATCATCTCAATCATCTGAGGTATGTCATGCGTGCACTTCGAAAAGAAAAGTTTTAAATTAATTTGAAGAAGTATAGATTTTTGAATTCCAAAGTCGTATTTTTGGGCTTAGTTGTCTCAACCCGAGGAGTTGAACCTGATCCAGCTAAAGTCAAAGCAATCCTTGACTGGCCTATTCCCACTTCCATACATGAGGTACACAGCTTTCATGGTTTGGCTACCTTTATAGGAGGTTCATTTGTAATTTCAGTACAATCATGGCTCCTATAACTGACTGCATGAAAAAATGAGAGTTCACTTGGACCAATGCTGCCTTTCGAGCATTTGAGCAAATTAAGAGAAAAATGACTGAGGCGCCAGTTCTAAAACTTCCGGACTTTGACAAAGTCTTCGAAGTTAGTTGTGATGTTTCCCATGTTGGTATTGGCGAAGTTTTAAGTCAAGACGGTCATCCAGTTGCTTATTTCAGTGAGAAATTAAATGACTTCCGTAAAAAGTACACTGTTTATGATCTGAAATATTATGTAGTAGTTCAAGCTCTTCGTTATTGGCGTCATTATCTCATTGGAAAAGAATGTCTTATACTCTGACCATGAAGCCTTGCAACACCTGAATTCTCAAAAGAAGATGAGCGCCAATCGTGTTAAATGGAGTGCATACCTACAGGAGTTTTCTTTTGTTCTACACCCGCAGGCCCAAAGCACAGTAGACTTGTAGTAGACTATATTAATAGTAGTTGCTTTAGTTGTTTTATTAAAATTTGGCAAGTCCAGTTGTATTTGATTTAGGACTTTTTATTTGTTTAGAATTAGTTGTTTCCTTTCTTAGATGATGTTTTAGTTATAAATAAGGATGTAATCTCTTCAAGAGAGATAAACTTTCATATTGAATAAAGCTTTGGAATTGGTTCTCAGTAGAGAGAGTTTGTTTGTCTTTTGGTGAGACACCTAGACAACCTATCCCTAAGCCTTTTGGCTTGGAGATTAGCCCGTTGGTTAATCTTCTTCCCCTGCGCTGCTTCAAGTTAAGATTTATCTTTGTTGAACGCAGTAAAAGACAATGAAGCAATCATGAAATAAATTATGCTTTATAAAACTCTGCAAGTTGCTCATGAAGTAGTAGTTTCATGTCTAGCATAGTCTTTGCATTACCATGGTTTCCAATTATATGTATCAACTGCCTAGAAGTGGGCATAACATTGTTCTCATAGCCTTCAGTTACCGCCTTAGTTACTCTTTTCTTCTATTAGAAATATTTCTAGACTAACATAATAAGAAAAACTTGCACTTGTGTGTTGCAGAGTTGTGCGTGCACCCGGGGGATTAGTCTTGTTGGGATCAAAATACCACGGGGATATCCTAGTCAACAAAAAAGAGGGTAAAACTTAACCAAAAAAGTATGAAAGGAATTTATGGACTTTGTACATGACTGATGTCCGAATATATGAAAAATTGCAGTATAAGCCAAAAACTTCTAACTTGGGCAAATTGGTGCGTAGACTCAAGCAATTGTACCAGAATGATTGTTTCCCCTTTTATAAACCTGATTAGTCTGCTTGACTCGGGAAACTTGGAGTCATTGACTAAAAGAAAATGTCAAGTTTGGCAAGCATCAACCTGCTCTAATTATGCAAAATGGCAGTCAGTTTCTTCATAGAATACTATGAATTCTTACTCCTAAGCTCCAATGAAATTATGTCCAATGTTTTTCGACACTCGAAACCTTTTGATTCAAGTGACAGACCATAAGAACATTATGCAACGAAGAGCACACAGGTGGATACATATGCAAACCTGAACTATAGGGTCCAGTAAAGCAGCTATCACTGGATCAAAATCAGGCTTCTTTGCTGAAGCAGGAACCATCATGCTGTTGTAGGTTTCAATTATCTCAAGCAACACAGAGACTCCTTCTACCACCGCCGGTGGTGGGGAGAGATCAACTGCAACCAAAGGAGGGTACCTTAGAAGCTTGTCACCTCGAGTCTTCAGGATGTCAAAGACAGTTTGCTGAGCAGCATCCTTGAGCAGCCAAAGTGTATTACAGAGGGCTGTTTCCCTTCCCAGCAAATCTGAAACCTGCAAAAGAAGACATATTTGCATGGGAAAAGAATGAAACATGAACCAATTAGGCATGAACAAGACAGGATTGTAACTCACAGTGTAACTGTAGAACTCCAGTGTATTGGTAAGTTTGTATGAGACTATAAGACTAGGTTGAGACTGCAAAACTTGTTCAACTCTTACTTTAAACGGCCGGCATACTCCTTCAAATATTCTATCCAGGACAAATGTTATGTCAGACTCAGTTTTTGCACCATCACTGTCTGTGTTCTTGGAGAAGCGGCGAGCAGTC
Source organism: Sextonia rubra (assembly GCA_037013555.1). Lineage (NCBI taxonomy): Eukaryota > Viridiplantae > Streptophyta > Magnoliopsida > Laurales > Lauraceae > Sextonia > Sextonia rubra. The sequence continues at coordinate 56,019,926 of JASUAD010000013.1, read as the reverse complement.
GGTCCCATATCTGTCACTGAGTCTGGGTCGAGCAAGGCAAGCACAAGCTCCCTTTCGGATGCCAAGGCCTTCACATTGACACTTAGTAATGACCATCACTGCCCCCACAAACCAGTGAGTTCAAAGCAATAAGGTAAGGGTTCAAACCTGATGTAACCACCCCAACATGTCACCCACATAACGCAAGGGGTCATGGGCATGCACTTCAATAGGTCTAGGCATTCCTCCAGGTCCTCCACGTGTAAGAGCACTAATAAACCGTCTAAACAATGCATTATGCCTCATATTTGCGACCTGAATAAAGAAAATTTGAATACAGAATGATTAAGTAAAGCCTAAAGAAGGGCATAATCAGCCTACTTTTCACAAGTAGGAGTCCACTTGCTCAAGAAATCTATTTATTAAAAAAGTTACCTCTTCTGCGCAGTACTTAAACAGAACAGGCCTTTCTTTCAGGCAGCGGACAGCTGTCTTCAGAAGCTCACTAACTTCAGGATTGTCACTATCACCTAATCTCCGGCATTCTGCTTGAACCCACCTGGAGTGAGAAAGAGTTGCATATCTCATCACACATGCTAGTAAAAAAAAAAAAAAATTCTTGTTTTAGGTGGTGGGACTCAGCCTTGACTAGGTGTATTGGCCACGGCAGACCAAGTCCCACAATTTCCAGTAATTAAGCTCTAAACTATTGAAAATGAATTGTTTTAAACAAATAAAGGAAATTGTAAGCACTAGCATTATATGAATGATCATGCTAATAATGTTAATCTTCACACTTATATTATGCTACAGTTCAATTATAGAGATTTTTTTTAAATGGAGTTCGACTATAGAGATGATCAATGCTTTTAACAATGGATCAAATGAAACAAAATTAACTTTGATGTTATGATAAATGGCGTGTCCATTGTCATGAGTGCTTGAAATAATATTTTCTGGTTCTGGGTAGAGCTTTACCTGCATAGGCGCTCATAGGCTCCCTCTTGGTACACTGCCATCATATCCATCAGCTCCAGACCAGCACGCTGTGTAACAGCAAATCACTAAATGAAGACTGAAGTGACACTGTGCTAATAACTATTGATGTGTCATCCAAGAAGAACTCTCTCTCTCTCTCTCTCTCTCTCTCTCTCTAGATAACTTAGACACTTAAGTATGATTATTGGTGGTAAAAACCATGATTATTGGTGGTAAAAACCATTAGGTTCCACCCTTCACAAACAATGTCAATCTTTCTTTTTCTTGTTTCCTTACATGCAACACAGTGATTTACATGTGAAAAAAAAATGATACATAAATAAACCAAGGTCCTGGAGGAAAAGATATGGCACAATGGAATATGGAGTCAATAAACCATACACTTGGAGAGTAATGGGCTCACAAAATGATAAAGTCCTAATTACCAGTACTTCAAACATCAAACTAAGTTTCTTCTATCCAAGCACCACAGGCAACCTCAGTAAGTGAGATATTTATTTGAAATTTTGATTGCAAAGGATAAACATTTACGAGCCTTAATGCATAGGCAAAGCAAACTATGTCCTAAAGTGCAAGAAACAATTGTCAGCTCCCTAATCTCCAGAGCTTCCACATTTTTGTTATCAGCTTAAACACTCCCTCACTTCATGATGATTGTCATCACAAGAAATAAAATTGAGCTCATCACCCAAGTGAAAGCCTTAGAATCAAGATTTTCCCCTTTCCACACCCCTCACAATCAGAAAATGATTATTATCTCTTATTCTCACTTCAAGGATATGCTCTAAAACATCAGCCACAGATGGTAACTTCTGTTTGTTTTATAAGAAATAAGTATTGCTAAGAGAAAACACTACATCAAAAGAAAGACAAATACTGATAAGACCTGCAATACACAAATTTAGGAGTAGTAACACTGGCTATGTGCAAGATTTCTATAACTACAATAAACGTGTGGTATAGAATAGCAGGTTGTGTGTCCTCCACCAATCAGTGACGATTAGATCTAGATGAATGACTACACAAACTATTGACAGAAAGACACACGCACGCACGCAGACTACCTGATGATGTGTTCTGAGCAATATCTTGCAGTTGGAATGGATTTCCTGAACATGAGAAAGAGCCTTGAAAAAATTCTCATTCAGGTCCTCTTCCCTCAGTGCATTGATCTGCAATGAGAAAGTCATTGTTGTTGAAGACGTGGAAGGAAATACCAAAGCAACTTTGGCACATAAAATAAATCAGCTAATTTTTCATCTGCCTAAATGAATATAAAGAAAGCTAGTTAAACAAGTGTACTGTGAGTACCGATGATATTAAATCCTTAATTTGCAAAAAAATCACCTCTTCATTAGAAAGTTGATAGTCACGAAGAAAGCAAGACACAATCTCTTGCCTTTGAGTAGTAACCTCAAGTTCTTGTTTGAGCCTCTCAGTGGTACTGATGATGTCACCTGTAGTTGCATTGCAGCTGCTCAGTGCCTTGGCAATCCTGTAATGGCAAGGTTAGCATACATTTGTGTATGTAGGTAGAATCAAACTTTCAACAAGCAGAATGAAGAGGTTTCCTCTTGGCAAGCTGAGAGTTGATTGAAATCAAAGCAAGCAGAGCAAACATAGGATCCATTGATTTCATGCCAATTAGAAGTGTTCATTGAACACAAGATGGAGACAATCAATGACTGTTATTGCTATATTTTATCTTTCAACATAAAAACAATCTCTCTATGGTTTTCCTTTAAACAACAATTAGATCTCTGATTCAACCAATCAACAAACAACCATGCAAATTCCTTCAAATGCCATATGTTTGGAATCATGGCCATCACTAATACTTACTTACTCCTCCTTCTTCACCCTAATCACATAAAAATGAAAACCAAATCACCATAACAAATCACAAAAACATCCATCACTCTAGAAAAGTTATAGATCCAAACAGATTAATCCGAAAAGACGAACGATACAAGAACAGGAGTCAGATGAATCAATCAAACCCAAATCGAGATCCAAAACTCACTTGTCACAGCACTCCGCCAATGCATTAACCTCCTCCTCCACTCTATCTAATGACTAAAATCAAAACAAATCAGCATCAACAACATTAGCAGAGGCAACTCGATTCGAATCAGATCAAGATCTAGATTTGAGAGACGAAGGAGAAGAAGACGATATTATACCTGTTGAGCGGCTTCGGATGCCAGGAGGAATTCGAGGTTGATCGAAAGAGACCTCTTCTCGATCGTGGATCTGAGATTGCGACGAGATTGCAGAGAGTTGTCGGTGTAGAAGGTGGAGAGAGTGTTGAGGGAAGCAAGCAGATCTGGAGAGTCCGTTCGAGATTCTAGAACCTTCTTCAGCTTCCGAGAAAGGCCTGGAGCGAGAGAAACCGCCATGGATTCTCAAATCTTCAGCCTTTTCTTCTTCTTCTTCGATTCTCTCCAATTGTGTTTGGTTGCTGGTGTTTCTGCTTTCTACCGGGAATTACTCATGTCTGGAATCTGGAGATCTCTCTCTCTCTCTCTCTGTCTCTCTCTACGAGTTCGCTCGGACGGAATGGAGGAGGAAAATGACAGAATTTGGAGATAGTACCTGATTTGTGAGATGTTTTAAAAGAGGTCCTATATGTTGTAAATATCAAACTAGTCCCCAGTGTGTTCAATTATTCTAAATCAAACACACACAGAAACCAAATCCATACACACAAAAACCAAATCCGGCCTGTCTGTACGAACTCCTGTGCTTCGAAATTGAAGAGCCAATAAAAAAAAAAAAAAAAAAAAGAGAAGACTGCGATTGAAATCATGGCACTTTGAAAACACCCAAATTGGAATTTGGAAGAATTTCATACATGAGATTGAGAACGGACCCCTCTTCTTCTTTTTCGTTTTCATCTTCACTCCTTTCTATTTTGGTGTTGAGATGATGAGAGGTCCTTGAGAAATGATACTTGGACACATTAAAATGCATATAAATTTACATGGCACTGCATAATAACAGTTATACCTTATTTTTTATTCCTCTCTTTCGTATTCATCAACACCGATTCATCGGATAAATACATTTGTATCCAACAACAGATGAGCTCCACTATCAATACTATTACTTTATGACCCATTGTGATAGAGCACATGCAAGGTGGGCTCCCATCAAATGGAAGAACCTAATTCATGCATTGGGCTCACTTGTTATTTAATATAATTGTATTCATTCCATACATTGGTGTTTGTGTGTGTGAAAAAGAGAAATAAAAAGTAGGACATAGATGCTATTGTGTAGTACTACATAAGCTTATGTGCATTTCGTGTGCATTTTAGTGTGTGCACATATCATTTCTATTGTCATTTGACTCTAATAATTCTGTTAGCACAATTTTCGACCGTTGATTTTAACACAATAAATTTTCATGATGAGTCTCCGGACTAACTGGAATTTCAAATAGTCTCGATCAATGTCCAAGACCATCTAGATGGGATTCGCTGTATGTTATGATCTTGAATAGTTATAAGATTTGATTTGATGTGCTTTGTTGATATGTTAAAATTTGGTATAAGAATGGCCTCCACATCTTAGATTAGGGACTAACTTGATATTTAGTTATTTACAATTATGGATGATTTTTCAAATAAAGGAAAAAAAAGGACTAGAAGTTTTGTGGTGGGGTTATTTTTTTAAAAAAATCCTAACTAAGGGGTTGCCCCCCTCCCCCCTTTATCTTAGACTTATATATATATATGAAAATAATCCTATGAGAACTAGTTCTCACCATTATTTTATAAAAAGTATGGTAGGGTCCATCAATCACCCAATCCAAATCTTATAATACAGAGGAGCCCTCCTGATGGTCACATGCCCTAAGTTTTGGTCAAATCCGATTTTACTGGATTGTTGAATCGACTGTGCACAAATTTGAATGGACTGAATTTGTGGGCCAAACGAATGGGTTAGGGATATGTGATTAGGGCCAAACTTGATGTGCACCAATCTAAATAAACTGAATTTGTGGGCTAGATGAAAGGGTTAGAAACATGTGATTGCGGCCAAACTTGATATTTAGGTTGGTCCACATAGATTTTTCCATCTCCTTAGTCCCATCCCTACATGGGACCCATAAGTGGCCTCTCATGGTGGGTGTGTGAGAACACTTCTTATCGGATTAAAGCCTATACACACATACACACACTTTGGTATTTCCTTTTAATGTTAATCCTTTAATAGATGACCCCTCCAACATTATGAAAAAAAAGAAAAGAAAGAAGAAATAGAATAAAATAAAAGAATGGATTGGGCATAGATTAGAAAGTATTTTTCCAAATAGTCGTCATTGTCGCCCACTTACCTTGATTTGAGATCATGATAATTTGATCGCAGAGGGATGGAGAGCTTGGATTGTTGGGGAGACCGTGAAAGGGTTTGAAGTTGTTGCTTCATCACAGGTGTAAGAAAAAGGGCTGAAGAAAGTAACCTTTCTTTCACTCTATGTGCTTACAATTATAAATGCACTGATTTTTTATGCATCATTTTCTATTTTCAATACTAAACCTCATACTTGTAATCTAACTTGTCCAAAATTACTTTGTATTTATGTTATACTATACAAAAAAAAAACTTGAAATTAATTACAATTATATCCACCATAGATAGAGAAAAAAAATTATTTTTCATTTTTTAACTTTTATTATTAATATAAATTAAATGATCTGAATTTTAAATATGGGTCATTACAATAGATATTTTTTGGTTCTTATATAAAAGTATGTATAAACTAAAGGGGAAAACTAAAAACCCACTTTAAGAATGATTGAAATTAAAAATCAACTTGAAGAATGGTTTTCTTTTGCCTTATACATTTATAATTGCTCAAAATTACTTTTTAATTATGTTTTACTATTATGAGAAATTTTATTTTAATGGGAGTTATACCCACCATAGATAAATAAACTTTGGCCACCCAATCAAAAATCTCTAGTTCCACCCCTGAGACGCTTACATATGCGAGGTGATAAGAACTTATATATGCAAAAGGAAATAAGTTGCACAAGCAAGATAATAGAGACTCACACATTCAAGGGGATTGACTTGCGTATGTGAGGTAATGGGGAACTTACATGTACAATGAGGGGAGGCCAGCTTTGAAACCAAGTGGGGGTCATATTAGTCGCGGGTAGCCATAGTTCATGTTGTTCGTGGGTAGTTCATGTTGGTCACTGAGTGGCATACTGAAAATCTTATTTCACCTAAATATGTATGAAGTCTAGTGCTAATTTAGACAGATGGAATAAGGCTTCAATGATGCTGATAACAACTAGCGAGTGAGATATCGTGAGTCGAGATGCCTCTAATCCTTTATATTGTAGCGTATTTTGAAGTAAAGGCAAAGTGAATCCGAGAGTTTGGCGACACAAGATCATGGAAAGGGACTCATTAGGTGGGGAGCTCGATATGGCCACGGTGCCGCCGCATTCCCGATGTCCATAATGGAAGTGCTTTTCGGCTCATTGTGCATGTTTTTGAGCAACAGAACTGACTCGAAAAAACTAGATATAGTTCACCTAATGAATAAGTATAAATAAGCTACGTTGTGAAGACCCATGTGTCCGGAGAGTTATCGAAGTAGCAACATGGGCAAACAGTGGTGATCCCACCTTCCCTTCAGACTTCCTTTGCTTTCGCCTAGCTGTCTATTGAGTCGACTACTTTGGGTAGGGAGTGAATATTCTATTTCTTTCATTTTGGTTTCAACCCTTGATCCTTCAGCTTATAGTATATATTGTATGTCATGACCTCCACTTCTTTCAGATTCTTCTTTGGTTTGGCCGCTAGCTTGAAGTCCACCCAAGAGAGTTCCCCGGCTTCTCGTGATGAGTGTAGTGCAGTAAAGGGTGTTTGCTACAGAGGAGGCATTGGAGAGTCGGTCATTTGTTCTGACTCTATGGTCAGCCTGCCGAATCTCTTTTTTAGCGATTTGAAAGGGGAACGTCGTGATTCGCTCCTATTTCATCAAGTATCACCATAAAGCACTTGCTTCGCACTAGAAACTTGAACGAGTTCAGTAGTGTTGCTTCACGAGACTAATCTAAAGAGTAGAAGATCGACGAGCTGCAGAATCAGCACTTTTCTTGATGTTGGAAGTCACTTTAGTACCATGGTATGCAGAAGTGATGACTATCTTAAGAAAGCACAGGAGGGTTCGTTTGAGTAAACGGAAGGAAAAAGTTAGTCAGAAAAGCATGACCTTATCAGAAGGTTAACGGAGTGAGTGTCACAACCCGGAGGGATTAGGATCTTCCCAATCAAGGACACACGTACTCCCGTGTACCTGCACTTAAGCCTGAACTAGATGCATATACACAAGGGTACGTTCACACATGCAATCACATTGTACGTGGAAGCTATGAGTATCGTTACATTATGCTACAACAAACGAACAAAAAAAGAAGACAACAATATAAGCAAAATGATATATACAGTATATACATTCAAGTCACAAGTACAATACGAGCAAAAAGGATAGACAAAACAAAAAGTGAGACAGTGATATGCAATGGAGGCAAGATGCACAAAACACTGACGAGCCGCTCTCCGGAGGGGATTCCTCATTCCCACTCATCTAGCCCAGAAGGAGTCCTTACAATCTCTCCCGAAGTCTGACTGACCTTCGTAGGATCGGAGATGGAATCTGAGCCTGAAACACCAAGAATAACATGTGAGTACAACGACTCAGTAAATATAAGCAATCTATGGTAACGAGCGTTGTATCTAACAATAATTCATTACAGGTGGATTCAATAGAGGTCATGTTAGTACACTATGCAATCATGCAAATGAATAAAACATGCTAGTGCGAGTCAATAACAGAAACACTGAACTAGGTGGCTACTACATTTGCCCATTCTCCGTATGAGGAGCACTTGGTAGTGAGAACACCATCGGCCACTAGGTCTTGGTTTCTGGGGTCCGGAATCTCCAAGACGGTAGCACACTGCAGCAGCAACAATTAATAATACGCCGAATGTCAACCCCGTCGGCTATCGTAAGGCGGAGGCTGAGTGGAGCCAGACACGATCAATCAATCACTCAATTAATCAATCAACCAATCTCTGACTGGATTTGGGACTTCGGTCCCCCCTCGTAGTCGAGCAGCGGGATATTGAGAGGTCCTCAAGGGGGCTCTATACCCCTCCATCCAACCGATATCCAGGCTAACGCTTAAATAAGCGTATATCAAGATATGCGATCGTTACACAAGTTCGAACATACATGCAAATCAATATCCATGTTAATGGCAAGATATTCGAAGTAACACGAAGCATATCAAGACTTATTCCATACGATACACGAGATTTGAGGGCAAGAATCGAGTGTCAATATGCTATGCAGTTTAATTAAATAGAATCAAGATCATTTACTAGCTAGCTTCTACTTTAGTTATCCATTGTCACTAATCGTGCATGATGATGTAGTTTTAAGTTATCCGATACTAGGTTGTTCTTCTTTTGGTGCCTCATTGTAAGAGGAAAGAGTATCGAAGTCCCTTAAACCAACACCCATGGGGAGGTGCTTAATGAATAGATAACACTCATGAATAAATCTCAGCCCTTTAGACTATTCATGATAAGTCCAAGGGTAGTCAATAGTGGGGTCCATTCTTAGGTCTCCAGGTAGCCTGTGGTCAGTTAAAAGACCATTTACACGAGGTTTCTATAGTTCTGTAATGTGCTTACCCAACCGACCGGGTAAGGGTTCGACCGGTCAGATACCAACCAGAACCAAAATTCGACCGGTCGAGGCTTCAAGACCGACTGGTTGGCCCTGAAGCGGTGGGTGTGAACAGAGGCTGTTCGAAACTGTTTCTCTGTTAACCAATGAAGGCATAAACACAAAAAGAGCTGTCATACCATGCATATACTAAGCATAAATGAAGTAAATCATAGCCATCGCAGTGTACCAACATGTATTTATCCAATAGTTGCTTATACTTGCCTCAAACGACGATTGCCAAACTTTCACGTATTTCTAGACTCGAATCACACAGAACTGGCGCAAAAGCTCTAGGCTTGACACGATAACGAAGAGCGAAGATGAAGAACGGAAGAACGATGAAGAAGAAGACGCTGAAAGGAGAAAAAGAAAAAAGTAAGAGAATAGATAAGGATGAACAGGTAGTTTTGGTTATATATAGATATATAATTTAGCCATTTACAACCAGGTCCAAAAGTTATACAAATTACAATTCGAATCATACGGGCACTTGAACACATCAAATGACTCCAGATGCTCTTGGGGTAGTTACAACAATTGACAAGCATGACGAAAGACATGCGATGACATCAAGACGAAGAACTCAGACAAATAAAAAAATTACGAAAAAAGCCTGAAGCTACCTAATCCAGGTTAAACTCAACCCAACTATCTAACTAAGACCTCAAACATAACCCAGAGAAGGTCAAACACAATGACCTAATAGTAACCTCTAGCAAGACACGAATCACGCAATTAAACAACCTCTAACCTGCATATTTGAGGTCGGGGTGTTACAGTGAGTACTATTTTGATGGGGAGCCGACATGTTATGTACTTAGGCGATCACCCCGAGGAAGTGAGTAAGGTGATCGATGAGGCCCATCTATTAAGGAATAGTTGGAGGACACGTTGGACCAGATGCAACTGCAAGGAAGATCTTGTTAGCTGGACTATACTAGGGGATACTTTGAACATACGTTCAAGAGGTTGTTAGAAGTGTTGATGTGGGGTAGAACTGTTGATTACATGCTGTTACCACCATGCCTCTAGGAATATTGGATAGGTGGGGTCTTGACTTTGTTGGACCAATTTTAACTCCAAAAACAGTAAAACAATACATAGTAGTCAAATAGACTGAGCCAGTGGAGAGGGCATTGGTCGACAACTCAGCAAGGAGTACAGCAAGATTCATCTATGAAGAAGTTCAAATTCGGTTGTCTGTTGGAGATTACAAGTGATCGTGGTACTCACTTTGTAGACGACCTCACTGCCTAACTACATTGTTTATGATCATGCACAAGAGTCAAGAAGTCTAGTCCATCTACATGCTAAAGGTCAGGCATAATCCACTAATAAGATTCTAATGAGTTGCAGAAGTGCTAAGAGAAAACTGTTCGACATGTCTGCATTCTGTTTGATGGGTGGGTCGACTTCAACGCAACTAAACAAAGTCCTAGCTCTTCCAACTCTTTTGAGGTTCTAGCTATGGAAGGGAAGAAGACCCTAATCCCGAAGAGCAGTGGCAGTTTCAGAAGATTCATTGAGCAGCTTGATGGAAAACAAACAGCCGTTGTTAAGTTGCTCTCATTTGTCGGGGCAACTCAAACATGTTTTAAGTAGTGTCCCATCCTTTGTGGCAATGACTGTTCCTCTTCCTTCTAGCACTATCAAAATGCTTGAATAGCTTATGCCTCTGGAATTCTAGCTCTGCAAGACACTCAGGTGTTATGGCATGTGAAATGGTATATAGACTAAAAGTCGAAGGAGGCTTAGGTATTCAACAATTGCAAGATATGAGCGTGTAATGGAAGCAGCAAGATTCCGTTTTTCAGTTGCACCATAAATGGAACAAAGTAAGAGTCCGGGGGTAGGGAAAAGAGTCTAGTCGATCAGGCTCAACGACCGAGCAAAGCAAAGAGGAGGTGTTGGAGAGTCGGTCGTTTGTTTTGACTCTATGGTCGGCCTGTTGAATCTCTTTCTTAGCGATTTGAAAGGAGAACGTTGTGTCAATTCCATCAAAATAGAGGGCACACCACAGATCGATGTTGGAATTTGAAAAACAAAATTCAAGATCTTATATATGAAGGAAAAATAGTTATTGGTTGAAGATATAATATAGCTTTCCAAGAGAACTTAAGAAGACCCGTCTATTGTATTGGTTGCGTCGGGGACACTTTCACTAAATAAGGCTGCTAGCTAATCCATGGAAAGTAAGGAGGAGGGGTTAAGAACTAAAGGTTGAGACTACGCGGGGTGCTAGAATGTATCTATTGGTTAGGCCGTGATAGCCTCTCTTTCTCACCCCTCAATAAATAGTAGTAGCAATTCAGTAACAGAGTTTATAGTTGTAGTTATGGTTCACCAAACACCAATGGAGTTTTAGAGAGTTCTTCATCCAATGGAGAATGGGGGTTCTTAAGCAAGCATTTAATGGAGATGGAGGTTGAAACACGACTCAAAGGTCTCATAAACTCGCCGTTCCTAATCAATATCCAAATGTCTAGAGGAAAGCTCAAATGGTATAGTCGAGGTAGACGTCTTTGTGTAGAAAAAGAGGAGCATTTATTTGCCTACCTACCAGTTTCATCATGAAGCCGCTTATTTGAGGGCAATTGACTGAGAAACTAAACCCCTTGATTTACCGCCGCCGGTGTTAGGTTGGAGATTCTTCGAATGCCCCTTTATTTGAGGCCAATGAGATCAATAGAAATAGAAAAGAGATAGGTATATTGGCAACCAACTTAGAAGTAGGTATTTTTTGTCCAGCTGGAGCTTCATATGGGGGTTAGATCCGGTCGATACAAATAGGTGTGTCTTCCCTCTCCTACTGGGAGGAGTGTTGGTAGTGTGGATCCAATGATGGCATGAATAACGTCCTTTTTCCAAGAACAGTAAAACCATTTAGCTGGGTTGGGGTTGGCCTTTATGAAAACAAACAACTTACGCTTTATGCGCCCTTCACTTAAGAAGGCTTTGAGGATACCTAAAGAAGTTGTCAGTTAATAGATACAACCAGGTAGAGGCAAGATTCTCTCCAAACAGAACATTTTGCCTTGCCTCTGGTAGGTTAATCATTCTCTTGTTCCTTCCCTTTCTATGGTCCGTAAGTATCTTCTGCCTTTTCCGCGGTAAGTTAATCATTGATTCCCTCCTTTTGGTTGGTTACTTTTTTCTTACCTTACATGAGTGCCAATGTCTGAGGTAGCGGTAGCGAAGGGATTGCCTCGGGGTAAGCTCGAGTGAGAGCTCCCAAGCCAAGCCCATGCTGTTTCAGTAGTGTTGGTAAATATCCTTTCTACCTTCCTTCTCTATGGTCGGTCAATTTTTCCTTCCTGCCCTTCGATAAGTAAGCCAAACGACGGAAATTACAATGAGGAAGTATGTTGAGATCCAGCAGATGGGAATGTCTTTTTTTATGTCGGAAGAAAAGGAATATGATTTCAACTTCTAGACGGTGTTGAATAATAAACATTTTCTATGACCTTTGTGATGTGACCGTATCTCTATGTATGCTTCCCATCTCTTGGGACCTCTGCGATGTGACTCTATCTCTTGCGGATTAGCGTATGCTATCAAGAGGCATTACAAGAGCGTGCAGTGAGGCCGTTAGGCTTATTTAAATAAATATTCTAGCTAGGCTAGTCAGACTAAGTGAGTCAGAGAAAGAAGACTGGATAAGAACTGTAACCCTGTGTCATAGGGCAGCAAAGGCACTATCGGGGAAAAGCTTTTAAGAGAGATACGGGTGAAGCGGATCCTTTAATTGACTATGCTAGGTGGCATAAAGATTCTCTTTTTCAGTGCATTTTGTTCATGCTATTTGTTCTGTCTATTGGTAGTGGATACTTTTCTTTGAATTTATTTGTGGGCAGGATGGAGTGACGGCTTCCCTTTATAGAAGCCCAAGCGGGTCCCTTCCGGAGGATTAGGCGATTGGGTTGTTGTCTCATCTATGTACCGATGATACTTTTCATCAGACACGCCCCTTGTGATACATCTGTGGCATACGAAATGGATTCTCATATGACTCGGGTACTGATTCTCTTCCAGTTGTTCTCACTTTGGGTCTTTTGGAGGCCTTGTTTGGGAACCACTTGGCTGAGTCATGGGTGTGGTTGCTCATACATGCCCCTTTTCGTGATCCCACCTATTTGGTTTGGGAAGCGAGAAGAAGGCAAATGTAGAGACCGGCATCCCTCCAGTGAGGCTTAATTAATGAGACCTCACTTTCTTGAAACGGTTTAGGTTGAAGAGATTGAAGGATTTCAAGCCAGATGGCTCTCAGCCTTCGTTTGCAGCTTGAAAGCTATAGTTTATTGGGACGGGATAACTTATGCAGATACAACTTGATGAACTCTTTCTTTTGCTCAAGCAAGGCATTTCCCTTCATTCCGTGAAGCACAAGAATTCACAATTTACGTTCTTAGAGTAATAGTAACGTAAGCATGAGAGTTTTTGGTAGTATCGGTGAACTAGATGGTCGCAGCGAGGGCTCTGGGATGGAAGATGTCACAACTCGAGCCCAGGAGATCGGGGGTTAGTAAAAGCCTAACCAATGACACACGTACTCCCGTGCTTATACACTTAGACCTGGTCTAAATGCACACGCACAAGGGAAGATTCACAGGTGCCATACATGTACGTGGAAGCTGTAGGTATCAAAACATAACATAAAAAATATACAACATGAACAAAATAATAATTGACAAAGATTGCAGAGAAGTCAGAGTTATACAAAATGAATCAAAAGACAAATATACAAATCATGAATGGATCTAACGTGTCAAATCTCAAAATAAGGAAGACCTATATGCAATGTGTCCATGCCGCTCTCCGATGGAGTGGCTACACCCACTCCTCTAGTCCGAATGGGACATTGGGGGCTTCCCTTGGAGTTTGGTTGACCGACGAGGGGTCGGTCTGAGTATCTGAGCCTGCAACACTAAGGACAACTCATGAATACGACGATTCAGCAAAGTATAAGCAATAATAAGTTAACACATGTTGTATCTAATAGAAGAAATAACATGATGTAAATCATAACATGTCAAGTTCGTATACTAGGCAGTTGTGCATTAAATAAAGCATGCTATTATAATCAAGGTATACGTACTGTGTACATAAATAGTTGGCTACTACATTTGCCATATGCTCCCAAAATAGGGATCTTATATCCGTGCTGAGAATACCATCGACCGGGCCAAGGTACGAATGAGTCTCGAGTTCCTGGGGTTTGGATTCCCCAAGACGTGTCATCACTGCAGCAAGGCCATATAAACTACACCAAATTCACCCCGTCGGGATCCTAAGGCTAAGGCTGAGTAGTGCCTGACCATACAGAGTCAATCATGTACTCAATCTTAAGTAGATCGTGCATATCGTGACAAGCATATCATACGTGCATACTCATGAACATGTATCATACGTGCATGCTCAAGGTTCTGGAAACATAGTAAGTAAGCCAACAATCCAATGTTCAACAAAAACTAATAAATCATGTTGAAGAGTGGAGGTGAAGGATAATCAGGCGAGATGCCATGTAAATCAATCATTCTCAACTCAAGATCATTTACTATCCAACCCTAATTTAGTTATTCAGTGTTTCTAACCGTGCATGATAATATAGTTTTAAGTTATTTGATGTATAATTGTCTAGTGTTGCATTGTATCATAGGGTGCACTGAAGTCCCTTAAACCAACACCCATAGGGAGGTGCTTAACAGTTGGATAATGAACATGAATGATTCGCAGCCCTCGAGATCATTCACGCCGTTTTATCATAATCCGTTGAACAAGTCAAGGTTGCCTACATTTTAATTCCAAGGTCTTACAAGGTCTCATTCATCCTTAACTTTCTTACTCGTTACAAGTCTTACAGTTCAGTCGTGGGTGACCCTACGGCTTAGCCATAGAAGACTTCACGGTTTAGCCGTGGCTGGGTCGTAGAAGGTCTGAAATTTGCTAACTCTCAGTTATTTTGAAATGCACCCCGTATTGATCTAAGGTTGGGTCACAACTGGGTTTACGGTTTAGCCGTAGTATACTTTACGGCTCAGCCGTAGCACAGTTTATGACTTAGTTGTGACTGCACTGGGTCGATTTCCTGAATTTGGTACAGAATCAGCTGAACGTATCCAAATATGACAAAACCACATTAAATAGAAGGGAACTAATACAATTAGGCTGTAAACATATTTCCCATGCAAGTTAACTGAATTTATTCACAATCAAACTTATATCAACATGGGTTCATACAAATCATGCTTATACTTGCCTCAATTGAGTGCTAACACACAAACTGTTGTCCTTGGGCTCAATTCACGTCCAAACACGATTCAAAGCTAGCATGCATGAGAAAGAGAGAGAGAACTAGTGAGCACAGCCATGGAGGACGAGAAGAAGAAAGGAAAGAAGAAAACCAACACCCTAAGCACACCTTGAGTTACACGAGGAAGAAGAGAAGACAAGATGCTCTAAGTCCCGCTTCTTGCTTGGCTTGAGTAAATAGAAGAAAAAGAGGAAAATCGAGAGAGAGAGGGATAGAGAGATAGAGACTCCAACGTGAGAGAAGAGAAGAGAGTGAGAGAGAAGAGTCGGTGGTTTACCTTATATAAGATAAGGATAAAGCCCAATTTACAAGAAAGTCCAAGAGTTAAGGCTAATGACAATTTGAATCAAATAGGGGTCCATCCAACTGAAACAATTAACATCTTTTACAAAAGGGGCAGTTACGAAAATTAACGAGCTCAACAAAATACACGTATTGACTCCAAGATGATGTGTGAATGACGATGTCTTATAAAATCTAAAATTATGAAAAAGGGCTTGGTCTACCTAAACCAGGTCAAACTCAACCCAACTACTTATCCATGACCCGCAACAAAACCAAAATAAAAGCAAAACACAATTAATAACTAATACATCATTAATTAGTCACTAAATGGGGTTAGGTGGATCGGAGTGTTACAGAGGACTCGTAGTATCTCTCTAGATCTGGCAAAAGCGGAACACCCCCTAACATAATTTGAATGGGGGCTGATTGCTGAGCCCACTTTGGCCTCGCAGGGCGGGCCCTTGTGGGTGCGAGCTAGAGTTGCCATAACTTATGGCTAGAGTAATGGTAGGGGGCCCTGTAGAGAGAACAGTAAGGATAACGAGCGCTCTGCTCGCTTGGTGGGCGGCAAGGAGCAGCGGGTCGGAGAGGAGCTGGTTTTCGATCAGGAACGCTTTCCTGCTGAGGCTACTCCATACGATCCAGAGCTTCTCAATCAGAAGCAAGAGCAGCAGCAGAATCATATTAATGAAGAGCTTGCTAACGCCCAGCAGTTACTTCTTTATCTCTTTCGAGCTATTCAAGAAAAACTTTACAGTTCTTTAGGGGAATATCGACCCATTTAGTATAATTCCAGAGAAAGATTGTTGGCAGCAGGTGGAGACATTCTTTGGCCCCCTTTAAAAGAAATGTAGGCAGGGTAGAGCTCGGCAGAGGGTTCGAGAATAAGGTAGAGTCCTGTCATTAAGATTTAGATGAGAAAAGGGCGGATAGGCATCCGTTCATGGAGGTTGTTGTAGTTTTTGTAGTTGCTTGTAGTTTTTTTTTCATTGAGATTGGGTTGGTGTTTAGTCTACCGTAATGTATCGAAAAGAATGCAATGCATTCATTCTATTCTCCCATATTTTTCATGGAAAAAGCCACGCACCTCTGGCAAGTCTCTCTATTGGTTAGAGAGCAGAACTGTCAAAGAATGCACCAAAACACAAAGCTCGAGAGGAAAAAGGAATAATTCACATTGGAAGTCCAAACTCTTGAAGCAAGACTAGCAGCGGTTGTTGACCTATAAAAATTGCAAATACTGCAGCGAAGACACCTCATCTCAGCTTAATTTAGGCTACAGAGGTTATTTGCAGATCCTGGGGAATCACTGTGAGAACCGGCATTCCATGAAGATCAAGATAGCTGGAACTCTCAGAGGAAGTTCAAATTTCGGGTTGAACAGACATCATCGAACTCAAAAGCTACAAGCATGTCAGCCTGAGGTCAGTTCCCCCCAAGCCAAGGGGTCACTGACCAAAATCCTGCTTCCCGATGTCCAAAATTAATGAAATTTAGACGCGAAGTTTCAGTCATGCTCAGAAGATACTTTGCAAATTTTCAAGAAGAAAAGACTCTGTTTGGCCTAAATTTCATTACATGTTAGCTTAGAGGACAGTAATCCCGAATTTGGGGGTCATCGGCTAAGATCTTACTTCCAGAAGGCCAAAGCAGATAAAATTTGGAACAAATGCTCAAAGAATGCCCCAAGTTATTCTCCCAAAGTTTCAAGTCAAGGGGAGGCTGTTCGGATGGAAAATAGGCTAACTGCCTCAATGTGGAGTGAATAGTGACCTAACGCATGCAATGAATAGGTTACTGTTCGAAATCCAACTTCCTCAAATCCAAACTGCATGAAATTTGGATGAATACTCTAAGATGTTCTTGACGTCAGTCCCTCCAAGTTTCAAATCAAACCGGGGTCATTTGGGCTTTAAACAGCTGAAACAAGGGCCCACTGTCATAAAAAAGTCAACTGGGGAGTTGACCAAGTTCAGGTGGTCAAACAGAGCTGAAACTTCTGTGACACACTCAAAATAATGTTAAGAAGTATCCCTCCAAGTTTCGTAGCGATTGGACACCGTATGGGCCCCGAACAGGCAGAAACAAGCCACATATGCAAAATTCCAAGAATGGGCCTTGGGAGTGACGGGGCCCACAAACAAAAGGAGTTGACCATGTTCAGGTGGTCAAACAGAGCTGAAACTTCTGTGAAACACTCAAAATAGTGTCAAGAAGTATCCCTCCAAGTTTCGTCGCGATTGGACACCGTTTGGGCCCCGAACAAGCGGAAACAAGCCACATATGCAAAATTCCAATAATGGGCCTTGGGAGTGACCGGGCCCCACAAACAAAAGGGGTTGACCAAGTTCAGGCGGTCAAACAGAGCTGAAACTTCTGTGACACACTCAAAATAGTGTCAAGAAGCATCCCTCCAAGTTTCGTGGCGATTGGACACCGTTTGGGCCCCGAACAGGCGGAAACAAGCCACATATGCAAAATTCCAATAATGGGCCTTGGGAGTGACCGGGGCCCACAAACAAAAGGAGTTGACCATGTTCAGGTGGTCAAACAGAGCTGAAACTTCTGTGACACACTCAGAATAGTTTCAAGAAGCAACCCTCCAAGTTTCGCGGTGACTGGATACCGTTTGGGCCCCGAATAGGCGGAAACAAGCCACATATGCAAAATTCCAAGAATGGGCCTTGGGAGTGACCGGGGCCCACAAACAAAAGGAGTTGACCAAGTTCAGGTGGTCAAACAGATCTGAAACTTCTGTGACACACTCAAAATAGTGTCAAGAAGTATCCCTCCAAGTTTCGTGGCGATTGGACACCGTTTGGGCCCCGAACAGGCGGAAACAAGCCACATATGCAAAATTCCAAGAATGGGCCTTGGGAGTGACGGGGCCCACAAACAAAAGGAGTTGACCATGTTCAGGTGGTCAAACAGAGCTGAAACTTCTGTGAAACACTCAAAATAGTGTCAAGAAGTATCCCTCCAAGTTTCGTCGCGATTGGACACCGTTTGGGCCCCGAACAAGCGGAAACAAGCCACATATGCAAAATTCCAAGAATGGGCCTTGGGAGTGACCGGGGCCCACAAACAAAAGGAGTTGAGCAAGTTCAGGTGGTCAAACAGAGCTGAAATTTCTATGAGACACTTAAGATGGTGTCAAACAACATCTCTCCAAGTTTTGTGATGATTGGACATCATTCGGCCCTCAAACAATGGAAAATAGACCGCATATGCAATGTTCCAAAAGTGGGCCTTGTCCGTGACGGGGGCCCAATTAATGAAAAAGTTGACCAACTTCCTGAAGTCAAAAAGGGCTGAAATTTTTATGACATCTAGAGAATAGTGGGAAGAAGCATCCCTCCAAGTTTGGTGGCAATCGGACTTCGTTTGAGCCCAAAACAGATGAAAATGGTCCACATACGCAAAAAACCTGAAATTGGGCCTCGTCCGTGGCCCAATCTGCCGTCACGGACCTTCAAAGGATGTTTCCCGCGATTTTGGGTGGTTTCCCTCCACTCCTCTTCGAAATCCAACTCCCCACAACTGCTATTAACTCCCCAAAACTGCACAAAACTGATTGGGAGTCTATAAAAAGAGAGAATTTGGAAGAAACAAGGAAACACACACACATAAGGAAGAAAAGTAAAGAAATTGAAGAAAGTCACCACCTAAGGCAACAAGAAGCAAGCTTCAGCAGCACTTCCACGACCATTCCCACCTTCTTTTCTTAGTTTTAAAGGTGAGCAAGAAAATTCAGAAGGAGAGAAGGAAGGGAAATGGCCAAAGTCCATACCATGTTCGTACGACGCCAATTTTTGAGAGGATGACATTGCCGCCTCTGTTTCTCTCATTCGTAGGGCTTCTTAGCCATTACAAGAGTTGTGAAAGAAGCCTCTCTAGGCCTCATTTTGTTCCTTGAAAATGATAGGTTCAAATGACACAACTCCGGCTTCAAATTTGCCCATTTCGGACTTGAAACAAAAATGCAGTCCGTAAGCACGAATGATGAGTTACAGCGGTTTCAATTGATTCCATGATAAAATGTGATCTTCTTGATGGTTGTCCACCGCTCCAAAGTCATGAGAATGGAGTTCCAACACTTGAAAGAAGTTCCAAGAAAGAACCAGCACGAACAGCACAAAAAACGGAGGCACAGGGCCATTGTCTGTCAGTGACCGTGACCCCCGGTCACTGACAGGTTCCAGTGACCGCGGGTGAGTCACGGTCACTGGGACGGGGCAGTGACCGCGGGTCACGGTCACCCCCCATTTTTTCCCCTTTTTCCACATTTTCTTCCACCTTATGTACATTTTCTTGTATTTTCCAAATTGAGATCACATCTGAGACTTGAGGGAGGGGTTGTAAACTTTCAAAATGTATGTAAACAACCTGCATCCCCGCGGTCAGGGCACTTGAACCCATGTAAACAAAAGGGAAATTAATGATGAACTGTAATTATTTTCCCATTCTTCTTAACGCTTAAAGTGCGTGAATGTCGGACCTTGATTCCGTAATTCATTTCCACGCCTACATTTTTAAGCGCGATCAGAAGATTGGCGCCGTCTGTGGGAAATTATATGCCCTAATTTGTGATCAAATTTGATGAAAAATGCATGAAAGCGTTGAAAATTGCTGAAAAGTGCTGCTGTTGCCCTGAAAACTGCCGCTGTTGCCCTGAAAACTGCTGCTGTTGCACTGTAACTGCTGCTGTTGCACTGAAAGTGCCGCTGTTGCACTGTAACTGCTGCTGTTGCACTGAAAGTGCCGTTGTTGCACTGAAAACTGCCGCTGTTGCACTGTAACTGCTGCTGTTGCACTGAAAGTGCCGCTGTTGCACTGTGACTGCTGCTGTTGCACTGAAAGTGCTGCTGTTGCCCTGAAAACTGCCGCTGTTGCCCTGAAAACTGCCGCTGTTGCACTGTAACTGCTGCTGTTGCACTGAAAGTGCTGCTGTTGCCCTGAAAACTGCCGCTGTTGCACTGTAACTGCTGCTGTCGCACTGAAAGTGCCGCTGTTGCACTGTGACTGCTGCTGTTGCACTGTAACTGCTGCTATTGCACTAAAAGTGCTGCTGTTGTGTTAAAGAATGCTGCTGTTTCACTGAAACTGCTGCTATTGCACTGGAAACTGCTGCTATTGTGCTGGAAACTGCTGCTGTTTCACTGAAAACTGCTGCTAAAAGCCTGTGACCGGGGCACACGGTCACTTACCCATTTTTATGATGACAAAGGCTTATTTAACCTCCAATTACACCCATACAAGACCTTTGATGTCTGCAATGGGTTTGAAAATATCATTAAATGACTTTTGCACATTGAAGTGCATATTGTTCATACAAATGAAGGCATTGGGCACCTTGATGTGTGTACATTTGCCATTTAATTGGAAGAATTCGCACCTTGATGTGCGTACATTTGCCATTTGATTGGAAGAATTTGCACCTTGATGTGCATGAACCAAATCATCACCCTTTTCACTTTAGAAGAATGATGATTCAATTCAAAGGGTTCTGACCTATATAAAATGTTTATTAAATCAGTGATAAGACCAACGACATTGTAATTATGCATTATCCGGTGTTAACCACTGATGGATCTTGTGTGGTCATTGTGATAGTGGTGCAGGCTTGATCCTGTGGGCCCTATCCCTTTGATTGATCCAACCCTCTCTTGCTTATAAGTCTGACACAGATAGTCCAGATATGCTGCTGAAATTTTAGTAGCCAGGACTAGTCAGCATAGCATGCTTTTAAGCCTGACTCGATAAACCCGAAATGCTGCAGAAATTCTGACAGTAGGGATAGTCGGCATAGCATAATGAGATGGGATTTATGCCTATATCTAACCATTTCGGTTCAAAACCATGTTGGTCTAGATGGCATCTATAAACCATTCCGGCTAACGCAAGAGGCAGCCATGTTGGTTATACCACTAATATAGTCCTGTGGGCTTACTTTTTGCAGAGACATCATGGGTTCCCTGATCATCACTTTTGATGAGGCCAAGGAGAGGCTCTCTAAAATATCCATGACCCAAAACAAACCAACTGTAAGAGCATCAAAAAAGGCTCGAATGGACTTTACCGCCCCCATGTCAAGAGTCTCAGTATTTCAGAGACTCTCTATTCCAACAGGCTCTATAACTTTGGCTGATCCAAATGGGTCATCAGTGACCCTTAAATTCATCAAGAAAACTAAAACTCCCAAATCTTGGGTTTCCAAATACGCCCAGAATCCGTTTGGAGTTTTCAACAAGGCTCAGAAGGAACCAAATCACAAACTGAAGTCAGAAGGCAGCAATCTTCATATCACCAAGCCTCGTTTGGGGGCAAGGCAGGTCCGGTCCACGGATCATAAATCAATGGTACTTAACAAGTCACATTTAATGACTGCTCAATGCTTAAAGTCACCACTTACTAGGCCCAAACAGCGGGTCATTACCAAGCAAACACCAAAGGACTTCCGGCAATTCCTAACTCGTAAGAAGGTCCAGAAGGGTGCATCCATCCCCAGATACAGCACGTGATCACCTCAACCACACACTCCAAAATCCAATATGGCTGAGAACAAACTCTTGGCCTCAGTTGAAGATAATACTTTCTATCCTCTGACTCAAAAAGAAGGACGGAGGTTTGGCAGGGGGCATCTACCTTCTATCATAGTGGCACCTTCTCTGCTATCTTCACCCTAAGGCTTATCATATGGCACTGAAGGCAATAAACAAGCTGAGCGATTGGTCATCAATAATTCGACCGATCTCGCTCATTTCAAAGATTCGTTCCAACAGAAGAAAGTGCAAAAGAAAAAGAACAAGGGGGGTCCTATTGACATCCTTTCACTTCCCACTTCAGAGTCCATGGATTGGGAACGAGTGACAAGCACTTCCAGGCTGTTGGTTGTCAAGTTTAAAGATCAGACCTCAGCAGCCAGGATGGCTAACCAACTCAAGAAGAAAGCTTTAGCCCATTACAAAGACCAAACTCAGAAGCTATCACAGTGCAAGATCACTAAAAAATGGGTGGTTAAAGAAGATGATCCGGGCTTGACCTCGTCTTGCATGGTCGGGCCAGGTTCAATTCAAAGAATTACTCGGAGTATGGCTCGGACTCAATTACAAGAGTCTGATTCAAACTCTCATTCAAGTAGCACTTCTAAAGGTCATGTCGAAACTGATTCTGACGATGATCCTATCACTATCTTGGATACAGAAGATAGTCAATCTACTCCTCAGGCATTAACATCATCCTATCCCCGTCAGTACACTGTGTTTATGGTTGAAGGGAGTGGAACTAGCAAAGATGGAAATGACGATGCTAGTGGAAGTAAAGATGCTGACGAAAAAGATGCTAGTGAAAATGAAAATGACAATGTCAGTGATGTTGTTAAACAACAAGGAGCTATGATCTACCACTTAACCGCCCAAGTGAAAATCTTAACAGATAAGCTAGGTGGTCCGGTTGGAGCTCAAATAAATCCTCTGTTCGCCAACAGAAGAGAACAAGCAATGATCATGGAGAATGCCACTAAAATTGACCTTCTCACAGCCCAATTTAAGTCCCTAACAGACAAGGTAGTAGCTGCAGGTTTTACTGATGGTGATCATTCATCAATCCTTGGTCTTCATGCAAATCCTGAAAAACATGTGACCTTCAAAGAAGTTGAAGAGATACTGACAAAATCAAAAGTGGAGACCAGAATGAAAAAGAAAGGTATTACACCCAAGTATCCCCCGGAATTTGATCTGGTTCCATTTCCACCAGATTATAAACTTCCGACTTTCTAATTATACCTTGGGAAAGGGTAAGCATATCAGCATATTGTGCATTTCAAATCACTCCTAGGAAGCCTGCCAGAGTTAGATGCACTAAAAATAAGACTATTCGTCGGCACATTAAAAGGAGTCGCCTTCGATTGGTACAAGCAGTTACCATAACTCTCATTCATGACATGGCCGATCACAGAAGAGAAGTTCTTACTCCATTTTCAGGAGGAGGATCAAACAGTCACCTTTGCTAGGCTCAGCAGCACAAGGCAGGGAGACAACGAAACTGCACAGGCCTTTATCAATAGATGGAGAGCATTATCCTATAAATGCTTGGAACAACCATCTCAAAGGGCAACGATCGAAATGTGCAAAACCAATTTGCGACCAGAAATCAAGGCTATCATACTTAGTCATAAAACTAAGTCTTTGGCTCGATTGGTTGAAGTTGCCACTGATGCAGAACTAACTCTCAAAGAGATAAGTCAAAGTCAAAGTTATATTGAAGATGCCTTCTCTGAGGACTCTTAAATAACTCAAGGGATTGCAGGGCAAACTTGCCTACATTTGCAGCCTCAACTCCAGGCAAACCTCTCAACCTCTACATTCGAGCTCTTGATCACTCTCTGGGGGCATTGCCAGCCCAAAAGAAAAAACGAGGAAATTACACCACTATATTATTTCCAATGAAATGTATTTGGTTTCCAACACCAATCCACTGAAGGCATTTGTGACAAAAGCTGGTGCACTGGGTGATCGTCTATCCAAATGATATATTATTTTCTCTCAATATGAACTGCTGTAAAGAATCCAATGCTGTCCCTCTATGGCATAGAACACTGCAGCTAATGGACTTGTTGCAGCTTTCAACAAGACTATTTGCAAAGTTTTGAAGAAAATGGTCTCTGGCAACAAAAGGTTGGAGTACCAAACTTCCTGAAGCATTATGGGCTTACAGAACTACAGTTCGTGGTCCTACCAAATCAACACCGTACTCCTTGGTTTATGGTTGTGAAGCTGTAATACCTTTAGAAATTTAACTTCCCTCTTTTCGGGTGGCTGTGATAAACAAATACACTGAAGAAAAGAATGCCAAACTCAGATTACAAGAGCTAGAAAGCCTTGATGAGAAAAGACTTGCTGCTCGACAAAGTATTGAGTTGTATCAAGCTCATATGGCTGCATCTTTCAACAAAAAAGTCAAGTATAGAGCTTACAAGAAGGGAGATCTAGTCCTTGCAGTTAGAAGACCTATGTTTTCCACGCAATTGTCGAGAGGCAAGTTCGAACCTAAATGGGAAGGACCTTTTGTTGTAGACAAGGTTTACTCCAATGGCGCATATGCGCTCCTCACACTTGAAGGGGAAAGATGCATGATGCCTATCAATGGAAAACTTCTCAAGAAATACTATACCTGAATGTCATTGGTACACTCAAACCATGTACAATGTACCCAAACCATGTACAGTGTACATTCTCACTCCTAACCAAAATCAAAATCCTTTGGTTTCGAGCCTTACAACCTATGACTCGTAACCAAAATCCCTCAGATTTGTATAAAATGACTGCGAGGATCAAGTCCTTCGACCGCTCTAGTCAAACCTTTGTTACTCGGATAATGTCCTTACAAGACCCCTTGTAACATCCTGCTATATATATTAAGTCTTTTTGCAGACTTTATATAACAAAACTCAGCTATGTGGAATAAGTCTTTTTACAGACCCCATATAGCTAATCCTTAGTTGTATAGAACAAGTCTTTTTGCAGACCCTATATGACTGCCTTCGGTTATATAGAACAAGTCTTTTTGTAGACCCTGTATAACCAAAATCTAAACAAAAACCAAAACCAAATCTTTGTCCTAAGGAATAAGTAAAGGATCCCGGGGAAAGCCTCATACATGGGCACCGGATAACATCCACTTTGTTTGACCCCTTTCGACACCAAAAGGATCAAGTCATGGACCCTGGAGAAAGCCTCACAGATGGGCACCGGATAACGTCGACCTGTATGACTTCCTTATTTTCGATTTGTGGATCCAAACGATCGCAAATCACACCCTCATACAAATCTGAGAAAACCAAACCAAATAAACCATCCATACAAACCAAACAAACCATCCACATAAACCACATCAAACATCCACAGAAAATCAAACCAAACATCTATACCAATGACAAAAATAGAAAGGAAAAACATTTTCTATTGATATCCATTTTAAAGTTTGAATACAAGCAGTGAAGTCAATGTACACATGGCCTCCAGGGCTAATCAGAAAAAGCAAAACCATCAAATGGAAGGTGCAGCAGAGAATCTCAGTCCAGGAACTCCTCCAGTATCCCCTTGGCATTTAGCACTTCTGCCATGAGGATGCGCCCTTTGTAGCTTGCATAAGCTGGGATAGCAGTACTAATGTCAATCTCGTCCAGCTTACCAGTTTCTCGGTGACAAAGCTTTAGCCCTATGGAGCCACAATTTAACATCAGATACTTCATTTGGGTCGTTCGGATCAGGCCCTCTTGTGGTCTTACCCTTGGCACGACTTTTAGGTGCCGCGACAGTGGCAGTTGCAGATGCTTTACCCCTTCTATCTGCAAAACAAATCAAAAGAAAGGAAAGATGGGTATCAGTAACAATGATATGGAACTTTTCAAAAAAAAAAAAAAAATCGGCAGCATCTCCCCTTAGTATAAGGCCAAAAGGAGAAGGCAATACTCAGTTCTGAGACCAAGAATTGGTATCAAAGGCACACTTAAGTCTCAAAACCGAAGCTCCCAGTCCAAACAGATGTTCAAGCACCTTAAGACCTTTTCAGGGGGGCAGCAGGTTCGTGTTCAAGCACGAAAATGGCATTCTATAATCCCCACAGAGGCTCTGATCACAGAAAGTTAGACGCGTGTTCAGTGGTGTGTATGTTACTAGTCAAACGCAGGTGGATGTCCTCTCACTAAGTTTAATAGTGAGGGTTAACACTTAAACGAAGTGGTAATGGATTCTGTCATACTGTGAACAAGAAGTGAAATTTGTGCACTTAGATACAATGACTGTTTAGTTTTAAACCTCCCTGGTTTTAAACTTCCCCACTATTCGGTATGAAGCACTCTCACCAATGATAATTCCAACTCATGTCAGTCACCATGAATTGCAAAGTTCAGTTTGTGCCAGTCACTGTGTCAATAGCAACGAGTATTAGACAGTCAGGATTGACAATGACCATGAAAAAATTTGGGCAGTGTTCAAGACACAAGAATTCCATGAAAATTGTCACAGGTCGGCAGTGATTGCGGGCTTCTCGCAGGCAACATTGGCAGTACCAGTAAGCCTATTCATTGCTTTGATACGACAAGAATTTCATCACACCTTAAATGGACTACATACGAATAGTTATCTTTCACAATGACAATAAATTTGCATCAGATAATGGTGGCTGTAAATCCCTTGACTGTACTACTGGCAACGGGGAACGGATTTCTTTAGAAGAGAGAGGAGCAACAGAGATAATGGAATTCCATTTTCTCTCAAATATTGCTCTCAACAGGGTGTGACCGTGGCCATCACCATGGGTTCATTAAGATTGGCTGTATTTCAAGTTTGGGAGATCAATACCAGAATTCATTCACAGGTTTTGCATCAAAAAAAAAAAAAAAAAATCTTCCCAAGCCATGAACAGTTCGGTCATAACCATTAACCCCCTTCGGTTTGCTTAGACCGTAACAGTGGGCTTAGCCAAAGCCAAGGCCATGACAGTG
Source organism: Sextonia rubra (assembly GCA_037013555.1). Classification (NCBI taxonomy): domain Eukaryota; kingdom Viridiplantae; phylum Streptophyta; class Magnoliopsida; order Laurales; family Lauraceae; genus Sextonia; species Sextonia rubra. The sequence goes on along the minus strand of JASUAD010000013.1, from coordinate 55,993,083 downwards.
GGTCAAAAAGCAAGTTCAGCAGGAAATTTTCAATTGGGCATTTCCTCAAACAGGTGGTGGCCATGATAAACCACTATGGGATCGATTGATCAGTAGACTTGTGAGCTTGAGCTGATTTCACAAATCATTTTACATCAATTCCTAAAAAAAAAAAAAAAAAGATGCACCCAGTCAGTCCTCTCTCTCCCGGTCTCTTCCCTTTTTCTCGATTTTTTTTTCTTCTTCTTTGATTGGTTTGGTTTGAAAAAAAAAAAAAAAAAAAAAAGAAGCTCGGTCTCCCTTTCTTCTTTGTTGATTTGAGCAAAAAAAAAAAAAAAAAAAAAGCTCGGTCTCCCTTTTTTCTTTGTTGATTTGAGCAAAAAAAAAAAAAAAAAAAAAAAAGCTCGGTCTCCCTTTCTTCTTTGTTAATTTGAGCAAAAAAAAAAAAAAAAAAAACCTGTTTGGCCTCCTTACCCATGGTCATTGCAAACTTGAACTGGTGGAGCCCATTGCTGAATCCCCTCGAGCTCAAGTCCTTCTCACAAATACAATTTGGTTATGGTTAAAATCAGTGGAGTCTAAGATCAAGTCTTGATGGATTCCTCCTTTTTCATCTACGATCTCTGTTGTCTTTTGCAAGTCCTATGGGGGGTCCACTTGGGGTAATTTACAAAATGAAATAATCCTATTTTAGAGTATTTTGAGGGAAATCATACAAAAAAAAAAAGAAAAAAAAAAAAGAGATACGGAGTCTCTTTCCAAATCAACTTTGGGTCAAAATTTGATTTCAAACCAATGTCTCAAATTGTTTTTCATCAAAACCCATAAAAGCCAATCTCTTTCAAAATTACATCTCATTTTGTCAAAATTGCATCTCATTTTAAATCGTGTCAAGCAAAGTCAAAACCCAAACTTTGACCTTTGAAAATGAACCAAAAATCCATGAAGATCCAAACCCAAATCCATTTTCTCTAAAACTTTTGAATTTCTTAAAACCTCAGGGATTCTTTTTGTGGGTGTTCCCCACATCCCCACAGAGACGCCACTCTGGATATCTGTGAAAAATAGGTCAAAAGAAAATCCAATTCATTTCCAAAATCCAAACAAAATTTATAAACTTCTGAATTTTCTAAATACCTAAGGGATTCCTTTGTGGGTGTTCCCCACAGTCCCCACAGAGATGCTATTTTTGATATCCGTGAAAATAGGGCAAAGAAATTCAGATTTCTTATGTCTTTTCAAAATTCCGTCATCAAACCCTTCATGGTTTTTATCAAAATTTTCAAATCCCAAAGTTTAGGCCTACAACCTACCTTGACAAACTGTCCTTTCATCAAGCCATTCATCATTCCCACAGATTGGCTATTTCGAGGCACAACGATTATTATACTATAATCATTGCACCTCGAGGGGGCACTTGTTGACCTATAAAAATTGCAAATACTGCAGCGAAGACACCTCATCTCAGCTTAATTTAGGCTACAGAGGTTATTTGTAGATCCTGGGGAATCACTGTGAGAACCGGCATTCCATGAAGATCAAGATAGCTGGAACTCTCAGAGGAAGTTCAAATTTCGGGTTGAACAGACATCATCGAACTCAAAAGCTACAAGCATGTCAGCCTGAGGTCAGTTCCCCCCAAGCCAGGGGGTCACTGACCAAAATCCTGCTTCCCGATGTCCAAAATTAATGAAATTTAGATGCGAAGTTTCAGTCATGCTCAGAAGATACTTTGCAAATTTTCAAGAAGAAAAGACTCTGTTTGGCCTAAATTTCATTACATGTCAGCTTAGAGGACAGTAATCCCGAATTTGGGGGTCATCGGCTAAGATCTTACTTCCAGAAGGCCAAAGCAGATAAAATTTGGAACAAATGCTCAAAGAATGCCCCAAGTTATTCTCCCAAAGTTTCAAGTCAAGGGGAGGCTGTTCGGATGGAAAACAGGCTAACTGCCTCAATGTGGAGTGAATAGTGACCTAACGCATGCAATGAATAGGTTACTGTTCGAAATCCTACTTCCTCAAATCCAAACTGCATGAAATTTGGATGAATACTCCAAGATGTTCTTGACGTCAGTCCCTCCAAGTTTCAAATCAAACCGGGGTCATTTGGGCTTTAAACAGCGGAAACAAGGGCCCACTGTCATAAAAAAGTCAACTGGGGAGTTGACCAAGTTCAGGTGGTCAAACAGAGCTGAAACTTCTGTGACACACTCAAAATAATGTCAAGAAGTATCCCTCCAAGTTTCGTGGCGATTGGACACCGTATGGGCCCCGAACAGGCGGAAACAAGCCACATATGCAAAATTCCAAGAATGGGCCTTGGGAGTGACCGGGGCCCACAAACAAAAGGAGTTGACCATGTTCAGGTGGTCAAACAGAGCTGAAACTTCTGTGACACACTCAAAATAGTGTCAAAAAGTATCCCTCCAAGTTTCGTGGCGATTGGACACCGTTTGGGCCCCGAACAGGCGGAAACAAGCCACATATGCAACATTCCAATAATGGGCCTTGGGAGTGACCGGGGCCCACAAACAAAAGGAGTTGACCATGTTCAGGTGGTCAAACAGAGCTGAAACTTCTGTGACACACTCAGAATAGTTTCAAGAAGCAACCCTCCAAGTTTCGCGGCGATTGGACACCGTTTGGGCCCCGAATAGGTGGAAACAAGCCACATATGCAAAATTCCAAGAATGGGCCTTGGGAGTGACCGGGGCCCACAAACAAAAGGAGTTGACCAAGTTCAGGTGGTCAAACAGATCTGAAACTTCTGTGACACACTCAAAATAGTGTCAAGAAGTATCCCTCCAAGTTTCGTGGTGATTGGACACCGTTTGGGCCCCGAACAGGCGGAAACAAGCCACATATGCAAAATTCCAAGAATGGGCCTTGGGAGTGACCGGGGCCCACAAACAAAAGGAGTTGAGCAAGTTCAGGTGGTCAAACAGAGCTGAAATTTCTATGAGACACTTAAGATGGTGTCAAACAACATCTCTCCAAGTTTTGTGATGATTGGACATCATTCGGCCCTCAAACAATGGAAAATAGACCGCATATGCAATGTTCCAAAAGTGGGCCTTGTCCGTGACGGGGGCCCAATTAATGAAAAAGTTGACCAACTTCCTGAAGTCAAAAAGGGCTGAAATTTTTATGACATCTAGAGAATAGTGGGAAGAAGCATCCCTCCAAGTTTGGTGGCAATCGGACTTCGTTTGAGCCCAAAACAGATGAAAATGGGCCACATACGCAAAAAACCTGAAATTGGGCCTCGTCCGTGGCCCAATCTGCCGTCACGGACCTTCAAAGGATGTTTCCCGCGATTTTGGGTGGTTTCCCTCCACTCCTCTTCGAAATCCAACTCCCCACAACTGCTATTAACTCCCCAAAACTGCACAAAACTGATTGGGAGTCTATAAAAAGAGAGAATTTGGAAGAAACAAGGAAACATACACACATAAGGAAGAAAAGTAAAGAAATTGAAGAAAGTCACCACCTAAGGCAACAAGAAGCAAGCTCCAGCAGCACTTCCACGACCATTCCCACCTTCTTTTCTTAGTTTTAAAGGTGAGCAAGAAAATTCAAAAGGAGAGAAGGAAGGGAAATGGCCAAAGTCCATACCATGTTCGTACGACGCCAATTTTTGAGAGGATGACATTGCCGCCTCTGTTTCTCTCATTCGTAGGGCTTCTTAGCCATTACAAGAGTTGTGAAAGAAGCCTCTCTAGGCCTCATTTTGTTCCTTGAAAATGATAGGTTCAAATGACACAACTCCGGCTTCAAATTTGCCCATTTCGAACTTGAAACAAAAATGTAGTCCGTAAGCACGAATGATGAGTTACAGCGGTTTCAATTGATTCCATGATAAAATGTGATCTTCTTGATGGTTGTCCACCGCTCCAAAGTCATGAGAATGGAGTTCCAACACTTGAAAGAAGTTCCAAGAAAGAACCAGTGCGAACAGCACAAAAAACGGAGGCACAGGGCCATTGTCTGTCAGTGACCGTGACCCCCGGTCACTGACAGGTTCCAGTGACCGCGGGTGAGTCACGGTCACTGGAAGGCCCCAGTGACCGCGGGTGAGTCACGGTCACTCGAACGGGGCAGTGACCGCGGGTCACGGTCACCCCCCATTTTTTCCCCTTTTTCCACATTTTCTTCCACCTTATGTACATTTTCTTGTATTTTCCAAATTGAGATTACATCTGAGACTTGAGGGAGGGGTTGTAAACTTTCAAAATGTATGTAAACAACCTGCATCCCCGCGGTCAGGGCACTTGAACCCATGTAAACAAAAGGGAAATTAATGATGAACTGTAATTATTTTCCCATTCTTCTTAACGCTTAAAGTGCGTGAATGTCGGACCTTGATTCCGTAATTCATTTCCACGCTTACATTTTTAAGCGCGATCAGCGGTGAGGGAAAAACTTGATGTGCAATTTGTGATGATGATTTTGATTAGTGAGATGTTGATTTTGACTTTGATATGCAAATTTTGCTTATTATCCTCCCACGACATTCCTAGTATTATGTTCTGGTTCATGCGTCTTGTCACACCCCCAAAACTAGGATAGATCCAAACCTGGTTCTAGGGGTGTAAGAATTGGGGCCAATTAGAATTTTTCTTATATAAACAATACGGGCTCCAATTCCGGGTGAATCGAAGTCTTTCGTGAGGCTATGCTTGTTGATCAAACAACTATAATCATACGCGGAACTGAAATCCATAATCTGCACAGCTGAGTATCATACATTAACCATATAACAAATTTCAACAATAATAAAGTCAAGGTCAAGTGCTTGGAAGCATAATAAATAATAGTTGTAATTCCAGGACAAATAAATTTAATGAATGAACTAATGGCCCCAAACATGGCCTTATTACATAATATAATGTTTCGTTCTCAGCACCACAGTAGGACACCTCAGATGCTATTATCAGTGCTCCACTCAACAACTTCGCCATCTGGCAGAAATTGCTATGTTGCTTGACCCTTCGGCTCGGCATTGGTAACGGAACCTAGACACCAAAAGTAGTGGGTCAAATTGACGTAATTTGGCAAGAGGGTCAACTGCAAGCGAAGATGTTAATTAATTGAATTAAAACATATTTTGCATTCTGCTCAAAATATACCAAATGCAAACCCAATGGCATGAATGCACAAAAACGGATATCCCCGCAAATATAATATACCAAAAATGGATACTTCCGCAGATGTAATATACAAAAACGGGTATTCCCGCAGACAAATATGCAAAAACAGGTATTCCCACAGACAAATATATAAAAACGGGTATTCCCGTAGATATAATAGATGGCACAACTATGTACTATATTCCACCGTACACGCTGAACAGATGTCGTATGTTTACCTCTGAACTGTAGTCGGTCAAATATATATATAAATATATGTATATACAAATATACAAATATATATGTCTACTGATGCACAATGAACCATGCTATGAAACCCTTAATTGATAATATCCAAACTAATGTCAATTTAAGTACTTAGATTACTTAATTTAAAAATGTATTATGATTGTGTGTCAATTCAAATTCTCTGAGGGTAAGCACTAATCCACCGAACGGTCATAGTTAGTTAAATATGCACATGGGAATCAACCCTCTTTCATAATAGAAATGAGAGTCTCCGATGCCAATATCCTACTTTCAGTGTCTATCATGTGGTGCATCCCGAATCTCATATTCCCATTTTGAATTCAGTCAAGTTCTCATATGAACTTTCAATCAGCTTTTCTAAAAGAAAGAAATTCATCTAATCCGATTATATATATAGTTAGTGTGTTTTACAAATTGGGTAAAAAAAAAATTCATATTCCAAATCCAAACTTAATCTTCATTGTTGTGTATTAAAGCACCTAATTATTTTATATAAAACAAAAGATCTAAATTCCAGATTCAGATTCGAGATCTAAACTCAATTAAAATCTAAATTAGAATTCCAAGTACTTTCTAATTGAGATTTAATCACCATCAATTATATCTTAATTAAATTATAATCGAACTAAATAAAATATTAATCATAGGTAATTAAACCCTAATTATAGTTATAAACAAACCTAATTAAAATTCTATTCACACCTAATTAAGAATTAACTAATTCTTAATCAAGCCACCATAAACCTTAAACAATATTCTACTCCATTTATAGTTAATATTTTAGTTCCTAATAATATTTTAATAACATTAGGCTCAGCCCAGTCACGACCAGACTTAGCCAACCCAGCTTGGCCGTAACTAGGCCCAAGCAACAGCCCGGCCCGGGTGCTGCCAGGCCCAGCCATAGCTAGGCCTGGCGGCCAGGCAGCACTAGCCAAGCAGCACTGCTGCTTGCCAGTGCAGGCAGCGGCTGTCTGCTTTTTTTTTTAAAATTTCTTTTATATAAAATTCTTTATATTAAATAAAGAAAAAAAAAATCAAATATTCATTATCAAAGACACTAAACCCAATCGAATAAATCATATGTATTTTCTTGTTTCAATCAAAATCATCTTCATTATTAATCCCCAACCAAACATTAAGCCAAATCAAATAAATCATAGTTAGACCATGCGATTCAACAAAGTAATTAAGAAGACATTCTTTACAGTTATCAACTTGCCTAGATTTTGATTCCAAAAGCAAATCTGAAGATCAAACCCTGGTTCCCATGGAAAACTACTGGGGCTTGGTTGTAGAGAAAAGGAAGGGGATGGAAGAATTGGGGTTAGGGCTATATTATGTAAAGGTTTTTCTAAATTATAAGGAAGGGCTTTCTGTTTTCCAGTGAATTTTACAAAATTTCAGAAAAGGGCTTTTGGCTTAAAAAGGTCAAATAACTCAGGCCCAAGGCTCAAGAGCGTTTTGTCAGCCTATCTAACTCCTCTCAATAGACTTAAACTAAATAAACCGATTCGACCTAAAATTAAAAATCTGGGGCCTAACATCTCATCCCCCTTAAAGGACATTTTATCCTCCAAATGACTAAAATATCTCAAGAAGAAGGTGTGGATACTGTCTCTGCACTTTGACTCTGAGCTCCCACGTTGCTTCCTCCAGGTGATGATGACTCCATTGAACCTTCACTTAATGGATGACGTGGTTCCTTAACACTTGCTTTTTGGTATCGACAATCCCCACTGGCTGCTCAGTGTATGTCGTATAATCCCGTACTTACAATTGTTCATACTGCAACACGTGCGAAGGGTTTGCTACATACATTCTCAGCATAGAAACATAAAAGACGTTATGAACACTTGATAGCTCTAGTGGCAGTGCTAACTGATAAGCTACATTATTGACCTTGCTTATAACCTGGAATGGCCTAACATATCTTTTGGAGAGTTTTCCTTTCTGCCTAAACCGTAAAGTGTCACGAGTAGGTGATACATTCAGAAATACATGGTCACCAAGCTTAAACTTTAGCTTTCTCCTCCTTTTATCTGCATAACTCCTTTGGAGACTGCGGGCAACCTTCAGCCTTTTCCGAATCTATTTTACCTTGTCACTGGACTCTCTAACCACAGACGGTCCATGAAAACCGCGAGCTCCATAATTCAATCAACTTATCGGAGTTCGACATCTTCTTCCTTATAAGGTTTTAAAAGGTGCCATGCCAATGCTAGAGTGGTAACTGTTGTTGTACGCAAATTCACATAGAGCCAAGCTTTCGTCCCAAATGGTCTTGAAATCCAAGACACACGCCCTTAACATATCCTCCAATGTTTGGTTTGTACGTTCTGTCTGTCTGTTCGTCTAAGGATATAGGCTGTACTAAAACTCAACCGGTTCCTAAGGCATCCTACAGTGATACCCAAAATCGAGATATGAACTTACTATTCCGGTCGGAGACAATAGAAACTGGTGCCCCATGCAATCTCACCACTTCCTTGATATACAGATCTGCTTTTTTCTCCATTCCTTGACCTGTCTTAAACGGTACAAAGTGGGCTGACTTAGTCAAACAATCCACTATCACCCAAATTACATAAAAGCCTTTCTTGGTATTAAGCAATCTTGACACAAAGTCTATAGTGATGTGCTTTCACTTCTATTTAGTAATCTCTAACTGATGCAAAAGACTTGGGGGTCTTATATAATTTGCTTTAATCTACTGGCAAACCAAATATTTTCCTATAAATTTTGCGATATCCTTCTTCATATTCTTCCACCAGTAGTGACCTTTCAGATCTTAATACATCTTGGTACCGCTTGGATGAATAGTATACCGAGTATGGTGTGCCTTTACATGATTTCATCCTTTAAGTCTGGAAAATCAGGCACATAAATTCTACTTTTATAATACAAAATATTATTTTCCAATTTAAAATCAGACTTTTCATCCATATGATCTTTGATTGTTGTTATCTCGGGATCTAGTAACTAGTGTTCTTTGATCCTCGGAAGTAGTTTGGGTTCCCATGAGATTATAGTAGCCAATATTGCCTGCTCACTGATAGGCTAGAAATAAACATCCATATTTTTCAAACATCGAATCAAGAAGTATTCTGCAATTAATCTTTTAGTGAACGCTGTTTTTCTACTTGAGCATCTGCTACTACATTAGCCTTTTCTGGATGGTACTTCAACCCAAAATCGTAATTCTTAATATGCTCCATCCATCTCCTCTGTCTCATGTTCAACTCACCCCGCGTAAATAGATACTGGAGCTCTTATGGTTTGAATGCACTTCAAAAGTGGCTTTATAAAGATAATGTCTCCATATCTTCAAAGTAAAGACCACTGTTGCTAGCTTTAAGTCAAGGGTTACATACTTCCATTTATGTTCCTTCAACTGTCTGGACTCATATGCTACCACCATCCCATGTTGCTGAGAACACAACCAAGTCCAACTCCGGATGCATCAGTGAAAATCACAAAACTATCACTACCTGTCGGTAAGGTCAAAATAGGGGCTGTGGTTAACCTTCTTTTTAACTCTTGAAAACTCTGTTCACAATCCTCATTCCACAGAAAAGGAACTTCCTTACGAGCCAATCTCGATAATGGGCTGCTATTATGGAAAATCCTTCCAAAAATCTACGATAATAACCTGCGAGGCCTAGGAAACTTCGGATCTCCGACACTGTTTTCGGCCTATCCCACTTTACTACTGCTTCAATCTTTGTTGGGTTCGCCGCTAAATTTTCGCTGGAGATGATGTGATCAAGGAATCCTACCTGTTCTAACTAAAATTTACACTTACTTGCCTAATCATATAATTGGTGTTCCCTCAACAGTTGCAATGAAGTATGAAGATGCTGAGCATGCTCTTCTCGACTCTTCGAATATATAAGTACATCATCGATAAATACCACCACAAATTGGTCCAATTACTATGCAAAAACTCTATTCATCATAGTCATAAAAGCTTCCGGTGCATTAGTCAGTATAAAAGACATCACCAAAAATTCGTAATGACCATATCTAGTTCTGAATGCAATTTTTTGAATATCCTGATCTCGTATCCTGAATTGACGATATCCCAATCTCAAATCAATCTTAGAAAAAATACTGAGCACCCTACAAGTGGTCAAACAATTCATCAATTCTAGGTAAAGGGTACTTATTCTTCATGGTCACTTGATTTAGTTGTTTATAATTAATACACATAATCAAAGAGCCATCTTTCTTTTTGACAACTGGAGCCCCTTAAGGAGTGCCACTTAGTTTAATAAAACCCTTGTTCAATAGCTCCTGCAATTGCCTCTTGAGTTCTCTTAACTGAACTGGGGCTATTGTATAAGGGGCTTTTAAGATCGGAGCTGTGCCCTGCACAAGCTTAATTACAACGTCAATCTCACGGACCAGCAGCAATCTGGGAATGTCATTGGGAAAAACATCCCGAAACTTGATAAGTCCTTAAAAATGCTTTATTTTATGTGTATTTTTAGGGAATTTTAAAGACTTATTCATTGGAAGTTTCTTCATTTCGCTGGAATTTATGTTTTTATGATTTTAAATTCATTTTAGAATTTTCTTGCAAAAATCATTAAAAATCTTCAATTTTTCATTATATCATGAAACTTTCCATTTTAGAAGTTTTTTTCAAGTTCATGATTTTACGTGGAATGATAAATTTCTAATCATCATTAGTAAATTAAAGATAAAATCATGATCAATGATGTGGATTGATGTTGTCATTTTATGTAAATTGGGCCTGCATTATAGCATTTGCGATTTTTATTCAAAATTATTAAATTAAGTGAAAATCACTTTCATTTGTAAGAAAATTGAAGAAAAGGGACCCGCATAAAAGATTATAAGCCAAGAATTATTTGGGAAGAAATCCAAGGTGGAGCCAATTTTATGAAGTTTTTTCCATGGAAGGAAAGAAGTCCAAAAGTAATTCAACACCATGCCATCATATACGTTTTATGAAAAAAAAAAGGAGGAAGAAAGAAGTCCACGCCAGTTACTCCAACTCTTTCTTATATTTAAACTCACATTCTATTTAAAGAAGGAGAAGTTCTAGCCACTTTCTTTTTCTTTCTTATACATACATGCAGTACCCAGTTTATATATATAGAAAGTGGCCACCAAATCCTAGCGATCTATCCATCCACTACATTCTCGCCAGTTTTTTTTCTTCTTCTTTCCTCATATACATGTTCCAACACATCATTCCCCAACAGTACTCTACGCATTCTCAACTTACTATTCCTACCTAAGATTCACGCCACTTTTTTCTTTCTTTCCATCTTTCCCTGTGAGACTTCCCATCATCCATCATATATTTTTATATATAAAGGAAAGGAAGTACAAGGAGCATATACCTCATCACACGCCTAAGACCACCCTCCCATTACTTTTTTCTCTATCTTTCTTTTCCATACTCCACCATACCACATCAATTTCCACTCCATCTCTTCTCTCTTCTCCATCTCATCACAATCCAAAGTAAGGTTTGGCCAGCCCACTTGGATCCATCCTCTCCATTCCATCTTCTCCATTATCTAATCCTCCTTAATGTGAAGACTGAAGATAAGAGTATGGATTGTGCGTGAAGTCCCCTCCTTTTGATGTCTTGATCTAGGGTAAGGGTAGATTTTCTTTTTCTAGTTGTAATTATTTTTGGAGTTTATTGGGTGCATTAGTTCATTTAATTATAAATACACAATTAGTGAGGTCAATGTGTTCCGCTTTGGATTGGCGTTGTGTGTTTGTGTGTGGTGACAACACGCACTTGGTGCGGTGTTTTTGTGGATTTTTTTATTCTGCCAATACAGTGTTTTAATCTTTCAAAAATAAGAGAAACTAGCATTCTTTTCCTTTTTTTATTATATCTGAATATTTTATTTCTAATTTTTTTATTTAATGCATGGTTATTTATTCTTTTATATTGGTGGTTTGATCTATTTCAGTTTCTAGTCTTAGGATTGTTTTAGTTTATGATTTCTTGGTTAGATTTAAATTGTAATTTTTTTCAGATTTGGATTTGTAATTTAATTTTAATTGTCAGCAGTAGTAATGTGTAATTTTTATAGATTTTATTAGGGAAGCTTTAGTTTTTTTAATTAGGACAGGTTTTCTGTGATTGCCAGCTCCCTATGGATATGATCTCGGACTCATCGATTAAAACTACATCGAGACCTTGCACTTGGGGTTCACGTTGATCAAGTTTTTGGCGCCGTTGCCGGGGAGCTTTCATTGCCAGGGTAATTTTCCTAACTTTCCTTATTAATTGCTTTGTGGGTGTGCATTTTGCTAGTCCCGAGCAAAATATGCGATCTAAAGTAAGGAAAGTAAACTAAACTATCCTAAATGAATAAAAACAAAATACAGAAAACAAAAAGAAAAATGCCACTTTCGGTGACACTCTCGATTGCATTTAGCATATGCAGCAAGCTCTTAAACCCCTATGTTCCTTCTAGTGGACGAGTTGTGCCTCGTGAGGGTTTGCTTAGATTATACCCAAAAAATTCTTTTTTTTTTCAATCTAAAAACAAAGGTGAAAGAAATTCTCCAAAAGAAAATCCACTCATATCGGATATTTTCAAAATCTGGAATAATCAAAATTTTAGGCTTTTCAAAGTCCGGTTCGTAGTTATATTTTCAAAAACTTTCTCAAATTTAAACCAAACTTGTGTGCACGATGAAAAATGTATACATAAAAAACTAGTTTCAAATGTTCCACGATAATGTTGCAAAAAAAGAAATTTTCTTTTAAATAGTCCAATCCCCCGAAATTCAGCAAAAATAAATTTCCTCTCAATGCTACTAAGATGGCTACTACACTATTGTTTACTTCGATAAGCCTCTTTTCTCTCATTGACTTTTTCTAACGCAAGGGTTTTTGAGTTCATATGATATAAGAAAAGTTAGGATCCGGGGAGCAAACCTAGTTTTTGTTCATTCCCACACATACTCCCCTGCAAACTCTTGTGGACACTCTTCACTCACTCACTTTTTCTAACATAGAAATTTTTAAGTTCATATGATATAGGAAGAGCTAGGATTTAGGGAGTAAACATAATCCTTATACATTTTTGCACATATCCCTTGAAAATTTCTACAGACACTCGTTGGGCCAAAATAAATAAATCATTTTTTTCAATATATCATTTTGTGGCTGGGCAATGTCTAGGTCCCTTAAGCTTTCTAGTTAACCCATGTAGCGAGTGTTAAGCCAATGACTCCCAAACCAGATGGCTTTAGGGCATTAGATATGAAAATACCCCTATGGACTTATTAGCTCGAGTTAAAAAGGCTACGAACCCAAATTTGTCACAAATTGCTCATTATATGCTCTCTTTTTTTTTCTTCTCTTTCTTTTTTTCAAATCAAAAGTAAACAGTAGGTGGCAGTTCTCATTTCGCTCGAATTAATTCATTTTGGTTCTAGAATATACAATCCACCAAAAATAAACCAAGAAACAAAAATATTTTACAAATTAAATCTCAAGTTCACATCTTATTTTCTCAAAAAATTCCAAAAATAGCATTAATGTTTCCTATCTAAAACATCAAAAAATGTATATGTGTGTGTATGTGAGAAACAAGTTTTGATAATTCTTTGATAGGTTCCTCCTTTAGAAACAACGAACTTTCTTTTTACTTCCTTCTAAAAGTTTCAAATATTTTAGATTCTTATATATCTTCAAATCGCTTTAATTCTTTTGAAAACTTTCTTTTCTAAAAATGAAAAGATAAAAAAAATTGAATCGCAAGAATTCCTAAAACCAAAACAAAAATTCTAAAAATTCAAAAAATTTTCTTGAAACAAAAAAAAATTTGCAAAATTTTTGTCTAAAAGTGGACAAGTGTGCTTGTTCCCAGCCCCCAACCTCAGATGAACATCGTCCTCGATGTTATGCATGAAATGTAGCATAAAAATGAAAATGATAACATGAGGAAAGTAAAGGACGGGAGGGTAAAGTGGATGAAGTACCTGAGTATAGAGCTTTCCGCGCCCTGTCCATGGTTAGACAAAACACAAAAAGAAAACAAATATGAAAGAAAAATCTACACTATAGAAAGAAAGAAGAAAGGAAAAAAATATATTTACAATACTAGATCCAAAACCTGAAATCCACTTGGATCCCAAACAAAATTATTCTCGACACATTTTACAAGAAGCATATAAAAAGAAGTAAAGATTCCTTCGAGAAGCACAGTGAACATGAGGACCGCATGTTCTTTGTAAATGTATGTAGCAATGACCAACATGAAAAACTCCTCGTCCTTTAAGAATGGGTCTTGAAATTTCACATAAGGAGGGAACATTAGCAAATGGGATGGTACATGGTCTTCTTGTGCCCATAACTCTTGTGTTTTACCAAATGCCTTAGGCACGAGCATGAAACTGTCCATGGCAACATCATTATTGAAAGATGTAAACACCGCCACATGGAATTCCAAAATATTAGATTTGAAGGTTTAATCAAGGCCATTTTTCTCTAACTCCAAGAATTTATCCATGCAAATTTCTTCTTTCACTTTTGGCAATTCTAACAACTCTAGAATTGGATGGGCAATTTCTTCAAGAATGGGATCATACAATTGCACATCAATTGCCACATCATGTTCCACATATTCCAAAGTCTCAAATTCTAAAGCATGAAAAATTGGATTCTCCTCCCAATCTTGATTTTTCTTTAAGGGCTCATGGAGTGTATTTGTAGTATCATCAATCATGGGAACTTGAGATTCTTGGAAATCTACAATGCTGGATTCTTTAGAAGAATTGGACTAATAAAGGGTATCACCAACATTCTCATAAAGGAAGTCCAAATTTTCGTTGTCAGGTTGGCTAAATCTTTGATGGAAAGGGGCCTTGGGCGTATACATGTCAAAGTCAAAATCGTCATCCATCATACCAATAGCAATTTGCTCATCATCACCCTTAGATTCCAAGTATGTGTTTATGTGTTCCATTGATGAATGATGTTCAGTGAATGTTGAATCACTTCATGGAATGACTATGTCACTTCTAAGGGTTATAGCTCGTAGCTCAACATAGAGTGCAACTTGAGAAGTACATTAGCTTAATAAAGATCTTTTTTCATCTTTAAAAGTGCTCATAGTTAATTGATGGATTTCAATTTGTCTTCGAATGGATTCAGGGAGCATGTCCTCCAAAAATTTCTTCGAGGGTGATGGTGGTGGTTCATATGCCCACTTAGGCGAAAGGGCTTCATCAGGGGCATAAGACTAAGATATTAGGGGTGCATAGGAATCATCTTGGAAGGAATATCCATATGACTCACCCGGAGTAAGATCTTGAGGCATGTAAGTATTGTGCGCATTAGCCCCGTTATGCCAATTGTAATTGGATTGATTTGGCCAACTTGAACTACACATATTACTTAATTCATTCGAATAAGGCCACTGTTGTGCATTTGATTGGTAATCATGTGGGGCCCTAATTTGGTGATCACTCCTCCACACATCTATATTGGAAGAAGAAGTGAATGTTGGTGTGTGGTATAGGAAATCACGCAAAGATTTAGCTTTGTTCCTAGAAGAATCTTCCCAATTTGTGGATGGCCTCTTGACCGCAGAGTCCCATTGATTCATCATAATGGGTGTCAAGAGGGGAGGGTGGCCATTTTTTTTTTTTTTTGAGGAAGCTAATAAAAAAAATCTAAGAATAAGAAAGGTTTCCTAAAAATTAATTCCTGAATTTAAAAACAACTAAAAGAAACAAGCTTCCAAGAAAGTTCTGAAATTTTTTAATTATTTTTTTGGCAAGTTTCTTGGCCAAAAGGCCAAATTTGGAAATTTTTTTAACTCACCTTTTAAATATTTGTTTCAGAAATTTTTTAAAAACTTTAAAAACCTAAAAAGTGACTAAAAATAGAAAGAGAACTAATTTTAGAAGGTCCTAAACAGCCATAAAAATAAACAACCAAAACTAGCTAACAATAGGACTAGCAAGATGGCAATTTTTCCTAAAAAAAAGTGATTTTTGAATAAATCCGGGAAAATAAATTTTCAGATTAGAAAATACCCAAATTTTATCAATAATCTGAGATAATTAGTCCAATTTTAATGTTCATGGGCTGGTCCAAACATTCCATGCATGCTACACCTTGATCTAGAATGATGTAGAGATATTTAAGGTACACCTACGAAGCAATTAATAAGGAAAATTAGGAAAATTACCTTGGCAATAAAAGCTCCCTGGCAACGGCGGCAAAAACTTGATCAATGTTGACCCCAAGTGCAAGGTCTCGATATAGTTTTACCCGATGAATCCGAGATCATATCCACAGGGAGCTGGTATTTGCAAAAAACTTGTCCTAATTGAAAAACTAAAGCTACTCTAATAAAATCTATAAAAATTATACACTATTACTTTTGAAAATTAAAACTAAATTACAAATCCAAATCTGAAAAAAATTACAATTTAAACCTAACCTAGAAATCCTAAACTAAAACAATCCTAAGACTAGAAAATGAAATAGATCAAACCACCAATATAAAGGAATAAATAAACATGCATTAAATAAAAATATCAGAAATAAAATATTCAAATATAATTAAAAAATGAAAAGAATGCTAGTTTTTCTTATTTTTGGAAGATTAAAACACTGTATTGGTAGAATAAAAAAACCCACAAAAACACCGCACCAAGTGTGTGTTGTCACCACATAAATACACGGCGCCGATCCAAGGCGGAACACCTTGACCTCATTAATTGTGTATTTATAATTAAACGAACCAATACAGCTAATAAACTCCAAAAATAATTACAACTAAAAAAAATCTACTCTTACCCTATATCAAGACATTAAAAAGAGGGGATTTCGCGCACAATCCATGCTCTTATCTTCAATCTTCACATAAGGAGGATTAGATGAAATGAGAAGATGGAATGGAGAGGATGGATCCAAGTGGGCTGGCCAAACCCCACTTTGGATTGTGATGAAATGGAGAGGAGAGAAGAGATGGAGTGGAAATTGATGTGGTATGGTGGAGTATGGAAAAGAAAGAGAGAGAAAAAAGGTAATGGGAGGGTGGTCTTGGGCGTGTGATGAGGTATATGCTCCTTGTACTTCCTTTCCTTTATAGATAAGAATATATAATGGGTGATGGGAAGTCTCAGAGGAAAAGATGGAAAGAAAGACAAAAGTGGCGTGAATCTTAGGTAGGAATAGTAAGTTGCGAATGCGTAGAGTACTGTTGGGCAATGATGTGTTGGAACATGTATATGAGGAAAGAAGAAAAAAAAACTGGCGAGAATGTAGTGGATGGATAGATCGCTGGGATTTGGTGGCCACTTTCTATATATATAAACTGGGTACTGCATGTATGTATAAGAGAGAAAAATATACTGGCTGGGACTTCTCCTTCTTTAAATAGAATGTGAGTTTAAATATATGAAAGAGTTGGAGTAACTGGCGTGGACTTCCTTCTTCCTTTTTTTTAATTTTATAAAACGTATATGATGGTATGTTGTTGAATCACTTTTGGACTTCTTTCCTTCCATAAAAAAAACTTCATAAAATTGGCTCCACCTTGGATTTCTTCCCAAATAATGTCTTAGCTTATAATCTTTTATGCGGGTCCCTTTTCTTCAATTTTCTTACAAATGAAAGTGATTTTCAATTAATTTAATAATTTTGAATAAAAATCGCAAATACGCTAATGTGGGCTCAATTTACATAAAATGACAACATCAATCCACATCATTGATTATGATTTTATCTCTAATTTACTAATGATGATGAGAAATTTTATCATTCCACGTAAAATTATGAACTTAAAAAACACTTCTAAAATGGAAAGTTTCATGATATAATGAAAAATTGAGGATTTTCAATGATTTTTGCAAGAAAATTCTAAAATGAATTTTAAAATCATAAAACATAAATTCCAGCTAAATGAAAATATTTCCAATTGATAAGTCTTTAAAATTCCCTAAAAATACACATAAAACTTTTTAAGGACTTATCAAAACTTGGACACCATTGGTGTCTCCTCTACTGCTTTAGTTCGTTTATCCTCCGTGATAAACGCTATACACCCTTCGTAACCTTTCATCAATAACTTCGTGGTCTTAATAGCTGAGATCATACTAGTAACAACCTTATTCTTAGATTCCATAAATTGCACCTTGGTGCCATCATCAGTTGTTAAATTAACTGTCTTGGCATGACAGTCTATCAATGCATTATGAGTAGCAAGGCAATCCTTACCCAAAATGGTGTCAAACTCATTCATCATCAACAGTATTAAATTAGCCTTTAACACAATACCACTTATCACCAATTTGCAATCAGGGTAGTATTTCAAACAACTAACCTTTTTACCCACCGTGGTAGCCACAATTAATTCAAATGGTAGCTTAGCTGTTCTAACACTAACCTTCAAGGCAAAATTAGGGGAAATATAAAAATAGGTAGAGTCAGGATCAAACAAAGTTTTAGCATGATTATCATAAGCAGAAATAATACCTTCCATGATATTCTCTGCAGTATCATCTTGTTCCTGAGTCATGGCATACACCCTGCCTGCTTGCTGGGCTTTGGTTGCTGTTTGTGAGGCCCTTGGGGTTGCTGAGGCCCTTTTTGAGGTCAAGGCTGCTGGGAAGTTGGTACAACTGCATCTGTTGCTACAATGCTTGAGGTCGTTGTTGCTGCGGGGGAGCTGGTGCTATCTATTTCAGTGGTTATGCTTGAATAGGAGCTTCCCATGTAGATGTCTGCCAATATTGTTGGCCTTTTTTTCTTAGGGCAATCCTTGACTTTATGACTAGTGTCTCCACAGTGAAAACACCCCCTGTCTGTTTCCAACACTTAGATGTTAGGTGTTTATTATCACAAATGTCACAAAACTCCCTTTTCTGCTTCTTGAATTGGTGTTGTGGGGCTAAAGATGGAGCAACTTTCTACTTGGGTTGGCTTGGAGGGGCTATGCTCCTAGTCATCTCCTCGGCCCAGTATGCCTTATCCAAATATTCCTGGTAGGTGTTCAGAATTTGTGACTTAGCATGAAATAGTATATCTAGTTGAAAACCATTGAGGAAGCATCAAATCCTCTCACTTTCTGGAGTGATGAGAGTTGGTGCGAAATGAGAGACACGGGCAAACTGTAGCTCATACTCCCAAACAGACAAATTCCCTTGCTTTAGTCTATAAAACTCTATTCTCTTCTGAATACGAACATGCTCCAGTATGTACTTCTCGTGAAACTGATTATGAAAAGTGGTCCAAGCCACCTCTTTAGTGATCCCCTCATACGTTTCCTTAACAGTAGTCCACCACCTGTCTGCCACATCTCGAAACATAAAAGCTGCCAACTTAACATTCTATACTCCTGTGCAAATTAACCTGGATGAGAAATTCTTCGGCTACCATTGGATCTTCACTCCTGTTGAACTCCGGCAGACCCTTCTTCTTAAAATTTTCAAAAATATCATTTGGATCCTGAGGTTTGGGGGCAACAACAACTTGAGGCCGCCCAATCCTCTTTAAGGCCTCGACTACACTAGTCTAAAATGCTGCTTGATCCACTACTTGAGGCTGTACCACAACGTTGGTTGCGGCGTTAGCTGTAATATTCCGACCCAACTTAATCCGCATTAGTGTCTAATTAATTGAATTTGGTGTTAAGTGTGTTTTGATTTTGCTTTTCTTTGGTTTTGAGCAATGGATAGGTAGTTCGAGCCCTTTTTCGTAATTTTTGATTTTGTCAGTTTTATGTCATCTTGATGTCAACGCGTGTATTTCATTGAGCTCGTCAATCTTCACAGTTGATTTGAACACAAACGACTTCGTTTACTCCCGTTAGATCGCTACTTGACTCGAACTGTAAATTGTGTAAAGTTGTGGACTTTTTTGCAATTGTGACTCATCTTTATCTTCTAAAAGGCCCAACCACCGCCTTCCTTTCTTCTCTACCGTCTTCTCTCTATTCTTCTCTTTCTCGTTCATCTCTCTTTCTCTTTCTTTCATTTCTTCCTTTTTTAAGTGAGAAAGGGAGCAGTGCACTCATCATCTTCGCGTGAATTCGACAGTATGTCTTGTGTTTCGTTGTGTTTTTCCTATTTAGTCTTCCTCCTATGTCAGTTTGGTGCATGATTGCAACGTGCCTTTGAGTTCTTGAGTGTTTGACGAGTAGAATTGTGTTTGGATAGCGGATTGAGCCTAAAACAACGACTCCTGTGTGAGATTTCCATTTAATGCTTTAATTGTGTGTATTTTTACTCTTCTTGTATGGATCATTGATGTACAACCCTATTAAGTAAGTTTTGTTCTTATTTGCTTAATTCAGTTGAGAATTAGCCATTTCTGTACTTCTGTAATTGTTGCAGGAAATCGACCCAGCGCACTCACGGTTAAGCTGTGAACTGTGCTACGGTTAAGCCGTAAAATATACTACGGCTAAGCCGTAAGCCCAGCCGTAGATCAATACAGGGTGACACTTGAAATAATTGAGAGTTAGCAAATCTGCTACTCTTCTACGATCAAGCTACGGCTACGCCTGCATTGGCCTATGGCTAAGCCGTGACCTCACTGTGGCCAAGCCGTAGAGCAAAGCAAGGCTAAGCCGTATATCCAGTGAAAATGACTGAATGGGATAGGTTCATATTGAGACCTTGTAGGGCCTTCGAGATAGAATGTAGGTAACTCACCTTGCCCAATGGAATCTATCTATCGCATGGATGATCCTTCGGGCTGTGATTCATTCATGTGTGTTATCCAACTGTTACGCACCTTCCCATGGGTGTTGGTTTAAGGGACTTTGGTACACTTTCGTACTACTAAGATGCATCACTCATCGATTGAACAACTGTGTATCGAATACCTTAAAACTACATCAGCATGCACGGTTAGAAACACTGGACAACTAGGTTAGGATTGGCTCGTAATTGACATTGATTCCTCAAGGGAAATCTGAATTGCACTGCATCTTGATTTCGGTTTTTGCCCTCTTACGCGTTCTGTGCTGGACCTCTCGAATTTGTGGGAAATGTAGCAGCATCCCCAGAACGAAGCCCGGGCAGGAACAATCCACTACTGTGTATTCGTTATTGCTCAAGTGGCATACTTAGTTCTCGCTTCAGTGATGATTCGTTATGCGTAACCATTCGTCAGTGCTCCTTCGCATTGGCTCTTCGTATTGCGTCTCAGTACGTGATGCACTTACTATTGTTTCGTTTGTTGTGATAGCTTGTGATTGTGATAAGTGATATGTATGTGAGATTGATTGATGTGCATCATATGATTTGATTGAGATTGGCTATATATGGCACTATTTAGCCTCAGCCTCAGGAGACCCGACGGGGTTGACTTTGGCATAGTGTGTGACCGCCTCTGCAGAGTACTTTTGTCCTGAGATTCCGGACCCTGGGAACTGGAGACCCATTCGTACTCTGGCCCGGTCGATGGTGTTCTCATATCGATTGCTCTCGAAAGGGAGAATATGGCAATGTAGTAGCCACTTCGACGATTTATCTGTGTATGATTCTGAGAGCATACTTATTCATATGCAATATTGCCTTGTATACGGACATGATCACTATGGCTCTTTGCATCTTACTACTTTTGCTCATTGATAGACACAATTCGTGTTATCTTCTTGTGGCTTATATTTTGCTAAGCTGTTGTACTTATGAGTTGTTCTTGGTGTTGTAAGCTCAAATCCCTCTCTCGATCCTGCGTCGGTTGACCCGACTCCAGGAGAGACACGTGAGGCCCCCTTCGGCCTAGAGGAGTGGACTTGATCCATTCTTCGGAGAACGGTTTGCATCATTTTATTGTCCCCTCCATTTGTGTCGTAGCTTAGCTGGGGGATTGTCTATGGATTGTATTTTGGGTTTAGTCCCTCTATTTTGTTGTACATTGCTATAAATCAGTCTAATCTTTTGTAATCATCGTATTTTTTTAGTATCTTGTGGTATGCCATGATACTTACAGCTTCCGCGTACACTTGCTTGCACGTATGATTGATCCCTTGTGTGTGTACACTTGGATGAGGGCTAGGTGTACGTGCACGGGAGTACGTATGTCACTGGATAGGTTTTCTCTAACCCCCGATTTCTGGGCTCGGGTTGTGACATTATCGGTGGCTGAGTTGCATGCGTCGCATGAGGTTGATTCATCCTCTGCATAACCTCCAACAACTGTGCTATCTGTTGATCTTGACGTTGCTGATGGGCTAACATACTCTAGAGTAGAGTCTGTATTGTATCATTAGCTATATCGCTAGGCTCACCCAACTCTAAACTGGACAGTTAGCTTTCGTTTTCCTTGTTGTAGGTGCCATGTGTGTAAAACAACCATTTGTTAGAGACTAAACAATAAAAAATGTAGTAGGTAACTGTTACGTCCATGAATTTGCACAATTTAGGCATCATTTTAGATTGGATTAGGAACTTAATTAGGTTAAATGCATCATTATTTATTCAATTTCATCATTTCATGCATTTTCACCTAAAAATTGGAATTTGCACAATTTTTGCACAGCTTATACATTAATTAAGAATGTTTGCAATTTTTCTCCGAAGAACCCCGGAGTAGAATTCTGTTCGGACGGGTCCCACTTCAATGTGAGCTCTTCAGTATTTGATGTGTTTAATTGGAATGCACAGAAAATGAAATTTGTAGAACCCACAGAACCCTGGAATGATTTGGGTCCCACTCCTTGAAGATCCACACACTTAGAGTTTGTCTACCCGTGGATCCTATCTGTAGATCAGCTAAGGTTTCCAGAAGATCTTATCTCATCCTATTGTACCAAGAAATTTCTTAGAGATAGAGTTCATTGCAAATTAAGATTCAATCCCATTTTTCTCAAAATAGCCTATCTTAAAATGACCATAATTCTCAATCCAGACGTCAGATCAGTGCAAAGTACCCACCGTTAGAGAACTCTTTCAGAGTAGATGTCCGTGGAGCCTAAGATTGCATAAATCGAACCTAAAATGAGAAAGTTATGGGCCTGGGAAGTTTCATATATATTTTTAGGCGGGATTGCAATTACATCTACACCATTAAAGTATACTGTTGAACATTTCTCCGTGGAGCCCATAAGAAGATCAGATAAGAATGCTTAAAGCTTCTACTTCATCTTATCTCTAAAATCTCTGTCATCTAAGGAGATAAACCCAATCAACATGCAGCTGATCTTATCTCTCAATCCACCAAAAATAGGTCCAGATTCAATGAACCTGAGGAACTTAAAAACTATAAAAGTAGGCCATGGGAGGCTCTTCCTCACCCCAGCCAGATTTGGAAATCCCAGATCTCTCTCTTCCTCTCTTCTCCACTTCTCCCCTCCATTAATTTTTATTTTTATTTTAAAGGTATTCTGGAGCCTTGTTTCAGAAAGTAGGATCTAAAAGAGAGAACTTGAGAGACCATTGTATAAGAAGAAGGAATCAATGAAGTTATATTTTATGTTATTTGCAATGGAGGGCTGAGTTTCTAATTGGAGCGAAATATGAAGCTAAGTATTTTAATGTTCTAGTTTATATTTATTATTTTACTCTTTTCTGATTGTCTCTTGTTAATGTGATTTTAAAATGTAATAATAGATCTGTTTTCATGCCAAAGGCAAACCTCTGATTTGTGTTCTTAATGAATAAATTTTAATCATTTATGTTTATTTTGATAGATTATGCTTAGATCTTTGGTTATCTTTGATAGTCTATACTTAGTTTGATAGGTGATGTTTAGGATATTCATTCTTTTATAAGGTGAAGGAGGTCTTGGGTATTGATTTTGTTTTTCTTAATTAAAGTTAGTTTTTGCAATAGTCAAATCATCCAGGTCAGAAACATTGATTTGCTTCTGATCTGAGTAATAATTGAGACAAAAGGGTAAATTAATTACATAAGTTGGAGTTTTAAATAATTTAGTGGATTCTGGCTGCTCTGATCTGTTTCTTATCATTGTTATTAATTTGTTTAGTTTCTGATTTGCATATCGCACTTCTCTTTTATTATTATTTTTCTTTTTAAAAAAAACTCAGATTTTTAATTAAAAAGTTCAAAAGTGCTATCTGTGGGATTAACTTGTATTTGCTATTGTCTCAACAAGACAACTGTGCATTTGCAGTTTTAAGTAGATTGATTAAATTCACATCAGTAACGAACTTCTGTAACCTTTAAATAATTGTTAAAATTCAAATACAGTTAAATGCATCAAAACCCCAACGTTCCTACTTAAAATTCTTAATCCTCACATCGGACCTACTATCTAGCATCTTTTAGAACTTTTCGAACTTGACCGCTCTGATACCATCTGTCACACCTCTAGAATCGGGTTTGGATCCAATCCAGTTTTGGGGGCGTGACACATCTGCCGATAAAATACGTCCAAATTTTGACAAAATAGGTCTATGAATGTCAGAAAAATTGACATATTATATGAAATCTTAGACATAATGTTAGATTTGGATCTAAGATATTGGTTCTGAATAATTTTGATTATTCCCAATTGCCGTAGTGTGATCTAATTCCATCGTTTACACTGATGATTTTGTGTAACTCAGAAATCGTTACCCAAGCAGTGGCATAATGAGCCGTTTCATATTATTCATAGTAAATTATATTAACCTCTAATATTGAGACAAACTAGTGTTAAGGTGGGTTGATATTGGAGCGGGATTAAAACATCTCAAGGCTATAGAAAAGGCATCAGCCCCATCATATTATCATAGCCCTCTAACTTGAGCATCGATTATTGCTTTCTACCTATAAAATATTTTAGATGCAGCGCAATGTTAAATATAGGTTGGATAAATGTCAAATGGAAAGTATATTTGGAGAGGGAGTAGTAAATAGTGAGTGTGAAGCCAAAAGGAGGAAAGAGCTGCCGGAGAGATGCATGAAAAAGATAAGTAGAGGTGGGCCCTATCCTTAGGTATCTTGCAAATGGTTAGGGTCTGAGGTCATTTTGTCAGAATCGATATGAACCTAGAACCGGACTCATTTTTATACCGGTACGAGAACAAGTTCAAGATTCAGACCCAATAAATAAGAATTTGGATTCAAATTTGTTTTTTGTTTTGTTTTGTTTTTGTTTTTTTTTGAATAAGAGAGGGATAATCAGATACTTGGATATCCATTTGTGACAATAGTGAAGGAGAAGGGGGGCGGAGAGGGCTGCAATTATTTATCTAAACTGTCCACAAAAGAGGAAACCTCTTTTTTGATTGCCCAGATTGATCATTCATCTGGTGGGCTTGCCATAGTTCTTAATTGAGACATGCTCCATTTATGTGCAAACACTAAGATGTTGATGTTGATTTCCCATGCTTTCAATTTGTTGATCCAAACATTAAAATGACAAAGGAAGACCCAACTTCCCCATTTGAGGTCACACATCCCTTATAACCAGTAAATACATGGGCTTATGCTTCTTTATATTACAGTCTCATAACATCAACAGGAATATTTACCCCAAAAAAGAAAAAAAAATATCAACAGGAATATTTACGAAGACAACAAATCACTACACAAAAAACCCAGAAAGCAAAAAAGAGAGTGGAAGAAATGGATGTTCAGCCTCAATGGACCGAGTCAACGTCATTATCAAGGAGTTCCCGCAAGGTTACTACTGGAACCATCTGAGGCATTGAGGTAGAAGCTCCCAACTGCCAAATGAAAACAGGCCTCTCAATGGGTGGATCTGGTAGAATAGCTTCACCAGTGAGAACTTGCAGTGCCACTTTCATGGAGGGCCTCTCGTTGGGGTTTGAGTGGCAACAAGCCAAACCCAACTTAAGCACACACTCCATCTGCGCGACATCGAACTCCCCATTCAATCGCTGGTCCACTGCTTCTAAGATCCTTCCTTTCCCATACAAGTCCCACAACCAATCAACAATATTCTTGTTGTCATTGTTGTTGAAGGCGCTCTCATCACAGCGGTCGTGATTGTTGTTGTCAGCTGGTCGCACACAAGCGACTACCATGGCAAAGACCCCAAACCCATAAACATCGGTCTCGGCGCTAGCTCGTCCGGTTAGAATATGTTCAGGTGCTACATAACCTGGTGTCCCAGCAATTACTTTGGTGGAGTGGTGAGTTTGGCCATCATGTTTAACCGCTCGAGCGAGCCCAAAGTCTCCGAGACGGGCACCGTAGTCTGAATCAAGCATCACATTACTCAGCTTCACATCTCGGTGGAACACCTTCGGGCGGCATCCATCGTGAAGATAGCTCAAAGCAGAAGCCACACCACATACAATACTGTGTCTCTTCTCCCAGCTCAATTGCTCCTCCTCCTCCCCCTCCTTGGACTGCTTCTGACTGGAAAACAGGAGCTTGTCTAAGCTCCCTTTTGGCATGAATTCATACACCAATAGAAGTTCATCCCTTTCATAGCACCACCCAATTAGCTTGACCAAGTTCTTGTGGCTGAGATGGCCAATTGTGGTGACCTCTGAGATGAACTCTTGGTCCCCTCGACGTGATTCGTTGGATAGACGTTTCACAGCTACATGTTCATTGGTCCTTTTCAAGTAGCCTTTATAGACTGTCCCAGATCCTCCTTCCCCAAGCTTGTTCTTCCGGTCAAAATTTGCTGTCGCCGATATAAGCTCCTCAAGTGGAAACCTACGAGGGCCTTTTGTCTGGCCCTCAAGCATCATTTCTAAATCGACCTTTGGATGGGGTTCAACAAGGTTGCCACTTCTCGTCTTCCAACTATGGTAACAGTAAAAAAGGCCACCGCAGAAAATGATTATGGGAATAACAATCAAAATCCACAGCAGTTGCAACTTGTGCCCCCCCAAAATATCACTGCTGGTGAAATTCCATGACTTCAGACAATTAAGCTCTGTGAAGTTACCAGTAGAAGCTGAGAATCCCACATAGACATCCTTCTGGAGGTATTGAGAGAGATCTATGCGCCTAGAAATCAATGGGGTTGAGATATTGTGGCTTGAAGGATCATTTGCCATAGAGACATATATATTCATGATTTGTGCTTTGCCATCATATTCAATGGAAGCAAGCACATCCTCTCCACTGGTTAGATTGACACCCTTCCCTCCCAAAGGAACTTGTTCCTCTGAGCGTATGCTGTTTACATCCACACCCACATGGTTGTCATCAAGGTCCTCTGTGTAGCTCTTCCTAGTATCAAACTCGACCGCAACGATGCGATTTGTTGGTGACCCATCTGTCTCCTCGTTCACTATCCCGAGCCACTGTCCATGGCTGTCGTTTGGAAGCGTTCTGTTGTTTGTTAGAATGAAGGCCAAACCTTCGGCGCCGCGGCCATTGATAGGTAGAATGTTTAAGATGAAGGATGTGTTGAAGGACGCTATGACAGATCCTCTTTCCCTCCATAGTTTCAATGTGTCTTTGTATACAACCCTACCAGAAAGGTTATTCAATGGCCGGTTCAGTGAATCTGGCGTGATTTGTAGAGCGCCTCCAGCTAAATTAGAATCATTGGCGAAGAGGAAATCTGGTTTAGAATCGTCTGCAATGGGATGATAGTATGTGAATTGGAGGCAAGATGCTTGGATAACAACACCCAGAAAGACATACAGGTGAACTGACTTGGGGGAGAAAGCAAAGGATGGGAAACTATGGAAAGAGAACATGGTGACAAGTTGAATTTCTTTTAGGTGGAAAGAGGAACGTTCAAAGTAGGTAGTTGGATTTTATACACAAGTGGTGTGCAGAAGTTTAGTTTGGAAGTTTCCTTGTGTGCTTCTCAACTATCAAAAAATTCTGCATAAAAAAAATAGGATGCTTCTTAATTTGTCTTGTTTGTCTTAGCAAGTATGACAGTTTTCCAGATGATCTACATAACCAGTTTCTTCAAAATTGAACATGTATTTTGGGCCCATTTCAATTGTGGCCTCAGCATGATTTAATAACAATAGTAGAAATTTCATCGTGTGCTTCTCAACTATTGAAAGTCTCTGCATAAACTAAACAGTATTCTTCTCAAGGTTTCTTGTTTGTCTTGGCAAGTCGTAAACGTGCAGTTTTTCCAGGTGGTTAACGTAGCCATTTTCTTCAAATTTGAATATGTATTGTGGGCCAGTTCAATCGTGGCTTGGGCAAGATTCCCTGACTAAAATCAAGATTATAATAGGAACGGAAATTTCCTTGTGTGCTTCTCAACTATCGAAAAGTCCTGCACACTCTCAAGGTTTCTTGTTTGTCTAAGCAAAAGATGAACACAGTTTTCCAGGTGATTCACATGGCATGTTATTCAAATCTAAGTAGCTATTGTGGGCCCAGTTTAATTGTACCTTGGCCATGATTCATTCCCTGACGAAATTGGACAGCGAATATCACTGCTATCATAATGATATTCGTCCCATCAGCTATAAATAAAGAGGAAAGGTTGAGATTTAATGGTTTATATATGATCACTCATCGCTTAAAATATGGGCTCCAGGTGTGGGAAGATGCATTTGATCATCCTTCTCAAAGTAGTGGTTTTTTATTGCTAAATTACTTATCCAGTGATTACTGAGAAATTTTCTTCTAAAATTTCCGAAAAAAAAAAAAAGAGAGAGAGATTATTCAAAAACTTCTCTTTTAAATTCATTTGGAGGAACTGTTATAATAGCAAGTCGTAGTTGAATTTTCCCATTTCAAATATGTTTGGAGTGTAGATTGGTGGAGATGTCCAAGGTGATGAATTTTTATGTTAGTTCAAAGTTAAAATAAGATGAAAAGAACATGAAATCAAACAGGAAAGATGTATTTGGTAGAGAAGTCAATGTTAGAACAGAGAAACTTCTTACCTGTTTCCTTATTGTAACCTATTAATGGCAAGTTGCCAGAAGAGTCGCCTGATTGCCGTCCAAACCTTGTCTTTATTCCTTAGGTCTTGTTTGTTTGCAAAATTCATGGTAAAATGTGTGGAGATGCTAATGACTCTGGTATACCAGTGGGGCATGTTATATGTTTAATCAGATTTAAGTCTATTTGAAGACTGATTCAAATATACTGCATTTTGAAGACACCTACCTCTTTTTTTGTTCCGAAGATACCTACTTATAAATTAGTTAAAATCTACCTTTCTATATAATATCCCTTAGTTAAGATGGTGGACAATAATATAAATATGGGCAGGCAGTCCCTCCTTAAGGGCATAACAGCTTATATGCAAATCCTGAGATTTGTCAAAATGGGTGAAAATCTATTAAAGAGGTGGAGATGTACCTGCCATATTTGTAGGTATGGAATTACTGGAGTTCAATCTCCTGTATATACCAATCAGGAGGTGTTACATTACTGATAAAAGACTTTGATTCCAATCCAAACTCTCACAGGATTTCGGGTTGAGGCTTTATAAGGAAGACTTTATAAAAGACTTACAATCAATGTGAGCATCGTTAGTTTGAAGATTATTATGACGAAACCCTTAATACTATAGAAGAAAGTTCTAGTATTGAGGGCTGCATTACACAACAATTATGGGGTGCGTTTCTTCTACGGACGTTGCTGGGTACGAGCATTTGACATTATCGCGGCGCACACTTGGAATTTCTGGGTTCCTGCTTTTGTGATATGGACAGGTTGAACATTTCACACGTGCAGCAGTGGGATATTTCGCACGTGCTCATGTGGGCAGCGCCCATTGTTTCATACCTTGTGCACTGTTTTTGGTTCTCGCCTAGAATAATTTGGTATACATTCACGTCTACTACTCCTTTTTTTTTTTTAATTTTATCCATAACAAAAATATTCATTAAGTGGAAGAAAAGGTGCAAGAATATTATACCTTCACCCAATCAACACTTACAAAAAGAAACCATCCAACACTTACATATTCATACGTTTTCAAGCAGAAGACTTCTCAACTCTCAGCTTAACTAAAGCATTGGTCATAGAATTAGCTAATCTAGAAATATGAGAAAAGAAAACATTAAAGTAGATGGACAAGATCTGAATTTCATTAAATAGAAATTAAAATTTTCAAGGGTTGATCTTCTTTTTAAAAATCTAAACAATCGTATTAAAAGAATTGCTTTTCACAAGAAAATCAATGAGAATGTTTCTCGAAAAGCACCGAAGAGCCTCCAAAATAGCTAACACCTCATCTTCATTAAAATCACAAACACCCACATGTTTTAAAAATATAAAAAAGACATCACCTTTCCTATTATGAAGAACACTTCCAATGTTCGCCGGCCTACTCCTTTTTTTTAAAAAAAAATGCAATAGAAATGGACTTGAGTCAAGCTCTAAGAGCAATTGCTGATGGTTTTGGATTTTAGCAAGCCTCCTTGAACCAGAAAGAACAGTTGATACTAGAAAATAAATCGGATCAACAGCGCCAATGACAGTGTAAAATTGCTGCGGTATTGTTTTCTTATGAATTTTGGGAAAATTTTAGTCCCAGTCCTTGAATGAAGGGTGGCAAATGGTCCGGTAAATAGGTGAGGTCCACAGTTTAGAGACCATCTATATTAGAAGTACTTTTTTTATCTAAATAAGTCAGATATCTCGAGTCCGTACTCAATGTGGGTCAATCCAATAAGACCCAAACTGACGTGCAACTCACACCCACAAGTCTGCAGGCGGTATCTCTTTACCAAAAAGAACAGTTGGTAGACGGGATCACTATCATGCAGATGGATGGCAGCATGAGACTTTTCATGCTGTCATCGCCATGAGACCACTTTTCAGATTTATTTATTCTATTGGACGATTTTTTTGGTTGGTAAAGGAAATTTCTTGACAAACCAAACAAAACAGAACAAAATGTCTATTGACTTGACAATTTCTCTCATATGACCCCATTGTTTCCTGTTTTGGATTGGACGGATGAACGTCATTCAAAGGTGGCATTATTTCGTCACAGTATCCTTCCTCTTCCTGAAGATGAACTCCACAAAAGAGGTTGCTGCTATTATTATTATTATTTTTTTAGCCAAGGGGGGCTGGGACCCATCGAGCCCTTCGGTTCTTCGCCTTCTTCTTTTGAGTTTATATTTGCACGTTTATTTCATCTCATTTGATCAGGTGGCTAATAATTATTCATGGTCATCAAAAGAACCTTACCCTATTAATTTGGACTGAGCTTCAGATTTCCTTCAATGACTGCTGGAGCTAATGTTTCTAACTACCTAGTCAATCAGCACCGTCACTAGTTTGGTGGGCCCAGCGGCAGATCTTCTATGGCCCACACACTGTGATAATGGACAGCACCTTCGATTGTGGAAGATGAAGAACGAAATAGATCATTTTTTTTTATTGAACTTCTACGGTGAGCCGCTTAAATTATAAAGCAATAGAGGTGGGGAAAACAATTTCTCGACATCCAACCACCCCCAAAGAATATATGAAGCAATTCTATTATTGTTTTATTCTGACAGTAGAAGACTTGAAAGTTGAAAGGTCAAATTAACTTGTATTTCACGAAAGGTATCACTAGATTTTTTTTTTTTTTTTTGAAGATTTTCTGTTGAATTTGACTTTTGACTTTGATCAGCCGATCAAGGGCAGGGTAATGACCAGAATAAAATTTAGATGGAAGTACATTCATATCATGATGATTAAATGGAGGGTCTTGATAATTTAACCAGCCATTCTTTGATACATTGGAAATGGTTGAAAGAATTACCTTTTCTTCCATTTCGGACAACAAATATATTTTTCTAGTTCAAGTAGGTAAAATCCTTTTAAGGCCTGTTTGTTTGGATGGAGTTAAATTCTTAAAAGTCTCATGATAAAATTGTTCTCAACAAATAATTATCAAAGAGATAAGGAGTGAAGTTTGTGAGGCGAAAACCTTATTTCCTAGCATTTGATTTACTAAGGTCATGATCAGGATTTCATTTTTCATGAAGGAAATATTATTTGATTCTGGATCTTTGTCTCTGAGTCTTCAATCCAAATGGTTTTTAATGCATTTCTTAGAGTTCCTACAATTTAATCAAAAAAATGGGGCCCTTAAAGGGATTCTGCATTTCTTACAATGTGTTTGCTTATGGGAATCTAGGCCAATCAAGATCACTGATAATTGATAATTTGGGCTATAGAGCAGATGGGACGGGCTGAAAGTTGCTGCCATCATCGGATTAACGACCTCCAAGTTGGCAAGTTGACAGTTGCAAAGGGTTACACAGAAATGGACCTCATCTGATCAAATGTGATTTTTTTGCAATGATTACTTCAAAGTAGTTGATTTTGAATGCGGGTGGGCTCCACTGTTCAAACAACTAATTCCATTGCACGTTTTAAGCCATGATTAGCAGCCTTTTTAAATAGAGCATATGTCGCATCATTGTGAAGCCCACTGCCCACGCTAGAAAATATGGAAATATGGTCAAACGTTAGGTCCAATGCACAGTACTACGGATCATAATTGATGATCCAAGTGCAAACTCCCCTTATCCGCTGAGCATTTATTTCATAAGTTTAGATTGCACGGTTAACCATATCTAATTGATTTAATTTTGGTAGCTATATAGCTATTCGTCAAACTCTCACCGCATACCTACATAAAAAGGCTGCAGAAGAGGCTTAAGAGGATCTAGACTCCTTGACAAGTTGTTTGCCTGCAATTGCGGCTGTTCTCAAGGTGATAGTGCTTAAAACTGTTAGGATCTTAACACACCTATTGATCTCTTTCATATATGCAAAACTACAGAAAGCCCACTAAAAGGCGAATTATATTATTATTCCATGCCATTTTAAAATCTATTCTTACCT
Source organism: Sextonia rubra (assembly GCA_037013555.1). Lineage (NCBI taxonomy): Eukaryota > Viridiplantae > Streptophyta > Magnoliopsida > Laurales > Lauraceae > Sextonia > Sextonia rubra. The sequence goes on along the minus strand of JASUAD010000013.1, from coordinate 55,961,015 downwards.
CTCAAAAAGGAAAAATAAGCAATCAAGCCACTCAGATACCAGTGAAGAATATTGATCCCTTTCATATATGTCATGGCCACAGATGATTGCGGTTAAGCTTGCGATCACCAGCAACTTATACCATTCTAGACTGTATCTCAATACAATACCATCATGTATGGTTATGAGTCGTTGGGAAACAGTTTCCAATCACGGGTGTATTGACCGGGTCTATTGGTTAACATAGCCGTGATTTTCTCCTTCATATATGTTATGATTGGAAACTATTTCCCAACAACTCATGACTAACGAGAGCGATTCGGAGTTTCGGACTTATATATATATATATATATATATAGGAATTCTCAAAAAATTTCCATTTAAAAAAGGAGAGTTTATGCTCTTTTCGATATGTCTGATAAAAATCTGTCACCTTTCAAATAAAATACAAAAAATAAGGAATAGCTAATTTTAAGGAGATGTTGTTGACATGTATTAAAATCTGATACACTAAAAAAGTGGCATTTTTTTTGTGAAAAACGCCCAAGGAGTTTATAACATTACTCTCTCTCTCTCTATATATATATATGATCTCATTAGGTAAAGATTGATATGATGGTATTGTAACTTAACCCCAATCATCTCTGGCCATAACATATATGAAAGAGATCAATTTTCTTCAAAAACAAGCATGCTAGGATCCTTTGCTCATTTCCTAAAAACAATCACTTGCAAGTCGACATGTTATAGACTCCAAAAGTATTTGAAAGTGTTAGAATGCTGGGGATTTATTTTAAATTGTGATTCGATTATTATTTCTGTGTAGCGGAATAATAAAGCACTCAATCATGCAAAGAAGACAACACACAATTTTAATGTGGAAATCCAAACGGAAAAAAACCACGAGTCGAAAGTAGACAAAATCAATCACTAACTTTCGTAGTATAAGATATACTCACCTTACAGTCAGTCTTTTGACATAAGGCGTTATAATTGTTTTTTATAGATCTCCACAGCACAGTTTTTTGATAATCCATTATTACTATCTTGATCTTCACAACGAATAATTTTCTATGCTTAAAAAACTATCTTTTACAAGGAATTAGAATACACGAATCTCCTACGATGAATTAGAAGCATAAACTCTAGAATTTGAAGTCTTTAGCCCAATCTCTCATGAAAGTTCTAAATAATCTCTCCAATGGCGATCCCAATTTAGAATAAGGAACTCTATGTGTTGCGTTGTGTTTAAGGTTGAGAGATAAACCCTTTATATAGCCTAAAATTCGTGCATGAGGTTTGGAAAGCAAATCCGAGTGAAATAGGCAATTCTGGTGCAAATAGAAAAGGTTTTCGTACAGATTGGTGGGCTTCTACCGTCTATACTTTAGAGTGCAGTCAAATGGGCGTTCAAGCACATTGTCTTTGGCATTCCAGCCTAGTCAAATGGTAGCTCAAGTGCACTTAATTTTTCTGGCGCATTAGTAAACTTTTCGAGGCCATAACTTTGTCCTTTTAGCTCCTATTTATGTAATCTTGAGCTCTACGGATATTTATTTAAAACAATTTTTTCAATGGTAGGTAACTTACCCATATCCAATACTCGATTAATGAGATATGATATTTTTAATCCATGTTGTCCTTAGAAAAACACTTAAATTTACGTTATCTTTAATTTAGCTAATCCGGTGCCCAACCATAGTCCATACTAAATATAAAATACAACTCAATAGACCCAAGTTTTGTCCAACTCATGGATTAGCTAATACAAAAGTACTAACAATTTCTCCCTTTGGCAATTTATGGACAAAACTTCCTATACATTCAATTTACCCAAAATAAATCCAAAAACACATTGATTAAATTGAAATTGCAATTATATATATATATATATATTTGTATCTTCAGCTCATTAACTAATTGAAGAATAACCTTACTATTAGAATACATCTTCAGCTTCTTGAATTACATTTTTAATCTTTAAAATTCCCTATTAATGCCTTATTCTCCCCTTTTTGTCCATAATCGACAAATTTATGGTGTCATCATGCAGCATGATTATCAATTAGGATCCAGTAGTAGCTCCTCTTCAATTGTGACTCTCCCTCATGATATATTCATATCAGCATTGGGGTGGGGGCTTAATTTTCTTAATCAAAGGCTCTTGAATTTTGGTACCCACTTGTGCATCAAAGAATTTCAACATAGTGTAAACCAAAATAAATGAGAAGTCTTCTTTTTTAACCCAAATTGTAGTGGATTTTGGTGCAAAAAACTGAGTTCTCCATTGCCTACATTTTGGCATAACTTTCAGTTTGTTGCAATGGAGATGGATGTGTCATTTTTGTCCATAATGGTGACCTGTGGGTACTCGTGTAGTTTTAGGACATAACTCACTCTTTAATGCACAATCAATATGTTTTTACTGTGCAATAGATTGTACAGTGGATGCATGTACAATGCTTTTAATAAAGACAGTATTACCTGTAGATTTTGATGTTGAACTACCATCAGTGGCTCAAAGACTAGTCTTGTCAGTATGTAGCTTTTAAACACTCAAGATATGGTCAAGTGCAATTGAACTAGCATGTGTAACAATAGAAGGATCCCGCTTTGTCAATGCCATTTTCAAGTTGACATTCAAATCATTAATCTCAGTCCTATTCTTTACTGCTTCTACTTTCAAAGATTTTATTCTCTTGTTTCTCAGTAGTCAAATTTTCAAGCAGAGGACCTTTATGACTTTCAACTATAATGATTTGTGCATATGCCACATCTAAATTCTTCGTAAGCAATCGAATTTAAGTTTCAGAATTTTCAACTTATTTCACAAGCTTTGCAGCATGCAACCCTAATTTCTTACTCTTTTCATACAGAAATTTGTATTGTTCTTCCCAGTCAACATCCTCATAAGACAGTTCTTCATACCATTATTATCATCAGAATTAGATGGTGAAGATGTAGTTATGAAAGCCATAAGCTTTTCTTTCCCTTTTTCAGACAAATCAGATTCAGGTTCAGGGAATTCTTCATTATTAACAGATTCATCAACATCTCAAGAGATATTGAAAGCTTTACTGATGTTAACTATGGGCTTTTTCTTCTTATTAGCAAAATCAATATCTATATGCCCATGGCCTTAACATTTATAGCACTTCACTTCTTTTGAGGAGCTAGTCTTTATTGTTGTAACCAGTTTATAACCAGTATTCTTTTCTATCATTAGTTTGTTAAACTGCTGCACAAACTCAAAAGACAGTTGCATATCCCCTTCTTCATAATCAAATTTAGATGCAACTCCCACTTTCTTCAAACCTTTGGAAAACTTGTAATTTTTTGTAGTTTTCAAAACAAGTTCAGAAGGTTTTGACTGACGGATAATAAACTCAGTCTTAAAGGTTTGTAAGTTGTCAACTAACTCATCAAGTCTTAAACTATTTGGTTTATTCAGTTTTGCAATTGCAATAACCTTAGGATTGAAACTAATCAGGAGCGAATTAAGAATTTTTTTCACAATCTTTTTTTCAGGAATAGATTCTCTTAGGTTGTGACTTAAATTGTCAATATTACTCAACTTAGTATGAAAGACATCAAACATTTCCTCATCACTCATCTTTAACAGTTCAAATGTATATGATAAACTTTGCATCTTAGCTTCTTTCACTTTTTTTGGACCCTCATGTACTATTTGAAGGATGTATGATTCCTCTTTTGCATTCTTACCAATAGAGATCTGATAAAATTTGGTCATTGATACTCCATTGTAAATAACATTCATAGCTTTGTTGTTCCAATTGGGGGCATAGATTTCATCTTTGGACCATAAATCCATAGGCTTTTCAATAGTTTGTCCTTCAATAATAACAGTAGGCAAAGAATACACATTCAACACTATTCTCCAAATCCCTTCATCTACTGATTTCAGAAAGGCTATCATACGTAGTTTCCAATAAGCATAGTTAACATCACCTTTTAGCAAATGACGTTTTGTTAAATTCTATTCTAAAAAATCCCTTAGATCAACACAGAACAATTTAGTGTGACCCTTTTTTATGCCAATTGAAAGTTTTAGAATCCTAGGGATTTATTCTATATTGTGATTCGATTATTATTTTTATGCAGTGGAATAATAAAACAATCAAGCACATAAAAAAAACAACACAATAAAACAATCAAGCACATAAAAAAAATAACACAAAATTTTAATGTGGAAACCCAAACAGGAAAAAAACTATAAGTTTAAAGTGGACAAAATCAATCACTAACTTCTGCGGTACAAGATATATTCACAACCCTACAGTTAATCCCTTGACATAAGGCGTTGTAGTTATTCTTGATAGATCTCCACAGTACGCAGTCCTTCAATGCCCCATTATTAGAACCTTGATCTCCACAACAAACAATTCTCTATTATTAAAAAACTATCTTCTACAAGGAAGTAGAAGGTACAAATCTCTTAGGATGAAGTAAAAGCATAAACTCCAGAATTTGTAGCCTTCAACTCATTGAAGCACTAGATAATCTCTTCAACGGCAATCCCAATTCAAAATAAGGAGAGCACTATATGTTGTGTTGCGTTTAGGGTTGAGAGAGCCCCTTTATATAGCCTAAAATTCGTGCCTTAGATTTGAAAACTAAATCCAAGTGAAACAGGCAATTCTGGCACAAATAGAAAATGCTTTCATGCAAGTCAGTGGGCTTCTATTGTCCGTGCACTCAAGCACGGGCAAATGGGCCCTTAAGCGCACTCGCCACTTTCTTCAGTGCTCAAGCCTGGTCAAACTGGAGCTTGAGCGCACTTAATATTTCTTCGTGTATCAGCAAACTTCAACTTTATCCTTTTATCTCCAATTTACGCAATCTTGGGCTTTATAGATATTTACTCGAAATGAGCTTTCTAATGGTAGGTAACTTGCCCATATCCAACATTTGGTTTATGAGATATGACCTTTTTAACCTATGTTGTCATCAGAAAAATACTCCAAGTTGTGTTATTTTCAATTTAGCTTATCCAATGCCCAACCAGTCTATACTAAATATCAAATACAACTCAATGAACCCAATTTTTGTCCAACTCATAAATTAGCCAATACGAAAGTACTAACATTATTGGCACAAACAATATATTGATGCACCAAAACTAAGACATTTTATTAATTTCTAAGACAAATACTCTTCCATGTGATACTGCCCAAGAATTAAAAAAAATTAAAGAAAAAAGCTCTTGGCCATCCATACAACAGATGGTTACATCAAAAACCCTGTACGGGCAGAAACAAATAAGATGAGTGTTCCTCAAATGTCCTCAGCGCTGTTGATCTCCTGGACTCGAAACATCATAAGAACATAAGAATGTAAAGCATTACAGTGATAGATGGAACAGAAAAAAGAAAGAAAGAAAGAAGGAAAAAAAAAATAAGTACAGTGTCTGTCCGAACCTTGTTCTCCAATACCACACCATCAGGGATTTCTAGTTTTGCCCTTGGTTGAGCGGTGATAACCACTTTCCCCTGCAACGAAATACGCACCAAATATAATAATGGAAGTCCTTATTGCAAATATTTATTAATCATTAACATTCTATAACGACTTGCAAGGTTGCTACAACAGGAGTATGCGACGTGAGTCAAAAATGAGTTCTAGAGCATGTGGAGTCTTATTTCCAAAATTCTTAGAAAACGGCAAAGGCATGTTACACAATATGTGTTTATTCCTAAATCCATACTTTTCCATTTCACAAGCTGTGGTGTAGTATATCATTTGAATCAGCATTAATGACAGAATTCCTCAATGGTAAGGCCAGGCAGCCATCAAGGGGCCAATTTGAAAGAAAGGTCACAGTGGTAGGGACTGAAAATAATCTTCCCTTTTGAAAGTAGGGTCACGGTGGTAAAGATTGAAAATAATCTTCCCTTTTCTTTTAAAAGCACATCATTGGAAGAGCTGGAAAACTGAATCTACAAAGAAATAAAGGAAGAACAAGCACGAATTGATAACATTCCAGCAAGAAAGAACTGGAAATTCCAATGGACAAAATGGAAAAGATTTCCAGCTATGGCACAACAAAAAATGGGCAGCACAGGAAAATTATAATTAGCCAATAGGAAGAACACCATTATTGATAAAGTGCCGGTTGAAAACCTAATTTAATTTCCTACACAGTGGCCCCCCAAGGAAATTTTCTGGGTCCACCACTACCTGTTGCATTGAATGAGCTTGCATTGATGTTGGGAGTTGGACAAAAACCCTACAATCATTCCTGTGAGTTTCATTACTCTTACAAGGGGTGGAGAAATCTTCTCCTTATGTTGCTTTTACTTAGTTGCTCTAGACTCTTTCTTGTTTGGTTTGTTTGTTGTGGCTGATGCTTTTATATGCCTCTTTTGCCCCTCGTTTTCTTGGGATGTGACGGCCTGTCTGTTTTTCACCTTTTGTTAATGGCAGTAATTGTTACTGATCAAGAAAAAAAATGTTTTATATGCACTAGTTATACATCTTTAATATTTCTATGTTATCTGGAAGATTGGTTGTCAGCTCATTCTTTATATGTCTATCATTTTGTCAATAAACAGTATAGTAATATTAGTTTTTTTTTTTTCTTATTGGAAGTAGAAACAGATGTTACTATTCCCTCGTTGTCTGTCTCTGGATTCTAAATAAACTTGAATGAACATAGAGATATACGTGTTCAATTTGGGATAAATAGGAATCATATAATTTTTTTTTATGTTTAAACACGAAGTGAATCAAATGCCAAACCTTGAGTTTTATCCCAGCACCAAACCATACATCACCAGAGACCTTCAAGCTATCAAGCTCAATGATGCTGGGGATGGACTTGAAGTGACCAAGGAAGTTGCTAACCTGTAAAAGGGGAAAAGTGCCAATCGATAACATACAGGCGGCCCATTAATCAAGCAGGCCTAGCCATTTGAATGAATTTACCTTTTTAAATTCAGGTCCCAATTCAATAGAGGGATTTTCTGGATTATTTCTAGCATTGTTTCTGATTACAAAGCCATCAGCCTCTGTATACAGATCAGACTGCAAAATAAGTAAAGGTGCTTCAAACTTTCAATGCATATGAACAATCCACATCAAAGACCACTGGATCACTTTCAGCATCGAGTTAACCTGGACAAGGAGTAAATCAGATGTTGCTTTTACTGGAAGAAACCGAGATCGCGGGACATTGACACCGATGGCATGATCAAAGAACTGTTTTCACAGAATGGCACTAGGGATGTGAAAGACGGTTATCAATTATAGAACACAATAAAATTAAAGCAATACATTTGATGAATACCCGTATCGCTGCCCCAGCTGCTGTTTCTAGCTGAAGAACTTTAACCCCATTCACTTCCTGGTAGCAAGTAATGTCATTGAATCTAATGCAACTACGTAAGAAATCAGAAATTTTCAATAGTGAAAAGCATACCAACAGTGATAGATAACGGGATGATTCAGTTCTGTTGTATCAGATACATGACATGGGTGTAAGTTTGGGATCATGATGACCATAGATAAACCATGTCCAAATATTTTATATTGATGAAATTTAATATTTTTAGACCATCTCCTATAAAATGAATTAAAATACAGAAATTTTTTATGAATGAAAAACAAAAAAGGACAAGAAATGAATATTAGTGGTGCCCCATATCATAACATTTGTGCTCAAGCAATTCAATATCTAGATATGATCCCAACTACTTGTACCCGACACATACCCATATCTAGGTAAAATAAAATACCAATAGTTGGACAGACTATCATCAAAATGAAAAAAGTTGGACAGACAAGAAAAGGCACTTACTTACCTTAGGGTTAGGAATAATCTCCATCTTAAGGGCATCGGCCTCTACAAGCCGTTTAATAGCCTTCAAATTTATCCACCTGTGCAAACAGGCAAAAGCATTACATTATTACTGTACAAGCAATTTTTTGGAAAAACATAAATTCATAGGTTTGACTTCACATACAAGTTGTTGGTATTGAAAATCTTGAATTTCTCTATTGATTTGAATTCATTGACCTGAATAAGACAAAAGTGGTCAGCATGTGTCAATCACAAAGTAAACCCTTCTACAAAATATAAAAAAAATAGAAAAAAACATCATGACTGCTTTCAATGAGTCAAGTATAGTAAGCATCATTGTAGTCAAGAAAAAAAAAAGATGAAAATAAGAATATGGTATCATGACTTACATGTTCATCAGGAACCTGTGCAATTTCCAGGAGCTGCAGTACATGATAAGAGGAACAACTTAAGTTAACAAACGCTGAACAGCTACGATGCAGAAAACCAATTTGTTCAAACACCATTGGAATTAGCAAATTAAATGCATTTTGTTCAACCAATTCATGAACAGAAACACATCTAATCTAAAATTTACATTAATAAAAACTACATCAGATTTTGACCCACATGGTAGCTCAGCTAGTAAGGGACATGGGTGCGTGAGTGACAGTGTTTGAGTTCAAGTCCCCACTACTAAAAAAAATACATCAGGTAGATTTATGTCAACTTGTTTGCAATATTCAATTATTCATAATATTATTAAATGAGATGAAACATTGACTCAGACCCCTAAAACATTAATCAAGCTTTCATCTGAATCCAAATGCCAAAGGGATAATCAGAATTTGCAAACCACACTTCTCTCGACCACATGTTTCACCAAGAGCAAATCCTTGAGAAACTAGGTCACATGAATACTGTGCAGCAAAACCATAGAAACTGTGTTCCATCTATAGAGAAAGAAAAACTCCAGATGAATATCCAGTGTGGACCACAATGACTAGCATTTGACATTAACATTCCTAATGTCTGTCTGTCACTTCACAATCTAACATGCCAAATTCTTATGAAATTCAGAAGCATTGTTCATAAGTCTCCCTTTCTTGTTCCTTCCTGTTGTGACATTTCAGTTCTTTTAATTGGAGCTGTTTCAATCTTCTATGTACAAGTCCATACCATGTTAAACAACATTTCTTGATTTACTCTTTTAGTGAAGAAGCCAATGATATTCACATTCCCAGCTTGTATAGTTGTATCTCTCTGTTTTAATCCACGCGTTGATATTAGCATACGCATATCAGCTATATTTACTTTGCCTCCCTGTCATTTCTTTGTTGTGATACATTAAGCTCCATATGGCAAAGAAAATCTAACTACTGTATTATAAAAATGCCCCTCATATCTAAAAGGTAGGAGTAGCAGTGCAGGGCACTAAAAGCAGTAGCAGTAGTCGATATCATTGAAGCCTTATTCTATCTATTTGGGGTTGGCTTAAAGCAGCACAGCAGCAACAGCACAAATGATGATGATGATGAGGCAATAATTAAATAAACAAATATAACTTCCAAAAATATGATAAATTAATAATCACCATTGTTTACTGATAAAAAGAACATTGTTTTAATCACATCCAAAAAAGGGTCTATTTCCATTATCATCATCAATAATCATATAAAAAAATAGCAATAAATCAAACAGAATAGTCTAGCTATAACTTAATACGATGAATGAACCACAATATAAACAAAAATAAGTTACCTCATAGAATTCTGAGGGTTTAAAATGTGAATATATTTTCCAAATAAGGAAAGGCATAAGATGAGTAGAAGGCTTGTTAAGATAACAGACAATATGCACAAAAAACATATAGCACCTCCATATTATAAGAAAGATTTAAAATGAGAGGTAACAAGAAGCAGCTCCTCCCTTGAACTCCTAGAGTAGCCAGCCTATCTTCTTTCATGTTCCCTTTGCAATCAGGCTGTCAAAAGGATGGATTTGGACCAGAACCACATGGGTCCACATCCATGCCCAAATATGTCTGGTTTGACATGGAGCCAGGAACATGATCTAAGATCATCTGCTAAGAATAGTGGGAGGCCCAAATCTGCTTTGGATCTGAATCAGATTCTCATATAAAACAACCATAAAATTCTCCCACTGGTTCAGCCATCACTAAAACTTCCTATAAAAACATAGCAGCATTTTGTGCATCTTACCTATGGTATATATAATACATTACTTGCTCTTTTGGGGTTAATACAGTATTTACCATACCATTACATTATACTTGTACAAGTTTAATCTAGGAAAGAAGATCCGGTGCCTGCAACTTTTCTTCTGCAACAGTCTCTTCGGATTCAACATCAAAGAGAACTCCTGTGGAATCTTCCCCATAGATCCACAGGAGGAAGTGTAACACTCCAACCCTAATCAAGCATGCTTAGTGGCTAATTAAGTAAGTTTTTAGCTAATTACCATCAAATGAGGATGGATTTAACTTGTTCTATTTTAGTAGTTCACGTTTAAGTCATAGATAGGTAGTTGGATTGAGTTTAACCTTAACCAGCTGGGAAAAGTCCTTTTTTCATAATTTTCGATTTCAGGATTTTTTGTCATTCATGCATCATATTAACACTATTACATGTGTCTTGTCACGCTTGTTAACTTTCTTACTTGACTCGAATACGTTTGAGTTCGTTTGTGTAAGTTAGACCTTCATTTTTACTTAAACTGAAATTACCTCAAGAAATAGGGACTTTCTTATAAACTCAGAAATTAGTCTGTATATGAGAGCCGAACTGTTCCTAATAGATACTTTTTGTCTCCAATACTTGTTTTGCCCTAAGACTTGCATTCTTCTTTCCTCTATCACAATTATTCTCATCAAATCCAGAGAGTTGATGTTTACATGTGTGATTAGAGGCTCATCTTAACATCTTTAATGTCTTTGACTCTAAGCACAAGCTGTGAAGTGAAGAATTCAAGCAACTTTGTTTTCTTTTAATTGATCCCTCAAGGTAAGACCTTTTTTCCTTTCCACCAATTTTGGTTCAAGGAGTGAGGAAAATCCTCCTGTAGACATGTACTCATCTCCCCTGCATGCATATCAGTTTTAAGTTCGAGAATTGGGGTGTCGTTTCAAGTTAAGCCAAGAGTAAGGGTGGTAGTTTGAATTCTAAACTAAGGCAAGTATAAGCAAATTTTGGTTTAATACATGTTGGTATATTATGATTCTTGTAATTTCATTGAATCTTATGCATTCAGCCCTAATGTTCTCAATTTTCTAAACTCCACTGTATGATACCCTATTGTACTCAATTTCTCTACATTCTACTGTATTATGAAGTTCAGTGTTTCTGATGTAATATGAGATGAAGTATGAGTTTGAACAAAGAATGAATGAATGAATGAAATAGGTACGGAATACCCTTTTTCATCATAAATTTGCTTCAGACGTTGAAGTTACTTTAGAAAACTGAAGCCTACGGTTAAGCTGTAGGAAAGTTACGGCTCACGGTCCAGAGAGCTAAATTATCGTGTTTTCTTTTACAGCTAAGCCAAAGTTGAGCCGTATAACATGCTACAGCTAAGCCATAGCTAAGCCGTGGCTTAACCATAGGATACATACGACTAATCCGTAGAGGAGAATACAGTTAAACCGTAAATGTGGAGGAAAATTTGGGTACCTACGGCTAAGCCATAAGATGTCATGGCTAAGCTGTAAGTCACCCACGGCTAAGCCGTAAAACCATTGAAATTTAGGGTTAAGTAGGTACTGTATGAGACCCTGTAGGACCTTAGTTATTGGATCCTTTTATCCTATTAACCCGCCCAATGGAATAATGAAAGATCATGAGAGTCTCGAGGGCTGAGACTTATTCATGTGGGTGTTGGTTTAAGGGACTTCGATACACACTCCCAACACAATGTAACACAAAAAAGAGACAGATGTGTATCGGATAACTTAAAACTACATCATCATGCACGGTTAGAAACAATGGATGACTAGATTAAAGTTGGCTACTAAAACTACCTTGATCCTATTAAATTGAATTGTATGGCATATTGGATTAACGTTATTGTCTTCTACTCTTCCAATAATGATTTGAATTGAAATGATCATTGTATGCGTTGAATCTATTTGAAATGTTTTTTGATATTATACTGACATTAACATTGAATTGAGTACGAACATATTGCATGAATGAATCAAATGTATACGATTTGGTATTGTTCTCACTCAGTGAATGAATTGCATGATTGCTCAAGTTCAATGATATAGTTGAATCGAAATGGTCTAACTCTACTCAGTTTCAGCCTTATGATACCCAGCGGGGTTGACTTTGTTGTAACACGAACGTTGCCGCTGCAGTGTGCTATTTTTTGAGCTTCTGAATTCCATATACGAGAAACTCATTCATACCTTGGCCCGGTCGATGGTGTTCTAAACGCAAAGATCCCTTGAGTGGGGATATGGCAAATGTAGTAGCCAAATAGCAAAGTGTTTCTATTATTTGATTCTTATAGCATGATTACTCAGTTGCACAACATGCCTAGTATATTGAATTGACCTCTTTAATCATATATTAATGATTCCTGTAGAAACAATGCGTATTACTTTGATTGCGCTTATGCTTTACAGAATAGTCTTATTTATTAGTTGTTTATGGTGTTACAGGCTCAACTCTTGGTTCCGATCTTATGGAGATCGAGAAGACTCTAGAAGAGACTTTTGGGGAACTCCTTCGGCTTAAAGGAGTGGACAGCGGGTCATCTCTAACTGATCCATTATGGAGTGCGCAAAGAGTATACTAGGACTTATTTTGGGATGTAACTGCATTTAGGATATCATGAATTGCATTAGTTTTATTTTGTCCTGTACGGTTCATGATCCCTTGTATTATGGAAACTGTGTAACTCTTGTATACTGTTCCAGTAAAATTTCTTTCCTTTTTGTAAAGGCATGTTCCATTACAAATCATGTTCATAGCATATCATATAGATGTATAATTGTTACTAAAAGTTATCTTGTTTTCATTTTAACTGGCTTCCGTGTTTGAATGTTTAGACATATGTTCATTATAAGTATCTCACCAGTGTAAGTAATGTGACTCTCCCTTGTGTAATTCTGCTTAGACTGGAGTCTAGGTGTGTATTACACGGGAGTAAGTGTGTCACTATTTGGGGCTAATCCTCATACCTGAATTCTTGGGCTCAGGTTGTGATAGGGAGGCTAGATGCTGCACCAAACACATAAAACATGCAAAAGCATAGAAGGAGAACCTCATAGTATTATTTTGATGAGGCAATAAATGTATCTACAGACTCATCCCTGACCCCTCACTCATTAACTCCTTCGCCTATTCAAAGAACTTCCCAAGCATACCCTTAATGATAAAAACAGCTGTACACACCTAAACACCATACCAAAAGCTGTATAGTCAATTTACTTTCCCGAATGAAAAAGGAACAATCATACCCTAAACCAGTGGAGTTCTGTTTTGTTATGAAGCCTTTTCAAGATCTTTTCTATTTCTGTAAATACTTGTAACTTCTGTTTGTTCATATGTAGAAATTTTCTAGTCCTCAAGAGGGAAAAAGGAACTGTTCGAACCAAGAAATGCCGAGAAATTCAACCAATAAGCATGCATCCTGACAAACTATCAATAAGAATGTATCCAGACAAACTATCTCCAGGCTTCTTTTGTGTGTGAAAAATAAAAAAGGATGTGTAGAAAAAAAGAAGCTTGAGATCTCAGGAGTGTCAATATAAGTGAAAAAGGTGACCATTAGCTGTTTTAAGGATGTCTTTCCGTATAATGCACTGTTACATTGAATAATGATATGCTGAAGATGAGGCAGGCAACATGCAGTACAAGAGAAGCACAGAACCAAAAGTTAGAAGAAACCACATACCTGAACCCTTCCTTCATATGAAATAAGGGTACCCCCTTTAACATCAGCCAAGGTTTTTGGAGTCACCTGCACCCCAAAAAAAAAGAACAGTTGGGACAGGAGTTGAGGTAGAACCAGCATATACAATACCAGTCATGTTTTAAGTACCTCCATACAGTATTCATTCTGGTGTTGGAGCAAGTGACTGAGGATTTCTAATTCAATTGGTCAAGGAGGATTAGTATAAAAAAATTCAACACTTAGACATGCACAGAAATAGATAATCTCAAAAGTGTGAAACACCTATAAGTCAAATGTTTTAGCTGCGCAGTGCATATACATAACAAGGATACTCAAGTCTACAACAGCACCCAAGTTATCAGAGTTAGCAACAAAAACATATTCCTTGCCCTGAAAGAGGAGAAATTGAACTGGTTATACTTCTAGAACCAATATGAACTCATCACAGCATTGGAATCTCTTTCCAAAGTTAACCAGTGATAGCAAGTCATCAAGTTTGCCACTGTTCTTTAACGAAGAGAACACATCACCATGGCCAGGAGGATACCTTCACATTTGGACAGTACGTATGAAAGACAGTGAACAGAACATTGCAGTTAGTGTTGTTTTTTATCTAACTATTTTGTAGCAAGTAAAACAATTTGCAAAAGCAGTGATGTTCTGATACTTGTGTTAGTCTTCTGGGTTTTTTATGATTGTGCTAATAGTGCTAGGCTTTCTATTTGATGGTTTATTGCTAAAAGAAGTGGAGCTAATGTAATGTAGTAGACAAAGCACTCACAATCATAAGAAATAGTTTCTTCTAAGTGTATGTTCTTCATGTGTGGATACATATTTACTTCTAGGTGAAATGTTCTTTATGTGTATAGTAGTCCATACACAGACAAAGGCATATAAATGATATTTCCTCAAAATTAAATTTGTAGAACAAAAAAGAAACCCATAATACAGCCCTCACCAGCATGCCAAAACCAATGACTAAATATAATAATAGCATCACAGGAGGAAGTAAAGATTGAGAATAGTGTACCAGCCATCCTTATCTGTCTGGCCTTTGCATGGAAATGGTATAAAATCTTCAGCAACCAAGCGAGGATATTGGCTCTGAAGAAAGCACATCATTTTGAAAAAGGGATAAAAATAAGAGGTGGAAAAAAAAAACTCAAGGGTAGATATTTAATCAGGACATCATAGACAGACTCCAGACCTGATTGAAAGTATGAATATCAATGTTTGACTTGGAGTATCTCTCCACAATCTTCAGAAGACAACTTCAACAGGTCAGCTTTCTACTAACAATCTCATTCAGTTCAGTCCAACAAACTTATCAAAGATGCAGAGAAGAATCATTGAAGAGAATTCACCTTCAGTGTATCATCATGAGTGTTGAAAGAATTCATCAGGAGCAGTGGAACGCTGCAACCATACTTGGCGTTGAGAGTCTATACACAACAGTTGAAATGAGTTCTGATGACAATCCAAAAAATAAAAATAAAAATAAAAATGTATACATAGGGATCAATATAAAAACATAGTTGACCTCTATTTGGGTAACAATCAAGTCTAGAAATGTCAGCCCATTACGAACTTCAATGACGGATCTGCAATGAGAACACAATGATCAGAACAACGGTGGTACTGGCGTGTCAATTGGAAAAGGGAGTTGGTGGGGTTCAAGCAACCATTTGAAAGAACCAATAGATCTAACTGTACAAGAGAAAATACTCAAAATACAAAATCCTGTGTATCGCAGGACAAGAACTTTTTTAAAACACTGGTGGTTTCCAAGAAAATTTGTTCGAAAGAAAGGTACTCATATGGAGATGGATATGCCTATATGGATGTGGGACAAAACCATAGGCATCACTTCCATCAATTAAGAATTATCCGTCTTCGCTTCCTATTGAGGATATGCCTCAGGTAAACGAGCTATATCCATCTCCACCTAAAATCAAGTCAATCAATCACTAGAATGGTTAATTTTTAGTAGTCACCAAAATGCGTGTCTACATTTGTGCAATTGATACTTGATAGACGGTGATTGATTAAATCAAACAGCTATTCAGATCTAGTTTTATCCCAAAATATTAGGACTATCGAAGCCTACAATTTAGGCTAGGTTTAGTCATATAAGTAGGCATTTGGGTTTCTAAATTCTAAGAACTAAGTGCAAGAAAAGTAAAACAAGACTTGAATCAACTGATCAGGATGCACAAAATATTCTCATCATCATCATCATCATCAAAAACCTTATACCAACTATGTGGTCGGTCATGGGCGGACCCACAGAGAGTCATGTTGGGGTAGATGCACCCTTTGGAATTTAAAATTTCTTTATAAGGCTATTGGAAATTGGGTCCATGCCCCCAAGTAAAACTCCATCTTGACCCCACCCATTTAAGCATGTGAAGATGATATGCCCCCAGGTCCCCCAATAAAGCAATGACTATTGGAATTCTACAAAAAACCTAAAACAAATATTGCAAATGATGAGAGACGATGGGTGGGATTCTCTTTTATCTAAAGTTCATTCATTTTGTGAAAAATATGAAATCCCAATACCAAATATGGATGATTTGTTTGTTGATTGAAAGCGATTAAGGCAGAAAGTTGAAATGACAAATCTACATCATTTCTGCATTGAAATATTCTACACTACTATAGACATGCAACTTGAGGAGCTCAATCATCGTTTCGATGAGGTGACCCTATAATTGCTTCTTTGTGTAGCTTGCTTGGATTCAAGTAACTCGTTTTTTTCTTTTGATAAGGAAAAATTGATCCGTCTTTCTCAATTTTATCCTAATGATTTTTCAGACTCAGATCGGTGATGCTTACATTTCAACTGGAGAGTTACATTATTGATATGTGCACCGATTGCAGGCTCTTAGAAGTAAAAGGAATTAGTAGCCTCACTTAGAAGATGGTTGAAAGAAAAAAGGACATTTTATTTTCTTTGGTTTACTTTCTTTTGAAATTGGTATCAACCTTGCCGTTGCAACCGCTACTGTTGAAAGGGTGTTTTCTGCTATAAAAATTGTGAAGAGTAGATTGTGCAGTCGAATAGAGGATGAGTGGATGAATGACTGTTCGCTTCTATACATCGAAAATGACATATTTAACAGCATCGCCGAATGAGACAATAATGCAATGCTTTCAAAATATGAAGAATCGTCGAGGGCAATTGTAAAGATTTTGTTTTAAAGTCGAAATATCACTTTTGATGAGAGAATGTTAGTTGTTGCATTTAAATATTTTGTATCAATTTAAACGCAATACATTTTCTCTTTTATCATTGCTCATGTGAAGAAACTATACCAAACCAATCAATTTGACTTTTTCAATTGACCATTATCTGCACCCCTTAAACAAAAATCCTACGTCCACCACTGTGGTCGGTTACATGAATCTTGTTTCCCCATATGGATCTAATCATCGGAAAGGTTGCACTTCTATGTATCCTTACTATTTCCATCCATTTCATTATTGGGCCTGTTAATTTGCATTAGAATGCATAAGAATCAATGGCGTAGTTAAAAATGAAGATAAAGGCAAATTTCTAAAAATGAATATTAAATAACATTTTTCTTTTTGGGAAGTGGAATCAAAAGAAGATGTTGTATCATGTTCATTTTTGGAAACTCACATTTGATCTTCAATTTTAACAACCCTGTGTATTCAATTCCCATGCAAACTAACGCAAACAAACAGGGCCGAAACACAATTATATAATATGTAAATTACCATATAAATGTGCCATCAATTTTGAAACAGGGGATCCCAATATGCTTGCATCCAGCTGATGTCTTCCAAATTCCAATACACAGAAGATATATCCAGTATATGCTACACTCATTCCAATAAAAACTGCACCAGTTGAGTCATTGTAACGTAACAGGAAACACATAGCAGGGCCCATTTCTCATCAAAGTAAACTATATGATAAAAAAAAAACCGTGCTACATGACTTACATACAACATAGATATCACACAGATCAGACTGATACCATTGAACTGAAGTAGTTTTTGTCATATAGGGATCCCACTTGGGTGACAAAGACCACTTCAATCAAGATGCAATGCATTCCTAGACCTAGTGATATTCAGCTAGAAATAATCAACAGGGGGATGGTTCCACTTCACCCTTAGACAAGAAGTAGGCACATGTGGAGAAACTTGTTAAATCACTTATGATGAGAGCTCATTGAGATTTCTCCAATCATTCCTTCATATATATATATATATGACCGTGACAACTCTAGGTGGGCCCACTATATGGTCCACACACACAAACCTCGTGAATTGCACATGTCCACTAATTTTTTGTTAGATCTGATTAGACTAGACTGTTGTATGTATTCATGTGCATATATCTCTCACCATTTTTTTCATGAGAACTCAAGGTGGGGCCCATCTATCACCCAATCCAAACCTTGCAATACACAAGGAACCCCCTGATAGTCACATGGCCCAAGTTACGGTCAGATCGGAATTTACTGGACCATTAGATCGACTGTACAAGGGGTTAGGGACATGTGATTGAAGCCAAACTAGATATTTAGGGTGGTCCCACATAGATCTTTCCATCCCCCATTCTCATCCCTTGGTGGGGTCCATAGTGGGCTCCACGAAGGAGTATGCAAGGTCCCTCCACGAGGGAGGTATGCACATTGTTGTAAGAGTAAATGCATATCAGTTTATGTACGAGTAAAAGCTTACTTAGGACCAGTACAACCCATTGTTGTCCCCAAACCTCCATTGAGCTTTAACACAACAAGCTTGTCCAGAAGTTTCTTCGTCTCTGATGGATCTGCATTGTTTTACCAAAAACACATTAGCATTCTTTCAAATGATTCCTCCCATCATGTCCAGCAACAAACAAGATCAGCTCGCAACAAAACCACAAGCAGCAGTATAATTGATCCAAACCAAAGACAAAACGAACACAAAGACAAAACGAACACAAACACATAAAATCAAATCATCACCATCAGAAAGCGGCGCCATGTTATCATACGGAACAACGACTTCGTCGGTCGGAGTTTGTATCTTGCTCCATTCGATCTGCTGAGCTTCTCCACTTCAATCCAATCAAATCAAAACCAAACATCAAGCATTAGAATAAGAAATCAAAGACGTATTACATGAAATCACAAGAACTGGAGAATCTGAGAGGGTTTTCGTGAATCCGTTTTCACCTGAGGTAACGAGATACGAGATTAACGAATCCTGATTTCTCACTTTCACTGCAAAACATCAGAAATTAAGATCAGACCTGATGCATTGGACTCGGAACACGAACCGGCAAGAAATCAGATGATCCGAAACCCTAAAAGCGAAGAAACAAAGAGGGAATTGTGAATCGAGCTGAAGCGAATGCGACTGCACCTGATCTGATTGAGGCTTGCAACGGCAGATTGGAGCTTCGAGAGCTTTTCGATATTGGAGCTTGCAGTCGCCATGAAAGAGAGTGAGATCGAGCTTAGTAGGGAGAGGAGGTTGGAATGGAAGGAAGGAAGGAAGGAGAAATGAAGAACAGAGGAGAGAGATCGATCTGGGAAATGCGCTTATAAGAAACGGAAGTCTGACGTGTTCCGTTAGAGGGTACGGGATGTGGCGGGAATGATGGGCTGGTAGTATGGAACACAACCGAAGGACGAGGATTTCCGCTGGACGTGGCGAAACGGTTTTCGCGGGCGCGGCAAGAGGATGACGGTGGGGAGAAAGAAGAGGGCTGCTTGGGTGGGGATGAGTGGGACCCACTTAGTCGGTTTTCCCACAATTCCATGTGGAGATTGAGTGGTACCCACTTCGTCGCTCTCTGGGAGCTATACTAGGACAGGACCCCGATACGTCTATTCTTCCTCCTCTTTTTTTTTTTTTTTTTCTTTTTATGTTAACCCATGCGGTCCCTGCCCAAATAAGGATGATGGACCTTTGAATGATAAAAGTAAATTTTGGGTGAGGTGAAAGAGCCCTTGAGAAGGGAAGATGGCTTGGCAAGTGATAACCGGTGCTCTTCATTGCAATTTACTAATGAGATAAAAGGATGTTCTCCATTTTTTGTTTTGGGCTATGCGAGAGAGTCTCAGGCTTTTGAGCCAAGTATATACGAAGTGGGTTTAGTGTGATAGCACAGCTTGAAGCTATAACATTTGAGGGCAAACTGTGATTCTAGATCCGTTGAGTTATCTTTTGGAGTTAATTTTTGTTGAATTTGATTTTTTTTCATATATTGATGTCGTGCTCTACACCTATTGGACGTGGGCTTATTTCACAAGATTAGCCCAAAAAAATATTCTAGCCGACCTAAGATCAAATCAGGCCCTCTTGATTGCAGCCACTTATCCTTCTTAATTTACATTCTTTTGAAAGTGAATAGTGCAAAGCAGTTGCTTTCCACGACTCTATGGCATTCAAATTGAATGATAATCTGGGGACTAAGGAAAATTTGGGCAACAGGGTCACTTATGGCGCTTCCTATTAAGAGGTAAGATATTAATTTTGTGGGTCCTAAACTTTTAAGTTTTTGTTTTTTTTTTTCCGTAGAAGGTGTTCTAAATATTCAAGTTGAGATTGTAAATAATAATTCATACCATTAATGTGGTAGGAGGAAAAGAGAGAGTTGACTTTGACTTTAAGGTGTTAGAAACTTAAAATACTAATTCTTTACCATTAGCTACCACTAGCATAATAACCCGTGCCAAGTATGGGCATGACCCATATATCTAAGGGCTCTGCTCCATTTAACTAATTTTAAGATTTTTTTAATAAGTAATAATATATTGGTATTGTATGGTGTCACTTATGTTTAAAAAATGTACACGTTATATTTCCACCACCCATGCCCATTTTAGCATTATTCCAAGGCTCGTTTAAATAAAAAGTCAAGATTAAAGGAATTTGGTCAATATTGAATATGAAACTATCGGCTTTAATATGTCATAATTGTATTAAAATGATGTAAAATTTATAGCATAAAATCACTCAACTTTGCAGCCCTAAAATTAAGATAGCATATTTGGTCTGCTCTGCACTTTTTCCGCACTTTATCCCTTCAGTTCTACCATGTTTGTCAAAATAGGGCATTCTTTATGTCTTACAGAAGACTTTCAGTTGGGCCAAAAATAATCCCATCCAATAGTCTAGCTCTTAAATTTGATCGTGGGCAAAGATTAACTACTTTATTAAAAAGAATAACACAACCATCACTCGAACAAGTCAAAGGTTACAAAAGCAAAAGTTGCATTTACTTCTTTACCTTAAAGTAGAGGGAATATTCATGTGCATATATTCTTCACCATTTTTTTTTTTTGTGAGAACTCTAGGTGGGGCCTACTGTAAATCCATCCAAATGGACCACACACTTGATCCCCTTGAATTGAATATGTTTATCAATTTTTGGTCAAATTCAAATTTATTGGACCATTGGATCGACTATACACTTATTCGAATGAAATGAATTTGTGGGTTATAGATGAAGGGTTTAGGGACATATGATTGGGGCCAAACTTGGTATTTAGGGTGGTCCTGCATGGATCTTTCCATCCCCAAGTCTCATCCCTTGGTGAGGTCTACCATGGGCCCCATAGAGGAATATGTGCAGTCCCTTGGTGATGGACATATGCACATGAATATCCTCCCTTAAAGTATACTTCATGTTTTTAGTACACAACCTCCCTCCCATAGCAGTTCTCATAAACTCAATACCCATGAAACCAATGAAATTGTGAATCCATCGTCACATGCAGTTTTTTATCTTTTCTTTTATTGTTAACATGAATTAAATCAATAAACCAAAGATTACAACAGTGAGCACCATCGACTGTGCCACGTGCTCTTATCACCAATGACCAAATTGCAGCCCAGCGTTGCATTCTTTCTTTGAAAGTTAATGTTCATTGCCACCTTCTGTGTGAACAATGGCATTATCCTATTGCAAGCCTACATGAATGATGTTCAAAGATCTATTATTGGAGGAAATCAACATTGGAATTATAGAAGCTACAGAAAAAAATATATAACTTTAAGTTTGTAATGGTTTCAAAAAGCAAGTTAAAGGGAATCTTAAGTTACAATGGGCATCTTAATTTTTCTTTTTAAAGGAAATCCTGCTAGGCCGGTGACATTCACATCCTATATTTAAGCGTTTCTGCTAGGTTGAAGAGCAAAGTAGTGGAGACCTGAATACTGTAACTTCACGGATCCAGAAAGTGATATGGTTAACCCCATCAAAATCCGTGAAAAATGACGGATTTTGCCATGTCAACGCTGACATGGCAAAACACTCACAGATTTGAAATCTGATAGGTTGTTTACACAACTACAATCATGGCCATGTTAACCAGCGGAAGTACAATTTGTTTTTCTAGTGAAAGAAGCTTCTAGTGTTCAAAACCAACTAGACACATACAAGGTTTTCGTTAGTCATTGACATGTAATAGAGTCACAAAAATTTGTTCTTTCCTATAGCTGTCTAACTTAGAGTTTCAAATAAAAAAAAAAAAAGATAACCCATTGGCACGCGGCATATATTCACATATGACTCACCATATTATTCTTCTAACCCTAAATTGTTGGAAGAAAAAAAACCTCAAAGATACTCTAACCAATGCAAATTGATCATTCCAATGTGAAAGGTCCCTTTGACATAAGCTTTTTAACCTTGGTCGATCACAATTGGCACTAAAGGTCATGAGCATCAATCACATATAATTTGAATTACCTTTTTTTTATTTTTATAAATACAAACTATGAAAGAATAACATTATGCAATCATGCATAATGGGGCACAGCGGACCTACATATTTTCATATGCGGCAGAGCATGGCAAACTTCCGTATTTTCATATAGCGCATCCACCCCAATCAGATATCGATTTGCTTTCAAAACCTGTATAAAAATTATTGATCTCCTTCCAAAGTTTATTTTTGCTTCGGAGTTTATGCACCAGAGTGTCACCATAGGTTCTTTTTTTAATTTATATAGATATATATATATCTAGTATTCAATATGGATGATACTTGTATTAATGTTAAATTGGTATGAATGCTCAATCCTGCGCTAGATGATTCTTTCTCTAAAAGGATTTGGATCGGAATATGAATGCATTTTGCTTTTTGAAAACCCTGATTTATTTTTATTACTAGAACCATTGCTAAGAAATGTTTATGAATCAACTCAAAGCTGTGGTTCTGTTCCCACAAAAATTTAAGCTATAGACCCTTGTATGGGAGGTCCTTTCGGCAATATATTCTTTTGCTTATTAATCTAAATAAAAGTACGAAAAGAGAACACCCATATGCTTCTTTTTTTGCATTTAGATAAACAAACTCCAATTACATTCAATAAGAGGAATGAAAAGCACTTTGATTGCCTATTTTTGAAGCCAATGAGGGTATCATGTGGGCTGACAAGTATAGATCCCCAACAACAACCGTCAATGCATACCCAATGGAATCTAAAAAACATGTTAATGTCGATATCCTCCCCTTCTAGTCACAAAAGAGGATCACAATAGTAACAGATAAGGTCTGATCCAACGGTGAAGATATCACTTAAGGATTTATCCAAAGGGGAAAATGGATCCATGTCAGAAGTGAGCCTGTTCAGGGAAGAATAAAGTCGTAAAGGAGGAAAAGCACCTTGTGGTGGGTGGATAGATTCAAAAGGAAAAGGGCAAAAGAGAGGAAAAGAACAATTGCATCTCTCTTGGGAAGGATACCACTAGTGGAGCCAGCGATTGAACCTGGAAATCACGTATCATCTTTTGGCACGTGTGAGAGTAATCCCCTCTTCTAAGGAATGGAAGACAGCGCGGTCCATTGCCATTTAATTTCGCAGAATTTTATTAGATCACGTTCAAGCACGAGATATAGGGATTCGTGGCAAAGATAAATACTTGATGTAAAAGATGATGATGGATGATTTAGATCTAGACTTCTTCTCTTGTTCTGCCACCACCCTATGATATTTATTTATTACATTTGAATTCATGGGTGATAAATTGCAATTCAAAATTGAATAGAAAGATAAAAATAGAAAGTTGGATAAAATTCTCTCAATTTGAATTTGAATGGAAAGATAATAAGGATAGAGGAGTTGGATAAAACTCAAATAAATCATATCCTTATCATCACACAAGCATTCTCACATTTTGTTAAATTTAAACATTATCCTTTTGAGGGGTGTCTCTTGATTTTGGAGTCCACCCACATGTAAATACAAGTTGGCCCCACACAGATGCCAACAATAATGCTGGTCACTAAGAAATTGAGTTTTTTGTGCTCTTGGTTATTAAAATAATATCAGAATCTATCTATTCTATTTTTTGATTTGTTGGCTTTTTGTTCTAGCAGTGTTAATATGAATTATTATCACGTTCACTACCAGCTTGAGCTTTTTGTATTACTGTTTATTAACAAAAAAAATCATTATACCTATGTGGAGATCTCTCTCTCTCTCTCTCTCTCTCTCTCTCTCTCTCTCTCTCTCTCAAATATATATATAATAGCACTTCCTGGTCCACATACAATGAATCTTGATTCCACTACAAAGCTTAAAATGAAAATCATTGAATGATAAAAAAACTGCATTCCTGCATTTCCGTACCACCCAAATAATAGCTAAATTGAGCATACAACAATCAATTCAATTGCCCTAAAACACAAAACACCCATTAAATCAAGTATTCAAGCCACACTGATGTGTCAAATTAACAAAATCAACAAAGAAAGTATCCATCAATCTAAACACCATACTCATTAACTCAAATTTATTCCACCACAAAGCACAAGCACAAATTATTGAATGATCAAATATTGCATTTCTATATTTACATAACTAACCATTCATTCAATTGGCCTCAAAAACAAAAACACTCAAGCATCAATGAAGTGTTTGTTCAAGAATCCAAACAGCATATGTATTGATATTGATTACACAGCAAAGTACAAAACGCAACCAAAACAAAAGCAACACTAAAGCTTCTCCACACCATAACCCAAAGTGTTAAAACAAACCCAAACCCAAATGCCCGTTTCTAATCCTAGACAGAATTCTTCATCCCTAACCCCCAAACCCATAGAGGGTCCTCCCCTGCCTCTTCAACGCATGGGAGCCCAACGGCTGTGCTGTGGCGCCGGCGGCCAAGACTACGGACAAGGTGTGGAAGGAGATCACGGCAGAGAAGGGGAAGATCGAAGGAGGACAGGTGGAGGGAATGGTGTTCAAGGATCCCCTATATGAGGAAATGACGTTGGGGATTTTCTGGAGAAGGCGAGGGCCGTCGAGGAGGAGGACGTGAGGCTCTCAGCGGTCAGAGGGGGTTTTAGTCGGATCTAATGTTTCATCATCAGCAACAGCAAGTGGAAGGTGTGGTGAGAGGGTTTGGGGATGGGAGCGAGGGGGAAGGGAGAGGGAAGTGGCGGGTGGTGAAGAAACCGATGGATCGGGCCTCATAACAAAGGCAGAGGAGGATGATCAGGAACAGATAGTCTACAAACCGGTTTTTCTTCTTCAGATCCACCGCAGAGTCCGATTCAAGGCCGGCGGAGGGTGGTGCTATTCTTGGTGACAGTTGGCGGCTTGGATGACGTCAAATGTTGTCGTCAGTTCCGCGAGTAGAAACCCCTAATTCCAACCTTTCTGCTGTTCTTGGCGACAGCCAGTTCTTCTTCTTCAGATCCGCCACAAAGTCCGAGTCAAGGTCGACGGAGGGTGGTGCTGTTCTTGGCGACAGCCGGCAGCTTGGACGAGAGCCAGGAAGGTGTCGTTGCTGATGTTGACGCTATGCGAGGAGATGTCAATGGAGATTGGATCGTAGAAGAAGATTGTTTTGTACTGTTGGTGTCGGCTCTTATTGATATATATATATATATATAAAGCGTTTGGAAGATATGTTGGATATGTGATATAAAAAAAAAAGATTCGTAGGATATGTGATAAGAAAGATATCGAAAAAGATGGAAAGTTGGTTTCAACGTAAAGAGTTGGGATGCTTACATGGCACTCCAGAAAAAAAGAAAAATAAAGGTGCTGATGTGGCACCCTCCAAAGGCCTCGGTTTTTAGATTTTTAATATATATAATATAGGAAATCTTCTCTCACCATTTCTTTCGTAAGAACTCTAAATTAGTTAAATCCATCCCTCACTATATATATATTTGAATACTACCATGCATCCATCTATCACCATTACGGTGACGTATGCTTATATGGCTTTCCCTATTTGCATATGAGCATTTATCTTTTATATATAGCTTTTTGTTTTTTGCACATGCATATGAATATTTTTAATTGTGCAAATGTCTCTCACTCTATGGTAAGGGATAAATGTATACTAACATTCTCCATATATATATATATACATATATATAATTTTCCTTAGCAACAATCCTATGATAAATCTCAACTATCTAAACCTACCATACAAAGTTCAATTCTCATTAATTCATAGATAATAAAAAGAAGAACATGACTACAATACCCTTGAACTTGTCATTAACTTTTATCTAGTCGATAGAAAACCACAACAAATTTCTTAACACAAGTAAAAGAGGTACAAACTTAGAATTCCATAAGAGGTTTCATTCATGCACTCTTTTGAAAAATTATATGTGAATGTCATTAAAAAAATAGATGAAAATAAATAGATTTAAATAAAATCACAATTTTGACCATATTAAGACCGACTTCGCATTTTGAAGTTGGTGGTGGGTCCGCTGATATTATCTGGCCTGGCTCCACGTCTGAAACGCAGACTGTTTCATTGAAAGTCGTTGAAAATGGTTTTCTATGACGTGGCTAGAAGGCCCACGTAATGTCGTTTATAGGAAAAGAAACAGACAAGATTTTGCAGTGTGTAACGTATCGCTTACAAATTCGAAGGTGGCAGGAGGGAAAAAAAACACTACGAGGAAGGCTTTGAATATTTTAGCCGGAATTGAAGAAGCAAAGACAATTACTGTTACAATATCAAAATACAAGTAGAAGACGAGGAACAGAACTTGATGTGAACGACAACAGGAATAACCGACATATAACTAACAGACAAAGCAACTGGGCGGCGAAGACGCCTTTCTCAATCCTTTTGTCTCTCTCCAAACCCCCTCAAATAACACCAAATCCATATCCCAACACCCAACTTCCTTTTCAACCCCCTTCCTCCTTCTACGAAGGTCTCTCTCTCTCTCTCTCTCTCTCTCTCTCTCTCTCTCTCTCTCTCTCTCTCTCTCTCTCTCTCTCTCTCTCTCTCTCTCTCTCTCTCTCTCTCAGTGGTATTATTCATGGGTCATCTTTTTCTCGGCATTTTCTTAGTGGGGTTTTGTTTTTTTTGATGGGTTGTTTCAGATATATATCTGTACATTATTAAAGAGAGTGAAGTTGGTGATTTGGGGCTTGCCTTCCTGGTTATTTTTGGGAAACAAGGTTCATCTTCTTCTCGTTTTTAAGCTAGAAGGATCAAAAGAAGCCTCCAAAGGAAATGGCACCAGTGGCTTTGCCGCCTGGTTTCCGCTTCCACCCAACTGATGAAGAACTTGTGGAGTACTATCTCAAGAGAAAGATCAATGGCCGTAAAATAGAGTTGGAAATAATCCCAGAAGTCGATCTCTACAAATTCGAGCCGTGGGATTTGCCAGGTATTATCTCTGTTCTAATTGCTGATTAGTATTTTATAGTAGGAATAAGCATTATCATGCTTGATGAATGAGATGATAATAGGTTGTGTATAGCTTTAAGCAACAATCAGCCAATCATTAACATATCATAGTTCATAGTTTTGTCAGAGAACTAGTTTAAATGCAGACTACTGGCGTAATTTTTGGTGAATAAATACCATCTATACTTGACTCTTAACATTTAAGTATGAAGAAAAAAGGATAAGAAAGATCTTGAATTTTATAAAAAAAAGGGAAAAGAGTTGTCCTTGCTGAAATTATTCTCGTGTCTTCCCAAGTGACCTTATGTTCAAAGGTGCCTTTAAAAAGGCTATGCCAGGTTTTTAACCAAAAGGTGGTCTTAATCTTTTTGACCTGACTTTCACAAGATAAAATGATCGCCCACCCCAGACCCCACCCAAAAAAAAAAAAAAAATCTTACATTTCTATTCAACTGCTTTTATCTGATAATATATAAAAAAAATTATGATCCCTTTAATATTCTCCAGAGTTGGGATTTAGTGAGGAAATCGATGATTGGTCTCCCCTGCGGGGCCCGAAAGGTGATGTGGTCTCCCTATGGCCATATTCACCAACAGCTATTATTAACCTAATTCCTCATTTTCTTCTCATGATAGGGCTTTAGTTGCACTGTGTGGTGGGACCCACTGCCACCTCAGCGCCACAAATGAGGAATGGACCTCACACCAATGTTTCTTCTCACCACACATGGCATGGGAGGCTGAAAACTTGGTGCTATTTTCTCCTGTTACCAGAGGGATACCTCATGGGATTGAGGGGACACCTCATGCTTTATTAGCATCCATATATGTTGCATATATATTTGTCTCTCTTTCTTTATCTGAAAGGTATATATTCCACTTTCTTACATGGGAAGAGTTACGATAAGCAACAACATTTAATCAATAGGTCCCACTCATGGATGATCGGTGGTGTTCATTAATTTGACAGTTACTGATTAACCCAGCGATTTTCCAGTAAAGTAGATAGAAATGACTGCCGGACTTGGAAAGTCTTACAAATATATGGTCCTTTTTGGGGAGGTAATGTAGTTATATCTTTACAAGCGAGCTTGCGTGTAATAATAATAAAGTAGGGCCTGTGAAGTATAAGCTTAGAGATTTATAAGGAGCTTATGTTAAAATAAAGAAAAAAAAAGACTTATGATCTAAGAATTTAGCCTCAACAAAACTCATATATATAAATATATTATCAAAATCTCATAAATGTACTTAACATTTAGAAAATTTGATAATATTTTTTCCCAATGAGTATAGGTTATAAGCACCTTTCAATTAATTTATTAGTACACTTAAAAAAATAAAAACTCCTTTTTCTTGATGTATCTATCTTAAAAATCAAGTTCAAAAGAAAAACAGTAAAAAAAAATGTAGGACGAACATTAAAAAAAAAAAACCTAGTTGCATATATGGTCTTCAAGATAAAGAATCTCCACGAAATGATTTTTCTCTGTACTATACTGACCTTTACATCCTTATCTTAACAAATGCTGCCGTTATATAACAAAGCCTAAGATATTCTAAGATGCTGTTATTATATCTATTCGTGATTGCTCTAAGTTTCATTTTAATTCATTTGGGGTACTGAATTTGTAGTTTCATTTTAATTCATTTGGGGTACTGAATTTGTTACAGAAAAATCATTACTACCAAGCAAAGACCTTGAATGGTATTTCTTCAGTCCTAGAGATCGAAAGTACCCCAATGGCTCCAGGACCAACCGTGCTACTCGGGCCGGCTATTGGAAGGCTACAGGAAAAGATCGAAAAGTTATTTCACAGACGCGTTCAGTGGGCATGAAGAAAACCTTAGTTTACTATGGAGGTAGGGCACCTCACGGGGTTCGGACAAGTTGGGTCATGCATGAATACCGCCTGGACGAGAAGGAATGTGAAACTAGCTCTGGTTTACAGGTGCCACATTCCTTTTTCTTCCTTGCTTTCTATTAAGTTTAATTATATTGACTAGCATAGCAACTCATGCTGAGCACAAGTATGATCATTTACTGAAAATCCAATATTCATACAATTTGAAAATATATAGACAATTGACTTTAGAATGACAGCCCAAAATGCTGCATAGATGGTAAACGTAGGTCATAGCAGCCTCGTAGTAGGTATAATTTGGATTTCAAACTTGAGTCCAAATCATCTCTGCACACATATATAGATCAGCAAGCCATCTTTGAATCTCATCCCAGTTTTCATAAATATTAATTTTTGGGCCTCTAGATTTTAGAGTGTGCGTAAAGAATGTAATATTGGTAAATTCATTGGCTGGACAAAACTTGAATTTAAATGTGTTGTAATTTTATTTTCTAGAAAGACTGAAGTATCTACTAGAGTTACACATTAAAGTCTACTATTTAAAGGTGGAAAGCGCGCTTTTCTTTCTCTTGGATTGGTCGGATTATTAGCAAATCGGTCGAATTAGCTAGATCCTGCGTCACCCAGGCAGAATAGAAGATCAACCGGTCGGCTGAGGTGCCCAACTGGTCGGACCCATGCCCAATCGGTCGGACATCCCATCTGATCGGTTGGCTGAGTCGACTGGAACACAAGTTTGAATCTGACTTTTCGGATCTACTTTCCTGTGCGCTCAAATCATCCTTTATCCTCTTGAAAACAAGATATAAGAGGACACCATGGATTTGGGGTATATATGGTTCAACCTTCTCTACTCAGAGCAACTATCTCAATATTTAAAACCTTAGAAATTCTTTTAAGATATTCCTTTTTCTCTGAAGCTTCTCTTCTATTACTGTGGTGCAAAGTAAGTTCTTGAAATCCATCTTTTTCTTTCTGCGTGGAGATTCGTCTTGAGAGGCTTCAAGGTGTGAAGATCAAGCGTGAAGAAGGTAAACAGCGTGTGCATTAACAAGAAGAGCTTCTAGTCATTTCGGTTGTGTTGAACTGGAAAAATGATAGTAAGTAGTCTTGTAACCTCTCTTGCTTAGTGCTTGTTCTTGGTGAACTGCTGGTTGATCTCGTGGTTTGTTTCCATTTAAGTTTTTTACGTAAAAATCTTGTGTCTATCTTCTTTTTGATAATTAATAGTTTACTCAGATTTGATTGTTGCTTATCTTCATAACAAAATCTGTGTTGGGACCTTAACCTGAGTCAAGGTTTAAAGTGTTTAAGTGTGCAAACTCCAAAACATGGGATATGCCCACTTGTGGCACTAACCATATATTACAACATACAAATTTGAATGTAAGCAGTCAATACCAATTGTGTATATATGTTCAACTTGGTTGCTTCTGCTATTTATATTTTTGTTGTCTTTTTTCAATGTTTGAATCACTTTGTCCTAATCATTTGTCCTCATTGGATCTGTCTTTATCTTTTCTTGGTGAGAATTTCCCCTAAAATTGGATAATCAGTGCTGATCATATGCATATTTTGTTTGCAGGATGCATATGCACTATGCCGGGTGCTGAAGAAGAGCCCGACCGGCCCGACTGTTGAGCCACATGCTAGTACTCCTCTCTGTGAGCATTCACAATGGATTCCTAATAACGACCCATCTAACATGGGGCTCTCTTCTGAGAATGGAGGTGGAGTAGACATCACTGACTATTTTTTCCCAACAGAGACTTGCTCATCAAACATCATCCATGATGCCTCATTTGATATGAATGCTCAAAGAGATTGGAAATGTATGCAGTTTCTGGCAGATGAGGTGCTTGGTTCCT
Source organism: Sextonia rubra (assembly GCA_037013555.1). Taxonomy (NCBI): domain Eukaryota; kingdom Viridiplantae; phylum Streptophyta; class Magnoliopsida; order Laurales; family Lauraceae; genus Sextonia; species Sextonia rubra. The sequence continues at coordinate 55,929,923 of JASUAD010000013.1, read as the reverse complement.
TTAACCCACCATTTCAAAATGCTGGAAGCATGGCCTATATGCCATCAGAAGTAAGACATCATCACTTGTAAATAGTTTATGTTTGGGAAGTGATGGAATTTAAATTGGTACCCTACTGACAAGCCAAGAGCTAAATTACTGAAAAATACTAGTGCAGAATTATAAGCCCATGAATTAATTTCAAGGTATTTATCAAGTACTTATTGGAACATCTTCAAAGTCTTAGCTTTATCAGAGTTCTTTTCTTAACCTCCTTTTTATAAAATGAGGAATTTTTTAGTACGACTCTTTTAGGTGACCACAGATTGAGAATAAGACTCTAAAGATGATGCTGAAAAATTAGAATATCTTTAAATTAGGTGTGACATACATACATTTTGTCACTAGAACCATTTTCTTAGACAGGGTTTCGGCATTTGAGGTCGACAAGGGTCATATTCTCAAACTTTAAGAATTTTAATTTCTCTGCAGGTAGACATAGCTGTGGAATGTGAAAAGTTGCAGCGACGACTCCCATTGCCTCCCTTGGAGATGGATGAATTCCCTCAGATCAAACTCACTGGCCCAAAAATTCAGCATTCTGAATATTTCCAAGAAGATCCAAAAGAAGTATACATTTCGCAGGAGATTCTTTCGGTAGCACGTAGCTCACAGGAGCTAATAAATCAATCCCATCAACAGGACAAATGGGAAGGACATGGTCATCATGTGGAAGACTTTTCCTCTTTGTCTGTACAAGGAATTGTTGGACATGTTGAAGCAAATGGCCATAGTCAAATCAATGAAATGGGCACCTCTAGTTTCAAAGAAAGATCACTGGATTAGAAGAAAATACTAGGGTTATAGAGATCAGCGATTTGGAGAAGGAACTCAACAAAGAGCACAAAGGGGAGAACTTGCAAGGTGTGCGAATGTCAGAAATAAATCCAGGGGAGGTATAATGCTTGAAGTTTTCTTTTCATCTTCCTTTACATTGTCAAGGATTTGATTTTGTAGGAAGGAGAAAATCAATAATATTGCAAGTCTTTGTCAAGATAAATCACCAAAATACCACTATTTTCATCTGAAATCCTTTTATTCCTGTAATGTCTAAAACCTTCTTGCTAATTGGAGAATAAGTGTGCTTCAATTTGGTATACTTTAAGATAAAGAAAATAGATGCCAATTTTGACACAAACCATCTTTTAATTTATACTGTCTCGTTACTGGATAAGGAATAATAATTAGTTCGCTAACATCCAGCACCAGATTGACAGAAATTTGAGGATCACAAGACCCTGTTAACAGAAGGAGATCTAAATAACCCAGATGTGAGGTGCCAGGCTATAAAGGCATGTATAAGCATTATCTCTAAATATTTTGCTTTAACCAATTTTTTTGTTAGACCAAAACTTTGACACAAAGTTAAATTGCAGGGAAAGACAATAACAATTTGAAGGCCCTCAATGACACCGAAAACACTCCTAATTGTTTGGAACATCAATCAAGTTATTTTCCTCTTGGATTTATCAATGACATCACAAATGACATATTCTTGGAATGGATGAGTTCGACTGTCCATCAATCTTTGATACTTACGAGAAGGTCGAGGTTAAGCATTGATTTTTCGTCTCAAGCCTCTATGTAGCTGAAACGTTCTATCATATCGAGCCCTCAGAAAAAGGGGTAGTTCATTTGGATCCAAGTGAGGAACAGGATTTTGCCATACCAAAAGCAGAAGATGTGAGAAAAGGTCTGAATAAAAGTTCCTTTTATACCAAGTTTAAGGCATTCACCAAAGATATGTTAATGGGGATCAAAATCTCGAGTAGGCCATCCAGGAAACCTTTCCCAGTTACGGAGATGATGAATTCCTTTGCTAGTATAATGTCACTTCATTAACATCATGACTCTGTGGGGTAGTTTGAAAGCATGTTGATGCAAAGAGTGAGCTTTCAAGTTACCTAGCCTTTGCTAGGGGAATTAGGTAGTAAAAAGAAGAATAGTGCCTCTTTTATCAGTGTTGGAGAACATGCATTTCCAACCATTTTTAAACTGGAAATGATCTTTTCTCCACAGTTCCACTTGTCTCTCACCTGAAAGAGAAAAGTTTGTTCTTCTTCCTTTTCCTTTTTCATTGAGTCTATTGTAATTTGAAACTAGCAAGCCTCCATAAAAAAATTAAATAGTTTATTAAAAAATTTATAAAAATATAAAATGTTAGATATTTTTAAAAGTTAGCATACTAAAAGAATAAAATAAAAATTAGAAAATGCCTGAAAATGTAAGGAGCCCACTAATGATTTCCACGGTTTAAATAAAAGAAAAAAATTCAGTTATTAAATTTTAAAAACATTTGAAATTTAATTATTTAAATAAACTTTGTAATAAACTATTAAAATTTTTAGCATTATAATTTGATGGTGAGCCTAGCTCCTATAAGAAATGGAGCTATCTATTTTGATTAGTGCCAAATATTTATAAATAAGCCTTATAAGAAAAATTAGAATGTTATCATTTTGACATTACAATTATAAATAGGCCTAATAATTTCATACACATATATTGACTTGCAAATGTGGTGAAAATTCCGGCCCAAATCAAAATCACCAACCAATAAGTAAATCACACAGAAGCCAAGTTAAGGACCTACCCCTTGTCTTTTCATTCCTGCATGATTTAAACATAAGCTCACTTCAAACCAGGCTCAGTTGCATGAGTTCTGTAGTTTCTGGTTTCCTATTTGTGAAACGGATTTTCATTGCCAGAGAAGAAAAGCATAGGAAAACAGATAAGGTGTATATAAAAAACAGTAGCACATCCATGGAAGAAAACGCATCTGTTACAATTCATCCCTCCCTGTTCTTCCACAATCATCTTTGCCACTGAAAATCGCCCAGAACCCATTTCAAGAATCTAATGTCGGATTAGGAAATCCCTGCAAAACTTAATTCCTAGAGGACCCAGAAGAGATATCTGCTCATCTTCATCAGCTACCCTCGCGATCTGTTCTCTAGGGTTTATATCTCTTGGATCTGATGTTGATGTCCTTGGGTCTTTCTGGGCGATTTCTAATATAAGTTCTTGGTATTATCTTCTTGCCCGACCCCTCCGAAGAAGGAGTCTCCACGGTTCTCTCATACTCCTCCCTCAAATTCGCCAAATCCTCTGCACTCAAGACAGACACCAGAGCATCCAGATCTTCCTCTGGAAGCTGGTACTTGATAGCGACCGACTCACCATAGATTTCCGACTAATCTCCAGCTCCTAGAGTTTTTGTTGATCTTCCTCATCTCGATAGCTATCGTCATAGGATTCGTCTTCAAGACGAGCCATGGTGATCTGGATCTCGCTGCTCCGATCTGAGTCAGCGGACTGGAGTGGAGGATCTGGTCGACGGCGCATAAGTACCAATCGACCTCCCTGTCGATCTCCGTCGAAGCTCATGCATTCTCTAGCCTGACGTCGTCGAGTCCCATCGCATGATTAGCCTGTGTGCCACCTCGATTCGGCCAGATGGATCATCGGTAACCTCCAGTTCTAACGGCTACGATCAATTTTCGAGTGGTTCCATGGATGAAGAAGGAGAAGCTTCAGTTGCAGAAGAAAAAAGATTGAAGAAAAAGAAGAATAAGCAGATGATAATGTTTTGGTGCATATGCAACAGCAATTTTTAGCCTTTTGGTCAAAGGGTTATGGCCTATGGGAGAAATACTATTTACGATCCTTGCAAGAGATTTTAGGAGATCTAAGTTTAAAATATACTAATTACCAAAAAGATAAGAAAGATGGAAAGAGATTACAGGATGAGAGATTTTAAGATTTTAGGAAGTTGACCTATGCTCTAAAAAAAAATAAGGGGTGCCAGTATGGCGCCCTCCAGGGGCCTTCATTTTTAGAGTTTTCGTATATATAATTAGCAACAAAGGCTCGTACTTAGCCCGGGCCCAATAATAAAAGAGTCACATTTTAAAACTTGTCGTATTATTTGCACTTAAATATTATTTTAGATTAATATAACATAAAATAATTTATAAATTAATTTAGTGCATTTGCTAACTTGGTGGAGATAATTGAATTTTATATTAATGTAACATAAATTAATTTAGTGTATTGTTAAATCAATGGAGATAATCGAAAAATATAAATATAATTTTAAAGAAGATAATTGAGAAAGTTTGAATATAATTTTCTTACCAGGTTTGAATATCAAATGGTTCTTATCACACCTCAGGGGATTTATGCAGCTCCACCTGAAAGTGAAGGGATTAATCTAGCCAAAAGTGTAGTTATTTTGTAAAAAGAAAAAGTATAATAGCTAGAGGCCAAAAGTTAATATATATCACGTAGAAATGGAAAGATAAAAACATTTTCTCAATAAATACAGCAAAAGTACAAATATTTGATCCTATCTAAAATTTTAGAAATATTCATAAAATCATAATAGCATTATAACATTATTAGAAACGTATGAGTAATCCACTCGAATTAAAAAAAAAGTTTTAATTTGAAAGGAGAAAAAATGGAGAAAAGCTTTAGAAAAAACAAAAAATAATGGGTGCCGAAGTGGCACCCTTTAGAGGCCTTCATTTTTAGAGCTTTAATATATAAAATACCATGTTCGCTTGAAGCAACTGAAAAGATGATATTTATTTAGCAACACAATTAAACCCGTAAGGTAAACAAAGAGAAAAGACCCACGTCAGTTCATGTCATTCTAATATTTCGCCTTTTTACTCATTAGTGGAGCCCAAATACATTATTATTTTTTTAAAAATTGTTTAGAAAAAAAGACTAAAAATAGATTAAAATAATATGGTAAAAACAGATATATTGTATGAAATAATAATGTGCAATGTTATTATTAATAATAAATGAAAATAAGAAAACAAAAGGAAATGTTACAATTGCACAAAGTGAACTGAAAAAAAAAGAAATTCTATAAATTCTTGTTAAGAATGGCAAAAAACAGTATATAAAATATTAATAACAAAGAAGAAAAAAAAGCTGTTAAAACCAATTAATAAAATGAAATACTAAAAAGAATATATCCAAAATAAGAGATAGAGGAGTTTGAACAACTATTACGAAATTCGATTAAGATTTAAAAAAATTAAAAAAATAACTAAAAAATATAATAAAATAATTGATATTTAAACACTTTTGCAAGGGATATATCTCAATTATGTGCAAAACCCAGGATAAAAAACTCCTCATTAGTAAAGCCATACCTTTGGACGATTTTGGCAACAGCCTGTTCGCAGAGTTCTTTATTTGCAAAACAAAAAAAATAAAAAAATAGCCAAATCACAACTACCCCAGACCGATTCTTACTCTAAAAGGCAGAATACATGAGGAAAAAGAACCGAAATGCCATACCTTACAATGTCAACTAACAAATCGGCCTCCAACAACAACAACAGCAAGAAGAAGAAGAAGAAGAAGAAAAGGCAGTTGCTTTAACGGCTCCGCTTGGAAAACCATACAATCCGGAGAGGTTTGGAACGGAATGGCACGAACTTGATTCAAAGCTATCGAAGCAGAAAGCAGCATATTAGAAATCATTTGGAGAGTTTTTGTGCTTTGGGTGTTTTGGATTACCATTTACCATCCTTTGTGTTGCTTTTTAGGAGGATCATCTAAGGGAAGTGTCACTCAATGACACCAATTTTCTTTCCCAATCTCACATTTAACAGAGGATATTTCCAAACCTCTCCCTCTCCCATAAAGTAAGACACCAAAAATAAAAAGCGGAGAGGGACGTCATGACAGCCCGCCGCGTGTCTTTGGCCTCGTGCATCGTCCACCACAAGATTCGTCTCTCATTCTCGAAATTTCCATGAAAAATTAAAACGGATTAAATAAAGCACTGCTGACGTGGCGCCACTCTTCTAGCCTTTGCCTCCAAATCTACAGTACATCACCATTGTACCTCAAAACATTCGGTCCACCACTCAAATCCAACGGTGGGCCCATCTTTAATCAGATCCTACCCGTTCATAGATCCTAAAACCTAACTTTTTGCAGATAAAGGAATTTTCAATCCAATCAGTTGATCTTGTACCGTTGGATTTGAAGTACACTCCACAATGACATGATCTCATCTGACGGTGAGATGGAAAGGAACTGATTTTGAAGTTTATTAGAAAATGGTGTAAGATGCAAGCCTTGATATCATTCAAATGGTTAAGATTAGATTAAGGTGGGCCCCACTTGATATAACGAAGTTTGTATTATGCTGCCACTAGGCTGTACAATGGTTTTGCCCCTCCTCAAAGCTGTCAAAGACGCTTCTTAGTCTCTATTTCTCTCTCTCTCTCTCTCTCTCCGACTTCCGACAGTTCTGTTCCGGAATCTAGGGCTTGTTTTCTCAAAAAGAAGGGATTTTTCCGGTGAAAAGGAGGCAAAGATTCTATTTTCCAGCAACATTTTCCGGTGAAAAGCAGAGATCCATGAACTCGACTTCTCAAGTCTAGAAAGATGAGAGAGAGAGAGAGACGTTTGAGATCTGATTACCTTTTTCGAGCTTCTTCGTATTTGTATGATGTCGATGAAATCAATTCGAGATCGATCACTGTAGCAGCAGAAGAGGGAAAGAAGGCATAATAGAATCCGAGTGAAGTCCACGATCTTCTTCTTCTTCAGATCCGATCTGAGCGAAGGTGGCGACGGAGGGTTCTTGGCGGCGGGGGGTTCTTGGATCCGGTATGAGCGAGTTCGCGGAGGCCTGTGATCTTCTTCTTCTCCATATCCGATCTGAGCGAGATGCCGCGAGAGGGTTTCGAGATCAATCACTCTAGCAGAAGCAGAGGGAAAGAAGGCATAACAGAATCGAAGTGAAGATCGCAATCTTCTTCTTCTTCAAATCCGATCTAAGCGAAGATATGAGCGAAGGTGAGCGAGATGCCGCGAGAGGGTTTCGAGATCGATCACTGTCGCAGAAAAAGAGGGAAAGAAGAGGGTTTCGGGATCGAGTGAAGGCCACGATCTTCTTCTTCTTTAGATCCGATCTAAGCGAAGGTGGCGACGGAGATCTTCTTCTTCTTCAGATCTTCTGTGAGCAGCGTCTTCAGATCTGATGTTAGTGACTTTTCTTCAAATCGAGATTGATCACTGTCGCAGAAGAATAGGGAAAGAAGAGGTTTTCGAGATATGCTGTGAGCGGCGTCTTCAGATCTGATGTTGGTGACTCTTCTTCATATCTCATTCTTATGATTATGTGATAAAAAAAGAGATCGAAAAAGATGGAAAGTGATAAGAAAAGATATCGAAAAAGATTAAAATTGAGGAGAACTGGGATACTGAGGTGACGCCCTAAAAAAAAGCTGCTAATGTGGCACCCCCAAAGCCTCGGTTTTTAGAGCTTTAATATATATAACTAGCAACAAAGACCCATATTAAGCCTGGCCCCTAAAAAAGAAATAAATTTGGACATATTTAATTGTTAGGCACAAGCTTATTGGCTTATTTATAAACTAAAATTGGATTTATAAAATTAATCTTAAAAATTAGCAGTGGTATATTTATTTTTTTAAATTTATTTATTTTTTTTTTTAGTATCAAAATAAAAGGCCCCATGTTAAGCCCATTAAAATGTAGTATACTCAAAATATACTATTAGTGAGTATTCTAATGAACACATATTTTTAATTAATACCCGTATATCCCAATATCATACAACCTTCATTTCTAAAGTAAGATATTAATATAGATTTAATACTTAAATAGTATGACTGGAGGGAGATAAATTATAGGATTTTAAATGTGTTAAATTAGTTTTCTGCACTATAGTAAAATCTTAAAACTTACGGGCTAGGAATCCAATGCCATTGGGATGGTGATGTAGCAATGAAAAATTAGTTCTTTTGTGAATAGAATCATTATTAAGTGTTTTAAAAAACCCTTGACAAAATCTCCTAAGCTTGTATAGGATAACAGTTGTGAAGAAGAAGAAGGAAGAGTAACCTCTTGTGGATGACTGCAAATGACTGAAGACTCTGAATACCCAAGTTGCAAAGCTATAAAGAATCTTTCTAACAGCAATAAGAAAACAAAAGAAAAAAAAAAGAAATAAGAAGAAGACAAGAAGAAAAGGAAAAGGAAAAAGAAAAAGAAGAACAAAGAAGAGTTACCTCTTGCGGATGGCTGCCAATCAACAACTCTAAATACCTAAGTTGCAATCTTATAAATGCAATCTTGAAAAATTGAATTTTTCTTACCAGCAAGAACAAAAAAAATAAAAAATAAAAAATAAGAAAAAGGAAGGAAAACTTACCTCTTATGGATAGTTGCCAATGAACCAATAATATAGATTACCTAGTTGCAACTGTGAACAATAAAAGAAACAGCCAAATAAAAAAAAATTCAATTGCAGGAGAGAAATCAGATGGATGGCTACAACCCTTTTTTATGGATGCATGGCTACAACCTAAGATGGGGATTTTGAACTCAATTGTTCTAGGGCCACCTGTACATGGGCCCCCACATATGAAGTTTCAAGATCAGGACACTATGCATTTTGGGGCTCAGTATTGGGGGCGATATCAGGCCCAACCCACCTAAGCCCGGGTCCAATATGGATATATGAAAAGATCTAAGGATGGCCCCAATTAGCTCTCTGTAAACCATTCTCTCCTCTCTCTCTATCTCCTCTATCTCTATCTCTCTATAATTTCTAGGTTCTGCGTTGATCGACCGAATGCAACCCTTGCAGCTGCCATGGCAGAAGAAATCTCAAAGCTTGTCGAGGTCTCTTTCCTTTCTCTCTATCTCCTCTATCTTTATCTCTCTGTCATTTCTAGGTTCTGTGTTGATCGATCGAACGCAAGCCTCGTAGCTGCCATGGCTTAGAACCAAAGGAGGCCAACGATGAAGAAGTAGCCCCAGAACTGAAAGAAGTGGAGGTCCGGACAAGGCTAGAGCCAGGCCAAGTAGAGGGATGGAGTAGGGGAGGACTAAGGGAAGACCGGTTGGCCGCCCGATCTGTGCAAGTTCATATGCTAATGTGCCGTGTGAGGGGCGAAGTCCGAGTGAAGGCTGATTTGATCCGATCTGAGCGAGATCTGATTTTCGTCAGTTCTGGAAGTCGAGGCCGCAGGAACGCCACTGCTGATGACGGTCTTCAAGCAGTCGGTTCCCCTGTTCTTCTTCTTCTTCTTGAGATCTGATTTGAGCCGAGTCGAGATAAAACACCGTTGCGATCTAAGGCTGAGGGCGGTGCAATCTAATGCTGAGGACGTTTGAAAGATTCGTACGATGTTCTTGAGGCAGTCGGCTCCCCTATTCTTCTTCTTCTCTGAGCAATGATCTAATTCATCCGATTTTCAGGGCTTCTTCCTGGCATAAAATAGGCGTCGGCTCCCTTATTCTTCTTCTTCTTCTTTGAGCAATGATCTGATTCGGCCGATTTTCAGTGCTTCTTCTTGGCATAAAATAGGCAATTTGATTGATTTGTAGATCGATTGAGTTGGAGTTGGAGTTGGAGTTGGAGTCCGAAAAAATTGGCATAAAATTTGCGGTTTGATAGATTCGTAGATCGATTTTGTGCAGATTTTCGTAGATATTTTGTGCAGATTTTCATAGATAGATTGAGTTGGAGTTGGAGTTGGAATTGGAACTGAAGTCCAAAAATTGTGCAGATTTTGTGGCATAAAATTTGCAGTTATTCTTCTCTTAGCAATGATCTGATTCGTCCGATTTGCGTTTTGATTTGATTTGATTGTTTCAACGGCAGAAATTTTTATGCCCACGTGACGCTCTAAGGGAAAAGAAAAATATAGGGCGCTGATGTGGCACCCCTAAGAGCTCCATTCTTAGCTTTACTATATATAATTGAGGCAGTATTTGTACTAATTAAAATTTTATTTTTAGAATCCCAAATACAATTATAAAGTGGTTTAGCTTGTCTGACTTGTTGCATAGTTCTGATCAGGCTACACCTGGGAATATCCTTCACACCTATATGAGGTTAAAAGGTCATGTCTTTTATGGATTAACATGTTGTGATACAGAGTGGCCGAATCTATGTTTTCATCTTACTTGATTGAAAATTTGCCAAAAAATGACCAACATGTATCCATTTGATTCAAATGATCAAGGTAAATAGAGGAATGCCCAAACCATAAAAAAGATGCCGGATCCTCTTAATCTCCCTGCTAGAGAAATCCTAAGTTGAGGGAGTAGAACTCCACAGTCATGCCTATTTATTGAACATTTGAACGGTTCAAAATATATAGGATTGCTCAAATTTTGTTCCAATATGAGTTGGCTAGAATGGATAATATGATTAATACAATATTATGTATTATTAATCGTATTTATTTAATTACGTTATTAATCATGTGGTCAATCTTATAGTAGGGCTAACTCTATTGAATTAAACTTTGAAAATATCTAATATATGGTGAGAATGCTCATTTTGAACTACTCGGATTTTCAATAGATGAACCATACTGTGCGTTGGCACACTGAGAACTTTTTTAATCTTCCCAACTGCAGGTAACTCTATTTGTGGATTAAATTACCGTTCACAACCAGTGCACAACCCAAGATAAAAGCACGGTTAACACTAATTAGATTTATAGGTAAACTGAGTGCATGATAATGGTTTGTTAAGGGCCAGGTCGGGCCAGACAGGTCAATGCTTGTTCAAGCTTCGCCTATTTAGTTATCAGACCTAACATTCAGGCTTGGATCCACCCTAAGGTCCTCAATTCCAACCTATCCCAGCTCATTTACACAATAAACAATCGTTGATGCTAAATTGTCAGCCTGTGCTGTGGCTCCAAGAATACATCGGCCATGAACTGCTCCATTTATCTTCTCTTGAGGCAGAAACTTAGGCACTGGTCCAGTTCATGCGCCTTAAAACCCAAAATCCAGCCTAATATGGGCTGTGGGCTGGACTTGGGCTTTCCCCGCCAACTGCATCCATTGTGCTGGAAAGCCAAAGTTTGATGACTCTATTGCGCACCAACTCTGTGGCTCTTCTTCTTGTCTTCATTCCCTATCAAACAAGAGTAAGCAAATAACAAAGTCATTTCTTCCTTGGCGATTTTCATGGGCCCGTTGGCCTAGTCTAAGCCTATTTTTTTAGATATTGGCCTAAGTAAGATTCAGGTTTGAATCTGGCCCACAAGATTGGATGTTAGTCCTGAACCAGCCCATTTTCAGACTTTTAAGTATGCACAGCCCTGGGCCACATAACACAGGACTGGGTTGAGCTGGGCTTGGACTTCCCCAGCCCAAGGGAACTATTTGGTACTCTTCGATCAACAACCTCCTCCATCGATTTATTACGGTTCGCCCCCTTTTTATTGATTCTGTTTCCAACAATTGCACTTACCGTTGGATCGTGGATGATCATGGGCTTATGGTTTTGGATATGATCAGCTACTACAGGTTTAGCCAGGACCACATTCAACAGGGGTGAGAAATTTAAAAAAAATAGATTATATGAATATGATCTTTCGATGGGGCATTATTTGCTTCAAGGGGCCTCCATATTTTCAACCGCCTGGATCACATACAGAGCGAAATAAGTGGTGTCTCGGTGTTTCTGGCCTTTGCTATTTGGTGCATGGATACTCTTATTAGTAGCTGACTCTTATGTTTTTTACCCTGTGTAACACTCCAATCCCACTTAACCCCGTTTAGCGACTAATAAATGATGCCTTAGTTGTTACCGGTGTTTTGCTTTTATTTTGGTGTTGTTGTGGGTCATGGATAGGTAGTGGGGTTGAATTTAATCTCGATTAGGTAGGCATAAGCCGTTTTCGTAATTTTAGATTTGTGAAGATGTCGTCAGTGATGCATCATCTTGGCGTCAACACGTGTATTTTATTGAGCTCATTAACTTTCGTAATTCACTTGTATGCTAGAAATATCATTTGCTTCCGTTGGAATGTCAATATCCTTGAATTGCAATTTGTGTGAACGCTCGGACCTTTTTGCAATTTTCCTTCAGCTTTATCCTATAAAAGCCAACTACCACCGACCTTCTCCCTCACTCTCTTCTTTCTCACGTTGGCTCTTTCCCCTCTTCCTCTTTCTCTCGATTTTTCCTCTCTTTTCTCCTTAAGCAAGCCAAGTTAGAAGAGGAACTGGGAGCACTTCGTCTTCATATCTTTCGTGTGACTTAGGTACGCTTGGTTCTCGTCCTTCCTTTCTTCTTTTCTCGTTCTTCATGGCTATGCTCACGAGTTTTCTCTCTCTTTCTCATGCCTAATAGTTTTGTGACGAATTTGAGCCCAAGGATAACCGAGTTCGGGTTAGACTTCATTTAAGGCAAGTATAAGCATGATTTGCTTGAGCACAAGTTGGTATGAGATGATTCTTCTTCGTCTCTTGTTGCTTATGCATGTGTGTCATGAGAATTACAGCCCTTTACCTTGAAGTCATATTGCTTTTGGTTGTTTCCACAATTGCAAATGTTTCAACAGCAAGTTCGTTCTGTATCAAAACAAACTATCCGACTGGTCGGGCTTCAGAGCCGACCAATCGGACAACTCCAGACTGCTGTAACATAATCGAAATTCGACCGGTCGGGCACCTATCCGACCGATCGGTTTTGTAATGCCATGTTTCCTGTGAATTGGTCCGTACACTTGGAACCTTGTATTCTATCCTATTCTTCTGTTTTCCACAACAACCAAGGAACCTTTTAGGCTCTTTTCACGGGCCCTGTGGCTTGTGAATTCTATGAGGAAGTCGTTCCAAGACCTCCAATAAAAGGGTAGGTATGTATTTGACCTAGTAGGGCCTTCACATTAAAGGCTGACGTGACCCTTTACCTGCCCAATGGACTACGAACATTGCATGAATGGTCTTGAGAGCTATGACACATTCATGTGTGAGTTGTTCAGTGTTAAGCACCTCCCCATGGGTGTTAGTTTCAGGGACTGCGATGCACACGTACTTTATACTGTAACATTAGACAACAGTGTATCAAATAACTGAAAACTACACCATCATGCATGGTTAGAAACATTGAATAACTAGTATAGGGTTGGCTAGTAAAAGACCGTGATTCCTGAACACGAATTTGAGTAGCATTAACGACGTGCATTCTTTGATATGATTTGTCTGGTACTTGTTTACTATTTGATTCAGTAAGTTTAAGTTTCGTATGGTTTCTCTTCATTGAGTATGTATGCACGTATAATATGCTCGATATACAATGTTCTTATATGCATGTTCTACTCATGAGCTAGTACATAATTGACTCTATCTTGTCAAGCACTACTCAGCCTCAGCCTTAGTATGCCCGACGGGGTGACTTTGGCGAAGTTTGTATGGCCTCTCTACAGTGAGTATATGTCTTGGGACTTCCGGACCCCAGGAACACGAGACTCATTCGTACCCTAACCCGGTCGATAGTGTTCTCAGCATGTTATAAGATCCCTGTATGGGAGCACTTAGCCAATGTAGTAGCCACCTAGTTATGTACATATCACGTTTATCTTGATTCTAGTTGCATGCCTTATTTAATGCACACCTGCCTAGTAGACGAACTTGCCATGCTAGAATTTACATCATGTTATTTTATTCTAGTAGATACAACATGCGTTCACTCGTTATTGCTTATGCTATGCTGCATCGTCGTATTCATGAGTTGTCCTTGGTATTGCAGGCTCAGATCTGTCCTCTGACCCCTTGACAGTCAGCCAGACTCCTAGGGAGACCCCAGAAGCCCCATCAGGGTTAGAAGAGTGGATGTAATCCTCCACTGGAGCGCGAAGATCTCATTCATGCATTCCAGTCTCCTTCCTATTGGGATCCTTTGGATTTTTGGGATTTTGAATGTATTCATGTTGGATATCTGTATTTTGAGTTATTCCGTATACCTCTAATCTTTTGTATCTTAGTATATTATTGTGTTTACGTGTTTTTCCTTGTTATGTTTGATAACTACAGCTTCCACGTACATGTATGGCATGCGTGAATCTTCCCTTGTGCGTGTGCATTTAGACCGGGTCTGAGTGTATATGCACGGGAGTACATGTGTTACTGGTTAGGTTGTTCTAACCCCCAATCTCCTGGGCTTAGGTTGTGACACCCTATTTTGTTTGGTACGGCCTAAAAGGACTGGGACCATGAGAGACATTAGCCATGGGGAGAAAGATCGGCTCACATCCAAATTTCTAAATTGCAGTTAAAAATATATACAGTAGAAGAATAAAAGAACTAGCAAATAAATTAATCACACACCACAAAAAGAAGATACTCAAATTTTTACATTAAAAACCCTACTCGAGAAAAACTACGGGCCTTTTTCGGACCAACAAAAATCAAGTACTAATAATGAGCAATTAAAAGATATACTCACAAACCATTTTCCAATTACAACTCAATATAAAGATTATAGTACTTCTTGCACAATCCTGCTCGAAATTGACTGCTCTCCGCGTTTGAAATAACCACCTTGAATTTGGAAGGTGAATGCACCATCTACAAGAGAAGTCAATCTTCTACTAGAAAATAGAAGCACAAATTTCTAGAATTTAAAGCTTCAGCACAATATCTCCAATGGCTGCTCTAGAGAAGAAGGGTATCTCCAATGTGTATTATCACATTAGAATAGGGAGATGGATGCATCAAAGTTAAGAGAAAAATACCTTTTAAATAACCCATAATTCATGCCTTAATTAGGGTTAGAGTACTTGTAGAACAGACTGGTAGGTGCGACACAAACAGGAAACAATTTTGTATAGGAAAGTGGGTTTCTGTGCATTGAGCACGAGCCAGCTGAATGGGTGCTCAAGCACACTAGTTTCTGCTTGGAAAGTCTACCTTAGGCACTCAAGCGCGAATGTAAATTTTACACTTTTTTGCAAACTTTCCGAGACCATAACATCATCGTTTTAGCTCCAATTGAAGTAATCTTGGAATATACAGATATCATCATCATAATCATCATCAAAGCCTTATCCCAATCATGTTGGGGTCAGCTATATGAATTTTATTTCTCCATTCCGTTCTATTTTGAGCTAAATCTTTCGATAAGTGCAACTTCTTCAAATATGAATTAATGACTTCCATCCATATTTTCTTCGGCCTACCCCTACCTCTTAATGGACCCTCCACCTGTATATCTAAACTTTTTCTCACCGGTGCCATTACTGGCCTATGCTCAACATGCCCAAACCATCTTAAATGAGTTTCTCTAATCTTATCTCCTATTGGTGCTACCCCTAAATGTTTTCGAAAGCGTTCATTTCTAATTTTATCTTTCCTAGTTTTACCACACATCCACCTAAGCATTCTCATTTCCGCTACATCCATCTTATGAATATGTGTCTTCTTAATTGGCCAACATTCTGCTCCATATGTCATAACTGGTCTAACCACTGTCCTGTAAAATTTTTCCTTCAATTTTGTTGGCATTTGTCTATCACAAAGTATTCCCGAAGCTAGTCTCCACTTCAGCCATCCAGCTCTTATCCTATGCTTCACATCTTCGTCAATCTCCCCATCCTTACTAATCATCGAGCCTAGGTACCGAAAAGAATCTTTACGTGGTATCTCATGAGTTTCAATTTTGACAGTGGTTTCAACACTTTGTATATGTCCACTGAAATTGCAATCCATATATTCTGTCTTTGTACTACTTATTTTAAAGCCTCTAGATTCTAATGCCCTCCGCCATCTCTCAAACTTTGCATTTACACCCTCTCTTGATTCATCCACCAATACTATATCATCTGCGAACAACATACACCATGGTACTTCTTTTTGAATATGCACAGTTAACTCATCCATAATTAATGCAAAGAGATAAGGGCTTAAGGATGATCCCTGATGTAAGCCTATAGTCACGGGAAATCCGCCCGTCTCTCCACATGCGGTTTTCACATTTGTTATTGCACCTTCGTACATATCCTTTAAAATTTCAATGTAACCTCTTGGGACATTCCTCTTCTTTAAGACCCACCAAATTAAATTCCTCGGTACCTTATCATAGGCTTTTTCCAAATTGATAAAGACCATATGTAGATTTTTCCTCTTTGCTCGGCATTTTTCCATTAATTGCATAAGTGAAAAGATAGCTTCCATAGTTGATCTCCCTAGCATAAAACCAAATTGATTTTCCGAAATCTTAGTCTTTTTTCTCAATCTTTGCTCTATTATTCTCTCCCATAACTTCATAGTATGACTCATAAGTTTAATCCCTCGATAGTTGGTACAATTTTGTATATCTCCTTTATTCTTATATATAGGCACTACAATGCTTCTTCTCCATTCATCCGGCATTTTCTTTGTCACAAATATCTTATTGAATAGTCTACATAACCAACTTATTCCAACCTCTCCTAAGCATTTCCATACCTCTATTGGAATACCATCTGGGCATGTTGCCTTTCCTGTCTTCATTCGCTTCAATGCTTCCTTCACTTCCACCCCTCTAATTCTACGGAGAAAAGTATACTCTTGTAATGAAGTATCCTCCTCCACTCTTGTATCGCCCAAATATTCTTCATTTAAAAGTTTACTAAAATATTCTTTCCACCTTTCTATAATATCGTTGTCCTTCACCAAAATATTTTCCTCATTGTCCTTGATACATTTGACATGATCTAAGTCCCTACTTTTCTTTTCTCTTATTTTTGCAAGCTTAAAAATATCCTTTTCTCCTTCTCTTGTTCCCAACCTATTATAGAGGTCATCGTATGCTTTGAACTTTGCACTACTTACTACTTTCTTAGCTTCTTTCTTTGCCTTCTTATACAACTCAAAATTTTCTATACTCTTAGTCCCCTGCCAAACTTTTGTCGAATAACTTCCTGAACCTCCATACTCCACCACCATGTTTCTTTATTAATATGTCTCTTCCATTTTGATTCTCCAAGTACTCCTTTGCAACATTCCTAATGCAATTAGCCATTTGATTCCACATTACTGTAGTTTCTCCTTCAATATTCCATTCTCCTTTCTCAATCATTTTGTCCTTAAATATATTTGCCCTTTCCCCTTTCAAATCTCTCCACCTTGTTTTAGGGTCCATTTTGTTTACTACTGCTCTCTTTTTACTTCTAATGCAAATATTTAAAACTCCAAGCCTATGTTGCGTAGTCAAATTCTCTCCTGGGATAATCTTACAATCTTTATAAGCCAATCGGTCATGTTTTCTAACTAGAAAAAAGTCTATCTGACTCCTATTACTCCCACTTTTATATGTAATTAAATGCTCATCTCTCTTTTTAAAGTAAGTATTTGCTACTATAAGATCAAATGCCACTGCAAAGTCCAATATAGTATTTCCGAAGTCATTCTTTTCTCCAAATCCATGCCCTCCATGCACTCTCTCATATCCTCTATTATTCTTCCTATATGCCCGTTTAAATCCCCTCCAAGGAAAATTTTATCACTATTTGGGATTTCTCGCATTAAATCATCCATCTCTTCCCAAAATTGTCTTTTCACACTTTCTTCTAGTCCTACCTGGGGAGCATATGCACTAATGATATGAATTATGTCTTCCTCTAGTACTAGTTTAATTGCTATAATTCTATCACCAAACCTCTTTACCCCCACAATTTTCTCTTTTAAATCCTTATCTATAATTATACCCACTCCATTTCTTGTATTACTCTTTCCTGCATAGAAAAGCTTATACCCATCCATGAGCTCCTTAGCTTTATTCCCTTTCCACCTTGTCTCTTGTATACAAGCCACACTAATTCTTCTTCTTTTCATCACCTCAACCAACTCTATGCTCTTGCCTGTCAAGGTTCCTATATTCCAAGTAGCAAGTCTAATTTTCATATTCCTCCTCTTTTTCTCATGGACTAACTTCTTTAACCGCATTAACCCAAAGTCATGCGCACACTTTTCACTGTAGCCGGGCGATGCTGCAATGCGTCGCTTAAAGCGGGAAACGCCCTAGCCTTATCGTGAAATATCATTTGTTCAAAATTCATATTTGGGTTGTGACAAAGTTTTACGCTGGCTGTCACCTACCTAACGCAACCCTCCTCCTTTACCCGGGCTTGGGGCCGGCAGCAAAACTGGCAGAGTGGCATTTGATCTTTCTAATAGTAGATAGCTTTCCTTAATTTAATGCTTGGTTTGTGAGATATGACCTTTTTAATCCATATTCACATTAGAAAATCACGTCAAAATACTCCAAATTGTATTATTTCTTCAATTTCTTCACTTTAGTGCATCCGGTAACTATACCACATTTCATTCTAAAATGAATAAAAAATTACAGTCAATGGATGATCGTGAGTTCCAAGTGCAGAACAACGATGTAGTAATAAAATTGGTAAGGCTAGATTGATCCATAGGAAGCAATATGTTTAAAAACTTTTCAACTTGTACCTACCCTAAATAAAATCTAAAACTAACCTAAATTAAAAAATAAAAATTACAATTACTTCGAATTTGCAAAAAATGAATTAATTCCAAACCAAATAAAGAAAAGAAATGTTCCTAAACTAGAAAACTCTAAAACTAACACTTTCTAAAAACTAAAAGTGCTGCAAAATAAAACTAAATTAGAACTTCCAATAATAGAAAAAAAATAGAAATTTACTAAAAATAAAACTAACATAATTAGAAACCAAAAAAATGTAAAGTTTGAAACTTTCCTAAGTTAGCAAACTAAAGTAGGTTAAAAATCTAAAAGTAAATTGGAGCCTTCCTAATACAAAGCCAAAACTTAATATGCATTGAACTAATGTTTACTGCTGAAATTACCTATCCTTGAATGCATGAATAGTAATGAGAAACAACACTAAACAGTTGGTTGAAACAAGAAACTAGATGCATGAATGACTGCCAATATACTTCCAGAAATCAGATTTAGAAGTCTAATTCTCTTAAGTTTCAGAACTGAAATTGCTCAATAGTATGCACAGAAAGTTAGCTGTAAATTAATTCAAAACAGTCCCCATCACATCTCATAAACCGGCCAACATGTGCCTTTGTTTAGACCTGTATTCCACACTAAGCCCGAACTGTATTTACTTGTAATTTAATTTTGATTTTTTATATTTCAGAATTAGCTTAAATACCAAGCGCAAAAGAGGGTAGCACATGTACCAATCTAATTGTGTGGTTCGGCTAAAACAAATTTGGATTCGGACTCAATTATGGACTGCTTTCACCACAAAAAATTCTTAACAATCAAATCTGGAACTATGATTTCTAATATCCATATTATCAACACTCACAAAATTTATTCTAAAACAAAAACATGTGCCTGAATCTCATACTAGTTTCAGCAATTAAACTATTCTAAACAAAGTTGCTTATAAACTTTTAAAGTGTGCAGGACTTTAAATAAAAGTGCAAAAAAATAAAATAAAAAATAAAGGTGGTGTTCTGAAATCAAAGGTAGTGAGTTGAAACTAAAAGTGGTAAAAACTAAAATTCAAATGTGGTGATTTGCTTCTTTCACTATTATTCTCACTCTTCTAGAAAAATTAGAATTGCAAAGCCTAGGGTCTCATTCTTTAACTTGGGTTATCAATCCAAGTTGAGAATAACAAATCTTCTTTCTTAAATAAATAATTTGAAACCTAAAATAACAATCTTTTCCACTAAAAAATCTCTGTAGATATACCTCGTATTCCCTTAAAAAATGCCCTGGATTCGAAGAAAACAAGGAATTTTTGAAAGGTGACTAAGATATATTGATAGTTTTTATTCCAAGCTTTACCAATTATTTAACCAAAAAATAAAGATAACCTTATGGTATGGATTTACAAAACCAATATTAGGAAACACCAATAACAAGAATAAAAACTAAAAGAGACAAATTTATTAAAACTAGTGTGCAAGTGATTACATGAGATAGAGAATTAAAGAAAATTAAGTACATACTAGGATGACTTGGAACTCCTCTTTCTAGTTTAGAAAACAAGGGTGGTACTGTGGTCTTCGAAAAGAGCCCCCTTGATGGCTTGGGATGGAGAGGCAAAAGAGGTAGAGATGGTGTGTAGATCTTTATAGGGAGTGGTGAGTAGTTCAAATCATCCTTGAATGTCTTGTAGGTGGGCTATTTATATTTTTTCTATGCCCAAGTTACCTTCTTCGATTGCCTTGATGAAATCTTCAAATTGATTTGATTTGAGATAAGTGGGGCCCACTTGACTGGGATGGCCATGAGATGTCTTGCATGGCTGGCTGTGTATGGACGTTCATCTCTTCAAATTGAGGCTTATTTCTATTCTTGTAATGGCTACCTTCTTGAATTGGAATTCTTTGAGAGATAAATTAGCGAGGAAAATCCTCACTTGGAATTAAATGGGGCCCACATGAGTGGCTGATTTTAGACGTCTCATGCAATCCAAGGTTTTCCCTTTTGTTGCATTGTACAGTCAACTTTCCCTTTTGCATGGGGTGTTGTCTTCCTTGCAATTCTTTATCTTTGGCATAAGTCTTCTCTCCATTAGACTTCATTTCTTGGATTTTCTTTTTGGAGATTTCTTGAGATTATCTCTGAAATATCAAAAGATCATTTGGAATTATATAAGCAAAGATAGTGGGCTCTTTTTGGCTGCCCCACATATGTATGTGCGCGCATGTGCATGTGTGCAGGCCCCTAGTGCAATTTTCCACAATTTTTTGAAAATTCCTTTTCTTCCCTCTTTCTTTCTTTTCTTTCTTTTTTCAAGTGATTTATTCACTTTCATTCCTTGATTGTGGACCTTTTTCCTCATTTTCCTACAAGCAAAGTGAATTTTATGTGAAAAGATAAATTTTACCATCAGATCATAAATACGTGACTATGGGCCCATTGCTTATGAAATAACAATGTATAATGACATTATTGGACATGATTTTAATTAAATAAATAAATGATGATTGAAAATTATTTCATTTCATGGGAAATATAATTTTGGCATGACTTTCCAAAAATAGATTTTCAAAAATGACAAGTTTCATGATTTTTTGCAAAATGGTGAATTTTGGGAGAATTATGCAGGAAAATACTTTAATGAATTTAAAATACATGAAATCATTATATCACACTAAATGAGGTTCCTTTGAAACCATAAGTCCTTAAAATGATCTAATATATGTATATGAAAATATACATTTTTTTTGTCTTATCAATAGACCCAGAGCTTTGTCCAACACATGAATTAGCCAACATACAAAACTTCTAACAAACAATCCCTATAAAACACATGAATTAGCCAACATACAAAAATCCTAACAAACAATCCCTATAAAGAGGGAGAAAACTCAAGAAATCAATCTCTACATAGTTGGGGGAGAGAGGGGATATCCAACTATTGAGATAGTTCACAAAATTTATGAGCTGAATTAGAAACCCATCGAGGGCCCCAACTATAGATGAGGGTGTTCATTTTGAGAAACTTAGGGCTTGTTTGGTAGGTTTAATCTTATTTTTATAGACCATCCAAAATAGAGCTATAAAAAAAGATGCTAGAATTAAAATATGTGTTTGACCATGGAAGCATCTATTTTAAATAGATCATTTTAAATCAATAGTTAAAAGCTTTTCACAAATATATTGAGATATACTAGGTATCAAGCCTTGAAATTTTACTTTATAACCATGTTTGGCCTCCCAAAAAGATCTAACGGTTTGGATCTTGTGTTTGGGGCCCCTATTTTTAAAAAAAAAATATTTAATAATTCACGTTTTTACATAAATATCTCAAGTTTGGTGATGATCCAACGGCTGAAATTTGGTCTCACAATGGTCATTGACCTTCTACACATTTTCAATGGTTTGGATTGTTATTTATTGTCCCAGAAATAATAATAAAAAATAAAAAAGAGACTGCCTATGGACTAGTTTAAAATTGAGTATATTAAATCAATGGTTGAAAGTTTTTCACAAATTTCTCGAGATCCACAAGGAATCAATCCTTAAAAATTGACCCCATAGCCGTTTTTAGTCTTCCTAACATTTCCAATGGTTTGGATCTTGTGTTTGGGCCCCATAGAAGTCAAAAACTAATATCCAATGGCTCACGCTTTTTTGCACATATCTCGAGATTCATGATGATTTAACAGCTAAAATTTGGAAGGATGACCATGTTTGATCATGTGAACATTTTCAACGGTTTAGATCTGGATTTATCCTCTCGGATTTCGAGAAAAATTGAAAAAACCGAACTGGGCGTGATCCTTATAAATTACTGTAGCAGCGTCTCTTTTTTTCTTCCTCTAATTTGGAAATGCATCATGAGGAGGGCTGTGGGAAACAGAGGTAAAACCTCTACATATCTAAATTAGATGGAGCACAAAAGCACATGCCAAACACTCTCATTTTTACAAATTCTATTAGGTTTAGACATTTAGACAAAAAGATCCTAAAATTAGTGATGCCAAATATGCACTTAGACTTTCAATTATATGGGCTCCACTGTGGATTTTAACTCATTTGACCATAAGTCGATGTTATCTGAAAATTGTACCAAAGGCACAACATTCACCTAATGAAAGAGTCGACCAATGTCTCCTAAATTGCAATTGTCAATGGTCTTGACCATTTATCATCCGGATGACTATTTTAAGAACCCCTACTCATTACTCAATAACAGGGTGCTAAAAAGAATTAAAGAGTGTCAAGGCATCAAATTCTCAAGAACGCTCCCACCTTTCAACAATTTAATAATTTCTCACACACATGCTCCCATCTTATCAGTAACTATAATCCCTAGTGCACTCATGAGTGGTGTTGGCAAATTGGTTTCACACACACATATGAGGAAAAGTCATTTATAGTTTTTTGAAAAAGAAGAATTTTCATAAATAAAAAAAAAATTACATCATTGTCCGTCACCACATGGTGAGGGAAGGATGCATAGTAATATTCTCCATATATATATATTATATATGATTTTATGTCAAGAAGGTCAACTATGAAAGCTATCTTTTCATACTACGTCAAAAGGGGTTAAATCCCACACTAATTAAGTGTGAAAAACCACGGGTTTAAACACTTGATTATATTCCACAATATTTCATGGTTCTCAACTCTCGTTAAGAGAAAAACGACATACCCTTATGTGGGAAAAGTTACTAATAAAATTAATAGTTTAAAACACTTGTTTAATATGTTAAATGCCATAGCTTTGGACTCTTATTTTTTTACCTAAATAATTAAGAAAAAAAGGAAACCCAAAAGTGATTATTTCCTTCCCTCTTTCCTTTCGCGCTTTTTTACAAAATAAAGCACTAAACTATGCGTCTCCCTTGTCACCAAAAACCCTACCGTCCCTCCCTCATCTCTTAGCACCCAGCCCCCGAGCCAGGCTCTCCAGAAAAAAGGGTATCACAGTTTCTCCTCCTTTTTTCTTATTTCTATCTTACTGTCTCTCTTCTCTCTCTGTTTATGTGCAACGATTATTAAAATCAGATTCGTTGGTTGCTTCTTAGAATAAAATGGGTAATCAGAGGAGCCATGTATGGATTCTTGGATTCCTTCTTGAATCGTTTTTTTGCAATAAATTTAGATCTGCTTTTGAATCGTTTGTCTGCAACAGAATTGAAACAGAATTCTTAGAGTAGAATGGGTAATAAGTGGACCCATATATCTCGATCATTTCTCTGCAATAAATTTAGATCTGCCTTTGAATCGTTTGTTTGCAACAGAATTGAAATAGAAATCTAAGAGCAGAATGGGTAATCAGAGGACCCATATATTTCGATTATTTTTTTGCAATAAATTTAGATCTACCTCTGGATCATTTGTCTGCAACATAATTGAAACCCATATCCATTCTTAAGCTATTTTCATGCGTGGGATTGCTGGCCTGTGTGGGTTAGCTGATGGAAGATCGGGACCATGGATCTTGAAGGGGATCCATGGGCAACCAAGGTTGTGAAGGACATGTGATGAGTGGACCGTGTTTGGCCCACCATCTGATCACTGCAATCTCCTTAGGCGTGAAGGAGAAGGAGCTTGTGACAAGGATGTCATCCCGGGTGGGCTACTTGATGGACTATTAGCACCATGGATCTCGAAGGGGATCCATGGTCGACCAATGCCCTGAAGGACCCCATGATGAGTGCCCCCTGTTTGGCCCACCATCTGATGGCTGCAATATCTTTAGTGTGAAGGAGCTTCTTACAGCCAAGATCTCTCCAAAACTGGATTCCAGACTTGCAAACTATTGACAAAAGCATAAAGGCCCTTTCTCTTATATAATAAGAATTAAGAAAAGAAAACACACGTTGGTTCTTCGTATATTTTAATAGCTAGACTCAACTTTTGGATTTAGTTAGAGTTTACATGATTCTCAACCCTATTAGTAATAAGTTGAACTTAGGTAGAGCATGTTTATATTGGCCACTATGCTCAAACTAATGTGCCCAGGCCCAAAACCAAAATTATTCATTCATTTTGGTGTGGTTTTAGCCTAGAACTTGTAGGTATTGCAACATAGGAATGGTATCATATATAAAGAATTTGTGGAAAATGGCACCCAAACAGTGAACACAAATTTTTTATTTTTGGGCCTATTTACTTACAAATTTTTTATTTTTGTGCCTGTGCTTGAATGAGTTACATGTAAGTTTACAATTCTTTTATACTTCTCCTTGGGCCAATAGCAAAAAACCAATGTAATTGGAGGTATTGGTGACCTAAGTGGAGAGCAATTGATTTCTAAGGGTGCGAAAAATGTGAAGGTTAAATTGAAGAAAAACAATAAGGAAAAGATTTCTTCTAGTATGTGTAAAACAGTCAACATTCCCTAGGTAATAGTTTATCCTTCAAAACCAAAATAGCTAATCAAACCTTAAATTCTGAAAAATCCATCCCTGACAAAATGAGAGAAAAAAGAATAGATTTCTAATGAACCCCATCAAGAATTAATAAATCATGAACAAAAAAAAATAGTAATAAACTTCCTTTCATTTGGCAAATATGTTTAGGTCTAACATAAATATTAGCCTGATGTTTCCAGCACTATCCTTCTCCAGTCCAATGCAAGGTGAAAGACGAAGGAGCATATCTCCTTTAAGTAGAGGAGAAATTTTAAGCAACACAGGTACCACACTTCCTCACATACCTGCCACTAGTTTGCACATTATTTTTTATTTATCATTGGAATTATATATATTTAGTGTATAATTACTTTACTAGCCCCAATTGCTTTTTTTTAAATCTATATTTTCACCTTTTTATGAATGTTATCCACCTCCAATATACATAATTTGGCCTGACAAGTGTCAATTTAGTATTTGTTTAAATATTGATATCATTTTATTTTATTTTTGCATAGATCATTGGTCTTGATTCTCGAGGACGTGTGTACGGCTTAGGCATGGGTGTTCCTATGACAAGTATCCGTTATTCAGCTCCATTTATGAAAGCATTATCAGATGAAAAGTTATCGAACGAAAAGATTGAGAGACAAATGATAAAGTTGATAGAGGAGATGAGTATCCTATGGAAAGATATGAATGAGTTAAAATAAACTCTATCTCAAGGTGGGACAGTGATGCGGTTATCCACCCATCATAGGAATTATTCTCAGGTACAATATTTATTTTTCATATATTCTAGATTTTATAATTAAATAAATAATATTTTAATTGATGAAGTATGTTGACACCATTTATTTTTAATAATATGATAGGCTCGGAATGAATCACCTCATCAAAACACAGACAGAACAAGCAAGTCCACGAACAGGATTGACTCAGCGTAGGTTGATGTATTTGGTGCAGAATGACGTTTGTGTTGCTTATGGGACTGTGATTGGTTTGTTGCTTGACTATCCAGGATGCTATAGAATTGTTGTGGATAAGATTCTTGATTATTCGATCCAGTTACTTAGCGAGGATAAAACTTTTGGAGATATAACTTTGAGTGATATGATTGATTGGCCCATGTATAAGACTTTAGATTAGGTTTATTTTATTTTATTTTTTGTTGCAATTTCGACTCTAGTTTAATTTATTGTCGTAGAATGGCTTCACTTGAAGCTTTGATTTTATGTATTCGATTGAATTTTAATTCAGGTAACTTTAATTAAACTAATGATGTTTGTTTTTATCTAATGTGTTATTGTTTGTATTTATGGGTGGATTACCAATAACATTTGTTGAATGGATCATTATATAAATTTTATAAATAGGTACTTTTTTATTTTTAAAAAATCAGATAAAAACGACACCTATTAACACTTGATAATTTCAAGAAGACTCTAGATGCTTTTTAAAAACGACGGCTCCTACACATTGATAATTTTTTGAAAAACCCTTTTGTAATTATTAATTGATTAAAACACGGTAGTTTTCATTATAAAAAAAATGAGAGTTACTGACACTTATAAAAACGACAACTCGAAATACTTGTTAAGTTAAAACTTACACGACGGTTATAAACACTTGTTTTTGAAAAGCTACACCAATATTATCGACGATCAAAACGACAATTTCGACTGTCGTTTTTTCAATTAAACGACAGCTTAGAACACTTGTTGTTTTCGAATTTTGACGTAGTGTCACTTAGGCAATTAATAAAAAATTATTGAGCAAAGTGGAAAAATTTATATATGATCTTTATCGATTTAGAAAAAACCTATGATAGGGTACTAAGAGATTTAATTTGGTGATTTTGAAGAAAAGGAATATCCCTAGTAATTACATTGAAAATTTTAAGGATATGTATGAAGGAACAGTAACAAATATGAGAAACATATGTAGAGAAACATATGGATTCCCTATGACTATAGGTTTGTATCAAAGATCAGCCTTAAACCCTTACCTCTTTGCATTGATTATGGATGAGTTAACTGTGCATATTCAAGAAGAAGTACCATGGTATATGTTGTTTGTAGATTATATGGTAATAGTGGATGAATTAAGATATGATGTAAAAACAAAACTCGACAGATGGCAGGGGGCATTAGAATCTAGAGACTTTAAAATAATTCATATAAGGACAAAATATATGGATTGCAAATTCAGTGAACATATACAAAGCGTTGAAACTGTTGTCAAAATCGAAACCCGTGAGATACCACATAGAGGTTCTTTTTGGTATCTAGGCTCAATGATTAGTAAAGATGGGGCGATTGACGAAGATGTTAAGCATAAGATAAAAGCTAGATGGCTAAAGTGGAGACTAGCTTCTGGAGTACTTTGTGAAAGATAAATGCCAACAAAATTGAATGACAAATTTTACAGGACAGTGGTTAGACCAGCTATGATATATGGAACAGAATGTTGGCCAATTAAAAAGATGCATATACATAAAATGGAAGTGGCGGAGATAAGAATACTTAGGTGTATGTGTAGTAAAACTAGGAAAGATAAAAATTAGAAATAAGTACTTTCAAGAGCATTTAGGGGTAGCACCAATATGGGATAAGATTAGAGAAATCCGTTTAAGATGATTTAGGCATATTGAGCATAGGTCGGTTATGGCACCAGTGAATAAATATTTGGCTATCCAGGTAAATATCACATCAAGAGGTAGAGGTAAGTCGAAGAAAATATTAATAGAAATCATTAAATCAGATTTGAAAAAGTTTAACTTATTTAATAATTTGGCTCAAAATAAAACGGAATGGAGAAACAGAATTCATGTAGCTGACCCCAACATGGTTAGAATAAGGTTTTGATGATAATGATGATATTTATATATATATAAATATATATATTATAACCCTAGGTATCCCCCACCCACAGTAGCATACCTAGATTTTCATTTAAGGGGTGCAAATCCTAATGGGTAGGTTGGTTTTGGGGATAAATCAAAGATTTTCATGTGAAATTTGAGGGTGAATTGATGATTTTTATTGGATTTTTTAAGTGAACCCACAATTTATATATGTAAATTTGAAAGCGTCCCATAATTTGATGGGTGTGATCGCACCCGCATGATACTACCTTGGTCCACCCCTACTTGCTTACCCAACCTTCGAACCTTTGGCCTCCAATCCGGGGGTTATCTGATTCTGACAACTAAGAACTATTTTTTAGGGAGTATATGCATGGTTGTACACATAATATCCGAATAACGCAAGGGGCGAAACTTGAACTTAAGACCAGAGCAAACCCAAGACTCGATCCATCTAAGCCACCGCTTTGATGGTATTTGGTTTCACATATTTAGGAGGGATCCATCCCTACGGCTCTGCTACCACTGCTCACTAACCTAACATAGAAAAAAAAGATTGTGGTGGTAATCCTTTTGATGCTCAAACCCAATTAGTCCGGTATGTTAGCAACTAAAAATTAATATTTTATGTAATCCCTAAAATTGTTGTTTCCTTATAGATTCACAAGTGCTCTAGTACTCTTTATTGGTTGGGTGCACGAAGACCGTGGCGGACGCATGTGAAGATAGCCTTGGGCAGTTGCCCCTGGTCAATTCATGAAATCCCCAATAGCTTATAGTGTGCCTTCACCAAATCCACATGTTTCACTAAGGCTACCCCACCCCAAAATATTGTATTTTCAAAAACTCAACATTGATTACATTTTGACCTCTGCGAGCAAGGCTACCACCTCTGCTTTTTTGTGTCGAGCTCCTCCTTGTCCTAGCCTCATAAGTAAGATTTTCTCCCTCTCTCCACCTCTTTGTTTGTCTCTATACTTGTATTTGTTTGCTTGGAATGCACTTTTTAATGTGTATGTGAAAATTAGACCTTTTGTCGGATGCCCATTAGACATTTGATGAAATGCCAGAACGAAACACAATTTCAATTGTCACCTTAATTCTCGGCTGCGGCCAATGTGAATAGTTTGATAAAGAAATTGAGCCCCATTTAGGCCTCATACAGAAGGACAATACCCATTTAAGGAACAAATTTTGATTCTTTATCGCATTTCTCTAAATAAAATGTATGTTCATATTACACTCGTCATCAAATATAATCGTCTTACTAACGGCAGATGAATCATTTTTCCATTGTCTGAGACCCTTTACACGAAATGGTCAAATATGAAATTAGTTTGCCGTATTTCTTCCATATAATTGTTTAGTAGCTATTTATTTTTAATTTGCTTGTTGTCACTTACAAGTTGAGATGACTTTGACAAGAGAAATATATGTTAGTTGATTCAGTTAAATATGCTACATCTATTTAAACACAATATATATTTTTACTTACATAAAAATATTAATAAAATTTAGTTTCACCCAAATAAAAAAAATTAATAAAAATTTAATTTCATCCAAACAAAAATTTTGAGCCCACCGCTGCATGAAGAGGCAAAAATATGCAATTTGTCAACACAAATCCATCAAACCAGTGCCAAGCATTTACTAACGTATGTACCTCCTCCACACAATAAACTCTCACTCTTTCTTTCACATCACCGTAGAACTGATGTGAAAGACTTGGGTTAGGGAGAGCAGCAAAAGTGGTGGGAGTGAGAGTACATCTTTCCTAAAAAAAGAAATTTGACCCAACTTGCATCACCTAACTTCAACAAACATAATGCGGCCCACAACATATATAGGTCGGTCTTGGTCAGGAGAATCCAACCTTCAATAACAAAACGGTTGGTTTGGGGTCCACCTGCATAGTTCGTCAAACTCATTTCAATGGGTGGTTAAGGCCGACGTACAAACCCATTTATTAAAAAAATATGTTTTAATTTTTTATCCCTTGAGATTAGGCCACATTTCTCCATGTTAGGTTAACTTAAATGGATTGACCCGCATTGAATGCAAGTTATGTCGAATTACTGGACTTGTTTTAAAAATGGATTGGACTTTGATCTGTAAATATGCATTGACAATCAAACCCATTGACTAGAAAGACCCATTTGCCATGCCCACTTTCCACCTTTAGCACCCTTATAATTATATGTTTTTCTATATAACATTCCTTTTAGCTTTTATTTAAAAATTAACTCTGAGGAGTTGGGACATACACTAATTCGATTTAAATATAGACACTAACTCACACATGAGACCCAATGGTGACAAATCAATATTTCTAAACCTAAAATCTGTTCTATAGAATGAAACTCTCAAGGCATGAAATTCCCTTAAAAAATTCATCCTTGACGTGCTTGGATAAAGTTTGACAATATACAAATACTAAATTTTGAAGACCAACAACTGAGGGTTTAGTTGTTTTGATGAGTCTGATAATAAGTTCCTAAACCATGGTAAACTTTTCGCTCACTCTTAACTTTCTTCATATATATGTTTAAATGGGCTCCCTTTTCTTCTTTCTTAATCAAGATCAAATGGGCTCTTTTGAAAGTGGACTTCTACAAAAAGTGCACTTTCAAAACCACCGCAATCTATTGAACAGCGTTTAATGTTCTTTGCACCAATCTTCAAAAGTGAGTCATCAAACTTTGAATATCGAAATTGCTCCGAAATTCTCTTTTTTTTTTTTTTGGCCATTTTTGGACTTGCACTTGCAACTTTAGTTTCTTTTGATTGAAATGACAACCATTCTTTGGAGGTATCATAGTCTTTTGAGAATGACCTGTACGTTCATATGAAAAAGGTTCCAAACGCATGCTTTTTCCATATGCTTTTCCATTCTTTATACTGCTTTTTCTTGCTTGTTCCTCAAGTAATACCTCATACCACCCCATCTTTACACCACCATTCGACACGATACATATTCCATCAAGTGAAATCCTACGGGCATCAATGCCCGTCTTTGATCCCCATGACAAATCTACTATTCAACCAAAAATCTTAAAAACCCAAATAAGGATTTTCAATTTTACCAAAAAAATAAACAAAACCAAATCGGTCTCAATCCAACTGTCCCATTTACACTAGCGTCATTCTCAATCATTCTTAATTACCAATGCCCCCACCTTGGATCCTCTCATTCACACTCCGATTTCTCTGAAAACTCGAAAGCCCCCAACAGTACCCCATCATCATTATCATCAGCCTAAGAGGGTCCTATCAAGGTCCTATCCATCAAACCAAATTTCTCAAAACCCGGAATCTTGGGTTTGTTGATTTATTTCCGAAATTTGTCAAATAACCGCCTCCAAAAACTCTCCATTTCTCTTGATAATCCAATCCACAGTCTGATACTTAACACATCCTATCCCTTTGTCCGTGCAAGTTACATGTATTTGTGTAATGGACGGTTTCTACTTTCTAGAAGAAGTGGCGTACGTAGTTGTGAAGTATGAAGTCTACAGAGTGGAGGGGGAGTGGTGGGTAGTTTTCAAGTGAAATTCTCACGTGGCATTCCAACATTCCATGGAACTGTAGGGAGTTCTTAGGAGAAACTGGGTAGTAGAGGGTTTAAAGGAGCACTTGGAGTGAAGTAGTTTGGTAGTTGCAACAACCATGCCTGTTGCAAGTAATTGTACTAGGTTCTCTCAAAGGATTATGATCTCTTACACCTAGATGGCCTCTCCTCTGTGAGTGTTTCATTTTTTAAGTAATGAACTCAAGAGTCTACCAAAAAAAAAAAAAAACTTGAGCTAAGCATGAATATGATCTCCATGGCCAGGGTCATGGCTCCCTATAATTAGTTTTGATATCCTTTTGGCAAATAAATATGCATACATACGTGAATGTTTTAGTGGTTATGTTATTTTTTTGACAGAGTAGAACATTGTGAGTTTAAATCCCTTGTCCCATACATTTTTTTTAATGCTCATAAAAAGTCAAAATTGTAAAGGAGTCTGGTCAAAATTAAATCAAAAGTCCTTCTCTTTAATATATCATAATAGTGGTTTTCTACTTAAAAGTTCTAAACTATAAGGAAGAGTCTCACTAAAACTAAAAGTTTCTTGATGGAACAAACTATGACAGATACTTATAAATACATAAATATGATGTTACTCACTTTGACTTTATTAGAGCGTAGAAGAAAAAGTTTTTTCGTGAAACCGAGTTGAACGACACCGTCATGTAATAGAATTAGGTATGGTTTATTTCATTATTGAAACATGTATTATTCATATCTAATTCATGATGGTCAATGTTATAATTGTGTGATTGATTGCATTCAATCTACAAACCTTTTTCTTAAAAGTAGTCCACCAATGAAAATTTTACTTTTGTAACTCTCCAATCAATTAAAATAACACAAACTTTGATTTAATTTCATAACTAAATTGGCACAAGGGTTAGATTCAAACTAGATTCATGAGTCGACTTGTAATGGCTCATAATCTATAAAGAATGGCCTTTTTATCATCGCAGTTAGAGATGTATATCGTGTCATTCCATGCCAATTGCTCACAGGGTTCAACCCTACACGGCCCGTTTATGTCATGCCTGGGCCGTGTCATGCCGGCTTGCCGTGCCATCCTTCTAATATTTCATGTTTTTATTTTTTTTAAGGTTTTAGACTAAAAAAATTTAAAAGATATATATAGAAGAAAATGAAAAATAAATTTAAGTGGTTTAGCAAATTTATAGTATTTTATTAAAAAATCTATTTAAATTTATTTTATTGAAGGTTTTTTTATAGAATTATCTTCAATATTTTTGTGGTTTTTATAGCTAATAAAAATAAAAAAATTATATTTTTTTTATTTATACTAAAAAGAAAAAAATATAAATTAATATATATAATAGGTCATTATTAAGTGAAATGGGCCATGCCGTGGTTAGCCGGCCGATGCCTCGTCACCTGTCGTGTGGCACGACCGGGACGATTTGCATCTCTAATCGTTGTAGCAAGAGGCCTCTTTTCATACCTGCTCCACAGGTTTGAGATAACTCTCGTTACCTGAGGTCACCTCGTTTGGCCAGTGCACGTCACTGCGCGCTATGAAAATATGGCTGCTCATCAGATCTATTGTCCACGTCAACGGCGGGTCACAAATGTACTTGCTGGGACCCAACCATAAAAGCCAGTGGCCACAATTCATGTTGTACTCGCCAAGTTTTGAAGCCCAGTCATGCACCACCAACCTTGGACGGAAAGCATCGAACTTCTTGAAAAAAGTGTCACGTTTTATATTTGATACAAAGTTTTAACGTAACGGAAAGAAAAAAGAGAAAAGGGGGTTGCATGATTGTTGAAAGAACCAATTGCATCCTATTGGGAAATTCTAGAAAGTTTAGAGATTCCCTCGACCCTGATCATTTGAGCAATATAAAATGGCATTTATAATTATAAATGGTAGGACCACCATAGAGGACCACCATAGAGTTTGAAAAAAAAATTGAAAACGACAGAACGACATTAGAGTTTTTTAATCCAAGCCTTTTGTTTCCATTTCTATAGAAAATTAGAGTGTGTCTGTGGAGTACGCTGTATCAGACATTGACATGGTCACATTGGTGCATGGATTAAATGAGTTTCATAAAATAGTTCTGTAACCTTATCCTCTTATTTATTATAATTGTACTGTGGTAGTGCCTACTTGATTTACTTAATAGTACCATTGACCTCCGAAGGAGAGAGATGTGGGGAAAATAATGGGGTATGACCAAGTCCATCTAGTTCAACTGCAATTGGAATCTAATCCATTTCCCGGGCCCGCTTCAATGATGGTTGGATAAAAGGGCTTCATTGCATGGGGTATTGATCATCATATACAAATTTTAAAGTTTACTGTGTATGAGCCTATCGTGTCATTCTATTTGACCACCCATTATGCTTTGGACTATCAGTTATAATTTTGTACTTCAAAAAAACGGTTACAATTTAAATGATAAGTTTGTATTTTATTCTCTATTATCTCTTCTAACTATTCATTTTTTTTTCATTTAACACCTATTCTATTTCATATAGCTATCCACCTATATTTTTCACTTTCTCTCTTTACTTTTTTTCAAAACTCTTTTATATTAATAATATGTCTTATTTCATTTATGCATATTGTCTCCTCTTTTTTTTTTTTTTGACGTCATTTCTCAATTTGTCTTTCTACTTTATCCGATCTCACTTGTGAAAATAGGTTTGATTATATATATTTTCTCTTTTATTTTATTTCTAAATATTTTTTGCTATACATTGTACTCGAGCTGTCATCCAACTCAATGCTTATGTTTAAATTGTATGAATATATAATTTACATTATATAAATATACTCGTGCTCAACATAAGTTATTGTGCTAATTATCATTATTAAGTAGTTGAAGTAAGCCTTGCAGGGGAGATTGGTTTGTTATTAGAGTTCAACTTCCTAGACTTCATTATTTCTCAAAAATAAGATGTTTTTTTTCTCTTTTTGTGGATAATATTATAATGACCAATAATATTTTCCTGTGAGTGAGCCACATGTGTAACCCAATTCAATGGACTTGCTCGAACCCCGCCTTTTATAAGTATAACTCCTTTAGCCCTCCTATTTCCCCAACATCAAGCATCGTATATAGTTTTCATTCAATTAACCTTTACTCACCATGGAATTGAATCTTAAACATCTTAATAGGTAATTAAACTTTAGGTTTGTTAAATTAATAACTGGAATAATTTGATGGGGCTGTTTTTTGTATGATATTGGTAAAGAGACCTTTCCACTCATCCAAACAACTTCATTTTGAGTGGCTACAATTTCCAATTGGTAGGCCCTATGCACTCTTCCAACTTAAAATTCTCATGAGCTAGAGATTCAATGATTCAGGCTAAGGGAAAGTGGGGTTAGAGTGGAGATCTTCCCAATGCCCAATGTGATGTACTTAAAGCAAAGAAACCAAATAAATAATTAATTTTCAATTGATACCTCATAAAGTGTAAATAATACTCCAATAAAGATGGTTTCCGTGAACTTGGTTTTAAATAATTTAATTGGATCCACCAACAACTGATTTGAATAATGTAGCGTGTAACTTTTTAAGCATGGGCACTGAGTTTGGGCATGTTGTGGGAGACCAATTCTGTATTCAAATTGAGAAAAACCAAGAATTCAGATTGAGAAAAACCAAGTACTGACTCTATCATAAATAGTCTTTTCCATCATTTTTTCCGTATTCGGATTGAGAAAAACCAAGTATTGACTCTCTCATAAATAGTCTTTTGCAAAATCATGGAAAAGTTATTTATTTTTCCTACTCTTACTCGTGAAAAAAGGGGCCACAAAAAGTGTGGGATTTTCAATGATGAGGGAAATTATTTAAGTTTTTATTTTATTTATTTATTTTACAGGTGCAAAAGGACCTTTTTTGTATCATTCTAGCTTGAGTTGAACATTAATCCGATATGAAAAATGATGGTTTTGAGAATGTTCTATTCTAAAAATGATTAAAGGAGCACTTGTTTGGCAGCATTTTTAGAAAATTTATTCCCTAACGCAGGAAACTTGTATGCTCTTTTAAAAAGCATTCCTACACTTCAAGTTCATTCAAAAACATATAGCTCTGGTTTTACAAACTGCACCCAATTTGATTGGTCCACCTAAGTAAAAGGCAATCATATGAGTAATATAGTAAGAGATTTGAAAAGGTCACCATGGATTAGTTATTTGGTATATATCACTCTGGTGAGATCATATAATCGTAATTAGATCTTTCAAAATCCAATGATATTTAACTCACGATTTTAACGTATAAAAAATTAGTAACTTGGATGATTGTTTAAGCAATAAAAAGCTCGTGCTTAGCCTGGGTCCTATAATAAAAGAGTTACATTTCAAAACTTGTTGTATTATTTGCACTTAAATATTATATTATATTAATGTGACAAAAAATAATTTATAAATTTATTTAGTGCATTTGCTAAATCTGTGGAGATAATTGAATATTATATTAATGAAACAAAAATAATTTATAAATTAATTTA
Organism: Sextonia rubra; assembly: GCA_037013555.1. NCBI lineage: Eukaryota > Viridiplantae > Streptophyta > Magnoliopsida > Laurales > Lauraceae > Sextonia > Sextonia rubra. Next base: position 55,894,320 of record JASUAD010000013.1, on the reverse strand, counting down.
GTGCATTTGCTAAATTGGTGGAGATAATTGAATATTATATTAATGTAACAAAAATAATTTATAAATTAATTTAGTGCATTTGCTAAATCGGTGGAGATAATTGAATAATATAAATATAATTTTTGAGAAGATAATTAAGAAAATTTGAATCTAATATTCTTACCAAGTTTGAATATCAAATGATTCTTATCACACTTCAAAGAATTTACCCGGCTCTATTTGAGAACGAAGGGATTAGTCTGGCAAATGTGTAGTTATCTTATGAAAAAAAATACAATAGCTAAAAGCCAAAAGTCAATATATATCACTTAGAAATTGAAACATAAAATACATTTTCTCAATAAATACAACAATGTACAAATATTTGATCCTATCTTAAATTTTAGAATTATTTATAAAATCATAGTAGCACTATAACATTGTTCGAGTACTACTAAAATTAAAAAAGAATATTTTAATTTAAAAGGGAAAAAAGTAGAGAAAAGTACTGTAAACATAAAAAATAAAGAATTAAGAAGTTTATAGGAAAAAAAAAACTTCAATTATAAAGTGCGCTTGCATATTAAGTTTGAGCATAAGAATACATACTTAATTATGAAGTATGCTTGTTTGAGTGAGTTTGAGTGTACTACAAAGCCCTAGATTAGTGAAATTTATCATTATTTACTTTTTCCTTATAACATTTTTTATTAAAAAAAAGTTTGTATAGTAGAATCTACTAAAATATTTCTCACAAGTATTAAGACAGTGTTTAGCAGCATTGCGAGGCATATGTGACTATCCATGTAAAATAAACATAACTCTTGGCCATGTATTTGAAGCATACTAACTTTATATATGTTCATCTGGGAGTCTAGGTAATAGGCATCCCATATCCATGATAGGCCAATTCATATCAAATATTGATCAGGGAAAAATTTGAATTGCTAAGCAAGATGTTTGAATATCATTCAAATAGAGAGATTTTTGGGGAATAAATGAAATAAATGAGAGAGAGGGGGGTAGAGGGAGAGATTTTAGGGGATGATGCAAAAATGGTGATAAGAGAGAGAGAGATTTTAGAAAAATTATTTCTTAATATATTTATAAGATGATGTGGCACTATAAAAAAAATGATTGATGTGGCACCCTTGCCTCAATTCTTATAAGTTTAATATATATAATTGTGATCCAATCTAATTATAGAAAATGGTTGAATCAGAGTTAAACTGGTGTGAGTGTCAATTCACCCTGAGGGTGGGATACTCATGGAGCTAATTTTTAGCATACTCGTATCTTTGATGTGACCTTTTCATCTACACGACACTCATGCAGCTAATTTTTGGCATTCTCCCATCCATGATATGACCTTTCGTCTACACATCCCCCACTGACTAGATTTGATTTTACGGAGGTTGGTCGCTCACTTGTGTAATGAAAGGCATGTGTAACAAGCAACTAGTGGAGCTGCCATCATGCCGTCATGTTAAAAAAAAGCTTTTTTTCACTCCGTTCGAATTTCTTATTGCCACGAGCATTTTCCATAATGTTTCGGCCAAAAACATTTTAGAATGACCAATCAAATGCATTTCTTAATTTCGCAATGTATGAGAACGCAATAAAAACCTACAAATGGGAAGACACGGACAAGCCCAAACTAACATTAGGTTCTTGAAATGGAAAGCTATTATTTGCTGTTTTTAGGATTTAGTTTTTTTATTATGTATAATTTTAATTAAATATGACATATTTTGAATATTGCATATGAAAAGAGATGCAATAGTTTATATATGAAAACCAAATTAATTTATTTTGAATCGTATCCGTGCTCTATCTTTATAAGGTAATTATTGAGCTTTATAAGAAAGATACACTCTTTATCTCTTCAAGAGGAGCCCTTCACTACAGGATCATTGGCATCGGACATTGAGAGGATCTATCAGACGCTTTAAGAGGAACCATATACCAATACCATTGAGTTTAAGTCCTTTGGACTCTCATATGGAATCATGGTGGAGCCCCCTATGTAATACTTTCAAGCTACTCAAAATAAATTACCTCACAATATGAAATGTCTCTAAACTTTACTTAATAGAATTTGGCCTAATAATAAATTGGCCATTTGAAAATAATATGATTAAAATAATTTTATATATTATTAATTAAGTTATGCATCAAATGATCACTGTTGCGGCAGGACTAATTCTTATTAGAATAATATTATAGTGAAATTTGAGGACACCCAATCTAAAGAGCGAGAGCAAGAATGACTTAGATTTCAAATCTTACTAAGGGTTCAGGACGTCAAGGTTCAACCCTAGGCTTGAGACAAAAAGATAGGGTCGGACTCATGGCTAGGCATCCCTGGCCTGGTGGAAACCACACTAGCCACACACCAAAATTGGCAGGACCTACGTCATATGCCACCTGCACATAGCCAGCCCATATTTTCACACGTTGTTCCTTTCTGAGGAAGCGATATTCTCACACGTTGTTTCTTCCTGAGTAAGTGATTCAATGGGGTTCAAATCTTCTACTAATCTTCCCCACTCGTCCTTGAATCCCTACCATGCGACCCACCTATTGTTAATTCAAATTCTCAAATTTTATTTGATCCCACCCAGTGGTGAATTCAGAGTTTTTATTTAAGCGGTTCAGATTATAACACATTATTGTATTTTGGGAATAAATACAAAATTTTCGTATGGAGGTAGACATAAAATTTTCATATAAACTCTTAAAGTAAAATTAAAATTCTTATTATTGTTTTAGAAGTGGATTAAGGTTCAACAGATAGGTGCACTCCCATATGGATGTTTGTAGGTCCATCCCTTATCCCACCCTACGGTTAAAGAACATTATATGATAAAAAAGCAACATGCTAGTTACTTTTTTGTGATTAAAGAACATTATATGATAAAAAAGCAACATGCTAATTACTTTTTTGTGATCCATCTTTAATCACACGCTGGACCAAAGTTCATTTAAGATAAAATCATGAAATTTATGATTGGAAGTGACATTCATTTTAAGCAGCCTAAATTATAAATGCGTGGGATCCAAGGTAGCGTCCCACAAACGAACTCAGGGAAAGCCCGTAGAGTGTATCCGTATCCGGACTTGCTAATTTTTTAGTATATATATACAAAGGACACGTAGGTTTCCAAGTACTCTTCTAATCGCAAGCAGTTTTAATTTTGTTTCCTTTTAAATATTGGTATTCTGGCGTGAGAGCCCAGAGATTAAAAGAAACTTGCTGCTCTCTCTGAGAGAGCACAGTTTTTTGGAAGGAGAAGAAGAGAGGTTTTTTTGGAAGTTTGCGTTAAGGTACCAATGGCGGTTTCTGATCTCTTTCCTCTCTCTCTAACATATCAGTGCTCTTTTGTTTTTTTTATTTTCTGATCTTCTCTCTTTCGATTTTCTCGATTTCTTTTTGTAGATCTATGAGCCCAGAGATCAGATGCTCCTGATTTTGATGTATACTTTTTTTTTTTTTTTTACATTTTTGGTTTGTATTTTGATACTTTCTGGTTAGGGTTTTCATCTCTTTCTCAGTGATTTGGGATTTTTTTAATATATTTTTACTTTTTTTATTTAATATTAATAAATATGTTTGTAGTTAGTTTTGGTACATTTAGGGTTAGATCCTTTATTCCTTCTTTCTGATTTTATTGTTGTATTTAGTTTTTTAGATTTTTGCAAATGTGTTAGTGAGGAATCTGTTGAGTGATTTGTGTTGGTTGATAATATTATTTACAAAAAAAAAAGCCAGATTATGGTTTGTTTTTGATAGATCTCTTTTATTGGTCTTTGTTTGTGTTTGTGTTTCTGGATTTAGGTTTTTTTTTTAATCATGGGTGGAACTCCTTTTCAAGTGTACTGGATCTTCTTTTTCCTCTCCAGTTTCATGTTTGTTATGGTTTTTAGAATGATAGATTAGCTATTCATTTTTTTTAGGTTTCAGTAGGTAAATCTTCACTAAGTTTGTGTTATCCACCAGATCTTTAAGTTGTTGTTGTTGTTGTTTTTTTTTTCTAATTTAATATAGAGATGGTGTTTAGGGTTTTTTTCTTTTTACCTATAATGCTCTCTAGGTTCAGTGTGATTTTCATGCTATTGCTTCAGTGGATGATGTTTTGAAAGGTATGAGGTTTCTTATCAGGATGCTACATAAGATTTTTTTTTAATGTTCATAGTTTCATATTGTTATGGATTTGCCTTGTGTTTTTGAAAATTTTGATGCACATTTGCTTATTTTTGGAAACTTTGCTTGTGTATTGTCTTATTTTTGGAAACTTTGTTATATACATATTTTTCCCTTTATAGATTTTTTGATATTTGTTACATATATTCATCTTTCTTTGAAATTGTTTTAGGGTTTTTGTTTGATTTTGCTTCGTGCTATTCTGTTGCAGTTTCACTATTGCCTCTACCTTTCCCGATTTCTCTGTAAAAGCCATAGTGTTTTCTTGTTCGTGTGCAAGTTATTACAATGGTGAGAAAGAGGAGAACCGCAGCCGCGGGCACCAGTCAAAGCGCTGAACAAGACGCTGGAAGTAGTAGTTCTTCTTCTGGAAGTAGTGCTGGCCGTGGGGCAGCGCCTGGAAGGGCTCCTCCAGAGCAAGGATATCAAGGCGGAAGAGGTGGAGCTCCCTTGACCCCACAGCCTCAGCAGGGCGGACGTGGTGCTGCTGGTGGATATCATCAGGTTGGCCGTGGAGGTCCACCTGAATATCAAGGCCGCGGTGGATTTCAGCCGCGCGGAGGTCCACCTGAATATCAAGGCCGCGGTGGATCTCAGCCGCGCGGAGGTCCACCTGAATATCAAGGCTGCGGTGTATCTCAGCCGCGTGGAGCTCCACCTGAATATCAAGGCCGCGGTGGATTTCAGCTGCATGGAGGAATGCCACCTCAGCAATTCAGCGCCCCAGGGTCTGAATCTGGTGGCAGGGGAAGGAGTGGTGGTGCTATGGGTGGGCGAGGCATTGGTGTTGTCCCTTCCTCCCAGCCATTAGTTCCCGACTTGCACCAAGCCACTTATCCCAGTCAGCCTTTGCCGGTCGTAAAACCTTCAGAATTGTCATCGCAAGCTAGTTCCTCTCTGTCATCTGAGGCCCATTCACAGTTGGAACAGCAATTTCAACAGATTTCTATCAGACCAGAAGAGAATGTTACTCAACCTATTCAGCCTGTGGCTCCTGCTCCTGCTCCTGCTCCTGCCTCTAGTAAATCCATCCGTTTTCCACCTCGGCCCGGTAAGGGTAGCACTGGGCAAAAGTGCATAGTGAAGGCTAATCATTTCTTGGCAGCATTGCCTGATAAAGACCTTCACCAATATGATGTGAGTTACTGGTTTTTTTTTTAAAATGTTTTTAAATAAATTCCATATGCTTATCATTGTACTGATCATTGTTCAAATTGATCAGGTTACTATTACGCCTGAAGTTACTTCACGTGGCGTGAATCGGGCTGTTATAAAAGAGCTGGTGAAACTGTACAGAGAATCACTTCTTGGGAGGCGACTTCCTGTGTATGATGGCAGGAAGAGTCTTTACACAGCTGGGCCGCTGCCTTTTACTTCAAGGGAGTTTGTGATTTCTCTGGTTGATGAGGACGATGGCCAAGGTGGTGCAAGGTATTTTTTGTTAGTTTCTCTTTTGTGGGAGGTTTTGTTGTTCTGTTCCACTTCCTGGATAATCTATTGTGTAATATCCTATATCACAGGCGAGAAAGGCAATTTAGAGTAGTCATCAAGCTAGCTTCACGTGCAGACCTCCACCATTTGGAATTGTTTTTGGCTGGAAAGCAGGCTGATGCTCCTCAAGAGGCACTGCAAGTTCTTGACATTGTCCTTCGTGAACTTCCGACTGCTAGGTATTCCTTATGGTGCTCCATATGTTTCAAAGTTTGGTGGAAAACTTTTCTCAATCATTATATTATACTATATGTTTGAACGATATTATCAAGTGTATTGATTTTTTGTAGGTATTGCCCCATTGGTCGATCATTCTATTCACCTGATCTAGGGAGAAGACAAAACCTTGGTGACGGATTGGAAAGTTGGAGAGGTTTTTACCAGAGTATTCGTCCAACTCAGATGGGATTGTCACTGAATATCGGTATTGCCTCGTTCATTATCTGTCTTGTAATTACGCTCTAGTAGTGAACAATTTTACATATTGTGAAGAGTCTTGCTTTTTTAGTTTGCTTGTTGCACTTGTACTGCACATTGTAGCAATTCTGAACATATTTATTTTTATTTTTGGCACGTGTCATGCCTGTCTGAAGAGGTTCCAATCCATATAATTGCATATAGGTTTTAGAGGAATGATGGTATGGATTTACATCCACACATAAATTATAGAATAGAGCCTAGAGGACATTCTCTCCTAACATCTATGCATGGTAGAGCGCCCATTACATGTATTTCTAAGTTAGTTGGATGCTGAATATTCAAAAGGTTTGTCTCTTTTAGTTTGCCATCCTAAAGTCAGTTCTAAGTTTCTGACTCTTGAATTCGTAATTTTGAGATATGAACTTATCAAATCGCAAATCTGGATTTTGCACTGCAATAATTGGTCAGTGGTGCCACCTGTTTGCAGCTTCATTGTGGGCTGCATGTTTGTGGTTTCTTTTTTTCTTTATGTGGGGCATGCATATCTGTATCAAATTCTGTCAACGTGCTCACTAGGAGTTCCATTTCTATTGCAGATATGTCATCCACTGCTTTCATTGAGCCACTTCCAGTTATCGATTATGTTGCTCAGCTTTTGAATAGGAGGGATGCATTTGGTAGACCATTATCAGATTCTGATCGCGTTAAGGTCTGCTCCGCATTTGGGTGTTCTGTGTATGGATTTTTATATGTTCTTTGTAATTTATCATTTCCTAATGGTATTTGGAAAAGAAATTTTGTAATTTATCAATTCCCAGGGGTCACCATTAAAAAAAAAATCCCAGGGGTGTTAAAATTTTCTATTGGTCATTCATTTATGTTGCCAATGATTTTAAAAAATTGAGCAGATTAAGAAGGCGCTTAGAGGTGTGAAGGTTGAGGTTACCCACCGAGGTAATATGCGTAGAAAGTACCGCATATCTGGCTTAACACCTCAGACAACCAGAGAACTGACGTAAGGATCAAGCTGTCTCTAATTCAGTTACTTTTTGTTAGGCTATTTAGCTTATTTTCTCCGAGTAATGTTGACATTTTGATTCATATTGGGATTGTTGACATTGGCACATCCGTCCTTTGGCTTTTGTATTTCGACAGTTTTCGGGTTGACGAGAGAGGTACAATGAAATCTGTTGTTCAATATTTCCAAGAGACTTATGGTATCCCCATTCAACATACCACATGGCCTTGTCTGCAAGTTGGGAACCCTCAGAGACCAAATTATCTACCAATGGAGGTCAAAATATTGAGAAACTTTCTTTGTCTTTTACAATTTTTTAATCTGATTCTGATTGAAAATCATGAGCTGTGTACAGGTTTGCAAGATAGTTGAAGGCCAGCGATATTCGAAGAGGTTGAATGAAAAACAGATTACAAATCTGCTAAAGGTTACTTGTCAGCGTCCTCAGGAACGGGAGCTAGATATTATACAGGTTATTCATTTCCTCGTTATTATTTTTTTTTATAAATTTGATAATGTAGGCATTTGGTTTTCTCTCCTGTAGTATTGCCCATTGATTATTGGGTGATTGACTCCGTATGTGAAAATATAGCCTTGGCGCGTGGAAGGTCTGCCAATTATGAGACACTCTTAGGACTGCTGCCAATCATTGTTTGATATGTGGGATGGGAAATTTTCATTGTGGATAACGTTTGGGTACAAACTCATCTTTGTCAATGATGATAACCAGAGAGGCAAGGGCCTCTATAATTTAATTGTGTAAGCTTAAGATGATCCAATCCAACGGTGTATATTGGCTGTGATTAGGATTAATTTGGCCAGAGCACAATACACATGGTGTAGATGAGTGTGGCCACTGGTGGGTACAACAGGGAGCTCATATACCCTATTATCCAGCACTGAATCATTTGTCTGTTTATAGAGTCTGCCATTCAACAAGCACTTACTGGAAAGTATATAGTGTTGGAACGATGAGGTGGGTTTTGAGCCATGTTACCATTGCAAGAAATAAAAGCCAGTATATCCGGAAGTCATTCATCTAGTTGTATTTGCTAATGAGCCATTTAGTCTTTGCTGTGGACCTTGTGGACCTGCACATGTTCTGAATTGTAATTGTTCATGTCCATATTAATGGAACTTGACCTCTGACTTGAATGTTAAATGGTCAAAAAATGATCCATGGACCCATCTTGGCCCTGGTGCTTCAGGTATCAGGATTTTTGGGACCCATTACATAAAGAGCGAAATCTTATGAGCAACCTTCCAATTTGCTATGGATCTCTCTATAACTTTATTGTTGCAATGCTTTACTGACTATGATTGGAGCAACATTACTTCAAAACTACTTGATCATGGACATTAATTCAAGCAGCATTCTTGTTTCAATTAGTTTAATTCACTTTTCTTATTGCCTACTGCCCTATACTGCGACAGCATTGTTTCATAGTTTCTGGCATGCATGCAAATCTTAGTTTTTTAATTTTTCATCTTTTAATATTTGACTCTTTTGTTCGGTGAAGCCATGTTTTGATTATTTTTGTTTTTGTTGAGAAAAAGAGGAAACAGGTTTCAGTTTGCATCTGGACATATTTTGGGAAAACTATCTTTTCAATACATTTAGATTTTATCTTGTTAGTCAATTTTTGGTTGGGTATAAGGGGTCCCCACAGTTTTCCTGGTTTCCCCTATGTGAGTAGAAAACCAACTTCTTCTAGAAGGGAGTCAGTTTGTTTTGCATTTCTTCTTCCCTACTTTTCCTTGGTCCGTTTGATGGAATTTCCCTTCCCTAAATTTTTGGACAGCCCTTAATAGATTTTCATTATCATGACTAGAGTCATATGACATCTCCTAAGTCGTTTGTATGTTCCTCTAAAATCTAGTGGTTACTTAAAAAGATTTAATGATCTTACGTGTCATCCTAGTCATTATCTCAAAGAATAAATGATCTTGTGTCATTCTAATCATTGCGTTATTGCATTGTTTTCCCTGTTCATGATCTGAGACCGTGACATGTAAGAAAATGCTAGTTGCCACCTTTTGATAGTGGTTTTCTTTTTTTCTTTTAAATGATTTAATAATCGAGTCAACCCACTGTGTGGTGAAGTGGTACAACATACCTTCTCTCAAGGTGGACTCTTTTCAAACAAAATTTGCTTGCTCTGACCTTATTGAGTGGTCAATGAGATAAATAACCCTTGTACTGAATGTGTTTCAACTTGTTGACTTGAAAAGTAACCAATCTTAGGCTTGTCAACCCTAATAATAGTTTTGGTAGATACTGTATTCACTAACTAGCTTTTCTCTATTGGCACTGAATTTATGCTGCTTGTCGAAACTCAATTGCATTGGGATATTCTATTTTCTTTTCAGACGGTTCATCAAAATGCGTATCATGAGGACCCTTATGCGAAGGAGTTTGGTATCAAAATTGATGATAGACTTGCCTCCGTTGAAGCACGCATTTTGCCTGCCCCTTGGGTAAATCGATTGGTGCCTTTTGTAATTGCTGTATGTTTTGGCATTTGGCACCCTACTGTGAATAATTTGTAATGAGCTTGTATCTGCATCTCTGTTTGGCTTTGCAGCTCAAATACCATGACACTGGTAGAGAGAAGGACTGTCTGCCTCAAGTGGGCCAGTGGAACATGAAGAACAAGGTACTATTTTCTTAGAAATCTAATTTTGCATTGGTAGTAAAATCTTTCGACTAAAGTGCCAATGTGGGTCTTCTAATTTTTTTTCAATTGGTAAAATTTGGTTTATTCCTGTCTGTACTTGCATTTTCTAGAATTAATGTATGATTTATTATAATGTGAAACTATTTGGTCATTTGCTTGTTCAATGTGATAGCAAATGGTGCACTAGATAGTTTAATGGCTTAATGGGTGACATTTTTTGGAATCCATGGATTACAACCAGATACATGCCAGGTCTGTAATTTTGTTGTCTTTTTTATTGCAGAGAATGGTAAATGGTGGAATTGTGAACAATTGGATGTGTATAAACTTTTCACACCAAGTACAAGATTCTCTTGCTGCTGGATTCTGTAATGAGCTTGCTCATATGTGCAAAATTTCGGGCGTGGTATGTCTTTGCAGTCTGCATTTATGTTGTTGTTCCCTGATTTATAAGCATAAGATGTTGACCTCCATTTCTTTGCAATTCATGCAGGCATTTGCACCTCAGCCCATTCTACCACCTTACCACTTCCGGCCTGATTATGTAGAGAGGGCTTTGAAAACTCGTTACCAAGATGCCATGACCATTCTCCAGCCCCAGGGCAAAGAACTTGACTTGTTGATTGTCATTTTGCCCGACAATAATGGTTCTCTTTATGGTAAGTATATTCATTGGTCCAATTAGTTGAAGTCAGGCTGTATGTTATTTGTGTCCAATCAAAATACAGTATTTCATTTTTATTTTTTGGGGTTAAGTATTGAGCAAAATGTGTTATTTTTTTAGGGGATCTGAAAAGGATCTGTGAGACTGAGCTTGGAATAGTCTCACAGTGCTGCTTAACTAAACATGTATTTAAGATGAATCCACAATATCTTGCAAACGTGGCACTTAAGATTAATGTGAAGGTAGATAGTTTGTGTATTCATGTTCCTATCTCGACTGTTCCATTTCTTATTTATTTGGTTTATTTGCAATATTTGATGACATTGCTTCTCATTTGCTTCTGAAAAGGTTGGGGGAAGGAACACTGTTCTTATGGATGCAATCTCGAGGCGCATACCTCTAGTTAGTGATAAACCAACTATCATCTTTGGTGCTGACGTGACTCATCCACATCCGGGAGAGGATTCAAGCCCTTCTATAGCAGCAGTATAATCTTTGATTCCTTCCAGTGATTTAAACCTTTTGGCCTATATTTTTTTTCTCAATAAATATAGTTTGTTTTTAGTATATTGTTAAAATGGGTTCCTCTATCATTAAAGAAAAAAAAAGGAAAAAATGTGGGCCCAAATACCCACTGTGATGATGACCATACTAGTATATTATGTTAATATCTATATTTAAGTAATTTTTATATTATAAACATGCTCGTAGAAAAGTTTTTGGGAAACAAATTTGCCCCAGCCCTTAGAACTCTCTTTTTGGGTATCAGGACCAGGTGTATAGGTTTGAGCCTTAGTTGGAATTGGGTTATGGTCATGGGTACTAGAACCTGATCTTTAAGGTATGGATCTGGATACAGGTTCCCTATAGGTATTTGGGTGGGTTTGTGTCTGCCAAAATATGGACACAATCTGAATCCTTGATCTTTGAAGTGGCTTTTACTTAAATAATAGATCTTATTTTACATGTTTTGAACTCGGATGAATCCTCTGTAGGTTGTGGCTTCACAAGATTGGCCAGAGGTCACAAAATATGCGGGCTTGGTTTGCGCACAGGCTCATCGTCAGGAGCTCATTCAAGACCTGTTTAAAGTTGGTCAAGATCCTCAGCGAGGAGCTGTTTATGGTGGCTTGATCAGGTATATCTTGGTAAACATTTTTAGTTCATGGTTGGTGTAATTGTTGAGGGAAACAGATGATTGATTGAAGTGTTCTCTTAAATTCAGGGAGCTTCTTCTTTCTTTCCGAAGGGCGACTGGGCATAAACCTCAGCGTATCATATTTTATAGGTATCATTTCAAGATATTCTCATTTAAAATTCTTAGATATTCTCATTTAAAATTCTTACTTGTGCTTTTGCATTGGGCTGACAATTTTTTTATCGGTCCTTAGGGATGGTGTGAGCGAAGGCCAATTTTATCAGGTCCTATTTCATGAATTGGATGCCATCCGACGGGTATGATTGTTTCCCTCCAAATGATGACTTATTCCATGCTCAATAACTGTTATTATTTAGTCCAATTTCAATGATTTTTTCTCTGGCAGGCTTGTGAGTCACTAGAACCAAATTACCAACCTCCTGTAACATTTGTTGTGGTCCAAAAGCGTCACCATACGAGGCTTTTTGCTAACAACCATGCTGATCAACGCTCAGTAGATAGGATGAGTGGAAATATATTACCTGGTTAGATATATTTGCCTGGTTGTATAATCATTATGGATTGATTCGGACTTGTTTTCATCATGTATTTGTTTTGGAAACCCACATCTACTGTTCTCCAATGCAGGAACCGTAGTGGATACTAAAATCTGTCATCCCACCGAGTTCGATTTCTATTTGTGCAGCCACGCAGGCATTAAGGTAAATCAGAAACTACCACCAAGGTGTTTTTGAGTGTTTAAATATTATTTTCTTTTCTTTCATGTGGTGTTAGTGTTGATCTTCTTGTTTCTCCTGTTTTTGTGGTGGTGGTGGTGGTGGTGTTTGTGGTTGTAACAATGACATCTGCAACCATGTTTGTGTGGTAATGAATGGTAATTAAAACATGAAGGGTACAAGCCGACCTGCTCATTATCACGTCCTGTGGGATGAGAACAGATTTACAGCTGATGGACTGCAGTCTCTCACAAACAATCTCTGCTACACGTATGAATCTCTCTCTCTCTCTCAAATTTTTTAGTGCCTATTTTAGATCACGTTGCAACTAATTGACTTGGTCTGCTCTCATTTGTCTTGCATAGGTATGCAAGATGCACTCGTGCAGTTTCTATTGGTAAGATGTCTTCTAGATATCTAGCTTCATTAGTCATATTGACATTATATTATGCTTTTACATTCAAGTGAGCATGTGGAGCTTTTGCATTCTAGTGAGCATATGGAGCTTGGACATTGTATTTTGCAATGTTTTGAAGTGGAGCATACTATATATATTATGCAATGTTTTTAAGTGGAGCATACTATATATGGATAAATCTTTATTTTTTTTGGTGGCGGCCCATAATTTGTACACACTGTTGATGGTGTTCACCTCTGCTTTTGGCAGTACCCCCCGCATACTACGCTCATCAGCTTGCTTTTCGTGCACGATTTTACTCGGAACCTGGGACATCTGATAGTGGCTCGTTGCCAGCTGGTGGTTCCACCCGTGGCGCACCTGGGGGTGGTGGTGGAGGACGCAATACCAGAGTCCCAACAAATGTTGCTGTTAAACCTCTCCCTTCACTCAAGGACAATGTGAAGAGGGTTATGTTTTATTGCTGAGTCTTGAAACATACAAGACTTGAAAAAGTTTTTCTCCTAGTATGATGTTGAACATATTCGGATCTATTACTTGTTGTTTGAGACAATGATTTGGGTTTTGAATTTTTAGTTTAAACGATCATTTTTTGAAGAATCGCATGAGCAAATTTGGTTTGATTTACCTCTGTTCGGTCATGATATGTTTAATGGTTTTGGACAAAGTGGATTTTGCTTGGACTGAAGGTTATTGGTTATGGTGTGGTGTCTTTATTTGGGTCCCTTTTCTGTTCTTATTCTCTTTTCTTTTTGTACATTTATTTTTCAGTTGGGTGGGCCAAAGCCAGGCTTTTTGTTTCCATGCAAAAGCCATCCACAGGTGCTCTGGGTAGTGACCTTGCTCAAGTTTGGTCAAAATTACATGTGTGGATGTGCCTGTCCTCAATACTAGCACTGTTAGAACTCCAAATGACACTGTAATGAAGCCGGGCCCGGGTTATGCAGGATGAGTGCGGGAGGAGCCATAACAAGAGTCGGTGTTAAAAATAGATGCTTTAACTCTTTCTTTTGGTCATCCTGGAAATTATTCAAAGACAAAAAAAAGTGTCCTGAACAATATTTCTGTCGTCAGGGATTGAAGGAAGAAAAAGAATAATATTTCTGGTTGCTGTACTAAAGAGTCAGAGACTAAAGGTTTGATAGATTATGATATAGTAAATTAGATTGCTGATGAGTGGATTAGCATTATATTAAATTAGGTTTATGATGTTATTAGTTATGTCTAGTTATAATGTGATTGGGCTATCTTGGAATCGAGATTATGGATTTGCAGGAATGACTTCCCCTGAAATGAGGGTGAGAGTTTTTATTGTAGGAGGGAAGATGCTGTTTCAGTAGTACAGATATCACAACAGTTTTGTGTGCATTGCAGTACGGGGAGAGCTACTGTCAAAATTCAGAATGCTTGAATTTTCCAAATGCTGTTCCTGTTTTGCCCTCGTTAACTTTTCTTTTTCCTGTGCCTTTCATCAGGATATGTCCGTTTCTCTTGCTCGGTTGCACACAATTAGGTCACCTTTTGCAACTATAAGCGTTCGGGGATTTCTCACTTTGATAAATCTGTTTTCGGTAATTATAAATCTTTGAGAATTTGGGCAAGTAAAAATTCTCATTTAACATGAATTTTGGGTCAGAACCTCGTCCATATGATTTGGGGATCCTCAATTTTGCAGATTTGTGCACTCACACCGATTTTTTTTGGTCATACACACTTATATGCATGGATATTGATGCGAAATCTCTAGTTGTACAAATCCTCTGTAAGGAATTCTCAAATCTGCAATAATGAGGAATTCTCAAATCTATGGATCCTTTGTGTATTCCTCATGTATTACCACATTTGTGCAGCCATGTTTTCATGGAGAAGGTGAGGAAAAGTTGGCTGTTTTTACTACAGCAAAAATTTCCACATTTGGTGTCACCGGTGTTTTCACGAGATTATAAGGTACAAAAATGATCTAAATTTTCTGAGATTCTGCGGAACAGCATTTTCAATAGAGGGAAGGGGAAAAATTTTCCAGTGCAATAGGAAAAGTCTGTGAAACCAATTCTTTGTGCGCGCTTCACAAATGTGCCATTAATTTGGCCCTTGAAAATTCAGATTACACATTGCAACATCTCACTAAGACCGTTTCTCGCCCAATTTTGCCGATTTACCTGAATGGTCATACTAGCTGCCGTTTTGTAGGCCATCCAATTTTTCTCGTTGCTTCTAGCAAGTGGCAAGTGTGCTTTGAACTCAATTAACGGCTGCATTGATAACAGCTCCTTATCCTACATGTGTGAGCTGTGTCTTGTCTTCTTACATGTGTGGGTCCTCATTATCCCACACATGTGAGTTGTATCTTATTCTCTCACATGTGTTGGTTGTGTGTCCTCATATGTACGTCTCAATTACCTCGAGTGAATTGAGTGAGGATTGAGTTATATTGTATTCGGGTTCATCCCTTCAATTGGGTTAACAAAAAAAAAAAAGATCGAAAGCTGCATCAGTGGTTCAACGGAAACGATCTCAAGTCTTAGTTGGCCGAGGCCAAGCCTACCTTATTTCAGAGGTGTTAGTGGCTTAAGCTGGCATCCGTTGCAATTGGACAGCCACATCAAGAGAGTCCAAAAGTGATTGTAGTTAATTTTCTGACCGCACGTTTATCTTCTGATTTTAACTTGGCCATCTTAATGTCCCACGAACAGCCTTTTATATGTTGTGGTAATAGGCGGCACTTCTCATCAGGCTGGCCCAGGTTAAACCCTGGGCATACCACCTTTCCTTAAAGGTCTATTTTCCTCGCCTAAGGGTGGAGTCCCAACCCCCTATTAGCTGGGTACAAAAAAAAAAAAAAATATCCTAACAAAAGGTCCCTAACCTGTTGATAGTAAATAACCAACAGAGAGGTCACAAATTGAGTCCCTCCTTTTGAACTTAATTATTGAGGGCATGTTTGAGTAGCATCTGCAGATGTAAAATACTCAACTTTTTCTAATTTTCAAGGAAAAAGTTTTTCTGCTAATTTGCAATAAATTTAAGACAAATTTTTTTAGTGGAAATCTAGGCAAAAAAAAAAAAAAAAAAGACGAATGGCAGTCTGGAAAATCAGAACACTCCTTTCTTTTATATTTATATATGATTTATTTATTGTTTTTACATGGGAATCCATTCCCTTTTTAAACCGGAAACGCTGGCATTTTCTTCCAAGTGAAAAGGTCGGTCATCCGTTTCTTCCGAGCAAGAAGGTCATATGATTTTTACGCTTATTTTGTTGAAAAATTATAGCTGTGCCCAAACGAGGGAAGAAAAACAGCGCAACCGTGGAAACATGGTCACCCAAATGTTTTCCTCGTGGAAAATCAAATCGGTGGAGAATCTTTTCGTAATTTTTTGGAAAGCCAAGTTGGATGAAAGAGTTTTGTGCCGAATAATTACAGAAAAGCAAGTTCATTTCTTCACTTTTCCCGCTCAAAACCGGCAGAACCAAATATAGATTTTAATTTTCCCTTTTTATATTTTTTTCCATGGAAAAGCGGACAGCTGGACAAACATACCCTTAAAAAAAAACCATGACACTTACCGTATTTGGAATTTGGATACTTTGAAATTAAAAAAAGAGGCTGATTGGGGTCTATGTAAAACGAGTGCAAGTAGCTCAATTTATAGACATTATAAATGTGTTTAAAAGCGGGATAAATTTTTTGTAAAATTGAATAGCTAATACTATCATAGCTCATCCAATGGTATTATTGTATAGGGTGGGAGTCCATTTATCTCACAGATGAATCTAGTTTGATGTTTGGTTGCCTAAGGATAAATGGGGGACAATGGACAAAAAGACTTAAAAAAGGACTTAAAAAATATAATCCCCTCACCTACTCAAAGCCATTCCAAGTTATCCCACCTTTCAAGTGGGATTATCTAAACTCCCATACTAGTTATTAATTCACTGTAACGGGCATTAAAAATGCAAACAAACAAGGGATAAGTGAGACATGATACAAAAAGTTGCTTATCCCTCCACTTATTCCATCCCCCCCCCCCCCTGCTTCCAAATACATCCACTGTACCTTAGGATACTTGACTTGCACTTTTTAGACATTATAAACAAAAGAAGATAAGTTATATTTTCTTTTATATTCTACAATACCATCCTCTAGTTTCATACGCTAAGGGCCTAATTGTTTGCATAGATTACATAGCATTATTAGAGAGGTGATAGGTGACTGATATAAGGTAGGATGCAGATTGGAGTGGGGCCTTATCCTCGTCATTTCTAGCAATGTAGGGGTTGGGGGTATTCATTATTTCATTTCCCATCCATGATTCAGTTTTCACCTTTGATTCTTGATTTTTAGAAATACGGAGCCTGAAAGATTAATCGGGATTCAATTAGATGAAAGTTCTAAATACAGAAGCTGGTGAATAGGCCTATTTAAACTATTGCATTGGTTTCCATACTAGAGCTGTTGTTGAATGCTTTAATGGAGAAGGCCACAAATTTTTGCTTGGTTAAATATGATATTTCTTTAACGTGGCCCAGTTAAGATAAGAAAAATTGTCCATCAGTCTCCTCCTCCCGTTTGAGTATTCAAGTTCAATGTTGACGCTGCTGCGAAAGGTAAGCCAGGTTAGCAGGTATCGGTGGTGTTCTTCGAAATAGTAAAGGTGAGGTCCTCTTTATGTTCTCAAAGCCAGTGGGTATTCGTGATTTCAATGAAGCAGAGGTGTTGGCTATTTTGGAAGTTGTTCGTTGTTTCTCAATGAGTTTTCAAAGTGATCTCATTGTGGAGAGTGACTCTTTAAATGCCATTGCTTGGGTTACCAATCGAAAGTAATTTCCATGGAATTTACAATTCACTTTTAATGAAATTCGAGTTTTTTCTGTCACCATCAATGTCATTTTCCATCACAAGCTTAGATATGTTAACTCTATGCCGACGCTTTAGCTAAACAAGGCGTTACGAGGGTCTCTCCCCGGGAGAGAGTTATTTTGTAATTCTGCTTAGGAGTTGGGGTTTAATGCTCTTGTACCTCTCTGCTCCTTCGCTCTTTATATTTCTTTGTATTCTCTTCTAATGATAGTTCCAGATACCGATAAATATATATATATATATATATTCGATATTGCTTTATCAAAGAAACTTTCTTGAAGCCAATTAGCGTAAAACAGACACACATAAAGTAAAGAAGAAAGAACAACAAATGAAAGCTTCACTTCATTTTGTATAACTGTATTGCAATTTACTCAGCAAGAGCTGATAACATGTAGATGAAAGCCAAAACACACCAGGCTAATATAATTGTTATTCACACAATAGTAAATCTGATCTCATGAGATCACAACATTCTGTCATTTTATTTTGTTATAAATGCTCATAATGTATTCAATCAAACGGAAGAGGAAATATGAAACAAGCAACAGCACAAATGCTGACGACAACGAACACCTGCGAGTCCATCTCCGGTTTATCTTGTCTCCAACGGATGTGTCTTTGCTTTGCAGCAGTCGGGTATGATCCTGAGATGATTCGGACTCAGGAATTAACCTAGAATCCTAGGAGTAAATTAAAAGTTTCAAATGAGTAATCGCTCGATCATTTGTTTAATGGAACCATTTTAGGTTCTAAGGATAATAGAGTTTTTCCTCACCTTGACAGTCGCGATTGTGAGCGTCTGTTGGCACATAATCCAAGATTACCAATTAGTGAAAGTGAAACAAGCTTATTCCTCATTGGATAAAAGAAATACTCTTCAAGATAATAAATTAGCTAACTGACTTGCCTTTGCGATGGCTGAGGTTTCACCACTCCCTTTTGATCTACTTGTTGGCCTTCCCGTGATGCCAGTGGTACCGTTTTCGTCTGCCATAAGTTCCATGCAGAATAGTCAGAAAAAGAAAGCACCATAAATTTATTTGGAGCCTTTTTCTGTGCATACGTCCCTCATGGACTTTTATTTATATGCATATCATATTTTTAGGGATACCCAGAAATCAGTTCATCTAAACTCACCAAGTTTCTGAATTGGAGATTGTAAAACATCTGAAGGTATCTTTGTTTGAGTTGCTTCTGTTCCTTGTTCAGTTGCCTCCAGAAGTTATAAATTGATCCCATGTTCAGCACCCTGTCTGCATAGATTTTCCAAGTATAGCTGCAAAAATTCCCGTCAAGACAATGTGAACTCACTTACCGCAAAGTGATGTTGGATCACATAGCCGCTTTTGATTTAGTGGATCATAACTAATACATATAACACGAAAAATATGAAACCCAGGAAAGAATTCTGGTTCAATGTATTGTCCAATGTCCTTATGGTGGAGTTGGACACCTTGGATGTTTTGACAAACGTTTTAGTATAAATTTGGGCTCTTGAATTACCATTCTTCAATGCGCTGGAGGCCGCCTTTAGATATCCTAGTCCAATAGTCACTATCTTGCTTGCATTTCTCAAAGAAGTCAACGATTTTATTGCTTGATTCTTCTCCATTGTTAGGATCAATATGAAATCCTGAAACTCCATCAACGATGATCTCGGCTGGTCCTCCTTGGTTGGTAGCAAAGGTTGGTAGTCCGCAATTCATTGCTTCAATGACTGTGAGGCCAAATGCTTCATACAATGCAGGCTGTGACCAACAAACATGAAGTTGTAAAATTCATAAACAGGCATTTTTTCAATTTCTTCTGCAACCCCTCAGTGAATAGTAATAAGAAGTACTGGTTAAACCTGCACAAAGGCTCCCTTGCCATCGGCGATAAACCTGTAAACTTCGCTATTTCTATTCCTGTCAGTCTGTGCTGCTATCCATCTAATCTGACCCTTTAGTTGGTATTTCTCAATGAGGGTGTGCATCTTTTTTATCTCACTCATCTCTTCTCTGTCTTTTGATTTGGATGCATCAAAGAAGCCTCCAACAATAACAAGATTGACTAAATTCCTCAGCTTCTTGCTCTTCCCATACCATTCCGTCAATCCAGTAATGTTCTTCACTATATCCAGCCTTGCCATTGAAAATATGATGGGTTTCTTCTTGTCTGCAAGAAATCCACTGTGCCAAGCATAATATCGTTCAGATGTTAGGACTTGAAACAATATTTATGAATGTATATATGTATTTAATTATTGCATAACAGAGACCTAGTTATCACATATGCTTCTTGATATTGTCTCAGCATATATGAAAACATACGAGTCACTTAAGAGCACTTAATCTAAAATATAAGCAACATGATGTATATATTTTTGTTCTTAACAATTTTCTTCTTTTGCATATAAAGCACTGTAACATTCATTTTTCTAAAACTATAGGTACATTATATCTTTTTATGTATGTGATATAAGATTGGTCTTTAGCTGCTCTTTGGTATTAGAGCTTGCAACAAGTTGTGTTTGGAATTATGTTACTGACATGTGCTCATTGTTTTCATCTTTACTGTATAGAAGCTCTTCAATTTCGGGGTGAAATGAAATTAACCGCCTCTGTTTCTCTGTGTAGGGGAAGTAGACAGACTGATCAGCACCAGGTGCAGCTATGTTGAATTTGGGATCAAAGACATTAATTCCTGAGACAACTCGGTATAGCCCTGGAAGTGAATATGCACAATGGCTTTCATATTGTCCTGGCCTATCCTTGCTGTGAAGGGGGAGAAAAAAAATTCAATTGTCAGGATTCTGCAGAACTTTATATTGAATCACATCAATAAAAAACAATGCACTATATTCTCTAACCTTCCTGCAATTTCTTGGAATGTGCTTGTGATGATAAAGTCGGTTGCGTTCATGGAAATGACATCGGCGGTGAATTGGCATGAGAAATGATACTTTGTGTCCAGCTCCTTCCACTTGAGGTCTGAGTCTTCATACTTTGTTTTCTCTAGAGCATGTGCTATAGTTCCCTACATTGACAGCGTATCATTTTAGTAAAATTTGATTACACAGAAACTAAAAAAGTGTATTTTGAAATATCTAATAATGGAATTTGATATACTATATATGTCACTAAAACAAAAGGAGTAAGATTAGGAGCCAATGAACTGATGATCAATATCACACCTGAGTTACCCCAAGTTTGCTTGCCATTAGAGATGCTACCAGGTTCCCATCAGTGTAATTTCCAATTATTAGGTCCGGCTTCCCTTCTAGGTGGTCCAAGATTTTGGCAGCAGCATCCTGAAAATTTGTGAAAGGCAGTTTTTGTAAATAAGAACTATAATATAGAAGTATGGATTCTAAACCTGAGAGGAGAATTGTTTTTTAATCAAATGATGAACAGCGTGCCTGAGCATATTGCTCCAGGTATGGGTAAATATCGAAACGTGAAACCCATTGGCGTAGGTCACCATTCTCTGTCTTGAATGGAACGCGAAGTATATGAGAATGTTTGGTGTTTAGAACTGGCTCTAGTTCTTGGTTACATTTGGTTCCTTTAGCTTCTGGTATGAGTCGAGTAACCTGTATGTAGATATTAAATAAGTTCTATCACATTCTATGAAACCTGTAAAGGATTCTTTTAATATTTATCAATTTTGAAACTCACCACAAGAATTTGAGGCTTCACACTCAACCCTTGCTGCTTAATTCTGAGGAGCATTTCCTCCTCCAAGGCTCTTACTTGATCAAGAATATAAACCACCTGTTTAAAAATAATTGGAAGGAATGCTCATAGATGAGGCTAGCAAATCTAATTGTGCATTATGCCCTCTGTGGATGTGCCCCAATTTGCAGCAGTTTTAAGTCCTTTTGTACTATTGATGGCAGTATTTAAAAAATTAAGTAAAATAAAAATAAGAAGACCCATTATGCCTTAGGGCCTAGTTAAAAAAAGAAAAAAAACGGGTGGTATGATGTTCTGCTGCTTCTGACCAGAAACTTTATAAGTTGCCAAGCTCGTGTTGATTTATGTTTGAAAACACAGAAAGAGGATTATAAATCAGTGAGCTCAAATGCAGAACGGTAACAAACTAACCATCCATTTTAATTCATGGTGTTTGGTTGTTCTAAATGCATCTTAACATAAAATGGGAGCTTGGAGGTTATACCTGTCCACCAGTATCTGGCAAACCAAGAACATTTTCTTGGCCAAAGTAACCATGGATAGAGAAAATAACAATATTAAAGATTGTCGGCACTCTACTAAAGAACTTCTCCATGTTTAAAGGATCAGGCGCTTGAAGGGCCTCAGAGAGCGATTGTATGGTCTCTTTAACACGACCAGCAGTATCGCCCCATCCTTTCTCAAGACCCCATTCTTGAAACCTGAAAAAGTCAGTGGCACCCGCAATTCAGAACATGAATTTAAGGCTTTTTATTGTAAGTTTAGGTCTACGATGGAAATTAAACGTGTAATCTACAATCACCTTGGCTCAAAATGATGGTATGGTGTGTCTTTGGGAAGTGCACTGACAAACACCTCAGCAAGAATCAATGCTGTTTGAAGCTTTGCTACAGTGTCAAGGCTCCCATTGACCATTAGATTCTGCAGGTTTGTGGTAGAAAATATTAATGTTAACCCTTAGATACTAGAGTTGGAATTATCATATCTTTCTGTTCTGTTTTATTTTGTTTATACTTCTCCTTGATGGTTAAGTGCAATCAAGTAGTCCAGCAAAGGCTTCATGCTCGCAGAGTCCTTTCTTAGTTGTGAAGACAAGAATTTTGCGACGAATTGGACACCTTTCCCCACTGATTGAGGTAAGACTAAGTGAGGTGTAGGGGCATCAAAAGCTCCAAAATCCACTTCCAATGCATTGTCATCTTTAGCCCTGTACATAGGCATGATTATACAACTGTAAGGCTGCGAAAAGGAAAATTGCACTTCAGTTCAACTGAGTGCTACTGACAGCAAGCTACCATTTCTCATCGAAGATGCTCTCTTTCATTTTTAAGAACTCTGAAGGAGTAATTGCATCTACTGAAAGGTCTTCTGAGTTCACTGTAATAAATTCCCAAGTTCCAGGATTGGGTCTCACTGCAAATCCAATGGAGGGAGGGACAACAGCCGCCTCCTGCAATGTTCAGATGAGAGATTCAGTTCCATGGAATACGTCCACAACCGCAAAAGCTCGAGAATAGAAAATAAAATGAAAAATTCACCTGAGTGGAACATATGATGTATCCAAGAAATCCATCCAAGAGCTTGCTTCTTTCTACCTGATCTTCAATTGCTTTCTCCAATTCCTCCATCAGATGCCGTGTCTTCATTAGTCTTTTCCCTTTTCCAGTATACCTGTTTCCAATTAAAACCAAAGAGAAGAGAAAGTTAAAAAAAATTCAACTAAAAAAAAATTCAACTTACTTATCATGAGATGGAGAAAAGTTAGCAACCCATTGAAGTGGTCTAGCAACAACCACACTAGATTTGGTTTTGTAAAAACTTATCCTTGGTTCATTCAAATTTCAACCCAATTAGTGATTTCTGAAAACTCTAGATGGATTCAATTTTCACATTGTTGTTATCTTTGTCTGTACGTGAGAGAGAGAGAGAGAGAGAGAGAGAGAGAGAGAGAGAGAGAGAGACCTGGCGAAACACCTCTTCATCTGGTACCGGCTCTGCCTCAAAGCTTCAGGCATGCCCTCAGCAATGCTGTCTGATCGTTTGAAGCTCCCCGAAGCTGCCATTTTCTTCAATAAAGATTGAAAACCCAGATAAGTTACAGACTTGAAAAAGTTCCCAGACTTCTTTCTGGAATCAATGATTTGGGTTGTCAACCTGCGACAATGGCGATTTATAATAGATGGGTGGTAGCTGCATTCTTGAAACTTACTCATTCCAATTGAAGTGCTTCCTGTCTAGAAAAGCATTGTGTGTAATCCGAATCAAAGAAGTTTTGCTGGAAATGGGCCATAGAAATGTGTGGTGAGAGGAGAAAAGCACATTCCAGTAAGAAATGCTGGAAAAGAAACATGGAAAGCAAAGAAAGGAATTCATCACGGAATGGAGATTCCTTGTTGGGTCTGAAAGCTCTCTTCTCACTGAAGCAAGAAAAGAGAACTTCTGTTGGATAGATTTTTGGTTCTTGCTCTCTTCTAAAATGCGTGGATTCGGTGCTTTTCTTTTGCTGTTTTGATCGTTGCAAACCGCGCTTTCTGGTCTATTGCGAGAAATATTTGAATTTTCTTCAAAATTGACTATATTAGTTGTTTCTAACCACTAGCCATCAAATTGCCAGAGCTGGGAAGTTTACATGATGTCTTAACGTTTGTCTAATCGAGCAAGAAAAAAGTGCTTGATAGAAATGATGGCTGGGATCATCCAATTGGGATGATCAATGTGTGACCCACAGTTTGGAAGGTGTAGATCTGTTGTTAACCTTGTCAGGTGTTATTTTATTAGAGTTGTCTTATGGTCACTGGTTTTTAGCCTACTTGTGAAAGGCGTCTTGAGGTATCAGGAATTATTTACAAAACCCCTAATTTTGTTGATATATTAAAGAACCGTATCAACTGTCATATCACAGGTCTTTAGCATTTTCCATCATTAACTGCTAAAATGTCCTCACTTATTTAAAAAGAAAATTTCATTTCAGGGATGGCAATGGAGTTCGTTTAAACGGGACCGTTCTCGACTTGCTCATATGAGGAGCGGTTTAACTTGTACCAAACTTTATTTCAAGAAAAATTTGTACAAACTTGCCCCATTGCCATTTTTATGTCCTTTGGATAGATATAATTATTTAGGAAAATTGTTTCAAAAGAAACGCTAGCTGCAGGTTGAGGTCTTCGTTCATGATTTTGTATTTACCTCTAGGAATTGAGTTCGGAGTGATTCAATCAAGTTTCATGGTTACCAGCAGAGGTGGACGCACACTATGCAATTATGGTGCTGCCGCCCAAGGTTATTTTAATAATATCTTATGGGACTATGCCCATGTGTCTGTCTCGGGTTCCAGTTTAAAATTCATCCTGCCCTGGCCCCCACCTTACAAATGCCCAATCTCCTTTAGGGCTTGTTCATGCAACCCTCTTCTCCAAGGAAATCTGGCTCCTTGCTCCGTATGTTAGGTGAAACGTGGAAAAAATGTTGGAAATGGATAAAATTATTTTTTTAAGGAATGATTTCCTCTCTAGTCAAGATCTGAAGTTCCTACCATGAGGGTTAGAATGCAAGTTCTGTGGGTTCCGTGGAAGTTACCAAATGCACCCTTAATGCAGGGCCGGCTCGAAACAAGTTGGCGCTTAAAGTGATAATTTTAAATGAGGCATTTTTTTATATTTTTAATATTATTATGAATATTTTATATAAAATTTATTATTTTTTCTTTTTTTGTAATCCAATATTGCTAATTAAGTCTTTAGATTCAAGTTTACTAACATATCTTTTTCAATTGATAGTATAACTAATCCACTTAATTTTTTATGTGACTTTGTTGATCTAAATTAGGATTTTATCAAATTTAATTTTGAAAAACTTCTTTTTGTAGAAGCAACAATTATATGTATCGTCAATATTTTCTAGTAGACATATTTAATATTTATAAATTATAACTAATAATATTTACAAATAAAACAAACACTAACTATAATTAACATAAAATATTGGCTTGGAATTAAAAAAAATTTAAAAGCATAAAACCATATGAATTTATAAATACGGATTATATTTGAATTTGATGCAACTTTTTCAATATAAAAGGAAAAAAGATTATATTTGAAGTTATCTTCTATGAATTTTTTCAGAACAGCAAATGATTTCTTGCTTGTTGTGAATTTAGGGTTTTTTTGTTTTTCTTTTAATTACAACATTTTTTCAATGGAGAAAATGAGCTTAAAAAATTTTTTTTTAAATATGAAGATAGTAGTTGTTTTTTCTGGAATGTAAAAAGATGGTAGTTGCTTTAATTACTTTTATAAGGCCTTATTCTTTACAAAAAACAAAATAATGACAATTGCTTTTTTTGAAATTTAAAAAGATTTAAGTTGCCTTAGTTATTCTTATGAAGCCTTATTTTTTGGGATTGAAAAAAGAGAGAGATACGAATTGCTTTTTTAGGGCCTTATTTATTTATTTATTTTGGGGGGCCTAAAGCAAAGGCTTTTTTTGTCCAATGGTCGAGCCACCCATACCTTAATGCCCCATGGAATCCTCATTACATTTAGATGAACATTGCTCTCTGTTTCTTTTTCTTTCTCTTTACAACTTAGATTGTGGATTGTTTTTTTTTCATTCATCATGTCAAATTATATATTATCTCTACAGTTTTTTGCAGTTCCTCTTTTGTGGTTATCCTCATATATGAATTATATCATGTATTTTTTTTTCTAATTTCATGGATATATGATATTTATATATATTTTTTAACTCTTGCCTATAGTGCCACTACTAACCTTTTTACTCTTGCTTGCTAAATTCGTGTTCCCCATGTATAGTGGGTGCAGATCAATTATTGATCTCAGGCTTTCTCCCCGTAGTAGCGCAAAGCATGAACCTCTCTCTCTCTCTCTCTCTCTCTCTCTAATTCTTACATCATTTTTAAATTATTTCAATTGTTGATTTGACGAGATTTTTTTCCCATTAATTTTGAGCTTACAATTTTACTTATAAATTTTGATATTTATGTGCTACAGATTTTTTAATTTGATGGAAGTGGCCGATAAAAAAAATCTAGCAATGGTTTAGCTCCACCTTGACAAAAATACTGGGTCCACCACTGGTTACCGCTGTGAGGTGGGCCATCATATACCACCGTTAATATGAGAAATGCATCCTCCTCCATATAAAGGTGCAGAGTTGCACGTATTGGATGGATCTATCATATGTCTAACAAAGGTCCCATAACACTTGACTGATTTATGTTTTAGTTTTTGCTCAGGGTTATCATTAGACTTGATGATGAAAAGAACCTGCGCCTAGATAAAAAACTAAAAAAAAGAGAGAAAAAGAAAAAAAAAACATGTGTATATGGAGTAATGACATGTGGAATATTTCTATACCAAAACATGGAGTGTGTGACTATTAGGAAGAAATCTATCGTCCTTAGCTCGAGTAGATGGGAGAAATCCAATCCACCAAAGCATGTGGGGCCCACCTTTGGTCCATCCAAATGGACCACACATAGGCCCCCTCTAAATTCTATTGGTCCACCAATTTTAGACCCCATCCAATTTGATTGGACCGTTGGATTGAGTGACACCAATTTAAATGGACTGTACATCAATAACTTTTGGGGCTCATATGGAGGTGATAGAGATCAGGGATGGGGCTGGATTTTTGCAGAGCGGAAGGCCTAAGGGAGACCTTCAAATTTCCCCCATCCCCATCCCCATGTGGGTCCCAAGGTGGGCCCCACAGGCTTGAGTGGACTGCCTTATCTATCTGCAGCTTGAGCTGAGGATGGGGGCCCCATATATATATGGTAATATTTAAGTCAGAACTATTCTCATAGAGTTTTTCATGAGATCTCTAGGTGGGGCCCATTTAGCATCCAATCCAAACGATGTAATAGACAGTAAATTTTGGGGTGGTAAATGGGTTGGACCGGGTTGACCCAAGTAGCCTTTAGGTTGAAGTCAAATCCACATCTGGCTTGTTTTAAAAAAGTCAAGTAACCTATACTCGATGCAATTCAATCAAACCCAAGCTAGACAACTGCATCTAACATAGGTCAATCCCATATCAGGTGAGTCTAGGTCAATCCCATATCAGGTGAGTCTGGATCCTTTAATATTTTACCTCTGGTGACCGTAGCGGGCTTTATCACAGTCCATTATATCACTAAGTGGCAGCCTGCCTCACAGTCACCATAGGGCAAACCCTCATAGAAACTCAATTCCTGTTAGGTTCAATTATGCAGGTTAAATGTGAGTGAACTGCAGACCTCCCTTGAATGCACCCTTGTATGGGATTTATAAGTTTCAATGAAACTAAATATGTAAAAAGATTTCACTTTGAAGAATCCACCTTATAGGCAGTCAAATTATTTTTTCAAGAGTAAGTTTTTTTTTTTCGAGCGATAATAAAGATTTTTTTTAAGCTGTAATAATGATTTCATTACAAGAGAAGAAAATACAAAAAAAGTGAAAAAGAAGTAAAAAGGTAAAAGTGAGGTGTACCCTACTCACGCCATAATTACAATATAATCCCCTCCTATAGAGTAATCCTTTCAACCCGTCCTTTAGCAAGAGAATCTGTCATAAAAGTTAGTCAACTAAGACTCTTGATGGAATTGAAGAAGTTAGATTTCGAATCTCATTGAAGATTGAATTGAAATTTCCAAGGATATACTTTCTCATTAGACACCCATAAATCGCATTCAAAGAGTCACTTTCCACAATAAGGGTGAAGTGAAAAGATTTTGAAAAAAATTGAAGAGCTTTTAAAATAGTAAGTTTAAGAAAAGCCTAGCCTGAGAAGACCGAAATCGAACATAATTCTTAACTTGCAGACCATTTACTTGCGACGTTTGTTACAAAATCATAACATAATTTTTAGTTTATATTTTTTCCATTATCATTTGTTTTTTTTTCTCGAAGTTTTTATTTTTATGCATTGATACATAATTGATGAAAGAATCGTCAAGGCGATGGCTTATGTTTGCGTCCTAAGCCTTAAATTTGACTCTCACCTTTGCGTTATATGAGTACTATATATGTATCCTCAAGGAATAGCCCTTGCTAGTTAGAATTAGGTAATTTTTGAGCTGAAGGCCTCGGCTAGTAAGGAATACCTTTAGTTATAGAAGAAACAAAAACCATAATTGATGAAAAAGGGCATGAAAATTAAAAGAAAATTCGTCTCCTACACGACATCCTCTGACAAAATCTATATCCATCCTAAGGTAATTGCACAACAACAGATATCTAATATGATATAATTACATAATACAATTGCAGGAAATTGAAGAAATATAAGGAATTATTATATTGGATTGGCGTGATCCCACGACCCACATGCAACATGCGTTTATTTATCTTTACATCTCCCCCTGTCTAGTACTTCACAAATCACAGATCTTTAACCTTTTTCCTCCTTTCTATGGTGACCAGATTCTTGCCTTGACCCGTCGCAGTCTTTTCGGACTCTTGGTTGGAGCCAACCATCATGTCTACAAAGGCCCCTAGTATATACTTATGTGCCCTCTTCTCATTCAAATTCAAGTAACAAAACAGTAGCTCTTCCAGGAAGTCCCAATCCAACGGCTGACATTGATTCATCTGACGTGCCGCCACCATCTCCTGCATGGACCGCCGGAATTCATCGTAAGGATCCTTTGCGATCCTCAACACAGCAACGCTGGTGATCGGAATGGCCTCCACTGCATCTTCGGACATCGATGCGCTCGAACTAGACTCCTCACCTAGTGAATTGGAAGCACCAGGGCTCATGAAAAAACGTTGCAATGACCGTTGTGGGTGTGGTGATTCTGAGGTGAATACATTTGCATTGTGTTCTCTGTTGTTGTTGTCGCCGCCCTCGGTCCCGTCGGCGTAGAGAGAGCCGAAGTTCTCATGGAGGAACCGATCAATGTCAGTTAGAGTTGCCGCAGCATCTTGACCGTTGGATTTGTGGCGATCGAGGGCGAAAGAAGGGGTCTTGGGGTACTTGCAAGCAGACAAGAGCCAGTTGGTGGATGACAGGGGAATTGAGGGTGGTTGAAGTTGTGAAGAGCTCTTTCTGAGCTTAGAGATGCAAGTATGAAGGGACTTCTGGAGGCCCTTCCCCATACTTTCTGGGTGTTGCTGCTTTTTTTTTCTTCTCTCTTTTTGTTTGCTTGTGAGTGGATGGTGTTGGGAAGAGAATATATAAACAAAACAGAAGAGTAGGGAAGGGAGGGTGTCGGAAGTTTAAGGAAGGAATTGAATGATTTTGTAATTGTAAGCCATAAAAAGCTACTGAATGCTGACGTTTTCAAGTTTATTTGCAGTTAGGTGCCATAAATCTCACTTGAATGTGGCTTTATTCAGATTTGGTCACTTAAATGGAGAAGATCCGTACACAGGGTGGGTGGTTAAGGGTGGAAATCAGTTGGGTTGGGTCAGGCAATGAAACCCCAAACAACCAAAGCCCAACTCAATTAGAAACTTCCCTCCTTATGAGCAGTTTAGGTATACTCGGTTGGATATTTGGGTTTGGTTTTCTTTTGGAAAGGGTAATAAAATTTGAAAATTTTATTCTTATTATATATTGTATTTTCTTTTTATGGGATGATCACCAGCCAGAGGTAAGTTAATTTTTATATCTAATTAAGGTTGTAAATGTGCTGAGGTGAGCCGCTAAAGCTGTCCAATTTTTTTTTTTAATTCTTCTGCAATTTGACTAATCAGACGTTTTTTTGGTATGTGTGCATGGATTTATTTTAGCATGTATGTGGCTTATTTAAGTGTATATCGATTCTTATTTATTTTTATGTAAATAAGTCATGCATTATTCTTATGTGTGTGCTTGTTTTTTTTTTAGCAATGGCTTATCTAGTTACAATTGTTTTATACAATTGTTTTATATGGGTCTGGGCATTATTTTTATTTGGGTTCTTAAAAGCGTAGGACTATTTCTCTTTAATTATTAGATTTAATATTTAGATTTGTTTCCAATTACTAATCTCTTGAAATGGGAATAACCTAAAGAGAAATAAAAAGAAAAAAAACAGGGCTACAAAATCTCAATGGTCAACTCTTTCTGCTCAGATTAAAAAAAAAAAAAAGAAGGATTGTTAAGAGTGAGGTTTAGGCTTGGTGCCTAGTGGGTACTGTGGAAAACACTAAATACTTATTTTATTTTCTTCAAAACATTGCCTTGCCTTAACTTGCAAGGGTCATGTAAGGCCCTAAGTAGTAAAAACCTTTTTGAGGGCCTTGGCTACCTTGGACAATCTAATGAGACTGTGTGATAATTCTGTGTGGTGGGCTCATCATCATCAGTATCAAAGTTTTATCTCGACTATGTTAGAAACTATTGCTTGAATTCTATCTCTTCAATCCAATTTATTTTGAGTCAAATTTTTATATTGATTTTATTATCTCTATCCATGTCTTTTTTAATGGTGAGACATCCACCTATATAGCGAAATTGTGGAGCCTATATATTATTAATTTTTAGTCGTTTAAAATTAATATCATGTGTTGGTCACATCTTAAGATGGGGCACACCATTAATTATGCTGTCATGTTGCTTGCATTTATCCTGAGCCGGAATCGAACTCTCCATGAGATCCATAGTTGCATTAGTGTAGCTGATCGTCCTCTCAGACCAGCCATTGATCATCGCCATTGTAAGCTATTGCCTCATCTATTTGACATTCATTTTAAATGGCCCCAAAGTGGGTTTCAACACATCCTCTATCCACGGCAATACCAGCCATCCACGTGGCGTCCTTAGAGCCGTCCGCAGCGCCATGTACAATTTAGGGTTTTGAACCTTCTAGTGTAAAAACATAAAAAAAATTAGGGTTTCAAACCGAATCTTCTATAAAAGCATTCTCTTTCTCACACTCTCTGTCATCTTTGACTAAGCAGCCTCTTTTCTCTTCTCTTCCTTTGAAAAAACTTAAGAGCTGAGAGCTTCGATTACTTCGATTCCTAAGATAAGGAGATTTTTATTTTCTTTTCTGGGTTCTTCTTTATCAGTTCACTTGATTAGAATGCATTTTATGTATGCTTTGCTTTCTCTACACTTGTTGATATGTCAAGTTTTATAGTGACGGAGATGATGATCCTTTCCCCAAATGATGGACTCCAATTAAACTATGCTGTTTTTTTTAATTCTCTTTTGAGAATCAAGCCAGAAATCTGATCCATTAGAATGCTATTTGTTTTCACTAATCAAAGGTTGTAATATGCATCCCAAAGTTTTTGGTTTTTTTTTTTCAATTTTTGTTATGATTGGTATTATTGTGATGGCATGAGAAGGCCTTTTTCTTTTGTTTGATGGATGTGATGATCCTTTCCCCGTAAGATCAACTCTGATTAAGCTGTGCTATTTTTATATTTCTCTTTGGAGAATCAAGCCAGAAATCTAATCCAACTGAATGTTTTTTTTCTTGCATTTTGGATTTTTTGATTTATTATATATATATCATTTTTTTAATAATTTGTAAGTGCTTCTACTTGATTTGTTATAGTGATGGATGTGATGATCCTTTCCCCAGATGAACGACTCTGATTATACTGTGCTATTTTTTTAATTCTCTTTTGAGAATCAAGCGAGGAATCTGATCTATCTTACTCTTGTTTTCTTACTTATTAATGTTTGTTGTACCTTGTAAGTTTTTAGATCTATCACCTTTTTTATTTATTGTTTTTTATCATTATCAGTTTTGGAAATGAAAATGATAGGATCTCTTTTTTGTTTTTTTTTTTGAGTGTTTATATTTAGAATCTCTACTTAGTTGTATCAATTGTATATTTGGTATTTGGTTGTGAAGGATCTACAACAGGGTTTCTTAATTTTGTATGTTATTTGTTAATTTATCGAACCATGATATTATCAATCACCGCAATCTATCTTTAATCATTCAAGTCCTATATTTAACTTAAATAGTGGTAGAATTTGATATCAAACAAGGCCATCATTTCCAAGGTTGTCTTGTTTTGTCCCCAATTGCTTGTGGCCAATTAACGGCATCCATTGGCTTGTTAGATCTCACATTATGGTTCTAAGGTCACGTTACCATGCCTTTGATGTCCCACATTATGGTTCTAAGGTGGTTTCACCCACATTATCGTCCTAAGTTGATTGAGAAAATAGCCAGCTAGTCTTGCAATTTGGATCCCCTGCCCTTCACAAATACGCATTTAAGGCCTGTTTGGTTGGAGGTCAATTGACAATCGTTGTCTTGTGAGTAGTGAATTCTATTTTAACCTCACTTTCGGAAAGAAGAAAAATTAGGGTGAACGGGCAATTATCTATGTAAACATTCTATTACCCTGTGGGATAATCAGTCGCTCTGGGTGAATGGGTAATTACCTCTCCTTACTCTTAAGGTTTCTTCCATATCATTCGAGGGTGCCCTATCTCAGTAGATGTCTGAGTCCCCAAATTTGAGTTAAAAAAATTAAGAGCATCTCAATCGTTAAATTCATTAGTTCATAATTTAATTAGTTTTTATATATTTATGTTTTTGAGGGACTTGCCATTTAAAAATTTTTGTGTTTTTGTATAGATCACATAATAAATGATTTAAAAAAGGGATAATCATATGAGAATTAGTTTTTACTATTTTTTTGTCAGAAATCTTTGTGGGGCGTATCTATTATTCAATTTAAATCTTGCAAAATATATGTTGCAGCTGATAGTCATATGTCGTAAGTTTCGGCCAAATTAAAATTTACTAAATCATGACCATTGAATCGACTGTGTACTAATTCGATTGGATTGTTGGCCGCAGTTGAAGGGGGTAGGAATGTGTATAGTGCCAATTTTGATATTTGGGATGGTTCTATATAAATCTTTTCATCTCTTTTGGTCTCGATTTCAAATGAGATTCACAAATGGGTTTTATAAAAGTTCTTACTGTAGGTGTAAGAGAATACTTCTCAATTAAACACGTTTAAAAAAATAATTGGTATATTGCTTTTTGATATTTTAAATTTGGCATATGGCATTTTTGTTGGAGTCTCCATGGTGCTATTTTTAATGAAAATGCCAAAATTGATGTGATATTTTACATATGAGGTTGGGATGTCAAATTTGACATATAATAAAGTAATATAAAAAAGTAATATGATGTGAGTTCTGTAAGAATACAAAAGTTTTTAAAGACTTTGATAAGCTTTTCATGTCATGGGTCTTGTTTTTGGAGATGTCAAATTTTAAGATTTTAAATTGTGTCACATGATAAACTTGTGTTCAAAAGGCATATTTTATTTTTTGAATATTTCATAATGCAGGTATTACAAGAATCTAAAAGTTTTTAAATGTCAAATCATATGATAAATAATTACCTTAGTACATGAGTGGAATTTCAAAATTCAAATCTACTAATTGCCACATAAATATTCAATTTGACATTTCGAAATTTTGAATTTTTTAGATGTCAAATATGGCATTCCAAATTAGATGTAAATGTGGCATTGCATGCAACATTTGGTATCCGAATTTAGCAACTGAAAATGCAAAATATTATTTATTTTTTGAAACATTTTACAATGTGGGTATCACAAGAATGTAAAAGCTTTTTAAATTTATAATATATTTACATTAATAAAGAGGATTTTGTATAAAAGAAATTTATTAGCTAATTATTAAATGAAATTAATTTCAAGTTAAGTTAGTGATCAGCTTGGGCTTCATTTTGTCAAATTATTTATTTATTTATTTATTTTTAAGGTAGAGGAGGAATAAGAGAAGTTTGAAAGGTGGGGTGGAAAAAATAAAATTTTACATGAGATTAGGCTCAGGGACCTGATATTTTTAACTTAATTTTAGAGTAATTTTATTTGATAGTCAACTAATTGCTAATTTTATTTATGTGGTCAACTAATGAATTTTTTCTAGTAAACTTTTCTATAATAAAAGAGGCAAAAGATCAAAATATAATGAAATAAAAACTTAGCACATTAGGTAGAGTTCTTACTTTTGCAAATGTCTAATTTCAAATTGTCATATAAACCTTCAAATGAAATTTGACATTTCAAAATAACATCTAGATACTCTTATATGCCAAATACGATGTGGACTTAGGGTATTTCAGGTGGAGAATATTGAAATTTCTTTATATATATATGGGGGATATTCATGTGCATATGTTCCTCATCAAAGGACCGTGCATACTCCTCTATGGGGCCCATGATGAACCTCAGCAAGGGGTGAGATCGGGGGGATGGAAAGATCCATGCGAGACCACCTTAGATATCAAGTTTGGCTCTAATTACATGTCCTTAACCTCATCATTCATGATCTATAAATTTGTTCCATTCGAATGAGTGCATAGTTGATCCAATGGTCCAATAAATTTGGATTTGACCAAACATTGGTAAACAAATTTAATTCAAAGGGGTCGTGTGTGTGGTCCATTTGGATGGATCATACAGTAGGTTCTACTTAGAGTTCTCATGAAAAAAAATGATGAGAGACATATATACATGAATATTCATATATATTGTTGAAGGTTTTTAAAGGTTTAGGTTTTTTAGTTGAATTGTTATGGTGTTCTCCCGGTTGCTCTCAAGATGAAATTACACTCACCGAGGAGTTGAGTGTTCTGAGCACCAAAAGTGATATTTTGAGGGCTGGTTTTCATAAATCTAGTTCTCAAGCAAAGAATTCTAAATGCTCTCAAGGCATGTGATTTCACATTGCGGGATTTTGGGTTTAGTTCTATTTGTTCATTCCACTACAAGGTGTCTCCTATTGACCCTCATCTCGTAAGGGTCGTGCCTTTCCTCTTAGTCTAATTATTTGCCTTTAGCTTAATAAACAAGACCCTTTCGAAAAAATTTCTTCAGTCGTTTGAAGTTGTAGATAGCCGTTACATTACAGCTAGTGCTGAGACTATAAATCCAGGAATCCAGAGGTCTATTCATGAAGTCTAATGATTTCTATCATCTATGTGAGTAGAGCTGGTACACCATAAAATTAAAGGTAAATGTGTGTTTGGTTTAAATTATTTTAAGCCAACCATGCTTTTGAAAAAAAAAAAACTTAAGAAGAACAACGTATTCAAAGCAACTTTTTTAAAGCAATGATTGTTTGTTTGATTAGCTTAACTTTTGTGCTTAAATAGAAAAAACATCAAAAATTGTTTGGTTAGATGTGTAAAAAGTAGCATGAACTTTAACATATAATAATTAGATAACTACTATTAAATGTTATAAAAACTAATTTATATTAAATTGAAACCTTGTAGGTGAATAGGATCACCCACATAAAATCAAAGATGTGCAATTTATTTGGGCCTTAACACAAACCATGTGATTCACTGTCTCTACAAATATAATTTCTAAAAAAAAAATAAATCAAATAGCAAGAATGTCAATGGCCATCACCATTGCTATCCTTGGTTGGTAAATGCATTCTATTACAATAAGCCATATCCTCCAGCCCAATCTACTAGTATGCTATACAATGTATAACAAAGAAAATTGCTAATTTACTCGATTCATTAAATTCTCAATTTGTTTGGACGGGAGATTTTACGTCAGACAACCATATTAAAGTCATTAGCTCAGCTCGTATAGCTAAACCAAGAAGATGGAGTGGCCTAGGATTAAGGGATTCGGCTTTGGTTTTAATGATTAGTTGCATCAATCTCTTAAAACAAAATAGTCCAATGTTTGGAAAGGAATGTTAAAATATAGGGCTTTTATCTGAGACTATACAGAGATGGATTGTTGGTGATGGGACGTGTATTGGAGCAACGAGAGATCGTTGGATCCCAGGGGAAGATTCCTTTGATACTCATCCACAAAACCAAACAATCCCAGGGGTGGAATCTATTAATACTCATTGTTATAACCATATTACTGCGATCAATGTTTATGATTTTATAGGCCACTTAAATCCTATAATGATTTGGATTGTTACAAGGCTTCATAAGTACTGTGATTCTAGTTTGGCTCTTTATCATTGTATCAAGATGAGCAAGGAGTGACACAAAATTTCTCTCTGTGGTTTAAAATTATTCCAAAAAACTAAAAAGGATGCAAGGCCCCAATGACTATCCTTTGGTTCTTCTAAGAAACAGAGGTCTCACAAGCCTCTAAAAAAATTGGGAACATAAAAGAAAATTTTAACAGTAATGCTAGAATGATATAAAATGTTGACATAAAGTATTTACTTATGTCAATACCATGATTAGCTAAAGTAAATGGCTTTGTAGATGCTTGGTGGAATGGTGGTCAATTATGGTGTTGACAAATCAGTATGTAAATACTTTGTGTCAATATGTCATGTCACCCAAGCATTATTGAAATTTTAAACCCAAAAAAACTGGTCATTTTATCAAAGCCAAAGGTTGTATAATTGGCATCACTTTCAAAACTAACAATAGATTATTACTTAAAACTAGAGTCTTATAAATCTGCTTACCGGTTGCAACCCTCTTTTTTTTTTTTTTGGTCCAAATCTCCTCTCCCTTTAAAAGACTCCAAAACACTAGAAAATGAAACCAGAATCTTCTCTGTACATATTGAACAAAGCAGGGTATAGCCTCTTTTGATTTCATTAGGGAAAAGAAGAAATGAATCTAATGTCCATATCTGGGAAAGAGCTTCTTCCCTCGCTCTATCCCACAAGAATCTTCTACATAACAAGTTTTGCAAACTGTTTGACGGTGAAAGAGATGCAAAGTTGGAATCATGGACACAGAGGTCGTCCCATCTCCCCCCTTCCATGTAGTGGTGAGGTTCAATCCAAGAAGCCCTAAATCTCCCTTTCTTTTTTCAAAAACTTTTAGGTTGTGAATGAGATAAATCAAGAGAAAAAAAAATCAACAAAAAGAGATGGCAAGAGAGATCGGTTGATTCCGTGGTTGAGAAGGTCTGAGAATAAGAGCCAACAATCGACAGTAGAGAAGAAACTATGTAGCAGAAAGATGGGTATTTAAAAGCGATTATGGACGGTGAGCAAGAGAGATAAAATGCACTATTTGCGCCGAGATAAGATTTTCCACCCGATTCCCGCTCCATTTCCGTCTATGTTCCACATAAATGATGGATGTTCAGAATGCAAAGTGGATCAACCCTTACTCATCCAAAGAGCACTTTTTTCACTTGTACCTATCCTAAAGTCATTTGAAAGATACATTAATAACCAAACAAACTCTTTTAGAGCCCAAAAAGTATTGAGAATAAGTCCAACCAAACACACCCTTAGTCTTTTAAAAGTCTACTGCCTTTTATGATCAATACACTCCCTACTTAGACCATGGGTACCCACCACCCTATATTAGGAGATATCACCACTACAAATTCTAAAAGACCGAGGCACACAACTAATAGGCTGTTAGAACCATTATGGGAGAGAGAGAAAGAGAGAGAGAGAGGACGAATAGGCTGTTAGAACCATTAGGGGAGAGAGAGAGAGAGAGAGAGAGAGAGTTCAACCAATAAATAAAAAAGGCTATTATTTATTGTTATTGGGACGACATGAAATACTATTGCAAGCCTACCTAGTTTTAGAAAAGACAGATGCAATAAAGGTTTTAGGTTTAAAAAAAGAAAAATCTTTGCAAAGAAAACTTAAAAATGATATCTCAATGTTAGATAAGAGGATGTTGTCGGTTACTAACTGTGAAGATCTTTATTGATGTACAAGTGATCATGAGATTATGCAAAGAGAATGATCAAGAGGGTAGGTTGAATTAGTGAAAAGGTAAAAAAAGAAGGATAGTGGGAAGAAGTTTCTTTTAGTAATAGATAAAGAGACGAGCAAAACACTAAAAAAAAAAAAATCTAACGACCTTTTTTCTTTAACATCAAATCTACTTATTTGGAGATATGAAAGGTATAAACATGCTGAAACATGGGCTTATTCACATATTGAGAATTAAAAAAAAACTCAAAATAAAATACAACGTGGGTTTTTTTGGAAATATAGGGCCCATGGGTTTTCAATGACCCATTGAAACTCTATTTTCTTATTATTGAAAATGCATACCCATTTACTACAAAAAAGGGAGGAAATGCTCATGTGCCTAATAATTCCTCGTAACTGAATGAAGAAGCCCTTTGAGGAGCACAAGATGGCTAGTGCCAGTGATAAATCGATGTCAATCTCATCCACAATCAGAGGGATCAATCCTTGGCAGATAAAATTGCACACTATAATTATCTTGTCGTTTTAAATTTACTTTTCTCATTTTTCTTTCCATGCACTGGTTGTGTGCAAACGGCAAGGTTATTTCCTAGCATCTTGAATGCATATCACCCTCTTGAAAGGGGTGTTGGGGTCCCTATCCAGCAGATTTTCTGCCATGTTTTAAAGTACTAATCGATTGTATTTTAGAAATCCCATTATAGAAATGGTAAAGATTATCAAAGAGATGCCGGCCAAAATGAACGTTACCTTATTCACATTATTTGGAACATCTGTAGCCATCCGAAGATTGTCCTGCTAGCAGAAGGAACGGGCTTCTTATTGTAATGCTTGTGGAGGTGTTTGTGAGAAACATCTATAAACATCTATCCCAACTGAAGTTTTACAATAATGACAGGTCACGGGCAATGCATCCTAGTCTGGTCATTGCGTTGGAAGTACACTACTTCACCAGTGATACAATCTAGTGAAAAAAGAAGAAAAAAAGTTCACAACGGCTACCGTTGATAGAACTATTAGAAACATCTTTTTTTTTTTTTATAGAGAACAGAATAATTTATTGAAGAGAGAAAGAAGAAGGTACAAAAATAAAGATGCCCTATCAAAGAGATAGGGGATAATAGTATAAAAGAGAAACTAAAGAAACAAATAATAAATAAACAAATTATACAGGTAGGATAGGCAAATATGAAGACCTATTCACCCCTAATTTTGTAGGAGAATATGTAAAGTTATTAGCTGGTCAACCAACATGTTAAAAGATAACTTGAGCTTAAGATAAGAAGAACCTCTTTCCACAAGTAAAGGGGCTTGAAAGTTGCCCAAGATAAAAATTTAAAAGGCTTCTAGTGTGGCCCCCACCTCCGAATGATAAAAATTAGATAATTTGATCAGTTCAAAAGACAAAAATTGGAAGCATCATTTGAAGCCAGTCTTTATTAAATGGTTATCATCCTTCAGACTATTAACTGTACAGTAAAATCAACTGACTTACCAAAAAAACAAGGGAAGTATTCAACGGGGAAAAGTCTGTGCCCTCCAGCTCCATTGAACAGGAGGAAAACTTGGGATAAAAAGGGAAAACCGACAGACATAACTATCAACTTTTTTTTTTTTTTTTTGCTTTTTTAGCCAAAAAAGTGGCGTTTATAATGCAAACAGCCATGTCTTCTTGTGGGTTTTACATATATAGCCGTTTACATTACTCAGTTAATTAACAACCTTGAGGGGACAAATCATTTTTCTTTCACCTGTTACTTCTTTACAATATGTATGTATATTGAGTAGTGCTGGTAGGCTAATTGCCTTTTAAATGAGGGAAACGATGGGGCTGAATTGGCTTATAATTTCTTATTTTACGAAAGATGAACTTGTGAGGGTGTCTGGAATTCAAGATTGAAAATTGAAATTATCTTTTCCTTCTCACTGTATTAAAATAAGTCCCTTTTTTTTTTTTTTTGACCTTTTACTCTCTTCCCGACCAAACTAAGCAGAAGAGTCGAAACTCCACCAGGGACATTGAAGATCAATTGTTCAAATACACATTTATCTCTTTCATGGGATGGGGTCAAATTTCACTCCAATTATATGAATAAACCGACCATGCATTTGATCATATACATAAAAACATGAATGAAATTTAAGAAAAGACTCCTGTCTTTTACACACCAGACATCATTGCAATCTGAAATTGTATAGTTATATATTATTAAAAATAAAATCAAGAAAACTGAAAAACTATATTCATTCAGTTCTTTGACATATTTTAGTTTGGGTGATAGATTTGAACCAAAACAATTTGGATTTTTATAAAAGTTTGGCTTGAGAAAATTAAGTTTCTGTTTGATTAGACTTTTTTTTACTTTGAATCTGTAACTTAATTTTTATTAAAATAGTAAAAGAAACAGAAGGAGAAAAAAATAACAGGTACAAAAAAGGTGTACCCCCTCCACTCCCAAAACAATACACTCTCAAAAAGACAATTTATTAACCTTTTACTTGACTAAAGCATTTACCATAAAGTTGGCCGATCTTAAGTCATAACTACAAATGATAGGTAAAATTCTGTGATATGAATAAAAATCAAATTTTCATTTGAATATAAATAAGCTTGAATTGATGTCAAAATTGGGTTTGAAGATGAGGTCCTCCAACTACA
Source organism: Sextonia rubra (assembly GCA_037013555.1). Classification (NCBI taxonomy): domain Eukaryota; kingdom Viridiplantae; phylum Streptophyta; class Magnoliopsida; order Laurales; family Lauraceae; genus Sextonia; species Sextonia rubra. The sequence continues at coordinate 55,853,740 of JASUAD010000013.1, read as the reverse complement.
TAGCATTTTGTCATAAGAATCATTTTTCTGTATTTTTTTCAATTGAAAAGTGTAAAAGTAACTTAATAAAAAAATTTATATTTTATTGAGCAAAGTTTTTTCAATCCTCAAAAATTTGGGCTTCAAACTTTAAATATCTTGATTAAAATGAACTATACGATGTTTACATATCCGAGAAAGTGGGCCTTGATCATGATGTGTTTTTTTTTTATTTATCTTTTTGTACAAGCTAAATCTTCACGTGGGATTCAACTAGCATTGGAGTAACTGTTCAGATCTGTTAACATAGCCCACAATAGAGTTTCACTTCTCTTATTAAGGGGAGAATATAAAAAAGAGGGGGTGCATCATTTCTTTGTTTCAAAAGCAACATCTTCATCTCCTTAACATGTTTTATATATATTGCTGCATCAAAGATTAGAACTCATGAGGCACTCCACTTAGAGTCTTTTTTTTTTTTTTTACATATTTCACAAGAGAGGTTTTATTTCTTTATTTTTTATTTTTATGTTGTGTGTGTTTTGTTGGGGGGGGGGGGAAGGGTTGGGCTTTAAAAACTTTTAAGAAATTAACAATTTGTTTATTTTTTTATTAGGTAATTAAAGGAGAAAGGGTTACAAATAGAAAACAGTACTAATAATAATAATCTATAAAGAAAATACAAAGATGCAAAAGCATTTAACCCCACTCATAGAGCAACTACAAGGTAAAATCTTTCGGAGGGAAAACCCTTTAATCACCTTATTTAGGTAAAATATTCCCATTATATTTATTTATTTGCTGACGTACTTGGTGTCAAATGCTAATATTAATGTTGATAGATATTAACCATTTACAAATGGGCCACTCCGGAGATTGATTATTTTGCATGAAATACCCCTGCAGAAAGGACAAAAAAGTACAATAAAATGTCTCTCAATCAATCTATTCTCCTCATACCTTCTTCCTCCTAATCATTCACTGTTATCGTCTGCAGTGTGAAGGAATTTTCATCATTCTTATTCCCTCTGCAACAGCCTCAACTCTCAAAATGACAATGAAAAGACGAGAGACGAAGAGGAGACCAAAAAGAATTTTCATTCTTATTCCCTCTGCAGTCTTCGTATTTTGTTTTTGTATGTGTGCATGTTCGAGTTTTTTTATTTTTTCTTTTATCATTGACTTGTGATTCCAAAGGTTAAGAAAAATAGAAGTCGACCCAAACCTAAATTGATATGATCAGACCAACTTGAACTTAAATGCAACCCAACAAACAAGAAATCAAACCAAGAAACATTAAAGTAGCAGCCGAATTTTGTCATTGAAGTTGCACAGATTTCAGACAGTTGACTTTCTGAAAGATCAAACCATGGAGAAGGCAAGAGAGAGAGAGAGAGAGAGAGAGTTTTGACTGGTCCAAGGTAAGGAGCGTGGATGGTGGACCCATTTAGGTGGGTTAGACGAAGTGTTAAGTTACTAAGCTGCTCTCAAAGATCTCAGCCACAAACACTGAAACCTTTTCAAATTAGTGGTCAGATTTTGGCCTTTCCTCTCTTTTACTTTTTCTGGGTTTTTTTTTTTGTGATCATGACGACATGGGCGTTTGTGGGTTAAACGGCTCTTTATAGTTTAGTTCACGAAGATCAGAAGCTCGTGACAAGAAATTTCTTTGCAGCTAGGGACCTTTTGGTCTCTCTCTCAAAAGCTTTTAACAAGAAGAAGGTGGAGGAATGAGAGGTGGGAAGAACTTGAGAACTTGAGTTCCTGCGCTTTTGAGGATGACCCATTAAAAAGGAGCGGCCCCTCAATCTTGGTTAGAGATTTTCATTGAAATATTCCTGGAGAAGTCCCAGAGTGAAAGATCAGTTGGGGAATGTTACTTTACAGGTATGGGTACTTGAGGCTTTGCTGATCATGGAAGTAGTAAAATAGAAAAACCGTTTGAGAACTCATTAGAGAGTGAAAACCGTAGAGATCATCTCTCATTTAGACTTTTTTTTTTTTTCAAATGAGAAGAGCCTATTTGAGAGAGGAAAATGAAAAGCTGTGGAAGGAATGGAGCTGTTAGACAGTATGTCAGGTCTAAGGTCCCCCGTTTGAGATGGACAGCCGAACTTCATCACCGTTTCCTTCATGCCATTAGAAGGCTTGGGGGTCGAGAAAGTACGTGTTACATCTTCTTCTCCATTTTTCTTTACCTATTGTTCATTTTCTTGGTTTGTTCGAATGGTTTTCCTCTCATAGTTTCTTCAAATATTTCTGTGCAGAGGCAACACCTAAGCTTGTCCTACAGCTAATGGATGTAGAAGGGCTTACAATCTCCCACGTTAAAAGCCATCTTCAGGTTTGTTTCTTCTCACCTATTTTCCTTTCAACATTCAAATATGATAGGAGATAGCCTTTAGTGTCTACATATCAACAGAAGTTTTATAATATATCTTTTGGTTCATGTCGGCTCTACTCAGATGTACAGGAGCATGAAGAATGATATTACTACAAGAGGTCTGTCAACAACTTTTCCTTCTTAATCTTCTTTCGCATTTTTTATACATCCATTTTGTTTCTATGAAGCCTCTCTCTCTCTCTCTCTCTCTATTCCTGCTCTTGCTAGTCTCTTTATCTGGATTCGAACTCCAACAAATGATTCATGTAAAGAAGTCTCCTCTATGTCTAATGCAGATTTGCAATGGACCCAACAAAGAGAAGTCCTATCCCATGCCAACGTTGATGGTTTAGAAAAGGAAAATGATACATCTTTCCCCTCTTCAATACCCGTTACTGTACTGGATTCTCAATTTATAATATGCCTTCCTCTCCTACCAAAAAGGTATAATTTAGAAGGAAAAACATGTAGCATTCGTTTGTTTCTTTTCTTTGTCACGTGCACTGCCATGCAGCCAAAGAATATATGAAACAGGCTCCTATCCGTACAGGTTTGATGATTATCTTGCTGCTATGGATGAGAAAAATGGGGTGAGGGAAGGACGTGTTGGAAGGCAGGAAGGTGCTGGAGGAACACGGATTTTGGCAGATGATCTTTACACGGTTAAAGAATCTGGAAATTTCAAGGTCTAAAATGGAAAATAGGACAATGGTGCTCTTTTCTTTTTTGCTTTGCTTTCCTTCTCTCTGGTGTTTTATTCATGTTTTTTTTTCCTTTACATGATCTGCTATGCCACCTTTCTTTGGTTTTATTGCTCTTTATATAATATCAATATCAATTTACTGTTTTTTGTGATAAATGTTCAATTGGATGGAGTGGCTTCCTCTTGGTCCGTTGTTTTAGTTCTGTAGCCCTTTGGGTGGCCTTTTTGCTTTCTGGGGTTTCTTGCAAGGTGGTCGGCATATTCTTACATCAATATGTGTCAAAAAACCATTCTTATGGAACAATTTACTTTTATTCGACCATTCAAAAGCTAAGATTCTTGAATCCTTGAATATCTTATTATGGTGGGGGCTCTTGGTATGACAGTATGGATCAATGACTCATGAGCCCTACATGTACCTAACCTAGAGGAAACAGGGAATCCTTAATGTCCTTTGGTTGTAATTAATTGAGGATTGTTTCTTTAATTTCACAAAAGCTATCCACTCTAAAATCTTCTCATCAACAGTAACATTTTTTTATTGCCAGATTAAAGCGGTTGATGATCATCAAATTATATCAACACCTAAGCGCAGGCTGGAGGAGCTCCAGTTTCCCCTGTTTCAGAAACAAGAGGAAGGAGTTAAAGATCTTACGCTGTCCTTATCATTGCATCATCCCATGCAAGAGGAAAATGCTTCATCCACAAGTGAAAACAGCGAGCTTCTGTCATCCAAAGAGTGCTTGGGCTCTAGGGAGGAAAGCAACATAAATTTGGCTCTCTCCATATCCATGTGTTGTAGTTCCTGGGCTGAACATTTCTAAATCACCTTTTCGTTTTCGTGAAATCCATCCTTTTGCCATCGCATTGTTTTGTTTTCTATTTTCTTAACACCATTGTTAATTTCCATTTAGTATTAGCTCTTACTTTTGGGGGTTCATCTAGGTCCCTCATGATCAATCCCAACCTAAACAAGAATTAGCTACCACTCCACCTACTTTATCATTCATCCAAATCTTACAAAACCTAACACAACCTTAAATAAAGGGGTTCAGACGGTCACCATGATGTAATTTGAGTAATGAATTTTACTTGCTAAACAGACACATTCTCTTGTCAACCCGTAGAAACAACAAGTTCTTTTTGCCGGTCCTAAGCTTGAGTAAAAGAAGAGGATTGCATTAGGTAGGTTGACAGCCAGTGTAAAATTGTCACAACCCAAACATGAATTTTGAATAACAATATTCTGTTATGGTTCAGAATAGATCTGAATGAAGGAACACAATTCATTTAGTCGATTCCAACATAACTAGGACAAGGCTTTGATGATGATAATAATATATTGATAATACTAATTCTTAACTTACATAAGAATTGGGTTGAACAATGGGAAATCTAATTAATACAAACATCTTTTAAAATGGTTTACAAGAGATTTGCTGATTCATCATCATACTTCCCTGCAACTAACTGAACAAATAAATTATTTACTATAACAAAGAAATTAGGCCAAAATTGGCATGTACCATGATACACTGGGTTATATCTATACAAAATTCCCACTGATTATGGGCAAATGATGTGAATCATATAAATGAACCACTCTTGTCATCCTTTGGTGCAGTGGGATTTTATGGCTTACCAGTTTCATTATCATCTAATTTGTTGCGGCTGACAAGCACACCTTCGTTCCATATTTCATTCCACCTGTTAAAATAGGAAAAAAATCAATAAAAGAAAACAGGAACAAGATGCTGAGGCAAGAAGACCACTCTTTAACAGGATATTACATCATTACATATAAAGCTGATATGTAGACAGTCTGATGAGACCCACCTATGAGCAAACCTCCTTATACTCACTAAACCACTCTCCTCTCCCATATGCACATGTATGCAGAATAATTAGTATTCACCCAGTTTCACACTAACCTCACCTATATCTACCATTGTATTTAATTTAAAATATTAACTTTACAGGCCTGGAGGGTTGGGAATAGGATGATCTGATAGGGCTGATTTTTTGCCCCAACCAAATGCACAATGAGACCTTTCCATTCCCCCACCCCCACTGATTGAAGCTCCACTAGAAGACCAGCACATAAGCTTTGCGTGGACCGCCTGCTGTGGTGTGCATGTGAGATATCAGTTATAATGTTCAAGTATTAAACTTTATCCATTCATTATATAGCGGGGAATGCATTCTGCAAAATAGAAACCACCATTAGATACTTGCATTACATACCTTGTCCCATCAATGTCAATAGACAGGCATTGACCATGCCGCCAGCCATCTTGAAATTGGCCAAAAAAGATATTGCCATACTGTGAATAGTATCGGCCTTCGCCATTAGCCTTTCCCTTCCAAAAGTTTGCGAACCAACGATCCCCAGTGTGAAAATAGAACCAACCCTATGTGTAGACAGTCAGTCATATGAGATTCTCATGAGAAGAAATGATTTAATTAAAGCAGATCAAAACCAAATGCCAAACACTGGATATTTGTTAATGTTAGGAGGAGGAAAGTGACGTAAGTCTTAACCTTATTATCTATCTTAACAGGTGCCATCAACAAACGAATACCAGCTTTTCATGACAGGAAGATTTCTCAGAAGCTATGAACATGATGATTCTCTGAAATCTATTTTAGGATACGTGAAAACCAAGTTTAAGGATACACTAGAATCTTCACTTAACATGGATTCTGAGGTAGGTAGGTGACTACGGATCTGAACAAGGTCTGAAGTGTAAGACGCGTATAATATAGAATGCAATAAAATTAGGTGAGGAAGTTGTGCCTTTATAAATTAATGGCAACTGACACAATATTTAGCTCAACAGACAATGTAAAAAAGCTTAACATTGCCAGTTCCCTAGGTACAACAACTATGGCCTTTCAGTCATTAATTCTTCTTAACTATATCTAGCAGGAAACTGGCATTCTTGCAATTCATGGCCATCATAAGACAATAAATCTACCACTAGGGGACATTAAAGAGATTGCTTAGATCCACTCTCTAATTAGAAAGCCAACTTGCAGGCGATTTCCATCCTGATACAATGCCAGAAGAAGATATACACCATAAAACCAGTTACTTAATATCAATAAAGTTCCAAGCGAGATGTATTCATGATCCAAATAATATTATTGAAAAGAATAACCACCCAACCTGAAATTTCTGGTAGGAAGCAATAGTAACCACAAAGATCCCCATGCATCTCTGTTAAACCAGGATTATCAACAAATCCTGTGCTTATTATCATGGTCATTAAGACAGTTCAAAGACTATAAAAACGTGTTTGAATATTGGGACTTTCTGTAAAACTATGCAGCAACTTAATAATGGAAAATTTTTATGAATAACTATTCAGTTGTGACCATAAATGAGAACCGATGTCGTCAATAGCTTTAGAAGTTGAAGAGATTTTTTGCAGTAATGAAGACTGGCCAAAATTTTCATAGTCTAAATATATTTCTCCGTATTTCTAGCCGGCCTTGAAGATGGGATCAAGATTATAATTCATGTAAAGAAATGCACACCTTTCCATGCATAAGGTCATCCCTCCATGATCCCTGGAAAACATCTCCATTACTGTAGCAGAAAGTACCTAAACCTGATCTCTTCCCAAACCGCCATGTGCCATCATAAAAGCTCCCATCTGCAAGAGTTAGGCGACCCTGCAGCATAAAATAATCAGATGCATCAACAAATTAAAGGATCTTACTAAAGCATAACATAAGCACCATAACTGGTTATCCATGTCATCTAACAAGATGTAAGAGCCAATTGGTTACAGAACTTTTAAAACATAATCTTGCTAGATTGAGAATTATATTATTTATATACATAATGGATTTTAGATCCTATTTTAATTTATACTTTCATAGACTGTTTGCCTGACTTACTAAAGATTGCAACAAAACTTTATTTAATGACTCATTAGGCAGCCCCCATCACAGGTGCGACATGATCTAAGAACCAGATTTATTTAATGATCCCTCCAGTTAAATTTGTAAAGTGGGAGCAATACATGTAAAAGCATTTTTAGAAGCAAAACTATCAAATGTCTGATAACAATCTGTTTTTCTTTTTCTTTTATGAAGACAAGCTGAGTTGAACTATCAACCTGCCACAATGTGGTTGAGAGATTAGCACCTTCCAAGTTCCAACAGTGTTACATGCTCAACTATCCATTTTTTTTTTATTCTAGACTTGAGGACCACTTGACACCCTCCCTCATTGGTGAACATGATATAATAACTGCAACAATTGATGATCCCGCATGCAAGCTTTGTGAAATAGCGTAAAATAAGTAAAAGCATCCACTTTCCCGAAATGGATTGATGGACAATTTCTCAAACCATCCACTTTCCCTTGTATACATTGTCCACGTGATCTCCTTAAATTGTAGCAAATGATAAAGTGAATCAGACAATTGACATGATAAGTACCTTCTAGAATAACACAAGCCCAAAAATCATAGATGGGAAATCCTAAGCGCCTAATTTTTGGCATTCATTAAGCGTGGGCAATTGCAGTATTTATGTCTTTTCTCCTCCTTTCACTATAAATTTTGAGGTCTCAATTAATAGATTAAAACTCTTTAATAGACAAATTTTTTAGCCTTCCAGAAATGATCCTTTCACCAAGTGACTCATGAGACATAATACAGAAATATTGAATGGCTTGGACTACCAACAAGTACCCCACATTTCCAATATCACATGGTACAAATTTTAACAATCAATTTACAGTATTGGAGTTTTCTGTTCAAGCCTGATAACAATTTTAAAACTAATTTTATGTAAGAATGGTGACATTGTTTTTTACCTCACAAGATATCATGGGTTCAAAAAACCCCAGTAAGCTCATTTCAAGGATGGTTATGACCATGATTGTCATGGTAAAGATTTTCTTCCTTTTAATGATACCTTGGTTTCTAAGCAGCTATTTAAGTATAAAACAAATCTACTGGCAAACTCGAGGGCTCAAGAAGAAAGCCCCAAGCCACACAACAAGAAAAGAAACCATAAGCCAAAAGGAAAATAGATCAAGAAGAGAATTCAATCACAGAATCTCCAGCACCTACGTCCTTAGCTAAAAGATCTGCCACTGCCTAACACTTCGAGTTTTTTGATAAAGAATTTCATTTTCTCATAATGGTATAATATGTGAAATTCATAAAGAACATGTTTTTATCATTATAACTAGCAATAAAAGCCTCATTCAAATATATATATGGGAAAGACTACAATGTATATGTCCCTCACACTGGTGAGGAAAACTTCCTTTTTTAGACCTAACAAGGTCAAAAAGGTGTTATGAGGTGTGATGGTTTTGTCTTCTTGCACATAAATACTTTATAAAAAAGGAAGTGTCCCTCACCATAGTGTGAGGGATATATGCATAGTAGTTTTTTCATATATATAAAAATATATATAGGGAAAAACTACAGCGCAGCCATCCCTCACCTTGCGGTGAGGGACAATTCCTTTTTTAGACCTAACAAGGTCAAAAAGGTATCATGATCTGTGATGGTTTTGTCTTTTTGCACATTAATACTTTTAAAAAATGGAACTGTTTCTCACCACAAGGTGAGGGATGGATCCATAGTAGTTTTGTCCATATATATAACCCAGGAAAAGTGATAGTGATAATTGATGATGTACACCTGGTAGGCCAAATGGACCCTTTACTCTTATTCGGAAAAGTCCCACAAAATGCATGCATGCATGCATGTCTGTGTGCATGTTCCTAAGAATAGCATAGTACCTTTCCTTCAGGAAGACCTCCTTGACAACGCCCTCTATAAATTCCACCTCTATATTTCATCTCGGTAATAGGAGTCCATTTTTTCTGTGAATCTCTTTCCGCTTCCTGTACAGTTGATTTTCATTAGGATGAAACCTCCCATCATTTGAATGATATTGCACGATATGAGCATATGCAGTTTGCCAAGTGCCTTCCAGCATTACTGATAAAAAGAAATACAAAAATCTTTCGAGCATTTCAAGTAACAGAACTAACAGAAATTAGAAATCCGAAAAGAAAAAACTGTCTCTAACAATTACCAATATCAATAAGCAACTGAAAGTTGGGTATAATAATACCATATTCTGGCCAAGAAAAAGGCTGAAGTGACATACAAAATTGATACTTTTGTGAAGTACCAAACAACTAATCAACTAGAAGGTTAATCTTTAAAATTAATAAAGATCTAAATTGATCCAACTCTATGCAATCAAATATAACCAACACGCCACAATATGATTAGAGGGGATAAAAAAATAGACAAATCTGATAATATGGAATCAAATTTCAAAAAGAAAAATAAAATCAAATACATTTAACATAGTCCAATCCTGGATTGCACACATTAAGATAAAGTATTGGCTTCAGACCAAAACACATAAGATACTCTTTACAACTACGATGCTTGGGATATTGCAAAATATGTGGCACACCATTCAAAAAAGAGAGGTGGCATGCCCATTCTGTATTATATGCTTTATTTTTATGTATAAAAACATCGTCCTAACAATGCCCATTGCGTGTACCCCTTGTAAATGGGCATGATAGCTCCAAATCATCATCATTATCATCATCATTAAAGCCTTATTCCAACCAAGTTGAGGTCGGCTACATGAATTCTGTTTCTCCCTTCCGTTCTATTTTAAGCAAAATCCTTAGATAAGTCAAACTGCTTCAAATCTGATTTAATGAACTCCATTAATGTTTTCTTCGGCCTACCCACATACCTTTTGATGGGCCATTTACCTAGATAGCCAAAATTTTTCTCACCGGTGCCATATTGGCCTACGCTCAACATACCCAAACCATCTTAAACGGGTTTCTCTAAACTTATCCCCCATTGATGCTACCCCTAAATGCTCTCGAAAGCACACATTTCTAATTTTATCTTTCCTAGTTTTACTACACATCCACCTAAGCACTCTCCTTTCCGCCACATCCATTTTATGTATATGCGTCTTCTTAATTGGCCAACATTTTACTCCATATGTCATAACTGGTCTAACCACTATCCTGTAAAATTTGCCCTTCAATTTCGTTAGCTGGTAGCTCCAGATATTAGATGAAATGATAAAATTCAGTCATATACACTTCTACACAAAGTTATAAAACTTCACCTCAAATGAAAAATAACTCTAGTACTTCCTCTTTCATCTATGACTCCATCTCCAAAGTCCACTGGTAAGAGGAAGCGTAGTTAGAAAACAACCCACCTCCAACTAAAATTCCTAAACTAGCTAATATTTATGAATAAAATATTTCTAAAAAAGCTTATTTCAACTTTCACAACAATCCGATAGTTGGTCTGTAAATCCACCACAACTTCCAAATTCTTGTAAGAATTGTGGAACCTAGATCCCATTGGATGGATATACTCCAACAGGCTACCTTATAATGTCAATCTTGTAAGCATTTTGAAACCACTGATGGTTAAGAGGTGCACCTTGAACATTTAGAGAAGGAAAAGGACATTAGAAATATGGATGCCTCTATCAAGTCCTACCAGCATATAGAAGAAACTCACTCTCACGTCTGTTGACATTATACTATGTCGCTTTCCTAGATTAGAGATCAGCTGGCTCTCAACAAGAATCTACAAATGCCCCATATCCTGGTTCTTGATTTCATGCAATCATTGACAGTAACCTGAACCATAGGATGGCTAGAGCCAAATATGAAAACCAATTCCTGGCCAAAACCTTACTGTTGACCCCATCATACTGTCGGGAACTTCAAACTGGTTACTGAAATTGCAGTTCTCTTGATCTTTAAGTCACTTCCAATACCCAGCAAAATAAGAAAAAATCAACCATAGTCAAATCATCTCATACTAATTCAACGAAGTGGATGGGGTATTATTCCTGGCACATCTTGCTCGACTTCATTCATACTGATTTCCCACCACTTGATTTTTCACATAGTTTTCCCATGAATTTTCTGCCATTGGATTCTTAGCTGTATGATAATCTACCATAAGATTGTACTCCAACAAATATTCTACCATTGGATTGCCTTTGATTGGATCCTCCTCCTTGGAGTCTCTTAATGAAAATTATTCCAAATTTCCAATTAGGGACCCCAACATCCAAAGATTCTTGTCCTTGGTATTCTATCTAATGCTCAGATGAAGCATGACAAACCATGCCTTCTAGTCTGCCATTACTAACCTTTTGGCACAGTTAGATGTTTCAATTGCAATTCAGGCCACTCTATTGTTTAGGCGGTCAATGGTTTGTACTAAGTACCAAAAAAAAAAAAAGGAAATATAAATTTAACATAGGCCAACCTTGGACCAAGATGACAAGCACAAAGATAATTTATTGGCTTCACACAAACACAAGGAAGGTAGGCTTCATGCCCACTAGGTGAAAGGTAGTCCATAGCTACCTAGTTTCTTGCAATTTCTTGGGTGAAAAGTTTGTACAAATTATTCCTAATGTAGAATTGATACTTTTGGGTTCGTCACACGTGTTAAATTAATCATTTGGCCATAAAAGGTTTTCAGTATAAACTCTGAATGAATTCTAAGATTAAAGGGTGAAGTGATAGTGACATACCAATTGAGCACCATGAAACAGCAAACAGCAATATGATAAATGCACCTCAAATGCTTCAAAAGCCATTACAAGAACTTAGCATACCAGCATTGACGCTGCACGTGCAGAAAGTAGTCCCTGTTTCCTAGACATGCCATTTACATATTTTCCCTTTAAAAATGTAGATGCTGCATTACAGATCTCCATTACTGCCTCAAAACCCACATCAGTCAGTACATCCCAAGAAGTATCATTTAGACTGTGCAATGTTTCCCCAGTCAAATCATCCAAGTTTTTGAGATCTGCAGGCTGTGGAGGGTTTGATAGTTGGGGACCATCTGCAGAGTGCTCAGAGGGCTTTACACCAATTGGAAGAGCATAAAGATTCAACTTGTCACTGCTAGATGTGGATCCAACTGCAATTGCACGTTCTTTGGCCCATTGCTGTGCAATCAGGATTCCTGGCCCAACACTCCAACTACTGAGTGGCTCCCTTTGGAAACCAGGTTGTCCTGTACATCAAATCAGGATTTACTCAATTTCACATGTTCATCAATTTTAGTGAACCAGAGCCATATCAAGACCACCAACCATTATTCTCAGACATGGAAGGCATCAGTTATACCATTCACTATTAACTTAAAAATGACATTACCAGCCAGATTACAAATTATTAAGTTCAAAAGCATGCAAGTTTGATAGAACATTCCCACACCGTCATTACCTTCACTAGTTTGATCATAATGGAGGGAGAGAGAGTCAATACTGGCCAGTGAAAATCCTACTTCAGAAGCTTCAGCTTTACTGACAGATTGCCTACAATACCAATACAATATATCATGTGAGGCTCCAAATTTGCATACTTTTTTCAGTCAATCAGCAGATAGTAGTTAGTTTTGAATTTAAGGCTGCACAAAACAATAGCAAATGAAAACACCTGGAAGCAGAGACTCCTTCATAGCCATTGCTCGAAATAGTCTCCAGCTCTTCAGACTGTACATCAACATTCTCATCACTACCATCGGAAGGATTTAAAACAGGCATGTCCCCACTATTTGATGGGCTCAAGGCCTCTGAAAGACATGGATCTCCAGGGGACTGTGCTGCTACATGATCTTCAGATTCAGGAGAGCCTCTTCCCCAAATATTGAAGACAAAAGGGAAATGCAAAGCCAGACTTGACAAAAAGCTCTTTTTTGGAGAAACCTTCTGTCCCTTGCAGCTGACATCCACGAAATTTCCAGACATAAAGGCCACATAAGCAAATTCACATTTAACTGCTGATCACAGCTATTCAGCTAAAAAGTTCAATCAGACTTTCTTACCCCAAAACTAAAAGTGTTGTTACTATCAAATTTGGTTCCAGAACAGGTTCATGAATTCTGGAGAAGATGATCTCTTTTGTATATTCAGTAGTCTGACGGAATGCATGTGTGAAGGAATGTATAGCGCTGTTGTCCGTCACAGTGGCACTTGTAAGAGTGCAAATAACTATGCCATTCAAGTCCTGTGTATCAACAAATATCATTCATAGGGAGCAGTTTGAATATCACATATCAGCCTAAAGCATTACATTTTTGCTAGATAAAGTAAAGCATTATCATTTGAGCAACATATTTATCACCCATATTTATCATCTGCAATTTATATTTTACTAGAACTAAATCAGTATTTATTGTTTGCTTTGATATGACCATGTACTGGAAGGGGTCTGTATGACCAAGGGGTCACCATGCCTAAACATAATCCAACTAGAAGACAATTGCTTACAAGTCTGATTTACGCTTAATACTGATTATCTGTACAGATTCTTGCAGTTGCATCAATCTTCATCCACGCTCTAGTGAACTATTAAGAGTAACAGTTTGCACTTCATTAACAGGCTAGGGTAAGAGGCAGTTGTGGGGACAGAAAAATGAACTTAGAAAATTGTAAAACATTATCAAGGTCTGAGCTCTAGCAATCCCAAGAGAACAGAGACACAGTAAATATTTTGAGTAAGAACCAGTTGCAAATTTACATGTTAGTAACTCATATTCATTGCCTACCTATGAGTAAATCAAACCCTTTCAGTCAACTATCCCCTTGAGCATCCCGAAGTCATTCACCCAACTGTTGATCACTGGTAGATTCTATCTTTAAAATTCACCTTATCTAAGGGTTAAAAATAGTTGAACTTAAGTATATAAAATCATGGGTTACAATGATATGATGGCACCATTTTTGGCCCAACCCTACTTCAGATGAAGATAGAGAGAGGAAACATTGAGACTGAATAATTATACATTTTGATTATTAAGAACAAGTTTAATGAAAAATTGAAAAGAAAAAAAAAGAAAAAAAAGAGAACCAATTCATACCTTCAGACCACCAGTTAAAAAAGGGCAATCGAAGATAGCATTAGCAATAGATGATTTAATGTTATGACCTACTCCAAATCCAACTTCTGCCTCTCTATAACTTTCCAATTGCTGTAAACAACATTGTCAACTTTCAACAACTGTGCAGTATAACAATAACCAAGAAGAAAAGCCAGCTACAACATAATGATAGAACAAGGTGTTCAGAAAATCATGGAATAACACATATCCATTCCTTCGAACAGGATGTTTCATAATCAATTATGATGCTCAAATACAACATGGATATAACGAGGAAAAACACATTGCTCCCATTGTTCTGAAATCAAAATTTTCTCACAAATTGCTTGGTGGATCAATTCAAATCGAATCCTGAATTGTAGGTCTCCTTAACTGGTAAAAATAGAAATACCAAAAATGAAAAAAAAAGCAAAAAAATTTATCAAAAATAGTCATTCGTTGTTGATATTCCTGCCCAAACAAATCATCAAAATCATGCAATTTGATACAAGTACCAAAATCACAAGATTTTATTTGAATCCTAAGATTTACCTTTAAATGGGATTTCAGATTTGCAGTAGAGAATCTAGAGATGAAAATGCAAGTTTTTTTTTTTTTTTTTTGACGACATGGCTATCCTTGATTCAACCTAACTATTGCCCCAAGTGGCTTTTCTCCCTAATATTTGATACTGCAGGATTTGCGGTGCAGATAATAAGGGTTTAAAAACAATGGACACGCCATTGGTACGAAAGGAACATAGAATTCTATAAATGTTTGTATCGGATATGATATGACATGGATGCATTCTCCATTTTTTAAACATCTAGGTATCATAGAATATCAAGTGTAATTGTAAAAAAGAGGGTCAAAGATAGTTGTTCAAGGGCAATACATCTGAAATACAAACATAATAATATTACCTGTCAAACATAAGAAAAAATAAATAAAGGAAGAACATTGACTTTTTGTAACATTCTAGTAGAAAAGCATGATCTCTTACTCTTAAAATTTCTGAAACTTTGACTTCCTTACAGCCATCAGGTAGTGAATCAATAACTTTCAGATGCATATCCTGCAAATCTTGAGGCTATAACAGAGCAATTTTATAGTTTACAAACAGTTGAACCAGAAACACAGATCAGGTTACTTACAGACATGAGAACAGAAATGGAATTGATGGCCAACAAAACAGCAATATGAGCACTCCTTAGAGCCTCAGCTAGAGTGACCACTTCCTTCTTGAGTAAAGCATCAGTGTCCACTACTGATAATATCAAAAATGTATTAGTTTAAATTTAAAAACTATAAAGTTCCAGTATTTCCCCAACATAGTTGGCACAAGGCTTTGATGATGATGATGATAAAGTTCCACTATTTACAATGCAACAAAAAAAGCATTCATTTCTCAATACATTTATGTTTATTAGAAATAAAATACGAACTGATCATACAAAAAAGAAAGGAAGAGAAGCAACACTGTTGTTGTAGGTTAGAAATGCCTAGAAGGTTTTTTTATTTCTTTTTTTTTTTTTTGTCCTTGTTTTTTAACAAAACTTGAGTTCACAAGCACAAGGCTGCAACAATGTCATAGTGAGCACCTTCCTACTATGATATAGGCCCATTATTGATCTTTAAAGTTATTAATGATAACATTGTGTCGACATTAAATCCTCCTCATATAATTTGAAACCAATGATACACTTCTATCACTCCAATATGGACTATGAACATTTCATGTTGACTAATCAAGCACCCTGTCTTGGAACCACTTTTGCATATCCACATATTTCTATGTGTTCCTGTTTGTAAGCAAATAAACCATAAGCTTGATCATCAAATGAATTTTTGATAAGACAGCTGCACGTTCTGAATGTAGTTCTATTCTATAGATGTATAAATTTCAGAAGGTTAAATATAAAAAATTGGGGACTATGAGAAAGGATGGATTTTTGTAAGACATTATTCCCCTTTCATAAGGGGGAAAGGACGTGTCTGGCTTTGCAGAAGCCAAAATGCAACATGTATAGCCAGCAGGCACCAAGGTCGATGCAACACTTAGCTACCATGCTTAGGTACTCAACCACACACACTGCCTAAGCCTTGACAACTGACCCTGTGGATCACTGGATGGCCACTGCTTTGGCACCCAATCCCCTTATCGTGCATCAAATATTCCATAACCTAAATTATTGCCCATTATGTATGATATCCAATACATGGACAAAAGAACTGCTATGTAATTTACATTTTTTATGGATATCGAAGATATAAAATTTTTAGGCTTCAAAAGAAGGCTGACACCATAAAGAACCAAGAACCTCAAATGATATAATATTAACTGCAAAGGACTTCTGTATTGGACATGCACATGCCGCTATATTAAGTTTACAAAGTGTAATTTGGGAAACAGTCATATGAACACAAAACACACAAATCCAGTAGGCATGTATCTCAAAACTCACCAATACAAAAAAATCTGCGCTCCTGAAGCATGTTCACCAAGTCCCTTACCTGTAAATTATTGGTTTTAAAAACTTTGAAACTTGTAAGTCAGTACAGAAAATAGCAATGCCCGTAAATCAGAATGTGGTTATAAAATGAACGAAGGGCAATAACATGACCGAAAGCCATGAAAAAGAGACAACAAGGAAGTGCATTTGTATATTTGTAGCAGGTCAGAAAAATTTAGGTATAGGGACGAGGGAGATTACACAACTAGAAGATAAGGAAACAAGTCAACAGTTGATCTTCAAAAGAGGAGAACCTAGGTGTCAGCACCACACAAATTTTGAGAGATTCTCAAAACAAAGACAATAAAATTTTCATCATGTTTTGCGAAGTTTTATAATTCATAGGCACTTATTTTCCTACTTTGACAGAAACTTCTAAATAAAGCAACTTCCCTAAAATACTTAAAATTAATTGAAAATCCCTGAAAACCTAAAACTTAACTGTACTATAACCTCTCAGAAAGTTGGACTGTAACAAGCAGATAGTCTGTCATTGTGCCCTCATCATTGAAGGAGATTCCACTTGGCTCGTAGTAGGGAGGGGAGATATTTCTTGACCATGGAGGATAGCACCATGGTTAAAAGAACATAATTTTTTTTGCATAAGCAGATGGTTTCCCTCCCCCACATACCTAAGGAAGCCAATTCATCAGTTGATGATCCAGTAAAGGAGGCCGTCATGTGTCCTATTCTAAAGTTTTGCTTATAAGTTTCTTGCCTTTTCCTCGTGGTTTGCTTTCATTCTTGGGTCTTCTCCAATTTTTGTTGGCTCCTTGTCTGTTTGTTTACCTTCTGTATCCTTTGTTCTTTTAATAAAGATCATCCACCTTTAAAATACATTACAAATATATATATATATATAATCATAAAGTTGACCATGCTATCACTTCTAAACCATGCAGTGGAACCACTGCAAAAAACATCCAACCTGCTCATACCAAATAACCCCCATGAACTGCCAGTTTGGCACTCATCCAGATTTAGCTCCATTCAGAGTGCATTCCATCATCTGATTGAGTAAATATAAAATGCATGATTCATGTATTTAGTTTGGGTTAATCATGTGTTTGACATATGATCAATTCAACAGTATTTTCACCTGTTTAAGTAAATTTTTTATGGTTCGTATGGATTCTTCATGTAACCTATGCATTCATGGCATGTGATATGAGCAGCTGAAATTCATGAATGATGAATATTCAAAAGATCTCACCCGAGGATGGCCACCTACAGTCAATCAAAACCCTCTTATTCATAAAGGGTGCTCAACAAATGTCAAAGTTATAACATGAACTAGATAAATATTTATTCAAATATCAAAAAAGGTGGAAAAGAAAAGAAAAGAAAAAAACAGTTTGCCCTATAGAAATGGAGGGAATAAAATGCTTATCTATGTTGAATGTTCATATTTCATAATATAATCTAATCATCACAAACAAAAAAAGAAAACGAAAGATTTTGAACCAAAGCCAAATTTATTAACCTCTTTTCCAATACAAAGGTATGCAAGTCATATGCAACGATGAGAATGTACATTAATAAAAAAATATATATTACTTCATGTTGACGTCTTTGCCCCTCAAAGCCAAAAGGCTTCAGAACAATAGCAACAGCCAGTCCTTCAGCAGACTTCACAGCATCAAGAAGTGCCACGGCTGTAGTGTGATCTGATCCATATCCCGCACTAGCCACCTATAACAAAAACCCATGAGTAACCAACTAGGAAATTTCATTCTGGGAGACCACTTTGAAATGATACAATTATCTTTAAGAAAAAAGAAATCAAGACAATTCATCATGTGGTTTCTTGAAAGCTAAATCGAGATGAATTACTCCAACCCAAGCTCATTACTTCAAGGAGCATATATCATGGAGAAGTTGAGCATGGGTAGATAAAATAAATTTGATTGCTTTTGCGGGAAGACAGTTGGTTTCATGAAAAAAGTCTCACAAGACGAACCCCAGAAGATTGAAGACTTATGTTCCTGAACTCTACACTTCTTAATTTAAAACCCCAAGTCAAGGGCATATTCAAATCATGAAAAATCAGACACCAACTAAAGGTAGACAAGATAAGAAATGTACAAACAAGAACAACAGCCCGAGGGCATGACTGCACCAATAGTGTCCCATCCATGTTCCTAAGTGCCACATCTGAAAACAACAAAATAAATCAGAACAATAACAGATAAATACATGGTTTTACTGACTACTAAATTTCTACTCTTATAGAATTCAAAATGGAAGAAATAAATTGATATGATAAGAAAAAAAAAAAAACCTGTTCCAAGTGACCTCTGTATTAATTGCACTTCCTGAGAATCTCTCATGTGTATAGTCCTACACAACAAATAGTCATAACACAAGGAGAAAATTTAGAAGACCAAAGAAAAACTGCAACATGGGTTTTTGAAATTATAAGCACCCAATCCTCAATTGGGCACTAAAGTGCTAATTCAAAGCACAAGATTTGATTTTTCGCCATGACCCATAGTTAGATTTTCGGATTTCTTATCTCGAAATGCTCGGAAAGAGAGTACCAGAATCTGGTGGAAGTGGACTCGAAGGAGGCCTCCAAGCAGAAATCGAGAACAGCATCCTTCCTGCTGCCGATCCCGATGACCTCCACTGCATTGGAATCTCGATCGATGTAGCCGTTGGGTTTGGAAGAAAGGCGGAGAGGGGTGGAGATGGGTTGGGACTGGCGGGAAAGGAGGAGGTTTTTGCCGCGGGAGTGACTGCGATGGAAGGAGAGTTTGGGTTGAGGAGGGTATGGGCAGGTTGCCGAGAATGCGACGAGGGTGGTTTCGAGCAGAAGCTCCATTGACGCAGAGACTCTCAGGTCACTGCAGAGAAAGCGAGAGAAGGAGATTTTATCCAGGTATCTTCGTTTGATTCTTCAAGACTGGTGCCTAGGGAAGGATAGAGTGTTTGTGGGGCTTGGCAGTTCGCCCATACTGGGATGGATCAAGCTGCGCTTGTTGACTTGTGCTGGGCCTATGGGGCCCACATGGTCTCCCATGACCAATCCAACCCCTTAACAACAATTGCCCCAATCCATTTAGGCATGTTTGGTAACAACTGAGAAATCCGTGAGGAGTCGCAGATATGAGTAGTTTAGGATTCTACATTGATTTTAGTGAGTGTGCTAAAGCTAAAAAAATTTCAGATCAATTTGTAAGTATGCAAAAAATGAGGATTCTCGAATTTGACGGTGAGTGATCGAACCCGAAAATGCTCAAAATGTAGATTTCCAATGCCCCAAACTATAGGGGTTTATAATTGCCAAATGTGAGTTTTTCATGACCGCATGGAAAATTAGTTAGGAATCCCAAGATTTTGATTGGCAAATAAATATGAAGCTAGAATTGCTGCCGGCCCAAATTCAGATGACAATTATCACAATTTTGTTGGGCTTTCAATTGATCATGCAAAACTTGTGCATCCGACTTCATCTAAAGGGTAGTATTTGGTCAACTTTAAGGCCATTAAAACATTACATCCTAGATAATTTCCGTTGTTCGCACAGAATTAGGTTTTTGGAGACCTTTCAAAGTCTGATGCCCTGTGATTTGCATTCTTCGAGATGGTGCCATGGCCCGGGCCACTCCAAGCTCGGGAAGGGTTTGTGTTTCCCATAATGACTCTTTGGTGCAGTTGTTAAATGGGCTTGACTTGGACATCTTTTATGTCTACAGATCTCAGGCTCTCAGCCTAGCTTGAGATTGTAGCATTGAAGCCCATATATTGGATCTCAGCTTGAACATTGACCTGATAACAACTGGCTGGGCTTTGACAGGATTTTTGCTCATCTCAATACAGTCATTAACACGCAAGGCCGAATAAATATATCTCAGGTGTTAAAAGTTACCACAAATGCTTCCAACCATACTAAGGCCTGATCACAGCCCAAAATATTTGAAAATGAAGGTTTCTAAGCCCAGGTGATGCTTGGGTTAGAGTCCAGCAAGGCGGTTAATTCTTAATAGACCCATTTATCAAACACCCAAACGACCCATTCAGGATCTGGGGTATTTGCATCATTGAACGGCAATGGATTCAATCAATTGAGAAGTTACGAAAAGACCATATAGGGCTAGAATCTAAAATCATCCTTGTTGTGGCTCGTTTGCATATCTACAACGGTCGAAGCCCAAAGTGGGTATCAAGGGTCCAAATTTATCATTTTGGTATAAGAGTGTGTAAATTTTGATGATAGCCTTTTCCTCTAATCTGCTATTAGTTAATGCTTAATTGCATCGACTGTTCTCTTGCTTTCCCCGCCTTCTTCTGATTGTCAATCACAATAAATTCGCTCCTAAAGATATCTTAATAAACGCTTTTAATTCAGGGTTTTTGGTTTTTTTTTTTATTGGCCCCCTCCTCTTTGACAGTCAGCTTTGCGGTCAGTCTAAACAGAATAGTTATATTTACAATTTCTATGTGAATTGCTTGAAG
This sequence comes from Sextonia rubra, assembly GCA_037013555.1. Lineage (NCBI taxonomy): Eukaryota > Viridiplantae > Streptophyta > Magnoliopsida > Laurales > Lauraceae > Sextonia > Sextonia rubra. Next base: position 55,832,776 of record JASUAD010000013.1, on the reverse strand, counting down.
GCATGATTTCGTAAAACTTTATTAGAGTGTTTTTTTTTTTTTTTTGAAGGTGTCCGAGGCCATTTGCACTGAACTAATCCCTTCGAACCTAGAGGGAGCCGGGTAAATCCTATAAAAAATCAATAATCATTGCATTTCAAGCATTTTCATTGAGAGATGATCTCATTGCATTTCAATCATTTCAATTTAAATAATCAATAGAGTTGTATTTTATAATTCTTTTAGAATAGATTGTGGTTCACATTGTTAGAAGAGCTAAAGTGAATAATTTAGAAAATAAGGCATGCACTCTAACGCCTCTGCATCCGCTCTCAAACACCCAAGATAAAACCTCTTGCACTCAAGCTCATGAAGTTCACACTCAAGCCTCGTTAGAATTTCTGAGAAGAAATTGAATGCACATTGCATGCACGCAAGCATAATGGCAGAGACAACTCACTCTCCTAATACAGATTATTTCTTGTTTGCGCCAAAACCAATAGTTCTTTTTCTACAAGGAGTACATTTTTAGAGCACGAATTGTGAATTATATAAAGGGTATTTCTCTTAACCCGAAGATACAGATCTCATTATTCTGAGTAGAGATTATCTATTGGGGATCACTTTATTCTTTAAAGCTTCCATTGGAGAAATTGAGTCGAACCTTTGTTCTAAAGAATTGTATCTTTTACATCTTTTGTAGAAAATTGTTTGAGAAGTCAAGTGCAGGTTGAATCTGGTGCAGTGGAAGATAGGGAGTTGTTGTAGTGTGAAGTTGTGTATAGAGAATTATAATCCTTATATTACACGAGAACTGAAAAAATATTGTAAGAATATCTCTTGTAATTATGTGAATTATAGTGCTTGATTGTTGATTCAGTTTAAACTTGTGGTTTTTTCCGGTTTGAGTTTTTTTATGTAAAAATTGTGCGTGTTTTATCTTTGTATGGTTGATTGATTTGTTAGTTCATTTCATTCTTCTGCAGTATATAAAATTGGAACTGCAATTTAAAAATCCTGATAACAAACGATCTTTCAATCATGATGAATCCAAACCACTTAGAAATAATATTTTCCTTCTTAGGCTAGGTTGACCAGAACTGGCGAAAGTTGTCAAGCTCCACAGAGATACTCATTTGTTAAATATTTGAACTATCCAATAGGCCATGCTCTTTAAGTGGGCTCTCCTCAAATTTTACTCTAATTAAAATTGCTCTCACCATATGCTCAATTTTCTTGTAAGATCAAATCCAATTGAAGTAAAAATGTAAGGACAACCTGCCAAAAGGAATAATATTCATTTTGATCCATTTAGATTTTAAATAGGTCAACCCATGTGGTGTGCTTCTCATGCTGCAAATAGGGAAAAACTTCATTATACTGAAAAAAAGCATCTGCAAGCCAAATTTTCCTAAGAATTGTTAGTTCCATTTTAATTTTACTTTTGAGGTGGCGCCCACCGGGTTTGAGCCTTGGTGGGCGCTATAGAAGCGGGTTTGGCCTATCCATCAGGTTAACCCCCAATTCCTCCTTTCCCATTCTTTTATTATTATCATTTTTAATGTCACATTGGGCTATTGATTAAGGAAAGATACTTTAACTTGGAAAATCTAGGGGTATGTGTGTAAAATTAAAGTGCCAACACTACTAAATGATCAAGGGATTGTTGGCTTCTCTTTCCCCAATTTCACTGCTGGCGCCTGACAATAGTTGGGCAGATCAGACAGGAGGTGGAAGGAGAGACGTTCTGAACCATTGAAGATGTGCTACCCAAAACAGAGCAGAAAGTGATTTAGGGTGCCACCTATATCTGATGTGATGTCCCCATTCAGCTTTAGCAAGGAGTCAAAATATAGTGGACCCTTTCTGCCAACAATTCAGTGTGGCCACCTCCACCGCATCAAGGTAAAGTGCACTAGCATCTTAAATTATTGCCCCGGATCGCTCTTTCCTTTTCCATCGGACAATGACCTCTCTCCTTCTCTCAAATGGTGATCATGGGTAGTTGTGGGAAAGATATCTGAATGGAGAAAGTTAATTAAATTGGATGGTTTGGGATGCATTTTCAGATTGAAGCAATCTTTTATATTAGAAACTGGAGCCATGCAAAATGGATGGTTAAAAAATCCTTACTTTTATATTCAAAAGTGTGTGGAAGCCTTAAAAATGGGTCCCTTGACCCGGAAGATCCTGCGTGTGAGGGGGGAGAGGGGCCAGATCATAAGGAAGCTCAAAGCGGGTCCAAACAAGTTGTTGCCCTGTGTTCCCTAAGCCGATTTAACCCAGGGAGATCTTAGAGAGATTAAACTACCTAGTACCAACAAATTGGTGCAAGTTTATATGGGGATCTCATTCTCAGGTTCATGATTGAGATATAGAATATGCAAATTCAATAGTCCACAACGCCCTGATCTTAGACCTAATGGCCGGATCAGTCCATTTGCAGCTCAAAATGGATCCTTTGCTGTTGGGAGATATCTTTCATCTGCACGAGAATGAGCGCTAAAGTTCACTCTACTGTAATGGCAACATTGCCCAAGAGATTTTCGAGTACAACATTTAGCTATGGAAGCACCTCCTTGAGCCCAACTAAATGCATAACAATTTTAAGATGTCTGAGAAACTCTTTGCCACTTCCAAGTGTGTGCATGCCGACAATATAGGATACTAGGTTGGTAATCCCGACTGTGAGCGGACAACCAAGGATGAATTCCCCCGTATGCCTGTTTTTCCCACACTTGCGGGTAAGGTTGCAAATGGATATCAGGTTCTCAAATTATTCAAAAATTTTAGCAAATGAAAAATCAATTTTAAAACCTATTTTAGGTTCCAATTCATAAATTGATCTAAGGTTTGAAATCCAATATAGGTCCCGATTTCGAGGTGATATAGGTTCCTATTTGAAGCTTGGCATTAAAGTCTTTAATATTGCAAATTATAATTCAAAATCAACTTTACTTTGACATTTTCATATCTAACTTTAAAAATAGTAGATTTGATACATTATTATAAATTGAATGATATTCTTATTTATTAAAAAATAAAGATGTTAAAAAGCCAAGTCAAGTCATATTTCAAAACCGAATTTTTTCAAGTCAAGTCAAATCATATTTCAAAATCGAATTTGGATCTTCCTTTCAAAATCAGGTCTGAAAGCCATTAAATAGGTTTCCAGTCATAATTGGTTTCGAAACCAAAATTGTCATTTACAAATGGATTCCAATCTAGATCTAATATGGCTTCAGTCCAAATCAACTTGTTTGCAATTCTATTTGCATGCTTCTTTTTTCACATGTGTTCGCTACCTTTGCAAGCCAGCTCCCACCCACTCTTTGGTATTTTGGATTAACGGTGTTATAGCGTATGATATACATAATTGCATTATCAATTCATACAATGTCATGCATTCAAATGAGGGAGTTTAACTAAGTTACCCTACTCGCGATGCTTATTGGACATATGAGACAGAGAGGGAGAGATAGACAAGAATCAAATGAAGGGGAATGGACGAGTTCAGAGCAGGGCGTCGAGAAAACCAGCAGCAGAACCGAGGTGCGTCCCCAGAGGTGGTGGGTGCTCCCGGCCTTCTGACATCCCTGCACAGTCAAACCGCAGTCAAATCTTACCAGTTAAGCTCCAATAAATTTACCTAATCACTCTCTTCTGTTCGATCAGTATACCAATTAATTATCACTGCCACGTTTAAATGGTAGTTAAGTGTTTTCATTTTCATCATCTTTAGTCCGTCTATCTGGTCCAACCATTCGTAGATCACAGATCACATCATTGTAAAATATCCCACCATGGGGGTGTTTGTAAGATGTAACACTTCTATTTTCCCCACATCTTTCAGCATAAAATATAGAAAGTGAGAGATAGATGTGGTGATGGTTATGAATTTCTATCCCAGTCAGTGATGTTTTGAGGTTTGGCTCCTCATTCCAAGGGCTAGTCCATTGATCAAATGGTCCATGTATGTTTATTTGACACTTAGACTAGGGTTTTTTTAATTTATTAAAATGGATATAATTAACACTTAAAACTAAATATTCCATAATCGAAATGCATTACTATGTATCTCGTTTGACAGGCCCACAAATCATGGCTACAAGTCAACATTATTATTATCTTTACAACCCACTTATTTCTTTTTGGTTCTTTGATAACAGAGGTTATCCTAGTCTTTTGGGTCAGACTAATCCTTTTAGGCTGAAGGGGAGCTGAGTAAAAACTTTGTGGCCTTAGTGTAATAGTGCAGCTCAAAAACACAACATTTGAGAACAAACTATGGTTCGAAGCTAGCTGAGACACTTTAAAGTTATCTGTACAACCCACTTAATGTCTTTTATCAGTAACACTAAAGGGGGGATACAGAAATGAAGAACTAATTTATTGAGGTAATAGTTGGGGCACCATTTTCCACCAAAATGAAGATTATTTGACTGCTTTATTTTTCGCATATCTTAACTTTTACTCCTCCAATTCTAGCCTTTTAAACTGGAATACAAAGTAAAAATTCAATAAAAATCAAACTGATATTCCCTGAAGAAATGCTTAATAACAACAAATCTAGTTGCAGCAGCATATAACATGGCATTTGGTCCTGGGATGCAAATGAGCCAACATTTTATGAATGACCATTATGTTGAACCCTATTTTGGCCACAGACAAGGTGTTTTTTTTTTTTTATTTGCTTTACAAATTCAAACTTATATCAATTATCACACCACACATATCTCTAAACAGCTGAAGACAAGTGAAAATAAAATGCATGGTAATTTCTTTTATGCATATTACATTTCCCAATTTATAAAAAATTGTAATTTTATTAAGTATGGCATACTTTATTTGATTTATTTTGTGCATATTACATATCTCAATTTATAGAAAAACAATGGAATTAGGTTTTAATTTTAAAAAAAAATTATAATAAAGAACCTCATATCTATTTTAAATAACTAAGCCCATGTGCCAGGAGGAAGAAAAACAAAAACCTAAGCTCATGCCTATGGTGTGGTGTGGTGCGGTGTCAACGGGTCCCCCTCAAGCAAAGGGATCTACACCCTGGGTCAAAAGAATCGAGTAATGACTGACGTTTAAGCCAGAAGGTCAGACCGTACTAACATTTTACCATAAATGCCCTCTTCTCTGTCCTCAACTGACCGAAATACCCTTGCCTTCTACGAAAGTGACAAACATGGTGCATGAACCGACAGTGAGCTTAAGCGCCCAACGCGCATTCATTCATCTTGTGTGAGTCCTGGTTCAGTGGTCCACCTGACTGCGGGTGCCGCCGTATCTGTACCTTGGATAGAAAGGGGACCGTTGGCCCCCATTTTAAAGACCGATTAACACAGTCGGCCTTTTGTACTTTTAACCAGCCGACTTACCACCATAATTGTTGTTAGTCTCGTCCTTCTTTATTTGGGCATTACCCAAGAATTCAGTGCTTTCTTTAATGTGGATTATCCTAGTCTTAGCTGAGATAGACATGGATCTATTCTCTTCTAAGATCATTGTGCATTTTGGTGTAAGGTAGATTCCCTGAGCAAACGTAATCCAATCCCTCCTAAAATTTCTCATCACTTGATTAGCAGGAAAAACCATTAAATTGAATCTGCCATATAGGATGATTGTGAGATGAGTTGTAAGATAAAAAATATAACTAACATTATTAGAAATAGAAACATTAACCATGGCCCATCGTTTGACTTAATCTGGTGTGGGACCTATGGCAAGTAGGCCACACAATCTTGAACAAATAATACCCATATTAACATTTATCTTAACAGTAGGCCTAGTCAAGCAATACATTTTGAGTGGTTTTGACTAGTATTTTATCAATCTATTCTAACTTTATTTGGATGAATAAGCTCTATTTTATTTGTAAAATGTTAGCTTCTATTAACCGTAATTAACTGGATGTAAACTACATCATGAATTCGTCACTAATATACAGAAATAGAGTCTCCATATTTTGAGTGCACTACAGAAATAATTCTCTCATGAGCCCCCTACCATCTCTTTAGAATTATGAGACCCAACATTCAAATTGCTAAAAAATTATCATGCCATGTGTTACTGTAATTCTCCACTAAACATATGATTGAATAGGTAATACAACAATCAAATCCATGTGTGTTATGTCTGTATCTAATCAAAAGGATATACTGCTACGATCACATGGTTAAAATCATAATAATAATAAATTGAAAAAAAAAACAGAAATCTTGAGGGCTAAAAAGTATATTGATATTATAAACAAACAATTATAATTAATTTATTAATTAAACCCATTTTCATCCCATAAGCTCCCAGATTTGGGAGGTAACTGTATCGGAATGTCATCTCGTATCGGTTCGATCCGACAAGATCGCGTGAACGGCGCTAGAGAGATTATTTACAGCTGTGATGAGGGCTGTAAGACCCTGTTGATTGATCTGGGTCCGATTCTCCTCTATCTTGAGCTTCTTCTCTTCCAATTCCAGCACGTTTTGGTGTCTCTTATCCTTCTTCTCCTCACAAGCCAATAAAGTCTTAGCCAACATGGACGCGCCTCGCACCACGCTCGAACCCAGGTTCTCCACCTTCCTACGTTTCGGCCCCGATTCTTCCCTCTCGCTGCCTTCTTCCGTTTCGGACGAAACCGTCATTTCCACTGCCACATTACAAAAATAAAACTCATTAATAGGGATTATTCTATTGTCTTAATGTTTTCTTCTTCACAGAAATTCTGCATATTAAAATCTAAATCGTTTAAAATAAATGCATGTATCCTGAATTTTTTATTTAATACTTCAGTCAAAATTTGGGTTTGTCACCATTTAATAACAATAATTACATTATCACATCTTTTTTTATCGAACGATCAATTATTCTCAAATGTACTCAATACGCATACAACAATAAAGCTCATTATTTATAGTGAAATCCGGAGTTAAAAGGACTAAACTTTCAGTGTAGAGTTTACCTATTAAAATTTAAATCATTTAAAATAAATGCCTTCATTTGATAAGGTTATTTTGAATTTTTGATATTTACGTCAAAATTTGAGTTCATTGCCGTTTAATCAAAAAATGTAATTAATGCAATCTTATATATATATATTCATTAGAGTAAACTCGAGTGGGTGTAAAATTTGAGTATACTTTATACGCGTTTACTTTGAATGCTTACTACATGTTTTTTTTTTCTTAAATACTCTCGCTAAATCATGAATCAATAATGACTTTAGAAAATATAAGATCACGGATGCAAATAGAATAATAATCTATCCATATTTGCGCTAAGGGATGTAACACGGCCTCCTTATTATTGTGCGCAAAATTTTATTAGGACATGTCCTTGGTAAATTAGAACTAAGGTGGAGTTCCACCCCTTTTTAACTCGATGTTGATCGAGTTTAAGGTTTATAGGAATAAGAATAATAGTAAAATAAAAGGACTTAACGGCCTTTAGTCTAATCCAAAGTCAACACTTACTTTGAGCTTGCGATTGCAGGGGTGGTTGAGATGGTGGGGGCCGGGGCGGAGGCGGAGGCGGAGGTGGCGACATGGGAGGCGGAGGAGGAGGAGGAGGAGGAGGAGCAATCGTAGCCGTCGATACATCTGGGGCTGGAGATCTCTGAACATTTTTCAGATTGACGACCTCGTCGAGGGCTTGGAAGACTTGGAAGAGGAGATTGGAAGGAAGATTCCTCTCCTTCCTCTCTTGCTTTTCCATGTCCCAATAGGAGGGTGGTCCTCGTTCGCCGCTGGGTTCGGAGGAGCACGGTCTGCTTTCGTACTCCCGCACCTTCTTGTAGTCCCGCATGAGGTTGTCCCACTTGTCGTTGCACTGGTTTTGGCTCCGGTAGCAGCCGTGGTTCCAGCAGTAGTTCTCGACCCACTTCCAGCGGAGCTCCGCCGTCTTGCAGGGCTGCTTGCTGGTGGAGGTGGAACGGGCGCGGCGCTCGTCCTCCAGCTTCTTGGCGGTGATGAGGATCAGGGTCTCGTCGAGAGTCCAGTTGGCTTTGCGGTACCGGCGGGGGAGGGAAGTGGTCGGAGTAGCGGCGGCGTTGGTGGAGATGAGGGGAGAGTCGTGGGGGTGGTCTAGAAGGACTATGGAGGAGGAAGTGGTGGGTGGGTGCTCGGAGTCGGACATGGTTTTGACATTTGTTAAGGTAGATGTGAAATGACAAATGGGTCCTTCTTCTCTTTCTCTTTCCCTTTCCCTTTCTCTTTCATGTTACTTTTACACTGAGATGAGATTTGCTGTAGATTGGGGAGCAAAGGGTTGGAGAGGAGCAAGAGAAGAAGAGCTGGGCTTTGTTGCAGATTGGGGAGCAAGAGGGTCGGAGAGAAGAGGAGAAGAAAAGAAGAAGGTGTCAGTTTGCTTTCTTTATTACAGAGAGAGAGAGAGAGAGAGAGAGAGAGTTGAATTTATGAAGGAAATATTCACTTCACAAGAGATGAATTGTCTGCTTGTGGGAATTAGAAAATTCACCATTGTACTGGGCACCCCAAAAGCAATGTGCCCCCAAAGCAATTCTCTTTGCTGTTTGATTTCTGATGAAGAGTGGGACCCATTTTGGGCCTCATCAAAGATCATTGCCATGGATTGTTTCCTCTATCTCTTGAGCTCTGTATAACAGTTTATTCATGTGTATCACTTAGAGTGAATGTAATTGGATTGATGATATCCTTAGGCTTGGGTCATGGGTGCAAGTGACGGTGGTGGAATCTGGATTTCCTGTTGGCCCAACTATTGAATCTAAACCATTAAATATAAGCATCCTCCAAAAGTTTGTGAATTTTTCTCGGATTTTACTCCAATCCAAGTTTCTTCCACTACTTGATGGACTATTTTATGTATAAAAACATGATTGAAACCATACTATTCATATCCTTTATCACTTCTATTAATCGAATAGTTTATACTAAATTTGGTGTAAAGTTTTAGATACCCCTATATCTAGAGGGTATTTATTCTTTCTGATTTGGATTTCGATAGCTGGGTTTCACGAAAGAGTTTCACTCTTTTTTAACTCATAATTTTTTTAATTTTTAGCGAAAACAAAAATATTACAGACTAAGAATTTCAGGATTTCTATAGGTTCAAGCCTCAAGGGGATCCGAACTAAACAGTGATAACAATTCGTGGATAGGCTGAGTTACGGAAAGTGTTTCCATGGCGTGTATGATGCCTATTACTGTTGAGTTGGTGGACTTAATTGAATGAACGAAAGTGAAGGTTGACAGGTGCGGGCAATAATGGGGCGGGGCATCATTAGCTATTCAGCTTTTATCTCATTCAATAGTCAGTGCACAAGCCAACGGACATAACCTGATCATTACCTTACTCCTAAGCCAAGCTGATGATAATTGGTTTGGAAAATAAAAACGGCGAACACTTGAATAGAGCCTTGGAATTTTTATCTCAGAATCTGGTCAGTACATGCATGCCAATCCAGCTTGCTAATAGCATTTGGCCCATTTTTTTTAATCTCCCCTGTGCAGATTGGCTTAAAACGTAAAAAAAAATAAAATGAATAGATAAAAAAAAAATGGAGGTGCGGGGAATCGAACCCCGTGCCTCTCGCATGCGAAGCGAGCGCTCTACCATATGAGCTACACCCCCCTCAATAACTAAATTTATAAAAAAATATGTATTATATAATAAAATAGGTACCCACATTTTCCATTTAAACTTTATTTGGCTGGTGATATTTAGAGCAGATTTTGACGTTCTCATCACAACAAAGAAGAGAGTTTGGATTTTCCAAAATTTCAATTACATATCCATTACAACGATATTGGGGTGTTTCTGCTTGAACAATATGAGATGAAATTATGATATACGGTTATCAAGGAGGGGTCCCATTGGTTTACCTATCCCAATAAAGGATATGGTTTTGAGCGTGTTGAGATTCAAGTGATTGCAGTGATATAGTGATATAACTAGTAAATATAGGGCCCAAGGTATTTTTCATGTAATGTGGATCTTAGGCTTCATTTAATCACCCAATGGATAAATGAGTTGGGCCTTGTTCTCAGCTTTTGTTCACTTAGAGGCTAGTCAGGCCCCTCTATTTATCAAGACCAAGGACAAATGCTTTGAAATTTGACTGGGCCCCGTGCCTAAAATTTATGCCTATGGACTAAATCTAGTCAGAAATGTTGGCTAATTAACTAAATGGTAGTGGTGTAAATATGGGCGGACTGCGTAGCCCTGTGTCAGCCCACGACCTGTAAAACCATGGCACGGCACTAGCCAGCACAATATTTATAAATTAAAAATAAAACTTCAAATAATTAAAGTTCTTCTCTTTATTTGTAACTTAGCGACCATATTTGTGTATATTTATTCTACTGGTTTCAACTTTATTTTAAGTTGAAAACTCTAGAAGTCCATAATCTTCCCTCCAATTTATATAAGAATGTTTTTAAAAAATTGAAGAAAATTAAAGGAAATGTGGGCCCGCCCATGGGTGGCACGGCCCATGACATAAGCCATGCCATGGCCGTTCTGGGCTGAACCCTAGTTAAGCTGGACACTGCACGGCCGACCCAGCCCAGGCACGGCTAGGCCAGCCAGTCAGACCCCAGTAAACGGGCTATGCTTGGTAGTAACTACTGACGCTCAAAACCATTTTAAAGGTTTGTGGTCCATGTGCTGAGAGTGTAATAGTGGACTGAGACCCACCAGGGACGTTTCACGGCGGGCACAGGAAATTCTACACTATTTGTGCTGCAGTTGAAATTGGTTGTTGGAAGCGAAACATAGCCAGCGGTGCTCCCTCTTCCTGTTCTTCCATCCGCTTGGTAGGTGCTGGAGATGAAATACCTGGGTAACTGACAGATGGGCCACCTGTAAAAGCTTAAATTCAAAGGGTCCTCGGTATATGGGCGGTTTCTTTCAAGAAGTAGACTGCAAATAAAGCTGATTTTACATTTCAACCGAAGAAGATTGCCGAGCCAATTGTTGTATCCCCAAAATCCACATGTTCTGCTTTCTGTAGGGACTCGTGTGGGTGCCAATTAGGGGCGCAACCTGGTCCAGGCCAGCTCAAGCCTGCATGTCCTTACTCGCATGGAAATACAATTTGGGCTGGTCTTGTTTCGAGCCAGGGCTAGTATCTAAAGCCCCAGCAGTTTAAAAATTAAAGGTCATGCTGTGATAGAGCATTGCGCTTAAAATTAGCATCACATTACTAAATCTCACTAACTACAAAATGGAGCACTTCATGGGCCTGGAACTGGAAGATCTACTACAATAGACATGGTTAGACTTAATTAGACAATAGATTGAAGCTTACCTTGACTTGAAGTTAGTTTAGCACTTGCCCACTAATATTCGATCTTTACACCTCTGTTTTGCTATCCATGATACCACCAAAGCTGTGTTTCCATTATGCATGCATTTGTTTAAATAGAATACATATAACTTAAATATATAGAAATTTAAAATCAATTGAGCTCCAAAAAAATATTAAAAAGGTAAAGGGCGAGTGAAGAATATAAAAAAAAGAAAAAAGGATATAAAGTGAAGATGGAGATTCAACCCTCACTTTTTTTGAATTTGAATCACGAGGGTGATGATATGGATTCTTTTTTTTTTTTTTCATTAAAAGGGAAGAGAAAATTTTCTAGTCATTTTTGAAAATTGAATTTTGTTTCTTCAATTTAACCTTTTAGGGGTCGTTTGTTAATTTTCCTTCATTATAAATTTAAAGTCATCTTTCATTTTATTACACAATAATTCAAAAGAGTTAAATTAAAATATCACATTTCAAAAATTTTTTTTTACCTTTTTATACAAAAAAGTCAAAAAGTTATATTTTCATCCCATTAATTAACAAAAAATATCTACTTTTAACAAAAAAAAGTCAAAAAGTTATATTCTCTTTTTACTAAAATACAAAATCTAATTATTGAATTGATTTAACTTTTTTTATTTTTTAAAATTACTATTTACCTTACTCTACTCTACTCTACCTGCTCCGTAAATTTCGAACCGGACGCTTATGGTTTATAGTTGACGCTTAGAGTGAGCACAGGTGGCGCGTGCGACAACTACTCAGGTCGTTAAAAACCCGGGGGTATATTCGTCTGTCCAATACGAAGACGACTCGCTGCCGTAAGCGTAAAGTAAGAAGAAAAGAAGCAGCACATTTCATCTCTTCTTCTTCTTCTTCCTCTCTGCACCTACTTCTGCTTCCCCAAACCTTAAATCAAACATAAAAATCCCTCCTTGTTCTCCCCCAAATTGAAGCTTCTTCTCTCTGCAACTTCCATGGCTTCCATCGGCAACAACAATCTCAACGCAAAGCTCGTAATTCAATTCAACTCCTCTTCTTCTTCTTTTCTTCTTCAAATCCCGATTTCAATTTCAATCGCATCGTTTCTGATCTCGGAATCTGTAGGTTCTTCTCGGCGACATGGGCGCTGGGAAGTCGAGCCTTGTCCTTCGCTTCGTCAAAGGTCAATTCCTCGAATTCCAGGTTCTTCCAAGGCTTTGGAACTTGTCCGTTTGCTGGAAAGTTTTCTAGGGTTTCTGATTCGGGTTTGGGGTTTTTGGTTTCAGGAATCGACGATTGGGGCTGCATTCTTTTCTCAGACGCTGGCGGTGAATGATGCGACAGTGAAATTCGAGATTTGGGATACAGCAGGGCAGGAGAGGTACCATAGCTTGGCTCCTATGTATTACAGAGGAGCTGCTGCGGCGATCATCGTCTATGACATTACAAACGCGGTGATTTTTTTTTTTTAACTATCAATCCCCTTTTTGACTTAGTGTGTTTGGGTTTTTGGGGTTTTGATTTCATGTTATGTACTGTTTTGTTGAAGTCCTAGATGTTAATTCCTCATGTGAGATGGTGTTTGATTATTTTCTGGATGTTCTTATTGCTGAATCAATTATATGTTTCATTCATTGATGGGTTTTCTGAAGTGATCTGCTTTATTGATTTGGTTTGTTTTTTTAATCTGATTTTCAATTTAGGATTCATTTACTCGTGCTAAGAACTGGGTTCAAGAGCTTCAGAAGCAAGGTAGCTGCATTCATGTGTTTTATTCCAATCATTTGTCTTCTAATTATTCGTTGTGTTTCTTAGTGAGGCATTGCACTTGCACCTGTTGTTTGCGCCAAGTAATGCGTCTCCTGATTGGTTTATTTGCATATATAGTAGAAATAAGAAGATGGAAGGTGGCATGTTTCATGGTCATTGATGATGCGTTGCAGCTGATTCTGAACCTTATTTGTTTATCTTTTATTTTATTTATATTCTACTCATTAGAGGTGTCTTTTTAATTTCGTATTTTTCAATATGATTTCTGTTTATTTGCACATGTTAGATTTTATTGTAGTCATGCGTTTGTGCACTTGGTTGTTGTATTAGGCTGTAGCTTTAGTGCATTTGGGTGTTGGTTCAGGTAATCCTAATATGGTGATGGCACTGGCTGGAAACAAAGCTGATTTGGAAGATAAAAGGAAGGTTTCAGTAGAGGCAAGTAATTTCTTTATAATCTTGTGTTTTCTATTAGTTCTTAAATACTGGATGACTATTGAATTATCATCATGTTTTAGAGGTTTCAAATATACCGCAGTGTTGCTCTGTTATTCTTGCCTTTTGGCGAAGCATTAAGCTCCTCTTCCCTGGTGGGACCGCCAGTGGGCCCCCAACAGAAAGTTTGCACAGTGAGTTTGTGCGAATAGTTCACAACAGAACAAATCTGACACAGACACATAGGGAAATTCTACAAAATGCACCCCTTTGAAAGGGGTGTTTTTGCCCCTTTTGACTTGTCCAATTACATGATACCATTTCACATTTGTAGTTTAGAAAGTAAATGAGAGAAGCAAGTGAGATCTGCTAACTCCATGGCTGGTGCTTCAGCCAAGCAAGGGGGTGAGAGGCTGTATCTTTGGGTGGGAGTGGGTTTTTGTAATTAGGTGTGGGTGGTGCATCACTATTGTACCCTCCCCCTTATTTCTTTTTGTGTCTTGCTATTTGTACGCTGCTCTCTTTTAATAAATTCATTGTTACCGAGAGAGAGAGAGAGAGAGAGAGAGAGAGAGAGAGCCCTTAAACTTCTTTTGATATACATATTTTTTAGGAGATTCTTCTGGATATGGTAGGAGAGTAATTCAAATGGAAATTGATAGAAGTAATAGACAAAGTGTACCCACTTTTATCTACATTCTTTCTACCATTCTTTATTATGTTTATAATGGGGCGCACCTATGGAGAAGTGGGCCCAATTTGAAATCATTCCCTTCACATTCAAATGTCTTCCATGAATTAACTTTATTTCCATTTTGATCCCAATTTTATCCTTCATGAATTGAAATTATTTCAACATCAAAATTTTTTTGTGCCTTTTCTAAATTTCACTTCCATAGGAAATGGGCCCACCTTTGGATTATTCTAATGTTGCCATGTTATGATAGAAGCAATTATTAGCTTCATCAAATGGCATTAATTTGATAGTAATCAAGCCATTAGGTTGAATGGATTGGATATCTCATAGTGGTCCCCACTAATGGGTTCTCAAAATTGCCAACTTTGAAATGAGGTTCCCCAAAAACGTCTCTTACCTTTTTGGGCATTTTAGAGAGAGAAAAACTAGGAGCCAATGAGAAAAAAATGTGAGCTGTGCAGTAGCCTTTATTAGAGAGAAAAGGTAGGGACCATGTAAGGTGTTTTGTTTCCTCTTTTTAATGAAAACAACATTGAATGCTAGTACATTATCCTCATTTCATTCGGCAAATCTCATAGGCAAGAGGGGTGCAAACCCAAACAGAAAATTGTGTTTTGAAAACAAATATAGAATTTTAAAGTTGATTTTGGGGTGCGTATAATTTTTATATAAATTTTTGAAGTAAAATAAGAATTTTCACTATGGTTTTAGAAGTGGACTAAGGTTTAATGGATGTGTCCGCCCCCACGTGGATGTATGTAGGTCCACCCCTGCTCATAGTGTGTTCTTCTTTTAAAAACACTAGCGTCCCTCACACACACACACACATGTAATTTCATCAATATATTCGTACAAACAGCATTTTGCTATTGTGAATTGTGATGTGTGATGGTTCAAGCTTACTTCTGCCAAGCTTAGTCATCGTTCTTACTGTCAGCAACTCAAGGTTTATGTTATAAACATCAGAGAATCTTGCTGTAGTTTGGAGAAGGCTACTGGTGTAGCTATTGGGTATTGATCCTTCTTTTAACCATCCAATCTTGCCCTTTTCCCCTCAGCTTGGTTAGCACTCATGCACATTAAATTTCTTGGTAACACGGGAACATAGAGATTGGTAAATATTCAATAACTTGGCTCAATTGTCTTCTTTTAGGAATAGGGTAAAACTGCACCAAATTACCACACAGTTGTACAAGACTGGCACATGGTGCTAATGCTTTCGATTTTGAGCTTCCTTTATGAATGAGAGATTTGGTTAATCCATGTAGTGGAGAGGATTTTCTTTGTTTCTTCTAATTTTTGAATGGAGTCTTTTTAGATTTTTCTTCTTCTACCTGCTATAGAGTTGTTTAAGCTGTTGTAAAACATTGCTGAAACGGATCTTGGTTCCAGTTCCGAATGTCTTTTGGGCAATTCTTGTTTGCGCGTTGGAGGTCACTCTCTAATATTTTCATCCCATTTTGGAGACCAAAATTTCTCCTTTCCACGATGCCTTTTGGACATCTCTTGTTGGCATGTTCTTTTGTGAACTTTGGAGACCTATGCAGGTTGAGGTTTGTATTTTTCATTAACACACTGTAGGTCTTCACTTTGGGGGTGAGGAGGGATAGATGTGATATTTGATATCTAAAAGTTAATTATGTTCAACATGGCTTTAGGATTGCCTATGAATTTCAGCTCCCCATCTCCACACACACACACTCACAAAAAGAGGAAAAGAAGGGGAAAAAAAAAAGCCTTTGTCTAAGATTCTTCAGGTTTTACCCAGCTTTTAGTGACAATGTTGAGGCCTTGTTCCATCTATCTTGGGTCGGCCATGAGAATGATTTCAATGAGTATGAGCAATGATTTATACTATTCAAGGAGAAAAATTTTCTCCTGCACATGTGCTCTTGAGAGGACACATCGGGACCATCACCAAAGTTGGGACCCCCTTGAATTTCACTGGGTCCTGTATGACGAATAACACTAATGTGCAGTGCATGTGAGAAAATCGTCTCTATTTAAGGATGTAAATGGATTGGGTATCAGGTAGGATGCATGTTGGACTGTGACGTGTGCCTTATTGATGTTCCCTATACTGAGATCCGGACCCAAACCCTACATTTGTCTAATGTGTGCTCCTTTGACCCCAGCTCCAATAGACCTGGGCTGGATTGGACTTATATTCATCAACTCCAAGTGCAGAGCTGCGATGTAGTAATAAACTGGTGAGACCAGGTCAATCCTCAGGGAGTAATGTATTTAAGATGTTTTCAACTTGTTACCTGCCTAAATAAAATTGTAAAATTGTCCTAATTTAAAATCTAACAAATACATTCATTCCTAAGAATTAAACAATTACAACAACATTTCCTAAATTAGAAATCCTAAATCTAAAACTTCCTAAAAACAAATACTAAATTTGCTGCAAAATAAAACACACATTAGAACTTCCCATAAAAAAAACTAAAATTTGAAACTTACTAAACTAAAAACTAAACAATGTTAGAAATTAATTAAACAGAAGTGAAAGAAAACAGAAACTTTCCTGAATTAAAAACTAAGTTAAGTTAAGAATCTACACTTTCTAAAAACAAAAGACTTACAACATCAATTCAAATTAGAAAGAGATTTAATTTTTAGAAAGAAAATCTAAATAAAAACCTTAAATCAAATTAGTAAATTTCTAATATTAAACAAATTCAAAAAACTATACAATGTAACTAAACAAAGCAACTTTCTAAGTTTAGAATGAATCTATCTTAAATTATCATACACAAGAATCTTTCTAAAAATAAAACAGAAATCTGAAACTAAACTTTTCTAAACTAATCTATGATGTATGATAATGCAAACTTCTAAAAAAAAAAAATTACAAGATGGATGAAACATGTGAACTAGTCTAATGCAAAACATGTTTTAATGCATGAATGAATGGAGCGTATGAGGGTATGATGCATGAGAATGATGTGTGCTGCCAATAAACATTCAGAAATCAGTTTTCTACTGCTGTTTTAATTCAGTTTTAGATCTGAATCTTCAATCCTTCAGGTGTAGAAAATCAGTTTTTAACAGTTTACAAACACATCAAACAATTACTCGAATAATGGCCAACTTCCACCATTGTTTCAGAACTGAATTTGAACTGTTTTCAGTTAGTTTTCAGGTCTGAATTCAGGTTTAAAACAGTTGCAAACATCAAGCATTCACTGATATGAAATATGTGCAAAACTGATTTGCAAAAATTCATCCAACAGTGGCCTTTTTGATAACTAATTTCTGCACAAATCTGAACTGGTTTTCAATTCTGAAATTTATCCGACTTGTAGTGCAGGAAACCAAGAACTACAGCTGATTCAACATTCCATTATTTCATGTTCAATTCGGCTATGTTAGGTTCTGTTTTATCTTAATTTCTGGACTGTTTTTAATTCAGATTCATGGAACTTAGCAAAACTGAAAATCTGATTTCTAAATTTAGCATGATCATTACCATTAAACATGATTGAAAAGTGAAATATGCATGAATTTAGTGCAACTTACAGGTTATAGCAGTGAAACAATTCCAAAACAAAACTGGGCAAGAACATAAAGTGTGCAGAAAATTGAAATAAAAGTGCAGGAAAATGAAATAAAAGTGCAGAAATTTAAATGTATTAAATGACAAGAATTTAAATGTAGTGGTGCAGTAAAATAAATCTGGTATTTGTAGGAAATTAAATGTAGTGATGACAAGAAAAGTAAATGTAGTAGTGCTGAATTTAAATGTAGTAGACAGGAAAGTAAATGTAGTAGAGTTGTCTTCTCAAAATTTTCTTTTAACCAGGTTCATGGTTAATTCAAGTATGATCCTAGCATCTTGGGTCATCAATCCCAAGTACAAGAAGCATTAATAAAATATCCACACAAACTATAAGAAAAGAAGACAAATTTAAGAAAAATAACATTATACTAACATGTAAAAATCTTTACATGAGATTGACAAATAAAATCAAGAAAAATACATGCTAGGATGGAAAAGAAGAACCTCTTCGAATGAAACTCCTAAGGGTGTAGTGTGGCCTTAGGGCTAAGCCTCCTTGAGGAATATGATGAAGAGAGGGAAAGATGAAGAAGATGAAGTGTAGAGATTTAGAGGAGGAGCTCTTTTTCCTTGCCTTGGACTACCACTAGGGTGTCCTATTTATACGTTTTCAACTCCTAAAATTTCCATTCTTTCTTGATATGATAATATCTTCAAATAATTGAAATTTGAAAAAATATTGGATGCATGACATGGCCTTGGGCGTGAATTCCAAGTGGATTTTTTTTTCACTTTTTTTTCTTTTTCTTTTTCTTTTTCTTTTTCTTTTTTTTCTTTGTTTGGAAGCCCTTCTTGGATGCTTCCTTCTATTCTTGTCTTTGCCACTTTGCATTGAGATCTTTGGAGAGATAGCTTAGAGCTAAAAATCTTCTCTTGGAATCAAACATGGCCCACATGAGGTGTAGAACTTCCTCTTTATCTCTTGAAATTATAACTTTTCTTTTTTGAAAGGTTCTCCTTGTTGGTTTCAAAATCAAAGAGATATGCCAAGTTAATTCTTCCTTGATTTTTTCTTCTCTTTAGGCACAAAAATCTGATCGAAAATCACATTGGGTGTCCCATGCTTGCTTGGATTTTTTCCTTTTCTTTTTTTTTTCAATTCTCCGCCTTTTCAAGGAAGAACTCTTATGTGGCTTTTCTTCCTCATCTTTGATGAGATTTTCTTCAAATTTATCTTGAAATATCTTGAAATATGCAACAAATAAATGGACCCCATCTTGAACATTTCACAAGTGCATCCCCACACATGTACATGTGTGTGGAACTATGAAGCCAACTTTGCATTGTTTTCTTCCAATTTCTTTCCTCTATTCAATTCTTCTCTCCTTTCTTTTTGAAAATAAATTCCTTGCCTCAATTCTTTGAAAATGGGGCCCATACCATCAATTTCCTACAAAAATAAATGTGAATTTATGTGAAAAGACAATTTTAACCCTAAGATCACAAATGCATAAATGTGGGCCCATCTCTCATGAAATGACGATGAAAATGCGCACCATTTTTCATGATTTTATGTGAATGATCTAATGATGATTAAAATTGAATTTAATTAATGAGAAAATAATTTTTACAAAACTTTTCACAAATAGAACTCCAAAAATGGTAGGTTTTATGAATGTAAGCAAAAAGTGTGATTTTTAAGCAAATTATGCAAAAAAAAATATTAAAATGATTTTAAAATGCATGAAACCATGATATCATACTAAATGAAGCTCTTTCAAGTCAGTAAGTCCTTAAAATGGTCCAAAATGTATATGAAAATATGCATTTTTAAGGACTTATTAACTCAACTTTGGATGTGATTGAAGCTTGTGTATATTGTATCCTTCTTCAATCTCCCTTTCTCCTCTATTCCCTTAAGCAAAAGAGGAGAATAAAGGGGAGTCTACCTGATTTGGCAAAGTCGCACTTGACTTGACTTAACTTAGCCCAACCCCTACAGACTAGGAAGCACGGACACCTCTCCGGGGCCAACGTGTCAGTGTCCGACACGTCTGGGACACAGACATGCCCCGGACACGCTCGAACACGTCAGGGACATGCGAAAAGTATCCTATTTTTTTAAATTTTATTTTTTTAATTACGGACACGGGTCAGGCACGGCTCCGACACGGGTCGGACACGGCTTGAGACACGGCAAAAAAAAAAAATGAATTGTGATTTTTTTGCATTAAAATTAGAAAAAGTAAATCCAAGAGGGGGTAAATGAAATTTTAAATATTATAACGATAGCTCTTTAATCCCCAAATTTCATTCTTTCCCTCCCGAAACTGCAAAAACCCTTTCTCCTTCTCGCCAAACGCATTCTCCCTCTCAAACGGCATTTGCACCGAAACCCATCATCGGTGCGAAATTCCATCCCGGCGGCGAAACCCCAAAGCCCATTGAAGCCCCATCTCGTCTGTGAAACCCAAGAACCCAACGAAACCCTAGGAACCCATCGGCGTAACCACATCATGCCATCATCGTCTGAGAAGAAGAAGGAGCAGGAGAAAAAGAAGAAGAAGTAGCAGTAGCAGAGAGGGAAAGAGAAAAAAAAAAGTCTGCTGGTACTCCATCACCGTCTACAGGAAGGAGGAGGAGAAGAAGAAGAAGAGAGGGAAAGAAAAAAAAAGAAAGAATCACCGTCTACCGTTAGCTGGACCATCACCATCTGCCCTTCGCCGTCTAAGTAGAAGATTAACAAGAAGAAGAAGAATCACCATCTGCTGGTACTTCTGCTCCTGCTGTGATGTCTCTTTTCCATTTTTTTTAAGAAGAAGGTCTGTGATGTCTCTTTTTTTTTTCTTTTTTCTTTTTTTTTTAATCCTCCTTTTGCTGGGCCTTTTTTATAAAATGACGTGCAGCTGTGCTGCTGTAATACTTGCTTGCCATCTGCTGTTCATTTTTTTCTTTTTCTTTTTTTTTTAATTGATGTGCTGCCGTGATACTTGCCTGCCATTTGTTGTTCATTTCTTTTCCTTTTTTGTTTTTGCTGTTCTCCCTTTTTTTAATTCTTTTTCCTTTTGATTTATTGTTTGCCTTTGCCTTTGCCTTTTTTATGAAATGATGTGCTGGGGCTTGTTTGCTGTGCAATATCTTAATACTTGCCTGCCTTTTTTTATGAAATGATGTTGAAAGGCTTGCTTGCCTTTACCTTTGCATTGCCTGCCTTTGCCTATATGTGACTTTTATCTTCGTGCTGTGCACTTTACTTTTTGCACTTTACTTTTTTTTTTATTAATGTTGGAAGCTTTCTTCCTGCCTTTGCCTTTTTTTTTAATTGCTGTTGTTTGTTGTTAATTTGATGCTATATCCTGTTAATTTGTTGTTAATGCTGGTGCTAATTTGTTGTTATGTTATATAGATTTGGAATTTGGCAATATGAGTTCCATTGGTTGCTCTAGCTCTAGCTCTAGCTCCATTGGCAATATTTATTTTTTGATTGATTATATATATAAATAAATATATATTATTAACGTGTCCCTGACGTGTCCGTGTCCTACTTTTTTTAGAAATGCCGTGTCGGCGTGTCCGTGTCGTGTCGTATCCGTGCCCCGTGTTCGTATCCGTACTTCGTAGTTGTAGACTTGGGGGCACTGTGTAAGTGAGTTTGGCACCCTTGGAAAGCAAAATAAAATGTATAGATGTGGCTCTTATTTACTTGTGAAACATTGTTATAGATGTGGCAATTAATTACTTTTGAAAGATTGGTTAGAGACGTTATTGTTCTTTGAACCTTTATGTTCTTCTTATTATTTATTGTGGTGGTTAATTTGAGTCACATATAAATCCTGGTTTCCCTTCCTGTGAAGTGTGATAGTCCAACAAGGAAAATGGATTTTCCTTTGTCATAGTTTAGATCTTTAATACTTCTGTGAGTAGTTTAAAATTCAATGGTTATGAATTCAAATATCACCACTTATGACTGACTATCATCAGCCCAACCATACCTAACAAAACAGGTTCGGACTCCCAACGAACCCAAACCCACTCCAACCCATCTTAGAGGACTCTCTCAGACCAGAATTTGCAGATCTCAGCTCTTGCAAAATTTCCAATTTAGGCAATGGTAGAGTCTCACTAAAATTCTTTTCAATTTTATTGATAATGTTATACCTTTCAAAGTAAAAAAAAACCCTTTAATGCACATTTATTTGTTTCTTTGTAAGTAATTGAATTCTTAGTAATTCCAAGAAATGAATGCCTCGAGAAATGATGTAGGCAAAAAGCAAGTGTTCTATGGAGTTTCTGTTTTTAAAAGAACGGGGTTCACCTATTTCAAAATGTAAATCAATCTCTCTTGTATGAGATTTACAAGAAAATTTAACATATATTTTGGGTTCTTCGAAATAAAATATAATTCATATTATCTTATCCACAATAGGCCCACCTACTTAAAATCTTACGACTCATAAAGAACCTTTTCTTAAGTGGAATGGGGCAAAATTTCACTCTAATATATTTTGCGTTCATGCTAAAATTTATCAAGTATAAAGCATTTGAATAAAGGATGACGAAAAAAAAGTGTATTCAGATGACAGAAAAAAAAAAACACTGTGTATTCAAAATATCAACAATGCATATTTTTATATAAAACAATGTGCTTTGTCCATCGTGGGGCCTACCAATAGAAATTATGTTTTGGTCTTTAGTAGTGCCAGAGGATTCCCATAATGTTATCAAGAGGGAGCCAACTTAAGCTTTCAGTTCTTGGATGTTATCTCGTACTAGTGAGACTCAAGATCTTATGGGTATCATCAAACATTTCTCTTGTGTTCTCTGAGAATACAAGATCATGCTGAGCCCGCTTGACACCTTCAGCAGGGGCGTCGAGATCATGTTTTTGCGTCTTGATTTTATTTATCATACAGCTGACTCTGTTGATTGTTTATAATTCAAAAATCTTCATTACTGTTGCAGGAAGCAAAAGCATATGCTGAGGAGAATGGTCTATTCTTCATGGAAACTTCTGCCAAAACTGCTATTAATGTGAATGACATTTTCTATGAAATAGGTATTGTTTCCATTTTCTAGATGTTCTTAATGCTTGCGTAGGCTTAATTCACAAAAAGAGCCTAGTCACACACACACACATATAGAATATTAGTATAAATCCATCCCTCACCATAGGGTGAGGAACACTTCATTCTGGGATACATTACTATACAAAAGACAAACAATTGTATGAAAAAGAGGAATGCTCAAGTACAAATAAGGAGTGCCATGTAATCATCCCTCACCTCATGGATGCATATTAACATTCCTCATATATGTACATATATATATAGAGAGAGAGAGAGAGGAATTCTACAGAATGCCCCCTTCAAATGGGGGCATTTCTGCCCGTGTTTCACATCCAATAGAACACGATTACGTGGAACTCCTCACACACCGATACTTTCTCTCTCTCTCATTATCTTGTTCTTCTTTATGATTATGCCACTGGCAGATAGAACTCGCTTTTCTAGTGTGTGACCCAGGATTTGTCTTTTGTTGCAAGCAGCAAGAAGGTTGCCTCGAGCACAGCCTGCTCAGAATCCAACAGGCATGGTTCTTGTGGATAGACCAACAGAACAGACACAGGCTTCAGCATGCTGTTCCTAGGTATAGCGTCAGTTCTTCTTGTTTTTACTGAAATCTTTTCTTGCACTCAAACTACTGGTTTCTGGTCGTGTATTTCTGTTAACAATAAAAATGTAGTAAATTTCGGTGTGACCACACAGCCATAAACTAGTGAAGAATTTGGTTGATTTCAATCACCAAGTGTACTAAAGCTGAGTTAATCTGTTTGTGGTGGGAACCAAATCATTTGGTGAAGATTGCTGCTTGTGCCTTGTGGGGCTTATTAATTATTGCAAAATGCTATTTTGGAAAATCACCGTTGTTCTATTCAACTTAGCTGTAGTACACCTTTTTAAAATTATATATTCTCAGAATTCATATTTTGGGTTGTGACAAAATTTTAGGCTGGCTGTCAACCTACCTAATGCAACCATCTTCCTTTACTTGGGCTTAGGACCGGTAGTAAAAATTAGTGGAGTTTTTTTATTCTAGATAAATTAGAATAGGAAAACAGAATTCATGTAGGTAACCTTGAATTCATGAACCCCAGCATAGTTGGGACAAGGGTTTGATGATGATCATGATATCATTGACCTAGTGGTCCTATCATGAAAAAAAAATTTGCCTCAACTTTCTTAACATTTACAACCTTGGATGATTTTGCCCATTAAATGGAAGTTAACAACTACAATGGTCCATATTTACTGTGAATGGAATCATTAGGATCCTCAAATGGGTTTTACGTATAAGGTATCTCGCGTCTGTGAAAACATACTAGTGATAATTTCATTATGAAGAGCTGCTGTGTTGGGCTGAGGAAAATGGAAGGACATATTTCTTATTAGAAAACAAGCCAGCGGGGTGGCAGTTCTTGCTTTCAGCTCAATATCATGTTCCAGGGCTATATTAACCCATAAACCAATTGTAGTCATTTAATATTATAGTTCTGTGTCATTGCTGATTTGCTAACTTTGTCATATGCCATTGGTTACGGGCATCCTATACCGAACACATGCTTGTTCTTTTGTTCTGTTGATAGATTTAAACTTTAACTTGCTATTGGTCTACTGATAATTTTTTTAGCTGTCTTTTTGATAAATTGTGCAGGTCATTTGCTCTTCAAGTGCTTGAAAGAGTGGTGAATGGCTTTTGACCTTCTGGCAAGTATTATAAATTTGTGAAATGTTCTATAATTTTGAAGTGGTTTAGACATGGGTGCTCATCCCCTTGACCGTGTGGCGATAGCTTTGTTCTCTTGTTGAACTTCTCTCGAAGCTGTTTCCAGACACTGTAAAAATGAATGTGTCTTCTGACTATGAACTTCTGAATGTGGACAGTGTGGTATGATTCAATCTAATTCCTTTCATTGTGATAAACTAGATCAAAAGGCATTCAGAAATTGTAGAGAAACCTATGGGCTTATAGGACATGTTATTCCTTTAATTACTGGGGGAAAAATCACTTGAACGTGTCAATTCGATGGAGGCCATGCTGGATTCTCCGGGCAGCCTGAATTGTTAGGGCCCAGCCTTGCAGTGGTACTTTTGTGGCAAAAGAGAGGAGTCTTGCATGATGGTGCGTAAAAGCGACAACCTATATTCCCACATTTGATGATCTTGTTTTCTTTGTACTCGACCTTACACACTCTCATACACTACCAGCTTTTAAAAGATCTTATAGTTGGAAATGGTGAAATAATTTTTAATGAAGATGTAGGAAAATATGATTTTATGTGGAAAATGAATTCTAGGCATACAACTCCCTCTCGTTAAACAAACGTGCCCTTGGAATAATAACTTGCCTCTTGAATGTCGTATGGGTAGTAAATCCGTTCAAATAAAGGGCCTCGTCCAGATAAAGAAAAAGCTTCTTGAGGTTTGCAGCATCATCGCCCTCAGAAACGCTCCCACTGCTTCTACTTTACATTTTAAAAGGGCAGACACGTTCTAACGGCTCCTTCTTTGTTTTCAAATTTGAAAGTGGGAGTTTTACATATGCCCCCCTCTATTACCCGATTGTACAACATTTCAAATAATTACAAAGAAATCCCTACACAAACCCTATAGAAATCTGATAATTAGTGAGCCAGCCTGTGAGCTCGCTGCCCTGATTTCTGCATCTCATGACATGCTATGGGTGATCGAATCATAATGGAGCCACCTAACTGATGGATGATTTTCTCCCGTGTGCACGTGCACACTTATCAATGTTGTTTGTTATGTGGGATCCAGTAAAATTCAGGAGGTCAGTTCCTGCGTGAGAAAATTTTCCCTCTAAACTAGAAGTGTCCTCTTAAATGATGGATAACACATGGGGTGCCATTGCCAAAAAATAATGTTATCATGGTCAGCCCCTCTTGTCTAGTGATGTAATTTAAAATAGGGTGCAGTCATTGAATGAAGAAAACGCTATGGCCGAATCAAATGATGAAGATACCCAGCCTTTTCCATCAAAAACATGGTGGTGATCCGCAATGGCTAGCAATAGAATGACAAATGGGCCATCCATCAGTTATCCAATTTGAATCGATACACCCCAGTGGTCAGAATTATGAATGCTCTCCTACCAAAATGATGAAATCACACTTGACCACCAACCTAAATGACATCTTGATTAACAATGAATCAAAATAGGGCCCCACCAGATTATTAATTACTATGTCACTCTAACAATGAGAATCAAGCGGCATCATTTGAAGAGGTTAACCAACCATGGAGAAAGGACCTTGCGTTATATAAAAACTGTATTATTATCATTTTTTTTTTTTTGCAAGGTAAGTAGAGATATAATAAGGAATAAACCAAGATCACGGCAAAGAAATCAAAACGTGCCTCCATCCATTGAGCCATAGCATGGCCACATAAAGAGGAAAATAGGAAATATAAACAAGAGAGAAAATTGAAAATAGGGCCCACAACCTGACCAAGTTTACAAAAAATACAAATGACCAACATATCAATCGATGTATAAAGCACGTATTTGTAATTGAAAAGAGCAGAGGAGGGTGTTATTGTAAATATGAAAAATTCAGGTGTAAATATCACAACGAACAGGGGGTCACATGTAAAAACAAAAACATTTCAAAAATTTCCCCACCAAATCAAATAGCAATGACATCCCCAAACTTCAAAAATCCTCTCTCTGTTTGTAGGGTTTCTTCTCCATTCCGAAAATCTTCGGCGTAGTTCGATTCCTTCAAAGTCGAAGAACTCCATCTTCAAACGCTTCTTCCGCTGCAAAAATCTCTTTCTCTGTTCAAATCCCTCCGATTTTCTTCATTTCTAGGGTGCTCAAGCTTCCAATTTCTTGCCTGTGAACGCAAAACCGAGGAATTCTGCTTTCTTCCAAAATCCATGGATCTCTCTCCCGATCTCGACGAATACATCCACGAATCCATCTCACATACCCTAGGTCTCCCGGTCTCCTCCAAGACCTTGCAATCGAAGCTCGCCGCAGCCGAAGCAGCGCGGAATCAACTTCAAAACCAGATCTTTCGGCTGGAAGAACAGTTGAAGGAGAAAGACCAAAAGATGGACAGATCTAGGGTTCGTATTTCGCGTTTCTTGATCCTCCTTCTTCAGAACTTTTCTTCTTTGCTCTTGTTCTTTGATGGCGTGAACATCTCTAGGCTGAAGCGGCCATGAATGCGCAAGCGCTGAGGAAATGCATTGAGGAGAATCAGAATCTTTCGAAAGAGCGCGAGTATCTGTTGCATCAATGCAGGAAATGGGAGAAGGAATGCAGTCTCTATGATCGCGACAGAGAGGCGTTGATGGAGTTTGGGAACGATGCCGATGAACGGGCGAAAGAGGCCGAGGCTCGTGCTCTTGAGGCGGAGAACAGCTGTAGGGTAGTTTCGGAAGAGCTAGAGTACTATAAATATGAATTCAAGAGGCACAAGGTATAATTCTTTTGATACTTTTTTCTTTCTTTTTAAATAAAATCTGTTGTCTATGTTTTGTTGGATCTTAATTGTCTGAGCTATGGTGATAGATGAATGAAGCGAGGGCTGCGGACGAGTTGATAGTGCTTAGGCAGAAAATAGAAGAGATTGAACTTGCAAGGTATATGAGGTTAAAACTCAGGCTATGTGCACATTTGTCATTTTTTAATTGTAGTTATTAATTTTTGTATGGCGAACAGATTACAGGGATGTAGTGACAACCATCTTGCTTGCAGTCAATGTTCTTCAGTAAAAGAGAATGAAGAGATGGAGTCGTGTTTGTTGTCTACTGTCCCTGTGAGTGCTGAATTTCAAAGAGCGTTTGTTTCTTTTACTGAAGAAAAAACCTTCTGATTTTATGAATGGCGTGTTAATGATGATGTGGAATCTATTCTCAAATTATATGAAGGAAAAGACTTTGACCCTATGCAAATTTGATACCAAAATTTTCTATTGTGTTTTTGATCAATGGAGTGAAAACTTTCATCATCTATGTTTATCTCTCTCTCTCTCTCATACGCACATATATAGAGTGATTTTCTAGTAGACCCTGTTGTGGTCCTAAATAGTTATAAGGCTTGCCTTGACACATTCCATCAATCCTAGGGTTTTTGGCGTATTAGTTAGGTCCATAACAGACCCATTTTCACTCGACATCTGTCTCGAGTTGCTAACCAATACACCCAAAATGCCTGGTGTAGCAAACTAACTACTTAACAAAGAAACCTAGCTGCCCCGGCAAGACACCGCCCGGACATGAATCACATGGGGCCTCTTTGCCAGCGCACATGCGCCCGCACACAAAACACAATGTGGGGCCTTTTGTGCCTTGCGTGGATTCGAATCTAGGACGTGTTGGCTCTGATATCATGTCAAGTTGCTAACCAATACACCCAAAATGCCTAGGCATTAAAGGTGCGGCAAAGTAACTACTTAACAATTAGGAGGTGAAGGGCACCTGGATGCATGCCAGCCAATGGAAAGGGGAAGGTATTAAAGTTCAGTTATGGGCTAGGTGTGCTAACATGGCAATCATCTAGTCGTCATAAACCTTGTACTTAAATGAAGTGCCTTTTTTTTCTGTTTAATTAATCCAACAATGTGTATAAGTCAAATGAGTGCCCATCTAGAGTGCTGTTGGATCATAAGGGGTGTGAGACAAGGTTTGGCTAAAAAATTGACATACCCAGTTATGATACCAGGAGGTACTAAAAATTCCACCAAGATTGGGACATATATTCAACATATTCTATTGTACCAAGTCTATTATTTCATAGAGATCTATTTGTTTTCTTACTTTCAATATAGAAAAATCTTAGGACTGGAAGCAGTGACAATTTTTTAAAATTAGAAATGTACTATAGGTAAAATGTAAAACAGTATTTGCAAATTATAATATAAAGTATGGAATTTTATGTTATGGATAGGATAATCATACCATATCTGTCTTAGATTTATCCTGATCCCTGTATCCATGCTCATATTTACATCTTTATCCGGGCGTCATATTCAACCACACATCTTTGCATGATGATGTATAAGTATCTGAAGAAATGCATATGCGATCAAACTCATCCCTTATAAGACTTACTCCCATCAAATTAAAAGGTTAATTATCTTCCTTTCACAATGATGATTCAAGTCTTAGATGGAGATGTGCTCATGGCACATAACACTGAAGTGACTTTGAAATATATTTCAGTGCCTGTTTAAATTAGTTTTTCCATGAATTGAAACAGATAGAGAGCCTGAAAAGTTTATATGCTTTACCATTGAAGGCTGACAAATTTATAATATGTGCATGTAAGGATGATTCATCTGGAGTAGGCACAATAGAGGAAGCACAGATTCTTCAACCAGTGATGTCGTCAATACTTGCAAAAGCCAATTCCACAAGACAGTTAAAAGATGAGGTGGCAGCAAATCCACGCTCTTTCTTGGAAGCACATATGGGACAAGAACCATGCCAGAGGTTGTGGAAAACGTAAGATCTGTTTTTTTTTTAAAACTGCAACATAAATACTTTTCTGAATGTTCTGTTTTAGTTCATATGGGGAGTTAGTGATCCTTGGGTCAAGGTGATGTCATGACCAGCGAAATATACATGGACTATATGGGTCCACAAATCATGAAACAGAAGGCTTCTACCAAAAAACAAAATATAGAAAAAGAAAAAAAGAGTCATAAAACAAAAGGGAAGTTCTGTGCGGTTGATTCCTATGAGTCTACGACTTATCATTTTATGATTTTGTTTCCAAAAAACACTCTTATTTCTTTGGTTTATAGTTGACAAAGAGTCTTAGTTTTGTGACTTCTTCATATACTGCACGGCTGATTTTAAGCTTCTCCATATTGATGGTTGATTCCTACGAGTCTACGACTTCTATTTTCATGACTTTGTTTTCAAAAATCGCTCTTTTTTCTTTGGTTTATTAGTTGACAAAGAGTCTTAGTTCAGTGACTTCTTCATAAACTGCAAGGCTGATTTAAGCTCCTCCATATTGATGGTTGATTGATACCTAGGATTGAGCAGGCTTTGTTTTAGAAACATATGAAAAAAAAAGGGTCGTAGGACTGTCATCCATGGTACGTTGTGTTCTGCAAATGAATTTTATTTTATATCGATTTTTGTGGAGAAATGTGGTGTGAAACCTTGTCTTTCAAGTAGTGAAAGCTTGTGCCTTTGACATGAGGCCATTGAACGTGGGCGGACCTAAATGTTGGCTTGAGTCAGATTTCAGTGACTGGATTCACATCCATAATGTTCTCTGTACTATGCTTATTGTTTGAGAGGAAGCCATTCATATGTGAATTGCAGTTCTGGTAAAAGGTGTAAAAGGTCAAGCGCAGAAATTTTTGATGCTTTGACACTGTTGATCTGCTGCTATTACCAGCTAAGCAGCCGATAGCTCAATAGTTTTTAGTGCTGTTATTGTATTTTCCACTTAATCGACTAGTTCACTGCTGCTGTTTTTCTTTCTTTTTATTTTTTCTTCTTTTATGTTATTTATTTATTGTTATTATTTATTTATTATTACTATTTTTGCAACCATTTGAAACAACCTTGGACTGGTTGTTCAACAATAGACAACCTACGAGGGGGCTGGAGGGGCAGCAATATACCTGGGCTTAACATGGTTCCTCAAACTCCGTGTTCATCCATCCACTGAAGTTTGATAGGATTGATGGATTGACTACAGTTTCACTCTCATGCCTCTGTTTATTTCCTGGAATTCATTGAAGTTTATAGGATTGATGGATTGACTACAGTTTCACTCTTAGGTGTATGCCTTAATTTATTTCCTGAATTTTGCCGTAACTGCTGAAATTTGTATTCATGGTGAGTATTACTGGACCGGCTTGAATCAGAGTGAGCCAAGCTGATCCTGGATACGCTGCGTCCTTAGCTCATGAGTCAGTAGATGTGCAGTCCACAGTTTGATTCAGATTGTCAATCTATATATGCCTCACCCATCAAAACTAACAGTTTGATTCAGATCGCTAATCTATATGCCTCACCCATCAAAGTTATGTCCCAAAAGTAGCTCACATGGTTACTGGGTAGATTCTAGAATTCCAAGAATCCCCAATTTTTCGTCTTTGTTCTCTCAATCCAAAAGTTAGGATTTTGCCATCAGGGAGAAAATTTTTTTCACAATTGTTGACAGTGGGAGCCATTAGATCAATGATGTAGGTCACCTAAACCATAGAATCCACTTTGGACATTCTCAAGGCTCAACAGTATGCGTGTATTGTCTGGATGGGTGAATTATATGATTCATTTTACTTCTCGTGCCTTTTAAAAAATGCTTCTCATGTTTAGCTCCTGGCCTATATCCATAGAGCTCATACATCTGCAACCCATAGGTCTTGATGTTGATTCCTTTCCAACTGAAGAAAAAACATCCTATTGGTTGTGGCCTTCGGCTAACTTGATTCTCCAATAAAACTTGATTATTGCAGCCTCAAGCCATTGACTAAAGACATTCTTGCGTTAGCTGCCGAAGTTGAGTTACTGCAAAAGGACAAGGAACATCTAAGGATTAATCTTCATAGAGCAGAAGAGGAGGTATGAAGATGGGAGTTTTTATTTTGGTCTTCATTTCAGCTAGGTTATAGTCTAATGTGTTTCTTTTATTTGTAAGGTGAAAGTATTGTTCGAAGAAAATAATATGTTGAACAAGGAATATAAGAAGTTGCTGAGACAGTACACTCGAGAAAAGCACCATCTTGGATCTGAAGGCAAACATGCCTCCAGTGTTTCAGGCAAAGTGAGTGAATATTTTAATAATAGAATTATAAATTTCTAGAGAATTACTGATTTATATATTGTGCCTCGAGCTTTTGATATCTGGGTATAGTTGTTTCTGCATAGCGTACCTTTATCCACAGATACGCGCTGATACAAGTGCAAGAGTACTGACTGCTGAATATTTGTTCGATACTTTTAGGGTACCATTTTATTGTAGTCGTGCTTGCTAGGTACACTGTTTCATAATATTCTATTAATTCAGTCAGAAAAATGTTCTATTAACCTTTTTTTTCCTTTTAATTTTTAACTTAAAAGTGTTTCAAAGGAATATTAATAGGAGTACTTTCATTCATCTAAGAGAAAAATGTAGTGTACTTATTTAAACCCATTGATGAAGAACTCAGCCCAACCAAGGCATCTTCCAGCCCAGCTTTGCAGTTTGCACAATTCAAAGCCATCCACAACGGAAAAAGGTCTGGATGGTTTTATTGATGAGAATAATCCAAATGCATGATCAGATGCTCTTTGGTTGTACTAAATAACAACTCCCACTGAATGTGTGATGCAATTCCTAATCCTAGTTAGAAACTTAGAATAGACAAGCAACTTTCAAAATTACATAATATATGAAATGTAACTTCTAGATTCACTTAAGAGGCTGCACAACCTGGAAGCTTGGGCACATGGTTTTAAAACTTGACTGACTCTGAGTAGAGGTCCCAACCAAGTTGAGCAGGGCCCTTTCCAGGTCAATTTTGCCTGAACCGTTCGAGCCCTATAGGACAGTTAAATCGCTAATCAGTGGAACACAATGAAGCAGAGTAATTTAGACAGTTGGGACAGGATTTCATAGTTTTTCTTCTTTTTTTTTTCTCCCATTTCTAAATTTTTTTTGGAGGAACAGAGGGCCCAAGTACCTGATTGTACTTGACCCAACTCGACGGGGGCGAATCATCCCCCAAGTTTGAGTTTTAAAACCCTGCTTAGGCCTCTTAGTATAGACGTGAGGCCTGCTTTTGGGTTCATCTTGACTGACTCGGCCCGTCTCAACAATTAAAGTCACTTGCAAGGTGTGAACTAACTCGATTAACAAACCATAATATCATATTCAATTTGAAATGCCAAGCTATGGATGGGATTCACTTAAATAAAAAAAAAAAAACTAAGGGATTTCAATACCAATGTCAATCTCCTAGATATTAGATTGGATTTTATTTTTCTCCCTCTATTTGATTTTCGTTGAAAAATTTTCACTGCTTATCCTAACCAGCAAAGCCATTCAACCCACCATGCAGATGACTCAGCACAATCTGGCTGGTTAATTCATTAGGTGGCCTGCTTATGCATGCAAAGGATGATCAGTCAGGACAAACTCTTCAGTGGTCCACTATAAGCACAGAACATCAAAGAATGAAATGCTTGATTTTGGTCCGACCAAAATGGCCTTTGGACGTGGTAAATATGTTACATATTAGTGCATGTGGCCATTAAGGTCTCCTTAGTGGATGACGGTGTCCCTTAACAATGCAGTTAGCTGCTGTTTACAAGCCTCTCTCTTTAGCACATGCAAGACTAGTGCTGCAAGGGGCAACTCTGGATTATATCAAGTTTACAAGGCCACTTACACCCTGTTCTGTTTAAAACCCTTACCTTGATCTGTGAACTAGAAACTCAAAACTGGACTAGGTTATGTAAGATTCTATTAAGATTTGGAAGGTTGAACTTGAAGAGTAAGATTTAGAAGTTTGGATCTGAGAAATATGATTTGCATGAGTAGTGCTAATTGTTAAACCTTGGTTACCATTTGGTTGGTGTTTCTAATTAGTTCTAACGTTGTGACCCATATTGTATGGTTAGCGTTTTGTGATTATGAAATGCTTTAACTAATACTATTGTAGGGAAAGCGAAAATCGAGCCCGAGGACTACAAGTTCCCCTGATCAGACTGATGAATCTTGTGGACCGGATTCGCCAAGACAACCTCTCTCACCACTGCAGCAAAATTCTCCAGACTCTAGGATGCGTAAGAAGTAACAATAGAACATCCAAAAAACGTTTTCACTTGAGTGTATCTGTGATATTATTACAACTGGCAGTCATCCATTGATTGTTCTCAGTTCACATTGGTAGGAGTTCGTTAGTTATTTTACTTGATGTTCAAAATATCATTTTTACAATGGTGTATGTTTCAGTTTACTTTGTGAAGGATCAGGAAATTGCTTACTGTCAATACAGTATTCCATATATGCAGAATCCAATCAGTGATTTTTTTTAAAAATGTTCTTTTTTTTTACCAGAGTTCCGTGATTAACTGCTGAATATGATTATCCCCAATATGGATAGACATTCCTTAGAGGGTCTATTTGGATGCAAAAAAGGTGGAGAAAACAAGAGCAAAAAACTCTCTATGGTACAAATTCCAACCGCGTTTGTATAGTTTTCTCCACTGCCATTTTCTTTACCCTTTCTCATCATCAGCTTCGAGATTCTAATTTGGGTGCTGAGAAAATGAGTCGTGAAGAATCTAAACTAGGTAGAGAAATTAGGAGAAAAATTAGAGGTAAAGAATCTTCCTGCAGAGGATTATTGCTTTTCTACACTAGTGCTTTACGACCAAATGATAAGCGATCTTCCTTGGGTTAAAACCTTCTTTAAAGAACTAATGCAGCAATCGTTGGGTAGAGGGAAAATTTGTCTCGTTAATGTTGAAAGCAATTTTTAAGGCTGAATCCTTTTAATTTTGACGAAATGAGTTGGTTGGTAATGCATCCCTTATGAGTGCATGTCCCTTCCTGGGTGGAAAGCTGTGTTTCTCGGCTGATAACTGATTTTAATTTATCATGTTAAAGACTGCGAGGTATGGATCCATCATTAGACCTTTTTGGTTTTGTGGTGCTTGCAACATCATTAGAATTTGATACGGCCCTCAAATTAGAATGCTCACCATGAGGACTTAACCCTCTGTCGGCAATTTAAGCTTTGAAATTCCCTCTGTATCCCAGCATCTACTTTTGGGGTTGGGCCCATCGTTTTAAATTCACTGGATGACAAGGACTCTTGTCTCCCTCGTGATAAATATCTGATCCGAGCCTGATCCATTGCCGACCAGAATCGATGTATACGATTGAAGTGTCAGATTTGTTGAATTGTCTTTTCAGCTACCCATTAAAGGTTGTGGCCCACCTTACAGACACCATTGTCATGATGCCCATGATCCCTATGGATAGAATATGGCAGGGCCAGGGGGACTCACCATACGGAATGTCGTGTGTGAGCTGTATTTTCTTCCACTGCCGGAGAATCACTTCCTTTTCTCATAAAGCGAGAGACATTAGTCGTATGATGAGGCCAATGCTGTGCCTACCCACATCAACACGCATTTTACTCTTCTCCTTTAAAAAAGCGGTTGGAGCACTTTATCTGCACCACCCGTGACTGACCCATGATGTAAATTGATGCAACCGATTAAAAAGTCCAAAACATCCTTCCCCAGCTTAGAAACACCGACACAGCGACAAAGAAGAGCTTGCTTTGTATATATAAATATTCTGTATCTGGGTGTAGTGACATTTATGAGTAGTTTTCCCTTGTTAGGTGCCTAGCACTAAGCACTTGAAAATTTCACGACATTTATCGGTCAGTATGGGAATTGGAGAAGTGGGTTTTTGTTTCTTTTTTATTTATTTTTGACCGTTCATCATCCATTTCATTTCCTATAAATAGTGCAGGCTATCTCAACCCTCAGCAGAGAATCACTGGTGTTAGTGTGGTGGAGAGTGGTGATGGCGCTGGTCAAGAAGAGTCCCATATTTTATCTGCTCTTGTTAT
Source organism: Sextonia rubra (assembly GCA_037013555.1). Lineage (NCBI taxonomy): Eukaryota > Viridiplantae > Streptophyta > Magnoliopsida > Laurales > Lauraceae > Sextonia > Sextonia rubra. Next base: position 55,797,486 of record JASUAD010000013.1, on the reverse strand, counting down.
GCTTCCTTGTTATTGCCTCTGGTGCATAAACTCCTCCCATTACTAATCCTTCTTTATTATTTTACAGTTCATGCCCCTGTATTAAACCAATATATGTTGTGTTTTTACCTAACAAAGATCAGATTACCCATAAAATTCACGGTTTTCCACACTATGTAAAATTCAAATTTTGTGCAGCTGCTTTTGTTTAGAGAAGTGTAAAAACTAAATTATGCGGAACTGATTTTCCGTGACATGTACACCAACATGTCAATGTCGTGATTTAAAATAACACAACACATGAACTACATGAAATCATGAGTTTCTTCTTTATTTTTCTGCTACTGATGAAAATGGTATTTTTTTTAGCTATGGGTAAGAAATGTTGTGAGAAAAAAACGGTAACAAATGGGTTTTGGGTGTTGTTTCATTTTGTTTGACAGAGATTGCGGTGACAAGTGTAGAAGCAGCCATGTGCGAGTCTCCTAGCAAGCATTTCAATGGGCTGTGTGTAAGGAGCAGCAACTGTGCATCCATCTGTCATGGCGAGCATTTCACTGATGGACGGTGCCAAGGTGTTCGTAGGCGCTGCATGTGTCTCAAGCCTTGCTAGAGAAAGTTCTCAATTGGACAGACCGATCCTGGCGACCCATGTCATTACTTGTTGAGTCCTTCACTACTACTCTGCTACTAAGTTCCCTTTGGTTTTGTTGCTATTTGTGATGGTGTCGACGTAGGTCTAATGCTTGAGTTCGGAATAAAGCCTAGTCCTTTGTTTGTTGTTACCAGTGTCGCGTTCAGATGCTTCCCTTTCTTTCTGTAGTCCCATCTCGTGTATTTTCTCTCCTCGTCTCTTAATAAAATCAGGATTATGTAACGGCTTGCATATTTATGTGTGAGAGAGAGAAACCACAAGTCTTGGCTCTTGAAGTGAGATGCCATGCATGATACAAACATAATGATTAATGAGGATCATAATTGATAATGGGGCTGTCAACGAGTTGGACCACATGGGCCCAGCTCTAACCCAGATTAGACAGCTAGAGCAGGGATGGCAATGGGTTTGGTATTGGTTTTTTGATGTGGGGGCGGGTTTGGATTTTGTTGTCCCAATCCGTCCGCCCCAAATATATAATATATAATAAATAACATGTGGTCTATATGGTTTTGGGCCTCATTTTAAGGCATGTGGGAAGTTAAAGTGCGAAAGATCCTCCCAGATTTGATTTCTAGATTATAGTTCAAATTAAACGCAGTGGAAGAATAAAAAAATAATAAATAAATCAATCATACATCATAAAAAAAAGGTATACATAATCTAAAGACTGTAATTGTTCTTACACAATTCCGCGTTGCAACAACTTCGTGCCATTCACTGTTTTGTGCTCAAGATGTAACACTCCGACCCAATTTGATCTGGATTAGTGAGTAATTGCGTGCGATTTTGTCGTTAAGTGTGCCACAATTTTTTCTCTCGATCGACAGCAGCTTGTCTCTCTCTCTCTCTCTCTCTCTCGTTCAGCTCTCTTTCTCTCTTTCCTTCTCAGTCTCTGTTTCGTGAGAGAAGAAGAGAGGAGCCACATTGGTGTGTGTTCCCAGTGGACTGAGCCAAAGCAACGGTCGCGTGTGTGTGAATTCCATCTGTGAGGCAAGTATAAGCACAAGTAGCATGAACACCGATTGGTATTGTTTTGATTGTTTGTATCTTACTCTTTGTTGCATGCATCAGTGTTAGACAGCCTTATTGAGTCAGTTTTGCTGTTATCTTCCTGTTTTCAGTCGAAAGGTTCGTTTTCTGTATGTCTGTAACTGTTCCAGAAAATGACTCAGTGCACTCACGGCTAAACCGTGAAATGTGCTACGGCTGAGCCGTGACATGGCTTACGGCTAAGCCGAGACCCAGCCGTAACCCTAACCGTAAAACAATACAGGGTGACATCTGAAATAACTGAGAGTTGGCAAATTGCTACTCTTCTACGGCCCAGCCTGATCTAAGCCGTACATTGTCCTACGGCTAAGCCGTGGACCAGGATACGGCTGCGCCGTAGAGTAAATTACGGTTGAACCGTAAATGCGGATGAACAGTTTGGGGAACCTCGGCTCCGCCGCAGTGCAGATTACGGCTAAGCCGTAAGATGCCTACGGCTACACTGCATCATCCTGAGAATTGAGTAAAACGACTAGGCTTAAGAAAGAGACCATATATGACTTTCATGTTAGAATATAGCTAACCTGAACATGCCCAATGGAATGTCTGAATGACATGAATGATCTCGAGGGCTGTGAATCATTCATGCCCGTTATCCAGTTGTTTAGCACCTCTCCATGGGTGTTGGTTTAAGGGACTTCGGTGCACATTCCAGCTACACTGCAACACTAGACAATGGTGCATCGGACAACTTAAAACTACATCAACATGCACGGTTAGAAACACTGGATAAATAGGTTAGGATTAGTTTGTAATTGACCTTGATTCGTTAAAGCACTCAGATTTGTATAGCATATTGACTTCGGTTATGCCCTCTTATGTGTTTTGCGTTGGACCTCTCGATTCTGTGGGAAATGCAGCAACCCTAGAGCGAAGCCCGGGCGGGACCATTCTATTACGATATTTTTATCGTTGCTCCGGTAGAGTACTTAGTACTCAATTATCAATGCTTCTTTTATTTTTATTCGCATTCAGTATCAGTCTCAGTATATGTGATGCACTTCCTATTGTTCGTTTAGTGTGATATGTGAGATCTGTAGGTGATATGATTGATTGATTGAGGTGCATCATCTTATTTGATTGTGATTGGTATATGGCACTACTGAGCCTCAGCCTTAGGATGCCCGACGGGGTTGACTCTGGTTTAGTTTATGTGTTTGCCTCTGCAGAGTGTTCTGTCCTGGGACTCCGAACCCGGGAACTAGAGACCCATGCGTGCCCTGGCCCGGTCGCTGGTGTTCTCATTCCGACTGCTCTCGAAAGGGAGAATATGGCCAATGTAGTAGCCACTTTGACTGTTATCTGTTATCTGTTTATGATTCTGATAGCATGCTTATTCATTTACATAATTGCTTAGTATACGAACATGCTTACTAGGGATCTTGCATTATAACTATTGCTCATTGTTAGATACAATTTGTGTTATCTTCTTGTGGCTTATATTTTGCTAAGTCGTTGTACTTATGAATTGTTATTGGTGTTGCAGGCTCAGATCCCTCTCCCGATCCTGCGTCGGTCGACCCGACTCCAGGAGAGGTTCGCGAGGCCCCCTCCGGCCTAGAGGAGTGGACTTGATCCATCCTCCAGAGTACGATTTGCATCATTTTGTTTTCCCCACTCATTTGAGTCTGGGTCTAATTGGGGGATTTTTCTGTAACTTGTACCGTGGGCCTGATTAATATCTGTATTTTGATTTTTGTAAGCCCTCTTTATTGTTTTATGTTCTTGGAATTATTCTTGTCATCAGTTAATGCTTTTGTAATCTATTATGTCTTTTGGTATGTTGTGGTATGCCTTGATACGTACAGCTTCCGCGTACATTGTTTGCACGTGTGAATGATCCCTTGTGTGCGTATGCTTGGACGAGGTCTAGGTGTACATGCACGGGAGTACGTATGTCATTGGTTAGACTTTCTCTGACCCCCGGTCCCTGGGCTCGGGTTGTGACACAAGATCCAATAACCTTAAAACCACAAGGCTCTTTGTACTTGATCTAATCACCTTGAAACTGCAAGCACACTCTTTTACAAGAGAAAATGATTTTCTACAAGAAAGTAGAAGCAATATTCTCTAATACACAAACTCGGCACAGTCTCTCCAATGAATGCTCTAAAGAAGTAGAGGTCTCTCAATTATGTTTTTTGCCTTCATAATAATGAGAGGTATTTCCAATGCATAGTCTCAATCTCAGAATAAGAGATGGATGCGTTTAGGTTAAGAGAAAACCTTTGTTTATAACTTATAATTCGTGCCTTAGTGTTAGGATTTGCATAAAACACAAAGCAATCTTAACACAAATAGGAAATATTTCGCAAATAGAAAAGTGAGTTTCCTTCATCATCCACTCGAGCTCCTGTGAGCCTCTACTCAAGTGCGTAAATAAAACATCCAATTATTTGTAATTCGGCGCAACTTTTATTAGGCTTGCTTGGGTGCTTAAAATCTCAGGTTATACTTGTAAATCTGGGCCCATCTGCTCTAGTGCATGTGAGTGTTTGCTTAAGTGCCTTCAAAAATTTTCAAGCTTCACTTCAGCTCCTTTAGCAAAGAACCACAGTCCATTCTAAAAGAATTATAAAATAGAACTCAATAAAGTTTTGTCAAACTAATTAATTAGCCAACACTCAAAATCTGAACAAGGAAGCATGTTACATCTTTGGCACACTCATTCTCAGACATCTCTCTCTCTTAAGCTTTAAATTCGACCTTTGGTATTGCATCCTAGTGACCTATCACGCGGCGGATTGGGTATGTATGAGATAAATTTGAGATGGGGCCATTGCCATCCCTACTTTAGAGCCTCAGTCTGAACTCTAGTCACAGACTACGGGAGTAATTTTGGGCCTGAGCCGATTTGTAAGGGTGAGAGGCCCAACTCCATCCACCAAAGGCCTGAGTGTTAATTTAGGGTATCGGACATGTCTGATAAGGTATTTGGGACTTTTAACCTTTTAGTTTAGGTCTGGATTGTTAAGCCCACTGTATGATCCAAATTCTTCATTATCAAAGTTGGGCTTGGATTTGTCCAGGCCTAATAAGTTTCATTGACATAATATATTTTGTGGAGTAGGTGCATGAAACTGAATGTATTGGAGGGTCCACTACTTAGATAGGCTACAGAGAAAAAACCCATCATTTGATTGACTCCTGATTCATAATCATACGATTTAAAGAGGTTTTGCTGCTGAAAAGCTCACCACTGTTTAGTCACTAAGAAAACCCAAGGCTGCGGAGTCAAATAATTGGACTGGGTCATGATGGAGAGCAGAGTCTGACCCATTACTTTCCACAACCTGTCGAATCAAATTAACTCGGACCCAGTGTAGTTAAAATTTGCAATGACTTCTAGTTCTAATACCTATGGTTTAAGGCAATTTCAAGAAATTAGAGACTTTTGCTATTTTTGAAAAGAAATAAATAGAGGAAATTGTTGGAGAATGGTAAAATCTTGAGTAAACCATGTTTGACTCTGTTTTTGGTTACAGGTAGGAAATACAGAGCATCGTTGGCCTCGCTATTAGTTTCTAGCAGAATATTATGTACCCACCTGACCCACCATAATTGAACTTGTCACAGTAAAATGGCATCCACCCTACCCGATTTTGACACACATGTGACCTGTTTTTTGCAGTGCAGGCTTGTCTGTTTGCTGGATTTGTAACCCAAATCCTGTCCCTGTGGCTGTGGGCAAGTGCAAACTGCAACCCACCATTTTGTAAGCTACAATTTAAAGGGCTAAAAGTAACAACTCGAAAGGCTGAATTTTTTGATATCTCAGTCATTAATCAATCAGAAAATGTGAAGGACGCTGCTGTTAGAAATTCTAAATTTATGAGATTTCCATCAGAATTTCCTCCAAACAAACAAGCCTTTAGGCTCTCATTTTGAGGTTTTTGATAAGATTTTCAGACGCCCTTTGCCGGACTGCTAATGACTCGTAAAGAGTTTAGATCCTCTATCAAAAAACCCCACTGCTGATGTGGTGGGACCAATCAGTCACTGTGACTTTTCCTCCCTGAATCTCAATTCCTATTTGAGTTACCCGCGGGCAGCTTAAGTAGGATCCAGAGGGACACATAAGAATTTGCAACTTGTACAGCCGGAAGCAAATTCCATAAACAGACCTCACATCACGTATGAGTCAAGCAAGGAGTCCAATCAATTGCATGTCTATTATTCAATGTCACATTTCTGAATGCTCAATATGCAGATTTCAGAAATTCCTTTCATTTCTAGTAAGAAATCTAGCTTCAATCAACCATCTTTGATGATTACTAGACCTATGGACTCTGCTGTATTCCCATTCCAAAGTTCTAGGTATTGAAATACATCATTGATTTAACGGTGCGCAAAGTGCTTCTAAAATCCAAGGACCTCAATCTGGGAATCATATACAGACATTTCAAATGTAAAATTGCTACAGAACCTCTCTCTCTCTCTCTCTCTCTCTCTCTCTCTCTCTCTCTCTCTCTCTCTGAGAGGAAAGGTAAGATTAACATAAAATGAGACCTGATGGTCATTTGCTGCACATGCTACCCAAATGGCTCCTGCTACAAGCTTGCCATGGAAAACTCCACCCAAGCAAGCAGTGAGGTGAATCCCATCCCTCAAATTACAAATTGGTCACTCAGCAAGTAATCAGAAAACTACGCGGCCAATGCAATACAATGGAGCCAAATGGCATTGCCCTTCTATACATGGATTTTGCCAGTATGACATGCTCTCCAAACACGCCCATTTGGATCTTCTTAGATCAAGAGCATGCAACTCAGTACACCAGTTCAGGCACTTCGAGAGCTGCCGATTAAATTTACAGTTGTTTTGCTCTTTACCATAAACGAGTCCTTCACCACCGGAGGTCCAAAAAATCTAAATGGGACCAAAGGAACTCCACAACCATGAAAATATGGCAAAATGTTGTCCAATCAACTGGGAACACATTGAAGTTGAGAATCACTACCAATGCCTATCTTGAGTAAATGTAATACCATTCTTGTGTGTGGACAAGACAGGATCAATCTGGACCCTGGTGGTAGCTACGACTGCACTCAATTGTTGGTTTTCGGAAATGCATAGCATTTCTGGCCTGTCAAATTTATGCGAAAAAAGATTTGTTAAATTCTCCCAAAGAATCAAACTTCTACAAACAAAAAGTGGAAGAAACCATCTCCGCTGAGCAAACGGAACTGATCTCCATACAGTCAAAACTCATTAGTTAAAATAGATCCTTCCAAAACATTCTCAACACAACAATGACTGCTACTCTCCAGATTCATCTTTTTTGCCCCTTTAATTCTAGAAGCTAATAAGCAGTGACCAGAGTATGGGTATTATTTAAAAAAATGTTTTTTAAATCACTATGCATGCACAACTCATGCATGCAAATAAGGACTTACTATCTATTACTTATGCTGCTGCAGATTGCTTGCCCTCATGGTCCTCAAGATTCAGAGCGTGCAGTAGCTTTGGCCATGTCTCTGGGATTCCCCCTGGTAAATCAAACTCCAATAGTTTTCCTCGACTGCGATAGAACTCCTCGACAGGCTGGCTCTATAGAAAGAAAGCAATCCAATGCATCATTTCATGTTGTGTCAAAAGTCAAACAGGAACCTTAATTAGAAACCTTTGTTTTTTAAATAAAAAAAAATAAAAACATAGAAAAAACTACTTTTGTGTGTGCGCATGTGTATTTGGACTGGCGTCTGGTACATTTGAAGAAGACAGTCTAGGGAGAAACTCATCACCATGCAAGGAAATGTCTTTTTGAAAAACAAGAAAAAGAAAGAAAAATGCACTTGGCTTGCTTCATATTTGCTAGCTTACATATTTCTAGTCTATGTAGAGATTGAATTTATGGGAAAGAAAGGAAAGAAAGAAAGAAAAAGACATGCAATCCATGGTCCCTCAACATAATATATCGAGATGGGCAAATTTTCGAAGATGCAAGGAGTTCAATAGCACACAAATTGCCCATTGTTGAAAGTATAAATAATCGACCAAGCAGCATTTGATTGCTGATCAGCACAGTACACAGCTGGACACTTGTTATTTTCTCCAATAGGATAACACGGATAAACTTCTCAGTATAAACCCTTTTTAACTTCCATAAATATTTATATAACTTAATCTTCCTAAAAGAGAGAGAAGATGGTTCAATACCATGTCATTGTATACACGGAGTCGTTCTTTGACAACTTCTTCAGTATCATCAGATCGAGTGATGAGTTTTGATGCACAATGTGCAGGAGGAAGAAGTGGCGCCATGCTTATTCCAGGCTTCCCATTCTCCTCCTTAACATTGATGGAAGTAATGTTGAAGTTTCCTCCACACTGACTACAAATTCTTCTTCCAAGACACTTCTCAAGTAGCACATCTTCTCTGAGCTTCAGGTTAATCACCAAGTCAATGTCAGTTATGTCCTCCAATATTTCCTGAAAATGCAGAAAAAGACGATGCATATTAACAGAATCCAACAAAGAGATAAGCCCATATTGTGGTTAGTCAACAAGTATAGAACAAAAGCTATGTGTTGTGTTTGTGCATAATCTTCCTCCTGAAAATGCTGCCGCTACTACATGAAAACGAAAAAAGATGAACTGAGCATCATCACAACATTAAGGATCAGAAGCAAATTCTGAAACATTAGCTGATAACACAAATGGTAAATCTAAATGATCAATCTTACTTTCGTTCAATTTGTCCCTATTGATAGATACAAAGACAATGTTGACTATGGATTAGTAAAAGGAACTACTTTTTTTCGTTCTCTTTTTCCCAGAAAGGCAAGTACTAAGTACTCAAACACCCACCAATACGCACTCACCCAAGTCCCTCACCATCAGCACTACAGCCAGGAATTGGTCCCTCAGTCCCCTCGTTGTTTGTGTGGAGGGGACGTGCCTCAACCACTGAGCTACTATGGTTTATGTAGAATGACAACGGATAAGGAAATAAAGCTAGGTTTCACACTGCAAAAGTTAAATCCAATGACACCTCTACATTTGCACCAAATGAAACAGCCACCGGAGATGTCACAACAATCCAATTACAATCCATATGAAACAAAAAGCAATGGATAGTCAAATAAATAAATAATGCACAAAAGAACAAAGGCAATGTACCACTATGTTTTCCATGTTCCCCACACTTTACAAAGATACTAACCGCTTGTCTAATTGTCCGTGGAAAACCATCAAGAATGAACCCTGATTCACCCCTAGCTTCTCCACTTTCAAGACGTTTAGACAATAAACTTATTATAATTTCATCTGAAACCAATTTCCCTTGATTTACGATCTCTGCAAGCTGCATGGTAAAGAATTTTGTGGACATTAATCAGTACGCAATCATACTGTAATATAATGAATCAATTATTTGCATTTTCAGTGACTTTTAATAGAAATAAATATAATGCACTGAAATGCATCATTTAGCCAATGCCATAACAATGTCCACAGAATAAAGAAAGTAATTTTCAGCACATACAAAATGCCAATTTGTCCATATGAAGTTACCAAGGATAATACTAAGGGAAATTTGCATGCTAAAACAGCAATGAGCTTTGCATATAATCTCCACTATTACAAAAATCAGAAGGACTAAACCAACAAAAAAGAAACGGTTCCATAATGCTTATTCAATTATCACCAGCCCCAAACTTCCAGTTGAGGTGTTGAAACCCAAGAACGGTCCTATACAACACTCCTTTAACTAATCCAAGAACATACATGGGAAATCGTCAATGCATGCATATCTATATACCAAAATCCCAAAAAAAACTAATTTCTAAGTAAAATGTAAATGATAAAACAATAAAACAAGGTTTACTTTTTTATTTTAAACAATGAAAAAGTAACGAACAAATGAAATCCATCCCTCTTTATGTTAGTAATAGAATGCACCGTGCATTCTTGAATTAACCATTTGTCAAAAGAAGGAATGAAATGAAGATTCTGTTTGGTATGAACTTAGTTCTGAACAGGGTAGGGAAAGATCATTTTGAGCAGCTTCGGTTTAGAGAAAAAATAGTTAAAAGTTTCTCATTTTAATGAGAAATGCAGGTTGTCTTCCTTATTTCTTCAGACACAGGGAATAAAGAACTGCTGCAAGAATACAATTATATCTACCCAAGCTTCCAGCTGGCTCCGAAGGCAGGGTTGATTCAGGTCCTAGGTTAATTATTCTCAAAGATCAGAGGACTAATTGTTGTGTAGAATTGAATCCACGCCACACTTTCTTCAAAGAAACAAAATGTGATGTACGCATAGTTGTCAATATCAAACGATTCGCGATATGAATCATATGATTTATATCATATCAGTGGGAAAATGATTCATATCGCACCATGTAATCGTATTGGATGGAATATCATTCGATTCAAACCTAAATCCTGCAATTCGATACAATTCAATCCTTATCGAGCAATTAGGGCAATTCACAAAGGCGGGAATTTGGAAAGTCCAACAGCTTATTTTAGTATACTTTTGTAGGGATTTATGACATGTAACACATTAATGGAAGGGAATTTATGAGATGTACTGTTTTTGTCTTCTTTTCAACTCTCCACCTTGCATTTGTGCTGCAACACTTGGATTGATCTTTGGTTTTTGTTTTTGTTTTTAACCTGTGCAATTTGAGCAGATTTTAAAGATGGCCCACTGCTGGATCTACGGTGTCTTTTTTCTTGACATTTTTCTCATCCATCAATGGAGCCCATTAGCAAATCCAATTCCATTGGCGGGCCCATTGATGGATAGAAAAGGAAAGAGAGGATTGATAATAAGGAAAAAGAACTATAGTAGATCAATCAGTGGGGCCCACTTTAAAACCGAGATTATGGATTTTGTGTGGGCCCTGTTGCTTGGATTTTACAGGTGGACCCTACTGTTTGGGTTTTACAGGTGGGCCCCACAATGTATCTAAATGTAAGTTTTTTCACTTTTTTCCCATTTCCCTTCTAGTCCCCCCCCTCCCCCTCCTCTTTTTTTTTAATTTATTTCTTCTCCAATTGGGACCCCAAGGAATCCATCATCTGTTTCAATAATCAAAATTTGAATCACATCTGGGCAGATCTAAATCTCTCTCTCTCTCTCTCTCTCTCTCTCTCTCTCTCTCTCTCTTTTTACCAACTTCTTCTGGTTCCTGGGGCGTGGGTAGGTACTGTAGTTTTTTTTTTTTTATGTAATTGATGTTTGAGCCCCACAAATGGACCTAAATCAGTCTTGCTGTTTGGGAGCCAATATCTGAGTTTTTTTTTTCCCCTCATATGTTCTTTTGCATCTGCATTTTTTTCTCATCAACTTGTGGGGGCCTGGATGGTGATGGAATCCAAAACTTTCCTTTTCATCTACTAGTGGGGCCAACCTATTGGTGATTCTTTAATTTGAATACTTTTGTGGTTCTTTAACTAATGAATATTTGATTTGCCCTTTTTTTTTTTTTTTTGCATGGACTATTAATGAAAAGAGAATTTTAGAGTTATGGCACCATAAAGAAAAAGGGAATGCAAAGGGCCAACAACATAATTCTAATGCAAGTATATATATATATTTCCTTTTAAACACTTAGGCATTTTGATTCTAATGCATATTTTTTGTTTTGATATGATAGATATGTTGTTTTTTTTTACATCTTAATAATGCTCATCAGTTTTGATAGTAGTATATCAAGATGCTAATATTTGTCATGTATTGATGTGGACATAGATGAAAAATAGATAGATTATGGATATTTATAATTTTCTATATATATATTACTATTTTTCCATCTATATTAAGAAAAATAGAAAATATCCTGCGATATTTGCGATTCAATTCATGATTCAATTCGATTCACCCCCTTGAGCGACTCACGATTTAACAACTATGGATGCAAGGTTGTCAATTCTTATCTCAAATATAATGCAATGTCATTAAAGATCTAAGAAGCACGGATACGGACACGAGACACAAATACGACACGACACGGACACAGCAATATAACAAATCCTTAAAAAGTAGGATACACACATGGGTAGGACACTGTAGAAAAAATATATATATTTTATATATAATCATAAAATTAAAGAATAGTTCTATTTTGTCCAAAAAAAAAAGAATAGTTATATTTTTAGCCAAATTAAGAAGTATAATGTCACAATTAATAGAAAAAAAATAACTAATACTAGAAAAGTGAAAAAAAAAATCAGACAAGCGAACAATAAAAAAAGAGTTAGAACATAGGGTAGCCACAAAAGCAAAAAAAAGATTTTTTTTGGAAATTTTATATTTGGTCCTAAATTGTTCTTGAATTATTTATGAACTTTTGAAACTTCATTTAACACCTTTTTTTTTATATATAACAGGCTTTAGTCGCACTCAACGATAAAGAAAAAAGAAAACGAAAAAAAAGAGGGATTTAAAAAATTAAAATAACCTAGTTGTGTCCCTGCCGTGTCCAAAAAAAAAAAAAAAACTAGACACGTTTTGTAGCGTGTTGAACATGTATCCGGCCCTGGCCATGTTCGTGTCCAACACAAACACGGAGACCTAGGTGCATGTCCATGCTTCCTAGGAATTAACCATTCCAAAGCTGTGGCAAGGAAATGAAACTGAGAAGAAGATCCATTTGGTTTCAAAGAAACAAAATGTAATTTGAAGTTATCAGTTCCAATCTCTAAAACAACATGGCTGAATGTTTAACTATTCCAAAGCTGTGGCAAGGAAATGATGATAAGTAGATCAATTTCGTTATGAGGTGAAAAAGAGAGGGCAAGAAGAAAGGGAGAGAAAGAAGAAAGATAGAGAGAGAAAGGGGGAGAGAAAGGAAAGGGGGGGTGTTGGATGTACTCGTCCTTGGTACGAGCAAGGGCAGGCCTAAATGCATTGTTTTGGGGGCAGTCGCCCCATTGGATCTGAGTCTACTTCTGAAATACATGTAAATCATGGGTCCACCACCCAAAATCCAAATGAAAATCATAGGTTTTACTCAAAGCCCAAATACCCATTTGGGTCCGCCCCCCTCAAATGAAAATCCTCGGTCTACTCTCGAAACACACATGAAAAGCATGCACCCGTCCCCAAAATCCACATGAAAAATCTAGGTTTGCCCCAAAGCTCAACCACCCATTTGGGTCAGCCTCCCTCAAATGAAAATTGTAGGCCTGCCACGGGGTATGAGGGGAAATCTCAAAGGTAAGAGATGTGTTGCATAAGAAAGCAGAGGTTTTTCATCAGTCGGTGGATTTTATTACTGGGTCAAGGAATAGTGTGTGTTTTCGGGATGATGTTTGGGTGGGGAGCAGTCCTTAAGAAAGTCTATTTTCTAGGTTTGCTCAGGGTGGTAATAGATAGAAGACCCTTAGAGAGTCATTGTTTTGATAGGCTGGGTAGAGAGTGGTTTGGAGTCTTGTGTTCAGAAGAGGTTGGTGTGAAGGAGTCTAAGGAACATCCAAACCTATTGAGTTAAAATTTTTTTTTCAGGGGCATTTTGGAAAGAAGAAAATTCGGAAGGAAAGTGGAGAGTGGAGGCTTCTCTTCCAGTCTTCCTCCACGTACACTAGAAGGGGACAACTTTGGATTTTACTAAGTTTCTATCAAGAGCAATGATGAAGCTGAGGATAAATGCATCACAACTAGCTATTTGGGCTGCTGCATAATGTGTTCATGCATTGAAGGCAATGCATTAATTGATGCTAAACTTGAATGCCTAAAATATCTTCTCTTTAAACTAGAAATCTTAAATCATATAAACATGTCACCATAGTTACTCTTTTCAAACATTCGGCAAAATTGTAAAATGTCACTCAATAAATGAACATTCCACCTCAATGAACCACTTTTGTATTCCCCCATTAAATGGTTGCAAGGATCAGAGGCAGAACCAGGAATTTTTGATTTGGGTGGAGGGAGGGGTCAAAGTTTCTTTATCTACGGCGGATATAACCCCATTGGATTAAAATCTCTCATGATAGTACAACATAATTAGAAAGTGATTTATAGTTGTTTTCTGTGGTATTGGCCCTTGCTTATTGGTGTAATTCTGTTGTACTATTAAGCCTTTCTTAAATTCAAGTTACCATTTAAAAAAAAAAGTGAATTATAGTGGGTTGAATTTCAATAATGAGTTTCATTTATTGAAAAGGCACAGTGAAGCATGGAGGATTAGTATAATAACAATTGTAAATGCCATAAGCCAAAGAAAACCATTCTTAAAGTGGGTTCTTGGTTTTCTCTTCCATTTTATGTATACTTTTATATAAGAACCAAAAGGCAATCAAGGTTATGATTTAATATGATATTAAGAATCAAAATTAAACATTGAAAAAATAAAAAAATTTCTCTATCTACAGTGGATATAATCCCAATCAATTTAAAGTTTTTTGTAATAGTAGAACATAAATAGCAAATAATTTTGAATGGGAAAACAACTGAGAGATGCCAATATCCCAAAATATTGGAAATTTGGGAAAACTTTCTCATGCGAATTTTTCGCATGAGAACTGGGGATCTGGACGGTGGCAGAGGTGGGACCCACCTCTGAACTTCACCCCGCAGCCGATGCAAGAAGCAATGAGAAGTTTTCATACGAACAGCTCTCAGGAGAATATTTTCCAGAACATTTGAGCACAGCTTTGAGCCAAAATCTTTCAAGCATTCATCCACCCGTAATGAATGGATAGCAACAGTGACTGTTCTTCACAATAGCTTAAACCTTAAGGTAACTTAGTCTAAAGCGAGCAATCACAATGGGAACCCAAACTCAATGGTAGTTTGTTGGGAATTTCCCAATGAGTATCGGAAGACATCTGTATAATATCTTGCAACGGTTTCCTTTTCAAGCATCAAGTCCCATTAATTTAATGGCAAAAAACACAAATTACCATTTCTACTGCAACAATCACAGCAAAATTTAACCAAATCCCCAAATCCTCAAAAGGTTTAGCCCATGAATGATACCAATTTCTTCTGGGTTTAGTACGAAACCAAAAAATGTATTGAATCTCCATACATTCATACTGCTTCTACACAAAATTGTTATACTAGTCTAAATCTAAAGCAACCCCAAAACAAATTTTTGAAAAAAAAAAAAAAAGAAAAGTTGCAAATTTTTAGAAAACTTTGTTGCAAACATAGAAAGGCTGAAAACAAATACCCAGGTCAATAGATAAAGCTTTCAGCTTTCACCAACAGAGCGCCCAAAACCGTCTATTCAAAGTTCAAACCATGTTCCAAACACTAGATCTATACTCAAAACATTCTTCATGTTTATCGTCGATCCAACACCACCCATTGTAGCACTAATCCTATTGTCACTTTTCCAAAATTCAAATGGACAAATAGGCAAGCAATAACAAGAGAAGAAATAAAAAAAACCAAACTTTGAGAGGAATTTCGTCGAACAGAGAGCGAGCAATACCTTCTGCGAGAGGGGACCCGAGCTGGAGAGCTCTTCTCGGACGAGATCGCCGGTGGCGATGTGGGGGACGCCGAGGAGATGGGAGAGGCGGCCGGCGTAGGTGCCCTTTCCGACGCCGGGGCATCCGAGAAAGACCCATTGGACGTTTCTGTCCTTGGGATCTCGACGCAGAGTGTTGGAGAAGGGGAGGTCAGTTTGGGAAGAAAGAGATGAAAATCTGCGGAGATAGAAACATGTAGTAGATGAAGAAGAAGAATAAATTGCAGTGGAGAGAGATCCAACTTTCAAGAAGCGGTTAGCTGCGGCCGCCATGGATGAAGAAAAACAAGATCAAAGAAGGAACTTCTTCTTCTTTGTTATTGAGAGAGACAAGAGTGTGTGTGTGCGCGCTAAGCAGGGAAAATGAAGAGAAAGGAGCGGTTTTGAGTTGATGAATAATAGTAGCACACAGGAAAACGTGGATGTTTTAAGCCTAGACGGCAACAGGCCGAGGCTCAAGGCAGAGATATTTTCGGTCTGACTTTTATAAGCGGAACTCATGGGAGGGCCCAATTGGTTAAATCCTGCACAAATCTTATACCAATTGAAATTGATCCCGCTCTAATATTTTAATCATGCTTTAAAGTATAGGGTGGTTCTTTTTAATATTCTAAACTGTGTAGGTGATGTTAAGGTCCCACTACCACTTTGTATAAAAAGGATTTAAATTTTTAGTAAGTGAGTTTTACTGTGGAGTTTTAATTGTGAATTTCTTTTAACTAAAGGCTCAAATGAATGAACTCGAAATAATTCAGATGAACATCTTTGTTCATTTGAAAATGTCTAATTCAAAAATAATAATAATAATAATATTGAGCATTTGATTTGAAATCTTACACATGGCATCAAGTGAGGTTGCTCACCTCTACTTGGGGTTTTTTACTCTTGATCTTCAAATGTTGTTCAGCTCATAGCCTTTACCAAGAAGTATGCCTACTTGTGGAAGGCAAGGAGATGATAAAGATCTCATCATGTTAAGGGTCAGGCAAAACATTGGATTATCGTAACTCTTAACCAGGCGCTGGAATTTAAAGTGGGTTTTACTGTGGGTGGTGGGCAGTTGGCCTAAGTAAGCTAGGCATGAGGACTTAAATAAAATAAAATTAGGTGGTCAAATCAATAAAAAAAACCTAATTATTTTATATTTATTTAAGAGAATCAAGACAATAACATTGCTTACAACAGTGCCAAAAAGAATGAAAAGTCCTTTAGGTCTAACAAATCTAACCACTTAATATAAGTGCAATGGGGTATGAGATCCTATATAGGTGGTCAAATCAATAAAAAAAAAACTATATAGGATTTTAGACCTCATTGAGCTACTACTTATCCCAAAACATTAAGGAGATAGGAATGGTAGAATCAAATGTTTTATAGTCTTCTCGGTTGTGTTAAGAGACATTACATTATCACTTCACACGGGTGTCCAAGGGCTGTACTAGAGACATAACAACCTAATTATTCTATATTCATTTAAGAGAATCAAGATTGTAACGTTGCTTACAACAGTGCCAAAAGCAATGAAAGTCCTTTTGGTCTAACAAATCTAACCACGTAATAGAAGGCTTAAGTGTGGCCAAACATGGACCAGGACAAGTCGTGGTTTTGAATGCTCGTCACCTAACCTGTTTTGCTCTTTAAGCTGTCCATAACATTCATGAACAAGGAGAAGATGAGAGCAAAAGGATTTCTACTTTTGAATGGACCAATAAAAATTAGATTTTCTTTTACCAAGTTAGATAGTTGGTAAGTCGTTGAAACTAATCTACTTGCTAAATACCAATCCCCTGTCTGGTACTTCTAAAGTAAAGTGAGGGAAAACCTTAAATCAAGAGAAAATAAAATACGATGGGATATAATAATAATGTGATGATTTTTTTCAATGACTTAAGAAGGAATTTTTTTGACATTTTGTATAAAAAAAGAGATGGTTTTTTTTTCATCCTCTAGTGCTTGATAATATTGTTTTTTGACTTTTTTTATTGATCCATACATCTTTTCAAGTGTCTTAAATGAAGGCTCTACTTCACTCCACTCTACTCTAGTAAAATACCCTGTATGAGGTGAGATTCATACTTCCAAAAAAGTTTCTATAATTGGGAATTTACTACAAGCATCTATAATAGAAAGAAAATTGGCCAATTAGTATGGTTTTCATGAATTTATACAAAACATATTCATCTCATCCATAATAAGTCACTCCTATGTCACATGCCCCACCCCAATAGACAGAAACCTTATTTCGTCTTAATTTAAGTGGTTCCATCATTTGATGAAAATGAAGATTCTAATCAAATCTCCACCTTTATCTTTAACTTCTCACTCCTTATACACTTTTTGGTTAGAACCAAATTAATTGGAAGTTCCTGGAAATTTGACGCAAGATAGGCAAGTGTCATGAAAGATTTTTGTAGCATCTGGTGGAAGTTCTTGGAAATTGGACACCAAGATTGGCAAATTATCATAAAAGTTTTTGGTAGCAGCGGAACAGTTAGTTTGTAGTTTGATTTTTGAACGTGCTCACTTACTTCTTTGCATCTTCATCATGATTGAAGCCTTCTTGTAACACTCCCCGTAATCCATTTCTTTTCAAATATGTAAATCCCAGCTGTATATTGAACAAGTCCATGTCATTGTCACGATGAATGAACCAATGAGTCCAATGCCACATGGTGAAAGTCATATTAATAAGTCCTAACTGTCATATTAAGGTCGGCGGCAATTAAATGAATCAGTCTTGAGTCAATAATAAGATAACTTGTGTGGCTAAAAAGCTCGCTTTTAAAAATCTAAACCGGTATGAGGAAATATTCTCTTCTAGATGAGAGCTTTCAAATTTAATCTTTTAATTGATAGAAAAAATCAGCTTATGGTCATTTCTCTTTGAAATAGAAAACCCCACCTTATGGAGAGAGATTGAGCCCTGCAACTTCCCCTAGCACTAGTTTCACAAGCATGGAAAGAGATCCAAACAAGTTTGCAAGGAAAGACGCTCGTGTTTCCCAAGCTACCGTGGAAAAAAAGACTTGGAAACGGGGTTGCTTTCGTAGCCGACTCACGTCCACTGCTGGGTAACCTGGCCTCAAGGAAAATGTCCTTCTCAAAAACATAAAAAACAAAGTAGTCTCTTTCAATTGGATGGATCCTAGGAGGATTCCGGGTAATTTCCTATAGTCAGGTGGAGAAGTGGTCCTTGTTAGATTCAGGAATCTAAATTACATGCAAGCTAATGTAAAAATCCATGTTGAGAAATCTAGGATGTCAAGCTAGGCTTGTTTGAACCTTTAAGCGAGGATTTTGGTGGTGGACTCTGTGATCTAGTTTCATCTAATTTCAAAGTTTTATGAGGTGTAATATGTCAGCAATTAAGAGTTTGGCCACTTTTGAAAATAAATTCTATTAAGTTCCATAGGTAAAAAAATATTAAAATATGGATGACCTATAAAACCATCCAATGACAAGTGAATTGATTTTGCAAGCAAGCAATCAATTGGGTGGACTGAGGACATGAGAAATCTGCCAACCCACAAAATCTTTCATATTTTCTTTGTTTTTCAAAATAGAAAAAATCATACCTATTTTTCGTTTCGTGATTAGTGACTTAATTGTATCACAATTGTCGGCCTGTAGTGCAAATCTTTTTCTGCACACCCATTAAACTCAATCAGGGCCTATCCTTTACTTTTACTTTTTTTTTTTTTTGGGAAGGTTGTCCTATCTTTTACATTTTAAACTACTAAAATGAAATTCTTGTATAAGGCCATATTCCATTCTAATGGGAGTAGGTTCTATAATTGATCTATGTACAACCTTCTATTAAATACAAAATCATACACAGCAAATCAGATGTTTTTCATGTATTCAGCTTGAAAATGTGCCTCACTATGAAAGTGAAAGTTGGCTCAAGTCCAATAACAGAAAAATCACTAGTTTGAGCAGTTCCTATTAAAGAAGATACCCTAAATGAATGATAAATGATTAAAATGGAGGATAATGATACACTTTTTTTGTTCTTATTGAAATGAAGTTATCGTAGGGTCGATCAAATGCTTGAGAAAGGAGAGGACAATAGAGAAACGAGTATGACCAATTCCAGCCCAATTAAATGAGCTTAACCATTTATTCTAGAGTCTCTGAATTTAATATGTTTATATGGTGAAAATTTTTTGGAATTGATGTTAACTGTTAGTAATAATCAAATCAATCTCAACAAACAAGTGCGAATTCAACAAAATAGTGGGGTGCTTGCTCTGGCAAGTGTAGATGTTGATCACTTGAGCATAAGTGGACCTCCCTTGGGAAAAAGAAGATAAAAGGTTTAGGAGAGTTTGGTAGGTAGAAATAGTTTTCCAACATAGACGCATGTTGCTAATAATGTCAGTCTTAATCAATCACTTCATACTTTGAATTCAGTAATGATTATGAAAACAATCTTATAGAATTGATTAATTACTTACCGAACGTGAATTATGACTTATTAAACATTGACCGCATGTATTAACCCTTTCAGGTCTCTTCTTTCTTACAATATATTACTTAAATAATAATTTCTCATCAATTACTTGCTAATCTGTAATATATCAACTTTTATTATTGTGATTTCCTGTTTGTTACACTTAGTATGTGAATGAGACCAGGGGATGTTTGTTTGCATAGGAAAAGTTGGAAGGGAATGTACAAGAATTCATATCATTACTGGTTAAAATTGAAGATAAAAAGTGAATATAGACAAATGGCCATCAACTAATATTTCGCTTAAAGAAAATTGATCAAAGAAAGATGGAAAATGAATATTCAGTCATCAACAGTCATATGTACACTGATGGTGAAGACTTGAAGCACCTTTTTTTACCTTCTTTTTTCATTTAGCTAGCCCCACGAGTCTTCTTATATCTAATCAGGACAATGTACCTCATATATTGAAATTAGTTCTATTTTAGGAAGCATCTGAAAAAAAGTTGAGAATATGGATTTCAATGGACTCGCTTGCATATTAGAGAAAGGGTATGATCATCCACAACAAAGGTATGAACATCCACGACAAGTATATGATCATCAATAGCAAGTATTTACTTATTGCTATTTTGAAATAAGACATGTGAAAAGGCATGTGCAGGCATTAGATCAATGCCATACAATTATTTTTTTAAAGATTTAGTCATCTGAAAAAATCAGACCTACTAAATATTTCCAAGTGCTTAATCTTAAATTACAAAAATGATGATAAAATAAATAAATAAATAAATAAATAAACTTTCACTTGCCTTTCATTTCATGTCCTTGCATCATTCTAAAATCCTCTTACATCAAGGATATATTTGGATACTTTCTTTAGGAAAGAATTTTCTTTGGTTTTCCTTGATTGTAAAAAAATTCAAGTTTGATTGAAGAGAGAAAAGCTTAGAGAAGATTATCACAATTTTCTTGACCCATAAAAAATTTTTTATTTAATTAATTCCTTTTTTTCCACCACTTCACATTAAATTTTACAAATCCACATAGATAAAGAAGTACTTGAGAGTAAATTATATATATATATTTTAAACTTGAAATGCAGTAATTTCTCTTATAAAAAATTATGAGAGAGAATATTATTATTTCAATAAAGTAAAGAAATTCATGAAGGAATTCTTTAAGGAGAGGATTCGTCTAATTTACCGAACGTGCCCAAAGGTTCATTGCACAATGCACCCACAAAAGATGTTGCACGTGTCCCATTTGGAAAACCCAGAAAAGATTCCCGATCCTTTGCAAACTGTAAAAATGTGACACAGATGTGCCAACTTATTTTGATTTGACACCGAGGCGTCCTACCTGTCCTTTGACATTGACTATTCAAAATCTCACATTGCACGTTTTCTGTCCTATGGTAAATGAATTCTTGGGCGACTTCGTCATTTTCTTTGCCCAGCATCTCCACCCCTCCAAATTGTTCGTCACCATCCTCTCTCGAGTTGATAACATGAAAACGAAAGTAGCTGAAGCTATATAAAGGGTCAAGCAGCCGCAGTTCATCAAAATTAATGTCGCCACGCGTTTGTCAACTCTAACCAAAACGACCCAATCTATTCATGCATGTAATGCAGTGTATAACTACGACCATGTCCTCGTCTTCCTCCCGCCCTCTATAGTCTATATATGCCTTGGAACTCTACTTCTTCACCTCATCATATCATTACCAAACATCACTGGCTCTTTCTTTGTTTTCTTTCCTTCCACTGAGTTGCCCTGCTTTGTGACCTCTCTCTTTGTTCATCTCCTATCAGTAAAAAGATCACACTCTAATTTGATACAGTTGAGGAAGAGAGAGATATAAAGAGATGGGGTTTCATCATGTAGAGAGTCCAAAAAGGTTCTTTGGTGCTCACATTGCATGTTTTGTCGCCACCCTACTGCTTTTGGTATCCAACGTGCAATGCCATGCACAGCTTTCACCTACATTCTACGATAAAACATGTCCTGGAGCACTCACTACCATTCGGACAGCCATAAGGACGGCCATCTCGCGTGAGCGTCGGATGGCGGCATCGCTCGTTCGTCTCCATTTCCATGACTGCTTTGTTCAAGTACTCATAAAATACCTTATTATGTGTTTGCTCTGTTCTTTTTTTTTTTTTTTTCATTGAAGAGATTTTGTTCTAAAACATTGTGATGGGAGTGCAGGGTTGCGATGCATCGGTCTTATTAAGTGCTTCTTCATCATTCACAAGCGAGAAGAATGCGGTCCAGAACTTCCGATCGGCAAGAGGCTTCGAAGTCATCGATAGTGTTAAATCACAAGTTGAGAATGTTTGCCCTGGAGTTGTTTCTTGTGCTGATATTCTGGCAGTTGCTGCCCGCGATGCTTCTGTTGCAGTGAGTACATACATTATTCCTAACATCTGTTAATGTAATCTCCTTAGTTACCCGTAAAAGATTATCTTTAGTTATGTTTAGAATTAAAAATCTAATTTCGATTTTAATAAATAGAGTCCTGTAATCCCAATGGCTTGATGGGGCATTGTGGTGCGATATGTACTGATGGTTCCATAATTGCAAGAAACATAACATATTAATTATCTTAATTCTTAACTAATTAAGCACATAATCAGATCTAGACCACTGTTCCTCTTGGGCCCGAAAACAGATGGGCTTTATTTATTTACCTTGGCCTTCGTTTTGATGAATGCTAATAGAGAGAGAGAGAGAGAGAGAGAGAGAGAGAGAGAGAGAGAGAGAGAGAGAGAGAGAGAGAGAGAGCATCTATTCCTAGGCTTAAAATAAAAAACTTCATTGGTGAATTTCACTGGGTGGATACAAATTTCTATTTTATTGACAATTGGAATGGTTGTTGAAATTTGAAAACCAGGTGGGTGGGCCATCATGGACAGTGAAGCTTGGAAGAAGAGACTCAACCTCTGCAAGCCAAGATCAAGCACAAGCAGACCTTCCACGCGTTACAGATAGCCTTGACAGCCTCATCTCAACATTCAGGAGAGTGGGTCTCAGCACCAGGGACATGGTTGCACTCTCAGGTTCTTATTGACCAACAAAACTCAACAATGCTCAGAATTGTTTCTCCATTTCTTCACGACTCAACAATCACATTCACTAACATTTAAATTGAACTGCAGGAGCCCACACCATCGGCCAAGCCCAATGCCTTACCTTCCGCGACAGGCTTTACAATGGATCCAACATTGATGCAGGGTTCGCCAGCACCCGCCGGCGACGCTGTCCCACGGTTGCCGGGGACAGGAACTTGGCCCCTCTTGACCTGGTGACACCCAACTCTTTTGACAATAACTACTTCAGGAACCTCGTCCAGAAGAAAGGTCTCCTTGACTCGGACCAAGTTCTCTTTAGTGGACGATCAACAGACAGCATTGTTACAGAGTATAGTAAAAATCGCGCTCTTTTTAACTCGGATTTTGCATCTGCAATGGTGAAGATGGGAGACATAAGTCCTCTCACGGGTTCATCTGGACAGATTAGGAGGATATGCAGCGCCGTCAACTGATTTGTGTGGGAAGATCAGATAAAACCCTTGATGAAGATGTCTATATTATTTGTTCATTTATATTTTTTCTTTTCCAAGTAATGTTTCAATAAGTTTGACAATTTAATGTCAATATTGTTGTATTTGAAGATTCCTAATTGTGAAATAAACCTATGTAGAATTGAATTGAAAATGATGTAGCACTGGCGCAAAAGTCAATACTCTTTACCCTCCGTACTTCACAAGAAAAACGAAAACAGTTTGAGAATATGTCAAAGTGAATTTCTAACCTGTTATTCTAAACATCACACATCATCTTGAGAGCCTTGTACCCAATATATTGAGTCAGCAATGTAAATTTTTTTCTTCATAGGGCTAAATCTTCATATAGGTTGCATCATCGGCCCCTATTATTTCCCCAGCTTGGAATATATTCACGTCAACTTAAACTAGTTTCTTAATTTTTCATCCATTTGTGCTAATTTTGAATGCTCCTAAATGCACTTATTTCTAATTCTATCCTTCATATCTTACCATATATGTATCTTAGAATTTTTTACATATACCAACCTAATGTTTAGAGAATCTATAAATAAGCTCATGTGGTTTCAGCATTTGTATGTGGTTTCAGTATTTATATATAACCCTATGTCTTTTCATTTCAATACATTTCATGTCCTTAATATCCTTAATGAGAATGAGCAACCACCAAGAAATTTGTGGTGCAATTTTATCAAAAGGACTACTTTGCCCCTACATCCATTAAAAATTGAGTATATCATTAATCTCACGACCCATTGATTTCTCTCTTAATAATTCGCCAATGCACATGAAGTCTAATTATATATTTTAAAACATACATCAATTCAACAGTGAGTCATCTATGGATTGGGTCAATTATAATCAATTATGAGTATAGGTTATTATTGATTTGAATTTAACAAAATGGGTCCTATATTGATAAAAACAAATTTATGTAGGCTTACTCTGTCTTACTAAGGCTTTGATTTTGAGACATTGAAGGTATTAGAATGAAAATACCGATGGTTATATGCAAACACTAGATTGCAAGGGCTTGTGTACAAAACCTAAGAACCTTGGAGGGTATATACAAAATACTCTTTATCTTAACATTGTCATCTTTCATACACTCATTTTTGCCTTTGTTGTTTTTAAATTGGCTAACATTTCTAGTTTTTCCTTCATTCTTACTGGTATGTGCCAATCACGGAATACTTCAAAAGTAAATTTCTATTTCAACTATTTAGCCATTGTCTTATATTTGACATCCTCCTATCTCCTCAATAGTAAAAATTATAGAGCTACGGTATTGAAATGACTTTTTCTTGGTATCGATTAAGCTTTAATTCTCGGGAGTTACATTACTCTACAACATCCCCGTTGAAGTTAAAATTTATATGTTTTCTCTTTCTTTGTACTATTTATTTTTGAGCCCCTCTACAAACAACAAACAAAATATTTTGTTAGGGAAAAATAAGGCAGGTAGGTCCGATACTTCTCTTCAAAGACGAGAAACAATCTATGAAGAGAACTATGAAGGGAACTGAAGAAACCAATCATACAAAGAAGGTACAAGAACTGTGAGCTTTAAAAAGAGAGAACAGAAAACCCTGGCCGATATATAAAACGTGGAAAGAGATAACAAAGGAGTAAAAGATCCATTCAACCCTGGCCGATATATAAAACGTGGAAAGAGATAACAAAGGAGTAAAAGATCCATTCAACCCTGGCCGATATATAAAACGTGGAAAGAGATAACAAAGGAGTAAAAGATCCATTCATAGTCAAATTTAGATGGTCATGAATGTGGGATAGAGTATTATTAGCATTTGACATTGTAGAAGCTTTGGATTGTCTGTGATCCAACGAATTAAATTGTAGGGTTAAAGAGGTCTTCACAAATTAGAGCTTCCTCATGGCAAGATTGTCATTTAGTTGTCAATATCATTGTTACTTTTAGAAGAGACAATTTGCATAGAAACACCCTGTATTATCTTTCACACAAATCAATTGGTGACGCCGCAAATCCTTCTCATCTGTCCACACTGACGTGGACCAGTTAGAAGGTCAACATCATCCATCTTTACCATCACAAAAAAAATGTTGGAGTTGTAAATGGCACAGTTGTTGCCATACTCAGGTAGTGAAACTGTGTCCTGTAGCAAATTAATGAGAACCTCTAGATTAAGTCTCTGTGTTGGAAACTGATGGTATGGGCTAGGATCGTCCAATATGAAAAATGTACAGGTAGTGCTCTCACACAATGGGCTCATGAGATGAAATTGTTCATTTAAATGAATTCATCACATGAAGGCACTTGCATCAATCACCATTTTCTGATATCTCTAGCTGCAAGTCAATTTTAAAAATTGGAAAAATTTGCATCCTCCAGCAGAGTGGATAACTTAATCATCTTTTTCTTATGGGTCGCTTTATCATATTTAACTTATCCCACAGACCAAGTGTAGGTTAAGGAGTGTTCTACTCAAGAAAAAGAACATGACAAATCTCTTCTTTCTAACAAGGAGCGTGAGAAAATTGAGCCTTCCCTAGCACTTAATTGGAGATTTCCGTTTCCACAAGGTAGAAAACTCCCAACTAGTGGCTCCACCAAGAACTGCAACTTCTCTGGGGGAGGGACAACTCTTTTCCCACCCCTACTTTCTCCACATCCAAACAATCCCTTTTGAGTTCCCACCCCTACCTTAATCCACACCCATAAAATGAGTAATGGAATGGTTTGAAGCATCCTAATTAAACCTCCAGAGCAACTAATATAATCAGTTTAACCACATTCGGAAGAGACACACAGAATCAGGTGAATGTGTGTGGAAAAATCAAATGAATATGCCAAAATCGCACGTGTTTGAAGATTTGAGCAGTTGTAGACTACAGACATGAGAACATACACAATGAACTGCAATAAAGTGTATTAATTGGATAATGAGAATCAACAAACATCACATTTCTAAAATAGATGACTCAAAAAACAGTATCAACTTACATATATGAAATCAGTATTTATCCAAGTAAACAACACGAGTTCCTGTCATTCCAAGGAGGAGCTTGGAGTTTTATATGCCCCACAAAACAAATGGAGAACACAAGGATTAAAAATCAGATTTCTAGGACTATTAAATTTGGTATGCCCTCTCTGAACACATCAAAATGAATCAATCACATCCTAGAGATTTGAAGTGCAGTCTCAACTTCTGCTTTTGCTTCCCTTGAAACAAGATTGATTAGATCCAAACTGCCATGCTTGTTTAACAAGCACCTCTTTAGGCAGTTTTCGGCAGCCAGAATTCCTGCTGAAAAAGCTCCATGTACAACCCCTGCATGATCCATGCTCACAGCCTCCCCACCAATGAAAAGACTATCAACAGGAGCCTTAAGTCTCTCATATAAATCCAGAGGCTTACCAACCAAGTCATATGAATAAGCACCAAGCGAATCTGGGTCCGTCCCCCAATGGGAAACGAGCTACTGAATCTGCATGAGTCAATCAACCAAGAGTCATACATCACATGTCCAAAATGTTGTTGCAACCCCAATTCAAAAATATTAAAAAATAAAAAATAAGAAACAATATTGACCCCGTTTAGTTAAGTGTTGACCAAACTTTTTCCATATTCCAAATCAGCATTACTAACACTTGGACAATACTAGTCAAGATTGGTTAAGTCGAACAAAATTATTCTTCTCTTTCCTTCTTTGCCTTTATTCCTTTTCATTTAATTAAGAAAGAAGATGGAAGGGGGACCTCTTAACCCCTTTTACAACTTGAACGGTAGTTCTATCCACTAAACAGTGTTAAATTCCATTAATACTAAAAAAAATCAGCCAACTCGGGATCTGGACGGTGGCAGAGGTGGGACCCACCTCTGAACTTCACCCCGCTGCCGATGCAAGATGCAATGAGAAGTTTTCATACGAACAGCTCTCAGGAGAATATTTTCCAGAGCATTTGAGCACAGCTTTGAGCCAAAATCTTTTCAAGCATTCATCCACCCGTAATGAATGGATAGCAACAGTGACTGTTCTTCAGAATAGCTTAAACCTTAAGGTAACTTAGTCTAATGCAAGCAATCACAATGGGAACCCAAACTCAATAGTAGTTTGTTGGGAATTTCCCAATGAGTATCGGAAGACATCTGTATAATATCTCGCAACGGTTTCCTTTTCGAACATCAAGTCCCATTCATTTAATGGCAAAAAACACAAATTACCATTTCTACTGCAACAATCACAGCAAAATTTAACCAAATCAGGTCCACACAAAGCTGTATTCCCAAATCCTCAAAAGGTTTAGCCCGTGAATGATACCAATTTCTTCTGGGTTTAGTACGAAACCAAAAAATGTATTGGAGACAAAATCGTTATACTAGTCCAAATCTAAAGCACCCCCAAAACGAATTTTTGAAAAAAAAAAGTCGCAATCTTTTAGAAAAATTTGTTGCAAACATACAAAGGCTCAAAACAAATACTCAGGTCAATACATAAAGCTTTCAGCTTTCCCCAACAGAATGCCCAAAACAGTCTATTCAAAGTTCAAACCATGTTCCAAACACTAGATCTATACTCAAAACATTTTTCATGTTTATCGTCGATCCAACACCACCCATTGTAGCACTACTCCTGTTGTCACTTTTCCAACATTCAAATGGACAAATAGGCAAGAAATAAGAAAAGAAGAAAAAAAACAACCGAACTTTGAGAGGAATTTCGTCGAACAGAGAGCGAGCAATACCTTCTGCGAGAGGGGACCCGAGCTGGAGAGCCCTTCTCGGACGAGATCGCCGGTGGCGATGTGGGGGACGCCGAGGAGATGGGAGAGGCGGCCGGCGTAGGTGCCCTTTCCGACGCCGGGGCATCCGAGAAAGACCCATTGGACGTTTCTGTCCTTGGGATCTCGACGCAGAGTGTTGGAGAAGGGGAGGTCAGTTTGGGAAGAAAGAGATGAAAATCTGCGGAGATAGAAACATGTAGTGGATGAAGAAGATGTTAGCTAAAATGGCCTATTCTGGGACCTTTGAACGGATTAGGTTCGCACAACAATGGTTATGATTAAACGTAAATAGATTTTCAAAGTTTCAGGGCATACCTGAATCCATCGCTAATGGAGACTGAATGGATGCCAAAATGGGTTTTACAACTCCCTCAGTCTTCTCTTGATGCCAGCAATTCGATGGTGATGCTCAGCCTTTGATTTGAATCCGTATGAATGTATGTGAGTGTAAATAAGAGGGAGTTTCCCGGCTTTTATAGCCATCTGACCATCACTGATGGCTGCAACGTCTCCCATTCATTATGAACCGTTCAAGGTTTCATTCATGGAGATTTAAGAGAGGAGAAACTGAAAAACGTGTATGGGCAGTGAATGGCAATGAAGAGATGAGAAGAGAACCGTTACAGTCATGAGCGGTGGTCATTTGGACCACCACCCTCGTCTTCCAACAAAAGAAGAATAAATTGAAGAGGAGAGAGATCCAACTTTCAAGAAGCGGTTAGCTGCGGCCGCCATGGATGAAGAAAAACAAGATCAAAGAAGGAATTTCTTCTTCTTTCTTATTTGAGAGAGACAGAGTGTGTGTGTGCGCGCTAAGCAGGGAAAATGAAGCGAAAGGAGCGGCTCTGAGTTGATGAATAATAATAGCACACAGGAAAACAAGGATGTTTTAAGCCTATACAGAGAGATGGCGAAAGACCGCAGCTCAAGGGAGAGATATTTTCGGTTTGACTTCTGTTAGTGGAACTCATGGGAGGGCCCATTTATTTAAAGAATACTGTTAGACACATTTCGCATCTCACAATTACACTATGCGGCAAGTTTAAGTCATTTGTTTTGTTTTTAATATTATACAGATGATGAAAAGGAAAAGTGCTACATGCGATGGTTGTGAAATGAGTTATGAAATAAGGAGTGTGGCTACCGTGACTCTTATTTAAATCCTACGCAAATCTTATTTCAATTGAAATTGATCCTGCTATAATATTTTAATCATGCTTAAAGGGTAGGGTGGTTCTTTTTAATATTTTAAACTGTGTGTGTGATGTTAAAGTGCCAATACCACTATGTATAAAAAGGATTTGAATTTTTAATAAGTGAGTGATACTGTGGAGTTTTAATTGTGAATTTCTTTTAACTAAAGGCTCGGATGAATGAATTCGAAATAATTCAGATGAATATCTTTGTTCATTTGAAAATGTCTAATTTAAAATAATAATAATAATAATAATGAGCATTTGATTTGAAATCTTACACATGGCATCAAGTGAGGTTGCCCACCTCTACTTGAGTTTTTTACTCTTGATCTTCAAATGCTGTTCAACTCATGGCCTTTACCAAGAAGTATGCCTACTTGTGGAAGGCAAGGAGATAATAAAGATCTCATCATGATGAGGGTCGGCCAAAACATTGGATTATCTTAACTTTTGATCAGGTTCTAGAATTTAAAGTGGGTTTTGGTGTGGGTGGTGAGCAATTGGCCTAAGTGAGCTAGAAGATGAGAACTTAAATGAAATTAAATTAAGTGGTCAAACCAAGAAAAAAAAATTAACTCTACTTATTCTATATTCATTCAAGAGAATCAAGACTATAACGTTGCTTACAACAGTGCCAAAAACAATGGAAAGTTCTTTCGGTCTAACAAATCTAACCACTTAATAGAAGGCTTAAGTGTGGCCAAACGTGGACCAGGGCAAGTTGTAGTTTTGAATGGTCGTCACCTAACCCATTTGCTCTTTAAGCTGTCCATAACATTCATGAACAAGGAGAAGAAGAGAGCAAAAGGATTTATACATTTGAATGCACCAATAAAAATTAGATTTTCTTTTACCAAGTTAGATGGTTGGTACAAGTCATTGAAACTAATCTACTTGCTAAATGCCAATCTCATGTCTGGTACTTCTAAAGTAAAGTGAGGAAAAATCTTAAATTAAGAGAAAATAAAATATGATGAGATATAATAATGTGATGGTTTTTTTAGTGACTTGAGAATGAATTTTTTTGATATTTTGTATAAAAATCAGATGGTTTTTTTTTTGTCTTCTAGTGCTTGAGAATATTATTTTTTGACTTTTTTTAATTGAAAAAAGAAGAAATTTTTTTTAAATTTTATACTTTTGATATGATTGATACATCTTTCTAAGTCTCTTAAATGGAGGGTCTACTTCACACCCCTCTACTCTAGTAAAATGCCATGTATGAGGCGAGATGCATGCTTCCTAAAAGGTTTTTATAATTATGAATTTGCTACAAGGCGTCTATAATAGAAAGAAAATTCGCCAATTAGTTTAGTTTTCATGAATTCGTATACAAAACATATTCATCTCATCCATAATAGGTCACACCTATAACACATGCCCCACCCCAATAGACAGAAACCTTATTTCGTCCCACTTTGAGTGGTTCCATCATTTGATGAAAATGAAGATTCTGCTCAAATCTCCACCTTATATCTTTAACTTCTCACTTCTAATACACTTTTTGGTTGGAACCAAATTAATTGGAAGTTCCTGAAAATTTGACACAAGACAGGCAAGTGCCATGAAAGATTTATGTAGCATCTGGTGGAAGTTCTTGGAAATTGGACACCAAGATTGGCAAATTGTCATAAAAGTTTTTGGTAGCAGCGGAACAGTTAGTTTGTAGTTTGATTTTTGAACGTGCTCACTTACTTCCTTGCATCTTCATCATGATTGAAGCCTTCTTGTAACACTCCCTGTAATCCATTTCTTTTCAAATATGTAAATCCCAGCTGTATATTGAACAAGTCCTTGTCATTGTCATGATGAATGAGCCAATGAGTCCAATGCCACATGGTGAAAGTCATCTGAATGAGTCCTAGAGGTGAAAGTCATCTGAATAAGTCTTAGCTGTTATATTAAGGTCGGCCGCAATTAAATGATCCGGTCTTAAGTCAATAATAGGATAACTTGTGAGGCTTAAAAGCTCACTTTTGAAAATCTAAACCGCTAGAAGGAAACATCCTCTTCTAGATGAGAGCTTTCAAATTTACTCTTTTAATTGATAAAAAAATCAGCTTATGGTCATTTCTCTTTGAAATAGAAAACCCCACCTTATGGAGAGAGATTAAGCCCTGCAGGTTCCCCTAGCACTAGTTTCACAAGCATGGAAAGAGACCCAAACAAGTTTCCAAGGAAAGAAGCTCGTGTTTCCCGAACTACCATGGACAAAAAGGACTTGGATACAGTGATGCTTTCATACCCGGCTCACGTCCACTGCTGGGTAACATGGCCTCAAGGAAAATGTCCTTCTCAAAAGCATAAAAAACAAAGTAGTCTCATTCAATTGGATGGATCCTTGGAAGATTCCGGGTAATTTCCTATAGACAGGTGGAGAAGTGGTCCATATTAGATTCGGGAATCCAAATTACATGCAAACTAATGTACAAATCCATGTTGAAAAATCTAGGATGTCAAGCTAGGTTTGTTTGAACCTTCAAGCGAGGATTTTGGTGGTTGACTCTGTGATCCAGTGTCACCTTAATTTCAAAGTTTTATGAGGTGTAATATGTCAGCAATTAAGAGTTTGGGCACTTTTGAAAATAAATTCTATTAAGTTCCATAGGTAGAAAATATTAAAATATGGATGACCTATAAAACTATCCAATGACAAGTGAATTGATTTTGCAAGCAAGCAACCAATTGGGTGGACTGAGGACATGAGAAATCTGCCAACCGACAAAATTTTTCATTTTTTCTTTATTTTTCAAATAGAACATTTAAAAATAATACCTATTTTTCGTTTCATGATTAGTGACTTAATTGTATCGCAATCGAAAGCTGGATTGTGGTCCTGCAGTGCAAAATTTTTTTCTGCACACCCATTAAACTCAATTAGGGCCTATCTTTTATTTCTTCTTTTATTTCTTTTTATTTTTTTGTTAAAGAAGGTTGTCCTATCTTTCACATTTCAAACTACTAAAATGAAATTCTTGTATAAGGCCAAATTCTATTCTAATTGGAGTAGGTTCTATAATTGATCTATGTACAACCTTTTATTAAATACAAAAATCAAAGACAACAAATCAGATGTTTTTCATGTATTCAGCTTGAGAATGTGCCTCGCTATGGAAGTGAAAGTTGGCTTGTAGAATTGATTAATTACTTACCAAAAGTGAATTATGACTTATTAAACATTGACTGCATGTATTAACCCTTTCATGTCTCTTCTTTCTTACACTATATTACTTACATAATCATTTCTCATCAATTACTTGCTAATCTGTAATATATCAGCTTTTATTATTGTGATTTCCTATTTATTACACTTAGTATGTGAGTGAGATCAGGGGATGTTTGTTTGCATAGGATAGGTAGGAAGGGAATGTACAGGAATTCATATTATTACTGGTTAAAATTGAAGATAAAAAGTGAATAGTGACAAATGACCATCATCTAAGATTTCGCTTAAAGAAAGATGGAAAATGAATACTCAGTCATCAACAATCACATGTACGGTGATGGTGAAGACTTGAAGCACCTTTTTTTACCTTCTTTTTTCATTTAGCTAGTCCCATGAGTCTTCTTGTATCTAATTAGGACAATGTACCTCATATATTGAAATTAGTTCTATTTTACGAAGTATCTGAAAAAAGGTTGAGAATATGGAGTCAAATGGACTCGCCTGTATATTAGAGAAAGGGTATGACCATCCACAGCAAAGGTATGATCATCAACGACAAGTATATGATCATCCACAACAAGTATCTACTTATTGCTATTTTGAAATAAGACATGTGAAAAAGCATGTGCATTCCATTAGGTCATCGCCATACAACTTTTTTTTAAAGATTTAGTGATCTAAAAATATTAGACCTACTAAATATTTCCAAGTGCTTAATCTTAAATTACAAAAATGATGATTAAATAAAAAAATAAATAAAGTTTCACTTACCTTTCATTTCATGTCCTTGTATCATTCCAAAATCCACTTACATTAAGAGCATGTTTGGATACTATCCTCAGGAAGGAATTCTCTTTAATTTTCCTTGATGGTAAAAAAAATTAAGTTTGATTGAAGAGAGAAAAACTTTGAGAAAATTATCACAATTCTTTTGACTCACAAAAAATCCTCTATTTCATTGATTCCTTCTTATCCACCACCTTACATTGAATTTTGCAAATCCGCAAAAATAAAGAAATAAATAAGAGTGAATTATATGTATTTTCTAAACTTAAAATGCGGTGATTTCTCTTATTAAAAAAATTATGAGAGAGAATAGCATTATTTCAATTAAATAAAGAAATCCACGAAGGAATTCTTTAGAGAGAGGATTCCTCTAATTTACAGAACGTGTCCAAAGGTTCATTGCACAATGCACCCACAAAAGATGTTGCACGTGTCCCATTTTGGAAAACCCAGAAAGGATTCCCTATCCTTTGAAAACTGCAAAAATGTGACACACGTGTGCCAACTTATTTTCATTTGACACCTAAGCCTCCGACCTGTCCTTTGACTTTTCAAAATCTCACACTGCGCGTTCTTCTGTCCTATGGTAAATGAATTCTTGGGCAACTTCGTCATTTTCTTTGCTCGGCATCTCCACCCCTCGTAATTGTTCGTCACCATCCTCTCTCGAGTTGATAACATGAAAACGAAAGTAGCCGAAACTATAGAAAGGGTCAGGCAGACGCAGTTCATCAAAATTAATGTCGCCACGCGTTTGTGAACTCTGACCATAACGACCCAATCTATTCCTGCATGTAATGCATTGTATAATTACGACCATGTCGTCTTCCTCCCTCTATATATGCCTTGGAACTCTACTTCTTCACCTCATCATATCATTACCAAACATCACTGGCTCTTTCTTTGTTTTATTTCCTTCCACTGAGTTGCCCTGCTTTGTGACCTCTCTCTTGTTCATCTCCTATCAGTAAAAAGATCACACTCTAAATTTGATACAGTAGAGGAAGAGAGAGATATAAAGAGATGGGGTTTCATCATGTAGAGAGTCCAAAAAGGTTCTTTGGTGCTCACATTGCATGTTTTGTCGCCACCCTACTGCTTTTGGTATCCAACGTGCAATGCCATGCACAGCTTTCACCTACATTCTACGATAAAACATGTCCTGGAGCACTCACTACCATTCGGACAGCCATAAGGACGGCCATCTCGCGTGAGCGTCGGATGGCGGCATCGCTCGTTCGTCTCCATTTCCATGACTGCTTTGTTCAAGTACTCATAAAATACCTTATTATGTGTTTGCTCTGTTCTTTTTTTTTTTTTTTTTCATTGAAGAGATTTTGTTCTAAAACATTGTGATGGGAGTGCAGGGTTGCGATGCATCGGTCTTATTAAGTGCTTCTTCATCATTCACAAGCGAGAAGAATGCGGTCCAGAACTTCCGATCGGCAAGAGGCTTCGAAGTCATCGATAGTGTTAAATCACAAGTTGAGAATGTTTGCCCTGGAGTTGTTTCTTGTGCTGATATTCTGGCAGTTGCTGCCCGCGATGCTTCTGTTGCAGTGAGTACATACATTATTCCTAACA
This sequence comes from Sextonia rubra, assembly GCA_037013555.1. Taxonomy (NCBI): domain Eukaryota; kingdom Viridiplantae; phylum Streptophyta; class Magnoliopsida; order Laurales; family Lauraceae; genus Sextonia; species Sextonia rubra. Next base: position 55,762,844 of record JASUAD010000013.1, on the reverse strand, counting down.
TCTGTTAATGTAATCTCCTTAGTTACCTGTAACGGATTATCTAGAGTTATGTTTAAAAATTAAAAATCTAATTTCGATTTTAATAAATAGAGTCCTGTAATCCCAATGGATTGGTGGGGCGTTGTGGTGCGATATGAACTGATGGTTCCATAATTGCAAGAAACATAACATATTAATTATCTTAATTCTTAACTAATTAAGCACATAATCAGATCTAGACCACTGTTCCTCTTGGGCCCGAAAACAAATGGGCTTTATTTATTTACCTTGGCCTTCGTTTTGATGAATGCTAATAGAGAGAGAGAGAGAGAGAGAGAGAGAGAGAGAGAGAGAGAGAGAGAGAGAGAGCATCTATTCCTAGGCTTAAAATAAAAAACTTCATTAGTGAATTTCACTGGGTGGATACAAATTTCTATTTTATTGACAATTGGAATGGTTGTTGAAATTTGAAAACCAGGTGGGTGGGCCATCATGGACAGTGAAGCTTGGAAGAAGAGACTCAACCTCTGCAAGCCAAGATCAAGCACAAGCAGACCTTCCACGCGTTACAGATAGCCTTGACAGCCTCATCTCGACATTCAGCAGAGTGGGTCTCAGCACCAGGGACATGGTTGCACTCTCAGGTTCTTATTGACCAACAAAACTCAACAATGCTCAGAATTGTTTCTCCATTTCTTCAAGACTCAACAATCACATTCACTAACATTTAAATTGAACTGCAGGAGCCCACACCATCGGCCAAGCCCAATGCCTTACCTTCCGCGACAGGATTTACAATGGATCCAACATTGATGCAGGGTTCGCCAGCACCCGCCGGCGACGCTGTCCCACGGTTGCCGGGAACAGGAACTTGGCCCCTCTTGACCTGGTGACACCCAACTCTTTTGACAATAACTACTTCAGGAACCTCGTCCAGAAGAAAGGTCTCCTTGACTCGGACCAAGTTCTCTTTAGTGGACGATCAACAGACAGCATTGTTACAGAGTATAGTAAAAATCGGGCTCTTTTTAACTCGGATTTTGCATCTGCAATGGTGAAGATGGGAGACATAAGTCCTCTCACGGGTTCATCTGGACAGATTAGGAGGATATGCAGCGCCGTCAACTGATTTGTGTGGGAAGATCAGATAAAACCCTTGATGAAGATGTCTATATTATTTGTTCATTTATATTTTTTCTTTTCCAAGTAATTTTTCAATAAGTTTGACAATTTAATGTCAATATTGTTGTATTTGAAGATTCCTAATTGTGAAATAAACCTATGTAGAATTGAATTGAAAATGATGTAGCACTGGTGCAAAAGTCAATGCGATGAATGTGTGAATTGCCATCCCAACTATGTAGTAAATTTAAAAAGAAAAGAAATCAGAATAGAAATATTTACTTTCAAAATACTTTTTTTTTTTTTTGCTAGCTTGGGTTAGTGGTACAAGGCAACGCAATGGTAAGGGTGTCTCATCTTATACACCTGTATGAGGATCGATCAAACCTTTTGTGTTTAAATAACCACGTTTAAATATGTTTCACTTTACCGTCCGTACTTCATAAGAAAAACAAAAGGGTTTGAAAATATGTCAAGGTGAATTTCTAACCTATTATTCTATGTATCATACATCATCATGAGAGCCTTGTACCCAATATATTGAGTCATCAATGTGAATTTTTTTCTTCATAGGGCTAAATATTCATATAGGTTGCATCATCAGCCCCTATTGTCTGCCAGCTTGAAATATGTTCACATCAGCTTAAACTAGTTTCTTAATTTATCATCCATTTATGCTAATCTTGAATGCTCCTAAATGCACTTATTTCTAATTCTATCCTTCCTATTTTACCATATTTTTATCTTAGAGTTTTTTGCATATACCACCCTTAAGGTTTATAGAATTTATAAATTAGTTCATGTGGTTTCAGTATTTGTATATAACGCCATATCTATTCATTACAATACATTTCGTGTCCTCAATATCAGTTGTCCTGATGAGAATGAGCAACTACCAAGAAACTTGTATTGAAATTTTATCAAAAGGACTACTTTGCCCTTACATCCATTAAAAATCAAGTATATCATTGTTTACAAAAAAAACTATTATTTTATCTCAAGACCCATTGATTTCTCTCTTAATAATTCTCAAATGTACATGAAGTCTAATTATGTATTTTAAAACATACATCAATCCAACAGTGGGTCATCCGTGGATTGGGTCAATTATAATCAATTATAAGTAAAGGTTATGATCGATTTCAATTTAACAAAATGGGTCCCATATTGATAAAAACAAATTTATGTAGGCTTACTCTGCCCTAGTAAGGCTATTGATTTTGAGACATTGAAGGCATTAGAATGAAAATATAAAGGTTATATGCAAATGCTAGAATTGCAGGGGCCTGTATACAAAACCTAAGAACCTTAGGGGCTATATACGAAATACTCTTTATCTTAACATTGTCATCTTTCACACACTCCTGTTTGCCTGTGTTTTTTTTAAATTGGCTAGCATTTCCTTCATTCTTACTGTTATGTGCTGATCACGGAGCACTTCAAAAGTGAATTTATATTTCAACCATATAGCCATTTTCTTATATTTGACACCCTCCTATCTCCTCATTAGTAAAAATTATAGAGCTACGGCATTGAAATGACTTTTTCTTGGTATCGATTAAGCTTTAATTCTCGTGAGTTACATTTCTCAACAACATACCCATTGAAGTTAAAATTTATATCTTTTGTCTTTCTTTGTACGATATATTTTTGAGCGCCTCTACAAACAACAAACAAAATATTTTGTTAGGGTACAATAAGACGGATAGGTCCGATACTTCTCTTCGACGAGAAACGATCTATGAAGTAAAACCAAATGAACCAATCATACAAATAAGTTGCAAGAGAGAACAGAAACCCCTGGCCGAAATCTAAAGCATGGAAAGAGATAACAAAGGAGTAAAAGATCCATTCATAATCAAATTCAGATGGTCATGAATGTGGGATAAGTTTTATTAGCATTTGACATTTGTAGAAGCTCAGTTTGGCTGTGATCCGACGAATTAAATTTTAGGGTTAAAGAGGTCTTCACAAATTAGAGCTTCTTCATGGCAACATTGTCATTTAGTTGTCAATATCATTGTTACTTTTAGAAGAGACAAGTTGCATAGAAACACCCTGCATTATCTTCCACACAAATCAATTGGTGATGCCGCAAATCCTTCTCATCTGTCCACATTGACGTGGACCAGTTAGAAAGCCGAACATCATCCACCTTTACCATCACAAAAACAATGTTGGAGTTGTAAATGGCACAGTTGTTGCCAAACTCCGGTAGTGAAACTGTGTCCTGTAGCAAATTAATGAGAACCTCTAGATGAAGTCTCCCGGTTGGAAACTGATGGTATGGGCTAGGATCGTCCAACATGAAAAATGAACAAGTAGTGCTCTTACACAATGAGCTCATGAGACGTAATCGTTCATTTAAATGAATTCATCACAGGAAGGCACTTGCATCAATCACCATTTTCTGATATCTCTAGATGCAAGTCAATTTTAAAAATTGGAAACATTTGCATCCTCCAGCAGAGTGGATAACTTAATCATCTTTTTCTTATGGGTCGCTTTATCATATTTAACTTATCCCATGGACCAAGCGTAGGTTAAGGAGTGTTCTACTCAAGAAAAAGAACATGACAAATCTCTTCTTTCTAACAAGGAGCGTGAGAAAATTGAGCCTTCCCTAGCACTTAATTGGAGATTTCCGTTTCCACAAGGTAGAAAACTCCCAACTAGTGGCTCCTCGAAGAACTGCAACTTCTCTAGGGGAGAGACAACTCTTTTCCCACCCCTACTTTCTCCACATCCAAACAATCCCTTTTGAGTTCCCACCCCTACCTTTATCCACACTCATAAAATGAGTAATGGAATGGTTTGAAGCATCCTAATTAAACCTCCAGAGCAACTTATAAAAGCAGTTTAACCACATTTGGAAGAGACGCACAGAATCAGGTGAATGTGTGTGGAAAAATCAAATGAATATGCTAAAATTACACGTGTTTGAAGACTTGAGCAATTGTAGACTACATACATGAGAACATACAAAATGAACTGCAATAAAGTGTACTAATTGGATAATGAGAATCAACAAACATCACATTTCTAAAATAGATAACTCAAAAAACGGTATCACCTTACATAAATGAAATCAGTATTTATCCAAGTAAACAATACGATTTCCTGTCATTCCAAGGAGGAGCTTGGAGTATTATATGCCCCACAAAACAAATGGAGAACACAAGGATTAAAAAACAGATTTCTAGGACTATTTAAATTTGATATGCCCTCTCTTAACACATTAAAAAGAATCAATCACATCCTGGAGATTTGAAGTGCAGTCTCAACTTCTGCTTTTACTTCCCTTACTTGCCTTGCAACAAGATTGATTAGATCCAAATTGCCATGCTTTTTTAACAAGCACCTCTTTAGGCAGTCTTCGGCAGCCAGAATTCCTGCTGAATAAGCTCCATGTACAGCCCCTGCATGATCCATGCTCACAGCCTCCCCACCAAAGAAAAGACTATCAACAGGAGCCTTAAGTCTCTCATATAAATCCAGAGGCTTACCAACCAAGTCATATGAATAAGCACCAAGCGAATCTAGGTCCGTCCCCCAACGGGAAACCAGATACTGAATCTGCATGAGTCAATCAACCAAGAGTCACACATCACATGCACAAAATGTTGTTGCAACCCCAATTCAAAAATATTAAAAAATAAAAAATAAGGAAAAATATGACCGCGTTTGGTCAAGTGTCAACCAAACTTTTTCCATATTTCAAATCAGCATTACTAACACTTGGACAATACTTGTCAATATTGGTTAAGTCGAACAAAATTATTCCTTTTTTTTTCCTTCTTTGCCTTTATTCCTTTCCATTAATTAAGAAAGAAGATGGAACGGGGCCTCTTAACCCCTTTTACAACTTGAACGGTAATTCTATCCACTAAATAGTGTTAAATTCCATTAATATTAAAAAAATCAGCCATCTTACATGAGTTTATTTTTATTATTTCCTCCATTAAATAATTATTACATACTGGTAATTCATCTCTATGACAGCCTAAGATTGACCAAATTCTCCCACTGGGCCTTCGGATCATGTCCAAGTGTTCTAGTTCTCAAACTATAATTTCAACTACCACTGCAGGGTTTACAACTGAAAACGGAATAGAATAGAACAGGAAAAATTGCAAGTCTTACAGGATCTTTAGCATCAGGGAGCATCTTCTTGAGCTGCAACATTGCAAAATTTGCAGCCGCTTCGTCAGATAATTTCTCAATGTCATAGGCAAACCTTCCAGCAGCCATATAAACGAGGACTGGATGGCCTGTCGCCTTGTGAAGATTAAGGAAATAACAGCAGTCATCAGATGTAGGTGCAGCCATTCCAAGTAGCTCCATATTTGGCCAGAAAACAGTGTCAAAGTGTAAAGCAATCTTATTCTCGTTGCCAACACCCAGATCAGAAATTGCAGAAACCTTCCACTCAGGTAGCTTTGGTTGAAACTCAATTAGATTAGCCTTAAGAACCCCAAGGGGCACTGTTATAATTGCAGCATCTGCCATGAAATTTCTGCCATCCTCAACAGTCACCATTACTCCATTACTCCAGTGAGTAATTTTTGTGACTCTGCTTATTGACATGGAAAATGGTTTAAAAAAACTCAGGCAAATATGCATGGTAACTTTTTCCAATAGGCAAGTAAGCGGGAGAATGAAAAATATTTATCTGAGTTAGATGAAAAGAAATGCAATAGGCATTGCAAAATATATAGATAGGGAACCTAGTTTTTTCATACAGGCATTGTACCTATGGTTCAAACGTATGTCAATGTCTTTAGCAAGAGCTTGTATGACAGGATGGTAACCTTGCACCATTAGTCCATGACCACCCGAAAGAACATGCTCCTGCATTAAAATGATCATAGAAAATAGCCTGTTACACTGTCTTCAAAAAATTTATAAGAAAGATTAAACCAAACCACCCAAATGGGGAAAAATACAATTCCATAAAAGTGAAGAAGATCTATGATTATTATTCATTTATTGAAGTTTTACATGTTAAAGTCCACAAACTTATTATCAACCTCGAAATTTCTGGTGTATAATTTCTAACAAAATCATGACATTTAAGAAAGCATGAAACATGGATAAAAGATGTCCCCTTTAAGAGAGAATCCTACAACATGATGTCATTTTTCTTGTCTTTTTATTGTTGGTGATGAAAAGGATTTTATTGGAGGAAATAGAGTGTACAAAGAAAGTCAAGCATGCCCATAACAATATAAGAGTAACATATTGTTATGGCTTCACACCACCTCCACCATACTTCTCAAAGCACACATCAATTCAATATTAAATTCATCACTCTTCTATTTACTCCCTTATTCGATAAAAAATCCACTAGACCAGACAATGGCCAGCCTGATGGTATGCTTCAATTCACATATGAATCTATAGTGACCAAGTCTCCCTTAAAATGAACATCAATCTTCTGAGGTACTGCCCCTTTTTGAGTGTCTGCTTGACTGAATTCTTCAAGTTGCTTTCAATGATCAACCAACCAGAAAATGAGCCTCGAAAAGTCCTCCTGTGACCTTCATCACCAGTATCACTCCTGCCTCACTGGATTCATTGATAACCACTAGAGCTGGAAAGAAAAAATAATAATTTCTCTATCATTTTTTTTAAACTCCAACATTTTCAGCTGGTCCCGGTTTTCCTTTAGCAGCCAAATCTACATTAAATTTGACCCATTTGACATTGGGCGGTGACCATCGAAAAGCTTCTTTTCATCCTCCACGACCATGATTGCTTCCCTCTTTCTAATGATATCAAATCTTGTGACATCTTAAAAATCCTTAGTATCAGTGCCCAATGTGCTATTCTTTCCTTGATCAATACCACAACCTCCTCAATCTTGTGACTCCTTAACCTCAAATATCTTTCCACGTCTTGTTTTCTATAACAACCATTAAGCTACCCTAGGAACAATGAGAGGATTTTCAGAAATTTTATGATTTCGTTGGAGGGTTTGATATCCAAGGTTTAGTTTTCTATTGCCAAGTGGGCTTTGGTAAGAGAGGATTTTAGCAATCTCAATGTGTCAGATTTGTTTCATAATTAGAAAGCTTGCATGGGGTGTGGAGCTCCTAAAGTGAAGAAGATTATTATTTGGATTCCTCCTCCTCGTGGTTGGTTTAAATTTAATGTGGATGGTGCAACAAGAGGCAAGCCAGGGTTGGCGGGTATTGTTGGGATGCTTCTTAATGATAACGGTGAAGTGTTCCTTATGTTTTCTAAAAGTGTGGGGATTAAGGATTCCAATGAGGCGGAAGTGATGGCTATTTTGGAAGCTCTTAGCATCTTCTCAATTTCTTTTCATGGTCCTTTAATGGTGGAGAGCGATTCTACTAAGGTGGTGAGTTGGCTTTTGAAGCGTGATTCTAGTCCTTGGAAGTTCCAATGTCACATCAACGAAATTAAGAAGCTTTCCTTCTCCCTGGTTGTTTCTTTTTCACGTATATTGAGGCGTGCCAATAGTGTGGCAGATGCATTGGCTAAACAAAGGGTAGATAAATCTCCATAGGTGGGTTTATCTATGTAATTTGTGCTATCTTTGGGTGCTTCGGTTTGGCATTTCTCTTTGTTTTGGTTCATGGGGTATATTGTTCTTATACCCTTGTACTTTGGTTTTGTCTAATTAATAAAGTTTTCGTTACCAATTTACCAAAAAAAAAAAAAAAACCTACCCTAGGAACCATCTTGCATAGAATCAACATCTTCTTTGGAAAGGCCTGCTTCCCCGTGAAGGGACAAAAACATTCGGTGAAGCCACATCCACGAATCGAGCCAAAAAAGGTCAATCCAACAACAGCAAATATAACTTGAGAATCCATGCTGCAAAAAGGTGCTAAACTGACTCCTCTACTATTTTAGAGTACAAAAGAGAGCAAATATTCTCCATGGCAATGCCACTCCTCCTAAGAACAATATCACATGGCTCAAAAAAGTGGCCACTACACTACATTGGTCATAGAGGTTGTGGCACTACAGTCTAAACCTAGTAGAACCAAATAGTTTTAATTTAAAACACGGTTTTGTTGGTTTCATGTGTCTCCTCCTCAGTAGCCTTTCCTAAAATTGTCTCCAACCTTATATGGTAGCAAATCACTAAAGAACACAAGATTAGCTGCTAAACAATATTCAAGTTTTCTTGACCACTTAAAAAATTCACAATGCTATGCGGCTAAGCATTGTTGCAACCATTATGTATCACTATGTATCGCCTACTACGTAGCATTTTGGACATGGCCGCTATGCTCGCCGCAACTGCTTTTTTATCCTTGATTAAGAGCACCTTTCTTGTCAATGCACACCAACAAAATGCTTCAATCCTTCAACTGTTGGGAGGCACAAAACTGCACTAGACCTTGTTGTCCATTGCAACAATGATTTTTTTTTTTTTTTTTGCACACTTACAATTTGCAACATCCAATATCCCTTTGTTTTTTTTTTCAATCCAATTGAAACAGCATAAAAGAAGCACTGGATTTCTTATATTGAGGAGAAAAGCACTTGGATTTTGTTTGACAAAAGGTCAGGAAGTGTCCATCACAGATAAATGTAATTAGGGTCGATCTTAGTTAGATTTCAAAAAGCCCTCAAAAGAGGACCAAGGTTTGAGTACAGGTTAAAACTCAAACAGAAGAAATTTGTGCTAGCTGGGTGGCCGGCCTACCCAGAAAGTACCGGCTACTATGAAAGGAAGGCCACTTTTGCTTCAGTTGCATTGAAAATACTTTCTCAGTTCATTCATAGGTTGCCATAGAAGTTGCCCAGATCAAGAGTTTTAGGAGTGGATAATAAATAATGCTGTTCCATTGTCTAGTACTCATTCAAAAGTCTACTTGTGTCAGTGTTACAGACAAAACAGAATCAGCTCAAGCTTGTGAATAAGAAAAATAAAGACAGAAAACACTAAACAGTACTAGTCCTTTGACAGGAAAAAAATTCTCACAGTTATAAAGGCAGAGTTAACCAGTGGACAAGAAATAAACTAGTAAAGAGAGAAAAGTGGCATCAGCCCTTGCCTGGTCCCAGCACTTTAGAGATATCATATCTGCGTTTGCAGCAAACCAAGCTTCCATTCTACATATGTACCATTGCAAGACATCATGTGCAAGCCCTTCTTGCCTACGGAAGGAAAATAGAAAACAATAGTCAGCCAAACCTGTGGATACAAAGAGTGACATGGACACAGAGCACTAGAGCTCCATATTCTCAAATATAGAACATAAATATGCATAAAGGTAGCACACATGTGGAAAAGGGTATGCCATCAAATACATTGATAACATGATATTTTGTTCAGATAGTAGGAATCATAAGCATGAAGGGTGGCTTGGCCCAGTGGTAAACGCTTACCAGAAGGGTCCGGGAGGACGCAGGTTCAAGTCACAGAAACAGCCTCTTCGAAATGAAGGAAAGGCTATGTACATCTTGCCCTTGTCAAACCCCGCTATGCTCATATCTATTTGGTATAGCCTTACCGTCCAAGTAACGGTATCAATACGATACTACTATACAAGCAACCTCAGCATACCCACATACACGCATACACACACATATCCAGGAATTCTTGAAACACAATTAACTAATCATAAGTGCTCTTACCAAAAAAAATAATAATAATAATCATAAGTGGGATGGTAACAATCTAATAAAAATGAAGTAATTTTTTTGTTCCAGTTAGTGGTTAGTCAGGACCTTAACTCTGGATGCCTTTCCAGAACAATAGAGATGGCTTGCAGAACAGACATGTCCTCGATATGTTCATCCCTTACTTTTCCAGTCTGCAATGATGAAAAAGTAATCATGAAATTCAAGGTAGTTAGGAGTTCTACATTTATCGCTGATGAACTTAAGAGAAAACATAAAAAAATACCTCTTTGAGGATTCTTGTGAGTATGTCTCCAACTTCAATAACTAGTTGTTGGGGGACTTGACGCCCATCCATATCAAAAAGTGTACAGCTGCAGAAACCAAGTCACGAGATAAAACAAATGTATGCTGGTATGTGCATTTCCCTTATATTGGAATGTTGACTGGTATGAACATTTTGGGGTGAGTATGAGAATTGGGATGGCATCTTGCCCTGAGTTCTTTTTCCCCCTTTTCATTAAACAGTCCAGTATCGGTTCAAGCAAAAGACAGCAACCAGCCCAGTCCTTATACTTAATCCCAGGACGTAACTCCTTCTAAATGAAATTTCCTAACCATTGTTCAAGATATGCTTTTGGCTATATTGTCAAGTTTCAATCATCCAATTCAATGAAAAATCACTTAGTAACCATGAATCATAGAAAATAACATAAGCCAAACAACCTCCGGTTAAGTTTGAGAGTGGGCAGCAAAACAAACTTCAGAAGTATTAATATGACTTCTTGCTCAGGTAATGAGGTTCATACGTTTCACCTATGTATAATCTGAAGTTAACAGCAACTTAAGGACAAGACACGTGCTTCTGAAACAAGCATACCTTTCTAAATCATGGTCATATAAGATGGAATTATCACCACTGGTACGGTATAATTTGAGCCCAAGACACTGGATAAGCGGAGCTAATGGATTTTCATTGCAGACACCATGCAACCTGAATAGCAACATATTGAGGGACGTTGGTTGATGAAGCATATTCCTTGTAAGATAAAAAACTGTACCAAAAAAAAAAGAAAAGAAAAGAAAAGAAAAAATAACGAAGAAGAAGATGAACTAACCATGATGCTCCCATGTCAACTGGAAAGCCAAATGAGTAGTCAGTATGTACTCGGCCACCTAACCGGCTTCTTGATTCCAATAGGATCACCTGAAAATGATGAAAGCTTTGATAAGCATTACCAAAAGCAATGGAAGAAGCTGAATGACCAAATATCAATGTCACAAAGGGCCATTTTGCCTCATTTAGAATTCCTAGGAAATCCATCAAGTAATCTCCCCTTCAATAGAAAATGAATCAAAGGGAGATGGGAATGATTCCCTATACCATCACCCTAGTAATTCAAATTCTATGAAAGTCAAGATTCCATCTACATCTCTACCTTATATGCTTCATTTTTCACCCTTTCATAATCTTTTGTTGCACCCCATTTGAGCATGAATCCTATGTGTTCAATTCCCATGCAAACAAAGGGGCATAAAGAGATTAAATTTAAAAATGTAGTCACCTTAAAAAAGGAATCATGAAGCACACGAGCAGCTGCAATTCCTGAAATTCCTCCACCTATCACAATTACTGAAGGGGGAGATGATCGCTGGCTTTCAAGACGCGAGAGAAGAAGACCTATATGTTATTACCATCAATAATAAAAGTTTAGATCATGTTCACCTAAAAGTAAAAAAAACAGAGGACTCTCAAGAATTGTTAAGTCTCAAATAGCATATATAAATATAATCATATCACTCAATACAAACGCTCCTTGCCCAAAATTAGACAAGAAAATATCCATTCACTAAAGCCACTGCAAACATGCCTGACAATTCAATTGCTGCAAACGCCCCAAGGAATGTACCAGACCAGCATCTATTAAACATGAAAACAGTGATTTCTGCATTCCCAAAGGGTAGAAGAACGATAGAACTGAAGAAACTAAAACCCAAGGCAACACAATGCAGAAAACACAGACTTCCATAAACACCCAGAAAAGAAAAGCAAAAAAACCACCCCAACAACAAAAATGAAAAATATCAACAAAACCCAGAAACAACATAAAAAAGCAAGAACATTGCAATCTTCCATAATCCGAATAAACCAACAAACTCTCACAAGAAAAAACTACAAAAAGCATATAACCAAGTGATCCAAACATGAAAAACTACAGAACCCATCATAGTCATAGATCAATGATAACAAAAGCACCAAGAACAATGCAAACAAATCCAAATAAAGAGTTAGAAATCCACTCACCATCCATTTCATCAGCACAATTCAACTGTTTTGGATCCATAAAACCCAAAAAAAAGAAAACCCCAGATCGCCTTTTACGGTTGTATAGGTAAGACGAAATTAAAAATCAATAGAAAAGAATGGTAGAGAATGAAAATCCAAAGGCCAACAATGAGGTGGCTGGCACTCTGAGAAGATCGAATCTTGTTAAACCACATCTTAGGTTCAAAATCTTCAAACTACTAAATTGAAGGGAAGAAGTCTGAATCGATCAAAATCGATGGACCTTTCTCTCCTGCAGAGAAAGAGATCTAAGGAAGAAAAAGAGAGAGCTTTTGGAAAGAGAAGACGCAGAGGTGGAGAAGAGAACGGCTTTATAGGAAATACAAAGAAACTGAAAGTTTCGGGCGGATTTGACTTAAATGGCCTTCTGTTTTATGATAAATGAGGGAAGTAGGCAGGGGTAGAATTGGAAACTTTTTATTGAAAGCCGCCCAGAGGAGTAGGGGGCTGGAAATAAGATCCGGAGGATACTTCCGCCTTGTTTCCTTTTGTTGATGAGGAAGTCACCCTGTTCACACCTAATTGAAGGCTGGGTCTCATGGCCCACCAGATCTGTGGCTGAGATGTCAGGGGGTAAGTAATTGGAGACTCGTGTATGATTTGACAAGCTACGTTATGAGTTGCGTGACGAACTTTCTTGGAAGGAATGATTAGGTTTGGCGCCGTTTAGGGTTAGTTAACTAGGGTAGGATAGGAGGAGGGCCAGATTTTGTTTCCAGGCCCAGCCGATTTAGGAATGGCGGTGGGCGATGTTAAAAGGGTGAGCTGTCCACTCGTTTTGGACAGGCTAGAGGCCAATATGGGCCTATGCTTATGGTCGTATTCGGTTTTTATTTTTTATAAGTTCATAAATTAAAATTTTAAGTATAAAGATCTAATTCATACATTAAAAAGATGATTTAGGATGCATTTGTACAACGAGAGAATTCCACCTTTCCGAATTCCCAGTTCAGCAAAGTGTAAGTCCTCTCCACCAAAGAAAACTAGTTACATTTTTTTTTTACAAAAGAAGAAAAAATGTGTCACATCTAATGGCCAAAAAAGGAGCTCCCCAAAAATTAGTATAATTTTCATCGTTACGAAAGATTCCTCTCCTGATACAATTGTATATGTTTGGTAAGAGGTGAGTAATTTGAGTATTGAAAATTCATCACCAAGGATTTGTAAAACTAAAGAATTTGACATCGATATGCATATTATATAACAGAGAAAAATTTCTATTGGTGTGTAAATTTTCAAATTTGTGGACTTCTACGTCCTATGGAGGGAATGGGAATTGAAATTTCACGTGCCTGAGTTCTAGAAGATTTACAATTTCTAAACATGGATTTTCAAAATCTACAAGAAAAACTAATGAGGAATCCCAAGGATTCCAAGACCATCTAATCATTGAGGAACTTCTTTGTATGATTGTATCACAGAAAACAATCCCAGGTCGATGGAATAACTAGTATGGTGCTGGGTTCTTCCAGATGGACTGACAAGTCTAGCCCAACTTGATCTTAGCTCAGCCACGACCAGTTTTGATATATTAAGAAGTGCCACATCAAACCATTGTTTAAAATCTCAAAGACTTTTCTGAATCAAAGGGTCACGGGCCAAGTAAATTGGGCGCACCAGACTTGTTCAACTCACAACTCAGTGACTTACCAGCGGAGTCGACTCAGCTGAATGAGCACACTTGTAAACAAACAATGGTTCATGCTTTGTTTTCCGACCCAAGTTAGAATTCAAATCCAGTTCTACATATGAGTACAGTGTGCCTCCCTCTACATGCTTAAACTTCATATATGCAGAGCCGGCCTAAAATAATTTGAGGCTTAAAGCGACAATCCTAAATGAATTATTTTTTATACTTTTAACATTATTATAATATTTTATTTAAAATTTATTTTTTTATTTTTTGTAATGCATTAATATTATTATTTAAGTTTTTATATTCAAATTTTGCTAACATATCTTTTTCAATTACTAGTATGGCCAATCTATTTAATCTTTTTTGTGACATTATTGTTCTAAATTAGGATTTTATCAATTTTAATTTTTAAAAACTTATTTCTATAAAAAAAACAGTTACAGGTATTGTCAATATTTTTCTAATAGACATATTTAATATTTATAAATTATAACTAATAATATTTACAAATAAAACAAACACTAACTATAATAAACATATAATATGATCTTGTAATTAAATTTTTTAAAAGCATAGAACCATAAAAGTTAATTTAGTGATTAATCAGTGTTGGCCACAAAAATTAGAGATGTGGATTACTTTTGAATTTGACGCAACTTTTTCAATATGAAAAAAAAGATTATATTTGAAGTTGTCTTCTGAGGATTTCAAGCAGCATGCATATAGAAAGAAAAATGTGTAAACTAAAAAATTTTCATAATAGAAAATGATTTCTTGCTTCTTGTGATTTTTGGATTTTTTTTTTAATGGCAACATTTTCTCAATGGTGAAAATGGACTTTATTTCTATTTTTGAAATATAAAAAGATATCACTTATTTTTTCTAAACTGTAAAAAGATGGTAATGTTTTAATTACTTTTATGAGGCTTTAAGTTGCTACAATTACATTTTTGAAACCTTATTTTTTTGAATTGAAAAAAAAAAGATAGAACTTAACATTTTTTGGGGCTTGTGTTTTTTAGAGGCCTAAAGCAAAAGCTTTTCTTGCCCAATAGTCGAGCCACCCCTGCATATATGTGGCCTGAAACCAAGTATATGGACCACAATTAGCATGGTTTAGTGGAGGATCTAAAATTTCACGAGGTCATTTTATCCGTTCTTACTGAAAGATTGAAAAGACTGTTTCAATAAAACAAAATGTCCCAGGACCAAAAAAAAAAAAAAAAAAAAATGGGGCCAGCTTAGAATTTGCCTTTCAGAACCAGGACCTTTGGGTAGTCTGGACCAGTTAAACACCATGGATGTAACTTACTGAACTCTCGTATATCAGTTAGTCAATATCATTATCATGACCCGAATTGATAAAGGATTATCTGGCAGCTTAGTGATTCTAAAATTAGTTTATGATTCATGTGCCTGTTCTCATTGACTTTTCCAAATGTTTACAGTAAGACAATGCATTATTACTTGTGCTCAAGTTTGTTATGCAAAATTCCATGAAAAAAAAAGGAAACATGGCTTATAGATGTAAAATGCTGATGGGATACTGATGGTCCACCATCCATAGAGAATTATAGAAACTTTATGATAACAATGGTCTGTATAAATATTTGAAAAAAGGTAAAAAAAATAAAAATGAAAATAGAAATAAACCCTGCATATTTTCGACAGTAAAATAGAGGGTATTTTTATAATGAGATTTTAAAAAAAAACCCTTAATAGGTTTCTTTCTTTCTGACTGATTAGTACGGACACAAGGAGTAAAGAATATAGGGCAAAGAATATAATGAGACTGGATTTCTCTTAACCTTTTATTTTATGAATCTTCACCGCAACCATTTCTCTTTGATAAGAAGGCATTGCTTGGTGAAAAATCAAATGACTTCTTCAGACTTGCTTGCACAAATGAGAATACATTTTATTTCTTGGGGGAGAGGACGTCTTCATTCTTACCCCTCCCATGAAAATTTAAAATTCTCTTTATTCAGAAAATTAAGTTATTATTTTTCCTTTTGAATAAGAAAAACGTATTGCACCAAACAATTTGAAAGTGTGAATTACATGAAAACTCGTAACTACTGTCAGCTCTATCGTGGATTCCTATTATCATGCGCCTTGAATGAATTCAACAAGAACCAAACACGCAGGTGATACAATATAAGCCCGTCAGACATTTCAGAACCATGACATAGGACAAAATTGAGCATCAATGCATAGGTTTTCTTTTTGCATCCCCACATGCCAACCATGAGAGAGATTACACCTTTCTTTGGGTAGAAACAACCAGAAGATGATGTTGAGAGAGATTACACTTGAAAATCATTTAATGGCAGCCAACAAAGAGATGGTCAATAATAAATAAATGAAAACGTTGGTGGTCCACATGCAATAGGAACGGTAGTCAGGGATTAGAAAGATCATCCAATTCCCTGATATTTCCAGCATGTCTGGAATATTTTTTCACATGGAGTCATTGTATCAATTAGTTTGCTACGTTGAGTCGTGGTTTCCAAATTAAGAAGCAAATAACCTGTGCATAGTTCAAAGGTATGTTTTGGATGATTTTTCTTGGCATTGTATAGTTGAATTTCTAAGTATGTGAAATTCATTATTGTATAAAATTAAATACAAATAAATTCATCGTAAAATACACTTGAAATCAATTGTGATGAATAAAAGATATAAAGTTGAAATGTAGATTGGATCTTCACTATTTTAAATTTTGAATTAATAGGTGATGGCCGGGTAAGCAGGTATTTATTTCTCATCACCCTTCATTCATTTTCGATCCATTGAAAGGGATTTTATGTGATGAGCATTTTTGTACACTCACATTTAAAAATTAGTATTTGAAATTCAATTATGAAACAAATGAGCTCCAATTACCCTAAAAAAAAAAAAGAGCAAGATGGACATGAGTGTAGGAGGACGAGGTAAGGACTTCTAGGACTACTAGAAAGAGAGATCCAACTCCAAAAAAGTTCCGAGTTTCAAACGCTCATCCTCAAGTCAATACCAAAACTAGATTGATTCCTTGTCATCAAAGCTTGGTCCTCTATTGAGACCATGGTGGGGCATACCTCTCTTTTGTGAGAATCATTTAATAACTGAAATCTCTCTTAAACTAATAATTGTAGACTGATGAGTCCAACCATATGGCCAATGTAGTCCTAGGCAATCAAGGTTTCTTTATTTTTTATTATTATTTTTTCTTCTGTAGAATGAAACATCTATTACTCTGAAAGGGCAAAAAAAAAAGTTAGAGAGAGAGAGAGAGAGAGAGAGAGAGAGAGAGAGAGAGAACCTGTGCAAAAGCTTAATCAACTTACAAACCCAACCTGGAGAATTTCTACCAAAAAACACCTAACCCGGAATTATCAAACCACATCGTGCCCTCCAAGGGAACTCAGCCCCCAATTTTGCAAGATTAAGTGCAGCACCATTCATGAAGTAGGGCTACATCGGTTTTCCCTTTTTTTTTTTTTTTTGGGTTTTCAATTGATGCAGTCCCATACAATAACGGGGGCATTCGGTCCCCTTAACTAGCCGAGCTACAGCTTCCTACAGTGTTCATAGTTGTATCACCCATAATTTCAATTTATATTGCTAAAACAACTATGGCGGTCCATCCCTGACAATGAGAACTATCATTTCAATTTTAATTAAACTAAATTTACCCCAAACAACAAACACATCAATTGATATTACCGATACAATTATTTTGTATGCCTTTTGTTTTCAATGAGTCTATATATACCGATTGTATTGCCCGAATTGGTCCCGATCCCATGTGGCCATGAGTTGGAAAGTTGGTGAGACCCACACATTTTGCAGAGAGAGGAGAGGGAAATGAAAATTTTAGGCTCCTTTTCCAGTTCTCTCTGCATTCTCTCTTGCCTGGGTTGAAATCTCTGAAAGGAACCATAGAAAGGGTGCTCCATCTCCCCTCTTCCGTCATCTCCAAGGTCCACGATCGCAGACTGCCCCATTGACCGACGACAACCAGCGGTGTGCTTCGACTGCTATGGCTCCCTTTCTTTCTCTCTCTCTCTATGATTGTTTTCTGTTCAACTCTCAAAAAATTGGGGGGCCGACGAGATGGACTCCGGTTCCTCTCAAGGGCACAACAATCCAATAGTATGGTTCTTTTTCCCTTCTTCTCCTCTACTATGCAAGTGAAATTTTTTTGCTATTTATTGCTACATATGATTTCTCCCCTATTTTTTGGGCTCCAACACCAACGCCCAACCCCTCTCTCTCTCTCTCTCGCGCTCTCTCATTTGGTTGTTTCTGTCTCTCCCAACCCACCTCTATTCTAATTGCTAAACTCCTCGCTTAACAAGGAGGCCATCAATCGGACACGTCTATTTTTATTTTTTATTTTTGGCTAAATGGATGACTACTTCTTATTCTTTAAATTCACTTAAAAATTAAGATTGTGTAGGCTAGTAACCATCCTAAATGCAAAGAAAGGCTTCTTCGCATTTTTTGGTTGATCTTGACCAACTTGTCTCCCCTCTAGTTTGGGAAAAAGCCAAAAACAGGCTCTAAGTTGTCTTCTTTTCCATTCTTTTCTAATGACAGATATAAGAACATCCACCAGGTTTAAGAGCTAGTGGAGATTATTGTTTCACATGAACCATGCAACTCATGGGTGCTGTATCTACTTTGCCCTTTCTATTTGTGCGCGACTTTCGAATGATCTTCTATGGTTGATCAAGGTTTCGAGTTTCATGACAAAAACTGTTGCCATTGATGACCATTAAGACTGGGAAAGAAGAAAATGAGTTAGATGTATCTTTCATTTTTCCTGATTCAATCAATCATATGCAACTCGCTTTGAAATTAGTAATTTTCTTATTTGAATTATATGCTTGAGAAGGCATTATGAATGCTGCTGCAATTTCAAGTTTACTGCTGTTGCGGAAGGCTTATCCAATGACACTGTAGTTATATCCTGTGATGCAAGGACACACCATAAGGACATGAAAAAATATACATAACAAGCAAAGCATCAGATATTATACGACGCAATCCTTTGCCTATTTTGAAGTATCTTGTATCATAGTTTGTAGTTTAATTGCTTTACCATTTCTAGTTGTATGCCTACCAGTGGGATTTATACTATTTCTATAAGGGCATGTTTATTTGTATGAGGGGAGGAATGGAGTAAAATAAAAGATCAAATCAAGAAAAAAAGAAAAAAGAGAGGGTTGACAATAAACAAGAGATTAATGTTATTTCATACTTTGCGTTCTTAATCCAAGAAGTTAAATCTGAGTATAGAAAATTACTTTTCTCAAGTTTCGTATTAGAGCCCAGTTTTAAAAAACCTGCAACCTTAAGGGCATCCAAGCAATTTAACCAAGTCAATCTCGGCTAGCCCAACCAGCTGTTTTCTATTAGTTATACATAATACATATAACATATGACATAGAAAGAAAAGGGCCTTTCATTTGTTTGCTTTGATAAGTGAATTTGCTGGACAATTCCAACTAATATTCGTCTAACTATCCCTTTAAAATCTATATAAAACACTTTGGTATTAGAACACTATACTAATGTAGGACTATTGCTTTGTTCTTATATCAAAACTTGAAAGTATGAAAGATTTGATGATCATCCCTACAAATCAATCTGTTGGTGGACAACTTTAAGTTAATATGTGATTAAAGTTGAAGATTTTGTATGCTATTATATGGTTCCTATAAAACGTACCTAGTGGCTAATAAATACTTGGCTCATGCATCCACACATTAAAAGAAAAACAAGACACGACTCTTCTATGTCCAGTCACTAGTGGGCTATATTTTATTTTTAGGAAACATTTGGATCTTTCACTTGTAATTATATGGCTTATTTTATTCTTCTGTTTATTAAACAGACAAATATTGGAAGCTTGGTTGTTTGGAGCAAAAATAAATGACATCATATTCATCTACTGGGAATTCCAATTGGCCTCAACACTTATGTCGTTGCCGTGTGGGCAACTATTTTGCATCTTCCTTGTTCATATGAATCTCTTAATCTAACTTCTCTTTTATCTCACCGTCCTTCTTGTCGTATTTTACTAATGATAATGAAATCCCATGCCCTAGCATAGTTTACTTGTAGAAATTCCCTTTTCTTATCTATCATTGCTTTCTTGGTGTAATTGAGCTCTCCTCTGTAAACATGCCTCCTAAAACCAAAAATGTATATCCTCATGGAAAAAGACCAAAATCCACAGGGACTTCATCAAGACCTGTGGCTAGATAGGAGTCACCTCCATTCCCCAGGGTTTTTGTTCCAAGGGAACCTACCAAAGATAGGACATTTGCTTATAGGCCCATTACTATTGAAAGAAGTGTAAAATATACTTGAGGTAAAAAAATATGATGCTCTTGCTCTTCATGCAAATATTGGGTGGGAGAATAGTTTAAAATAGGATGGAAATGCTTATCCCTCTGTTATGCGATCTTTGTATACATCCATCAAAGAAGCAACTCTACAGACTTTGAGCTTTGACCTTGACTTCAATGATGGTACCACTGTCATAACTCCTTCAATCATATCTTCTCTTCTTGGTATATCTTTGTCTAATATTCATCATAGTGTCATAAAAGACTCCCCTTCCGAGGATGACAAAAGAACTGTGACTCTTGCTCTTGTGGGCGTGACATTCCCTGGAAGGAGAAGGGCTTTCTACCTGCTGCTTCATTGCTTCCTCAATATATAATTTTATATGCCATTTTTACCTGTAATGTCTATCCTCACAAAGGAAATTTTTCTGACTTAACACCTTTCATGACTGATGTGCTATATACTATGCATATAGATGTAAGAGTCTATCTTCTTTTACTCATCTGTGCCTCTATCATCTGTTTATGGCAATTTCTGGGTCAAAACACAAATGCCTGTCTCGTTGGATATCTCATGACCTATCTTGCTTCTCATTGTGGGGTTGCCTTACCTACTGATGAAGCGCTTAAAACTCATATCGTCTTTGGCAAAGTAAATACCCTAAATATGCATTTTTCAAAAAGATAAGTAGCTGTTCCTAATTATCCAGATTCCGGAGATAAAAAAGACTCAGCGGAAGAAATATCTCAGCCTGCACATCCTCATACAACTCAAGAAGTTCGATCTCCTCCTCTGATTTCATCATCCTCCTTTCTAGAAGCAACTATGGCCGCCCTTTAACAATGTCAATAAAAAATGGAGAAACTAATGAAGAAGACTTTTTGCTACTTGTCCAAAATCTTCAAAAGCTGCTGGAGAGATGACGTTGATATTCCATCTCCTTCCCCCCCTTCTGATTAGCTTTCTCTTGGTGATAATACCTTATTTCACTTCTTCAGGAGATGACTACTATTTTCTTTATTTTGATTGTATAGTATTTACTTTTACTTAACCCGGTTGGATGTGTGCTATATAGGCACAACACTTATTTTTATAAATGCTCATTACCTAATTAGTTGCTTATTCTACCGCATGGATCTTTTGATAATGTTATTAGCATGGTGCTTGAAGTGTATTTTGTAGGTAACACCTTACTAATGTTCTTTATTGATATCTACGGCTGAGATCCCGGCTAAGCAGAAATTTTCATGGCTCAGAATCCGGAGAACGATTATTGGGGATTTTTGGCTTTCAGTTAAGGTACGGCTAATTCGTAAGGTCCTCATAGCCAAGCCGCAGAGGCATATATGGCTAACTTACAGGTAAGCTGTAAGATATTTACGGCAAAGCTGTATAAGAAATTATGGCTAAGTTTCGAAATAGTCAAAATAGCCATTGTAGATGACCGCATGTATAGCTTAGCCGTAAAACAATGTTCTTGTAGCCGTAGATCTTTCCATTGGAGCATATCATGGCCCATCACTTATCAGATCACTAGCAATTCTAACACCAGTCTTAACAAGAGCTAAGAATAAAACCCCATCATTTTGATTGAGTTGGAATCCAAAAAAATCCAAATCAAAACCAACTGACCAAAAAAGGGAAAAGAAAATGAAAGAAGAAAAACCTACTAACAGGTAAGCAACTAACAATCAAGCATATAATGCTCACTCGGCCCTTCCCTTCACAATTCAAGTCAATCATTACTTACTCCCATAGCTTGGTTGTTGTAGAAAATCCTCCAAACAATTGAAAATCTAATTTTTCATCCATTATCACAGCAGCCAATGCACCAATATCTTCGGATGACCAATTCAAAGTTTCAGTACTCAAACCACCACCTAAGGTAGGCCATCATTTAAAAGATGATGGCTCCTTATAGAACTCCTTAACTAAGCCATTTGTTAGATTCTCACTCTAAGCCTAGTGGGGTGAAGATCAAATTTTAGTTGCAACCCAATATACATACTTTTCTAAATGTGCAATTGACTATTTTTGAAAATCTATCTGTCAAATGGAGAATTTGTTGAATTCATAAAGAGATGATCTGACACCAACTTGAAACTCAACCAAATTTATGTTACCGTATACTTGTCAAACAATCTAAACAATCCCTCAAGTTGCAAAAGCTATAGGAATTAGACCAACGCAGCATTGGTCAGGGAGGACTATATATTGAACTCGGGGTATCTTTTGGCATCATTTCAGCAAGCTCATTGCTCCAATTCTAAAGACCCTACAGTTGTAAACAAGGTATGCCTTAAAAAACATTAATTACAAGATAGTGGGATACATAGATGATCAATCCAAACCCTTTCTACATATCCCTATCCATGGATTGGTAGGCATCTCAAATTAAAACAGATCCAAGCACATCAGTAGAAATTAGGCAAATGGGCCCAAAGTGAGATCAAAGAGAGGATGAATATTACCTTAGATTAAGAGATTCAGAGGAGCTTTTGAAGAAGAACGAAGATGAAGACCTAACCCAGACATGCAGAAGCCTAAAACAGAAATGAGAAAAAAAAATAGAGCTCTGCTAAAGGTATCCATTTTTAGGGCTTAGCCATAATGGGGACTATCCTGCAAATACGATAAGCCGTATAAAGTATGGCTCATCCGTAGAGCACGACAACTTAGACGTAGAGCCCTAATATTGCTCAACACATAAATTCTTTATCAAATCAAGCAAAACAGATATTAAAAGAAATACATGATTAGAAATAGGGATTTGGGGTGACCAATGACCATAAAAACAATAGGACATAGCATTTAGAGCACTAGCCCCTAGCATTTGGAGCACCAGCCACATTAACACTAGTTATAAGGTAGGGTTAGGACTAAATGCCAAAAATCAACTCTATTCGTCTTTGTCAGACATCTAATACAGTGTAACAAAACAGCTAGTCCTAAACAAGATCCAGGAAATCAAAATCACCAATATTAGCTGTTAGAATTCACAAACCTGTTTTTTTACTTTAGTTCCTAAATAAGAACCAGAACCCAAAATCACCAACATCTCAAACAAGCATTCATAAACCCCTCTCTTATTTAGTGAAGAGATCTTAATTGTAGCTCCTATGTAATATAACAGCAATAGTAAACATCTTTCTTGTGGTACCGGATCAGTTAGTGGCCACACATTAATCAATTATGCACCTCATAAGCACACTCTTAAAAAACAAGTTGCTACAAGCATTAAAATGTTGTATATGCCGCAACAGCTAGAGACATTGACAACCCAACAATAATAGAGTCAAAGTGATGCAAGAAAAAAATTAGATATCATGAATGCAAACTTTGAGCCAAACTATGTGACATGTATGAACAGAGTTAAAGAAAAATAGATATAAAAAAAAATCCTATCACAAATCAACATTATAATTGAAGATAATCCACGTATATTTGTCATGGAAAACCCTTCTTCACTTTTATCATCCAATAGAACCTTCTTCTGTTAAATCCTATTTCCAACAAAATCTGTCACCCCAAATCCACAATAATAATGTCATGAACAACAAGAAAAAAGATGTTATGTGCTAGAAGACACAAATTCTTGTCTCTGATGAAGACTCCATGTCCATATTTCAATCCCTACAAAATATAGGATAAAAGAACACATGTTAGAATTGAAAAATAAACCACACCAAATTAAAAGCTCTTCCTTGGAAGACTACCTCTCGTAAATTAAAGGTTTAATTCAAGATCGACAAGGCTAAATGGGGTATGATTTGTTTGGGATACCTACAATGTAAAACCAACTTTCAATACACAATGCAATGAAGTATACGATGAAATATACAAAATCGGGGGCATTCTTACACTTAAATTCATGGTCTTTTATGTGAAGATCTCACCACGCACCACAAGATGTGTTCTAATATCCACATTTTCAACCTCCATTGAATCCTGCACAAAAACAATTTGGAAACAATTAATATTTTAGTATGATCGTAAAGGCAACTGTTAAGGTAGTAAGATTTTAAAACAATTAAGTTGTTGGTTTCTATACTGCTCTTGTCATCACACCAACTTAACGAGGTTTCTTCATAATTTTTTTACTTTTTTTACGACACTTCCTAATAATTGTCTCTATTGTAAACATTCTCCTATTTTTAATGGTTGGCCTTTCTGACCACTTTTAATTGGATCACCCACCCAGTTTTTGCTCTCTTTTGAAACTACATGACCAACATGACATAAAGATGAGGCTTTATATACACCTATAAACATAGGTCTATTGTTTACACAAACCTCATTACAATCTTCTATCTCTGATTCCTCTTCCAGCAACTTAGCCATCACTTTCTCACTCTTTTCCTCATAAACCATGGCCTTATCGGCGACTCAATTGAAAATTGTCAACAAATTGTTATAGCGATGCCCTTCAAACTTGCATTCCCAATCATCATACATGATTTTAATCTTTGTATGACTCCTTCTCACAGTTTTACTCCACCTTTCTAATAGGTATTTCTCTGGTATTCGACAAACCTTTTTTTTCAAGAATACCATAATTAGATGCTTACATACAATCCTTTTGAACTCGAACAATCAGCAAGTACAATTAGTTTCTTTTGACTCCTCATTAAAATAAACATATAAAGTAACGGTTTTGAAATTATTTTCTCCAAATATCACAGATTCCTCTGCATCAAATCCTAAAAAGCCATCCCTTACCTTAACTAAGGACATGTTGTATCGAATCTTATCGGCTATTTCATTCTGTAACTCTTTAAATTTAGCATGTGTGTATGTTTCTTGAAATTGCCTCTCAAACTCGTAAGGGGTCACACAAGGAATGTATACATTGAAATAACAGGCATCTTCTTCAGTTTCAAGTTACAACTTCTTATACAAAGCATTCTTATATTACTCCAGAAATTGCTTTAATGTCGTTTTAGAATTGATGTAACCATAAAAAAAAGGCATGTATACTTTCACAAATGCTGGCACCCATCGATGCCTCTCATTGTATAAGCTAACAAGCCATTCGTTGTCCTCTAATTGATATGCCATAATAAACTTGTCCCAGTTTTCTTGAAACTCCTCTATTTTCATCAAATCATACACAACATTAAATAGATGAAATTTAATTGACTCATAGTCATTATAACCATTCAATTTTTCAGGTACATTTTCCAAGATATGCCACAATCACCACCAATGTTTTGCTTTAGGAAATACTATTTCTATCGCATTCTACATCGCCTTATCTTGGTTGGCGATAATGGCATTAGGAGGACACCCAGACATGCAATCAGCCCAAGACTGGAACAGCCATAAAAATGTAGCTGTGTCCTCTTGTAATATCAATCCACAACCTAACAACGTTGACTGTTTATGATGGTTCACACCCACAAAAGGAGTGAAAGGCTTATCGTATTTGTTAACTAGGTATGTGATGTCAAACGTGATGACATCACCAAATTCTTTCAATGCCGCTCTACTCCTCGCATCGGCCCGAAAGATGTTCCTTATCTGGTGCTCTTCATCAAGATCTATAACATAAAAAAAAGGATTTGTTGTCTTATTGCATTCTTTTGAAATAGCTTAGCATTGCATCGGCATCCCCTTCCTTGAGTTTTAAGTTTCTAACTTTATCCAAATAATTCCTTGCATCCTTTATTAACTATGTCAAATTCTCATACCCCCCCCCCCCCCCCCCCCCCCCTCCCCCAGCCTCTACTGCACACAAGGTAACAGTCTTGTTTAATGTTATTTCCGCTCTATCATTTAATTCAATCTTCCTCTTCATATGTAGCAGTGTTACTCGATTACTGTTGTGATATTGAGTGTTATTCGGACTCATATCATGGTAATGCTTGAGTACAACTGAGTTTAAAAGCCACTTCCCCTCAAATTTCAAAGAAAGATTCAATGCTACTGTGCAATTTGTTCTTAACTGTGACGGGGTCTAACTGGGTTGCTTGCCATTGTCTTTGGCTTCTTACCCCTACTACAAGCAATTGTTATAAACCACATTTTTTCATCCAATCCTTTTTTAGTCTTGGCCACACAAAATCCGATTCACCTAACATATCTTACATAATAGTCATATGTTTTTTCAACTGAACCAAATATCACTCCCCTATTAGATTCCCTTACTACCTCTTCTGAGTTTTGAACTTCCTCCGATGGCTTCTCCATCTCAGCATTGTTTAATTCCTCATAAACCATCCCCGCCACAGTATCGTAGAACTCGCCATCAAACGCATTTGATAACTCTTCATTTTCCATATTTCTCCAAACAAATAAATTGAAGCGAATTAGAAACTAGAGGTGTTTTGGAATACCTCCAAATGTGGGTGCCACATACACTTTGACTTAGAAATACAACTCCTATTATAAGTGGATGCAACATTCACTTTTGATTTAAAAGCATAAATCGTACATAACAATCTCAAATGTGTCTGTTTGCTTAGTAGACAAAAATTGAATACATATTAATTCATGATCATATAAGCTATATCAAAGTTTATTCAAAATGGTGGGAGTGAAAAATATGAAGACATACCTACTTATAATATAATAAAGAAATAAATTTGAAAGGATGATAATATCTATAGAAAATTCAAATTACAACAAGGAATTTAAAAAGCCATAACTGACACAGTACACATTCTATTCAACAACATTTATTTTACATTGAGAGAGAAAAAGTAGGGGATTTGGCTTAGCAATGTATGTTCTACGACTTAGCCATATGTTACACAATGGCTAAACCGTAAAGTCCTTTTGGTTCATCCGTACATATGGCTTAACCATAGGATAGCGTACGGCTTAGCCATATGGACCCTATGGTTGAGGCATGGCTGAGATATGGCTTAGCCGTAATACATTCCACGGCGTAGCCTTAACTTAGCCGTAGAGGAAAATTGAAAAAATCGGCTCTCTAGATTTCGAGGCGTAACATACTTACAGCTTAGTCGTAAACTTCATAATGTTTAAAACCCATGATGTTCAAGTTTTAATAGGGGAGTTCAAACAAACGGAGAGAAATCATATACAGCGACAAATAGAAAAAAAATTTATATGCAGAATAAGGAAGAATGAGGGAAAAAGAACTATTATATTGGATCATTGTGCCTTTGAGAGGAACCGGTGACAGTCTCGGAGACTTGAACAAAAGACGATAAGAGAGAGAGGGAGTCATAGCAGTCAGTTATGGCCTTTGGTTGTCGTCGATCAGTTGGGAGAGTCTCCGATTGTAGTAGTCGGAGATGATGAAAGATGAGAGATTAGCGCACCCTTTCTTTGTTCCGAAAGTAGACTTTTAACAAAGAGGATGGAGAAAAATGAACACGAAAAATCGTGTGATAAGAATTTCCATTTTCCACTCCTCTTTTTTCAAAATGTATGGGCCTGCCCACTGTTCAGCTATGAGCCAAGCAGTATTGGGCCACGATTGGGGCACCCACATCGGCATATAGACTTGCTGTTTGTTTTTTGCACCGCCAAAGCAGGTTCCAATGGTTGAAAATGCACACAATAGTGGAGGCCCCGATAACAATGCATGGTGTCTCAAGAGAGCCCAACAAGATGACATTTAGAAGAACCGGTGGACCCCACACAATCTCGTTTGAAGTCCTGTAAGTAGGCCGACACACCAACCAAATCTCCCCAAAATCATATTCGGTGTTCCACATGTGCATATATGTTGGTAGTCATCAGTCTTCTTTTCCTTGCAAGTTGTGGCAGAGAGACTGCAAATTCTGATGATTTGACGACATGTGCTGACTCCTTTCATCACAATCTACACCTGCCATTTCTGACCCCTTCCCCCTCCGTGCAGCTGTTCTGGGCCCACCGTTTTTATTGCCGATGAGAGCTGGGGTTTCAATGGTTAGCTTTAGGCCTTTTTTTAAAAAAATTTTTGTCTGACCCTCCCACTGACAGACACTATTGCCTTCCAATAATGTGTGCAGGACCCATGTTCGGTGTCCCTACCAACTTGCTCTGTGTCAGCTGGCTTTTGCTTTTACAGCCACACCCTTGTTTTTTTGTCTTAATCACAAGGTGGGTACTATAGAAGACATCTTTGAGTTTAATTAATCAATTTCATCAGAGGCAGATGGTCATGATGTCTTGAATAGATTGATAGTTGATGAATATGATCATTGATCAGAACCGTAGATATTATTAGACCAGCGCCCCCCGCGCCCCACCCCCCCGTTGGCCCTGTCCCCTCCCCTCCCCTCCCCCCAGATGGATTCATTTGTTCATGAGGAATTTTATAAAGGAGTTGAAATTTGCGGTTTGGATTAGGATCCTTCACAGTCACACCAAAACCTTTTTATCACTTTGATGAGATGATCTTAGTCACTCATCCATCAACAGTCTGCATATAGGATAGTTATTTCAATGGTCTTGGATGATCCGGAAACATGAAACAAGGTGATGAGCCATGGAATCAACGGTGATTCTATGATATCTGTGTTTTAGAGATGGCCCCCAATTATTGAGTGTTTCAGGACTTTTTTAACCTGCCTCTGCCTTTTGCCCTAAGTTCTGTCGAATAGTTCAAAAATTACTTGGAGAACTGGTCGGACTCTTGTCAGGAAGGCTTTAATCAAATTACACATGTATTTTTCCTATACTGTTTGGTTTTTGGGATGGTGCTTCGTTAATGGTAATGTAAAACAAAATGGAGTGAAGCATCAAATTAAAAAAAAAATAAGAATGACAAGCTCTAAAAGTAAATGTGATGCTTTTTTTATTTGTCTTTAGCCGCTTGAGAAGAAAATTCTTTTATTTTTTTAAGTAAATAGCTTTTTGTCATTTAGTAGGTTGAAATAATTATTTTTATGACTTTTTTTTTGAAACAGAAGAGAGAAATTTTAAATTTTTTTACTAATTTAGATCTGACCCTCTCATTTTTCATGTCTCTTAAATAGAAATTTCACTTCACTTTACCCTACTAATTAAATACCCCATGACACACTAGATTTTTCTAGCTCAAAGAGACCACAAGTATAAGTGCTCTTAGCTTGACTTAGCACAAATCAAATTTGAAACTCATTTAAATTGTTTAAATTCCTTGATAGATTATGTAAATTTTGAGACCCATCTCACTTTGTAGATCATATAATTTTTAATTTAACCTATCCCACTTTATTGACCATGAGATAGGATATTTTCTTTCGTTATGGAGTCATAAGGTCCGAGCACGACCCATCGAATCACTAAACCTCCCATTGTGTACTCGGTCAGCTTGTGACCCATAAGGCTATCCTTAGCTTGAAAGAGTCCTGCTGCTCTTGTTAGTCAAAAAGAGATGGGTCCCTTCTTAAAAGAATGAAAAGGATAGAGAAGGCCGTCAAGGAAACACATGTATCATTTCGGGGCCTATCCGAATCAAATTGTGTTGATAGACCGACTCCTCAATTGTCCTCATGAAGGACATTAGGGAGGGCCACCGTAATGGTCCATAGCTAGCTATAATCGGGGGAGGACTAACTTTTTGTCATTTAAAATGGTTTACACTCAACCCCTTCAATTTTTTTATTATCTTTTAATTTCACTCTTAATTTCATTTCATTTCCTCTTTCATACAAATAAACATGCCTTTATACAGGGTTTGCTAAAATGGTCAAATAATGTCCTAGCTAATCATTATTGTCCACCGCACACCACTTAGCAAAACAACCAACTTTGGAGGGATGGATGATGATCTTTTACAAAATAGGATTTCTTTTTCAAAAGTTTTGATCTTTTAAAAAACAAACACCTGTGTTTTTTTATTTGGGGAGATATGGCTAAGACCCACCAGAAAAAATTGACAGAAAAAGAACATTGTATACAGAAATTTGGTTGAAATCGCCGGAAAATTTTCTACCGATTTCAAACAAAAGAGAAGGAGTTATTACCTAAGGGAGAAGAAAAAAAGGCAAAAGATAGGGGGCTCCGTGGCATTATCAAGTTCTCAGGGTGCACTTCACAAATAGATGAAGGCAAGAAGTATAAGCACGAAGGCCTTCAGTGTACTCTTGACTCCTGTAATTTCACTAAGATATGCAAAATAATTCATGGATATCAATAAGAGACTCCACTAAAAGCAACATCACATAAGTCCAAGCCTTCAAATATTGACCATTTGACCCACTCCTCAAACACACATGGTAGCACAGCAGGTAAGACCTTGAGTTGTCGTCCGGATCCCCCTAATCGCGGCTAATCATTACACCAGAATTATATAATAAATGCAATCTTCAAGATGATCCTATCCATACAATGACATCTACTCAAATTTCGCTTTAATGGTAATGAGCCCCACTTTAAGATTGAATACATAACTAAAAACATGAACAAGTACCGATGTGACAATGTTGCTGCTGGCATGGTTTTAATTACGATTCCATCATATATTTAATCAGATGACGGGATTTAGTTTTTTTAATTGAAATTTGAGAATATATTTTCACTGAAAATGAGATTTATCTTGAATAATCCGAATTATAACTACATGGGGCCACAATGGATTTGTCGAATTTGTTACACTATTCACCGCTAATAGATAACTTAATTGAGTTAGGGAATGGAAAGAGCCTCAAAGTTTTAAAAATCACCCCCTCCCTACAACCACCACCCCATGATCTAAACCTCATCCTATTCAAAGGTTGTTGTCCCCAAGTACTAGACACCACTACACCTGGTGACTGCATTGATTGATTTTTGTACATGCGTCACTACTGAATGAGGGTATGCTTGTTTCCTGTAATTGAAATTTTAGTATTCTAAGACAATATATTCCTACAAGTGATTAAAAATAAAAACTTAAAGGGGAATATCAGGTAAAAAAAAACTATCAAATAACATATCTTTCAATGGAATTTGAGTCAAGAAAAAATGGGAAAGAATACCTGCCAATTACACAAGTAATTCATAACCTAGGAAAGTAAAAGTTGCATGCACATTGCTATCCTTCACCTCGCACCTCAAATCCTTGACTCTTTAAAAACTCAAAATAATGCCAACGAATATATCACTTGGTCATTTCTATATATTCATGCAAACAAACAACGAAGGGCTCCATTGAAGGATTACTAAAAATGAGGGGGGTGAAAAATATCAGTTGAAGGATGAAAGAAATAAGCTAACAATGTAGATGAGACTCTCACCTTTCTTGGATATGAATTACTTTGGGTGGTGGATGGGTATTCAGATCCTATCCCCCCTCCTATTGAACCATTTTTCATTGGGGTGGTGTTTAGGTATTCAGATCCCATTCCCCCTCCTACTAAATCATTTTTCATTAGAGGATGTTGGGCTTATATCTTGTATTCTGGGTTCACTAGATTAATCCATAAGGTTAGTCTTGGGCCTGGCATTGGGTAAAAGGTATTTTGGTCTTTGTACCGGGCTATCTTAGAGGCTAAGAAAAAGACGATTATATATATAATGTAACCTGTAATCCTAAATGTATGTAGAAGAGTGCAGTAAAAAAGTAGAGTTCTCTTTTGGCCGTAGATATAGCCGCATCGCCGAACTATGTAAATCTCTCTTGTGTGCTTCTCTCTCTTCTTGTACATGGCTTTGATTGTAGATCGCTGATTACACACTTCCGCACATGCACAACAAGTAGTATTAGAGTCTGGGTTGTGAGGTGTGATCGACAGATTGAATCCTGGTTGAAGGATTTGGATCTCTGTTCTCGTGAAATTGAGAGGAAGAGATCAATCATGTGATCTCTTTGGACCACAGTTCAGAAGAAGGAGGTTCATCTAGGTTCTATGGCTGAAACAGAGAGAGTAGTCTCTGCTTGACTAGTTTTGAGAAGGTTTCGCCGCTCGTTGCCTGGGAAGAAGCAACAACGATAGGGCTACTACTGTCGCCGATCTAAAACCCCCGCCGTTGTTTCCACCTAAATAGAAAGATAAGAGATTTGAATTTAAAAAAATCTCACCAGAAGGTTCGCATGGCAACCACTACCGCTGTTATAGTCATCATCACCGAGGAGCAGTGCCGCCTATCGTTTTCCGTCATTGAACTGCACCCACCGTCCTCCGCTGCCAAGGGAGGAGGAAGGTCCTCCGGGTTCTCCCTTTGCAAATCTGGTTGTAGAACTAAAACCGAAAGAGAAGAGACTGATCACGCTTGAAACTTGATGTGAAATGCAATGGATTCAAATCCAACATTCACACACTTCAAGAGTTAAGAAGAATGGAAAAATAATTACATTTCATCATTAATTTTCATTTGTTTATATCGGTTCAAAAGCTCTGACCTCGGAGATACAAATTGTTTACAAGTTTTGAGAATTTACAACCCCTTCCTCTGATTTTAGATGTGATCCAAACTTAAAAATTACAGAAAAAAAAAACATGAAAAATGGACCAAATTTGAAAAAAAAAAAAAGAGGTAGACATGCAGTGACCAACAGACAATCGTCGAAATGGCCACAATTTGTCCTCGTGTTTGCTCTATTTCACTTCTGTGACACATTCAGAGTGTTGGAACTTGTATTCTTCGACTTTTGGAGTGTTGAATGACAGCCAAGAGTGCTGAATTCGACCGCAAAATCACCGACAATCTTCAGTAATCACCACTTCTTTGTTATAGATCGTTTTTGTACAAATCCGAAGAGGGTACCTTTGTGAAGGCAACTGAAGCCAAAGTTGTATCATTCTGATCCTATGGTTTTCAATGAGCAGAATGAAGCCTAAAAGGCTTGTTCACAACCTTAGAAATGGCCTGAAACCCCTCATGTGGGAGAACCAAAGAAAGTAGTTTCATCTATTTTTGCTTGATGACCTTAAGATTCATCTTTTCTGAGGAACAAATGTTTGTATTTTCCTCCTCTGAACTATTTATCACCTAAGTTTTGGTGAGAGGAAGAAGAACAGAGGGGGAACTTGGAAGTGTGATGCTTGAGAAGCCTTTTGACCTTGCTTGGAACTTTAGAATCCTTGCTTTTGAACTTTCAACCTTACTTCAACCCCTTTTTTAGAGCCCAAGTGTGCCTTTTTTAGACTTCAGAGGAAGTTAGGACAGTTTCCAGTAGTTGTAAGGAAGTTACACTTCGAAATAAAGTAAAATAACTCCTAAAAACCATCCGAGACCAATTCACTGGTGTCCGTGACCGCAGCCGCAGTCACTAGCCATGGCCACAGACAAGACCCAATTTCGAGTTTTTGCATATGTGACCCGTTTTCATTAGTTTGGGGTACAAACGATGTTTGATCTTTAAGAAACTTGGAGGAATACTTTCTAACACTATTTTGAGTGTGTCATAGATATTTCAGCCTAGTTTGAACTTCTGAAGTTGGTCAACCTCTCGTTGACTTTTTATGAAATGGGCCCTTATTTCTACTGTTTGAGGCCCAAGTGACATCGAATTGATTTGAAACTTGGAGGGACTGATGTCAGGAGCATCTTAAAATATACATCCAAATTTCATTTGGTTTGGACTTGTGGAAGTAGGATTTTGAACAATGACCCATACTTATTGCATGTTCTAAATCAGCATTCTCTTGTATTGCAAGCAGTTAACTTGTTTTCTATGCGAATAATGTTCAATTGATTTGAAACTTTAGAAAATTGAATTTGACAACATTTGGAGTGTCCGATCCAAATTTCATCAGCTTTGGTCCCGTAAAAGTAGATTTTTGGTCAGTGACCCCCATGACTTTTGGGTCACGGACTCCTAACTGACATGTAGTTACAGTAGGGTCAGACGAAGTGTTCTAGGCTTCAAAATTTTCAAAACCACTTCTGAGCATGAATTAAGCTTTATGTTCGAATTTCATCAACTTCGGTCACCTGAAAGCGGGACTTTGGTCTGTGACCCCATGGCTTGGAGATACTAACCCAAAGTTGACATTTTTGTTGACTTTGGGTCAAATGACTTCCACTTGATAGAAAATTTTGCAGAGTCCCTTTTGAATATAATTCAAGCTTCCCCCATGAGTTTCAGCGGATTCTGACATGTAGAAGTATTTGTTGCCACAGTGACCCCAAGGAGTTAGAAGACAATCACTGAAACTTAAATTTGAACTCAAATGAAGTCCAAATGCTTTGAAATTTTGAAACATCATTCCTACGTATAATTTGGAGCTACCATATGATTGTCAGCCACATTGGTAATTCAGAAGTTTGAATGTGTTCAATGACCCCTACACTTTGAACCAACGAACCTTAAATTTGAAGTTTGTTGAGTCGAATGACCAAATGAAGTCCACTAACTCTGAGATTTAAACTACTGTACTCTCGGCTCATGTAGAATTTTCTAAGTGAGTCGCATCAGTTATGTACTCAGGACGCAATATTTGACTTGGCATTTCACAATCCTAGTGTTTATGTGCCCTTTGCTTGGAATTTACTTGTAACATATTCACTGCAATATTTATGATTTTTTATGGGTCAATGGAAACCAGTTTTGGACCATGTCAGTTTGAGGTCGAGTTGAGTTGACCTAACTTATGAGTAATAGACCAATCAGAGAAGGTTGCAGGTCAGGTCGAGTAGGCCTAATCCATGCGCAGAGCCCAGTCCACTAGTTGGTGCAGGGTTGACATCAGCAGGTACGGTCAAAGGCAATTTGATCAAATTCGATAACTGAAAAGTTTTTTTATGATATCTTGATCATCCAGTGATATGTCAGAGATCCGTTTGAAGCCTATGAACTCATTTTGAGTAGATCTACGCAGTGGAAGAGTAAGATTGGCTGTTTGACGGTCAACAAAGAGGTTTGATCGATCGGAGTGTAGAAACTTGTTTCTACAATATCGGAGTCATCCAGACTCGGATTTCAAGTCCATTTCTTCCAACGTGCTCATGGTGACGAGATCTACAGTGTGATGCAGAAATTTTGCAAGAATGGAAGTAAAATTTGAAGTTGAAAATTTCAATAGCAAAAATGATTTCAGCTTGTGGGTATGAAGATGAATGCTTGGTTGATTTAGAACAGTCTATAGAAATCATTAAAGAGAAAGAATGCCCTTCCTGTGACAATGTTAGAAAACGAGAAGGAGGATATGCTGGAAAAGGCATATGGAGCGATTTTGTTATGCTTGAGCAATGGAATACTGCGAAAAGTTGCTCAAGAGAAAACCATTGCTAGGTTGTAGCTGAGATTAGAGAATCGGTACATGACCAGATTTCTGATAAACCGTTTGTACCTAAAAAAATTGTTGTTTGCTCTCCAGATACAAGAAGGTCTGTCCATTGATACATATCTTAATGCATTTTATAAAACTATCATAGATATGAAAAGTATTGATATTTCAATTGATGATGAGTATTATGTGTTTATATTCTTTACCACCTTCATATGAGCATTTTGTTGATACCATGATGTATGGTAGAGATACTCTTTCAAAAGAAGATGTAGAGGCAGCCTTGAACTCTAAAAAGTTGAAGAAAAAGTTGTACCTAAAAACAGTTATAACTCGGGTGAAAGTTTGGTTGCAAGGGGAAGAACAAAAGACTCTAGTAACAGGGGCAAATATATTTCCAAGTATAAATCCAACAGGAAAGGCATTAAATGTTATTATTGCCATAAGAAAAAGCACATTCGAAAGAACTGTCCTAACAGGCAAAGGAAAGGAAAAGAAATGGAACATTCATCCTCTGATGATTCAATCAGTATTAAAAAGGGAAGATCACGTTTTTATGCCGATAGTGCATTTTCTGTGATTACAAAAGGTATTCATCGTCAAGAGGAATAGATTCTTGATTATGGATGTTCCTATCATATATATCTCAATATGAACTGGTTTACCACTTATCGTGAGATCAACGGTGGTAATGTCTTGATGGGCAACAATGTTACATATAAGACGGTTGGTGTCACAACCCGAACCTAAGAAATCGGGGATTAAATTTAAACCTAATCAGTGACACACGTACTTTCGTGCATACACACTTAGACCCCATCTAAATGCACATGCATAAGGAAATTTCACACGTGCTAATACCAAGTACGCGGAAGCTATAAGTATCATTGCATAAAAAGAGGCATAAAAAGAGAACACTAACATAACAAGATTAACAAAAGATTACAATAATTACATAAGATACAAATAGAGGAAACCCTTTCGTTACAAGAGTGAGGAACAGTTTCAAATAAGCCAAGACACCAAAATGCAAGGAGTTGAACAACTTTAAGACAAACACATGATGCATCCCACAAAAATCCCAGAAAGAGCCAATCATGCCATGCTGCTCTCCAGTGGAGTGATCACATCCACTCCTCTAGCCCTGATGGGGCTTCTATGGTCTCTTCTGGAGTCTAGCCGACCGACGAAGGGTCAGCAGCGGAATCTGAGCCTGCAACAGCAAGGGCAACTAGTGAATACAACTATTCAGCAAAGCATAAGCAACAATAAGATAACACGCGTTGTGTCTGAAAGAATCATTAACAGGTGATATTCCAAAGAGTTCCATATAGTGTAGGCAATCATCATGTATCAATGTGTGTTCATCCATAACATGCTTATACTTGCCTCAAATGAGCTTGTCAAGTTAATTGTTGTCCTTTGGCTAAATTTCAATGTCTATACGTAGCTCTAATCACCATGCATGTAAAAAGAAAGAATAGTTGAGTGCATGCAATAAAGGATAAGAAGAATTCAAGACTCGTAGAGCTGATCAAGAACCCAAATCTTACCTTAGAACACACAAGGAGATGACATGTAAACTGGGTGCACAAGAATCCCCATTTTCTTTGCTTTGATCGTGAAGAAGAATAAGAAACGAAGAAAGGAAGAAGAGACATTGAGTTGTGAGAGGAAATTGAGAGGAGTAGGTGCATACATCTCTTTTATAAGATAAGTATGAAATACATTTGTAACAACCCGACCCAGCCCCCAAGCGATATTGTCCGCTTTGGGCCGCTGCTACATTGCCCGCATGGTTTTGCTTCTGAGTAGAGCCACCCGGGGAATACCCAAAACGCGTCGACATTGGAAGCATAGGCGGGAGCACATATAAGCCCAGGCTCCGGACGCTCTCATCAGCGGTGTGGGACTTTGTTCCCTTTGGGATTCAAGAGGTCCCCCCCCACCACTCAGAGGAGAGCCGTCCTCGGCTCTGATACCAATTGTAACAACCCGACCCAACCCCGAAGCAATATTGTCTGCTTTGGGCCGCTGTTACATTGCTCGCACGGTTTTGCTTCTGGGCAGAGCCATCCGGGGAATACCCAAAATGCGTCGACATGGGAAGCATAGGCAGGAGCACATATAAGCCCAGGCTCCGGATGCTCTCATAAGCGATATGGGACTTTGTTCCCTTTGGGATTCAAGAGGTCCCCCCCACCACTCAGAGGAGAGCTGTCCTCGGCTTTGATACCAATTGTAACAACCCGACCCAGCGGCCCAAAGCGGATAATATCGCTTGGGGGCTGGGTTGGGTTGTTAAATACCGCTTGGTGGCTCTGCCCAAAAGCAAAACTGTGTGGGCAGTGTAGGAGCGGCCCAAAGCGGACAATATCGCTTGGGGGCTGGGTCGGGTTGTTACAACATTTATAAGAAAGTCCAACAATTTAAGATAATTACAATTTGAGTCAAATAATGATATAATGAAAACAAACGAAGTCGTTTGCATGCGAGTCAGTTACAGAAGTCAACAAGCTTAACGAAATACAAGTGATGACACCAAAATGATGCATGAATGACAAAATCTTACAAAATCTAAACTTACGAAAAGGGCTCATGTCTACCTATTCCAGATTAAACCCAACCCAATTACCTATCCATGACCCAAAACGAAACTCAAAAAGACAAAACGACATTCACAAGCCGAATTCAACAGAAAATGACCAAAAAGACAGTAATTAGCCACTAAACATGATTAAGTTGGGTCGAAGTGTTACAGTTGAGATTGAAACAATTAGAATAAAGATGTATAATGGAATTGTCAGAACATTAGCAGAGATTCGACATGTCCCTAATCTGAAAAAAAATCTTATTTCTTTGGATACCTTGGACTCTGATGGTTGTAAATTCTCAGCTGAAGGTGAAGTCATGAAGGTTGTGAAGGATGCTCTCGTTCTTATGAAAGGCAATAGAGTTGAAAACTTATATGTTTTATTTGGAAATACTATTTCGGGTGGAGCTACAGTATCTTCATTAGATGACCATGAATTTATCTCAACACATTTATGGCACTTGTGTATGGGTCACACTAGTGAAAGGGGCTTAATAATGCTGAACAAGCGAAATTTGCTATGTGGCACAAAGACAAAAAAGTTAAATTCTATGAGAAATGAATATTCAAAAAACATTGCAAGCTAGTTTCAAAATGGGTATTTGTCACACGAAAGGTATCCTTGATTATATTCATTTAGATTTGTGGAGTCCTTCCATCCTTCATTCCAAGGGTGGGTCCCGATTTAAGGGTAGGTCCCGATTTATTTTGACTTTCATCGATGATTTTTCAAGGAAAGTCTGGGTTTATATACTAAAGACAAAAGATCAGACCTTTGAAGCATTCAGGCGATGGAAGGCAATGGTTGAGAAATAGACTGGTAGGAAGATAAGGAGGTTGAAGACAGATAATGGCAAGGAGTACAGATCTAATGAGTTTAAGAACTATTGCAACAATGGAGGCATAGTACGGCATTACACCACCACAAAAACTCTACAGCAAAATGGAGTTGCAGAGAGGATGAACAGAACGATCTAAAAAAGAACTCGTTATATGTTCTTTACTGCAGGATTGTCCAAAGACTTTTGGGCTGATGTAGTACATGCTACAGGTTACTTGGTTAACAAGTCTTCGCACTCTAGGATTGGTTGCAAAACATTGGAAGAAATATAGTTAAGTGATCTAGCTGATTATTCTAACTTGAGGGTTTTCGATTATTTAGCGTATGCTCATATGAAAACGAATAAGTTAAGACCAAAGGCTGTGAAGTGCATCTTGGTTAGATATGCTTTTCGGGTGAAGGGATATAGGTTGTAGTGTATGGATCGGGATTCACACAAATTTTTCATCAACAGGGATGTTACATTATATGAGGATACTTTACTTGATGCGAAAAAGCAGGTAGAGAATATAGAAGTAGGTAGCAACAGTGAGCACTGTTCAAGTGAAGTCATACATCCCAGTTTGGAAGGAGAGTGCATTCGACTCTTCCTAGGATACTAAGGATAGTCAGACTGAGTAGTACACAGGTAAACCCCAGAGAGTGAGGAAACCACCAATCAGATACTATTTTGAGGATAAATTGGTGACATATGATGTGGTTGTATATAGTTGATGGTTGAGCCATCCACGTATCCGGAGTTAGTGGAAGGGCAGAAAAATGGTCAATAAGCAACAATCATAGATAAAGAGATGGAGTCTCTTGATGATGGCAATCAAACCATTGGATGTAAGAGGGTCTACAATAATAAAGGAGGAACTTTCCATGCAGGTGAAGTGAAGTTTTTAATTCTTGATCATGTATGCAATTTAGAGAAATCATTGTACGAGTCGAAGCAAGCTTCTGGGCAATGGTACAAGCAATTTAGGACATTCATGATGAAGCTGATTAAAGACAAGTTCAAGTCTTGCTTGCACTTGATCTGTATTACTCATCATTGACAAGTAAAGACTATGCCAGTAACAGTGGGCACAAGGACATGCCTCTCAATGAGGTACGTGGAGCTGAAGACATTATCGGTTGTTTTTCTAGTGACTCGAGTTTTACAGAATTCAAACCAAGGTAAAGATTGTTTGGTTTATGTCTTGCATTCCGCTTTAACTGGATTGGTTTATAGGGTTAGTCTCAGACCGGGCTTCGTGTTAAGGGTACCAGGCTTTTTTATGGGCTAAAAAAGAAAGAGTTATATATATAATGTAACATGTAACCCTAGATGCATATAGAAGAGTGCAATAAAATAATAGAGTTTTTTTTTAACCGTGGATGTAGGCACATTATCAAACCACGTAAATCTCTCTTATGTGCTCTTGTGTATTTATCTCTCTTTTTGTGTGTGACTTTGATTGTCTATCACTGATTACGCACTTCAGCATGTGCACAACAGATGAAAAGACAATTAAATCATCATTTTTGAAAATTTTCATTTATTTATTTATTTTTAACCACTTTTAGATATGTAAGTCCTATATAATTCACATGTTTTGAATTACATAAACAAACATGCCATACTATGAGCTATAAATGAAGAAACAAAAAAATTAAATAAATAAGGACATTATGAAACTGGTGAAGGTGTGTAAGAATGAGAATTAGAGATAAGTCAATTGGGTAGTGGAGCCTTATCCTTCTCCTTTTTCTCATTTTCCAGTACCAAGACGGGCAGACAACAAAAGCTAATATGGATAATATCGAATCTCTTAACTCTAAAAAAAAAGTAAAACAAGGCTGTGCTTATCCATAGTCTACGTACACGCCACCAAAGTCCCTATTTCTCTTCCATGACCCATTTATTTTTATCCCAAACCAAGGACATTTTCTATCATCTTATATATTGGCTTCTCCATAACAGAGCTCAACTTCATCTCTCGTGTGTTGTAACAGCTAGATCTCATCTCTTCTTATTTCCTACAAAACACCCATTGCACCATGGATGATGACTCTGTGATTTCTTCATCATCTGATGTTTCCAATGATTCAATGGCCTCGTTTTCATCTGATCTCACAGAAGATGCCTCTTCTTCCATCTCATCCAACCCAGATCAACTTGCAGAGAGCCCTCTATACCAGATGTCTTCTCTCCTGGAGCAACTTCCCTCCAAGTGAGCCCTCTTTCTCCCTCTGATCTAGTCCCACAGATACTCATGATGAAATAACTTGGTTTTAGTTGGGCTGATTGTGCTTTTTCTTTTTTCGTTTTTCTATTTTTGGTTATTTCAGGAGAGGTCTCTCAAAGCATTTCCAAGGCAAGTCCCAGTCTTTTACATCACTGTCAAATGTAAGATGCTTAGAGGATCTTGCAAAACCTGATAACCCTTACAAAAAGAAAATGAAGTCGTGCAAAAGCTATGGGGGTGGATTGGACAGCCACAGATCATACACACCCAATACTTCATCCAGGACCATCTCAAAGAAAAGTTCAAAGAGTTCTTGTGCTTCACTCATATCTAGAAAGAATAGCTTGTTGGGCAACAAGCCACCACCCATTCCGGCCCATAGAACTACTAGCCTTTCAAATCAAACTCCTTTGTTTGTTTGATGGGGTTAAGAGAGCAAATGCAACCTGTATATAGTTACTTGAAGGTCTAGTAGATTTTGTTAAAACCACATTGTGGTTATTGGATCTGGCCACAGTTAATGCATGGAGCGGATTTGTTAAAACCAAATTTTGTGAAAATCCTTTTTGAGCCTTTCTTTAAGAATGGAAGATTGATGATTATGCATGGAGGAGAGAGAGGGTGATCTGTTTCTCATTTATTCATCCTCATTTGGGTCCGTCATGTGATTTGAAGAACAGTTGGTGAATCCAGACCATATCCTGAGTTCTGAAATAGCCTGCCATATACCAAAATAAAAAAGCAGATTTGAAGACTTCTAAGCATTAGATACACTTTCCCTTCTCGTAGTCTCATCTGCGTAGTTAACCCTTTCCTAATTTCACCACTTCCTCTTTTTTATGCAGTGAGAAGCTTTAAATGGGTTGTGACAATGTCACTACAAACACGGATCAGAGATTCTATACAAGAGATCACCCTCATCTATATAATAAAAAAAAACAAAAAAAAACCCATCCAGCTAACTTTGCTTGATCCGAGAACTATGATAACCCAAATTGCAGAATAAGACAATAGATGATCTAAATCTCAGGTTTCATCTTCTTTTTCTGTATTTTTTTAAGACCAATCTGTCTTATTTTCCTCTCAACACATTGGAGATTGGAGAGAGAGCGAGAGAGCTCCCTCTTTAATTCTGACTATAGAAATCTCTCTCATTTCATGATGCATTGCTGCCAGCTTCTCATCTAGCATTAAAGTAAAATGTAAATTTATTTTTGTCTAAACATAAAAGATTGAGAGAGAGAGAGAGAGAGAGAGAGAGAGAGAGAGCTCCCTCTCTTAATTCTGAGTACAGAAATCTCTCTCATTTCATGGTGAGCTCCCTCTCTTAATTCTGAGACAGAGTTCCCTCTCTTAATTCTGAGTACAGAAATCTCTCTCATTTCATGATGAGCTCCCTCTCTTAATTCTGAGTACAGAAACCTCTCTCATTTCATCATGGTGCTGTAAGTTTAATTTTGTACGAAGATAAAAGGAAGAGAGAGAGAGAGCTCTTAATTCTGAGTACAGAATTCTCTCTCTTATCATAATGCTGCCAGCTTCTCACCTAGCATTAAAAGAAATGTAAATTTACTTTTGTCCAGACATAAAAGGTAACGAGAGAGAGAGAGCGCTCCCTCTCCTAATTCTGAGTATAGAAGTCTCTCTCATTTCATGATGCTGCCAGCTTCTCATCTAGCATTAAAATCAAGTGTAAATTTATTTTTGTCCAAACATAAAAGGTAACAAATTCACTAGTATCATTAATTTTTTTGTCCAACTAAAAGCCATTAAGAATAAGTACGTCATTTTGTATTCTCAACACCATAAGATGTAAAACTGTTTGGACATTTGTAGAGAAAAACCATCCCCTGGTTTTTTGCATTCCGGGAAGTATAAGGGTGTGTTTGGAAGCGAGATAAATTTTTTGTGGGATTGAATAGCTAATATCATTCAAGCTAATTTAATAGTATTATTATATGGGATGGAATTTTATTTATTTTAAAGGTAAATTCGATTCCTTGTTTGATTGCTTCCGGATAAAGGAGGGATAAGGGATAAAAATATTTAAAAAATATGATCCAACCCCCCACTTAAAGCTAATTAAGGTGGAATAGAGATAAAAATCAAGGGATTAGGTCATCTCTTAATACCTAGTATGGGAGCTTAAGTTATCCCACCTAGAACCCTCGTACTAGGTATTGCATTGGGACTAGGATAACTTCATCCTATGCACTAAAAGTGCAAATAAACAAAGAATAAGTGGGATAAGATATAAAAAGTCACTTATCCTCCCATTTTTTCCCCTTTATCCTACATCCAAACAGCCCCTAAAGGTTAAAAAAATTGGACATTGGATAGCCATGTAAGTGAGAAGCTGAGCAGGTGAGTGTTGGAGGTAAGAAAATGGAAGACCATAAGATCTTCAAAACGAGACAATGAGAAAACAATTCATAAAAGACATGAAATTCTAGGAATTGAACCTGGCTTTAGACTAGGATTGAATGTAATGGAATAAAGTTTAGTGTATCAAAAAAACAAGTCAAACTGCGCATGAATTTTTTTTTCTTTTTTTTTTCACTATGCTCGATTACTTGTAAGGAATGATATTCTACTCAAAGATCGAGAGATCCATTTCTAGTTATGTTTCAACACTACTTAACCATGCTTTGATGATGGTAGTGATAGTGATTTTTCTAACTATTTAAAATTGAGAAATTTTGAAATAGGTACTTAGGTGTTTGTCAAATGTCAAAAGAGAGACCTTATGAGTTGTTTGAAAAAATTAAAAAAGACATTTATGTCATACATTTGATTTTCAATTAAGGTGTGGTCTCGCAAGTTTCACAGTAGGATCTATTTTACTTAAAATTGATTCAAAAAATATTTGACTGTTTAAATTATTGAGAAGTTTATTTTTCCTTTATGATTGAATCGACATTGAGACCATTTTCCCCTGAAAAAAAGTAATGGAAAAAGAGAAAATCCAGTATGATATCAATGTTTAAAGCAATCAGAGAACTTCAACTCTCTTTTTGTTTAGGTTTGCCACTTTTTACTATACGACGACTTTGCCTCTGATACTCATAGGAGCAAATTGGGAAGTTTTCTTTTTGGATACATTGTTAGATTTGACTCATTGAAGCAACTCTATTTCAAACAAATGTAATCAAATGTAACTCTTTTTCAACCACATCAGACTTGCCAAACATACTATTGCTAACTCTTTCAACCACATCAGACTTGCCAAACATGCCCTTACATTTTCAACCACATAGGACAAGTTGGCTTCTGGCTTCTCCAATTGATTCAGACATACGTGCATCTCACAAAGCATATATTTTCAGATAGATCAGACCTTCTAAACAGATCGAAGTCTTCTCCTTTGAGTCCACACTCCACAGTGTCGCAATG
This sequence comes from Sextonia rubra, assembly GCA_037013555.1. Lineage (NCBI taxonomy): Eukaryota > Viridiplantae > Streptophyta > Magnoliopsida > Laurales > Lauraceae > Sextonia > Sextonia rubra. The sequence continues at coordinate 55,718,679 of JASUAD010000013.1, read as the reverse complement.
TTTTCACTATTTTTTAAATGACCAAACTGCCCTTTCACCCCTCTAGGGGGTGTTTGAATGCAGAATAAGTGGGAGATAAGTAAGGGGACAAGTTACTTTTTACGTTCTATCTCACTTATCCTTTGTTTGTTTGCACTTTTAGTGCATGGAATAATGTTATCCTAGTCCCGACACTATAGTGAATTAATACCTAGTATGAGGGCTTAAATAATTCCACCTGGGAGGTGATATAACTTGAGTTGCTTTGAGTATGGGTGGAATTATATTTTTTAAGTCTTTTTGTCCCTATTCCACCTTAGTTGGCTTCAAGTGGGGGTTAGATCCTTCTGTCCCTTAACCTCCATTTATTCAGACACAACCAAACATGGAATTGAATTCACCTTTGGGATAAATGAAATTCCATCTCATGCAATAATACCAATGGATGGGCTTGGATAGTATTAGCTATCTAATCTCAACAAAAATTTATTCTGCTTCCAAATACACCCATAAAGTCTAAACTCTCTCTCCATATCTTCAAGACTTCAACCGTACCCTGTCTTGCAACTTCCCCTCCTCCGTCTGTCTGCATTTTTCTGAAGCCCCTTTCTAAAGCCCCAAACAGCCTCTTCTGCCCTTTCTTCTTCTTTCTTCTTCCCTGTGATAGCCAAACCAAACAACTATTTTGTCTATTTTCTAACTTTCGGTAGAGCAATGTAAATGAATATCTGGTTGAGAGATCCTAAGGAAATCAACCTTGTCGACTTCATTCTCAGTACATCTTTCGTCCTATTGTTACCTTTTGGAGGACATTGATCAAAGCATAATGGTAATGGCACTCCAAAAAGCAAAAACTTTTCTAGGACATGGTTGGTCGACAGGGACACCACCCTGTTAACCGTCTGAATCATTTGAATCAGGTGTGCCACCTGTAATGCATTATTGAATTGATGCAGAATACAGTTGCATAACACCTCAATCCAAAATATGAGCTGAATGGGACCATGGGTATCTTTTAATTCTTCTTTTTTCGGATTCTAGCAAAAGATGAGAATGTGTAGAAAGCAATTTACAAGTACATAGAAGTGAGATACTTATCTACAGAAAGCAGGGAGCTTATTTTCCATGTTCTCTTTTGAGTCTTTACTATTAGGGACAGTGAAGAGATTTTGTTGAGTCTGAATCTTCTAAGGCTTCGCCCATGGGAAATGCATGAGGCTTCCAAGTTTTTTTTTTTTATTACCTAGGGTATCCCTCGTCAACCCAACTTTCGAACCTTTGACCTCCGTTCATGGGGGTTATCCAATTCTAACAAACAAGGACTATTTCCTAAAGGATATATATATGCACATAGTACCCGGACAACACGAAGGACGGGAGTGAAACTTGAAACTTTGGGGAGTAAACCCAAGGCTTAAACCAACTGAGCTACCGCCTTGACGACACATGAGGCTTCACATTGTGGGCTCCATTTTGAAAAATCTCAAGCATTAAAAAAAAAGTACTGCACTATGGGGCTCATTCTGAATTACATTCCTAAAGATGGGCCCACCCACAGATCTACTCATCACAGGAACAAATGCTGAACAAAGATAAGAGAGAATACTTGAGATGGTTAAAGAACATAGAAAACTTAGTAGCAATATGAGTTTTGCCGAGGCTTTTGACAGGGAGGTCGTTTTAATATCCCGAAGGTATGTTTTTCACTTTTTAGTTTTAACATGGGATAGAAAAATGTTATGAATTGCAGAGAACAGTATGGGTGAAAACATGGGGAAGAGAGGATTGAAGGGATTCAAATTATAAAATTTAATTTTGTTTCGGATATCTAGGATTGGGTTTCTATTTGAAAATGTGCAAACACTTCAACACGCAAGACATAGCATGAGCATCTCTTATTCATATGACCTATAGATAGATAGATTAGATAGATAGATAGATGCATCTCTCAACATGCAAGACATAGCATGAGAATCTCTTACTCATATGACCTACACACACACACACACACACACACACACAGCGCGAGCAAGTGCAGTGCTTCCCTTTGGGTTCCAGAAGCTCCATGATAACAAAATATCCTAGCTAATCAAATCAGTGGCCTAATGTTGACTCAGATATGCAATTTGCACATAATAAACACTAACATAAAGCAAGTAAATAACACGAGGCATGCAAAATTAGAAAGTGACAGCTAATGGGGAAGGAACAGCACCTAAATTATTTTACACTAATTCATGCACAACATGGGACATACAGGACCTAAATTCTTTTCAGAGCACGCCACACCAGATCTTAAGTAATACAGTCGAGACAGAGAGAAGGGAGAAATAATAATAATAATCATATAGTGAGAGATCCAAAACCAGTAGTACCCCACAAGCAAAATAAAACCTAGCAATCTCTACTTAGTAGCCTGTGCAATAATATTGCTAATAGAACTGGCCTCCTCTTTTGCAGTCTCCACCAGTGAATCCTGCAAACCAAAACCACCTTATGCTCAACAGCATGCAGAAAACTCACAAATGAAAGTGTTTCTACTAGAAAAGGAAATATACCTGTGCAGCTATAAGTCGAGCAACCGTTTTCTTGCTGCACTCTTGAAGTTCTCCAGCAATCAGAAGCTCATCAAGTATATAGTAAGCCTAAGAATCAAGATGTACGTGAAAAAAAAAAAAGAACTGAGAATCAGTAAATGTTACAATAAATACTATAATTGTGATAAAAATCTTTTGGACAAAATAACTTTCAGACAAAAATTACAAACTACCTTATGAAAATTAAATATTAAGTCCAGCTCACAAACCTGAAAGGGGAACAACAAAATGGCACTAAATATGCAGTTATCTTATGGAAAATAAAATGAATGCATAATTTACCAACAAAATTTTGGACAAAGAAATTTATTGACAAAAGTAGAGAGTAAAATGAGGAGAGGTTAGCTATTGACAAACATCACTCTTAACATAGCCATGCCCCATGAACATATGTTCCAAACACCACTGTGACAATGTGAAAATCAAGCCATGCATCAGGCTGGGACCATCCAGTATCACCAGACCAATAACCCTCAATCATCCATCTGACAATACATGTACACGTGAATTGACGACCAATTTCCAATTTTCCATTCAACTGAATATTTGTTTGATACACTGACAGACCTAAGGAGCAGTACAGTCTAGTTCGGTGGCAACATCTAATCTAAACAGAGAGGCCCACACACTGCACAGATGATAGGCTGGTAACTGGACCACTTAAGGAGAGTCTTTTCTATGATGAGACCGAAACAGATTATGTTGTGCACGAACATGCTCCATAAGATCCAGTAGAATGAACAAGCAATGTGGTACAACCAGTTAATGTTCTGTCCACCTACTTAGAGTGCTGTGATGCCCAAATACAAAATATATACGACAGAGGCATGCCATAGACATGGTAGGGACACGGATTTTAGATATAAAAAGTGAAGTATGAAATACAATACGACATAGTACGCTGCCCAAAGTATCCGTGCGTCATAGTAGGAGTGAAGAAATAGCATCCACTTCCCACACATCAATATAAACTATGAAACCGAAAACATTCGTTTAAAACAAGGAAAACACTCAGGTGTTCCACATTTGCACCCCCTTGGCAGATGCAGTTGAAATCAAAGTTGCTGTTCATGCGTGGAAGGTTAATAAATTTCAAAATTAGGATACTATTCAAAATTAAGACACTACAGATACATCTATAATTCAACATATTATTGGAGGTCAGTTTGCTCACACTTCCAAAATAGCGGTCTAGGATCTCAACAAAATGGTGAATTATTTCAAGAATCTCCAATTCATTGTCATCCTGATCAATGCACATGCAAAAGTAGAGGCTGGCATATCTGCAAATAAATAAAATCAAATGTCCATTAGTAAAAAAGCTGGAGAAGGTTCCCTCAAAACATGGGTTGTCTAAAACTGTCAAGTCACCTTTTATAAACAACTTTGAATCCTCTCCACTCCACAAAATTACAGAGCTTTGGACCTCGAGGGAGAATCACTCCACTGAGCTCCCGAATTACCTTCGAGAGGGAATTGATGCAGAAAGTGGATGCCAATAAAGTGAGATGATAGGCAATACACCAGACAAGCAACACAAAATAAGGAAAACTCATGTGCTTCTTTCCATAAGAAAAATAGATTAAAACAAAAAGAATTTCCAATTTTTAACACATCATCAAAAAAATATATGCGTTTCCCGAGATGCTCTAAGAAAATGTTTGACTATACAAGCTGATGGCCAACCAAGGGAATGGAGGAGGCCGAAGAGGAGCTAGTAAAAATAGATTTGAAGAGGTGCAACTCATCTAAATATTTCGTGCTGGGGAATGAAGAAACAAGATTCATGTAGCCGACCCCAACATAGTTGGCATAATAAGGCTTTGATGATGATAATGATGATGATTCCTAAATGCTCCAAAAATGCATATTTTGCTATTCAAGTCATCCAATTGTTATTTTCTTTTTTTTTCCTCAAAAATCCCTAAATTGATGTATAATGCACAAATCACATTTCAATCAACACGACTATAACCAACTAGGACTCAGCTGCAAGGATAAAGTCTGTTTGGATTCCCAAAAACTTGTGAGAATTATAGTTGCCAGACCGTCACATGTATTAATTGAAGCAAAGGTTGTGTATGACCACCCAGAAGAAGAGAAAAGCCTGCTTGTATTCCGAGAAACTGTTGAATAGAGTGATAATCATTACATTGTCTCATGCATTAATTCAGGGACAGGTTGTTGGCCAACCTTAATGCATGAAAGCCAAATCCTACTTGGCGCAATGCTTAAGCAAACCCTCGTTCGTGGAGGGGATAGAGAGGGGTTTGTGCCTTCCTGAGATGTCAAAAAAATCCTTTATTCCAAGAAAGGTCATTAACCAGTGCAGGTCCCACCGAATTAAGGTCCTAGGAGGGTCTAGTCTGGAGACAGACCTAGCCTTTGGCAATTTTTGTACAAAGTGACTGCTCACAAGTCTCAAACCTGCGTTATCACACATGCCACCTGAGACTTTTACAATTGCTTTTACAATTGCACCAAAGCAATTACCCTGGTCCTTTATTCTGATGAGAAATCAAAATTTTACTTCATCATAAAAAAGAGAGAACCAAATGCTTGTTTCATTTCAATTCTTTACCTCAACCACTGAATGAGAACATATTTGGTCTTAACTTTCAGTCAAAGGTGAATACATAAAATAGGCCAAAAGAGAGAAGCCTTTACAGCTATGATGCCCGGATACGGCATGGATACGATAAGGGCACGGCATGGATACGGAAGGGATACGGATTTTACACATAAAAAGTGAAGTATTGGATACGATACGACACGATATGTTGCCAATTTGAAGTATCCGTGCATCATAGCTTTACAGCTACTACAATTACTAAATCCTCATACAGTGATCCACTATCTTATCAGGAACAGGAAATAGCAAAATCATTGTACAGAAGTAAGAAAGTAAGCTAATGACTTTAAATTGGATTGAGATGAGATTTGTTAACTACAACGAGTATGAGAAATAGCATCTCATAGCATCATGAAAACAGTTAAATCTAGGGTTTTTCCCTTTTCTTGCCCCCTTACCTTCTTGAAAAAGGTATGGTCAGATTCCAATTAAAGGAAGCAAGTGAAAAATCTAGATTAATCATCCGTTCCAAAGAGAATATTAGCAGAAGATAAATAAAATGAAACAGTTGATTGGAAAAACATAAAAAAAATTCATACATGTGATCATTTACCTTGAATCTTTCCTTCTGAGAATAAGGAGAATACCATTTTGTCAACCTTATTTTGCCTTGTCGGCTAATAAGAAGCACAAAGTGAATCTGAAGAAAGGATAGAACCATAAGCTACTACAGTAAATCATACAACATGAAAAAAAAAAATGGAAAATGTCTCTGAAACCCACTGACAGTCCCCATACATACTACAAGGTAACAAAGCCTATGTTGTTTAATGATATTAAATTTTCAGCTGTCCATTTCGTCAATCCAACAAGAGTCTATACAGTACAACCAAAAACATAAGACTATGCAGTAACACATTAAGAACTTTAGTAACTAAACACACAAAGAGTTCTAATTTGACATAGCAGTGTGCCCTCAATAAATCTAAATTAGAAGCATGCTCCTCAACCAACCAAGCAAGGAACAGCAATGCATGACCTAGGTACATCGCCCAGTGCCAAGGAGCCATTTAAGTTCCCGACTAAATGGTTAAATTAATTCATCCCACCAGCATCCAATATGGCTATCATTTATTAGACCACTATCAACTATCTCATAGCATTAACTTGCCAGTTGTGACACTATCTCCTTATCCAAAATTGTAATCTCACTCTCCTTATCTACACAGAGAATCCGAGCAACAAATCGACATTACTGAATTACAATGGCTTATTTGAAAAAGACCTGCACGTCTGAAGAGCATAAAACAAGAATCTTATCATTCTAGAAATTCTTGAATATATACATAACACATGTCATGACAACATAATATATACATAATCTCAGATTTCATGACATATATTTCAAACACAATCACAGCTATTCTAACCTTTCCGCCTCTGTAATCACACCATACTGCTAGTGATGAACTCATCAAATTCTTAGACTCCAAATAACATGGACCTAAATACCAAATAATGATATAATCACTAATAACTCAGTAAGTGTGGAGAAAAAAAAAGAGAGTAAGATGTATTACTGGGGCAGAAATAGGTGCGGTCGCACCCACATGATTAGAAAAATTCACCCTGCCATTGCCCGCACCACCCAAACGAAAATCATGGATCCACCGTTGACTATTTCAACACACAATTGGCATCAATCAAAGTCATAAAAGCTTCTAATCATGGCATTTGCAACCATTGTTCTAAATTCTCTCAACTAAATAACAATCACTTACTTCCTCCAATCTACAGGATCTCTTGCCCATCCCTAATCCAAGAGGCCACGCCAAGTTGGGTGATCAAGAACCGTTACAATAGTACTATATTATACCAATCATGGGTTTAGCATGGTTGCTGCAAATCCCAGAAAACGATATCCAGAAAACAATTCAATGCAATTCAACCACTTCAAAGGGTGCCCAGATATGAATTAGCATCTGCAATACGAACCAGATCTGGATTTCAAAACGTAAACATACAAAGAACTAGAGCAAACTAAACATAGCCCTCCAGACATGGATATCTGATTTGATGAATTCTGTGAGAATCAGAGAACCCAACGCTTCCAACGGGGGAAAAACCTCTTTTTTGTTAGAAACGGAACAAAGGAAGAGACGAGAGATCGAAGCATCGAACACGTTACATACCATATCGGCCGAATCGCCTCTCTGGAGACCGAGATTCGAGGACTGCTTCGATTCGGACGCGAAGCGTTACTATAAAACCCTTTTGTAGAACGGCGAGCCTGAAAACCTGAAAGACGCCCAAGCCGGTTGGAAACACGAAAAAAAGCCATGGAAGAAAGAAAGGTCACCATTGCGAAAACACGATTGGGTGGGTCCCACTATGAATGTGGGCCATGGTTGAAGGTGATCAGGCCGTTGATGTAAGGTGGGGTGGCCCAAACTGTTGATGGTCTGTGGACTATCATTGTAAATGAGTGGACAATTCCAATGATCAATGTGGGGATTGATTGATCTCAATGGTCCATTGAGCCAACGTTGCAGATCGAGCTTCAAATCCACAGTGGTAGGGCGAGAAAACAAGAACGCCATTTTCTATTTTTTTTTCTTATTTTCTATTTTATCTTTTCCTTCAACGCACTCATGGCTAAGTGGCAGAAAGCCTATTTCTTTACTAAAATTTAAAGGATTCATATATGTGGAATTTCTAATTTCTCTTTTGACTTTTAAGCATAATGAATGGATTTGCGCAATAGGGTATTGCATTTAAATCCCCATAAATTTAGTCCACGCGCCCCGTGTCTAGAAGGTTAGTCCTGATGGTCTAATACCCCGGAACTACATTAAAAAAGTGATTGAAAATTTAAAATTCTGATAAAGAAATATTGCAATTGCAAAAGTCATTGGATAAGCATTTACATCATGTCTATGAATTTCGAATATCTCATCAAATTTATGGTAAAAAAACATCTCGATCACTCAAATGCTCAGAAATCAATCTACGGGTCTCTATGTTTATCAATTCTTATCGTCGCCAATTTGGCAAGATATAATAAAAATAATAATCATAATAGAACAAATCAACTTTGAGTAAACGTCAAATGAGTGACAAATTGGCATTAAATAAAGTGACCAGTTTTTAATGCTTCACACAACATTACACTTGTGAGGAAAGTTTTAGCCAAATCACAATCAGAATACTGATGGAATAAGGCGACTTCTGACCACCTAATGTAAAGAATCTTTTCACCCTCTTTTACATGCATGTACATTCAATTGTTGGGAGTTGGAACGGAGTCTCCATCTGACAGGGCATTGGTATAATGAAGAGCTGGAAGAAGATTACCATGAAGTACAAGAATTACCCGAAATGCAAGTGCTCACACGTTGTCGATCGAGTAAAAAGAAACCCGCTTATGGGTTCCTATAACCACACGGAGAGAGGCATCAATAATTAAACTTCCTTAATCATCCGAGTTACTAGAATTGCTTGGGATGATTGAAAAGCATTGAACAAAATGTTCTCATTCAATGATTCAACCCCAACAAGACCCAAGGCTCACGCCATTTTCTCTTTCCCACACCTTGAAGATCATCATGTTACTTGTAATTTGCTATTATAGAGTGGTTTGATCTCCACCCATTGCAATCATAGGATAACTCTTCCCTGGACCACCATTGTCTATCAGTCCCCTGGCCATTCCAAAGCTCTCTTGAAACCATTTCACTTGGACCCAAAGCCCGGCGTCTCTCAGAGCATTCATGGCTGACTTATACAACCTCTCATCCAACTCTAACCCCTCGGACTTGATATCTTGGAGAAGATTAAGCAAGTCATTAATCCTACTTGTCTTTGAGAACACACCAACTATGATTCCGGCCATAGATCTATCGATCTTGCCCCCATTCATCTTGAACTCCCGGTAATACCTTAGGCACTCATCAAACTCTCGAGCCTTGCTATAGGCACTGATAATACTGGTATAGGTAATCTTGTCAGGTGCAACTTTCCTACGTTTCATCTCCTTCCACAACTTCTCCACCTGCTTCAAATTCATGTCCCTTCCATGCATGTCTATGAGGGAATTATACACCCAGACATTAGGAGAACACCCTTTTTCTTTCATCTTAGCCACAAGCCTCATGGCCTCCCTTAATTTGCCAATCTTCCCATACATAGAAATCATGTTAGAATAAGCAACAACACATTTGTCAAAACCCTTCTTCCCCATTTCAGCAAATGTCATCTCAGCCTTGTGATAAAGCCCTAAACGGCAATAGACGTTGATGATCGATGCATAAGTTACCTGACCTGGTTCACACCCTAATGACACCAACTCCTCATAAACCTTAATTGCAGCTCTAAGTGCCCTCCTTTTGGCATAACCATTGATGACCGAGCAGAAGATGCAATCAGAAGCTCTAAATTGCATCTCCCTCATGATGATAACGGTTTCTCGGGTTTTCTCAATCAGCCCTTCTTCCACATACATCAATATTAGTTTCAAAAAGATAACAGGATCCTTGAGCATACCATTTTCTCTTGCTTCTTCAAACAGATCTTCAGCTGCCTTCACCTCTCTAATGCTCGCAAAAGAGGAGATTAAATACAAGTAAAATGAAGAATCAGGCGTAATGCCTTTTCCTGTCATTTCTCTAAAATACTTCAGAGCTTCAAAAGCTCGACCGGTTTTCCCCAAAGAATTGCACAAGATTGCATAGATCTGAACTGATGGTTCCAATTTCCGCTTTTCAAATTCAGAAAACGCAGACACAACTTTCTCCATGTCGCCAACTTTGTGGTATGCTTCCATGATTTGGCAATAACAGTCATGATCCGGCAAGATCCCAATGTCTTTCATCCCTTCATACACAGAAATTGTGCTGCCATACATATGGAGTTTGTTATAGCTTAGCATTGCTGATTGAATTGCTGAAACAGCAAGCTCTCCTTCCGATTTGAGAATCCCAAGCAAGCTCTTTGCTATCTTGAACTTCCTAGCCTTGATGCAATTACCCACCAATCTAGAACATATATTTCGATCGGGAAAAGCTCGAAAAGCCTTACAGTCATTTAATACTACCAAGATTGAGTTCCATTGCTTAGATCTGAGCAAATACCTGATCAGAAGCTTCAACATCTTGGGGTCCGGTTGGAAATTCGGTTTTGTTTTTGCTTGCTGGTAGCTTTCAAAGGCTGGACCTTCAACTTTAGAATCATCCTTGCACAGGTTTATTATCATTTGATTGAGATTTGAACCATTTGACTGAAGGGACTGTTGTGGAATTGGGAATTCTGGGTGGAAATCACTGATACAGAGCTCATCAGAAGCATCTTCAAGGAGAGGAGAGGGGGATTGGGAGGAGGTGGCGAGGAGCAAACGGCGATTCGGAGATGGGAGAGACAAAAATGGAAGGGTTGGGATAGAAATTAGGGTTTTGGAGAAGCTTTTGAGGGATGGAATGGGACTGAAAGAGGACCAATCTGAGGAGTTGGAGATGGTCATGGCAGCCATTACAAAGCAAGAGAAGGAAATGTGTGGAGCGTGTGAAAACACACTATATATATATACCTTATCCCAAGCGGATTTTTCCTGATTGGAATATCATATGAACCACTAAATGTCTGACACATGGCATAAATGTTAACAGAGAAAACAGTTCAGCCTTTTCTGAGCTTGAGATGAAAATGAGAAGAATCTGTTGGCTACAAGAAAATCATGCTAGCACCTTCCTTTGGCCTGTGGGGCAGGCAGACATATGCTTCAATCCAAATCATCCAAGTAGTAGGCCCCATACTAGTGGGCCACTACCCCTTGATCATGTAAATCTAAGAATCTTATTGGCCCAAAAAAATTGATGGACGATACAGATTCAACAGAGTCACTGATAAGATAGACAACCAAGATGTCCAAGTGGCATGTGAGGGAGATTTCTGTTGGCCAAGTGGGTCTAGACCATAATTGGGTTCAGTATTTGAGGTGATTTTCTTAATGATATTAGAAATTTTATGTTTTGTCAAACAGTAGTTTTCTAATAGGTTAGGACTTTCCTTTTTTCTGAGATAGAGTTCTTAGGGGATAAGGATGTAATGATTATATATATGATGTAATCTGTGACCCTAGAGAGAGGCTGGAAGAGGCTGAGATTCCAAGGCTGTGGTTTCACAAATTGGAGGATAACCTAGTGGAAATTGGTTTTCCGTGGACGTAGGCATCTTTGCCGAACCACGTAAATCGCTTGTCTTCTTGTGTGGTTGATTGTTGATCTTAGTTGCTTACGCACACACACGCACAAGTGGTATCAAAGACTCGAAGTTGTGCGTGGAAGATCAGCGGGACGAGGAGAGATCAACGTCGTGATCTCTGCTGGGCCACATACTTTAGTTTCTCTGTTTTAGGAAACAGAGTAAATCGATTTTTGCAGCCCACCGGAAGAAGAAGACAGAGAGAGGGTTCTGTTGCTTGCGATCTTCATCGGAGAAGTGTTGACAGCCCTGCCGGATTTCTCTGGAGGAGGAAGACCGAAAAGGACAACAAAAAAAAAAAAAAAAGGCTGCAACTCACCGGTCGCCACTGCCAAAGATCGCCAGCCGTTCGATATCGCCGCTGTTTGCCGTCGCCGTGTCGTGGCCGTGCCTCGCCGCTGGTCGCCAGCGCCGCTGCAGACCGTGGAGTGCTCCACCGTCTGCAACCGGGTTGCAGAGAACAGACGCCTGTTGAAGGAGACGACCTAGGTTATGGGTTTTTTTAGTTTGGGTTGGGTCAGTTTGACCTGACCCGCCATGGAGAGAAAGCCCAGAAGCAGCACGAGTACAGGTTCAAGTTTCGGGTTGGGTCAGACCCAACCCGTGGAGGAAAGCCTAGTCATCAGCACAGGCAGTTTGCAGTTCAGGTCGGGTTGACCTGAACCCGTTCGTAAGCAGTCGGTCCAGCCCGTTAGAAGCTGACAACGTCAGCCGACGTCATCGGACAAACGGTCAACAGCCAGAGTTGACTAGATTGACGGCAGAAGTTTATTTCTACGATATCTTGATCATCCGACATCCGATCGGAGATCCGTTTGCTCCTACGGACTCGTTTCAAGCAGATCTACGGATTGTGAAGGAAGATTGGCTGTTTGACCAAATCAGAAGCGTAGAAAACCGTTTTTGCGATATCGGAGCCATCCGGAGTTGGATTTCAGATCCGTTTCTTTCAGCGTGCTTGTGTTGACGAGATCTACAGTTAGTGCAGAAGTTAAGGTTAGTGTTAGTTGTTTGTTTTTTCCTATTGCTTAATTTAATTAAGATGGAGAACAATACTATCAACACTACCATGGTTAAGCTCAACCGTTCTAATTGGTTGATCTGGAAACCGAAGATGAAGGACATTCTTTATTGCAAAGACCTTCATGATCTCGTTGAGGAGGATAGTGCCCGACCAAAAGATATGCAAAATGCTGAATGGAACAAGCTGTATAGAAAAGCGATTGGTCACATCAAACAGTGGGTTGATAATAGCATATTTCATCACGTGTCTAATGAAACCAATGCGAATACCCTTTAGAAAAAGTTAGAAGCAATGTATGATAAAAAGACCACGGTGAATAAAACCTTCTTGATCAGAAAGCTTGTGAATATGAAATTCAAGGATGGTAGTTGGATCAAAGATCACATCAATGAGTTCCAAAGTGTGGTAAATCAGTTAGCTACTATGAAGATGATCCTTGATGATGAGATGCAAGCTTTGTTGCTTCTGAGTTCTTTGTCGGATACATGGGAGACATTGGTTGTTTCCTTGAACAACTCTCTCCAGATGGTGTGTTGTCCATGAGTCAGGTTACCAGTAGTCTACAGAATGAAAAAACTAGGAGGAAATTTGTAGGGACAGATAATGCGCATGCCTTTGTTACTGAGAACAGGGGGAGGAGCAAGAGTAGAGGACCAAAGGGGGGTCGTGGCAAGTCTAGAGATGAATCACAGGCCAAGTCTAGCAGTGAATCACAGAGCAAGAAAAAGTTAATAAAATGCTTTTTTTGTGGCAAGATGGCCACATCAGGAAAAATTACTTTGCCATGAAGAAATAGAAAGGATCCAACAATGAGAAAAAGGATGACAGTGATAACACTACAGCTACTTTGGAACAGGAAGTAGTGGTGCTCGCCGACGATGATGATAAGTGTTTGAGTGTTGCAGATGGTCATGTTGAGTGGGTTGTTGACACAGCAGCATCCTACCATGCTACTCCCTGCAGGGAGGTGTTCACGACGTACAAAGCAGGTGACTTTGGTACTGTGAAGATAGATAACACGAGTCATTCAGAGATTGTTGGTATCGGTGATGTCTGCATTAAAACTGATATTGGTTGCACACTGACGCTGAAAGATGTGCGACATGTTCCTAATCTGCGGTTGAATCTGATTTCCGGGACTATATTAGATCGTGCAGGTTATGAGAATTACTTTGGAAATGATAAATGGAAGCTCACTAAAGGGTCTCTTATTATTGCGAGAGGAAAAACAGGTAATACTCTTTATAAAACACAAGTAAAACTGTGCAAAGATGTATTGAATACAGTTCAAGGCAATTCCTCTCTAAATCTGTGGCATAAGAGGTTTGGTCATATGAGTGAGAAAGGACTGCAGATGTTGGTAAAAAAGGATTTAATTCCTTACTCCAAAGGTATATCCCTCGACCCTTGTGATTGTTGTTTGTATGGTAAACAGCATAGGGTTGCTTTCTCTTCGACATTAAAATTGAAATCAAATGTGTTGGATTTGGTATATTTTGATGTTTGTGGTCCCATGGAGGCAGAATCATTGTGTGGCAATAAGTTCTTTGTCACGTTTATCGATGATGCATCCAGGAAAGTCTAGCTTTATCCGTTGAAATCAAAGGATCAAGTGTTCCAAAGTTTTCAACAGTTTCATGTCAAGGTTGAAAGAGAAACAGGTAAACTCTTGAAGTGTCTCTACACAGATAATGGGGGTGAGTACACATCCAACCAGTTCAAAAGCTATTGCTTGAAGCATGGCATACGACATGAAAAGACAGTTCCTAATACTCCACAGCACAATGGTGTGGCAGAGAGAATGAACCGCACTATTTTTGAGAAGATGAGATGCATGATAAGATTAGCACAGTTGCCTAAATCATTCCGGGGTGAAGCCGTTCTGACTGTCATTTATCTGATTAACAGATCTTTCTCAGTTTCTTTGAATTATGATCTTCCAAAGAGAAGATGGACAGGTAAAAATGTTTCCTATTCACACTTGAAGGTGTTTGGGTGTAAAGCGTTTGTACATATACCAAAGGAGTAGTGTACCAAGTTGGACGATAAGGCAGTGAGTTGCATCTTTCTTGGCTATGGTGGAGATGAGTTTGGCTACAGGTTATGGGATCCAGCGAAGAGGAAACTTATCAGAAGTAAGGATGTGGTTTTCCATGGAGACCAGTTCTTTGAAGATGTTGAGAAGCTTGAAAAATCTTCTGAGATAGTTGATGGAGTAGTTGATCTCACACCGACTCCTTCTCCGGTGCAGACTACAGGTGGAGAAGGTGGACAAAATGATCCGGATCGTGATGAGGCACAGGGGTTGCCAGATGATTAGGGTGTTGAACAGGGGGAGTTGCAGTCTCCTCGGTTGGAAACCACGGAACCTCAAGTTAGGAGGTCTACATGAGAGCGTCAACCATCAACTAGGTATCCTGCATCCGAATATGTTTTGCTCACTGATAAGGGAGAGCCTGAGAGCTTTCGAGAAGCAATGACTCATGCTGATAAAGATGAGTGGATGAAGGCTATACAGGATAAGATGAGTTCTTTGAAGAAGAACAAGATATATGAGCTGGTGCAACTTCTTAAAGATAGGAATGTTCTGAAAAACAAATGGGTGTTCAAGCTGAAAAAGGATGAGAATGGAAAACTGGTGAAGCACAAAGCACGATTAGTAGTAAAAGACTTCGCACAGACGAAGGGTATCGACTTCAGTGATGTTTTCTCTCCTGTTGTGAAAATGACTTCTGTTAGAGTCGTCTTGGGTCTAGCCGCCAGCATGGACTTTAAGCTTGAACAGATGGACGTGAAGACTGCGTTTCTCCACTGTGACTTGAAAGAAGAGATCTACATGACTCAGCCAGAGGGGTTTGCAAGTTGAAGAAGAGTCTCTACGGGTTGAAGCAAGCACCGAGACAGTGGTACAAGAAATTTGATTCATTCATGTTGAGTCATGGGTACCGGAGGACAGCTGCAGATCATTGTGTCTATGTTCGTCGATTTATCGATTGCAGGTTCATCATCCTTCTTTTATATGTAGATGATATGCTGATAGTTGGACAAGATAGCAAGTTAATTGGCAAGTTAAAATAGGAGATGTCAAAGTCGTTTAACATGAAAGATTTGGGTCCCGCACGAACGATATTGAGCATACAAATACGTCGTGATAGGAGTTCCAAGCAGCTATGGTTGTCATAGGAGAAATATGTTGAACGAGTACTTGAACGGTTCAACATGAAGAATGCTAAGTCAGTTAGCATACCTCTAGCCAGTCACTTCAAACTAACAAGCGCTTGTGTCCTACTACAGATGATGAAAAGGAACGGATGGCATGTGTTCCTTACTCTTCTGCTGTGGGGAATCTTATGTATGCCATGGTTTGTGTCACAACCCGAGCCCAGGGACCGGGGGTCAGAGGAAGTCTAACCAATGACACACGTACTCCCGTGCATGCACACCTGGACCCCGTCTAAGCATACACCCACAAGGGATCATTCACACGTGTAAACAACTGTACGCGAAAGCTGTACGTATCAAGGCATATAGCAATATACCAAAAATACAATGGATTACAAAAGATCATAAACTGATAACAAGAACAATTTACAAGAACGTATGACAATATAGTGGGCTTACAACAATCAAAAATCAAAATACAGATATCACTCAAAGCCCACATTACAATTACAGAAAACCCCCTCAATGGAAACGGACTCAAATGAATGGGGAGAACAAAATGATGCCAACCGTACTCTGGAGGATGGATCAAGTCCACTCCTCTAGGCCGGAGGGGGCCTCGCGAGCCTTTCCTGGAGTCGGGTCGACCGACGCAGGATCGGGAGAGGGATCTGAGCCTGCAACACACAAAGACAACGAATAAGTACAACGACTTAGCAAAGTATAAGCAACAAGAAGATAACACGAATTGTGTCTAATCATGAATCATAATCACAGTGCAAGGTCCATAGATATCATGTTCGTCTACTAAGCAAATGTGCAAACGAATAAGCATGCTGTAAGAATCATAAACAGATAACAGTCAAAGTGGCTACTACATTGGCCATTTTCTCCCTTACGAGAGCGGACGGAATGAGAACACCAGCGACCGGGCCAGGGTACGCATGGGTCTCTAGTTCCCGGGGTCCGGAGTCCCAGGACAGAACACTCTGCAGAGGCAAACACATAAACTAAACCAAAGTTAACCCCGTCGGGTATCCTAAGGCTGAGGCTCAGTAGTGCCAATACCAATCACAATCAAATCGGATGATGCACCTCAATCAATCAATCATATCATATCACATACCACATACAGATCTCACATATCACGCTGAACAAACAATAGGAAGTGCATCGCATATACTGATACTGAATGCAATTAAGCTGCTACTGAACTGAAGGTACATAAGCAATAACGGAAGATACTGAATGTGAATAACAATACTGAATGCGAATAAGCAAGACTGAAGCATGGGTAGCTAAATACCCAGAACAATTTAAGCACTGACTCAAGTACTAATAGCAATTAAGCACTGGTGCAAGTACTCCAATGGAGCAACGGTAAAACACAATACACAATACACAATAATAGAATGGTCCCGCCCGGGCTTCGCTCTGGGGTTGCTGCATTTCCCACAGAATCGAGAGGTCCAGCGCAGAACACATAAGAGGGCATAACCGTAATCAATATGCTGTACAAATCAACAAATCAAGTACTGATACGAATCAAGGATCAATTACAAGCCAATTCTACACTAATTATCCAGTGTTTCTAACCGTGCATGTTGATGTAGTTTTAAGTTATCCGATGCACCATTGTCTAGTGTTGCAGTGTCAAGAGTGTACACCGAAGTCCCTTAAACCAACACCCATGGGGAGGTGCTAAACAACTGGATAACCGCATGAATGATTCACAGCCCTTGAGATCATTCATGTCATTCAGACATTCCATTAGGCATGTTCAGGTTCGCTACATTCTAACATGAAAGTCATATACGGTCTTTTGCTTATACCTAGTCCTTTTCATTCCATTCTCAGGGTCTCACGGTGTAGCCGTAGGTGACCTTACGGCTTAGCCGTGGCATCTTACGGCTTAGCTCTACTATGCACTGCGGCTGAGCCGAGGTTCCCCCAATTGTCCATCCGGATTTACGGCTCAACCGTATTTTGCTCTACGGCTCAGCCGTATCCTGGTCCACGGCTTAGCCGTAAGACAATGTACGGCTTAGATCAGGCTGGGCCGTAGAAGAATGGCAATTTGCCAACTCTCAGTTATTTTCAGATAACAGTCTGTACTGTTCTACGGTTAGGGTTACGGCTGGGTCTCGGCTTAGCCGTAAGCCATCTTACGACTTAGCCGTAGCACATTTCACGGCGTAGCCGTGTGTGCACGGAGTCATTTTTCCTGTAACAGATACAGTCATACAAAAACGGGACAAAACAACTGAAAACAGCAAGATAACAGTGAAACAAGCTCAATGGGGCTGTCTAATACTGAGAAATACAATGAAGCATAAAAACACAACAATCAAATCCATATCAATCGGTGTTCATACAACTTGAGCTTATACTTGCCTTACGAATGAAAATCACTTCGTTGCTTGGCTCAGTCCTCCGGAAACACACACGAATGAGCTCCTTTCTTCCTCCCTCAAGCAATCGAAACAGAGATGGAGAAGAGAGAAAGAGAGCTGACGAGAGAGAGACGAGCTGGAGAGAGACAGAGGCGATCGAAAGAAAGAAATGGAGTTGGTGAGATATTTATAACTTAAATTGAGTCCAAATTGCACTTAAGTCCAAACAGTTTACACAATTATCAGTTTGAGTCAAATGACGGTCCAACGAGAGCGAACGAAATCATTCGGATCCAAGACAGTTACAAAGATCGATAAGCTCAACGAAATACACGCGATGACGTCCAAATGATGCAAAACTGACAAGGTCAATCAAAAGCCAAAATTACGAAAAAGGGCTCGAACTACCTAGACCATGTCAAACTCAAGCCAAACACTCGCTCTAAGACTCAAACCAAAGAAAAACAAAATCAAAACACTCTTAACGCTCAAATCACACACCATTACTCACTAATCCGGATCAACTCGGGTCGGAGTGTTACAGTTTGTACACGGACAGACATTGCTCATGCTGTGAGTTTAGTAAGTAGATTTCTCTCTAACCCTGGAAAAGAGCATTGGGAAGCAATGAAGTGGATCTTTAGGTATTTGAGAGGTACTTCCAAGGTGTGCTTGTGTTTCGAAGGCTCAAAACCAGTGGTGGAAAGTTATACTGATGCTGATTTTGCAGGCGATCTTAATCGTCGGTTGTCGACTTCTGGTTACTTATTTACTTTCGTAGGGGGGCTATCTCTTGGCAATCGAAATTGCAGAAGTGTACAGTACAGTCTACAACTAAAGTGGAATACATAGCTGCTAATGAAGCATGGAGAGAGATGCTTTGGTTGAAGAGATTCCTTCAAGAACTAGATTTGAAGCAAGAAGAATATGTAGTTTATTGTAATAGTCAGAGTGCTATGGATTAAAGTGAGAATGCTACATATCATGGTCGCATGAAGCACGTTGATATCAAGTACCATTGGATTCTTGAGGTGATCGAGAAGAACTTCATGAAGTTGGAAAAAATTCACTTGGACAAAAATCCCTCAGACATGATGACAAAGGTTGTGTCTAAGAGAAAGCTGGAGCTATGTTCAGAGTTGGCAGGGCTGAACTCCCAGTAAGAGGTTCAGGGCATCTCCCCATGGTCTGGAGGGGGAGATTGTTGGCAAAGTGGGTCCAGACCATAATTGGGTTCAGTATCTGGGGTGATTTCCCTAATGATATTAGGAATTTCCTATTTTGTCAAACAATAGTTTTCTAATAGGGTAGGACTTTCCTTTTTTATGAGATAGAGTTCTTGGGGGATAAGGATATAATGATTGTATATATGATGTAATCTGTGACTCTAGAGAAAAGCTGGAAGAGGCTGAGATTTTAAGGCTGTAATTTCACAGATTGAAGGAAAACTTAGTGGAAATTAGTTTTCCGTGGACGTAGGCATCTTTGCCGAACCACGTAAATCGCTTGTCTTCTTGTGTAGTTGATTATTGATCTTGGTTGCTTACGCGCACACGCGCACAACAATTTCTCCATCAACAGCAGGGTCCACGATCTCATTGCCTGAACTGGTACAAAATGGGCATCACAAGCTCCCATGGTCGATAGAGGGGCTGTGCAACCCCTGTGCACCAGTCTGTTTGTTGAGACAGGATTATCACAAAGAAGGCAATTCAATTGCCAACATCAGCAATCGTCTCTGCGGCAATCCTTGGATGCCTAGGTTCCAACACAAGACGATGAAAATGGGCAGTAAAACAAAAACGTATATGAAAAATTGTCCAAATCAGATCTGGTACGATGTATTTTTCATCAAACCTACTTCTGGATACTGTGGATCAAATGCTCATTTACATGGCAAAGCTTTGGACAAAAATACCCTTCTAATAAGACAAGACCCGTCAATCACATTTGGTAACAAGTGAAGAATCCGTAGGTATATGTAGATTTGAGAGTTCCTCGCTACCATATATTTGAGGATTCCTCATTGAGGATTTGTTTAGCTAAAGATTTTACATTAATCTCAATGCGCATCAGGGCAAATAGCCAAGAAAAATTGATGCCAACTGTAAATCCACACAATCAAGGATTTCCAAATCTCATGTGGGACAGTCGAGAATGAAACTCCTCAAAGCCCAAAATCCATGAGGATTTACAACTACAAAACATCGATTTTCAAATCCTCCAATAGAAAACCGATGAGGAATCCTCAAGGATTTGGTTGCAAACGTGACCACCTTTAATCAGTTACACGGTTATGTGTTTAAGATGCATGCATTGTAATGAGATCCATTGAATCATCTTCAAAACTGTTCAGACTCGAAATATATGAAAGAAATGAAAGGAACAAACAAACCCAGAGATCGAGAGAGAGAGAGAGAGAGAGAGAGAGAGAGAGAGATGACTACTGATTTATAGAAGATACAAAACATGAAAGTATGAAGCTATATTATTCTAAACAGTAATGAGCAAACGACTTGTGAAGATGCTAAACTACAAAACCAACATTCTGAAGTTCAAGACCGAGTACAGACGAGTAGGACCACAACATCTAGTGTTTTTTGTCTATTATTTGTTTTCCTGACAGGAATGCATGTCAAAGCACACATGCACTCTTAACCAGAAAATCAGAAAGATACTCGGATACCAAGCAAAGCCATCAACTGCGCGATGAACTCAGGGTGCCCAGGCCAAGCCGCTCCGGTCACTAAATTGCCATCAGTGAAGCACCGATGTATCGGCTGAGGCTCCAACCATGTTGCTCCTGCTAGGACTACATTAAGCTTCACGGCAGGGTACGCTGTGCATTTCTTTCCCTGTAATATGCCATAGGCACAACACAGCCAAAAACATAAAATTAGCCTCAAGTCTCAAAAGCTACACACAGGACCAGTATCGTGATATTCATGTGAAAAATTGGGTTTGGGTGCGGGTGTGGGTTTTTTTTTTTTTTTTTCCAAAGTGGGGCGGGGTAACTGAGCAGCACAAGGGAAATGTGCATTGCAAAATACAACATTGAATGCCCTTTACTGGAGCTGTACATCAGAAACGTACCACACAAACCAGCAGTTTCAAGCAGATATAGCCATATAGGTAACATGAAATTAAGCTCTTTCTAGGAGAATCGCAATTTTCCTGTTTAGATTTTAAGGTAAATGTCAACCAACATGTCATCTTGTAGAGGAGACTTACGTTCTCTCAGCCCCAGAAAATGTGCCCATTTCTTCTCTTACCAATTTTAAATAACTGTGATTAAAACTTCATATAAGAATTGAAACAAGAGCACTATAGTCTATAAATCCATATTCATGCTCAATGAAATTACCTTGAGAACATCAGCAGCTGCCAAAATCTGCTGTCCATGGCAGATGGATGCAACCGGTTTTCCTGCCTTCATAAATTGCTTCACCAAAGCAATGACCTTCACATCCAACGCAAGGTACTCAGGAGCTCGGCCTCCAGGGATTACAAGAGCATCATAGCTTGAAGCATCTACACTTTCAAAGCTTGCATTCAGAGTGAAATTGTGGCCAGGCTTTTCACTGTAAGTCTGGTCACCTTCAAAATCATGGATAGCTGTGGGGCAGACTTCACCAGCCCCCTTTTGGGGACAGACAGAATCAACCTTACAGTCGAGAGCTTCAAGGGCTTGGAAAGGAACCATGACCTCATAATCTTCCATGAAATCCTGCAATAAAAGGGAAAAAAAGAGGAGAGAGAAGGGATGTAATCCTGTAGAAAAAGGGGAGAAATAGAGAGGAGGGGAAGGGGGTAGGGGGAGCAGCATTCAGAACTGCATCCTCTATGAATACTAGTGTGAAATCACATGGAAACTTGTGTGAAAATAGGTGTGGGTGGGCAACAGTTGGATTTCTATATGACATCATAAGCTGATCTGCATGCACCTGCCCCTCAGGTTTCAAGGAAAGAAAGAATCCAACTAGTGTCCATCATTAGAGGAAGTGGGTTTCATAAGCATTATTCAAAAGG
This sequence comes from Sextonia rubra, assembly GCA_037013555.1. Taxonomy (NCBI): domain Eukaryota; kingdom Viridiplantae; phylum Streptophyta; class Magnoliopsida; order Laurales; family Lauraceae; genus Sextonia; species Sextonia rubra. Next base: position 55,696,668 of record JASUAD010000013.1, on the reverse strand, counting down.
TGCAACGTTCCAGCCAATTGAACTTTTAAGAAACTAAACCCACTGATACATGTTACCCATTAGAAAGTAAAAAATGAATTGTAGTAGCTGAGTTTGAGAATGATTGAACTCTTTGAATTAGAAATGAATAAATTATTTTAGATTATTAATATTTAGTGGAAGCACTTGTGCATCCCTACAAAAGTGATGCAATGTTCGCCAACAAAGCAAGCAGTTTACTAGTTAGGCATCTCCCACTAAGATTCATGAGGACTGTTAGCCGCTTCCAGTCTTTATAGAACTGAAGATGGATGCAATAACCATGGTTTTAAATTGGTATCAGTAACTGACTCAGTTACCATTGAGTCCAAGTCCGCTTGGACCCCTCTGATTTTTCCAGTCCTGCTAATGCAAAAAAAAAAAAAAAAAAAAAAGACACTGTTCAAGGGCTTTGCAAGTTCTCATAGGAATTCCTGTTGTCTGGAAAATAAGCATCTATGAGGAATCAGAGATTGGTACATACAGTTTGACAATACATATAGTTTTAACAGTTACCCCACAAAGAAACAGAATCTGCTTATTTGAACCAGAAATGGTTCCTCCAAGTGCCTTCACAAAAAGCCGAATAAATTCGGGATGCCCCTCGTATGTTGCTCCAGTTATGAGATTACCATCAACGACACATTCAGCCATGGTAGCTGGTTCTACCCAATGAGAGCCTGCAGCAACTAGAACAGGTTTTACAGGGGGATATGCAGTGCACTTTCGCCCTTTAACCAAATTTGCAGCGGCCAAAATCAACTGTCCATGGCAAATGGATGCAACTGGTTTTCCAGAAGTAAAGATCTTAGTTACAATGTCCAGAACTGAATCATCCATGGCAAGATACTCAGGGGCTCTTCCCCCCGGTAAAATTAACCCATCATACTTATTTGCATCAATCTCTTCAAAGGTTGCATTGAGAGTGAAATTGTGACCTCGGGACTCGGAGTAGGTCTGCATCCATGGAAGTACATTAAAATGAAAAGTGAAACTGAATTAATACGTAAAGTCACACAATATGATAGAATTCACACATCTCAAAAAATAAATAAATAAAAAGCATTAACACGCTCCTATTCTTTTTGTGAAAGTGGGTAAGCCATGGGCATTTGTAGTTCAAGCATGCACATATGAATGTAAGAAACCAAGGAATTCAAGAGGCAAAAGGCTAGCTTTCCTACAAGATCGCTATGAAGTATGGACATGTTATTTTATGCAATGCTATTATGATTGTGGCTGATCCCATCTTCTCCTTTTCTTCCTTTTTCAATTTTCTTTCATGGATCACGAGGGGTATAGAGCAGGTAGCTTCAGGGCATAGTGGGTTGGATTTAATGAGAGTTTGAGTTGATTTGAGTGAAAATTTTGTACCATTAGGGTTTTTTATTCTTTAATCTTGGTAGAGGTTTGAGCATTTGCTTGAGCTAATTCCAACTGAAGATTATGTTGAAGGAGTTGCCCAACTTGGGGCAGGACCCATCTTATTATGAAATTGTTGATGAAATCATGGTTGGATTTGGAAGGTAGAAAGGGTCAGATTAGTAAAAACCCAGAATCCTACTCTGAAAGGAGCATTCAGTTTTCATTTGTAGGGGTGCATAAGGTTGATCTGAGTTGTAAAATCAACTGTGTTGAGTTGGGTAATGCTAATGGGATGGACTCAGTGAAAGCTGAAAAGTATAATTATTTGGGGATTTCTATTTGAACATTCCTAGGGAGGAAAAAGACATTTTTAGTCATTTTACCTGCTCAATCTTAAGTCACTGGCAAGCAACTGTTTCCAAGTTACCTCAAAATATTAGGGACCTTTGTTGATGTTACCATTTCATTGAACCCTTCCTTTATATTAGGTAGACTTGAGAGACTATTTTGAAATTTTTCGAGTTAAGCAGAGTTCGATAATCCAACCTTTTCAGGTCATCACCAGCAATGAAATGACTGGAAGTACAAAATAAAGCTTAAATTTATAAATAAGGATCCACCTCTCACAACAACTGGGTTCTCCATTTCCATGTTCAAATTAAACTTGAAAGTCAGCAGCATCAGCTAATAGAAATACAATCAGTCAATACACAATCTACTGTAACAAGAGAAGACATGATTCCATGTTGCTCTATATTTGACCCATTATTTCTCCTTTAGGACATATCCCCCCACAATCTAGAGCTGATTTCTAATAAGAAACGCTCCTGAGAGAGCATCAGAAATTTTCCAACCAAGATGAGGGGAAATAAGGAGGTGACTGGAAGTCAACGAAAGATAGCCCCACTTCCCAACAAGATCTGAACACGATTGGAACATTACAAGATTTAATTCCAAATTATTTCTGCATCTCCTATGTTTGCAGGTAGTGAATTTCACTCCTGACCATTCAACTGAAATCAGTCTGTGATCACAAATTGGAGTCATAACCAAATAAAAAGGCCATCATCCACTGCAAAATCTCCATGACCAACATCATCTAATACTCAAACATCAATCTGGGGTCAGTTTAAAGAGCACCCCACACTGAAATTTCACCACCCCAGATCGTTCCTTTCCCATAACAAGTTCAGAACGTCAGAACCAAACCAAGAATCGTTACAGTCATTTGAACAAAAAGATAGAAGGCCAAATTCACCCAACAAAAATTTCATAAATCAAGAGAAAGGAGAGGTGAACAAGCACCTGATGACCGCAGCCCTGATGGACAGCTGTACGGCAGTTATCACCCGCTTTCTTCCCAGGGCAAGCTGCATCCACTGAGACTCCGTAAGCTTGCAATGCTTGAAAGGGAACCATAACCTGAAAAAACCGAACACAACGCATACTGAAAACAATTGAACTTGGAAAGAAAGGGATATATGTGAAAGGAATCAATCAATAGATGAAATGAAGAAGATGATAACACTAAAAACATTGATACCTCATAGTCTTCCGTGTAATCGCCGCAGATGATAAGAACGGATTTATGAGATTTTGGACTCGCCATTTTCTTTGTTTCTCTTTGGTGATGGTAGAGGCTTAGATAGGGAGGGAAAGTAGGGATTACAGTGAAGTAGGAGTCAGGAGTGAGGTGCCTCTCCTCATTTGTATCGGATAATAGTGGCATATGACCTTCTTTTTGCTCGAAATTACAAGCACGACAATGGATCCTTGGGAAAGTTTCCGTTTAGTTCGCCGAGGGCACGTTTGTGTAACGTCGTAAAAATATATAATTTAATTAATAAAAAAATTAAAATTAAATAATTATAAAAAGTTTATTTATTTTCCTTTTTATCTCTAAAATAGTGATAACACCAAATGAGAATTTTAATGTAGCAAAAAAATATTTTGCTTTATAAAAAAATTTAATTTATCAAAAATTTTAGCTCAAAATAAAATGAAATGTAAAAATATAATTTATGTAGCTGACTCCAATATAGTTGGAATAAAACTTTGATAATGATGATGATAATAAAAAAAATTTTGCTTTAAACACTTTTTAAAAATAATTTATTACACAAACATATTGATACCATGTATTGATTTGAATCCACGTTAGACTTAGGTATAATTATATGGGACAATCACTCCCACTGGAAAATCATAATAAAATTATAGGTGCGCTTTAAAAATTCACATAAAAAGCTACGACAGAATTCATCGTCTGCTCTCAAAATCTAATTGCATGCACCTCATAAATGAAGATTTGGAGTTGCCACTAGTTGGGCAGAACTTGAAGAGTCCAGCCTTCATTGAAAAGTTCAAAGAGTGGCATTTGTGTAAGATTTGAGAATAGTGGGGGTGGTTAGAAACATCAGGTGATCACTCGTGTATGCGCAGAGAATAGATGAAGCTTGCATGCGCGCCACAACCCTTGTACACCAGTTGCGATTCTTGTTTTTTAATATTTCTCTCTTGGTTGGCATTTCTGACGTTTGATGCTTTGAGATCTTTTCTTTACTTGGTTCTAGAGTTTCTGTCACATAGATACAGAATTTTGATTGTTGATATGTTTCCCGGCACCTGGATGGTAGCATTGAAGAGACCATTGAAAGTAATCCGAAAAGATAGGCATCTTGTTGGGCCTTTAGAGCTCCTCTTTCATTCGTACATCTGTCCACTTTTTGGAAAATAGACACTAAACCTTTAAAAATTTATTAAAGTAAAATTTGAATTATTAAAGTAAAATTCAAAATCCTTATCAAGAAGGCATAATTTTAATTTAAAATCTTGATTTTTCAGTGGTGTAAGTTTTGATTTCTCCTCTGAAGAAAGCTTTGACTAAACACTACGGTCTATGCAAGTATTCGAACTAAGTGCCCAGTTTGTATGTTTGCAATATCATATTGCAGCTCTGCTTGTCTATAACGCACTAACAATTTCAAAAATCAATTTCTATCAAAGGGGCTTAAAGATAAAAGAAAAAAGTAGAAATCCACCAATGGCTAAAATAACCTTAATGAATACCCAACCATGCACCTCCGACGTCACACCGTAAAAGTAAAAAAGTTCAATGCCAATGATCTGTACTATCAATTTTTTAACCCAGATTTCTCACCTCTTTAAGATCATTTTACCGTTATTCATAGCTTTTTTCTTTCACAGAGGACTGTTTGCCAAATTTAGGCAACTTCAGTGGAAACAATATTACCCTAAATTTATTCTCTCTCTCTCTCCCCTTTACTGGGTGAAACTAGTGGCCCCACTGTGAAAAATATAAAAAGCTTGTGAGGGTAGATTCTCTTATAGGTAATCAAAATGCACTTCAAATTAATTAGAAAAAAAAGGTTTTAAAAATGTTAATGTTGAAGATTCCAATCCCATGAGATTTCTCTTTAAAAGTGAAATTAGAAGCCTCACTATTGAAAATATGAAATGCTCATGGGTCCCTTTCTTTATTTAAAAAAAAACCTCAGATTAAAGCAAAAAGAAATAAGAAAAAAATCTGCCAACCAAAAATACTTTTAATTCTCTCTTATGCTGGGATGTGATTGAGCTTGTGAGATCCAACTAATCTCATATTTTTCTTGATTTGAGTCCATTTATTAAGCTCCACCATTCATCGTACAAAAAAATGGCTTTGCTTTTGTGGCAGTTACTATTTCAATCAATACTGCAAATCCCAAATGAATTTTCTAAATTTGAGTCTTTCAACTTTTATAGAACAATTTTCAACCTTGTGAACTAAACAATATCTTGCATATAGTTTATACAGCTAAAACCCAAGTCAAATATCTCACTCAAATGCGTTGTTTACATAAACCCAAGCTTGTTTCTCTTAAAATTACACAACCACGGGTAAAATGGATACAAAATTTTGATTTTCAAATTTGAAATGATCACAAATTTGTCTTTTCTTTGATTTTTTGTGCAGAAGACTTACACTTCTCCCAAGAAGGCAAAAACAATGATGAAAGCCAAGCTTTGTTGATGGAAGTGGAGATAAGCGTTTGAAATGAGTCAGCTTATTTAATTAGTCTCAATCATAGTACTTACAAATGAGAGAAGTGATAGTTTAAAATAGGGCCCACTTATTGAATATTTAAACCATTATAAATGAACATCATCTTTTAAGGGGCATGGCCTGGTTTTACTCCAATATAAAGCAGGCCCCACTATAAGATAGAGAATATTACCGTATATGTATAAGAGACATGAAGTTTTTAAATTTTATATTTATTGTGCTTTTTTTTATACAAGCTCATGGGACTAACTCATAAAAAAATAAAACTTGATTAAAAAAAAAGGAAGCATTTTGGTCATCTTGCAATTATTTAGAAGGGAAGTCTAACAAGAATAAAATTGGAATATGCCTCGTCACATGCCTATTCAAACTTTTAAAGACATTTTCTTAAATCTCATGTACCTATTTAATTATGAAATTCTACTCATAGAAAGAATGAAATATCAAGTTCTTTAAGGCCTATTTGAATGCACAAAAAAGTATAAAAACTAGCATGCTGTAGAACATAATCTTTCATTTTGTAACATCAAATTCCTAAACGTTCGCAAAACCTAACTATCTATATGCTTAAATAAAGTCAAGGCCACCTACCAAAAATCCTTCACGGAAGTTGCGTGTGATTCCTACAGGAAAAAATCCCTTCTCCAAAGTAAAAGTATTTGCTAAAACTACTCTTAAAACGATATCTAGTGTACTTTTCAAATTCCTAATTACATCTCAAAATAAGAAAGGCATTGTAATGTATTGTTTCAATGCAAAATAATGTTTAAATAAGAAAAAAAATCAATTAGAAAGAAACAAGTTGATAGCTGTATACATAACCAGTCCAACACAAGTATGATGCTAAAACAATCCATGTAGTCTATGTGGACTTCACCGCAATGAGCAAAATTAACTTTTGTCGACCTGACATTCCTCTCTATGCTTTGCGATTTTCCATTTTCGATTTTCTCTTGACAGTCTTAGCCTCTTCATGTTATTATTCTTGGTCTGAAGAACTATGATATGATCTCCTCTTTAATGAAAAATAAATTAGAGAAAGGTGAGAAATGGAGTAAAATGGAAAATACAAAAACCATTGAAAAGAGCAATGAAGATAAAAGCTAAAATAAAACTCGACTATCAACAGATAGAAATTCCAAATTTTTTAGGGCATATTCGGCAAGCATTATCGATATAGATTTCCCACATTTGGCAAAAAGGCGGAAAGCGCAGAATTCCAAGGTCAGACCCCCCCCCCGGGCGGTTAGATTCAGCCTTTCCACGTGGATGAATAGTGTATGGGGCGTCACTTTGGAGCAAGTTGCTTTACCTTAATATGAGTAGTGGGGTGCACCTCCCATGGATGATCTAGACTATTAGAAGTAAGCAGCACCCCCAAATTGGCCATGGGACAGATTTTCAGCCGTTGATTCTTCTTATATGTGATGATATTTTTTAAAAAATGGTGATCAACATTCCATATATAGATTTGAATTTCTATGGGCTCCTTTTGAAAAATCCAATCCATTTGATCTGATCTAGAGGCTAAGAACGGCTATGGGACTAAATTTGATAACGTGAGGCCTTGTGGATCATGATATATTTGTCAAAATGTTTTCAAGCCGTTGATTTCTAAAAGGTTTAGGCAGTAAAATATGTTTTTGTTTAGAGTTTTTTTTTTCTTTTTTGCCAACAAAGTGTATCATGACCTAAGCTTGTGAATATGGGCGGGCTGCAAGGCCCAACTAAGCCCACTATTTTGCGTGGCATGGGTCGACATGGCACAAGCTCGCCCCTTGGCTATGCTAGGCTAACGGCCGTGGGGTTGTAACCCGAAACTGCATAGCTTGCCAGCCAATCTGGCCGTACTAGACTGTGGTGCTGCCCCTCATTTTTCAATACACATCTATATTCTACACTCTCTCTAAACCCTTTTTTTACTCAATTTAAGCTCTCAAATCTCTTATTTCTCAAGATCTCTTGGTTCTCTTTCCCTCTATAAGTTTCTCTAAGGCATTAAGAACTCTCTTCAAGCTCTCAAAAATAATTTTCATCACAACTGTTCAACATTGACTCTAACCTAAATAATTAGAAGGCAGTGGAAAAGCACTTTTACCGAAGCGAGCCAAGCCCAATGTTCTCCTTCTCCAAAGAACAAATAATAGAAGAATGATTCGTGATGTTTGAAACTATTTTCGAATAGTTCCGATAATTGATAACACTGGAAAAACTATTGAGTATGGATAATACATATTTTGTTGCGGGCTTTACAATTTCAATTTAGCAAGTGGCATTGGCCACCTTCGTAGACAGTTACAATCGCGTATGCCCCAAACCTTATTTGGAGTAAATTACAAAAAAGAATTAATTCATGTTGTTTTTCAATGATTGTGTGCATTTATTTTAGTAGTTTTAATTTTATTTTAAGGTAAAATCTTTTTAAAAAGTCACAGTTAATTTTTTCTCCAATTTATATTCTTTTTTCTCTAATATTTTTTTAATAAACAAAAGGGCCGGCTACTAGCCTGTGAGCAGCACAGCCCAGCACGCGGATTGTCTGGGCCAACCAATGGTTACATTTACATGCTTTTTTGGACCCTTGTGATGGACTAATTTCCTAGGGGCGAGGGGGAGCCGGACAAATCTTTTGTGGTCCTAGTATGGTAATGTAGTTTGAACTCACAATATTTAGGAGCAAACAGTAGTCCTAAGCTAGCTAAACTACCCATTAGGGTTAAAAGTGTTTAATGGTTATTTGGGACATTTCAATGAGTTCCAATTTGAATAATTATTCTCCTCATTATTAATAATAAATAATCTGTAATTTAAATTGTTGAGGTAAAGATTAGGTGAACTTACTATATTCTCAAAAACATCTAAAATAATAGGCATTCATAGTCAAAACAAATACCCGAATTGCATCCACAAGAATAAAATCGTACCCATGAAAAATAAAAATAAGGATAATAATTGAAAGAACAAAAATATTATAAAAAGTTACAGCATATAGGACTATTTAAAAAGTAAATAATCATAAAATATTAATCAGACTAATCATAAAGAGATAACTCTCTAAATTTAGATTTACCAAATAATCTTTAAATTGAAACACCAAAAAATAAAAAGAAGAACCAAAATAAAAGAGAGCATGACATTGTTTCAACTAAAGATAATAAAATAGGTTTTTTAACGACTAAAGGCATGGCAAAAGAGATGGAAACATCATATTTGGTACAAATAATTTAATCAGTTAAATAAAGGGGCTGTTTGATTACAAGAATTATGAGAATTCTTATATAAGAGAATTCAAATAATTTCAAATGTTGCCCCCCAAAGATAATTCCAAATGCTCAGGCCCCTCTAGCATTTGGAATTTTAGAATTTGGGGAATTCATAAAGTTAGAAAAGGCTTTACAAGTGGGAAGTAATTTTGAATTCTCATCTCAAACAAGGCATTTAAAATGCTTGGAGACAAGACCTCATACCACGTCTTAAAAACCCAATATCTCAAATTCTTGTCATAAATTCTCCAAAACAAACAGGCTCTATAGATGTTTAAAGCATTCTTTCTCAACACTCAAAACATATTATTGCTTTCAATCTAAACAAATATAGGAGAACAATCTCTCAACTAAGTGGTAAGAGTGCATGTTCTCATTGAAAGGTCCTTAGCTTCAAACTTGGCTCCCCTTCTTTGCATATTGAGTTTTTATTACCTCATATATGCGAGTTTGTGTTTTTCCTTCACATGTGTCATTAGTGAGTCTATACTAACTTGCATGCATATGTGAGTTGTCATGCATGAGCCGTGTCCACACATGTGGCAATAATGAGACTCTACCAGGAGAAGACCATCAAATTTGAAATTCCAATAGTGGGAACGGCCAGTAATATCTAAAGGTGGACCAAGGATTTTTATTTGAGGGTGCAGATCCTATCAGGTGGTTTAATATTAGGGTAAACTAAGAGATTTTATTTGGAAATTTAAAGGCGGACCCAAAATTTTTATTGAAATTTTAGATCCCGACTGGACCTACGGCGACACTTGGGTCCACCCAGACCGAATTACTGCCCCTCCCGGCTCTGCAGAAAGACCCAAATCTATGTTCTGAAATCCGCTCTCACAGTGAGTTCCGTTCACCTTCTCACAAACGAAACGAAATCCCTAGCCTAGTCTCGCCCTCCTTCTTCTCCTTCAGGCTCCGCCGCTCCGGCACGGTCGCACCCCATAGCCACAGACTCATTCACAGAGGAGGTCTGTATCCATCGAGTCGTCTTTGTTCCCGCAGCCTCATTGGAAACTTTGTTGAGTGATTGGTTTCTTAGTTTCTGTTTTGTATTGTTTTAGGTTTGAATTAAAGCAGGCCGTGTTTAGTTATCAAAACAGTGATCATGACATGTTTGTTTCACTAGGATCTGTTGATCTGTTTATATATTTTGGCATGTGATATGTTGATGTGTGAATATGCTTGGTTTCTTGGACCATAATATGATGCTGTGTTGAAATTGACCATTGTCTGCCCCACCCAAATGAAAATCCTGGCTCCGCCAAATAATTCCATATACATTTTTTCTTTAACATTCTAACAACACGAGCTACTAATGAGCAGTGTGAAGGATTCTAATTGACACCTATCATTTGCAATCAGGGGAGATCTTGACCCGAATAGCTTCATACTCATCTGCATAGGGCAATTTCTATCAATGATAAGATTGATCTCTCTATCATAATAGCTGCAAACTGTGATATTGCCAACCTGTAGTCCTACTAGCCATTCAAGAGTGGGTACTGTAAGTTGTATGATAATCTTACATCATTTGTTCATTATCTGAATGGTTTTGGTTAAGGTATAAAAAGTTAATATTGTTAAAGGTATTTGGGTATTGGTTTTATTGCTCTGAATTGTTCAGAAAGCATGTGTACAAAATTGTTTGTGAGTTTCATGTTAACATTGATACCGAATGGTGGTGTTGCTTTGCATATTTCCCAAGTCACAAAACTTAGATGACAAATGGGTATCACGACGATAGGAGAATGCTTTTTTACTTGATTGGTGAAGATTGGTGGGATGGCATGAGCCTGCCAAACTATTACATGGGCTCTTCCATTGTTGATTACATGTAGTGAATTTTTCTATTTGAATGTATGGAGTTGATTATGGCAGTGGGATTGGGTTTGTGTTTAGTGGGTATGCAATCGGTGAATGGGCTTGACATGATTTTGAGGTTATGCAATAAGTTTTTGCTTTTGTTGAATGGATTTCGGATGGGTTTCAAAGATGTGTGTGGATTTGGGTTTTGGTGTAGTGCAATTTTCGGACGGTGATGATGGATATAAGAGAGGTGCGATGGTTGGGTTTGAATTTTGAAATATGTTTTGAGATGTAACTAATGAATAGTAAATGAGGTTTTCAAATGGGATGAGATGAAGGTGACAAATTTAAGATTGGTGCGGGGTGGGTTAAGTTGGAGATGGTGATGAGGGATATAAGATGTGACTGTTGGTGATGATGAATTTAAGAGGAGATAATTAGCAATTTCTTCGTCCTTTTTTTTCCCCGCAGATTCCTCTTCTGTCGCCAAACATGGATTTGAAGGAATCATCATTGATTCTTTTGTGTTGGCCAAATGTGAAATACAGTGAATCCTCTCCCTTATAAATCCTTACAGAAGAAAGTTTAGTTCTGTGGCACCAACGATTCCTCCGGAGGGATGATTCCTCTCTCATTACTAAATGTGCCCTTACTCTCTCCCCGTCATCTAATTTCTTCTCAGATTCCTTTCTATCTATCTCTCTACCATCCCTCTCGTTTGTTTTCGGATTCCTCTTTCTATTTTCTCTTCATCTCTCTCTTTGGTTCCTCTCTCCTAGATCTCTCTCTCTCCCTCTGATTTGGTCAAGCCGTTGGGCTACTGATATGTCCTGTAGCTTTCCCCTTTTGGACTTTCGATTCTTGATTCACTTGTCCATGTTCTTGGGTGACCATTAAAAAATTATCGTGTGATTTTTCCCTCTCCTTATTATAATTGAATTTCATGCGACGGTGATAGGTACCCATAAAAATTATGATCAATTGCAGGCGTTGTGATGTTGTTGATTTTTCTGTCATGGTGTTTTGCTTTTGGATAATATTGCAGGTGCTTTCTTTTTTCTGTTTTATATCCATTGAAAACACCAAGAAAGATTGGTTGAATGCCCTTACAAATCTTAGTGCTATCTTGCATTTCTCAAAATATTATGTGTTAGATTAATAGGATACACATCTTCCAAATATATGGAATTATAATAGTAACCACACTTTCTTTCTTTCTTTCTTTCTTTTTTTTTTTCCACTCAAACTCATGCATCCTGACTCACACAGTCATATCCCTTGCCAGTTGAACTACAGCTTGGGGATGCAACCAATCTTTCTTTGTATGTACTTGTCATACTCTAGAACCATTGTCGAAGCACATAGAAGAAAGAAGTTCATGAATAGATGGTGTGAGTTGTGTCCATACAGGCTCTAGTGGAGCAATGAAGGAGTAGGAAGAGATCAATGGCCAAGGTAGTGTTTAATGATTTTCCCTGATGAGAGCTCCACTTTGGGTTTGTGGTGTCCGCCATCTGTCCCAAACATACGTGGACAGTTTATCACATAGGGTTTTCTAGTCAAACAACTTGAAAATCATCTCCAACAACTCTAGGTTATTTTTCATGACTTGGCATAGTGGCCTGGGAGATTACTTAAACTAGCCATCCGGCTATCAATCCCTAGGCAGTTTGGAGAGATCAAGGATTCTCAACTCAAAGGCTTAATTGGTATGCAATTAAGGCTGTGTTGGTTTCTTTGGTTGCCGGCTATGTTGCCTTGTTTGCTTTCACCCTTTTATAAAATTTTACTTGTTACCAATAAAAAAATGGAATGCAATTAGCATACTTTAAAATGGATATACAAAATAGATTTATTTTATGCATTTGATAGGTTAGTGGGGCTGCTGTGTGTGCAATGATGAGTATATTTTCACTCCTTTGCTGGCCATTTGTCTGCATGCAGCTGTCTACGCTTTAAAATCCTGTGATAGATAGAAACCCTAGTTCTCTTAAGCGACTCTAGGGCCTATTCCTTTATCAAAACTTATAGAACTCATGTCTAGAGAAGGTGAAATTCTCCAAATGGTGTTCCCCAAATGGAATTCCAAATCCTCATCTCCCATCTAACATTTCAAGTGCTTGAATTCAGTAAATCCCAATGGCTATTTGTGACTTTTCAGGTGGGTTTGAAGGATTACAGTTCAGAATTCCAGCAAAAGAAACATGGCATTTGAAATGCCAAAAATGAAAGTAAGAGTTGACATTGTGTAATGGGAAAGACCGCATTTCTTTGTGTCGAACATGTTCTTGTTATGATATTTGGAAGGCATCTTTCCTAGATATTTCACAATGGGTTAATATCTGTTTTGGGTTCATGTTCATTATTTACATATCAGTTGTAAAAGATGTCATTGCTTCATATTCCTGTAGTCTCCGTGCTTTATTTATGATGATCTGGAGTTGTTTTCCTTACCTTAAGCTTTTCAATATTTGGAATGAAAATGTTAATTTCCCTTCTCCATGGCTACATAACAGGTCCACTGAACTCATGGATCAATTGGTACACCAACTGGAGCAATGGGTGCATCAACTGGAGCCATGGATGCATCAAGTGAAGCAATGGATACATCAGCTGGACCAATGGATTTGCCAACAACCTGTAGAACAGCTCTATGTTGCCTTGGCAGTTTTGTTCCTAACATCTTTTTTCTTGTTGTGTAAGTTGTCACTTTTGATTTCCATGTCTTTGATTTGTGTGCAATAACACTTATTGCATGCAATTGTTAGCTAAAAAAATTTGAAGCACTGTAAGAAACACTATATTGCTTTTGATTGTGTTCCTTCAAGTCATAGTTAACTCTGTTTTGCTTGTATGTGCTTCAAAACTGCTCACCTTGTGGAACATTCTATGGATGGATATAGCTCACACTCACATTGATTTAACTATCTTTATTCCTTAACTGATGCAAGCAGGGATGAGAACCCTAGCTTGCCCTTCTAATCCCAGATCCAAGGAATACTTTCACACAAGAATGAAGTTGAATTCATTATACTTTTTCAAATGTGCAATTTCTTGACAAGAGACCAGCCCATCATGAGGTCAAATGTCGTATGCAAGATTTCTGCAGCAGCGAAAACAGAGTACTTTTAGGTTATAAACCAGTGACCAAACTTGATGCTTTCATTTTGGTTGGAAAGAACTGAAAAACAACTACTGGTCATTGATAGGGCTTGACTACTGAAAAACAACCACTGGTCATTGATAGGACTTGAGTCATTGACTGTTATTTGGTCATTGGACGATACTTTAGTTACCTCCGTAACTTTTGTGGAGCACTTGACTCTCTTGACAGTTTGCAGCTTTGGCTACATTAAGCATTTGGCTGAGGTGCCTCACCATGCACTTCAAATGGGGAGGAAGAGAGTAGATCTCCTTCCATTAAACCCTTAAGGGTTGAGAAGAATCCCTTCTGCAGATCATTTTATCAAGATAGAGGATGTGACTGAGCTCACATTCCTCAATACAACGACCTACCCAAATATGGATACTGATATGGACATGGCTACCAGGACCGAAGACATGATTCTGCACTTTTGAAAATCTAGGTGACAGATACGGATACGTGTGACCTCAACAAAAATTTTTTTCTTTAGATCAGTTTTCTAAATTTACAAAATTATCATTGTTTAGGTACTTTTCTAACATATTTTATCCGGAGAACTAAGAAAATTGAAACAATTATATGAAATAGTGGACTTGGTGAGTAGGATACAGTAAACTTGTAACCTTGAAGTATCAATGTAGTATTTTGAGTGTTGTGTTGGTCCACATGATAGTTGGGCTGGTACAAATATTTAGGTTAAAGGCTTACCGATAGCATCCTAGAGGACGCGGGTTCAAGTTACGGACACAGCCTCTTCAAAATGAAGGTAAGGCTGCATACATCTTGCCTCCCCAGACCCCGCTATGCGGGAGCCTTGTGCACTGGGCCGCCCTTTTTTTTTTTTATATAGCCAAGCACGCCATCTTATACCTGATCCCATTCTTCAAAACACACAGAGAGAATCTCCAATCCACCCTTTCATGAATCTTATCAAGGTCTCACTTGCAAATGAGCCTGGCGTCCTTTACTTGTGTCTAGACTCTAGAGTCCTAGCACTCATTTGTTTTACTAGCATCATCTAAAATCTGCCTTCTGTGCACGACGGCTCCTTGGGCAGACAAAATTACTTTTAGGAGCACTCTTTGCATTTGGATTGCTAACAATTTAGCCAGGATTTTGTAGACACTACCAATGAGGCTGATGAGGAGGAAATCTCTACACTCATCGCCCCATCCTTGTTGGAAGTGAGAGCAATGAATGATGCACCACTCTGCTTTGACAAGTGGCATTTTGCATGCAACTCCTTAGTAAAAGCCATCACATCTTCCTTGATCTCATCCAATAAGGATTGGAAGAATGCCTTGGGAAACTCCACTGACCTCACTTCCTCCTCCCTAGGAAGCCATTTTCCTATCCAATAAGATAAAACTCCAGTTTGTCAAGCTTTAGCAGCTCCCACACTTCACATGTATAAAAATTAATGTAGAAATAAATGAAAGTGCTCAATTGTCTCCTTTCTATCTTATAAAAAATGCCCTCCTCCAACTTTGAAATCATATTCATTTGCCCTCTTACCGAAGTAAAGCAATGGAAGAATTTTGTGTTTCTGCTAATTACACGTAATCTGTTCTGGTGAGTACAGGGTGATTGCTACTAGTACTGGGCAATGGGCATAAAGGGACTGATCAGAACTTGGTGGCCAACTTGATAGCAATGGCTTTTTTATTTTTTTCCTTCATGCATCGTATTTGTTGACTTACCATTTCAGAAAAGGAAAGGAAAAAGGCTAATGGAAGTAGCCTTTTAGTTTCCTAGACAGCTTTATGGAAGAAATCCAGAAATAATATCTTAAGCAGATATGTCCATTGTTCAAAAAGTTAAGCTTTAAAAACAATGATATTTTACATGGTATTTGACTTAATTACATTAACATAATCGCTGATCTCATTAAGCATGACCAAGTGGTTTTGACAAATACCTCAATCTACCATCCTCCTTTCTCTCTGCCAAAGTATTTTTATAGCAAAATCGGGGACTAATTGTCCATGTGTTCGGTTTGAGGATTCCTTCTTCTTTGTCAACCCTACCAGAATTGTTGGCCTTCTTTGACGTCTCTCTCTTCAAAATTTCTAGTTTTCTGGAATAAAATTTACAATAATTAAAAAAAAACTACAAACTTAATAAATTAGTCAACCAGCAGAACTTCCAAAAATATGAGCACACACCCACAACAGAACTGGAATCGAGAAAGGCACAAAAGAAGTGCCATTTTTGTCACAAAATAGCCTTCTCCCTAAATAGGGCAAGAAAAAAGGAATGAAACTTGAGTTTCTTTTTTTTTTTTATCATATTATTGGGGTGCATGTATATTTTTTTGGGGGGATATTACCTGTAAAACTGTCCTTATACATGACATTCGTCGCCCATAAGCAATCAAAGTTTAAGTATTTCTCATAGAGTTGTTCGTGCGATATCCTAGGGTGTGCAATATCGAATGCATTGTACTATGCAATATCCTATGATCGGGCAATATCACACGTATCCACCCTATGCGATATCCTAGGCCCGTGCGATATCACACCATTATTGTACAAACAGCTCTGCGGAAAATATTAAATTTCGACTGTTCTAGAGAAAATGTTAGGTCTATGGGCTGTTGTACGGTCAATATCCCCTTTTTTATGGTCGAGGGTGGGGTAGGGTAGGGGCAGGGGTTTCGTTTTTTGGGTTTAGACATTGATATTCTTTTGTTTCTGATTTGATCCCACCAGAAACGTTGGGTGAAATGAACCCAGGCCCAGCACAGTGTTTTGTGAGAGCTTATGTAAAATAACCATCCTCAAATTGCTCTTTATATCTGTGTTTTCCTTTATGTCAGAATTTTTTTCCCCAATTTAGTGTTTTGAAATGCTTTTAATTTATTTGTCATTATATAGTATAGTTACTAAACTTTCTTCTTCTGCTTTTTGTTGCAGTCCGTATTTTTAAGAGTGCAAAGTCTAATACTATTGTGCTTGCCGGTTTAAGTGGTAGTGGAAAAACTATTCTTTTTTACCAGGTAGGAGGGTGCATGTCACATTCCATTACTCTTAAGTTTATTGCTTGCATTTGAAATTTCTTGCTAGTAGTTAAAAGTTTGGAATTTCACTTTTGCACCAACCATTATTGATTGAGTAGGCCACTGTGAAATTGCTGTGCTTACTAATTTTGTTGTGTGTGTGTGTGACTCTTCTTCTATATTTTTTGGATTTGAGAGAGCTTCTATATTTTTTGGATTTGAGAGAGAGAGAGAGAGAGAGAGAGAGAGAGAGAGAGAGAGAGAGAGAGAGAGAGAGAGAGAGAGAGACTTCTATATTTTTGGATTAGAGAGAGATAGAGATAGAGAGAGAGAGCATATGACTATTCTTCTATATTTTTTGGATTTGAGAGAGAGAGAGCATATGACAATTCTTCTATATTTTTTCGATTTGAGAGAGAGAGAGAGAGAGAGAGAGAGAGAGCATATGACTATTCTTCTATATTTTTTTGGATTTGAGAGAGAGAGAGAGAGAGAGAGAGAGAGCATATGACTATTCTTTAATATTTTTTTGGATTTGAGAAAGAGCGAGAGAGAGAGCATATGACTATTCTTCTATATTTTTTTGGATTTGAGAGAGAGAGAGCATATGACTATTCTTTTATTTTTTTGGATTTCAGAGAGAGAGCATATGACTATTCTTCTATTTTTTTGGATTTCAGAGAGAGAGCAGATGACTATTCTTCTATATTTTTTGGAGAGATAGAGAGAGAGCATATGACCATTCTTCTATTTTTTTGGATTTCAGAGAGAGAGCAGATGACTATTCTTCTATATTTTTTGGATTTTTTTACCACATTTTCGATTCACCTACTACATCGTAAATGTATCATAGCAACCACTACTTATTGCCTGCTCCGTAGCATTTAAGCTACCGACCGCTACCCTGTAAAGCCATCACCATTATTTTGAACCTTGGTTATAAATGAGAGGTTTTAGGTCTTTAATATGCCAACCTAAAATTTGTACTTTTTTCATTGTGGTTTTATCTGATTTATGTTATCTTCCTTTACCAGCTTCGAGACGGAACCAGTCATCAGGGCACTGTTACATCAATGGAAGCAAATGAGGGTAGTTTTGTGCTGCATTCTGAATCTGAAAAGGTAAAATGATATAGGTTAGGGCACAATTGGCATTGGGTGTCTCAAATGCATTAACTCCATTTCCTATAATCATATGACCTTGATATGTCTTTTTTTTATTATTATTATTTGTTTTGTTTTCCCTTACAAATTATAAACTGAGGTTTCATATGTGTTCCACAGTTTGATGGTGCTAAATTTCCTGAATTTGGCACTTACTGGTGCCAGATGGGCCAAAATTAGTTATTACTTTACTCCTCCATTCTTTATCCTTAATTTCTGAACTGCAGCCCATATTATTGTGGGGCGTCCTAGTGGCAAGCATTGCATATGGAAATTAGTACTGGAAACATGTTTACACATAATGCTTAAGATAATTTTTGTGTTATTTCCACAGCCGGGTAAAATAAAGCCTGTCCACATCATTGATGTTCCTGGGCACTCACGCCTTCGGCCAAAGCTTGATGAGTTCTTGGCCCAAGCATGTGGTGTTATTTTTGTAGTGGATGCTGTAGACTTCTTACCAAACTGCCGAGCAGCTGCTGAGTACACACAACCAGTCCTTGCTTTTCAGTTATACCTAACAAGAAGATGTGACTGACGATCTCTTCTGAATTTTGGTGTTGAAGGTATCTTTATGATATTTTGACGAAGGCTACTGTTGTAAAAAGAAAGATCCCTGTTCTCATAGTATGCAATAAGACGGATAAAGTGACTGCTCATTCCAAGGATTTCATCAGGAAACAACTTGAAAAGGAAATGTAAGGCCGAAATTCTTATTTCCATCACTTAATTTGGTTGTAATGCTCACTGGCTTTGTTTATGATGCTGTCATATCTTTAAGGGTGTGACCTTGAAACAAACTCTGTTTATTATGTTACCTTTTTTCCCCATGTATCTATAATTCCATACACAGGATAAAAAATAGGTCTTTTACTTAAAGTTGGTTGAACCGTCTTCACACATTATTCTGTATGATTGTTGCCTCCAATAAATCACTTCCTCGGCTTACATTTTGTCATCAATTCATCGGAGGTGAAGCTGATGTGGGATGGACAGGCCGGCCGACATTAATGACAAATAAGTAAAGAGACATTTCCCATGTGCCACCTTAATCACATTCCATATGACGGTTCTCTTTACCATTCTCTTTACCATAGAAGAAAGTGTGATCATGTTTTCTGACTCAAATGAAAATACTTGTTATATTTACAATATATGGTGGTCTTGTGTGAGGTTAATATGACTCCAAAATCTTGCCAGGATATCAAAATTTTCTGATCCTTTTACATTGCAGAGACAAGCTGCGGGCAACAAGGACTGGTGCTTCTGCTGCAGATATTGCTGACGAGTTTACACTTGGTGTGCCCGGAGTGGCCTTTGTATTCTCGCAGTGTCAGAACAAGGTAACAATAGCAGAAGCTTCTGGCTTGACGGGTGAGACATCTCAAGTGGAGCAGTTCATTAGAGAGCATGTAAGGCCCTAACCAGAAGGGTCACCCTGCTTTTCTAGAAATTCCAACCCTCTTCTTCTTCCTCCTCTCCCTCCTTTCTTCCTTCCCAAAATAGGTACTTGCAGAAGAAGTTCAGTGGTTTTATCATCTCCATTTGTAATACACTTGTATTCTTTTGTTTGAGACATCTAATTTTATTTTCCGCCCTTCATGATGCTTGTTGCTTGCTAAACATATCTTGGATTTGGAGTGTTATTGACTCTACCTTTCTTGCTTTTTCTGTGGGTTTTTTGGGATGGATTTGCATGATTATTCAAAACGTCAAGAACAGAGCGGGATCCTGTAGTCCCATATATTTAATGCAGAATTTCTGTTGCATATTATCCTTGTACAAATTTGCATTTCTTAATGCTCCAAAGAAACCTATTTAATTTGTTTATTTTTGTTATTTATTTATTTATTTATTTGTGTGCTTCCTTTGTCTCCTGCAGCGGGGCGGGTTTGGGGTCCTGTGATGGGTTTCTGGTATGTAATGCAAAATCCTCCAATTTGGGCTGGATGAGGTCAAATTTAAAGCTTAAAATTTTTAAAAATATAAATGCATGGGCAAAGGTGAGGTAAAGTTTATGCACACAGCCATATCTTTACATATGCCTTGCCTCAACTCTACTTTCACCATATGAATTTTGCTTATATTAATAATAATAAGTATATATATATGGAAATTTTAAAACACATTCCACTTTAAAAATGCCTCCTTTTCTGCCCCTCTATTTTTTTATGGGGACCATGTTAAGTCAATCTAGTCTTTTTCATATACAGTACCATCTTATGTATGATCGTATGTCCAAATTTGACACTCATTTAATTTTATTTCACCGTTGGATTTAAATCATAATAAAATGATGCTTATAAAATATTAAATTTTAGGGTCATGGATTAAAAGGTTAAGATAATCATATCGACTCAAGATTTTTTTTTCATATAAGTAGGCTTTATATGGGTCTTCATATTAAATGGACTTCCATGATTAATATGAAATTTAGTGGGCATACGCATTGAATAGTGCTCCCCATGTGTGTGTGAGAATATTAATATGCCTCTATCCCTCATCATAGGATAAGTGATACTTTTATGTTTAAATATATTAATGTACAAAAGACGAAAAGTAATATAAAAAAGAGGAATATTCAAGTATAAAAAGGGAAAGCCATATAAGCAAAAGACGAAAAGTTATATAAAAAAGAGGAATGTTCAAGTATAAAAAGGGAAAGCCATATAAGCATCTTTCACCATAGTATGAGGGACACTTCTTTTTTTGGACCTAATACGGTAAAAAAGGTGTAATGAGGTAGATAGTTTTATCCTTTTGCACATTAATACTTTACAAAAAAGAAGTGTCTCTCATCAAAATGGTAAGGGATATATGCACATGAATATTATCCTTTTATATATATATATATGAGAAAGACTATTATGCATATATCCCTTACACTATGGTGAGGAATAATTCATTTTTTAAATCAACAAAGTTAAAAATGTGTTATGAGGTGTGATGGTTTTGTCTTCTTCTATATTAATACTTTCCAAAAAAGGAAATGTCTATCACCATAGTGTGAGGTACATATGCATGTAGTCTTTTTTAATATTTGAAAAAAACTACTATGTATATGTCCCTCACATTATGCATATATATATGATAAATTACTTTGTATCTATTCTTCACCTTGTGGTGAGGAATACTTCCATATATGGAAAGTATTGATGTGCAAGAAGATAAAATCATCACCCTTATGATACCTTTTTTACTTTGTTAGGTTTAAAAGGGGAAGTGTCCCTTACCACGAAGTAAGGGATAGATGCATAGTAGTCTTTTCCATATATATAAATATATATATACACACACATACACGAGGTTAGGTTGGGTTACATCAATACAACTCAAACTCCAATCCCGCCCCTAATAGAAGATCATATCTAATGAATCTTGCTAGTCGGGCTGATGTAAGATTTAATCAAGTGGACAAGCACTATAAATTAAGTTCGTACGATAAATTAAGGTGGTAAATTTTTATAAATTATCAAATCAGACATGAATCTTTTGTATTGATTTAGTTTGGAAGAATTTAAGCTACCATGTCGTGGACATTATGTATATGAGAGGAGTTACGAAGGAGATGGAAGCTGTTATAATCAGATTATTTCTAAAGAGTAGAAGATTACCAAAAATTCCTGGTTAAGTAGAACTTGATCGTGGTCTGGCAGCACATGGATCACAGTAGAAGATTTTTGAAAACTCTCTGCCAGCAATACCAGGTAATCTAGTTGTCTTGCTCAAGTGTTTTCAACCGTAGAGGTGTCAAACAGCGCGGCACGGCCAACCTTGGGCATGGTCGTGTCACGGGCCGTGCCGGCGTAACACTGCCATACTGTGCCATGTCAGATGCTGGCAGGGCTTGGCTATGCACGCCCACCGGGACGGCAAAATGCATCCTGTGCTTCAGGGCCGACTCAAAATAATTTAAGGCCTAAAGCGACAATCTTAAATGAGGTATTTTTTATTTTTAATATTATTATATTATTTTATTTAAATTCTAAATTTTTTTATTTTTTGTGATGCAATATTACTATTTAAATTTTTATATTTAAATTTTGCTAACATATCTTTTTTAATTGATAGTATGGCTAATCTATTTAATCTTTTTTGTAACATTGTTGATCTAAATTATGATTTTATCAATTTTAATTTTGAAAATCTTTTTTCCATAAAAGTAACAGTTATAGGTATTGTCAATATTTTTCTAGTAGATATATTTAATATTTATAAATTATAACTATTAATATTTACAAATAAAACGAACACTAAATATAATAAACACATAATTTGAGCTTGTAATTAAATTTTTTTTAAAAGCATAGAGCCATAGAAGTTAATTTAGTGATTTATCAGTGTCAGCCACAAAGATTATAGATGTTGAATACTTTTGAATTTGATGTAGCTATATGAAAAAAAAATTATATTTGAAGTTGTTTTCTAAGGATTTCAAGTAGCATAGATATAAAGGACAATATGTGCAAAATAGAGGATTTTCAAAAAAGAAAATGATTTCTTGCTTGTTGTGATTTTAGGGTTTTTGTTTATTTTGATGGCAACATTTTCTCAATGGTAAAAATGGCCTTTAATTCTTTTTTTGAAATATTAAAAGAAAACATTTATTTTTTCTGGAATGTAAAAAGATGGTAATTGCTTAAACTACTTTTATGAGGTCTTATTCTTTAAAAGAAACAAAATGATGACAATTACTTTTTTTGAAATTTGAAAAGATTTCAGTTGCCACAATTACTTTTTTGAGGTCTTATTTTTTTGGATTGAAAAAAAAAATGGGATTTACTTTTTTGGGGGCCTTACTTTTGGTGGGGCCTAAAGCAAAGGCTTTTCTGGCTGAATGATCGAGCGACCCCTGCTGTGCTTCGACCTAGGTCGTGCCAAACGTGTTATGCATTTGTGCGGCCTATTTTTTTTGGGTCTTAAGTTAAAAATTTTAAAAAATACATATAAAAAAAAGTATGACACATAAATTTAAATAGTTTGATTAAAATTGACTACTCCAATGAGAAAATATCCATTTGGATTTCTTCTATTTTAAGGTTTTTCAACTTAATTACTTTTAAAACCTTTACAATTTTTATAGATAATCATAAAATAAAAAGTAAAATACTACATTTTTTATATTTTCACTAAATAAATGAAAAACGAAAATAAACTATATAAAAAAATGAAATAGGCAGTTACTGGGTGAAATTGGCTGTGGTGTGCCTAGGCAGCGTGTCGTGCCAAAGCTGGCCTAGCACGGCATGGCTCTGCGGGCCATTCTGTGCAACAAGCATTGAGTCTCGTGTTGGGCAGCATGGCTCATTTGACACCTTTATTTTCAAGCCAGGAAAAAATATCACAGGCATCTGACTCAAGACATCAAAAATGATGTCCAAAAATGGGGTTATTTCCGGCCAGCCCATTAGGTCCAACCCATCAGACCAAACCCATGGATAGCTAACACATTGAGCCAAGCCCATAGATGACTAAGCCATTGAGCCCAACTCATGGATAGCCAACCCAATACCCAATTATTTTTTCTTTCTTAATGCTTAGCGTTCTAAAAAAATTTTATAGATCCAATTCCGGGAAGGATCTCTAAAATAATAATAATAATAATAATAATAATCAATCCATTAAGATTATTGATTGATCCGATTAATGAAAATTGATCTCTCATTTGGATGAGTATCCTTTTATTCTTTTCTTATTGTTCATTATTGTGGGTGTGTTTCTCTGTGTGTGAAGATCCTTGGGTTGAAAATGGTTATGATTCCAAAGGCAGCTATGGAACTCTTATCCATCATTAGGTCCCATCACAAAAATTAGGTAATCAAATATTTTAACTTCTACTAAATATGAAGTCATCGTATAGATTTTTCGTTTACATTTTATTCTTGAAGCATTGTCTTTCCATGTTTTTCTCTTTTTCTTTATAGCTGAAAGAATGCATATGCAAATGATTGTGTACACAAAAAATCACAAGCAATTCCATTCGAAAAATTTTGTATCTGTACTGATCGTGAGGCATAGCTACTTTATTTTTGTATTTTTGTTAATGAAGGGTGTTCAGCCCTTTGTGTTGGACTAATCCCTTCAATAAAGGGAGAGTAAGATAAATCTCTGATGGCTCCACTGTGGTAATGCAATTTGAACCCGTAACCTTTCAAAGCAAACCGCTGTCCTAGTGATACATAGGTACTTCTCATATGTTTTTCTTTTTCCTCTTTTTAATTCACATTATATATATAGGAATTTGTCTCGCTGCGAAGCATCACCCATTGTGAGAACTTTCTGTGAGGGATGGAAATATCTGGATGGGCCCTATCTGCATACCAAATTTGGGACCCATACAATCATCCTACCCATACTATCTACCTAAATTGATGCACAGTTAATCTATGGCCCTGTCCATTTGGATGGATCTAAAACACCTGGGACTCATATGATATAAGGAGGTTGTGGTTTTTGGTCCAATGGACAAAACAATGTGGCCCACCTCGCAAGGAAAGAATACTGGGAATGAACAGTGTGAAGTGCTTCACACCTGTATATTTCTCTTATGTGTTTGCGAGTTCAAATCCTCTAAGATCTAGATTAGTATTATAATGCAACTTAATTTTTATTATAATGTTTAAAATATCTCATCATTGGGTGCTGGGTGCGACAGGTGTTAGCCGGTACATTAGCATGTTATTTATGGATTAATTATATATTTAAACCATCAACGTGGTTCAATTTGTTTGAGCCTTGAACTTTCTCCCTAAGGTCTTGAATTCAACACCTACCTTTTACGTTGTCTAGATACTATGTGTGAACCAACCAAAGTATAGTTGTGGATGAGATGCCACAAATTCATTGTATGTTATGGCTATTTATTTATTTTTTGATGACCTAAGGCATTTTTCGCCAGCTTAGCTTTCGGACCTTTGGCCTCTAGGCCGGATATTACCCGATTCTGACGAGCAAAGATTATTCCTTTGAGTGTACATACAAAGTATTTAGAATTTATAATTGGCTAAAGTTGCATAATTAGATTTACACATAACTTAATTACAAGGCAACCAAAATTAAAGGATCTGAATAGGTCCTTAGGCCTTTCTTTCTTTTTTCTTTTTTCTTTTTTTTTTTTTGTGAAAGAAAGGAGATAACATTAAACTAAAAGGTCCTTAAGCCTTTGGATCTTCTAAAAAAACATAAAAAAGAGACGTTTTAATCATTCTTTCAATCCCACTTAAGTATCATGTGCTTATTTTCAACTGCACATGTGCCATGCATCAAACCCCCCCCACATGCCCAAGTCCTATGGGTCAATAAATTATAGGGAAAATAGCAAATAGCCCCTTTGTGCTTAGGGCCTAATGCAAAGTGCTCTCTCGAACTTTAAAAGTTTGTACTAAACCTCCTTGTACTTCAAAGTAAAGTGCAAATGTAACATAATCCGTTATATGTAACGGATTCATGGTTGAGGCTTAAGGGCGGGAACTTACCTGCCCAAAATGAATGAAAAAATGACGAGTTTGCCGTTAAGGCTTTTTCTCAATATAAATCAACAACCACCACCATCGGTTTTGTGATCTAAACCAAACATCATCCATATGAAATGTCATCCTTGTAAAACTCTCAGTTTCATTAATTGCATGGTGAAAGCTCTCATTTTTATCAATCTTATGGTGGAAGCTGTCATTTTCAATGTCCTGGGGATGTTCGTTATTGCTTCTATGGCCATAAAGCTGTTTTGAAACTTCACAAACAAAGTGCAACATGGGTAGGAGTTTTCTTGGTTGCGCATTATATGGGGTTTGTTTTGTTATGTTTGATTTAATTAGTTTCTTGCTTTTTGTGATTATTTGTTCTGCACTAAGCATGTTGATTTTTTTTTTTGGTTTTTTATTATTATTATCTTTGGAAATCAAAACTAACAATGCTGTGGATTTTTTTAACGGATTGATGAGGAAATGGAGCTCGTGTAGAAGCTAATAGATAGAATTAAAATGTTGGAGAGAGAACTCAAGTCAGCTCGAACGAGGGAAAGAAGTTATGCACATATCTTGATTGGAATCTGGGTGGAAATTGGGCTGGTGTTGTTCATTTGTTACCTAATTATGGTTAGAGTCCTTATAGATGGGTTGGATTTACTTTGAGTTTGTGTAATCATAATTTGAGATGTATGTATATTTGGAAATATACATAAGTATTTTGATTCTGTATATAGAACAGATAACTTGAAAATTGAGTACATTCTGTATGAATTTTGTGGAACTCCATTCTATGTGATGGATATTGGAAGCCATCAATCCTTGATGATTGAGTACATAGAACATTCTAATCACAAGGTAGGGCTATGATACCACCTCTAAAAGAAAGATATCCACATTGCAAGCTTGACTCCCACATATGAACTTAACAAGGAATTATGCTTCATTGATGCTGCTGAAGCCATCCAGCCCTAAGAATATTCTCTTCACAACTCTTAATAGTATCACATATTAAACCACCAACTCTTGTTGTTCCTGATCATTCATAGCACTGGTATTGATTATGGATTTAAACACCCTTTATTGTTTCCACTACTTGTTAAAAAATGCAAGAAATGAGATCACACGTTTACTTTTCTCTTTGATTAGGTTGACTAGGCTCTTGCAATCCATCTACTTATTATCAAAGTATCTGCTATTTTGCGTCTCCCATAGTGACCAAATTGTCTAATCAAAGGATAACATATATAAGAGTTTACTTTGCTGAAACCACAAGTTAATGTGTCATGTCCCATAATAGGTTTCAACCTTTTAGAAGCACCAAGATACCTTCAACTGAGATTAGACTTAGTTTTGTAGTAGTTGAGGTGCAAGTGGTTACTGTTTCTTCATCTTTCAGGCAGAGGGGGCATTTGCTGACTACAATCCTTTGCCTCTTGCATAAAAATACAATCTTGCTATGGGACCGGCTAAAAGCTTTAACTCAAAGAGAGGCTTGTATTGAGCATACATGGGATACATCTCTCACTGATCTTATCTAATGATGCAATAAAACATAAAATGAGTAAATTCGTTTGCTTGAATGAAAATGTTGATGGTTAGATTCTGATTTATTCTAGTTTCTTTAGATTATCTGGATAATAATAGTTCACATTTCAAACAAAATCTCTAAATTGAAAATCAAATAGCCTCTGCCTCACATGTACTAAGCTATCTGAGTTTGCTCCAGTCCTCCTTCCACCTCTGCCTTTTAATGAGGTCCTCATTGGTCGTGCCTTCCCCCATCTGCCACTGGTTGATGATGCTGAGGAAGTTGCACTTGGAACAGCCATGGTTGGCTGTGATGAAGCTTCTGTGACCCCACCCTGAACCTTAGGTGATCTCCTGATGTTATTGGATGGGACTAGCTGCGAGGCATGCTTAGATTGTGATGCTCCCTTGCCTACCCCTTGAAGAAATATGAAACATATTGTCAATTTGGATTCATGTAAATAATTGCATTAGCAAAATGAAGTAAGAAGCACCCCTCACCCTAGGTGGTGTCTGAAAGGCATGTCTGGGCTATGCTGATCCTTTAGGTGTAGTCTCGGGCTGCCCTAAAGATCTAGGCTCTGCTGCTCCTTTAGCTGTAGTCCTAGATTGCCTGAAGATCTAGGCTCTGCTACTCCTTTAGCTGAAGTCTTGGGCTATGATGAATATCTCAAAGGCTGTGATGAAAGGACCTGGGCTAATGAAGATCTGGGCTGTCCTGAAGGGACCTAGGCTGATGAATATTTAGTTTGTGTTGAAAGGACCTGTTGTGATGAAGATCTGGGCGATGCTAAAAGGGCCTGATGTTCTGACTGTTCAAATAGCTTGGACCGAGGATGTACTGGCCCCTTGCAAAACCTGGCATTGTGGTTCTATTGTAGGCATATAGCATAACTCATAACCCTTGCTCTCCTAGAAACTCTGCTAGAATTATGCATTTCATCCGGATTCCTCGTCCTATTTTTCTTAGGCTTGCCTGCAGGTCTTTTGTATTGAGGTGGAGCAATTGCGTTCATCCCACTTATTACCCAATCATGTATGCCAGGTATAGGGAGTGCAATACCGCTGTTAGCTCTCATATAATTCTCTTTGCTGTAGCATGGATAAATGTAGTATTCTGGTTGTTCTTGAGCAAGGTAGATACATGATATTGTATGCTTACAAAGAATTTCACTCAAATCCTACATCCTACACAGACAAGTCCTATTCTCAATGTTCATAATGTATGACTTGGCAAAATAGTCCACCTTAAACTCACCTCTCCCTGACCAGTTAGGAAAACAATTTCTTTATTCATTCTTATTCATTTCCAATTTCTCTATAATATCTAAACATACTGTACCATTGTACTCAGTGATCCCTTTCAACTTCACCTGAGTTCTGATCATAAGTTTCCTCCTTATCCACTCAAGCATAGAAACTATTGGTTTATCCCTTGCTTCAATTATGTAATTGTTGAATGATTCACATAGTTTGTTTGTCAATGCATCACACTTTGCCCTTGTACTGAAATGTGATCTGGCCTAATTATTTGGATTAGCATCTATCAATCAATTATAAGTAGCCTAATCAATCTCCTTGATCATCTTCATATGAGACTCAAACTCTCTTGTACTTCCACATGATGTTGCAGCCCACATTGCATCATTCAATAATTTCCCTCTGTAAAGCTTCTTAAAATGTTCATACATATGCTTCATGCAATGTCTAATTTCAACCGTAGAAACTACTATCTCAAAAGCCTATCAAGCCTCTTTTGTTGGTCAGATAGGAAAATCCAACCCATATCACCACCATCATGAATGTCATCAATCAAAGCTTTCAAAAACCAAGTCCATAATTCTTTGTTTTCAGCCTCTACAACAGTAATGGCAATAGGACACATATTATCATTCTCATCTCTCCCTATTACATCCAACAACTGTCCACCGTAGATGCCTTTAAGGAAACATCAATCTAATCCAATTACGGGCCTGCATCCACCTAAGAATCCAGTTTTCTGTGCCTCATAACATACATATAGTCTTTGAAAAAAGGAAATCAAATCCATGCTATATTTCTTTGTCACCACAAATATCTTCGTATTAGGATTATGCTTCATAACAGTGACACAATAGTCTCTCAGTTTGTTGTACTGCTTTCTAACATCTCCAGAAATGTTGTCTGCAACTTTCCTCTTGGCCCTGTATAGCTTATAGATGGAGATGTGCACTTTAAGTTCTCTTCTGAGTTCCTTTTTCATGGCAGCTATTCCCCATTTAGGCTTATCACCAAACCGTTGCTGGTATTTATTGGCAATACACTTAACAGTGATCAAGTGGCTTTTGAACTTAATTCCACATGTATGTTTCGGCTTGAAACTTTTAATTTGGAAAGTCCTTTCTCCTTGCATAGGGGATGCATGAATTCTAGATCCACAATTGTATTTGCAGACAGTTGTGATCTTTTTGTTTTCATTTTTCAAATACTAAATATCATAACCCTGCCTTACAGTCCATTCAACAAGGGCCTATATGAAGATCCGAGGACTAGAAAACAGCATTCCTAACTTCAATCTAGGATTTTCTATATCAGTTGCCTCATTGAACATAGGCTATATGTTCCTTATATCATCATTAAATGACCCATATAGATTATGGAGATCATCAACATCCTCATTATCTGTGTACCAGTTGTCATCAACTGGTACTTGACTGAATTTCTGTCCACTCCTTGTTTTTGACTTCCAGTGTGTCCTGCTGAATCCACACCCTATTGTTGATTGCATTTATGTCTACCTTGATCAACTCTCTCTCTTTGGTCAACTCCTTTTCTTTGGTGAACACCCTATCCTTGATCAAATCCTTCTCCTTCATTAACACCATGTCCTTGATCATCTCCCATACCCTTCTCTCTGTCCACATCATCACATGTTTTTCTAAAAATATCCTCATCATTTGGCTTCTTAATATCCTCAAATAATTCTGAATGATCATCAGGATTTAATCTAATCCCATCACTGTTATCATTACCCTCCTCTTCACTGTCACTATTAGCTTCCTCATGACTAACATCATTAGCCTCCTCATGACCACATCATTACCCTCCGCCTCATTTTCTTCTTCAATATTAGTATGGTAGTCCTCAAAATCAGCAAAATCCATTTTTTTTAATTTTGGTTCCCAATCTCACTCTCAACACATCCATCCAAAGAGGCAAGTAGTTGCTTTAAGCACCCTCTAGTATTTATGTTCTCTTTCAGTATTTTACCCTTGGATGAAACTATTATCAGTGGTTCATGCCGCCTCTTAACGTATATAGTTAACACATTGGAGTCATTGTAACATTCTAAACAAAGCAATACATCTTTGTCTGAATTTATTTCCCTAAGATCATCTTCAAAACTTAAAACTATAACTTTATAAGACATTGAACTATTGGTAGGATACCCAAATTCTATCACATAATCCCTAAACTCAAAAAACGATACCTTGTCAACATTAAAGTCAATGATCTCATCTATGACACCCCCAACATAGACATTATTTGGTGGGTCTGTAAAATGCCTACCACGATGGAATTGAATTGTAACAGAATTCTCCATATTTGCATGCAATGGCACAGTTCAAAAAGACAAATAGCAAAATAGTAATGGAAGACAAATTCAGGAAAAATAACAAACAATTTTTAATAAACAACTCCTAATGCCACAGTTAAACTTAAACAAAGATGGTCCCTATCATTTGTGGCTCCCATAATTTTGTAAAGGAAAACAACACATTTTCTATCAACTTAAAAAACAATTGTACAAAGTGGGTCCCTTTGTTCCATCAATATCAACAACAACTGTTCAGGTGGAGACCTTCATATAATTGTTCAAGTGGGTACCTTTTTCCACATTAATAAAAAATAATCGTTACAGTGGGGAGCTTCTTCCAATATTTAATAACGTGGAGACCTTCTTCCGCCAACATTAAAAGTATTTGCTAAAGCAAGGACCTTCTTCTCTAGATATCCAAATTGCTCTAGTGGGGACCATTTTCTACACATATAAGAGAAAACACCCTTTTCAAAAAGGGAGAACATCTAGAAACCCAAAAATAGTGGAAGACCTCATGATAAATCTTCACAGGAAAAAGACAGACCTCATGCATATATGACAAATCTATCAAACACACCCTACATGCATGCACGTAGAATGGATGCCAAATAGCTCCAAATAGAAGCCATTTTTAAACCCTAAGCATCCATCTATAAACCATGATGATCAAATGTATGAGTACATATCTCTCCAAGGTAGGATTCTTTTTATGGCAATGCTCATACGAGATGCTCGATGAAGATGAAAAGAGATGGAGAGCAACTTAGGGTTCCTTCGGAGGAAAAGTGCCTTCGTCGACCGAAAATGAAAGGAAACGAAGATGAGTAGGTCGGTGGTTCATTATTTATCTCAGTGTAAAACTGTCATTTTACATTTTCCGTAATGTCTGTTTTTGTTTGCACTTTACTTGTAAGTACAATGAGGTTTAGTGCAAACTTTTAAAGTTTGAGGGGCACTTTACATCTGGTCTTAAGTACAGGGGATTATATGCTATTATCCTTAAATTATATGTTGGTTGAAAAAAATTAAAATTCTTGCGATCAATTGTTTGCATGTAATTGAGTTTGTGTGAATCCTATATTCCTTTCAAAGAACCTAAAATTGACAAATTAACAAAAACCAAGATCCACAAACGACAACGAAATAATCTCTCATTTTTGGTGGAAAACGATCATCATTATGATCGATCATGAAAGAGACTTCCTTTGGCATTTAGAGGTATTCATGGGCTATGTTAGGCCAAGGTGATACATATCTAGGCCTTAGCCTGCTTGAGTTTTGAAATACATACTGCATCTTTCTCAAACCTAATTTGGCTTATAAGTGTCAGCCTCAAGCTCGCCATTTGGTTAATCAGGGCAGGCCGAGCTGGACTTTTCCACCACATGTTCTAGCTTTTTAGCAGTGATTAGAAAAAATTATCACTAAATTACAAAAATATAAAATAATCACTAAATTACAAAAGCACTCCTTATACTGTTGAGGTTGGACTTAGAGAATTCTATCATTTAACTCAAGCCCAACCCAAATATTAAACGGGTCCATATAATATATCGGAGACCGGCCCAAGGCGGGTCAACCAGCACCTTAGTCATATAGACAAACACCTAAAAAAGAAAAAAAAGAAAAAAAAACTAAAATTTAAATTTCACCTGGCAAGTTATCAGCAGGTATTTGACAAAAGTCAGTTTCTAATAATCTCAGGGCTAAATATGTAATTTTGATTGCAATATTCCTCCATTCGTTTTCCCTCCACCGCATTGTTCCCGCCAAGGGGATCCAACAAAATCAGCTACAAATTGCATTCAAACGAAGAAGAAGAAGAAGAAGATGCAGAAATCGGGAGGAGAAGCAGCGCCAACCGGCTGCTACAAGTGTGGCCGGCCAGGCCATTGGTCTCGAGACTGCCCTTTCTCCCCCACAAACCCTAACCCTAACCCTAATCCCTCCTCTTCCCATCCTTCTTCCTTCACCAAGACCTGGAACGCTCCAAAACCCAATCTTCCAGATGCATCAGCTCCCGAAAACCCTAAGAAGAAGCTCCCCAAAACCAGACCAAAGCTCACTCCCGAGCTTCTCCTCTCCAACGATGGCCTCGGCTACGTTCTCCGCCATTTCCCTCGGTCTTTCAAATACCGAGGCCGTGGCCATGAAGTATTTCCTCTGTTTCTCTCTTCCTACATATTTTGGATGTTTCGCTTTTTCTAATCGTTGGATTTGTTGCTTTTGTTTTGTAGGTCGCCGATTTGGGGCACTTGATTGGATTGTATGCTCAATGGCACTCGCATTTGCTTCCGTACTACTCGTTCGATCAGTTCGTGCATAAAGTGGAGCAAGTTGGCGCAACAAGGCGTGTGAGGGTAAGTTCTTTTGCTTCTTATTGAGATAATGAGTGAAATATTATGGCATTCATGTTTCATGTTCTTAGATTGCATGAATACGCATGAAAATCTATGAATTAAGAACCTCTCCAGATTGCCTGCTAGTTAGTTGTGCATTTCGAAATGGATGTTTAACCATTTTCCGCTGCAATTGGGTTGGCTGTGCAAATGGAGTGTGAATCACTATTTATGGGCTTCTAGTGTTCTTGACCTTCTACTCCAAATTGACTCTTTACGGGTCTGAATTTTCCGGACAATCGATTTGTAAATGTTGGGAAAAGCTGCGTAGTGGAAACTACTTATGATCAATGGATTAACCACGATGAATACATACAATCATATCATCAAGCAATCACACACATGAATACAATAATTTTATATGGTTTGGCAACCTTGCCTACGTCCATGGAGGAGAGAACTTATTTATCATGATTCCATTTTAATCCCCTTAGATCTAGGGTTATAATACATTAATATATATAGTTTCCGCTTTTTTGGCTAATAAGAAAACCCATACATAATGACTAAAATACTCCTAACCTTGAACTTTGGTTTTGGCCAACTCAGACAACTGATCCGGCTAAACCGGGATACAAGACAAAACCCAGAAGTAAAACAACAACTAGCTTGTGTAGTTTATTTTTGACTTGACATGGGCTTCCAAAAAAAAAACAAAAGAATGCAGGGATGTGTGGGGGAAAGCAATGTGGGTTTGTCTTTATATTGTTGCTTTTGCCTCGCGTTGAAAAATATCAGGTATCGGTCGCAGTTTTTCAAAGAGTGCGCATCTTTAATGGGTCTTAATACGTTCTACCTTCAAACACTCAAGGGGTTAGTGCAATCTTTTTTCTTTTCTGTACTAGGATGTCTTCTACTGGGATAATCAATTCCTCTTAGAAATATGGTGTTCGGGGCTCGGGCGGTTGGAGAGGGAAGATGTACACTTTATTGATAAATAGAAAACTACTTTTGAGTTTGAAGTGATTCTGATATTAGTCATTTCATGGCTGCAAGTTTGCAGGTCTAGTTTATTGTAATTCACAAAAGAAATGTAGTTAGGATTTTCGTGTATGCTTTAACGCATCTCCTTGTGAAATTCATTTCAATATTGATAAATTGATTGACTATTTTTTCTATTCCTCAAGATATGAAAAAGAATTCACTGTGTACATTTTGCATGATCTTGTGTAACAGACATGTATTCGAGAGCTAAGAGAGAGAGTTTCCAATGGAGGTGATCCCACTAAGTTGCATGAGCCACCGGTGGAACTTGTCTCTCAAGATTGTGAACCAGGTACTCTGATGTATGGATTAACTTAGCATACCTTAATGAAGTCTAAAATAAAGAAAGAATCTGGTAATATCTGATGTGGCCATTAAAAGTAATATCTGATGTGGGCATTAAAAAAAAAGGGTTAGGTGGTCAGCCCATGGATGGAGGATGAAGAAAAACTTAAGGCTGCAGTTGGCCTTGCCATTTGGAGAGCTTAGAGAAATCTTCTCCCAATTTCAGGAATCCTAACTAGCGGGAAAGAAGAAACTCAGAATATAAGTCCTTGCTTTTGACCTTACTTTACACAAGCATGACCATACCTATGTGGGGGCCATATGGCAGTGGGAGAGTTGTGGGGAGTTTCCCATGATGTGTGGGTAGTTGTATGTAGGAGTGTAAGTAGCCGGTCAAGTTGTGGTAGAGGTGGAAGTATTAGTTATAGAGAGTGGGTCAAGTTATGGTTATTAGTGCATGTACTTGTATTTAAAGGGGGTAGAGATTATTGAAAGGAATATCCAAGTCTTCTATCAACTTTTTATTAAGTTATTAAGTTATTAGAAGGTCAAGGTTCACCTTGAAGTGAACCTACAGATTTTCTTTTACTTTTTTAGAAAATAAAGTGAAAAAAGAAGTTTGAGCTGTCCCAAGAGGGAAAAAGGGCTACCTGCCGCCAAAGTGAGAGCCGCTGCGGAGAGAGTTACCTGGAGCAGGGTGTGAGCCATTCCAAGGGGGAAAAAGGGCTACCTATTGTCAGAGTGAGAGCCGCCTAGGACGTCGGCTGCAGAAGCGTGGTGGTTTATTATGATCCTAAATATATTATAAGATTTGATTTGACGCGTTCCTTTAGTCCTGGGGTTTTTGGCATATTGGTTAAGTCCATAACACTTTGTTTCTTAATTGTTGATGAACACCATAGAGTTTTGATGTTAATCTTTCAGGCACTGAGGATGCTACGGTAGCAGAGGACCCAATTCCTGATATGGTAGATCCACCAATGGAGAGCCATGATGTTGACGATATACAAGAGCAAATGATTGATGAGCTATACGAGAAGACTACTGAAGTAAGTCTTAACATTACCATTGAAAAAAAAAGAAGAAAAAAGAAAAGAAGTTTTAACATTTGCGTTTCAGTCACATTTACTTTATCTTCATTTCATCTCTTCATTTCTCAACATTCTTATCCTCTATGTTTGGTGACGTCGTTTTATTTCTGGTGTATATTGCTCACGTTTTGTATTGAAAGTGTCATGTGAATAACTGTCATATATTTAGAGAGGGGCAATTGGCAACAGAAGCTGTTTGAGATAGCTGAGACGGAGGCTTTGATATAAATTATGTAATGACCTTGAGCATGTTGTAATGCAGACTCGTAGCACATCAAGTCCATAGGTAGTCAATTTTGGTAAAATTGGATGATGATCTTTCACATACTGAATCTTGTATTTTACTCCATCTTATAGATAAAATACTAGTTCTTTGGAATTTTCCATTCCTGAGCCCTTCTTTGGAAGTGAATCAATCAAATTTTGTCATATTGGGTGCAGACTGCAGACTAATGTTATTGAGCTAAATCAAGAATGGCAAAGGATATTGGCAACTTACTCTAAATTGGATGGTTTCCTTATGTCATAGGCAGTCTCTAACACATATAGTGTCTTAAACAAAAAAAAAAGGACATCTAGTTTCCCTTCTGAACAGATTACAGTTGCTGAATTTGAGTGTGTGCTAGCTTCCCATATGTAAACAGTTTAAGGGGTGTCTGGAGTTTGGACAAGCCTTATGTTAAAAAACTCCAACAAACTAATGTTTTGGAAATGACCTAGGGATGATGGGCTAAGGCACTAGTGATGATAATGATGCCGTTTTTTGAAATTTCATTGTTGCTGCCCGTATGCCTGTATGAATGTAGGAAAAGAGTTTTTAGTTTAGGTGTTGAGTGCTGCCAAATATTGCTCTATTGGAATATTCTGTTTGGAGCTGGATAATTTAATATGCCAATATATGACAGAAGGCATGGACCTTGCAATATTTTGCCTTCTTCCCAAATGTTTGCTAAAATCTGAATATGTTCTCTAAAATACCCAATTTTCCAAGTTGTTTAATGAGCCTTAGATTATGTGAAGTATTAAATGGAAATGGCGCACCTACATATTTATCCAATACAACTGTGATGTAGTGACTACAACCCAGGGCAGAGCTAATATGCACAACTGTAATCTCACCCAGGCATTTTCATTTGCAGATAACACAGTTTTCTAGTTGAAGATTGACAAGAGTGGACAATGACACTTGGTTTATTTCAGTATTAAATTAAATTTGTTAACGCATTGAATTAATATTTTAAGTGTAGTCAATTGATGCAAGTATTTACTTTTGGTCCTGGGTGAAGTGGTTCAGGGTTACTGTGATATAAGGTTGTAAACAGCACCGACTCAAATGACGGGATTTGGAGGATTCACACTTTTGAGATGAATGAAATGCTGAGATGGGATTGCAAAACTCAATTGTTTCATCCACATTTTCTCCTTGAATATTGAATTAAATTAATGTTGAAGAGCATATTGAGTTAAATTTTGGTTTAAACCCTTTTAAGCCAGTTGGTTCAAGGTCACCTGGATAAAAACAGTTTCAAACTGTATGTGAAGTATTTGTTTTTGAATAGTCACATAGTTACTCCCTCTCTGTGCGTGTGTATGTGTTCACCTTGATAAAACAGTTTCAAACCGGATGTGAAGTATTTGTTTTTGAATAGTCACATAGTTAATAGAGGGAGATAGGATTCACACAACAGCATTTCTAATGTTGTTTTTTGCGAACTTGGTTGGCAACTGCCCGAAAAAATTCTTCTACATTCTATTTATGGATTTGGTTGTTTTCCATTGCTACCCAATCTACTTTAGTTTTTGTGAACTGAATTATCATTATCATCAAAGCCTTATTCCAACCATGTTGGGGTTGGCTACATGAATTCTGTTTTTCCATTTTATTCTATTTTGAGCCAAATCTTTAGATAATTTTTGTGAACTGAATCACATTATAAAATTGAATTTGACTTCCTTGGTTGAACAATCTGGCCCTCCTACTATTGGTTTCTTGTAGTTGATATGGGCAGTTAGCTTTATTTCTTTTTCATCAGATGCTGAGATGGTCATTCTATGCTCTTCACCTATCCACATAGCCACTCTATAAATGATGGATGGTCTCTACCCTAACAAAACTGTAGATTGGTTTCATGCAATGTATATGTCTCTGGATAATAGTCATTAGTCCATTTGCTGCCATGATCTTCAAGTTCTCAGTGTAATGTATCCAAATTCCATATTAGTTCACTAATAAAGCTCTCACTTCATTTTCTGTAGGAATGTTGTCAATCCTCCCAAACTGATGTGGTTTCTTCTGAGGTGCACCCGCTAAAGGATTCTGCACAAGAACCATTAAAACAAGTGGCTGATAATAGAGAAAGTGACTCAAACAAATCTCAGATCACTGAGGACCAAAAAGCTCGAATGGAAGCTAACCGGTTAAAGGCATTGGAGAGAATTGCTACCCGGGCTCATTCTTCAGCTGCACCTTGAGCATTTTATCTTGGCTAATATCATTGTGAGTCTGATTTCCTTTCTCATGTCTGTGCCCTCCTTGTCTTTTCTATATTTTAACTGTCTAAACCGTAGTGGCCTCATGTCCTATTTGTGTACATTTTGTCACCATATATGTGCATGTGTAGAGAGAGAACAACTTTTGTGAAGCTAACCGGCCAACCCACTTCTTGTGGGTGTACAGATAATTAAGGGAGACGCGGGATGAATAGATTAGCATGTGGATTATGAATGTTCTCAATATTGATTCTAGCTCCTCAAATTTTAGTTGCTACATATTGTGATTTGTTTTGATAGAATACAATGGTGTCTAATGTCAAGATCAGAGCAAAACTAGAGAATGCCAATTCAAAGGAGGTAGGTGCTTGTGAAGAGATTCAAATGATCATAGTTGGCCTGCATGTGTGAAAAGTGACACCTACAAAGGGGCTTTCCAAGGAAAATATCTTCTCTCTCTCTCTCTCTCTCTCAAATAAAAATGATCAACCCTTTTTTTTTTCCCTTCCAAAAATAATTGTGTCATGTGATTAAAATTTATATGTATAGTGGTTGTCATGGTTCTGACTTTTGTGTCAACAATTGTACCATACTGGGCGGTGTGATCAGCACCTCCCTCCCCAGACCATGGGTTCCTACTTGCTGCCTGCAGCCCAGTATAAGAGAAGTATCCCATTCTGCTGCATGAGTCCCAACTGTGAGAAAAGAAAATAAAATAAAAAAAATACTGAAACTTGAACCCACAATAGCCTCTTTTTAAGAGATGGAAGTCCTTAACTACTCATGCATAATAACAAATTTCTAAAAAGATTAATTATTATTTACTGAATGGATAAAATTAGCAAATTATGATTATTTTTGTTATTATTTTGGAGGAAAAATCTGAAAATTTTGGAGGACAAACCTCCACTTTTCCATGTTGAAAGCAGATGAATTTTTGGCTTTTCATTGGTCCAGAAACACTATAGGAAATTTCAGAATGTCAGACAATCTTCATGTAAATACCTTGTTTTGCAGAATATTTTTGCATAAAAGTCACTCTTATTTGTTTTTGAGAAATTGAACATGTGGGCTTGTCTTTTCTTTTACAAGTATGTACCGTTTGTTTTATCTTCAATAGAATAGTTTGTGGAGTTTGTCTGTGAAAAGAGTTAAAAGTGACTGAAGATATATTACATTTCAGATTAGATTATGGTAATGAGGCATCATGCATTCATTCTGATAACAAATCCCATAGGATGTCATTGGTGTTTCCATTGCATTTATATTTTAATGGATCTACTTGTAGTTGCATTTTTCATGATTACTGAATAATGCCTACTTTAATCATTTTAGGCACATGAATGACAGGGCACATCGGTGCAATTTGTCCTGTGGGACCCAGTGAAATTTAGGGGGTCCTGCATTTGGTGACAGTCCGGATACATCATACATGCTTTTGCAGGAGAAAATTTTCCCTATAGGACATTTGTTTTTCGTCATTCATTAGCACTCTACCAAAAATAAAATAATATTGTAGCTGACAA
The DNA here is from genome assembly GCA_037013555.1 of Sextonia rubra. Taxonomy (NCBI): domain Eukaryota; kingdom Viridiplantae; phylum Streptophyta; class Magnoliopsida; order Laurales; family Lauraceae; genus Sextonia; species Sextonia rubra. Next base: position 55,657,490 of record JASUAD010000013.1, on the reverse strand, counting down.
CAATTATTGTTTGGTTTCAGATGGTCTTTGAATGACTTGTCATGGTTATCATTTTCATCTTGATCATTAGCAGATTGCAGGCAGAGGGTGTGGATGGGGAACCTTGAGTACTTGCATATGCAGGATGATGAAATATGAGTTCAGCACTGTGGATAGGTTTCAGGGTGTTATTTTCTGTTGTTCATGTGAACATTAAATAAAAATTGAAAAAAAAAACATCTGAGGTAAATGCATCATTTTTTTTTATATCCGTCGGAAGTCTAAGAGTGCATATCATGTTTCATAACGGAAAATGTTATGGGTCACTAAACAATGGAGATTCAAACAGTGAAAGTAGTGAAGTATTTAGTTTTACTATTCGCAGGAAATGAAATCTTTTGCAGGAAATGAAATCTTTCATCAACATTAAAGCTTTGTCTCAATTGTGGTTGACTCAGTTACATAAATTCTGTTTCGCCAAGTCTATCCTCGGTTGAATTGTCTAATAGGTTGCGCTTATCAATATCCGTCCATTCTTGTACTCTGCGTCCTAGCACTCTTTTTTTAGGGGCCATCAACCTTCATAAAATGAAACCGCTGTAGAGAAAACATGCTGCCACCGTGCACGAGGGAAAATTCCATTGTGGGAGTACACATTTGGACTGTCACAAAAGTCTGGAACCCATGAATTTCACTGGGTCCCCTATGACGAACAGCACTAGTGGATAGTGCGCAGGTGCCTCGCAAAACATTGTCTAGTACGTGAATGACCAATAACTGAACCTATGTACAAAATGGATAGTAGAAACCATCCTTCATTTGGAAGCAGGTTGCAGGTGTATCTGTGGCCTTCCAGCAGCTCATGTATAAGATCAATGCAAATTTTCAAACGACCCAAATTGTTGCCCCACTACGGATAGAACATGGCCCAATGGTCTAAGGTCTAAACAAAATCTTAATTTTACAAGTTTATTTATTGGCATCGGTCTTTCCACCATGAACTTTTTGGACAAATCCCTAGCTGTTAAGTTCTGACGTGTATATCATTACATAAATAGAATCTTAATTTTGAAAGAGAGATGTCTCACCTTTGTCCATTAGAAGAGCATGGGACAGAAATGCCAAATTTGTTATTTAGCGGTACTCTTAACACTCGAATTTGTTCAAAGTTGCAAAATGTTAATTCTTTCAGTTAAAACTATTCAATGAAAAAAACACAGTGGTAGATATAACTTGCACGCTAGTTTTGGAGAATTTTCTTCTACAAGTTGATTGCATGTGTAGTTCTGGTCCCTTGGGTTTTACTCGGTCCCACTTTTGATCAGTACGACTGTCTTTCACACTTTTATCATGAGTTGATCTGCAATCATATTTAATTTTATGTTCAAACCTAAAAGTATGAGTTTTTTTACAAAAGCCACCTATATTTTCAGGAAACCTCAAAAAACACCCTGCATTTTGTGTTTTTACTAAAAAACTCATGAACTGACAGTAAGTGAAGGAAGAGCAACGTTCATTCCTACTCTTCTCTTCCTTTTATCTATTGCCAATTTTTTCCCTTGCATTTTTTTGAAAGTGGAATGTCTCTTTTAGCCTTCACTTCTTTCTCTTTTGATTATTCTCTGTCTCAATATGCAAAATATCGTATAATTTTGAGTAGTCTCTCTCTCAATTTGTGACCGTATATGTAGAATGCTGTATAATTTTCACGGATGAGATGTTGAATATCCTAAATATTCACTATTTATGTTAGGTTTTGTACCTGGATAAAATTATCATTTTGCATCTTCATTTGTTGTGCAAAGCACTAACCATTATACATATGGATTTTTTTTAAAAATATTAACACACATGACATAAAATTTAGAGGATTTTACCAAAAAAAATTATCTAAGGGGTCTTCAAACTATAAACCTCACCTAAGTTGTGGTTGCGCTCGAGTGGTCTCCCATAAATTTTTTGCACCTAATTGGGGAGCGGTGAATTCGCTGTAGGTTTTTTATATCAGCGGCAAATTCATTGCTTCTTAGTTTCCTTCGTAATGCGAAGAAATTAGGGTTTGTCATCTTCTCCTTCTTCTTCAGCCCTCCCCTTCTTCTCTAAGGAGTTGCTCGTTCCAACCGTGATTAAATATAGTCTTAAAAGTGATTAAACCCTAAGAAACAAGGGCTTTTGAGTTGTTTTTGAGGTTTTCTGAAAATATGGGGGCCTCCTTGTAAAGAGCTAAAAAAAATCTATTTTCAAGACTATGTTGTTAAATCAAATGTTGTGATAAAGATGGGAAGAATCTTCTGGTAAGAGGTGATAAGTTTTTATCTGTGAAATCAGGATTTAAATCTGGTTAGACACCTTTCTCTGGCTAAAGTCCTGTGTTACCAAGGTTTATTTGCTATCTTCTTTGAGAGCTCTACCTACCTTTCTCAGATCTACTTTTTTCCATCAAGGGTGGGCCTTTGCTCCCTGTAGCTGGGATGAAAAAAAAAAATCTGATCTGATGGGGCTGATTTATGTATGACCTTTACATAAACATACCTTTCCATCCATTCTTAGCAATGCATTCAAGTTGGCCGCTGGGCTATAAGCAGAGCATACAGCGTCAGAAGAATTTCAAGGGTTACCATCATCAGAACGCTCTATTTATTGTGACTGGGCCACATCCATCAAGTTGCCCGACAGAGCGGGGGACCACACAGCACAGGTGTCGTTTGGCGTGGCTCCAGTAACCATTTTGCATGGAAATGATTCCTCTCCATCTCATCTGCCCGCCAACTCAAGAGTCTTCGGATTGGGGATAGTGGAGTGGGTGGCCACACCCGACAACACCCTTGTCCGCATTTCTTTTTCTAATCATAATCTCCGACACCAACCATCGCCCCCACTCTCTCAATTCCCCTGCATGTGTACCAAAAGCAGCAAGCGACCAGAGAAAGTAGAAACAAAATAGCAATGACATACCATTATTATCCATTTCACTGACAGGAATCAAATCAAAGTCAGTACGGGATATCGTCTTATTAATATACATAGATCTCCACCAGCAGCAGCAGCAGCAGCAGATACAGAAAGATCTTTTCCTTTGCTCATTTGGTACTTTTTCTAAATCTTTCTTTCTTGATTCCCTCACAACTAAAGCAAAATAGAAATAGAAATAGAAGCAGAATCATTTTTTTTTTTACTTTTCTAATGCAGGGTATTTTGTAGGTTTGAGGTCTTTCATGTGTGAGGAATTGAAGGGATCAATAAGAAAGAAAAAGCCATCTTAATTTTTTAACAATCTTAGCTTCTTTTGGACGGAATGGAGGGAGTTTTGTTACATGTAAGTAAGTGAGCACTTCCTACTGAAATTATTTTCTCTTTATTGCTCTCTTCTACTTCATTAATCAAAGGTGGGCCCAAATATATGAGTTATGGGTTTTAGCATTCAGTCAACAAAAGTTTTCCCTATTTTCTAGCATTCATCAGTTAGTTGTTTCCTGCTGTAGACTTTCTAAAACTCTTGGAGATGAGAGGATGTGTAGTGGAATGGGAACTCCAATTTTGGAAGGAACATCATATCCCTATAAATACCCCTTTGGGGTAGAATTAGCTTTAATTATTCAATAAACAATTGATCTGGTTTCTTATGGTTGTGACTTGTGAGTGCCTCTTTTTGGTTCTGCTGAGTCTTTAGTTACTAATAGTCTCAAATTTTGCAGAGCCAAGCTACAGCTACAGCTACAGACAAAACAGCTAGTGCAGTCTTAGATATTGAGAGTTTAGTACAGTCCCAGGACAAATGTCCAGGAAGTCCAAAACTGACTGTGAGTTCTGTTTGATCTTCCATTCTCTACTTTATGTGTGAAATCTTATTTCGCGTATCTAAATTCTAAATCCATATATTTTCTATTTCTACCCTAGAAGGCTCTCTCTCGAAAGGGTTCTAGCCGTATTGATAAGAGGGCCCTTGAAGAACATGATGCGGACGAAGCATCCAAGAAGCTTGTTGTAAAAGGTAGGGAACTTATATGCTTGCAGCACATTCTTGGGTAACTATTTAATATTAATGATTACCACTGAATCATACTGGATGGATTTGACATGTAAATTATAATACCTGGATACTTTAAATTTGGCAATGTTTTGTGTTGTATCATTTCCGATACTTACTATTATGAGTAAAATTCGTGTCCCTGTAATACCCTTTATCATTGCTGCCATAAGCATACCGAATCTGGGCATCATGGCATGCAAACCTTCTGAGGAAGACTCGGTATGTTCGGACATTAGAATGGTCTTGCTTAAGTGATTACTTTGATTGAGCTTGGAGCTTCATGGATCTATGCCTCAACCTTGAGGTTGCATGTAGATATCAGTTGTCAACTTCTTAAGAATCAACAATAGCAATAGAAGGAAGCAATGATGCATATTAGTTTCTATAAAAAGGCGAAAGGCGTTCCATCATCATATTTGTCGAGAACTGTTGGACAGACATCATATGCACAGTGGGAGATCCTAACTGTTTGCAACATTGAGGTTGTGGGCTTAATTCATCTTATCAATAAGAAAAGATTAAACAAAAGGTAAAAGGAAGATGGTGGTTAAATTTTGTTGTTTGGTTAATGGAAATTTAAGTATAAACAACTCAACAGCGTGTGCCTCATTGTGCAGAATTTTTTATGTTCTACAATGGAACCACTAGTCTCTGTAAAAACCTATGAATTATGATACCTAGATACTAATAAATAGACAATTTACCTGTATTTTAGCACATCTAGTACTTACATTTTTGTTGAAAGTCATCATCATATTCTCAGCCTTATCCCATTGATCTTGAGTCTGCTTAATTTGTTTTGCTTAAACAAAGAAGCATTCTAAGGCCAAATATCCATCTTGCTATGTATAAAATTTGTGCGTGTGTTATATCCATATCATGCCCTTGCTGTATTTAGGCATCCTAGGAAAAGGCGCAAATTAGGCACCCAGTTCATGTCCATGAGATTCAAGAAAAGATTACGGCGGTATTGATGGTCTATAGTACAGGCCATCATTGGAAGGTTAAGTAAGGTTGGATACAATTATGGCCATGTTTACAGTGGTTGAGCCGTATCATGTTTTCATGAATATGATGAACTACTGTGATCTGGAGTTTGAAATATATGTAGGTTCTACGGGTTTAAACCATTGATTGTTGTTGTTAGTGTTGTAATACTGTGGCTTGTGTGTAGCCTGCTACTTATGCTTCACCGAGATTCGATACAACATAGTGACAGACATTCAACTCTGTGAAAATTGCAACTTTTGATTTTCCTCTGCATTTGTAATTAATTATATAAAAGATTAGTCATGACTTGTTGTTCTCTCGCTTACTGGATGCCCTTGCAATGCCTACATTGAGATAGTTTTAAGTTACGGTAACTGATTTTGATTCTATCATGCAGTAGTGGGCTCACAGATGGAGCCATTAATATCCAACAGGTCTCTGGTCTTGGTGACCTCCTTATCCAGCAGCTCCATTCTTGCTGATGCAAGCGACGGAAGATGTAGGAGATTTAACCGTTTTGCAACCATGCATCCAAAGGAGATACTTCTCATCTTTGCAACATTGTAAGTCCCTCTTATCTTCTTGAAAATTGTTGAAATCTTTATAAATACTAGCATAAAATCCCGTGCTATGCACAGGAAGTATCTCATGTCCATTGAATAATAAATTTAAATTAATATCTAAATCATCTATTAATTAATTTATTAACAATATAAATTGAGTGGATGAGAAACCTATTTATTGTGACTTCTTCCCACATCTTTTTCATGACATTTACTGATATTTTTACTTTCTCTCTTTCATATGCGTTTTAGAGTTTTGATGAGTTTCAAGAAAAAAATTAAGAGTGTGTTTGGTAGTTAGATTATTATCATAATATATTTTTTTGCATTCATGTTATTAAAATTTTATCAGACAATGTAGCAATATATGTGACTTCAATTCTTTGCCATGGTTTTTTTTATGAAGTGAAACCCCTCCCCACCTCACAAACATTGTATGGCCGACGGTAAAACCCCAGATACATGACACCACCCATAAGCACTATGTATCGGTTAATGGCTTATGGCACTCAAAGAGGATTCGAACTGTGGACCTCTAGAACAATAAGGATGGGTCTTTAACATGAATTTAAATATTAATAACGAGTCTTTAAGTTTTGTTATACTTTTCAACGTGCTTGGGTGGTTAGATTATTATTCAAAAGCTAATCCATTAAGTTCGTAAATATATTTTTATACGTTTGTGTTGCTTAAATTTTCTCCTTATTTTAATTCAAGGTAAAATAAAAGGAAAAACTAAGATATTAAAGCCAACTAAAAAATTGTGGTAAAAATTATGAAGCAATGATAGAAGCAAGTATTAAGCAAATATTTTTTAAGAAGGAAAAAGCCTTAAATCACCAATAATTTCATGGCTCGAAAAAAAAAAAAAAACTATTACAAACCCACCTTTCAATATCAAATCCCCAATGATTTTGTGCCTTGAAAAAAAAACCCTTATATATACATCTTTGTAGTGAATGATTAACCCACTTTTGTAATCCTCAAATTATAAATTTATATATATTACAATATAATTAAACAAAAAGTAGTTCATATCATATATACATTTGCATAGGATTAGACTATGAAGAACAATCACAAACAGAAGAAAGGCGTGAAGTATGACCACCAGACCTCTATTTGCATTGCTTTGGTATCCAATGTACATATCTAAACCATTTACATCTATATGATTTAAAACTTACATATCAATTTGTAGTGAAGCGCATCTTGCTCATCCAATAAATTCGGTACACAATAATAGTATAAACAAATTGTGCGTTAGAGAAGTATTTTTTAAAACAATTTCAAAATATCTATAGTATTTTTTCTCGTTAATTGGTAACAAGTGAACAATTCAATGCCCCGTTGAGATACTCACACTATGGTGGTTTGATTTTGTTGGAAAAAAAATATTTTCTACCTTTAAAGAAAACATGAACATGCTATACAAAAACTTAAACATACAAACTAATATAAAATTCTAAATAAAATGTGTAAGAAAAAGTAGATCACACAAAAATAAACATTGGGATGCCTTACAGATATCCATATATCCTATACCAACGTCCTCCACGAAAAACAAATCTTCCATCAAAAACTGATCTCTGTCAATGTGTCAGGCTAAGCCAACCCTTAGTATTCTTCTTCTTTACCTCCATACCCTTTCTCTCTCTTTTCTGAGATAGGTATCAATGCTTGGATGGGAAGACTACATGTAAACATATCAGGCCAGGTTTGAGTGTCCTTCTTCCTCTCTGCTTCCACACCCTTTCTTTTTCTCTTTTGTGAGAGGGGTATCGATAATTGGATAGAAGGACTGCATGTAAGCATATCAGGCTAGGCCTGAGTATTGTTCTTCTCTGCCTCCACACCCTTTCTCTCTCTTCTATAAGAGAGATGCAAGCTTTGGGGGGAAACTAAAATGATGGTGCCTTTTTGTTAATGGGTTTATGTGAAACAAAATGTTTTTTGGTAAACAGAAGGAGATGCAATAACGAGGAGGAGTCCCCATTCCATTTGCTGACGTGGGTCAAAAAGAAGCCAATTTTTGTCAAAAATTTCCCAACCGTTTTTCCACTTTCAGGAATAAGAATAGCAAGATGAATATGGATCTGTTCTCATGAAATGGGTTTTTTCTCCTGTGTCTTGTTTTTCTTTCCTTTATTTTTCCTCTTCTAGAGGCCCAATTATAATTGTGACTCTTGTGATTGGTTTCCAGGTCTAGTGTGGGGACATTGATACTCATATACTTCACTCTGGCCATTTACAGAGCATAGGGAGCTTGAAGGTGTTGGGTAAGAGGCTTTATCCGCCTTCTCTTCAATGTGAGAGAGACAGATCTATTCTCTCTCTTCTGGGCAATGCAATTCTCCTGAAATGGCACTTGTTACAAAGAATGTATCATCTCACAAAGCCCACCGCAAAGTTACTCTTTACAGCTCACTTTGAAAGTACTGAAGATAGCATACATTTTCGTAGTAACTCTTGTTTTACCACATTTATAGGAAATCCATCAGTTTTCCAGGTGTATACGAGTAAGATTGAATGTTTCATTTCTAAGGTGTTTGTGGTTTGGTGTGATATGACATCAGGATTATGTGAATTTTTTTCAAACTTTTTTTTTTCTAGTGTACTTCCATATGTCAGCCTACCTGCAAATATTCTCAGTGGCAAATGCAATTAGATTTTTTTTTATGTATACGCATTTTTTGATTTTGGGCACAAATTTTGCTTTTCCTTCTGGGCTATAAGACAGCATGGTAAAAGAAAAATATTTAAAAATCGGTATTTAACAAAACAGATTTTATTTAATTAATATGAAAACAATATTAAAATATTGCATGAGATGTTGGAAAGCAGGGTAATTGGTGAAGACACCGCTCCCATATAGAGTCCCATGGTTTTAGCACTTTTCCACTAAGGATGGAGAGTGATGGTGGACGGCCAAGTGATTCAGATAAAATCTGTGTACTTGAGGCCATCTTGAAGAGATCTAATTTGGCTGAGCGATACTTCGAATTGTTTCTACTCTAGTGTTTCTACTCTAGTGATTGGGGCTGGGGGCCAACAGAGCCCACACGTGGAAAAAAGAACCTACGTAGAGATTGATCTCCGGGCAGTCAAGCGAAAAGTGAGGTTGTCAGCCAACTGAGCAACTCCTGGTCCTACCTTAGTGGACATATAGTGGACTTAAAAGATTCACTTTCACTGGGGCAACATTCATTGTCAGATCTAGTAAACCTTAACCAAACTAACAACAAATGACTTTTCATACAAAAGGGTATACATTTTGGGGATCTAAATTTTATTTGATGTGCAGTTGGTATATTAATTACACTTTGATATGTGCATGTGTGAGTTGTATCTCTCGTAAATCAAGACTGGAAAAAAAATTTCTTCGCAGCTAGATTGGCTCCCCATTGTGCAAAAGTTAAGAGTTGGGTTGGTTAGTAGTTTCTCTGTTAGATGGAAAATGTTCTATGAGCAAGTGGGAAGTGCAGCCGAACACGGTGGGTTGGGCTCACCTTTCATCAATGCTCCCCTTTCTGCCCTTTTTCATCTGGCATCAGGACAAATTTCACAGGTCTAGGAGCTCAGATGATGTGGGTGGGCTGATTTTTTGACACCCCCTTTTATGAGGAGACCTTTCCATCTACCATCCTCCCACTGAGACACTTGCATCTAAGCCAGGCTTCATGAGCTAGACCGCATATAGTCCACAGTGTCTGCTCAGAATAACATTACTTGGGTACTGGTGTGTCCACATATTTTCAGAGCATAATCCATTGGGGCCTTCTGTGTCAGATACGAGGCCCCACCTACCCCCTACATCAGGATCTACAATGCAAGGCATATACCAAGTTGTTTCATCATTTAGAATGACCGACTTTGATCAGTGGATCTCACCTAGGTACCTTCATTATATCAAATCCATTCCTGCTTTATTAAAAACCATCACATGATAATCACTGCCACCTGTACATTGTAACAATACTGGCATCCATCATATCTGGGCCAAATCACATCATTCGTTTCCCATAAACCTTTTCTTAAAAAGGCTTCAGCAGATATCTTACAACCAAAAAATTCATCTGACGATAACTTTTCTAGGGGTAACAATGGCCCAGGCCAATCTTGTAATCCAAGACAGTCTGTTTAACTTCGTGAGACAGGCCTACTCAGGCCTAATCTCCTCATCTAAGGGCTAGGTACCAGAAACAAACAAAGAAAAAAAAGTATAAAAACTCAGCAAAACATGAGCAAAGGATTATTGAAAGGATTATTACAGAGGGGATATCAAGTGAGGGGATGCAACCCACACTTTCCAGGTATTGAATTGCCGGGGCAGTCATTTTGGATATTCACCTTCTGCTCTTCATTTTTAACAACCTATAGAAATACAATCCTAGGTATTCAATTAAATGAAACAAACAGGCCTTGTGCGATGGATTTATGCTACAAGCAGCTCTAAGAAACACTTAAAATGACTCCAAGTTTAACATCAAAGGCTTGTGAAAACAGATGCCCAAGATTCAGGCATCAAGATTTCGATGAAAACAAATTCAACTAAACTCACAACAATGTGTCACTTTGCCATGCAACTAGTCGACTAGATCTCATTCATGAGAGAGAGATGGGAAACACTAGGGATTCTTGGGAATTGAACTAGGATGATTCTGGAAATGCGGTTGTGGCAGAAACTCTCCTTGTTTTCCATTAAGGCCAGACTTCTAAGAGGAATCAAGGAAAAGTTTATCTGTCAACATTAAATATACCTAAAACATCAGTGAGGGTAAAAAACCGACAGATAAACTTTTCCTTGATTCCTCTAAGAAGTCTGGCCTTGATTTGCAGCTGCTTCAAATGTCTCACCAGCCACCAGCTCTGGGACATCATTATCATCATCCTCTACTGTGGCTCCAGGCGCCTGCTTCTGAAATTGCTCAGCAATCTTCCTCAAGTTATCCAAGTTATCAGGTCCTGAAAAAGCATCAATTAATACAGCAGAAATAAGACTTCTTCAATCATGGCTCATAGGTGAAGCAACTGAAATCATCTGATTCAGAGCCCTTTGGCTAGGAACGCCCAAAAACAATATCGGCTGCTATAGGCACAATATAAGTTAACACTCCAGAAAGGGACCAGTAAGTTCTTGGTTACCAGAGGCCGATGATAGACGCAACTGTATGTGGAACTCCACATTATAATAAGGTAAAGAGATTCACTGAAATTTTAATATGCAAAATCTCAGGAGAAAGAGCACACATACCCAACTGGTTGATGATACTGGGTAGCAGGTCCTGCAGTTCTGCCAAGATACTTCATGTCAGTAGGAATATTCTATTGAGATTGAAATATGAGAGAGAGAGAGAGAGAGAGAGAGAGAGAGAGAGAGAGTTAAAAAAGAAAAAAAAAAAGAAATGAGGGAGGGAGGGAGAGATTACTTCTCGGCTGAGGTGTACCACTAACAACCCATGTGTTGGCAGCAATTGAAGCTTGTACTGAATACTAAGAGAATTATCAGTAACCAAATAAAGGGAGATACACACTACCATAACCTTAATGAGTTCACATGTGACGTTAGAAATGTATACCTTTTGGGTTCACAAACTGGATCACAAGATCATCTTTGAAAATGTTGACTTCCTCAATAGCTGGGATTGCATTCACCCCTAACCGTTTTAAGGTGCTCTGAAGCCTTTTGTCATCAGTTGTGGCGGTTTTGTGAACAGCTTTCTTCTTTCTAGTTATATATAAAACATGATAGAGCACAAGACAAGAGTGAAGTCACAATTAAAGGCAAGTTGGTAGCACTTCAATTTAAACTAAACAGCTAGGAAGTAATAATAGAGAATGTCGAAAGTAGCACATCAGCTAGTAGCTCAGTTGGTGAGACACCTCTCTTCAATTGAAACAACCAGGCATCAATCCTTGGCTGTAGTGCTAATGAGTACTTACCTTTCAAGAAAAAAAAAAGAAAGAAAAGACAAGAAAGAAAGAAAGTAGCAAGCGCGTTACACATGGCAAAAATTATTTATTCAGTGATGATTTTGCACATTTTTGACATCCTAAAATGCATTATTTTGCACTTTTTGACATCCTAAAATGTGTTCTTTGATTCTTTCCATTTATTATAAACAGTGCTGGAGAATCAACTCAATGATGCCACAGGTATCAAAGGGACACACAATGGATACGGTAGGGTCATGGACTTTATATGAACATGAAATATGAGAAACAATAGAGTCTATTTTGAAGCATCTGGATAGCTTATGTCAGATACTGATTTAGTCATCTTCTGAGAAAATGCAAGAGAAACTTGACATTTGCTTGGGACAGGACGCTATGAAGCATACAAACAAAAAAAAAAAAAAAACAATCTCCTTTGAGAGAAATCAACATGTGAATTTAGCAGAGCAATCCATTAGCCAATAGTCCTCAGACTCGATCAATGGTTGGAAACAGGGATACATATTCCTTGGGTGGATGTTTTAGTAGATGCCATAAATGATTCTGCTTAAAAACCAAAGCAGGCAAAAGTATCTCAGAAAAAAATCTAACAACAGAACCAGCCACTGATATCCATAATGTATGGCAGTTCTAAGTTCCTATAACAGTAGGGTCTCCTGAAATTCACATAAAGCAGATAATCAGGGAGACAACAGATTCAAGTCAAGCAGACAAAATTAGCACCTGCGCATGCTTCCCTTTCCACCAGTGCGAACTGCACCGGCCATCTTCATGAGCTTCTCCCGATTCATCTGCATGGAGAAGAACAGCATCTCAGGGTAATCAAACAACAGACTTGGCCACTGATATGCACAATGCATTACAGTCAAGTTTCTATGATGATAGGGGCTCCAGAAATTCATACAGCCTAGATAAATTATAGAGACAATCAGATTCAGTAATTCATACTCATTGCATTTGAAGTTAAACAAGAAGGTTGGGTTTTCAAAGATCCACATAAAACCAATAAATGATGTTTGGGTATACAGTAACACGAGACAAGGAAGCATTTTCTATCAGTATGATAATACAACTGCTATCATAATTGCATTTCTCAAAATCAATTAGAATTCCAGGTGAGGATATATGGGTCCCCTAGAAAAATTCCTTTAGACCTGGTAATTATACTTAATCATACCATTAAGAAAACTAATCATACTAAAATCTAAAACAAACAAACAAACAAACACATCAAGAGCAATCTTGCCTTGAAACCAAACAACATGGAACACGCACAAACATCATAAAATCCATAAAATTTAGCAGAAAACCTAACGCACCATATCACAAACAAATCCGTAATGAAAAGGAGAACAAGCATATTTCAGATGAAAACCCTAAACCCTAGACCCTAATCCATGATTGGGTAGGAGCCAAACCCTAACCTCTGAAAAGATAAGAGCACCACAGCCCCATAGAGATTGTGAGAAAACAGATGGAGAGAGAGGGGCGGGGGGATTTGGAAATAGAGGAAAAATGGAGGGGGGATTTTTGGAAACTTCACCTTGGCTTGGGATTATTGTGTTGCCGCGGCGGAAGAGGCGAGAGCTTGTGGGTTGGAGAAGGAGAGGTAAGTAAGATGTGGTGGATGATTTACAAACACACCCCCATTTTTTCCTGATATTGCACATGTACCACCGATGGTTACTGTAAGGAATTTGGAAAGGCCCCTCCTGGGCCTCCGCATCCGCAACAGTAGGGAAAAAAAAAAAAAAAAAAAAAAAAGGAAGCTAGTAAAGTAACCCGTGCTAAGCACGGGCTTGACCCACGCAGGAGAGTCTACGCTCCATCTAATTGGACACTTATTGATTGTTGTAGTGTTTAGGTTACCAAAAAGTTACTTATGAGATCAAATCTTCAAATTTATACATTTTTAGCATTTTTTCCAAATGCTCCATAAAAAAGAGTCAAAAGTAAAAGAAATCTGGTCCAAAATTGGATCCAAATTCCTTATCTTTCATATATTATAATGGTCCACTTTTGATTTCCATTTCATTGCTGTCCTTCCCTCAGTTTGTTTGGCTATTGGGCCTATCATTTTGGCACAGGTTTAGCCCAAAGGCCTGAAAGTGGAGCCTATTGGTGCAACAATAAGGTCCAGGACTTAGGCTGTCGGTGTTTGACCCAGTCCAAAGAAGCGCAAGTGGGCCTGTTTGGGTCAGGCTCGAGCTGACATGGTGGGCCCTCAGCACCCCTACATGCCATATATTCCTTCTGTAAAATGTGTGCTCTTATATAATAATAAAAAAATGAGGTGGGCCTATAAAAAAAAGTGCTTGGGCCTCGGCTCATACTAAATGGAAACTTCTTGCCAAAATGAGGTTTTTTTTTTTTCGCTAGTAAATGAGGAATTGTTTTGTTCAGAACTAGTTTCGCATATCTTATTTGCATTGAAATGATTTATGTTGTTAGATTGAGCATGTATAAAACAAATTTAACATTATATACAATGAAATTAAGTAGTATTGCTCTAGCTGTGCTACTTGATTCAGCCAAAGGGCCGTGGAAGGCAATTACAACAACTGTGCCTCTACAACCGGCCCATGAACCTAAAGTAAGGCCTAGGACAGCCCATTCACAAACCCATGAACCTAAAGTAGGGCCTAGGACAACCCATTTACAAAATATATATTTTAGACCAATTTTTCCCGTGAGCCTGGACACTGCACACTGTGCATTGATGCCGTGTTTCATCTGGTACTGGTGAAATTTAAAGGGGACCCAGCCTTTGATGCTGGTCCAGATGTGCGCTCCTGCAAAAGCACATACGCAGCAGAAAACTTTGGCCTGGTTCTAGTCCTCGCATCTTTAAAGAACAGCCAAAATTCGTTTCATTGTATGTGGGCTTGGCTTGGGTTTAGGTGGACTAAATCATAGGCAATCTTATTAATTGGCTGTTGTACCTTTTTCTTGGTTGAAGATAATGCCTGCCAAAAATGGACACAGCTTTTGGTGAATACAGATTTCAGACACTTTAATACCCTATGGTCGTTCGGTGTGAGGTGGAATGAGTAGCAATGGCATCATCTGTTTCCAGTGAAAGAAAAAAAAAAAAGTTGACCACATTCTTTCCTGAGGGCACTGCAAAGTTTGCCATGCGCTTTGTGAAAACCAGCTTCATATTCTTTGCCTTGAATGTTTGGGTCTTATGTCAGTCTTCCCTATAATCTAAACCATACTCAAGTGAATTTTAGGCACACCCCGCATGTCAAAAGTTTGAGCTTTGGTATAGGTTTTCTGTTCCGGTTTTAAATGGTTATAAGATTTGATTTGATACATTCCATTAGTCCTAGGGATTTTGGTGTATTAGTTATGTTCATAACATTTGGTACTAGAATCCACTTACATGTTTTAAATTTAAGTTAGGAAAAGGACTACTTGGAGTATAGTGAGACTCGTCTAAAACGATTTGGACGAAGGCTACCTACTCTTAGAGTGAGAGCCGTAACATTTTCCTTCTAATTGCTACTGTAGAAGAAACAATACTTGTTAAATCATGTGACAATAATCAATGTGCAGCATAATATCGAGGCTTGTGTGCTTTGCAAAATAAATAAGAAATACAAGGTTACTATTAGTCATATATAGAAAATCAACTTCATTAAATATTTTTAAGGCTTTGAAATAAGAAAACAAAACAATAGACAGCAAATGCATTCAATCTTCACGTTTCTTTTTCACTCTTGTAATTCCTCTCTCACACACGCACTCTCACCCAAATCTTCACATTTCATAAACCCAATTTGATTTTTATGGCATGTAAACTCTTGTTGCCAATGCCATAAGTCCCATGCTGTATGGCTTGACATTTTACATGCCATGTTACAATACTGCCTTTTTATTTTAAATGCAATTTCGTAACCAATAGTAAAGGTAAAAAAAAATTGACATTTTGGCTTTGCCATCATACTTAAAGTACTTAATTAACCTCACATAGAACACTGGTATTTAATAATGCTTGTGTGAAATACACTCGGCAATAGTGGATATAATGTTTTATCTTACATGTAGATCAGTAGTACAAAAAATAGCATCTATGTATCTAAAAAACTGTATGTGGGGTTTAATTAATTCAAATCAATCCACTTGTATTTATGCCTTTCCATGTAGAACCCTCCTTTGACAAATCCAAGTCATTCACACTGACCTAGACCTCTTCCACACCCTGTGAGTTTGCATCTATCCCAAATTAGCACTGATCGAAACATTAATCATAATTTCCTCCGCAAAGATAAATGCTCTAAGAAAATCATTAAAATTGAGGCTTCAAAATTGAGTTCTAGAATTATCTCATTAGAGTGACAATTAGCCCCTTATCCTCAAAGTCTCCTAATGTGTCCATACTCCAAATGGACGCACACGAGTGGTGACAGGCGAACAACCTATGTAGGTGATAGTCCTACACAAATAAGATACCCAAATATTCATAAGTAGCCTACCATTTGCGCTGTAAATATTATTCCTGGACCACACGGATATTCATAAGTAGCCTACCATTTGCGCTGTAAATATTATTCCTGGACTACACGGACAATTCAGGATTGCAATTGGACAACTAAAGGAAATGGATGTTGCAATCACATTTCAGAATTTCTAGAAATAGGGTTGCGTTTTTCATGGGACTCTGAAACAGAATCCATGACAGGGCACGGCAAATGTGGTTCATGTGCATTTGGCACACCAAATCAACTGCAGGGCAGGTACGCTAAATACTGCCCCATACTGTGAAAAGAAAGAAGCAGATATCTTAAGATAGTCCTTACTATTTATTAACTTGCCCCAATGAATCAGGCATAAAGTTCGAAGTTGTAATCTTCGCTCAGAGTCACATGGGTTCATGCCAATAGGAGGGTTGGTTTGTTTCAATATCTTTGATTAGGTACAACCCTACTTGGGCATATCTTTGATCATAATTATCTATTAAAAAGAAAATTTTCCACCTGCAGATCCTGCCCAAGGGTTGGTAGCTTGGTGCACAAAATCAGATCACCCCGAATTAAGAGGCAGGGATTGAAAATGGGGAAAATCCCCCTTGTTTAAAGGGCTCAAAAGTCAGTTGCAAGCATATATATATTTTTTATATTCTTACCTGCTAACTAAGGCCAGTGCCCCAGATAAATAAACACAACAACAAAAGAAGATAACACTTGGCAAAAAAAAGCCAACACTCTTTTCTTCTTTCTTCATTGGACACATTTTTGAAGATTAACAATTTACAAGTATGAACTATCTAGAGAGAGAGAGAGAGAGAGAGAGAGAGAGAGAGAGAGAGAGAGAGAGAGAGAGAGAGTTTTCATTTTGAAGGTCTCATGGCATAAGGGACATCACTTCCTTCAATACAAGAGCTGCATCATCATACCGATCCTGTGTGAGGGAGATGCTACGAATCTGCACTGCATGATCCAACTGCAAAACATATTAAAGAGTAACTAGATGATTAGCATTAACCATAGCTTTAAAACTCGACTGCCGAAGTGACCCATAACTGGAGCAAGAATGGCTGAGTTCTTCGAGTCACTTGACTCTGCCTTACGAGTCAGTTAAGTCAATTGAACAAGGATTTGAAGCTCTACAATGGGTACCTCTTCAATGGACTGAAACAATTTGTTGGCAAGGTCTATGAGAGGTTGCTTCTCTTCTTTTGGAGCATTGGAGATGACTTGGTTGAAATCACAGTACAAAAAGGTCGATCTAAGGCGAATATCCCTTCCCATCAAATCCCACCGATCCTCATCATCCATCAGATCGATGATTGCAAGGAAATCGAATGCACATTTCTTGATCCGACAAACACTCCCCCATGATCCAATATCCATAATCTCCTCAAATTTCATCATCACCAAAGAAAAACCTGCAAAAAGAAAATGGAAACCAGACAAGAAAGATTGAATTTCAGGTAAATCAACAGTTTATGCTAAAAACAGGCATTATTTTAACGTGGGTCGTTTGAATAAATCTTCTTTTAATAACTTCTGTTGTGGGGTGATTGAAGATCTACAAAAGGGTCAGGAAAAACGTGCTGCCCATGTTAAAAAAAAAAAAAAAGGTAGTAGTAAGAATACCAAGATGTTAAAATATTTCTCAAATGTCTACCTTAACGATTCAATCAAACCCAATGATCAAAATCTAACATCCAAAAAAGAAAGAAAGGAAGGAAAACTTGTGAAGATTGAGATGAGAGAAGTAAAAAAACCATATTGAATATTCCAACACCATCAAAACAACTCACAAATCAAGAAAGAGAGGGAACAAGAAAACAAGAAACCACCTCGAATTGCACAAAAAACAACTAAATTACTGTTACATAAAGGGACCCTTCAAGATGTTTTAATTTATAAATTAACAGTGTCCAAGAAGACCCTTCAGAATAAACACTTGAGAAATCCAAACAAAGTGGAGAAATGGAAAACAAAAAAATAAAGAAATGAACAGGGTCCTGACTCCTGACTCCTTACTCCTTACTTCTTACTCCTTATTCTTTTGGCTTAGACGATTCCACCATACACGTACACCTGAAAATTAAAGTTCAGGGTCATGGAGACCTGACGGGCAATGAAATATAAACAAGAGAAAGAGATGGAAACAACAGTTTTGATCTTGTGGCTATTAAGAGCTGAGCTGTTTGTTGGCCGAGATTTTGAAGGGCTGATGCACGTTGGGATCTGGGATGTGAAAAAGAGCTGGGTTTTTAATTCTGGTTGTCTACTGTTCCTTCTCTATATTTTTGAGAATTTGCTCTTTTATTTCAAAATTCAATCGATACTGTCCGTTTAGTGCTTTAGGAAAGTCTTATTTTGAACAGTCTAGATTAAAAAAAAAATTAAATATCACTTCAAGCGTGGGATATGAGTTTATTTTTTAATGGCACCCCTTTGTCCTAGAATGACTAAAATCTTTGGGAGTGAATTTAACTCACAGGGAAGTCTTAACTTTCTAAAAACTTAATCAATCATTAAATCAATGATGATGATGATGATGATGATTCGGTTAAACTACGTCCAAGGGTTATTTGTGTTATCAGTTTGAACAAACTATAACATGATATTGTAATTATACGACGAATAGATCAAAATAAGTAAAAAGTTGGAGATGGTCGTAGTTGTGGCTGCAAATCCACCCTTACTACCTATGGTGACTGGTGAGGTACCTCTCTCTAAAGAAGGATTTGGAGATCAATCCTTGACTGTTTCACTAATGGTGTACGAATTTTGTAAGTGTATAAATATTTACTAGAGGAAAAAAAAATGGCAGTTACGGATTTGAGTTATGCTACAATATTGAGGCTATAAGGAATTTACTCAACTTTCCTTAGGCTTAAAAGAATTAGTCCGACACACCCTCGGTAAGAAAAAAAAGAAAACAGTTAGTCAATTACCATGTATGAATGCATAAGAATTTACTAAAGAAATTACACGTGGCACATTGATTGGGCCCATTGTCCCACGTGATAAACGGAAGGTTGGCCAAAACGGGCCTCCTTTGTCGTTAGTCAACTGAGCGTTAAGTGATGAATTGAATGCTTCAAATATATTACTTTGGTGAGTGGCTCACATTAGTTGCCTTCAATGGCTAAGGAGGTCACTACCACTTACGGCTCCACATGCAGGGCCCACATGAGCAATGTTGCCTACCGCTAGTTTTTTAGATGACTCATCCACAGAACTTTCCTTTTATTTTCATTTGATAGGGATGGTGAATCACAACATGCTTTTCATTTGATGAGTATATAAATGTAATACACCGTGCTGATTGGCTGGGCTTGGGTGAGACAAAGCTTTCTCAAGGCCAACCGTTCTAGTTATTGGGGCTGCATTCAGGCATTGTATCCAGCCCATAGCCCTGAACAATAGGCCCTGACAGAGGCAGCTAGGATACGAACGTCAAAGCCCAGTCATTAAGTATCGGAAAGAAAAAATTAGGTCTATGCCAAGTTCACTGGGCTAAAAATTCAGTCAAGATAAGGCTAAAGTTCTAGTTTGAGCTAATATTAAGGCGTATTTAGTACATATGATCTTTACATGACAACCGGCATAGCGCTGGCTGGGTTGAAGAAATGTGAGGCCCACAGACCCCATCCCACTTCATGCGTTTGATGGGGATTTAAGATTTAGGAGTGTGGTTGTTTGATTAGATTTGGCTGATTGGGCTCTTATTCAGTTTTTGTATAGACTGGGTACTGATATGAGGTTAAGAGGAAGTAGTTTTTTGGCACCCTAGCCAAGTGGCCCGGGTCCAAAGGAGAGAGCATGCAAACATCATGGGAACAGAGGTTCACAACCTCAAAAAGAACTTGTATGCAAATCCTTTCTTGGGCTATATTTGCGAGAAGTCATCCAATTTGATAGAATGGGCTTGAGTTCCTTCAGCAATTGGTTTGACACCCTCTTCCTCTCAAATTGCATCTCCGATCAGATGGGAGGATTATTTGCATTGGATGTATGCCCATTCTTTTACCTCCCATTTCTTCTCTTAACCTACTAACTACCCCACTAACCACATCTTTTGTAACAAGGAGGTAAAATGTGATAAAATTAGCTTTTTTGTGTGAGAGGCTAAAGACGGGCATTGAGATTGAAAGAATGGCATTTTCAGGCCAAAGAGCAAGAACTTATTTTAGAAAGATTGCAGATAGTGAAGGATCCAGTGAAACACTTTCAATGGTGGAATCTGTTTTAATTGCTTCAGTAAGAAACCCATGAAACAGTTTTCTTTCTTCTCAAGTAAGCATCTGTTGAAAATGAATAAATACCAAAAAATCATATTATTTCAATTCATTTTCATTTTCTCCAAAAAAAAAAGAGGCTCCATACAAATATCTAGCTATAAGTGGAGGTGCATATTGGGTTGGTTAAGCATTGGCTCAACCCAAGTGCCAGTGAAAATTTGTTTGATTGAATCCAAGAGAACACGATTGGACTCGAATGAAACCCAACCATACTCACTGGTATGAGCAATTGCAATTCAGATTCAATTTTCTTTTCAATGGCATTTTAAAGAAAATTTAGCTGTATGTTTGGATGCCTATTTTTTCACATTAAGCATATGTTTAGTCCCTTTCATTTCTCCCTCATATCCCTCTTTATTTCATGCTTATACTTTAGTAATTAGAAATAAAGGGAAACAAAAAGAAACTAAATACTCTTTCAACAATGGCAATGTGCTTCAGATGTACAGAAACTCTCTCTAGTTGAGCCAGAATTAGCATAAAATCACACCATGTATCAAGCTTATTATCACCACGGGATTTTTTTACCACCCAACACTCAAGTAAAAGAGGTTTGAATATGGGGAAAAAGTGGGAAAATGATAGGGGGGATGACCCATCATCATCCATTGGCATTCTAATCCATCATTTTCCCACTTTTCCAACCACCAAATTTATTTTTGACCTTTCTACTGTTAATCTTTTTTTGATCGGTCCCTTTCTACTGTTAATAGAAAACTGTAACTCTCAATTATAAAGCCTTTTGATCAAATGATATGCTTTAGTGATTGAATTGGTTAATTGTTTGATCAGTGTTAAATTAGAAATAATGTCAATTCTCACATGAATGCGAACTACTTGAATTTGTCAGAGGTGGACCTAAAGTAGAAACAAAATGACCGAAAAAAGAGGCTTAACACTACTATGTTGTTAACTGTAATCCTTTAATCACTCTAATTTTCTGTATCCAGGAGTGTCGGCTCTTAAGATGTACTACCTTATATGTACTGACTCGATGTACTCTTTCTAATTAGCTCTAATAAATTTCGTTGTTCAAGAAAAAAACAAAAAAGTGGTTTGATATGACACTAAAAAATAGTTACAATTAGCGACAGACATTGTGCCTCTATTTTTGCTAAAAATCAAGAAATTCCTATATAGGGAAATTTTGAATTCCTAGACATGTAAAATTCCTAGATGCTTCCTTATTTATTAGCATCTAGAAATTTCATTAGAAGTAAAGGTGTTGGAATTCTGAAAATTCCTAAGGGCCTTTCATAAGACTCGAATTTAGGAATTTCTGAAAAAAAAAACATGGTATTTGAAAACACCAGGAGAGAAGCATGTTAGCGTGAGACTAACATATCTTTAATTTGATCTTTAATTGGAAATTTACTATACTCCTCAACTATGGCTTAACTACGTGATCTTAATAGTCCAATCAATATAATGGTGTATAGCTGTAACCCCTAAACCCTATATATAAGTATTTTTATAACCCCCTTTCCACCATTGAGTGTTAACTTAATTAGGATTTAAATCATTTTTGGTATAGGAAGCGCTATTAGGTTAGAAACTTTATATAAACACTAAAGGCATTTCTACGAGGAGTCTTACCAAAATAGAGGTCCTAATAGCTATTGGTCTACTAAAGTGGGGAACTCATATGGGCATGTGGTCATTGGGTCACACCTAAGCCTAATAATTTTAACAAAACCATCACATCATGTGCCAAAAATCCTAACATCTAAGAAATCTATCAAAAATCCTTGGAAAAAAATACCCCCCCGAGAGTTTACTAATGTGGATTGCCCTCACATTTCTCTCGCAGGTAAAACTTTATTTTTAATTAAAAGCACTTATTTACTACCATTTATTTTAAAAAGGGGTTTTTTTTAAAAAAAAACTTTTTTGTAGGAGTTTGTTCAGGGAGATTATACTGGAACAAACAAGATTTAGGATTTAATGTTAACGTGAGATGTTCATTACTAAATTTAAATGCCACCTTTTTTTTGAGAGAGAGAGAGAGAGAGAGAGAGAGAGAGAGAGTCCAAGAAATGAGATAAGGCCATTCACAGAATAAAAAAAGCCGAAACCGAAGTCTTAAATGATATATCCAAGGTGGGCCATCCCAACACCGAAGTCTTAAATGATATATCCAAGGTGGGCCATCCCAACAACACAAAAGCTTGCTCCTAGTACAAATGGGTCACTCCAATCCATTCCCAGACGTTGGCATTTTCCTAAGACTAAACATCCACCATTATTAATCACATCAGCATTCTGCACGCGCTAACGCCCATAGGCCATAGGAGATGACCCCACATTTTGGATAGCACATACCATCTGTCTAGGGGAAACAACCCACGGTACGTGGGTCTCCCTTTGCCTTTGTTGTGGTTTGCTTTTTGTCTCAACCAGCACCCCTCCCAGACAGAGCCAATATGATCAGTAATTTATCAGCTCCATGGAAAGTAAAAAGAAAAGATAACCCAATTTCCTTTTAGGTCTTAGAAAGGGGTCCATTTGGTTTAAGAAATAGAATGGGATGAAGTGTAACCAGCTCATATTGTGAGGAATTTAAAGTTCCTCAATAGATTTTTTACCAAGGGGATACTATTTTTTATCACAGATTTCATAAATGAGAAATTCAAAGTTTCTCTAATGTCAATGTGCATGTTTTTTAACCCCAACTAAGGAGGTTAAAATTCAAGAGAAAGCCTGCACCTACGGGAAGAAAACTCACTCACATGGAAAACAAAGAGTCCGCATATATAAAAAGAATTACCACATAAGTGGAAAGGGAGTCCGCACATAAAGGAAGAGGCAGTAGACCTGAAACTTGAACAGTAGGAAAGCATGTGACAAATGTGATTGCTAACCACATGAGTGCCTACATGTTCTCTTTGAATGCCAGTCTATTGGTAGCTCAATGAAAGGTGCCTCCTCTCCGCAAAACATAACCAATGTTGATTCAAGATACTGTTGTGCAGTCAGGGACTTACATGGGGTGTATGTGAGTATTCAACAGACATAAACAAGAGGATATAAAAAGAAAGAATAAATATATATATTTTAGAAAGACAAAATTTTGGAATTTTTTTTCAGTTGTTGGATTACTGTATGCGGACTACTGATAAGAGTTGCGAAATAACAAATCTAAGAAAAAGGTCAGGCAGCATCACTTCTATGAAGACACTTTCACATATAGTTAGATACAAATCATGCTAAGAGGGAGTTGCATGGAATAATATCCCATGCCAGTGGGGGTGCGCGTGTGGTTACTACCATCTAACTAACTCTAAAGACAAATAATATAAGCATATGAAGAATCATTAACATACCCCTCATAAAGAGTTCCACGTAACCAATGTAGGACTCTAAGAAATAATAAGGAAAAATAAGTGCAATAAAAGTGGAAAAAATGTGCTTTAATGCACATCAAATCCCAACATCAGGTAGGCTAGCTTACTGGCCAAGAGTGATATTAATAGCATGAAGACCTAAGGATAAATCAACGATATTAACAATATAAAGACCTAAGGATAAATCTTTGAGCATGTGTGTGAACCAAAGTGCAGACACTAAACCATGCGTGCATTCGCGAAATTCTAAAAAATTTATTGTGTTAAACATGAAAAAGAATTATGACATGAAAATATCCACATGATCAACACGAAATCCCAATTCATCATCACACACAATGATTTCATTTTAGATCGTCGACTAAACACAAAATGAGAATATGGAAAAGAGACGGAAAAATCTGAACCAGTACATTACCCCAATTTAGCTTAGCATGTGCCCAATTTAGCTAGGTGCGTCTTGCCAATTTAGGAGTAAATCTAGATGGAAGATGATTCGGGTTGGTGAACATTCAACATTTAAATGACATGAGCATAGAGCTCTGCCAGTTTGAAGCTGGCAGGTTTGGACCACCTGTCCTGGTTGATGATTATGGGTCTTAAGGCTGGAATGAAACATCAAATCGAATCTTCATGCACGGGCCCAATAATGAAGGTTTTGATGTTTCCTTGAGTTTGTTTTACTTAAAAAAAAATAATAATAATAATAATAATTTTTTTTGCAAAAATGTCAATAAAGATAAATGAATAAATAAGTTGAAAATCCCCACTAGACGAAGAAAGGAATAGAAATATATGACCCATGTGTTTATTTCAATCTACCTCACAAGAGTCCACCACTTATCTGTAGCACTGATTTACCACAATGTGTATTTTTATAGAAAAAGAGTTATGGAGAAGAAAAATATTTTGAAACCCATTTATAACAAATCTTTTATTATTATTTTCTTAAGTTTTACGTTTCAACAATAAAAAAATTTTCTTTTTCACAGAGGAAATGATGTTTTCTCTACCTCCTTGGGTAGTGTTTCTCTTTTTCTTTTGACCAATACATATTTATTTATCTTGCCAGGAATTCTGTGGTCCAATGGGAGAAAGTGCAGAAGCTGCCACACCAATTTCCGGTGTTAATCTCTATCTCATTAAATCAGGATTTCTACAGCTAAAAAGGCAATAAACAACAACTAGAGAGGTGGGCCTTTCGATTGCCATTTTGTTTGATCAGAAGATCTAAACGTGACAAAGCAATTGAAAAGTACTAGTTCTAGCTAAAAGTGCATCCAAGCTCATCGGTGCCTTCTGTTTAATCCTCTGGCAGATTGATTGAGATTTGACTGAAGAAGACTCGAGTGTCTGAGTTGACTCCCCTACTTCGACTAGTAATTGGGTATTGTAAATGCCACAAGGAAGTGAATAAAACGGCAATCGAAAGATTGGTGCTCCACATTACCAATTATCCAATCAATATCAAGATGGCTCATCTTCTGGAGGGTGGGATGTGAAGGAGACCTTGAGGACATGGGTTGGGTCAAGTTTCAAATCTTCCTTCCGGTGAGAACAGTCTGATTTCAAAAACTCAAGGATCAATGATATATTGATATTCAATCCATTAAATTTTCAACTTCTTAAATCAAAGCCTTGTGCATACATGATGAGATGAAACTTGAATACACTGACACCCCACACACATCCTTTTTTGGGCCCTCCAAGATGGCCCCCTTCACCTTTGTTGCTTCACTTTACTTGCTAATGATCCCATGCAGCCCATATGCAACACGTTAAAGGACGTATACTCAGGCCTAAAACCAAAATTGAAATTTTGATTAAATCATATTAAATTACAATTGGTGGGGGCCATTTTGAACATGGGCCTTCTGGAGTTTCGCTCCTTACTTGGCAGACTTGGGCCACAATGTTTTTTGGGCGCAGTCAGTTTCAGGTTCTACATTCTATGTTGGACGCAGGCTTGAATTCAAGGCTTACAATCATCATTAAGGTCAGATCAGGCCCATAGTAGCCTGGCCCGAATCCAGCTCATTGAGAGCAGTTGCAATATTATTTTGGCATGAGGTGATGTCTTGGGGCTACCCTCTCTCTCTCAAGATTTTAAAATTCTTTTATTGCATTTGGATGAATATGGCCTCAACAGCGTGCATGCAGCTTCCTTGAATATCCGATCTTTCTGTAATTTTTAAGTTACAAGAAAATTAGAATGATTTTTTACCTAAGTGGTAAGGAGCGATACTAATCATTTGCCTGTGCAGGACTTGATGAATAGGGTCTCTACAACTTCTTTTTTTTTGTTTGTGTGGGTTCTCTCCCCAGCCTTGTTGGCTAGGCTACCAAACAAATAAGTTACATTGAAAGTAAAGGGACATGACATGTACACTCTTAGGGCATGTTTGGCAATGATCCATAGCATGGATTCCTTCATAATTTTCTCTGAAATCTTGGAAAACCTACGTTTTGCATTCACTCCCATTGTATAAGAGTATTTCTCAAAATACTCTCAAATTCTATGAAAGGACGGAAGTTCCCATTCAGAACACCCCCCCCCCCCCCCCCCCAACAAAAAAAAATCGGATCCCTCATTTCTGTGCAACCTCGGAATTCAGGTGAACAGTGCTTAAATAGTATAATGGATGATAATACAGGCATTACCCATTTTTCATTTCAAAACCCCATTGCTGTGTCCCACAATCACAATTTCAGCCTTTAATCATGTCAAAAAAATAAAACACGGCTATGAGTTCAAGTATCAACTGTTGGTTCATCATAGATTTTAAGATATTTGCAAAAAATTACAAACTGTTTGATCATAAGATTTGAAAATTGTTGGGCCTGTTTTGTGAAATTTGAACCGTTCAATATAATCAAAAGGACCAAAATGACTAATGAGTAAAATTCGGGACTCTAATTCGTCATGGATTGTGAGAAAATCATCAAAATAATCCCTCTATCATCTCCAACAAAAAAGGAAAAAAAAAACTGCAGGTGAACAGTCTCCAACAAAAAAAAACAAGTGCGTGTGAACAATAGTGCTTGAAAAGTTTTAGTAGTAAATAAAATTAACGTGTAGGGCTTTTGGGAAAATACCTTGTGCATCCCAAAATAAAAATTCGAGATGTTAATCATCTTTAAAAGGCCCAAAATTGACAAGTTGTCAAATTTCATCCGTTGATATTTTATATATTTTGAGATATTTATAAAAACATCTACAACTTCAAAAAATATTTTTTTAATATTTGTGGAACCCACAATAAAAATCTAAACTGTCCATCATCTCTAGAAAGCAAAAAAAGATTAACGGTTCAAATTTTAATGCTTAATTAATTGTGGATTATGAAAAAATAGCAAAATACTTGTGATCGTGTGATGTAATAGATGTGTATCCACACTCTATCATTTTTGCCAAACATAGATTCTTTTGCTAAGAAATCCATAGCACAGAATCCTTCCTATTGCGGATGTTTACAAGATATGCCCTTGAATTGAAATTTTATGTGGAAAATTCCCATGGTAACCATGGAGGTCTCCCCACGTCACCATGGGGGAGCTTGCCAACAATGCCAGTGTGCATGGCAGGCTGTTACATAGTGATGTGGGGATAAGTCTTCCCATGATCACTGTGGGGATCTTCCTCCAAGGATTCGGACTAGTCTTAGGTCTTAGGAAAGGTTTGGAAGACACTGTAAAATAAGAAATTGAGTTTTCTTCTTCAGCAGCAAATGTTTCCAACCAGAGGAGGTTGAAAATGCATATCTACTCATAGAGAGGAAAATAGTACAATTGCTGCACCAAACAATCAAGCTGGACAAACAGCCCCTTAGCATATGGTAAGGCCAAAGTCAAATTTATGCATGGAGAGAGAGAGAGAGAGAGAGTCAAGTTTGTTCATATCAGCATATGGGACCTATTTTTAACTTCGACAAATTTATTATTTTTGTCACGCTCTCAAAACTAGGCCGGATCTAAATCTGGTTCTAAGGGAGTGAGAATTATGGCCAATTAAAAATTTTTCTTACATAAACAATACAGGCCCTAATCCCAGGTGGATCAAAGTCTTTTGTGAGGCTATGTTTGGTGATTAAGCAACTGTAATCACACGCGGAACTGAAATCTATAATAATCACAGATGAATATTATATATCAACCAAAGAATAAATCTCAATAATAATAAAGTCAAGGTCAAGTACTTCGAAGCATAATAATTAAAGTTATAATTTCAAGATAAATAAATTTAATTAATAAACTAATGACCTTAAACATAGCCTTATTACATAATCTAAAGTTTCGATCTCTGCACCAACTCTAAGACACCTAAGACTATGTCATCGGTGCTCTACTCAATAACTCCGTCATTTGGTGGAATCTCCTGTGTTCCTGACCCTCAGGTTCGGCCCCTGTAACGGAACTTAGACACCAAAAGTAGTGGATTAGATTGACGTAATTTGACAAAAGGGTAAACAACAAGCAATGGTGTTAATCAATTGAATTAAAACATAATATTTATCTTGACCCACATATACTGAATGCAAATCAATAGCATGAATGCACAAAAACGGATAACTCCGCAGATACAATATACCAAAACGGTTACCCTCGCAAATATAATATACAAAAACGGGTATTCCCGCAGACAGATAAACAAAAATGGGTATTCCAACTAGATATAACAAATGACACAGCTGTGTTCTATTATCCATAGTACACGTTGACCCGATGGGGTACGTCCACCTTCGAATTGCAGTCAGTCAGATATATATATAAATATACATATGCAAATGCATATATCTACTGATGCATAATGAACTATGATATGAAACTCTTAATTTATAATATTCATCCCAAAATCAATTTAAGTATTTAGATTACTTAATTTAAAAGTGTATTATGAATTGTGTGTCTTTTCAAGTTTTCAGAGGGAAAGTATTAATCCACCTAACGGTCATAGTTAGATAAATATATATGTGAGAACCAACCCTCTTTTACAATGGAAATGTGAGTCAACGATGCTAATATTTTACTTTCAGTGTTTATCATGTGGTGCATCCCAAATCTCACATTCCCATTCTGAACTCAGTCCAATTCTCATGTGAATATTCAACCAACTTTTTAAAAAAAAAAAAAGAATCCATCTAATCCAATTATGTATCGTTAACGTGTTTTACAAATTGGGTAAAAGATGTTCAAATTCCAAATCCAAATTTAAATCAAATTATGATAAAAAAGGGGAAGAAAATAATTAATTCCTTAAATATCATTGTTGTGTATAAATACACCTTATTATTTTAGATAAAACAAAAGGTCCAAATCCCTAATTCAAATTTGAAAATTAAACTCAACTTAAAACCCCAATTAGAATTCCAAATTACATCCAAATTGAGATTCACTCACCCCCAAATACATCTTAATTAATTCCTAATCAATCTAAATAAAGTATTAATCATAAGTGATTAAACCTCTAATTAATTTATAAACAATCCTAACAAACTTTCTAACATCACCTAATAAAAAATCAATTAAAATGTTCATATCACCATTAATCATTAAACAAAATCGTAAATCATCTATAATTAATATACTAAATTCTACTTAATTATAATTAATATACTAAATCCTATTTATTTATATATATATATTTTTATGATAATGGGCCCAGCCCAATCAACCCAGCCTAGAGCCGCCACCTGGGCCCGCTAGGCAGCCAGCCCAGCCCAACTGGGTCAAGTTGCTGCCCAACCGGCCTACGCAGCAGGCCCGCTGCCTGTGCATGCCAGGCAGCAGCAAGTAGCGCCTGCATTGCTGATGCAAAATTTTTTTAATATAAATACAAATTATGTATTTTATGGAAGAAAAATCAAATCTCAATTCTTAGTCTCAAATCAAGATATTAAACATAAATGAAGAAATCATACAGAAAGTATGTTATTCAACAGCAACCTAAAAGATATTGTAAGTAATCAAAGGATATTGTTTACAGTTATCCGTTTGCCTGGATCTCAATGCCAACAGTAGATTTAAAGATCAAATCTTAGTTTTTTCCTAGAGAGTTTTTAAAGCTTGGTTGCAAAAGAAATGAAGGAGATGAGAGAATTGGAAAAACCCTTAGGGTTTATATTATGTGAAGTTTTTTTAAATTACAAAGAAGGGCTTCTTGCTTTCTAAAGAATTTTACAAAATTTTTTAAAAAAAAAGACTTTTTGACTTAAAAAGGTCAAATAACTCAGGCCCAAGGTCTAAGAGTATTTAATTAGTCCATCTAACCCCTCTCAACCCAACCTAAATCGGGAAAACCGACTGGACCCAAAAATAAAAATATGGGGCCTATGAATTTTCAACGTTCATTGAAATGAAAGGGTCATGATGTATTATATACGCTCTTATCGTATCACAATTCACAAGGTCAAGTCAAATCTATGCATATATTTTGTTAAAAAAAAGTCGAGTCTATGAACATGGGGCACATTTTCAACCATGACACATTAATAATTTTCTAACTTCATTGAAATAAAAGGAAAATGATATATACACTCTTGCCTTATGATCAGGTCAAGTCAGATCTACGAATAGTTTAGGTGGCAAAAAAAGAGTCAAGTATGGGACCCATTTTTAATCTTGACAAATTTCTGCTCAACCTACATATGTAACGAGTGATAAGCTTGAAGATCACCAGTAGAAGAGTGCTAATCATAGACCATACCTCCAGGGTTTGTTGCTTTCCTTGGTGGGCCCATTCTACCGATTTGCTCAACCTTCTTTCAAGTCTTGCTAGATATCATTAAAAAAAAAAAGATGCTAAAGAAGTATTTTAAATTGGTAGCAAAGGATAATGTAAAAGAGGGAGTGGGTGTAGCAGTGTATATGCAATTGCATATGAGAAGGCCAATGAATTATTTTATGAATGGGTACTGTGGTGGTCATTTATTTACTAGCGTTTTTGAAGCTTAATCACATCTTCTAAGATAGTTAATCTATTCATTACTGTTACATGATGGAGACCAGCTGGATTGGATACAATGACTTTGAATCCATTTTATATTAGTGAAATCTCTTGTTAGATCCTAATGGTGTGTTTGCGCTAGAAAAGTGAAGGGATCTTCAACAAGATGCTTAGATTAGGGTCCCACACAATATCTTTCAGTTTGTCTTTGGGAAACTAGACAAAAGACCTAGAACGACACACTGCCTCGCAGTAATCTGATGATCCTCTTGACTGTGGATTTTAATGCCGATGTGTGTCAATCATGACCAACTGTTAAGTCTCTAATCTTTCCACTATCATCAGTTTTCTGTCAATCAACCATAATTATTCCTAGAGATTGGCATCATCAAAAACAAAAAGTAATTACAGTATGTGAATGGGTCAAAGTCGACAGGAGTGGTCTTTGAAAATATGCTCGTTGGTCTCTATATGCTTTGTTTCTGTGCTACTAGCTTTACCACAGTTTT
This sequence comes from Sextonia rubra, assembly GCA_037013555.1. Lineage (NCBI taxonomy): Eukaryota > Viridiplantae > Streptophyta > Magnoliopsida > Laurales > Lauraceae > Sextonia > Sextonia rubra. The sequence continues at coordinate 55,626,413 of JASUAD010000013.1, read as the reverse complement.
GCTATCTGTTCTTTATTTTGTTAATGTAAGTAGCATTTTAAACACAAACAAGTACCAACCCATGTTTCTATTCTATCTGTTAGTTCTACCACAATTTTGCTGCCCGGTATTTCATTTAGTGGGTCTCATGTACATGGTCCAATTGTTAGATTGTCAGGATCTTTGATATACATCATTTTGTCGTTAACTAACTGCTTGAGTTTTTAGTGTTATTTCTTATTACATGTCATATATGATTGTTTGAGGTGTCTCAATTGTAAGAGCCCTTTGATATACATTATTTTTTTGTTCACTAACAATTAGAGTTTTTTTGTGTTTTTGATTATTTACATATATATATATATATGGTGGGGCTGTTAGCTTATGTTAACGACTTAAGGGGCTTTACTTTTGTCTAGCGGAGTCCATTTAGAAGTGTTTTGAGGGGATAAAATGGGCTCAAGTTATGGTTGGTCCCAAAACCGGATAAACGACGATTGCGTCATATCGGTGGTTGAAGTAAAGCTTTATCACACATACAAAATGAATTCTAAGGTGAAAAAAAATTATGTGTTTTATCCAACGTAGTTGGAATGAAGCTTTAATAGTGAGGATGATAATCATGATTTGGGTGGAGAGCTTATATCTTTCTTCTAGTGAGTCAAATAGATTGGTGCCAGGTATTGGAATGGTTAGGAACTTCCATCTGGCAGAGACCTTGTAAACAGGTATATGGCTGATTAGTTGAATGATCTCTCTGCTGTAAGGGATCCATAGAGATGAGTAGATGGGATAGATTTAGGTGTCTAAGGCAGCTAATATTTTTAAACATAAAATCTATAACTCCTACTTGGACTTTTTTTAAGCCAGTGGGTGACAACAGATCTGGCCCACCAAGAGTGGCCCACTACAGTCTTAGTTGAAAATTTCTTTTAGCCAGTGGGTGACACCTAATATGGCCCACCAGATGGACCCACTACAAGCATGTCACATGCAGGCAACTGTATGCAACAGTGTAACTATCATACTCCAGCAGAGCATCAAAGGGTTCTCATGTCTTGAATAGGGCCCATGAGATTCGAGATCAATCAGGCCAGAAAATTTTCACCAATTTCTCTATAAATACAGCAGCAAGACAGTGGAAGTGCAATGCAAGCTATAACGTGATCCATCTCTGTACACCACTTACAGCCTTTTGGACGCAGTTGCTTTATATTTCTCTTCAATTGCTTCTGTTAGCTGGTCATATATATTTTGCCTTTCTTGGATGCTTTTGAAATAGAAACAAAGCACGTTGGTCGCGTAGGACCTGTACAAAAGAGAGAGAGAGAGAGAGAGAGAGAGAGAGAGAGAGAGAGAGAGAGAGAGATCTTTGGTTATGTATGGTACAAACAGGGCATATCAAGAGAACAGAGATGACATATGGGAATGGCAGTTGAGATCACATGGGCATCTTTTCTACGTCACGTTTTGCTTCTTTTGTGCAATTAATGTTCTCCTTTCTCACAATATTGTAGAAACTCATCTGGGGTTCTTCACTCTCTTCTCCTGTTAGGCCCCCTTATGCTGAGTGAAACCAGCAATGGTTCTTTTGTAGTTAGTTGAAGGGGTTCATTTGATTTGATTTGTTAACGGGTTTTCATTTTTCTATATTTTCCACTTTGCTGATATCACTAAGCACATCTAGAGATCTTTCTTCATTGATTGTTCTTAATAGAGTGCAATGTTCTAGGCTACTGTTGTTGGTTTTGATTGCAGTACTTTTTTTTAATCTATTTCCTTCTTTTCGGTCCTGTAACTTCAATGTCACCTTACCTTAAATAATGAGTTGCTTTCTCTTTCTCTGTTATAAAATGCTTTTGATGCATACCAGATCACACCAACCTCGTTAAAAATATTAATGAAAATATAGCTTATTAGTTTGGCGGTCTTTCAGTATTAAAAGTCTTTTCCGTCTTTCTCTTGGTGTCTTCTCCATTTCTTCTTTACACAAAGAAAAACCACAGAAACTAATCTGAGATTGAAAACCATAGCTAGGTTCAATTCTCTCCACTTCCCTTGACATGGAGTTTGCTTTCTTCTGTACTAGATTTAATGTCCTTGTTCTCCTTCTAATAGTTTCCTCTCCCTGCAAGTTCATTCAAAGCCCAATGGATTTTGGGCCTTTGAAATTGCTTCAGCCAACAACGTCAGCATCTCTTGATTTTGGAAGGATTTTCTTCAATTCCCCTTCTGCAGTTCTTAGGCCTCAATCCCCCGGAGAAATCTCTCAGCTCCTCAACTTCCTTCAAACTTCGTCCTTCAGCAAAGTGACTGTTGCTGCTAGAGGAGCTGGACACTCCATCCATGGCCAAGCTCAAGCCCGCAGTGGCATTGTTGTTGAGATGGATTCTCTTCCTACTTCCATAAAAATCCACAAGAAAGGAGATGGGGAGTCTGGATTTTCCTATGCAGATGTCAGTGGGGGGACTCTTTGGGTTGAGCTCTTGATGGAGAGCTTGAAAGAGGGCCTTGCGCCAAGATCATGGACCGATTACCTATATTTAACAATTGGTGGGACCCTCTCCAATGCTGGAATCAGTGGACAAACATTCAAATATGGCCCTCAGATCAGTAATGTCCTTCAATTAGATGTCATAACAGGTAAGGACATACAATTGCCTTTCTCCATCTTCCTTTCTGGTTCATTTTGGATGTTTTCATACATGGGCTACTTGTATATGCTTTAATTGGATGGATTCATGGGTGGGTTTTTTGTAGGAAAAGGAGAGCTTGTGACCTGTTCACCCACCCAAAGCTCAGAGCTCTTTTATGCAGTTTTAGGTGGTCTTGGTCAGTTTGGTATAATAACGAGTGCTAGGATCCTGCTCCAGGTTGCTCCAAAAATGGTAATATATACAGAGTAGATTTCAAGTTTTCAGTTTCTAGTTTGGTTAATATATACATCTTTTGTTTCTTCCTTTTGTTCAGTTGAGTGGTTGTTACTCTTCCTCAATAATCTCAGGGATGTAATTTTCACATCTTAGGTGAAATGGGTCAGAGCCTTCTATGATGATTTTCAGAAATTCATCGAGGACCAAGAGCTGCTGATTTCAATGACAGACACTGTGGACTACGTTGAAGGGTTTATGGTACTGAACGAGCAATCTCTACATAGCTCCTCCACTGCATTCCCTTCCCAGCTGGGTTTCATACAACAGCTAGACTCAGGCAGCTCAGATGTTTACTACTGCATTGAATTTGCAGTACACTATCCTTCTGAAAAGGAATCCAATGTAGATCATGTAATTTACTTTTCCATCATCTTACATCCCTTTCCACTTGCATGGTTTATTTAAGGACCGTTACTTCTACCCACTAAATTTGATGGACCCACCCTCATGAGGGTAATTTGGTGACAGGAATTAACAAATTACCCATGTGTTTAATAACCCATTTGGGGTGTGCGTGACTTTAACAATTGTAGTAGCCACAAAAATCAATAACTAGGTTTTGATAACTAACAGATTTTGAATATTTTCAGGTGGTTGAGGGGATATCAAAGAAATTGAACTTCATGCCTAACTTTATTTACAGTGTTCAAGTCTCTTACTTGGACTTCCTTAATAGAGTTAGAACGGAAGAGATGAGTCTAAGCAGAAGAGGGTTATGGGATGTCTCTCATCCATGGCTAAACATGTTTGTACCGAAGTCAGGAATCATTCAATTCAGAGATCTGCTGTTGGAAAACATCTCTCCTAGTACTTTTGATGGTCCAATACTCATTTATCCAATCCTCAAAGACAAGTAAGTACCCATATCTTTCCAATCTTCCACAACAAAATTATTAGGTCATGTTTGTGTAGTGGCTGCATAAATGAAAGTCCTAAGTCCCTAAGGAAATATTTTCTCCTACCCTCCCATTGGAAACACCCAAAAGAATTGTTGAAAACTGCAGTGCCTTTGATGCCATTTCTCATGGAAAAGCGCACACCAAAAGAAGGAAAAAATTTTTTGCATAAAAACATCCCACTTTTCTTTACTATTTACATGAAAAAACGGTTACACAAACATACACTTTGATTTTATCAAGAGACAATCCTCCCTTAGCTTCATCTTCTTTTTCTTCTTATTGGCCTTCCATGTTAGGGAATTTTTTTATCTTAACCTTTTTTTTAAATTAAACCTTACTTCCGTCATGATAGATAGTTAGGAAGTTTACCATGAGAGCCACTATGTAAATATATATAGCTTTAATAAAAGGCAGCTTGGCCCAACGGCTAAGGCTTACTGGTAGTGTCTTGGAGAATACGGATTCAAGTCACGGAAATAGCCTCTTCAAAATAAGGTAAGGTTATATACATCTTGCTCTCTCCAGACCCTGCTATGTGGGAGCTTCATACACTGGGATGCCCTTTTTTTTTAATGGGCTTTAATCCTATAAGAAGTGGTCTCACACACCTACTGTGAAAACTTTTATAGGGATCACTTAGGGATGAAAAGATCTCTGTAGGACCACCCTAAATGTCAAGTTTGGCTCGAACCACATGTTCCTAACACATTTTTCCGTGGCCTATAAATCCATTCTATTCAGATTGGTGCATAGTCGATCCAACAGTCCCGTAAATTCAGATTTGACAGAAACTTGGAGAGTGTGATTATTAGGGCAATCCCTGTGTATTGCAAAATTTGGATTGGGTGATAAATGGGCCCGCCCTAGACTTCTTATAAAAAAGTGGTGAGAACTGATTCTCATAAGATTATTTTCCATATATATCTTGAATTTCAATGTAAAAAGAGCATAAAATTCCCATAGGTTTTCTAAGATTTGTGAGGGCTCCATGACCCCACCGCCCCTAATTCCACCTAGTTTGATTTTTGTATGAGTAGAGTGATAATTAATGTTTGATTAAACACATGCAAAACACGTGATTAGCTCCCATTTGATGAAGGGTCAACAGTTGGATTTAGAAGAGTTGCTAGTGGCCCTAGGCAGCAAATCACCTACTCATTTGGCTACCTGGAATTCAACTCTTTTTTACGGAAATAAACATATTTGTCCCACAATGCAGTCCAAGAAGTAATCAGCATACAGAGCTCTTTGATGTAATATAGAGGTTCTACCTTGAAGTTTATGGTCATTAGAGACAATCTTAATTCTTCATTTTGGGCCCTTTATGAGGTTGGAAAGTAGGGCCCATGGTTTAATAAGGGCCAGGATCTCTCTCTGACTTCCCATTTTGACTAAAGATGACAAATTAGGTCATTTTCTTTTTATTCTTTATAAACAAAGGCAAGCTTTTGCAAAAGTCCTGATACTTGCAATCCTGGTTTAAAAGTAAAATTTGGCTATCTTGCTTTCTTTCCAGACCTTTTCTGTTCTTGTCAAGGACAGCACAGATACGATTTTTGTGGTGTGTACTTTCTGCAAACCCAAATTCCTAAGTCGGTATGTTATGTCTATCTATATAAATGTGGTGTCTTTTTCTTTAAATCGAAGCTTCCCACAAAATGAATAGGTGGGACAACCTTTCTTAAATTTTAAGCCCTTTATAATATATAAACCCCACATTTAACTGCAAATGAAATCTTAAATCAATCCGGTGGGTCTAACCCTCACATTGATCACATATCTTATGTGCGATCAACTCCATACCATGCAGTACATATGATCAATCCAACCATGTATTATATATTTCTACCAAAAAAGAAAAAACCATGTATTATATATATATATACCCATGAATCTAGTGGACGAGCTATGCTTAAAGCAGTGTTAGGCCCTTCCAAGATACATGTGACAGCTTTTTTGATGTTAGTATGAACAGAATGTAGGGCTGATTTGAATCTCCATAAACTAAAGTGCTGGTAATTTGCTTTATAATGTCCAAATGTCCATGAGTTGAGTGACCGGATTGCAACCTATTTTGTAGTAGAATCATTTCAATACAACCCGTGCAGTGACCTAGGAATTATTTCAAATGCCCCCTAAATTGCTTATGTTAATTTTTATCATTCTAATATATATATGTAGGTGGAGTTTGAATACATCGGTCGTCCTGCCTGAGTCAAGCCATGAAGGCGGAAATGTCCTCTACATAGTCGGCATGCTCCAATCCGCCAATCCAAACACTTGTTCATCCAAATGCCTGCAAGGACTGCTCCAAAAAAATCACGGTGTGGTGGAGGGCGCCACCCACCCACAAATTGGTGCCAAGCAATATCTTCCCCACTACACCCAGGAAGCCGAGTGGCGGGACCATTTTGGTAGCAAATGGGAGCGATTTTTGGTGCAGAAATCCAAGTTTGATCCGCTCTGCATCCTAGCACCCGGTCAGGCCATTTTCAATAGAAAATACCAAGATTCAATGAACAAGTATGTGATTTGAGTCTAGCCCCTTCATGTTGGGTCTCAATTTTGGGAAAAATACTTAAATTTGAAGAAAACCAAGTAGTCGGGTTGGCAACAGTGCTCATTATGTCCAAGTCATAAAAGTTGAGTATAATATATAGAATATGTGATGGCAGTAGTGAATGGTTCAACATTGTTGCTTTTGATTCAATGAAAACTCGGTCTTTCATGCATAGTGATCCACTGAACTTGCTGTTAGCTTTAGCTGGGTGTTTAAAGAACTTTAGTTCGGATATCTATCAACATCCTGTGAAAGTGGTTCACTTTTATCTTTCAAATGGCTAGGTTATGAATTTTAAAGTGAACAACCTCTTACCTTACTAGTAAAATATGACATTTCTTATCTACTTGACTAGAGTTCAAACTCGGGCATGTGTCTTTTCCTCACCAGAGGGCCCCTATTACCTCGCCGGAAGTCTATCCACTTCCCTCACCTGAAGGATCTAACTACTTACCTCTCCGACATTTGCTTCCCTCTACAGAGGGTGGGGCCCCAGCTCCCTTTAGTTGGGATACCAAAAAAAAAAAAAAAACCTGATAGTTTGCAAAAATTCTCCTGCACATGCTTTTCGAAGGCTCCCATCGGACCTTCCCCCACAATTTCACAGTCAAGGTGTCCGCGGAATCAATCCAGGTTTTATTTCATGTAGCAGTGAAGGAGAACATATTCCCTGATAGGTCTAGTGCAATCTTCAAACTCAATATCATCCGCAACTTTATAAATGAGTGAAAAGCTTGTTGTTGAGAATGGCAATGGGTCATATTAAACAAGTGACCTGCCCTCACTGAAACTATTTGAAGTGGATTTGCTAGCCAAATGACCATAGGGATGGCCCTTTGGTTGGTATTTGATCATTTTAGTTTTGTTTTTTTTGTATGTTTTTTTTCTTTGTGAGATATGGTACAAGGCTTTTGTATCTTTCCTTAATATTTTACTTTTCTTTGTATTGCTGTTATCTATTTTCTAATACAAGTTTCGTTACTACAAAAAAAAAACCTATTAGAAGTGGATAATTTCCTTTTTCGAGTCTTGGGAATATATGCACTTATAGATCATGACCCCAGTTGGAGTTGGCTTTTGGTTGTTCCTTCTCACTTGAAATATCTATTAATACATTCTAATATACATATCCTTTACTCCAATGAGAAGAGGAATGGAAAACTTTGAAGCAAGGGTTTGTAATTTAACTCCTCTTCTTTACGGTAGGAAAGCATTTATTTAATTATAATAGCTTTAAATCCGAGCTATATTATTTTGTTGGCAGATTTAGTATCACAAATTATGAATTTCATGAAATATTAGGCAAAGAAAGGCTAGAGAGGCCTAGGGGGCAGACCCGTGTCATAAGCACAAGCACCCGGGGCGGTCACTCCAAGGTTAGATCATGTTGCATCATCGGCAGCGTCAGGTGTCTTCAATCTTTTATAGATGAAACGTCAATGAACTCTAATTCTTATGGTAGGGCTTTTAATTTAGAAATGCATTTTTAGAATTCTTCCACCAAGAATATCGTGGAATTATAATAGAGTAAGATCTCCAGGATATAATGACCAATTGTGACGAGCTCTTAATATTTACAAAATTGTACTAGTGAATAAAAATAATAATTTCTTTGGCGACTTTGTTGTTTTAGTTAAAAAGCTTTTGTAGGAAACGAGCATTGGTAGCATGGCGTTAATTATTTAGACTTAATTTGCCAAAAAGCAAAATAAAATACAAAAAAAATATGTCTTTAAACTATGCAATCAATGGAGATTATTAGTTGTTGATGTAGCTTTTGATTTTTTTTATTGAACATAATTTAGCCCACTCAAATAAAAATTTTGAGTCTGCCAGTGGGCCATGACAGGTGTCCATTGGGCAGACCAGCTTAAGCGCAGTCTGTATAAAACCAACTTACTTGTTTGTGAAGGCCTTGGGGAGGGTCTATAGTCGAGGATTGACTTGTCTTTTTTTTTTTTTTTTAAAGATTTTGTAGGAGCACTAACGAATATGATCCGAGAACAACTCTTCCCTTCCCTACCACTTACTAGGGCAGAGGGTCTAGTTATCGAATTCCCACCTTAGGTTCGATTGCTTGGACAAAAGTCACAAAACCCACTGGCATCAAATATCTTTGTCTCGATCAAATCAACAAGAGATAATATTGGGATAATTTTAAAATTTGTACTTTTATCATAATAAAACCACTAATAGATAAAATTTACTTATCTCATCTTAGGTCTCTTCCACACCAGACTGGAGGCCACCCCACTTCACCCGATGTCTACTCCCTTATAAGAGGGCTAACAGACCAACCCCTCTTAAGCTAGGATTAAAAAAAAGAGAGAGACAATTTATTATATATATTAAAGCAATCCTCCCTTTCGCGTGAGGGCGACATGTGGCACAGCCTTTTCATGAGAGAACGACACGTGGCGCAATCTCAATAAAGTCCTTAAATCTAGAATACCTCTTATCTCTCCTAAAATCTCTTTATTCCATTGATGAGATGAGAAATCTCTCTATTCCATTCATGAGATGAGAAAATTGTGCGCTCTCATTATACCAATAAATAAGGATATCACTCAAACTCTTTAATTTTGGATTCTTTACAAATTAAATTTCCTACTTCATTATGAATTACTATTTTTCCATGATTAGCAAATACGTTATAAATACATTATAAATGTAATCTCAATCTTCTTCTTTACAAACCTACGGAAGCTTTCTCACACCACTCCTTTTTCTCTTCTCCTTCAAGTTGAGTTCAGGTATGTTTATACTTTTTCTTCAATCAAATTTATGCTTTTACCATGTCATGATGAAATCATCTCCCATTGCAACTCTCTGCAAGTATCCCCTCCCGCTCTACCCAACCAATCGACCCATCTCATCTATTTCTTTGTTCTTTTCTTTCTTTGCTTCTCTGTTTTCTTCTCGACTTATGAGCCATCTTCGTGACAACTTTTGAGAATTCATATTCTTTGCAATCTCAACTGCACAAGGCAAACGAAGAAAAACAAGAGCCATTGGATTGCCAAAAGCCAAACCAAAGATAAAGACCTAAAGAAGAAGAAGATGAAGAAAGGAATCTTCATAGATCGATAAGAAGAAGAAGAAGAAGAAGAAGAAGAAACAACAACGACAACAAGATCAGGATCGTATTGAAGATCTAATCGCAGGCCAATCCATCATCGTCTTGGATTTTGATTTGATACAAGTATACAAATCCTACCTCTTCACTTCTCCTCTTCTCTGTGTTTTTTTCCTTCCTTTAGATTTCTCTACATAGCCTTGGAAGGCAACAGGTGCTTTTGGATTCTCTATGGAAACGGCCCGGATTGCTTCGATTAATCGAAAATCAAAGCCCTTCAGCATAATAGCTTTGATCTCTTCAAGATTAGATGGATATTCAACAGGGAATGGCATGAATCGGGCTCCAAAACAAGTTTTCCCCTTCCCTTCCACAAGGAAACATGAAGCAGAAGAAAACGAAGTAGAGAAAATTAGGGTTTTGAAACTTTTATGGATGATCTTGATGAATCAGTGGATTTGGGGTTAGCGTTTTAAGTGAAGGACGATGCGGTCTGGAATTTTGGATCTAGGGTTTTGTAAGGGTTGGATTTGTAGGCTTCTGTTATCTACTTCCTTTTTATTTGGCAGTTTTGTTCAAATCCAGGTACTGAACTCCTCGCATTTAGGTTTTCCAAGTTTAGGGTGTTATGAGGGATTGCTCTATGGGCTTGATTTGCAAATCTCATTTTTTCTCATACATATTTGCCCACTCTCCTGTTATTGACAACATTATGCCAAGATTTGTGTGGCGTTTGGCGTGGAGTCTACTTAGATAAGGAAGCTAGCTTCCTTCTTCAAGGGGTTCTATACAACAAATCAATGAACATACACCTTGAATCCTAGAATGAGGGTTTCTTTTGAAAACGAACGTTCTTTCTTCTCTGTATGCAGGTGCTTCCTTCCTGTTTCTTTGCTCCTCTCAACCAGTTGACCCATCTCATCTATTTCTTTCTTTTTTTCTTCCTTTTCTTCTCTGTTTTCTTTCTTCATCGACTCATCTTAACTTTTGGAAACCAACGTTTTTTTATGCTTCCTTTCTTTTTCTTCTTTCTTCTTTTCTTTCTTTCCTTCTCTGTATGCAATTCCTTTCTTTTTTTCTTTGTATGCATGCAGAGGCGATGATGTGTGCTGAGAAGCAACGTTCTTTTCTTCTATCCTTTTTCTTCTTTCTTTTTTTCTTTTTTTTTCTTCTTCGTTTTCTTTGGCCATTGACCGTTCTCAATTTTTCAAAAGCAACATTCTCTTCTTCCTACCTTTTTCTTCTTTCTTCTTTTCTTTCTTTCCTTCTTTGTACATAGGCGATGATGGGTGCTATGAAGCAATGTTTTCCTCTTCCTTCCTTTCTTTTGTTCTTTGTTTTCTTTCTTTTCTTCTCTGTTTCCTTTCCCAGCCATCGACCCATCTCCAACAGCAACTTTCTGGATCATCCTTCCCAACCGAGCAACGTTCTCTTCTTCCTTTATTTTTCTTCTTTCTTCTTTTATTTCTTTTATTCTTTGTTTTATTTCCCTTCTGTAACACTCTGACCCAATTTGATCCGGATTAGTGAGTAATTGCGTGTGATTTTATCGTCAAGTGTGTTTTGATTTTGTTTTTCTTTGACTTTGAGTCGTAGAGAGATCGTTTGGGTTGAGTTGACTTGGTTTAGGTAGTTCGAGTCCTTTTTCGTAATTTTGGCTTTTGATTGACCTCGTCAGTTTTGCGTCATGCTGACGTCATCGCGTGTCTTTCGTTGAGCATGTCGATCTTCGTAACTGTCTTGGATCCAAATGATTTCGTTTGCTCTTGTTGGACCGTCATTTGACTCAAACTGACACTTGTGTAAGCTGTTTGGACTTGTTTGCAATTTGGACTCATTTTAAGTTATAAATATCCTACCTGCTCTCTTTCTTTCTCTCGATCGTCTCTGTCTCTCTCAGCTTGTCTCTCTCTCTCGTTCAACTCTCTCTCCCTTCCCTTCTTCGTTTCTGATTCGTGAGGGAGGAGGAAAGGAGCCAAGTTGTGCGTGTGTTTCTAGCGGACTGAGCCAAGCAACGACCGTGTGTGCGTGATTTTCGTCTGTGAGGCAAGTATAAGCCCAAGTAGTATGAACACCAATTGGTAATGCTTTGATTGTTATGTTTTTGTTCTTCAGAGTGTTTCTTAGTGTTAGACAGCCCTATTGAACCCATTTTGCTGTTATTTTCCTGTTTTCAGTCGTTTTGTTCACTTTCTATATGACTGTAACTGTTGCAGGAAAAATGACTCAGTGCACTCACGGCTACACCGTGAAATGTGCTACGGCTAAGCCGTGAAATGGCTTACGGCTAAGCCGAGACCCAGCCGTAACCCTGACCGTAGAACAGTACAGACTGATATCTGAAAATAACTGAGAGTTGGCAAAATATCATTCTTCTACGGCCCAGCCTGATCTAAGCCGTACATTGTCCTACGGCTAAGCCGTGGACCAGGATACGGCTGAACCGTAGAGTAAAATACGGTTGAGCCGTAAATCCGGATGAGCATTTTGGGGAGCCTCGGCTCAGCCGAAGTGCATATTACGGCTAAGCCGTAAGATGCTTCGGCTAAGCCGTAAGGTCACCTACGGCTACATCGTGAGAACCTGAGAATTGAACGAAAAGGACTAGGTTTAAGCAAAAAACCGTATATGACTTTCATGTTAGAATGTAGCTAACCTGGACATGCCCAATGGAATGTTTGAAGGACATGAATGATCTCGAGGGTTGCGAATCATTCATGACAGTTATCCAGTTGTTTAGCACCTTCCCATGGGTGTTGGTTTAAAAGACTTCGGTGCACACTCCAGACACTGCAACATTAGACAATGGTGCATCGGGCAACTTAAAACTACATCAACATGCACGGTTAGAAACACTGGATAAATATGTTAGGATTGGCTTGTAATTGACCTTGATTCGTACAAGTATTCTGCTTTGTACAGCATATTGCTTTCGGTTATGCCCTCTTATGTGTTCTGCGCTGGACCTCTCGATTCTGTGGGAAATGCAGCAACCCCAGAGCGAAGCCCGGGCGGGACCATTCTATTATTGTGTTTGTATCATTGCTCCACTGGAGTACTTGAGTCAGTGCTTAATTGTTCTTGGTATTTAGCTATCCGTGCTTCAGTCTTGCTTATTCGCATTCAGTATTGCTTATTTGCATTCAGTATTGTTATTCGCATTCAGTATCTTCCGTTATTGCTTAATTGCATTCAGTATCAGTATCAGTATATGTGATGCACTTCCTATTGTTCGATTTGTGTGATATGTGAGATATGATATGATATGATTGATTGATTGAGGTGCATCATCCGATTTGATTGTGATTGGTATATGGCACTACTGAGCCTCAGCCTTAGGATACCCGACGGGGTTAACTTTGGTTTAGTTTATGTATTTGCCTCTGCAGAGTGTTCTGTCTTGGGACTCCGGACCCCGGGAACTAGAGACCCATGCGTACCCTGGCCCGGTCGCTGGTGTTCTCATTCCGACTGCTCTCGAAAGGGAGAATATGGCCAATGTAGTAGCCACTTTGACTGTTATTTGTTTATGATTCTGTTAGCATGCTTATTCGTTTGCATATTTGCTTAGTGCACGAACATGATTTCTATGGATCTTGCACTGTGACTATTACTCATGATTAGACACAATTTGTGTTATCTTCTTGTGGCTTATATTTTGCTAAGTCGTTGTACTTATGAGTTGTCTTGTGTGTTGCAGGCTCAGATCCCTCTCCCGATCCTGCGTCGGTCGACCCGACTCCAGGAGAGGCTCGCGAGGCCCCCTCCGACCTAGAGGAGTGGACTTGATCCATCCTCCAGAGTACGGTTTGCATCATTTTGGTTTTCCCCATTATTTGAGTCTGAGTCTATTGAGGGGATCTTTCTGTACTTGTACCGAGGGCTTTGATTGTATCTGTATTTTGATTTTTGATTGTTGTAAGCCCACTATACTGTCATACGTTCTTGTAAAGTGTCCTTGTCATCAGTTAATGTTTTTGTAATCTCCTATGTCATTTTGGGTATGTTGTGGTATGCCTTGATACGTATAGCTTCTGCGTACAGTTGTTTGCACGTGTGAATGATCCCTTGCGTGTGTATGCTTGGACGGGGTCTAAGTGTACGGGCACGGGATTACGTGTGTCATTGGTTAGACTTTCTCTGACCTCCGGTCCCTGGGCTCGGGTTGTGACACCTTCCTTCTTCACCTTTTCCTCGCTTGGCTGTGAACTCAAGCAATGTGGCCATGAATCAACGGCCAGCCACATCGTAGATTGTAAATAAGGGAGTGGGCTAGAACTTTAATGGGGTATTTGCAACTGGGCTATTGAGTTATCTATCTGGATGTTATCGAGATGATATGGATGACCGGATTGACTATGGTGATCATGTTGCTGTCGAAGATATCTATGAAGAATGGCCCACTTTAATAAATGCAACAATGACACAATCGATCAATGTGGAAGACGCAGTGATGATTAGTCCAATTGTAGAAGAGGTGCCCACTTTCGCAGATGCAACGATGACAAAATCGATCGGTGTGGAAGAGACGGTGATGATTAGTCCAATCATATGATTTTTCGGATGTTGCATCATTACCTTATACCTAGTTGGTGATGAAGGTTATATTGCTTGCCGTGAAGATATCACATACAAATACATGGATGGCGAGGGACCCTGAGCCAATGCTTCAGTTTCTGGAGTTATGAGAGAAATTGCTACTGCCTTCAGTTTTGCAGAGCATTTTGGAGAGTATGGTGATGCCAAAGCTTTCAGAAGCTGTAGAATCATGAAACCCGCTGACGAAACCAGCCCCAATTCATGTATGGGTTGGCACACTCCAATTAAATTTCTAAAAATTCCTCTCATTACTTTTCCTCTCTCTAATCCCTTAAAATCTAATCTTCTCCTAAAATCTCTCTTATTATCAATCAATATAATCTCCTTCCCTAAAATTTAGTCCTAAAAGACAGTTTCCTCTTCTATCACCATTTAAGTCCTAAATATTAAACAAAAATCATAGGGTCCACTTGTTAATAATGGTCACTAAAATATTATGCACGTCCACGCCATTAGTTCTCATGTAATCTTTATTATCAAGGGTGGATAAAATCTTTAAATTAGACACCCCAACCATCATAAGAATATTTTATACTTTACTATTATTATTATTGTTGTTGCTGTTGTTGTTATTGTTTTACATTTTTTTATAATGTGGTGGGTCCCACTTTGACTAACCCTCACGCCATCAAAACCAGAACACATCAAGGATTAGTCCACTATAATTAGTCACATGACAAAGTGACTTGGTGCCATTTTTATGGTCAACCCAAAACTAGCCTTTTTAAAGGGATTGGTCCACTATTTTTGCCATGATTTATGTGATAATTTTTATTAATATTTTATTTAAAACATTAATAATTTTAATCAAACTTAATTATTATTTTTTTCATGGCCCGCGTGCCTGCGTTGGGCGCGGGCCCTAAAGCATTAGTTATTTGTATTATGACAATACCCCTTTCGTGGGAGAGCGACACGTTGCGCTTCACTTTTTATATGAAAGTGACACATTTTCGTGAGAGCGTAACACGTGACATAATGTCATTAAAATCATAAACATCTTCTTCCCATTAGAATCCTAGACATATCTTCTTCAAGTCTCTATCCAATCAGTGTTCTGGATCTAGCTGGGTTTGGAAGGCTTTGTTCTATCCAAAATGAGAAGGCAATCTCAATCCAAAATCTATCTGCAAATCTTGCTCCCCCCATCTTTCATATTGCATGTCTTTCTTTCTTTAATGGGGTTTCTGTTAGTGTCATTGTAAGAATATGTTGTCAATTACGTGACCAAAGTGTAGTTCAGCTCTAGAAAGACCTAGTTACATCCCTGAAGTTCAAGATCAAGTTAGATCAAGGAAGCTCGAGGTCTATCAATGAAGATCAAGCAAGTTCAAGGAAGATCAAGATCAATCAAGAAGATCCTATATGAGTGCCAAGGGATAAGGTAACAGTGCCCCTTAGTGCCCGTAGAATTAGAATAGGAAAAAGGGTTTCTAAACACCCTGTCTGTGTACTACGGCTTGGACCACGGCTAAGCCGTAGAACCTACGGCTCACTCTCCAGAGAGAATATTTTGAGACATTTGTTCTACGGCTGAGCCTACGGCTGCACCGAAAAAGGGATACGGCTAAGCCGTAGTATGATTCACGGCTAAACAGTAAAATCCACGAGCCACTGTCCAGAGAGTGCTCTTGGCCATATAATGCCTACGGTTGATCTTACGGCCAAGCCGAAAGGCCTTCACGGCTAAGCCGTAAAGTTTACGGGCCACTTTCCAGAGAGTAGTTTTAGGAGATTTCAGCTTACGGCTGACCCACGGCTAAGCCGAAAGGTAGTCACGGCTAAGCCGTATAAGGATTTACGGCTAAGCCGTAAGTTTAACCGTAAGAAGGAATAACGTTGAATCTGGTCAAACTAGCCGTTGGATGTTGTCAGAGCATACGGCTAAGCCGTAGGCCTTTTTGTTCTCAGCCGTAGATCTAGTCGTTGGAGCTTTTCTATATTTAAAGGGGACCTCTCCTTTCTTCCTATTACATTGATTGAACTGAGTAAAATCCCAAGATAGCTGAGCCTTAGCACCATTAGTAAAACCATACTAAAAGCTCCCACAACCACCTACTCTACAACTTTTAAAGTGCCATTATTGTTCCAAGAAGAGTAGTTATGCATTTAGGAAAGGCTTCATTCAATCTGAGAAAATCTTAGCCTTCCAAACCCTCTTAAAACCTCTTCCCTTGGTTGAATACTCATCTGAAGATCTTCATCACCAAGGAGCAAGAACAAGAGGTCAAAGCTTGGAGGTAGTCTTTCAAGCATCAAGAGCACCACTCAAAACTAAGGTATACAATTCTTTGTTTGGGTGTTCTTCTATATTTCAATTCTCTTTGCTGTAGTTGGTGGAAGACAAACCACCACATCAAAAAATTGTTGTAGTTGGTGGACTAGATCAATGATCAACCACTTGATCAAAAAATTCAGTTGGTGGAAGATAAACCACCGGATCAAAAATTGTTGTAAGAGGTGTGTGTTATGTAAGTACCTCTTATTTAGTGGAACCAAGAGAGATTGCTCTTGAGAGTGGATGTAGGTTTAGGACCGAACCACTATAAATTACTGTGTTTATTGCTTGTTGTGTGTGGTGGATGCCTTATATACCTTTTTACTTGTGTTGATCATCTCTTTAAGCTATATCTTCCTTATTTGAATAGCATTTCTATACACTGTTAGCACACATAACTTTGAGCATCTCTCTTGATCTTGCTTATGGACTCTTAATTTTAATTATTGCACTCTTATAAAACCTCTTTTCTGGGAAAAAAAGTTTTAATAGTCCTATTCACCCCTCCTCTAGGACTTAGTGAGATCTAGCTGTTGCACTTTCAGTTTCCAATACAATGCCAAATAAAATTTAAGGGATAGCTTTAGGAGAGAGAGCAATCTAAATAAACAATATCAAAAGAAACGTATCTACAAAGAAATTCACCTTAGCATTTTTTATGTCACACACTTGAAGATTTAACACACTTGAAGATTTAATCTTCCTTCCCTAAATTACACTAATTTATCTCAATTAGGATTTTTACTTACCTTAACCAACATCTAAAAAATTCATCTTTATATACGTTTCTTATTTCTAACTCATTAAACATCTACATGCTTTTTCATCAATTCTCTCCCTCTCTCATTTAACATCTACACAGCTTTCCTTCTCTTCCTCCAATCAAAACACACAAGAAAGAGATCTCTTCTATCTAAACATTTTGAGGGATTCTCATTTATAAGTACACCTTCTTTTTTTTCCAGTTAATGTTTCTTTTTAATATTTATTAGGTTCCCTCTTTATTCTTTAGCTTTTATTTTTATTCAAATTATCACATCAATCTCATATTAATTTAAATTTGAAAAAAATTTCTCTCTTTGCATTATGTTTTTCAACTACTTTGTTATTTGTCTATGTTTTTGGCGCTCTGGTAACACACGCACTGAATTTTACAATTACATCATCTATGATAGAAGTTATCAGAGTACTTTTGCCTTGTCCATTGTCCACAACTCATGGTTGGCATACGCGTGGTTGAACCAAATCTATTCTAATATAGGTTTCAATCAAAATTTCCAAATAGCCACTAACAAATATGAAACAAAAAAAAAGGTTAGAAATAGTTCATCTAAGACAGTTTGATTTTCAATTACAAAAAAAAAAAAAAAAAACAAAAAAAAAATCACTGGAGCACTATACGACTTTTATTGTTCTTCTTTCATTTTTCTTCCCCTTTATCTTATGTTATTAATCTTGAAATTCTTTAATTCTTATAACTTATTCTTACATGGTCATAATTATGGGTGGGCATAATCTTTGCTAAAATTGTCAATAATTAAGTGACCTGGGCACTATTGATTATGGGTGGCCTATTGACGTGTGGCCCATAATCACCTAGGCCCATCTTAACCCATCAGCAGTGCTTGATTTTTTTTTTTTTTGTTCTTTCTAATTATGGGTGGCCCCGGCCCTGTTGATGGGTAGGGCTCACTAGCTCTGGGATTCTCTTCCCCTTAAGTGACATTTCAATGCATATTTCAATTGTTGTAAGTGGAATTATGTGGGCAATTGAAGGCTTTGCAACTTATTTTTTAAAAAACATAATAATTGTATTTGATCACTTGAATTTTTATATAAGTTTTTCTCTTTCGAATATTTATTTATTCAACAAGGCCGTGGCACAATGAGAGTCTTCTTAGAGTTGCCACCTCATTGTGCTTTACATCACACATCATCAGCTTACTTGCTTAGATGAATGAGATTTATCTAAATTATCTAAAATTTGCCCATTTGCTTAGATCATAGATTAATGAGATTCAAATAAAATCTATTTATCTCCATCTCCAAATATTCCTAATGAAACCTCCCTCACAACTCTCCTTCAATTTATGCTGCCACCTCATATCGTCTTAGCCGGTTTTGTGCATGTGAGCCTTTTGGCCTACCCACAATTCTTGATCACTATCGACAGTAAGTGGGTCAGATCCTTAGGTATGACCATGGTTCATGAGTTTGCTAAAGCCACAAAATACTCAGATTGATGGGCCAATGGTGGGTCCAACAATAGATATTGGTACCAGTAGCATTTCAATGGGGCTGTTATTTCAATGCTTTGATATTGGCATTCGATAGGACAATCTAAGACACCAATGCAACTATAGTCCAAAAGAATATAATAATAATAAATCAAAAGCACCACTACTAGAAACCAAGGCAATTATGGAGCATTGTGAGTCCCATCATTTCAACCATCTTGGTTCCTGATATATGGACCTTTATCTGATGAATTGCTTCAATCATATAAGTGATTTGGAAAATCACTATACCATTATTAATGATAATAAAATCAGTATTTAGATAGTTATGACACTCTCGGACCTTGATCTGAATTGACAATTTGGTTCATGGTTTGGTTTTTTTTAGGTGGCAATATTAGGTGATCTAAATCATTTTGGTTTAGAATTGAAGTGTTTGAAATCCTAATCCACTTTCTAACTGACAGTCTTAGAATGTAAATCTTTTCAAAATTTGGACCTTGGCCTATCATATCAATCGCTTAAAATATATCTACACATTGCCAGTCATAAGAGAAATCTATCTATCTGATAGCTTTGCAATCAAATGCCCATTAAAAAAAAATAAATTTATAAAAAGAAAGGATAAGAGCTCATCTCACTATTAGACCCACCTACGCTACTTGATTGAGATAATATGAGCCTAGGCCCTGCGTTGAATGTGGCTTTCCATAGTCCTATATGTAAAATATTTAAAAATTAAAAATCATAATGTCTAATATCAGATCTCAGCCCATGATTTAAACACTATACACATGAAGCCTTAATCTCTAAGGATCCTAAAATGTGGAGGAAATGCAAGAGCAAAAACAATTATATGACTGTTATAGGAGTTAAAACAAGTGGATGTGTTTGAAACAAGCGTAAGAACTTATATATATTTTTTCTTTGAATTTTTGGTGTTATTATCTATACGATAATATTCATTTCTATTTTATTTAAATATTAAAAAAATTTTATATATCATGGCTTGCGTTAGGCGCGGGCCTTGAAGCGCTAGTTTATATTAAAACAATAGAATATTAAATTATTTGAATAAGAGGAAAGATAAGAAAATAGAAGACCATCAACCTTTTTTCCTTTCATAAAAATCACCTGCTAAATTTTCTCATGCTATAAGAATGTCTCATTGTCTTGTGTGAAAATCAATTTCGTCGTGCTTTCAGGGTTGGTACCCTTATGTAAAAAATTATGACAATTTACATGAAAGAAGTGCCCTCAGACATGGCGGGAAAAATCCTTTATATGACCTATTATTCATGATGTTAAAAAGAGATTTTATAAAATTACAGGCCACCCTTTCATGAGCACTACATATGGGACTCACTTGGGTCCATTCCAATCACGAGGAAGATGATGAATCCAAAGATTTAATTTAAGTCTACAAAATATCAATTACATTAGATCATTCTAACGCTTTCATTTATGACCCTCAAATTTAATGATTTTAGAAGGCATCCATTTTAATCTAACAAAGAATTAAATTCGGATGAATGTCAACTTTGCGCTCATAGGAGGTTCCCATGTGCTTGTAAAAAAAGTAAGGATGGCAATAGAGTCGGTTTAAATGGGAACTTGCCCCACTCTTATTAGGTGCTGGATTGGTAGTGATTTTTTTTTTTTTTTTTTTGAAATGAGGTGGGTTTGGGTTTTGTTAATCTAAGCTACCCCGCCCCTTATACAAAAAATATATATATATTTTTTACTAAAAATATAAACAAAGTTCATATGGGGTAAGTGATGTTGGGGCATTAACTTGAGCCTTCTGTGAAAATAAAATTGTGTGTTCAGAGTCTGCCCAAGCAGGGCATGTTTGGTATCACCTATAGTGGCTCGTCAAGGGACGGATTGAATTTGGATGATACAGAAAAGTCCATTTTATGGATGATGCTCACTGATATACTGTGGATCCCTAGAGCAACTTTCAAACGACATAGAAACCAGAGGAGAAGAAGCCTAGAGAAATGTTCATATGAGAGTTTACCTAAAGTACATTGTACAAAATATTTAAGATTGAGTTGGCTTTAAGCTCGTTGAGGATTGTTAAGTCAAGCTCAAGCTTGGCTTAGCTTGATTTGATTTATAATCTGGCCCAAGTTCAAGCTCAAGCTAAATTTATGTTTGTTTGGCTCAATTTAGTTTGGCCTGTTTAATGGTCAATCTAAGCCAAACATACATAAGTTTAGCTTGAGCTTGAACTTAGGCTAGATTATAAATCAAATCAAGCTCAAGATATGCAAAGCATGGCTCCCTGGTCAAGGCTAGCGCAAGCTTCATCAAGCTTGGCTTGCATGTGCTGGACTTGTCTCTACATAGAACTGTGGGCAGGGCCGAGTTTATTGGCGCAACTGTTAAAAAGGGCAGGTTCTGAAGCTATGTTAAATGCTAACCCAACCTGAAAAACTAAACACAGTGGATTGTATCATGTGTGTATTGTAAATGTGGTGGGCCTTGGGTCTTCAGCTGTAGCTTAGCTGGTTAGGGAGATGAATGTATGAGTATAGTGCATTATTTTGAATTTCTCATGTCGAAAAAGAAAAAATTGGTGGGCCTGGACCTGGCTTTCAGACCCATATAGATAGCTTGGATATGAATTTTAGACATGGTAACTATAGAGGCCAATGTGCATATTTGTATAAGTTTATCAATCCAGTGATGTAATTTCATGGGCCCAACTGGATGCCAAAGATGTTTTATTGTTATTATTTTGGGAGGAACTGGCAGCCTAATAGAACAATCAAATCATACAGAGATTTAAAAAAAATATTGGGAACATGATAGCAATAAAATGTGTTTTGCCTTGGGTGCGCATATCTGGAATGCATGTAATTCATTCTTTAGGCCATCCGAAGGTGAATGAGTTCCTTTCATCCTGTCCATGATTATAATGCATCTAAGTGGGCCTCATATGTATGATGAATCTAATTTTGATATGAACACTACCGATTGGATGATTGTCATCTATGTGTTCGCGGATCAATTTTTTATCTCCCACTTTCATAATAGCTAAATGAGCAATTTGACACTGCTCCTTTTTTACCACCAAATCAGTTTCACCATTGAAGCCTTCACTGTGGGGAATGGTGGAGTGTACAAGGTTCAGACCCTAAACACTAATTGTCAAGCCATTCTTCACTCTTTTCTACTTGTGTGCACAATCCTTTCCACTTTGTAGAATCTCCAGGATATGGAGCTTTCTCTTTACATGGTGTGGAGAGCTTTTTCTTTCCACTTGTATAGGGTTTCTTGAGTCTCATTTTGTATGGTGGGGTAATAAAAAAATGTGATACATCTCTTCTTTGCATCGATTAGGCCATCTATGTCATACGCAGCTTTAAATATTGCAAACCACTTAGTTGTTTGCTGAAAATGGGCCAATAATTAGAGTTATTAGATGCATTGATCCTACTAGATTTTAGGGAGCTTTAAAATCTTATAAATCTTTGAAAAATAAATCCATTGAATAGTAATCGTATGGAAAAAATCGAATTGTTAATGATAAAACAAGATAGAGGCCAGTGAGTTAGAGCAATTTTCTTTTTCATAGGTTTGCTTTTAAAATGTATTTTTCTGCCTAATACTAAGAGTAGCTTAATTCCACACGACTGTATCTTCTTTGTAAACCCCATCAAACTTTTTTGAAAAAATTATTATTTTTCAGATTGGCTGATCTAAAAAGTCTTCTTTATATATTGTTTTCTAAGGAAAAAACTCATGTTCCTGGAATATTGGTTCCACCGTTGAATTCCAAATGCCTTTATTATTATTGAAGGAAAACATTTTTAATGGAATCATAACGACATGTACCCTAAAACCCCCCTAATTTGATGAACGGGAAATAAAAACAGTGATAAATGACCTTTTCACTGTCCATCCATTGATAGATCACTAGCAACGAGAACTCAATCTTAGATGAAATTGGCTCCGCGCAGTACAAATGCTCACCATATGGTGAGCACAATATGTCACTTGGTGGGAACTTATGATTTATTCGAATAAACCATAAAATAAAGACTCCCTTGATAGTCAATGATTCCTGGTTTAACACCCATCTGAATCAAATGATTGTTGGATCAAATTTTTAAACATTATAGATGGTTAAAACCTATTACTCTTTTGAATATGTGGTTATATGAAATGATAATTTGAACCTATGTCACGATACACAAGCTAGTGAAGAGGAGATGTCTCCATCCCCAATCCAATACCAAGCTTGGGGGCACAAAAAAGTGTTCTCACATTTGTTTGGGCACCAGTGGCAAGGCACTTCTACTGTGAATGGGCACTTGGAAACTTACACTGCAATTAGAATTGACGTGTGTAAAACCCAATCACCTGCTATTTTAACTTCAGGTAAGTCCCACTAACAAATCTACGGCGGTGGAATCAGATAACTATCCGCAGAATCAACAACTAACAAATCTACGGCGGTGGAATCAGATAACTATCCCCAGAATCAACAATTACATCTTTTTAGAACTCTGTCCCGTTTGCGTGTAGTTAAGAGGTGTGTGGGTGTCGGGACATCTCTTCCAAGCAGACAAATAGCATCTGTGGATATCACCTACAAGATCTCTTCCAGCATTCAAGACGTCTCTTCAATTACCCTTTCCCCAGTCAAACCGTTGACCTTCCCTCTATTACTTTCCACCCCCCCCCCCCCCCCCCCCCCCCCCCCCCCCCCAAGACAGCCCATCCCATTATTCCCACTCCACACGACACGTCTAAACGCACAAGTCTCTCTCTTGAGAAGATTCGATCAAGATCTTCATTTCCTCCCTCCAGCTGATGCAACCGATTCCCCAGATCACACCCACTGCCGAAATATCTGTCCATCGTATCGCCTTCTTGTCTTGGGTGCTCGAGCCTTTTTGCTCTCTCTCTCTCTCTGTCCACTATAAAAAGGCTTGACCAATGCTTGAAGCGTTCGTCTTCATATCTGTTTCAAGCTGCTGAGAGAGTTGTGCAAATGTCTGGCTCCTCGCCATGCCCCAGAGATTCCGGGTCAGAGGTGTTGCATGTTTTGGCCGTGGATGATAGCTCGCTGGATCGGAAACTGATTGAAAAGCTCCTTAGGAACTCATCTTATAGGGGTACTTACTTCAACATTTCATGCAGTTTCCGGTTGGAGGGTGGAGAAGTTTTTGTCTTTGCTTTGGGCTAGTTTTGGCTTATTTGGTTCTTTGGTAATGCAGTAACGACGGTCGAGAGCGGCAAGAGAGCGTTGGAGCTGTTGGGTTTGGAGAAGGGGCCTTCTTCTAAGGTACTTACACATCTTTTTTAAAAAGAAACTTCAAAAGTCGTTTTAGTTATGGGTTTTATTGGATATCATAGATATATTTGGTATTGCTTCTCAATCTTGTTCTGTTTCTGTATTTTATGTGGTGTTTCACTCAATTCATTTCTCTTTGGCATCAGCCATTTTAGGCATTGAAATTTTATTTTCTTGGTTTTGTTTTGATCTTACAGAAACCGAAGATAAACATGATCATCACAGACTACTGTATGCCAGAGATGACAGGATACGATCTTCTAAAGAGAATCAAGGTATCTATATATATATATATGTATATAAAACAAAAAAGAGTGAAAATTTTCTGTCAGATATCTTCACCTTGGTTTTAGTTTTGTAAAAGATCTCTTTTTATGTGGGTGTAATGCCAAGCAGGAGTCGGCAACTCTCAGAGAAATTCCAGTCGTCATCATGTCGTCAGAAGATGTCCCCACCCGCATCAGCAGGTACGTAGAATTCAAGATGGGAAAAGGGCTAGAAATGTCCTTTGTTATACATGCTATTATTATCCAAGTTGCATGGTTGTGAGTTGTAATGAGGTGTGGCATGTGTGGCAGATGCTTAGAGGAAGGAGCTGAGGAATTCCTGTTGAAGCCACTTCGACCATCGGATGTGTCCCGTTTGAGAAACCATATGAATCGTCTTGCAGCCATCAGCTGACAATGATGTCTTGGAGATTTTGGTTCCCTTGATTGATTTTTTTTTCTGCTTTTTTTTTTGTCCCTTTTTGATGTTGAATCAAGGGAAGGTCGTTCGAAGAACTTCGGCAATGTCATTACAGAATTAATGAAAAGTTTAACATAGATCCTTTTTTTTTTTCCTTTTTGTTTATGTTTTTGAGGACTGTAAATTTTATGTATGAATGTGTCTATTCTGCGTCGGCTATATGAAAAGCAGTTACTTTCCTTCTAAGTTTATGGGCCATGCCCATCCCAACGTACTTTTAGGGCACATTTGGCTAACATCATAATAAAGGGGAGAATCCTCAATCTAGTGGATTAATTTCTTCATTCATCTTATATAGAAGTTTCTGATTAATTAATGAATTTCTTCGTAAAGAATCCACTTGAATGCATGTTTGGCAAAAAGGATGAAATCATGGATTTGCGTACATTACATCCGATAATCCATAATGAATTGAGAATTAAACTTTGAACACATAGCAATTGTGGACCTCCTAGAGATAATGGATGATATGGATTTTCATTGTGGGTTCCATAAAAGTTAATTTTTTTAGAAGTTGTGGACCATATTTTTTTTTATAAATATCTCAAAATATATAGATAATCAATGGTTGAAATTTAACATATTAGCCGTTTTGGGACTTCCGTGATGATGAATGGTTCAGATTGTGATTGTGGGTCTCAGATTGTAAAGTTACAAAAGCTCAAACCATCAAGCTATATCACTGCCTTGTCTACTCTTAATGCGTAGGGAGAGACCAAATTCTAGATGCCAAGATCAATGGTCAGCATGTTTATGTTGATTTTCTACCACTGAAATTTGACCTATTAGCCCTTTTGGCCATTCGAGTTACAATGAACAGTTCATATTTCACAAATAAGGCCTATAAAAATGTATATCTTAGGATTGTAAGGTTTATACTTATTTGCAAATATCTTAAAATCTATGATGAATCAACGGTTGATATGTCAAATCTTAAAATAATTAATGGCTTGGATTGTGCTTATGAGACCCAAAAATGTGGTGTAGAAGTGAAAAATGGGTGAAGCTTATATTAATGTCCTCTTGCACTATCCATCTGCAATATCAAGATTTTGCAGGCTTGAAGAATCAGACGAAAGGAGGTTTGACCGGGTGTTTCTGGCCTTTCACAAACTTTGAGTGTAATTAAAGGATTCCTCTCATATGGTTTTAGTGAATGCCAAATGTGGGTTTTTGTGATTTTGCAAAAAATTACAACAGAATTCATGTTGTAGATTGTTGCCAAACATGCCCTTAGAATTC
This sequence comes from Sextonia rubra, assembly GCA_037013555.1. NCBI lineage: Eukaryota > Viridiplantae > Streptophyta > Magnoliopsida > Laurales > Lauraceae > Sextonia > Sextonia rubra. The sequence goes on along the minus strand of JASUAD010000013.1, from coordinate 55,600,552 downwards.
GGTGGTGGATTTGTTGAGTTTGAAGCGGGTGTGTATCAATGGGCTGGTAACTCAATGGGATTTAAATTGGGTTGAGGTTTTGCTTGTCCAAAGCTCTGAATACTTACTAATATTTGTTATTAAAATAATTATTAATTTTAAGGGAAAATGTCAAAACAAGGCTCAAGTTTTGCTTAGATTTCGAAATTAGACAAAAAAAATTTGCATTTCAAATAGCACTTAAGTTTTCATTTAAAATTTCAAATCAGGACAATTTGCGAGAAATTGAATTTTAAAAAAATTTTAAAATAGGGCCTAAGTTTTTGACAGATTTCAAAATAGAATAAAATTAAAACATGATTACAAATGGGCCTTATGTTTTCAAAGGCATTTCAATTAAGGACATCTGGTGAAATTAGGGGCTGTGAGCCATTTTTCTTCGAACTTTTTTTTAAAATCTCCAAAATGCCCTTAAGGGCTTAAGTTTAATGAAAGAAATAAGTAAGATTTGTTAAATGGCCCTTAGCTAACACATACCATTGAACCAAATGGACACCATCCACTGTCGGTGCCCCACGGTTTCAACATCGTCCCTTCCCTCTTTCCATTGCTAAGTCAAAGGCCCACCTAAAATCCATCTCATCCCTTAGATTCACCGTCACTCGATCAACCATCCAACCCAGTGCACACTTCGGATTAAATCCAGGCAATGTACGAAAAGTCAAAAAGGGTCTGTGTCTGTTTATGTATCCCACTCTGTAAAAATGAGTCGTAAAAATGAGTTACAGCAATAGCGGGGAATCAAGAGGCAGCCATGATTATGAATATCGGTTCTGGAAGCATGATCTCTTTGTCCCAATATACGTGGTCTTACATGTATTTGTCACACCCCCAAAACTGGGCTAGATTCTACCTGATTCTAGGGGTGTGAGAATTGGGGCCAATTTAAAATTTTTCTAGATATAAACAGCACGGGCCCCAATTCCGGGGGATCGAAGTCCTTCGTGAGGCTATGCTTGGTGATCAAGTAACCATAATCACACGCGGAACTAAAATCCATGCTCATCGCAGACAGATATTACATCACAATAAAATAATCAATCTCATTAATAATAAAACCAGAGTCAAGTGCTTCGAAGCATCACAATTAGAGTTAAAATTTCAAAATAACCAAACTTAAATTAATAACTAATGGCCCAGACATGGCCTCATTACATAATCCTAAGTTCTCGAACTCAGCACCGCACTAGGACACCTCAGATGATGTCATCGGTGCTCTACTCAACAACTCCGCCATTTGGCAGAATCTCCTGCGTTGCCTGACCCTCCGGTTCGGCACCGACAACGGAACCTAGACATCCAAAAGTAGTGGATCAGATTGACATAATCTGGCAAGAGGGTAAGCCGCAAACAATGGATTAATCAACTGAATTAAACATAAGTATTTATTATGATCCAAATTATATCAGATGCAAACCCCAATGGCATGAATGCACAGAAACGGGTATTCCCGCGGATAAATATAACAGAAACGGGTAGTCCCGCATACAGATAACAGAATCGGGTAATCTCGAAGATAATAACAAAAAGGAGTATTCCCGCACATAATAACAGAAACGGGTAATCCCGCCGATAATAACAGAAGGCACAGCTGTATACTATTATCCACAGTATACGCTGACCCGATGGCGTACGTCCACCTCCGAGCTGCAGTCGGTCAAATACATATATACAAATATACTTATTTCCAAATACATACGTATATCGATGCAGAATGAACCATAATATGAAACCCTTAATCCCAACATTCAATCCAATATCATTTTGAGTATTTAGAGTACTTAAACTTGAAAGTGTATTATGAACGTATGTCAATTCAAATTTTTGAGGGTAAGCACTAATCCACCAATGGTCAAGTTAGATAAATATGCACATGAGAACTAACTCTCTATCACAATGGAAATATGAGTCCACGATGCCGATATACTACTTTTAGTGCCTATTATGTGGTGCATCCCGAACCTCACATTCCCATTCTGCATTTAGTCTAATTTTCATTTGAACATTCAACTAACATTCCTAAAAGACATAATTCATCGAATCCAATTATATATAATTAGTGTGTTTTACAAATTAGGTAAAAGATGTTCAATTTCTGAATCCAAAGTTAAATCAAGTCACGATAAAAAAGGGAAAAGAAAATAATTAATTCCTTAATATCATTGTTGTGTACAAATACACCTTATCATTTTATACAAAACAAAAGGTACAATTTTCGGATCCCAAATTGAAATCTAACTCAATTAAGAATCCAAATTAAAATTATAAATGTATTTTATTTACGGTTCAATCGCTACCAAATACAACTTAGTTTATTTCAAATCAATCTAAATGAACATTAATCAAAATTTCATAATTCTCAATTAAATTTATAAATAATCCAAGATACATTTCTAATAACATCGAATTAAAATTAATTTAATAAAATCTAATCTCCATTAAAATACTAAGCCATTAATCAAAATATAACATTTTTAATTCTTTATAAGAATATCCTAATCTAATTATTTATTTAGTAATATGTGTATAAATATATATATTTAATAATAAATTTTTTTTAGAAAATAAAATGGGCTGACGGGTGGGCTGACGGGCCCAGACTCGCACAGCCAGGGCGGGCCAGACCTGCCAGGCCAACCGGACCCGCCAGGCCTGCTACCCGGCAGCGGATGCTGCCAGGGCGGCGCTGTTGCCGGGGCAGCGACGTCTCCAAATTTTTATTTTATTTTATTTTTTAAACAAAACACAAACATAAATCATCTTTATAAGTTTGGAAGAAAATCAAACCACAACTATTAACCCCAAAAGCCATTAATCCAAAGAAGAAGAAGTCATGCCAAAAAGTGTGTTAATCAACAAGCAACTAAGACATATTGCAAGAACAAAAAACCATTGTTTTAGCTATCCACTCACCTAGATCTTGAAGCCAAAATAGATCTGAAGATCAAAGCTTGGAAGAGCCCACCTTGGTTCCCCCCTTAGAGAGCCTCTAGGGTTTTGGTTAAAGAAGAAAAGAAGAGGGTTGAGAAAGAGGGAAAAACCCTAAGAGTAGAATTTACATAAGAGAGGGGGTTTTTCTAAATTACAAAGAAGAGCCCCCTGCTTTCTAGTGGGTTTTAAGAAATTTCAAAAAGAGTCCTCTGGCCCAAAAAGGGTCCATTAACTCAGGCCCAATTGTGTTAAACCGATTTATTTGACCCTCTTAACCCAACTCAAACCCGACAACCGGTATGACCCAATAAAAAAAATTCGGGACTTAACAGTATTGTAGGCCTAATCAGTGAGGAAGAATACCCTGACCATTGCCTACTTAGACTGCCTAGTTATTGGTCATTGGTGTTAGGTTGAACTGTGGTAGTGGGCATGGTTGCAAGTAAAGATAAGTAAGATGGGTGGAGAAGAAGAAAAAGAAGAAAACAAGAAACAAGAAGAACAAAAGAAAGAGCCAGAGAAAAAGAAACTGGGTGCAGTTGATGGGCTGTGTTGGGTTGAATGTAATGATGGTGGAGATGAGCCCAGTGTGGGACAATGATGATGAAAGGAGAAGAAGAAGATGAATGCAGTGGTGGAGAACTAACGTTTCTGATGGACAATGACATGAGAGACAGGTGAACCAGAGAAGAAGAATGAAAGAAAAGAAAAGAAAAGGAGAGAAGGAAAGCAAGAGGAAAGAAACGGGGGAAAGGTTGAAGTGGTTCTGTGATGGAGGTGAAGAAGAAGAAGAAGAAGAAGAAGAAGAAGATGATGGCTATTTGGCTAGGTTTAATCCGAAGTGGGTATTGGGTTGGATGGTTGATCAAGTGAGGGTGAATCTGAGAAAGGGATGAGATGGGGTGAAGATGATGATCTTAGGTGGGCCTTGGATTTAGCAATGGAAAATGGGAAGGGGTGATGGTGAAACTGTGGGGCCGCAGGCCTCCTACAGTGGATGGTGTCCATTGGTTCAATGGCATGTATTGGATAAGGGCCTTGGATTTAACAAATCTTATTTTTTATTAAGCTTAAACCCCAAGGGCATTTTGGGGATCTAAAAAATAAATTGGAAAAAAAATGGCCCCACGACTGCTAATTTCACTGGTTATCATCAATTAAAATGTCTTTAGAAAATTTAAGGTCCATTTTGAAATCATGTTTTAGAAATCTCTCAAAAACTTGGGGCCCTTTTTGAAAATTTTTCTTAAATTTTTTGGCAAGTTTTTATTTTATTTTTTTAAAATACCCAAAGTACCCTTTGACGCCTAAGCATTAGGTTGATGTATTAGTTAACAACTCAAGAGTTCCTAGATCAGTTTTCTTACAAAATATAAAAGGTAATTTTATTTTGTTGATGTTTTTGCATATGGACAGCTGGTACTATCACAGTCTTCGCTAACAATGAAAATCATGGGGTCCTAGTTTATTGATGAAGCGCGTCTCTTCAATGTTCTGATCGGTTCTCAAGTTCCCTACGATAAAATTTCACCAAAAATCAAATCAAGGGACCTGTTAATTAGAAGGTGGATGTAAAAAGTAATCAAATGCTCGAAGATAAATGGAAGATCAGCAAATCAAATGGACGGTCAGCGGATATTAGGCAGTCAGTGCACTTGGCCAGATCCTCTGACGGACTTTTTTGGCAGCAGCCAACCAATGCACTTTGTCAAAAGGCCTGAATAGCTGCTGAGCATGAACGTTCGAGAAAGGAATTTTTTCCAGTATTAGTCCTACCTCAACTTTGTTCACCATCTGGATACAATATGACCACATCTAGTATTAGTCCTATTCGACTTTGTTGACCATCTGGATACAACATGCCACATACAGTAGCTTCAAGACCACAAATCAGGAGGAAGTTTCGTCTTTAGCACTCTCTTGTGTGTACGAGTAATATTCCACTGCCTACACGCTCCCCCCGTTGGTAGATGTGAGAGGGCCACAATGGATGCATTGCTAAGATGGGTTGGATTGGAAGATATCTCAAGACGATAGGGCCAATAATACAATTTTTGAGGCCCTATTGACCTTTCAATGCCTTCTATTATTGATTTGCATACATTTAAGTATACCCCACATCCCAGTTTAAAAAAAAGGAAAAAAGAAAATCCTACTTTTGGGACTAATTGATTTTGCAGGCCAATTTTTTTTTTTTTTTTGGTAAGCTTTGCAGGTCAGTTGTTATACATTCATTAATGGATTTCGACTTCCATGACTCCATCTAAAAAGATCCAAGTTCTAGGAACATTACCATCATGGAATTTTTGCTTATAGATTAAGACTTTGGAACTACTTTAATTTATATGATTAAACTGTGCAACTATACAGTTTTTATCTTTTCCTTTTCAAGAGAATGGTTGACTTAGCATTTGCCATATATAATTTTTTATAAATATTTGTAAATTCATAACTTTTATTTTACATAACAATGGGGAGAAAACATGATCGTCCATAAATATGCAAGAAAAAAAGAAAATTAAAGACGTCATCAACCCTAAACCCAAAACCATTAAAAGTTCTAGAAAGTTCGTAGGCCTCCGCAAAAAATATTTTATTCCAAAATATTCTATTGGCAGATATCAAGAGAACAACTTTCATTTTTTTTTTCCTTGAGATTGTCATTGCAAAAGTATGATCTCAACGAGAACGCATTGTGGGCACCACCATGAAAGAAGGGATAATGTGGAACATCCGGCATTTTTTGCCTTCACATTCAAGAGTAAGGTTAAACTAAAAATTAATCAATGACTAATAATTATCATCATACATTTAAGAAGTAATAATGTTAAATGAAAACTGCTTTTCAACAATTGCCTAAACTACAAACAACCTTGATATTTCACAGGTTCAATAGAACCCACCAACATGGAATATTTTCCTTGTCACTGGCATGGTTTTTTTTTTATTTTTATTTTTTGTGACGTAGGTATTTCTGAGGTCTTTTGATCAAATAACACTAATGTTAGCGTGCCACCCACAAAATCCACAAAAATACATATTGGCTAAATTTGAGATGGGTTCAAACACAAGATGTTAAGAGCAAACTTACGTCTCATGCTACTCTACTAACTCCCAGGTGGATATTTAATTTTGTGGCAACTTACACTCACCATCCTCATCTAAGTTTACTTTTAAATATAACGTGTGTCATAGCATAATGACCCCTACTTAGTGCTGCAAAGGCTATGGTCTATTGAATATTTTTAGATGATCGATTTAAAGACATGAAATGAACAATCATCAAAATTTCTATCCAAACGGTTACGTTTTATTGCCTTGAAGCATTTTATTGGAATCTTTTTTTTTTTTTTGTTAGATGGTTAATCCAAAAATGGCCTTGAAAAGAATGGGCTATATGCCTATATATCTGTGGGCCTCACCCTCAAATATATCCCAAAGAAGTAATTAGAATTGTATCCAAATCAAAACACCTGCATTACGTCTCTCTATAAAGGCCCAAACCGACTTACTAAAAGTTACCCTACACAGCGCGTTACATAGCGCGTTCTCAGTTTTGGGTAAAAAGTAAATTCTCCATAGAAAACACTGTTCACAGCCCTCAAACCACTCGGAAACTTCTTCTTCTTCTTCTTCTTCTTCTTCTTGACTTACTAAAAGTTACCCTACACAGCGCGTTCTCAGTTCTAAGTATAGATTAAGTTCTCTATAGAAAACACTGGTCACAGCTCTCAAACCACTTGGAAACTACTACTTCTTCTTCCTCTCTCTCTCTCTCTCTCTCTCTCTCTGCGCAATGATCTGTTCTTCATCTTCGTCATCATCTCTCTCTCTCTCTGCAATGAGCTGTTCTTCATCTTGGTCATCAGCTTCTTCTCCTTCTTCTCCTTCTTCATCATCATCATCATCATCATCTTCTCCTCCATTGGTGACGAGGTCGCCGGGGATGTGGCCCGAGCCATGCCGCCAGTCCCACCCAACCAGCTCGTGGACGGAGGAGGATGAGGTTCGTCTCTTGAATGCAGTTGTGGAGATTGTGAAAGCAGATTCTCCCAGCAATGAATATGTATCTCTCTTCGACATCATCCAGAGCTCTCTCAAAAGAGATTACACTAAAGAACAGGTGGTCGAGAAGCTCAAGGGGTTGAAGCACGAGTTCCAAAACCACCCTTCTTCTTCTTCATCGTCATCTCCTGATGCTGCTACTGCAGACTCGCACCAAAGGACTCTGTTTGAGATTTGCGAGAAAATCTGGGGGGTCAGGGAATTCTCAGGTTCAAACAGCAGCATTGACATGATGAAATCTGTACCATTGACTTGATTTGGGTTTGATCATAATCATTTGTTTTTACGTTTTGGTTAGAACTCGATTTTTGTTATTTAATCTCCTGTCAGTTAGCATTAGCTCCTCCAATCAAACCAACGGAGACAGTTTTTTTAGTAGGCATGTGGCATTGTTGTGTGGCCCACTGGCCCAGCAAATACAAGGATTAGCCCTCTATTGTAAAGTGGATGCTATCATACAGAAAGCTATGAAATCCGTGCCGTGTAATGGAGTAGTTTCTATTTATATCTTTTCATTGAATCTGCAACTTATATGTTTGGACGACCAGGCTGTGGGTGTGTAGGCAGAGTCTTAACACAAAAGGACCTTCCATATTTGGAATTGGTACAGCTTCTACTTTGGTACCAGATTTATTTACATTTGAATTTCTTTCCCAAAAAGGGGCATCTTGGTTCTGAAGAAAAATCAGGCTAGAACTATCCCTTGTTGAAGATTTTAAGCATTTAAACAAAAGGCAAGGGTCTGTACTGGTGGTGCAGGACTCTTAAGCCTCTGATTCACGACAGTCCCGCTTACGTAGACTGCATAAATTCAAAATTGTGCACCATTCATGTATGGGGTGTAAGAATCATGTGGCTGGCCTAAGTCATGGACCTACATTGGGTTAAGGAATTGGCAATGGGTCAAGGCTAGTCTCTCAACAAGTCTTTTAATCTGTAGAGTCGATTGGAATCTTATTTAGAACTAGAGAAGGACTGCAAGTGGAAAAAGGCGGGGATATTTACAATTGTTAAAATAGTTTACTTCTTTTCTTTGAAGCCCTTGTATGATGCGATTCTTCCATATGATTAAGAGATCACTGTGATTATAGAAAATTAAAATTTGGCCAACGTGATATGTATGATACTTAGACCAAACTTTTGTAAGTGGACTGTCATACCAGTTTACCCCAATTTCACCATCCACGTGTTGCTTTCCCCTAATGAAGGATATATCAAACCTTATGGTTCAAAAAAAAATGTTTTTGAACGAAAACAAAAATTTATTAAGAGAAAACAAAGAAAGGGTGCAAGAGTAAAGATAGACAAAAAGAAACAACGACAAAAAACAAAGAAATAAAGAAGAGGGATAACGTACAAGAGTGTTATAGTACCCTACCCCAATTACATTATCATACCCATTCGAGGAGACAACCTCTCAACCCCTGGACTTGGCTAACACATTCGCCATATGGTTGGCAGATCTAACCTCAAGACCCAAAAGAAAAAAAAAACATTTAGAGTAGCTAATAACTGCCTAACTTCATTGAATTGGAATTAAAACTTCCAAGGGAATTCCTTCCGATTAGATACCTAAGTAATTACATTCAAAAAATCACTATCTACAACTAGAAGACCAAAATATCTTCTTGACAACACCCGAGACCTCATGATTCATATGAAGATGGGAACCCTCTTCTAGATTTAGGTAATTCTGAATGCCATATATATATATATATATTGGTAAATCAGATGCCATCATTTGAAGCAGCAAAAACCCAAAGATAAAACAGCATTCCATGCACCCAAAGGCCAAGTTTAGGTCTTAAAACATGTAAATGAAAGAGCTGCATTTAAAAAACCTGAGTCACATGGAGGTGATGAGTGTTTCGTACAAGAAACAACTAAACGTAATTAAATTCACAAGTAAACTAATAAACGTAATTAAATTCACAAGTAAACTAAGTGTAGCACAATTGAGTTTCAGTGATTTTTCAAATTATTCCATTTCGTATATTTTAAAATCAAGTGGCTAATTTGGATACAATTCAGGTCAGGTACAACAGGAACCCAAACCAACATCAAGTGTGGGGTGGGTTAGGTTGCCATTAGTTAGGAACTTAGGTGCAGGTTAGGAACAGGCTTTGATATTTCTTAACCCCATCTGTAGTCAGGTTGAATCTCAACCTAACCAACCATGATCAAAATTAACAAGCATGGGCTCGACCCAACACAACTTGCATTGGCAAAAATAGAATCTTCACTTGCAAGTGTAATTTAGGTTGAGAAATGCTTTAGCTTTGCCTTGGGTTGGCTCCAAAGAACTCAATGCAAATCAACCCACGAAATTAAAACCGAGAGGCAGACAATCAATGCAGTTTGGACAAAAAGCCAAGTAGATTAGTAGTTCCCCAATAGGGATTACCACCATATGGGGCATCTCAAGCAAAACCTTTTTCCTCCAACAAATAAAAAATGCCATGAAGCTGCCCTAAGACCTAACATTTGCCCCTGGACGGTTAAAGCTTAAATATTTCCGCAAAGCTGTTTATGGAATATTCTACACAATATGATATCGCACTATGCGACATCCTAGGGTTGTGCAATATTGCACATATTGCACTATATGATATCTCAGGATAGTGTGATATTGTACATTTATTGTACAAATAGCTTTGTGGGACTATTTTGGGGCAAATGATGGGTCTAAGGGCAACCGTCATAATTGTCAAGTTCGTTTCGGACGCGAATTCGGTTTGATTCCAAAATGAAACATTTCGGGTGATTTGGACATTTCACTTTCCAATTCAAAAATTTATTTAGGAAAATATTAAAAAATTATATATATATTAAAAGTAAATATAATTTGCAAAAGATAAAGTTTAAATACATCTCCATCAAACATCACCAAATAAAGCAACAAGTTAGCTAACCATGCATCATTGAAAATATCATCATCATCATCATCATCTTCATTTGCTCCAAACTCCTCTTTTATAGGGTCACCTATTTCATCATCCCCATCAAAATCAGGTATACCCCCTTGCACTTGTACTGGTTGCTCTATAACCGTCTAACTATTGACATCATCAATGGTCAAGAGAAGTGCTTCTTCCGCAACCCAATCAGCTAAAATATTAATATTCTCCAAACTAATAGGGTCAGAGGCAGCATTTCCAGTCCTTTTGAGCATATCCCTACAATTTACATAAGTTAATACTTTACTATATTATTAACAATTTGAAAAAGAATTATGTAAAATTAACATTTGATATATCTTTTACGGAGCTTTAGATTATAATGCACAAAAACTAGATCATTCAATCTCTGATGTTCTAGCCTATTTCTCTTTGGAGAATGAATATGTTCAAAGATGCTCCAATTCCTTTCACAACCACTAGCACTGATGCATTGAATCAAAATTTGAATTGCTAATTTTTTCAACTCAGGGGTACCATTTCCAAACTAATCCCACCATTTATCTGTAAAAATTTATATAAAATATAAAATTATATTTTATAAGCCACAACCATATAATAAGTTAATGAAAAGTTAAAAACTTTCATTTACCTGGAGATATTTTATCTCGATTTCGTATTACTGATGCAGAGCTAAAGTCAAAACGAGAGTCTTTATAATCATCACACTATTTGAAAATCAGGTCTTTAAGTATCAAAATCAGGAACTAATTTCTCTATGACATTATTCAGACCCCTGATGACTTCGCTGTGCTTAGAAAATATAGTGCTAAAGAAAAATGCTGGATTCAAGTAGTATGTTGCAGCATGTAGAGCACTTTGAAGTTGATTTTCCCACCTCCGATCGATCATCTTCCAGTATAGCATGTAATCCCTCTTCTTCTTTAACCTCTTTTGAATGACCTTCTTTGCTTAATTCATTGCCTTGTACACATAACCAATCACAAGCTTGTCTTCACTGTCAGCTAGCTATAGAACTACCACCAAAGCTTTACTAACTTTCAAAAGATGTTCAACATCCTTTCAAAAATTATTGAGTATTATCTCGGTGATCTTCATGCCAACCAAGGTACTTGAAACATTAAATTCAACCCAAGAGGTACTTGTAAACATTTGCCTCAGTTCTTTTTTGTATTTAAAAAGGCATTGCAAATTAATAAAATTGGTAGCAAATCTTATGATGGCTGGTCGAATCAATTCTCTCCCATTTGTATATTCTCTTCTTATTAAATTTAGTACTGATAAATGATTGTAAATGAACTTTGTGACTTTCATTGCTATGTCAATTGTGGATGCATTAACTAGAAACAAGTGGGGCTTTGCCATGTCCTCTAACATCAGATCTATGCAATGAGTTGCACAAGTTGTCCAATAAAAAGTTTCATATTTTCCAGCCACTCTTTTTTCCGCTGCTTTGTAAGTTGCATCATTGTCAGTAATAAATTGGACAATATTAGCATGACCAACAAGCATGAAAATTTCATCAAAAAGTTTAAATTGTCCATCTGCATTTTTTATAATTAAAGTTGTATCAACTGACTTCAACAATATTATCTCTTTTGGGCAATACACAAGAAAGTTAATAAATGTTTATCGTCTTTCATCTGTCCACCCATCAGCAATGAGAGAGCACCCAGTTTCACTCCAACATGATTTATAGTGCTCCATGAAATTATTAACTTCTACTACCATTTTTTCCAAAATCTTTCCACGAATGTTATGATATGATGGCATCTTGTAACTTAGCCCTATTGAAATGATTGCATCAACCATTGGTTGTAAAGATTTTGATCTTGCTGCATTAAATGGGATGTTTGCATCAAACCAAAAACGACCAACAGCTAAAGCAACTGCATCTTTTTGTTCCTTTGTTGCTAAAGCTGATTTGATGCCTGGCTGAGATACGGGCATCGTTCGTGGTGCAAAGAAATTGGTCACACACCTTTTTTTGTTTTGTGTATATGTTTGAGGGACCTTCTCTTTACCCTTCTTACTAGTTGAGGTGGGGGTAGTTGGATTTGTGAATAGTTTCATTTCTTTTACTTCAACATCATCTTCATTTGCATCACCCGTTGGAGTTCCATAGGGTTTCTAATTTTCTCATTTAATTGTCTTTTCGTTGCTCTATCCCTTTTACATTCTAAAACAAGTCTCTCCATTTGCCATTTGACATCAGCTGGCACCTTTTTACATGATGCAATATCTCCTTTCAACCCCACAATGTGCTCTTTAAGTCTAGTGATCCTACCACCTATAATGACCATGTTACAAAAATGACAAATTACATGCTTGTTGTTGGTTGGATCCATATGACCATAAGCCCATGCGGGATCATCAGATCTAATAGTTTTAGTAGCAGATGATATAGGTGTATTATCATTCATTTTAAAATTAAACAAGCAATCTTCCAAATTTTCTGATTCAATGGCAACAAACAAAAGACAAAGAAAAACAATAAGTTTAATGTCTCAACTATTAAAAAGGAAAGAGCAGTAAGTCAATAACATATTTCACAAAACAGTAAGTTAACTGTGCCTCATCATCACATGGAATCTAATAATATTACAATGTTTAAGAAAGGTGGGCCTTACTTTGGTAAATTATCATGTCTTTAAAAAATTAGAATGGGCCAGCCTGAGTATTCAATACAAATAAGTGGGCATCACTTTGGTATTAACATGATAAAAACTGGTGGGCCACATGTTTGTATTTACATGGTTAAAAATTGTGGGCCGCATATTTCTACATGATCAGACGGTCAACAAAAGTCACAGAACCCATTTTGTTATATCCATATATAAGAAGCGGTCATCGTTTCCAACAACCCATTCGCAGAATGCAGAGGAAATGGAAATGAAAAGTAGAGGAAGAAAACAGAGTGGGAATCAAGGAAATCAAATGCATAGGAAGGAAATGGAAAGCAACGCAGAGCAAGGAAATCGTGCGTACTTGAGGATTCGGCTTCAACGGGATTGTTTGTGAACAAATCGGAAGTCAGCAACGAAGATCTTAAGTGATCAAGGAACTCCCGCCAACAGCTACTCCAACGGGATTCTTTTTGAAGATATTAGCAGCCACGAACAACGATCTTCAAAATCGTAGTTGATTCTGCATCTTTCAATCCTATTTATAAATGAAATGGAATTTTGAAGGTTGCATGCCGTAGAAGAAATTGCAGGGAAATACGAGGAGTTGCTAGCATGCTCGATGAGAACATGTATTTCAAATTTCGATTGTTTTCATTTATTTCGTGTTGAGATTCGGCTACAATCAATTTTCTCTTATTCAACAATCAAGCCCTAGATTCACCCGAATCTATAGATTCGGATACTGTTAGTCCAAATTTGGAGTTTTTTTGTTCGAAACCCTAAATTTCGGTGAATTTGGACGATATTTAAACCAAACATCTTCAGGCGAGATGTTCGATTCGAAATAGGCTTCGAAATGAGTAAACTTGGATGTTTTGGCCAAATCGAAATGATCTTGACAACTATGGCAACCATACAGTCAAAATCCCAAAAATCAATGTCTACATAGCCTCAAAACAAGTTGCATGCTACACAAGAGCTATTTCCGCTGCAAATAAGTCAGTCATTACATAAGCACATCATCGGCAAACAATGCCAAATGCTGCCAAGTGTCATTTAAGTAGCTGTTTAGCACTAAGCATCTCGGGCTTTTCCTTCCACTACAGAAGTTCCAGAGCCTATATGATCATATAAATTATAGATACATTTACATACCAGTCAAGAAACTACACTAAATTAGCCAATGAATTTCTTCATTGGAGAAGCTGAAAAGGTGTCCACGAAGACTGTCAAATGCAGCCAAAATGCACAGGCAATTAGCAGGACTAGAGTTGCCAGTTGATGGGGACAAGTCCTTTTCCATCCAAGATTTTGTTTGTTCGAGAAAAATGCCTGTGACATCAAATGGAAGGGAAAAAAAGGGTTCAATCTTTGCAAGCAAAGCATAAATAAAAGAAGGTTCAACACTGCTGGACATCTACATAAATAGGGCAAAGAATCGGAATTTCTTTGACATGCCAGGTGTCAAATCAGGCACAATTAATTTGACAACCTGCTATAGGTGGAGAAATTCCATGACAGTTCCATCCAAGAGAATGCATTCCTTCAGAGTGTCTGAACCCTCTGTTCAGTTCATAGTAGCAGAATGCAAACAGCACTATCTAAAATGATTAGCGTACAGCAATATGAAAAAAAAAATCCAAATGAACAAAATGATTCGTTTAATGTTGGACATGACATTTAGGACCCCTTTGTGTAATTAGGTATTGAATTCCTACAATTACCACACAGTGCCTTCTATCAAAGAGGTGAATTAAAGGTGAAGATTCAGAACAGGCCATCAGATAATCTCTTCATCGATAGAAAATAGTTACCCTGTAACCTTTAATAGGAATGCCATCAAGTTGTAAGACAATCTGAGGCTGAAGCCACATCCAAGTTTGGCTAGGACCTTAATTAACTAAAGCAATTGAATATATGGATGAATGATTAGTTTTTACAAATAATAGTTTAAAATAGCATGAAAACTTCAAGGTGCAATTTGGAGAAAAACCAGTAGAGAAAGCCAGTGTCCATCATGGCTAATACATACCTGCATCCAAAGAAACCTCGGTTTGCAGATAAACCAGAAGGATGAGCCGCTCTAAGAATGTGGTGCTTTGCTTCATCGATCAATCTGCATGGTGGGCTTTTTTGTTAGGCCAAATACTTCAGCTGAACACAATGATAGATTAAAGAACACACACACTATTGAAACCAGAGCCATTGTTCTTCACACATGGCTGTCCAAGATTCATCAAAGGAACCTCTTTAGTGCCCAAATTTTGGTTCCTAATGTACTACTGTCAGCAGAAATGTGATATAGAAAGGACAGAGATGGACAGCAATCATTTTTTATTATATCAGCAAGTTGTATACTTTCTGGAACTGAAGTAAACTAATAAAATGTCATGGTTAATTGAGGAAGCCCTAATTTTACAATATTAGAACTATTTTTTATGAGATGACTCTATGAAAATAATTAATAGTTATATTACTAGCCATCCAATCCAACTTAAACAGAAGGATAGCAAGATTTTCTCTGTGCGCTGTGATCTGTAATTTATTAATTGCAATATATAGCAGATGACAGAAACTATGCATTCAGGCTTGCATACAGCCTAAATGCATCAGCTTAAGTATTCCAATGCAAATACTTTTGCTTGCATACAGCCTAAATGCATCAGCTTAAGTATTCCAATGCAAATACTTTTAGAACACCGTGAGCTTTCATCACATAAGGTTAAGAAAGTCATCCCAAAACATGCCTCATCACCCCAAATGTAACTGAACTAATTCCATGGAATGTACCTTGACTTCTCTTGAGCAGAATTTCCCCATAGAAGAAAAACAACTCCGCTTTTCTCCTGTGAAATTTTTTGAATTACAGCATCTGTAAACAGCTCCCAGCCCTTTTTCGCATGGGAGTTAGCCTGATGTTTTCTCACTGCAATATAGGAATAGGAAATATTGCAATTATAATGCATTCTGTTAAAAAGGAAATCTACATGTTTATATATAGCACAACAGTATCCAATTACATAGGTTTTGAGATCAAATCACTGTTTACAAAATTATTATATTTATCCAAAAAAGGTAACTGAAAAACCATTTTCTGCACGATACATTTCTATTTAGACATCTAAAAGCATTGGTAATGTATGCCACTATCCAAAGCCATCAGTACTTGCTATGTGAACAAATGTCATGGACCATATGTTCCTTAAAACCATTAGATCAATGGGATAAGACCGATAATGATGATATGCATTAAAATCTGACATATACTAATTATCTTGTACTCAACCAATATTCACAAACACTGGGCCTAGAACTAAGGATGCTATGCCTTTTGCAGCCTACGATACCTATATACAGAAACAAAGATGGATGCAGATATAAGCAGACATATACCTTTATACAGATGCAAATATCATAGAATGCTGCCTATGGTTTGCAATCATGGTCTTAAGTGATGAGTGACCCTTTATCATTGGTTCATTTTCCAGGCAGGGAATATGCATGTGTAATTGGAACAAGGCTTTGATGATGATGAATGATGATGATGTTGTATGTTTGTATCTATGTGTATGTGTATAAAACAGCGCTATATGATGAAAGACATTTAAAAGTAGACATTTTTTTCTTTTCTAGGTGCACATTGATGAATCATGTAATTCACAATGTTAGGACCTTCCACACACTTCAGGCATATGTCCATCTGGTGTTTAAAAAAAAGGTAAAAAAGGACGCATATCTCACATACATAAATATTGCTCATTGGATTATTTTCCATTCTCCATAAAGCTGAAACATGGTTGGAGGAGAAATGTTTGGCCAGAGAGAAAAGGGTTGATTTTGGCTTATCCTTAAGCCATATTAGATGCTTGATAGAATGAAACGACTCTTTTCTCTTTAAGCACATACAAAGAAACGACTCTTCTTGTAAAGACACAACTCTTTTATCTTTAAATACATACAAAGAAACACCCCTTCATGATTGACTCTCTCTACGTAAAAGACAATAAATAACTGTGAAGAGGGCGAGAATAAATTCGAGAACACTGGCACTCACTTCTTACTTATTATCCATCACTCAATCTTAAACCAAGCTAAACTTCTATGGAGCCTACAGAAAATCAGGACCTGTCCATTGATTTCTGCTTTGAAAATTGCTCCATTCTTAGGATGATCAGATTTAATCTTATCTAGAAGGCTTCTCATACCATTCCCAGATTGGATTCGCACCCAACCTTATTGAAAGAACACCTCTCATACATCGGGTCTAAGAAGCACAGATACAAACACGAAAAATGGATACAACACGACACGGATATAATGATATAGCAAATCCTAAAAAAGTAGGACACAGACACGGCTAGGACACAGCAAATAATAAATATATATTTTATATATAATCATAAAATTAAAGAATAGTTATATTATTATCCAAATTAAGACGTATAATTTTACAATTAATAGAAAAGAAAAACATAATTAATATTGGAAAGTCAAAAAAGACGAGACTGGCAAAAAAGAAAAAAAAAAGAGTTAGAATAGAGGGTAGCCAAAAAAAGAAAAAACACAGAGATTCTTTGGAAAATTTCATATTTGGTCTGAAATTGTTCATGAATTATTTATGAATTTTTAAAACTTCTTTTAACACTCTTATATATATATATAACAGGCTTTGGTCACACTTAACTATCAGAAAAAAAAAGGAAAAAGAAAAAAAAAGAGGGACTTAAAAATTTAAAATAACCCCGTTGTGTCTGGTAGCATCCTTGTCGTGTCCAAATTTAAAAAATTAAAAATAATAATATTAACAAACACATTTCCTGGTGTGTCAGACATGTGGTCCAAGCCGTGTCTGTGTCTGATACGAATGCGGTGACCCTAGGCCCGTGTCCGTGCATCCTAGCATCGGGTTCTACAGGTAAGTAGGTTCAATCGCACGGGAAGGAGACTAGACCAGATCGAGAAGCCCTCTCATGCAAGTCAATTTAGTAAATTTGATAATGGAGAATCTAGATTATTCTTCTTCTTAGTTTATTTGGAAAGGGAATTTTTAGATTTGCTTGCTAGGGTTTTGGAAGGATGTGTATTTATTTTATTTTATTATTTTTTGGGCGTGTGTATTAATCTTTATTCTTTTCATATGTATATGTGCTGCTGAAAACTGCAACAAATATGAGATCCGATTTGTTGATCCAAATGGCCTCACCATTATACTGACTATTGTGGCCCATTGTTTAGAAAATCTAGATCGATGGGAGGAGTCCACCTTTTCTATCCGAATTGTCTAAACATGAGCGGGATTTGCAAGTCTCCTATCCGCCTTTCATGATTTAAATCATTCAAATAATTGATAATCTTTTTAATGGACCAACACATTTAACATTAGATGATTATGCAAATTGTATATGAATTATTATGGAAGCCTTTTTTTATCAATTCTCCCTATTAAAGTTTATGTTTATTGCTGCTAAACTTCACATTATGAATATTCAAAATAGATGGATTTTAAAGTTTATCTCTATATAGAGCAGCCCAAGTTTTCCTATTCACTTCATTGGGTTCGTTTTCAGGCAAGTTATAGTGTCGTCTATTGATATTGATATAAGTGATCATATTTCCTTGAGCCTAAGAAATTGAGAAATATAACTAATGTTATATTAATACTTTTGCTTCTATATTTTACTGATAAAAGCAATAAAAAAATAAAAACACAAAAAAATTCGGCCTTCTACAATGGCTATGTCACCTAATGCCATACAGGCCATGCCAATGGACCTTTCTTGGACTCACATTAGGGTTTAGTGTTACAAAAAAAAAAAAAAAATTCCAACTTTAAGTTTATAAAGACAAGAATAGTTTGACAAAGAGCCCCAAATTCTTTTGCTAAACCCTTTTGTAAGTAAAAAATATGAACCCCTCAAGGCAAATTAATGGGTTTGCCACTTCTCATGTAACGTTCCTAACCCAAGTTATTATTTTAATTAATTTAAATATAATTTTTTTATTTGTTTGTATTTTAGTTAATTATGGTTATTATAATTATTAAATTTTCTTTTGGGTTTTGGGTTAATCGGATAGTGATTTTAGGACCATGAGTGTTCATCATTTGACCCGACCCAATTCGAACCCATTAAACTGAATAACCCAAATTAAGCCTTTACTTAAAATTAATGTAAACAATAGGGTTCTTTTTATAAAAACCCAAAACTTTTCCCTAAACTCTAAGCCTATTTATATCATCGATGGGTGCCTCTCTTCTACCCATCTCTACAGTGCTCTTTCTCCTCCATCTCCTTCTCCTCTTGATCGGCCAAGGGGCAAGCCCAAATCCAAGCTATACATCGGTGGTTATCTTCATCTTCTTCGTCATCTCTTCTTCCTTTTCTCCTTTTTCTTCATCTTCTCAGTTGGGGTTGGCAGCGTGATCGAGGGAGAGATAGAGATCTAGATCAGCCCATCCATTAATCTTCATCAAAGGCAAGTGAGATATTTATTATTTTCAATGATCTACACTATTTTCTTTGAATCTATGATGATTAGTAGTATTTGTGAAATGCCCATTTAAATCTCTAAAGATTGATGACAGGTTAGATGGGTATGTGTTTCACAGATTTTTGTTTGATGGTGTTTCGATGGATTTGATGATTTTGATAGATTTGATGAAAGGGGATTGGGCCAATTTAAAGATGGGCCTTTGGTTAAGAAAAAAAAAAGGGGCGGTTGATCATGTCTGGGAATGGACCCAGACACGTTGCTTGTTTGGAGAAGGTGCAGTGAGTTTCAATCTTCATAAAACTGTGGTGGGCCGCCACCTACAGGTGGGCCACCAACATTATAAAATAAAAAAAAAAGAGATGAAAGTGTCTGGGGATAAAACCCCAGACGTTGATGAATGGACCCAGACACGTTGCTTGTTTGGAGAAGGTGCAGTGAGTTTCAATCTTCATAAAACTGTGGTGGGCCGCCACCTACAGGTGGGCCACCAACATTATAAAATAAAAAAAAAAGAGATGAAAGTGTCTGGGGATAAAACCCCAGACGTTGATGCAGGGCGGGATGACTGCCTGTGCAGTACTGCACAGGCGCATTATGCGCCTGGCAGTATGCACAGGTGGGTCACCCACTTGTACATGATGGCGGGTGGCCCCCCTGGCCACTGGCATACATAAAAAAAATAAAAAATAAAAAAAAAATCTGGGAGTGAAACTCCCAGATCTGGGCTGGGATTTAGATGGACAGCCAGGGGACTACCATCCTTACTGGTGGCCCAGGTTTAGTGCAGATGGTTCTCCACTGTGTACAAACAGTGAAGTGGACCCAATTACATGGGGTCCGATCACGTGGGATCCCAACAGATGGTGGGCCCCTTTGATCCCACGTATAGAACCATGGTTGTGGCGTGGACCCCGTGACTGTCAGATGATGGTGGGGCATTGGCAGTGATAAATTAAGTGAACCCCACTTGTGAGAGGTCACCTGATGCTCAAAGCAACATACACATTAAAAATAAAAATAAAAATGAATGAATGATAGTGTCTTGGGGATAAACCCCAGACTTTGTGCATGGTGGGAAAACCACCTATGCATTATTGCACAGGTGCATTATGCACCTAGCAGTAATCACAGGTGGGTCCCGCCCCCGCACATGCAGGCGGGTGGGCCCCGGGCACTACTGCCCGATGTCCCACTACGTAGTGGCCCCACCTGACAGTAGAGCCCGGGGCCCACCCGCCTGCATGTGCGAGGGCGGGACCCACCTGTGATTACTGCTAGGTGCATAATGCACCTGTGCAATAATGCACAGGTGGTTTTCCCACCATGCACAAAGTCTGGGGTTCATCCCCAAGACACTATCATTCATTCATTTTTATTTTTTTTTAATGTGTATGTTGCTTTGAGCATCAGGTGACCTCTCACAAGTGGGTTTCACTTAATTTATCACTGCCAATGCCCCACCATCATGTGACAGTGAAGGGGTCCACGCCACAGCCATGGTTCCATACGTGGGATCAAAGGGGCCCACCATCTGTTGGGATCCCACGTGACCGGACCCCACGTAATTGGCCACTTCACTGTTTGTACACAATGGAGAACAATCTGCACTAAACCTGGGCCACCAGTAAGGATGGTAGTCCCCTGGCTGTCCATCTAAATCCCAGCCCAGATCTGGGAGTTTCACTCCCAGATTTTTTTATTATTATTATTATTTTTTTATGTATGCCAGTGGCCAGGGGGGCCACCCGCCATCATGTACAGGTGGGTGACCCACCTGTGCATACTGCCAGGCGCATAATGCGCCTGTGCAGTACTGCACAGGCGGTCATCCCGCCCTGCATCAACGTCTGGGGTTTTATCCCCAGACACTTTCATCTCTGTTTTTTTTTTATAATGTTGGCGGCCCACCTGTAGGTGGCGGCCCACCACAGTTTTATGAAGATTGAAACTCACTGCACCTTCTCCAAACAAGCAACGTGTCTGGGTCCATTCCCAGACACGATCATCCGCCCCTTTTTTTTTTTTAACAAAAGGCCCATCTTCAAAATGGCCCAATCCCCTTCCATCAAATCCATCAAAATCATCAAATCCATCGAAACACCATCAAACAAAAATCCGTGAAACACATACCCATCTAACCTGTCATCAATCTTTAGAGATTTAAATGGGCATTTCACAAATACTACTAATCATCATAGATTCAAAGAAAATAGTGTAGATAATTGAAAATAATGAATATCTCACTTGCCTTTGATGAAGATTAATGGATGGGCTGATCTAGATCTCTATCTCCCCCTCGATCACGCTGCCAACCCCAACGAGAAGATGAAGAAGAAGGAGATGAAGATAACCACCGATGTAAGGCTTGGATTTGGGCTTACCCCTTGGCCGATCAAGAGGAGAAGGAGATGGAGGAGAAAGAGCACTGTAGAGATGGGGAGAAGAGAGGCACCCATCGATGATATAAATAGGCTTAGGGTTTGGGGAAAAGTGTTGGGTTTTTATAAAAAGAACCCTATTGTTTACATTAATTTTAAGTAAAGGCTTAGTTTGGGTTATTGGGTTTAATGGGTCCGAATTGGGTCGGGTCAAATGATGAACACTCATGGTCCTAAAATCACTATGCGATTAACCCAAAACCCAAAAGAAAATTTAATAATTATAATAACGATAATTAACTAAAATACAAACAAATAAAAAAAATTATATTTAAATTAATTAAAATAATAACTTGGGTTAGGAACATTACATCTCATGTTAATATGCTTTTGTGTAGGCTTCCAAGGGATAGATTTATCATGTATTTTTTAATTTAGATATATATTTTAAAAATAATTTATGCAGTAGTCAACGGTGCATCCCACGGGTTTTTTTGCTAGTGTGTGTGTGCATGTCTTACGCATCTTTCCCCATTTGTACTTGAGCATTTCTCTTTTTCATATAGCTCTTTGTCTTTTGCACATTAATATTCTCCATACTATATATATATATATAAGTGTTCCATTTGAACATGAATACTGGAGGTTTGCTTACAAGGTAATTCCTCCATTTCAATATTTTGAACATGCTAAGAGTGTTTTATTATCATCATTTTTTATTTTTTAATTGTTTGGGTGCCTATCTTCAATTCCCTAACAAACTCTTATTTAGAAGTTAACCAACATATGAAAAATCCTTCCCAACTAAACTTGGTCACTAATTAAGTGTGGCATGCCATGGTTAATGATTTTTACTAGTACGACATAGCAAGTTGTCCCTCTCTAGAGGAAGGACAGATGATAAAAGGTTGAAGACCAATCAGAATGACTTTATTTATAGCTGACTGGAATTAAAATACTATTTATGACAGTAAATTACAGGGTGCAAACAGAATTCACCCAATGGAAAAACTTGACTACAACTTCAAGAATCAATGTTATTGCCACCTTTAAGTTAAGGACTTTGTGGCCATTGAAGACTTCTAAAGACATGATGTTGTGTGGTTATACCAACTACTATTACATGCCATACACTATCAATACAAGTAGCTAGAAAAATGAATCACTGATAATTTTGTAGAATATCAGAGGACATAGATTACAAGCTGTTTGGGTGAAGAAGAATTCACATACCAGTAAGTACAGTGTTCAGCAGAAGAACTCCCTACAACAAAATAATGTGTATAAGGTAGTTTTCTTACAATGAAAACTAACTAGAAGATCTTAAAGCAACAGATTTCTGAAAACAAAAGGAGACACTTTTTTATTGGTAACAATGAAATATATCCTAGAAAGAATCACTGGCAAGGCCATTTTTGTAAGTAGTTGATCATTAAAGATTAGATCAACTGTTTAGCCAAATAGTATGTACTGTTTTTTTTTTTTTTAAAAGAACTATTTAGGCAAATAGAGACACCCCAATGTTGAATACAAACAAGAGACAAGTAACTAAAAATTATGGAAGCATAAAAGCAAGAAAACGAGACACTAGATTCAGTCCATGAGCCATGCTCAAAAAAGTGTAATTGTAGTCTTGAAATGAATGTCATTTGCCAAAGCCAATGATAAGCATGGAGCTTGACATTATCTGCGGAGAGTTTCACAAAAGAATGCATTTCCATCATACCTGAACATCCAATTTGCAAAGGGATGGATATGCATGTGTTGCAAAACAGCGTGCATTTTATTGACCATGGTGATGACAACATGTAAGACAGGAGCTTATTGCAAAGAAATAAAATTAAAGAATTAACATTCACTCACTCTCTAATTAATTATTTCAGAAGAGTACATGTAAAAAATGTTTTGCATCCCATAGTTATCCAAATGAAGCAATGTTGGTCCCTTTCAATAAGCAAAAAGTTTCCCACAGCTCTAGTTAATACAACTTCCTCATACCTTAAAACATTTTCCTTTTCAAATTTCAAATGCAATTAAAAAAAATCTTGTATGCCCTATAAGGTGTAAGAGTCAAATGAAAGAATGACAATGATAATCTCTAAATGACCCCAATCATGAGAATTATCAAATCAAACAGGCTTCTCCTAGATTATGATATAAAGGGAATTTTAATTAAAGAAGAAACTCCGTGAAACAGGAAATGAGGATGATACAAAAAGGTGATAGGTTAATATAAACGTTTTATCAGACTTTTAGTTTTTACCTGCACGGCCCATCGTTCCAAATTCCCATGAGATGGAATCGAGCAACCCAGATCCTGTTGAAGCTCTTTAAATATGTTAACAAGACTTGAAGGGACCTTGATTCCTTCAGGTACTGAGAAAGCAAGACCCATTGCTTGACCCGGTCCGTGATAAGGATCCTGATAAATATGAAAACTACATGACAATTTTTCTTTCAACAGAGAACAAAAAAACGCTGAATACCAACACCACCCTCTTTATCTTCACTGC
The DNA here is from genome assembly GCA_037013555.1 of Sextonia rubra. Lineage (NCBI taxonomy): Eukaryota > Viridiplantae > Streptophyta > Magnoliopsida > Laurales > Lauraceae > Sextonia > Sextonia rubra. The sequence goes on along the minus strand of JASUAD010000013.1, from coordinate 55,576,589 downwards.
CTTAGTGTTTCTAATTTCTAAAGCATCAACAAAGGAGAGGGGGTATATCATCATGATCAATGGCAAAAAAAAAAAAAAAAAAAATGCATTTGCTTGTCCAAACCAGCCATTTATGAAGTAGGGACCGCATTCATTCAGACCATTCTTCTAGTTGACTCCATCATCGATGGAAGGGTCATGCCACAAAATGTTTCCTCCACAATGGCTGATCTTAGCAGTCAGATTAGATGGCTAAATATACCCAACTGCACACGTCAATCATAAAACAGTGCCAGCAGTTGCATTTCTAAGCATTTCTGCTGGGGGAAAGCTAAAAGAAGTTCTAGATCACCAAAAGGAGGTTTCTCCTGCATTTCTTCCATTCTAACCATATGCCACAGGGGGTTCAAAGAGGTTTTCGAAACCACCCAACAGTGAAACATTCTACATTTTCATCTAAAGAGCCCAACAGTGAAACATTCTACATTTTCATCTAAAGAGACCATCTTTTTCACACATGCTACCTGACCGAGAATCACCGCCTTGACTCTATCAAACGGAGTCGAATTAAGCGCATTGAAAATCAGATACTGCGGCGGATAAACTGGCACGCTTCCACGCACTTCCCGCTCCACAAACCTGCAAAGATTCTTCGCATAGGGCTTCTGAAGCTCACCAGGAAGCACTTCCAGCCATGTATCCTCCACCAAAAGCTCTTCCAATTTCACGTAATCGACTCCTTCAGCTGCAACAATGCACGACCAATCAATCCACATTCCAGAGGCGAGAACCCTAAAAATGACAACAAGGAAGAAGATGAAGAGATGCCTTTCGATTTGGAGACGCGCCCGGTGCAGATTCGAAGATTGCGCTTGGCGAGTGCGGAGCATTTGTTGATTTCGATTCTGGATTTCTGATCAGTGGTGAGGTTGTCTGGGTCGGAGGTTTCGTTGGATGGGGACGATTTGCAGGAAATGGGGGATTTGGGGATTAGGGTTTCGGGGGAAGGGACTGATTTCAATCGCTTCGCGGGGTTGAAGAATTCTGTTAGGGTTTTGGAAGTAGCCATCTCTGCTTCTTCGCTTATGGAGGGAAATTTTTGGCACGGGTGGCGTTCTCTTTATACAGAGAGTGTTGTGGCGGGAAAATGTCAAATTACCAAAATAACCCTGACGAATCAACCCTTCTCCATGGCATCACCCATTCACTTCACCATAGTCAACGTCTTAAGAGCATGTTTGGATGTGAGGTAGAGTAAAATCGAGCAAGGTAAATTTAAAATTAAAAAAGAATAATATGTGATGGGATTATGATGAATTTTTATTTTTCATTATTTAATGAGGAATTTTTTTTTATTTTTTTGTATAAAAAGTAGGTGTTTTTTGTAATTTAGAAGTTGCTTTTTGAATTTTTTTAAAGGAAAAAAAATTGAAATTCAAATATTAAACTTTACTCTAATTTACTTTACATCATATCCAAATACACCTTAATCCTAGGATTTGGAATTCACATCTTTTTTTTCTAGCTATTACATGTATCGATGGCATCACCCACCACCAAAGTCAACATCCTAACCCTAAGATTTGAGATTTACATATTTTTTTAGCTGTTACATGTCTCCACGGCATTGCCCACCAAAGTCAACATTCTAAGATTTGAGATTTATAATTTTTTTTTAGCTATTACATGGCTTCATGGCACTACCACCGGCCTCATTATTTGCTTTGGTGGGTTAAAATCAGGTCACATACATATATATATACTTAGGAGCAAGATTTGCATTCTATCCTACATATAATAGTGATCGAGTCAGTCTCAACTGGATTGACGTGTGTGCGAAAGGGGTTGGATTATCCTATGTATGCACCATGGTACAAACTAAGAAGGGGGTTTGGCTTTCTTGGGGTATTTGCCTTTTTGGCACATAGGAATTGCCCACAGCAAGTGTACAAACAGACGCAAAGATTCCATTGGCCTTGATGGAATCATCAACAAGGAGAAGACAATTAACATGCTTTGGAGAAGCACATTTATTTATGGAGGCCACATGGCTGTATAGACTAATAGATTTAGTAGAATGATCAGGGCCATGATCATTGCACGCATGCCAATGGTCAAACACATTGTTCAAGACCAACTGTGACCATCTCCTAGCCGTTCAAAATGAAAGCATATATACCAATTGAAAATGCCAAAATGATGCAATTTTGGTATGAATTTTGTTGGCAGAAAGGCCCACTACCCCTTGCTTCTGTGCCAGCAAAGAATAACAGGTCAGAAGACAATCTCCATACCACTAAAGACATCAGCCAGTCACAAATCCTATTTTGTTTGCAAGTGAAACCATATCCTATAGTCCAAACCATGCTCAAATTCCTATATATCGTCGCCAAAAACTTTATGCACATTAAAGGGAACGAAGTTCACTTCCATACATCCATACTGACATGGATTTGCTTCAGCAGCTTCAGGCAATAGGTGGGCTACTTGCAGTGCTCTGTCTCTACAAAGTGTGTTCAAGATTAGCATGGTCTTAGACTAAGAGGTCCAAGTGTGTGGAGGCACCTGAGGTGGCTGGTGGATGGCCTGTGATCGGTCACCTCCATTTGTTCTGGGGTCATGAACCAATCTACCAAAAGCTAGGAGCCATGGCTGATAAATATGGACCTGCTTTCACCCTCCGGCTAGGCTTGCGTCGAACACTTGTGGTTAGCAGTTGGGAGGTAGTTAAAGACTGCTTTACCACCAATGACAAAGTTCTTGCTTCACATCCAAATTCTGCCATGGCAAAGTACCTTTGCTATGACTATGCCATGTTTGGTATGGCTCCTTATGGGTCTTATTGGCGTGACATGCGCAAGATAACCACGCTGCACCTTCTATCCAATGCGAGCCTTGATGCACTTGAGCATGTTCGTGCTGAGGTGGTTGATGTGCACATGAAAGAGTTGCATGGACTATGGGTGAAGAACGGTCAATGCCCAGTTAAGGTTGAGATCAAGCAATGGTTTCGTAAACTGACATTCAATTTGATTGTAAAGATGGTCGTGGGGAAGCAGTTTTTTGGTGCTATTGGTGCTCATACAGAGCTTGAGCCACATCGGTTTCAGAAAGCGATTGACCAGTTTTTCCAATTAGCTGTTACATTTGTCATATCAGATGTCCTTCCATTCCTTAATTGGATGGATTTTCAGGGGAAGAAAAGTGCCATGAAGATGGTTGCCAAGGAGCTTGATTCGATCATTGAAGTCTATCTGCAGGAGCATCGTCGAAAGAGACTCTCTGGAGAGGCAGGGCATGAGCAGGACTTCATGGATATGATGCAGTCTATCATGGAGGATTCTCAGTTCTCCAGTTATGATCCTGACACCACCATCAAGTCGACTTCCTTGGTATGCTTCTGCTCCATTCAGTATTAAAGATTCTAATTGTAGAGAACACTATTTTATGTTTTGCCTGTGTTTTAAACAGACAATCTACACATTTCACCTGGGTGCCCATCATTTAGAGTATACTGTTGACCTCGCTTCCAATGAGTTATATCCGAGAAATTGTATGGATCAACAGTTTCAACCATCCAACTCCATCCACCAAACACCTTGAATTTTTGGTGGAATGGACATTTGATTGTGGTAAATGGCCCATCAAGACAATTCTTGGTTAGTTGGCCTATGTTCCCTCCATTGGATTTTCAATTTGGTTGGTCTGGATTTACAAAAATGTAAACTACCATGCAGTAGAGATGTTTCTCCCTTCCTCACAAACATGCAATAGGCTGGCAATAAAAATGTGCTGCTGGAGTCCCCTCAGCTTGGAGATGCCACATGATATTTCCTACTGACAGTATTTACTTCATCCCCAATCCATGTCTAAACCTACCATAAACTTTCAATTGACAGTGGGGATTTTCAGCTAAAAATTGCGAAATCCCACTCTGAGTGAGATGGGGTACAGATCATTTGCTTCTCAAAGGTGCACAAAGTATTTACCCTTCCAATGACTTGTATTTCAATTGCAGTCTCTTATCTTAGGTGGTACAGACACCACAGCGCTCGCCCTTGCAGTAGCCCTGTCGTTTTTGTTGAGCAACCAGGCGCGTTAACAAAGGCACAAGAAGAGCTGGACATCCACGTTGGAAAGGACAGGATTGTAGATGAATCCGACATCAAGAATTTAGTGTATCTCCAAGCAATCATCAAAGAAACATTACGCCTAGGCCCTACAACTTCACTCTCACCATTGCATCAAGCTTCGGAGGATTGCCGCATAGGTGGCTTCTACGTACCCTCAGGTACATGTGTATTGGTTATATCTAGGAAGCTGCATAGGGACCCATGTGTGTGGTCAGACCCTTGTGAGTTCCGGCCTGAAAGGTTTCTCACAAGCCACAAAAATGTGGACGTTAGGGGCCAACAGTTCGAGTATATCCCTTTTGGGTCTGGCAGAAGATCTTGCTCTGGCATCTCGTTCACTGTCCAAGTCATGCACTTGACTCTTGCACATCTGCTTCATGGGTTTGAAATATCACGCCCATCAAATGAGCCTATTGACATTGAGAGCTTAAGCGTAGGCAATCCCAAACCAACCACTGTGGATGTCCTCATCACCCTGCGGCTACCTTCACAGCTTTATGAGTAGTGGAGGGTTGATTTTGTCATTTATAGCATAAAAACATGCTGTGACATGGATGATGAAAAATAAGGTTTCAATGACAAGAAAAAGTTATACAATCACCAAATAGGGAACCAAGCATTGATTTCTAAGTAAATAAAAATGATGTCCGAATTCTGTATCCATAAGCTTCAAGACTAAATGGTTTCAATATATGGTAGAATACTAGAATTTGTACTGCAAGTGCTTTTATATATAATGGAATTTATGTCCACAGGACCATGGGGCATTCTTTCCAGGAGACTGAAGCTGAAGTTGCTTAGTATAGATATGTTTGTCAAAAGAAAATGTTACTGAAGTTAACTAGCTCATTGTGCTTAATCTACCTTGCCTGCTACATCTAAAAGTTTTACTAGTGGTCTTTTTTCTCTTTACAGATAGATCATATCAAATGTTATAACAATTAAAGCCAGTATATATCAGATGTAGCATCCTCTTCTTAGGTGATGTATAACAATTAAAGCCTGTATATATCAGATGTAGCATCCTCTTCTCAGGATATAGAACCATGTTTCCAAACCGATCCGGTCAACTGATTAAATTTGTAGCATTGAAGAAGCATTATCCTAAGTTGCAGGGAGGAACTTGATCGAGTTTGGCCTTGCGTCCAAGTGTTGTTGATCTGGAGCAAATAACGAAGGTTGTTATAACCATCATCCGGAAGCCATAGCTCATAAATCTCTCTCCTCTACTTAGTCCTTACATTGCCAACAAGGGCTGCCGAATCAATGGTGTAGTGCAATCATCAAAGAAAGAAACGATGTGGCTACTAGTTCCCTCGATCATATTATTCACCATAATCTTATGGTGGGGCCAAATCTTATTAAAATTATGGAAAAATTTCCATAGATAGACTCCGTTGTGAAGTTCCACTCGTTTTAACTCGAGGATATAGACTTCCCTTGGGTGACTGCCCATCTTGAATATGCTTATGTAGGGGACATGGGGGAAGTTGAAGAGAGGCTAACATTAAAAATCCAAACAGTTCAAAATCACATGTCCCATTGCATTGGCTTTGAGGCATTATTCACTACATGAATCACAAAATAGGGACTGCCAGCTAGGATCATATTAGAATAGAGATATCAATGTTAGGGTTGACACTAGGTGAACAGTTTTCTCGTATGCGTAGGTGCCGTTTGTCAGAAAAGACCCAGTGAAATTCGGAGGGGGTACCACCTGTGTATCTAGTCCGGATACGCACTCCTACAGGAGTGTGCATAGGAGAAAAGTTTTCATATACTAGGCAGTTAGATTAGAGAATCTCTGAGAATTCCTGTAATAAATTGCTTCCTAATGGCTGAAACATAAATTTTACTTTATAAGGGCCCCTGAATCTTTTATAAAGTTTTGGAGAATTATGTAAGCCAAAAAAAAAAATCTAAGATATCTGGAAATTTTCAAATCAAACAAAGAATCCCAAAATCTAACTACTGACACGCCATCAGAAATCCAAGAAGACGGCATTCCATCTCCTGAGGGTGAGTTACACTCTTTAACTTCTAATTTTTTTGCAAGCCCACAATCTAGGAAGATGGAATTCCATCCCACCCTATCTCACTCATTTGGATCCATCTAGGTGGGCTCCACAGGCTGTCCCACACAAAAGTCCCTGTGCAACATCCCTCAGCAGGTAAGGAGTATTTTGTAATGTTAAGGGTGTTTTTATTGTGAGATTCTGAAATGGATGCATCTCCAGCAGAAGTACAATAGTATGTTTAAATTTAGCTAATTGGTGCACTGTTTAAGATTACAAAAAGCTAATATTACCTGATGCATCACATAGAATCTGACAAATTCCAATGATCAATTGATTCACATGATTTTCTCAATCATCAGAAACACTGGGTCAGATTGGAACTTTCACCTAGCTCTATTTTAGGACCGATAGTTCTTGAATAAGAAAGCCTGTAACAGAACATTTTCAATTCCCTTGGTTCCCACAAAACAAAAATGCCAAAGAGAAAATACAGATAATCTTTTTTTTTTTACTTTTTTTTCGTTTGTGGTCAGTAAGAAAAATACATACACTGTTCCAAGGATAATAGACATCCAGAAAACACATACACTATTACAAGGAAAAGTACAAAAATACGACAGCCACTTTGGCAATCAAGTGCTTATAATAAACACACCTGTACAGTTTACCGACTTGCAGCCAAAAAAAAAAAAAAAAACCAATTACTCTGACAACATTTAATGAACTGCTTTGCACAATCTTACGGGATGAACTGATAGAGACACCTAAAATCAAGACAGCATCATTGGAAAGGAAGCCGGAAAGCACTTACTCCTGCTGCTGTATCATCTGCTACAAAAACACTGGAAAACTGTCCATCCAATGATGTGACAAAGTATGGACTAAAAGCCTTCACAAAGAATCAGCAACATAAAGAATTTGGATGATAATTGACGAAAACAACATGACTTCATTCCTAAAGGCACAAGTTGACCATACTCATAGAAAATGGATATTTACAAGAAAATGTGTAAATTATGCAGTCTGAAGAAATGGATGCCCAGGTCGTGGAATGTCAGTCACCCATTCATGCTCCACCTTTTCATGACTGAAAATGGATGGGCTAACTTTACAGACTCTCTTCATGGACTAAATGCAACTTACTCAAGTCATTGATCACATCTGAGGAACTGCCTAGGTGTTGAAAATCAGATCGGTGTAAAAGATTGGGCCGGATTCTTCCAGAACTAGCTTTTGAGTCACTGCATGTGGTCTCTGAAAAATAGTGACGCACATGGACTCGATGAGTTCTCATATCCGTAGAGAAAGATCCGCTGGTTTTTACTGCCAATAGAACTTCCTTGTCTCTGGTATCTTCACACCAGCAATTTTGTGGAACTCCATCAATGAACTCTTCTAGTGTATGGAACTCATCATGTTGGACAGAGACTTCCATAATTTGCCCAGGTTTAATTACACCAGATGCTGGAGTCACCTGGTGAGAATAGGATTCTAGATAAATTGGCATGTGTGCAAAGAACCATGAATAGAAAGAAGGGAATTATTTAGTGAATGTAAATTGCCCTATTGTACATACATATCATTCAAAGATACGATGTTATATCTGTTAAAATGGTTAATTGATATGTGAGAGACACACAGGATTATATGGTCTCAAATCTCAAAAACTCGTATTACTACACATCTGAAGGCCATCATGTAGTGATTGATACTTAATCTGATGCCTCTGCCACAGATGAAGAGAATACATCATCAGCCCAAAAAATAGGCTGAGGATATGTCTATGATATTGGCAGTATTGATATTTTCAAATTTGGGAGACTTTTGAGAAGTCCCAGCATCCAAGGTGGGTCTATCAGATTGATGGTCTAGATCAAAAACCATCTATCCAGTATCTCTAGAAAATGAAAGCTTCAACAAACTCTAAGGTCCAAGACACCCACGCTAACATGAACAAGCATAATCATACTCATCCTAAAAACAGACTCCTTGAGTGAAGTTACCTCAAGCCATTGGGGAAAGCCAAAGGAACCTCTAGGCCTTTGCTGCTTCGATGCAAGTCCATCCTTAATGGTGGATTGACCTTCACAAATAATTTTAAATATGGCTTTGTCCTTCCCACACTTATTGGTAATTCGGAGAATGGAAGTGTCCTCATTTTGAAGGATTATGTTGTTTGTGCTAATAATGGTTTCTGGATCATTGCATAATTCCTTCAGCAATGACTTGATTTTCTCGTTTGACTTGATTATTTCTCCGAATTCCTTTCTTCTTATTGATTCATCCACATGTGCAATGTTAACACTGAATATGCACCTAACAGGCTTATGATCACTGTCCGTGACATCCATGCAGGCATCATACCTGATGCAAAAGAGATACAAGTCTCATTACTATGAATGATTAAAATGGAAAGCCAGAAAGCAACCATATCAAAGAACCTACTGTGAAATTGAAGAAACTACTGGGCACTCTAGTTTACACTCATCCTCTGAGGCAGAACGACTATCACGATATAATATTCTATCACACCAGGCAGGAATGCGCTTCTTCTCACTTGAATCATAACCTGGAAAACAATGGCATGAGTTTAGCTTGAAAATATTTCAAGGAGTTCCCACAAACCCTAGAAAATATTCAGAATAACACTTTCTTTCACATCTCTTTTTGGAGTTCTATGTGTCATGTAGTTAATTTGCCGCACCTCTATGCCTAGGCATTTTTTGTGTATTGGTAAGCAACTTGAGATGGTATTAGAGACAACACATCCCAGGTTTGAATCCATGCAAGGCAAAAAAAAAAAAGCCTCATGCCACATCTTGTGCGCAGGTGCAAGTGCACAGGGCAGCTGCATGCCGAGAATTGTGTAGGCACATTCTTTGAGCCCGGGTGGTGTCCACCCCGGGGTGGGGGGTGTTTAAGTAGTAAATTTGCCGCACCTCTAAAGCATTATGGGTGATATTGGTCAGCAACTTGAGAGTTGAGACTACGAAGGTCAACAACTCAGCTGTTTCTTAAATTTTTGATCTTAAATCAGTCAACGGAGGTTCCTACATCTACACTTCCAAAGCAGCTGTTTGACACATTGATGCATTATTAGAGGGTACGCTTATCTCTCCTCCGACCAGCAATGTACATGTTATTTACTAATGGACAATAACTAGTAGCCCACATGGCTGGGAGAATCTGATGAGAGAGACTTTTGTGACATTTCTCATTAGTGTTATGTTGGGGTCCATAACCAATGGTCTAGATTGGCAAAAAGGTATGCCCCAAATGTACGTTCTGTATGGGATCCAACACCAAAATGGGCACTAACCACATGAAGAATACCTGCCAAACCTGCTTGGTGCCTTTCAAACTTGTATGTGGGAGGGAAACTTATGTGCCCTTCACGCATCCCTTGAAAGACCTTGCCAGCTTTCATCTCTGCCCTGAGCTGATCCCTTTCTCTCAGCCAGTCAAAGCATCTTTGAGAAATAAAGTCTCTTGCTTCATCATAAGAAATGTCATTAAGTCGGTAGTTGAAATCACCAAGAAATACAACCATGTCAGCTTCAGCTAACTCAGGTGTTCCTTCATCAGAGTGGATCCCAACAGCCTATATTCAAGGCAATAACATATCAAATTATGACCTTTTCAGTATAAATCTGACCAGACAAAGAAAAAGTGTTCTAGATTCTAATGGACTCAAATAGAATATCAAGATCTGTAATTCCAACTGAGAATTTGCATACATTTGCAACACAAAGCATGTGGAAAGCAGACGAAGCACCAGCTGAAGCAGAGAAGAAACAAGTATGGAATAAGAATAAACCAGCATTTAAAAAGCCAAAAATAAAAAATAAAAATAAATTAAAAAAAAGAGATAAAAACTACAGGGCAGGAGAAAAACAGCTAAAGCACCATACCCGCTGTGGAATGAAGTATATTAGATGGCCGGCCGAATATCATTGTTCGATATACATGATCAAAATCAGCATTGCGGCGGTTGACTGCTTCCAAATGTGCAGCAAAATGACAATTCACAAAGCATACTATCTGACCATAGATTCTCATCCTCAAGCCTACAGCTCCCTGCTTGGACAGCCTTTAGCCCGTCAATCATAATAATCCACTAATGAAAACATAAATAACAAACTACACTGAACAAGACATGGCAGGAGAAGTCATTTATGCAATCAAGTCATTGAATCCACGTTTATATGCTCAACTTCTAAGTAAATTTTCTCTCACTACTTCTAAAGTTTTTTTTTATTGGTTTTCTGACTTGAGTAGCTCCATCTTTGGACCTACCTTAAACAACTTTATCTAGTGTACTTCATTTTTTCTTACAAAGAAGAAAAGTAATGAATCATTAGGCAGGACAACACGGTATAGAATGTAGAGCGATAGATTTTAAGAATGGGAATAGATTTTTAAGACTGAGAACTAATTTCCCAAAAGAACAAGATGAAATGGTAGAAAAGGAGGAACATATGGGACACACTGGAAACACTGATTCAAGTGAGCACATACGAACCTTATTACCAATTGCATGTCCAAACCCACATGCTACTGCTGCAGCATCAACATCCCCAATGTATGGCTTAAGATTCTTCCTGGCCCTGAAAAGAATTGTTAAACTCGTAATATGAATGTGTCACTGAAATCACGACAAGAAAGAAAGAAAGAAAGAAAGAAAAATGGAAGTTCATCATATAAATTTTAGTGTTCTTCAAGAATATGGATAGTGGAATGAATCATTTTGATGCTCTCCACCCTTGAATACCTACCATAAAGATATCAGCAATCCTGCCAACTGCCTAGATCCTACACGTTCAAAAGTTGTTCCCTCGTCTAGAGTCTTGCCTATAGAATCCAACCACCATTGTCCATTGGCACTTCCTTCTAGTCCCACCTAAATCATTAGAACAACCATCCAACAAATATTAAGTACATACTCTTTTTTTTATGTGAATGAGACAAATTTCATAAAAAAGAATCATGTCTGTACAGGAATGGTCTTTGCATCAACCGAAGGCATGCCTCAGTAAATGTGGCAGATGTAGATGTCAAGAATTAATGCAATTCTAAGCATAAACATAATGATGTCTTACGCCACCAAGCAACAACATAAAAAAATAACAATAAAATGGAATATGGTCAAGGGTGTTCTTGTATTACATATCAAGAATGTCAACTTTTCCATGAAATGGGAGATCACAATAATGCAACAATCTTTTCCCAACAATGGTCTTTGTCCTCAATTTTTTCTAGTTCCTCTTATAACACCCAAAACTTTTTCAAAAGTTTTCAGAGTAACGGCTCACATAGTTTTCCAAACTGATTGAAGCAACTACATGGTTAACTGCCATTTTCCTTAGTTTATGTTCTTCATCACCAACATCATTGAAGCCTTGTATTTTATCAAAAAAAAAAAAAAACATTGAAGCCTTGTCCCTTGTCTCATCTAGGAAGTGGGGTCAAATTTTCATAGATTGGTGTAGTAATTTTAATTCAAAGAATGGCACACTTAGTAAAGAATGTGACCAATGCCATAGAGAATACTTCTAAGATAGATGGAAATAGAAAAAAGGCCAGCATTCCTGGTACCTTAAGGTAGATTATTTAATATACAGATTGAGCAACTAGCAGGAATATGACTCTGTTGTTGTTGTTGTTGTTGATGATGATGGTGGTGGTGGTGGTGCTACTAAAGGGGGAAAATGGTAGCAAGATATAGGCATTATTGAATTTTCCCCATATCCAAAAGTGTAAAAAGAATTCTTGCATTACAATTTTTAATCTTATGATATTTACCCATGGGTATATTAAGTACACATGTGGCAGAAAGGACCTTCATTGCTAAATCAGGTACAAGTAAAACAGGTCAGTCAAATGTGTAACATCGATCAGATTTAGTATAAGATCATTGCTCCCCATTATGTGGTGGTGGTGTTGTTGATGATATGATGATTATGATGATACTGAGAATATCATAAATAAATTTTGACTTAACCAGGGAAGACATACAGTCTCCTTAGCAGCTTGCATTGCAAGAAAACCTGCACCCATTTCCACTTCTTGCAATCCAATGACAACTATGCCAACCTCTGATGCTGCAGAGCCCAACCATGATATAAGTGAGTCGGCAGAAGCTCTTCCTTGACCAACATTCCATGTCCCTGTCAATATATTCAGATTTTCTAATTTTGTATATAACAGCTCCTTGTTGGACAGCTCTGACCGCAAAATGTTGTCAAGGGACCCTGGTGATGCGATGCTCCATCCACGAATGCCACCGTGGTTAGCCAATGTAAAAACATATCCACCTCCAACAGCCATCTTTATCACAGGACTGCTATGAGCAACCCATCCACCAAGAAGATTGCCTTTAAGATCCAACACCTGCACAGTGCCGCTAATGTAGGCTACCCACAATCGTGTACCAAATGTACAAAAACACTGAACAGAAGAAGAATGATGATGAAACTCTTGCAAGCGATTGCCATTTCCATCCCACTGCACAAGTAGACCATTTGCACATCCAGTCCAAATCATTCCATCAATTGATATGATCATTGCCTCGGTTCTCCTATTATCATCACCACAGGCTCCCTTCGCTGCAACTCGACGAACAACATCAGCAGCTCCCATCAGAGCATTCCGTGACCATTGAAAGAAACTAGCAGAGCCTTGAGGTTTTTCCTTCTTTGATGTGGAAACAATCTTGGTCTTCATCTCTTCCTCGATAGGAAAATCATGGGTTGATGAGATCTCAATGCGATTTTCAACCTGACCGTCTATGTTAAATACTTTCAAGAGTTCTCTTGAACGAGCATCCCTGTAAAATAGAACCATAATGTAGAATCTTTTACGATGGTTCAGATGTTAAGCAATGACTAGATATAAATATAACTGTGTATCTTTTTGGTAAAAAATAAGGCCATCAATGATCAAACACAAGTGTTCTCCCAAGAATTTAGCACTATATTAGTTAGCAATGATGTCACATGAAGTGAAAACATACCAGAGAGCAAAGGAAAGGTACCCACCACTCCACACTTTCGCTCTAGAATTATCAGATAATAAATATCTTACATCTACAGCTGGTAAGGAACAGGCACTGCCCATATTGACCTGGTTTTTGAGATCAATGTATGACCTCTCCACTAATAAAGCAGCCATATGCCTTTCTTCCAATGTTAGGGAAAGGGACTTTTCCAAGGATTCCCAGGGCCAGGCCTTAATAACACCTCCCTCAGAACCTGACCACATTTCACCTAGAATTCACAAGTAAAAACAAAGAAAAAAAAGGTTAATGTAAGAATGAATTACTTGACACATACAGATTATAATGGCTATTGCTGGTGATCTACTTTACAATTGGATAAAGTTGTTATACAAACTTTAAATCCTACACCAGAAACACGATCAGTACAGGAACTAGCAAGAAGAGCTGAAACTCAATTATAATAAAAAAGGAAATCACAGCAAATATCAGAAAGAGGGCCATCGGACTGAGGCTCCCATTTGTAGAAAGTGAAAGTGATTGAACCCCACTGAAGTGATAAGATTAGCTCCATCCCATGATCTCAATATTTCATCATCATCAAAACCCTAGTTTCGGCTGTGTTGGGGTCAGCTACATGAATTCTCTTTCTCCATTCTGATCTCTTTTGAGCCAAAGCCTTAGATAGGTTGCACCCCCTTCAAATCTATTGTTACTACTTCCATTTATGATCCTAATAATTCTTAGAAAAAAAATGAATAAATATTTTACCTGGAAAAAAAAAACAAATCCAAGACCAGCGATAGGTGGTAGAAGTGACCGGATGTTCTTTCTGCAAATCTAATTATTGGAAATAGTATATAGAGGCTTTGGCAGCTGTTACTATGACATGCATAGAGATGGATGATGACCCCAACAACCTGCTATTTGAGCAAATTTCATATGGTATAGGTAGCAGAAAGGAAACCCTAAAAAATATGGTCTACATCATGGTCATGTAGATGCTGATTTGTTATTTCTAAAATAATAATGTTGTCTTCAACTTCATTAGGCCTGATAATGTCACTAAAGCAATACACCCTGAGGTTCGTCTCGAAACACAATCAAATGATGTTGCACTCTTTTGCGACACTTCCAGTTGAAGAACACTCTCCCTAAGGGTCTCAGCAGGTAGCTCAAATGTCTAAATTACACTCCTTGATAGCTGCTCCCCAGTTACCCAGGAGAAAGGACACATCTGCCTTCCATTGTAGTCTTTTCAATTCTTTTAAATCTAAACAATTAAATATTAATATGAAATATATAATTCTTGGCAAATAACCTCTATTGATAGGTGTTCCACTGCCAAGTCACAAGCTTCACATGTAATGTGCATACACCATAAGATGCTGCCGTAGTATTGAGCTAACATATTGCTTGTTATTTGTTTAGTATGACAGGTAATATACTACCCTTATTGTTTACACCATAAGATGCTGCCGTAGTATTGAGCTAACATATTGCTTGTTATTTGTTTAGTATGACAGGTAATATACTACCCTCATTGTTAAACTATCTTCTACTTTTCTCAGAAAGCGTGAGGAGCCTATATGACAAGTTTTGAGTATATACTGAAAACGTCTATTCAAATATTAGAACACAATTTGCCATACTTTCATTCCTTCACTGGCATTTATACTTCACAATCAAACCAAGTTTGACCATATATTTTGGGACTTGAACATGTAGAGGACAGATTAGCATAGAGGTAAGCGCAAAAGAGTAAAGGAAGAAGACCATCACCCTCAACCTGATAACAAACCTTGAATCTATAAGGAAGAACTAGGGAAAACCCTAAAAAGAGAAACTGAAATTCACATTATTCCTTCAATAGAAACAAAACGATGACTTATATAGCTTCCCAAACCCTAACTTTCCTGAAAGAGTAAAATTTACAAACAATAGTAAAAAAATCCCAAATTACATGAAAACCCTCGGATTAACTCTAAATTACTTTTTAAGACCTTCCACGAAAATTCAAACTAAAAAACTCCTAAAATAAGCAAACAAAAACTTACTATTGCGTGAAAATTGCGTTTTGACATTTGAAATGGCCTCATTTCATCTCCTTTTTTCATAGCATAGAGCGGCCTCATTTCATCTCCCTTTTTCATAGCATAGAGCACATCAAGACCTTTGAAACAAGTACTTGTGTGTTGCTAGACACTACCCAGATCAAAAGTTGTAGCCATCTAAAGTTGACACTATCCTTCAAGCCTACTGGCTTGATTTCTTGTGATCTTCACGTTCCAAAAGTTGTTCTATCACTTGTTCTACATCACAAATGCACACATTCATGGGGTGTTGGTTCGACTGTGTTCAGTTTTGGAATGCCCAAAGATGGCCTCAGCCACATTATGTGAAGAAGGTTAAAGAACAAGTCTGACTGTGTTAACTACACTGCTGCCACCAAAACTTGGTTTCCATAAATCACTAGCAGCCAGAAGGTTGTTTGTCACTCAGACATATCTCAGAAAAACAGTCTATAAAGGTAATTGCTAGTTCAGATTTGAAACTAGAGATACGCAACCGAATCAATTTAACTTATATTCAAAGAATGAGAAAAGAGTCAGAGTATGATTGGAGGTTACACTGTTAGAAAGAAGTGATTGTTTTACCCTAGGATTTTCGTCAATCTAATACCAAAGGATTCCACAGTTGGCGAAACTCGCTAGTTGTAGTAACTGCCAACTGAAGAGATGATATACGTATTGGCAGTAGAGGAATCTAATGAGCCCACCATCATGTTCTCTTTCATACAAAAACCCTCACACACTAGGTTCCGGTCAACACCCCTAGCTT
The DNA here is from genome assembly GCA_037013555.1 of Sextonia rubra. Classification (NCBI taxonomy): domain Eukaryota; kingdom Viridiplantae; phylum Streptophyta; class Magnoliopsida; order Laurales; family Lauraceae; genus Sextonia; species Sextonia rubra. The sequence goes on along the minus strand of JASUAD010000013.1, from coordinate 55,560,624 downwards.
AATTCTCCACACAGTTGGGAAAGACCACTTCAGAAACATGGCAAATTTCAAAATCATTCATGGAAATCTCTCACTTTTGTAGTACACTAGTCACAGAGGAAATCTGATTTGATGTCATAGCAACTAACCAGTAAATTCATCACCTGAACTATGAGATAAAAAAGAGCTACGTGCAGGACTGATCACATTTCTTCCGTCTGTTTATCAATCATCATTTCTGGATGCTATGTCCAAACACACATCTCATTTCAAAGAAACCCCAACTTTAGAAAACCAAATTCATAATCCCAGTTTCCCATAAATTAAGATGAGAAGAAACCCAATTAGTGCTGGATGAGATTCAAATTGACACAAACCAACCACATTAAATTTCCATAATCAAGCATATACCATAAGCAGTCATGACAATGGATAGAACAGGACTCCGATGCGCCTGCCACGTCAGCCCTTCCCTGAAACCGCCACCATCACTCCCATCCAAGTCCTGCTCCATCTTCCACGACCGTATCTTCCCGTCCTTGTGCCCGCTCCACACCAACCCATTCGCCATGTCCGCAATCAAGCACATCGCCGCCGGGGTCCGCCCCTCCGACTCCCGGAACGGCGCCGCCTCCTCGTCACCTCCGAGATGCTGCCCGGCGCTCGGCCGGAACAAGTCCTCGAAGCTCCAGAACCTCATCCCGGACTCCGCCCCGGCCCACAGCCACCGATCGGAGGCGGCGATGGTCCGGAGGAAGGACCCGACCTGCGTCTCCCGCAGGGGATGCGGCCGGACTTCCAGCGACGGCGGGCGGCCGGGATGCACTGCGGCGCGGGCGGGGAGCTTGAAGATGCCTTGTCCGCCGCCGGCGGCGACGAATTCTCCGTCATCGTCGGAAGAGGAGGAGGAGGAGAGCTGGCGGCGGAGGAAGGGGCTGGTGAAGTGGTGGCCGCCGGCCGGCGGAGGTGGGAGAGAGGCGGAGGAGAAAGAGAAGGAGTCGTCTTCGGAGGAGGAGTTGTAGGAGGAAGAATCCAGAGTCTGTGTGGAGATTCTGCTCTCGTCCAGGCTTCTAATGCTACGAGTTTCTACGTGATCGTTGCTTTCTGTAGAATTCTGCAACCGCTCGCTGTAAGAGAAGTAAGAAGGCATTCGCTGTGATTGAGTTAAACCATTGTAGTCTTCTTCTCTGATGTGGTGCTCCATATGGCTGTTTGTGTGCTGCTGATGCTGCAAATGCTTATGCTTATGCTTATGCTTATCTTTTGGTGCAGGGCAGAGATTAGAACATGTGCTTGGAGTTTTGTTTTCGGTTACGTTGGAAAATGACCGGCATCTAAAAGTTCGGAATTCGGAGAAAAGGAAAATCTTGGGAGATGATAGAATCAACGGTGGGGATCAATCACCTCGGTTAGTTAGGAAAGTGGTTTAAGTTAATTTTCCTTTTGTTCATCCATGGAAAGATGTTATGGTTGACTTCGTAATCGGGCGGTGATCATCATAGGAGACGTGGGTCCCATCGTCCCTAACTTTCGGCAACGTGGAACGAATGGAGCTGGCAAAGCCTTTTACATTGTTATCATCAAATCGAATTATCAACTGGCCATCTATGGAATGTTCTATGTTCCTGCAGGACGGTGTGCGGATGTGAAGCAGGTGGCAACTTTAAATATTTACAGCTCCTTTGTCAGGTCCATCTCATACCGGAGGCGTTGGGAAGGTCTCATCTTGAATCAGAGATGGGCAGCACACGGAAACAATTTTATAATCATGACCGAATTTTTAAAAGGGTCTCAAGATTTAACGGCTACATTAGTGACTTTTGAACTATTAGAATCCTTAATCAGATGCTTAGAATCGTAAAGATCATGCCCTAATACAATGTGAGAACTTGATATCTATCCTAGGTGGGCACCACAAGCGAAAGTACGCCTTCAAAATTGGGGCTGATGGGCAGCCGATTTTGGTCATCTTATTATGGAGCCCTCAAATGCCCGGCAGAATTGCCCTTTTTTTTTTTTTTTTGTCGCAGCTCATGTGACAGTAGTATGAAAGGGACCATATCATCACCATAACAAAAAGGTTAATGGAAGATAAACCATTTGTGGTGGTCACCTTGTCTATCAATCCAATTATCCAAACCATAAATAGGCCCCACTGTGAGTGGGATGTAAATAACCATGAAATATAAATAACAATCAGCATACAATGATCAACATTAGGACTATGGTTCGGTTCCCTGAGAATTGATTAAGAGTTAGAAGGGGATGGTTCCATTGGTTTTGGATTGAGATGGTGGAGCCCATTTAGATGGTATTTAAGGCATCTATTACTTTCACCCGTCTACAGAGGGTTGTCTTACTTTTAAATCAATGTACTTTTATTAAGTCATCTTTTTTTTATGCAAAGTATCGTGTATTTTTATATGGAGGAGCACACTCATCTACATTCTGAACTAAAATAGATAATTATTTTAATTTTATGGATGAATTATTAAAGAGGTGAGAAGTGAATAATATAATTCGATGATGTGGGTGAGACCTTTGGCTTTTTATAGGATTTGAGTTGTTAGAAGGATGGTTGGATATTCATTTTTCATATTCTCTTTGATCCGATTTTATTTGAAGGGGACATAATTTGATGATCTTTTTTAAAATATTTATCTTTTATTTTTCATTTTTAACCACTACTTGAATGCAATTGTAAAAATTAAATTATATTACACATACATCCTTGGGTGCTATCTGTTGCATGGATTAGAATTCCTAGTGGTAAATGAGTTCTTTGACGCTGTCCAAAATGCCCAAAATATGAAATTCATATCAGAAATCTCAGCAATCAAAATATAAAATGCATCATTGGAAATCCAATTCCATATAATAAACAGGGTCTTATGAAATTATTGACTTTTTAGGCTTAAAAATTTGACTGTGGAATTCTCGGCGCTACCCATGCCTTCTCACACATATGCAATCAACTATTGCGAAAATTTGGATGTATCATGAATGTCAGTTGAGGCCAAAGAAGGGGCCCACAAGATTGACAGCAGAACACTACTTTATGACTAATCAATCAACCAGCTATAAGTAGCAATAGTCTTCTAATCTGGACTCATTGTCCTTTTGCCAGAGCATTTTCAATCATGGAAACATTTTCTACCGATATTTAGCATGCAACTGTTCAAAGATATGATATTTGCCCCAAAATGGTTTTAATTTTAATATTCACTGCATAGTTATTTGGATACTAATGGTGCGATATTGCATAGTTCTAAGATGTCGCACAGAGTGAAATGTGCGACATTACACAATCCTAGGATATCACACAATGTAATGTGTTTAATATCATAGGACTCTAGGATATCGCATGAAGGGTATATGAAAAATACTTAAAGTTTAAGTACTCGGGGCTTGTTTGTTAATTTCCCTTTATTGTAAAGTTAAAATCATCTTTCATTTCAAGACACAATAACTTAAAAGTCAAATCAAAATACCACATTTTAAAAAAATTCTTCTATTTTTTTACACAAAAAAGTAAAAAATGTTACTTTCTCATCCCACCAATTGACAAAAAATATCTATTTTTAATACGAAAAGTTAAAAAGTTACATTCTTTCTTTACTAAAAAAAATATTATCATTGGATTGATTTAACCACTTTCATTTTTTTATCTTTTAAAGTGACTATTCACTTTACTTTACTATACTAGTTAAATTAATAAACGGGCCTGGTTAGTGAATGTGATGTGTAAAGACGGCTCTAAAGGCATTATCCTCATTTTTTATATGCCTATTGCCAGTGGTAGATGGGAAAATTTGTTACGTGGTTTATAGGTATGGAGGAGTTTATGTTTGACATGACCTAAAGCAGGATGTTTCAAAAAAATGACGCCTCAAATTGCATTTTTTTAATGTTCGTCGTGTACAACTCATGTATCTATGAAGTAGTATGTTCATTGAATGTAATACACTTGTTTAGGATCCAGACCTATCTTCAGTTGTTTGGAAAATAGAAGCTGGTCCATCTTCTTCGGTCTATGTATTACATCACTTAGAGAGATATTGCCATAGATTTGAGTAAGAAAGAAGAAGCTAAAAGAAAGGCTAAAACAAAAGTTAAAAAGAACAAGGTAATTTCCAAATGGAGTGAAGAGTAAAAAAAAAAAAAATTCAGGCCTTCTCATTTTTTTTGTCCTTCCCTATCTTATGTTTTCCTTTGGGTGGGCATTCACTTGACTCCTTTTTTTTTTCATTAATTCCAATCTTACAACCAAATGTCAACTAATGTGAATGTCAACCAATCCAGTGGGATAATAAAACCCATCAATGAGATGCACAGGACAAAAAAAGGACCAGCCTGCATGGGTCAATAAGTTGCCCGGTGTGAAGGATGTTTGGGACAACTGTCAGAAATCTGGTGGTAAGCATATCTTGCACATGACCTGACCTACTCATTTATGTATTGGTGGACCTTGTTGATTCATCATATATTAAACGATAAAATCAAAAAGTAAAAGGGATGAAAGTCCCTAGAATAATATATCACCTCCATGCATGTTCTGACCGGTCTTTATTCAATTGCAATCACGTATATATAGAAAAGGCTTTGAAATAAAAAGCAACTTTCCAGAAACCTCTTGTGATTCTATGGCACGTCCTCTCAATTGCATTGGCCACAAAACACCTTCATAGGCCCAAGTGAACAGTGTCAGTACTCTTCCCTTTCTTTATGTAAATGGGTGCCGATTCCTTAAGCAGTAGACAATGAGGCAGGCGCGCCCACAAACTGAAGCTGCACCAGGGACCTTGACCACTGACCACCCTCGGTTAGGAATACAATCTAAACACATTACATTGCAGCATTTGAGACTAAAGGGACCAGTGGCATTGCAACAAGTGCAAATCCATGTAAAAGACTCTGGAGACAGGAACGTTTCGTCCAACGTGGGCATGGCCCATATAAGGCAATGGAAAGGTTATGTCTGGGATCATTCAAATGTGGCCTTAACTGTAAAGTTGCAGACCCAAGAAAAAGAAAGCATGACTACCATTTGACCGCATTAAGCAATATATACAATAAATAGCAGAGCCATCTGATACAGCAGGCTAAGCATCAATAGATGGGGATGTTGCAGGGAAACTATCGCATTCACCACAGGCCACTTGTGTGTGTCTTCCCACTCTCCCAGGTAAAAGGGCAGGAGAGGATCAGGTTGGGATGCCAAACAAAATGAGGAGAAGACCCACCAAGGAAGTCGCACCCTTTCTACTGTCCAAAAAAGGATGTGACTAAAAAGAGCAAATTGCCTTTTCTTTTCAAAGTGGAGACTGCAACCTACACCTTTCTTATGTGGTCAGGAATCATCTGAAGGAGTTCTGCTCTGCTCTTCTTGTGGAGCCAATCAGTCCGACTACCATGATGAATAACGCGGTGCAAAAATATGTCACCAAAAGTGCATGCCAAAATATGTGTGGCACCAAAAGTGTGACAACCCGGAGTTCCACTTGAGGGAGAGCATTAGAAGTGGGCTAAGGTGTATTAAAAAGTACTTATACACATGTCTTGATAGAAATGATTTGCTGAAGGAATTTAATACCCATGAGCCCCTACCCTTCTCATCTATTATCTAAGGAGTGAGTCATCCGTGTTTAAGGAACCAGAAAACAGATTTCCACTGAGATCAAATTCTTATTATTTACAGTGTAACCAAAATTCTAGCTAGCTTGGGGAATTTGATCTGCGTTTAAAATATCGTTTCTATGTATCTTATTGTCCGGTGCTTCAACCATGCAGATTACGACATGCCCAACCTTTTTGCCCCACTATCGCAAATACTTGCAACCGTCTCTACAGCGGGTTGGGTAACATTAAAAAAAGGAGTAACCCACTCAGATAAACACCTTCACATAAGTCCCTCATCACTACAGCCAGGAATTGATTCCTGCTGACATGCTTAACTAGATTTGATACTCCAATTTCCTCTAATGTATACCTTGATTTTTCATGTTTAAGCTTACATTTGATCACGGAAAAAATCATTCAACCGTGAAAAAAATGAGATACAGAAAATAAATTATACAATAATAAAACGAGATAATAAAATGCATCATTTGAGATGGACAATTTTCTCGTGTACGCACAAATTGACAGTGAGTGTAAAGGGAAATGTACTGATGAATCCAAATATACTAACAAAATCATATAATCCATCGCTGGGACATGGATGTGCGCTTTTGAGTGCAGGAGTTCCCCCATCCCCCCCACCCACTCTTTGCAGGCATATATAAGCCAGATTCTCATCCACATGGAACCAATATAAGGTCCATTCCAGCGAGTCCTGAAGTGAAAAAGACAATGCATCTACATTAAAAATACAAACATTGGTGACTGTTTGTTTGCACATACGAATCCAATACATAAAATAAGCTCCACTGAAGATTGTTTAAAAGGTGAACCTCCAGTGTGAATTTTATGAGATGGGGGTTGAAGGACATACTGTAGCAATATAGATGGGGCATCGCCTTTCCTAGGATTTGGACTATGAGGGCGATGGCTGGAGATTCATTTCCCATCTTCTACTGATTCACTTTTGACAAGGGGAGGTTACTTGATGGCCATTTGTGTACATCACCTTGGATCTGCATTCTTAACCACTTGTGAGATGAATTCCCATGTGGTCTATGCCAACAAACAGGCATCAACGCAGTTTCCAATTTAAGTAACAAACAGGTTTCTGTGGGAGGTCTCAACTTTCAACCGAAATATCCACTCCAAATGCAACCCACAGACAAATCAAAGACACTACAAACCCCACAATTGGACAGCCAACATCCATGAACAGATACATCTTGTCAGCTCAGCCAGAAACCATCTTAAAAGAGAGTACCGTATGAATGAAGAAATGTCTGATTGAAAGTGAAAACTATAGAATGACAGAAACACAACAAAGGAAGAGAATAAAAGAAACGTCCGCAGCTAAAGTTTCTCCCAATTCATTATAAACCTGGTAGCTCGAGGCCATAAACGCTACACATCAAGATCCAACACTGAGATACCTAGTTCTCTAGCAATATGAAACTCTAATAAGATCACCAAAAATTGCATGGGTGAGAGACATCATTGTTCTAACAGTCACCACCATTCTCGGTGGCGCTCGCGATCCCTCCCATGGGTTCGACCTCTATCATGATCATAATCCCGGTCTCTATCTCTTCCTCTTTCCTTCTCACGGTCTCTGTCCCTTTCTCTGCTTCGACTGCGGCGCCTCTCCCTTTCATACACATCCCGATCCCGGCTCTTGCTGCTCTTTTGCTCACCAGCATCTCTTCCTCTGTCTTTGCTTCTCTCCCTACCATTTCTCTCTGTCATACCTACCAATCATCAATAAACCAGCACCTAAATTAATATACCAACCTTAATAACAAAACTAAGCATTAACAGGCTAACTCGAAAAAACTTCATTATTTATGTAGTCTTTCGTAGGTAGCTTGAGGAATGATGTAAGATTTAATTTTTCAGTTTATCAAAAGAATTCAAGGTTAAGTCATGGCGACAGCTTTAGTGATCCAAACCAATGGTTTATTATAGGCCCTGCCAGGCACACTCAAGACTGGAAGTGGACAAACCAGTCATGAATCATCCATTCTATGAATCTTTGTGTGGCCCAACACCCATACAAGAAGGTGGGCAGAACCATGCATTTGAGATGGGATACAAATCATCCTGGTCAGATGACAATAGCCAATTTCAACGTCCAAAAGGTTTCAGATGTAAGTTTGAGGATATCATTTTAATTAGAGATTTTCTTGTTATTTATTTCAGGTGCAGCGGGGTAAGTGTGACCTTGTGGTGGGGAGTAAGCGGGTGTTGATTGCCGGATGGTATTTCACTGTCCATAAACATACAGATGGCTTGCCTTTGTGACCACTTCTGACAATTGATGGTCAAATCTGTTTGAAATCAACACAGGACCAGTGTCTAATTTACATTGCTTACTATTTTTTTCAAAGAAAAGAGTCCAATAACATGAATGCATGGAGACAAATAAACAACCATTGCATATTTCGCCGGAGATGGCAACAATACCTAGCTCCTCAACCTCCCATCCTGCACGTCCAGAGCCAGGAAGCATCTGTTCATTTTCGGTTTGCTGCGCTTTCGCACGGAACTTCTTCTTCAGATTGCCAAACTCATCATACAACTCTCCATCATCCTGAAAAAGGAGAACAGGGATTGACAATGTTTGAAGACCAGATTAAACTTCCTGTTGCTCCAAACAGAAGTGTAAGACTTCTTACTTCTTCAGCCTCACGTCGCCGTCGTTTTGTTTCCTCTATTTCTTCTTCATCAAGCTCTTTGTAACCACCAGCACGTCCACCTCTGATGAAACAAAAATTAAATAGGAACGTAAGCTTTGGCCAGAATTAAATGGCTGTCTACAAAATCTACTAAAACTGCGTCAGCTGTTTAAACTTGCAACATGAGTCAATTCAGAATTGAATATAATGTTAGTCACACAAATGCAAGCAACGAGAATATAGACAAAAATAATTGCTAGATGGTTCTATTTATCAGCATCAGATAGCTTGTACCAATATATATATATATAAAATAAATAAAACTCAGATCATAATGAGAAATTGGCAAGCAATTTCAAACAATTAAACCAGATATTTTATTCAATCCTTTGATGTGCTTGGAAGAGTAGCAGAAGATCCCATGAATACATTTTGCAAGTAAAAGTGGTATATAGAGCATACTTGGCATTGCATTCCCATGATCCTGTAAGTTAGCACCATAGTGCACAACAGGCTACCCTGTATACATAAGGGCTTATTGAGAATAGGGAGGTCGACATAGGAAGTAGTTTAAGTTACAGTGATTGTAGGGTTACACTGCCAGATTACCCTAAAAAAGCATATAGCGAAGAAGAATTAAACACAGACTCCAAATAGATGGATTAAAGCCTCATCGAGCATCATTGTCATCGTCATTATCAACTTAGGTTATCCCACCAATCTCAGGTTGTCTTTAAGAATTATAGAAAACTAAACACATTCTGGGTTGCTGCAGATTACATATAAGATATATGAGGGTTTTTCCTCTTGCCGCCGCATCACTAGGAAACAAGTTCTCATTTATAAAAGCTAGTAGAACCCCTCTTTCCACAGTGTTTCTGAAAATAAAAACTCCGCTTGGTCATCTAGATAAGATGCATTAAAGAATGACAAACTACTTAAAAATAGAGTCTACCACTTTTTAACTTGTCAACATATATGATAAATAAAGAAACATAACTGCAACATTTAAAAAAATTCCAAATGAAAGATCACTTTATTACCTTACACCACCCTCATTATGACCTGGTTTATTGGTGTTACAAATATTGCATTTTGTACGTTTTGCCCAATTGATATTTCCACACCTGAGAAAAGAAACAACAGTGATGAATAGATGTGCTTATCACAATTCAGCAGAAATATGTATAATAGCAAAAGAATGCCAGAATCGAACATATCTAAGTGAATGTACTTCAAAAGTTATCAGACAGCTATTGAAAGTAAATAAATTAAAACATTTAACAATCACCAACGGAAGTTTCAGAAAACCTTAAGATCATATCAAATATATAAATTACAAAATGAATAAAAAGTAGAGAAAATATGCTGGCCATCGCCATCGCCATCCATGGCGGACCCAGAGTTTTCGTTCGAGGGGTGCATACCCAAATAGGCAATTGTGTTTAGGAACACAAAACTTTTATGCAAACTTTGGAGGTGGAAGTACAATCTTTATGTAAACTTTTGAAGAAAAATCAAAACTTTCACTATGGTTTTAGAAGTGGACCGAGGTCCAATGGGCATGTCCACCCCATGTGAAGGTATGGAGGTCCGCCCCTGATGGCCATTGAAAAAATAGATAGCGGTTATTCCCATTAAAGGTTTCCAAAACATGAAGTCCATGGTAAAGATGATATAGTAAGACAAAGGTAAGAAACCACAAAAGCACCTACAAATTAACTTAGTTTTGTAGTTCGTCCAAAATTTACATTGGATTCCCTTATAAATAGTTGTACAAATGAGTCGAGAACAGAAATCCCTAAAGAAGTATTCTCTAGATGGCCAATCCTATATTTCTTTTATCAGTAAAATCCCACAAAATATTATAGAATTCCTAAGAAAAACATACCATGTGGAATTTAAGAACAACGTAAAATAGTCTTACATTGGACAAGGCCAATCGTTTGGACCAAAAAGCCCTGTTGTAGGACCACCGACAGGACGACCATGGCCCCCAGTGTCATTGCCACCACGGCCCCTTCCCCGACCACCACCCCCTGCACCTGTGCCAGAGGCACCAGCAGGGCGAGCAGTTCCACAACGGTTACATACCCCACGAAAAGCGAAGTTTACATTGGCACAGCTGCTTCATAAAGAAAGCATGAGTAGATACTATGTCATTGAAATACAAAATGCCCCCAAGATAAAGGAGTGTAAAGTGAAAGCAAGAGCTGCTCACCAATGTCACATCACAGACCTTGTATTCGGACACAACCAGTCTCCATCTTGTTGCCATGCTTTTCCAGAAGCATCAGCCCGTCCTCTACCTCTTCCTCCACCCCCACTCATATCCCTAGCATCTTCATCTAGGCCACCAAAGTCACCAACAACTGGATCTCCAGCATGATCCTTTTGGATGGGCATACCTGAATTATATGAATGATCAGTTGAATCTTTGGTCTTTGACTCAGCTATGAATACTCCAATGGTATTTCCATGAAAATCAGTGTTGTTGAACCATTCCACAGCGGCCAATGCCGCATGTGGATCCTCATACGTAACTGTTGCATCACCCTTCGGTTCATCAGTAACTTTGTCTCTATATAACCAGATCTTGGGTTTGCCTGTCCTTTTGTCCTTCTACAAGTTTCATAATGAAAAAGACATATCATGACTTTAACAAACAGGATCATTTATGGAAAAAAAAAATATGACAAAGCATGGTTTCAAAATGATACCTGGCGGAATACCCTACCTTTAGCAACCCAATGGTACCAAAAAACTCAGCCAACATACTCTCATCGGTTCCAGGGGGCAAGTTGCAAACATAAACAGAACCATTTGAAGGGCCTCCTTTTCCTCTGTAGCTCGCCATGTCAACAAGGGTACTCAGGTGTCATGAAATCCCTGGAACATAACCAGAATCTAGTGTCGCATATCAGAAAGAATATAATCCTCAAAAAGGCTTCCTGTGATGATATTTGGTGACTTGCCACAGTCCCTTGGCTAGAAGCAAGGATTCCTGCAACCATTTCATCAATGTTTTTGACAACTAAGAAACCCACAGCTTCAAAATCATTACATGACAAAAATGTGGCATTCTTGTAATAAGCTTACCAAAAGGAAAAAAAATAATCATCATCACTGAAACCTTGACTATCTATTTGGCATCAATTCAATTTATACCACCACCTTTCAATTTTTACTTTCATTGAATCCCAAATCAAAACATTATTATATGTTATAGCAGAAGGCTTTCCATTTGATTTTGACCACATTTTTTTTTTTACAATTTTACTCTCACTGGGCCCACATCATCCTTTATATCATAAATTCAAACAGAAGGTTTTCAATTTAATTTTGCCCACTATTTTTCCTTTCAGACTCTCTATGTACCTCACATCAACCTATTTTATATGTTAGTAAAGAGAAACTTTTTATTCAAATTTGACTGACTATTCTTAAATTTGAGGTTTAACTAAAACACCATACCTGACCACAAATATGACAGGTTTATAACTGTGAAACCAAACCCACCTCATAACAATCACGGGTTGGGTTTGGTTTTTATCCTTGAATTTTTTTTATTATTTTATTTTAACATACTACAATAGAAAATAATTTATATACATTTCAATATGTTGTAAGACGATTTGAACTCACAGCCAGACGATGAAACCTCGTGTGTTAAATGTTCTTCATTTAATTGATCCATCAACCTTCGTTTAACTTGAAACTCCATCGTAACGAGAACATCTTTTGTGGACAATACTGTACATATTTTGAAAAAATAGTTTGCTTTGAACATTTCGGATGAACTGTATTGTAGAATGTGTTGTTTAGCAAACAGCAATTTATGTGATCGGACAAATAGCAATGTATTTGATTGTGCCACCCCAAGGGCCTCCAGCCTATACAAGAAGGCCTGAAGGCCTCGGTCGACCACCCTAGTAAATGAACCTACAAAATCCTACAACTTAAGTTGGGAATTCTGCATATTTTAATTCTACAAATCACACGGCCCATGGCTTTAGATACTTTATATTTTCTGTTTTTAGTAGGTTCTTAATCCATGTCCATAGTTTGATAAGAGCATTAGTTGAGAAAAAAGTTTGTAATTAAGTTGACTAGTGAAAGTGCCTCCTAAGACTCTGGATGGCTTGATGCTAACAAAGGTTTACTAGATTTCTTTATCATTATTTGTTGTAGAGGACCATCTGGTTCTTCCGACTCTGTTTAGGGAGCTTTTGGCTTAGGTGTTGTGCTCATTGGTCTATTCGATGTCCTTTCTCAGTCTTTCTTGTTGCTTTGCCTCAGAGTTTCTTTTAGCCAGTCATTCAAGCCTTGTCTAGAATGCCTATGAATTTCTGAAATTATTAACCATTTAAAAGGTAAAAAAACCAACAAAAGCCCATTATCACTTTTTGTGACAATTCACATACAAGTGTCATCAAAACATGAGAACCAAGCCAATAGATTGGCCCATGAGAAAGGAAAAAAAAATGGTGGAAACAAAATAGATCCCTGTGAAATTTTAAGGGAGTAAGAAAATTCCTAGAAGCTGCTAAGTTAGCTTTAGGAAATTCCACTGGAGACCATGATATATGCACAAGAAAATCAAGTTCATGGAGACAGCATTTACCAAGATCTCATTCTTACAGCATTTTCTCCAGCCTTAAACAACTACCTTGGGGCAAAATCTTCACGGCTTCACCCAACACTCATCACTTGTGAATACCTAATTAGATCCTCAAGAGCATAGAATTATTTACTATCACTAATCATCAATATTTAAAAAGAAAATAGAAACGTCGATTCCCTATCTATTATTTTTCTTTCCCCTTTTGGCCACTCACGCTTGTGCACCCATTTCATCTTAGCCGTGGCAACTAAACATGAAACTCATCCAGTGATGCAGCAGGGCATTAACTAAACATGTAACTCACTGAAAAGCCCAGGTAAAGTATAGCGCCACGGGTCCTGATAATAGCTGCTAGGCTTCTCTCCAACATTCTATCCATTCCCGCAGAGGAGAATTTCTAATGCAGGTTTTTGGGGGTCATCCCACTGATCTAATTCCTGAAACCATTAGAAACTCTTACCCACTCCCAAATTGGCCCAAACCCAACACATAGTCTAAACAATAGAAAATCAACCAGAATGGGGCTACATATATTCAAATGCCATCCAGATGCACCTACTTTGAGCGTCAACTGGAAGATCGAAGAACCCAAGATGGAACTTTCATCAAATATTGAACAGCATACAGGATGGAAAATTTCTTCCCCAGACAAACTATCCACAGGGTTTTAACCAATCTTCTTAATCAATCAAATAGAATCTAATCACAATAAACTCCCACGTTGATTGTTCAAACTCATCCAGCAGCAAATGATAAGGTAAGTCGAGCATTGAACCCAAGAAAAAGAAAAGTCCCAACATTCTCAATCTCAAAAGCACGTAACGTAATGAGATTAAAAGCTTTCAAGAACCGAATCAGAAGCTGATTCATAGAGAGAAACCAAATCAATTGATATGCAGAACACGAAAGATCTACAGAAGAATTCTTGGGTTTTGTGATGGATATGAGATCAAGGATGGAATCATTTCATGAGAGGAAACAATCGAATGAAACGAAGGATCTTGGAAATGTTACCTGCCGCAGACGAAAGGGAAGAAGCGACGCGGAACAGGGAAAAGAGGGGTCGAAAATCGAAACGAGGGTTGGGAAAATTTAGCAAGGCAGGATGACTGTATTGCCCTTGGAGAAGGACTTAATTTACGGGATCGCCACTGATGGGGCACGTCAGATTGGTGCTTGCGATTTTCTGAGCTGTGTACGTGGTAGCGGCACGTCCAGTGCCGGTCCCACTCGGGGGGACGGCTCAACCTTCTTGGGTTTGGGTTTAGGTTTAGGTTTAGGTTTAGGTTGGCGACCTACCTAAAGTTGGCTTGGTGGTTGGCCGATCGGGACTGTTCGTCTATCAATTTCCATGTTGTTTAATGGCTATATATAAGAAATTATTAAAAAATCTCCATTCAAAAGGGGAGTTTTTGCCTCTCTTGATTTGATCAATGAGATCATGACACCTTACATTTACATGCCAACTCATATTAAAAGTATATTTAGAGGAATGATCATGTATAAGCTTCCTTTATAGTCTTACAGTACAAACTATAACGTGGGGCCCCTATTAGTCTATTTGAGTGGACCATTCAAATCCAACCCTCTTATTTATATAGGTTCCACCGTGTTTTGGTAAATCCAAATGGAATGGACTATTGGATCAAGGGTCAACTTTTTTATTTCATATAAAAGGCCTAAACTTGTGGACCATAGATTAATAGGTCAAAGGTATTATACTGAGTTCAAATTTTATATCTAAGTTGACCCCACTCGGATCTTTTGATCCTTACATTATTCCATGATTTTTGGGGGTTCTAAGTGAGCTCTACGTGGTAGCTTGTATCGTAAGGGAAGTTTATATATTTATATATCTATATATATATAGAGAGAGAGAGAGTATCTATATATAGAGGGAGCTCGTCCCACATGCTCGAGCTTGGGATGTCAAGCTTGTTGGCCCACTAAAAACCCACATGGGGATGAAGATGGGGGATTTGAAGGCTACCTAGGGTCCTTCTTTCTATAAAAAATCAGCTTTATTCTTGATCTCTATCATCTCCATTTAGGCTCCAAAAGTTTAATGGTCAACAGTCCATTCGGATAAGTGTTAGTCCACCCATTCGTCAAGTTACATTGGATGGGGCCCAAATTCAATGGACATAAGCAATTCAAGGGGCCCTATGTATGGTTCATCCACACATGCGGGCTGATCAAAAAGGCTTCATCCTCTTGAGCTTGTAGAAAGAATCCTCATATAGTATATGGGATTCTCTCACCTCAGCTCAATTGAAAAGGAGAAATCCGATCCGCCTGAGCATGTGGGACACACTTGTGGTCCATCTAAATGGACCACATCCAGGGGCCCCTGAATTACACATGTCGGCCGAGTTTGGGCCCCATTCGATTTAACTGGACTATTGAATCGAGTGACACCAATTCGAATGGATTATATACAATTAAACTTTCGCTGTTTAGATGGAGATGATATAAATTAAAGATGGGGTTAACTTTTCGTAGAGAGGAGGGCCTTTATGTGTCGTTCAAATCCACTCATTATTCCTCAGCTGGGAGATGGTCCCTATCTACAGCTGAGTGCAGGTATATAGGGAAATAATTTTATAAGAACTAGTTCTCACCATTTTTTATGAGAATTCTAGGTGGGGCCCATCAATCATCTAATCCAAATTTTGCAATATACAAGGATCTCCCTAATAGTCACTCGTCCTAAGTTTCGATTAGATCCGAATTTACTGTATCGCTGGATCGACTGTGCACCAATTCGAATGGATTGAATTTGTGAGTCACGGATGAAAGGATTAGGGATATATGATTGGGCCAAACTTGATATGTGGGGTAATCCCACATAGACTTGCCATCGTCCCTAGTCTCATCCCCAAATGAGACCCACATAAAAAATTCTCATAGTAGGTGCGTAATGACAGTTCTTACAGAATCAAGGCCCATATGTAAGAAGATTATTATGTATCCATCCCTCACTATAGGGCGAGGGATACTTTTTTTTTTAACCTAATAAGGTAAAAAATGTGTGATTGTTTTATTTTCTTGCATATTAATACTTTCTAAAAAAGAAAGTATCCCTTATCTTATTGTGAGAGATAAATGCATAATAATATTTTTCATATATATATATATATTCAACTATGTTGTATTAATTATATTCTTTTTAGAAGGGCTCATTTGAGCATGCAAGTTTCAAAAGTTTGGCAGTGGACTTGCAACCCATTAAAAATAAGTTTCACATGTACTTTTAATCATCCCACCCCACTCAATGATTTTAAAGACTTTGATCTTTGGAGAGTCAAGTGTTTTTACAACATGATTCTTTTGGTGGTGGACTCAACTTCGGTTTGAGTAAAATCTGATTTCCAATTAATTGCTAGGAGAGGAATTTTTTCGAGCCATTTTGACTGAAATGTAAGCGTTACTAATTATTAACTTCTTTTTATTACAATAGAGCTTATATATATATATATATATTGTAATTGTGACTGAGTTGCAAGAAGGCCATAACATGTGTAAAGATGTGCGAATCGATTACCCGAGAGCTCTCCATGTTTATTAATTACTAGTCAGTAGTCACACACGGTTATGATGGAAATGTTGGATGAAACAACAATTATTTATCACGTACAAGTCTTATAACATCTGCAATATTTCAGAAAAGTTAAAATGACTTACGACCATAAATAAATAAATAAAACCCCATCAGAATAACGAGGTCTACAAGGACAACTGCTTAAATATAAGGGCCACCAGAGTTCGACGGCCCTGACCTTGATACCTCAATTTTTCCTATGCTTGACCTATCAATTTTTTGTATGCTAGACCCTCAGTAAGTACAGGATCTCTAATTTGCAACATTTATTTTTTTCTCCTGGGTGTACGCCAATTGGATCAACAGGCCTGAACGGCTCTACTTTTTCTTGCGAAGTGGTACAACTGAGCCATTCCACCTCTTAAAAATAATAGAAAACTCTAATAAAATAAATAGTTTTGACAGACCCACACAAAACAATGAAAAGATACTTGTACTCAAAATGCATGCACGCCAAGCGCCTGTAACAGGAAGATAAAGAAGTAATAGACGAATAGTAAGAAGATACACCCAAAAAGTACCCAAATGAACGGGGCCACAATTTTTAAGGGGTCCAAAACAAGAGTAGCGCACAAGATTTGAACTGCAGTTGGAAGGATCAGAAGGGGAGCCTTCAACTTCTCTGGTAACAGATGGTAGAAATGGCAATGAATGACAAACAACATGGAACATATGTTGGAGATGACGATGTAAGCTACGCTCCAGAGATTGTTGTGAACTGTAATAATTTGGTGTATGGCGATCGAAGCCAAGAAAGAGAGGCCCAGGGACAAGACGAACAGACGACCCGAGTCATTGGAGGAGGGAATGGTTTCAGAGGGCCTTGGCGGGTCCGCTTTGGGATCCATGAATGAGAAGTGACCTGAAGAGTTTTTATGTGGATGCCTGAGAGATTGCATTACCGAGCTGTCTTCAAATACTATTGCAGCATTGTATGGTGAAGTTGGCTAGCAATGCATTGCAGAGACGACGAACTTTCATGCATGCATTTCTTCCCATTCTAGCGTTCTTGTTTGAATAGGAAAAGAAGTTTGAACTTTGAAGGTGCCAAGATAGAGGAGTTCCGAGCAAAATTGCTTTCTTGTATTCTTGTTTGAATAGGAAAAGAAGTTTGAAGTGTCTCAAGAAATGAAAGTTCAAAGGTGCCAAGATAAGAGGAGCTCCGAGCAAAATTGCGTCAAAGCGTCGAGAATATTCGTGCAGAAAAGTAACCGGACTTGGACAACTAGGGAGAGAGGATGTGCTCCCACGTGTGGGGCCACAAGTGGGACCACCTTAGAGATATGAGATTCAAGTTAATTGAATCATCCTAACTCCTTGTCTTGTAGCCCACAATTTCAACGATTTTAATTAAGATTTTTTAAATTAAATCCAATCATCCAATCTATTTGGGTTGATGTAAATCTTGTGGAATTTGAGACAAATTAGAGGGGAAGGAGTGCAAACTAGAGATTTTTCAGTTGGGTAAAAATTTAATCTCCCACTCAGCTGCCAAGGGTTTAATCCATATGTGTGAGCTCCCTCTTTTAAGCAGTGTGGTCTCTTGCAAATTACAAAAAGGAAAAAGAAGGGAGGGAGCTTTGCATGGTCCTACATTCATTGGAATTATCATATAATGGGCATCGTTGGTGGTCTCACGTGATATCTTTGTGCAAAACATACGCACATGAGCCAGCTTTAAAAATTGGTAATATATACAAGACGAGGCATTTAGAATTTAGTTATTCATCAAAATCAGTTCCATTCAATATGACTAGTTGTCTGAGACTCCACACTGAGGTTATCATAAGATGAAGAAAAGTTTTTAAGTTGACCGCCGACCTCACATGCTTACAATCCATCAGCCAGGTGTCGGAATCCTTTGATACTTCGATTAAAAACATTCTAAGTTGGAGGAGGTTCAAAAAAACTGAAACACAATCTTAGGCACAATCACTAGCAACATTTTACGAGCCAGTTAATAGTATAGACAGACAATTCTTATTATAGTAAAATTTAAAAAGATCATATAAATTGAGAGGGTATTTAGTTTAAGGGGGTAAGATTTTCATCAACTGAACCTCATTGTAGAGATTCACTTCTTCAACTTAGGATTTCTTTAGGTCTCTTGTAGGGCTATTGGGTTCCTGGGATATCACTTATTATTTTAAAATTCAATATGGAGATTTCATTTGCACTGGTAGGGAAACTGGGTTTTGTTGAAGTTGTTATCTCACGATACAGTGAAATATCATTTGGCCCATAAATGTTAGGCCTGAGATTGCCCATTTAGTCAATTCGGCTAGGCTGGGCTGGGCCAGGCATTTTAAAAGATGTTTGGGCTTTCTAGTAAATGGTGGACAGATTGCAAGTACATTTTATTTCCATTGGGATTTGAGCTTTTTATCACATAATTCAAGTACAGCCTAATTATTAAATGTGCCTACGTTATATATGCAGGCCTGTCCCAAATCAATTTGGTCTTAAGCTAGGCCAGGCTTGCTTGGCCTATGTGCACCCATAAGTAGAACATGCAACGGCGGATCTAGGTGTTACGCACCTAGGGCGTCCACCTCAGTGTGATGGAGAAAAGGTGATAGGGATGGGGAACATGGCCCATATGCCAATGTACTCGATAGCTTATCGCCCCACCTCCACTCTAATGAAAACTCTCACAATCCGTCTCTCGCTCTTAATGAAAACCACAAATCCCTCCGGTTTAAGGTTTTAAATCTTCTCTCTTTCTTTTAGTCTGGATCTGATATGTATGTTAGCTTTATTAAAAACCAAGATCTATGGGTTTAAACAAATAATATGGATGTATTAAATAATAAATCTATCATGCATGAATCCATATGCTCTTCAGATTTATCTGCCAACTAAAGGTTGGCCTTAGTGAGAGGTTTACAACTTCCCTTGAGCTTCTCTACTTCTTGTGTAATTGATGGAAATCAAGAATTAATTGTTGGCCAAGAAAGTAACCCAAAAGTCCCTTTTATAGAGATCATTTCCTCCCATCAAGGAAATATATCAAATAATCTCCCTAATTTATTCTCCAAATTAGCTCAATCATGAATGGCAACTGTCACAACCCGAGCCCAGAGATCGGGGGTTAGCGAAAAGCCAAACCGGTTACACACATACTCCCGTGCACGCGCATCCAAACCCAGTCCAGATGCACACACACAAGGGATCTAACACGTGCGAAACAAACGAATGCGGAAGCTGTAGATATCATAGCAAGCAACAAAGAAATAGCGGAAGCAAAAAAAATGCGGAATGGAAAAGACAACGATAGATACAAAACTCTAAAACCAGATACAAATCTGAGTACACACCAAAATAGCGATATACAAAATAATACAGAGTATCAAAGTCTCAAGTGCCAAAAACAAAATCTCCAAAAACCAAAACCCAAAATAGATAGCCACGGAAAATATGCATGTACGCACTCGGCAGAGGTGATCAGGCCCACTCTGCCAAACCGGAGGGTGCCTCTAGGCTCTGCCCTGTAGCCTCTTCGACCGCCGGGGAGCTGGGCAAGGGATCTGTGCCTGCAACACCACAGACAACACAGTGAATACAACGATCCAGCAAATATAAGTAACATGGACGAAATACTCATAGTATCAAATTGAATAATAACAGAATATTAATTACTGAGTTTCATATTAGCATGCTAAGCAAATCGTGCATAGAAGTAAAGTATGACATGTGAATCAAAGCATAGAAATACTGAACTAGGTGACTACTACGTTAACCATATTCTCTCCAATAGAGAGCAGAGCAGAGCAAATAAGAACACCACTAACCGGGCCAAGGGTACAAGTGGGTCTCGGTTTCCTGGGTTCCGGGGTTCCAAGAGAAAGCGACACTGCAGTGATACAGAGATACAGAGATCTAAGCCAGAGGTAACCCCGTCGGGCATCCTAGGGCTAAGGCTGAGTAGAGCCAGACTAATACCAATCAAATCAAATCCAAAAGAAGGGAGATTATCCGCTTTGGACTCACCGATGACAAGGACCGGATCTTATCCTCACGTATTAATCTCTGGACAGAGCCACCAAGGAATACCCAATGAATCAGAGATATACAAAGCCAGAGATATACAAAGCACAGCAGAAATACAGATCATAGATAGATTAAGTCAAAGCACAGCATAGATCAAAGCATAGTGCATAACGAAGAATAAAATATATATACAGGACGAAAGCAAAATGACCTCGTAATGCATAAACATAGATCAGCATAACAGAGGGCAAAACTGTAAGCAATATGCAATGTATCGCAGATTAATACGGAATCAAGGTTAATTACAAGCCAACCCTAATCTAGTTGTTCACTGTCACTAACCGTGCATGTTGATGTAGTTTTAAGTTATTCGATGCACCGTTGTCATCAAAGTGTTGCAATGAAATCCTCACGTGCACCGAAGTCCCTTAAACCAACACCCATGGGGAGGTGCTTAACAGTAAATCAACGCTCACATGAATAAGTCACAGCCTAACAGACTATTCATGCGGTCCAAAGAGTCCATTGGGCAGGTTTACATGGGTGGTTAACCTGTATTTTAGCTCTACAAAGTCACACAATTATCCTAAATTTTATTTCAGATTTTCTAGGTCTTACGGTTTAGCCATGGGTGACCTACGGCTTAGCCGTAGACATTTTACGGCCTAGCCGTAACATGCACTACGGCTTAGCCGTGGTTTCCTTCAGAACACGGCTAAACTGTCATCTTCCACCTCTGATTTGATACATTTCATGGCTGAGCTACGGTGGAGTCCACGGCTTAGCCGTAGACCAATCCACGGCTTAGCCGTAGCTTTACCGGAAGGGTACTGAAATCAGAAAGTTTCGACTGATCAAGGGGATAATTCACGGCTGGGTCACGGCTAGCTTACGGCTCAGCCGTAAAACAATTTACGGTTCAGCCGTAGCCTAGCCGTAGAACAAAATACGAAAATTCAAGTATCTGGAATCTGAGCCGTACAAAGGTACGGCTTAGCCGTACAATACAGAACGCGAAACTAAAGTGAGTTCAGAAACTGAAATTTGGTATAAAAACTTAGCAAAACAAGTTCCAGAGGTTCCAACATCACAGAATTTGGCTGTAAAACATAACAGACATGTACAGGATGTATAAGATGAAATCAAAGCAGTCAAACAAAATACCTATATGTGTTATACAATCCTGTACTTATACTTGCCTCAAAGCTTAGCCAAATCCACTGAGATCAAGCTCCAAATCAACTAAAACCCAAGCAAAGCAAAGCAAAACACAATCCATGAGCATGCAGAGAGAGAGATCCAATTGGAGAAGAAGAAGGGAAGAACCCACTTACCCAAAGCAAAGACAGAGAAAAGGGGGAAAGAACCCAATCGAAATTGGAACCCAAATCACCAACCGTGCAAGAGAAGAGGAGTGAGGAGAAGAGAACATGGAGACGTGGAGTGCTCTGGAGTTGTTGCATGCAACGTTGAAGAAAAAAGAGTAGAAATGAAGACATCTGTACAGGTGACTGATATATATAGTTTCTGAAGTTTAGAACAAAGACTAGTAAATTTTGGTTATTTACAAATCAAGTCACACGAGGGTCCAACTTCTCCAATTGACTCCGAATGAGTCTGAGGCAGTTATGGAAAACAACGAGCTCAACAAAATACACGTGCTGACACCAAGATGATGCAAATATGATGCACTCGAAGCAAAAGCAAAATTACAAAAAAGGGCTTAGAACTACCTATCGCAGGTCAAAGGTTACTCAACTGCCTATCCAAGACCCGAAACCAAGTCCAAAAGAATTAAACAATAGAAAAGCACACTAATGAGCCACTAATCCGGCTCAAAGAGAATCGGAGTGTTACAACAACTAAATCAATATTATTTGACTACAATAATACCTTATTTGGACATATAAGTGGGCTGATTCATGTGGCCATATTGGGCTACAAAATGAATGGTCCAACATTCTCCCACTTGGTCCAATTGACCACATTGGTCTAGCATTCTCCCACTTGGTCCAATTGACTATAATCAAAACTCTAAGAAGAAATATTTTCAAAACCACATAGATATAGTAATATAAATATTTTGAAAACTCAAGAAACTTGAATTCAGATTTAAAACTCTAACCAGTGCGTACTGCTTTCATTATTAGTTGCAGGTAAAAACTTAACGCTAATCATCATTTGATCTGTGATCAAGCTAGTTTGTTGATGCAAACTATAGCGGTCTAATGACTTTAGATATCGTGCTTCTTTTCATAATTACTTTATCAGCACATTCACTAAACCCAGCCTTTTATAGAGGTTCAATAGGATACTTTCATAGCTATCCTATTTAGTGGTTTTTATTATGCCATTCATTTTAATATTCTCACTTTATCCATTTTATGCACATGCAGCATTCGATAAAGCTGGAATTACGAAATAATTACTTTAATGTATACAGCCAATGTGTCCACTATACCCTAATAAGGCATTTTCTTTAAGCCGATATTATTGACATTCTCGTTGTAGGCTTTTGGCACTAATGCCTTCGTTAAAGGATTTGCTAACATTAAGCTTGTTGGGGCGCCAATTATGGACACTAATTAATCTTGTATATTTTCCTTTAACACAAGGTATTTAACTTATAGAAATTTAGATTTGCTTGTCTTCTTGTCATTTAGTGCAAATCTTCTAACCGCATTGTGGTCACAATAAATTTACAATGGTTTGGACATTGTATTTATAATGTGCAACTCTGATATAAAATCATGTATCATGGGGCATAACCTGTAGCTTCAAAGTATGCTACATATTCAACATCAAATGTGAATGGGGTCACTAGGGTCTACTTTGCACTTCTCCATAATATTGCCCCATTAACTAACACGAAAATGTATCCTGAAGTTGACTTTTTAGAACCGAGGCATTCGGCAAAGTCTACATCCGAGTATCCAATCACTTCTGAATGATCGGACCTTCTATAGGTGAGCATATAATCCCTAGTCCCCTTTAGATATCTTAAAGACCTTTTAATTCCTATTCAATGGGCTATTCCTAAATCACTTTGGTATCAACTTAACATACCAGCTGCAAAACTTATATCGGGCCTAGTACATATTATTGTATATATCAGACTAATTTGTATTCTTTCAATTTCATTTCTTGGACATTGATCCTTGCTAAACTTGTTACCTTTGGTCGTAGGTGTACTTTAAACCTCCTTTTATATGAAATATTTTAAGAACAATGTTGATGTAGGCATTCTGTAATAACCAGAGTCCTCGAGATCTATCTTAATAAAACTCAATTTTTATTACAAGGTTGCTTCTCCCATATCTTTCAGATCAAAATTATTCCTTAGATATTTCTTGGTTTTATGGATTATACCAATGTCATTACTGGCTAGAAAAATATCAGTAACATAGAAGACCAATAAACTAAACTTGCTTCCACTAATCTTAAAATAGATGCAGTGATCAACTAAATTGATTTTAATTATGCAACTAAAATAAAAGCAATGGAAATATCATTGTTAACTACATTTGGGTATGCAAATAACATGTATAATTATTGCCTTTTTTAATTAATAAGCCCACATTGATTATGCGGTGTAATCAAGAAGATTATTCTTTTGGGTATAAAACATTCTTAATTACAGCACATACATTAATAATATCTTATTCCGATTTCAATTCCATGAAAGATCAAATCTTTGGGCCCGTCTTCATAACTTTTATGAAATCGCAATATAATGTTATTATAATCACACAGATTAATGGTGACGTACCCTAATTTCAATTTAGAAATTGAACAATTTTTCATAATCGAGTTGCTTTGGCAACTATCAAGTTAATCTGAATTATCAACTTCTAATTGATATTATAACAATAACATTTCTATTATGTCACATCTTGAATTGGATCCATTTAGTGATCCAAGATAACATGGATAGTAATCAAATGTTATATCAATTCAATAATCCATCTATTAATAGTTCTAAATAAGAGATCAAGTTATGAGCTATTATATACTTTGCTTTCTCAACAATATCATCTATTATGCGGAAAAGAACTTTAATTAACTTAATCTATTACATAAAAAAAGTGCAAAAATTAGAAACAACTTATGAGTTATCCGAATCGTCCATCTTGAAGATCTACTCGATCTAACCCATAGGAGAAAATGGATCTAAATTTCGAGTTCATATGAGTCTATTATTATCAAAATAAATTCTGGACCATTCAATTTTGTATAAATTAGATCTTAATCAGCAACATTTAAAGATTATAGCATTGCTGATCTACTATTTTAATGGTTCTGATCTGACCAATTTAACCATATTTAAGATTAATTAGATTTTTACTTAATTAAGTAAATACTCCTTGGTTTGATCAGATCATGGGCCTGTACTATGATCAGAATTCAATTGGAACTTGGATATGTCCTGTATAATTTAGAGTGGACCACTGTTATGTCCAAAATGCCCATAATAGTATGTCACACCAAAGGTTCAGCAAGTACTAATATGTACAAAAATCAACTTAAGGGCAAAACTTGTAGGTCTTAATTTGATTAGTTTTAGACCTTTTTTTTTATCAATTAATTATTCCAAAAGCATTATTTAATATGTGGGTTGTGCTGAAAAAATTTCATATAAACTGAATTGGGCCTGTGGATCCATAATGAGTTAGCCCAACCCAAAACCAACTTGGGCGTAGTCCACCTTACCAAGCAACCAGGTTAGGCTAGCCAACCTGACCTGGCTGGCCCAGATCAACTCCCCATGTGCACAAACATGCACATGTGCACAAGTATGCACAGACTGTGCACAACGAACAGCCTTGTGCACATTGCACGCCATTTTTTTTATTTAACTTTCAAATTTTATACTAAAAATGATTATATGAAAATAGATAAAATGAAATAAAACATGATATCTCATTTTATTCTTTCATACCCACATCGAATAATAAATAATAAAAAATTCAACTTACGTATTCTTTAATCTTTAATTTCTTAAATAAACATGTAAAAACTTAAATAACATTGTCATTCCAATCTTTTCCAGATTGGGTTGGGCACCATAATCCTCATCGCTGAGGCCATTAATTCTAATTAATAGAATACCTTTATCAAATATCAAAAACTTCTTTTTTTTTTATATTTAGATTTGATTCACGGAAAAACCAGGAAGCTCCAAAACTTTAGAATACGATAAAAGAGACATAATAGATTATTTAATATACCAAAACTGGCTCTGATACCACATGTTAGCTTTATTGAAAACTAAAATCTATGGGTATAAACAAATAATGTGGATGTAATAAATAATAAATATGTTTTACTTGAATCCATATGCTCCTTAGATTTGTCTGCCGACAAAGGGTTGGCCTTGGTGAGGGGTTTACAACTTCTCTTGAGCCTCTCTACTTCTCGTGTGATTGATGAAATCAAGAATTAACTATTGGTCGGAAAAGAAACCCAAGAGTCCCTTTTATAGAGATCCTTTCCTCCCATCAAGGAAATATATGAAATAATGTCCTTAATTTGTTCCCCAAATTAGCTTAATCATGAATGGCAACTAAATCAATATTATTTGACTATAAGAATGCCTTATTTAGACACATAAGTAAGCTGATCTATGTAGTTATATTGGGCCACAAAATGAATGGTCCAACAATGTATTCCCCTCCTCTTTCAAAATGAAGACTTTAAAAAGCTCAAAACCATAACCCACAAAGAAGTGTGATCTAGTAATCAAAATCCCAACCCAAGAAAAAATCCACAAAGAAGTGTGAGATTCTAATCTAAATGATAACCCAAAACCCAAGATTCTAATAAAAAAGATAACTCCTTAACAGAAAATGATTTGGGCTAGGACCGTGCATTCAAATTCTATATAAATGATAGTATCTTCTCTTAATCAATTACCTTTCATAGTTAAAAACTTTAGTCCAGACAACACAAGAAACTTCCTTTTTTATCACTATAGAGCCTCAATGTGATTTCAATCCAAAGAACAGAGCCAGGCACAGGCTATCCAATTATTCATATAGCACTATTTCTTCTTTTAAGGTCTTCTTCTTTCTTTCTTTCTTTCTTTTTCTTTTTTTAAAAAATTCTTGATCAATATTATCATTTTTACTATTTTTCAAATTTTGGTCTTTGTGCTAGTGAATTTTCAATCATCTATGTTGGATTTTTTAAACTTTGCTTATAAAGAATCAGGATAATTTTTAGTTTAGTGGTTGATGAAGGAAGACTACTTAATGGATATTTATTAGATCATCAACTTTGCTTGTTTCATTTTACCCCCTTTTGTTAGAAGTTGCTGCATAGAATTTCCACGAATTCAATTAAGTGAGCACTTTTTTCAAAATTAGGATTTTACTATAGGACTTTGGTTAACTAGCCCTTATTTTAAAATTACCACTCAAACAAAAATTCTAAGTCCTCCACTAAGAATATGTGTATTGAGCTCTTAATCAAGGGGCCTATGATTTACTTGCTCGTTGCTTTCCAATTGTTTTCATGGTATTCAAAACCATTGAGCTTCTAGAGATCTAGGGCCTCTTTAGCGTCGTTCTCATGTTGTTCACAATTTTGCGCTCAGAGTTGGTTGCACTGAGATTGGGTTGTGCGGAAACTAAACTTTGCAAAACTTGTTTGGCAATATTATATTAAAATGCCATACAGAATTTATTTGGTAATGATGTAAAACTTAATCTTTCTTATAAAATCTACTTAATCTTTGGCAACAATGATGTAAAATATGGGCAACAATTGTTCAAAGCTGGTTGTATCCACTTAATCTTTCTTATAAAATTGTTGATATAAATTAGGATTTTATCAATTTTAATTTTGAAAAACATTTTTATGTAGAAGTAACAGTTACAGATATTGTCAATATTTTTCTAGTAGACATATTTAATATTTATAAATTATAACTAATTATATTTACAAATAAAATGAGCACTAACTATAACAAACAGATAATATGAGCTTGGAACTAAAAAAATTTTAAAAGCATAGAATCATAGAATCTAATTTAGTAATTTATCATTGTTAGCCACAAAGATTATAATGTAGATTATATTTGAATTTGATACAACTTCTTCAAAATGAAAAAAAAGAAAAATTATATTTAAAGTTGTCATCTATGGATATCTAGCAATACAAATGTAGAAGCAAAAATGTGCAAACTGTAAAATTTTCATAACAGAAAAGAATTTCTTGCTTGTTGTGATTTTAGGATTTTCTTTGTTTTTTTAATGGCAATATTTTTTCAATGGTAAAAATGAGCTTTAATTCTTTTTTTTAATATGAAAATATGGCAGTTGTTTTTTCTGGAATATAAAAAGATGGTAATTGATTTAATTACTTTTATAAGGCTTTTATTCTTTAAGAGAAACAAAATGATAATAAAATTTTTTTTTAATTTAAAAAGATTTAAGTTACTTCAATTATTTTTATGAGGCCTTATTTTCTTGAATTTTAAAAAAAATGAGAATCGCTTTTTGGGAGCTAAAGCAAAAGCAAAGGCTTTTCTTACCCAATAGTATAGTTACCCCGGCACCCATAAATAAAAACATCACAATAAAAAGGCTCATGAGAACAAACAGCTTAAATACAAGGTCAGCACATCTTGATGACCCAGACCACTTATGCCATAGGCCTCATCACAAAGAGGATGCCTTCGCTATTAACGTAGAATATCTAATATGCAGGCCTTAATGTTTTTTGCTGGGTGTAGGCCAATTGGATTAAGAGGTCTAAGCCACAAAACAACCAGCCCCACTTGCACTCTATTACATTACGATTGTGAACATTTGTGAAGGGAGATTCAAAGACATAGGAGTCTAGAAATAAAAGGTAGATCCAGCAAGGACCCAAACTTTTTCCTTGCTAAAAAGGCCAAGAAAAAAAAAAGGACACAAACGAACCAGGCCGAGACAGGATTGGAGGATTCTGAAACACCATGAACAAACAACTGAACAAGCCATCAACTGCGCGCAATTGTAAAGATATCAGAAGGGAAACCTTCAACCTGCTTTTCCTGGTAACTGGTGGAAGAAACGGGCGCATAGAGCATCAACATTGCACATATATAAGAGGTAACAATGTAGGCCGCATTGCAGATATCATCATGCCCTCTAATAATAGCGAGTACGGTGGTGAAGGCCAAGAGAGAGAGGCTCATGGACGAGAGGAACAACCAGAGCGAGTCATTTATACCACTGTAGGAGGAGAAAGAAGCAATGGTTCGTGGGGGGCTTTGGTCTGGTTTGGGATCCATGCACCCAGACTGAAGTAAATGAAATGAAAGGGTATGAAATTGAAAGGGAAATCTGGACTTTTATGTTGATGCCTGAGCGATGAGTCCAGTTGTCTTTAAATATTGCGGTGATTTGCGTGGTCGTGGGTGTATCAATGTATAGCAAAAACGAAGAAGTTTCCAGCATGACCTCCCTGTCAAGTTTTAAATGCCATTGGGTTTGTTATACCATAAAAAACAAGTGCTGGGTTGAAAAGAAAGATAAAGTTGTCCGGAGACCAGGACAAAGGAGGTTTCGAGCAAGCTCACCTGATGCTATCGAGAAAGTTCGTGGAAAAAAGCATCAAGACACGAATCCTATGGGAGACAGCCGTTGGGAGTTGGGACCCACCACCCACCAATGAAGGGGTGGGTGGCATATGTAAAATTTTAGTCTCATTAAATTACTTTTGATCCGTGGTCAACAAGTTCAATAATTTTATAGGGAAAAAACTTGACCCTTAGTCAAGAGGTCTCGTTTCAAGGGATGGGTACAAATGAATGGAATCCGATGACATTTGGTGGCAGATTGGTTGTATGTGGCCCATTAGATGGGTGATCGAGTGGGCCGCACTGGGTGGTGTGCCATGCACCGTTTATGCCTTCTGCTCCAGTGGCATCTTTCTTGTGGGGCCCACCTGATCAGTGATCACCAACCCGGAATGGACCATCCACCACCTCCACCTACCCTGTGCTGGATGCCTTCCAAGAGAGCTCATACAATGGGGCCCAGTTGAGGCCCCACCAATGATGACCGATTTAGAGGATTAAAAGATCCAGGTGAGACCATCTAGATATGAAATTCAAGTCAATCCAATTATCCCAATCCTGTGGTTTGTGGCGAACAACTTTAACGGCTTAAAAAATGAAAAAAAACTCAAACTCTATCTAGCCATCTGGTCGATCTGGATAAACGATCCAGTCCGAATGAGACGTACTAAACAGTCTGCATGTGAAAAGGTCTAATTGAAAGAGTCCTATGAAAATGTACCTATTTCAATCAACTCTATATTTCAAACGGTTATGACTTGCTCAAAACATGCTACATCCTGAAAGCAGACGGAGTCTAGTTGACAATGCCAGATGGTTACTTCTCAATGAATGGTAAATTAACTGATGTTTTTTTGTCTTGTAAATTATATGAGAGAGCCATTACTCCCACCATTAATAAAATGGGTAAATCAGCTTCTTGGATGGGTGATCAAACCGTGGGCCCTGTCACTGATGATACAAGTTGATGACTGGATGTGTATTGATCGTAATTGATTTTAAGCTGATCATTGGATGGTGTTGATCACAATTGATCATAAGTTGATGATTTTATGTGCGTTAATTGTAATGGATCCAAGTCTGGTCATCAAACTCTATTAGAAGGTCTCTCATGGTGGGCCCAACTCTGGTGGAAGAAAAGCATGACCAAGTAAGAGGTAAAAAAAGAATGAGTATTTTACAGGTAAAAGCCTCTTAGATTTGCATTAAATATGATTAAACACGATTAACCTGAATTTATTAATTTCTATATATTAGATCAATTGAGCTTGATTTTGTGCTTTTTTTTTTTTTTTGCATGTGTGACTAGCGCTACTCAGCTATACATAGAAAAAAAATGCAGAGAAGAAAGGAATAAGAAAGAAGAAAGGAAAAAAAAGAGAGGAAGAAAGGAAGAACTGAGGCGAGAAAAGAGACAGAAAGGGAAGAAGAAGAGAAAGGAAGGAAAAGAAGAAGAAGAAGAGAGGAAGAAAGCAAGAAAAAGAAAAGAGAAAGAAGAAAGGAAGAAGAAGAGAGGACAAGAAAGAGAAGGAAAAAAAAAACTCTTAATATTAATCCCTTCCCTTCTTCCTCTCTTATTCTTCTTCCTTTCCTTCCTTTCTTCCTCTCCTCTCTTTCTTCCTTTCCTTCCTCTTCTTGTCTTCTTCCTTTCTCTCCTCTTCTTCTTCTTTTCTTTTTTCTCCTATATTCTTCATTTCTTCTTTGTGAGTTTTTTTTTTAGGGCTAAGTGACGCTAGTAGGAAAAGAAAAAAAACCTTCAGCCCTACAGAAAAAAAATGAAGAGAAGGAAAGAAGAAGAGAGGAGAAAGGAAGAAAAAGATAGAGACGAAAAAAGGAAGAAGAAGAGAGGAAAAAAGCAAAGGATTAAGGTTTTTCCCCCTTTTTTCTCTTCTTTCTCCTCTCTTCTTCTTCTTCTTCTTCTTTTCCTTCCTTTTTATCTCTTCTTTATCCTCTCTTCTTCTTCTTTTCTTCCTCTCTTCTTCTTCTTTTCTTCTTTCTTCTCTCTTCTTCATTTTTCATCTACTTTTTTTTCTAAGTACAACTGAGTAGCATTACTCAGTCACACATGCTAAAAAAAAAAGAAAAAAAAAACTTTTTTGCACGAATTCGAGCCCAATTGACCAAATCCGTGGATATTAATAAATTGAACCGAATTATGTTTAATGCAAATCTAAGGGGCTTTTTCCTGTAAAATTCTTAAAAAGAATTCGAGTGAACTAAGAGGAGTCTCACTTGAATACCTCTAGGGCCTCTTTTTTTTTTTTTTTGCATAGAAAATATAGTAATTTTGGTATAAGAGAAAATATAGGAATTGGTATATAGAAATTCATAGTTAAAAAGAAGATCCAAGGTGAAAATACAAAAATGACGATCACATAAGGCCCCCTTTAATGGAAGGTACATTAAAAAAATAAGATAGAAAAAAAACACTCAAGAAAAAAAACACTCAACTATCACCCAATAATTCAAATCCAAAACCTGTCAAGGTCCTATCCACATTACACATTATATACTTCATCACTCCATATCATTCACACTTCATTTATGGGCATGGCCACCCTAACACCCCTCTAGTTCCGCCACCTAATGCGACGACTTTTC
Organism: Sextonia rubra; assembly: GCA_037013555.1. NCBI lineage: Eukaryota > Viridiplantae > Streptophyta > Magnoliopsida > Laurales > Lauraceae > Sextonia > Sextonia rubra. The sequence continues at coordinate 55,528,969 of JASUAD010000013.1, read as the reverse complement.
TGCATAAAGGCTAGAATACTAGTTCCACCATAAGACTAATCAAAAGCTAATCTGCTCCCTAGTCATACAATTAGGCAACGTATGAGGTTGTTTTAGAGTTCTTTTTAAAGAGTGTGTTTGAGCACTAGGAAGACTTTGCTCCTTGTGGATTTTCATTTTTGTAGGAGAGATGAATTTTCTATTCCTATTCCTCGCGTAGTAAATAAAAATATAAGTAAATTTTCTCACATTTTCATGAGGAAAAAATGTCACACAAAACAACCAAAGAATGGACAGTAAGTTAAAATCAGAACAACTTTCCTCTCTTTATTACGAAATCCTGTGATCTGCACATATGCATACTACAGTTGAACTTCTTTTGTGGCACTGGATAGGAAAGCTAGCCGAAACATACATACATAGCCTACACTTATTACGTCTCTCTGTCACTAGAACAACCATTGATAACAGTAAATGTAATATGGTCCAAACAGAAACGACTTGTACACAAAGGATCTCAACTCCCAACTTTTTGGAGATCCATGATAGCTGTCCGTACTTTTTCATTGCAAAGCTTGATGACCACAAACTGGATCACCAGCCTGAACACCCAACCGCGGGCCTACATGCACTTGTTAGACTTCCACTGCCCCCAGCAAAGATCCGTCGTCAGCGGCCTCCTCCTTGCCACTATTTTTGTGAGGGTAAACAAACAAGAAATAGAAGCATAACACGAAAGTAGACCCAACAAGACCCCACATCGACAAGGCCAAGATAGGAGGGAGGCAGTCTGAAACACCATTCACAAACAAAACATTGACTGCAGTAGTAAGGATCAAGATTGGAGCCTTCAACCTCTTTCTATTCTCCGAATTCTCTGGTGATCGGTTGAAAACATGGATACAAACAAGCATCAACATGAAGCATATGTAGAAGGCAACCATATAGGCTACAACAGAGAGATGATGGCGAGCTTGAAAAATCTCGAGTATGGTGCTGAAGGTCAAGAAGTAGAGGCAATAAGACAATGGAATCGAGAACCTCGACTGATGTTTTCCATTATCAACGCCGGAAGGAATGGGCTTCCGAGCCATTTCATCCCCATTGAAATCCATTGATGTGTAGTGGAAATGCTCTCGTAGAATGCTTGAGCAAGCCCTCTTACAAAGGTGCCAATTTTAAGCTTGGTCACAGCAAAGACGTTTCAAGTTTCGGATGAAGTTTCCTAGGCCAGTTCATCCTGAGAAGACTACAAAAGTCATCGCCGGAGAAGTCATGCCACTTGTATGACTAGGCATGGGTAAGAAAATTCGTCCCCAGAGCAGAAGCTTCCACGATGGTAACATACAAATTGGCATCACCAGCCCATGCTAAAAAACTTCGAGCCGGATCCTGACTCGGTCCAAGCACCTCATCTTGACGAAGGGTGGGGGCGGCTGGGCTCTGGCTAATTCACCTCATTTTAATACAGTTTTTAAAGCATTCTGAACCATTTTGTAGATAGATTTGATATGTTAAACGACTATATTTATTTTCAAATAACAATGTTTGAGGGTTGGAGATATTAGTACACAAAGTGTCATAAGAAGTGAATTTGCTACTTACATCTTGTGTTTGAAACTCGCTCCAAATTTACCGAGACTGCATTTCAACATTTGTGTGGATTTAGTGGGCGCCATTTAGGACCTTAGGATACCCACGTCATAAATAAATAAATAAATAAGAATCTCAGTTATTAATTTAAAAATAATTGGAGTGTACATTGAGGCTAATAATTTTGTTGAAATCAAAGTGTACTTTGAGACTTATATTTTGTCTTTTAAATTCAATATTTGAACTTAAAAATTAAGTAATATGCAAGATTTTTTCCTCTTATTATCTAACATTAATAATTTAATTGTTTGTCACGAATACATGTAAATAAATATATATTTATCATCATCATAAAATCATTTTCTATAGTGTGGGGTCAAAATCTCGGTTCCCTAATACCACTGAAAGGAGTCTCAGTGCTGTGAAATTCCAACATTTTAAAAGCATGTTCACAGAATGTGGAGCTTTAAGATGCGGCCAAGACCATCACGCTTATGATCAAATCAGAAAACAATGCACATCTCTTCTGGAGTAAAAACAAGACACAAACAGAACAACCCTGAGGTTTAGTAAAGCATTTGACATGACATGGATGAAGAAGCTAGAATCCACTAGAGAAGATAACAAGAAGCATAGATAGGCAAATCTCTCACACCACCTCAAACACCATTGCCAAGTTAGACTATGCCATCTGATAGGAAAACCATAATATATCAATTGGTTCTCCTCAATAGTACTGTAAACATTTAAAGAGGGTGGCAACCTAGCAAGATAGACCTTTGCTCTGGTGTTTAGATTGAGAGACTTGGACAAAATAAACAACAATGAAGTAACAACTCAATGTGTTGGGACTTGTGAGAGACAGATAGGGGAGGCAGGAGGAGAAGAACAAGGCAGAATCATATAATATATTGCAATTAGGATAGGTTGAATGAATGCTTTTCAACTGCGCTCCAAATCAGCAAACCATTATCCTTCATACACCCACAAAACAAAATGAAAACTGACCTGGGGAAAACCTGAGAAAAAGACATCCACCCAATCCAGGTCTTTCAGTGAAATTCCATATCCAGAATCATGGATAGAAACTTCTATGATATCTGAACCATTTGGAATTTTGGAACCATATACTACATTTTGATCGTTAAGGCACTCTCGTGCAAACTCTAACCAAAACAGTGGACCATTTTGTGAACTTCTACATTACACATTGGTGAACTTAGACAATTGATTCGTGCAAGCCATCTCATGACATCCAAAGGATGTCCAATGAATTGTTATCTAGTCAAACGCTCAAATCACACGAGAAGTTCAATTTACCTCCATCAATTTCTTTTCATCCAGATACTTCAGAAAAGTATGAACCCAGAAATCCTACATCATACAACATGGGATAAGGGTTTCATAATGTAGTGATGAAGTTCATGATCATGAAAAAGCAGAAAATACTCGATAGAAAGGCCAAAATTATGTACCTTTTTGAAGTGGAGATAACTTCAGGATCATTGAAGTCCTTTATCCACTGAAACAAACTTCAGACAACACACCATACGTTATTCATATCATTGATTTGTTTGTCTAATCTAATGTTTCAGTCATGGCATATTGCGGATATATTCTTTCATTCATCATCCACATGGCCAACTTCCCACATTGACAGACTCCAATTGCGTATCTTCCACCCGGGCCAGTTCTTAGAAAGATCATCAAATAAAAATGCAAAAACAAATTCCACAACTAAGCAGCTGCAGCCGCTCCAGCAGCAGCTCCTTTCTCTGCACCCTTCAGACCAAGTTCCATCTCAACATTACTCCACTCAGTCGAAAATCTCTTCGGACACCTCTTCCTTACCATATCAATCAATGCCTTGGCATCCCTTATTTTCATAGTATTCTTCACCAGCCCTTCCAGCAAACTTCTCACTGTCCTGAAATCTGGAATCTTATTCCTCTTGACACTGGCCTTACAAACTCTCAAAGCAGTATCAAATTCCCCATTCTCACACAGATTGTGTATCATGATGCTGAAAGTCCATGCATTTGGCAGACACCTCAATTCCCATAAACACTTATAAACCTTCTTGGCCTCTTCCACTTGGTTGTTCGCAAAGTAAAATTTCAAAAGATAATTGTAACTAATAATGTCTGGCATCACACCAGAAGCACCCATCTCTTTTATCAATTTCAGTACTTCTTCAGGGTTCCCTTGATGGGTGTGTTTGAGTTTCACATTATAGGCACCCACATCCAAACAACACCCTTTTCGGCGCATTTCGCCCCAAATTTTCTCTGCCTCCTCAATCTTGCTCTTCGTATAAAGGGCATCTAGGATAGTAGTATATGCAATTGTCGTGATTTCTACATTCTTCTCCTTCATCTCTTTCAAAGTCCCAATCGCAATCTCGGGCGTGGGCGCACCCAATTCACATTGAGATTTGATTAGGATACCATAAGACATTTTGTCAGGGGAGATACCATACTTGGATGGGAATTCGGCGAAGAGCTCGGCGACTCGGTTGAGGTTCTGGGAGCGGATGCAGGCGGAGAGGAGGGCGTTGAAGGAGGCGGAGGAGCGGGGGGTGCCGAGGCGGTCCATGTCGGCGAAGGTGCGGATGGCGTGGTCGAGCATGGCGGCGCGGCCGTAGGAGAGGATGAGGGAGGAGAGGAAGGGCTCCTGGGAGATGAAGGGGTTGTGGGTTTTCTGGGATTCGATGAGGGTTTCGATGTCGGCGAAGCGGCGCGACTTGAAGAGGCGTTTGACGGTGAGGTCGAGGGCGTAGGAGAAGGAGACTGGGGTGGTGGAAGAGGAAGAGGGTTCGGAGATGGAGGAGAAGATGGCGAGGGCTTTGTCAGGGTCGAGTTCGGATCGGAGCTTGGATTTTGCGGAGGAGAGGGAGATTGAAGGAGGAGGAGAGAGGGCCGTGGAGAAGCGTCGGAGATGGAGGAGAAGGCCATTCCTCGGCGAGGAAAGAAATCCCATGGGGGCTTTGAGAGGGAGGAAAAGGGTGAGTTCGGTGCGATTGCTGCTTGATATGGGCTCATGTGGGGGGTTTGTTTCAACAAGAAGCCTACTTGGACCAATATATGTCTCGATTGCACTCCTGATCTAAAGTGGATGGCAGCCGGCTCGGGTTGGGTCCTAACTTTGGATGGTAGCGGGCAAAAGTCGCGGGCACATGTGACTGTAGTAAAACAAATCAAATACAACGACAAAATTTCATTTTCCTCTCATATCTGTCTGCCTGGGAGATGAAAGAGGAAAATGGCACTGAATGATCCGGAACTTCATTTCCTCAATCTTCATCATCCATCGCGCTCTCTTATCTCTCTCGCTCATCTCTCTGAAAGTGGAAGCCCCACTGTACCGCATCTCTTGCTTGATCCACTCTACCTCCGGAACCATCTCTCAACCTCCTAGCTTCCCTTGCTCAACTGCCGGCTAAAAATCCGTTGCAGGCTCGATCTGGTCGCCCTCCGACTAAAATCCCAGCACTCCCTTATCTTTATTACTCAGCTTTCGAAGGTAATGCAAAGCCCCTGTCTTTTAATTTGGCTTTTTTTGCTGTTACCGGTTTTGAGAATTGATTCTTGACGTTTTGATGAAGCACCATTGTTTGCAGTGATTTACCTCTTGTTTCTGGGTATTTTGGTATATTTTTTGGGTTTTATCCTTATCAGATCAGATTTGCAACTTTTGCATTTTCTGATGATGGATTTAGGGGATTCTAGATTTGAGATTTCTCAGACCTCTCAATTGCAGATGGCTTCCTAATAATTTTCTCACATTACTATTTGTTGATGTGTTTTTCAATTCTATCTGTTTCCTGTTACTTCATTAAATTCTCTTTGTTTGCTGCTATTTCTATTAATTCTGTCTGTTTTGTTGATGTGTTTTTCAATTCTATCTGTTTGCTGTTGTGTCTTTCAATTTTATCTGTTTGCTACTGTGTTTTTTAATTCTATTTGTTTCTTGCTATTTCATTCAATTCTATCCATTTGCTGCTGTTTTTTTTTTAATTCTATCTGTGTGTTGATGTGTTTTTCAATTCTATTTGTTTGCTATTGTGTCTTTCAATTTTATCTGTTTACTGCTGTGTCTTTCAATTTTATCTGTTTTTTGCTGTTTCATTCAATTCTCTTCGTTTGCTGCTGTTTCTTTTAATTCTATCTGTTTGTTGATGTGTTTTTCAATTCTATTTGTTTGCTGCTGTATTTTTTAATTTTGCCAATTTGCTACTGTTTTTTTCAATAAGGATTCTTCTGCTCAAGTCTTCCAACTCAAGTTTATCTTCTGCTCATAGAGGATCAAAAGATGCCCTTGTTTTAGGTAGAAATTTTTTTTCCTTTGTCAGATTTGTGTCTTTCTATGCAAGTTTCATTGTAGATGGCTTCCTAATAATTTTCTCACATTATTGTTTTCCCATAATGTTAAAATACTTTTGTTTCATCTTTATATGTTTTTGGGTTCACTATAAGGTCAAGACTTATAATGTTAAAGCAAAAGAATCTTATTTTCCAGATATATCCTGTAACTTTATTATTTTCAAGATTATTTAGATTGACTATTATTCAATTTCATTTATTTAGATTGAAATAAATGGCATCATATTCTTCTACATCAAATTCCAATTGGCCTCAACGCTTATGTTGTTGCCGTGTGGGCAACATGTGGTCAAGGTTTCATGATCAGCGAATAATTATGGTAGACACTATTATTCTTGTCCACGACCATTGGTAAGTATGCAGTATTTGCTTGCTTTTCTTTTTTGATTTTTTTACATATAGAGCCTTATGTGCCAACTAACAATATATATTTGCCATTATTTGCAAGTGAAAAAATAGGTATGTGACAATTTCATCAGTTGGTGTGATGATTATGTATGATTGGTGGCTAATCATAAATTAACTTACCAGAATATTTCGTCGTATGCCCCTGCCCCAAAAAATACTGATCTGGCAAATGCTCTTAAAAGATTGGAAAAGCTTGAACAAATATATCGAGTCATCACAGTTGTTCTGGTTGTCTACGGCATTTTGTTTGTAATTGCATTGAATCGAATGTAGTAATTGAAACTTGGAATAGCAAAAAAATTGTACATGTGACATTTTAATATTTTGATAGTTGCTTTGTAAAATTTGGACCATCTGATTTTTTTATATTGTTGGAAACCTTTTTAATTTGGACACTATCTTGATCTTTTGAAGGTATGAGTGGATGATGACTTCTTTGGATAGACTAAGATATGCCTCTGTTTCAGTTTTTATTTATGTTCTCGAGCTGGCAGAAGCCAAGTTCAATGGTAAGAAAGCTGATGCAGAAGGAAATGAAAGAAAAGAGGGAACCTGAATATGAATATCAAACAAAAAATCTAAAGCAGAGGAGGCTGCAAAACAGATGAATTTGCCATCTGAAACAGATGAAATCACTGAGGTAAATGTAAATGATGATTTAGAAGAAAAAATTACAGCAACTCCATAGCCTCTATGTTCAAAGTCCCCTGTCTATGAATTCTTGATGAGAGAGGAAATCATTTTATTAAATGAGATATTTGAATTAGAAGGACAAGGGTAAGTAACATATTTAAACAACAAAAAAGTAAAGAACATTCTTTTAATTCAAATTCATTGATTTTGTGGTGTGATGTGCAGGGCAATTGTATGGAGTTCTGATGGGTTGGGTTTTGCATCTATAGAAGGCATAAGAGAATTGCTGAAGTGCAATGATGTTTCAAGCAATGTAAGAACTTAAAATAACAAAATTTAATCTGTTCATGTTGCCAACTGTTTAAATACTTACCGTTAAAGTTATTGATATATATGTTATAATATAAACAGTTGATTGATGGATGCGGAGAATATTGTATTATGACAAAAAAAGTAGGGAATCTACATTTTTGGAGAAAACAACAAGAGCACAAATAGTACATGACAAATCATTCTACATCACTAGCCTTGTATGGGTAAGTACACATCTTATTTAACATCCATGAAGTAAAATTCATCTTCCAAAATTAATTTGTTGTGATCTTTTTTAATTACTTTTATTTTGTTGTGAACTGCTTTAATTTTTTTAATTTTTACAGACATAGGTGAGGAATGGTTGCAAAGAAGGATTGGACAAATAAATGATCTCTCACCTTACAGATAGGGTGATGAAGAGCCATAGATATATTATCTTTCCAATGAACTATACAAAGCCCAAAACATATATTCCATTCCATTGGACACTTCTTGTGCTTGACATCAAGGATAGAGTCTGGAGACACTACAACTTAATATTGCAATGTAAAAAATCAAAGTAGATCATTTCTTCAATGATGCTAAAAAAATGGTAAGAAACATCCGTTCGACAAAATAAATAAAAACTATTTTCAACTAATGACTTGAAATGTTTTTTTTTTTTTTTTGTAGAAAGAGTTTGTAGAAAATCACTTTCGTCAAATGTACTAAACATCTTAGGAAAAAAAAAAGAAGTAACCAAGATCGGGCTGAAAGATTTGAAATCCTTTTAACTCTGGATTTTAATTACAAATTGGAAAAGATTGAAGATTGTCTACAACAACCACCCTCATTGTAAGTTAAAAAAATTAACAGATTAATTAGCAATTACATGTCACATTCAATTCTGCCAATACAATTCAAAAAAAAAAAAACAAAAAACAAAAAACAAAAAAATTGGCTTCATTACTATTTTTATTTATTCTGTTTTACGGGGTTGACTGTGGAGTTGTTGTATGCTATATTATGCAACAATTCTTTGAGAACAAGCCAAGAGCAAAAGAGCTTCGTAATACAGAAACGCATCTAATTTGAGCCTTGATGATTCGCAGATTTTTGAATGACAAAGGGAGATTGTGGACAAAGGATGATGTTTGTCTTCAAGAGACATTGTATTGAAGAATCATTGCATTGAAACAGATATATTCTAAAAATTCCTATTGTAATATGAAAAATGTGAGATGATGAGCTGAATTTAGATCTTAAACGTACAAAATTCAAGTTTTGAAATGAATTTTTCTTTAAATGAAATTTCTTATGTTTATCGTTTTATCTTTTACAACAGAGGAATCCCTTTGTTTGTTATTTGATGATGTGCATGAATAAAAGTAAAGTTCTCGAGTTGAATAGAATTGTGTAAGTTACAAACAAAAGCAGATATATTTTTATAGACAAAGGGATGTGGAGAGATCATGAATTCACTTTTGTTTTAACTTTTAAGCATATGTTTTGAAAAAAGATTTCATCTGTTTGGTATAATGAAATTTAAAAACAATTTCATCTGTTTGGTATAATACTATTGAATGCAACATATAAAAAAACAAGGGCTTAACAAAGATTTCATCTGTTTGGTGTTATACTCTTGCGTGAAACAGATGAAATATCAACAGTATGGGTAATCATTTTATATATTTGGTATAATTTTTTACACAGACAACTAATAAAATTACAAAAAAAACCCAAGCAGATCCAATCTACAAACAAATTAATTTGATCTATTTTGAACAAAATTATTAACTCTCATTTAATCTGTTATAATATACAAAGATAATGCAGGAAATTATAATCGATCCCCTTTCCAATCCTATGTTTATGCTCTGAATTGTCATTTTTCTGATAACTTTTCTCAATTCTTCATTCTTTGCATCAAGGTCTGATATTGTTTTCTTCAATTCTTTCACTTCATTTTTTACTATCTAAGCTCCAGAAGAGTGTGTATCTGCAGCATTTTGCAAAGACTTTGCTTGTGCTATCACAGAGTTGTGGAAATTTGTAAAGGTCTCCAAGCTATTATTGAGGCTTTTATTTTGTACCTCAAGCTCTTTTTTCTCTTCTGCCAGAGTTTGAATTTCTGACTGCAAACTGACTTTTCCTCTGTCAGCTGATTTATAAGAGCATTTGCTTTCCCTATTTCTTCAGATAGCTAAGACACAAGTGTAGAAGCATTTACAACAAAGTCTTCATTGTCGGTGTCATTGATGCCCGTGATAATGTTCTTGACAACAACCTCTGTGTGCTACATTGTTTGCTCATAATCTAGAATTTTTGAAGAGATCAAGTTTAAGTTAAGTGTTGTTGTTGATCTATTTATGTTTGTCAAGCCAACAATCTATTGTTGTTCTTCTAACTGGGAGACCATGATTGCTACATGTGTTGTTGTGATTTTTCCCCTGCTGCCAGTGTATCTTTGTTTTCTTATTTCGTTTTTTTGCCTTTCTTTGTTTTTCTTCATCTTTCTCCTCATCCTCAGTGTCTTCCACTTCTTGGCCCGTAAGTCATTCAAATTCTTCTTCTTTGTCATTTAACTCTAATGGCGGTAGGCATTTGTGTTTGGAGAGTGATTTTTCTAATGGTTCATGGTCTACCTACATAGGAAAGAATGTCATTAAGGTAGAATATGAACTGTCAAGAAATGGAAAACTTCATCTTAGTTTTATTGTTAAAACGTAGAAACTCATGTAAGATATATCGAACTCACATAATTTGATATGAATTTTATATTATGAACACAATACTCTGATAATATTCATTAAACTCATATAATTTCAACTGGTTACATGAGTGCTTTCCTATTCTTCTCAAAGACATCACATACACTTACATGGGTGTTTGAGAAATTTGTCGAAGACCTTGCCCAGATAGAGAAGTATAATTGGTCAAAAGATATAAGTGACTATCTAATGCAAAAGATAGCTAAGAAGTTTACAGATCCAGCTACTGTTACAGGATGCGCTATAACACTACCAGTGATCACGTGCTTTTATCTGCTAAAATATTAACTGTTGCTATATTAAACATATAAATTATTTTAACATTCTATTTGTTTTGTAATAGTATTGGCTATGTGAGCATTCAACGATTGTATCCCCTTTGAATATAGCCAACAACTTCCCAAGGTTTTTGAAATGGAATCTCAAATTCTAGATTTCATATATTCTCTCCCTTAACAGATCTAGATTTCATCTGTTTGATATGTGACTATTTCGAGATTTCATCTGTTTAAATATGTGCTTGAGTTTGTAATTGAATAAAACAGCAACAAACACATAAAATTGAAAGACACAGCAGCAAATAGAAAAAATTGAATGAAACAACAGCAAACAGATAGAATTGAATGAAACAGCAGGAAACAGATAAAATTGAAAGACACAGCAGCAAACAGATATAATTGAAAGAAACATAAAAAAAAGAAAAGGCAACTAACATATACAATTGAACACGGCATAAGAAAACAGATCAAATTGGAAAGAAACATAAAGAAATGTCAAACAACTAACAAATACAATTGTAAAACACATGGTTTGAAAATAGATTTCATTTGTTTGGATAGATCAAATTTAAAAACGATTTCATCTGTTTGGTATAATACTATTTAATGCAATATATAAAATACCAATGGTAACAACAGAGATTTCATTTGTTTGCTATTATACTCTTGCGTACAACAAATGAAATATCAATTATACTAACAAATAGATATGTGCGCTCTATTTCCAAATTTTATCTGTTTCCTTTACTAACGATTTCAGATTTCATCTGCGTACTATGTGACCATTTCGAAATTTCATCTGTTTATATATGTGCTCGAGTTCGAGATTTCATCTGTTTCCTATACTAATGATTTTAGATTTCATCTGTTATCTGTTTAGACCAAATATATTTCAGATTTGGTTGAGTTATCAAAACAAAGCATAGAAATTTAAATTTTTAAAAAATTAGCAAACCAAATATTGCCACCATTCAACATAATCTATATAATCTAAACTAAAATCATTCTTAACATAAGAAATTAAATGAGATACACAAAATAACTTCAGAAAATGATATACAAGAGCAAAAAATGAAAAGAGAAAAGGACCAATGTATTACTTAGAAACCAAACCAATGTTGCAGCCAATCAAGTAAATCAAAAGGCTTCAAATTTAGGTTATTTGCTTCTATTGGGAAACCACGAGTGTTGCGAATAGCTTCAACTGCAGCTTTTATCTATTCCACATCATTGCATTATTAACCAGCAGACCAATCCTTCACTATTCATCAAAGGGATGCAGTTGGACATACTACTGCTACTAGAAGAAAAATTGAACACAATCATGTTAAATGACAACATACCAGTTTTACTACCAAGGAAACAGGTAACTTAGCTACTTAAATTAAACAGGATTTGTCTCTATCTTATAGATAAATAATAGCTTAGCTACTTAAATTAAATAGATTTTATCTCTACCTTATAGATAAATAGTTTGAATACAATCACTTTTTTAATGATATAACACAGAGTAAATCTTTTGCAAAGAAATGCATGTAATTATATGAAGGACAACATAAAGGAATAGAAGAGAAAAATATTATACATATACAATATCACACAGATATACAAAAGCTATGTAGCTTTTTTAAATAGCATCTGACCTCAGAGAGTTGCATAATTGCTTATTGTGCACTCCCAGGATCAAGGGAGAGAATGTTGCATGGAACATATAACTCAGGCTTTTCTCCATATCTAGGTATAACAGATCAGAGCTTCTTAGACTCTTCAGGCTCTCAGTCTTAATAAACAGATACAGATATAGATAGATATAGTGAGAGAAAAAGAGAAGACTAATGGCAATGGTTCTGCATTTATTGCCCTGGACAATATATAGCAAGGTGTAATCTGAACCAACAACATTACCAATTGTAATAACTAAGATGCACTCTATTACCAGCTACAATAACCAATATACACAAGGATATGTTCACTAGCAAGAAGTAAAAGTTGTAGGATCAGTATAATAAGTCCTATCCATTGTCAATACTATACATCTTCAAACTACACCAACCCATTCTCCTTCAAAGTCTATCTATCTTTGCCAAATTAAAGGTTTAATTCAAGATCTACCAGCTTGAAAGGAGTATGATTAAAGTCACAAAACCACTCACAATCTTCAACCTCTGCTGAACTGTGCACACTCTCATAAACATTTCCAACCTTTGCTGAACCCTGTAAATGCATAATTTGAAAACAATTAATATTTAGGTATGATTATAAATCTAATAATAAGACAGTGAGATCTTAAAAAAAAAAAAAACTAAGATGTTCGTTTTTATACCGCCACTGTCATTGTACTACATTGACTATATTTCTTCATAATCTTTTTGCTTCTTTGTTGACACTTCTTAATAATTGTCTTAATCTTAGACTGTCTCCTATTTTTCGATGGTCGCCCTTTTTGACGACATTTAATTGGATCACCCACATGGTTTTGGTAATTTTTCTCAACAACATTACCATCATGACATGAACTTGAGGCTTTATGTACACCTATAGACATAGGTGTATTGCTTACACAGACCTCATTGGAAATTTCCGATTTTGCTTCTAGTAACTTATTTATCACCTTTTCAGTCTTTTCCTCAGAATCCATTGCCTTATCGGCAACCCGATTGAAAATAATTGACATATTATCGTAGCAATGCCCTTTAGGTGTGCGTTCCTAATTGTCATACATGCTCTTGATTTTTGTGCGACTCCTCCTCACATTTTTACTCCACTTATCCATAATGTCTTTTTTTGGTATTTGATAAATCCTCTTGTTAAAAAAATACTATGATTATATGTTTGCACACAATCCTTCTAAACTCAAACAACTGGCAGGTATAATTAGCTTCTTTTGTTTTCTCATTAAAATGAACATGAAAAGCAATAATTTTGAAATTATTCTATCCAACTATGACATCTTCCTCTACTTCAAATTCTGAGAAGCCATCCCCTACCATTTGATAGAGCATATTGCATCAAATCTTACCGGCTATTTCATCCTGGAACTCTGTAAATTTAGCATGTGTGTATGCTTCTTGAAATTGCCTCTCAAACTCGTATGGGTCATAGATGGAAGGTATGCATTGAAACAGAGGGCATCTTCCTCAGCTTCAAGTTGCACCTTCTTAGATAAAGCATTATCATATTATGCCACAAATTGCTTTAGTGTGCTCTTAGAATTGATGTATCCATCAAAGAAGGCATGCATGCTCTTACTCTGTTGGGTCGTTGACATCCCCACCCAAAAAATATCTTTTACAAATGCTGGCACCCATCAATGCCTCTCATTGTATAAGCCAATGAGCCATTCGTTGCCTTCTAATTGATATGCCATAATAAACTTGCACCATTTTTTCTTCAAATTCCTCTTTTTTCATCGAATCATAGACAACATTAAATAAATGGAACTTAATTGATTCATAATCATTATACCCCCTCAATTTCTAAAGTATCTTTTTCAAGATATGCTACAAACACCGCCGATGTCGTACATTAGGAAACACTATTTCTATCACATTTTGCATGACCTTATTTTGGTCGGTGATGATAACATTAAAAGGACAGCTATACATGCAATCAACTCAAGACTGAAACAACCAGATAAATGTAGCTGCGTCCTCTCATGATATAAATTCACAACCTAATAACACCGATTGCCCATCATGGTTCACACCTACAAATGGAGCGAAAGGCATATCATACTTGTTAACTAGGTAAGTGGTGTCAAACGTGACGACATCACCAAATTCTTTTCATGCCGCTCTACTCCTTGCATTAGCCTAAAACACATTCCTTAGTCGATGCTCTTCATCAAGATCTATGACATAAAAAACTGATCCATTGTCTTGCTGCATTTTTTTGAAATAGCTTAGCATTACCTTGGCATCTCCTTCCTTGAGTTCTAAGTGTCTAAGTTTATTCAGGTAATTTCTTGCATCCTTCGTTAACCATGTTAAATTCTCATGTCCCCCTGCCTTTGCCGCACATGAGCTAACAGTCTTGTTCAATCTAATTCCTGCTTTGTCATTTAACTCAATCTTTCTCTTCACATGTGGCGGTATTACCCGATTAAGCTTGTGATACCGAGCTTTGTTTGGACTGATAACATGGTTATGCTCAAGTACAAATGAGTTCAAAAGTCACTTCCCATCGAATTGAAAAGAAAGATTCATCGCTGCTTTACAATTTGTTTTTAATTGTGGATGGGGTCTAATTGGGTTACTTGCCTTTGTCGTCGGCTTTTTACCCTTACTACAAGCAATTGTTATAAACTTTAATTTCTCATCCAGTCCTTTTTTAGAGGTTTTTTTTTTTGCCACAGAAAAACCGGTTAGCCTGGCATATCTTGCATAATAGTCATATGCTTCTTCAATTGAATCAAATATCATTCCCCTATTAGGTTTCCTTACTACTTCCTCTAAGTTTTGGGCTTCCTCCGAGGGCTTTTCCATTTCACTATTGTTTAATTCCTCGCAAACTATCCCCATTTCATTGCCGTCACCATCAAAATCACTTGATAATTCCTCTTCTATGCTTCTACAAACAAATAAATTGAAGAGATTATGAAAGTAGAGGTATTAGAACTTAGAAGACTAGAATGTAAACACTAAACACTCGTATCTTAAAAAATCAATATAAATTTATTGAAAGTGTGTGGATTAACTATTTAACCATGATGTTCAAACATTAAAAAAAATACCAATGGCATTCCCTTTTTAGTTGATGATGAATAGATTTGACATAGGCAAGCTAGTCCAACCCACTTATGGCGGTTTAACCCATCCAATTATGTATATAAGTTTCAAGTTTGGAAGCTGATTTAGTTGAGTGCTAAAAAAAACTTAGATGTGAAGTGTCTTAAATAATCCTTAGAACTCATCACTTAATTCTATGTAATCCTATCCCTGCACATACATTAAATTTGATTATGCTCTCATCACTATTTAGGGTCAAATTTTGGGCTATTAACATGTATGATTGAGCTCTAATTTTGCTTTTAAAAATTGCTTAAAACATTGTAAAACTGAACTGGACTTAAATGACAATTGGACTAATTACACCCATTGAAGGAAGTTGGATCCGTTCAGTTTATGCCAAACAATCTGTGAGCCTGGGTTATCAATCACGACATGGGAAGCCATCAACACACAGATAGAATTAAAAGAATCAGCAGCAAAAAGTGAGAATTGAATGCAACAGCAGGAAATAGATAGAATTGAATGAAACAACAGGAAACGGATAGAATTGAAAGACACAGCAACAAACAAATAGAATTGAAAAATACATCAACACACAGATAGAATTAAAAGAAACAGCAGCAAACGTATAGAATTGAATGAAATAGCAGGAAACATATAGAATTGAATGAAACAGCATGAAACAGATAGAATTGAAAGACACAGTAGCAAACTAATAGAATTGAAAAACACATCAACACACAGATAAAATTAAAAGAAACAGCAACAAACATATAGAATTGAATGAAACAGTAGGAAACAGATAAAATTGAAAGACACAGCAGCAAACAGATAAAATTGAAAGACATAATATGTAACACGCCGACCCTATACTTCGCTGAATTGTTGTATTCACAGTTGTTTTTGGTGTTGCAGTCTCAGATACCCCTGCAGACCCCTCACCGGTCGGCCAGACTCCAGCTGAGACCCCTGAGGCCTCATCTGGCCTAGAGGAGTAGATGTGATCACTCCCTTGGAGAGCGGCTTGGTCATGCATGGCATAAGAATCTTCCTTTTTGAGGATAGTCATACTTGTATTTGTCATGACTTGTACATATTATTTTGTTCATTTTGTAAAACCTTCAGTTATGTATATATATCAGTTCGGTTTTCGTATTATCTTCTTGTACTATTAGTTTGATGTTTCTGATATTTACAGCTTCCGCGTACATGTTTTGCACATGTGAATGTTCCCTTGTGCGTATGCATTTAGACCAGGTCTACGTGTACAGGCACGGGAGTACGTGTGTCATCAGTTTGGCTTTTGCTAACCCCCGAACCCTAGGCTCAGGTTGTGACACAGTAGCAAACAGATAGAATTGAAAAACACATCAACAAACAGATAGAATTAAAAGAAACAGCAGCAAATGGAGAGAATTGAATGAAATAGCAGGAAACAGATATAATTGAAAAGCACATCAACAAACAGCAATATAAGAAAATTATTAGGAAGCCATCTACAATTGAGAGGGCTGAGAAATCTCAGATCTAAAATCCCCCAAATCCATCATCAAAAAATATAAAAGGTGCAAATCTGATCTGATAAGGATAAAACCCAGAAAATACACCAAAATACCCAGAAACAAAAGGCAAATCATTGCAAACAATGCTACTTCATCAAAACATCAAGAACAAATTCTCAGAACCGATAACAGCAAAAAAAAGGTCAAATGAAGAGAGAGGGGCTTTGCATTACCTTTGGAAGCCGAGTAATAGAGACAAGGGAGTGCTGGGATTTTAGTCGGAGGGCGAATAGATCAAGCGTGCAATACATTTTTAGCCGGCAATTGAGCAGGGGAAGTTGGGAGGTCGAAAAAGGGTTCTGGAGGTAAAGTGGATCGAGCGAGAGATGCGGTGCAGTGGGGCTTCCACTTTCATAGAGATGAGGGACCGCGATGGATGATGAAGATTGAGGAGATGAAGTTCCGGATCGTTCAGTGAGTTTTCCCTCTTTCATCTCCCGGAGAGGGAAATGAAATTTTATCATTGTATTTGATTTGTTTTACTACAGTCACATGTGCCTGGGACTTCTGCCAGCTGCCATGCAAAGTTAGGACCTAACTTGAGCCAGCTGCCATCCACTTTAGATCAGGACTGCAATCGGGACATATATCGGTCCAAGTAGACTTATTGGGGTTTGTTTAGGCATAAGATGATATGAAAATGATGGTCAAATATTTTCCTTTTACCCTAGATGGGAAAAATAGAGTGAAAAAAAAGTAGTCTATGATTTTTGCCATCCAAGCGTAATTACTTGAAGATGAATACATTTTTTGCCATCCAATGTATTTTACTCTCAACTCCCTCCTATTTTCTTTAATTTATGATTTGACTCTTGATTTTATTATACTCTTCTCGGGCTTCATGTGCACGTTTTGAGGGTATTTTTTAAAATTGCCAAAAGTAATGTGTTTAAGGTCTCGATCTGATTTCTAATATGGAGTTCAGATGAGTGAAAAAAAACTGCAAATCAATCAAATTACAAGAAAAAGGCATCATAATTTTTTTTTATGTTGAAAATCCAAACACAAGAAAAAACCAAGAGACCTATTACCCGGTTCAACAAAAATCAAGCACTAAAAAATTAAGCACTTACAAGATATACTTACAGTCTCTTTCCTAGTTGACCACAACCAAATGATTGTAGTTCTTCTTACTGACAAACTCATAATTCACCGCTCTCCGTGCTTGAATCAACATGCCTTGAATCCTCAAGGCAAATAATCTTGTACAAGAGTAGAAGCAACACATCTCCAAAGGCTTTTCAAAATCAGCACAGCTCTTCACTGGTTGCTCTAGAGAAGAAAAAAACTCTTCAATAGGTATTTTAGGTTTAGAAAAGGAGATATCATTGTTAGGCTCAGAGATTTTGTGTTTAAATAGTCCTTAATTCGTGAGAAATGCTTATGATTACAACAGAACACAAACATGCAAGTCCCCATTGAAACAAGAAAGAATTTGCACCAGTTGGTTTAGCACAGGCCGCTACTCAATCGAGCGGGTATCCAATCTGTTTGGGCTTCTCTTTTAGGGCCACTCGAGCGGGTATCCAATCTGTATGGGCTTCTCTTTTAGGGCCATTCGAGCGAGTATCCAATATGTCTTAGCTTCTCATTCAGGCTCGCTTGAGCAAGTTCTGGGTTCAAGCGAACATAGCTTCTGTCTATTTTATTTTGGTTTTATTTTATTTTGTTTTTTTTTTATGATTTAGGATATCTCTCGCCAGCCTAGCCTAGCTTCTAGCTCGAGGGTTACCCGAATCTGACGAGCAAGGGATTGATTCAGTTCAACTATAGGTTAGGTTGTTAAGGGGCTCAGTCTAAAATGGTACACGAATCAATAATTTAACATAATGCTATTGACATTTAATTTTTTTCTTATCATTTTAAGCGGGGTCTACATACTTTGATATATTTAACATATAATATATTAATTTGAAACTTGAAAAAAATAATTACAATGGTATAATAGATAGTCATATCCTTATAACCAGACTATATTGTGCTTCATTTCAATTTCAATGGATACTCTCTCTCTCTCTCTCTCTCTCTCTCTCTCTCTCTCTCTCTCTCTCTCTCTCTCTCTCTCTCTCTCTCTCTCTCTCTCTCTCTCTCTCTCTCTCTCAGAGGGACACACACCAAAAGACACGCACACACCAACAGATCCCGCACGATTCGGTAGTGGAGGCCAGTGAAGCCAATGATATTTGATAATCTTCAAATTTGATTTGACACAAGCTCAAGTTTGCCTAGTTGAGCTTAATTTCTTATCAAGCCAAGACAAGTTGAAGCTGAAATAAACTTGAACTCGGGGTGGCTTGTGTAATGTTTAAACCAACCTCAACTCAGGCTCATCTCGTTTAACCCCCAAAAATTCTGAATGAGCAAGCAACCATGTTCAGAGATCAAACTAGTCATACAGGTTCATTTAACTTGAGCTTTTACACTGCCCATTTAGCTAATAGCCATTAAAATCAAGTCTAGCTCAGACAATTGACAAATAAGGTTAAAGATAATCTAGCTCAGTCAATTGACTAACAAGGTTAAAGATAAAAATGATCTGCATGAAAGAGTTGAATTGCTATTTAAAAAAAAAAAAACTTAAGTGCATCTTTAATGGGCCTATTACCTGAATTCCATTTGAAACCAGATTAGATAGATCCGTATGCAATTAATGTTACATCCAAACACACATTAGCAAACCAACAGAACTATTTTAAATTTGTAGTCACCCAAAAAAATTAAAAGCCTGACTTGGCTTCATATCCTTATAATTATAAAGGCACCACAAATGTTTATCAGTGATCAGTCATTCAAAGTATAACACTTACACGACCTTTCTCGACTTGTTTAAAGATTGCTTCTCAATAATAACTATTATTTCCTCCACAAATAACAGGTCTGGTGATGTTCCTTGCATCTCTACACAATGCCAGACAGGCCTACAGAGAGATTATATGGTCTTTCTAGGCATTACTGCTGCAAATGAAGGATATATGCTAAAGAAGAATTTATGTACAACACGGGGCCACCCCAGTACTTCCATAAAAAAGGCTAATCCACTCAATCAGTTATTGCCGCCCCTGAACTTCAGCAAACAATGTTGATCCATTTGATGAATCAAATGTTGAAGATTCTTGACAAATAACAACTCAAACAGTTTATTGGCCATGCATAGGGTAAGGCCAGATTTTTGACAAATAACACCTCAAACAGTTCATTGGCCATGGATAGGGTAAGGCTAGATTTTTGACAAATAACACCTCAAACAGTTTATTGGCCATGGATAGGGTAAGGCTAAAGGATTCAACCATGATAGATGAACAACACCATGAAGAGTCACTTTTGACTTGAAAATGAGTTGGGCATTGTCATTAACTTAAAAGAATTGCAATAATAAAATCAAATGCATGTTTTGACTTCCCTGAGGGGACTTGAAATTAAGTCCTCGCATTATTCCTTCAATAGGGGAGAGAAAGGTAATTATTCGGTGACCACTTCTATGTGTAGCTATTCTTCAACCTATTACATGAACAAGTCATAATAACTAAAGTAACTTGAAAACAAATATGTAAGTGTCTAATCCTGAAGCACTTCCAATAATTAAACAGCTCTGCCATCAAATACATCAAAAATGTAATCAAATTATATTCAAATCTCAAATTTTGGCCGGAGGAGGGCACCTGTTCGACGGCATGCTGTTGACACCTGCACAAAATCCCTGTGTGTATGCTGCATTCTTGAAAATTGTCTGCATTGAAGCACCCCAGTCATCAACATGGAAGGAGACGAGACAATGGGATATAACTACATGTTTGAGGATACCCACAAATCAGGGGTGGTATGAATATTTTGGCAGAAAAGAAGATCATCTTTTCTATTTTGTGTGTGTGTGATGGAATTTGGAACGTCCACATGACGCACTGATTTTCCATATTATCCACCCCGGCTAATTAGCAAAGATTCTGGTCTTGACTTGAAATCGGATAAATAATGTCCATCAGCCTCATGTGAGACTAGATTTCCACACTTCCCCAAACACATGAAACATGATATTGTCCGCTTTGGCCCATGGACCTCACGGTTTTATTTTTGGTGGGCCTCAACCAATCAAAAGGCCTCATGCATAGTAAAGGTGCAAGCTCTATATATAAACCTTTTTACTTTTCCTCTCTATAGTAGATGTGGGACTCCATGGGCCTCAGCGGACAATATCATGTATTTGTTAGCTTGCACCCTTACCTTGCATGGGGCTTTTTGGTGGGTTGACGCCCACCAGAAACAAAACCGTGAGGCCCATGGCGAAAGCAGACAATATCATACATACGTAAAGGGTGGGGCGTTACAAAAAGGCAATTTGGAATGCATCCAAAAGCTCTAATATTGACGTGAAAGATTGTAAAAGAGACAACAGGGGTGGCTCGACCATTGGGTAAAAAAAGCCTTTGCTTTAGGCCCCCTAAAAAATAAGGCCCACCCAAAAGTAAATCTTATCTTTTTTTTTTCAATCCAAAAAAATAAGGTCTCAAAAAAAAAAATTAATTGTAGCAATTTTAATCTTTTCAAATTCCAAAAAAAGCAATTGTCATCGTTTGTTTCTTCTAAAGAATAAGGCCTCATAAAAGTAATTATAGCAACTACCATCTTTTTACATTCCAGAAAAAACCAAGTATTATCTTTTTATATTTCGAAAAAAGAATTAAAGACCACTTTCACCATTGAGAAAATATTGCCATTAGAAGAAAAAAAAAACCCTAAAATCATAACAAGTAAGAAATCATTTTTGGTTATGAAAATCCTCTAGTTTGCACAATTTTCCTTCTGTATTTATATTGTTTGAAATCCTTAGAAAACAACTTCAAATATAATCTTTTTTTCATATTGAAGAAGTTGCGTTAAATTCAAAAGTAATCCACCGTTATAATCTTTGTGGCCAATGATAAATTACTAAATTAGCTTTTGTGGTTCTATGATTTAAAAAAAATATTTAATTACAAACTCATATTATATGTTTATTATAGTTAGTGTTCGTTTTATTTGTAAATATTATTAGTTATAATTTATAAATATTAAATATATCTACTAAAAAATATTGACAATACCTGTAATTGTTACTTTTATAGAAAGAATTTTTTTAAAATTAAAATTGATAAAACCCTAATTTAGATAAACAATGTTACAAAAAAGATTAAGTAGATTAGCAGATTAGCCATACTATCAATTGAAAAAAAATATGTTAGCAAAATTTGAATATAAGAACTTAAATAGTAATATTGCATTACAAAAAAAATGAAAAAAAATAAATTTAAATAATATATTATAATAATATTAAATATAAAAAAATGCCTCATTTAGAATTGTCGCTTTAGGCCTCAAATTTTCTTAAGCCGGCTCTGAGAGACAACAACATTAAAAGAAATTAAATTATAATTTTCACTCACTGTTAGACTATCCAAATCTGCACTAGGATGTTTCTGAGCACCATGGATCTCAGCTGTTCATCATGTTGAATCTGTAATGTGTTCTTTCCAAGGGTAATTTTGTGAAGGAAGATAAAAGATGAACTTGAAAAGACAATAGAACACAAACTATTGAGGTCACCTCTGATAGAACCAATTCAGATTTTCTCTTTATGATTTCTTCAACAAATCGTTTAACATCAGCAACTGAAGCCAAGGGATCTGAGCCAATTGTTGGCTTCTTCAGAGTTTCTTGTGAGTTCTTGGACTGGAAAACAGCTTTTCCTACAATGTAAAAGAGGATAAACTAGGATACCCAAAACAGTTTGAGGATGGAACATGAAAATAAAAACCGACGTTATATATACAGGATTGAACTTACATCCGGGCAGAGAACCACCAGAACCAGTAAACCTACAAATGCAGCTTCAACAAGCATCATGATGTCTATCTTTCAAATAAATGCTGGATTTTTGTTAAAACATGACAAATGTGCATATAATATGCATGTCCACTCTGGACTATACTAGGCCCAGGCAATTTTTTATATATGTTCTTTTGTTGGTTTTAACCTTGTGTAGAATCTGTTTAAAAAAAAAAGGGGAAACTCCTCGTACGGAATCTGCAAATCTGTTTTAAACCATTGATTTGCATTTCTGGATATTCGTGGGATCCATTTTAGTGATATGAACTGTTCATTCTCTTTAGAAGGCAAAAAATAGCATAAGATTAAATTTCATGTGTTAACTCGTGATGAATTTTGAGAAATCTTGAAAAAACTATTCAAATATTGGATTTCTCTCACCGTAAATCACTGTTTTTGCACCCTTAAATTGGCAGTCCTTTTTATTATTTTTATTTCATGTGGGCCCTTAAAGCATGATTTGAACCATTCGTCATATTTAAAATGAAAAAAAAGGGGTAGGCATTATAGATTTTGAGAAATTTGTTTATAAAAACAGGTCTAGACCATTGGTTCTTTAATTCTGAATTTCATGGGCCCCATTTCAAAATTTAAACCATTGATCTTCTTTAAGAGGCCACATAAGGGGGGCGGGGGTTTTTGTTGTTTGTTTGGTTGGGGGGGGGGGGGGGGGGGGGGTGTGTTGAAATTTGAAGTCTTAAAACATCACATATTTTGAGAAATGTGTGAAAACTTCTAGTCATTGGATTGCTTATAGATTCAAATGTTAAGGGGTGTGAAAAGCACAAACAGTGGAATGTCTTTCTCATGTGAGAGTCTTTTGTAGATGTAAATGATTCATACGTGGGTCCGTTATAAACCCATCCACAATGGAGCCATAAAAATAAGTGGCTGGAATCAAAATATGTGATTGGCTATGCAATGATCTATTTTAAATAGACTTTTTAAAATCAATCGTTGAAAGTATTTTTACAAATTTCTCAAGTTCGTCTATATGGGATCAAGCTTTGAAATTCAACCCCATAGCCATGTTCATCCTTCCAATGAGATCTAACAATTTGAATCTTGTGTTTGAGACCCACAAATTTCAAAAAGTAATCTTAGATAATTCACTTTTTTTTAGCTAATATCTCAATAGTGATGATCCAACGGTTGAAATTTGGTCTCATAATGATCATTGATTTTATAAATATTTTTAACAGTTTGGATTATGATTTTTTGTTTAAAAATAATAATAAAAAAAAGAAAAAAAGGGACTACCTGTGGACTAATTCAAAACTGAGCATGTTGCATTAATGGTTGAAAAGTTTTTCATGAATTTCTCGAAATCCACAAGGAATAAAGATTTGAAAATTGACTCCATATCTATGTTAAGCCTTTCAAACATTTCCAGCGGTTTGGATCTTGTGTTTAGGGCCTACAAAATTAAAAAAAACACATCTAATGTCTCACTTTGTTGTATATATCTCGAAATTGGTGATAATCGAATGGCTAAAATTTGGAGGCATAGCAGCATTTGATCTTGTGAACATGTTTCAATGGTTTGGTTATTGATTTACTCTTTCGTATTTGAAGAAAAATATAAAAAAATTGGGCAAATTGTGATTAACCCAAAAACACTGTAGCTCTATATCTTACTTTTTACCTATATTTCTCGACTGTCTCTTGAAGGAGGATGTGGAAATAAGAGGCATTGCCTCTAGTTCTCTTAAATCCGCAGAGGTTGAAAACTGGTGCAAAATGTTCTATTTTTTCAAACCTCTATCTGCTTGAGGAAAATAGAAGAGTAGAGGCAAATTTTAGACCAGGCAAATAAAGGCTAAATCATTCTCAGTGTAAACAAAAGACCCTCTTGGTGTACCCTCAAATTTTACATCAATCAAGGTTATCTTATGGTTGGATTGATTGTTTGATGAAAAACATGATAATGAATATACATAAATTTTCTTAGGAAAAAAAAAGAATATGCATAACATTTTATTAATCACAATTTACATCAGACCGTCCATCAAAAGGTAGCCATTGTAGTACAATTTGAGGATACCCCATATTAGGGCGTTTATTTTTAATGGTTCCAATTTTAATTGGTGAGCTTTATCGTGGAGTTTGGCTCTTTTGACTCAATATTTTATAGGTTAAACCCAGAGAAATTGGATTCTGGGTGCCTGGGCCAAATTTGTATCCACCTTCCCCATTTAATATTGGGCCTCAGTTTGGGTTGAGTTTTGCATGCAGGGTATAAGACCAGCCCATTTGCATATTAAATAAACCTTTGCAAGGAAGCATCTTGGGTTGGATCAAACCGAGATATACATGGTTCGCTTAAGTGAAATTGAAATTTGGGTACGGTTTGCTTGGTTTCGGTCAAGACAAGCCGAGGACTATATATTTTAAACCTAAAATGGATTGGAATTAGGTACTTGACTAATGTAATAACGTGTGCAAAAGTGTTGGATAATACCCTTATATTGACCATGCTGGATATGCATTTTTATTTTTATATCTTTTAGAATTAAAACAAGCCCAAAATGTTGGGTATCTGACCTTAAGTGGCCTGCTCAACCCTAACTGGACATGGGTTGAGCCAGTACACTACGAAACCCTCACAAGTTGCACTGGTACCCGTGCTGTTGTATTTTGGATTGGGTCAAGCCCAAGCAAAGTCCCTGAATATTGTGCCAGTAAAAGGCTTTCATGTCCAGCCTATGAATTGATATAAAACCATTTGCAGTTATAAAAGAGTGCTTTGTGCTCTCAAAGGGTGTAGTAGCTCAGCTGGCCAGAGAGACCAAACGCCCCATCGTGGCGCGTTTATATTGTATTAGCTTGACTCCAGTCCCTACTAGTAAAGAAAAGATTTATTTTCACCCAGCATCAGACTTTGGGTCTATTTGCCAAGTCTTATCTTTTTACTTCTTTTGTTTGATTTCTTTTTAAATAACGCAAGTTTTATTTATTTGAATTAGAGTTTATTCAAATAGATCTATTAATGATTAATTTTTAATCATTAATAGAAATACAATCTTAGTTATTCAATTACACTACACAAACATGCCGTTGGTTTCACCACATGCCCTGCACTCTTTCTGCAGGCATGGCTCAAAATAAAGGAGAATAGAACAAAAGCCTAGCATCTGGTACTGCCTTCAAATGATAGGTAAAGGTCTAGGAACATTACTATGCTACCAACTACACCTCTAGAAACATACAGACCAAGTGCAATGTATGGAAGGAAACGTCCAGAGCAAAGACACCTGGGTGTCATACTGCACAAGTGCAAAAAAACCAAACGACATGGTTATAGTCCTCTTGCATGTGATTTGCCACGTACAACAAGATAATGGTCAGTTTTTATATGCATATGCCATTAAATCATGGCCAGTCAAAATAGTTTTAATTCAATGAATAAAGAAAAAACGCATGGATGATAGCACATGCAAACATCAAACTGCTCAGGACTCCAGATGTCTTATCATCTCATTAACAACGCACATGAATAAATCAACAACTGTCGTTTCTTGTTACCCCTCTTGATGACTCATTTTGGTAGTCGAAATACACAAGCCAAGAAAAGATGAGGACAGTCTTATCTTTCAATGGTCTCTTCTCCAAGAAAACATTTGGTTGGCACTGCACCGAACCTCTATCTATGCATCTTCGATGGCCCCTTGAGAAAGTTCACCACCATTAGTTGAGCATCAGTATGAGCTGGTCTCAAGTTAAATAAGAGCAACGTTGAGGCTTCAAGGAAATATTTTCTAGCCAATGATGGTCAAAGGAAAAGCATCATCTTCATGTGAGATGGTTGCCTTTATTGTGCATTTTTTAAGGACTCTTGAAGTCCACCTTAAAGAGGCTGTGAAGAAAATTACAACCATTCATGGAAATGTCTTGATTATCTAGTGGGATTTAAAAGGGAACATAAAAGCCTCACCAGACAGTGAGATAGCTGAGATCTAATATCCTCATACCTACCCCATCACTGGGCATCTATAGCTACAAAGCTACTTACTAAATACCCGTGTCCTATGCTAAAAACACAAAAAGAAAAAAGAAAAAAAAAGAGAAGAAAAGAAAAGAAAAACCACCGGTTCCTATTCTACAAAGGAATTCATGGATGGTCATGAAATGTACTTTGCTCCTCTTATTCCAACACATGAAAGCAATACATGAAAGAACATGAATAGCTTGAAATTTTCCTACTACACTCAACCCTCAATTGCCGGAAACCTTTCAGTACCATATCTATGAAATAAAGAAACTCCAGGAACAACAAAAGTACATGTAGCCCGACGGGGAATCCTACCAAAAATACATACATCAAGGAAGAGGCACACAACTAAAAAAAACAGGTTAGTATTCTATTCTAGTTTGACCGAGGAAATAAAACAATGAATAAGATCCGTGGTGAAGAATAAGATCCTTCAGCAGAAGGTCCATAAATCAACACCACCTTCTTCACCACATTCTTCCGTCATTGGAGCAAAGAGAGTGCATGGGTCGAGCATTGGATCCACATGCTTGGGTGATTGCAACCCGCCCAAGTCAATCCATGGATCGATCGAACATTGTGGATCTTCAACCTTGCTTGTAGAACAGTTCTCTGAACATGGTATGGAGATCTCGCCTCGATCATCTGATGGAGATAATGAGGATGATGAATATGGTGGTGGGGTTGGGGTGGGAGATGATGGCGGGTTGGCAGTAATAACAGATGCAGCTGCAGCTGCTGCTACTCTTTGGATGGACTTGGGTGACATGCGGGTGTTAGGGAAGTGAGTTGATGGGGTGATGGGGAAGTTTAGGTTGGCTGAAGAACCCTTTAGACACAAAAGTGCAGCATCATAGGCCCTTGCAGCAGCCTCAGGTGTGGCATAAGAGCCTAACCAAATCCTTGTCTTTTGGTTTGGTGCCCTTATCTCAGAGACCCATGAACCCCAACTCCTCATCCTCACCCCTTTGTATTTCCTTTTCTTGAAAGGCAAGGGCTTGGATAGATTTGATTGAATCTGCTCTGCCAACCCCACTGATCCATGTGCAGTGGGAGCCCTCCTGTTGTTCTTCACCATCTACTGTTGTTGGCCTATGGATGGATGGTTGTGTTGCCTTCTTTCTCCAACTTTTTTCTGTTTTCTTCTTTGAATCCTTGAAGGTGAAGGAAAGGGCACGGTAGTGTTATTTATAGTGGGGGTTTTGAGTAACTTCCAACTCATTTCAAGGCGAAAATCAACCTTAAATCGGGGAAGAGTGAGGTCAAATTCATAAGTTGGATGACAGATACTTAGTATACTGTGGAAATAATAATAATAATAGTAATAGATGTCTCTGTTTTACTTATCCTTATTTTTTATTCTGTCTACTGAGTGAATACATAACACTCCTATCAAAAAATATATATATATATTTAACACTTAAATTAAGCAACCTAATATAGTAACATGTATTATACCTAGCTGTTGGCACTTCCTTATGATGCTTCAAGTCATGCTTATTATAGGGTTTATTTTTTGATGGGCCATCAATCAAAAAACTACCTTGGGTCGATGATGATCCTAACCATCCAATTAAAGAACCTTTTCTCATTGAATGTGAACCATTGTAATTGTTTTTTTTTTTTTTCACTGGTTAGGTAATTTCCGTCATCATCATCATCAAGGGTCATCATCCAGTTTTTGTTTATGGTCTATTGATTGCTAAACCGGGCTGATCAGCCGCTAGATCTCATCTAAAAGTCCCATCTTGCGACACAGTAATGATATATAATGTCCATGATCAGCCACAGGCCCACAGGCCAATATATAAAGCAACAGAAAGTCCAGATTTTTGTATACATTGCTGCTCTTAAAAAGAAGAATAGAACAACTGCCTTTTTTCACTTTTATTCTTCTTTTAGAAAAAATAATAATGCGGGCGTACACTTTGATGTACTAAAAGTTTCAGAAACATCACTTCCTCGAGGAAAAAAAAGCTAAATGGACCTTGCACCTCCTCAAGGCTGGAATCATATCATGTCGATTCAAGTGATCTTAGTTTCTTGCAAGGCAATCCATCCACGTCACATGCATAGGTTTCATACCGTGGTGTGAATTGTGAGAAATAAGAGGCTCTTTATTTTATACCTTTTTGAGGATTAAGTCATTTTTTATCATATTCTTTTCTTACATTTAATTAAACACACATCTTTTTTTTTTCTGAAATACATAAATGGGTCATTGTCCAAGTTGGGGTTGCTTTGTAAGCTGCGTACACATTATGAGTGAGAAAATTATGCTGTAAACTCTATCTTAAGGTCTCAACTTATGAACTTAGAAGTAGGATATCCCAATACATGTTTTTTTAATTCCCAATACATGATGTAAATGATGATGTTAGATTGATATTCATAGAACATTACAAAAATTAAAAATAAGCTAGATAATTGATCTATGATCACAATTACTAATCTAAGCGCTCCGTATATAGTTTTTTAGTTTTGTAAGTAAGAGATATATTTGACAAACTTTGATGCCATTAAATAAAACCATTGGTCATACCAATTTTGCATGTGATCCTCTAAAAATAGACCATCATGTGTTATCCTCAAGGGCTGATCCAAGAATTTTTAGAAAGAAGTTTTGAGAGAATCACATATAAAAGATAAATATAATTTTCAAAATATGCAAGGAGTTTTTAATTTTTTGTGAAAAATATTAAAAATTCTTAAAAACTTCAAAGGGTTTTGTGAAATTTGAGCCGTTTTGTAAAATTTTGGAAAGACCATATGTAAAATAAGTTAAAAACAATATGAAAAACTTTAAAGGGGCTTGGCTAAATCGGGACAAAGGGGGGGGGGGGGGGGGGTGCCCTAGTCCTGCATATGGGTCAACCCCTCCTTATCCTAATCTATGAATGTGTTAAGGTAAATCGGATTGTTTCTCAAGTACACTAAATGTATGGCCATTTAATAGCCAATTTTTTATGAGATGCGTGTACCATAAGGACAAGAGCTAGACGATTAAAGTGAAAATTTACTTCCAAAATACAAAATATGAGTGCAACAAAAATGAGATTGTTAAGATATGAATATAGGATGAAAAAATAAATAAATAAATAAAAGAAACATATGCTACTCCCAGGTAACTGATTATGCACGCATAACTTCACAAAGGTAAAGAAACATGCGATGCTCCGAGGTAACTTCCGGGATTTACAAAAGGGTGTGATATGTACTTCTCCAAATACAACTGAACGCGCTCACAAACCCAAACCATCACGCCAATCTATGCATAGCTGTTTCACCACTGTCAGGCAAGCTAAAGCGCGTTTAACAACTGTTTCAATGAATTCAGATCATTTAATAAAGTGGGTCTATCATTTTATTATTCTTATTTTTTATAACCTAAGATATTTCTCCCCAATAAAGTCTTAAAATCTTTAACCTCCGACCCAAAATTATTCGATTCCAATAAAGAATTAATTCATAAAAAATATATACATGAGCGTACACATAATATCCAAATAAAGTGAAGAGCAAAGTTGAATTTGAAATTATAAAAAGCAAACCCAAGACGCAGGCTAACTGACCCATCACCCCTACTTTAACCCACACCTTACTTTTTTGTGCCAACATGGATTTACCGTTCTATATATCATGTCACATGATGTGAAATATACATGTTGAGACCCTTTGTAATTGACTTTTTGCTACACTACATGAGATTCTCTCTCCTGAATTACTTGGCATTCCCAGGTTAGTGTGCACAGAACACCCGGTTTATTATCTTTCCATGCACATAATTGGATTTGGTATATTTGGGGTTTGGTGAATGCAGGTGTTATTAGCTCTTGTCTTCCAGTTGGGCCTCTGGTTTTGTGAATAGTTATTATTCTTCGGTTTTTGTTTAGTCCAAGTGGGTACGTTTCTTGCATTATCTATTGAGTTGTGCTATGAGATTGGTGTCATCAAGCCGTCTCTTTCACACCCATGTAGTCTCTCTCTCTGTCTTCCCCTCACACACACGTGATATTGTACGATGGGACTAGCGTGGTTCACATGAAATGATAGTTTAGCCAGGAAGGTGGGAATGATGTAGAGTTAGGACATTCATCCAAAATAGAGCTCCAGTCTCAATGGAGGATGGTGGACACGTTTCATGCTTAGTAATTCATAATAACTCAATCGAAGGTAGTTCTACTGGAATTAAGTTAGTTTGGCTCGAGGTTGAATATACTTTTAAAAGTTGCAAGATGTACGACGAGTATAATATGTTGTTACCAAAAAAGAGGAAAAGAAAAGTCCAGTGGTTTTGCAAGTTGGGTGAGGTCAAATCCAAGGATCAGGTCGACTTTGGATTGGTCCTCCAAAGATTCAAGTTGGGTTTAGGTTAAAGTGGAGTTTGGGTTCGCACTTTCAAGATTTAGGTTAGTATATGGGAGGAAATGTCACGTTCCAAAGCTTGGTTGACCATCGTGGTTTAAATTTAAGGGCTCAACCAAAACCTTTGTCATTTATTCATTGAATTGTAATTGACAATATGGAGTCAACTAGGAAGTTAAAAGCTTCATTGGCAAAAGTTTGTTGCATATGGGAAGATGGTCATAGTTACAACCTTGAGGTTATGAGTTCAAGTTTTATTAAAGAAACATAAAAATGCTTTTAGCTCATTTACTTGGAGAGGGTAAATTACATATTAAAATCAACTCAGCCTGACACCAACTCATTTTTTAATTGAATAAAAAATCTCAATCTATATCCCACAAAAAATCCAAACCTGAATTGCCAAGCCAGGTTCGAGCAAAAAACTTATCCGTGGGCACGCAAGTGTTTTTTTTCTTTTTTAAATCCGAATGGGGAGGAAGGTGTAATTTCTTGATAGGCACAATACATGGAGTGGTGAGGATGGGCTAAACTGCATGGGTGGGAAGTTCAGATCTTGGAAGGATGTTGAGGGAGGAGGGTGTCTTTTTTTTAAAGATCTGAATGGGGAGGAAGGTGTAATTTATTGACAGGCACAATACATGGAGTGGGGAGGATGGGCTAAATTGCATGGGTGGAAAGTACAGATCTTGGAGGGATGTTAGGGGATACAGAGGCAGGCTCCATGTGGCCAGGGCCTCTGGAGCATTGGATCCCTTTATGTTTGTGATTAGTCCTTTATTCAAAGGCCCCTTTTTATTACGAAACAGCATATTAGATGCATGTACATATGGGGTTCGTCCAACGTACAACAACACATGAGCCGTATCATAATGAAAAATTTTAAGAGGCCTAGAGAAGGAAAATGGCTCGGATCAATGAACCTGCCTCGAAACTTCAGCACCCACAACTTCTCTTCATTGCATTATTACTACCCGTCCCGCATCAGCGCCTCAGCGGTAATGGCCAACGTGATCCTTGCATTTGTTTATGCCAAGAATTGAGGGAGATATGGGTCCCACCCCACGTTTTCAGATATTTGTTGAGTTTGGATCCTCTTATTAAAAATCCCACTAGTGACATGGCGGGACCCGATTGATCCTGTCACGGGATTTCCTCATATAATCTCTATTCATATTAGTGATGGCATTCCAAACCTGTGCCCACTGTCTCAACCAATTGTCATGTTTGCATGCTGATAATGGACCTGGTTTTGGCAGTTCAATTCTAAACTGGCCCCCCTTTTAGCAATTCAACTTTTAAATTGTTTCCTGTAAAAACTTCTAAACTGTTGATGGTTGCCCAGAAAGAAAAGGGTCCCTACTTCGATGAAAATATTGACTGTTTCAATATTGATTTTAAGGTATTTTCCCATTAAATTCAACACAAAGGTATATAGATGGAACCATTATTATATCGGATGATTATCAATTCATGGGAGATCGAAAATGTGAGGGATAACTTGACCATAGATGATATCACAATGGGCTAATATTTAAACCTCGTAGGAACGTCTTGGGTCGAAGATTTAGTGTGTATTAAAAAAAAATTTTTTTGAAGTCAGAACTGCCTGCATGTAAGAGTGTTGCATTTTAGCTTAGTTTTGGACCCAACAGATCCGCCTCTATCAGCCACTTGCCTCGCACACACTAATCTTTTGAATTGCTTTTAAGTTTAAACTAGCGATTGAATGCCCGCGCTTAATTTATTTGTAAATGGAATTATATTTAAGTATTTAAATGAATTGTAAATTAATATTAACTTAAAATTCTTGTTTCATTTGTTTCAATGTATAGTCAATAATATTTGAATGCTCTAAATTCGCCTATTAGCCCATGTGGTTATCATGTAGCTGAGACATTCGCTAACACTCTATGATGTTCAAGCATATTATCATCATTAATCATCATCCACAAATTTAATTTTGAGAATCTCTCATCACCATCACCACCACCATCATCCACAAAGCTTTAATTCTGAAATATATATATATCTCTCTCTCTCTCTCATGTTGAATCATATTATCATCACTCTCTCTCTCTCTCTCTCTCTCGTGTTGAATCATATCATCATCATTAAGGATTGATCTCCAAAAATTCCATTTAATCAAAACCACAACAGTAATTAAAATGGGCCATGGAATATTTTTGCCTTCGTGTTTGTTGTCCAGCTCATGGGGCTTACTTATATGATCCTACATTTGGATTGGGTGTGGGATAGAGAGATTGGAAGGAGGAGATTTGAAAATCAAATGAGTTGTCAGATATTTTAGTGGATTGAGAGATTTTAAGGAATTCAAACTTAAGAAAAAGATAGAGATTTTAGGGATTCATTCCCCTAAATGGTGGTTGGACCATAAGGAAGCAATAGTGACTGCTATATTGTTGGGTCTCGTGGAGAGAGAGAGAGAAAGAAGAAGAAGGGAAGATATGGTAATGGAGTGACAATATATTTTTTTTAATGAAAACCAATATGTCTAAAATTTGTATACAAATAATATTATTTAAGGGTATAGTGAGAGAAAAATCACAAAACACATTCAAGTATCATGAAAATGAGCACATTACTTTGATTCCGATATTGCAAATGCCTAAAGATCTGTAGTTAAGAATAGCACTAAGACAAAAAATCTCAACCCACATTACTTATTGAGCCTCAAAATTCCACAATTTTGTCTGATTGGAAGTGCAGAATTAAGTCACTCCATATCCATCAAAATAAATCCAAGAAACTTATAAATCCAAATAATGCCCACCCACCAACCCCACAGAAAACCATAAAATCCTAGAGAAAACCCTTCTAGGAAAAAAATTTATAAATATTTATCTTTCATAATCTTAAAATTCTCATCCCTTGATACGTCAAATAACAAAAGGACATCCATCTTATTTCTGCCAATAGAGAGACATCTGCTAGTCGAAAATCGTCTCTAGATTCTTACCATCAAACAGGAAACACAAATTGCTTGTTAATCGTAAATTTTTGAAAGAGAACGTGCCTAGAGGCCTGATTTGATAGTTAAAAACATAAAATGCTAGTATTCACAATTACAAAGAAATCACTTAAAAACTAAGATTTCACTGATTGAATGACTGAAGAAGAAAGGCCCTAAAAATTATTTTGAATCTATATCACAGGATAAGCAAAGAAATTGAGGGAAAAAAAATTTTAAAGCCTAGGCCCAACTCCCGAAACCTTTCCCATCTAGCCCTGG
This sequence comes from Sextonia rubra, assembly GCA_037013555.1. NCBI lineage: Eukaryota > Viridiplantae > Streptophyta > Magnoliopsida > Laurales > Lauraceae > Sextonia > Sextonia rubra. Next base: position 55,494,871 of record JASUAD010000013.1, on the reverse strand, counting down.
CAATTTGCCCAGGCCCAAGGTGAGCCCATAACAGATTTTATTCTAGCCCAAAGAGAAGCTGATATTTAAGTTGGGCTCATGTAAAGGATGTACATCATACATACTCCATTCCATTATTTATGAAGTGGGTACATCCCATGATTTACCTAAAGAAAAGATTAGCTCTAAAGTTAGAAATAATTAATTAAATTATTTAAAAGAGAAGGAGGAGAAGGAGAAGGTCAGTAGGACCCGACATCATATTAATCATGCATAAAGGCCTGCGTTTTTTTTGTTTCACTCACTACTTGGAAGTAAAAGTATATTTCAATCTAACTCCTTCTATATTGAAGATTAACTATCATATGTTTTTTATTTGGACTTTGTGACTATTATGTTTGTTAGAGCTTCATTGCCAACGATCATTGCATTATCATTATATATTCTTTTTGTAAGTATGGCATGGCATCTTGGAGATATCAAGTTGTAAGATTTTCAAACAACTAATTATATTGACAATATTGTATTTGATTTTGGAAGGCTGAATACTTTTAAAGCAAAAATGTGTTATGGTTATTCCATATCAAAGGTACGCATCTAAGTATTTTTTTTCTCCTCAAGGCTTTGGGGATACTTATATGAAAACTTTTGTCTTTATTTTTCAACTTTTGTTTTTTATTTCATTTTCTGTGTGCTTTTAGAAATATGCCAATCAAGAAATTTATTTAGCAATTTGTTTGTAATGTTGAATTTTATTATGTTCATTATTTTTCATTTAAAAGATAAAGAGTTTTTCTTTTCTCTGTGAGTATGGCTTTTGGAATTCCATATCATCATCAATATCACCAAAGTCTTGTCCCAATTATATTGGAGTCGACTGTATAAATTTTTTCTTTCATTCCGACTTATTCTGAGCTAAATCCTTAGAAGCACATATAATCAAATAAAATCATTTAAAAAACGATTCAAATTGTCAATACTTTTATATGTTTTATTCTTCATCATATTATATTATTCATAATTACTCAACTTTGTCAATTTTTTCATTATTATCCTACATAATGAAGCCATTCTTCCAACCCTACATACTAAATAATTTGATTGGCTCATTTTTCATGTTAATCCTTTAGACATTGAGTTTTTAAAGTTCTACCCTAATTGTGATTATGATATAAACTATATATTAATATTCATTTACAATTCATTTAAATAGTAATGCAAACTTTTTATTAAAAATATATATTTTCTTAACACATGCCTTTTGCACTTTCTTATATTCAATGGCACCTTCTCATTGAACATCAAAGCATTCATCCATCCATTCTAACCAGTTCATCATCGGCACTCATCAAGCTACTAGCTCATCAGTATTTCTATTTATTATTTTGTTTATATATATATATATATTTTAGAGTAACCTAATTTTTCTTTTAACCTTTGCATTGTTTTAATTGTCATCCGCTTCTAAATTTTAAACAATTTATTGTTATTTTATATATAGTCTTTCCTTCTGCCCAGGCCTTTTTTGCTAGTATTAATAATAGTAGTACAATCTATAATAGTATGTGTCATATTAATGGATTATCAACAAAAAGTTGCCCAATAATTACTTAATCATTCATAATGGCAAAAAATTGGAGAACATCACCAATTAGAAATAAGAATATAATCATGATGTGAACGTCACCAATTAGAAATAAAAATGTAATCATGATGTGATTATGTGATAGGTACACAGTTGTAGCAAACCAAGTTAATGTTATGGTTAGACTCTAACATAGTTTGAATCTACCAAGTTTCCTAACATGATGGGCCCCATTAGATTTATTCTTTCAATTAAACTCCTAAGACATCCCTGAAATTAATTATGGGATGATTCAAACCGTGTAGAGAGATTTTAGGTAGTATCGGGTGGAGTATGGTATGTCTATGGTGGAGAGATGCTAGGGAGAGATTTAGATAGAGATATTATGAGAAATAGACTTTAAGTATGCATATGCCTTTATTAATTGGATCCCACATGTCGCTCTCCCGTTCTCTTATACAAGGTGGGGAATTCTATATATGTTTACATATATATATAAACTAGCGCTTCAAGGCCCGCATTGGTTTAATTATTTTATTATTTATAAATATTTTCATAAATTAAAAACTAATATTAACATGATATTCATTACACAATCATAATCTTAAACACTTTAGTGTATTCTTCAAAAACTAAATATTATATTTGTAAAATTAAATAAAGAAGGAAAATAATTTACTTGTAAAGTTTTAATAGAATATTAATAAGAAAAAGTTTGATCATATTTCCTTTAATCCGTAAATTCAACTGAAAAGAAAAAATATATTACCTAGTAAAAAGAATTCAATGGAATAGTACAATATACAAAGAATTATCAGGCCAACCAACCCTCTCATTAATATTATTGTTATTATTTTTTGATAAGTTGAAATGGACTAGAAAAGAAAAGGACCCACACCCAATGTGGCCCATCGGAGAAATATATGTATTATATGATTAAAATAGGTAAGTGGCAGGCTTTAAAGAATAAGAATGTAGGGTGTCTGAGACTTGGCCTAATTAATAACCCACCTTGAGAATATGGTTCAATTAAGTGCAACATGCGATTCCAAAAACATAGCCCAAACTAGCATAGTGGGGGCTTCAATGATGGGCTTGGGCTAAGCCCAATTATGAGCAAAGATCTTGTAATATGTTTAACAATGATTCTTAGTTACAAACTTTAAAATAAAATATATATTATTTAAAGATTAAAGTCACTTTCAAAAAAGTGTTCAAGAATGATTTTTAATGAGACTTATTTTGAGTCCGACAAAAATAATTGCAACAATGGCCATCCATGAGCTATGAAGGGGATTAGGGGCACATGAGGCAGTCCTTTTCCAAAATGAGATATTTAATTATCACTCATAATATTTAGAACCATTACAAAAAAGAAATTCCATTTTTCTATATAATTCCAAGCCTTGAATTAGATATATCTCAGACCCAAATAGTATATCTATCAAGTGGATGAACAAAGCCCAGATGCCTTACAATTTGGCCTAGATCTAGGGTTTTACATGGGCCATTTGATGTCTAAATACTATACTAATTAGGCCTCGCCCGATTTTGCACTGCCGATGGTTGGGTCATGTTTGCCCAGGGTGCATCAAAGTCCAAGTTAATACCCATTAAAAAGTAATTATATTTTAAAATAAAATTATTTAAATCAACTATAAAAGGAAAAAATAATTTTGAAAAGTTCATAGAAATACCCATAAAAAACCCAAAGAATATGGAACTAAAATAACATCAAATGTAAATTCAAGAAAAGAGTAAAGTCCTTATTGTTTGATCAAGCAAAAAAGAAAGCAAATCCATAATAATCCAATTTCATTATGAGACAATCATAATTTAAGTAAGGCATGTTATAATCTTAAATTTTTTCAAAAATATAATTACATTTAAATGAAGATACAAAAGCTTATTATTTGTATTAAAGGCAATATGTCAAAATAATGTAAAAGAAACTTAAATCTCACATATATCAAATTATGTGCACGGCCACATTGGTAAAATCATGGCTAAGAGAGAGAGAGAGAGAGAGAGAGAGAGAATTTAATAGGAAAAAATACAACATCACCATTTGCTTAACTTTTAGATGATATTCATAAGATTGAGATTACATAATGATAGAATTTTTAGCAGAAACTAGAAAAAGCCAGAAAAATAAAATTAAAATGTGTTTTTATATTTTAAAATTAAAATATAGAACATATTTTTATTCAACAATTCTTCTAAATGTGCAACAATTTTTTTATTAATTATTCTCTTAATTTGTCATTTAAAATGTACAACAAATTATTATTACTTAATCACTTTATGAATCGTCTAAAATATAATACCTGATCGCGTACCCAACTCAAAGCTGAGTGGATATTGGATCAAAATCAACCAAAGGATGACATTAACATGCAACAAACTTTCGATGTGTGCATGTTTTTCTTCTTATTTTTCCTTTGTAATGGTCGTCTTGTAATTTGAGATGGGGAGAGAAGTGTTTGGGATCAGTTGGGTGAAGTTATAGTGGAATGAGAGATAAATTAAAAAGAGATTTCCACAAGAGAATAAATAGGAAATCAAGGAGAGATTTTAGGTGGAAAGAAAAGATTTAGGAAATCGGTAGGAATGCCATGTGTCGTGCTCTCATTCTCTCTGGACAAAGGAGGAATTCTCTTAATATATATATATATAATAACTAGCACTTCAAGGCCCGCGTTGGATAAAAATAATTTAGTTTTATTATAAATAAAATATAAATGTATATTACCATATAAACAAAAAAATTTTAAGTTGAATTTCGAAAATCAAAGATTTAATGAAAGAAATTTATATTTCACTTCCTGCACATTGTAAAAGCACCATTGAATGAAACCCTTGCCAAATTATGGAGAACATAAGAGATAATAGTGTGTGGAGATTGTTACAAATAGCAGGTAGAGATCACGCCCAATAGGTGGATAGATTGGTCAGATTACTATTTACAAATAGCAGGTGAAAAGTGATTCCTCTTAGCAACAAACAACAATGATAGTACAGAAGTTGATTGTGCATATGAAGCAGTAGAATTGGTAGAAAAAGAAAAAGAAATACACATAAAAATGAAAAAGTTAAATTCAATCCTTACCCTATAAGCTGTGGTTGCTAAAATATCTCATTGATCAATGGTTATTATTGTTCTCTATCCTTGATATTATGTTGGGTAATCTCAAAAGCAATAGTGAAATCCGGGTTGGAATTCTTTACATTTTAATCAAGATTTTGGTATGGATTTCGGGTCAATTTAGAATTAGGGGTTTAGGTACCCAAATTCAAATTTTCTTTTTTAGTGTGTGCCCTTCTTTATAAGTAGGGGTGGTAATTGGTGTAGTTGGGTATAAATAGGTCTAGTGGACAATATACATAGCAACTTGTTTGTATTTATATGAAAAGTCAAAAATAAAAAATAAAATAAAAATTGTCTACTAATGTGCCAACTACCCTAGTGGAGCCGATCTCATCATTGTCAAGTATGCAATAAAGATATTTTCAAAATATGGAAATGGTCATGAATAGGCCACATTTGGTCTTAAGCTTAAAAATTATATTAGAAGTGGCATATTTCAAAAGGGTTGGAAAATCTAACCTAACCTAAGGTCTAATCTGTGCCCCTATTTACAAGTAAGGGAGGCAAATGGTGTAGTTGGATATAAATAGGTCCAGTTGACAATATACAAAGCAACTTGTAAGTAGGTATTCATATGAAAAGCCAAACATAAAATTGAAAAAAGAAAATTTAACATAATGTCTCCTGATGTGCCTATTACCCAAGTGAAGCTGATCACATCATTGTCAATTATGAGAGAATGATATTTTTAAACATTGAATTACAATGGTTATGAATAGGCCACATTTGGTCTTTAAGCTTATAAAAGAGGGTTTATATTAGAAGTGGAATATTGCAAAAGCATTAGAAAATTTAACCCGACCTAAAATCTACTAATATAATATTTGGTTTTTTAAGAGTGCTCTAAAATATTTAAAATTATGATTGTGTAATGAATTTTATGTTAATACTAATTTATATATCATTAAAATATGTATAAATATTTTTATTTACAAATAATATATTGCGGGCCCTCCTTGATATTGTGTTGGGTAATCTCAAAAGCAATAGTGAAATCCGGGTAGGGATTCTTTACATTTTGATCAAGTTTTAGGTATGGATTTGCAACCCTTATAGATTTCAGGTCAATTTAGAGTTTGGGGTTTAGGTACCCAAATTCAATTTTTCTTTTTTAATGTGTGCCCTTGTTTATAAGTAAGGGTGGCAATTGGTGCAATTGGGTATAAATAGGTCTAGTTGATATACATAGCAACTTGTATGTATTCATATAAAAAGTCAGAAAAATAAAATCTACTGATGTGCCTACTACCCTAGTGGAGCCGAACTCATTATTGTCAAGTATGCAAGAAAGATATTTTTAAAATACGAAAATGGTCATGAATAGGCCACATTGGGTCTTAAGCTTATAAAAAGGGTCAATATTAGAAGTGACATATTTCAAAAGGGTGAGAAAATCTAACCCAACCTAAGATCTAATCTTTATTGCATAATCTAACCCTTTTCTAATATAGATCTGTATAGGTACGGTCAATTGGGTTAGGTTAGATTTTATCTATATAATTCATTTAAATGGGCCAGTCAAAGTTGATTGCATAGTTGGCTCGTCTAAGAAGCTTGGTCTTTAAATTGTGTTTTGGGATCAAGATTCAGGTTTGGATTTGAAACACTTATGGATTTTGAGTCAATTTAGAATTTGGGCTTTTGATACCCAAATTTATTTATTTATTTATTTATTTATTTTTTAATGTGTGCCCTTGTTTTTAAGTAGGGGTCGCAAATGGTGCAGTTGGGTATAAATAGGTCCAATTGACAATATACAGAGCAACTTGTAAGTATTCATATGAAAAGCCAAAAAAAAAAAAAAAAGGACATAATGTTTTACTGATGAGCTTACTATTGTATTGGCCGATCTCGTCATTGTCAAGTATGCAAGAATGATATTTTTAAAATTAGAAATGGTCATGAATAGGCCACATTTGGTCTTAAGCTTAAAAAAGAGGTTCTATATTTGAAGTAGAAGATTTCAAAACGGTCAGAAAATCTAACCTGGCCTAAAGTCTAATCTTTATTGGATAATCTAACCGACATCTAATATGGATCCATACAGGTGTGGTCAATTGGGTTAAGTTAGAGTCTATCCATATAATCTATTTAAATGGATCAATCAAAGTGGATTGCATAATCGGATCGGCTAAGAAGTTTGTTCTTTGAATTGTGTTTTGGGCTCAAGATTCATGTCTAGATTTGAAACCCTTAAGGATTTCGGTCCATTTAGAATTTGGGCTTTAGGTACCCGAATTCAAAATATTTTAATGTGTGCCCCTAATTATACGTAGGGGTGGCAAATGGTGTAGTTGGATATGAATAGGTCCAGTTGACAATATACAAAGCAACTTGTAAGTAGGTATTCATATGAAAAGCCAAACATAAAAAGAAGAAGAAGAAGAAGAAAATTAACATAATGTCTATTGATGTGCCTACTACCCAAGTGGAGCAGATCTCATCATCTTCAAGCATGAGAGAATGATAGTTTTAAACATTGAAAATGATACTTTTAAACATTGAAAATGTTTTTGAATAGGCCACATTTGGTCTTTGAGCTTACAAAAAAAAGGGTCTATATTAGAAGTGGAATATTTGGAAAGAGCTAAAAATTTTAACCCTACCTAAAATCTACTGATATAATATTTAGTTTTTTAAAAGTGCACTAAAATATTTAAAATTACAATTGTGCAATGAATTTTATCTCAATATTAATTTACAATTCATTTTAATATTTATAAAAAAATTATTTATAAATAATATAAAGCGGGCCCTGAAGCGCTACTCTGCTGCGTGCAAGATCATAAAAAGAATGCCGCTTGGCTAGAGATCACGGTGACTTTTCTACAAAAATCCATTAATGATTTTTTTTTCGTGTATTCTGAATCTTTTACCCAAATTATATAAACTAATTTCTCATCAAAAGGTCGGGAAAATGGCTCTTCGTATTTTGCTATGCGCATGTGAAATAAGGGGGATAACGTTCCACCTTATCACACTAAACAATCTGTTGGGGCTTATGGGTAATCGTGTGATTGTTTTGGGCCCCAGTTCCCAACACCCCAGTCACGAAAATTGGGACCTAAAATGAGCCCACACACAAGTGGGAAGAAGAGAGCAACACAATTTTTCCCGTTGACATTTGTCAAGTGAACTTTCCATCGGCGCCATGCACCAACTTTGATTTCCTCTTTATTTTGGATAAAATATATATAGGATTTAGAATGTATAAAATATAATGCCTTTATTAAGTGCACACCACTTGTTGTTCCCCCTCTCTCTCTCTAGCGCTGAAGGCCAGTACCCAACATGGGCCGAAAAAAAAAATAAAAAGAACATATATCGTAATATGAAAGCAATATTGAAGCATATTAGAATATATATATATGTGCTTGGATACAAATTATATATATTAAAGTTATAAGAACGGAGGCCTGTGAAGAGTACTACATCATCACCCTTTGTTTTTTTGTTTTTTTTCTAGAGCGCCATGTCACTATCTTAAAAATTAGGTGGCATTGACTTTGTAAAATCTCTCCTTTGCCACCACCAATATAACAATCATATTGAGGTTGATAATGCCTTCTTTTTTTCTTTTTCTTTTTTTTTAAAGAAGAGTTGCAAAGCTGGTTTGAGAAAAGCTTGCGAGTTTTGGAGAAGTGAAGCTTTATCATACTTCAGTTGAGGATAAGATTGTGGAAGAGAAGGAACGAACTAGAAGAGCAAAGCTTGCTAACATTAATAAACTGAAGCACAATGTTCTGCACAAGATTACTGCAATGAAGAAGAAGAGATGGAGATGCAAAAAAGTATCACTCTATTTAAAATATAACTTTTGTAGGCTGTCGTTCCCATGACTTCCTTTCTCCATTTGTATGGGCTCTTTTGGGTCCACTACCCCCTATGGTACAATAAAAAATAATCATATAAATAGGGGCAAAGATGAAAAAATTAATAAAATTAGATACATCTTGATATAAAACTTGTAATATCGCACCTATTAAAGCTTTGTAAATTACCAATTAAAAAGAAAGAAAATCAAATGGAAGCAAAAGGGAAAAAAACTATATCATTCAAAGATGAAAAAGGGAAAAGGAAAAAGGAAAAAAAATTATATCTCGTTGGAGCTCAATCTATTAGGGACATAATGTAGGGTGTTAGTGTAACTAAAATGAATTCTAGAAAAAAAAATAATATAGAAAAAAATAGTAATTTATCCTTTAATTAGCTTTCAACTTTCCATAAAGAAGTAAGGTATAAAACAAACTGTCATCATTCTTTGGAGTATCTCCTTATAGTCAAATGGAACCAGTCTAACAGCAACAAAAGCCAATTTATGAATCTTAGACAAATATCACAATACAATATTTATGGAATAGTCAGTCAAACTCCTTATATTGAATGTAAAGTCAAACTAAAGATCAAAATGAATAAATATCAATTATTAAAAAAAAACAAATTAGAATGGACTTATAACATTTATGTTTGAACCTTTGCACCTGCATTAAAAAGAAAAAAGAAAAAAATAGAATAGTAAGTAATTGCATTCCAATCAAACATAAAGCATTTGACATTGAATGAAGGTGATAACTTGAAAATGAACAATTAAAAATGCATAAAACAAATAATAAGTAAAATACCAATGCTCAACCAAGAATAATATCTCATTCATAACTACCAGAAAGGCATGGATTCCATGTTCATTACTTTGTTTTTTATTTTTATTTTTTCTTAAAGTGTCATGTTAGTATACATTAAGCTTTCTTTTCATTCCTTGCACTTCCCTTTTCACTACTTGCTATCAGTAATATGAACATAATTATAATAGATATAATGGAAGATGAACCCAAGAAACACCATAACAAACTGTGATGCAATCAAAATGTAAGAAATCCCAGCTATTGGAATAGCAGCATCGGGTTCAAGTGGGCTGTGTGTGGGGGGTGGGGGCATCCTGGCCGGGAGGTCATACTTCATGGCCCAAGATTCCGATGATTATCTTTTGACCATTTCTACAGTGGCCTGCCCTGCTGCTCATGAAGTAAAATGGCCCCGATTGATTGAACTCGTAAACCATGTTGCCATTGTTGTGGAGGGAGATGGGGTGGAGTGAATAACACTGGTCATAATCTTCTTCAGTCACCACCATCAATGAATCGTTGCTCTATCAAAAAATTGAATACAAAAAAGAAAAAGTAAGGTTACAATGGGGGAGAGAGAATCTCTAATATATATCTTGAAAAAGGGTTGTCAAGCAGCCACAATCTAACCGATCTATATCACACTTATGCTTGTTCTCAAAACAGGAAAGGATAAATGAGAGAGAGAGAGAGGATCAGTGGGTGGAAGGGGAGATTTTAGGGGTTGATTTAAAAAACAGGCAGACAGGGAGAGATTTTAGTGATTGATTTAAAAAACGGGTAGAGGAAACCAATGAGATTTAGAAATTGTTTTAAAAAAATGTGTAAAGAGAGATTTAACGGAATAAGGAAGAGATTTTAGGGGAATGAGGAAAAGAGATTTTAAGGAATGAGAAGGAGATTTTGAAATTGTGGAGGAGAGATTTTAAGGTGGCTTGATTAGATGAAAGGGAGATTTTAGAAAAGCCATTTTACGTGTAATTTTGTAGAACATTGATATAGCGCTTTAGAAAAAAAAGGTATTAATGTAGCATCTTTAAACCTTCATTCTCACAGCTTTAATATATATAATTTCATAATTTGATTCGATACTCATCCAACTATGATTATCAATAAAAGTGATTTACGTGGTTAAAAGAGAAGTTACACGGCATTTGTTCAATACTAATCTAGGGTTTTGAAGTTAGATCCATTATATAACTTTTTTTCTTAAGAATACCTGATATAGTTACCAAAATACCCTTGTTGTGAAGCTTAGTCCATGGCTAATCGACCTACCAATTCAATAAACTTCAAATTCAGAACATAAACCTAACAAAATCCAATTTGAGTGAAATTTTGACAGAAAGCCAGTACATGATCCTCTTATTTTCAACAATTTAGGTTTCAGAATTGGGCCTGAGTGACACTACCTAAAGAACACCCAATTCCAACAAGGTTGTTCTTATTGACTACCCACGTCAGAAGCTACTATCGTTTTCATGATCATCAACATATCAACCTCCTCCACTCAAATGTTGACAAAAGATTTAAGTGGATAACGATCAAGATCAATATATGCAGCTCCAACTTTATCATCCAACGGTGCCGCATTCTGCTTATCCCACCCATTCATTTGCTGGCCCCTCTACAGATGGACCACACCTTAACTTACCCATCCCATACAATTACAGTAGCCAGCAGCCACTCCATCATTAGGACAAATCAAACGGTTTCCATTACCAGTATGACAGATCTCTATGGGGCTATCTTAGTCAGATCAAGGGGCCCACCACAGACGTGGGACTTACTGGCCCCACATGTGAAGTTGTGGGCCCAACATAAATAAAGGGTAGGATGATTTCTCTTCCTCTTTATTCCCCCGACTGCGCGCACGCATCCGCGCCAGATCCAAAAAAAGAAGACGATGTTTGCTTCCGGTCTCCCTCCGAGCTCCCGCTTCCCGCATTCTACCGGCGTCCCCAAGCACCACCTCGCCGCCGCCGCCGCCGCGGCCGTCGTCCGCCGCCCCAAGCTGCTCGGCGTCCTCCTCCGCTCCTCCTTCCAGGTGATCTTCTGCCCCTAATTCACCCCCCCACCAAAATCGCGTGTTACCAATATCTCCTTTTTCCCACCCCGTTCGTTCGATTCATCTATGATGTCAACAAAAATCCAAATTTGAAGAGATTACTCAAAGAATTGGAGCACCCCAAGTATCGATTTCTGAACATGAACCCGTAGATTACATAGAAAACTTGTCTTGTTTGCTTATTGGGTTGAAATAGCGTCAACTACTTGATGTTTCCATTTTCTCAGTGGAACTTGTTCTTTGTTTAATGGGTATGGATGGTGATTTATTTTTTCTGGGAGATTGTATTGAAATCTGTATGAGGATGGGAAGAATAAGCTTAAGAAAGCAATTAAAATAATTAGCAGTCTGATGTTTGATGGTTCAACTTGTTGCAAGGGAGGTGACAATCATTTGTTGAAGTTGATTATTTCTTTTAGCTTTTCTTTTCTTTTCTTTTGATTGGTTTGGAGTTGAAAGTTAGATTGTTCAGTGAGAAAGGAATCTAAGATCTTTTTTAGTCTCAAAAGTGTGTGCAGTCCTGTTAATAGCTGCTTCAACAAAAGAATTTGGCATTTCTATTTTTATGAGTGGTTAAGAAAAGATGATTACTAATTTTATGTTTTTATCTGACAAATGATGATTCCCTGTACATTTCTACTTTTAAGTAAGAATTCAATTTACAATGTCAATTTTTCGAAACCAAGCGAATAATCAAGTAGAACTAGAAAAAAACCTTAGCTCGAATAATTAAGTAGAACGAGAAACAAACTCAGTTCAATTTCCGTACCACGACATTTCTCTATTCCTCACTGATATCCTTGAAATGAACAGGAATTCTATCGCTTTCACTCTTGCAGCATCAAGGATTTCTGGCATGAAAGATCACTTCTAACGAAGAGCTGTAATTTTGTGGAAACGTTGCCTGGCTTTCTCTCAGGATCATTTTCTTCTTGCTTATACTTCTTTAGTGGGAAGGAGAGTGAAGAGGGCTTGGGTGACAAGGGAAAGTCACATTTGGGTACTCCAGGTGGAAACTCCTCCAATGAAAGGCTGTGGACAAATGCTCTGCTTGCAATTAATGTTATGTGAGTTTCTTCTTTCATGGCAAGGCATGTTATTGTCGCTGGGTTTCTTTGAACTTGCTTATTTAAGGTAAATGAACTTTATTAACATTCCCCAATTTGAATCAGCAAGCTCCCTTGGTGATTAGCATGGGATGGTGTGCATACAACCCTGCCTTGAACATGGGGTTTATACCTTTGTTATAAATTGTGTACGGGCATGCTTAAATCTGACACTGTTACAGGGTGCCCAATCCAACAAAACTTAAAAAAGAAAAAAAAGAGAACAAGAGAAAAAAGAGGATCACAGTCCACAGAATATGCATTTATTTTAAATGGAGTTATAAGTCTAAACAATAAGAATGTGAGAAATAACATAGTTAGAAATTAGTATACAAATCTTATTTTAAGCAATGATGTAGTAATCACTTATCAGCATTATCATTAACGCCTTATCCAAATTCCCATCTATTTGGAGTTGGCTTTGTGAATTTTACATTTGCATTTAACCCTATATTAAGCCCAGTTCAATCAAGAAATAAGAATCCAAAGTTTAATTCAAATTTCAAATGATTAGGGAAAAAATATATCGATATTTTGTGAATTGTGAAGCACAATACAATGTCTAAAGTCTAAACCAATACTAGAATAATCCAGATGTGTTGTTATGAACCTGATGTTTGAATCCATGTTGACATGGGTCAAAAACACATGCTTTGTTTATTTTCAACAGCACACGTAGCAGTTTCTGCATCAACAGCGGCAGCGGCATTGGCATTGTCATTGTTGTCATCAATCATCATGATATTCTTTTCTTTATGCTTTTGTTTTATGGATTTTCTATTGCCAGAGCTTATGCTGCTCAAATTGCAACTGATGGGAAGCTGATGTTGTGGGGAGCTAAGGTTGGAAAATAAACATTCAATTTCTAGCATTCTTGAAAGCAGCATTTTGTTTTGTGGGCACATCTCAGTTGCTACAATTTACTAAGATTGCAGATTAACAGCTTAATTGATGAAGGAGAATTATGGAGATTGGTTACTTCATCCTTTCTACATGCAAACGTTGGCCACCTCCTGGTCTGTTTCCAGCTCTTATCTTGAAATTTTCTTTAAAACTGTAGCCAAACCTTATGTTCTTGAAACATTCGATTGTTCAGGTCAACTGTTATTCTTTGAACTCTGTTGGTCCAGCTGTGGAGAAATTCAGTGGGCCCAGAAGATTTCTCACAGTATATTTCACTTCTGCCATTGCAAGTAACAACTAGCATCATTTGTCTTTACATATTTTTCATGCAAACCACTACTTAGAGGAGTTCTGATTTATATTTTCAACTACAACAGGTTCGACACTGAGTTACTACTTGTGCAAAGCCCCTGCAGTTGGTGCATCAGGAGCTGTTTTTGGATTGGTAGGTGCCAAATCATTCTTTTTTAAATCTGTGTTCATACTAATGGCGAGGCAGAATATGATCCTCAACCCAGAACCTGCATATTATCCTCCAATTTTAAGTTTGTACATGTTGACATCATGCTTTGGCGGGGTGTGTGTGTGTGTCTAAAATCAAGTTTGACTGACCAAGATTCAAGAACGACATTCAATGGGCCCTGTCATGGGTAATTAAGTCCCCGGAGATCTCCCGTGCCGAACAATTCTAACTCTTCAACAGAAAGCCTGGTTTGGTGTTTGCGGTACCTCCATATTCACGGCCTTGTTAATTAAATTTTACTTTTAATTCTTTGATAGCCAGTTTCCTTATTTCAGTCCATTGTTTGATCCTTTCATCTTCATATGCTGGTTCATCTGATCTGTTTTCTGTTGCATTTCTCAGTTCTATCCCTGTATCCTCAAATCTCCAAGCATTGACATTGTAATCTCCATTCGAAATGTCTGCTCTCTTGCTCTCTGGTTTTATGAATTCTGGGACCCTCCACATATTGATATGGATCATATCTTCATGGCTTATGTAGTGTACAAATGGTGCAGTGACCTTGACTTTTGATCATCTGACCACATCATGGGTGGATTTTTCTCCATAGTGCCATGTTGACATACTGTTGATAGCTTTAGAAAGAAAAAAGTTGCAAATATCCGTATTCAATGTATAGGTCAAACATAGGATGGCCAAGTTCTTCAAATCTGGGTTATTTTTTGGATATATTCCATCTATAATGCATCTTGTTGCGTTGTGGGATCGCCAAACCATGGGCTTTACATGTGTAAAATAAGGGTTCATGCATACTACATTTCTTATGTCTTCAAATGTACTCATGTTGTAGATAACCTCAGATCCACTAAAAGCAAGTTACTAACTGAACATGCTCTTCTTTTGTTTTCTTCAACTCCATGCTTATGCATTTGTCAACCGTCGACAGGTTGGTTCCTTTGCCATGTTTGTTTTGAGGCATAGAGATCTTGTTCGGGGTGCGAAAGAAGATTTGCAACAAATTGCACATGTGCTTGCCCTAAATTTGGTATTGTTTCCCATTCTAAATTAAACGTGTACATATATAATTCTGCAAATAGATGTTGAATTGTTGTTAACATCCTATTGCAGGTGATCGGGCTTTTGTCAAAAGGCATCGACAACTGGGGTCATGTAAGTTCAAAGCAGCACAACCATTACTATGTCTTTTTCTTTCTAATTTTTTGATGTAGGACTTTCATTTTCAGTTAGGGGGCCTGCTTGGTGGGGCTACCATTTCATGGTTTTTGGGCCCAGCATGGAGATATGAATATCAATTAGGTAATCGGAAAGCAGTGTTTGTTGACAGAGCCCCTGTGTTCCGTTTATTGAACTGGAAAAGAAGGAAACACTAGTTCACTCAGGTACATTTTCTTGAACAATTTATGCTGGTGTAGCTGATATTTCCTTATTCCTGGATTTTGGGATTACTATGGGTTTAATTTTTCAATAGGGGCAGAGGTTCCTTCTGTGCTGATTGGGTGCCAAGAACTTCCTCACCTTGTTGCTTCTTTTTCTATTATTGAAGGTGATTTCTTCTCTGCTATTCAATGGTCCTCAACAGACTTCCATCTATCCTAGATGGTAGGGTGACTGCTGTGGAGATTCCTGTCTACAGCAGCTAACAAAGGCTTATCATCATCATTATCCTCATAGTCTCATTCCATCCATCCTGGGACAACTTGGCAAAGGCTTTTCTTTCCATCATATTCCACCTGAAGCAAATACGTTGCCAAATCAATTCAGAAAAAGAGGGAGCGGATCATTATTCATGACTCTAACTATGTGATATTTGATTTGTCATTTGTGCTTTTCATTTCAGGTTTTTTCGTTTCTTGTCCAACATTTCTCAACTAAATGACCCCTTGAATTGTAAAGCACAAGCAAATATAAAGAAGAATTTTTATTTTGTTGGGGAACTACTTAGCAATGTGATTATCAACTGATTACTTAAGAGCCTCAATGGGCCAAGTTTTCGAGCATGTGCCATTTTCCAGTTTCAGTTTAGAGGACAGATATGTACAGAGATAAACATCTGCAGTAATCATCAAAAGGGCTCTAAATTGAGGCTTCATATTTTCTACTTTTCTACCAGCATCTCAATAGGTTATCTGATTGTCTGAGTAAGTGGTGTAATCTCTCCATTGTAGTGCTTGTCATGAATGGTAGGAAACTGGATCTGACAAGAAAATTGGAATTTTTCTCCAAGGTTTTTTTGTCTGGTCCTATGTGATACGAATGTGATGCACATTGCATGTGCATTAGTCGTTACCAATACATATTGCGGATACAGCTGGCGCATATCAGTATGAGGAGTGATGTTATTTTTGGCATGGGGACCTGAATAGACCATCTCACCACCTCTTACAAGAAAGAGAACACCTAAGCCACTGAGCAGGAGCCTATATGTTTCTAAACAGTGTCCCTTAAGCATTCATCACTGGAATCCGTTCTTGTTAGCACATGGGTTCATTGTGATCATTTTATCCCTTCACAAACACCTACCTCATTCGAGTTGGCAATAAACACTAGCTTAACAGTTTTAACACTGGGATCATTGTATTGTATTGTTATTTGGGCAGCTCTAATCCACTCTAACAAATCAATTCCTATGTCTTCTTGAAGAGGGTCAAGCATTCGGGTTTATCCCACAATTTAAGTGGGTGCTTTCTAAGAAGCAATTGTAATTTTTAATTTACAACCTTCAAGGAATAAAAACGAATAATGGTGTATAGTATGATATTTCCGTTTACTGTAAAAAATTGCATGAGGAAATGGAATTCAATTGTTGAGAGTTTCTCTTTTGAACTTAGATCCTTGGAGGGTTGCATTTAATATTCCAGCGTGAACTTTCCAAACTGTTACAATTACAATCAAACAAGGCCTTAGCTGTATACGCAACATTTTCTAGTATCGGATATAATATAAGCTGAAAAATGGCTGGGGTAGATAATAAATATTACATAGGTAATGCTTTTGCAAGATATTTGCATTAGAAGTAAAAAGAGAGTAGTAGTAAATAAAATGGACCCTAAAACAAGGTGGAGAGATTTGAAAGGGAAAGAGCAAATATATTTAAGGACAAAATGATTGAGAAAGGAGAGTGAAATATTAAAGGAGAAATTACAGTAATGTGGAATCAAATGGCTAATTGCATTAAGAATGTTGCAAAGGAGGTACTTGGAGAATCAAAAGGGAAGAGACATATTAATAAAGAAACATGGTGGTGGAGTATGGAGGTTCAGGAAGTTATTCGACAACAAAAAAAATATTGCTACAAAATTTGGCAGGAGACTAAGAGTATAGAAAATTTTGAGTTGTATAAGAAGGCAAAGAAAGAAGTTAAGAAAGTAGTAAGTAGTGCAAAGTTCAAAGCATACGATGACCTTTATAATAGGTTGAGAACAAGAGAAAGAGAAAAGGATATTTTTAAGCTTGAAAAAATAAGAGAAAAGAAAAGTAGGGACTTAGATCATGTTAAATGTATCAAGGACAATGAGGAAAATATTTTGGTGAAGGACAACGATATTATAGAAAGGTGGAAAGAATATTTTAGTAAACTTTCAAATGAAGAATATTTGGGCGATACAAGAGTGGAGGAGGATACTTCATTACAAGAGTATACTTTTCTCCGTAGAATTAGAGGGGTGGAAGTGAAGGAAGCATTGAAGCGAATGAAGACAGGAAAGGCAACAGGCCAAGATGGTATTCCGATTGAGGTATGGAAATGCTTAGGAGAGGTTGGAGTAAGTTGGTTATGTAGACTATTCAATAAGACACTTGTGACAAAGAAAATGCCGGATGAATGGAGAAGAAGCATTGTAGTACCTATATATAAGAATAAAGGAGATATACAAAATTGTACCAATTATCGAGGGATTAAACTTATGAGTCACACTATGAAGTTATGGGAGAGAATAATAGAGCAAAGACTGAGAAAAAAGACTAAGATTTCGAAAAATCAATTTGGTTTTCTGCCAGGGAGATCAACTATGGAAGCTATCTTTTCACTTAGGCAATTAATGGAAAAGTACGGAGTAAAAAGGAAAAATCTGCATATGGTCTTTATCGATTTGGAAAAAGCCTATGATAGAGTACCGAGGAATTTAATTTGGTGGGTCTTAAAGAAAAGGAATGTCCCAAGAAGTTACATTGAAATTTTAAAGGATATGTACGAAGGTGCAATAACAAATGTGAAAACCACATGTGGAGAAATGTGCGGATTTCCTATGACTATAGGCTTACATCAGGGATCATCCTTAAGCCCTTATCTCTTTGCATTAATTATGGATGAGTTAACTGTGTATATTCAAGAAGAAGTACCATGGTGTATGTTGTTCGCAGATGCTATAGTATTGGTGGATGAATCAAGAGAAGGTGTAAATGCAAAGCTTGAGAGATGACGGAGGGCATTAGAATCTATAGGCTTTAAAACAAGTCGTACAAAGACAGAATATATGGATTGCAATTTCAGTGGACATATACAAAGTGTTGAAACCACTGTCAAAATTGAAACCCATGAGATACCACGTAAAGATTCTTTTCGGTACCTAGGCTCGATGATTAGTAAAGATGGGGAGATTGACGAAGATGTGGAGCATAGGATAAGAGCTGGATGGCTGAAGTGGAGACTAGCTTCGGGAGTACTTTGTGATAGACAAATGCCAATAAAATTGAAGAAAAAATTTTACAGGACTGTTGTTAGACCAGTTATGACATATGGAGCAAAATGTTGGCTAATTAAGAAGACACATATTCATAAGATGGATGTAGTGAAAATGAGAATGCTTAGGTGGATGTGTGGTAAAACTAGGAAAGATAAAATTAGAAATGAGCGCTTTCGAGAACATTTAGGTGTAGCACCAATAGGAGATAAGATTAGAGAAACTCGTTTAAGATGGTTTGGGCATGTTGAGCGTAGGCCAGTAATAGCACCGGTGAGAAAAAGTTTGGATATACAGGTGGAGGGTCCATCAAAAGGTAGGGGTAGGCCGAAGAAAACATGGATGGAAGTCATTAATTCAGATTTAAAGAAGTTGCATTTATCGAAAGATTTAGCTCAAAATAGAACGGAATGGAGAAATAGAATTCATATAACCGACCCCAACATAGTTGGGATAAGGCTTTGATGATGATGATGATGATGAATGCTTTTGCAAGATGAGTTGTGGATAACAACGGAGACAACCATGAACCATACCAGTGGTTGTGCATAATCTTGATCGAACTTAAAAGTAGACCCAGTCCTGACCTGGACTGATGGTTTGAAGAGAGTTAGCGCACCAATCCGAGCCAACCCTTTTTTTTTTTTATCATAACGGTAATTTTTTTTTATTAAAGTAAAAAGGCTGGTTCCAAAGAGAAAACAATTAAAAATAAAAAATAAAAAAGTGCAAAGGAAACATAAAGGTAGATGAGTATTATACCCCACTCATTACAACAACTATAAGATACAACCCTCTCAAAGGAAAAATGTCTCAACACCTTGCTTGGCTAAAGTATCCACTATCATATTTGCTGACCTACTTTGGTATTGAAAGCTAACATTAATGTTAATAGATAATGCCCGAATTTTATTAAAGATGAATTGGAACTTCCATGGTAGTAACTAGAAAAACATCGGAGAAATTCCAAAGTAGCTCTAACCTCCGCTTCATTAGAATCACAAACCCTCACATATTTGGAGAACATAAATAAAAAATCACTATTTCAATTCTGAAGCAATCCCCTAATTCTAGCCAGTCCCTGCTTCCTTCTCACAGCCCCATCAACATTATACTTAAAACAACCAATAAGAAGAGGAGATAAAAAAACAGATTTTCTCATTTTAATTCGGCGATACCCTATACATGATTTCCAATTCGAGCCAACTCATTGACACCAGATTTGAGCGGGCCCTTCCGTATTCAATAATTTATTTATTTATTTATTTATTTATTTATTTATTATATATATAAAGTTCGTATGCGTGAAATCTTTGACCCAATCCGACTAATGTGAGGTTTAACTCAATAAATCCGCACAAATGCACAAATGGAAAATTCTGCGATTTCTGAACAAAGACATAGGGCACTTGTGTTTACATGTGGGTGGTTCAATCACAAGGAAGTATAGGTGGTTTGAGTGGTCTCCCATGCCCACACTAACGAGTACTTGGGTTGTTTGTCTGTTTGATTAAAAAAAGCGAGAAAGCCTGAACTGGCTCCCATGTGGCCGTTGGGTCATGCGTTTTCCATGATACCAAAAGTCAAAAACAGATTGTTTCTGTTTCCGGGCTGCATATACTTCAGAAAACAGCATTACTTGCAATAGCAGTAGCAAGAGTAGCAGCAGCAGTAGAGAAGCAATGAGAGCAGCAGCAGCAGCAGCAGCGAGCTTAGCTTTGGTCGCTCGACGAAGGCCCTGGGCAATGTGGGCATTTGGCCCTCTGCCCGTGCGGCCTTTTTCATCATTCCAGGAGCAGTCGACGAGTCGAAACCTCGTTCTATATACAAAGCCCGGATGCTGTTTGTGCCAAGGCCTCAAAGAGAAGCATCAAGCAGCCTTCTCTTTGGGTGGCCCTGATTCCCACTCAGACTTTCAACTGCAGGTCCTTCTTCTTCAATTCACCATCTTTTTGCGTTTGACGATTGATTCTCTTTGGGTTTTGAATTGGGTCCCTCTTTTTTTCTTTTGAAGATGAGGGACATTCCGACCAGGAGCTACCAGTACGAGATACCTGTCTTGGCCAGTATGCTCTCTAATGATACCGAGGTCTGCTTCTCCTTGTAAATTTTGCTTTTGGGGTTGTTCTGATTTCTGGGTTCATGGAGTTTCTTTGTTTCAAGCTAGTAAGAACTCAGTTTGCAAGATCAAATTTTCCGAAACCAAGCGAATAATTACATAGAACCAGCAACAGAGTTAGTTCATTCTCTATTCCTCACTGATATTCCTGAAATGAACAGGAATTCTATCACTTTCACTCATGCGCCATCAAGGATTTCTGGCGGGAAAGATCACTTCTAATGAAGAGCTTTACTTTTGTGGAAATGTTGCCTGGCAGTGGCTTTCTCTCTGGATCATTTTCATCTTGCTTATGCTTCATTAGTCGGAAGGAGAGTGAAAAGGGCTTGGGCAACAAGGGAAAGTCGCATTTGGGGACTCCAGGTGGAAACTCTTCCAAAAGGCTGTGGACAAATGCTCTGCTTGCAATTAATGTCATGTGAGTCCCTTCTTTCAGGGCAAGGCATGTTAAATGGACTTTAGACCATTCCTCAATTTGAATCAGCAAGCTCACTTGTTGATTAGCATGGGATGATGTGCATACAACCCTGCCTTGAAAATGGGGTGTATCACCTATTTTCATACCATGCCTTTGTTATCAATTGTGTTTGGGCATGTGAAAATCTGACACTGGTACAGGGTGCCCAATCCGACAATACTAATAAAAAAAAAAAAAAGAGGATCACAACAATATCAATCTATTCTAAACAAAGTTTTAAGTGTAAATAAAAAGAAATGCAGGAAATGACATAATTAGAAATTAGTGCACAACTCATATTTTAAACAATAATGTAGTAGTCTCTCATCATTACCACCATTGAAGCCTTATCCAAATTCCATCTATTTGGAATTGGCATTTCCATTCTACCCTATATTAAGCTAGGGTCACTCAAGCAATGAGAATCCAAACTTCAATTCAGATTTCAAAGGTAAAAAAGTATACTGACATTTTGTGAATTTTGCAGCACAAAACAATGTCTAAAGTCTTATACTAGAATTAATTCAGATGTGTTGTTAAGAACCTGATGTTTGAATTTCAACATCGATCAAAAACACATGCAATATTTATTTCGAAAGCCCACGCAACAGTTTCTATGACTGCATCAACAGCAGCAGCAGCAGCAGCAGCAGCATCGTTATCGTCATTGTTGTTGTCAACCATCATGATGTTCTTCTTCTTTACTCCTTTGTTTTATGGATTTCCTATTGCCAGGGCTTTTGTTGGTGAAATTGCAACTGATGGGAAGCTGCTGTCTTGGGGAGCTAAGGTTAAAACATTAATATTCATTTTGTAGCCTTCTTGAAAGCAGCATTTTGTTTTGCGGGCACATCTCAGTTGCTGCAATTTACTATGATTGCAGATTAACAGCTTAATTGATGAAGGAGAATTATGGAGATTGGTTACTTCATCCTTTCTACATGCAGACATTGTCCACCTCCTGGTCTGTTTCCAGCTCTATCTTGAAAATTTCTTTTTAACTGTAGCCAAACCTTATGTTCTTGAAACATTTGATTGTTTAGGTCAACTGTTATTCTTTGAGCGTTGTTGGTCCAGCTGTGGAGAGAATCAGTGGGCCCAAAAGATTTCTCATAGTATATCTTACTTCTGCCATTGCAAGTAATAACTAGCATCATTTGTCTTTACATATTTTTCATGCAAACCACTGCTTAGAGTTCTGAGTTTTATTTTCAACTACAACAGGTTCGACGCTGAGTTACTATTTGTGCAATGGCCCTTCAGTTGGTGCATCTGGAGCTGTTTATGGATTAGTATGTGCCAAATCATTCTTTTTACCACTATGATCATACTAATGGCAGTGCATAATATGATCCTCAACCTAGAACCTGCATACTATCCTCCAGTTACAAGTTTGTTCATGTAGACATCAAGCTTTGGTGATACCAATTAAATAAAAAAAATAATGCTTGGTTGATCAAGATTCAAGAACAAATTTCAATGGGCCATGTTATGGGTAAATAATACCCCAGAAATCTCCCCCGCTGAACAATTCTAACTCTTCAACAGAAAGCCTGGTTTTGTGTTTGCAGTACCTCCATATTCATGGCCCTGTTAATTTTATGTTACTTTTATTTCTCCGATAGTTTCCACATTTCACTCCATTGTATCATCATTTCATTTTCATATGCTGGTTCATCTGATCTGTTTTCTGTTGCATTTCTCAATTATATCCTTCTGTCCTTAAATCTCTAACCATTGACATTGTAAGCTCCGTTCAAATTGGCTGTTCTGCTCTCTGGTTTTAGATTCTCCACCTCTGGATATGGATCATTTCTTCATTGCTTATGTAGTGTACAAATGGGGCAGTGACCCTGACTTTTGATCATGGGTAGATTTTGCTTCCAAGGGCTGTGTTGAGACACTGTTGATGAATTCATAAAGAAATAGGTGCAAATAGCCAATGTTTGATTGTTAAGTTCTTCAAATCTGGGTAATTCTTGGATATAGTCCATATATAGTGCATCTTATCACATTGTGGGATCATCAAACCATGGGCTTTATAGTTTACATGTATAAAATGCATACTATACATTTCTTCTGTCTGTACATGTCTTCATGTTTTAGATAACCTCAGATCCACTAAAAAAATGACCAATTGAACATGCTCTTCTTTTTCTTTCCTCAACTCCATGCTTATGCATTGTTAGTCTTCACCAGGTTGGTTCCTTTTCCGTGTTTGTTTTGAGGCATAGAGATCTTTTTCCCACTGTGAAAGATTTTATGCAAAAAGTTGGATATGCGCTTGCCCTAAATTTGGTACTGCTTCCCATTCTAAATTAAATGTGTGCATATACAATTCTGAAAATAGATGAGGATAACATCCCTATTGCAGGCTTTTGGGCTTTTGTCGACTGACATTGACAATTGGGGTCATGTAAGTTCAAAACAGGACATGCCTTTACCTCCATCTTTTCTTTCTAATTTTTTAATGTAGGACTTGCATTTTCAGTTGGGAGGCTTGCTTGGTGGGGCTACCATTTCATGGTTTGTGGGCCCAGCAGGGAGTTATGTATATCCATTTGGTGATTCCAAGGGGATTGTTGACAGAGCCCCTGTTTTTCGATTATTGAACTGGAAAAGAAGGAAACCCTAGTTCACTCAGGTATAATTTCGTGAGCAATTTATCTAATACTGCTGATTTTTACTTATTCCTTCTTTATGGGATCACTATGGCTTTAATTTTTCAATAGGGGCAGGAGTTCCAAGCCATGCTGATTGGATGCCACTGACTAACTTAGCTCGGTGCTTCCTGTTCTATTATTGAAGATGATTTCTTTGCTATTCAGTGGTCTTCAACGGACTATATCTATCCTTGATGGTAAGGTGATGGCTGTGGAGATTCCTGTCCTAGAATCTGACAAGAGGCTTGCCATCATTGTCACCGTAGTCTCATCCCATCCATGTTGGGTCAGCTTGACAAAGCATTTTCTTTCCATCATGTTCCACATGAAGCAAACCATCATCAAAGTCTTGTCCCAACTATATCGGGTTCGGCTACATGAAATCTATTTCTCCATTCCAATCTATCTTGAGCCCCGTGATACAATGCAAATTGGTTTGCTAAAGAGGGGGAGGATCATGATTCATGACTATATATCTGATGTTTGATTTGTCATTTGCACTTTCCATTCAGGATTTTGCCTTTTCTTCTCCAACACTTGTCATCTAAACAACCCCTTACATCTTAAAAAAATGCAAGAAAATATATAGAAGAATTTGTATTTTGTTGGGGAACTATTTAGCAATGGTAGATTGGATTGTGTTTTTAAGTGATTACTTCGACAGCATCTCAGTGAGCCAAGTCTTGGCCTTTGGGCCTCTGGGTTTTTAGGCCTTCCCCTTAGGTCATGACTGCATTTGGGACTTGCTTCTACACCTGATATTGGTAGTTCCACCGCTAATAAGGCCAGCTGACTACTACTGATTTTCTAGGCATTTGCCATGTGCTCATTTCAGTAAGAAGGATAGAGGTACGTGGGGAAAAATAAACATTGCAATAATCATCAAGAGGCCCCTAAATTGTGGATTGATGCATGTTGTCTACTTTTCCACTACCTTCATCAGACGCCCCGTGATTGGCTGTATGGGTGATCTCTCCATTGTAGGGCTTGGCAAATGAATGACATGAAACTGGATCTGAAAGGAAAATTGGAAAATTTTCCACTTCATGCATGGTTTCAAACATTGGCCAGTATAGACGGTATCAGTGCCTATACAGCCATTGCATATCACTACAAGGGGTGATGTTTTTTTTGGCATCCCTTTTTGTTTACTTATGGGCTCATTGTGATCATGCTATCCTTTCACAAACACCTACCTCCTTCAAAGTGGCACTAACACTAATACAGACAATGGTGACTGTTAGATTTTTCTTTCATAATAAATTTTTATGATATGTAGCCATTAAGCTTTTAGCAGCTAAAACTAAGTTAGGATCATTTTATTTTATAGCTATTGACAACAGACTGAATCGACTGTTATAAATTATTCCCTCTGTCGTCTTGATGGTCAAGCATCCAAGTGGATCCCGCAATAAGTTGGTATTTTCTTAGAGAAAAAGCCGTTTACAATTTAATTAAAGAGATAAGGGCGAACACCATAATTTGAAGTTGTAGGCATATGATTAATCTTCATTTATTCATCCTGTTAAAGACGATTAATGTTTGCATGACAGTTGATCGATAGCTTCAAAAATGAAAAAGATGTATCTGGAATTTGTAATATTCTAAATTACATCCTCTAAAGACAAAAACAAAAAAAAAAGAAATGAAAGAATAATGGTGCATGGCTATGATATCCCTGTTTAATGTGGAAAATTTCAGGAGGCACTAGAATTTAGAAATAAATTCTCAGGCAGGACCTCTCATGAATTTTGCCCTCTCCCCGGGGACCATTGGCACCAATCTGAATGGACTCCACAGCACAGGAGCACCTGAGCTCTTTTGAGAGAGTACTTGAAGATTGTCATTGGCAAAATCATTGATAGATTTTGCAACTTTTTTACTACAATCAAATAGTGCTATAAATTTGTACATCATTTCTAATACAGAGGGGATGCGATTTAAACCCACGTCATCAAAACTAAAAAGGTCAAAAAAAAAAAACTAAAAAGGAAAAAAAAAGAAAAAACTAATCAAGTTAGAAGCAAGTTCCGTGGTAGCTCAGTTCAGACCTGAACTGATTGCTAAAATCAGGTCAGCTTGGGTCCAAACTGATGGCTAAAATTAGGTCAGCACATCAACCCGAGCTAATCCGTTAGAACTCGTTTATTAATTTAACTGGTAGAGTGAAGTGAGATGAATAGTAATTTTAAAAGATAAAAAAATAAGAGGGGTTAAATCAATTCAATGATTAGATTTTATTTTTGAGTGAAAAAAAATAATATTTTGACTTTTTATGTTAAAAGTAAATATTTTTTATTAGTGGGATAGAAAAATAACTTTTTGACTTTTTTTTTGTATAAAACGGTAAAAAAATTTTTTAGAAATATAGTATTTTAATTTGACTTTTTTACATTATTGTATGTTGAAATGAAAAATGACTTTAACTTTACAATGATGCGAAATTAACAAACGGCCTCTTAACGCCATTATTGTATTTGTAGTTTGTAGCACATACTACCAAATGGAGGTTATGTCTTCTGTTTTCAGCACTCACTCGGCCTCAGAGAAAATGGCAATGGCAGCAGCAGCAGCAGCAGAAGCAATGAGACCAGCAACATCGACCTTAGCTTTGGTGGCTCGACGAAGCCCGAAGGCAATGTGGTCGTCATTTGGCCCTCTGCACGTACGGGCCTTTTCATCATCCCACGAGCAGTCAACCAGTAGAAAGCTGGTTCTGTACACAAAGCCCGGATGCTGTTTGTGTGAAGGCCTCAAAGAGAAGCTTCAAGCAGCCTTCTCTCTGGGTGGCCCTGATTCCCTCTCAGATGTTCAGCTTCAGGTCCTTCTTCTTCTTCTTCTTCTTATTCTTTAATTCACCTTCCTTCTGTATTTGTTGATTGAATCTTGTTGGGTTTTGAATTGGGTTCTCTCTCTCTCTCTCGTGGAAGATAAGGGATATTTCGACCAACTCAGAATGGGAGAGGAGCTACCAGTACGAGATACCTGTCTTGGCCAGACTACTCTCTGATGGAACTGAGGTCTGCTTCTTTTTTTTTTTTTGGGATTATTCTGATTTCTGGGTTTATGGAATTTCTTTGGTTTGAGATTTGGTTTTGATGATTTTGAGTCTTTCTTATTGTATGTCTTTATGTACAGTGAGGGGGGAAAGTCAACATGGGTGAAATAATAGTTGGGGTATTATCGATTCCATCAAAAATTTGGAGGTCTCAAACTTTTAGTTGGATTCAAATGATTTATTGTATGCATATCATTCTTAATTTTTTCAGGCCAAAGTCACAGCATAGATTGAATATGCCTACGCCCCACAAAAGTACTTTCCAATTTAAACAAACAATTCTGACTGACCCTATAGTGTTGTCCGAACTCTGCTCACAATGGAAACCATACCATACCATACCATACCATGATTTGTCTGTTGTGGAATGTGGTGACTATTTTCGTTAAGTATCTTAGACGATTGCAAAAGTTAGATGCTCAATTGGACATCTAATTAAGTTTTAGACTCATTTCACGTAGTGACATACTAAAATGAAATTCAACTTCACAACATAGGCTTGAAAGTTTGTGATAATTAAGCATTAAGATTTCTATGTAGCAACTTTATTTTCATTGTGAATGATTTTGAAGCCAGTTGTTCACACAAGACACTCTTCTTCGCAGGAAACTCTTCCAAGATTATCTCCGCGTCTTGGGGTTGAGCTCATCCAAAAGAAGATTGCAGCTGCACTGAAACAATAGGGAACTTTTGGACTATGGAGCTTTCTGTATTTGGCGTAGTGATCCACTATGCATTCAAGAGGATCTTTTGTATTGAAACTGTGATTCTTAGTTGAGTGTTTTGTGCTAGTGAAGCTCCATGTGAAGGATGCATAATAATTTCACCTTGCGCAATTTCTTGTTGCTAGCAGGTCTTAAACTCATGCGGTTGAACTTTAGGTGAAGCCCATGGTCCATCTTCTATGGCTTGTTCACTTCACCTACATACCAATCTGTAATCTGTTTTCTACTGCGGAATGTTTCCACTCTTGAGATATTCGTTATCATCATTGCCAACTCAAGTCGTGGACCATTGTTCCTGTATGCGTGTCTAATGAACTGAGCATGGTTAATTTCAGTTAAGGCCAATACGTTCAATCACAGAATGCATGAAACCATCGGCTTCTTCATTAGCAAGGTGAACATGATCTACCTGGAAAAAGAAGTGTGGGGCTTTGCCAATGATGGCTTACCTTTGTGATTTCATTATCTGGGGTAGGTTTGACCTTGTTTTTTCAAGCTGTGGATGGGCAGATGTCCATGGGCCTGATATTTTGGCCCAGTAGTTGGGTCCGGATCTGCCAAAAGACCTGACTGGATGGCTGGGCGAGGCCTTTTAAGTTGCTCATGGGCCATCACTAGACCCAACTTTTTTTCCCCTATTGGATGAACTCAAGCTTAAATGTTAGGCCCAATGAAAGAGGAGCACATGCATAAGCTTCGGCCTGGCTCCACCCAGCCTGTGTTTTATGTGACCCACACGTTTTATATTTAACGAGGGAAGGGTACGGCATACAAGATTACCATAACAAACTAGAAAGTGACTACCTAAACTGTACATTTGAGAGGCAAGAACCTGTTTGCACAAGGAGTTACAAGGACGTGTACATATATAACTTCAACTAAAGAAGAGAGCTCACTGCACAATATTTAACCCCAAAAAACGGTAGGAAAAAATGCCACGTGGAATGAGAACATACAACTTCTAGATTTATAAATTAGCCTTGACAGGTTTTTACATGCTGCAAAAAGATATTTTTTTAAAAGAAACAAAAAATGCATTTCTCAATAGTTTCTGGTCTTCATGTTTACAAACTGAAGCGGCCTGCCACCTTTGTGGCTTTGACCTGCAAACATCATGGCATCCACAGATTGCCTGCCTGTAGCCCACTCTTCTTAAGGGGCCCATGCCACATGCCATCGGACTCCAGTAAGTTGGGTGGATATGTGTATGTCAACAGAGCAAAACTGTATTTTGGCCTTGGGCCGCTGGTGCCTGTGTACAGAAGGGGTCGCCCAAAACGAGCAAAATGAACAGTGTATTCGCTTGGGATTCATTATAGAAGATTAAATATCAAGAAAACAAGCAGCACAAGTCGCCAGGCATTGTTGTACTGTGAACCGACAATATAACCTGCAACAGACAACAGAATGTGAATCAGTTATAAATATACACCATATTAGTCAAAAGTATCAAAAAAGTTCCAGATGGAAGTTTTATAGCATCAATATCAGCATTACAATGATGGCACTGCTGAAGAGTTAAAACCCAATATGCAAAATTTTCCTCCACAGATGTTGGCAATGGTTATCTTGTGTGAAAATAGCTTCCACCCATGGATATAGCGTGGGGCACCTTGTATTAAAAATGGAGAGAGATTTTCACACAAGATAGTTCCTGCGCAAGTCTGCAGGAGAAAATCTCTCCCCCAATATCGCAAAAGCTATCATATAAAGATCACTATCAATGTGCATTGAAATTTAAGGCGAGGGCAATTTCCCAGCATTTGCATTCTCTGAAATTAAGGTGAAAGTTTAATGAACTAATGATAGGTCTCTGTAAAGAAACCATATGGCTTTGGATAACTATCCTGTATGATGCTTTGTTAGAAACCCATGACACAGAAACATTGAAAGCACTCCACTTGGCCAGCCCCAGATTGATGGGATAAGGTGCTGGTGATGATGATGCAGGACAGTAGGTTTGTTGTATACTGCCTTAGGATTGTAAATGATCTCAAAAGCTTGAATACTATTTTACAAGATCGGAATCATCTAATGGATGAAATCAGAAGAGACTCTAGGATTGTAATCATCCCCAGTCAAGGAGAAAGATTCTATCCAATAATGACATATAGGTGTATCTACTTACACTGGGGAACCCACATCCACATCCTCCCTATTTCTATAATTCTGTCAGCTTGTAGATGAGTAGCTTAAGTGATAACCTCAAGGTCTCCAACCTTCTAACACATTGTACAGAGTTGGATATTTTAACCAGTTTAGAAACTCGGTACAACTCCAAATGATCCAGAAGAACAGTCATACAACTCACAAAATAAAATCAATTTTAAATGTGAAGCATCCTATTTTAAAATGTCCCAAACTACTAAACCAATCAACTATAACATCATCCATCCATTCCATTCCATTCACCTCATATAGATATATGACATTTGCTATTAGCAGCCCATATAATGGTTTTGATACTGGACTTAGGATGCAACTCAGTTACCCTTCTTAATCCAAAAATCCTATAAAAGTCTTAAAAAATCTAATTCCAAATGTCAAAAGGATACCGACTGTGATTTGTAAGTTTGTTAGTTTCATTTCTTATTTTTGTTTGTAAGTTTTTATGTGAACCATCCTACTTTAACATGTCCTAGACTACTAAACTGGTCAACTACTGACATTTGACACACTGTCCATCCATCTATACCCCACACAGATTCGTTACTAGCAGCCAATACACTGCTCACTTCATAGTATTGAAACTCAGACTCAGATGCTATTTGGCCACCTTTGATCAAGTTGTTTGGCCAAGTTGGCCTCGGTTTCTCTCAAGTCCTAGAAAATTCTAAAAATAATTAAAACTTTATAAAAATCCTAAAAAGCGGAAAATTGTCCTTTGAGTGCGAAATGAAGGAGTAGAGTGTCTTAAGTGGTTCAATTTTTTGCTCATGATTGTATCAATTGAAAAAAAGTCACCTCTGTTTCAGCTTTTGAAAAAGCGGTCATCTCAGTTTTAATGGTGGCAGTTAGTGATCAACTTTTTATCAGAACTGTCAAACAAGTATGGAACAATGCAAGAAAGATCTTGTTGCCAGTCTGAACATTTCATTAATATTAGGAAGCATATGTTAACAACCAGAAACACCAAATGCTCGAGCTGTTAGTGAATGACAAAACATATATCAAAGGGTCCTGATAGCCCCCCTCATGTGTAGGGCTCCAAATGTGGATAGAAACACACTAAATGACCAAAGTAAACAGAAACACATCTCAGGGGATTCGAACACACGACCCCTACCTCTGATACCATGTTAATAGCCAAAAATGTTCAAGCTATTAGTGAACAACAAAACAATGTATATAAAAGGGTCCTAAAAGCATATACAAGTAAAAAAAAAAAAATACAGTATATAAGATATAAACTATATGTATGTGTAAAACAATGTAAAAATGCTTCAAAATTATGTGAGCTGAGCATAGAGTTTTCATTTATTTGTTTTACAAGTAAGCATGAGCTGGATATTATCATGGGAAGTAGTCACCATTGACCGAAAGGAAGCCAGTTGAAGTGGAGTATCATCAAGATGTACAGGAAAGAAACAGTGCCATTGCTTTCCCGACCACTTTTCACCTCAGCATTTCAGGCTTCAGATGCCACATTTAGACTGATTCTTGTATCAATAATTGTAACAATGAAAACATAATTTGAGTGACAAATATCCAGAGAAGATAAATACAAATAACATTGCAATATATAAAGAATAGGTAAAGGACATATTAAAAAAAAAAAAAAAAAAAGAAGCCATGCGGCAAATGATATCATTCCAGTATAGCATGAGCATTGCAAAAATACAGGACTAAAAATTTAAATACAAGCATTTTCTTTTCATCAGATACCATAAAATATAGGTTGGCCATATAGTCTACTCACAAGATGGCAATGGTGAAATTGGTGATGATGCAGGAATTGAAGACTCTGAGGCTATTCCACTTTTGCGGTCTTCATGTCGACTGGGACCATGACCTACTGCAGGTGTAGGTGATATGTCTGGATCTACATTCGGAGTGGGACTATGCACTTGGCCATGTGGAGAAACAGCAGAATGTGGAGAAAAGTACGAAGATGTGGGTGCTTCAGAATGAAATTTTGGGACAGGCTTTGGTGACATGTTGGGACCAGCACATGGGCTATTTCTAGGGGAATGAGCAACAGTTACCACTGGAGGTGCAGGAGATTCCAATGGTGGGGCTGAAGGGGCTCGGGGCTCATTTTGGGGAGTAAACACAGGTGGAAACCTACTAAAGGATGGGGGAGAAGCACCACAGTGCAGACAAGGTGAGATGCGATAGTGCTCGGCTGAGGGAGCAGGAGCATGGGAAGGCGCAATTTCAGGATACTGAGAATTAGGTGGTGAAGAGAGAGCATTTTCCCCAGATGGTGAAGGGCATGGAGAAGGGGACGGTGACCCAAGTGACTTTTCTGGACATTGTGACAGCTGAATCTGCTTCACTTTACCAAAAATCGAGTGATCTAGGCCAAGGTTCTTCACAGGAGAACCAGTAATCGCCTGAGTCAGCTGCTTCAACCTCTCTGGTGGAAGTTCGCTGGCAGACAGAACTATGGACTGAACAATAACTGGGGGAGCCACTGTTGAACCCTCTAAATTTGTCACCTTTATGTATATACTCTAAACCAAAAGACAACAATTCAGTAACAAGAAAATAAAACATGCAAGATATGAAGCCATAGCAGCACTGGATTACCTCATGAGATCTAAGCTGCAACCCATACTTCAACTGTCCCTTCAACTGCGCTAGATTTTGTTGTATCTGAGAAACAGAGTTGTTTAGGGTGAAGTTGAAAAGGATTTGAGGCCTCATCAAAATAGAAGCAGGCTGTGTGGGGGCAACTGTTATCCCCCCTGGAAACTTCAAAACCTCAAAGGAAGATGGCTGCCCAAAACTTGACCATGTCAAAGACAGATTTGATTGCTGAAGGACCAGCTCCACCAATGATGATCTAATTACACTTAGTGCCACTTGAGTTATAGGGAAATCATTTTGGTCAGGAAGAACGCCAAATACCACATAAGTCCAGTTTGAGGGGTCTAAAGGGTGCATTGAAATGATGGAAACCTGTCAAAAAGCATGATTCAGTTGGATAAAGTTCATTTAAATCAAATTGTAAAAAGGCACAGCTGCAGAGTGCAGAGTCTTGACATTTTACCTTTGTGTTAGGCATGCCTATTTCATCAAATATGTCACTCTCTAGCTCACTTGTATATGCAGTGAGGAGTGAAACTGGCCTTTGTAATCTGAAGCTTGCCTGGACTGGGGCTAAAAGAAGCAGCAGAATTGTCAAAATTTATGCATTTTTTCTGGGGGCAAAATCCACATATAACATTTAAAAAACATAGTTAAGAAAAATCCTGATTTTGAAGATAATTTCTTGCAATAAGATAATTTCTGAGGACAAAAATACTTCATATGCAGTAGAAGGGCTCTTCTTTCCTTTAGTTTTTTCTAACAGTTAGACTGAGACGCTTATTGTAATTATATAATGCATGACACTCTAGTAAATTATGAATGTGTTACACAGGTAGACATATCTTTGCATAATCATTGATATTGGTTGAAAACTAGAAAAGATAGTGATTACAATTATATGCTAACCCATCTTTGTGATTCTCCAGTAACTCATTTAGGCATGTTAACCAACCATTTCCTAAATGAAGGAAATAGGCTTGTTAATGACTAATGAAATCTACCCTTCCCCCCTTCACATTATTTTGTTTTCCTCCAAGCCTGTAGGATGCATATAGTCCTCAGTCTGCTGGTATGTGCACGATTCATGTCTCATAGCCACGCTACCTCTCAATGGGTCTAGAAAACTTAAATTTGTCTCTGAATCTTCATGGAGTCGAATTAGAACCCACGTCCACACCAATAGAAATAGGGATGGTTTTTGGTTCACACTCATTTTTACCTATGCCCTATATCTTAGTGAGTCCTTCTATAGTTGGTTTGGATCAACCCAATAGCCTGATAGACCCACTCTTTTTGGCTTTGGGTCTGCATTTGTAATTCGTCTTCTCAATAGCGCATTGGAGTATTGTATCATTAATTGGATCAAGTTTGAGTTGAGCCTGACCTGACCACATCATAATGACCATTCCAATCATTTGATAGGAGTTTTGCCACCATAGTTTAATGCCATTAAAATACATCGAGCAGAAGTTATCTTGGCTCATACTTTTAATTTCTTGTATTCTCTCAAATATGGTTTTATGGGAGTTTTTCAATGCATATGGTCATCATGCTAGTAACAAATTGTCAAAATGCCAATTCTCCACAATGTGGGCTCTTCCAGAGAAACGACAATAAAGTTCATTCATTTGCAAGAAAACAGATCTCAAAATCTCATTTCTAAAACTTGGAGTTACCTCAAGCTGGTTATAGTAACATCAAATATGGGAATCGATCCTCAAATGTATTCAAATCACAAATCAGCCAAATGTATAGAGAAAGCACACAATTTCAAAGAACGTTATGTTGGAATTGTGGTTTGTAACCGCACTAGACTCCTAAATCATAATCCTAGTCAAAAGTTTGGGGTCTTAAGCAACTGTAAGTTTCGTTGTTTTGGTTAAGTAGGATTAAGAAGTCCCATTAGGATGTGGAGAATACAACTACAGGATCTATATAATGGGGTTTTGCTCTTGAGATCATATTATTACAAGAGCAAAGGCATTTGACCCAGATCGCCATCGCCTGGATCAGACACTGACGTTGATCTACATCCAGGGCAAACCTATCCGGATGAGACTTTCAACATTAGATCTCAAAAGTGTAATCAATCAGGACAAGCTCCCAAATTCCATTTTCACATACCCAATCCCAATTCCCATAATATGGTTTCAACAACATCAGAAACCAACAAGAGCACTGAAAGAATATAACACTGAACTCCACACAACTGAACCCAATGCCTTCCACTAAATCGCACGCAAAAACATCACATTTTCCACAAAATCCTTCAACCCAACACAAATTAAGAGAAACCCATCTCCAAAACCGAACAAAACATCAAAACAGCAAACACCCATTTCCCGAAACAGATCAAAAGCCACAAATACAGAAGCCCCACAAAAGAATTAGCCAAAAAAAAAACAAGCTCACCCACGAACCCAGCGTCGAACCCGGA
Source organism: Sextonia rubra (assembly GCA_037013555.1). Classification (NCBI taxonomy): domain Eukaryota; kingdom Viridiplantae; phylum Streptophyta; class Magnoliopsida; order Laurales; family Lauraceae; genus Sextonia; species Sextonia rubra. Next base: position 55,460,083 of record JASUAD010000013.1, on the reverse strand, counting down.
TACGCTAGAGTGAAATGGATGAATCCAGAAGGCAGCAGAGAGGAAGACGCCGGCGCCGAGGATCAGGAAGGCGACGCATCGGAAGGTAAAAGCTCTTCGGATTCCAACAAGCTTCGTCGAGCAGCAGCATTCACGGGAGGAGGTCGACGTCTCGCTTCGGGTCTCTGGAATTTGAGGCTGGTCTTCGATTTTGCCCATGTCCAAAGCATCTGTAGGAGCTCTTTCTCTTCTGGGTATGCTATAAATGGCAAGATAGAGAGAAGCTCAGCAGGAAGAAGGAGATGGAGAGGAAGAGAAGGCTTTTTCTGGGCATGTTGTCTTTGGGCTATTTGTATATTGCAACTGTTGGTAATGCTGGTGCCCAGCGTTGAGGAGAAGCAAAGGTGTATGTGGATTGTGGAAGAGACAGAGAGAGAGAGAGAGAGAGAGAGAAATAAAGAAATGGGAAGTCTTGACTGTCTGAGGCACTTCTCTCCAATCAAAACTCAATGGAATTTGATTACCAGAAAAACCCAAAGGGTGGTTTTACAGTCAGCAACAGTGGCTGGCTTTTTCATTTTTTTGTAGGAAGTACACTCAACTGTGGATGCTGGCCGTCCATCAAATGGGGTGCCAGGAGTTGGTCTGCTGGGCCATATTATAATCTGGTACAAGAATACTGATCATGGATCAGGCTATCTTGAATGTTGGATGTAAATAAAAGGAAAGACACTGAAATTTTTCTAGTTGATTTTCACTGACCTAATTAGCAAAACAATTCTTACCCACTGTAAAAAATGATTTTTTCTAATACCTAAGAACAAATGGCTTGACTCTTTAGTGAAGGAGTCTCGTGTATTATAAAATTTAAATTGAATGGTAAATGAACTTGACCTAAAATTCCCACAAAAAAAAATGATGAGTATTGATTCTTATAAAATTATTTTTCTAATTTATTCCATCTCTTCGTTTTTATGAAACTGGAAAGAAGAAATATTAAAAAATTAATGTCAATGTTGATAACTTTTCAGCATGATTTGGATGAAAGAAATATAAAGAAATGCGTGATATTAGGAAATGCCCCCATGGAGAATTGCCTAGATCTAAAGTCAGCCGCCCAAGCTCAACCTTTTTAGATCTTGTCATGCTCTCACATGGCATTTGACATTTCACTCCAATCATATTTGGACAGTCAGATAAAATCAGATTTGGGAAATTCTGATAAATAAGCCGTTGCAGAATTCCACGGGCAATCCGGAATCGATGGTTAGGATATATCCACGATGGGCCCTCACTGTCAATAATATTGATCATTCTGACATCACTTCACCCGTGAACTTAATCACAGGATTCTGTTGATAATAATTGACTCAAATAGTCATAGCTATATGTCCTACCAATTCTCCACATATTATGACTTTTGTCTTTCTTTTCTTCTTCCACAGCCATGCTTCTTCCCTTTCACAATCTCTCGCCCACAATCTTCTCTTTAAGACAAATTCATATACCCCCCACGTCATCAATTCTCTCTCTACTGTGACCCACCATACCTCCCAGTCTTTTCCCATTGAAAATGGATCTTCCAACAAAACTACTGGTTTATGCCACCCTGGAGAAGATCTAAAATTATCCCTATGTGCCACTAGAGTTTTGAATTTACATCTTACCCATTAGCATGTAGGAATTTCTATACAATTCACAAGATATGTAGATTGTCTATTAAAGAAGTACAATGGTAGTGTACAACCCAACAACCATGCTACAGTGTTCCACCAAGTTCTTGGTATTTGTTATTTTCATCTGGTGACACCAAGAACATGGTTGGATTTCCCTTTCCATCTCTCACAACTGTAAAGGACTTTGGGTAGAAAAAAAAACACACTAGAAAGATTAAGCTACATTTTTGTATTCTAACCAAAACCCATCTCTGTTCACCCATGGTGGCATATGCCCAACATTTTACAGTCAGATGTGGAGAATTTTATCGTATATGATACACTACCAGCTAAAATACCATTTTACGATAGTGAAATGCTGTGAATCTTGCAAAATGTGGAATACAGAAAGCACAACGGCATGGAAATCGATGTTCATTGGCCATCTAAAAAGATGAGGCTCTTCTTTACCTGACTTGGGTGACAAGCCTCTCTCTTATCCAATCCTCCTAGATTTTGCAACCACTCAAAGGATATTAGCTATCATACCTTCCTCGATTTACAATCATTGGTTGCCCCATGACTGGTAAAAGTCAAATTATATAATTTCAAGGGGATTAGACATTAAACGGTTTCTTGGGTAAGAGACCCTACACGTAGCTGGTGTGTCGAGCAAGATTCATTGGGCGCACCACTAGTGGACCATGGTTAAAAAATTTGCATTAATTGGAGGCAGTACGCTGCATGTTAGGTAGGCCACTGATCCTGTTAGGAATTAAGGTTAGTCCAATGCTCTGTTTGTTATAAGTTAAAAGGGACTTTTTATGGATTAACATCTTTTAAATTTGATTCACAATGACTAATAAGAAAGGACAGGAAAATGTCACTGAAATGTCTTGACTATACTTATTTATGATCATGCTTTTAACTCCATAGTCACAATTTCATATGTAAGAATATTTGTTCTTGATACAGAGTACAGACAGATTGATCCTGTGTATGGGTTGCTTTAGGACATTGGCAGACCCAAATATAGCTATGTGGGCACGGCCACACCCAGTAAACCGTAGTGCGCCTTTGAAACCTCACCATGTGCAATGCGGAAGAGGTGAGGCAATACAACTTTCTTTTACCTCTACCCATTTCGCAGTACTGCTTCATTATTATTTTTTCATACTTGATCTTGTTTTCATAGTTTCCGGATTCTTCGATTTCATCATCATTGAGGAGTTGCCTCATTCTTTTAACCCATTAGTATTTTACTGAAAAAAACTAAAAAATAAAAAAAAAAGAAACACATGCATCTGTATTATATTTGATTTGCTGTCTACAAATTTAGGGTCTTCAGGTTTATCCGCAAAGGGATATTTATTGAATTTGAGATTTCAACTGATTCACCTTTCTTCTCTTAAACAAGTTGTTTTGTTGGGTGTCATTGTTTTTCAAGTGTATCAGCAATCCATTGCTACGGTGTGCAATTTCGATTGGCCACTCATCCAAGTTTGGACAATTTGGATGATTCGACTTACTTAGATGTTGATCAAAGAGAATGGGTTGAAATCGAACAAAATGGTCTAAATAGAGTAGTGTATGCACAATGACCCTTCTCCAGTCTCTCCTCCTAGATATCACGGGTCCTGAGGCAAGACTATACAAAAATGAGGACAATGCACTCTGGTGACATTTTTATATTCTTTGTCATTAGTCCCTAATCTGCAAATTTAAGAGATAGTAATACATAAAAATCTTGATGTTAAAATTAATCATGCAATTGAAAAATACCACATGCATTTTAAATTGTGTTTGCATCTTCATCTCATACCGTCGTAACTAACATTATCCTTGTCTCATATGGGTGTAACATGAGCATATAAAGGAAGTAAGGTGGTAAAAACATCGCCACATTCTTTTGTGGCATTACTTGTTCTAAAACTGTAGATATCCAAATGGTCATAATTATAGAATAGAAACAATTCATTGGATATGGGATCTGTTTTGCTTCAATGTAGACTGTCAATCTTCTGGGGTTTACCATCAAATGCATATCAGAGTCCTAATAGTTTGATTCTTAAGGTGTGGCCCATTCGAGAGATGACCCAACCTCCTGTTACCACACACAATGTCCCCATGGTAGAATCATTATTTTTTTTGAGCCCTTAAAGGTAGGTTCTTAGTACATTTGATTAAAGTGACATTTGGCCACACCTCATGGAGACTAGACTCTTCTCATCACTCTGGCTACCTTGTGGTCAAAATGCCTTCTTGGTTAGCCCCATAGAGCTACATCAACTTGAGTTATCCAATTGCTGTCCTGTTTTTCTTAAGTTAATTCTTTCTTTTGCAATTGACAAGGCTAGAGAGTCTTTCCTACTCTTAAGAACGAAAATTAGGAGAACTTTCACCTGAAAAGGAAAATCTCACTTCTACAAGAAAAACTACTGTCAGAGACGGGTCCCATTGAGCTTAGGAAGGGCATCGGTAAATATTGCATTTTGGAGACTGAAAATCAAGCTTCCCATAGCACACAAAATTGACACATATCTTGTTCTCCACCCTAGTTCTCTTGCAAAGCAATGGTGTGAGACAGGCATCAAGTATAATGTTGTGCCTGATTTTACAAAAAAAAAAAGATTTTTTTTAGTTTAAATATTGCATTTTGATAGCAATATGTGCCGCTTTTAAATTTTGATAGAATATTAAGTGCTTGGTTTACGTAATACTTGTTTATTCTTTTTCTTTCTAATCTATTTTCCTTGTAACAATATCTCTTTCTGTTCCAACCAGGACTCAAACCAAACTATTCAACTGCCTTTTTCAAACACTTTGATCTCCTTACCAGCTGAACAAGCGGTTCGTGACAAATATAAAATGCTTGTTACCTAGATCCTTTTGAAAAGATCTAGTAGTTATATTTTGTTGCTTTTATTTATTTAGTTATTGAAAAATCTTAAAATCTTTTTAAAATACTATGCCGGACCCAAAATTCTACTTTTTGAAATGTGCCAAACTAGACACCTTGGAATATCAGATTTCGAAACAAACACACATGAAGCTACACTCATATAACTAAGTTGATGAACAGGGATGGATGGAACACACATGATTATCAACCCGAAGGTAACATGCCATCCCAATACCCATTCCATCTCAACCATGGAAGTCACTGTAAGAGCTTGACTCGCTATTCAACACTAGCTTGTGCAGAATAACAATTCAAAACTTGCAATGCTTCAAGTTGGACAGCCAGAATTGAAATGAAAGAATGACAAGAATAATTATTCTGACGAAAATATCACGGTTTCATCCATCATGATATCCATGCTAAGCTTCAGTGACCCCTTTTGCTGCTGTTTCAACACCAATGAAAGCATTTGCTTGGTCTGCATTAGAATTCGATATGGTAAGGCCAGGACCAGTAATATAATAAAAACTAACAGAACCTTCAGTTGATTTTCTTATTCATTTCATAAACAACTAAATACTCACGAAGCGGGGTACTAGAAAGAAAGAAGAACGAGCCAATGACAAAGTAGCAGAGGACAAGAACCAGCCCTTTTAGGTAATGAGAATTTCCATCCTGCAAGGAAGAATAGGTCCAATTTCAATTAGTGCCTTGCTTTTTTTTTTTTTTAAAGACTTGGGATGCAGCAAAATCAGGAGGAGAAAACTGTCTACTTTGCAAATTTGAACCTTGGAGAGTTTGCTCCGACTCTAGTTTCTTCTTTTACCCTCACCCAAAGAATCAATGAAGAGAACACTAAACTGTACACAGTTTCAATATGAACTGTATTGTCTTCTCCACATCCAAATGAAATGACTAGATTGTCTGTTTGAATTGTTTTTATGGTAACGTAAGATAGATGATGGCACCTGTAAAACGAAGGTTGTTAGCAATACTGCGAAGAACAGCGATCCAGTCTCCAAGAGATTGTAACTGAGATCCACATTGGTGCCAATAATCCATCCCACAACTACGTTTAGAGGAAGCTGAGTCAAAAAATAGGAGAGAATTAGTAAAATCTCCAAAATTAAGGAACTCTCGCTCCTTCGAGTTTTTGGGGAATAGAAAACTTACCACAAACATAGCAATTTGAGTTGAGGATCCCAAGGCCACTCCTAGAGTTATATCCTGCAATATTATAATTCATCACCAAAACTACTCTTAAACCAAAACATGACAACTAAATCTAAGGCATAAGGGCATGTTCATTCGTGGGGAAAGTGAATAAAGAAATTTGCTATGGTGGAGTTCTCTACACTTGTTGGGAAAAAATTTCACCAAACACCAAAAGATGGGAAAAGCACAACTTTCACAGTGAAACTGCTGTCCTCTTTCCATCTCTGCTTTTCTCTAGACGAACCAACAGTACAACAATTACTGGAGTTCCTCAACCTCCACATTCATTTCTCTACTAAATCCCAACTTAAACTTTTCCCACATGAAAAAGCCCTCTAAATATTTTTGTTAGGAACTCCGGAGTCACTTACCAACTTGTTCTTCAAAGCAAATATGACTGCAGAGGTATGCTCACACGCATTTCCAACAATTGGTAGCAAAATTATGCTAATGAAGCTGACAGAAAGACCCCAAGATTCAGATACAGCCTGATTGCACAAGGGGCTTTTGATGGTGAGTGCTATTACTCCACAATGGCTGTAACAATGCATAAACTGAACAGAGAGATTATCCAACATACCTCAATTGTGTCAACAATGTAATCAGATAAGAGGGCGATGATGACTGTCATGCCGACCAGCCAAGCAAATGCACTGAGGAAGCCCATCACCTCTCCATCATTGCTCTCACCATCGTCCTGGTAAGTTTCTTGGAGCGTTAGTTTCTATTTCACATGCAAGCAATCCTACATAGAGCAACATGAAGCCTGAATAGCCTAGACTTTCATGTGTGTAATGTAAATATAGATTCAAAGAACATGTAAGGCAATGTGTTGATTTCAACCTAATTTTATAACTCCTGGAAATGGAATAGTAGCTTTGAACAAAAAAAATTTAAGTGCAAAACATTTTCAAGAATAAGATTTATTGGGTGCAAATATAAGCTCAAGGAGAAATTATCATGACATATCCTAATGCCAATCCAAACTCATTAATTCAAGATGGAATTTGAGCTGAAGTTATTATCCTGTTCATCACCATCATCGAAACCTTGTCCCAACCATGTAGGAAGCTACATGAATTCTGTTATTGTTGTTGTTAAAGGCATTAAACTCGTATAATATTTTAAACTTAATCATTCGTGGTGGAAGAGGAATGGTCCAAGAAGCTCATCTATGAGTTTTGAATAGTAAGTCACATGAGTGCGCCAATGATCAGCACACTGAGGTGCTGAGTCGCCTGAATTGACAAGGAAGATGACCTGATAGTCATTGGTCATGCCATTATTGATTGGAGAATTTCCTGGAACGTCACCAAACGGGGGTCAGGTACTGACTTCATGCTGATAATTTGGAGAATCAGTACTCAACCGAAGCCAAGACGCTACTTGATGTGGGTCAAGGAATTCTTCGCACCATGGAAGAAGTAGATTCTCTCCTTTTCTCAACTTCATTTCATCAGAAAGTTTTATACTGGCCAACTTAAGGAAACAATTAATGACGGTAGCAAAAAGTCAAATACCAACGTAGAAACAAACTAATCATGAACTAAAGGGAAAAATCTAGGGCCCCAAAATTACAACCTGATCTTACAAATGAAGAAGGAATGAAAACCTTGAAAAAGTTTATTTCTAAAAAGAATAGGCTTCAAAGATTAATCAATTCTTCTTCCTCTTCTTCTTTGTCTTTCACAATGCATTAGTAATATAAATATATTCATATAGGAATATTATCCTTTGTGCACGTAGTGCATGTTGCACACCCCTAGTGGGGCCCACCTGATGGTCCATCCGATGGGACAAAAAAACCCACCCCCAATAGTACACTGTACACACAGCCCTTAGATGTCCACCGATATGAATGGACTCAACTGTTGGGTCGAGTGAACACTCATCTAGATTGACTAAAGTTGTGGGCCCTAAATGGTAGAGTTAGAATGATCAGATGGGCTATTTTTGGTATACTAAGAGGAGCACATGTAGATATTCAAACACCACATCGCGCGCCCCCCACCCCCCCAAAACAAACAAAGGTCCTATGCCTAGGTGAGCTACCACGTGGGCCACATAATGAGGTGAGCATGAAAAGCACCATCACACCTAGCACTTATATAAGAGAAATGAAAATTCCTCTATACACAAATTAATTAGATAATACGGGCCAGCAAGTCAAGCTTAATAAGATGTTTCGACAAGAAAACATTATTTGGGTCTGGCCGATTGGATTCAGCGACTTCAGAGGACCTGGACGTAGTCAATCCCAACCCAAATCCAGGCACATTGACAAGCGACCACCCTAGAAAGTAGAAAAGACAAATCACTAAAATCTAATACCACTTGTGGACACAAGATGGGTTTCCCAATTGGAGGGCTTGGAGGCAAGACAACATTAGAAAGTACGAAAGCCTTGTAATACGTAGTTTTCTCTGCAACATGCATGTTCATCACTTTACCTGTTGTGCTTCAAAAAGATGTCGATGGGTCTTCAACTGGAAGAAGAGATAGGCAACATAGCAGAGAAGCATAATGATGCTGCTTGTTCGTGACAAGTGAAGAATCTGTGCACCTGTCGTCCCAGCACTGCGCTTGGTATCAACAAAGTTGAACATCAAGGGCAGCACTTGGCACAAAAAAGCCAACAACATAAGGCTCGAATTAACATCTGCTTGCTTCTGCAAAAGAATTGGCAATTGGCTGTGAGAGAAGATGAAAACATGGATTGGATTCAATGAGATGGGATGGGGAGAGAGATGGCTTACTCTGTCAAATTTCTGTTCCTGGTTGAGGTAGGCGAGTCCTCCAGAAAGGAGCGAGCTGCCAAGAACAAGCAGCAAATTGGAGAGGATGGAACCTAAAAGAGAGCATTTGACCACCTCTATCTTCCCTTGGTACAATGCTATTAGTGCGATGATCAGCTCCGTTGCATTCCCGCAAGTTGCATTAATTAGCCCACCAACTGAGCAATCCAAAAATACTTGGAAGTGAATGAATGCCTTTGAAGGCAGATGGAGACATACATGTTAAATGTAGGTACATTTCAAATGAAATATCGCTCTCCTCCGGATGTAAATGGATCGGCTCGGTCCAAGTCCACGGTGGACCTAGAATCGGAACCGTTAATGAGCAGATGGAATTGGAATCGTAACAAGAACTGATTCAAAACCAGTTTTCTTTATGCAGAAACGAAATTGTTAATGAGAAAAAACTAAAATCGAAACAGTATAGGCCATGGGTTAAAAAAAAAGAGGAAATAAAAAAAGAACAAAGGATCCAAACTCGGATTTATAAACTTATCAGAACCTAAATAAAGACTCAAATTCGATTATTAACAGGTCAAAACCTCCAATTAATAGGAGAATCGGGGACCCATTTATGCCCCTCCCTCTCCTCTCTAAACCAATGAGATGAGAAAATGGCAAAAAGGTTGGTAGCTCAACCTTTAATGAGAACAAGAACCATTAAGGAGAAGATGAAATCAGAACTATAATCGAAATCAATTCCATATATGAGATGAGTCGGGGTTTGATTAGAGAATTATTTGGAAAAAATAACTTTTAAGAAAAATTCTCAAAAATTGAGATAACAAATTGGATTTCGAGTCCACAAGCTGAAAACAAGGTAGAACCAAACTTGAACCCGTTTAGGCTATGGGCCAAAAAAAATGACTTATCAAGACCTAAATAAAGACCAAAATCTGATTATTAACGGATCGAAACCTCCGAGTAATTGAAAAATTAAGGGCCCATTTACATCCCTCCCTCTCCCTTCCTCTAAAACAATGAAATGAGTAGATGGCAAAAAGGGTGGAGCTCAACCTCCCAAAAACAACACCTCATTCTCCTCTCTCTATTAGGGGCAAATGCTCAAATGTGGATCTCATACCATGTGAACATCCACATGAGGCCCACTTGCAGCCTTTATGGTCCATCCAATTCCGCACACACCACTAAACTTCCAAATGCCACACACCTCACGATTTTAACAATGTTAATTACCGTTTGATTGAAATAAAGAGATGCCTTCAAAATTTTTATATTTAAAGGCCCTGGATCAAGGAGTTAGGATGATCAAACAACTTTAAAATTTTGCACACATGTCAGTCCCATTTGGATCTTAAAATCTCCCACCTTCCCCATGAATTTTGTTTCCACAAATGGGCCCTCCATAGTAAAAAATTATGTGCGATACATGCACCAGAGACTGGCACATATATATATATATATGAAAGTATTTTATGTGTCTCTCACTTCCTTTTTTTAATGAAAATTTTTTCTTAGAAGCAGCCCACCAATACCCTTTCCTTTATACTCCGTTGCCAGCTCTATTCCCATTGCTAGGGGTGTAATGGTTTGATTAACCATAGCTTTTGAAATAACCATTAATCGAACCGTTATTATACGATTTTTAGTTTTTAAAAATAATAGCCATAATCATATCCTAAAAAACCGTTAAAAACCGACTACAGTCAACCTTATTAAATGGTTTAGTTATAGTTAACCGTACTAAGAAAGAATTTGAATATCAAACAGTTGTAGAGGTTTTGTCATAAGAGATCATCGGTTGAAATTAATCTAAAAGTATGACTTGGGTTATAACAGTTCGGTTAACTATGTGTAGTTAATCAACCTATATATTACGGTTTTATTCGATTAATAACCGTAAGTCGATATTAAAAACCAAAATCAAATCATGAGGCACGGTTTCTTTATTTTAATAACTATAACTCTAACTGAACCGTGAAACAAAATTATTAACCGTAGGTTCGGTTCGATTCAATCGGTTAGACGGTTTTTGGTTTTTTTAACACCCGGCGAATTGCTTGTGGGCCCATTCACAAAGGAGAGCGCACTTCACTCTTGCTCTCTCTTCTCCACCGATACTGTTTGGATAGACCGAGACCAGCTCGCTTGGTAAGACTCTCTATCTCTTCGCTAGGTTGCGTTATCCATGAAGCTCATCTGGGCAGTATAATCATACCGTATGATCTCATTATTGCGAATTAAGGCCTCTTCTACCTAAGGAAATTTATTAGTAACTTTAAATCTCATTGATCATGCTAGGTATGAGATAGTCATATTAGTAAGATAACTTCTCATATTTTACTGAAGGTCCGTTAGTTTCTAAAAAAGTTTAGAATATAGATTACAAACTTGGAGAGATAATAAATTATATTGTAAGTTATAGTTTTGGAGATTGTTCTGTTTATTTGTTTTTAAAATACCTATTAATAGATAGAGTATGAAACAGCAATAATATTTCTCTCCTTTTTTTATCTTCTTCAAAAGAGGTTATGGATTCAAGTTAATGGAGGCTTTTTTCATAGCCATTTACATACAGATGTGATGAATTTTAATGGTATTTGTGAAAAACCAAAACAAAACGTCAAATATAATTTCACCATAGTGCTCACACTCATCTAGCTAGTAATATGCATTGTGAGTTTGAGAATGAGGATGTGCCAATGCCCAGAGAGTAGAGTACATTGTTTGTTACCAGGTAGCTTTGTTGGTAAAGAAACATCAAAGTTCTCTAGAGGTTAGAGCTGGAGCCACAGGGATAGAGTGGGAGTAATTTCTCCCCCTCAAGTGCCTACCTTCTGAGTCTAGATTTTCTGAGGGCATATTTGGTAACAAGTGAGGAATTCGCATTTTTACGAATGTTCACTGCCCCTAGTAAATAAAAACCTTCACTAAGGAATTTATTGCTAAAGATTTCTCATGTTCTACGCTTGATTGGAGCTATGAATGATTGGGGATTTTCACAAGCAGTATGTACTCTTTTGATAAAGGAGTTCATGGGCCGAGCCAAGTCGGGCTAAGGCATATCCAAGTTTGGCCCAACTTTAGAAGCACTTGGGTAGGCCCAACATGAGCCATAAAGTCAGGCCTTAGCTTGCCCATTTAATCAATCTGGCCAGCTAAATTGGATTTTTTTATCAATTTTGAAGCCATTTTAGTAATTATTTGCACTAACTACATTAAATTATATGCATTCCTTACATGGGCCAGGTCGAGCTTTCGGCTTTCTGTCAATTAATCCAAGCTTGGCCCAATTATTGAATAGGACCTACTTACATCTAAAAGCCCGGCCCAAGGTGGGCTAAACCCAGATCGAGATCGAGCTTGGGCTCGCCTAGCCCATGAGCACCCTTTGGGTGAGGATTTAATCTCTTGTATCCCTTCTTTTGGATATGATGATTTAAAATTTGATTGGATGAGGTAGAACCTAAGAATCACAAGAAGTGAGGAATCAAATTTACTAGAATTATCAGAGATTTGCCAGCACCAAACATGGATATTAATAGATGCCCTGGAAATTAGGTTTCATTTCCTTGTTAATTTTGTTACCAAATATGCCCTTGGTGTTTCAATCAAATTGAGTAAGAAAAAAGGAAACCCATGAATGAACCAAATTTTGTCAAATAAGAGTTGGTCCTAAAGTAAGATTGAGCAAATGATTAATAATGTGGGCCTCACTATAACAATTCATATAGGTCGGACCCACATTATAATTCTTGAAAGTAAATCTCACATTCACAATTGTATAGGTGAGACCCACATTGTAATTCTTGAAAGTAAATCACATGTTCACAATTTTTAAAGGTAGCCCCATTGTGATTCTCATAAAGGTGGGCACCAGCCACACAAATGTGAAAAAGTGTAGTAAAATAGAGAGTGGTAAAGAAAAGCCACTTTTTCTTTGCCACATAAAACCATGACAAATAGAAAAAAAATACAAAAAACAACTACTTTATTGTTGTCTCTTTTACCTACATTAATTCATCACATATTTTATCTTACATTTACCTCACTTTAACCATAATCTGATGATGCCTAACTTTACTTTATCAACCATGTAAACAGACATGCCTCCATCTTGTAATTTATAAAGGTGAGCTCCATGTACAGTGAGATAGGCCCATATTGCAATTCCTAAGTTGGGTCCCATGTTTACAATTTCTAAAAGGAGTGGGGATCCTCTAATTAAAAACCTCACGGCCACATCACCAATAGGCAACATGTGATGCATGCAGGCAATGTATTCCAGCTGCCCACCAATGAGATGGTGGGACCAACCCTCTACAGTCACCATGAGAGATTTCCTCCTATAATCCCGATTCTTTCTAAAGATAGCCACATGTCGTAACTCCTACAAAGGTAGGTGATGCATAGATAATTATAGGGATTTAATCCTATAAGAAGTATTCTCACACATCTACCGTAAAAATTTTTATGGAGCCCTCTTATAGATCTCATTTAGAGATTGAACCAAGGGGAAGAAAAAATCTATGTGGTACCACACCAAATAGATAAGCCCCCATCTAGATTTCTCACAAAAAAAAGTGGTGAAAACTAATTCCCATAAAATTATTTTTCATAATTATAACTGAAGTAATAAATTTTAGTATCGATAAAGGACAAGAGTTCTCTTTAGACATCTAGCATCCCATGTGAATTCTAGATATTATATATATATATATATAAACGACAACAACAACAACAGGGCACTCACTGTCAAAGAAAGAGATGGCAGGAATTTCTCTGCTAAGCCCACTCATAATAAATTATCAACGAAAAAGTCCACCTTATCACGCCGAATTGGCCAAGACTGTCGGTTGGCCAATCCCATTCATATTTCATGAATAAAAAGAGCCACAGATGTGAACAGTCGAAGTTTTAGCACCAGCCGCTACTACTCACATGTTTCAGTGCAAACGGTGGGGAAAAAGTTGGACTGGGCGGCAATGCACGTTGCACAGTGGAAAAGCAGTGGCTCATTTGAAAACCGGACGAGTTCACTCAGTCTAAAAAGTATTTATGCATATGCCTGCCGAGTGGGGTGCTGAATCATGTACTCCCCCATAAAAAAGAACAAAGAATGGGGATCCCAAGTGCATGGGCCCCTAACTATCAACCAATGAGTACACGAACAGTGGCTGGACCAAAAACTGAAGGGATCCGGTTCTTCTATTGCTTTAATTCATTGACCTGGTGGGTGGTGCCCTTTTTCCAAAGTTGGTGCATGTGAAAGGACTTTGGGTCCACTCGTGCACTGTATACATTTTAGAACTTTGCGGGTATGATTAAGCCATATAAAGTCTATTGCTACCGCCGGGTCAGCAGCAATAGATGGCTAGTGTAGACTAATTTTAACTGCTAGGGCTTTTATCTTTTTTCAAGGAACCGCTGGGGCTGTTTGTTCAGAGGTATTGTAGCCGAGATTCCCCGGAATACAAGTCCGGATCCCCTGAGTTCTCTATCACATGCTCTCAATAGATGTGTGGAACTCACCATGTGGCCCATCAAAGGATGATATAAACCATTCAAATTGAACGTCATCCCTTCTAATAGTATAACTTCAAATTTTACTATGAAGGATTTGATCCCACCTAAGATTGAAAAATGTGTTGAGCATAATATTATGAATTATTAATCTTATATATTAATTATATTGTCAGTTATACATTCAATTTTACTATGAAGCCAAATTCTAACAAAAAAAAAAAAAAGTAAAAATTGAGGCTATGCTTAGGTATCAGAGGGATGCTGTTTAAATTTTTTTATCATCAATAGGTAGCCCCCAGCATGTAATAGACTCGGGATCCGAGCTCCTGCATTTCCTTATAGCAGGAACGACACTAGGCAAAAATCTTAAATTTTCCGTATGTATGATGAGAATTTATAAAATTAGTGTTATAAAATGTGACTTACGGCCTATGGAATTTCCAGAATCTTAGTTCACCAGACAATCACATTAGACAAGCATTGTAAAATCGGATGAAGGATAGCATTTTGAAATTTCATGTATATATATATAGCATTGTAAAATCAGATGACGGATAGCATTTTGACATATCATGTATATACATATAGAGAGAGAGAGAGAGAGAGAGAGAGAGAGAGAGAGAGAGAGAGAGAGGGTGTCTCTAGTGTGCAGTGTGCTTTAATACTAGAAGAAGTAAGCACATTGTTGATTAAGGTGCATACCAGTAGAGCCTGTATGGACTGCAATCTGCCTGCAAACAAGAAGGGGAAGAAAAATATCATCATGTATGGTGAAAATCGTTCTGCTTTGACTACGCCGCATTTGCTGGTTGGCCAACTTAAATGCCAACCTACAGAAAGACCCATACGAACAACTTTGCCAACTACTGGAACCGACTGTATTCAAAGCTGACATGTGGCATTTAAGTGGTCGGTGAATCAGATTGAAATAGAGATACATCTGTTCACTGTTACGTCTCTGCCACACCCCACGCGATTCTCGATCATTCCACATTTCCACACCTCGACAAAATCCGTGAAGCCACTCCGTCTCTCTACCCCTAACGTGGGGCCCACTAAAAAAATTTATCAAATAATTTCACTTCAACATGTAACTTGTTGATTTGAATCAACAATTACATTGAAAATTGCTATCAATGGAGTTTACTGTGCTATTAGATATGCTCTGCTAACCATACTAACTAAAATCTGGATTGTGAGTACAAACAGCATGTTGTTCATCTGGGACCTTTCATAATTCAATCAATTGAAAAACGAAATTTAGACGATCTACACACTCTTTACTTACTCTGTGAGAAAGCTCAGCCGCTCTGCAAGTGGGGTGAGCCCAAGCAAGCTCAACACAAACACACATGGCTGTACAAAAAACCAACACCAACAACAACAACAGTCTCTTTCAGACAAACCCCAATAACAGTTAAAGAGAAAAAAGAGAGAAAGAGAGAGAAAGAGTCCATGAAATCCGACTGACCCTTCCAAATTTGAAGTATTTAGCAGCAATAGCAAGTGGGATGGCAACGAAGAAAATGGCTAGCTTGGTGCCCAACACCACCACCTGAAGGTTAGCCAATATCTGTTTCAGAACCCGATGCTTCACCTTGGACAAAAGCGCAAGGTCTGATCTTTTACGTAGAGAAGAAGAAGCGGAAGCCATGTTGGTGAGCCCAGTTCGGTTTCCCACCTCCTTGTTGGAGCTCTTGTTGCCATTCTCCATCGTTCCAGGGTCGCATGAAGCCATTGCACAAGTACTACGGTATACGGACCAAACCTGCCCTCTCTCTCTCTCTCTCTCTCTCTCTCTCTCTCTCTCTCTCTCTCCACCTCTCTGTCTACATGCAAAGATAGAGAAAAAAGATGTGGAAGCAAAGTTGTCTAGAGGAACGCTTTATATACCTCTCTGTCTACATGCAAAGATAGGGAAAAAAGATGTGGAAACAAAGTTGCATTGAGTAACGCTTTATATGCAAGCGAATGATAAACTTCAACGGCTATGATGTCTTTTGTGGCCAGGCCACCTTGAGAAAAATCTCTTACAACATCATATCTTTTGGGGGCCACGATAACATGCGACTTTAACTTAGAAAAATTCCGAGTTGATCTGAGTGGAACTTTAGATTGGGCTCTCCTTATTGAAATTTAAACTATTTATAATAAATGTTCCAAAAGATATAGGACACATTTAAATTTTGTTATCAACCTAAATTTATTCCACTTTTGGATTGATTGATCAATGAAGAACTTCATAATGAAAAAGCTTGAGATTGTGTTAATCACGTTTTTAAATTCTAACGGTGGACCAACCTCCGATTGAAATAGAATTTAAGAATCCCTCATGTATCTAGAAAATATTTATTTTGAATGGTTTGGATTTAAATTTTCAATCTTATTATTGAATTTCTTTTGAAAATCTTTGGTAACGGGGGTCTTGATTTGGGGGTCTTGATTTTGGTTTGGATTCAGAAAGCCAGCCCTACTATTTTATTTGTCTTCTCGAGCTCAGGGTTTCTCTGTGTTAAACCCCGGGAATCTTTTGGAACGTGAACTTGATTTTGCCCTTTTTTGTAATGTTTTGCAGATGAAAAGCACCTTTATTTTGCACTGATAGCAAGTGGTGTGGACCATTGCTGCCGAGGGAAATTTCGTGGAAGGTTCTTGTGAAAGCGCCAATGGGGACAGGCTTAAGCCAGTGGTCACTGTTTGCGGTGGATTGGGGGTTGAGCCCACCCTGCTGAGATGGTACGTGTCTCACTAGTCAAGGTAAAATAGGAAGAAACGGAAAAGCAGACACCGATGGCTATAAGTGGAGAAATGATGGGTGTCCTGACAATAGACATGAGGACCTTTGGCCTCACCTCATAAATGTTTGTTGGCCTTTTTGAATGGAATACATAGCTAGTTCCAGTTTTTTTTTTTTCCGATTTTTTAATTTGGTTTGGATTGAGGAAGCTTGGGAGAGATATCTCTTTTGTGGGTTAAAATTGCTAGAGATGGGATAAAGATTAGTTAAGTTATTAGAGATTTGGGATAGTTTGAATTTTGAATAATAATTTTTTAGGTTTAATTTATATTGTATAAATTAAGATCATTTTTTAATTAATTGTTTACAATAATATTATGGAAATGCAGTGATTTGTGAATTTCTATATGATATCAGAGTTAGGCTTAGTGATGATCTTCCAATTAAGCCGGGCATAATCCTATTTTTTGCAGTGATCATCGACAATTTTTCTATTCAATAAAAAAATCAATATCCTCTCATATTCCTCCACCCACCTAAGCATACCTTAAAGATTTTGATATCTGCCTCAAATCTCCATCTCCATTAACTTGCACGATTAAAATTTCTGGAAGAAATTGGGCCAGACTTGATCTAGTGGATCACCAGCACCGCAGACTCTACAGGAGCAAGTTGCGATAGTGATAGATTTGATGACAGACGGAGATCTACCGGAAGACATGATCGATGTCGCAGAACTAGAAATTTTTTATTGGAGGGCTAAAATTTCTTTATCTAGAGTTAAGGGTGTAAAACGGCCTAATTGCCTGTGGGTGGCACAGCCTGACACTGGAGTCAAAGTGTCATGGCACAATCCATGCAGCACGGCCCAAACACACGGCCTACAAGTACAGCACGGCTCCTATCATAGTACGGCACAGTACGAGGCATAGCCCATTTCACCCTGTAACAGTCCGTTTCATATTTTTTATGTAATAGATATTTTTGTTTAGTGCAAGCACAAAAAATGTAGTCTTTTACTTTTTATTTTTTATTATCTATAAAAATTATAAAAAGTTTTGAAGTAATCCTATAAAAAATCTTCAAGTAGAAGAAACTCAAATGGGTATTTTTTCCAGTGGATATGTCATTCTCTTATTTATATATATCTTTTTAATTTTTAGCCCACTACCCTAAACAAATGGAAACATAGAATATCAAAAGGGCAGTTCAGATGCACAGCACGTTTGGCGCAGCCCAAGTGTGGCATCTAAAATCCAATAATTCAAGCTATTCGCTTCTCTTCGTTCAAACTATTATGATATCAAATCAACGTATGTGGGTGGTAACTAGGTTCTAAATTTTTTATTAAATAGTTTCTAATATATTCCTAATCCCTTCTTTCATTTGATTTTCTTTTTTCTTTCATTATTTTCCTTCCCTTTCTTCTTTCATCTCATTTTTCCCTAAAAATACTAAATCAAATATTATTTAGTTTTTTTAACCCAAATTATATTTCTATTACTAAATTTTTTATAATGTTGGAGGGGCCAACCATTAAAAGAAGAGGCCAAAAGATATATAAAATATATGTATAAAAGATAAATACAAAATAAGGCCGAAGTACAAAATGAGGCCCCCCAGGTCCCCCCATGCTAACAAGGGAGTTGGCACCAAATGTATATATATAATATGGTTCCAGGATAGAAGGTTACCAACCTCACAATATTATAATTCACAAAAGCCAAAGCTAATGGATTATAGAAGGTGATTGCCAAATCAAGCATGCAGAGCCAGCTTAAGATAATTTGAGGCCTAAAGTGACAATTCTAAATGAGGCATTTTTTTATATTTAATATTATTATAATATTTTATTTAAATTTATTTTTTTTTCATTTTTTTTGTAATGCAATATTACTATTTAAGTTCTTATATTCAAATTTTGCTAACATATTTTTTTTTCAATTGATAGTATGGCTAATCTGCTAATCTACTTAATCTTTTTTGTAACATTGTTTATCTAAATTAGGGTTTTATCAATTTTAATTTTAAAAAACTTCTTTCTATAAAAGTAACAATTACAGGTATTGTCAATATTTTTTAGTAGATATATTTAATATTTATAAATTATAACTAATAATATTTACAAATAAAACGAATACTAACTATAATAAACATATAATATGAGTTTGTAATTAAATATTTTTTTAAATTATAGAACCACAAAAGCTAATTTAGTGATTTATCATTGGCCACAAAGATTATAACGGTGGATTACTTTTGAATTTAACGCAGCTTCTTCAATATAAAAAAAAGATTATATTTGAAGTTGTTTTCTAAGGATTTTAAACAATATAAATATAGAAGGAAAATTGTGCAAACTGGAGGATTTTCATAACGAAAAATGATTTCTTACTTGTTATGATTTTAGGGTTTTTTTTTCTTCTAATGGCAATATTTTCTCAATGGTGAAAGTGGTCTTTAATTCTTTTTTCGAAATATAAAAAGATAATACTTGGTTTTTTCTGGAATGTAAAAAGATGATAGTTGCTGTAATTACTTTTATGAAGCCTTATTCTTTAAAAGAAACAAACGATGACAATTGCTTTTTTTGGAATTTGAAAAGATTAAAATTGCTACAATTTTTTTTTTTGAGACCTTTTTTTTTTGGATTGAAAAAAAAAAGATAAGATTTACTTTTGGGTGGGCCTTATTTTTTAGGGGGTCTAAAGCAAAGGCTTTTTTCGCCCAATGGTCCAACCACCCCTGCAAGCATGCACTCCTTATGGAAATGTTGTTGGGAATCTTTGAGTGTTTCCATTCTACATTAATGGAGATGCTTGCATTAGAATAGTAGCTTTCTAGAATAATAAAAAGACTATTCAATAGCTTTCTAAAACAATAAAAAGGCTGTTCAGTAGCTCTTGTCTTCTTGATAATGCCCAAAGTCACCTTCAAACCTTGAATGGTCCAGAGGACTTCAATCTTCAAGCAATCTTCATCACCAATTTGGGATCTCTTGCGATGTGTTGAGATCTTGGGAGCTTTTTAATAGGTCGGATCATTTTGGACCAGACTTGGACTGGGAACTAATTTTATGTAGATCAAGTCCGACTCTTGGAGACCCGGACCTACCAGACCAGACTCTCGACCAGCTCAAACCAGTGTATATTGAAACCATAATGCTGAGGGTCTTTGTTTGCCTAAAATACATGGGAATTTAAAAGATTTTAGGGCCCGTGATTTATTCTAAATTGCATTTCGATTACTACTTCTATGCAAGAGAAAAATAAAAATAATCAACCACACAAAAAAAATAACACAAGATTTAATGTGGCAACCCAAAAAAAAAAAACCACAAATCAAAAGTAGACAAATTCAAATACTAACTTCCGCAATTACAAAATATATATATAATCCTATAGTCAGTCCTTTGACATAAGGCTTCAAAGTTGTTCTTGCTAGAATCCTTGACACGTCTTTCAATGCCCCACTAGGAATTTTTTTATTAGTGGGGCCCAAAGTAAAAAATAATTTTCAAAAAAATTACAAATTTTAATAATAAAATCCACAATAAAAATTAGTAAAGTTGTGCTCTGCATTTTTTCATTGAGTTGAAATCCATCTATTATTGTTTCAATAATGATTTTTTTCAACAATTTCTTTTTCAATACATACAATCAAATGATCGAAAAAAAATTAATCTTTTTTGTTGCAGAAAGCAAAAGAAACCCATTCTTAAAGTGGGTTCTTGATTTTCTCGTCTCTTTCTATCCCTACTTTTATATAATAAATAAAAAGTAATCAATGATAATGACCCATATTAGAAATCCAAACCTTTTCTCTCTTAAAATAAATTTTCTCTATTGAATTTAATCTGATATTAATAATCAAAGCTAAGTGATGAAAATTTTAAAAAAAATCTCTATCAATTGTGGATGTAGTTTCGATCTCTTTAAATTTTTTTGAACTAGTAAAACATAAATAAAAAGTGATTTTGAATGTATTAGATTTTAAATATGAGATTCAATACTAAAAAGAAAAAAATCATGCATAGAAAATTAGTGCATTTATTATTGGAAGCATATAAAGTGAAAAATCGATTGCTTTTTTCAACCCTCTTTTCTTGTACCGGTGATAATTAAAAACATGTCCAAACCCACTCATAGCCTCCGACCCCTAAGAATCCAAACTCTTTACCTCACTGTGATGAACTTATCACTATCTCAAATCAAGGTATGTGACATCAATGATGGCTATAAATTTGGGTAAATAATATTTAATCTATCCCTAATCCTTTCTTTTATTTTATTTTCTTTCTTTTGACCTTCTTTTTTTACCATTTCTTCTTTCATTAGATTTTTTTTTCAAAAATAAGATAGTATTTAGTTTTTATAATTTAAATTATATTCCTAATACTTAATTTGATAAATGACAATGTTAGAAGGGCCATTATATAAGAATTGTCATGAAAAGGTGGTGCATCGTAAAATAATTGCCATTAGAAGGAGGGATCACTATAAAATAAACTCCACTAGTAGGAGGGGCCAAATGATAAACTTAAAAGAAATTTCCACAATAGTGTGGGGGCATGCACACCCCCCCCCCCCCCCCCCCCCCAAACACAAGTTCCACCCATGGCGCTCACTATTAGTACTTTGATCTCTACCATGAACGGGTCTCTACAACAAAATAACAATCTCGTGTAAAGATATAAAAACCACAAATCTCATATAAAGAAGTAATAGCATAAACGGTAGAACTTAAAAGCCTTTTGCCCAACCCTCATAAGAGCTCTAAGTAGAATTTCTAATATGAAGTCTCAGCTCAAAATATGGATAAGGTGTATGTTAGGTTGAGAGAAACACCCTATTTATAGCTCATAATTTATATCTAAGGGTTAGAGTCCAAATCTAAACAAAACAAGAAATTCTGACACAAATAGAAAAGAAATCCGTGCAGGTCAATGGGCTTCCGCCGTAAGCGTGCTCGAACGGGCTAGCGCCCGCTTGATTGCAGTCTTCGTGAATGCATTCATTTTACAATTCTTCTATCGGAAATGAGCGCAGTCGCCTCTGTCTTGCCCGCCTGGGCACATGAACATGCCCGCTCGAATGCATGCTTTATTTTATAATTTCTTCAATTTCAACACTTTTTGCATTACAATCAACAATTCATACTAAAAAATATAAAATACAGATCAATGGGCTCAAATTTGATACAATAAATGAATTTAGCCAATTCAAAAACCCTAACAAAATTGAATACATAAGAATGCATGATCAAATGAACTTTGGTAAAGGCTATAAGATGACACTATAGATGCATGTATAGACTTAGCATTTTCGTTTGAGGGGGCAGTGTACTTAAACAAATAGTTGGGTTTTGAGGCAAAACATAGAATTTTTGTATGGCTTTTGAAGGCGGACCCAAGAGGTTTATGTAGCCTTTGGAAGCATACCCCACAATGTCATTATGTGTTTTGGAAGCAAACTTGGGTCCAATGGGGGTGACTTCCCCAAAATGCATGTACTTGGGTCAGCCCTACCACCCTTTGATTCATTCTCTATTAGTGGATGGCCATTTTTGGAATAAAAAATATGGCTAGGTTTGGCTCTACTGGTTTACAGGTGAGTATTTGACATGAGCACCCACTGATCAATCTTTGGCCATTTTTGAAAATTTTTACATTCATTTCTTCAATCTTAACCTTTTTACCAAAAGAAATCTTACAATATCAATATTTGTATTAATATAAAACAATCAATCCTCGAGTGTAAAGATGGTCCCAATCCAACGTGTTCATTGCATAAAATAACATAATATACAATTATCATATATTTTAATGTTAATTTTTTTTATTACATATCACTTGAATAATTTGAACGTTTGTGCCCGAATTTTATTAGATTTAAACTCAATTATCAATTGGGTCCAAAATAGAGGATCCATAGCCAAATTTCTTGGGTCCAACCTAAGGAATATCAGGTAATCAGGAGCGCATCAATCATACCATATCCGAGCCGGTAACCGCCATTAGATTGCAACTTGGAAAACCATTAACCTGACAAGTCCTGAAATTTGTATTTTGGCTGCCGATTAAATGGAATGCATCCCATTACTTTTCACAAAATGTCCAAAATGTTTCTAAGAAAACTTCTGAGCATCTGAGAGCCTGCACATGATTTATCAATAAAATCCCCAATAGGCATTGCATTACAAAAGCAGGCCAGTATCCTCTGCCGCATCTCGGGTTATGATGTGCAACTACTCTTTGCCTTTTGAGTTCACGGGGCTCATTAGCCTTTCAAAGCATAGAGGACTAGCTTCGCAATTGTAGCACTTGAAGTGCTACTTTCAAAGAGGTTTTACCTAAAACGAATTTTTACAAGCTCGTCAGGCCTGCTTTTTACTGAAATTCAAGAACTTCTGTTTGGGGAATTTCTAAACTCTCCAACGTGTAGAATTCTTAAGTCCTCCATTGTATTTTAGTATTTAAAAACTTTTAACAAAAAAGAGTTAGGCTATCAAGACAGTGACTCAATTGATTTGAATTTTGGATTTGCTTTCAAAGATATCAAATTCGACTCATGCCTCTCTTATATTATTTGAATACTATATGTGCGGTCATATATATATCTCTTAAAAATAGTTTTTGCTCGTCAAAATCAGATAACCGCTGGACCAGAGAACAAAAGTCCAAAGGGTAAATAAATAGTCAGAATTTCAAAAGTCATTTGAAACCTTTTGTGTAGCTAGACTCTTGAAATTTAATACCAAAGTATAGGATATGAAAATTTTAAAAGACAAGTCATCACATCATATCTAAAAAACCCTACCATTCAAAAAAACTTACAAGAAATTCTCCTACAAATACAAGCCTATGAGTCTTAAACTTTAAATCAATGGTAAAATGATAAAATTGTGAATATATCTCGTAAATTAATTCATGTTGAAGGTATAATATATATTTTTTTTTACAAAAAGAAAACCCTTATGTCTTCATATGAGGATATATCTTCCAATATTGCAACATGTATGCCCACAATTTCCTTTTCTAAAACCATGCAAAATCCCTTTTCCTTCAGGTGAAACTTCCTTTAGTTGAGAGTTGAGACTCAGGCTTCTCATGCACATTCCCACTCCATTGTTTTAGGGAGCCATGTACTTGTTATTTTCTTCTTCCTTCATTCTCATATCCATTTATATAACTTCATTTTAGAGATAATTAAATCCCACTTGGTTCTTTTCAAGCCTATTTCTTTGTTGGAATTCAAAAAATTTCTTTTTTAAATGTTCATTTGTACTTGAGCAGTCAAAAATTCTACTGAAAAACAAAGGAATTGTTTTCATTAAAACATTAAAATATCATAAGTCACATTGAAGTTATGTACACATCATCATGTATCTCTTATTGTTTTTCACTTCTAAACATCGTAGAGTAGATAAGAAATCATTAAAAATGCGAAAGCAAAAGGAAGAATACAATGCCCAATTAGTCAAAGGCAAAGGCGAAGGATGGGGAAAAAATGGGCGAGCAACAAAAAACCTCAAGCAATGAGTAGCAGGAAGTGTAAGATTGAAGCAAAGTGGGAAAGGATGGTTAAGAGTTTCATTTTTCAAAATAGTTTGTAAATGTTACGATATTGGACCATACAAAAAGGGCAATTGTTCACAACCTTACCTTTACAAGCTGTTTCCACACTTTAAACCCATAACATGACATGGTCATAATGGAGCAACCTTACAATTGAGCAAGACCCACAATATTGAAATACATGTGGGCAAACTAGTAATTGCACAGCCCACCTAGGGAATACAAAACCCTCTTAAGTCGTTTTAAAATATTTTGTCATTAAATGGTAAATCACAAATTTAACCTGTCACATTGTATGAACTATCAATGTCACATTCGTGCATGTGATACAAAACCCTCTTAAGTCGTTTTAAAACATTTTGTCATCAAATGGTCAATCACAAATTTAACCCATACGGACTTATTGCTGTCACATTGTATGCACTATCAACGTCACATTCATGCATGTATCTCAAAATCTTCAAAAATCATAATTGCCCCTTATTCAATTCAAATCATTCAACGCGAGAGGTAACTTAACTAGCTTAAAACTATAATTTACTCTCGAAAGTTATGAATTCGAGTTGCACTACCACACTAAGGCCAGAGAAAATTTACCAGGCACCCCCTATGCCCAAAGGAATTAATCTGACCCAAAAGGCCAAGACACCCTCCCTTAGCAAATAAAAAATAAAAAAAATCAAATCATTCAATTGAAAGGGAAGTTAGACTATGCTTTAATAAGTGTTCAAGTGCAAGTGCATATTTTCATTTAAAACTAGTTTAAATATGTAATTTTATTAGTTTGCATCTAATTGTTCATATTTCTTACCCGCGTATTTGTTGGATTTATATCTTGTATTTCGAATTCACCAAATTAATCCATAGGGTTAATCTTGGATTGGGCTTTGGATCAAAGGTATTTTGGGCTAAGAAAGAGTGTTTTATATATATATATATATATGTATGATGTAACATATAACTCTAGATCTAAGCAAAAAAAGTGTAATAAAATAGTGGAGTTCCCATCTTATGAAGTACATCTTGGTTGGATATGCTTATGGGATGAAGACATACAGGTTGTGGTGTACTAATCAAAATTCACCCAAATTTATCATGAACATGAATGTTACATTTCATGAGAATGCTTTACTCAATGCAAAAAAGCAGGCAAAGAACACAGAAATAAATAACAGCAGTGGCACTGTTCAGGTTAAGTCAGATATCCAAGTTTGGAAGGAGAGTGCATCAACTCCTCTTGAAATATTGAGGATAGACAAGTAAACCTCATTAAAAAAAAACTACCAATCAGATACGATTTTGAGGATATGTTAATGACATAATATGTTTGCATATGCATTGACGGTTAAACCATCCACATATTTGAAGTCAATGAAAGGCAAAAAAATGATCAACGGGTAACAAATATAGATGAAGAGAAGAAATCTCTTGATGATAAAAATCTAACAAGCAGATGCAAGCGGATCTATGAGGACAAGGAAGAAATTTCCATATAGGTGAAGTTTTAAATTCTTAATCATGTATGCAATTCGAACAAATCATTGTATGAATCAAAGCAAGTTTCCAAACAATGATACAAGCAATTTAGTGCATTCATGATGCAATGAGTTAAAGACAAATTCAAGTCTTGCTTGAACTTAACCCTTATCACTCAACATTGAAAAATGAAAAATGTGCCCTGTGACAATGGCACAACATACCTTTTAACGAGGTATGTGAAACTAAAGACATTGTCAATTATTCTTTTAATGACTCGAGTTCTACAAAATTCAAGCCAAAGTAAAGATTGTTAGATTTATATTTTATATTTCGAGTTCACCAAATTAATCTATAAAATTAGTATTGGACCAAACTTTGGGTCAAAAGCATTTTGATCTTCATATCGAACTATCTTAAAGGCTAAAAAAGAAAAAAATTATAATTATGATTTAACCTATAACCTTAAAACTAAGCAAAAAAAGTGCAATAAAAGAGTAAAACTCTCTTTTAACTATAGACATAAACACATCGCTAAACTACATAAATCTCTTATGTTCTCGTATTGCTTGTCTCTCTTTTTGTGTGTAGCTTGATTGCCAATCACAAGTTACATGCTTATTCACATGCACAATAGTATTGATGGAGAGAATGTTGGACACAGAAGAATTCTGAAGGTTCATGTGATTGTAGAGACTTACTCTCTCAATAATACTTTCTTACAAAGCTTGAAAACCTTACATCATCAAACCCTATGTTAAATAATTGATTTGCCACACCTCTAATGCATAAGCATTTCATACATATTGGTTAACAACTTTTGGTATCAAAGCCAAAAAAGCTTGAGTTCAAATCCATATGGGGCCAAAAAAAAAAAAGTGTCACATGCTGCATCTTGTGCAAAGGGGTGCAAGCAATTGACCTGCGCACCTCTAACGCCTACATATTTTGGATGTATCGGTAGCAACTTACTTAATACTAAAAGTCAACTTAACCCAATTGATCTGAGCTAGAGAATTGCTCCAAGAAATTCATTCATAGGCAGTAACCCCAAGCCACCAATGAGGAATCATGCCCCTTGCACCCATAGCTCAACATAGAGACCAACCCACATTCAGGGAGACGGATGATCATCGATGGCAAAGGTCAAACTAATGCAAAACATCTCTACACAACAGTACCAGACCGGACCTCCAATGTCAGTGGATGATTGTGATATTATTGTGTTGAAAATGTCAAGCACTGGTAAGTTATTTGCAAACACCATTGTTGTATTGATGTGTAATGGGAAATAGAATCTGACTTGAAGCATAGCATTTGACGATAAGTTTTGGTCAAGATCCATTTTACATTACCTATTCATCCTTGACATTTGTGATGTTTGAATAATTTATTTGGAAAGCAATGTAAAGTAAATATATAATTAGTAAAAAAAAAATAAAAAGAAAGTAATGGTTGTGTAAAGGAAACTATGTTTTTCAATAAACTATATTTTGTGTTGGTTTTCATGAGATAAAATAATTTGAAGTGAGATGAAAAGTTAACCAGTAATAAAACCAATTTACTTGTCTTTAAGAAATAGATTTTTTAGCAGTGGGAAAGTTCAAAAAAAAAAAATTCTTGACAGCAGGGACTTTACTTTCATACTGATTAACCAACAAAACATGGCTGAAAAAAAACCATTAGAATTGCTTTCCCACATTTTACACTTCACCTCTTGAAAAACAAACATTGCCCGGTTTTTTTTTTGTGACAGCATTCAACCCTTTAACTATGATCATCACTGCAGTCTAGGATCCTACGTTCTAGGCGAGAAATTTTACTTAGGAAGGTAAATTGATCATGACATCTCTCATAGTAGTATTTAATGCAATTAGTTTGCAGAACCTGCAGATGTCAAAGGCTGAGTCTAGGTCATTCTCTAACCTGATGGATGATGCAAAATTCAGGTGCAAGCATAAAGTAAACCTGAGTTACAATCATCTGGAAATCAGCAGATTTAGACATGTCCCATCACTTAAACCAACGACATCTCACAAACCTTCCCCGATGCTATGCTGAAAACAAAAGCATTTCTATATTTGCTTCACTAGAACAAACATTGTGCTTCATTGTTCATCAATTTTCTTGTTGGGTAATTGCATTGGTAGTGTAACAAATCTGCCATTCATGTTTCCTTCTGCTGTTTTTGCACCTTATCATATGTTAAATGAATGAAATAAATCAAACAAAAGAGAAGGTAATGAAAACAATCAGGTATTTGTTACTTTCAACTAAATAGCATTTAAAAATGCATTAGTACATTAGCATCCCTTAAGAAGATTAGTAGCCTCATAGTGAACTCAAAACTGTGAACACTCATCTATTCAATCCGGACTATCTCATGGTTCATGCATCTAAAATTGCAAATCTCCTTAAAAAAATTACCAAAATTTTTATGGCAGCTGTCCATTCCAGTAACTCTGATCACCATGTTTCGTAGCTTCGTACTGCACTTAACTATGGTCTCAAGAGTTCTTACCTTCTGTGCCGCATTCATGGGTGACCTCACCTTGATCAGAACTTCCTCCAAGCAAGGAATCATAAATCTCAAATCCTGCAGCTGAACAATGAGTACCCCAGATGTTATTTTCCATATCCATGAAGAAGCAGAAGAAATTGTAGCATTTGGTGTGCTACTATCATATACTCACTGTAGAGCTGTTCTTTGTGCATAGTGCAGCAAACATTGCTCCATGGATTTCAAAGAAACGCAGCTTTGGGTGGTTGTTGAAGAACTCAAACATGTCAATCTTTGGAAAGCAATGTAGCTGATTGAAGTAATCCCCACAGAATTCAATCTTCATAACCAGATGTTTCACCTCACTAGCACTTTGAAGAATGGAACTTACTGCACTCCAACACCACTGCCGCCCACTGAGGGACATGAAGTCAACAGCCGCAAGTTTCCCTATATCTACCTTTCGCACTAGATCTGAAAAATCAAACTGACAACAAATCAGGATAGTAAAATATCGGAGCTAAAAAGACTGCAATCTCCTCCAGGATGCTGTGCTTTTTAGGATGGTTTTGGAGTATTTGGAGTTTGTAGAATCCTTGCTATTGCATTATTAAGCTATGTCTGAAATAACAATGTTCTATGTTACCGCAATAAGCATACCTTGTCCATTTTGAAATATATTAGTATCTGACATGGGCCAAACCATAAGGATTTTCAGCGGCACAAACAGAGCTGGGATCCAATACCAGCTTTAGTCCCAGACCACAGTAAGCCCATCTGCATAGTCCCTGTTCTAAGGGTCCAAGGAGCAGTAAACAACCACTGCAGGGTTGATGCAGCAATCTCCTTCCTTCCCCACTTTTCTATGTTTTATTTGCATTAGAGTCTGGGATCACTTGTTAGCCAATTAATATAGGTTGTAGGATCCATTAGTTAGAAGTAAGACAATCCCTCACCATTTTGATTTAGATTAAATTGATATTGTAAAGTAATTCAAATAAATTTACAATGATTATGATGTAATCCCCAAGTTTTTCATGGTCATTAATGATCCTACGATCAAGCTGGCCATGGTTTTGAATCCTCCTGCTTCCACAATAAGGATCACAACATCTTCATGCCTCTTACCTTCGCCCTAATTTTTCCTCTCTCTCTCTCTCCCTCTCTGAAAACTATTCTCGTGCACATACTATAAAAACTTTTTTTATAGGGCCCACTTGGTCCCATTTGAGGATGGGACTAGAAGGATGAAAAGATCTATAAATCACCCCACATATCAAGTTTGACCTCAATCGTATGTCCCTAACTCATTCATCCATGGCCTACCAATTCAATCAATTTGAATTGGTGCAAAGTCGATCCAATGGTTCAAGAAATCAAAATCTAACCAAAACTTAAGGTAAATGACTACCAGGGGAGGTCCGTGTATTTCAAGGTTTGAATTGATTGATAAATAAACTCTACTCAGAAGTTTCACAAACAAATAGTAAAAATAGTTCTTATAGAATATTCATGTGCATATGCCCCTTACTATTTTTTTCGTGAGAACTCTATGTGGGACCCACTGTATGGTCCATCCAAATGGATCACACACACGAACCCCTTAAATTGAACCTGTTTATCAATTTTTGGTCAAATCTGAATTTATTAAACCGTTAAATCAACTATACACCTATTTAAATAAAATAAATTTGTGAGTCATTGATAAAAAAATTAGGGATATGTGATTGGAGCCAAACTTGAAATCTAAGGTTATCCCGCATGAATCTTTTTATCCCCCCGATCTCATCCCTTGATAGGGTCCACCATGGGCCCCACAAAAGAGTATACATGATCTCTTGACAAAGGAACATATGCACATAAATATCCCTATATATATATATATGAATAAAAGTACTATGCATATATCCCTCATACTATAATGAGAGACACTTCTTCTTTTAGAAAATAGTAATGTATAAGAAAATAAAACCATCGCACCTCATAACACCTTTTTAACCTTATTAAATCTAAAAAAAATTTGTCCCTCACCGTAGTGTGAAAAACATATGCTAACACCTTTTTAACCTTATTAAGTCTAAAAAAAAAATTTCCCTCACCATAATGTGAAGGACATATGTACATAAAGACTCCTATATATACATATATATATTCAAATTTATTAAACTATTGGATTGACTATGTACTCATTCAAATAAAATGAATTTATAGGTCATGAATAAAAGGATTAAAGACAAGTGATTAAGGCCAAACTTGGTATCGAGGGTGATCCCGCATAAATCTTTCCATCCCCCCGATCTCATCCCTTGGTGGGGCCCATCATAGGCCCTCACAGAAAAGTATGCACGATCCATTGGTAAAGAACATATGCACATAAATATTTCCCATATACACACACACACACACACACACACACACACACACACACACACACACACACTAAGTGCAGATAAAAATCATGGCGATTACAAACCTGCTATACACAATCTACTAATTGCCATTACTGACTTGAGCACATCACCAGAGGGCTTGTTCTAGTGATGATTAGTACATTAGGATATTTTTAGTACATTTCTTTCTTAGCTTTGATTTGATTAAGATTATTTTGATTTGGATTGTTTGGGAGATTTAATTGCCCTGAGTAAAATTACTAATTCATTTCAAAGTAGAATTACTAATCCATAAAAGGAGGCTTCTTTAATGTAGTGAACATAATTGAAATTTATCAAATAAAAAAACAATAAAGTGAGAGTCTCTCCCTCTTTCCCATAACACAAAACGACCTCATCAATTTTTTATTTAGTTATCTTCAATTAGATCAAGGCTCGATAATTAGTAAGGATGGGGAAATTGACGAATATGTAGAACATAAGATATAAGCTGGATGACTAAAGTGGAGACTAACTTCTGGAGTGCTTTGTAGTAGACAAATTCCAACAAATTGAAGGGTAAATTTTACAAGACAGTGATTAGACCAGCTAGGACATATGGAGCAAAATGTTGGCCAATTAAAAAGACACATATTCATAAAATAAATATAGCAAAAATGAAAATGCTTAGGTGGATGTGTGATAAAACTAAAAAAAATAAAATTAAAAATAAACGCTTTTGAGAGCATTTAGAGCTAACACCAATAGAAAATAAAATTAGAAAAACCCATTTAAAATAATTTAAGCATGTTGAGCATAGATCGATAATGGCATCGCTGAAAAACAGTTTGGCTATACTGGTGAAAAACCCATCAACAGGTAGGGGTAGATCAAAAAAAATATTAATAGAGGTCATTAATTCAAATTTGAAGAAATTTAACTTATTGAAAAATTTGGCTCAAAATAGAACGAAATAGAGAAATAAAATTCATATAGCTGACCCCAACATAATTGAGATAAGATTTTGATAATGATAATGATAATAAGTTATCTTCGATTAGAGTTCTCTTCAAGCTGCACAATCCTACTTTGTCTTCTTATAGAAGAGATTATGATAGGAATTAATCTAGTGGGCAGCTATTACAGACTCAAAATTACCAGGATACAACAATGATTTGTGCCAGTGCTCTGTGAATAGGCCTTGTAATTCTTGATGAATTAGAGTATATTCTGATGCATTCTTTATGGTTTTCAAGTAGCTCTAACACCTGCAACTCCTTTTGTCCCTTCACTGGAAGTTTCTTCTCATTTTTTTCCTCACTTTTGTTTAGGAAGCAAAATAGTCAACTGGTGGTTGCCAGCATCCCTTGTGTTCTCAAAATCATGTACTAGTCAAAAAAATTGGAACCATTGAGTCTAAAAGGTAATCTTAGGAAGCAAGACAGCCAATGTCCATTGAATTTGTAAAATCAAATCTTAATCAATGACAATTGAAAGCAGCGAATCAAACAGGTAATGTTGCATGCTTACCGGCATTATTGCCGATGGTGAGATTCTGCAAGGAATGATCATCCTTAACACAGATCCAAGAACAGCCTAGGACATCAAGCACTTTAAGCTTAGGAGAGCTGAGAGTAAGTGAACAATCACCCAGCCAAAAATCCAATCTGCATTGCTCCAGTTGCTGTGATTCGATTGTCATTGACCGGACCCCTTCACACCCAAGCAATATCAAGCTCCTGAGATTCGGGCACGCCTTGAGGGCACTCGCTATCACATGATCATCTGATACCAACCCAATAATTTCAAGAGAATGAAGCCTTTCAAACAAACCCCAATTGGGAGATTGATGCATTGCAACTCCCCAAAGCTTGAGGGTCTCCAAACCCATTGCAGAGCCAATGCAATCGAGTCTCACTGGACCTCCAACAGGAGCCTTCTTCTCATTCAGGCTATCCACGCGAAGATCCAGATGCCGAAGCGATGAGCTTTTACTCAAAATCCAAGATTCATGGTTTGGAGGCGAAAAGGGGCAGTAGATTATGAGCTCCTCCAGACAAACAGCTGATGCGATCATCCTCCCAATAATGGCATCTCTGTCAGCTCTTTTGTTCTCGAAAGTGCTCC
Organism: Sextonia rubra; assembly: GCA_037013555.1. Classification (NCBI taxonomy): domain Eukaryota; kingdom Viridiplantae; phylum Streptophyta; class Magnoliopsida; order Laurales; family Lauraceae; genus Sextonia; species Sextonia rubra. Next base: position 55,427,265 of record JASUAD010000013.1, on the reverse strand, counting down.
TAGAGAAGTAGAGACTTGGAATGAATGGGGTTGATTCTTTCCACTGCTTCGAAACGCAAGTGCAGCGAGCAATGTCCTTCGCATTCTGCAAGAAGGAGAGGATGTGTGGGACCAGGGCATCAGGCAAAGCATCCATGATCAATATGTGGGAGTGGCTGCTGCAACAGTCCAATTCATCAATCAATTGAAAAAACCCCAGAAGAAGAAATGATTTGATCATCAAATTCATACAATGAAAAGAGAAAAACAGGCATTCACAATCAGTCCAAAACAACAAGGATCAATTCACCTAGTGTTCCAAAACAACGAAAGGCCAAAGGGAAACCAAAATGGAGTAGATATTGGAAATGGCAGTTACCCATGAAAGAAAAACTGAGATTTGCAAAACTAGCAAAAACCCAGAAAGGCAAGGATTCAACAGAGATACAACAACTCATCTTTCACAAGATCAACAACACATAATGCAGAAAAAGGGGGTTAGAGCTAGATTAGAGCACTAACATGACAGGTCGAGAAACAGCAATCAAAGCTCTGTTTTGGTGATTTTGGAGAAGGAAGACGGAGGAGCTTCGGAAGTATATAATATGAACTTTGAAAGAGAGAGAGAGCGCGCGTAGGTTTTGGATTTGGAGCGCTCTTTTTTCGGAATCTCGAAATTTTTTACCGCCAGGCGCCAACACGTTTTTGTCTTTTCATTTGGATGCACCAGGACTGTCTTCCCGGCAGCGTTATACTTTGGGTGGCCCGCTGACCAAATCGTACCGTTCAGATTATCTTATCAGTTTCATTGATCGATGGATTTTCGATGTCTATCATTGATCTCTTTTAAAAAATTCGAATGTCTTATTGGGTTATGTCTTGTATTCCGGTTTAGCTGGATCGGTCGTCTGGTTTAGCCAGAACCGAGGCTCAGGGTTAGGGGTATTTTAGTTATTGTGTATGGGTTTTCTTGGTGGCCAAGAAAGCGGGAACTATATATATTGATGTATTGTAACCCTAAATCCTGAGGGGATTGAGACGGGATCATAGTAGATGAGTTCTCTCCTCCCGTGGACGTAGGCATGGTTGCCGAACCACGTAAAACTGCTGTATCATGTGTGTGATGTCTTGATGGTGTGATTGCTTGCGTAGATCGTGGTAGATCCGTTGATCGCGGGTTGTTTACATTGCGCCGCTTCTCCCAACAAGTGGTATCAGAGCGAGGTTGAGATCGCTGGTGGTTTTGCGATTGACGAATCGCGTTGGATGTGCCTGAAGAAGAGGATCGACGGCTTCTTTGTTGCAGGGAAAGATAGGGCTCAGATTTTTTTTGTTTCCGAAACAGGTTGGAAGAAGGGTGTTGTCGCCGCTCGCACCGCCACGTCGCTGCAGGGGAAGCCACGTCACCTATCTACCGAAGCCGGCTGCCGGTTCTCTTCGTCGTTGCCGGAGAAAACATTGCCGCCTGCCAATGCTAGCATCGCTGTCACCGGACGAACTATCCCTTGCCGGTCGTTGTTCGCCTGCGAGTTGCCAGCCCACTGATCCCCGCTGCGGATCAGAGGAAGGGTTCGGCGTTACTGGGTTCTGAAGCAGAAACCAGATCGGTTGAGAGGGTGCACACAGACCGGCGTTGTTGCTGCCACCATCTCCAGCAGACGCTGCCCGCGGCTGTCGCCGACGCAGTCGAGGGCCCGTCCGCTGCTGCTGTCCAACGCCGTGGTCGGAGAAGAAGGGAACCCGCTGCTGCCGCCGCCGCCGTCGGAGCGCCGCTTGCCTGAATCGCCACCGACCTCCTCGCGCAGCGTCCGCTGCCCCGCCCGCCACCTTCGCTGCCGAGGAAGAAGACGAAAGGGCAGAGGTCGGTTGCGTCCCTGTCGAACGAACCAGTGAAGCGAACGGGAAGGAGAGGCCTGGTTTCTCGAATCCAGGTCAGGCTTGGGTTCTGACCTGACTTGTAGCGGCAGAAGCCCAGGGGTTCGGATCAGGTTCGGGTTGGGTTAGACCTAGCCCGCGGAGTAAGCCCAGTTCCGTTAGCAGGTTCAGGCCCAGGTCGGGTCGGGTCGACCTGGTCCGTGTACTAGAAGCCCAGCAGAGCAGCGCAGTTCAGTTCAGTTCCGGGTCAGGTGAACCCGACCCGGATCCGTCTCAGAAGCCCAGTTTGCCAGCAAGCCGTGACGTCAGCAGTGACGTCAGCACGGTCAACAAGCAGGTTTGACCAGATTCAACGGCTGAAATTGTTTTTGCGATATCTTGATCATCCGATGTCCGATCGGGGATCCGTTTGAGCCTACGGACTCGTTGTGAGGAGATCTACGCGTATATGGAAGAAGATGGGCTGGTCAATGGTCAACATGGTTGTTTGACCAATTGGAGTGTAGAGAATTAATTCTGCGATATCGAAGCCATCCGGAGTCGGATTTCAGATCCGTTTCTTCCAGCGTGCTCACGGTGACGAGATCTACGAGGTTGATAAAAGATATTGACAGTTTAATGGCAGAAAATTGGGGGATTGAAGAAACTGACAGATTCACGATGATAGCAATAGATTCAAGCATCACGGGCCAGATTGAAGTGTTTGATGGAGAAACGACTTCAGGGATTGGCAGGATAGAGTGGTAGACTCCATGACACAGCAATGATTGAAAAGTGTTACTTGATGTCAAGAATGGTAGATTGCTCAAGTACTTTGATGGAAAGCCTAGATCCGCGTCGAAGGGAACGGGAAGGAGCGACATGCCAAAGTGGAAGGAAAAAGCAAAAGAATCAGAATCGAAAGGAGGTAGTGTGCAAGAAAGCTCGGATTCGGTTGACAAGGAATCAGTTTTGGTCGCTACAGGTATGGATCCAGTTGTTGATTCATGGTATTGCGATTCTGATTCTTCCTATCATGTGATTGAGTAGAGATTGGTTTGATGCAAATAACTATCATGGTTGATGGATGTGTTCTTATGGGGGGAGAATGCAACTGATGAGCATTTGAGATAAGAACGGTAGAAATCCAGATGTATGATGATGTTATTCAAACCCTAACGACTGTGATATATGTTCCGGGTTGACGAAGAAAATAGAATTTCTTTGGGTGCCTTATACTTCAAAGGCTGCAAGTGCACTGTAGCGGGTGGAGTTACGAAGGTGGAAAATGGAACATTGGTCATCATGGAGGGTGAGATGGTCAGAAATCTCTACAGGTTGATAGGGTATGCTTTTTCAGGTGGAGCAGTGAAGGAGACATCAAATAACAAGGGAGGAAATCTGTGGTTCAGGTGGAGTTAGATGCGACGGATCATTGGAAGATGGATTAATGGATCTTCGATGATATCATCTAGTGGAAATCCAGGAAGCCCTGAACGGAGATGATTTTCTCGGAGAAGAAATGGTAGTTTTGTTCAGGTCGGAGTAAGCCGGTTTAAGCATCGGGTCATACCTAACCCGCATGTACTGTGCCCAACCCACCAGAACAGACTAGAACAGGACAGTTGCAGATTTGACGGAAAGAATACCGGGATGGAGACAGAAGGAAGGATTCACAAGGTACCAGTGAGATGCGGGTTCGGGGAGGTCTTCAGTTTTGTCTTGACGGACGGAAGTTAGGTTCATTGTGTTGCAAGGATGCATGCATGTGGCAACAAATGGAAAACACTTCAGAGGTTCAAGACTGTGGTGTTAAGGTCAAAGGAGGCAACTGTGGCCACGCTAGGTCATAGCGTGTGCGGAGGCGTACCTTTCAGCAAGGTGCGTGAAAGACATTACCGGGTATCTCAAGGTGGCTCTGAGGATTTGTGGAATCCAAGCCAAGGTGGAGATTGTTGGGTTATGTCTTGTATTCCGGTTTAGCTGGATCGGTCGTCTGGTTTAGCCAGAACCGAGGCTCAGGGTTAGGGGTATTTTAGTCATTGTGTATGGGTTTTCTTGGTGGCCAAGAAAGCGGGAACTATATATATTGATGTATTGTAACCCTAAATCCTGAGGGGATTGAGACGGGATCATAGTAGATGAGTTCTCTCCTCCCGTGGACGTAGGCATGGTTGCCGAACCACGTAAAACTGCTGTATCATGTGTGTGATGTCTTGATGGTGTGATTGCTTGCGTAGATCGTGGTAGATTCGTTGATCGCGGGTTGTTTCCATTGCGCCGCTTTTCCCAACATGTCTTGCCCCTTGGAGGGGACCGGCTTCCATTTGAACAGCTCCAGGGGGGCGGTTGAGATTGTGTGGTTCGGTTATTTAATGCTGTGACTATTGTGGGGCCCACCTGGTTGATGGGTGATATGAATGACAAGAAAAGCCACCTCCATGTTCAGACTATGGATCCACATAAAGGGGTGGGTCTAGAAGGCATGTTTGGTGCATTGAATCATGTGAGAGGACTGTGTTGTTTTAAGCGCTATTTCCATGTAACGAGAGGACATATAAGTTTGATCTCTAAGCGGGAAATTGCATTGTAGCTGAAGAGGAACTGTCGTTTGCAAAAATAGGTCCTAAAATCAAGAGAATCCACAAAGCCGGCATTCAAAATGCACTTGTGCATTGCAGGACACGCACTGTATGGCACGATTTTATGTAAATTAAATATTCATACAATTAAAAAAAATAAGTACTCATGGCTTAGATCGCAGTCCAAATACAATGCATAACAATAAATTTTTAGAAAAAAAATAAATGATCATACCAATTTTTGAAATTTAGAGTAGGTAGTGATGAAACAAAAAAATGATAAACGTAGAACAAAATTGGGAGACTATGTAAAAATGGAATAGGGGATGTGATCATAATAGAGGTTTGCAGAAAAATAATGAGGAAAAGTGGGGAATAAGGTGTGGGTAGTTAGTTATATGAGATAAATAGGTGTTGCATGAAATTAAAAGTGGATAATTATAATAGAAAATAGAGGATCGAAGATAAACTTCCTGTCTAAATTATAACTGAAGGTCCCAATTAGATTGAAAAACCTTTGAGCTTAATACACTATAATTCCAATAAATTCAACATTTTAAATTGTAGAAAGCCGGCATTTTAGAATTTCACTTGGAGGACATTATATAGAAAATTACAAATGTTTCAGACATCCAAATGCTCGCAACCAAATAGGCTCATTTAAGAATTATAAGAATTGTGAATTATAATGACCATTCAATCATCTCCTCTGTAATCAAAAAACGAACAAGGGGAGGTAGAAAATGAATACACAGCTAGACAGCTACCACCCTAAATTCAAATCCAGGAAAAATGAGGGTTGCATTTACATTCACCACCTTATTTTCATTCCCCTCACCCCTCGGAGCACTTTTGACCATGAATTTCTATATTTAAAAAAAAATCAAACAAATTGGCCTTTTTAGGGTCTATTTCTTTCATGGAATTCAGATAATTCATATATGTAGAATTCTAAAATTTCGGACATAGTGGAATTCCTAAATGCTTCTTTATACTTAAGTATTCATAAATTCCAACAGAAGGCAAAAAGGTTAGAATTCCTAAATTCTAGCATGGTAAAAGAGACATTTCATATTGGTGGAATTTTGAAATACTTGGGAAGAAACGTAGCATTTTGAGATGTCAAGAGACGAGATGTCATATCATGTACAGAAATCCCCAGCTCATGAAATTATTGGCACAAATTCTACTAAAAGAACAAGCCTTTAGTACTTTTGAGGCTTTATGTGTAAATTTAAATGGTTTGAGGTGGATGGTTGTGATTGTGTGGTCTTGACATGTACTTCCATATTGAACGGCCATTGCAGGGCCTAATTGGTGGATGGTTTATACGATGCATACAGAAGCCATCTCGAATGTTCAAGATTTTTTTTTTCCTGAAAAAGGGGAGAAAACTTCACTGAATCCCCTCAATTTTGGCAGAGGAACACCAAATTACATCAAAGACCATACAATCTAACATAAAAAAAACGAAAATTGTAGAAAAATTAGAGAAAAAAACAAATAGCTACTAACGAAAGCTAGGCGGCCCCAATTGATCAAGAATCAAACAACCAGCGAGATACTATTGACTATCAGAGGAGAAAGCAACATTATTATCAGCAGCACCAAAGTTTGCCAACCCATCTGCTAAAACATTCCCTTCACGATAAACATGATTGATTTCTATCTATGTATATACATGGAAATGCGGGGTATCTTTCCAGGTTTCAAAATACTGCCAAGGAGGGTTTGTGCTATTCTTGAGCCAATTTACAGCCACCAAGTTTCTACAATTAAATTATAAACCTGCAGTTGATAGCAAAGAAGCAAACGGAATTTAAAAAACAGATAACTTAGCGCACACATTAGTACTATGCCCCAAAGAACAGGAAAACCACCCATGAAGAAATGATCCATTACTAGATCTAAGGACACCACCACAACCAGGCACTCCAGGACTACCTTTTGAAGCCCCATCCAAATTCAGCTTTAGCTTCCCAAACGGAGTAGGAAGAGGCCGTTTCACTAAAAAAAAGGTCCAATGTTCAATCCTTAAAAGTCACGCAAATTTCACTTGCAACCGTCCAAATAAGGGAGTGCAAGATTTTTGTTCTCTTCGATCCACATTGAAAGATCTCTGGATTAAAGTTGGGGACCCAAAATCCATTTTGGCAAGATTTTCTGCCATTCCCTGGAAGTTTCTGAAAATTGGATCATGAAGTTTGCATGTTCCCTTCCTTTTTGGCAAGACAATAAAATTAGCTGACAGTATCTGTTCATCAAGACCCTCTCTAGCACCCAACATACTCTTTGTTTAGTGGTATTTGTACCTCAATATCACACATATAATTAGAGATCGATCTTTAGGCATTCCACTTGAGAGACACTCATTTGCATTTAGAGGCTCTTCCACTTTTGATAACAGTATTTGAATTACGAAATTTATAGACAATATAGTATAGCAATGATTCACATTGAAGGCCATTAATTACATTATTATAATCTTCTAACAAAGTAACTTCTTGATTAATGCCATGATTTATGATCAAAGCAACTTCTAATATAACCCTTTCAGCTGTAGTTGCAAACTTTAAACTCGAATAGAAGAGGGTTGTATCAGGTAAGTTTGACAACTAATGCAAAACTTTTGTCATAAAACCAATATAAATTCTGAAAAAAAAAACCTACTAAAATGAAAAGATAGAATTCATGTATCCGAGCTCTATTGATCCCAATAGAGCTGGAACAAATCAAAGGTGGACCCATGGTACGGCTCTTTCAAATTGGAAAACATGAGAAATGTATGAAATGCACGCTGTGGCCTTAACTATTCAAATCACGCTCCCACCATGAATGTGATTCTACAGTGCGAGAGAGGTGGTTCATCCAAGGCCCATGATGCCCAAATGTGACGGGCATATAGTTAATGCCCCATTCTTAGGTACCGGGTATAATAAGCCTGGGCCCATCAAAGCAGATGCTTTTCTGGAGTAAAAAGTTGTCGGCAGAAACAATGTTAGGTTTATTCCCTCTTATCATCAAATGCGATTTCAAGTTGAGAAATTGGTTCGTACTCAAAAACAGAAAGGAAAGACAGGGATGCATTTCTTGATGAGATCTTCCTCTAATTTCGAATAAGATATAAACCATTTGTCTAATTAATGTATGGAAACTTATAATACCACTTGGGGGTACCTCATATCCCATCTAGATGGGCCAACAAATCAACAGTTTGGATGATGAAGCCACAAGTCCGACATTTTTGGATTTTGGAGCACTGCTTATAAAACGAATAGAACGTGTGTTCCAGTGACCAAACTGATGAATTCAAAGATGTCGTTTCACCTGCATGGCCCAATCCCTCTTCATCAAAGATGTTGGCCCTGGCTATTCATTGTCTTAAACAATGTCGGGGATTTTCAAAATTTTTTAATTTGCTGTTAGATTATGGTAGAAAATACAATTCTAGAACCTCGATTGGAGACCTCATTTACAAGTTCAAGTTCACCATCGCTTCATGGACGTCTTTTCTTCCACAATTTTATGGGATTTCTATGTTAACGTGAGTGGTCCTCGTGACCACAAGTCTAATGTTATTTGGGCCCCACGTGTTAAGTCCACTAATTTCAATATGCCTTTTCCTTTTCATTTTTTGTTTCAATAAATACATCTTGGGTTTAATCTTAGTAAGCCCAATCAAATTAAGAATCTTGTTTACCTAATTCTTGAGGAAATTAAGGAAACTTACATTTAATAAATTTATGTGATAGGAAGAAATCTCTCAAAAGCATATTTATAAGAGTGGTTTTCTGGTCCTCTCTCTTAATCTATAAGATTTGCAAAATACTTATTAACTCTTATCCATCTTAGAGTAGGTGATAAGGGAAATAAGAGAAAACTAGATTTGAAAAAGGCAATCTGCTTATCACCAAGATCACGGTGCAAAGTATACTTTTATTTTTTTTGAAACTATCTATTGTTAAATGCATAAATTTAGATCCATATGTTTAATGTTTTGTTACAAACCATATTAGATTTTACATTCTATTAACATCATTTTCAAAAACTAGAGGGAGGTTGCTTTCTTTAAAGTTTTGGGTTATTATGAGCTTTTATAGTATCCCTCTACTTCTCTTTAATTCTTGCTCTTGTTGTTTCGCTTTGGTGGTGTTTGTTTCTTTTTTCTCTTTTTGGCTTCTTAGTATTCCCAGCCCTCTTGTGCTGTTAAGACTTTTCATTGAAGGTTAACATTAAAAAAACAGTTAAATGGCATATTGAGTTTAGCTAAACTTTTCGAAAATATTCTTAAAAAATACATGTGAAATAGTTTCAACATGTTGAAAAATATTGATATCGTAATTTTGTAACAATTAACTATTTTCTCTTCAAAATTTCAAAATATCTGAAATCAATTATTTGACGCGAAGGTGAAAAATTGAATCAATTTGATTTACTGCCAGACACAGTCTTACTCATCCGAGTTACTTGACCCATTCTCTTCGAGTCACTCGGGGTAGCTCGAGCATTAGATATTAGAACTATGATTCAAGCAACTATGATCCCTGCCGAGGAGGAAAAATAAACGAGTCCAACAACTATTTGATAACAATACTTGTTATAATACATGCAAAGCAACTTTTTTATTCAACATGGAATGAAAGATACTATTTCTGTGATTGAAGATCCTTCGCAGGAGTCTCTTGCAGACTATTTGCAGGAAAATTACTTGCAGTCGTTGGCAACTCGGTTGCTCCTATCTTCTCATCGCTGGATGACAAATTGGCCGCCGGATCATTACTTTTCCCCCATACATAGGTATACAAGCCCATGACTATTATAATGGCTCCAATCACACTACAGCCAAAAAAGAAAATTGAACCAATGCATGTTAGTAACACAGATTAGTAACAAGGGTCATTCTCATTTACATTTAGAAGACAGTTCATATTGGAATGTGAAGTGTGAGCAAGTTCAAAGAGTTAGGAAGGAAGCTTCAAGCTCATATTGCTCATGGTTGGGTAAAAAAAAGTTCTCCTCCCATTTAATCTACTTTTCCATTAGTAGCTTGAGCAGTTGTCGTCAAATAGGGAGAGATGTCATGATCAATTTACCTTCCTAAGTAAAATTTCTCGGCTAGAATGTAGGATCCCAAAACTGCAGTGATGATCATGGTTAAAGGGTTGAATGCTGTCACAAAAACAGGGCCTTTCTCCTTCATCACTACACCTTGCACGTAGTAAGATATTCCAGTGCATACTGTTCCCTGAATTATCAGCAAATTAATCAATCCCACGTTAATGAGTTAAAAAGGAAAATGCATAGCTTTAATTAGATGTGAACAAGAGTGACTATTCATGTCTATCAACCATATCATTCTCTTCCACTGGTTTTCCTCTATTTGTCATTCTTTAGCATGTATCAGTCTTAAACCCAGAGAAGGATGGTTGGCCTGTCAAATTAGCTGTCGACTGGGCAAACTTTCGAACTTACTTTGAGACTTACAGAAAAGCAGCACTCCGAAACTCCATTTAAATTCTAAGTTTGAGAAAATAACACTGTAATTGCAATGCTTACCATATATGCAGGAGTGAGGAGTCTTGTGTCCCACCCCATTGCCCATGCACTGGCCTTGTGTTCCATCACAAGGGCCACAATTGATCCTTGCACCAACCCCGCTGTGCATATCAAGGCAGTCAGCGATAGCTCCGCTGGGTATACCTTTAATGTCATGCACTAAACCGATACAATTAACAAATTTTATTAGTCTCATCATAAACTAGTCTAGGCAGCAATAAGAGAACTACAGTTCAAACAAATTAAATAGCAGTTCCATCATGATATTCTAGTTCAATCAGACGAAATTAGATTAGTACTTGAACAACTAAGGAATAGTTAATAATCAAGCAATTTCGATCAATAACCGTCTCACCTGCATAACAAAGAAAGCAGACCAACAGAAGCAACTGCCGACGAGCAAAAGAGTCCCCTTGACCCAATCCGTCTCCCCTGACCCTTCAGCAGATCCGTGGTGAGCCTCTCCTCTATACCCCACAAATTCAAGGATGGGGCCTTTATACAATGTCATTATCATCGATCCACCGATCATAATTAGTGTTCCAGCAATCTTAGCTTGGCTATGCAACCTCTTGATCTTTAGTTTTTCCAATCTAATCAACCCATCATCAGTTAGTAGTCATTAGAAAATTCCAACCCCTCCACACCACACCCCGCACACCCCCACCCACCCCCACCCACCAACATAAAAATAATAATAATAACAATCAACATATGTTAAGTGACGTATACCTTAAGCTGATTGCCATTACGAAGGTTATAGCAGGCATGGCGTTGTACAGTGCAGATGTAAAAGTTGGTGATGTGTACGCCAGACCCGTGTAGTATAAGTTTAGATCAATCACCGGTCTAAGACATAACAAACAGTTCTCGTTGGGCTGATATAAATTTTCATATAGAAGAACTAGAAAGTTACTGAGACATGATATAGAGATGTACTCCAATAAACCCAGCATCATTATCCTGAAGAAGATTGGGAGCGTCATCTTGGGTCTTGATTTCCTGTCATGGAAAAAGATGTTACTGTCAGGCAGAGTAGGGGAGAAAAGAAGGCTAAAAACAAATTCAAGTGCAAGCGCTTCTCCCCAGAGTGATGGCCCATTTTGACCAATGGTATTTTTGAGTTTTAACTCAAATTATGGACCAACGTCGTTCCGCAAAGAAGATTTGTGAGAGGCATATAAATTCGTTTGTGGTGTAGTCATCTGAAACCAAACCCACAGCTCAAAATAAATGCAACCATTCCGCCAAATCCCATGACGGGGACCAAATCCTTGTGGTCCAGAGCCGATGCATGAGAGACATATATCTTTAGCATTTTGTATTTACAAGTCCAGTAGTAGATTTATAAGCCTGAACACATGATTTCTTCTTTTTCGGTTTTTGGCCTGAGATGATTTGAACTGAAGTGAAGAGACGGATACAGATTGCAAATGGACCCCACATGAGAGAGAGAGAGAGAGAGAGAGAGAGAGAGAGAGAGAGAGAGAGAGAGAGAGAGAGAGAGAGAGAGAGAGAGAGACTTGTCCAACACAATAGCAAAGGGTGCAATGGTAGCAGTGGCAAAGGCAAGACGGTAGACGACCAGGACATAGTGGTTCATCCCATGCTTTAGACAAACAGCAGCTATGATATATGAACCTGCATATCCAAGTTGCAAGGACACCATAACCACATATGACTTGGCCTTCTTCACCACATCCCTCATTTTTCTCTCTCACACACTAAACGCCTACTATCTTGTTCCCTTCTTTTATCACCAAATGGTTTATGTTGGTATATTTATAAGCAATTGGACATGGCACTCTAAGATTCCTCAATCCATTATCCCACATACACCCCCCAATCCCTCAATGAAAAGGCCACGAGCAGAAAATTATTATTATTATTATAAAAGAAGAAAAAGCCTTCTTGTGCAAAAGCAGAAAAACAAACTGATGTATATCCTTTGCGTTCCCGTTCCGTCGTTTAATTTACACCTCTGGTTGATGCAACATTGATGCAATGCTCTGTCTATTTTCTGACGGCCATCCAATGACGCAACTCAAGCATGTTTTGGGTTCCACTTATATGGTTTTTTCGGTAAAATTTTAGTTTTTTTTTTTGGGTGGGGGGATATATATATTTTTTTGGTGGCGGAGAAAGGTTCTTTTTTTTTTGGAAGGTTCTTTGTTTTTTTGGAGGGTTTTCTTTTTTTTTTTTTGGAAGGTTCTTCTTTTTTTTTTTCCTTGGATTGGTACATGGTAAATGAAGCATGTTGCTAAATCTGTGGTGCACCACTAATCATCTAATGGGCATTTATTATTGTGGATGGGCCATGTTGCTGCCGTGAGGCCACATGTGTGGGTCCCACAATTTTTAATATATATGTTAAATTCATGAATTTGCATCAATAATACATCATTTTAAGGTAGATTAGGGACTTAATTAGGTTAAATGCATCCTTATTCATTCAATTTCATCATTTCATGCATTTTCATTTAGAATTTAGAATTTGCACCATTTTTACACATTTTCTGCTTGATTTAAAGAATATTTGCAATTTTGCTCCAAAGAGTCCCAATTGGAGTAAAATTTTGTCCAGACGGGTTCTGCTTCAATGTGAGCTCTCATTATTTTTCTAATTTAATTAGAATGTGTAGGAAATGAAATTTGTGAGATCCACAAAACTTAGGAATGATTTGGATCTCATTGCTTGAATATCCACCTTCTTAGAGTTCACCCGCATGTGGACCTCACTTGAAGATCAGTTAAGGCTTGCAGAAGCTTTTATCTCATCTTATTTGTGCCAAGAAGTATTCCTATGACTTGACTACCAAGTCACAACTATTGAGTTAGAGTCCCTTGTAAATCAAATTTAAAATTTATTCATGTTTTTCTCAAAATAGCCTATCTTAAAATAGTCATAACTCTCAATCTGGACGTCGGATTGGTGCAAATGACCCACTGTTAGAAAGCTCATTCAAAGTAGATATCCGTGGAGCCAAGATTGCACAAATCAGAGTTAAAATGAAAAAGTTATGGGCTTGGAATATTTCATTTACATTTTTAAGCATGATTATAATTACATTTACAACATTGGAGTATAACTATTGCAAATCCCCCTTTGGAACTCATCTGAAGATCAAACAAGAATTTAAAAAGCTTTCACCTCATCTTCTCTCTAAGATCTCTCTCATTTCAGGAGATAAACCAATCGACAGGCAATATATCTTATCTCTTAATCCACCAAAAAGAGGTCTAGATTCAATGAGCCTGATGAGCCAGAAAACTATAAAAGGAGGCCACTATGGGAAGCTCCTCCTCATTCCTAGCCAGATTTGGAAGTTCTAGATCCCTCTCTCCCTCTCTTCTCCATTTTTCTTTCCTTCATTAATTTCTGATTTTATTTTAAAGGTATTTTGGAGCATTGTTCTCGAAAGTAGGATATAGAAGAGAGATTTTTGAAAGATCATTCTATAAGGAGAACATATCAATGAAGTTATTTTTGAGGTTCTTTGCAGTGGTGAGCTAAGTTTCTAATTGGAACACACATATGGAGTTATGTGAATTTTTTTTCTAATTTATGTGATTATTTTTCTTTTATTTTCTGTCTAATGAATGCTTTATTAGAATAATAGATCTGTCTTTATGCCAAATGTAAACCTCTGACTTATATTTGTAATGAATTAATTTTGATCATTTATACTTACTTTGATAAGTTATGCTTACATCTATAATTATTTTTCATAGTTTATGCTTAGTTTGATAGATGATGTTTATGATATTCATTTTTTTATGAAGTGAAGGAAGTCTTGGGTACTATTTTTGTTTTTTTAATTAAAAATCAGTTTTTACAATAGTCAAATCATCCGCATAAAAAATATTGATTTGTTTCTAATTTGAGTTATCTTGAAACAATGAATAAAATAATTGCATGATTGGATTGATATCTTGCTTAATAGATTCTGGATGCTTTGATTAGTTTATCTTATTATTTTTTTTATTTACATCTCATCAAGTTTCTCAATTTCAACTGTCAACTGAAAAAATCAAAATTTTAATTAAAAAGTTCAAAAATGTTCCATCTATGATCAACATGTATTTGTCACTGTCTCAACAAAACAACTATGTACTTATAGTTTTAAGTTGATTAATTTAATTCACATTAAAATACACTGGATGACATGTTAAAGACCTTACAATCTTTTATAAAGACACTTGACAAAGAGTTCATGGTACAATGTTTGTTTGTGGGATAGAGTAAAATGAAATAAAATTGAGTGTAAAATAAAAAAATAAAATGGGTGGAGGGAGTTGGTTTTAAAATTATAAAATAACAAAAAAAATTACTTTTAGTTGTACAAAATGTCAAAAAGGCTCTCGAAAAGCATTGAAAAACAAAAAAGATACTTTAAAAAAGCAAAAAAATGGCAAACAAATGTACTTTTACTTTCAACTCGTTTCACTTATTTTTTTCTTTTTGATTTGACATTTAATTTAATTTTAGTTTATTGTTGCAGTAGGTATGTATTGGAGTTAGTCGGCGCTCCTTTGATATCAGGTTGGCCCCATGGTTACCACTATGTGATGTGTTCTCTTCGAAGAGCATATAGCGATGTGAATTGCCAACTAGTTGAATAGTTTATCAATTATATGCTTCGTTAAAAACATGCTTATTCTAATTGCACAATTTGTCTCGCAGACTATATTTGCTCTCTTGCAATCACTTGCCCTTTTATTTATTTGATGCAGCATGTCTTTGTTTATATCTACTTATTATTTGTTAAATCATTGTGTTTATTAGTTCTACTCATGGTATCATAGGTTTTGACCCCGTGTTACCCACAGACGCACCGGCGGAGGATGTCCCGGTGGCTCCTCAGGGTATAGAAGGGTGGACTACGATGACACCTTTTAGTTCATCTTATACATAGGGCCTCATAGGGGCATTTTGAGTCATGATTAGGATATGCCAACGGTTTGGCAATGATTATGCATCATGCCACAACATGAGATGGTTATTTTGTTATGTGCACATTTGTAGTCACGTCATCAATTTTCGTGCCCACTGCAATTTCATGTGCTTGTCTACATATTGGACTGCATACGCATTGATTTGTATTTTGGATATGTAATATTTCATAAATGACTAATTTAAGTTGTATGTATTAGGTTTGAAATTGGAATTAATTGATGACTCCCTTATGCTTAAATATCATATCCCAGATTATAAATGTACAACTTTGATTAGTACATGTGAATTATATAGGTTTCCATAGTAAGTTTTAAAATGGACATGTGTTTACACGTTGGTCTTCACAAATGGAACTTATGGAAATTTCCTCAAGACAGTTAAATCGTGCTTTGGCATCGCACGCATTATCACGAATACATGTGTCCTGCCTCAGGTCTGCGCTAATTATGAAATATAGGGCTCCGAGCATGACAAATATGATCAAAAACTTCTAATTGTAAATCCCAAGCCCAAATAGAAAAGGGTTATATTAAGTAAGTTGGCAATTAATATAAAACTTTTGTCACAAAATCAAAATGAATTCCAAAAAAAGATACTAAAATGAAACAATAGAATTTATGCAGCGAATCCCAATAGAGCTGGTACAAGACTTTTAATGGTGCTGATTATAATCAAAGGTGGTCCCATGATAAAGCTCATTCAAGTTGGCAATAGGAAAAATGCATTGAATGCACGTTGTGGCAGTTAATTATCCGAATTACGCTCCCACCACGAATATGATTCTATGGTGCGAGTGGGGTGTGGTTAAGCCGACGCCCATGATGCTCAAATGTGATGGGGACAGATAATGCCCCATTTCTAGGTAGCGGGAATCATATGCCACTAAGCCAGCGGCCATCAAAGAAGAATTTTTATTTTTGAAGAATTTTTATTTTTTATTTTTATTTTTATTTTTTGCTCGAGTGAAAAGTTGTCGGCAGAAACAATTTTAGGTTTATTCCCTCTATCACCAAATGTGATTTCAAGTTTGAGAAATTGGTTCCTACCCCACCTTTTTTTTTTTTTGAGAAATTGGTTGAAAATCCATTTGAAACACTAGGGAAAACAGGGATGCATTTCTTGATGAGATCTTCCTCTAATTCCAAATAGGAAATTAGTCATTTGTCTAATTAATATATGGAAACTTATAATTCCACTTAGGGGGTCTTTAGGTCCCTCCAATTCCATCTGGGTGGGCCAAAAAATCAACGGTTTGGATCATGAAGCCACATGTCTGACGTGTGGAATCTGGAGCACTGCTTATAAGGTGATCAGAACATGGTGATCCAGTGACCAAATTGATAAAATTCGAACTTCTTTTACTAGTATACTGGTTTTAGCTAAGCTTTCTGAAAAAATTTTTAAAAAATACTTGCGAAATACTTGTACCATGTCGAAAAATTGTGATATTGTAATTTTGTAACAATTCACGATTTTCTCTTCAAAATTTCAAAATATCAGAAATCAATTATTTGATTCGAAGGTGATAAATTGAATCAATTTGATTTACTTCCGGACTCAGCCTAACGCATCCGAATTGATTGACTCATTGTCTTCCAGTCGCTCGGTGTAACTTGAGCATTAGAACTATGATTCAAGAGGCAACTATAATCCTAGTTGAGGAAATAAAATAAACGAGTCCAACAACACCATTTGATAACAATTTGCAAGGGTTTTTTTTTAGTAAGTTGGCTAATTCATGGGATAGGACAAAACATTCCTTTTTGGGGTTTGTTCTCTATTTGTGACAAAATTAGTATTTTTCATTTTAGGATTAGTATTCTTTTAAGGAATTGTTAGTTCTTGTTCTGCAAGGAGTATTTTTTTAATGGACAAAGTGTGGGCTATAAAACAAAGTTCCTCTCAACCCTAACTAAAACACAACAATATAGGTCTCCAATTTCTGAGTTGAAATTACTTTTGGAGGTATTGTTTGGAGTTTTCAAGAAAGATTGAGTTGAAAGCTTCAAGTTTTAGAGTTGATATTTCTACTTATTTGTAGAAGATTTGTAGCTCTATTTCTTTGTAGAAAATTGTTCTTTTGTTGAAGAGACTTATTCGTAGTGGAGATCAATCACTAATAACGGGGCACCAAGGGACTACATGTTGTAGAGATCTATCAAGAATAATTATAACGCATTGTGTCGAAAAACTGACTGTAGGGTTGTGAGTATAACTTGTACCACGGAAGTTAGTAATTGACTTTATCCACTTTCGACTTGTAGTTTTTTCCCGTTTAGGTTTTCACGTTAAATTGTATGTTATCTTCTTTGTGTGATTGATTGCTCTTATTTTTTCGCTGCATAGAAGTAGTAATTAAATCACAGTCTAAATTAAATCCTAGGCATTCTCAATTTTTCAGTTGGTATCAGAGTAGGTCACACTAAATTATTACATGCAGATCTAAAGAAATTTTTTAGAATAGAAAGTACATTTACAACCAAGCCTTATATTCTAAAAAAGAAAAAAATCTGACTTGAAGAAAATGCTCAAAGATGAGCCTGAGAAGAAAGTTCCTAAATCTATTTAATGTTTTGAATGCAAAAGAGTTTGGTCATAGATCATCTGAATGTGCAAATAGAAAAAGAAAAGATATAGTAAAGTTGATAATTCTGAAGATGTAGAAAATTCTCTTTTTGACACTCCTAGTGCCAAGTATGTTGCTTTTATTGTTGTATCTTCTCCATCTGAAGATGATACTGATGATAATATTGATGATGGAGAAGTGTCTCATGAAAACATAAATGAAGAACCTCAGTATAAATTTATGTATTGTTAAAGTAAAAAACTGGGTAAGCATGCTGCGAAGCTTGTAAACAAGTTGAAAATTATGAAGCTAAAATTCTATCTCTTAAGAAGAATTTAGAAGAAATACATGCACAGATTATTCTCATTAAAGGTCATAAAGTTTCTCTACTTGAGAATTTAACTGCTGAAAAACAAGAGAATGAGTCTTTGATAATAGAGGTATTGAAGAACCGAGCTGATATTAAAGATCTGAATGGAAAGTTAAAGATAGCTTTGATAGAGTTGGATGCTGCAAAAGTCACTTTGAAGCAAATGCATGCTAGTTCAAATATACTTGACCACATCCTGAATGTTCAGAAGCTATATACTCACAAGACTAATCTTGGATACACTGATCAACATCAAAATCTACAGATAACACTGTCTTTGTTAAAAGCACTGTACATGCATTTTCTGCACAAAATACTACATAGAAAAAAATATGGTGATTGTGTATATAAGAGTAAGTCTAGTCATAAATCTGTACTAGTACCCACATGTCATCAATGTGGAATAAAAGAACACATCCATCCCTATTGCAATAAGCTGAAAGCTTTGAAAAAAAAACACAATGGAGATCTCAAATTTCTGCACCCAAATCAAGTGAAAAAAAAACACAATGGAGATCTCAAATTTCTGCACCCAAATCAAGTGCAATCTGAGTTAAGAAGGAAGACTTGCCATCTATTTTGGTTCACATTATGCTAAAATTCTTTAATACAGAAATGTAGTACCAAAGTTCAAGGCCTCTGATCAAGAAGATCAAGCTCCCACCCCTCATGCTATATGAGTATATTATTGTCACAAATGTGGGGGAGTTAATGTTGGATACTAGTTGTCAATCATGTTGCATGATGATACCATAAATTTATCAATTATGGACAAAAAAGGGCACCAAACAATTCTGGGATTTGGAAACGAAATGTTTCGTCATTGAAAAATATTTTTTTGTCGCAAATTACTTATTTCTTTCGTTGCTCGTTTCGTCGCAGTTGTCCCATCTCGAAATATATTTGGCAATGAAATATGGTTTCATCACCGTAACGCCACAATCCACGACGTCTTATTTCGTTGCCAAATATACCAGAATTTCATCACTATATATTATATTTCATTGTAAAAAGCATACAAAGAGATAATTAAAAAATTGATTAGTGACGAAACTAAAGCCCTTAACCTTTTAGTTACGAAATAATTTTGTTGCTAAATTTTATTGTCACTAAAAGTATTTTTAAAAATGATAAAAATACTTTTAGCAATAAAATTATTTTGTCGCAAAGCATTTACCTTTTAGTGATGAAATAAATTCGTCGCTGTAGATATTTTTAAAAAGATGAAAATACATTTTGTGACAAAATAATTTCATCGCCAAAAGGAATTTTTTAAAAAAATTTATTTTTAAATTTGCTACCCTCCCACCTCCTCAGCCCCTCCTCTCTCTTCCGCCCTCCCCCTTTTTGGCTTTCTCTCCCCTCCCCTCTTTTCTCTCTCCTTCTATTTCTCTCCCTTCCTCCACCTTTTTTTCGCTCTCCCCTCTCCCTCCATCTCTCTCTCCCTCCCCATCTCTATTCTCTACCTACTTCCCTTTCCCTACCTCTCTCTCTCTTTCTCTACTTCCCTCCCCACCTCTATTCTCCTCTCTCTTCTTCCCTCTCCCTACCTCCCTCTCCCTCCCCATATCTATTCTCTTTATCTCCTAGCCTCTCTCTCTCTCTCTCTCCCCTAACTCCCTTTTTCCCTCCTCCTTCCTTCCGACTCCCTCTCTCTTCCTCCCTCCTCCTCTCTATTCTCTCCCCCCTCTCTCCCTCTCCATCTCTCCCGAGGCTTCCTTTTATAAATTTTGTTTTTTTTTTTTTGCAACGAAACAATAATTTCCCTAGCATCTTTTGCTGGAATAATGATGCATTTTTGTTTGTATTTTAGATTTAACGACAAAATTTAAATTTCGTCACCAATAGTACACCTTTGGGGACAAAAACTGATATTCATCGTCAATTCTGAAAATACAACGACAAAAATGGTGCCATTATTGCTGACGAAAATAATTTTTGCTCACCTATATTACACTTTAGGTGATGAAAGATTTGTTCGTCGCCTTATGTCATATATTTTTCTAGAGAAATGATAGCCACACTTCCCTAATTTGTTTTGCTTTTAACATTGTAGAGATAAGGGAAATGGAAATTGCCACATAGGACAGTTGTGAGATGGGTTGTGAGTTGGAGAGTGTGGCTAGCATTTCTCATTTTTCTATAATTAGCGACGAAGTAAGAGTTCCATTGCAAATTCATTAATTATTAATGCTGAAAATAGATATTCGTCACTGAAAGTATGCCCTTTAGCAACGAAATGTTATTTCGTCGTTAATTATTAATCAACAGCGATGAAATATTGATTCGTCACTGAATTTCATCGTGAATAATATATTTTCTTTAGTGAGGGAGAGCTATAAAAATAGTAAGAGCTGAAGATGATGGATTTTCAATTATGGCCTCAAATTGGTACAGAATTGATAGTACAATTTTTTTTTCATTTTAATTTACTCAATGTAATTTTGATTTTATTTTTTAGGTAGATTAAATGTATAGAAAGTTTTGTCCATAAATTGCCAAAAAAGAGGAGATTGGAAAGTTTTTTTTAGTAAATTGGCTAATTCACGAGATTGGACAAAACTTTTCTATTTAGGATTTGTTCTCTGTTTATACCAAACTGGTAGTTCTCATTCTAAAATGAGTATTCTTTTAATGGACAAATTGTGGGCTATAAAACGAAGGTTCCCCTTAACCCTAAGTAAAATACAACAATAGAGATTTCCAAGTTCTAATTTAAGATTACTTTTGGAGATATTGTTTAGAGCTTTTATGAGAGATTAAGTTGAAGGTTTCAAGTTCTAAAGTTGATGCTTCTACTTCTTTGTAAGAGATTTGTGGCTCTACTTCCTTGTAAAAGATTATTCTCTTATTGAAGAGACTCGTTCGTTGTGGAAATCAAGGCACTAATAACGGGGCACCGATGGACTACATGTGTGGAGATCTATCAAGAACGACTATAATGCATTGTGTCGAAGGACTGACTGCAAGTTTGTGAGTATAACTTGTACCGTGAAAGTTAGTGATTGATTTTATCCATTTTAGACTCGTGATTTTTTTCCGTTTGGGTTTTTACGTTGAATTGTATGTTGTCTTCTTTGTATGATTGATTGCTGCTATTTTTTTGCTGTATAGAAGTAGTAATCGAATCACAATTTAGATTAAATTCTGGGCATTCTAAAATTTTCACAATACTTGTTATAATACATGCACAGTAACTTTTTATTCAACATGAAATGAAAGATACTATTTATGTGATAGAAGATCCTTTGCAGGAGTCACTTGGAGACTATTTACAGGAAAATTGCTTGCAGTCGTTGGCAACTCGGTTGCTCCTCTTTTCTCATCATTGGATGACAACTTGGCCGCGGGGTCATTACTTTTCCCCCATACATACGAATACAAGCCCATGACTATTATAATGGCTCCAATCACACTACAACCAAAGAAAATAGAACTAATGAATGTTAGTAACACAGATTAGTAACATGGGTCATTCTCATTTACATTTAAAAGATAGTTCATATTGGAATGTGAAGTGTGAGCAATTTCAAAGAATTAGGAAGGAAGCTTTGAGCTCATATTGGTCATGGTTGAGTAAAAAAAAGGTTCACATCCCATGTTATCTAATTTTCCGTTATTAGCTTGAGCAGTTTTTCTCAAATTCTACTAGGAGAGATGTCATGATCAAATTACCTTCCTAAGTAAAATTTCTCGGCTAGAATGTAGGAACCCATAACTGCAGTGATAATCATGGTCAAGGGGTTGAATGCTGTTGCAAAAACAGGGCCTTTCTCCTTCATCACTACACCTTGCACGTAGTAAGATATTCCAGTGCATACTATTCCCTGAATTATCAGCAAATTAATTAATCCCACGTTAATGAGTTACAAGGAAAATGCATAGCTTTAATTTGATGTGATTAAGAGTGACTATTCAAGTTTGTCAACCATATCATTCTATTCCACTGATTTCCCTCTATTTGTCATTCTTTAGCATGTATCAGTCTCAAACCCAGACAAAGATGGTTAGTCTGTCACATTGGCTATTAACTGGGCAAACTTTCAAGCTTATTTTGAGACTTACAGAGAAGCAGCTCTCGGCCAACACCATTTAAATTCTAAGTTTGAGAAAATAACACTGTAATAGCAATGCTTACCAAATATGCAGGAGTGAGGAGTCTTGTGTCCCACCCCATTGCCCATGCACTGGCCTTGCGTTCCATCACAAGGGCCACAATTGATCCTTGCACCAACCCCGCTGTGCATATCAAGGCAGTCAGCGATAGCTCTGCTGGGTATACCTCTAATGTCATGGACTAAACCGATACAATTAACAAATTTTATTAGTCTCATCATAAACTCGTCTAAGCAGCAATAATAGAACTACAGTTCAAACAAATTAAGTAGCAGTTCCATCATGATATTCTAGTTCAATCAGACGAAATTAGATTAGTATTTGAACAACTAAGGAACATTTAATAATCAAGCAATTTCGATCAATAACCGTCTCACCTGCATAACAAAGAAACCAGACCAACAGAAGCAACTGCCGACGAGCAAAAGAGTCCCCTTGACCCAATCCGTCTCCCCTGACCCTTCAGCAGATCCGTCGTGAGCCTGTCCTTTATACCCCACAAATTCAACGATGGGGCCTTTATACAATGTCATTATCATCGATCCACCGATCATAATTAGTGTTCCAGCAATCTTAGCTTGGCTATGCAACCTCTTGATCTTTAGTTTTTCCAATCTAATCAACCCATCATCAGTTAGTAGTCATTAGAAAATTCCTCCCCACCACCAAACCACCACCCCCCAAGCCCACACCACCCCCGCGGCGCGCCCCCCCCCAACCCCAACCAAAAAAAAAAAAAAACTAATAAAATAAAATAGCAATCACTATATGTAAGTGACGTATACCTTAAGATGATTGCCATTAAGAAGGTTATAGCAGGCATGGCGTTGTACAGTGCAGATGTAAAAGTTGGTGATGTGTATGCCAGACCCATGTAGTATATGTTTAGATCAATCACTGGCCTAAGACATAACAAACAGTTCTCTTGTTGGGTTGATATAAATTCATATAGAAAAACTAGAAAGTAACTGAAACATGATTTAGAGATGTACTCCAATAGACCCAGCATCATTATCCTGAAGAAGATTGGGAATGTCATCTTGGGTCTTGATTTCCTGTCATGGAAAAATATGTTACTGTCAGGCAGACTCGAGGAGAAAGGAAGGATAAAAACAAATTCAAGTACAATGTGCTTCTCCCCAGAGTGATGGCCCATTTTGATCCAACGGTATTTTGAGTCTAATTCGAATTATGGGCCAATGTCGATCATCAAAGAAAATTTGTGAGAGGCATATAAATTCATTTGTGGTGTAGTAATCTGGAAAAAGCCCACATAGCTAAAAACAAATGCAACCATTCTGCCGAGTGCCGACTCCCATGAGAGGGGGACCAAATCCTTTTGGAGTATAATTTGGTCCAGAGCCAATGCACTAAGAAACATTTATCTTTAGCAGTTTGTATATCTAGTCCAGTAACAAATTTATAGGCCTGAACAAATGATTTCTTCTTTTTTGATTTTTGGCCTGAAAGGATTTGGACTGAAGTCAAGAGACAGGGATACAAATTGCAGTTGTACCCCACGTGAGAGAGAGAGAGAGAGAGAGAGAGAGAGAGAGAGAGAGAGAGAGAGAGAGACTTGTCCAACACAATAGCAAAGGGAGCGACGGCAGCAGTGGCAAAGGCAAGCCGGTAGACGACCAGGACATAGTGGCTCATCCCATGCTTTAGACTAACAGCAGCTATGATATATGAACCTGCATATCCAAATTGCAAGGACACCATAGCCACATATGGTTTGGCCTTCTTCACTACGTCCCACATTTTTCTCTTTCTCTCACACTAAACCCCTCTTATTCTTCTTATGAATTCAAACTGCTAGTACCATCGAAGCAAGAAAAGCCCCCTTGGCTTAATGTTCCCTTCTTTATCACCGAATGGTTTATGTTGGCATATTTATAAGCCATTGGACATGGCACTCTGTGATTCCTCAATCCATTAGCCCACATACACCACCCATGCCCTCAATCGAAACGGCACAAGCAGAAAATAATAATAATAATAAGAGACGAAAAAGCCCTCTCGTGCAAAAGCAGCAAAACAAACTGATGCCTATCCTTTACTTTCCTGTTCCCTCATTTAATTTGCAGCAATTCTGGATTATGCAACGTCGGGCAGATGTTTCTACCCGAAAAAACAAAAAAAAGGTCTGCATGATGCAATGCTATTTCTAGCAGAAGAATTGTTGGATAAACATCAGTTTGATCTCTTTACACATAGGAAAAAAAAAATTACAAAAAATAAAATCCCCAAAATACCCCCACACATCTCTCTCCCTCCCTCCTTTCTCCTCCCCTTTCCCTCCGGCCGGTGGGAGAGGGCTCGCCTTCATCCTGTCACTCCTATTCCTCTTCATCTTCCACTTTCTCCTCCTCTTCCTTTCCTCTCCCATTCCTCTTCCTGTCCTCTCCCCTTCCTCCCTCATCCTTCTCCTCTGCCTCTCCTCTCCTCCCTTTTCCTTTCTCCCCTTTCCTGTCCCTTTTCCTGTCCTCCTGTTTGCCCCATTTAGCCCTACAGGCCGAACATCACACTGATGTTCAACCTCGCAAGGCCGAACAACAGCCTCCCTTTTCCTCTCTCCCTCTTCCTCTCCCTTTTTCTGTCCTCCTTTCCACCCCATTCGACCCTACGGGCCGAACATCACACTGATGTTTGGCTTTGCAGTGCCAAACAACAAGGTGTTGTTCGACCTTGCGATGCCAAACATCAGTGTGATGTTCGTACTCGTAGGGCTGAACAGGGCGGAAAGGAGATGAGAGAAGGGGAGGAAAAGGGAGATGAAGATGGAGGAAGAGGAGAGGAGATGGAGAGGAGGAGGAAGAGGAAGAGGGATAGGGAGAGGAAGGGGAAAAGGAAGAGGAAGAGGGATCGAATCAGTAAGGAAAAGGAGGAGGAAGAGGGAGAGAGAGAGATAGGGAGGGGGAGCCCCCTCTTGCCAACCGGAGCTCGTCACTGGTTGAAAGGAAACGGGGAGGAGAAAGGAGGGAGGGAGAGAGATGTGTGTGGGGGAGAAAATGGTCTTTTGGAGATTTAAGAATCTTTTTCTCATGTGTGATGAAAGAAAAAATTTTGTGTTCAAATAGCAGCACTCTTCTAACAACTATCCAATGCGTTATTTTTAGCTGTACGAACTGACAAAAAAGTAGGGACATTCTATATGAACTTAAAAAGGGACTCACTGCACTAAAAAAAAAAATTAAAGATGCTTAAACTACCCCCACCCTCTTCTCTTCCTACTCACCTTCCCCACATCCCCCTCCTCTCTCCTCCCCGTCCCCACCTCCCCCTCAGACGATCGTCAGCAGCTCCGACAAAGGAAGCCGCTTGCATCCCTCCATTTTCCTCTCATTCTTCCTTTCTCTCCCTTTCCCTTTTCCTTGTCTCCCTCTCCCTCTTCCTTTCTCTCCCTCTCCCTTCTCCTCATTTCCATTTTCCTTTCACTCCCTCTCCCTCTTCCATTCTCTCCCTCTCCATCCCCTCCTTCTTCTCTCCTCCCCCTCTTCCTCTCCTCTCCCTTTTCTTCCATTTTTGATCTGTTCGGCCCTACAAGGCCGAACATTGCACTTTTGTTCGGCCTTACAGTGTCGAACAAAAAAAGAATGTTTGGCCAAGACTGGCCGAATAAGTGGGGGGCATTGTGGAAAGGGAAGGGGAGGTAGGCGGGGGAGCTTTTGATCTCCTTGCAATAAAGAGATCCGATCTTTTGCTAAGGAGATCAAGCAAAGAGAGAGAGGGAGAGGGAGAGGAAGAGGAAGAGGGGGAGGGAGGGAGACCTGGCGGCCGATTGTGGCCGGGAGTGGAGGGTGGGGAAAGGGAGGAGAGGAGGAGAAGGAGAGCGGAAAGAGGAGTGTGGGGGTAGTTTAGGCATTTTTTTAATTTTTAATTTTTAATTTTTGGATGAGTGGAGTCCCTTTTTGAGTTCATATAGTAAGTCCCAAAAGTATTCCCAAGAGTCATTGAATGATAAAAAAGATACTTGAGGATTTTACCAAAAAGGTCATATAAGGGGACCCTCAAATCATAAACGTCACACAAGATCTGGGTGCACGGATGACCATTCCTGTATATTTTATTTATCTAATTGGGGAGCATCGTACATGCCACTTAGGGGTGAGTTTGATGCTTCTGTTAGGGGTTAAAAAAAAACCCACACATCTAGTTGAGAAAAATCCTCAGAAGGCGAAGAAGAAGAGGGACAGAAGAAATCCCTCTAAGAAAAACCTCTCTCCCAAAAAAAAAGAAGAAAATGTATTAGCACATTTGAAAAAAAAAAAAAAACAATGTGTGTAAATTCATCATCAGAAATTCTTAACTCAATTCATGAAGAAAATATTAGCTAAAAATGATGGTATTAGCACATTTATAGAAATTGTAAGGTCCAAATATGAATTAATCTTGATTTATAATAATTAATCTTTTTTATGCTAATTAATGCTCCTTTAGACTAATCTAACTCAAACTCCCTTGGGTTTGGGTCATTGATAGGTATTTTGGTCAGGTTCGAACCTTACTTAGGTACTTAAGGACCTTCTTGTAATTTAGAGCTACATGGTTTGCATCATCTAGGTATCACGTTAGTTGCATTATGTATATTTCATCTTATGGATTATTTTTATATTTTGCCTAACTCGACTCGGACCCATCTTGGCCCAATTAAATATCATTTGACTCAAATTGAAATTTTCCCAAAACAAGTGGACTTGCATGCAAATCCCAGCAAATTGCTTATCTCTTCTTGCATTCCCTCTTCAATTTTTTAATCCAACTGCCGGCGCTCCATCTTCTTCCACTACTCTCACTCTCTTCTTTAGATTGGAGCTAGTATTTAACTCCTAGAGCCTTGCATGTAAGAGTTAAGACTCCCATTCTCCTCCTCATCGTGCCTTACTCATCTCATTCCCTTGAGGCTTCCGATTAAAGCTCCTCATCTCTTTTATAACTCTTTAAGGCAAGGATTTCATCACGATTTCATTCCTTTGAGTTCAAAAGAATCAAGGAGACTCAAATGAGCAACATGCATGCACCTTACACGTGATTCACCCATTGCATATCCTTACATGTAGTAGAATTTCCTTTTATTGAGGCTTTCTCCACATTTAAACCAAAGGAGAGGCTAGTCACAGGGTGTTGGCATAAGGAGAGGATAAATTCATTATGTTCTTACGGCTTAGCCGTGTATAGGTCAAGTCTTAGCCGTGTGGCATAATTTTTCCCTCAAATTCACCCGCAATTACGGTTCAACTTTATGTTGGTCTATGGCTTAGCCGTATGCAGGCTATGGCTAAGTCATGGCTAAGCTACGACTTAGCTATAGTGCACTCCACGGCTTAGCCGTGGGGTCAGCCGTAGAGGTGTCATTTGTTTACATAATGTAATACCTCTTCTTATGCCAACACCCTGACTAGCCTCTCCTTTGGTTTGAAGATGGAGAAAATCTCAATAGAAGGAAATCCTACTACATGTAAAGACATGCAATGAGCAAATTATGTGTAAGATGCATACATAATGGGTTCAGCTTTATGTTGGTCTATGGCTTAGCCGTATGAAGCCTACGGCTATGTCACTGCTGAGCTACGACTTAGTCGTAGTGCACTCCATGGTTTAGCTGTGGGGTCAGGCGTAGAAGTGTCATTTGTTTACATTATGTAGTAGGATTTCCTTTTATTGAGGTTTTCCCGATTTCATGTCATGGGTGTTGGTAGAAGAAGATGTGTCCTTTATTTACATAATGTAACACCGAGATTTTTGGTAACACAACGACACCGAACATTTTATGAATACATTGTATTGAATGAACTCGGAAACACGGATTATCTAGCATAGGGTTAGCTAGTAAACATCCTTGATAATTACTAAATGGCTAGTAAACATCCTTGATAATTTCTAAATCTAAATGCATTTATATCGTTAAGTAACCTTACCCTCAACATGATCTAATCCTGTACCCGATTCTTTCCGGTAAACCTTAAGGCAAGATTGGAGCCGGAACTTCTACTGAGTGTGAGACTGTGTGCCAAAATAGGGGTAACTAGGGTTGAGATAGTTCGAACTCAAATAGCTCATTGAGTATGCATTGTTTGAATGACAGTTACTTTCTTCAATTCTGATTTTTACGACTGAATACAAACTCAAGGCCAATATATGTTTTTGTATAAAAAAGAGGCGATCGTTACTTATGATAAGTAAGAATGTAAGAATTCTAATCGGTCTTAATACATTAAGTCGGCACCACTTAGTTAGTACCCATAGGAGGTTTGACGGGACTGAATGAGAGTATTATTTATATTCCTACTGTAGTAGTTGTATGAAGAGTTGGTCAGCGCCCTTATGGTAGCTACATGGTCTTAGCCTTACCACTAGTAATTTCCTACAGTATGATATACTTTTTTTAGAGAGAAAAAAGCCATGTGGATGCCAACTAGTATGGTATAATATTTTTGTTTATGATTCGTAGGAAAGTTGATGTTTGTGTAAAGAAGTATGCTTTCCAATAAGCAATATTTAAATTTGTTTTTCATTGAATTAAGTATTTGAAAATGAGTTGGGATATTAACATCCAATAAAATAACTAATTTAGTAAGAGGATTTTAGGAAAAAACCCCATACATGTTCGTTATATACGATTAGACCTTTATAAAGTATGTACACTAACTGGGTCCCCTGTGCCTGATTTTGTGCAATTTCTTTTTATTTTATTGTTTGCATCACTCATCCCACATATAAAAAAAATTGAGTTTTTGCTAAGAAGAAAGGAAGAAGAAGAGAGGAGAAAGGAAGAAGAAAAGAGAGAGGAAGAATAAGAGAGGAGAAAGAAAGAAGAAAAGAGAGAGGAAGAAAAAGAGAGGGAAAAGGCAGAATAAGAGAGGGGAAAAAAGAGAAGAAAAGAAAGCGGAAAAAGAAGAGAGGAGAAAGGAAGAAAAAGAGAGGGGAAGAAAGAAAAAAGAAGCGACCCGGGCGACCCAAATTAGTGTATGTACTCACTCAAGGTTTGATCATATATAATGAACATCTATGGGGGTTTTTTTTTTTTGTAAAATCCTCATTTAATAATCTACCGCTTCTATCTTATTGAAAATTTATGTATTTTTTAAGTTGGCCATTCTAAGAATATTATATGTTTTACATAGTGCCCTGCTTGGTAAATTTCTTAGTTCCACTGGCTATGGGGATTTTTTTTTTAATTTTCACTTTACCTTTTGAAAAGCTAACATCATTAATGAAACATCAAAGTAGCGAGGCCTATGGGCCCTAAGGGATCTGGCCAAAACTCCTAATGAGATTGACCTCCAAGGAGTTGTGGCCAAAAACAATGGATTGCATCCAAGGGCGGACCCAGGTATAAGGGTGTAGGGGCTTCCCCCTATTTGTACCTGGAAGAAGTTTATATTTTTTAAAAAATACACCTACAAATTCTAGAAATATATATTGCCCCTTCTCCTACTATTTTTTTACATAGAGCCCCCACAAGTTGAGTTTCCTGGGTTCGCCTCTAATTGCATCCATTCCAACCATTGTTTTGGTGCCCATTTGTTAGACACCAATCATACCATTGGGATTGTTGCATTTTTGGGTTTGCACAAAAGAGGGAGATAGTGGGGCCTAACGACCTCACACAGAGTCCACTCGTGCACAAATTAGTTGGATGATTTTTTTAATCCCCCCATTGGCCATGGCTCATGCCTCATGAAATTATTGAAATTATTAGGGTTTTGGTGCATGCTGATGTATAAATTTGTTATGTGGGGGTAGGAGTGATCTTCGGCTGATTTGGCTGTGGAGGCAAGAGCCGGACAGAGAGAATTAGTGCATTCATCATACGGTCGCAACTAAACCGGCTAACTCCAAGGACTAAACCCTTTTACTGATGCATGTGTGGTTTGAGTCTGCTATCATTTCTTGGAGAAAACCAGTGAACCGCCCCTCCATAGTCCATAATCAATGGTACACACAATAATAAAGGGATAGTTACTGTACGGATGCCCTTATATCCAATATTTATCCAGAAACTATCTATAAAAAACAATTTACCACACAACTATTCCTACACGAAATGACACCTTATAAATAATAATTTTACCCCTATAGAATAATGAACGGTGTAATATTCAACAAAAATAGGATATCGAACAATGCAATAGGATATCGCAAGTTCTACCCCATACCCCCAAACCCATAGCATATTTTCACTATGAAACTCTAGTTTTTCTTCATTATTTTTACTTTTTTTGGATTCCTGAGTTGGGGATCATCAATGTCAATCATCATAAGAGGTATATGGCATTTACTTCGTTTAATTTCTTTATTTATCAGAAGAAGAAGCAGACCATTTTTTTTCTATTTAGTAGAAAGAAAGGGGTGAAAAAAATGTGAATTTTGTTCAACTATCTCCTTTGGATATCGAATTATTCAAACAATAATAGGATATCGCACCGTTCAATATCCTATAACAATAGGACTAAACCCTCTCCACACTCCTATTAGGGGTGCGCTGGGTAGAGGTTTTCTTGGAGCGCGGTGGATTTGGGTTTTGTTGCTACACTTGTCCTATGCATTATATATAAGATAGATTTATCTTTTATTAGGTTTAGAAACAAAACTCATGTTGTTAAAGTGGTTTTTAAAATATTTATTTACATGCATTTATATGTTTAAAAATTTTTAACCTTTAAATTCGACTTGACCCCATTGCAAGTAGGGTGAGTTTGGTATCACATACCAATGACGTCCCATGACGGGACAAGTTGGAGTTAAATAGAATAAGTTTAAGATAGAGCAAGTTTGAGTTTAATCCAATTCATACCAAACCTGTTCAGTTGCTATTCTTAACTGCAACGTCGGGCCCATATCTTAATCAAAGTAGATCCAAATGCAAATAGAGTGAGACGCGCATATACTACGCGTTCAGTCGAGATAACCCAAATACTGGCCCACCTTATTCAGAAAGCTTGATTTGACCAAATCGTTCACATGCTATTCCTGCATTCCTCCTTTTATAGGCATGGATTTCGCACTTGAAATTCTCCATTTTGAACAGTCAGGTCATCCACTGCAGCCCATGACTAAGCCACACTAGTTGGAAGCAAATGAGAAGAGTTCTTGTGCACCACATGAAATTTGTGAAAACGATGGAGGCATCCACCACATGCACGTCTGTGATGCCTGTAGGATTTGGATTTGGACCATTATCACAAGTATATGCCATTTTAGTCAATATTTAAAGAATATGACAATATTTACTTGTATTGTTATAAGATGTTATTATTATTATAGGTGAATGCCCACATTGGGACCCACATGAGATAAAGTGATTACTAAGGGTTAGGGTTTTTCCCTATTAGGTTGCTTGGGGAGGAAGCAATCTTATTCTATAAATAAGATCCTCCTCCGCCTAATATGTACACAGATCTCATTAATAATAACCTCTCTCCCCCCTCTCTATTCTTCTATCTCTGGCTCTCCTTTAGTTTTGTAACACGTTATCAGCACGATGAGCTCTGGCCTCCTAACTCCATGTATGAAAAAAAGAAACGAGTAGAGGAAGCCGACGAAGAAGGGAGGAGGTGCTTTCGTCCAACTGTCGAAGGACTTTCGACTCGATATGAAGCCCTCCTCTACCAAACACCTGCAATATCAACTTTTCAATTTCAATTTTTTTTCTTCCTCCTTCTGAAACCTCTCTAGTTGTTTGTATTATTCCATCTCTCTCTCTTCCAAATAAGTTGATCAAATGCTCACCTTCGATCCCCAAGATCGGGACCGTTCCTGTCTATCTCAATGTGTATGATATCTTACCGATCAACGGCTGCACTTCCATGATCGGCCTTGGCATGCTCCCCGGGCCCAAAACGAGTGCCTGAAGCACAGTTTTTTTTCAGATCCCTTCGCATCGGGACTGGAATTTCAAAGGCACACACAAGGCACAAGCAGCCGCAGCCCCTGTACTTTGTTTTTCTTTTTTCTTCTCTTTTCTTCCCTTCCCGGTGAAATCACACACATATCCATAGAGGGAGTGAGTGGGTCTCTCACTATTCTAGCAATGCACGGATGGGAGTTGCTGTAAATATCGCAGAACAGAGGCCCTCTTACATTCCTATCCACAAAAGATGATGAGGTTCTTCGCCCTTGTTTCCTGTTGCTGGGCGTCCGTAAATCGGGTAGTGCCGATCGCCTCGTCTCGGTGCAAAGAAGACACCCACGCTCTCGCGCTGCTATCTCCTGCACAAGATCCGTCTTTGGGACGACACCGACAGTGGGCTGTCACTGGTTGTTGCAGAGATCACTTCAAATCACAGTGGGCTGCCAGTGGTTGTTGCAACTGCTACCGGAACCAGCCATCGCTGCTGCTGGTGCAGTTGCTGTCGCCGGGGAAGCTGCCACCATCAACCGCAGCCAGATCTCTCTGGTCGCCCCCTGTCTCGCTGCTGCAGATGGAGTGCAGGTGGCTGCTGGGTTCTGCAACAAAACCTAGTCTTGTAACAAGGAGACGACAAGGAGAAAGGTTCAATCCAGGTTAGGTCGGGTTGACCTGACCTGCTACAAGGAGCCCAACAAATAGATGGGTTGCAGGTTGGATCAGGTCCGGTCAACTTGACCCGTCTGCAAGCCCTGCTTTTTTTTCAAAAAGCCAAGCGCCTGACGTCAGCAGGCTGACGTCAGTATTATGTCAGTACACATATGGTCAAACGCAGATTTGACCGGATCAAATGGCAGAAATTTGTTTCTGCGATATCTTGACGATCTGGAGTCTGATTTGAGATCCGTTTGCGCCTACGGAAAGCTCGCGAGCAGATCTACACATTGGTACTAAAAGGAGGACGTTTCAAAGGTTAAGTAATTTCTCCTTATTTTATGACCATTTATTAGTTTGATAATCTGCATTTATCTTTACCTGCAAATATTTATAATTTTAATTCTTGTGATGATGATTCATTTTTTTTTATCGAAAAGAGATCATGATAGAATTAAAAATCATGGATTATAAATAGAACTAGAAGTTCTATATAATTAATTGGAACCCGAAGTTTCATACGATTTAAAATTAAAAGTTCTATATGGAATCAATAACTCGGACTCGAGATTCCGTAAATTTCTTTAGCCTATGAACCAAAAGTTCATTTGAATCCGGACCAAAAGATCCGTTGGTTATTTTACTCTGAAACCAGAAGTTTTCAAATCCACAATATGTACTTGAAGTTTCATATGATACTTAGAACTAGAAGTTCTATATCGAATAAATAACCTGAACCTGCAGTTCTATATATTATTCTAATTTAGAACCAGAAGTTCTAACCCGGACCTGAAGATCCATGAATTATCCTAATATAGAACCTGAGTTCTAATTTGTACTAAAAGATCCATGAACTACTTTAATTCAGAACCAGAAGTTCTGATTCTTAAGTTGAGAACCCAATATTCTAAACTTCAATTTCTCAATTCTTCATCACATTTTTGTTATTATCTTTGATTGGATGTTAAGAACCTGAAGTTCTACCTTTTATTTCTGTTTCTCACACACATTTATTTTTATATATTCTATAACATTGTATGCATGCTTGATATAATTACTTCAGTATAATTGTATATAATAGAACCCGAAGTTCTATATCCAATGAATAACCTGGACCCGAAGATCCATGCATTATTTGGAACCAAAAGTTCTAAGATTTGGAATATGAACCCGAAGATTCATATTCATCATTAAACTTGGAGCTTTGATTTCTAAAGATTCACAGTGGTGTAGATCGATATGAAGGCCATGAAATTAAACCTGAAGTTTTGATAGAACCAGAAGTTGTGATTCAAACCTGAAGTTTTGATAGAACCAGAAGTTGTGATTCAAACCTGAAACTTTGATAGCACCAGTAGTTCTAAAAACCTGAAGTTCTATCACTAACCTGAAGTATTGACAGAACTAGAAGTTCTGATTTATCAGTTAAGAACCCGAAGTTCTAACTTTCTGATTGACCAATTCTTCATTATATTTTGTCATCGGATATTGAGAACCCGAAGTTCTATTTTTGTTTGATTGTTATTGGTAAATCGACCTTTACACACTCTAAAAGGCTTGGTGATACTACCAAGTCGGAAATAAAATATCCCTGAAGGATATGGCATACGCTCTTATTTTCCGGGCCATTATATCCCCATTAGACAGGGATGATCACCAGCAGATGATCATATACCCAATGCTTGAAAAAAATGCCAAATTAGTCAATCAAAATTCCTCCGGAAGAGGTAAATATAATATGTTCTCCAGTAGAGATGAAAATAACCACCCCAGAAGAGGTGATTAACAAGGCATCTTGTTTGGAAATTAGGCAAACCACCAAGCATGGTCTAGAAGGCCTACAACTACTTTTTATGAGTTTGAACATTGAGTTCAATTTTCAATATTTTGTTTGATGTTAGACTTATTCTTTTATCTTCCGTCTTTTGTGTTTACCTACTATATATGCATTGAATGGTAAATTGTTTCGCTGTTCTCATGTATTATTTTTATGATGCGATTAACTAGTTATTTATTACTTGCTATATGGATCATGAAATGCATGAAATTGAGGATAATATCTGTCCGACAGACAGTGCAACAAAACACACTACATTGAAAAAACCAAAAGTTTTTTTCTCAGAGTTAGTGTTTAATTCGTGCACGGCATCGATCATAGCTGTATCCATACAAATACTTCAATGCTTCGGAAGAGTCCGCACATAATATTTGTACAACATTACTAGTATTGACAGCCAGAAGATGATACTAGAAAAGCTAAGTGCATTCTCCTTCAATCTCCGGGCTATATTACAAGACAATCTCTAAAATCAAATCATATTCGATTATGAGTAAAACGACAAAGTTAAGCCAGAAGCTTACAGCAAGCCCTCAACTTAGTGACCATCAGGCTTTAATGCTTTGGCAAGATAGATTAGGTTATCCTAAGGGTACTATGCAAATTATTGATAATTCTGTTACGTACTCCTTAGAGTACCATCTATTGACCATCCTTTTCGCAAATGATATAGTGTGACATTAGTGAACCCATCAAATCCCGCCCATTAGCATACATTCTCACACCTAGGGCACACTTCCTTGAGTATTTTTTTTAATTTATAAGGTTTGCTATAGTACATTTGTGACCTGCATGAGCCCACAACGTAGACTCTATGCTTCACCCCCAATTATTGGATATCTAAACCCACTGATAAGAGATATATTCATTGTTCGTTTTTGCTGATTGTCATCTTCATGAGACAGTCTTCTCGCCGTTAGGAGGAGATAAGAGAGTTCCTGAAGAACACCTTGTTCCTGAAGAACAATCCGTTCCTGAAGAACGACGAGAATTAATGTGGAATACTTCCACTCAATCTCTTCTATATTTATGTACTTCAGAATATGAGAATGAAGTACGGAGAATTGTGCACTTAATTACAAATAAATTCCTTGATGCTTTTAATGATGCAGCAAAAGTGACTAGGTCACATGTATCGGCTATGAATACACAAGCACAAATTAATGTCCTTGTAGGACAAGTACGAATTAGTGTTCCTGAAGAACAAAGTCAAAATATGGCAACACATGAATTTATACACGCCAGAAGCGTACTAGACCTATAGGTTTCAAGGACTCAGCTTCCCAGAAGAGGAGAAATGAGCAATTATATCCCAATCATACTCCAGAAGAGGTATACTCCCGAAGAGTTTATGACAAAATCCACTCTCTCTAAAATTTCTTGAAGAAATTAATGTCCCGGAAGAGACACAAGTCCCGGAAGAGACTCTGGAAGCCCTTGAAGAGGCAGTGGGTACCTAATAAATAAAGATATCTCTATACTTTATAATTATTTAAGAGAGAGATGTGATAGAAATGAAATTATCATCGATGACGCATTTGAATATGCGGTAGCTACTCAAATATCAAGGGAAAATGTGAATGATGATTGGGATACAAAACCACGTTCTATAAATGAATGTCGACAAATAACATATTGGCCAAAAATAGAGAGATGTTATTAAGGAATTACAGTCTCTCAATAGACGTGGTATATCTGAACCTATAGTACAAACCCTAAAAAGTGTTAACCCTGTAGGTTACAAGTGGGTGTTTGTAAAGAAAATAAATGAAAGGCAAACTTGTGATACAAGGTTTCTTGCAGAAATTTGGGATTGAAAACATACACAGACATATATATGAAAATCCCAGAAGGATTTGCTTTACCTGAAGCAAAGTCAGAGAGTACGTACTCAATATAAGTAAGACGTTTATTGTACGGCCTGAAGCATTCCAGAAGAATATGGTACAATCGTCTTTGTAGATATATATCTAAGGAATGGTATGAAAACAATCCCATTTGCTTGAGTATCTTTATAAAATCCTTAAATGGATTTATAATGGTAGAAGTTTATAAATCTAATCGGGACTCCAGAAGAGCTCAAGAAAACTATTGACTATTTTATCTCGACCCGCAGATCGAGAGAAGTTCTAATGAGATTTTTATTCTTTATAAATATGCTTTCCATATATAGTTTTGCACCAAGGCTTTGGATTGGTATTAAACAAATGCTATGATATTTATGTCTATTTTATTCCTATGGTTGTAAAGATTCAAATTTTATAGGATACGTAAATTCAGGATGTATTCCTGATCCTCATAAGGGTTGATCATAGACATGTTATATGTTTCTTCATAGCAACATCATTATTTTTGGTATTCTACTGAATGGACTATTGGTAGCTACTTATTTTAACTATACTGAGATTTTAAGCCAGTAGAGAATGTGTATGGATAAAAATCTTTAACTCAGCATATATGTAGTTCTTGTCAATTGCTTTTTAGTACAGGTACCCTAAGCATTATTTGTGAAGACAATGGAGCATGTATTCAACAGATTAAAGAATGATATATTAAAGATGACAAGACGGAGCACATTACACCAAAGTTCTTCTTCACTCATGAGTTTCAAAAGAATAATAAGATTAAAGTCAAGCAAGTTCGTTCAATCAACAACCTGGCTGATTAGTTTACGAAATTCTTGTCAAAATCAATATTCTAAAGATTTGTATATGAGATGGACATGCCTAACCGTGTACAAGGTTGTTATCATCAGGGGGAGTAGTCATCAGGGGGAGGCATCCTGAAGTATGCTACCCAGGACATACGTGCGCTGTACTCTTTTTCCTTCTCTAGGTTTTTGTCCCACTGGGTTTTCCTAGTTAAGGTTTTAACGAGGCAGCATTATGCACGTCCAACACCAATTCAATGATCATGTCGAACGTTGTACTCTTTTTCCTTCGCTTTGGTTTTTATCCCACTGGGTTTTTCCTTTGTAAGGTTTTAATGAGGCAACTGTCATTGAATGGTGGTCATCCAAGGGGGAGTGTTATAAGATGTTATTATTATTATAGGTGGATGCCCACATTGGGACCCACATGAGATAAAGTGATTACTAAGGGTTAGGGTTTTTCCCTATTAGGTTGCTTGGGGAAGAAGTAATCTTATTCTATAAATAAGATCCTCCTCCCCCTATTATGCACACAGATCTCATTAATAATAACCTCTCTCCCTCCTCTCTATTCTTCTATCTCTGGCTCTCCTTTAGTTTTGTAACATGTATTAGTATTTTCTCTGTAGTATCAAGATGTCTTCGAAATATATTCAGCATTAGATTGAACTTCATCGCAAAAATATGACATAAGAATTAATCGATTAAATATTCAAGCCTCTAAATCAGTAGTTGTGATAATCTAATTGAGATGGGTTTTTTCTCAAAATTCAACCTCTCTTAGGAGACCTTTCCATTACACTAAACCGGCAAAGATTGGTATACATTCAAGAGGGCCCTATGAGAGTAACCATGTGTGTCTTGTGTGAAAAAAAAAAGAATTTAATTTTTTTAGTCTATTTTGAATTTTGGATTATTTCATAGTTAATCTATTCTCCCCGACTACGTTCAACTCACATCTCAAGATCAATTCTGTTTTGGATTTTTGGTGGAAATTATTAGTGATGGTGATGTAGACACCACCATGATCAACAGAACGATAATCTAACAATAAGACAAACAGGTCTGTATAGAATTATTGGTCGTGGGTCACACATCACCAGAACGATAGTTGTGTCATTTGTATCTAACCCACGATGAATTATCTGAGGTGGCCCACACACCGACGCAGATAACAACAAACAGTATATACCATGGGAACCTCTCTTTGTGGGCCACACACATTAGCATCCACAAAAGGCACTGCTTTTCTAATTCAGCACGCCGACATGATGGGCTCCTAGGGAACTGGCTTGTTCACTGTCCAGACAAGCCTGATCACTAAATAAGAGCGGGACATGTATTCTGACCTACATCTTATCATCCATCACCATGATCCATCTTATTGACTCATTTTGACCGTGAAACATCTGATCAACCCTCACACTAGCAGGGTCATGTTTGGCCACTTCTCGGCAAAAAGATTGTTGCATTTGGCCAACCTTTCCCAGATTTGTTATCTTGGAGTATTGGGAGAATTCTAAATGCCCCTCCCTTAAAAAAAAAAAAAAAAAAAAGTAAAGTTGAATGCTAAAATGATTGTGGCTGAGTATCAACCCAAAAAGTAAATATTGAGGATTCTACAAGGTAAAATTATCATTTGGGATTCCAGTAAATAGGCCATTTCAAATTCCAACAAGACAACAACTATGGTACGTCAAAAGAAAAATCTTATTAAGAATACTTGCAATCAAACAAGTCCTAGGACCTTTTTGGCTGCATGAGATCCTCATTTTTTTTAATTAGGATTGCTTATGTACAATTTATGACAATATTTAGGGTCTGGATTTTTTGCAAGAGACTTGCAGATTTTTGTTGATGGGGAACTTCTGAATGTTGTCGGTGTTTTTTATTTTTTATTTTTGTTATCTTGTTGGATTTACAAATGTTGAAGTGCAGCCACCATTTGGAAATTGGAATTTAGAAGATTTTTAAGGAAAATTAACAGTCCACAACGTTGGATCTTTGAAATCTCACTAATTGGAAAGGAAGTTTCAAATGCTTGGGTACAACAACTGATGTTCTTGTAATTAGAAATTTCCAATATTTGGAGTACTCCTCGTGAAATTCTCAAAATATAGTCATGTGATGCAATTTTTTTACTAATTATTATCAGAGGCAA
Source organism: Sextonia rubra (assembly GCA_037013555.1). Classification (NCBI taxonomy): domain Eukaryota; kingdom Viridiplantae; phylum Streptophyta; class Magnoliopsida; order Laurales; family Lauraceae; genus Sextonia; species Sextonia rubra. The sequence goes on along the minus strand of JASUAD010000013.1, from coordinate 55,388,133 downwards.
TAGAAGAAAATTGGAAATTCTTGAACCAATGTGACAGGTCGACCTTTCTTGGGCTCCCTATGTGCGTCAATCTTGAACTAGCGTGTCCATTGAGAGCATCAACAATTCTTCAGGTTGAGTCATGCAACCCTTACAACAAAAGAAGTCCAATGGATGAACCCCTCATTGTTGCATTAGATGATGGTGGATTGATTTCTACCAATCAACAAGAAATCTCTCATGGAAAACGGTAGAACAATGGTTTTATGGCCTTCGGTGTTGTACTAAACACCTAACATTTTTTTCCTCACTGGTATATGCCACTTTTTGAATCTCAGGCCCCATTGAACTACCATTTATCACAAAATAAATTGGTGATGAAAAACAATAAAACAATGATTTTAGAGCTTTTTTTGTTGTATTAGGAGACATTCGAACATCACTCCACACTGGTGCCTGAGGGTTATACTAGAGATCTAATAAAAACTAAGATGTTTCTTCCAAACGTGGAATGGGTGGTGTCCCAAGCTAAAAACGTGACATGGCTGGGTACCGAATCGCACTAGAAACATGTGTCTTCTTGATAGTAGGTTTTTGGCCTCACATTCTTCATGTATTATAGATTGGTCTTATCTCACTAGTAATAATAACTAATCATAGTCACTAAGATATACTTCCTTTATAAATGATGGCTAGATTGATTACACTATCACATTATTCCACCAAGAACTGTTTGAGTCCAAGTATCGATTTAATTAGGGCCACAAAAACCAGACCAACTCACTCGATTAGGTGGACCACGTGTTTTTGAAGAAATTGGTATGACAAAACGTCAAGAATTTGCAACCCCTTTGTGTAGACCAGTTTAATTTGGGACGGAGGAAACTTGTTGTGGGCCACACATAGTGATGAGTGCCTTGAATCTTGCACATACAGTCAGCATGGTGTGGAGCGCATGAGAAAGATAATGTGGTTGAAACAGAAATGCTTTCTAGTCGTCTCGGATTGGTGTTGCAGACAAATGGCAGGCCCATAAAATGACCGGCAGTTAGCCGGTTTCAACTTTCAAGCAATATTTGCTAGTTTTGCGTGAGAAAGGCTCCTTACCCAAGTGGCACACAGCAGCTCTCACACTGCTGTTTAGAGATAAGGCCATAAGTGGTATACAGCAGCAGTTCTCACGTGTGTAGACTTCACTTTATTGATGCCCACCATGCCATAAATTGTTACAAATTAGAAATTTCATTATCTTTATCTTACACCTCTTACCTCTTTAAAAGTTCTCTGTCCAACTTTGAATTTGAATTCTTATGTATTCATTTTCTACGTAATCTAATGCAAACAAACAAGTTCCGACTATAAATCTTGTTCAAGTCCAATAGAGATATAGAGTTTCTTTCATTGGGTCTTTTCCACAAAATTAATTAGCCAATGGTAAGTTTGAGTAAAGTTTTTATGATACTGAAATGCTCCCAAAAGGATTTTTTTTATGTAAAATAAAGTAACTTCTTTTTTTTCACATCTTAAGAACTTCATATATTTTTATGTTCTGTTTACAGCCAAATATCCACTGTTGTCACATTTTCATTGGAGGAATCACCAAAGTGATCCAAATTCACACATTTCCACCAAGAGGCATTTGGTATCCCTAACCAGCTGAACTGCCACACAACATTTCCTTATTTTGTTATTGTCTTTATTTTCCTTGTGAATGAGATGTTTTCTCCAATTGTGATCAATTCAGGTCAAGGAGAACATCCCCATTTAATTTTGGTTATTATACTGCTGGATTTTGTAGTGTTTTTTTTTTTTGTAAAAAATAATGATTGGTTCAGATATTGCCAGCATAAATCCACATATAGGTTGTGTCTAAGTGTCCACAAGGCCTTCTCCTATGTCATGGATAATGGCTTCTAATATTGAGAACAGAGGCTCTTGTCAACTTTTTCAATTAAGAGTAAATGGTAAAACAACTCTTACCCTAGTGGTAAAAAGTATTGATTCTTACCGGCATGACCAGATTTGAACCTTGCTAAGAATATTTTCTCACTCGAGGACTTATTACATCACCCAAGGTCTTCCTCCCTCATCAAGGGGTTCCTTAACTTCACCCGAAGTGCCTCCCCTCGTTGGGGTCCCAGCCCCCTTAAGGCTGGGATATCTGAAAATTAAAGAAAAAAAAAGTTAGCCCAATTCCACAATATCATCATTGCTAATTGCATGATCAGCATTATCAGTAAAGTACTTTATCAAGGAAAGCCTGAGTATACATACACTTGGAACTCAAATTTTAGGAGTCACACCATGCGGTGATCCAGGAAAGCATAAAAGTTTGCATACACTTGGATATTGCAATTCAAATCTTAGGAGTAAGACCATTTGATTCAACCTTATCCATTACGGCTCCCAATGTGTGCTAGTGTGCTGTGTGGGCCACGTTAAAGATGAGTATCATGTCACAGTTCAAATGTCTATTCAGCTGTTTTTCCGGTGGATGAGGGAACAACCTTTGCGTTGGTGATCATTTCAAAGTCACACGGGTTTTTCTCCCATGTGACACCATGTAGGCATCCATGACATCCATGTAGACATCCATGACGCCTTGAAATCGAAAGGTGGCATACACTTGGATAGTTTCTCTGTCCGAGTAAACTTAGCCGAATCTTTGATACTCCCAGTGAGTTTAGAACTATGTAATATTCTTCCGGGCCGCAGCTTTATTCCGCGTGAGTCTGACCTCATGCCCAATGACGCATCCAATAATTTAGGTTAGTGGGGTCATTTAATACCATTATTAAACGATATATAAAAATATTTTCAGAACGACCCATTTTAGTATTTTTCAAACTTTTCACTAGGGTCAATTTAAAAAACACTTCAAAATTAATAAAACTATACATAGGAAATTTTTGTTCAAATTTCACTGAACAAAATATAGCACCATCCCTGCTTGGACCTACACTAATTTCTGGGCGCATAGGTTGCTGACCTGATTCCTGTTAGAAGTTGGCTTTAAATAAAAATCATTATTAAAAAAGCTCTAGCTAAAAGCCATAACCATGGACTAGTCTTTCCATTACAAATTCAAACAGATACGTCATAACACAAACATACCTCAGCAAAACATTTACGTTTACATCAAATAGTCATATCCATGATAGGAATATAACAAAACTAGCCAGAATAAAAAAAAGTAAAGAAGACCTTGTAATTGCTACTGAAAATAGCGATTTCAATGTTAGCCCGAATTGGTCTCAATCTCTGGTGTAGATGAATCAATGTCGACAACAACACTCGAACTTGTTTTAATTAAACTGATTGTGGCCGGTGGTGGCTCTGCTGCTATTCTCTGATCATCGATCGACGGTGAGGATACAATGTGATCCTTGCTCTTACCCCACACAACCAAATATAACCCACTGACTATGGTAGCTGCCCCAATCACCCTGCAAAGTTTACACATAAGATGTACGTTATAGTGCACATGCTATTAATCTTGTTGAGATGAAATGAGGCAGTGATGGGCCCCCTCCTATCATATAATCTAAGAGGGTTGCGGCCCACCTAAGTGGTGACTGGATAAATACAATACCTTCCTAAAGTGATCTCCTCAGATAAAATGAAAGACCCCAGAATGGCGACTATAACCATGGTTAAGGGACTAAAAGAGCTGACAAAAACAGGGCCTCTTGTCCTCATAATAACCCCTTGGACGAAATATGCAATCCCAGAACAAATTATCCCCTGCCATCAACATTTGTATTTAAGTTAACTAATCTAATGTGATTAAGGGTTTAAGAAATGGACCATTTTTGTTCAATCAAAACAAAGTAGAAGTTTTTTTTTTTTTTTTTTTACCCCGTAGATGGCTGCCAATAGTTTCATGTTCCACCCAATAGACCAAATCGTGGTGTTACCTCGTTCCATGGCTAGCGCCACCACCGTGCCCTCGACTGCGCCTGCTAGGCATATCAGGGCCGTTAAAGACAGCGCTGCTGGGTATGTCCTCAAGGTGATGGCCTGGATGATCAGAACTTGTCAATTACCGAAATTCATTCACAGAGATCAAGCATTGTTCACAAGTAATCAAGCGTCATAGTTCGAGAACTCGTACTAGTCTAGACTCACCCTGACGCGGCAGAGTTGCTTCAACTCGTTAGGACACTGAGTGGGGTGAATCCAGAGTTATCCAATAGCCTGACTCACCTCAGACACCATCCTCAGTAACCTCCTGACTCGAGTTGGGTCATCTATGAAGGTGGATTAAGCAGGGTCCAATTATTTTTAATCCGTCTGTGTCCCAGTCAAAGTTGAGTCTTATTCCCACGACACAAATCTGATCAAATTAAGCTTGGAACCTATATGTTGAGTAGTGGGCTCCACATGAGTGAGAATTGAAAAGCATTTAGGTTGTCTCTACTAACATGGCATTTTAGTAGAAACAGTTAGCTAACGAAACTCAATATGGTATACGTCTATTAGAGAAAACTAGTTGCGAGTTCAAATCCCACGAAGAACCATCTACTGTTAAGCGCTCTTATATTTTGGTATGGTCTTGGCTTGCAAACATGGGCGGACCCAAGTTCATGGATGTGGGGGTGGTTGAGACCGCGGACTGAGGTCCGCTTCTGATCCATAATGAAAATCCTGCCTTGGCTTTGAAAATTTATATAAAAATCTTGCATCCGCCCTCATGACCCATATGAAAATCCTATATTTATTTTCAAAACCGCCATTGCTTACAGACTTGCATTGGAGCTACTATATATATAAATAGGGAAAGACTACTATGCCTCCATCCTTTATCATAAGGTGAGGGACAAATCCTTTTTTAGACCCAACAAGGTCGAAAATGTGTTATGATGTGTGATGGTTTTGCCCCTTTTGCACATCAAAACTTTTCAAAAATGGAAGTGTCCCTCACCATAGTGTAAGGGAAATATGTATAGTAGTTTTGTCCATATATATATAGTTTTAATTTTATGATAATTGTTCTCACACACCTACAATAAGAACTTTTTATGGGGCCACTTGTAGATCCCATTTGGGGATGGGGCCAAGGGGTTGGAAAGACTTGTGAGACTACCTCAATTATCAAGTTGGCTTTAATCACATGTTTCTAACCCTTTCATCCATGGCCCATAAATTCAATCCATTCAAATTGATATACAATTGATCTAATGGTCCAATAAATTTGGATTTGATTGAAACTTGGAGCGTATGACTATCATGGGTTCCATATGTATTGCAAGATTTTGATTGGGTAATAGATCGCACCACTTAGACATCTTACAAAAAACAGTGCGAACTAGTTCTCACAAGATTATTTCCCCATAAATAGAAATCTTCATATGCATCCGTTCTTCACTATTTTTTTATAAGAACTCTATATGGGGCTCATCATCACCCAATCCGAACCTTGCAACATACATAGGACCCCCTGATAGGGACACCGCCCAAGTTTCGGTCATATTCGAAATTTAGTAGACTGTTGGATCGACTGTATACCGATTTAAACGACATGTATTTGTAGGCCACGGATGAAAGAGTTAGGAGCATGTGATTATGACCAAACTTAATATGTGGGATGGCCTTGCATGAATCTTCCCATCCCTCATGTTCTCATACTTTGGTGGGGCCTCCAGTGGGCCTACCAAAGAGTATGTACAAAAAGTTTGTAAGGGAGGTATGCACACACAGACACATATGGGAGCTCCTCTATCAAGCACCAGTGGAAAACCACTTTCTAGTGGGGCCCATTAGAGACCCCATTTAAGGTTGAGACCAAGGGGGATTGAAAGATGCCGCCAGTACCAATCCTTCAATAGTGATGGAAGCTCAAATCGTCATTAATACACTTGATCAATGACCAACAAGCTTTCACTATCCAAAATGAGTACAATCCAATCTAACAGTCCAATCCTTGTGGATGGGTGCCAAACTTGATATCGGTGATGATAAGTCCTTAAAAATGCATATTTTTATGATTATTTTCGGACATCTTAAGGACTTATTAATCCAAAAGAGTCTCATTTAGATGAAAATCACAATTTTATGCACTTAGGATTCATTGTAGTATTTTTCCTCCATAATTTGCTTAAAACTCATCATTTTTGCACAAATTTATGAAAACTGTTATATTAGAAACTCTATTTTCGGAAAGTTTTGCCAGATGTGTTTTTTATATTAAATAAATCAAATTTTCATCAACATTAATTTAATCGAGTCAAATCATGTATAATGATTTGCATTCATGCTATCATCTCATGAAAATTGGACTTGCAATCGTGCATTGTGAATTAAAGGTAAAATTGTCTTTTCACATGAAATTCACTTTTTAGCTTGTAGGAACTGATAAGTTGAGTCCCACAACATACATTAAAGCAAGAATTGCATTTTTGAAGAAAATATGGAGGAAAATGAAAAAAAGAAGAATTTTGAAGAAAATTAAGAAATTACATCAAGTAGACCCCACACATGCACATGAGCATGTGCCCACATGCGTTAGATGTCCAAGAGGCCCCCAACTTTTTCAAAATTTACTTCACATTATCTTTAAAGATAATTCAAGATTTTTCAAGGAAATCACCAAGCAATTTCAAAAAAAAAAAAGGTTAATGGTGAAGATTCTTTACACATGAGGAGAATGGCTCAAGTTGAAAGGATTGCATAGACATGGTGGACATCCACATCAGTTAAAAGTTGACTTAGGGTTGTGGCTAAGAAAATTATGTTCATTATTTTCAAATATCTCTCAAAATTCTCAAAGAGGAAAGAGAATTTGTAAGAAACTTTTTCGGAAAAAGAAAGTGTGTGTTGCCAGAGATTTTTCAAAGATTGACAAGCTATTTTCTCTTAATTTTACAAACTTGGAGGCTAAGTAGAGATGTCTTTCCAAAAATAGATATTTTGCTAGCAAAGAAGAAGGGAGTAACTAAGGCAACTTGGGCTTGAAAAATCTATAAATACAAATACTTTTAGATGCCCATACCATAAAAGAAAAGACCCTCTCAAGCCAAAATTCCTCCACTCTCTCTATTTCTCTCCTCCCCATAGTTTCTCTTTCTTGAAGCAACTTGAAGCATCATCTAAAAGAGAATCTTTCATCATAGATGTAATGTTCTCTTTTTTCCAATTCATTATTTTTTATGTAAAGAACTTTGCATTTTAGTAAAAGTGATATTGTTTTTTTTTATCTTCTTCTTTTTCTTACGATTGTTGTGATCAGTGCTTGGTTTAGTTTTTATCTTTGTTGCTTTAGGATTGACAACCCAAAGAGCCTAAAAACATGATTCAAGCAAACTTCAACCTGATTTAAGAAAAGAGATTTTGAAACAAAACAATATACAACTCCACATTTTTGTTTTATTATCTTTCCATACATTTAAATTTCTTTGTCTTACCACATATTTATTTTTATTGCACAATCCACACATGTAAATTCCTTATTATTCCACACATTTAGTCTCTTGCAATCTAAACATTGAAATTTCTGCACAGTTTCTTTTTTCTTTTTATTCAATGTTCATGATAATTTTTAGTTTGGTTTATGCATAGTTTAGTGGCTCGATGTGTTTATCATTGCATAAATTAAAGTTTATAAAGTTTTTTATGTGTTTTAGTGGCTGGAAATCTCGCTTTTAGATCTGAAATTAAAGTGCATAAATCAAATTTAATGTTTCAAGTGTGACTTTCAAAATAGTTGGTGTTTTGGTAACTTTGAATCTCTAAAATCAGTTTGTGATTGGGTTATTCAATTGGGATTTGTTTAAGACAAGTTAGGAATCATAATGAAGGACTTAAATACAGCAAGAAATCATGATTTAACTAGTGGAATTCGGATAAATATAATTCTGTAAAACAGTTTACTACACAGCTACAACAGCATTTCAGGACTATTTTCTTCGGAAAAAGTTTGCGATTGGAAACCTAATTATATGACATTATTCTTCCTTGAAATTCGAGGAAAATAAACATTAATGGAATTATTTTCAAGTCACATAATTTCAGATTAAAAGGATTTCGGGATGCATGATTTCCAGAGGTTTAAATCCAGATTGGTTACCACTCTACTTTCAGGATTCTGTACTGTAGGATTTTTTTTTTTTTTTTTTTTTGTAACTTTCATACATGTTTAACTTTCTCGTTTTAAAACCTTTTTCACTTCCGCGTTTTTTTTGTTGGATTCATCCATCAATTGAGTGTGTTCTCTAGCCATTAAATTTAGTTTTAGGTTTCATTAGATTAGCTTCATATTTTATAAAACTTGGCATCTCAAACTTTGCATTAGGAAACTTGTCATGGCATGCATTGCACAGTTCTAGTAATTTTACTAACTTAGTTAGTTTAGGAAAGTTTCTAAAATTAGATTACTAACTTGATTTGGTTTGATAACTTGGGAAAGTTTATAGCTTGTGTTTGTTTTAGTTTCTAACTTTTGTTTAATTTTATTTTAAGAAGGTTTTCTATTTTTCAAAGTTCAAACCTATTTTTTAGTTTTGCAGCAACTTTAATTTTTTTAGGAAGTTTTATATTTAAGTTTTCTAGATTAGAAAGCTTTCTTCACTAGTTTTTAATTAATTTTCTTAATTAAAGTAAGAATGGTTGTAATTTGTTAATTTTTGAATTAGGTTAGTTTTAGTTTTTTTATTTAGGCAGGTACCAATTAGAAATACCTTAAAAGCATTGCTCCTAGTAGATCGACCTGATCTCACCAATTTATTACTATATTACAATTTTGCAATTGGAACCAATGAGTGGGTGGATGGATCATAAGTTGGGTCTTACTAGTGTTTTGACACACAGTGCTCATCTTATTGTGAGCACTAGGTGCTGGGCAGAGGTTTTTCCTATATATATAGAACTTTAATCCTATGAGAAATATTCTTACACACATACCGTAAGAACTTTTTATGGGGCCCATTTGTGCGTCTCATTTGTGGATGGGATTTGGGGGATGAAAAGATTTATGTGATACCATGCTAAATATTAAGTTTGGCTCTAATCACATGTATCTACCCCCTTCATCTGTGGCCCACAAATTCAGTCCATTTGGATTAGTGCACAATTGATTTAATATTCCAATAGATTTGGATTTACCAAAACTTGAGGCGTGTGACTATCAGGGGGGTCCTTATATATTATAAGATTTGGATTAGGTGATAAATGGGCCCCACTTAGACTTCTCACAAAATAGCGGTGACAACTAGTTCTCAAAAGATTATTTTCTCTCTCTCTATATATATGTATGGGCAAGCCTTTCCTAATTCAAGTTTATATAAGAAATTTTATAAGTTCGAGCTATTGTGACCCACCTTTGGTCCATCCAAATGATCCAAACATACGACCCCTCCTGAATTACATATGTCTACTAATTTCTAGTCAAATCCAAATTTACTAGACCGTTGGATCGATTGTGCACCGATCCAAATGGATTGTTGACCATTAATTTTTTGAAGCCCAGATGGAGATAATAGAAACCACGGTTAGGATAATTTTTTTACAGAGAGGAGGGTCCTAAGGAGTCTTTTAAATTCCCTCCCCCACCACCCCCCCCCCCCCCCCCCCCCCCCCCCCCCCACCTTGTGAGTCTTCAAGGGGGCCCCATGGGTGTGAGCCACATACTTTAGCTTACTTTATCCTAAGCTTGAGCTTAAGCTTAGGAGATGGGCTCCATATAAATTTATATATATATATACGGGAAAGACTACTATATATATATGTCTCTCATACTATGGTAAGAGAATTTCTTTTTTAAACCTAACAAGGTTAAAAAGGTGTCATAATGTGTGATGGTTTTGTTTTCTTACACATTAATACTTTCCAAAAAAAGAAGCGTCCCTTCACCATAGTGTGAAGGACATATACATAGTAGTTTTGTCCTACATATATAAATATAGCAAACGGTCATGTAAGAACGGTCCTTATGGACCATTTCTCACTGTTTTGGATAGTATGGCCTACGTTACGAGCTATCCAAATGGATCATACACATGAACTCTTAAATTGAGCACATCCACAAATTTTGGTCCCATCTGAATAGATTGGACCATTAGATCAACTGGACATCCATCCGAATAGACTTTATATATATATTTATCGATATATATATGAGTGTGTAGTCGATCTAACGGTTCAATCCATTCAGATGGAACTCAAAATTGGTGGACGTGTATAATTCATACGGGTAATATATGTGATCCATTTTGATGGCATGCAATGTGTGCCACACTATTTAAAACGGTGAGAAATGATCCGTAAGGACCATCCTTACAGGGTCGTTTCTCTCTCTATATATAGGGTCACGTTATAAAACTCCCCGTGCGTTTTTCACAAAACAAGTTCATTTTTCAATTAATAAGATTTTAACATGCGTCATCAACATCTCTTTAAAATTGACTATTCCTTATTATTCACTTTGTACTTATGAGGTGATAGATTTTTATTAGAAATGTTGAAAGAGGCAAAAACTTACCTTTTTTAAATGAAAAGTTTTTGATAATTCCTCATGATGAGGAATTTTAGTACGCATCATTCCCTCATCATATGGTGATAGATACATACATTACTTTCCTTATTTGTACTTGAACATTTCCTTTTTTTTCATAGAACTTTTTGTTTTTTGCACATATATATCCAAATTTGAAAGTGCCCCTCACCCTATGGTGAGGGATGGATGCATACTAATATTCTCATATACATATATATATGAAAATAATCCTATGAGAACTAGTTCTCATTATTTTTTTGTGAGAACTCTAGGTGGAGCTCATCTATTACCAAATCTAAACCTTGCAATACACAGGGACCTTCTAATAGTTACACGCCTTAAATTTTAATCAAATCCGAATTTATTAGATCGTTGGATCAACTATGCATCAATAAGAATGAATTAAATTTGTAGGCCACGGATAAAGGGGTCAGGAACATACGAATTGAGCTAAACTTAATATTTGGGGTGGTGTCACATAGATCTTTTTATCCACTTAGTCCTATCTCCAAATGGGACTAACAAATGGGCCCATAAAAAGTTCTCATTATAGGTGCGTGAGAACCATTCTCATATGATCAGAGCCCACATATATATATATATAGAGCTTTAATCCTATGAGAAGTGTTCTCACACAACTACCGTGAGAACTTTTTATGTGTTATATTTGGGGATGAGACCAAGGGAGATGGAATGATTTATGTAGAACCACTTTAAATATCAAGTTTAGCCCTAATCATACGTCCCTAACCCTTTCATCCATAGTCGACAAATCTAGTCCATTCGAATTTGTGCATAGTCAATCCAACGGCCTAATAAATTCGAATTTGATCAAAACTTGGGGCGTGTAATTATCAAAGGAGTTCATGTGTATTACAAGATTTAGATTGGATGATAAATTGCCCCACTTAGACTTCTCACAAAACAATGGTGAGAACTAATTCTCATAAGATTATTTCCTCCATGTATATATATATAGAATGTTAGTATTCATCTATCCCTCACCATAGGGTGAGGGGAATTTGCACAATTGAAAATATTTACATGCAAAAGACAAAAAGGTATATAAAATAGAGAAATGCTCGTGTACAAATAAAGAATACCATGTAAGCATCCATCACCCAATAGTAAGGGATGAATGCATACTATGCATACTAACATATATATATGAGCAGTGCTAGATAGCACCTGGGCGTTTTTAAAAGTGAAAGCACCCTTTTTGCTATGAATAGGAGATTATGATTGTGGATAAGCAATTAATATTATTTTTAAAAAGGAAAAAAAAATTATTATGTGCCTTGTCCCTCATTGGAAGATAGAAAGAGGGAGGCCCTTTTTAAATGGAGCATTCTTTAGAATTTTTTCTCTCCCTATATATATAGATAGATATATATATAGCATCTCCAAAGCTCAAGCTTACATACAAAATTTCATAAGCTCGAGCCCTTAAGGCCCCTTTTGGTCCATCCAAGTGGATCAAACACATGATTCCTTTGAATTGTACATGTCTACCGATTTTTGGTCAAATCCAAATTTATTGGACCGTTGAGTCGACTGTGGACCTATCTGAATGGATTGTTGAGCATTAATTTTTTTAGGGTCAGATGGATATGATAGAAACTACGGTTGAGGTTGATTTTTTTATAAAAAGGAGGGTCCTATGGAGTCCTTTAAATCCCCCCATCTCCATGTTGGTCCCCAAGTGGGCTTCATTGGCTTGAGCAACACCCTTGAACTTATCTTGTTTAAGCTTGAGCTTTGGGGATGGGCTTCATCTATATATATATATATATATATATATATATGTATATGTGGATTTGGACCCAAACTCGGTATTTCTTTTGAGTTTTATTATGGGATCTGAAGTATGACCCAACCTATTTAAAGCTTTGTGTTTGAGAAGGTAAGTGGCTTACTTGCAGTATGAAGAAACAAGACAAACAGAGAGAACCAATCGTGATCATGACGGAACCGCTAATCCAGTCCTTTTTAACCACGTCACTGCTCTTGGGTGCACCATGGTTTCTTCCTCTAGACCACACCATCTCTAAAGTAGGGCCTTTGTATAGTGTCATGACCATAGCTCCAGTAACCGTCACCACTGTTCCCAACACCTTCGCTAGACCAGATGCCCTCCTCATATTTACCTTTTCGAGCCTGGAAAGCACCCCAGTCAGTCTCACTTCCAAAAAAAGGGCCTACCCGCACTATATCTAGATGTTGGTCTTGGATCAAGAAATCTTAACCTTCGGTTAAATGAGTTGGACATGTGTTGGGCCAACTTATTTTGGCCTATCGATAATAATGAGACTTTCTCTGTTGGGTGGACTCTTTTTTTTTTTAGTTTTTATTATCTATCAATATTTTCAAACCACTTTGACCACCAAGCAAAAGTTGATAAAACTGATTTTCTCTCTTGTGATCACACACTAAAAAATGATATTGCTAAATGGGTTAAGTGGTTCAGATTGGATTGACCAGAGTCCAGTGCGGATTGAGGATTTTGGATACTAATGGGGCCACAATTGGAGACCTATCCCCATCTGGTTTAGAGCCAGTCCGACCCAATTGTCACCTACTGACCTAGTCGCTGGTCACAAACACCAAATGCATGCATACTCTCTCTCTCTCTCTCTGTGTGTGTGCAACGATAGAATAAATAATTATCCCCATTACATTGAAAAGTACCTTAAGATCCATGCCAAGATAAAAGTTAGGGCAGGAAGGATGTTGCACATAGCTGATGTAAAGGTTGCCGAAGTATACTTCATTCCCGTGTAATATAAATTCTGGTCAGTCACCGGTCTATTCACACACACCAAAAAAAAAAAAAAAAAAAACAAACAAAGGAGCATTTCTTGGTTAAGCACCAATCAAGAAAACATCAAACTATGAATGGGTGTTTAGATTATTACTCCAACAAACCAAGCATCAATATTTGGATGAAGATGGAGAATGTCATCCTCGGCCTCACTCTCCTGTTGACATATAAAATAAAAAAAAAGTCAGATGTTGCAACAGCGGTCTCTAATTAATGTAAACAAGTCCAAATGCAATTGCCACATCCATCAAAGAACAGATAGATGGTGTTTCTCACTTGCATATGCACTACTTGTATGTTCATGCCTAGTGAGCAATCCGTAGCGCACTCAAAAATTTCATTTGAAGGAGGTAGATCCAAATAGATAATTGGGTGTTGGGAATAAATACAAAATTAATATATAAATTTTGAATGGCGGATGTAAAATTTTCATCTATAATTTTGAAATAAAACTAAAATTTTCACTGTTGTTTTGGATATGGACGGACATCCAATGAATTCATTCGCCTTCATGTGGATGTATATTTGCATATATAGTCCAAAAATCATATTACTCAAATATATATACAAAAGTGCAACCTATTTTACAATTTAGAATGGAATCAACGAAACAGACAGAGAGAGACCTTTCCACGACAATGGCGAAGGGGGCGATGATGACGGTGGCCACAATGTGGCGATAGACAACCAGTGTATAGTGGCTCATCCCTTGATTTAGTGCAACCATAGTAATGATATTCATTCCTGCAAGCCCAAATTGCAACAAGATCATAGCCAAGTATGGCCAAGCCCTATCTAGCACACCCAACCTGGGGGACCCACTTCTTTCATCGCTGTCCATCGCACTCAAACCAAAACACCAAGTCAGTCAACCAAAGCTCACTTCACAAATGAATAATCTCACCTCAAGCCACTAAAGCTTCTCTGCATATGAAAAACAAGTGACCACACCGTCCTTTTATAGAGATTCTATGTCTTAAGTAAGAGCATATGCTTCAAATACCACTTGTACACGCTTACTGAAGTCTAGGGATTCCACTACTTACCCACTCCCCATTGTCAAAACAAGGAGCAATGGTCACTTAAAAATTTTCCATCCCTCCACATATAGGGAAAAAATGTTTGATGCAGTCTCCACCCACAAAAGCTTAACTTACTCTTTCAAGACTTGAGTGGTCTTCTCCTGTTTTACATTTGTTTTTCTTGCTGAATAAGATGCTAAGAATGACTCATCAAGCAATGTTGTAGAGAAGGTGGGCTTGATAATATTAATAGAAAACAAGCTTCGTAGTGATGCAAAGGTAATATATAAAGCAAGCAATGTAAACTAAGTCTAGCCGCCACATAAAGAGAACTACATGAAGTTGCAAATGTAAATCCATATGCATCGTATCATACAGTTTGGCAGAGTATGGTTGATAAATTAATGACATCAAACAATCCGAGTTTGCTATTTGGTGATGATAAAACCTAATATGGACGAAAGTCAAATTCATTTGCAATTTGGATGGTTATGATCGGCTAATCAGTATGATTTTAATGGCTGTTGCCAATACCCTTTCTTATGTTACTGATCCAAAATCCAATGCATCAGTAAAACTCAATTTTCTCCACTGTTTTATTATGTTATGAAAATTTACCACATCTAAAACCACCTAAGAACGATGGTATAGTATGCTTTTAAATTGTTTTAATATTCTAAGCATAAATTTTAGTTCAAATTAACATAATAGTTTAGAGGGTCATATCCCATTTTTTTCAGTATCTGTTTCAAAAGCTGTGTACTTAAAACCATGTTCTAGACTCAGGATGAAGATGAGTACTTTGAAACGGATGGCCTGGCCTTATTCTTATTGGCATGTGGGCCATGGGTCCAAACATGATGGCTACAAAAAAGTGTGGGATATGGGTTATGTTTTCGAACCAAGTCAGGTGCTTGGGTGGGATTTCAAACCAGGATCCTCTTTTCTTAAGATTTTAAATATTTCTTTTAAATTATTCCATAAAAGGATTTTTTTTGTAACCCTCGTGAAAGGTGGATTTGGTATTATATATCTTAAACTCGTTACCAGATGAGCATTATCAGCTAACTGTGTATATATAGTTGGGCTTTGAGTTGGGTATTTAGGGGGTTTACTTCCACAACCCAAGGCATTACTAGCATGCCTGCCTTTTGTATTGGAAAGGTGGACACAAATGGTCCACTGTAGCATCTACTGGGGGCTAGTCTTCTTAAAAGTACATTTTTTATTTTATTTTTTTGCACGAGAGATGAAGTAAAATAAAATTAAGGAGTAAATGCATAAAATGACAAAAAACTACCTGGGTTGGCTCCAATGTAGCATCTACTCTCTCTTCTTTCTCTTACTCTTCATTTGACCCTTAATATGATTTAATCTCACGCCTCATGCAAACAAACAGGCCAAAAAATTGAGAAGGTGGGTCAAACATATCCAATTGTGTTTCTAACAACTTGCAGTTTGATATCTAAATTGTCTTTATGAAATTAATTGAGTACTATGGGTTTAGTATTGGAGCCAACCTAACAAAAACAAGATGCGCAAAAGCACTATATCAAACTTCAATCATGATTGACCCTCGATTAAGATTGATTGTCAATAAAATATTAAATTTTACATGTTTTTTATATTTAATAGTTTACATGTGATCAATTTGATGTTATGTCCCACTCTAATTGCTAGATTGAAGTTTGGCTGAGAATGATCGTTTCTTTTTGAAGTGGGAGGAGTAGAGTTAATATTAAGACATTTTTTCAAATAGTATTTATAGTTGTGGCTCCACTGATGAAATATTGAATAGGTTCGGATGAATTAGTTTATGGAACTGGCATTGGACTTAGACTCATTTTCAAACAAATAAAAAAAATGAATCAAATGAACTTACCCCATCAATATTTTTTAATCAAACAAAGTCTAGAATTACAAATTCCGGACTCGAATATATATTAGTCGATTGGGAACTAGGTACATTTGGCTGCAAGCTACCCTGAAGAAAGAAGGTCAAGATCTAATTAAAGAAACAGTGACTCAGTCCACCTCGGATTCACCTTTGGCTTGATGTGAGGTTGCTCTATTTCAAGTAAGCGAAGGAGTGAAATCAACTTAAAATATTGAAAGATGTCATGATGACGGGGACTGATATTTGTGGAACCTGACTGTGAGCTTTCTTTTCAATCGTTACCTGATGCATACATGAAGCTTCCTTTTCTATCTTGCCTGATATATACATGACTAATAAGTAATCTTAAACTATAATATTCCTGTACGTTTGAGATATAATCAATTAGCGGGCAGCAAATGGAAGGATACACTGAAACTGAATAGGGTCGCAATTCCACCAATTACTACGTAGGGCGGCAGTTTCAGAGCTAACCCACGAACCCCACCTGGTAATTTAGGGTTGGATTCATTTTTTCTTTTTTTAACTCCAACCAAAGATGTCTAGTCCCATGACAGAGCCTGCACATGCAAAAATAAAAGCTTGTATATGAGAGAACAAAACTCCATACACCAGGGGTGGCTCGACAATTGGGCGAAAAAAGCCTTTGCTTTAGGCCCCCTAAAAAATAAGGCCCACCTAAAAGTAAATCTTATCTTTTTTTTTTAATCCAAAAAAATAAGGTCTCAAAAAAAAAAATAATTTTAGCAATTTTAATCTTTTCAAATTCCAAAAAAGGCAATTGTCATCGTTTGTTTCTTCTAAAGAATAAGGCCTCATAAAAGTAATTACAGCAACTACCATCTTTTTACATTCCAGAAAAAACCAAGTATTATCTTTTTATATTTCGAAAAAAGAATTAAAGACCACTTTCACCATTGAGAAAATATTGCCATTAGAAGAAAAAAAAACCCTAAAATCATAACAAGTAAGAAATCATTTTTCGTTATGAAAATCCTCCAGTTTGCACAATTTTCCTTCTATATTTACATTGTTTGAAATCCTTAGAAAACAACTTCAAATATAATCTTTTTTTCATATGGAAGAAGCTGCGTTAAATTCAAAAGTAATCCACCGTTATAATCTTTGTGGCCAATGATAAATCACTAAATTAGCTTTTGTGGTTCTATGATTCAAAAAAATATTTAATTACAAACTCATATTATATGTTTATTATAGTTAGTATTCGTTTTATTTGTAAATATTATTAGTTATAATTTATAAATATTAAATATATCTACTAAAAAATATTGACAATACCTGTAATTGTTACTTTTATAGAAAGAAGTTTTTCAAAATTAAAATTGATAAAACCCTAATTTAGATAAACAATGTTACAAAAAAGATTAAGTAGATTAGCAGATTAGCTATATTATCAATTGCAAAAAAATATGTTAGCAAAATTTGAATATAAGAACTTAAATAGTAATATTACATTACAAAAAAAATGAAAAAAAATAAATTTAAATAAAATATTATAATAATATTAAATATAAAAAAAATGCCTCATTTAGAATTATCGCTTTAAGCCTCAAATTATCTTAAGCCGGCTTTGCCATACACGTGGAAAAAGAAGCACACGCAGCACAAAAGCTAGCATATCAAAGTTTGAACACTGAACACCCAGGTGAGAGATGATGCTCCTTACTACTTGGGTAAGGAGTCATTTTCCAACAGTTTGGATTGTTGTTACTTACTTTGGATTGGATTTGGACACATGTTTATGACCTAGTTCATTTATAGTAGCCTAGCTAAGGGGTGTGGGACCTCATTGTTCCCTCCAGTGAGGCAACAAATTGCAACAAATGGGTTGCGTTCAAGCCTAGATATTCAAACTGCCGAACCAAGAGGAATTGCATGGGTACTTGGAGTTCTTTAACCTCTTGGTTGGGTCCGGATCAACATTTTTCACTGATTAATAGACCAGCAAGCTCAGGTTGAGCTTTTACATTTTAACCACACTTGTTGACCCCTCGAGACCCGGCCCATTTTCATCCTTACTGGCACAGTCAAGCTTTTGTCAAAACAAGTCTGTGGATCACATCACTTCCTTTTAAAATTGCTGAGAAGAGAATTTGGAAACGCCTCATCTTTGCAAAGGGCTTTAAAGCCATCCTCAGTATGGAAGTGCTAGTTTATGGCTAGTGCACTGGTGTGCCAGATAACAGCTCATTTGCACAAAATTAAACGTCATCATCCATTCAAGGAACAGTTTCATCAGGAAAAGTTGCGAATGCCAAACTCAATAGACAACTGAAAAGCTCAAACAGTGCATTGTCAAAACGAAGAAAGACGTATGGCTGTTTTTCTCTCTCTCTCTCTTTTTTTTTTTAATTTTTTGGTTGGAGAAAACTCTCATTAGAAATAAAAAGACAAAACAATTAAGATACACAATGGTTAAAGCACCCACTTCCTCCATAAAACATAGCAAAATATGCTTAACTGTATGTATTTTTGGCTTACCTGTATGTATTTTTGGCAAGTTCATAAGCAAAGCTATGAAGATTTCTAAAAATATGAGAGAAAGAAATGTGCTCAAACTTTAAATTCAAATCTCTGATATTCAGCAAAACATGATGGATGGATCAATTCAACAACCCATTGATCGCTCCAATCACCTCGAGGGCATCCAACAAAATATGGATCTTGAGGAGGCCTATCGGTCCAGCTTCTTTCAACGCGCATAAAATAGCTCTTGCCTTGGCTTTTTTTTTTACAAAGAGAGCTTGGCTCCATCATAAGAGCCTGCATTCACCCCAATCACTATCAAACCTAATAGCAAAGCCAAATCCTATTTTTTAATTTTTGGCTCTAAAAGAAGCATTTGAAAACACTTGAGCAGTGTCTCTAGAGATCCTCATACTGTCTATTGGGCCCTAAACTATTCATTATAACATGTTGTATCAGAGCATATGTTTTGTGGGATTGAATCTTTCTAGAGGTTTGGATAATCATTCCATCAGAAAACAGGAAAAAGGGCTAGCAGGGGATTTCTCGTTGCAGAAATTGAAGAAGAGCATTCGGAGAGCACTGCTGGTCTCCATGAATGAGAGTACAATCGTGTAGATCTAAAGTTTTTCTGTTGGAACTCTAGGTCTTGTTCGCCTTGTGTGTGAAGACAAGCAAGAGGAAAAGCATTAGAGAAATCATCTTCCTTAGATCAAATTATATATTACATTGATTATCCCATCAAGAACACATGTCAAGACAAAGCTAAACTCCTTAGGTAAGCTTGGACCTCTTTGGGAATCATTTTTAGATTTGTCCAAAGAGTCTTGTATCATTTTCCTTGCACAATCAACAATGTTAAGGGGCATAATATTTATACCCCTAAAAATAAAGTCATTTCTTTTTTTCCATAAGGCCCACCAAAAAGCAAAGGCCGAGGGTTTGGCTTGAGGATGAATTTGTGGCCTTGTTGAATTTGGGGGGTCTATGAAGGTGGTCCACCAATCTTTAATTGTGAGAGGAACTATACAACTCATTAGCATTTTTAAGTTAGCCAAACCAAGCAGCTCTTACGTGCTTATAGTGGAAGAGAGCATGCTTAATAGATTCTTCTATGTTTGTGAAAATAGGACAAGAGGTATCCTGTGAGTTATTTTTATTGTAATGAAGTTTATATACTTGGATCACATTATTAAGACATTTGCAACCAAATAGGAGCACTTTTTAAGGAAGGTGGCACTGCTACATTGCCTTCTAATCAATAGGAGGATTGATGTTATCTCTACATTTTTCAAGGACAGCTTTTATAGGCTGATCTTGAGGATAATTCTTCCTTCTTAGAGTATGGCCAAATTTTCTTATGAACTCTACTAGTTTAAAGGATATAGATTTTCAATATACTGTCCACATTAGATGGGCTGTTAAAACTTTGCTAATTAACTAGTTGTTCCTGGTCCTGTTTGGGTTCCAAAGGTCACTATAAGATTATGATCTAGCATGTTACACATTGGTTTCTTAAGGCCCCCCTCTGAAGGTATCCAGTTACATTTCCTAATGGAGATTTGATCCTCGTTGCCTATTAACCATCATATCCTCTCGTTGATAAAATTAGTTGCTTCAACAAACCTCTTTTAGAACCAAGAGTTGCAATTTCTATAATTTGCCTCCCATAAAGATTTGTCCAGGACATCTTTAGCTTTCCAGATCATTGAATTGAGTTGGTTTTTACTTGAAAGGCACCGCCAACGAGTTTTGTCCAAAAGCATTGGTTGTTTACTTTCGTATCTCTAATCCCTAGCCCTTCATCTCCGATTGGGATACAAATTTGTTTCCACTTGACGGTATGGATTTTTTTTCAGGGGAGTCACAAAAAAAAAAAAAACTTTTGAGCATTTTATCCACAGTAGTAATGGTCTTTAAGGGGAATTGTAGCACTGACATGTTATAGATTGAGATGGTTGAAGCAATTGATTTTATGAAGGTACTCCTACTTGCTTGTGACAGTGAGGGAACCTGCCAAGACATAATTTTATTTTTTATTTTAGTGATGAGAGGTTGAAAACTGATGTTTCTGTTTCTATTTGTGATGAGAGAGTTACCTAGATACCTCTCATTGTGTGATATGAGTTTAACACCCAATATCTTAACTAGACCTCTTATTCTACTATTGGTAGTCCATTTACTAAAGTGGGTTGCAGATTTGTCAAAGTTGATAAGTTGGCCAGAGAGGCAACAATAACCATCAAGAGTATCTTTTAGTACTCTAGCCTCATTGATTTTAGCATTATAAAAGAGAAGCCAATCACGGAATAAGTGAGAGACGCTAGATGCAAATCTAGAGACTTTGACTCTATATATAATCCTTCTCTTTTCCTCATTCAATAACATTCTAGAGAGAACTTCAGTTCCCAAGATAAATAGATAAAGGGATAAACCCTCTCCTTGTCTCAACCCTCTTGTTGGGGTGACCTATCCCTTGGCTGTTAAGTCACATGAGGCGAGAACGGCTGCTAAGAGTGGCAGTTTCCTTTTTCTGCTTGTGGCCCCTTCAAAATGGTCAACAGATCCATATAAAAATAGGTATAAACATTTTTAAAGGATCTTTTGAAACTCTCAATAAGGATAGATTCTCAAATTACAGAAGTAAAAAAGATAGACAGAAAGTGCCCTATGATAAACTTACTAATAAATGTCTATCGTTACTAATATATGCTTAAAACTTAAAAGCTAATTTATGTAATTTTTGTCTAAGACCCTCTAAGAGAAAATTACTTTTAATTTTTGTTATATTGAGTCCACCATGAGATTAATTTATCATGAAATGTAATTAAAATATACACAAAAGGAGAAAAATAAAATTAATATATATAATAAAAAATAAAATAAAAAGTATAAATCTAAAGCCAACTCCATCAATTCAAAATATACTTTCATAATAAAATCAAGTTATATATATTTTATTATTTTTTTCTATTAGCATTCTCAATCACACAAAAAGAGAAAAATAAAATTAATATATATAATAAAAAATAAAATAAAAAGTATAAATCTAAAGCCAACTCCATCAATTCAAAATATACTTTCATAATAAAATCAAGTTATATATATTTTATTATTTTTTTCTAGTAGCATTCTCAATCATTTGAATGAAATCCTCTAAATGAACAAACAAGTGATATATTAAAGTTCCAAGTGTCACTCTTTCTGTTTGGGCCTCCCACCGGATCGGGCTGAGTTGAGATATACTAAACCTTGATTCAGCTTTAGAAAGATAAGGTGTGGTTGGCATTGTATCATTCAGATGTTCCCATGTTTCATGGGAAAAAGTTGCAGAAAATATGTTTGGCATATGCAAATCACTATTTTGAATTTTGGTCTCCTGAGAAGGAATTTTGAAATCTTAACCAGTTGGCATAAAAAACTCGGAACAAAAAAATTTTATTATTATTTTTAAACAACTTGCTGGCACAGTTGTTTCTTATTTATTTCAAAGTGACTCTACTACTTAATTTCTAAAGTGGTCACATGATACCAATTACAAAAGGTGGGCCCATATTTTAATTCCTAAATTCTTATAATGGTGGGACCAGATTATAAATCCTTTGAGTATGGGTCCTATGTTCTAATTTCTAAACATGGGTTATATGATAAAAAAATATATATTATCTTTCAAAAAAAAAATGTAATCTTTCAAAAAATATTTTATCTTTAAAAAAATCTAATATTTCAAAAAATATATATAATATTTCAACTATCAAAAAATATTTAATTTAAAAAAAAAGTCTTTCAAAAAATATTTAATTTTTCAAAAAATCTATTTAATCTTTCAAAAATATTTAATCTTTTAAAAAGATTTCAAAAAATATTTAATCTTTTGAAAAAAGATTTAATGTTTCAAAAAATACTTATTCCTTCAAAAAAAATATTTTATATTTTAAAAAAATATTAATCTTCCAAAAAAATTTAATTGCTCAAAAAAATATTTAATATTTCAAAAAATGGGATTAAGACTGCAAAGAAGCCTTCCAGAGCTTAAAGCAGTATCTCGCTAATCCGCTAGTGCTGACCACACCCGTACAGGGAAGACCATTCATACTGTATATATGCGCCCTAAAATACTCATTGGGGCAATGCTTTCTTGCCCAAGAAAATGATAAGTGCAAGGAAACAGTTCTCTACAACTTGAGCTGCAAGATGACGGGAGCAAAATTATGATATTCTCTGTTGAAAAGGAGTGTTTGGCGCTGCTTTTCGTAGTTCAAAAACTATGACATTCTTTACTAATATTTAATTTTTAAAAAAGAACACAAAGGGTGGGCTATATTGTAATTCCTATGAATGCGATCTTATGTTTTAATTTTTAAATGTGAGTACCAAGCAATTTTTAAAGTGAGTTTTGTGTTTATAATCAGCAAACAGGATTGCTTCACACTATAATATATTATAATTTCCAAATGTGGGGTAGCACATTGTAATTTTTAAATGTAGGTCTTATGTACAAAATCACAAAGAATGCGGTTCCATTTTCATCAGGATCATCATCATTATCATCAAAGCCTTATCCTAACGATGTTGGGGTCGGCTACATAAATTCTGTTTCTCTATTTCGTTCTATTTGAGCCAAATCCTTCGATAAGTTAAACTTCTTCAAATTTGAATTAATGACTTCCATCAATGTTTTCTTCGGTCTACCTCTACCTCTTGATGAACCACCCATCTGTATAGTCAAACTTTTTCTCACCGGTCCCATTACTGGCCTATGCTCAACATGCTCAAACCATCTTAAACGTGTTTTTCTAAACTTATCCTCTATTTGTGCTACCCTTAAATGCTCTTGAAAGCGCTCATTTCTAATTTTATCTTTCTTAGTTTTACCATACATCCATCTAAGCATTCTTATTTCCGCTACATCCATCTTATGAATATACGTATTCTTAATTAGCCAACATTCTACTCATATGTCATAGCTGGTCTAACCACTGTCCTGTAAAATTTTTCCTTCAATTTCGTTGGCATTTGTCATCACAAAGTCCTCAAGAAGCTAGTCTCTACTTCAACCATCCAGCTTTTATTCTATGCTCCACATCATCGTCAATCTCTCCATCCTTACTAATCATCGAGCCTAGGTACCGAAAAGAATCTATATGTGATATTTCATGGGTTTCAATTTGACAGTGGTTTCAACACTTTGTATATGTCCACTAAAGTTGCAATCTATATATTCTGTCTTTGTATGACTTATTTTAAGGCCTCTAGATTCTAATACTCCGAATGCAGTTCCACTTTATAATTTCCAAATGTGAGTCATATAGTCATAATCACAAAAGATAAACCTACATTATAAACTCTATGAATATGGGCCAATATTCTAATATTTGAAAGTATGTATCATGCTATAATTTATAAAGATGAGTCCCATATTTACATTAAAAAAATCGGCTCACGTTATTCTTATGAAAATAGGCCCACCTTATAAATCCTTTAAATATGGGCCCCATGTTCTGATTCTTAAAAGTGAGTATTTTATTATAATTTCTACAGGTGGGTCCTATACACGCCAATAATGAAGTGCCCTAAACATTATAAGGTGGGTTCTACATTTTAGATCATATAATTCTCTCTTGTTTTATTTCGTTGAAGAAATTTTTTCACACCGTTACCAAACAAGTTCCGTATAGCATATTCTCATTAGAGTTTTTAAATAAAATGTTGCCAAATAAGTTCTCAAGAGTTTATTCATGGCACAACCCAATCTCAGCACAACTGGATCTGAACACAAAATTGGGAATAACATGGAAACAATGTAAAACAGGCCCATAGGCGCTGGCTCAAGCCAAACATAAACCGCTTGTGGTTGGTTCAATTAGAGTCAAACATATCAAGCTTGAGATCACCCATTTTGTCAATTGGGTCAGACTGTTTGGGCTTTCTAATATTTACTTTGGCAAATCAATAACAAAACGAAAGCACTATTTATTTGGGCCCAATATGGTCAAGCTCCAAGCTTTCTATCATTTATTCCCATCACAGGCCAAAATATTAAATGGACCCATATTTTGAATACAAGACCAGCCCACTCGCTCATGTCCAAGGCTTGAACCTAGCCCAAAGCAGGCTTCACATGAGCTGTGCCCCATAATCACCCTATTCAATTAGGGCCAGGTTGGGCCGGGCTGAGCAAACCCTAAGCTTTGCCTGGATTAAAATCCTTTAGCTCAGGCCCGGCCCAAGCCTAGCTGGGGCTAAGCCATATTTAGGCCCGATTATTAAGCACCCTTTAAGTTAATCTCTCGTGGGGTCAAAATGGCTATCATACATCAATACCTCTTTATACACATGGTCATGTCCAAATGAATTCATCTAAAATGCAAAAAATATTTTTATTAAAAGTTATTGTAATTTTCATATAAATTTATCTTTTCTACTCTTCATTTCTCTTTTTTTAATAAATGCTTATGACTTACTAACAAAAGAAAACTCTGTTGGTGCAATGAGATCTTTGTCTTATACAAACCTGTTAAAATAAACATTGTTAACCCTCTTAATAGTGTTATTTGATAAATAAATTTCAAATTTTCTACTATGTAAAAGGTGCATGCAACATAAGAAACATAAAACGTTGAATTTGTAACTTAATCCACTTATTTAGTCTAGGCTGGGTTTTGGGCTTGCATCCACTTAGCCCAAGCCCAGCTCTAAAACAAACAGGCCCATATTTTGAATCCAAGTCCGGCCCAATGACCTATACCTAAGGCGAAGCCCGGGCAAAAGTGGGTTAGGCCCGGTCTCGGCTCAAGCCACCCCAGCCCATGAGCACCCCACTATATTCGGCCACTCTGGATCACAATTGGATCTCAATTCCAAATCAGCTGCCATATCATCGAAGTCAAATCCCCTCTTCACACACAAATTTGATATATAACCTGGCAAAATCCTGACCGTTGGATCCAAATCACACAAAAATTTAGTGCACCTCATATCAATGAGATGAGAACTTATTTTGATGAATATAAAAATCACACCCAGTAAAACTTGGAGGCTTAACATCAAGGGATAAGATTACTAAATCACATCGAAATCCTAACGTGGCCCACCCTTGATTGTTTAATCCAGCTGGACCCCACACCAGGGCCCTCTAGCAGACCCCAATAAGGCCTCTGGCGCCTGTGTCTTTATTCTGCTCTGCTCATGGCCTCTCCTGCCTCAAAACTCTATTCAGGTCTCTCTCTCTCTCTCCCCTTCTCTCTCATTTGGTGATGTTAGGGTTTAGGGTTTAGGGTTTTAATCTCTCTCTCATATTTCAATTTTTCGTTCTTCAGACGATGTCAGCCTTGTGGTTGTTCTGCTCGACACAAACCCTTTCTTTTGGGCAATCTCGAAGAACTCCAACAGCAACAACCCTAATCTCTCCTTCTCCAAATTCCTCAATCACGTAAGCTATCTATCTCTTAAACCCTAATCTTCCCCTTTTCCAATCTCTACATTCTCATCTCTGTCTCTCTCTCGCTTTCTGCAGGTTCTTCCCTTCTTGAATTCGATTCTGCTCCTCAACCAGATCAATCAGGTTGTCGTCATCGCCACCGGCGTCAATTCCTGCGGCTACATCTATGACTCCTCCTCGTCTCCGCCGCCGGCGGCGTCAGCCGCCAAATCGGAGATCGGGTCGCTGCCCGCAATCTTCTCCAGAATGCTTCAGAAGCTGGAGGAGTTCGTGGTCACAGATCAACAGCTGAGTAAGGATGAAACGGTGGTTGGGAATCGTTCTAGCCTTCTGTCTGGATCGCTGTCGTTGGCTCTCTGCTGTATCCATTTGAATGCTTGATGTTCCTTATTTTTTGTTTCCACTTTGTCTTCTGTGATTGTTAGGATGTGACAGACATGCATTGTAATCGGTGTGGTTGTGATTTAATTTTTGGGCTAATTGAGATATAGAGCGCATTGATTCAAACACACCCTTTAAGACTAATTGTGATTTCTCTTCTTATTCTGTGATTGTTATGTTGCTTTAGTGAATTTCAATGCATCAGGAATTGTAGTCAGTGTGGTTAACTTAGTTTGATAGCAAAATGATTTTCCATTGTTCCATGTTACCAAACAGTGGAATCTTGAACTGTAGAAAATGTAGCCTTCACTTTTCATTTTCTCTGTAAGATAAAATCACTTTGGAAATTGGATGTCATCTGTAATTATGCTCAGAATTATGCCCTTATTATGTTGTTTACACTTTCTGTCCACCTTCAGAAGATTTTTGTTTAGATTAATATGTGGTTAGATATACAGAGGGTTTTTCGCTCAGGACCGCTTCATCCGCACCCTCGGGTGAGTTTATATATTCATTTATACTGCTTTTGATTGGTTCTTGTTAATTGATCATATGTGTATAATGGGTTTCTTCTTGAAGATTTGTAACGGGGTGACTTTTTGCTGATCAACATACACTACATTGTGTTTATTGGTATTTTCAATGAGAAGGTAGCCTTCATATTGGGCCCTTCTTTAACAGTAATTTCAACATGGAGCCTTGTCTCTCAATATGAATTAGATGGAGAGAAACCTTGTTAGAATTTGGCTATTTCTTCTTTGTTCGGCTAAGCCATTTCAATTGATTCTGTGGTACATGCCAAACACAACTTTAGTCCATTTTGCTATGGGCCGATTTGTTCTGTAGGTCATCATGTTGATATTTGCTTTCCCCTGTATATAAGGTGCCAGGAAACTTCTGACAGCTTGTAAGATTGAGGCCTTTGATTACTTGGTTTATATTCTTCCATCATAAAATTGTATATGTACCTCTAACTCACATTTCATGGCAGATTTTATGCTTGCAGGGGTCTCCAGATGGGCCAGAACAGTATGCATTCTCTGCTTTGCTCTGAAACATTTTCAACTTATTTATGATTGAGTTCCTACTCTGAAAGGGAATCTTTGCAGATATGTTGCAGTAATGAATGCAATATTCTCAGCTCAGCGTTCCATGGTATACAAAGCTTTTGTTTTGTTGAGTTGTCATTATTATTTTTCATTTTGTGCTACTCCTTTCTGGTTATGGAACATATAGCTTCTCAATGATTTCCTTTTATTCTACTGGAGAATTCATAATTATGATTGTATATAGGGATTACATTACATAGCACATGGATATTGTGTGCTCAACTTCGAATTCATATTCTTAAGTTGTGGACTTTTAAATCAACTTCTTTTTGACCAAAAGGAAAAAAATTTATTATGAAACCAACTTCTGAAATGCACACTAAGGACGCTTTGATTGATTTTTTTCCCTCTTGTTTAGCAGTTAGATAAGTTGCTGCAATCCCTAACATGGTGATAAAGGATCAGCTTATATAATGAATAATCTAAGTGAGCAGCAAGTTGGCAATACCCTTATATATACATATATATATATATATATAAGATCTTCTTGGTTAGAACTTATTGGGTTTTCAAAAACCGCTATTGCTATCTCTGCTCCTTTACATCTGAGTCTATACGTGTCACAATATATTGTGTGCTTGGGCCTTGGCTATTGGTTTGGAATCCTTGGTTCTAACCTTGTTTCTTTACCATCCAATCTATTGACTATGAATTGATTATTTCAGACTGAAACTTTCGACTATATGAATGGCTTGCAATTTTTGATAAGTGATCAATGGTTCAAAAACTTACTAGTTTACTTCATGATTACTATCAATATTATTTAGTGGTTTTCATTAAAGCCATAGGAATGTCACTTTATCTGCAGGTCCCTATAGATTCATGCGTAGTAGGAGCTCAACACTCTGCTTTCCTGCAACAGGTGTCAATATTACCTTTTGGATGTATTTATTTTTTGGTTAAAGATCTAGCTCAGTCATAATGTTGATATTTCTTGTTAATTTTTAGTCTTTTGTGTTTTATTAAGCAAGAACTGTTTTCTTTCCTTCCCTCTCAACTTGTGTATGACTTCCTGTGTTACAGGCCTCTTATATCACTGGCGGTGTTTATATAAAGCCCCAACATCTAGATGGACTATTTCAATATCTTACTGTATGTATTTCTTTTTGAGGTTTTTATGCTTCACGTGGTGGTTTTTGCTTTTTGCTTTTTCAAAATCAAATTAAATGAGTAGCTTCAACTCTCTAAGCACTTTATTATTAAATAATAACAAAATGAATTAGAAAAAATCAAAATGTAAATGCCATGGGCTAATAAAATAAGGGGTTTGATTTCTCTTGCTAATGCTGTTCATCTCATATATGTGAAGCTGTCCTAAAGGCACGCTCAATGATTTTAGTAGTAGTTTTCACTATTCTGAAAATTTCCCATGCCCTTTTGAAACTTGGTATTTTGAAATCTTAGTGGAAATAGAGGTATGATGGTCTTTGATTTTTGTCTTGAGCAAGGATGGTGAATTATGATTGTCTAAACTGCCCAAATCATCATAATTCTTGATTAAGGACCTCAAAGTTAAACATTTTTAATGGCATATTAAGATTTATATATTTCCATTTCTACCTTATGAAACATTTCTACCTTATGAAACTATGTTAATGGTTGAGTGGAAAAATAAAGGCTCAAAGTGGGCTTCTGGTCCAATCCAACTCCAACTGGGAATTGTCTACACTGAAGCAAATGAAGACTCCATGTGCTGGACAAAAGCTGCTGCTACTAGGAGTAATGTGACTCCAATCATCACTTGATTTCCTGGCCTGGGGTGTGGGTCTTTTTGTTTTTTCTTGGTTTCTTAGCTGCCTTGCATGGTCTGCTTTAGAAACGTCTGTTCCTTCAGCCAAGTTTCGGCCATGTTTCTTGTGGTTTGGTCCATCCTAGGTAGGGATCTTGGTTGGAGCTCTCCAGCATATATGTATATATCTATCTATATATATATATATATATTTGTGCTTTGTGCATCTTCTTTTGGAATATAATCATTCCTTGCACCCACCCACCCCGCCCACGTGAACGTCCCCCCCAAAAAAAAAACCCTAAATAAATAAATAAGAAATATATCCAATTGGGAATTCAAAATTCTGCTCACATAAGCACCAAAAATGTGCAAAAAGCTGACCTTGAACTTGCATAGTCCATGGCTTGTGGTTCCCAGCCCTATTGTGAATGTAAGCCCTTACACTCATTACCAGTGATTCCTCCCCCATGAATTAGCATTGAACCAAATCTAAGACTCATCCAAGTTTTGTAGGCTATTCAGTTCCCCACAAAAACCTCTACCCAATGTATGTTGAAAATTGGGTACTTTTGATGCCTCCCAAGATAATACCTCCCTTGACTTGATGGTTCTCATTTTTGGCATAACTAGGGAGACCTTCCAAACCCCAAACACCCCACCCCCAATGATTTGCATGCTTCTAGGTGGGGACCATTGGTTACACCATTCCAACCTTAGGAATGGTCTCGTTATTCCTGTACACATCCTTGTGGTATGTGAATTTAGACGTGAAGATTTGATGGATCAGACAACCAGGTTTATGTGTTTTAGATTCTGGCTTCTATGTGTGGCCATGTATGAGCATGAATACTTTTGATCATTAACTCTATCTGTCCCTCTTTGACAATGAGGGATTTGCCCATTTATCAACATGGGTACTTTGCATTTCTGACTGTAAGTGCTTCCATTTCCATTAATTATCTTCATGTTGTAACAGATGTATTCTTATTGGCAACTCTTAATAAAAAGTCAATCTGAGTGCCTTCAGCATTATATAATTTATTTATTTACATATCTCCACGAAATCTTTAAACTATGCAGATGGTGTTTGCAACTGATCTGCAGTCTCGCAGTTTCCTACAACTTCCTCGGCCTGTTGGAGTGGATTTTCGTGCCTCGTATGTTCCTCATTCATGATGCAATTCATTTTATTATATTTCCATCATTGGTTCTGTTGCCAAGGTTATATTCCAATGCTCTGCTTCATCTTTGCTATCTGCAAAGTACATTTTAGCTCCTGTAGCCTGTAGGTATCTTTGATTTGCACGCTACCTTATTGGCGTATTTTTCTTCTGATCTCCTTATCTAGGGAATATCCACAATTGTTTTTGATGAGAAGTTTGATATTTTATGAAAGAGTAGCATCATTGCAGGGTGTCAAAAGTGATTAGTAAGGACTTGACAATTTACATGTTTAAAGAACAATGTATAGGACAATCTTGTCTTAAATTGTATGGGTTCTCAATCTACAAAAAGTGCAAGACATGGCCTACAAATTTCAGAGTTCCTACGTTTTATAAAAACATGCTTGCTTGACATTTAATATAAAATATTTCCTTGAAAAGCAATACAATTTAGCATGGAGGAAATGCCGCCTTCTTCATGCTTCCAAATAGTTCTAGGGTTTTAGCAGAAATTGCTCAGTGATGGATGCATTTGTCTTCCCGAAATAAAGTTTCTTTACTTCAATACTTGCATCTTTACTTCAATACTTGCACATTTGACTTACAATGTTATGATTTTATTTTTATTTTTTTAAAAACAGAACTCTATTTTATTGTAAGTTGACTGAAAAATCCTG
This sequence comes from Sextonia rubra, assembly GCA_037013555.1. Lineage (NCBI taxonomy): Eukaryota > Viridiplantae > Streptophyta > Magnoliopsida > Laurales > Lauraceae > Sextonia > Sextonia rubra. The sequence goes on along the minus strand of JASUAD010000013.1, from coordinate 55,356,935 downwards.
TGAAACTCACAGCTGCTTTTGCCACAAAAAGACGATTGACATGGGCTTCATCTGTTCAGTTTGTTTGTCCATATTCTGCAAGCATCACAAGAAATGTTCTACCTGTGGGTGAGTTCGCTTATATTCTCGGAGGTTATTATGTACACATATATGACGTCCTCTTGAATGCAATCATGTCGTTAATCATTATCCTGTTTACTGATTTGGTTGCAGGTTTTTCTTCGTATATACCACTCTGCATATTCTTAAACAAACACAATAACACTATTCCTTCCCTCTTTCACTGCTAATTTTTGTCCGTGCCTGTTATTTTTGTATTCTGTATCAGAAAGGTCCCACTGCTGATTATAATGTTTAAAATTAAGTCATATATATTGTAAATCTTGATTCTGTGTAAAAAAAAAATCAATAAAGGAATTTCAGGAAAAAGGAAAGGACAATTGTGAATTAAGATCTAACCATTCATCTGGTAGACTTTACCGCGGATGGGCTATGTCCTAAAAATTTCATGTATCAGGCAATCCTAATCAACATTTAAAACTCGTCTCTCTTTTGTGGTCACCCTTCTATCACGAAATTAGCTTTCTTATTCTCTTCCATTTATTATTGTTTATTTGGTATTTTCTTTTTTCTCTATTTCCATGCCTTTTAAAGCACAAAATTTCTCTGTTTCAGACTTTTAAGTGCTTCTAAAGCACAGAACTTGTCTTTGTTTCCAACTTGTGCTTTGTAAATAACAGTTAAGGTTTTTTTTTATTTTTTATTTTTCATGGTCAAAACTGGTCTTTTCTCTTGATTTACTAGTATTTGTTTGCTATTAATTATTATCTTTTTCCTCCAGTTTAGCCCGAAGGGACTTGACCTGATTATGGTGAAGTTGAGGTCCGAGTCTGACCTTTTAAACACTAATCTAAATCCTATATTTTAGTTAAAAGAGTAGACTCAAGTGGAGATTTCTTTTGAGCCTGTTATTTTGCATAGAATATATAGGAATTCATGCCATAAATGTTTAAAATTGAAAATCCAAGGTGCATAATGCAAAAATGACCGTCAGATAACCTCCCTCCTAATGGAAAGTGATTCATTGGAAGATAGGAAAAGAATATGCAGCCATCTCCATCCCCCCAGTAATTCAAATCCGGGAGAGTAAAGGCCCCATCTACATTGCTACGCGATGCACTTCACCTCTAATCTCATATCATTCACACCTATATTTAAAAATCCTTTGGCGGAGCTCATTTGACCTTGAATTTCTATTTATTCTAATGTAAACAAACATGCCCTCTATGTTTTCCTTGATCATCCAGATTCTGTTCTCAAAGTTCCCCATTCACGTGGTTAGTGTAGCCTTAAAAGGTGTTATTCAGACCATAACAGATGCTAGATCCTGCTGGTTGATCAGTTTGGATTTTGTTGAGTGGTGACATGCCATTCATATAAATAGTGGGACAAAATAACTAAGGAATAATTTGGAAGGAACAAATGCTGAGCTTGGGTTCAATTTGTTAATTGAGGATTTTCAGTTGTCATGGACTTATACCTCTTATTTTATTTCTCTCAATGTAATTGCCAATTCTTGCTGCTGTAATGCAGGTCAGTTTTCAATCAAGCGAATCCTGACACTACTTAGACGCCAGATCTCAAAAGAAAGACTCCAGATGCTTAATCCTTCATTCTAGGCTGAATCTAATCATCCCAAAGTGACTTCTCTTGTTTACAGCTAATAGTATTCCTGAGGTTGTCGCATTCTATTCCTAAGAATTGGCTCTTGTCCCAGCTTGTGTCCATCGGATTGTTTCCATGCTCACATTATAATCTCACCTCCCATGCGAGAGCTTTTGCTAGTTTAAACTTGAGCTCTGCATGGCTAAATGGTGTAAAGAGGAGCTGGTTTAAATTCATTTCTCGGCTCTTGGAAATTGATGGACCTTTGGATGGTTGACTCTAAGCGACTTTCTGAATGGAGCGAGTGGAAAAAGACGCTCGGTGGACCATTTGGACCAACTGTTGCTTATGAGGAGATTTTGGGTTTTTTTTTTTTTTAGGTGATTTTGGGTTTGCATACATTAAAACTACATAATTTTTTCTGTACTTCCTTCAAGAGCAAGAGTATCAAACGTGGGCTAATTAATATGATAGTTGTATTCTTCAAAAAGCTGTGTGCGAAAATCTGTACTTAGCTTTTTTTCTGTTTTTTTCTCAATTGTGTTTGAAACTTAAGTTAGGCGTATGCCTTCTGAGTGATTTGGCGGTTCATTTGTACAGAAAGGGTATTTGGCGAGGCAGGCAATGAGAATTGATCGAGGCTGCAAACAACTGTATGAGTCTCACTTTTGCTGGTTGACACGTCACATTAATATTGGGGGTGATGGCCTGATTACTATCATTAAGTGGGACATGTGGCTTGATAGTGTCGGCGGTAATCAAATGGATGGTTGAAACAAAAAGTGGAGAACAACTAACTGGCAATTGCATCCATTCAATGAGCGACCAATAATGTCTAATATGTTTGATTTGGGGATGATGTTTAATTTGCAAATTTCTGGCTTATGTAGTGTTGAGCTAGTGACCCATGCCCACCAACATGATGCTATTCTTTTGAATTGAGATTCTATGAGGGTTTGCCCTGCAGTGATCCATGGGTGGACCTATTAGAGTTCCACTCTGTCACCATGGGGCAGCCCTACCTTGCATGGGGTAGGTGCCCTTGTGCATGGCAGGTTGTCTTTTGGTGATGCGGTGGACCTATCATGGTCCACACACAGTCACCGTTGGGTGAATACTAAGAGGATCTGGACTCTACTCCTCTTAGCATGCTGGGTAATGCTCATAGAATTGTCTTGTTATCCTTCTATGAATGATAATGTGGGAAAGGTGAAGTCTTGCACATGGGCAATGTCAATCTCCAGTCTCTTCAGTCCACAATGTGGGAGAAAAGTCCCATACAATTGCGGTGCAGGCCTCCCTAGAGGAGACCTAATAATGAAAAATGCTACAGTATAGACGGTGTGTTTTTTAGTTTGTAACCATTTTTATTGTGGCTCGTATTATGGAAAAGGCCAAACCCAAGATCACGGAATCGTAGTCCTTCTCATGAAGCAATTTTTTAGGGAAATAATTGGATTTTTTATATGATATGGTTGGCTATTTACAATCACCCATTTTCATTTCATAGTTAGGATTGTCATATCCATATTTTATTACCAAGGTTGGAGCCCACAAAATTATCTACTCGGATATTTTTCAGAATCATGAACGGGATAAAGGTGATCCACACCATAGTTCTTCCCATTTGCAATATACCAACCCGAAACCTATCAATTTCAAAGGTTTCCTTGAACAACCTTACCAGCCAATCGATTACTTGTTCGTTTTATAAGGTGATTGGTGCATTTTTTTTTTCCCTTCTCTACACTTCATATGACAAGTATGGCAAAATGTTGATACACGTACGCAAACCCCCACCAAACTTAAAAGACCAAACCGTCAATCTTCTCCCTTCCTTTGAGTGATTAAATGGTCATAACACGAACAAATAGGAGTAGCTCGCCAACCCCTCTTTTGAATATTTCTTACTTGTCCTCATGCAATACTCAATCATCCATATTCATCACCTTCTTTGTTCTTTAAATGAATACCCTTAAACTTCTACTGTATTGTTGAGCTCCGTTGAATCACTTGTTGATTAGATAAGACTAGAACCCAAATATGATTACTTCATACAAAGATTTGTTTTCACCTATCTCTGTTATATGTACTTAATTCATTCTTTCATTTATTCAACAACCTTTATTCATTCTTTCATTCAACAACCACAACTACACACATCTTTGGAGGTATATATTTGTCAATCCTGACAACTTCTCTACTGTCTCTCAATAGTAGCTATACCATGGCACCACCACCTCAAACTTCCATAGTGTTGTTGCTGGTGGTGGTGGCACTTCTCATCTCACCTTCGTGTTCCACATTGCGACTTGGGTTTGATGGTGTTGTCCCAGAAGGGATTCGAGTTGACCTAGTTCATGTCGATTATGGGAGCAATTTCACCAAGTTTGAGCTACTACAACGTGCAATGAAGAGAGGGAAACAAAGGTTAGAGAGGTTGAAAGCAGGGACAGTGCTAGTTGATGAGGATGCTGGCCACCAAATTCAAGCACCTGTTCATGTTGGCAGTGGCGAATATCTAGTCAACCTGAATATAGGCACTCCTCCAGTCCCCTTCACAGCAATTCTAGACACGGGGAGTGATTTGATATGGACGCAATGCAAACCATGTTCCAAATGTTACAAGCAATCTTCACCCATCTTTGATCCCTCTCATTCATCTTCCTACTCGAAGCTACCTTGCTCTAGTCCTCTGTGCAAAGCCCTCCCCAACTCAAAGTGCAGCATGAACTGCGAATATCTCTATGCTTATGGAGACTATTCAAAAACTCGAGGGGTGATGGCAAGTGAGACATTCACCTTGGGATCAACTTCTGTTCCTCATATAGGATTCGGGTGCAGTGATGATACTGAAGGGGATGGTTTCAACCAAGGTGCGGGCCTAGTTGGACTTGGCAGGGGACCGTTGTCGCTCATTTCACAATTGGGTTTAGGCAAGTTCTCCTATTGCCTCAGCTCAATAGATGACACCAACACCAGTCCCCTACTGTTTGGGTCTCTAGCCAAGATGAATGAGAGCTTCAAGGCTCAGGTAGCAACCACCCCACTAGTCCAAAACCCTTCTCACCCAACCTTCTACTATCTCTCTTTGGAAGGTATTACCGTTGGTGGCACCCTCTTGTCAATGTCAAATTCCTCAGTAGCATTGAAAGATGGTACTGGTGGTATGATCATAGATTCAGGTACCACCATAACTTACCTGGAGGCAACTGGGTACAAATTAATGAAAAAGGCCTTCATTGCACAGACGAAGCTGCCAGTGGCCGATGGGTCATCAACTGGACTTGACTTATGCTTCAGTGTGCCATCAGATGATTCGACCGTGGAGGTGCCCAAGTTGATATTCCACTTCAAGGGTGCTGATTTGGATTTGCCACCAGACAATTATATGATACAAGATTCAATTACTGGTTTGCTTTGTGTGATGATCATGGAGTCAAAGGGGATGTCGATATTTGGAAACATGCAGCAACAAAATACGCAGGTCATCTATGATCTGGAGAAAGAGGAGTTGACATTTGCACCCATCCAATGCAATCAGCTGTGAATTTTCTTCATGTTGGCTGCCCTCTGTTGGTAGTCATGGGTGGCAATTTTCTCAAGGCATCGTTTGATTTGTTTGATTTGAATGTAGATGGTTTTATTACTATAGTGGTTAATGACTTTCCTTATTAGGCCCATTGAGAGAGAGAGAGAGAGAGATGGAATTTGTTGTCTTAGATTGTTTATTTATTTGAGTAGAATTGATTAAGCAAACCAATGGGATGCGGTGATGCAAGTGATTATGAGGTATTCTTTTAAGAAGCAATGGTGAAAGCTTTATCAATGAGAGTGAAATATGTACAAATAAGAAAACAAATTTTTGCTGCAAAGGTAATACATTTCCTCCCACAAAAGGACTTCATGATACTTCCCTCCTTGGCCAAAGAATCTGCCTCCTCATTCCAATCTCTCAGAATATGATGGAAAGACATATTTGAGGATTCAAAATTCAATCATCTTCCTAATTTCTTTCAAAGTCGAAGTTAACCTCCAAGGAGGGCTAGAGCTCCCTTCTATCCAATTAATGGAAATGAAAGAATCTGCCTTACCCCACATGCTCACACCTGAATTTTAGAATAGTCACAGTCCCTTGATAGCCATTATGCCAACTCTACTTTAATCTTCAATACCAATCGGTCCTGAAGGTCAAAAACCAAATCACCTTCATTGTTTTTAATTGTTTCTCTCAATTTTGGAGATGGCTAGTAATTCCATTGGTATTTAACCTCCATTGACAATATTTAATCTACCCTTCTGATATGATTTGTCTGATGATGATGGAAACACATGGGATGTCAATATTTGGAAACATGTTAACAGCAGGATATGCAGTTTGTATATGATCTCAAGAACAAGATGATGTTGTGGGCACTTGTTTACTGCAATCGGATGTGAATCATAGCTTTTGATTCATATCACTTTGTTTGTACCATGGAATGTTAATTAGCTGTTCATAGATATGGTTATAGCGAAATAGCAATAGAATTAGCCAAATAATGTCCTTTTGGAGATGAATGAAACCAAATTATACATTTTCAAATGTGCAACATTATCCTCGATGCTTAACCTTTCAACCTGGGCCCTCGGGGTCGATCAGACTATGGTCTCAGCCATGAGATTCAAATAGAATTTACAGAAAATGATTGACACCGCCTCGGAAGAAAAAACTGTGAATACCTGATTCTCTGGCATCTACATTGCCATGCAACTCAGATGAATACCCATCAGTACAAGGTTACTGTGGTAGATACATTGAAAGAGATGCTCTGACCTGATCTTGTTAAGATCCCAACTTGTTGCATTCTCAAAACATTTGTAAGATGCCACTTGAAGTAGACCTTGACCTGGACAATGGGGGCCTCCCATTGTTGTGAGGAAGGTTCTGGTGCCTCTTGCGCACTGAAAGAACAAGCGGTTGTGTGTGCACCTCTGCTCCATTCAATACTATGAACTCTGGTCTCTTCCTTAAGATTTTTGCACTTGCACTTCGTTTCATCCGTGCTTTCCCATTCTGTATACATCAAAAGCGAGAGTAAATAAAAGGAACTATAGATATCGGAAAAGTAAAAATGTTGCCTCAAGATTGGCTTTATATGATGCGTGTTTTGACTTGCATAACATATTTTTATCATAACATCTTGCATAACTGAGAACAACATAGTTGTGACAAGCCTTTGATGCTGATGATGATGATCTTGCATAACTGAGGACAACATCGAACACCTAAATTGAATGCTGTCTGTAAATTATGAGGTTGACAAGGCAGTGAGCTCAACAAGAAGACATGGACTATATGCAAGCATATTCTAGCACAACCACATCAATCGTATACTGCTTAGTCATATGATGCAATTGTATATTCTTCCACGGTCAACTTACTTCGCAACATAAACTATATTTGGGAGACGTTAGACACACTATACCAACTTCACTGGAATGTATTTCATGTTCTGCCATGATTCATTCCAGTGAATTTCAATACAATGAAACTGATATTTAGTTGCATGCAATTTTTTTTCTTCTTTTTGATAAGTAACATCACTCAAGCCTGCAACAGGCAACCTCAAGGCTGTTATTTCTATTTATGTTAGGAAAAATTTAGCCCAAAACTCCCAACTGCTTTTTGGTTGGAAATTGTCCATTCTCCTTCAGTGAACATGGCAATAGCATCCTTCCATAGAAAGCTTAAGTTTAGACCATACCCAAAAGGTATGCTAGGTGATACTAGCGACAAAAATAGCTAGTCTTCATTCAGGATGAGGAACAATCATGTCCCTGAACTTCAGAGTGTACATAATTGTTCTGAAATGCCCATGACTTGGGGATGTTCATGAATTTTGAGGCCCATGATGAGGCTTACGAGTGTGGTTCTCAACATTATGGAATTACACAGACCACTCTGAAGTCTGATTGCCAAAAATTCAATCCTTAAACTGGTTGTTGTCTGTTAATCATGAAATGTCTATTTATCTAATACAGTGGGAAAACCTCAACCAAGATGAGGTTGGTGTTTAACCTTGAGATAGGACGACAAAAGGAATTCCTTTTTAATAACAATTATGGCAAGTGATTCACATTCCTTTCAAAGATGTTTATGGGTTTGTTTTGGTGCAATTACTTGCACCAAGGTACAATGGCTGCAAAACATTCCAAGTGCATCCATTGTGGCCTGTAGCAAAACCTTGAAGCAGACCAGCATATAGAACAGTATTGGACTCTGGAAATGCAGCACAAAGTCATGGCAATCCAACTTTAGGCAAAACCCGCATCATATTTCGCATTCAAACCATCATAGAAGTAGACCCAAAATCACAAAGACACATATATGGAGATCAAAAGAAACAGACAGTGAGAATCTATAACTGATATGCTTACATTCAAAACAGAGGAGTTGAGTATCGGACATTTCACCGGACGGTCTTCATCCGTAGGCTCAAGCGGGTGGTCTATTGGCTTGAACTCAACATTGAACTTCATTCCAAGATCATGACTTGTCTCTGCAACTTCATTTCCCTTGGGAATCAGAAGCTCCTTTTTATTCCAAAGAAAAAAAGCAAAACCCAACAGTGGCAACTCATCAAAAAGAAACACTAAAAAAAATCCCCATAATGAAAGGAACCCAGAAAAATTCCCCAAAAACCTTCCAACCAACATTCAAAAAAAAAAATGAAGATGAAAGATGATAGAAGCATCTTACTTCACCCATGGATATGGTCATTTTCTTATATTCAAAATCAGGAGCTGAGCTTCATCAAAAGGAAGACCAAAAGAAAGGGTGGGAGGGACAGAGAGATAGAGAGACAGATGAAAAGAAGTAGAAAGTACCAAGAGGGAGGGGAGGAATATCTTGTAGCTTGATAAACGAGAAAAGATTCCCGCTCCCACCATTGCCTTTCTCTTTTTCTCCAAACACAATGATTTTCTCCTCCAACACAATCCTCTCCTTTTTCACAAAAAGAAGTGTAAAAAAAAAGTATGTGATGGTGTTGTAGGGAAAAAGAAGAGACAAAAGAGATTATATATAGCCGTTGAAGTTGAAAGAGAGAGCGTAAAGAGCGAGGAAAATGCCACTTCCGTTCCAAAGTCGTTGTTCATCTCTACGTAACAACAATAGTTCGCGGGCTTTTAGCGCGTATTGTCATCTTCATTTGAAAAAAAAGCAAACGGCCACTTGTTTTGTTTCTTATGAACGAGGCATCTCTACTGTCAAGTACATTTTTTGGATATTCCAGTCATGAATCACAGCCGCTCAGTCGGGTTTTCGTGGAACCCATTTACATCCCCAGCCCACATTGCATGATTCTACAGTTGGCTTGCTGGTTCATCTGTACTCAGGATAAGCTAGATTTGCCAATAATAGGTGGTCCCTGCAGCTAGCCGAAAAACAAACCTGGTTTGACTAAGAGACAACCCATTCAATCTATGATTTTGGTTTAGCCAGATTAAGCTGTGTTGAAACAAATGAAAAAACAAATTCATCTATTTGGGGTCCTCTTTGAATGGGATTAATGCAATGGGTTGAGTCTAGTTATGTACAACCTGCGGTCAACAAAAATTATGCAAATGCCGTCAACTCAGATTATCCAGATGCACGAGCCATTATTCCTGCATAAACAAAGTAAACTGCAATTGGTGACCCAAGTGGGGTCTTACGCAGTGATTATCATCAAATGATGGATACTTGGCTAGTGCGATGTTTAAGAAATAAAGGGCATTTGTCATTTTGACATGGGATATGAAAATGGCCCGCATGTATAAATGATTCACATTTGAGTCATTTTTGCATGCAAATGAGTTACACATAAGTGAAACACAATTGCATGTGTGTCATTTTCACACCTAATCATTTGTGCATCTGAATGCATCTATCTACTAGTTGACCATATTTCCGCCATTTTTCACAAATTCATTAAAATATATGATGAAAAAAAGCATGAGACTTGACCTTAGCCAAAATTGACCATATTTAAGAAGATCAATGATTCTGATCATGAAAATGGAGCCCATAAATTTCAGAATTATAGATTTTTAGATCTAGGCTTTTTAACGAATATCTAAATATTTGTGAAGAACTAAAAAATAAAATTTGGTCCCATGCTCGTTTTAGTCATTTTAAAGAGTTCAAATAGTTCTGATCATGGTTGTGGGCCCAGACACAAATAAAAACTTTAAAAATCAAACTGGGTTCAAGGGACGTCAAAATATTGTCTAAACACCACTCCATACATCCAACAGTTGTACTTGTTTTGAAATTGTCTCAGAATCTAAGATGAATTAAGTTGTCAAATTTGGTGTCATAACCATAATTGGACTTTTAAAGAGTTGAATGATTCGGATATGGATATGCGACCCACAGATACCCAGAATGACAAGATTTCATGCTTGGAGTTTTTTGCAAATATCTCACAACCTAGGAAGAATCAAAATTTGGTCCCATAGATGTAATGGACCTTTTGAAGAGGGTAGATGGTTCAGGTTTGAATTTTGGGTCCCACTTTAGTTTAAAAATGGCCGTTAAGGCAGTGGCTCAATTGGTTTGAGCCTTGGATTTGCTTTCCAAGATCTCGAGTTCGACTTCTGCCCCTTGCGTTGTTAGGATAAGATGTATGAGGCCATGTATGTACCTTCTAAGGAATAATCTTTACTTATCAAAATCGAGTTACCCTCAAGCCGAAGGCCAAAAATATAAAAGCTAGGCTAGTGAGGGATACCTTGTTTCATAATAAATAAAAAAAATAAGTGTAAAAATACAAAAAAGAAGAAGAAGAAGAAGAAGAAGCAAGGTGATACTAAAACATTGTAGATGCGCATTATGATAGTGATGTGTGAAACGGTTTACTACCTATTGGTGTGTGTACAATCTCGGCTAAAAAACATCCCATTTTACATACTTCATATGTAAATCAACCCAAACAAACATATCCATGCCTAACAAAACCATTTACATATCTAAATGGTTGCAAAAAAAACCAACCCATAGATTGAATGGGGCAATTGCTGCCCATATAAATATATATATATATATATGACCGAAGATATCCCTCGCTAGCCTACCCTTCAAACTTGTGGCATTTTACCCCCAAGTGTGAAATGACCCAAGATATTCCTTGGTAGCCCACCCTATAGACCTTTAGCATTTGGGCCGGAGGTGTAAAATGTAATCATGTTTGTCCTACTTTACAAGCTTGATAAAAAATAAGCCTATATCCAGGCCGGGTGTGGAACCAGCTTACATTCCACGTTCATATGTTTTATGTATTGCAAAGCAAGTTTGCAGTGGCAATTTTTCACTTCAGTGTTGCAAATAACGGCAATTCAATGACCCAAAAGGAGACTTTCAATGAGATGCAATTTTTCCCAACTTTAAAAGTTAATCCGAGTAATTTACTTGGAGCATCTTAATACCACAAAATCACCAAAAAGAAGTACACATTCAAAATCAAGAATGAAGTCCCTGCCGGCCAGTGTGGACGCAAAATCATAGTTAACCCCCATCAAGATCAGAACCTTTTAGTAACCACCGTTTCACAGGAATAAACTAGGACATTCCTCTTGAGTTTTAGCAACCACTAGTTCAAAATTAAACGGGGCCATTCCTCTTTGTTTGATTATTTGAGAACTCTGAAAACACTATAGACCATCCCACGCGGATAAAGTAGCATGTGATACTTAAATAAGTCTAATTCAGAACAAACATGCCAGTTTTTCAGGAGAAACGCAAGCTGTTCATTGTTCTCTACTTCTCATTCCAGTTCTACACAACTGCAACATCCATTTCAGTTAATCCTTTCTACCAGTCTGATAGCCTGACTTTTTTTCTTTCTTTGGTAATAAGATTCTGATAGCCGACAAAAGTAGCGCCATATCAACTAAGAATAAAAACAGGTGGCCATATGCTACAAGCTACACCTATTTCATGATTTTAGAATCACAGATAAATCAAGTTGTTCTTCGGAGCAGCAACGTCAGCAGATAACAGAGCGCAGAGTCCACAGTGGATATAGCAACAATCAGCAATGCCACAAGAACAAGAGTAAGAGTAGCAGTCTTCAGCTGCAAACACCATTGTAATCCACAATGAGAACTTTGAGCTGTCAACTGGTAAACAAGTAGGAAAGGGGAAAGGGAAAAGAAAAAGTACAAACATCGGGCTAGCATCTGATCTTGAGATTGAGATCTACTGTTTATGTAGCAAATTCAATTGGATAACCCTGGATTGCCGATAAATTTTCTCTTAATTTTTTGTGTGAAAGCGATCAAATTTATTAACAAAGAAATCAAGCAGAAGGACTCCACAATGCATACATGGCCAACAAAACAATACTCACATGGCCGGGGAAAAGAAACAATTCACAAACCCCAATCCCTCTGATCAACAGCTTGCTGATAGTAAAAAGACATCAAATCCTAAAAATGACTGAAGTGACTAGGAAGGTCCTCCATCCCAACCTGAAGACTACTACACTGAGTATGACATGAACTGTTTGCTCACTGATTTTCTGCTCAAGAGCAGTGTTGCACCAATGAGCAAATTTCCAAGAGCTGTTTCATCACCATTTCCCACAACATCTCATGAGAAAAAAGAAACAAAATTCCTAAGGAATCAACACAAGACTGCATTGTGGAAGCCAATTTGAAAGTTTACACAGATCTCTGAGTTGAAAACTGGTGTGCATAGAAGCTTTTGCCCACAGGTTTTGATGCCAAATAAATCTAAAGGCTTCCACCCAGAAAGCAAACACACAAAAATGATAAGAGCCTCAGGCACTAGACACACAGCATGGAATTAAAGGTGTTGAAATCATAACCTAAAACAAAGAATGTGCCCTGCATTACAGGGTGGTTACCAATTAGCACATCAGTTGAAATCCTGAATGTCAAGATTTCCCATACAGTTATAGTATGACAACCAAACTTGTACAGAAGGTGCTTTTGGTGTACCCCAAAAAACAGGAACTACATTACATAGCCTTTTCGCTCCCTTTTCCACTCTAACTAAGATTGGTGATAAGTGCAACCTTCAAACATCTGGCGTTCAGATTAGACATGACAGCAGCCCATAACAAAAAAATTAAGCCCGAGTTGCATCCACTTAACAATCATGTGGTTTTTTGTTGCTGCTACAGTGCTACTTATGAGTAGTTTCAGGTGCTAGATGGTGCTAGGCACCAAGCACAGCCAGTCAACTGTGCAAGTACAGCCACAAATGAGTGGCTGTACTTGGTGCCTAGCATATGAAAATTTCACGCTACTTATAGTTCTTTTTTCCTTGGGTTTTGAAAGTTGAAGTCCATTTGTGAAGTCTCACTAATCCCTTGCAAGTAGCCCTGAATCCTGATGCGGGTAACCTTCATTTGGATTGGTCAAGATGTGATTCTCAACTTATTGCATTAACTACTGTGCTGTGTTAGAAATCATAAATGCATGCACTAATGAACAATTGGATAAAGAATGAAGACTGAAGACCCATTATACACTAATGCCATCTAAGTTTTCTTCTTCTGCTTCTTCCCTTTCCTTTCTTTCTTTTTTTCTCTTTTTGTTTTATTCTTGTTTTTGATAAGTGACTCAAACCTCCAGCCCTGTGGTTGCAGCAATGAGCACCTCCCAACTGTTTTACAGGTTCTTCTTACCAATAATTACACTATAATAATTATTAAACAAAAAAAACAACCTAGAGTCAACCACTTGATTAGAGTGTCCTTTTTTCTTTTTTCTTAATCAGTAACTTGATTGGGGCATTCATGACGTAGGAATTTTATAAAATTTGAGACACTGAAATAGTTGGGTTTATGAAATACAAACCGTGTTTTGGAAGCTTGGCCACTCAATATATCTAAGCTGGCTTGGCTGCTCGATCAGAAATACAATTAATGATCTTAGGACCCTGTTGAGAAAAAGAAAACCCCAAGAACATAAATAGTTATTCCCATAGCGCAACTGATCAAAATATAAAAAGACTGGCATCTGATTCATGAAGTTGACCACTTCATGGAGCACCAAGCAACAAATCCACCATCTATAAGGATGTTGTACTTGCTAAACAGGAGTAATAATTTTGTAGGTCAGCCTGTAGATAGGCCATATCACAAGAACTTTAGCCAATAACTCCACCGGCAGGCAGACATTCAATGGTATTCACACATGAGATTAGCAAAAAGATTTCATGAAAAATGAATGATCAACACTAAATGAGCAGTATAACAACTGGTATATCAGGAGGATCATCCAATCACTGCAATTTTGAGCCTACGATCCGCTCATATTATTACCAACCAAATCAATTATTTCCAAAGCCCGTACCTCCTTATCTCCATCCGAGTGCCCTTGCCAGATTCAGAGGATGGGTGCAACGTGAGGACATCCAATACAATGTGTTTACTGAAATAGTATCTAAGGAGACATTTTTCCATGGGGTCCTGAAATCAATCATTAATGTCATGGGAAATGCCATTTTTTGTGGGCCTTAACATGATAGTTGGCCTCTATCCAATAGATGCCCTGTTAGCTTCAGAGCAGCAATTGGATGTGACAGTTGGATATTATCATCTCCAACCAATCTGGCTAAATCCCTCCATCTCCCACAAGATCTTGCTAAGTATCATCTACTGAATTGCCATTGATGATTTAAGCCAACCACTGGATGAAGGTGATAGCTATCATCCAATGCCCCTTTACTTTAAGAAAACATAGAGAGGATTTGTGCTCACTGCCACTTGTTTCAGCTCCTCAAGGGACATGAAAATTCGTCTATCAACCAAGACTCCCAAACTGCCTATAAACTGAGTGGTACACTTTACTGTTCTAAATCCTTCAATCCATAATCCCATCACAGCCAATTAATCCCATTAAAACCTTGAACCCCCCAAAAAAAAAGGGGGAGAAAAGAGATCAGAGATGTGCTAAGGTCCAAAAGGGGGAAATAGATTAGAGATGTATTGAGATTCAATGCATCTAAAACTCATTCAATCACAGCTGTTTGGAGATGATCAAAGACAATGAAAGATGAAATTTGTGCCAAAACCACTAAAATTATCCATACCAAGCATCCCCTGACTCAAACTCTTAACTTTATTATATTTTCTAGTGAATGCATCTTTTTTTGTTTTTGACAATAACTGAATTTTATTAAAGGAGCTGAAACAGTCACTCCAACAGTACTGTACCAATAGCTGCCAAAACAAAACACGAAGCAAAGCCTAAACAGAAACAAAAATAAAATAAAATCATCTCGGTCTATCATCAAAGATTGTCGGGAGACACCTTAGACAAGCAACCCACCTCCCAATAATCACTCATTTTCGCATGAACGAAGATAAGAATCATAAACTTCTTTGCACATTTTCACTTGCCCTCACTTGCACTTCTCTAGCTTTATTGTAATTTTCAATCTACTTCTTTCAGAAATCAAGGTATGGAATCACAGATACTTCTTAATGGACACCTAGAGGTAGCCACCTTCCTTTGCCTAATCCCTTTCTCCAATTGCATTATCCTCCCAATCTTACTTCCAAATTACATCTTACCAATCGCAAGTGGGCCACCCTAAGGCACGCTCGCATGCCTACATGAAGGTGGACCATGACATGGAAAGCTGGTGCATTCAATATTAGTCCCATGAAATCAATGAGAGCCACAGCCCCAGTTGTACAGGCTCAACAATTACGCAATTCTCTTCATCTAAAACAAACATGTCCACATAGTTGAAAATCAAGATGAGTAATCAACAAGGTGAGGGAGCATACCCAAATGCTTCCTTGCTGAAACTCAACCAAAATGGCTCTGGATGGTATTCCTCCACGTCATTCAACCTGAATCCCCGGCCACTCCTACCCGATACATTGCATTGTATGCAACTAAGGCTCCGATTAGAAGCTCGAACACGAGGTTTTCTCGGAATCTGAACAGTAATTTTGAGCTAAAACAGGTCAGAAAAAATCAGAGAACCCCAAAATCGAATCTTTTGAGCTTGAAGTTTTGGATCATACCAATCTGGAGATGAGCTTGGGGCCTTTGGATCTGTGGTACCGGAGGGGAAATTTAGGGTAACTAAGCGTAATCAAAGCTGCATACGAGGGGCAATGTGAAGAAAAGAGGGAATTCAAGAGCGGAGAAGATTGAGATTGGAATTAAAGAGGGATTGAAGGAGATGGAAGATGATTACCTGAGGATTGGGGCAGCAGTGCAGAGATCATCTTCGGATTTGGCAAAGAAATTTTAGGGTTTTAGTCGCAAAACCCTCTTCGGGACGCGGGGTTTAAGGCTTTGTAATGTTTGTTTGGGAGAGAGAGAGAAGAGCGGCATTTTTTTTCATTTTTATAGTATTTTCCAAAAAGGCCCTGTATTTTTTTAGTGCTGCATTTTAAACACCAAAAATGTCTTCATTGAGACCAAAAATTTTAAAATTTTAAATTACCCCCACACATCTCCCTCCCTCCTCTCTCCTCCCCATTTCCCTTCCGGCCGGCGACAAGCTCTTGCTAACAAGAGAGGAGAGGCAGGAGGAGTAATGAGGGAGAGGAGAGGAGAGGAGAAAAAGAGGAAAAGGAAGGAGAGGGACAGGAAGAGGAAGAGCTTTCCTCCCGCTGGCCAAAGGCAAAGGGGGAGGTGAGAGGAGGGAGTGAGAGAGCTGTGTGAGAGTATTTTGGGGTTTTAATTTTCTTTAATTTTTTTTGTCTCAAGAGGGACATTTTCAGTGTTTAAAAAGTAGCACTCATTTTTTTCACATAACCTCTCCTGGATTTTGTGTTTTTACTGAAATCTCCTTTGACCAAAGGTTAATATTGAAAAAAAAAGAAAAACAACCTTTTGGTCATCCACCATTGCCATCCTCGAACTCTGTGTTTTTAACCTTTTTGTTAAAAAAAATGTGTTCTTTTTTCTGTTTTAACTATTTATCTAGTAAAAAGTTGAATAGATAAAGTTAGAGGGTGAAAATAAATTTTGTACTTTATTATTAATAATTTTTTAAATCCCATGATAGATTTTTGGAGTTTAAGAGAGAATAAGGATCTATAAATTTATTATATATATTATAATAATACCCCTTTTACAGGAGAGCGACACATAGTTCAATTTAAGGATTCTACCTATATTAGCTAGACTTTAGCCATACCTCTCTAAAATTTTTCAATTTTTTTGAAATCTCTTTCAACATCTGAAAGAATACAAGACAAACCCAAACAACTCTTTTCTTTTTTTACCTACATCTAAACTCATAAAATTTAGTTTCAATATAGGGATCTAAGTTGCTAATATCTAAATGCATTATATAACTTCGCTTCTCTCATTCCAAGGTTTAAAGGGTTCTTTAATTTTCAATTGAGATTTTTAATCTTTGCTTATTCTTTGGTATAAATTTAAAATAAAATTAATATTGTTTTATTCAAGATTTTTATTTACATTTATAATCAATGTTGGTGTAGATTACCAATCTCATATGGATAGAAAGGGGGAAAAAGCCATGCATATAGAACTCATGTCAGATCTTCTAAATTTCTAACCTAGTATCAGTGGATTTGAGTTGTAGTTGGTTGGCCTAACAGGATGGACCCATATTCATTTAAAAAAAATGTAATATAAGTCAGTAAGATTCATAAAATATGAGCCTCAAATGTGTTAAATTTCTTAATGCATGGGCCCATATATTGGTCTTGAGATGATTTTATATTTCATCTACTATTTTATCTTCCATTGGGTCACAAGTTTTTTAAAGTTCTTTTTTCTATTCATTCATATCTCCAAGTTTTTTATATCTTTTTTTTTCTTTTTTCCCATGAGTAATCACCTTTCTATATTTGAAATTTAAATTTATTTAAGACCACTTATTCCTTAGAGCACTACTTGCTAATCTTGATTTCTTTATTCTCCCTAAAATCTTTCCTAATACATGGTTTCTGTGTCTAAAATCTTAACAAAATTCACTTGGCCCAAACTACTATATTTTTCTCTGTACAAGACATTCAACTACACCTATTCTATTTCCACATATAAATCTTTTTAATTTTTTTAATCATTTGACCGGGCCCAATTAATTAAATGATGGGCTTGGGCCTGAATTTTATAGGTCGTGTCGGGCTTGGGCCAGGTCTAAGCCAATGCTTCTAAAGTTGGGTCTGGCTTGAATATGCTTTAGCCTGGCCTATGAAGACTCTTACTAAAAATTCTCTACACATCCTAACACTCTCTGATTTAGTTTTCTTTTTTCCTAAGTTGGCCAAGTGGACAAGAGTGGGAAGGCACGACATCCACTTACACATATTTATCAAATGGACAACATTGGAGGTTGGTTTATTTTCTTTTCTATTTAATTTCAATTGATCAATCTTTTCATAGTGAAAAGGTTGGTTAACCTAATGATTTTTTTACATTGGACTATTTTATCTAATTTTGTTACCATATAATATTTCTTTTCCTTTTAAGTTGAGCTTCTAGATTAAAGGAAAAATGATCTAACTTTTTTTTACTAATATTCTAATGAGACTATATGGGTATGATGTTTTTACCATATAATATTTTTACAATTAATTTAAATAGTTTTATTTTAAAATTTAATTACTTCTTAATAGGTATTGACTTGGACTTTGTTGCACTTAGCATGGATGAACATTGCCTAGCCATTGGCCGTGCCATGACGGACAGGGCCTAATCAATTTACGATATAAACATGAAATGGCCAACATAAAACCTTAGATCTGAGCTAAATTGTAAGGCATGTCGGCTTGGTTGATTCATTTGATAGATATACAGTTTTGGTATGAGATATTTCTATTTCACGCTCAATATTATATAAAAAAAGAAAAAGAAAAACAATTTAATGGTTCTAATTATTATGACTGATAATTAAAAGGTCCCATTTTGTAGAAGGACTACCCCACGTGCCCCCCAATCTTCTTCATAGCTCATAAGCAAATGGCCATAGATGCAATTATTCTTCTAGGGCTAAAAACAAGTTTGATTAAAAATTATTCCTAAATACTTTTGTCGAAAGTGAAATTAATTTATAAATAATATGTAATTTAGTTTTAAAGTTTGTAACTAAGAGTCATTGTTAAACATTTTATAAGATTTTTCCATTTTGAGAACTAGAACTTGAAAATTGATTTGGTATTGTATGCATGATCATATCTGGGCTTAGCTTGAGCCCATCATTGAAGCCTTCACTGTGGTGGTTTGGGCTATATCATTATTTTACTTATATAGTACATATGTTTTTCAAATTGGCTGCGTTTGGCATGGGTCATTTTTTTTATATTCAATTCCAATTAATCAATTTTTTCATAGCGAGAGGGTTGATTGACCTAATAATTCTTTGTATATTAGACTATTCCATCTAGATTTTTTTACCATATAATATTTTTTTCTCTTGAGTTGCATTTACATATTTAAGGAAAAATGATCTAACTTTTTTTAATAATATTATAATAAAACTCTATAGGTACATTATTTTTCTTTTTTATTTAGTTTTAGTAAAATGATATTTAAATTTTTAAGTGCGCACTAAAATATTTAAAATTATGATTGTTTGATGAATTTTATGTTAATATTAATTTACCAATCATTTAAATATTTGTATTTACAAATAATATAATTACCTGAAGCGCTAGTATAGGATAATAATAGTTGTTATAATGGTAAGATAATTAATAAGATAATCTGATGAGATGAACCTATGACAGATTAGCAGCAAGATGCCACATGGCATTTGTGAGAGACATGACGTGGCTCTCTTGAGAGCAACCCTCCCCATTGCTTTATGTGTAAATATATAAAGTAAATGACATACACCTCCATATTAGTTCACTCTAAGAAAGCAATTAACCATGTCCACATGGAGATCAAACTGAAGCCGGCTTCAAGAAGAGATGGTTGAGTCTTTCACGGATCGATTCCTTCCTTTCCTTCAATACTGTTGATGGGAGGAAATAGAAACGATTATAATAGCGTCAAGGGGAATTTTTCTCTTTTTTAGTGAGGTTTATAAGAATCAATCCACCTGAGAGCCCCATCCCCCACTACCGAAATGGAGCCCCAGTAAACATCATCTAGAACTAGCATTTCCCCTTTTTTTTTTCTAGGCATCTTCCCCATCTTAGGGGAAAATATATTCCCTCCGGGAATCCTACATCTCGCATGAGTATACTAGCTAAACCATATATACTTCCTTTTTTCTCGTAGGAATCAAGTTTAAGGCCAGTTTATTATACTTTTGTCCTCTCTACTAACGTTTTGCATTAGCAAATGTGTCACTATTGTAAGTTGTAACCAACTACATTGATGTTTTCCTATCTTCTTATCTAATTTTATGACTTCACTGGTTTATTGTCTTTCCCAAGTCCAAGTAAAAGAGAAGAGCTGTGTAGGGTTCTAAGACACTATTCCATGGCAAGCCATTTGGGGGGTGTCGCAGGATATATTGGAATGCCAAACAGATTCACGTGGCTAGTCTAACATAGTTAGGACCTGGGACAAATATAGCCTGTTTTGTTGAAGATGACGATGATTTGCTAACTTCTATTTATACATCAAGACGATGAAAATATTAAATCTACAAGGGGTTGGCCAATTTTCTCAGTGAAACTAGTGTATACTGTTCCTGTATGAAGAGCCAGATTTGAGCTTGGACCCATGAGGTGGAACCCAGGTCCTCTTGAATGTTTTTTAATGATGGATTCTAATGACGTTTGGTCGGCTGGATTTGAATAAGACCTGTGAACTAAATTATATTCGTAGATAAGACATCCCCCAATAAGGTTCAACCATTTTTCAAACAAGGGCCGATGCACCGTAGTTTGCCGTGTACTTTTTGGCTTGGAGAATGAAATTGGAGACGCATCCAACAGTTGGTTGGCCTCTAGTGCAATTTTTGGTACATTAACCGTACCATGTCTTCGACAGGCATTCCATTGATTTATTTATTCATTTATAATTTATCTTTGTTGACTAATTTCCACTACTGGCATGAACTAGATCTTGTTCCCACATGCCACCAATCTGATGTGCCCTCAGTTGATCCAGACCCTTGATTTTGGTGGGCCAACTCCGATTGATCATGCCCAAAAATTGGATGGTCTCTTCCCTTCCTTATCTATGAATCCAGTCCGTCAATTGCTTTCTGCATCTACCACTCAGTCGATGTAACGAGTGAAAGATATAAGCAGAGTCTTCTAAAACGTGGTTCATGATCATGGCAAGGTCTAGAAGATGCATGCCTTGGAATATTGATCGATACGTATCTACTGACACTGAATATTATGTCGAGGCTCATTTGCACATGGATCAGATGTGAATTGTGATCAATACTATTGTCTTAAATTAGAGTATCATTTTTCCTTTTTATTCCCAACAGAAATGATTCCATGCTGCCTAGCGGCCTAGCTGTAATGTCCAGGACAATGCATAATAAAATGTTTTGTCTCAGTCTCATGAAAGGAAATCACCCGGCTTGATTACATTAGATGAACTTAACTCTAGTCAATTAAACTCCAATTGAAGTAAAGTTTGTATGATAATGTTTTACTAGATAGGTACAAGGTGATCATGTGCCAATATTATTTGGACCCATCGTCAGGTGGGATGATCTGCGGTTGGTTGGCAAGGCCAACTGGACAAGAACCAAAAGAATAAACGTGAAATATTACTGAGTCGAGAGTCATGCATGGTATCCAGTACAGAATAGGCAGGGAATAGTGACTGATGAGAGAGAGCAGAAGTGAAAGAGAATAAGAATATGAACATAATATAAGCTATTTGATTAGTAGATAGTGGAGAAATGCACTGTATATAGGAGGAAACGAGACCAGGCATAGGACATGCCTTTCATCACCTTAACCCTTTGAGACCCCACCATAGGCTCCCATTGGGTCCCACCCCATAAGAATATTTCTGCCCCACTTGTGACTTGACCCTCTCCAACTCGCATTACACATGCCCTTCCTACCTCTTCTCTTCTCTTCTTTCTCTCAAAGAAGAAAGGAATATACAATTGCTTCAGTAGAAGTATTACACAAACAAAATGAAAGAAATGATCTTTTTGTGGGCATGGCAAGCTTGAAATGATAAATCCGTGTCCAGTAGAGATTATTTCAGTGATCTAGATGGTTCACCTGTTGAGATATACTGTGGATGTTAGGGGAAAGAGCTACCCGATCCCACCTTGTAATAGTGGCCATGAGATGATGATTAATTGGATTCAAATGGATGGTGGAGAAGAAACAAAGTTAGTGGGCCATATTAAACTGTGAAAATCCTCTAGTTTGATGGCTGTGATTGTCCAACGGAGCAGAAATTCTTTGCACTGCCCTGCAACAGTGAGTCTTACCATATGATGAGATGAACCTTTGGATTATGGAGGTTTATAGGAAGACTTCATCTACCAACAACGTCAATTGAAAAGGAGGATTGAGTCCGAAGTTGTTCTTTTACACTTTCAGTCTAGGTGTTGCTATTTGCTAATTTTGAGTGTTAGATAACATGCCTTGTTTAATTTAAGATGGGGTATGCCCCATTGAATGTCGGCCTCTTCTCTGAACAAGGTGTTCCCTTGTAGGCTCCTTTTTACTTTTGAATGAAATTTAACTTACCATTCAAACTAACAAAAAAATTACCTTTCGAGCATGGAAACAGTCCTGTCTACTTACCAGGGCTAGAGTGTCATTCTTCCACACAACAGAACTTTGCATAATTGCTTATCCAGTGTACACATGGACTATGTAAAAACAATATTCAATTTCCAAATTGCGGGTCTCATTGTGTCCATAGAACATAAACCAAAATAGCACTGAATTTGGACCAGTGACAATGACCACTTAACCTTTCAGTTGATAGTGTGACCATTTGATCAGTAGGCATGGTTGTCTCTACAGCGTCAGTTTCTCATGATAAAACTTATCCACAACATGAACCCCTCTTAGAACGAAATTAAGTGCCATGAAAATAATGGATCCATAAAATTATCTTCTACAATTAAGGTGGTTTCACAAATCAGTGGCCCCATCAACCTCTTAGCTTCTTTACCGAAAAAAAAAAAAAAATCTTAGCTGTGGCCTGTTGGCTCTCCATCATCATGAACAACTAGTGCCAAGAACCAAGACAAATGAAAGGAAACATTCTCTCTTAAAAAACAGAAAGGTAGCGTAGTGGCCCAACAGGATATCCCTATTTAGTACGAACAATCAACCACGTAACATTACAAAATTGCCACTCCTAATCGCCATCCAGCCTATATATTACTGTTATATCCTTCTTTCAGCTGTCCTAGTTTTTTAAGTATACATAGGGGACTCCTAAAGCAGAAGGAAAGGAAGAGGAGCATGCAAGAGGAGAAGAAAATGAAGGTAAAGAAGGGGTGGTTGGCCGTGAGGGTGGGGCTGGAAGAAGAAGAAGAAGGCGGCAGCCACCGGAGATTCGTGATCCCCATATCTTACCTCTACCACCCTCTCTTCAAGAGGCTACTTGAGAAGGCACAAGAAACATATGGATTCCACACCACAGGGCTCCTCAGGCTACCATGCTCCGTTGATGACTTCCACCACCTTCGGTGGCGAATCGAGCGAGAAACTAAACACCACCACCACTCCAAATCCTTCTCTATTCACTCTTGTTGAATGTTTTTTTCTTCTTCTTCTTTCTAGCAAAAACATGTTCTGCTCACACTCAGTTGTTCTTGTAAGCAACAAAAAGTAGATGAGGATACGGATAACACTAAGGAGAATATATAAGTTGCAGTGTTTTTGTAATTGGGATGGAGGGATGACGGTTTGGATGCCGAGTTTGAATATCTAAGTGCAATAATATGATTCGTCCATCTACAGTAACTTAAGAGTAGTATGGATATGGAAATTGATGGATACTTTGGGCACATTTGTGTGCGACAGTTCTCCACAGTGATCTCTTTTTTTTTTTCTTTTTTTTTTTTTGATTTTTTTGACGGAAATGAAAAGTGAAAGCTTGAATTTCCATATAGTTTCGGTTTCTGTTCTTTTGTGGTGGGGAGATGAAACTTTTTTCTACCTCTTGAGTAAGAACATAAATTCTCTAGCTCATGGGTCTTAAAAAACATTTTTTTTTCTGCATACAGTTGAAAATCTTAATTTCACCCAAAAGATGAGAACTAGGAGACATGTTAACGAAGAGAAACACCTGAATAAGTAAATTCACTTGAAAATTGAGAACTGTTAAAAAAACATGTTAACATGAAAAAAACACCATTATTGTCATCTACGCTTGTTTGTTGTTTGTTTATTAGATATTTTTACTCATATAATCAAAGGTAATATTTTATATATATTAAAGCTATAAGAATAGAGGTCTGTGAGGTGTGCCACATTAGCATCTTTATTTTTTTATTTTTCTGGAATGCCACGTCAATATTTTATGAAATTACACGTGGCATGACTTTCCTAAAATCTCTCCTTCATCAACTAAAGCCACCCTAAAATCCCTCCCCAATAATTTCAAAACCTCTTTCTCATCCCTTAAAATCTCTCTTTCTCATCCTTAAAATCTCTCCTTTTGTCCATTTTTTTAAAACAATTCCTCATAATCCATACTAATGTAAACTGTAAACTTTGAGTTCAATCTATTCTTCATTCATGGAAGTGATAGTCTCCAACGACCATGCTGTCCTTTTTTTTGGAAATAGCTAATATTCTTTCCCAAATTAGGTTTAGATGTATATAATCTTGACATTTTGTTTCAACCCATTCTATAAATAAAATGGGAGATAAATATCACAATCCTCTTCTTTAATAGTGGATTTATATCTTTGGAATCAAATGTAAAATTTGAGAGCCTATCTAGACTCACATTGGTCAATGTTAGATATGTGCTCTCAATTTTATCTTTGTGCATTTTTGCACTTTCCTTTGTCAATTTGATTTTCTCTATATTTTATGGATTATTCAAATTTGTTTAGATTTTCTTATTCTTTTTATCATGATTGTAGCAATTCTTTGTGAAATTATCCAGATAGTGTCTTTCGCCCATATTATTTGAATAATAATGTTTGCGGTATTGGGCTCTTGATCTGGGTGTAATCACTCCAGCTAATAGCATTTAAAGAATGTTGATTAACTATACAAATATAAAACTCTAAATAATAACATAGTCAATAATTGGAACTAACTTAATGGAAGATATTTTATCTTTTGATCTACCCAACATGTAGTCCAGTGGTTAATGAAAAAATTGATCAAACTAAGGTCTTCTCATCTTATGCACGCTAAAAATATCAATTAATTTAGTGCGTTATTTTCTTATCTTATTTCTTTTAATATAATTTTACAAGGATCATTTCTTTTGAGACTTAACTTGAAGATTTCTTAAAAACTAAAGAGTATGTTCTTTGTTATTGGGCTTTGAAATTATTAATGTGTATTAGTATTTATTTACTTGTATTAACAAAAAAATTATTTCTTCATAAAAAAAAATACAAAAAAATTATTTCTATATATGGTCTAGTTATTATTTTTATGTTAGTGTTGAGTGGGTTTCTTAGGTCTATCTTTGTATTAGTTGACGGTTGATGTTCACCGCTTCTATTTGTGATTAAATATATATGATTATTAATAGTTAAATCTTTATTCTCTTTCCATACAAATATGCATGAATATATTTTATATAGTTATAATTAATTTAGACATCTCATAAACTAAAATAAATTTTAATATTTTTTGGCTTGATCTAAAAGTTCCATTTGATTCACTGTAAAATATCATTAAATAAACTTATTAATTATATTTTAGTGGAATTGAATGCTGTAAATCTCTTATCTTGTCTCTCTAAAAATTTTGTGCTGCAAATATTGTTTGTTTGTTGGTTGCCCGTGATTAGCACGGGCATCCTTTGCTAGTGTATATATATATATTGCGGATGAGGTGGCTGAGCCTCTTAGAGCACCCAATTAATTCCCAAGCGCATGCGTTCTCCCCCTCAAGCGCACCAATTAAATATGGAATTAAGTCACTAATATATCCAAACATGCCCTAAAGTGGCTCCAAAGCGAGCATTTCGAACATAGGACTTCTGCTTCCTTACGCATGGTCCTTCTGCTTCCTTACGCATGGTCCTTATCAATTGCACTATCCGATGAAAGGCATAAAAGTAAAGTAAATAAGTGGGCTTCTTTGTTCTATTTGATCGTTGAATAAAATTCATGGAAACGTTGAGGCCGCCTTTATAGCCATGCGATGGTCTTAGCAGAGACTATTTGTCTGACATGTCAGTTTCAGGCTTGATATTCGTTACGGTTTGGTTCAGCCCAACTTCAACTCTAGCTTAAGCCCAACCCAATTACAAAATACAGACACTAGAGTGTTAAATATATTGAGCTTGGCCAGGCCTTCGAGCACATCTGTAGAAAGACCTAAGCCTGACCCGAATAAAAAAAGGCCCAAGTTTTTGGTAGCATGTCAGGACCTACAACTCTTTTTATACAAGTCCAGACATTGTGGCATATTGGCAAATTAAATGGCCCTGCCAATTGCATTTGCTGGTTATAAACAAGAGGTACGCAAAACTCGTCTCTATTAAACATTGTTAGTTATCGGCTTAAAAGTAATAAATCAGTAGTTAATCAAAACGAAATGAAATCTTTTTCACCATTAATATGATTGCTTTAGATCACATGTCTATAATTTGTATGGTAGAAACACACGATTCATGGCTGGTTGGAAGAATCTAAGAATGCACCAGGATGAGGCCAAGACTTTGCATGAGCCGAAGTGAAAGATCCCAACACCGAAATTAAGGCCAATTTGTTAAGTAATTGTTTTTTATCCTAATCAATGGTATTTTAGCCTAATGTGATGAGTTTTATATTATTTGGGTTAGTTAGGTAGATGGGTTGGATCTTAAATGCGTTTAAGTAGATTAGATGGACCCCACATATAATTCACAGTTATACATCATCTCATCATGTCATTTACATGCAATTATCTACATGAAGACCCACTAAGCCTAAGTTATCTATTTGATAGAGAGACATGTGACCTATTGGGTAATTTAACCAAAGACTATGGCTCAAATGCAACTTTTAAAAAACCCCAAGTATAAAAGCAAACCCTTCTCTTTAAGCTAAAATTCTAGCCTCATCTCTTTCCCTCCACGTCCTTGGCTGCTTCTCCAACATTAGAGATCGAGAGTGAGCTTGCCTCCCTCTATTGAGAGAAAAGAACCTCACCATCTTCCTCTCCGCCATCTTCTTCCCCATCACTCATCTTACCATTTTCATGATTGTTTGTTTGGGAAGTTTTGCTTCTTTTCTCTACAACTTGTAAGTTAGAGACTCACTTTCCTCCTCTTTCAAACCAAGAGAGAAGCTACCAACTCCCAAAAGAGCTAATCACTTTCTTCTCCACCTCACTTTTTCCCATTAGTGTTTGTTTGTGAGGAAATGCTATCTTAGAGCTTACCAAAAAGAGAGAAAGAGCTTGTCTTCTTCTCCGCACATTTTTAAGGTATAAGAATCCAACTTCCTTTGAGACTTGTGCAAATCATTGTCTAAAGAGCTCTCTCTTCTTCTCATGCATCTCATTATGCTTCTATTTCCTGATACACCCATGATTTGGTTTTGGATTTGAGTAGAGATTTGGGGATATCATTTCTTGGAGCTTGGTTTGGGATTAGCACTCCACTAAGGTAAATATAAACTAATCTTAGAGTGTATGCATGGTTAGATCTTGATTAAATAAATTATATCTATGCTTATTAATGCTTTAATAGCTCATTTAAGACACTATGTTTATATGGAATGGCTTCAAAATGAATACTAATGAATGGTGGATTTGGAGAAAATCTAATGAATGCTTGTGGTATGAATATTGATTTTGGGGAAAATATAATGAATGGTGATTGGTAAATGAATGGTGGATTTTAAGAGAATCACCAAATAAGAATGTATGATGGGAGAAAGGGAATGTTTGTGGATGCCATATGTGGAAAATGAATGAAGATTTATTGCAAGAGAATGTAAGGGAGAAACTAGGGAAATGACCATAAATCAAAAAATCCCAACTGCAAAGATGAGAGCACATGCTCAACTGTGCTCAAGCGCGACTTGGGAATATCTTGTTAAATCTTGACTTTTGTCAAAATAAGTACTTAGGCTTGAATGCACACTGAACATGCTCAAGCGCATACTTTTCAGTTTGGCCCTACTCAATAGCGCTCAAGCACGCCTGGTTGACAAGCCTAATTTAATTACTTTTAATGCAACTAAATTCTTTTGGAATCTAATATCGATTAGACCATACCAACCAAATGCCTATAGGTGATAATTAAGCTTACCATGGGGTCAAACCATGCCTTAGAATGTAGGATTACCCTTATGACTTTGTAGAGTTTTGCTGAAGGACACTTTCATCACTAACACTTGACTAATCAGTTAATACAACAAGGGAAACGAAGAACTATTGCCCTTTCTTATTAGATGTACTTAGTAGTTCTAAAGTCATGCTATTTATAATTGGGCATGAGGATCCAATGCCCATTTAATATACAGTGCAATGCCAAGAAATTGTAGTACTTGACATTGGCGATCTGATAGTCATCCAAGTTAGAAGGCTTGAGACACGGGGCATCTTAATATAAGTTGGCTAGTAACTCGTCATTGAACTAGAATAAATGGACATTCATGTCTATTATTCATTTATCTTCATGATCTTATTCTGTCTTATTAGATGCATTGATTATCATTTTGTTTATCATCATTGTCACCATGACTCACATATTACCTCTAACATGATATTAAATACAATGTAACGTAAGTAATGTAAGTAATCAATTTAGGTAAGCAAGTGTAAGTACAAAGTATGCAAGTAACTCTGTTATTCTTGATTAATTTAGTTAGCACCACTAGCTACAACTCTTATTAGGCTCTCAGTTAAATATGAGTTGATTATACGATTTACATTACCCTACTACAGTAGTTATAAGTTATACGTTTGGAGTAAGTTGAAACGCTTTTGGAGATTGGGATCACTACCCAATTCCATCATGTCACTACATGATACATGTTCTTTAGAGTATACATACTTTTCGAAGAAATGAGCGAGGTAGGATGCCAATTAATAAGTTTCACATTATTTTGATTCCTATTCATATTCCATTATGACAACAAGCTTATAATATATTTCTAATATTTTTAATGATCATGTCTTAATTATATTGGTAACTCTATACTAAGATCTAACGCTAGCTTAGACTTGCCATACATGATGTTTGAGGTACTACTCTTGGTGTTGCAAGATCCGTCCCGAATGGAAGTCAGGGCATTGGCCCGAGAAAAGAGGATACCATTAGGTACCTCTAGTAGACTTAGAATGGGTACCTGACATTGTCTATTGATGAGTACTTCGTGAGGGCATCATGAGCATCACTTAGAATTTGGGCCCAGATAGGCCTTTTCATTTCCCATTACAGTTTTATGGATTTTAACTGCATTATGTTTATAGCATGTACTCGGTTATAAGATTGTTATTTTACTTCCGCAATTGAGCTCTTGTGGTAAACTTATGAATATGCATGTTGGACACTTAGAATGCATGTGTGTTATCCAAATCCTTGATTTAAGTATGATTTACATATAGAATGTTAAACAAGTATTTATTAGTGTTCCCCACCATTAAAAGATTTTGAAAGTGCATGATGAGCACATGGCTTCCTCACATATATATCATACTTGATGAATGATAACCTATGCATAAAGATCTTCTGCACATATGAATGGAATAATTTCCCTTATAGTGACTCATGCTTGTTTTAGTATGGCGTAAATTATTACAGGATATGCATGGCCACGCTACAGGTCAAGAGTTTCTAATCTAATCTTGAGCGCGAGGCGTAACACCAAACATGCGGACCACACAATGCAAAGGTCTCACTTTGCATTCACATGTGGCTTTACAAGGAAAATCTATAGCATTACTTTCACTCATCCCCACTTAGGCATGGCAATAGACTTTTTTTTTTAATGCAACCAAGCGGGTTGGGGGGATACAACAAAGAACCCATGCACATACGAAGAAAGTTTACTCCCGGGAAAGAACTTTTAAAAATTAGAAGAGAGCCCCCGTACATGCCAAAACACGAGGTGACATGGCTAGCATATAAGAACACTCACACCTCCTTGTGAGCCGCGCAAAAGGTGCTTGTACTGTCGCACCCAACTCGGCCTACTCCCGCTACCTAAAACTATAAATAGGAGGCCCCTCGCATTGCTGTTTCCGTTACCGCCAAAAGAAACGATCGAGAGAGAGAGAGAGAGAGAGAGAGAGAGAATACGAAAATCATTCCATTCAGTTGGTCTTCGTTGGTTTTAGAATTTGGGGTTTAGGGTTTTAGCAGTGAGAGATGTTGAGGAAGACATATCTGCAAGTTTCTCGATTGACTTCCTCATCCCCCTCTCGATTAGGGTTTCTGCAGAGGTGGATCTCGTCGAGCGGACCCAGCACCACCAAGAAGAGATTTGTAGCTCTCTGGGGAAATGGTGACTATGGAAGGCTAGGGTTAGGCCACTTGAATTCCCAATGGAAACCCGCCATTTGCCATGCCTTCGACGGCGGCGACAGCCCCATAGCCATCTCCTGCGGCGGCGCCCACACCCTCTTCCTCACTGGTATAGCTCCTCCTTTCCAATTATCTGCTTAGTTATTTGATTTCTTGGAGTTCCGCATTGGTGGGTACTATCCATTGGATGATTGTTTACCTGTAAATCTAATTATCTGTAGGCTATAACTCTGTTTACCCGTAATTTGTCATGGCAAAATATGAAACGGCTGTGACCCAAGCCCTGGATTATGGGTAATCCGAATGGGAACTAGGGTTTTGGAAAGTATGGCATACAATGTGCTGATGCATGATAATAACAAGTGGCATCCACTGGAACAGTTTGGATTGATCTTTCTGTAATTGATATGGGGAATTGACCTTTGCTTTAATATCTTTCCTGGTTGATGATGTTTTCCACTTGATGTGATTGGAAAATTTGAATGATTGCTATCTAATGGGGGCTAGGTTGGTCTATGGAGGGTTATCTCCTGTCCACAGGGGGTTTTTCTATATGAGAAAATTTCATTGTGCCCTGCAAAATGTATCCCCTTTATAACTATAAAAAAGTGCCCCTGTTATATGGAAGGTTGGAGATAATTGGATGGTATGGGAGATAATTGGATGGCATGGGTTTCTTTATTTGGTTCGGAGAAGTCTCGAATACAACGCATGCAACAAGATTTAAAAAGTTGACTAATCTGACACCGGATTGAATGATTAATGAAGTACAAGAATTCTATATTTGTCTAACTGGATTTTTATTGAAATACTCTTTATTAAAAAAAAAAAGATTTATGTCACTACAAATGATTTGGAAAGCTTAATGATGAAATTGAACAACCAGCTATACAGTATATGATTACATACAAAATGGTGGATATCTATTTTTCAATCTTTCTTTCACCAAAGATATGTGCTATATTGTGGATATATGTTTATAAACTGTTTTCTATCTCTTGGACAGAACAGGGGCGTGTTTATGCGACCGGTCTGAATGATTTTGGACAATTAGGCATACCATCTGAGAAAAGTCATACAGTTGTATGCTCATCTTTACCTTTTCAACTTGTTCATTTATTACTTTATTTTTTCATTGCATTTAATTTTGTTTTTTCTTGGTATTTCATTTTTCTTATGCTTATGTATCTAGCACATCATATTTGACATCAAGGTTAACATCACAGTCCAGTGAACCACACTGTAGTTAACTGGGTGTCCTCCAGTCTTCCCGTTGCTCTCTTTCTTTTCTTTTTCTTTTTTTTTGGGTAAAACCCGTTGTTATATTTGAAAACTAAGACTTCTGGAACAGTACCGCTTAGTGGTAACTATCCATTTTCCATGGTCATTTTTTATTTTTTATTTTTCATTTTTAAGAGATTTTATTTATCAAATAGATACATAGATAGATTGCTTCAAGGCTAAAACAAGGCTAACAGCTGCTAAAACTTTCAAAATGAACAAGCAAATAAGTTGATAAAATAATGAGAATCTTTGAAAGACTATTGATCTCCTATCCTTCAAAGATCAGCTCCACCTTCCTTATCTTTGTGCCCTTAACACGGCTGAAAGTGTCACCTACAATAAAAACTCCCAAGACCTAGCTACCACTTTAGCTCTTTACGCCCAGTGCAAATAGAATGAACTTGGCATCATTTAAATTACGCTCATCTAGGGGACGAGAATAATCTAATATGTGTCCTTTTGCGACCCGTAATGATGCTTCCAATGCCAGCTGACCGATTAACTATACAAGAACTGTCACCAGAGTTCAGATCTAATGATAATCCAAAAACCATACCATGCACAAATCTGACAGAATATGATTAAGTCCAAACAGTCGAGCCAGCTACAATGATATCAATCTAACTCCCAATGTTGATGCTGTTTAAGATCGAAGGAGTTTCACTAAATTACTGCTTTATCATGAAATTACAGTGACAACTATGAGTATTTTGTAATGATTACACTAAAAAGAGAAAGTCTCACTTTACTTTTTTAATTTCTGTTCGATAAAAGATAATGAAGTGACACTGAAATGGAGTGCAAAAATCTATAGACACACAAATCTTGAAAACTTTTTACTAGAAAATGTGGCATTCTTAAAAACTAACCAGCAGACAATTGTTGGACTGAATTGATTTTTTTTTTTTCAGTATGTATTCTCATGCGGATCTTTCATTAATACCTATGTACACTTATATCTCCTGTTATGTCTCCCATTATTGGTTGGCATCCTGCAGTGCTGGTACTAATCTGCTTTCCCCTTATGCTGCTTCACTCCTCTTCTTCTGTTACAATCTTACCATGGGCTTCAAGACATGCATGCAAAAGCACGGGCTGCCAATTTGGTCATCATTCTAGCTTACAGATGAAAATGGGTTGGATTCATTACCTTCTGGCCTAGATCTGAAACTGAATTACCAATAGGGATCTGTGCTCAAACCTTTACTCAACTGGGGTTCAGGTTACAGGACTTACACCCATACGAATTTCAATTGAAGGTTTGGAGGTGGCCCTAGACCAGAGTAAAGGCTCTGTGCGTGGCCTAAATCGAGCCCGAAAAACTTTAATGCTTATATTATAAAATTCTATCCTAGTTAGGATTCTCTCTCTCTCTCTCTCTCTCTCTCTCTCTCTCTCTCTCTCTCTCTCTCTCTCTCTCTCTCTCTCTCTCTCTCTGTGTTTGTGTGTGTAAACCACATCAGTTCTCCATTCCAAAGTTCAACTTAAGCTTTGAATATTTCAGTGTTCCCACAATAATCATAATTATGTTGCTTATGCATTACCATAGATGTGATATAGGAAAAAATGCATTTTAGTTTATTCTCGCAATTTCAAGCAATCATGGCTTCTCAATGTGGGCGTGCTGCTTGGTTTCATCTTTATCATCATCATCATCAGGCCTTATTCCAACAATATAGGGTCAGCTAAATGAGTCCTTCTGAAATTTATAAAAAAAAAAAAAAAAGCTAGCAAACCTAGCTATATGATATGAATGCAAAATCAAAATCAGTCTCTCTCTCTCTCTCTCTCTCTCTCTCTCTCCTATATATATTTTTCATTACTTTGTGCCCAAATGGTTGTGATATAAATGACAAGTGTAGGTTATGTCTCAGACTTCTTATGCCAAACATAGTCTACTACATAGGAATATCAAATGGTGCTTAATAAATTGTGTTTGGGGATCTTGGACTGTTGATTGAAACTATTGGATTCTTGTAGGAGCCACTAGGAGTTCCTGGAATTTCTAACAGAGTTATTCAAATTTCTGCTGGTTATCGTCATTCTGCTGCCATTACAGGTGAGGAAATAAGGCAATGCAGTGAGATACTTCTGCTGGACTTGCAATTAGTCGACTGCATTCATCTTGGTTTGGAAATTCGTCAAAGTGGAAACAAAGGGACTTTGTAGATGGACCTGTCTTTTACTTAATTATCTTAATTGGACCGCTTCTACAATAATAAATTCATTCATTAGTACAGATGTCCTCATTTGCAGATGTGGAATGACTAAGAAGTAACTCGAACTATATTGTAGGTTCAAGCTGTTTCATTCACAAGTTGACTCCAACAATTAATCAAGAATAACCTAATTCAACAGAATTTGTTGAATCCAGTGACTTTTATAAAGGAGAGGATTGTTTTATCCTTGCAATGTGTATAGCAGAGCCAATATTTTGATTGTCCCAACTGATTCATTTGGTGAGCTTCATCATGGGTCATTCTCCAATATCTCACCAATAGAACAATCTAATCCCAAGTTAGTGACCTGACAGTGATCCCAACATTTAATGGGCTGAGTCTGTCAGTATAAATCTTGGATCGCATATAATTCAGGATGATTCCCACCTGATGAATGGCATGGACCTCCAAGATGTGACTTCCTCTTACAAAAAAGTTCAAAATATAGGTACAAGTGGCCGTATCAACTGTCAATCACCAAGAAAATCAATACAATTGCTTAAGTGACTGATAAGAATCATGTAACGGTCTCTGACTCTCCATCACTGTGGTTTTTTTCTTTCTTTTTCAAAAAAGGTGAAAAATGTGCTTGAAATCCAAGTATTGAAAAAAAAATAATATGTTTATTTTTTCATAGGTTATTTGAATGTGCTTATGTATGTATCTTACCCCATAATTCATATTCAATCAACTTGATCCTGACCTGTTCAGTGCCCCAGTTTTAGCAACTCTGATGAAACATGGTTTATAGTAGTCTGTGTATGGACTCATACAACTGAACAGCTAGTCATGAAAATGAATCCGAAGATTTGAATTGACAGGTTAGAATCACCTGATTTACAAAATGGCTGCAGTTCAGCTTCAATTTTGATTTCAATGATGCACTTGGATCACTGATAATTATCACTTGTACACTTTCTTATCAAGAATTCTGTACACAAAATGGATATTTAATAGTATTTTCTCTTTTTTAGTGTGTTTGTTTTCTTGTTTGCTACTTGGCAGTGGAAATTGATGTAATCTACACTTAATCATGTTGTTGAATGGGTAAATATGCAATGCTCCTTCACTTTGGTTAAATACCTTTGATTTCTTGTCTGTGCTCAGTGTCATGCATAGTTTCAACTTAATCATGTTGTTGAATCTGTAAATATGCAATGCTCCTTTACTTCGGTCAAATACCTTTGATTTCTTGTTTGTGCTTAGTGTCATGCATAGTTTCAACTTAATCATGTTGTTGAATCCGTAAATATGCAATGCTCCTTGACTTCGGTCAAATACCTTTGATTTCTTGTTTGTTCTTAGTGTCATGCATAGTTTCAACTTCCGATAATATTGTGTTGCTCACTCCTGTCCTTGTGTTGCATCTCAACTAAAGAAGTTTTAGCTTCTAACTTCTCTCTCTCTCTCTCTCTCTCTCTCTCTCTCTCTCTCTCTCATATTTATAGAGGATGGGGAACTCTATATGTGGGGAAACAATTCAAGCGGGCAGCTTGGTCTTGGAAGAAGTAATGTTTCTCTTACCTCCTATTAATCACGTGGTATAGATATTTATTATCAATTGCTCTCCTTCCAAAAATATTTTTCAGCTATTTCTACTTTGCAAGTAGGAACAGTCGAAAATATGGGTTGAGTGTTTACTCAAAATTTGTTTAGTTTCTAAAGTGGAAAGAAGTATGCTGCATACATGTAATAGATTGTTTTTCAAGTGTTGTTTAATGTTTATTTTATCTTTCACTTATGCAGATATCAATCTCATTTATAATAAATGTTAGCTAATTCTTACTAGTCCAAGGGCCTCGAAAGATCCAAGAGGGCCCTAACTGTTTGTTGTAGTAGAAGCCACTGCTAAACTTATATATAAGCACATTTTATCTCAGTGTTTATGCTAAGATTTCCTCTCTCTCTCTCTCTCTCTCAATGGATGTGATTCCCTATGTCAAAAAGATGTCTGAATTTGACAGAATTAGGTGTGTTTAATGTGTTGGCTAGGGTATTCACTGAAAGTGATGCACAGCAAAGAAGCTCAGTTGTTTAGAAAATTGGAGAGGATTCCCACTTCCAGGCCTTCCAAGGGTTGGTACATGAGCAAGTTAGACCAAAACTTGTACCTTCTGTTTTGGAATATGGGTACTTTGTTAGGGAAGACCACTGCAACCACGAAGAGGAAGATAAATATTGACATAACCATTCAAAAAGGGAGGGAATTGTCATAGTAGAGTGACAGCTGATAACGCCTACTCCCATTATGGGAGAGGCCTGGGTATTGAGTCCATGAGGGCCTGTCTTCTTCAATATTAAACCAATAAAGAAAAAAATGGGAGGGGGAGGACTGAGGAGGCAAGGGATCTTAGGTATGGGGTTTGAGCTTTTGTACTTATGAAGCAATTAAGTTTTCTATTCATTAAGTTTCCTTCTACCATTCATGGATGCAGGACTCTCTAGCCTTTTATTTTTTTTTGTGATGACGAGGAGACCAAACTTTGGTCCTGCTGGTCCTGGCTGACCATTTCACTGACTTCTTTTCTTTTCTTTTCCAATATTGGGTTTATCAAGGATTAGAGGGGATGTATTATATTAATGAAATCTGAAAGCATTAGCTGTCTTGTTTTGAAACTGACTGAGGATGTTGCTCATAAGAAACTGATGGTTTTCCTGTTCCCTTTAGAGAGATCCATATATATTCGATCATCCCCGAATCTGGAGCACTGGATTGCACTAACCATTTGATCCTGTACTTAATGTCCTTGTCATTTAAATGGGAATAAATTAAACAAGTCTTTGTAGACTTTTAAAATGGTGTTCTTTATGATTTGGTTGTTAGTGATCAGTGCTATGTATTGCTTTGCAGGGGCAGACAAAATAGTTTCTACCCCATGTAAGGTTGAATGCTTGGTTGGATTCCGTATTAAAGTGGTTGTTTTGGGTTCGGAGCACTCGATTGCCCTTACAGGTAAGTAGGGAAGACATAAGTTTGAACTCTCAGAGAGTCTTCTGAAACAGATTTTATGAGTATTCATGCCATTGCTTCCCTCTTCGTTTTTTGTCAGTCACTAGCTAAATCATATTCTTACTATTATTGTATATTTTTACCAGATGAAGGTGATGCCTTGAGTTGGGGCGCGGGAGGCTCTGGGAGACTTGGTCATGGACACCAATCCAGCATTTTCGGACTTTTAAGAAGCTCAAGGTTGTTTTTCAAAGGCTTACCTTTTTAGTAAGCTATTTTAGCAATTCAAAAATTATTTCTCTGTCCAACATAGACAATTGAAACAACTCTTTATACAAAGCCCATCATTATCAAGACTTTTACATACGTTAATGTTGGAAAATCACCTGCTGTTAGGTAAGTATCCAACAGGGTGTACAAACCAGGTTATAGGGACAGTTCCTTCTTGAGGGTGGGAAGGGTCCCATGGGGTTGACTTCATCAGGTTATGGGGATTATTTCTTCCAGTTTTATAGAGGGTTTATCTAAACATGGAGGTCAGTGAAGATATACATCCTTTCTAACCACTCTGTGCTTATACCAACTAAACTGTAGGGGGTTTAAGGTTATGACTTTCTCATATCCTTAAAAAATGACATGGGATCTTTAAGATATATATATATAGAGAGGAGAATATTAGTATGCATCCATATATTAATGTACAAAAAGCTATATGAAAAGGAGGAATGCTCAAGTACAAATGAGGAAAGCCATGTGGATGTAACCGTTCTGGATTTGGGTCCTCAAGTCAGAACATAAAAGGTCCATGTCTGAATGCAGGTCCATAGCTGAATGCAGGTGTTTCAGGTCCTATATGCTTGGATCCAGATCTGAATCCGAAATTCTCCTAGATCCAAAAATAGGTTCCATACCCACTTTATTCGGAATTGGGGACATTGGACACTTGGATACTTAGATACCCATTTGGAACCCTATTCTTGACTATTGAGGTTATTTTTTTAATTATTTTTTATTACTATTGGCTTTCATTAATAATAAGGGCTACAAAATATATGAGAGCTATACTTATGCGAGAAAAGATGGAAGGAACCTGAAAATGAGGGACCCACTACTGAAATTAGCACATTCAAAAGGTAATTGCTGACTAAAATGATGTTGCATAACTCCCTGCTTAACCAAAGTGTTTGCTTCCTTGTTAGCAGTGCATATGGAGTGGATGACTGATGCCTTGGCTAAATCTGCTAACCTCTATGTGAATGTGTATTGACCACTAGGCCACTGGACACCAGAGGAAGAATGTCCTATAATAATGTGGAAGAGGTTGAGGCACTTGACTTCTGTCAATCTAATCCGCAAAGCCATCAGTTCAGCCAAGGTTTTAAAACTTGGACTGGAGGGAAACACAATTGAGCAGAATGGGACTTGGCTGAGTCAGACCAAGTCACACCCTTGAGCTGAAGAACCCTTCAAATACTTGTAAAAATGAAAAAAGTCCTATGAATATAAAATTTTAAGTCTTTCTATAATTTTAGTTATAAGTGGCCCATTAAGTCAAATGAATAATATTTCTGAACGTGGATGTGATTCTAATCTTCTAAATCAATGCAAAAGGAACTCAGTAACCTCCCACATTTTCTCACCACATGAAATTGATGAATAAAAAACAATCATTGTTTCCCTTTTTCAATCGTCTCCAGTGCCATTATTCCTCTTTTACTGCTATAGTTTTGCATTTTTACCTGATTTGTCAATTTGGACTTGGCTGATTTTAGAACCATGATTCAACTACATTGACTGACTCGACTGACTGGATACCTACGGACTTGAGTAGGTGATCATCGATGCCGAGCTTTCTTGAAAATCCCTCCCACACTTGACAGATTTTGGTTTGCAAAAGCATTGCTGTTTAAATATAGTTTGACTTTGACAGCCAGTGGAGAGGTTTGGGATTCTGAGTGTGGGTAAGAAAAGGCCACCTCATGCCATGACCTAATGATGGTTTCAATAAGGATGCGTTTAAAAGAATCTAAGCGGGAGACTGATGGTACAGAATAAAATTTAAACTTTGCCACTGAAGTCTCTACCTCTACTGTTTTCCCATCTTGAGCCTTTGTTTCTTTTTTTTTTTTTTTTTTGTTCTGCTGGAGAATGTAATATAACATTAGCTTTCTACTGTCATTTGTCTAATGGTTGCAAAGTTTTAAGTACCTTGTCACTGTCCATAAGGAAAATGCATGCCTCTTCCTGCTTATGTAGCAACTAGCAAGAATAAATAAATAAAAAAACAGATGCAAAATGAGAAATGCTTCTATACAGTGTGCACTTCTAGTTTTTGTCAATATGAAGTTCAACTATGTTTTTTACTTAATAAAATTTACCTTTTTATTAATCGACTAAAATGGTCTCTAAATGTTTTTTTGCTTAGTGAATATACACCAAGGCTCATTAAGGACTTTGAAGGGGCTAAGGTACTTTCTATACTCATCATCTTTGTACTTGATAATATTATTGTTAGAGAGAATAAATCTTGGACTGTTCATGAGAAGTTGTTCTTTGAATTCAATTATTATGCAAATGCAGATTAGAAAGATTGCAGCAGGATTGTTGCATTCAGCCTTCATTGATGGTAACTAAACTGTTTATTATTTCTCATATTGGTTTGACATTTGAGTCCAGATTCTGTTAGCTAAATTTTTTTATAAACTTATCTGACCAGAGCAAGGATCTGTATTTGCATTTGGTGAAAGAACAATGGATAGCATGGTAAGTTCAGCAAATTTTGTAAGTTGACAGACAATTTTTCATCCACATGATACATAATTGATTCTGTTTAATTGGCTTTCACTTTATCATTTTGATTCAGCTGCTTAATGCATTTCCTCTATATCTTAGGTCTTTGGAGGAGCAAAGAATGCAACATTGCCATCCCTTATCGCCGAGCTTCCATTTTCTAGAGAAATAGCATGTGGTGGTTATCACACATGCGTCATCACAAGTACTTCCTTGAACTTGTAGAAGATCAATGTTTGGATGATTTGATCTAAACTGGTCTAATCCCCCGTTTGGCCACTTCAACTGTGGCACAACATGGCTGATGGCTGTGGCCCAAATAGAAAAAAATTGGTATGAAATTGTTTCTGGATACCTACATCATATAGTTTCATCTTTTAAAAAAAGTACATAACACTTCCAGGTCGAACTGTTTCAGCTACAAGTTCATGCCATTCAATTGTCAACTCTTAGTGTTCCCATCCAGTTTGCATGGCCAACTCTTAGTGTTCCCATCCAGTTTGCATGGTTTTCTTGGTTCTTTTAATGAATCAGAACTTGTGGTCTGGTCTGTTTCTAACTACGTAGAAACTAATCTTATCTCCAGTGAAATTGACCATTTAAGAAAACTGCAGGCTGCCCTAAATTATCAGTCGATAAACTTCCTATAAAATGTCATAGTGTTAACTTTACCTCAGTTTGTGTTTATTTCACATGACGGATAGTGTTAATATATCCTCCACATATGTTCTTTGCCGATATATTACTACAGGAGATGTAAACATTTATCCTGTCCAATTACCTTTCCATGCAGGTGGAGGGGAGTTATACTCTTGGGGCTCAAATGAGAATGGTTGCCTTGGCCTTGGGTATCTGCTACTGATGCTTAAAAAACTTTATCGAGCTCCAACTGCTTGGATATTTTTTGTTCATGTTCCTTCTTGAAGTGGTTCAATTTCTACAGATTTTAGCCAATTGAGTTTTTCTTCTCTGTCAGTTGTTCAAATGTAATCCGCATACCCACCAGAGTTGAAGGTCCTTTCCTAAAGTTTCCAGTGTGTGAGGTTGGTTCTGTGTTTCTCTGTCTGGCCTATCTTTTAGATGTTAATAATGGGTTTTTTTTTTTTGAATGGTTAAAATTATTCAAGTCAGTTTTTATTGAAATCCTTGTTATTTGATGCTTATTTCTGTTAGCACTGAGAACCATGCATGCTGCAGGTGTCCTGTGGTTGGAAGCATACAGCTGCAATTTCTGGTAAGCAATTTCTTTCTGAAAAAATTAAATTGAAACAATATTTTCACTTGTGCTGTTTCTTTTTTTGAAGAGTAAGGTCGGTCTTTATTTCTTCAAATTAACGAACAGAAGCTAAGTCTATCTGTCAAATTAATGAATAGAATTTCCAATGGGGCATACCCCATAAAGAAAGAAGACACCATGCTTCAGTAGCCTATATTACTATCTTTGTGGTGTCTATTCATCCAACATTTCTATAATTTTGCAGGGAACATTAAAAAAATATCCTTAAACATTTGAATCCTTCCAGTTCATGTGAACTGAAAAGCTCAAATCCACAAACATGTATTTCATAGGAAAGCCTTATAGCAAATTTTTAGGAAAGCCTTATAGCAAATTTAGACTCCTACAAAAAGAAAAGAGAAAAGCCTAGCACACCACCTCATTACTCTGAGGAGATTTTGATTAGTAACAAAAATTTGTTAAAAAAAACTACCACTTCAGAAAAGAAAATCATTCACTAAATCAAACACTAATTGGTGCGTATGATTTTCTTTCCTTTTTTGATAAAGCAGTGACTGCTCTATTGATTCCTTTTAGAACTATCAAGAAATGACAAATGAGACCAAGGATTTCAGGAAACCGAATCTCAACCATGACGAATTCACTTGATCAACAAGGCTGCACCAAACTAATAAAAGAAAATGGAGCCTTGAGATAGAAATGGTAGCTTTAATGATCAGTTTATTCTATGTCCTGCGGCTGACATATTAGCAATGATTCTGGGTGACAGGGAGCTTTCCTTTAAGAGCTCTCTACCTCTATATTTTAGAGAAAGGGGAAAACACTACATCTTCCCGGAGTAGGATACTCCACCTGCAATGAAGTAAGATATGCTTCTCCTAAGGAAAGTTGACTACTTCAAAATCCTTAACATCCAAATTAAAAGGATACAGTACTCCTGATTTTGTGGTATTCTTGTGGTATATTAGTGGATGTATGAAATTCAATATTTCAAATATGAAACCTGATTAACTTATTACCAGAGGAAGAAACAGCACCCTTTCAATGGAAGCTTTTGTTCTTACTGTTAAATTTCCATTGGAGACAATAAATCTTCAGTCATGCATGCCATGTACCATATGCCTCCATGTAAATATTGGGAGCTTATCACTAACTGAAAGAGTACTCTATTGTCTTTGACTCTTTGTTAAGTCTTCGAGATTTAAGTGAGAACATATTCACTTGTGACGAGCTCTGAGTAGGCATATGCCATTCCTTCCAAGTTCATTAGTAGCACAACACCATGGTATAGACTTTAAAAGTGGATGTAGTATAAGGAGTTGGACAAGGCATTTACCCAAAGTGCAGCCTACGGTTTTGAACTTATATTTTCTGTCAATGATTGCATTAAGTATTTCAATATATATTGTAATCTACTAATATGCTTAGATCTTTATAATCCAAGTTCGACCATTGTAATCAAATCAGTAATTATGGCAAGGGTTGAATGCATGAAATAGGGATCTTCTAATGCCCAAAGGTTTGTGTCATAAAAGAGTACCTCAAAGATAGGTTATGACCTGCTACTTGCTAGTAGTTCTGCATCTCTAATTTTTTAATTTGTATTTACTGATCATTTAGTTCTTTGATGTTCTATTTGTACAATTGTACTGTTCTTTGTAAAAAGTATATTGTTGAAATTTAAAGCACTTTGCTGGCATTTTTGTAAATGGTACTGATTTCTATTCTAAATGGCAATACCCAGGTGGCAATATCTTTACATGGGGCTGGGGAGGTTCACATGGAACATTTTCTGAAGATGGCTATTCTTCTGGAGGACAATTGGTTAATCTCATATCTTGTGACTATTAGATAAATTTTTCCAAATGTCTATATCATTGATCAAGTGAGCCCCATTGCGGGGCTGCAGTGGTCCATTTGTGAAAACTTCAACCAGTCAAAATGCGGCTCCAACTTTGAACTGCTGCTTGCTAAAAACCTTCTTGATTGGTTAATGATTAAAACCTTCATTTTGAGGGCCCTGAAAATAGATGGTTAGATTAAACTTTCTTAGCTTTTCCTTTTCATACTTCGAGCAGTCACCCAATCAAGGTGGTTTTCCGGCTACGAGCAATCCACAAACAGCATTCATTTAAGTCACCAGTTGGTAGTGTGATGCAGTACAAACCCTACCCAAGAGGCAACTAGGCCCAAACATTGACCCATGAGTCCACCCGGTCTATTGGGTTTAGTCATAGGCCCAATTGGCTGAGAGCTATTATGGCACCTTCTATAATTATCCGACTACAATTATTATTTCTTGCTTGATAGGATTAAGAAATTCTTGGTTTTAATTAGTAAGTCTTGCTTGCCAAGAACTATGTTTGCTACTCTATAAATAAAAGAGGCCTCAATATAGTTGATTATGCTTTGATAATTAATAATATTCGGATTGGGTTTTCCCTTCAGTTATGGTGTATTTCTTAGTTATCTTTGTGCCTTAGGGTAAAAATCCATCCTGGATTCGATCAATCCTTCGAAAGATTGATCTATTTATTCTTCTTGATTGTCGATCGTGGCTACGCCAATTGATACCAGAGACAAAGAGCAAATGTCAGAGAGACTCTTGTCCTCGCTTGAGGTTTTTTTCCCTCACCAGTCACCGTCCCTAATCCCTTCGACCAAAACCTCTAGTATCATCCCAAGCCCCAGAACCCAGACGTCCCTTGCTTGAACCACCCAATCCAAACTCAGCCCTCTCCAGTTCCTCACCACTACTGTAACCTCTACCCAATGAATCCATCACCACTGCTGCAACCACAATTCCTATAAAACTCAACCATGAAACTGACCCATTTGTCCCCTCAATCACAACCCCCCTCTTTTGCAAGCAATACCGACCTCATCTCAGCCCCATTCTGAACAATCCAAAACCACACTTAACCATCGTAGACCCACCTCTATCCAACCGACGCGAAACCCCACCCATCCTAACCACTATCATCTCACTCCGAACCCTAGTCAACCCCCAAAGCCCAAATATCTCCTTCCAAACAAAACTCCACTCACCCCGAGGCCCCATTCCCCAAGTCAGAAGACATTCCCGCCTGTCCTAGACCTTCCCTGCCCACCATCGCCCATCCTAGCCATCCTGGAGCCTTAAAACCCACTTCCACAATACCCCAACCCTCTTCTGCCCCATCGAATCTTCTCACTAAGCCCTAAACCCAACAAAAAAAAATGTAGAAGAAAAAGTAAAGGACGGTCAGAAGAGAAGTGACAGAAAACATACCTAGCATCGGCGAGCTTCGCCGTTGCTCAACTCCACCATCTGCCTCAAGTTGCTAGAGCATCATTGCAAAATCAATGCCATCGCCCTAATCCTCAAAGTTAGTGGCAACCACCCCCCCCCCCCCCCCCCCCCCCCCCCAAGTCCTCTTCTTTGTCGCACTCGAACGAGCAAACTAGATAAGGTTTCCCCACCTCCTCCCTCCTTTTAGTTTCTTTTTAACTATCTTTTGAGTTTGGCCCTAATCTGACCTGATCTAAGTCCAGACCCACAATAGCAATAAATAAATAAATAAAATTCCACATGGCTACCCGCACTGGTCAAATTTTGTGTGTTAAATTCACTGATAATCAGCGCGACAATTGCATCAAAGATTTATATGTGCGGGTGGATGCTTTAGAAGACACAGTTAAAGAATTCACAAAAGCTTCCACTAATACTAACGGTGAATCTTCCAGTACTACTATCTCATAACCTCAAAGAATTTATTTAGAGGCTGGTTTGCGTGAATCAGTCCAGGAGTTTCTTCAATGTCTTTTTGATGAAAGGGACAATAATGAAGCTCTGTAGCAAGATGACCTCTCAAGAAGGGTCAAATTGGAGGTTCCTGATTTTTCCGGGCAATCTGATGCTTAAGGCTTCCTTGACTGGCTGACTGCGATCGAGGATTATTTCACTTGATATCATATCGACGATCCTCAACGAGTTCCTTTTGTCAAAATGAAGCTCGAGGGTCCTTCTAGAATTTGGTGTAAGAATATTGATGACCATAATGAACATCACCTGATGAGAAATTATGAAAGAAAGATTAGAAGACAAATTTTTGCCATCTGATTATATTAATACCTTCCAACGAGAGCTCATCCATCTTCAACATAGCTCTATGACCATTGATGAATATACTCACAAATTTCATGAGCTTTGCATTGGTTGC
The DNA here is from genome assembly GCA_037013555.1 of Sextonia rubra. Classification (NCBI taxonomy): domain Eukaryota; kingdom Viridiplantae; phylum Streptophyta; class Magnoliopsida; order Laurales; family Lauraceae; genus Sextonia; species Sextonia rubra. The sequence continues at coordinate 55,312,037 of JASUAD010000013.1, read as the reverse complement.
AGGGCAAATGAAACGGATAGCATGATTGTCACCCGATATCGAAAAAGATTGCGCCTGCGCCCGCCCAGACATGAAGAGTGCAATAACAAATTTTGATTTTACCAGTATTAATGGTATCTCTCACAAGGCACAAAGAGTTGAACAAGAGTTACGTCAATGATGCTTTGGAAATCAAGCCGAGGAGTTCACCTATAAAAGGGGTACTGTTCAAATTTCAATTAGACCACACAAACAGGGTTCCGATCTTCCCCTGGTCAACCACAACATCAACTTCAAAGACAACCACAAGCTCCCCCGTGGTAGATAAATCCTCAGCAAATTCAAAAGTGGCAACGAAATCAGAATAATCTTCGAGGCCAGCTCGAACAGATAAGCGGGATGTTATATGTCATTTTTGCAAACAACGAAGACATTATGCTGAGGAATGTCTACACAGAAATCTACACTGTAAAGGCGATGCAGATGATGATGAGCAATATGATGAGCACATTGAGATGGAATCGCCTAATTAGGTTCCACAATCTGAGTCTAAACAACCAGTTGAAGTTTCAGACCCTACTGAACATGGTCCCTTGCTTTTCCTTCATCAACGCCTTTAAGTTGCAAATAATGCAGAGGATGATGATGATGATGATGAGAATCTAGCTCCTATTTTTTGGACTCGAGTTACTTGCAAAGGTAACTAATGTAACATCATTATTGATGGTGGTAGTGCTATAAGTGTTATCTCCATTTGAAGTAGTCATAGGTGTTCGCCTGCGCTTACCTATTGATCTTGTTCCATTACTTCTTAAAGCACACCCAAGTGTTGAGGCAGACAACTTCATCAAAAACATGCAGCAAATACATGATGACGTTAGACGCCATATCACTGCTAGTAATGAAAGCTACAAAGCTAATGTGGACAAGTGTTGCCGTTTCCTCAAGTTTTTTAAAGGCGACTTGGTTATTGTTCGTATCTATCTAGAAATGTTACCACTTGGAGCAAATAAGAAACTGCATCCCCGGAATGCTAGACCATTCAAAGTTTTGCAGAAGCCTAGTTCTAATGCCTATACGTGGGAATTACCACCAGATCTTAATTTCAATCCAACGTTCAATATTGTAGACCTTACACTCTACCGCGGCCATGACAATGATGAAAACTCTGAAAAACATGCAATTGTCTTACCAACTCCTCCTCCACTTGAAGGTAAAATGGTTGATGTTCTTGATGATTAACTTGTTTCTACACGTCAAGGAGGATATCAGAAATATTTTGTTTGATGGCAAAACTGCCCTATCTCCAATGCTACTTGGATTACTACGTCCGACATCCAACGCCTGAATCGAGATCTTTATGAATATTATCAAACTATTAACTCGTCAGAATCGAATTTTTTCAATATGGGGAGAGTTGATGCAGTACAGACCTAGCCCAAGAAGGCAGTTGAGCCTCAAACATTGACCCACGGGTCAACCCGGTCCATTGGGTTCAGTCATAGGCCCAATTGGCTAAGTGCTACTATGACACCTTCTATAATTATCCTACTACTATTATTATTTTTTGCTTAATAGGATTAAGAAATTTTTTGTTTCAATTAGTAAGCCTTGCTTGCCAAGAACGAGGTTTGCTACTCCATAAATGAGAGAGACCTCAATATAATTAATTATGCTTTGATAATTAATAATATTCATATAGGATTTCCCTTCAATTATGGTGTGTTTCTTAGTTATGTTTGTGCCTTAAGGCAGGAATTCATTTTGAATTCGATTAATCCTTCCGGAGATTGATCTATTCTTCTCGATCACGGATCGTGACTGCGTCATAGTGGTGTGAACCGCATGATAGCTTATACATGAATGTTTCGTCCTTTGTTGAAAACTTGTAGAGTTTTCTCTTTTCTGTTTATTTTGTCAATCATAAGCTTATTACTTTACCTCAATTTTCTGTTCTTATGTTGATTCTCCAAAACATGCTTAATCATGCAATTTTATGATTGTAACTCATTGATATTTTAAGCTCTAAGGTACCTGCTGAGTGCTTTTTTGGAATCTTGGTAGTAACATTCTGCTCCACTTGCAAAACTGCAACATTTTTTGACCCTAAATGCACTCCTTGGCAATCTCGTACTTTTTCTGATGCTCTTTTTTAGCCAAAATTACTGAAACATTTTATATTTAATGGAAACATAGTGGGGACAAGGCTTTGATGATGATGACGACGATTGTTCTATCTTCTTCCTTTCAAATGGACTATTCTGGGCATGACTTACTGACATTCAGATACAAAGGGCATTAATACCACTATCAATCAAATAGCGGATTTAAAAGATGGAAACGCTAGATAAGTAGAAAAGAGGAGAGATGGGGTGGGGCGTGGGGAAGAACTTTTCACCTGCTAATATGATTTATTTCCCTCTCTTCCAAAGATACCAAAATGTATGATTCCACTGGCCAAATTCAACACCTATCAGAACAATATCTGGAGCCTTTTCTTGGCAGAAGTTGTTTACATTGCTGGCTGGTTTCTAACATTTCAATTCAACAGTTTATTTACCATCCAATGCAGGGACATGGGAATGATCTTGACTACTTTGCACCCACTGAACTAAGCCTGGGCGAGAATCTGGAAGCACTGCAAGTTTCATGCGGGTTTAATCACACAGGTGCCATATTTGAGTACTCCGAATTCTGACGTACTTGGGCGTGATATTGTCATTCTTCACTTGTACACTATTCATGTGGAGATCCCAGTTTAGATTCATTTTATGTTATACCATTTATGTATCTAGAGCACCAAATCTGCAACGGATCGTGTTCTTCATTCATTCATAAGCTCATAGTGAAACACAGCAAAAACAATAACATCGAAAAAAGAAAACTTTTTGTGTGTTATTATTATATTTTGGTTTGATGTATAATAATGGTGCAGATTTATATAATGATGTAGGCATGCAAGAATTCTTGTATTTTCTTCTATAGGGCTATCACTTTCCATAGATTTTGTTGAAAACTGATGGCCAAATATAGATTATCTTCAGGCAGTCCATAAGGATCATCTTGGTCTTGTACCAATCTGAGAAAAGAAAGATCGGATCTGGGTCTTGCATGTGTGGCATATATGCAGTTACCCCGTCATTGTGACTACATCAGGTCCAACCAGACATCTTTTTAGCCTGATGGTGGACCATAAACCCAGTACACTGTTAAATTTAAAATTTTCTTTATTTTAACTGTTTTTCTTCAGCCCGATATAGCTTAATTAGTTTTTCAGTTAACTATAAATGGATAAATCCTCTGCTTAAATCTTATCAAAATAATTAATCCTTTCCCATGCATCTTGTTACAATCCAAAACCTGGAGATGATCCTGCGTTACCATAATTTCTTCAAGAAACCTGGAGATGATCTTGAATTCTTTGAGCCTAGCGATAAAAATCCACCATTGGGCCTGTGCTTTGAAATTAAGCTATTCAGAGTTAGTCCCCTCATGTAGTAAAAACTCTACTCGGAGTTGGTCCACTCGTAGATTGGTCATGTATTAAGCACCTGATTTTTACTCCCGTTTTTGCATTTTAATTGCTATTTGCACAAGATTAATGAGGGTGAGTACAGCTACAAGTGGAGACGAATTTGGCCCAGTGTTTTCAAGGGGTCACTGATTTTAAGAAGTACAGATCTCATTAGGTATGTCCCACTGATGGATTTAGCTGTAGATCTGGGCCTCAGCATTTGAGGCTTGGCGTCCGAGTTCTTAATTCCTTGTTTTGAAGAAAATAAGGTTTTTTTTTTTTGAATTAATTAGAGTTGAACTTCTAACCAGAATACAAAAAAAATTTCAAGCATACCCAGATCTTATGACTTTGGGCTACTGTCACAAATTCCTCATATATTTTGAAGACACGGCAGTAAAATTATGTTTCATAAATAGCCCATCAAAGGAGAAAATGAAAACGTATTAAAGCAAATGGTGACAATATGATAGTAAATGTAATAACTATCATGATATTTTTGCGATTTGTCCTTAAATTCTACTTTTTTACAGTATTACATATTTCAATTATTTCATTCTCTTAATTTCAATAATTTATCCTTTATAGTTTTTTAAACCTAAGGAAATTCCAAAAATTAAAATCTCCTATTTTCAGCCCGTTAATTTTGTTGTTGACTATGCTGGAGCCAGTTTGAATTTCCACAACATGAGGGTTAATGTGTTTGGATTTACCTAATTTACCCGTTTAATTAAGTTGTTTTGCTGTGTGACTTTTATGCTCACTAAGTAAAGGTAAACATGGAAGAGAAGGAAATTACCAATGGTATGAGCAACTAAATTTACATATGCATCGTGTAATTTCTCGATTATCGTTCTCCAATGGTAAAAAATGGGGGTAGTGGTGGGGAGAGGAAACCTGAAAGAGAAGGATGCCAATGTAAGTCAAAATTATAATGGGTTGATTGTTGGGCTAGCTTACCTGATTTTAAAAAAAAAATTATAATGGGTTGGCTGCGGGAATGGACTTGTGGAGTTTGATATACCTCGACTCACAGTCACATTACGACATGACAGAAGGGCAGGACAACTCCCACCCCAACAGCGTCTTATATTTTTACTTAGATTTAAATAAATAAAAAAAAGAACCCACACAAAAAGGAAAAAATGGAAAGCAGCCAAGATCACCAGTTGGATGGGCCTTTTTTGTTTCAAAAGGAGATATAGACGAAAACAAGAGAAACATAAATACTTGTGCAGGCTATTTTGAAAGTTCTTAGGTTATACTATACTCTATTTTAAAAAAGGTAGTTGTAGAAAGTGCTTCTTTCAAAAGTTAATTCCAAAAATGAGAAGCCATAGAAGGTTTTTTTTTTTTTTTCCAAATTAGATAAGCTAGCCCAACAATGGCACGGAGGATGCCTACCAAAACAAGGTGGATGGGCCATTTGCTCAAGAGTCGTTCTCTTATCTAGTTATTTAATGTCTTGGGTATGTTGCTCTAACACCAGCCGTGAGGTTTCTTTTTACTTTCTTTGCTTTGTTTGATGTATATGTGTTTTTCTCTAATATCATTCTAGTGTTACTAATAAAGAAAATTATTTATGTCCTTGATATATATATATATATTACATAGGAATGAGCATCGAGTCCGGCTCCTGATGAATTGAAGTTTGTATTCTTCGAATACTGAGGTTCGCAGCGGAAAATACTCAGATTTTGATTCTGTGTACTAAGGTTGACAGAATAAAATACTGAAGTTACAGTGAAACAGAGATGTCTTCACTAAAATAAAAAACAAAGATCCAAGAGAAGAAACTTGTTCTCTTGATTTTAAACAACAAAAAAAGAACAACTAGGTATGGAACCTCAATTTTCTCTTATTGAAGTACACATTGCAGAAAAATACAAGACTATATTTATAGACCAGGATTTGACTGTTCATATCCCTTACACTTCTTTAGGAATAATGATAATGATAAACGTGCATCTGAAAAGACATATGAAACTGTAAAGAACTTATGATGAAGCTCAAAAAATACTATTAGTTACAATAGAAAAATAAACCATATTAAATAGTGGCAGTCCAAAAGACTCATCATGAAATCTAACTTAATTCTAACAGCTCCTCTACCATGAATCCATTGTTGGGATCTATCTCTAAAATTTTAAGTAGTCTAAAATGCTAGTTCCACCATATTTGATCTCTTAAGACAAATCTCACTCCAATATATATTTCTACCCGATAGATTGGTCATCCGTCACAAATGTCACTTGACTCATATTTTATTGTCATTATACATGATTGGCATGAATCCGATTAGATTGAAACTCTACTTAGAAGCAAAAAGATAGCACAGGAAGGTAAATGTGAACAGCTTGGATTGCAGATGTAGGTCCAGCTGCCGTATTTATAGCGGTGGACTGAGAGAGCTCTCTTGAGTCTTGAGTGGTTAACCCCAGAGGATTCGGGTAAGTGATGTAACGGGGACGGTGCCAACCTGACCTGCTCAAGACTTTGCTCCTTCTAGCTATGCCACCTAGACCTACTCAGTCTACGACAGGACACCAATCCATAGTACTTTTGTTTGTTATTTTTTATTTGCTGTATTGCCATAAGTTTTTTATATTTATATTTAAAGCCATGAGATGCAGTGCCCTTTAGAATCAATCATTCAATCTCCTGTCACAGCTTCTGTTTTTTTGTTAGAAGACAAAATTTTATTGCAAGAGAAACAGATTACAATTACAAACACTTGAGAGGGGGAGGGGTGGCTTGGCCTTCCCTGTGAGCGTGGTGAGCGCGAAGGACCACCACAATTACTTTTATTTGTATATAAATGGGATTTCAGAGACGTCATATAGGCTATAGCTCAACCCAATCCCATGCAGTAAATGTTCCAGGCCTGTCCTAGCTCTTTACATGCTAGCCCTAATACCCACTCTCCCAAAATCCATCATATATATATATATATGTATATGTAAGGGTTTTTTTCTGTGCATACATCCCTCATGGATTTTTTATGCACACTCTTTGGTGGGGCCCACTATAGACCCCACCAAGGGATGAGACTGTGAGAGTTGGAAAGATCTATTGGAAAGCACCCTACATATCAAATTTGATCCTAATCATATATTTCTAACCTCTTCATCCATGGCTCACAAATTTATTCCGTTCGAATTGATGTATAGCCGATTCAACGGTTCAATAAATTCAGATCTAACAAAAAGTTGGAATGAATTGCTATCATAAGTCTCATGTGTGTTATAAGGTTTGAATTGAGTGATAGATGGACCCCACCTAGAGTTCTTACAAAAAATATAATGAGGGACGAATGCGTATGAAAATTCTCCATATATATATGAAAAGTTAAGGATTTGTATCTATAAAGAAGAAGCGCAATAAATAAAAGAATGCAGGAGAGTTCCCAAATCATTTACCAACTCTCAAATCTCAATAGAGAAAAGCAAAGAGTTAATCACTAAAAAACTGACCGGCAGCGCACTCATGCAAGGAGGCAAAGGAAAAAGACAAAAACCATGAGAAATCCACCGAATGCTTTCACAATATAATGGTGCGCGTGATTTGCATCTAAAAATCACAATAGATCTACGTCCATATCTATCTCTGTCTACGTCTATCTATCTAATATGGTTATTATTTGAATGGCGACAAGTTGAATGGTTAGAATAGTCTACTAGTGCGTTTTTTACATTTTGGTCCTATGATAACTTTTAACTAAGTAATTAGCCCTTTACAAAAATACACCTAATTAATCAGACAGAATTGGCAAGTACATGCTGATGATTTGACTGTTACCAGTCCTTGTGTTTAGATCCTGTGGCGTGAACGGCCCACTTCGATTGGCCTCACCAAGCAAAAAGGAAATTGTAAACGTTCAAGACTTATCAGTCATTTCGATTCATCCAATCGTAAGACAAGAAATGAAAAGTTAAAAGTTGACTTAGACGCAAATAGTAATAGTTAGTTCCATTGTTATGGAATTATTGGTTAAACAGTACCAATGGGGATGAGTTTATGCGGATGGGTCTCTCAATCTGGTGGGCCTAATGTGCACTTCATGCGACGTGACCTTCACAGTAAAATATCCTCCTACAACTTGATAATGGAAGTAATAAAGATAGCTGTAAGGAAGTATATCCGGCCAGCCATGTAGCCCTAAATGGATTGGGACAGAGAAATATGATTCATGTAGCTCATCCAATATGGTTAGGATAAAGTTTTGAGGATCCAAAATCTAACTATAGAAGATTCACACTAGACTATGGTAGAGCCCATTTCATCTGAGAGAGAGGGAGAGGGAGAGAGAATGGCTAGGATTGTTCCAGAGTGTAGTAGTTTTCCCTTGAACACTGGCCCTCCAGGCTTCAGATTAATATCCCAATCGATAGAAAGCCCCTATATCTAAGACAAACGAAAGTGATAAGCACCCTAACAAACTAATTTAACCTCTACATATATAACTCATAGACATCGAATTGTATACATGCACATCAGTACAAGGTAACCATCTAAGATCAGTGGTCCCCATTACAAATGGTGAATGGCCTCAAACTTGATAGTTGAAGTCATTGGACCATGCTAATTTTAAACCATCTAACATCCATGGTGAATTTGAAGTTTCTGAATCAATAACCATTTTCATTCTATACGTTCCATTTCATGGCTAAAACCCCACATTTAAAAGTAATGTTCAGTATGGTTTTAGGGTGTATCCACCCAAAGCTGAGATCACAGTTCTATCATCCACCATACTTGTATACATGTATAGATGGGACAAAGGAGAAGTTCATTGGCATTTGGCATCCACGACACTTGTTTCATTTTCCTAGAAAAGTCAGACCCCCATCACTCAAATTAATGTTTTTTAAGGGACACGAATCTCTCTCTCTCTCTCTCTCTCTCTCTCTCTCTCTCTCTCTCTCTCTCTCTCTCTCTCTCTCTCTCTCTCTCTCTCTCATGACATGGTCATCTCCAACTGCACCCCTCTTGTGATATTTCAAAAGCAAATGCCAAGAGAATCAGGTAGATGATAACACGTCTTTCATGGAAATGCTGCGACAAATGCGCAGGAGATTCCTATTAGAGGAAACATATCATCAACACCCTTTAAAGCACTATAAATACAACACTTGTGCATCTGATCACCCACTTTTCATTCCAAGCAGCAATGACAAATGTAAAGAAAAAAAATTAAAGAACCCAAAATCTGGCAATGGCAAAAATGGCTTCCTTCTCGTTAAAAATCTAACTATGGCATCTCCTCTCACCATCACCATATGTCACCAATGCCAGTCTCTTGAATGCGGCCTTTGCTGAACAAGAAACAATTCAAGTGTTATAATACAATTATGCTTTCATATCACCAATCACATTCACATAAATGAAATGGGTTCTGTTTTTGTCCCTGACATTTACCTCCCTTGTTATTTTCAAGTGCACTTTCACTTCTTTCTACAAGAAAAATGTAAGAAAACAATGTGTAGATTTTTGTAGCAGTGACAGGATAGAAAGAATGTATATGTGAGTGTTAAAAAAGTTGTAAACTTGATTCATTTTCCGTGTTTATAAGAAAATGCAATAAAACAAAGGGAACATTAGGAAGGAAAGTAAAATACATTGTTGATAAGAAAATGCAAAAACAAAAGGAATAATAGGAGGGAATGTTTTATAGATTGTAAAGAAAAGAAGTTCATTCAATATCTTTAGTATTGAAAATAAAAACAAATAAATCTATCCACCTATCCTTCACCTAGTTCCCTATGTATAGAAAGTCTCTCCTTCTTTTTCATTCCCCTGTTGGCTATTTGCTGTGTTTGTGTGGGAGAGAGAGAGAGGTTTTCTCTCCTTACCTTGGGGGGTCGTTGTAACTTGTAACTAGGTGAATGTGTGTAGCAGAAAACCCAGCAGCATAGGATTGTTCCTTCACCCTGGCCTATAGCCGCCTAGACCTAGCCATGAAGCAGTTTACATTTAATATTTCTACGGTAGCACACATCTCCTCCATGACATGGGAACAAAAGGGTCATGGGAAAACAATCCATAACAAAAAAAAAAAAGTACAGATGAATCACAAATCTATGTTAGAAAAGAAAGACTTGGGATCTCAAAGAAGAAGAATAAGGTTCCCATGCATGAAAAAAAAAACCCAAAAAACAGAAGAAAATAGTACATGGACATGCATGCATCTAAATAAAAGGAAATCCAAATACGAAAAGATCCACCAAGAAAGATGTGTCATTAATTACAAAGTGTAACAAAAAAAAAAGAAAAAAAACCCGCAAAGAAACCCAGGCAGTATGTATGTGGACACATAAACTTCAAAAACACTGAAGTGACGAGCTTGTGAAAACCACCTCTCTCTCTCTCTCTCTCTCTCTCTCTCTCTCTCTCTCTCTCTCTCTGAATAATTGCCAGAAAGATAAGGAAAAGAGTGAATGCTGGTTGAGGGGAATGAAGCCTGGTCCGAGGTCATCTAGTGCCAAACTATAGAGTAGCAAAGTGAAGTATATGACCTCGAGCCAGACAACATTCCCCACAACCTAACTTTAACAAAATCAACTCTGAATGAGAAAGCAGACACTGATCAAACTTTGAACAAGAAGCAGAAGCACCCCAACAAGCTTTTGAGAGGAATGAAGCCTGGTCCGATGCTCCCACTCTAATTGCCAAGAAAGCCTCGAGCCAGCCAACATTCCCCTCAAAATATACCATTTTCCATCATCTACTTGCCCGCGGACACTGCTATCACGAGAGAGAGAGAGAGAGAGAGAGAGAGAGAGAGAGAGAGAGAGAGAGAGAGAGAGAGAGAGAGAGAGAGCATGTGATATGTGAAGAAATGAATGGGGTAGGCCTCATTTTGAAGACTTGGGCCAACACTAATTGGGATTTATTAACATTCCCAACTGGAATTTGATGAAAACAAGATGCAGGTCCAGTAACTTACAAGGAGAACCCACCCTAATAGCCTGCACACACTACACCTTCTCACCTGAATGAATCCTCTTGCTTTCATTTCCCAGGCCCACACACTCACCTGCAGCACGCGGTCAACCCTACCCTTCCCAACTGCTCACCCCCCACAACCGAACATTTTCACATCTGGTCTGCTTGTTCTCTACCCATGCTATTTATCTCCACTGAATCCAAACCATTCAATGGAAAGATCTTCTTTGAGATCTAACATCAACCATTGATCCGTTTCTATCTGTGGTGTGAAGGTCTAAAGATTCAATAGACTCCTGCGGAGTATCATATTTTATGCATATTTAAGACTGCCTACCCTACTCTCTCTGTCTTACTTTTACGGGTTTTACCTCCTCTTTTTCTCCATCATTACCTTATTATTATCCTGCTTTGCCTTTACTGTGCTCATTTCACGTGCACGGTCCAACAGGAAAGGCCGCATGTCCAGTTTCCCTGCCGGACTGTTTTGTGTGTTTGCCATTGCTTATTTGACCGTTTACCCCATGTGTACATAGACTCCAAATGAAAGACCCCAGTGGTTAGCATATCGAAATAGTCAATGTGATATTGCTGCTGAAGTATAAAGATTCAATGCACCTCGTGGCCAAAACTTGTGATTCATGTCTGCATCTGCATTAGGTAGGTCCTTTGCATTCCTGTACTTGTCATGTTGTTAGAGCTTCAATTTATGATTTGATAAAGATTTTCAAACCTTTTCATAGGTTTAGTCAATGCAATAATCTAGTCTTACAAGAGTTAGAAGGGTCTTCCTTTGTGTGGTGGTGAAGCTGCTTTTACTATTAAGTTTTAATTTTTTTCAGTTTATTGGCCTAGTGGCCAAACTTATCCGTCCACACAGATTTAGATTGGTGAGACTAAAAGTTTCATGCACAAAGATATTTCTATATTCTCCAAAAGCCATCTTTCTATTTGTTGGGTTTATGTCTTATATTTCGGTTTAGCCGGATGAGTCCACTGGGTTAGCCAGGGGCTGGTTTAAGGTCAAGGGTATTTTGGTAATTATACCGGGGCTTTCTTGGTGGCCAAGAAAGCGGAGACTATATATGTGTGTAGTCTGTAACCCTAGATCTTGCATAGCTGAAGAAAGGTGAGAGCTCTCTTGCCCGTGGTGTTCCCACACCACGTAGGTGAGATGATGTGAGAGAACGTGTGTCTCTGTGTACTTTACTTGTCATAGTGAAGATGATCGTCTCTGTGCCCGTGGATGTAGCCCTGTTTGGGTGAACCACGTAAATCTCGCGTCTCTTCTTGTGTGTGGCTTGTTCTTATTGATCTTATGATTCATGTATGTGCACAACAGGTAATGTCAGAAAATCACAACAATTGGTATAAGAACCGAGGTTGGTGTTCCTAGGGTTTCTGAACGAGGTGGAGATTGCTTGGTGACTTGGAGGTTGTGCGCAGGAAGATCGACTGATTGAATCCTTGTCAAAGGGTTCGGATCTCTGTTTTCATAACAGATGAAGAGAGATCAGGTTCATGATTTCTAGTTGGGCCACCATCGGAGAAGAAGAAGACGAGATTGAGTTCTCTGGTCTCGCTGGATCGGAGGAAAAAGGATTCACATGTTTTTCAGATCTCGAAGTGATTGCTGTGGTTGTGATCACCAGCGTACCAGATCGATTGGTTCTCGGACAGAATTTGAAACAAGAAATCGGCTTGCTTCCCGTCATCGTGAGCCTGTGCCAGAAGGAAGACAAGAACTGGCGAGAAACAGAGAGAGGGTCTTATTTTCCGAGTAAATCGGAGAAGATAAGATCAGATCCGAAGATCTCAAGATTCAGATGCGAAGTTCTCACAAAGAGATCAGGTGTGGATCAAGATCACAGGTGGGCCCCATGTTGTTTCGAATCAGAGATCGTTGAAGCAGAGATTAGCGAGAAACCGCTGGGCCACAGAAGAAAAACGTTTTCTCTGTTACTGAAACAGAGAAAACGGTTTCTTGCAGAACTCGGAGAAGACGACAGAGGTTGGGCTATGCTGCTGACGATCTTCATCGGAGAAGAAGAGGTGCTGCCGGAATTGAAGAGGACGACCTGCAGAAAGAAGAAAAAAAAATTCATCAGGGTCGCCGCTGCCAGCCACCGCTGGTAGCCATTGCCGCTAGTCCCCGCTAGCTCGCCACCGTCGCCGTCGTCCGTTGGTGGTCGCCGTCGCCTTTCCAGAGCCGCTACAGGTCGCCGTTGCCGAAGAAGACCATCGGTCTGCAACCGGGTTGCAGACAGACGCGGGGTTGAAGAAGACATTCTGCTAGGTTTTGGGTTCGGGTCGGGTCAGTTTGACCTGACTCGTGGAGAATCAGCCTAGGTCCGAGAGGTTTCAGGTTCAGGTTCGGTTTTCAGGTTGGGTCTGACCCAACCCGTGGTGTAGCCCAGTCCAGCAGCACGAGTGCAGGCCGAGTCGACTTGGTCTGTGTACTAGAAGCCCAACCCAGAAGTTCGCCCAGCAGATCAGCCAGTTCGGTTCGGGTCCGACTTGACCCATGTTTGCAAAGTCCAGCCCAGTGCACTGAAGCAGGTTCAGTGCGTGTTCGGGTCGGGTGGACCTGGACCAGTTGCAGAAGCCCAGTCAGCGTCAGCATTGCAGTCTGACGTCAGCCAACATCAATGAAGGCACGGTCAAAGGCCAGGTTCGACCAGTTTCAATGGCTGAAATTGTTTCTGCAATATCTTGATCGTCCGATGTTCGATCGGAGATCCATTTGCACCTACGGACTCGTTTCGAGCAGATCTACGCAGTGGAAGAGGTTGATTGGCTGTTTGACAGTCAAGGAGGAGTTTTGACCAATTAGGAGCATAGAAACTTGTTTCTACGATATCGGAACCATCCTGAGTCGGATTTCAGATCCGTTTCTTTTAGCGTGCTCGTGGTGATGAGATCTATAGCTTGATGTAGAAATCTGGAGGAGATTTGAACAGATGTGGATTGAGTCTAGAATCGGGTCTACTCGACCTAGTTGTTATTGCAAATCCAATAGTAGGAGTCGCCGACCTAGTTGCAAAGGGTTTGCTGATTCAAATGAAGTTGTTCGTTTGGGGTTCACATACTTTCTGGATCGCATGTGATGTTATTCATCTTGCCAGAGCAAAGCCGGAAAAGCAGCAAGGAGGAGCTGATGTGTCAGCAGTTGTCAAACATTTGTTTGATTGATCGGAGGCCCGGTCAAATGGAGTTTTTTGACCGCTCGGAGGCAGAGGTTGTTCTGCAGTTGTGAAGTCATCTGGCTTTATATTCCCGATCTGTTTTGATAGCATGCTTGTGGTGATTGGATCTTCACAGTGATGTTGAAGATGGGGCAAGATGGTGAGTGATTCAGATAGATATCACTCAGATTCGTCAATGGTTTCGAGCTTTAAATTCGAGGTGAAGTTTTGACGAGATGAACTTTGCTCAAAGTTCATGTGCTGGTTCAACAAATCAAAATGTTGAAGAACACTGCATAGTTGATGCAGTGACGTACCATTCAGCAAAGTACGTGAAGACATTGCCGGTTTTATCTCCTAATAACTTGAGTTGTACGGAATTCAAGCCAAGGTGGAGATTGTTGGGTTTATGTCTTGTATTCCGGTTTAGCCGGATAAGTCCACTGGGTTAGCCAGGGACTGGTTTAAGGTCAAGGGTATTTTGGTAATTGTACCGGGGCTTTCTTGGTGGCCAAGAAAGCGGAGACTATATATGTGTGTAGTTTGTAACCTTAGATCTTGCACAGCTGAAGAGAGGTGAGAGCTCTCTTGCCCGTGGTGTTCCCACACCACGTAGGTGAGACGATGTGAGAGAACGTGTGTCTCTATGTACTGTACTTGTTACAGTAAAGATGATCGTCTCTGTGCTGTGGATGTAGCCCTGTTTGGGTGAACCACGTAAATCCCGCGTCTCTTCTTGTGTGTGGCTTATTCTTATTGATCTTGTGATTCATGTATGTGCACAACAGGTGATGTCAGAAAATCACAACACTATTTACTACAGAGCCATGGTTTCAAACCAGCAACATTAGTTGCACACACAAGGGTGAACTCAAAAAAACTTTTTGATGGCCACTATGTAGAAAAAAGTTTTAAGAATGCCACATATAAAAGATAAATATAGTATTAAAAATATGTAAAAACTTTTTTAAAATTTTGGAGAGTCATGTGTAAAAATGTTAGAAATTATTAAAATTTTAAAAAGATTTTGTGAAATCTTGAGGGGCATATATAAAAAAAAGGTTAAAAATATTAAAAATTTTAAAAGATTTTGTGAAATCTTAACGAAACTGTAACCATCCTAAGCCTACATATGCTCTGCTCTGCACATACATGGCTAAAAATTGATCTATATATTTATAGGGGCCTTTTTTCGTGCATACGTCTCTCATGGACTTTTCGTGCACACTCTTTGGTAGGGCTCATTGTGGACCCCACCAAGGGATGAGACTGGGGGGTTGGAAAGATCTATATGAAAGCATCCTACATATCAAATTTAGTCCCAATCATATATCCCTTATCCTTTCATCCATGGCTCACAAATTCATTCTGTTCGGATTTGTATATAGTCGATCAAACAGTCTAATAAATTCGGATCTAACTGAAAGTTAGGGCAAGTTGCTATCATGGGATTTCATGTGTGTTGCAAGGTCTATATTGAGTGATAAATGGGCTTTACCTAGAGTTTTCACGAAAAAAATAGTGAGAAACATATGCGTATAAAGATTAACCATCTTTCTAAGTCAAAAGTATATATTATTCTTTGCTGGTTCACCAACCTAGAAAAAAAAAACAAAGTAGCTTTTCTCGCGCTCGATCAAGGCTTTGTTACTAACCAAGACACGACCATTAACTATGATTGAAATATTTTCGAAAAAAATAGTAGCAAACTCACATTTTTGTTTTATCTGTTTCTTGGTTTTTTCTCTGGTGCTTTTCATTTAATGGGTGATTGACCACCAAATAGTTTGGTCCAACAGTCATTACTTCCCTCGATAGAAACAATGCCATTCAACTCAGGAAATAGTTTATCTCAATAGGTAGGTAGCTTAATAGGGCCAGATAGTTTTGTGGTCCACAGCAAAGGACAAAATCACATTTTGGGTTTCACATCTTCCCCAATTCAAAAAACAAAAAAAACTCCAACTAAAGATTCGGACTTTTGCTTGCAGTAGAAGACGAACCTATTCTAACTGTCGCTCACTTTCTTTTTATGTTTTTTCATAAACCCCCTTAATTAAAATTAAGTTGTGATCTATTATTAGATTGAAAGTAATAAAAAAATAATCTTGGGATCGATATAATTATATAAAAGATCTTAATAATCAATGGTACACATCATAGCTGGGGCATACTCTTTAATGCCACATTTATGCACTACTATTAAGGCGGTGGCTCAATTAATTTGAGATTTGGGTTTGCTCTCAAGGTCTCAAGTTTAACTCCTGCACCTTTAAATTATATGGGTACTATGTGTACAGCCATTTATGTACCCTATAGAGAATAGTCCTTATTAATCAGAATCAAATAATCCCCGAATTAGAGGCCAAAGATTTAAAAGTTGAGTTGGAGAAAAATACCCAAGGTCATAAAAAAAAGCATCAATCTATAACTATAAGTAAGGATCCCCATAGAACTTTTTCAACATTCAACAAAAATTCGAGTGTAATAACATCAAAATAGATTCTTTAATTCATTTCAGCTTTTTTATTAACATAAAAAGGGGTGGAAAAAAACCTAAATATTAATTATTGTGACACGACAAGTACATTTTTACCGTTCCAAGTTTTCATGTGGAAATTAAAAAAATCATTTTTCATTTGATACGGAATCACATTTACTCAATAAGGAGGCATCTGATTCCTCTACCATTTATATGGAAAATTGAAATCCTCTTCGTAAGAAAAAAAAATTCAATTCATTTTTTTCTATCTTTCACAAAAATGCATTGCATGGAATGATTAAAAAAAACACACAGACACACAATTTTTTGGTGCCATAGTAAAGTTAAGATGAGATGAAAATAAAATACCAAATACCTTGGGAGCACCGAATTGGCCCTACCTTCTGTGCAATGCAAAGATACAAATTTTCCGGTGCCTGGGGCGGTTTTGACTTGCTTGGGCCTTCCGAGAAACACGTCCAGGAGAAACCGGCGGGCACGGGCAGATGAGTTGAGAGCCGTTGGATGTGGAGGAACGGACGGCTGGATGGGATGCGACCGGTTACCGAAAGTGTCGGTGTCAGCGGGAGCGGAGGATCTGGAAACGAGGGAGCCCGAGTAACGAGGAGCGATTTAATCGCAGGACACAGACATGGACGCTTCGAAACCTCTCACTGCCACTCTGAAATTTAATGAGTTATGAGTTATGACACCTGATGCCGATGATGCGTGCTGTCTCTCTCTCTCTCTCTCTCTGTGACTGAGTCGCTCCTTCTGTTCCTGCAGCGAGTCAAACCACACCCCACTCCATACTCGGATGGACGGCCCAGATTCGCCCTTATCGTACGCCACGTGCTCGAATTTAATGTGGGGGCGTACGAATAAGATCCTCCTGAGCACTGAAGGGAAGGGGGGCCCTTCCGAGGCCGATGTGGGGCCCACCTGGGGCAGCTTTGGAGTGGGAGAGGGCCCACATGAATGGCCCGCCCTGCCGCTGTCTATTTGTGGGGAGGGTCCGTCTACGTGGCTGAGATCCATTGGGTGGGAATGTGGGGCCCACTTGGGCGAACCCATGTTGGTGTCGCATTTTTCATCATCAATTCAGGCTAACCCAACTTGGGAAGTCCTCTCTGGTGATCCCACCTGCCAACCCAACTTTTAATGTGACCCTCAGTTGGGTGCTGGTTGAGCCTATTCAACTTGGCAAGCTGGTTAAAAAAAAAAAAAAGGAAAACAGCAAAAAACGGAAAACTTTATAGAGCCACCACTTTTGTACTTCAAGCTTGTGAGCATAATAACCTAACACTACCCAAGAGTAGGGCTCAGAGTTGCAAAACATACCATGAATGAATGGCTAGCTTTCCTGATTTTCTTTTATTTAGTGGCATAAGAATTGCTATTTATTTACATTTTTTTCTTTTCTAGGTAAAAATAAAGTGGTGATTTTTAAGATTTCATTTTTAATTTATTACCTTCTTCTTCACTTGTATTTTGAATTTACTCTTTTTTAGCTTAGTTGGTTGGCCCAGTAGTCCGAACATAAAAAATAAAGAACCACCACCAAATTTGATAAAAACTGTGGAAGCGGGCACCTTATCTACAAGGCCAACCCTCTATTCTCTCAATATGCCTTTTACTTTACGCTATCATACTAATAGTAGGTCCAAAATGTGAATATGATGGACGTTGCTGCCCTAGGTTTGAGTTAAAGACTTTAATAAATGATAAACAGTCATATCATGATAGGTTAGCTTTTATGCTTTCAAAATAAAAAAGCAAAGAGTTTTTTTTTTCTATTATTCATTTCAAAATAAAAAAGCAAAGAGTTTTTTTTTCCTGTTATTCAATGGCATGAAAATGCTTTTTCTTTTTTTATTGCTTTTTTAGGTAAAAAGAATTGGTGGTTTTTGGAATTTCATACGTTTTAATTTGACACCTTCTTCTCTGGTATTTTGAATTTATCCTTTACTTTACACTACTATACGAGTAATTTTTTCAAATAGGCCCAAAATGTGTACATCGAGGAACTGGTGGGGGTGACAGGCCTTGACACATTGCTACCCTAGGTTTAGGTTGAAAACTTTAATATACTCCATAATGTACATTTATGGGCCTGTTTCTCCAGAAGAATGTTTGACGGGCCGAGAACTAGTTCAAGATTATCTTACATGAATGAGTTTGGCTCCAGTTTGGCACGCCCATATTATTCAGAATGGTGAACACAATGGAACCTGACAGTCCTTGTTTCACTGCTACCCTAGGTTTAGGTTCTAGACTTTACAAATCCTGTACTCTGTATGTAATGCACATGTATGGGCTTTTTTCGCTTTAGAAGTACTTTCAATAGAAATTCCGGCTGTTTACAAATCTCAGAATTCCTATCAAAATGTTTAAATTAAAGAACCTCAGAGTTCTTAAATGAACAAAATCAAGCATATTTAAATTCTTGCACCCATTTTGAAATTTTTAGAAATTTGAAATTTCCGCGGGTTTATGGGTACTCCAACAACTTCAATTTCTAAAGGCGAGTTCTACATGCAACATTTTCTAAAAGGAGCCCTCGACTTGTAATTGTTAAGAGACTGACCTGGCCTAACTTGCTTTAAATTTCTAAGAGTAAACCTCATGTACCAATAATTTATCCATTTGACATAGGAAATTCTCCTTAAGTGGCCTTTCACAGGAAAAATAATGTGTAATAAAAACTTAGGATTTCCAAAAAAATCTGCTCCCTTCCCACCTTTTCATCTAAATTTTTTATGATCTATATACTCCTAGTTTTATATGACACATATATAATATGACACTTCTTTCAAATGCACATTTGCCTTTCTCCTTTCTTTTTGGGTAGTTCTCCTTGAGATACCTTGTAGGCAACAAATTCCCCGGCAGGAAGGGTAAAGCCCAAGACATCTTCACAGTAAAAGGGAAATCCTAACGTTTTGCCCCAAGACAGCTCACCCAAAATAAAAGAAAAAATTCTACTCACAAAACTTCAGGTCTTTTCATAATGGCTAGCTAGGATGTTATCCTTTTTATCAGTTCTTAGATTAGTGGCGTGTAAATCTCTCTTAATATAATTATTTATGATTCTGTTTCGAGTCATTCTGCACATTCATCTTCTCAGTTATGGGAAAATATCTGCAAGAAATAATATCTGGTGTATTTCAGATCATTAAAATAAAAAAAATAAACTAAAAAAATAAAAAATATAACAAGATAAAAACAAAGGACAGTGGGAAGACAGCACATATAAAAAGTAAGAAATAAATGAATGCTAGATAAGAAAAAGGTAACCACTGCCCTTCGTTTGAAAAATCAGGATTATATGAGGAACTGCCCCAGGCTGAGCGTGAGTGGGCCGTTTGAATGGTAAAGCTATCCAACTTAGCTCTAGTGATTTTTTTTTTAGATGTAAAGTAAATTTCTTTAAAAGAGATAGAAGGTACAAATGGAAAGGCAAAAAAAGAGTGAATGTACAAGAGAGATATACCTCAATTTAAATTACAATAACATAATAATCACTTCCCACAGTATAGTCATCTCAACCCCTTGTTTGTAAAGAGCATCTGCCATAAAGTTGGCCAATTTAAATTCATGTCGAAAGTCAACATTAATGAAAGAAGATAAAGCACAAATTTTATTGAAGAGGAATTAAAATTTCTAAAGATTCACCTTTCGATTAGACACATATAAATTTATATTAAAAGAGTAACTTTTTACAATAAAGCTTTCATGAAAACATCTTGAGAAACACCGAAGAGCTTTCAAGATAGTCAGCACTTCCGCTTGATTAGAGTCGCAAACACCTACATGCTTAGAGAACGTAAACAAGACTTTCCTTTTGTTATTATGAAGCACCCCTCCGATATCCACAGGCTTACTCCTTGCAGCTCCATCAAAATTTGTTATTATGAAGCACCTCTTTGATATCCGCAAGCTTACCCCTTACAGCTCCATCAACATTATTATTAGCTAGATCTAGTGAATGATTAGTAAATAATCTTGGTTGGAAACCCTTCTTCTCCATGATTTTTCTCCCTAAGATCCCTCTTAGTATTGGTAAATATTCAAAGATAAATTGAATTTATCATGATGATATTATGCTGATACTTTTTAAAAAGTACCATGACATTATAAAGATAAATTCAAAATATCGGGACTATTTGCAAAATGGACCTCAGGTGCATGTGCAGTTGTTTTTGTCAATCTTATAAAATCCACATAGTTATGCATGCTCGTTTGATTGTCTACTGGTGAAAATGTCTCTCGAATCAGATAAAACAGCATTTGACTATCACATAATGCTTCATTAGGATTATTTTTACACTTTTCTGGGTCTACTTACAATTCATTGTCAAAGAATAATTATTATTTTTTTTTTATAGTGGGTCTTTCTTAGATTTCAACCACTAAGCACGGCTTCTTACCCCGCAGTTCTTATCCAATTGCATAGGGATCAACCCTAAGCAGGCCACCTTCCCCATCATAATGCTCGTCCCTCATTGGAGGTCTTCTTCCTATTGACCACCCATGGAAGAATTGATCACCCATGGATTCAATAAAACTAAATAAATAATTTCATATAAAATTAAAATTTGAGACTCTAGAACTGAATCTTGGAATTATCTGATCAAAGAATATTTAGCACACCCGCTTTATCAATGTCTCCTTGACATGCAACCTACCCCCCTTGAGTTCGATTTTTGGGGCAAATGCCACTGCAGTGGGCACTTCCACAGATATGATGGGTCTTGTCAAACATCTTTCTTACTTCCTCAGAAGAGATCTGAGACGTTAGTAACGCCCATCTTTTAAATTTTTTTTCTAGCAGTAGTGGCAGAAGCCGTATCTAATAACCACCAATAACAAATCTACATTCTGATCATTTGAGATTCGTGCACATGTTAGAGATGCAATGGGACTTGTTCAATCAACTAAACTTATAGTCTGAGCAATAAAGGTTAAACGAGATGGTACATTTTCAGGACCTCTAACATATAATGTAGCTTGTGAAAGGCAAAAGAATAATCTACAAAACATTTTGGGTGGCACAGAAACCAGAAAACACAATTTACGGGATCTCTGCTCAACTAATTGTCATAATTGCTAGTCAGAGAAGGCAGAACGGTTCTTCCCACCAGAACCTACTTTGAATTATTGCACCATGCAAAATGCAAAGTGAATAACCAGTCATGTTGCCGAAATCTTCACAGTTGCACTCTAGTAAAAATTAAACAAGACTGTGGATAGACATTAAAATCTTTTATCTGCTTATTACAAAATGGGGGTCGCATATATTATGTTAATAAACAACACCGTTGTATCACCCTTACACATGGATCAATCAAAGATACAGTAAAGTCAGGCCGCCTGCACCCCCTCTTCCCCCTTCAAAGAATCAATTCTCCTCATCTTAAAAAATAATTATCTCACATCATCCTAAAACGTTTAAATGCGCAGAACCCAAAATCCCAAAACAATGCCAATCCGAACAACTCACCAGCCCAAGGCCAATTTTCAAAGATCAAATTTGTCATAGCAGTGACGTTCTAATGAATCTCCAAGCACCACACAGTATGCAAGATAGTTTAAGACCACCTTGAGTCAGACACTGCACACCCCTTGTTTTACAGGGGATCAAGTAACTTTTGCGCCTGTGAAGAAATGCCGCTTCATTGGCTGCCCTTTATCCTCAGAACAAAGCACTCCAAACAGCTCCATCTCCTTCACCACATCTTGCATGGACATCCTTGATTCTCTCCACCGATTTACAGATCCCACTGCAAGTCCAATCAAATGATGCAATGCATACATTTCCAGCCTGTGCCTTCCATTCACAATCTGCAGATTAAAAGGCAATGAATGATTGTCATGAAGTAGGTAACATTGCTCAAATCTTCAAATAGAGACTTCCACCAACAAGCAATAACAGGAGATCCTCAACCCAAGAATATGCTGGGCCTTGAGTATGTACAAGTGGGTTTTGGCAACCCTAGTGGATAATTATCTAGGTTTTTTGTGTGGGTGTAGTTAGGTTTTTTTTTTTTTTTTTTTTGTGGCGAGGAGCGGGGTGGGGGTGGTAAGAATCCTAACACCTTTGACAATTGGCATTAAATTTACCATATTTTCACATTCAATAAGAACCATCTTTCCATCTAGGATATTTTCTGGTATGGTACATCCATTGTGCTAGGGCCCATCATTTCTGCAGTTTGGATTGCAGAACCTAGATCCATCTACAGCTCAAAAGGAAAAGGATATTTCATATCCTTGGTTGAGGATCATATCCTTCCATCTAATCCTACCTGGTGGAGTACCACAGCACATGTTGCGCTCATCAATATGTTCAACTTCAAGTCCAATAAACCAAGAACCAAGTGACACATCTTCATTGGCATATTTGTGCAAGATGGGCCTGCATACACAATCATGAGGTCCTTAGTATATATTGTCAGTAACAGTCTAAACCATATGAGAAACCATCACATTCTTTCTTACTGGTTTATTGAAATGTATGTGGCCAAATCCTTTGAGATTGCATAAACCTGCCCAGTTGCATGCCTGAAGTACTTGTTTCCTTCTTCCCCAAATTTCCAGTATTCAGGCTCATGATACTTCACATTCCTATAGAAAGAAATCGTATCACACCAATGAATGAGGTGAATGCATGTTGAATAGTCTTCCCACATTAAACAGGAAAAAAAAACACTGAAAGTATTACTTTTGAGACAAAACTGGTCCAGACTTCATGCATCCCATGTAGACTCTGGGCTTTGATCTGTGACGGGCAAGAGATGCAGCTAGCATACCTGAACACGCAGTAAAAGTCAATGGGACCTAGCAATAATTGATGTGAAAATAAGAACGGTCATACGTACGAAGTTACGAAAGGATTCATTACCTAGATTCACATGAACATCATCATCCACCTTGACATAGAACTCAGCATCCCATATTGCAACTGCAGTGGAAAAGAAAGTCTTTGTTTTTGCAGATAGTTCATGATACCCCTCAACATGCTCCTACAATAATATAGTCAACAAATGGTAAGTGAGGCACAAACTTGTGCATCTATGGCCAAAGTTTGAATTTGAATACAACAGCTCTGCTAGACCTTTCAATTGCAGGCAACATCAGGATGGCGCCTAGCCCAGCAGATCATGTGATAGAAAGATCCTAACAACCCAGGAAGGACCTACTAAATTTGGACCATGGGAGAATATCTTAACATACATTTTGTGGTGACCAATTAGATTGTTAGGATTGTTCAATCAGTAACTCGGTCCTTCTAGTTTAATTAGATCAATGATGGAATCCATGTTTTGGATTGTATGGCTAAGTGCTGACATGCATCAACCACATATGTGCAGTAGATGACTTGCCACCAAGTGTTTGTGGCAGATATATGAATCTAGTCCTACACCAAGAGGAAATATCACCATACCAGTCTAAGAAAGTCATTATGCTGAGCCTCTTCTGAATCAATGGCCCGATCTAAAATGCTGTTGGAAGTGGCACTGCATTAAATAGTGCAATTATTAGCATCTCTCAAGTGGAACATGAGCATAAGATGGTGCATCTGTTGGATCAATCATTGGTAATATCAATTCATTAATATAGCACCAACAACAGCATAGCATTCACATCATGACAAGAAACCACAAAAAAGGGGGAAAAAGATTTATTAATCTAGTATGCTTCGAAAGACACTTTAGGATATTGCTTGTAGATCTATTTGCAGCAAAGTAAAAGCATACAGATTTAATTGATTATCGGTATTCTGAACAGTCCAAAAATAAAAAAGGATGCACCAAAGATGTGGTTTGGACACAGTTATATTGTTCAATACATTAAGGCATAAATGGTTAGATTTTTTTCCTAGTGCTTTGCTATCATAAAAAAAATTGTAGATTATAGAATTTCTTATAACAAGCTCAAGTTATTCTCTTTAGCATAATACAGCAGA
This sequence comes from Sextonia rubra, assembly GCA_037013555.1. Taxonomy (NCBI): domain Eukaryota; kingdom Viridiplantae; phylum Streptophyta; class Magnoliopsida; order Laurales; family Lauraceae; genus Sextonia; species Sextonia rubra. The sequence continues at coordinate 55,287,963 of JASUAD010000013.1, read as the reverse complement.
CGAAAATGGAAATACATGATTCACGGGTACATACTACATATAGACATATAATATACTTCTCTTGTTTCAATAACACCTTTCCCTTCATAACTTCCAGGATGCCTCATTCTCCATAGTTTTTTTATGTTTCTTTACTTTTTATATTTGGGGTGAGAGGTACTATCTTTAATTCTCTCCCTCTCTTTCTTATCAAGCTACACCTCTCACCATCTCTCACGACCTCAACTGCCTTTCCTCTATAATTTCTGCTTCATCTCTTCCTTCAGTGAAAGGTTGTTTCCCTCCCAGTCTCCCTATCTTATTGCGTGTTGGTTGTTCTCATCTGTGGAATTGGATCTGGAACTGAACTTGGACATGCAAATCTGAATGGATCTAGAGCCAGATCCATGTGACTCTGGTCTATATCTAGCACATTGACAGCCCTAACCCAAACAACTAGAATAAATTACTATGAAAAAAGCATTTAGTAAGGTTATGAGAATGAATCACACTTTACGTATGTGACAAAAAAAAAAAAAAAAACATTACTCAATGCCTTCTCTACATTAAAGTAGGATAGAGGAACTTTGTCTGAGATCTAATCATCACCATGTATATGCACATTAAGATCCACCATTTCAGGGTTTCACAAAACTGATACCTGCTTTAAGTGCGATAACCTTTTCAACTTTCTAGGTCCGTATTTTAACATCCAAAGGAGTAATTCTGAAGCAAAAACATATTCCACTTCTTTTTAGTAAACATGACACTATTGGTTCAGGGCACAAACAAGAGTACATTGTCCCCATGGACTTGATCCCAGGGCCTAGACCCCCTCATGATGGGTGGTATTGGTGCCTAGCCAGTTTTCTAGTCATGCCAATGGCTATTCCTCATTGTTTTACATAGGCCTTTACAGAATATTAGAATGTATAATGTTTTTCTGATTCTTCTTTTTAATTCCCTTCAAAAAAATTGAAGGGTCGGCCAAGTGATCTACCGGAATGACATGCCTAACCTACAGCACGAAGAATTCATTCAGTGAGCCAGGAAGAGGTTGAATTTGTAAGTGAACCAAAAGCAAAATTCCCAGCTATCCAGCTCCCACCTCAAAGCATTTTAAATTGTGGGGCCCAAAAGTCTTCGACTGGAGTACTTTCCCAGCTAAGAACAAATTAAAGGACCACCTCCAGGATGAACTATAGCTTGATTGTTGTGCTGACTTCCAGTTCATATCAATTTTGATCACCCATTTTTTGGGCAGTAAGGAAAAGAGTTAAACAGAAAGAGATTATTGCTGCAAACATTATACTAGCATCATACCCACATATCAGTGGGTTGATTCAGATTGACTGATACATTCCCCACCATCAGAAGTTACAGGGTTAATACTTGATTCCATTCACTAAATATTGAGGACAGATGTGAAGCAACTCGCAATTGCAACAGGCAACAACAGAAAGAAATTAATAACACCCTGCATTGCAGGAAAAACATACAAGCACAGAAACAGGGCAAGAAGATCAGAAACAAAAGGACTTGAGATTGCATAGTCAATCAAATACCTGTGTCCGATCATGAAACGGATGACGATTCCCTTTTCATTCTCCAATTGCTGAAGCTTTTCTCCTTGGGGCATCCACGTCTCTCTCACGGAATCCCTCCTCTTCCTGCTGCTAAACGCGGTGTTTATCCCAATCACCACAAACGCCTTCTTCTTCGGTTGCGACGACGCTTGCTGCAGATGGGGCGAAGCGTCGAGGCCCGACATCTCCTGCGCGCTCCGAGTCGCAGCGAGCTCCATCTGAAGCGTGGAAATCGTCTTGTCCAAAGATCTAACACCCAACCCCCAATTCCAATCCATGTCAACAACACATTACCATGTGTAAGAAAAACCAAGAAAAGGGAATCCCCCCACCCCACTCACTGAATTGCTTCATGCGTCTTGTAAACCTCCCCCATGATATCCTTAGCGTGCCCAAGCTTCTGATACATGAAAACCACAAGATTCAGCTCAAAAAAAGCAGCTTCTTCGACATCACTCCAACGATAAAAAACAAAAACTCAATTCCGCAGTCACAAACCCGTTTGGTGGTGCAATCCTCGGACACTACTTGCAGCTCCTGTTTGTGCCTCTGCCGGGAGATGATCTGATGGTTGGATTCGGACGGAGCCCACATCCTGCAGGAAAAGATCAGATCCAAGCAAGCAATGGTAATCTCCCAAACATTCTAACTAAACCCTAAACCTAACCCTAACCCTAACCCTAGTTTGAGGATTAGAAGATTCCATGTTATCGGTAATTAGAAAACGATGATTCCTAGCCAAACAAGAGAAAGCAAGGAAATGCGGACCTGTTAGTGAAAAGCATTCCTAGAAAGAAGCTGGAGATGCAGAGAATGAGAATCCATTCCGGGGAAATCCTCTTCTCGTTGCTTCGGCTCCTCATTGCGTTTCTTTTTTGTATCTTTTCCAAATCTGCCCTTGTGTTTCTGTTGTATTCTATTTCCTCTGTAAATGTTACGGAGGAAGAAGAAGAAGAAGAAGAAGAAGAAGTGGAATTTCTCCTTCCGCGTTGGGCCGTCAAGGATGACGACTAAGTGCCGGGTGCAAGTGCAACGTCTTCACGGCGTGAGTTGCCGTTAGCGTGTCGTGCTGGAAATGCGCAGAGAGGGAAGCGAAGGGAAGGGAAGGCTGACACGGCCCACTGTTTTTGTGTTGTCGTGTAACGACACCTGTGATTGTGATTTCGTTTCGGGTCGGCGACAAAAGGCACAGATCTTGAAAATGTGAGCCAGGGGGGAATGATTATAATAAAATCGAAAGTGTCCAGATCGTGTGTAGGCGGCTCACGCAAAGTGTGCTGCTGGAGGCTCCGTTTTTAGTGATCATCAATTTGAAATTGGCCATCATCGTCAATGATCCGATGTTCACTGTTTTGCATTTGAATGACTTGGATATTTGAATTGAGGAGTCAATTTTTTAAAGGGTAAAACTTATTGTCCCCTGATAAGATGTTAGGATAATCTTCAGATAGGCTCAAATTTTGTACACAAGTGGCCACCAACTCGATGAAAAGATCCCCACCTACCTAACCCAAAGCGGCGCCTTACGTGGGCTATGCACACGGGATAAGCCTTCACCTTTCATTTATATATATATTATAAATATAAATAATCAGTAAAAAGTATTTCTATGGGAAATTTATAGTTTTAAATTAAAATTAGGGTGTGGATCTAAAATCATGGAAGAATTCAGCACTATAAACATTGGGACATCTGGTAACGTGAAGATGTAAAATTATACTTATTTAAGCATCAAGGAGGGAGGTTTATGAAGGACGCCACATCAGTACTTTTTTTTTTCTTTTTCTCTAGACCACAATGTTAGCATTCCTAAAAATAATATGTGGCACCCAAAATACTAACTTTTCTATGCCCACTCCCTTTACCACTTCACTTCCCTAAAATCTCTCCTTTCTTTACCACCATTTTCAATTTTTTCCTAAAATGTCTCCCTTATCCACGCACCTTATTTCCATAAAATTCCTACCATTTAATAGAAGGCAACCAAATCTAAAGGATAAAGTCATACGACACTAATTTCGATTTTCAAACCAAAATTAAATCTCCTTTTATTAGGCACCACAAAATGTGATCCATTTGTATATTAAAAGGGACAATTAAAAGGTTGATACCATACCCAAATTGAGGAGTCAGATCCTGTTTCCACACCAGAATTGATGGCCACAAGGCACCATCCCAAACTAAGACTCAAAATATATATAGTGATAATATCATGATCATATAAGAAATGCACACAATGACCGTGATATTAGAGTAATCATGTCCTTTGGCATATTTTGTATGTTGGTGTGGCACTGTAAAAAACTCTTGTCTTTTCAAAAGTAAATCCTAAATTTTTTACAAGCCAATTGTTTACTCTCCACATTCTACAAATCGAAACCCCACTACTTGATGGCTGATGGCTCTCTCTCTCTCTCTCTCTCTCTCTCTCTCTCTCTCATTTATCTATTTCATTTCTTCCTGTGTAAAGTCTTTCCTGTATCTCACCATGTAAATAAGGGAGAGATTTGCTTGGGGTATTTTTTGTAGGGGAGAATGGAGACAAGGAAAACATGTAGATGTTGGAGAGAAAGAATTGAGTTTTGGGGGAGGGGGGGATTTTAGGGTGTACAAAAATGTTTTTGAATTTTCATCAAAACCTCTCCCTAAAGCCTTCCCTCATGTTAATGAACCTAAAATATCTCCATCCTCAAGGCTTCCTACCACCGTTTTACATATTATATATCTTATTTTAATTAACTCATAACACATTTATACAGTCCCTAGGGACTTTTCAATTTCTAAATCTCATATGTCATCTTATCAATATTTCGAATACCAAAAGTAAATGAAGACCACCATTTCTAGGATGTTTTTCAGAAATTGCATTTAGAGTGTGTAGATTGCACACCTTTAGGATTTCATCATTGGATTGCCCTTTTCTCTTACAGATTTAGTTGTGTGGACCATCAAGCAAGTTTCTCTTTTATCATACATTTATGTTTTACTTGATTTTTAATGTCTAAAATGTCTCTTTATCTTATTGCACACCTTTGGATTTCTAAGTTGGATGTTGATGATGAAAAAATTTCAAAGAGTACGCACATCAAAATATAAACTGTTAATCTCTTTCTCTATCCCCTATCCCCTTTGGATTTCTTTGTTGGATGTTGACGAGGAAAAACTCACAAAGAGTATACACATCGAAATATATTATCTATCATGCTAATCTCATATATTAATGCATTTGAAAAATATTTCTCTCTTTGCATTATTTTTTTTTTCAACAACTTTGTTATTTGCTTATTATTTATGATATAATTTTGTTAAATTTATGAAATTGATCCACTTGAAAGAAATTTCTTTAATTAAAATTTGGTCTATAAAATAAAGTCATAGGAAATAATTAATATTTTTTTAGTTATTTTTATTATTATTTGTTATGTTGTTGAGTGAATTTCAAACATTGTATCTTTCTTTTTCTTCTTTTGATATATGTTTATATGATTATTATTGATATTATTCTTCTTCTTCTTTCCCTTTTTCTTTTTTCCTTTAGTAGTTTTTTGGGTCTTTTTTTATTTTTTGTCTTTACTGTAGGCTCAAACTAATGCATCCACACACACTTAGGATTTTTTTATAATATTTTTTATTTGTTTAATAAGACTTGAAATACTAAGTTTATTGAGTAAAGTAGTTTAGCTTTTGGCTAAGCTTATCTAGAGTATTTTTCTCTAAAATTTCTTTAATTTATTTTCTTATCTTATATCATTAATATCTTAAAGAATTTTATAAATAATAGATTTGTTCTTTTATATTTATTTTTCTTAATTATTATTTAAATTTTAATATATTTTCATTTTGGGCTTGCTAGTCATATATTAGAGTGTTTCACTTTGTACCTCCGTAAGGCAAAGATGGACACATTGGTCATTGAGTTAGATGTAGATGATGAACGGCTACAGAACTACAAGTTTTTTGCAGGAGGCCAGCCCACGAGTCTAAAAATGAAATCCAAATCTAGCCTACTGCGATTTGGGTCATATCAGGCCTAGGATGACCTAGCCCATGAGTAACCATAGGTGTCAACTCTTTAATTTGAAATTAAAGGCACCAACTTTTACCACTTCTTTTTTAGTGGTAACCAGATCCAAATATAATACAACTCAATACTCACTCAACTCACACATATGAGATAATTGAGATTTACACATGCAATGATAAGATACAACTCACACATATCAGGTAATTAGAATCCACACATGTGAGGGAATAAGAAACAACTTACATGTGTGGGGTAATAGAGACCCACACATGAGAGGTAATAAGGACTCCCACATGTAAGGGAACAAAACACTACTCACATATGTGAAGTAATCAAAACCAACATATGCAGAGGAGGGAGAAGACAAGGTTTGAACCCCACCCCATTGTAGAAGATTTAATTTTTTAAAAATAAATTTGGCACCTATCACTAGCTATAGGTGTTTGAATTTCACATTCTTTTTAAAACTCATGCTAAGATATGTGTCGAATTAGTTTTTATTTCCATTTTTCAAAATTGTTCACTAACCTTAACTATTCAAGCTTAATTTTCTTTTCTTTCAGCAAAAAATTAGTGCAAATTAATAGATATATAATGACTATTTATTATTTTTCAACTTCAACCACTTAAAGGTGCAAATACTTTTTTTTTATTTAATCCTTGGGAAATTGTCAGTGCCCATTATCTCCCACTAAGTTAAAAAAATGAACGCCATCATTAGTGATCCTATCGAAGTTATTTTGAAAAAGGAAATTATATAACTCAATTTCTTTAGTTTCACACCCTTGGGTGTAGGCTAGCACTAAAGCATGGGTTTGCTCTCTGGAGTCTTGTATTTAAATCCTCCAAATTTATCCGTTGGACGTGCGGGTGAGTGTGCACCCGAAGGATTAGTTTTGACAAGTTAATACCACAGGGATGCGTTCATAGTATGATAAAAAAAAAAATATCTTTTGTTTTCCCGGCTCTCCAATATCATTCTTCCCACTTTTCCAGGGAGAAATTTTGGCTATATCATGTTTTGAAAGCTGACATAAAAGTTTGAGGAAATCATTCCAAAAGGCAAAAATATCAAAAAGCCACCAGTATCCCTGAGCAGATGCCCCGGTGGGGCTCACCTGGACCCCATTTATCAATTCATTCTTGTCATACCCACTGCCTACCCGCTCCCTCTCAATGTCACGGATTCCGTGAGTTTTATACAGATTCGAATAAAATTGACTTTTGAGTTAAATTTGAACCAAAAACATGGTTCACTCTAAAACCATTAAATTTAGAGGGCCATGAATGCAAAGGTTATAGAATTTTAGGACATGCTTGTATAGCACTTTTCTGCAAAAAAAAAAAAAAAAAGGGATAATTTTCTTCAAAAAAATTATTTTTAATACATTTGGTACAATATAATTTCGCAGAATCACTTTTCCGCAGCGTCACCACCACGTTGAGCTTTTACTTGAAAATGTTAAAACAGAATTCCTATAAGGGATCATCGAAATTCTGTTTCCATAAAAATATTTACTCTCTTCCCATTTCATTGTGGTTTGCAACCCCATATTAAGGCTCCTCCCTCTTTATCTACTATGATGTCCCTCAATTCTCTTCCTATTTCAACAATCTCTACCTCTTTTTGTACCCTCCACCCACCCTTTCGCCCCTCTTTTTATAGTTTTCACCAAATATTCCACAATTACACTAAACAACAATATCTCCATTTCACCAAGGAAAAACATTTTACACCAACTTTTATATTTTCGTAGAACTCTTTTCATATAAAATTCATTTTCATGGACTTAGCTAAGTGACAATTTTCTCCTTCTACAAAAAGGGTATGTACACAAACATGCTCTCAAAGAAATAATATCATTATTCAATCCAACTCTCCCCTTTATACAAGAGAGAGAGAATAACATGAAGTGATAACTTAAAATTTAAATCCAAATTCTTATCCCTAAAATACCTAACACCTACTCTTTATCTCTAACAACTCATCCAGTTATCTCTAACATTCCCCCTCAATTAGATGATCCTTTCTAAGAAAGGATCTCTAAATGTTAACATAAATAAAATTAAACCATGCTATATCTCAAAGGTAAATCATAATTTTTGTTTAACTAAAAACCAATCTTCAGTCTTCTTAGCAATTACCGCCTGTCTGTGGATCCATCACTATTGCAACTTGCTCCTTTTTTTTATGAGAATTTCGATATCAGTAGTGTGCTAAATCAAATCTGTCGAGATTTTTTCAAGAAGCTTCGATCGTAAAAAATAATGCAATTTAATAAAGATTGTGAGATCGTAAGTTTTAAATACCTAATGTACAAATGAGGGGAGATTGACGATGATCATCGTAGTAAGATAAGACTGTGCCCGACTTGATTGTAAGATCATCATCAAGCTCAACTCTGATATCATATAAAAATTTAAGAACACTTTATTGAAATAATAAATTATCGTAAGCTTTATTCAATCCAACTCTCCTCTTTATACAAGAGGAGAGAATAACATGAACAAATAACTTAAAATTCAAATCCAATTTCTTATCCCTAAAATACTAAACACTTTATCTTTATCTCTAACAACTCATCTGTTTGTCTCTAACATAACAAACTTGAAACTTTATATATGGGAAATGGGTTAGTCTTGTCTTGAGTCTTTTAACCAAGGCCCTCACCAGGTAGGCCACAGGTTGTCTCTGAAGGTCTCCATGCAAGATATCACAGTTCAAAGATAAGTACCTGAATGATTGAATAGGAGGACTACATCATATAGGTAAGGTAAATCAAATTCATACTTGCTTTCAACTTTGTTTTACATTTTGGCTGTTTCGGTCTCTTTATCTTTTTCTCTTTTGTTGTTTGCTCTCAACTTTGTTTTACATTTTGGCTGTTTCAGTCTCTTTATCTTTTTCTCTTTTGTTGTTTTAATATATCGCCCTATTTCAAGAAAAAAAAATCCAAACTATTTAAAAGATGTGTCTACCGGTGCCTACCATGTTGATCCATGATTGACTGCGCCATCGCCGTTTGGGTTGGTTATTTTTCAACAGTATGGTTAAGCCATTCATTATCCAATTTTTAGTAAATTTCAAAAAAAATCATAAAACAAAATTCATATAGAAAATGAATCCAAACTGTCAATTCAGTCCTCTCTCTATTTGGTTCATCAATACCCATCTCTATTTGGTTCATCAATACCCATCTCAAATTTCTAAGTTATAATTAAGAGTAAGATTGTCTGTTGGATTGGACACAAAATAAGTGGCTAAATTTTATCAACCCAAGGTGAATGTAACACGTATTAGTCTGAAGTTTCATATAGTTATGGGGGGAGGCAACATCCATTGGACATCCTAAATGATGGATCCGGATGAGGAGACTCCGTCACGCGGCCGGAGATCTATGTGCGTTCCGGTGATGGGAAGCTCCATGGATCTCTTCGCCTCTTGTCTTTCCTACGGGAATGGAGAGAATAATAGTGTTCGTCCCAAACCCTAGGGCTCCCATATCCTTATATAAACAAGTTTCGAAGAGTCACACTTACTAGAGACATCTTCCACCAGAAGCCCACATCCACTGATCCTATTGGGAGTCTTATTATGGGGCCCAGGTCAAGTCTTACACTAAAGTGGGATTGCATCTCTGTTGGCATCTGCCCTACTTGATCTGACGTGGGACCTGTGGCATGCGGGCCACATGATTTCCTACAATCTCCCACTTGGCACGAATGCCATATACATCAAACATTTCTTAGTTCCATACGCAGCACATGCCTTGCAAAAACCTCTGCAGGCAAAGTCTTGGTGAGAGCATCAGCCATCAATTCTTCTGAAGGCACATAAAAAATTTCTATATCATTCTTTTCAGCCTTCTCTCTAACAAAGTGATATTTTATTTCAACATGTTTTGATTGGCTGTTAATCCTTTGCTCATTCACCATAAAAATGGGCGACATACTGTCTATGCTCATTGGGACAGGCTCCTTCTCATTTATTACCTCCAAATCACACAGGAAGTATTTTAACCAAAGAGCCTCCTGAACTGCTGTACTGCAAGCTATATACTCTGCTTCGGCTGTTGACATAGCCGTGGAGGTCTGTTTCTTGCTACCCCAAGAAATTGCACCTCCTCCGAGGGTAAACGCATAGCCTGTTGTTGACTTTCTCTGGTCTAAATCACCGGCCCAATTAGCATCTGAGTAGCCGCACAGTTCCAGGACTTCACCTTGATAACATAGGCAAAGATTCAATGTTCCTTTGATGTATCGCAGAATCCTCTTAACTGCATACCAATGCGGTAATCCTGGGTTACTTAGGAATCTGCTTACGAGACCCATGGCGAATGCAAGATCTGGTCTCGTACACAGCATCGCATACATGATGCTGCCCACAATTTGAGCATAAGGTTTTGATCTCATCATTTCCCTATCCTGCTCATTTGTGGGTCCTTGATCGCTTGACAATTTTGTGCTCCTGCTGATGGGAGTATCAATTGGTTTACAGTTAGCCATATCAAACCTTTTCAACACAGCTTCCAAATAGGATCTCTGTGATAAAGTCAATATCCTATTCGGACGATCACGGGTTATTTCAATGCCAAGGACATACTCTGCCTCACCCATGTCCTTCATCTCGAATCTTGACTTTAACCATTGTTTGATTTCATTTATGGCTTCCAATTTATTACTAGCGATCAAAATGTCATCCACATATAATGACAAATATAAATAACTACTCCCACTGCGTTTAATATAGAAACATGTGTCTACACTATTGGGAACAAATCCTATTTCACATATGGCCTAATGAAATTTTCTATACCATTGTTTTGAGGCCTGTTTTAATCCATATAATGCCCTATTAAGTTTGTACACTTTGTCCTCATGACCTTACACCACAAAACCCTCGGGTTGTTTCATATAAATTTCTTCTTCTAATTCGCCGTTCAAGAATGCTGTTTTTACATCCATCTGGTGCAATTCAAGGTCACGACATGCTACCAATGCTACTAAGGTTCGTATGGATTGGAATTTTACAACCGGAGAAAATGTCTTCTCGTAATCTATTCCTTCCACTTGTGTGAATCCCTTAGCTACTAACCGTGCTTTATATTTATCCAAGGATCCATCCTTTTTAAATTTCTTTCTAAGAACCCATTTACATCCAATGGCTTTTCGATCTTTAGGTAGACCTACCAATTACCATACTTGTTTTTTTTCAATTGATTCCATCTCCTCTCTCATAGCCTCTAGCCAACACTGCGCATCATGCGCTTTGACCGCTTGAGAGTAGGAGGTTGGATCCAAACCTTGCGCGGTTTCCAATAAACTGCAATAATCATCTAGATATGCCGGTTGTTTCCTCGCCCGAATCGGCCTACCAACTGGCTCATCGGGTTGTTCAATCACCTCAAGTGGGCCATGGCCAGGAATTCTAGGTCCAACGTCCTCTTCGTCGGAACCCCCACTTGCTTAAACCCCCTTGCCCATAGAGATTTCATATAATTCCACACTCTGTGGATTTACTCTAGGACTAACCGTCGGATCCTCAAGGAAAAATACATCTTGGCATTCCATGATGATCCTATTATCGTGATCATACACACGATATCCTTTAGAATGTAATGGGTAGCCAACGAAAGAACAATTTTTCTTCGTTTTTGCTTGCAGTTTATGCCTTTCCTGTGGTGGTAGCAGGACATGTACAGGGCAGCCCCAAACTCTCACATGTTCTAATTTTGGTTTAGTACCAGTCCATAGCTCATATGGGGTCTTGGGCACACTCTTAGAGGGTACTCTGTTTAAAATATATTGTGCAGTGTTTAATGCTTCTCCCCACAAATACAGCGGAAGACTCGCATGGCTGATCATTGACCTTACCATATCCATTAAGGTCCGATTCTTCCTCTCGGCCATGCCATTTTGCTGTGGGGTATATGGAATTGAATATTCATGAATGATTCCCTCACGTACACAATATTCTTTAAACAGTTCGGAAGTGTATTCACCCCCTCTGTCAGACCTAATCCTCTTTATTTTCTTGCCCTTTTGATTTTGGACCTCTGCAGCATATGTTTGGAACATTTTTAATGCCTCATGTTTATATTTAATGAGATACACATAACCATATATGCTGTAATCATCAATGAATGTAATGAAATAGTCCTCTCCGGTTCTATTGTGTACATTCAATGGTCCACATATGTCTGAATGAAGTATGGTCAATATTTCAGAACTTTGAGTTCCTTTTGGAAATGGTTTCTTGACCATCTTCCCACTTATACATGGTTCACATATAGGGTACTCAATTTTACCTAGGTCCGGTAAAAGTCCGTCTTTAACCATTCTACTGATTCTGTTTTTATTAATGTGGCCCAATCTCAAATGCCATAACATTGCCAAACCATTCATGCATACATTCACACAAACAGAATAATTAGAAGTGGACTTTATTTCATTATAAAGAATATCCAGCAAATACAAATTTTCAGAAAGAAAACCATGGACTAAAATTTTACCGCGCATTCCAATAGTAACCCCATTATCTTTGAATCTAATTTCGAATCCATTCATTGCCAGCTGGCTCACAGAGATAATGCTCCTCCTCATTGCGGGAGCAAAGAAGACATCGGAGAGATAAAGGGATTTGCCGGTTGGTAAGGGAATTTTGACTTTCCCTATCCCCAACACATCACAGAATGTTTCATTCCCCATGTATATACTTTGTTCTCCGGGTTTCACCTCTTTGAATTCGATAAATCCAGCCTTGGTCCTTGATATGTGTCTGGTGGCTCCAGAGTCAATCCACCAATTCTTATCATTGGTGTCCACCATCATGGACTCAGTGACCATCTCAACATAATCTCTGTATTCTTTGGTCACTTTACCTTGCTGGCTATTCTCACCCTTTTTCTTTTTGCATTGAGAACTAAAGTGTCCAGACTTCCCACAATTAAAGCAAACACCATTTTTAGGCCCTTTTCGCTTTGGATTGCCTTTAAATTTCTTTTTATTTTTCACATTGGCGGTTAACGCACCGTTATAACTCTTAGTTTTAGCAACCATAGTAGAATTTGTAGGTGTTATACCACGGGCAGCCTGCCTTTGTCCTTCAGCAAGTAATTTTGCTTCAACCTCACTAAGGGTTACACCCTTTTGAAGGCTAAGGGTTTGAGACACATTCTCCCACGAAGGTGGAAGACTCATCAGCAAGTACATGATCTGAAAATCTTCGTCCATTTCCTTTCCCAAGGCTGCAAGGTTACTATGTCGGACCGACATTTTATCAATGTGATCCCTTATAGATGACCCCTCTGGCATCTTATAATTGACATATGCGCTAAATGCCTCCATCAGATGAGATTTGGAGGTTTCATCATACTTGTCCATGGCATAGTCCCAGATTTCTTTTACTGTGGTGAAGTGCTCAAACTGTTTCACCAACTCACTGGATATGAATCCAATCAATAAATGCCTCGCTGATTTGTTATCAAAGACCCATTGCTCATATAATTCATGGTCCTCCTTAGGGGCATCATCAGCGGGCTTAGGGACCGAATCGGATTCAATTACATAAGTTAATCCGTCAAAATGCAGTAACGCTTCCATCTGGAGCTTCCACACGGCTAAGTTCTTGCCGTTAAAAATATCAGCCTTTGCAAGATCATGCAGGGCTGATTTGGAAGACATGATTTCTATTTATTTTTTAATTAAAGGATGGGTTAGATACCACTGACCGTACAAGGGGAAAATACCACCCTTTTATCTGAATCACTGGATCGTCTTCCTTTTGCTGCCAATGCGTAGATCTGCTGGCAAGGATTCCGTAAAAGCAGACGGATCGTCGATCTGACTCCGGATGGCCAAGATATCGCAGTTGGAAGATTTGACGGTGATTCGCGCCCGTGCTTGTGTCAGCAGTACGATCTCTGCGTCAGCGTCACCGTCATCGTCACCGTCGTCACGCTTGTATGAGAGTTCCTGGGTCAGCACTTGTAGGTTGGATTAGATCTGTATCGGGTTGAATCCGCCTGACTCAACCTGCAAAAGGGGAGAACTGACCCAGTAGGCAGGCTTGCCAACGATGCTTGGCCCTTGAGGAACGAAGCCTGCGTCAACGATGCGTTGGCGTTGTTGTGGTTTATCACGCCAAATCCTAACCGATCCAAACGCCCACGTCTTCTTGCAGAAAAGCCAAGCAAAAGAAATTTGCCTCCTTTGATTTTATGTAGTTTGGAAAAGCAAAGGAAAACGGCTATTGTCTTTTAATATAAAAACTGTGCCTCTTTGCTTTGAATATAATATTTTGACTGTCGATTCACGTGCGCTGCTTCGTTGTCAGTCGTCGTCGTCTTCCTTCTTCAAGTTGCAGAAACGAAATAAGACCGAGGCTCACATAGCTGAAAAAAAATCCAGATCTACTCTAATCCACGGTGCAGCTGCAAAATCTGAACTGGTAGAATGCACTGCGCCAGGCTCTCATATCAATTGATGGATCCGGATGAGGAGACTCCGTCACGCGGCCGGAGATCTATTTGCGTTCCGGTGATGGGAAGCTCCGTGGATCTCTTTGCCTCTTGTCTTTCCTACGGGAATGGAGAGAATAATAGTGTTCGTCCCAAACCCTAGGGCTCCCATATCCTTATATAGACAAGTCTCGAAAAGTCACACTTACTAGAGACATCTTCCACCGAAAGCCCACATCCACTGATCCTATTGGGAGTCTTATTATGGGGCCCATATCAAGTCTTACACTAAAATAGGATTACATCTCTGTTGGCATCTGCCCTGCTTGATCTGACGTGGGACCCGTGGCATGCGGGCCATACGATTTCCTACACTAAACTGCCAAGAGGCAGATCCCCTTGTGCACATTTAATAAATTTATTAGTGATTTATTAGTAACTAGTGCTTTAATCACATTGTTCTTCAAACAACAACTACTATCACTTTCTTTAGAGGGGAACTCAAATCTGCCGATATTATATGTAAATTGGATGAAACCCCACCTTTAACTTCCGCAGACAAGTAATAGACAAAACTTTAATGTTCTAACTTATAATGGACCGATATAAAACTGGTGTCATAATCAGTGGATCAATGTTGGTTTGAAGCTTTCAAAATCGAAGTAGAAACTCCCTTGTCATATCAGGCCTTATTGTGCCTCTTAAGGATGCTGACACCCATCAAACGAGTGGTGTGAAAAAGGATGGAGCTGTTTCCGGGTTGCTATCAAATTTGCTAGAAAACAAGCACCCATTTTGTCCTATCTTTCTGTTGATGCTGACCAACGGGCATATTAGGGCCTCAATTCACATGACATGAGGCCAAATAAAAAGGCAGCAAAGCAAGCCGAGAGTAAATAGACAAGGAGTTAAAAATTAAGGCTACAAAAGTTAGGGTTGAAAGCAGAATAATTATACCAATGTTAAAGTTGAGAGGCGATAATAGACGGTGGAAATGGGAATAAGTTTTTAGCAGCAACAGTGGGCCAAGGTTCATCAGTTGACATTGTCTTTAGGACGAGTTTCACCGCTTGGGCAGTAACTCCGAAGCAAAGCCCCCAAGATACAACAACCTTCTCTGAATTTACTTGGTCGCATGCCAAGACTGTGAAGGTAAAACTTTAACGTATGTAATGCTCTCAGAAAGTAGACCAGAAAAAGTAGAGAAGAAAAACTAGAGAAGAAGAATATTATCATAAACCCAGGCGCAACAATAAAAGACCATTAAACGAAATTCATAAAAACATTTTAAATTAAGAACTATTAAATAAAATGTTTTGTTTTTTAAATAAATGTCTGTTTAATTAAAAAAATGTTTTTATAATTTTTTGCATTCTATATTGATATATGGGTGCCCCAAGGTAGGCTGGGCTGGGATTTGCACCTCCCTGCGCATGATGATCACACGCCAGGTTAAACGTTTTCCCAATCCGAACCCCCAGGCCAAACTCAACTCGTGCAGCCGCATAGAGCTTGTAGCAAAAGAGCCCAAAGTAATTTGATGTATATAGGACAAAGAACTACATATATAGCCTTGCAAAGCTTTTGCTCATTCCCAATGTGACAAATGTGTCTTTTGCCTCTACATGAAGTAAGAAGTAAGAAGAAAGAAGAAAAAGCATTATGAAAACACATTGAATTTTTTGAAACCCACATAAAAACCAACACAAGGCCCTGTTCGTTGGCAATAATATAGAGTGGGAATTTGAATTAAATACATGGAAATTCATGGTGAAATGAACTCCACCAAAGAATTACTAAAGGGCATTGAGTAGAGAGGCAAAGGATATAAGTTGAATATGTTTATAGGACCTTCACGTTCATAGGTATAGAATTACTACAGTGATGGTTGGTATGTATTCATTTCCCATCTTCCCTTTATTATATTTTCATTAAAAGGAAAGATTAAAGATTATTGGATGCTCATTTTTAGAAAATTCACCTTTGATTTCAATTTTTAACCACTAATGGCATAAAAACTTAAGTATTGCATCCCTCTATATTCTATTGCAAACAAAGTAATTGAAAATTTAGAATTATATTTTTATAACTAATTAAAATTAAAAATATCAAATAATTACTTCACCTCCAATGGAGATAGAATCAAAGAATGTTTTGCACTTGTCTCGGTGGATATAATTACCAGAGGTGTAACTAAGTCTCGCCAACCCAGTTTGCAATTACTGAATTCTGCTCAATAGACCCATTTGTCGGTTCTTGGCTAATAATCAGGCCCAATGTCTAATTGGTCAAGATCTGGACTTTTATCCATCTAAGGACACTATAGGTTGGACAGCCAGCATTAGTCATATAACAGGAAGGCCCAGGCCTTGCCTAATAGCCAGGCTTATGGGCTGGCGCTCAACATGTGGTCCAAAAAATAACTGGCTTGATATCATATCAAGAGCAGACCAGTTTATCTTTCTTTTGGAGTTTATCAAGTATCTAAGTTTTTTGTTTTCTTTGTAATAGTGACCACACTGTGGTAACACAGCTTGAAATTACAATTTTTGAGAGCAAATCGTAATTCTAGGCCAATTGACCTACTCCCCTGGAATAACAAGTATTGAGTTGAATTGGAACAAATGACGCACTTACTCTACCACTGATCAAAAGTACAAAGCCCACCAATTGCCGTTACTACCAGGCTATATTTAATATTGTTTGGGCACAGCAAAAACCTTCCATCATCACACAAACCCATGATGCACAGGCAAATCAAAGCAAGCAATCACATACATAAAACACATACTAAATTTATGTGGTTCTGGTCGGGAAATAGAAACTCCCAGTCTATTGTTATCTCCCTCTTCAGGATTAGGATTCCAATTACATCATATTAAATCTAATAATGTATCATTTCTTAAGCCCTAAAAGGCCCTTGACCCAAATGCATCCAAGCTATCTCAGATAAACCTAAGTACTTAGCCTGGAATACGGCACTTTAACCGAACAAACATAGTTACATGTAAATATTGTCATTTTGACAGCTTTCCAAATACAAATACGTAAATGTTCAAAGATCTGATCAGAAATTGCCATACACTCATGAATCCTTTCAAATTCAATGCTGAGACTTATTAAAGCCCAACGGGCCTATCACAAAGTGAAAGATTCCAACTGCTGCTACTGCCTACTAGAGCTAGCTCTCTCCCCTTCCATGAAAGCCAAAGCAGGGCCAGTGGTCTGTGCCGTTTGATTTTCCTTACTGATGAAAGATGAGATGGCGGCCGCAACTGCAACTGCAAACTTTGGGTCTAACGCAATACCGCCAACATTTTCTGCCAGCAACTTACCTTCTTCAATATTCCTCGATCTCTGATCTGAACCCCATGGGCCAGCGAATTGGAAATTGGTGCTATCACTAGTGCTAGCTGGTGCATTGGGATGGATTACGCTGTTAAGTGCCCATGGGTACTTGAATTTGAGTGTAGAGTGAGAAGGGTCCAGAGAGGTGATCAGTTGTTGTTGATGATCAAGGAAGACCCCTCTTGGAGGGGTTGGATTGATGATGTTGCTGATGGAAGATGAAGGGGCAGAAGTGTTGATCGCATATCCGCCAGGATAAGATGAGCACGCCTGTGAAGTGGGAGATTTTGAATCCTGTCCAGGTAGTAACATGAAAGTGGCTGCTGCGCTTGTTGTTGAAGCCATGGCGGTTGCACCCACAGGCAATGGATGGTTGTGTGTCCCTTCATAGGTTGTGATGAGTATTGACATGTCTTCCATGCACCTTTGCACCTGATTATTGCAACAAAAGCAAAAATAAGAAGATTATGATGATTTAAAGCGGAAAATTTGAGCTGTTTTGAAAACATTGACACCATCGATTTGACTCAATATGGCTAATTTTCAATATGCTGGAAGCTTTTATTCAATAGAATTGACAAAAAAGAACGACCTCTTATCCCATCGGTAAGCAGTGCCAATTCTTACCTACCTGACTAAGATTCAAATCTAAGCAAATATATTTTTCTCATCAGAAGGCTATGTTACCTCATCGGAGGTTCTATCCGCTTCCCTCGTTAGAGGGTTGTGTTATCAAAAAATTGGTGAAAATAATCTTTTAGATATTAGAAAAACTGCCCACAATTCTATGTATCTTGTCTCTTCCCCGCCGACAATTCTATCTTCTATCATATTCTGCAACTAATTATATCAATTTTGTGATTATGTGATTTTCCCTCCAACTCCCTCCACTTTCTTTTTATATTTGTTTGATATTTATTTTTGTTTTATTCTTCTCCTCGCTACAAACAAACAGTAAGAATATTAGATGCAGAAGAAATTTTCACCACAAATGTATATTTAGTCGATCAATAGACAATATACAGAACCTATGAAAGTTAAAATTCAAACGGGTTCCATGATTTGTGCTTAGATGAACCCATCATCATCATCACCTATCCTTACCCCATCAATCTGGTGATGAATCCTTTGATTAAGAGAATTTGTAAAGACACAACACCCATATGAAAATATCAACATGGTTCTGACCTGCTTTCTTACTGGACACCCAGGTGCGACGGTGCAACGATAGTAGGCTCTTGGGCAAGGGTTCCCTTTGGCGATCTTCTGACCATATTTCCTCCATTGGCATCCATCGTTCATCTATTGTCATTTTTTTCAACATCATTCCATTGTATTCAAATCTGAATAATATCAATACCATTAGTCTCAATCGAACTTACAGTGGGTGCATCGCATCTGGCTCTCACTGACACCCGGGACTTGCGATTTGCTGCCGGAGAAGCTATGTGGCTTGTAATGCCTCCCAACTCACTCTTCTGCAATTTATTGTCGTTTGGGACGCATGCTTTCTTCTCTTCCTTCTCTTGTCCTTCATCTTGGTCCCTTTGGCTATGTAACTTTAGTGACAATCCCAAGTGATCAGCTTCTCTAGTTTCATCAACTTGAGATGGCAATTGATTTTTTGTGTTTATACCTTCATCGGCTCCTTTTGTTCCATACTCATTTCTAAGTGAGGGTGACATGGGATGATCCTAGAGACGACAAATTACAAATGAAATAATAAACAAGAGTGGAAGTAGCGTAAAACTCTCGAGTGTTTGAGACGAAAGAGAATTACATTTCCTTGGCCATTATTTTGGGTGACTGAGAATTTCATTTGAAGGTAGTAGTAATCTCTCATAGTTTCTTCTACCATCTTTCTTAATAATTTGTTCTCTTCTTTCATTCGATTCATCTCTGCCTGCAATACAGACAACTATGACAAGTTGACAGTTAGAGAGACAAGGAGAGAGATGGGTTCAATGAGTATCATGGATATTTTTTCATGTACCTCGTCTGTCTTCAAATTTTCTTGTATTGGTTGTTGGGGTGATGCATCTTCTTCTTCTTCTTCATCATCATCATCACCACCAATGTCTTCTTTATTATCATCTTCATCTTCTTCTCCTTGTTCTTCTTTCTCTTCATCAGCTTGAACATCTTCTTCATTTTCTTCGTCTGTTACCTTTAGCGAAAGATCAATTTGCAACATCTTCCCCTTCAATGAGAGATGCTGCAATCTCTCTCTCTCTCTCTCTCTCTCTCTCTCTCTCGCTCTCTCTCTCTCTCTCTCTCTTCTGATGCTGCTTTTGAGGCACCAAAGTCAATTGCCACACATCTCTAAGACGTAGCATTAGACACACAAGGACGCATCTAAGTCTTGACTTTACTCGAATATTTAAATAAATCTCAATTAATACTCAAAACAATAGAAAAAGTAGATTCCCCATGATGGTAGGGAGCGGAGGAGAAGAAGTCTACAACTCCAACTCTCCATGTTGAGGCTAAATTCAAACCGCTCATAATCACTCAAATTTATATTAGATATATGGCATATTCCACTCCAATCTAAGATTGATTATTTGTAAAACATAAAATTCAGCTCATTTAGCTTTCTTATTGTGGACGTGATTGATCCAAGCTGGTTATGACTTGGATTGGAATGAGATTTGAGGCAGAGTAGAGACTAGGTGATGATAAGTTGGTACTTCTTTATTTTTTAATTAGTAGCAACAATTAAATTAAATAATAATATCAGGAAACATTGATGAAGGCCACCATCGGTAAAGGCTACAGGTACAAAAGGCAATAAAATTCATAAGGAAAGCTATCAAGTTACATGACCCATGCACCCCTTGCCTTACTAATAAGTATGTGAGATCATATGCCAACCTCCTAACATGATGAAAGACCACTTGATTTGAAGACAATAGGGCTCTAATCTCATTCAATTAAATTACACTTAAACCTCAGGGATACACAATTGAAGATGAAACCTTCAAGGCTTTTGAATGGTTTAGATTTCAAAAATAAGCACCAATGAACTCATCATGTGGAAAACCCCAAATTTTAATGCACTAATAATTCCCCCCCCCCCCCCCCCCCCCCCCCCCAAAAACCATAGCCATTAGATCCGGAACATAAAATGTTTTATGAATGGACATTTTGGTCATTTGCAGTTGTGTTTTAGTCAACTAATGGAATTACATCTACGTGCGATCAGAGTTTCTTTGGTAAGTCTCATTGAGTATGATCAATGGTACCCCTGCACTGCTCCACGACTTCCACCTTATTTTTGACCATGTGTGTACGTCAACCTAATGTTTGGAATGTAGGGCCCCATGTGGATGGTGTACCACACACCAATCCGAGGCATATGATTATATTTTCTTGATGAATTGGGACTTCTAGACCATTTTCCCTTTTTTGGGAGCCTTTCATCTTAAAGCAAACCACTACATGAGTCATACGATATGGGTGGTTGAATTGAGGAAAGCCGGGCCTCATATGGGTCAATTGGAGCTGTGGGCAAGGAAACTTTCATTATATGATGGAAATGGAACAATGGTCGTCCTAGACAAATGGGTCAACAAGTAAAACGCTGAAAGCCATCTCTAGAAAAGTCACAAATATGGGGCAAGGCATTGTGATTACTGATTATGATCAATATAAATGAAGGGTAACAAATTTCTCGGGTGGAGATTCCCCATGTGGATGGGTGATGTTGTCAGGTTGAAGCCGTGAAATTCAGGTCCCAACTTAATGATGAGCTGCCACCCCTTTAATGTCTAGATCAAGACATTCATTTGGACCTAACTAGCAAAAATTTTCACACCATCTATTCAACTCGTAAGGTTGGAAAACATCATCAAATCTCCAATGAGTTGACTTTGTGATTGGGGACCTCGTTAATTGATCAAGCCAGGAAATGATAGTCGATCAAATGTCTCTTTCTCAGAGTCCGAAAATGGAGAATGGATCGGATGGTGAAGGGTGCTCAATAGCCCGATCCAAGTCTCGCCGTGATTGAGCTAGCGCCTAGTCATGTGCCTGACTTTCTAGCTTGATGGTTAAATGGTGCAGCCAGGTCTCCAAATCTACATGTTTAGCACAAAGGGCCGGACTGTAAAATTTTACAAGTGGATTGGGCCTTTCACGGACTTCTCAAGCACCCAACCAGACCTACCTGGCCAATGAGCACTTGACGGCGGAAGTAGGCACTTTTCAACTGGTCAGTTTTAGGGTATAATAGTTAATTAAAGATCTGGCCCACCAATTTGGTGGACCAGATCAAACCCCACATGCCCCAGTGCAGAGTACTGATTAGGTTTGGTCCCATCTGCTAAAAGGCATGTGTTCCATGAAAGGAAACTAAAAACAAAGGAATGCTGATTTTTTTTATGTATTACAAGCTCTGTACGAAATCCCAAAAACAAGAAAATGGAATCCTCAACAATCTTAATGTCAGCTAGAAGACTCCCGTTTCTCTGCTATCTGTGGTTAGAACAGCTATTAAAAACCTCAGTTTACATGTGTTTTTCCTTCTTTAATCCTTCTTTAACGGCTGCCATCCGTTTAATGGTGCCATAAATCGATGTGTTCCCACTTCCAATGATAAAAAGAGCTATTTAACTGTGTTTTAAATGTGGTAACTAGTTATCCGGCATGTGACATTTAAGTGGGAGAGACTGGGACATGTGATTACATCTCCTGGATTATGAATGCAATAATGCTTAGTAATTGATATATTAGTTTTAGAGAATAATAAAAATAGGATTGCAAAATCACAATTAATGAAGAATAAGAGAATACTTCTTTACATATTTTATCCCAAAACAATGTCAGCATGGGCTATTTTTTAATGCAAAATCAGTTCTTGTGTTAAGACACGCAATGGAATTACTTGTTGAATTGGATTGATGCATTTAAATGCAAGTATAATAAAATGGTATTCGTTATATAAAATTTGGACATTTAATCAGGATGGTCAACTTTAAAGAGGCCAGTGTCCAAGTATCAAACCTCTAGATTTTAAAATTAAGTACATTTATTAAATTATATAAAGAATGCTTCATCTGATTAGATCTCAAAGCTGCCTCACAAGAAACTAGAGCACTTTCTTTTTTTTTTTACCCTTAATCATTATTATATGTTCTTCAAATTGTAAGGGATTAGATATTTGATCTTGTTTGTCAGTGTTTAGAAGCTAAAAGTTAATGAAGATTAATTTATTTAGTCAGAATCAGCTTAATATGGGTTAGATGTGAAGATAACAGTCACCAACCCAAGTGCTAAGTACTGTCAAATGACCGAATTACTCTGAGTTCTGTCAAATCCATGGACTATAAAATAATTTGGCAAAGGGATGGCTCTGTATATTTTTTTTTTTCCTTTTCTAATAAATGCGTATTTCTGTGGATCCAAGGGATGAGAGTAGAACTTAAAGCCTTAGAGAGCAAATTGAAAGCTCAAAAAAATTGAGCCACCGCCTTGACGGCATCATACAACCGACTTTAACTACCTATATACAAGAATCCTAGTGGGTCCTAGCCAAATAGAGGACTCATGGCTCAGGCTAAGCCTCACCATCTAATTATAGTATCATATTGGATCTACTCACCTTGCTGTTGAATCGTTTGTGCCTCTCCAATTTCTATACATAAATATATGTGCACATAGATGCATACAGCTTAGAAAAACTAGTTTCAGAGTACAAATCTGTAAAAATGAGAATTTTCAGATCTTATGGAGGAGATCAGACTTCAAAATCTTTTGAAATGAGGGTTTTTTTATTAATTCAAATTTATAACTACCAACCGTGGATGCAAGCAAATAAAGCAGTAATCCAATTTGGACATTTAGGCCTCTAATGAAAGGATGCATGCACTGTAATAAACATATTATAGGCGAAATGGTCTCTTTATGCGGGAGTAAACCAGCAGCAGCAGCCACTTCCTAGCATGGCATATTCAACATAGTTCAAGAAATGGCCCCATTCGAAGACCAACTGCTGCTAAGAAATGAAAGGAAAGAATGCGCGCCTGAAAGTAACCAGTCGCTTTGGTCATTCCTACGCCAACAACTGAGTCAACGTCTCTCCTTTCCACCCAAAAGAAAAGGTCAACGCCTGTCCTTTTCATCTTCCTTCTCCATTTTTATATACAGCAACTATGGGAGAAGGGATCAGAAAAAAAATACTATAGCAGCTGTAGCGACTTCTGGAATGCCACATTTGCAAAATATTCAATAACAAAATGGAATGGCAGTCGCAGACTTGAAACATGAGGACCCATGAAGTGGTGATCAATCCCATACTGCCATTGATCTAAAAGAGGCCCATAAGCGAAAGTAATCTTGAGAACATCATTTTACCACTACATAAGATGCGTCAGTTCTTACTTGGCTGAGTCACCACCTTTCCTCTTGGAGGATTGTCTCACATCACCCGAGGTCTCCTTCCCTTATCCAAGGGCTTTCTTACCTCACCCGAGGTCTTTTTAACTCACGGGATGGGTTACTCCCACTTGGTGAGTTTGATGGGTCCCAACCCCCTTAGCTTGGGTACCAGTAGAATGTGAAACCACTCTTTTATAATTTTTATGAAATGTAAATTAAAACCCAAAAGGTAAAAATTCATTTTTATCAAACTTATACTCTACTGAACCAAAAAAATAAAAATAAAAAAAATGGTTTTGCCTTGCAAAATAATAGGAACTGAAATTCATGGAAAATGAAATCTTTAGTTTAATTAATTATTTATTTATTTACTTATTTGTTGCATATGATAAACTTGCTATAAAAATAGAGACTGTACCCCAGTAGCAGGCTCAAAGGGCATGGTGTTCTCTTCTTTTCTCCTTGTTTTTGGGTAGCCAGAAAGGGTCGTAGCATCTGAGAGGATTCGGATATGATATTCTGCAGATGATAGAAGATTCCAACTTAAGGAACCATGGATGGCTCAAAAACAACCACACGTACATACATGTGAGAATGCGTTACATGTACAGTTTAGACTGAGAAGCTATTGTTGTGCCCCCAAGGAAAAAACAAGACCCCTAATTATCATATACATATTCAATCCATGCGTACTACTAGTACTAAATCCATAGATCTTGTGTTTATAGTATTATATACTCGGCATTTGCGTATGCTACCAAACCAAAATAAAACAAAGCCTTTTTGAGAGGCCTGAGGATCTAGATCCAATGACTCTTCACAGAGAATTGACGACAAGTTTCTCTACTGGCTCATTCAACAATAAAGACGACATACTCTTATTGGGGAAGGAAGTAGAATATAAATCATAGAAGAAAGAGGCAACATGGATTTAGGGTGGTCCACATCACCAACCATGAAAAGCTATGGTTATGGGGCCACTCCAAGTTTTGGGTGTATGTGAATGTGGTAACTTGATCCCTCTATCCCTTTCTCAAAGTCATTTCTCTCAGGCTTCTTTCTTCTTTTCTCCCAAAATCCGGGCCAGAAACAAACTACATGCCCAAGGAGTCAGCCCCCTGAAAAACAAAAGGACAGGTCTGAAATGATCAAACATGTCCCCCGTTTACCAATGAACGTCCAAAATGACTTAGAGAAATAGAATTGCCAAACAACGCCTTATTCTAGTCTTACAACAAACCCCTACCAGCAGCTAATGAAAAAGCACAATATATGGAGCAAAAAAATTGCAAACCAACTGATGCTAATAAAAGATACCCAGCATATGAAGCATTAGAACTGCATCTCAAGCTTCTCAATAACTCTTTGTAGTCTTACATCTCATGTGATAATGTTAAACTCTACAAGACAATAAAACGTTTTTATGAATTGTACAACATAACATTTATTAGATCAACAAGAGATCAACAAAACAAAGAGAATTCTTATATAGTGGCCACTGGTAACAATTATAATTAAAACCGAAAGGTACAGAGGGACTCTCCTGGTACAAGGGACATATCAACAAAGCAAAAAAGAAAAACTAAAAAGAACAATAAACAACAATAATCATGTTATTATTATATATTATTGTTATCATTAGCATTATTTTGAAAAAGAAGAAAGAAACCTAAATCATAGGCTCCACATCCAGCCATTTCTATCCATTCCCTGTTCGATTAATTAATCTGCAATGTCATTAACACAATTCATTGTATGACAGAATTCCACCACTAGTATCCCGTAACTTTCTATCTCATTCAAGTTCATTCTCCACTGACCTTCCTAACCTTAGACACCCATGCAACAGCATTGTTGAAATCACTCTCTACAATCAATTTTGCTGGGTAGGAGGCTCTAAAACTTCTTATTGCCTCCCTAATGCCCAATACAACCACTTCATTAGAATCTCCAATCCCTCTCAGGCAGGAGCTATATAGAACTTTGCCAATAATGAAGCACCACCCAAGTACCTGCAAGTCCTGAATTTCCGGAGCTTCATCAACATTGAACTTTAAACAGCCATTTGGGACCAACATCCATCCTACCAATGTCTCTCCCTCCTTCCTCCCTCAAAATTATAAACAAATCAATTTCCAAGTAGCCTCATAAATTTCTGTGCGGACTGAATTCATCCAACCCTCTCACTTCCAACATTTACCATCACCGTAACAATCATCATCACACAACAGCCCCTACCATCCTTTTGCATGCAACTCTTCTTGAGTTACCTCAAACACTCTTCAATAGACATTTCTTTTTGTAGATTTTAATCTTTCCACTCTTGCGAAGATTTTTTTGAGATCTTTTTTCTCTTGCTAAATCATCAGCATCAGCCACAATCATTATCCTGGATCATCTTTCCAAACATCTACAGTAACCCAAAAACTCGTCGGGCAATCCTAGATAAAGGTTCTCTTTCATTTGACTGTAAGCAACTTTTCTTCCCACTGCCTGAATCACCACTGTGGCTATTACAATAAAAACCACCATTACCATGTTCTTCCTTGTGTTTTATAGTAAAAAGGTCCTTAGTTCTTCCCAATGGAACTCCATCCATTTGTTTCTTGTAACTATTCTTCTCCTCTTCATGAAATGAAGTCACCTCATTCACCACCTTTGAAGTCTTTCTTGGCTCCACCACAGCCTCTTCAGATCCGATCCTTAAAATGCTTTCATCGTGTTTTTCCTTACTATTCCCATGCAGCTTATCTAAAATCCTCCATGTCACAGCATCCGGTACCAATCCATTCTTTCTCAGCTCCCTCACTATCTGATAAGCCATGTTTTTCAAGCCCAAATTACAAGCACTGTCAATTACAATATTATAATTTATAATTTTCAGTGCAACCCCACAATCAACCAATTCATACAAGAAATCACAGGCTTCATTCAATCTTCCTGAATTGCATAAGCCTCTGAGGATTGCAGAATAAACAAAATCATCATGAAGCTTCGAAGGCCAAACAACATGATCCCAGAACCATTTAGCCTCATCTACTCGTTCACTTGCAAATAATCCATCTATCATAGTTGTGTAAGTAGTGCTATCCGCACCGACACCCCTAAATGCCATTTCATTGAAAATCTCCATCGCTTTGTCGATCCTTTGTTGCTTACATAACCCACGAAGAACTGCATTATAAGTAACGACATTAGGAATGCAATCACTCTCGGGCATCTTTTTGTGCAAAAGATCAAAAGCAGCTTCTGTTCTTTCTGCATTCAACAGACCACATATAACTGTAGTGAAAGTCACTACATCTGGAGCACAGAAACGCCCTGCCAGCATATCATTTAAGACCTTCATAGCTTCATCAACTCTACTGGCCTTGCAAAACCCATGAATTACAGTGTTGAGAGTAACCACATCAGGCTGACATTGGTTCTGAAGCATGGAAACAAGCACATTCAGTAGTTCGCTTGGGTTATCAATATGACACAATGCACCTATAAATATGTTGTAGATACGAGTCTTATAACTAGCACTTTCCTTCTGTAACATGAATTCAACTAGGTCTTTCGCCTTATAAAGGTCAAATTCTCTGCAAAGACCCTCTACAAGGACCTTAAAAGTAGGCTCCAATGGACAGTATCCAAATTCAATTCCTTCTTTAAAAAGTTGATAAGCTCTCATGCAACCACCCTCCTTGCTAAGACCATGGACAATAGAATTGTAAGAAACCAAGCTTGGAACAAAACCCCTCTTCCTCATTATATAAACAATCCTTGACGCTCCATGATTCCTCCCGGCCCTACAAAGTGAATCTATCATCTGCACATAAGCAAATTCCTCGGGAACACTCTTCCCTTGAGGCATTTCTTCAGCAATCCTGAAGACTTCATGGAAGAGCCCTTCTCTACATAGCACATCAACAAGGTTCGCAAAAGCAGCATTATTCACCACCGAATTTTCTTCGTCAAGCATTTTCTGCCAAATCTCGCGCATCAATTCTCTACCTTCTGCAAACCTCCTCTTCCGGAGAACCCCTCTCAGAAGAACACTATATGTCAATGAATTCGGGCACACGCCGTTTGCAAGCATTTCATCAAACAGCCAGCGGGCAGTTTCCAATTCACCAATTTTACAGAACCCATTGATGAGGGCAGTGTAGGAGATGACGTTCGGGGCACAGCCTCTTTCGGCCATTTCGACAAACACCCGATGGGCATCCACCAGCTGCGAATTGGAGCACAGCTGATCGATGAGGCGATTGTAATTGGTCAGCGACGGGATGAAATGGGGGATGGTAGAGACCATACAGTCGACTACCCGCAAGGTCAATTGGGGCGTGCCAGCATCGAGGAGGCGCGCGAGGAGGACGTTGGAGGTGCGGGGGTTGGGGAGGGAGCGGGAGGCGAGGGAGAGGAGGAGGTGGCGGTGGGCTTCGGAGAAGCGGTGGCAGTCGCAGAGAGCGTGGACGATGCTGCTAAGGTTGAGGGAGTCTGGGCGGAAGCCGCGGAGGCGGAGGCGGTCGAGGAGGCGAAGAGCTTCGTCGACATTGGCTTCGATTGTGCATAGGGCGTGGATTCGTTTTGTCCAGTAGGAGCGGTCGGTAATGCTGATCTTCTCTTCTTCTTCGGCTGCTGCTTCTTGATATTGGTGCTGGAAGGGGTTTTGGTGGATTAGGGATTTTGAAGAGGGTGGTGCTGGGTTGGTGATGAAAGGGAGGGAAGGAGGAGGTTTGAAAAATGAAGCAACGGCTCTATTTCTCATCATATTCAATTTCATCCACCACCAACGCGGCAATTGCAATTAAAGACATGAATGGGGGGCCATCGTAGATGGGCCACATGGAAAGGTCTAAATCTCCAAAGGTGGGCATTTTTGGGATTTTCAAAAATAAAGAGAGATCATTATAAATGTTATACAAGCGAAGTAAGTTATTATATTTAACAAAATCATCATTTTCACATGAGTAAATAAGTGTACATCCAACAATTTTATATGCATTTTGATTTAACTATACATCTTAATGTTTACCATTGACGCAACAAGGTTTCGAAAATTAGATTTTTTTTTTTTACTTTTTTATAGATTACTCAAAATCTATGCAGATTTATGATAAACAGTTTGAAGATCCTAAGGTGTATTTGGATGATATATAGATTGAATGGTTTGGTTACAAATATGCAGCTGACCGAGAAAGAAAATGTAGAGGTGGTTGATGGCACGCACAAGCAAAAGAATTCACCCTGTTTTGACTGCATTAGTGCCCTTTTTCAATTGGAGTAAATCACTTTCATCTGTGTGTGTGTGTGTGTGAAAATTTGGGTGTGTACAATCTTTACACCTCATTTATGTACCACATACATAGATCATTGCTAACAAACATAACAATGGATAACCCGAGCATATGTGAATAATTTACACATGTAAACGAGCGGAAAAGACGGCCCCTAAAAGGAAATTCCACCAAAACGGGCAAACAAAGCACCACGTTAGACTGCGGTGTAGGAGTTTTGTGCAGAACATTTTCTTCTTCAGTTCCCTGTACACAAAAGTGCCGAACAGTATAAAATCCTTTCACCATTTGTATGAAGGAAGCAGCAGAAGCAATATGGACATGGGCGCACTGAACTAAAGTTGGTACTTCCAACATATTTACCAATCAACATGAAAAACATTGTCAAGAAAAACTCATAGCAGCTGCCATAACAGAAAACGCAGCTAATCAATAGTATCGTTCCCTAGGATCGATGAGCATTAGATAACAGCTAAATGGCTGTTTAAGCATGAGATTCAAAGAAAACTAATTTGGAAGACTCAATGGGCAGTAGGGGCCTGCAGATTAGAGATCTCCATGCACTAATTTGGAAGACTCAATGGGCAGTAGGGGCCTGCAGATGAGAGATCTCCATGCAACCTACAGAAACACATTTCTACATTTCCAAAAAACCAACTAAACTGAGAGATCATAGACTAGAATGATGACATTTGGAAATAAATTAAGCACTGACATTTCAAAATCAGAAAATAATTAAAGCATTCTGTTGCCAGATCTTCTGCACTCAAGAATTGGTAATAATAATAATAGCAATTACACTCCCATATCCATCACTTCACCAGCTGATAAATATATGAGGCAAATGTGTTTTAACATATTTAAGACAGTTCAACACAACTTCCTGCATCTGAACTGCTCTATATCACAAATCTTGAAGGCTTCTACGCCTGTATTGCCTCCTCTCCGATCTCCCCAGAGCGACTACCCTATCTCTAGCTGCAGGCTCGTCATTTCTTTCAGATGTGGGAGTGGCAGCAATAGAAGGGGCATGGCTGCCGCTGCCTAATTCATCCACTGCACGAAAAACTCTTTGACGCCTCCTCACTAGTGAGCTCAATCTCACATTGTCCACAGACTCAACTGCTTCCAAGACGTTAAGGAAGATATTTGGATGCCCAATGTCCATTCCATCCAATTCATTATCATTACCCATACCAGAGTCATGATAATGATGATTAAGCCCACGCTCTATCACATAATCCCCCAAGACCAGTGCTCCAGGCATCGATGATGTTATCGTGCTAAGAACGTCACCTCGCTCTCTCTCCCTCTCCAATCTCCTCCATTTCTTTTTTACTGATGGGTCCACCTTCCGTGGCCTTGCATATGGGTGCTCAATTCTCACATGCTTCCTAAGTTCTTTGTACGAACCAATGAACGAGCAATCGTCCTGCATGCAGGTTCTCTTCTTGGCATCGAGAATCTGCCGTGCAGCCTCAACCACCATCCATCCCTTGACCCGCCCTCTGCACAAGGGACATGGAAGCTCTATTACCTCTAGCTTAGCAGACCCTGAATCAAAGTCCATGTTTTCCACTGACTCATGCCACGGACCATCTTGAACCTGAGCTTGGCCATGGCGTTGAGACATTTCCTTGCTGTATGCCTTCTTAAACCGATTAAGGCAGTTTGAATAGCGATAGCTGGTGTTGCAAATGTAGGGACGGCAGCCCTTGTCATGAGAAGAACATAGGAGGAGGACAGCATTGTGGGGGAACTCCATGCATACCGAACAGGTTGCATCTTCCCAGTCTTCTATGATCAAGGCTTTGGGTGATTTCTTTGAGTTCACTTCCTTCTCCAGCTCTTCCTCTTTGGAAGGTAATGGATATGTATTTGACCTGTATAGACAAGATGCAAGTCTGTGTTGGCCACTGGCAGCTCTTCCAATTTTCAAAGCAAAACTTGAATAACATGCATAATAGGTAGCTCTGGTACCCCTCAAATCTAAACAACTAAGTTTGAAGAAAAAAGTTGCCAACACCTGTTGTATCAGGCTAAATGCAACATGGGATAAACGCTTAATATCACAGGACATGAGTTTCAAATTTTAAGTAAAAATGCACCATTGAAATCCTTTTTTTTTTCTATTGACTATATCTATATCTGATACTGTAATCCGGTGCTTAATCTAATAAAAATTCCTTATTGCCTGATTGAAAAAAAAAAAGACCAAATCTGATACCTCTGTATTGTATAATGCGACACAAACCATATGGACCACATCCTTGCTGTACTCAGCATTACAGCACAAGCAACTCCTTGGAGAGACAATCTAGGATCATGAAGGCCTCATTTGAATGTTGGAAGCCGCACCTTGGCTTTCTTGAAGAAGACAGAAACCAACAAACAACCATGTAATCACTTGCTCTGATACTACCTACCAAGTAGTGAAGACTGATGCAGGACAAACCAATGGTCCCCACTAGTCTGCCCGCCTTTGGGCTCAGCCCACCTATCCTAATTTATTTAGGATTTTATTTTCTTTTAAGTTATTTTAATAAGATGTACCTAAAAGAAAATGAAACCCTAAATAAACTAGGACAGGTAGCTGGGCCCAAAGGCGGGTAGACCCATGGTTCCCATGGGTCTATCCTGCATCAAAGACTGAGAGTGACTATGGATGGACTTTGAAGTCTCAAAAACAGGAATTTTACTGTATAGTAACATTCTAAATAGCTTAACACTTAAAATAATCATAACATAAAATAGACCCCTTCCCGTCTTTTTTATCCAACTTTAGGGTCTACTATGAAAACTGCTCCAAATCAAGATCATTGTGTTACTGGTGGCAGGTCATATTTCACTCCAGTATAGATTAGTCAAAATGTTAGATTGATCACTTGTTAAAAGTGATTAAAATACACACTTCAAAAGTGTTTTACATGTGCTAAATCTAATGGTGGGCTAAACTTTGATTGGAGTGAAATTTACCCAAGAACTTGTACAGGGAGTTAAGAATCTTGAGTGATTTGGATTTTGTAGGTTTTTTTGTTGTTAAAAAGCATGTGCAAAATTCATATAGCCAAATAACCTTTTCTTCTAAAAAGTTACTTTAAAATAGTACTTAAGAGAGGCTACTTTTAGAAAAGCAATTTTAACTTTTAACATGCCCAACCAAACACACCCTCGGTCAAGCAGGAAAATGCAAGTAATATAAGCTAGTACATGGTCTTCATCTGCAAATAGCCATATATTATAATACATTGACCTCATGTCATGTTTGTTATTTTTTCTTTTAAAATAGTGCAACAACCTCCATTGCTAAAAAAGAAACATGAAAAGAAAATGAGAAGAGTAGGAAAAAATCTATTAGACAGTGAAGAGAAGATACACACCAAAGCAAAACACCCAACAGAATCGGATGAAATTTGTTCATTAAACACTGAAGATTATACAAAAAGAAGCAAGAAGAGCAAGCGAGCAAGCCCACCAATCTATCAAGACAGAGAAGAGAGCACGCGCCCAAGCAAAAACACCCAACAATCTCAATATGAAGTTTGTTCCTGTAGAAAGATACAAGATAGGTGTCTCTAGCAAGGTATATCGGTTATAATTTTATAGAACTTTACTTTATTTACAATAATAAAACTTCATGACTTATTCCTCTACTTTTCTTCCCATTTTACTCTTTTCTTCATCCTTCTTCCAATCTTCGTAATCCCTCTATTCACCACATACAGCAATATTTTTTTTTTGTACAAAAAAAAGATCTTCATTCATTGTTTTCAACTCTAAACATTACATTATCACCATAGACATGTTTCTACCGTTTGTTCTATGGTTAAACATGTCTTCTACCAAATAGAAAAAAATTTTTAAAAAAAATGTGTGGCCATAAATTGGACAGGTTACTTCAAAAGGCATACGGAGAAGAAAAAAAAAAGCATTTTCCAATACTCCTTCTCAAACAAACTTTATTTATGGCAATCAATTAAGTGAAAGTAATAAAGCAGATCCTTTGCACACACCAGTTATGACAAGCAATAAGCATCAGAGTCACAACCCAAGTAGCCTACTGGCCCAATAACTTGGTGAGCCTTTCACATGGCCCAAAATGCTTAAGCCCAAGTTATTAGTAATAACCTACATGGTTCATTATATACTAGACTCATATTTCAATCATAAGCGATGTGGGATGGAGTGTTACAATCTACCCCCCTTAAGGCCACACGTCCTCGTATGAATCCATCTAACTATACCAGGCGATGTGGGACCGAAGCATTCCACACCCGTGTCCCATGCGGATTCCCCTATCTTGACTCACAGACTCGCACACCCTGGCTCTGTCCTGATCTTACCTTAAGGGCTTTCCCAGCGGGATTGGAGGTCCCACATTTCCGGCTGGTTATAGTCTCTAATGCCATTTGTCACAACCCGAGTAGCCTACTGGCCCAATAACTTGGTGAGCCTTTCACGTGGCCCAAAATGCCTAAGCCCAAGTTATTAGTAGTAACCTACATGGTTCATTATATACTAGACTCATATTTCATTCATAAGCGATGTGGGATGGGGTGTTACAATCAGTCACCTGCAAGCTAAAGAAACATTCTCCTAAAAGGTCCTAGATATGTCTCTAGAAAAATTGAGTAGATAAAAACTTTATGGGCAGAATCAATGCAACTAACTAACATGATTATCAAGAAAAAAAAAAAAAGAAAGGAGGGGATAGCATATCAAAAAGGGGACTATGAGAGCTTCAAAATCAATAGTGAATCATGCTTGCTTCACTAAAACAGAGCAAGGGCAGACAAATGTTAATTTGTTAGAGTTCTAACCCATGGTTCTAACAAATAATCCAATGTATCTGGTTTTCAGCATCCAACATGCGAAACCAGAGCGATAAATGTATCGCATGGGTATCGGCTGATGTACTCATATGCACCACTGTCATCGTATCAGCCGATGCAATTTTTTTGGGCTTTAAATGTCAAGGATTGTGGTTATCCAGGCTTCACATTGAGTTCTGAAAGAGAGCATACTATTGCCAGCTTAACTATCAACCCAAAGGCTACTTGTTGCTATTAAGTTATTTAATATTTATGTATTAGACACAAATGCTGGGTCTACAAACATCCTTTTTACCTGCTCCCCCCTTTTGTTTGTTTACTCATATAGTCCACCTATGATCAATCCATCCCTTCACACAAATCTGCCCCCTTTTAACTTGCAAAAGTCCTAGTTTGAGATATGAATATAAATTGCCATTAATGAGGGTCTAAAATCAAGAGCTGTAATAATTTGATTGGACTAACATTGAAGTGACATCTAATAAATACACTAAACTACACGTCACCTGATTTGTCATGCATCCAGGTCGGCTCCAAAAAAAATTATATCCATAGCTTTGTTCAGAGTCGCATATGCGAGATCATCTTCATTGATTCACAACAATAAAGACTAGTGATTTCACAAGAGGCAATTGTTGAATTGTGTTAAGTTACATTTTTATAAAAATATATACAATAATAATTTAATTTAGAGCCTTCAACAGAAGAAAATAAAATAAAGTAAATGTCATTGTTTGTCTTTGCGATGGTGTTTTCTAGAAACTTGAATGGAATTTTGGGAAAGTGGCCCCTGTCAAAACCTATGAGGATAAAAATGAGTGTCTACAAGGAGATGAAATTAAAGAATATAGAAAGAAATTCAAAGGTGAAAAACAGGTTGGAATCGGTATAGATCGATATTTTTTAAAAATTGCCTGTGGGATATTTTATAAATATCGCCTGTGTCGGTCGCATCGACCGATATTTTGTGTAACGGTTAGAGGACTTTAAAACTACAAAGAGAGAGAGAGAGAGAGAGAGAGAGAGAGGGTGCCGGACCTGGCTGCTGCAGCTTCCATTCCGTCTTCCACTTCTTTTTTCTGTCTTGTTTTGGGGTCTTGGGTCTTCAGTCTTCCTCTAAAGCCCTAAATGGGTTGCCTCAATGGTAATCCCTTTTAAAGGTTCGAATCATCTTGATCTCGCCCGCCGACTCACCGGCGAGTTGTGATTTGTGGGCCCACCTACTAGGATTCCTTTCACGGTTCAGAACAAATACAGGCATCTGCGTGGGCCCATCTTTGATCATGGCAACTCCTCTTCCTAGCACCACTTTCCAGTGGGGCCCCACTCGGGGATATGATAGGGTGATCCAAAGATTCCTCCCTGCCTTCCCCCACCAACTATTTTACGGCGATGGAAGCTCAAATCATTATTTTAAGAACTTGATTGATGGCGAATGCATTTTCACCATCCAAAATGAGTATGAGACGATACAATGGTCTAATTTATTTGAATGAGTATCAAACTCGGTATCAATGATTATCACAAGGGTACTCGTGTTGTGTTTCACTTGGATGAATCATAAGTTGGGCCATATTTGTGTTTTGACATACGGCACTTACCCAAACACTACATGTTTGACAAATGCATTTCATATATATATATATATTAATATGGAAAATAATCTAGTCATAACTAGTTCTCACCATTTTTTTTTGTAAGAACTTTGGGTGGAGTTTATCTATCACCTAATCTAAAATCTTGTAATATACAGAGGCCCCCCGTAGTCTATACCCCTAGTTTCGATTGGATTGAATAGATATGACAGTTGGATCGACTGTGCACCCATCTGAATCAACTAAACTTGTGGGGCACAAATGAAGGAATTAGAAATATGTGATTGGAGTCATGTGTGTAGATTTATATAGGGGCTGGTTCCCCAAGCTCAAGCCTAAGATAAGGTAAACTCATGTGTATGGTTCACATAAGTGGAGACCCACTTGAAGATGGGGATGGGAGAGATTTGAAGAACTTCATAAGATCCTATGCTCTGTAAAAAAAAAAAAAAAAAAAAATCAATCGTGTTTCCATCATATTCATTTGCCTTCTAAAAATTTAATGGTCAACAGTCCATTCGAATCTATGCACAATTGAAACGGTCAAATAAATTCGATTTAAATGAAAGTTATGGATATGTGCAATTTAGAAGAGTCATATGTTTTATCCATATGGATGGACTAAGGATAGGCCTCCAAGGCTTGGGTTTATGGAATTTCTTATATAAGCTTGATTTAGGATTATTTCTCTTATATATATGGAAATTCTAAAAAACGCCCCACTTTAAAAACGCCAATTTTCTGCGCCTCTATTTTTGAAAAATGCCCCTTTTTGCCCATCTAATTTTTGGTGTTGGGGCCCTTGTTGAGTTCATCTAGTCTTTCATACACAATAACCTCTTATATATGATCATATGTCTAAATTTAACACTCATCCAATTTTATTTCACCATGAGATTGAAATTATAATAAAATGGTGATCATATAGACTCAAAATATTTCATATGGATAGGCCTCATATGGATCTTCATATCAAATGGACTTCCATAATCATCATATATCTCAGTGGATTCCAACCAAGAGGGGCAAATTTTTTTTTTTAAATGTCCAAGCATTGTGTGGCTCTCCCCATATATATATATATATATATATATATATATATTAGGACAATATTTATGCACAAGAATTTGGCCAAATCAACGAGCAGCTGTTTTTTTTATTCTAGCGGTTTATACCTTCATCAGGTGGGCTTGCTGTGGAATCTCTTATTTTAGTTGAGTTTAGCATTAGTAAAATAGGTTCCCAATCGGAAAAAGATTCCGAACTTACAATACTTTCACAAAACTTGTTCCGGTTTTAGGTCCAGCATCATTCACAAATACCCATATTATTCTTTTGTTTCCAATTAGTTGGCCAGTATTCTGGCCATGACAAAGCGATAGATTCAATGAGGAGGATAGCAGGGGTTAAGAATCCCATTCGGCTTGCTCTCTAAATTAAGAGTTTAGTTGACTCAATGTTTTAAAAGATAATAAAATAGTTAAAAGTGTCAAGCTTCGATATATATAAAAGGGGCATTTTCCTGTGCATATGTCCCTCATAAACTTTTCGTGCACATTCTTTGGTAGGGCCCACTATGGACCCCACCAAGGGATGAGACTGGGGGGTTAAAAAGATCTATGTGAAAGCACCTCACATATTAAATTTAGCCCCAATCATATATCCCTAAGCCCTTCATCCATGGCTCGCAAATTCATTTCAGGCCATTTGGATTTGTGTACAATCGATCCAATGATCCAATAAATTTGGATCCGACCAAAACTTGGGGCAAGTTGCTATCATGGCGTCCCATGTATGTTGTAAGGATTAAATTGAGTGATAGATAGGCTCCACCTAAAATCCTCATGAAAAAAAATGATGAGGGACGGATGGATGCGTATATAAAATTCCCTCTCATCTCTTATCTTAAAAGAGTCCAAATCCACCTTTTCTCATCACATTAATTGTACTCTGGTCAAGATTAAAATTAGTTGAAAATCAAATTTGCGAGCAATCCATCTTTGCTTAAAATTTACAAAGAAAAAAATTCAAAGGCGTCAATGTTGACTAAAAAATGGGGCCACCAGTGGTATGGGAAGAGGATGCCCCACTCCCATCTCACACACGGCCCCAAAAGTAGGGCAGCACTCACCCGGAAAACAATTGTTTTTTCCCTCCCTCTCTATATCCCGACCGTCTATTTCGTCGTCACAGGTGATTGGACAGTTGGGCACTGGCTTTTCCATGGTCAACGGTGAGCGGGTCCCACTTATCGACGTGGCATGTTCCAGACCATCAGAACCCCGGCGGATCTGGATCCTTCCCTATATGCTCTCGCCCGCGTGCATAGTAACATGCGAAGTAAAGTAAACGTGTCGGTCACCATCACATCATGCGGAATACTTGCTTTCGTCAATCTCACTGTCTTTCTCTGCTCCGAGACAGGGAATGGAGACGAGGGTCTACAAATCCTTATATGACTCGCCCTAATTTCGCGTCGTCGTCTTCTTCTTCTTCTTCTTCTTCTTCTTCTGCAATCTGATAGAAGAAGATCGATCAACGAGAAGACAGAGACTCTCCTGTTTTGATTTGGATGGTGGGGATCGTGAATGGCGAAAGGGCGCTTTCCGTTTCCCGGGAGATTCCTGCAATCGAGGAAGAGGGAGAAAGAGGCGGAGCTGCTGCCGCTCGATCCCTCTTCTAACCCTAACCCTAACCCTAACCCTAATCCCAGCATCGGCACAAGCAATGCTGCTGCTGCTGCTGCTGCTGCTGCTGCTGCTGCTGCTGCTGCTGCTGCTGCAAACGCCAAGAGCAAGAAGAAGACGGGATCTCGGCTTTGGATGCGGTTCGATCGGACTGGGCACTTTGAGCTTTTGGACTGCGACAAGAGCGCGATCCTCAAGCGCGTCTCGATTCCTGCTCGGGATTTGAGGATCCTAGGCCCTGTCTTCTCTCATTCTTCCAATATCCTCGGTACGATCGATCGCTTCAATGAATCCATTTCTGTTCGTTTTTCGGTTGGAACGTGTTGTTTGATCGATTTGAGCTGTTTGGTGGTTGGTTGTTTTACTGTAGTCTCTGAAAAAAATGTGAAGTTTTCGATTTCTTGTTGTTGAATTGCTGCTCGAGTTTGGTAGCTCAACTCAAGATTGGATTTTGAACTGTGGGTTGATGCGGGTTATAGTTACTGGGTGTCATTTTCACTCAATTCTGCATTTCACAGCGAAACTACCTACCAATTCCCATGCATTAGTGTTTGTCAGTCGGATAGTGATATGTGAAGCCATGGATCTCACAACAGTTGCCTCGCTGGGTGCGGCGAAGTAAGATATTGGTGGAAGATGCAATGGTTGGAGCTTTAAGTGGTGTCTGTTAGAGATCACCACCTTGGGCTTCACTACATATCCAACTTTTCCTCATCATTGGATCGAAATCATATGAAATTGATGACTCTAAAATCATTGCAATTCAGGGTCTTGGATGACACATAGGTAGGCCTCATATAGACCTTTCCATCCAACAGGCTTCCACAATCATCATGCATTCCTAGTGGTGGGGCAGCATTTTTCTCGTGAAAAATGCCTAGGCATATACTAGCTTGTTTCAGGTATATCACAGATATGATTAAAGATTTTGTTATAGCTATTTATGCTTTCTAGGTAGATCCTTATGGTTCCTGCTCTGGGCTGATAATTTTATTGCATTTTCCATGAGGGAAATTATGTTGCTTGTTCTTTTGCATTACAGCCAGAGAGAAAGCTATGGTGGTCAATTTGGAATTTATAAAGGCCATAGTCACTGCTGAAGAAGTGTTGCTGCTGGATCCTCTGGGCAAGGAAGTTATTCCTTTTGTAGATCAATTGAAGCGACAACTTCCTCTTAAAAGCCCGTTTAGATTTCAGGATCCTGGTCTGCATGAGAAAGAGATGGTTTCAACTGATGGACAGTGGTTGCCTCTTCTGGAGGCTGGTGAAGGTTTGCAGCGGGAACTTCCATTTGAATTTCAGGTTCTAGAGATAGCATTGGAGGTTGTTTGCACATACTTGGACTCTAATGTGGTTGATCTGGAAAACACTGCTTATCCCGTGTTGGATGACCTCGCAAGGAATGTTAGTACAAAGAATCTTGAGAGAGTTCGGAGTTTGAAAAGCAATCTTACCCGTCTGCTAGCACGGGTACAGAAGGTATGGTCATTATGGTTAGTGAATAGTTTTTTTTACATCTCTTCAAGTTTCAATTGTTATGGATGGCACACATAGACGTGTATGTATATTATAGAAAACCATGCACATAATACCTGCACTAGTTCTTGCATTTTGATTGTCATTTCTCTTTGATTGAGATATATGTGAAACAACATGCATTCTCCAAGGATATTGATTCTCTCTCTCTCTCTCTCTCTCTCTCTCTCTCTCTCTCTCTCTCTCTCTCTCTCTCTCTCTCATGCACACATTTGTGTAGCTTCTATATGTTATTTCCATAAATATGCATAATTGTATTTCAAAGGTGACAACTATTAATCTAATATCAGGTTAGGGATGAAATTGAGCATCTTTTGGATGACAATGAAGATATGGCACATTTGTACTTAACAAGGAAGTGTATCCAGAATCAACAGTCTGAAGCTTTGATGGCGGTCAGTGCTTCAAATAACATCATCAATGCTGATCCCAATGTGGCACAACTTAGTTCTAATATTCACAGCAATGCAAGTATGGTCACCAGCATACAATCGGATGATCATGATGTGGAGGATCTAGAGATGTTGCTCGAGGCTTATTTCATGCAACTAGATGGGACTCGCAACAAGATATTGTCGGTAAGCCCTGCTTTTCCTGCTGTATAGTGTAGCACAATAAATCCTACAGTTTACAATCTTATCCACTTGCTTTATCAATTCTAATTAATAACTTAGAGTATCTTCTAACTACAAATGGGAAAATAAATTTAAAACTGTAAATATAATAGAAATCATTCCTAAAGAGTAGCATGTAATTAGGGGTGGTAAACTGGTAATGAACCCCTCATTATTGAACTTCCTGAAGGACCCAACTTGGGAAGACTAACACTCTTATATCCTTCTTCCCTTCAACTGTGTACGAAGGATGAAAATAGGGGTAACGGCAGGCGTAGCAGCCCGCCGTCGAAACGCTACATAGCGGGTACTACGTAGCGGTAGCGGTAGCGGTATATAACATGGTTTGAAATATCTGCCTTGAATGTAATCACATGGTTTGAATTGTATATAACATGCCAGTCTAACATAAGGAAAGTTTCCTACCATTCAATTAGTGGAAAAATATTAAGCGAAGAGAAAAAATCTGCATATGGTCTTCATCGTTTTAGAAAAAGCTTGTAATAAGGTACCTAAAGATTTAATTTGATGGGTTTTAAATAGAAGGAATGTTCCTTTCAAAAAAATATATTAAAAGGAATGTTCCAAGAGGTTATATTTAAATTAATTAAAGGCATATATGGAGGAGTGGTAATGCGTGTGAAAACTACTAGTAGAGAGACAAGTGAGTTCCCAGTGACTATAGGTTTGTACCGAGTGTTAGCCCTAAGCCCTTGTCTCTTTGCACTGATCATTGATGACTTAATTGCTTATATTCAAGAGGAGGTACCTTGGTGTATGCTATTTGCAAATAATATAGTGCTAGTGGGTGAATCAAGAGATGATATGAATGTAAAACTCAAGAGATTGCGGGAAGCATTAAAATGCAAAGGCTTTAACATAAGCCGTACAAAGATAGAATATATGGATTGAAACTTCAATGGGCATATACAAATAGTTAAAACTACAATGATAATTGAAGCCCAAGAGCTACTAAGATATTTATTCTGTTACTTCGGCTGGATAATTAGTAAGGATGGAGAGATTGACGTAGATGTCGAACATAGAATATAAGTGGGTTGGTTGAAGTGGAGACTAGCTTTTGGAGTGCTTTGTGATCGGCGCATGCCAACAGTATTGAAAAAAATGTTACGAGACAACTATTAAACATGCTATGACTCATGGAGCAGACTGTTGGCCAATCAAGAAGCGACATAAGCTCAAACTGGATACAATAAACATAAGAATATTAAGGTGGATGTCTACTATGGTAAAGTTAGAAGGAATAAAATTAGAAATGAGCGCTTTAAAGAATATATAAGGGCAACATCAACATGGGATAAAATTAGAGAAACTCATTTGAGATGGTTTTGGCATGTCCAACTTAGACCAACATCAATGCACATAAGGAAAAATTTGGCTATGTAGGTTAATGGCCCACCAAGGGAAAGGAGTAGGCTAAAGAGGACGTGGATGACAGTAGTAAAAAGAAATCTGAAGATGTGCAACTTATCGAAGGACTTGACTTAGATAGATCTGAATAGAGAAACAATATTCATGTAGCCGACCTCAAGGTAGCTGGAAAAGGCTTTGATGATGATGATGATGATGATGATGATAATGATGACGATGAAGACGATGATGATATATAGCTGTGTGTGTGTTTCACCTTTCTATGATCCTTTCTACTTATGAGGGTTCACTGTGGATAGCTCATGCCTGACAAGTAATCCTGATTAGAAGGTGTTGGCATTTGGTATTGGCCACTGTTTTTTTTTTTTTACTGCTTCTGCATATTTTTCTTAGCTTTCCATGTGTAGGCCACATTCCAAAGGTTTAAGATTTTCCATCTCTTGATCTGCTTTTTTTTTGGGAAGGGGTGGGGTGTTGGTGGTGGGGGGGAGGGGGGAGGGGGGGGATTGGGTTTGTTCACATCAATGGCATTAGCAGACCATGTGTCCCACTAGTACATGTTAAATCATAAGGACACTCAAGATGTCCTCAAGGTTGAGGCCATGGTGAATTTCTAATGGTCGTATCTTCTTGGAGTTTACATGATACTTACCCCTTGTCTTTCATGTTTCCAGGTGCGTGAATATGTCGATGACACAGAGGATTATGTAAACATCCAGCTTGACAACCAGAGAAATGAACTCATTCAGCTCCAGCTGACGTTGACCATAGCATCCTTTGCCATTGCTGTGGAAACTCTTATAGCTGGGTTTTTTGGTATGAACATCCCTTGTACACTGTATGGAATTAATGGCATCTTTGATCCTATCGTCGGTGGCATGTCGGCTGCATGCTTTTTGCTTTTCCTGCTCATGCTAGGTTATGCGAGATGGAAGAAGCTGCTTGGTTCATAGTCAATTAACCCTGTAACAGTAACACCGTTCATAGTGGGAGCTGATTTGTTTTTGTTGTAAACACATCAATAGAAGCTGTTATAAATGCCTAAAAATATCGCTGATACCTTTCACCTCCATAAAATAGTGATAAACCCTGCCTTAGCTATAATGGCGTCCTGAGTTCCATCCATTCATAAGTGTGAGGTGCATGTGACTAAGGGAGTATTCGATGATTCATCTGTTGAGCAGGTGTTATGTACTGTTTCATTGATCTTGCACAGTTAATTATTTGAAGATCCTCAAAGCAGCTTATTTCAGTAAGCGGCTAAGAGCATTTGGGAAGAGTCAAATAAGCCCATGTTGGCATCTCTATTTCCAACCTTGTCTAAATCTCCAAAGCGGGTAGAGATTTGGAAAATATGAGTGTTGGACAATGGGCACATGATTTTATCATCCACTCACTTTAGAAAAGTAAAAGCAAATTCTCTTAAAATGAATTGCCCCAACTCTAGAGTGTGCGCGCGCGCTCATGTGCCTGTCCAACAAGATATAGCTTACTTATGTTCCATCATGCAATCATGTAGGTTATGTTGAAAATTGTCATCATCATCAAAGTCTTGTCCCAATTATATTGGGTTTGGCTTCATGAATTCTGTGCTTTATTTTGATCTTTTCAAGTCAAATTCTCAGTTAGATTGCACTTCTCAGTTCTAACATTGTGACCTCTGCCATGTCCTCTTGGGTCTACAGATCCTCCTTTGGTAAACTAT
Source organism: Sextonia rubra (assembly GCA_037013555.1). Taxonomy (NCBI): domain Eukaryota; kingdom Viridiplantae; phylum Streptophyta; class Magnoliopsida; order Laurales; family Lauraceae; genus Sextonia; species Sextonia rubra. The sequence goes on along the minus strand of JASUAD010000013.1, from coordinate 55,244,543 downwards.
GCCGAGAGCATTTAGCTCAGTTAGAGAACCAGTGGCTTTATACTCTAGCATCGAAGGTTAAAGGTTCCCTGTCCTTGCATCTAGAAGCAAGCCGAAAAGGAGTAGTATTTGGTAAGTGTGCATCTATATAACGTTATGGGCGTTGAGGTGTCTTTCAAATAGTGTTAGGTGCCATTGGTCTGCAGTCGTGTTGTGCAGTTGTCATTTTGGTTCTGGGATTTGTTCAACTCTCCTGGCCATGGGGTCGAAAACTCAAGGGCTGACTGCAAAGGGCAGGGCAAACGTGAAGGCCTGTATAGGGAAGTGGCTTTTTTTAAGAATTCTTCTTTCTTCAATCCTCGGGGTTATCCCAGTTGTAGGTAGGTTCAGGACGAGACTGACCCAATTATCACCTATCAATTAACTCTATCGATTTTATATCTTTACAAGTTCATTCTGCTGACTAAATTCAATGGTCAATTACATTTCAGCTGTGTGTAGATTTGAAACCTGTGGATAGGTGTGAATGAGTTGAATTAGAAGAGAGAACTTCGTTGCACATGAAAGCCAACGCCCATGTTTGCATGAATGGCCAAAAGACCTATGTGGATATCACTCATCCAGTGTGTAAAAACATCTCAGAACCTACTCCAGAAACTTGCGAACTAGTATCTCCTTTAATGTAGCCAATCCACAATCTGTTAAGAGTACTCAATAAATATCTGCACATATTTTATAGTTTACCAGAATATCCTAACTAATTCTGCATCCTTTCAAGATTAATCTAGAATCATTCGGGCTCTTATTCAGATCTCCATTCATCTCTCCAGATTAAATCTGTTCACATGTGGACAATTCAGACGGTCATGATGCACAAATGACTCCAGAGAGCCTCAGACACTGCATTCCATGACTGCATTGTCTCCTGCATGGGCCATGAGTGCATGACACATTGTTAGAAGCAGCAAGCCTTGGCTCCATGGTCTCACAATTTACGCTGAGAACCATAGTGTATATGTATTCACCATTAAGATCGAATAGAAACAAAATTTCTACTTTACACCATTTTGGAAGGGTAGAAAGGCAAAGGAATTTTTACCTAAACCTTTTGCAATCTTGAGCATAACTCTCGATTAAAGGCAGGGTCTCACTCTCAACGGCGAATTCACCATAATTCACCGATGCGTTGTCCGGTGAACTTATTCCGTTAGTGAAAGCCTGCTCAAACAAACCTTAATAAGTAAGGTATCCTATGGTACTCGGCAAGGCCAAGCACTGCTTACCTTGTTTCCTTTTCCACCAAATTCAAGTGTGACAACGCCAAAATGATGATGAGCGCAGTTCAATGCGTGGTGCGCCTCTTCGAGATCATGCGTCACCATCCCCCAACTGCATGTCATCCTGGTTGCACAATGATTGAACCCTATGTATGCCATTTTTCTTTCCACCTGTGTGTTATCCTTTTCACTTTGTGGGCATCCTCTTTCTACTAGTGTGAGCTCTCTGGGGTCCCAACCTCTAGGCTAGGCAACAAATAAATAAATAAAGCCTTTGCAAATTGCATGATTCCAAGACTTAGAGGATATGGGCTCTGGTGGCTCCTCAGTGACGCTCAATTTAAACAAGCTGAAACTGAACCCAAATAGGTAAGCTACATCCCTCTTGTAAGGATCGCCGGCAATTCTCACTCGAACAAAAGTCGACCCAACACAAGATTGATTAATATAAGACACTTAAATTTTTCATAATATTTTTCAGATGATTTTGGAAGTGAGTAATAGACTTTTTGGTTACAAGTCATATTAGAGTAAAACTCAGCAAGGACCCACACGCAAAGACGAAACTCAACAAGTTTTGATGAACCCAAACCTTGATCTGAACTCATCGATTGGCCTAGCATAGGGATGCAAACGTCATCTGGTCCGGTCTGGAACCATAGAAATGGGATCTATTCAGTGCTTCGATACAGATCTGCCATCAACTAGACAAGGCATTCAGTTCCAGATTCATACCAATGTTCAGTAGCCCAGTCCAGCCAAACTGAGGCACATCAAGGCCGGGCCATATGCAGCTAAAGTTTGATACAGGACATAGCCAGGCCACCTGAATCATGGAAGGCCAAAGCCCAACCCACTAGAAAATTTTCGGGTTCAAGCACAGCCAGGCCCAGCCCAGCTTTCTATTCCTGAATCCAAGCCCGGCACAAATATTTAACAGGTCCAAATTTTAAATCCAGCACCAGCCCAAACACTAAAACTTCATGTCTCAACCCAGCCCAAATAAAGCTGGGTCGAAACCATGAGCACCACTAGTGATTCAGATCCAAAAAAAAAAAAAAAAAAAAAGAATTAGCACCATTGGTTAAAAGGGAGATAAAATTTTCAAATATAGAAGTGTGCCCATTAAAATAATAGATGATTAAAGCTACATAGACTTCAATATCAATCACTCAACCTAGGTAAGCCATCATCATCATCATCAAAACCTTATCCCAACCATGAACCTAGGTAAGCCACCAAAGCTTAAATATACTTGTAACACGTGGATGTACTAAAATCAAAAAATAAGTTTCATACCCACTTTTATTCAAAACTGACTGGGTACTCAGATAACCAGATGTCCATTTTCAACTGTAGCTAATCATGTTGGCTCCCAAGACAATCACAGTAAATGGACAAAAACATTCCGAAAAACAAATCCATATTCCACATTCTTAATACTGATATTCTAATTGAACAAGATCTATCCAAGATGAAAAATACAACATTTGCTGGGCAGCATTAATAGCACATGCCATCGAAAACATTTAGGAAGAAAAGTAGATTAATAGCTTATCATCAATATCAGAAGTTTGTTCAACTTCCGACTATCCATCATGCGAAAACAGGAAGACCAGCATCGGGAACCATGATGAATTGCCATCAATTTTTTTCACCTAAACTTCCCCACTGATTGACCAAAGTTATACTCCATGCAACCAGAGCCTTCTCTTTTTAGAGTACATGAACGATAACTACACAGCAATATTTCTCTACAAATGAGACTGGTGAAATCACGTTAAATAATGTAAGTAGGCATTGCATGATATGAGTTTTAGACCATAGAGAAAATTGGCGCCCGTAGAACCTACATTTACTTCTGGATCTGACCCAACTGGGTTCTGAAAGAACTTGTTTGTGTGAAGTACAAGATGAAACTTAACAGCCACAAGCTAGGAGCAAGGAGTGTAGATGTAAAGTTGACGCATTAATGGGTCACGATCAGGTGGTATAAATGTAAGCTGACGTATCAAGGGTATTTCAAGATCATTCCCCAAGTAACTGAATTTGCTTTCATCCCCACAGGTTATGGATTAATGGTCTTGTTGGTTAGTTCAATATATTTCTTCCTCATTATTTCAATGGCAGAAACAAACCAGGTAGAGCTAACTGATTACGGGATGCAGTCAAGCCTGGCTGCATGGTCAATTGAGACATCAGTTTCCCTTCCAAGTGAAGTGAATTAATTTGGTTAGAATATCAATGTAACCGCCTTATAACTGTAGGCACACCATAACAAACTGGAGATGCCCCAATCAAGAATGGGAGCCTACAAGCATCTCGAGCCTGACTCATGAATGATGCAATCCTTGGTTTTCCACCACAATTTCTGTGCTTGCAATCATTACAAAAACCCTGCAGTCTCTGTACTTTTAAGGCATTTTTCTTAGACTTTGGGACATTTGCCTTTCCTTTGGCTAGTGTCAGGCATCTAAATTCTTCAACCATGTGATTACATTCAGGGCAATCCGTGCATGCTGATTCTTCTTGCAACCAAGCATCAAGCATGACCTTAGCAAACCGGTCAATATCCTTGTCTGTCACATCCCACAGGTTCGCGATAATAGCAGGAGAACCAGCTAGAATGTAGGAAAGAGGAGCACCTTGGGGAGCATAACACCCAGTGAAAGACAGAGAACCACTACTGCAGCCCATTAGGAGAGTAGCTGCACAGCGGTCCAGTTTCTGAATCTCATGTCCAGGTATATATTGCATCCCTGCATTACCACACATGCAGATAATTCAGTCAGTTACATCAGAGCATTGGTCATATCAGCAACAGTAACAACAGTGATTGTAATATCAGAGAATCAGATGTAGCAACAAATATAATAGCGGTAAATTAGGTCATGCATACCACTGCCATGCCCAAGGTATATGAAAAGATCATGGTTCTGCAAAGCTATAGTCAACTCTTCAGTTGGGGGAACACTTCCAGCTTTTCCCTACACAATTTCAATAGTAACTTCTTTCAATATCCAGGGAAAAAAAAAAAAGCACAGAAAATCAATTGAAGCATAAAAGAAAGCGCTCAAAATCTCTGAAGAGTAATTGTAACAGTTTCATGACTAGCAGATCTTGCAAATGGATGTCCAGGAACTCAACAGTTTCACTAGCATATCATACTTTTCATGCAGAAGCATGAAACAGAAAAATAGGAATTCGAGTGGAATTGGTTTCCTGGTAATTATCGCTCTCTAACTCATTAATAGCAGAAAATCCACAACATGACAAAATTTGGAAATAAGATCTGCAGTTGCAGATTTTCCCCATTGCAACCTCCCAACTGTCTTCTTTTCTCAAGGAAATTATCATGGCTAGCATTCTTATTCCTAAAAATTATGCCAAATGATGAGGGATCAAGCAATTACCTCCCATTTTTGGGTTCTAAACCAATCCTCAAATTCAACCTGTGTGCTGCTGAGGTCACCACTAGGATTCAATAAGTAATATGCATCACAAGGATCAATTGAGGGGAATGCAGCAGTAACCCCACTAACTCGCTCTTCTTGACCACAACTTCTGTTCAGTGCCACAGAGATGCTAATCACAGATGGCATGCGATACACCTCCTGTTTCCTAAGAATTGGTAGATTCTCCCAAGGAAGCATCTGTTTCCAGCAACCAATCAACCATTATACTAGCATGAGAGGAAAAATATAATTTCATAAAGTGAACATGCTCCTAAGATTAACTCAACTTGGCACCATTTAAAGGACATGATCACATTACAGAACAGTATCACGGCGAAGAGAGATTCTTACATTTATACTTAGCAATATGGTTAAACAAATAGTCCCTCTCGGTCAATTCAAAAAATGCTAAGGTAATAAAGTCATACTTCAGTAACATAGCAAAAAAGGTCGTGCTTCAGTAGCTGAAAACATGGATTTGCAAAACCATATGGAAGTGTGTAATAAATATGAACAATTCATTTCAAGTATGTGTGTATCACACAAAGAGAAGTACATTGTGCATTCCTTTCCATCCTTCAAAAATTTTAACTGCACAACCACCTTTCATGGAAAAGAAAATTGTTGATAGTAAACTCCCCTTTTGGTAAATTGAAGTCCAAAACATCACTCTGTTCAGAGTTTTATTCACTGTTGAATTAACTCAGTGGCATGCCTTCTGCACAATTCAACAAACGATGCATACCACTCAGGTAAAAGTGGTTTTCAGGATGCAGGAACAAGCAAGGATCTTGGTTCCATCAACCCAACTGAGGAAATGTAATCCTTTCCTGAAAGTCAGGCATCCATATTTGGATTAGGTAGGAATTTCTCAAAATCAATCATGGCCTCCTTATTTATCTAGTGACAAAAAAGGGACCAAAAAGGTGTCAATTTTTGTTGCAGAAGAATGTCTCTTCAACATATTGTATCACCAGGAGCCCAACCAAAGAATTTGTATAAGATAATATGTCTGTACACTTTTTCCCCATCTCCTTTTCAGTTGCTCTTATCTGAAAAAACTGACCCATATATCAGTGGCTTGTAATTGATCAAGAAAAGCTTTACATTGTAAAAATTCATAAAAGAAAAGGAATAAGATCCTCCTAGCAGCAGAAGTAGGACACTGGTTTCCTCTAGAGCAAGACATGTGATAGAGGTAAAAAAGACTATAAGTTGATTTAAGTCTTATCAGAATCTCTAATTTAAAATAGTGCATAGTTATCAAAATCCTACAATTTGCATCCTGAATCATGAGGAAAACGATTCCTATATATGCAACAAGTCCCATTTACAAAGGAATCTAAGGATTTAGGTGTGAATCATACATTCGATACTCATTTCGTCAAATCTTACGATTCAAACAATTCGACTGAGCGATTTTAGCTACAACCACTAAATTAATATGAATAATCTTTTACCTTTTTTCTTTCTTTATTCATTTTTTCTTTTAGCATTCTTACTTTTAAAGCTAGTTAGTAGTTAACATTACTTAACACAGCCTCTAAAGAATATTTATGGCTTTGGAGAGGTTTAGAGATAAATAAAGATCATACATTTAATTAAATCATTCAAATACACATATGGTGCTTGTCTACATCTTTTTTTTAAATCCTTTTTTTTTCATTTTTTTCCTCCATAAACACTGTCTTAACTGCAAGAGATGTCCTACTGTGTAAGATTGATGGTTTATATTTTATTTTTACTATTATATTTTGATCAAAGACACCAAACAATAAAAATGTATCAATACCTTAAAACTTAGTAAACTGTTTACATCTATCATTTATTATGTATCAATATGTCATAATGTTCTTGACATGATTGTATGAAAGACTTATTTGTCATTATATCTATACTGCTATTAATAGGAAACTGGATAGTTATGAATAACTACATTTTTAATTTGTAATTATTTTTCATTTTTATTAGAAAAATAGAAAGGCCAATGATTCATGATTCAATTCGGTTCATGGGTATAAACAATGTGATACGATTCCAATTTTCAAAACTATGACATAATGAGACAAAAAAAGAAAAGCATACCTGCACATTTGCATCTAGAACAAGAACCACTGGTTCTCTGTCAGTTGATTCTTCGACAATATCACTGACTGCTTCTAGTATCAGTTTGTATGCCAATCCATGTATGATTCCAGTTGCATCACTGGAAGAGATGGACCCAAATATATCCTCCCCACAACACCCACCTCTGCCAAGGTAGCCTTTGTATGAAAGTAGCTGGGAAACACAAACTTCTGATTCGGATAGTGATTGGGCACCGCCAACAACTGCTTTGAGAATACTTTCTTGCACTTCAAATTTGCATCTACTTTTCAGATCACTCTTCAACTTCCTGACCACCACATCCAAGCGTTCACAGTTTAAGTGGTCCCCCACCAACAAACATCTCCAAGGACCCAACCATGAACGTTCCACACTTCTGCCCATGTAAAATCAAAAACACAAAGTCAAAATTTTATGATTTCTTTTAGTTCATACATGAAGTTTTCATATTGGTAAGCAGGAATGAAAGCACTATTTGACTAGCTTGGCCCTCTCTAAATCATTGGACAATTTTGAATTAGTTTAGCCTCTATAATTAAAATATCAGCCATTATTATTGTTGTAATTTAAAATGTCCTTTCTAAAGAAAGATCAATATAATTGAGGGCTATTTGCAATTAATCATAGTTGCCAAGTCAAGGAATTTTTTTTGTAGTTAGTAGTAAGTGTATGGGTGTGGATGTAAGTGCTGGTGGTCACATCACTCACCAAGGGGAGGATAAGGGTTCAAAAGTGCTCACCCCTTAAAAATCAGTCCTAGCCAAGGGATTGTTTACCAGAAAGAGAAAAAAATAAACCATCAACTATGCAACTCTGATTAATTACAACTAGCACAAAAATAAACTTTACACTTTCTTAATTTTTTTGTATAAAATATTTGGGGTCCATATCTGTCATGGCATAACCATGTTGTGTTACAGCTTTAACAGAATTTCAAAAGCTGGGTACAATAGCTACATCGATCAATAGACGAACTTAAGATTAGGGTTAATACCAGAATGGATGAGAAAGTGAGAAACAGATAAATGCAATAGGCCAGAAATCATAGTCTTAACCTTATCAGCTGAGACTATCAAGACAAAGATCAAAATTAATAATTTAACTAGTTATAGGTTAATCACACTGCTACATGCCGTTAGTATTTTCTTTTTTCCTTTTCCCTCTTTTTTTTTTTTTTGTACTCACATCCTCAAAATAAAATTAACTGTTACCCGAAGAAATGCACAGGCCCACACGCACCTACCTCAAAAAATTATCTAGGCGATCATTGAGTTTGGTTCTCCGAGTCCACCAGATGGACCTGCTTTTTTGTGTATCAGTTAAGATAGACATCGAGGTGGACAGGTGGTTCTCCTCCAGTATCGACCTGAATTGTGGAGCAACATCATCCACCAGAGTGTGGCCCCATGGACATACCCACCTTTTACAGGAATCAAAGCCGGAGATAGATTCCATTCCATAATTTCCATCATCAGGAAGATTTTCTGATGAAAAGTAGGAAGATCTATTAGCACATGTTAAGTTAGTGATAAGTGGAAACTGTCAGGATTGGAAATTTTTCTTGAACACCAGGAGGCATGCACCTTCAACAACCAAATCGACAGGTAAGAGCATAATATCAGGTTGCTCCATTGAATGGAAGCGTGATAGTAGTATCCATGCAGGACAAGATGAAGTTGCAAGAAGCATTCCTCCAATAAGGCTACTGCAGCTGCCTCCAAGCAAACTTATGCAGACGATTCTTACACAAGGGAGGCCATCAAAAAAATTAGTTACAAAGCCTTCAAGATCTTCAAGTTTTTCAGGCACATATCTGCAACATCAAGTGGCAAAAGGATAAATCCTGTCACTCTTGAGCATTTTGTTAGATTGACTAAGGCTTGATCATTTTTCTAATCTAATCCTAATTATTCTAACAGATTTGAAGCACGGTCTCTGTGCTTTTCTTAAATATATAATCTAAATACCTGAGGGGTCTAAATGCTCCCAAAACGATGTCTCCAGAACCAGAACCAGAACCAAATGCTTCCTGATGAAACAAAAGAATAACATTAACTTTTATCACATAAACGTGGACAGAACAAATTTGCACTATAGCATTGAAGAAACAGATGTTTTAAGTTGAGAATGGATCTCCACGAAATTTACCTGCCATGCCTTTTATTACTATTATTATTATTATTTTTTGGGCAGGCGGGTGGATGTGGTTGTGTGTGTGTAAGACTAGCATGCCTATTTAGTGATAAAGTGTCAAGAAGTAGCACAGTCACCATGAGGAAGAAATACCTAAGGCTTCACTTAGCAACTAACCATTTTTGAAATTGGAAATGTTCTCTTGATTTAAAAGTGAAAGTTAGAAAAGGGAGAAATTTTCTCCTCTGCAATAAGTACAAAGAGCCAAATGCAGCCTGCACGATAGGTAGTGCATGACAAAACAATTGACATGTCAGGGTAATAACCTATCCAAAGCAGAAGATATTGACTATAGAGCAAATTTAGATTTTTCTTTTTATTTATTTTTTAAAGCATACTAGAAAGTAATTCCTGAAATACAAGGGATGCCATGCAAAGAATCAACAGAAACAAAACCACCATAATTCATTATAGCAGGGTCTACGTAATGATTGATGATAGGGGTGGCACCGAAGATGAAAACATGATGTTCACCCAACAAAAAACGCATAATACTACAACTGCATGATGAAAAATCATGAAATTCTACACAGCGGTGAAAAGCAAGGCGGGGCTCACTCAGTGATGGAAAATTGCGGCCCTACCAAATGAACAAAATCTTGGTGGCCCATCTAATGATAGAAATATGATTGAGCCAACAAATAATGAGAACCATTTGGTGAAGCCTACTATGTTCTTTCATTATTGGATGGCTTCACCATCATTACACGGCCCAAATTCTATCTTTAATAGGTGAGTCGCCTTGGTCTCTAATGATGGTAGAAATTGTGTTTTCCTTCATATACATGAACCCAATGTGATTTTCATCAGAGTTCAACTGTGACTAAATTGTTGTGGGCCCACAATTGTCTTGGGCCTATTTTTTTTCTATTAGTGGGCTATTATAGGGTCCCAGCATGGTTTACATATCATTAAATTGACAGCAATTGACCAAGTTCCAGAAGTCCAAACAAAAGGAGGCTCCAGCAGTAAATAATATCTTACGCATTAAAGCAAGATGAAGAATAAAATAACCTTTCTCTAAACATAGTAAACTGGTCATCAGAGAACGAAGAAGGTATTTTGATTATTAAAAATTAAAAAAAAAACTTCAAATTCACCACATCCCAATTAATTTGGTATAGGATATCAAGACAAATGCAGAAGATGCACAATTAAGAACAGTATTTAAAACCATACAATGCTATAGAGAAAATTTTCATATAAATACTCAAGGAGCAGTTCGATCTAGAAGGCTTGCAAAATGATCCACTTTAATTGTGCGGTGCACATAGCTTAGTGTATGGCTATCCTGGACAGTTCTAAGCTCTGCAAGGATCAGATCAGCCACCAGAATGAACGAATAAACTTCAAACCCCAAAAGGCTCCATGGTCCACATGGGGTCCATAAAAATATCTGTCCTTGAGAAAGCAGGCATTACACAATACATGATCGGAACAGATTCTCTAAGAGAGCATGGTAACAAACCTTAGAAGCCTTGGAGTTGCCGGATTTATTGTTTCCCTTCATACTAGAAAGGTATTGGTAATGAATGTAACTACCAACAGAAGCTTGATGGAAATATGCAGCCCAGTGACTTGCCGAGAGGGCTTTGCCAGTACAAAGAGGCAAAGAAATTGACTCAGCTGAAACGAAGCCTACAAAGATAGTAGCCAGCAGCCTAGACACCTGCATTAAAAAGATGCACTCAGAAGCCCAGAAATATTGAACTTTACCCACAGCAGCACACAGACATAAATAAGTTTTAAGTTGAGATATCAATAACTCAAATTTTAAAATACTGAAAAATTATGAGCATGTGATGCCAACTGCAAAACAAGAACCACATTAAATGCAGTCAGATTTGCAGAAGTCTGAAAATATTGCAAAATCTAAAGAAATGTTGCAATAAATCCTCTAAAGGCGAAACCCAATGCCAAATCACTGGAAGTCTACCTTTTGAGACCAATTAATTGGATTAAAATACTCAAATGAGGTTGCCTTCTTGGTGGTTAAAGAGGTTTGAAGATCTTAGAAGGTTCTCTGGATAGTCAGAGAGGGTGATTCTTTGATTTGATTAATAAGCAGAGTAAAAGAAGAAGTTTGATTCTGTAAAACCAGAATTTATAGCTTTTTTGTGAAAAACATAAGGATCAGAATTTATTGGGAGGTAGATACTAGGTTTTTTATGTATCTTTCATTTGGGCAACATGGAATCGTAAATGAATCTATGGACAGTTTGGCTTAACAAAGCATACATAGAGATACCATGCTTTTTTTGTATATGAGTAATTGTTCTCAGGGAGACTAATAGAGCACTGGTAGGCATCTTTTGTTACGAAAGCAGGGTCTTGGAATCAAGTCCATCAGGACCTATGTCCTGTTTGTGGTACTCCCTCAACCAGTTGTGTGAAGTCTAGCCACAAAAAATATATATATACAAACATATAAATATATATATAAGGAATATTATTATGCATCCTTCCCTCACCATAGGGTGAGGGATGCTTACATCACTTGCCCTATTTGTACTTAAGCATTTCTATTTTTCATATTGATTTTTGTCTTTTGCACATTAATAAATCCAAATATGGAAGTGTCCTTTACCCTATGGTGAGGGATGGATAGATACTCATATTCTCATATATATATATATATATATATATATGGGCCTCTTCTTGTGCATATGTCCCTCACGGACTTTTTGTGCACACTCCTCGGTGGGGCCCGCTGGACCCACCAATGGATGTGACTAAGGGAGATGGAAACATCCATGTCAGACCTCCCCAAATATAAAATTTGGTCCCAATCACATGTTGCTAACCCATTCATCCATGGCCCACATATCCATTCCATTCTGATTAGTGTACAATCGATCCAACAGTCTAGTAAATTCGGATCTAACCAAAACTTGGGGTGCCTATTAGGAGGTCCCATGTGTGTAGCAAAGTTTGGATTGGATGATAAATGGGCCCCACCTAGAGTTCTCACAACAAAAATGGTAAGGGACGGATGCGTATGAAGATTTTATATGTATATATATATATATATATTACTAACAAATAAAAAGAGTAGAACCTTAGCAAAAAGTGTGGGAAGCTCACGGCAAAGGATGAAAGCTTGGAACAGCCAAGTCACTACCCTCGATAGTGGAATGTCGGACAAATAGCAGCAATGTTTTCTGCTAAAAAAATAAGAAAATATGAAAACATATAGGAAACATCAAACAATTAAAAAAAAACGCAGTTCATCCGAACATATCAGCCCTCGTTTAAGAATCACCTAGGATGATTTGAGCGAAAATTCTTTACAGTAAACCAACTGATATCATAAAGCACTGCTGCACGTTCAATAGCAAATATGTCACTTGGATTTTCCTTTTCAATGAGCTCAATCAAATCCGGAGCATCAGAGTAAGCTTCACAAAATGGTTTCCTGTTCAACAGCACATATATGCTTTGCCAAAATATTTTATGTACTTCATGAATATCACCATGAAGCCTAGTGCACTTCCCTGTCCAAGCAAAGGAAAAATAAAATGAGGAGAGAGAGAGAGAGAGAGAGAGTTGAATGGATTTCTCTATCTTAAATTAAAAAAAAAAAAGCTCTAGTATCTCGGAGGCACAATCGAGGATTTCTATGTTATAGACACAAGGTTCAATTTTCAGTATCCTGTACCTATCTTGCGGAGTAGTCTCAGTAAAAGGCGTCTGCGATGACTCTCCAATTTCAAATAAATAATATCTTGCATAAACCCATGTTCATTGTCCTCACAAGCAAAATGCGCAGCAGAACTCCTGCTGACTTGTAATTGTTGCCCTCTCTGGCTGTGAGAGACAGGGCAAGCAAACTTGTGACAGTGACTTGAATGTTTAGCCAACTCATGATCTACCTGATCCTCAACTTGAACAATTTTAGAATGAGAAGATCGATTGGAAGCACGAGTTATCCTCAAATTACATTCAGTCTTCAATGTTTGCTTCTTTGGTGCATGTCTTGACGTATTCTTAGATTTCTTGGACTTCTTCACATCCACATTAACATGCGATTCATCATTGTTAACCATTAGAGAGGAAGGCTTTCCAGTATCTGAGTCATCTGGTCCACTGCAGCGACTGTTCCCATTGCACCTAACAGAAGCAGGATTGTTGCAAATTGCCATTCTCAGTTTCCCTGCTGATGAGTGTAATGTGTTGCCAACCCCATTATCAGCCTCCTCAACAATAGTTTTGCAAGACAATGTGCTGTCATTCGTAGACATGAAGTGATTTCCCTGCTCAGTAAGATTTAGCTTTTCTAGAGCAGATTCATACAAGCCTAAAAATTGAGATGATTTTTTTTTAGGGTGACCCTTCTTGCTATGAAGACGGCTTCTAGACAGATTTGCAATTTGCATATCAACAATAACTTCCCAGATCAATTTGCATCGCTTGCATGAAATAGTAGCACCACTATCAACTAAAATTTGCTTTGCAGTATCAAGTTCACTTTCTGCCATATCCCACTGTTGTCTCTTGTGGTATATTCGTCCTGGAAATCAGGATAATTTGATCAAAAGAAGCTGAGATACAGGATCTTTCTACATGAGCAGAAACAACAAGATACAACCAAAATTTTATAGATAGTAGAAACTACAAGAATAAGATACAAGCAAAGTTATATAGACAAGACTGTCAGAAAACTAAAGTACCTAAGAAGGATGCAAAAGCAACCCCAAAAGGTGGCAATCCTTGCAAACAGGATACCTTTTTCCCTATCAATAGAATAGCTTCAGCCTCCGCCCCATTTCCAATTAATTCAAGAACAATTCCAACCTAAATATTTCAGTAGTCATAAAAAGTCAATGGAAAAGTCAGCTCAAACATCTTCTAGCCTCTGAAAATGTGGTAAAGAAAAAATATACCTGCAAAGCACTTTCAAGAAAGCATTTAAGTACATTCCATGGAGTAAGAATAGTGCTTTCTATGTTCAATGCCTTACAAATATCTGGCCAAATTTCAGTGACCACAGATCCAATTGCTTGAATATGAACATGATCATTCTTGCTCTGTTGAGTATTTTCCTTAGTCTCCATAACTTTTGTTGACTGCAGCCCAAAAAAGCAAACAAATTTCCTATTTAATAGTCTTGTGCGTAACCTGAGGGCCTCTTTTGCATAAGAAAGAGCCTAAAAAACAATGACAACAAATTTATTAGAAAAGTACACAAAATGAAAATATGGAGTTCAAAATCTGCAACTATATATATGTATGTATGTGTGTGTGTGTGTGTGTGTGTGTAAATCAATTGAAGAGTACACAGTTAAAAAAATACTGTCAGGTAAACATAGTTTTGAAGTATTCAACCGGCAAACTTCCAAACATTGTGAATATCATTGCATTTAGCATAAAATAGGTGACTTGAAGTGAAGCAATACTAATTCCAACATAAAGAAAAAGGTTTTGGATTAAAAGAAATGATCGACATGAACACTTCTCTGGTGAGGTTGCATTAAAAAAAATCTAGGCCTCCAAGAAGAAGCAACTAAGTAGGAAATTTTGGGAGGTTGATTTGCAATTATATAAAATTAATGGAAGAAAATGAGACGACAAATTGGAATTAATTCAGTATACATGTTTGACAACTCATAGGGACTTAGCTAATCTATTTGCCATGTACTTGGATTTGTAAGCTAGTTGTGTGCATGACCTAAGCCCTCACCTGGAAGCAATTTGTGGGGCATTTACTTTGTTTCAGCACAATGGGATTCTTCCAACAAGGCACAAGTTCCATTGAGTTGGATTCACTGGTGCGAATTGTTCAAAAATCATTCTACTCCCAGACAATACACCACTATACACAATCAATGCAAGATTGGAAGGGCATCTTGATCTATCTGGAAGCAAACAAGAGAAATCATGGTTATCTGACTCAAAATGGTGTTGGATGAGTAGTTGAACATTTAACAAAGATCTTCTTAGACTTGCAAACCCACTTGGGGGCCAATTGGACCCATCCCACAATTTTGGAGTGACCCTTAGCTATGATGCACGGATACTTCAAAATGGCAAACGTATCGTGTCGTATCGTATCAAATTCTTCACTTTTTATGTGTGAAATTCGTGTCTTTTCCATGTCCATAACGTGTCCTTGCCTTATCCATGCCGTATCCGAGCATCATAGACCCTTAGTGGGAAAGGCCCCACAAGGACCCAGTCATAGATCCATAAGCCTAGACCAACCCTAAACCCTAAAAAAAATTATATAAAAAATTATGCAGCCACCCCCATCTCACTTTCTTTCCTTTTCTTCATTCCTTTCCTCATTCCCGCTTCTCATTTTTCCTTCCACCTCACGGCCAACCAACACCCAAGCAACCAACTACCGGTCTTCCTCCGGCATCTTGTTCCTCGCGTCGCCCTTATGCCATGGACACAGTTTTCCAACGTCTTCCTTTTCCTTGAGCTTTAGGTAAGCTCTCAACCTCTCCGGAGTTAGGTCTTTTGGGTTTTTATTCTCGCACATTTTATAAGTGGGTTTGGCTCGGCTTAGGGTTTTCTCTCCATTTGATCACCATGGGTTTGGTCTTAAGTTAGGACTTCTCCTCATTTCCATTTTCTCTTATCATAAGGCAAGTAAATAACATTTTCATTGTTAATATGTTGATTTAATTTTGATTCTAGTATTTTAATATACTTGACATGTTTTGCTCATTTTAATAAAAATGTATTAGTATGACCATGCCATTGGCATTGAGTATGTGATTTTGAAGAACAAACTTTTTTTTTTGTCCAAATCATGTGTTTTGACTTCTAAAATATTTTCAATGTTTGTGTGATGACTAAATTAGATAGTAAGAAAAAAAAAAACTACTAGATTATGATTTCTGGATCACTTATTTTATCATAGTTGCTAAAATGTGCTTGTTATGATTTTAATTTAATTTTTAGATGGGAAAGACAATTCCAATTGAAGCATATTTCAAAGGAAAAAATGACAAAAAATCGGAAGTTGATATACCATTGACAACCTCCGATTTACCAACCTTCTCCAACGTTAAGATTCCAATTTCTAAAAATTCCAGGGAACATTTGAAAATATAATGGCTACATGAAAAAAAAAATCTTCTAGTTCGGCCCCCACCCTTAATGTAAAATCTTGGTTCCGCCCCTTGTACCCTTACCTTTCTCAAACCGAAAACAATGTGGACAAAGAAGAGCGCATAATTGCACTTCTTGAAACATTTGTAAAGCATTGTGAGAGCTCAAAAAAGACCTGCAAGGGTTTAATCACGAATTAATTGAGGTTTGGGTCCCAAACAATCGTATCATCATTTTAAAGCCTTGTCCCAACCAAGGTTTAAAATTTGGCTCGGAACCCAACTCAGCCATGCCTGAGTCCGAGTTGACTCAACCAAGTCACATGATTAGGGTCTGAGTTCCATAGGACACGACTCGATATGTGCCGAGTCCGAGTTGACTCAGACTCAGCCTAATTTTTAAATCATGGTCCCAACTATGTTGGAGTTAGGTACATGATTTCTATTTCTCCATTACGATCTACAATGGCAGACCTAGAATTTTCATTTGAGTCAGCAGGGGATGCTCAATTAATAAAGTCAAAGTCATTGCCAACCACCAATCATCAATGCCACCTATGAATAATACACACTGATTGCATGGTTTAAAGACATTATTTTTTATTTTTTTGTTTTTTGCAAATTAATTATAAAGAACTCAATTCCTAGAAAAGCCTTTTAACTACAATACCCAATTCCTCAAAAAGTTAGTTTTTCATTCAAATTATATCATGACAAAATAGAAGTGCAGCCTGTAAGTGAGAATTATGAATATTCTTAGCACAATTTGTCATTATTAAGACCTCGCCACAATTTGTCATTGCATTGTGGAGGTCATAGTCTACTTTACTATGCAATATTATTAGTGCAAGAATTCTATAAGCGCATATCTAAATTAGAAGCCCTAACATGAAAATTGTAGACGTGTCATCCATTAACGATTGAATATATCACATTTTGCATGATCCAACTTGGGGAGACTGGCCCAGGCACAAATAACTTGGGTCCACCCCTGCTGATCTATCCTGACCGAAATCCTCAGAGACATTCCACTTAAGATCTATTTCTACATTTCCAAACAATCCTAATTATTAATTAAAATCAAAGTTAGGGGCTGTTTGGAGAAAAAGAGAAGACGGGGTTAATTGAAATTTCCAGAAGTGTTGTAGCCAAAAATTAAAAACATATGTTGTTCCTTGGGCCTAACATTGTGGGGCTACCAGAGACCGAACCCAATGACAACCAGTACACCTTGGGTGACCCGAAGATAAGATTCAACCCAGCGGGCCCCACTTCATCCAGAAATGCACCATGTGGGGCCCAAGGGCCTTTTTGGGCAAGAGTGTCTAGGAGACTGGGACAATCAGAACTGGAAAAGTAGCAGTTTCTTTTCATTTAGCACTTTGATTCTTTTAGGAATCTTAAGATAATAGGACAGTCTGAATACAATAGAAGTCTCGGTGGTCTTTCTTAGAGTTTTCATTGGGTTTGACCGTTTGAGTCTATAAAAAGGATGTAATGGGGTTCAACTGTTTGAGCATGCAGCATATACACAGCATACAGTGAATAAAACAGAAACTTCTGAGTTTATATCCTTTGTTCCCTTCTCTCCCTTGGTAGTGTGGGCTCTTGATGATTGAGAAGACCTCTAAGGTCAGTTGTGGTTAATTTATTTACGGTTCCTTGCTTAAGTTTAAATTTCTGAATTTTCTGCAACATCTATACTTGCTGGATTTTTTTTAGGTTTATTCAAATGGGCCCTTCAACATCTCTCTCTCTCTCTCTCTCTCTCTCTCTCATGCTCAGAAGCAGCTCACATACAAAATCATGTAAGCATCCCATTCAGGTAGACAGCCGAGTATCCAATCATGAGGTGTCCTACACCCAAATGATCATCATAAGTGCATAAGGAGGGGCAACAACCATTTGAAACTTCTTCCCATGATTGCCCAATGGACCATTGGATTATTGCCATTTTCAACGTGCGTGTGTGGGGTGGGTGTGTGTGGGTGTTGAGGTGTGTGTGCGGTTGTTAGGGTGTGTGTGGGTGTGGGATTACAGCTAGAATGCTTAAAATGGAGTAGCAAAAATATGCTTCTCAGAGTATCACTCCTATCCATGGTTTTATATTCCGGTGGTGCCGATCTTCATGCTGGTGGAGACCGAGATGAGTCCGTGCCGCTCATGCCGGACCGGTACAGCCACATCAGTTCTAAAAATTGTTATAAAAAAATTTTAAATCTATAAAATAGAAAATTAGTGAAAATATGAAAATTAAGTTATTTAACAAGTAGTCACTCCACATATAGTGATGTTTTTTATTGTTGAGCACTGAGCCGCTGACAGTATAACACATAATTAGTGATTTTTAGAAGGCAAAAATTATCTTTTTTTATCTTTTAACATAATGGAGGAGTCATTTTCTTAAAAGTTAAATTGGTAAAATAAAGAAAAATGGCTGAGGGAGCATATAATTAGTATGATTTTTATTGACAAATGACTTTTCTTTAAGCTTACAAAGCTCACTAATTTAAGTTACTTTTAATGTGGGCCCACCACGTGACTATGAGTTAAGAGAAATTTTAACAAAAACAAAAAAAATACATTATCTGTGAAGATTTCTTTGAAAAAAAGAAAATTTATTTCGTTTGAACGTTAGAAAAAGACAAATTTTAACAAAAACAAAAATACAGTGTCTGTGTTACTTATCATGAGGGCCCACCGTGTGACTATGAGTTAACAAAAATTTTAATAAAAACAAAAAATACAGTATTTGTGAAGATCTCTTTGAAAAAAAATATATTTCTTTCGTTGGACTTTAAAAAAAATTTAGATTCATTCGGTATGGGTTTCGAACCCATTTGCTCCTCCAAGGAACACAAACAACACGAATACTGCAGCTTACCAGTGAACCACCAAGTCAATTATGCTAAAATGCAGAATATATTTTATAAAACTTAAAACCAGAATGCCGGTCTGAATTCTGTTTCAGCCAGACCAGGGATGAGTCGACCTGCCTCTGGCTGGAATTTAAAACCATGCTCCTATCTACAATTCTTAAGAAACTGTGCATTTAGGCACTTCAAGACCAAGGCATTTGAAAAACTTCAATTCAGCAGTCAAGTGATTGCTTCCTGAAAACTCTGGTAGTTAACAGTCCAAGGAATGTTGACAACATCATACTCTTACTGCCTAAAGGGGGACACATCATGCATGCATTCATCAGTGACACAATAATCAAGATGAAGATGTCGAAGTTAGTGTTTAAGCCACTACTTTGATAAACTAGGTGTTTTGATAATTACAAGATGCAACCAAGCTTATGTGGGGTGTAAGTACTTGATCATTGCCAATAATATCAGCTAATCTGTTGTGAATCTCCCATAAGCCAATATTTACATATTATCAGTTCAGTCACGACTCACAACCAAAGACCTATGTGTATTCGCTGATACTTCAAACCACAGTCAGGGTAATGATGAGCATTTGAATTGTACAAAGACATAAGGTGAAAATAAATCATATGATCCATTTTCTTTAGAAATGAAAGGAAAAAAAATCAACAGCTGAAATATCTTGCATATTACCTCCAACAGTTGCCCACTTGAAAGTAGCCTTTCGCACAAGTCATGGTAAAGATATCCTGCAAGGAATGCTGAATGACTGGGGACAGGAATCTATACCAGGAAATACCAGAGGTAAATAGTAATATTAATTTGCAGAAGCACAAGCCAAATTGATTGTTTTATGAATCAAGATCAGGGGATCTTACACTTGAGATTAGATTGGATGCAGCCTCTCTTACTTTGTCAACAGTAACGTCCAATTCCATGGATATTTTAGAATGGAAAATGCCCATATGGGATGGAAAAGAATCAAAAAGCAAAAGCTTCTGACAGAATCCTAGTAACAATGGTGGAGAGCCATCCATACAACCCATCCAGAAATCAACTGAATTGGCAGGAACACCAAACTGTTGTGCTATATTCAGTAAGAAAGTCTCACAAATAGGTGAAATGCAGAGTGCATGATTTAGCCTTCTGTCTGCCCATAGCATTGACAAGCACCTTTCCAGTGGGACATTTTTCCGTTTGTATAGAATGATGATCGTCTTATATATGTCATACTGAATATGAAAATAACCCTGAAATTGTATAATAAGATTAATCAATCTGCGGAACTAGAGAAAAGTAATGCAATAGTTGCTCCAAGCCATGTGCATACAAAGCATATGAGAGAAAATGATTACACAGAAAAAGAAAAAGAAAAAGAAAAAGAAAAGTGTAAGTAGCTAAAAGCCTAAAACAACTTACCTTCAGAGATAACAAATCAGAAATATGACACAGCACTGGTATTGCATTTTCAGTCATCAGTTCAGGGTGATCATCTGCAGAGAAATGACTTGGAATGTCTGTCCACAACTTTAGTGCAGAATTAACATCTTGCAAGATTACCTACTTTACAAAGAAACCGTTCAAATATATAATAAAAACAGAGAGGCTATAATAATTCTTTCAAAAAACAGTGCAAGTTAAAACAAAAGTGAAGGAAATACCACCTCAGAATTTTGATCAACCTCTTGGGTACACAGTGCGCGCAAGCAATATGTGAGAGCTAATTGATGGCAATATGAAGCATTAGAGCCCGAGGGCACGGGCACACCAGATGTGTCATTCTGTTCCGTTAAATACATAATATCAGCCAGACAAGCAACTCCAACATAAAACAGAATCAATGGAAGCAGCTTTAAAAAGTAAACTCAAGCAAGGACTAAAATAAATAACTCACGAGTATAGAAATAGCCTCAGACAAACACTGAATGCAACTGTTTAAGCAATCAACCCCACAAGCTCTAAGAAGCCTGCCTTTCTTAACAAGAAGCCTCGATCTCTGTAGATAACTATCCTTTCTGATATATACATAGCACAACAGAGTATTTATAATTTCTAATTGCATTCTCCGGCATAGATTTGGGTACCTAGCATCCATTTCTTCATACGCTAGAAGCTCCTGCGAAAAATGCATAGAATAGATTACAATTTTGAAGATCAGTAATTATAAAAGCATAAAATGAAAGAAAATTCACCACAAAGTGTTGAAACCTGCTCCAGAATCACTCCAAGTGTTGTTTCTGAGCAATTTTCTCCAGAGCGTGACAATAATGAGTAGAGACTTGGAGTATTATCCTCTGTACTAGCATCCTTGAAATCTTTACACACTATCTGAGGTGCAAGTAACAGTTAGTTGAAATGAACTGGGCAAGACAGTTACAAGAATGAAGCATCTTGACATCGTACCTTAACCCATTGTTTCACCAAGACCATAGGACCAACCGACTTTTTCAACATATTGACAGCAGAAGACCAATTTAAAAGACTACTAACAATAATTTCATTCATATCAGGATTGCCACATTGATGGAGAACATCAAGAAACATAGCACTCTTTGCACATGCATCTGCAACAATTTCTAGGATTGCTTCTTCTGATAAATAGTCACCATGGGCCCTCTTTTCAGGGAACTTCTGGCAAGCCAGTGAAACATGAGCCCATAATGACCGGTGACACAATGCAAAAGCCATTGACGCCTGTAAAGGAAACATATCAAACAAATGAAATATGAAATATCAAGATCACCGAGACCCATCTATAACAAGCAAAACGAAAGTAATTAGAATTTACTTCAAAGGGGGAAAGAAGCAAAAGGCGACCAAAGGAATAATAGGAAGTAGGTACAGTTAGTAAACATTATACATTCAATTCTATTTTTGCTGGAACAAGTTGCAGCATTTGTCAATATAAAATAGATGACGTAAAAGATTGAACATGGTAGACAAAGACATCTAAATACAACTCAATAGTTGATTCTAAAAGCAGTTTTACAACATTCTTTTACAATAAATGTACTTTGAGTCCCCAGCAATAGCTCTGCAGGTTATGGACATGGTTGTGAGTGTGATGGTGCATGAGTTCAAGTTTTCCAATGTGGTAAAAGAAAAGGAAAGAAAAAAAAAACAATATATTTATGAAGCTTTTCTTTATTAAAAAAAGTCATTACCCAGTGTGATTCCCACCAAAGCAAGGTAATGGGAATATATAATTTTTTTAGCAGCAGTATTATTTTCAACAAAAATCTATGACACAAACAGTAGCAAAAAGATGTTCAGAGTTTTCTATTTTCACAAATAAGCAACAGGCACAGGGGGCCATTGATAATTATATATGAATAAGCAGCTTCTGCTTGTCAAGTTCTTCTAAAAGAAATCCCAATCAATTTGACCAAAAATGGAAGTGGTTAAAAATATAATAAAACAAACAGTCAAAATGAAAAATGCCTAACCAACCAAAAAGATGGTAACAATATTTCATTTTAGGAATGTGACATCTTGATAGCACAACCGTGGAATGAAATGACAGCATCAGCAACAGGCAGGCACCTTTTTCAACTGCTCTGCATTGTACAGTGACACACCAATGTTATAGAGAGAAGAAGTAAGAAATTTGAGTTCTTGAAGTTGGATCCATTCTCTTGAAATAACACAATCGATGCAATTCATGCTCTTCTGCAATAAGAAAGACAAGAAAATGACAAGGTAAACTAAAAAAAAGTGAACAGCATCTGATCCATGTACTCAATAAAGACTATCCACCCTCTGGATCATCATAAAATGAGGAGAAAAAGAAAAAAACCTGACTGCTTTCACCAGACATGAGGGAGATTCTGAAAGCAGCCATGGTCACATGAAAAAATGTCTTGCGGCTCTCATGCCACCTCTCTCTTTCCCCTTCAGATTTGATGCTGCACTGGTACAATGACAGGTTAATTGCAGCAGACTTTAGATTTCCTTTACTCGTAGGAGTAATAAAACTGTGAAGCTCACAAAAAATACAGAGTATCGAAAAGAATTATGAAAGAGAGAATAGTATTTAATTCACCTGAATACATTAAGGAAAACATTGCAGAACTGATGGAATGCATCCTGAATATACTTTATGTTCGCAGACAACGGAACATCTTCTTTTTCAGTGACAATATGCTTCCAAGTTGTATTTACATACTCTGCAAAGGGCTTGCACAAAAAATCCAATGCATTTAAGTAGGAAAATATGGAGATGTCTCCATGAATATGTTTGCACTCCTTCCAAACCTCAATATTACGCCCACAATCAATAAATGGTGAATCTGTTATTTTTTTTACAGTATAAGTAGACAGCAGTCCATTGTTGTCGCCAGAAGTATGAAAATAACTTGCTAAAAAATTAAATGAAGCCAAGCATTGGACAATATCTTCATTGTCAAGAAACAATGACATTCTGGAGCCACGCTTTTCAGGGATAGAATCCCTCTCACTGCCCACAAAACACAATCCCACAGTATAGAGATCAAGGATAGAAGCAACAAGTGTCGATACCTGTTGAAAACTTATTCCATTAGAACTAACCGTAAGAGTGGGATTTCATCCTCATACTACTATAATGTAAATATATAGCATCAATGAAGCACAAACAGTTGAAATTCGAAAATAGTGCCAGCAGAATGTCACTCACTGATGTTTTAAGATGTTTGGCAGCATCCCTACATAGTTCCACACTTGCAATCCTACAATTGTCAGAACAATAGTATAGAAAGTCGAGAACATCATTTACATTGCATACCACTTGCACCTGCAAACCAACTAATAAGCCAACATCATATTGCGTATGA
Source organism: Sextonia rubra (assembly GCA_037013555.1). Lineage (NCBI taxonomy): Eukaryota > Viridiplantae > Streptophyta > Magnoliopsida > Laurales > Lauraceae > Sextonia > Sextonia rubra. The sequence goes on along the minus strand of JASUAD010000013.1, from coordinate 55,220,791 downwards.
AGCACTGGTTTTTCCTTGAAACAAGAAGCAGACCACCGACTTGTCAAAGTATATAGGTAAAATCCAAATAAACAATGTCTAATCAGCCAGGTTACAGTAAGTGCAATCATTCAATTATTTATAGCTCTTCCCATGTTATACTTCCAAGGGGCCCTAGACCATTTGAAGCAAGTGAAAGATTGTTGTCCGATTTGTTGATTTAAAAAAATCTCATCAACCTTGTTGAACATGTCATTATACACCAAAAGGCCACAAAAAATACAACTAGCATGTAAATTTCATGTTAATGGTTTTAAATGTAAGAACCACAAAAATGTTGCTGTAAGTTCCTTTTATGAAAACAATAGGAGTGATTATCTAATCGGATGCATGCATGATGATGACATGCATATTTAATTTGCTTGGAGATACTTAAAGTAGGCATTTGTTGTCCAGGGCCTTTAGCCTCATGCTGCTGCACGCACGCAATGATCCTACCCCAGACTGCACAACAATGAAACACAACTACAATGCACCCATACAAGAGGCTGTATGTCTGCTGGTAAAAACAAGTTATTGTAGCAAAATCCAGCATTGAGATTGTATAGGATGCACTGTCAACTGGTCCATTTGTACCATGTCCTGAAGATAACTACAGTTGTGTGACATGTAGGATATAGCTACAGCCCAATCATGTAAGCAAACCTCAGCTCGATCACATTAGATACAGCAAATGTGATCCATCTATGTTTCTTCAACTGCCAATTTATGTTGGATGTAATTTTTTCAGTATTCTCTATGAGTTTGAAACCTGCCCTGATACCGGCTAACACAATCCATCACACACACACACACACACACACACACACACACAAAACTTTGACCAAGATTGGGCCTTGATCAGAACTAGGTTGACAGTTCACACCATAATAGACCACCCAATGTACAATCAGCTCCACAGTAGTTCAAATTAAGAGAGAAGAAATACCTTGAAGGGAGAACACGGAAAGTGAGAAGGATGAAGAATAAGAAGAGAACCTTCAGGGAGTGAAACAAGCTTTCACAAATTCCACTTGCCAATTCCAAAGCTGCTATCAACATACATCCGTCCAAGGTATTTTAAAGCTTCTCATATAATTAAACCAATCTTTAATCCTAGCTTTCTATATCCACCCCTTTTTTGGTAAAGTTTCTATATCAAAACATAGTATAAAACCCTAGCTATTTAAACTTTACTAGAGTGTTGTACTAATTCCTAAATCATAACCACCGCCACCGCAGACAAGGAAAAAGGAAAAAGGAAAAAAAACTTTAAAAATAACTTAGAAGTAAAAGCATAATTTTTAGCCATAGTTATCAATTTTGTTTTGGCCACCATTTCGGTTTGACCCTATGGTGGAACGTTTCAGCATTCCAATATTCCATTCCGAAAAAGGTGCAATTGAAAAATGAAATATTTATATATATATATATATATATTGTTATAAGTTAGAGTAGGACATGTGGTACAAGTCAGGGACCTAGTTGAAAATATAATAATGTCGAGAGGCTTTTTTTTAATTTCAGGGATTAATGAAATTAACATATAGGTGTGGTCGTCCAACCCTAAGGGGCGTATCATCCTATTGCTTCTTTGTTAGATTCTTCTTCTTTCGCTCTCTTTTCTATTTTTCCTTTCTTTTCTTTCCTTTCATTTTTCCTTAATAGGTTTGTACAAAACCCTAGATCCTCTTGAATCTAAAACTTCAACTTGGAATCGGAGCTTCAAATCATAAGGAAGACAAGCATATCTGGAAGCCTAGTGGTCCAGATCTCAAAAAAGAAGTGGTCCCTGAAGGATTCTAAACCAGCCGAACCACCTCTGGTAGGGTGTCTAGACACAAATAGTGCACAGTATGGTGCTCTGAAGTGTTGCTGAATGTGTAGTCCTCAGTTGCTTTGGGCCATAGAACCCTGACAGGTTGTGACTGTTTTTTTTTTTTTTTTGGTTGGGTTTGACTGGTCTTGGCTTACATTTGTGTGCTTGATAATGGGTAGGTAGACAATATTTCAAATATTGATTCACTGCTGGAAGTTGCTGTTCGCTGTATGTCTGGCTGCAAGTTGTTGGTAGCTGCTGGTTGCTGTCTTTTGCTGTTGGCTGTAAGTTGCAGTTTGTTGTTTGCTGCTGGTTGCTGTTTTTACTGTTGGCTGTGAGTTGCTGTTGGCTGTTGGCTGGTTAGATGCTCGGCTGTGAGTTCTGGTGCTTAGCAGTGTTCCTCTCGTAGATCGGTAACTGTTTTTCAAAGTTTCTTGATTCTATCAAGTTGGTAATAAGTTGAAATCTCTTTAAATGGAGTCCAAGGGTGAGAGCTCTACAGGATCCAATCAACAACTCCTCCCCAGTGCTGTCAATCCTAATGCAAGGATAACACCAAGCCTTTTCAACGGTACTAATTATAAGGATTGGGCCTATTCAACTAGAATGGCCATTGGAGGCTCAAGGAGACTTGGTTATATTAATGGAAGTATCAAAGAACCAGGACAAGACGAGCCTAAATATTCAAACTGGGTTTCAAAAAATGTGTTAGTCATAAATTGGATTCTTAATTCAATGGAACAAGGCATTGCAAAAAGTTTTTAAGTATTCTGAGACTACAAAAGATCTTTGGGAGTCTATTGAGATTGCCTATGCGCTGAAGAGGAATAATGCCTGAATCTTAGAACTGAAAATGGAAATTGCAAGTTTTAAACAGGCGAGGCTGTCAATTGGATATTACTATTCCAAATTATAGGCATTGTGGAGAGAGTTGGAGTCATATAAGAGTCCCAAACGGATTTGTGCTAAGAAGCAAGCCAAATTGCTTGACGACCAATATATCTTTGAACTATTGGGTGGTCTTGACTCAGAATATGAACCCATCGCTCACAAGTGACAAGTCAAGACCCTCTACCTCCCATTGGTACAGTATTCGCTTTGTTACAAGGAGAAGAAAGTCATCGTATGGTTATGACGCAGAAATCTGATAGTACACCTGAAAGGTCAGCTCCTGCAAATATGTAGTGTGAGCAACATATTGTCAAATACAGGAAATGGTAGTAACAGTGGGTATGGTAGAAGCCAAGGCCGTGGTCGCGGAAATTACCGTGGAGGTGGACGTAATAGTGGAAATGGTGGTCATGGTCGAGGAAGTGGTGAATAGTCTAATTCGAACCATGAAAAACCTTTTTGTACTCACTGTGGTAGATATTGGCCTACAAAGGAGAATTATTGTGACTTAAACAGTAAGCCACTAAATATATCTGCATCCTCGGTAGAAGTGGAGTGCCTAATTGAACAAGATGCTACTATTAAATCTGATTCACATAACTGGAAGGATGAGCTAACTAATCTTCGTCAAAGATTGGCTACATTAGAGGGTGCACCTCAGGACCAGTCGGTGGGTATGGCCTCTTCTCATAATCCTACTGCATTTGCTTCCTTTGCTTCTCCTTCTATGTGGGTGATTGATTTAGGGGTAACAGACCATGTAACAGGTATCCTTTCTGAGTTTCAGTCATATATCTCTACTTCGAAGGGTAAGAATTGCTGATGGTTCTTATAACCACATAGCTAGGAAGAGAACCACCTGCATCTTACCTAACTTTTCCTTATCCTTTGTTTTCCATGTTCCAAATTTCTCTTTCAATCTCTTATGTATTAGTGCCCTCACCAAACATCTTAATTGTTGTGTGCCTTTTTACTCTCCTTACCGTATATTTCAAGATCTGAGGACAGGGCAAAAGACTGGTGGTGGTAGTGAGAAAAATGGTCTTTACACCTTAGCCTTAGAAACTGTAGAGTCAAGAGTTTTGCAAACAAAAGTTGATGATGATAATAAAGTGTCTCTATGGCATCGTCGTCTTGGTCATGTGCCGATGCAATGTCTTAGGAATATGTCTTTTCTGAATTTTCGAAATAAACTTGATAGTAGTTTGAGATGTGATGCATGTCAATTTGCCAATAATGAGACATCTGTGTACTCAATCAATATTAATAAAAGAAGCACTTCTCCATTTGATCTAATCCATTCTAATGTTTGGTATGCTCCAATTACATCTATTTATTGTCATAAATACTTTGTCACTTTTATTTATGACGCCACCAGAGTAACTTGGGTGTATCTTCTGAAAACTAAAGATGAGGTCTTCATGTGTTCCAAACATGTTATAAATTGATTGAAGTTATGTTCCAAGTGGACGGAGGCAATGATGGAAGAAATGGCAGCATTGGAAAACAATGATACATGGAACCCAACTACTCTTCATCAAGGAAAGCATACCATTGGCTGGAAGTGGGTTTTTACCTTAAAGTACAATTCTGATGGTACAATTAACCGGTATAAGGCATGGCTTGTTGCAAAAGGCTTTACTCAATCTTATGGAGTTGATTACTTTGAAACCTTCTCCCCAGTTGCTAAACTAACTTCTATTAGAGTCATACCATCCCTCGCAGCAAATTGTGATTGGTCATTATACCAACTAGATGTCAAAAATACTTTTCTACATGGGGAGTTAAGGGAGAAAGTTTATATGGATCCTCCACTTGGTTTTGTTGGTAAGGGGCAGGAAGACAAAGTCTGTTTTCTTGAAAAGTCTATTTATGGACTCAAGCAATCATCTCGAGCATCGTTTGAAAGATTCAGTAAAGCTGTGCTGAAATTTGGTTTTTATAGATGTCTTTTAGATCACACTGCCTTTGTAAAAAGGAAGGTTATAAAGGTAGTCATACTTGTGGTGTATGTTGACGATATAGTTGACACAGGAAATGATGTCGATGAAATTTCCAAACTCAAAGCTTTTCTAAGCATGGAGTTTGAAATCAAAGACCTTGGATTATTAAAATATTTCCGCAGAATTGACAACACCAGGTCTAAGAATGGAATTGTTATGTCTCAAAGGAAGTATGTCCTTGACCTCCTCAAAGACTGAGATGTTAGGTGCAAAACCAGCTGCTACACCAATTGAACAAAATCATGACCTACACTTAGGAAGTTGGGAATTACTTCAAGATAAGAGGACGTATCAAAGGTTGATGGGAAAACTGATTTGCCTTACCATCATGCGGCCTAATATCTCGTATGCTGTTAGTTTGATTAGTCAATTCATGCATGCTCCTAGAACTGATCATTTAGTTGCAATGCATAGGATCTCAAATATTTAAAAGGGTCTCCAGGTCAAGGAATTCTTTACAAATCAAATGGGCATGCAAATGCCATTGCATTCACTGATGCTGATTCGGCCAGATCTTTAACAGATAGAAAATCCACCTCAAGCTACTATACAATGGTTGGCGAAAATCTTATCTCTTGGAAAAGTAAGAAACAAGTTGTTACAGCCAGGTCTAGTGCTGAAGCTAAGTATAAAGTTGTTGCTCATGGGTGTTGTGAACTAATATTGCTCGGAATATTATTGGAAAAGTTAGGCTTCAAACAAAGTGGTCCAATGAATATGTTTTGTGATAATACATTAGCTATCAAACTTGTTGAAAATCCCATTCTCCATGAAAAGACAAAACATGTAGAGATTGATTATCACTTCATCAGGGAAAAAATTGAAAAGGAAGATGTAGTACTGATATAAGTTCCTACTGATGATCACCTAGAAGACTTTTTGACTAAGGGAATCACTAAGGCTAAATTGCATCATGTTTTCTCCAAGCTGGACATAGTCAATATCTACACACCAACTTGAGGGGGGGGGGGGGGGGGGGGGGGGGGGGGGTGTGTTTTGGTTGTTATAAGTCAGAGTAGGACGTATGCTACAAGGTAGGGATCTAGTTGAAAATATAATAATATCCAGGGGCTTTTTTGTAATTTAAAGAATTAATGAAATAAACATATAGGTGTGGTCATCCAACCCTAAGAGACGTATCATCCTATTGCTTCTTTGTTAGATTCTTCTTCTTTCTCTCTCCTTTCTATTTTCCTTTCTTTTCTTTCATTTCATTTTTCATTAACATGTTTGTACAAAAACCCTAGATCCTCTTGAATCTAAGACTTCAACTTATATATATAGTATTATTTTAGTTGAATGCTAAAATAATACTAAAAATGCAAAGTTTCATCACTTAGGTTAAACTACAATCTACAATTAACCATTTTTCTAGTTTTCACTGCATATAAATGGAAGCATGAAACCTTGTCCGGAATGGGATGGAATTGGGACCGAAACAATCCAGAAGGACCGGAATAGATCGGAATTGGGACCGAAAACTTTTAAGGGGCCAATACATTTCGGACAATTCCGGCTGTAGTAGAATAGAAGTGATAAGTGACAACTATGGTTTTAGCTAAATTAGGAGCACATTATGCATATCATGAAGCTTTAGGGAATCCTAACTCCGTCCTTGGATTCAACGTCAAAGGATCCCATGGGGACCATGTAGTTTGGGATGCCATTCATAACCTTACCTGATTTGAAACTCTACACCGGCAATGGGTTATAACTCCCAAGTTCCTTGAAAAAAACAGAGTTTCATGTTGAAGATTGATTTAGCACAGAAAATGTTGTAAAGAGAATCCTGTGCAGGTTGGTTTCAGAGTAGAATATCTACAAACATAAGAGAATATATAATCATTGCGTTTACTTACATGAATTAGGCACATTAGTCATTGACCATGTAAATCTTCATATAATATTTACACAGTAAAACAAGATAGTTCCATATAAACAGATAACCATTAAGGCCATGACATCAAACCTTGCATTCACAAGAAATAGATTCCAAAGCACATCTTAATATGTCAAGGAAGAGTGAGTGTCTGCCCTCCCATTGCAGACTGATAGAAGAACAAATTCTGCGAGCAAACTGCAACATTTGCAATCCAACCATGTAAATTGACAATTTCCAAGGGTTCATCGTTGGCAAAAAACAACAACTGTAAAATGAAATGAAATCTTTAGCAAGATGTAAGCGTCAAACATGATTGCACCTTTGGAAACTGATCCTTCATCGACGATTTCAATAACTCGGCCAATGTTCTCATGCAAAACCTGTGAACCAGGTCTCCATCAAAACACGCGGGCTCTCCCACCAAGAACAGAGCGCATTTGTATAAAATTTTCACAAGGGCAGGGTGGAACTTCTCAAATGACTCTGAATTTAAAACCCTGCACAACGACGCGCATCAATGGTATGTAATTGGTAGCTCACAGCATTTCACACCTCAACTATAAATCACTGACACTGTCAAACAATGCATAAACCCGCAAACTAGACGCTGGATAACATCTCCATCATACCTGAACCACGGCGCGACCTCGCCAACCAAATCGAGAACCCGCTGATACGCGGCGCCCTCCTTACTCCCACCCTTGAAAACGCACGAAACAGTAGACACAACAACCTCCACCACCAACGCCGCAAGCTCAGGGTGTAAATCGCCCTCCGCCGGCAGCTCCGGCAGGAGGCGGACCTCGATCCTCCTCGACTTCTGCGTCTTCTGGGCTGAAGTCAGCGCCTGAAGGCTCTCGAGGATCGAGAAGCCCTCCGCTTCGGCCTCGCTGTAGCTCCTGCAAGCTTCCAAGTGCTTGAGGAAGAGGGCCCTCTGCAGGTGGACGGAATGGGGCGCTCCCGCCAAGCAGGGGGAGATGCAGGACAGGCAGTCGAGGGCAAGCCTGTAGATTTTTAGAAGCTGGAGGGTGTTTTCGTCGTCTCCGCCGCCGCCGCCGCCGCCGCCGCTGCCTTGCGAGGCGAGGCGAGAGGGGATGATCTTGAGAATGCGAGAGAGGAAAGGGAGGAACTGCTTGGCGAGTGGCCGGACTGAGTTGGTGGTGGTGGTAGCGGTCTTCTTCTTTGGAGCGGTTTTCTTGGTTTTGGAGGTGGTGGGTGCGGTCGGGGGTTGGAGGGAAATGAAATCCGAGAAGGGATGGAGGAAATTGGAGAAATGGTGGTAGAGAGGGGTGGAATTGGGGCATTCTAGGGTTGAGATTAGAGAGGATTCGGTGATGGAATCCATGGCAGAGATTTAGATTAGAGATAGAGAGACAAGAGAGAAGAAGAAGAAAAAGGAGAGAGGAAAAGAGGAGGGAAAAGGGCTTTCGAGTGGAGGGAAATGGGGCAACTGAGCTTTTTTCAACTTCACAGAGGCCCTGACGGTCGTTATAACGCTTTTGCTCGCTGTCCGTTAGAAATTTAACCACGATCGACTCGCTTTCCAAGGCAATGGGCCGCGTCCAAGAGTGTGGAACGAGAACCGGCGTGAAGTAGAAGCGTAGAAGTGGGTTTGGCAATGGGTTTGTCGTGTCTTGAGACCAGGGGTTTTTTTCTTTTTTTTTTTAATCTTTTGGTGACTTGGTTCAGTGGCCAGAAGTGGAAAGGAAATAGTGCCTATCAATGTTCGAATCTTAGTCGGCATTGTGCAAGCGAGTGTCATATTCATAAAGACAATCTTATATTTCCTTTGAGAGCAAATTTTATTGTGAGTCAAATTTAAAGTCATAGAGAATTTTTGGGGTATTTAAGGCTGATCAATATAAATGATTTTATACTACATTAGGTCTAACTACATTTTCCTTAACCAATCAAGCGTGGTTGAATTAATTTAGTATTGTATGAAGTCATTTTAGTTACTATTTAGGGCAAAAGTAAAGAAAATGCCCCCTTTTATTGTAATTGTATTGACGTTAACGATCAATGACATCAATTATACTTTTTCTTTTTACGAGCTTTAAAATTCTATAAGTTTCATTATATTTATCCGTTTGTAAAAATTTTATATATTTATAATCCTTTTTTTTTATATCTACATAACAAGATCTATGTTGGTTATTTAATTCAGAAAAAAAAATTTTGTTTGGTATATTTCTATTGATGACAATGGATAGAACCCATTATGAATTTAACAAATAAAATTGTAATAATTTTTTTTTGTTTGATAAGATTATCTATTGGAAATAAAGAGAGGCGCAAAGATAGAGAGAATGAACCCCATAGCAAAAACTAATGGAATAAAATAAAATAAAATAAAACAAATGAGAACTATATGTTGGAATCAAAAGAGAGGGGAAACACTAAAAAAAATTATGCTATTTGTTGGCTTCCTCAAATAGATAAAATGAATAGAAATAGTATAAAACATATAAAATTCATTTATTCACTGTGACGAACAAATAAATTGATCTGTTGGAATCGAAAGATATAAAATTGGTCCGTAAGATAAAATTGACCCATGAGATAAATTTGTTGGAATAAAAACAAAGGAATAGAGATAGAAACATTAGAACAAATGAAATTGCAATGGATTAATTACTAACAGATAAAATTATGTTTCCATCTTCAGCAGCACCGTACAATTCAGTAGAAGTGGGCCATGAGAAGTGGCATCGTTGCTTTCGGGGTAATGAGAAGTGGCATCGTTGCTTTCGGGGTAATGCTAACAGCCCGATGCATATGCTTGGAGAGGCAGAATCGAAGAACGCGGGTTAGGAAAGCTGTATAACTTTCTCTCAATATCTAAAGCTAATTCATCAAATTGCGTTGGTTTAGGGATCGTTTGTTTTTGTTGATTTACATATGTAAATGAACCACATGTGTAATAGTTACATACCATTACATTTGTTTTTACTCGTTTACGCATAAGATGTGCAAAGTAGATATGAAAATTGTATAAAAATGGCTTGAAAGTCAGGTGAGAATTTTCACACCTCAACAGGTGTGAAAACATTTCCCATGTCACTGTTACCAGGGGGTGAACAATAACTTTCTAGGGCAATCCGCCTTTTTGCATTTTTTTGTATTTTTGGGCCCCAAAATAGCAATCTAAACTGTCTAAACTCTTCTAAATGTCAAAAACGGCTTAAAGACCAAATTTTCAGCCATTGGATCATCATATAACTTGAGATATGATTAAAAGAGTTAAGACCGTTAGATGTGTTGAACCAGTGATTGAACCCAGTCCACCTTTCTTTATTTTTTTACTCCTATGGGCCCCCTAATGTAAATTAAAACCATTGAAACTCTTGTGAAGACTGAAAACGGCCATGAGACCAATTTTCAACCGTTGGATCATTGTACAAGTTGAGATATGATCAAAACAGTTTGAGACCATTTGACGTGATTGAACCCGTGATCGAACCCAGTCCGCCTTTCTTGATTTTCTGACTCCTGTGCGCCTCCTAATATAAATCAGAGTTGTTGAAACTCTCGTGAAGATTAAAGACGGCCTTGAGACCAATTTTCAACCGTTTGATCATAATATAGTTTTAGATATTTACAAAATGATCTAACAATAAAAATCTGAAATTCTTAATTTTCCAGCCCCATCTTGATGATCTGAACCGTCCAAACTTTCTATAGTACCTTTTCTGGCTTAGAGATGTAGTCCTTTTCTATAAATATATTAAGATATTTGTAATAAATCATGAAAAGTGGCAAAAATATTATAATAAATGGTGAACCGTTCGATTACTTTTAATTTACATATGAAGATGTGTGAAAATGACAAATGATTTAATTCATTTCACATGTGATTCAATTGCATATGCAAATGACTCGCATGTAAGTCATTTGCCTATGTAAATCATTTTCACATCACATATGAAAAAAACAAACGACCCCTTAGAGTTAGGCCACCTTGAATCCAAAGCTCTGATGTCCATACTTCACCAAACCTACTTGGATCTAATCCCATAATCTCTTCACACTGTACAGATTAAATATGAAAGATTCACATCTAAAATTGAAAGGGGCCAAATGGAGTGAATAATGCATTGAATTTATAAAATAGCATCAACCGTATATAGCTAGTGATGTTGACAAAGGTATCCATCAATCTGTATTGCAGCATAAAAATGAAACGATGACCTCTGTGAATCTAGACATCCAATTATAGCAGAAAACCAAGTCAATAATTTTCTAATTTGTAAGCAATCATACCAAAAATAACAACATAAAGTCATTTAATAAATTAAATAAAATCCTTCATATAGTCAAACTCATTTTCATTTTTCCCACCAAATGAAACACAACAAAATCGAGAAACAAAGAAGAAACTTGATAACATGACAATCATTTTGGTCTCTTCAAACAAGTTAAATAGCCAGATAGCAACTTAGTTAGTCCAAATTATTAAGACAAAATGGGATTAGATAGGAGAGGAACGAAATGAAAAGGAAAAACAAAACAAAGGCCACATTCCATGCAGGAAAAACGAGTGAGAGATAGAGGGAGGGAGATCCGATGTTCCCATACAAGGGACAAAAAGAAACCAAAATCATTTACCTTTATTTTATGGATAAAACCCTTCGCTTCATCAAACAAATAAAATATATTTATTGGCTTCCTCAAATACATTTTATCTGTTAGCTTCCTTACAAATAAAATTTTTATCTATTGGTTCATCAAATAAATAAAATCCATCTGTTATCTTAATCTAACAAATTTCATCTATTGGCTTTCCTATAAATAAAGATTTTATTTATTAGCTTTCTTATAAATAAAGATTTTATATATTGGTTCTTCAGACAAAATCAATCCGGTCTAAGTATTGCATTTGTTTCGTATAAGTAACAACTTGGTGGGGTGGTCGAGCTAGCCGAACTCCTTGATGTCATCATCGGTGTAGGGGACAGTATGCAAGGCCATGGTGGGTGACCACTCCTTGCACTGGTTGGGAAGGTCTAAGACGTAGAGGCCACTGCCCAGTTGGTGAGATGGGGTTCTCGTCCCCATAGTTCTCTGAAAGAAATTTCAACAAACGACTGTAGAGCTTACGGTCCTTTCTTTTTTGTTGTGGGGAATAAGAGCAAACAGTTTGGACGATGGTTTTGAAGTGATGGTTTATTGTGTAGGAAGGAAGGGAATATGAGCAAATGCTTGGTGGATAAGAGAGTTGCCTGTGCCAAGAGAAAAAGAAATTGAAAGATTTTGTCCCTCTTCTGGTCTTTATATTTTGTTATCTGGTAGAATGAGTCTCTTGCTGCCGTAGACAAAGCCATTCTTTCCGATCCAACCATTTTAGAGCTTCAAATTGTGTCCACAATTTTAAGAAAATAACTCATTGAAAATCTTTTCAAGTTAGGGACTTTATAAGCAAGGAAGGTCATTTTTTTTTGTCATCTTACATTAATTTTTTTAAGTTAGAGACCTAATGTAGCAAAAATTTCATCACTGAACCTATCCTATAGTGGGATATTATATTGGGACCTATGACCCAAGTCACCTAGATTTGTGGCTCCTTGGACTTATATCCCATGCGTTTCAAGAATTATGAGATTTTTTCCCGGGTTTTTATGAGATTCTGATATGTATGTTTGCAAAAAATCTAAATGCTTAAAAGTGAATTTTCACATGATTCGTGTTGTATATGTGGAATTTGGACCGGTGGTGATGGCCTGATGGGAATCTTGATAGACATTTTGAGTATTACTTCTCTATGATTATGAGTTCTCTGTTTGAGTGGTGAAGATTCATAAAAATAAATTTATGAAAGGTTGGTATTACCTTCGAAACAAAAAAAAAATCTCCAATGTCCACACCTTAATGTGGGGCCTACATGGGGCTCCATTTAGAACTCGACCCAGGGATCAAAAGATTTCCCTCCACCCTTATTATCTACAAAAAATTAGCAGCATCCCTTATCTTTATCGTCTTCGCAAGTTTAGTGGTGTATAATTCATCTGGATAGATGCAAGACCATTATTCATATAGAATATATACGAGTAATGATCTTATATAGGCATTTATTGCGTTCTTACAATATATGCTATCAGGTGGGGCCTCCTAGAGACCCTATCAATCATGGAATAGTGGGGAAATCTATCCATAGGATTAGTGTTATGGGTCACATCAAGTTTGATCATCTGTCTGCCACACCCGACTTTAGTTGAGCAATCTGTTGTCACAAAGTTTTCATAATGCAATCAATATAAAATCACGAATAAATTAGTAGATTCATTCATTCAAAAGTTCAAGATGCAATTAAGGAAGGAAGATTCAAGCTAGAGGCCAATCAACACTATACCACTAAGGGTTGAAAATTACCATGAATGGCAGCTGCGAAGATCAATTAGGACGACGCCATTGACAATTCTAAAATCACAATGGATGTAGGTCTTATTGCTGGAAATTATAAATGAGATGCTGCTGGCTTGCAAGTGTTATATTAAGCTTGTTATAATAGATCCCACCGTAGTGCAAGCTGTGTGACGTTATAGATGACAATTAATATTTTCAGAGATTTGGCGATGGAACATATTGAAATTGAAGGTTGTAAATGCTTTAAGTAGTGAAGATAAAAATTACTGTAAGTATAAGCTATTGATGGAAGATGTAAAACTAATTGTAAAATGACTGCAGTTCTAAAATATTTGACACGTCAAGCGAAATAACAATAAAATTGTGCATAGATTAGCAAATGAGGCAACGGTACATCATTTAGAGCAAATATAAACAATTTGTTATCCTCTGCTCATTCGTGATTATGTTTTTTCGCAAATCACGATTGGCTATTGATGGAATTGATTTCATCTTTATCTTTACCTAACTGAAAAAAAAAAAAAAAAAAAGACTGCCTTGTTCTCCTTACCCAAAGAAACTCACGATGGCCCACCAAATGCCCTGCAACACAGACTGACGATGCAAAAACGATAGTTGAGCTACATTTCTCACCTCCATTATATATTCTCCTCCCTCTCAGTATCTCTTCATGTCCTCAGATCTCCATGGATTTCTCCATATGGCATTCACATTTCTCTCTTCTTTCCTCCATTTTCTTCATCTTCTTCCTCGCATCCGCAGAAGCCTCAATCCACATTTATGATCGAGAGCCGTTCAAGGAGCTCGGCAATTCGTATCTGTTATCTGGCGGCAGCGAAGGGATCGTTGCCCAATCGAGCGTCGGATCTGGCGTTGGCGTTGGCGATGGCGATGGCGATGGCAGCTCCTTCATTCGGTAAGAAAATCATAATCGCTCTTGTCTGATGGATGAACAAACTGTAGATCTGAGCTCTAGAAATAGATCTGAACAGGAATTCACTGATGATCCGTGCTAGTAGATGTAATGATGAATTAGCCTTTCAAACAGGTTTGAGAATGTTACATTCTGGAGGAGCAAGGAGGCTGCTCGCAAGCTTTCGAGCGTGAAGAACAGTACCGGATTCATTCAAGCTATTATTTTTGAGGCAGCTGATCGAGATGATGTTGGTGGTTCTGCCTATGGTGGGCAAAGATCTCTGTGTTGCACCCCAGATCTTGCAAAGATTGTAGGCTGCAAAGAAGGTGAGGTGCTTAGGAGGCCTTCTTCTGGGGATCCCAACTGGCCTATGGTAATAAGTACTCGATTCAGTGGAGATTCTTTGTCTGCAGAAATGGAACCCAGAGATGTGAACATAACAAAGACTGGAATGTATAACTTGTTTTTCATATCCTGTGATCCAAACCTCAAGGGACTGGCCATGAGTGGAAGGACTATCTGGAAAAACCCTAGCGGTTACTTACCAGGGAGGATGGCCCCATTGCTGAATTTTGCCATCGTTATGTCTCTAGCCTATGTGCTTCTTAGCCTCGTTTGGTTTTCTCAGTACATTAAGTTTTGGAAGGATATATTGCAGCTTCAGAACTGTATCACCTTGGTCATTGTGATTGGTTTGTTTGAAATGGCCCTTTGGTGTTTTGAGTATTCAAATTTTAATGGCTCGGGAATGAGGCCCGCTGGAATCACCGCATGGGTAGTGACAGTTGGAGCTGTGAGAAAAACGCTGTCCCGCATTCTTATACTCTCTGTGTCTATGGGGTATGGTGTTGTACGGCCTACGCTTGGTGGGCTTACTTCGAAGGTGCTTCTTCTCGGTGTGACATATTTCTTCGCATCTGAGCTGCTGGATATTACAGAGAATGTGGGGACTATAAGTGATGTCTCAGGGAAAGCAAGACTCTTCCTAGTACTCCCTGATGCATTCCTAGATGCATTTCTAATATTGTGGATTTTCACTTCTCTTTCTAAGACCTTGGAGAAGCTACAGGTACCTCGATTTTTCTATTTACGTAGAGGTTGTTGGTTTGGTAAATACTTTCTCAAGTTAGTTTAGTTTAGTTCAGTCCCTGCAAACACATTAGCATGCAAACATGCACAACCAGGGGGATCGTGAAGGGCGCAGCATAGATTGGAAATGGGCGAAAATTTACCTCCATTGGGTGAGTGTATTCAAAAATGGATGCAGGACATACCAGTCCTCGACGTGTGCACTTCACACCCCCCTACTCCATGAATTGCCATTCATCCAGGTGGCCCCACAATGTCCATGGCAACCATTGTGGTGAGACTCATGTTGGCTCCAAAATGTCCATAGCATATATGTGGTGATACTCTGTGTGCGCGCGCGCGCTTGATCTATTGAGAACAACCTGCATTATGATACCATGGACACCATGTTTTAGGGCCCACATCCATGCATTGTGGTCAGGGGACAAGAGCTCCACATTGCGGATTGCATATGGATGAAAAATGCCCTGCGCTGATTAGATGATCATAACTGCCAATAGTTGGATCTTGTTGTACCGACAGTATATTTTGGGGGCCCTTATTAAATGGCTGTGATCATCCAGTTGGGTTTATTTTTGGTCCATGTGCAATGCACAGCGGGCCCCTTCTATCTGTCTACCTTGTGTGCAGGTGGTTACTACAATTTGATATGTACTAAATAATGGTGTGAATCTCCCGACTTGATGGTTCATCCATATGTTTCTCTCTTTATAGAGATTAGAGACTGCTGCCAAAGAAGGGTGACCACATTGCGGTTTGATGAGGTTCTCAATTCTGAGACTCACATGCCCATGAATGGTTGGATAGGATCTGGACACCGTTTTGTAGTTCAAAATGACTCTATTTGGATGAGCTAACCTCTATGAGGGTCCATAAAATAGATGGTTAGGGCAATTTGCAAGCCTTTGATTTGGTGGTTGCAGGCTCAGAGTACTCTGTAGCACCAAAAAATTGTTAAGATCATTTATTTGCATGCATTTATATTCATAACATTTACACGCCCATTTGTTTGCGCTCATTTATGCATCACATGCGTAAATGAGGTGTGAAAGTGGTGTGTAAATGAGGTCATTTTCATATAAAAAGTTTCACATCTATGAGAGTGAAATGATTACACACCCTTCCTGGTTAAGAGAGCACCAATACAAAAGTTTGCTTGGAATAGGTTACCGTGTGAAATCCCTAGGCCACTTTTTAATTTTTGCGACTCATGTGGGGCCCAAAATTTTTAATCATAACCTTTCAAACTTTTTATTGCCTTATCGAACCGCAAAATGTTTAGTTTCATATCTTTAACATTCATAGATTTTGAGATGTATAAAGATTTTACATATAAACCATTCAATGTTTAATCATGTGAAATGGTGCTTCTAAACAGCGTGATATTGTGCTTCATGTGTAAAGTTTATATATGTAAAATTCACCTATGCAAAATTTAAATATGTAAAATTCACTCGTGCAAATTTTACACATGGATCCCATTTTCATATTCCATGCATAAAAGACAAATAACTCCTAATGGTCCCTTCCTATCCAACCATTCACCAACTGTGCAGGCGGTCCCATAGTGAGAACCAAATTGCAATCCAAGAAGTCAGCCTCTCTCTCTCTCTCTCTCTCTCAATATATGTATAGATATAGTGCCTTTTCACCTGCAACACTGCGGCACTTATGTGGTCCGGCCATGGTGGGATTTCCAATCTCCCATCCAAGCAGTGGGATCCCCCCGCATGAAAAATGGGGACTGCAAATCCCACCTATAGGGGATTCCCATAGTGGAAGAAACCCTATATATATATATCTATTTATCTAAAATCATGGATGAACATAGTTGGAGATTATATTTAGACTCATGATTTTACCAGAACTTTTCTATTTCTGGCATTTGAATAGAACAAATGCTACCATTTTACCAAAATTAGAAAGAATATGTGTTTCTATCAAAAGACAAATGTCAATTCAAAAATGGTTATTATGTTTAGGGGTTCCATACTAATTCTATTTGCAACTGACCAGGCAAGGAGGAGTTATGTTAAATTGGATATTTATAGAAAATTTACAAATGCGTTAACAATGGCTGTGATCGCTTCAGTTGCTTGGATTGGGTATGAGGTACATTTTCAGTTTCCCAGCAATAATTTGTTGTTGTTGTTGTTGTTATTGTTGTTGTTCTACGCACACACACATCTATTTTAATATATAAACAATGCAGTTTGATTCTACTTATCATTTGGACAATTTGACTCCAAAGTTGTCTTATTTTAATGTTGAGTTCTTATTTCACCAAGGTGCCCTTGATTGAAAGTACTATCTTTGAACTTCCAGCTGTGATTGTGTAATCTGGCTATGAGAATAATATTTGTGCTCAAAAGAAGATATGGAGATAAGAAGTAAACTGACTAGGAGAAGAAAACATTGAGATGTCTTGCATTAGGATGATGGCAATGTACACGTCTTTATAATGGATAATGTACACCCATTTACCAAATCAAATTACAATTACCTTGAAAATAAGTGATGACCAACTCTTAGGAAGTAGTACCTCGAGTTCAATTGATCCTTTAAATATTTTTTGGTTCTTTGCCCAAAATTTCCATTACCACAGATAGCACTAGTGCTCTGAACTGACCTGCCAAACTTTTGAAATCTACCCAGGACTGGCAACGCTATATTGTAAGCTTGTTGCCATAGTTGATTTAATTTTCACATGCAATTCAGATGCCAATGCAAATCTAATCAATTCAAACCAGAAGTAAAATAGCATTTGCATCACAAGGCATGGCCATTGCATAATGTATTTCTGACACAGCTGAAGCATTTGTAATTGATGAAATAACGGGTAACAATAGACCTATACAAGGCACTGTTATGTATTCTTTTTTTTCTGAACTACTCTACCGGTTTGATATGGCATTAAAACTCTTTGTTGCAGATTTACTGCAAAGCAACAGACCCATTCAATGAAAGGTGGCAGAGTGCTTGGGTCATCACTGCCTTCTGGGACATTCTTGCCTTTGGGTTGCTCTGTGTTATCTGTTATCTTTGGCCACCATCACAAAATTCACAACGGTATTAGTTGCTTATGCTTTTAATGCAGACATTTGAATTCTGTAGAGATCCTTTGCTTTACACCTTCGTAATTGAGATGCATCTCAAAAACCAGGTATGCTTACTCAGATGAACTGGGAGAAGAAGTTGATGAGGAATCTGTCTCTCTAACCAAAGGAACATCAGAAGGTGATTTCTCCTTGGTTAAACAAGATAAGAAAGAGAAGAGTGTCGGAAGTGCCGAGGTTTTCAGTGTAGAAGATGACCCAGAAGAAGACAAGAGGGAATAATCTGAAGTCATCATTTGTGAAGTTCCGAGAAAACTGGGCTTTCATCAAAATCCCTTCTACTTTTCATTTGTAACTCTATTTCTCCTTATTGTTTTGATTTTTATTTTGATTTTTTTTTAAATTCTTCTGAGGGGATTCTCTTAATTTGCTAGGCAAAGTAAGGACAGATAAGCTCTGATGTCAATTGGTAGGAAGACCGAAACATGTATAATCTCTTGTAATGTTGTTTTACCAAAACGGAAAAAGTGAAAGAAAATAGTGTCATTTTGGCGTTGCCATAGCTGTGGCCACTACTGGTAAATAATTGTTCTCAGGTTATCTTTGCCCAATTTTTATTTTTCAATTTGTATCTCATACTTAAAAGTTAGGAGAGACATTAAAAGAATGAGCAGCAGTTTTTCAGTTGCATTCCCTTGATCCATTAAACTGGTTGGGATGTCACACAAAAGAATGAGCAACATGTGTTTATAAAACGTAAGTTTGGTCTCCTGAAACCACCATTCAAGAACACGTATCAACCTGGCATGAAATTTTTGCAATGAGTTCAGTCTCTTATCAAATTATAATCTTTTTGCAAAAATATCATCAAACTGTTGAAAGGTATATGGTAAGCTTACTGTCTCCTACTGTTTCTCAGGTAAGGACGCACTGAGCAGGTTGAGACTAGGTAAATGTGGCACACGTACCCGTCTTCAGTCAAATTTGCGCTATCAATTAGGAATCATAGCTTACAGAATGCTAACTCTTCTTTTACTCCCAGGAAAAAAATAGCATTGCTCTCATTTCATGCTACAAGCTTGGAGGACTAAATAACAGAAAAACAAGAAGAAGAAGACATGCTGACAGGCATTATCCTACTGAAAAAAAGAAACGAAAAAAAAGGAACAGAGGCAAAGAGCCTTCCCATCACAGCCCCAATGTGTAAATTACACTCCTGTCTATAAGAAAGAATGCCTTCTCCCAGTGAAACTACTTCATTGAGTTTGCAGGTACTCCACTCTTGTTAATTGGGCCCTACCGTTTTTTCCCCAGGTTATCTATCTCAGAACTAAGATGTTGCAGTGTCATCTTGGCAAATGAGGGAGGCTGCACCTGTGTCCACAAACCAGATGAGCTCACCGTTTGCAGGTGTAATGAGCTGTGCAGGCTGGGACCCATTTTGGGGGTGATGATCTGGGAGTGCGAGTGCGGCAGCGAGTGGTTGGGCCACATGACTGCCAGTGGCCATGATGGCCACGTTGGCAGCAGAATTGATGACAGGGATGGTAAGAGTGACATTGTCCAAGGGCACACCCGAGACATGGGCCACCCATTGGGTGTGCTCGGTCAGGACTGGGTGGCCTGGAAGGAGTGATGCCACGCGCCCATCACCCCCTAGAACAAGGAGTATGACATCAAATCTGGGGCAGTCGCTGGATCTAGAGACCCCCACAGTCCGATTACGCACTAGCTGGCGGATCACAAACTCATACTCCCTTGCAGCAGACTCTGCAGACACACCATGGTTCACAGATATAACATGCCCAGGGTGTATGGGTACCTGTAGAAAGAAATTGAAGGAACACACATATAGCAAGAATTTAAATACTTTGTGGGCGTGATCAATACATGCAATTTCTTTTGGAGGTCGAGAATTCAGTTCATGTGTGCCTATTTGGCATGCAAAATCATGTATGACTACAAAACAGCACGATTTTTTATTTTTTATTTTTTTATTTTTTTTTGACAAGAGCACCCTAGTTGTCATATACATTTGAAAACAACAGAGCAAGGGTATTTCACTAATTCTGGCTTCAGCACTGAAAGAGGTTGTTCCTAGTTGTTGGAAAAAGCGGTGCAATGAAAACTACCCGTGAGGATCGATCAAAATGAACATAGCAATTACATATATAAACACAATAAATTTATGCGGTTTGGCAACCTTGCTTAATTATACGGAAAAGAAAACTTATCTATCTCAATCCCCTGGGATTTAGGGTTAGATTATATTAATATATAGTTTCCGTTTTCTTGGCTAACAAGAAATTCATATATAATGATTAAAATACCCTTTATCCTTTAACCTCAGTTTTGGCTAACCCAAACGATCGATCCGGCTAAATTAGAAAACATGACAAAATCCAACACTAGTTTCACTTCATCAGCCTTTTTTGCTTATTTCTGAAGGGGCAGTGGTCGACTCAGACAAGACATGCATTTCAATCAGTTCGTCATCCAGGGTCCACAATCAAAAGCTAAATATAAAATACCTGCAGCATTATTTGATTAGATACATGGCCTGTGGGAGTTGATTTAAAAAGGGCATTGGCCTGAGAATTCAAACATGGGATTTTTGGTTCACTTGTCCAATCACAGCCCTTTTTTGAATTTAATCCCATCCAAATGGGGACACAACTCATCTTCTGCATAGTATCTGAACCTAATGCTGTGCCTGGACAATTGATAGTCATCCAATGTACTGCACACTGTTTACAAATAAAGGCTGATGATGACAATGATAATGATGATGATGATGATGATGATGGAATAGGTACTATTTAAAGTTCAACTGTTTATCATGGCTGCACACCTGCTTGTTTGCAAGAATTCCTGTTGAGGATTTCTCACGGCACGTCAGCTGTTGTCCTTCAAACATTTGAAATTTCTGGTTTGGTTGGCAAGTCTCTAGTCATACAGAGGTTTTCTTTTGTTATATGACTGGAGGCTCTTACTCAACTAAAACTGATATATGCATAAGCAACTCGAGCTGATATGTACAAACTAGGTACTTTTCTCCTTTGGGACATTCATGCACATGGACATGTAAGGTTGTCATGATTGGCGCTATGAAATTTGGGGATTTATTGATGGTCTCCCACCCCATTAATGTCCGAATCAGGACCCATATATAGGAGAAAATTTTGTCATAGTACATCTCTACTTCTTGCTAGAGAGATATAGGGTAGATACGTCCTAAGTTTTAGTTCAATAGTTAGGATACCTACACCCACGTCAAAATGATTTTTTTTTTTTTTTGTCTTCCTATGGTGCATGCCAATTGAACCTTACGCACTCTACTCACACACTTATATCTCCCTAAACCAGCTGTGCTTGAGCCAAGGGCCTCGGTCAAAAGTTCAAGTCCTAAGCATTTTAAGAGTTAAGGCAAACATATGATAGATACCCATGGCGACTGAGTGGCTCACTTTAGGCAATTTATGATCAATGATGCGGCCCACCTCTTCAACTGTCCAATCATCCTAGTCAGGGATCACAATCATCCCTCAATTGGGTGGTTTTACACCTCTACCCATGGAGCACCTCTATGCTCTAACACAATCAGCCCTCAATTTACGTTTTGTCCTTTTTTAGAAAGTATTTGTTCTTTGAGGGAAGAAGAAGAAGAAGAAAGCAGTTGAAGATGAAAAGTATAGGCAGCCATTCCACGACGATGAGATTCATAAAAGAAGGCCAAAGAAAGAATGGGTGAAATGAGATTCATATATAAAAGAAGGCCATGTAATTGCAATCTGCAAGTGAGAAGAGACGAAAGAAGATACATACTTTTGAAAGCAACCCATCTTTGGCCTGTTTGTAGTTGCTATCAGGATGGCTTCTGCCCACCACGTTCTCGTCTGCCCAAAACACATGCCATTTCGACCAATCCAACGTTTTCACGTATGGACCTCTCGTCAACTTCCTATCCAAGCTCAAACCCACCCACAAATACACACACACACACACACACTTCAGTTGGTGATCATCGTTTGGATAGAAAACAAGAAACTGAAA
Source organism: Sextonia rubra (assembly GCA_037013555.1). Taxonomy (NCBI): domain Eukaryota; kingdom Viridiplantae; phylum Streptophyta; class Magnoliopsida; order Laurales; family Lauraceae; genus Sextonia; species Sextonia rubra. The sequence goes on along the minus strand of JASUAD010000013.1, from coordinate 55,198,701 downwards.
AATACACATTATTCAATGTTCTTGAAAGGAAAAATGAAAAAGAACAAAAAAACGAGAGAGAAACCAAACCTTAAGAGATATATGAGATTTCCTCCGGAAAGAACTATGGAGAAGGACCCTCTTTCTCTCACAGCCTTCTCAGAGAGCAGTGCTACATAATCTGCTAGAGCTGTGGAGAGCTCCTCTTCACTGTCGAAGACCCTCACTTGGGGTGCTCTCTTCTCTCTCCCACCTTCCTTCTCCATGTCTCCACCACACATAAAAGCCTCTTCCTACTCTTCTTCCCTTGGGTTTGCTATATATATATATATATATATAAAGAGAGAGTGAGATTTGACATCCATCCAAAATTTACTGGCTTTGAACGTGTCAACCTGCATCCTCTTTTCAAAATGTACTAATTATGGTCATCCAAAATTTACTCCAATCACAGTGCACTATTCTTGACTTAGTAGAGTAAGTGTTTTGTGCTCGTCTGAGTTAATTATGTATTTTAAATGTGATCAATACCAATAATGATTTTCATTTTAATCGAAGTGAGATAAATTGTATGATACGTGTTGATTAAATTCTCAATACTTTGCCTAATATACTACTTTCCAATTTTAGACTTTAGAGCCATCCATGTGGTGTCGTGCTCCTATCACTGCTTGTTCCTCTTAGTCCTTATACATTGAGAGGATTCATGAGGGCCCAATATAGATGGATGGCTAGGATCTTCATGGCTGTCAAGGGCCAGACCTTGACAGCTATTTTCAAGTAATTGAATATATACATTGTTAAAAATGAATTTCATGGAAAAAGAGTTCCACGGAAATATGAAAATTGGTGTTTATTGGTGTTTGATACAAAATATTCTTCTTTGGCAAATTGAAGATTATATCATTTGGTGCGATTGCGAAATATTATGTAAAAACTATAAAAAGGGGGGCAGTAGGATGGGTGGATGATACAAAAAGGGGTAAAGAGTATGAAAAAAGGAATAGCGGGGAAGGACATTGTAGTAGATAAAAAGGGAGGAGCCTGTATATGGGGTTGCAATCCACAATGAAATGAGTAGAGAGTGAACATTTTCACAAAAACGGAAGTTCGATGGTTCGCAATAAGAATTTCATTTACAATTTTCTCAAGGAAAAGTCTGATGTGCCAGTGACATGGTGAAAAAGTAGTTATGAGGAATTATGTTCACCAAACGCATTAAAAATATTTTTCCCAAAAAAAACTGTCTCGTTTTTTATAGAAAGGTGTTACATAAACATGCCCTAAGGTTTGCTCAAGGGGTAGCTTAGTTGGCCTAGGACTACGATTTATTCTCGGAAGTTGTGAGTTCAAGTTGTGCTATAGATTGGGGCCGCTACTAAAAAAAGAAACCTTAAAAACTAAGTGGCTTCTGTTGGAGCATTTACTCAATATGATAGAAAAAGCTGTGAATTTTTATTTTAATTGATTAAGATTTAATATAAAACTGATAAGGAGTTAGCACACATTTTGGTTTACAGCACTGGATCCAGAGAAAATTGGTAGCAGTTATGGTTGAAATAATTGTTGGCATCAGCAATGAAAAGATAGAAAAACAATAGCTAATTTTCATTTTCTTTCTGGGCCTGTCTTTTTTTTTTTCCTCTCTGCTGCTAAAGTTTAGGGTCTGCTTGTTTCATGCAACTGAATTCTTTGCATTTTATTTCCTTCCATGGTTAAAAATGAAGAATCAAATATGAGTAGCCATATGAAAATGGAGTCTGCATTGTTATATAGCCAAAGTGCAATCCTTCTCGAGCTTTCTTTTAATGAGAGTTAGTAACCCAAGGGCCTTGACGTGGAAAGAGCAATCTGCTCATACATGGAGTTAATGCTTTCGAAAGTGGGAACAATGGACTGATTGTATTATCCTGATGTTCCCAATCCTTGTGCACCTTAGTATCATATGCGCTAAGCCTCCTTTACTTTTGGTGATCAGATAGAAAGGTCCTACTATTGATTGCCTTCGGCTTAAACTTCACACTAAATGGCATCCTAGTAGACAGGGACCTCCAAAATGGACAGCCAATAGTTTGAATCAATTATCCACTGATACAGTGATACCCAGCCATATGCAAATATGACACCAAGATTGGCTCCTCTCATCCAACCCGGCATCGTGCATGTGCATTGAAAGTTACGAAATCCTAATTTCAAGTTAAAGTCCCAATGTCAGATTCTAATATAAATCCCCGTAAAATAGATTAATTAAAATAAACTAATCAAACAATCACACAAAGAGACGAGACACAATTTTTAAGTGGAAAACCCTATTCGAAAAAAATTACAAGTCACTCTAACTAAGAGTGACAAGTACTATGTTTATTGAAGATTACAAGAGATACTTACAGATCTCTCTTCAGTTGTAACTAAACTAAAGAACTGTAACAATCTTGACGACTCCTTACCGTTCATCTTCACTGTGCTTGAAACAACCAGCTTGAAAGATTCTTTTAAGCTGAATCTACTTCAAGAGAGAGTAGATGAAAAGATTTAGAGCAGAGACTTCAGCATTTCAATATCTTTTAAAGTTGCTCTAGAAAGATAGCATAGCTCTCTAATGGTTTTCTGAGTTTTTTCTTAAGGGAGATGGAGAGTCTTAAGAGGGAGAGAGCAAGTGAATATAAGGGCTCCAATTTGTGGCTTTGGTTAGGGCTAAGATCTCCTTTGACTATGGAAATGATAGAACACAAAATACGAAAATTTTCTAATATTGTAAACTGAAACCGCGTGATGGGCTTGAGCAGGCATTACTACCGACTACGTGCTTGAGCGAATAAAAATAACCTATTGTTATTTGTACCTCGTTTGTCCGGCTTAAACGCATGAGAGATCGGCTTGAGTGCAGGAGGTTTTGTTTCGAGATTGAACACACACTCCAGTGGCCAGGGACATGTGCTTGAGCACACTCCACAGAAATTGATTTCCTTTAGAAATTCTAAATAATTTTCACTTCAAGCAGTTCAATATATAAAATGCATAAGTAAAACTGTATTTTCTATTTTATCCATGATCAAATGAATTTGTCAATATTCAAATATTCTTATATGCATATAGGTGTTACCTCAAAGATTATTATCAAAGCCTTATCCAAGCGCTATGGAAGCCACCTCTAAGTACTGAACAGATTTCAGTGGATCATAATTTCTCTTGAATCAGATGTGCACCAGATCTGATGCTTATTATCTTCTTGGATCACATCATTACATCCCCTCCATTAAGTACCCCATTTGGAAACTGGAAAAGAGTGACATATGAACACATCCATTATGCCAAAATAAAAATAGGTGGGGTAAGGAGAATGACATTTTCCATGTCTGACATGTGATGTCGCATGATTCATCACCTAACATTAATGTTGCTGATGTATTGGTGCTATTAGGTAACTGTTGGACCTTATCTTGTGAAAATCAAAAGTGCGATTCCAGTTAATAAGTACTGTCCTACACTCCTACTTGTAGAACTTTTGAATTCACATGTTTGTGGTGGACTTATGGGTCTCTTCTTCTAACCAGAAACCATAAAGAAAGAGACAGCAGTGGTGGTTCAATTTTTTCCTGCTATTGCACCCGAAGAAAGTAAATGGACTGATAGGAGTATCCAATGCTGGTCACTATTGTTGTTTTCTTGGAAGTGGGCTCTATTATCCACGTGAGCGGGCCCATGTAGATGAGCTCTGTTCATCCTGTTTGGTCTGGTCTTCAAGTATGGGTATAGCATCCTAGACTGCATCTGTCAGGCATTTCTTGTCATTGCTTGTCCATCAAATGTGAACCAAGGGCTGCATTTTTTTTCCTCAAAGAGAGAGAGAGAAAGAGAGAGAGAGAGAAAAGAAAACAGAAGAAGATATTTTTCATTTTTATCCATAGTTGCAGTTGGCCCATAGAAGTAGGGTGATGAAAGATGGATGTTCTTCATTCCATGCATATGTACTTCTTTATGTTGGTTTATTATTATTATTATTTATTTTTATGATCCAAAGTATTTTTCACCAACTTAGCCCTTAAACATTTGGCCTCCGACCCAGAGGATTACTAGATTCTGATGAATAAATACTATTCCTTGGGGGTACTTCTTTATGTTGGTAAATACTGTGTTGTGACTCATGTATAAGCTTTTTATACCTCATTATTCAATCAAAGCTGTTGCTTTTATTTATATATTTTATTGGCAACAGGAATCTTGAGAACCCGCAATCGTAAAGTTGCAACAGTGAACTCGTTTCATTAGGTTTTGTTTTGTTTGTTTTTTGAGGGTTTTACTAAAAAAATCCCTTTAGATTTTCTATAGGCATCAAATGACCTAAAGATATGTTACCACTATAGTAGTCTCAGGAACCCTTACTTATTTATTTATTTTTATTGTTTTGCCAAGTGGTGATATCTCTACTATCTTTGCTCACTTGCATGTACGAGTGGGGAGATCATCTCTCATTTTTTTTATTTTTTTTATCTTCTTCTTTGTCATCCTTTATTTTCTCCCAACTCCCTCCTCTTCTTCTAACTCCTTCCACCTCTATCAATTAACCCCCACAGGCATAATATATATATATTTCATTATATGGTGATGACTTTAATGCTCATAGACTTAGTGTAGGTGGGAGTTTGTTACCGAAACACCTTAGTATCGGACATACCTATCTAAATTGCTCATCCATCTAATCTCTTCTTTTCCAACATGCTAAATAAACCCATCTGAATTAATTTATCTTCTTCCAACTAAGCTAATTAAACTTTACAACAAAACTCACATTCTCTCTTTCTTGAACCCGTCCTTTTCTCTCTTCTTTTCCTGTATTCTCCTTTCATTTTTACTCTTTACAACTCACCTTTCTTAGTATCTTTTTCTCATTTTCTTACGCAACACTGCAATTTCTAAACCACTATTATCCCATCATCATCTCATTTTATTCTCCATGTATCTCCCTTCCCTACCAATCTAATTCACAACACTAAATCAACCCCTATCCATGACCAAGACCCATATCTCACATTTTCCTTTGTCCATCATCTTCAACTTCACCCAGTTTTACCATTTAGCATCCAACACCTAGCAAACAGCATCCAAAATAGTGAAGGTCCTTTTTTTTTTTTCCTAAATCTAAGTCGGGCAGGAATATCGCAACTTAACTATGAAGAATAAGAAAAAACGAACAGGGATGTGATTGAGTATAGATATTGCTACTTGGTAAAAGAAAAAAAAAACAACAAAAAAGGGCCCATATGACTATTATGGTAGATATATATATTTTAAGTTCTTTTTTGTCTACAGTAAATTTAAAGGGATTCTTCTGGTAAAACTCTCTTGTTTCTTCCTTTAATAGTGGCACCAATTGTGGTAGTTCAGCTTGAACACGTTTCATTAAGTTGAATGTAGGTTTTACATTATTCTAATTAAATAGCTTAATCTTGTAAATCAGCAGCCAGAACTTAAATCCATAATTCCAATTGCCAGAATCCTTAGAAAAACAGGGATTAGTCTGCAATTAAATTTGATCAAGTGCCTCATGTAATTTAAATTAAATGATGGGCGTTTCAAATAAATAACCCAAAGCAATAAAAAAGAAGAAAAGAAAATAAAGAAAATAAAAAAAATTCACAAATTTCTTCCCCTCTCTCTCTCTCTCTCTCCTCCGGTCTCCGGCACAGAGACTGCAATTACAAAAACCACAAAACCCTGAAATCACAAATGTCACCAAAACCCTCACAACCAAACATCATCAAGATCCAATGATGATTCCTCCATCTCCAAAATTGAAAAAAATAAAGAGAAAAGAATCAATGATGGGCAGCAGTGTAAGTGTGAGAGAAGAAGATGAATTAGGGCATGCCCTTTCCGGAAGAGCCCTAAAAGAAGGAGAGCAGGTTCTGGGGCCCACAAGAAGACCCAATGGGACTCTCCGGAAGCCCATTCGAATTAGGGCGGGCTACGTCCCCCAGGGTGAGGTCGCCATCTACCCACCCAAAGCCGCCCTGGTTGGTTGGTCATCATCATAATACCGTTATTTCAGTTACTGTTGTTGCCTTGCTGGGGGATTTTTGTTTCGTTGGGTGCAATTGTTGTGTGTGTTGCTTGCTTTTGTTTTGGGTGCAGCTGAGGAAATGCGATGGCGCGGAGGCGCCGCCTGGATATGATCCGGTATTGGATGTGAAGGCGTAGACGAAGTCTGCAAAGAGGAATGAGAGGAAGAAGGAGAAGAAGCAACAGGTACTGCTAATTCATACTAATTCATTGATCATGGATTACCACTTTAATTAGCGTAAGAAATATATATATACATGTAATGAATATTGATCATGGATTACCACATTAATTAAAGGGGCATTTGGATTATGCAGTAGTTAGTCGTAGTTTATTTTGTGGATTTGAATGTTGGGCAATGATGAAAGGACTGGATGATGCGCTTGTTCATATAGATTTGTGGATTGGATTAATAAGAGAAGATAGAATTATAAATTAGTACGTAAGACGGTAAGAGGAAACCTGCAATTAGTATTGCTATAAACGATGCATATGGCGTTTTGAAACATTAACACTTAAAAAAATTCAAGGGAATCGGAGACAGGGTGACCAGCGACGAGTGAAGTAGTGAGGAAAGACATGTTAGACTGTGGGGCTTCAAATAGGGTTGAGAGGAAAGTTGAACTTGGAAAGGCAATGCTAAACAGATGAGATGTCCCTCGGTGGAAGAGTGACTGGTATGAGGGTGGCAATAGCATGTTAAAGAGGCTTTTAGTTTGATGTGAGCTTGTAATGTGTGCTTTTAGGGGATGCATGCTGTAGGATATCAATCCTGTTATCATTTTTTAATAGGTTTTCATGATCTTCATTTTTTCTGTGGAGTGTGTTGTTTGTCTTCTTCCAGGATACTTTCATTCTTTTTCTTATATCTACCAATTAGTCTCTCATATATTTATATAGATCCCTTTGTGTGAGTGAGCGAATGATTGCTAATTGCATTACATAACTTACGCGACTAATTTTGAGTAGCAACTACGATTATATTAAAGAAGGAGAGAATGTACTGCAACTTGACATGTAGATGTAGTAGATGGCAAGAAGCAAAACAAAAGAAAGCTGCCTTTATGATGAAGTTAAAAGACATCAAGTTTAGTGAGATTCTGGAGAAAGTACTGTAACTGGAAGGAAAAAGAGAGAGGATGGCATGCCAATGAAAATTTTAATCTCCTCCTTGCATGTCCCTAAGAACCACAAAATGAATATTTTTAGAGAGAGAACAAGGGATCTCAGCAAATCAGGAGAAAAGTATTATGATTTGAGTTTAAGATATTAACTCTAATGAGATTTTCAAGAAGGAAATGCTACGGGAGGGAAGGACAGAAGGGATAACGTTCCAAATCTAATTTCCTACCCTCATTCTTTAAGAAGCAGAAGATGATTTAGGTGCTTTTTTTTTTTATTGTGCATGTTTCTGTCTTCCTCTCCTTTTTTATGCCACGTGCTATGCCAGTTATGTTACCTTAAGGCTTTTTTTTTTAATGGTAGGCATGTTCTTTGCATCTTGAACACCGGGGCAATATCCCATCTAGGGTCAGTTTTCTGAGTTCTACTTTTCCTCTCAAATCTCAACTCTGTTGAGAGCCATGTTCTTTGTAATTCCACATTTTATCATGGTTTTGTTTTCACCATTCAAAGTTCTCTCTGTCTTCTCCTTCTTCTTGTACATTGTATTCACTGTGACGTACTGGTTTGCAAAAGTTCCACATTAATCAAGGTGGCACTTAACGATCATATACCCTACTATGAAGCAACATGAAGAAGAAGAACAGTGAACAGGCTGTTCTCCAAGCCAAAAGGCTTAGGATAATTTGTTTACGTCTCACACCAAAGACAGGAATTTAACCCATAGGGAAAAGAAAACTAAGCTTTTAATTCAATAATAATGTAGTTTATCCCATGAAAAGCGATTACATCTATTTATAACTCAACTACTCTTCAAATAAAGAAACAAACTAGTTCAATCCAAATAAGGAGTCCTAATTAAAATATAAAAACAATTTCTAAAACTTAAGAAAGCAACTATTACTAATAAAGCAAACTATTAATTAGACTAGGGCCTGCGGGTATAAACTTTCAACCATAGCCCATTGGTCTGGCCTGCATCACACTAGCTTATCTCCACTTAGCCTGTGTTGCCTAATCTAGTCTATTAAATCCAATTTAAATCCTCTATGTGAATACATTGCAGTACTAACTGACCCAAGACAACCTCGCTTATGCTTGTCATCAATAATCAAAAGTGAGCTAGTGCGTGCGAGCGGCAAACATGGTAAAGTTTAAAACTCAGACTCAGGGTGTGGCTTGGTCACCCTTGTGTCAAGTTTCATGGGACTTAACAAGTTAGCCAACTTGCATCCAAAACCTATAATTTACTTAAAATGTGCAAAATACTTATAAATCAAAAAATGAAAAAAGGAATTTCTATAATTGTAGAAATTAAGGACTTACATTATATTTTAACTGTTTTTAATGAATTTCAGTGGTAAAAGTGGTTACTTTTGGTCTTGTGATTTATCCTTTTTGTTCCAATGAATAGTAACATTGACCTTTGTGTCATTGGATCCTTAAAATGACATAATTTTTAATATTCAAAACACACCTCAGAACTGTGTTGGACACGTCTCACACCCTCTTCAAACAAAAGAAAAAAAAGGGATAAAAACCCATAACTTTAAAGTAATTGGTCATATATGCGAATCGGAGTATGATTCAACTTGCTACTGGCCGAGTCCTAGTCCTGAAAAGTCAAAGGAATTGGTCATATTTGCAAATTGGAGGATGTCTGAACTCACGACTGGCCAAGTTCAAATGACTCGGTCTCCATCAACTTTTAACACCATGGACATATGCCTGACGTGCCACAATGTGTCCAGTTATTTATTTTCAGAATTTACTAACTCACGTTCTCTACTCCCAAATCGATATGGTTTGTCTTAGATATGCTAATTTTCAACCATCGGTCTCTAAAGCCTTTCTTCAAAGTTTTCTCAAATCATTCACTTGTTTTCTTATCTGACTAATGAGTACCATGTCATTGATAAACTATATACACCATGGAACTTCATCTTTGATATCTGATAGATTGGGTCATAACCAACACTAATAGATTGGGTCATAGCGCATGCTACAAGTGTAAACTCAAATGTTGCTCAAATAGTTCTTGCACTAGCAAGTACCTCTCTATATATGTCTTGTATAATTTCAATATAACCATTATGTATTTTTTTTTCTCTACTGTCTTCTGCTTCTTTTTTTTTTTTTTAATTTTCTTTCTAAATCTTTAATAAGTCATTTAAATAAGAAAATGGCTTCTGTAGGAAAGCTACCTAGCATAATTCTAAAATGGAATATTTTATTCTTGTCATAGGTTTTGCTCTATTACTCTCCCATATTTTTACCGCATGGTTAATAAGTTTATCAGTGGGACTGTGGGAGTACTTTACGTTACAAATTTTGATATTGCAATAAGTGCCCCAACAAAGAAAGGAAATTACATTTTTTTCCCTGTAATGTTAGTACTTAATCCTCTACACAGATGTCTGTGAACAAGTTATAAGGCTAGGCATGTGCTGATTTCTTCAGCTGAGGTGTTCTAAAGCCAAGAAAATGTTCATGTTTGTTCAGGTATCACGTGACACATGAACTTATATTTGGTTAAGATGGCCATATTCCTGAAAAGTTGTTTATCATTAGGGAACTTTTTAGAAATCGTACTTCTTTCATATTAACCCCTTAAGACATTGCTGTCTTTTGTACTTACTGAGAGGATAATAAAGAGCTGATCGATTGGTCAGAGTGGGAATAGGGCATAATACTGTGTTGTTTGGTTTGACGGATTTGTTGATGCTATGGTTGTATCTCTAATCTCGAAGTCTGGTCCACACCCCTTTCTGAATCTTTCTTCTTTTGTGATTGTACAATTCACTAAACTAATAAATAATAAATAAATAAAACTGGTGTCTGTCTTAAACATCTTTTCTGTGGCTATTCATGTGAATTGTATATATTTATTATGTTGGATTATACAATCTAAAGATGAGAAGGCAAAATTTGCCACCCTTCTCCGACCAAAGAAGTGAATTCTATGTTTTGTCGACCTTAATGCCCAGTTACAATCAAGTTTCTAGTTTTCTGATCTTTTTTTTGGTGGAATAGTTTTCTTATGTTATTTGTTATGTCATGAAATAATAGAGTGCAGTCTCTGAATGAAATGGATGGTCAGATCCCTAGCCTCCAGTACCTGCCCTGGTGGGTACAATGGGTTACTGGAAAGTGAATTACCTATGTTTATCTTTAGGAGCGCAAGTGCTAATACCTCCTTGTATGTGCCAGGTCAGGAACCTTCAAGTCTGCACCCCTGCTGCCCAAAGAGAGAACTTTGATGTCCGTTACCAAGTGCACTAGGCAGGCAGATTAATAGGCGAATTCCAATTTCGTTTTGAAAATTTTGTTTTTCTATTGGCAAACTGTTTTTTAACTGTTATTTTAAAGTTCTAGGGCTTTGTTTGAACCCAAACAAAAAAACCAATTATCGGCAGGCTTCTCTTGCATCATTGGCATCTGATGAAGGGAAGAACTTGGATTCCCAAGGCCGCTGGAGAAGAAAGAACTGAAGATGTGGCTCTACTGAAGATGTGGGCCAAAGATCAGAAGCTGTGGAATCAGTTGCACATCAGATGAGCAAATTGTCTGTTTCTACAGCACCCAGACTATTTGTTGCTCCCTCTTTTTCAACAGAGAGTTCAAACCCTGGGGGTCCTGGTCTAGATCTTGATAAAAAGATTAGAGCACTAAAAAAGAAGGTAAATTCTTTGCGCATCTGTCATTCAATATGTGTCTGTTTCTGCACCATATTTTTGGTTCACGCATATGAGTCAGCTACCTTCTTTTTGGCGCCTGAGAAGCTTTAATTCTGTTATTTACATTTGATTGGAATCCTACTTACTGATTGTAGAACAAAAAGGTACTATTGCTAAAAAGGGGTGTTTAAGTTGTTTTATAGCTGAGTGTGCTGCTACCAGAGCAATCTATTTTTCAGAAGCAACTTTTGTGTAAGACTCAAGTTGTTTATGCATTTTATTAATTTAACACCTAAGTCACTTCTATTCTGTTATTCTTAAAATGGGCTGAGAGTGCACCTTGGCGTGGACCCAAATCTGACCCACTGCATGGGAAGGAGGGGAGGAGGTTGCTACTAGTGAATAATTATGAATCCTATCACCCATAAAAATATGCCCAAATCACAGGTCCAGAACCGCTTTGGCAGTGAAGCAGGAGTGTGTTGTGTTTCCCTCTCCTCACAATGAGCACTGAGCACCCTCCTCTTCAGCTTGTCTATTTATGCCGTTTCATCCGACCTTTCTTTATATGCCTATACCCTATCCAGATGTAGAGTTGGAGAAATGATTAAATTACTCCCTTCCCTAATTATCAACAACTGGAATTTCCCTCTGGACCTCAAGAGGAGGTTTAAAGACTCCATGGCTCCTGTCTTTTGGGAGTTGGGCATATGGAACCACAGTGATGATTTACAGATTCTATTGTTTATTGATTCTCTCTCTCTCTCTCTCTCACACACACGCACACACAAATACACCATAATAATAATACTAACAAGAGAATCTCAGTAATATTTTCCTTCATGTTTCATTTTGCTCGGCTCCTCATTTCTCTGATTTTGTGAAATTGGTTCTGGAGATAAGTAAAGATCAATGCTCCCATTTCTCTCTTGGCCTTTTTTTAATGCATTTAATGCTGATCTTTACTGGTATATGAGAAGTGGTTCCAATTTTGTTGGTTAGGCTTACTGAAGCACTAGAACAAGTTGAGCGAGATGGTTTGAAGCCAGAGCAGTTGGATAAATTGGCAAAGTTGGAAGGGTGGCGCAATGAGCTTAAGCTTCTGGAGAATAGAAAGGCACCCCCACAGTCATAAGCTTGGTGTTAAAATGGTGTGAGGTTGAGCTATTCGGGGCTGGGTTCTAGTTTTTATTTGGGCACCTCTTGTCAAAATGGTTGTTTACACATGATGAGACCCAACAATCCAGAACTGGCAGTGTTTCTGGACCCTCATCTCTCTTTGCTTTTCTAAATGAAAAATATTTTAAGCTTTTGTTCTCTTCTTTTTATGCCCTCTAGATAGTCTGTTCTCAGTGGAAGGTGCAGTTCTCATTGGTAAAAGCACTGGTTATCAAGAGTTCTTTCCCTGTGACAAACAGTTTGGACTATCATTGGAATTATTTTCTTCATGTTCTCATGAGCTATTATTTATTTATTTATTTATTACCTAAGGCATCCCTTGCGAGCCCAGTCTTCAGACCTTTGGCCTGCCTCCGGCCTGGGGGTTACTAGATTCTGACGAGTAAGGACTATTCTCTGAGGGGGTACATACATGGCCGTAGATATAGTACCCAGATAATGCAAAGGGAGGGAGTTGAACTTGTGGCCTTGGAAAGCAAATTCAAGGCTCAAACCACCCTGACCGACTTATAGAGCCATTATGATGGCTTGGTTTGATGGCATAGTTGAGCAGGATATGATATGATTGATTTAAGGTTGGGTTGTGTTTGGAACAAATCACTCCAAAAAAATAAAATAAAATAATAATGATAATTTGATACTTGTGATGATCAACCGTCTCATTGAGATGTCTAAGAATGTTGTTAGTAACGTCAGTACTTTATGTGGAGCTCATTTGTTGTGAACTGGTGGCCGAATTTAGAGTGCAGAAAGATCGGATCTGTTTAAACCAAAAACCGTACTTTAAAGGAGTCATCAAATTTAGTAAGAACCTAAGGTGATTACTGTTGATCCTGGGCGGGAAATGGACTGTGACGGGGATGGTAACCCCTCTTATTATTTTGAAAGATTCGCGACATGTATACAAGAAATCCGACGTCTCCTCTTTCTGCATGTAGAGGTGTTCATGGTCTGGGCTCAGACCTTTCATGTAGGCCTGTTTAATACTTAAATTTGGCCCGCGCACGAATATAAAAATGTTAGGAGTGATAGGGAGGGGACTCAAACATGTCCATCTCACAGATGTATGAGCTATAAAACCACTTGAGCTATGACCTTTTTCCTTTTTTTTGAGTAACTATTTTGATTTAGGCTTGGGCCTATAGGTTGAAGTCGGGCTGGGCCCAGATATTTCTCAGTGTGGCCCATCCAGGCCATGAACACCTCTATCTGCAGGCCAACTTTCCCCCATTGCCCAATTTGATAGAGAACTTTCTTCTCCAAGTGGACAGCATGTATAACCCACCTTTATGGGGCCCACTTTGGATAGTGCAGCTTCTTTTTGCATTGTTACCCCCCAATAAGCTGGCACAATGTCCAATTTATGCTAATCAAACCTTTACTCACCTATTATGCATTGAATCAAGAGAAAAAAATAAGTTTAGAAGACCATCCAAGGCTGTAAAATCAACAGATAGCATGATCTGATGGGTCTCACATTTCTGAGTACCCTTATCCATAAAAGCACCTTTCATCTATCCTACGCGCCAGTCATAGTAGCAGCACAAAAAATGTGGCTCCTATCTATTTCAGTGCGTGTAGAATGTGGAATTCACAGGAACCGGAGACTCCGTTTGAAATGGAATTTGGGCAAACTTCAGAACTCTATTTTTTTATTATTATTAAATTTCTAGCAGACCAAATGTTGGGTTTTATCTGGAAATATGAAAATACTGGAAAGGTAGTAGTAAGTTTCACTCTCTTGATAGGCCTAATTATTAGATTATTGTCTAATTAAATTCCGAGTCTATTAGCACTGCGGGCTAACTCCACTTTAGATTAAATATGATTTCAAGAAATGCCGACGATGATCAAATGCAAATAAATAATTAAAAAGACCTGAATCCTTAATCACAGGTCTGGCCCTACTGCAGTTAATAAATGAGGGAGAGATTCTTTTTTCTACTGGTAAAATGGTCAATCAATCAATTTGGTGAATCACCGATGGTGGGACAATGGGACTACTTTTGGCCTGCTTGGTAATTTACTTGTAAAATGAATGATCGGTTTTAAGAGGTAATAAAAGAAGAGAAGTATTGTAAAAAAATGTAAAAAATTTCAAAATTCACATTCTTTGACTTTCTGTCATTTTGTGGCCTGTGAAGGAATTCTTTTGACTTTTTGTATAAAAAAAGATTCCACTTTGTCTTTTACTGAAATGAAAGATTGACTTTTTGACTTCTCTTTTAACAAAAAAAAAAAAAAAAGATGCAATTTTTGAATTTTATACATCATCTTTTTCTTTGGACTCTTCACTTTTGAATTCACTTTATAAGTGAATTACCAAACGTCACTAAATTGCCTTCCCAAATTAGAGTAGCGAGGTTAGTGTAATTACATGGAGAAGAAGCTTAAAGTGAAAACCCAGATAAACCAAACTAATGTTCATGTCGTTAGATGTTAATTTTCCCTCTTTTTCTAAAGCTTATGATCAGTTCCTTGAGAACATTTAGATCCTATGTCATTTCGTCTTTCGACTGAACCGTTTTGATTTAAAATTTTCTTTTCTTTCTTCAAGCCCTTGATTACTGTCCTGAGTATATTTAGGGCCCATTTGATATAATTTGATTACAATTTCTAGGGTTATTTAGGAGAAGGACTTGGATTGAAGGGGGCTTGATAAGTTCTTAAAAATGCATCATTTTATGTTTATTTTCAGGAATTTTAAGGACTTATTCATTAGCAATCTCTTCATTTGGTTGGAATTCATGTTTTTATGATTTTAAACTTTACTTTAGAATTTTCTTGCAAAAATTCATTCAAAAATCATAATTTTTCATAAAATCATAAGACTTTCCATTTTAGATTTCTATTTTTAGAAGATTTTTCAAATTCATGATTTTACATGAAATGATAAAATTTCTCATCATCATTAGTTAATTAAAGATAAATCATGATTAATGATGAGAATTTATTGTGTCGTTTTATGTAAATTGGGCTTGCATCAGTGCATTTGCGATTTTTATTCAAAATTATTAAATTAATTAAAAGTCACTTTTATTTGTAGGAAAATTGGAGAGAAGCTCCCACAATCAAAACTTAAAACCAAGTCGCGCCAAGGAGGGGGTCCCACGAGCTACATTGTTGCATGCTATTGTAAGAAGTTGAGATTGGAATTAGAAATTTATATTTAAGAGAAATTAAAAAGTCTAAAGCGGAAGATCCCTTGCAAGAGAGGAAAGAGGAGAAGATTTCTCAAATTAAAATAAAATAAAAATAAAATAAAGGGGACGTACAGTCATGGGAGAGCTTCCATTCTGTTATAAGATATATTATCATATGTGGATGCCCACATTGGGACCTACATGAGATAAGGGGATTACTAAGGGTTAGAGTCTTTCCCTATTAGGTTGCTTGGAAAAGAATCAATCTTATTATATAAATAAGATCCTCATTCCCCATTATGTACACACAGATCTCATTAATAAGAATCTCTCTCTCTCCTATCTATTCTTCTTTTATCTCTGATTCTCCTTTAGTTTTGTAACACATTATTAACACGGTGTGCACAATGAGTGGAACCGGAGATCACACTGGGCACAACCACCAAATATTCCATGTGTTTGTGACTGGTGGTGCACTGGCACATTATGTCGAGTTTTGTAGAGAGAACTTGTAACTCGTGCCGCCCGTTTCTCCCAACGTGGACAATACGGCGCCTCCACTTTATAGTCGTCCTTAGATTCATTGTAAGTTGTGGCACAATTATTCATGAATAACATTATGATGACACTTGTTACAAACCATGGATAAGATGTACAGTGAACCATAAAAGCATTCATAATGGCATACATCCATAGCATCGCTACATGACAAATCAAAGACTCATAAAGTACACTGTTTCCTTTTGAAGTTATTTATGTTTGTTTTTTTTTTTTATTTTACATATGGTAGCAAGTCACATGTGCGTTTCACAGCATCAACACAGAACGTCCTTATTGATGAACTTGAGATTACATAGCACACACTTAACGAGACATGTTATCATAGATATATATACATCTTAGTTTATGAAAAGGTTTCAATAGGGTAATCTAAACTGGTCATTATTTAAATGACTCATAAGATCCAGGACTAGTTCTAGTATGATGTAGATGCTGCTGTCAAGCCCCGATCTCGGGAATTTGGGGATTTGAGTGGGCCCCCAGGGCGTGGATACGTAATCCCGTAGGATTTCGTGCCCTGAGGAATTATGTACGAATTCCTACAAGGGATATTCCACAAGAACATATGAGGTAAACCAACACACGTATGGACATAACTCATCATAAGCAAATGCCTGCGAAATACTCAGCAATAATCAAGAGCAAGTTAAAGAACATATCCCTTTTTATACATAGGTAGGTATATACATATACATCAGTGCTGAAGTTCTTCAATTACATTTCCTTCCATTCAACTCAATTTAAAGGTCGGATACAAAATGTCCAAAGTGCATTTTCCCCAATGCAAAACCAAAAAAAAAAAAAAAGTGGCCGTAACACCTCCAACACTGACGCACTCCGTGGGATGACTAATAAAAGACATCGTCATCCTTCCAATCATCTATACCCCGAGGTACCGTTGGGGCACTATCCGGGGGAGCGTCAACACCAGAATTAGAACCGGCTTCTGTGCCTATAATACCAAGGGTAACACTGTTAACACGACGGTTAAGCAAGTATTGAGGCATATGAAGCAAGTATAAAAATAAGTATCAACTGAACTTAATAGTATACACTGATTTAAAGAGAGCAATCGTAAATTACTAGACATATAGTGCATCAGTGGCAATGAATGAGGTATTACGATCAAAACATACTACGTACTGATTGGCAACCACGATGCTCTATGAAAGTGCAATAACTAGATCTCACCAAGTCCTAGAGGGGGGGTGAATAGGACTATTAAAAATTTCTTTTTAAAACCTAGAAGTTTTTAAAGAACACTCTGAAAGATTATTAAAATTTAGAGAGATAATCAGAGTTGAGAGTGTCTAGAAATGTAACTAGAGCAATAGAGATGTAGCATATAAAAGATCATCAAC
This sequence comes from Sextonia rubra, assembly GCA_037013555.1. NCBI lineage: Eukaryota > Viridiplantae > Streptophyta > Magnoliopsida > Laurales > Lauraceae > Sextonia > Sextonia rubra. The sequence goes on along the minus strand of JASUAD010000013.1, from coordinate 55,181,619 downwards.
TCAAGTGACAGGAAAGCAAAGCAACATCCACACACAACAAACAATAAACACAATGATTTATAGTGGTTCGGTCCTAGACCTACATCCACTCTCAAGAGCAATCTCTCTCGGTTCCACTAAATAAGAGATACTCACATAACATACACCTCTTGCAACAATTTTTGATGCGGTGGTTTGTCTTCCACCAATTAGAGTTTTTGATCAGGTGGTTGATCCTTGATCTAGTCCACCAATTACAACATTTTTTGATGCGGTGGTTTGTCTTCCACCAAATACAGCAATATGAATTGAAATGTTAAGAACACCTAAACAAGGAATTGAATACCTTGGTTTTGAGTGGTGCTCTTGAAGCTTGAAAACTACCTTCAAGCTTTGGCCTCTTGTTCTTGCTCCTTGGAGATGAAGATCTTCAGATGTGAGCTCAACCAAGGGAAGAGGTTCCAAGAGGGTTTGGAAGGCTAAGGTATTCTCTCAAATTTGAAGAAGCCTTTCCTAAGTCACCAACTACTCTACTTGTAACAATAATGACACTCTTTGTTGTTGGAGAGTAGGTGGTTGTGGGAGCTTTGAAGATGGTTTTAATGGAGGTGCAAAGGCTCAGCTATACATGTGATTTTCTCAGCAATAAATTCAGTGGTTGGAGCAAGGGAGAGGTCCTCTTTAAATACAGATGAGCTCCAACGGACAGTTTTACGGCTTAGAACAGAATGGTCTACGGCTTAGCCGTAAGTTCTGACAACATCCAACGGCTAGTTTGACCAGATTCAGCACAAATTCCTTCTTACGGTTAGTCCTACGGCTTAGCCGTAAATCCTTCTACGGCTTTGCCGTGAGCATCTTTCGGCCTAGCCGTGGGTCAGCCGTAAGCTCAAATTTCCCAGAAACAACTCTCTGGAGTGTGGCCCGTAATCTTTACGGCTTAGCCGTGAATAACCTTACGGCTTAGCCGTGAAGGCCTTTCGGCTTGGCCGTAAGGTCAACCGTAAGCATAATTTTGGCCAAGTACACTCTCTGGATTGTGGCCCGTAGATTTTACGGCTTAGCCGTGAAACCCACTACGGCTTAGCCGTAACATTTCTCGGTGTAGCCGTAGGGTCAGCCGTAGAACAAAAAGGCTTCAAAATACACTCTCTGGAAAGTGAGCCGTAGGGTTTACGGCTTAGCCGTGGCCCAAGCCGTAGAACAAAACAGGGTTTTTGAAAAACCTAATTTTCTAGTTTGTTTTCAAGGACACTTAGGGATCGCAGATACCTTATCCCTTGGCACTCACAGATGATATTCTTTGATGTTGAACTTCTTTGCTTAGTCTTCATTGATAGGTTTTCCTTGAATGGTCTTGAACTAGCTTGAACTTCTTTGAACTTGACTTGATCTTCAATGAACTTCCGAGGTGAACTACATCGTTCTTGAATCGAACTACACTTTGGTCACGTAATTGACAACACACACTTACAATGACACTAACAATCTCCCCCTTTGTCAATTTCGTGACAAAATTACATAATGTGAAGAAGATACAGCATTTAAACTCAGCAATTGAGACACACAAAGTATTACATCAGTGAATACACCTTAAGCACCCACATCTTCATACACAACACTTTGAAACTCCCCTTTTGACGATGCTTAACCTGCAAACAAGGCTGCAAACACAATCTGCTAGAAAGGTGGGAGTTTAGAAGGCTCCCCCTAAACACATGCATACAATTCTCCCCCTTTTTGGCACAATATTGACAAAGATATAAAGCATAATTGAGAACAGAAATGCACACAAAGAGAGACAATGGCTATATTAGATGTAGAAATGAAATACAACAATAGCAAAACACTACATCACCCATAAGCATACATGACATTAGCATACATGAGATAACAAGTAAGCCTATCAGGTGAGGTACAGCCATTTCCCAAAAACAACAAGAACAGTCATCAATCCGAAGGAGGAGACGGGGAAGGAATGGCCACATCGTCGCGCCGGCAGCTCTTGGAGATCTTAGACAAGTACTGAAATGATTTCTTCAAGAGCTTCTCCATCTTAGTTTGCCGCTGTTCGAGGGCGGCCAAACGAGCTTCAAACGAAGAAGAGGAAGAGGCCGGGGGAGGAACCGGAACCGGGGAAGTGGCAGAGGGTGCTGCAGAAGGAGACGCAACCGGTGAATCTTCTTCGTCGCCGGAGTCAGGAAGTTGGGGACCGGCTGCCTGCTGTTTGGAGAATCGCATGTTCTGGATGTTAACGGTCCCAAAAGTAGGGTGAGACTCAGGAGCCTCATCGGTAGGTAGAGTGACGCCATAATGGGAGGCGAGTCGAGTCATGAGATACCCAAATACACATGCATTGGTGCCCCGGCCTGGACACTGCCAAAAACGAATAATGGTGGTACAGATGAGTGAGGGAAGACACACCCGGATCCCCATGTGGACGTGATAGAGGACATTCACCATGAATGGAGTGAGGTCGGAGAAATTCCCCCGCCGAGGATAAATGTTATAAGTGAAGATGGCATGCAGGATCCTGTAGTGAGGAAGCAATGAGACGGCAGGAAGAAACCCCTTGGCCTTCCATGGTATGGAGGCGCCACATAGGGCGAAAGTGGCAGTGTGTCTCTCCTCTTCGGTTAGAGTATCCGAAATGACCGAGTGAGAATCAGATAGAGGCACACATAACAGAGAGGAGATGATGGCAGGGGTAATGGTGTTCGTGCCATCACTGAACCCAATGTCAAAGGACATGGTGTCTATCGAGGCATGGGAGATAGATGCATACAGGGTACGCACAATGGAGGGGAAGCCAGGACCACCCCACTTCAGAATGTTTTCCCACCCAACATGAGTGAGAAGTGTGTGTACGCCGTAGGCCTCAACAGCTAGGATGTTAACATCCCGCTCCACAGTGATAAGTCTCGAGAAGAAAGACCGATCACCAGTGGGTTCCCGTGGAACCAAGACGCGGGGAGAGGGTGGAGAGGGCTGTCGAGCCCGGGAGGAGCTACCGGAGGCACGAGGCCTCTTACCGGGAGGGTATGCATTCTTGGAGCGCGGAGGCATAGTGAGTCACAGAGAGAAGGGCACACACCATAGACAGAAAAAAAATACACACAGTGAGGAAATGAAACAGAGCACAGTAACCGAATGGAACAGTGAGGGAAAAGAGGAAAAAAAAAAAACAAAACAACCAGAGAAAACGAGAAAAAAAAGACAGAGATCAAACAGAGAGGAGAACGCCGGAGTCGGGCGTGGAGGCCGTGGACTGCGCCGCGGAGTTGGGCGGTGAAGCCGGGCAGACGAGGAAGACAGAGAAAGAAGGGGAGATGCCGGAGGAGGAAGGCGCACGCCGGAGAGGGAAGACTCACGCCGGAGAGGGAAGGCCGGAGAAGAAAGGAGGAGGAAGATGCCGGAGAGTAAGTACGCCGGAAAGGAAGGAGGAGGATGCAGGCGCTTGAGGGGAAGAAAAAAAAAAAACAGAGACGGTTCGCGCAGAGTGATGAGAGAAAACGAAGCGTCTGATTAAAAAGATCTCGGCGCGCAGAACGAGGGACCGTACGGCTTAGCCGTAGAGTGTTGTACGGTTCAGCCGTAAACGCGTACGGCTTAGCCGTAAAGTGGTGTACGGCTTAGCCGTAGACCCTGAGCATGAACACAAATTACTCCAAACAGCAAACACCAATAGATGTCCTTAAATTTTCAAATTTTAACACATCAAGAGGTTTAGTTAAGATGTCTGCAAGTTGTTTTTCAGTCTGAATATATTCGAGCTCAATGATGCCTTCTTCAACCAATTCTCGAATGAAATGATGTCGAATATCAATGTGTTTGGTGCGAGAGTGCTGAACCGGATTTTTAGAAATGTGTATGGCACTCGTGTTATCACAATACAAGCTCATTATTCCTTGTGTAATGCCATAGTCCATAAGCATCTGCTTCATCCACAAGAGTTGAGAGCAGCAACTTCCAGCAGCTATGTATTCAGCCTCGGCAGTGGAGAGAGATATCGAATTTTGCTTTTTACTATGCCAAGCTACTAGACAATTTCCAACATAAAAACAGCCGCCACTTGTGGATTTTCTATCATCCAAGTTGCCTGCCCAATCAGCATCTGAGTATCCAGCAATGGAGGATGAGGAGTCATGAGGATACCACAGACCATATTCAGTTGTATCGGCAATGTTCTTAATGATTCTTTTGACAGCAGTCAGATGAGATTCTTTAGGATCTGCTTGATATCGAGCACATGCTCCTACGCTAAATGCTATGTCTGGCCTACTTGTAGTAAGGTACAACAGGCTACCGATCATACTTCTATATAGGCTAGAGTCAACCCCTTTACCATTTGCATCTTTAGTAAGTTTGATGGTTGTACTCATGGGGGTTTTGACATGTTTCCCAGTCATTAGACCAAATCGTTTCACCAGTTCTTTAGCATACTTGGACTGGGAAATGAAGATACCATCACGTAATTGTTTGACTTGTAGGCCTAAGAAGAAATTTAATTCGCCAACCATACTCATTTCGAATTCAGATTGCATTAGATTAGCGAACTGAGTAGACAAGTCATTAGATGTGGAACCAAAGATGATATCATCTACATATATTTGCGCTATTAACACTGACTTCCTTGTCTTTTGAATAAAGAGGGTTTTATCAACACTACCTCTTTGAAAATCATTATCTAACAGGAATTTTGTCAACCTTTCATACCAAGCACGTGGTGCTTGCTTAAGACCATACAATGCTTTCTTCAATCTAAACACATGCTCGGGGAATTTTGAGTCTGTAAAACCTTTAGGCTGTTCAACATAAACTTCCTCATTCAGAATTCCATTTAGAAAAGCACTCTTAACATCCATTTGAAACAACTTGAACTTCAAAAAACAAGCAATAGATAGTAAGATTCTAATAGATTCTAAACGAGCAACTGGAGCAAAGGTCTCGTCAAAGTCAATACCTTCAATTTGAGAATATCCCTGCGCTACCAACCTAGCTTTGTTCCTAACAATAACTCCATTTTCATCAAGTTTATTTTTGAAGATCCATTTAGTGCCTATCACATTTTTATCCTCTGGTCTTGGAACTAGGTACCAAACATCACTTCTTGTGAACTGATTCAATTCTTCTTGCATAGCTTTTATCCAATCATTGTCTGAAAAGGCTTCATCAACGCTGGTAGGTTCTAAAACAGAAGTAAAGCACAAGTGACTCATAATGTTCTCCAATTGTTTCCTAGTTTTTACACCTGTTAGGGGGTCACCAATAATCTGATCTATAGGATGGTCTTTGACATTCACCAAATTTTCAGTAGCGATAGGTGCCTCAGTTTTTATTATGGATCGTGTGGGTTCAATCATTGAGGGTACTTCCACTTCATCAACATTGTCAGACATTGTGGATTCATCATCTATAATGACATTTATTGATTCTTGAATAACTCCGGTTCTCATATTTAGAACACGATAGGCTCGACTCCGTGTTGAATAGCCTAAGAATATACCTTCATCACTTTTTGAGTCAAATTTACTCAGATGTTCCCTATCCTTCAAGATGTAACATTTGCTTCCAAAGACCTTAAAATATTTTACATTTGGTTTCTTCCCATGCCACAATTCATAAGCTGTCTGATTTGTTCCAGTCCTAAGATAAACTCGGTTGATGATGTAGCAGCTAGTATTAACAGCTTCGGCCCACAAATCTCTAGGAAGATTCTTACTATGAAGCATGACTGTGGCCATGTCTTGGAGGACTCTATTTTTTCTTTCAGCCACCCCATTTTGTTGTGGAGTTTTGGGTGCTGAATATTCATGATGAATCCCATATTTCTCACAAAATTTGTCAAATTGATCATTCTCAAATTCTCCACCATGATCACTTCTGATTCGGGCTACTGAAGTACCTTTTTCAGTCTGAATTTGTTTGACAATCCTTTTAAATTCTCCAAAGGCTTCAGATTTTTCTCTCAAGAATGCAACCCAAGTGAATCTAGAGAAATCATCTACCATAACAAGAAAGTACCTTTTCTTACCTCGACTCTCTCTTTTAGTTGGTCCAACCAAGTCCATATGAATAAGTTCTAGAGGTCGAGTAGTTTTCATAGCATTCACCATTTTATGGGCACTTCTAATTTGTTTTCCTTGAAGGCACTCCCCACATATCATCTTTTCTTGACTACTGATCTTGGGCAGTCCTTCAACATATTTGTTTAGATGGGATAAGTCTCTGTAGTTTACATGCCCAAGTCTTTGATGCCACAACTTAGCTTCATCAATACTAGTTAGTAGGCAAGAAGCAGATGATGAAGCATTTGTTTTTCCCACCACATAACAGTTATCAGAAGTTCTAAGACCTCTCAAAATTGTCTTTCCATTCCTTGAGATCTCACAGCTATGACTACTAAAGTTTACGGCATAATCTTTGTCACAGATTTGAGATATGCTAAGTAAATTATGTTTTAACCCATCAACGCACAAAACATTCTCAAAAGGTGGTAAGTTTGGAACATTTAAAGTTCCTTTCCCAATAATTTTCGCAGTACTGCCATCACCAAAAGTAACTGTGCCTCCATCGAATTCAATCATTTTAGACAAACAAGATTTATCACCAGTCATATGTTTTGAGCATCCACTATCCAGATACCATCTTGATTGTTCTGCAGCTTTGAAAGCTGTGTGGACCACTAGATTCTTGGTTTTAGGTATCCATTTAAGTGTACTAGTAGTGGGGATCACAGTTGATTTTTGGTATTTCACTTGAAACGTTTTATGTTGGGGAATAGGAATGTTTGCTCCATTCTTTTTGTATATTTCAAATTGTTTTCTTAACTTATGGACTTCTTTTAATAAATTATTCATCTTTTGGTTGAAGGGAAATGTGTTTATCTGAGACTTTTGTTTTTTGTTTTCAGGTTCCACTTTCTTCGTGGTGTTTTTCTCAATTTTCTGACTGATGTTACAATGAATTTTTCTTAATTTGCACTCCATTTTGAAATGACCTCTCTTACCACAATAATGACAGAGAACATTTGACGAAACTGCATGAGTACTAGTAGATGCCTTATCCACAATGTTTTGAGCACTAATATCTTCATCCTTTAAAGCACTTTTGACAAAAACAGTTCCGGAACTTGGAGGCTGATTAGCATTTTTGTCATATCCAAGACCAGTCATGTCTTTATAAGCTTTTCCAATTTTGAATAGTCTAATGTATTTCTCATCATTTTGAGTAAATCTGTACTCATACTTTTCTTTATACCGTTTCAGAATAGTCACTTCATTGTGGAGAGCAATATTTTCATCTTTTATTTTTAAAAGGGATTTTTCATTTTCTCTTAGTTTGAGTACTTTTTCTTTTTCTGTTGATAATTGGATTTTTACACTTTCGAGTTCTTTGATCAATTTTTCCTTTTCAGTACTAATACTATCAACCTTATCCTTTAAATTCTTAATCTTCTTTTGTTGATTGCTTACAGTTTCAACGAGCCTACAGGTTCCCTCATAGAGTAGTTCATAGGAATCCGTGGTGTTGTCATTATCCTCATTCTCTGAATTTTCATACTCACTCTCTGACTCACTGCCTGAGACTTCTTCATTCGATATTTTAATCATTTCCTCGGAAAGATTGAAGGTGGCAGTGGTAGCCATCAGAACTGTATATTTGTCTGATTCATTTTGATGTGATTCATCTGAGTCAGAATCTGATTCAGATGAATCGTCCCAAGTGACTACAAGATTCTTCTTTTTGTATTTTCCTTTTTGAGGACAATCGGTGGATATGTGTCCAATTTTCTTGCATCTGTAACACATAGGTTCCTTATGTTTACTTCTAGAGAGGGAACTTGACCGACCTTTGTATTTATCATTTGTGATTTCATTTTTATACTCTTTCACCCTCTTTTTCTTAAATTGTTTCAAAAATTTTTTAGCCAACAGGGCCACATTTTCATCCTCATCATTACTAGTTACTCCTAAGTCATCTTTAGAGGAAGATGTGTTATGAGAGGTTATAAGAGCGATTGATTTCTTTTTGTCATTATTGAATTTGAGTTCAAAGGTCTGGAGGGATCCCACTAAATCTTCAATTTTCATTTGTTCCGAATCCTTGTGTTCTTCTATAGAGGTTACCTTAGGATGGAATCTTTCCGGAAGTGATCTCAAGATTTTACTACAAATTTTACCTTCCGGAAGAGTTTCCCCAAGAGCCTACATTTCATTTACAATTTTCATGAGCTTAGTATGAAAGTCAGTAAACATTTCATTTTCTTCCATGCGAATGTTTTCGAACTGACTTGTGAGCATCTGGAGTTTAGATCTTTTGACAACTGAGGTACCCTCATAAGTTACTTCAAGGATTCTCCATGCCTGTTTTGCATTAGTGGTTGTCATGATCTTTTTAAACTCTTCTTGATTCATGGCACACACTATAGCATTGTACGCTCTAGCATTATTTTGTCTAAGATTTAGCTGAGCTTGAGACCATTTGGCTGGATCTAATGGTTTAGTGGTTGTGACACCATTTGTAGACACATCTTCAGTGGGTTCCGTCCAACCATTCTCAATAGCCTCCCAAACAGCCCAGTCCATGGATTTTAAGAATGCTGTCATCCGGGCTTTCCAAAAGGCATAATTTGTCCCATCGAAGAAAGGTGGACGGGTGATAGAACTTCCTTCAGGATTCATGGTGAATCTAGCAAAAGATGGATCTACTTCAGGTTATTACACCTTTACGAAGTAACCCGCTCTGATACCAATTGAAAGTGCAATAACTAGATCTCACCAAGTCCTAGAGGGGGGGTGAATAGGACTATTAAAAATTTCTTTTTAAAACCTAGAAGTTTTTAAAGAACACTCTGAAAGATTATTAAAATTTAGAGAGATAATCAGAGTTGAGAGTGTCTAGAAATGTAACTAGAGCAATAGAGATGTAGCATATAAAAGATCATCAACTCAAGTGACAGGAAAGCAAAGCAACATCCACACACAACAAACAATAAACACAATGATTTATAGTGGTTCGGTCCTAGACCTACATCCACTCTCAAGAGCAATCTCTCTCGGTTCCACTAAATAAGAGATACTCACATAACATACACCTCTTGCAACAATTTTTGATGCGGTGGTTTGTCTTCCACCAATTAGAGTTTTTGATCAGGTGGTTGATCCTTGATCTAGTCCACCAATTACAACATTTTTTGATGCGGTGGTTTGTCTTCCACCAAATACAGCAATATGAATTGAAATGTTAAGAACACCTAAACAAGGAATTGAATACCTTGGTTTTGAGTGGTGCTCTTGAAGCTTGAAAACTACCTTCAAGCTTTGGCCTCTTGTTCTTGCTCCTTGGAGATGAAGATCTTCAGATGTGAGCTCAACCAAGGGAAGAGGTTCCAAGAGGGTTTGGAAGGCTAAGGTATTCTCTCAAATTTGAAGAAGCCTTTCCTAAGTCACCAACTACTCTACTTGTAACAATAATGACACTCTTTGTTGTTGGAGAGTAGGTGGTTGTGGGAGCTTTGAAGATGGTTTTAATGGAGGTGCAAAGGCTCAGCTATACATGTGATTTTCTCAGCAATAAATTCAGTGGTTGGAGCAAGGGAGAGGTCCTCTTTAAATACAGATGAGCTCCAACGGACAGTTTTACGGCTTAGAACAGAATGGTCTACGGCTTAGCCGTAAGTTCTGACAACATCCAACGGCTAGTTTGACCAGATTCAGCACAAATTCCTTCTTACGGTTAGTCCTACGGCTTAGCCGTAAATCCTTCTACGGCTTTGCCGTGAGCATCTTTCGGCCTAGCCGTGGGTCAGCCGTAAGCTCAAATTTCCCAGAAACAACTCTCTGGAGTGTGGCCCGTAATCTTTACGGCTTAGCCGTGAATAACCTTACGGCTTAGCCGTGAAGGCCTTTCGGCTTGGCCGTAAGGTCAACCGTAAGCATAATTTTGGCCAAGTACACTCTCTGGATTGTGGCCCGTAGATTTTACGGCTTAGCCGTGAAACCCACTACGGCTTAGCCGTAACATTTCTCGGTGTAGCCGTAGGGTCAGCCGTAGAACAAAAAGGCTTCAAAATACACTCTCTGGAAAGTGAGCCGTAGGGTTTACGGCTTAGCCGTGGCCCAAGCCGTAGAACAAAACAGGGTTTTTGAAAAACCTAATTTTCTAGTTTGTTTTCAAGGACACTTAGGGATCGCAGATACCTTATCCCTTGGCACTCACAGATGATATTCTTTGATGTTGAACTTCTTTGCTTAGTCTTCATTGATAGGTTTTCCTTGAATGGTCTTGAACTAGCTTGAACTTCTTTGAACTTGACTTGATCTTCAATGAACTTCCGAGGTGAACTACATCGTTCTTGAATCGAACTACACTTTGGTCACGTAATTGACAACACACACTTACAATGACACTAACACTCTATTCTTCCAAAAGGGAGCATACATATGGGTTGCTAGGGGATCAAGCTAGTTTCCCGAGAAGCGTCGACAACTCTTCCATAAACTACTGCAGTAGTGACATACATATACCCAGAGGGCACAAGCTAAGTGGTGCCGACTTGGAATCAATTATACTAGTTATAACATACATAAGGAATAGTCAATTATGGAAGCAACGAATAATTAAACGACACACATGCATATGGGCTACAAAGGCTCGAACCTCGGCTATACCCTTGGTTAGCAAACATACACTCAGTAGAAGCTCTGGCTTGTCAGACACGCACTTACTAGAAGCTCATGTCTGAATTGCCTCAGGGTTTATTAGAGGAAGTGAATCCGATAATGAGTCATGTCGAAGGTAATATATCATAGCAATATGAATGCATTCTGATTGAGTAAGTATCCCATAACCACTATCCACCCTATATTATGTAACCCATGATCCCCAAGGACATTCAACACGGTATACTCATAAGACGTCCAGTGTCATTGTGTTACCGCATCTTGGTATCATCTCATATGCATATAGGACACCCCTTTCTTATGCCAACATCCATGACTTGCTATTGGGAGATCATCCGGAAATAATTCGTTCTCTCCAACATGTGATTACCATTGGTCCAGTGTAGTGGTATGGAAGGTGCCAACACTAAGGCCCTACAAAATCATTGAAGGTTCTTAACACCCTATATTTATTGGGTTCTTACGGCTTAGCTGTGTACAATGCTACGGTTTAGCCGAGTGGCTCAGATTCCTTTCTAGATTTCAGGCGCAGTTACGGCTTAACCATATGTTGGCTTACGGCTTAGCCGTGCTAAGCCTACGGCTAGGTTATGATGAGGTTACGGCTCAGCCGTAACGTGTTTCACGGTGCAGCTGTAGGTAAACCGCAGAAGGAGTTGGGTTTCTCGAGCTTTTAGAAAGCTTGCCGTAGGAAGACCTACAGCTCAGGTATGGGCTGGCCACGGCTTAGCCGTAGTGCATTTCACGGTGTAGCCGTGGGTAAGCTGTAGTACAAAACCGAGTTTCGTTACTCTCTGGACTTTGAGCCGTAAACATCCATGGCTTAGCCGTAAGCTTCAGAAACCTGAAGTTAGTTTTATAGCTCAGTTTACTTACGAAATCCATACAAAACTGACTTGTGGGAAATTTCTATGGCTCAATTAGAGTGTCCTTGAGAGTGTTCTGAACGCACTCACCCTCTTATTCCATTCTTATAATTCTAACTCAATCCATACCCCCTTTGCACACAAATAAACAGTGAGATGGACTGCAAATTGAAGAATTAAGGGAACTAACTCAATGGTCAATGACATAATCACACATGCAATGCATACAAACTCGAGTACTTGCCTCTTAACAGTGTTTGCCCTTCCTAAACCTTCTGGTTGTGCAGTTGGGGAAGAAAATCTCTAAATTGAAATGAGTTCTTTACAAGTAAAACCTGAAATGCAGAAAAATGGGGTTTAGATTCACATGCATGTCGTGTAGTTGAGTCCTTATGACTCTAATAACTCCAAATGAATGAAATGGAGGTGGGTCTTCACCTTAGTAGATTGTAGCTTGGAAAGGGAGGCCTTCCCAAGGAGAAAAACACTCCTATTAGGAAGAAGAAGATGGTGAAGACTATCCCTAACATATGCAACCCTTCCAATCGCAGTAGCACCTCAAATGGAAGAGAAAACGTAGGAAATCTGAAGAAGGGAGAAGAGCTCCAACAGTCGAATTGAAAAAGAGAGAAAGAAACGTTGAGTTCCCTTTTTAAACATAACTTTTCCCCAAGTTACATGCAAGTCCAATGTTTTTCTAGGAATTTCAGTTTAGGCCAAATGGACCCCAATTGGTCCAAGATGAGTCTGGATCCACTTGAGCCCAACACGAAAGATGATCTACACGAAAAATTACATGAAAAGCAATGGACAAGGTGTCCATAAGAGATAAGAGCAATTTACGAAAATGTCCTCGACTACTGAAATAAGGTTTAAACTCTGTCCAACTACTTATCCAAGGCCCAAACCCAATAGTTTTACGTTAAATTAACCTCAACAATGCTTAATTAATATAAAACAAGATTAATTAACGTAATTAAGATTAGTGGGATTCGGGACCTTACAGTTGCCATGATGCTGATGTCAACAATCAATCATAGATCTATGGTTTGAACCGTTGAAATAGTAATTTGATGATTGGGGACACATACGAACTCGGATTTTCAATCGATTTTCTTTAGTGAACTCTTAAAGGCCAAATCCATTCTAGCTTGGAACCACGAGTCAATTTGGGTTTAGAATGCGGTCAAAGCCAGTTTGACCAGTGATAGACAGCTGAAAATTGTTTCTATAATATCTTGATTGCTCAGAGTCTGATCGATGATCCATTTAAACCTTAGATCTACACATTGAAAGCAAAAGGAGGACGATTCAAAGGTTAAGTAATTTCTCCTTATTTTATGATCTCTTATTAGTTTGCATTTATCTTTATTCCTTTTAGATCTGCATGTGTTTATAATTTTAATTCTTGTAATGAATAATTCATTTTCTCTTATCAAAAGGATATCATGATAAAATTGAAAAGCATGGATCATAAATAGAACCAGAAGTTCTATACAAGTAATTGGAACTCGAAGTTCTATACGATATTTAGAACTAAAAGTTCCATATGGAATCAATAATTCGGACTCGAAGTTCCATAAATTATTTTAGTCTATGCACCAGAAGTTCTTTCGAATTCGGACCAGAAAATGCATTGGTTATTTCACTCTGAAACCAGAAGTTTTCATATCCACAATATGTACTCGAAAATTCATATTCTTACTCAAACCTGAAGTTTGATTTTAGATTCAGAAATAGAACCAATAGGCCATAATATCAAGCCTGAAGTTTTGATAGAACCTGAAGTTCTATATCCACTGAATAACCTGGACCCGAAGATCCATAAATTATCTAGAATCAGAAGTTCTAAGATTTAGAATATGAACCTGAAGATTTATATTCATAATCAAACTTAGAGTTTTGATTCAAAATAGTATAGATCGATACGAAAGTCATGAAATCAAACATGAAGTTTTGACAGAACTAGAAGTTGTGATTTAAATCTGAAGCTTTGATAAAACTAGTAGTTTTGAGAAGTTTAAGTTCTATCTCTAGCCTGAAGTCTTGATAGAATTAGAAGGTCTGATTCGTCAGTTAAGAACTCAAAGTTCTAACTTTCTAATTGACCAATTTTTCATTACTTTGTCATCGGATATTGAGAACTCAAAGTTCTGTTTTTATTTGATTGTTATTGGTAAATTGATCTTTACACACTCTAAAAAGCTTGGTGATGCTATCAAAATAGGAAATAAAATATCCTTGGAGGATATGACATATGCTCTTATTTTCTGCGCCATTATATCCCTATTAGACAGGGCTGATCACCAGCAGATGGTCATACACCCAATGTTTAAAATAAATGCCAAATTAATCAAATAGAATCCCTCCAGAATAGGTAAATATAATAGGTCCTCCAGTAGAGATGAAAATAACCACCCCAGGAGAGGTGATTAGCAAGGCATTTTATTTGGAAATTGGGCGAACAACCAAACATAGTCTAGAAAACCTACAACTACTTTTATAAGTTTGAATATTAAGTTCAATTTTTTGATATTTTGTTAGATGTTAGACTTATTCTTTTATCCCTCGTTTCTTGTGTTTGCATGCTATATTTGCTTTAAATGGTAAATTATTTCATTGTTCTCAAGTTTTATTTTTGTAATGCGATTAACTAGTTATGTAAGTTTATTATTATTACTTGCTGTATGGATCATGGAATGCATGAAACTGAGGATAATCTTTTTCCGGTAGACAGTGCAACAAAACAAACTATACTAAAAAAAAAACCAGAAGTTTTTCTCAGAGTTAGTGTTTAATTCGTGCATGGCATCGATCATAGTTGGATCGATACAAATACTTACTTACTCCAGAAGAGTCCACATAATGTTACCAACTGGTACCCAATTATGCATTGAGGATGCATTATTTTTTTTTAACAGTTCCTGATGAAACATGTTTAGATTTAAATACATCAGGATAACTGGGTACCACATATAGACATTATAAGTGAAGGTAATACCAAAATATTTGTACATCATTATTAGTATTAAAAGCCAAAAGCTGATATTAGAAAAGCTATGTGCATTCTCATCAGGCCGTAGGGCTATATTACAAGATAATCTTCATAACTCGAATTACATTCGATTATGAGCAAAACGACAAAGTCAAGCCCGAAGCTCACACTAAGCCCTAAACTTAGTGACCTTAAGGCTTTCATGGTTTGGCATGATCAGTTAGGTCACCATAGGGGTACTATGCTAAGGCAAATTATTGATAATTCTGTTAAGTACTCCTTAGAGTACCATCCATTGACCATCATTTCCGCAAAGGATATAGTATGACATTTGTGAACCCATCAAATCTTACCCATTAGCATAAATTATTAAATCTAGGGTCTACTTCCTTGAACATGTTTTTAAATTTATAAGGCTTGATATAGTAGGTCTGTGACCTGCATGAAGCCACAACGTAGATTGGAAATCTATGTTGGTTATTATTCACCCTAATTATTAGATATCTAGACCCAATAACAGGAGATGTATTTTTGCTCGTTTTGCTGATTGTCATCTTGATGAGACAGTCTTCTCGCCATTAGGGGGAGATAAGAGAGTTCCTGAAGAACACCTTGTTTCTGTAGAATAACTCATTTCTGAAGAATGGCGAGAATTAGCGTGGAATACTTCCACTCTGTCTAATATAGATCTATGTACTGCATAATGTTAGAATGAAGTACGGAGAATTGTGCACTTCATTACAAACGAATTCCCTGATGCTTTTAATGATGCAGCAAAAGTGACTAGGTCACATGTACCGGCTATGAATACATAAGCACGAATTAATGTCCATGTAGGACAAGTACGAATTAGTATCCATGTAGGATACAAAGTCCAAATATAGCAGCAAATGAATTTATACACGCCAAAAGCATGGTAGACTTATAGGTTTTAAGGACTCAGCTCCCCAGAAGAGGGGAAATGAGCAATTATATCCCAATCATACTCCAAAAGAGGTATACTCCCGAAGAGTTTATGACAAAAGCCATTCTCTCTAAAATTCTTGAAGAAATTAATGTCCTGAAAGTGACACGAGACCGAGAAGAGACTCTGGAAGCCCCTGAAGAGGCAATGAGTACTCAATAAGTAAAAAAATCTCTATACTTTATAATTATTCAAGAGAAAGATGTGATAAAAATGAAATTATCATCGATAACGCATTTGCATATGCGGTAGTTACACAAATATCAAGGGAAAATGAGAGTGATGATTGGGATACAGAACCACGTTCTATAATGAATATCGACAAAGAACAGATTGACCAAATAGAGAGATGCCATTAAAGAATTGCAGTCTCTCAATAGACATGGTATATCTGAACCTATAGTACAAACGCCAAAAAGTGTTAACCCTGTAGGTTACAAATGGGTGTTTGTAAGGAAAATAAATGAAATTACTTGATAGAAGGCAAGACTTGTGATACAAGGTTTCTTACAGAAACTTGAGATTGAAAACATACACAGACATATATATGAAAATCTCAGAAAGATTTGCTTTGCCTGAAGCAAAGGTAGAGAGTACGTACTCAATATAGGTAAGACGTTCATTGTACAGCCTGAAACATTCCAGAAGGATATGGTACAACCGTCTTAGTGGATATTTATCTAAGGAAGGGTATGAAAACAATCTCATTTGTCCGTGTATCTTTATAAAATCCTTAAATGGATTTATAATAGTAGAAGTTTATAAATCTAATCGAGACTCCAGAAGAGCTGGAGAAAACTATTGACTATTTTATCTCGACCTGCAGATCGAGATAAGTTCTAATGAGATTTTTCACTCTTTATAAATATGCTTCCCATATATAGTTTTGCACCAAAACTTTAGATTGGTATTAAACAAATGTTATGATATTTATGTCTGTTTTATTCTTATGGTTGTAAATATTTAAATTTTGTAAGATATGCAGATTCAGGATATATCTCTGAACCTCATAAGGATTGATCATAGACATGTTGTATGTTTCTTAATGGCAATGCTATCATTTTTTAGTATTTAACTAAATAGATTTTGGTAATTACTTATTCTAACTATGCCGAAATTTTAGCCCTCTATGAAACCAGTGGGGAATGTGTGTGGCTAAAATCTTTAACTCAGTACATATGTAGTTCTTGTCAATTGCCTCTTAGTATAGATACCTCGAGCATTATCTGCAAAGATAATGAGGTATGTATTCAACAGATTAAAGAATAATACATTAAAGATGACAAGATGAAGCATAATTATATCAAAGTTCTTCTTCACTCATGAGTTTTAGAAAAATAGTAAGATTAAAGTCAAGCAAGTTCGTTCAAACAACAACCTTTCTAATCAATTTACAAAGTTTTTTGCCACAATCAGTATTCTAAACACTTGTATAAGAGATTGAAATGCCTAACTATGTGAAACATTGTTATCATGAGGGGGAGTAGTCATCAGGGGGAGGCATCCTGAAGTATGCTACCCAGGACATCTATGCGCTGTATTCTTTTTCCTTTTCTAGGTTTTATTCCACTGGGTTTTCCTAATTAAGTTTTTAATGAGGCAGCATTATGCACGTCCAACACCAAATCAATGATCTTGTCGAATGTTGTACTCTTTTTCCTTCGCTTTGGTTTTTATCCCACTGGGTTTTTCCTTTGCAAGGTTTTAATGAGGCAACTATCATTGAATGATGGTCATCCAAAGGAGAGTGTTATAAGATGTATTATTATAGGTGGATGCCCACATTGAGACCACATGAGATAAGTGGATTACTAAGGGTTAGAGTCTTTTCCTATTAGATTGTTTGGGGAGGAAGCAATCTTATTCTATAAATAAGATCCTCCTCCCCCATTATGTACACACAGGTCTCATTAATAAGAACCTCTCTCCCTCCTCTCTATTCTTCTTTTATCTCTAGTTCTCCTTTAGTTTTGTAACACATTCAAGTATATTGTCATACCCATTTTTTTAAATCATGCCAGGTACTTCTTTAATTAGAAAGGAAGTCCAACTGCTCCATCCAGATTCTCTTTCTATTATAAATATATTGTTTCCAAGTCAACTACTAATCACATGCCCCACCCATCATGCCAACTCATCACTATTCATATACTATTCCAAGTCCACTTTCTATTCCTATCTATCTACACGACTTTTTTCTCTCTCTCTCAATACCCATTTTTTAAATATACAACTCCAGCCACTCTCTCATACACATCTCACGCCCAATTCCATTTACGTTAACACCACCCCCATCATCTCTCTCTCGTATATCCATATATATTACAAATAGGGGGAGAAACTCACACCCAACCCATTCCATCCATCTCTCTCCTTTCCATCTCATCACAATCAAAAGTGGGGTTTGGCCAGGCCTACTTTTGGATCCATCATCTCCATTTCATCTTCTTTCTTTCATATACTCCTCCTTGGTGTGAAGATTGAAGATTAGAGCATGGATTGCGTATGAAGTCCCTTCTTTTTGATGTCTTGATTTAGGGTAAGGGTAGATTTTCTTTTTTTAGTTTTAGTTATTTTTGGGGTATTATTGGTTGTATTGGTTCGTTTAATTTTAAATAAAAAATTAGTGAGGTCAATGTGTTCTACCTTGGATCGGCACCGTGTGTTTATGTGCGGTGACAGCACGCACTTGGTGCAGTGTTTTGTGGATTTTTATTAACTCTGCCAATATAGTGTTTTAATTTCCAAAAATAAGAGAAACTAGAATTCTTTTTATTTTTTTTATTATATGTGAATGTTTTACTTTGGATTTTTAATTTAGTGCGTGATTATTTATTCCTTTACATTGGTTGTTTGATCTACGTTATTGTTTTGCATTTTCTAGTTCTATGATTATTTTAGTTTAGGATTTTTAGGTTAGGTTTTATTTGTGTTTTTCTTTTTGAACTTGCAATTTAAATTTAATTTTCCGTAATAGTATGTATTTTTATAGATTTTATTAGGGTAGCTTTAGTTTTTCAATTAGGACATGTTTTCTATGAATATTAATTCCCTATGAATATGATCCTGGATTTACTAGGTAAAACTACATCGAAACCTTCCATTTGGGGTTCACGTTGATCAGGGCTATGGTGAATGGTTAAAGGTAGAAATCTACTTTAAACCATAAAGCCATCTCCAACTTACACAGAAAATGGTTGCCCACTCTCTTCAACCTTTTAAGATCTTAAAATTTGATGGCCAATAACTTGGAAACTCGTTTCTATTTGAAATAGAGTTGATTTAGTTAAATTTATTTGAAATAGAATTGTTTCAGTTACACTTGCCGAACCAAATTGGTGAATAAAACTGAAAAAAAAAACATTTTAGTTTTTCACTAACTTCTGTAACTTTTTATTTTTGGCTCTAATAAACACCCACACACACCCTTGAAATCCCTCACCATCAGACATCAGCGTTGCAGTGAGGGACTGATCCCGTCTTGTTATCTGTGGAAGGAAGATGTCTCATGCGGCCAGTGGATAACTTCTTATTTTTACGTTTGGAAATTTTAAGAAGGATATGTTCTGTGGAAGAAACTGATATAGCGACCAATACAAAACTGGCAGCTTATGCATTATTTCTTGGCAATGCTCCATCTATGATGGTCCTCAACATTGGATGGACCCCATTAATTTCAGTGTGTGAACTTTAATTGTGGCTGAACTTTGGCAGAGGAGCAGTGAATAATGGTGTAAAAGATAACAAAAAATGATAAAGAAAACGACATTTGCAACTGGTTGATCTAAGTTTGTAAGTGGAAAATTGAAGGGAAGGTTGAAATAAAATGGCGCAGACTGAGTTCTGTTGGAAAAGGTACAATGAAAGTTCCATCTGATATTTTGTTTATAGGTATGAACCCCCTCAAGTCCTGCCAATTGGTAGGGAATGAAAGCAGGTGGGCCACACATGTAATTACCATGGATGACATGTGGGCCTACCGGTCCCGTTTGCAATAAGGATTACGTGGTTAATTGTCTTGTAAGTTGTAACACTACAACCACGAGGTAAGAGAGAAGATGTGGCCTGTGGGTAATGTATGCATATTGTCATGGTTCTCACGGGACAAGCTTCCGTGGGTTTGTAGCTCACTTCCTTCTGAACAGTGTAGTAGAAAATTGCTTGAAAGCTCTTTCCTCAATGAAAATATAGAATAGAAAAAGGGACATCAATAGTTTCCTTAACCATATGATTTTCCTCACATGAAAACATGAGCAAGATTCTCTAAATTTGCACTTTCCTAGTCCCCTGTGTGTTTTTTAATATATATGGTTAAATGCAAATTTCCCTAAGACAGTTCAACCTTGCAGCCCTCAACTTTAAGTAGGTTTAGAAAATATGGGTGGACACAATGATTTCTGTGAGATGATTACATGCTATATTAGTAGAATGGAACATGGTCTTAAAAAATTACATTTTCCGTGGCCCATGAGCTATATTAGTAGAATGGTAGTATCCTTTCGGTGTACATGTGCAATGCAATCCGCCATTTTGACTATAGAAAAGTAAGGGAATGGACTCTAATTGCCCATTAGACTGGCTTTCATAGATTATAACTAACAAAAAAAAATCCTTATATTTATGTAATAATCAGTAATTGACTAGTGCAACTCATAATTACAATCGGACATGGTTGGTCCAAATCTTGACAATGTACGTTATGTGCAGTCATAGAGTTGAAATTTGCTTGTTTAGATGATTGGTGCTCCAGATACTGCCGATAACACAGAAATCAAAGTTTAATCCGGCGGCGATACCATTGTAGCCCATTCTATCGGTTCTATTCTGGCTGCCTGTTTACGTGGTCAGTGGTGGATAAGAATGAATTTGTATAGCCGGTGTATAGCTTGAAATAAGACTCTATGATCTTAGCCATCAAATAATGGGCCTCTTAAACAAAATGGTTAGAAACAATTAGAATTGTTATTATGTCCACCAAATCAAATCAAACTTTAGGCCATACGTAAGTAACATTGTATCATTTAAAGCTGCTATTGATTGTCCAAATGGCTCTACTTGATCATTTCAAAGCCGCACTTTAGATCTATGTTATTCCCGGATGGGAGGAATGCTTTAATTAAATATGTGCCTTTTAGTTTATAATATGTCAGTCCTTTAACTACCGTCTAAAATAATTGAGGCGATTGATACAATGACGAGATAATTTTGGTGGGGGGATTATACTGAAAAGAAAAGGCTACATTCTATCAAATGGATTGATATTTGTAGATCAATTGAAGATGGAGGTCTTGGTATTCGGGACTATGGGCATAATAATCTGGCCTTATTAGCTTAAACTTCATGCCGATACCTAACTAATAGAGATCTTTTATGCTTAAGATTCCTTAAAGCAAAATATTGTCATAATAAAACCTTGTGGGAAGTTAAATTTTAAAAAGGATATCTTTGGTTCTGAAAGGACTTTGTGGAGGCTACCGGTTTTATTAATAAGAATGTAGCATGGATCCTCCAGAATAGGGATAAAATTTCAATTTGAAATGATAATTAAATCTTTTGTGAAAAGGGCCTTAGAAAACCTTTCTCAGCAATATTTAATCCAAACCTTAATATTTGTAACATTTGGGACCAAGATAAAAATTGGTTGGAAGAAATTGTTAGAAGTAATTTTTGAAATAATACTGATGTCTATTCTATCCTTAAGGTTTACATTCTTAAGAATAATAGGGAGGATACAAGAGTGTAGACTTTGAATAAAAATGCATAGATTTCAACTAAGTCTACTTATGAGATCCTCACAAAAAATATGAATTATAATACCCCTCCTCTATTTAAATGGAGGGATTTATGGAACATTCCTCTCCCCCAAGGAGAATTACTATTTGGATGAAAATGTTTTAGAAATGGCACTCAGGTGCATGAAATTCTTTTTTCCAAATCTATTACTAATGATGCAACATGTCTTATTTATGGTAAGGAAGAGGAAATGATTATGTATGCTCTATTTCAACGTGAACATGCTAGAGCAGTTTAGTTCGGTTCTGATTTAGGGTTGCTTGTTCACTCAATTACATTAGATGAGGCCTTGGATTGGTGGAAAACCTTTTTTGGGCCTTTTAACTCGTATCCTCTTTCTCACGATCATCATATGGCGGCTATGTTTTGGCCCTTTGGCGGGCAATATGGAAAGCTAGAAATGAGTTTATGTTGAAAGATATTGGTTGCCATCCCTTTTCCATTATAAAGGAAGCTATCTCCATTATGAATGGTATAAATCATCCAACTGTAAAACACTCTAGGTGCATCCGAAGTTCATCTTGGGGTTTGCCTGCAGCTACTCTGGCTTTTCTATATTGTGATGTGGCATTTAGAAAAGTGGATGGCAAAGCTGGCAATGGTTTTGCTCTTTTGAATGATAATGGCATGGTGCTTATAGGATCTATTAATGGATTATACATCTCTCCACTAAAGAAGCAGAAGTGAGAGCTATTCTCTTAACCCTAAAAGTTATTCGGAGCTTTGGCTTAACCAAAGTCCAAATTTTGTGTGATTGCCTACAAGTGGTCTAGCCTTTCCTTTGAAGGGAGAGCACGACTGGTCTATAAAACTCCATAGTATTGGATATTTTGGAATGTGTTGATTCTTTTGAATTTGTAGACTTTTCTTATATTTTTAGGAAATGTAACATAATTGTCCACAATTTTACTAAAAAGTTACACAGGAGGGTTGCGACACTCTATTCCTATTCTTGTTAGGGGCTTTGTCTTTGTCGCTTTGTTTAGTTCTTTTTGTGCCTAATGAAATCTCCTCTTTATATAATAATAATAATAATAATGATGATGATAATAATAAAGAAGTAAGTCGCACTTTGGATTAACTTGATTGGTTTAAGCTTTGCTAGTTAGGCCAACAACCCGGAAACGCACATGAGAAAATCAATCCAACCATAATAGCGGGGGCCCCTGTTATTACCTTTTGTTGTAAACCTTTATTGCTGGGTGTTTTTTCAGTCAAATTGGTAAGAGCTAAGGTGTGCCATGACATGATGCAATTCTAACTTTTGAGTGAGCCGAATGTATCCGACTTACTGTGTCGACAAAAGATAGAGCCCCAGCTTTCTCATTCCAGCCAGCGACAGCACTCCTAACCAGTGTCGTTGGCTGGAATTGTCATTATTCAAATCAGATTCCAAGGGATCAATGAATCTCAATACATAATTATGATAGCCCAAAAGTTAAAATATTTTTT
The DNA here is from genome assembly GCA_037013555.1 of Sextonia rubra. Taxonomy (NCBI): domain Eukaryota; kingdom Viridiplantae; phylum Streptophyta; class Magnoliopsida; order Laurales; family Lauraceae; genus Sextonia; species Sextonia rubra. Next base: position 55,158,885 of record JASUAD010000013.1, on the reverse strand, counting down.
TACAAGGAATAATCCTCACTAATGGTGGGTGTAACTTAACTTATTCTAAAGAGACACTTTGTTTGACTAGGAGTGGTGGTTGGTAAATGCCTGGAAAGACCTCTCCAATAGAGGAAATGGAGGAGCAGGAAAATGGGTGGCTTGTGTAACTCATACAGCAAGGGCCACATCTGGCGGCGGCCAGCTGTCTTGTGAGTGACCCATGAAAGCAAGGGGACGTTGGCCCTTTGATGCTCCATGGAGTCACCTTGGGAGTTGCGGTTGTAACCCACCCCACACGCTTATTGGCCATTGGAATACTCCATCCGCCACTTCACACCTTCCCAAGACACCCCTTCTCTCGCTCTCATTAATCTTTAATTGGTTAGCTTAAACCTACACCATCATAGAATAGTAGACAATGAAAAACACAGCAACCCCATATATAATTGAAAGGTCTGAAGTTGAGGTCACGGGTTTAACATGTTAACATCTTAACATTATGGCTGCTGTAAGTGTTGATGGCTAGTTATTGATTAATTTGGAATCTCATTTTCACATGAATAATTTAAACAGGACTGGGGTTAGGGAGTTAGTAGTGAGCACCATTATCACCAACATCTTTCTTTTTTTTAAAAAGGTATTTTATTGATAATATCGTGGCATATTTATAATTTACTACAAAAGTACAAATATGTGAAGAATCATGACAATATTAAAATGAAAATGGAAAAATCTATAAGAATGGTTTGTAGCTGCATATTGTATTTATTTATTATTTCGACGTATTCAAAAGTTTATTTATGTTAAATTGGCAATTTTTTTATAATAGTATTCCTAGAAAAAAAAAACTTAAATTTGAGATGCCCCATTGTTTTGGGCAATGCCTGTGTGCCATCGACTGAGGTCCATATGGCAAGTTGTTGGCTACATTTAGGAGAGATTATAAAAGATGATTTTCATGAAAACGACTAAGATGTAAGATTATAATATTTTTTCATGGTAAGACTATAATATTATTTGATCACTTCTCAGATGGCAGGAAGACTGTGGGCTTCTCTTTGTGGTTATAGAATCCGAGAAATTTAGAATGAGAAACTGGGTCTGGTATTTTTTTATACAAGAGGCAAGAAAAGTGTTGATGAAAGGTATCAGTATGTAGGTTTTCTTTTAAAAACTCAATTGGGAAATGATAGATTCTATTTAGGCAGGACTGCAATTGCTTTCCAGTGCATCTTGTGGGGGCCTACTTCAGTTGTCCATATGCCATATTGGTGGTTGGAGATAAAAGCACTATGCATATATACTGTTCGATCTCTATTAAATCTCTTTATTTGACGATCATATCATCATCCCTTGAGGGCCCAACAACCTAAAGTGAGAGAGCAATTTAATCTAACTGTTCATTTACTTGATACTAATCTAATGGTTATGATTTAAATCGATTTGAATAATTAATGTTTCATTATCAACATTTGACTATTGAATATGCATATAAGTAAGCACAGAGGCCCCACAATGTGGGTTGGGCTGTCATTTGTACACCAACATTGATCATTCCTGAGAAATCCGTATGTGTCTCATTCCTGGAATATCAGAGAATCATCCGAACTTTACAATAGCAATGAAGTGTAGTTGCCTGCATTTCTTCACACCCGTGTCAATGGTTAATACCTGAGATCTTAGCCATTCAAAATGGAACGGACCATCAAAATCCGATGATTGGGCCACACGTCTGTTACACCTGGACGATTTCATACCATCCCAAATAGGTAGTATTACGTATATCTGTCTCTAATTATTGCATCAAAGAGTATATGGGTAGGTCCGATTAATGAAATTACAGAATCTTACACATTCAGACCACAAAGACAAGTGCATGGGCCCATAAAGATTTAATAGATTCCATCTCTCGAACCAACTTGAACATCATTTCCTTTTGGAATCTTAGACGTCATTAAATTTAATCACTCCTCCATAACTACCCAATATCTAAATATAAACCAGTTGAAACATTTTGGCACTTGGAAGGAACCATGGCCTCAAAAACGACTGGCCATGGTTGACTCAGGCCCATGCGGTCCCATCTCACCGAGCCTACTCGTCTGTTTGCTCTCTCTCTCAACCCAGTGTACCGACACGAACGCCACCCACGTGCCTCTCTCTATATAAACAACCAATCGCCAATCTCACTTTTTCCCAGAAACAGCATCGAGAAGGAAAGGTAGAGTGGCAGTGGAAGTGGAAGTAAAGTAAAACTTACCTTCTCTCTCCTTGTAATGGCCACATCTATAGAGAACCGGAAGTTTGTCGAACCGGGTCCGTCCCGGTTCACCCGCCCGAACCGAAGACCCGACTCACCCATCCGAAACCACACGTTGGCCTACTCCATGCCGGCACCCAAAACGAAACCTTTCGGTGACGACTCCTCCAGCGACGAAGACGACGAACCCGACTGGAAGGAGTTGTACGTAAAAACACACATCGAATTAGAGCCGTCCATCTTGGACCCGAGAGATGAGGGCACATCCGACAGCTGGATAGAGCGAAACCCGGCTCTGATCCGGCTAACAGGCAAGCACCCGTTCAACTGCGAGCCGCCCCTGACCCGGCTCATGAGCCACGGGTTCATCACGCCCGCGTCCCTTCACTACGTTCGGAACCACGGGCCTGTCCCAAAGGCCACGTGGGAAGACTGGACTGTCGAGATCTGCGGGCTCGTGAAGCGGCCCAGCATCTTCACTATGGCGCAGCTCGTGGACGAGTTCCCGGCGCGCGAGCTGCCCGTCACGCTCGTGTGCGCCGGGAACCGGCGCAAGGAGCAGAACATGGTGAAGCAGACCATCGGCTTCAACTGGGGAGCCGCCGGCGTGTCGACTTCGGTCTGGCGCGGCGCGCCTCTTAGGGACGTTCTTAAGAGATGTGGGATAGTGAGTAGGAGGAAAGGAGCATTGAACGTGTGCTTCGAAGGGGCTGAGGATCTTCCTGGGGGTGGTGGGTCCAAGTATGGGACGAGTCTGAGGAAGGAGATTGCTATGGACCCGGCTCGAGATATTATCATAGCTTACATGCAGAACGGGGAGCTTTTGGCTCCTGATCATGGGTTCCCGGTTCGGATGATTATACCTGGGTTCATCGGTGGGCGCATGGTGAAATGGCTCAAGAGGATTATAGTGACTACGGAGGAGTCACAGAACTACTATCACTACAGAGATAACAGAGTTCTTCCTTCTCATGTAGATGCCGAGCTCGCAAATGCCGAAGGTACATGAATTCAACTGAAAATGTTGCCCGAGTTACTTGACTTCAATATTATGGCATGACACATCATGCTTTCTGTCTAAAAACCAGCGCATTAAGAAGAGTTGAGAGGAGAAATCTGATGATTGTTGTTTGTGTTGTTTTGTGTCGTAGCATGGTGGTATAAGCCGGAGTATATCATCAACGAGTTGAATATAAACTCGGTCATAACGACACCATGTCATGAAGAGATTCTTCCTATAAATTCGGCGACTACTCAGAGGCCGTATACGTTGAGGGGATACGCATATTCTGGTACGTGTGAAATTCTTCTTCTTTTTTTTTTTTTTCAATTTTGATTTTTTGTGGTATCTTTCGTTTGGTTTGCTGGACTGCGGAGTTGGAAAGTGCAGGTGCTTTGTGGTTCCATTTTTTCTCGCTTTGTGACGTTTGTGATTGGTCGTTGAGGATACCCCATATTCCATTCATTGGATCCATTCACCTTTTTCTAGTTTCTCTTTGCAATATAGACATGTGATTGGTCCAATCGCTTTAACAACAATCTGCCTACCCCATTTAGACTTTGGTCTGGTTCTGCTTATACACTAATTAGATTTGCACATGTACAGCCTTTAGCATCATCTGATATATATATATATATATATATTGTTTTCTTGTGCTTTTTTTTTAAAGGGCCCCATAACAGGTAGTCTTTTTTTCATAGAAAACATGCCAACACCACGTATCCAGGATTGTTATAGATCATATTTATGTAAGAGTGGGCTTTGTAGAGGTGAGTCTACTCTCATCAGATTGACCCACGTTACATGTTGAAATGACTAGGGAAATTTACGGCCGAAGATGGGAAAGTAGGGTAGTCCATACACATGAAAACGTGATAAATGGTCAGCCAACAAGATGCACGGCCTTTGTGATTAATAAATTGAGTCACGCATGACGTCTTTACATTGGCTTTTTCTGCAGGTACAAAACGGATACTTTTCAAGGACCGGTCGAATTTTGAATTTTCTCTATACCTACGTCACTAAAATAAAAACATCGGACACCGCAAATTAAACCAGATCAACCAAATTTTCTCTAATTACCTCGTATCTTTTTATTTGGGTGACTTTTACTTTTTATCAAATAATGACCCACGATCAAATAAAAATGACATGATTGAGTAAAAATGGAGAAATTTTAAATTACATGCAACTCATGTGTTTTACATGTTACCAAGCTAACAATATAGGTCCTATTCTGAATGACCAAATTTCGCCTCGAATTTGGACTAAGGGTTGATGATCTGGTCTTTGTGTGGTATAGATTTAACATGTGAGCTCCGATCAAGAGGGAAATTTTCCCTGGATAAAATATTTAATCTCCATCACTCATCTGCCACTTTCTATTGTCGTTATGTAAAATAATACAAGTATCTTGTGACAACATGGTTGTAAAATGTCACTCATATATTTTATTCGACCTAATGAATAATAGCATCCTGTTCGACTAATATTCAGTAAATTAATCGTGACCATTGATTTATCAACGTTGGGTGATGTGGAAGCAGGAGGTGGTAAGAAGGTGACGAGAGTTGAAGTAACATTGGACGATGGGGAGACATGGCGTGTATGTGACATTGACCGTCCTGAGGAACCCAACAAGTACGGAAAGTACTGGTGCTGGTGCTTCTGGTCTCTCGAGGTCGAGCTGCTCGAACTGCTGGGCGCCAAAGAGATAGCCGTTCGAGCCTGGGACGAGACCCTCAACACCCAACCAGAAAAGCTCATCTGGAATGTCATGGTCAGCACTATCTTCACGTCCCTCTTCTTCAATTTTACACCTCTTTGAATTCTAAATCATTCGATAGATAGATTTGAATTTAAACACTTCATACGTGAATATTAATGCTTGAGGATTGGGGTTGGCAATTTAAAGATAATGATTAGAATAACATAAATCGCTACTTAATTATATTAATTTGAGCTTTTAAAGTTGATGTTTGCTATTAAAAATAGTGTAATATGTAAGAGTTTCTTCTTGTCCTTCTTGTAGTATGTTTCTTGCACATTCAAATTTGTTACATTAATTTGATTATTATGAATTTTTTTTGGTTAATTCAATTCCTTAACACATGAATTTATATCTGTACAGGGGATGATGAACAACTGCTGGTTCCGTGTGAAGATGAATGTGTGCAAGCCCCACAGAGGTGAGATCGGGCTGGTGTTCGAGCACCCGACCCAACCCGCGAACCAGCCCGGCGGGTGGATGGCCCGCCAGAAGCACCTGGAAACGACGGAGACACAGACAATGAAGAAGAGCCTCTCCACTCCCTTCATGAACACCTCCGCCAAGCAATTCTCCATGTCCGATGTGAAGAAACACAGCTCCCCGGAGTCCGCCTGGATCGTCGTCCACGGCCACGTCTACGACTGCACCCACTTCATCAAGGACCACCCCGGCGGCGCCGATAGCATCCTCATCAACGCCGGCTCCGACTGCACCGAAGAGTTCGACGCTATCCACTCCGACAAGGCCAAGGCCATGCTCGAAGACTATCGAATTGGCGAGCTCATCACCACCGGCTATGCCTCCAACACCTCCTCCCCCAACACCTCCGTCCATGGTGCCACCAACTTCACTCACTTGACGCCCATCAGAGAAGGCGTCGTCTCGAGGAGCTCTGTTCTTGTTCCAGGCCAGAAAATCCCATGCAAGCTCATCTCAAAGAAGACCATATCTCGTGATGTTCGTCTCTTTCGCTTTACATTGCCCTCTGCGGACCAAGTCCTTGGGCTGCCTGTTGGGAAGCACATCTTCCTCTGCGCCACCATTGACGACAAGCTCTGTGTAAGGGCCTACACACCCACGAGCTCAGTCGACGAAGTGGGCTACTTCGATCTCCTCATCAAGGTCTACTTCAAGAACGAGCACCCCAAGTTCCCCAATGGCGGGCAGATGTCGCAGCACCTCGAGTCGCTGTCGATAGGATCGACGCTCGAAATCAAGGGCCCTCTCGGCCACATTGAGTACACGGGGAGGGGCAATTTCACCGTCAATGGCAAACACAAGTTTGCAAGGCGCATTGCCATGCTCGCCGGGGGCACCGGAATTACACCCATGTATCAGGTAATGCAGGCGATTTTGAAAGACTCCAGTGATGAAACGGAGATGTATCTGGTTTATGCGAATAGGACCGAGGACGATATACTGCTGAGGGAGGAGTTGGATGAGTGGGAGAGGAAGCATTCGAATGTCAAGGTGTGGTATGTGGTGGAGACCATGAAAGAGGGTTGGAAGTATAGTGCTGGTTTCATTACTGAGAGTATTCTAAGAGAGCATATTCCTGAAGGGTCTGAGGATACTTTGGCGCTGGCTTGCGGCCCGCCGCCAATGATTAAGTTTGCGGTGGTACCCAACTTGGAGAAGATGAATTACGACGTCAACAACTCTCTATTGATGTTTTGACTTTTGAGTAGAGCCTTGGTTGGATTCTTTTTTACTGTGTATATGTTTGTTTGTAGTTTTTTGTGCATGGGTTTCTTCTTCTGTAATGTTTCTCTTCTGTAAAATATTGATGAAATAGATGTAGGTGTTGAATCATATATTTAAAATCTGTTAAAAAGGCTTTGTATTTAAGGAAGAATGACCAATGCTGGATTCCCCTGTAGTTATTCAAAATGTGTGTTTTCTCTTCCTTTATACTTTTGTTGTCATCTTCTTTTCATGGAGAGACGGTGTGCAATAACTTGCATGTTGAAAAGATGAAAAATCTCTCGGATGTAGATTTTTTTTTCATGGGATGTAGAATTCTTTTTCATTGTTTAGATACTCGAAATCTCGACTATAAGGTCCCAGACGAAGTCTCGCCCGATTACTGGGTCAGACAGTCAAACGCATTTCACTCCATGATTAGTAACTTACTACAACGAGTTAGGGTGACCGTCCATCCTAATCCTTTTACGATCCAAGGCCACGTAGCAAGCATAGCTTAAGTAAGAGAATGTTTCATTGTATTGTGCGCGGTCACAATGTGCAAGCTTACACAACTATATTTATGCATGAAAACAGTCAAGTGGTTATTAAGTAGAGGATGCAGAAACCTATAAAAATTCAAAGCGTAACCGAAACCCTTTGTACTTAAGTTGTTCAGCATTGTGCCTATGGTCATAATGTTTGTGAATTCATCACCCTTTCACAAGTTAAAACTCTAGTTTAATTCTCAAAAATGCCCTCTTTGGAAACAAGCGTTTCTGCCCCTCACAACAACCAACCAAAGAAACACCCACCTACAATATTGCTTGTCTTGTTTAGAAATGGGGTTGGCTTTGAGTAGTAAATGAGTTTAAATTAAGTATTACATTTGTCTAACCCTTATCAAGAGAGGGTGTACTGCTGATTGGACTTGTTTCACCTAAATTTCTTTTGGGGAAATACACTTGGGGCCTACTTATGAAAAACCCAAACCAATCAAATTAAAGGAACTTACTTTTTATAGCACAATACCCAATTTCATTTCGATATTAGGCTATGTATTTCGATTGAATTAAAATATTTCATAAGTAGATCCCATTAATAATAGAGGTAGGAAGAGCCCTTGGGTAAAGAAAATGTGCTTGCTCAAATTTAAATTCTCCTCTGTGGGTAAGAGTTGCCATCCCTTACCAATGAGGTAAGAGGCCTTTTTTAGATACTTCATATTGAGCGAGAGAAAAATATAAGAAAAATGCGAGGGCATATTGTACTGCTTCTTCTCTTTAAAAGATTCATAAAACTATGGGCAGATCCATGTAGAAAGGTATCGGGGCTTAGCCCCCATCCAAACTCGAAAAAGTGCCAAAAAAAAAGGCCATGAATTTTAAAAATCAATGATATTTTTTACATTTGTCTCCTTCTTCAAGATTTTTTTCTTTTCATATAGTCTCTCTGGGAAAATATCTTGAGCCCGCCCATGCATGAAACTACGATACTTATGAGAAAAATATTGCTATTCATAAAGTCCAATGCAGTTTGAATCCAAATATATGGGTTTAAAAGGTGCTTCACAACGAGGGCTTACATTGATTGAACAAGAAGACCGGATTACAACAACATGCTGTTGCATAGTAGCTTATACTTTCTGAATTAGCGAATTGATGTAATATCCACAAACAGAGCCTTATATCAGCTGATGGATGTAATACAGCTGGATGCAAAGACATTAACACATGGTCTTTTTTGGATCTAGAGATTAGATATTTGAATTTTGATGTCAATGTGCCCTCCCTTACCTTGAAAAAAAACAAGCCCATAGAATAATCTGTACGGCTTGGTTTGAGCAGTTATTTTATGTGAGGAAATATCTTGCCAACGAGTAGTGGGAGGTATACTAAAGTCAACATTTCATTAAGATATACTTTAAAAAGTTGGGACTTATATAAATATATTGAACCCAATCCACAATTAATTTAAGCTGAAAGAATTAACAATTAATTTACATATACTTACTCAAATATTGTTTCAGTGTTGTAAATGAAGTTCTTTTTTATTAGTTATTTTATAATACAAATTCATAGTCTGATGAATTACACAAATGGACTTATCATTCAATGGAATCATGTTTTTTTTTTATTTATTGATTTGTGATAAACTTTGTTATTAATATTAAGATATTAAATAATTTGTAAAAATCTAATCCATGCATCATCCCACGGACTCTATGCTGGTCCGATAATATAACTATAAAGTTGCATGATAACAAGTAAAACTAAATTCATTCACGTGCCCCGTGTGCATGATCAGAGGAAGTCACAGATAGAAAGAGACAACCATATAAGGTCACGACAATATAAGGTTTGGATCAGTGGCCCCAGTTTGTAGGGTTTGGTTACATGTTCCGGACAAGATTCTCGACCTTCCGCGCACCCACGAGCCACGGCCACACCTCTCCGGAGGAGCCACTTTCAAAAAGCGAAAAACCGTTCTGCTAAAATACGCCTCCCCTTCTTTTCCAACACAAGTTGGCCACCTCTCACAGTCTCTTAGTCCATGCCTTTGACTTTTTTGACAAGTGAATGGGATGGCAATGGATCAAATATAAATGTTTTGCGTCCAAACGTTCCATGAGGGTGAAAGGAAAAGACTTTTGGTGTATGAAGGTGGCCTACTCGGGACCCCCCCGGCCAGGTTAGAAATGCAGCTCTTTATCACTATGGTAAGGAGGCATTAAGTCTGTTAAGTTTGAGATAGGTATGATTTCCCATGTTGTAATCCAAGATGGATTTAATGTTTTATTTTCATTTAATTTATAATATAATGTTTTACAATTTCTTCCTACAAAAGAAAGATTGCACAAGTGGTAGTTGTGGTATGTGTTATTTTATAGTTGGTGGATTTGAATCCCAACCGAATATCAAGATTATTTTTATTTCTGAAAATAACAAAATGAAATGGATTAAAACCCGACTCAACCCATGAAGACTTGGAGCAGGTTTTCTATAGAAAATGTTGTGGATATGACACTAATGTTGTGTGCACGAGCAACTAAGATTAACAATCAACCACACAAAAAGATAAGAGATTTACGTGGTTCGACAAAAATGCCTATATATATGAAAATCAATTTCCACTGGAATCTCCTTTACTCTATAAATTTACAGCTTTTGAATGTCAGCATATATTTAGAGTTAAAAGATTACATCGTACATATAATCTTAACTTCCTTCGCCTTCAAGAATTCTATTCTTAGTAAAAAGAAAGTCTTAATACAATTAGGGAAACTGTCTAAGACTTGAACCTAATTGGTCTCAACCTAGTTAGCCAACAGAAAATCATAAACATGTGACGGGTTGGGCTTGATATGAGGTCGGGTCTGAATACCTGAACCCAACCCGACCATTTCCATTGCTGAGTAGAATTTTGAATTCCTAACAACAGGACATATGTGCTGCTAGTTGTCTTAAGATATATGTAGTTTGTTTGGAAGTAGTCAACAGATTAAATGAATCATTTCTACGGACCGTGATGTAACTCTAAGTGTTTTTTTTTTTAAAGTAATCATTCCTAAGAACAGTAATCAACGCTTGTTTTTTTAAGTGTTCACATGTCCTCAGTGGGCCAGCCAACAGAATTATCTCCCTAAGTGTTGGACACGGCACATCTGGCTTTGATGCATGAACCCTGTTGTGATTGTCAAGAATAAAGGTCGGTTTTAATAATTACTGGGGCTATTCAGCAGCTTCATATATTCCGTGGGGCGCATCTGAGGCTCTGAGCATCTGTGGTTATATTACTCTATTGTTGAAAGCCAGGGTGTGTTAACCTGCAGGACTGCCCTATTTTAGTAGCCCTCACACTAGGTATTGGTAACAACTGTTGGTTTGGAGCTAGGGGTGTCCATGACCATTGAGCTGCTGGTCCAGCCCAATTTAATACGAATCATATACAAATCCAATTATGTCTTCATTTTCCATGTTCGAGTTCAGATTCTAATTCTATAAGGTTAAAAGGGCAGTTGAGTATGATACATAATGATTATGAACAGGTTGGTAAGTGTAGATTCAAATCCAAGTTCGATAATTAATATATAGATAAAGGAAATGTTCATGTTCTATTATTTTTGGGGCTAATCCTTTTAGTATTCAGGTGTCCACCACTAGGTATATAGATATTAACTGACATCTTCATGTTCCCTAACCTATATCTAAATTTATATAATTGAAACCTTTAGTAAAATCTGTTCTTCATCCAATAGATAAAATACATAGCCCATTCTAGCTGGAGATTGACTAATTATCTATCAACTTGTCACTGCAAATTATTTAAAGGGGCATCATGGGATCCAAATATATTATTAGATAATAGATATGTTGAGTCAGGCACCAGTGATGGCAGAGATTGCTTAGGCTACAGATTCTGATAGTCCGGTGTAGTACAAGAACATAAATCCTCCATTATTATATTTATCTTTCATCTCAATTGGAAGCTCACAGACGTCTCAAGCAATTGGTCACTGGGAGGGATGTCAAAATTTAGTTGGGACGTGGTTGTTTTTTTTTTTTTTAACATCAATGACTGTTTTCTTTTAAATACTGTTCATTTAGAAAATGATGTCTTGAATGAGAAGACACTTTTAAGTGTCAAATTGAACTCACTGCATGGAAGATTTAAGTGCTTTGACCCTTGATTTGTTTGGTTTTCATGGAAAAGAAAACAACTGAGCCAATTGTATGAGACAGAGAGTCTTTTGGCTGGCTTTTCTTGGGACGCTCAGTCATATAAATCAAAATCATGGATAGACTTTTTAATAAAGTGGAATGGTGGGGGTTAAGAAATTTGCTCCAAGGAGTGTTTTGGTTGGTTTTATGGAGATGGATGGAAACCTCTAACAAGCATCTTATTCTACCTTATTTAATGGGGCAGATGACTTTTTATTTTGTATCCTCGGACAACCACTTTGTTCTAGAGGTGGAAAATGAAATCATCCAACACGGCAGGCACAATCTGAGTTGAGCTTGGAGCTGGACTTGGGGCCCTGGGCCTCTTATGCTCAACAATGCATATCGGTTCCTTCCCAGCATATAAGGATCTAGTAATGACACTTGAACCCAAAAGAACACACGCTGTGTAGGAGAAACTTTTTTTCTCATCCCAGCCTCATGTTTGAGGTAAAGAGGAGCATGTAAAATGTTAATATGAGAAGTAACTTATGTTGGAATGGCCGGTACCTGTGGCCATAGGAACTGTTGGGGCACGCACCCAATAGAACCTACAAAGGCTTAGTAGCAGAGTTGCATGACCAAGTCATCTTATCTTCTGAAAAGAAATTGCATCTTATGATCTACATAGGCCTATAGATCATGAGATCTAAATTTTGAATAAAAAAAGTTTTCAGTCTTCATTAACTGAAAGCGAAAACAAAATTCTATATGGTAAATTCGGCAATGGGCCTAGATCTGGGCCAATGCGAGCTTGTGTAAGATATGTGCCTGTTAGGTAGGATAGGCCTTTAAACACCAGTTTAAAAGTTGACGTTGTATTTGACTATTGGGATAAAATGAAACGGCAAATCATATAATCCATGGGGCCAAACAGATGGGAATGAAAACAAGTCCTCAGCTCAACAGGGCCTAAATTGCACTTAATGATCACATTGTCCTACCAAAATTGATCTCCTTTTAAGCCTTCTAGAACAATAGAGGTAGGAAGCAAGGTAGACAGTCACAGATAAAGATAAACAAGTGCACTCAGCGTCTTAATGAACTGAAGAAGAAATAGGCCAGTCATCCAAACAAGAGGTACCCAAGTCCCATAAATGAGCCACAAATTCCAAAAAGAACCAAACAAAGTACAAAACAAATTAAATTCTTCGTCCATTGATTGAAATTGTTGAATAAAACACTCCATTTCTTTTTTCAATCATGTATATAGATGACAAGGGGTATTTTGTCGGTACCCTAGTCCCAAAAGAGGACCCTTCAACTCTTTTCTATAGTTACAATACAAGAAAGAAGAAGAGAAAAGATACCAAGTAAATAAAATGTGGTGCTAGATGAAGTGTAGGGCTGCCATTAGGGAGCATTGGATAAGTATCTGGTGGGGGCATCACACAATCATCTCCGTTGAATGATATTCTCCTTGGAAATGCCCAGCCCTGATTGAATGTAAATTTGCCCGGATCCTTCCTCAACAGTATTTCAGTCTGAGCATTTCCTAGTTCTCCAGCTTCTAACAGCATGTCATTGTAGAATTTAATCCCCCAAAACATTCCAGTATCGTCTGCAAGTCAACATAAGAAAATTTCAAGAATAGCATCAACCACACAAAAACAAAAACCAAGCAAACTCTTGAATTTAAACATATTTGTTTATTTTGTTATGTAATGAGGGTTGTATACAAAAATTCTCAAGTAGACTTTATTTATGTGACTAAGATTTCAGGATTGGCTTGTATAATTATTATAAATTACATTATATAGTAGGATCCTGCTCTTAATAAACTCAGATTGAGAAGCTTACCAAAATCATTTCCATTGGACAATTCTAGCCATCCAATTGAGGATGGCAAGAATATTATCTGGGGGTTGTTCAATTTCTGACATGATCTGAGGCAAATCTCATTAAGGGTTGAAAAGCTTGTCTAATAGTGTTTTCCCCACATGCAGTATCCACAGACTAAAACAGTGGCTGCTATGGCTAATTATACCAGGAATTAGTGCTCTTGCACATTGCCCAAAATATCAAAAAGGATCATTTTGTAGAGACAGACATTTTGAATCCATGCACCAAATGTGCAATTTAGTGGATCCAACAGTTCTATATTTCGTTGAAACGTACATAAGCTTCTACATTGAAAGGGTAGGAAGAGGACTTACTGATTTTGCCATATTGGTCTAGAGGCTTGTAGTTGAAGCTGAAGACCTGTTCGACGCTTTGCAAGTTGGGGTGCTGCACCACAAGGTTCCACTCGCTGTAGTTCTTAGCATAGTTCAAGTTGGTTATACTCACCTTAACCCTCCAATACTTCTTGTAGCTCACCTTCACATGCCAATGCACTTGAATGGGGCAATTGTGCCGTGTGCACATCACTACTGGGTTTGGCGCCTCATTGCTGTTAGGCATCTGGAGCATCAGCGGCTTTTGATTAGGCCTGTGACATGTTCACAAGAGAGTGAAATTCATAGGACTTAAAAGAGTTTGGAGAAAACTTATATAGGTGGAGCTTCGGTTCACACTTGACACATTTTGCCGTTGAATCAAGGCTTGGGCAGGAGCAACTGCAATGTGGGCATGGGACGATGGTGCTGTTGTAGAAGGATGACATGGAGACACAGCACCTTGGGCTCCTCGATGCCAAGAACTGAGAGTAGGAGCATGTTAAATTCCAAGTTGCTGCACAAAAAACAAGTCAGAATTTTAAAAGAAGGTGCCAGTGCCTAAATCCGGTGACCCCATTATGTTTGTGCCTTAGGCAGCATCTGATGAGTGGTTCAAATTCAACCTTACATGTGACCCACACTAGATTTTGGAGTAGAATATTGATGGCCTAGGCACAGGAAAAGTATGCTCAATTGATGGTGGGGTTGGATGCCACAAACAAGCTAGCAACAAAACTTATGTTCAACAAGTACTGATTGTTTGTGATGTACAGTTAAAAATGATGATAAAAAAAATTATGATTAGTGAGTAATCAAGTACAAGCCTATTGAAATATATATATGCACTTATGCCCACATATGGACACATGAATAAAGCTAAATAAAGGGCAACATGGAACTAACTATGGTCCAAACTTCTGCCTATGATTCAGTGTAACTTCTGCCTACAATTCAGTGTTTGGGACAAATGTCGGCCAAGTAAGGAAAAGAACTGAACTACAAGTGAAAAGGTTAGAAGGGAATGCTAAGATGGATGTATACAGTTACCAGACAGGGTAGAATAAAAAATGAGTGCACAAACATAATCATATGAGTATTTTTTTATCATCATCATCGAAGTCTTATTCCAACTATGTTAGGGTTAGCTACATGAATTTTGTTTCTCTATTTCGACCAATTTTGAGCCAAATTTTCAGATAAGTTAAACTTCTTCAAATCTGATTTTATTACCTCCATGCACGTTTTTCTTCGGCCTACCCCGTCCTCTCATTGCTGCTCATTCATACATGTCTTCGGAAGTTTTAATATAACTACTTGGAACATTTCTTTTGTTCAATACCACAGGAGTTTTTTTTTTAAATATATATAGAAGAGAAAATAAGAAATGTCAGTTTAGATGATTTCAACACCAAAAAGATAAAAAAACAACCCCTCCACAAAAGTATTGAAGCGCGACAACCTCATGGACTATAATAAGACAGAGACCATCAAAATGATTAAATGAAACAGTGGCCAGTGACGACTAAGGGAAGACAAATACCTGTTGGACTATAAGATAAACATGGAATTAAAAAGGATTGATTGTGATTCAATGGTTATGAGTATTTACTTTGATTTAAATTGGTACATTCACAATCCAAGGTGACTGTTCCAAGAGTCAAATGCATGAGCGAAAATAACTGTGACGTAATGCAAATGGGTCACACTTGATCATCCCTCAACAACAATAGTGACAACACAATGATGCAAGCGTATGCATAGTTCACTTACCAAGAGCTTGTTGCCATCGTCGCCCCCCATCATCCGAATATCTGGTTGGAGGGACCACATATGCAGGCCCACACGTGTAGCCAGGCACACCAAGGGTGAAATTCTCTGGAGGTGTGAGGGCATTATTGGTGATGAGGGCATTTCCAACCACTAATTTGAACTTGGAAGCAAAATTGGAGGGGTCCTGGGTGAAGGAGGACAGGACCCCTCCCTTGCAGCAATTGTAGTACTGATCCTTGTAGGCTGTTCCAGGTAGAAGGTCTATGATGACTGGCTTCCTTTCACAGCAATGTGGGATGTCGCCCCCTGAGATCATGGAGCAATTGCCTTGCTCCGTGGCCTCTGCTCCCCACATCTTCCATATCACCTCCTTCCCTTTCCATGCCCAGCCAAATCTCCAACCCGGCATCTCCACATGGCGGTAGAGTTGGAAATTGAAGATGGCCACCTCGGCCTACATGGAATTTTGTAAAAGAGCAACACACAAAAAGGCCAAGTTATTCTATGTCCCATTAAACGCATAATGTTAATTTAAGTACATGTAGTCTGTGTGTTAAATAGATGATCAGAAGGCAGGACTATTGATCTCATAGGCCATGTTTACTTGGATAGGATATAGGTCAAAAATCATTGTCACTAACATCCATGCTCTGAGAATCAAATATGTATATATATAGGGAATATTCATGTGCATATGTCCCTCACCATTTTGGTAAGAAGACTCCTATATATATAAAGGGAAACACTACTATGCATTCATCCCTCACCTTGTGATGAGGGACAATTCCCTCTTTAGACCTAACAAGTTCAAAAAGGTGTCATGAGGGTGATGGTTTTGTCTTCTGCTACATCAATACTTTCCATATATGGAAGTGTCCCTTACCACAAGGTGAAGGATAGATGCGTAGTAGTTTTATTCATATATAAATATATATGTATAAAACAAGATATTTTCAAGAAGATATTATGGGCAAAATGACCCTAAGTGACCAATATACCAAAAAAAGTATATTAGTTGAACGCATACCAAAGTGGTTCTACCTTGACTTTTTTTAATGTAAAAAACACCTGGGTTGAATTCGACTATGATCGCTTGAATTTGACGCCCTAAGAAGCACGGACACTTCTAAGAAAGTGACGTGTCCATGTCGGACACGTGTCGGACACCGACACTCTTCGGACACTTTCGGACACATGTCCGATACTATTTAGTCGTGTCCATAATTAAGAACTAAAAATCTTAATTTCGGACATTTGTTCGACACTCTTTTTGCACCGTGTCCCACAATTCTTAGCCTATGTCTATGACTAAAAAATAAACATGTGACTGATATCTCTTAGACACTTTCTTAACATGTGGTTATTAAAACTTGTAAGCTTGATATATTACAATTTTGTACCATAGAAAAATGTATGATTGTAAATATTAATCATATCACAAGCTAAAGGCAAATAAATATTTCACTAAAGAATAGGGCTCAAGACAGGCTTCTTTTTTGCTTTCTCTCTCTTTTTTTTTTAGGAAGGGGAAAGGGATGATCCGCCCTTTTCTTTATATGAATTTTATGGAACTGTGGATATTTCATGTTTAATAATTATGAATTATATTTTAGTGTTGTATTGATATTTGAAAATTTGATATGTTTGTTAGTTGGTACTTGAATTTTTATTTTTTGATTGCTAAATTGATTAAAAAAGTTAAAATGATATTATTTTTTTAGTAAATGATTATATATATTAATATATATTATAAACGTGTCCCCCTACGTGTCCGTGTCCTACTTTTTTGAGAAATGTCGTGTCGGCGTATCGATGTCGTGTCGTATCTGTGTCCCGTGTCCGTGTCCGTGCTTCTTAGTTGATGCCCATTCAAATAAATAAATAAAACAATCATGCTCGTTCTTCTATTCCTCCCCTCTTCTTCTTCGTCCTTCTTAACAGATTCTTCTTCTTTCCAAAATGTTAATCTATTTGAACCATTTCATCATCAAATTTCCAATTTCCACTTTCCACTAGGCAGAGCCTAAGGCCAACATCTGAAATCTATGCCATGGATTCAACAATTCAAAACCCATAACCTTAATCCGCGTCAACGGCTCCCAATCCAAACAAACTCCATAATCGGCATGCATCATGATGGATAAGAAAAAAAAGGGCTTTGCAATTTAATTCTCCTCCACATAAATACTTCAAAAAAAAAGTATCCACAACAATAAAAGAAAAGGCAGAAGCTCTCCAAATCCAGAAGAACACAAAAGTTCGGAATCAACTCAAGGAAAAAACAAGGGCATTTGCAACCAGTGAAATCCTAAGACAATTTCAAGTGCCTGCTGTGGTTCTGGCTAGAGCAATTGATTGTGTTCTTTTATAATAATTGTTCCTACGGAATAGGATTCTTAACAGTTGTTCGTACCTACATTCCCGTCATATACACAATGGGATTTAATCTTGCAGCATTCTGGTCGGTACAGTAAAGTAATGTAGAATGAATATGAGAGGAAAGAAGGGTAATGATAATGTTGAGAAGAAAGATAGGACTTAGATGTGGTTGTAAGAGTTGAGTCGCAAAGTAAATGGATTTTGATATGGCTTTGATGAGATTCAGGGCTCGTTGGCGAGTGGGTGCCAGTAAAGGTTTGTAATGACAGATTTAAAGTGTGAGTTCGATGTGTGGGGCATGTGTGCTGCTTGGTTAGTAGGTAAGTTTGAATAGAAGAGCAGAGCAATTGAGGATGAGTTTTTATAGCGATTGATTGGGATATTGATGATGGTCCTGATTAGCCCAGATATGTTTCTGTTTCCTAATTTGAGAGCAATAGAATTTTTTGCAACTTAAAATAGCATTATTTGCAACAAATTTTGAACGAGCCCAAATTAACATTTTAGAAAGAAGAAGAATCTATGAAGAGAAATAGAAGAATGAGCATATATATATATATATTTAATTTGAATGAGGGTCAAATTCGACCCTCATCTGTTAAAACAAAAGTCAAATCCGACCCACCCTATTATAAATGACGTCGAATGCGACCTGGTTTATTTTACATTAAAAAAATACTGAAGTGGTTCTATGGCTAATACTCTTTTTGGTATACTAGTCACGTAATGTCATTTTTTCCGTAAAGCTCTATATTTTCAAATTTGATGCTTACCTGGAATATTATTGGAAAAGATATTTGTCAAAAATAAATTAAATTCGAGTAATGAAAAGATAAAGTGAAGTAATTTTTCCAATACAATTCAACCGATCTTTGTGAAAAAGCATTGTGAAAGAGTGACATTGATCTCATTTGCATTGTGAAAGAATGATATTGACAACATTTGAGATAGGTTTGGTGATCTTATATTGGGGCCTTCTCTATAAATTTCCATTAAATGAGCAGGAAAGGATGGGGAAAGTTTCATGTTGATAAGGTGTAGCTCAAGTGTCAATCCAATTCATTATCAAAACTCTTAAAGTTTGATAATTATATGCAAGTATAGCAACTCCATTGTAAAATAAACTAATTGTAGGATGGGTGTATAAGTCATGGTTGTATAGAAGCATTTAAAAGTATATATAGATTGATCAAAGAAATTACTATTATCACCCAACCAAGTGTATAAAAGTTGGAATCGATGCTAGTTTTAGCCTGAGTTTTTTCTTTAAAAAAAACGTTGAAGTGGAAGATTCTGTTTCATCATTGTGCATCCTTTATCACCTTTGAACTTTTAGATAGTTTGCACTGGGACCTGCTCATTCATACCAGTCTCGTGGCTTCTATTTTATTGGTGGCCAATTAACATGATGTTGCAACAATGGAAAGGTTCAATCTTGGATCACCATAAACATTTGTACTGTGTAATGCCGATATTTGTAACAAGAAACAACCGGAGCTCTTCATCACACATCCCATCATCAGGTACGAGCTTTTGCCAGGCCCATCAAAATAGAACCTATCAAAATCTGAGTGCTCAGGTCAACTTAAAATGTGCCAAAAAAAAAAAAAAAGAACCCATCAAAATCTCTAATGAAATGATAGAAAATTTAAAATTTCCTCCATTGAAGGAGTTGACCCAACAGTGAGGCTCAAAATCCAATCTGCTCAAAATTAACAGCCTCACTACTGTTTGGGATGTAGTTGATGAGGGTTGGGGGTGGCCATGGCTCTTTAGAAAACATGGAAAGAAATCAATTTTTTTTTTATACATTTCCACCCTGAAGAGTTTAAAAAAAAAAAAAAACCTCAATGTTACTGAATTTTTTTTTTATGCTGGCCCCTTCAAAAAATTTCTTTTACAATGGAATAACCCTCACTGGACTAAAATGGTGGGATATCCACTGAAAGGGCAGGACCTTTATTTTAAGCAATTATTATTCTTAATAGGTGGCCCTACTTTAAAATTTCACCCACTTCATTGAACATGAGTGTAACCATACCGTCAAAGCTGAGGGGCCCATTGGCTCCACCCCTGATTCGTGCAATAAGAGTGAGGACTTTCATTGGTGTGGAGACTTGCCCATTTTACGCCAGGTTTTAGAATCGTCTAAGGTGGGTCACACTGATCAAGACAAAAATAAAGTTATGAAGATATGCGGATTTAGAAAGGGTAAGTAATAGAATGTGTGAGATCACTGCTCACCACCACCAATCCGGCCTAATTGGATCTTTTTTTCCCTATATCTAGATGACAGCCTAGCTTACAATTGCACAAGGCAAAGACAGGCAAAATCACTGATAATTCCAGGCCTTCTATTTAATTTTAGAGGTTTCTTTATAGTTACCATCAGTCAATGATTTTCATACCTAGGTATTACTACTATATTTTTTGTAGAGCAAAACATTAACGCAATATCGCAAAACTTTATCAGATTATGTAGAGAGAAAAAAATTCTGGTTTAGTTTTTAACAGATTTGCACCCACAAGTTGTGGGTTCAAGCTGCTACCACACTAGGCCACTGTAGAAACAAAAAAGAGCATTTTATGCATTATCACAATAAAGTTCAAAACTTTGGTCACGATGGGTCAACCTCTAATGGTGACTACATGTGAAAAAACCCCGATTTTAAGATATTGAATTGCTATCATGCGCCCATGGGTTCCTTCAACCTCTCAATGGAACCACTATATTGCATATTTGCATTCAAAGAACAAGTGAGAATACCCCAAAAGAACATCAGAATTAGCCAAGGCCATTGAAAGAGAGATAGAGAGAGAGAGACCCCAATAGTCAGAGAGAGAGAGAGAGAGAGAGAGAGTAAACTTACTGTGTATATATCATCGTGCCACTCTACAATATCCCATTTGACTGTAACATTCCCCTTGGGGTCCATTGGATCGTATGCATCTGTAAAATAATACAACAAATTGGAAAAGTAAAAATAAATTTTTTTATTGTATTTTTAAACAGAGGATTTTGGATATGTTCCACACAGAAAAAAAAAAAAAAAACCACAAACATGCATGTACTGAGATAAACACTGACCTGCTGCAGAGAACTGGATGATAACAAGGAATAATAGGTATACAAGATGACAAAAGCTTAAATGAAACGTGGGTTTTCTTCTGCATCTTCCCATCTGCTGTGAATGGGAGTGATACTTTGTGTGTTCCATCTCTTTACCCATCTGCAATGAGAGAGACTGAAACTGAAACTTGGGTTTTTTGGTTTATCTCTTGTTCTGCCTGCCTATGGGCAGAGAAGAAAAGAAGTCGGCTTTGATTTGCCAATAAGAAAGAAGGAAGTGCTCCCCTGTGAATTAAGGGCATTGAACATTTTTAGCAGGTTTCAAGATTATAATTATTGTACATGGTATCTTTCCCAACACAATGACCCGTACACGGTTTTTAGATTTGCTAAAGTTAGAGGGCAGCTCACTGGCAGCTCACTGTATTTGATTTTTATGATTTCTTTCTGTGTAACGCTTCCGATGAATCCCATCCTAAAGCAGCATTTATTAACTTGCTGTTTTGAGGATGAAAATTGAAATCTGTCCAGATTGCATTAGTGCCATACAATGGTGGAAGTGGGTCACGGTGCACAGGGTCATCATGGGTTGCACAAAATCTATACAATGGTGGAAGTGGGTCACGGTGCACAGGGTCATCATGGGTTGCACAAAATCTAAACGGCTCAAAATTACTCTCTCTCTCTCACATGTATATATATGGGCGCTGGACAAATTCCATGATAATTAGACATTGTCTCACTGTTAGATTGATTAGTTTTTCAATTAAAGAAAAAAACCCCTCCTCATAATCGTACATGTCCTATTAAAATAAAATTTGGCCAAACCCCAAATAAGATGATTATAGTTATTTTAAGGTGGTATAAATTTTTTAGGTGGGCCCTCCGCTCAAAAATAAATGAACCAATCTCAATGGGCCTTCAATAAATTTTACTCAAGAGCTTGAACCATTTTTGTAAGAGTTTGACCCACTTCACACTGATCACTTATAAATATTAATAAAATTTAAATGCGGTGAATTCAACACGGGGCTTAGTCCTAAAATCTAATATGGGAGTTTATGGTTGTTTTTAATGGTTCAGATTTTAGATATGACTACCTTGATAGATTTATAAATTATAAGGATGGACACAAAGATTAAATATTAAAACCTATCATATTTAGTGCTTAAGATTAAATAATGCTACACGATGTAATGATTTAAGCTAACTAATATCTTGGTTTATAGTACGTGCTAAATCTAATAAAAAAAAAATAGTTGTGTCATCATTATGGTTGCATTATATAAAATATGTGATATTTTTACTTATTTTAACATATATATAAATAGATTTGAACAAACTTTGCACAGTTTCATAAAAGACAGCAAATCAACGATACATGATGTTGTAATTTAGAGAGACCGTTATTTTGTTTTAAAGTATTTACTAATGGAAAAAAAGGATATTCTTTTACAAATTTTTTTGGGGGTCAAACAAAAATTCGCACCATCTTAGACTGCCACAACTGCAACTGCGACGTGATGAGTGCGAATCGCTATTTTAAATCTAAATTGGGGACCCACATATGTTAGGGGAAACACAGAACTCACACATATGGGATAATAGAGATCCACACATATGAGGGGACACAACTCCCGCATACAGGGTAAGGAAACCCTGCATATGTGAAGTAACAAAACACAACTCACATACTTAAGGTAAATAAAACTCTCATATGCAAAATAAGGAGGAGGCAAGGTTCAAGCCCTTGACCTCCCAATGTGAACATGAATACCCATCAACTTAGTTTTGTTAAAATCCAGAGGTGCTGACAGCATTACGTTTATCGGGTCCTAATGTATTAAAATAAAAGAGTCCACCCCCATACCGCTAATACTCCAGCTGTAAGCACCATCCAGTACACTCGGTTGTGTTTGTGGGGCTAGTGATATAAATAAAGTGACCATTCATTTTAAGTTCTTAGGTCAAAGGACATATTTTCAGTGATTGATCTGAATGCCCTTTGTCCCTTTGTATCTGATAAGTTAAAGGAAACCCACTGCACAAAGAAAGAATGAGTATTGT
The DNA here is from genome assembly GCA_037013555.1 of Sextonia rubra. Classification (NCBI taxonomy): domain Eukaryota; kingdom Viridiplantae; phylum Streptophyta; class Magnoliopsida; order Laurales; family Lauraceae; genus Sextonia; species Sextonia rubra. The sequence continues at coordinate 55,136,023 of JASUAD010000013.1, read as the reverse complement.
AGAGAATCCTTGTGCTCCTAGTGTATAAAGCTGAAGTCACACAACTGGCTGTGTATCCAGGCCCACAGAGATTGATAGTTAATTGCCCATTGAGCAGCAGATTAAGTGGAGGCCTATAAATCCGGTGTGTCGGGTGGACTCGGATCAAAATGTAATTCTGAGAGCTTCTACCTCTGTCCTTGGATTTGACTCTGGGCACCTCGGTTTTTTTTCATTAGTCCAATCCGTGGAGAATGGTTGATGATTAACTGTGGATGCATTAAGGACAATCGATATTCATCTTCAATTGTTCTCGAAAACAATGTAAATATATATATGGGATACTTATATAGACTAATGAATTGGTCGTGATATGCGTTGAGACATCCATGGATTTGAGGATTTCTCACTACTAAAAAAACAGAGACTCTTAATTGAGAATATGTGATAACTAAGAAACTTTGATATTGATGTGTAAATCTGAAACAAGGATTCTCAAATCCTACTGGACGGCTGAACTTAGGTTTGTCAATCAAGCCCTCATTTTAAAAAAAGTCCTTAAAATGAGCGTTTGTGTTTTTAAGAAAAGGGCCTCGAACTGGACTAGGGCAGATTTTTTACAGGCCTTCAAGTTTAAGGGTCGGATTTAGACATTACTAGACTCAGCATGACCCAACACTCCTAAATTTCTTTATTTTATATAATATATATTTATATATTTAATTATCTACTAAAATGTTCCTTTTGAGGCTTTTCATTCAAATCTTCCTAATTCTTTTATTTTTTTAGGACAAAAAATAATGGACTTATATGAAATATGTTTCTCTTTATATATATATTAAAGCTCTAAGAATAGAAACCTCTAAAGGGTGCCACATCAGCAATTTTTATTTTCCTATTTTTCTAAAGCGCCACGTCAACATCCAACATTGGGTTGGATAAGATCCGAGATACCTTCTATCTATTCTTTCTCTATAACCGCCTAAAATCTCCTCCCTAAATATCTCCATTCAAAATTTACAATCTTTCCTAATATTAACTTTTTTCCTTCTTTATCTCTTCAAATTTAAATCTTATCTCAATCTTGTAAACTATTAGCTTTGTTGTTGACTAAAGGAAGTCAAGCTCTCCAATAGACGTTGTTAATGACAGACTGCTATATGTCATTTTTATTTTCATCTCTTTGTTTTGAATTAGGATTCCATTGTTTGGAGTGGAAAATGGGATAGGTACGATTGATATTTTGATGTATGCTATATGAATTGAGATTTGAATATGATTTTATTTTGATCGTGTATGCACTGAGATTTCACTGAGTTTTTGATTGGGTATGCACTGAGAAGATAAGGCTGGGTACATCTTGCCCTTTCCAGACCTCGCTATACAAGAGCCTCATGCACTGGACCGCCATTTTTTTATATACTGAATTTTGAGTATATTGATTTGAGGTGTAGATTTATTGTATGGCCACTTGCGATTTTAAATCATTTCAATGGGGTGATTGAAAATCAATTATAGACTATTTCAAATTTTGTAAGGTTCACCGGTAAGTAATGAAAAAGGATTTAATTTTATATGACTGTTTTTTATGGTTTAGGCTGTATTTGGATGTCAGGTAGATTAAAATATAATGAAAATTTTGAACAGAAATATTTCTTTTTGCTATTTAATCTCTTAAAAATCAGCATAATCTTTATCTCTATCATTATCTCTCTCTTTCTAAAATCAATCTAAATCTTTCTCATCTAATCAGTATAATTGTTTAGCCATAATTTTGTAATTTAAAAGATATTACAATGACTAAGATATAGTATATTTCTTTTTTTATTTCAAAAATTCACTTGAAAAATATAATTGGGTGAAAATTTATAATTTTGGATTATGTTTATATTTTTTGCAAGGTTATTTCAAAATTTTCTTTTTTGTTTAGAATGTTATTGCATAGAATAACTATTAATGATGAAAGATAAATACATTATATATATTTTTTATTTAAGATTTACTTCTCTTAAAAATATTCCCAACAAAAACTAAATTCTTTATAATATATTTTAATTTTTGGCCTGGGCCTTTGTTGCTAGAAATCTATAACTAAGTTTATTACACTTTTTATTTGAATTAAAAACTTATTATATAGACTTTAATAAATAATAAATAATGTACAATTATTTTTAAATTGATATTATTTTTAATAAAAATTAAAAATTCTAACGTTTATTATTATTTATTTTAATCAATGTTTGATGGTTTCAGTTCCTGATTTGGGCTTGGTAATTCCATGGGCTGGGGATAGGATAAAGCTATTTCCATCATGCATTCTATGCTTATTACTGATGATATTAGATGGGTAATCCAGTGTGTGATATTAGAATGAATTTCTGGTTTAAAATTAAACGCCAGTCAATCGTGTCCTGTCCATGATCATGTGGCCCATCCATAGTGGTACTGGATGAATGGTCCGATCACTACCTAATCAATATGGATGAGCAGCATGGAAGATATACTAAAGTTTTCTTGTTTGTGATCTTTCATCTAGAATTTCAGGACTACTTAATTACCATGGTATAACTTTTTAATTATTATATTATATATGAAAACGACTAATCTGTGGGTTCAATTATGGAAACTTAATTAATTTTGATCTTCTGTCATAGGTAAGAGTTTATGTTTGGGTTGTAACAAAAGTTAATTTTGCACCGGTTGTCAACCTACTTAACGTAACCCACTTTCTTTTAACAGAATTAGACTACTATATAAATATATATTGATTCATGCATATATATAATCTTTATTTAGCTCTGCTAAAGTTATAACTAATTGATGTTATTATTTTACTGCAACTGGATCCAGATCTGAAATAAATTGATCGTACTTACAATACTTGATGAAAATAAAAAATGATATCAAAATAATTGATATACATGTAAATGATTTCAAGATGGATGAATGGCAGGTTGCAAGTTAGAGATGTAAATAAAATAATTTTGTAAAGATCTATTTTTTTTAAAGTAAGGGGTACTATAGTTTCACATAACTTTAAAAGGGGCTTTTTACATTTTGTGTTTTAGTAAAAATCTCCTCTAACTGATTGAGCATGAAAAGATTAAAAAAAAAGGTAAATTTGCTCCTTAAGCTTTTTTGAGGACTTAAAACGAAAGGATGTGGTTATTTGAATTACTTGATATTAGATATTTGATTTACGTTTTTTCTGAATTTCCCTAATAATATCTTCCCTACCTTTAACTATTTGGAGAATGATTTATATAATTAAGAAGCACTGTTAAAATTTGCTCCGGCATTTTGGCGAAAACTATTTAAAAGAAAGGAAGATTAGATGTATTTTCTACTTCTTGCAATTAACTTTAATAATTGTTTAAAAATTTACCAAATTTTCTCACATATGAACACCCCTTTTAAATTTTTGGATTGCAAGAGTAGGTATTTCCTAATTGGACTACTCTCTCTATCTCTCTTTTAGATTATACCAATGATTTACAGAGTGGAACACTTATGTGATGATGAGTCCTACTCTTAATTAGGTGTACTGGTGCAATGGTGATCCTGAAGCTTTTCTAGGCTGGTGCTAATATTTGTGACAGCTGGGGCGGAATCAAAAATTTTTGGTTGGGAGGCTAAAGTTTGTTTTTTTATGGCATATATAACTCCAATTAAATTTAAACTTTTTATGATAGTACAACATAATTAAGAAGTGATTTCGAGCAATTAGAACCGTTCTTAAAGTGGGTTCTTGGTTTTCTCTTCTAATTTATTCATATTTTTATATAAGAACCAAAAGATAATTAATTGTGATGACCCATATTTAAAATTCAAACAATTTAATCTATATTAATAATAAAAGTTAAACATTGAAAAAATAAAATTTCCTCTATTTATGCTGGATATAATTGCATTCAGTTAAATTTTTGTTTTACAGTAAAACATAAATGCGAAGTAATTTTGGATGAGTTAGATTTTAGGTATGATCTTCAAGATTGAAAATAAAAAAAATAATACAAATAGAATTAGTGCGGTTATAATTGTAAACGTATAAAATGAAAGAAAAGTTGCTTTCATCAGCCGTTCTTCTTGCACCTGTGATTAAGCAACAACTTCAAACACTTTCATAGCCTCCAAACCTTAACAATCCAAACTCTTCATCTCTTTTTGATTAGACTATCACGATCTCAAATTAAGTTATATAGGCGGCGATAGTGACTCTAGATTTAGGTAAATAGTTTTTAATATATCCTTAATCCCTTTTTTGATTTTATTTTCTTTCTTTTCCCTTTCTTCCTTCTTTCATATGATTTTCCCCTAAAATTAGTTATTATTTAGTCCTTTTTTGGAAAGTAATATTAGGATAATATTCAAGTGCATATATCCCTCATCAAAATGGCAAAGGACACTCCTTTTTTAAAATGTATTAATGTGTAAAAGAACAAAATCATCACACATCATAATATCTTTTTTATCTTGTTAGGTCTAAAAAAAGTGTCTCTCATGAGGAATGTATGCACATGAATATCCCCTCAATATTATATTTCTAGTATTTAATTTTTTATAACATTGAACGGGGCACCTTCCATTAAGGGATTAATATTAAGAGGAAAGGCCAAAGTGTGTCTGTGTAAAACAAACCCAAATCCCTCACTATGGGATTTCTATTATCTGTAAAAATGCCATTGCACAACTGCATCATGTGACAGAAGTACTCAATTTTCCACGAGAAAGATATCCATGCAGAGGAAGCAAAATTGAGAATCCTCCCAATGGTCTTCACACGAATACACATTTGATTTAAGTTCAGGTTTCAGTGTTTTACCATCCAATCATCTTAAGGCTTCCATTTTTAGACTTGGAAATTTGAACTTTTCGAACAATAGATTTTGTTAAAAAAAAAAACCTCTTGAACTAATGATATTAGACGAACAACCCATGCCCCCAAGCATTACCACTACTTCGGAATGGCCGTACAAATCTCCATCAAGCTTGATATTTAGAAATACTGCTCTCTCTCTCTCTCTCTCTCTCTCTCTGCTGTCATTTAGATTTAGAGTTGTGAATCCTAAAATGCAAGTGAACTATCTCTTAATACCTTTCAACAGAGAAGTGTGGATGCTCTGACGTAGCAATTATGTGTAACCATATAATATTTTTCTGAAACTTCATTGTAGGACTTATATAGAGATCATCCGTGCTATTCAAAATATATCTTATCCCCTTTTCATATATGCTCAGGCTTTGGTTCATTCAAAATAAGCAATTGATAAAAAGGTAATTAGGTGCTAAGGTGGCAATGTAGGGTTCCTTGAATCACGTTTATGTTCAATTAGAGCACAGGATCTACACTTTTTGAGCTAAAGCTTTTGCATGCATGATGAGAAATTTTTAGAAATGCTCCATTTAAAAAGAAGCATTTTTATCGTCTTTCTATTTTTCAATGAGAGACAAGTTACATGATGACTTTTTTTTTAAAATAACATTAATTATTTTTCTATATTTATAATTTCTTATTCGTTGCTAAAAAAAATGTTTTTACTTAAAAAAATACCAGAGCTCTATCTAGCCTCCAAATATTTGATAGAAAATGATAAGATTCGTCCCCCTCCCCCTCCCCCTCCCCGTCCTCTCAATTCACCTGCAAGCATTTGATTGCAATCTTTGTAGTTTGCACTCTCGAGAAATGAAACAAATGTTTTACCTGGACACTAAAAAACAAACCAATATCAACACTTCGGTCATGACTTATGAATCACGATCCAATTTTAAGAGCTGCGTGATGATATTAAGCCGTTTAGATTTTCTGTGGGGACTACACATCTGGCATCTGATACACACCTTTTTTTCCAATAGATATCAAATTGGCACCACTTATCAGTTATCTGGGATCATTTTGACTTGACTAACGTACCAGATGGTCCACATCCATCCCTATTAGTTCGATTTCTCTCACGTTTTCAGGAGTAATAAATCCAATCCAATTTTGGCCACATCTGCTCAAAAACCCACACCATATTTCACATGCACATACGTATACCTATACATAAGTACGAACATACGCCTGACGTATACGTAGAACACGCAGTTATATGACTCCAACGAACCACGCGCGCTGCTCCCTTCTTCATAACCGTCAAACTCAAAAAACCCCGCCGATTCCTCTCTTCACCTCATTCCATACGGCACTCCTCCGCGCCACAGAGATTGAATGATCCCTCTCTAACAACATTTTCTCTCTCTCTCTCTCTCTCTCTCTCTCTCTCTCTCTCTCTCTCTCTCCGTATTCCAAATGCAAAGGGTTGCGGCAGCGTCGCCGTGGTCCTCCTCTCGCTGCCTTGAAATGGCGCGATCCTGCCGATCGGACACCGTCGGCCGCAGCCACGAATCCTCCCCCTCGTCCGCCGAGCGCCACCACCTCCCCCGCCCCCGCCCGCCCTCCCTCTCCCGATCCCGCTCCCTAACCGCCGCCTTAAACCCCTCCTCCCTTCTCGACGGCGACCACCGCGACGCCGTCAAGCTCAATGACGCCGTCGGCTCCGGCATCTCCGGCATCCTCCACAAGTGGGTCAACTACGGCAAGGGGTGGCGCCCCCGGTGGTTCGTCCTCCAGGACGGCGTCCTCTCCTACTTCAAGATCCACGGCCCCGACAAGATCGTCGTCAATCCAGAAACCGATAAAGGATCCAAGGTAATCGGCGAGGAATCACTCAAACGCGTCTGCAGCCGCAAGCGCAGCCAGTCGCAGTCGCAGTCGCGCCGCAAGCCATCCGGCGAGATCCACCTCAAGGTGACGACTCGATCGATCTGAATTTCTCGAATTTTGGTTATGTGGATGGTTTTTTTTTTTTGGATCCAATTAGGGTTCTTGATAGATCAGGTCTCGTCGATTAGAGAGAGCGGTTCGGATGACAAGCGATTCTCGATCTTCACTGGGACCAAGCGGCTCCACCTGCGCGCCGAGTCGCGGGAGGATCGGGCGGCGTGGTTGGAAGCGCTCCACGCGGTTAAGGATATGTTTCCGAGGATGTCCAACAGCGAGCTCATTGCTCCGGCGGATGTCGCGGTGTCGACGGAGAAGTTGAGGCAGAGGCTGATGGAGGAAGGGGTGAATGAGGAGGCGATCCAGGACAGCGAGCAGATCATGATGGGCGAATTCTCCAAGATGCAGGATCAACTGGTGGTTTTAAAGCAGAAGCAAATGCTGCTCATCGATACGCTGCGGCAGCTCGAGGTGCATTTTTGAATGAAATCCTGCTGCACATTGTTGAGAATTTGAAGAATTCTGTAATGCCATTCATTTGTTTTAATTTCTTTGGCAGTTTTGGATTCCCCCCCCTTTTTTTTTGTACTACTGTTGCATTGGTTTTTGGATCTCTTTTATGCATTGTTGGATGCCTTGGAGATTGGATGTTTGTTTGGCTTTCATATAAAAAACATTTATTAAGGGCCCTTTTATTTGATCCAAATTGAATCCCTAAGATTCACTATAAAGAGAGGTCTTAGAAAGGAAAATTGAATGGGTGCAGAGCGGAGGAAATAAGGTGGAGATGTAGATGGAAGCCAAGGATTTGACTTACTAGGTCATCATTGCTGGGTAATCAAATTCCCATCAAGGAGAGACTATTTTATTGTATTTGTAAATCTTCACTTTTACCTTTTCAAATTTAGCCCCTTTAATAGCAACACATTGCTTAGAATTCCTAGGAATTCAGTGAATTCAGTATGGAGCAATCAAACAGGCCCCATAAATAAATGCAATTAGGTAGCTTCATGTCTGTATATTATGAGGTATGAAATCAATAGCAAATGGTCTTGGTTCAAAAAATGGACAAGACAACAGCAGTGTGAAAAAGAAAAGAAAATCTTAAAAATTGTTTTAGTTTCTTACAATTCTTTTTTCTTTTATCCTTTCATAATAAAAACAATACATGGAACAAATGGGCTTGCTATGTCAGCATTTTTAGATTTTCGCCTTTAGTGCATTACTAACTTTTAAGTATGTTCCTTCATTGCTGCTTCCTGAAGACTCGAGTAAAATAGAATGAAAGCCTATGACATGCACTTGATGATGGCTTCTTACACTCTGGGACCTCTGAACTCCCTAGATTAACTATTGATGTAGGTTCTGGCTATGAGCTGATATGGAAACAAATAAGACCAAAGCTAAATCCTTTATTTGATCTTAATGATGAGGTAGATTGTAGAATGAAACAATGAGGATAAAAAAATCTATTCAATATGAGATTTCTCTCCATTCTTTCCTAGTTTCCTCTCCCGTGAGGGAAAAAAAGAGAAAATAATAAATGCCATTTAATATGAAACATGAAGAACAATACTCACATGAGATCTCTTATATGTGATCCAAATAGGACTTCTACATTGTTGATATGGTGGCATTCTCTTGATTGCTATGATCACTCTTAGCACTTTTCAAAGTTTTGTTGATACTCATTGCTTTGTCTAATCTATTCTATTTATTGTGTCATGGCTGATACTTATTGCTGTATCTAATCTATCCTATTTACTGTGTCAATGCTGACTAAGTTAACTTTTATCTTGAAGAATAATCTTTTACCTCGTGGCGATAAGGGATACGAGTTTCGGATTTGGCATATTATTTTCCTTGTTGTTGGAAGTTTTTCCTTTTTTTTTTCTTTCTTTCGATAATAGTACTGACTACTGTATCAATGCCTGTTGGCTATTTATTTTACAATATAAGCCTTATATTATTTATGGGGAATATTACTATGCATCCTTCTCTCACCATGTAGTGAGGGACAATTGCATATTTGGAAAGATTCATGCACAAAAGAGGAAAAGTCATTTATGGTATTATGAAAAAGAAGAATCTTCATATGTAAAGATGGAAAGCCATGTCATTATCCCTCACCACATGGTGAGGGAAAGATGCATAGTAATATCCTCCATTATATATATAGATATATGTATCAGTAGCTCTTATTTGTCCTCTAAATATCTACCATTTTGATTTTGGTTTTGTAGACAGAAAAAGTTGACTTGGAGAATACTGTTGTTGATGAGAACCAAAGAATGTTGAAGGAGAAGCATGGTGATGCTTCTAGATCAAGGAACGACAGATCTAGCGGTATGGTGAAATGGACATTGAATTCAATTCAGATTGCACATGTTTGACTTGTAACCATCTTATCTACTTATATTTCCTCAAGTTTCTTGCATTCGTGACTATTTTGGCACCTGGTTATTTAGTGGTAGGTATCATTCTCTCAAAACACTAGCAGAGCTCCATTTTGTATCAATCAAGTCAAAACGCTGATGTGCTTTTGTTTTAAACAAAAAACTCAAAAAGAAGAAATGGACTCTGAACTCTAAAATTTTTAATCTTTCAATAGTTTTATCTTATTTGTTAGTGACCTACTTCAAGAATGCTGTTTCTCATTAGGAGGATTTGATGCATGCAGAGTTTGTGTTTCTTCTTCAACTGTGAATTCTTTATGTGGTTTGGGAAGGGTCAAAGATGTAAAGTCACATGGAAAATGAGACTTGCTAAATTGCAAAATTGTTTTGAGTTTGGCATGATAATTTCTAAATGCAGACATTTCTATAAAAAATGGAAATAATATGATGTAGGGATTAGGGAGGTTAGACAAGCAACAAAAGAGTAGTAAACAATCAGTTAAGTCTTTAGAAGAGGAGAAAATGAGGCTATGGTTATGAGGAATCAATCCCAGACAAAATTTTATAATATTGTCAAAGCAAAACGATATAGTTGGAAAGGCTGGAAAGAGCCCGTCGTGCAGTTTTTTTTGTTCCGGTAAAGAGTCCATAGCAAAGTTGATGTGCCCATTGTTGCAACCATGATGTTGTGTGATGTTACCTATAAAAGACTTTATGGTCACTTTGTTTTGGGTTGTTATTGTGAGCAATATGGTCTTCTTTCTAGTTTATGCTATGTAAATAAGTGAATGGTGCATGTTTAAATAACTTGTTTATCTGCTTTGACTCAAACTTCTGATTGAAAATAATACTTTTTAATTGGCAACTAATTGCTTTATTCAACTACGAGCCAAATATCAGAATAGAGCACAGGCCGCGTTACAAAAGTATTAAACCTACTCTATGTGAGAGTGAGAACCCACATCATTCGTGCCAGCACTTCCACTAATCAGAAGACAACACCTCCTTAAACTCTAAGGCCCGTACATTACCTTTGGCCCGACCTTCATGATGGTTGTCTCTGGAGATCGTGTTTGTCTTGGAGTTCACAATTATAAGAATTTAAAGAAAAAAATTTACGACTTTTTTTTCTAGACTTTCGGAATTTTGAGCCATTACATCGTTTGTAATAGTCAAAATTGTATCTTGTTTGAACTTTTAAGAGGACAGGAAGTTATCTCAACTACATGAAGAATTCAAAAATAATGTTCTTCAAGAAGAAATTAAATGGCATCGGTGACCTCGTAATAGATGGCTTAAAATGAGTGATAAAAGCAGTAGTTCTTGCTACACAAATTCTAGAAGATCAGAAAGAATTTATGGCCTTCAATTTGAAAATGCTTTGACAGAGGAAACTTTCTGTCTTTTGTAAGAGGATAACAACAAACCATGCAAGAATGGCTTGTTGATTTAATGTCAAGACTCTGTTTCATGGAAAAATGCTCTTACAGCTTCACTGACTAGATTGGGAGAGCAGACACCTGTAAATTTGCAATGATTTCAAATATTTTGTTGCACAACTTTCGTTTGATAAAACTTTCAAGAGTTAAGAAGTTGGTTAAAAAATCTGGTTTGGTGCACAATTTGGCTTTTGTATGCCCTCTATCAATAGTTAATGTATATAGATGGTTTACCTTTCTGTTATTTCTTTATCCTTCAGCCTAAGGTGATGTGTTGTATTGAGTTATCTTTTTGCTTTGAAATGCCTTTCAGAAGGGAGTCCATCTGAATCTGATGATGACAATGAAAGGCATGATGCTGCAGAGGAAGACACAGATGATGATGACAATGCCTTTTTTGATACACGGGATTTCTTGTCATCAGGCTCTTTTAGAAGTAGTGGGTCTGATTTTCGGAGACCATCATTTGATTCTGATGATGAAGATTTTTATGCCAATGGTGGTGATGCTTCCATGAAATTTGTTGGATTTAGCTATCCTTATGTCCATCGTCGTAAAAGATTGCCTGATCCAGTTGAAAAGGAGAAAGGAGTCAGCCTATGGTCTATGATTAAAGATAATATTGGGAAGGATCTCACAAAAGTTTGCCTTCCTGTTTACTTTAATGAGCCTATATCTTCTTTACAAAAGTGCTTGGAAGATCTGGAATACTCTTTCCTTCTTGACCGAGCATATGAATGGGGTAAAAGGGTAAGTTTTGTGGGCCTCTTCATATTCTAGATGTTTAGATCAGATGCTTTCCGTATTAAAACTAGTTGTGATCTACTGATTTGCAGTTTCGTTCATACATTTTCAGATTTGAGATAGTTGTACAGTATTACATTTCATGCAGAAATTATGGATTTACTACTTATACATTATATTAATTTTCTATAGTATTTTATCGTCAGTTAAATCAGTTATAGAGTGCAGATTTTACCCTGCAGAGAAGGTACAGTTCTACATTTGCATCGAAGTTTTGATTCAGATAACATGATATTGAAGCATTTGGTAGTGACATTGGCTTAGGTATATAAAGAACCCAGTTATCTTTTGGACATGAGCTTGTGCTAGATGTCATGCATAATAAACTCTACAAAATTTAAGTCACATACAGAATGACTAATTAGTGTCAAGAGTACAGCTACAGTATTATGTTGGAGAATCTTTGTTATGGGCCCATTTCCCACAAACGCAAGTTGCTCGTTACTTGAAGAGGGGCTGCTGGGCCCAGACTGCATCATCATAACTGCCTCCCATGCATTTGGCATTGTTCTAATTATCACTCAAGTTGGAATGAAGCTGACTGCAGGGGTGAAGTGTTCTCAATCACCCAGTGATTTCACATTTCCTGTTGGGTAAATTAAGCCCATTTTATCCTTAGGGTGAATTACACTCAGAACTGAGAAGAATTCCAACTGGTTGCCATCTGTGTGTCAACACGGGTGCACGTCTTGCACACGTGTGCATGCATGTGGATGGGTAGGGCAGTGTTGAACATTCTATGTTCACAGAAATAGGCCTCACATGTAGGAGTGAAGTCTAGCTCATAAAGCTAACATGCTCGTCAGTAAAACATAATTTATCTTCACATGGGTCAATATAGAGTTACCGTTTCTAGGAGATTTTGATGTGCTATATTTAGTAGATTTATTTATTGATTCGATTGTAATCACTCTGTAATTCCTCAATTGTAGCCATCGATAGGCATTTGTATTTTGTAGAGTCATATAATCAGAATCGATCCCAATGGGACAGCAGAGCTTCCAGCCACATTCCTTTCATTTTCTGTATTGCATCTCTCTGTCTAAGATCACACCAGATGCATATTCTACTTTGTAGTACTGTAGTAATGGCAAAGCTGATTTAGTTTAATCATTTGTGCGACTGCATGTTAATGCAAGTGGGTGGATGAGTTAGGGAGAGGGGAACATGAGAAATACTCTGATTGGAACATGAGATTTAAGTCTGAATAAGTGTTCTATCCTTGCCAAATCATGGCTATGGGAAATGGCATTCTGTAAATATGCAAAGCTCCAGTTACAACTATTTTGTTGTGGATTTTGTGGATTTTTATTTAGCAGGGTTTATATATATATATATATTCTCTTTTGGAAGATAGAAGAGCTTTCTGTAACATCATATGGTTGAATATGGCAGTGGAGATGACTTGTGTGATTTTCTATGGACTGGCTGGAAGGGATAGCTCAGTCTGCCCATCCTTGTTGGGAATCACTAGTGAACAACCCCGTGCTATGCACGGACCTAAGAACCACAAAAAACACACATATTTAAAAAGGCTAAAATTAATTTCTGAAACCAGTAAAAGCATCTCACCTGTAAATCCACTCTGAGCAAGAGCGCCAGCTACAGTTGCGACCATAACTGAAACTTGCAAGTCGTGCTGTTCAATAAAAGTTTGCTCTTTCTGTGATTTTTGTGATGTTATGTTATTTAAGTGAGTTGTAAATGGAGTTTGACGGAGCTGAAGCAAGTGTAAAATTTACAATAAAATAGTTAAGTAAAGGAAGCTCTTTGCATTTGAATAACACACATTACAATAGAAAATGTACATTCGTATGGATCATACAACTTAGTAAACCAACAACCTGGAAACCAAAATATTTACATTAAAACCATTAGAAATCGTTAATATTTACAAAGCAAAACACAGACAATATCAAACCCAATATACATGTGCACTCTTTGAAACTTCATGTATGAAGACGTTCACGGGAGGACCTAGAGGAGGAAAAAAATCTTCTTAATAATTATTGAAGTCGTATGTTCTTGGTAACTAACTATTTGTCACTATTGCAGTACTCATCATAAAAGGACATATTTACCTGTGAAATATTTCTCTAGTTGTTTGTGTTGTTGTTGTTCTTCAATCCATCCTCTATATCTTCTAAAACCTTTATCGCTATAATTTCGACGTCAATTTCCTCCGGTATTTCTCCTAATTCCCTCATGTCCATGAAATTAAGCTTTAGCTTAGCATGGATGTCTTGTACTGACCATGTCGGTGGAAAAGTGCTCAGTATGGAATACTAAAACGAGCATACATGAACATGTGGGATTACTAAAATGAGCATACATGAACATGTGGGATTCGTGTCATGGCCTAATCGCAGATAAGTATATTCAATCAGTATGGAAATACAAAATCTTCACTAACTGAATGCGTCCATTTAATATTTCTAAGAGAGGCAACATGCAAAGGTCATGGTGGCTTGTGACAGAAACGAATGCAGGAAACAGAATGATGATACGCATAGCCTACTTAAATAAAATACCTCATTTTTTGTGTAGGATATGATAAATTTAATCTAATATGCACAACCTACTTATATAAATTATAAAACCTAAAATGCCACTATTTTGTATGTGATGTGACAAGTTTTCAATCTAATATGTTTTGGGGCCGATGTAAGATTTATCGAGTATCATATACTAAAATAAAATGATATAAAAAATTAAGGTGCTTTATATACGATTAATTTTGATAGTGTGCCTGAGATTCTTAGAAATATGTGGAGTTTTATTTTTAACAAATTTATATTTGTAAGATATGGACACTATCTGTAATGACCCAAAATATTTTTATTTAATTTAAATCTGGACCTTTGTTTTGATCCTTGTTGGACTGCACTTGCTTTTAAATTTCTTTCATGATTTTTTACGCTATTTAATTTGGATAACCTCATACTGTACCAGGTCACCATGCCATGTGCACAGAGCTTCACTACCCAGCCTAATTGAGCCAGACCCAATCCATCAAACCATAGACCGTGGTTGATCCAACTAGCCCAAGACTGTCCTCTCCTTCTTCCTCCCCCTCTTCTTCGTTCCTTATCTATTCATCATGTGTGCACCAACCTCATCTACAGACTAACCGGATCTAAACCAACCTCAGGCCTTGGACCATGGATGGCCCACCTTATATTCAAAACCCACTTTCTCTCCCTCTGTCTCTCTCCACTCCATCATCTTCCTCTTTTCTTGCAACCTGGAACCTGCCCATCACCACCATTAACACTGCACGCTCGTCCCCATTTTACAAACTAAACCCCGTCAGTCTCCTTCTTCTTTGCTACTATCACTAACCGGTCACCAATCAAACCCAGACTCCAACCTTGACAATCCCCATCTCTCTTCCTCTTAGGTTCAGAGCTTAGAGAACCCACCTGAGACTCCATTTCTTTTGGCAGTAGCAAACTCGAATTTGAACCTAATCCAGATCTTCATCCCCCTCTTCCTTCTGTGTTCTCTTTTGTTCTTTTCCTTGCTCATTTCTTCTCTCTTTTCATCATTTCAAGCAAGCTTGCGATCAAGCCTCTAGCTACCATGGCTGGCTGCTTTATATTCTTTCTTCTCCTCTGCAGCTCCTTCTGTGTCATGCAGTGCTTGTTCTCTCCACTTTCCATGCCACTGCATCTTTCTTCACCCCTTCCTTTGTCTCGCTCTCAGCAACTGAACTTAGTTCAGTTCTTGTCATCTCCTTCCCATTCTCTTCTTCCTCACTGTCATCACCTTCACCCCATCAACCGATCATAGAAACCATCTGTAGTTGCACCGTCCATTCATTCTCTTTACTTTTCTTAAACATATGTTCTTCTTTCTCTTTGTGTTTGTTTAGTTTTATTTTTATTTATTTATCTATTTTTTGTTTCAAACCTAAGTCTCTCTCTCATCTCTCTGTTTTCTTCTTGGCCTTTTCTTTTCCTCTTTTTTCTCTTCCTCTTT
Source organism: Sextonia rubra (assembly GCA_037013555.1). NCBI lineage: Eukaryota > Viridiplantae > Streptophyta > Magnoliopsida > Laurales > Lauraceae > Sextonia > Sextonia rubra. The sequence continues at coordinate 55,120,664 of JASUAD010000013.1, read as the reverse complement.
CTTTTTTTTTCTTTCTTGATTTCCCTTTGCAGTTTCTTCTTGTTTAATTTTTACTTTTAATGGCTTGATTCAGTTCTGCTTGGGAAGATGGGTTTGGATAGATAATGGTGCATAGGTTCTTTGTTGAGTAAGTGGGGCTGGGTGGGTGTGCATGGGTTGAGTACCTTGGTTGGTGATGCTGGGTCATACACTCGTGCAACATTTCTCAATGATAAAATGGAAATAAGAGGAAAGAAACAAAAGAAGAGTTTTACCATAAGTAATAAACAAAGAAAGCAATAGGAAAGGAAAAGAGAGAAATACTTGACAGAAAACTTGAGAGGGAGTTGAGTATCATGTGAGAGGGAGAGAGATTGCAAGGCATTGTGGGACAGAACGCTATGCAAATAGGTTCTCTTTACATGAGGAAAGAGAGTTGTTGTGGGAAAGAGATATGAATATCGTGGGTATCCTCCAACCAAATCAATTATGAGAGGGTGGGTGTGGATGGAGAGAGAGACGTGTAGCAGCATGGATCGGCTGATTATGAGTGCGGGGGAAGAGAGAGGAGGTGGTGGCCTGGGAAGATGGAAAGAGAGGGACCCCTTTCGTTAGTTTTTGGAGGTTTTGAGTTTTGTAAAGTTTTTGAATTAGTTATTGAGAGAGTGAAAAAGAGGAAGAGAGAGGGACTTGTAGCATACCAGTTATGGAGTGCGTAGAGAGAGCGTGATCAGGCTCTGATTACTTGACATCTTTTTTTGTTCTTTTTCATGATAGCCTAAGAAATTAGCTTTCAAGACTTGGAGCATTATGGTTAACTCATGTATAACCACTTCTAAATAGAGATATAGATTGCTTAGATGAGAGTGTTTGGGGGCATCCTAGTTTTCTCAACATCAACCTGGTCTGCTCCAAGTGTTGAACTCCATTAGTCTAGTGAGGTTAAGGGGGTATTCTCTCTATCTCTTAACATTGTGATGTCAATTTTACTTTCAAACAATTAGAGGACTCAAAGTTACTTGAAACGTGTGCAAAATTATAATTATTTTTGTTTCTAAATAGGTAATCTTAGGGTGAACTTACTCCCAATGAATAAATAGTGGCCATGAAGCAAGGACTGTTCTCTTTGAACTTCTCTTATTCCAATCACTTACATTTAAGGCTTTTGGTATTTTTGAAAGGAGATCACTTTTCTATTAAGGCAGTTTAGTACGGTTGTCAATGGGTTAGGCCATGTCTGCAGATACCTGGGTGTGGGTCTAGCATGGGGCTCTTCTAGGACCAATATGGTGGATTGGGTTTAAACATTTGGCTGCTATTAGGGAAGAAATGGATGACTCATTTCAAAGAGATACATGATATATGCATATATTTTTTGGATGTATTCTTATTTTGACTTGTGAATTTGTGAAAATTTTAGGAGGCAGGAAGTTTATTTTTGTAGTAGGTCTTTTTTTAATCAATGACTGATAACTTTCATTTTATAGATCTGAGAGACACTAAGTGCGATGAACACCACAAAAAACACAGGGTATAAGAGATTTATACCTTATATATGTGTGTGTGTGTGTGTGTGTGTGTAGAAATCTTTCTCCTGCACAAGCACACAATGTGTACTATGCATTGGTGTCATCGACAAAGGTAGGATGCCTTGAATTTCACCATGGTCCCATGTGATAGACAGTGCTGATGCAAAGTATGAAGTGTGCATGTGCATAGGAGAGCTCCGCCATCCCTTGTTTTGCTTAGGCATCTGCCCCATAATTGGTTGACCTGACCTCCTTATATGATTGAGCACCATCTAAATATATGAAAAAAGAACAATTTTAATCTCCTTGAAGCGAAACTAATATCTCCACAGTCTTGAATCATTGGAAGAGATCCACAAGATTGCAATAGCTGAATTGCATTCCATAGTAAACCAATTATAAAGAGTACTCTAAAAAAAAGGGCGGCCCAATGCACGAGGCTCTCCAATGGCGGGATCTGGGGAGGGCAAAATGTACGCAGCCTTACCTTCACTTTAAAGAGGCTGTTTCTGTGACTTGAATCCGCATCCTCTAGGATGTTACCGATAAGCTTTTACGGGTAAAGTGAGAACCACATATGGAGAAACAGGTGGATTCCCTGTGACTATGTGTTTGCATCAGGAATCGGCCTAAAGCCCTTTTCTCTTTGCATTGATTATGGATGGGTTAACTGCGCATGTTCAAGAAGAAGTACCATGGTGTATGTTGTTTGCAGATGATATAGTATTGGTGGATGAATTAAGAGATCGTGTAAATGTAAAACTTGAGAGATGGCAGGGGGCATTAAAATCTAGAGGCTTTAAAATAAGTCGTATAAAGATAAAATATATGGATTGCAACTTCAGTAGACATATACAAAGTGTTGAAACCACTATCAAAATTGAAACCCATGAAATACTACGTAAAGATTATTTTCAGTATTTGAGCTTGATGATTAGTAAGGATGGGGAGATTGGCAAAGATGTTGAGCTTATGATAGAAGCTGGATGGCTGAAGTGGAGACTAGCTTCTGGAGTGCTTTGTGACAAACGAATGCTAACGAAATTGAAGGGCAAATTTTACAGGACAGTGGTTAGACCAGCTATGACATATGGAGCAGAATGTTGGCCAATTAAGAAGACACATATATATAAGATGGATGTGGCGGATATGATAATGCTTAGGTGAATGTGTGATAAAACTAGGAAAGATAAAATTAGAAATGAGCACTTTCGAGAGCATTTAGGAGTAGCACCAGTAGGGGATAAGATTAGAGAAACCCGTTGAAGATGGTTTGGGTATGTTGAGCATATGCTGGCAATGGCACCGGGGAGAAAAAGTTTGGTTATCTAGGTGGATGGCCTATTAAGAGGTAGGGGTAGGCTGAAGAAAACATTAATGGAGGTCATTAAATAAGATTTGAAGAAGTTTAACTTATTTAAGGATTTGGCTCAAAATAGGACAAACTGGAGAAACAGAATTCATGTAGCCGATCCCAACATAGTTGGGATAAGGCTTTGATGATAATGATGATGATGATGACTCTAAAAAATCTGAAGACCTTCTAGAATAGCCAACACCTCATCTTCATTAAAATTTTTGATCCCTACATTTATTGAAAATATAGACTTCCTCTTGTCATTGTGCAACCCCTCTCCAGTGCCCACTAGACCCTTTTTACCTCTTGTAGCTCCATTAACATCGATAAAGCTATAGAGGACCAATATTCTAATTTTTTCTCTTCTGTAGTGCATAACCCATATAAGCCTCCCAGTCAAATAAACAATCATTGAGCTTGACAATTAAAAAAAAAGGGCAGCCCAGTGCACGAGGCTCCCGCATAGCGGGGTCTGGGGAGGGCAAGTTGTACGCAGCCTTACCTTCATTTTTAAGAGGCTGTTTCCGTCACTTGAACCCGCGTCCTCCAGGACGCTACCGGTAAGCCTTTACCGTTGGGCCAAGCCGCCCTTCTTTGAGCTTGACAATTGACGTGCCCAAATTCCTCTCAATGGTACCCTCCCTAAGATAGCTTCAATGGTCGATGAAGATCTCCTAAAAAGCCTATCATTCCTTGATCACCTAAAAAGCCTATCATTCCTTTACCCCAATCGACCAAAATATAGCTATTGGAATTACTCTCCAGAGTGAAAGCCCACATCCATGAAATGGTCCCATCCTCCAAGCCTCAACCAACTCCGGCAAGGAGCCCGGAAGACACCAAAGAAAACCATATTTGTCAAAGTAATAGTTCCAGAGATTTGGAGTCACATCACAATGGAAACAATTGATCAAGAATTGTTCATTTCTTTTGCATAGCACGTGTATCCACAGTTGTCTTTGAAAATAAGCCTCTCAGATTATCTGCCCTGGACACCTTGCCTATGGCTGCCAGCCAACAAATGCCTCCACCCAGGGAGGGGCTAGGCATTACTACTCCAAGGCCTTGGGAGGGAGTTGTTTGAGGTGGCCCTTCCCAAGGCCAAGTAGAACACCTTGGTTGAGGACTTCCCAAATGGGAGGGCTTACAAATATGGGTGTCTTTATCTTCCCTGCACAGAAAGCATTAGAAAGAAGATAACAACAACCCATACTCTCCCTCCTTTGACTGACAAAGACCTCTCTTGACATCCGATAGAACACCTCCCCTCCCACCACCACCACCACCACCACCATCACTGCTACCAAACAACTCATTGCACACACTGACTGAAGACTCGAAGAAAAAGGTTGCACAAAGGCCCCAACCCAAACTCAGACCTCTTCCTTCCCCAATTACAAAAACCCGCCCTTTATTGATGGCCTCCCCTCTAACCTTGGACGCATCCCCAAAACTTGTAATAGGTCTAAAGAAAAAGATAATACAATTTTAAATTAATTAATCAGAAAATGTGATTAATGTTGGATGAGATGATGAGTTTGAGATTTGATTTGAGACTTTCATAAGGTGAATTATATCTCATTATAGATAACTCTTCTACTGTTGTAGTTCACCTGTGAAATTTAGTGTCTACGTCTTGGATATGCATATCACTGTTTATGTTTTCTCTTTGAAATGCACTTGGTTCTACAATTCATGCCACACTGCCAAAATCCAAATGTCTAAGATTGAAGAGTTTCTTGTTTTATCCACATACGTTTTTCTGTATAATCACTTAGAAAAAGTGTATTTAATGTTAGCCTGATAGAGTGCAGTGCCTTTTACATGTAAAGAAATTCCATTATCATTGTGTCCATAGAATTGATTTTGCAGTTTTTCCCTTAATTATCACCTGCTTGATGAAAATCCGCAGGACAATAGCCTTATGAGGATTCTTAATGTGGCTGCATTTGCTGTATCTGGATATGCTTCTACTGAAGAAAGAAGCTGCAAGCCATTCAATCCTCTCCTTGGGGAGACTTATGAAGCTGACTATCCAGACAAAGGCATCCGCTTTATCTCAGAGAAGGTTTCTAAACAATCACAAAGTTCTCTTCAATACATACTTGTTTATTTTGTGGATTGAATACTTGGGTTGATTCTTCCTCGCTATCTCTTTGGTTTCATTTCTAAACTCCCCTAACACACATGAGAACCTGCAGTTTTCTGCTACTGGAAACTGCTTAAGATTCTAATCCTTTATGAATGTGGGCTTCAACTGCTAAGATATGCTATAAAATCTCTTTCGAGGATACATCTCAGTGGCCATGATCTGTGGGTTTGACTATTTTTTTATGTGTGATTTATTCCCAATTTGATTTATGGATGCTACTTTCTCATACAATCCTAATTCATTTAATATTACAAAAACTATGCTTCATTGGAAACTTGTACTGGGAAATATGGAAATTATTAGATTTCATGCCCGAATTCAAGTGTTTTCATAACTGCAACTTCTCAGGAAAACCTTTTGGCATTTGCTTATGTGTAAGGAAGCATGCGACTAGAAGCAAGCTGACAACACAAGTAGTGCACTGGTTAGGCATTTCCCACTAGGTGAACAGGTCTTGGGGATCATGGATCAAAATAGCGGCCGCTATATCGGCCGTAGCAGCAAGGGGTGCTATGCTATTTGAGTGTTAGTGTCGCTACATAGTGGTAACCCAGCCAATGACTTCAAAGGGTCTCCTTTCTCTCTTTTTACTTATCTTCTTCCATTTTTACCACAAATTTTCTCCAAGTTGGGTTCATAGCGTCACTTTCTTCCAATCTAAAGTTAGAAGACACACACACAAAACACAACAAGGGACTGCTATGCCCCCTTATCTTAGTTACTTTTGGAAAAAAAAAAAAACATTCTAGCTTTTTTACAATATTCTGGATTTTCTATAAGTTTTCAGATGTTTTGACAATTTTAATCGCATTGCTACCCTCTACCTAGTGATAGCGACCGCCACATAGCGTTTTGGTGGTTGGCCGCTTCGCCAACTACTACTTCTATTTTGATCCTTGCTTGGGGTTGAGTCCCAGAGGTTTGTATTGTATTTGATGTTGCCTGAACTAATTAAGCAATAACAGGAAAAAAAAAACCCTCATGGAATACAAACATTCTGTGATCTGTATAGAATTTTATGATTAGCTCTCAAAAGTCAAAAGCCTCTACTAAAAGTGACTTTACTTTTTTGCACAAAATAAGTAATGTTTATTAAGTTTCAGTTAGTTGACAAGTCAACAAGGTGCTTCCAGTGCCAAACCAGCTCGTATTGCAATGGTCAGGCACATCCAAGTGAAGGTGGACAAAAAAAAAAAAAGAAAAAACTGTTTCTGGAATCTGTCGTAAACCTTCATCAATCCTGCAAACCTTCTCCTGTTTTCCTCTCTACAAAGTCACTTGAGATGTTTTGGTTTATACTTCAATTGATTTTCATTTCAATATGGAATTAGAGTCAATAGCTGCCAAGTTTGATCCAAAAACAACTGCAAAGATCACCATGCCGTCAGTATATTGGTGATGCTGGGATGTTGGTTGACCCTCACACATAGAAGCAAGCACTATGATGCCTCATGCTTCAAAATGGAATGTCTACTTTGTTGTCAGGGTCGGCTTGTGGGCTCAACTTTCCATAGGTTGTATTCTCCATCTTTTCTTAGGTTGTGTTCTGTCACTTCAGAAGCTATGATGCTGCTTCTCACTAGTTCCTTTCAGGTCTTTGTGGAACTCTCCTCCAAGTACTTTCTACACTTGAAACTGACACAGTGGCTGTTTATTGTCTTCTAAGCTCAGTTTGAAGGCATCCCATACAACATTCTTTTCTCTCTTCTATTGGAGCTATTATAGATTCCTCATACGCACTAATTCCTATTTTCATCCTGATTTTCTTGATTGAGTAATCAGCACCACATTATTTGCAAGCACAATAACATAGGAACTTCCACGTTATAGGTCTACTGTCAAATTGTCCATTGTTAAAGAAAATAACTATGAGCTGAAGGTGAACACTTGGTGTAATTCAATTCCAACTGGTGAGTCTTCCCCTGCCATTCTTTTACTCAATGTTGTTTTGAATAATTTGGCTAAGGCATCTCTACTTCTTTATTTTTCTAAGGTACTCTACTTCTATTGTAGTGGTAAAATTTTTCCCAATCATCCATTGATTTAGTGCTAATTCATGATCCATTTCCCATACATATTCAGTATTTAACAGGTCTTTAAAACATATTCATCATCTATCCTTTTTTGTCTTTTTTCTTTTTAGTGCACCTCACCTGATCAATATCTCTAGTTTTCTTTTGGTCTTGGGAAATCCTTTCTTCTTATAACAAATCAGACATATGAACTGCGATTACATACTTCCCTTATGGCTTTCTTAGTAAATGTTTTAGGAAAAGCTATACTGAAAGATTCTAACCTTTACATAGGTTAAGTTCTCAACACAGATTTCTTATATGTAGTTAAAATAAACAATTAACCTAAGTTAACAAGCAATCAACCACAAGAGATGGATGCAGGATTTTTACGTAAAAAATCCAAACGGGAAAAAACCATGGGACCTAACAACAGTCCACCAAGATCGAGTACTATAAACTCGAAGGTTATAAGACATACTTACTACCCTTTTTCAGTTGCACACAACCTAAAGGACTTGAAGTTCTTCTTGTTGATGCACACACCATTCGCCTTCTACACGCTTGATCCAACACGCTTTGAAGCCACTCAAGACGAATCTCCAAGAAGAGTAGGAGAAGGAAGATCTCAGGAACTCAAAGCTTCAATACAGTAGGGAAGAGTTGCTCTGAAGAAGAAGAAGATCTCTTAGGAAGTATTCTAGGGTTTAGACTGTGAGAGACGTACTTTGTGTTAGGAGAAGTGGTTAATTTATAGCCCAATATTCGTGGGAAGTAAGCAGGGTTGCAATCCTAGAGAGATTAGGAAGTTTTGTGCAAACAGGAAAGCAATTTCTCAAACTGGGAACTTCGTCATTGTCCGCTTGAGCGCAGAAGTGGCCGCTTGAGCAGACATCAGTTCTGTGTGAGAGACCTCAAACCGAGGTCAGGGCCGCTCGAGCGCAGGAATGGCCGCTCGAGCACCCGTCAGTTCTGTTTGGGGTTTAAGAGTTTGGCCTAAATGCTTCAATCTTGAACTCTTCAGCTCCATAAATTTGACACATACTTCAGTCCATCTAGAAATAGAAAATTACAACTTCATGGACCCAAGTTTTGTCCAATCCCATGAATATGCCAACATTACAAATCCTTGCATATACATTTCTCTGTCTTGGTCAAATTCTATTTTCTGCAACTCCTTGAGAAAAGCTTCCTTTCATCAATTGCCCTTTGAATTTCTGGATTCTGCATGTCCCCTACTTGTATAAGACTTTTCAGCCATTTTACGTTGTGTATTCTTTGGGGATTCAATGTAGAGATGGATGAAAATTTGGTGAGACTGGACCTCACCCAAAAGAAAAAAAAAGAACTTATACACTTGCATACATACTTTCTATGGTTCAGCAACCTTTCCAAGTTCATATTGGTTTCATGCCTGCTCCATATGTTCATAATTCAGTGTGTGATGTGGTACTTTTTCTAAGCAGTCACACTCACAAAAATATGTTTCTTGGTTATGTCATGTTTCAGTTTCCTATCTTCTGTTTTTTTTTTATTAAGATGATATGCGAGGCATGATAAAATAGTATTTGATGGCACAAGTTCTACATTTAAAGATATTTTTCATTTTGAGACAGGTCAGTCATCATCCAATGATTGTTGCTTGCCATTGTGAAGGTAAAGGATGGAAATTTTGGGGAGACACCAATCTGAAAAGTAAATTTTCTGGTCGTTCGATTCAACTTGACCCTGTTGGTGTTCTGACTCTAGAGTTTGATGATGGAGAAATATACCAGTGGAGCAAGGTCCGTGATCATGAATATTAATATAAAAAATGTACTTTATTGGGTTCAAGCTGAATGTGCTGAATGTTGCACCTCTCCTTCAGGTCACAACTTCCATCTACAACCTTATATTGGGAAAGCTCTACTGCGATCATTATGGAACCATGCGTTTACAAGGAAATCGCGAATATTCTTGCAAGCTGAAGTTCAAGGAACAATCTTTTATAGACCGAAATCCTCACCAGGTAATGATTCATTGCGTCAATTTAGAAGCTTTAGCTAATTTTAGTTGTGAAGGCTATTATAATTGGCTGTCATTTTCTTTATTGTCAAGTCTTTTTTTTTTTTTTTTTTTGTAAGAAGTCATTGTTGTAGTAACTGATGCAAATGACCGGTGTTGAGAGTACATATATTATTACCTGTGAGAATACCAAGGTACTTCTATATGCCTAGCATGCATAGCCATGCACACCCATATTGGATGGATACAATAATCATATTTTTACTCAATACTCCACTAATATTCCTAGGGTACAAGTTTAGCATATTCTGCTGTACTGAGTCCATTATTTATATGTATTTCTATAGTTTTTATTACTTTTCAACATAAGAAAATGTCAGAAAGGAATATGAAGAATTAGAATTTCATCAATCTAGGAATGTTCTGAAGAAGAAAATCAATACTTAGTATAAAAATCTTTATGTAAAATATGAAATTTCATGTTGTTGATAGGATATATATATATATATATAAGTATCTATGTGTCTTTTATTTTCAATAGTACAGTTTCATATTTGAATCCCAATATCTGTGTCTGTATCTAGGTATCATAGATTATTCCTGTAAGTAGTCCCATGCTGTATACTGTTGCTCTATTGTTACTAGGCTGCTGTTTTTGTTTGTTTATTTTTTTAATTTTTTTCTCTGTGCCTGGTTTTAGCAGTTGCATTACTACTTATATTCTATGTAGCACTCCGTAATCATGGAGTTTTATTTCTTTCGTTAGCTAGTATACGAGTCAGTAATCATGCACATTCTCACTTTCTTTTCATCTGCTGCCTGTTTGATGTTGTAGTACCCATGCTTATGGTGGTAGAATGGGCTTCCATTTGTTTCATTAATTCAGAACAAACCTGCTTATTCATGTCTGATGTTGTAGTACCCATGGTTATGGACAAGCCATAGTTCATTATTGGATTTTAGCTTTTGCTACAGGTACAAGGTACAGTTCATGACAGGAATGGGAAAACAGTGGCTACACTATTTGGAAAATGGGATGAGAGTATGCACTATGTGTTAGATGAATGGTCAGGGAAGGGAAAAGGATCCGAGGCTTCCATGCTCTGGAAAAAGAGCAAGCCAGCTCAATTCCCGACAAGATATAACTTGACACGCTTTGCAATTACGCTTAATGAGCTCATGCCTGGATTAAAGGTTTTTGATGCATTTGAAGTTTTTTTTTTAAACTTATAGGAGTATAGTTGATGTTGTTAACTCATTATTAAACTTTTGATGTTGAGTTCATCTTTCTGCATGAACAGGAAAAGCTGCCACCCACGGATTCAAGGATGAGGCCTGATCAGAGGTGCCTGGAGAATGGCTTGTACGATATGGCCAATGAAGAGAAGTTGCGACTAGAGCAGAGGCAGCGGCAGGTGGGCTGTCGTTTGAGGATAATTTGTTATTTGTTTTAATATACACAGGTACAATCTGGAACAAGGCACATGGACTGAATGACTGGATGAGTTGGTAATGTATCTGGCACTCAGTTGAAGGTTCACAACTCAGTGAACAATGTAGTAGGGAATCTTTAATTTGTCAAATAAAAAGGCCCCCGTGTTTGTTCATAGATTATAAAGGAAATAACAGTCTCAAGTTTCAATGGGATCAGTGTTTTGAAATTCAAACTTTGCCCCCCAACTTGGTTGTGGTCGGGTTGAGTCAAGTCAGGTCGAGTTGCTATGTGAGTCCTGGGAGGTGAGTTTTCATTAAAATACTGCAGGGAGGAGGAGAAGGACAGAAGAGGGGATGCGATTTCATAGGGTTAGGGTTTTAGGGGGTTTGAGAAGAGGGATGGTAGAGAGGAAGTGCTTTTCTGGCGGGTCTTCTAGAAGATGTGGCTAAAGAAGGGGATTTAGGGTGGAGTTTTCATGGGTGTGGGATGGAAGGTGTTGGAAGCCATGAGTGAGAGAGAGATTTGGGATGTGATGAATAAGAAGACGATGTAAATGGTGCTTAGAGACTCGGCTGAGTCCCTTACAACTTGACTTATCCACAATTGAGTTCGACCCTAACTTGGACTCATACATGTTTTAAGACGATGGTTGGGACATCATTTACAGGAAATACTTCATTAAATTTCTTCTTTATGAATTCTCATATTTTTAAGAGTATTCATATATTATTTGTTATATAATTCTACGTATATCTAATTCTGCATAACATAATTTAATTCTGAATTTATGAACCATATACTTTTTATAATAACGATAGTATTGTTGCAAGATACGCATGAGTTTCAGTTTCATGGGAAGCTTTTCTCAACATTTATTGCTACATTTGCAATTTTGCATGTTGCATGATGTTAACTTGATGGATTTTTTTTAGCCATTTTATACTGCTGCTGTTGGTATTGTGCAATAAAAAATAGTTTTTTTTTTTTTTTGTTTTGCATTGCAGTCAAGGAAGATGCAAGAGCAGGGTTGGAAGCCACAGTGGTTTGCAAAGGATAAAGCAACTGGCACATATCGGTACTCGGGTGGATATTGGGAGGCCAGGGAACGCCACAGCTGGGATTCATGTCCAGATATATTTGGTCAACCCTCTTCTAACCCTAACCATACAATAATCCATTGACTCACTTCTTTCATTGAGTTGGTTTTGAATCTTGAGAGAAGGGATGCATGATTCTTTTATTTATTTATTGAGTTGTTGCTTTACATATTGTTCTCATTCAGTTTGGGGTCTCTGTGATTCCAGTAGCAGCAATGCTCCTCCCCATCTTTTTTTTTTCTTTTCATTTTTTTTTCAAGCAAGCAGAGGTGCCTAATGGCATGTAAACTGAAAACCTGTTGCTATGAAATAAAAAGTCTCTCTCTTTTCCCTTTCTCTCTCTTATCCCTATCTGATCCTATGTGCAATTTTGGTACTTATCTAAGACCACGACATGGAAAAAATCTTCAGAAGTTGCAATTAAGGAGATGAATTAGGGTAGCACAAGCGGTCGCCGTCCATCACAAATATGGTGATGTATTTGTGGAACGTCATTTTTCTGTATATAATAGGGGATCCCAAACTTTGAAGTTCATTGATATCGTCAAAGGTGGAAATGATCGATTACAAGAAGGAAATTTTTGTAGCTTTATGCAGTATACAGTCATGGGGCATTATTTTATTTAGAGTTCGGATTATCTTTGTTATATTTTATGTGCTTTTTTTTTTACAAGTTTTAATCCATTTTTTTTGGGTCTATTGGACATAAAACTTATTTTAAATTGATGTTTGATTGATCTATATATTATTTGGCAAAGTTTATGGAAATCATTCAAGTAGACATGAATCATCATCGTCATTATTGGTTAAAGCCTTTTTCTAACTATGCTGTGGTTGGCTGTTTTTATTTTATTTTATTTTGACAAATTTACTCATAAGATTACAGTTATAAAACAAGTTTACATGCGGTATTTTTACTTTATGATAAGTTTTCTTCTACCGCTTTTACCAAGTGACAACTTTACCTGTATAATTTATACACTAATAAATTTAATTCCTAATTAAATGAAACATATCAAATAAGTCTATTTGTGGAAAAAAAAGGACTAATTTAAAGAGCTATTTCAAATAGAGGTAATTGAATCAGTTCTATTTCAATTAGGTCATAGTTTTCAAACTTGTCTTTAGCTTAACAAATATTCTTCTTAGAAAGATTACCCTTTCAGGAAGATGTCAAAAAATCATCAACTCGGAGGTTTTATCAAGAAAGTCAGGAAAATGTTGTAAAACATAATCTAATTATCTTTGAACAATTAAAATAAATAAATGACTTTTAAGTTAATCTATGGAAAAAAGGTATTTTTACTAGATCTTCCGATTCTTATTTTTATTCTGGTATTATCGTGAGTTAATTTAACTGTATTTTTTTTTGGAAATATTTGCAAGATACTTTAACATTATCCGGAAAAAATAAGTTTTAAAACTTTTGAAAAGATCGTTGATACCTATGACGCTGCTCATAACAATGCATAAAACTAAAAATAAAATCCATGGACAGGATCACCCAGAAATCTACATCGGCATATGTCAGCCTCTTGAGCAATCAGTGTTCCTTCATACGATGCATACAAGAAGCAGAAGAGAATGACAGATGGGTAAGACGAGATAAAAATAGTGCGTAAAACCCCTGCTCAATGATCCTAACCATACCTATTAAATGTGGAACATTGGCTATAATCATTCTACTTGCAACCACAAATACTAATCCCACTAAAATCAAAGGCTCAGATCTCAGATAGCTGAATATGCCCAAACAAAGAGAGCAGCTACCTCAATTCTCATATATAGTTTAATATCTCCAAATGGAACCCTCATGTAAATGTTAGCTTTAGTATCTTCTCCACAATCATCGCGTATCCGAATATCGTCGAGTACTAGTAATAAGAAAAGAGACATTTGGAGGAAGCTGTCGCTTGAAGGCTTTCAAGTCATCAACTTATTTAAATAACACTACTCATTAATCATTCCATCAACGTGAAAGGATGATTCTCATATATTTGGACGTGCTATATCTATCTTCTTTCCATCATCATCATCGTAACTTAAAAGGGCACACGAGATTCATGAAACTCATGTTGCATTAAGCTTTCATTGGTCAATGTGTAATCTCTCACTTAGCACACATCAATCCCCTTTATTTAAAAGGTGTAGAAAAATTTGGTAAGTTTTTTACCGTGTAATTTTCTTTTCATATCTGGAGCATGTTTGACAATAACCCACAACGTTGATTTTGTTGTGATTTTTCACGTAGTGGAAAACCCACGTTTGGCAGTTATTAAAACCGTATGAGAGGAATCCTTCAAATACACTCAAAGTCCGTGAAAGGTTAGAAACACGAGGTCAAACCTCCCCTCATCCAAATCTTCAAAGTTGCGAAATCTCGATTTTGCGGATGAAGTGTACCTTCAGTAGTGGAACAATGCATAAGGACATTAATATAGGCTTTACCCATTTTTCACCTCTAAACCACATTTTTTTGTCCCACAATCACAATCCAAGCTGTTAACCATTTTAATTAAATGAAATACAACTATGATTCAAATATCAACTGTCGATTCATCATAGATTTTAAGATATTTGCAAATAAGTACAAACCTTACGATCCTAAGATTTACATTTTTCTGGGCCCTATTTGTTAAATTTGAATCTTTCATTGTAATCCAAATGCCCTAAGGACGAATAGATCAAATTTCAGTGGGAGAAATTTGACAAAAACATGCTGACCGTTGATCTTGGCATCTGGAATTTGGTCTCTCTATACGCATGAAGAGTACACAAGGCGATGATATAGCTTGATGGTTTGGGCTTTTGTAACTCCACGATCTGGGTCTCACAATCTCAATTTGAACCATTCAGCATCTGCTGAAGTCCCAAAACGACTAACACGTTAAATTTCATCTGTTGATTATGTATATATCTTGAGATATTAAAAAAAAGGTCCACAACTTTAAAAAACATTTTTTAATTTTTATGAGACCCACAATGAAAATCCATACCGCCCATCATCTCTAGAAGGTCCACAACTGCTATGCGTTCAAATTTTAGGTTTTAATTAATTACGGATTATGAAAAAAAAGAAAAAATTGTAATCATTGGATGTAAAGTAAGCAAATCCGTGATTCCATCCTTTTTGCCAAACATGGATTCAAGTGGATTTTTTTTTAGAGAAATCCATTAGTAAGAAACCTGTGTATAAGATCAATGAAGGAATCCACTATATGGAGGATTCTCCCCACTATTGTGATGTTTGCCAAACATGTCGTTAGTGTAGTTGTTTTTCCATGAGAAAAAACAGAAGAAAAAAAAGAGCTAAATCTTTCGTGATTTCTCAGAGAAGCTTTCCTAGAGGGGTTGGGAAAAACTTCCGAAAGAAGAAAAATGCTACAGATGTACACAAGCATGTCCTAAAAGCATCAATGTGGAAACACAATTAAGACGAATCCAATTTCATTGCAATGTGGGTGGAGAGAGGCTATCCGACTTATGCAAGACTTTCTGGAAGGAATTGGAGTCTCTTGCAAAAGGGGAACTTGAGCTTCTTATTCTGATGATAAGTTGGATGCTTCAGGATGAATGAGAAACAGGACAGCAACATATTTGAGAACGTTGACAGATATGAGGGACCATTAGACTTTTGCTTTTGTGTATTTGTTTATCTTTGGCTCTTTTCAGTTAGTTGCTTTCTTCATAAAATTGTCTTTTCTCTCGAAAATCTTTAAAAAATAATATTAAAAAAAGCCATCAATATCTGGAGTGTGCCACGTAAAGTATGATGGGTGAGTGGTGCACCAATTGACTCAAAGGAGTTTAAGAATTTCCTGAGCTTAGCATGGGCGGGAGGCAGCCCCATTAAAACTTGTTAAGATTTAAAGGAACAGGGACCACAAAGTCAACGTCTTCCAGCTACTGATATAGGATGGGGCGTCCAAACTACTTTCCATGACTCATCTGGCCGACTATATAGGGTTCTTCGCATATGTGTGCAGGATTCATTTTTCTCGTATGTGAATTTGTATTTTTGCATGTGTGGGTTTTCTTTGTCAAGAATTTTTTTGTGAGTACATGTGCTCTCTCCTAGGTCTCAGCCCTCGGGGTTAAAAAAAATATATACTTTCCATGAAATGGGTTTTTGCAATGAGAAGAGGATGGTACAGCTCTAAATAAACGGGCAGAAATTCCAAAACACATGGTACTTTTTATTTTTATTTCTTTTAAGATCTGTATTGTTGGACCAATCTATTATAAATTCAAGTTCTTGACCGTCTAACATGTACCTACTTTTGGAATTCATCTTACTTAAATGTTGATTAGGCTGTTATCAAATATTAGATTGAATAACAACATTACTTAGCTATTAAACTTTGAGGCCTTAATGTGAGGATTATCTAATTAGATTGTTATTTGCTCAATCATTAATCACATCACACCTTCCCATCCCCCTGACCCTATGATTGAATGCATGCCATTGGAGCACAACAAATAGGCGTGTGACAACCCAAGTCAAACATAGGGTTTTTCATAGCATAGTAAGAGAAATTAAAATAGTTTCTTCTCTCAAAGAAAATTATCAATAAAAAAATGACACTGTCAATTATTTTAACATGTTGTCTCTCTCCCTTTCTGATACAACATTGCTGTTATATTTTCATTAATACTCACTACCACAGGAAAACTACCATAGCCATAGTTTTCCAAGAACTTTCTTAAGTTGATACTTTACCTTGTGCAATTGTAACGCTCCTCATTTTTAATATTGTCTACAGTTGAGATTACAGCCAAAATGGGTCAACCGCACAGCCATTTTGTGAATATACCATAGTTAGCCTAATCCGTCGATAATGCAAATATGCAGTTGATTTTTAATCCTTAGCCCATGAAATACTCCAAAACACTACAAAAAGTGTTTTGTCATCTTTTTTTTTATGATTAAAGGTATCCCTCACTAGCAAGTATTCAAACAGCTATAAATCCTACAAAAACCAAAGGAGTTGGAATTTTAGGAATTTCAATGTTCTTTTGAGGCCCTTTTAAGTGGATGAGATTTTGAAATCCGGGTGAAGAAACATACCATTTATAAAATATCGGGAGACAAGCTGTTACATTAAACCCGGCTAAAAAGATCCCCCACACACTAAAATTCGTCTAGAGAGCTCTCTACTAATGGAATACACCCTTAAAGGCCTAAAAAAAAGAAAAAAATTACACAGAAGTTGGAAGGTCGGATAGATAAGGGCATGTTCAAGTATAATACAAAGCAAGATAGCGTTCTCCCTTCACCTGGGACAATTGAGAGTCACTACTCTGGTAGAGGACGGATGGGATTGAGACAATTGAAAGAGCCACATCAAGCATGTGTGTGTGAAACGAGCAATGCCACATCTCATTGGCCCGGCAAGTTCCAACCAAACCATATTCAAGTGTGTACAAAATGGTCCCTAAGATGCGACGCCTACAACACAATTTGTCTCTAGTCAACAGGAGCGTGTATGTTTATGTTATTGTAGTGTCACATCACTACAGCAGTACAAGGACATGCACAACACTTTGGCTGTAAGTGACACCACCTATATAGTCCTGTACCGTTTTCTTTAAATATGTTAAAAAGCAATGTTTCAGGTTCTCCAACCATTTCTGATTTTCTCTTCTCTTGGCAGATGAATTGATGAGAAGACCCTATGCTCCTACTATAGCCTTGGGTCTGATGTGAGGATGAGTGTGCTCTTGTTTGGGGGTTTAGGGTTTATTGGTGGAGACCAGAGAGGAGAGCCTCCCAAAACAACAAAAATTAAAACATATATCTAGTAAAGGGGAAACATGGTAGTCAGTCAAGTGGAGTTGAAACTTTCCTAATTCCAAAGTGGGTGGCATGATTCCTTTCAAAATAAGGAGGAAACAGTGGTCATGAGGAATGTGAAAATGAATTATTTTAGAAGAATGTTGTCTCCTGGTGTCCATGGGACAACTACTACCCCTTGAAAACTTGGAGTAGAGTTAGATTTTTAAGTAAAGGGTGGTAGGCCCCGGGATTAGCAACCCACCTTACTAGCATAGTTGAGTTTCCGGAACATGTGGGACGTACCCACCTAAATAATTGGGCCACCTATAACCTGTGGGTCCCAGTTGAAACGGAACTCGAGCCTGTCGCTTAGTTTGATTTCAATATTAGTAGTCTGAGCTCTCCTCAATCTAGGGGGTTGGGCAGTTTGGGTGAGGACTCCTCGTCAGTCCATTGTCGTGGCTCAGCTACAGATGGACCCAATAAAAATTGGTGTTTATTCAATTGACTTTTTTCTCCCTCGGAGTTCCAGTCATTGACCATTTGTCACAAATTAGAGAGCAGATCCTGTAATATATTATTTTGTGAGGATTTGTCTTTCTAAGCCCCTGAAATAATCTACAACTAAGACATTACCAGAAAATGGGAATCTCTCTCTCTCTCTCTCTCTCTCTCTCTCTCTCTCTCCAATTTTTACAAGGGAAATGAACCAGTAGTTTCATAGGGATCTTGTCTATAATCAGTATCCATTTTGCATGTGCTTTATCCACTTTTTTTTTTTTTGCTTTTTTTTTTGAGAAACTGGGTTCAAAATATAAAGTTTATTCCATACATCTGAATTTCAACAATGACATTAGCGATGAATGTCTTTCCATCACCTTCCAATTTCCATAGCACTTTAACCTTTTCTTTTAAGAGGTGAATACAAATACAGTGTTTCCTTTCTCATAAATAGGCCCTGATCAGCCCCTCTGCTTTCTGTCAGAGTTTAAGTGGCACAATAAAGCGAGCGAGGTTCAACTGTTCAAGTCGCCACTCAATGAATGAATGGAGTAGCAACGTTGATCCTCCTTCGGATCAACAATCAATGGCTAAATGTCCATTGCTTTTTAACCAAATTACAGTGATGCCCCATGTAAAACAGCTGGAGTGAGGACAAGGAACTGGTGGCGTTGGTCTCCTTGGCCCTTCAAAAGAAGGAAAAGCAGGAAAATTAAAGTGGAGGGAAAAGAAGAAAAATAACACACTCCCAACATATCTTCCAATGCTTTTCTCTCCTTTTCATGCCTCCTCCCCTCTCTGTCCTGCTCTTTTGTTTACCAAGCTCTGCAGCCAGCAGTGAGCTTCTTCAAAAAAGTGACCCTTTCCTCCCTCCTCCATTCAACACAAAAACAACAGTGAAATAAGAAAACCCCATTCCTCTTAAGGAAAATAAAATAAGAAAAAAAAAATCAAATTCATCATCTCTATTTTCCACTGTACATTTCTTATTGCACATAATACCCCTCTCACTTGAAATCTTTTGGAAGAGGAACTCCCCTTCTGCCCCCAACTCACATTTACTGGGTCATCCCAAAAAAGATTTAAAAAAAAAATTTAAATCATAATCCGAATCTCCCCACCCCTTGACATATACAAATTCCGCAAGGCTGTGCCAGCTTCAAAATTCAGCCCAAACATCAACTGCCACTCTGCATTTCCTGCTTCACACTCTCACAGTGGGTCAGCCTATAGTCCATAAGATTACATGGACCTATATCCAATACGGGAGCAATACCCATGCGGAAGGAACTCAGATGACTCTCCCAACTTCCTCCTTAGCCATGATTGGCAGAGATTTTGGGAAATTTTTTTTCCTCTGTTCTCTCTTCAGTGGTGGTTTACTTGTCTTCCACAAAGATCCGGCGTATGAAATCTCGAAACCTCTTGGAGTAGAGCTTTGGATCAACAGCTGAAATAGAGGTGGGATCAGCCTGCAAGGACTTGTAGGCATGCTCTAGCTTCTTGCTGATGTCATAGTCTTGGAGAATGTCGATTATCCCAAAATAGAGGATTACTTCGCGGATTTCTCCATTTCCAGCAGGGGTGGAATCACTTCCGCTCGAATGATACAATAGATACTGATCATAATCACTTTTGCTCCCCACCTGCTCTGCCCTTGCTGGCATGTTTGAACCCAATCGTATTAAGAGCTTCCTGTTCTCATGTTTCCAGCCAGCAAATATAGCAGCAAATGAATATTCAAGGATGCAGTAATCTTCCTGGGGCTAGAAAAAAATATTTTCAAGGCATCCTAACAAGACCATGATAACAGAAACTCCCACAGAATGCCAGTAAAGCTGAAACTACCACAAGTCAACTGCCAATAATACAAAGATCGTTTTTTTCTGCTTTTTCAATAGGATCAGAAACAAGAATGAGTAGAAGACAGATTGCTTCTAACAATTGATAAATCACTTCCGACGTCATCAAAGGAATGAGCATAAATACCTAAATTGGGAACCTAAATAACCAAGGTCTCTCTCATTGCAATTTAAATAACAATAACTTTTCATCCAAGCCAGCTGTGCAAGTCAGATGGCATGGCATAGAAAGACCCACCTCTGAAATGCAATATTTTCGTGCTCTCCAAGAAAATTGAATATTTTATTTGGTCACAACTCAACAAAGTTCAAACAATGGAAAACATAGTTCTCATCCAAAGGATAATTGTCCCACCACATCCTATTATAGAGAGAGCCGTTCAGATCTCTCATATGCATCCTATTATAGTCCTAGGCATATGCCCACCTGAAATAATTTCAAATGAAGACCAGAATTTTGTACGGAAACTGCATGTTAATTTTTCTATGTAACTTTGAAATGAGGGTAAAAGATAGTTCACATTCAATAGGCAACCCAAGCTAGAACCCGTAAGATTAACGCAAAGAAATCACTAGAAAAATCATACCGGCCAGAAAGAATGCGATCCACATCACGCCCCTCTGTTCCTGAGAAATGATACTCAGATATACTTTTGTCGCCTTGATATGATTCTCCTTTGCCTGGAAAAGTGTCGAAGACCATCATTTAGACACAGAGGTTCATCACTTGGAAAATATTCTAGGTTGCATTTACTTCCATCCATCATAGGGAGCCCAAACGTAAGCAAGGGAGCAAAAGAACTTACAGGAAAAGAGTGGCATCCCCATCTTATCCACTGAAAGGTCATCGCGAAAATGAAGACCCACCAATAAACTGTAATCCATGATCCTCTCTGCTTCTAAGAACTCGCAGTCCTTATCAATTTGTCTGAAAAGAAAAAAAAAACCCATGATAAGCATTGTAAAACAGAAAGAATACACAAAACTGCTTCTGACATATTGCAATATAAATTTGAGTGCATGGAGAAAGATGCTCTCCTACCCCATGAGTTCTTGGTACCAAGCCCGCTGCAAGCGAAACACAAAATTGAGGTCAAGGTCTTTGAGTGTTGTAGTCTCATCAATCTCGCACTCGGACTTGTCTGTTGTCCGGCCATGTGAGGACCCTTTCAGATCAAATCGCCTGTGAATTCGATATTCTGAGCAGAACAAATTGCCCATTACAATGAACCGAACCTGATTTATCAACCAGAGAAGCATAAATGGAGAGCAAAAAATCAATGTCCAAACAGCGTCAAACATACAAATCCCCGTTGCAGGAAATAAATATCTTATACCACTACCACATACCTTCTGACCTCCAACTGGTTTAACACAATGCACGCCAAAGAACTTGGTAACAAGAGAGTTCTCATACCGACAAACATGCTCATAGTAACTGGGAAGCATCCTAAGAAGTACCTGAACATGGTCATCAAGTAGGTTGTGAATTTGAACCCAAAATTTGCATGTTGATTTACAAATACAAAAAAAAATAGCACTAGTTAATGGATTGAATTAGATGCATAACTCAATGTATCCCAATATATATATATCCAGTCCGAATATTCAACTCAAACGCAAATCTATCAGCATTTGAGAGGAAATGGTAGGTTTATCTAAATAAAAGAAGAACAGTTACACATTGCTGGTTTCTCTGCATTATTGAGACTCAGTGTATATGTATGCCTGAAAAGTGAGATTTCTGGAGAGCTCTCTAACCTTCACTTCAGATTTCTTCACGGTCTTTATCATGAACTTATCATCCTGGGTCAGGTAAAAGATGCTCCCACTCTTCCCTGGGGAAGAAAGCTCTCTCAGTGCATCATCCCCGCATATTGCCAGCATATAATCAGCTGGGTCTATCCCAAACAAGTGCCTCAGCTGTCTGAACACCCACCAAACGCACCATCACTATAAGCAAGAGTAGAGGCATCCAAAAGAAATAGGAAGAAAACACATATATACATAAAACAGAAATCCAAGCAATCTGAATTCAACCAAACAAACACCTGAAAACCATGGGGCAGTAATCCTTCCATCTGAACTCCCCAGACTGATGTGGGGGTGTGACCTTGGACCCTTCAGGTGGGAACCTCGTCCAGAACTTCTCTCTGGGATCAAAATCTCCAGGCCTAAGACCCCTCACATGATTTGAAGAGTTTCCAACTGAATACCTACAGAAATCAAACAGCCCCAGATCAAAGAATACCCTCAACATCATCATCATCCAATATGCAAGTGGCAAAAATTTTCCCAGCTGAATACCAAAAAATCAAACAATCCCAGATCTTACAACACACCCCCAATATCATCATCATCAAATGCAGGTAAGAAAAGGGGTCATTCTAAAATCAAAATACCTGATACCCATTTGCAGATTGATCATCAGATCGTAGTTCTTATGCCCCTTTGAGATCGTCTGACCGGGCTTCTTCACATCATTGCTGAAGTAATATGGGCTCCGGCGCTGCGGCGAGAAGGCGCTCCCCCGATCCGGCGTCGTCCCGTCGTTGTAGAACATGGAAGCCTCCACATTGTCGATGATGTCGCAGGTGATATCGCCCGCGTCGCCGTCCGACTCCCAGATGCAGATTCGGGGGAAATTCCGGTCGGTCAAGCTCCCTCTCGCCATCCCGTCGACCGAAGATCGCTTCCTCGACGGCGAGATCAAGGGGCTAGATCTCACATTCACCATATCCTTTCCGATCGACGCCGAGTAGAACGTCCCCTGCAGCTGGTGGTCGGCGTCCTTGCTCCAGCAGCCGACGACGTAGCAGCTGCCGTCCGGCCACCTGAACACCCCGTTCCCCTTCGGCACGCCGTTCTCCCACTGCCCGTCGTACTGGTTCCCGTTCGCCCAGATCAGGACGCCCCGGCCGGAGAGGACGCCGTTCTTCCACTCCCCGTCGTACTCGTTGCCGTTCCTCCACACGTACCGGCCGTGCCCCTCCGGCAGATTCCGGCGCCACGTCCCCTGGTAGAAGTCGCCGTTGGCGTAGCATTTCCGGCCGTACCCGTGCTTCCGGTCGGAACTCCACGATCCGGTGTAGGTGTCGCCGTCGGAGCCGGTGAAGGTGCCGTACCCGTCCATCCGCCCGGCCTTGAACTCGCCCTCGTAGGTGGCGCCGGAGGGCCACGAGAACTTTCCCCGTCCGGCGGCCTTGCCCCTCCGCCACTCCCCCTCGTACATGCAGCCGTCCTTCCAGAGGTACTTCCCGGTGCCGTGGGGGGCGTTTCCGGCGAAGGTGCCGGTGTAGAGGTCTCCGTTGGGGAGGAGCTTCTCGACGCTATGGTGGCGATCGGCGGCGATTTCGGCTGTCGGAGTGGGGGTCACGCGGCGGGAGGAGGCCTGAGATCGGGTGCGGACCACTGAAGCTGGTGGTACGGCGACCACCAAAAGGTCTCCTTCCCTTGCTCGTTCGTCCTTCCTTTTCTCCGCTTTTCCTCCTCCTCCTCCTCCTTCTTCTTCCGAGTCTTCTTCTTTCGTTCTGCCGCTGCTGTTATTGCTCTCAGCTGAGTCACCGTCTTCATGGCCTGAAGACTCGCGCATTCTCGACTCAGCTCCGACTCGGAGGTACCATCTCTCTCTCTCTCTCCCTCTCTCTGCCTTTCCCACACACAGATCTCTCTCTGTCCCTGAATCGGAGCCTTCTATTTCTATCTATGGCCTTGTAACAAACAGCTGAAACTAACAAGTAAGAAAAAAAAAAATAAAAGAGTGGAAGACGAACAGAGTATGAAAGTTTAAAGCTTTGTCTGTGAGAGAATACAAGAAGAAGAAGAAGACATATGAGAGAGAGAGAGAGAGAGAGAATGCTTTTTTTTTTTTTTTTCAGTGTCTTGGTAATGTTGCTGCAAGGAAGGGAAATATACCCCCCAAATAGCTCTTTTGCATTTGAAGTTCAAATGACTTTTATGCCCTTGCATCCATATTCAGTGAGTGACTCAGTGAGTTGACTTCATTGTTAATGTATACCCAGAGAGATTACAGGGGTGTGGGTGTGTTGCAATGTCATGTGTTTTAATGGAGATTTTCTCATTGAAAGGCCCCTTACTTGTTTTGGCTAGTTTATAGTCAATTCAGTTATCAGCCAAATCCATAGTGCTTCAGATAGGAAGGATTCGCTGCTAAATTTATCTGAGCTTGAAACTAAGAGCTATGATCATAATTTCGTTTGTGTTGGGCTATGGATAACAATTAAGCCGAAGGTTGAATATTTCTCTTTGCGTAAATTAGTGAATGTCATAAGAAGTGTTGTTTGGTGCAATATTTTGAAAAAAGAGTGAAAACAAAAATTCAAATGATGATAATGTGAACAGAGTAGGAATGCAAGATTTCTTTCTCCTTTTAGAAACAAAAATCTAGAGGACATGGAATCCTCTTCTTGCTTTTATACATGTTTGCATCAATACTCCAAATAGGGTGTGGATTAGGGTTTGGTCAAACATCACATTCACTAAATAATCAAAACTCTTAGATTAGAGGAGTACATTCCAGGTATAACAATGTTATGGTTGAATTTTCTTTATCGTGATTTAATCTGACTGTGACTAATGGTCACATATTTATTGTCAATGGGAGTGAGCGTGTCAATTCGTGGGATCACCACTCATCAGTGTTTGAAAGTTTAAATTGATCACCGGTGGGGTACCATTGTTTTATGTTAATACCAGAAATGGGGTTTTAGTGACTTTACCCTGCAATCACCCGGACTATGGCTCAATAGATTAGATCTTTAAAAAGATAGTTAAATAAAAAGGAAATATATATGATTTCCCAAATAATAATAAAAAAAACTATAAATCAAAACCTACACAATGGTGACGTATTCATGCAGATACTTCCACAAGTGGATTCAACAACACCACATAGTGGGGTCAAAAGGTATCCATCAATTTGATTTGTTCTTTGGATGATAGTAGCAAGGGCATGAATCTTGGAATATCAGAGGAATGAATCAACCAAGGGTGGGTGGGTGTGGGTGGTAGATACATATGCCCACAATTTGAGCACAAGGAAGTTCGATGCCCTCTCCACTTATTCTTCTGTCTTCACTAGGACATACGATTAGTATTTTGTCACAAGTACATTTTTAATTTAATATAAGTAGTACACCTAGACTAATGTCTTCTTTTTAGTTGCTTTTCAAGTAGTTGCTTTGTTTGATCTCTTAATGAATTTGATTTTCTTACCAAATTTTTTTATAATAGAAAGTATAAGATAATTATCCTAATCATATGCTTCCTACCTCCACTTGAGGCCACATTATCCTTCATCCAAGTTTTTCATTTATCACATTTTTTTTCCTCCATTGTGATGACGCATTTGCTATAAGTTTATAAAATTAGAGTAATGGGCACCATTGGATTTTATCAAAATAATATTAAATTTTTAAGTTAAATCATAAAACGTTCTTAGACATTCCACTTGTAAGAGGCCTATCAATGCTTGTGAAGGAATTTTAAGGAAGGCCAAGGTCATCGCATGAAAGGATTGATGTGCCAACCTAAAGGAAAGGCATAGTGATATACCTCCACAAAACAAAACAGAAATGGAAACCATTCCCTTGTGGGGCCTCATAGAGTATCCAAATCCTAATATTCAGGATAAACTTAAATTACTGTCGAATATGCGCATGCATATGATCGTTCATGGGTTTACAAAACTGTGTAAGCCTATTTGTGTGGAGGGATTTTTTTTTTTTTTTCTCTTTTGAGTGTGAACCACAAGTGATGCAAACTTTTAACATTGGTGTCGAATTATGTCTTTAAAGCATTTAAAATTCTCAATTTAAAAGCTAATTTCTTGAAAATCAATCTCCAAAAAAGACACTTTTGGCATTTGAAATTCTTTAGAATGTCAACTTTCAAGTGTTGGACTATACTTGAAGCCATTTGGAGGGGACGACGTGATATAAAGAATTCATAAAACCTCCCTTGACACAAATCCTCACAATTCCTCTAACTAAACAGGCCCTAAAATTATCAAAATTGGATGCCTATCAATTCATCTCCTCCCACGATGATTAATGGACATATAGGTCATGTTCCAGTTTAGTGATGGTCTAGCTGACTTGAAAATCCTCCATTTTACAAATCTTCTATTCATACATCATTGCCTGCATGTCGATCCCGCTGCTTATTATATGGAATATCTTTTTTTCCCATGAATAAAAATCAGTGGCATTGAATGTTGCTAGTATATGATTAGAAATGGTGATTAGGAACGGCTTGCCAAACTTAAATTGGCCTTTCATTGTAATTAAGCGCCCATTAGGCTTTTAGGTCCAGTTTGTTTCAAAAACGAGTTTGGGCAAGTTCTTAAGGCCTGCGTCAGGCCTAAAGAATAAGCACAATAAACACAAGCCCCCGGGACTTCTACGTCAATCAATCCTCATTAGTTAGGTCTGATATTATTGGCCCTTCAATTACTATATAACAAATGACATCATATTATCGTTCATTGATAGGTTAGACATAGTTATTTTCAGCCTTTTTAAACTAAACAGCTTTTGTTTTATTGATTGTGCAGCCTATCCAACCTAGCATTATATATAATGACTTATATTACAAGAACAAAACAGGAAATAAATTAAATTCACTTTGCGTGGGATGACTTCTATTTTACAGTTAAACTTGAAACTAAAAGAGATTTAAGTTCTTTATCTAAATAGAATTAATTTATCATTTACCAACTTTTTATTATGTCAAAGGCTAGTTCGGCTTTAAATGTGAATAGCTGCCAAGGGAAAGGGGTAGAGCGAAGCAGATGCAAATGAAGGTAATGAGATCGGATTTGAAGATGTTTAACTTATTTGAGGAGGATTGGAGAAACAAAATTCATATGGCCTACTTTAATATAGTTAGGACAAAGTTTTGATGATGATAATACTATGTCAAAGGCTAAATTTAGGAATTAGATTTAACATATAGTCCCACTAGGTTAAGTTTAGAGTCTAGTATGGAGGCCACTTAGGCCGATTTCCCTTAGTCGTCCTCATGAAATGATCTACCCACCACCATCATCAAAACAGTGGTCATCATCCCAAAGACTGCTAGTGTGTCTTTGGTGCTTGCATATAACCGTGTACCTTTTCTTTGGTATTCACAATTTTAGCATGGTCTCTGGCATTCTAGATGTGCCCGGCATCAAACTGTTATTTACCAACGAAAGATTGTACTGTGAGCCAATACGTATCACTCGGTTATTCCACCCTTCTGTTTTTTGTAGGTAATGTAGACTTCATTAAAAGAAGAAGGGAACACAAAGACAGAAAGCAGAGGGAGGAAGAAGAGAAAAATGAAAAGAGAAAA
The DNA here is from genome assembly GCA_037013555.1 of Sextonia rubra. Lineage (NCBI taxonomy): Eukaryota > Viridiplantae > Streptophyta > Magnoliopsida > Laurales > Lauraceae > Sextonia > Sextonia rubra. The sequence goes on along the minus strand of JASUAD010000013.1, from coordinate 55,093,604 downwards.
ACAGGGATCCTATGTTTTATGAAAGTAAAATAAGATATTCAGTATCCTCATTATAGCTTTTTGAAGCTTTTAGGTTTGAACACCAGTATCATGACTGATGCAAGGTCTAAGTTCGTACGGGATGACATCCTATATATGAGCTAGCTAAAAATCCTATATATGAAGTAAACCTTATCTAGTTTCAATTTAGAGACATAGCTTTATATATATATATATATGGGAAAAAAATCTTATGAGAACTAGTTTTTTCATTTTTTATGAGAATTCTAGGTGGGCTCATCTATCATCCAATTCAAATCTTACAATACACATGGATCCCCCTGATAGTCACTTGCACCAAGTTTTGGTTAAATTTGAATTTACTAGGCCATTGGATTGACTGTGTACAAATCCGAATGGATTGAATTTGTGGGCCATGGATGAAGGAGTTAAGGACATATGATTGAGGCAAAACTTAATATGTGGGTGATCTCACATAAATCTTTCTATTCTCCTAGTCCCATCTCTAAATGGGACCCACAAGTGGGCCCATAAAAAGTTCTCATGGTAAGTGTGTGAGAACAGTTCTCACAGAATCAAAGCCCATATATAAATAGGAAAATAATCTTATGAGAATTAGTTCTCACCACTGTTTTGTGAGAACTCTAGGTGGGGGTCTATCTATCATTCAATCCAAACGTCGCAATACACAAGGGGCCCCTTGATAGTCACACGCTCCAAATTTTAGTTAGATCCGAATTTATTAAATCGTTTGATCGACTGTACACCGATTTGAATGGAATGAATTTGTAGGCCACGGATGAAGGGGTTAGAGACATGTGCTTGGCACAAAATTTGTTATGTAGTGTAGTCCTGCATAGGTCTTTCGATCCCCCTAGTCTTATCCCCAAATGGGACTCACATGTGGGCCCAATAAAAAGTTTTCATGATAGGTGCAGGAGAACAGTTTTTACACGATCAAAGCCCACATATATATATGAGAATAATCCTATAAAAACTAGTTCTCACCATTTTTTTTTTGTGAGAACTCTAGGTGGCGCCCATCTAATCATCCAATCCAAACTTTACAATATACAGGGACCCTGCTGATAGTTACTTGCCCCAAGTTTCGGTCAGATCCGAATTTATTGGATCGTTAGATCCACTGTGGACCAATCTGAATGGAATTGAATTTGTAGGCTATGTATGAATGGGTTAGAGATATGATTGGGGCCAAACTTGATATGTCGGGTGGTCCAACATAGATTTTTACATTCCTCTAGTACCATCCCCAAATGGGACTCACAAGTGGGCCCTATAAAAAGTTCTCACGGTAAATGCATGAGAATAGTTCTCTCACACACATATATATATATATATATTGACAAATATCTACCGATTTATCAAATAGTAAGAGTGTGACCACCTCCCATTTATAGATGCATCAATTGTTAGACCATTTTGTATAGCCGATATGGCCCATATTGCTATATACTGAAACAGATTTTCTATCAGTTATAATCAATTGAAGCCTTAGTCCTCATAGCCTTGGACTTAGAGAAATAAGGATTGAAACAATATAGTAGGGCTTAGCTCACGAATTAAAAATTAGAGCTCACAGTATATGGGATGTGCCAATAATTTACCCAAATAGTAGTCGGTTCCATTATATGATTAATCATCTAATAAAAATGTAATTAATGATAAGGCCTACGTTTGGGGTAAGATTTATATATCAAACAGTCAATTCTATAGTAGGATTAATTCCTATTGAGGTAGAATTTTGGAACAGCCCATTAACCCCAAAGGTGCTAATTTTAGGCTGCTTTAATTTTCACTTGGTAAGTCTCACTGTTGAGTTCCCATCTTCAATTTATCATTTCCAAATAAGTCAAAAGCTTCAGAGGAACCGGACTCCGTAAATTCACACCAATGCAATCAACACACATGCTGATCTGCATCACCCAGGCATGTCCACTTGTTTCCTAGCTACTTGTATGATGGTACTTAGAAACCGAATGGACGCTGTGTTTGGTGAAGACGTTGATAGAAGCAGAAACCTTTTGAGAGCAGTGCTGATTTTTCTCCATAGCAGATCTGCTTCACATTGGAAGGCACGGATGATCTTCCTACTGGAGATCTATTTGAGCATGCCCCAGTTTCTGTGGGGCCCATCGATCCAACTGTCCCATCAACAAAAAATGGCCCCTACGTTTTAAGAGAACAAAGAAACGTGGAGGGTGGTGAAGGCTTTTTGTTCACACCCATCTCAGAAAAAACAATGGCTAGGAGAGGATCATGAGGTTGCCACCCTAGGAAAACGACGTGGATGCCTCTGCTCTATGGTCTGGTGGTGTTGGAAATGGAAGCGATGGGTCCAACCAACTTCATCTCAATGGCGTAGGAGTAGGTTGCTTGGTTGTTGGCCACTAGGAGCCCACAAGACCAGACCTTACAAATTAATAATCCGGCGGTCCACTGGTCGGATCCTTCACTTCAATTTCAGTCCAACATGAATTGTTCGATATCTGAAGTACAAGTTTAATTCTAATAAAATAAAATGTCAGCTCTTCAAAGGCTACTTAAAGTCCAAATCCTTGCAAACTTCCATGTACAAGTTTTCCCTCACTCTCTTAGATCACATTTGTGTATAATCGCGGAAATCAATTCTACAGTATTTTTCCTCTTCGTCGGGAAAAAAATTTCATCCCCATCCCCGCAACCCACCATGAAAGGCCTTTTTGCTTTGAGGATTTATAGAAAAGTGGCTGCTTCAAATATGAAATTTGCTATAACAAAGAAAACCTTTTTAGCTTTTCATGCTTTTTTTTTTTGAATTTTTTTGGTGTGAAAAACCATGTATGCAAATATGCCCTTAAAAGTATCTAAGCATTTTACAGGGTCAATTAGAGAAATACATTTAAAATGGCTTGGAAATGTTCAATGTAAACCAACAATGGCACTAATAAGAAAAAATTTGATTATACATGTTGATGGCTCATCAAGGTAAAAAGAAAAACCGTGAGGACGTATATGGAGTAAGTAAAAATATATATGAAAAAACACAACTTATCTCATGTTATTATTAAAAATAGATTATAATGGAAAAACAAAATTCATATAGTCAATTTCAACATAGTTGAGATAAGGTTTTGAAGATAATGAGTTAATAGTGAACTCTTTCTTCTAAGCATTATACTAAAATTCTCATTCATTTGATATTGCCATCCATTCAATTTCTGATCGTTAAACGAACAATCCCATCTATTATTTAACCTTAAATTGAAAAAGTTGCAAAGTTCAAACTTGTCTGAATTTGTCTATTAAAAAAAGAAAAAAAAATCTTTGTTAGAACTTAGAACCATAAACAACACAAGAATAATGAAAAGTGAGCACCACAATCCACCTAGATGGATACATTTGAGATTCGAGAGGATGGTGGCTCCATACCAATTGGGAGCAAGGTTCCAAGATTCTACTTGTATGTCACGAGCATGTGGTCTTGTACTGCCTCCCCAAACTGGGTACAGGTTAGACTGGAACATTAGAAATTCAATTCTTGTCTTCAATTGGCAAACATGTTATGGAACGTATGCCTCGAGCTTGCTAGGGCTTCTCCACTAATTCTTTTATGCCTTTTCCATTAATTCATGCCTTCGTTCGTACTACTTCCTCAGATAAAGATGGCTCATAAATTCACAGAAGAGTATATATAGTCTAGGGCATTAGATCAATGAAGGGGATGACTCTTGGCCCATACTCCCATTAGAAAAGCCAGCAATGCACTTGCAGAACATGCATTATACATCTCACATGTCTTAATCTAAACTGTTCATCCTAACATGTTCATTTGCTGCTACTGATAACACATTCTACCCACAAAATTAGCGATAACAAAGGTTTTATCAATAGAACAACTGAAACAATGTTTCAAATGTTTTGGAAAGTATAGTGAACAACAACAGCAAATGGTTTTTTTTTTTTGTCTAAAAAGATTTTATTTTATTAATCAAAGGAAGGATTACAACAGATAAAGATTTTATGAATGTACCCATTTAGCTTTTGTTTGTCTGTATTAAAAGCAAGAAATAGATAATTGCAGACGACCCCCTTTTATTTTCTTAAAATGTTCAAAATGCCATTTGATTTTCCATTAAATTTTTTATACTGGGCTTATGCAACATTAGACAAGTGTTTTTTTTTTTCAAAAAGACAATAAGGGACTTATTTATTACAAAAATCTTATTTAAAAAAAACTATTTCATATTCATATTTTTTTATTGGTTATTAAAATGGTCAAAGAGAAAAAACAACCAAAGTAATGGATGAAGGACACACATCGAGAACTCATCAACCCCGTTTTCTATGGGCTTTGCCAATTTGAGAATTCTATCTATCTTGATTTTTGCTATCAAGTATCTTCTTCGCGGGACCCACCTTGACATTTTCTTACCAAATAGGGAAAAAGTGTATACTTTTTGGCCTTATGAACTGGCGGGAAACTGTAATGTACAGCTACAGCTACATACAGAAAGAATAGTAATAGCGAGGTTTGCATAGTCTAAGCTCCCAAAAAAAAAAATCACAAACGGCTCTTCCTATTTTGGAACGAGACCCATTACAGTGAGGTTTGATTCAGCCCAATAGAGAGAGAGCGCACCAGGGCTAGCATTATTTCACTCATACTTAAATTCACTTCACTAATAAAATAAAGTGAAATGTCATTTAAAAATACAATAAACTAAAAGAAGTTGTATCAAAGTACTACATTTCAAAAAAATTTTCTAACTTTTACACTAAAAAGTTAAAAAGCAATATTCACGAGCCACCAAATGACAAAAAATTATTTATTTTTTACACAAAAAGTTAAATAGATTTTGTCTCAAGTCACTATAAATAGAAAGTTGTCATATTATGATCATATTCCCTATCATATTTTTATTCTCTTTTGTGGTTTTACCTCACCACACTTCACTACACAACATATTTAAAGATACCATAATATTTTGTAGTGGTTGGGAAGTCTAGTATTAGTCTTAAGGTCTACACTTTGAATCCTTTTAGATGCCTTAGGTAATGGTCTATGTTCTCAGAGTTTTACAGTTAGCCTTGCAACATTGTGTGGTGGCGTCAGGGTGCCCTATTACAAAAAAGAAAAAAAGGAAGTATTTTTACAAAAATATTCATGCACAAGAAACCCCAAACCACAAAACTCATCCAAAGTATCGATGCTCTGCAATGGTCACATATAATCATTGTCATATTTTATTATTATTATTTTTGCATTTAATTGGGGAGCATCAAACTCGCCGCTGAGGGGTGAGTCCGATGGTTCACTTCTTTATTTACATCTCTCCCTCCAACCCATTGATCCACTAAGTCATTCACTTATCCGCACAAAACAAGAGAGAGAAACAGAAGAAATGGAGGACTCTTTGAGGCTATCCAACAGAGGAAACGACCGACGGAAAAAGAGCTTAGCTTTTTCCTTTTCCTCTTCCTCTGCTGCAAGAGGAAGCAACATGAGATATCGACGTGTGCGTCGTCGTCCCTTGGGCTAGTATGCAACAGAGATTCGAATCCCCAAGTCTAAAGAACTACACTGGGTTGGTACCTTCGACACCGTAGAGGAAGCCACTTGCGCCTATGACCGCGCCGCACGAGCCATGAGCTAGTTGGAGGAAACGTTCAATTGCTGCAGGTTGGAGAGCCGGAGGTTGCGAGTAGGACCGGAAAACCAGTTCATCTCGAGGAAGAGCAAAGCGGAGCCGGGTGAGATTGTTGAAATTTGGCAAGAGCTGACCTGCTGAAACCATTTCCGATGAGGCTGAGCTTTGACGATATTCGATAGCTAGAAGATGGATCGCTCTTTTTTTTTTTTACTTCCAACAAAAGCATCGGACTTGATTCAGAGCTGCGAGTTCGTTACTTTCCAATTAATTGCTAAAAAAAAAAATTTATCGTAGTGGTCATATATGACAATTACCATGCACCTACACCTTAGATAAGGTTTAAGAATTATGAATCCCCTTTCATATTTTTTGGGTAAAATCCTCAAATAATAATAATAATAATAATAATAATAATAATAATAATAATAAGTTATCAATTCTTTGTACTTATTCGTGGGCCCCACATGGGCATTGGCATTCTTTTTGGACTCTGAAGTTGCTTCTCCTCCACCCCACATGACCATATTGTTTGATCTCATACGTTAATCATTTCACGTGTTGACATGCCTACTAGCTTATTATTATTATTATTATTATTATTATTATTATTATTATAAAGAGGGTGTTCCAGCTTTCAACCCTTTGGGCCAGACTGAGTATATCTTTTATCACCTTAGTGTGGTAAAACAACTCAAACCCACAATATCTAAAAGTATACCAATCTTAGACTGGTCTACTCCTTGCATTAGTCATCTAAAATTTGGATCATTCGAGAGAGATTTGCATTTTATACATGGGATATTAAAATGAGCTCTCAATATGCAAAGTTTACATACTTCAATAGATAAAACATCTAATATGTTTGTATGAAAGTGCCAATTTGACATTAGTAATCATATGTGTTTAGTTGTATTGGGGTTTTTCACATTTTTTTTCCAAAATCCTTATAGATCTAAGATGTGAAAGTGTTTTGAGGTTTATCACTTATATAAGAATATTAAATGTTTTGAATAATGAAGCAGAGGCCCACAAAAGTGTAGATCTATAGCTTGAGTATTTTTTTATTTTCTTGTGTGTTTTTGTATTTGTATATTTTTTTCAAATTTATGAAGATGTAAGATATGAAACTAAACATAATTGGGTTAGTTCAATAAAAAATCTGAATGATTCCAAACACAATTTTAAGGCTCCTGTCATGCGAATGCAAAAAGATGAAGAGGATTGATTGATTTTGGCTCTACGACCCATTGCAGTGGTGATTACATGGACACCTCTTCAAAGTATGAGTTATAAAGTGATTTCACACTAAAAGCCTATTGATTTGCATTATACAAACTTTAGTGACATGAACACCTGGTTTGGTGGAACCTGGATTAAATGAGGAATTCCCCAGGCTGAGCGTAAGCCTGGGGAGCTGGCCTTACAAGAATTTAGATTCAAAGTGTTTGCTTGAGGGTGATTATGAGTGGATCACTCACAAACCATCATATCATATGAAATATTCATAGTCCACCACATCACCCTCATAAATTAGCAGGCTCCTGCACTGATGGCCACATCTAATTGACCCACTCTTACTCGGCGTTCCAGACGTTCCGGACTCACTCTGGTGTAGTCATTCAGCCGAACCCATTCCTGAAATCCGAAAGCCCTAAAATAAATTAATGGCATCAATAGCTTTCCATGTACAAAGATTTCATGTCTGTTGAGACTGAAGCACTGATTGATTGAAAGTGCATAAGACAAGTGTTTCCTCTGTTTTCTAGGTGTGATCAATTGTAGGGCCTGCACCTCCTCTCTAGTGAAATTGGGTTCCTGGCAGGGCACAGAAGGCTAACTCACTGGAGTGGCTAAAGGAAGTGTGCTCCACGCTAACAGCTGATCCTGTATCTTCCTCGTAAATAATTCTATCTATCCATCAGTCCGAGTGTCATGTCGGTAGCTCTGCGGCTACGGACTTGATAGAAGGTTTTCTTAAACTTACGAAGATCCAAACCTTTCAGGTACCCTAATCTTAAATCAGCAGATGACGACCTTGTTGGCATATGTAATATGGGGCATGGGCTAAAGTGGGATTACAAGGAAATGGGCCTCAAGTAACTAAAGAGAGATTACAAGGATATGGGCCTCAAGTAACAAATAAAGTGCCCCTCGCTTGCAAAAACAATCTAGATTAATTTGATTATTGAAGTATCACTAAATTTAGATCCACAGGTGTTTCTTTGATTTTTAATTTTTGGGTAGAAAGGCAATTCTAATATAAAGAAGCAGAAAGAAAACAAGGGTGGAGAAAACTTAAGTTACTAAATGCCTTAATGCTTATCATTAATATAAGAATCTTAAATGATTCATGTCATGATTTGGAGGCTAATAAAGTGCAAAAAAATCAATCAATGTCTCGGGGCCCATAAACTTTGTTAAAACATGGGACAACACTGGGTAAAACCTTGATTATTAGTGATAGGTAAAGATAACATTTATGATGACAAAATGGGCAATCCCCACCCAATGAGACTAGAAGAGCCCATTAGTTACAAACCAAAAAATCATGATCTCCTAATTTTACACACATGAAACACATTACCATAGGAAAATGTGCAATGCCTTCCCCTTATGATCATATCTATCAAGATCACCATTTTTCATATGAGCAAATTAGTACGTCTAATGATTTTAGGTGTGTTTGGACTTGGTGGATTTCTTTAAGAAAATCTCAAAATCTTTAAAGATTTAAGATATGAAACTAAACACCTTGATGCTTATCATTAATAAGAAAATTTTGAATGATTCATATTGTGAATTGTGGGTCCATAAAGTGCAGATAAATAAGTGAATGTCTTGGCCCAATAACTTTGCTAAAACATGGGGCAACATCTGAACTGGTAAAACCTTGATTATTAGTGATACGTGGGCATCTGGCCGGTAACACTAGCAGCTGCTACCTATAAACCCTCAAACTGCACACAATGTTGGGGCAGTCCAACCCCTGTAAGGTCAAATTGGCATATCATCACATCATGTCCAAACCAATAGGACCAATCTCTGACAGGCAAAAATCCGGAATCCACCAATTCGTCCAACTATAGATTTTCTCAACCAGAGCACGTTTACATCATGCCATTTTCCCCACAGCACATCAAGCTGCTGCCTCTGCCAAATTGAACTCAGATCAGTGTATCGTCTTCAACTCCAATGCCCCTTTAGTCAGGAAGTCGGCTCCTGTTTTTCCAATCCCATTTTCAATTCTATTCCTCATCTCCTTTGCAACATGGACTTGGGCACATTTTACTCAAACCCAACTTCAGGTGCACACGTTTCTTTTCTGGCATATTTGGAAAACTAGAAAGAGGGGATCACTTCAATCTAAAATCTACTTCCCTTACCACCAGTTTTAATGAACTTTGCACTTTGTAAGAATTTCATCTGCAGAACCTGAAGGCCATCCTCAATCCCCTCATTAGTTTCACCCCAAGGTGGATGGTGAAATAAATAGCATGAAATTACGACCCTATTGTGGTGTACTTTAGGTGGCAGAAACTTCCTGGAATTAGCATGCCTTTAGGGAACAGCAGGGCAGGGCAGGGCAAGGCAGTAGGGTTATTTTGGCCATTGTGGAACGATTGGAATCTGCCTGTTCTCAAGTTTCAAGTGGACTTGATGCTCGGAAGGTTCTTTTCTAGTGTTTTCAATGTGACAACAGTTGATGTTAGATAAGATCCAACCAGTACGTCATAGTGATCTTATTCACTGTCCATCATCATTATTTCCACCAGGAGAGATATCGAACATCCACACGTCATTTCAATCTCAGAATTAATGGCAAGCAGGACACAATTAGAAGCGCTTAGATAAGTACGAGCACGAAATGCATATTCTATCAAATTAATGTGGTTGAGCATTGCAACATGAGAGAGGACCGGAGGATGGATCTAGCGTGGATATGGTTAATAGCCCATACCTGTTTTGTTTAACAAATGTGTGGCCGGGCCCCTTTTGGTCCACGACTTCAGTGTGGATAATGTTTTGGCTTGGTAGGAAGAATGAATTGAATGGATAGATGATATGCTCAATCGATTCTCCCCAATCCGAGACATTCTCATGATAAACGGAAGCGGGTAGTAGTCATTTGATTTTGATGGGCCATCTTGTGGGCTAGAAACGACTAGGTTTCTGGATGTAAAGTACTTTACTTTCAATTGTGTCATGTCTCTTGCAAAAGGGGGGTGTTAGTCTTATATTCTAAGATGTAGCTTTCAACTCTTGTAATGGAGATTTGGCCTTTGGCTTTGCTACTTTTTTTAATGGTAATTTGTGAGTGTAGGTGACCTGACTCGGCTCCTTTAAAGATGTAGAAGTGAGGGCGCTTCTTTTTGTGGTAAAAGTGGAAGAAATCACGGAACTGTCAAGAGCAAGGATCTTCTCTAGAGTGCTCAAAGTTGTCAATACATCCAATGGGAAGAAATGCTGATCTATTCAGCCTATTATATCATACATCCAATATTTAGATAGAATTGTACGTTAAAAATTTGACATTAAACATATTCCTAGGCATATGAATAATATAGCTCATAGGCTTGCGAAGGTGGACAGCCAGCTTTTTCTTGTGGAATTCTCTCGGTTGATGATCACTCGTTTTTGTTTCTTGGCGGAGTTGTTTTATTTTGTTTCTTAGTAATACAAGTACCATTTAAACAGGAACAGGGAGAAAAGAAAAACCAAATGTGTGGGCTAGACTTTCATTAATTCGATTCTTTTCTATCAGATGCCTCCCATGAATAATCACAGGCTTAAATTTCATTTTCAACAGACAACAAATATTTATGCTGTGTAATGATGCGTAACTCACAATTCATAGTGATATTTGTGGCAGCTAAAGGGATGCTGCTGCTGTAGCAGAGGATTTGTGTCATATGAGTTACTCTAATGAGGGGTGTAAAGCAGCCAAGCTAGGCAGACCTTGAGCAAGCTCGAGCTCAAGCTTAACTGCGCGTCATCCAAACCTTGAATCCAGTTTAATTAAGCACGAGGAGCCAAGACCAATCTTGGCTTGTCCTCCCCATGCCAAGCTTAGGTTTACATATTTTGTACATGTATTAAGAAGCCGATTTTGGACTTGATGAGTTGATCTCATGCTTTAGCTCTTATGTACATTCATGTTAGTCAATCTGATTGAACTGAGTTTGAGTTTGGGCTCAACTTATCTACTCCATAGTCCACACACATATGCTGTGTGTGCACCCACGAGTGAACTTGTGTGAGTTTAATCTTCAGCTTTTGTAAGTATTTTTTTATTAGCAAATTCATAGGTTGGACAAAACTTGAGTCTATTAGTATTTTATTTTACATATTTTTTAGTATGGACAATGGTTTGAATTGCTGGATGTACTGAAGTGAAGAAATAAAAGAAAAAACGACAAATTGAAGTGATTTTCTACGGACAATATGAATTAAAAAGGTCATACCTCACAAACCGAATATTGGATATGAGCATGCGACTTGCTGTTGGAAAGCTCGTTTCGAGAGAATTCCATAGAGCCCAAGATCGCCTCAATTGGAGTTAAAACGAAAAAGTTATGACCTTTGAAAGTTTGCAGGAAAATGTTGAGATTTTTACTCGTGCATAATGTTAATCCGATCGATAGGGCAAGTGCAGAAAGTGCGCCGATTTGTAATTTTTTAGTCTGAATTGAAGGGAAACTTTCCTGTTTGATGCCAACTCCTTTCCTGATCGAATTATACTTATAAGGAATGAATTTGGGGCTATGAAAGAGGATTCTCTCTCAACTCTAATGTGTAGAACAGATCTCATTGTTTTAAGAAGATATTGCTTATTGGAGATCACCTTCTCTAGAGTTCTTCCATTGGAGAGTTGAAGGGCTGAAATTCTGCTCTAGAGATCTTTGTCTTCTATTTCTCTGAGTGTAGAAGATTGCTTTGGGGAATCAAGTACAATATTTAAAAGGCGTCTAGGTGTCTTGAATCTGTCATAGAGAATGGCAGGAGGTTGTTGCAGGAGGAAGCTGTACAAGGGAATCACAAGATTCTTAGGTCGAGGAGCAACTGGATAAGGGTTGTGAGTATTCTCTTGCAACTGTAGTATGATTCATAGTGTTTGATTCTTAGCCGTAGTTTTTTCTCAGGTTGGGTTTCCACGTAAAATCTGTGTCTTCTTATGGTGTGTGCTTGTGGTTTGATTTTTTATTTTCGCTACATGGTTGATTGTTTGCACACATATTATTAAGATTGACATTAATCCATTTTAAATGATCTCCCTCCAAAAACCTTTAGCTTCTATATGCATGTATATATTTATGTATGTTAATTTATTCCATTAGTTTGAGAAGACAAAAAGGGGTTGTTTAGTTGGACAAAAAGGGGTTGTTTAGTTGGTTGGGAACTCTGTATATCGTCGATTGCTCAGAGTTTGATCCATTAGTATGACACTCTTCCTATGTGTAGGCTTCATCTCCTCACATGCATGGGCTCTCCTGGGTGATGGGTCATCCCAGTGCCCTAGGATGGGGTGAAAAGCAAATTCCAATAGTTTGGGCTTGAGGTCCTTAACTAGACTAAGCTTGGCCTGCTCAGGCCCTAGGTCGAGCTTGGCGTTGGAGCCAATGAAATCGAGCTTGAGATTGATTTGATTAGTGACTTGAGCTCGTGCATATGCCCAACTGAGCCAAGCGGAACTATGTCATGAGCTGACTTGGCATGTTCAGACTCTCAGTTCTATCATACAAACGCAAGCCTAATATTGGTTAAAAATAAGAAACATCGGATCCAGAGTTCAAAGCTTGAAATCATGGTCTTCATAATGTTGATTTTGAAGCTGCCTATTGTTCCTAAATTATTGGCCTGGCTTGTGGGCGGAGGAGGGTCCACATATTATCAATCCTAACCGTTGGCCACCAGGATTCCCCATGAATGAGTACCTACCCGAGTCAAAAACTAGTACAGCCTTTTTTTTTTTTTTGGGGTAAAAAGTACAGCCTTCTTATATAAACTGCTGGGCCTATATTCTGCATCAATTTGTATCAGTCCAGTGGCAAAAAAAAAAACAAAAGGATGGCAGTAGGTTGGGCTAAACCCAAACCACCGTAACTCACATCTACCCCATCCCATAGTTGACCAAACCCGTGACAAGTTAATGAATTGTAATACCAAACCCACTCCTAACAGGTACTAGTTGGGTTTGTAACCAGTTAATTTTTATTTTAAAAATTAAAAACGTGATTAATCTTTTGAGGAATGTTCATATGCATCTATCTCTCACAATAAAATACGGGCTTCCAATAATTTCATCAATGGAGGGAGTGTGTTGCTATAATTTTAACATCCAGTAGGTCCTTGACAAGAAATTTTTTAATTAAGCGCACTACAATATGATCATTGAATTTGGCCCTTTTCATATGCCATTATTTGTGCACCTAGAATTACACTGTTAGGTAGGTTGGAAAGGTCCACATAAGTTCATAGCTAGGCTACATTAGCATCTCTCAGATCTTAGTACAAGGGCATCCAACCCACCTCCACAAAATGCGGGTCCAACCCTGTGGCCCATTGCTCTCTCTACAGAAATAGCCTTATTAAGAAAAATGGAATGTGGCCTTTGCTCAAGTGGGCAGCCCAAACTCGAGCAAAATATTGTTATTGAAGACTGGAGGCCCATGTCAACCCTTAGCAGCTCTGCTGCTGCTACCTGGTTAGGACATCGAGTGCCTGTTAGGAGAGCGGGTGAGTTCTAGTGCCCTATGTAAGAAAAAGAAGTATTGAAGGGCCAGATCCAACCCATAGAGGGCAGAAAGAAAAGTAGAAATGGCCCATGAAAGCCTAGCCCATTGGCTCTCTCCTCTAGTGGGATACGTATGTAATAATTGAAAATGCTGGGGACTCTGTTATCATGAGATGTTACTATATAAGCTGCAGTTAGGGTTCCTATGGCTGGGAAAAAGGAAAGGAGGTGCAGGGTCTGTTCTGGTTTTCATGGGTCAGACCTTCAATCTCTCCTTTCGGACATGGAAACAGAAGTTTAATGCCTGCAGGCCTTAATCTTTGTGGTCTGCTGGTTTGGCTCTTCTGTTACATGCATTCTTCTTATATTCTCATTCTCTTCTTTTGTAATTTCCTTACGTTCTTTTTCTTCTTTTCTCTTCTCATCTTCTCTTTGTCTTTTCTGGGTTTGTTTGAAAGGGTCCGATTTGAGGAACCCTTCTTCTTTTTTCCTGTAATACTGAATATGGGTACTCTGAATTTTGTTTTTGAAAACGACCCATCCATGGAAATTGGAATGGGGAGTTTCAGATCATTGCATCCTCTTCTCTGTACATTTATTGGACATGGGAGGAAACTGGGGAATGATGTATTGATGTTTCCATCGGCTCTACAGTCTACTGCTTGGATGGTTAGGTTGGGGAGCCATCACTTGGTATAATAAGAGGAGTTGCAATAGAAATTCCGAGTTGTTGCTTCTTAGGGTTTATTAACTATTAACTGGGTCTAAAGTTCATTTCTACCTACTCAGATTCTGCTAACTGGTGCACCTAGGACTGGCCTGTTGGAAGTTGACCTGCTCAGGGCGACGTGTTATTTGACATTTTTTCTGCATTGAAGTGTATATTTTCCACACTACTTTTTTGGGCCTATGAAGTGGCATTTTTTTATTTTTTTTATTATAGTTTTTTGCCCTATTTAGCATTTAAATGACTGAAATTTATGGTTGTTTGAAGCTCGGTCCAAGTCCAGCCTGCAATTTGCTGGAGTGAGGGCTGGAAGCGGGCTTGATTTTCTAGTGTGTTAGTTGAATGACCATGTGTGGGCCTTTGTAAGGTGTCTTTAAAAGCCTTGATTGGCCTGGCCCAACACATATGGTGCAAAGACCATAGATTTGTACAGATCGAGCTGGTATAGGTTCTTGAAGGTGCATAAAATATTAGTGGACGTTTGTGCATGACTAGTTTCAGCAGAAAAGGGGAAGCGACGAGGTGCCACTTTTTTTTTAAAGCCATCTTCGGTGTGTTTGGTGCAGCAATGAAATGGCCGATTCCATCTTCGCGCGAAAGAGGATCGAGGGGTCAATGCTGGAGGTGGCAGGAAAGGCGGTTCCATGGGAGAGGAAATGCCCAATTTTCTCTTCCACAATTTACCAAACGCACCCAAAAATTTACAAAAAAAAAATATATATATATATATATATATGTGGCCTCTAGTTGTTAGAAATTAAAAAAGAGAAAATTTCAAAACAGGCTCGAGTTTTGTCCATATTTTTAAAGAAGATAAAAAAAAAACTTGCATGTTAAATTAGAACTTAAGTTCTTCATTTAAATTTTAAATCAGAGCAATTATTCTTTTTTCAAAAAAATAATAAAAAATGTCCTTTGTCGCTTTCCTCTTCATCCTCCCAAGCAAGAAGAGGAAAGAGACTAAAGGGCTTTTGGGGGTTTTTTTAAATAGGATAATTGTACTAATTTGAAATCTAAATGAAAAATTTATGTCCTGATTTGAAATATAAAATTTTTTTTATCCTTTTTTAAAATCTGAGCTAAGCTTGAATCCTGTTTAAAATTTTTTTTAAAAAAAAAAAACCTGGCATCTATCAGCACTGATTCTTGTCTGAGATTTGAAAATATAGATAAAACT
Organism: Sextonia rubra; assembly: GCA_037013555.1. Taxonomy (NCBI): domain Eukaryota; kingdom Viridiplantae; phylum Streptophyta; class Magnoliopsida; order Laurales; family Lauraceae; genus Sextonia; species Sextonia rubra. Next base: position 55,078,317 of record JASUAD010000013.1, on the reverse strand, counting down.
CCATCCTGAACGCAAATTAAAAAAAAACACTGGTCCATGCTATCAGGGGCCTAGGTCTCTTGACATCCCATATATCAGCGGCTGCATTATAATCTCTGTGTCAAGAGTTCTGCTGATTGTGACTACTGAACAGTGGAGAATGAAAATGGTAAAATGTTGCCTGTCCTATTGCTACAAACATGATTCATAGAAACCTAAGCCTTGAATTAGCCTATAACACCGACTTTGGTATAAAAAAAGTAATTTTATATGGAAGCAAACCTGAGCAGTTAGTGCACTATGATAGATATGGGAGAAGACCCTGATTTTCTCTCTCTAGCTCTCATGGCACCGAATCAAAACCCAATCCACCAAGTCAACGGTCACAGGCAAGAGAATAAACAGCAATGCCAATCTGTGAATCAACGTATCTTGCAAATTTTGTATAATATATTCTAATATCTAAGTCAAAAGAATGACTCGGAAACATTGCTCAAATAGCCAAGATAACCTGCCGTGCTTCAAAAAATTATATGATAAACAAATCATAAGAGGTAGGATTTGTAATTCTAATTTAAGGGAACAACTTTTAAAGAAATTGAAATTCCTTCGAATATAAATTCTTAAAATTCTAATCAAGAAAAAGGCCCAAAATGTGCAGGGGAGATTCTTAGCCCACTTGTCTCTTCTCCAGGGATGAAGCCATTCCCAGAATGCCTCGAGATCTGAATTGAAAATACCAGGTATAAGTCCTATATTTAGACCCATTTTAATCCAAGTAGAAGTTGGGCTGCATTGATTTTGTACCGAAAGAACCAGCCATATACCATATTAGACATTTGATAGTAGGTGAGGAATTTCACTGCCCCTAGAACATGCATTCGGCATTGAGGATTTGTATACCTCAGGTTTTCACATTGATATAGGTGCTTATCCATACATATCGCTCTCTAAGAAAAATTGCCATAAGTGTGCGTTAGGCAAAAATGAGTGTTTTCAAATCTTATGGAAGGGTTTTGGACCTGAATTTTCACTAGCTCAATATTGTCGGTGATTTACAATTGCGAGTTTTACACAATTTTGTGACAAATCAGTAAAATTTTTTCTATGATTTGATTTCTAAACGTGACTATAGGGAATCCATTATCATTCCCACCATAAAATAGTGGGAGATGTAAGTATTTGGGCTTCAATTTGGACCTGGGCTCAAGCCCTTGCGTCAGTTTTGGTTCACTTTAGAACTTCAACTAAAATTTGGGTGTGGGAATGAGTTAAATAATTTGTAGGGTTGTAAACAGGTCAGTTCCAGTCCACCATAGACCTGGAACCGAAACTTATAAAGAGACGATGGACTCGGAACTAGAACCGTTAAAGAGAGGATGGACCCAGAACCAGAACCAAAACCAAAACCAGTTTTATGGATCCAAAATTGGAACAGTTAATGAGAGAATAAATTTGAAACTCGAACTGGAACTATGTATGAGGCAGGTTCAAGTCTGTGTAGAGAATGTTTAGGAGTAAAACTAACTTTTAGGAAAAATTTTCAAAAACTGAGATAATATGTTGAATTTTAGATTCACGGGTCAGAACAAAGGTGGAATGAGACCCAAAACCGTATAAAACATGGGTCTAAAAAATGGATCCAAACTCGAACCCTCCTACTTATCGGAACATAAATAAGGAACAAAATCCAATTATTATTCGGTCGGAACATTCAAATAATCAGAGAATAAGGGAATCCGTTACTAATTTGAGCCTGTATTGAAAATGACAAAAGGAAAATTGATTAGCCCCAACTTTATTCAGGGCCTTTCCCATGACAAGTTTTTGTCCAAAGCCACCCCTTTTTATCCCTACTCTTAGGGGTGTAAAAACAAAATCGAAAAATTGTCTAGTAGACCCAACTGAACTGAACCGACGGTTAACAACCATGTTTCATAGTTCGGTTACGGTTATAGTTATTATAACCGGAAAACCGTGCTTCACGGTTTGGTTTCTATTTTCAGTTTCGACTCACCATTATTAACCTTACTGAACTGTAACATGCAGTTTGGTTAACTACATACGGTTAATCGAATTGTAACATACTGTTCGGTTAACTGTTAAACCCCAATATCGTATTTTTAAATTAATTTCAACTGTTGATCTCCTATCACAGAACCTTCATAGCGGTCTAATATTCAAATTCTTTCTTAGTACGGTTAACTGTAACTGAACCATCTAATACAGTTGACCGCGGTTTGGTTTTTTAACAATTTTTTAGGATACCATTACGATTTTTAAAAACTAAAACCATATAATATAATTCGATTAATGGTTTTCTCAAAACCCATGGTTAACCAAACTGTTACACCCCTACCTTCTCTTGTGATTGAGAAGAAAATTTCGCAAAACACCCAGTAATAAATTAATGAATAGGAAAGTTTTCATACTCAATTTTGTCTCTTTGAATTTGCCAACTTTATAGACAAAGAGACTTTATTGATTAGAGATAGTAAAAAAACATCATTAAGAGAAGAAGATGAGGAGATGGATGTTCTTTATTCATTGTTTACCCTAGGCAAATCACGGATGTGATGTGGCCAATGTCTGAGGGAAAATGCAATTAGCACATGGTGTCAATTGAAGGGACGAAATCCCAAGTCCTATGAACGCTGTGGCGTTGTTTGGTGAGGGTGTCTGTTTGTGGGAGAGTCAAGATCTTTTGATTCAGAGAATCACATGAAATTTGGTGTTGCTCTTCAGTGGGACCTACTTTGTAAAAAGCTAAACTATTCGAAACAAATCTCTCCCTCCTAAGCTCTTATCAAATTTTAATCTAATAGAAGTTTGGTCTTATCAAACCTCACTCCAATATGACTGGGCCTAGTTGTTGGAATTAAAAGATATTGGTCATTAATGATATAAAATTCTAGTAGATTAAGGGCTTATTTGGTATCTCTAGCTTTTTTTTATTATAGGCCCATAAAAAATAGTGGCATTAAAAAAAGAGGCTAGAGTTGAAATGTGTGATTCATAATATGAAGATCTATTTTAAATAGACTGTTTAATTTAATGGTTGAATGTTTTTTACAAAATTTTCAAAATCTACATAGTATCAAACTTTGATATTCAACTTTATAGCAATGTTTATCCTTCCAATAGGATCTAACAATTTGGATTTCGTGTTTGAGGCCCACAAAAATTTTAAAAAATAGCAAATAATTCACTTTTTTAGTAAATATCTTAATATTGGCGATGATCCAACGGCTAAAATTCTGTATCTTCACAATCATTGACCTTATAAACATTTTTAATGGTTTGGATCGCGATTTATTGTCCCAAAAATAATAATAAAAAGGAAAAAAGGGACTGCCTATAGAATAATCCAAAATTCAGCATGTTACATCAATGATTGAAAGTTTTTCACAAATTCTTTGAGATCCACATGGAATCAAGACTTGAAAATTGACCCTATAGCCGTGTTAAGCCTTTCAAACATGCTCAATGGTTTAGATTTTGTATTTAGGGCCCACAGAATTAAAAAAAAATCAAATGGCTCAATCTTTTTTGCACATATTTTGAGATTAGTGATGGTTCAACGGCGGAAATTGGGATGCATGGCCGTTTTTTATCTTGTGCACATTTTCAACAGTTTAGATCTTCATTTATTATCTTTGATTTGAAGAAAAATAAAAAAAATATACTGGGGGTGATAACCTTTTTTCATTGTAGTAGTGTCTCTTATTTTTTGTCCCTAAGATGAGGAGATTAGTTTTGGGGCATTTGATTTTAAGATGTTTTGTCTTTATTTGTTTAAAGATAGTAGAAGCTAAAATCATATGTCGAATCCTTTTATTTTTTTGAACTCTAAATATTTTAAACATTTAGACAAAAGAGGCAAAAAATAGTGTGGCCCTCAAAATCACTTTGAATGAAGCTTTACTAAATTAAAGGCGGTGAACGAAAACCTCACTGATACTTCTAAACGCGCCTAGAACAAAACCTATGTCATGGCAAACCACTCACTTGTGGTGGGCCCAAGACTGTCTCTAAGTTTATGACACGTGGCAGACAAGAAGGTGATACCCCACTTTCATTAGTGCAAGGCGTGGGGACGGACCAGCTTTTGGTTTCACACTTCAAGAGAACAAGTCCAGGACCCTTGTAATAATAACACATAGGAAACTGCCCTACTAAGATTTTATTTGCAGGGTGCCTCCTTCAAGTTGTGGGTCAGGTGTTCCCCCAACCTTAACATTACTGTCTACGAAGCATCATTACAGGATTTATTCTAGTTCCCTGCATTTCTATGTTGACCATTTTCTTTACTCCTAATTACTCGGAACAAAAGAATTTGGAAATGCCTCAGGGGTCCCATTGTAATATCCCTCCCTACATTCTCTTAAGGGCCTGCATTTTATTTTTATTATTTTATTATATTTTTTTTAGCTACATTGGAGATTCGAACTGATACACCCTCACTCACACACTCATTTCCCTAACTAAATGAGCTATGGTCAAGGATAGACTATTTGTTTGCTAGAATGTTGCATAGACTAGTATAATTTAAAATTCTAAAAATAGCCATATCCCTAACTAGATTAAGTGATAGCTGAGGACTCTTAAGGACTACTTGTTTGATAAGATGTTGTGAATTCTAGTAGAATTTGGACTTCTAAAAATATTGCCCTTTAAGTGGAATTTCAAATGCTCATATCTAATTTAGCATTCACAATGTTGGGATTTTGAGAATTCAAAAGGCTAAGTGCTCATTTGTTAAGGGTATTTCTAATAGCAATGTAGCTTGTGCCGAGAACTTTTAATTACCAGTTTGAATCATGGGATTAATTCACAAAACTAGCACTGTAAAATGCCACTTTTGGCTTGTATAATTCTCAGAGTTTCAATTTTCTAAACGGTAGACAACAGTTGAGTATTTAGAATTTCACTTGGAAGAAAGTGTTTGGAAAACTCCAAATTCTTACTGAGGATTTTGAGAAATTTTGCAAACAAATAGATCCTAAAAGTGACTTTTCAAGTGGTTTAGTATATTCAAAATTCCACTAACAAAGCATTTTAAACGGGGACATACTCTCCAACACTCATAATTCTCGTCAGAAATACCGCCAAACAAAGAAGAAACATGGCACAATTTTTTGTGCATGTAGAAATCTTTGATATCTAGTTATTGACAGAGGAAAAAAAGCCCTCAAGATCTTGGACACTATTTTATTCAACCATCCTATAATTTTAGGTTATCATCATCATCAGCAAAGCTTTGTCCCAACTATATTGGAGTCGATTAGATAAATTTTGTTTCTCCTTCCTAATCTATTTTGAACTAAATTTTTAGATAAATTGTACTTCTTCAAATCTATTTTTACTATCTCTATTCATTTTGTGATTTTAAATGAGCGTAAAATTCAAAAAAAGTGAGTTTTCTCATTTTTTTAGGTGATTAGATTCCATAGTCCTCTTCAATTAGAAAAATAAAAAATAAAAAAGAGAGAGAAAAGACTGAGAGTAAAAACACATGCAGAAGATTGGGAATACTTGACTTATTGTAGGAAAAAGCCATAGATCATGTGATCCGAGTGTTTGTCTTATTATATAAAGTGCAGCTGCATCTAGTCATAATTTTTCATCGTGCGTGATCCTTGGCTTTGACCTTTGTAAATCTAGTGCACTTTTCACCTAACGTGGTTAAATAGTTGGCTACAGTGCCCACAATTGAAACCATCATAATGGAGATAACAAATGTTATATATATATATATATTTTTGAGAACGACAAATGTTATATTTTGAGTATCTGGATCCTCTACAAGTTTGGTTATAGAATAAATTGCCTACATTGCAAATTAGGTTGCAGTTGTCAGTGACAACTGTTCAATTGCACTGCAGGCATCTCCTTAACATTTTCATTTAAATGGCTCACTAGCCAAATATCCATCTAATTCCTTCACAAACACTAACCCACATGGAGTTGATGTTGGTCACTGCTTAATTTTATTAGAGTGTCACCATGCACACCTTTTAAGCTTTGAGGACCTAAAATTGAAGTCGAGGATCACTTGATATCATAAATATTATTGGGGTCGTCGAGATCACGTTGTATGTGTATATTATCTGTCACATTACAATCAGGCGTTTGAGACCCCTTACATATTATAGGAAAATTTATACTATTTAACTTATGTCCTCCTCTATCCAAGATTTTCAGTTTTACATAGTGCCGCCACCCTCAAGAAAAATTTCCTATTCCACCACCAACTGTAAGACAAAATGTCACTTCATATTATTTCTTTCTCAGGTAGATCTGCTCACTCTTTTTTAATCTTGGAATACCTGAAACCTCAGTATCTCTCTCAGTCTATCAATGAGTGGAAAGAGTGGAAATCCACATTGGGGCCCACCTATTTTAAATATGAGCCACTCATTAACGTCCTTCCTGTGTATATCAGATGTTATCAAGTTTTACCCCCAACAAGTAAGATTGAGCAAATGATATATAATATAATTAACATCTTCTTCATTATTAATCATCTGCGTTAATCGTGTTTTTAATTACATGCTCAATCTTACGGTAGAGCTAACTTATATTGATTAAAAACTTCAGAATATCATATACCCAAGGTCATACATTTTGAGTAGCTCTTATTTTCCATGTGGGCCCCACTGTGACCGTGGAGTTGTACTCCTTCCACTCATGGACAGCAGGGAGCAACTTGGGGGATCTGGACTCCAAAACGTTACATTGATATCTTTATTTCTTTCTTAGACATCATGACTTATATTGTTTGTTTTTGAGATTATCTATAAAGCTGATCATCAAGGCAAAACATGCAAGCTTCTCCTCACGCAACAGTTAAGAAGGTGAACAATCCTAAATCCTTCCTCACACCTGTTCCATCCATTCAATTTTAATGAGGAAGTCTAGATTTTAAAATATATAGAGACAAGTTTTCTTTCAATAAAACTTGTTAAAACAATAAAACCATGGTTATAAGACATATTCCATAAATAATCATAATTCGCAACATTGGTTATAAACTCTTCTGACTCCTAGTAAAGCCATTAATACCAGCAATAACAGGTTTCTTGTACTGGGTATTGGAAAGAAAGGAAAGGTAGAGCATTTACTAATAATTTTACTGTATCACATGCAAGATTTCCGGGGCTTCTTTATATAGTTGTCTATCTACAAGTTCCTCTTTTCCAAGCCTAGGATCCGCATTTAACAAAGATGAGATCTCTTTTCATTAGGACGACCGATAGGAACAAGACAAGTCCTCTAATTTTCCTTTGTAATCAATCAAAAGAGAATAAGGAAGAAACAAAGAGGAAGATCGAAATGGAAAAGTTGTCAAGATACAGAGAAGAAGAAAAGAAAAAAAAAGACCATCAGTCGCTGTTCTGACGCCATCTACATAATCTAACAAGATCAGGTGAAAAATACCCCCACCAGGCACCACTGGTCCCAACTCATTACTCCCTCTTTTTCCTTCTTCTTTTACTTCTCCTCTTCTTTAGTTTTCTCCTCTATATATAAGAAGAAGAAGAAGAAGAAGAAGAAGAAGAAGAACCACATACAAGAAAAATGAGGAGTGAAGAGAGAGAGATGGAAATGGATTTAGAAGGAGAGATTGAAGACATGACCCACCAACACCACTTCCATGTTCTAGCTGTTGATGATAGCCTCATAGACAGGAAGCTCTTAGAGAAGCTTCTTAAAACCTCTTCGTACAAGGGTATGATTCTATGCCTTTCTTTCTCTCCTTGTTCATACTAAGGCTCTTTCCACATGTATATTTCACTTGTTTGTAGCTTTTTTTTCTCCCTAACATATCTCATTTGTTGTTGTTACAGTAACATGTGTGGAATCTGGAAGCAAAGCTTTGGAGTATCTGGGCTTGCCTGCCAACATTGAAAATTTTTCTTCATCATCATCACCTACGACCCAACAACGTGTAAGAAACTTTCATCTTTTATTTATTTATCCTCAAACAAAATTACTTTTCATCTTTTCTGTTCCACAAACAACGTCTCTTTGTTTGTGGTATCTTTCATTTAAGTGGATTATCTTCTAGTAAGGGTCATGATTCCTGGCAGATGGGTGTGTACCGGAAATGTCTGAATCACTTCTTAAAATTTTAATACATGAATGTTTTTAGATGTAGTAAGGCTCAAAAACCCTGAGAAATAGGGGCCCCATTACCCATATCAGCACATTTTCCAGGGTCCTTAATTTATGCACAGGAGCATATTTCCCTTCCAACATATTCCCCCTTGAATGACTCCACAGCAGCATCTGGTCTTGTCTCGCTTTCCATCATACATGGTGGATCCCAACTTCTATGTCCCATGGTGAAACTAAAATACTACAATACGATTTCTGTAAACCCTGAGTGGGATTCTCCTCTCCATAGAAGCATCTACAGTACTGACAAGGATTTATTGGAGTTCTTGTGAACTCAAAATCAAAAGGTTATTCCTGACTTTTTACGTGGTTGAAATTCAAAATTTTAATAAAAAAAAAACACCACAAAAAGCACTACATTAAAAAATTTAAAGGATAACCATCATCACATTTGAATTCCCAAGATGTTAAATGAGAAAATTTACTAATAAAACAGGCCATATTGTTGGGCACTGCCATTGATGTTATTTTAATGAGAGACGAGAATGTCAAATTGATACAATTGATGTTTTGTGGCCTAGTTTTTATTTATTTGTTGCATTAGGTCTATCACATGATTGATTGTAATTGTTGAGATTTGGTCTATCTAATACATGAAAGCTATGCAGCAGGAAGTGCAGGTGAACTTGATAATCACGGACTATTGTATGCCAGGGATGAGCGGCTACGATTTGCTGAGGAGAGTGAAGGTCAACCACCGAAAAACTCGACATCATAACATCTTGCCTTTTCTTTCGATTGATCTGTCCATGTCAAAAAACAAACAAAAAAAAAAAAAATATCGCGGGTTTTGTGGCGTTGTTTTGCAGAAATCTTCATGGAAAGATGTCCCGGTCGTGGTCATGTCATCAGAGAACGTGCCCTCCCGAATCAACAGGTAACCACCAACTAATTTCATATTAGGGAAACTTTCTGCCTTTGGACCAGTTTAGGTCAATTTTTTTCGCTGAACCTGGCCCACCATTTTCTTGTCCCAACTATATGGGGCTGGCCCCATCCTCAGTCGGGGAAAACAAACCTCGGAAAGATAGATACAGACCTCCGACAAGAAAGGCAATTAGGCCTCAAAAAAATACAAGTCCTCTAATAAGAGAAAGGTACTGATTATTCATGTAAAAATTACCACCGTTTGCTGGTGTCGTAAAATACCGTTTTTAAACATAGCCCAACATCAAATTGATTAATTGGGAACATATGACAAATGATAGTGGGACCTAATTCGGTGAGAGTGGAATTTGGTTCATTAAGTGGTTGATTTTGTGTGGTCGTGATTCAGGGAGATGGACCCTCCTGAGTAACGGGCAGATCTTCCTATTTGCACCTAGTTGAGTAGTTAGTCTTTCTCCTTTTCAATCAATTAATTGGTTTTAATTCTTCGTAGCTGCATCCTGCATGGATGAATGTGCGGGCTATGGCCCACTAGGGTCACGGGCTCCAACCATCACCTTGGTTGATGGTGCAGGGTTTCGTCTAAGTTAATTCTCTCTCTCTCTCTCTCTCTCTCTCTCTCTCTCCCTCGCTCAATATTTCCAGAACTGGTAATGGGACAAATCCTTCTCTAATCGGGATTACGTTACTACATGTATAGTTGGATACGGATCCTTTAAGGCTTGCCCTATAAATTGATCAACTTGGTCACCTAGGAAATCCAAAGCACAGCACGCTCCAACGACCTGCATTCACGGGCGGAACTAGGGGGGCGCAGCAGGGGCCATGGCCCCCCCTCTATTGTGAAGTTATTTTTAATTGTATCATTTGGCCCCTCTTATAATGGCAATATTATGTAATGGCACCTCCTTTTAATGAAAATTCTTATATGATGGCCCATCTAACATTATCATTTATCGAATTAAATATTTAAAATATTATTTCGATTTCCACAAAAAAAGAACTAACTAATAGCTGATTTTAAGGAAAAAAAATCTAATCATGAAAGAAGAAATGGAAGGAAAAAAAAAGAAAAGAGAAAAGAAATAAAATAAAAGAAGGAATTAGGGATACATTAGATATTCTTTATCCAAATCTATCGTCATCATTGTTGCCATAGATTTTGATTTGAGACCGTGATAACTTCATAGAAGATAGACCAAGAGTTTGAATTGTTAGAACTTAGAGGCTAAGAAACGGTTTGAAATTGTTTTTACTTTATCACATGCAAGAAAGGAGAGTTGAAGAAAGTGACCATTCTTTCCCTTTCTATATTTAGAATCACAAATGCACTAATTTTCTATGTATCATGTTTTTTCTTTTTAGTTTTAAAGCTTATACTTAAAATCTAACACATTCAAAATCATTTTCTATTTATATTCTACTAGTTTAAAAAATTTTAAACTGATTGAAACTACATTCACAATAGATAGAGAATTTTTTTTATTTTACATTTTTTTAATTTTGACTATAAATATTAGATTAAATCCAATTAGATAAAATTCATTTTAATTAAGAGACAAAATGCTATGAAACCATGCTTATGAATGAGTTGTTACCATTGATTATCTTCTATTTTTATATTGAAGTAGGTAGAGAAAGAGAGGAGAAACTTAAGAACCTACTTTATAAGAATGGGTTTCTTTTGCTTCATGCAATAAAATGGAAGATGAATTTCTTTCTTATTATTTGATTGTATATATTGAAAAGAAATCCCCGAAAATCTAGATATTGAAATCATAGCAAATGATTTCAACTTAATGAAAGAATGCAGAGCACAATTTCAATAATTTTATTGTGTAATTCATTTATAAAATTTACTAATTTTTTAGATTTTTTTTTTACTTTGGCTCTTCCATAAAAAATTCCTGGTTCCACCCTTGCCTGCATTCATGGCCCAGGTTGGGTTGGATAAGGTTTATTTAGGTTTGGTCCAACATAAGAAAAGGCCCATATTCAGCCCAAGCCCAACAAGGACTATAAGTGTCTACCCCAACCTGACCACCTCAAATATGTCATGATCGATCCTTCCCATTTAGTCAATCAGCCAGGCCGGCATTTTTTTTTCACTTGTTTGTGCAAATAAGTCACCAAATTACAAGCATTACTTGTTAGGCCCAAGGGCCTTGGGCCTTGTATTACTTAACCCATACCAAATATAAAAGTTGGCCAATTTTAGATCATTCAGTTGGAGCAACTTTTGGTTTTCTGCTCTTTGGACTGTTCTGTTCTTGAATAACTCGTCTATTTGATAAACAGGTGTCTGGAAGGAGGAGCAGAGGAGTTTCTGCTGAAGCCTATCCAGTTATCAGATATAAAGAAGCTCCACCCCCATCTTTTGAAATCACTAAACTCTGGATCCAACGGTGGCAGGAACAACATCAGCGACACCAGTAATAGCAATGGTAGCAACGATGGCAGCTGCAACAACAACAAAAATAAGAGGAAAGCTATTTCTCAGCCCATGGACAGAAGACCCAAATTTAGAGACCTAAAAGTGGTGTAAAGTAACATATGAGAAGAACTTTCGACTTGTATATACATAAAGGAATCACCGTTTGCCCAAGTGCGCATGGGATTACCGCTATGGAAGTGTTCAATTGAGCCATATGGGGCTTATTTTAATATGATATAAGCCATTTATATCACAGCCTCAACTCAAAAAAGTTAAGCCCTATTCACCTCGCCAGCGACTCCAATTTCACTAAATTTCGGTTGATATGCACCGCTAGGTGAATTAATGTGTATATATATAATATTTTGGCTTGATTTTTTTTTTCTTTCTAACTACTTTGGAACATTTATATAGATTTAGTGGGCACACCTCTAGAGATTAGTCCCATTGGATTAAAGACCTCTGATGTACCCATTCCTTAAAAAGAAAAATTCTTCAAGTGTTTTAAAAATAACTCCTCTTTAAGAGCTTTTACCAAGTTAAAAAACCCTCATAAAAAGAACATTCATGTCAATCACTACGTCAAAATTTACAAACAACAAGTGTTCTGAGCTATTGTTTAATTGGAACAACGACGGTCGAAACTGTCGTTTTGACCGTCGATAATATTGGTGTAGCTTTTAAAAAACAAGTGTTCATAACCGTTGCATAAATTTTAACTTAACAAATGTTTCGAGCTGCCGTTTTTATAAGTGTCAATAGCTCTTGTTTTTTTATAATGAAAACTGTCGTTTTTTTAATCAATTATTAATTACAAAAGGGTTTTTCAAAAAATTATCAAGATGTAGGAGCCGTCATTTTTAAAAAGCATCTAAAGTCTTCTTCAAATTATCAAGTGTTAATATGTGTCATTTTTATCTGATTTTTAAAAAATAAAAAAAAGTACCTATTTATAGAATTTATATAATGATCCATTCAATAAATGTTATTGGTATATTGACAATATGACATGGAGACAGTGGGTATGATAGGGTTTGATCGATTATAGGTTGGCCCCATGTACAAAGTGTGCAGAGGACATCTCTCAGCTTGTGCACGAAATGACATAATTTACATATTTGACAATTTAATGTCATTATAAGTTGGGAGAGGTAAAAAAAAAAAAAAAAACACTTGGGCGAGCGAGTTAACACATACTTATACGTTGGACAATTCATTTGTTGCTTGTGCGAAGTTACAAAACCATGATTAAAAGCACTACCTGAGTATTTTCCAGCGAAATTCAAGCAAAATGAGAGGACGTTTGTACAGTGTCTATAGATACAGTTCTGCTGCTTCACAAAATATTAAGCCCAAAATTTCCTCGTCGAAAATTATCTGCACCCCAAATGATGCAGAATAAAGTATTCACAAAATCAATCACTTTTCCATTCCCTCTCTGGAAAACACTTTACATACGAACATTCTTGCTTTGTCTCCAGCCAGCCATAGCTCGAAGACTAGCTTTCAACAATCTTGCAATGACTAAGAATCTACATCGTCTTCAGCCACACACTACTGCAACAAGAATGAGCCACACACTGCTGTAAGAAGTGCATGTTCTTGGTTGCCAGGGCCGCCACCTTTCCTCATCCAAGATTGTGCTACCTCACCAAAGGTCAACTTCCCTCACCACGGGCATTTCAACTTAAATATAATTTCATGACAATTATCCCCATTTAAATTAGATTGAGCCAAAGATACAGAAGAACACTGGGAAGGGCAAAATTGTAGTGTAGTTACTGCATCATAATAAATACAATCCGCCCCACCTCTCTAAGATCGATATCCAACCTTATGTTGAAGTTTGAGCTCAGACTACTGTAAAGAAGAGGAAGAAGTGGAAGAAAGTTCTTTGTTTGATTGGCCACATGATTTACAAATAATCAATTCATTCGGGCTCTCTGCAATGGATTAGGTTTAAATGGAGACCTGCCCCTAACTGCATCAATTAAGGAGGGTATGAATTCTTGGACTTTGGCTTGAGTTGGATTCAGGACATGCTTGAGTTTGGATGTGCTTGGTGCACCCCACCCCAGTTGTTTTTAGTTATTTACGATTCAGCAAGTCTTTGTACAAAACAACTACGGTAGTAGAGACTGTATAACCAATTTGTAGTGGATACTATTTTAAAGTTCATCGGCTTGATTCCCATCCAACGCATGATTTTTTTAATTTTATTACAAAAAGAAATCATTTATTAGAAAACCTAATTTAGATTGGTCACAAGGTGGATTTCGCATCACAAATCATGAACTTGTCTCTCGGGCAGGACGTGCATGAGGCAAAGGAAGTACTATTTTAGTTGGACTTGGTGTAAGTGTACACCTAGACCCAAACTTGACTGGTCCCATTGCCATTGCTATACTCACTCGCTGCTTCATATTAGAAAACCAAATGGAATCCTCACACATACACTCAAATACAAAATATAGTAAATCTTTAGGTGAACCCACAACTGCAATAGACTTGAAAGTCAGGTTGAAGCCAATCATACAAGGTGGTCAATTAGCATGTGTTAATAAGTTAGGCTATGTGAATAAGACCCACTAAAAACAAAGTATTTAAGTAGGGAGCTGCACCCTAGTTTTGCCTTCCTAACAAAGCAATATCCCATCCATCATCCACATCACCTTTTTGCTCCTATTTCTCATTTGATTGTCATTAATGTAGATATTTTTGCCCTAGTAAATGGGTCATCCTTTAATAAAAGCAGTCCTAGATTTTTATAAAAGCTCTCCACTAGATGAGACCAAAGAAATGGATTCTGGAGCCCTAGCATTGTCACAAGTGGCGGTCCATTGCGCAAGGTTCAAAACTATATACAGCTCAAAAGAGGCACACAATAATTTATTTTCATCTTAATTATTATTAAAAAATTTCTTCGTGTTACATAAAAAAGCAAAACGAAAGTGGACCACCATGACCTCTATGGGACTTGAATTATTCCATGATCTCTATGGGACTTGAATTATTCTCCCTAGGAGCAGAATCTCTTTTTAAGGTGGAAAGTTTATTTTACGTACTCAATTAGCTGGACGAAATCGAACATTACTATGGTCCTAATTTAGTCTAATCTACACTTAATTGGGTCACTGTTAATCTAGTGGGTTCTTATCCTGCTTTATGCATGGGTCAGTTTTCACTAAGCTGTCTGACACTACCTCAGTTTTTATGCAGTAAACACTTTACAAAGAATGAGGAAAAAACCTTGCCAAACACGAGGGAAAAATAAGTTTCTTTTTGTCCTAATAATTATAATCCATTCTCCTAAGCTATCTTTTCCAATTCCAATTCCAATTCCAATTCCAATTCCAATTCTAATTCTGGACAACGATACAACAGGATGGTTTTGTTCCTACTACATAAATAATATGCCGTACCTGTCCTTATCTGCCCCACTCATGCTTTAAAAGTAGTAAAAGAGCTATTCTCCGTCCGCATCCATGTGATAAATATCAGCCATATTTTGAAGATATCATGAAATATTTACTTAGAATAATGTTTCCTTACAATATTAGAGTATTTTAAAATATTGTCTTAGTTAAAAATAGCCCAAAATGAGAGGAAGGGAAAAAAAACCCAAAATACTTTTAACATGCGTTTTATATTTTTGTTCGTAAATTATTTAAAAATTAATTTATTTTCTATTGCATTTTTTTTCTCTGCACCTCAAGAAAAACCCCAAAAATGTGTAAATATTCCTGACATGCTAATTTTCTAAAATGCTACTTGTGACAATGATCTTTCAAAGACAGTGATATATGGCATATGTAATTTTAAGGTTCACTCTCCCAATATGTACAAAAAATCAGAAGAATCATATTTTACCATGCATCAATTTAAAGCGAACAATGAATAGACAAGAGAGAAGCTTCACTTGATCTTAGCAAAATTGCCGAGAAAAGTATGATACGAGAAGAGATTCAATTCAATAATCCATATAAGAAATAGCTAATCCATAGTCTCCCTTCTCTTTGAGTGAAATAAATACTGGAGTGAACCTGCACCTATAATGCTGGGGTGACCTGCTCAATCGCCCTCATTTAACTTGGGTTCACTTCCAAAGCACACATAAAAATTTTATATTGATTCTAAAAATTCATATGAAAAATCATAAGCTTGGCTCCAAAAATACATATGAAAATTTTAGGGTTGCCCTAAAAACTAATGGGTCAGCCATCAGCTACCCTCCAATGAAAGTCTTGAGCACGGGCCCCACTCAAAAGATTCCATAAAACAGCTGTTGGGTGGGTTGTTTTTTTTTAGGAGAATATACGTAGAGAAGATTCGGGTAATGATGGTCAGGCCCAGGCCCAGGAGCTAAAAGAGGGAAGACGGACCGCTGCCATTCCATCGCTGGGCCCACCACCTTCGACCACGGCCCCAACACCCGATCCAGTCTGGAATCCTCATAAATCTCCGATAGCGACGTGTGACGTCATGGCATGACATGTGGCAATCCACTATTCGCCAGATTCTCATTCCTTGTTATTGGGCTTCTTTGCCTTTTATGATTGCGGGAATTCACACTTTTATTGCGAGCCATAATATTTTATTAATGTCTGTTCTTTTTCGGTTACGCCATGTTGGCGTTTTTCTATTAGTACAAAATAAAAAAAAAGGGCCCCACAGAGGAATTGATGATTGCATAATGCCCCATTATCCCCATTGCATCAAAATGGCTCCTTACCCAAGTGGTGAGGGGCGTCAGTTCTCACTTGGATGTTTAGGATTCAAACTCTGAACATTCCACATTTTCGTGGTACAAGCTTTCTTTTCTTTATATGTGGGTTTTTATTTTCGTGTGTGTGAGCTGTCTCGTGAGATTTGGCTATCTTAGTTGAGGCACAGGAAAAAAAATCCTTTTTTTTTGGGGTTTTCAAGGTTGTATAAAAAATTCAAATGCCCATATTACAAAAAAAAAGCATTTTGAGTGGTTCATAAATAAGTTTTTCTCAAATAAGAAGTCCCTCCCCTTGAAAATGGAAAAAAAAAGCAAAGAAATAAAAAAAAACATTTTGGTGATTTATAAAAACATAGTCAAGAATTCACACATATGATGGGGTCATCAACATTCAACAAAAGTGAGAATATAGGATTATCCTTGTAAATAGGGCACTCACTCTTATTATGACCACCAGGGTTGTTGGGTGCCCTTTCTTTTCCACTCTTGGCCACTAGGCCATGTCAGGTAAAAAAAAAAAAAACCATTCAACAAAAGCTAGGAATTTATTAAAAAAACAAATCCTTAGTGGCTTCTATAAATAGGCAAAAGACACAGGGTGCATTTTTAAATTAAAAAAAGCCCCGTTTATAGTCATCAAAATTAGTGCATTGCAAAGCATTCCCACAGCAGAGGAGTATCTCTCTTTTCTCCTTTCATTACCTCCCTCTTTCTGTCACGGGACTATGACAGGTGCTTCCTGATGCCTTGTTGCATCCTACAAATACCCCTCTTCCCCTTCCCTTATCCATCCATCACAGCATCCTCACACACTGTTTCTTATCTATTCTACCTCTTAGACCTTTCCTCTTCTGCACCTTGGGTCAAGAACACAAGAGCCACTTTACTTGCTTGCTTCTGTCTGTTGTCTTTTTCGGTATATCCATAACTACAATTTGCTTTACTCTTTTCTGTCTTTTTGATGTGTATATACTTGAGGATGTTTTTCAATTAGTGTTAGTTGTGTTGATGTACATTATTGTGCCGTTTGCCACCATCTTAAGATTTTGGTGATTTTGGTGATTTTGGTTATTTACATGATATCAAAGCCAGACGTCATGAGTTCGAAACCCCCAGGGCCATGTTACCTCCAGTTCACCTTTTATTAACGGCTCTAACTTTTGGTGTACTGGTTATTAACAAGTTCATTTTCTGTTTCTTCCCTCACTGCATCTTAACCACCCAATTCATCTGTCTTTGATGCTGTTTCTATCCTCGGCGTACTACTTTTCATCTTTCTTTGTTGCTGCTTCTGCTCTCTAGTTACTACTTTAGTGTGTTCTATTCTTTTCCATTTCTTTTAGCTGGGAGATTGGCTTGGCTGTGGCTTGATAGTAACCTTTTCTATGCAGAGGTTGTCTGTGTTCAAACTTAATTGCCCAAGATGTCAGCTGTCTGCCAAGGCCTTCAGCCAGAGCAAGGGCAGGAGATCACATCAATTGTCGAATTATTTTCATCAGCCAGAGGTACTAGGGACTCCCACAGGAGGAGTTCCTCGGCTGATATTTCCTCCAAGAAACGGCTGTCTCAACACTTGCCATTGGAAAAGGAAAAAGAATTCTCATCTGCCCCTGAATCTTCAGCAACAGAAGCGGCAGCAGGTTCAAACAAGGAGCCTGAAAGGCAGGGGCAGTTTGATTTGTGGAGTGCAATTCAGTCACAGAAGGCAAGCGATTCCAATTCCTCTGCTCTAACAACTTATGTTCACCCGCTTGTGAAACGGTCCAAAAGCTTGCTAAGTGAAAACAGCCTAAGGATTTGCACAGAGAGCCTTGGGTCTGAGAGTGGCTCAGATGGCTCTTCGTTGTCGGATGATCTTGATCACTCACCACTTCCAAGAAGTGAAGACGAGGAGGAGAGTGAAGAAGAAACAAGACTGCAAGGTGCAAAGGGACTGGGAGCTGAGAACCAAAATGGCTCAATCTCACAGAAGTTGTCCGTTCGCTCCTTCCCACTCCCACTCCCATCGCTTTCTCGCCATGATGGCCCAAACCTCTACATGAGATCCCACCGCAAGCATGGCCGTCTAGTACTTGAAGCAATCCCAGTCCACTCTTACACCTGCTTCCAAGCGCAACGACAGGGTGGTCGCCTCTTGCTCACTTCTGTCAATCCCCCTCCCCCTGAAGACAAACAAGAAATTGTTGAAATCGATGAAAACAATGAAGCTGAAGAGCAACAAGAACAAGAAGAACTCTTAAAGAAGGATTCACAATTAGAAATTGAAAAGGTAGAAGGTGAAACTGAATTGAACCCTGAAGAAAAGGAAGAAGCAACAAAAGTAGTGATAAGCAAGGGAAAATTTGTTTTGGAAGTGCAGGTTACGCCAGCTGACAGGTCAAGTGGAGTAATGAAGGTGCATCGATTGGCATTGGCTTTCAACAAGATGGTCGGCAACAAACCCCCCATAAATCAAAATCCCTGGGATCAAATGAGTGGAGGAAAGAGAGAGGAATGCAAGGTGGTGGCACCACCATTCAATGCATATGAGTGCTACTGGAGGAGCAATGAACATCTGTTCCATCTTTCCAACAAACCCTCCCTTCTCAAAGCCCAGGATTTCCTTCTTGTGAGGAGGTGCAAGGAGGAGCCTCATAGGCCCCTGCCGAAATGGGAGCCTCATTGCATTGCCACCTCTTAAATCAATCAACATGATCCCTTAGAATAACATGCTGATGTTGAGTTGCCCAGTAACTATAATTCCAACTCTGTTGCCTCTTTTCTCTTTCTAATTAGTCCACGTTGTATGATAAGGACAGAGACTCCCCCTTGTTCACCCTTTATCAAATAATGATTAGAGAAATATCTCATGCTGTTATTGTAAATAGTTCTTCTACCCTAATGGGCAATATCAATACTATTTTGAAAAAGGCGCAGTCTCTATCCAGATCATTTCCAAGTGAATTATGCCCACCAATATAGATTTTAATTGGTCATTAATGTAGAACAAATTACATAAGAATTTGTGGAGCAAGAAGATTATAAGAAGTCAAATTGGAAGGTTAAATATATAGGAGGGGCTTCAAACGGCAATAACTTTTGATTCGGGTAACGTCACAAGGCCCATAATCATGGGTTTTGAAACTCTTGACGAGCGCTAGGATTGGACAACTATTGTCGTCAAAGGCCAAATTAGGCCATTTTGAGGGTTAAAATACAGTTTTGTGCAAAAAGTAAGTTTTTATTTTGCTTGTTTAGGAGGGTTTTTTAGTCCTTTTTGGGTTGAGTATTTATGGAACGTTTTAAAAAGTTTTTTAGGAATGGTGTAAGGGTTTTAATGTAATTTTTAATTTTTTACTATTTTTAGTAAGTTTACTATTTGCAGATAATTTAGTGTTTTGGGACTCTATAAAAGTGGTGTAATGCTTTTTTTCAAGAGATAATACGAACTATAATATGTTTTGGGGTTTTCCTATCTTTTCTTTGTGGATTCAAGGTATTGATATCAAGTTGAAGGCGGTAATCTTTTTTCTTAGCTTTTTTAGCTTCCTTCTAGGCCAATCAATTTTGCAAGCTTTCTGTTGAATGACACTGAACCAAATCATCATAACGACCATCAGTTTTCAATTTCAACAAAGCCAGCTGGGAGCAAATACGTGTATCAGCTACATTCACCAAACAAGATGAGCCCCAGGTGGACAAACTCCACTCTCTTGAATTCTTCTGCCCCAGCTGGCCCAAGTTAATAACCACGAGCTGTTCCTTAAAACAAAGCCCCGTTCAAAAATTGAGATTGACTTTATGGGCTTCGAATTGTTTCTCCAATGGCCCCAACGACTCAACTTTAGACTCCAGATCCGTCATGGGGCCGACTAAATGCCTTGATCCCCAAGGCTTTTTCCTCCTCTCTCTCTCTCTCTCTCTCTCTCTCTTCAACACTCATACACCCCCCCCCTCTCTTCCCAAGTCTTTATCATTAGCATTACGGATAGGGATATGTCATTAGAGGAGAGGTGACTCACAACTGAGCCACCAGTAGTAGATTGACAGCCTTTCGTAAGTTGCAGAATTGAGATTATAAGAGGAAAAACTCCACCGTGACCTGGTTTCTCCATGTCACCAATGGGGCAGCCTGTCCCCACTGCTTGCGTGCATAGTCAGGTTGCCCACTGGTAACTCACCCTAGGTGGCACATCAGAGGATCCGTACTCATAAGTTGTAACATAGGAAATAGTGTACTGGCACGCTTCTCATGAGAACCACACATTGAGCCTATTACTGAGGTGGGATCCACCTCTAAAATTCATAGGCAGGCACAGTTCTTTTGAGAATCATGCATATGATTATATTTTCACTTATGATACATATATTTAAAGAGGAATGTCATGTGCATCCATCCTATGGGCGGAACTAGAAAATTTTCTTTGGAGGGGTCACTATTTGAAAATTAAGATTTCTTGAAGGGGCCATATATAAAAATAGTATACAACTTTCTCTAAATTGAGAGGGTTTTCTTAAATTTCTAGTGAGCCATGGCCCCCACCCCCCTCCCTCCTCTCTAACTCTACCCTGTCCATCTCTCATAATAGGGTGAAGGATACTTATATAATTGAAAATATTTATATGTAAAAGAGGAAAAGTAATGTATATTTATTTATTGAAGTAGAATGCCCATGTGCAAAGATGAAAAGTTATATAAGTATCCCATGAATGCACATAAACATTCCTCATATTTAAATATGAGAGCTGCTATATGTACACATATTTTTTCTCTTCCTACACAGGCATTTAAAAAAAAATTTTAATCTCCTCAAACTACGGCCACCCCCTTTTCTCCTTACACACCTTCTCTCTCCCTCCCTCCTTTCTTCTCCCCCTTTCCCCTCAAGCCGGGAACGACCTCCGGCCGACGGAGGGGAGTCTCCCTCCCTTCCCTCTTTCTCCCCATCTTCCTCTTCCTCTTGCTCTTTCTTTTCCTCCTCTTCCTCTTCCTTTTCCTCCTCTTCTTCCTCTCCCTCTTCCTCCTCCTCTTCTTTTTCTCCTCCTCTCCCTCCCTTTTCCTCTCCTCTTCTCTTCCCCTTTCTCTCATCTCCTTCTTGCTTTCTCTCATCTCCACCCTGTTCGGCCTTACAAGGCCGAACAGGGCAAAGATGAGAGGAAGAGGGAGGGAGAGGAAGAGAAGGATGAAGGGGGAAGAAGAGGATGATGAAGAGAGAGCGAGAGAAGAGGTATCCCTGTTCGGCCCGACCAGGCCGAACAATAGTGCTAGTTCAGCCTTGTGAGGCGAAACGGCTCACTGCTGTTTGGCCTTGTTGGGCTAAATAGGGCGAAGGTGAGAGAAAGAGGGAGAGAAAAGCAGAGGAAGAGGAGAGGAGAGGAAGAGGGAGGGAGAGGAGGAGAAAGAAGAATAGGAAGAGGAAGAGGAGGAAAAATAAGAGGAAGAGGAGGAAGAGGAAAATGGGGAGAGAGGGAAGGGAGGAAGACTCCTTTCCGCCGGCTGGAGGTCGCCTCCGGCCTGAGGGGAACGGAGGAGGAGAGAGGAGGGAGGGAGAGGAGAGGTGTGTAGGGAGAAAAGGGGATGGGGATAGTTTGAGGAGTTTCAAACTTTTTTATTTTTATTCTTAATTGCTGTGTAGGAAGAGAAAAAACAGGTATACATATAACAGCTCCCTTAAATATTTATATATAAGTGTCATGGTATATCCAAAATTTTGGCCTCAGCGTCTCCTTGGGACTCTGAGATTTTCAATCCCCTTTCCACATGAGACGTCCTATATATATATATATATATATATCTATTATTTATATTAAAAGCTTTGGTTGATAATCCACCACGGCTCCCGTGTGAGACCCTCATGGAGGTAAAATTTTCTGTTTCTGTGTGAGTGCACCAGAAGTTTTTATAAAGATATATGTACTATTGGATATATACATGACAATCCTTTTGATCCAAAGCTCATATGGTTGATCAGGTTAATATAAAAATTATCAAAACTAAACATGAACAGGCATGCATATATTTCTGTATTCTATAATTAGTTAACCAAGCATTTGGTGTTGTCACTTGTCCTGCTTGGATTTGAGCTTGACTATGAATCAATTAACTAGGTGATTAGGGATGGTAATGGGGCAAGTTTGGCAGACGTTGACCAAAATTCAAAGGCACTCCGCCTCAAATTTATGCCCTCGAAATCTGACTTGCCCCATAACATGTCACTAATATGCAACACCAAATCTGCCCTGTGATGATTTCAGCTTAGCTTAGATTTTAAAATTTCAAAATTGTAAAATAGATGGATGCATGGGAATGGGTTTCAAGTGCGTTAATGGCTTGTGATACCAAATACCACCTTCGTTTTGTACATGCCTTGAGTCAATGTCCAGCACCAACCGCATTATGGGGTGGAACTGAAACAGGTGAAGCATCAAAAACCCAAATCTGGAACAGGTCGCCTTCCCAAAACCCCAGCCTTTGAAACTGATTTCGAACCATCCTGACCAAGAACACCAAGTTTGCAAGGACTTTCTCAGAATTCGCACATGATCATTCCATGGAGACCAACACTTCCACTGAAGCCAAACTTTTAGGCAAGAGACCATGCATGGCAGCGATATTTGCCCAGTTTGGCCAAGCAAGGTTCGGTAGTCAGAAGAGCATCATTACTGATAATTAACATAACTTGGATATACCGCCTTTGTTTTCCTCATAATTAACTTAACTCGGATGAATTGACTACAGGTTATGCACCAAGAATGTTCTGGAGCAAACTGTAGCTAGATTTTTAACCACCAACTCATCTTCAATTACCAATGGGGCTTTGAAAGGGAACCATAAATGAGAAATAATGTACTTTTCTTGAGGTAAGTTAAGTCTGTTGGTTTATAGATATCAACTGGTCAGCTCACTGTGGCTTATAAAGATCACAGGCCAACAACATTACTTCAGTGCATCAATCAACTGGTCTTATTCCACAGATCACTGTTGCCTAGAAAGATAACAGACTAACAACAGAGGAGCCTAACTTCACCGATGAATGGGAATGAAGAGATGCTAACTAGAACTGTCTTCAACCCCAAGCACAATAATCACCAATATTGGTGCTGAGTACTAAGCAAAATAATCAAAAGGCCACAAAATTGCCAGTAAACTAGGTAATTAGAAAGCGACAGCTGATATCCAAAATTGGAGGTCTATGCCCAGAAATGGGAGGGTTGCGTGCTATGGGTCTTTTCTGTTAACCTTGAAGCTCAATGATCTTCACAACAGATGAGTCCCCAACCTTCTGGAAGACAACGACCCGATCATTAGGCTTGACTAGACCCACTGACTTGGCATGATTTAATGCTAGTGTGAGTCCTGACTCTTCATCAGAAGCAGCAGAACTAGCCTGCAACAGAAAATATTTAATAATTAAACAGCAAAAGATGCAGATTTATGCTACAATGTCAATTTGAATGATTCGTCCAGTACATGGTTTTGTTCATAGCAACATAAAAGTGCATTTAATAATTGTATATAGATCAGTGATTTAGTGAGAAGCTGAGCACCGTGGAAAGTTGAAGGGACCACCTGGAATAGGAAATGTGACATAAATGGGACCATGTGAATGGGGGAATGGTGAATTTTCACGCAAATCCGATTTCCCTATCCATGTAACAGAGGAACTTGACTTCCTTTCCAACAAAATTGCAGATTAGAATTGATCCAGTTCACATCCTGGATAGCTGGATGAGTTGAAATTTCAACTTGCTCCTACCCATGAGGTGCCTCTCAAATCCCATCCACCCAAAGTTAATGGACAGGATAGCTGGTGCACACTACACACCCCACACTTCAGAGTGGTCCCATTAGAAATTTGAGTAAACAACATTCCTGTAGGTTTATTTTCCACCACCCATCATGGCACTTGATCTAACCATGGTCTAGTGCATACGGCGCCATGGCATCCCACTATTTTTGATTGGTCAAAGTCATTGAACTAAATTCATATATCAGATCAGATTATCCATTTTAGTTGACATTGAAAGTGGATCAACTCTTGACCTACAGTGAATCTGGCCTTGGCAACTGGAAAACTCTGGAAGTCAACTTTCCGATGGTTCAAGCTCTCATCTGGACAATCGCAAAGAAGAAAAAGATGGGAAACTACAAATTTTACTTTATTCCTAGAAACAACCATTTTCTTGTCGATTCAGTTTCCTTACTACCCTTATTTGCTTCAACCCACTTCCTCCACTTTCTTTTCTAAAATGCCTCAAAATCTCTTCTACCCCTTTATTCCCATAAGATCTTAGATGACTGTCACTTATCCTAGACTCCTCCCAGGCACTTGATCCCCTTCAAAAGGGGCATAATCCAATTTTAACTTCTGCACCTTCTACACTAAATACTTCAATAATCTAACTGAGCTTGACCCTCACACAACAAGGTGTCTTGCACTTGAGCCTCATCTTTCTTCTCGCACTCAAGCCTAGTCCTTCTTGAGTCAAACACAAGCTGGAACTTTCAATTTGGGCATAGGCATAGCCACATCAAACTTGGGTTGGGTACGGGATAGGTCAATATCCGTCCTCCATGAGTGTGCACCATGCCATCATCATAACTCAAGCGCTATGTTGCCTGGATACATGGATACGACAAGGACATGCCATAGAAATTTGAGTAAACACCAATCCCCATCTCTTGATCTAACCATGGTCTAATGAATACGGTGCCACAGCATCCCACTGGTTTTTATTGGTCAAAGTCATTGAACTAAATTCATATCTATGATACTCGGATATTTGTATAAGCCCAACGTACCCATATCAGACCAATACGATACTTGTACTAGTACCTGATACTGCACCGATACTTCCGGGGTATAAGTTTAGTATATCCTACTTAGCAAGTCTGTTATTTTGTTTATTTCTTTTAACTTTTCCTTCCTTTTAACATCGAAAATGTTAGAATTGAGCATAAACAATGATAATTTTATTAATTAAAATGTAATTTAAAGGAAATTTAGGACACCTGTATCCGTATCCGTGTCCTAAATTTTCCAAAGTGGAAAGTCGTATCCCCGATCCCCGTATCCATGTCCGTACCTATGTTGGTATCTAGGCATCATAGATTCATATATCAGATCAGATTATTCATTTAGCTGACATTGAAAGTGGATCAACTCTTGATCTACAATGAATCTGGACTTGGCATCTAAATCATTGGGAAACTCTTTAAGTCAACTTTCCGATGCTTCAAGCTCTCATCTGGACGATCGCAAAGAAGAAAAAGATGGGAAACTACAAATTTGACTTTATTTCTCAAAACAACTATTTTCTCATTGATTGAATTTCCTTACTACCCTTATTTGCTTCAACCACCCACTTCCTCCACTTTCTTTTATTAAATGCCTCAAAATTTCTTTTACCCATTTATTCCCAGAAGATCTTTCAATGAAAGATGAGTGTTACTTATCCTAGACTCCTCCCAGGCACTCGGTCCCCTTCCAAAGGGGCATAATCCAATTTTAACTTCTGCCTCTTCTACACTAAATACTTCAATAATCTCATAGAGCCTGACCCTTGCACAACAAGGATTCTTGCACTTGAGCCTCATCTTTCTTCTTGCACTCGAGCCTCATCTTTCTTCTTGCACTCAACCCAAGTCTATCCCGAGTTAAACACAAGTAGAAACTTTCAATTTGGGCATGGACCTATCCACATCAAACTTGGGTTGGGTGAGTGTGCACCATGCCATCATCATCACTCCTATGATGCCTAGATACAACATGGATATGACAAGGACATGCCATAGACTGGGTAGGGACACATATTTTAATTGGTATTGTATAAATACTTCAATAATCTAACTGAGCTTGACCTTGCACAACAAGGTTTCTTGCACTTGAGCCTCATCTTTCTTCTTGTACTCAAGCCAAGTCCATCCCTAGTCAAACACAAGCTAGAACTTTCAATTTGGGCATGGGCCTAGCCACATCAAACTCGGGTTGGGTATGGGCTAAGTCAATATCTGGCCTATATGAGTGTGCACCATACCATCATCATCACTCAAGGCAAGTAACATGGCCACCTTATACAAGTAACATAAAATTTCAAGACCGTCAAACTTATTGATTCTCAATCAAGATTCTTAGGTGCTGAAAGGCTAGCTGACTGTAAAGCATAGGGCGCTAGGCCTACCACCCTGCCATGGCCCAGTTAAAGGCTTGAATTCAACCATGAGGGGCCATGTAGAAGTGCTTGGGCTTGGGCCCTCCTATCATAACCTCGATACCCCCCAGAACAATGCTTCATGCAGGATTCTTTTCAGGCTATAATCACCTTTTCTCTTTGCTATTCTATTTTCACTTTCAATTTGATTTAATAGTGTTATTTCATGTCTTTCTTATTTATGCTATGGTGATGATGATGAAAAACCTAGCACCTCCCTGCTCCATGAAATGAATCAAATTTCAATATTTGATAAAAAGCAGACTGCTTTAGTAGGCACACAATTCTTCAATGAAATGCAAACTGTTTGGTTTTTCTAACTTCTAACCTACTTTCCTCAAATGGTTAGTGGTGACTCAGCAGTTGAAAACACCGTAAGCTTCTATGCCCGCATATGAGCTAAAGACAGTAAGAGTTATCATAACCAAGATTTGAATTAGCTTTCTCATTAAATGAATTTTAGTTATTAGGTTGTTGTTCAAATCATTAAGTTATTAAATCACTTACAACATTAGGATTCGCCAGAATAGGATAGATTCCTCTCACTGCAAGACATTGCCTGGCCTGCACCATAATAAAATTGTGAAGAATTATATTGCATTTTGTTCTTTTTAAGAGAAGAGATCTTTAAAAGTTCTGAAAAAAATTTGCTAGTCATCCCAGCAACCTTCTTGAAAGAACCAACACAATTACAGTCCTAAACTGAATTAAGATAACTTTTGTACCTGTGATGTGCCAGAAAAACTCCATTTCAACGCAGTTGTCCTAAGCCTTGGGATCACAACAGCCAACACAGGTACTGTAGGTCTGTATTTTGCAACCAATCTATGAAAACAAACATACCAATTGTCAGTCATTTGGAAATTGGAACATGCATCATTTGCATATGTAGGGTTGGCTGAATAATGATGATCTTGAGGAATAAGAACAGAGGTACCTTGCAGCTCTCCCAGATGAAGTAAATACAACAATGACTGCAGCCTTGACTTTAATTGCAGCACGAACCTTCAGTACAAAGAATTGAAAAAGGAAATTGCATTAGCCTGCATATTGCATTTTACCTATTCTCTATGAGAGAAAAAAAAAACTCAAGAGATAATAGTAAATGAGAAGTCTAAATACCGCTGATGAAGCAATGGATTCTGCATGCGACATGGGTTCTCCAACATTTTTGGCTATTCTCTTGAAATTAAGAGGTTGGTTGTACACATCTTCAGCCTACAAAGCACAATAACCTTCTTGAGCTATACATATCACACATGCAAATGGAAAATGATCTAGCGCATCCTGGTTTCACTGGACTTCTTTTGACACCCAGAATTGGGGAGCCCAAAGCCTTAATCAAAACCTCCCCACTTGGATTGGCATGTGCTTAATACTCAATGAACTGGATTTTAATGGAGGTAATTGCTTGAACAATCTAATAGTTGGGTCCAGTACGATGAGTTCGAAATTTGGATTAGCAGCTATACACAAGATGGACATATGCTTTGTGCCCATATAATAAGAAATGGTTTCAACAGCCTGAAAACTTCCATACTGATGGAAGATGTGAGAGAGAGAGAGAGAGAGAGAGAGAGAGAGAGAGAGAGAGAGAACTCTAAATCAAATGTGCTCTTTATTTTAAAGTAAGAATACAGGCCAATCATGAATTAATGTGATAATGTCTGGGCTACACATGGATTAGGGTAGACCAAAAATTCTCAAAATCAAATCATCCTAATCTGTGATTAGGGGCCTCAAATTTTTATCACTTAGGTGACGTGCCTTTTTTATTTTGCAATTCTATCCAATGGTGGATAGCGTGGTCTGATTGGAATTAAATTGGGTTAGTACCAGTAGAGATGAGGCTAGGCATACATGAGTGTTTAGATTATAAATTGATCACCACTAAGATCCACTTCTAATTTTAAAATATTTAACCAAACACCATTGAAAATTCTCCTATATACTATTGAGCCAATTGCCACTGTAATTCACATGTGTGTGTGTGTATGAAAAGTTTCATCAAGAACTGGTTCTCTTTTGTATGTTTTCAACTCTCAAACATCATGGAATGCCAATGATAATAGGGATTAGGTGATGGAAAGGTCAATGCGTAGATGAGAGATATCACAAAGAACATTGTAGCTATGGATTTTAAGGTCCTACACTCCTACTGATCAATGGCAAAAAAAAATTAAAAGACATAGGTTGGATAAGTGCTAAAATTGAGATAAGTGCCAATTAGGGGTTGGGGGGTTATAGGATGGGGATGGAGAGTGTTGTGTACTAGGATTGATGATATATGTGCTCCACAAGGAAGTGCACATAAAAGTTTTTAAGAGATGTAATCCAGTGGTGAGTGTCAATACGCATGGAAGTAGATGCACGTCAAGGTTCAGTCTCATCTAAGGTGCACCCCATCAGAAGTACCTCATTTGAAAAGAAGGGAAACTGGTTCCCTCTTTCTCCTATATCATATGTATGCATGCAGTTACATATCAATAAAAATATATATATCCATACAGTTAAGATGGGAAGGCTTACCTCAGCACAGATTCTACCCACGGTTTTTATTGTCTCAATAGGATAGAGGCCTCTAAGTGTCTCTGCACCCAGTAAAATACCATCTGTCCCTGTAAAGAGAGAAATGTTTTGGTCAGAAGGGGCCTTGAGAATGCTAAACCACTATTTTCAGGTTCAAGCATTGCAGAAATCAACAGACCATCAAGGACAGCATTTGCCACATCAGTTGCTTCAGCACGAGTAGGGCGTAGATTGTTAGTCATACTGTCCACGACTCGTGTAATTATTGCAGGTTTTCCAGCCAGGTTGCACTTATGAACAGCAGACCTCTGGAATAGGAAGACCTGCAATACATAGATTTCATACATGTGCGTAAGAACTAAAGCAGGTTCGAGTTGTGTTACCTATCATAGAAAAGACAAAGGAAGACTTCACAATATATAGCGATCTTTGACAGTAAGAAATTGACATCCATGCAAATGCTATATTTGGGAGAGAGTTGTCTCTCTACATGTGAAAAGGAATAAATATTTACATAAATCAATTGCATTATATTCACAAACTCCACATTAAATTAGTCCGCAAAAGAGATATCTAGTCCCCTTTACATTGTACAGAGATTTGTTCTTCGTTTTTTGCCACCATGCAATCACTTTATCCTTCTGCAAATTGATAGATTGTTTAAAAAATAGCAGATCCACAGCCACAAAGAGCAAAGGATTTATTCCATATGCCAGTATGCAATGATTGTCATGTGAAAGAAATTCTAAAAGAACTCATGACTTAACATATAAAATCCCGCTCTTAAAGAGGTTTCTTGGGTATCAGTTGGAAACCAAGCCACTGAATATCAGATCCACTGCTTTAGTCAACAACTTCAGACCATCCACTTATTCAACATGGAGAGAATCAAATTAAGGCATACACTTGGGTTAGTGCATATTCATGCAAATTCTAACTAGAAATTTCAACTGTTGTGTCGCTGTTTGGAATGAGTCATGCAGAAAGCACGGTCAACTGTTCCTATACCAGTTTACATTCAAATTACCTACAGCAAAATCAATGTTAGCTGCTAGACTAAATGCTTGTGTGCTATTGTGATATGCTAGGCGGGTTCAGGAAAAAACATTAAAAACGAATGAGAAAGGACATAAAAACACTCCATAATTATCTGTTTTAAGCACTCCTATATTTTTATGTTAGTCTCTCTCTCTCTCTCTCTCTATATATATATTAAGATCTCCTCCCCACCAACCCTTCTATGGTGATTGAAGTTCAAATCATCATTCTAAGCACTTGATTAATGGCCGACAAGTTTTTACCATCCAAAATGAGTGCAAGTTAATCCAACGGTCCAATCTATTTGGATGGGTGCCAAACTTGGTATCGGTGACTATCACGGGGGTACTTGTTTTATTGTTCACTTGGATTTATCACAAGTTGGGGCTCTACTAGTGTTTTGAAATATGGTGCGCATGTTATCGTGAGCACTAGGTGCTCAGCATGATAGTCACTGATACCAAGTTTAGCACCCATCCAAATGGATTGAACCATTAGATCAACTTGCACTCATTTTAGATGGTGAAAACTTGTCGGCTATCGTGCTTAGGATGATGATTTGAGCCTCCATTGCTATAGAAGGGTTAGGGGGGGAGGGAGAGATCTTTCATCCCCGTTGGTCCCATCTCAAGTGGGGCTATATATATGGGGAATTCTCAAAACGTCCCACTTTAAAAATGCCCCTTTTTCGCCCCTCTAGTTTTTGGTCATGGGGCCCATGTTGAGTCAATCTAATCTTTCTTCATATATACTATCCTCTTATGTATGGTTACATGTCCAAATTTGAAACTTATCCAACTTTTCCTTACCATTAGATTGAAATCATAATAAAATGATGCCTCTAAACCATTAAATTTTTGGGACATGGATCAAAAGGTTAGGATGATCATATGGACTCAAAATTTTGGATATAGGTAGGCCTCATATGGATCTTTCCATCCAATGGACTTCCATGTTCATCATGCATCTCCGTGGGCTCAACTACGAGGGGCATTTTCTCCTAAAAAATGACCAGGCACTGTGTAGCGGTCCCCTATATCACATCTAGAGAGATGGGGGAAAATGTTCTGTGGATGTCTATGATTTCAATTGGAATTGGGCAGATGACCAAATATGCCATAAGAGTATATCCTAGGCATTAGTACATAGGAAGAAGAGGTAAAGAGCAGTTTTAGATATATATATGGAAACCATGGAATGTGCACCGAATTATAAGGCATTAAAGGTCATTTGACCACCTTTATGACAGAATTCGAGTTTCAGTTTTCTAGTGGTAGCAGTTGACTAGTGGGTTAATTTGGTTCCCTTAATTCTCAACACAAATAAAGCCTTTTGTATGGTTGGAGCGACATTGAAAATTCCACATAATCCTCAAAAAAGTGTCAGCAAAAATACTCAGATGCATAGCAGCAGGAGTTATTGTACTCTAAAAAAAATGGAAGACAATCAAATGCACTCCAACCAACTCAGGAATGAGGCAATGGGAGAAAATGGTCCTAACCCCATTCATAGTTAGAATCTGTACCAAACAGATCCTTAAAAACTACTTCTATACCAATGTAATAGTTAAGTGGAATGATTCAAGCGCAAACACACACTGACTGCCACAGCCACTGGGAAAAAAAACTGTAAAGCAAAAAGCTAATTGACTGCTGTAACATTCAGTATGTAATGGGATACAATTACCTTTTCAGAGGGAAGGTCTATTCCCAAATTACCACGAGAAAGGATGATTCCATCTGCTTCTTGAAGGATATCATCAAAATGCATTAAACCCTGGCGCGAAAAGGTCATAAATTGAATGCTTAATGCCAGAAAAAGTATCAAAAAACAAAGCAAATGCCAAGATAATATTGGCTTTATTTATATGTCAACCAATTTTACTTACCTCTACAGTCTCAACTTTGGCAAATATTTGAGTTTCCAGAAGATTATGTGTTTTGAGGAAAGCTCTAAGCTGCATCAGACATTAATATACAATATTAGCTGAAAAAGGTATACTCTGTAGTCAAACACTACAGAGAAAGATCTAGCTAACCAGAAATCTGATATCATTACGAGATCTAGCTAACAGTAGACCCAATGTGCTAGATACATGGAACCCTGGTGCCAGTTTGTTCATGTCTATTCCAAAATCATTCCGGGATCTAGCTAACCATAAACCCAACATGCTGCAACATCATATAGCCTCAGTGAATCAAGATATCGTGATTTAGGCATAATTTTGTCAAAAATAAAATAACTACAACTCCAGGCACTCCTTTGTTGGAGAAAAACATGTTTAAAAGTCAGTTTTTTGGGTAAAAATCCTTTACTTTAACAAGGCCAGGAAGGCAGATGATTTTTAACCAGTTTTTAGTGAGCCTAAGACTGCTTCTGAGCCAATTATTCTTCTCAAGAGATGTTTTAAAACATGATCTGTATTGCATTTAACTATAAGACAATAATTGGTCCACTCTCAACAAGCAATATTAGTGATGAAGGGGAAAATGGTGTAACCATTCACATGCATTAGTGAAAATAAAAAAGGAAAACCCAAAAATATAGTATGTATTGACTCTCCTCTTTGGCTGAAATGTTCACTCCACATTAGCTTTACAAAATTTTCATGTTCACTCAATTTAAATGGCTTGAGAGTTGAGACTTGAGACCCTATCAGATGATATGTTTGTCATTATCAATGAGATAAAAGAACGATATGATAATGGAGAAGATTAAGAGGGAAAAACTTGACGAATGCATATAGATTTACATCAAATTGACACTAACATAAAATTTACACCCACACATCTTTATGACAAGTATATGAAAGGGGGATGAAAAGATAGTAGAGAATATTTATAGAATCAAAAATGTACCTTCACACAAAGAATGACTTCATAAAAACTCACCTCTCTTACAAAGAATGACTCCATAAAAACTTACCTCTCTTACATCTTCTACGTGACGAGTATATGAAAGGGAAACAAAATCAACATTGTTGCGAGACCCCCAAGTTGAAATGACCTATTAAAAATACAAATGAAACTATAAATTGTGTTTCCAGTAAATGATAATCATTTTTGTTAGAAGCCGCCAAAAATCTGATTGCTGGCCATAATCAAAGTGAAAATAGAAAATGAATATCATAATCATCAAAGCCTCATCCCATCTATCTATGGTCAGCTTTGTCAATCCTTTTTTTTTTTTAGCTCTCTGCCTAGTGGCAGGGAGTGGAAATAACAGGGTGCCCACCAAGGTTCGAACCCTAGTGGGCGCTACGGGAGTGGTTGTCCTATCCACCAAGACAACCTACGATTCCCGTGAATCCATTTTTTACTCAACCAAGTGTTTACAGAAGTAAAGTAAACAAAAGGGAAAGGAAAATCTCAATCACAGCATGAGTGTATATTTTCTTTTTGAGAGCAATAGTCACACTTACAATGTGAGAATTTACTCCAAGAAAACAAAAGGAAAAGGAAAAAAAATAGAGAATTAGTTTTAAACATTATAGAATTGAAAAGTGTTAACACAATAAACGATCTATGCTATTATATTAAGCACTAATTTTTTAAGAAGCTAAGACTCACCTTCTTATCATTGTCAGTTAGAGTAGGCAAACTGATGTGGACTTGGGAAACATGCATTGTGAAAATAAAGCCTGCAAGTGTAGCACTATTCTTCACAAGACAAATGACATCTTTACCATTTGTTTCTAGTACCTGCATAAATTACCATAGTTTAGGAAGACTTTGAGAGATATATTATCTTAGATCAAGCCTCACTCAGAAACAGATCAAGTAAACCAAGTAAAGGCTCACCTCAAGCCATACCGAGGTTGTCTCACTTCCTGTGAAAAGATATTGCCCAACAAAGATGGTATCACCACTCTTAACTGCCTACATTTCCAGAAGAAATGTTGGTAAAAGGAAAATAAATGAAAGAAAGCAGGTTTGGCGCAGAATCTTAATATTTTACAACATTAATAATCATGTAGTTCATTCCTATAGTGACAAATCAAAGTAAAATGTGTTGTTGCATTGCCATAACTAACTGTATAATTAGTTTGAGTTTATATACACAAACTTGAGTCCACATGCTTAAAAAATGTTGAAAATAGAATTAGAATTGATACATATTGAAATATTAATTATCCCTCTGTTATGTTCATTGAACCTCAAACTGACTGTCGCGGTGTCAATCAAGCTGACATACTGTAGAATACCAATAGTTAAAAGATATTGTTAAGAAATAGAGAGAAAAAATCAAAGATTCAGAGGAAAAACAAAATATCTGAACCAGAGACAGATCAGTCTTAGGACAAGCTGTGGTCGGTCCAATCCAGCCCATATATTCAGCCCAGATTTTAGGCCTCTGTATCTCTGAGTGAAAGCTAGGCCCAATCCTAGCCCAAGAAACATGTTAGCCAATGCCTCATAATTTTAGCCAGATTGTAATATTTTTCTGGCACATGTGGGTCATTATATATATTAACTTCAATTTCCATTCCAAGGTAACTGACCTGGAAGTCAGGAGCATCAATCAAAGTGACTGCCAGCACATACTATGGCGTGGTATGCAAGAGAAGGTCCAAAATTTTAAGTGAAGAAAAACCAACAACTGTTATGTGCCTATACTAATCTAAGGAGAAAGGAGCTAAGCAGGACAAGCCTTTTTTGTTGAATTTTTATACATGCATGTGCCTATAGGCCTAAAAGTTCTGTCTCAGCCTATCCCAGAAAGGGTTGATCTAAAAGGCCCAATGGGGCAGCTCAGCCCATTTAGAGTCCTGAATACATTTGTTGGATCTGGGTGGGACTTTGTTTTGCCTTTTATCATAGTCAAGTGGGCTGATCTTTCCATGATCATGAACTATTTATAGTAAAAGCACTTGATAAACTGCCATAGATCATGACTGTTCTCTGCTGGTCTAAAATATATGAGAAGTGGGTGAGAAGAAAACACTTCAGCAGTCATTTTCTCCAAACAAATTCCCAATCTTCCTCACAAGTCACAGTGTCACACCACTCTTCACAGAAGAACCTTATTAAATTAAAGGAAGACATGGAATTCAAGAAACAAGATGTCCTACTAGACTAATAAACATAAAGACAACTGAAGAGCAAATCACTTCATCCCCTCCAAAAATATGTTAGAATGAAATCTCAAACATACCTCAGCTAGTTCAGAATAATTAATAGGTAAAACATCAGCAGAGGGTTCTTTTGAAACATCTGGAGTGATTATAACATGATCATCAGCCCTGAGTTCAATGGGGTTCCCTGTCTTATTGCAAACTTGAAGCTCAGGGCCCACAGTATCTAGCATAACCTGGGAAAATTAATGAAGTGCCCATTAAAAAAGCAAAAAAAATCAGGTGGCAACCAGTTGCATAAGCAAAATAACAATGCCAGTAATAAAGAGTGCATTCTAAAAGACCATTATAGTTAATGTAAGAATTAACAACTCAATTCCTCTGTAATGGTGGAAACATATTGGTTCCCATTGTCACTTGGCATTTCTATTTCCTAACATTCCTATTTTCAGAGTAATGCAGATCATTGTTAATTATCCAAAATGAAGACAAAAGAAATCTTCAGATTAAACTACAGTACGAGAACAAAATGGCACTATAGCTACTATAAAAATAATGATAAAAATTGAAGACCATGTGCAAATGTTGAAGTGCTGATCCATCCTGAAACAAAGTTGTCCTCAATGGAAGCGGGTTTGAACAAAGTAAGTTTCAAGAAAGTAAGCAGAGCAACAGACTACAATAGCAATTTAAGTCCCTATGACTATGATGTGTTACTCGTGGAATGCTTATGTTAGTAGTAATGCATTTTTAAGCATTGAATACCAAAATCAAGTCATGATGAAATAGAGAATAAACATGCCCTAATACCCTGCATGATTTCCTGAAAAAAAAAAAGTAGAAATGGAGTTTAATGCAATGTCTGTAACTTACAGCGCATAGTTTTTTAGAGCTTTTAACAGCTTTTCTCAAATTGTCAAGAGTTTCTTGGTGGTACTCGTCGTTTAACCAAGAGAAATCGAATCGTGCAACTGCCAGAACAAGATAGTACAACCACATGAGGCTTGAATGCAAGTGACGAGCAACTCTGAAATAAATAAAGAGGAACAGCTAAAAAATCACCTGACATTCCTGCCATTAGGCATTCTTCAATCGCCTCAACAGACCGCGACTTTGGTCCAAGCGTCCCAACAATTTTAGTTAATGATGGGGTGAAGCTCTGTAAGTTCAGAAACAATGAGAGAGAGAGAGAGAGAGAGAGAGAGAGAGAGAGAGAGAGAGAGAGAGAGAGAGAGAGAGAGAGAGATTAAAATAAAATCAAAAGAAGTCACATTCATTGTCCTATAGGCCAGGATACTTTCAAACAAAGACATGGAAATTCAATCATTGCAGAAAGATTCAAGAATGCATGGTAAATTAAGAAAAATAACAGAGCATCAAAACATTTGCAATTGAAACATCACAAGCAAATTGCAAGCCACACACACATACACATCTGGGACCACTTCCAAGTTCTAACCATTCAAATTGCAGGATCAAATCCAACCCTCCTCACAAGTTGGAAGAGCACCTTAATTTCATTCAACTCAGAGGCATTCTGGGTAGCATTGAGTTAGTAAAAAAAATAACAAGCACGTGATTAGAATGCCAACAAATTGCCAACAAATCACAGAGAAACTAAAACTGGGGCAAATAATTATCAGGCTACTATTCCATTGATTCGATTGATAGAAACAGAGAGAGAGAGAGAGAGAGAGAGAGAGAGAGAGAGAGATTACAGATTTGGTAGGTGTGAGAACAGAAACGAGCCGTACGGGCTCTTCGATCATCATCCGACCTCCCTGCATCTTCTTGTTCAGAGAGAGAGAGAGAGAGAGAGAGAGAGAGAGATTGGCAGGGTGTTGAGAGAAGAAGGCCGCTTTTATAGTAAAGATTCGGGCGCGCGGGGAAGGGTAGGTAGACTGCGGTGGAAGTACGAAAAAGCCCTTCTCGCCTTTTCAAACTGGAAATTTTCAAATAAGAACTTAAGTTTTTTTCCTATTTAAGAAAAATACAAGTTTCCAAATATTTTAAGCTAATCCCTAAGTTTTTCGGTAAGTTTTCTATTAAGTACATTTAGCCATTAAAAGGTATATTTTGGCAACTTTTTCCCTCAAATTGTTAAAATATCGAAATTGCCCTTCATTTAAAGTCACAACATGGTTACAGCCACCGGATACAATTAATTGCCACAGGGATAATAGTTGCCCTTGATCATTATAAGAATATTAGTAAAGAAAATGAGGAGAATATAAAGGAAGTGAAGGAAAATTTTATTTTAATGACGAGTAATTTTGGTATATTAAAAAAATTAGGAAAAAAGTTGCTGAAAATAGCTTTAAATAGAAGGATATCCTTAATTGAAAAATTTTTACAAAACTTTGGAAATAATTTAAATTTTGTGCAACTTATGTCTTTTTTTGTTCAAATAATACAAAAGCATAAGGCTTATTTGAAATTTTCTCTTTATATTATTATTTTAAGTTGTATGATAACTACGAAAGCCCTTTGCAATTGCATGGCTCTTTTTCTCCTAAAACCTTTGTTTTTTTTTATATTATAAACATATATATATATATATGAGAGTAATCTCATGAACTATACTATTACTAAGCTAGTATACTCTATCATCCCAGAGGTCCTCCATGCCTTTTCTGCTGCGCATGCCTTGTGCATTCTTTTTACATTATCAATGACATTGATTTCACATAGAAAATGGAAATCTTTTTAAAAAAAAGACTAATGCCTTTGACTTAAGGATCTTTTAGTTTATGTAAATGTATTTAATCTGTTTCATATGGACATATAGTTGAATTTCATTAAAAAAATTCCCAACAACCAAATGAGAAAAGTTATTGTAGGTCACTCATTTAATAATGTAAAAAGGGTCTACTTAGCAAAGTAGGACCACAATCAATCATACTCGCATGATCATCAAACATTTGTTTCAATGGTGGATAAGCTGGAAAATCAAAACACTTAATATGACCCTCAAATCATTGTACATAATGAAATGATTTATACACATTTTGCCATGTAACACGTAAGGGGGATTTTCTTCTACAGGAGACTCGCATAGCTACTGTATATGATCTTTAGTGGGCACCTTAATATACTACATTCCGCTTTTGTGGACGCTGGGAGTCCAAAATTATGTCTGCACAGTTCCCCTTTTGGTTAGTGTCATGTCTCAAATCCATGACCTAATGTTGCAAATCAAAGGTATAAACCATGAAG
This sequence comes from Sextonia rubra, assembly GCA_037013555.1. Taxonomy (NCBI): domain Eukaryota; kingdom Viridiplantae; phylum Streptophyta; class Magnoliopsida; order Laurales; family Lauraceae; genus Sextonia; species Sextonia rubra. The sequence goes on along the minus strand of JASUAD010000013.1, from coordinate 55,040,061 downwards.
ACAAGGTAGAGATAGGGCTGTGCAGAGTTATGAAATTTTGAAATATTTAATCTGTTTGTAACTGTTCCAACTTTGAAAGGATCTCCGTCCCCTTTCTTATTATATTACGTGAGTTCGAAAGCTACTGTTTTCTGTTTACTTTGATCAGAAAGGTTTGTTAGTTTCTCAGCATAATCAAGAAACTGTTTGTTTAAGAGGAATTGGATTTATAAGAAATTTCAGCCAGCAGGGCTGCCTAGGGACTAAAATTAGACTAAGATCGGGTACATGACGATGACTAAAGTGATTGTCCCCTGCTCGCCCTGGTTTGTTAATTCAGCTTCATTGGTAAGGCCCAAAAGCCCATGTCGCACTTCACGTTTTGAGGCCTCACTATTATGCATTTGATATTTTGTTTCTCATCAAATTGGCTTCTGCTGTTTGGAGAAGCAGACCTTCAAAGCAGTATGACAAATGCCTCCGATGCTCTAAAATTATTTTCTAGCCATCAAGCGCGCGTGTGGAAGGTTGCATGACTTCCAATTTTATCCCCCTTATTTATTTTCATGCACATTAACTGGATTGGTTATTCATCACATTTATTGAAAAATTTGTTCATTCTAAAGTCATATTAGGCAAAAGGAGCTAATTGTCTTGTCCAGCCTACTGAAGGACCTTACTTAAAGAAACGTGGGTATTAATATCAAGCATTTAGATGGGCACCACAATGTGAGGTCATCAGCATATTAAAGTTTGGTGTGAACGATGTGCGGCTTTTATGCACCATTCATTTGGTGGGAGCCATCCCATATTCTGGGCTTTTATGAAAGATTTCTAGTAGAGGTTAGATTTGTCATTTTAAGATGAGCAGTCGTGTGATTGTTGATTGCATCTGTCCTTAGTTATTGGTGATTTAGTTAGGAGCACATTCCTGTGAAGTAGGAAGGTGAGGGTTTCTCATGTTCATCTAACTTTCTACCTATTTGATGCAGACAAGACAGTCTGCATGTTTGACATTTCAGTTTCTGTTTAGTTCCTGTCAGAACACACAACAACATCGTGCAAAATAGGCAGCTGGTGCCAAGGCTCCTCCTCATGCAACCGCACGGTTCTAGCTACCTGCAATTCTTCTAGAAGGTGCTTTGGGCTTGGAAGTAAGGCCCTTAGTGTTGGGAAAAGCGGCGCAACGGAAACAACCTGCGATCAACGGATCTACCACGATCTACGCAAACAATCACACCATCAAGCAATCACACTCATGACACAGTAGTTTTACGTGGTTCGGCAACTTGCCTACGTCCACGGGAGGAGAGAACTCATCTACTATGATCCATCTCGATCCCCTTCGGGATCTAGGGTTACATATCAATATATATAGTTCCCGCTTTCTTGGCCACCAAGAAAATCCATACATAATGACTAAAATACCCCTAACCCTGAGTCTCGGTTCTGACTAACCCAGACGACCGATCCGGCTAAACCGGAATACAAGACATAACCCAACACTTAGTAGTGGACCTTCATGTCTAGCCCATGTACTGGGCAGGAAATTGGAAGTTGGCCTATGTCTAACCCCTAATGAATGAGAACTTTTTGGAAGACAGTGGATCCTTGTGGAGGTAGGCTTATTAGACTCAGTTTGAACGGTATAGAATAGTAGTTAAGTTTACCCTACAAAAGATTTGGGTTCTCACCAATGTACCTGTTGCATGAGGGGTGAAATGAAATAAAATTAATAAGCTTTGATCATATAATTAGCCTGGAAACAATTGAAGTTCAAATATTTTCCAGAGATTTGTTTGCACAAAAAATGTGCAATATCGCACGGAGGCCTAGAATATCACATGGGGCAATATGTAAAATATCACATAGCCATAGGACACCGCATACTACAATACGAGCAATATCACATGGCCCCAAGAAATCACTACGATATAAGCAATATCACATGACTCAGGAAATTGGACAAATAACTTGGTGGGAAACATTTAAAATTCAACTATTTTGAGGCAAATATTAGTGCCTTGTAAGAGTGTTTTTTTTTTTTTCCATTTAGTGCCTTTCAAGAGTATATTTTTTTCTCTCATTTGGTGCCTTTTTAATGTAGCTTTTTGTCACTCTGTGACTCTACTTTCAATCCCTTCCTACTCCGTTTTCTCTTAGTCTGACCACATACTCTTTAGGTTCTCATAAATCTAAAATCCCGACCCCTAATTGCTTCTCGTTGAAGGACGTCCCCACATGAGAAAATTTTGGTAGGCAACAAAGAAAATTATCAGACTAATAAACAGAGAGGAAATCAAAATTGTAATAAATGAGAACCCAAATGATATCTGAAGAAGAAACAAAGTAAAAAAACAAAAAGAGGATAGAACCATGAAAATCAGCTACTATATTCGGAAGTCAATATGAAACGTGTATCTACCTCTTCATCAATTTTCAGATTTACAATCGAGTATTGCACTATGACTGTGCATGGTTAAAGACCTGGAAAAGGTGAATCAATTTGTGCCTGCTTGCTCCTTCGATGGTATCCTTTTGTAGGCGGTCTCATGTCAGAGTTTGTATAGATATCATGTCTGTCGCTGGAACAATTGTAACAAGTTTCTCTGTAAGGTTCTTTAAAGAAAGACCATGCACTGGACATCCAACAGTAACAGGTATTAACAATCAGGCAGCAGCAATTAGTGGGTCTGAGACAAACCCAGTTGGGATCAGCTCTCTACAAACCAGTTAGTACATAAAATTTTGATGTAGCCCTTAAAAGCTGGACAGAGCAACTACTGCTTCATGCAGGAACTATGAAATCCAGATGATAACCCACCCACATCATGCATGATGCATCCATTGGAAGTTCAGGAGCTAGCTGGTTCCTCTTGAGCAAAAATAGCCTACTGCTGACCCTAATTCTGGATCATATCAACTCAAGCGGAAAACAAGCCCACAAAGGATTGGTTTGTAAACAACCAAACTTGCTGGTTAGTAATGCTACACATCATCTAAAACAATCTATTATGACATAATGGCACCCATTTTCCTCAAGGAAAATATGTTCAAAATAAATGACCCCTATTGGTATAGAAGAATATTTTCACCATCTATTGCAATAGAATTCCGATGATGAATGACCAGTAGAACTAAATGATGAATGATCAGTAGAACTATCTCTTAACCGTTAGGCCACTGCCTTGTTATGGTGTTGGCATTTCTTCCCTCCGGCCAAACCACTGTCACTGATGCTTCCTTCTTGGAGATGATCATGGACTTCTGAAATTTCACTTTTCAATGTATGCAAAGGAATAACATAGCTATCATCCTTGGAGTTTCTCGTCAGCATCTCACGCCGCCTCACATTTTCTGATATCTGATGGAAGGTTTGGTTTATTTTAGTGATACCTCATTCTACTAGTCTACTACATGTGGAACTGTAAACTTCACGTCATCAACCACCTGAGAGATAACAAAACATAAAAAGAAATTAGAACAGAGGAATAAAATGAACGATATAATTTACAAGTAATAACTACTAGTTGGCAAAGCTAAGTAGCCGCACAATGTCACCATTGCCCAGGATTACATCACGGACACTTTGTGGAAAACTCAACTGCTTTTCCGTGTTGACCATTCACTGTCTCTTACTTCTTCTGGATCTGGAGGGCTACCAAGGGATGCATAGTCAGCCATTACAGCCACGTTACGGACACATCATTCTCCACGTCGATAAGGCTTTGCTGGGAAGACATAAATGTGGACTACGGCAGCAACACCCATCTGTTTTGGATATGCTATTCAATAATATTCTAAAGGAAAAAGAAAAGAAAGAAGTAGCTATATGAAGAAATGAAACAGTATGTAACATCATTTGGCACTTAAAAAAGAGGCATGACAGACATTTGCAAGTCAGTAGGGGAAAAAAATAGAGCACTATAATGATAAGTGTCCTCTGAGAGGCACAGAAATAGAGTAGATAAGCTTCATGGTGCAATTGGTCATGCTGGCATAAAGAAACCGGAAAAAGAAGTTTCACCCAAAAAAGGAGGAAAAGTGAGAGAGAGAGAGAGAGAGAGAGTAGATAAGCATCCATGGTGCAACTGGTCATGCTGGCATAAAGAAAACAGAGAAAGAAAGTTTCATCCAAAAAGGAGAGAGAGAGAGAGAGAGGAGAGGAGGAGGAGGAGGAAAAATTGTCAGTTGTGGAGTATACCTCAATGCAAATGATAGTCCTGAATACATGTTTTCAGCTCTTGAGCCAAGGATCCTTTAAAAGCTCCCATGGAGAAGAGAAATGAAACTGCGACACCTTGCCACCATGTCAGAAATACAACAGATTTGAACACTAAAATCTTGGAAGGGGTCTGATAGGTTCCAGCTTCTCTTTAATGACAGAGTGGAACTGTACAAGGCAATATAGGGCCCAGGTCTGGCTGAAATTTAGCACAACTGCTAAATAAGGGTAGCTGTATAAAAAACTACAGAGTAATCACAAAGAGATATCATTTTTCAGAACAAATTTTAATTAAATCAGTGCAGTGACATAGAATCAGGGATGATCATACTAGCCAAAATGCCAGACGGATGCATCAGATGAATGCTATCAAGGTGGTAAAAAGCTAATGGCATGAATCTTAAGTAACAAGATTGACATCTTAAGTCTTAACAGACAGAAAATGACTTACCCATATCTCCATTCAAATTTCCCTTCTCCATAAACCCCAAAAAACTCAAGAATGATTGCTAATAGAGCACATATTGTCTTCAATGTCATCTGAGAGACAAAAGGCCTTTTATTGAAGTGCTTGTAAAAAAAGGAAAGAAAAGAAAACCTCAAAGCTTAGAACAGAAAAAGATTAGAATAGGACATTAACAATAGGAAACATACGTATTGAACGATGCCAATTTTGACAGCTCGATAGAAGTTGGGACCAAGATACCACTGCCTCAACAAGCAGTTCAGTGGAAATGGACGTTTTACAACTCTATCTACATATGCCGCTTCCAATGGATGAGCAGTGGAACTTATTTGTGTCTGATTCTCCATATATTTAATTGCATTCTCCTCACCGCCCGATACAATACAGTTCATTGAGGACAAGATTACAAAAAGCTCAATTAAAAAACATAATTGGGCATAAACTTTTCATGTACACTGAGGGAAGAAAAACTTCTGTCTTAAATAGAACCCTTTTTAGTGGAGAGATTCTTGACCAATTAATTGGAAAATTGCATTCCATCCATTTTTCTAATCAGACTTTAATTGCTTGTATAGACTAAATATGAAATCACAGTTTAAGGAAAAAATAAAATAAAATAAAAACTGCTTAACTAGCATGTCTTCCCAGCCAAGCCTTTATATAATGCTTTTATACCCATTTTGCCTTCTTTAAAGGCTTGTTATGTTCTTCTCTTTTCTTAATGAAATCCTTTGTTGCAGACCAAAGAAAAAAAAACCTACCATGATTCTTTCCCTGAAATGTGTTTGCTATTGATCAAGGAGACATTCCAAGCCCTCAAATAATCTTCACAATCTTCAACTTTGCAACAAAGCTAACACCAGCTGATCTCTTTTGACGTATGATGCATGAATACTTCAAAATGGCCAATGTATTGTATCATATCATGTCCGATACTTCACTTTTTTGTATGTAAAATCCAAATCCGTGCGTATCCACTGCATGTCCTTGCTACATCCATGCCGTATCTGGGCATCTTCGCCTTTGACAAATGCCAATGAGGACAGGGTGGCAAGTTCATCTTCAAGCAATGGAGAAACATGATGTTCTAGTGCTACAAAAATGTTTTGGTTTGCTGTGTTTGTTGGACAACTTTATTTTCCTCAAAGCTAATGAGGGATCAACTTACTTCCCATAATAAAGCTGTCAAATGTCAACAGACCAAACTAAAGCAAAGTAATTGAACTCACAGGAATCAGGCTGTGTGTGACAAATAATCTTTGTTTGCTCGAGTTGGAATCTATCCTTTACAAATGTTGTGTTTGTTGGACAACTATATCTTCCTCAATGCTAATGAGGGATCTATTTAGTTCCCATAATGAAGCTGTCAAATGTCAATAGACGAAACTAAAGCCATGTAATTGTACCCAAAGGAATCAGCCTGTGTGTGACAAATAATCTTTGTTTGCTAGAGTTGGAATCTATCCTCAACAAATGCACGAAGTGACCATACACTCTTGACCGACCACGAATGGTTTAAGATAAAAAAATTTTCCTACACGATGCTCAAAACAATCAATGCCAGCAGAGAACATATATATCAGATCTGTTCATGTGTGTAGGTCTCACATTGTGTGAAACAGTTGGGCCCACCAGGGGCCCAACTTGATCCCGACCCATCATCCAAAACCAACCCCCCTAACCCTATCATCACCATCATCTTCATCAAAGCCCCCCCCCCCCCCCCCCTCTCTCTCTCTCTCTCATATATATATATGTCACGAATCCCATAGGATTTACACCAATCCAAATGCACTAGACCATTAGACTAAAATTGGATTTTCTTTCTCAATTTAAAGCCATTAAACTTGTGAGCAACAGATCAAGTGGGTTAAGATGATGGTATTGACTTAAAATTTCAGATATGGACCAGGCCCACTTGGATCTATCCATCCCCCACCCCACAGGCTGTCTCACACAGTCTTCCATGCAAGACATCCGCACATGAATACAGCCCTACACACACACATAATCAGAAAAAGGTAATCACAAAGAGTAACAATGAAGTCCAAAAGACAAATGCTAAGTTGCTTGCTATCAACTGATGATTTAGTCTTGCAATTAATATGTTTATTAGAAAGTTCAAACATTTAACCTTGACAGTGGCACAAAAAACAAAGCAAGTGAAGATGCTGCTCATACTAAATGGTTATTATATCAAGGCCCATTGACACAGAGGATCTAAAAAATGTGGATATTGCAGTCATAGGACATAAAAATTCATAAAAAGAATCCTTACATGAAAACACTAGTGAAAAATGACAGTCTAAGGCACCGTAATATACCTAAGCATGCTATCAAATATCTTTCAAAACAATAAATGGCAAAAGCCTCATAGCATTCCCGCATTATTTCGCAATAGAATGCAACCCCAGAATCCAATAATGACAAGAACTGCATCAGAGACATTGGCAAAGGAAAATCATTCTTCAAATATCAAAGAAAAGTTAGGTTTAGTACATGCTGAAGGGTAACACTTGAAGAAATAGTGATGTTTCATTGGGATAAACAAGAAAAAGAACATATTAACATACCACATAAGACAAACAATACAAAAAAGAATAAAAGGGAACAAAAAGTTTTCATCTCATGAGAAAACTCAATTGATTTGAAAGGAAGGGAAGGGGGGGGGGGGCACGTTGGAGAGACTATTAGTATTCAAAAATCCATGAAAAGTCAAAGTCCTGAGAGGCTCACCATCTTTCCTATTAAGACTATTACACTTATATGACCTCTCAATTAATGTTGAAGCTATTACACTTGTCTAACCTCATCTAAGTGTAAAAATCGAAGTCCTGCAGCTAAACTTCAAGCAGGAAGAAAGGCTTCAACATTGATTAAGTTGCCATTGCCCACTGGAAACACCACCTTGCACAGCCACCATAATAGGCACTGTCGATTCCGTGCAAGTGTCAGAGTACTATAGAGATGGCAATGGGTGAAGTCTAGTATGGGTCAAGGTAAACCCGAACCTACCCCAACTAACACCTGCCCTGCCTTGTCCCCGACTCGATGATGGGTTATGATATGCGATACCAAACCTGCCCCATGATACGTACAGGTGAAGTTTAATACCTATTTTTCAAATTTGATTATATTTATATATTAAAAAATAAAGGTAAGGTTGCGTACATCTTGCCCTCCCCAGACCCCGCTATATGAGAGCCTCGTGCACTAGGCCGCCCTGTTTTTTATATATTAAAAAAATAATATATCTATGTCATGCACCAAGGAGGACTCAAACTTGCAACCTCCCCACTATCATTTCTTTAGGTTTCCAAGACCAACTAAAATAGGAAAGCTCTGTCTATCATATTTTAATTGAAAAATAATAAAAATTAGCCATAAGTAAGGCAGGGCAACCAAAACCTTAACTTGCTTCAAACTCCACTCACAGGTTAAAAAAAAGTATGCTCATTCCCACCAACACATTTAAAAACCAATACCGATTACCAAATCTACCCCAATAGGAGCAGGTTGAGTTTGGTCCCTTGTTGCATCCCTACTTCTCAAAGCAAGCCTCCATCTCAGTGTTATTTATTGGCCGATTCAAAGCCTTCCACTCATGCTCCTGTGCTTCATTAAACACAAGCTTTGGCAGCATCCTCTTCCTCTTATTTGTGAGCATTGGCAACTTCTTAGCATATTTCATAAGCAAGTAATGCAAAAGATTTTTGAACACAAGGTTGGCTTTGACAGGAGAGTGGAGCTCCTCATTGGAAGTCATAATCTCCGTAAGGAACAGTAACCCTGTCATTTCTTACATCTTTGTAAGAGACAAGTCAATTCTCTAAACAGAGTGAAGCAAGTGTTGCCACCTTGTGTGAAAAGTCATTGCATGACTTGCTCATGAAATATGCTAAGAAGTAGTCAAAGCTCACAACAATGAGGAAGTAGATAAAACAAACAAATTACCTGCCAAAGCTTATGCAGAACCAAGCACAAGAGTGAGGATGAACCCCGCTTCCTTGGGGGCATTTGTAAACCATCAAATATTGTTCCTAGGGATCCCAAAGCTCCAATGAGATTCCCACAGAACTTGAAGTTTTTGCGGAGATCGAGACATAAGAATTAGAACTTGCATCTTCTAGTTCATAGGAATAAAACTGAGAAAGTTTGCAAAGGGACAAACAAGACCCCTTGATCTCCAGGGATCCATCACCTGTCTGATGCAAATTGTACCCAGAAAAACCCAACAACTTTAACCAAAATCTACTGGCCCTTATATTCTGATTTTTCGCTTTCTTTTACTATTTTCCTTGTACACTTGTATATACGATAATCATGTGTATATAAAGACATACAATAATCACATCCATTAATAAAAGAACGGAAGAATTAAATGTTGGATAGTTTAATGGCATGGTGACAAATAATTCAGTTATAGTAAAAATTTGCCACATCTGCGAGGGATTAATTGGTGAGTTTCCTAAAGGTAGGACCCGCAAAAAAGATTGCACATGCCTTTATAGAAGTGAAAATCATTGTTGAAGTAGTGTTTCAACTTTCAAAGTTTTATTAATCCAAGTCTTGTATTTGTACTTCCGGAAAAAATCCTATTTATCATTCTAGCTCCAGATATGGCCTCACAACCATACAAGCTGCTACTGCCACTCCTGTTTTTCTAGGACATTTCAGACAGGCATTCATGCTATGTTAATTAACAATCTGCAGTATATCAAGCATTTTTTTCTACTATTTTAGATAATTTATTCATGGCACTATTACATCATAAGATTGCAAATTATAATCGTCTACATTTGCTCATGGAGGATGACAGCCAATAAAACAAGAGTTTCAAAATAATTTTTAAAAAAAGATAGTATAATGTATTTTTCTTTTTGACAGCATATTTAGTTGGTAAGTACAATAGTGCAAGGAAATGGAAATGTCTCTTTCTTGCATCCTCCTTACAGGTTTAATAATTTACTTGAAGAATAAAGAAAAGAGCATCATAAAAGAAAATAAAGGTCCGCATACCGATTCCACCGCATAAACAGGAACCATAAGAATGAGTCTGATCAAGAATTTTTGCTCCTGAAATGAAATGTGTTCTTTCATTATCAACTTAAAACGGAAATATCATAACAAAAACAAAAATGATGATCTAGGGTGGCGACCATCTCAAACCAGATGATTCTATTGGTTTTTAAGATTTCATTGTATTGGTCCATTAATTTGTATGCGTGCTTAAATAAACATAGTCTACATAGTCATTATTCTTTATAGAAAGGAAAGAAGCATATATCAATTACAATGATGCAAATGGAAGGTGAAATTTTCTAATAATGTGAGGGAAATAAGAACAAACCTCTGGTTGATCGTAAGAAGCTAGGTGCTTCATAATGAGAATCAAGGACAACAAAACTGCAACAAAAACAAATACTCCGGCACTGATGAGCAGCCAGCGGTGCAATGACTCTGATTCCTCGTTTAAATTTAGTGACCAAATTTGCTCTGATCACTTAAAAGACTCAGCCGGATTGAGCAGAAACAGAAAAGAATACAGAACAATCTTCCATGCCATGAAACAGAACTTTATATTGATATCTACCACTTGGGCCATCTCTAGAACATGAGATTAGCGGCTTAATTCAAAGCATCTAATGTCCACTGAATGCTGAGCATCATCTAGGGGTGCGTTTGTCTCACACTATAATCCAGAAATGAGTTTCTAGGCAAGTAATGCGTGCATTGCCTTTGATTTTCTTTGAGCATGAAAAGAATATCTTGTAGCCTCAGTAAGCAAATGTCAGAGAATTCAGGCAAAATGCTCCTCACTGCTGTGATTGGATAGACAAATAAATGCATCCCATGCACAGAAGTAATGACTAGAAACCAATCACCTGATGAGCTTAGAGATTCCCCGAGTACTACATACTACCATGATGCCTGTAATTCAATGAAGATGAAGCCACCCCAGATTTCTACAAAAAAAAAAAAAAAAAGAAGGCAAATTTATTTTCATAGAATACACCATGCTTCTGCGGCAACTACAATCAACTTCCCAACAAATCACAGATCCAAAAAAAGAATCAGTCGCAGACTCAATCTCGGGAAAGAACACAAATTGAAGGAAAAGCAACAGATTCCATTTCTACAAATGCATTCACCAATTCAATAGAAGCTACTAAAATCATAAAAATCAAAAGACCTTAGAAATCTACAGATGCATTGCATTCACTAACTCAAAAGAAACAGTTGGAATCACACAAACCAAAAACCAAAGAAATCCATTGCCCGAACTCGTGATCATAGTAACTTTAAAGACTTACAAAAACAAAGAAAGTGAGAAAATTCCCAACAAACAAATGAAGCAGCAATAGCTATAGAAGAAGAGAGATTTGAAATCAGACCTGGTGATAAATAGAGAGAGATTGCAGAATAAGAAGAGGAAGAGAAGAATGAGATGAAGAATGCAGAGGTTTCTTCTGTCTTTGTTCCTTATCATCAGTTACGAAAGCTTATTCCAGAGGTTTTCTCCATCTATACGGACGGTCCCGCCTTTGAGTTTGATACTATGGTGATATAAAATATTGACACAAAGCATTGAAATGTACAACACATGCTGATATATAAACACCAAAGTTAGATGCAACATTAACTTAAAAATGCTTCGTGACAACATTTTATGTCACTGTGACTGTAGCATTACTGTAGAGTCCTGTGTGAGTTCGTCTTCGGCAGATCCACGTGCCACGTAACAGTGATAAAAACGTATTTGGGTTGTTTAATATTTGGACTAGGCCTGGATTTAGTAGCAGAAACCTCTAGTCCAGTCCAACCTGGTCTGAATAATGAGTTCAGTTTGACACATCTGAATTTGCAACGACCAGTTTGAACGTGGTAAATGAACACCCATAAGTCTAGATCCTTTTGTCTTTAAATACGGATCCGCTGACTCGAAAATTTCTGAGTTGCTCGGACTCATTTATTTAAATCTAAACCACTCGATATGGACGGCTCACTGCAATTGAGATTTTTCAGACTTTTACTTTAGTAGAATAGACCCACCTTAAGATTGGTCAGATTAATTGATCAGGTTATTTGTTATATTGTCAATCTTACGGTGAGCCAATTCTTATTAACGTTCGCTTTGAGCGGCTTAAATATTAAACCCCTATATTAATTATAGGTGTGCCTCATTGTAGAGTACACCTTGTTCAACTTAAAAAAATTCTATAACGCCGAATGTAGTGGGGTTGAGCTATGCATATCAATGAAAGAGATAGGGGATGGAAGATGTTTAAATGCGGATTCAGAGTGTATAATAAGATAACAAGGCCATCGCATAATCAATCTAACTACTTGATAACCAAATTCAGCGGCATGTTAAAGGGGATAAGTTTGTTAGACGAACTCATATCACATAATTGACCACATCTAAACGATCTATCTAAGCTCTTGAAAATGACTGATACATAAATCTGTAATCCCTAAGAACCTGTCATATGGCCTAATTTTAAAAAGGCATGATGACATGAAGCTATGGGTGGGAGTTGGTGGGCCACATCAGCCTGAGCCCGGCCTATATTGGGATGGACTTGCCATATCCTCTTATAGTCTGTGGTTGTAATCAGGACTGATTTTCTTGTCTGATTATTAAATGGCCAGCCATCGGTCAATATCTTCTAGCCTGGACTCACCCATTCTATTTAACAAAAAAGGGTGTTTATATTTTGCAAAGATCATGAGCCAGAGCTTGAGTAAATAGAATGGGCCAGGATTAGAGAAGCTCCGGGCTGACCCAACTGGGCCAGGAACATCTGAAGCAGTAGTGGCTTACAATGCTTGGTATGCGCGTCAATCTGATGGTTGAGACTCGATCAAGGATGTCTGATGAGATATCTCTCCACTGAATCCTGTCAACAAAGGACCCACCGTACAGGGCAGCCAATCAACCCCTCAACCTTGGAGTTCTGACTCTCCAACTTCGACAATTCCTGGTTGAAAGAGTAAACCCCACAATGGGGCTACTTAATCAAAATTCTTGCTGCTCAAAATTAAAAACGCACACCCTGCAGTAGATTTGCCTTAATCCAATAGGAGTTGAACCTATAAAAAACAAATTGATCATATGATAAATACACTAACCAATGATCATAATTGCTAATGCATAAGATTGTATTCATCACATTATTCATCAGGTAAAATTTTATGATGGGCCCATTGTAACGCTCCGACCCAATTTAATCGAGTTTAGCGACTAATTAATGACGAATTAGCTGTTAATTGTGTTTTGCCTTTGTTTTGAGTTCGTTCCGAGTCATGGATAAATAGTTTGGTTGAGTTTAACTTGGTTTAGGTAAACATAAGTCCTTTTTCGTAATTTTAGATTTGGACAGATATCATCATTCATGCATCATATTGGCGTCAACACCTGTAATTCATTGAACTCGTCAACTTCTGTAACTGACTCGTATGTGAACAACGTCATTATTTTTGTTGAACCGTCATTTGACTCGAACTTTAATTTGTGGAAACATTTGGACTGTTTTGCAATTTGGGCCTCATCTTTATCTTATATAAGAAGCCAACCACCGACCTTCTCTCTTTTTTCAACGCTATTCTTCTCTTTCTCTCGATTCTCCTCTTTTTTCTTTGTTTTTCAACTCTCCTCTCTTCTTCTCCTTGATCAAGCTAAGCAAAAAGGGGATTTGATGCACTTTCATTCTTGATTCCTTTCTCATGTAGCTAAAGGTAAGTTTGGGTTTTTGGTTTTCTTCTTCTCTCTCTTCTTCTCGTCAGCCATGGCCTGTGCTCATTGTCTCTCTCGTTTTCTCTCATGCATAGTAGATTTGAATCGTGTTTGGACTTCGAATTTGAGCCTAAGGATAACTGTTTGCGTATTAGAACTCATTTAAGGCAAGTATAAGCATGATTTGGATGAACTCATGTTTGTATATGTAATTGTTATGAGTTTCCTTCAATCTCTCAAGTAGGTAGTGGATTACAACCCTTGTGATGTAATTTTTGCTTGGGTTTCGTCGTGCACTGCAGGTTCACTCCAATTATTCTGTAACAGAACAGACAGTACAACTGATCGGGCTTTAGAACTGACCGATCGGACACTTCCAAAACCGCGGTAACAGAACAGACAGTCCGACCGATCGGGCTTCAGAGCCGACCAATCGGACATAGCCAGAACTGAAATTCGACCGGTCGGACTTCCTGACCTACTGATCGGCCCTGAAGTGCTCTGCTTCAGGAGATTAAGTCTGTACACGGAAAACTTTTGTATTCATTTCTATTCTCCGACCTTTCACACTAACCAAGGAACCTATTAGGCTATATTTCCGGGCCCTGTGGCTCGTGAATTATGTAAGAAAGTCTTCCCAGAGACCTCCAATAAAAGGGTATGTATAGACTGGACGTGATATGGCATTTACATTAAAATATTGGTGACCCTTAACTTGCCTAATGGAATACAAGAATCGCATGAATGGTCTTGAGGGTTGTGACTCATTCATGTGTGTCGTTCAGTATTAAGCACTTCCCCATGGGTGTTGGTTTAAAGGACTTCGATACACTTTGCTGAATACAATGCAACACTTATGAAAGACAACTGTGTATCGGATAACTTAAACTATATCATCATGCAATGTTAGAAACACTAGATGACTAGATTATGGTTGGCTAGTAAATTCTCTTGATTCGAGCAAATTTGTGCTGCATGACATCTTGAATGACGTTTTATTGACCTCCACTCTTCTGTGCGGTTTGTATAATCCTTGTTATGCCTTTGCTATGGTAAGTTTAATTTGTTTGATATGTTCGATCGGTATCCATTCACTTGAGTATTGTACGTATGATTGGAATGCATGATTCGGAAACGTATGATATATGTTTGATATGATATGCATGAGTTACTCAAGTTCTAGTATTTCATTGACTCTGTATGGTCAGGCACTACTCAGTCTCAGCCTTAGGATACCCAACGTGGTTGAATTTGGCGTAGTATGTATGGCACCACTGTAGTGAGTATATGTCTTGGGACTTCCGGACCTTAGGAACCCTAAACTTATTCGTACCTTGGCCCGGTCGATGGTGTTTTCAGATGTATGTAAGATCCCTTTTTCGGAGCATATGGCAAATGTAGTAGCCACCTAATTATGTATGTAACATATAAACATTGATTCTGATAGCATGCTTTATTTGCACGCACGACTGTCTAATATACGAAATTGAACTCTATAATTTATTCGTGATCACTTATTCGACTAGATATAATATGCGTTAATTTGTTATTGTTTATACTTTACTGAATCATTGTATTCATATGTTATCCGTAGTGTTGTAGGTTCAGATCCCTCGATCGACACAAATAAAATTTAGAGATCACAACCAAGATGGGAATCTAATTTGAGTGGCCCAATTATGAATTGGTGGACCAACCAGAGTGTTCCACGCCCTTCTAACTCAGGAACTCTCGGGAACTCTCTATGATGATCCGTGCTCCCAGCGTGGTTCATGACTTCGATACCGAACATGTATCTTTTCTTCAACATTTACATGTGACATCATCTTGTCACAAAGATGACGTTCTCCCATCTCAAGGAAAAATATAAATCACCTCGGTACCCATGCAGGTTGTTCATTCACTGGCACTATCCAAGAACCTCTCTGTATTCTGATTTTTGCTATTACCAGAGAAGAATGGGCAGTCCAGCGGAGGAGGAGGAGAAGCTGGCTCAGATGGTCCATGACTTCATTGAATCAGAGACAACACCACCCACATCCAGCCCTTCATCACAAACCACCACTTTCCAGCATTCCACACACCTTACACTACAGGTAATCCTATCTAGTTTCATCACAAGTATTCTTTCAAAATCTATGATCTTCTTGTTTTGGTTTAGCCAACAGATGTTTAGATGGCTGCATATGAGTGACTGATTTTGTGGGTCTGTTTCGAATATCTCCTTCACTTTGTCAGGGGATCGTTGGTAGTGTCACAAAGGCTGAGATGGAGGTTTGTGAGAGGGTTTTGGTTCTTTTGAAGTATGTGAAGAAAATGGTGAATGAGAGGAAGAGTAGTTGTGTAAAGAGGAGACTGATGATGTGGTTGAGAATGGATGGTTATGATGCTTCTTTATGTAAATCTTCTTGGGATGCTACTTTTGGGCGTCTAGGAGGTGATCCATTCTAGCATTATTTTCCTTTCTCTTCCTCTTCCTCTTTGATGAGTGGAGAAATGTTGTACATTCCTCTGTTCTTTGTATTAATTGTTATGGGATTACTTTACCGCTAATGTTATGTCTTCTTGTGTATTCTTACAGTTCTATCTTTTTCAGTAATGAAGATACTTGAGATGGTTTAGAACCCATTTAGACATATAGTACTTGTGAAGAATAAATTAAATGTCTTTTTCAAGTTCATGCTTCATCAACCCACCTCTATTTTAGTTGCATTTATAAAATCAAGGCCTTTCCTGCTGCCTCTTTTTAATCTATGTACATTATTTTATATTGATTTTTACTACTATTTTCTGTTTTGCAGGGGATTATGACTACATAGATATCATGATGGAGGATGAGAGTGGGGTCTCATTTAGGTTGATAGTAGATATTGATTTCAAGTCCCAGTTTGAGCTAGCAAGGCCTACTTCAACCTACACACAGCTATTCAACACTCTCCCCTCTGTATTTGTTGGAAGTGAGGAGAAGTTATGCAAGATAATCTCCCTCCTCTGCTCAGCCGCAAAGGAGTCCTTGAAAGAAAGAGGCCTGCACATTCCTCCTTGGAGGAAAGCTAGCTACATGCAATCGAAGTGGCTGTCATGCTGTCAAAAAATCTCCACCATTGGTCTCCCCATCTTTAAAACAGAAGAGAGCATACAAAAGGATGTAAAAAGATGTGATGAGTCCTCTCGGACCATCAGTTGGAATCCTCCAAAGGTAGAGCCTAAAAGAAGGGATTTGGGTGATGGGTCTCATGGGTCATGCTTGTCTAGCCAGTTTTCAAGCTTGACTGTCAATTACTGCTGAATTTGTTAGGTATCGTGCTGATTTGGCTGAGAATCTTTTCCTCCTTTCCCTCCTGCCTCAAAACTCCTGATTTTGGTATTATACTGCGTCTAGCCTTCCAAGGCATTGGAGGACAATCTTCTGTTTTTGAATTATATATAAACACCAGCTGTTTTGTCTTGGACTTTTGACAGTGGCATTTTGCTAGCATAAGTTTTGCGACTAATCTCTACATCTCATGCATTACGTCTCACATTGTAACTTTTTGCTTTTTGTGAGTTTCACTATACTTCTAAATGCAAGCTCTTTTCTTGGCATGGTTTATTGTGGGGTTGCTTTACACAAAGATCCATTTTGTTGCAACAACCTTCTAGGTTTGGTTTAAAAAATAAAAACGACTACGCTTTTTCTCCATTTATTCTGTATTCTATCCAAATGGTGGGCTCAATGGCCAGAATAGATTGTTAGAACTGTCAGAATGGTTTAAGCCAAATAGTTTACACCTCCAGGTAGAAACGATCGAGACATGGCACCAACACAATAGATTGCTGGAACTGTCAAGTGTACTGTTTAATATTGATGGTTCATCAAACCTGTCATCTAATCCAAGATTCTAGCCGTTTCATTGTCAACGCTCAATCTTTCCGTATTAAATGTTAAATACCTATTTGGTAGGTTCTCTGTGTCATTACTATGTACCTAATACCACAGATTCTCTGGCACAAAGTGTAAGCTTCAATAATCAATATGCTCATTATTTATATAGGAAACATGACCTCAGCATGGTTCTTTTGTATTAGGAGATCATGGGAACTGGGATGCCTTTGAACCACTCGGAAAGTGGATGGAAACAATCAAATGCGGGAAAAGAGGAAAACAGTGGCCAAAACTGGTGGCAGGAAAAGAAAGGGAGCTCTACAATTTGTGCTTTTAAAATTTTCAGTACCACTACTTTCCTGTGAGGTTCTAAAACTAAATGACAAGAAGACAACAGGAGGAGAGTTCCAAATACTCATGTCCTATTCTACTGCAGCTGCTTTAATGGTTAATCTGATTTTCATCTTTTTCTTCTTGTTTGTGAATCGGACAATGCTTTTTTCCATGTGGTGGGTCCCTGTCGATTGATGGGGCCTCCATTGGATTAATCTGGGGCCCTTCAATCAGTGCACTAGTACTCAAATTGCAAATGGGTGGATGGATTCTTAAGCACGAAAAAAGAAAGTTGGATGGACTGTTGACCCATGCTATGGTATGGTTGTCTGACCCTTGGACCTATATGTGCACCATACAAGGCTGTGTTTGTTTGGATGCCTAATCTTTATATCTGAGTCATCTCAGAATTCATGTTCTAGATGTCACAAAAGTTACTACGTCCTCTGTTAGACATCCTTCTCCGTCTCTTTACGTGGGCTCGGGAATAACAGTGAAATATTGGAACTAATCTTTTACTTTTAGGTCTTTTCTCAAAATCTTGTGAGTATGATATCAAAATTCAAGGTATTCGTGAGAATTGAATGAAACGCAAATGTGTCTGACCCAAGTTAAGCCCTGGTTAAGATCTATTTTCACGTAGGGGTTGTATGTGGATGTTCTTAGCAGAAAATCTTGCTTTACAATGTTGGGTTTGTAGTCTAGATTTAATTTTATCCAAATTTAACTTGCTGGGTGCATTTCTTTTTTATTTTCTCATGCACAGATTTTTAGGAAAACACGAAAACTATTCAACCACCTTCAATTGATGGAAAAGGCTATGAATTCTGCTGATGACAAAGTAAACAATTATATATTTTTATAACATATTCCAAAAATGCTAACTAAAAAGATCAAATTTGAAAAGCATTACAATTGATAATTTGTGGAGACAAAAATGTTTCTAAAAAGGGTTTCACTTTCAACCCTCTAAAAGATATAAAATCATGGGATGGTGCAAATGCTACTCCTTCGAATGCATTCCTACTGATATTTTTGGGAATTTTAGATGTAGACATTATTGATGTATTTGGATGCAAGATAGTGGGGGGGGGGGGGGGGGGGGGGGTTATAAGCAACTTTTTATATCATGTCTTACTTATTCCTTATTTCTTTATATTTTTAGTGCCTTGTGTTATGTTATTCTAGTCTCGACGCTACAATGAATGAATAAAGGGGTTTAGATAATTCTACCTGAGAGGCGGGATAACTAGAGTTGGCTTTGAGTGGGGGTGAAATTATATTTTTTAGGTTTTTTTGTCTATGACCCACTTGAATTAGCTTTGAGTGCAGGTAGGGTGGGATTTTTTGTTTAGATATTTTTGTCTCTTATCCTCTATTTATCCATATGCAACCAAATATGGGATTGCATTCACCTTTGGGATAAATGGAATTCCATCCCATATAATAATACAATTGGATGATATTAGCTATACAATCTAATAAAAACTTTATAATGCTTTCAAATATATCCTATAATTATAAGGGAACTAAAGTGGCTGGTGAGGGAACTAAAGTGTCTGGTGGACAATGACAGCAAAGACAAATTGAACGGAGAAGAATGGAAGGAAAGAAGAGGAGAGAAGGAAAGCAAGAGGAAAGAAACAGCGGAAAGGTTGAAGTGGTTTTGAGATGCAGGTAAAGGAAAAGAAATAGATAAGAAGAAGAAGAAGAAGAAGAAGAAGAAGAAGAAGATGGCTGTTTGGCTGCGTATAATCTGAATTGTCCAATGGGTTGGATGGTTGATTGAGTAACGATGAATCTGAGAAAAGGATGAGATGGGGGTGAAGATGCTGATCTTAGGTGGGCCTTGGATTGACAATGGAAAGAGGGAAGGGATGATGGTGAAACTAAGGGTCCCCAACAGTGGTTGATGTCCATCGGTTCAATGGTATATGTTGGATAAGGGCTTTGGATTTAACAAATGTTGGACAAGGACCTTGGATTTAACAAATCAATCTTATTTTTTTCTTGAACTTAAGCCCTAAGGCATTTTGTGATTTTAAAAAATAAGTTGGAAAAAAATGGCCCCACAACTCATAATTTCATTGGATGTCTTCAAATGAAATATCTTTGGAAAACTTAATGCTGATTCTGCGATCATGTTGTAATTTTATTTTGTTTTGAAATTTATCAAAAACTTAGGCTCTGTTTTGAAATTTTCCTCAGTTATAATAGTAAAAATAGAAAGAAGGCCTGTAGGTATTTGTAACTACTAAGAGATAAAGGTGTTATCTGCAAGGTGCCCTTTAATTAAAAGGGTGCTGGGTCATGCGTGACATGACCTAGGAATCCAATGTTGGTCATGTCCTGTTGGCTGCAGTAGTGTGCCTTGGGCTTGCAATTTTTCTGACCGTACGCCTGGCCACCGCAAGGACTTCCACCGTTCATCCAGCAGTTGCTAGTATCCCCGCTGTTTTGTGAGCTTCTTCTGCCACCGGTACTTCTACACACCACATAAAATCAATGGGCTTTATTGTGGAAGGCTCGGGATCACCACCAGCAACCGATGTCAGAGCCAAGTCGGGGCCACCCACAATCCCTCGTCTTTTTTTGTTTCACTTGGCCAGTGGGGAAAAGATGAAGGGCATCCACCGTAAATTCATCTCGGTGAGATGACAGTGGGGGCCTCACCATCAGGACATTCTTTAGTTTTCAGGCTCTGTTTCTTAAACAGAAGTTCTTAACCCCACAAATTGTGATGCAGGTGATTTCTAAATAATGATGTAGTTAATTAATGTCTCTTGGCATTTTGAATTCCTTAACTAGAATTCTTAAATTAACCGCATGAAAAGTAACTTCTATCATTTTGAATTTTCAAATTTCAACGAGGTTTTAAATTTTGTAGTGGCTCAAGGTTACAGGATTCAGAATTTCACCAAAATTTTGTACTTCTGGAGATGTGAATTCTTTGAGTTCCAGCAAAAGAACAAGCTCATGTTTCCCATCATTCTTTTATGGCTAGCTTATTTGCATTAGATATAGAAATTAAATATATAAAATTCCTACTATAAGCAGTTAAAATGGGAATTTTTTTTCTGAAAATATAATAAAAAGAAGATTGGAAGTTAATAAACTAGCCATCACCCAAGTAATCCATTCCTCATCTTCTTTTGATGATATTCTCCTAATTAAGGAAAAAGTTATTTGATGCCCATTTTATGGAATTCACCTTTATTTTTAATTTTTAATTATGTATAGTATGAATCATGTATTCAACTCCTATACATTTTAATGAAAACAAACAAATAGTCGCTTAAAGTATATGTTTCTGCATTGTCCTGGAAAAAAAAAATGAAGAATGTATTTCACTTGTTTGATTTATATAAAATTCACATGCCATATTTTTTTTCTATAATCTCCACGGATGGACCTCACACTTTTAAAGCACGTTTGGCCCTCACACTTTTAGAGCATGTTTGACTAGGATCATCGCCACAGATTTCAAGCTGAAAATTCACGGGTTTATGGATTTCTCAAGTTTGGCAACAGGGTGGAAAGCAAAAAGTAGATTTATGCTTTCCACCATTTCCTGGAATTCCCTGGTCAGACACCCGCCCAATCGAATCCTACCTTCCCGTGCACACATAGAAAGGAGGGGTGAGTTTTTGGGATGTTCAATTTATTTAGATTGATCAATGGGTGGGCCTCCCATGGATGATTTAGACCATTAAATGTGAGAAGCACCCCCAAAACAGCTATGAGATAAATTTTCAGCAGTTGATTCTTCTTATATGTAATGATATTTTAAAAAATGTGATCAATGTTCCATACAAATTTGAACTTTTATGAGCTCATTTTAAAAAATTCAGATCGTTAGATCTAATATAAATGCCAAGAACAGTTATGGAACCAAAATTTATAACGTGGGGCTTCGTAGATCATGATACATTGGCCAAAGCATACTAGCCGTTGATTCCTTAAGGGCCTCTTTTTTTGCTAGAATTTTTAGGATTCAAGTCTTGGGAATTCTGAAACTCCCAAATATAGTGGAATTTCTGGATGCTCCCTTGTACTTCAACATCTAGGAATTCCACCAAAAAGTAAAGAAGGTGAAATTCTAAAATTTTTAAAACTAATTTGGAATTTAAAAATTCCTGCAAATGAACATAACATTTGAAAATTCCACTAGACAAGCCATCATATCATATCCTCAAAAACCATAACAAGCTAAAAACCTATCAGAAATTCCTCTAACGAAACAAGGTTTAAAGGTTTTTTCCTTAAAAATCTTCTGTTTTGCCAAACCTAATTGTTTATTAAAAAAATAGGTTGATTCTAGACTCTAAAACAAGTTCTTTGAAAACCATAGAATTTTTTCATCCCCGCAAATGTTTACCAAACATGCCCTTATTCATTACATGTCAAACTAAGTAACACCCATATATATAAAGCATATAAAGTACATATACTCGAGAGTAATTCTAATCATCATTTTAGTTGATAGAAAATAAAAAAAACTTTTGTGAAAATGCACAAAATTTTGAAACACAGACACAAACATAAAAGATAGAAAGAACAGAAATGAGACAATTCGGCAATGGTCCAAATTCTCCTAACATGCAATCGGCATCTAACACATTTCAGAAATTGTTGCGAACAAAAGAAGCACCGACCCATGGGGTGTGTACATGTGCACCATGATAGTGATCTCCCAATCGTCCAAAGTAATGCCCTTCTTTGCGTCACTAGACAAGACTTCCGAATCGTCGGACAAAAATCTTTACCAAATATAAACCTTCCGTACAGAACGTGCAGTAAAGTAAGAGGGAAGTAATTTCTTCTTTATTTGCTGCAACACGTTGAGATTTGATGGGATTGGCTACAGCCTAAATCCGCCACCAAATTGTACGGTGAGTGCTCTGAGTATTGAATGCGCAGTAGTGGCCTATTAGTAGGTAAATGTAATGTGCGCAGTGTACTGCTGTGGCCTACCACAGATAAATCAAAAAATGACCCACTTATACATGAGATGGAGTTAATAGACTTCAAAAGAGATCACAGCGGTTCATCAGGCAATTGGTTTTAGAAAAACAATACGCGGTCCCTAAGAGGGGTGGCAAAACCAACCAACCAGCCAACCAACTAACCCCACTCCCCTCTTTTGAACCCCGACAACTGCACCCATATTGGACCCGGAAAACATATGGGTCTCACAAGGGTTCACTTACCTAATCTGGCCAAACCTAGTGTACCCTACCGTGAGAACAAATTTGGAAACATGAAAATTAATTGGAGGTGAGGCATGCCAAAAAGCAACATGCAAATTTGGAAAAGCGATTTAATCTTGTTATAAGTATTATTACGCACCGACCGTGAAAACTTTTTATGGAGCCCACTTATGCATTTTATTTAAAGATGAAACTAAGAGATGGAAAGATCGATGTGGAACAACTCCAAAATCAAGTTTGGCCCTAGTCACTGTCTTTAAACCCTTTATCTGTGACCAACAAATCTAGTTCATTTAAATTGGTGCGCATTTGTTCTAACAATCCAGTAAATTTAAATTTGACTGAAACTTAGGGCACGTGATTATGAAGAGAGTCCATGTGTATTGTAAGATTTGAATTGAGTGATAGATGAGCTCCTACTTAAACTTCTCACAAAAAAATGGTAAAAACTAGTCATAAAATTATTTCCCTTTTAAAGAGAATTATAAAGGGGTTCTTTGGATTATTGTGATCGCATATTTCATTGACTAGTTATCAAATTGCCATTTATTTAATAAAAATTATATCAAGCGAAGATAGAAAATGAATACCCTATCATTTATTTGTTAATTTAAATCCCTTAATTTCCAATTTCTCATTTATACCACTGGTTTTTGTCCTTTATCCCACACCTCTTATCTCTTTATAATGTCCCCCTTTTTTTTTTGTGAGTCCAGTGTCCAGAAGTTGGAAATCAAAGGATACCAATTAGGGATCGATTCTTGGTTGGCACTGTAGAAGCAGTCACCTCATTCACCGGGACAAACCTATATTCCCCTTTAATGACCATTTGATGGAGCTAATGTCACTATAAATTCTCATGTCCTATAAGCAAACAAACATGCCCTAAATGTATTGGATAGATGTATGGTTTCAACTTGCATTAAAAAAAATTATATATATGAAATGGATGATATTTTGAAATTTTCATGCTGATTTTATAGAATTTCACAAATTCTTCCCAAAATTTCCACAGTAGTCTTTATTCCAGAAGGGACGAACATAAATGTAATAAATATATGAATTAACATTATCTTAAGGATAAGGAGAATCTACCAAACTTATAACATTCTTAACATTATTGTAAGACTCGGTAATCTCTAACATTATCTCTAACATTCCCCCTCAATCATACGGTTCTGAATAAGATATGTAATTGTGAACATAAAAAATAACAACTTTGATCTCTAAAAAACCAAACTAATTAATATTTTTTCTTTATAAATGATCTTCACATTTTCTTGGTGATCACCATCCATGCGTAAATTCATTACTATCACAATTCGCTCCTTTTTTGAATTTATTGGTGCCAGTGGACCACTGGATCAAATCTATCATGATTTTTTCCATAAGCTTTGATTGTACAATTTGATGAAGATGGCTAGATCGTGAGTTTTAGGCATTTGGATTGACGAATGAGGAAAGATAGTTGATTTTATTGAAGGAAAGAAAAATTGACGGTGATAGTTGTGAAAAGATAAGACCGTGTCTGACTTGATTGTAAGATCATTACGGGGCCCAACTTTGATACCATATAAAATTTTACAAATCACTGTATTCCAAAAATTTCAATTGTAGAGCTTATTCATGATAGGATGGACATATATATTGTAACACTCGGTAATCTCAGACATAATCTCTAATAGATCTCACAATATTTATCTAAACTAAAAGTTCCCATATAGTATCATGGCATTTCCAAAATAAAGTTAGAGCTCAAAAATGTCAAAGTAATATCAAAATTGAACTAAAAAGGAAAAAATTGTGCTGAGGTTTAAATTGTGGCGAAACGAATAAGTATATAAAAATATAAAAACAATAGTAGCAGGTGTCATTATTCTTTTTTTTAATGAAAATGCCTCCAATGAAAATATCACCACTGTTTCTATATGGTTTTCTAACCCATTACGTTCTTTCTCCCCAAGCTCCCCAACCTATCTCATCGACGCTCGAGCTCCCTTCAAATAAAATAGAGAAAAAAAGCTTATATCGTAAATTACTTGGTTCAAGGACCAATAAATATAAGTTTTTATTCCCCTTTACTTGTAGCTTCTTTGAAGGGAAATTTGTAAGGATTTTTTTAGTAAGTTGGCTAATTCATAAGATTGGATATAACTTTCATATTTGGGGTTTGTTTTCTATTTATGCCAAAATTGGTAATTCTTATTCTAGAATGAGCATTGTTTTAAAGAACTAGCAGTTCTTGTTCTACAATAATATTTTTTTAAGGCACAAATTGTGGGCTGTATAAAGAGGGTTTAGGGTTCCTTAAAATCCTAAGTACAACACAATAATAGAGATTACCAAGTTTTGAGTTGAGATTACTTTTGAAGATATTATCTAGAACTTTCATGAAAGAGTAGGCTGAAGGTTTTAAGTTCTAGAGTCGATGCTTCTATTTTTTTGTACGAGATTTGTTGTTTATATTCCTTGTAGAAGATTATTATCTTGTGTAGAGATTCATTCGTTGTGGAGATGAAAACACTAATAGTGGAGCACTGAGGAACTGTGTTATGGAGATGAATCAATAACAACTACAATGCCTTGTGTCGAGGGAATAATTGTAGAGTTGTATGTATATGTACTGCGGAAGTTAGTGATTGATTTTATCTACTTTGTACTCATAGTTTTTTTTTCATTTGGGTTTCCATGTTAAATTATGTATTATCTTTTTGTGTGATTGATTGCTTTTATTTTTACGCTGATAGAAATGATAATTGAATCACAGACTAAAATAAATCCTGAACATTCTAAAACTTTCAAAATTCATACCCAAGGAGATAGATTGTGGACTGCATAAAGAAAGAAAGTCATAGGTGTTAAGAAAGGAATATATGAACACTGATTGGGGGACCTTTTCATAAAAAAAACGTATGACAGTCTCTGTCATTGTTTATATATTTTTGTGTACTTAATTCCAGCAGCTAAAGTTTAAGCCTAATTTTTCATTAAAAATCCCCAAATTCAATACTCCGCAATGTGTATTTTGTATCAACAATTCTAATATTATTTTAATTATTCTAATTAATTTATTTTTCATATTCTTTTTTTAATTAATCACATCATGAGAAGAACGACTTCTTAGCCAATTCTTACTTGTCCAATTAAGGTTTGAACCTACCACCTTTATTCCAGCATGTGTAGGTTGCCTTTCTATTCTGTAGGTTTTTTTCTTACGTATGCAGGTTCTCTACTCATTTCAATGGGTTTTCTTTTTGTATGTGCGAGCTATGTCTTGGGTCACAACTCCCTTGAATTATATATGAAAAAAAAAAGTCAATCACTTCCTGAGAAGAACCTCCAAGTTAAAACTTTTTGAGACTTGTTAATAACTGCTTAACACGGATGTTCCGTTTTTGTAGCAACTAACAATGGTCTCACTAATAACAAATGCAGTTCTTATTTGGCTGTCTAGGTTTTAATCCTAAATACTTGACCTTTCTTTCCGTTGGCCATCTTTTAACATGTGGGCTAGTTCTTGGTCTGCCGCCCATTTGGGTGGGTTTAAAAAAAAAAATTGGTCTCATTAAGAGTGCTCCCCTCAATTCAAGGGAAAAAAACACAGAGTCGTCTCAACTCTCACCCACCCCTTACCATGAAAAGAAAGAAAAAAAAAAAAGCTCACACCTACCTGTAAAAAAAAGCTCTCACCTACCTATGGAATAAAATCCTACGTACCATAGAAACTACTGATATTGTTAGGGTGCAGTCTGAAGTCGGACTTTCTCAGGTGTCATCATTATTGGGTCAATAAGCATAAGCAAAATATAGCAAAAATAAAGTTCCGACTACAGGGGCTGGCTTTTGGAGGTCCCATCAATTGGATGGGTACTGCTTTTTTCATCATTGCATTGGAGAGAGTTAAGTTTTCTTCGATTTCAAAGGTCTGTGATTTGGTGATACCCAGGCAATGCATGCAGTGTCCGTGATGGGCCCCGCTGTGGATAGGAGGTTGATAAGAACTTTCACTTGTAAGATGAAATAAATGGCCCAATGTTCGATGACTATGAATCGTTGCTTTCATTCTTGGGATTTGGTTTCTTGCATGTCGGGTATGGGGGGATCATATAATTTTGTTGTTGGAGAGATGTTGTGGAAGGACGATGAGATAAGGCTGCTTCGCTGCCAGTGTTTCCATGGCAGGGTGACTGCCATTGTGTGTATATATGATGTTAGTAGGGTGCATTGCTTACAAGAAAAGAAGATAGGGTAGAAGTAAATTATCCAGATGCTAAGTGCATGTTTGGCAAGTCTAAAATTTTTCCTCTTATTGTCTAAATGTCTAAAATTTATAGAGTTAACAAAATAGAGGCGTTTGGCATGCATTTTTAGCTCTATTTAATTTAGACAATAAGAGGTAAAAGCTCTATTTTGAAGAGGAGGGGCTGTGATGCATTTCCAAATCAGAGGGAAAAAAAAAGAGGCGCCCAACTACAGTATTTTGAGGGATCACGCCCAGTACGGTTTTTTCGATTTTTCTCGAAATCCGAGCCCCTAAATCTACATCCAAACGTTGAAAATGTTCACATGATCAATTACGGCCACCCATCCAAATTTCAGCCGTTAATTCTTCCGGAATCTCGAGATATGTGCAAGAAAAAGTGAGCCATTGGATACTAGTTTTTGAATTTTGTGGGGCCCAAACACAAGATCCAAACCATTGGAAATGTTGGGAAGACTAAAAACGGCTATGGGGTCAATTTTCAAGGATTGATTCCTTGTGGATCTCAAGATATTTGTAAAAAACTTTCGACCATTGAATTTAATATGCTGAATTTGTACTAGTCCACAGGCAACCCCTTTCTTTATTTTTTATTATTATTTCTGGGACAGTAAATAACAATCCAAACCATTGAAAATGTGTAGAAGGTCAATGACCATTATGAGACCAAATTTCAGCCGTTGGATCATCACCAAACTTGAGATATTTATGTAAAAACGTGAATTATTAAATATTTTTTTTTAAAATTGGGGGCCTCAAACACAAAATCCAAACCGTTAGATCTCTTTGGGAGGCCAAACGTGGTTATGACGCAAAATTTCAAGGCTTAATACCTACTAGATCTCAATATATTTGTGAAAAATTTTCAACTATTGATTTAAAATGGTCTATTTAAAATAGATGCTTTCATTGCCAAACACATATTTTAAATCTAGCCTCTTTTTTTTATAGCTCTTTTTTTAATAGCTCTATTTTAGATGGTCTATAAAAATAAGACTAGACCTACCAAACAAGCCCTAAGTAATGGCAGCTAGCAGGATGGCCAGAAGCTCCCACCAGACCCAGCAAAATGTTTTTTGCAACCCGGCTTAGGGGATCTGACACTGCCTTTCTTGTAAAGAAAGTGACCTCAAAAGACAAAAGACAATCTCTGAACGAGGGAACGTTGGCCCAAGTTTAACACGGGGCAAAGGCAATTACATAAAAACTGATGCCTCTTCCCACAGCTTAGAGGCCATTTTTGGGGCAGCTAAATTTATATATGCTAGTGGAGGACTAGTTCAAAGAAAGTACAACTAGATTTTTTCAGTAGTAAGAGGCCTTTTATGACCCAGCTAAATTCATATTTGCTTGCGGAGGACTGTGTTCATTGAAAGTTAATTAGATATTTCTTTCTTTCTTTCTTTCTTTCTACCTATCTTTTTTTTTTTTTTTTGTTTCTTCAGTTTCTTTCAATGGCCAGCGTGGGAATCTTTGAGGTCTTTGACTCAACATAACTAATCTCGTTACTAGCACCCAATTGAACCCACACAAAGGCACATTGGACAAATTTGGCGTGATTTTGAATACACGGCGTGGGGAATAAGCTTACGCCTTATGCTACTTCACCAACTTCCACATGGATATATTGTTCAAAAGTAGCTAGATTCATATGTATGCTTGTGAATTATTAGCATTTTTTGAAGTTGGAATTTAAAGAATATATAAGTCAATATTTTCAATGCCTAATGTTACACCTGTGAAATTTTATAACTTAATCTAACTAGGAACGACGAATGTTGGGAGGAGGAGGATAGCAGTACTAAAATGCAGTTAAAAACTTTTAAGACTTTCCATGCATAAACATTCAGGCATATAGACATTCAGGCCTTAGACAGGAAATCTTCAATGATGAATTTACACCTAAATCGACTTCAAGCAAATATTTTAATTCCTTTTCAATGAAATTCATGCCTCATCTTCTTTCATTAATATTGTTGACTTTATGCATGAGTTTAAATCGGCCAACTTTATAGCAGACACTCTTGCCAAATAAGAGGTTAAGAGCACTATTAAGTGGGAGGGAATTGTTATGTAATTTTGGTTTGAATGGAGATATATCTCTCTTCCCTTTGTACCTCATATCTATTTTAATAAAATTTATGTTACTGTCTCAAAAACACACAAAGGAAAAAAATCTTTTTAAACTTAGAATTCATGTCAAAACTTTTTGTAAGATAAGGGACAGTTTGGTTGCCCAAAATTCTGAAAATTCTCACTGGGGATTTTATGAATGGGATGTTGTCTTCAATTTGGTTTCACAAATGTGGAGGTACAATATGACATTTTATAAATTGAAACTTAGAAAATTCCATTGGCGAATAGTGACATTTTTCGAAGGGTTGATTTTATAAATTCTCACCATTTAAATGGGAGCTCAAAACTCTAGAGGGCAACAAATAAATTCTAACCATTTAAATGGGAGCTCAAAACCCTAGAGGGCAACAAATAAATTCTAACCATTTAAATGGGAGCTCAAAACTCTAGAGGGCAACAATGGCCATTACTATCAAGATATTTTTTTCTCACAAATAACTGTAAACAAAAAGGCATTTCAAAAGCTAAAATTTAAACAATTTTAAGATAAAAGTTACATTTTAGAACACTGAATTTTTAAAATTTCACTTATCAAACAATGAATTCCAAATCTTCAATAGATAGCTACATACTGACAATGCCGTAAAAATATTCCGAATACATTTAGGGCTTGTTTCTTTACTGGAATTCTTGAAATTTCTATTTGGAAAATTTTAAAATTCTCTAGCATGGTGAAATTCCTAAATGCTCTATTTGTACTTGAGCATTTAGGAATTGCACCAAAAAGCTAAGACCTTTCC
This sequence comes from Sextonia rubra, assembly GCA_037013555.1. Lineage (NCBI taxonomy): Eukaryota > Viridiplantae > Streptophyta > Magnoliopsida > Laurales > Lauraceae > Sextonia > Sextonia rubra. The sequence goes on along the minus strand of JASUAD010000013.1, from coordinate 55,010,109 downwards.
GGTAGTTAGAATTTTAAAATGCATATAAAGAAATATGATATTTGTAAATGATAGGAAACAAAATATTACATCATTTCCAAAAAACGTCCCAACAATCCAAATTCTTAGTAGAAATTCTAGGGAAGAAACATGCTCTAAAAAACAAAGAAGCCCCACGTTTCGCCAATTTTTAATCTGAATGTTTAATCAAAAGATCCAAGCCCAAAAAATCTAAGTATGGAATTCCACATTAATATCTGAGTTTGAGATCAACTCCTGCTTTTTGGACATGGTTATTAATCAAATCCAAGTTAGAATTTGATTGGGCACTGTGATTGGGATCAAGCGCCAGTCAATCATAGTCATAGAGTGTAAAGGGATCTATTTTTGTTTCCGTGAATCTGAATTTCTAAAAATTCTAAGAGATATAGCTCTAAAAGTGGCTAAATTGAAGAAAATAAATGACTATCAAATAATCCCCTTGAATGAAAAATGATTACTCAGCCATTATAGACATCTCCTCAATTGTTGCAAATATCTTATGTTTTTTTGTTTTTTCAAAGTTTCTCCCTCATAAATCATTTTTACATACTGGCTCCCACAAAATTCCCTCCCTCCCCTCCTTGTTCTGACCAGAAAAACTGATGAAAATGTTCCAGTGGCATTGCTCACTACCTGGAACAACCTAGTAATCAAGGTAGGTGTCAACAATTTTCTGATAAATCTGTGATGGGCCCATCTACCCCAAACAATGATAAAGTAGCGGTGTGTCCCAGCCATGTAATGATGTTACTAATTAAAAAGGTTGATCACACCCACAAAAATGATGAGATGAGGAAGGCTCCGTGGTAGAGTTTGCATACATAACTTTGGAACATGGACCCTCGCCACAAAAGGGCGTATGAAGTTGGAAACTGGATCCTTACCACTCTTTTGGATCCATCACATCCTTAGCCAGCCATGCATTGGACATTGCAATATTGAGAATCTTGATGAAAGTCCGCAGTGAAATTTCCTTCAGGTGCTGAATCTCATGAGAATAGTTAGGTTCAGTTTGGCGAGTCTCCTTTGGGCCTCTATTTCACTTCTAACGGTTTAAAAACGCTTTTACCCCGTCTGGATGCAAGCTTTCGGATGTCTATATCACTTCGTACTAAGTATATGTTTGGCATCACTAATTTTAGGTTTTTTTTTGTCTAAATGTCTAAACTTAATAGAGTTTGTAAAAATAAGAGCGCTTGGCATGTGTTTTTGTGCTTCATCTAATTTAGATATGTAGAGGTTTTACCTTTATTTCCCACAGCCCTCCTCATGATGCATTTCCAAATTAGAGGAAAAAAAAAAGAGGCGCTGCTAAAGTAATTTATAAGGATCATGCCCAGTTCGTTTTTTCAATTTTTCTCGAAATCCGAGAGGATAAATCTAGATCCAAACTGTTGAAAATATTCATATGATCATACACGGCCATCCCTCCAAATTTCAGCCGTTAAATCGTCATGAATCTCGAAATAAGTGTAAGAAAGCGTGAGCCATTGGATATTAGTTTTTGAATTTTGTGGGGCCCAAACACAAGTTCCAAACCATTAGAAATGTTGAGAAGACTAAAAATGGCTATGGGGTCAATTTTCAAGGATTGATTCCTTGTGGATCTTGAGATATTTGTGAAAAAACTTTCAATCATTGATTTAATATGCTCAATTTTAAACTAGTCCATAGGCAGTCCCTTTTTTTACTTATTATTATTATTTCTGAGACAATAAATAACAATCCAAATCATTGAAAATGTGTAGAAGGTCAATGACCATTGTGAGACCAAATTTCAGCCGTTGGATCATCACCAAACTTGAGATATTTATGTAAAAGCGTGAATTATTAAATATTTTTTAAAAAAATTAGGAGCCCCAAACACAAGATCCAAACCGTTAGATCTCTTTGGGAGGCCAAACATGGTTATGAAGTAAAATTTCAAGGCTTGATATCTAGTAGATATCAATATATTTGTAAAAAGCTTTTAACTATTGATTTAAAATGGTCTATTTAAAATAGATGCTTCCATTGCGAAACACATATTTTAATTCTAGCATCTTTTTTTTATAGTTCTTTTTTTAATGGCTCTATTTTGAATGGTTTATAAAAATAAGATTAGACCTATCAAATAAGCCCTAAGTAAAATAAATGCAAGACAGATTGCCTCTATTTCAAAAAGGGCCAATGATGGAGAGAATTCAGACTTAGTTAAAAGTCTGGAGCGGGCAGACCATTGCCAATTTTATTCCGACGAGTTAGCCCATATTTGAGGAAGCCTTTTGTCCCATTTCACCTGTCGCCTCTCCTTGCACCAACCCTAGCAGACGAAAGACCTTCCATTCCCTGCTCGTCTCTCCTTGAAATCTGGTGATTTATCCTCTCTTTCTCAATCCGAATGTAGTTGTATGTGAGGGCACTGATTAACCTTCTAGCAAATGGATGTGTTGCCCAATCAACAATGAACACACAATGAATGTCTTTATCAATTTGACAAATGCTACTATCATGTGGTGGCTAGTGTGCTATTTTGTCGCTCTTTTTTTTTTTTTTTTTGAGATTCTTAATTTGACAAATGTGAGTTACAGATATCAATTAATTAAATATGGTATAGTATTGACAACACAGAATGATCATTTTCCTCATATTATAAATTGTGGCCAATGGACAAAATACTTTCCACCTTTAAAAACTATGAGGAAAACATCATCGGATTTGGACACATCAGTTTTAATTCAGCCACCAGTTCATTTTATGAATTTTATATGATTTTTTAAATTAAAAATAATTGATAATAGATACCGTATTGGATTTTGAAAATAAATTATATTTTTTTAGAAAAGACAAAAAATGCTCTTATAACAAGCTCTTATCAGTATGTTTACCAAACAAGTTTTTTGAAATAAATCTATTTAAATAAGATGTAATGCGTGTGTTACTAAATGGTCTATTTGGAAAAAGTCTATTTGTAATAGATTTATTTCAATAAGATCTATTTGAGCTAGACCTGTTTTAAACATATAAGATTTGTTAAACAAGCCCTTATTTATAGCTATCTGTGCAAAACTGTATTTTGGATATTTTTTTCCTCAGCTGCTAGGGCCACACTATGTGGAAAACGACATCGAGCTGTTATTCTTGACCCAACTTGAGCTCCACTTGATAACTTAGGCCTAGGTCAACCCCTTTTTATTTTTGTTTCTACGTTCAGGTGCCCAGTTAATAGGTTGGGTTTAATTTGAGTTCATTGTTGGTTGCTTGATTCATCAACCTATTTCGAAACCTCATCAGACCCAAGTATTTTCTTTTTACCTGCCAAATCGAACCTGGACCCCTCCTATTAATATTCACTTTAATGGAAAATAAACTAAGAGGAGATGGAAAATGAATATATACTAGTAAATAAAAACCTAAGGAAAGTCGGGAAGGTATCCATCTACATCTGCCATAATGATTTTTAGCTGAAACCCATTTAACTAAAGAATTCCTAGGAATTCAATTATTTCCAAACAAAATGACCTATAATCCATTGGGTTTATGCGCTCAACTCAGCATGATACTGTTCGTTATCCATCCTAGCGTTGTTCCCTTTTAAGCACACTTAACTTCAATTTCTTATGAAATCCTGGGTTTCACAATTTTAAAATGTGCTATGTTGAATTAATATAAGGTTTGACTTATAACCCCTGCATTACAACTTTGATATTCTGATAATATTGGACATGGACAAAGCCTCAATGTACTAACCGAATCACTTAACCTTTATCCTTGTAGAATATTCTCCTTTTGTATCTTACAAAAATCACTTGATTTGATCTTGCCTCAAATGATTATGCAGGTAGAGTGGGGTCTCGCATTCACCTATCACTGGGGATCAATCCACCCCTTGACGCCGTAATGGGAGCTTGAACAGAGTCCTCTCCTGGGTGAAGCTGGCCACGGGCAAGATGTATCCAGATTCCCCCGGCTATGGAAGTCTTTGCTATGAAGTAGTTATGTGCTATGACCACTGGCTGTTTGTTTAGAATTCGGCTACGCTTTTTGTAAACATCGAGGTTTAATCCACTTCCAGCTCAAAAAGAAAAACAGGGTAAAAGTAGGATATGTACTGGATCTTGTTAGCCCTACTGCCCACTAGCATGCGGGATATTAAAATAACTTTAGCATTTTTTCAAGTTAAAAACTGGGTATATAAATATCATCGGTTGTTGGATCCAAAGCCATAAAACAAATACTCAAATACAAACTTTGCATATTGCATATTCCATAGCCTTAGGATAATTGCTACTGCCAATGGGCTTTTCCTTCAATTTTCTATTAACCGTTGGACTCAAAGCCCATGTGGCACAGTGGCCTCATAAACTCTGCCACATGTCTTATTTAAAAATCTGCTGTGGTTTATGGAATCCCAATCCACGATTCCGTCAAATGAAGCATCCTGTGTGGCCTGTAGCTTTACTTTTGTTGGTGAGGAAGAAAGACCAGCAACCTGGTAAGAAACCACCCACATACCTGTAGCAACAGAGGAAAAATGATCAAGATCCAATTGTAAATGACCCTTGATCATACATCACTTTATAATAACACAAACTAGAATTGCCTGCGATGTGGGAATTGTGCTACAAATGGCATTTAACTACTATTGATCCAAGCATTTGTCAAAATCATTTCATCTCTTTCCAACTCAATATTTTAGATGCATATAAAAATACAAAGCTAGCCTTGACGTTTTTGAATCTTTATTGATTATACTATTTCTTGATAAAATTAAATTATGTGTTTCTCTGAAAAATCATTTTAAAGAAAAGGAAAGTAAAAAAAAAAAAAAAAAAAATTAAAGATACCTTCTTGTACCGCTGTCATGGCTGCTGCCACTGCTGCTGGTTCTATTGTTCACACTCTCTCTTGAACTAGAAAACCTTTTCTTCCACCACTCAGTATCCACATTCTTCCCCATCTCCTGAGCCTTTGGCAAAAGCTTTGAACGTGGCCCATTGCCAAAGCTCTTCTTTGGGCCCAAAGCAGCTGGCAAGAACATCTTGAGAAGAAAATCTCTGCTGTCCATGCTTCTGTTTCTCGAAGCACGCCTCTCATCCCTTCTCCTTTTCATCTTCTTCATGTTGTCCTCTCTAATTGCCTCACCCTTCAATCCTCTATTCTTCAATGTGGGTGCGGGCAACTCAGCCAGGTCCTTGAGAGAGAGCTCCTGGGTCGACTCGGGCACGCTTTGGATCATCTCCATCGCCCGGCGGTGAAGATCCTGAAGAGGAGAAGCTATGGTTGTGGGGGTAATGAGTGGGCTTGTCTTCCACAAAGGTGGCGATGAGACGTCGGAGTCATCTTCTAGTTGGTAACCAGTCCTGAATTCGATACCACAAGAGCTATCTGAATCTCCTAACAGTCCATTATTTGTTTGAGGTGAAAGGGTGAGTTCCGTTCCACCTGAATTGGCAAAGCTGCTCGTGTAATTTCTGGTGATTGTTGGGCTTAGAACACCCAACTCGAATCTGTTAAATGAGCTCAGATGGCCATTTGGTCCTGTGAAGTGGTCGAGGGGTGGAGCTTGGTATCCGGGCATAAGTCCTTGCTGGAGATGGAGCATGATATGTGGATAGAGGGGTAAGGAGTGATGGAAAGTGGAAGTATTTAATGGGATGAAAACGGTTTATGTTATTCCTTTGCAGTTCTCATTAGAACACTTTATACTTTTTGACTACTGCTTTTCTATTGTTCCTTTATAGTTGCATGTAATTTCTTTGGGATCGTTTTGGATGAATGAAGATGTTGTAAGCAGTTCGGTGGATCGTCGAGCGTTTCTTTTAATCTACGCTATAGATAGAGAGTGTAAATTCAAGAATAATTACTATAAGTAGAGACATGATGACTTTATTATCTCCAATCGGATGGTTGTTAGGTGTGGTTGTGGCCACCTCCCAATAACCAATATGAATGTCTGATCTTTGATATTAATGCATACCAAAATTTGGTGTGGCTTCGCTGCTTACTACTCAAAGTCATTCTAAATCCTGATGCCTACTTTGAAATTCAAACAACTCAAGATCAATGTTATTTTAATGCGACAAATCTCACTTCAATCCATATGGGGGCTATCATCAAATTTGAAATTATCATCATCATCATCAAAGCCTTATCCCAAACCATGTTAGAGTCGACTACATGAATTCTGTTTCTGCATTCCGATTTTCTCAGAATTCATGTTTGGGTTATGACAAAGTTTTATGTTGGCTGTCACCTATCTAACGCAATCCTCATTTTTTATCCGGGCTTGAGACCGGCAGCAAAAACTGGTAGAATTTATCATCAAATTTAAAATAAAGCATATTATTCAAATCTAGAGAAAGGAAGTGATATAACATTGTTCTATAGATGGTCGATCTTGTAATTTTGGCCTGTCATTCCATCTTGCAATGCGGCCTTGTAACTTTCGGATACAACATACACTGAAATTTAGTATACAGGACATAGTCAAGTTATTAGTATTATTAGGCCAAGCTTTGCAGGGCAGCATTATTTACAAAGCATAATAATGCCAGAGTGGTAGACAGGGGATGATGGTTTCTTCATTCAGCCACTGCAACTTTGTAGTCATGGGTTGACTAACATACTCATCCAAGTGGTCCCTCTCCATAAAGATGCATGCCTCATGCCACTGGCCCGTCTCTGTTGTGGCCTATCTCCATAAACCTTGACCAATGTTCTGTTCTCAATCGCCGTTTGAGTGAAGACTACCATTTGGATATCCAGCCTCCACTCACCCAAAAAAAGGAAAATAGGAAAGTAAAGAAATCCTACCTAAATCAATGTATACTATCAGGGATGGGCCACGCCATGGAGGTAGACTTGTCCCTAATTCATGTCTTTCCAAGAGCTCCTGTCACTTTTGTAAAAGCTGATTATTGTGATGTGGGCTGGATTTAAGTCAGCTTTTAAAAAGTTATTATTCTGATTTGTCTCATATAATTAGGATTAAGTGAGGTTGGGTCTCTCTCTCTCTCTCTCTCTCTCTCTCTCTCTCTCCCAATTCTTTTTACCTTGATTTTGTCTTGGGTTGGAGCAAATCGGTAACAGTAAAAACCACATATTCTTAAATGTGGAATGCTAATATGCATTATTCCCTCACTATAGGGTGAGAGAGACTTCCATATTAGAAATATTCATGTACAAAAGTAAAAAAGCCATATAGGGTCTTTTGCAAAAGAGGAATATTCATATTCAAATGAGGAAATCTATAGAAGTGTCCCTCAACCTATGGTAATAGAAGAATGCATACTAACATTTTCCTTCTTAAAAATGCATCTATTGTGAGTGCTCGCACCCTTATAGTAAGATGATTGCCGTTGCAATCTAATGCTAGGCTTTTAATTCGGTGCAAACAAATTGGTCCTTAAATACAATAAAAGGAATTACACGAATGTCAAATTTTTACGCTACTTTAAAATTTCAACTTAGGAACATAGGGTTAGTTCGCCTTTTACATAAGGGATATGAAATGGGTTTTACAGATGTAATTATATATGCAAATGTGGGAAATACGTTACAATATTTATCTAGATCACTATTTTTTACATGAGTAAATGAGTATATTCTATGATTTTAGATGTTTTTGGTTTTTTTGGATGTTTAATTTCTCACAAAATTCTTAAAATTTACTACAATAAAGATATAAAATAGAACTTAATTGAGCTTTATTATTATTATGAGAATATTGAACGGCTTAGATCATGAATTGGGAGCCCATATAGTGCGGAAAATTAGATCTATAAATTAAAAATTCTTGATTTTTTCTTAAGTTTATCAAAATCTATGAAGAATTAGGAGATGAAATTAAACGTCTTGAAAGTTTATCAGATCTAAAGAAGATGGATGATTCAAATCATGAAAATGGGGCAAAAAGAAGTGATTAAAGGGTTTAAGGCCACATTATGTCCTTGTATGGCTAGTGCCACTGCTTAGCTATAGTTTCCTATGTAACCATTTACCACCTCATCAGCCTTACACATCATTTTTTACATGTCATTTTTGCATTAAATATGCACCTATACAAATGAGTGTAAACGAAAATGGATGATGTAGAGAGTTATGTACGTGCATCATTTATATTCATGTAAATGAGTGCAAATAAACAACACCTTTCAGAATCTTAATGATGAGTCCTTAAAAATGCACGTTTTCATGTATATTTTGGATCATTTTAAGGATTTATCCATAAAAAAGGTCTCATTTATTGTGAAATCATGGTTTTATGCATTCATATATCATTGTAGTGTAGTGTATTTATGCATAATTTATTAAAAAATTATTATTTTTGTTTAAATTAATAAAACCTTCTTTTTTTAGAAAGTTTTATAAAAATGTGTTTTTTTCATGAAATGAATCAATTTTTTTTATCATCATTAGTTTATTCGAGTAAAATCATGTCTATTGATGTGCATTCATGCTATCATTTAATGTGAAATAGACCCACGTTCATGCATTGTTGATTTGTGGTCAAAATTGCCTTTTTACATAAATTATTACTTTTTGCTTATAGAAATTGGAGAAATGGGTTCCACAACTATGGTTTGAGGCAATGGAAGGGAAATGGAAGGAAAGAAAAAAAGAAAAAGAGAGAAGAAGAAAAATTCAATAAATTTGGAAGATTGGCTTTCTGACGACCCCACACCGCATGTGCACACATGCTTGGATGGCCAAGAGGTGTCCCACTCTCAAATTGTTGCAAGAATTTAAAATTGAATCAAGAAAAGAGAGTCAAGGTGAAGAAAATTCAAGAAAAGGAAAGTCAAACAAAAGGAATTAAAAAATAAAAAGTTAATCCCTTTTTTCTTTGGACAACATGAATTAAAACGGTTATAACTCTCAAACCGAGTATTGCATTGAGACAATCTACTTACCGTTGAAAATCTCTTTTTGAGTTGATGTTTATAAGATTGAAAATTACATCAATCAGAGTTGAAACGATAAAGTTATGACTTTGAAAAGTTTGCTGTGTATTTTTAGGCAGGATTGAAAAGAAAGATTAAAAATCTCCTCCATGTTATACACCTTTGGGTGGAGTCTATCTCTACTCAAGTGAAATACATTGAAGATCAAAGTGGGGCTTATAGTATTTGGCAATCTTTCATCAATGGTGGGACCAAGAAGAGAAGATTTGCAGAAAATCTATTCTTAGAAATTATGTGTAGAGAATTTTCATAAAAAGGAAAGTCATAAAAATCTCTTACACAACTTACTAATTTCTTGCAAACTTGGAAACCAAGTAGGGGATCTTTTGATAAAAGGAAACAATGAAGCTTCTTAGAGATTTCTTTGCTAGCTACAAACAAGGATTATGAAAGGATGCTTAAGGCATCTCCACTCCTATAAATTAAAGGCATTAGCCTTTAATGCTCTTGATGAGAAGATAGACCACCTCTCTCTAGAATTACTACTACACTTTATTTTCTTCCTCTCTCTTTCTCTCCTCATCATAATCCTCAAAGAGATTTCACCCAGAAATCACACTACACCATTGAGGTTTTTATCTAAAAAAGGCTTCTCATCTTATTTTGTAGTTGTTTCTTTCATTAAATTCTTATCTCTTAGTAGTAAAAGTGTTGTTTTTTCCTTTCAATTTTCTTTCTTGTACTTGAGTGATTGGTGCTTGATTTATTTTTCTTTACTTGCTAGTGTTTGGATTGATGACCCAAAGGCCTTAAGAGTATGAATCAAATTATGAACTTGCTTAGAAAAGATTTTTGAAAGAGAAGAAAACACTTACCTCACATTTATTTTCATTGCAATTACCACACATTTAAATTTTTGCATGCTACATTTAAATTCCAATTGTTATTCCACACATTTAATTTCTTGCAACCACACATTTAAATTCATGCACTTTTGTTACTTTTCTTATCATGCTCATGTTGATTTTAAGTTTTGTTTTTGTATAGTTTATGGCTAGAGTTAGTGATTATTGCATGCATTATTATATGATAGAGTTCCTTACATGATTAAGATGCTGGAAAAATCAATTTACAGAATTAAAAATGAAGAAAAATATTCAAATTTGAAATTTTCTTGCAACCACTCATTTAAATTCATGCACTCTATTTGTTACTTTTCTTATCATGCTAATGTTGATTTTAAGTTTTGTTTTTATATAGTTTATGGCTAGAGTCAGTGATTATTGCATGCATTATTATATGATGGAGTTCCTTACATGATCAATTTATAGAATTAAAAGTGAAGAAAAAAAATCCAAATTTGAATTATAGTGCTGAAAAACTCACAAATTTGTAAACAGAATTCGGCAAAATTGCAGAAACAGTTTTTGGCGAAAGGTTTGAAATTGGTAGACTAGTCAAATCAAGTTATTTTTTAGTGAAACTTAGAGAATTTAAGGTTTTTTTTATGTGGTCTTTCATGTCCCAGAATTTTAGATCAAAATTTGCGGAAGTTGGTGAACTAAAAGCTTAAACATGCGAACTCAGTCAAATTCGGATTAGAAATTCTGTGCAAAATTCTGTCAACTTGTAATATTCATTCATACATAACCTTTTCATTGTAGATCTTTTCTCGCTTCCATTCTTTTTGTTAGTTTTTTACATTAATCTAGTTTGAATGTCAGCCATTAAACTTAGATTTAGGATGTATTAGATAAGGCGCGTTATTCATCAAAAGATTGCATCAGCATACTAGTTTTTCATACGTAGAATTTTTCAGCATTTCATGGCATACATTGCATTACTGACTTTGTTAACTTTCTAACTTTAGGATTAGCTTCTTAATTTGTGTTTTTGATTAATTTAGATAATTTCCAAAAATAGAAGATCTTTCTAAATTTATTGAAGATTTCTAAAATTGAAAGTTCTTTAAGTTTGAAAATCTTAACTTAGGTACGTTTCTAACTTAGGTTTTTAATCATAGAAAGTAAGTGAACTTGATTATTTTTTCTTTGACTTAGATTGTTTCAAACCTTGTTTGCCTAACTTTTGATTGTTTGCTTTGTTACTAATATTGCTTGATTGTTTGATTGATTTGTTTATAGTTTAGTTTATAGTTTTATTTTTAGTAATTTCTACTTTTGGAAGTTTTAATTTGTGTGTTAGACTTGTAGCAACTTTATTTAGGAAATCTTAGATTTAGGTTTTTCTAGATTAGGATGATTTCTTTATATGGTTTGTATTTAATATTAATTTTGCAAAGTAGGATGGTTGTATTTGTTAGTTTTTAATTTAGGCTAGTTTTAGATTTTGAATTAGAACATATACAAGTTGAAAAGAAACCTTAAAATACATTGCTTCATATGAATTAACCTGGTCTCACTAGTTTTTATTACTAATTCGTGATTTTGCACTTAAAACTCACGAATTCATAAGAAATCAAAGAAGGCAGGTATTGGAGGAATTCTGAGAATCACTAAGGTAAAGCTTGCCTTTTAATTCTCCTTCCAAATAATGTCCTTAAATCTATTGGAAGCAGAACTTGAAACTACAATCATGGGAGTAAAGGCTGCCTTTAACAACAATTATCATCTAGGGAGACATGAAGAATCTGCAAAATAGCCTTCAGAAGTAGAGCCCACGATGGAATCTGATCAGAGTATGGAAAAACCTCTACTTAAATCTCAACGGTTTCCAAAAATGGTAGGCCTCATGTTTGTTTTGGAAGAAATAAAAACATGACACCAAACTATCTATCAAAACTCAAGCCTCCGCATTTTCTCTCTCTTAATTACAAATGTCATACCCATTCATTCTTTTTGAACGAGGTTCAACACAGAGAATTCTGTATGAATATAATTAGGGACGACCTTAACTACGTTAGAAGATGAATAACACAACTCAATATGTTTTTTTTCTTTATTCATATGTATATATGATTGTCTCTTCTTTTGGAATGTGTAAGGATTTTTGGTATGTTGGCTAATTCATGGGTTGAACAAAATTTTGGATCCATTAAGTTTTATTTTAGATTTCTTATAGAATGACTTATTGTTTGGGTCGCTAGAAGAGCTAAAGTGAAGAAATCTGGATTAGGAAAATGGGGAACCCGATGGATCAAGCAGGCATCTTATTGATCAATTGATTTGGTGGCAGAGACGATACCCGATCAATCGAGTATCTATCCGATCGATTGGATGACATATAGAAACCCATCGAGCTGTTACGATATTTTTTCCTATTTTTGCCAAGATTAGGAAGTTGAATTCTACAAGGACTATCCTTATGTGGCTCAAATTGTGGGTTATTTAAAATGTTCCTCTCTCAACCCTAAAAATAGGTCTCCATAATCTGAGTTGAGATTTCACATTGGAGATTCTTTCTTTTTCTTTAGAGTTTCTATTGGAGAGATTGTGTTGAAGTTTTACGTTTTAGAGTTTATGGCTTCTGCTTTTTTATAGAAGATTCTTCATCTTGTGGATTGAAGGTGGTTGGATCAAGTGCAGAGAGCAGCACACGATGACGGACCACTATGGCAAGGATTTGTGCAAGAAGAACTACCTTTTTAGGTTAAGGGAGCGATTGGAAAGGGTTGTGAGTATATTTTGTAAAAGTTCAAAATTAGTGCTTAGATTTGCTAGTTCGAAAGGGCTCGTGGTTTTTCTCGTTTAGGTTTTCTATGTTACAAATTTGCGTGTCTTTTTCTTGTGGTTAATTGTTTGTTTGCTAGTTCGTTGATTATTCCGTTGCATATACGTAAATTGAACCGTAATTTAGAAATCCAGGACACCCAAAAAACTTTCAGAATGCAATATCCTTTCCAAGCCGAAAAATAATAATAAAAAAAGACCCCTTGCATAATCTCAGTTATTTCCATTTTAAAATCCATCAACTTTCTTTCCTTAAAAAAATGCCCAATCCATTGGGAAAATAAAATAAAAATAAGAGGATTTTATTAGATAAATTCCCTTAGAATCCCCGTAGACCAAAATGAACTGAAACATGTGTATCCACCATAGTGATTCCAGAGGCCCTTTTTTGTTTTTTGTTTTCTTTTGTTTTGTTGTTGCAATACCCCATCACACCTATATATATGAGTGGTGATATCCCTAATCGTTTCTTCCTCTTCTTTATAAATAAGCAATGATATTGCCTCCCAAATAGGGTGTTCATGGGACAGGCCAGTCTCGGCTATGGCATATCTATGCCCGGCCCGACTTTATAAACACCGGGCTAGGCATCGCCCAAGCTGAACATAGGCCATAAAAGTTAGGCCCAAGCCCACCTATTTAATCAATCGGGCCTGGTTGAATTCAGTATTTTATTAATTTTGTGGGCATTCAAGCAATTGTTTGGACTAATTGAATTAAATTACATTCAATCCCTACACAGCTTGGATGGGCCGAGCTTTGGGTTTTCCATCATTTAATCTAAGCTTAACCTAATTATTAAACAGGCCCTAACTATATATCCAAGCCCGGCCCAAAGTGGGTTGGGCCTAAATTGGGCCGGCGCTAGGTTGGCCCATGAGTAACCCTACTCCCAATTTAGATTCAAGAAAAAAAAATTCTTTCTTCATCTAGATGGTGGTTAACTGGTGATGTTGTTTGGATGGTGATGATAAGTGAATTGAAGATGATGGTGAAATGGGGATGTAAGAGATGGGTTTGCAGGTATGGGGCTGATTAGGTGTTGTGGATGGTTGGATTGATGGGGGAAGGGGAATGCAGGGGGGAATGGGATGAGATGATGATAGGCAGAGGTAGTTTGGAGATTGCCAATGTTTGTGTAAGGTGATGAGAAAAAAGATGCCGAGAAAGGTTGGTTGTCGAGAGAAAGAATCAAAGGAGAATGAAGAAGAAGAAAAAAAGAAATGAATGAAAGCAGAGGGAAAAAGATCAGTTCAAGAAAGAGGGAGAGTGAGGTGAGTTATTTGAGATGGGGGGTGAAGTTTCATTGGTTTGGTTGAAAGAAGATGAATGGTTCAATTGGCTTTGTTTAGGTTGTTGGGAACGATTGATAAGGAAAATGATGTATTAAAACGGCTACATATGAGAATGGGGTGCTTTCGGTGATAAGCTCTCACTTGCATTCAAGTCCAAGACTGTTGAAGCTACCATATCATGAAGGAGAATGTTGTATAGGTAGGGGTGGGTTAGTTGGTAAAGGTTGAAAGAGGAGGAGGAGGAGGAGGAGGAGGAGGAAGAAATAAGCAGTGCTGTTTTGCTTGTTTATGTTGAGCTGGGACTTCACTGCTTGGAAAAAAAAACCGAAAAAATGCAATTTGTTTTCTTTCAAGATATTGTACTATAGTAGACCTTGCAACACTCACTTCTCCATTGACTTTTAATTTGAATCGTTTTTAAGATTTTGGGGGTGATATAGAGTTAACCAATATGCTAAAAGCTTTAAGACTGATGGAACGTGTCAAATTAAGTCTTATAACTATTTAGGACCGTAATAGAGCACCACGCTTCCACAGTTGACATCCTCGGCGGCTTTTACTTTGGCAACAGGTAGCACTTTTCCTTATTTGGGACGGCTCACACTCTACTCTAGGTTAGCCCTCTCCGCGATGGCTCTCACTTTGAAGGTAGTAGCATTTTATCTTTTTTTTTTAGGATGGCTCTCACTCTAATCCAAGTAACCCTTTCCTTGACTCGAGCCCGAGATGCAAAGTTTGGCTCTGATACCAAATATTATAGACCTAACCAATATGCCCAAAGCCCTATGACTGATGGAATGCATCAAATAATTAAATTTTATAGCTATTTAAGACAATAATAGACCACCATGCTTCCACAACTGACGTCCTCATCAGCTAAAATGTTACGTTTTTTTTTTCTATTGCAATGAATTTCATATAAAAGGGTCTTTCTTCAAGGGAAGCTGGACATCCTGAGACTGTTAAGTTGTGACAAATTTTTCATGTTCCATTCATTAGTCTATGTCACAATTAAACACAACTTACAAACTCTTAGAAAAACTCTAAACAAATAGAGTAGACTACATTTTCACCACAACTGAATCCACGTTCACATAACAACACTTCATGAGGCAGTCCGAAGAAGCCACGTTTAACTCTACCACTAAGCAGTGCTATTGATTTAGTCAACTCTCTAAAAACAACATGACTCATAGCTCTACCTAGACCACGTAAACAACCTAGCAAAGGACTACAAACCCATTGAACTTATTGGACACTTGCAAAGAGATTTCTCAAATGAGGTCATACATGATAGAAGACAACCATGCATGTTATCATTCTCTTCCCCCTGCAACAACCTTGTCCTTAGGGTTAGTACTGGGGGAACATTCAAGGAGTTTGTTATGTCACTCCCACGTTGTAGCTTTTCTCATCAACGCTTGCAATTTGATGTAGCGAGATTTTGGCGGGTACTCTGTACAATTCTGATAGCGTATAGCCACCAGCTTTTCTTCTTGCAACCTTGTGAGCCCAATAGCCACTGACAAAGAAGTGGATTTAAACATTTGGACATCAGATCTAATATCCTCCTTGACTTCACCCACAAAACAATTGATTATGAATGCTTCATTTAGGCCTTCTGTTCGGTTGGCTAAGGCTTTGAATTGGGCCTGACAGTTTTGTTTAGTGGTGTTTTGCCTTGGTTTACCTAAGGAGGCAGTAGGATCTTCAAGTTCACTAGGCCCAAGCCGTAGTTCCAATGCCTCAACAAGGTCTTGCCAGCCTTGCACTGCATCGGACTTCACCATCCAGCGGTACCATTACAAAGCCTTGCCTTTAAGATAGAAGGATGCGATCACTGTTCTTTGAGTCATTGGGGTTTGATGATAAGCAAAATATTGCTATGCTCTACAAACCCAACTTGTTGGGGCTTCATTCCTAAAGAAACAACGGAAATCTATTTTGACAAACTGGGGGGCGAATGTGGGAGATGGTCCATCAGAGTTTTTGTCACCATTCCGACCATTACGGTTGACGGAACTGTCATAATGGTCATAACTATGGCTATGCGCAAGCTGATCAAATCGAGCATTCATGGCCATGAAAATATTTTGCATTTCCTTTAAAATACATTTTTGCCATGAAGATAAAGACCAAACTTTAGCTCCAAGTTTGTTGGGTTTCTGTCTTATATTCCGTATTCACCGGATTAGTCCATAGAGTTAGTCTTGGACCAGCTTTGGGTTAGGGGTATTTTGGTCTTCGTACCGGGCTTTCTTAGGAACTAAGAAAGAGACAGTTAAATATATGATATAACTTGTAATCCTATACTTAAATAGAAGAGTGCAGTAAAAGAGTAGAGTTTTCTTTTGACCATGGACGTAGGCATCTTGCCGAACCACGTAAATCTCTCGTGCATGTGCTCTCTTGTTTGCTTGTCTCTTTTTGTGTGTTGTTTTGATTGTTGATCGCTGGTTATGCGCTTCCAAACGTGTACAATAAGTGGTATCAGAGCGAGGTGAAAATTGCTTAGATTTGGCTATCAATGGATCGAGTTTCAGATCTGCGTGGAGGGAGAGGGTTGGCTTGGCTACTGGGTTCTCGGTGTTTTTACAGAAGTCACAAAAAGATGGAGATTGTTGGGTTTTATCTTGTATTCCAGTTTAGCCGGATTGGTTGTTCGATTTAGCTAGAACCGAGGTTCAAGGTTGGAGATATTTTAGTTATTATGTATGGGCTTTCTTGTTGGCCAAGAAAGCGGGAGCTATATATATTGATGTACTATAACCCTAGCTCGTAGGGGATTGAGATAGGATCATGATAGATGAGTCTTCTCCTCCGTAGACGTAGGCAAAGTTGCCAAATCACGTAATATTGATGTATTCATGTGTATGATCGCTTGATGGTGTGATTGTGTATTCATCGCAGTTGATCTGTTGATCACAAGTAATTTTCATTGCGTTGCGATCAACAAAGTTGAATAACTTGTTGATTCATCATCCTTGTCTTTGATACCAAAAATATTGCATGCTTTTTTCTGTGGCAAGGAATTTTACTTGAAAGGGGCTTTCTTCGAGGAAAGTTAAACCTCCGGAGATTGTAAGTTGGGACAGAATTTTCATGTTCCTTTCATTAGTCCATATCAAAATTAAATACAACTTACAATATCCAATGACTCCTAGAAAAACTCTAGAAAAATAGAGTAGACTACACATTCAACACAACTAAATCCCTGTTCACATAACAACACTACATACGCTGTCTTGAGAAGCTACATTTAACTCTACCACTCAGCAGTGCTATTGACTTAGTCAACACTCTTAAAGCAACATGACTCATGGCTCTACCTAGACCAAGTAAACAACCTAGCAGAGGACTACAAACCCATTCAACTTATTAGAAACTTGTAAAAAGATTATTAGGATTATGAGTGTTGGCAAATTCATGGGTTGGACAAAACTTTAGGTCTATTGAATTATAATTTTTTATTTATTTTAGAATGGACTGTAGCCGTGTCGCTGAAAGAGCTGAAGTGAATAATTGAAGCAAAAAGGTCAAAGAAGTGAAAAGGCATTGGATGAATCGGTTAAAGATCAGATCTATTGGACCTAAAGAAGGCTATAGCTAAATAGGAGAAAGTCAAAATTGGTACCCAAACAAAATTAGGAACCGATCAATCAGATTAAGTACCTGATTCATCGGACAACAGAGAAACCCAAAATTTTTTTGTGGATTTCTTTCCTTTTTGTGCTAGGATTGTCAATTTGTGTTCTACAAGAACTTTAATCTTAGAGCACAAATTGTGGGTTATTTAAAAGGTGTTTCTTTCAACCCTAAAATAAAAATCTCATTATTTTGACTTGAGAAAACCTATTGGAGATCACATTCTTTTTTCAAGCTTCTAGTCGAGAAATTATGTTAAAGCTTTGGGTTTTAAAGGTTGTTGTTTCTACTTTCAGTAGAAAATTGTCTTCTCTTGTAGAACGTTTGTTCATCTTAAGTGGTTTCAAGGTGTGTTGGATTAAGTGTGAAGAAGATTAACAATGTATGCATTGACAAGAAGAATTGCAGTTTTTTGGATTGTGTGCAACTGGACAAGAATAATAAGTAGACCTTCTAACCTTTGATTTTATAGTGCTTGATTTTTGTTTGACTGGTTCTTAGGTCCAATGTCTTTTTTTGATTTGGATTTTCCACGTAATCGGGTGTTCTTCTCTTGTAGTTGATTGTTGTTAACTTTAGATAATTGTTTATTATTTGAATTGTATATAGAAATTTGTGTTGGGACCTTAATCCACATTAGGGTTAAAATCCTTCATAGATTTCTAAAATGAGATAATATGTGAGAGATTTCTAAAATGAGATAATATGTGATAAAACGCAGCCATGCACGGATGGGGGGTTTCGTAACTTCTCTAGCAGTTTCAAAATGGCTGAGAAATGCAATTATGGGATTTCAACAGGGTAGGTATCTTCTAGCCTTGATTTTGCTGTGACCCAAGCTTACACAAGAAATTTTTTGTCTTGTTCTGTTTTGTTTTTGTGGTCAAACAACAAAATATATAATAGTAGATTAAAACGTAAGTTATATATAATAATAGGATAACAGGTTATTTTGCTATGGTCCTTACTCAGGCCACAACAAAATGATCCATACTCAAATTTTACGGGTTTGATCCAACGTAACTCGGCAATCGGGACCTGTTTAAATGTTTGCCATCGTAGCTTTTGGGGTGCAAACATCATAGTTACACCCGCTTCCAATGAGCATGGTACGTCGGTACCTTGTCTCGTGCATTGCTTAAACTAGAGGTGTAAAACGGCTGGGCCATGGGGGTCAACGGCACACGGCATGGACATATGAGCAATGCTCGGCCAAGTGTGCCAGGCCTGTATGCAGGCATGGTACGACACGACTCTTGACATGACACAGGCACAGCACTACATGAGGCACAATGTGTTTCACCTCATAATAGTCTATTTTATATTTTTATGCAGTTTTTATTTTTTTAAAGTATAAATATAAAAATGTAGTCTTTTTATTTTTTATTTTTTATTATCTATAAAAATTATAAAAGTCTTGAAGGCAATCTTATTAAAAAATGTTCAAGTAGAAGAAATTCAAAAGAACTTTTTTTTTCTTCCAGTGGAATATGTTAAGTACGTCCAAACCATTTGAATTTGTGTGTTATTCTCTTCGATGTATGTATCTTTTAAATGTTTTAGCTTACGCCCATAAAAAAACTAGAAGTGAGATATATCAAAACGGTGGCATGGAGGCATAGCACATTTGTCACGGCGGCCAGGCACAACATGAGGCGGGTTATGCTGGGCCGTGTACTGCTAGCAGCTGGCACGGCATGAAGCATGACATTTACATGTAATTAATTTGCACAGAGGGTTAGTGGAGTAGAATAAAAAGCTAAATTAAGAAAAAAAAAAGAGAATTTTATCCGAAAATACCTCTTAGATGGCACCAAAACTATGTATAGGGGCGGACTCACGTTGTGTTACCGGGTGCGGTTGCACCAGATAGTTTTTAAAATCTCATTAAAGGGTCATGGGTTGCATGGGCCATGCCCATGTTCAAACCCATTTCCGTCCCACCCCATATATCGCGTAAGTCCAAGGCCCTAGCCCCCTTTCAAAAACTCCTCCGTTCTGAAAACCTTCCATTCGAAACCCCAAATCAGTGTAAAAACGTCTTCCTTTGAAAAACTCTACTTCATCTTCCCCTTTAGTGGGATTCCTCTTTGGCTTTGAGAAACGTCTCCCCTTCTTCTTCCCATTGAAAAACCCTATTTCAACTTCCTTTTCGCTAGCTGCTCCGCATCAACAAACCCCGAAATCGTAGACTACTGACCATCACCGCAGTGCTAAATAGAAAGAGGACTGAGAGAGAGTAGGCCATTAAGATATTTATAGGATCTCCAGTTCAACTTTCTTGCCCATTGCAAAAGCCAAAGGAAAAAAGGAATTTCAGAAAATGGTTTCGCAGAAAGTGGAAGAAGAAGCATCTCGTCCACTTATGTTAGATAAGGGGTCAATTTAAAACTTTTTTTTTTTTTGTGTTTAAAACAACACGTAGCTTCTAATCAATTGTGCATAGGATCTTAGTCCGCAGTGAGTTCATGAAGGTGAACATGCACTAGTACCTACGGAAGAAATACCTAGCAATTGGTATAAAGGCACAATACAGAGTATATACATCAAAAGATATTAGATTAAAGTTTAAGTTTCAAAGTTAACAAAACATGATAGTTACAAGCACACTAGTGCTCGGGCCCCAAAAAGAATCAACCCAATGAAACTCAAAATGAAGGCAACCCCCATGAGTGTCAATTGTATGTAAAGCTAGGCGGATCCAAATCCATCATCTACACCCTATTCGGGCTCAGTAGGTGGTTTAGGCGCTTAAAGCACCTCACCTTATGCCTCCTCCTTGGGGTAAAAGTGATCGGTACCTATGCACTAATACAATATCATTAGACTATGCTGAGTCAGCAAAAAGATAGACATAATCCAATAATAAACATATAGTACGAAAGCGAGTAAAGATGATCGGATCGTGCGAAGAGAAATAGTAACTGTAAGCAAGAAAAGAATCTTAATCCATTATATATGAATGAACACAAAAGCCTAAAAATAGGGTGGTCGACCCATTAAATCATCGGGAGGAGCCTAGTCAAGACTAAGTGGTCGATTCTGTTAAATCTTTGGGAGGAGCCTGGTCAAATCATCGGATTTCAAGCAATTGGGTCAAGGAGTTGATTAATCGTTCAAAAGTCAATTTGCAGCAGTCGTCAAGAGACCTCAAGATACATAATATAATATAGATTAACTCATAGATGCTCAGACACCAAACCCTAAGTCAAAGTGAAGGGATGGCTCCCTGTATAAGCATACGAGATTGATAGAAGGAGGGACTAGGGGTGTACATAAAATCCGTCAATCCGTTAAACCAATCCGATCCAATTCGATCTGCGGTTTTTTAAACGATTCGATGGTTAATGGTTTGGTGACGGATTTAAAAAATCATAATCCGTTAATAACGGATTAGTGACGGATTTTACCTATAATCTGTGGATTTAAACCGATCGGAGCCGTTGAAATAAAAAATATATATATTTATTTTTATATAAAAAATATTAAAAGGCAACAATCTTTATTCATCATCTAGCTTTTTGTTACAAATAAGCTAAAGTGCAGGTGGTATATTGTAAAAGAATTTCTATCATTGGCACTACCAACGGATTGAACGGTTTTAACCGATCCGAACCGTTAATCCATGATTCGGTTCAAATTAGTTTTAAAAGGCAACGGATCGGTAACGGATTATAAAACTATCAATCCGTAGGTTATGGTTTGGGGACGGATTTGGCCTAATCTGATCCAATTCGAACCATGTACATCCCTAGGAGGGACTACTCTTCAAATCATGATTCGAATCCAAATGACATGAGTAGTCCTTTAGTAACTACGTACCATTCTTGCCAAGCCACTACACAGTCTACATTCAATGTAAGAATGTAATATGAAGACATGTACATCGAGTGTGCATTACGAAAATAATGCAAAGATGCATCATAACGACCAAGGAGTGTAAGCCAACTAGGTCTTGCTTATCCGTCACCGTTTGTATACGTGACAACTCTTACTTGAGCCACAGTTGAAGTGAGATTGGGGTCAAAGAGGTTAAATACATGAGATGCGTAGCCCAACTCTCATTTCAATCGAGTACAAGGTAAATTGTTCTTTGTACACCAACTGGGTGATCCATAAGAAGTACGTATGCCCAAATACACCTCTTACGTAGTGATTTAAGATATACGGTTCAAATGGAGTCCCACAACTTAAACAAAGTTATAATGTGCATGTAATATGAATATGGGTTCCAAAGAACCCGTTAAATATCACTACGTTATTGGCCCAAAGACCAACAACAAATTCCAAGATAGAACCTTGATTCAATCGATCGGGCAAGGACCCGATCGATCGGACCATAGTTTTGTCCCCGATTAATTCCAGCTCCGATCGATCGGGCCTGGGACCAAATCGACGGGAGTCCTTGTTTCTTCCATTTTTGGGAATCCATTCCCTACATTGAAACCACATTTCACTTGCAATAAAATAATAAAATAGGGCCTTGCCTTTCTCCAAATCATCCATAAAAACACCGCAAATCCATTCATCCTAACATCCATTCAAATCACACCTAGCATTTATAATCATTTTCCATTTTAAAAAGGGCAAACCACCTAAATGGAAGCATTAATGCTAGAATCAACAAATAAAACATGTATTTCATTATAAGAGGATGTTTATCAACTTGCCTTTGATGAGAAGTGGAAAAATGGATAATGCCCTAGCTCTCATGATGCCCAACAGAGCTCAAACGAAGCAAGGACTCAACCCCGAGCAAAACCACTCTACAAACACAAAGAAAGAAGCACAATGAGCAATCTAACCACTCTCTAAGCTCAAGAATCACATAGACCTAGAAATGGGAAGGTAAAAGGCTTACATAGAGCTTGGTGGTAGATGGGAGAAGGTGAAAATGGCGTCCACGAGTTGATGAAGGCTTGAGGAAGAAGATGAGAGTGACAATTCGAAGGTTCGATGGCTTGAAATCCGATAATGGCAAGAAAGGTGAGTGAGGAGAAAGAGAAATGGGAGAGAAGGAAAGGAGGAAGGAAAGAAATGGATTTTTGCTGGGGCTTGGATTTATAAAGAGATAGTATTTTGTAATTACAAGAAAGGGTTTAGTTTTGGTAGGTTGGGTATTTGGATGGTGAAACGGATTCGGTTCGGTCCGGGGTACAAGGATAACGGTCTTGGAATTAGGAGAGCTACCTGATAAACCCAAAACCTCGCAAAATGATAAATTATGAAAAAGAGCTTCTATACTTTCTAAAATTGCTAACTACCCCCTACTATGCTCGAACAAACTCGAAACCTGATGAAACTTTGTACACATGATCCAATGCTAAATCGGACATGTCTAGACTCTAACGGTGCTTAATTAGCTAAATACAATTTAATTAGGCTAACACTCACCATGTAACTTGACATTGATGAAGTGAAAAAGAGAATTGAGAGTTACTAGCGGCATTCCATATGAATAGATAAGAGCCGCTAGCGGCTCTTACTTATTGTACATATTAATATATAGAAAAGAATCACTAGTGGTGCTCTCAAAATATGCTTTTTTAAACATGAAAGTGCCCTAAGGACTGATTTGGTGTGGTCAGAACTACTGTGAGCAATACAGTGTAGGTGTCGTCTAAGGGGTATTTTCGCCCAAAGATCTTTCTTTTAGGGCTCTATGTACAAGCTGGCTAAAGTGAGATCACGTGCCGATGGTTTGAAACATGGACCTCTAGCATGGCATGATCTTTCCTCTCCCAATCCAAGTTCTAGCATTTTCTCTGTCTCCTTATTGCATTTAGGCAAGATAAGAATTTAAAAACAAATTTATGGATTTTGAATCCTCAACAGTTGCATTTCAAAATATGACACATAGTAAAATTTGCTGCCTCACGGGCCCTATTAACATTACACAGGATAACTGGGCCTATCAATTTGGCCTGGACACAACATATGTATTATATGCAAATGAACAGACCCTAATGAAAATGGGAGAACAAAAATTAACATACTTATTTAAATCACATCTGAGGAGTTAGGGATATCCACTAACAAGCCCTAACTAATCCCCAACTAATAAATGATGACTTGTGAATAACATTTTCAGCAATTTGTTTACTCTGTGCCGTTAAACAAGAAAGAGATCAAACTCAAAATAATATAAGCAAAAGAAGATATGCTTGACATTAGTGTAAAGTGTCAATTTTCAACCCTGTAGATTTCAACCCTCATAAATTTATCCCTTATCACATGCATTTCCGCTACGACTTCATTGATTTGCATTCGATCTTTTGGTGTTTCCACAGAGCATGCAATTCCGATTCTAACGACTGAGGCAAAGCATTCTAGCATCCTCTGCCTTTCACCTTCGACGTTGTTGGAAATGGCGCCTACTTCTAGTATGATTGGATCTGCTATCTCCATCACTCGATCAGGGAAAGCCATCTTTGCGAACTCTTGAAGGCAAAGACCATTCTTAAAAATGTCTTCTGTTGGTCTTCTTCCACTGAATAACTCCAATAGAAGGATCCCAAAACTATACACATCCCCAAGGGTTGACACATCACGACCCATACCATATTCTGCATTTCATCATCGCTTTGGTTACAATCATAAACAAGTAAAGATTCATTTGGATATAAAGCAACAAACAGTGCATAGAGTAGATTTTAAAGTGGGAATAAGGATATTTCTTCTAAAAGTATGAGAGAGAGAGAGAGAGGATTCATTTATTTAGGGCTCAGGCATATTGAAAAGAAATACTACAATAGTGGAATGCAGTGCATGAAGTGGCCATGGTATCAGGAAGAAAGCAAGGTTTTGAAGTTGAAAAATAAGCTAAAGAGTGTAGCAATTCATATGTAACTGATAAAACAAATTTTGATGAGTAACATTCATCAGATAGATGGGCCAGCTTCTTTAGCTTCGCCCGGGAGTGAATTAATAGAGAGAATGACAAATCTGTAAGAGGAATGCTGCTAAAAGTATGTTTCATTGTTTCTAGCTGGGGAACTACTCATCCTTCAACTTCCCCCACTACTGCGTGAATTCTATGGAAATTTTGCAAATATAGATGCACATATTTTTATCGGTTGTATAATTTGATTTTGCCAATTATTTGTTGACCATGGTACGTGATTATAATGTAATTTCATGAATTACACAAGACAAGGCCAGAAGAAAAGCACAAAGATGAAACCGTTACCTGGATCAACACAGCCAATGGATCCCTTGATTGAATTAAACAAACATGAATGAAAAGTGCAATGATGAAACTGTTACCTGGAGCAACATAGCCAATCGATCCCTTTATTGCAGTGGAGCTAATATCAGTTGTTTTAAAATTATTGCCAGTTCCAAAATTTAGAATCTTTGCTAAGCCAAAATCGCCAACATGAGCAACCATATCATCATCAAGAAGAACATTACTAGGCTTCAGATCACAATGTGCAATTGCGGTTCCCTGATGGTTGTGAAGATAATCCAAAGCATTAGCCACATCAATGGAAATGTTTAGCCTTTGATTAAGGCTTAAATTCCTCAATCGATGGCCCCCTTCTTCTTTTGCATGCAGCCACTCCTCTAAACTTCCATTGGGCATGTACTCATACACTATAGCTTTAAAGTCATTGCCTTTGAAATCAATGCTTGAGCAAGAAGCTAAGACTTTAACAAGATTCCGGTGTCGAACATTTCTCAAGGCCTCACATTCAGCAATGAAGCTCTTGGAGGCTCCTCGTCTTTGAAGGTTGAACACCTTAACTGCAATGGTGGTATTATCCAAAGCCAAAGTTCCTCTATAGACAGAACCGTAACTTCCCACGCCAATCAAATTGCTTGAAGAAAACTCATCAGTTGCTTTACGAAGATCTGAGTAAGAAATACTTGCGCACTGCCCTGCCATGAAAGTCGTCGATGAGAGTGCCGTTCTTGACTTTCTTCTTCTGTAAAGCACAACATAGAGGCATAGTGAAAAAGTTAAGCACCCTGCAATAGCAATTGTTGGTATAAATACCCTGAGTTGAAGGGACTTTTTTGGTCTTTTAGGTGCCACAATAACGCATTCAGGCAAATGCAACTGTGGGATACCCCCGCAGAGCTTACTGTTTCCCATAACTGAAACCGCACTAGCATTTCGAAACACTCCTTTGTCTGGTAATTTACCATCAAAATCATTGAATGACAAATTTAGGCTCTTAAGAAAGGAGAAATTCCCAAAAAATTCTGGGATTTTCCCAGTCAAGTTATTGCGTGAAAGATCCAATACTTCGACGCCTCTCAAATTACTCAAAGATGAAGGAATGGTTCCATTAAAGAAGTTGCCTTGCAAGCGTAAGCCGACTAAGCTCTCACAATCGCCAAGGGTATGTGGAATTTCACCGGTTAATTTATTCTCCGAAACATCTATCTCTCCAATTGTTTTCAAGATACCCATTTCTAATGGTAAGGACCCTGTCAACAAATTTTTTGCCAAGTCGAGGCCGATAGACAGGGAGGAGATGCTCATCACTTCTTTCGGTATTGCACCTGTCAACCTATTATGAGAAATGGTCAAGAGATTAAGTTTCTGACAATTCCCAAGATTCGGAGGGATGCTTCCCTCTAGGCTGTTCTCATCTAAGGAGAGTATTAGCAGTCCAGTCATATTTCCTATAGACGGCGGAATTTCGCCTGAAAATCTATTTTCAGACAACCCCAACTGTCGAAGATTCCAAAGCTTACCAAGAGCGACTGGAATTTCTCCACTGAGATGGTTATCATGCATGAACAACATGCGCAAGTTGACTAGATTCTCAATCCCTCCACAAATGCTTCCAGATAACCGATTTCCCCAAACACTTAACAAATACAATTGGGTGGAGAGATTGGCAATGGAACTAGGAAGGGGCCCCACAAAATGATTTACACCTAAATTTAGCTGTTCTAAATAGCTACAATTTGACAATGAATCCACAAATTTCAAGTCATCTGCATTCCCTGTCCCCAATCGATTATCCATTACGTTCAGTTCACGTAGAAGTCGCAGATTTCCAAGATCCATCGGTACCCCTCCAGTGAAATCGTTAGTGGCAATATGGAATTCTTGAAGCACCGATGCATTGGATAACGAAAATGGAATCAGACCCGTAAATCGGTTTCTCGACAGATAGAAGAGCTGGAGATTCGGAAGAGTGATGCCTAGGTTCGAAGGAAGGGTTCCTTGTAACTGATTAACCGCCATCGAAAGAAAGTAAATATTAGAAAGATTGTAAATGGAAGAAGGTATTGTACCGGACAGCTTGTTTTCGCCAATTTGCAAGAATCGCAGTTTTGAAAGCCGGCCTAGATCATCTGGAATGTTACCATCCAACTCATTCCTTCTTAGAGATATTGTTGTAAGCAATGAGAGATTCCCAATTGAAGGCGGGATGTTTCCAGTAAGACCGTTCAAGAAAAGCAACAAATACCTGAGATTGGACAAGGAGCCGAGCTCGGAAGGGATTTTCCCCACTAAGCTGTTGGATGAAATGGCTAAGTAGAAGAGTTTGGAGCAGTTGCTCAATGCTGCGCCTGGGATTTCTCCTTGGAAAGAATTGAAGGAAAGGTCGAGTGCCCTAAGGCGAAACAGATGGCCGAGTTCGTAAGGGACTCGTCCATGGAATCGGTTGTTGGAGACGTTGATGGCTGCTAGGAAGGACAGGTTCGATATGTGGGGGGAGAGTGTTCCTTCCAAAGAGAGAGATGACAAGTTCAAGAAGCGGACTCTTTGGTGCTTGCTACCGCACGTAACGCCTCGCCACTCACAAAAATGAAGAGAGTCGTTCCATGAACTCAGTGCTTTTAATGGGCCGTCAGCTATGTTGTTTTTGAGGGCAAGCAGCGCAAGCCGGTCCGTCTCGTTTCGCAACAGTGTCGTGGTGGCGGTTTTGGAGAAGGAGATGAGTAGGATGGCATGGATGAAAAATGACCAAAATTGCCAATAGGCCATGTGTGAAGATGCTATGTCGTAAATGGTTGCAGGAAGCTGTGTCTCATGCCCTCTCTTGCATAGAGATGATTGAATTTTATAAGTGAGTCCCATGGCGTGGCCCAGGGGTTTTAAACAGCTAGATGGGATAGAGGTGATTGAATTTTATAAGTGAGTCCCATGGCGTGGCCCAGGGGTTTTAAACAGCTTGATGGGATAGAGATGATTGAATTTTATAAGTGAGTCCCATGGCGTGGCCTAGGGGTTTTAAACAGCTAGATGGGCAGATGGTGATTGGATCAAGAGGCTGTTTTTAATTGTTGGCTGTTGAAGAGATGAGAAAACGGTGTGGACTATTCCACATGTACTGATGTATAAAACAATGAAAATTGAAGTACTTATACCATCTTAAATTCCAACTGTTCAAGTTTATAAAGCAGTGCCTTCTCTTATGAATCAACATGGGTTCAACTTATGCGGAAAAGGTTCAACATCAGTGAGCCATGTTGAGTGGATGAATCATGCACACACTCCCCGCTTGCATCCAAGTCGTATATATTTGGTTGGAAATATATGTATATTTTTTCACATCCAACTATAAGTGGGTATCCCATTTATTGGGAGCTAGGACCTTTTCTCGGAAGTGGATAGTAGACCTCAGAAATGTGGTGGAACCCGGCAAGGACAGTGGACTCCTTAGGCGAGTAGACAGTTATAACATTTAAGGAAAGGAAAAGGTAACTGCCCAAGCTCTTGCCCATCTCACTTACAAATATCTTAGAAGGGTACACCCATGTTCTTTTGTATACACCGGATTATGGGTTTCGACTGGGTATAGTATACCTTTCACTATACAATTTGTGGCATCGAACCAGTGTCTGATGACTTGCGTGATCTTCGGGCTCATGAATGATGACTTGCTTCATCGTTTGGTTGACTGAAGACTTGCCTCATCGTTTGGTTGCCTGATGACTTGCTTCTTGAGACGTCTGATGACTGATGACTTTCTTCATCATTACGAACTCCTTTGGGTGGATGAGTAAAACAAATCACAGTTTTCGTGAAGTAACTTCTGTATCGAACACAAAAAAAAAAAAAAGAAAAAAAAAAGAAAAAAAAGAGAGGTTTTTCATGCAGCAGAAAATGCAGTGAAAGAACATCCAAGAACGAGTCTCTACTCGGTTCGGTTGGGCATGGGCTAGTGCTGCGGTCAACTGGGCATCGGTGAAGGTCCACCTTGGCTCGATTTTGGTAAATAATGTATATGAGCACAAGCCAATTTTGGGGTTCATGTCTTGTATTTTGGTTAGACGAAATTTGTTCATTGGATTAGCTAATTATCAAGTTCTAGGTCATAAGTATTTTTAGTAATTATATCGGGGCTTTCTTTGGGGCTACGAAAGGATTTTTAGTAAGCCTGAAAAATAGAGATTATTTGTTGATGAGATTTATTACCTTAGACTCTGTGTGCTCATGGGTGCCGACGATTGCCAAACCACATGAAGCAAAGGGGTCGAGTAGTGCGAGAGAGATAAAGACCTAGGAAAAGAGAATAGCCAAGTGTTTCAGGGTTTGTAATCTTTGTAATGAATTACCATATTTCTTCATAATGAAATCGAGTTGCCCAATTTCTTTATAACGCTCATAGCTAATGGATGTAGCCTCTATCATGAACCCCGTGAAATCTCTATTTATAATTTTTCTCTACTTGTGTGGCTTGGTTGATTGTCAATTTTGTGGTTGTTGCACGCTTTCGCACACACGTACAACATGATAATCACAAACTTGAATTCATCTAATGGACCCGATTTTTTTTATAAATGGCTATTTTCAAAAGCTAGTGATATAGTAAGCCCCAAAAAATAACCACTAATTCGAGCAGTGGGAGAAGGATGCCCTCAATTGTTTTTTGAAATAAAAAATGTGATAGAATTTTTGGGCCTGTAATCTTACCACATAGACTAGGTTTTGGAATTAAATCATCCAAATCACACATTATTTACCCAAAAATGACGGTGGTGACGGTTTTGGACAAGGAGATGAGTAGGATGGCATGGATGAAAAGTGACCAAAATGCCCAATAAGCCATGTGTGAAGATGCTATTTTGTAAATGGTTGCAGGAAGCTCCTGGCTCATGCCCTCTCTTGTATGGAGATTTTTAACCGTTGGATGGGCAGATTGTGATTGAATTAAGAGGGTGTTTTCAGTTGGTGGCTGGTGAAGAGATGGGCATTGCCATAAACGTCACGTTCACGTCGATTGTGTGGACTATTCCACATATTCTGATGTAAAACAGTGAAAATGGAAGAACTTATACCATCTTAAATTCCAACTGTTCTCATTTCTAAAGCAGTGACTTCTCATTTGAATCAACATGAGGCATGAGGTCAAATTATGTGGAAAAGGTT
The DNA here is from genome assembly GCA_037013555.1 of Sextonia rubra. Taxonomy (NCBI): domain Eukaryota; kingdom Viridiplantae; phylum Streptophyta; class Magnoliopsida; order Laurales; family Lauraceae; genus Sextonia; species Sextonia rubra. Next base: position 54,980,234 of record JASUAD010000013.1, on the reverse strand, counting down.
CAACATCAGTGAGCCATGTTGAACGGATGAATCATGCATACACTCCCTACTTGCATCCAAGCTGGAAATAGTTTTATCCATTTGGGAAATAATCGTATGAGAACTAATTCTCATCATTTTTTTGTGAGAACTCTATGTGGGGCCCATCTATCATCCAATCCAAACCTTGCAATATGCAGGGACCTCCTTGATAGTCACTTGCCCTTAGTTTCAATCAAATCTAAATTTACTAGACCGTTGGATCGACTTTGCACCAATCCAAATGGACTGAATTTATGGGCCATAGATGAAGTGGTTGAAGACATGTGATTGAGGCTAAACTTGATATGTGACGTGTTCGCACATAGATTTTTTCATCACCTGAAGTCTCATCTCCAAATGGGACTCACAAGTAGGCTCCATAAAAAGTTCTCACAATAAGTACGTGAGAACAGTTCTCATAAGATCAAAACCCTATATATATATATGAAACTCCGCTAATTTTGCTGCCGGTGCCAAGCCCGTGTAAAGGAGGAGGGTTGCATTAGGTAGGTTGACAGCCAGCATAAAATTTTGTCAGAACTCAAATATGAATTTTGAGATAACAATATTTAGCGATAAGGGTAGGGCGTTCCCCACTTTAAGCGACACATGGCAGCGTTGTTAACTACAGTAAAAAGTGTACAAGGGCTACCGCATGACTTTAGGCTAGTGCGGTTAAAGAAATTAGTCTATGAGAAGAAGAGGAGGAATAGAAAAATTAGACTTGCTACTTGGAATATAAGAACCTTGACATGCAAGAGTATGTAGTTGGTTGATGTAATGAAAAGAAGTAAAATTAGTATGGCTCGTATATAAGAGACAAGGTGGAAAGGGAATAAAGCTAATAAGCTTAAGGATGTGTATAAGTTTTTCTATGCAGGAAATAGTAATACAAGAAATGGAGTGGGGTACAGTTGTAGATAAGGATTTGAGAGAGAAAATTGTGGGGGTAAAGAAGTTTTATGATAGAATTATAGCAATTAAATTAGTGATAAAGGAAGACATAATCCAAATCATCAGTGTATACGCTTCTCAAGTAGGACTAGAGGAAACACAATATTAGACTTTGCAGTGGCATTTGATCTTGTAGCAGCAAACACTTATTTTAAAAAGAGAGATGAGCATTTAATTATCTATAAAAGTGGGAGTAATAGGAGTCAGATAGACTTTTTTCTTATTAGAAAACATGACCGATTGGCTTGTAAAGTGTCACAACCCGAGCCCAGGAGATCGGGGATTAGTAAAAGCCTAACCGATGACACACGTGCTCCCATGCCTATACACTTAGACCCGGTCCAAATGCACACGCACAAGGGAAGATTCACACGTGCCAAACATGTACGTGAAAGCTGTAGATATCAAAACATCACAACACAAGAAGATGGACACCAAGTATATAGATAAAAGATGACAGATATAGATAATAATGTTACAAAATAAAGCAAAATCAACATGTACAAGTCATCACTGGATTCAATTGTGACAAATCTCAAAATGAAGACTTTTATGCAAATGCATCCATAACGCTCTCCGATGGAGTGACTACATCCACTCCTCTAGTCCAGATGGGACATTGGGGGTCTCTCTCGGAACCTGGTCGACCGACGTGGGGTCGGTCTGGGTATTTGAACTTGCAACACCAAAGGCAACTCGTGAATACAACGATTCAGCAACGTATAAGCAATAACAAGTTAACACATGTTATCTCTAGTAGAATAAAAGAACATAAGATAAAGCATAGCACTTCAATTTCGTATTCTAAGCAGTCGTGCATTCAAATTAAACCATGTTTTTAGAATCAATGTATATATGCTGTGTGCATAACTAGTTGGCGACTACATTGCCATATGCTCACAAAATAGGGATCTTATCCGTGCAGAAAACACCATTGACCGGGGCAAGGTACGAATGGGTCTCGGGTTCCTGGGGTCCGGACTCCCCAAGGCAGATCCTTACTATAGCAAGGCCATGTAAACTACACCAAATTCACCCAGTCGAGATCCTAAGGCTGAGGCTAAGTAGTGCCTGACCATATAGAGTTAATCATGAAAACCCTGAGTGGATCGTGACCAGCATATCATGCGTGCATATTCAAGAACATATCTTATACGTATAACATACATGCATACTCAAGGAACGGAAAACATAGTAGCATAGTCAACAATGCGAGATTAGCTGAAACAAGCAATCATGCTAAAGAGTGGAGATCAATGGTCTAATACAACATGTCATGCAAGCAAATCTTATCATATCGAATCAAGTTCATTTACTAGCCAATTCTAATCTAATTATCCCAGTGTTTCTAATCGTGTATGATGATGTAATTTTAAGTTATCTGCTGCACCGTTGTCTAGTGTTACATCGTATCATATGGTGCACCGAAGTCTCTTAAAACACCCATGAGGACGTGCTTAACAACTGGATAATGAACATGAATGATTCGCAGCCCTTGAGATTATTCACGTATGTTTGTCATAATCTGTTAGGCAAGTCGAGGTTTCCTATTTGCAATTTCAGAGGCCCTACAAGTCTCTTTTCTTTCCTATATTTCTTACTTGTCCAAGTCTTTCAGCTCAGCCGTGGGTGACCTTACGGCTTAGTCGTAGAAGGCTTCACGGCTTAGCTGTGGTTGGGCCGTAGAAGAGATGCAAATTACAGAAAAGCCGTCAAATCATAAAAATAGCAAAACTACGGCAGAGAAAGGGAGAATGAGCTCAATTTGGGCTAAAACCATACTGTGCATGCAAGATCATGATAATCATCCATACTCAAGCATATATCCACATGGGTTCATACAAATTATGTTTATACTTGCCTCAAGTGAGTTTACCACACCAATTGTTGTCCTTGGGCTTAATTCAAGTCCAAATCTACTCCTAATCACCACGCATGAAAGCAAAAAGGGTGGCATGAGTGCAAGTCCAGAACTGACATGAAGAAAGAAAAGAGGAAGAAGAAAACTAACACCCATGCAGACCTTGAGTCACACAAAGAGGAAGAGAAGACAAGATGATCAAGGTCCCTCTTCTTGCTTGGCTTAATCAAGGAAAATGGAAAGAGGGAAAAATCGAGAGAGAGAGAGGGAGAGAGACGTCCACGTGAGAGAAGAGAAGAGAGTAAGAGAGAAGAGTCGGTGGAGATTCTTATATTAGGATAAGATTAAGGACAATTACAAAAAGATCCAATGAATTACACAAATTATAGTTTGAGTCAAATCTGAGTCCAGCTGAAATAGATGACATCTTTTGCAATTGACGTAGTTATGGAAGTTAACGAGCTCAACGAAAGACACGTGTTGACACCAAGATGATGCAAAAATGACAGTGTCTTAGCAAAGCTAAAATTACAAAAAAGGACTTGGTCTACCTAATTCAGGTCAAACTCAGCCCAACTACCTACCCATGACCCGTAACAAAATCAAAACCAAAAGCAAAATACAATTAACAACTAAAGCAATATTAATTTGTCGCTAAACGGAATCAAGCTGGGTCGGAGTGTTACATAAAGATTGCAAGGTTATCTCAAGAGAGAGTTTGACTATGCAACGTAGGTTTGGAGTTTTAGATATTTACATTAGAAGCAGAAAAAGAGCGGTAGTAAATAAAATGGACTTTAAAACAAGGTGGAGAGATTTAAAGGGGGAAATGACAAATATATTTAAGGACAAAATGATTGAGAATGGAGAATGAAATCTTGAAGGAGAAACTATAGTAATGTGAATCAAATGACTAATTGTATTAGGAAGGTTATATATGAAGTACTTGGAGAATTAAAAGGAAAAGGACATATTAATAAAGAAAAATGGTGGTGGAATGTGGAGGTTCAGGAAGTTATTCGAAAGAAAAGACATTGCTACAAAGTTTAGCAAGGGAGTAAGAATATGAAAAGTTTTGAGCTGTTTAAGAAGGTAAAGAAAAAAGCTAAGAAAGTAGTAAGTAGTGTAAAGTTCAAAGCATATGATGATCGTCATAAAAGGTTTGGAACAAGAGCAGGAGAGAATGATATTTTTAAGGTCGCAAAATTAAGAGAAAAGAAAAGTAGGGACTTAGATCATGTCAAATATATCAAGGACAATGAGGAAAATGTTCTAGTGAAGGACAATGATATTAAAGAAAGGTGAAGGAATATTTTAGCAAACTTTTAAAAGAAAAACATATGAAGGATACAAGAGCTAAGGAGGATACTTCATTACCGGCGCATACTTTTCTCTGCAGAATTAGAAGGGTGGAAGTGAAGAAAGCATTGAAGCGAATGAAGACAGAAAATGCTATAGGCCCGGATGATATTCCGATAGAGGTATGGAAATGCTTAGGGGTGGTTGTGGTGAGTTGGTTATGTAGATTATTCAATAAGATACTTGTGACAAAGAAAATGCCGGATGAATGGAGAAGAAGCATTGTCTTACCTATATATAAGTATAAGAAAAATATACAAAATTATACCAACTGTCGAGGTATTAAACTTATGAGTCGTACTATGAAGTTATGAGAGAGAATAATGGAGCAAAGACTTAGACGGAAAACTAAAATCGCTGAAAATCAATTTAGTTTTATGCCAGGGAGGTCAACTATGAAAGTTATCTTTTCACTTAAGCAATTAATGAAAAAATATAGAGCAAAGAGGAAAAATCTACACATGGTTTTTATCGATTTAGAAAAAGCTTATGATAGGGTATCGATCGATTTAATTTGGTGGGTTTTGAAGAAAAAAAATGTCCCCAGAGGTTATATTGAAAATTTTAAGAATATGTATGAAGGAGCAGTAACAAATGTGAGAACTACATGTGGAGAAACTAGTGGATTCCCCTTGACTATAAGTTTGCATCAGGGGTCGGCCTTAAGCCCTCATCTCTTTGAATTAATTATGGATGAGTTAATTACGCATATTCAAGAAGAAGTATCATGGTGTATGTTATTTGTAGATGATATAATATTTGTGGATGAATCAAGAGATGGTGTAAATGTAAAACTCGAGAGATGGCGGGGGGCATTAGAATCTAGAGGTTTTAAAATAAATCGTACAAAGACAGAATATATGGATTGTAACTTCAGTGGACATTTACAAAGTGTTGAAACCACTGTCAAAATTAAAACCCATGAGATATCACGTAGAGATTCTTTTCGGTACCTGGGCTCAATGATTAGTAAGGATGGGGAGATTGACAAAGATGTAGAGCACAAGATAAAAGCTGGATGGTTGAAATGGAGACTAGCTTTTGAAGTGCTTTGTAACAGACGAATGCCAACGAAATTGAAGGGCAAATTTTATAGGACAGTGGTTAAACCAGCTATGACATATAGAGTATGGTGTTAGCCAATTAAGAAGACGTATATATATAAGATGGATATAGTGGAGATGAAAATGCTTAGATGGATGTGTAGTAAAACTAGGAAAAATAAAATTAGAAATGAGCGCTTGCGAGAGCATTTAGGGGTAGCATCAATAGGGGATAAGATTAGAGAAATCCATTTAAGATGGTTTGGGTATGTTGAGCATAAGCCGGTAATGACATCGGTGAGAAAAAGTTTGGCTATACAGGTGGATGGCTTATTAAGAGGTAGAAGTAAACCGAAGAAAACATTGATGGAGGTCATTGATCAGATCTGAAAAAGTTTAACTTACCTAAGGATTTGGCTCAAAATAGAACGAAATGGAAAAACAGAATTCATGTAGCCGACCCCAATATAGTTGGGATGAGGCTTTGATGATGATGATGATATATGAGAAATGGTCTTTACAGACTATTTTTCACCATTTTAGATAATGCAGTCCACCTTGTGAGCTGTCCAAATGGATCACACACATTACTCCAGTGAATTGCACACGTCCACCAATTTTGAGTCTCATCTGAGTAGATTGGACCGTTAGATCGAATGCACAATTATGTATATATATATATAAATATATAGGACTGTTTCCCTATATATATATATATACGAGGAGTGCGAGATAGCATTTGGACATTTTTAAAAGTGAAAATGCTCTTTTTTGCAACGGATATTAGAAATGTGGAGAAGCAATTAATGTTACTTTTAAAAAGGAGAAAAAGTCTCTATATGACTTGCTTTTCATTGGAGGATAGAAAGCGGTAGAAACGTCAATTTTTAAATAGGGCATTCTTGAAAATTTATATATATATATATATTTGTGTTCCGGCTATAGGTATGTATCTCATCTATAGGGAGCAGGACCTTGTTTTGGAAGTGGATAATAGACCTAAGAGATGTGGTGGAACCTCGGTGAGGAAAGTGAATTCCTCGGGCGATGAGAGAAAAAGATAACTACCCAAGCTCTTGCTGGTCTCACTTAGAAATATCCTAGAAAGATACATAGATGTTTATTTGTAGAATTATGGGTTTGGACATGGTAAGGTATACCTTTCACTCTACAGTTTATGCATTGAACCAGGGTCTGATGACTTGCTTTATCGATGTGTCGGAAGATTGATGACTTGCTTCTTCATGCATCCGATGACTGATAGACTCGCTTTATAATTACAAACTCTTTTTGGGGGAGGTATGTAAATGTGGGGCCGTGCTGGCAGCCAGCCCAGGCATGCTTGGGCCATGCTCTACCAGCCAAGGTCCCTAGGGGCCCAGCCTAGCACGGCCCCAATTGCGTCGTGCTGGGCCATGCTGCCCATGGGCCCGTTAGCGTATATTTATTTTAAAAAAATTAAAAAAAATTGAGAATATAAATTGGAGAAAAAAATTATCAATGACTTTTTTAAAAAGATTTTATCTTAAAATGAAATCAAAAGTACTAAAAAAATGCATGCAAGTATTGAAAACAACATTAACTAATTATTTTTTCTAATTTGCTCTAAATAATATTTGAGCATATACGATTGCAAGTGTCTACGAAGGTGACCAGTGCCACTTGCTATATTGAAATTTTAAAACCCATTACAAAACATGCATTGCACGTTCTCACCAGTGTTTAATCGAAACTATTCCCAAATAATTTCAAATACGTCGAATCACTATTCTATTCTATTTTTCCTGGAGAAGGAGAACATTCGGCTTGCTTTGCATCAATGTTGAACGGCTACGCTCGCCCAGCCATTTCTTAAAGCTTGAAAAGAGTTCCTGGTACCTCATAGAATCTTATAGAGAGAAAGAGAGCTAACAGCTAAGGCCTCAGAGAGCTTGAAGTAAAACAAAAGAGGGTTAGTAGAATATAAACATGTGTTGAGAAATGAGAGGGAGTAGGTATTTATAGATTTAGAAAATGGTGAAAGGACACTATACCCCTCATATGACTGTTATTTGGTAGTTGGAAAGGATAATAGTGGCAAAAAGGTAAGAGAGTGAAGAAAGACACAAATACTCCCCCTTGACTGTTTTATGGATGTTAGGGGGATTAAAAAGGTAAACCCCCCTCCCCTCAATAGCCGTTCATGACCATTGGGATTTTTTTTCCTTCTTTTTTCTTTTAAAAGGGGTGGGGGGGGGGGGGGGGGGGGGGGTTTATATTTTGAATTCAGCCTTGGCCGTGCCGGTCTAGGCCACGTGTCGTGCTGCAACCCAACCCTAGCACCACCAAAATTGTTTATGGGCAAGGACAGCCGTTGTTCACAAATGCTTACACATCACAAAAAATCACAAATGCGCCTAAAACATAAAAAAATTGCTCCTTTTCAAGTTATAACATGTCACAACCCGAGCCCAGGGGGGGTTAGCAAAAGCCAAACCTAATGACACACGTACTCCCGTGCATGCACACGTAGACCGAGTCTAAATGCACACGCACAAGGGAACATTCACACGTGCCAAACATGTACGCGGAAGCTGTAAATATCAGAAACATCAAACTAACAATGCAAGAAGAGGATACCAAGAACGAACTGACATAATTACATATATGAAAGTCTTACAAAAAGAACAAAATAACATATACAGTCATGACATATACATAAATGAACAAATCCTCAAAACAAGACTCCAAAGATATGCATGCCATGAACGCTCTCCCGTGGAGTGATCACATCCACTCCTCTAGGCCTGATGGGGCCTCGGGGGTCTCATCTGGAGTCTGGCCGACCTGCGGGGGTTCGGCCTGGGTATCTGGGCCTGCAACACCAAAAACAACTGTGAATACGAAGATTCAGCAAAGTATAAACCATAGCCAGTTAACACACGCTGTGTCTAACAGAATAAGAACATCATGTGATTAAAGAAGACATTTTCGTATACTAGGCTGTCATGCAAGACGGAAATATGCTAAGTGAATCAATGAATACATGCTGTGTACATACTAGTGGCTACTACATTACCATATGCTCCCAGAAGAGGGATCTTATAACATGCAAAGAACACCATTGTCCGGGCCAGGGTACAATGGGTCTCGGTTTCCTGGGGTCCGGTTCCCCAAGACATATCCATACTGCAGCAGGCCATATAAACTATACCAAATTCACCCCGTCGGGATCCTAAGGCTGAGGCTAAGTAGAGCCTGACCATACAGAGTCAATCATGGAAACCCTGAGTAGATCGTGACGACATATCATACGTGCATATCTGTGAGTGAACATATCATACATGCATACTCAAGGTAAGTAATCACAATGTGAAAGTAAGGTAACGGAATACAAGTAATCATGTCAGAGCGTAGAGGTCAATACTCGAATGCAATATGTTATGCAACAAATCATACGAAGTCGAATCATCTTAAGTTACAAACCAATTCTAATCTAATTATCCGGTGTTTCTAACCGTGCATGATGATGTAGTTTTAAGTTATTCGATGCACCGTTGTCTAGTGTTGCATTAAGTCGAGCGGTGCACGAAGTTCCTTAAACCAACACCCATGGGGAGGTGCTTAACATCCGGATAACGAACATGAATGATTCGCAGCCCTCGAGATCATTCACGCGTTGTATCACATTCCGCTGGGCAAGTTTAGGTGCTCTACATTCTATCATGAAGGCCATATCGGTCTTTTCCTTACACCTATCCTTGTTTTTCTTTCATTAGTCTAGTGTGGATACGGCTTAGCCGTGTGTGGTCTACGGCTTAGCCGTGTGTGGGCCGTAGAAGGTCTGTCAATTGATGGCTCTCGGTTACATCTAGAAATGCACCCTGTATTGATCTACGGCTGGGCCATGGCTGAGATTCGGCTTAGCCGTAGGGCAATCCACGGCTTAGCCGTGCCCTAGCCGTAGAGGAAAACTGGGTTTTTCTCCTCTCTGGACTTTAAGCCGTAAGTGCCATACGGCTTAGCCGTACCTGCACGAATTCAAATTTCTGAAACACATACAGAATGTCTGGAAAGTATCAGCATTGCAATCCTTCAATGGAATTAGACAAGTACTGAATCAATGAGTATCAAATGGGCTGTAAACACATGTTTCCATATTAATTCATGTAAAACCAACCAAATCAAATGCATACCAACATGGGTTCTCAAAGTTATGGTTATACTTGCCTTGATTGGAAATCAATGACACACTTGTTGTCCTCAAGCCCAGACACAACCTAACACACAATCAACCAACATGCATGCATGAGAATTGGGATCACAGACACACCATGCAAATGAGAAACAAGAAGGAGAAGAAATAGAGAAAGGAGATGAGAGGGATGAATGGATTTCCAACTCACCTCACATGCAAGACCCAAGTTCTCTCAATTGAGCTAAATCGATGGAGGAGAGGATCCGGAGGAGAGAATTTCAAGAGAGGGAGATTCCACGTGCAGTTGAGGAAGAAAAATGAGAGAGAACGAGAGAGAGAGCAAACTTGTCGATCGTATGAAGTTATATAGGTTAATGTGGTGTCCAATTTACAAGAAAGTCCAAGTGAGAATTCTATTTTCAGTTTGAGTCAAATCTGGGTCCAATCGAATCACACGACATCGGTTGCAAATGACGTAGTTACGGAAGTTAACGAGCTCAATGAAAGACACGTGTTGACATCAAGATGATGCAAAAATGACCATGTCTAAGAAAAGCTAAAATTACGAAAAAGGGCTTGGTCTACTTAATCCAGGTCAAACTCAACCCAACTACCTATCCATGACCCATAACGAAATTAAAACACAAACAAAACACGATTAGCAACGAAAACAAGATTAACTAGCCGCTAAACAAGGTCAAGCTGGGTCGGAGTGTTACATAACATTTTGTCAATGGTGCCTTTTACTCTCAACCCACTTCATTTTTTTAAATTTTGATTTAACATTTATTTTACTCCACTTTTTCTTTGATTTGCAAACAAACACATGTCTTAGTAATCTAGTGGTTGATGAAATTACAGCTTTATTGATTTGTTTTTATTGCCATAATGTGACTTATGTGAGTCAAGAGGGTAATGAAGTTGCTCATAAACTAACTAGATATGCCAAATATGTGAATGATATGGTTATATGGTAGTATTCTTGTCCTAATTTTATTAGGCAATCTGTTTTTACAAATGTTGGAGCTGTAATTTTGGCTGTATTGTCATAACATGTTCTTCTATAATAAAAAAAAAAAAAAATTCAAGCTTCACTTCAGAAACATGTGACTTTTTGGGAAAGAAAAATCTGCTTTTGGCAGCATTTATTTTTTCCTGCAGCTAACAGTGCCACAATTGCCTCATTAGGCACTGTCTGAACTATTGCATGCGGGCAACTTTATCAGCGGAAAAAAATAAAAGTCACATTTTTTATAGTGTCTAACCATTCCCGCACTAATCTTGGCCATTGATCACAAATGTTTACACATAACAAACAAGCCACACCAAAGAAAACTACTCAAAGTTACTAATGGGGTCCTTTGGACGTGGAGAATAGATGGAGAAAATTGTCCATGAACAAAGTTCACATGTGGAGGAATTCTCTATTTTTATTTCTCCACCTTTATTCCGTATCTTCGTATACGTTTTAACCGTGTAGTGCAATAATGCTGTCTATGTTTTGTGGACGGATCCTATGGTGATGTCCGCATGGGAGCCATGCAGATGATTTACAGTTGGCTCAGGGTCCATTTTTTAAAATCTGAGCCATCCATATCACATGCCCCTTAATGAAGATGGATCAAATATATGAAAATATAATTAGCTATTAATAAAAGTTCATTCTTTTACATAGATTGATCCAATAATATATATCAACGTGAATGAAGTGAAATTTGACCGAATACGTATGTAGGAGATTGACCCAACTGTAAATGACTGAGGTCAAGCTAAATGTTGGCCAACTTGGGTCACACGAACTTGAGGAATATAGATTTTTGTGTCTTCTCTGCCTTGAATCATTCACATGTAACTGATAATATTTTTGTAGGGGCAGAATTCTACAGTGCAGAACCACTAAAGCACCCACATTAAGTGCACAATGGGCGGAACTATTGCAATGACTTTATCTAAATACCGAAAGTTAGTTTTAATGGGCCAATCGTTAGATGATCATTGCATTTTACACATTATAACCTGATTTTGAAAGGAAAGGAAAGCGAAGTAAGTTGGTCACATGTTGAACAAGTTGACGACTAAATATTTTCAAAATTTTGGCGGGGTCATCGCCACCAATTTTGGGTTATTGCCTCATCAGCTTAAAGAGTTCCACTAATATTATATTTCATAAACAAGTTACATCCCCCATTAAATAAAAAACAGACAAAAAAAATAAAAATAAATGGGTGATGACAGCTTCTATAAATTGGGATACCTAACAACTCAGACCTAACTATCCAAATTCTTGGTATTCTCTAACCAAGTTGATATTGGTTGGTTTTCACTTGGACCACATTTAAGTATTGTACCTTCTTTCTTGCGATGCAGTTGTTGATATACAAGATAATCAAACATTTTAATACCTAATTTATGTGTCTGGGACCATCCTAAACCATAAAAATTTTGGTTGTGTAATTTTCAAGAAGGCGAGAGAAAGCCTAGTAGGTAAAAATGGAGTAGGTATGGATCCCTAACTTCCCTCTCTCGATCAACATTGAATGGTTTGCCATGTTGGATTGGACCACCCGACGCCTATTGCAGCAAAGACTAACTGCAGGACAGTCTAACAGGATAGTCTAACTTTGGTTTAAAGACTATCCTCTTGGTTGGCCTGAGTTAGCCCTGTTACTTGTCTAGGTAGCTCACCGATATGGGTGAGTTTGACGAGCATCGCCAAGTGCTTTTACAACATACAAATGTGAATTGTGAATAATTTTCTCAACCTCTGTTGTCTACTTCATTTCTCCTCATCCAAACACATTGTGTGTGTGAAGCATTTTTGAATCATTTTTCTTTTAATGCTTTCGTGCTAAAATTTTTGCAATTTTCATTTTTTTAAAATAAAGCGATTTGCACTACTTTTTTGCAGAATAAAGAGAGATAAGCAATGAGTGGAGCTTAGCCTAAGAACGAGAATTGGGAGAGATAAGTAATGAAAAGCTATTGGTAAATAGTCAGTTTCATAGAAGTTGAGTTTGACATGGGTGATGGGTCTATGGCCCCTTTTATGGCAGGTGTCAAATTATTGAATGAATTGAGTCAATGTGATAATAATTCATACACTCGGACCCATCACTTTTGGCATACTTCATGATTCCCATACATTCCATAGTGTCTGAGATAATGATCAGACTCTGGTCATTCCACCACACCCATAAACCGAAAGTAAATATATGCTGCAAATAGGTACAGCCCTCATAGAGGGAGTGAACATGTTATTAATATTCCATCCATCAGTGATGTTGGATAGCAAGTAAACGGGTCGAGATGAAATCGGGCTTCAAGGGTTGGGGCCCACATTAGATGGGTCAAATACCTACAACCTGTACTGAATACAGGTAGAACCAACCCTGGTTCTATTACATGTGAGAAAAATTATTTTTGAGTGCCATTTTCTTTGTTTGGTTGATCGGGTTGACGGGAGACTTGCTGCATGAAAGGAAAAATTGATGGTCGGCTCAATAGACAGGGATGGTGGGGCAGGGTGAAGGCGGGTTGGGCGACTAAACTCATCTCTGACTTGTTCAACTGGGGACCAGAAATGAGAAATCCCGACCCTTGACTGAACCATACTCCACACATGGTACAGGTCAGATCAGGTTTTGCCACCCCACGAATCCATTCGCTGCTGATCTGGTGGCCATAGTATATTTATTGTCATTCTCAGGAGTCTGATGACTACCATAACTGTTTCCCCTTTTTCTCCTTCCCTAGTCGGAGGTGAAAGCCAAAGCATTTTATTTTTAGTAGTCTAAGTGGGTCACTTTGACTGGCTAGATAGAATGAGAAACGATGGAGAAATAAAAAAAAAGGTACTCCATTATTCTATTAGTGATGATCTTACAAACACACCAAGATCAAGACAACCATTGATCTACCTAGCGTTTGTATTTTGGTCTGATCATATGATTCCTCCAACTAAGATCCACTTGGTTTTTATATATTTTCTGTTTGTCACTTCTCCTTTTTTTCATCATCTATTGCAAGTGCCCATTGCTATGAGTTGCAACTGCCCACCTATCTGGCCGTCAAAAGGCACTCATTAGTCTGTTGCGTGCTTTTGTTCTGTGGCAAGGAATTTTATATGAGAGGGGCTTTCTTCCAGGAAAGTTGAACCTTCGGCGATTGTAAGTTGGGACAGAATTTTCATGTTCCTTTCATTAGTCCATATCAAAATTAAATACAATTTACAATATCCAATGACTTCTAGAAAAACTCTGGACTTCTAGGAAAGTTGAAACTTCGGCGGTTGTAAGTTGGGACAGAATTTTCATGTTCCTTTCATTAGTTCATATCAAAATTAAATACAACTTACAATATCCAATGACTTCTAGAAAAATTCTAGACAAATGGAGTAGACTACACATTCAACACTACTAAATCCATGTTCACATAACAACACTACGTGAGGCTGTCTCGAGAAGCCACGTTTAACTCCACCACTTAGCAGTGCTATTGACTTAGTCAACAATCTTAAAGTAACATGACTCATAGCTCTACCTAGACCAACTAAACAACCTAGCAGAGGGCTAGAAACCCATTCAACTTAATATAAACTTGTAAAAATATTATTAGGATTATGAGTGTTGGCAAATTCATGGGTTGGACAAAACTTTAAGCGTATTGAGTTATAATTTTCTATTTATTTTAGAATGGATTGTGGTTGTGTCGATGAAAGAGTTGAAATGAATAATTAAAGCAAAAAGGTTAAAGAAGTAAACAAGGCATTAGATTAACTGGTTAAGGCGGATTTATTGGACCTAAAAAAAGCTACAGTTAAACAAGCGAAATTCAAATTTGGTATCCAAACAAAATTGGGATCCGATCAATTGGATTTGGTTCCTGATTCATGGGACGATGGAGAAAACCCAAAATTTTTTTGTGGATTTATTTCCTTTTTGTGTTAGGACTGTAAGTTTGTGTTCTACAAGAACTTTAACCCTAGGGCATGAATTGTGCGTTATTTAAAATGTATTTCTTTCAACCCTAAAACAAGGATCTCATTATTCTAACTTGAGAAAACTTATTGGAGATCACCTTCGTTTCTGAAGCTTTTATTGGAGAGATTGTGTTAAAGTTTTGAGTTCTAAAAGTTGTTTTTCTACTTTCAATTTCTCTTGTATAAGGTTTGCTCGTCTTGAGTGGTTTCAAAGTGTATTAGATTTAGCGTGAGGAAGGTTGACAATGTATGCGTTGAATTGCAGCTTTTTAGGTTGTGTGCAACTGGACAAGAATAGTCAATAGATCTTCTAACCTTTGATTTTATAATGCTTGATTTCTGTTGGACTGGTGCTTAGGTCCCATGTGTTTTCTTGATTTGGATTTTCCATGTAATTGTGTGTCCTTCTCTTGTGGTTGATTATTGTTAACTTAGGATAGTTTTATATTATTTGAATTGTATACAGAAATTTGTGTTGGGACCTTAATTCACATTAAGGTTAGAATCCTTCAGATATTTCTCAAATGAGATTATATGTGACAAAAGGCAGCCATACAGGTATGGGGGGTTTCTTAACTTCTTTAGCAGTTTCAAAATGGCTGGCGTGGTTTGTGGTGCACTAAGACAGGGAGGAGATGCTCATCACTTCTTTCGGTATTGCACCTGTCAACCTATTATGAGAAATGGTCAAGAGATTAAGTTTCTGACAATTCCCAAGATTCGGAGGGATGCTTCCCTCTAGGCTGTTCTCATATAAGTAGAGTTTTAGCAGTCCAGTCATATTTCCCATGGACGGCGGAATTTCACCTGAAAATCTATTTTCAGACAACCCCAAGTGTCGAAGATTCCAAAGCTTACCAAAAGCGACTGGAATTTCTCTACTGAGATGGTTATCATGCATGAACAACGTGCGCAAGTTGACTAGATTCTCAATCCCTCCACAAATGCTTCCAGATAACTGATTTCCCCAAACACTTAACAAATACAATTGGGTGGAGAGATTGGCAATGGAACTAGGAAAGGGCCCCACAAAACGATTTCCACCTAAATTTAGCCGTTCTAAATAGCTACAATTTGACAATGAATCCACAAATTTCAAGTCATCTGCATTCCCTGTCCCCAATCGATTATTCATTACGTTCAGTTGACGTAGAAGTCGCAGATTTCCAAGATCCATCGGTACCCCTCCAGTGAAATCGTTAGTGGGAATATGGAATTCTTGAAGCACCGATGCATTGGATAACGAAAATGGAATCAGACCCGTAAATCGGTTTCTCGACAGATAGAAGAGCTGGAGATTCGGAAGAGTGATGCCTAGGTTCGAAGGAAGGGTTCCTTGTAACTGATTAACCGCCACCGAAAGAAAGTAAATATTAGAAAGATTGTAAATGGAAGAAGGTATTGTACCGGACAGCTTGTTTTCGGCAATTTGCAAGAATCGCAGTTTTGAAAGCCGGCCTAGATCATCTGGAATGTTACCATCCAACTCATTCCTTCTTAGAGATATTGTTGTAAGCAATGAGAGATTCCCAATTGAAGGCGGGATGTTTCCAGTAAGACCGTTCAAGAAAAGCGACAAGTACCTGAGATTGGACAAGGAGCCGAGCTCGGAAGGGATTTTCCCCACTAAGCTGTTGGATGAAATGGCTAAGTAGAAGAGTTTGGAGCAGTTGCTCAATGCTGCGCCTGGGATTTCTCCTTGGAAAGAATTGAAGGAAAGGTTGAGTGCCCTAAGGCGAAACAGATGGCCGAGTTCGTAAGGGACTCGTCCATGGAATCGGTTGTTGGAGACGTTGATGGCTGCTAGGAAGGACAGGTTCGATATGTGGGGGGAGAGTGTTCCTTCCAAGGAGAGAGATGACAAGTTCAAGAAGCGGACTCGTTGGTGCTTGCGACCGCACGTAACGCCTCGCCACTCACAAAAATGAAGAGAGTCGTTCCATGAGCTCAGTGCTTTTAATGGGTCGTCAGCTATGTTGTTTTTGAAGGCAAGCAGCGCAAGCCGGTCCGTCTCGTTTCGCAACGGTGTCGTGGTGGCGGTTTTGGAGAAGGAGATGAGTAGGATGGCATGGATGAAAAATGACCAAAATTGCCAATAGGCCATGTGTGAAGATGCTATGTTGTAAATGGTCATGCCCTCTCTTGCATAGAGATGATTGAATTTTATAAGTGAGTCCCATGGCGTGGCCCAGGGGTTTTAAACAGCTTGATGGGATAGAGATGATTGAATTTTATAAGTGAGTCCCATGGCGTGGCCTAGGGGTTTTAAACAGCTAGATGGGCAGATGGTGATTGGATGAAGAGGCTGTTTTTAATTGTTGGCTGTTGAAGAGATGAGAAAACGGTGTGGACTATTCCACATGTACTGATGTATAAAACAATGAAAATTGAAGTACTTTTACAGTTATACCATCTTAAATTCCAACTGTTCTAGTTTATAAAGCAGTGCCTTCTCATATGAATCAACATGGGTTCAACTTATGCGGAAAAGGTTCAACATCAGTGAGCCATGTTGAGTGGATGAATCATGCACACACTCCCTGCTTGCATCCAAGTCGTATATATTTGCTTGGAAATATATGTATATTTTTTCACATCCAACTATAAGTGGGTATCCCATTTATAGGGAGCTGGGACCTTTCCTCGAAAGTGGATAATAGACCTCAGAGATGTGGTGGAACCCAGCAAGGACAGTGGACTCCTTGGGCGAGTTGACAATTATAACATTTGAGGAGAGGAAAAGGTAACCGCCGAAGCTCTTGCCCATCTCACCTACAAATATCTTAGAAGGGTGCACCCATGTTCTTTTGTATACACCGAATTATGGGTTTCGACTGGGTATAGTATACCTTTCACTATACAATTTGTGGCATCGAACCAGTGTCTGATGACTTGCGTGATCTTTGGGCTCATGAATGATGACTTGCTTCATCGTTTGGTTGACTGAAAACTTGCCTCATCGTTTGGTTGCCTGATGACTTGCTTCTTGACACGTCTGATGACTGATGACTTTCTTCATCATTACGAACTCCTTTGGGTGGATGAGTAAAACAAATCACAGTTTTCGTGAAGTAACTTCTTTATCTAACACACAGAAAAAAAAAAAAAAAAAGAGATTTTTCATGCAGCAGAAAATGCAGTGAAAGAACATCCAAGAACGAGTCTCTACTCGGTTCGGGTGGGCATGGGCTAGGGCTAGGGCTGCGGTCAACTGGGCATCGGTGAAGGTCCACCTTGGCTCGATTTTGGTAAGTAATGTATATGAGTACAAGCCAATTTTGGGGTTTATGTCTTGTATTTCGGTTAGACAAAATTTGTTAATTGGATTAATTAATTATCAAGTTCTAGGTTATGAGTATTTTTAGTAATTGTATCGGGGCTTTCTTTGGGGCTACGAAAGGATTTTTAGTAAGCCTGAAAAAAAGAGATTATTTGTTGATGAAATTTATTACCTTAGACTCTGTGTTTTCATGGGTGCCAACGATTGCCAAACCACATGAAGCAAAGGGGTCAAGTAGTGCGAGAGAGATAAAGACCTAGGAAAAGAGAATAGGCCAAGTGTTTCAGGGTTTGTAATCCTTGTAACGAATTACCCTATTTCTTTATAATGAAATCAAGTTGCCCAATTTCTTTATTACATTCGTAGCTCATGGATGTAGCCTTTATCATGAACCCCGTAAAATCTCTATTTATAATTTTTCTCTACTTGTATGGTTTGGTTGATTGTTGATTTCGTGGTTGTTTCACGCTTTCGCACACGTGTACAACATGACAATCACAAACTTGAAATCATCTAATGGACCCGATTTTTTTTTTTATAAATGGCTATTTTCAAAGGCTAGTGATAGGTAGTAAGCCCCAAAAAATAACCACTAATTCGAGCAGTGGGACAAGGATGCCCTCTATGTTTTTTTTTGAAATAAAACATGTGATAGAATTTGTGGGCCTGTAATCTTATCACATAGAGTAGGTTTTGGAATTTAATCATCCAAATCACACATTATGTACCCAAAAATGACGGTAGTGGCGGTTTTGGAGAAGGAGATGAGTAGGATGGCATGGACGAAAAGTGACCAAAATGCCCAATAAGCCATGTGTGAAGATGCTATATTGTAAATGGTTGCAGGAAGGTCCTGGCTCATGCCCTCTCTTGTATGGAGATTTTAAACCGTTGGATGGGCAGATTGTGATTGAATTAAGAGAGTGCTTTTAGTTGGTGGCTGGTGAAGAGACGGGCATTACCATAAACGTCACGTTCACGTCGATTGTGTGAACTATTCCACATATTCTGATGTAAAACAGTGAAAATGGAAGAACTTATACCATCTGAAATTCCAACTGTTCTAATTTCTAAAGCAGTGCCTTCTCATTTGAATCAACATGAGTTCAAATTACGGGGAAAAGGTTCAACATCAGTGAGCCATGTTGAACGGATGAATCATGCATACACTCCCTACTTGCATCCAAGTTGGTAATAGTTTTATCCATTTGGAAAAAAATCGTATGAGAATTAATTCTCATCAATTTTTTTATGAGAACTTTATGTGGGGCTCATCTATCATCCAATCCAAATCTTGCAATATGCAGGGACCCCCCTGATAGTCACTTGCCCCAAGTTTCGATCAAATCCAAATTTACTAGCCTGTTGGATCGACTGTACATCAATCCAAATGGACTGAATTTATGGGCCACAGATGTAGGGGTTAAGGATATGTGATTGAGGCCAAACTTGATATGTAGAGTGGTCCAACATAGACTTTTCCATCCATACTAGTCCCATCTCCAAATGGGACTCACAAGTGGACTCCATAAAAAGTTCTTACAATAAGTACGTGAGAATAGTTCTTATAGGATCAAAACCCTACATATATATATAAAACTCCGCCAATTTTTGCCGCCGGTCCTAAACGCGGGTAAAGGAGGAGGGTTGCGTTAGGTAAGTTGACAGCCAGCATAAAATTTTATCACAACCACAAACATGAATTCTGAGAAAACAAGATTTAGCGATAAGGCTAAGGTGTTCTTCGCTTTAAGCGATACATGGCAGCGTCGCCCGACTGCAGTGAAAAGTGTGCAGGGGCTACCGCATGACTCTAGGCTAGTGCAGTTAAATAAGTTGGCCTATGAGAAGAGGAGGAGAAATAAGAAAATTAGACTTGCTACTTGGAATATAGGAACCTTGATAGGCAAGAGCATGATGTTGGTTGAGGTAAGAAAAAGAAGAAGAATTAGTGTGGCTTGTATATAGGAGACAAGGTGGAAAGGGAATAAAGCTAATAAGCTCACGGATATGTATAAGCTTTTCTATGCAAGAAAGAGTAATACAAGAAATGGAGAGGGGTATAATTGTAAATAAGGATTTGAAAGAGAAAATTATGGGGGTAAAGAGGTTTAGTGATAGAATTATAGTAATTAAATTAGTGGTAGAGGAAGACATAATCCAAATTATTAGTGTATATGCACCCCAAGTAGGACTAAAAGAAAGTGTGAAAAGACAATTTTGAGAGGAGATGGATGATTTAATGTGAGAAATCTTAAATAGTATAAGATTTTCCTTGGAAAATATTTAAACAGGTATATAAAAAAAGATAATAGAGGATATGAGAGAGTGCATGGAAGGCAAGGATTTGAAAAAAAAAAAGAATATGGAAACACTATATTGGACTTTGCAGTGGCATTTGATCTTGTAGTAATAAATACTTCCTTTAAAAAGAGAGATGAGCATTTAATTACCTATAAAAGTGGGAGTAATAGGAGTCTTATAGACTTTTTTCTAGTTAGAAAATATGACCAATTAGCTGGTAAAGATTGCAAGGTTATCCTAGGAGAGCGTTTGACCACCTAACGTAGGTTCGGAGTTTTAGATATTTGCATTAGAAGTAGAAAAAGAGCAGTAACAAACAAAATGGATCCTAAAACAAGGTGGAGAGATTTGAATGGGGAAAGAGCAAATATATTTAAGAATAAAATGATTGAGAATGGAAAATGAAATTTTGAAGGAAAAACTATAGTAATGTGAATCAAATGGCTAATTGCATTAGGAAGGTTGTAAATGAGGTACTTGGAAAATCAAAAGGAAAAAGACATATTAATAAAGAAACATGGTAGTGGAATGTGGAGGTTCAGGAAGTTATTTGAGAGAAAAACATTGCTATAAAGTTTAACAATGGACAAAGAGTATGGAAAATTTTGAGTTGTTTAAGAAGGCAAATAAAAAAAAGCTAAGAAAGTAGTAAGTAGTAAAAAATTCAAAGCATATGATGACTTTTATAATAGGTTGGGAACAAGAGAAGGAGAGAAGGATATTTTTAAGCTCGCAAAATTAAGAGAAAAGAAAAGTAGGGACTTAGATCTTGTTAAATGTATCAATGACAATAAGGAAAATGTTCTGGTGAAGGACAACGATATTAAAGAAAGGTAAAAGAATATTTTAGAAAACTTTTAAAAGAAGAACGTTGGGGGATACAAGAACTAAGGAGGATATTTCATTACCAGCACATACTTTTCTCCATAGAATTAGAGGGGTGGAATTGAATGAAGCATTGAAGTGAGGCTACAAGCCCAGATGATATTCCGACAGAAGTATGGAAATGCTTAGGAGAGGTTGGGGTGAGTCAGTTATGTAGACTATTTAATAAGATACTTGTGACAAAGAAAATGCCGGATGATGGAGAAGAAGCATTGTAGTACCTATATATAAGAATAAGGGAGATATGCAAAATTGTACTAACTATCGAGGAATTAAACTTATGAGTTATACTATGAAGTTATGGGAGAGAATAATAGAGCATAACTTAGACGGAAAACCAAAGTAGCTGAAAATCAATTTGGTTTTATGCCAAGGAGGTTAATTATGGAAGCTATCTTTTTACTTAGGCAATTAATAAAAAAATATCGAGCAAAGAGGAAAAATCTACACATTGTTTTTATCAATTTAGAAAAAGCCTATTATAGGGTACCGAAGGATTTAATTTGGTGGATTTTGAAAAAAAGGAATGTCCCCAGAGCTTACATTGAAAATTTTAAGGATATGTATGAAGGAGCAGTAACAAATGTGAAAATTACATGTGGAGAAACAAGTGGACTCCCCGTGACTATAGGTTTGCATCAGGGGTCAGCTTTAAGCTCTTATCTCTTTACATTAATTATGCATGAGTTAACTACGCATATTCAAGAAAAAGTACCATGATGTGTGTTGTTTATAGATGATATAGTATTTGTGGATGAATCAAGAGATGATGTAAATGTAAAACTCGAGAGATGGCAGGGGGCATTAGAATCTGGAGGCTTTAAAATAAGTCGTACAAAGACAGAATAAATGGATTGCAACTTCAGTGGACATATACAAAGTGTTAAAACCACTGTCAAGATTAAAACCTATGAGATACCACATAGAGATTCTTTTCGGTACCTGTGCACGATGATTAATAAGGATGGAGAGATTGACGAAGATGTGGAGTATAAGATAAAAGCTTGATGGCTGAAGTGAAGACTAGCTTTTGAAGTACTTTGTGACAGACAAATGCCAACGAAATTGAATGACAAATTTTATAGGACAGTGGTTAGACTAGCTATGACATATAGAGCAGGATGTTGGCCAATTAAGAAGATGCAATACATAAGATGGATGTAGTAAAGATGAAAATACTTAGATGGATGCGTAGTAAAACTAGGAAAGATAAAATTAGAAATGAGCACTTTCGAGAGCATTTAGGGGTAGCACCAATAGGGGATAAGATTAGAGAAACCGGTTTAAGATGGTTTGGGCATGTTGAGCGTAGGCCGGTAATGGCACCGGTGAGAAAAAGTTTGGCTATACAGGTGGATGGCCCATTAAGACATGGGGGTAGGCCGAAGAAAACATTAATATAAGTTATTGAATCAAATCTGAAGAAGTTTAACTTATCTAAGGATTTGGCTCAAAATAGAACGGAATGGAGAAACAAAATTCATGTAGCCGACCCCAACATAGTTAGGATAAGACTTTGATGATGATGATGATGATGATGATGATGATAAATGAGAAACGGTCTTTACGAACTATTTTTCACCGTTTTAGATAATGCGGTCCACTTTGCGAGCCATTCAAATGGATCACATACGTTACTCCAGTGAATTGCACACGTCTATCAATTCTGAGTCTCATTCGAATAGATTGAACTGTTGGATCGAATGCACACTCATGTATATATCGATAAATATATATAGGACTGTTTCCCTATATATATATATACGAGGAGTGCTAGATATCATTTGGACATTTTTAAAAGTGAAAATGCTCTTTTTTGCAACGAAGATTAGAAATGTAGAGAAGCAATTAATGTTACTTTTAAAAATGAGAAAAAGTCTCCATATGACTTGCTCTTCATTGGAGGATAAAAAGAGGTAGAAACGTCAATTTTTTAAGTAAGGCATTCTTGAAAAAATATATATATTTGTATTCTAGCTATAGCTATGTATCTCATCTATAAGGGGCTGGACCTTTTTTTGGAAGTGGATAATAGACCTAAGGGATGTGGTGGAACCTCGGCGAGGAAAGTGAATTCCTCGGGCGATGAGAGGAAAAGATAACTGCCTAAGCTCTTGCCGGTCTCACTTAGAAATATCCTAGAAAGATACATAGATGTTCATTTGTAGAATTATGGGTTTGGGCTTGGTATGGTATACCTTTCACTCTACAATTTATGCATTGAACCAGTGTTTGATGACTTGCTTTATCGACGCGTCCGATGATTGATGACTTTTTTCTTCACCCGTCCGATGACTGATAGACTTGCTTTATCATTACGAACTCTTTTTGGGGGAGGTGTGTAAATGTGGCGCCGTGCCGGCAGCTAGCCCAGGCATGCTTGGGCCATGCTTTGCCAGCTAAGGTCTCTAGGGGCCCAGCCTAGCACAGCCCCAGTTGTGTCGTGCTAGGCCATGGCCTACATGGGCTTGGCCGTGCTACCCATGGGCCCGCTAGTGTACATATATTTTAAAAAAAATAAAAAAATTGAGAATGTAAATTGGAGAAAAAAAATTATCAATGACTTTTTTAAAAAGATTTTATCTTAAAATGAAATTAAAACTACTAAAAAAATGCATACAAGTATTGAAAACAACATTAACTAATTATTTTTTCTAATTTGGTCCAACTAGTATTCGAGCATATATGATTGCAAGTGTTTACGAAAGTGACCAGTGCCACTTGCTATATTAAAATTGTAAAACCGGTTACAAAACTTGCATTACACGTTCGCAATAGTTTTCTAGCGTTATTAGTAATCCAAACTATTGGCAAATAATTCCAAATATATCGAATCATTTTTCTATTTTTTTTGGAGAAGGAGAACGTTTGGCTTGCCTTACGTCAATGTTGAATGGCTGCGCTGGCCCAGCCATTTTTTAAAGCTTGAAGAGAGTTCCTAGTGCCTCATAGAATCTTGTAGAGAGAAAGAGAGCTAACAGCTAAGGTGTAACACTCCAGCCCACTTTCATCCGATTTAAAGACTAATTAATGTGGTTCTGAGTTATTTTTTCGTAATTGCGTTTTAGGCTTGTTGTTGTATTCTTTTGAGATTCGTTTCGGGTCATGGATAGGTGGTTGGATTGAGTTTAACCTGAGTTAAGTAGACATGAGCCCTTTTTCATAATTTTTGATTTTATACGAGTTTGTTATTCATGCATCATCTTGGTGTCAACACGTGTATTTCGGTACATTTGTTAATTTGTGTAACTGACTCGTATGTGACCGACATCGTTTGTTTCCGCTGGACCGTTAATTAATTTAAATTGTAATTTTCCCGATCTGTTGAACTTTTATGTAAATTGTGCACATCCTTATCTTATATAAGAAGCAAGCCATCGACTTCTTTCTTCTCCTCTTCACTCTTCAATGTCTTCTCTCCCTCTCCTTGCTCTTGTCTCTTCTTCCTTTCTTTCTTCTTCTCACAATCAAAGAGAGGGGGAAACTCTGGTGCATCGGTTGCTCGTCAGCTTCGTGTGGTGTGGATTCAAAGGTAAGAGTCGAGGGTTTCTCTTCTCTACCTGACACCTCTTTCGTTCCCTGCACTCTTCTTCGATCTCGTCTTCCTTGTTTCTTCATCGTGGATAAGAGCCTCGTATCATCTTCCCGGTTCGTTTAAGGTGAGAAGTTGAGTCACGGTTTCCGTTATGCATTTTGGCTGTGATTGCTGTAACGCTTCGACCCAATTTGACCCAGATTAGTATCTTATTAGTTGTGGATTAGTAATTAAGTGGGTTTTGGTTTTTGCTTCTGGGTTGGTTTTAAGCAAGGAATATGTAATTGGGTTGAGTTTGACTTAGTTTTGGTAGGTTCGAGCCCTTTTTCGTAATTTTTGCTTTTGTTGGACCTTGTCAGCTTTGCATCAATTTGACGTCAACATGTGTATTTCGTTGAGCTTGCCAACCTTCGTAACTGACTTGAATGCAAATGACTTTGTTTGCTCTCGTCGGATTGTTAATTGACTCGAACTGTAAATAGAGTCAACTTGTGGACTTGTTTGCAAATTTGACTCATTCTTATCTTATAAAATATCTCAACTACCGCTTCTTCCTTCCTCCAACGATTTTTCTCTCCTGTTCTCTCCTCTATCTTGTTCTTCCTTCTTTTTTCTGTTTTCTCCTTGAGTCAGTTAGGGAGGGAACTTGTGTACTTGTCACCAACGTGTGAAATCTACGGTATGTTGTATATTTTCACTGTGTTCCTCTTGTTTCTCCATCTTCTTTCCTCCATTACTGTACCTATCCTCATGTCTCGTTCCTTTCCTCTGTGTTAGACGAGTAGAGTTGTGTTAGACGAATAGAGTTGTGTCCGGACAATGGATTGAGCCTACAAGCAACGTCGTGTGTGTGCACCTGCTTAAGGCAAGTATAAGCTCAATTTGATTGAACACATATTGGTATGACTTGTATTATACTTATTCTTGTTCTTCTTGCATGACTAGAGATGTTACAGCCCTGGTATATAAACCTGTAACCATTTATCTCTTATTCTCATATTCTCTGTGCTTCTTTAGTTTTCTGTAATAAAACAGGGAAATCGACTCAGTGCATTCATGGCTAAACCGTGAATTGTACTACGGTCAAGCCATAACTTGCACTACGGCTAAGCCATAACCCAGCCCTGACCTACGGTCAAGCCGTAACTTACACTACGGTTAAGCCGTGAACCCAGCCATGACCTCACCGTAGATCAATACAGGGTAACACCTGAAATAACTGAGAGTTGACAATTTTGCTACTCTTCTACGGCTAAGCTACGGCTAAGCCGACACCTCGCTGTGGCCAAGCCATAGTTTAAAACAAGGCTAAGCCGTACACCCAGTGTAAAATGATTGAATTGGATAGGATAATGGTGAGACTTTGTAGGACCTTCAAGATAGCAGGTAGGCAACTTGACTTGCCCAATGGAATTTAAATAACACATGAATGATCTTTCGGGCTGTGATTCATTCATGTGTGTTGTCCAACTGTTAAGCACCTCCCCATGGGTGTTGGCTTAAGGGACTTCGGTATACCTCGTACTACAATGCAACACTCCTAGTGAGAACAACGGTGTATCGAACCCCCTAAACTACATTAACATGTGTGGTGAGGAACACTGGACAACTCGGTTAAGGTGGGCTAGTAAATAACCTTGATTCCTCAATGGAAATCTGATCTGCACTGCATATTGAAATCGGTTTGCTTTCTTTATCTCGTTTTTGTGTTGGACCTCTCGAATCTATGGGAAATGTAGCAATAGCCCTAGAACGAAGCCCATGCAGGAACATACTCATTATAGTATGGTTGTCCTTGAAGTAATCGGTTCTTCGTATGAGTGATTGTATTCGTTATGTACATTGATTATTCAGATTTGTCTTGATTATCCGTACTGGTTAATTGTATTGTTAAGAGGTGATGCACTTATTACTATCTCATTTGTTATGGAATGTGATATGATATGACCTTGATTACATGATTGACTGAGATGGTATATACGACACTACTTAGCCTCAGTTTCAGGATACCCGACAGGGTTGACTTTGGCTTAGTTTGTGACCGCCTTTGCAGAGTGCTCTTATCTTGGGATTCCAGACCCCAGGAACTATAGACCCATTTGTACCCTGGTCCAGTCGGTGGTGTTCTCATCTTGATTGCTCCTGAAAGGGGGAACATGGCAAATGTAGTAGCCAGCTTGATAGTATCTCCATTGATGATTCTGATAGCATGCTTATTTATATGCATAACTTGCATAGCATATGAACATGACTCCTGTAATCTTTATGTGTTCACTATTCTACTACTTGATAGACAATGCGTGTTAACTTATTGATACTTTAACTTATTGATACTTATACTTTGCTAAGTCATTGTACTTATAGTTGTTTTTGGTGTTACAGGCTTAAATCCCTCTCCCGAGCCTCCGTCGGTCAACCAGACTTCAGGGGAGGCACGCAGGGTCCCGTCCGAGCTAGAGGAGTGGAATTGATCCATTCTTCTGAGAGTGGTTTGCATCATTTTGTCCTTTTCCCTTTAGTTTGTATCTGAGTTTGGGGACATAACAATAGTGTTGTATTTATGTGTTTGATTTACCCATGTATTGGGCGTTGAGACTGGTATCCCCCTATTTTTTATGTACATTGTAAATCTCTCTAATATGTTGTAATCACTACTATGTGAGTATATCTTGCACCTCTTGTGTAGCATGCAATGATACTTGCAGTTTTTGTCACAACCCGAGCCCAGGAGTTCGGGGGTTAGCAAAAGCCAAACCGATGACACACGTACTCCCGTGCCTGTACACGTAGACCTGGTCTAAATGCACACGCACAAGGGAAGGTTCACATGTGCCAAATATGTATGCGGAAGCTGTAGATATCAAAACATCACACTAAACAATGCAAGAAGAGAATACGAAATACAGAACTGACATATATCGATAACAGTTTTACAAAATGCGACAAAATAACCATGTACAAATCATGATAAGATCAAATCGTAATACAACTCAAAATAATGAAGACTCAAATGCAAGAAATGTCCATGGCGCTCTCCGGCGGAGTGTCTATACCCACTCCTTTAGGCCTGATGGAACCTCGGGGTCCTCACTAAGAGTCAGGTTGATCGACGATGAGTCGGGAGGGGTATCTGAGCCTGCAACATCAAAGACAACTCGTGAATACAACGATTCAGCAATGTATAAGCCATAACCAGTAACACATGCTGTGTCTAATAGAATAAAGAACATCATATAAATCATAACAGGTCACATTCGTATACTAAGCTGTCGTGCAAGCAAGAAAATATGCCATGTGAATCAATGTATACATGCTGTACAGAACTAGTTGGTGACTACATTGCCCTATGCTCCCAAAAGAGGGATCTTATATCCGTGCAGAGAACACCATTGTCCGGACCAGAGTACAAATGGGTCTCGGGTTTCCTGGGGTTCGGTTTCCCCAAGACGTTTCCTTCTGCAGCAAGGCCATGAAAATGACACCAAATTCACCCCATCGGGATCCTAAGGCTGAGGCTAAGTAGTGCCTGACCATACAAGTCAATCATGAAAACCCTGAGTAAACCGTGACAAACATATCATGCGTGCATATCTGAGAACATGTCTTATACGTGAATCATTCATGTGTACTCAAAGTATAGAAACCATAGGAACATAGTTAACAATGTGAAAATAGCTGAAACAAGTAATCATGCTAAAGAGTGGAGATCAATGATCGACAGACAACATGTCATGCAAGCAACTGTTAGCATATCGAATCAAATTCATTTACTAGCCAATTCTAATCTATTTATCCAGTGTTTCTAACCGTGCATGATGATGTAGTTTTAAGTTATTCGATGCACCGTTGTCTAGTGTTGCAGTGTATCACATGGTGCACTGAAGTTCCTTAAACCAACACCCATGGGAGGTGCTTAACAACTGGATAACGAACATGAATGATTCGTAGCCCTCGAGATCATTCACGTATTTTCCATGTTCCATTGGGCCGGTCAAAGGTGTTTACCTTCTACTTTAAAGGTCCTACAGGTCTCTTACCTTTCCCATCTTTCTTACTGTTCCTGACAGTCAACTCAGCCGTAGGTAACCCTACAGCTTAACCAAAGGAACCTTACGGCTTTGCCGTAGAAGGCTTCACGGCTTAACCGTGGCTGGGCCGTAGAAGAGTTGCTGATTTGCATACTCTCAGTTATTTTCAGGTGTCACCCTGTACTGATCTACGGCTGGGTTACGTGGGGATTATGGCTTAACCGTAATGTGTTTCACGGCTTAGCTGTGGCACATTTCACGGCTTAGCTGTGCATGTGCGAGATCAATTTCTGAATCACGTACAGAAAATCTGTCATGACCTGAAATAAGCAAATCTCAACAGCGGAAAATAAGCTCAGTTTGGGCTGTAAACATGTTGTTTATGTAAACTCATGAGAATGAACCAAAATCAAGCAATTACCAACATGGGTTCATACAAGTTAAGCTTATACTTGCCTCAATTCACTTCTAGCACGCAGATTATGGTCCTTGGGCTCAATTCACTTCCAAACACCACTCATAGCTATCATGCATGAGAAAGAGAGAGGGAGTTCATGAGCACAATAGAGAAATACAAGAAAAAGAAAGAAAAAAAGAAATCCAATACATATACCTACCATGAAGCACAGGAGGAAGGAGAGAAAACAAACAGATCTTACACTTTCCTTCTAGCTTGACTGAATCAAGGAGAAGAGAAAGAGGAAAATCGAGAGAGAGAGGGACGAACATGAGAGAAAAACTGAGAAGAGAAGAGAGTGAGAGAGAAAAGGTCGGTGGAGGTGTATATAAGATAAGGTTTAAGGCAATTTACGAACAAGTCCAAGGTTTAAGCCTATTTACAGTTCGAGTCAAATCCCGGTCCAATGGAATCTCATGATGTCATTTGCAAATGATGTAGTTACGGAAGCTAACGAGCTCAACGAAAGACACGTGTTGACACCAAGATGATGCGAAAATGACCATGTCTTAGAAAGGCTAAAATTACGAAAAAGGGCTTGGTTTACCTAATCTAAGTCAAACTCAACCAAACTACCTATCCATGACCCGCAACGAACACAAAATACAAGCAAAACACAATTAAGAACGAAAGCAACATTAATTAGTTGTTAAACGTGGTCGAGCTTGTTGACCCATAAAATTTTGCAAACAATGCAGCTAAGGCATTACAAGTTTTGGATTATAAATTTCCAGAATTGTCAAAGCACTTGAGCCTTATCTCAGCTCAAATCAGTTTCGGAGACTCTTTGCCGGCTCTTTGGGAACCACTGCGAGACTTGACACTTCCACATGTTGCTGCGAGCTCCTATTCAATGAAATGCTTTCAATTATATCTAAAGACTATTTCTTAAAGATTCAGAGCATTTGGACATCATTTGGATCCAAACTTGGTTCAAATGATCGTATACTATGCTCTGTGGATCCCTGTGCAGAGTGATATCCCATGAAGATCAAGGTAGCTGAAACTTTCAGAGGAAGTTCAAATTTCGGGTTGAACAGACATCATCAAACTTAAAAGCCACAAGCATGTCAGCCTGAAGTCAGTTCCCCCCCAAGCCAGGGGGTCACTGACCAATGTCCTGCTTTCCGATGTCCAAAATTGATGAAATTTGGACGTGAAGCTTTAGTCATGCTCAGAAGATACTTTGCAAATTTTCAAGACGAAAAGACTCTGTTTGGCCTAAATTTCATTACATGTCAGCTTAGAGGACAGTAATCTTGAATTTGGGGGTCATCGGCTAAGATCTTACTTCCAGAAGGCCAAAACAGATAAAATTTGGAACAAATGCTCAAAGAATGCCCCAAGTTATTCTCCCAAAGTTTCAAGTCAAGGGGAGGTTGTTTGGATAGAAAACAGGCTAACTATCTCAACGTGGAGTGAATAGTGACCTAACGCATGCAATGAATAGGCTACTGTTCCTACTTTCTCAAATCCAAACTGCATGAAATTTGGATGAATACTCCAAGATGTTCTTGACGTCAGTCCCTCCAAGTTTCAAATCAAACCGAGGTCATTTGGGCTTCAAACAGCTGAAACAAGGGCCCACTGTCATAAAAAAGTCAACTGGAGAGTTGACCAAGTTCAGATGGTCAAACAAAGCTGAAACTTATGTGACACGTTCAAAATAGTGTCAAGAAGTGTTCATCCACGTTTCGTGGAGATTGGACGTCGTTTGGACCCCAAACAGGTGGAAACAAGCCACATATGCAAAAGTTCAAGAATGGGCCTTGGGAGTGACCGGGGCCCACAAACAAAAGGAGTTGACCAAGTTCAGGTGGTCAAACAGAGCTGAAACTTCTGTGACACACTCAAAATAGCATCAAGAAGCATTTCTCCAAGTTTCGTGGTGATTGGACGTCGTTTGGACCCAGAACAGGAGGAAACAGGCCACATATGCAAAAGTTCAAGAATGGGCCTTGGGAGTGACCGGGGCCCACAAACAAAAGGAGTTGACCAAGTTTAGGTGGTCAAACAGAGCTGAAACCTCTGTGACACATTGAAAATAGTGTCAAGAAGCATTCCTCCAAGTTTCGTGGTGATTGGACACCGTTTGGGCCCCGAATAGGCGGAAACAAGCCACATATGCAAAAATCCAAGAATGGGCCTTAGGAGTGACCGGGGCCCAAAAACAAAAGGAGTTGACCAAGTTCAGTTGGTCAAACAGAGCTGAAATTTCTATGACACACTCAAAATAGTGTCAAGAAGCATTCGTCCAAGTTTCGTGGCGATTGGACACCGTTTGGGCCCCAAACCGGCGGAAACAAGCCACATATGCAAAAATCCAAGAATGGGCCTTAGGAGTGACCGGGGCCCACAAACAAAAGGAGTTGACCATGTTTAGGTAGTCAAACAGAGTTGAAACTTCTATGAAACACTTAAAATAGTGTCAAGCAGTATCTCTCCAAATTTCGTGATGATTGGACAGCATTCGGGCCTCAAATAGTTGAAAATAGATCGCATATGCAATGTTCCAAAAGTGGGCCTTGTCCGTGACTGGGGCCCAATTAATTAAAAGGTTGACCAACTTTCCGAAGTCAAGACGGGATGAAATTTTTATGACATGTAGAAAATAGTGTTAAGAAGCATCCCTCCAAGTTTTGTGGCAATCGGACTTCGTTTGAGCCCAAAACAAATGAAAATGGCCCACATACGCGAAAACCCAAAATTGGGCCTCGTCCATGACCCAGCCTGCGGTCACGGACCTTCAAAAGATGTTTTCCACGATTTTGGGTGGTTTCCCTCCACTCCTCTTCGAAATCCAACTCCCCACAACTGCTATTAACTCCCCAAAACTACATAAAACTGATTAGGAGTCTATAAAAAGAGCAAATTTTGAAGGAACAAGGGGGAACACATACACAAAGAAGAAAAGAGAAGAAATAAAAGAAAGAAGCACTTAAAGCAACAAAGAAGCAAACTCCAGCAGCACTTCCACGACCATTCCCACCTTCTTTTCTTAGTTTTGAAGGTGAGCAAGAAAATTCAGAAGGAGAGAAGGAAGTGGAATGGCCAAAGTCCATACTATGTTCGTACGACGCCAATTTTTGAGAGGATGACATTGTCACCTCTGTTTCTCTTATTCGTAGGGCTTCTTAGCAATTGCAAGAGTTGTGAAAGAAGTCTCTCTAGGCCTCATTTTGTTCCTTGAAAATGACAGGTTCAAAATGACACAACTCCGGCTTCAAATTTGCCCATTTCGGACTTGAAACAAAAACGCAGTCCGTAAGCACTAATGATGAGTTACAGCGGTTTCAATTGATTCCATGGTTAAATGTGATCTTCTTGATGGTTGTCCACAGATCCAAAGTTATGAAAATGGAGTTTCCAACACTTGAAAGAAGTTCCAAGAAAGAACCAGCGTGAACAGCACAAAAAAACGGAGGCAAACAGTGGCTTCACGGCCATTGTCTGTCAGTGACCATGACCCACGGTCACTGGCAGGTTCCAGTGACCGTGGGTGAGTCACGGTCACTGGAAGGCCCCAGTGACCGCGTGTGAGTCATGGTCACTGGAAGGCCCCAGTGACCGTGGGTGAGTCACGGTCACTGGAATGGGGTAGTGACCGCGGGTCACGGTCACTCCCCATTTTTTCCTATTTTTCACATTTTCTTCCACCTTATGTATATTTTTTGGTGTTTTCCAAATTGAGATTGCATCTAAGACTTGAGGGAGGGGTTGTAAACTTTCAAAATGTATGTAAACAACCTGCATCCCCGCGGTCAGGGCACTTGAACCCATGTAAACAAAAGGAAAATTAATGATGAACTGTAATTATTTCCCATTCTTCTTAACGCTTAAAGTGCGTAAATGTCGGACCTTGATTCCGTAATTCATTTCCACGTTTACTCTTTAAGCGTGGTCAGTAGATTGGCGCCGTCTGTGGGGAATTATATGCCCTAATTTGTGATCAAATTTGATGAAAAATGCATGAAAGCGCTGAAAATTGTTGAAAAGTGCTGCTGTTGCCCTGAAAACTGCCGCTGTTGCATTGTAACTGCTGCTGTTGCACTGAAAGTGCCGCTGTTGCACTGTGATTGCTGCTGTTGCACTGAAAGTGTTGCTGTTACCCTGAAAACTGCCGCTGTTGCACTGTAATTGCTGCTGTTGCACTGAAAGTGCCGCTGTTGCACTGTAACTGCTGCTATTGCACTGAAAGTGCTGCTGTTGTGTTGAAGAGTGCCGCTGTTGCACTGTAACTGCTGCTGTTGCACTGAAAACTGCCGCTGTTGCACTGAAAGTGCTGCTGTTGCCCTGAAAACTGCCGCTGTTGCACTGTAACTGCTGCTGTTGCACTGAAAGTGCCGCTGTTGCACTGTAACTGCTGCTATTGCATAGAAAGTGTTGCTGTTGTGTTGAAGAGTGCCGCTGTTCCACTGTAATTGCTGCTGTTGCACTGAGAGTGCTGCTGTTTCATTGAAAACTACTGCTAAAAGCCTGTGACCGGGGCATACGGTCACTTACCTATTTTTATGATGACAAAGGCTTATTTAACCTTCAATTACACCCATACAAGACCTTTGATGTCTGCAATGGGTTTGAAAATATTATTAAATGACTTTTGCACTTTGAAGTCATATTGTTCATACAAATGAAGGCATTGGGCACCTTGATGTGCGTTCACTTGCCATTTAATTGGAAGAATTTGCACTTTGATGTGCATAACTTGATTGAATGAATTCGTACCTTGATGTGTATGGACCAAATCATCACCCTTTTCACTTTAGAATAGTGATGATTCAGTTCAAAGGGCTTCTGACCCATATAAAATGTTTATTAAATTAGTGATAAGACCAATGACATTGTAATTATGCATTGTCCGGCGTCAACTACTGATGGATATTGTGTAGTCATTGTGATAGTGGTGCAGGCTTGATCCTGTGGGCCCTATCCCTTTGATTGATCCAACCCTCTCTTGCTTATAAGTCTGACACAGATAGTCCTGAAATGCTGCTGAAATTTTGGTAGCCAGGTCTAGTCAGCATAGTATGCTTTTAAGCCCGACTCGATAAACCCGAAATGCTGCAGAAATTCTGATAGCAGGGATAGTCAGCATAGCATAATGAGATGGGATTTATGCCTATATCTAACCATTCCGGTTCAAAACCATGTTGGTCTAGATGGCATCTATAAACCATTCAGGCTAGCCCAAGAGGCAGCCATGTTGGTTATACTACTAATATAGTCCCATCGGCTAACTTTTTGCAGGAAACAGCATGGCTTCTTTGATCATCACTTTCGACGAAGCTAAAGAGAGATTGTTCAAAATCTCCATGGCTCAGACAGCAAGGGCACCCAAAAGGGGCCGAATGAACACCAATGCCCCTACATCAAGGGTCTCGGTCTTTCAAAGGCTTTCTACTCCTTCAAGCTACATGACCTCAGCCTACAATGGGTCATCAGAAACCCTGAAGCCCATTAAGAAGGCAAAGACTCCTCAAACTTGGGTCTCCAAATATGCCCAAAACCCCTTTGGAGTCTTCCACAAAGGTTACTATGACTTAAAACACAAAGTGAGGTCGGAAGGCAGTAATTTTTATATCACCAAGCCTCGACTGGGGGCAAGGCAGGTTCGGTTTACGAACAACAAAATAGAGATACCCGTTGGTTCACAGTAGGAGGCCTTGGAGACTACAAAGTCCTCATTTATGCATTATAAACAAAAGGTACATCTCAAAAAGTAAACCACTCGAGAGCAAGCCCTAACCCATGAAAAGGGTCAGAAGGATGTTGTTATTCCAAATTGCCATATGTGGTCACCACAGCCACGTATGCAGAAGTCCAGAAAAGCTGAGGAGAAACCCTTGGCCCCACTTGAAAAGAATGTCTTTTACCCTTTGACCCAGAAGGAGGGACGGAGGTTCGGCAGGAGGCGCTTACCTTCTATTATTGTGGCACCATCACCATCACTTTCAATCCAGCGCCCGTCATATGGCACTAAAAACAAGAAATATTCTGAACGATTGGTCATAAAAAATTCGACCGTTCTCATTCAATTTAAAAATTTGCTTCAACAAAGGAAGGAGCAGAAGAAGAAAATTGAAAGAAATGCTGTTAACATCCTTTCACTTCCCACTTCCGACCCTATAGATTGGGAACAAGTTGCTAGCACTTCTAGGCCATTAGTTGCTAGATTCAGAGATCAAATTCTAACAGCCAGATTGGCCCAGCAAATAAAGAAGAGGGCTTTGGCTCGCTCCAAGAGACATGCTCGGAAGCAGTCACAGCATAGAATCACTCAAAAATGGGTGATTATAGAAGATGAGCCAAATCTAACCTCCTCATGTATGGTCGGACCTGGCTCAACCAGGAGAGTTACTCGGAGCATGGCTCGGACTCAGTCCCAAGATTCTGATTCGAACTCTCATTCAGATAGGACCTCTAACGATCATGGTTCTGATAAGGACTCAATAACTCTCCTGGACACTGAAGATAGTCAACCCACTCTTCCTACATCCTCTTACCCCTGTCAGTACACCGTATTTATGGCTGAAGGGAGTGGGACCGGTAATGAAGAGGATGCCGGTGGAGGCAAAGATGTTAGCGAAGAAAATGCTGACGAAAATTAAGAGAATGACGTCAGTGATGTTGTCAAGCAACAAGGAGCTAAAATTAACCACCTGACGGCTCAGTTGAAAATCTTAACAAACAAATTGGGTAGTACAGCTGAAGCTCCTGTTAACCCCTTATTTGCTGATAGAAGAGAACAGGCAATGATCAGGAGGAATGCCACCAAAATTGACCTACTTACAGCACAAATCAAGGCACTAACAGATAAAGTAATCGCCTCAGGTTCAACTGGAGGTGATCACTCCTCAATCCTTGGTTTCCACGCAGATCCTGAAAAACCTGTAACTTTTAAAGAAGTGGAGGAAATTTTAAACAAATCAAAAGTGGAAACCAGGATGAAGAAAATGGGTATTACATCTAAATACCCTCCGGAGTTTGATTTGGTTCCATTTCCGCCAGATTACAAACTTCTGACTTTCCAGCCTTACCTTGGAAAAGGGTCAGCCTATCAGCATATAGTGCATTTTAAGTCGCTCCTTGGCAGTTTGCCCGAATTGGATGCACTAAAAATAAGGCTGTTTGTTGGTACATTGAAGGGAGTTGCTTTCGATTGGAACAAACAATTGCTAGAACTCTCCTTCACTACATGGCTAGTTACAGAAGAAAAGTTTCTACTTCACTTTCAGGAAGAAGATCAAACGGTCACCTTCGCTATGCTCAGTAGTACAAAGCAAGGGGATAATGAAACTACACAAGCCTTTATCAATAGATGGAGAGCATTGTCTTACAGATGCCTAGAACAACCATCTCCATAGGCGACAATTGAAATGTGCAAAACCAATTTACGGCCAGAGATTAAGGCTATCATACTTAGTTATAAAACTAAGTCTTTAGCCAGATTAGTTGAAGTAGCCACTGATGCGGAGTTAACCCCGAAAGAAATTAGCCAGAAGAAAGCAAGTTCCCGAAAAATGGAATCATCATCATCTTCTGCTCCAAAACCAACTGTGCCGAAACCCCAAAAGAAGCAGGAGGTATTTAATGTACAAACCTCCAAACCAGTTCCTAAAAAACCACAGAATGGTAGGACGGAGCAAAACAAAAAGGAAGAATATGAAAAGAGGAAGCAAACTAAGTACCCTTTTGACGGGGACATTGAAGTCATCTTTCAAGCATTGATGGAGAATAACAAGCTCGAGCTTCCACCCATGAAAAACCCAGAGCAAGCGGGTCGTGTTAATGATCCAAACTATTGTACATACCATCGGATGGTATCTCATCCTTTGAAAGATTGTTTTATCTTTAAGGAAAAGGTCAATAAGATGCGGAAAAATGGAGTAATAACATTTGATCGAAAATATGATGCGGCTCCAGTCAATATGATTTCCTTCGGGCGGTTTGCACCTGTGGCAATACCCGCTCCATCAAGGCCACCAATGGTCGAATTCCGGGTCATCAATGCACTACATAATGAACAGGGGTTGATACTTATCAAAGATTCTTCAGGGCAGGAAATGTGGGTTCACTCGGACTTAATAAATGATGAAGGATGGGAAAAAGTGAAAACTAAACCTACACCTGTGGAAAGAAGAAAGATCAAAAGGCAAATTAAAGGTCTCTAGAAAACTGCTCAAAAGAAATAAGAACAACAGTTTAAGCAGAAGAAAGACAAGGCGGTCGAGGCCCTAGTCTTAGAAAATCCTTCCAAATCAGCCAGAGGTTATTTTACTCTAGCCGACTACATCATTCCAATTCCAAAAGATGAGGAAGAACAGGCAATATCCAGCTGCAATCGGATATCATGGGATGGTACACCCCCTAACTCCGATGATGAAAACCAATGATCGGATTACTCTGATCTTGAAGACGATCAATGGATCGATGATTATTTTGCTGATGAATACCCTTCTAATGAGGATGAGGATTTCGAACAAGCCTTTGACCCCGAGACGGGAACGCGTAATATCAAGCATGGTCTAAATACACTATCGGTGACCTTGTATGACATACACAGGCCAAGTTCAAGTGGCTGGTCGAATGATCCTCCTCTTTTTCCACTACCTCCAGAAGTTCATCCTGATCCACTACCATTAGTCGGGCACGATGAAGTTTAGCATCAGCAGTCGGTTTTTCCTCTTTTCACGCCAGATGCTTCTTCCACACCTAATTCAGAGTTGATCTTTTCAAATAAAAATTATGAATTAAGTAATCAGTTTATTGACTTTAACTTAGTCAGGGAACTTGGGTTACCAAGGAAACATAATAACCCCAGTATTAGTAATATTGTCGAGAATATCTCTGACTTTGAAGAGGAACCGTCAATGGCTCCTTCCTTGGTGGTTTTGAATGCTGCCATAGAATCCCAAACATCGTAGGCTATTCCTAATGGTGTAAACCAAGAAGTAGGCCTGGAAGAGGTCAATCAGCTTTTCATCGAACCAGAAGAAGTCAATGCCATAAGAAGAGACGCACGACTAGAAATTGACCGAAGCAACATGTTTAATGATGGCACTCGCTCTGGTCGTAACTACAGGGTCAACTATGATAAATCCTGTGTTCCTTCCTCTTCTTATGTAAACCCTTCGGGAGGCAATACCAATGTAAATGTAACTTCTCCAGAAGTGAATGATAATGCAAGGCCGCCAGAGCCATTCACGTATGATGTTGTTGAACACCTTAAGCACATACCTGCACGACTCCACATTTTTTATCTCTTGCAGATGTCCAAGGAGACTCGTGACAACTTTATACGAGCACTACAGGCCTTGAATATTGAGAATCATACTCATATAGTACAAGTGCATCAAATAGAAAAGAACTATTTGAAGGCGAAATCCAAGAGACCTCAAAAGCAATGCAAGGAGTGTCTCTTAACTCACAATGCTTCTAAAGCTACTATCTCTTTCACCAAACAGGATCTCCTCTTGGGAAATATGAAGCATACGAGGCCACTTTATTTCATGGCCTACATCAAAGAAATGCCTATCCCAAGAGTTCAAGTTGACCCAGGGTCAGCTCTAAATCTCATCACAATCACGGCCCTTCAAGAGCTCGGTATTCCAGTGAGCAAGCTGTTTGCTACAAAAACTTCTATTCAAGGTTATGATGGGGAAGTCCAGGATCCGATTGGTAAAATCCGAATTCGATTCCAGTTGGGAGATTTAGTCTCAGAGGCCACTCTGCATGTAGTAAAAACTCGTGCTTGCTATAACATCCTCTTGGGGAGACGATGGCTTCATGATTATGCCATAGTACCTTCTACTCTTCATCAATGCCTTAAATACATCGACAATGAGGAGAAGGTACATCGAGTCTTTGTGGAGGAGAAGCCCTTCAAAGGAAAGGAGGTTTATTTCACAGAAGCAGCAATGTATCAAGAAAAGCCTACAAAATCCAACTCAAATACAAAGAATGCTCCTGTGAATGATTCACTATTTCAGCAAAGAAAGTTGGTCAAAAGTCTAATCTTCCCATAAAGTTGGAATGTGCGGGAAAATCTGCGGCAAAATGTGTGGATATCAAAGCTCCTTTGATAATTAAGGTGAAATCTGAAATAAAAAAGCCAGATCCACCTTTAATCATATCCACAAAGCTATCAAAAGTAAAAGATGCTGAACATCAGAAGTTTTCATTTTCGGCTAACATGGTATCCTCGAGCTCCAATCAAGAAAGCAATGATATACCTCCCCCTACTAGGGGAATATCGCCTATAAAGCCTGATTCTCCTATCACTTTTAGTCAATTGATATTGACATCACAGCAGAGGGGAGAATTAGCCTACAGGTACATTGATAGATGGCTCCGTTTGGCTGAAAGATGTGAAAATCCTCCACACTACTCCGCATGGATTCACTTGTGATGGGTAGGTTTTCGGCTAGCTCTCCGCAGCTTAACCATGGCGATGGAATTTCAAACCTTTGATGAGATGTCTCGAATTGTATCATCTCTCGAAGTGGCACTCCACCGGCTGCGCAGGAGGTCTAGAAGAATGCATCCAATACATGTCATTTCAATGATCAGAGATACAGATTTTGAGTTGGACTCTGAAGACGCTAAAGAAATGAGCACCTTCGTGCATTCTATGGTAGACTGCAATCTTCCACTTATGCCATGGCCTACTCCCTCTCACATTTATGAATTCGAAGGTTCTTGCTTTTTGGTACCTTCATCTAAGCAGTATAATCATCCGATTATTTTTCATCGGGCTGAAGATACTTCTCCACCAGATATTATTGACAAAATCAGTAATGAGGGAAAAATCCTGCTCGATATTTATAATCCTGTAGTCTATAACATGATGAAAAATATGGGGTACAATCTCAAGAAACCTGTGGGTCTTGGATTAACTGCAAATGGCATACGGGCTCCTTTGGATGTCTTTACTCCAGAGATGAAAGAAGATCTCCAGACAGGGAGCAAAATTGAGCAGCTGCGTCATTGCATAGGATATGTTCCTTACAATAACATTCCTAAATTTAAACAAAGTGTTAAAGCCAGATCGGTAGTCTTCACTGAAGAATATGACTTGGATGACTCTCATGAAATTCCTGTGCTTCAGGATCCTGTTGATTGGGCCATTTTTCAGCATCCTGAGGGGGCAAGTGATGAGGATGATGCTGCATCACAAATGATGGACTATTGGCCACCTGAACTCAACAAGGAAATAAGCCCGTCCCAACATGTCCGCTGGGAATGCTTAGCCCTTGATGTAAAGGCCAAAGAGCCTAAAAAACCAAATCCTTGGAAAGGGATCAAGCCTTGGCTAAAACCCCCAACTGAAACCCCAGAGGGTTTCACAGAGTTAGAAACTTCCAATAACAATGTAGAAGCACTTTTTCCTAATCCTCCAACTGAGGACCAAGTACAAGAAATAAACTTGGGAACCCCAGAAAATCCCCGACCTACCTTTGTAAGCTCTCAAATTAAAGGAAGTGAACTTGATCTGTATGTGGGATTCTTGCGAGAGTTCATAGATTGCTTTGCATAGACTTATGCAGAAATGCCAGGACTAGATCCAAAAATCTCCATACACAAATTAAATATAGCAGATGATGCTAAACCTGTAAAACAGGACCAAAGGAGGACTAAGCCTGAAATCATGGAGAAGATAGAAGCAGAAGTTTAGAAACTTAAGGGCGTTAATTTCATCCGTGAAGAACAACATCCAGACTGGTTGGCTAATATAGTCTCAGTTACTAAAAAGAATGGACAAATCAGAATCTGTATTGACTTCAGAGATCTGAATAAAACCTGCCGGAAAGATGATTTTCCATTACCTATACCAGAAATAATGATTGACAATACTTTTGGGTTCGAAAGAATGTCATTCATGGATGGCTTCTCGGGGTATAATCAGATCAAAATGTTCAAAGAGGATGAGAAACACACTTCCTTTAGAACTCCATTCGGCATATACTGCTATACTGTCATGCCATTTGGTCTCAAAAATGCTGGAGCCACGTACCAAAAAGCAATGTTGAAAATATTCAAGGACTTACAACATAAATCTGTTGAATGTTATGTTGATGATTTGGCAGTCAAGAGCAAGCATAAATCAGACCATCTCGCTAATCTTCGCACTGTCTTTGAGAGATTACGGAAATTCAACCTTCGAATGAATCCCCTGAAATGTTTTTTCGGAGTTTCTTCCGGAAAGTTTCTAGGATTTGTGGTGTGAAAAGGGGGCATTGAAATAGATCCCATCAAAATCAAAACCATATTGGAAATGCCTTCGCTGAAAAATTTGAGAGAATTGAAAGGATTACAGGGAAGACTCGCCTACATCCGACGGTTCATTTCCAACTTGTCCGGAAAGTGCAGACCATTCTCCAAATTGATGAAGAAAGGAGTAGACTTTATATGGGACAAAGCTTGTGAAAATGCTTTTCATGATATCAAACAATATCTTACAAACCCGCCAGTTCTTTCAGCTCCAATTCCGGGCAAGCCTTTCATTCTTTATACAATGGCTCTTGATCATTCATTGGGAGCATTGTTAGCTCAAAAGAATGATGAAGGAAAGGAGGTGGCACTCTATTACCTGTCAAGGATGCTAGTTGGTGCTGAGCACAATTATCACCCAATAAAAAAAGAATGTCTTGCGCTTATGTTTGCAATACAAAAGCTGCGGCATTACATCCTCTCTAATGTGGTGTATCTGGTTTCCAATATTAATCCATTAAAGGTATTAGTGACAAAAGTCGGGGCGTTGAGCGAACGTCTGGCCAAATGGTCCATCCTTCTTTCTCAATATGACATCAGATACACTCCTGCGAAAGTAGTAAAAGGACAAGCTCTTGCAGATTTTCTAGCAGAACATCCACTGTCAGAAGATTCTGAGTCCATAGACAATCTCCCTGATGAGTCAGTCTTCTTCACTGAACAAACATGGAAATCCACCGTTGATTCAGATCTACATTGGACCATGCATTTTGATGGAGCTTCCAGGACTAATGAGCAAGGAAAGCCAGTATCAGGGGTTGGAATTATTTTCTGCAGTCCAGGAGAACTTTATGTTCCTCACTCCTTCTCATTGATCAAGCCATGCTCGAACAATGTGGCAGAATATACGGCATTAATCATGGGGCTTGAGTTAGCTTTAGATGCCGACATTAACATGCTAGGAGTCTATGGAGATTCCCAACTTGTGATTAAGCAAATGAATCACGAGTATGAAATAAAGAAACCAGACCTAGTTCCCCTTTTCAATAGGGCATATGAACTCAAGCAAAGGTTTAAATTGATTGCGTTTCATCATATTCCGAGATGTCAGAACGTCAAAGCAGACGCCTTAGTAAGCTTGGTAGCTTCAATGGTAATCCCTGAGAATGACAAGATGATATTGGAAGTTGTTGAGAGAAGACTTTTACCCCCACTCGATACTTACAAGGCAGTAGAAGATAGCTTCACTGTAATCAAAAATCGAATTTCATATTTCCAAATCTCATTCAGGGATTGGAGAGATCCTTTTATTGATTATATTCTGCATGGAGTATTACCAGAGAATCCTAAAGATAAAACCAGTATTCAAAGGCGAGCTCTCAAATTCCATTTTGATTTGCCCTCAAAAACTCTTTATCGCAAATCATACGATGGAGTTCTACTTCATTGTTTGTCCCCGAAAGAAGCTGAACAAGTTCTTAGAGAAGTTCATGCTGGCCTATGTGGTGCTTACCAAGCTGGACCAAAACTTCATGATCAAATTCGAAGATTAGGCTACTATTGGCCTACCATGGTGTCCGACGCTATTAATTTTGCTAAAAGATGCAATGAGTGCCAAATTCATGGTGATTACATTCACCAGCCTCCTGAACATTTGCACCCTATGACCACTTCTTGGCTGTTTGAATTTTGGGGAATGGATATAGTGGGGAAGATCAGTCCACCCTCAGAATGTGGACATCAATTCATTTTGGCCGCAACCGATTACTTCTCCAAATGGGCAGAAGCAGTACCTCTCACAGAAGTTAAAACTGATACAGTCTTTAGCTTCCTGAAAACTCTTGTCATTTGCCGTTTTGGGGTGCCCAAACGTCTGTATCATGACAATGGTTAGCAATTCAATAGTAATAAATTTTACAGATTCTGTGACAAATACGAAATCCAGTGTTGTCCATCTACAGCGTATAACCCCGCGGCCAACGGACTTGCTGAAGCTTTTAACAAAACCATTTGCAAGATTTTGAAGAAAATGGTTTCTGACAACAAAAAGAGTTGGAGTACCAGGCTTCCTGAAGCATTATGGCTTACAGAACTATAGTTCGTGGTCCTACCAAATCGACACCGTACTCCTTGGTCTATGGTTGTGAAGCTGTAATACCTTTGGAAATTCAACTTCCATCTTTTCGGGTGGCTGTGATAAACAAATATACTGAAGAAAAAAATGCCAAACTCAGACTGCAAGAGCTAGAAAACCTTGATGAGAAAAGGCTTGCTGCTCGACAAAGTATTGAATTGTATCAAGCTCGTATGGCTGCATCTTTCAACAAAAAGGTCAAGTATAGAGCTTACAAGAAGGGAGATTTAGTCCTTGCAGTTAGAAGACCTATGTTTTCCACGCACTTGTCGGGAGGCAAGTTCGAACCTAAATGGGAAGGACCTTTTGTTGTCGACAAGGTTTACTCCAATGGCGCCTATGCGCTCCTCACACTTGAAGGGGAAAGATGCATGATGCCTATCAATGGAAAACTTCTCAAGAAATACTATACCTAAATGTCATTGGTGCACCCATGTCATATATCCAAACCATGTACAATATACATTTTCATTTCAAAATCAAAATTCTCTGGTTTCGAGCCTCACAAACTAAGATTCCTAACCAAAATCCTTCAGACTTGTATAAAATGACTACGAGGATCAAGTTCCATCGACCCCTCTAGTCAAACTTTCGTTTCTTGGATAACGTCCTTATAAGACCCCTTGTAATATCCTGCTATATAGATTAAGTCTTTTTGCAGACCCTGTATAGCAAAATTCAGCTGTGTGGAATAAGTCTTTTTGCAGGC
Source organism: Sextonia rubra (assembly GCA_037013555.1). Classification (NCBI taxonomy): domain Eukaryota; kingdom Viridiplantae; phylum Streptophyta; class Magnoliopsida; order Laurales; family Lauraceae; genus Sextonia; species Sextonia rubra. The sequence goes on along the minus strand of JASUAD010000013.1, from coordinate 54,936,299 downwards.
CCCATATAGCTAATCCTTAGTTGTATAGAACAAGCCTTTTGTAGACCTTATATGACTACCTTCGGTTATATAGAATGAGTCTTTTTGCAGACCCTGTATAACCAAAATCTAAAAAAAAAAAAAGCCAAATCTTTGTCCTAAGGAATAAGTCAAGGATCCCGGAGAAAGCCTCACATATGGACACCGGATAACATCCACTTTGTTTGACCCCTTTCGACACCAAAAGGATCAAGTTATGGACCCTGGAGAAAGCCTCACACATGGGCACCGGATAACGTCCACCTATATGACTCCCTTATTTTCGATTTGTGGATCCAAAAGATCGTAAATCACACCCTCATACAAACTTGAGAAAACCAAACCAAACAAACCATCCACATAAACCATATCAAAAATCCACAAAAAATCAAACCAAACACCCATACCAATGACAAAAATAGAAAGAAAAACCTTTTCCATTGATATCCATTTTAAAGTTCGAATACAAGCAGTAAAGTCAATGTACACATGGCCCTCAGGCCTAATCAGAATATATAAAACAAAAAAAAAAATCAAATGGGAGTTGCAGCAGAGAATCTCAGTCTAGGAATTTCTCCAGTTGCCCCTTTGCATTCAATACTTCTGCCATGAGGATACGCCCTTTGTAGCTTGCATAAGCTGGGATAGCAGTACTAATGTCAATCTCGTCCAGCTTAATATTCAATTCAGTCTCCAAAGATTGAACGAAGTCTTTCAGGGCTGTACGTTTCGCTTCTGTATGCGTGAAAGATCATCTCGGCGACGAATTCTCTCCGAAACAGACTTCTGCAAATTTTCCATGGTATTCTCCACGGAAGATAATTAATGCTGCAATATAATGATCTATTATTGAATGTGTACACGTCGATCCGCATGCATAGCCAATTCCTGTGTCAGCTTGGACTCTTCTGCATTTATTACCAGTTTCTCGTTGACAAAGCCTTACCTCTTTGGAGCCACAAGTTAACATCAGATGCTTCATTTGGGTCTTTCAGATCAGGCCCTCTTGTGGTCTTACCCTTGGCACGACTTTTAGGTGCCCCGGCAGTTGTAGTTGTAGGTGCTTTACCCTTTCTATCTGCAAAACAAATCAAAAGAAAAAAAAGATGGATATCAGTACCAATGTTTCAAAAAAAATAAAAAAATCGGCAGCAAGTACCCTTAGTATAAGGCCAAAAAGAGAAGGCAATACTCAGTTCTGAGACCAAGAATTGGCATCAAAGGCACACTTAAGTTCCAGAACTGAGGCTCCTGGTCCAAATAGATGTTCAAGCATCCTAAGACCTTTTGCAGGGGGCAGCAGGTACGTGTTCAAGCACGAAAATGGCATTCTATAATTCCCACAGAGGCTATGGTGATTCGATTTATGCTTTCACTATGCTAAAAAAATAAGAAGTCACAATAGTCTCTTGGAATTTGTGGCTAGCTTTACCATTGTTTGGTCAGAAGCATTCTCGCTAATAACAAAGTCAATTCATATAAGTCACCATGGTAGGAGATAAAATCATTTGGATGGCCTGTGATTAATAGCCACTGTGCCATGGTTGTATTTGGATAATGCCTAGCCTGGACTTGAACACAAATATCAGAAAGAGAAAAAGAACTGTAGCCCATTCAATTCAGTCTACATGAGTACTCTGCGACCATGGAATTAACCAAGCCAAGACAGCAAAAGGTCAGAAGCAAATTCAGCAAAGTTTTTTCAGTCATGACTTTGAACACTTTACAAATTGTTTCAGTCATGACCATGGATTACAACAGTTATCTTGGCTTGCTCAATGTGGACTCTACCAAAGAATGAAATTCAGGGCTCCATCATGTGCCAAGAAAATCGGTTGAATCCAGCAAGACAGCAATGGCTGTGATTGAGAATGCATTTGGGCAATCCCAAATTTAATAAAACAGCACCACAGCAGAAGACAGGAAGTGAATTCAGCAAATTTTTCAATTGAGCATTCCATCAAACAACTGGTGACCAGGAGCCCCTGCAGATAGTGCAGGTTGTATTCCGAATGGAAATATGGGTTTTGGCATAAGAAGACAAGAAAGAAGAAAGCAGAAGGGCGGAACAGAGCCTAGACTCAATTCCATCTTGCCATTCGCTGTAACCGTGAGTGCGCTCACACAGTCAGTCACAAATCAGCCATGACCACAGTGTTTGCCCGGACTGTGCCACAATTTGAAAACATTCATCATGCAAAATCAGATCGTGTTATGCATCCAAAAGAAGAATGAAGAAATCCCAGGCAAAACTCAAGTTGTCTATTTGGCCATGACAGAGTTTGGAGAAGTTGAGATACAGAAACTTACGGGCCATGGCAATTATCTTCAGTCAACAAATCCACAAGATGGAAGGTGGAAGAAGAAAACTGAGATGAAGCGTGAAGTCTCAGTCTATCTCTCTCAATGGGTTCAATTTGGGCTCTCGATTTCTTTCTCTCTCTGTCTTTCTCCCTCTTTTCTGATTTCTTTCTCTCTCTTTCAGTTTTCTCTCTCTCTCCCACTCTCTGTCTCACTTGGTCTCCTTTTCCCTCTTTTCTCTCTCTTTTTTCTTTCTCTCCCGGTCTATCTCTTTTCTCTCTTTTCTTTCTCTCAATTTTCTCTCTCTCTCTCGGTCTCTCTCTCTCGCCCAGTCTCTCTTTTCTCTCTCCCTCCCGGTTTCTGTCTCTCCCGCTCTCTGTCTCTCCCGTTCTCTCTCTTTTCTCTCTCTCTCCCGGTCTTTCTATTTTTTCTCTTTTCTCTCTCTCTCCCGGTCTTTCTCTCTTTTCTCTCTCTCTTTTCTCTCTCCCTCCCGGTCTCTCTCTCTCTTTCTCGCTGTTTTTTCCCTCTTTCACCGCTCTCTCACTCTCTCTTTTCTCTCTCTCTCACGGTCTCTCTTTCACTTTTCTCTCTCTCTGTTTCTTTTTTTTCTTTCCTTTTCTCTCTCGGTCTCTCTCCCTCTTTCTCGATCCTTCTCTCCCTTTCTCCCAATTTTTTTTCTTTCTCTCGGTCTCTCTTTTTTTTTAGTTAAAAAAACACTCTCGGTCTCCCTTTCTCTTTGTTGGTTTGAGCAAAAAAAAAAAAATCCTGTTTGGCTTCCTTACCCACGGTCACTGCTATTCCTAAGTGGAGCCCGCTATTTGATGCCAGCACATAGAACAGGGAGGCCCAAAATCAATTAATGGTCTAAAATTGGGAATTCCCCCTCAATTACTATTGGTCATTCCTCCCACAATTACTGTTAACCGCTTTTCATTTCCCACGGTCATTGCAAACTTGAACTAGTGAAGCTCATTGCCGAATCCCCTCAAGCTCAGGTAGTTGACGCGTCACCCTCCTTCCCACGCGTCACCCTCCTTGATCAAGTCTCGATGGATTCGTCCTTCTTCATCTACGGTCTCTTAATTTTAAGCAATGGAATCCATAACATGATCATCTTTTGTTTGAAATTCTCATGATGGGTCCACTTGGAGTAATTTACCAAAGAAATAATCCTATTTTTAGGGTATTTCGAGGGAAATTATACAAAAAAAAAAAGATGCGGAGTCTCTTTCCAAATCAACTTTGGGTCAAACTTTGATTTCAAACCAATGTCCCAAATTATTTTTCATCAAAACTCATAAAAGCTAATCTCTTTTAAAATTGCATCTCATTTTAAATTATGTCAAGCTAAGTCAAAACCCAAACTTTGATTTTTGAAAATGAACCAAAAATCCATGAAGATCCAAACCTAAATCCATTTTCTCTAAAACTTTTGAATTTCTTAAAACCCCAGGGATTCTTTTTATGGGTGTTCCCCACATCCCCACAGAAACGTCACTCTGGATATCTGTGAAAAATAGGTCAAAAGAAAATCAAATTCATTTCCAAAATCCAATCAAAATTCATAAACTTCTGAATTTTCTAAATACCTAAGGGATTCCTTTATGGGTGTTCCCCACAGTCCCCACGGAGATGCTAATTTTGATATCCGTGAAAATAGGCAAAGAAATTCAGATTTCTTATGCCTTTTCAAAATTCCGTCGTCAAACCCTTCATGGTTTTTATCAAAATTTTCAAATCCCAAGTTTAGGCCTATAACCTACCTTGACAAATTGTCTTTTCATCAAGCCATCCATCATTCCCACAGATCGGCTATTTCGAGGCACAATGATTATTATTCTATAATCATTGCACCTCGAGGGGGCACTTGTTGACCCATAAAATTTTGCAAACAATGTAGCTAAGGCATTACAAGTTTTGGATTATAAATTTCTAGAATTGTCAAAGTACTTGAGCCTCATCTCAGTTCAAATCAGTTTCGGAGACTCTTTGCCGGCTCTTTGGGAACCACTGCGGGACTTGACACTTCCACATGTTGCAGCGAGCTCCTATTCAATGAAATACTTTCAAGTATATTTAAAGACTATTTCTTAAAGATTCAGAGCATTTGGACGTTATTTGGATCCAAACTTGGTTCAAATGATTGTATACTATGCTCTGTGGATCCCTGTGCAGAGTGATATCCCATGAAGATCAAGGAAGCTGGAACTCTCAGAGGAAGTTCAAATTTCAGGCTGAACAGACATCATCAAACTCAAAAGTTACAAGCATGTCAACCTGAAGTCAGTTCCCCCCCAAGCCAGGGGGTCACTGACCAAAGTCCTGCTTCCCGATGTCCAAAACTGATGAAATTTGGACGTGAAGTTTCAGTCATGCCCAGAAGATACTTTGCAAATTTTCAAGACGAAAAGACTCTGTTTGGCCTAAATTTCATTACATATCAGCTTAGAGGACAGTAATCCTGAATTTGGGGGCCATCGGCTAAGATCTTACTTCCAGAAGGCCAAAGCAGATAAAATTTGGAACAAATGCTCAAAGAATGCCCTAAGTTATTCTCCCAAAGTTTCAAGTCAAGGGGAGGCTGTTCGGATAGAAAACAGGCTAACTATCTCAACGTGGAGTGAATAGTGACCTAACACATGCAATGAATAGGCTACTGTTCCTACTTCCTCAACTCCAAATTGTATGAAATTTGGATGAATACTCCAAAATATTCTTGACATCAATCCCTCCAAGTTTCAAATCAAACCGAGGTCATTTAGGCTTCAAACAGCTGAAACAAGGGCCCACTGTCATAAAAAAGTCAACTGGAGAGTTGACCAAGTTCAGATGGTCAAAAAAAGCTGAACCTTCTGTGACACACTCAAAATAGTATCAAGAAGTATTCCTCCAAGTTTCGTGGAGATTGGACGTCGTTTGGACCCCATACAGGCGGAAACAAGCCACATATGCAAAAGTTCAAGAATGGGCCTTGGGAGTGACCGGGGCCCACAAACAAAAGGAGTTGACTAAGTTTAGGTGGTCAAACAGAGCTAAAACTTCTGTGACACACTCAAAATAGTGTCAAGAACTGTTCCTCCAAGTTTCATGGCGATTGGACGTCGTTTGGACCCCGAACAGGCGGAAACAAGCCACTTATGCAAAAGTTCAAGAATGGGCCTTGGGAGTGACCGGGGCCCACAAACAAAAGGAGTTGACCAAGTTCAGGTGGTCAAACAGAGCTGAAACTTCTGTGACACATTGAAAAGAGTGTCAAGAAGCATTCCTCCAAGTTTCGTGGCAATTGGACACCGTTTGGGCCCCGAACAGGAGGAAACAAGCCACATATGCAAAAATTCAAGAATGGGCCTTGGGAGTGACTGGGGCCCAAAAACAAAAGAAGTTGACCAAGTTCAGGTGGTCAAACAGAGCTGAAACTTTTATGACACACTCAAAATAGTGTCAAGAAGCATTCCTCCAAGTTTCGTGGCGATTGGATACCGTTTGGACCCCGAACAGGCGGAAACAAGCCATATATGCAAAAATCCAAGAATGGGCCTTGGGAGTGACCGGGGCCCAGAAACAAAAGTAGTTGACCATGTTTAGGTAGTCAAACAGAGCTGAAACTTCTATGAAACACTTAAAATAGTGTCAAGCAGTATCTCTCCAAGTTTCGTGATGATTGGACATCATTCGGGCCTCAAACAGTTGAAAATAGATCGCATATGCAATGTTCCAAAAGTGGGCCTTGTCCGTGACCGGGGCCCAATTAATGAAAAGGTTGACCAACTTCCCGAAGTCAAAACGGGCTGAAATTTTTATGACATGTAGAAAATAGTGTCAAGAAGCATCCCTCCAAGTTTTGTGGCAATTGGACTTTGTTTGGGCCCAAAACAGATGAAAATGGCCCATATATGCGAAAACCCAAAATTGGGCCTCATCCGTGACCCAGCCTGCGGTCACGGACCTTCAAAAGATGTTTCCCACGATTTTGGGTGGTTTCCCTCCACTCCTCTTTAAAATCCGACTCCCCACAACTGCTATTAACTCCCCAAAACTGCACAAAACTGATTGAGAGTCTATAAAAAGAGCAAATTTTGAAGGAACAAGGGGGAACACATACACAAAGAAGAAAAGAGAAGAAATAAAAGAAAGAAGCACTTAAAGCAACAAAGAAGCAAACTCCAGCAGCACTTCCACGACCATTCCCACCTTCTTTTCTTAGTTTTGAAGGTGAGCAAGAAAATTCAGAAGGAGAGAAGGAAGTGGAATGGCCAAAGTCCATACTATGTTCGTACGACGCCAATTTTTGAGAGGATGACATTGTCACCTCTGTTTCTCTTATTCGTAGGGCTTCTTAGCCATTGCAAGAGTTGTGAAAGAAGTCTCTCTAGGCCTCATTTTGTTCCTTGAAAATGATAGGTTCAAAATGACACAACTCCGGTTTCAAATTTGCCTATTTCGAACTTGAAACAAAAACGCAGTCTGCAAGCACGAATGATGAGTTACAGCGGTTTCAATTGATTCCATGGTTAAATGTGATCTTCTTGATGGTTGTCTACCGCTCCAAAGTCATGAAAATGGAGTTCCAACACTTGAAAGAAGTTCCAAGAAAGAACCAGCGCGAACAGCATAAAAAAACGGAGGCAAACAGTGGCTTCACGGCCATTGTCTGTCAGTGACCGTGACCCACAGTCACTGGCAGGTTCCAGTGACCGTGGGTGAGTCACGGTCACTGGAAGGCCCCAGTGACCGTGGGTGAGTCACGGTCACTGAAAGGCCCCAGTGACCGTGGGTGAGTCACGGTCACTGGAATGGGGTAGTGACCGCGGGTCACAGTCTCTCCCTATTTTTTCCTCTTTTTCACATTTTCTTCCACCTTATGTATATTTTTTGGTGTTTTCCAAATTGAGATCACATCTAAGACTTGAGGGAGGGGTTGTAAACTTTCAAAATGTATGTAAATAACCTGCATCCCCGCAGTCAGAGCACTTGAACCCATGTAAACAAAAGGGAAATTAATGATGAACTGTAATTATTTCCCATTCTTCTTAACGCTTAAAGTGCGTGAATGTCGGACCTTGATTCCGTAATTCATTTCCACGCTTACTTTTTAAGTGCGATCAGAGCCGGGTCGGAGTGTTACAAGTTTCGCGTATGGTTGTCTGCACGCGTGAATGATCCCTTGTGTACATATACTTGGACTAGGTTTAAGTGTGCGTGCATGGGAGTACGTATGTCACTGGTTAGGATTTTACGAACCCCGATTTTTGGGCTCGGGTTGTGACAATTGCACTGCATGCACCCTTTTTCTCTTGCTTGCTCTTGGCATGCTTGGTGTTAGGATTGCATCTCTGAGATTGTTTGGTCCAAAGAACAGCTAAGTTGAGGAAAGAGTTTGTTTAAGGTAAGTATAAGCACAGTATGTATGAACACATGTTAGTACACGCTGATTGTTATATTTCTTCTATTCTTTCTCTCAAGTGTGTTGTGTTTTAACAGCCATCTAGACGTATATAAACATGCTACATGTCGGTTTCGAAAATGGAGATATTGTAGTATAGTCGTTCTGATCTGCATAGAACTCTGTTACCCTACCGATCGGGACTGGTATCCGACCGATCGGACACTTCCAGAACCAAAATCCGACCGATCGGGTTTTAGAGCCGACCGGTAGGCCCTGAAGCACTGTTGCTTTAGGAGATTCAGTGTTCAACTGAATCCTAATCTTGCTCATTCCTCTTCTCTTGTTTCCTTAACACCCAGAGGACCTTTCTATGCTACCTTTTGGTCTTTCTGCTATGTAACGAATTGGAGAAAAGATTGGGTTAATGATGTGCCCTAAAAGACCTTCACCTGGAACTTCTCAACCACATAAATTGCCCAACGGACTACCTTAAACAACATGAATGGTCTTACAGGCTGTGATGCATCCATACGTGTTGTCCAATTGTTAAGCACCTCTCCATGGGTGTTGGTTTAAGGGACTTCGATACACGTTGATTGCTTCAGTGCAACACCCATGAAATGAACAACTGTGTATCGAATAAATGATGAGTCTTTAAAAATGCATATTTTCATACACATTTTGACCCATTTTAAGGACTTATTAACTTGAAAGAGCCTCATTTAGTTTGATATCATGGGTTAATTCATTTTAAATTCATCTTTATATTTTTCTGCATAAATTGGTTAAAAATCACACTTTTTGCATAAATTCATGAAACCTGTTATTTTTGGAAAGTCTATTTTTGGAAAGTTTTGTGAAAATAATTTTTCTCATGAAATAAATTGAATTCTCATCATCATTAGTTCATTCATATAAAATCATGAAGAATGATGTACATTTTTATTATCATTTCATGAGAAATGGGCCCACAGTCATGCACATGTGATGTTAGGGGTAAAATTGTCTTTTCACATGAATTTACATCTGTTTTGTAGGAAATTGATTATATGGGTCCCATTTGTAAAGAATTGAGGCAAGGAATTGATTTTCAAGAGAAAGGAGAGCAGAATTGAAGAGAAAAGGAAATTGGAAGGAATTGCAAAAAGTCGGCATCATGGTCCCACACACACATGCACATGTGTGGGGCACACTTGTAAAACATCCAAGATGGGGTCCATTTAATTGTTGCACATTTTTAAGGGATTTTGAAGAGAATTTGAAGAATATCTCATTAAAGATGGACAAGGAAAGCCACATAAGAGTTCTTTTTTGAGAAGGAGAAGATTTAATTGAAAAAAAAAATGAAAAAAAAATCCAAGCAAGCTATTCCACGTCCAAAAGAGGATTTTGGATCAGATTTTGGTTGAAAAAGAAAAGAAAAAAAAAATCAAGAGGGTTATCTTTAAAGATTTCTTCAAGTTTGGAGTCAACAAGGAGAACTTTCCAAAAAAAGGAAAGTTGACGATGCAAAGGGATAAAAGGGGAAGTTCTACACCTCATGTGGCCAAGTTTGATTCTAAGAGAGGATTCTTATCCCTATTTTATCTCTCAAAAGATCTCAATGCAAGGTGGCAAAGACAAAGAAGGAAAGGAGCATCCAAGAGGGACTTCTAGACAATACAAGCAAGGAAAGAAGAGAAAAATAAAAAGAAAAAAAATCCCCAAGGATATTGCACGTCCAAAGCATTGGTTGGAGCCCTTTTTCTTTCAATTTTTTTAATTATTTTTAAGATTTTAAAGTTTGAGAAGGAGTAGGACTTGAAAAAGTATAAATAGGATACCCTTCTCCCATATTCTTCATGGAAGAATTACCCACCTCCCACCTCTAGATTTCTTCATCCATCTATCCCTCTCTTGTCTCTACATCTCAAGTCATCAAGGAGGCTTAGCCCTAAAGCCACACCACCAACCTTGAAGTGTCAACTAGAAGGAGGAATTCTCATCCATCCTAGTATGTAATTGTTTGCTTTTTATTTCCAATCTTTTGTAAAACAATTTCATGCTAGTAAAGTTTGTTTCTTTTCAATTGTTCTTGTCTTTGATTCTGTGGTGTTCATAATTTTAGTCTTGTTTGTGATTGGGTTAATTTTTGTTCTTATTTAAATATTGGGATAGAATTGGAATCACAACTAGTAACCCATCTTAGTAACCTTTTTAATATACTTTGTCTCTTTGGATACATTGTATGTTTGGAGGCAATGCAAGATGGAGTTAAAAAGGTTTGAGTGAAAAAAGATTAGAGGCCAATTCTGAAATTTATTTCTACATGGAATGGAAATTTGTTATTCTCACTTAGATTGACGACCTAAGATGAAGAATAAGACCTTAAGACAACACTGCTAATCTATTTTAGCCCAAATTAAGATAAGAAATTGAAAGAGCAATCTACCGCTTTTGACTTCTTGTTATTACCACCTTTGACTTTCGTGTTATTACCGCCTTTGACTTCCTGCAATTTTATGTTATTTTCTGCACTTTTGTTATTTTCTTGTTATATTCACATGGATTTTAAGTTTTGTTTTTGCATAGTTTGATGGTTGGATTAGGAATCATTGCATCTATTTTTATGTCATAAGATTTTGTGCATATTTAAGTTGATGAAAATTAAGCCTTCAGATCTGAATCTAATGATTAAATTCGGACTCAATATATAAACAGCATAACTTAATAGTTTCAGCAAACTGTAGAAACAGTTTTTGACAAAAAGTTCGAAGTGGGTAGACCAGTCAAATCACAATATTTTTCTTTGAAACTTGGCAATATTAAAGTTTAGGATATGGTCTTTCATTCCCCGAAATTTCAGATCAAAATAATTTCGGAAGCCTTGTGAACCAGAGGCTTAAACTTTGCCAATCAGTCAACCTGAATCAGAATTTCTGCACAAGATTTTTGCAAATTTGCCATATTCATGCATTCATAACTTTTTCGTTTTAGATTTTTTTTTTTTACTTCCGTTTTTTTTTGTTAGTTTCTTGCATCAGTAGAGCATGAATTCAGCCATTAAATTTAAATTTAGGATGCATTAGAATAGTTCAAATCATGCATAAAATTTGCATCAACATACTAGTTTTTCGTACTTAGAATTTTTCAGCATCTCATGGCATGCATTGCATTATTAATTTTACTAACTTTCTAATTTTAAATTTGTTTCTAGTTTTATGTTTTTGATTGTTTTAGTTAATTTTCAGAATTAAATATCTTTCTAAACTTATTTTAATTGAAGGTTTTAAATTGAAAAGTTTACTAGTTTTGGAAATTCTAACCTAGGAAAGTTTCTAACTTTTGTTTATTTTGTTTCTAACATTGTTTAGTTTAGTTAGTTTCTAATTTTAGTTTTTATTTTTGGAAGTTCTAACTTGTGTTTTAGTTTTGCAGCAACTTTAGTTTTATTTTAGGAATTTTAGATTTAGGAAAGTTTCTTTCATTGGTTTGTAACTAATTTAATTTTGGTAAGTAGGACACTTGTATTTGTTAGATTTTAATTAGGTCAGTTTTAGATTTTTATTTTAAGGCAAGTCAAGTTAAAAAAGGAACCTTAAAACACATTGCCCCCTGAGGATCGACCTGGTCTCACCAGTTTTATTACTACATCGCGGTTCTGCACTTGGAACTCACGAACAATAAATTAAAACTACATCATCATGCACGGTTAGTAACATTGGACAACTAGCTTAGGCTTGGCTAGTAAACAACTTTGATTTAAGGTAATGACTTGACTTGCATTGCATACTGATTCCGATTATTGCCTTCCATGCTTTTATTCTTGTTTTGACTTGTAATTGTTCGTTTGTAATGTTATTGCAAGACTTGAGTTGAGTGATTGATTCTCGTGTGATGTATGCACTGTATTACCTGCTTGTGTGATATGATATAATACATGTACTGTATTGTACTGCACTGTTTGACCGATTGACTGGCATTGATTGACGTGCATCATATAATATGACTGATTTTGTTTGTTTGGCTCTACTCAGCCTCAGCCTCAGGATACCCGACGGGGTTGACTTTGGCGTAGACTGTTTGTTGCCTTTGCAGAGTGCTCCTGTCCTGGGATTCAAAACCTCGGAAAATAGAGACCCATTCGTACCCTGGCCCGGTCGATGGTGTTCTCGTCCTGACTGCTCTCGATAAGGAGAATATGACAAATGTAGTAGCCACCTATCCAGTTTATCTGTTTGTGATTCTGGAAGCATGCTTATTGATATGCACGACCTGCCTAGTAAACGCACATGTCCTCTATGCATGGTTAATTGTTAACAGTTCTGCTAGATACAACGTGTGTTAATTTATTGTTGCTTATGCTTTGCTGAATCATTGTATTCATAAGTCGTTCTTGATGTTGCAGGCCCAGATCCCTCCACCGACCCCTCGCCGGTTGGCCCGGCTCCGGAAGGGACCCATGAGGCCCAGTCAGGACTGTTGACCTATAAAAATTGCAAATACTGCAGCGAAGACACCTCATCTCAGCTTAATTTAGGCTACAGAGGTTATTTGCAGATCCTAGGGAATCACTGTGAGAACCGGCATTCCATGAAGATCAAGGTAGCTGGAACTCTCAGAGGAAGTTCAAATTTTGGGTCGAACAGACATCATCAAACTCAAAAGCCACAAGCATGTCAGTCTGAAGTCAGTTCCTCCCCAAGCTAGGGGGTCACTGACCAAACTCCTACTTCCCGATGTCCAAAATTAATGAAATTTAGATGTGAAGCTTCAGTCATGCTTAGAAGATACTTTGCAAATTTTCAAGATGAAAAGACTCTGTTTGGCCTAAATTTCATTACATGTCAGCTTAGAGGACAGTAATCCCGAATTTGGGGGTCATCGGCTAAGATCTTACTTCCAGAAGGCCAAAGCAGATAAAATTTGGAACAAATGCTCAAAGAATGTGCCAAGTTATTCTCCCAAAGTTTCAAGTCAAGGGGAGGCTGTTCGGATAGAAAATAGGCTAACTATCTCAATGTGGAGTGAATAGTGACCTAACGCATGCAATGAATAGGTCACTGTTCGAAATCCTACTTCCTCAAATCCAAACTGCATGAAATTTGGATGAATACTCCAAGATGTTCTTGATGTCAGTCCCTCTAAGTTTCAAATCAAATCGGGGTCATTTGGGCTTCAAACAGCTGAAACAAGGGCCCACTACCATAAAAAAGTCAACTGGAGAGTTGACCAAGTTCAGATGGTCAAACAAAGCTGAAACTTCTGTGACACACTCAAAATAGTGTCAAGAAGTGTTCCTCCAAGTTTCGTGGCGATTGGACGTCGTTTGGACCCCGAACAGGCGGAAACAAGCCACATATGCAAAAGTTCAAGAATGGGCCTTGAGAGTGACCGGGGCCCACAAACAAAAGGAGTTGACCAAGTTCAAGTGGTCAAACAGAGCTAAAACTTCTGTAAAAACACTCAAAATAGTGTCAAGAAGTGTTCCTCCAAGTTTCGTGGCGATTGGACGTCGTTTGGACCCCAAATAGGCGGAAACAAGCCATATATGCAAAAGTTCAAGAATGGGCCTTGAGAGTGACCGGGGCCCACAAACAAAAGGAGTTGACCAAGTTCAGGTGGTCAAACAGAGCTGAAACTTTTGTGACACATTCAAAATACTGTTAAGAGGCATCCCTTCAAGTTTTGTGGCGATTGGACACCGTTCGGACCCTAAACAGGCGGAAACAAGCCACATATGCAAAAATCCAATAATGGGCCTTGGGAGTGACCGGGGCCCACAAATAAAAGGAGTTGACCAAGTTCAGGTGGTCAAACAGAGCTGAAACTTCTGTTACGCACTCGAAATAGTGTCAAAAAGCATCCCTCCAAGTTTCGTGGCGATTGGACACCGTTTGGGCCCCGAACAGGCGGAAACAAGCCATATATGCAAAAATCCAATAATGGGCCTTGGGAGTGACCGGGGCCCACATACAAAAGGAGTTGACCAAGTTCAGGTGGTCAACCAGAGCTAAAACTTCTGTGATACACTCAAAATAGTTTCAAGAAGTGTTCCTCCAAGTTTCGTGGCGATTGGACGTCGTTTGGACCCCGAACAGGCGGAAACAAGCCATATATGCAAAAGTTCAAGAATGGGCCTTGAGAGTGACCGGGGCCCACAAACAAAAGGAGTTGACCAAGTTCAGGTGGTCAAACAGAGCTGAAACCTCTGTGACACACTCAAAATAGTGTCAAGAAGTGTTCCTCCAAGTTTCGTGGCGATTGGATGTCGTTTGGACCCCAAACAGGCGGAAACAAACCACATATGCAAAAGTTCAAGAATGGGCCTTGAGAGTGACCGGGGCCCACAAACAAAAGGAGTTGACCAAGTTTAGGTTGTCAAACAGAGCTGAAACTTCTGTGAAACACTCAAAATAGTGTCAAGAAGCATCCCACCAGGTTTCGTGGTGATTGGACACCGTTTGGGCCCTAAACAGGCGGAAACAAGCCACATATGCAAAAATCCAATAGTGGGCCTTGGGAGTGACCGGGGCCCACAAACAAAAGGAGTTGACCAAGTTCAGGTTGTCAAACAGAGCTGAAACTTCTGTGACACACTCAAAATAGTGTCAAGAAGTGTTCCTCCAAGTTTCGTGGCGATTGGACGTCGTTTGGACCCCGAACAAGTGGAAACAAGCCACATATGCAAAAATCCAAGAATGGGCCTTAGGAGTGACCGGGGCCCACAAACAAAAGGAGTTGACCAAGTTTAGGTGGTCAAACAGAGCTGAAACTTCTGTGACACACTCAGAATAGTGTCAAGAAGTGTTCCTCTAAGTTTCGTGGCGATTGAACGTCGTTTGGACCCCGAACAGGTGGAAACAAGCCACATATGCAAAATTTCAAGAATGGGCCCTGAGAGTGACCGGGGCCCACAAACAAAAGGAGTTGACCAAGTTCAGGTGGTCAAATAGAGCTGTAACTTCTGTGACACACTCAAAATAGTGTCAAAAAGCATTCCTCCAAGTTCTGTAGCGATTGGGCACCGTTTGGATCCCGAACAGGCGGAAACAAGCCACATATGCAAAAATCCAAGAATGGGCCTTAGGAGTGACCGGGGCCCACAAACAAAAGGAGTTGACCAAGTTCAGGTTGTCAAACAGAGCTGAAACTTCTGTGACACACTCAAAATAGTGTCAAGAAGCATCCCTTCAAGTTTCGTGGCGATTGGACACCGTTTGGGCCCTAAACAGGCGGAATCAAGCCACATATGCAAAAATCCAATAATGGGCCTTAGGAGTGACCAGGGCCCACAAACAAAAGGAGTTGACCAAGTTCAGGTGGTCAAACAGAGCTGAAACTTTTGTGACATACTCAAAATAGTGTCAAAAATCATCCCTCCAAGTTTCGTGGCGGTTGGATACCGTTTGGGCCCCTAAACAGGCGGAAACAAGCCACATGCAAAAATCCAATAATGGGCCTTGGGAGTGACTGGGGCCCACAAACAAAAGGAGTTGACCAAGTTCAGGTGGTCAAATAGAGCTGAAACTTCTATGAAACACTTAAAATGGTGTCAAACAACTTCTCTCCAAGTTTTGTGATGATTGGACATCATTCGGGCCTCAAACAATGGAAAATAGACCGCATATGCAATGTTCCAAAAGTGGGCCTTGTCCGTGACCGGGGCCCAATTAATGAAAAGGTTGACCAACTTCCTGAAGTCAAAACAGGCTGAAATTTTTATGGCATGTAAAAAATAGTGTCAATAAGCATCCCTCCAAGTTTTGTGGCAATCAGACTTCGTTTGAGCCCAAAACAGATGAAAATGGGCCACATACGCGAAAACCCGAAATTGGGCCTCATCCGTGACCCAGCCTGCGGTCACGAACCTTCAAAAGATGTTTCCCACGATTTTGGGTAGTTTCCCTCCACTCCTCTTCGAAATCCAACTCCCCACAGCTGCTATTAACTCCCCAAAACTGCACAAAACTGATTGGGAGTCTATAAAAGCTTCAAATTTTGAAGGAATGGGAGAGAGACACATACACAAGGAAGAAAAGAGAAGAAATCAAAGAAAGAAGCACTTAAAGCAACAAAGAAGCAAACTCCAGCAGCACTTCCACGACCATTCCCACCTTCTTTTCTTAGTTTTGAAGGTGAGCAAGAAAATTCAGAAGGAGAGAAGGAAGTGGAATGGCCAAAGTCCATACTATGTTCGTACGACGCCAATTTTTAAGAGGATGACATTGTCACCTCTGTTTCTCTTATTCGTAGGGCTTCTTAGCTATTGCAAGAGTTGTGAAAGAAGTCTCTCTAGGCCTCATTTTGTTCCTTGAAAATGATAGGTTCAAAATGACACAACTCCGGCTTCAAATTTGCCTATTTCGGACTTGAAACAAAAACGCAGTCCGCAAGCACGAATGATGAGTTACAGCGGTTTCAATTGATTCCATGGTTAAATGTGATCTTCTTGATGGTTGTCCACCGCTCCAAAGTCATGAGAATGGAGTTCCAACACTTGAAAGAAGTTCCAAGAAAGAACCAACGCGAACAGCAAAAAAAATGGAGGCAAACAGTGGCTTCACGGCCATTATCTGTTAGTGACCGTGACCCACGGTCACTAGTAGGTTCCAGTGACCGTGGGTGAGTCACGGTCACTGGAAAGCCCCAGTGACCATGGGTGAGTTATGGTCACTGGAAGGCCCCAGTGACCGTGAGTGAGTCACGGTCACTGGAAGGCCCCAGTGACCGTGGGTGAGTCACGGTCACTGGAATGGGGCAGTGACCGCGGGTCACGGTCACCCCCCATTTTTTTCCCTTTTTCACATTTTCTTCCACCTTATGTACATCTTCTTGTATTTTCCAAATTGAGATCACATCTAAGACTTAAGGGAGGGGTTGTAATCTTTCAAAATGTATGTAAACAACTTGCATCCCCGCGGTCAGGGCACTTGAACCCATGTAAACAAAAGGGAAATTAATGATGAACTGTAATTATTTCCCATTCTTCTTAACGCTTAAAGTGCGCGAATGTCGGACCTTGATTCTGTAATTCATTTCCACGCCTACATTTTTAAGCGCGATCAAGGACTAAATAAGTGGAGGTGATCCCTCCATTGGAGTGCGACTTTGCATTGCATCAGTCTCCTATCTTCCATTTTGTATTAGGGTTTTGTTTTTTTCATGTACATCTTATCGTTTTAATTGTCTCTAAGAAACTGTCTCTCCATTTTGGATTGTATACTTTTGAAATTAATATTAGTTAGTCCTGTATTGTTATATATCCTTTTTCTTTGCTTGTAATGATACGTGCAACTTTCGCGTATACTTGGTTTGCACGTGTGAACATCTTTTGTGTGCGTATACTTAGGCAAGGTCTGGGTATACATGCACGGGAGTATGTGTGTCACTGGTTACATTTTGACTAACCCCCGATTTTGGGGCTCGAGTTGTGACATTCGTATTGTATGATATCAGATCATTGGTTGTGCTAGTTCCTAAGCATGTAGGCACATAAGACGTGGTGAGGTTACACGTTCAAATATTTGACCTTCTAGTCTGATATTTGATTTGTTTGGGTTATGTAGTGGGATACGTTTTGTGTTGCCGATTAACTCTCGAGTTTTGGCAGGCTATGGCATTCGAATTTGGTACTAACAACAACAATCATGGAGATAACGAGAGTGGTTTAACAGGTCCACAATAGCCTTCGAACCAGGATGATCGCTTCCTCGCAATGCTACAAGCCATCCATTCTCTGCAGGCATAAGTAGTCTCCCTTATAGATCGGCAAAGCCAAGCATCAAGTCCATCGCATGTAGAACAATAGGTGGTCTTCCAACCTAAAGAGAGCGATCCTAATGCGTTATATGATAAATTCCGGGAGCGTGGTGCTACTGGATTTTATGGAAATGAAGATGCGTTGAAAACAGAGCAATGGTTAGAGCATACTGGGGATCTTTTTGATACAATTGTTTGCACCAATAGGCAGTAGGTTATGCTCACAGCGTTAATATTCTAGGATGTGGCCAAGACGTGGTGGAAGAGTGTAAGCGATTCTTATAAAGACATGCCCAATGCGACGGTGTGGGAGACATTCAAGAAACAATTCAGAAAGAAGTTCATCCTAGCCCATGTGCAATGGGCGAAGGAAGTTGAGTTCTTGTCCCTACAGCAGCAACAGATGACGGTGGCTGAATATGTACATCAGTTTACGGAGCTGTCCCATTTTGCAGAGGACATGATTAATACAGAAGAAAAGAAGGTGAACCATTTCATTAACGGCCTGAACCCTAGATACACGAACCATGTCACAGCCTTCCAAAGACCAGTTACCTTTGATGACGTGGTGGACAGAGCTTATGCCCCCGAGGCTAATTTTCAAGCAAAAAGAGTTGCAGACCTTAAGAGAAATGCATCATTTGGGTCCAAGGGGCAAGTACAGAAGAAACTGAAAGGAAGATAAGGAACTTCCAGTTCAGCTGGAATCAGATGTGAGCATTGTGGCCGAGGACACCCGATAGACCAATGCTGGAAGAAAACCAGAGCCTGTTTAGGCTGTGGTTATATGGAGCATAAAGTGGCTCAATGCCAAGAGTCCAAGTTTTCCCAGCAATCCAGGCCTACTGCTTCCATAACCCCAAGTAAGCCCTAGCAACCTCACTAAGGCTAGAAGCCGTAGCGCCAGACTACACATGTATATGCCACCACTCATGAAAGTGTGGAGGATGCGAATGTAGTGGAATGTACAGTTCTGATTTCTCAAGTAGCAGCGCTCGCACTATTTGATTCGGGGTCTACATGCTCATACATAGCACCCTATTTTGCTGACCGGTTATGGTAGCCGCCTGCACTGCTACCATGTGTGTTGGTGGTGTCCACTCTCATTGGCAAAAGAGTGGAGTGTAGTGTCTACTATCCCCAGTGCGATGTGCGGATTGAAGGGCGTCAACTTCCAGTTGACCTCATCTCGTTGTCGATGCTAGACTTCGACATAATCCTTGGAATGGATTGATTGGCGAGATATCGTGCCTGTGTGAATTGTTATAACAGGACGATTTATTTTGATCTTGGGAATGGGTTTCATTTTGGAGGCAATCAGAAGAAATGCCCTAGACGTGTTATCTCCGCATGTAAGGTGGATCGACTGATACTCAAAGGGTTTGAAAGCTTCATTGTCTTTATTTCAGAGAAGAAGAGTTCGAAGCAACTTGGAGAGCTTCCGGTGGTGTGTGACTTTCCGTATGTGTTTCCAGATGATGTACCTGAGTTACCGCCTTCGTGGGAGGTAGAATTTGCGAATGATCTTGTGCCCGGTACCTCACCGATTAGTAAAGCGCCCTATGATATGGCCCCAATAGAGTTGTTAGAATTGAAGAAGCAATTACATGATCTTTTGGATAAGGGCTTCATCTGCCCAAGTGTGTCACCGTGGGGAGCTCCGGTGTTGTTTATCAAGAAGAAGGACGGCATCTTTCGGATGTGTATCTATTACCAGTAGTTGAATAAGGTTACCATAAAGAATAAATATCCCCTGCCACATATTGACGAGTTGTTTGATCGACTGCAAGGTGCCGCATATTTCTCCAAGAATGATTTAAGGTCAGGGTATCACCAGCTAAGGGTGAAAGAAGAGGACATCCCCAAAACTTCCTTCAGGACTTGGTATGGTCATTACGAATTCCTCGTGATGCCTTTCAGATTAACCAATGCATCTACCACTTTTATGGCTTTGATGAATAGGATTTTTGTTCCTTTCCTAGATCAATTCGTTGTTGTTTTCATTGATGATATCCTAGTTTACTCTAAGAAAGCGGAGGAGCATACAAGTCATTTGAGGAAAGCTTTGCCATTGTTGCGAGAACATCGATTATATGTCACGTTGTCAAAATGTGATTTCTAGCTAGAGCAGGTAGCATTTCTTGGACATATCATTTCACGAGAAGGATTGGCAGTGGACCCAGCAAAAGTTAAGGCAGTTGTTAATTGGCCCAGTCCGAAGTTTGTGACAGAGATTAGGAGTTTTCTTGGACTCGCGGGGTATTACTGACGATTTGTTCAGGACTTCGCCAAGATATCTACTCCATTGACCAAGCTAACTCGGAAGAATGTTCCTTTCCTTTGGACTGATGAATGTGATAATAGTTTCTGCACTTTAAAGGAAAAACTTACTACCGCTCTAATCTTGACTCTACCTGATGGAAGCGAAGGGTTTGTGATTTATTCTGATGCTTCTAGAGTCGGTTTGGGATGTGTCTTAATGCAGCATGGTAAAGTGATTGTGTATGGTTTGAGGCAACTCAAGGGGTATGAGAAGAACTACGCCACCCATGACTTGGAGTTGGCGGCCATCGTGTTTGATTTGAAACTGTGGCAACATTACCTGTATGGTGTGAATTTTGAGGTATATTCAGATCATCATAGTTTACAATATTTGTTCATGCAGCATGAGTTGAATATGAGGCAACGCAGAAGGCTTGAGTTTATTAAAGATTATGATTTCCCCATCAAGTATTATTTGGGTAAAGGAAATGTGGTGGCAGATGCTCTCAGTAGGAAATCAGAGACTCTCCATGCTGTAGAAGGTTTCCATCTATTGATACATCATAAGCCCGTTGAAGTGAGCATAGTGGATAACTGTTTGATGTTGGCCAGTACTCTTGTTTTCCAGCCTGATGTGATTCAGCAGATTAAGGATCGACAGTTCGAAGATCGGGATTGGTACGAATCAAAGATCAACTACAAGACTGACCAGATTTTCTATTAGAGGATGGAGTGCTGTATTTTTGGAACCGGTTGTGCGTTCCGGCAATTGATGGCTTGAAGGAGAGCTTGATGACAAAAGCACATTATGCACGTTATACAATGCACCCTGGAAGTGCAAAGATGTACCGAGCCTTAAAGGACCGGTTTTGGTGGAACAACATGAAGAGAGAAATCGCAGGGTTTGTCGCTTAATGCCTGACGTGTCAAAAAGTGAAAGCAGATCATCAGTGGCCTCCGGCTTCATTGCATCCATTGTTATCCCTCAGTGGAAATGGGAGCATATTATGATGGATTTCGTTTCGGGCTTACCTTTAACGAGTAAGAAGAATAACTCTATTTGGGTGATCATGGACAGATTGACAAAGTTAGCCCATTTTATTTCATTCCGGAAAAGAATGACATTCTCGGAGATGGCTAAAAAGTTCATAGATGAGATTGCCAGGTTGCATGGTACGCCTGTATCTATAGTTTCTGACCGTGA
The DNA here is from genome assembly GCA_037013555.1 of Sextonia rubra. Classification (NCBI taxonomy): domain Eukaryota; kingdom Viridiplantae; phylum Streptophyta; class Magnoliopsida; order Laurales; family Lauraceae; genus Sextonia; species Sextonia rubra. The sequence goes on along the minus strand of JASUAD010000013.1, from coordinate 54,915,387 downwards.
TAGCCGTTTTGTTTCATCATTCTAGAAAGCATTTCAAGAAGTCATGGGAACTAAGTTGAGTTTGAGCACGGCGTATCACCCCCAGACAGATGGGCAGTCAAAGCAAATAATTCAGACGTTAGAAAATATGTTACGGGCCAATGTCCTAAGTTTTGAGAGGGAATGGGACTTACATCTCTCCTTGTGCTAATTCGCCTACAATAACAGTTATCATGAGAGTATTGGAATGGCACCATATGAAGCCTAGTATGGATGTAAATGTAGGAGTCCAGTGTGTTGGGAAGAAGCTGGAACCGAAAGTTTTCACGGACCGAATATCATCGTTGAAACAATGGAGAAAGTATAGAAGGCAATTGAGAATTTAAAGGTTGCTCGGTTGAGACAGAAGAGTTATGCAGATACCCGTCAAAGAGCACTAGAATTTCAGGTTGGCGATTTGGTTTTCTTAAAAGTCTCACCGATGAAGGGTACAATACGTTTCGGTCAGAAAGGAAAATTGGCTCCGAGACACATAGGTCCGTGAGATTAAAAGTCGAATTGGAGATTTGGCTTACCGACTAGCCCTTCCATTGGAGTTTTCTGGAGTACATGATGTATTCCATGTGTTTATGATTCGCAAGTACGTTTGAGACCCGACCCATGTTATTCGATATGACAATGTGCAAATCTAGCCAAACGCAACATATGTCGAGTCCGCTCTGTATCGTGGGAACTAGAGAGCAGATCTTGCGCACTGGAACAATTCGGTGGGTTAAAGTACTGTGGGAACATTATGAACCGGATGAAGCCACATGGGAATTGGAGAAACAGATGGCACGACAGTATCCCTATCTGTTTGCATAGGTACGTGTTCATTCCGAGGACGGAATGACTCCTAAGCGGGGGAGGATGTAACACTCCGGCCCAACTTAATCCGGTTTAACGACTAATTAATGTGGTTGTGAGTTATTTTTGAGTAACTGCGTTTTAGGCTTGTTGTTGTATTTTTTTGAGATTCATTTCAGTTCATGAATAGGTAGTTGGGTTGAGTTTAACCTGGGTTAAGTAGACATGAGCCATTTTTCATAATTTTCGATTTTGTATGAGTTTGTCATTCATGCATCATCTTGGTGTCAACACGTGTATTTCAGTACGCTCGTCAACTTTCGTAACTGACTCGTATGTAAACGACGTCATTTGTTTCCGTTGGACCGTTAATTGACTTAAACTGTAATTCTCCCCAACTATTGGACTTTTATGTAAATTGTGCACATCCTTATCTTATATAAGAAGCAAGCCATCGACTTCTCTCTTCTCCTCTTCACTTTTCAACGTCTTCTTTCACTCTCCCTGCTTTTGTCTCTTCTTCCTTTCTTTCTTCTTTTCACAATCAAAGAGAGGGGGAAACTGTATCACTCCAACCCAGCTTAACCTTGTTTAGCGGCTAATGAATGTTGCCTTAGCTGTTAATTGTGTTTTGCTTTTGTTTTGGTTTTGTTGTGGGTATGGATAGGTAGTTGGGTTGAGTTTGACCTGGATTAGGTAGACCAAACCTTTTTTCGTAATTTTAGCTTTTCTAAGACATTATTATTTGCGTATCATCTTGGTGTCAACACGTGTCTTTTGTTGAGCTCGTTAACTTCCATAACTATGTCATTTGTAAAAGATGTTGTATGTTTTCGTTGGACCATGATTTGAGTCAAACTGTAAATGGTTTCTTGCATTTTGACTTTCTTGTAAATTTACCTTTAAGCTTATCTAATATTAGGCCATCTCCACCAACTCTTCTCTCTCACCCTCTTCTCTTCCTTCATGTTGGAGACTCTCTCTCTTCCATGTCAGTTTCTTCTCCCCCAACGATCAAGCCAAGGAAGAGGATTTGTACCCTTGACTCTTGATTTCCTTTCTTGTAGTGAGTTATTAATTTCCTCTCTTGTAGTGAGTTAAGGTAAGCCTTGGATTGGTTTTTCTCTTCTTCTTCTCATCACTTCCTGTGTGTAGGTTCTCATGTTTCTTTCTTTCTTCCTTTCTCTACATGCATGGGGGATTAGGTTTGTATTTGGACGTGAATTGAGCCCAAGGACAACAATTGATGTGTTAGAAATCAATTGAGGGAAGTATAAGCATAAACTTGTATGAACCCATATTGATATATGCTTGAGTTTGAATGATTCTCATGATCTTACATGCAAAGTCTGTTTACAGCCCAATTTGAGCTAATTTCCCTCTCTTGGATGTGTTTTTGCGGTTTGATGTATTTTCAGTTCTTTTGTATTAGATTCAGAAATCGACCCAGCGCATGCACGGCTAAGCCATGAAATGTGCTATGGCTAAGCCGTAAAATGCCCTACGGCTAAGCCGTAAGCCCCACCGTGACCCAGTTGTAGATCAATACAGGGTGCGTCTTAAAAATAACTGAGAGTATGCAAATCAGCAACTCTTTTACGGCCTAACCAAAACCGTGCAGCCTCCTACGGCTAAGCCGTCAACTGTTTTCGGCTAAGCAGTAAGGTCACTCACGGCTGAGCCAGAAGACATGAACAATAAGAAAGATAGGAAAGGAATGGGACGTGTAGGACCTTTGAAGTAGAAGGTAGGCAACCTCAACTTGCCCAACGGAACATGATAATAGGCGTGAATGATCTCGAGGGTTCGAGCGAATCATTCATGTTCGTTATCTAGTTGTTAAGCACCTCCTCATGAGTGTTAGTTTAAGGGACTTCGGTGCACCGGATGATGTAATGCAACACTAGACAACGGTGCATCAGATAACTTAAAACTATATCATCATGCACGGTTAGAATAACTGGATAATTAGATTAGGATTGGATAGTAAATAAACTTGGTTCGATATGACAAGCATTGCTTGCATGGCATCTCGCATTACGATCATTGAGCTCCATTCTTTAACACGCTTGAATTGTTTTCTTTAAATATTGAATGGTTGGTTTCCTAACTATATTTTCTAGCACCTTGAATATGCACGTTTGTTATTGAGCTTGCACGCATAAGACATGTTCTCAAGTATGCATGTATGATATGCTTGTCACGATATACACGATCTACTTAGGGTTTAGTACATGATTGGATCTGCATGGTCAGGCATTACTTAGCCTTAGCCTTAGGATCTTGGACTTTGGTGCAGTTTATATGGCTTTGCTGCAGTAAGGATTTGTCTTGGGGAATCTGGATCCCAAGAACTCGAGACCCATTTGTACCCTGGCCCGGTCAATGGTGTTCTCAGCACAGATATAAGATCCCTATTTTGGGAGCATATGTAGTAGCCAACTAGTTATGTACACAGCACGTGTACCTTGATTCACTTGGCATGCTTTCTTTACTGCACGACTGCTTAGTATACGAACGTGACCTGCTATGATTTACATGATGTTCTTTATTCTATTAGATACAACATGTGCTAACTTGTTATTGCTTATACTTTGCTGAATCGTTGTATTCACAAGTTGTCTTTGGTGTTGCAGGCTCAAATACCCAGACCGACCCCTCATAGGTCGACCGGACTCCTAGTGAGGCCCCTGAGCTCCCATCCGGACTAGAGGAGTGGATGCAGTCACTCCATCAGAGAGCATCTTGGACATCTTGCATATAAGTCTTCTTCATTTTGAGATTTGTCATGTTAGATCCAGTCATGATTTGTACATGTTTATTTTGTTTCATTTTGTAAAACCTTTAAATATGTATGTCATCTCCTGTCTTTATACTCTGTTCTTGTCTTTTCTTGTCTGATGTTTTGATATATACAGCTTCCACGTACATATTTGGCACGTGTGAATCTTCCTTTATCCGTGTGCATTTAGACCAGGCCTATGTGTCCAGGCACAAGATTACGTGTATCATCGGTTAGGCTTCTACTAACCCCGGTCTCTTGGGCTCAGGTTGTGACATACATATTGTATGGTATTAGAGCATCCTTGCTCTAGATGATAGGCATGTAGGTATGTAGGAACGTGGTGAGAATACGATTATCTCTTTGTGCTTTTATAGGTTTTGGGGAACAGTCTAGGCGAGAATGCTTTGTGTTTGTGTCTTAACCTCTCCCGTTTTACAGGATATGGCGTCCGACTCAGGTACTCAAAATAATCCCGGGAATAATGAAAGCGGGTTAACACCGTCACCACAGGTAATGAGCACGGATGAGCGCATCCTCATGCTATTCCAGTCTATGCAAGCTCAATTCCAGTCCATGCAGAATTTGCAGGCACAGGTAGCGACCATAATAGACAGGCAAAGCAAAGCACTAGTCCAGTCTCACGTAGATAGCAGGTGGTCTTCCAACCGAAAGAGAACGACTCGAATGCCCTCTATGATAAATTTCACAAACAAGGAGCCACGAAATTCTATAGGACGGAAGAGCCACTTAAGACGGAGCAGTGGCTCGAACAGCCAGAGGATGTATTTGAGACTGTAGTGTGCACAAACAGGCAGAGGGTTGGCTTGACAGCCCCTATGTTCAAAGATGTCGCGAAGACCTGGTGGAAGAGCGTGAAGGACTCGTACAAAGAGTTTCCTAGTGCCATAGTTTGGGAGACGTTCAAGAAATAGTTTCGGAGGAAGTTTATTCCAACTCATGTGCATAGAGCTAAGGAAGTTAAGTTCTTAGCCCTATGCCAGCAGCAGATGACAGTGGTAGAGTATGTGAATAAGTTTACTCAGTTCTAGCATTTTGCTCCAAATATGCTCAATACATATGAAAAGAAGGTGAATCGGTTCATTAAGGGTCTACAGCCCCGGTACATGCACCATGTCATAGCTTTCCAACGACCAGCCACATTTGACGATGCAGTGGACAGGGCCTATTTTGTTGAGGCCATCCACTAAGCCGAAAAAGCCGCTGATCCTAAGAGGCATACACCATTTAGTGCATGGGGGCACGGGCAGAAAAAGATGAGAGGTCAGCAGGGTACTTACAGTTCCGTGACATGTGAACATTGTGGCAAGGGCCACAAGTCCAAAGTATGTTGGAGGAAGATAGGAGCTTACTTCATTTGCGGCTCCAAGGAGCATATGATGGCTAGTTATCCTAGGTACAAGGCTTTTTAGTCTCCACCATCTGGTACTACAACTGTTGTAGCTTCTGGCAGATCCAGTGTGTCCACAACACCAATCAAGTCCCAGTCAGCTTGTCCAAGCCCGAAACAGCCACGTCAGAAGGCTCGTGCTTACGCCGCTACCCAGGAGAGTGCCGAGGATCCACAGGTGGTTGAAGGTACTATTCTGATTTTGCACATCGAGGCATTAGCATTGTTTGATTCGGGGTCTACGCGGTCATACATAGCATCTCGTTTTGCTGAGCGGTTACAGCAGCCGCCTAAGCCGTTGCCATACGTGTTGGTTGTGTCTACGCCAGTTAGCAAGAGAGTGGAGTGTAGTGTATACTACCTCCATTGCGACGTGCGGGTTGTAGGTCATCAGTTGCATGTTGATTTGATCTTGCTATCGATGCTGGACTTCGACGTGATCCTTGGAATGGATTGGCTCGCTCGATATCGTGCTTGTGTTCTACTAACCCCCGATCTCCTGGGCTCGGGTTGTGACAGAAACTCTGGTGCATCGGTTGCTCGTCAGCTTCGTGTGGTGTGGATTTAAAGGTAAGAGTTGAGGGTTTCTCTTCTCTACCCGACACCTCTCTCGTTCCCTGCACTCTTCTTCGATCTCGTCTTCCTTGTTTCTTCATCATGGACAAGAGCCTTGTATCATCTTCCCGGTTCATTTAAGGTGAGAAGTTGAGTCACGGTCTCCGTTATGCATTTTGGCTGTGATTGCACTACATGCACCCTTTTTCTCTTGCTTACTCTTAGCATGCATGGTGTTAGGATTGCATCTCTGAGATCGTTTGGGCCAAAGAACAGCTAAGTTAAGGAAAGAGTTTGTTTAAGGCAAATATAAGCACAGTATGTATAAACACATGTTGGTATGCGTTGATTGTTGTATTTCTTCTACTCTTTCCCTCAAGTGTGTTGTGTTTTAACAGCCCTCTAGACTTATATAAACGTGATACATGTCGGTTTCGCGAATGGAAAGATTGTTGTATAGTCGTTCTGTTCTGCACAGAACTCTGTTACCCAACCGATCGGGACTGGGGTCCGACCTATTGGACACTTCCAGAACCGAAATCCGACCGATCGGGCTTCAGAGCCGACCGGTCGGCCTTGAAGCACTGTTGCTCTAGGAGATTCAGTGTTCAACTAAATCCTAATCTTGCTCATTCCTTTTCTCTTGTTTCCTTAACACCCGGAGGACCTTTCTATGCCACCTTTTGGTCTCTCTGCTCTGTAACAAATTGGAGAAAAGATAGGGTTAATGATGTGACCTCATAGGACCTTCACCTGGAACTTCTCAACCACATAACTTGCCCAACGGACTACCTTAAACAACATGAATGGTCTTACGGGCTGTGATGCATTCATGCGTGTTGTCCAATTGTTAAGCACCTCTCCATGGGTGTTAGTTTAATGGACTTCGATACACGTTGATTGCTACAGTGCAACACCCACGAAATGAACAACTGTGTATCGAATAAATGAAAACTACATCATCATGCAAGGTTAGTAACATTGGACAACTAGCTTAGGGTTGGCTAGTAAACAACTTTGATTCAAGGTAATGACTTGACTTGCATTGCATACTGATTCCGATTATTGCCTTCCATGCTTTTATTCTTGTTTTGACTTGTAACTGTTCGTTTGTAATGTTATTGCAAGACTTGAGTTGAGTGATTGATTCTCGTGTGATGCACGCACTGTATTACCTGCTTGTGTAATATGATATAATACATGTACTGTACTGCACTATCTGACCGATTGACTGACATTGATTGACGTGCATCATATAGTATGATTGATTTTGTTTGTTTGGCTCTACTCAGCCTCAGCCTCAGGATATCCGACGGGGTTGACTTTGGCGTGGACTGTTTGTTGCCTTTGCAGAGTGCTCCTATCTTGGGATTTGGAATCCCGGAAAATAGAGACCCATTCGTACCCTGGTCCGGTCGATGGTGTTCTCGTTCTAACTATTTTCGATAATGAGAATATGGCAAATGTAGTAGCCACCTAGCCAGTTTATCTGTTTATGATTCTGGAAGCATGCTTATTGATATGCACGACCTGCCTATTATACGCACATGTCCTCTATGCATAGTTAATTGTTAACTGTTTTGCTAGATACAACGCGTGTTAATTTATTGTTGCTTATGCTTTGTTGAATCATTGTATTCTTGAGTCGTTCTTGATGTTGCAGGCCCAGATCCCTCCACCGACCCCTCGTCGATCGGCCCAACTCTAGGAGAGACCCGTGAGGCCCAGTCATGGTTAGAGGAGTGGAGGTGGTCCCTCTATTGGAGCGCGACTTTGCATTGCATCAGTCTCCTGTCTTCCATTTTGTATTAGGGTTTTTTTTTCATGTACATCTTATCTTGTAATTGTCTCTAAGTAACTATCTCTCCATTTTGGATTGTACACTTTGAAATTAATATCAGTTAGTCCTGTATTGTTGTGTATCCTTTTTCTTTGCTTGCAATGATACGTACAACTTCCGCGTACACCTGATTTGCACGTGTGAACATCCCTTGTGTGCGTACACTTAGGCAAGGTCTGGATATATGCGCACGGGAGTATGTGTGTCACTGGTTAGGTTTTGACTAACCCTCGATTTCTGGGCTCGCGTTGTGACATAAGGCCTTAGAGAGCTTGAAGTAAAAGAAAAGAGGTTTAGTAGAATATAAATATGTGTTGAGAAATGAGAGGGAGTAGGTATTTATAGATTTAGAAAAGGGTGAAATGACACAATACCCCTCATATGACCGTTATTTGGCAGTTGGGAAGGATAATATTGGTAAAAAGGTAAGAGATTGAAGAAAGACACAAATACTCCCCCTAGTTGATTGTTTTGTGGCTGTTAGGGGGATTAAAAAGGTACATCCCCCTCCCCCCAGTTGCCGTTAATGACCATTGGGATTTTTTTTCTTTTTTCTTTTTTTTTTTTTTTTTTTTGGTTTGGGTGGGGGGGGGGGGGGGGGGGGGGTTATAATTTGAATTCAACTTCGGCTGTGCCGGTTCGGGCCATGTGTCGTGTCGCAGCCCAGGCCCAGAACCTCCAAAATTTTTTACGGGCAAGGACACTCGTTGTTCACAAATGTTTACACATTGCAAAAAATTACAAATGTTCCTAAAACATAAAAAAATTGCTCCTTTTCAAGTTGTAACATTTTGTCAATGCTGCCTTTTACTCTTAACCCACTTCCTTTTTTTCAAATTTTGATTTGAATTTTATTTTACCCCACTTTTCCTCTGACTTGCAAACAAACACATGTCTTTGTAATCTAGTTGTTGATGAAATTACAGCTTTATTGAGTTGTTTTTGTTGCCATAATGTGACTCACGTGAGTCAAGAGGGTAATGAAGTTGCTCATGAACTAGCTAGGTATGCTAAATATGTGAATGACATGGTTGTATGGTAGTATTCATGCCCTGATTTTAATAGGCAATCTGTTCTTATAGATGCTGAGCTGTAATTTTGGTTGTATTTTCGTAACATGTTCTTCTATTAAAAAAAAAAAAAAGAAAAAGAAATCAGGCTTCACTACAGAAACATGTGACTTTTTAGGGATAGAAAAATCTGCTTTAGGCGGCATTTTTTTTTCCTGCAGCTAACAGTGCCGCAATTGCCTCATTAGGCACTATCTAAACTATTGCATGCGGGCACATTTATCAGTGGTAAGAAAAGAAAAGTCACATTTTTTATAGTGTCTAACCACTTCCGCACTAATCTTGGCCATTGATCACAAATGTTTACACATCACAAACAAGCCACACCAAAGAAAAATTCTCAAAGTTACTAATGGGGTCCTTTGGATGTGGAGAATAGATGGAGAAAATTGTCCATGAACAAAGTTCACATGTGGAGGAATTCTCTATTTTTAGTTCTCCACCTTTATTCCATATCTTCGAATACGTTTTAACCATGTCGTGCAAAAATGCTGTTTACGTTTTGTGGACTAATCCTCTGGAGATGTCCGCATGGGAGCCGTGCGGATGATTTACAGTTGGCTCAGGGTCCATTTTTTAAAATCTGAGCCATCCATATCACATGCCCCCTAATGAAGATGGATCAAATATATGAAAATATGATCAGCTATTAATAAAAGTTCATTCTTTTACATAGATTGATCCAATAATATATATCAACGTGAATGAAGTGAAATTTGACTGAATACGTATGTAGGAGATTGACCCAACTGTAAATGACTTAGGTCAAGCTAAATGTTGGCCAACTTGGGTCACACGAACTTTTGAGGAATATAGTTTTTTGTGTCTTCTCTGCCGCGATTCATTCACATGTAACTGATAATATTTTTGTAGGGGCAAAATGCTACAGTGCAGAACCACTAAAGCACCCACATTAAGTACACATTGGGCGGAACTATTATATTGACTTTATCTAAATACCAAAACTTAGTTTTAATGGGCCAACCGTTAGATGATCATTGCATTTTACACATTATAATTTGATTATGAAAGGAAAGGAAAGCGAAGTAAGTTGGTCACATGTTGAAGAAGTTGACTACTAAATTTTTTCAAAATTTTGGCGGGGTCATGGCCACTAATTTTGGGTTATTGCCTCATCAGCTTAAAGAGTTCCACTAATATTATATTTCATAAACAAGTTACATCCCCCATTAAATAAAAAACAGACAAAAAAAAAAGAAAAGAGATGGGTGATGACAGCTTCTATAAATTGGGATACCTAACAACTCAGACCTAACTATCCAAATTCTTGGTATTCTCTAACCAAGTTGATATTGGTTGGTTTTCACTTGGACCACATTTAAGTATTGTACCTTCTTTCTTGCGATGCAGTTGTTGATATACAAGATAATCAAACATTTTAATACCTAATTTAAGTGTCTCGGACCATCCTAAACCATAAAAATTTTGGTTGTGTAATTTTCAAGAAGGCGAGAGAAAGCCTAGTAGGTACAAATGGAGTAGGTATGGATCCCTAACTTCCCTCTCTCGATCAACATTGAATGGTTTGCCATGTTGGATTGGACCACCCGACGCCTATTGCAGCAAAGACTAACTGCAGGATAGTCTAACTTTGGTTTAAAGACTATCCTCTTGGTTGGCCTGAGTTAGCCCTGTTACTTGTCTAGGTAGCTCACCGATATGGGTGAGTTTGACGAGCATCGCCAAGTGCTTTTACAACATACAAATGTGAATTGTGAATAATTTTCTCAACCTCTGTTGTCTACTTCATTTCTCCTCATCCAAACACATTGTGTGTGTGAAGCATTTTTGAATCATTTTTCTTTTAATGCTTTCGTGCTAAAATTTTTGCAATTTTCATTTTTTTAAATAAAGCGATTTTCACTACTTTTTTGCAGAATAAAGAGAGATAAGCAATGAGTGGAGCTTAGCCTATGAACGAGAATTGGGAGAGATAAGTAATGAAAAGCTATTGGTAAATAGTCAGTTTCATAGAAGTTGAGTTTGACATGGGTGATGGGTCTATGGCCCCTTTTATGGCAGGTGTCAAATTATTGAATGAATTGAGTCAATGTGATAATAATTTATACACTCGGACCCATCACTTTTGGCATACTTCAAGATTCCCATACATTCCATAGAAGATGGTGAGGCAATTCTTGAAAACATGTCTGAGATAATGATCAGACTCTGGTCATTCCACTACACCCACAAACCGAAAGTAAATATATGCTGCAAATAGGTACAGCCCTCATAGAGGGAGTGAACATGTTATTAATATTCCATCCATCAGTGATGTTGGATAGCAAGTAAACGGGTCGAGATGAAATCGGGCTTCAAGGGTTGGGGCCCACATTAGATGGGTCAAATACCTACAACCTGTACTGAATACAGGTAGAACCAACCCTGGTTCTATTACATGTGAGAAAAATTATTTTTGAGTGCTATTTTCTTTGTTTGGTTGATCGGGTTGACGGGAGACTTGCTGCATGAAAGGAAAAATTGATGGTCGGCTCAATAGACAGGGATGGTGGGCAGGGTGAAGGCGGGTTGGGCAACTGAACTCATCTCTGACTTGTTCGACTGGGGACCAGAAATGAGAAATCCCGACCCTTGACTGAACCATACTCCACACATGGTACAAGTGAGATCAGGTTTTGCCACCCCACGAATCCATTCGCTGCTGATCTGGTGGCCATAGTATATTTATTGTCATTCTCAGGAGTCTGATGACTACCATAACTGTTTCCCCTTTTTCTCCTTCCCTACTAGGAGATGAAAGCCAAAGCATTTTATTTTTAGTAGTCTAAGTGGGTCACTTTGACTGGCTAGATTGAATGAGAAACGATGGAGAAATAAAAAAAAAGGTACTCCATTATTCTATTAGTGATGATCTTACAAACACACCAAGATCAAGACAACCATTGATCTACCTAGCGTTTGTATTTTGGTCTGATCATATGATTCCTCCAACTAAGATCCACTTGGTTTTTATATATTTTCTGTTTGTCACTTCTCCTTTTTTTCATCATCCATTGCAAGTGCCCATTGCTATGAGTTGCAACTGCCCACCTATCTGCCCATCAAAAGGCACTCATTAGTCTGTTGCGTGCTTTTGTTCTGTGGCAAGGAATTTTATATGAGAGGGGCTTTCTTCCAGGAAAGTTGAACCTTCGGCGATTGTAAGTTGGGACAGAATTTTCATGTTCCTTTGATTAGTCCATATCAAAATTAAATACAATTTACAATATCCAATGACTTCTGGAAAAACTCTGGACTTCTAGGAAAGTTGAACCTTCGGCGATTGTAAGTTGGGACAGAATTTTCATGTTCCTTTCATTAGTCCATATCAAAATTAAATACAACTTACAATATCCAATGACTTCTAGAAAAATTCTAGACAAATGGAGTAGACTACACATTCAACACTACTAAATCCATGTTCACATAACAACACTACGTGAGGCTGTCTCGAGAAGCCACGTTTAACTCTACCACTTAGCAGTGCTATTGACTTAGTCAACACTCTTAAGGTAACATGACTCATAGCTCTACCTAGACCAACTAAACAACCTAGCAGAGGGCTTCAAACCCATTCAACTTAATAGAAGCTTGTAAAAATATTATTAGGATTATGAGTGTTGGCAAATTCATAGGTTGGACAAAACTTTAAAACTATTGAGTTATAATTTTCTATTTATTTTAGAATGAATTGTGGTTGTGTCGATGAAAGAGTTGAAATGAATAATTAAAGCAAAAAGGTTAAAGAAGTAAACAAGGCATTGGATTAACTGGTTAAGGCGGATTTATTGGACCTAAAAAAAGCTACAGTTAAACAAGCGAAATTCAAATTTGGTATCCAAACAAAATTGGGATCCGATCAATTGGATTTGGTGCCTGATTCATGGGACAATGGAGAAAACCCAAAATTTTTTGGTGGATTTATTTCCTTTTTGTGTTAGGACTGTAAGTTTGTGTTCTACAAGAACTTTAACCCTAGGGCATGAATTGTGCGTTATTTAAAATGTATTTCTTTCAACCCTAAAACAAGGATCTCATTATTCTGACTTGAGAAAACCTATTGGAGATCACCTTCGTTTTTGAAGCTTTTATTGGAGAGATTGTGTTGAAGTTTTGAGTTCTAAAAGTTGTTGTTCTACTTTCAATAGAAGATTGTCTTCTCTTGTAGAAGGTTTGCTCGTCTTGAGTGGTTTCAAAGTGTATTAGATTTAGCGTGAAGAAGGTTGACAATGTATGCGTTGAATTGCAGCTTTTTAGGTTGTGTGCAACTGGACAAGAATAGTCAATAGATCTTCTAACCTTTGATTTTATAATGCTTGATTTTTGTTGGACTGGTGCTTAGGTCCCATGTTTTTTCTTGATTTGGATTTTCCATGTATTCGTGTGTCCTTCTTTTGTGGTTGATTGTTGTTAACTTAGGATAGTTTTATATTATTTGAATTGTATATAGAAATTTGTGTTGGGACCTTAATCCACATTAAGGTTAGAATCCTTCAGATATTTCTCAAATGAGATTATATGTGACAAAAGGCAGCCATACAGGTATGGGGGGTTTCTTAACTTCTTTAGCAGTTTCAAAATGGCTGGCGTGGTTTGTGGTGCACTAAGACATACAATTATGGGAGTTCAAGAGAAGTATCTTCTCTTCTTGATTTTGCCGTGACCCAAGCTTGCACAATCAATTTTTTCTTTTTTCTTTTTGTTTTGTTTTTGTGGTCAAACAGCAAAATATATAATATTAGATTAAAAGGTAATTTATATATGGGGCCTTTTCCTGTGCATACGTCCCTCATGGGCTTTTTGTACACACTCTTTGGTAGGGCCCACTATAGGCCTCACCAAGGGATGAGACTGGGAGGCTTGGAAATATCTATGTAAAAGCACCATACATATCAAATTTGGTCCAAATCACATATCCCTAACCCCTTCGTCCATGGCTCACAAATTCATTCCGTTCGGATTAGTGTATAGTCGATCCAACAGTCCAATAAATTCAGATCTAAGTAAAAGTTGAGGCGAGTTGTTATCATGGGGTTTTGTGTATATTGCAAGGTTTGGATTGAGTGATAAATGGGCTCCACCTAGAGTTCTCGCGAAAAAAATAGTGAGGAACAGATGCGTATGAAGATTTTCCTTTATATATAATGCTAGGATAAAAGGTTATTTTGATATGTTCCATAGTCTGGCTACAACAAAATGATCCATATTCAAATTTTATGGGTTCGATCCTAGGTAACTGGGTAATCGAGATGTGTTTAAATGCGTGCCTTCATAGCTTACAGGGTGCATACATAATAGTTACACCCACTTCCAAAGAGTACGGTACGTTTCGTACCTTGTCGCGTGCATTGTTTAAACTAGTGGTGTGAAACGGCCAGGCCGTGGGTGAACGGCACGACACGGATACATGGATACATGGGCCATGCTTGGCCTGAGGTGCCATGGCACGATACAACTCTTGACACGACATGGGTGTGGCACTGAACAAGAAACAGCACGTTTTAGCCCATAATAGTTCATTTTATATTTTTATGCAGTCTCTATTTTCTCTTTTTTAGTATAAATATAAAAAAATGTAGTTTTTATCTTTTTTATTTTTTTTATTATCTATAAAACATATAAAAGTCTTGAAAGTAATTCTATTAAAAAATGTTCAAGTAAAAGAAATTCAAAAGAACTTTTTTTTTTTCTTCCAGTGGAATATGTTAAGTCCGTCCAAACCACTTAAATTTGTGTGTTATTTTCTTTGATATATGTATTTTTTAAATTTTTTAGCTTAAGACCATAAAAAACTGGAAGCAAGAAATATTAGAAGGGTGGCATGGAGGCATGGCATGTTTGGTAGGGCAGCCAGGCACGACATGAGGCAGGCCACGCTGGGCCGTGTTCTGTTGGTAGCTGGCATGACATGAAGCATGACATTTATACGTAATTAATTTGCACAAAGGGTTAGTGGAGTAGAAATAAAAAGCTAAATTAAGGAAAAAAAAAGAGAATTTTATCCGAAAATACCTCTTAGATGGCACCAAAACTATGTATAGGGGCGGACTCACGTTGTGTTACCCGGGTGTGGTTGCACCAGATAGTTTTTAAAATCTTATTACAGGGTCATGGGCTGCATGGGCCATCCCCGGGTTCAAACCATTCCCGCCCCACCCCATATATCGTGTAAGCCCGTGGCCCTAGCCCCCTTTCGAAAACTCCCCTGTTCTGAAAACCCTTCCGTTCGAAACTCCAAATCAGCATGAAAACGTCTCCCTTTGAAAAACCCTACTTCATCTTCCCCTTCAGTGGGATTCCTCTTCGGCTTTGAGAAACGTCTCCCCTTCATCTTTCCATTGAAAAACCCTACTTCAACTTCCTCTCCGCTAGCCCTCCGCAGCAGCAAACCCCAAAATCATAGACTACTGACCATCACCGCAGCGCTAAATAGAAAGAGGAGTGAGAGAGATTAGGCCATGAAGATATTTATAGGATCTCCAGTTCAACTTTCTTGCCCATTGCAAAAACCAAAGGCAAAAAGGAATTTCAGAAAGCGGTCTTGCAGAAGATGGAAGAAGAAGCATTTCATCCACTTATTGGTCTCTCTTGTAATCCCTCAACGGTCCAAATCTTCTCTTCTCATCCTCTTTTTTCCTTTTTTTTTTTTTTTTGAGTTTCGTTTCTCTACTGATCATGTTTTCTTCCATGCATTTCAGTTCTCATATTTTCTGTAGTTTTTTTTTTTTAACATTATTGGGTTTTTAGCAGGGAGAGTGATGGAGATTGATTTTGGAGTGGTGTGTTTGGTTGAGTGTACAGGTAGTGTAATCTTCGCCCAAATGTATAGTACTATACCAATTAGCACTTTTTAAATACTTTTTTTTTTCTTAAAATCCTTTTTTGTTTCAAAATTCTGTGTTGTTTTTTATATTCTTCTCAAAACCTAGTATGGATACACATGGATTGTGGTACGCAGAGGTTTTAAAATTTACAATTTTAATACACGGTGATGCATAGGGGCGTGGTTCAACTGTTGCCTGTTGATCTAGAGGTCAATTGGTTGGCCTAATGTTTTTCTTTCTCTCGGGTAGAAATCCTGTCTCTCTCTTAATCTCTTTCTTTCCCCGTAATGAGGTGAGTTTCTACTATGATTAATTTATCAAGCCGCAAATACTATGTGAGTACTATTGTGAGTTTCTGCTGTGAATTCATTGTGAGTTTCTAATGTAAATAATGTGAATATAAATGTATGTTGATTGATGCAGTTAAATATTTTTATCTATTCGGAGTGAAATACATTTTTCTCTTTACTTTTGTTAACGTCAGAAAAAAGTCTAGCAAAAAAAAAAAAAAAGAAAGGTTCACCTTTTCAATTGACCATTATTTGTCATGCCCCTAGATCGTAATCCAGGGTTATGTGAGATAAGGGGTCAATTTAAAACTTTTTTTTTTTTTGGTGTTTAAAACAACACGTAGCTCCTAATCAAAGCTACACAGGATCTTAGTCCGCATTGAGTTCATGAAGCTGAACGTGTACCGGTACCTGCAGAAGCAATACCTAGCAATTGGTATAAAGGCACAATACATAGTATATACATCAAAAGATACTGGATTAAAGTTTAAGTTTCCAAGTTAACAAAATATTTTAGTTACTAGCCCACTAAAACTCGGGCCCTAAAAAGAATCAACCCAATGAAACTCAAAATGAAGTCAGTCCCCATGAGTGTCAATCGTGTGCAAGGCTAGATGGGTCCAAATTTGTCATCTGCACCCCACTCGGGTTCTGCAGGTGGCTTAGGCGCTTGAAGCACTTCATCCTGTGCCTCTTTCTTAGGGTAGAAGGGATCGGTACTTACGCACCAATACAATATCATCAGACTACGATGAGTCAACAGGAAGATAGACATAATCTAATAATAAACATACAATACGAAAGCAAGTAAAGACAATAAGATGATATGAAGAGAAACAGTAACCGTAAGAAAGAAAAGAATCCTAATCCATTATATACAAATGAGCACATAAGCCTAAACAATAGGGTGGTCAACCCATTAAATCATCGGGAGGAGCCCGGTCAAGACCAGGTGGTCAATTCTGTTAAATCTTTGGGAGGAGCTCGGTCAAATCATTGATTTCAAGCAATCCGGTCAAGGAGGTGATCAATTGTTCAAAAATCGTTCTGCAGCAGTTGTCAAGAAACCTCAAGATACATAATATAATATAGACCAACTTAGACGCACTCAGACACCAAACCCTAAGTCAAAGTGAAGGGATGGCTCCCTGTATAAGCGTACGGGATCGATAGAAGGAGCGACTACTCTTCGAATCATGATTCGAATCCAAATGACATGAGTAGTCCTCTAGTAATTACGTTCCATTCTTGCCAAGCGACTACACAGTCCACATTCAATGTAAGGGTGTAATCTAAGGAAATACACATCAAGTGTACATTACGAAAATAATGCAAAGATGCACCCTAACAACCAAAGATTGTAAGCCAACCATCTCTTGGTTATCCATCACCGTTTGTCTACGTGACAACTCTTACTTGAGCCATGGTTGAAGTGAGATTGGGGTCAAAGAGGTCAAATACATGAGATGCGTAGCCCAACTCTCATTTCAATCGAGTACAAGGTAGATTGTTCTTTGTACACCAACCGAGTGATCCGTAAGAGGTCCATATGCCCAAATACACCTCCTACATAGTGATTTAAGGTGGGTTTATTAAGATATGGTTCAAATGGAGTCCCACAACTTAAACAAGGGTATAATGTGCATGTAATATGAATATGGGTTCCAAAGAACCCGTTAAATATCACTACGTTATTGGTCCAAAGACCAATAACAAATTCCAAGATAGAACCTTGATTTGATGATCGGGCAAGGACCTGTTCGATTGGACCATAGTTTTGTCCCTGATTAATTTCAGCTCCGATCGATAGGGCCTAGGACCAAATCGACGGGAGTCCTTGTTTCTTCCATTTTTGGGAATCCATTCCCTACATCTAAGAAGCACGGACACTTCTAAGAAAGTGACGTGTCCGTGTCAGACACGTGTCGGACACCGACACTCCTTGGACACTCTCGGACACGTGTCCGATACTATTTAGCCGTGTCCATAATTAAAAACTAAAAATTTTAATTTCGGACACTTGTTCGACACTCTTTTTGTAACGTGTCCCACAATTCCTAACCTGTGTCTATGACTAAAAAATAAATATGTGGCTGATATCTCTTAGACACTTTGTTAACATGTGGTTATTAAAACTTGTAAACTTGATATATGACAATTTTGTACCATGGAAAAATATATGATTGTAAATATTAATCCTATCACAAGCAAAAGACAAATAAATATTTCAGTAAAGAATAGGCCTCAAGATTGGCTTCTTTTTGCTTTTTATTTTTTTCTTTTTTTAGGGAGGGGAAAGAGGTGATGCATCCTTTTCTTTATATGGATTTCATGGAATTATGGATATTTCATATTAAATGATTATAAGTTATGTTTTAGTATTGTATTAATATTTGATAATTTGATATGTTTGTTAGTTGGTACTTGAATTTTTATTTTTTGATTGCTAAATTGATTAAAAAAGTTAAAATTATATTATTTTTTAGTAGATGATTATATATATAAATTAATATATATTATTAACGTGTCCCCCGACGTGTCCGTGTCTTACTTTTTCGAGAAATGCCGTGTCGGCGTGTCCGTGTCGTGTCGTATCTGTGTCCCGTGTCCGTGTCCGTGCTTCTTAGCCCTACATTGAAACCACATTTCACCTGCAAAAAAAAAATAAAATAGGGCCTTGCCTTTCTCCAAATCATCCACAAAACCACCGCAAATCCATTCATCCTAACATCCATTCAAATCACATCTAAATCTAGCATTTATAATCATTTTCCATTTTAAAAGCGTGAACCACCTAAATGGAAGCAATAATGCTAGAATCAACAAATAAAACATGCATTTCATTATAAGAGGACGTTTATCAACTTGCCTTTGATGAGAAGTGGAAAAATGGGTGATGCCCTAGCTCTCATGATGCCCAACAAAGCTTAAACGAAGCAAGGACTCAACCTTGAGCAAAACCACTTTACAAACACAAAGAAAGAAGCCCAGTGAGCATTCTAACCACTCCCTAAGCTCAAGAATCACATAGATTTAGAAATGGGAAGGTAAAAGGCTTACCTAGAGCTTGGTGGTAGATGGGAGAAGGTGAAAATGGCGTCCACGAGTTGAGGAAGGCTTGAGGAAGAAGATGGGAGTGACAATTCGATGGTTCAATGGCTCAATGGCAAAGAAGGTGAGTGAGGAGAAGGAGAAATGGGACAGAAGAAAAGGAGGAAGGAAAGAAATGGGTTTTTGCTGGGGCTTGGGTTTATAAAGAGATGGTATTTTGTAATTACAAGAAAGGGTTTAGTTTTGGTAGGTTGGGTATTTGAAGGGTGAAATGGATTTGGTTCGGTCCGGGGTAGAAGGGTAACGGTCTTGGAATTAGGAGAGCTACCCAATAAATCCAAAACCTCACAAAATGATAAATTATGAAAAAGGGCTTCTATACCTTCTAAAATTGCAAACTATGCCTTGCTATGCTTGAAAGAACTCCAAACTTGACGAAATTTCGTACACACGATCCAAACGCTAAATCGGACTTGTCTAGACTCTAACGGTGCTTAATTAGCTAAAAACAATTTAATTAGGCTAACGCTCACCATGTAACTTGTCATTGATGAAGTGAAAGAGAGAATTGAGAGTTACTAGCGGCTTTCCATATGAGTAGATAAGAATTGCTAGTAGCGCTCACTTATTGTACATATTAATGTATAGAAAAAGAATCGCTAGTGGTGATCTCATAATATACTTTTTTAAACATGAAAGTGCCCGAAGGATTGATTTGGTGTGGTCAGAACTACGGTGAGCAATACAGTGTAGGTGTCGTCTAAGGGGTATTTTTGGGCAAAATCCTCTAGAAATTAATGCATTAAAGGGAACTGGATAGCTTAAAAAAAATCATGCAATGCCCAAAGATCTTTCTTTTAGGGCTCTGTGTACAAGCTGGCTAAAGTGAGATCTCGTACCGATGGTTTGAAACATGGACCTCTAGCATGGCATGATCTTTCCTCTCCCAACCCAAGTTCTAGCATTTTCTCTGTCTCCTTATTGCATGTAGGCAAGATAAGAATTTAAAAACAAATTTATGGATTTTGAATCCTCAACAGCTACATTTCAAAATATGACACATAGTAAAATTTGCTGCCTCACGGGCCCTATTAACATTACATAGGAGAACTGGGCCTATCATTTGGCCTGGAGACAACATATGTATTATATGCAAATGAACAGACCCTAATGAAAATGGGAGAACAAAAATTAACATGCTTGTTTAAATCACATCTGAGGAGTCAGGGATATCCACTAACAAGCCCTAACTAATCCCTAACTAATAAATGATGACTCGTGAATAAACATTTTCAGCAATTTGTTTACTCTGTGCCGTTAAAAAAAGAAAGGGATCAAACTCAAATAATATAAGCAAAAGAAGATATGCTTGACATTAGTGTAAAGTGTCAATTTTCAACCCTGTAGAGTTCAGCCCTCATAAATTTATCCCTTATCACAAGCATTTCCGCTACGGCTTCGTTGATTTGCATTCGATCTTTTGGTGTTTCCACAGAGCATGCAATTCCAATTCTAACAACTGAGGCAAAGCATTCTAGCATCCTTTGCCTTTCACCTTCGATGCTATGGGAAATGGCGCCTTCTTCTAGTATGATTGGATCTGCTATCTCCATCACTCGATCAGGGAAAGCCATCTTTGCGAACTCTTGAAGGCACAGACCATTCTTAAACATGTCTTCTGTTGGTCTTCTTCCGCTGAATAACTCCAATAGAAGGATCCCAAAACTATACACATCCCCAAGGGTTGACACATCACGACCCAGACCATATTCTGCATTTCATAATCTCTTTGGTTACAATCATAAACAAGTAAAGATTCATTTGGATATAAAGCAACAAACCATGCATAGAGTAGATCTTAAAGTGGGAATAAGGATATTTCTTCTAAAAGTATGAGAGAGAGAGAGGATTCATTTATTCAGGGCTCAGGCATATTGAAAAGAAATACTACAATAGTAGAATAGAGTGCATGAAGTGGCCATGGTATCAAGAAGAAAGCAAGGTTTTGAAGTTGAAAAATAAGCTAAAGAGTGTAGCAATTCATATGTAACTGATAAAACAAATTTTGATTAGTAACATTCATCAGATGGATGGGCTAGCTTCTTTAGCTTCGCCCAGGAGTGAATTAATAGAAAGAATGACAAATTTGTAAGAGGAATGCTGCTAAAAGTATGTTTCATTGTGTCTAGCTGGGGAACTACTCATCCTTCAACTTCCCCCACTACTGGGTGAATTCTATGGAAATTTTGCAAATATAGATGCATATATCTTTAACGGTTGTATAATTTGATTTTGCTAATTATTTGTTGGCCATGGTACGAGATTATAATGTAATTTCATGAATTACACAAGACAAGGCCAGAAGAAAAGCACAAAGATGAAACTGTTACGTGGATCAACACAGCCAATGGATCCCTTGATTGAATTAAACAAACATGAATGAAAAGTGCGATGATGAAACTGTTACCTGGAGCAACATAGCCAATCGATCCCTTTATTGCAGTGGAGCTAATATCAGTTGTTTTAAAATTATTGCCAGTTTCAAAATTTAGAATCTTTGCTAAGCCAAAATCGCCAACATGAGCAACCATATCATCATCAAGAAGAACATTACTAGGCTTTAGATCACAATGTGCAATTGTGGTTCCCTGATGGTTGTGAAGATAATCCAAAGCACTAGCCACATCAATGGAAATGTTTAGCCTTTGATTAAGGCTTAAATTCCTCAATTGATGGCCCCCTTCTTCTTTTGCATGCAGCCACTCCTCTAAACTTCCATTGGGCATGTACTCATACACTATAGCTTTAAAGTCATTGCCTTTGAAATCAATGCTTGAGCAAGAAGCTAAGACTTTAACAAGATTCCGGTGTCGAACATTTCTCAAGGCCTCACATTCAGCAATGAAGCTCTTGGAGGCTCCTCGTCTTTGAAGGTTGAACACCTTAACTGCAATGGTGGTATTATCCAAAGCCAAAGTTCCTTTATAGACAGAACCGTAACTTCCCACGCCAATCAAATTGCTTGAAGAAAACTCATCAGTTGCTTTACGAAGATCTGAGTAAGAAATACTTGTGCACTGCCCTGCCATGAAAGTCGTCGATGAGAGTGCCGTTCTTGACTTTCTTCTTCTGTAAAGCACAACATAGAGGCATAGTGAAAAAGTTAAGCACCCTGCAATAGCAATTGTTGGTATAAATATCTTGAGTTGAAGGGACTTTTTTTGTCTTTTAGGTGCCACAATAACGCATTCAGGCAAATGCAACTGTGGGATACCCCCGCAGAGCTTACTGTTTCCCATAACTGAAACCGCACTAGCATTTCCAAACACCCCTTTCTCCGGTAATTTTCCATCAAAATCATTGAATGACAAATTTAGGCTCTTAAGAAAGGAGAAATTCCCAAAAAATTCTGGGATTTTCCCAGTCAAGTTATTGCGTGAAAGATCCAATACTTCGACGCCTCTCAAATTACTCAAAGATGAAGGAATGGTTCCATTAAAGAAGTTGCCTTGCAAGAGTAAGCCGACTAAGCTCTCACAATCGCCAAGCGTATGTGGAATTTCACCGGTTAATTTATTCTCCGAAACATCTATCTCTCCAATTGTTTTCAAGATACCCATTTCTAATGGTAAGGACCCTGTCAACAAATTTTTTGCCAAGTCGAGGCCGATAGACATGGAGGAGATGCTCATCACTTCTTTCGGTATTGCACCTGTCAACCTATTTTGAGAAATGGTCAAGATATTAAGTTTTTGACAATTCCCAAGATTCGGAGGGATGCTTCCCTCTAGGTTGTTCTCATGTAAGTAGAGTTTTAGCAGTCCAGTCATATTTCCCATGGACGGCGGAATTTCACCTGAAATTCTATTTTGAGACAACCCCAAGTGTCGAAGATTCCAAAGCTTACCAAAAGCGACTGGAATTTCTCCACTGAGATGGTTTTCATCCATGTACAACATGCGCAAGTTGACAAGATTCTCAATCCCTCCACAAATGCTTCCAGATAACCGATTTCCCCAAACACTTAACAAATACAATTGGGTGGAGAGATTGGCAATGGAACTAGGGAAGGGCCCCACAAAACGATTCACACCAAAATCTAGATGTTCTAAATAGCTACAATTTGACAATGAATCCACAAATTTCAAGTCATCTGCATTCCCTGTCCCCAATAGATTATCCATAACGTTCAGTTGACGTAGAAGTCGCAGATTTCCAAGATCCATCGGTAACCCTCCAGTGAAATCGTTAGTGGTAATATGAAATGCTTGAAGCAACGAGGCATTGGATAACGAAAATGGAATCAGACCCGTAAATCGGTTTTTCGGAAGAAGAAAATGCTGTAGATTCGGAAGAGTGATGCCGAGGTTCGAAGGAAGGGTTCCTTGTAACTGATTAGCCGCCACGGAAAGAAAGTAAATATTAGAAAGATTGTAAATGGAAGAAGGTATCGTACCAGACAGCTTGTTTTGGGCAATCTGCAAGAATTTCAGTTTTGAAAGCCGGCCTAGTTCATCTGGAATGTTACCATCCAACTCATTTCTCGCTATAGATATTGCTGCAAGCGATGAGAGATTCCCAATTGAAGGCGGGATGTTTCCAGTAAGAACGTTGTGGAAAAGCGACAAGTACCTGAGATTGGACAAGAAGCCGAGCTCGGAAGGGATTTTCCCCACAAGGCGGTTGGACGAAATGGCTAAGAAGAAGAGTTTGGAGCAGTTGCTCAATGCTGCGCCTGGGATTTCTCCTTGGAAAGAATTAAAGGACAGGTCGAGTCGCCGAAGCCGAAACAGATGGCCGACTTCGTAAGGGACCCGTCCATGGAATCGGTTGTCGGAGACGTTGATGGCTGCTAGGAAGGACAGGTTCGCTATGTTGGGCGAGAGTGTTCCTTCCAAAGAGAGAGATGACAAGTTCAAGAAGCGGACTCTTTGGTGCTTGCTACCGCACGTAACGCCTCGCCACTCACAAAAATGAAGAGAGTCGTTCCATGAGCTCAGTGCTTTTAATGGGTCGTCAGCTATGTTGTTTTTGAAGGCAAGCAGCGCAAGCCGGTCCGTCTCGTTTCGCAACGGTGTCGTGGTGGCGGTTTTGGAGAAGGAGATAAGTAGGATGGCATGGATGAAAAATGACCAAAATTGCCAGTAGGCCATGTGTGAAGATGCTATGTTGTAAATGGTCATGCCCTCTCTTGCATAGAGATGATTGAATTTTATAAGTGAGTCCCATGGCGTGGCCCAGGGGTTTTAAACAGCTTGATGGCATAGAGATGATTGAATTTTATAAGTGAGTTCCATGGCGTGGCCTTGGGGTTTTAAACAGCTAGATGGGCAGATGGTGATTGGATGAAGAGGCTGTTTTTAATTGTTGGCAGTTGAAAAGATGACTTGTTTTATCTTTGGGTCCCACTAGTTATGACTTGCTTTATCATTTGGTTGACTGATGACTTCCTTTTATCATTTGGTTGACTGATACTTGCTTCTTCACACGTCTGATGACTGATGACTTACTTTATCTTTACGGACTCTTTTGGGTTGATGAGTAAAAAAAAATCTCATTTTTCGGTGAAGTAACTTCTCTTTCGAACAAAAAAACCCCACAAAATCTCGATTTATAATCTTTCTCTACTTGTGTGGCTTGGCTGATCGTCGATTTCGTGGTTGTTTCACGCTTCCGCACAAGCGTACAACATGACAATCACAAACTTGAAATCATCTAATGGACCCCTTTTTTTTATATATATAAATGGCTATTTTCAAAAGCTAGTGATAGCCAGTAAGCCCCAAAAAATAACCACTAATTCGAGCAGTGGAAGAAGGATATTGGCTTTATGTCTTGTATTCTTGTTTACCCGGATGGGTCCACTGGGTTAGCCAGGGACTAGTTTAAGTTCAATGGTATTTTGGTAATTGTACTGGAGCTTTTTTGGTGGCCAAGAAAGCGGAGATTATATATATGTATAGTCTGTAACCCTAGATCTTGTGCAGTTGAAGAGAGGTGAGAGCACTCTTGCCCGTGGTGTTCCTATATCACATAAGTGAGACGATGTGAGAGAACGAGAGTCTCTGTATACTTTACTTGTCATAGTGAAGATAATTGTCTCTGTGCCTGTGGATGTAACCATGTTTGAGTGAACCAAGTAAATCTCCGTGTCTCTTCTTGTGTGTGGTTGGTTCTTTATTGATCTTGGATTCATGTATGTGCACAACGGGTGATGTCAAAATCACAACAAAGGATTCCCTCTATTGTTTTTTGAAATAAAACATGTGATGGAATTTGTGGGCCAGTAATCTTATCACATAGAGTAGGTTTTGGAATGTTATCATCCAAATCACACATTATTTACCCAAAAATGAAGGTGGTGGCCGTTTTGGAGAAGGAGATGAGTAGGATGGCATGGACGAAAAGTGACCAAAATGCCCAATAAGCCATGTGTGAAGATGCTATATTGTAAATGGTTGCAGGAAGCTCCTGGCTCATGCCCTCTCTTGTGTGGAGATTTTAAACCGTTGGATGGGCAGATTGTGATTGAATTAAGAGGGTGTTTTTAGGTGGTGGCTGGTGAAGAGATGGGCATTACCATAAACGTCACGTTCACGTTGATTGTGTGGACTATTCCACATATTCTGATGTAAAACAGTGTAAATGGAAGAACTTATATCATCTTAAGTTCCAACTGTTCTAATTTTTAAAGCAGTGCCTTCTCATTTGAATCAACATGAGTTCAAATTAGGTGGAAAAGGTTCAACATCAGTGAGCCATGTTGAACGGATGAATCATGCATACATTCCCTACTTGCATCCAAATTGGTAGTAGTTTTATCCATATATATATATATATGTGAAATAATCGTTTGAGAATTAATTTTCATCACTTTTTTTTTGTGAGAACTCTATTTGGGGCCGATCTATCATCTAATCCAAACTTTACAATACACAGGGGACCCCCTGATAGACACTCGCCTTAAGTTTCAATTAAATTCAAATTTACCGGACCGTTAAATGGAATGTGCACCAATCCGAATGGATTGAATTTATGGGCCACAGATGAAGGAGATAAGACATGTGATTGAGGCCAAACTTGATATGTGGATGGTCCCACATGGATTTTTCCATCCCCCCAGTCCCATCTCTAAATGGACACAAGAGGGCTCCATAAAAAGTTCTCACGATAAGTACGTGAGAACAGTTCTCATAGGATCAAAACCATATATATATATATATGAGAAACGGTCCTTACAGACTATTTTTCACTGCTTTAGATAGTGCAGTCCACGTTACGAGCCATCCAAATGAATATCTATAGATAAATATATATATGAGTTTCATCCAATTAGATTAGGCCGTTGGATTGACTGCACACTCATGTATATATATAGATAAATATATATAACTGTTTCCCTATATATAAATATATATATCCCTATATATAAATATATATATATGAAGCGCTTAACAGCGTTTTGACATTTTTAAAAGTGAAAACGCTCTTTTTTACAACGGAATTTAGGAATGTGGAGAAGCAATTAATATTATTTAAAAAAAAAAATAAAAAGTCTCAACATGACTTAATCCTCATTGGAGGATAGAAAGAAGAAGAAACATCGATTTTTAAATAGGGCATTCTTGAAAATTTATATATAAATATTTGTATTCCAACTATAGGTATGTATCTCATCTATAGGGGCAGGACCTTTTCTCAGAAGTGGATAGTAGACCTTAGAGACGTGGTGGAACCTTGGCGAGGAAAGTGAATCCCTCGGGCGAGATGACAATGATGTTTGATGAGAGGAAAAGACAACTGCCCAAGCTCTTGCTGGTCTCACTTAGAAATATCCTAGAAAGATACATAGATGTTCTTTTGTAGAATTATGGGTTTGGACCTGGTGTGATATACCTTTTACTATACAATTTATGGCATTGAACTAGTGTCTGATAACTTGCTTTATCGACGTGTCCAATGACTGATGACTTGTTTCTTCATGCGTTCGATGACTAGACCTAGCAAATGGGTCGGGCTGACCAAATTCGGGTCAGGTCAATCCGAACCCAAATTTGTTGGTTCCAACCCTAACCCAACCCATTTTTAAAATAGGCTGTAAACCTTCAACCTGCACTCATGGTAGGTTAACCCGACCCGACCCACTTAACCCGAATTTGATGTAGGTTCGGTTGGATTGACCCTAGCTAATATATTTAATTCCCATTTGTTTTATGTTTTAATTTATTTTATGTGGCCTAATTTCATTTGTAAAGTTCTCCTTACATCTAGATTCATTTAAAATGTTACATTGAGCATAAATTTATAATTTATCAATTTTCAAGGTGTAAAAAATGAAAAATCTATAAATATTTTCTAGCTCATTTATTAAGAATTTGAGATAATCCCTTTTCAATTTTTGTTCAATCTTATAGTTCCATATTTAAGTATAAGTATAAAACTCATCAATGATATTGTATTTCGTTCATATCAATACTTTAGAGGTAAATTTATATGCCAACATAAAATAAAAAAACACATATCAATATTTCAACTACAAAAACATCATATTTTCAAATAAAAAAAATAATTTTACATTCTAAGTATTAAAAATTTACATAACTCTTTCACAAAAGATTAAAAGTATATAGTTTATGGCCCACATGAATAAAAAGTCATATGAAAATTTAAAAGTCATGGTATTTTAGTAAAATATAAACGGGTCAAACGGGTTAGTGCGAGTTAGGCGGGTCAACCCTAACCTGACCTATTTTTATACGGGTTGGTAAACCTTAACCCTAATCCAACCTGTATTTCAAACGAGTCTAGTTAGGCTGGTCAAAAACTAGTCGGGTCTGGCAGGGTTAGCGGATCAGACTGAATTTTGCCAGCTCTACCGATGATTGATAGACTCGCTTTATCATTACGAACTCTTTTTGGGGGAGGTATGTAAATGTGGGGCCGTGTCGGCAGCTGGCCCAGGCATGCTTGGGCCATGCTCTGCCGGCCAAGGTCCTTAGGGGCCCAGCCTAGCATAGCCCCAGTTATGTTGTGCTGGGCCATGGCCCACATGGGCTAGGCCATGCTGCACATGGGCTCACTAGCGTATATTTATTTTTAAAAAATTAAAAAAATTGAGAATATAAATTGGAGAAAAAAATTATCAATGACTTTTTTTTAAAGATTTTATTTTAAAATGAAATCAAAACTACTAAAAAAATGCATACAAGTATTGAAAACAACATTAACTAATTATTTTTTCTAATTTACTCTAAATAATATTCGAGCATATACGATTGCAAGTGTCTACGAAGGTGACCAGTGCCACTTGTTATATTGAAATTGTAAAACCCATTACAAAACATGCATTGCACATTCTCAATAGTTTTTCCAGTGTTATCAATAATCAAAACTATTCGTAAATAATTCCAAATATGTCGAATCATTATTCTATTCTCTTTTTTTTTTTGGAGAAGGAGAACGTTCGGCTTGCCTTGCATCAATGTTGACCAGCTGCTCTCGCCCAGCCATTTTTTAAAGCTTGAAGAGAGTTCCTAGTACCTCATAGAATCTTATAGAGAGAAAGAGAGCTAACAGCTAAAGCCTCAGAGAGCTTGAAGTAAAAGAAAAGAGGTTTAGTAGAATATAAATATGTGTTGAGAAATGAGAGGGAGTAGGTATTTATAGATTTAGAAAAGGGTGAAATGACACCATACCCCTCTTATGACCGTTATTTGGCAGTTGGAAAGGATAATAGTGGTAAAAAGGTAAGAAAGTGAAGAAAGACACAAATACTCCCCTCAGTTGATTGTTTTGCGGCTGTTAGGGGGATTAAAAAGGTAAACCCCCCTCCCCCCAGTAGGCGTTAATGACCATTGGGAATTTTTTTTCTTTTGTTTTTTTTTTTTTTTGTTTGGGGGGGGGGGGGGGGGGTGGTTTATATTTTGAATTCAGCCTCGGCCATGCCGGTCTGGGTCATGTGTCATGTCACAACCCAAGCCCAGAACCACCAAAATTTTTTACGGGCAAGGACGGCGGTTGTTCACAAATGTTTACACATCACAAAAAATTACAAATGTTGCTAAAACATAAAAAAATTGCTCCTTTTCAAGTTGTAACATTTTGTCAATGGTACCTTTACTCTCAACCCACTTCCTTTTTTTAAATTTTGATTTGACATTTATTTTACCCCACTTTTCCTCTTATTTGCAAACAAACACATGTCTTGTAATCTAGTGCTTGATGAAATTACAGCTTTATTGAGTTGTTTTTGTTGCCATAATGCGACTTATGTGAGTCAAGGGGGTAATGAAGTTGCTTATAAACTAGCTAGGTATGCCAAATATGTGAATAACATAGTTGTATGGTAGTATTCTTGCCCTGATTTTATTAGGGAATTTGTTCTTATAGATGCCGAGCTGTAATTTTGGTTGTATTTTCATAACATGTTCTTCTATAAAAAAAAATGAAAAAAAAAATCAGTCTTCACTACAGAAACGTGTTACTTTTTAGGGATAGAAAATCTGCTTTTGGCGGCATTTTTTTTTCCTGCAGCTAACAGTGCCGCAATTGCCTCATTAGGCACTGTCTAAACTATTGCATGCGGGCAGTTTTATCAGTGGAAAAAAATGAAAAGTCACATTTTTTATAGTGTCTAATCGCTTCCGCACTAATCTTGGCCATTGATCACAAATGTTTACACATCACAAACAAGCCACACCAAAGAAAAATTCTCAAAGTTACTAATGGGGTCCTTTGGATGTGGAGAACAGATGGAGAAAATTGTCCGTGAACAAAGTTCACATGTGGAGGAATTCTCTATTTTTATTTCTCCACCTTTATTCCATATCTTCGAATACGTTTTAACCATGTAGTGCAATAATGCTGTGTATGTTTTGTGGACTAATCAATCTGGTGATGTCCGCATGGGAGCCATGCGGATGATTTACAGTTGGCTCGGGGTCCATTTTTTAAAATCTGAGCCATCCATATCACATGCCCCCTAATGAAGATGGATCAAATATATTAAAATATGATCAGCTATTGATAAAAGTTCATTCTTTTACATAGATTGATCCAATAATATATATCAACGTGAATGAAGTGCAATTTGACTGAATACGTATGTAGGAGATTGACGCAACTGTAAATGACTTACGTCAAGCTAAATGTTGGCCAACTTGGGTCACACGAACTTTTGAGGAATATAGTTTTTTGTGGCTTCTCTGCCTTGATTCATTCACATGTAACTGATAATATTTTTGTAGGGGCAGAATGCTACAGTGCAGAACCACTAAAGCACCCACATTAAGTACACATTGGGCGGAACTATTACATTGACTTTATCTAAATTCCAAAAGTTAGTTTTAATGGGCCAATCGTTAGATGATCATTGCATTTTACACATTATAACCTGATTTTGAAAGGAAAGGAAAGCGAAGTAAGTTGGTCACATGTTGAACAAGTTGACGACTAAATATTTTCAAAATTTTGGCGGGGTCATCGCCACCAATTTTGGGTTATTGCCTCATCAGCTTAAAGAGTTCCACTAATATTATATTTCATAAACAAGTTACATCCCCCATTAAAGACCAAAAAAAAAAAAAGAAAAAAAAACAGAGAGATGGGTGATGACAGCATCTACAAATTGGGATACCTGACATCTCAGACCTGACTATCCAAATTCTTGGTATTCTCTAACCAAGTTGATATTGTTTGGTTTTCACTTGGAACACATTCAAGTATTCTACCTTCTTTCTTGCGATGCAATTGTTGACAAACAAGATAGTCAAACATTTTAATACCTAATTTAAGTGAGTGTCTGGAATCATTCTAAACCATAAAAATTTCGGTTGTGTAATTTTCAAGAAGTCGAGAGAAAGCCTAGTAGGTACAAATGGAGTAGGTAAGGATCCGTAACTTCCCTCTCTCGATCAACATTGAATGGTTTGCCATGTTGGATTGGACCACCAGACGCCTATTGCAGGCAAAGACTAACTGCAAGATAGTCTAACTTTGGTTTAAAGACTATCCCCTTGGTTGGCCTGAGTTAGCCCTGTCACTTGTCTAGGTAGCTCACCGATATGGGTGAGTTTGACGAGCATAGCCAAGTGCTTTTACAACATACAAATGTGAATTGTGAATAATTTTCTCAACCTCTGTTGCCTACTTCATTTCTCCTCATCCAAACACATTGTGTGTGTGAAGCATTTTTGAATCAATTTTCTTTTACTGCTTTCGTGCTAAAATTTTTGCAATTTTCATTTTTTTTAAATAAAGCAATTTTCACTACTTTTTTGCAGAATAAAGAGAGATAAGCAATGAGTGGAGCTTAGCCTAAGAACGAGAACTGGGAGAGATAAGTGATGAAAAGCTATTGGTAAATAGTCAGTTTCATAGAAGTTGAGTTTGACATGGGTGATGGGTCTATGGCCCCTTTTATAGCAGGTGTCAAATTATTGAATGAATTGAGTCAATGTGATAATAATTCATACACTCGGACCCATCACTTTTGGCATACTTCATGATTCCCATACATTCCATAGAAAATGGTGAGGCAATTCTTGAAAACATGTCTGAGATAATGATCAGACTCTGGTCATTCCACTACACCCATAAACCAAAAGTAAATATATGCTGCAAATAGGTACAGCCCTCATAGAGGGAGTGAACTTATGATTAATATTCAATCCATCAGTGACGTTGGATAGCAAGCAAACGGGTCGAGATGGAATCGGGCTTCAAGGGGTGAGGCCCACATTAGATGTGTCAAGTACCTACAACCTGTACTGAATACAGGTAGAATCAACCCTGGTTCTATTACATATGAGAAAAATTATTCTTGAGTGCCATTTTCTTTGTTTGGTTGATCGGGTTGACGGGAGAATTGATGCATGAAAGGAAAAATTGATGGTCGGCTCAATAGACAGGGAGGGTGGGGCAGGGTGAAGGCGGGTTAGGCGACTGAACTCGTCTCTGACTTTTTCAACTGCGGACCAGAAATCCCGACCCTTGACTGAACCATACTCCACACATGGTACAGGTCTGGTCAGGTTTTGCCACCCCACGAATCCATTCGCTGCTGATCTGGTGGCCATAGCATATTTATTGTCATTCTCATGAGTCTGATGACTACCATAACTGTTCCCCCTTTTTCTCCTTCCCTAGTTGGATTTGAAAGCCAAAGCAATTTATTTTTAGTGGTCTAAGTGGGTCACTTTGACTGGCAAGATTGAATGAGAAACGATGGAGAAATAAAAAAAAAGGTACTCCATTATTCTACTACTTGTGATGATCTTACAAACACACCAAGATCAAGACAACCATTGATCTACCTAGCGTTTGTATTTTGGTCTAATCATTTGATTCCTCCAACTAAGATCCACTTGGTTTTTATATATTTTCTGTTTGTCACTTCTCCTTTCTTTCATCATCCACTGTAAGTGCCCATTGCCAGGAGTTGCAACTGCCCACCTCTCTGGCCATCAAAAGACACTCATTAGTCATTAGAATCCTTCCCGAGCATTGTTTTGTGATGGATGGCCTACTTCTTTGATTGTTTGCCAGTGAAATATAGTTATGTATGGAAACCCACTTGTAGTTTTCCTTTTCCTGTTGGTTTTCGGTGTCAGCAGCAACGATCTTGATCAGAAACCCACTTCCCACTTTGTTCATTTTCACAGGTACCTGGTATAGATACAAGAATCTAAGCTGTGCCGTGGCTTGTTCTGGTAGTTGGTTCTTTTAATTTCAATTTTAACAATTGAATTGATCGAGTCTCCATGAATCTTGGATTTTGAATTGATCAAGCTTCCCCAGTCATTATTATTATATTTTTTCTTCTTTGAATCTTTGCGTTTCTTTGCTGCAGGAGAATCCGAATGAGCATCCCTCCTCTATTTAGATGTCCAATCAGTCTAGACTTATTCACTGATCCAGTTACTCTCAGCACAGGCCAAACTTATGATAGACCCAGCATTGAGAAATGGCTGGCAGATGGAAATCTAACTTGTCCAGTTACAATGCTGAAGCTCCATGACTTGACCATGGTACCCAACCACACTCTGCGGCATCTGATCGATCAGTGGCTTCTCAAGGATGCACAATTTGACCCCAAGGACATCAAATGGATCGACCGAGACTTGTCCTTGGGTACCTTGAAGAACAATCTTCAATCAAAGGAGGCCACCTTCGCTACAAAGATGGAAACACTGAGAAAGATAAAAATTTTGTCCAAAGAATCTGACACAAGGCGCCTCTGTTTGATTCAGTTGGGTTTCTTTCCCTTGCTACTGCAATTGCTATTCAGAAGTCACCACGCAGCAACACAATTCTGTGCGGAAGATACAGGGCTTGTAGAAGAAGCTCTCAATTGCCTTTTGAACCTATCAACTTGTACCCAATTGGGTTCTCTTAACATGCTGAAAGAAGCCTGCAGTTTAGAAGCTATGGTCAGTTTATTAGACCAAGGTAGTATGAAGACCAAGATAAACTTATGTTATCTGGTGGAAGCAATTTCATCGTCTCTGGACACCAAAGATATTTCCTTGGTGCTTGGAAAAAATTGCACCCTTCTGCGTCATTTGGTCTCACTCCTACATCAGTGTTCTGATCAATGCGCTTCCAATGCTGCAACCAGGGCTATATCAAGTCTATGTATTTGGGAATCGAATCGGGACAACATCATTAAAGAAGGCGGTATTGATGGCCTCATAAGATATCTCTCAAATCCTGATAGAAGCTGTACGTCAAAAGCTTTGGCAACAGTTGAACTTCTGTTGGAACTGGAGAGTGGAAAAAAGGCTGTAATCAGTAACCCAAATGCTGTCCATGTCCTGGTGAAGATGGTTTTCAGAGTGTCTGATAATGAAGGCTCTGAAAGCGCAGTAAGTTCTCTCCTAATCATGTCTTATGAATCATTAAGTGTTCGAGAAAAGGCTATTAATGAAGGAATTGTGACACAGCTACTGCTGCTGCTTCAAAGCCAATCCAGTAGCAGGGTCAAGACCAAGGCCAGGCTGTTGCTCAAGCTGCTTAGTTCCATGTGGGCAGAAAACCCAAGCATATGTAGTTTACAATATGGTCTCGTTGATTCATGAGAGTGGCTTGTTTTCCTGTTTAGAGAAGTTGT
Organism: Sextonia rubra; assembly: GCA_037013555.1. Classification (NCBI taxonomy): domain Eukaryota; kingdom Viridiplantae; phylum Streptophyta; class Magnoliopsida; order Laurales; family Lauraceae; genus Sextonia; species Sextonia rubra. Next base: position 54,881,609 of record JASUAD010000013.1, on the reverse strand, counting down.
CTGCTGTTTAGGTGTATCCCTCATCCCTTGACTTGGTTACAAGCATCTTATATTTTTATTATATTGTTATCATCAATCACTCAATTAGGCAGCTTAAGAGGTAAAGCTTAAAGCACCAATTGTCCTTGGAGTTTCTTTTTCATAAGGCTTCCTCTTTTCATAAGGCTTCCTTTGAATCATGACTGACATGATCTGAGTCCCTAATTTTAACATGTTGCACTGACTCGGATACTACATATCTAAACAATTAACATTTAAAATTCATTTTTAAACATGCTGACACTAATGCACCACAACTAGCTATGTAATGTGCTCATGGCTCAATGACACACAAATGCTGACGAGTTGTACAATAGCATGGAAGGACGCTTGCTATGTTGCAATGTGGAAGCACTGATACCAATGGTTGTGGCTATGATGTCACCTGTTAGATCGGATTTACGGCAAACACATCAACATCAACTACACACATAGAGAAGAAGAAAACCATGCAACCACGATACAGATTTTATGTGGTTCACCATAATGGTTGCCTTCACGGGATATGAGCATTTACTCGGTTTTACTATGAAGAAAACAGTACAATTCGTTATAAGAACTCCCGCTTTTCTAACACGTAGCTCATCAATCTTCATAGGTTTTAATTTTGCTCTCAGAGCACCCTACTAAATGTGGTTGATCCGAGCACCAAAGAGAATAGAGCTCACACCTCTCACACACCCTACATAGCCATACGAGGTTGATCACCATGGGAAAGAGATCTGCCACACCTCCTACACAAGATCTAGGGTTTAGATTACATGAATATATAATCTCTGTTTTCTTGGTCACCAAGAAAGTCCCTATATAAAGATCAAAATACCCTTGGCCCTAACTTGGTCATTGGCAAGACCAATGAACCTATCCGGTTAAACCGAAATACAAGACATAATTAAACCTAACATGCTAGTCATAAGTGCATCATGACTATCCAAGTGATGAGACATGGATGTGATCATATGGATAGAAGGATTTAGATTGTTTGACGAAGATATGAAGACTCTAGATTAAGAGTAGTTTTGAATTGTGTAGAGGGATTTATTTTATGAAAAAAAGAGATGTCCAAAAATTTTAGAAATTTGATACGGTTAAGTAGAAGTTTCCAGAGAATGATATATAGTGTTATTATCTGTTTTTTTTTAATGGGTAGAATAATGTTATTATCTGTTGAATGAGTACATGTGAATTAACTTTAGCCAGTAATTTATGCAAGTGGGTCTTATCGTAGGGGTGTACAAAAAATCCGTTAATCCGTTAAAACGATCCGATCCGATCCAATCCGCGGTTTTTTAACCGATCCGATGGATAATGGATTGGTGACGGATTGGAAAAATCTTAATCCGTTAGTAACGGATTGGTGACGGATTTTACCCTCAATCCGTGGATTTAAACCGATCCAATCCGTTAAAATAAAAAATATATATTTTTATTTTTATATAAAAAATGTTAAAAGACAGTAATTTCTTCCAGAAGATTTAAGTGTTTTGTGTGGTATTTATTGCAAAATATCTTCCAGAAAGTTTAAGTGTTTTGTATGTTTTGTTTTATCCTTTTATTAAAATTTTTCTAGTGAGTTTCTGTTAGGATCCTTGAAAGACCTTATGAAACTGGTAATACAATTCTCTTTCAGTTGGAAGAGTGAGATTCGGTTAAAAAATTAATTTGATATATGCTAACTATTCATTTATGCTTTTAAAGTACTCAAAATTTAGGGTTTTTAATTAAATATTTTATTTACGGTATCTACTTGTATATCTTTTTATTATTATTTGTATTCTACATTATATATCTGGTGATGTGGCAGTTATCTTATACCATAATCACCTCATGGAAACCTATAGGATAGTTGAATGTGTCCCTTTTAAACCTCTTCAAAATCTAATCTCTTCAAGACATTTCATAAAACAAACATGTCTAACGTGTTGATCTTAACAATGACTTCATCTAATAATTTGAGAATGGTCACATAGGAAGGATAGAGACGGGCCACCTATGATCAAGTTTTACCAATGGGCCACCTACAACTTTTAAATCTATTTTTATTTTATTTTATTGCAAAAGAATTTCTATCATGGCTTCTACCAACGGATTGAACGGTTTTAACCGATCCGAACCGTTGATCCGCGGTTCGGTTCGGATCGGTTTTAAAGGGCAACGGATCGGTGACGGATTATAAAACCGTCAATCCGTAGGTAACGGTTTGGTGACGGATTTGGCTCAATCCGATCCAATCCGAACCGTGTACACCCCTATCTTATCGTATTGTTATCAGTTCATTTGCACGAAGGAAGAAGCAATTCAAGCTCTCACTTTTGTTTAGTGTTCTCTTGGTCTCTGAATTTCATGTGGACTAGAATTCATTTGGGAACACTGTTCCTTTACCTAGGTAGAGTTTCTCTTGAAATTTCTTCTTAATAGTTTCATTTAATAATAAAAAAAAGAAACTAGAAACATTTCCTACGTACCAAAGAAATGGATATTCATTAATAATGCTTATCAAGCAGGGTTCCATCTTTCCCTGTCTTATTGATAGGTAGAATTCATCTAGTGGATCTTATCTTCTGTCCATATGTATCTGGACCTTTCTTCTTGTGCTGAGAAGGAAACCCTACAATTTGGACGTGCGAAGATTTTGTGGACAGGATCTCCTATGACTTGACATGAAATTCTACTTTTTATCTCTGAGATGCATCTGCTTGTATGAAACTAAAAGCAGTTTTAGCAACTCATTAATTGGGGATGATGTTCTCCGAGCAACTGCAAGTGCAGTCCAGCACTAGAAGGCCACTTGAGCCCACTTTTCATTAGCGCAGCTCATTTGATGGTCTCTTTATCCCATGATCTAACATCAGGCCCAATTTTGTACTCATTAAATATTCACTCACTATTTGATTGAAAATTATAAAAAAAAAAAAAGAGTCCAAGGTTAAGATGCCATATTAAATTGAAAAGGCTGTTAAGTCAAGGGCTAAGATAATCTGGTAGGGCTGATTGATCCCCTTGTCCATGAAGAGACCTTTCAATTTGCAATCAATCCGCTGGTAGGCTTGCATATAGTGGGCCCCATGATCTCTACTGCATATAAGCTATATGCACTCTGCTCATAGGAAACCATTTCCCATTAATTGGATACCTTGTAATTCAGTAATTGAGGCTATCAAGGTACATACAAGAGATCCTATAACGAAATATGGTAAAGTATCAGGTCCTGACATTAGGATCAATTTGATACAAGAGAGGACTGGTTATTGAAGAGTGAGCTCCGCTTGATCTTTTGGTTGGGGGTTTTGTTGGGGGGGGGGGGGCGGGGTTGGTGTGACATATTGACAGTATCAATGGTTAACAAAGGAAATTTAATGAAGTTATGGTGATAACAAAGGAAATTTAATGTAGTTATGGTGACAACCTTGGTCATTCACGTTATGGCCGCCACCAAACATGGGCAGTACGAAATTCCACCTCAACCGTAGTGATTGACATGGTTGTATTGATCATGTATTCGAAACATAACAATATATTTAAATAGTCATCCACCATCCGCGCCTCTGAAGATCTCAATGCAAAACCCTGATTTAAAGATCCACCCTCTGATGGAAGTACACTGAAAACAACGTAGATGGAGTTGGTACCATGCTCTTCGACAACAGCTTCTTCCAGATGCCACAAAATTCATGAAATGAAACGGAGGAGACCAATTTAAGCTTTTTATAGATACCAAAACATTAATAAATTAGACAGAAGTATCATAAACAGCATTTTGTAATTTGAATTTAATAAATTGATTGGTAGCAGTGGAGACTAAAGAGTGCATGGGAAGGGGTAGCGGAGCATGTCAGAAGAATCAGTTCAGCTCCAAATCAATTCAACCCCACGCAGGGTCATGTTAAAACATGCACACAACACAATACCAGCATGGAAAATTCTCATCTACACATTTACAGCAAGAAACCAAATTAAAAGGGCCAAAGAACAAAAAAACCTGCAGACTCATGAATTTTCAAATCGAACTACAACACATGTGATGTTGTCTGAACTGCCACGAGCATAGGCTTCTTCTGTCAGTTTTCTGGCTGATGTTTCGGCATCAGATATGGCCTGCACTATATCCACTGCCTCCTAAACACAAAAATACAGGACTTGGAGATAAATCAGATAGTCAATTTATGCATCTTATAATTTTTTCTCGATGATAATAAATATGCATCTTATACTTCTGGGGTTGACTAGAAGAGAGAGAAAAGACAAACAATTAATAGATGCAACATTACCTTATTTGATACAACATTCCATAGTCCATCACTCGCAATAATTAGAAAATCAACGCCGCTGATTTCTTCTTCCTATAAATGAAAACAAGAGAGCAAACTGAAGATTAGTGCATTACTTCCACCATATTTCCACATTAACATAATTACTAGCATGCTATAAATAAAAAGGACCTCAAACTAAAATCTGAAGATACACCCGGAAAAATCAATCAAATGTGGAAAAAAATAAAAGCGGGAAGGCTAACTGTCAGCAAGTTCGCAGGACACCGATGAGGATGCAGGTCAGATTTCATTGGTTAAAGACCTAAAGACCCATCAAAGTATCTCATCAGCACAGAGCCGAAGTATTTCATCGTACTAATCACTCCCACAAGGTGAAAGCGCCCTCCTTTGTTTACTCAAAATGACCGAGACATCTAGGGCTAAATAGGATTTTTTTTAATTTAATCATGCATGCAACTCTAATCAAAGGAGGAAATATCAAAGTGCAGTTCCATTTTTCATCACAAGAAATAATGGTTTGACAAGGACCTGCTTTCAAGAAGGGATGTTCTACCATTTTTCTTGACTGTCTTTCCCTTTATAGTGTTAATAAAATATATTGAACATCAGATATCTCACCTAATTAATATACAAACCAGTTTAGAAGGCTCCATAGTCCTTTAACTGCTGTAGAATACAGAATATACCAAAATGCCTTCTATTACCTACACACTACAAGCTGAGATTTGTTCTCTGAAGACGAAAAAATGGCACTCCATCCCATGATGCCGCTCATTGGGTTGAAAAGCATTAAATTGTGGTACTAAAAGACCTCCTTTATCTGGCAATCCCCAGATATGCTCATACTTTCCCTCCTTAGCATGTATGCTTCTCATGTTCTTTTTAAAACGCCCACACAAGCTACATTTAAGGGGGGTTTGATTACGCTCTGAACATAACAAGATTTATTCAGAGGAAATCCTGATCTGGCAGCAGGACCCATCTGGATGCAAGTCAAACAATCATTTCGTTGCATAATTAAGGAGGATGGGAAGCTCTATGTATGGGATAGGAATGTGCAAAAAGTAGGGAGCATCTGGAGGATATAGCTTTTATAATTAGAAACTATGAGTCTTTAATGGATCCCCAATTAATGGAATAAGGCTAAGTTGATGATGGAGATTAGGATGAAGTGTACGGTCATTGGATACACACGCGTGCGCGCACACACGCACAAGTGGATAGGTGGGGACAAAGTTGGTTCCCACAAGCCCAACATTATTTACTTTATAACAGCCAGGTTGATTTGGATAATTCTTCAAATATAACATCCATATCTATTAAGGATTTTAGAACCTGAGGAGATGAGGTTCAACCTTCCAATTAGATTCTAGCATGAAGTCCAATTAATTAAAGTGGAAAATAAAAGGATTAAAGAAAATCAATCACTACAGGAAAACACCAAGATTTTTTAGATGAAAACCCGAACACGGGAAAAACCACGAGACATATCACCTGGTTCAATGAAAAACCAAGCACTAGAAATTGAATACTTACAAGATATACTCACAACCCTTCCCCAATTGACCACAACTTAAGAACTGTAGTTCTTGACGACCACGCGGTTCACCGTTCCCCATGCTTGACACAACCCACCTTAATGCTGCAAGATGAATGATCTTCCACAAGAAAGTAGAAGCGGCACATCTCTAGAGGCTCAACAACTTCAACACAACCCTTCAATTGATGCTCCAGAGAAGAAGAGGATCTTCAATTGGTATTCTAGATTTAGAAAAAAGAAGTGGCATAGCTAAGGGTTCTCAAGACAACCCTTTAAATAACCCAAAATTCGTGCCTCAAAGATAGAATCCAATTGGGGCTCAAATAGGTAGTCCCAGATGAAATAGAAAACAAAAATGCGAAACTCAGTTTCAAAATCACACAAGCTCGCTTGAGCGGACAGACCCTCGCTCGAGCGGGCATTGATTCTGTATGGGATTTTTCATCAAGTCTGCTCAAGCGAACAACCATTTTGTCCCAGCTTTTCACGAATTTTCTTCTTATTCTTGAAAATCTTCACTTCAACGCATCCAGCGACACACACTATAGTCCAAAACTAAAAAAAAAAAAAGGCGGCCCAGTGCACGAGGCTCCCGCATAGCGGGGTCTGGGGCGGGGAAGATGCACGCAGCCTTACTTTTATTTCAAAGAGTCTGTTTTCGTGACTTGAACCCGCATCCTCCAAGATGTTACCGGTAAGCCTTTACCGTTGGGACAAGCCGCCCTTTTACTACAGTCCAAAACTAAAATATGAAAATTAAAATTCAATTGGACCCGAGTTTTGCCCACAACCCATGAATTAGCCAATACTCAAAAAACCTAACATCTACCACTTGCTAGACAAGGATGTACAGTTTCATTTGCTACTCTATGAACATGAACATAGCATGCATGACCCACTTTAATCATTTCCTATTCAATACATGAATGTTATCCTACTTGGTTCCTTCACTTAGCTTTCACCCATGCTATTCCATTAGCGAGATGCAGTTTGATGCATCTTAGCATTCTTCTAAAAATCAAAATTGTATCGCAAATTGTTCAAGATGTCAAACCAAGTCATGAATCATATCATATATCATAGGGTTTATTTTTATTTGTTGGTGTCAGGCCTCAAATTTTTAATTTTTGGTCGAATCAGTTTGTCGGATTTGAGTCGGGTTGAGAGGGGTTAGATGGGTAATTAAGAGTCCATCTTAGAGATTTGAATCCTCGCATGCATGGCAATTTTGTGTAGGGCCCATTGGAGATGGGCTGATTAAACATTCTTAGGCCTTGGGCCTGAGTTATTTGACCCTTTTAAGCCAAAAGCCCTTTTTCTGAAATTTTGTAAAACTCACTAAAAAGCAAGGAGCCCTTCCTTGTAATTTAAAAAAACTTTTACATGATATAACCCTAAAGGCTTTTGATCGTCTTTTCTTCATACGCCTAATTCTTCTATCTTCATCCTTTGCAACCAAGACCTAGCAGTTCTCCAAGGGAACCATGGTTTGATCTTCAAATCTGCTTTTGGCATCGAAATCCAAGCAAGTGGATAACTATAAACAATGTCTTTTTGGCTGTTTTGTTGAATGATATGCTTGATCTATGATCTATTTGATTGGGTTAATATCTTGATTAGGGTTTAATAATAAAGGTTTGATTTTAATTGAAATATAGAATCTCCTTGTAAAGGAAAAAAAAAAAAAAGAAAAAGATGACATCCGCTACCTGCGCTGCCTAGGCTGGGCAGTTGACTGGCCAGTCGGGCAGCATGCCAGCGCCAGGGCCGGGTTGCTGCTGGGTCCAGCTACGGCTGGGCTGATTTCTGATGGGCCCAATTTAATTAAATAAAAATTAATTAGGGTCTAGAATATTAATTATAAATGGATTAGAATATTGTTTAAGGCTTAATGGTGACTTCATTAGAATTAATTAATTCTTATTTAGGTGTGATTAGAAATTTAATTAGGTTTGTTTATAATTTTAATTGGGGTTTAATCACTTGTGATTAATATTTTATTTAGTTCGATTAGAATTTAATTAAGATGTAATTGGGGATGATTGAATCTTAATTAGAATGTATTTGGAATTCTAATTTGGATTTTAATTTGAGTTTAGATTTCGAATCTAAATCTAGGATTTGAATCTTTTGTTTTATATAAAATAATTAGGCATTTTTATACACAACAATGAAGATTAAGAATCTAATTGTTCTCTCTCCCTTTAATCATAATTTGGTTTAGTTTGGATTAGAAACCTAGATACTTTTACCCAATTTGTAAAACACCCTAACTTTTCATAATTGGATTAGATGGGTTTTGTTTTGAGAAAAGCTAGTTGAATGTCACATGAGGGTTGGACCGGATTCAATATGGGAATGTGAGCTCTGAGATGCACCACATGATAGACACCAAAAGTAGGATATTGGCATCATGGACTTTCATTATTATTTTAAAGGAAGGTTGGTCCACATGTGTATATTTAATTAACTATGACTATTAGGTGGATTGGTGCTTACCCTCAGAGAAATTAAAATGACACATGATCATTATACACTTTAAAATTAAGTAATCTAAGTACTTAAAATGATATTGGGTTGGATATTATGAATTAAGGGTTTCATACCATGGTTCATTGTGCATCAGTAGATGTATATATTTGTACATATATATATTTTTATATATATCTAATCGACTGCAGTTCAAATGTGAATGTAAGCCATCGGGTCAGCGTGTACTGTGGAACATAGTACACAGCTGTGTCATTTATTATATTTGCGGACCCATTTTTGTATATTATATCTGCGGGAATACCCGTTTTTGGTAATTGTGTCTGCAGGAATACCCGTTTTTGTGCATTCATGCCATTGGGTTTGCATTCAGTGTGTTTTGGGGCAGAATGAAAAATATGTTTTAAATCAATTGATTAACATTATTGCTTGTAGTTTACCTTCTTGTCAGATTACGTCAATCTGACCCACTACTTTTTATATCCAGGTTCCGTTACCGGTGCCGAACCGGAGGGTCAAGCGACACAGGAGATTCCGTCAGATGGCGGAGTTGTTGAGTGGAGTGCCAATGACATCGTCTGAAGTGTCCTAGTATTGGTGTTGAGATTGAAACATTAGATTATGTAATAAGGCCATGTTTAGGGCCATTAGTTTATTTATTAAATTTATTTATCTTGGAATTACAACTTTAATTATTATGCTTCGAAGCACTTGACCTGGATTTTATTATTATTGAGATTTGTTAAATGGTTGGTATATGATATTCAAATGCGTAGATTATGGATTTCAGTTCTACGTGTGATTATAGTTACTTGATCACCAAGCATAGCCTCACGAAGGACTTTGATTCACCCGGAATTGGGGCCCGTATTGTTTATGTAAGAAAAATTTTAATTGGCCCTGATTCTCACACCCCTAAAACCGGGTTTGGATCTGGCCCAGTTTTAGGGGCGAGACAGTTGGTAAAAAAATAAAAATAATAGAAAAATAGAAAAGTAAGAAAAAGTAGTAGCTACTTACAATCCATCCATAGCAGCATCAATTGACTGACAAATAAGACCATGTTACAGTTCATAATAAGAAAATTATTGATATCTATATATATCATATATAATTCATCTGTGAATATTTAAATATGTTTAGACATAATTCATAAAATGTAAAGGTGATATCCTAAACATATTCAAATATTCACACAAGACTTGGTTACAATGAATTATAGTTTTCTTGTTTACAATGAATTATTGATGCAGGCCAAACAATAAATAGGCCCAACGGGTTGACCAACCTATTGTCTGGCCTACATCAATTATATTCAAATAAACCAATTACAGTTTTCTTGTTCTATCAAACACCAATATAGTATAAATAGTATAATGTGTTTTCTAAAGTTCTAAAAGTTATTCATGAAAAAAATCAAAGAAAAAGAATATAGGATGAAACCAATGTAGTAGTTGAATGCTCAAATCATACAATTATTCCCTATTTCTCTCTAAAATCTTCCAAAATCCCACAGATTCTGTCAACAAAAAAGGTTCCACAGATTCCTAATTTAATAAGTTTCCTTAGTCACTAGATAACCTCTTAAAAAAAGAAATACTAATATAAAAAAGGAATATAAAAAAGGCTAAAAATAATTTGGTTGTTGCTAATCTCTCCCAGATAAATAGGCCCAACCATGAGATTCAATATAGCTAGTAATGATTCACACCTAAACCTTATGATCAAGCACTGGACAGATACAACACTTTTTCCCTAGGATTCAATACAAATCATAAGAATATATCCTACGTCCTAGGATTTCAACAAAGCATCTTGGTGCCTCCCTTATCACAAAAGCTTCAGCATCATTCAATCTTTAAGGAACCTAATTGTACCTGAAAAATCAACTTGATTGAATTTCTAATCCGTAAGTGACTAACACATCTGCTGGATCTAGATTTCCTCTAGCTGCGACATCAACTTTCAGTTTCAGAATAATTGCTAGAGGCAAAGGCCATATAAATCTGTTTAAAACCTTTAGCTCTTTACAACATTCAGGTCAAGTTTCTAAAAAACAAATTAAGTTCAAAATACCAAAATTCTTTTTTAAGTGGAATTCATTTCATCATTAAACATGGTTTCAACATCTTCATGTCTTTCAAAATTCAGTAAACACATCTTGTAATTATAGTACTTTGATGCAGATTCATTTTTAATAAAATCAAAGATAAAAAGTTAGTTCTTGAAGTAGAAATCCTCATTTTTGGTTTTCACATGATATAGTAACGGGTTAAATGAAGGTTGGCTTGGTCCAACGGTAAAGATTTACTAGTAGCGTCCTGAAGGACGCGCGTTCAAGTAACGGAAACAGCCTCTTTAAAATGAAGGTAAGGCTATGTATATCATGCTCTCTCCAGACCCCCGCTATGCGGGAGCATCGTACACTAGGCTGCCCTTTTTTATAGTAATGGGTTAAATATTAATTGCTTTCCAATATAGTCAAATGTTATTAGAGCATGTCTCTCTACAAAATATATAGATATATATATATATATATAAACCATGGTGTGAAATGATTTCATTACTGACACGTGACAAGGAAAGGTGCTCCAAATTACCTGAATTTCTGGTTCAGCAACAACAAATCGCTTGAGTAGTTTGTCGCCAAATGCACGAGAAACGGCAAGCACACCGCCCACACGCCAAGTTCCTAAAGTTTTTATTGTTAGAGGAGTTACTAAAACTAGGTAGCTGAAGACCCAAATTCCATAAATGCAGTAAGAGAAAATCATGTATGTTCACCAAAACTGAGAATGAACACCTTACCCGTCCAAATAATAAATCCTCCAGCACTTTCAATCCGTTGGCGCTCATCAGACCTATCAGGTTTATGATCAACAGACAATGGAATTGCTGTGAAGGAATACGTAGCCATTTTAACCAAACATATGAAAGTCAGAGATCTCATTGGCTGTAGAAGGTATATCCACATGTATGAAAAAAAGTTACAGAATGGAACTGCAAGCTGGTAGCTACTTCCATACTGTAAAACCCAAAAGAAAGAAAAAAGGCTTAATGTAGACCTGTATTGGTGTCCCAAGAATTAGAGCTATGCAGAAGGTGAGCATGCCTATATATATGGAGGTAGGATCCTCTGAACCATTGTGTGTGTAGAGAGAGTGGATTTTGATTGGGACTAGGACTTAGCCAAAAATAGTCTCATTCAGATCATCCAGACCCTTGATTTAAGGCCCTTAACTTTTGATAATCTTAATGTGTGTGCATGCGTGTGTGATATATATGGCCAACTATCAGTAACACTCAGATGGGTGGCAAACTTGTTCACAGAGAAGGCCAACCTGAACCAGCTCTACAAGCAACCACTCGGGAATCTCCCACATTAGCTACCAGCATGCGATCACCAAGTAAAACTGCTGTTGATGCAGTTGAACCAGCATCTCTTTGCTTTCCTTTTTCCTCATTGAGATAATCAGTATCTGTTTGTTTAAAAGCTTCAACTGCAATCAAGAATATTGTATGCCCACTGTAAGAAGAATAGCATACTTAGGTAAGGAGTAAGGACTGAATAATTATGAAGCATGTGTACATATCAAAAAATGGCAATGCGCGAACCACATACCAATAGCAGACTTTGTATTTTTAATAAAATCTGGATGACTGCTCAAATTCTTGAAAAGATTATTTTTGACATATTCTGCTGCCCGCGAACCACCATGACCTAAATCAGAGATTAACAGAGAAAAGTAAGAACACATATCTAGGATCACAACATTACCTTCATTGGTTAACAAACGAGTCCTATTCAATCAACAACAACAACAACAACATAAAAAAAAAAAGATCTATAAACACTTAATATAAATAGAAAAATAACAAACTTGACGTCATTTCCTATACACACTCTATTGGTACAAAGGGAAAAAGAGGTCTCAAAGAATGCAAAAAAGTACATTCCTCAGCAAAGGATTCACCAATCATATTTGACACACACCTTCTAACAACAATTGCATGCACACCTTTCAAGAAATCAAATGAAGAAACAAAGTCTACTAAAAAGAAGAAACAGATAAAAGTACTATCTGAACAGGGTTCATGTGCTGAATAAGAAATATTTAGCATTACAGCATAGATGGCACAAAAGATCAAGAGATTGAAACATACCATCATACACACCAAAAAAAGCAACCATCTGACCATCAACTTCAGATATCCTTGTTTCATAGAAATCCTCCATTGATGCCCTTTTACCTTTATAACTGGAGTATCCGTAGCAGATCTTTCCATTGTTATTCCCAGTGAGGAAGCTATGAAGAAATGAAAATGAAGTTAAGTTAGTTTTATATGCAACTTATACCGCTACACAAGAGTTAAGGCATCAAACCATTATAGATTCAACATTGATCTAATCGTACAAATTTGGAGAAGCTGGATCCAACTAAACTTGGGCAACATATGGCAAATGCTTAGACAAGGCATGAAAGGTTTATGTATCTCTTCAAAGTTCAAATGTCATGAGACATGTATGCACGCCATTCGTACACATCATAGTGCCTTTTCCCAAAGATGTCCACACCTCTTGCGTTTTCTCAAGCATGTGTAATCGGGGTATAATTTTGAAAGCAATATTCACACTTCTATTCTTTTACATTTCTTTCATTTACCAATTAGAAGATGCTGAAGATTTACTAAAAATGTTCTTCACCACACTTTATTGAGACTTGATAGATCTATTTTTATGGCACTCCTTGCGAAATGGATGAATGAGACCTTAAAGAGTGCTCCAAAAATGCTGATTTTGTTGATCTAAAAATGAAAGAAAACTTTATTTGGTATTTGCGATACTTTTTTTTTTTTTTTGGTTTAGAACATTGTTTGTGTAACTTTGGTTTATATATTTGTCACTTCTAATCCACATCAAACACTGCCTGTCCCTTCCCTCTACTATTAGAATCCATTCAAGTTGAGGCCCGCAAGAAGAATGTAAGAGACTGCCCAATTGTACTCTACACAGACAGATTTTTCTAGTGGAAAGGAAAGTATGAACTTAAAATCTGTCTCATGGGGTTGGTCAATCTAATTGATGTCCACCATTTAATTTTAGGCAGTGGGGGACCTACATATATAGTATTGGGGATGGTCTGCTACCAAACCACGTATGAAAATCTTGGGTCAGCTTCCAAAATCCATAAGAAAATTATGGGTCAGCCCCAAAAACCCATGTGAAAATCCTGGGTTTGTGCCCAAAACTCAACCACCTGTTTGGGTCCCTATGTGAAAATCTTGGGTCCACCACTAATTTTAGAGAAAAAAGGTATTTCATACAAAAAAATTAATAAAAATTCAATGTTTGAAAATATTAAAACTTGGGGGCACTTAAGACAAGCTTAGAATGATCCAACAGGATGAAATTTAGACCAGCCCAATTCTACAGTAAAACCTTTGTATGCAACACCATGATTTTAAATCTCAGCCTATACAAGAACTGATACAAAGTACCAGCTGATACAATACGTTAGAAGAATTAGCCAATAAAAGCTGACACAATCCAATAAGAGTTGGTATAGCCTATTATATTACCTTTTCAGCCGAACAAGAAATCCTTCTAATATAGCCAATACACCAATATCTACTGGCCGTATCAGCAATTCATATCAGTTTTTCCCCAACCAATACGAGTTCTGATACTGATACTGATGCTTGAAGGAAATCTTCAGATGGGATGACTGGTAATTGCAATATACTCACATGTTTGTTAACCAATGGAAACATTCATAAACAAAAAAAGAATAACACCAAACAATCACAAGAAATCAGAATTAACCCATGAAGAACTAGATCCCAACAGTATGACCACCCAGATGAAAAACACAATTAACCCATGAAGAACTAGATCCCAACAGTAGGACCCAGATGAAAAAATAAAAAAAAAGCAAGAAGAAAAACACAACTAACCCATGAACAACTAGATCCCATCAACATGACCCAGATGAAAAATAATAATAATAAGATTAAGGAAAAAAAAAAACAAACAAACACACACACACACACACAAATGAATATGATCATGATGATGATAAAAGTCATAAGTTTCTTCTTATCCATAAATATATATTTTTTTTCAAGTGGGGTTTCTATATGGATAAGAAGGTTAAGATCAAACCTTATTCCACCACCGCTGAAGAGGACATTGGGATCTCTATTGCTCGACATACCTTCTGTTCGCTTATCCCCCTTCGACAATGGAAAAGTTGGAGTGGCAGGTCCTCCCGAGGGATGCGTTTTTGACCTTGTTTTTATGGGAAGGGAAAATTTTATAAGTAACTACATGTGTTTTTAGACAATTGTAGGAAACCACCCGGCCGCTTTTTTTTTTTTTTCCTCATTTTAAATCTAAACGGTATTGTAATTTGAAATTCTTGGTCAACCACTATGACCGAAAATTAGATGCCATTTGTCGAATGTTTGATGAAACCTCACTTATTTTATCACTTAAAAATAAAAGTTTCTCCGGTCTAAGGAATATTTTAGTTCCCATTTGATTTGAATTTGGATTTTATAGTTACTTTCTCAATTTTTAAGGTTTTATTTGGATTTTGGTTATCCTCATTTTCCATTCGCATTCTCATCTCACATTGATCAAATAACTTAGTTTGAGTGTTTATATTTCTTTTATGGTTTTTTTTAATGATTTTGTATTAGTTTTAGAAAAAAAATGTTATTGTTATTATTATTATTATTATTTGCTCTAGTAAGTATACTTAATTAGTCTTAAACACTCAGACATGTTTGAGAGTGTAGAAATGCTAGTAAATGCACTTCTTTGTTACAAAAAAAAATTACATAAAGCATATGCAATCTGCTATTTGAGCTCATCCAGACCGCTTGATCACTTGTATTCTGCTGATTCGACATAGATCCGTCGCAGAATTTTTCTAAGAGTTTGATTTGCAAGGCAAGGATTAGCCAATTAGGATTGCCCGATCAGTGAAACCATTTTGGGCCAAATCCCTAAACGCAGGTTCAGACCAATTCATAAATACAGCAGGCCCCACATGGTGCAGCTGCAGCAGCTTGGGTGGTTGAATAAAAGAGGCCCACTGCGAATTTCATATAGCGAACAATTTGGGAATTTATCCTAAATGAGAAATATTAGGAATCAAATCAAGAGCCAGTAAACTGAATGGTTGGATCCTCATTCTCTCTAATATCCAACTTCCATGGGGCCTTTCATTTTTCATGCCTCTTATTTGACTCCGGGATCAGATTTATGTGATTATTCAAACAGGGTGACATGATGCGGACCACATGCAATCAATCTCTCTCAGATATTATACCAATCCAACCAGCGGTGTAAGACTGCAACTGAAAGAGGCATCCCCATCCATGGTTGGCTACTTGGCTTCATCTGACCATAAACTGAAAAAATACCCTGTATTTTGGTCCATACTAAATGACCCCTTTAAAACTCCATTAAGAGGAGATCCTCACCTTCAAGCAGACCGCATATTGTGCTTATTCAGTTCAGCTCTTGGCCCACTTGAATGCATTCCTATCGCTGGAGCTAAGATGGATGAAAAAATCTCCTTATGGATAAAGGCCGTCCTAAAAATCAGCCCCTTAATCTCTTAACAGTAGATTTTTTTTATTCAATCCAACAGTGAGTATAGATTTGATGAAATAACATTCTGCGTGGTGTCAGATCATGGGGTTAAGGGGCAAATGGACTGCATTGATCAAAGGTGGATCTAGTGGTAGAAAAGAAAAGAAAATTATCTCTTTTTTTTATAGAAAATTATCCCTCTTTTAATTGGTTTATATGCTTGCATCCACATGCAACAGCTGAGAGAGTGTAATTAGAAGATGACTGCTACCTGATCATAGAGCAGCTGCAAAGGTGTCTGATGAGGAATTGGAAGCATATAGACATTTAAAGGAAAATATGTTAGATAATAGAGAAATCCACCATCCAAACATCATTTGTCTGAAGGATAAGAAGCTTTCACCCACTGCAATTGGTGCTTGGAAGAGCTACTAGAGCTACTAGAGCCATCTCCTCATCATATCTGGCATCTCATGTGAAAGATCTGATTGTGGAATGTGGATGAAGTGAATACATATATCTTGGTAAATGCTGGAACCTTGAGGATAATGTGCAGTTGCTTTTTGTAATGGTGTCCTCTTGTTTCTAAGCTTAATGTGTGTTTATAATTCAATATCGAACATTAGGATAAACATCGACAGCAAGCACAATGTAATGATCATTTCCCACACAACCTCATAACCAAAAACTAAAATTCTGACTTGAATTACATCTTTGTGCAGAGATGAAGGCTTAATGGAAAACAAGAGAGAGAAACTAATTAAGGCCCCTTCTGCACAAAGAGACCAGGAAAATTTATCCAGAACCAGGAACAAGGAAAGCTTCACACTTAAGTCATTTTTCAAGTTAGCTTCCCAAAATCCTGGCCATTGAACCTATTCCATTTTTTAAAGAGAAAATTGATCCTACATTAGCAGAAGAAACTCAGACACAAGCACCCACAGACACTGACACATGCAAATAGACTAAGTTGCTCAATAAGTGGGCTCATCTCCCTGTTTGGACTCATCCAAATAGGGAATAGGAGAAGAAAAATAAGAAGGGAACAGGAGTGTGTCGCCCTGTGGTTTTGCATCAATTTACCTTTACATATACAGTCACAAGACGCTGTGACTTATGATTCACATCATCCATGGTGAAAGCCACGACATAACATCATCACTTTTATAATTTCTTCGCACTGATGCTACTAATCAGAAAAATAACAGAAAAAAAAAAAAAGAAAAGAAAGGAAAGAAAAGAAATTAGCAGTAACTGCAAGATTCACAAGCATTGAAGAAATGAACCATAGGTTTGCATACCCAAGGGCCACTATTTACCTTGGAAAGAACCACTTCATGTTACCAAGAATGTATCACGGTCTTTGATATGTTAATAACATGGTACATTTCAGTCGCACAAATTCAATAGAAGGAAATAGAATCAGAATAAACACAAAACAGTCTCTTTAGAGACACCCAATAAAAATGAACACAAAACAAGTATTTACTTACTCTCATTCTTCAATTGAGATGTGTGGATACATACAAAACTATGTATTAACAGTACATAAAAAAAAAAAAAAAAAGAGTACCTATTTTGTATGGCAATTAGGAAAGTGTGATGAAGTGTTGCAACGAACTAACCAGACTTGGAGGCCAATGCTTTGTTTCTCTCACATATGTTATGTCAGTATATTTAGGATCAAGAAGAGTCGCAATTGTAAACTGGTTTTCAGCTAGCAATGGAGCATGTTTGTCGACATATAAAGCTGCTGCTAGAGCTGCATGGACTTCTGCAAACAACCAAGCATAAATATAATCCGATGTGATCTCAACCAGTATTTATGTTCAATGAAGGAACACTAGTATCTCATTGATTGCACCTGGATATCCCTTGAGAGATATAGAGACATCTTCCATCTCAGCGATTGCTTCTTCCCTGTCACCAACCTCATACAAGGCCAATGCCCTCCCTACTCTTGCATAGTCCGAGAATGCAAAGTCTTTGTAATCTTTGACAACCTGAAATGATGTATTAGTGATGTGCCACCAAGAGAAAGTACTATGCATAGTTCCGAAAGTACAAGGGACTGAACAATTTCTAGTTTTTTTTTTTCTCTTTCGGAGATTTCTCACGTAAGTTGAAATTCCAATGTAGATTTTATCAATTGCTCAAGCAGGAATGCCAAGAACTTCTGTGTATGCAACAAAAGATGCACTGGCAGATCATGACATGCAGAAATGTTCTGCAATCATTAAATTTGGAAGAAGTGAAAGCCTATCATAATTTAAAAAAAAAAAACCCAAGAATTGATACACCCAAACAAAGGACATTACAATAAATATTCAGGAAATGTTGTGATAAAAAAACTTACGGAACCAAGCCCTTTCATAAAGAGGCCTCTGGTTCACATCTTTTGTCAAAATGACAAAATGTAAATGACAAGCAGAACATGATGGGCAAAAAAAAAAAAAAAAAAAGGTCCCAGGCGGGCAGCATTCTAAAACCACTAAGAAGAATAAGAAGAAAGCCTGTCCTTAACAAAGAAGTCCAATAACTCATTTTAGTGAACTTCCTCTGCATCAAACTATCCTGATGGATTTTTCCTTGAACACCCTTTCTCCAGCAGACTCATCTCATTGAACTCTCTATCAACAAATCTCATTCTCATTGACTTCATGCAATGGATTCCTTGACAGCTGACTGCCCTCTCCCAAACACTCTCTCTCTTGTGTTGCCTGCAACCTCTCCAAGATATCCTCTGTGCTATTTTCTGGTGGCAAGGGTATTCAATAGTCACCAGGCCCAGCTCTGATACCATATAGAATTTCAATAGTCACTGCATTTCCACAATTTCACCGTAAACATTCAATTTAGAAATGATCTCAATTTATACATTCGAAGCAAACCTAATCATCTATTATACAAAATCCAAACTATTCAAAATTCCTAAAAACCAAACTAATATCAAACTAATCTTTATCGAAATCTGATACTTATCTCTAAGATTCAATACAGGGCAGTGGAGCCTTGATCAATGTTGAACTGATCAGACTGAGAAATCTGTGTGGGCGTCTTCACAATTCATCTTTTCTCAAGCCCAAGCCTGGTACAACCCTGTGAATAGCTGTTTCCTATCTAGAATGTCTCTGGTCACACATTCCCATGGATTTAAAACTCATTTGAGTTAGATTTGATGTGGACTTAGAAGCATCCCGGATCCTTTCGAGGTGATTTTTGAAGTTTAGAATGACATTTAATAGAATAAGTAAACAATAAAAAATCAGAGGAAGTATTCATTTGACTTAGAAAAAAAATAGATGCGGCCATCTATTTCTACTTAAACTCATTCATAATAATCAAGATGTCTTACAATTCTAGATTCATAATGCATCATGTCCAAATTTATAAATATTTTTAATCATTTTTCACAAATTTCAACTTTTCTTGGGCCTCTCGGGTGTGACTTGGCTAAGTCGACTTGTCTGGAGGGGAATCTCATCATCCCCTGAGTCCGAGTTTTAAGCGCCTATTCCTATTAGTTTTGACCACCCAACGAGGTCATTTTGAACTCTTATCACATGGAAGACCCTTATTCCACGTTGATGCCACATTCAATCTTTGGAGTCTCAGCCACTGGACACATGACTTAGCTAAGCCAACAGCTGGAGACTGTAGTTAAGAAGGCACATTCTGATTGTCTGCAGTAATTTTCAGATTGGACACTAACTTAGTGAGTGTTGTGGAGTTATATTCCACTTTAATACTAAAAGTATTTAAACCTTAACACAGGCTACGGTCCCAACTAGATTTTGCTATGAAGATAACCAAAAATAAATCTAAGTAAACTATCAATCACTACAATGAAGATAGACACACGATTTTTATGTGGAAAACCTAAATGGGAAAACACCACGGGACTAAGCACCGATCCACCAAGAAAAAGCATTATGTAAGAGAGGTTACAAGAACTACTTACTACCTTTTTCCCAGTTGAACACAACCTACAGGACTAAAAGCTCTTCTTGTCAACACATACGCTGTTCACCTTCTTCACGCTTGATCTTTACGCCTTAATGCCTCACAAGACGAATCTCCACAGATGAAGAAGAAGAAGATGGATCTCAGGAACTTACTATGCAGAACAACCAAAGAAGAGAAGCTCCAGAGAAGAAAGGATCTCTCAATAATTTTTCTAGGGCTTTGAATATGGAGAGACTTGCATCTTTCATAGAGAGAGTTGAACCATATATACCCAAACACCGTGGTGTCCTCTCCGATCTGGATTCGAAGAAGATACGGAAAGATTTAAGCGCACAAGAAAGTAGATCCAAAAATCAGATGTAGAGTCGTGCCCCAGCCGACCCAACCGACCGATCGGATGGGTTATCCGATCGGTCGGGCATAGGGTCCGACCGGTCGGACACCACAGCCAACCGGTCGGTCTTCTATTTTGCTTGATTGATGCTGGATCCAGCTAATTCGATTGATCTGTCAATGATCCGACCGATCCAACAGAGAAAACACGTGCTTTCCACATTTAAAATAGAAAACCTTAATTTGTAACTCTGGTAGATACTTCAATCCATCTAGAAAATAAACTTACAACTCATTTAACCCTACGTTTTGTCTAGTCAATGAATTTGCCAACATTACATTCCTTTCAATCTCCCCCTTTGGCAATTCATGGACAAAACTTCCTAGACTGAACAATCTACCTAGACAAACTCAAAACAAACTTAGTAAGCCATTGTCTCTTCAATTTGGCACATTTAGATCCTTAAAAAGAAAACCTTTCTAGGCACAAGATCAAGTTAATAAAGCATAAACGAAGGAAACCTAAAATGCAACAGCAAATCAAGATAAAACATAATCTAATCAAGATAAAAAATAATTATAATGTAAAGATGTAAAATACACAGGTCAATCAGTAAGCGCCAACATAATACGATGTTCTCCCCCTTTTTGCACATTAATTGACAAGAGGACCATAGGAAAACAGAAGCACAACTACAAAATTAAGCTGAAGCGCCAAACAGATATGACAAACACTGGTCAATCACGGCCGATGAAGATGCTCCAGAATGGAGTCAAGTTTCAAGTCAAGTGCATCAAACCAACCATGCAAAGCCTGAACTTCTCCATGTATCATATCAAGATTAAGTAGCCTGGTCAAAAAGGGTGACCTCAAACACTGACAACCTGGCATGTAGGGATGAAGAATCAAGCATATCCTCCTCAGCAATGGGTGCAGGAATAAGCCCTTGAGGAACAGGCTAACGAACTTGTGAACAAGACTGCACCAATGTACTCACTGTAATAGGATTGGGAATAGGAACTGTAATATCATGTATACCGGGTAACACACCATGTGAAATGAGTAACTTGGAGAGAAACACTCCAAAAGGCAACGAAGTATTCTTAGCAGCAGAATGAGCCCAAAAGATAGTGTCAAAGATGACCTGAGGAAGATCAATGGGAAGACCACTGCCAATAACATACAAAAGATAGCCTAACTCATGGTAGATCTCTGAGTGATGACCCCGAGGTTCAATGTTTTTCTTGACAAAAATATTGAGTATCCGATAGGAGTCCATGAGTTCACTTTGCTTTAACAACACACTAGTTGGCCAAGCACGAGGATGACCACTAAGCACTAAACCGACCTCATCAAAGTCAATGGCAGAAGCACCCTCATCCACAGAATCCGAGTCATGATCAGGAATAGGATATTTGGGATCCAGAGTCCGATCAATCCCCAAGAACTGGCCAAGAGAAGTGGGAGTGATGGTCAATTTCTTTCCTCGAACATAGGACTTGATGAGCCCGCCAGACATGTCATACATATTGTTATAAAATTTGCAGACCAAGTCAGGAAACACCTCATTATCAAATGAGTAAAGTGAAGTCTAGCGTTGCCTGTCAAGCCAACCACCAAAAGGATAAGTTCTGAAATCCAAAGGATTCACTAGGCATTCAAAGAGTACTGCCCTTTTCCGGAAGACATTTTCATATTGAGAAGCACGTTCTTCATAGTGAAATCTGTTGGCATTAAAGGTGTGAGAAGAAGACCCACTAGTCACACTCTTCCGTTTTGATGCATTGGCCTTTTTAGGAGCCATGAAGTGCTTGGAGAAATGTATCTAGAAGAGGAGACCAACAAGGCACAACTCACTGTTAACAAAATATAGAGAAAACACATTGAAGCATTTCATCAAACAGCTTGTGTGCACGAGCAGTCTCAAGCTTGAATCCATGCAATCTCACATGAAGGGCATGCCAAAAAATGGGCTACAGAAGCACAAGAACAAGCACATCCATTGAAGTGAAGACATTTGCCAAAAAGAAGAAGAAAATAACAATCCAATAGAGACAAAAAATCCAATCTCAATAAACATGGTGTACATTAGAACCAAGAGGGAAAAAGAAGGATAAACACTGCATGAATGGGGAAGAGTGAAGAGAAAAGACATAGCCTTGGAGCAACACACAAACGCTAGAGATCAAGAAAGTGTAGGTGAAGTGTATATGCAAGGAGAGAAGAGAAGTAAGAAACGCAAACTGAAACAAAAAAACTGTAAGAAGAATGAACGGACACAAACCAGGTTTATAAAGACTCCTGTCCTGCCCGACCGGTCGGAAGGAGAGCCTGACTGGTCGGATTCCACTTCTGTGAAAAACCACGTAGGGAGGCCGATCGGTCGGATGGATATCCCAACCAGTTGGATGACACTTCTGTGAGTTTCTTTTTCTTTAAAAAAAAAAAAACTCACAGAGTGAAGAAGTAGCTCAAGATGAAGAGGTTAGACATAATGAAGATGCAACAAACCATAAGCAAGCAAACCTCATGAAAATCTTCAATGCTCATCTACAATGTTTTACAATAGTTAATAAAGCCAATGATGTTGAGATAACACAGACAAGGAGAGTTGTGTCAAGACGTGTGAGGGATGTAAGGGAAGATATTCATCAGCTAATACACACGAGGAAATCAATGCCCAGCAGAAATAAGTCTTCAATTTGATCAAGTGAAATCAATATTGTAAGAACTCCCTGCTACCTGTCTATAATGAGTGGAAAGCTCCCCCTTAATGAGTCTCCCCTCCTTCCCTTTTTTTTTTTTTGAAATCAAAAGAAGAGTAAGGAGAAGGAGAAATCAAAGTTGATGCTCCAAAGCGGTGTACGTCTTGAAAATCTCAAGTTCAGCATACCCTAGAATGACAATAATCTTAGAGAGTGTACGAGAGAGTAATCGTATGCATTGAACATTCTCCTTAAATGCTGTACCCTAGAATGACAATAATCTCAGAGAGTGTATGAGAGAATAATCTCCATGCAGGATCTTAATCTCAGAGAGCGTACGAGAGAATAATTTCCATATAGGATCTTATGCACCCACTGAGCTACCATTCCTACCAAAACTAATTGCTGATAGTAGAGGTACAATTCAATGTTTTAAGGCATTCGACATCGCACCCGTAAGTCTGTTTTAGAGCAGTTGTAGGGAGCGGCATTGTGGCACGCTTCTGCCTAACAATCCCCCCTTCACAATGGCGCTCTCGCGACTTGAACCCTTAACTTGGAACTTTGATATCATATATAGGATCTTATGCACCCATTGAGCTATCATTCCTACCAAAACCAATTGGTGATAGTAGAGGTACAACTTAATGTTTTAAGGCATTCGATATTGCACCCACGGGTCTGTTTTTAGAGCGGTCGTAGGGAGCAGCATTGCGGCACACCTGTACCTAACAAATACGAAGTCAAAATCCATGGACTTCACACTCTCTTTTCAGCCCGTTTAACTACTAAGCCCCTCAAGAATTCTTTGGATACGTACTATTTTTTTTCCCATTCCCAGTTAATTACAACTGTTTGATGTGTTTTTTCTGATAAAACTTCAAAGTAACTGAATAAACTTAGTCAGGTTTAAATTATTTGCTTGTTTTCCTCTTTACTCAGGTATTAATCTGAGGTGCAGGCTGCCTAACAATAGAATATACAAGGAAATTACAGAAAACCATTAACTTGGAGGATAGCCTTTAATTACCTAATTGAGGACACCTTTATTAGATATATACATCTAATGAGAATCTTTGAGTTTTAATTAGGAGGAAAATCTGGAAAAAAAAAAAACTGGGTGCCAAAAATTGATTCATGTCAATCTAGGAGGACTATGTATGGCTCGAGTCTTGAGACAAAGCACTACCCCAAGAACAGGAGAGAATAATGAGCCATCAGGCCCTAATTGGACCATACACAGATAAACCCGCCATTCAAATGCCTGTAAATGTCAACAGAGTCAAAACGGGAAAATCACAAGAACTCTGAGCAGTGGACACCATACATGAGAACCATCAAAAAAACAAGAAGACCCCAATCATTCCCAAGCAAACCCATCCAACACAATTTTGAAAATTCAGCCAAAATCGAGAGAAATAAAACACCAATACGGATAAAACTAGGAACTGGGGTAGCAAGAACTGATCTTTTCCACTCAAATACCACACCCTTTAATGCACATCCAACACAACTCTATGGAAATTCCAAAGAGAAAAAGACAACCATAGAGGAAATGAAGAAATGGGTACCTGGGTAAAGTAGTCAAGAGCCCGTTGGAAGTCTCCTTGGGCCTGCAGCTCTCTACCTTTCTCGAGCAGCTCCACAGCTTCAGATACCCGTTGAGAGAGGGTTGCACTGGCGTCTTTCTCGGAAGGACTGACTGGATCGAATTTGGGAAGGGGAGCGCAAGAGAGAGGGCTGGTGTTGGAGAGGAGAAGGAGACCAGAGATGGGGAGAGAGAGGAGAAGTAAACCCCTCCTTGTTGAAGAAGGGACAGAGAGATGTTGAAGGGTTTTGGGCTTTTGCTTCCAGAGAACTGGCAGATGATGGATAAAGGTGAGTACTTTGCATGCACCCATTTTGCAAATAATCTGGGTTTCTTCCCTTTAATTTCTCCTCGGCCTTTTTCTATTATCAGTGACTGCTCTTGTTGTCTCTCTCACCATCACACATGCCATGCAAAACAGATATTTCAGTGAAAGACCTGTTGCGACATCTGTGCCACTGATTGTTGCCTAGGGCCCACTGTGAGGAGTTCTGAAACTGCATCATCAGATGGACGGTGCATTGGGTTTTCAATCAGTATCACAAGGTTGTCCCTTGCCATAGTTATGACAGCCAGAAAAGATTATTGGATGAGTTGATGGATAGACTTGGAGAAGAGGCTGGTGTGGAAGCATGGTGGATAATACCCTGCCCGCCTTAATTGCAAGAGCCTCAAAGGCCCCAACCATTAATACTTTCAAATAAATTTCATTTAGGATAAAATCACACAAGCTTTTACTAGTGAAAATCAATTTCCCTTTATATATAAAATGAGATTAGAAATTAACTCTTTTAACAACTTAATCCTCATCTACTCTAATCTTGTTATAATATTTCAAAACTTTTTTGCACCTTTGAACTGGGCAGAGATATCGATGCTTTTTTTAATACTCCATATACCATTCCCTCAAAGGTCCTTTAACTATGTCTTCTTTCTTTTTCTTTTTCTTTTTTTTTTTTATTTTCATTTTAGAAGACATTTTTTTGAAACTTTTTCATCTCATAACATATTTTTTTGGCTTTTTACCTTTGATTACCCCATTAAAGAGAAATGTGGACTACAATCAATTTTACCCTTTGGCTTTTTTCCTTTGATTCTCTGCAACTTTTTAACCATATATAATGTGAGATGGTTGCATTAATCTAATGCTAAACCCTATGTAATTGTGACCATGAAATATTTGAGGAAGTGTGCATGTAAATATGTAGATGTAGAATGTTGCTCCATCTTCCAAGTGTGATTGAGCATCGATATCACTATTCATAGTAGTTAAACATCATTGAATTGATGCCAATTGAGAGTTTAAGCCCATATTGAGCATCGATGTCGTTGCTCGTAGTGTTAAATAAATATCAATATGAGAGTGTTAGCCTGCGTTGAGCATCAATATTGATCCTCATATGGGTTTTAGATTACCAAATCAAGGCCAAACTGAGAGTACTGTAAGCTTATGTTGAGCATCAATATCGCTGCTTGTAGTGTTAAATTGATGCCAATTTGAGAGTGTTGGCATTTCTTAAGCATCAATACCGCCACTTAAAAAAGGATACAGGAAGAAAAAAAAAACCTCTAACATTTAAGGATCATCATAATGTTACATTCATGGATCAATCGTACATCAATTACTTCACATAAAAATTCATGTCTCACATGCATCTAAACATTCAACATGACATTCATCTCCACGTCGGCATCCACATTCACATTCACACATATGCAGTATCCAAATCGCCACATTTGCAGTATATAATGATCAAACTAATACCCAAACCAATATTCACTTTAATCTCTAATTTAGCCACCAAGCAATGGACTTTACAACCAACATATTACCTAGATCCCCGCAAGTAGATGACACTGATATCATCATTACTTCATTAGGCCCCCAGCCTTCAGAAAACAATTGAACAAACATTGCCAAGGATTTTCACATCATTAAGTCCATCTTAGCCATCTAATCCCACCCTAGCCAACCATCTAATCATCATCTCACCATCAAACCCATTTGACCCATCCAATCTAACCCTTACAAACCCATTCATATAGTGTGTTGTTGTCATGAGTGCTCATCACGCGATCTCAACTACTAAATTAACAATGATCATTAGCACTATCATTTGTATTGTGATCCACAAACTGGGAAGAAATGTACATTGTTATAGTTGTAAAATATCCCAATAGAGATAAAAGGAGAGAGAACAGGGATACTTCATATGGTTCTACCAGCCAATGATATGAATAGGGTCAAAATTAAGCTTTCAAATTTCAACAGCTAGTTCTCGGCGTTATACTTTAGACATACGTGGAACTTTAGACATGCGTGGACCCCAACTTGAACTTGGACGGGGTATTTAGTTTCTTTGCCCTTTTCCTTTCTTTCTTATTTATAATCTAGCCCATTATTCTATGCATTAAGTCATTCTTCCAATATGATGTATTAGATAACTTGTTTGGATCATTTAACAATTTCTTTCCTTTAGGCATTTGGTTTTTTGAATTTCAATTTTAATTGTGTTTGTATTATAAATAATATGATAATATTTTTCATAATTTATTTAAATAGCTATAACTTTTGATTAGGATATAAATAGTAAGTTGACACATAACTATAAGATAAATAAAATATAAATATATTAAATAAGCAATAAGAGGGTTGGGTCTGGTATTGTACAAGCTTGATCCTCAAATTGGCAGGGGTGTAAAAATTTTATGCAAGCTTTAGCCTCATGCCTTTAAAAAAAAAATTAAGGCCACCAATTTGAGGGCTTACTTTTAAGAGTCAAGCTAGGACGGGCCTCTGGGAAAGAGGGGATGTTTTTACAAATATTAAAAACAAGATAAAGGGAACATCTAATATAACATACATGGACCACTTAAGTGAAACTCAGATGTGGCTCAACCCCAATTAACCACTCAGGTGGACTTATATCAAATATAATAGGGATTTTTACAAAATAATTAATTTTAAACTCTAATTAGACCATATTATGAAGAAAGAAAATAAAATGGCTGGTTTGTGGTTCGTACCTATTTTTTTGACGAAAATACCTCAGTTAATGATATCCTCAATTATTGATGATATCATCAACTTGCTTTTGTGGAAAACACCCCACCGTGGGATACAACATATTCGATAAAATATCTGAATGAACCTTGGGCCATGAAGAGGATTTGAATGAAAGCATTCATGTTGGAGTGTGAAATGAGTACATACATTTTTCCTTTGGTGAGCACCATCAATTCTTATTGAATTGTAGATGAGTATGTGTTGTCTTAACAGTGATGAAGGTGAAATGGGTACATACATTTTTCCTTTGGTGAGCACTATCAATTCTTATTGAATTGTAGATGAGTATGTGTTGTTTTAACAGTGATGAAGGTAATGTGAAAATTGTGTATGCTTGTTTATGTGAGTTTAGATGATGAAGGTGCATGAATGATGGGACACAATGTGTTCGATGAAATGTCTGAATGGACCTTGGGCCATGAAGAGGATTTGAATAGAGGCTTTGACATTAGAGTGTAAAATGGGTACATATATATGCGTTTCATTTGGTGAGCATTGTAAATTCTTATGAATTGTAGATGGGTATGTGTTGTTTTAATGGTAATGAAGGTGATGTTAAATGAAAGGAATAGATGGTGTATGTTTGCTTGTGTGAGTTCGGATGATGAAGGTGCACTAATTTTGATGAGAGTAAAATAATGAAGTTAATATTTGGCCTAAAAAAGATGGAAAGAACAAAAAATAAAGAATAAAAAATATACATATTGGAAAATTGCTTTGCTAACTAGATTCAGGGAAAATTAATGAAAGAAAATAGCCTATAAAAAAAAAAGAAAAAGAGCAAAAAAATATAACTTTCCATAAAAAGGATGAAATATAGTTAAAATTCATTTTTCACATTGGGGTTATAGTACAGACACTTTACGATATCATTACTCCAGTTGGCAATATCGTCATCTGAGTTAATGATATCATCAATAGTTGAGGATATCATCAACTTAGGTATTTTTTTCAAAAAATAAGTACGAACCATTAACTAGTCATTTTATTATCTTTCTTCATATATAATATCGTTTAATTAGAGTTTAAAATTAATTATTTCATAAAAATCCCAATATAATATTATGATCCGATAGTGAATTTTGCTCGGTTGAAGCCTTGAGCCAATTTTCCAATTATGGTATCCTAATAATATCAATGAGAAATATTATTGAGGTAATTTCAGAATTTTGCCTTTTCTACAAGTGCAGGAGTTGAAACAAGTGTAAGTAAAAATTCAACATTTTGTTGTCAAATTTGAAAGACTTAAGTTTTAATATATTATTATCAATACATTTTGTTAACATATACCATTTACTTTTAGAAATTTAATTGATTATTGAATTTATTCAATATGTTGGATCAAGTAGTTCTAATACAATACTGATAATAAATAACTTTATCGAGGGGAACTTAGGGTTGTCCTGGTGATACAGGCACCCACTCTCATAGCTCCCACTAGGGCGAGAGCCTTTCTTTCCTACTTCCCTAGCCACTTAGCCAACGAGCCAAAAAAAAAAAAGTTTGCCAAGAAAAGAGCAAGAGTTGAACCAAGTACAATAGTTGAAGCAAGGGCACAACATGAAACAAGTTCTATTGGAGTTCAATGAAGTGCAAGTGTTGAAACAAGTGCAGAAACAAGTGCTAGAGTTGAAACAAGTGCATGACATGAAACAAGTGAAGTTTTATAACAGGTGCAAAAACTGACACATAAATTTTCTTCTTAAAATATTAACTATGTTTGTGTTATGACTTTTATGATAATATTTCATTTACATTTTAATAAAATATTAATATTTTTAGCAAAAATTAATTTTTGAAATAAAATTTAATTTTTTTCATGCGCGGGCCATAAATCGCTAGTTATTATTATATATATTATAACAATATCCTTTTCGCAAGAAAGCAATATGTGGTGCAATTCTCTTCATGAGAGAGCGACACGTGGCAATCTAAAGATTCTATCTTTATTAGCTAGACTCTATACATATCACCTCTATAAAAGCTCTCAATTTTCCTAAAATCTATTATTAGCTTTCTATAAAATTTCTCCCTTCCTAATTTCTCTCTCTCATCCTTCTACAACTTATGTCCCTAGACTCTTATCCTGTAAAACTAGCAACAAAAGCCCCTGCTGAGCCCAGGCTAAAATAAGGATTATATTAAATTAAAATAATAGTTAGAACTGTAAAAAAGAATTCACGATAGTTATGTTTATTAAATGCTAGAAGACAATAAGATGAAAAAGAATTTAGAAATTTGCCTGAAAAAAATGCATTCCTTTCAGAGATAATAATGATATTGTTATTAATAAGAAATTAAAAAAATAAAAAGCATTGTAATAGATAAAAACTAAAATAAAGTAGGTGTAACATCTACCTACAAACAGTTGATTGAGATATGCAATTAAGAAAAAAGTAAGAGGGAGCGTAGATACATACTTCATCTTTATTAATAACGTCCATAACAAAATTATTGATGACGAAAATATATAATAGAAGAAGAAAACTTAAAAGAACATATT
The DNA here is from genome assembly GCA_037013555.1 of Sextonia rubra. NCBI lineage: Eukaryota > Viridiplantae > Streptophyta > Magnoliopsida > Laurales > Lauraceae > Sextonia > Sextonia rubra. The sequence continues at coordinate 54,851,503 of JASUAD010000013.1, read as the reverse complement.
GTAAATTTAGTTTTAAATGAAAAGTCGAAAAAAGAATCACATAACTTTTGGTCCAAGTTATTTGGATAATGTTATCTAAAATAAAAAATCAAATGACCACAAAGAATCAGCATCAAATAATTTGATCAAATTTGCTCATCATTAAAAGTTGATGTTACATGTTGAACCTCCGTTTGTCTTGATGAAGTACTTGCCCTAATGATTGCAGCAGTTTTACGATTTTTTTTTGGCAAAACTTTAGAAAAAAGAATAGCAGTTTAGCAAAAGAAATTGATTAAATTATAATTTTATTATTTAATTATAAGAAAATAAATACTTACATTCTTCCATATGTGATAATAAGAAAGTATGATTTTAATTTTTACTATATAATCTCTTTACAAATGGCCATTATTTTAGTTAATCTATTTTTGGGATTGCTTTTTCTTCTAATTTTCCTCTTTTGGTGGGATTTTAAGTAGAAAAAAAATAATAATGACATTACGGATTAAAAAAAGAGAAAAAACTCCAAAGAAGATGATTCTATAATCAAGAATGTTTCCAAAGAGGATGACGCTATAAAATCAAGAATCTATCTAGGCTTTTTAAATAAATAATCTATTGAAAGATCACAACCAATGAAGAATTTGCCCATAAATTCTAAATGGGAAAAAGGTGTATGGGATTTGGAAACCCAAAAGTCCCTAGGCATCGGAAATATGTGCGTGTACAAGTTGTAAATTTTTAAAATTTTTTTATCAATTGAAAAAAAATGTAAGAAACTATGCATGTATTATTTGAGATTGTTATCTCATCAACATCCAATAGAGAAATCGAAAGGCATGCAATATGATGGGGAAAAACAATTTAGACGAAAAAATAAAAAAATAAATCCCTATCTTCCCATGGGATTTGATCCTCTCTAAATTTATAAAATTGGTGGCTCATTTTTTTCTCCAAAATTGAGTGGTTGTTTTAGACTTTGTATTAGATCTTTGAGATTTAATTGCCTTTTATTAAATCACAAGGAATTTTAGGGAAGTTGGGTGGATGAAGGATAGATTTTAGGAAATAATTTAAAATTGTGGCAAAGAAAGGAGAGATTTTAGGGAAGGGAGGTGGTAGAGAAACTAAGTATAGGGAAGTTGGTGATTTTTGGTGCCATGTGTAAATTTCTTAATAGCTTACATGGCGTTCTAGAAAAAAAGAAAAAAAATGGAGTTGATGTGGCACCATTCAGAGGCCTCCATTCTTGTAGCTTTAATATATATAATGTGTCACAGCAACCCCACCCAAGCATTGTACTCCAAAAATCTCTCACTAAGGCAGCCCACTTTCTTTTTAGGTAAATATACCTCTTACTATTTTTATTTAGGAATTAGTATATCTTTATCCAACTTCTAAAATCTAGCTAATTTTCCATAGTAATCACTTTTTGCTAGCTAATGAATATGTGAATACAAAGGTAGCCCCACTTTCAAAAATTGACCTGCAAAGGGTTGGTGGGTGTTTCATACAATATCTTAAATTTGTTGTTTATTTATTTAAAATGAGTATGGTAACCATGTACACACAGTGTTACGGGGCTAGACTGGTTCCATTCTAGCAGTGTTTTCTTCAATATTGTATTAGGGGATTTACTCCCCTCTCAACTAATGAGAAGGCAACACTATCTCAATTTCATATTGTTCATGCGCACTACTCTTTGTATGGCACTTGCCCATGTGAGGCCTATTGTTAGGTAATTTATAATCAGTCATATGTTTCTACTCTATTCATATTTAGAAGGGTCATGCATGATAATTCCAATCTTTGCACTTTAATCAGAAAATGTTAGGGTCTGGCTAATGAAATGTAGGAAAGCTGTCTACTATTCAAGTTTGTATTGTGGTAATTTCTCTGCTTTTTATCTCCACCTAAGTCCTTCATGCCTGATGATCAACCTATAAAAAAAAATTTCAAGAGACTAATAATAGCAGAAAAGCAGCAAGTATTGCCATGAGAACACATTTTTTTATTAAGTTTCTGTAATACTTTACGACCATAAGGTCATCTTGTGATTTGTACTCAATGAGTAACACCCAAGCCATGCCTTCGCCGATTTGGACTTTTTTATATTTGATCCACACACTTCCTCTAACTTATTTTAATTGATAAACTTTTATACATTCTCCGATGAAATATTTATTATAATATATACACTCATGGCAATATTTATCATGATATTACAGTTTCTTCTCATTATAAAGGAGACAGGGGAGCAGCGAATTTGTTGCTGGTGTAGAAAACCTGTAACGAATTCGCCACTCCCCAATTAAGTGCAAAAAAACTACCAGAGTAGTTACATGCACCCATAACTTGGGTGACGTTTATGGTTTGGGGGACCCCTTACATGCTTTGTTTTTTCTTAGTAAAATTCTCTTCTTTTAATGTCTGGCATTCCTTTATTAGTCTTACCTTTCAAATTTTCTTTATTTAAAAATATAATTATTTCTTAAATAAGATTCAACGCGAGCCCTAAAGCGCTAGTTATTATATATATTATAACAATATCCCATTTCGTGGGAAGGCAACACGTGGCATAGTCTTTTCGCAGGAGAGCAACACATGGCGCACTTTGATTAAAATCATAAAATCTATATATATCTTATTCAATCTCTTTCCTATATATTTTCCTAAAATCCCACTCTACACAATCCATCGTATCAAATTAATCTAAAACGAACTTTATAAGCAAGTTGTATCTTCTCATGTGGTGGAATTCCATTGAAAATCACTATGCGTGAGGTGGGACATGGATCTGCACATTATTACATGACATGGCATCGGTGCGACCTTCACAAATGGGACCAAGTTTGTCAGCCAAGGAGATTGGATCATGCGCTTTTACACATGAGTGGGACCTAGTTTATCAGCTTGTCTTCGTTCAGTCATAGAAAGTGGGCCCAATCCATGTGTTGTTTCTATCCAATATCAAATACAAGATCTCTTAATTTTTGGAATTTCATAGCAGCCTTGGCCCCACATTTATAGATCAAGTGCTCATGTTTGGGTTTCTGTAAAATCGTTTACATAGGATTTGATCATGTACTTTTGCAAGTAGTGGGTCTCAATTATAAGCTTGTCCTTCCTTGGGTATTTATAAAGTGACCCAGCTCACATTTGTATGTATCCAAATTTTTATTTCAAAATTAAACAGGATCTCAGGGTTTTTTTTTCTTTTAATTTCTATGACAAACTTTAATAACTACTAATATCAATTTTGCATACCTAGTTGCCCACTATGTGATCGATTATGTAAAAAAAAATAATGTAACATCTAATTGAAATGGACCTACTATTAGATTCTATCAAATATCTAATATAAGATCTCTTAATTTTTGGAATTTCATCCTTGGCCCCATATTTGTAGATCAAGTGTGCATGTTTGGGCTTCCGTAAAATCGTTTACATAGGATTTGATCATGCACTTTTACAAGTAGCAGATCTCAATTATGAGCTTGTCCTTCCTTCGGTATTTATAAACTGGACCCAGCTCACATTTGTATGCATCCAAATTTTTATTTCAAAATTAAACAGGATCTCAGGGTTTTTTTTCCTCTAATTTCTATGACAAACTTTAATAACTACTAATATCAATTTTGCATACGCAGTTGCCCACTATGTGATCGATTATGTAAAAAAATAAATAATGTAACATTTACTTGAAATGGGCCCACTGTTAGATTGATCATGTTTGAAACAATTTGCATCTTGAAAAATGAATATAATGCTTAAAAGTTTCCTACATATAATATACATACACATATATATATGTTTCTACAAGTTTAATTTCACAGGATACCACTTCATCATGGAATAACACTTGGCCAAAATCCTATACAAGAGGATTTCAATTGATGAGGTGGGCCCATTATTAGAAGATTTGTTGGGAGGAGAGAGAAAGAGAGAGAAAAAAAAGATGACATATGAAAAGAGAGTAAAAGCCCATTATAATTAGATCTGACATTTGCCTCAAACAATTGATATTTTCCACCTAGCCCCATAACAGATTGATCAACATTCTCTTAATTCTCTCAATGGAATGAAATTCATGTATCAACGGAGTTAGAGCAGTGGGCTAAGAGAATTTCAATCTTGTCATTTTCAAAAAGAAGAAGAAGAAGAAGAAGAAGAAGAAGAAGAAGAATTTGATTCCTGCCCTTCAAAATTTGAACTCTTCAACAGAAGGCACCCACAAATTATACCTGCAGAAGGACTTTCTTTATAAAAAAAATTGATCTAAATCATTGAAGCTTTTTTATGGCCATAAGATTCCTTCCTAATTAAAGCAATGTTCAGTCCAAATTTCACAAATGACCAGTCTAACACTCCAAGTTGGATAGTCAAAATTCAACAGTTTGGATGGCTTGATCAGCATTTACACTACCCCATCTGAAGTAGGTCCCATATGTGGATAATGTAGTTATCTAAGAGAAAACAGAGAGTAACTTTACGTGGAATTCATCCCATTTTCAGTGGTAGCACCAGCAACTGTAATACAAATAGAAGGTATCATTTCCCATGTCTGATCCTAGACACCAAAGCACATCTTTCTATTCCACAACAATGATCATGCTTGGATTTCGAACAATACATACACAATATTTTTCATTGTTGTAACATTATGGCATATTTGAGTGCCAAATATTTCTGTAAGTTTATGTACATCAAATAAAGACTATATATTTGAAACAGAGGAAATTAGGGAACATTTACGAAGAGTGTATGTTGTAAAGATTGCTGATTGTTGGACTTTGAAAAGCATGCATTTTTGCCCTTAGAGATTCAATTTAATATTGTTGGACTTTCGTAGGAGGGCGACACGTGGCACATCCCTCTTTGTGAGAGGGGGACAAGTGGCATAATTTAAGGATTCCATCTATATTAGCTAAACTCTATAAATACCAAATCTTTAAAATCTCTCAATTTTCCTAAAATTGCTCATTGGTTTTCAATAAAATCTCTCTCTCCCTAATTTCTCTTTCTCATCCCTCTACAACTTCATCAAAGTCCCACCATTTGTAATAGAGGACACCTTGGGTGCAGACCAATTTGCGCATATTTTGGCAGTAGAGGCTCTTAAACAGGTTGGGTCCATAGTGTAAATCCGCAACCTGATTTTCAATGGAACCTGCCGTGTAGACCTACATCTAATGCTGGTTACACTTAGACCTAAATGATTAATCTTTTTATTTTTGGCTTGTTTTTTGCCTTTGGGGTTTAGTAGATAGGGACGTATATATAATGAATACACATGGATAAAAAAGAATTAAAAGACAAATATTAATGTTTGCCATTCAGTATCAAATTATAAAGAAAATGTGAAATTTTAAGATGTTGGACCAAGTACTTCCATTGTAATACCAAAAACAAATAACTTTATTAAGACGAGTGCACAAATTAAAACAAATTAGGAGTTAAAAAGATCTACACAAGAAAAAATAAGCACAATTATCGAGATAAGCAGAGAAGATGAACCAAGTGCAACTAATGAAATAAGTGCATGCCAATAAACAAATATCAACATTTTTTTTCTTAAACCACATGTATTTCTTTTAATCATTCAAGGACGACCTAATATCAATGTTTTTTTTTCACTCTGAACTTTTATACATCTCTAATTCAAAGAAAATATTTCTTCTTTTTAAAAAAAATAAAGATTCAATATTTTAACTATGTTTTCACTATGATTTATGTCATAATATTCATTAATATTTTATTTAACTTATCAATAATTTTTAATAAGACTTAATTATTATTTTGTGGGCCCTGAAGCGCTAAAAATCATTATTTATTTTCATAAATATATAGTTATTTTCATACTTCAATTAAAGTTCTAAGATTTTCTCCTATTTTCCTCTCCTGAAATCTCTCTCTTTACTATTTAATCTCCTAAAAGTCAGCATAATCCTTATTCCTATTATTATCTCTCTCTTTCTAAAATTAATCTAATTAATTTTTTTTACCACCTCTCTAAAATCTTTCAATTTCCCTAAAATCTCTTTCAACATTTGAAAGAACACAAGACAAACCCAAATCAAACTCTTTCCTTTCTTTACCTACATCCAAACCCATAAAATCTAGTTTCAATATGGGGATCCAAGTTGGTAATATTTAAATGCATTCTATATCTTCGCTTCTCTCATTCTAAGGTTTAAAGGGATCTTTAATTTTCATTTGAGATTTTTAATTTGATCGCGCTTAAAAATGTAGGCGTGGAAATGAATTACGGAATCAAGGTCCGACATTCACGCACTTTAAGAGTTAAGAAGAATGGGAAATAATTACAGTTCATCATTAATTTCCCTTTTGTTTACATGGGCTCAAGTGCCCTGACCGCGGGGATGCAGGTTGTTTACATACATTTTGAAAGTTTACAACCCCTCCCTCAAGTCTCAGATGTGATCTCAATTTGGAAAATACAAGAAAATGTATATAAGGTGGAAGAAAATGTGGAAAAAGGGGAAAAAATGGGGGGTTACCGTGACCCGCGGTCACTGCCCCGTTCCAGTGACCGTGACTCACCCGCGGTCACTGGGGCCTTCCAGTGACCGTGACTCACCCGCGGTCACTGGAACCTGCCAGTGATCGGGGGTCACGGTCACTGACAGACAATGGCCCTGTGCCTCCGTTTTTTGTGCTGTTCGTGCTGGTTCTTTTTTGGAACTTCTTTCAAGTGTTGGAACTCCATTCTCATGACTTTGGAGCGGTGGACAACCATCAAGAAGATCACATTTTTATCATGGAATCAATTGAAACCGTTGTAACTCATCATTCGTACTTACGGACCGCATTTTTGTTTCAAGTCCGAAATGGGCAAATTTGAAGGCGGAGTTGTGTCATTTGAACCTATCATTTTCAAGGAACAAAATGAGGCCTAGTGAGGCTTCTTTCACAACTCTTGTAATGGCTAAGAAGCCCTACGAATGAGAAAAACAGAGGTGACAATGTCATCCTCTCAAAAATTGGCGTCGTACGAACATGGTATGGACTTTGGCCATTTCCCTTCCTTCTCTCCTTCTGAATTTTCTTGCTCACCTTTAAAACTAAGAAAAGAAGGTGGGAATGGTCGTGGAAGTGCTGTTGGAGCTTGCTTCTTGTTGCCTTAGGTGGTGACTTTCTTTAATTTCTTCACTTTTCTTCCTTATGTGTGTATGTCCTTGTTTCTTCCAAATTTTCTCTTTTTATAGACTCCCAATCAGTTTTGTGCAGTTTTGGGGAGTTAATAGCAGTTGTGGGGAGTTGGATTTCGAAAAGGAGTGGAGGGAAACCACCCAAAATCGTGGGAAACATCCTTTGAAGGTCCGTGACCGCAGACTGGGCCACGGACGAGGCCCAATTTCAGGTTTTTCGCGTATGTGGCCCATTTTCATCTGTTTTGGGCTCAAACGAAGTCCGATTGCCACCAAACTTGGAGGGATGCTTCTTAACACTATTCTCTACATGTCATAAAAATTTCAGCCCTTTTTGACTTCAGGAAGTTGGTCAACCTTTTCAATAATTGGGCCCCGGTCACGGACAAGGCCCATTTTTAGAACATTGCATATGCGGTCTATTTTCCATTGTTTGAGGCCCGAATGATGTCCAATCATCACAAAACTTGGAGAGATGTTGCTTGACACCATTCTAAGTGTTTCATAGAAGTTTCAGCTCTGTTTGACCACCTGAACATGGTCAACTCCTTTTGTTTGTGGGCCCCGGTCACTCCCAAGGCCCATTCTTGGATTTTTGCATATGTGGCTTGTTTCCGCCTGTTCGGGGCCCAAACGGTTGGAGGGATGCTTCTTGACACTAATTTGAGTGTGTCACAGAAGTTTGAGCTCTTTTTGACCACCTGAACTTGGTCAACTCCTTTTGTTTGTGGGCCCCGGTCACTCCCAAAGCCCATTCTTGGATTTTTGCATATGTGGCTTGTTTCCGCCTGTTCGGGGCCCAAACAGTGTCCAATTGCCACGAAAGTTGGAGGGATGCTTCTTGACACTATTTTGAGTGTGTCACAGAAGTTTCAGCTCTGTTTGACCACCTGAACTTGGTCAACTCCTTTTGTTTGTGGGCCCCGGTTACTCCCAAGGCCCTTTCTTGGAATTTTGCATATGTGGCTTGTTTCCGCCTGTTCGGGGCCCAAATGGTGTCCAATTGCCACGAAACTTGGAGGGATACTTCTTGACACTATTTTGAGTGTGTCACAGAAGTTTCAGCTCTGTTTGAACACCTGAACTTGGTCAACTCCTTTTGTTTGTCGGCCCTGGTCACTCTCAAGGCCCATTCTTGGATTTTTGCATGTGTGGCTTGTTTTCTCCTGTTCGGAGTCCAAACGGCGTCCAATCTCCACGAAACTTGGTGGAAAAATTCTTGACAATATTTTGAGTGTGTCACAGAAGTTTTAGCTTTGTTTGACCATATGAACTTGGTCAACTCTCCAGTTGACTTTTTTATGACAGTGGGCCCTTGTTTCAGCTGTTTGAAGCCCAAATGACCCCGGTTTGATTTGAAACTTGGAGAGACTGACGTCAAGAACATCTTGGAGTATTCATCCAAATTTCATGCAGTTTAGATTTGAGGAAGTAGGATTTCGAACAGTAACCTATTCATTGCATGCGTTAGGTCACTATTCACTCTACATTGAGATAGTTAGCCTGTTTTCTATCCGAACAGCCTCCCCTTGACTTGAAACTTTGGGAGAATAACTTGAGGCATTCTTTGAGCATTTGTTCCAAATTTTATCTGCTTTGGCCTTCTAGAAGTAAGATCTTAGCCGATGACCCCCAAATTCGGGATTACTGTCCTCTAAGCTGACATGTAATGAAATTTAGGCCAAACAGAGTCTTTTCATCTTGAAAATTTGCAAAGTATCTTCTGAGCATGACTGAAGCTTTGCGTCTAAATTTCATTAATTTTGGACATTGGGAAGCAGGACTTTGGTCAGTGACCCCCTGGCTTGGGGGGGGGGGGAACTGACTTCAGGCTGACATGTTTGTGGCTTTTGAGTTTGATGATCTCTGTTCAACCCGAAATTTGAACTTCCTCTGAGAGTTCCAGCTATCTTGATCTTCATGGAATGCCGGTTCTTACAGTGATTCCCCAGGATCTGCAAATAACCTCTGTAGCCTAAATTAAGCTGAGATGAGGTGTATTTGTTGCAGTATTTGCAATTTTTATAGGTCAACATAATTATTTGTTTATTCTTTGGTATAGATTTAAAATAAAACTAATATTATGTTATTGAAGATCTTTGTTTACATTTATAATCAATGTCGGTATAGATTGTCAATCTAATATGGATAGTAAGGTAGAAAAAAGCCATGCATATAGAACCCATGTCAAATCCTATAAATTCCTAACCCAGTATCAATGGATTTGAGTTGTAGTTGGTTGGCCTGACAGGATGGACCCATACTCATTTAAAAAAAATGTAATATAAGTCGGCGAGATTCATAAAATGTAAGCCTCACATGCATTAAATTTCTTAATGCATGAGTCCATGTATTGGTCTTGAGATGTTGTTATATTTCATCCATCTATTTTATCTTCCATTAGGCCACAAGTTTCTTAAAGTTCTTTCTTCTATTCATTCATATCTCCAATTTTTTTGTATCTTTTTTTTTCCCCATGAGCAATCACCTTTATATATTTGAAATTTAAATTTATTTAAGACCACTGATTTCTTAAAGCACTACTTGCTAATCTTGATTTCTTAATTCTCCCTAAAATCTTTCCTAATACACGGTTTTCTGTAATGATATTAATTTTATGTTAATATTAATTCATAATTATGTAAATATTTCTATTTACAAATATTATAATTATTCCTTAATGGCCCCCAGGTGGCACCCGCTAAACACATACAAACACACATTTGACAAATATAAAGCGGTTTATAATGAGACATGTGAAACAAAGCCACACGTTATGTCTTTTTATCATTCCCTTTTCTCTCTCCCAATATCATCTCCACCTCTCTTACAGCCAATACCATTTTTCTCAAGTAATCTTAAAAATCCCAAATCTAAAAAATATATAATATTTGGTTTTAAGGATTCTATTTAAATTATGATTTTGTAATTAATTTTATGTTAATATTAATTTATAACTTTTTTAAATATTATTATTTACAAATAATAGAATTATTAAACAAGGCCTCCGTTGGGCGTGGGCCTTGAAACGCTAGTATATATTATAATAATACCCAATTTCGTGGGAAGGTGACACGTGGTACAATTTTCTTCATGAGAGAGCGACACGTTATGCAATCTAACATTCCATCCATATTAGCTAAATTCCATCCATACACAATATCTAAAATCTCTCAATTTTCTTAAAATCTTTCCTTGGTTTTCTATAAAATCTTTTCCACCCTAATTTCTCTCTTTCACCCCTCTACAACTTCATTCCTATCTATTTTCTAAAGGACTCTTATCTTATATATCCATACCACCTCTCTAAAATCTCTTAATTTTTTTTAACCTTTTTTGGAACACCATGTCATCACTCCTTTAATATTTATTTGATAAAAATAACTATTTAGATTGACTTTTTTTTAATGATTCTAGTTTCAAGTCCTCTGTATACCCGGACCAAAATAAAAAAAATCCCATATGATCAAAGTTTTGGGCCACATTAATTTAAAGTCTTTAACTAATCCTAATCGTTCATCATCAAGACACAAGTGTGACACTAAGTCATGCGTTTGGCACTGGACATCATAATACTCCATAATAATCCGTAGAATAGGCAAGTGGGCCCATGGTTCACATAGATGGCTATTGGCATGCTTGGACTTTTTAACTAGACTCTGGTTTACATGAAAACTCTTTAATCGGACTCTTGGTTTTGACAATACTTCATTTTCATGAGACTTTCTAATGAAAAAGAGTTCCGATGAGTCTTGTTCTCTTTTTTCTTGAGCAACTCTATACCCATCCTTCTCTTATCTACTTACAAGCACATATGAAATATTCACATCTTTCTTTTATTCTCCTGTGCTCTAGAAGATATTTGAGAGAGATAGAGAGACGAGCTTAGATTACTAGGTATGTACATATTATGTAGTTACTCTCTCGGTTCTTATTTTTTATTAATGTTAATTGGATTTGCTAGCTCTAGCCTACATCCTATACTACATATATTGATATATTTTCCTTTTAGCCTCTTTTGGAGCACCATGTCATCATCCTTCTAATCTTTTTTAATGAAAATAACTATTTAGACTCAACGATGAACAAACTAACATCAGAATGCAGTATCCCAGTCAAAAAAATTGAAAAAAATTAGCTACACTCAAGAATCAACCATTTTATTGTCAAAAATTAAAAATTATAAGTTTTATTTTAATACCATCAACACAATTTCTTTCATATCAGTTTCTTTTACTAATTTATTTGAATGTTTACTATGCAGTATCAAATTATAAAGAAAATATGAATTCTCAAAATGTTGGACCAAGTACTTCCATTGCAATACTGAAAACAAATAACTTTATTGAGACAAGCACACAAATCAAAACAAGTGTAGGAGTTAAAAGATCTGCACGAGATGAGACAAGTGCAATTGTCGAGATAAGTGGAGAAGATGAACCAAGTGTAACTACTGAAACAAATGCATGCCAATAAACAAATATCAACGTTTTTTTTTTCTTTAGATCATATGTAATTCTTTTAATCATTCAAGGATAACTTAATGTTAATGAGTTTTTTTTTTCACTCTCAACTTTTGTACATCTATAATTCAAAAAAAATATTTTCTCCTTTCAAAAAAATAAAGATTCAACATTTTAACTATGTTTTTGTTATGATTTGTCATAATATTCATTAATATTTTATTTAAATTATTAATAATTCTTAATAAGACTTAATTATTATTTTTTCATGGCCCACGTTGGGTATGGGTCTTGAAGCGCTAGTATATATTAAAAGAATTGACCCCCTTTGTGAGAAAGAATGGAACGTGACATATGGCATAAAGGCACACTTAAAATGTCTCATCTCCTATTTTCTCTCACTTTCCAAAATTCTCTCTATCATTTCCTAATTTTTGGAAATCAATGATATTTGACAACTTCTAAAATCTCCCTCACCAAGGTTTCTACATTTATCACTAAAATTTAGAAAAGTTACAACTCAACCAAAGTTATATTCTCTACGCTAAGAGAATTCACCCCTTTGTGAGAGAGAAAACGGAAGTGTGACACGTGGCATGCTCTTAATGAAGGCACACCTAAAATCTCTTATCTCCTATTTTCTCTCACTTTCCAAAATTCTATCAATCAATTTCCTAATTTTTAGAAATCAATGATATTTGACAACCTTTAAAATCTCCTTCACCAAGATTTCTACATTTATCACTAAAATTTAGGAACATTCCAACGCAACCAAAGTTAGAAATATTCTCTAACCTAAACACACAGGATAATGTTATAATGTATCATCGTAGGTGGATGCCCACATTGGGACCTACATGAGATAAGGAGAGTACTTATGGTTAAAGTCTTTCCCTATCAAGTTGCTTGGGGAGGAAGCAATCTTATTTTATAAATAAGATTATCCTTCCTGCATTATGTACATGCAGATTTCATTAATAAGAATTTCTCTCTATTCCTTTATATTATTCTCTCTTTGGCTCTTTTTTATTTTTCAACACATTATCAACACGAAATGCTGGTAAAGCTAAAGATCGGATGTTGAACCACGGAGTAGAATCCTCGATTGGAGGGTTCGGATCTGTTTTTATCTTCATTTAAAAAATAGACAAAAAGGGATTTGGATTTCTGAGCGATCTAGATCAAATCGAGAAAGAGTAAAATCCTTCTCTAGCGCTTGGCATAAGTTACTGTTTGCCATCCTTCTTCACCGTTGGTGTTGCCATTGGTTTTTCCGTCTTCTTCGTGACTGACGAACTCGGAAGATAGGTTTTCATCCATGAGAGTTTGAAAGCGAATCGAATGGGGGATTTGGGTTTTTTTTCCACTCTCTCTCCACTCTCGTCTTTTCTTGAGCGAGAAGGAGAGAGTTAGAGGAAGAGAAAGGAAGAGAAAGATTTTGTAAAATCTTTGAAAAAAAAAAACAACCTCATTGGTCGCCTGTTGCCGCTACTCCCCTTCTGCGGCCTGATGCCGGTCATTGCCCCATTGCACCGTCGATGGACCAGGCTATCATCGCCTCCGCTGCAGTGTCTTGCCACCGTCGCCTGTGGCTGCTGCCAAGGAATAAGGGGACACCTGGGGTTTTTTTTTTAAGTCCCTCGTTGCAGACCTTGAAACAAGGAAGAAAAGGGTTTGGGTTTTTATAAACCCAGGTCAGTTCCAGGTTCGGGTCGAGGTCAGGTAAGGTTGACCTGACCTTTTAGCAGCAGCCCAACAAGAAGCAATGTTCCAGGTTGGGTTGGGTCAGACCTAACCTGTGTACAGCAAGTCCAGCCCGCCAAAAATAGCACAATTGCAGATGTCAGCATGCCGCCAGCCGCTGATAGAAGCATTATGTCAGCCAAGGTCAAAGGCAGATTTGACCGGTTTGATGGTAGAAACTTGTTTTCACGATATCTTGATGATCCGCAGTCCGATTTGAGATCAGTTTGCTCCTACGAAAAGCTTGCGAGCAAATCTATGCATTGGCACAAAAGGAGGATGATTCAAATGTTAAGTAATTTATCCTTATTTTATGATCTCTTATTAGTTTGATAATCATATACCTACATTTATCCTTATTCCTTTTAGATGTGCAAGTATTTATAATTTTAATTCTTATGATGAATGATTCATTTTCTCTTATCAAAAGGAGATTATGATAGAATTGAAAATCATGGATCATAAATAGAACCAGAAATTCTATATAATTAATGGAACCCGAAGTTCCATATGATATTTAAAACTAAAAGTTTTATATGGAATCAATAATCCGAACTCGAAGTTTCGTAAATTATTTTAGTCTATGAATCAGAAGTTCTTTCAAATTCAGACCAGAAGATCCTTGGTTATTTTACTGTTAAAACAGAAGTTCTCATATCTACAATATATACTCGAAGATTCATATTTTTACTCAAACCTAAAGTTTAATATTTAGATCCAAAAATAAAACCAGTAGGCCATAATATCATGCCCGAAGTTTTGATAGAACCTAAAGTTTTAAATTAAATTTGAAGTCTTGATAGAACTAACGGTGAAAAAGGAAAATTTTAACTAATCAAAGCGTAGAAAATTATTTTTACGATGTCAAAGTCATCTGGAGTCGATTTTCAGATCTGTTTCTTCTAGCATATTTATGGCAGCAAGGGATATATAGTATGAATCAAAGAAAGATAATCTAACAGTCAAATACAAAAGGGATCTGGATCAGCGATAATGGTCAGTATATCTAACTTTCCCTTTTTATTTTAATATATTCTTTCTAAATTATAGTTATGTTCTGTTACACCGCATGTTTGAAGTAATTACTTTAGTAAGGTTACGTCTATACAGTTATATAAAACTTTAGTTTTTGATGAATTTATTATTGCCAGAAGCAGTAATTGTATATAATAGAATTTGAAGTTCTATATCAAATGAATAACCTGGACTCGAAGATTCATACATTATCTGGAACTAGAAGTTCTAAGATTTGGAATATGAACCCAAAGATTCATATTCATAATCAAACTTGGAGCTTTGATTTCTAAAAATTCAAAGTAATGTAGACCGATACGAAGGCCATGAAATCAAACCTGAAGTTTTGACAGAATCAGAAGTTGTGATTCAAACCTGAAGCTTTGATAAAATTAGTAATTCTAAGAAACTGAAGTTCAATCTCTAGCCTGAAGTCTTGACAGAACTAGAAGTTTTGATTCATCAATTAAGAACCCGAAGTTCTAACTTTCTAATTGGCCAGTTCTTCATTATAATTTGTCATTGGATATTGCGAACCCGAAGTTCTATTTTTGTTTGATCGTTATTGGTTAATCGATCTTTACACATTTTAAAAGGCTTGGTAATGCTATCAAATTCCGAAATAAGATATCCCTGAAGGATATGGCATATGCTCTTATTTTCTGCGCCATTATATCCCTGTTAGACAGGGATGATTACCAGCAAATGGTCATACACCCAATGCTTAAAATAAATGCCAGATTAGTCAAATAAAATCCCTCTATAAGAGGTAGATATAATAGATCCTCCAGTAAAGATGAAAATAACTACCTCAGGAGAGGTGATTAACAAGGCATTTTATTAAGAAATTGGGAGAACCACCAAGCATGGTCTAGAAGACCTACAACTACTTTTATGAGTTTAAATATTGAGTTCAATTTTTCGATATTTTGTTGGATGTTAGACTTATTCTTTTATCCATTGTATCTTGTGTTTGTATGCTATATTTACTTTTAATGGTAAATTGTTTAGCTGTTATCAAGTTTTATTTTTGTGATGCGATTGATTAGTTATGTAAGTTTATTATTACTTGCTGTTTGGATTATGGAATGCATGAAATTGAGGATAATATATGTCCGATAGACAATGCAACAAAACACACTATACTGAAAAAACCAAAAGTTTTTCTCAGAGTTAGTGTTCAATTTGTGCACGGCATCAATCATAGCTGGATTAGTACAAATACTTGAATGCTCCAGCAGAGTCTACATAATGGTACCCAAATATTCATTAAGGATGCATTATTTTTTTTAGCAGTTCCTGATGAAACTTGCTTAGATTTAAATACATCTGGATGATTGGGTACCACATATAGACCCTATAAGTAAAGGTAACACAAAACATTTGTACATCATTACTAGTATTGATAGCCAGCAGCTGATACTAGAAACGCTAAGTGCATTCTCCTTAGATCTCAGGGCTATATTACAAGACAATCTCCAATATCGAATTATATTCGATTATGAGCAAAATGATAAAGTCAGGTCAAAAGCTTACACTAAACCCTATACTTAATGACCCTAAGGCTTTAATGCTTTGACATGATAGGTTAGGTCACCCTAGGGGTACTATGCTAAGGCAAATTATTGATAATTATGTTAAGTACTCCTTAAAGTATCATCTATTGACCATCTTTTTCGCAAAGGATACAGTGTGACATTTGTGAACCCATCAAATCCCGCCTATTAGCACAAATTATTAAACGTAGGGTACACTTCCTTAAGCATGTTATTAAATTTATATGGCTTGATATCGTAAGTTCGTGACCTGCATGAACCCACAACGTAGACTCTATATTAGTTATACTTTACCCCCCATTATTGGATATCTAGACCCAATGACATGAGATATATTAATTGCTCGTTTTGCTGATTGTCAACTTGATGAGACAGTCTTTCTGTCGTTAGGGGGAGATACGAGAGTTTTTGAAGAACGGCGAGAATTAATGTGGAATACTTCCACTTTGTCTCATATAGATTTATGTACTTTACAATGTAAGAATGAAGTATGGAGAATTGTGCACTTAATTACAAACGAATTCCCTGATGCTTTTAATGATGTAGCAAAAGTGACTAAGTCACATGTATCGGCTATGAAACACAAGCACGAATTAATGTCCTTGTAGGACAAGCACGAATTGGTGTCCCTGTAGGACAAAATCCCAAACATAGTAACAAATGAATCTGTTACAAGTCAGAAGCATGACAAATCTATAGGTACCAAGGACTCAGCTCCCTAGAAGAGGAGAAATGAGCAATTAGGTCCCAATTTTACTCCCGAAGAAGTTATGACAAATTGTACACTCCTGATGAGGTACACCATTCTACTCAATAAGAGGTTATGATAAATCTACTCTCTCTAAAATTTTTGAAGAAATTAATGTTCTGAAAGAGACTCTGGAAGCCCCTGAAGAGGCAATGGGTACCTAATAAATAAAGACATCTCTATACTTTAAAATTATTCAAGAAAGAGATGGGATAGAAATGAAATTATCATCGATGACACATTTGCATATGCGGTAGCTACACAAATATCAAGGGAAAATGAGAATGATGATTGGGATACAAAACCACGTTCTATAAATGAATGTCGACAAAGAATAGAGTAGCCAAAATTGAGAGATGCCATTAAAGAATTATAATCTCTCAATAGACGTGGCGTATCTGGACCTATAATACAAACCCTAAAAGGTGTTAACCATGTAGGTTACAAATGGGTGTTTATAAGGAATATGAATGAAATTACTAGATGGAAGGCAAGACTTGTGATACAAGGTTTTCTGCAGAAACTTGAGATTGAAAATATACATAGACATATATGTAAAAATCCCAGAAGGATTTGCTTTGCCTGAAGAAAAGTCAGAAAGTACATACTCAATATAAGTAAGACGTTCATTGTACGGCCTAAATCATTTCAAAAGAATACGGTACAATCGTCTTAGTGAATATTTCTCTAAGGGTATGAAAACAATCTCATTTGCCCATATATCTTTATAAAATCCTTAAATGGATTTATAATAGTAAAAGTTTATGAAAATGACATAAATCTAATCGGAACTCTAGAAGAGCTCGAGAAAACTATTGACTATTTACAGGAAAATTTTGTCTTAGCCTGCCGATTGAGAGAAGTTCTAAAGGGATATTTCATTATTTGTAAATATGCTTGCTATATATAGTTTCACACTAACTGAAAAATACTAGATTGGTATCAAACGAATCCTACTATATTTGCTTCTATTTTTTTCATCATCATCATCATCATCAAAGCCTTATCCCAACCATGTTGGGGTTGGCTACATGAATTCTATTTCTATTTTATTCTTATGGTTGTAAAATTCAAATTTTGTAGGATATGCAGATTCAGGATATATCCCTGACCCTCATAAGGGTTAATCATAGACATATTGTATGTTTCTTAATGGCAATGCTATCATTTCTTTTTTTTTGGTATTTAACTAAATAGACTTTTGGTAGTTACTTATTCTAACCATGTTGAGAGTTTAGCCCTCTATGTAGCTATTAGGGAATGTGTGTGGCTAAAATCTTTAACTCAGCATACTCGTAGTTCTTGTCAATTACCTCTTAGTACAGGTACCCTGAGCATTATCTGCAAAGATAAGGAGGCATGTATTTAACATATTAAAAAATGAAACATTAAAGATGATAAGACGAAGCACATTACACCAAAGTTCTTCTTCACTCATGAGCTTCAGAAGAATAGTAAGATTGAAGTCAAGCAAGTTCGTTCAAGTAATAATTTGGCTGATCAATTTACGAAGTTTTTGCCAAAAATCAGTATTCTAGAAACTTGTATACGAGATTGACATGCCTAACTGTATGAAAGATTGTTGTCATCAGGGGGAGTAGTCAATTAAGGTAAAGCATCATGAAGTATGCTATCTAGGACATCTGTGTGCTGTATTCTTTTTTTTTTTTCTAGGTTTTATCCCACTGGGTTTTCCTAGTTAAGATTTTAATGAGGCAGCATTATGTATGTCCAACACCAAGTTAATGATCCTATAGAACGTTGTACTTTTTTTTCTTCGCTTTAATTTTTATCATACTGGGTTTTTCCTTTGCAAGGTTTTAATGAGACAACTGTCATTGAATGATGGTCATCCAAAGGGAAGCGTTATAATATGTCATCGTAGGTGGATGCCCACATTGGGACTTACATGAGATAAGGGGAGTGCGTAGAGTTAGAGTCTTTCCCTATCAGATTGCTTGAGGAGGAAGCAATCTTATTTTATAAATAAGATCCTCCTCCCCCCATTATTTACACACAGATATCATTAATTAGAATTTCTCTCTGTTCCTCTCTATTATTCTCTCTCTGGCTCTCTCTTATTTTCCAACAGTTAACTATTTATAAAGATAAGGTAAGGTTTTTGTAATTACATAGATTCCTAATATTAAAATCGACTTACACGGTATGCATACAACGATTATATTCCAAGGCCAAGGGCTTTGATGTGATCGTCAGGTTTTTTTTTTCCGATCAAGGGTCGAAGGGAGCATTAATTGCAACTTGGGTATCTTGGGTCTTGATTTTTTTTACGGCCTTTGTATCCTTTAATTATTATATATATTAAGAGAACTGATGACCCCCTTTGTGAGAGAACGCTTGAGAGAGCGATAAGTGGAATACCTTATAAAATCTAAAATCCCTCTCCTCTCTTTTAAAATCTCTCCATGCCAACTTTTAAAATATTTATCCTCTATCCTAAAATCTCTTCATGCCAACTTTTAAATAATATATTATTTTAGTTTTTTTCTACTGAGTTTGGTTTGTTATTATTATTTTCTATGAAAATTTATTTAAATTTTTATTCTTAAAAATTATATTTTTTCATGTATTTATGTTGCTTTATTTGTAATTAATTTTTCTATTTTATTTTAATTATTGTATTTAAAAGTATATACTTTCTTCTGGCCTCACTATCTTTTAAGACCAATTTGGCTTTTGTTGGTAATTGCATAAATATATATATATTTTTTTCACTCCCAAGTGGTAGACATGATAGTTTTATCCAGTGCAAATGTGTTTGCATTTTTTTATTATCTCACATGTAATTCTTTGAATCATCAAGAATGACTAAACCTCAACATTTTTTTTAATTTTTTTTATTTTTTTACTCTCAACTAGTAGACATTATGGTTTCAGCCACTACAAAAATGTGCATTTAATTAAATTTCATTATATTTAATATATACTTCTTTCTTAAAATTTTTTATTTTTTAAATTCAACTTTAAATGTGTTTATGTTATGATTTATATGGTAGTATTCCTATATATTTTGTTAAATATTAATAACTTTTAACAAAATTTATTTTTTTTCAACACCCACGTTGAGCGCAATATCTCTCATAAAATTAAAAAAATTCTCTCCTCTCCCCTAAAATCTCTCCATGCCAACTTTTAAAATATCTGTCTTCTATCTTAAAATCTCTTCATGCCAACTTTTAAATAATTATATTTTTTATTTTTTTTATGTATCACAAGATTAGCCAAAATAAAAAAATTCTTCTACGACAGTGATAACTAGGAAAATCAGTGGGGAATGAAGCAGATTTTGTTGAATGATTGACATGCGAAGGATTGGATTTTGGAGGTAGTGGGGCACTTTAAAGGCTAGAAAACCTACATCAGGATGAGAAACATGTGGCACAGGTGTTGATTTCGGGCTGATTAATTTGGGCTCAATTGGTTGGCGCTCAGTGTTGCAATAGTGAGGTTATTCATCCACCCCAATATCCATTTTAAGGCAATCTCTTCCATTATATTAAGACTTAAGAATCTTTAAAAATTAAATTTCCTATTCTACAGAAGGATATCCTTCCCAAAATTAATTAAAATATTTCAAGACTTAAGAATCCTTAAAAATTAAACTTCCTACTCTACAAAAGAATATCCTTCCCAAAGTTAATTTAAATATTTCATTGAGTAATATATAATTTTTATGGGACTCTCATTGTCTGCGAAGATAAGTGGGACCCAATGCTGCTAATACTCATCTATGATAATTATGTTGTGTAAGTCCATGTGAATTGCACAAAATCATGGACAATGGGAAAAACAAAGAAAGTTTAAATTACAGACAACACAAGAGACATGACATACCATGTATTTAATATTACCAAGTGGACTCTATAACTGGAGCAATCAGCCAAATTAAAATTCAAAGAGATTATAAATTATATTTCTTTGCCTTTTGTTTCTAGGAATTTATACGTGATGTGAAATACGTCATATAATTCCCTCACGGCCTCACCCATCATGTCTAACTACTTTGTGAATGAGGTTTACAAAATTTAAAGGATAGGGCGGGATTGAGATTTTTTTATGTAAATTACAGTTGAGACAAACATATCACCATCTTTAAGAATCTTATTATTTAATGACTATAACTATCAGATCCTATTAATAATTGACCCACTTATAATCCAAATTAAAACCTCCCAATCCTGCCTCTTTTGCAAATATAGTTTTATATATCAAATAGATTAGATTTTTTGATCCTTTCAAGCAGTTGCAACTTAATCCTATTTTGGCCTTAAATGGTGGCTAAGTAGAGTTTTTTGGTTTTTGGCATGTGCAAATGTATTTACTATGTGCTATTCAGCCACCCCACGTTAGATTTACAAGCGGTAATTCACATTGAGGTTAGGAGCATGTGAATTGTATATTATTTTCTTCTTAAAATATTTGGTATTTTACTTACGAATATTGTGCTATAAACATGGCAACATTCTAAGCCCTAAAACACCACTCCTTTTAGCCCAAATCACATCTCTCACATTCTATACACTAGAATATCTTTTGAGAGATTCCCTTCTTTTCTAGAGCAATTTTTCCTTATTGTGCTAAAGCTTTGAGTTTTTGAGATACCTCTTCTCCTACTTTTCTTGAAGATTCATCTTGAGGGGCTTCAAGACATATTAGGTCAAGTATATAGAAGGCGCACGGTATGAATGTCGAGAAGAAGAACTTCAGTTCTTTATGTTGTGGGAAACTAAATAAGGGTAATAAGTATATATTATAACCTTCAAATTTATAATGCTTGATCTTAGTAAACCAGTGTTAGATTCCATAGTTTTTTCCCATTTGGGTTTACCACGTAAAAAATGCTGTGTCCATCTCTTCTAGTTAATTGCTTATTAATTTAGGTTAATTGTTTGTTTTAACTACATATAAGAAACCTGTGTTGGGACCTTAATCTATGTTAAGGTTAAAATCCTTTAAGTATAATGGCAGTATATGGGGTAAATTCTACTGTCCTAAATTCAAATGATGACTAATCTATCAATGAGAGTTATTGGGAATCTTTGAACCTCCATCCGGGAGGATATCTATGTGGGGAGTAGTAGACTTTTAAAATCAAATGATGTACTGGTTATCTAAATTGTTAAAACTAAATTTATGATAAGCCTTGTGTAAATGCACGGCTCCCATTTTCTAGGAGTAGAAATAGATAATGCATACCTGATGCTATAGTGGATTGGAGAATTTTGATCATAGATTACCATAGGGCCTATACAAGACAGACCCACAATCTAGAATGGTTTCATTGAATGTGGACCAAACACAAAAGCAGAATATTAAATTTGAGCAAATGATCCTTAATTTAGGTCATTATAATAAAATGGTCATATATAGTTTAAGTTCTACTATCATTAATCTTGTGGACTACTAATCTCTCAATGGGAGTTATTGGGAATCTTTGAACCTGTCACAATTCAAGCCCAGGAAATCGGGGGTTAGGACCAAACCTAATCGGTGACACACGTACTCCTGTGCATATACACTCAGACCCTGTCTGAATGCACACGCACAAGGGAAACTCACACGTGCCAATACATGTATGCGGAAGCTGTAGGTATCAAACCATAATGAAATAAGACATATGAGAACAAAATAATCTATATACAAAAGATTACATAAAGTCTCAGAGTTATACAAAATGGACCAAAATACAGAATATGAAGAGCATAATAAACCCGGAATTCCACTGAGATCCCAAAATAAGGAAGACCTATATGCCTGTATGACTTGTCGTGCTCTGATGGAGTGATCACATCCACTCCTCTAACGTTAATGGGGAATCTGAGGTCTCCCTTGGAGTTTAGTTGACCGACGAAAGGTCGGTCGAGGGATTTGAGCCTGTAACACCAAGGACAATATGTGAATACAACGATTCAGCAAAATATAAGCAACAACAAGTTAACGCATGTTGTATCTAACAGAAAAAGTACCAACAGATAGATCATAGAGTTCTAATTTCGTATACTAGGTAATCGTGCAATTAGATAAACATGCTATTAGAATCAATGTATACATGATGTGAACATAACTAAGTGGCTACTATATGTGCCATATGCTCCCAAAAAGGGGTCTTACATACATATTAAGAACACCATTGACCGGACCAGGGTATGCATGGGTCTCGGGTTTCTGGGGTTCGGAAGCCCCAAGACATAAACTCATTGCAGTGATGCCATACATACTATGCCAAATTCAACCTCATCGGGTATCCTAAGGCTGAGGCACAGTAGTGCCTGATCATATGGAATCAATGATATACAAGAACTAGAAGTAGATCATGCATAGCATATCGAGCATATACCATAAATGCATATAGTCAATTCATACATACACACCTCAAGTTAACGGAAACATACCGAATATATAAAACATATCAAGCAAATGAATCAACTTTCAGATCAAAAGGGGCATAATGAAAACTATATAAATCAGATAAACTAGAAAGAAGAGTGGAGATCAATGATCGTCATACAAAATGTCATGCAACTCAATTTACTCGTATCAAGATCATTTACTAGCCAACCATAATCTGGTTATCCAGTGTTTCTAACCCTGCATGATGATGTAGTTTTAAGTTATCCGATACACAGTTATCTTTTATTTCGTATTGCAGTATATCGTGAGAGTGTATCGGGGTCCCTTAAACCAACACCCATGGGGAGGTGTTTAGCGACTGGATAACGTATATGAATAAGTCGCAGCTCTCGAGATCATTCATGCAATTTTGTCATATTCCATTAGGCAAGTCAAGGTCACCTATATTTTAACTTGAAGGCCCTACAAAGTCTTATTAATTCCTAACTTTTTTAGAATTTCAAAGGCCTTACGGCTTAGCTGTGGGTAACCTACGGCTTAACTGTAGACATCTTATGGCTTAGCTGTATTATGTACTACGGCTCAGCCATGGCTCCCAGACCATTCCTCCGCATTTACGGTGAACCACGGTTAAATCGTTTTTTCTTCTACGGCGTCACCATATTTGTTCTATGGCTCAGCCTCGGCTGGTCACGGCTTAGCCATGGTTGGACCGTAAAAGGTCTTCTTCATTCTCTGCTCTCTGGAAGTCAAGCCTTAACTTGACTTACGGGGGGGTTATGGCTGCCCTATGGCTTAGCCGTAGTGCAGGATACGGCTTCGCCATAGCCTAGTCGTAGAATAAAGGTCGATTTGTATCTCTCTGGAAAGTGAGCCGTAGGCAGTTACGGCTTAGCCGTACACTATACAGGGTCATTTTTCTGAACCTGTTACAGAACCAACAGTATGTGCACAGAATCGAAACAACAACATCTAAAAGATGGAATTCAACACAAATGGGCTGTAAAACACATTCCACATGCGAGATTAAGAAAATTATTCAAAATCAAACATAGACCAACATGACTAATCCAAATCTTGCTTATACTTGCCTCAAATGAGTTCAAACACACAATCAGTTGTCCTTTGACTCAAATCCAACGTCTAACACTGATCTAGCACCCATGCATGCAAAAGAAAGGAAAAAAAGAAAGAGAGAGAGAGAGACGTGAGTGCATGTAGTTGTAGCTGACACGAAGAAGAAGAAAAAGAAGAAGACCAAGAACCCAAATCAGACCTTAACCTACACAAGATAACTCGAGAGTGTGAGTGCACAAATCCCCCTTTACTTTGCTTGATCAGAAAGGAGAAGAAATGAAAGAAGAACAAAAAACAGAGAGGGAGAGAACGAACGTTGAGGTGGAGAAGTAAGTCGGTGCATGTGTGTTTATATAAGATAAGGATGAGGAAAAATTGGAGAAAAGTCCAATAGTATATACTAATTACAGTTAAAGTCAAATAAAGGTCCAATGGAAACGAATGACATCGTTCACATATGAGTAGGGCTGTCAAAGGGCCGGGCCGGGCCGGGCTTAGGTAAGCCCTTATCCTACCCTCACATATGCTGGCCGGGCCTAATTGAGCAAAAGCCCTCGACTTTTACGGCGGGCCTATAATTTTTAGGCCCTTACCCAACCCTTAAGGGTGAGGGCCGAGCCAGGGCCAAAAGAAAGGGAAATTTTTTTTCTTTAATGGAAATAAATCTTTTATATGCAACAACCTATGCCACCATCACCAACCAACTTTATATAAACCCTCCTCCTTTGCCCGGGCTAGTGATCGGGAATGCAATGCAAAAATCAGCATGGCGGAGTTAAAAACTTTTTTTTAAGGCATTGGTGGTGGGATAAAATCATTTTTACAATATAAAACATAAGGTGGATAATAATAATTCTATAAATGATAATAAATATATAACAAATAATAATAATTCTTTATTTAATTTTTAATCTACTTTTAGAATATCTAAAAGACCATCGAATGTATTACATCATTGTGTTGCTGCGTACGTATCCAATCTTGTGTTCAAATTAAAACTTTTTCAGTGTCAGATTTTAAACAACTCCTATATTGATTAAATACTCTTCCTCCCGTACTAAATGTTGATTCAGAAGCAACTGTAGAAACATGAATTGCTAAAATGTCACAAGCCATTCTAGATATAACTGGATATTTTGTTGAATTAACTTTTCACCAATCCAATATATTGAAAATTTCAGATTTATCCCTTGGCTCCTCCAAATAACAATCTAATTCTGATTTTTCCTCTACAACTGTCTCAGTCATTTGTTCCTCAAAAGCTAAAAAATCATCTTTAAACTCATTAGATTTCTTTACCAAATTAACTTTATCCACATTTGACAATGTTTTGGTAGGTGCATCATAAATCAAATCATCTTCAAAGTCATTGTGGATATTATATATTTTATATTAAAATTTAATAAACAACGGGCCGGGCCGGGCCCCATCGGGCCTAATTAGTCAAGCCTAAGCTCAGCCCTCTAGATGCGGGCTTTTAAAAATAGAGCCCTACCTTACCCTCGGGCTTTAAATGAAAAAGATAAGCCCTCGTTTTGAGGGCTTTTGCGGGCCGGGCCCCCTCTCTAAAGGGCCGGATTGACAGCCCTACATACGAGTCGGTTACGGAAATTGATGAGTTTAACAAAAGATACGTGTTGACGCCAAAATAATGCATGAATAATAACATCTTAGAAAATCTAAAATTACAAAAAAGGGCTCATGTCTACCTAAACCAAGTTAAACTCAACCCAATTACCTATCCATGATCCGAAACAAAACAAAAACAAAACAACAACACAATTAACAACTAATTCGTCATTAATTAGTCACTAAACCGGATTAAGTTGGGTCGGAGTGTTACAGAACCTCCATACATGGGCGAGGATCTCTATGTGGAGAGTAGTAGAGTTTTAAAATCAAATGATGTATTGATTATCTAGATTGCTAAAACTGAATTTGCATAACCTTTGTGTAAATGCATGGTTCCCGTTTGTTAGGAGTAGAAATATATAATGCATACCAGGTGCCAGAGTGAATTAGAGAATTTTGATCATAGATTACCATTGGACCTATACAAAACAGGCCCACAATCTAGATCCTATGACTTTATAACTTTAATCGCATATCACAGAGTCTACAACTTGGATCTTAGAGTTTCTCTAGGGATGGACCCTCACACCTTGACAAAGAAGTGGACTTGACCAACGCCTATGCAATTTATACTGCTACGTTTGTTAGTAACAAGACTAGCAAACTGACTATGGATCAATGACATATAACAAAAATCTCTCATGAGACCCGGCGGTGGACCCACATATTATGCAATAGGTGCGGTCGACCTTGGTCGGTTTTGAAAGGTCTCAGAAATGACCATCGGCTACATGGCCATTCCCCAATTTAAAAATATTGCACCCCACCTTTTCTGACGCTAGAGGACCTATATCTTTCCCAGCAAAAACTCATCAATCGCTTGGTTTCGTCTTCCCCTCCATCTTTGACAGCAACATGTGCACAACGCACTCCCTCTCGGTGGCATATGATTATCATGGCTTTGTAATGGTTCCCTTAGCAAATATGAAGGGCAATTAGATAAATAATCCCATCATTTAGTATTCTAGGAAACTTCATTGAATGGTACAAGTCAACAAAATTTATAATTTCTCCAATATTCTTATGTAATCTAAATTAAATCCATCAATCGTAGGCCTCACACTCAAAACCTCCACAGACAGGTCAACAGTAGCAAACCCATGAGAAGAAAAATATTAATAAATTGAGGATAGGCTATCTCCCAATCGATTTTATCTTTTATTATAACTTTTGTGTTCTATCCATATTTATGTTTCTGTTTCTTTCCCTTCTTTATTTCACTTATATTAGGATTGGGGGCAACTGTGAGAACCAAAATCTAATGCCTAGTCCTTTATATATATATATATATATATATATCAGCAAGCAAGTGGCTATTGTCATGAGTTTATTAGAAATTTGGGAAAATGTAATCAAGGGATAGTCAATCATTTAGGTGGTGTTTGGCATCTCTACTTTTTATCTTATTGCCTTAAAACTCATTCAAAATGTGTTAAGTGGTAACCCTTTCATCAACCTCTTTTTCCAAACACAAAAAGAAGTAAAAAGTCTTATCTAAACTTGATGGGGAACGCGGATATTTGAAATAGAGCTAAAGCTCTCAAGCATAAAGATGGCCATCCACATGGTAACAAAAATGGTATGATAGCTTATCATTTTTTGTGTTTTTTTAAAAAAACTTATGGGACCCTAATTGATGATCCAAACCATTGGAGTTATTCAAAAACCCAAGGACAGCTATCAATCAAAATTTGAACTGTTGATCATTCCAAAGTCTCGAGATATGTGCAAAAAACTGCAAAACCATAGATTTGTAGTTTTAAACTTTTGTGGGCCCCACAATTATGATCTGAGCGATTGCTCTAATTTGGACTATTGACAACATCTATGGCTCCAAGTTTTAGCCCGTGATTCAGTGTACATCTCAAGAAATCTACAAAAAATCGAGAGCCATTGGATTGCTTTGGGTCAAAACCATAAATACTTTATGTGATTTTGCACTTGTGAGTTTTATCCATTTTTAATCAAATTATCAGATCCTAAATGACGATCCAAACTATTAGAACTCTTAAGATGCTCAAACACTACTACATGTTCAAATTTGAGCCGTTGATCATTCTCAAATCTCAAGATATTTATAAAAACATGTAGAACTATAGACTTGCATTTCTAAAATTCCATGGGCCCAAAAATCATGATCCAAACCGTTGGTCCTCTTTAAAATACTGAAAACTACTTTTGGTCCTAATTTGATCTCTTTATTCATTGTAGATCTTGAGAAATTAATGAAAAACCACAAACCATTGGATTTTTAAACATCTATTTTAAATGGTTTTGTGCCTTAACAAATGGCATATTTATAAAACATCTTCTTTAAACTGCTCCATTTGAAATAGATCTATATAATATAGATTTGTTTGATACAAATAAGAGTTGCGAAACAAGCCCTAGTCTATCTATATAAGTAATTATTGCAATTAGGTAAAGCTTAATCATTCCAGAAGATTGACAAGAAAGTCTTATGATTGGCTACTGTTATTTGATTTAATCATTGCAGTGGGCTCGTGTATATAGGACAACCTTTAGGCATGCATTGATTTAATTAATCTAGTTGAGTTTTTCATGTCTTGTTTAGAGGACAACCTAAAGGCAGCCATTGGCTTTAGTTCTAAGAATATTCATGCTTAGGCTTTTTTTTTTTTGGTTAAGCCATTATTCTCTAAATTGAAGTTTGTATAAATTTTCATATTCACATGTGCAATAATTATGTGTTCCAACCTTATAAATAAATAACTAGAAGTGAGTTTTGTGTTCGAATCTTTTAGGTTGTGGGTAATTACCATATAAAAAATATTTTCAAAGATATTTGTTGAGGGCAATTGTAAACTCTTTTTGTTTAGAGTTGAGAAATGACTTTGGTTAAATATATTTTCTCTTTTTCCATTTAAATGCGACACAATTTCTCTTTTACAATTGTTAATTTGAAGAAAGGACAATAAAATAATGACTTTCCAAATTGACCATCGTCCGCACCCTTAAAACAAAAATCTTGGATTTGCCATTGGTGAGAGATACTGAATGCATTACAATCAACAACGTCAAAGATAATGGATTCATTGAGCCTGGACCGAAGACAAAAGCAGAATATTAGATTTGAGCAAGTGATACTTACTCTTGATTTAGGTGCTTGAAATATAATGGCCATATATAGTTTAAATTTTACTGTCATAAATCCAGACGAGGATTAATCTCTTAATTGGGGATATCAAGATGCATGGAACCTCCATGGGAGAATGTACCTGTGTGGAGAATTTGGAAAACTATCAAATATAGAACCATTGAGAATCAAACGACTGACCTTAA
Organism: Sextonia rubra; assembly: GCA_037013555.1. NCBI lineage: Eukaryota > Viridiplantae > Streptophyta > Magnoliopsida > Laurales > Lauraceae > Sextonia > Sextonia rubra. The sequence continues at coordinate 54,822,441 of JASUAD010000013.1, read as the reverse complement.
GAGCTCCACATACAAAGAATCCAAACCAACAGAAAAATTTCCATAAGATACTGCCATCCTAAAATTGCAAATTGTATAATTTCAAAGATTAAGCAGATCAAATTTGGTCTGTTCTTCTTAAATGCATTCCAATAACCTAAAGGCTATAAATCAAAGGAGGAGGTTGATGAAAGAAACAATAAAAAAGAAGGTTCCCAAGAGATGGAGGAAGTAGCAGTAGTGATAGTTGGAGCTGGCCCTTCTGGCCTCGCAACCTCTGCATGCCTAAACCTCCTCTCCATCCCCAACATCATACTTGAAAGAGAGAACTGTTGTGCTTCTCTGTGGAAGGACAGAGCATATGATCGCCTAAACCTTCACTTAGCCAAGGAATTCTGCCAACTCCCCCACATGCCCTACCCACCCACATCACCGACATTCATTCCCAGAAAAGATTTCATCCAATACTTAGAAGACTATGTGTCACATTTTGACGTGAAGCCTAAGTACTGTAGGTTGGTTGAGTCCGCAGTGTTTGATGGGAAGGCCAGAAGATGGTGTGTCATGGCTACTAACTCGGAGTCGGGTGCAACCGAGAAGTATAGCTGTAGGTTCTTGGTGGTTGCTACTGGAGAAAATAGTGAGGCGTTTATCCCTAATATTACTGGTTTAGAGAGTTTTAATGGGGAGGTTTTGCACTCTAGCAAGTATAAATCAGGATCCAAGTACAGTGGTAAGGCTGTTTTAGTTGTTGGGTGTGGGAATTCAGGGATGGAAATAGCTTATGATCTTGCAAATTATTGTGCAAGGACTTCTATTGTGGTCAGAAGCCCGGTAAACATCTTTCTATTAAGTACTAACAGCTAGATTCTTTTGTTAGAACTAGTCTTCGCTTTGAGTAACTATAAGTAATAAATCAAAATATTCCTATCCCCCTAGTTCCCCCATGTGAGCATCTGCACGAATAGTGGGTGCGCCCCATTAGTTGTGGATAGATCTTTTGTTTTTCTTCTTCTTTTCATCATTTATGAATGCCCCACCTTGTGCGGATCATTTCGAGTGACCCCATCATATTTCTTTCATTACGGAGTTGTGAGCTGTAACACGATTTTGAAAATAATGTCCATTGCATATAGCCAAATATTTTATTTCTTCTAATTTTGGACAACTTGGCCTTGATTTTAAAGACACCATATAGCATCTTTCTCGTTAGAATCATTGCTCTACTTACTATAATTTATAAATAAAGAGAAGATACGCGGTACTTGTACTTGCGTGGATAATTATGAGTAAGCCTACTATTTTTCTATATTGGAGAGTTGTGAGTTCTGACATGATTTTGTTAAGGAGGAGTGCCCCTTCAGAATGGGACATGTCTTTTCTAAAGTAGTTTGTTTTTTCTTTAAAAAGTCAAGTCCACGGTTGGTCCTGTTCTTCTCATCGTAACCTCTTACATGGGTATTTTCTTTGCAGTTTCATGTGCTCACTAGAGAGATGGTGCAATTGGGGATGAGACTGCTGAAATCCTCACCATGCAACATGGTTGATGATTTAGTTCTCACACTTAGCAAATTGCAATTCGGTGATATGACGAATTATGGGATTGTTAGGCCATCCAAGGGGCCATTTTATCTTAAAGCAACTACTGGCAGGTCTCCTGTAATAGATGTTGGCACATTGAAGAAGATCCAGTCAGGAGATATTCAGGTACATACTCAGTTCGATTCTTTCGGACTTGACTGACTCAACTGCCTGGATAAGCCACAAAACCAAGTACTTTGTGGAATTACCCAGTACTCCTTTTAAGAGTTCTTGGTCATAATTAGAACGCATGATTGACCATATCTTGCTTAATCAAATAGGTTCTACCAGAGCTAAAAATGGTCAATGGCAATGAGTTGATATTCTCCAATGGCGAGTCACGTCACTTCGATGCTATAGTTTTCGCCACAGGTTATAGAAGCACTGCTAAGAAATGGCTTAAGGTATGATTAATGATTCAAATCAGTTACTCATGTTGGTATCGTTGAATTTAATTAGAGCAGAGAAAAATCATGCGCCATGTTATTTGCATTTGTGCAGGAAGATGATTATCTGCTTAACCAAGATGGGATGCCCAAACAGAGCGCTCCAAATCACTGGAAAGGTAAAAATGGGCTCTACTGTGTTGGACTCTCAAGAAGGGGGCTGGCAGGGGTTTCCATGGATGCACAGGACGTAGCTAATGACATCAAAATGTGCTATAGCGATGACATGTAAATTTATGCAGAAGAATCTTACAGTTACATTAGGATCTTCTGGGTTTGTCCATTGGCTGTGTAAAAATAAATCTAAGATTAATATTGCATAAGGTGATGGTAAGGCATGTAATATGAGTTGTGGTTGTTATTGAAGCAAACTAAGTTCATTGTCTTTAATCTTTACAACGGTGTTATGGTGTAGTAGACATACCTTTTTCTATATCCAAACTTTTACCATAAGGTGATGGGTAATTTCTTTTTTAGACTTAAAAATGCAAAAAAAGTATCATGATATGTGATTGTTTTATCCTTTTGCACTGCTAAGAAGTGGCTTAATGTATGATTAATGATTCCCACCAATTACAAATGTTGGTATTGTTGAATTTAGAGCAGAGAAAAATCATGGGTTATATGTGTTTTGCATTTGTGTAGGAAGATAATTATCTGCTTAGCCAAGATGGGATGCCCAAACAGAACGTTCCAAATCATTGGAAAGGGGAAAGTGGGCTCTACTGTGCTGGACTTTCAAGAAGGGGGCTGGCAGGGGTTTCCATGGATACACAGAACTAGCTAATGACATCAAAATCTGCTATGATAATAACGCGTAAATTTTTAGAGAAGACTATTACAGTTATGGCAGGATCTTCTGGGTTTGTCCATTGGCTTCGTAAAAATAAATCAAATATTAAAATAGTATAAGGTGATGGTATAAGGCATGTAATATGACTTATGTTGTTATTGAACCAAAATAAGCTCATTGTCTTTAATCTTTGCAACGGCATTCAAGTATTGTAGATTTAACTATTTCTACCCAAACTTTTGTGCAAGAATATATATAGGGAAATAATCCTACGAGAACTAGTTCTTACTATTTTTTTGTGAGAAATTTAGGTTGTGCCCATATATCACCCAATCTAAATTTTGCAATACACAGGACCCTCCTATAGTCACACACCCCAAGTTTCGATCAAATTCGAATTTATTGGACAATTGAATCAATTGTACACCAATCCGAATAAACTGAATTTGTGGGCCCATATAAAGCCCAAATATATATATACGGATAATCTTCATACACATCCGTCCCTCACCATTTTTTTTTGTGAGAACTCTAGGTGGGGACCATCTATCACTCAATCCAAACCTTGCAACACAGATGGGACCCCATGATAGCAACTCGCCCCAACTTTCGGTCGGATCCGAATTTATTGGACTGTTGGATCGACTATACACCAATCCAAACGGAATGAATTTATGAGCCATGGATGAAGGGGTTAGGGATATGTGATTGGGACCAAATTTGATATATAGGGTGCTTTCACATAGATCTTTCCAACCCCCTAGTCTAATCCCATGGTGGGGTCCACAGTGGGCCTCACCAAAGAGTGTGCACGAAAAGTTCATGAGGGACGTATGCACAGGAAAATGTCGCTATATATATATATATTATAAAATGAGCTTGTTAAATCATATGAAACGGGAAATAAATAGAAAGTTATTGTGTTAGACGGACTTGTTCGTTTATATGAAATAGGAAAATGAATTTGTTTGTTTGCATGGACTCAATGCATTTGTAGATGAAAAATATTTACATCTATGTAATTACAAAAATCAGTTTAACACATTCACAAACTCACATATCACATAAATACAATGGACAGAGGACCTTGACATATATACATATATTTATATTATAAAGGATTGGACAAAGGGTGAAGCTAAGCTTGATCAACTAATTACCCCTTTAAAGTGGTGGGCTTTTAAAATTGGAGCCCTACCCTCACCATAGACTTTAGGAAAAGAAAATGAAAATCCCTCTTTTTTATGGGCTTTGGCAGGTTGCCTCCCCCCCCCCCCCCCCCCCCCCCCCCCCCCGAACTTTTGAATGCCAAGATGGACAGGCTCACTCATCAATGATTTTGGTCGTAAATTCATAATTTTCATTTGGATTTTGAAAGCAAACTCAATCTCAATTCACGGATCTCAAGATTATGAATGGGGAAAGTGTAAAAACGAAAAGAAAAAGACTCAAGCATAAAATGAGCAACCCACGATCATGATGTAGAATAACAAGAGTGCGGCCGAGGGTGGCCTTTCATGATATTATAAGCAATTTTTAAATGGCAACGGCTACCCCAACAAAGTGGATCAGTCTTCATATCCCAGGACACATGTCATTACTACGATTCACCGAGAAATTAGCCTGAGATATCGCTCTCTCCAATTTATAAAGAAACAACTAAGGATTCTCTTAGAGCATGAATGCAAACTACACATTAAAAAATAAATGAATAAGATTTAGAGGATTTTACTAAAAAAGTCACCCTAGATGACACCTTAGCAAAAAAAAAAAAAAAAAAAAAAACTATAGTGGTGGTTGTACCGGAGTGTTCACATGTAACTACTCGGTGTTTTTTTTTCTAATGTAAGGGGGAGAATTGAATTCGACGCAGGTATTTTACACTAGCATCGAATTCGATGCTCCCCTATTTCATTTAAACACCAAGAGACCAGACAAGAAGATTGGATGATCTATCTCCGAATATTTCGTTGGAGATTTTAATATTCGCAAACAATTTCTTTTGTGAAAGGCTTAAAAATGTTTGTGATCGTAAACCTACAAGTTTGGTTTGCTCCAAACACGATGCCATCTCCCTCGTGCAATATGCACTTGAACTCGCCGGTCCTCATTGCTTTATGCTTGCAAGCATTTTGTTGGGTTTATGTCTTACATTCCGGATTCACCGGATTGGTCCATAGGGTTAGTCTTGGACCGGGCTTTGAGTCAAGGGTATTTTGATCTTTATACCGGGCTTTCTTAGGGGCTAAGAAAGAAAAAGTTATATATATGATGTAACATGTAATCTTGGACCTAAGCAGAAGAGTACAGTAAAATAGTAAAGTTCTCTTTTGGTCATAGATGTAGGCATCTCGCTGAACCATGTAAATCTCTCATATATGCTCTTGTGTGCTTGTCTCTTCTTGTGTGTGGTCTTGATTGTTGATCGCAAGTTACATGCTTCCACATGTGCACAACAAGTGGTATTAGAGCCTGGGTTGTAGTATGTCATCAACAGTTGGATTGAATCTTCCCCGAAGGTTCGGATCTCTATTCCATCATGGAGACAGAGAAGGGATCTATTGATCTCTGTTGGCCGTGATTGGAGAAGAAAAGAGAAGAGGCTGAAATTTTTAGGATCAGATAGGGTTCTGATTAGGTTCCTTAGGGGATCTAGGTTGAAACCACTTTGGTTGGAGAGAATCACTTTCGCCAAAGGGCTTTTTTTTTTTGGCCGGATATGGAAACAGAAAGTAAGGGGTTTTGGTTCCTTTATTGCAAAATAGAGAGGTTTTGATTTGAAAAAAAAAAAACTCACTGAAACCAGCCACTACTGCCGCTGTTGTCACTGGCCATCACCAAAGAGCACCTTGCCCGTCGCTGGACTGCACGCACCGTCCTTCACTGCTAAGGGAGGAGAAGGGGTCTCCAAGTTCTCCCTCTACAAATATGGTTGCAAAACCAAAAGAGAAAAAGGAGAAGAGATTGGTTGTGGATTGCACGCACCGTCCTTCATTGCTAAAGGAGGAGAAGGGGTCTCTAGGTTCTCCCTCTATAGATTTGGTTGCAAAACTAGAAGAGAAGAAGGAGAAGAGATTGGTTGTGGACCAGGTCAGTTTAAGGTCAAGTTGGGTTGACCTAACCTATTAGTAACAACCCAGCCAAAGACAGGTGAAGGTCGGGTCGGGTCGGGTTACCTTGATCTAAGTGCAGAGCCCAGTTCAGTAGCAGAGCAGTCGCTGATGTCAGCACATGTCAGCAAGATTGTACAGTCAAAGTAGTTTGACCGTAAGTTGACGGCAGAAACTTCTTTCTGTGATATCTTAATCATCCGGTGTCCGATCAAATATCCATTTGTGCCCATAAACTCATTTGGAGTAGATTTACGCAGTGGAAGAGGGTGATTGGCTGTTTGATGGTCAATGAGGAGGTTTGATTGATCGAAGCGTAGAAACTTATTTCTGTAATGTGGAGCCATCCAAACTTAGATTTTAGATGCATTTCTTCTAGTGTGTTCATGGTTGATCGCACTCAAAATGTGATGTAAAATGTAATGGATTCGAGTCCAATATTCACACACTTCAAGCATTAAGAAGAATTGAAAATAACTACAGTTCACCATTATTTTCCTTTTGTTCACATAGGTTCAAATGCCCTGATAGCGAGGATGCAGGTTGTTTATAAGCTTTGAAAAATTTACAACCCATCCCTCTAGTCTCAGATGTGATCCAAACTCAGAAAGTATAAGAAAATACATGAAAATGAGAAAAAAAATGCAAAAAATAGAGTGCAAGGAGAGAGTGACCGTGGCTTACGGCCACTGATAGATAGTGGCTGAAAAGCCACTGTTTGCTTTTGTTTTCTCTCTGTTTCGCTTCTATAACTTCTTCAAAGTGTTGGAACTTGCTGCCTTTGATTATTGGAGTGTTAAATGACCACAAAAGTGCTTGATTTGGCTATGGAATCAACTTAAACTTTTGATAATCATCATCTTTTGCTTACGGACTACTTTTGTACAAATTCGAATGGGTGCTTAAACAAGTACAAATGAAGTCAAAGTTGTGTCATTCTAATCCTATAATTTTCAAGGAGTAAAATGAAGCCTAAATAGGCTTGTTCACAACTTCTGGGATGGTTCAAAAGCCTTTCCAATTGAGAAAATAAAAGGAAGAAGCCTTCATCCAAGCGGCCCTTGCCCTTGCCTTCTTTAAGTGAGAGGCATGCTTCTTCTCTTTCTCTAAACTATTTCTCACCTTTAGTTAGTGAGAAAAGAGAATAAGAAGTAGGCTTGAAGTGCTGGAAGTGCTTTTAAAGTCTTATGGATGCTTGGAACTAGGCTTGTAACTTGTTGAAAGTGATTGATTGCTAGGAACTTCTTTGAATCTTGCTTCAAATTTGCCTCCACCTTACTTTAACTCTTTCTTCAAAGCCCAAGTGTGTCTTTTATAGGTTTCAGAGGAAGTTAGGACGGTTTATAATAATTGTAAGCGAGTTACACTTCAAAATAAAGAGAAATAACTCCTAAAAACCGTACGGAACCAAGTCACAGGTGTCAGTGACCGCAGGCACTATCGAGGCCCATTTTTGGATTTTTACACATGTGACCCGTTTTTGCTTGTTTAGGGCTTGAATGATGTTCAATCTTTATGAAACTTTGAGAGATGCTTTTTGACACTATTTTGAGTGTGTCAAAGAAATTTCAGATCGTTTTGACTTCTGAAGTTAGTCAACTCCCCCATTGACTTTTCATAAAATTGGACCCTTGTTTTAGCTGTTTGAGGCCCAAATAACCTTAATTTGGTTTGAAACTTAGAGGGACTGATGTAAGGTCTCGACCCAACTTAATTGTAATTTATGTTAATTAAGCTCAATTTCTTATTAATTAATATATTTTGGCCTTAATTTATTTTGTTCTTAATCTTTCAATGGGTCTCAGTTGGGGAGGTAGTTGGGTTCAAACTTTACTTAGGTAGTGGAGGACCTTCTTGTAAATTAGAGTCTCATAAGTTGCATCATTTTGGTATCACATTAGTTGCATCATAAATATTTTATCTTGTGGATCAACTTTCATATTTAACCCAGCTCAATTCAGATCCATCTTGGCCCAGTTGAAGCCCAATTGCCTTAAACTGTAATTTTCCTAAACAGTTGGACCTGCATGTAAAAGTCCAAAAAAGTTGAGTTTAAAAAGAGAAACCATCGTTCCTTCACTGCAATTTCCTCTTCCCTTGCTGGAGCTCTACCTCTTTCATTCTTCTCTCATCTCTACTTCAACTTAGAGCTGGAAAGAAGACCTTGGTGCCTTACATGTGCTCCTACCAGGTTCCACCCACGCCTTCTTCAACCTCTTGTGCAACTCCTTTGTTGAATCCACCAATTGCAATCTTTTATCTTCAATCTACAGCTCCCTAAGGTGAACCTCTACATCTGTTTCAATTCTTTGGTTTATTAGAGTCAAGGGGGACTCAAAAATACTACATGCATGCATTCTATATGAGAATCACCCTTTTTGCATATCTTTCATGTAGAGAACCAATTTTCTATTCAGACTTTCTCTAGCTACACACTAAGAAGAAGTTGATAGGGTTAAGCATTGTGTTAGAAAGCAAGTATAAGAATATATATTACTACATGCATGTCCAAATTTGTTGATTCTTGAATCTAAGTGCAAGTTAACAGCTCATTTATCCCTTAATTAAGTACATATATGTTGGATTAAGTGAGTATGAGTATGGATTAAGTGAGTATGAGTATAAACATATAATATTAATGATATGTGGGTATGTAAGACTTAAGATTATAATTTGGAGAAAAGGAACCCTCATTGGAACCCAAATGATAGAGTTCTGCACTTTAACTCATGCTTCACATACTATTTTCAGAAATTCTAAAGCTCACGGTGAAGCCCATGACTAAGCTGCAAGTCTTTATGGCTCAGAATCCAGAAAGCCAAATTGAACTGTGACTAACCCATGGCTAAGCCATGGAATGAACTACAGCGAAGCCATAACCACCCCGTGACCAAGCCATAGGCTATTTTACGATGAACCTTCCAAAGAGCCCCCAAAACCAGGACTTTCTTTACGACTCACGCACGGCTACACCGTGGATTGTGCTATGGTTATGCTGTAACATAGTCGTAATTCTAGCTGTAGGCTTAACACGGCTAAGCCGTAGGTTAACATAAGGTTGAATTGTAAATGCGTATGATATTAAGTAGGAAACCTGAGCCACTCGGCAAAGCCGTAACATGTATACGGCTAAGATATAAGAATACTATGAACTGAGGATATTAGGGTTTCTAATGACCTTGTAGGGCCTTAGTGATTGCACATTCTTCCTACTTAAATTAGCCCAATGATGATCAAATGATAAGGAAGACGAGTGTGGAGCTATCACTTATCCCCTTTGATTTTCCGGATGAATTGCCAATGTCACGTCATGGGTGTTAGAATAAGAAGAGGTGTCTTTTATATACACAATGTAACGCCAAGATTTGGTAACACAATGACACCGGACGTTTTATGAATACAGCATCGTGTTGAATGACCTTGGGATCATGAATTATCTAGTTTAGTGTTGGCTAGTAAACATCCTTGGCTCCTATTTAAATCTAAATGCATTCATATTGTTAAGATACTTTACCCTTAACATGATTTAGTTATGTGCCCACTCTTCCTGACAAACCTTGAGACAAATCAAACTTGAGCTTCTACTGAGTGCGTGTCTATCAGGCCTGAACTTCTACTGAGTGCCTGCCTGTTAGTCAAATGGATATAGCTAAGGTTGAGAGGGTTCAAGTTCTCTTAGCCCATATAAGTATGCATTGTTCAGTTACCTTGTTAATTCTGATTTTTATGATTGAATATGATTTCAAGATTGATACTCCCTTATGTACGATATAATAAGTATGACTGAAAGGTATGAAATATATGAATTCGACTCGGTTTTGATATGTTGAGTCGGCACCACTTAGCTTGTGCCCTTATTAGGTTCGACGGGATCAGTTTGGGTATCTTTATGTCGTTATTGCAGTAGTCCACGGAGGAGTTGTCGGCGCTTATCAGGAAGCTAGCCTGATCCCCTAACGTCCCATATATATGCTCTCTCTAGATGATATGCTATCTTTTGGGAGAATATAACCTCGTTGATGCCAACTAGTATGTATGATATCATGTTTATAATTCATTACTCATGTTTACTTATGCACAACATGCTTAGTCTATGATTTTTGCCTTCTTTTGTTCTATATATATTTCTTAATTCCTTCGATACAGCATAATGGTCTTATATATCCCTCTATATTTGTTTAAACGTTGTATTAACAGTGTTGCCCTTGTTGTTACAGATACCGAACCCAATACTAGTACAGTAAATGATGCGCCCCATGCATGAACCTCAACGGAACTTCGGGGAATAAATGAGTGAAATGAAGACGACGTCTTCTACTAGTCGTCCTATGAAGAGCGATAATGGGTTCTTTGTTGGGTTGTTTAGTTTAGACATGTTTGGACTATGGTTTTCTTACACCTAGTATTTGATAGACCCATATAATTTAGATTTTGTATATGTTTAAGTAATTGTTGTCATGTAAATGTAGATGGTTAAGTACAAACTTCAAACTTATTTATGAAATGGATGATGTTACTTTTATTATTGCTTATGATCATTACAAATGCATTACATAGGCTTTCGCTTATTGTTAAATTTAAATTACATGTTGAAGAAACCTCTCTGCATGTTCCTGTGGAATCTCCCTTGTAGTGATTCGTGGGTATCTTTACATACACAGATTGCTACGGGATTACGTATGCACACCCCGTAGGGCCCATTCTAACCCTAGTTCTCGGGACCAGAGCATAACAACTGATGTCAAGGGTATCTTGGAGTGTCCATATAAATTTATGCAGTTTGGATTTATAAAAGTTGGATTTCGAACAACGACTCACTTGTTGCATGTTCTAAGTTACTATTAACTCACATTACAGGTAGTTAGCTTGGTTTTTACCCAAATGACGTCCAATTGGCTTGAAATTTTGAGGAATTAACTTTGAATATATTTTGAATCTCTATTCTGAATTTTATCAGCTTTGGTCTCATAGAGGCAGAACTTTGGTCAGTAACCCCCATGACTTGGAAATCACGGACTCCTAATTGACACGTCGTTGAAGTAGGCTCAAACGAAATTCTTTTGACTTGAAAATTTGCAGAATCTCTTTTGAGCATGACTAAAACTTTTTACCCAAATTTCATCAATTTGGCCATTGGGAAGCAAGACTTTGGTCAGTGACCCCCATGACTTGGGGGTCACTAACCCAAAGTTGATATGCTTGTAGACTTTGGGTCAAATGATGTCCGTTTGACTTGAAATTTGCAGAGCCTCCCTTGAGCATAATTTGAACTTCCTCTAGGAGTTTCAACTGATTTGATGTTCATGAGGTGTCACTTTGCACAGTGACCCCAGAGAGCGTAGTATGTGACCATCTGAATTGAGTTTGGGTCCAAATGCTCTAAAATTTTGAAGGATAGGCTTTGAATGTATTGAAAGCATTCTCTCTGAGTTTCAGCTTGTTTTGACATGTAGAAGTATTAATTTCGACAGCAACCCTCAAGGAGCTGGTAGATAGTCATTGAAGCTTAATTTGAGCCGAAATGAAGTTCAAATGTTTTGAAACTTTGAAACATCATTCCTGAGCATGCTTTGGAGTTACCATGTGGTTTTCGTCCACTTTGATAATCCAGAACCTTTAGTGTGTTCAATGACACCTAGTTTTTGAGCCAATGAACCATGAATTTGATATTCGATAAGTTGAGTAAATGAAGTCCAGTAACTCTGAAGTTTGAACTGCTGCATTTTGAGCTCATTTGAAGTCTTCTGAGTAGATTGCACTAGCTTTGAACATCTAGATACAACACTTGACTTGCCATTCCACAATTCTGAGGTTTATATACCCTTGGTTTGGAATTTGCTTGTAATGTTTTCACTATAACATTTGTAATTTTTTATGGGTCCATAGTGGTGACGAGATCCATAGTGTGGTGCAGAAATTTTGCAAGAATGGAAGAAAAATTTGAAATTGAAAAATTCAACGGCAATAATGATTTTAGCTTGTGGCATATGAAGATGAATACTTTCTTAGTTCAAAAGGAGCTGCAGAAAGCATTGAAGGAAAAGAATGCCCTTCCTACGATGATGTTAGAAGATGAAAAATATGCTGGAGAAGGCATATGGAGCGATTTTGTTATGCATGAGCAATGGAGTGCTGCAAAAGGTTGCTTAAGAGAAAACTGCTGCTAGGTTATGACTGAGATTAGAGAATTTGTACATGACCAAGTCTCTAACAAACCATTTATATCTAAAGAAATGGTTGTACACTCTCTAGATGGAGGAAGGTATATCCTTTGATACATATCTTGATACATTTGATAAAACTATCATGGATCTAGAAAAAAATTGATGTTTCAATTGGTGATGAAGACCAAGCTATTATGCTGTTTTATTTTTTACCACCCTTATCTGAGCATTTTGTTGATACCATAATGTATAGTAGAGATATTATTGCAAAAGAAAATGTAAAGGCAACCTTGAACTCTAAGGAGTTGAAGAAAAAGATTGTACCTGAAAACAATAATAACTTGGGTGAGAGTTTGGTTGCAAAAAGAAGAACTAACGACTCTAGTAACAGGGGCAAATATAGATCCAAGTCTAAACCCAACAGGAAGAACATTAAGTGTTGTTATTGCCATAAGAAAGGGCATATTCGAAAAAACTACCCTGACAAGCAGAGGAAAAAGAAAGATATAGAAGATTCATCCTCTGATGATTCAGTCAGTGTTATAGAGGGAAGATCAGGTTTTGATGTCGATAGTGCATTTTTTATGATTAAAAAATGTATTCATTGGCAGAATAAATGGATTCTTGATTCTAGATGTTCATATCCTATGTGTCCCAATAGGTACTGGTTTACCACTTATCGTGAGATCAACGATGGTAATGTCTTAATAGGTAATGATATTGCCTGTAAGACGGTTGGAATTGGAACAATCAAAATAAAGATGTATAATGAAATCATCAGAACAATGGCAGAGGTTCGGCATCTTCCTGATTTAAAAAAGAATCTTATTTCTTTAGGTACCTTAAACTCTGACGGTTGTAAGTTCTTAACTGAAGGTGGAGTCATACAGTTTGTAAAAGGTGCTCTAGTTCTTATGAGAGGCAATAGAGTTAGAAACTTGTATATTTTGTTTACAAATACTGTTTCAAGTGGAGCTGCAATGTCTTCATCAAATAACCATGAATTTATTTCAATGATTTTTTGGCACTTGCGTATGGGTCACATCAGTGAGAAGGGCAAGCAGAATTTACTGTGTGACATAAAGACAAGCAAGTTGGATTTCTGTTAAAAATGCATATTCGGAAAACATTACAAAGTCAGTTCCAAAATGGGTATTCATCGAACGAAAGGTATCCTTGATTATGTTCATTCAGATGTATAAGGTCCTTTTAAGGTTTATTCTAAGGGTGGGTTCCAATTTATATTGACTTTCATTGATGATTATTCAAGGAAAGTTTGGATTTATATGCTAAAGATGAAGGATCAAACATTTGAAACATTCAAGCAAGAAGGCAATGGTTAAGAAACAGACCAATAGGAAGGTGAGGAAGTTGAGGACAAATAATGGCAAGGATTACAGATCCAAAAAGTTTGAAAACTATTGTAAGGATAGAGGCATAGTTCGGCATTACACTACCATAGGAACTCCACAGCATAATGGAATTACAGAGAGGATGAACAAAATGCTCTTGGAAAGAGCTCATTGTATATTGTTTACTACAGGATTGTCCAAAGAGTTTTAGGCTGATGCAGTATATACTGCAAGTTACTTAGTTACTAGGTCTCCACACTCTGGGATTGGTTGCAAAATACTAGAAGAAATGTGGTCAGACAATCCAGCTGATTATTCTAACTTGAGGGTTTTTGTTTGTCCAGCGTATGCTCATGTAAAAATGGATAAGTTAAAACCAAAAGCTGTGAAGTGCATCTTAGTTGGATATGCTTATGAGTTGAAAGGATACAGGTTGTGGTGTACTGATCGGGATTCACCCAAATTTATCATCAGCAAGGATGTTACATTTTATGAGGATGTTTTGTTCGATGTGAAAAAGCAGGTGGAGAATACACAAGTAGGTAGCCGCAGTGGCACCGTTCAGGTGGATTCAAACATCCCAGTTTGGAAGGAGAGTGCATCTAGCTCCGCCCGGGATACTAAGGAAAGTCAGACTGAGCAGCACACAAGTAGAACAACGAGAGTGAGGAAGCCGCCAGTCAAATATGGTTTCGAGGATATGTTGATAACATATGATATGATTGCATATGCATTGACGGTTGACCTATCCACGTATTTGGAGTCAGTGGAAGGGCAAAAAGTGGTCAACATGCAGCAATCATAGATGAAGAGATGTAGTCTATTGATGATGGCAATCAGGCCATTGGATGCAAGCAGGTCTATGAGGATAAGGAAGGAATTTCCCATGCAGGTGGAATAAAGTTTTAGATTCCTGATCATGTATGCAATTCAGAGAAATCATTGTACGAGTCGAAACAAACTTCTGGACAATGATTCAAGCGATTTGGGACATTCACGATGACATTGGTTAAGGACAAGTTCAAGTCTTGCTTAGACTTGATCCGTGTCACTTATCATTGAAAAGTGAAGACTGTGCCTGGTGACAGTGGGCACCGGGACGTACCTTTCAGTGAGGTACATGAAGCTAAAGATATTGCCAGTTATTCTTCTGGTGGCTCGAGTTCTATGGAATCCAAGCCAAAGTAGAGATTATTAGGCTTATGTCTTGTATTCTGTATTCACCGGATTGGTCCATAGGTTTAATCTTGGACCGGGCTTTGGGTCAGAGGTATTTTGGTCTCTGTACTAGGCTTTCTTAGGGGCTTAGAAAGAGAGAGTTATATATATGATGTAACCTGTAACCCTAGACCTAAGCAGAAGAGTACCATAAAAGAATAGAGTACTCTTTTAGCCGTGGACGTTAGGCATTTTGTCGAATCACGTAAATCTCTCATATGTGCTTTTATGTGCTTGTCTCTTTTTGTGTGTAGCGTTGATTGTTGATTATAGGTTACACATTTCTGCACGTGCACTACACATTTTTATATGAACTTCCAGACTGTCATGATGAGCAAGTAGTTTACATCTTTTGTGATGCAAATAAACGACAGAACAATTATAGTTGGCCATCATCGTTCTTGCTTTACTGTTTAGTAAGTGAAGTTGCCATTAACAGTGATCCCCAGTCGGACATAACTGCTTGTTTCTTGGAGCGGCTGCCTTGTTTCTTGGAGCGGCTGGTTGATGCTGCAACCACTAGAAACAATTGGCCTTTCATTAGTTGGGATGTGTGAGACTTCTAAGAAAAGAGTATGATGAAGCAGAACGCCTTTTTGGTGAGGTTATTGCAGCAGGGCATTTGTATTCTGTTGCTGGTTTGACTAGAGTCACTTTTATGAATGGAAATAAGCTTTCAGCATATAAGAGAATCAGTTCTGTGATATCTTCCCATGGCCCACTGGGATGGATGTATAAAAAGAGCGATCATTGTACTGCGAGGGTGATAGCAAGTGGGAAGATCTCGAGAGAGTGACAGAGCTGCACTCAGGGAAATAAATCGTGTTCTTGGATTCAGGCTAGCCTATGGATGCTTGGAACTCTGGTTCTGCTTCTGCCTGGCACTTGATGATTAGAAAGCTGCATTATGTGATGTTCAAGCAATTCTTACATTGTCACCTGATTACCGGATGAAAAAACTAGGGTTTCTTGGTGTTTTAATATAATAGGGGAGCATCAAATTCGATGCTACTGTGAAACACCTCTGTTGAATTTGCTGCTTCCCCTACATTTTAAAAAAAATACGGGAGTGGTCACATGTGACCATGGTTGAAAATATTGGCCAATAGTAATTTGTATCAGCCGAGACCGAATCATTATTTTGCTGAGTATTGGTATTGGTCTCTATATCAGAAAATATCTTTGAAAATATCGGTGTGAACCGATGTATCAGCCGAGAATTTGAAATTCTTGGAGGACAACCCTAAAACCCACATTTTTTCCAATTTTTTCTCATCTTCTTCCCATTCCAATCCACTTGCCACCCCTTTCTTTCTTAACACTTCAACACCTCTCAAGTCATCAAAAAACACATATTTTTTGCTGATTTGGTAAGGAATAATTACAACAACTATAAGTACCAAGGTAGTATTTCATCTCTGTTTTTTTTAGATTTGTTTAGAAATAGCTTAAAAATGATGATTGCATGCCATTTTTTGTTGTAGATATATTTTATTCTCTTTGATCTATACATTATGATACTAGATCTATTAATTGGGGGCACTGATCAAAATAGTACATGTGGCACGTGTAGTGGTTAGTGGCGAAAATGCTATGTAATGGGCAATACACAACAGTTATAGCGATACATAGTGGTTTAATGGTGTGAATTTCTTAAATAGTGAAAATAATTCAATTCTCATGTAGTAGCTAGTAATTTAGAACAATGTAAGGGTGTAGAAAACTTTAGGAAATACTATTGAGAAGCAAAAATAAGAAAAAAATTATTTTAAATTAAAAATTGCTTGACTTTATTAAGTAATTTTCTAGTACTAGGTGCCTAGCATCAATTTGGTGCTAGGCACCAATATGAGCCACACATTTGCCCAAACATTCCAACATTTTGGGCTAATGTGTGGCTCACATTGGTGGTAGGCAGTACCTGAAAATTTCTCAACTTTATTAGGGTTTAGACTAGAGCACTATTATTTTTAAAATTATAGCAATCTTAACATCGAAGGCCGTTAATACAACTGTTATTTTGAACCATGTTTAGGACAGGGGGGAGGGGTTTACAAAATATATATTTTTTAATCTTTTTAATTCCTTGAATAATATTTGTTTGGAGTGTGTTTGTACTGGTCACTACCTCAAATTTCGAGAAAAATGACAGCCATAGGTAGTCGTTTTTTCGAGTGTCGCCTTTCCAAAAAAACGACAGCCTAAGGCCATCAAGAAATTCGTATGAGGCTCATCGTTTTTCAAAAAATGACAGCCAATATGGCTATCGTTTTCTTATAAAATGACTATAAAATTTATGACGGCCGGTGTTCCAAAAAAACGACGGCCTCAGACCGTCATTTTTTATGGATTTTCGTGTTGTGGGTTATGGTTTCTTAGTTTTGTTTGGAGTAAATTTCACGCTATTAGATAGCTCATAAATCATAATTATGGTTGCATTTTATAAAAATTGTGATATTCTAACTTATTTTGGTAAATAGATCTAAATCTATGTAATTGTAAATAAAATTTATGCAATTTCAAATAAAAACAACAGCAGGATGTCATCACGTAGGGGGACCTATAATATTTTGAATTTTCTGGATATTTTTTCAAAAATTAATTTGTTTGGAGTAAAAAAAATTCACTCTGGGATAACCGCGACGGATCACAAACCACAATCGATTCCAATACTGATACCGTATTGGTTTTTGGGGCTGGGCAATACTGCAACCGATTTTGCAATTTTAAACCATGTTTGTAACCACTCCTAAGCACCCACTTATATGGTGTTTTTTTGTTCTTTTTTTTTTTTTTTTTTGGTTAAGGGGTCGCCTAAGGTGATTTTCCCAATACAATCATCTAGGATTTAATAAAAATATATCTATAATTAAGGTCGATGAGCAACAATAATGTTGCCTAGTGAAAAAATAAATAAAATAAAATACCTGAAACAGCCCGTGGACCAATCCGGGCCATTCAAATATTTTGGGTCCTTATTGGGTTTTCAAGTAAATTCCTCCAATATCTCTCTTATCCTTAAATCTCTAACCATTATTACTCTTACCAAAACTCTAACAAGTGGATCCGACCCAAACATTAATCGTAACTTTTAGTATGGTTGTCAAGCCTCATCGCCTTAATTTTCTTATGACTCTGATGCATTTTGTGGGGTTTATAGTAAGTACTCAACTTATTGCTGCAGAGGTTCAAAATCTGATGATGTATTGGTTACTAGATTGCAAAAGCTGTTAATGAGATAAAAGAGCTGTTGAAGAGTTTAAATAGCTATAAAGTGGCTCATGTTGGTAGAGAAGGAAATGCAGTACCTCAGCATAAACAATTTATTATGATATAGAGATATTATGGTACTGTACTCCTGATTGCATTATGCAAAATGTAATAGTTGCCTCTATGTTTTCTCCTTAATAATAGTTTAAGAAGCTTTTCTATAAAAAAAAAATTATAAAAACAGAATTTGCTATAAGCCTTGTGACAATGCATGTTCCCATTTGCTAGGAGTTGCAATAGGTAATGCAAACCTTGTTGAAGCTATAGTGGATGGGAGAATTTTTATCATGAATTACTGTAGGACCTATACAAAACAGACCCATAATCTAGAGTACTATGACTCTATAACCAAAATCGCAGATCACAGGTCCACGATTTAGATCTTAGCATTGCACTACGCTAAGGATTTAGATCTTAGCATTGCACTACGCTATAGCATGGACCATCACAGATTCACACCTGGATTAAAAAAGTGAGACTTGACCAACACCTTGGCGGTTTATAGTCCGACATATGTTAGTAAGAAGACTAACAAGCTATCTTTGAGACAAAAGGATATAATATAATATTATTTTTTTATAACCTAGGTATCTTTCGCCTGCCCAGCTAAAGAGCTTTGGCCTTTGGCTCGAGGTTATCCGATTTTTACCCTTAATTTATTTCCATATAGCATAATGGACATATAAAGCTTAAATTCTGCTGTCCAAAATCCTCACGATGACTAACCCCTCAATGGGAGTTATTGGGAATCTTTGAAACTCCATGAGAGAGGATATCTGTGTGGAGAGTTGTAAAGTTTTCAAATCAAATGATGTATCGGTTGACTAGATTACTAAAATTGGATTTGGATAAGCCTTGTGTAAATGCATGGTTCCCATTTGCTAGGAGTAGAAATATACAATGCATACCTGATGCCATAATGGTTGGGAGAATTTTGATCATGGATTACGATAGGACTTATACAAAACAGACCCCCACGATCTAGATTACTATGACTTTATAACCTAAGTCGCACATCACAAGGTCTACAATTTAGATCTTAGAATTGCACCAGGCATGGATCCTCACACCTTGACAAAGAAGTGGACTTGAGCAACATCTAGGCAGTTCATACTCCTACATACGTCAGTGCCAAATATTTTGTCTTCTAATTTTGGACAACTTGGCCTTGATTTTAAAGAGACCATATAGCATCTTTCTTGTTAGAATCATTGCTCTACTTATTATAATTTATAACTAGAGAGAAGATACACGGTACTTGCACTTGCATGGATCATTACGAGCAACCCAACTATATTCCATATAGGAGAGTTGTGAGCTCTGACATGATTTTGATAATAAGAAGGTGCCCCACTCAGAATGGGACATGTCCTTTCTAAAATAGTTTGTTTTTCTTTACAAAGTCAAGTCCACAGTTGATCCTTTTCTTCTCATCGTAACCTCATACATGGGTATTTTCTTTGCAGTTTCATGTGCTCACTAGAGAGATGGTGCAACTGGGGATGAGACTGCTGAAATCCTCGCCGTGCAACATGGTTGATGATTTAGTTCTCTCATTTAGCAAATTGCAATTCAGTGAGATGACCAATATTTATGGGATTATTAGGCCTTCCAAGGGGCCATTTTATCTTAAAGCAACTACTGGCAGGTCTCCCGTAATAGATGTTGCCACATTGAAGAAGATCAAGTCAGGAGATATTCAGGTACATACTCGGTTCGATTCTTTCAGGCTTGACTGAGTCAACTTGGATCAGCCCCAAAACCAAGAACTTTGTGGAATTACCCAAAACCAAGAGTTCTTGGTCATCATAACAACACATGATTGACCATATCTTCTGTGCTTAATCAAATAGGTTCTACTTGAGCTAAAAAAAGGTTATTGGCAATAAATTGATTTTCTTGAATGGAGACTCACATCACTTCAATGCTATAGTTTTCGTCACAGGTTATAGAAGCACTGCAAAGAAATGGCTTAAGGTATGATTAATGATTTCAACCAGTTACTCATGTTGGTATTGTTGAATTTAGACCAGAGAAAATCGTGGGTTATATGTGTTCTGCATTTGTGCAGGAAGATAATTATATGCTTAGCCAAGATGGGATGCCCAAACAGAGCGTTCCAAATCACTGGAAAGAGGAAAATGGGCTCTACTGTGCTGGACTTTCAAGAAGGGGTCTGGCAGGGGTTTCCATGGATGCACAGAACGTAGCTAATGACATCAAAATGTGCTATAGCAATAACATGTGAATTTATGAAGAAGAATTTTACAGTTACAGTAGGATCTTCTGGGTTTGTCCATTGGCCGTGTAAAAAAAGAATCTAAGATTAATATCGTATAAGGTGAAGGTAAACGCATGTAATATGAGTTGTGGTTGTTGTTGAACCAAAATAAGTTCACTGTCTTTATTTACGACGGTGTTATGCTCAAGTAGTATTTTGCAAATTGGTTGATAGATGGGACCCATTTAAAGTTCTTACAAAAAAATGTTAAGGGATATATACACAGGAATATTATGTATATATATAAGAAATAATCCTATGAGAACTAGTTATTACTAATTTTTTTATGAGAATTCTAGGTGAGACTCATCTATCATACAATTCAAATTTTGCAATACACAAGGATCCCTTGATAGTCAATCGCCCTAAGTTTTGGTTATATCCGAATTTATTGGACTATTGGATCAACTATGCACCAATTCGAATGGACTGAATTTATAGGCCACGGATGAAGGTGTTAAGGACATGTGATTGGGGCTAAACTTGATATGTAAGATTGTCCCACATAGACCTTTCATCCCCTCTGGTCTCATCCCCAAATGAGACCCACAAGTGAGCCTTATAAAAAGTTCTCACAGTAGGTACATGAGAACAATTCTCACGTGATTAAAGCCCTATATATGTCATCATCTTAGAATTTAAGATAAATATATCTATAGTTGAGGTAGATGAGCAGGAATATCGTTGGCAGTGAAAAATAAAATATAAGAAAATACAAGAAAGGGCACCTAGACCAATCTGGGAAATTATTATCTTATGGGCCCTTATTGGTCTTTCAAGTAAAATGCCTCAATGTCTCTCTTATCCTTGAGTTTCTAACCACCATTACTCTTACCACGACTCTAACAAGTGGAACCGACCCAAACTCGAACCGCAGCTATTGGTAGGGTTGTCTAACGTCATCGCCTTATTTTTCTTCCGATTTTGATGCATTTTATGGGCATTGCAATTTGTGGGCATTGCAAATTAACAGACATATATCATGTTTACCCATTTCGATAAATTTTTTCTTACCCAAAACTTGGGCCTACTTGTAATGTTTCCAAGTAATATTGAGTTTTGGTCAAACACGGTCAAATTAGCATAACTCATTTGACTTAAAAGGATATATTGGGTTCATGAGTCTACTTGGTCAAAATTGAGTCAAGTTTGCAAGTCTTGATATTTGTAAATAATGGTACGCATGCAACATAGAGATAATATTGTTATGACCTGTTCTTCGGACTAGACATTCAAATATCCAAATTTACATAGTAATGTCCACTGCAAATGGTCAAATATTTTATTTCTCCTGTTTTTGGACCCCTTGGCCTTGATTTTGGAGAGAAGATCTAGCATCTTTGTTGCAAGCATCATTGTTGTAGGTACATTACATGTACCATGTATCCATCCCTACTCTATTTATTATTTTATATTAAATAGTAAAAAGATACTCATAACATGGGTTGTGTTTATAGCATGGATGAAAAAAACGTCCGAGACCAGTATTATCAGCCGATATGTATCGGTATTGGCCGGTATCATTTGAATAAAATGTTGTGGAATGGCATCGGCCATATTCTGTCAAAATATCCTCAATTTATCAGTATATATCGGCCAATATTTCAAAATATCGGCCGAAACTGATATATCAACTGATATTTTTAAAAAATCAGTTGTATTTACATAAAAGCACTAAAAATCCTAGTTTTTTTCTCCTCCTTCTCCTTCTTTATCATTTATGTGATTATGTCACATGTCAATATTTTTTATATTTCTGAATTTATTTTTGAATTGTTAAAACATGGTATTATAAAAATAAAATAATTAATGTATCGTTTAAAATGTGCTCTTTTGAGATTCCAAATGTTCTATATAAATGTATTTCCTAGTTTCTATTATATTTTGGATTTTAGTTCAAATATTTTAAAAATTTTGCCATGTGTTCTTTTGTTTTGAAGAAAGTAAATTAAAATGGTGCATATATTGATCTAGCTTGGAATCATGGTAAAGAAGCTGAAAGTAAATATAAGATTAAATGTAATTATTGCCAAAAAAATTATAAATAGATACATAACTAGATTAAAGCAACACTTGACTCATAGGTGGCAATGCCAAGCGGCAAAGTGTCCTAAAGTGTGCATTCATTCACTCCAACTATTTTATAATTTATTTTACTATCATTATATAATATACTATATTTATGTTCATGCTTTTAAATCTCACAACTTGCTTGATAATTGAGTGATAATTGATGAATGATGATTGATGAATCATAATAGAAATATATACTATACAAGATACCAACACTATATATAAATTACAAATAAACTGTATTTTTTAAATTTTCAGATTAATAGATAGTTCGTAAGTCATAATTATAGTTCTTAAAAAATTTACAATTTTAGACAAGACAGCGATACAAGATGTCATAACTTAGGAGGACTGATAATTTGATTTATACTTGTTTCTAATGAAAAAAATATATTGCTTTCTAACCTTTTCTAATATTTTGGATTTTTTTCAATATTTTTTTAATTTTTTCGATTAAAAAAATTCACTCCGCGACGACCGTAACGAACCACAAACAGCGACCGATACTGATACCATATCTATCTTTAAGACCATCCGATAAAGCGGCCAATGCCACAATTTTCATCCATGATTTATAGTAAGTACTCAAATGATAGTTGTAAAGGTTTAAAATCAGATGTATTGGTTTTCTAGATTGGAAAAACTGAATTTGCCATAAGCCTCGTGTCAATGAATGTTCCCATTTGCTAGAAGTAGTAATAGATAATGCACACCTTTTTTATGCTATAGTCGATAGGATATTTTTATCATAAATTACTGTAGCTAGGACCTATACAAAACAACACACAATCTAGAATTTTGACTCTATAACCGAAATCACAGATCACAGGGTCCACAATTTAGGTCTTAGTATTGCACTATTGTGTAGGCATGGACCCTCACACCTGGACAGAAAGGTGGACTTGACCCACACCTAGGCGGTTTATAGTCATACATATATATGTTACTAAAGATTAGCAAACTAATTATGTGTCAAAGACATATAACAGAATTTTTAATGGAATCAACTTGAATACATGACAATCAACAACATAAAAAAGAATAGACACATTCGACGTGGACCAAATACAAAAGCAGAATATTAGATTTGAGCAAATGATCCTAAACCTTGATATAGGTCCTTCTATAATGGCCATATATAGTTTAAATTCTACTGTCTCAAATCCTGACAATGACTAATCTCTCAAGGGGAGTTAATGGGGATCTTTGAACATTCACGGGCGGGGAATTCTGTATGGAGAGTACAAGAGTTTTAAATTCAAATGATGCATTGGTTATCTAGATTGCTAAACCTGAATTTGGATAAGCCTTGTGTAAATGCATGGTTCCCATTTGCCAGAAGTAGAAATCGATAATGCATACCTGATGCCACATTGGATAGGAAAATTTTGATCATAGATTACCATAGGACCTATACAAAACAGACCTACAATCTAGAATACACTGACTTAATTATAACCTAAATCGCATATCACAAGGTCCACAATTCAGATCTTAGAACTGCACCAGGCATGGACTCTCACACCTTGAAAAAGAAATGAACTTGAGCTACACCTAGGCAAGATCAAGACTAGCAAACTAACTGTGAGTCAGACATATAACACAATCTCTTGTGCGATCCTCTTGGACACATGACAATCTACAACATAAAAGAGAATAGACACACATTGAACGTGGACCAAAGACAAAAGCAGAATATTAGATTTGAGCAAATGATCCCTAATCTTGATTTAGGTCTTTGAAGCATAATGGCCATATATAGTTTAAATTCTCTTGCCCTAAATCTTGACGATGACTAATCTCGTCAGGATTCTTGGAACCTCCATGGGAGAGGATACCGGTGTGGATAGTTTTGTTTGACTTCCTAACATAGCAACATTGAGAATCAAATGACTGACCCTAATGAGGCCCACATACAAAGAATCGATACCAACATAAAATTTCCCATAGGATACTTTGTCATCCCAAAACTGCAAATCATATTTCAAAGATTAAGCAGATCAAATTGGGTTTGTTCTTCTTGAATGCATTCCAATAACCTAAAGACTATAAATCAAAGGAAGAAGTTGATGAAAGGCCCAACAAAAAGAGAAGGTTCCCAAGAGATGGAGGAAGTAGCAGTAGTGATAGTCGGAGCTGGCCCTTCTGGCCTTGCAACCTCCGCATGCCTAAACCTCCTCTCCATCCCCAACATCATACTTGAAAGAGAGAACTGTTGTGCTTCTCTATGGAAGCACAGAGCGTATGATCGCTTAAACCTCCACTTAGCCAAGGAATTCTGCCAACTTCCCCACATGCCCCACCGACCCACATCACCAACCTTCATTACCAGAAAGGATTTCATCCAATACTTAGAAGACTATGTATCACATTTTGATGTGAAGCCTAAATACTGTAGGTTGGTTGAGTCGGCAGTGTTTGATGGTAAGGCCAAAAGATGGTGTGTCATGGCTACTAACTCGGAGTCGGGGGCAACCAAGAAGTATAGCTGTAGGTTCTTGGTGGTTGCTACTGGAGAAAATAGTGAGGAGTTTATCCCTGATATTACTGGTTTAGAGAGTTTTAATGGGGAGGTTTCGCACTCTAGCAAGTATAAATCCGGGTCTAAGTATAGTGGTAAGGCTGTTTTAGTTGTTGGGTGTGGGAATTCAGGGATGGAAATAGCTTATGATCTTTCAAACTATGGTGCAAGGACATCTATTGTGGTCAGAAGCCCGGTAAATATCTATCTATTAACAGCTTGATTGTTTTGGTAGAGCTAGTCTTCTCTTTGACGAGCATTATTTTTATTTTCATTCCTAGGGTAGAAGTATACATCATTTTCAATTTATACACCTCCCTTCATTGACAACACTTGTGTCATGCCACAGTGTTATGTGTGAAGGGCTTCAACGATGAGTAGCCAGGGGGCAGAAGAATTTTGCTTGGGGGCCCTTCATGTAAAAATAACGACTTCCTAGGGGAACCATAAGTAATAAATCAAAAAATCCCTATCCCCCTAGTTGCCCCAAGTGAGCATCTGCACGAGTAGTGGGTGGGCCCCATTAGTTGCAGACAGATCTTTTTTGTCTTTTCTTTTCTTCATTTTCGAACGTCCCACCTTGTGGGGATCACTTCCAGTGACCCCACTATATTTCTTTCATAGAAAGTTGTGAGCCCTAACATGATTTTGAAAAAATGTCCATTGCATATGGCCAAAATTTTATTTATTATATTTTTGGACACCTTCGCCTTGATTTTAAAGAGATATAGCATCTTTCTTGTTAACATCATTCCTGCATTAATTATTTTATAAATTGAGAGAAGATAAGGTAATTGTTCTTGCGTGGATCATTAATGGAGAGTTGTGAGCTCTGACGTGATTTTCTTTGCAGTTTCATGTGCTCACTAGAGGGATGGTGCAACTGGGGATGACACTGCTGAAATCCTCGCCATGCGACGTGGTCGATGATTTTGTTCTCTCACTTAGCAAATTGCAATTCGGTGATATGACCAAATATGGGATTGTTAGGCCATCCATGGGGCCATTTTATCTTAAAGCAACTACTGGCAGGTCTCCGGTAATAGATGTTGGCACATTGAAGAAAATTGAGTCAGGAGATATTCAGGTACATACACAGTTCGATTCTTTCAGACTTGACTGAGTCAACTTGGATCAGCCACAAAACCATGTACTTTGTGGAATTACCCAGTACTCCTTAAGAGTTGCTGGTCATAATTAGAACACATGATTGACCATATCTTCTGTGCTTAATCAAACAGGTTCTACCTGAGCTAAAAAAGGTTATTGGCAATAAATTGATTTTCTCGAATGGAGACTCACATCACTTCGATGCTATAGTTTTCGCCACAGGTTATAGAAGCACTGCTAAGAAATGGCTTAAGGTATGATTAATGATTCCCACCAGTTACTCTTGTTGGAATTGTTGAATTTAGAGCAGAGAAAAATCGTGGGTTATATATGTTTTGCATTTGTGCAGGAAGATGATTATCTGCTTAGCCAAGATGGGATGCCCAAACAGAGTGTTCCAAATCATTGGAAAGGGGAAAATGGTCTCTATTGTGCTGGACTTTCAAGAAGGGGGCTGGCAGGGGTTTCCATGGATGCACAGAACGTAGCTAATGACATCAAAATGTGCTATAGCAATAACATGTAAATTTATACAGAAGAATTTTACAGTTACAGTAGGATATTCTGGGTTTGTCCATTGGCTATGTAAAAATAAATCTAAGGTTATCATTGTATAAGGTGATGGTCAAGGCATGTAATATGAGTTATGGCTGTTATATTGAACCAAAACATTAGTTCATCGTCTTTAATCTTTACAAGAGTGTCATGTTCAAGTTGGCTTACCTTTTATTACCGAAACTTTTACCAATATATATATATATATATGGAGCCCCTCTGCTGAGAACGGTTAACACCACTTCCTAGCGGGGCCCACTAGGGGCCCCACTTGGGGATGGGACCAAGGAGGATCGAAAGATCTCCCCTCCACATATATATATATGGTGATAGAGACTCAAATCATCATTCTAATCACTTGAGAAATAATCAATAAGTTTTCACCATCCAAAAAGAATGCAAGCTAATCCAATAGTCCCATCAAATTGGAAGGGTGCTAAACTTGGGGTCAGTGATTATCTTGGGGGGTAGTTGTTATGGTTCACTTGGATGGATCATAAGTTAGGCCCCACAAGGTGTTTTGGAAAATAATGCTCACTAGTTTGGCGGAGGTTTTCCTATATATATAACTATAAATATATATATATATATATAAATATTAGTATGCATCATTCCCTCACCATATGATGATGGATGCTTCCATGAGCTTGCATGACTTTTTCTATATGTATTTAAGTATTTCTCTTTTTCATATAGACTTTTTGTTTTTTGCACATTAATATATTCAAATATGGAAGTGTCCCTTACCTTATAGTAAGGGATGAATGTATATTAATATTCTCTATATATATATATAGAGAGAGAAAGAGAAATGGACTTGTAGAGAAATGGATTTGTTAGGACAGTTCGTAGGGCCCAAAATTAGTGAATATGTGCAATTCATAGGAGTTGTTTGTGTGATCCATTTGTATGGCTCGAACATGAGCCTCACTAACTAAAATGGTCTAAAACGATTTGTAAGGACTGTCCTTACGGACTCATTTCTCTTACACACACACATAACGCTCCCCATATAGAGGAATTTTAACGGGCACCCTATTTTAATAACGCCCCTTTTCCACCTTCTTTTTTGTCATTATAGCCATGTTGATTCAATTTAATCTTTTCATAAATATTGCCTCACCATGAATGGTCATAGGTCTAAGTTTAACACTGATCTAACCTTTTTTCACTGTTAATTGAATTCATGATAAAATGACCACAAACACTTTTGCGACCACACTTTAAAATAGCTTCAAATTGCCATCCAACTTTGGGGCGGCATTTAAAATTTAAACCACTTAATATTATTGTTTATACATAATTTGATTATTTCTAAGTTAAATTACACATCAAATATAGTTATATTTACCTTAAATCCTATCCTACAATGATAATATGTATATGTGTGTGTATATAGAGAGAGGAATTCTTAAAAACTCCTCATTAAAAAAAAGGAATTTATCTTCTTTCAACATGTCTTTTAAAAATCTGCCATCTCATAAGTGCAAAGAAAAAAATAATAAAGGATAACTAATTTTAAAGAAATGTTAATGACACGTGTTAAAATCTTATAAGCTCAAAAATAGGCTTTTGTGAAAAACACTCGAAGAGTTTTATAGCGTGACCCATATATATAAATATATATATGATAAAAATGAGCATGTTAGGTCATATGAAATAATAAGAATTCATTGATTTAGATGGACTTTTTTGTTTATATGAAATTAGAAAAAATAGGAATTTATAGTTAAGTAGATTTGCTTGTTTGCATTACAGAAAAATATTCACATCTATTTAATTATAGAAATCAGTTTAATACATTCACAAACAAACATATATGATATACATAAAGGAGAAAGGTCCTATACACATATAAATATATTTCTATCTTATATTGTATATAAATGGACAAAGGGCAAGGCAAATCTTGATCTCAAAGTGGTGGGCTTTAAAACGGGGTCCTACCCTACTTTTAGACTTTAGGATTAAAAAAATAAAATCCCTCTTTTCTATGCACCGTGGCCGGTCACGCCCATCAAAGGGCTTGACAGATACGCAATCACAACGAATCTCTAAATTATGAATGGGAAAAGAGTAAAGCAGCAGCCAGTGCTCAAGATGTACAGTACCAACATGAGCGCGGCATTTCATGGTATCAAAAGCTATTTTCAAATGGCAACGGCTACCCACTAACAAAGCGGCTCAGGCTTACCATGCCAGGACATGTGCCATCACTACAAGTTCCGTCATCTCATGCATGCTGACACCCACTGAGAAATTAGGCCGCGACATTTCTTTCTCCAACTTTATATGCAAACAACTCCAGATTCTCTGATAGCATGAATGCAAATTTCACTTCAGAAGTAGAGTTATTCTTAAAATCACATTATACATACTATCGCCTTAGGATTTAAGGCAAATATAACTCTAGTTGATGTGCAATTTAACTTAGAAATAAATTAATTACAAATACACAATAATTTTAACTGGTTTAAATTTTAAATGCCGCCTCAAAGTTGGATGGCAATTTGGAGCTATTCAAAGTGCAGTTGCAAAAGGATTTGTGGATTTGGTTGAAATAATATATGCAAAAAGGATTGAGATCTCCTGCCAGAAAATGATTAAGATTTTAAAATAGGAATGTTAGATGTAAATGGGTTTTGAAATTCAGCTATTTTGTAAAATGCTAGGTGTGTTGGATGGATATTTATGGCTGCAAATCTAGATACAAAATCTAAAATATAAAAGATTTCCTATTTCGTGGCCATAGAGTTTACCTGCATTACAAATTGCAAAATCCAAAAGACATCTCTTCATTTAAAGGGGCACTAGATAAAGTAAGCAGGTGACCTACTTTGGTTCAATGCACCCATGTTTGCAGAAGAGTTGATCTTTGAACCTCAATGTTTCCCTCATGTTTCAGCTGAATAGGATGGGTGGAACTCGATAAATGACGACCAATTGTTAATAAATCCATACAATTATATTTGATTTGTAATTCTTGTGGATTCTCAAATTTTTACTCCAATAGGAATTTTTTCAACTATAAAATTGAGTACATGACTACAACATGTGATTAATGTGTAAGATTCTACTAATCACTTTATCAGTCATGTATAATCCTTTTAGAATAGCAGGTAAAGTAAGCAGGTGACCTACTTTGGTTCAATGCTCCCATGTTTGCAGAAGAGTTGACCTTTGAACCTTGATGTTTCCCTCATGTTTCAGCTGAATAGGATGCGTAGAACTCGATAACGACGACCACTTATTAATAAATTCATACAACTATATTTGATTTGTAATTCCTGCATATTCTCAAATTTTTACTTTAATAGGAGTTTTTTCAACTATAAAATTGAGCACATGACTACAACATGTGATTAATGTGTAAGATTCTACTGATCACTTTATCAGTCATGCATAATCCTTTTAGAATAGTGGGGATGACATTAATTTTGAACTACTAAAATTATCAATATATGGGGCCCAATATGGAGTTCCATACAGCCTTCTCAAGTCTCAAGGGAATAGTGAGGGAGACAATCAAGCGATCCCAACTTCAATCGGGTCCCGTTACTACTACAGTCGTACTTTGGGAAATCAGGAAACTCCAAACACAAACAGTAACATCTCTCCCCAGCCCTCACTATCCTATGCATGTTTCCTTTTCTTCTCTCACTTTCCCCACATGGATTTGGAAAAACCATGCATTTGTAGCATCTGGGGTGGTCTCAGGAGGCCATCTTGGGATCTTAAACGGCTAGTCCTAACAGTTTTAGCCGCTTCATGGCTTCACATGACAACAAAACATATCTCTCAACGTGGGTCACCCGTGCCCAAAACCCTCATCCTCCCATACAACACCAGATGAGCTATTTGAGCTTCTACCTTCATGGGTCCGTCCCAAAGAGGAAGGTGGTCATGTCCGTAACCGATTTCGGAGGAGTTGGTGATGGAAAGATGTCCAACACAAATGCCTTTCACATGGCCATGGAACATCTCAAGGGCTAGGCGGAGAAGGGAGGATCACATCTCAATGTCCCTGTAGGAAGATGGGTCACTGGTACTTTTAATCTCACAAAGCAATTTCACATTGTATCTTGCAAAAGGGTGCTGTTTTTGGTTCCAAGGCAAGAAGAAGAACAACAACGATCTGTATTCGTGTGATACCTTTTCATTAATTTTGATGGTAATTAGTTTATCATATAATATCAGCAGAAGATAAATGGGGGGCTTCCATGGATATATTTTTTTTTGTTTAAGTATTTTCTTGCAAAAGTGAAATGGTTTGTGAGGTAGTCTTAAATAAAAATGGTAAGAGTTAATAAATATAGTCTTGGTGTTGGTGTATGCATGAAATATAATATTTTAAAGAGCTTTTTGTATATACCCCACTAAGATTTTAAAAATTGTTACATAGGTTCATGTGGTTTTAGTATTTGTAAACAAGCCTTTGCTTTTTCATTTTAATACCATTATAACCCCAAAATTCATTTACTTAGGAGAATGGGTTAGTTGTTTTGGTTTTTTTTAATAAAAATGAAAAGTTTGCCCTTAATTATATCTATTAAACAAAAATGAGTAAATTATTAGTTATAAAAATATATTTTTTAATCTTAACTCCCAAACGGCTTCTCTCTCAATGCAATAATGCTCTTATGAACATGAAGTCTAATCAATTATTTTAAAATTTTCATCAATCCAATAATTAGTCGTGCATGGATTGGATCAATTATATTTATTATAAGTATATGTGTTAATGGTCACTATGATTGATTTGGATTTAGCGAAATGGGCTCTATATTGATTAAAACGGATTTATGTAAAATTATTTGTTGGCACTAAATGAATTGCTAATGTTAAGTTTTGGACCAAAAAAATTTTAAGTTTTTGAAATTATGCATATATGAATAAAAGGATAGGCAAAGTGTCATTTCACTGTAAAAGTTTATGGTGGTTTGATAGTTACTGAATTAAGAAACATGCAAGATCTTACAATGAAAAGGTATAACCCTATTTATAAATTTTAAAACCACATGAGCCTATTAAAAAATTATAAAAGCCTTGGCGTGGTATACACAAAAATCTCCATTTTAAATGTTCCAAGAATAAGATTGTCTCATGTGACTGTGTCTTTGTCAATGAGAAAATCACGGTAGGGAAGAAACAAAAGGCTCAGAAACTGCCGTTAGAAGGAATTGATCCATCTAGGAGAAACAGGAGTATTTCTACCTTCTTACTAATAACTGTGACAAGAGAATTCATTACAAATCAGTAGACGAGCCCACATTTTGATGAAACTTGATATTCACATCTGAAGAATTCTTTGATGCATACCAAGAGATTAGGGAAGTGTAATCACGCTTTATAAGATCCTCTCTTTAATGTATTAACTTGTTCTTTCATAACCCATGGGCGTTTGCTTATTTGGGTGTTTCTTGTTTTTGTATGTGGGAGAAATATAAACAGGATCCAAAAGAGTGGCCCGTTATAGAGCCTTTGCCTTCATATGGAAGAGGGAGGGAGAGAGAGATCGGGAGGGAGACATATCAGCTTTATGCATGGAAATGGACTCGACGATGTTGTAATTACAGGTAATCCAAGTATTCTTATCTATTACATGATTGATTGACTTGAGTACCCACTAATTTTATAATTATTTTGATGATAATCACAAGGATATAACCTAAGCAAATCTCAAGAGAGATTGTTATGAAGTCAGCCACTGATCACGTGGATCAATTCAGACCAGCCAACAGATAGGCTGAATCATGGATTGGGTCAAAATTTGCTGACCACCTCATTTAGATCATGACCATCTAAAAAAAATAAAAAATTAAAAAAAAAAAGTGGATTGTATCACATACTTATCAACTTCAAATTGAGTTTTCCACTCTGTCGACGGTTGCGATCATCACCAAAATGCATCGATCAAGGGCTTGATAGCATTATACTTGAAAGTTTTGTGGTATTCGTGA
Source organism: Sextonia rubra (assembly GCA_037013555.1). Lineage (NCBI taxonomy): Eukaryota > Viridiplantae > Streptophyta > Magnoliopsida > Laurales > Lauraceae > Sextonia > Sextonia rubra. The sequence continues at coordinate 54,790,028 of JASUAD010000013.1, read as the reverse complement.
TTTATACACCACACCACTATTACTATAATGATCACGTTATGAATTTTCCTCATTCATTATGATAAAAAGGTAATTCGAACATCTGACCCAGGAATAAGTTAAGACTCCTTTTCATTGGTGCTTTAAGAATGGGCAGCCCATGAAGGATTTTGGTTGGTTACATTAGCGGAGAGGAAGGGAGAATCGACGGCCAAGGAAGGATGTGGTGGGAGCTGTGGTGGAACAGGACTTTGGAACACACAAGGGGTCACCTCCTTGAGTTCATGAACTCTCACAACATTCTCATCTCCAATGTCACCTTCCTCAACTCACCCTTCTGGACTATTCATCCTGTTTATTGCAGGTATTATTTTCCCTCTATGTTTTAACTTTATTGTTGATTGATTGGTTGGGTATGTGGTGTTCGGTCCTTAGTGCATGTTTGGCAAGTCTAAAATTTAACCTCTTATTGTCTAAATGTCTAAAATTTATAGAGTTGAAAAAATAGAGGCGTTTGGCATGTATTTTTAGCTCTATTTAATTTAGAGAAATAGAGGCAAAAGCTCTATTTTGAAGAGGAGGCTACATGATACATTTCCAAATAAGAGGGAGAAAAAAAGAGGCGCCCAGCTACAGTGAAAAACATGGATCACGCCCAGAATGTTTTTTTGATTTTTCTCGAAATCCGAGCCCCTAAATCTACATCCAAACCGTTGAAAATGTTCACATGATCAATTACGGCCACCCATCCAAATTTCAGCCGTTAATTCATCCTGTATCTCGAGATATGTGCAAGAAAGCGTGAGCCATTGGATGTTAGTTTTGGAATTCTGTGGGGCCCAAACACAAGATCCAAACCATTGGAAATGTTGGGAAGACTAAAAACGGCTATGGGGTCAATTTTCAAGGATTGATTCCTTGTGGATCTCAAGATATTTATGAAAAACTTTCAACCATTGAATTTTTATGTTGAATTTGTAACTAGTCCACAGGCAACCCCTTTTTTATTTTTTATTATTATTTCTGGGACAGTAAATAACAATCCAAACCATTGAAAATGTGTAGAAGGTCAATGACCATTATGAGACTAAATTTCAGCCGTTGGATCATCACCAAACTTGAGATATTTATATAAAAACGTGAATTATTAAATATTTTTTTAAAAAATTAGGGGCCTCAAACACAAGATCCAAACCGTTAGATCTCTTTGGAAGGCCAAACATGGTTATGAAGTAAAATTTCAAGGCTTAATACCTACTAGATCTCAATATATTTGTGAAAAATTTTCAACTATTGATTTAAAATGGTCTATTTAAAATAGATGCTTTCATTGCCAAACACATATTTTAATTCTAGCCTCTTTTTTTTAAAGCTCTTTTTTTAATAGCTCTATTTTAGATGGTCTATAAAAATAAGACTAGACCTACCAAACAAGCCCTTAGCTTTCAACAAATCAGTGGATTCCTTTAGATTCTACTTTACTACTACTGCCACTACAGATGAAGGTTTTGCTGCATTTTTCTTTTCAGTAATGTAGTGGTCAAAGGAGTGACTATTTTGGCCCCACTCAACGCCCCAATACAGATGGTATAGACGCAGGTATGTAAGCTTTCTATGCACTAACCTAACTCACTAACTTCTACCAAAAAAGAAGGAAATAAAAAACTATCTATCATTATTTTTCCATTCAGATCATCACTACCATCGCCATCACCGTCACTATCATCTTCTTGAACTTAGCTCTCATTGATTTGGGCTCTGCTTGATGTGTTCTACTCTGGAGAACGGTATACCATATCCCAAGCCTCGACAATATTCTGACAGAATCGATGGTCACCCATTTTTCTTATGAATTTGGGGGCATGGGTCTAAAATTTCAAAAAATTGTGAATTACTTCTTTGGATATTGTGTTCCCAAACCAAGCTCAATGCTAATAATGATTTGGAGTCAAGAAGGCCAAAGATCATGATTCCAATATTCACTTCAACACAGAATACGTTGGAATAGTAAGCCATTGCCTCTGCCAAAATGAAACTACCTGTGACTTGGAAAATTACCAGTGACTCGGAAAGATGGAAATCATCCATGAAACATAATCAAGTTTGTTGAAAATGATTGCGCTCTCATAACACAGTGATAGGAATCAAGATATTGCTCTTTTATATGATAATTCACAGACTCAAGCTCATATGTGTGCATTGAAGACTGTTACATAGAGAGGGGACGATTTGGTAGCAGGGAAGAGCGGATGGGACCAATAGGGGATTAACCTCGCTCGTCCAAGCTCAAACATCATCATAAGGAGAGTGTCTGGCACAACCCCAACATGCTCTGGTGTTGGAATAGGAAGTGAGAGTCTGGAAGAACATGCTGGTGGAGGATTTGCAAGTGAGGGACACAACAGCAGGGCGGCGAGTGAGGACAAAGAGGGGAAAAGGAGGATACATAACCAATATTTTACCAATAGTTGACATAGCAATGGAGAGGGTGAAGATACCCATCAGATTTAGCAGTGGCTCTAATGACCATCCTGATGAATGGTGGGACCCTAACGCCCTTCCTGTGGTGAGGGGCATTTTCATAGTTAATGTGACGGGTGTGGACATCAGACAGGCGCCAGTCTTACAGGGGCTTGAGGGTGCACCCTTTGATGGAATATGCATGACTAATGTTCGGCTTGCAACATGGCATTGTGATTCTGTTGTGAGTGATGCAGTTCGAGTATCACCAATGCCATGTTCCCAACTCCAGAGTAATGGCTCTTCGTCCTGGTGTAGACACACTTGAGATTTCCTGGGGCCTTGGACTTTCAACAGATGCATTGAGGCTACTGGTCCTGGTTTGATGTTAGAAAGGGTTGAACTGTGGCTTAGCGTAAAAGTCTTGCTGTGGGGCAAACGGACCCATCTTTGAAAAACATGTAGTGTGCTTCGACAGGATCAACTTAGCTTGCGCCTACTTCCACTGGTTCATCAGCATGACAGAATCTTAGGACTATTGGACTCATATTTTCTATGAAACATTTGATCTCTCCCCCTCAAGACAAATCCTATATTCCCTGTGATGATAGGTGTGTGCATGACAGTTCTTCACCTCAATTTGTATAAATGCATGCAGGCAACATTTCTGGCCACATTAATTTGAAACTGTATTAGAAACAATGCTACCACTCCCAATTTTAATGTGGATGAACAGGATAAGCGGGGGTTTCCCGGCTACTGAGAAAGCACTATCAAGAATACAGCTCAAGAATTTCAAGCAGTCTTCACTCTCTTGCCTAATGCAAAGGGTTTAATTTATTGGCACGATAACTGCTAATTCTACCGCATGTGGTCACATATCTATAGTTGCGCTTCTCAAGCATTCTGCAAGGCTCTGAAATCCGACCGGGAGTGCAACAATGCTTCTGACCTAGTTTCTTAGTTTTAGATCTCTCTACAGTAAATATGCATGGGGTTGAGATTTTTACAAGGCATTTCTAGTTCTTTTACCCATTTTGAAAATCATAATGCATCATCTAGTTCAGAGTTCCAATGCTTACACTTAAAACAATACAACCATCTTGTACTTTACTTCCTCTATGTTTAGTTGATGATAGGAAGTAGAGGCCTTTTTGAAAAGACTCTATATGGCAAAGGGAATGCCTTCATTTAGTAAAAATCACACAAGGGGCCTCCAAAATAGAGGACTAGACCAATATGATCATTAACACTTGGGTCAGTTGAAAATGATCATTTACATAAAACCATCCACTATGAAAATAAGTTGCTGCAGTGCACTCCATAAGGGATGTTGGGCTGTAAGACTTTCTAATCTATCTAAATGTAGTGTCTAAATGCTTCACCTGCACCTCCGATTATCCTGCCAATGTAACGTGGGAGTCAAGTGAAAACTGAAAATTTTGTCTTCCCCACGTGGTAAAAATCTCAAATCTTGACCCGTGGCATTCTTGTCTCCAAATGGACCAGATTTCAAGCTTTAACTGAAAAAAAAAAACCCTAAAAACATTTACTCTCAATATTTCTGAATTCAAGCAGCAAAGATTTTCCTGGAAAATGGGGCCTTTCTGAATAACCAGCTAATCACTCATCTGCTTAACTGTATAGCCATGCTCTAGGGAGTGTAACGTTTTATCTTTGAACCTTTCCTCAAATCAATTTGGGCAGCTAAATTGAACAATACAGCATACTATTTATGTGGAACTTATAGATGCATAAGAGTCACTAAAGACCGTAGGAACTATTTGCCGACAGTTGATAGGTTTGAATTGCACCAAACCCGCAACTGTGGTTGCATAGCAAACAATATCCAACTGAAAGGTAACCCACACATGACAATATATTAAGTTAAAGTTTAGTAGTTGGTTTATTAAAAGTAATTTAATGTGACAGTCTACAAAATTTCAATAAGTAGGAACTATGCTCAGCATAGGGTAGAGAAGGTCGAGCGAGAGTGGTACACTAGTCAAGCCCCAGTAGAGAGAGTAGGATGGTAATTTTTATAAGACAACAATTTGTCCTACTTTGTTGTATGATGGTAAACATTAGGCAACAAAGGAGGGACAAAATCTATTGAGTAGGACGGACCACTCTCATCAAATCGGTCTGCTCCCCCATCCCAAACTACTGGCTCTCCCATCAACATCTCACCAAGCAAGTTTGTGAATTTATTAAATCCAAGAAGTCCGCTTTCCTACAGATGGGCACCAATGCACGAAATAAACACCCTACTCCCCTAGCTTGGGATCACATAACAAAACCTAGGCAAATCAGTGGCCTTGGGATAAGGAACCTAGACACCCAGAGTTTGGCTTTCACAGGCCAACTAATTTGGCAATTTATCACAAAAAACAACGCATGGTGAGTCCAACTTCTTTCTCAGAAATACCTCAAAAACACTGATTTTAGGTCATGCTCACCTAAATAGTCTGCTTCCCCATTGCAGAAACAAATGTTAGCCCACAGGCACATCATTCTCCAGGGCCTATCTTGGTCAGTTGGAGATGGATTACAGATCAGAAAACTTAATGATAGATGGATCCCAAATGGCCATACCTTAAGTCATTCAGACCTAAACATGAATATACTCTCAAATCAAATCCCACTACTAGTTTGGGACCTCATCAATCCATTTGATACCAAAGTTTGGGATAGGGAAAAATTCTAACACTATACAAACCAAACATAGCCCAAACTATACTAGCAATCCCCATTGCCGGCCCAGACATCCCATGCTGCAAAAATGAAAAAGCAGGAACCTGCACAATCGAAGGCCCTTGCCATTCCCTAACCCCAACTTACACAGGCCCAACTCTCCCCTGGAATAGGACCTAGGACCTGGCGGCTCCAAGTGCCTACTAAATAAAGTTCTTCCTGTGGAGGCTTCTGCAAAACAAATTGAAAACTAGTCACTTCCTTCACAAACATAAAATCTTTCATCAGGCCTTCGCCACCTGTGTGGTAGGGAAGACGAAACAGTGGATCACCTCTTTCAAGAATGTGCCTTCACCAAGCAAGTTTGGTCCCAATCTCAAGGTATCCACCCACTATCAGACAATCCATTACAATACCCATCCTTTGAGAGCTGGGTCTGGTCAACTACTTGTGAAGCTAGACAATTGGGACTGATCATCTCCTGGTATATATGGAAAAGCAGGAACTTCCTTATCTTCAAACACTGTCCCCTACAACCCCCAGTTCACCCTTCACAAGGGATTAAAACTTTATCACTTGTGGCGGATCGCTCTGGACTTGAAATATCTTGCCACAAATCAGATTCTCCCCCCAAACAAGTGGGGACCACCTCCAAGTGGCTGGATTAAAATGAACTTTGATGGCTCCTTTGATAATAACAACAATGACAACGCGGAATGTGTGGTATTCCAAGAACAGTCAGGGCTTGTTCAAAAGGCCTGCGCAAATCAAATTTATGCATCAAGCACAATGGAAGCAGAAAAGCTTGCTCTCCTAGAGGGCTTACTTCTGTGCAAGGAATACAGAATAGAAATGTCATTCTAGAGGGAGATGCTCAATCACTCTTAAAAGACCTTATGACTGGAGACAATCCTCCTTAGAAGCTTTTAACAATCTGGAAGAAGACTCTTTCATGTCTTGAGGAGATCAATAATTGGAAAACTAACCTCCGCGGATGGGAGGACAACCAATTAGCTGACGCCCTTTCCCATCTTAAGCCCGCAACAAAGCTTATCTGGCACTCATGTGTTCCTCTCTCGTCTTCATGCTTATATACAGGAAATTGAAAGTAGTGGCTATCAAATGGAGGGAAATGAGCTTTCGAAAAGGTTGCAGACGGAAGGTTTTCAAGACGCAGGATGACCTCTACTGCCAAGCGCAGCAAACTCAGGCCAATTTTGCTAGGACATTTGTCCCTTTGTTCTATTCAGTTTCGGCTAGTTTTTTTTTTTCCTTGTTATGTGCTTGGTTCGCTGGCTGTATCTTTATTAGACTCTTGTTCTGTTGTTTCATTAATGAACTATCCTATTCAGAAGAAAAAAAAAAGGACAGACAAAATGTGGATTGGCACTAATGGTAAGAAAGATTAATTAGGAGAATTCAAGGGAGAAAACCAGCATGTAGCCCCCAGTAGAAGAGAATGAAGAATATTTGAAATCATTATTTGATGAAAGGTGATGATTGTTTGAAATGGTTAGGACAAAGCACATCAGAGAAAGAAACCCCTTCGAGCAAGAACATAAGAGAGAGAAACCCTAAGAAGAATAAAAGGCTTTACAGTTCAAGAAACTAATGTGGGCAGGAAAGACCAATCAAGATCTTGATTTTTATGAAGAAAAACATGACAGATTGTAGAGTTACAGAAGCATAACTTCAAAAGGGTTGAGCTGAAAAGTAGAACTCACAAATATGATTCAAAATAGATGCGACAAGGCTTTTATCAGATGATGACAACGAAGAAAGGAACTGGTCCGTGCATAAAGTAGACACCATATATCAGTATGTAAACCATCCCTGTTATCCAACCAGGGCACATGCTCACATAACCATATATTGCTCTGGGTTTGTATTTGGGAGAGGAAAAAAAAAAGTGCACCCCCTTTCAGATCCCCTATGATCATCACCACACACCCACGCAGCCACAGTCGACAAACTGACACACATACCCACCTCTTCTCACTTGTGCCTGGTCATGAGTTCACAGCTATTACACATACGCATGCATGCATGCACGCGCACACAAACACCAAACTCTTCTCTTCCATCACCCTGCTTCTTCCGTGTGTTAGCAGCCATTTTTAATTGGCACTAATTTAACTCTTACAGGGTTGGATTCAGACCACCAAGACAACTAAAGAACAATAAGAAAGAATATTGAACAAACTACTGCTATTATCGAAAATGAGCTGCAGTGCATGTTAAAAAGGGATAATGAGTGAAAAGACGCATTAAAACAGCTGACACCCCAAATCTCTCCATACAGTTGAAACTCGTGAGATTCTTTTAATATAAAAGCTTCACCATTTAGTTTCAGCTTGGGGAACATAGGCCTGATTCAGTTGCTGATTTGGTCCACACAGCAGCAGAACCAGCATGCACATGGAAAAATTTTCCATTTTATCCTTCAAAAATTTTCCCTTTAGTATAATGAAAAAAGTAATTCTGGAAGGATGATCCTTGCACTGCTACATGCACCAAATTATCAGACAGGAATGGCCTTTCCTACTCATTCAAATATCACTTTCATGTACAATTAAACTGGTCTAATACAGTGGGGGTCGACAAGGAAACTAAAACAATAAGATGACTGGTGATACAAAAAATGTAACACACATTTTGAAAATTTAATTCTCTTGTATTGCTTCTCATAATACTTGTATCTATAATTTGAGCAAGGAATAGTTTCCAAATCTTGCTTGCATGGTTTCACCATGCCCAGCCAGGTTGATTTATTTTTCTTCAGATAATAAGGCATTGTATGTTACCCCAGAGTTCAGCCAAAGTGAACAGTTAACAATGAGTCATGCACTGAGATATATCTATTCTCACAACTCCCTAGACAGATGAAAAATTGACACTATAAAGGAACTGTCTTGGCAGGAATATTTCTTCTCAATGTTTTCCACGGGATTCTTTGCTGTAGGCCTCTACAAGGGTTAAGATATTGTCTTGGCTAACGGTCAATCCAGGATAGCTCAAGAAAAGACCCATACAAGCATTTCGAAACATCCTGCAGCAGGGATGCACACACATTATGCATTCCTGCATTGCATTACTTGCAACTGACAAAATGACTCTTGTAATGGGTTCAGTAGAATTTCTAGTAAAAATCTAGTGTAGACTGCTGAAGTGCCTTTGAACACATACAGGTAGATAATTATAACAACAGTTATGCTTTGAATCCTTTGATCAATTAATGTGGGAAAATCAGTTCCAACCTGTGAGACCTAATCTGTCTGCAACATTATACATGACAAGCTGCCCCCATACAGGACCAAAGAGCCGTTCCCCTCCAATTGCAAACGTGAGAGCCCATGAAAAGAGCAGCACTGTAAAAACCACAAATCCAATTGCCGACCCAATGACATCTACATTTAAAAAAAAAAAGATGAAGAAGAAGAATAAGAATACACAAATCAATAAACTGCATTGATTGAAGTACTTGTAGAAGTTGACATTTAAAGGACAAAATATCAGTGCATGCATTGCCTACCATACATTAGCTTGTTCCCTAGACAAAACATAACTACCACCTAAAAAAATAGACTTTACATCATAGTTACCTCATTTGTAGCTCAACCAATTCAAATTGCAATTCATTATTCACAAGTCACTTAAATTTGAAAAATCAATGGGGTAGGTTTAGGTAATTCGATTTCCAATTCGCTTGATTCGTAGTTCAAGTTCGATAAATTCGCTAGACTAATTCGAACATATAATTCGATGTAGTTTGATACAATTCGAAAGTCCATTCAATATATACATAAATACTTTTTATAAATTGGATTCTTTTATAAGTATATAAAAAAGAAAGATGTGAAACAACTATAACGAATCACACCTAAGAAGCACGGACACTTCTAAGAAAGTGAAGTATCCGTGTCGGACACGTGTCGGACACCGACACTCCTCGAACACTCTCAGACACGTGTCCGATACTATTTAACCGTGTCCATAATTAAAAATTAAAAATCTTAATTTCGGACACTTGTCCGACATTCTTTTTGCGACGTATCCTACAATTCCTAACCCGCGTCTATAATTAAAAAATAAACCAAGTGGTTGATATTTCTTAGACACTTGTTAACATATGGTTACCGACACTTGTAAACTCAATATATGACAATTTTAAATTATGAAAAATTGTATGATTGTTAATATTAATCATATCACAAGCAAAAAATAAACAAATCTTCTACTAAAGAATAGGCCTCGGGATTGGCTTCTTTTTGGCTTTTTTTTTAGGAAGGGGAAAGAGATAATCCTCCATTTTCTTTATAAGAATTGTATGGAACTATGGATATTTCATGTTTAATGATTATGAATTATATTTTAGCATTTTATTGATATTTGATAATTTGATATGTTTGTTAGTTAGTACTTGAATTTTTGTTTTTTATTGCTAAATTGATTAAAAAGTTAAAAATGATATTATTTTTTGGTATATGAGAATATATATAAATAAATATATATTATTAACGTATCCCCCGATGTGTCTATATCCTACTTTTTTGAGAAATGCCGTGTTAGCGTGTCCGTGTCATGTCGTATCCATGTACCATGTCCGTGTCCGTGCTTTTTTAAATCACACATTTTTTAAAGATAGCAATTCGCTGAATCGAACAGCAAACTATTTGTTTCGAACGGCATGGGATTCAGACCCCAAGTTGCCGAACTAGGTAACTATGCTTTACATGCAAAAAGCAATCACAGATGACCATATATGATACACCCATACATATTTATCCAAATTCAAATTCCACCAGAGGTTGGGTATATTTCATCCTCCAACTCAGAAATTCGATGTAGGGAACACTAGAAAATCTGAAATCAATTCAATTTATGGAAATATGGGAAAATATATCAAAAATTGGAAGGGTAGAAGTGGTGGATATATGGATAATTTAAAATATATTTTTCTGAAAACCACAAGCTAAAATCAGCATATAAGGGGCTTCTCTTCAATCAAAAGTAACTAATAAATGATACAACATAATGTAGTAATGTTAGGCCACTTTCAATCTTTCAAATAGAAAACCTCCCTTCAAAGGTATACTCAAAACCCAAATGCAATTATAAAGCAAAGAAAGGGACCTGAGTACTAAAATTCCAAACTCTATGTAAATCAGACAAATTATCAAGGCAGAATCAGTTATAATTTAGAGAAAAAAATCAGCATTTAATCAGATTCCATTTTGATGTAAAAGAAATCCAAACATTACAAATAAGTTCAATCACTTCTGCTCCAAAAAAATTCCATTCAATTTCGATGTGTTAAAGAAAATAAACACCTTCTCAAAGGCAGAATTTTTCTCACTACTAACGCAAGACCTCAACTAAAAGAAGGTACCCCAGATATCAGAATCCGCATGCGATTCGACTGTTCTAATAACATATCTTCTCAAACCCGCGTAAGAAGACGAAAATTAGATAGCTTTATAGAACACCCAGATGCAAGAAACCCCAAAATAATGAGAACCCATACGAGGATAATCCGATTCCACACACCCCAGATGAAATTTGGAGAGGAAGAGTGGATTCTGGGAACTTACAGCGACGGATTCGAGGGAAAGAGCGAGGACTGGTGCGAAAGACGGGCCAGAAATAGTAGCAATTGATAGCCCAGAGCCACGGAAGGAGGAAAAATCCGTACTTGAAGAACGATCGAGCGTAGGCCTCTGAGTCTTCTTCCCTGAGGCCAACAGGGCCGTCAATCGTCGGCCATACGCGACGCCTCCTCCCTTCTCCTCCTCCTCCTTCATCTGCTTCTCGTTCCATCTCTCTGTCTCACCCTCTCTATCCATTTGTCAGAAGGGCAAACCATTTTAGTTTTGTAATATGATCAACTGAGTGTGGCCCATTTGAAAAGGATCTATGTGAATAAAGATAGACGGTTCAGATCCTTCAAACCCAAACAGGAAGTGCTCGAGTGGGTTTTCTTCTAAATTTTGGGTCAACTAGTTTGATCGCTACAAATTGATAATATGACTTGTATCCAAATTCCAAAGTCTGCAAAGTTTGATTCATCCAATGGTCCTAACCAAAAAAGGAAAACCCCTTCGGTGGGCTCGGTCTGGTCCCTAAACTACCTAAATAATGGTATAGGAAGTCTGGACAATATGTACTTCCAACTTACTACTTCTTATCTGTAACGTTCAAACTTCGTGTGGTTGTTCTAACAAAAAATAAAAAATAAAAACATATGATAGAATGGTTTTACCCTGCAGTACAGTTTTGTGGTAATGCCTCTTTAACTATCTTTATATGTTTTCTTTATAAAACTTGACTAACATGTAAATATGACTTGTGGGAAATTTGAGAGTCAAATTGTCTTAAGTCTTACAAAATTTTCAAGATCAGCAGTCGATTGGATGAGGCCCATTTGGGAACCCATCTGGGTAGGACCAAGTATAAAAAAATGAGGTCAATCTCATGCGGCAAACCCCTTGATCTATGGACCATAAATTTAATGGCTTGCCGTTAAGGAGGTAGTTCAGTTGATTTGGGACTTGAATTTGCTCCACAAGGTCTCAAGTTCAACCCTGCCCCTTACATTATTCGAATACTATACATGCAGCCATGTATTACATCTTAGAAAATAATCCTTGCTCATCAGAATCAAATAACTTCAAAGCCGAAGGTTAAAAGTTCAAAAGTTTAGCTGACAAATAATACTTAGGTCATCAAAAAAATAAATAAATAAATAACTAAATTTAAAAGCTTTATATTTAACAAAAATTACCCTGAATCCAATAGTCTAGTCCCTTCATATGGGTGTAAAAATCACAATGGGACACGGTGGAATTTTGTTCAGTCTGTCTGAATGGTTCAAATTGGGAACAGGTGGGCACGGCTTGGGACCTCGATATACAGGATCATTTGCCTACAAATATAGACAAAGAGTGGTGGTAGCTTACTTCTGTTTACAGGGTGGTCCATGCCACCTTACAACTGGCAATCCACCATATGACACAGTCAAGTGGTCCACCTAAAACATCTCTCAAAGAGCATTTACAGATGCACCAATTTTTAGCGAAAACCAACCATACAAGCACATCTTGAGCTGCGTAGAATTTTAAATCACTGTGAAGTTGTTTTACACAGCTTTAAGTGGGATCACATGGGCTCTTGGAAATCTGATAAGCAGCTGCTCTAGAGAGACCACAGAGCATTATGTAATTTTTGTCCGCCCAGCAGACTCACAAATGTATATAGTCTAATCACAATTGAAGCACTTATCTTGGTTTGCAACTCGACCTGCAGATGCATAAACTAATGTTAATACATCAGGAAGTGCTAAACAGCATTAATGAATTTCATCATTAAGCCATTGTTTTATAACAATTCATTTTTAACAATGTTGATCGCTGTTAGAAAGAGTCATACAACAACATTTTGTTCGAAAAGACCGCCTATTTCACACAGCAGAAATGGGATAAATGGAAAAACCAAAACATAATCTCAAACCCATCTTTTTTCTGCTGCCAACACAATAAGAATTGCAAAACCGTTTTGTGTTTTTGCCTCAAAGTCATTCTTCTTCAATGAACTTTGATTGTCCCTTTGTTGGATCTTGAAAGTTTCAGCATGTCAATGTGGAGCTACAAACAACACAACACTTTGGAAATGCAGGATTGCCCAGGAATGTTCTGGCATTGTTCCTCACTGTCCAGCGCCCAATAACATCAGTATCAAATTACAGCATAACTTAGGTTTAAGCTCTTTCCATCATTTTTGCTTTTGCAAAAAAGACTCCAGCCAAAAGTCCTGCAGAAAAAAACAGTTCAATGACATTGAGACCGTGGAAAGTAGTAGGGTTGGTTGATATCTGATAAGAGAGAACCTACCAAAAAGGATGCTGACTAAGTTCTCCAGGCTGGTTGAAACTTTGAAGACAAGGATCCCAGCAATAGACAGTGGAATCTTGTTTAGAGATCCTACGAGGCTGCACATAACCAACCAAACATTAACTTGATGTAGCCCTCCTTTTCTAAATACATAAATGCATGTGTTTTCTTACGTGCACCGTGTGAACCAAACCTTGAAAGAGAGAATGATCCTTCCACATACAGGATACATCCAACAGATTCCGCACACCATTATCAATAACTAGTACAATAACCCACGCTTAGCACAGGTATTCTCATGCAAAAAAAGAACTCCTATATTAACAAAGTTATATAAATACCTGTTTTTGGGTAGAAGGGGAACAAAAAAGTTAACGTAGAGATGATTTTTGTAGAAAGAAAGATGTAGAATTTAAAAAAAAAATGAAAGGTGAAGGTGAGTAATTTGATGAGATAAAAGTGATAAGAAGGTAGTTGCAAGAGATGAATTGTAGGAGAAAAAGTGGAACTGATTGATTGAAAGTGGGAAGAGAAAGTGGAAATAACTTACAATCAAAATTATAACTAACACTCAAAATTGATTGAAAACCTTTGAGCTTAATATAGTATAATAGGGGATCATATGATATGATCCAAAGCTCAAACTTTGTTTGTACCAGGAAATCTCTAAAGGTGGGGCCCATCATCTCATTGAGTAATATTGTACCACTTGTGGGTGCCATGGAGGGTAGGGAATGAAATGAAAGTATGAAACACCTATTGACCAATCAGGCTGGTGGTTTCTTTCTTTCTTTGTCTTTTCCCCTTTTTCTTCAATTGAGTATGGACTATTGGTTTTTTTCTTCTAAACCATCAAGCTTCAAGCCTATTATCAAGTAGATGTTATTATTCAGTGGAGAAGCTCTTCATGCCATTGCTCATCTACTGAGATAGTAGGAACCGGCAGATGAAAGATATGGATCAATGGAAGATGATTGACACCTGTGACAGACTTCTTGGGCTCAAACTGACACGCATGGCCTTATACACATTTCCTAAACCTTAACACAGAATAGCATCCAGCTAATAGCCTAATACCAACTGAGCCTTTAGTTGGTAATTTGGAGTGAAGCAGCTACTGAAGGTTTTTTTTTTTTTTTTTGTTTATTATTATTATTATTATTATTTTCTAATGATGCCAATAAAGAAGGATTAAAAAATTCTCACTGAAAAAACAAAGGATTAAAAATCATAAAAACAAGAAAATAAGCCAGTACTGGTAGAGGGTGATCTGAGGAAACCACTACATGGACAAGTGGTTTTGGAAAGAAAGGAGCTGTGGTGGTTCTTCTGCATTATAAACATATCAGAGCCATAGCAGAAGATATAGAAAATTTCTTGTCGCACTCTGAGAGAAACTAATTGTGACGTAAGCAAATTGATCAAATTAGGGGTTGAAAGGGAAGATATTACAAATGTAAATGCCACAGTAATGTGGCCATAACTCTTTTATATTTGTATATTGCAAGGGGTCCAACTCCTTAGGGCATGTTTGGGAGAGGGGTAGGGTAAAGTAAAGTAAAGTAAAACCAAAATAAAGAAAGAATAATATATGATTGGGTTATGATAACTTTTTGTTTTTAGTTGTTTGATATAGAATCTTTTTGACTTTTTGTATAAAAAGTAAAGATTTTCTTGTAGTTTAGTGATGACTTTTTGACTTTTTTCAAAAAAAGAGGAGGGAAATTTGAGTTTTAAAAAAAAAAGAAGGGAGGAAATTTGACTGTTCAAAATTTAATTTTACTCTACTTTACCCTACCCTTTTGCCAAACATGCCCTAAAGGGCATGCTACACATTGTACAATCCATCTTAAATTAATGAAAGTGCCCTAATTCCTTAAGGCATGCTACACATAGTACAATCCACCTTAAATTAATCAAAGCCCCAGTTGACTCTCAGATGAAAAGCACAGAATGGTTTCAAAAGCAATCAATTTTTATTTATTCTAACATGACAGGGTGTTTCGGTTACCCGTATGTGGTAGCACCTGTCTGATGAAGAAACCACATTGATGTGAAGCTGATTGCAAGGCCTAAAAGCCCACTTGATGTTATCACCAGCCAGAATGTTGGCATTCTCAAAAGTGGCCTGCCAATTCACTTCACAGATAAATGAGCCCAATAAGAAAATACTAGAAGTACCAAAATACTGCAGCTAAATGAAGAATTAATTAAATTTGAGCGTCATGCCCAAAAAGATTGGATTTGGGACTTCATTATATACAAAGAAATAAGAATATATTACATTGAATAACAAGAAAAAAGTGATGTTTGTTATTGAAGCAAAGGAGCAGTAAATCTAAATCATGCAAAAAAGAAATAAAAAGAAAAGAAAGTGAAATTAAGAGAAACAATTAATCCTTGACTACTAGAGTTGAAGTAAATGGAAGACTCACGTTGTAAAGAGGTAGTCCACTTCATTGAATAAAAAAACAAGCACAACCCCTAAAGGCAATGAAAGTGTGTTATTGAGCAAGACCATTGAAAATTCATTCAGGTTCCCAGATTTTGTTACTTGCTTTGCTGTATCCATGACTCTTCGTAATGTTAACTGGAGACAACACAAACATTCATCAGCTAAAATTCAGTTATGCATATCAAAAGATGTGGTGGAAAGGGAAACAGGAAATAGAGTAACATAATAACATAATGTACATCTTCCAGAATCCATCAATTGCTTATTGACACCAAACAACAAAATTAAATTGAGCTGTTGAACATTGAAATCCCCGCAAAAATGGAAAAAGATAATAGATGGGATAGGGCCTTAGTGATAATAATGATGATGCATTCAAATGGTTCAGGAAATCAATCAGACTCAAGAAGGCTTGCAAAGTAATCTGATCAGAACAACTGGACCTCTAAGTCTTAGCCTCACTAGTAATGATGAGTTTGAATAAAAAAAATCCACATGTGACCCATAGTAACCAACTCCCAATTTTCATTAAAAAAGGAATTAATGCTCACATAACATAATAGAACTTATCAAGTAAATCAATTACCGAATATGATGCGGTCAGGAAGCAATTTATAATCTGCCATGCATAACCAACTGCATTAAATGAAAGATCTGTGATGCCTCCAGAAATTGCTGAAATGATCTACACAAAAAAGAAAAGTCGTTAAAAGTTATCAACAGAAACCACAATGTCAAACCACTGTATCCTTCTAAAGAGGAAAGACAATAAAAATTATCAAGAGATAAAGAAGCATAAAATTTTCAGTGAATAAAAACGTCCATGAAACTATCTATTCCACTGAAATGTTCAATAAATGCATCACAACAAGTAACCAAGCCTTCTAATGATATAGATAAGACTTACATAGATACATGAAAGTATAATAGATGTACACAGAACTTCCATTTTAAACCGATCTTTTTTTTTCTTTTATTTGCAACATGAATAGAACCTACAACCTCAAGGTTGTGATAGTGAGCACCTTCACTTAGTTTCACTCTATGAAGCACGGGCATCGGCACAGGTATGGTATAGGTACACCAATATGGCAAAATCTTAAAAAAAAAAAAAAGATATGAGTACGACTGGGGTACATCTATTAAAAAATTATATTTTTTAAATTTTAAATAATGCAATATGCTAATAATTAAAATATGTTAGAATCCTTAGATGCAACAAGCTAACAATTACTCAATACCATTACAAGTTCAACCTAATGAAAAAAGAGAGAGAGAGAGAGGGAGCAGCAATTTTATTTCGTATATTTTATAATCCAGCATTCCTTCAAGAAGGGTGGCTTGGTCTCGTGGTAAAGGCTTACCGGCAACGTTCTGGAGGACACGGATTCAAGTCACAAAAACAGCCTCTTCAAAATAAAGTTAAGGCTGCATACATATTGCCCTCCCCAGACCCCACTATGCGAGAGCTTCGTGCACTAGGCCGCCCTTTTTTTTAATCCAACATTCCTACCTTCTTCTTTTTCCTCCTTTCCATTTTCTTTTTTTTCCGCCGGAGACAAAGAGGTTGGAGATGAGTTAGGGCTAAAGCCTTTTCCTTTTTAAGTTTATCGAGAAGGATTAGGGCTAAAGTTAAATTTTATATTTTTAGCCCTTTTAAACTCTTACAAAAGTTTTTACCAAAAAACAAAAAAACTCTTACAAAAAGTACCGAGGACGCACACATGTATGTACCCATCCCATACTCACAAAGTCAAAACGTACCGGATACGTTTGACCATGCCCGGTATGTTTTTTGCTGTACCCGTATCCATACAAGGTATATACCCAGTACAGATACGTGTATATTTTGGAAGTACCCTTGCTTCATAAGTTTCACTTCTTATTTGACTAGTTGCAGATACATAAAAACCAAATGTAGGAATGACTCAAATTCATTAACACTGAATTTTTATTATCAATAATCAAGGGGATTGAAAATAATTAGGAAAGAGAGAGAGAGAGAGAGAGAGAGAGAGAGAGAGAGGCCTCTTGAAAAAACTTAGTAAGGTAAATCAAAGAAAACTTTAACTCTCAATCCAATTTATCCAATTCCCCAATTCCCAAACTATTTGCACCAAAATTCTTTAAGGGCCTGCTACTTTGTAATGAATTCCTAGGAATTAATTGTCAAGTGGGTTATAACTTATAACATAGGAACATTAAAGAGGTGATATGTGAATGACATAAAGTAATGAAATAAATAGGGCCATCACTTACCTAGGATTTGATTTACTACGATAATGGCTAGGTAATAATTTTGCACCAAAGGGGAGACTAGTTGATGGTGGATTCTCACCTTTGCTCCTTCAATCTTACCCCCATTTTATAGGAAGGCATTGCCTAGAATTCCTAAGGACTCAATACCAAGCAAACAATCAGGTCCTAAAGTAAAAGGGGACAAAAATCTTGAAGAGCATAAAGAAAAAGACTATACATGATTGCCTAAGGACATCAATGGTCATTTTCATAAAAGTTCAATTTCTATCTGCCAGCAAAACTTTTAAATGTCAATCTCAGAGGAGACTGCTTCCTTGACATTCATGCCGAGATTCATCAAATGCAGATCCAACAAATTCTAGAAAGGACAATAAACATAGAATGCTGCTGAGATCTAATTAAAGCAAAAACAACGAGCCTGAAACAATGTGAATCATGGTTCATCGAACGTGTCCAATTTGAGAGTTAAGAGTGCTAGGTACCTACTAGGAACGCTGAGAAAAAAAAAAATTTTCTGCAAGCATTTGGACATAAAGACCAACTCAAAGAAAATATTTTACAGTGAGTAAAAGTCCTCATTCTGATTAAACTATTAAATTTTAACAAGTTTTTGAAATTTAGAAAAATGATTTAATCCCTTGCCAATTTTCCCTTCTTATTTTGCAAAGATTAATGACAGGCAAAATGCCCACCAACCTTAAGAAATGCATGTTCATGAAAACTTTGCCTAAAGTTTATTCCATATTATCAACCAAAATATTGCAGTTATAAGTTATCAAATATATATATATATATATTGCAGTTATAGGAAGGTTGAATCAAAATAAGTATGAACGACCAATATACTTAACAAAAACTGAAAATACTTCCTTTTTTAACCTTTAAAAAAAATGACATGCATAATGGGTTAGAAGGAGTAGAAAGGCCTCTTTGACAAAGGACAATGAAAAGCTATAAGAAGGAAGTTCATATTTCAAAATACACTCCATCTCAAATCAAGCTTGCAGTCTGATAATGCAACAAGGAACTCTTGGCATTACCATTAAGAAAAGAGCAGCCCAAACTTTGCTGTCGTGGTGCTTCTGGAAAAAGTACATCTCACCAAGAGCAGTAATCACATTAGTAACATTCTTTAGAACTGTTACCATAGCGACATTAATATATTTCAAACTGCAAATATCAAGGCCAATCATTTAGCAACAGTCAGAGATATAAGAAATCTGTGCATGTGATAGGATAATCAATACAACTATGAGAGGTTTTAGTCTACAAGTGATAAGTCCATAAAATTGTATATCATTGTCATCATTTCATTTAAATTTTAGACTTATTTAGGGTTAAATCATCTTCATTTCTTGAAAATAAGCAATAAGATTTTCCAAGTAGATTTTATGAGAAATTGAATTTAATTTTTGTAAAATTGCATATTCTTCAGATAATTTTTTTCGGATTATCCGATTATCTTCTTGAATAACTTCATTTTTACACAAACACTCACGTAATATCTTTTCACCATTGCATTATACACGGAAATCTAAGCAACATGTAACTGGAAGCTTGGTACATATGACGTGAATAGATCATTTGTAGTGCATTTCAAACATCAGACTAGGACACTGGGAGTGGTTATAAACTATCTGATGCAGGCCATACTAATGGGCCCCGACTAAAAGTCTACACCCACATGCCCAAGGCCCAGTAGAGTAGAGAGATCATATTATTAGTAGTTGCTTTAGTTGCTTTATTAATATTTGAAAAGTTCAGTTATGTTTGGTTTAGGACTTCTTATTTAATTTGAATTAGTTGTTTCCTTAGTTAGAAAATATCTTAGTTACAAATAAAGATGTAATCCCTTCATGAGACATAAACATTGATGGTAAATAAGAATTTGAGTTTGGTTCTCGGTTGAGAGAGTTTTATTTGTCTTTGATGAAGCACCTAGACATCCTATCCTGAAGTCTTTTGACTTGGAGATTAGCCCCTTGACTATTTTTCTTTCCTGCGCTACTTTAATTAGTATCAGAGCAAAGAACCAATTTCGGATCACCGTCTGTTTTGATCGCTGATCCGAGGTAAGCCTCAATCTTCTCGTGTCTGCCATCACCCCAACTCCATTCTGTCCCTCATCCTCATCTTCCCCATCCCACAACAACCTACCCGAACCCAGTACCCACTTCCCGAAACACCACCCCCCCCCCCCCCCCCCCCCCCACCTCTGCTTTTGGCAGCCCCAGCCAAACCCCTTTCTCACCTCCATAGTCCTCTTCCGAGACCATAACCGAGCCCATCCTTCTCGAATCCATCCCGGAACCCTAACCCCACAACCGCAATCCCATTTTCGACTACATCCTTTCCCACCGAAGCCAAACCCGATCCATCCCCATCTCTTCCCGAATCACCCAAAACCCCTCTGTCCCTTACCGGAAACCCAAACCCCCTCAGTCCCTCACTGGAAACCCCAAAACCCTTCCTCAACCCCATCTCTTCACTGAAAATCCCAAACCCAAAAAAAAAAAAAAAGGCAATCGAAGGAGGAGGGAAGAACAGGGGCATAACTGGCAGACGCTCCACCTTTATTGTCATCGCGTGGGAGATCCTCACCGTCACTACCAGCATCGAGACGCAACACCATCCATCATCTTCCTCACCTCACATGCTAGCACCCACCGTCGCCAATTGTTGCCAAGCCCGTTGCATCGCCTCTGTCTCACAAAGCTTAGCTGCAGCACCCATTCACCAGATAAGCCATCTTTCTAATTCTTTTCTTTACAATAGCAGTTGTCGAAAGAGACAAATTTCTTTACAATAACAGCTGTCGAAGGAGAAGAATAAAAAGAGAGAACCCTCTCTCACATGCGAAATCTCTAACTCAAGCCAGAGTCAATTAGTTTCATTGGGGCCCACGTTCGGCTTGACCTAATCTGAGTTTGGTCTGAATTAAGTCTAGTTGGGTTCAGCCTTGACCCAAGTCCAGTTCACCCTAGCCAAAAAAAAAAAAAAACAACAGTTTTTTTATTTCATTTCCTTCTTGCAAGCAATGTCAACCCGAAGTGGTCAATCATATCGGGGCAAATTCTCTGATCACCAATGTGATGTTATAATAATAGAGCTATCTAAAAGAGTACATGCGTTAAAAGTCATGTCCCGAAGTTCACAGAGCCCTCCTGCTGCAGAAACATCCTCTAGCGCTGGAAACCAACAAAATTCCGGCAGACAAGCAGACACAGGCCCGCAAGAATCTATCAATGATTTCATTCAATGTCTTTTCACTAAAAAGGATCCTGCAAACGCACCTGTCGCACCAAAATTTGATGATATCATAAAGCGATTCAAAATTGATATCGCCGATTTCTCCAGTCGTCTCAATTCAAAGGCTTTTATTGACTAGCTTAATTCTCTTGAAGATTAGTTCTCTTTGTATCATATGGATGATGCACAACGTGTTGCTTTTGTCAAAGTCAAACTTAAAGGTTTAGCACGCATTTGGTGGCACAGCGTTGAAGACAACAATCTTGTCATGGGACACCCTACTATTACCAAATGGGATGATATGCGTGAAAAGCTTGAAAGTAAATACCTGCCCTCCAATTATTTAAGTCTCATCCAGCAAGAATATTTGTTTTCAAGCAAGGCACATTATCACTGGATGAATACACAGAAAAATTCAATGATTATATTATTCGATGTAAAATTCAAGATGATGACTTCACATTAGTCAACCGGTATAGAACCGGTTTGCAAGAAGAAATAAGACATGAGATCCTTATGTATGACTTTGAAACTGTTGATGACATTTATAACAAGGCAAAGCGAGTTGAGATAGAATTACGGTCTTCTACTTTGAGACGATTTGGCACTCAAGCTCGGGAGTCAACAATTCGTCAAGCCCCACCTTTCAGAATAATAATTATGCTCCACCAAATCAGAATAATTCTCAATATAACCATGCTCCACCAGCGGGTTATCGTCCACCTCCAAAACAGCAGCAAAATCACCCCAATCAGCGTTATTTTGCTCAAAATCAAAGGGGGACAATGACACAGGAGCAAGATATGCGGAATCGTGGACCTCCTTGATAGGATCGGCGAACTGATGGTTGTTACCGATGTGGTCAACAAGAGCACTTTGCTAATGAATGCCCTCAGGTTTGCAATATTTATTATTGTGATGAGATCCTTATTCGTCAGAAGAATATGACGAGCATCTTGAGATGGAGCCTCCTCCTGACCACGTCCAATTAGAATCTCAATTGGATCCATAGCAAGAGGCTCAATCTGATCCTCCTCCTCACGCCACCACCGGTGCAAAAGAAGGTAGTCCTATCCTTATTATACGTAGACTTCTCCTCACCAATGAGCAAGAAGAAGCTGATTGGCGACGTACTTCAATCTTCAGGACACGTGTGAGATGCAAAGGTAAGTTATACAATTTAATTGTTGATGGAGGAAGTACTATGAATGTCGTTTCACAGGAAGTGATCATGAAGCTCAATTTGCCTATTGAAAAGCACCTAAAGCCCTACAAGGTCGTTTGGGTAGATGATCATTCAATTCCCATGACTCATCGTTGCTTGGTTCATTTTAAAATTGGCACATATGAAGATGACATACGATGTGATATTATTCCCATGAATATTGCTCACATTCTACTTAGCCGACCCTGGCCATATGATCGAGAGGTACATGCTAATCAGAAAATGCGCATACATTCTTTTAAATGGAAAGGACAAGTGGTGTATCTCTTTCCATTGCCTCCATTAACATCCTCTTCGACAGTTTCTACCACCCCATCAAACTCTCATGTTCTCTCTATGAGGAAGTTTGAAATGGAAAGCAAAGACCAAGGAGTTGTTTATACTCTTGTTCCTAAAGAAACCTAAGAAGCAGATGATAAACAACAGAATTCTACACCACCAGAAATCAAGTCATTGCTCCATGATTTTCAAGATTTGATTCCAGCAAAGCTTCCTAATGAACTACCACCTATGCGGGATATACAGCATGCCATTGATTTAGTCCCTGGATCTACCCTTCCTAATTTACTTACTTATCGCATAAGCCCCGCTGAACATGCCGAATTACGAAGACAGGTTGAAGACTTACTCAAGAAGGGTTATATTCGAGAAAGCATGAATCCTTGCGCAGTTTCAGCCCTCTTAACACCGAAGAAAGATGGTTTTTGGCAAATGTGAGTCAATAGCCGAGCAATTAACAAGATTACCATCAAATATCGGTTTCCGATTCCTCAAGTGGGCGACATGTTTGATATGATGTCTAGATCCTCGGACTTTTCCAAGATTAATTCCAAGATTAATCTCAGGAGCGGATATCACCAACTCCGTATTCGCCCAGAGATGAATGGAAAACAGCATTCAAAACCAAAAATGGGTTATATGAATGGTTGATCATGCCGTTCGGTTTATCTAATGCTCCCAGCACTTTTATGAGAGTAATAACTCAGCTTCTACGGCCTTTTCTTGGCAAATTTGTTGTGGTATATTTTGATGACATCTTGGTATTCCGCGAATCAAAAGAAGCTCATCTCAAACATTTGAGGTATGTCATGCTTGCACTTCGAAAAGAAAAGTTTTACATTAATTTGAATAAACGTACATTTTTTAATTCCATAGTCATATTTTTGGGCTTTGTTGTTTCGGCCCAAGGAGTTGAACCTGATCCAAATAAAGTCAAAGCGATCATTGATTGGCCCATTCCCACTTCTATACATGAGGTACGCCGTTTTCATGGATTGGCTACCTTTTATAGGAGGTCATTTGTAATTTCAGTACCATCATGGCCCCTATAACTGATTGCATGAAAAAGAGAGTTCACTTGGACCAATGCTGCCTCTCGAGCATTTGAGCAAATTAAGCGAAAAATGACCGAGGCACCGGTTTTAAAACTTCCAAATTTTGACAAAGTCTTTGAAGTTAATTGTCATGCTTCCCACATCGGTATTGGCAGAGTCTTAAGTCAAGACGGTCATCCAGTTGCTTACTTTAGCGAGAAGTTAAATGACTCCCGTAAGAAGTACTCTGTTTATGATCTGGAATATTATGCAGTGGTTCAAGCTCTTCGTTATTGGTGTCATTATCTCATCAGAAAAGAATTTGTCTTATACTCTGACCATGAAGCCTTACAACACCTGAATTCTCAAAAAAAGATGAGCGTCAATCGTGTCAAATGGAGTGCATACCTACAAGAGTTCACTTTTATTCTGCGTCATAAATCTGGCACAGAAAATAAAGTCGCAGATGCTTTGAGTCGTCAAACTCACATTCTTACAACAATTTCTGTCAATGTTCCTGGCTTTGAAAAAATACGCAGAAAATATGCTATTGATCATGGCTTTGGTCGCATTTATACAGATCTTCGAAATGGTGAAGTTTCAGAACATCCAAAGTTTTCCCTTCATGATGGGTATCTCTTTCGTGAAAACCAGTTATGTCTACTAACTACATCTATCCGTGAGTTTGTAATACATGTATTACATGGTAGCGGATGTAGTGGACATTTTGAGCGTGATACAACAGTAGCTATTGTGGAAGACCATTTCTTTTGGCCACGCTTAACAACAGATGGTACCCAAATTTGTAAATTATGCAGAGTATGCCAACTTGTGAAAGGTCACAAGAAGAATACAGATTTGTATCAGCCCCTTCCTATTCTACATGCGCCTTGACAAGATTTGAGCATGGACTTTGTTTTGGGCTTGCCAAAAATAACGAGAAAGGTAGATTCTATATTTGTTGTTATGGGTCATTTCTTAAAAATGGCACATTTTATCCCTTGTTCTCACACAGTATATGCCAAGAAGATTGCAATTCTTTTCTTTAAAAAAGTTGTTCGTCTGGATGGCCTTCCCAAGACAACAGTATCTGTCAGAGATACAAAGTTCATGAGTTTCCTTTGGAAGACTTTATGGCACATGATGCGCACAAAGCTCCAATACTCAAGTTCCTATCATCCACAAGCTGATGGCCAAACAGGGGTCGTCAATCACAGTTTGGAAAATTTTCTTCGATGTCTTATCGGAGAACATGTTGCTTCATGGGATCTTTTTAACCCATAGCGGAGTTCGACTATAATAATTCTATCAACAAAATGACAAGAAGATCACCATTTGAAGTTGTCACTGGTGTCAAGCCACATCTTTCTCTTGATTTAAGCCCATTACCAGTTAACTCTACATCAAGTCGGAAAGCTGAACAGTTTGCATAACATATGAAGGATGTTCATGATGAAGTTCGCCGGCAAATCGCTGCAAGTAATGAAGCATATAAAAGGCATGCGGATTCTCGCAAACGCCATGTTGAGTTTGCTGCAAGTGATATGATGATAGTTCGTTTAAACCCCGAACGGTTTCCTGTAGGTAACTACAAGAAATTACATCCACGAAGTGCAGGTCCTTTCAAGATTCTGAAGAAAATTAGTTCCAATGAATATGTTCTCAACCTTTCTTCAAATATGAATATCATTTCAACCTTTAATATTGAAGATTTGACATTTTATCACGGGCATCACAATGATGAATCCTCTGAGGAACAAGCTCTTCACATCCCTCTCCATCAATTTTATATAGATGAAATTGAAGATGCTTTTTATAATCAGATCATTTCAACCAAAAATGGGGGATTTCACAAGTTCCTTGTCAAGTGAAAAGGCAAACCATTCTTTGAAGCTACATGGATTACGGCTACAGATTTTCAATGGATCAATCCAGATTTATATAAGCAGTACCAAGCTAGCAACTCGCCGGAGTCGAGTTTTTCCAAGCCGGGGAGAGCTGATGCAGGCCATACTAATGGGCCCCGTCTGAAAGTCTATACCCGAAGGCCCAAGGCCCAGTAGAGTAGAGAGATCATATTATTAGTAGTTGCTTTAATTGCTTTATTAATATTTGGCAAGTCCAATCATATTTGGTTTAGAACTTCTTATTTGATTTGAATTAGTTGTTTCCTTAGTTAGAAAATATCTTAGTTATAAATAAAGATGCAATCCCTTTATGGGACATAGACATTGATATTAAACAAGAATTTGAGTTTGGTTCGCAGTTAAGAGAGTTTTGTTTGTCTTTGGTGAGGCACCTAGACATCATATTCTTAAGCCTTTTGGCTTGGAGATTAGCCTGTTGGCTATTCTTTTTCCCTGCGCTGCTTCACTATCCTAGCTACCAAACGAGGAACACAAAATTACAACCTATGTACATTGGGATACAAAACTTCAACCAACCACGGTGGGGGCATCCATGTGCATCATACATACATGGTAATTTCCTACATGATTATATAAATGGGTTAAAAAACAATGAAGAGAAAAGACCTCATACCTGAACATGCTTGTGATAAGCATTCCAACAAATATAGCATTCACAGGTAACCAAACCTGTATCAACCTCCATGTAAGTGGTTCTGTTGAGATAAGGCCAGCAAAACTCAGTATGGAAACAATAACCACTGATACAAGATTCTGCAATCACCATAAAATATGCAAGGACTTGTTAATTATCAAAAGTTAGATTCATAATCACTAACACAAGCATTGGAATTGGGTGTCCATAATTAAAGTGAACTGGATCCAGTAACTACACCTGGTAAAGCATCAAAGATATTGCGGCATTAAAATCATAGCCTGACAGCACAAACTTGTTAACCAGAATCATGCTGCATGATGAGATGCAATATGCAAGGCCAGACAGTAGCGCTTGGTTATGGATTTTGATTGGTTTGTTGCCACGTACAGCCTTTTCTCTATCTTTTTCTACTTTACCTCCTTCCAAGTCGATATCATCATTAGAGAATGACTTCATTCCTAAAAGGGATCTATACACGAAATAGAGTACTATTACTTTTAAGAAGCCAAAGCAATACAGAAATATAAGACAGTTGATGCAAATGGAAAGCACATGCCTGCTAACTATTTCTCTTCTCCCGCTACTTGAAGGACTTGAGACCTGACCTACCACTCCATTCTGCTCACTAATCAACAAGTTGCTTCTTTCACCATTTAGGGCAACCTTGCTTGTAACATCCATGAGATGTCCCAAAGAAATGAGTCAAAAGTTTAGAAAGGAAGACTACAGGCAATGCTCCTTGAGGTAAATGTGGGGCCAAGCTTCATTGTTCAGGCTTAATAGTCAAGAAAACTGCAGGAACAGAAATACAGATGACACAAATATAATACAGTCAGCAATGACAACTCATTTATTAAAAAAATAGTGCAAAATCATGCAATATATCATGTTCAGACTTCAAAGACAAGTTTGAAAAGTTCCACACAAGAGAGATGGACCCTGGAAATTTAAGATGTGAGTTATGGACAAAAATCATTGGAAGGAACTAATATATGAAAACGTGGACAGCATACATATCATTTATATATATATATATATATATATTTCTCCTTTGGAATGTTAACAGAGTAAAGATTTTGTTAACCAAAAAGGGGGAAAAACCAAGTACAGGAGAGCATTCTACAGTATGAGTAAATGTAGACCAAAATATAGATAGTGAAAAGACAATGTATCAGACAAACGATACAAAAAAGCACCACACTTCAGCTCCACAATTGGATATATATCGCAGCAAACAATCCAATTACAAAAAGTTAACTTCCTGGAAAATAGGTGGGTCCATAAAATATATATTTAGGTATACAGCAACAGCATGAAAACCATAGTGGTTAATACATTCACCATAAGACCAATTATATGCAAAGCTAACAACCATCGAAAAATCTAAATTTTAAAAATTCAATTGTCGACATCGTTATTATAGCCTTATCCAATCTATCTGGCGTTTGCTTGAAGAGTTTTAGTGTTCCACCATAAAATTATAGAAAAACTCTGTCAACCAATATTCTAAGGTACATTTACCAAATATCTATATATTCTAAGGTGCATTTACCAAAAAAATATATATGTTCTATCTGGTGTTGGCTTGAAGAGTTCTAGTTTCTACTATAAAATTTTAGAAAAAATTATGTCAACCAATATTCTAGGGTGCATTTACCAAAAAAAAATATCTAAGGTGCAGTGAACCAGTGACAACTAATATTCTAAGGTGCATGACTCTATGTATGTCTGTGTTTGTGTGTTTGCTTGTAGTGAGTGATTAAGAGACTAATAGTTGGCTATGAAAAACTTCTAACATACTTGCTATAACACTATCTTGTTCCCTCCTTAAGCAGGGGACTGCACCACACCTTTTATATGTTCTCAACATCCTATGTCTTGTCCCAGCTAGAATACCAATAGGATTCTCTCCAAGTGTTCAGCCAGCCTTTGTTCTTACCACTTAAAGGAAAAGGAAAAAGACCACCTCAGTTCTGACCAAATGGCTGCCAACTATATAACACTTGTCTGTCAATAATGAAAAGGAAGTGGAATATCCAATGGATTGGCTATTTGAAAATGAAGTGGGTGGTTAGCTTGAGTCATGCAAAGGCAAGTTATTTCCGAAAATATCAAGTTAACTGTTCGAATTTCTATCCTTCATATGGAGTAGCTACATGCGACAATTACTCATATTATTGCAACAAGTTGCCTTTTCCTTTTCAAGAGACATGTTGCCAGATGATCAATTGCAAACAGATACTACAGGCATTTCACTGAAAAGGAAGTGGAATGACTTGGGGATGTCATTGAAAAGAAATATTATGGCATTCAGAAGAAAAAGTACACCTTCTCAACTGATCATCCCACCAGCAACGTCAAAAGAAACTCTTATCTAGCTAGAAACTCTTCGCTGACTTTCAGCTTAGAACTGTTTACCCAACCCAACCTAATCATTCTAATCGTACCTATCACATATTTTTTAATTCCCAAAGCACCCCTAAATATATAAGACTTGATTTAACTAAATTCACAGTGGAAAACATTAAGGAAACTCTTGATACATCAGAATCACAACCAATTAAACTCCAAACACACATTTTGAAATGAACCGAATCGGGTAAAATAGCCTTACAATAGGGAAGAACCACTTAACAAACTTACTATTTCCACCCACAAGAACAAAGTTCACAATTCAACAAAGCTAGTAACCGTAATATTTCCTCACTCCGTGTGTGTCTCCTTAGTGGATCGAAACTAAACATCACTATTAAAACGATAAACGGTATTCCTCACTCCTCAGTCTTTAAAATTGGAGAACCAAAGTCATTTCAACCATTCTCATCATTCCAGCCAAAACAAAAAAAAAACCCAGACAAAGTTAACGATCAATTCGAACACCCACAAAGTTCAAATCTTTCTTTATGTAAAAAACCAAAAAAAAAACCCAGATAAAGACATATTTTACAAACCCAATTTCCCTAGTCAAGATTCAAACATGTTGATTAAATCAGACCCACAAAATAAAAATGACCCATCAAAGGAAAAAACTTCATACGCCAAACCATCTCAGGAAAATGGTCAAAGAGCAGAAACTCGCCAGCGTCGAAGTCTTATGCCATCAAAGCTCGAAAGCTTCAACTAAATGATGAAATCTCATCTATGTTGGAACTGAAGAGGACCCAGCAAAACCCAGACACGATTGAGAACGACAGCATCAAGATCTAGGAGGAAAGCAGTAGAAAATCACAGACCCCGCTGAAAGGTGGGAACTTTTCCTCCTTAGTACCCAGTTCATGTGTAAGAATATTCGAGGGGTTGTTGCTAACAGGAACCGGTGGCGCATGTTAAGAATGGAGACAATGCTCATTGTTTTCTCCCCTGACGATGTGTCGGACAGGCCCCTTTGCTTTGATGGGGGTTGGTTGAAACTTTATGATCAGATTAATGGGCCAGTTAGATCAAGAAAGCCACTCCCCATTACTTAGGGCCTGTTTCTTTAATGGAATTCAGAATTCCTATATAAGGAATTCCCGAATTCCTAGATATAAAAGAATTTCTGAATCCTCGTTTTATTTGCAAAAACTAAAGAAGCTAGTATTTCAAAATTCTTTTAGAGTAAAAAAAGTATTTTAGATGGTTAGAATTCTGAAATTTTTATAAAGAAATATGACATTTTTAAATACCAGGGGACAAACTGTCACGTCATGTTTTCAAAAACCCCAACAATCCAAATTCTTGGCAGAAATTCTGCCAAAAAAACAGACCCTCATTGCCATTCTTTGATGGGCACATCTGGATTTTCACGTACCCTTCATTCGTTTTGACTTTATATGTAAAGAAAATATTCGTCAAAGCTCCCTCATTTATGATATCCTCTTGTTTTTTCTTGTTTTTTCTTTTTTTTTTTGGGGGTTGGGGTGGAGGGCGGGGCAGCCCAAGATAACTCCAATCACTTAGACATCAACTCCCTTTTAATTTATCCATCATAATTTGATATTCACGTGGCATCAGTTTGCACTTTGCATGATGAAAGGTCATTGAACTTTGAGTTATAGCTGTTAATTCGGTCGTCCTACGAGATGGAATATTTTGGTATTTTAAAATTTTGTCAAAAAAATTTAAAGTAACTTTTTAGAATATAAAATTAAAATGTATATATATTCATAAAAAAATATAAATTATGCATGGTTTTTGACATAACTATTAGAAAAATAATAATAATTGTGCTACAAATCGAAATAGGCCAGAATAGGCTAAAATGGACCAAAATTGGCCAAAAGAGACCAGAACGACTGAAAATAAATTGAAATTGACCGAAATTTAAATTAAAATTTTTTTAAACTCCCATTCCGTTTCAGCAAAAGGACCGAAAGAAAAATCCCTGCCAGAATTGACTCATATGCTCTAGGTCTTAAAAGTACCAATAATTACAAAGCTGGGTAACTCTTGGAGGAGACCAGGCCCGTCCTCTCCCTGTATTGTAAATGTTTCGTAGATCTCAACTTTTTTGTTCTTTTTCCTACTATGCACCAAACCTATGAGAACACTATGATGTTTCGTAGATCACCACTTTGCCGCCAACTTACGAGACATTTCTTATACATCCACTTTCTTTAAAGTGAGCTATGCAACCAAATTGATTGCAAAAATTACATAATACCATTTACATGTTATTGATCCAGCACTATTGCACATATTGAAAAGTGAAATTTGGGACATTGCCTTTGCATGAATGATGTTGTGCCGTGATGAATTTTGCACAGCTTCAGACATCTTACCGGCCAATACCAAAACCTTTAACGCTATGGTTGACATTTTGATTCATGAATGAAATTTTGTTTTCTTTTTTTCAATTATTTTTACACTTTAAAAAGAAATGATTATAAAAGTTCTTGTAAATTAAAAAAAACTTGTTGAACTTCAATTTTAATTGCTTTTATAGTTCTTTAAATATAAATAAGAAGATTTTATGTGAGAAAAAACCCCTTAGATGTCCCGTGCATGAAACAGACCACAAAAGATATTTATAGACGATAAAGGTCTTCCGATCACTTTGTTTTTTGGCTTTCAGCTTGAGCATCGATATCAATGGTCATTATAGTATTATTCTCAATTGAGCGTCAATATCTTTTTCTTCCTCTTTTTTTTTTTTTAATTTTCTCCCTCTTCATTCTCCATCTCTCCCCACTCTATTTCTTGCTCAACCCACTATCCTCTACACCTCCATCATCCTCAACAATGCCAAATACCAAGCTTCATCTTTGTCATTTCATCCCATATCTTTATTCCACTCAAACCAAACACGCACATCATCTTCTTCCAACAAGATAATCCATCATCACCATCTCTATTTTCATTCCATCTTTCTCCCCATGATTTAAAGAGCCCTTTCACAAAAAATGAGCTCATCATTTCTGCTAAAACTTTCACACCATCACTCCGTCTTCTCCTCTTGCAAACTTTCCATCATCTTCTCTAACCTCTGCTTCACCATCTTTTGCCGCTAACTCAACTTATGTCGGGAGCAGCCTACCCATTTACATTACTAGCTAAGAACACATATAGTGTTGGAGAAGCTCTTGAAGTACTTGAACGTGGTGAATACACATGGTGAAGGAGATCTCGCTAAGGTGAACGTTCCACTGTAAAGTATAAAGAAAAGGAGCATCTTGTTAGGTTGTATGTCTTGTATTTCGATTTAGCTGAATTGGTTCATTGGTTTAGCTAATGAACAAGTTAGGGTTATAGGAAGTTTTGGTCATTATATTGAAGCTTTCTTAAGGGCTAAGCAGGCAAAGATTATTTATGCATGTAATTTTAGCTTAGACTAGGTGTAAGAGAGGTAAGAGCACTCCTCCATTGTGACCAACCACAAATGGCCATTGTTATGTGGAGAGAGGTGAGTGCTCTCTCCCCTATGATGCTCAGAGTATGACACACTAGGCAAGGGGTTGTGAAAGAAAGATTGAGACCCTATGAAGAGTGAGCAGATTAGGTGTTAAAGGGTTGGGAATCCTTATAACAAGTTGCTCAATTTCTTCATAATAAGATCAAGCATATGCTCATAGTCTGTAGATGTAGGCAATCTTGCTGAACAACGTAAAATCTGTATCATTGTTGCATGCTCTTCTTTTTCTCTGTGTTTATGATGGTTGGATTGATGTGCTTGCCTTAACCCGATTTAACAAGTGACATCATAGCCACAACATGTACATATTGGTATTGGGCTTCTATAGTTTAAGAAAAATACAAAGTGGGCCCACAAAAGCCACTGCGGTTATCACATACCTGTTGGGGCCTTTTTTATTCACTGAACATTTAAGGGATTTTTTTAGCCTAAAACCCTCCATAAATAATATAACAAAATGTAATAAAAAGGTGGCAATAGTCGAGTTCCAATACATGGTATGAAGTGAGGGTTAAATGTAGGTGAGCCCCACATGACTTAAATCAGATTGATAATTACATTCCAACCTTAACTCGCATGAACACGTTTTTAAGGTCCTATCTGGTCTATCTTTATCTGGGACATGACCTTGCTTTAAGATATTCGGTTTCATCCTTTCGGAAATACAAAAGATCCCATATTGTCATCAATGTGGTGTCGAAATCGAATGCTGAGTACTTCATCACTTCATGTAACCGTCCTATAGAATTAATAGATTATCATTTTTTAGTAAATTATTTTAGGTCGAAGGTTGTGTTCTATACTTGTACCACCCTTGCATGAGGGCAGGTTTCCATCCCCTGTAGCCGGATACCAAAAAAGAAAAGAAAAAGGAAATCTTTAATTGAATTTTATTAATCCCAATAAGTTTCTAGCAATCCCACATGTGGGTGAATGTTCTCCTGTGTGTAGGTCCCGCATAACATGATAAGACCTTCTCATCTTGCATGGACCCTTCTATATGGTAATTCTCTTAACTTTAACTTCAAATGGAGTGTCGTACGCAGTCTAGGTTCTCTTTTTTGTCTTTTTTTTTTCTTTTCACATCTTAGCTTAGGGGCTAGTTTCCTAGCCCTCGGCAAGGAGAGTAGACCTCAGGTGAGTTGGCGAGCCTTTAAGTAAGCAAAGAGACATTGGGTGAGGTATTACAGCCTTCAAGTAAGAGAAGGTGACTCCGGTTTAGATTTATTATACGTGAAGAAGGTATTTACACCTAGCATATGATCATTTCAATAGTTCATATCACTTAAATCAAGGTGGATAGTCCTACCTACAATAAATCTGATAGTGGACTATATTTTTGTAACCAAGATGCACCAGACAAAGCTCCTAACTCCAGTCCAAACAAACTGTCTAACCCACCAAGGAAAATTATACAAAGTGGGTTTGTCGGATTTTGGATTGGAGATGCACCAACCCCTTCTTAGACAAATGAATGTATGCATAGTTTGAAGCCGTGCATGAAAAATTTCAAGGGGCAACTCAATTGGCTTGAGACCACAGTTTGCTCTCGAATGTTGTACATTCGAGCTGCGCTACTACACTGGGGCTATAAGGAATTTACCTGGCTCCTCCCAAGCCCAAACAAGGAGGGATTAGTTCGGCCCAAGAGGCCGGGACACCCTCAATTAGCAATAAAAAAAAGAGTAGTATATGAAAAAGTACACCAAAATTTCAGCGAAGCCAACTACTTGCTATTGAGCTGTGGTTCTATACAGGCCATCTCAATGTGGTCATACTCCAACATAAGGATTGGTAAGTTTTGTGTTTGGATTGGATCCATCCATGGTGGGCACTGTCAATTAATTTGCAAAGTAAACCCAGAGTCCAGACCCTTACCTGGCCTTACAACCTTGGAATTGGACCTGAACCTGGACTTGATTAATTAATCGAGTCCAAGATCAAGGCACGCGCCCAAAGTCTACAGATAAGGTGAACCAGGCTGTCATCACGGAGACAACCCCCATTTACCAAAAAACAAAGAAAAAGGAGACAACCCCATTGTAATAAGTGCTCATTGGTTCTGTGGAAAAAGGTTTAGTACTAACCCAGGTGCATTTAGAGACATACATAACCGCTTAAGTACTGGGACATTGGGGCTAAGGACCTGTAGCGTCCCACACAATGAACAACCCATTTTCCTAAGTTGTGAGAAAGAGGCCTACTAGAAATTTTCTTAAAAAAAGAAAGGAAAAAAAAATTAAATTAAATAAACGCCTGTTTATATAGACAATCCAAACGTCTAGATCATTCTTCATGAGGTTTGACCATTGGAATAGCGTAGCCAGAAGCAATATTACTTCTAATGTACAGTGAGATGCTGGTCTTAACTAAAACCAGATTGGCCTAATGTCTGTTGATTTTCTCAACAGCCTCTATTTGGGTCAGCATATCATTACAATGGGTCCCACCCGATGACTGGACTAGATGGCACTTAAGAGTTATGCTGGATTTCAATCCTATGGGGGACCCATCCCTGTCCAACTCCCTTCTTTTGTGGCGGGACGCTCATTCCTGATTTCTCCACCCGGCAACAAAACCCGCAAGGGGACTGTTTCGTGAGTGTATTATTTCACGGCAAATGCCAGCCACATGATGTTGGCACTTGAGCACCTCACAATCCAATCCAGTAATATCCAATCAGAGGAAGAGTGGGGAGAAAAGCATAATATGTGTTACAAACCATACCCATCTCCTTCCCACTTACAACATACAAAGAGAGAGAAGAAAAATGGCAATGGAAGGCATTGTTCAAGTGAGCACTATTTCTGCTAATGCCAGGACATGTATGTTACATGCTCATTATTTACCCTTTTCTTCCAAAGAAAAGCTTAGTTTGCCTACATGTAAAGGGTTGAAGACCAGTACCACCCTCTCCCTCTCTTCCTCATCATCGTCGTTGTCGTCGTATTCTTCTTCTCCAGTTATTCCAATGACCCACAACCGTCGATCGCGTATCATTTGCAAAGCTCAAAATGCAACCAATGAAGGTAACCAAAATTTAGAATGAGTTTCCAAGTGTTTTTTATGTGAAGATAGGCACCAAAGATTTTCTGGCTCTAAGTTAGTCTTATAAGATATTACTCTCTTCAGGTATTTACCTAAATCGATACTCTCTTCACATGTTTTGCATTAAAATGTTCATGTTATTGATAGATAGGGAACTTGGGTCAGACTTGACTAGTACTGGTGCTCCGTTAAAATACACATGCACATGCTGGTGACCTCTATGGGGCCCACTTCTGACCCTCCTAGTGATGTCACTGTGCCCTGAAAGATATCCCCCTTTTTTACCATGAGACTCATTTTGTGCCCTTTATGGACTGGCCCATTATTAAAGATTTGAATGTGTATAAGCATATATCATGGAGTTTCAGACTAGTGATTTTGCGCGGACTATAAATTCTAGTAAGGACAGAATTGTAAGAAGGATATTGCCCATGATATCCATGAGCAACATCACCGAGAAACAATAAGATCATGGCCTTCTGTGTAAGTCTGGTTTTCTCCCCTCTCTTCATGCGGTAATCATAAAAAAACATTCAATAAACTCATCTAAACAGCCGTGTAATTGCCTATTCCATTGGGAGAATTTGTTGGAGTTTATGAATTTCATGTTGGGTGAATATCGTATTTGTCATATTAATGACTCCAAATTTCTCAGATGGTTCCGAGCGACGTATAGCCTCTGGAAATTTAGAATTTGTAGAACTTGAAGGGGGTAAAAAAGCTAAAACATGTTGGCATTAGGAAAATTTAGCGAATTTTTTGAGGGAAGGAGGTGCATGACCTAATTAGAATAAAACTTTGCACACAGTTTATTTATTTATTATTTCATCGAGATTTGAACTCATGCAATCTACTCACACACTCATATCCCTAACTAGCTAAGCAATAGAAAGGATTAAATGTCCTGATTTCATCAATCTGTGGATTATCATCAGGCTCGCTCAACTTGAAATAGAAAATCCTCAAATTTTAAAAATAAGGATTTAGTCCATTTCTTGGCATTAGTCCTCAGAAATTGTCTGATCTTCCAATAAGGTTGTTGTCGTTGTTTTTTTTTTTTTTTTCTCATGCTGTGCCGCTACTACGTTTCCCTAGTGGCACCCAACTAGCATTGGATCCTGAATTCATGAGTTCATACCATGATGAATGGCAATTGGACCAAATTTTCTGAATGTTCCACCTATTTAATACCATTATTTAGAGCATGATGAAATCCAGGATTCTTTAAAAAAAAAATCTCACATTCCTGGCTGAGCATTATGACCATGTAAAACCATGTAGTTGGTTCATCCACATGTAGTTCTTGTGGACTTAGTTATCTGTTTATGCGAAATTTGCAGTTCTTGCTGTGACTGATTCAAGCTGGAGTAACCTTGTCATTGGAAGTGAAACACCAGTCCTAGTAGAGTTTTGGGCTCCATGGTGTGGACCCTGTCGGATGATTGCGCCGGTGATTGATGAACTGGCGAAAGAATATGCAGGTAAGATCGCCTGCTACAAGCTCAACACTGATGATTGCCCTGCCATCGCCACACAGTATGGAATTCGGAGCATCCCAACTGTGCTGGTGTTCAAGAATGGGGACAAGAAAGAAAGTGTCATAGGTGCAGTCCCTAAGTCCACATTGACTGCAACCATAGAGAAGTATGTGGGCGCATGAGGACTGAGTTATCTGTGCAACTTGTTTTAAGAATGCCATTTTGCATCATATTGACAATTTACCATTCGAGTTGAGTCTCTGACTCTATGTAGTTCATGGATTATTATTTTGTATAGTAAGTACAAAAAGCCTCTGGAAGATTCTGTTGCTTCAGCAAGGTCCAAATGGTGAGGTGTGAACGGTTTGGATTGCTAATATTTTTGAATGTAGAAATAGGGAAAATTCTCACCAGGGCAGCCTGCATCAGGGTGGCTAGAGGAGCCCGCATGATGAATGTTACTAATGGGGAGTGCACAGGGCAGAGGTGTGTAGAAAAAAATCCCCTAGAGAGAAAGAATTTCGCTTTTGCAAAATTTGGCACGCTTTTAAACCTTTTTACAGTAACCATTTGATTAGGGCTGTCAGCAGGAAGATGTAGGCCAGACTCACCTTTTTGTTAGAGGTGTCGGTACAGGTTTTGCCTAAATCAGATTATCGTTGCAAGCATTTCTATCGATTTTATTTTTACCAACTCCCATGGGCCCCGAATGTTTAAAGCGAACCACTGACTTGGTCATTGACCCATAAAGCATTCATTTTCATTTCTTATATAAACATGGATTTTTAGATATATAATGACCTTACGTATGTAATTCAAACCAGTCAATGCATACTCCCATGATAACAGTGTTCCTAACAGCATGACAAAGAGCATCTAGTCAAGTTGGATATGGTTTGGGCCACTTATCTGCTCAACTGACAATAATGGACTCAACTTCAACCCAACCCAAAAGCAAGAACGCTTATCTCGTACCCTTCTGTTGAGTTGGTGGGTCTGGTGATGAACTAAGGCGGGTTCGTTAAATTCCATTAAAAGCTAGGATGCTTGCCAATCTTCGCAATAAATAATTTATTTCCACATTACTGTCGTCTTCTTAAAAAGGACAGGCAATGCGGACTTATTTTCTACTGTCTTGTTTTGGCTGATGTGGAGTCGGCCTAAGATGTTTCTAACAACGCTAAGTACCATCAAGAATGACTTGGCAGTTTTTATCCGGCTATCCGGGTTTGGAACCCTGGGCACACTACCTTTTTTTCTTACGTGTGCAGACTACCTTCCCACTTTATGGGCTTTATTCCTGCATGTGTAGACTCTCTCTCCATTTTTAAGGGTTTTTTTCCCAAATGTGCCTGGTTCTCTCTTGGATTCCAGCCCAAAGAATTTTACCTTCCTTTGGCTGGGCTAGCAAACCCACAAAGACAACAACAACAATACTAAGTAACATCAATGTAGCAATATTTGCTTTGTGGTCAACAAAGCATGATGTCACGGACCGATCATCTCACTCACGATTTGTAGCCCGTGCGGCACTCAACTAATGCCCCGTGCACTTAGTGAGTAAGCCTTCCCTCCCAAGTCAATTGGAACTCACCCAACTCTAAGACTGACACCACACTCACAAGAGAAGAACACTTGGAGAATGCTAAAAGAACTAGAGAGCTTCTTAACTCTTGGATGGATACAAATGAGGGAGGCCACCCCCTTATATACACATTGGCCTTACAAGGTGTGGCTTAGAATGTGCAACGTGTCAAGCATACATTGGTTGAGAGTCTTCTAGAACTCTCTCTAGAATGTTCTACACTACTCTTTACAAATATCTAAGTTTCTACACTATTCAAAGGTTGTAGAGAATGGTAGAAACTTCTAGACAATGGGCCCTTGGTCATGGGTCATGAGATTGGCCTGGCCTGAAGACCCATCTAGGCACAAAATGTGGGGCAATTTAGCAGATTGTGACAATCTCCCCCACCTAATCCGCAGACGTCCTCGCTGCGGCGTTCTCCTTGTGATAATCTTCGAGTACTTTCTCATATTGCCATAAAGTGTCTGCTCGTTCCCAACTTGCTTCATGGTTGGGTTGGCCCTTCCATTTCACTAAGTACTCGATATATGGAGGGACACCACGCCGACTTACTCTTCGGTCGTCAAGGATGCGTTCAGCCTCTTTATCAAAGGATGTCATCATTGTAGCCGATGGTCGATTGATGCGATTCCTTGACGGGTCTTCCTTGTCTTCATGATACGGCTTAAGACAACTCACATGGAAGACTGGGTGGATCTTGAAGTTAGATGGAAGGTCTAACTTGTAAGCCGCATTACCCACCTTTTTAATGATGGTGAATGGTCCCTCATACCTTCGTATCAACCCCTTATAAACTTTCCTGAACACTTTGAATTGGTGGGGTTGTAGCTTCATCATTACTTTGTCGCCCACATTGTAATGCATCGGCCTTCGCTTCTTATCCGCCCATTTCTTCATGTGCTTGGTGGCCTTGTGCAAGTAAGCCTTGGCGACATCCTGTTGCTCATGCCAATCTTTGGCAAATGTGAAGGCAGCTTGACTGCTCCCCGTATAACCTGTTGTGACTGTGTGGGGTGTGAGGGGTTGCTGCCCTGTTGCTATCTCAAATGGGCTACGACCTGTGGATTCACTTCTTTGAAGATTATAACAGAATTACGCCACGTCTAGATGACTTACCCAATCCTTTTGGTTTGTGTTGACGTAGTGCCGTAAGTATTCCTCCAAGAGTGCGTTGGTCCGTTCAGTCTGCCCATCGGTTTGGGGATGAAAACTTATGGAGAAGTGTAGGTCGGACCCTAGCAGCTTGAACAACTCTGTCCAAAACTTCCCCGTGAACCTAGGGTCCCGATCACTTATGATGACTTCCGGCAAGCCCCAGTACTTGACCATGTTCCGGAAGAAAAGAATAGCTGCATCGGCGGCGGTGCAGTCTCTTGGTGCGGCAATGAAGGTAGCATATTTGGAGAATCTGTCCACCACAACCATAATGCTACCTAGCCCATTCACCGTGGGTAGGCACGAGATGAAGTCCATGGAAATACTTTGCCATGGTCGTGCGGGGGTTGGCAACGGTTCCAATTCGCCAGCCGGCCTTTGATGCTCCACCTTGTCTTGTTGGCACACAAGGCAAGTCCGCACGTAGCCCTCAACATCCTCCTTCATCTGTGGCCAGTAGAATCGTGCACCAAGTAGTGCGAGGGTCCTCCTATATCCTGGATGACCAGCCCATCGGGTGTCATGGCATTCTTTTATGAGGTCCCTCCTCAAGTTCCCCCACTTAGGCACGTAGAACTTGTTCCCTTTTGCATAGAGTAGGCCATTCTCCTCCCAGAAGCGCCTGGTCCTTCCATCCTTAGTAGCTTCCAACAAGCTTTGTGCCATTTTGTCCTTTGGTAAGCCCTCCTTGATCCTTTCAAGTAGGGGATTGGTAATGGTGATGATGGCATTTAGCTCCACCAACTCCGCCTTTCTACTTAAGGCGTCCGCCACTTGGTTAGTGCGCCCCGGCTTATACTCAATAGCCATGTCAAACTCAGCCAAGAAATCTTGTCACCTTGCCTGCTTTGGTGTCAACTTCTTTTGAGTTTGAAAGAAGCTTGTGGCAACATTGTCTGTCCGAACAATAAACCGGGATCCAAGTAGATAGTGCCTCTATGTCCGTAAGCAATGCACAATGGCAGTCATCTCCTTCTCATGGACAGAGTATCTCCTCTCTGTCTCATTGAGCTTACGGCTTTCATATGCTATAGGATGCCCTTCTTGTAGGAGTACCCCTCCAATAGCAAAGTCTGATGCATCAGTGTGCACCTCAAATGGCTTGGTGTAATCTGGTAATGCCAACACCGGTTCCGTCATCACCGCTTCCTTTAAATCCTCAAAAGCTTTTTGGCATTCCTCCTTCCAATGCCAAGCTTGACCCTTCTTAAGTAGGTCGGTCAAGGGGGATGCCCTCTTGGAGAAGCCTGATATGAACCTTCTATAATAGTTCACCAGGCCAAGGAATGATCTCAACTCTGTCACCTTGGTTGGAGGGCACCATTCCCATATGGCCTTGATTTTTCCTTCATCCATGCGAATGGTGCCTTCCTTTATCTTATGCCCTAAGAACATCACCTCTTCTTGGGCAAATGAGCACTTTTCCCTCTTAACATAGAGTTGGTTAGAGCGTAGTACCTGTAAGACTGTCCGGAGGTGCTCCTTGTGTTCCTTTAGAGTTTTGCTATAGACCACAATGTCATCTAGATATACCACCACGAACTTGTCCAA
Organism: Sextonia rubra; assembly: GCA_037013555.1. NCBI lineage: Eukaryota > Viridiplantae > Streptophyta > Magnoliopsida > Laurales > Lauraceae > Sextonia > Sextonia rubra. The sequence goes on along the minus strand of JASUAD010000013.1, from coordinate 54,749,233 downwards.
GTAGGGATGAAAAATCCGATTCATAAGTGTACAGAACGTGGCTGGTGCATTTGTCAGGCCAAATGGCATGACCAAGAACTCATATGCGCCATAGCGTGTCACACATGTGGTCTTTGGCTCATCTCCTGCTGCTATCTGGACCTGATAATATCCCGACCGAAGATCTAACTTTGAGAAATACTTTGCTCCACCAAGCTGATCGAACAAATCTGCTATGAGAGGGATAGGGTACTTATTCTTGATGGTGACTTTGTTGAGCGCCCGATAGTCAATGCATAACCGAAGACTACCGTCATGTTTCTTTTGGAACAGCACCGGTGCTCCATATGGTGCTTTGGAGGGTTGGATGAACCCTGCATCGAGCAACTCCCGCAGCTGCTTCTTCAATTCTTCCAACTCTGGAGGAGCCATCCGATAGGGACTCATTGCTGGTGGCATGGCACCAGATTCCAACTCTATCTTGTGGTCCACTTCCCTCCTTGGAGGAAGCCTTTTGGGAAGCTCTGGTGGCATCACATCCTTGAACTCTCCAAGGACTTGATCAATCTCCTTTGGCACATCTGCGTGTGGGACATCCTTGTCTTCCACTAGTGCTGCTAGGTAGGTGTCTTCACCCCTCTTGACACCTTTGGCCAACTGCAGAGCTGATAGTGTGGCCACCTCCCTCTTAGCCTTAATAGCTGGGACCATGCAAGGTTTCTTTTCATCCATGATACCAACAGTGTCCAAGTGTAACATTGGCACCGCCTTAGTTGGCTTAAGAAACTCCACCCCTAGCACCGCTTTGAAGTCATCCAAGGGGACCACAGTGAAGTTGGTCTTGCCTTTCCAATCCCCGACTTGGATTTCTACCCCCTTGGCAACTCCTTTGATGGGTCGAGCTTCAGAGTTTACAGCCTTCATACGGCTGGAGTCCTTCTCTAGTTTTAGCCCCAACTTGTGTGCTTCATCTTCGGCAAGGAAATTATGTGTAGCACCCGTGTCTACCAATGCCTTGGTGACCTTGCCGTTGATATGCACATTGACATACATAAGGCTTTTGTTGACGGGTGGGGAGCCGGTTGCTTGCTTCTTCACTGCGTTGAGTATGGTGAGGGCACTCATCGTAGGGTCATCAGTGCCTTCCTCATCACTAGAGGCCGCCTCCTCTTTTCCTTTCAACAAGGCATTAAGGGTGCGCCTTTTTGGACACTCAAACAGCTTGTGCCCAAGGCCCCCACAAATGTAGCACTGGATTTGACTAGACTTCCCAGTCCCACTGGGTTTGTCTTGGCCCTTATGTGATAAGAAGGGTTTTTTCCCACCATCTTTAGAATCACCCTTCTTGTCTCCCCCACCTTTGCCTTGATAGGGCTTGGTGGGTTTTGGCTTCCCTGATTCAGCCCTTTTAGTGAATTCTGTCAATTTTTCGGCTGTGGCAAGGGCCGTGGCTAGGTCCTGTACATTCCTCCTTTGAAGCTCTTGTTCAGCCCATGGTTGTAACCCATTCATAAAGAAGAACAACCGATCTTCATCAGTCATATTAGTGATATCCAACATACAATGGGTGAACTTCTTCACATATTCTCGGATAGAGCCATCATGTTTGAGCTTCATCAAGTTTTTCCTAGCCAAATACTCCACATTTTCAGGCAGGAATTGAGACTTCAGTTCCTTCCTGAGATCTTCCCATGACTCAATGGTACAAAGACCTCTCTCCATATCATTGAGCCGTCTACGCCACCACAACATGGCATCATCCTCCAGATATATGGTGGCCATTTCTACCTTAGTTGCCTCATCCTCCACTTTGGCAACCTTAAAGTAATGCTCCATATGCCACAGGAAATTTTCTACTTCCTTAGCATCCCTAGCACCTTTATAGCATTTGGGTTCAGGTAACCGTACCTTTCGGGCCTCCTTGACGGAAGTGCCTCCATTGGCAACAGCTCGCTCCAACACAGTAAGTCGGTTCTTGACATCCTCATCCCTTGCACGAAGATCTGCCAACAACTCTTCCCTTAGTGAGGCGATGGTTTCCTTGACCTCCTCTGTCATGACTTGGAAAGCATCACGAGCTTCTTCGTGTAGCATCTTCCGGATGTCAACGACCTCTTCGCCCACCGTGTTTACCCGAGATGCCAACTCCTGTTGGCTCTCTTCTTGGGCATTAACACGGCCTTCCAGCAAGTCTACACGACCATCCACCTCACGAACGGTTCGCTCTAAGGACCTTAGACGCCTCTTTAGGGTGGCCAAGTCCAAGTCCCCAACTGGCTCACGGGAAGTGTCTCGTCCCTTCCCCCTCTTTCCACCCTTGCCAAGGACCTCGGTGAGTTCGCTTTCGTGAGATGCCATCACAACTTCTTCCTTGTGATCTTGCCTTAAGGGTGATGAACCAACCTAGCTCTGATACCACTTGTCACGGACCGATCGTCTCACTCACGATTTGTAGCCCGTGCGGCACTCAACTAATGCCCTGTGCACTTAGTGAGTAAGCCTTCCCTCTCAAGTCAATTGGAACTCACCCAACTCTAAGACTGACACCACACTCACAAGAGAAGAACACTTGGAGAATGCTAAAAGAACTAGAGAGCTTCTTAACTCTTGGATGGATACAAATGAGGGAGGCCACCCCCTTATATACACAGTGGCCTTACAAGGTGTGGCTTAGAATGTGCCACGTGTCAAGCATACATTGGTTGAGAGTCTTCTAGAACTCTCTCTAGAATGTTCTACACTACTCTTTACAAATATCTAAGTTTCTACACTATTCCAAGGTTGTAGAGAATGGTAGAAACTTCTAGACAATGGGCCCTTGGTCATGGGTCATGAGATTGGCCTGGCCTGAAGACCCATCTAGGCACAAAATGTGGAGCAATTTAGCAGATTGTGACAACGAGGTTGTAAATATAGTTTAGCCTTTTAATTAAGTTGAGAAAATTTATTTATAGTCCCCACATTTTGGCCTATTTATTCAAAAGTTTCTATATCATTGAATAATAACAGGCTTTTTGGTAACAAAATATTCAATAAACGACAACAATCCCATATTATGGGGAAAAGTTTAATACTTTTTGTCATTTGACTTTAAGAATCCTAAAATCTAATTATGGGTATCCTTTTGGTCATTTTCTCATTGGCAAAAAATATTGGGTTTTTTTGTAAATACGTCCTAAGATTTTTAGAATTTGTAAATAGGCCCCCATGGTTTTAGTATTTGTAAATAGGCCCTCATCTTTTAATTTTAATACTTTTCATGCCCCTGAAATGAATATTCTTAACAAAAATGGGCAACCACCATAAGGTTTGTGTTGAATTTTTAGAAAAATAAGAGCTTTATACTTACACCCATTAAACAAAAAATGAGTATGTTATTATTTGCAAAAATAGTATTATACTCTCTCAGGCACATGAACCCTAACCATAATTTTGAAACTTTCATCCATCAAACGGTGGGTCATGCATGGATAGGATCAATTATAACTAATTATATGTACGTGTTTTGATAGTTATTATGATAAATTTAGACTAAATGAAATGCGTCATAGACTGAAAAAATTAAATTTATGTAGGATATGATCTCCCACTAAAAGTAACTCTTAATGTTATAAGAGAAAAAAAATAACTCCAAGCTTTTAAAATAATGCATATAAGGATGAAAGAAATAGGCAAAAGTGTCATTTCACTTTAAAAGTTTATGATAATTGAAAGTCTACTGATTTTGGATTACAAAATGCATTAAAATGAGAAGCTAAGAGCCTATTTACAAATACTAAAACCATAAGTGCCTATTTTCAAATCCTATAAACCTTAGCGGGGCATTTACAAAAAGCTTAAAAATATTTGGTAAGCTACTTAGGACTTATTGCAATGGGGTTGGGCTTAGGTTGACATTCTTTTCTTGGGCTTGGGTTCATAAATGGCTTGGTCATGGTATGACTTGGTCTGTTCTTATAATTCAACATGCCAACGTGACTCAAGCCAATTAGTTGCATTGTAACCCGCCGTTTCAGCCCGAACAACACCTATTAATTGTGGGTTCGATTTGATCCTTTCAACTTCGACATTGGGATTTGATTGACATTATCCACCCAATTCATAAAGGAGTTACATCTTAGTTAAGTTTGTCCACGTTGGGTCTGGGCGGGCAGGTGAATAGCAAGAGTGGCCTCAACACTATGACCATCTAAACCCTATACTGTATCAGGTTAGGAATTATGACCTCAGTTGACCCACTGATCATTAGATGAAACCTACAATTAGAACAAAAAAGTTTTATCTTAAAAAAAAAAAAAAAAGAAAGTGGTTCTAAAAGTCAAAGACTTAAAAAAGTAGACATTGGGACTTAAGGGTTGGCCTGGTGGTAGGCAACCCGTTTCCCATAGCACCCACCAGTGATCGATCCATTGTAGGTGGTTTGAAATTCCCCTCCCCAGCTCCCTGGCCACTAAACCAAGCTAGAATAAAATAAATAAATACATAATGAGCAGACATTTAATATTGAGAGGCATTGGTGTCTTGCATATAGGAAGGGGTAGACCCATGAATTCCCTATCTATAAAAATAAATATAGTTTTCAAAATATATAGGGTTTTTTCTTAAAAAATTTGGGGGCCATATATAAAAAAATTTATCAAAATATTGAAAAATTAAAGGGGATTTTTGAAAAATTTGGGCACCATTGTCCCTGCTAGCCCCTCTCTAGCTCGCCTATGCCTATAGGGATGGCAACAGGGCGGGTTTAGTATGGGTAGATATAAATCCAAATCTGCCCCATTTCAAATTTATCTCATCCAAATTCAACCTGTCTAATGATAGGTCGCTAGTGTGTAACTCCAAATCCGCACCCGTGATGGGTTGGGGTCATGTCACATATAAATAGATGACGAGGAATGCCTGTGGTAAATGCCAAACATGCAACCTTCTCTTTGGACATGCCATAAGTTATGCCCAGAACATAGGAAATGTTTCAAATAAGGCCTTAATTAAGGCTTTGCCCTTTTTTTTCAAAAAAAAGTATATAAGTTTCAAAAATTTTCAAATTAGGGCCTAAGTTTCCAAAAAGTTTTCAATTAAGGACAACCGGCCATTTAAAATTATTTTCTAGTAACTTTTTTCTCAATTCTTTTTTAAAAATAACGAAATTGCCCTCCATTGAGGAAAAAATTTGAGTATGTCATCAAATTAGAGGTGTCTGTTGGAAATATGTCATGGCTTTAAATGAAGGGTAATTTTAGTATTTAAAAAAATTAAGAAAAATATTGTCGAAAAATAGGAGTAGGTAGTTGTGTATGACTTTAGTAACAAATATAAATATTATATATATATATATGGGTAGCGATGAGTATCAAAACAAAAACCAAACTTGCCCAACAAGCAAAAAACAAAAAATAATAAAATAATAAAAATCTACCAAATCAACCCCTAATAGGATTAGGTCAGGACATGTTCCTATTTAAACTCAACCCATTGCCATCCCTACTTATCTTTTCTTTTTTCTTTATCTTAGCTATCGGGGGCTAAGACCCCACTCTAAAGAAGATAGTAGATCTCGGAGAGGTGGTGGAGCAGGAGAGGTGACAAGGCCCTTTGGAGGCTCTTATTAAAGTAAGATGACATTCTCTACTTGTCTAAAATATTTAGGAAAATTTTCAAATAAGGCCTCAAGTTTTCACCTTATTTTAAAAAAGGATACAAGTTTTAAAAATTTTCAAATTAGTCCCTAAGTTTTTCAAAAAAAGTTTCAATTAAGGATATTCATCCATTTAAATCTATTTTCCAACATTTTTTTCTCTCAATTTTTTTAAAATACCTAAATTACCCTTTATTAAAATAAATTTCTCTATATTCCCCTCATTTTCTTTTTTGAAATCCTCACAATGATCAAGAATAACCGGTGTTCCCACAATGATTGGTTATATGTAGTGGCTGTTGGAATTATGGTATGACTTTAAATGACTAGTGCTTCAATATTTTAAGAAAATTGAGGGAGAAAGTCTCAAGAAAGTACTTTCAAATTGTCGGATGTCCTTAATTGAAAGTTTTCTAGAAAACTTTGGGACTAATTTGAAAACTTTTGAAACTTGTGTCTTTTTTTAAAATAAGGCAAAAATTTATGGCCTTATTTAAAATTTTTTCAAATATTTATTTTGAAGCAGGCGAGTGAAAAAGTACTTCTAAATAATAGTTGAGGTAAGGACTACAAAATAATTTTTCTTAAAATAATACAACCTAGGCATATCCACTGCCTTCAAATATTTATTTTGAAGCAGGCGAGTGAGAGAGTACCTCTAAATAATAGTTGAGGTAAGGACTACAAAATAATTTTTCTTAAAATAATACAACCTAGGCATATCCACTACCGACCAGCTTGGCATCTTAATTCTTAACCACATTCAATCCATACATGCCAAAAGATAGAGGGTTCAATATTCCGTCTCCACTCGTATATCCGAGTGTGGCCCATACTTCTGCCATCTAAACCGTTCAGCTGATTGGATATACCATGGACAGATCCTACCCAATAAATCTATTCATTGGGATCGCAAGGTGAGTCCCATGTGCAGAATGCTAAGCTAATAACTGAGGAGCATGTTTTTGTGCTCGAGTCTGGGTCGTCAGATTAAAAACCCTACAGTGACCGTCACCAGTGGGCGTTTTTACTCGCGGAATCTCAATTCCTTTGTCCTCTTGCTGTGGATTACATAATTCTCAAATGATGCTTGTGTTATTTTACTTCTTGCTTTGATGGTGTGAGTTTTATTCTATGCCAGCTTGCTAACTAATCTAGGGAACTTGATCCAAACGAGCTTTAGTCCTTTTTATTTCTACAATTCTGCTAAGAATTTGGGTTTTGGGGGTTTTTAGGATGTGATGTGACATTTTATTTCCTTTGGCATTTAAAAATGCCATATTCCATCACAAGCATTTTAAAATTTAAGATAGTTAAAAGGTCTCTTTTGCCCTTGCATAATTTTGGAATTCCATCATCTTTATCCTTTGGTGGAATTTATAGATGCTCAAGTACAAAGAAACATCCAGGAATTTTACTGTGTTTGGAAATTTAGAAATTCTCCAGATGAAAATTCTCTCAATTCCTACAAAAAAAAAAAAAAAAACATGCATGATCTTGATAGCTTCAATAGCCATCTTCCTTCCTTATTTCTCTACAAAACCAACTCCATTTTATACCCAAAAATAAAAAGTACCCGCCTCCATTTGTATGAATGTCTTGCAAAACTACTTTAACCACAAGAAAAGGCCATCATTACTGTCATTTCTATTGGAAAATCATGTCGCCCAACTTCCATGGGGCCGATGCTAGATAGAACCTAGTGGTGTGCAGCGGATGAATTCCCAACAAGTCTAGGTCTGGTAGAGTCAAATAAGAATCTAACTCTTAGTTGTAGAGTTTGGATTAGGTTCAAACTACCGGAGTTTAACAAAATTACCAACAAGCATTGGTCTAGTACATTTAAATAAAGATCTAACTTGGTTGTAGAGTTTGGATTAGGTTTACACTTTCGATTTGGTAGAATTCTCACGCTAGTGAGGTGATGTATGATTTCAAAAGAGATAAAGTTTGGATAAGGTCATGACCATGGTTTGAAATCCCGAATGAAACTTGGTCGACTTGAGCAAGTAAAGATTGCTCTATATAAGGAAAATAGGAACCCTTAGTTGATCATCTAGTAGATCTGAGAGCTCCTACAGCGAGTTCACAGGATCTATCTCACACTGGGACGCAAAAAGTTCTTGTCAAGCACGGTTGCGACACCCATCTGAGACTAGCACCTTCCATCAATTGGTATCAGAGAAAAATTGCTTTTGTGTTTTACGGTTTGGGTCTTGCTATAGGGTTGTTATTGATGAGATTTGCACATCCATCTTGTCTGAGTTTTCATCTCAGGCTATTTTCGTTCTTACTCTAAAAGTGTGGAATGGAAAAGAGGAAGTAGTTTTAAATTCCGGTGCCGGTCCTTGTACTGGTCAAGACTTGGATGAGTTAGTGCTGCCTGTGTTAGTCCATGCTGCCAATATTTGAGCAGTACGGTTATCGGTTCTAAAATGTGTTTAAAAAATAGAAAAAATTTTCAAAAAATAAAAAATAATATAAAACTAGTAAAAATCTGAAAATTGAATTATTTAACAAGCATTCAATTTAAACATAGTGACATTTAAAGTAGTTGAAAGCTCAGTCGCTAATGGTGTAACATATAACTATTAATTTTTAAGAGGCAAACTTATATTTTTGTTTTTTAATTCAAGAAAGAAGTCATCTTCTTAAACTAAATTAGTCGAAAATAGAAAAAAGTGGGTTTAATTAACTTTTACCCAATTTCATTGCTAGTTATGAGAGATTTTAGTGAATAAACAAACTATATAAGCCTTTTTAAGGTCTTGTCAAAATATAAGTGGACATTTGTAAAAAGTGAAAGCAATAAAAAGCAAAAGCATAAGCTCCTATTTGTAAAACAAATATAGAACTATTAATTTTTTTAGAGGCAATCTCATTTTTTTATCATTTAATTCAAGGGAGAAGTGAACTTGTTAAAGTAAATTGGAAAAAAAAAATAAGAAAAAAAAAAGGGTCTAATTAACTTTTATCCAATTTCATTGTTAGTTAAGAAAAATCTTAGTAAACATATAAACTAATCGAGTGTTTGGTCGGGAGAATTGTAAGAATTCATGTATGAGATAATTCTAAGAATTCCAAATGCTACCTCCCAAAGTAGATTTCCAAATGCCCAACGCCTCTCCTTCTAGCATTTGGAATTTGAGAAATTCATAAGGTTAAAAGTGGCCTGTCATGTCGGAATGAATTCTAAATTCTTGTATCAAATAGGGCATTTAAAATACTTTGGGGATAAGACATCACATCATGTCTCAAAAACTTCATCATCTCAAATTCTTGTCATAAATTCTCCAAAAAAACATGCCCTAAAAGAGCCTTTTTAAGGTCTTGTCAAAATATAAGCATGCATTCGACAAAAAAACAAAAAAACAAAAAAAAAAAATCAAAAGCATAACCTCTTCTTGTGCATACATCCTTCAAGAACTTTTCGTATACACTCTTCGGTAGGGCCCACTATGGACCCCACCAAGGGATGGCACCAAGCAGATGGAAAGATCCATGTAAGACCACCTCACATATCAAGTCTGGCTCCAATCATATGTCCATAACCTTTTATCCATGGCCCATAAATACATTCCATTCAAATTGGTGTACAGTCAATCCAATGGTCCAGTAAATTTGGATCTAACCAAAACTTGGGGGGTGTGTCTATCAGAAGGTCCCATGTATATTACAAGGTTTGGATTAAGTGATAGAAGAGCCCGGCCTAGAGTTCTCATGAAAAAAAAAGGTTAGGGACGGATACATATGAAGATTCTATATATATATATATAATAAAACTATTATGCATCTGTCTCTCACACTATGGTGAGAGACACTTCCATTTTTGAAAAGTATTAATGTGCAAAGAGACAAAACCATCATATATCATAACACTTTTTTTACTTTGTTAGGTCTAAAAAAGGAAGTGCTCCTCACTATTGTGTAAAGGATAGAAGCACAGTAGTCTTTCTCATATATATATTGATAAAACTATTATATATATGTCCCTCACACTATGGTAAATGACACTTCCTCTTTTGAAAGTATTAATGTGCAAGAAGACAAAACTATCACACCTCATGACATCTGTTTGACTTTGTTAGGTCTAAAAAAGGAATTGTCTCTTACCATAGTGTGAGGAATATATGCATAGCAGTCTTTCCCATATATATATGACAATATTCATGCGCATATATCCCTCACCATTTTGGTGAGGGACACTTCTTTTTTGCAAAGTATTAATGCGCAAAAAAACAAAATCATCATACCTCACACACCTTTTTGACCTCTCTTTATTTATATATATGAGAAATAATCTTATGAGAACTAGTTTTCATATTGTTTTGTAAGAAGTTTAGGTGGGCCCATCTATCACCCAATTAAAATCTTGTAATACAGATGGACCTCCTGATAGTCACAAGCCTCAAGTTTTAGTCAAATTCAAATTTACTAGACCGTTGGATCGACTGTGCACTAATCCGAATGAACTGGATTTGTGGGCCACGGATAAAGGAGTTAGGGACATATGATTGAGGTCAAACTTAATATTTAAGGTGGTTCCACATAGATCTTTCCATCTCTCTTGATCTCATCCCCAAGTAAGACTTTTAAGTGCACCTCATTAAAAGTCTTTACAGTAGATGTGTAATAATACTTCTCATAGGAAAGTCTTATATATATATATAAAGAAAAAGTTTTTTTGGAGGAGAATTTCAAAATAGGGCTTAAGTTTTCTTAACATTTCAAATCAAGACAAAAAAAACTTCATATATCAAATGAGGGCTTAAGTTTTCCATTGACATTTCAAATTAGAACATCCTGCAAAAAATTGGATTTTCTGGCCACTTTTTTATCTGTTTTTCTTGAAATACCAAAAATGCTATTGGTGGGTGGGAAGAAAGAAGAAGAAGAAAAAAAAAGAGAAGGAAGAAAACAAAGCAAGAACAAGAAGGCAAAGAACCAATAGAAGAGGCAGAAGACACAGCTAGAAAAACAAATGAAAGAGAGACAAGGAAGCAGTAGGAAAAACGAGGAAAAAAGAAAAGAAATCGAGGGAAAAGAAGGCAAGTTCTTGATGACAACACCGACTTCATCACATGGAGTACTGAGCTCCACATCGCACCACCATCATCAGGTTTTTTCCAGCCAACATGATCATGTGGCATCCGAAGCATGCAACCGACCTGCTTTTCATGAAGCAAATGAAGTATGAGCCACATCTTCATGAATTGGAGAGCTTCAGGTTGACCACGTATATGGTCTAGAAATAATAAACGTCGTCCACATACGTAGTGTAAACATGGCCCACTTCATTACCTTTAATCTCCTTACAACTTCTTATAATCACGTCACTTCAAATTGTAACGCCTTGTGCCATATTAGAGTAGTAGTGTGGAGATAAAAATAGAAAGTGAAGTCAGGAACCAAGAAGAGATCATCAAGTGGGTCGCTTAAGTAGTTTCTGTATTAATTTTGTAATACCCATTTTGTATTCATAGTGTTCACTTGAAAGTGAAAAAGCTTTGCGTGTGCTTCCTAATGAGTGCTTGAGTTGAGTGAGGACCCACCTAAAATTTCCTACGGTACTATCATGGAACTAGTCATGGGCAAGAACGAGTGTTGTAAGCGAATGGAAGCAGGAAAGAGAAATAGAAGGAAGAAACAAAGGAGGAGGAACAGAAGGAGTAAACAGAAAGAATGGATGGAATAGGGGTGAGTTCAGGTGGGTTTTGCCCTCACAAGAGCAACACCAGTTGCAGTTGGCATTCGGCTGGAGGAAGAGTAACAAGGAAGAAGCAAAGAGGGGAAGAGAGAATATGAGAAGAAGAAGTCATGGCTGAGTTGAGTTGGGTTACAAAGAAACAGAAAAAGAGAATATGGAAGAAAACAAAAAATGGAAAGATGGAGAAGGACCAGAAGAAGAAAGGAAGCAGAAGAAGAAAAAGAAGGAACAAAGGAAGGAGAAGTTCAGCAAGCAAGAAGAAAAAGAAAAATAGAGACAAGGAGAAGAAGAAAAATAAGAAGAGGACAAGAAGAAAACAAAGAGTGAGAGAAAGATTATAACAGAAGAGGCCGGGCTTGATGATCTCGGTGATAAAGAGGAAGGAAAACAAGAAGAAGGAACGGTGAAGAGGAGAGGACCAGAGGAGACACTGGAAGAAGGAGAACATGGGGAAGAAGAGAAGAATAAGAGGATGGGTTCAGTTGGTGATGAGGCTGATGGGTCTTGAGGCTTTATGGGTTGAGTTGGTTCCTTGCAGCTGGATCATGGTGGAGTGGAAACAACAGAAGGAGGGTGTAGTGAGGGAGGGAAGGAGAAGGGAAGGAAGACAAAAGCAAGAAGAAGAAAGGAAAAGCAAGGAAGGAAGAAAAGTTTAGCAGAGAAGAATAAGAACTGGAGATTGGGTTGCCTCAATTATGACTGGGCAAAGAGGAGGAGATAAAAAAAGGGAGAAGGAGTAAGGAAATCAAAAGAAGGTGATCAAGAGAAATGGGGTTTGCTGGTTTGGTGATGGAGGAAAAAACAGGGGATGATGCAGATGATGATAAAGCAGTGGCTGGGCTGTTGTCTGTTGGCAGAAACCAAGAAGAGAATGAGTTCATTGGTTCTGGTCTGGTGGGCTCTTAGCTGATGGCTCGGGTCTAATTTTTTCAGTCAGTTTTCACCGGAAGAATGCTTGCATGGTCGGCAGAAGGCGGGTGGGTGAGAAAGAAAAAAAGGGTTAGGGCATTTTGCATATTTAAAAAAATTTAAAAAAAAGTGGCCGAAAAATTTATTTTTTCGCGGGATGTCATCATTTGAAATGTCAATAGAAAACTTAAGCCCTCAATTAAAATGTAAATTTTTGTTTATCCTAATTTGAAAACTATGAAAAATTTAAGCTTCATTTTGAGAACTTTTTTTTTTTTTTGACTTAGAGGTCATTTTGGAGTTGTATATATTGCTATTAAATAGAATTAAGGATATTCTTACAGTTATATCAAATATAAGGACCTAGTTTGTGAAGAAATCAAAAGACTAAAAACATAATTTGTACAGATACTGTCCTTAAAACTGGAGACAGCCTCGCGCGCTCCCTGAATCTAACCAACCAGCCCGCTAATTTTTGTTTTTCCTGCTCACGAAACCGGCGAAAAGGAATTTTTTCATTGAAAGGTAAAAAGACAAGATAAGGCAACTTTTGCTTACACTTCTTTTCGTCTTGTCGTCCCGGTTATCGCGCCACAAAGGATATAAAAAAAGAGAGGTCTCCCAGACTACGTGCTGCCGAGTCAGGCGGACGTCATCTGACGACACAGACGTGACGCAGAGACGGTGACGCAAGTCTGACGCGCGGTTGACGCAGGCGGGCCCCGTCAAAGTATTCTACTTGAACTTTGATTGGCTATATCTCATGCACCGACCAACGCGAAATTTGATTCAACAATTGCGTGGCGACGAGCACTAGGCAGTAAAAGTGGAAAATCAGCATCCTAGCGATTAGGAATTTTTTGGACTGCCATCACGATTAGTGGAACTTGGACTTTGTTTACTTTTAATCATCAGACATGACTACTGTAAACGCTACATTGCATGATCTGACCAAAGTTGACATTTTCAACGGGAGGAACCAACCTATTTGGAAACGTCTGATGGATGCCTTCCTGCACTTTGAGGGTATTTCTAATGTTGTTAAAAACTAAGGCACCAGTGAAGCTTGCTGATGATGCTTCTAAGGATTAAGAGGAAGCTTATCTTAATTGGGAATATGATAATGAATCAATATGACATCTATTGATTAGTTTTTTTTTTTTTCTAATGACTTAGCCAAGCAATTCGAGCAACTTACTTTAGCTAAAGAAATTTATGATCAAGTAATTTAGAAATACGATTAATCTACTATGTCCCACCTTATGAAGGCATTCAGCAATTACATCAATCATAAAATGCCCGAAGGAAGCACAATTAATGACCACATTGATCAAATGAATATAAGATTGAGGAATGTAATTGCTTTGAGAATATAAGATTCAAGATAAAGGACATGGGTGAGGCTAAATATGTACTTGGCATAAAGATCACCCGTAACCAGCCGAATCAATTAATGCCTTTGTCACAAGAATCCTATCTAGAAACTATGTTAAGCCGGTTTGATATGATGACGTGCAAATAAACCGATACTCCCATTAGCAAAAGTGAAAAATTGTCCAGCAAACAGGAGCCCATGACTGAGGAGGATAAGAAATTATGTGGGGGTAAGCCTTATGGTTAGATTTTGGGGATCATAATGTATACAATGCTGTGTATGATACCAAATATTCACCATTGGTCTTATGAATAGATTCCTAAGTAACTTTGGATTATCTCATTAGTATATGGTTAAAAGGATTCTATGATATATCAAAGGCACTTTGAAGTTGCAATTGTGCTATCAAGATGATGATTTGAAACTGCATGGCTATTCCAATATAGATAGGGCAAGTGACTTAGATAAAAGAAAGTCAACAATAAGATATGTGTATACTTTGGGGGAAGGTGCAAGTTTTTGAGATAGCAAAAAGCAAACCTCAACTACTATTTCTATGGCTAAGCAGAGTATATACTATATAGCCTATAGTACCGTAGTTTAAGAGGCTGCCTGTTTAAGATACTTTTTATATAGTTTGAATTTAATTAGAGAGGATTATCCTATCCCTATGAACTTGGATAGTACGTCTGACATCACTATGATGAGTGAGCCCAAATTTAATAGCCAATCAAAACATATTAAGATAAAATATCATTTTATCTAAGGAAATGCTAAAAAAGGACAAATTGAGATTTTCTGTGCCTTCTAGGGAATTGATGGCCGTTGTTAATGCTCTCACCAAACCATTGCTGGCAAAGGAATTTTCGAGGCATGTGATGTGCATAGGACTTAGATACATTTGATGTACATTGGCACATTTGCTATACATGGCATTCATACTAAGTGGGAGATTGTTGGAAAATTGCGTAGCCTGACTGCCATTGGGCTCAAGCCAGATCGAGCTCGGTAGTGTGCTGTGGATAAACTCCCAACAAGCCTTGGTCTGTTAGAGTCAGATAAGGGTCTACCTTTTGATTGTAGAGTTTGAATCACGTTCAAACACTTGGTTTGACAGAATTCCCGCGTTGGTTAGAAGATGTGGGATTCTAGGAGAGATAGAGTCCGGATAAGGTCGTGACTCCTAGGAATTTCTTTATATAAGAGATATAGGAACCCTTATTGATTATCCAGTAAATTTAAGAGCTTTCGCAGTGAGTTTGTAAGGTCCATCTTACATGAAACGCACAAAGGTTCTCAGTGAATTTGGTTTCAACACCCATTTGGGACCAGCTTCTTCCATCAATAGTTCTATATTTGAAGTTGAGTGAAATGGCCCCAGTTGCCCTAATTTTATTTTAGTATATTTATAGTTACATAGTTAGCGAACTATACAATAATTTATATCAATACCCTCTCTTTTTACTTAAAAAAAAGCAATTTCCCGAAATAGAAAGCCATTTGAATCCAAGATCCAATAAACAGATCAATTTATATTTATAATACTACATTGTTTTTTTATAGCCAGGATGGCTGAGACCCATGGTAGCACCTACAAATATTGGGAGAGAGCCCAATGAAGTGGGTAGAGAGAACATGCTAGTGTTGAGTTGGTGGGTGGTGATGAACTAAGACGGGGTAAGGGTATTTAGGTATTTAAAAAAAATAGTGAAAAGTAGTACGATAGAAGCAAGTATCTATGTATAACTTTAGTAACAAATGTAAATATAGTATATATACATGGAGGGATGCATATAAATAAGAAAATCTAAACTTACCCTCACACGACACACAGGCACGAACCCACAAGAACAAAAAAAAAAAAAAAGGGAAAAAAAATCCCTACCGAACATACCCCTAATAAAAGGAAGCCATGGCCGTCCCTATTTAAACCCAACCCACTAGCCTCCCTACTTTTCTTAAATATATATTTTGTAATGATAATTCTAAACAATAGCTTAGGCAAGGACCGTAAAATAATTCTCCTAAAAATAATACAACCTAGGCACATGCACTACCGCCCAGCTTGGCATCCTAATTAGTAACCAAAATTCAATCCATAGATGTCTAGATATACACGATTGAGGGTTCAATATCCAGCCTTCACTAATACATCCTACTATTGTGACTAGGATTGTCAAAGGGCTGGGCCCAGGCCGAGCTTAGGTAAACTCTTGTCCTACTCTCACATGTGCGGGCTGGGCCTAACTGAGCAAAGGCCATTGACTTTTACGGCGGACCTATAATTTTTAGGCCCTTCCCCAACCCTCAAGGGCTAGGGCCGGGCCAGGGCCAAAAGAAAGGAAAATTTTTTTTTCTTTAATGGAAATAAGTCTTTTATATGCAACAGCCTATGCCGCCATCACCAACCAACCTTATACAAACCGTCCTCTTTTGCCCAGCTGGGGATCGGGAATGCAATGCAAAAGACAGCATGGCGGAGTTAAAAACTTTTTTTTTTAAGGCATTGGTGGTGGGATAAAATTATTTTTACGATATAAAACATAAGGTGGATAATAATAATTCTATAAATGATAATAAATATATAACAAATAACAATAATTCTTTATTTAATTATTTAATATACTTTTAGAATATTTAAAAGACCATCGAATGTATTACTATCATTGTGTTGCTGCGTACGTATCCAATCTTGTATGCAAATTAAAACTTTTACAGTGTCAGATTTTAAACAACTCCTATATTGATCAAATACTCTTCCTCCCGTACTAAATGCTAATTCAGAAGCAACTGTAGAAACACGAATTACTAAAATGTCACAAGCCATTCTGGAGATAACTGGATATTTTGTTGAATCAACTTTCTACCAATCCAATATATTGAAATTTTCAGATTTATCCCTTGGCTTCTCCAAATAACAATCTAATTCCGATTTTTCCTCTATAACTGTCTGAGTCATTTGTTCCTCAGAAGCTAAAAAATCATCTTCAAACTCATTATATTTCTTTACCAAATCAACTTTATCCATATTTGACAATGTTTTGGTAGGTGCATCATATACCAAATCATCTTCAAACTCATTGTGTATATTATATATTTTATATTAAAATTTAATAAACAACGGGCTTGGCCGGGCCCCCTTGAGCCTGATTAGTCAAGCCTAAGCTCAACCCTCTAAAACCAAGCTTTTAAAAATAGAGCTCTACCCTACCCTCATGCTTTAAATGAAAAAAATAAGCCCTCGTTTTGAGGGCTTTTGCAAGCCGGGCCGGGCCCCCTCTCTAAAGGGTTGGATTGATAGCCCTAACTGTAACCCATACTCGACAACATCAGATGAATAGGGAGCAAACAAATTCAGAATAGACGTGTCTTACATCAAATAAAGCCGGCCATTAGGATCACGTTTGACAATCAAAATTTTGAAGATTCTCTACGTGTCTTTGAAATAGAGGTGTGAATTTTGCTACACTATACACATTGAAATACTTCAATATTGATTAGAAAAGTAAAATTTTTAGGTACAATATTAGACACCAAATTAGATGCAGTACTAGGCACCAAGCACAGCCATATATTGTGACTGTACTTACCATAATGAATGGCTGTACTAGTACCTAAAAACTATTCGATGGTAACTCCTCCGATAATAGTGTGGAATCCTTTGTTTTTAAATAAGTGGTTGGGCGCTCCCTCTCCATGTTATTGGCCAATAATGCAATCCTTTGGCTAATGACTGGGGCCCACGGCTTTGCCCTCTGGCTGTGGATTAGATAATTTTCCAATAAAGCTTATGTTACTTAGTTTTTTGTTTCTGATGGTGTCAGTTTTATTTAATTCTATGCCAACTTGCTGTTTTGTTTCTGATGCTGTCAGTTTTTTTTAATTCTATGCCAACTTGCTGCGTATTCTACGTAATGGAAGTTGACCACACAACAGCTTTAATTTTAGTAGTTGAAACCGCCATCTTCCTTTTTTATTTCTCTCTACACACCCATTAGCGGACCTAAATGGTTTGCGAGTCAAGAAATTTTTTTAAATTAGATATTAAAATTTTTATTTTAACATTTGAATTATTCACCCAGTCATTTTTTGCACCAGCGAATAAAAATTTTGGGTCGACCACAATGACCTCCATTTATAGGAATGCCTCACAAAAATCTACTTTGACAGCAAGAAGAGGCATTTGTACATCATCATTATCATCAAAGCCTTATCCCAATCATGTTGAGGTTGGTTACATGAATTTTGTTTCTCCATTCCATTCTATTTTGAGCCAAATCCTTCCATAAGTTAAACTCCTTTAAATTTGAATTAATGACTTCCATCAATGTTTTCTTCGGCCTACTCCTACCTCATGATGGGCCATCCACCTGTATAGCCAAACTTTTTCTCACCGGTGCCATTATTGGCTTACGCTCAATGTGCCCAAACCATCTTAAATGAGTTTCTCTAATCTTATCCCCAATTAGTACTACCCATAAATGCCCTCGAAAGCGCTCATTTCTAATTTTATCTTTCCTAGTTTTACCACACATTCACCTAAACATTCTCATTTCTATTACTCAGAAGAGGCATTTGTATAAATGCCTAAATTCATATTAAACGAGGTGATTATAATAATTTTAAAAAAAAGCTTTGTTTGTGATTGTCAAAACATATACGCAACTATAAGAGGGGGAGACGGACATCAGGCCTGAACCAATCCTCTCAAAAGCAAGAGCTATGGCCATCCCAACTGCCATTGCAATTACACACGTGCGCACAATGTCTCTCCCCGTTGCCAGGTACTCCTTCAGTTCTTCACGCGTGCAAACCAAGCCAGAGTTCTGCTACCGTCGGTTGCACCATGTAACACGTGCCAGGGGACCTTGGCCATGCTCTCTATAACCATCTATACAACCCCCATTTGAAGTACTCTCTCTCACTCATTGTATGATAATCTATATACAGGTTTTTTTTTTGTTTTGTTACAAGGTCTCTGGGACTCTATCTAACCATGATAATATGATGATATACACATTCACTTGTGTTTATTTTGCAGGGTGGTGTAGTGCTGGAAAGCCAAACGAATAAGCTAAAAGGGAAATAACGGAAGAACTAGCTTCATTTGAGTCAAGAGATACAAGGGCTATAGATACTCTAAATTAATGAGACCCTCTTGTTGGTGGACCTAATCCAGCGGTTAGGAATTCAAAGACATTTTAATGACCATATCAATGGAATTCCGCATTCAACATACAGTTCAGATGACGAACTCTTGAAACACTTTATTTTTATTTTATGGGCTTCACTCATTCGTTAATCCTATAAAAGTCAAAAGGTAAGAATGTTTAACTGTATAGAAAAATTTATTATTTCGAACACCTTTGAACGTTTTAGATAGGCCTAGGCTCCTTGAAGTGGATCTCAATGTAAAGGTTTCAAGCATGGTCAAGAACTGACACTATGTCAGTAGTGCCTGTTTAATTATTTATACTTTTCTATGTGAAGAAAGCAGATCATAAACGACGTATAAGTGCATGGTCATTTTAATTTGGATGTTGCTCCAATTATCACCTGTGATTTAGCTTGTAACTGGTTCAATTTCAAGTTTCTGTTGGGCCCATCCAAACAAGAACTGTGTCTGTTTGAATTTAATGATTCCATTTCTGCAGGGAATTGAGAGCCGAATCAGGGTTGGTTTGCCCAGGAATAACTGTATTAGCATTCCGCTTGCTGAGGCTTAATGGCTCCATTGTATCTGCAGGTACGAAACACATGACCATTGGAGCCTTGGTCCAGATCCATTCAGATAATTCTTCTCTGCTCTGAATTAAAATGTGCATGGTTTTGGTTAATGCAGATGTCATCGAAACCATCAAGGACCCAAATGGGTGGTTCTCATATATTCGGAATTTATACAGATGCTCCCAAACAGCATTCCCATCTGAATCAGATATCATGGATGCAGCTAACCAATTTTGCAAGAGCACAGCGCAGTGGAGCTCTGTTATTGGAAGAGTGGGACCCACTTCTTCAAACCATCAATCTAAGAAGGGAGGTAAGATGGATTCAAGACCCTTTTCTTTAATGTTTACTCTTTGCGTGAGTGTGAATTTGTTAGACCTGAGTCTCCCACTTATGAAAATGACTGCTGTTCTATTGATTTAGCAGTGACCCCTTTAGCGCCTATTTGGTAGGAGAATTTGTGTATTCCAGGAATTAAAATTGCTTACATGGAATTAAATTGGAGATTCTCTAGTGGATAAATCTCACAGTCTCAGTGACATATGATATCCTTGCCAGGGTTTTTCAGTCAGGAACAAAACCTTTTAAGTTAGAAAAAAAAAAAAAAAGCCACAAGCAAGTGGGAGTGTTGGGTTTAGCTCAAAAGGTCCGTATTGGGCTTATAAGTGGTTTACATTAGGGCTCAGTTAGTTAGAGCTAATCTTACATATCATCTTCGATGTTTTTTTCTTTTGTAACTAAGCAAGAAATCAACAAGGCAAAGGAAACACAAAGAGAATATTATATAAGGGGTGAGAAAGATTCCTTTGTAGTGAAATTTTCAAACTTTAGCAATATGGCCAAATCACGTAAATCTTTGTGTCGTTTGTGTGTGATTGCTTGTTCTTCTTTTTGTGTGGTGTGTGATTGTATGTGCTTAGCTTAGATCCAGATCTAATAGATTTTACATGCATATGCTCGGTGGGATCCTTCTATGCTTGATGATCTACCTCTACAAAGGGCAATATACACGGCTGTATACAACACTGTGGTCAAATTAGCAGATAATTCTAGCAAGTTCCAGGGGCATGACCTCCCCTTCTTCAAAAACCTAGTACGTTGACCTTATATAGTGAATAAGAACCTTATACATATATGCAATTTGATTGTTCATGAGGAAATTTTATATATAATGTTTTCGACATCATAGAGAATAAAAACTTGAAACTGCAAGCATTATAGAATAATTGAATGTCTGTAGTTTTGAAATATTTATGTCATGATCCTATATGCTACAATTTTGAGTTCCAATGAAAAATTATAAATTTTCTAACAATTATTAAAAATTATGAAGGCCACAAAATCATGAATTCCAATACAGGTGATAATAATGTAAACAGTGGAGCTCCTTTTTGTCCGAGGCTGAAATTTGATTAATGCTATCCCTTTCCTACTGTAAAAAATATCTCAAAATGGAAACATATTCACTGTATGATAGGAATCTATATTTCTCCCAGTGATCTCACATTTTATGTTGGAGTGAACTAGACTTCATTCCAGCTACGAGTATAATTGAAATCTAATTAGTACCTAGCCCAGTTGCAACTAACACAAGGCTACTTTTTGATCCAGATCAATAAGAACTAGGCGATGCACTTTAGTTACTTTTTTTTTTTTTTCCACAGGCATTTCATTCTTCTGACTGGATAGCAACTTCAGTAAGCAGTGATCACAAATAGAGAGACATGCATCTAGAAGTACTCTTCAAAGTAAAGCAATGCATTTTGCATATTTTTCATTCTATTGCTCACCACCCCACCCCCAAAGCACCCCCACACCCCCCCAACCCCTCCCCTTCCCTCCCTCCAGTGTTGATGTCACTTTGCTGTTGATTTGAGGTTGAATTTAAGTGAATGTGATGCATATGATGAATTTTTTTAGTGGATTGATCAACTGGTTGCATATGCCAAGGAAGCGGAATGGAAATACAAACACTGTACTTCCCCATTGGAAGATTATGTCAGGGAGGCAAAGGTCTCAATTGGAGGAGTAACTTGCATATTGATGTCAATATTCTCAATGAAGGAGTTAATCACCAATGAGGCTTTGCAATGCATAAGAAAAGATTCACGATTCATGCACTTCGTTGGTGTCATTGGACGACTCTGTAACGACATTGCCACATTCAAGTGCGAAGAGAGCGTGGGAGAGATGGTTTCTTCTATTAGTTGCTACATGAGGGACAATCCCCATTGCACCGAAGATGAGGCCATGACCTATGTTAGACGTTACATTGAGTCAGCTAGCCGAGAGGTGGAGTTGGAGCATTTCAAGTCGAGCATTGGTGCCGGAATGCTGTAGTAAATGGTCCTAAATTTTGCAAGAACAATGTGTTTTCATTACAAGAGAGTTGATGCCTTCAGCAATACCTCTGATGGAGAATATGAGATGCTTTTCAGGGATTATTACTATAATCCCCTTGTTCATGTGTAGAACAATAGCTAGCTTAACAGCCTCAACTTCAGACGACCACAGCTACATACTTTGGGGGAAGTAGTTTATATATTGTTGGCTTACTTTGCCCAGACATTTACGTTTTCTCTTACTGTTCTATATTAGCATGCATCATTGCGAAAATTCATGGGCTGGAATAGCAAAAATGCATGTATTCACGTTCTTGAAGCAGAATTGTGGAAGGAAGTAAAACGAAGTTCTTACTAATCGCAGCATTTGGGAATTTATTATTGGGTTTTGTCTTGTATTCCGCTTTAGCCGGATTGATTGTCTGGGTTAGCCAGAACCGAGGTCAGGGTTAAGAGTATTTTAGTCATTATGTATGTGTTTTTTTAGTGGCTAAGAAAACAAGGTTTATATTTTAATGTGATGTGCAACTCGAAATCCTAAGGAGGTGGAGCTGTGTTGAACATAGCAAAGAGAGAAAGAAATAGAGTGAGCTTTTCTCCGTAGACGTAGGCATCTTGACCAAACCACATAACTACCTGTGTGTTATCTTCTTTGTGGTTGCTTGATTGATCTCTTGTGATTGTGTTATTTGTACGTGCTATGGTTGATCATAGATCATGGATAAATTTCCTAACAAGTAGTATCAGAGCCTAAGTTTGGTGCTTGCGTTGCTACAGATGATCCTAGGGTGTGGATCATGCTCTGTTAGAATTTGAACCAACGAGAGTTGGTTCGGTTTTGGTGTTTGCAGAGATTAGGCTGGGCGGTTCATTCGGCCAAAGGAGATTAGAGATCTCTGGTTACAGTGAACGAAACAGAGAAAAGAGATCGGCTGTGGTTCTTGGTTCGCCGGAGAAGAAGACCACGATGGTTTTTTTGGGTTTTTGGATTTGCTCTCTGCAAATCTAATTAGGAGAAGAAAGGGGCACACCTATTGCTACTGTTGCCCCTTTGTCATCTCGCCATCCGTTGCAGAGAAGCCGAAGAAAGGCACTCCGACCATTGCCGCCGTCTGTTGCGCCATCTCGTGCGTTCTGCCCATCGACGGTCCGCATCGTCTCTGGACTATAGTTCCAATCTGTCGTCGAGGACAGAAGTGGAGGCCGGGGTTGCAAGGTTTCTGCTTGCAACAAAAGTGGACCGGAAGAGAAGAAGAGAAATGCCTGGGCCTGGTCTATTAGGCCAGGTTGGACTCGGGTTAGGTTGGGCCGACCTAATCTTCTTATAACAACAATCTAGCCCTAGGTCAAGCTTGGGTTAGGCGGACCCAACCCATTCAGTAGAGTCAAGCCTAGCAGCAAGTAAGGCTGACATTAGCACCAGTCAAATAGGAGGTTTGACCAAATCAATGGCCAGAATTGTTTTACGAATTTCGTGGTCATCTAGACTCAAATTCGTGCCCTATTTTGTTGTGTAAACTCATTTTGGGGGATCTACGAGATAAATGGAGGAGACTAACTGTTTAACGGACAGAAAAAAAAAGGGTAATTCAGGAGGCATAAATCAAGATACACAATGGGGTCAAGCAATGAGTATAAGATTGAGATGTTGACCAGATTGAACAATTCCAGTCTTTAGCAACAAAGGATGAAGGATGTCTTGATTCAAAAAGGTCTGAAAAAGGCTTTAGACGGTAAATCGAAAAAGCCAACGAAGATGTCTAATGATGATTAGGAAGATTTAGACAAAAGAGTTGTGAGTGCAATTCGTCTTACCCTCTACAATGAAGTTTTCTACAACATCATGGGAATTAACACTGCTCCAAAATTATGAGTTGAGTTAGTGAGCCTGTACATGTCCAAGTCCTTGACAAACTGTTTTTGAAGAAACAGTTGTATTATCTGAAAATAGCTGAAGGATTACAGTTGTTAAAGCATCTCAATGAGTTCAATAAGCTTGTCATTCAACTATTGAGGATTGAGGTCAAGTTCGAGGAAGAAGACAAAGCACTGTTGTTTTTGTCTTCACTACCCCGATCGTATGGGGACTTGGTGACGCTGATATACGAGAAAGATACTTTGAGTATAAATTATATTACTGCAGCTCTTGTATCAAATGAGATCTTGAAGAGTAACAGTGAAAAATCTAACAGAGAAAGTATTAATGTAGCATCAAATTCAAATCGAAGAAGGGAGAGATCTGGATAAAAAAAATAGTGGATCAGAAGATTGGAATCACTCGAAGTCGAAAAGAAAAGGCAAAGTCTTCACTTGCTATTACTGTGATGAAAATGGCCATATCAGAAGGGATTGTCAGAAGCAGAAAAAAGACTTGGAAAAGGAAGAAGAATCCGATTCAGATAGTATGAGTGTGATAGAAAGTTTAAATGGCTGCAAGGTAGCATGTGTGATAGAATCTGCTTCGGTCATCAAAGGTACGGATCACACGGAAGGGTCCTGGATTTTAGATTCTGGTTGTGACTATCATGTGTTATGGTAAAGACATGTTTGACACCCATACATCTTATGAGGGTAAATCTATTTTCATGGCAAACAATGAGGAATCCAAGTGCATTGGAGTTGGAACAGTGAAAGTCAAGATGTTTGATGGGATGGTACGGACCTCGACGAATGTGATGCATATTTCAAATTTGCAAAGAAATTTTATTTCTTTGGGGGCCTTAGACTCCAAAGGATGCAAGTGCAGTGTAACAAATGGAGTTATGAAGGTGGTTAATGGAGCAATGGCCATCATGAAGGGTGACTTGGTCGAAGGTCTTTACAGGTTAGCGAAAAGTACAGTTGCAGGTGTAGCAGCTCTAAGGAAAAAGGGAAAGTCAGTTGAGGTAGAGTTAGATGGTAAGTTGGAAGATGGTGCAACAGACATTTCCAAAAAGGCCATCAACAAAAGACCACAACTACTGGTAAAACAGAAGGAAATGTCAATTAAGGTAGAGTTTGAAGAAAAATTGGAAAAATGGTGCAACAAACATATCCAAGAAAGCTAGTAAATGAGGACCGAAACTGTAGGAACACCATGTTAAAAGCAAAGTACGGAAGATCCCCAATACTACCGGCCCAAAGAAACGTGCAATTGAAAGGTGGATTACTTTTGCTTTACCAGATGAAGGTGAGAAGTCATCCTGTTGCAAGGATACTAGCAAAGATGGCAACAGATGGACTAGATCACTTCGAAAAACTGAGATGAAAGTGTTTAGAAAGTCGACGAAGGAGAAGTTCGAACTTGATCATCCCACCATATTGATGAGAATATGGGTGCGCCCGAGCTAAGGGGGTGTAGGAACTGCGCTCGATCGTAGTGGGTGCGGAGGTGTACTTTTCAACAAAGTACAAGAGATCTCAAGTCAGTTTGGACTTGATCGATATTGGACGATGCTGAGATTGTTGGTGTAGGAGCTGTGCTTGGTTGTACCACTTGTAGATGCGTACCTTTCAGCAAAGCACGAGAAGACGAAGACATTACCGTATATCTCAAGGTGCCTCCAGGGATTTACGGAATCTAAGGCAAGATGGAGATTATTGGGTTTTGTCTTGTATTCTTGTTTAGCCGGATCGGTCATATAGGTTAGCCAGAACCGAGGTTCAGGATCAAGGGTATTTTAGTCATTATATAAAGGTTTTCTTAGTAGCCAAGAAAACGAGATTTATTTATTAATGTAATGTGTAACTCTAAACTCTAAGGAGGTGAAGTTGTGTTAAACACAGCAGAGAGAGAAATAAATAGAGTGAGATTTTTTTATAGACGTAGGCATCTTGGTCGAACCATGTAATTGCTTGTGTGTCATCTTCTTCGTAGTTGCTTAATTAATTACTTATGATTATGTGATTTATGTGTGCCATAGTTGATTGCAAATTGTGAGTAAGTTTTCCAACTTTATGACTTATGATGGTGGTTTTAATGAATTGAGAGGCATAATTTACTTTCATATTTTGTCTACTGGACAGTGTAATCATTTTTTATGACATGATGGTTTTAATGAGTTGGGGGCATAATTTACTTTTTTTTCATCTAATTTCATTGTCCAGTCATTTTCTAATCCACTTTTAGTGATAATGATGTCATGATCTAATGACATAATCTTCATCTACAAATTGATAAATTTTTAACAGAGCTTAGCCATGCCACTTGTGTATGATGGTATATCTGGAAATTGCTTAATGAGTTTATATTTTTGCTTATGCTCTGGACAGTTGATTATGAGAGTCATTGATTTGAAAAAGGAATTCATGGGTGATTGAATGGTTTAGAACATATCCACCCACCGCACTACGCACTCTAGCTACTCGCAATGTCTCTATTCTCCATTCAAAGAAACTGCCGACAGCCCGAGTTAAAACTCAATTGGAAATGAACGATGGTGAATAAACAAGTGTTGGGTGCATTGTAAGGAACAAAAAAGGCGGTTAATTTTTTTTTTTTTACTTATGCTAAACCTATTTTTCCAATGGCCTGACTGTTGAGCCCTATGATGCCCATTGCCTAGATATGGATATGAACACGGATACGGGCATAGCGATCAGGGAAATGATTACTTTTTTAGAAATCTAAAACACAAATGCAAGTATAGGTGTCCCAATTTTTTCCTTAAATCACTTGAATTAATAAACATTTTTTGTGTTCCTTTCTAACATTTGTTTATAATGAAAAGTAAAAAAATTAAAAGAACTATATGATATAATGGACTTGGTAAATTGGATATACTAAACTTATATCCTAAAAGTACCGATTTAGTATCTGGTACCAACGCCAATGTCGTATTGGTTAGATATGTATACATTGGACTTGTACAAGTATCTGAGTATCATAAACTGAGACTCATATTTTTGAAGTTCACCTTTAATCTCTTTTTTTTAATGACCTTAGGTATTCTAATGCAAACAAAGAGGCCAGTGCCTAATGAGAGAATTGATTTGGTGTATGATTTCAGATTGCTAGGTTGTCATTGCTGGAAACTCCTAAAAAATCATCTAGGATTTAATTATGAAATAAGTTCACATCATTATCATCATCATCAACGCCTTGTCTCAGCTATGTTGAAATCGGCTACATGAGTTATGTTTCTCCATTAAAACCTATTCTTAGCCAAATCCTCAGATAAGTTAACATTCTTCAAATTTGATTTTATTACTTCCATCCATATCTTCTTCGTCCTACCCCTTTGTTGTGGGGAGCCATCCACCTATAACTAAACATTTTTTCATCGGTGTCATTATCAATCTATTCAACATGCCCAAATCATCTCAAATGGATTTATTAGAATTTTAAAATTAGCTAATTCATGGGTTCGACAAAACTCAAGGTCCATTAAGTTATAATTTTGTATTTCTTTTATAATAGAATGTTGCGTATGTCGCCGAAAGATCTAAAGTGAAGACAACGAAGAAATAAAGAAAATTCATGAAGAAATTAAGTAGGGACAAAAGCATTGTCCGCTTGAGCGGAGGTGGTGCCCACTCAAGCAGAAGCTGGGAATAACGCCCAGACAGAAACTTCACCCACTCTAATGGACCACTTACTCGTTCGAGCAGATAATGGAGAAAAACTAAAATTCCTACGCAGACTTCTTCCTATTTGTATCAGAACTGCATGTTTTAGTTCAACATGGACTCTAGCCCTAGGGAATGAAAATTAGGTTATTTAAAGGGTTCCTCTCTCAACTCTAACCACCAATCTCCCTATTCTAAGATTGAGAATATCCATTGAAAATACTCTTCTTCCTTAGAACATCCATTGGAGAGCTGTGCTGAGTTGCTGAGCATCTAGAGGATATTGCTTCTACTTTTTTGTAGAAGATTTGTTTACATTGCAATTTCAAGGTGTGTTGGTTCAAGCACGGCGAATGTTGAATGGGAAGGAGTCGACAAGAAACTCCAGTTCTTAGGTTGTAGTCAATTAGGGAGAGATTGTGAGTCTTACTTGCAATTGCTCAATTTCATAGTGTTTGGTTTCCATTGGCCAGGGTGATAAGACTTGTGGTTTTTTCCACATAGGATTTCCATATAAAAAATTGTGTGCCTTGTCTTTTTATGGTCGATTGATTTGCTTGTCTTTTATTTTTTTTCTCTATTGTTGATTAGATTACAATTTAGAAATCATATTTGGGATTTTTTAGGGCTTCTCTAATTTTATCCCTGATTGATATTACCCCTAAATGCCGTTAAAAATGTTCATTTTTAATTTTATATTTATTTATTTTACCACACATCTACCTCTATATTCTCGTTATCACCACCTCCATTTTATGGATATGCTGCTTCTTGATTGACCAATATTTTGCCCCATAAGTTATAACTGGTCTAATCACCATCCTATAAAAAATCTTACTTTAATTTTATTGGCTTTCTTCTGTTACAAGGGGGAGGAAGAGGTTGGAGAACTCTAAAACTGACTGAACATTTTTTTACTGCTTTGGACCAAAACTAATTGATTGGATGGCGTTGGCATCCATGGCATTACTGCTTATATTCCTCCCTTGGTATTAGCATTGGTGATATAAGGCTGGGGAGCCTCCACAATAATGCTATGCCTTACGATAAAAATGATACAATCAGCCAATTCAATTATGCTACTACATTTTCTTAATGGGATCCACATTTCTGGTTGAGCATTATGGCCATGTTAAACCGTGTTGTTGGTTAATCCCCATGTAGTTCTTCTCGACTTAATTATTTGCTTATGCGAAATTTGCATTTCTTGCTGTGACTGATTCAAGCTGGAGTAACCTTGTCATTGACAGAGTGTAGGATCTTATGCACCCATTGAGCTACCATTCCTACCAAAACCAATTGGTGATACCATTTGTAGGATCTTATGTACCCACTGATCTACCATTCCTATCAAAACCAATTGGTGATAGTAGAGGTACAACTTAATGTTTTAAGGCATTCGACATCACACCCGTGGGTCTGTTTTTAGAGGAGTCGTAGGAAGCGGCATTGTAGCACGCCTCTGTCTAACATAGAGAAACACCAGTTCAAGTAGAGTTTTGGGCTCCATGGTGTGGACCCTGTCGAATGATGGCGCCTATGATTGATGAACTGTCGAAAGAATATAATTTAGCCTTTTAATTAAGTTGAGAAATTTTATTTTATGGTCCCCACCTTTTGGCCTATTTATTCAAAAGTTTCTATATCATTGAATAAAAACAGCCTTTTTGGTAACAAAATATTCAATAAATGACAATAATTCCATATTATGGGGAAAATGTTTAGTCCTACTGGTCATTTGACTTTTAGAATCCTAAAATCTAATTGTGGGTATCCTCTTGGTTATTTGGCCAAAAATGGTTGGTTAACTAACTAGGAATGGCAAATTGGGAAATTCTTGACCTGACCCGTCGGACCAATCTTACCTGGTTCTTTCAGTCCGGGCTGTTGACATTCTATTCTTGGGCTCATATTACTAATCTAATTCATAAATGGCTTGGGTTAAGGTATGACTTAATCTGTTCTTATTATTCAACATGCCAACCTGACTCAAGCTTTGACCTAATTGTTAATTGAGGGTTCAAGTTGACCCTTCGGCTTCAAGTCTTCGACATTATAGGTTGGGGTAAATCCAAATCTACTCCGTATCAAATTTATTTAATCCAAATCCGACTCATCCCGTGACGCGAGGGGATGCTAGTATGTAATTTGAAACCACACCTATGATGGGAGTCAAATCAAATTAAAGCTTAAAATTTTTAAAATAAATAGATGAGTAGGAATGAGTATGGTAGAGACAAAAAATGCCACATTCTCAACCAACATGCCTTAAGTCAATGCCCAAAACCACATACAATTGGAGCTATCAATCTTGTCCTTCGATGACGAAGCCTGGCCTGGCTCAACCATCAAAAACAATCAAAGTGAGGGCCTTCTTTTTGTCCTAAAGCCCGAGAGTATGGTAGGGCCCAATTTCGAAAATCCCATAATCTTAAAGGCTATCATGCTCCGGACCCGAGATTAGATCAATACAGATGAGCCCGTGATGTGATATGCGTAATCTCGTAGTAATTCATATCGCACTAAGGCAAATATGGACCACTACAAGGGAATTTTCATAATTCTCGAAGATCCATAATATGTGCACATTCAAATCAAACCACGAAACTTAGTACTTAGTGTACTCAATGAACACTCTGCGATAGTATAAGAGCCTAAACAAATACCTGCTTAACATTCCATAATTGAACTACTTAAAAAGAGTTATCAAGATGATCATAATCCTATACAAAAAATACATGTTCGAATGCATATAAATTGATAAAGTGCGAAAATGCATAATGGTCAAAGACCGAAAGTATAATACGTATCCTTAAATAAAATAAATATAAATCAAGTCTATAGTCATGATAATAAGATAAAAAGAGTTATCATAGCTCAAATCCTAATGCTTAACGGAACCCATATCACTCTACAGATGCGCCTAATAGAAAATGTTATTTGGTCCCCACTCAATTAGTCCTGAAAGTACCGCTGTGGCAACCTTCAGGAATGCATTGATAATCGGGTCAGGATTGAGGCATGCTCGTGCGATACCAAAGGGAACACATAAGTACAACAACTCAACAAGAAATAGGCAAGTGATGCACTAAATATGTTATTCCAAATAGAGTTAAAGATAATACTAATTAAATAGGGTAAAAGCGAAATCTATGCATGTTAGCATAAGATAAAATATAATTATAAGGAATCAAGATAACAGAATATTACAACAAAACGGGAGATCAGGTATTTAATCTGACTGTCCAAAGGAGCGTCGACTTACTCCACAGAAAATTAACTGCAGTGGTGCATAGAATTTCAACCCATACTTAGCCTAACCGAGCCTCATAGAGTCCAACTCAGTGGTGCCGACTCTATGAATCAATATAGCCAAAGTAGATAGCACCATCGTGCTCTCATACTTACCTTCTCAACAGAATTTACTAGACTTAACTTTTACAGAAACAAAAGTATAATAATATCAATAACTAACTGTAATAACAAAAGCAAATGTGAGAGTAATAAAAGCAGTATAACTGAGCTGATAATATAATGAAAAGAATATATCTAAACTGATAACATAATGAAAGAAATATAACTAAATTGTAACATAATAAAAGAAATATAACTGAACTAATAATATAAGAAAGTGAAGGATTTAGAACTCATCAAATATGCATAATTTCTAATTAATCAAGAAACAAGGATAATTTACAAGCCAAACTAATTAATATGTCCGTATCCTTAGTTTTCCACTTCAACATGACCTTAAGGATTCCGATGCCAAATGTTATCGAATCTTAGTGTCGTATTGTATATGAATCTGGACACTGGATTACTTATACCCATACACGAAAGGTATAACATTACAACAAATCGAATCACCTAACAAGGATGAGTAATAGTTAACACTTTTCTTGTTTACCCCATTTAATTTCATTGGACAAGGTTTAAGGTATAATTGTTCTAAGAAACAAAGTTCTATACAATTATAGGGTTCACCTAATAATTCTAAACTAATACTTGACTATAGGTCAAGTCCAAATGTACCTAATGAAAGGTCTAATATAGCCAATCCAATCTAGATAGAAATTGGAAGAAAGAAAAAAAGAATAAATAAATAAATAAATAAGGTTTACGCTCGAGCGAGATTGAGCACGCGCTCAAGCGGGCTTCACAGAGCGAACGCACTTAAGTGTGTATGAACATGTGCTCGAGCGCGATTCACAGAGATAAAATAACTGAAAATTCTAACTGCATGCTCAATCGCCCCTAGGTCCGCTCGAGGGCTCCGGCTCGAGACCCAAATCTGAACTCTGTTTTTGCACTTGAGTTTTTATGGTTTCAACCCACTTTTCCACCTTTATTAATACATGCATTCATACTCTGAATCTTCCACATTTATGGCCATTTCAATGTCATTTTAAACCATTTAATCCTAACATTCATCTATTATATTTAAAATCTAATTTCAACCCACCAAAATATTCTCATTTATGAAACAAATAGGGGATGGGTTGTACTAACATGCTAAAATATAGAAATCTCAATGAATCAATTATAACTACAATCATGTATATTATTACTTGCTTAAACTTGCCCCGTGGTGCTCCCAAAATCCAAATGCAAGGCTCTTAAGCGTAAACCCCTAATCATAGTATGACATAAAAAAGAAATGAATAAATGAGATGAATGCCATGAGAGGATGAATAAATAAAGCTATGTTTGAGAAAAATCCACTACTATACTGCTTAATGGCTTAAATAGCAAGACAAGTTGTGTTTCTTACCTCAAAAATTGAGCCAAAAGGTGTAGATGAACTTTTCTCTTCAAACAAACAACAAATAGGTAAAAGGGAATGTGGATAAAAAAGTGAATTTAACTTCTAATGGGTGGAATCTCTATTTCTCACATACTCTATGCTTGTAAGAGGAAAAAAGATGGAGTAGTGAGAGCTTTAAGGGTTAGGGTTCTTAGCTAGGAGGCACAAGGAGGCTCTATCTTTAGGAAGAGTGTCTTTATATAGTACTAGAGTTGCTCCAATAGTTGTGTATTTACTAGCAAATTCATTAGGCTATGTTATTTACAAAATGGGTCATAGTGGTCCCATATAAATGACTTAGGTCTTAAATGAAATGGGTCCACTAATGTATAATAGTAATCACAATTAATGCACATGACATAATTAATGAGATGATGACATAATGCAAAGTTAACTAGTTAAATTACCAATTAGTCCTCAAAACTATCTAATTAAGAGTAAGTTTCCCAATCTACCTATTCATTATGTAATTAAGATTAAAATACTATTAATTAGAAATAAACACGAAAGATTAGCAATTAAATTCTAGATTTGGGGCCAAAATATTGCAAAGGCCAAGCTAGGACTTAACTTATCCAGCCCAAGGGGGCCTGCCCCTTTTGTTTATCAATATGTATAACATAATATAAATAGGGATTTTTACCAAAAAATTATAAACAAATTCTTTAATTAGAAATTAATAAAAAAAATACTTGATGTTTTGTCAAACAATAACAACCAAATTTTAGGCAAAATTTTTTTATGGCTATCCACATAGATCATAGTATTGTAGTTATATTTAATTTGAAGTTTTCTTTTGAACAGTATATTTGATTATATGTTTATCTAATATGGACATATTCCTAATTGAAAAGAGATTTCATCTCATTCATCAGATTGATTTTTAGCAATATAAACTATTAAAGTTTAAGAGTTTAGATGGCCAACCATCAACAACATCATTAAGTGGACTTTAGTTTTAGTTTTATCTATTAACCATTAATTGATGTCAATTTCATTTTATTCCTTTGTTTTCATTACCGTCGTTTCATTCATGTCAACCCCACGACTTCCTTCTTATACCAACTTCCACTAGCCCAATGTTTTAAACCGAACCATCCAATTGTCAATGGACCGATGAAACCTTAAAATATTTAGTTTCAACTCTTAAATAAATATAGATTTTGAGATATACCATTCAATTAAAGCTCACAAGAAAATTAGTGCTTCCAAACAGCATGGACTCAACTTTAACTCAACCCAAAAGCAAGAAGGGTCATCCTAAACCTGGATTACCTCACATTCTGTTGAGTTCGTGGGTGGTGATGAACTAACACGGGTAAGGGTATTTAGGTAATTCTAAAAGAATTAGGAAAATGTAGTAGGAAAATAGGAGGTATCTATGTATACCTTTAGTGACGAATGCAAAATATTATATATACATGGAGGGATGCATATAAAAAAATTCCCAACTTAACTCCACACGAAAAAAAAAACTACCAAACCCACCTCAAATAAAAACAAATCATGGCAGTGCCCTATTAAAACCTAACTCACTGCCCTTCCTACTTCTATTAAATATATGTTTTGAAGCCCGCCAGTAAAATAGTACTTCTCATTACAAGTGAGAATTCTAAAACAATATCTTAGGTAAGGACGATAAAATAATTCTCCTTAAAATAATACAACCTAGACGCATGCACTACCGCCCGGCTTGGCATCTTAATTAGTAACCAAAATTCAATCCATATCCATGTCAAAAGATACCCGATCGAGGGTTCAATATCCAGTCTCCACTAATACATCCTAGAACTGGGACCTATGCTTGACAACATCAGATCAATAGGTAGCCAAGAAATTCAGAATTGACATGTCCAACATCAAATAAAGCCGGCGATTAGGATCAGGTTTGAAAATCAAATTTGTGGAGATTCTTTACGTGTCTTTTACATAGCTGTCAAGCTAGATACATTGATATGATTCGACATTGATAGAAATCTTTCGATAATAGTGAGGAATTCTCAGTCTTCAAGGGTACATTTGGTAAACGAGAGGAATTTTATGTCTAAAGAATTCTTTCAATCTATTGGAACAATGCTATCCTCTCTCATAATTTTTTTATAAAAGGAATTACTGCATTTCAATTTTTGAAAATACATATGATTCACTCTCAATTACTTATTTACCTATGTGGATTTGCAAAATTCAACGTACAGAGGTGGAGATAGAGGAATCAATGAAATAGAGGGTTTTTATTGGGTTAAGATTATTGCGACAATCTTCTCTAAATTCTCCTCTCTTCAACCAAATTTGATTTTTTTTACAATCAAGGAAAATAAAAAAGAATTCCTTCCTGAGGATAATATCCAAACATGCTCTAAATTAGTGGTTGGATTCTTCCTCTCCTTGTTATTTGCCTTTAATGTAAATAGTTTGGCCAATGACTGAGGACCTTGGCTTTGTCCTCTGGCTGTGGATTGAATAATTTCCCAATAAAGCATGTGTTATTTAATTTTTTGTTTCAGATGGTGTCAGTTTATTTAATTCTATGCCAACTTGCTGCGTAATCTACGTTAGGGAAGTTGACCACAAACCAGCTTTAATTTTAGTAGTTTAAACGGCCATCTTCCTTTATTATTTCTCTCTAGGCGGACCTAAATGGTTTGTGATTCAAGAATTTTTTTTTAAATTATATATTAAGATTTTTATTTTAACATTTGAATTATTCCCCGGTCATTATCGGCATGACCCAAATAAAAATTTTGGGTCCACCACAACCACTTCCATTTATAGGAATGCCTCACAAAAATCTACTTTGACAGCAAGAAGAACCATTTGTACAAATGCCTAAATTCATAATAAACGAGGAGTTTATAATAATTTATTTTTAAAAAAAAGTTTAGTCTGTAATTGTGAAAACATATAAGCAACATTAAGAAGGGGCGACGGACATCAGACCAGAACCAACTCTCTCAAAAGCAAGAGCTATGGCCATCCCAACTGCCATTGCAACTACACACGTGCGTACAATGTCTTCCGGAGTTCTCCTTCAGTTCTTCACGCGTGCAAACCAAGCCAGAGTTCTGCTTCCGTCGGTTTCACCCATATAGCACGTGCCAGGGGACCTTTGCCATGCTCTCTATCATCATCTATACAACCCCCATTTGAAGTTCTCTCTCTCTCTCTCTCTCTCTCTCTCTCTCTCTCTCTCTCTCTCTCTCTCTCTCTCTCTCTCTCTCTCTCATTGTATGATAATCTATATGCACTTTTTTTTCGTTGTTGTTTTTTTTTTTGTTCTGTTTTGTATGTTACAAGGTCTCTGGGTCTCTATCTAACGATGATAATATCATGTTGATTTACACATGCACTTGTGTTTATGTTGCAGGGTGATGTAGTGCAGGAGAGCCAAACGGATAAGCCATTAAGGGAAATAAGGGAAGAACTTGCTTCATTTGAGTCGAGATATGAGGGCCATAGATACTCTACGCGAGGCCTTCTTGTTGGTGGACGTAATCCAGCGCTTAGGAATTCAAGGACATTTTAACGACCATATCAATGGGATTCTGCATTCAACATACAGGTCAGATGACGAACTCTTGGAACACTTTTTTTTTTTTAATGGGCTTCACTCATTAATTAATTCTATAAAAGTCAAAAGGTAAAAATGTTTAACCGTAAAGAAGGGTCATGGAAGGCCCTAATCCACCTGATAAAAGCGTGGATCCGTTAAAGACTAAATTTAGGATTGGTTCCATCCAGGGGTTGCAATAGATCAAGTTATTTCTGGTTTTGGTCAGTTGAGCAATGTCGACAGGATCAACCAAAACCCTGCTCATTTTATTAAGCAAGTTGAAAATGTTAACTTAAATTTCAACTTGGAAGTTAAATGGGTTTAAGTTGTACCCCTGGGGTCATTTGTTTGCACTAATTGATTTACATATGTTGAATATGCGTAAATGATTTACACAGTAAATGAAGTGTAAATGAGGCTATTTTCATTATTGTTCTCAAGCAAATTTTACTAATCCCATTAATAAATGCCTTGGATATGACTATAAGTTGAGTCTATTCTTTATATTGAACATGCCAACAGCCAACCCAACTGAAGCCAACGAGTTACAGTGCAACCTGCCTAGGGGTGGAACGACAGGGCTCGTATGGCCATGGGTTCCCCCTAAATTGAAAACCCCACCCCCCACTCCTTTTGATAAAATAAAATTCCCATATCCTGATTCGACCGCTAAACCCGCCAACTGATCAGCTTGAACTCAACCCATATTAATTAAGGTTTTGCATTGACCCTCTCAACTTCAAGGTTAGAATTCGACTGACAATTAACAAATGAGTCACACCCGGGCTAAGCCAATACATACTGGCTTAGGAATGTAGTTGGTGAATGCCGAGAGTTGACTCAACACCGACAGCAACTTATTAATCAAGTCAGAAACACCAACCAAAGCCAATCCAAAAAATAAATAGGGTCAATTGAAACCTAAGCTACCAAGTCAGGTTAGGAATTACCAGCACCTATAAAAAGTTTAGTTTTATGAGTTGAGATACGTTTGTGTCATGTCTTAAATATATATTTTGAAGTCAGACAATGAAACGTATTGATAGGTGGGATGCTTCTTTACTTGATGACCTACCACTACAGAAGGTAGTATACATGGCCCTATACAACACTATTGTCGAATTGGCAGCTGATTCAAGCAAAGTCCAGGGTCGTGATCCCCTCTTCTTCTACAAGAACCTGGTAAGTTTGCCTTTAGGAAAGAATAAGAACCTCACACATTTATGCAATTTTCCTGTCCATAAGAAATGATTGATGAAAGTCATCGACATTATGAATGTTGAACAAATAAATTATAACTGCCCTATGAATTGAAGGTTCCAGTATATAGGTGACCGCAATGTGCACTGTGTCCAAGGCAAAAAATTGGATTAATGCTATCCCCATGCTATTGTAACAAATATCTCAGTTGGGAATATATTGACTATTGGATTGGAGTCATTTCTTCTCCCTGTGATCTCACGTAAATGCCGGAGTGAAGAAAACTTCATCCAGTCTCTGATATAATTGAATGAGTAATACCTGGACCAGCTTCAACTCACAGAAGGCTTGTCTTTGGTCTGACACGACAAGAATTAGGCCATCCACTTTGGTTACTTTTTTGCTAATGGCATTTCACATTTGTGACTGCATACCAACTTCAGCAAATGCACAGTGAATGTATTGAGGTGGCTATTGATAGTTCCCAACATGTGGGGCAACTTTTCAATCTAGACCATTGATTTGATAGGAAAAGGCCAGGAAGAGAGACTCCCTCCATTCTCAGACTCTTCTTCCTGACCCAGTTCTGCTTCTTTCACTATCTACTTGCCAAGAGGCCCAAGAATTCGTTGCCCTTGATTACCCATCCACTGGTTCCCAGATGTACACATTCTATAGGTTTGCAGAGATGGAAGGCTCTAAAATTTTTTCCCTATAATCCCCAGCTAATTATTGGGTTGCTGAGTTAATGACCAATGACATTTTAAAATGCATAGGCAAAGATTCACAATTCATGCACTAGATTCGCAATTCATGCACCTAGTGTGTCATTTCGCAACTTTCAAAGTATGAAGATAGTACGGGAGAGATGGCTTCTTCCATTAGTTGCTACATGAAGGATAATCTCCATTGCATCCAAGGGGAAGCCATTACCTTTGCTAGACGTTACATCAAGTCATCTAATCAAGAGGTGGTGTTGGAGCTTTTCCAGTTAAGAGAATTCGTGCCTGAATGCTGCGGTCGAGCAGTTTTCAATTATGCAAGAGCTACGAGTTATACTTACAAGAGAGCTGATGCGTTCACAGTGTCTCTGATGGAGAATATGAAAGGCTTTTATGGGATTATTACTATAATCCCCTAGGAAATGCCTAGAACTATATGTAGCATGTACACGTGTGCTAATAATGGCTTGATCTCAAGATATAAACAATATAGGGTGGTCTAAAATGGAGACTAAAGGTGAATTTAACAAAAATGAACATCAAATAATATTTTCTTCTAAGGAAATAGAATTAAAAGAAGATATTATTTGATGCTCGTTTTTTAAAATTCACATTTGATCTTCATGTTTAACCACCCTATATATTCAATTCTTATATATTTTAATGCAAACAAATATGGCCAGTGCTCAATAAGGAAATTGATTCAGTGAATGGTGTACCAATAAGGGAATTGATTTGGTGTAGGCGCAAATCAGTAAGGGAATTGAATGGTGTATTTTCTTTTCTCTTTACCAAAAAAGAAAAAGACCGACTTTCTAAATTCTCCAAATGACAAAAAGGATACCTTGAAACTCCAGAGAACACATCTGCAGTTGAGGCCTTTTCATGCTTCACACAGCTATCCAATGAACATATAAAGACCCCTCAGAAACGTCAGCCTCGAGAGAAACTAGCGTCCACGGCCAACATGAATTTTCATCATCTTCACCATCATCACTTAGGAAGGTTTTGACTGCAAATGTCGGGCCCATCTTTCATGCTGATCATCGGGTTAAGGTGGAGATTGGAAGCCCATAATTTGGACTGATAGTATATACAAAATTAGCACGCTCTAGTTTAAGCAAATGTTGCAGATGTTGGATCCAGTTAACTTGTCCTCTAAAGTGTCTATACAACCATTTAACTTTGTGGCACTAAGAAGGATGCAATATTTTACCCAAAAATGATAGTTGCAGTAACTGGATACTGAAAATTCTTTATCCACCTTTAATTGATGTAAATAACTTTAAGCCGCACCCTTAAACATTGATAAGCACGCATCAAGATAGACACCACGAAAGTTTGCAAGTCCTCACATTTCTGACAAAATATTCCTCTATCATCTATCCTTATCTTGTTTGTTTGCATCATAGGAGTACAGCAGGGTCAAACTGTGAATAAAGTTAAAAGAAAAGGGGTTAAAAGTAACAAGCACTACAGGGTAAAATTCAATAACTTGGGAAGAGTAAATTAAAGTGGGCTACAACCCTGCTTTATGTCACTTTTTTAAGCAAACAGATCATGACCATATACACGACTGATCTCTCTCAAACACGCACTCCATTGTGCAGCAAACACAAACACACACACACGAGAGAGAGAGAGAGAGAGATGCAAGTTTACACTTGAATTGAAATTGACTAAAAGATACATTTCACTCAAAAGAGCTTCTCAGGCTCTCGTGTATATATATATATATATATATATATATTCAAGTCACCCTTCTTTACCAACGCAACAGTTGGAAGCATCAAAACCACTACACAATCAAATCTCCCTCACTGTTTCCACATTAAAGTATTAGCAAAATACGCTAGGCAACCATCACCAAACTCCGGATGGCCTAAACCAGCCTCACAACTAGTAAAACAGTTAGATGAAGATGAGGCAAATCAGGATTTATCACCCCATTGGAAGAACCGAACCTGCATGTTCTCTTTTTCCCTTTCTTGAAATAAATACAGAGAAGACGAATCACCCGGAAATTAAGGTGCATATGAACATCCACGGAGAGCTAAGTAGTTGAGTGATATGATCTCTTTTTGCTCGTTCAGCTCTCATTGTGTAAGAGAAATACATCAAGAGCGAAGACTCAAGGAGATGACTTAAAGTCAAATTGGAGATTATTGAAGCTGTTCACTGTTCCAAGTCCACCCAATAGCCGGCTCCCCAAATCCTGTGGCTGATGATTCAAGGTTGGATCCTGAGTCATTGAAGGCATACTGCCGACCCTTCCATTCAAGGTCATGGAGTTATTGGCCATCAAAGTTCTGATCCCGCTAGCTGTAGCCGGCTGCCCGAGTCCACTCATATTGCCATAGCCCACACCATTTATACCAGAACCGTTGGCTATGCCATTCCCAATTAAGCAGTTTCCACCATTCAGCGCTGCATTACCTGCCTGCGTGATTCCACTGATGTTTTTCATATCATTCCCTAAAGAACTGACACCCACAATGTTACCCCCTCCATTTAGGTGAGACGTCATCATCATTTCATGTAAGATCTGTTGGACAGAACTCTGAGAGTCATTTGGATCAACTTCGCCAGACTGAGATGCCTGCTGTATGGGAATATTTGCAGATGAGTTCACAGAGTTCAAATGCACAGCAGCTCCGGATGACAAGGGGTTGTGAGAAGTTTGTGGGGGATTATTATTTGCAGCAGATAATGTTGGTGACGGGAAAGGGGAAGATGGGTTGGGCTGTGGCTGTGGAGGAAGTGAAGTAGATGAGCTGGCTGAAGGGATCTGGCCTGTGTTCCCGCCATAAGGACTGTTTGCATTGCTCATAGGGTTTTCCTGCCTGGAATTCATCGAGTTTTGGTGGAGAAGCCCAGCAATTGTACTGGCAGAAGTGGATGCCGATGGAGCATTGAGCGAGTTATTTGCACTAACTACACCATTTCCAGCAGCAAGTTGCACAACCTGCTGGACAGAATTCTGATCGTTTGAGTTCTGTGTCATTGTATGATCCTCAGATGGCTGTCCCTGACCATGCTGTTGAGCAGATGAAGTAGCTGTCCTTCGAGGGAAATTGATCAAGCTTGCTGAACAAGAAACAAAAGTCTCTATTTACTCGTTAAGAATGAAACAAAAATCAATTAACCGAATAAAAAGAATATCAACAAGCAAGCATAATTTCCTTCTACCCTAAGGGCATGTTTGGAAGAGGGGTAGGGTAAAATAAGGTAGAATAAACCTAAGATCAAGAAAGAATAATATATGATTACGTAATGATGACTTTTTGTTTTTAGTTGTTTGATATGAAATCTTTTTGACTTTTTGTATAAAAAGTAGAGATTTTTTTGTAGTTTAGTGATAACTTTTTGACTTTTTTTGAAAAAAGATGAGGGAAATTTGAATTTTAAAAAAAAGGGAGGAAATTTAAATTTTCAAAATTTAACTTTAGTCTACTTTATCCTACCCCTTTGCCAAACATGCCCTAAAAGAAGTATTGAAAGATGAATTCCATCTATTAAATAGTGAATAGTTATCATCATTGGCAGTTGCAACAGTTCATTATCAGGTTCCACCTTATATGCTGGCGTAGTAGGGGTTTTTTCTCCCCCTTTGGTTAGTAACGTATGACTTGAACCCACATTCAAGGTTGCAACAGTGAGC
Source organism: Sextonia rubra (assembly GCA_037013555.1). Taxonomy (NCBI): domain Eukaryota; kingdom Viridiplantae; phylum Streptophyta; class Magnoliopsida; order Laurales; family Lauraceae; genus Sextonia; species Sextonia rubra. Next base: position 54,708,075 of record JASUAD010000013.1, on the reverse strand, counting down.
ACCTTCCACTAGATTAGCAATATCTGAAACATAGAAATGTCCAAAGAAAGAGAAGTGATGCTTACCCATAGGTCCAGTCCCTGTTTCTCGACTATAATCAATCAAATCTTTCATGCTGTTAACAACCTCCGATATCTGAATTAGAAATAAATCCCACATAATCAGCCACAGACAACAACAATACAACCATAATATGAAGCCACTAAGCATCTGCTAGAAGTCTTCATAATTGACCCACGAGGTGAGTAACTGACTTGTACAATATATCTCAATTAAGGGCATTCTATGATCCTCGACCCAGGGTTTGGCAGTATCCCTGACTCTTGAATTGCGAAAACAAGACCCACAGTTTGTTGAGCCAAATAGTAGACAGACCATACCTAAAAATGTAACCCATGAAATACCCTTGACCTTTAATTGACAACATTCAATTGCCTTTCAGAACTGCAATACAACACAGAAAATGATATGGCCAAGAACTTTCAACATGGGTCCCAAAGTAGGGCCCATCAGGAAAATGGGCTGGATCACCTACACATGGAACCCACACTACAAATGTAAGCTTAAGCTCACTTACAATACCTCCAGTCAAGGACCCATGATTCCTCCTCAATATAAAGTATAACTAAAACATCTAAACAGAAGAAAATTACCAGGAACAGGAAGACAGAAGAAATTTACCAGGAACAGGAAGAGTAAAATATTTATAAAAAAAAATCACTTCAGAGGGAATAATACCGAGGATGAAGGAAAGGCAAGTAAAAATATTTTTGTTCCCCAAACAACCAGGTCCTCGAAAATATTTACAAAAACCAACGTAATAATTTTTTTTTCTTGTTTTGTTACGTCTTTACCCTTTCACAGCTAACATTAGCTGTTGCATTTACAAAATTTTACCACCGCTAGATTTTTCTTTTTCCTTTTATTTTTTCAGAATGGTTTAAAGCTGCCATACATATTAGCTGAAATGCATGCATTAGCATTGTGGCTGTAATTGCCATCATTTTCACTAGCAGCCAAAGGAAAATATATATACACATATACATGCGTGTGTAAACAGGGAAAGAATAATTTTTGTCAACTTTTGGAGTCCTATTGATATTGGATTTTTCTAAGAATATGTAGGTATCAGAAAATAACCAATCAATACCAAAACACATATGCAGGCTTTAGGTGCTGAACTAAAAGTTAAAAAAAGTGGGTATTTCCAAACGATAATTAAGTAAATTTGGAGATATAAATGTGGAATAGATCTCTCAAGTTTTGGAAACACATTTAGTATGAAGAGTTTCTCACTTTCTTTTTTTCACAATGATGGTATGAACAGTTCATATTGAAAGCCATAGTATAGAGCAGACTACCTGAAGGCAACGCACATATCTCTTCGTATATCCTAAATCATTTACCAATGGCACCTCCAGTGTTTTTGCCAATTGACGAGCAGAAGCTACAAACCTGGAGTACAAAGGCAAACATATGTCAACTGAGACTGATCAATGCAAAAGTTGGTGGGGGAAAACAACCCTAAGATCCAAACACGTCCTCGTATAACAAGAATTCAAAATAACAGAGTGGTTATGGAATGATGCAAAGCCCAACATATTATATATGTGTATCTACCTCTCTATATTTGTGCACCATTTTGTAGTTCAATTCCATTTTGTGGGCCACCTGGATGCCTGACAACCAAGGTGAGGTGGTGGAAAGATATGATTAAGACAAGAGGATGTACAAAATATCAGCCCCATCGCATCATCCTAACCCCTTGATTTTATTATTATTATTATTTTTACAGCAGTGTCTTTTGCATTTTCAATCCTACAGTAACAGTAGGATGTGTCAAATTGGATGAGTACCAATTCATGGGGGGTAGTGAGTATGAAAGTGTAACATGATCATTACAAAATCAAATTTAAAGTAGAGGGTCAAGTATAAATTTTATTCTAATTTAGAACATTGTATCTAGTGCAAGCATGAATTCAATTTACAGCAAGTTCAACCAGTTTCATAAAGCTCCACAAATGGCCTCAGCCAACTTTAAAAGAAGAGTGACTTACATATTACAATTAGTTTGTAACTCTTGAGTAGACAGATTGGATGATGCATTCTGAGTAGCAGCCTGGTATTTTTGAGCCACTGCCCCAAGCTGACTAACCTGCAAGTGCAGAAGAAAGACAACACTCAATGATCTGGAACTGTCATACCTCCACATCCATCACAAGAATCCAAAACACCACCTCACAAAATAGAACACTCATCATAACTTAGTAAGGCCAACAAGAACAAGATTACACCATTATGAATTTTTTTCGCAAATCATGAATTCAGGAAAAAGAGTTTCAGCTGATTGCCGAAGCATTTATAGGTGACCATTCAAAAAAGGGAAAAAAAGGAATCAAATGCCGACCCATCATGCATCACAACCAACAAAAATTTCTCAGAAACAGAGGTGGTTTGATATGGATTTTCCATTTATCAGTCAGATGGAGTCTGACTTGTAATTTGTACTTGCCAGTAAATAACGAAGTTAACTAACAATGATAAGAAAATCAAAAGGTAATAGAAGTAGAACAAAATAAAGAGTAAAGTGTTTAGGAGGCAAATGCAAACAATTAGACATGATACGAAAAGGTTGGATCAGCTCACAAATTTGTGATAACGGCATTGTAAAAGATGAAAGAAGTGAATAAATATAAAAAAATATTTAAATGCATCTCCATTTAGTACCCCAATTACGTCTTCTTTTCTTTATTTATTTTTTTAGATTTTGCAGCATATTGTTAATTTATAGGTTACAGGGTAATTCAGTTATAAACTTCCACGTACTCCTCTTTTTCTCCAGCACCACAGTGAAGAACTTCCAATGCATTACATTGACCTCCTGCTTGTTGAAAGAAGCCTCCTTTAGGCCATCATTATTAAAATTAACAAGCACTTGGCTACTTGGAAGTGACAAGTTGATTTTTTGAAAGACGTAAACACTCTAGAAAAGCCACCTCATTTCAGCTTCTGGTCTACTATATGTTAGCATTCAAAGATGCAAAAGTCAAAAAATAGATTTAAAATAAAAAAATGCATAGAGATCTTGGGGGAGGGTAGTGGTGAAACCCAGTCCACCACCTCCTAACTGGATTGATGTGTACAATTTAAATGAGAATGAGGAGGCTCCAATGTTGGCAGCTTATGGTATAGAAAGAAAGTCATTCGCAACAGGCACTGTTTACGCTTACTCACATTTGTTTGCAAGCATTGAAAAATGTATATAACATTTTCATTGACACAGACACCTCCATGGTTAGAATGGTACCAGTACAGAATCCACCTGGGACAGGTTGCAATATCAAACCCCATCGTCAATTCCTATTTTTTGCAACTACTGTCAGGCCCAAAATTTTCATCCACACCATTGGAATTTATATCAACTAATTAAACCCCAAAATGCTAAGTTTCTTGTCTTAAATAGTCACTGATTTTGAAATATATAGAAATTTTACACATGTAATCTTAACTATTCAATGTTTACTCATGCAAAAAAGATGCTTCCAAACAAACATCGTAATCTGTTTCCCATATGTAAGTTTTACACATAAAATTCACAAATGAAAATTTTACATATGTAATGATATCCCACACAAAAAGGCGAATGGCCCCTTAAAAATTTTATCCATACAATACATCATACATAGCGCCATTTTCTGATTACCTGTATGTGTACCCAGGCATTAAATCAGGGAAAACTAAATGATACAAAACTGAAAAGAAGGCTGTTACATAGATAATTAGTAAAGAGAGTGATTCTTAATACTCTACAACCCAGAAGAGTCTTTCCCCACTACTTCATTAAAGGTCTTTACTGGTCTCCTCTTTCTCCTAGTTCCTTAAACATTTACTCATACAATACATCATACATAATGCTGGTTTCTGATTTTCTGTGTGCATGCCCAAACGTTAAATTGGGGATATATATATATATTTTTTGAATGGTTAATTAAAAGTTGAAAACTAAGGTTGCGACAGAGATAGCTAGTAAAATGAGAGCAATAAATAACATAAATTACAAGAGTCTAACAGTTAATTAAAATAAATATGGAAAATAATTTGAATTTTAGAAACTATGACTGAACACAATTAACAACAATAATATTTTGCCAGAGTAATGGGGCAACATCTAATCATGACTCAAAACAGAACATAAAGAACCAACATCCCCAATGACAGTGGAACATTTTAACAGATTACCTGAGGTATTATCAATCTCCGAGGGATAAGCTCCTCATGACGCCTGGCACAGAACTCCCAGGAACAAATCTATAAATAAGTGAAGTACAAAATCGTAAGATTGAATAGATTTTGTTTAGAAGGGATTTTTTTTTTAGAATGGTGCTTCCGTTTAGAAGTTATTTAGAGAATATCTAACCTTTAGATCTGGAGAAAAAACAATTCTAAGATGGCCCTCACGCACAACACGCAATTGATCGAACACACTTTCCTGGATTGCTTTTGCATAATCCAGGACAATTTGACCTGATGCGTTCTGATATTCACAGGGCATATCAACATAAAGAAGTTCTTCCAATGTACCACTGTCATATTTGATTTTGCATAGCCTGGGTAAAACCTCAACAGTTGTTTCTGAAAGCATAATAAGCTAAGTTCAGATATGATAAAAGATGGCTCTAAAATTGTAAGAGTTCAAGCAATGTAAATCAGGATTAGATGGCAGAAAAAAAATAATAGAAATCATGATGAAAACCCTTCAAAAAAGGAAAGGAAAACTATCTTGAAGAACAAAAACATATGCATACATACCAAAACCACGCCCAGGCTTCCGGTTGCATATTTCACAGTGCCAAACATCCTACAAAATTGCAATGAAATAAAGAAATTTGAATTCCAATAGCATGTTTAGCCAAAAATGAATAAAACCAGTACCCATCTGAGGGACAAACTTATGCAAAGCATAAATCCAGATCAAATTATCAGGAGATATGAAGCATATCAAGGATCAACAAAGATGGCCCACCATATAATTAATTTGACTGGTGGCAATATCATCTAATATTATGTTGCCTGGGTTTGAACCTCCTCCTTTAACAAGATAACAAGCCTCTAACATGCAATCAACAAGATGGGTGATAATGCAGTTTTTAGCAGCAACAGACCTGAGGAAAAACACCAGTAGTTTGCCTGCCAGTGCCACTACCATACAGAGAAACGCACCATCTCTTCTTGGCATGGGGAGCAAAGTACTCAGCAACAAATTTCTTCCAAAATTCAATACTGTTATCCTGCACAAAAGACAGAAGATATAGATACATTAGTAGCCCATCACAACCTTATATAAAATTCCATATCAAGATTGAGAAAACTTACAGGTGGCCTGTGTTGCTGGTGATACATGTAGTGCGTCAAACGACGAGCACAAGTTCCAGGTTCATAAGCTGGTTTAATAGCAGGTCTCATGGGTAAACTCTGCTGAAATTGTTGTTGTAATTGTGCCCGTTGTTGAGGAAGTGATTTTAACATTTGCAGCTGCTGCTGCTGTCGTTGCTGAATCTGCAACACGTGCTGTTGACGCAAGAAATTCATCTGAGCTGCAGCCGTCTGAGAATTCTGCCTGGACATCTGCAGCAATTGTTGCTGTTGCTGTTGCTGTTGCTGCTGTTGTTGCTGCAGAAGGAGTGACTGCTCAGAGTGTTGGGGCTCCGTTTTGACTGGAACTAGAGCTCTCAAAGGCTGAAGTTGTTGAGGCTCCATTTTCACTGGTGAAAACGATTGCACCTGTTGTTGCTGCTGCTGCTGGGGGACATTTTGCTCCATTTTCACTTGTTGAGGCTCCATCATCTGAGGCTCCATTTTCACAGAAACCACATGGTTTAACCCTCCGCGAAGTGGTTGATATTGTTGCTGCAGCTGCTGCTGACTATTTGGAGGAGGGAGTGGTTGCAATGACTGCTGACCACGTTGGAAGCCATGTGCCTCAAGCTGTGCAGGTTGCTGCTGCTGCTGATCTGAAACCATTTGATTCCTGGAAGGATTCGGAAATTGCTGCCCTGAAGTTTGACCAGTAGAACCTGGATTCCCCGTGCTTGACGACACAAACGACACAGACGCAGGTGTAAAACTCATGCTATTGCCTACTCCAGAAAGTGGATCGGACTCGGCACCCATGTCCATACCTCCATGAAGGCTCGTGGAACCAGAAATCCCAGAATTCGACCCACCACTCCCAAAAGACTGATTTAAAAGGGATGATATATTGGGCATGTTTCCGAGAAAGCTCATATTGGTGTATTGAGAACGCGGTGAGATTAGTGAAGGGAATGCAGGCTGTTGTGACGCGACCGAACCACCTTGAGTTCCCAAAATCCCAGAGTTATTTCGGAGGAGAGAAGGCTGAATGTTCTGCGCACCACCAACAGGCGTGGGAGGCCCTGAGGGCACCATCTTCTGGGAATTAAAATTCAACCTAAGTATGAACCTCAAAATCTCTAAACCTAACTACGATGGCATCAACTACCCTACAACATCCACTTGAGCAAACAACTCAGCCCAGCAGGCATTTCAGCATTCCACCCACAGCTTGAAACACCACCTGAAGCTGAATTCAGTGAAGACGCCTTCCACCTAAACGCACGATGGCGAGTACCGAAAACGCGACTAAGAACAAAGAGAACTACAACAAGGCGAGAAACACTACTCTTGAACATCCTAAAAAGCTAAAACTCCACCACTTCTGAAAGAAGAATCTTCCTACTTCCAATTCCAAAAAAATAAGAAAAGAAAAAATTAAGAATCCTCTTAACACAATTCCACCATCAAATACAATCCCAGAGGTCCAAACGGCCAAACAAAATAAAATCACCAACAATCCCTCATCCCAAAAGCCACTCTCATCATAACACCTTGTACATATACCGATCGAATCTCATCCGTAGAATCAGCTCAAACACCAAACGAATCAAGCCGAAAAATGCAATCTTTTCCCCCAAATCACTTCCCTTAATCGATTACTATCACACACACACACACACACACACACACACACACACACACACACACTCTCTCTCTCTCTCTCTCTCTCTCTCTCTCTGAGTCTCTCAAAACAAGGCGCACTGGCGATCAAACCATCGTCTCAACTGTTCCTATATGCAAAAGAAAAGGCAAGAAAACATCGATTAACCCTAATTGGACAAGAACGTTAACCAAATCATCAAAATCAACATTTCTCAGCTTCAAAGGAGTGAAATTTCTGGACTCTACAGCTTCAAAGCAAAGACAAATCGCGATTCAGAGGGCTTACCAGCATTTGATCGGGAGAGGGAACGAAGAATCCTTATAAAAAAAAAACCTCTTCTCTTCCTTTTTCTTTCCTTGCAAGTTCCTGAGCTGCTTCGGATATTGCAATTGCAGATTCTAGGGTTCTCTTGCTGTTTGCTCGAAGAAAAATCGCTGCTTTCGTCTTCTGAAGATGAGACTTCGTCTTCCTCTTCTTCGTCGGCTCGCTGTTCTTGAGGACGTCAAATTTTATTAGATTGGATTGAATTCTTTCTATCATTCTCCTCCTCTTTTTCTCTCTCCTCTCTCTCTCTCTCTCTCTCTTCCAAATAAGTCAAATCTTCTTCTGCACATTATTCATGGATCCATGGCCCATGCATGCATGGCCCATCCATGTCATGCATCATCCATCCCTGGCCTCAGGCCCTCAACCACTTCAAGACTCTCTCTCCTATGTCAGTGTCTTCTTCTACCCTATAAACATGGAGATGGAGCCGAGAGCACTTGCGCGTGTGGCTCCACTTTCCTGAATCCACACTTCTGGAATGGACATTTTAGTGAATTCAGAGTAGATCTGATCGAGTGGATCGGTTTGATTGTGGTTCGAAAAGTGGGACCCATATGTGAAGCTTTTGTCTTTTGTGAAGCTTTTTGTCTATTGTGATGTCCTTAGCTTTTCATATGCAGCGTGGAATAATGTATGATGGCGCTGAAGATGTGAGGATAAATGCCTGGACTTATGATGGGTGGTGAATGGAGGATAATGCATGGTTTTCAGGATTTTATCTCCTTGGGACTTTTGTATAGTGGATAGAAAATGCTATGGAGGATTAAAATAGGCATAGGTAACTAGATGATATCATTAGTGAAGAGGGGTATGTTTTTTTAGGGGTGTTTTGAAAGTTCATCCTAAGTGAAATTTTTACGTTACAATTGAATTAATAATGGCGAAACAATAAAAAAACTCACAAATAAATCAATTACACACTACAAAAAAAAAAGGTATGCAGATTTTTACTTGAAAAACTCTCCGCTAAAAAAACTATGAATCCTTCGCAGACTAACAAAAAATCAAGCACTCATAATGAATAGTTACAAGATATACTCACAATCCATTTTCATGTCTTCCTGACCTAAAAATCGTAGTTCTTCTTGCATAATTCCCTATTGCAACCACTATCCATCACCATTTAATATTCTCTGTTCCTGATCCGATCACTTTAAATTCACAAAGTGTACAATCTTCTACGAAAAAAGACAATTTTCTATAAGACAATAAAAGCTTATCAAGTACTCAAAGCTTCAGCACGATCTCTTCAGTGGATACTTTAAAAGAGTAATGGTCTCTCAAGTAGGTTTTTTGTCTTCAAAATAATGATAGAGGTGCCTTAGGGTTGAGAAAAAACTCCTATATATAGCCCTAATTTTTTACCCTTATATAACCCAAAATTTTTAGTCTTAAAGTTTTTGTAGAACACAAAATAATAGTGTTCGCATAAAAAAGAGATAATTCTAAATCAAGTCATGGGGTTTTCTTTGCCATCTACTCGAGACATGTTAGCATTTGCTCGAGCGCGTGAAATAAACATTCAGCTATTGTCATTCAACGTAATTCATATCACATCCGCTTAAGCTCATACAACCTCGGCTTGAATGACACGCTGGCTTATGTCTTTGCCCGCTTAAGCGTGTGTTCAAGTCCAGTCGAGCGCCCATAAAAGTTCAATCTGATTTTTCACTTAAGCTCTTCTGGTGACACAAACCATAGTCCTTTCTAAAAGAAATACAAAATACAACTGAATTGACTTAGAGTTTTATTCAACCCATTAATTAGCCAATTACAAAAATTCGTAAATTTTTAATAAAAACATTAAGGAGGCATCTATTTGTGCAACATAGGCTCTATTGAAAAAAACTGATTGACAAAACTTTAGATTTTTTGACACCTTATTCGTTATGTTTGGTGCTGATCAACAGAAGTGTGGCCATTACCAAATGCGCCCTAAAACTTTGTCACACTTCTATAGGAGTTGGGTTCCTCCATCCTTAATTTGATCATGCATCCAATTCTTATTTATTTAAACTCGTAAACGGCATACCCGATCTAGAGAAAAACAACTATTAGTTGCGTGCACCCAATTTAAGAAATGCAGCTGGGATTTAACTCTTCAAACTTTAGTGAATAACAGAGTCTGTAGATGGAAGTTTTACACAGGTGTCAAATCTTTTCGTAATAGCAGAACTTGATGGCTTCTGGTTCTTCTTAGACCCACATAGTATATGATTTTAAAATTAAAAAGAAAGCAGGTGAATGGGCCTTGAATCGGTCATTGCGTGACAACTTCTTTTGAAACTGTCTGCCTTCTTGTATTCTCCTGCATAGCATACTGGGGTTTCAAGACACCTTGATGTGGGCCACCTGATTCCAAGCCTGGCATTAGGGTTCTTTCATCATGGGTGCCTCCAGTCCTGTTATTTATCAAGTGAAATTTGTCTCAACACCAATGCATAAGGATCTCCAATTTTGGGCATAAAAGTCCACGTTTATACATATATATATTTATTTATTTATAAAAGTGAGAACTATTTTTCATAATGTTAATGTAAGAATTATTGGTGGGGCCCACCTAACAACTCATCCAACCCATGCACAAACAGGGACCCTCCCTCTATAGTTACTAATCTCAAGGTTTAACATCCATTTGAATGGATTTGACAATTGGAAAGATGGTTGAATTTTTTATTTATTTATGTATAAAGCCATTAAACTTGTGGGCAGAAATGAAGCCGTAAGACTTGTGTATATTTATATACACACCTTTATAATGTGAAAATCCTCAAAAAAACATTATAAAAAACTGCATAGTCAAACCTTCTAGCGGAAGCTAATGTATGATATATTCCATATGGGGGTTCTAAACGGGTTGGCTTTGGTCTAGGTCCACGGTGGCACCAGAACTAAAATTGTTAATGAGAAGAGAGACCCAGAAGTGAAATCATTAATAAGAATATAGATGCAGAACTGAAACCGGTTCAATGTATGAGGGGAGTTCAAGTTTGGTTCCGGATTTGTATAGGAAATGTTTTGGAAAAAAATTTGAAAACTGAGGTCATATGTCAAGTCTCGGTTCCACGGACTGGAACTAAGATAGATTCAAGCCCGAACTATTTAGATCACGAATCCAAACATAGGATTCAAACTTTAATCCATTTACCTATCAGTATCTAAATAAGGATCCAAATTTGATTATCAATGAGTGAGAGCCCCCGGATATTTGGATAATTAGAAACCCAATTACAACACTAATTCCTCATGGTCAATATTCTTTAAAGAATACAAGATATCTATCATAATAAAGCATAAATAGACCCTTCTATTTCAGCAACAAGAAGTCCAAGACGATGACACTACTGATCTTTCAGAAGATTTTACATAAATCTTTGATTTCATTCCGGACCATGATTCAAATGTTCATTTTACTTGGTTTAGATTAATCCATCTAGATGATTAAATGGGATCAGAAAGGCAACCCAGTCTCATTTCTCGACCTATGAGCCCGTTTGGGTTTTAGCTTAAACTAGGTAAGAGGTTCACACCTGATAAGGCAGCTGGAGGCGGAAGTAACTATATTTACTTAGCATTGAAGGGCATCTTTACGTTTTCAAACTACCAGTTAATTCCAGTTAATCTCTTTCATCATTTTCTCCCTTTTTATCATGTGTAGTGATATCTAGTTCCACTTAGGACTACCGTTGTTGGTGAGTCGAGTTTGGCTACGCTGAGGCATGATCAGGCCCTTCCTGACTTTAAAACGACTCAAGGCCGACATAGGTTATAAATGTCAAGCCCAAGCTTACCCGTTTAGTCAATCTAGAGAGCCAATTGCGCTTTTTATAAGTTGTAGGGTCTTTCTAGACTTCGTTTGGACACACTGTTACTATTTACATGCACTCTTTATTTGGGCAGGGCTTGCTTAATCCAAGTCCACCAAAGTAGACCAGGCAATGGGCTGTTGGATCAACTAGGATTTTCTTAATTTAAAACATTTGAATGTGTAGGTCTTGAATCAAGGGGCTAAGATAATCTGATGGGCCTCAAACTTTGTAGAAAGTTAATGCCCATTAAGGGCTTTCCATCCAGAGCTCTCTATCCTTAGATGGCCCCAATAGTGAGATGCACATGGGCGTGCACCATCAACGTGTGCAAGGGATTGGGACTGGGACTGGGACTGTTTGGCTTTAATTGACTATCCTATGTGGTAAATCTTTTATCATTACATCACATAACTCTTACCATGAAAGTGATGCGAAGGGAAGCCTACATTTAAGAAATATGAAAAAGATAAAAGGGTTATATTAGAAGTACAAAAATTTAAAGTTTTTTCCTTTTTTAAAACAAAAGTCAAAAAATAATATTTTCAAACTACTAAATAATAAAAGATTATTTACTTTTTATATTTAAAAAATCAGAAGCAATTCCTTTACAAGTCATTAAAGACAAATAATAATAATAATAATAATAATCACATTATAATTAAATCCTCCTCATATTTTATTTCTTTCGATCTGAGGTTCAACTTTGAATTTACTTCTATAAGTGAATTACCAAACTGGCCTTGGACTCGTTTGGGGTAATTAACTTTGCAAGTGAATGGGCATTTCTGATGTTTCTCCCATCAAGTTCCACAAAACACAATTTTCTGGTCCTATCCTTTTGATGTATTATTTTCCGTTACATTTGGTGTGACAAGAGATGATTTCTGGTTCCGTGCTTTCTTTGTGTAGTGATTTCCGCCACTTTCCCAATAGGAATCGGGGACTGATAAAAATAGCACTTTATGCATAAAAAATGCTACATTCAAAGTGCGGATAAGTAGCATCCACCGGGCAAGTTCTTTTCCATGGAGTCGGTGCTACACCAACACCCCCCATACTGAATGCTTGGGCTTGCATTACGTTGTTGAGCCAATTGATTGTTCACCTTTACAAGTCATTATTAATTTTTTTTATTGGTAACAGAAAATTTATTAAAGAAAAAGAGGGAACAAGTACATGAAAATGAAGAAAAAAAAGAAACAAAGTACAAAAGAAATATAAGAGCATTATACCCCAAATAACTCAACCACCTACACCCTCCCAGAGAAAAACTTTATTAACACTTTGCTTAACTAAAACGTTAGCCATGGAATTAGCTAATTCATTGAGATAAGAGTAAATATTAACTTATAAAATGTATCTTTTCTAGTAATAATAAGTGTAGGGTAAAATTTTCCTTTTATTAACAATAGCTATTACATATACCACCTCTATATTCTTTTATTTTGTTATTTATATTATTTTTTATTGTCTTCAATATTTTTCCAACAATATCTCATTAAAAACTACAAATTTCAAAATATCTAGATAGTTTTCAATGACAAAATATCCTTTCTAAGAGTTGGTGGAATGGTGTAACATAGAGATTTGCTCAACATACCTTTTTTTCAAAACTGCCCCCCCACAAATTACAAAAATATAAAAGGAAAATGATCTTATGAAAACTTGCTCTCACCACTTTTTGTAAGAAGTTTAGGTGGGGCTTATATATCACCCAATCCAAATCTCATAATATAATGATAGTCGCACGCCCTAAATTTCAGTCAAATCCAAATTTACTAAACTATTAGATCGACTGTGCACCAATTCAAATGGACTAGATTTGTGAGCTTTGAATAAAGAGGTTAGAGACATGTGATTGAGGCCAAATTTGATACTTGAGGTAGTCCCACATAAATCTTTCCATTTCTCCTGTTCCCATCCCCAAATGAGACTAATAAGTAGAGCCCATAAAAAATTCTTATGATAGGTGTGTGAAAACACTTCTCATAAAATTAAAGGCCAATATAAAAATAGCATTGGTATATTAGCACCCCTTGATCTAAAGGTTGCTTTTATTAACAATAGCGATTATATATACCACCTCTATATTCTTTTATTTTTATTATCAACAATTTTTCCAATAACATCTCATTACAAATTGCAGATTTCAAAATATCTACACAGATTTCAACAATAAATTACAAAAAGGTGAAAAACAAAGTTATTTTGGTCATCAAGCAATAGGGATGGCAATGAGTTGGATTTAAAATGGAGACTCACCCCCTCTTCCTATTAGGGGCGAGTTCAATAGCATGCGGGTAAGGTTTGGGTTCTATACGATTTTCCATATATTCATGGAAGTAGGGTTCCAATAGATTTGGATTTTTGGATGCATCCATCCGACCCACTCTGAACATCTTTACTTTATATATTATTAAGCGTATATTTTTATTTATTTAAGGAATTACTACGGTAGGTGGCAAGGAAGATTGAATAAACTACTAATAAACTTGACTCAACTTGTGCCCGTCATGCGACATGTTTGATCTGATAGCCATCAATTCCGTTACAAGTCGGAAGCTATCATATCATCCTTATTTGACACTTATTTTAACATTTTACTAACAGTTGATCTTACTAAAAAAATCCCCTTAAAAGCTTATAAAGACGAAAAAAAGTTCCCAAAGTTCAATATTGACAAAAAAAAAAAAAAAGGGACCCTGAACAAGGATAACCCTCCTACAAAAAAGTATAAGAAATAAGGGACTTTTACTATAAAAATCCTCAAATATCTCAATACTTTCAAAAACATTCTCAAATATATATATAATGTCCAAAATCATATTCTATAGTAGAATTTGAAATTTCGGAAACAAAATTGCATATTTTCTTTTTTTCTCGCTATATCAAGAATTCGACAATATTAATACATTGAGTCTTTTCTTGACATTACAACTTATCTATATTTGATTAAAATTTTGTCCTTTCTTTCTCGCAATAATTAGAATCAACAATATTCACACATTGAGTCTTTTCTCAACGTCGCCACTTACTTATATCTGACTAAAATTTTGTCATTTTTTTTCATTCTTGTGATATCTAGAATCAACAGCATTCACACATAGAGTCTATTATTGACATTGTGACTTACCTATATATGACTAAAATTTTACAATTTCTTTTCCTTCTCGTGATATCGAGAATCGACAGTATTCACATATTGAGTTTTTTTTTTTGACATCACAATTGTTCTATTGAGTTTTGTCTTGTATTCCGATTTAGCTTGATCGGTTGTCTGGTTTAGTTATAACTGGAGTTCAGGGTTAAGGTTATTTTAGCCATTATATATGGATTTTCTTGGTCGCCAAGAAAACGGAATCTATATATATTAATGTGATAGGTAACCCTAAACCCTAAGTTGGTGGAGTTGTGTTAAATACAGCAAAAAGAGAAAGGAATAGAATATGCTTTTTCTCCGTGGACATAGGTATCTTGTCCAAACCACATAATTGCTTGTGTGTCATCTTCTTCGTGGTTGCTTGATTGATTGCTTGTGATTGTGTGATTTGTGCTTGCCGTGGTTAATCGTAAATCCTGAGTATATTTCCCAATAAGTGGTATCAAAGCCTAGGGTTTCGTGGTGTGATGCTTGCAGGGAGAGACGATCCTTGGTGTGGATCATGTTCGGATTGAATTTGGACCAACAAGAAGGTTGGTTCAGTCTGGAGTTTGCAGAGAAATTGAGTTTCGTGTTTTTGTTTTAGGTTTGTCCAAAGAGGAAACAAAAAATTGCAAAAGAGGGTGGCCGAAGTTCTGGCCAGTCGCCACTAAGAAAGCAGTCACCGCTGCTGTTGCCGTTCGTAGCATGAGATAGTGAAGACAAATAGGGTTTTCGTCCCTGTTCCAACATTGACCGCTGCCTCTGTTGAGATCGCTGAACGGTGTGCACCGTCGCCCACTGTAGTGCCTTGCCTGTTGTCACCGCTTGCTTGCTCTGTTGCCAGATTGGAGGAAAAAATGAGTAGGGGCCTTCTCATTTGTGTTCTAGTTACAAAACCAGAGACGTGAAGGGAGAAAGAGGCACAATTGGGCCTAGGATTTGTTCAGCTCAGGTTGGGTTCAAGTTACGTTAGACTAACCCGTTAGAAAGCCCAACTATGCAGGAGACTTTAGGACAGTTCCAAGTTCAGGTCAAGTTGATCTAACCCGCTTGTAGCAGAGCCGACCCCGCGTTAGTAGGGTGACGTCAGCACCGATCAAACATGAGGCATACCTTTCAATTTGGACTTGATCGATATTAGACAATGCTGAGATTGTCGATGTAGGAGTTGCACTTGGTTGTAGCACATGCGGATACATACTTTTTAGCGATGTACAGGAAGACGAAGATATTATTGGGTATCTCAATGTGGCTGCAGGGATTTATGAAATCCATGCCAAGGTGGAGATTGTTGGATTTTGTCTTGTATTCCAATTTAGTTGAATTGAGTGTCTGGTTAGCCAGAACCAGAATTCGCAGTTAGGGGTATTTTAGTCATTATGTAATGGTTTTCTTCGTGGCTAAGAAAATGAGATTTATATATTAATATGATGTGTAAACCTAAACCCTAAGCTAGTGGAGTTGTGTTGAATGCAGTAGGGAGAAAAAAGAATATAGTGTACTTTTCTCCATGGACATAAGCATTATGATCAAACTACGAAATTATTTGTGTGTTATCTTCATTGTGGTTGCTTGATTGATTGCTTATGATTGTATGATTTATGCATGCCGTGGTTGATCGCAGATCCTAAGTATATTTTCCAACATTATCTATATTTGACTAAAATCTTATTACCATCACTATTGAACATTTGTCATTGATGATGAATATTCTCTAGCCATTTAGGTAATATAAACTATTTCACATTTGAGACTAGAATGAAAAAAAAAATGCTACTGACATGGTCCTTGTTTCATGGTGTCTTTCTAGAGAAAATATATTTTCTAAGCAAAAGTAATAGTCATGAGTACTTGTATAAAAACCTTTATGGGTAAAAATTTAAACTCTTGAGATCACAATTTTCATCTTGAACGCACAATTGTATGTATCGACCTCATGAGTAGCATACTAAATATATGATCTATAATCTATAGTGACGAAAATTAAAGTAGATTTTGAGTTAAAAATTAAATGTTTGCATCAATGACATTTTTTTTAGTCCAATCTCAAATGTAATTTGGGTCTTTATTACCTAAATGATTGTAGAATGTTTATTATTAACAATAAATATTCAACAGTGACGATAACAAAATTTTTGTCAAATACAGGTAAATCACGATGCCGACAAAATACTCAATACATGAATATTATCGATCCTCAATATCTCAAGAAAAAAAAAGAAATACCAGTTTGATTCAAAATATTTCAAGGTATAAGATGCTTTAGACATTATATATATTTAAGGATGCTTTTAAAAATATAAAAATATTTGAGGCTTCTTTTCGTATAAATTCCAAGAAATAAACAATGAAATTAAACTTTTAAGAGTTTTTATTTTTTTTATTTTAACCAAGTCTAGGATTTTTCCAATACAATCCTCTTAACGAACAATCCTAAGTCCAACAAAAGAGAGAAAAACCAAAACTTGAATCGAAATCCTTGGCCGCGATCAATCACATGGACGATGCATGTATATTATTACATGCACATACATGGAAGACATACATGCGCACCACAAAAATGGTGCATGCATATCTTATGTATAACTACGGGTCCACTCCCATGTCTCCAATCTTATCAGCCGTCATCCAAAATCATAACGGCCGTTTACTGCCTTTTACGTATAAAAAAACATATTCAGGGGAACTGTAGACCACTTGTAATGTGGGCCCTAAGAAAATGTCATCTAAACAGGCCCACTATTACTCATATTTGTTTGGAGAATAAGGGCCGTCCAAAATTGCCAACGATGTGAAATGAATGACGTCTCTGATCTTCCAAGATATCCATCCCGAGTTCTCAAACCATTTAGATCAAACCAAAAATGAACACTCACTAACGGATATAGAATTGTGGGCATCAGGTGAGGACCCTGGACCCCACAGTACCTCTATTATAGGATTCTGCCGTCAAGTCAATACAGTTGGGCCCATGTTGCTGTGATCCACATGGCAGAGATAAGGTCATTGGGTCCACCAGAAAGTTGACAATCAATGAGTACTCTAATTGGTGGCACAACATTCCTTTCGTGGTGGAATAGGACATCTGAACAGATCTTCCAGGGTTTGGGCTCGTTTAATCAGAAATTACTAGTCCAGTAGTTCCACATTACATTGGACCAGATCCCTTTTAACATAGAGAGCACTTTGGCACTTGTACAGACTAGAAATTAAGACCTGCAAAAAAGTTGCCCATATAATTCTCAACTGGTTCCAAGTGCCAAAGTGACCTCCCCAGGAAAGGTTTATGCGGTAGTATCATATATTCCAGTTTCCCTAATATGACTAGATATCCTCACATACGAGCATAAAAAAGAATTGGAGTCATAACTGCTGGGCGAAGACGTCTATGATAGGAAAGAAAATGATACTAGGATGTGCTACCACGTAATTAGGCCAACCTGTACATCACCTGTGAGATCTGGCTCATTTATCTGTTGAATCAAATACACTGTGATGTCAGAAGACAGAAGACCCCTCCACTAATGAATGGTCCAGTTGTCCACGTTACCGTCAGTTGAAGAGCCGATGAAAGTCTAAAAGCACGTTGACAATCCATGGGAAAGTCCAATCCAAACAAAGATTAAATACAACATGCTACAATCCTTTGGCCATGGTATCTCCCAGTATGGTCCACAGGTGAACGGTCCAGTTCTGAAGTCTTTTGGTTGAACATGGTTGATTGCATTCCTACCCTTCAACCTTCAGCCTTCGCTTAATAAACACGTGGCCTGGAAGCTAATATTACACGAAGTCAAAGCATAAGCAGCATAGGAGAAAGCGCAGCCAGACTTCACCATCACAACTGAGCCTCAGCAGCTCTCAAGAACATCCTGCGCCACCAGACCTGGAAGGCCTTGCTGAGATTAGGGCACTCTCTTCCTTGCGCAGAAAAACACCCGAACCACTCTATGAAAAGGCTCTCTTGTTGCTTCAACGATAGTGTAAGCAGTGCATAACCCATAGCTTCCTCCAACTCCCTCACATCGAGCCCCTTTGGACACCTTTGGAGCCAACCAAAATCCAACAGCATGGGCGCAAACCATGCCCGTAGGACACTGTACCTCTCCACTCCTCGGCACTGCAGCTTTCCTATTCCCAGTGCAATGAACACAGATGCTGAAACCCTGCTAAGCTCATATCTTACCATTGGAGAAGACTTCTCATGCATTTTAAGCAACTCACTCTGATTCGCCCACAAACCCACAAACTCTTCTGCCATTTGCCTGTCAATAAGAATTTCCAATAACCAGTTGATGTTCTCGACTTGCTCTGAGATCCGTCCAATCAATGGCTTTCTTGTATCTTTTGTTGCAGCCTGGACCTTGGGAACTTGGTCAGAAGCTTCTCTGAAACAATTCTTCAATGAATGGATACATGTGTCACAGATCCGATACAAATCTTCCTTGCTGACACCAGCAGAATCCTTAAGATAGACTGAGCTTGTGGACAGGAGGCCTTTAACAAGGGATTTTAACTCCCTTTTTGCATTGGCATCAAACCCTCGGGTGACAGACTGAATAACATGCAGTCCTAGAGGTTGAGATACTGGGTCTTGCATATTCAACCTAGCCAAGACCTCCTGTGCCACCACTTTGTCAAATGAGCACCTTGAAAACAGGCTTTTCAGTTTCTCCTCTTCACTTTCACACCATGGAACCGCCTCAAGATAGTTCAAACATGACTTGATACCCATGTCAAACATGATGGTCGAAGAGACCTGATGGCCAAAAAATGAAAGTTGATTAGCCTAGTAATTGAGGAAGTAACAGAAATTTGAGCACATGGCAATTGATATGCAAATCTTCCACATTCATAGCACATACAAGCAAATCTGTTGATGGGTTTGTTTAATACGTATTCAAATTAAGTAATAATAAATTTGAAACCCTACCATAGTCTACACAAAAACCTTGCATAATCAGGTACACTGAAAAAGATCATTAGCTTGCATCTGCCAGTATTTTGATCAGTTTGTAATCCACATGAGACTTGGTCGATTGATTTATATTTCAAAATTCTACCCAAATTTCCATTAAACTGACTCTCATAGCAACTAGCAATCCCTCCAAAATTTAGTCTCCAATGCATTCCTTTTCATGATAAGTTCGCTGCTTCATATGCATTAGAAATATTCTCTTACACAAAAGTTCTCATGAAAAAGATTGCATCCACAGCATGCTTTTGGACATCATTGATGCATGTGAAACCAAGACCCACAATGGTAGTCTATGATGCCTAGATACGACGTGGATACAGCAAAAACATGCCATAGACATGGATTTTACACATAAAAAGTAAAGTGTCGGAAACAATACGACATGATACGTTGCCCATTTTGCAGTATCCGTGCATTATAGATGGTATTTCAATGTATTTAGGTCTGGCAATGAAAAATGTATCAAACCACGAAAAATGTATCAAACCACTACAATCTGCATGCTAAAATCAAGGCAGTATCATATTTTGAAATGACCATAATGTGATGCAAATATGTAGTTCATCTCTCTCTCTCTCTCTCTCACACACACACACACACACAACCACATCTCTTTATATACATATATACACAGTACATTAAACCAATCTATTCCCCAAAGTTTGGGAATTACAATCAAATCTAATCTAGTCACCGTTGTTGGCCTAATCTCATAAGATTACTGACAAGAAAATACAGTAGTGATCTCATGTATTGCTACGGTATTCCATAACAGTATCAATTTGTCAACAAGTAGCTGATTTATGCCCTTTGTCAGACCCATCGTAGAAATATCAGAAACTTGAAGATTTGAGGGCACATGTGGGAGAGTACTTTCCCTCAGATAAATCTCATATAGAATGACAGCTACTTGAATATGCTTTCTTTGTTTCGATTGCGAGTAACATGGATGGCGGCACCAGTATTATTAGCACAAAACATAGATGTAGCCAAATATTCACCAAATGATTTAGACATACGACCTTGTTTCTTGCATTCCAAGGAAATAAGAATTGCCTGAGAACATAGATCATCATATTGCAGATCTCCACTATTTGACCCAAGGTTTAAAAAATCGGACTTGGGACTTGACTCAGTCGTGACCAAATCCGAGTCCATCCTACCCGACTGGGTATAGGCCGAGTCTGAGTTGACTCTGATTTTTTAAACCATGATTTGAACATCTAGTCCGATCAGCAGCATGGTATCCATACAAAAAGAGAGAGTAAGTGGGTTATTTGCCAGAAAGAATGATCCACAAGGAGTGCTATGAAAGGTATCAAATGATGCTCCACGCGATGGCTAACTGTACAAGAGATATTGGGACTCATGATGGTAAGATCAAACATCCAAAGGTTTTTCTAGATCAGATCAGAACAATATCCATAGTTGCAAATATAATGGAAGGACGGAGCATGTTGGAAGATCCATTCACATCTTTCATGCTTTAGGCATATTCATACATCAAGAAATTTGCGCCTACAAATGGTTGATTCATCTGATAATTTTAACAACTCTTCTGGAATTCAATTATATTAAAGCAACCAGGGCCTGCTTCAGAGCGACTCCAACGTGGTTTTGTTCTAGTGAAAATATTAACATCAAGCACAACCTATTAAATTCACCTCAAACTTCAAACACAAGCTCTAAAATGCATCATCAGATCAAAATCTATACATAAAAAATCTCTCCCCCACCATTATTTCATCCCCCAAATCTCAAGTCTAATAAAATCTCAAAGTAGTCAAAAGATGTAACGGAGACAGAAGAATTATAGAACACCAAATGACTGCAAAAACCACATCCTAAAGAAGAAGAGATCTACAGCTCTCACCTCAAGTACATCAATTGCTCGAGACACGCCGATCTTCATAAGCCTCCTCACAACGTCCTTCTCATACATCAATTCGATCGTCTCCCTCAACGCTTCCACATTTCCCATGTCACCCACCTCGATCAGACAGCAACCCCCCGGCCCACCTCTCCGCCGCGCCACCTCGATCTTCTCCGCAAAAACCTCGCTTTTCGATCGAATCACCTCCGAATCCAATTCCAAGCTCAAGACCCTCCCATTCTTCCCCTTCAAATCCAATCTCAGATCGAAGTCCCTCCGGCAGCACGCCCCACCCTTCTCCGCCACGCCCGCCACCGCCGAAGATCCCGGCAATCTCCCCCGCACGGGGGAGGACGCAGGAAGAGGAGCGGATTCCGGCTCAGACTCCGGCCGGATCTCCGGGGGGGGATCAAGACGGCCTTCGGAGTCGATGGGGGAGACTCGGCCCGGGGAAAGGATCCGCCGGCCTAATCCTAACCCTAATTTGGTGTTGCTGATGGGAGAAGGGGAATTCGGAAAGGAATTTGAGGACGTCTTGGATTTCGTAGGGTTTGAGGGGTTGATAGAGGAGGAGAGATTTTCAGGGCTTCTGGGAGGTGTGAAGGAGCAGCACCACGTCCGCCGGAACCCTAGGTTCTTCCGCCGCGAGGCGGATCTTCGGTCGCCGGGATTCGCCATGGTACCAATGAAGAGATTCTGCTTCTAGTCTCTGCTTTTTAGGGTTTTAACGAAGACGAAGGGCATGGGAGAAAACGGGGGAGGGTTTCGTGCTGTCATTGGAGTCTGTGTCGGTTTGGCTTTTCCGCTTCAGTCCGTATCGGTTAGCGTTAAAAAAAAAACACAGAGTGGGACGAAGGAGTAACGAGACAGTTAGAAAACAACACGTCGGGAGCACCTGAAAATTTACTTCCCTGGCCCATATTTCGTAGGAAGGTAGATGGGTTCGTTCAGCTACATGCTAGATTTGATGCCGGAACGACTAATGACAAGGAAGATTCAAAGATCAAAATCCAAATTGATTTGGAATTAGTTTTTTGACTTGGGAGCATAAATCGTTAATTAGAATATAAAATTAAAACTACAACTATTTTCTTATATGGGATATGTCTAAATTTGATTTTGGATCTATGCAAAAAAAGGTTTTGAAAAAAATTAATTTTTTAGAGGAATTTTTGAAAATAAAAATAATACATTGAGGTTCTTGTCTATGACTTAAAACCAAGGTAAAATTAAATTCATGGCAATAATCATCTAGGGCACGGGTGCGAAAACATAATTTAAACAGAAAGCTATTTACTTATAGGACTCTAAATAAAAATTTAAATTAAATTATTAATGGGCCGAAAGCTTTAAAAAATAGGGACATGCCTGACCCATTTACATCCTTAACCTTTTTATTTGAAGGCTAATAGTTTAGGAAGGATTTCGGTGGTCATGATGAGCACATGATCGTTCGCCCTTTTTTTTTTTTTTTTTTTTTTCTGTGTTGGGCTGCTGCGGGAGATGACATATGATTCTACGGCCGCTTACGCCCGACGCATCATTTACGAGGTCTACCTAAGTGAACACTGAGCGCACCTGAAAGTGTGATCCGCAGATGGATAACTTTAGATGCTGAGAGGAGTCATGTGAAGACACAACATCGCAAGGGACAAAATATAGGGTGAGTTTGTGCGATGGTGGTACCAATAGTGTCCGGCCTCATTATTACTAATTGGTTTGTCAAGTTGCTGATGGTGATGTGTTAGATAGCCTTTGGTTCACTTAAATGTGGCAGTTGTAATTGAATAGCCATTTTGTTAGGATATTCATTCTTACCTCTCGTTCATCCAAAATTAATAGAATTCTCATTCCAGAAGAATCACTTTTCCTATTCTCATTGTAGAAGAATCACTTTTCCTGCATGAAGAATGGTCAATTCTGAAGGGTAACGAATGATCATTTTATTGTAGACTCTTTTTTTTATTAAGATAAAAATGCCCTCACTTATTATTATTGTCACTCATCCATCACCACTACAATCCAACCATTGCCACCATTGCCATCGTCACCACTCAACCACCACCACCACCACCACCACCACGACCATCACCTATCACTACCACCAAAAAATGAAGAGAAAAATAAAAATATTTTAATAAAAATACTGAATTTTTTATTTTATTCATGCTTTGATTCATGTATATCAAATTGAGATTAGGAATAAAAATTCTATTTTGTCCACTATTTTAAAGACAAATTAAAATATTGAAATGGAATGACTATTCCTATATCATTTCATTCTAACTTCCATTTCATTTTGGCCAAAGATCATTCATGCAAACCAAGCACTGCCTTAGAGTCACTATAAAGGTTTTCCTCACTTAATCTAATTTAGCCTGTAAAATGGAATCTAGGCCTTAATAATTATCGTGGGCCACACTTTGATCATTTTATCGGATTCCAATTTTCCGTAAACGACGACAAAAGCGACAATTGTGGGCCTTTGGTTTACCGAATGAGTTCGAAATTTTAGTTAAAGTGCACGTGTCTCATGTCACAAAAGAGAAATCATGATGCAAGCCCCTTTTATTACATGCAATGTGGACCACTTGAGTCGGCTCAAACTCGGACCGAAACATCATGGATTTAGTTCCCTGAAACTCAAGTTAGGATAATCATATTAGGATTAGTTTTTGGATTTTTTTTTATTTTTTTTAGTATAATGCCACATTTGCATCAATTGAAGTGTTTGATAAATGAAGTGTTTGAATAAGTTTTTTGTTTTTGGTAATCCAGTCTTTGAACTCTAAGATCTTTGGAACTCTCAAATCAACAATAATCAAAGTAAAAAAAATTAATTAATAAATCTCATTGAATAATAATTACATAAACAAATAAACTCCTACAAATGCTACTAATATTTAATACGAAATTCTCACAACTTATTCATCAATCCTGTTCCGCTGAAAGTTAGGTATCCTCTATGTCCGGCTCAACTGCAAGATATTGGGAAAAGCAAAGAGGGGTGAGTACAACTCTGCAAGTAGACCCATTATATAACCGTAGTAAACAGGTAACAATCAAGGTATCAAATGTAGAAGCTATGGTGTTGAACAAATTAACAAGGAGCGGAATATAGCAATTTCAAATGCGATAAAGTCGAATAATAAGATTAGCTTAACTACAAATTGGCAAAATCGGATTTCAGCAACGTTTTACACAAGATGGAGAAAATAAGCAAGATAATCCAACAATTAATCAAAGTTAGTACAAATTAAGTCACGGAGTATAAATTCAAACATTTCACATGTAATTTCACAATTGCTTAAATCATGGTAACAAGAGAAATAGTTCAAATTAAAATATCAATAACGAAAATGGTAATCAATACGAATGTGAAATAATTCATAAGTCAAAGTCATTAACTTAGTAATGTCATGCCTTTAGCATAATTAAATATGAATTTAACAAGGATGAAAATGTATAATCTCTAAAGGAACAAGAGAGTTAATCAAGACATCACAATTTAAGAGTAACATTTTGAAGCTATTCTAGAGATAAGGCATCTCCGCAATAAATAAAATACCAAAGTGTGCTTGTTAAAATTAAGCTGTGCAAAGCACAAAGTACCCGCCAGGTGTAATCCATTTTCATATTTAAAGTTGACACCAGGCCTGAGATACGGTAATCTCCACAAAACAAAGTGGGTCTAACTGCAGATTAAAAATGTCGCATAAATTGATCCCAATCCCAATGTCATACAAAAAATGGTTAAAATCCGTATGTGAGCGTCCCTACGGTGCGTTACCTATATTTTGGAGAATGCCTTTGAAATCAATTGTATACAAATAACAAAATTCATAAATTCATGAATTTCTAATTCACAATTCCAAGTGCACAAATTAGATCAGGGTTGGAAATACGAATTAATCCAGTGATATTAAGTTTTCATCAACATGCTATCATTCTCAAATCAAATAACAAATCACACATAATAATATGTAAATTAATTTAATTTATAACAAGATTGTGTCAATGGAAATAATATCAAGTCTAGCGAATATCAAACGAATCAAAGGCAATAATAATCTTTGAAAATCTTATGATTATTTTAATAAAATCCAAACTTACGATTTAAAACATAATCGAGACAAGGAATAGAGGAAGGTGAAAGAAAACAAAGATAGGCCTGCACTGGTAGAAGAGAATGAAAACGGTTACTGGGTAGCCTAGGTCTTATTGAACGAGAACAGGAGATGAGTTATGCAGCAAGGAAGGGAGTAAGGAAGGGAAAGGAAGAAGGCTATGCAGAGGAGGTTACTAACCTGGCCGGACTAGTACCGAGATGGCTACCAGTTCTGGGCTGGGTCTGTTTGCACGAAGAAGACAAGGGATGAATGGGTTCCCTTTGGCTCGGCTGATAAATGAAGGAAGAAAAAAACAGGCATAGCAGCAGGAAAAAAAAAAAATGAAAGGAGGAAGAGGTAGAAGCAGAAGAATGTGAATGAAGGGGACGAGAAAAAAGACTGGAAGAAAACGGAAACCATAAAAAGAAGGAAACAGAGAAGAAAAGAAAAGAAGAAGAAGAAGAACGGAGGGAAAGAAAACGAAGACAGGAAGAAGATGGGTTGAGCTCGGTTCAGTTAGGAACAGAGAGAGAGGAGAAGAGAAAAAAAGGGAAAACAGAAAGAAGAAAACAGAAGCACGAAGAAGAAACAGAAGGAAGAAGATGATGACGAGGGAGGTGGGTGGTGATCTGGAGGTGAGCTCAGCTGAAGATGATGCGGGCGGTAAAGGGAAGGAGAACTTCGAAAGACAAGATGAAGAAAAAGAACAAAAAAAGAAAAGAGAGATGGGTTCTGGGTGTGTTTCGGCTCCTGGTTCGGGTGAGTTGGTTTCACGCTAGTGGGATGGGTTCGGGGACCATGCAAAGGAAGGTATCAAGAAGATGAAGAAGACCATGAAGGAAAGAAGGAGAAGAATTGCAGAGGTGCAGCGGCTTATGGGGATGATAATTGAGGTTGAAGATCATGGTGATAATGGCTGGGTGATAATGATAATACATGTAATGTCTTCACATAAAAATAACAAGATAAAAGAACCCATATGACACATGCTAACGTAAAGATATGAGAATAACCTATCGTAGAAACTTGCAAATGAAATATAAAAGGCAAAAAGAAAAAAAAACAAAAAAAGGACCATACCTTAAGTAGGAAAGCCATGTAAAGAAAGAGAAACGAAAGGAAATTTAAATTCGTATGAGAGACTAGAGGGGATGATGTCTTTTTATAGCAAAAATAAAGAGAGTTCATAAAGGATATTGGTCCTAAACCATGTTTAGTCAAAGAGAACAATTTAGGTTGGATTCTAAAGCACAAGTTGGAGCTAGACACTAATTTTAAGGTAGAAGAGTTGAGACAGGAAAACACAACAACAACAACAACAACAACAACAACAACAACAAGCCTAATCAATTTGGAAATCTAGGTTGAGCTATCCTCCCTAATATGCTAAATTTTAACAAAACATGGTCTCACAAATAACTCCAAAATTTAAAATAAAATTACGCAAATGCATGTAGGGTCCATCAAAGATCAAATCAAAGGTCAAGATCAATTTTAATTAAAAATAAAAATTCGGGTCATTATAGCGGCATCCCTGGCTCTCTGGTGAGGGAGCCCTTAAATGAGGGAAGACATTTCGAGAGAAGTTGGGGAATCCTCCAGTGAGGAAGTAAGACCTTTGGTGAGTAGTGAGGTAATAAGTTCTTGGGTGAGTAAAGATGCCTGACTTCTTACCACTCGAGTAAGAGGCTGTTCTTAAGTCTTTTTTTTTTTTTTTTTGTAAATGTTATTAAGTCTTTGAATTAGTTAAAGTAATACTAAGGGCCTCTTTGTTATGAGAAATTTCTGATAAGAATAGAAAGTGTTGAACATTTTCTTTATAGCAATTCCAAATTATGCCTATATAACATTGTAATTATTTGTGAGAATGTGAAAATCTGAAAAGTCCCATCCTAAGAAATCACTTTTGGCCTCAAGACTTCTTAGAATTCCAGCTTTAAATGTTTGATTAAGCTTATGAAATTTGATTAAATTCATAATAATTCTCCCTAGACAAGCCCATACATGGAGGACCTACAGTCAAGCATTTGGGGCCGGTTGCCCCATTGGACCTAGGTCCACTTCTAAACCCGTTGAAAATTTTGGGTCCACTTTCAAAATTATTATGAAATTCATGCATCCACCCCCAAGTCACACATCTAAATCTTGGCTTTGCGCCTAAAGCCCAATTAACTTTTAGGTTCTGCCCCTTAAACGAGAATCCTAAGTATGCCCGTGTGAGTTCATAGTACTCATACCGAAGTACTCCCATTGGAGAGGAAATGTCCCTGCCACTGCCACCATATTCGGGTTTGGACTTGAGTATGTGTAGAGCAAAAATTTGGGTGGGTATTGGAAGAACCGAACCAGAGAAGTTCGG
The DNA here is from genome assembly GCA_037013555.1 of Sextonia rubra. Classification (NCBI taxonomy): domain Eukaryota; kingdom Viridiplantae; phylum Streptophyta; class Magnoliopsida; order Laurales; family Lauraceae; genus Sextonia; species Sextonia rubra. The sequence goes on along the minus strand of JASUAD010000013.1, from coordinate 54,680,460 downwards.
GTATGGACCCATTCTTTTTGCCCAAATGTTGATCGATATAACCGGTTAATCTTTTTGGGCCGTACTGTTAACTTTGTCCTGAGTTCCAGTTTGATTGGATCTACGGCTAAAGCTGGTTAAAATATTTATCTACAATAGAGCTCACCAGATCAGCGGTGAATTATCACCAGAGCCATACATCCAAGTTCCATCAAGAGTTCTGTCCGGGGATGCCCAATGCCTCATATATTAAGACGCGATCTACTAAAATCCAATCAAACAATTCACATGTTTCCCACGTTACAATTTACGAAAAAAATAACATGGCCACTAAGTAATATTGTGCGGTCACATAACATTACATCCATACATTTATTAGAAATATGAAATAGGGCTTTAATCCAATGAGAAGTATTCTTACATATTATGGGGCCTACTTATGAGGCCCATTTGAGTATAGGACTAGGGGGATAGAAGGATCTATGTAAGACTACTTTAAATATCAAGTTTGTCCCAAATCATATGTCCTTAACTCATTTATTCGTAGTCCACAAATCCAATCCATTCGTATTGGTGTATAATCGATCAATAGTCCAGGAGTTCTTTGTGTATTGCAAGATTTGGATTAGATGATGGATAAGTCTTACCTAGACTTTTCACAAAACAATGGTGAGAACTAACTCTCATAGGACTATTTTCCTATGAAATGAGCTTTATTCCTATGAGAAGTGTTTTTTCACACCTACCGTGAATACTTTTTATGGGGCCCATTTGGGGATGGGATCAGAAGAGTGAAAAGATCTATGTAGGCCTATCTTAAATATCAAGTTTGGCCTCAATCACACGTCCTTAACACTAACATTCGTGGCCCACAAATTCTGTCCATTAAGATTGGTGCACAGTCGATCCAATGGCCTAGTAAATTTGGATTTAACAGAAACTTGGGACATGTGACTATTGGGGGATCTATATATATTGCAAGATTTGAATTGGGTGATAGATGGACCCTACTTAGACTTCTTGTAAAACAGTGATGAGAACTAATTTTCATAAGATTATTTTTCTTTATAAGTTTTAATCTTATGAGAAGTATTCTTACATATCTACCATGAAGACTTTTTATTGGGCCCACTTGATGGCCAATTTGGGGATGGAACTAAGGGGGATGAGAAGATCTATATAGAACCACCCTAAATATTAAGTTTGACCTCAATCATATGTCCCTTATCCCTTCATTCATAGTCCATAAATCCAATCCATTTATATTGGTACATAGTTGATCCAATTGTCAAGTAAATTAAAATTTGACCGAAACTTTGGACTTATGATTATCAGACTATTAGGGAGGTCCTTGTATATTGTAAGATTTGAATTAGATGATAAATGAGCTTCACCTATACTTCTCACAAAACAGTAATAAGACCTAGTTCTCATAGGATTATTTTCCTATGAAATGAGTTTTAATCCTATGAGAAGTATTTTCACATACCTACCGTGAGAACTTTTTATGAGGTTTACTTGTGACTCCCATTTGGATATGGGACCAAGGGGATGGAAAGATCTATGTAAGAACATCCTAAGTATCAAGTTTAGCCTTAATTACATGTCTCAAACCCATTCATTCATGGCCCACAAATCCAATCAATTGAAATTGGTGCATAGTCGATTCAACAGTTAACTAAATTCACATTTGACTGAAACTTGGAGCATTGACTATTATAGGAGTTCGTGCATATTGTAAGATTTGAATCAGATGATAAATGGGCCTCACCTAGGCTTCTCACAAAACAGTGGTGAAAACTTATTCTCTTAAAATTATTTTCCTATGAAATGGGCTTTAATCCTATGCAAGTATTTTCACAGGCCAACTTGAGAATTTTGATAGAGCCTTCTTGTTGGGTCATTTAGAGATGGTACTAAGGGATGCAAAGACATAGTTAGAAAGGGACACATTTTCAATAGAAGTGTTACTTATTGACGTATTTTATTTGGGCTTCTTGCCGACACGTAATTATAAGAAGCATTTAATGTTTAGAATTTTTTATTGAATTTTTATTGGGTTCATCAACCATTTTTGTTTTCTCCAATATCCAATTAATACTTCAACTTATATGTTTTGTTGAAGATGATATATATCTAATTTTAGGTGAAGAAAATTGTGTTCAAGAAAACGCCACTACGACATCATTCTTCGACCTCATTTTCTCCCCGTTCAAATGACTTTTAAAATATCAAATAATATCATTTGTCAAAAACCAGAAATTCGGATTGTAGATGGTGATCTAACTAGATATTAACACTTTCGATTAAAAATCTCTGACTTTTACGACATATGACTAGGAAATGATTTGGAAGTAGATCCTGTATATGTGGTAAAAGAAATTCTAAAAAAACATACCTAGGGGAAAAATATGAATGCTCAAAATGTTGAAGTGCATGGTCAAACATTTAAAATTTTGAATTTTATAAATTTTTAAAGGCGAAAGTGACTTTTTCAGAAATCATTCTAACATGAAAATTAAAAATGCCAAATTCTCTAAAAACATAATATGAATAGAAAACCCATTAGGAACATAACCATGCCCCTTCGTTTTCTTATTAATGAATATATCCTTTCCCAAAAACAAAGAGAACACATAACCAAGAAACAGCCACGCTCTTGCATAACATGCCCACCATCAGGGTCAACGCTCAAAGATCATGAGCTCTACAACTCTCCTATCAAAAACCTACGTCACCCAACATATTCCTCTACTCTACTCAAAATGCACAAACCCCTAACCATGCAAGATGACCCAGTAAACCATTTTCACAAGTCAAATAGTCAACGTTAGCGTTAAAAAATATATGGCTTTGACTCTAAATTCTTCACATACGGTAGCCACATCAGCTTCTCCTTCACCAATAATTGTTGCTTCTTCTCCATCTCCGACATCCGCACATAAGGGGGTGGCGCAACCACAAGTGGAGCTGCAAAAGGATCCTCGGTGCCACCACTTACAGGCGATGCAGGTAAAGCCAACAACCCCGGTGTTTCGCCCACAAATGCAATGCTGCTAGCACTCCCGGAGGATGGTTCCGCCACCGTCCTCACCTGCCTTTACATGCCGTCTATAGCATCGGCATGTCGAAACCGCCACCAAGGGATGCCTTCTGATCGGAGAGGCTGCTAGCCGATTGCACCAATTGCGTATCCCAATCCCAATCCGTCGAGGAGTCGGCTGGTGGAGGCGTCGGCTCTCCTGCGAACAGTGCAAGTGCTAACTTATCTCCTTGTTCTTCTGCTGTCATTGCATCCTCCCTTGGGTTTAAGAGATCAGTTTCTTCTCTAGTATCGTTTTCTTTCTCTTCTTCTTCGGTCTCTTCTCTCTTCTCCTCCTCATGTGCAACTTCAGTAGAATGCTCAGGTTTTGGCAACGCCATATATAGTTGTTAGATAGTCTTTGATCGGCTGCTCGATGTCAAGTCCCTGAACGACCTCTGTCTCTAGCTGTTGGAGCTTCTCCTTCTGTTGCAGCACCAATATAGACTTTTCATAGATGAACTCTTCCATGACCTTGAGCTTCTTGGGCGACATCCTTTCAACTTCCGGCTAGACAGATGACCTTGCAATGCCTACTTTCTTGCACCAGGCATAGAAAGTGTCTGAATCATCGAATTATTTTGCAATTTGACTAAATATCTCTAACACCTTCTCGCAATCGGAATTCTCAAGCATAATGAACCGGTCGATCAACACTCCCATAATCTTTGTGATGTTATAGTAGATTTGGAAGCTTTCTTTCATTATTGGGCATAGCTCAACAAACGCTAGCCGATTGTTTTTCACCGCACCTGCATATTTATAATAGACCAATTGCTTACTATTGTTGAAAAGTTGCATCACTATTTCTAGTTTATAAAATTGCTCTTGACTTTCTTACAACTGAAACATTATGTATGTTTACTTTTCGGTAAGTATAAATTTCAGCAATGAACATTCCATTTATGTCGACTTAGTGCCTGTTTGTTTCATTTAATTGAATATTCATGATCATAGTTTTATAAGTGGGAATATTCATTTGCATATGTTTCTTATTATTTTTTTCGGAAGAACTCTAGATGGGACGCACTATATGGTTCATCCAAATGGACCAAACACACAACCCTCTTGAATTGAATCTGTTTACCAATTTTTAATAAAATTTGAATTTATTGGACCATTGGATCAATTATGTACCCATTTGAATGGAATCAATTTGTGGGTCATGGATGAAGGGGTTAAGAGCATGTGCTTAGGGCCAAACTTGGTATTATCGGTGGTCCTGCATAGATCTTTTCATCCCCCCGGTCTCATCCCTTGGTGGAGTCCATCATGGGCTACACAGAGGAGTATGCACGATCCTTTAGTGAAAGACATATGCACATGAATATTTCCTTTCCATAAGGGTTTAAAAATGATAAACAATAGTGAATACCCAATAATGATTATCAAATAACTTCCCCTTCAATTGATATTGAATAAACGGAAGATGGAGAATGAATACTTAGTAATCATCCTAGTAATTTAGTACTTATAAAAATCTAAGATCTCATCTACAATATCTCTCCACCTTATATTTTTCACCCATTAGCTCAAATCTTTTACCTCTTACTGTTTGACAATTTTTTGATCGATGGAGCTCATTTCACTATAAATTCCTATGTATTTTATGGAAATGAATGGGTCCTTATAGTGAGATGACAGAGGTACACTATAATTTAGGCAATATATGTCCTCACCTATAGGTCGACAAGCTACAAATCGCTCAAGGAGTTGTTGCAAGTGTAGAATCATAGCGAAGATGTAGTCATTCTTCATCTCATGGAGAGGGGTATCAAGTGCGGGGTCTTCTACTTCGTCCTCCTCCTCATCATTGATAGAGAGGGTGCCAAGCCTATGTTGCATGTGGAATTCAAGTTGCTCATCGAGGTAGAAGGCGAATGTGGGAATGAAGGCAAAGAAGTCCCATGAATTTGGGTGGGAGGTTGTTCTAAAATCAGAAATGTTGAGGAGGTGAGTGCTAAAAGACACGTCATGGACTTATGGACTTACTTAACTACATAGAGAGCCCTCTATCTTCAGTGTACCTTGATGCTCCTCTCTTCATTGGCAACCCAAAGAGGCGTCACTTCAACACTATTGGACTGCATCATTTCCAAAATTAGTTGGATGGAAATCCAAATGCTCTCTCTTGGAGGAAAGAGAATTTTAGTGAGACATGTGCGAGGCAGTTTGGCCACCAACATTGCCTTGGTTTTTCCTCTTCCAAAGTCTACCTGCAAAGATATTGAGCGTCTCATGCGGAACTTCCTTTGGTCGGCTGAAGCTTCTCTTTTTAGAAAAAGCCAAATCTATTGGGACACAATTACTTTTCCAACTAAGGAAGGAGGGCAAGGCATTAGAAAAATTCAAGAACAAAATGAAGCCTTCTTCCTTAAACTAGGTTGGGTGGCTATCCCCTCTAGCTCCATCTGGGTTGTTTGGATGCAATGTAGATACTTCAGAAATCAATCCATCTGGAGTCCTTCTACCCCTAAAAGTGGCTCATGCATTTAGCGCAAAATTTGGAATTTGGCTAAACAGCGTCAGAAGTGTGGTAAGTGGGCCATTGGAAATTGGAAGTTGGCAAATCTCTAGTTCGATGATTGGGCTAATGACCTCAATGTAGACACTATATTCCTTACCTTTCCCTTTCCCCTAAATCAAAAGGTAAACTCCATATTGAATGGGAATCGTTGGTTTATCAAAACTGACATCCCTCCCTCCATTACCGACTTCCTGGGCTTTGCAACTATAAATCTTACCCCTGACTGTCCTATGAAGATTAGTTTTTCTGGATCTCTCACCCAGAAAAAAACCTTTTGCTCAAGGAAACAAGGAACATCTTGTATTCTAGAGACTCAATTGTAGCTTGGGCCCCCTTGTTTGAAACCCTCTAATGTTGCCAAGGGTATCCCTCTTTGCTTGGTGATTAATGCATCGGAAGACCTCGAGTCAAGTTTGGGCCCAATCAGTGGGTATCAAATTAGCCATCATGTTCACTCTCTATAAAGTTGACTTTGAGACAAAATTGCATGTTCCTTTTTTCTGCCCCTTTGCTGCCCCTTATGGAGATAGATTCTTCAAGCTGCTAGTGTGCCTGCTTCTTCAACTACTTTTGTGACATCCTTAAGTCTCACATCGACTATAGAGAGAAAAGTGATTGAGCTTATATGTAGAGGTTACACCCTTACCTTAGGCCTTTTGGTGGGTTGAGGCTACCAGAAGCAATATAGTGAGGCCCATGGGTCAAAGCAGACAATATTATGCATGCATGTAGGATGTGGCATGACAACTTCTCCCTCCTCAATTTTGCAAGAGGTTTCCCACAACAGTGATCAGCTTGCTCTTAATGGTGCTTCCTGTATCTTCTTTACCCCCTTTCTTGTTCTATGAAAATGCAGAAATGACAGCATCTTTAACAACTGCAGAGCCTCTCAGACGAAGGCCATGTTTTATTTGTCCCACCTTCTCTCCTCTTCTCTCAGGCAAATTGACAAGCCTTTTTCTAGTCGACCTCTCTAGGCAATTTGTAGATTTCTGAATATGTTAATAGGTCAAGACTCTTGGCATCAATAGTCTTTCTTTTTCTTTTTCCTTTGCATCTCTCCTTGTTTTTGAGCTTCTATTCTTTGGTTTTATATGCTTTGGGGCTTATATGCCTTTGCATTTTCTTTCTCCCTTTCAATACATACTTGCCTTACAACCAAAAAACAAAAAAAGAAAAAAAAGAAAAAAAGGAGGAGAGTGCCATGTCGGGTGGTGAAGAAAATCTCTTATTGGTAGGAAGGATCACCCATGCGTGAGGAGACGATGGATCAAGACTAGAGTCTTAAGCGTGACGGTCCAATTGTGGGTCTTAGTAAGGCACCTGAAGAGGATTTCAATGCACGCACTAAGATGGGCACGAGAGTAGAAGGTCAAGTTGAAAATTTTCCAGATGTCCTTCTCATCTGCAAGGTGTTCACTATGTCGAGTGGCCTTGACGATGGTGACATCAAGGAGGTCAGAGAACGAGTCAGTGTTGGCTACCATGGCCAGGCCAATGTTCGTCTTGTCCTTGACCTTGCCTATGGCCTTTTGGATTTTTCTTGGGCCCATGTTGGGGTTCTTGTTGTCAACAATATGGTGATGTTAGGGTTATGCCTTTGTGGGCTCTAGAGTAATGGCATTGGGGAAGGCAAAGCTTGTTGTCATCCTAAGACAAATAAGAGGAAATCATATAAGTACACTTGAAAATATTAAAATGGTATAAGCACACACAAAGAAGTAGAAAGAGGAAATTTCCTTTGGAGGGGCCACAATCAAACCAGAAACAAAATTCTTGGGGGCATATGTAAAATCATAAATATTTGATCAATATATGGTTTTCAAGATTTCTAGGGCCTAAGCCCCATTGTCCTCCCCTATTTCCAACCCTGTGTACATATAAATATAACATAGATTGAGCTCAGACATAACCCTAGCTTGTTGGGAAAAGCGGCGCTAACGGAAACAACCCGCGATCAATGGATCTACCACGATCTACGCAAGCAATCACACCATCAAGACATCACACACATGACACAGCAGTTTTACGTGGTTCGGCAACCATGCCTACGTCCACGGGAGGAGAGAACTCATCTACTATGATCCCATCTCAATCCCCTCAGGATCTAGGGTTACAATACATCAATATATATAGTTCCCGCTTTCTTGGCCACCAAGAAAACCCATACACAATGACTAAAATACCCCTAACCCTGAGCCTCGGTTCTGGCTAAACCAGACGACCGATCCGGCTAAACCGGAATACAAGACAAAACCCAACAATCTCCACCTTGGCTTGGATTCCGTAAATCCTCAGAGCCACCTTGAGATACCTGGTAATGTCTTTCACGCACCTCGCTGAAAGGTACGCCTCCGCACACGCTACGACCTAGCATGGCAACAGTTGCCTCCTTTGACCTCAACACCACCGTTTTGAACCTCTGAAGTGTTTTCCATTTGTTGCCACATGCATGCATCCTTGCAACACAATGAACCTAACTTCCGTCCGTCAAGATAAAACTGAAGATCTCCCCGAATCCGGATCTCACTGGTACCTTGTGAATCCTTCCTTCTGTCTCCATTCTGGTGTTCTTTCCGTCAAATCTGCAACTGTCCTGTTCTAGCCTGTTCGGGTGGGTTGGGCACAGTACATGCGGGTTAGGTATGGCCCGATGCTTAAACCGGCTTACTCCGACCTGAACAAAACTACCTTTTCCCGAGAAAATCATCTCCGTTCAGGGCTTCCTGGATTTCCTCTAGATGATATCATTGAAGATCCATCAATCCATCTTCCAATGATCCGTCGCATCTAACTCTACCTGAACCACAGATTTCCTCCCCTGTTATTTGATGTCTCCTTCACTGCTCCACCTGAAAAAGCATACCCTATCAACCTGTAGAGATTTCTGACCATCTCACCCTCCATGATGACCAATGTTCCCTTTTCCACCTTCAACTCCACCCGCTATAGTGCACTTGCAGCCTTTGAAGTATAAGGCACACAAAGAAATCCAATTCTTCGTAATCCCGGAACATATATCACAACCGTTAGGGTGTGGTATCAGAGCGAGGTGGAGATCGCTCGGATTTGCGATTAACAGATCTGGGATTTCTGGGTGGAGAAGAAGATCATGGCGGAAGGAGTTGCAGGTGGTAATGGCGGTGCTGTCCACATCGAATACACGGAGAGATCGCAGAGAGATTGAAGAGGTCGCCGGCAGCACGAAACAGAAAAATTGAACAGGCCACCGCTGAGTCTGCCGACTGCAGTCATCGTGCACAGTCTGCCGGTTGCTGCCGCGGTGCGCAGTCCGCCGGTGCATTGCCGCCGCCAGTCAGAGGCCTCTGCGGATTGGAAGAAAAATCCTCAGAGCACGGTCGATTTGCTGTCGTCCCAGTCCTCGTCCGCTGCCGGATCGGAAGAGAAAAAAAAAAAAACTGCATCTTACCAGCGATCGCCGGCCGCCCGCACGTCGCCACCACTGTCGCCGTCGCCGTCCGCAGCCGGTCCAGCGCCGCCGTCGCCGGACCAGGACGCGCAGCCGGCCGCTGCAGCACGGGCTGCAACCGGGTTGCAGACACCGGGTTGCAGGCAGCGCCTGTCGCTGGGTTGAAGACGACCCAGATTCAGGTGTCTGGGTCTGGGTCTGGGTCGGGTCCGCTTGACCTGACCCGCTGTGCAGAAGCCCAAGCAGCAACAGGTTGGGTTTGGGTTCCGGGTTGGGTCAGTTCAACCCGACCCGTGAGGAGAAGCCCAGCGCAGCAGAGCAGGTCGGTTCCAGGTCCGTTGGGTCAGTTCGACCTGACCCGCGGTAGAGAAGCCCAGTGACAGAAGAGCAGGTCGGTTCCGGGTCAGGTCGGACCCGAACCCGGTTCGCCAGAGAAGCCCAGCAGAGCAGCGCAGTTCAGTTCAGTTCCGGGTCAGGTGAACCCGACCCGGATCCGTTTCAGAAGCCTAGTTTGCCAGCAAGCCGTGACGTCAGCAGTGACGTCATCACGGTCAACAGGCAGGTTTGACCAGATTCAACGGCTGAAATTGTTTCTGCGATATCTTGATCGTCCGATGTCCGATCGGAGATCCGTTTGAGCCTACGGACTCGTTTTGAGCAGATCTACGCATATATGGAAGAAGATGGGCTGGTCAACGGTCAACATGGATGTTTGACCAATTGGAGTGTAGAAAATTAATTCTGCGATATCGAAGCCATCCGGAGTCGGATTTCAGATCCGTTTCTTCCAGCACGCTCATGGTGATGAGATCTACGAGGCTAGTAAAAGATATTGACAGTTTGATGGGCAGAAAATTGGGGGACTGAAGAAACTGACAGATTCACGATGATAGCAATGGATTCAAGCATCACAGGCCAGATTGAAGTGTTTGATGGAGAAACGACTTCAGGGATTGGCAGGATAGAGTGTTAGACTCCATGACACAGCAATGATTGAAAAGTGTTACTTGATGTCGTCAATGGTAGATTGCCCCAAGAACTTTGATGGAAAGCTTAGATCCGCGTCGAAGGGATCGGGAAGGAGCGACATGCCAAAGTGGAAGAAAAAGCAAAAGGAATCAGAATCAGAAGGAGGTAGTGTGCAACAAAGCTCGGATTCGGACAGGGAATCAGTTTTGGTCGCTACAGGTATGGATCCGGTTATTGATTCATGGTATTGGGATTCAGATTCTTTCTATTATATATTCGAGTAGAGATTGGTTTGATGCAAATAACTATCATGGTTGATGGATTTGTTCTTATGGGGGAAGAATGCAACGGATGAGCATTTAAGATAAGAACGATAGAAATCCAGATGTATGATGATGTTATTCAAACCCTAACGGTTGTGATATATGTTCCGGGATTACGAAGAATTGGATTTCTTTGTGTGCCTTATACTTCAAAGGCTGCAAGTGCACTGTAGCGGGTGGAGTTAAAAAGGTGGAAAAGGGAACATTGGTCATCATGGAGGGTGAGATGGTCAGAAATCTCTGCAGGTTGATAGGAGATGCTTTTTCAGGTGGAGCAGTGAAGGAGACATCAAATAACAGGGGAGGAAATCTGTAGTTCAGGTGGAGTTAGATGCGACGGATCATTGGAAGATGGATTGATGGATCTTCAATGATATCATCTAGAGGAAATCCAGGAAGCCCTGAACGGAGATGATTTTCTCGGAGAAGAAAATGTAGTTTTGTTCAGGTCGGAGTAAGCCGGTTTAAGCATCGGGTCATACTTAACTCGCATGTACTGTGCCCAACCCACCAGAACAAGCTAAAACAGGACAGTTGCAGATTTGACGGAAAGAACACCGGGATGGAGACAGAAGGAAGGATTCACAAGGTACCAGTGAGATCTGGATTCAGGGAGGTCTTCAGTTTTGTCTTGACGGATGGAAGTTAGGTTCATTGTGTTGCAAGGATGCATGCATGTGGCAACAAATGGAGAGCGCTTCGGAGGTTCAAGACGGTGGTGTTGAGGTCAAAGGAGTCAACTGTGGCCACGCTAGGTTGTAGCGTGTGCGGAGGCGTACCTTTCAGCGAGGTATGTGAAGTGCTGGTTCAAAGCGAGGTATCTACGCGAACATATAATAGAAAGAATCTGAATCCCAATACCATGAATCAACAACCGGATCCATACCTGTAGCGACCAAAACTGATTCCTTGTCAACTGAATCCGAGCTTTCTTGCACACTACCTCCTTCCGATTCTGATTCCTTTTGCTTTTTCATCAACTTTGGCATGTCGCTCCTTCCTGATCCCTTCGATGCGGATCTAAGCTTTCCATCAAAGTTCTGGAGCAATCTACCATTCTTGACATCAAGTAACACTTTTCAATCATTGCTGTGTCATGGAGTCTAACACTCTATCCTGCCAATCCATGAAGTCGTTTCTCCATCAAACACTTCAATCTGGCCGTGATGCTTGAATCCATTGCTATCATCGTGAATCTGTCAGTTTCTTCAGTCCCGAAATTTTCTGCCCATCAAACTGCCAATATCTTTTATCAACCTCGTAGATCTCGTCACCGTGAGCACGCTGGAAGAAACGGATCTGAAATCCGACTCCGGATGGCTTCGATATCGCAGAATTAATTCTCTACACTCCAATTGGTCAAACATCCATGTTGACCGTTGACCAGCCCATCTTCTTCCATATACGCATAGATCTGCTCAAATCGAGTCCGTAGGTTCAAACGGATCTCCGATCGGACATCGGACGATCAAGATATCGCAGAAACAATTTCAGCCGTTGAATCTGGTCAAACCTGCCTCTTGACCGTGCTGACGTCACTGCTGACGTCACGGCTTGCTGGCAAACTGGGCTTCTGAAACTGATCCGGGTCGGGTTCACCTGACCCGGAACTGAACTGAACTGAACTGCTCTGCTGGGCTTCTCTGGCGAACCGGGTTCAGGTCCGACCTGACCTGACCCGGAACCGAACCGGCTCTGACTGCTGGGCTTCTAGTACACGGACCAGGTCGACCTGACCCGACCTGGCCTGCACTCCTGCTAACCGAACTGGGCTTTCTGCAGAACCGGGTCCGGGTCCGACCTGACCCGGAACCAAAACTTCTCTGCTGCGCTGGGCTGGACTTCTCCGCGGGTCAGGCAACCTGACCCGACCTGACCCAGAGACCCAGAAACTGGGTCGTCTTCAACCCCTGTTTCTGGGCGCTGCGTCTGCAACCCAGTTGCAGACGCGGCGAATCCAACGGTCTGTTACGGCAGGCTCCGGCGCAGTGGCTGGTCCGGCGAGGCGGGCGACGGCGCGGCGACTGCAACGGCGACGACGATGGCGACGTGGACCGGCGACGACAGGTGAGTCTCCTCACGAGTCTTCTTGCTTTGCAGCGACGAGTTTTCTCCGGCGATCCGAGCGGGGCAGCAGCGACGGCAGTTGGCGTGACGAGACCACTGGCGCTGCTGCTGCTTGGCAGCGGTGGCGGCAGGTAGGTTCCGGTCTTCTTCTCCGATCTTCTTCTTCTCTCTGTATTCTCTGTTTCGAATACGAAGAAACCCTAGCCAGATCCTCTCTGTTACCCAAAAAGAGCAATTTCCGGCGTTTCCGGGATCTCAGATCTCACTGCCTTCTCTTGTCAAGTTCGGTGGCCACCGTGAGATCACAACCAATCTTTAACAGGAAGATGGATCCGAGCAAAACTACCGATCAAGTGCTGATCCTCTTCTTCCTTCACTATCCTGACACGTTAATCGCAAAACCCGAGCGATCTCAACCTCGCTCTGATACCACTTGTTGGGAAAAGCGGCGCTAACGGAAACAACCCGCGATCAATGGATCTACCACGATCTACGCAAGCAATCACACCATCAAGACATCACACACATGACACAGCAGTTTTACGTGGTTCGGCAACCATGCCTACGTCCACGGGAGGAGAGAACTCATCTACTATGATCCCATCTCAATCCCCTCAGGATCTAGGGTTACAATACATCAATATATATAGTTCCCGCTTTCTTGGCCACCAAGAAAACCCATACACAATGACTAAAATACCCCTAACCCTGAGCCTCGGTTCTGGCTAAACCAGACGACCGATCCGGCTAAACCGGAATACAAGACAAAACCCAACATAGCTTGGCCTCGAATCAGTCAATTTTGCTCTAATGTGCTGTGAAGTATATATATATATATATCAGCATATGAAGGAGCAAAATGCTTTCGTTGTTATTTGTATTGCCTGACCTCTAACTTCAACAATCGCAATTTATATGAAAAGTTGTAAACCACAAAATGTAAATGCAAAAATTATTTTCCTTCTTAAAGTTAGTAATACACACACAAACATATACATATACAGATCCATTTGGAATTGGCAGTACCCCATATTTGTCATCCGTATAATTGTTATTCATCGATGGACTGAAAACTCAAGATATTGGTGTCGTTAAAGCTAATAACATTTTTTTTATAGTAAAGTCAATAACTTGCGGATTAAAATTTAAAAATAATTAGGACAATGCTTGGGAACTTATTTTCTACACAACCTAAGTGTACTTAATGAAGCCATTAGGTAGGCCCCATACCCAAATTCACACATAAGTTTCGTGTAAATAGTGTGTGCTCGACCATTGCTGATCCCTGTACAAACAAATTATAGTAGATGAAGTGGGAGGATCAAAAGAGGGTGGAGGTGGTGGGAGCTTGAAATATCTATTATGGATAGCGGTTGCCGGGGTGGTCCAAAATTCTAGGTAAAGATACCGGGTGTACAAATCAGCAGTGGGCAATGGCAAAATGTTCTTCACATCCAAATCTTAAAATGGAATCAACCGAATGAGCTTCCTTTGCCACTCCCAAGTATCTCTTCTTCTCCTTAGGAGCATGAAGAAGAGATAGAAAAAGATGGAAGGAAAAAAAGAGCAGGAAGACTAAAACTCTTAATCTTTCGCCCCCGCTTCCTTCTTTTTTTCCGTTCCTTTTCTTCTCCGTTTTTCTTCTTCCTCTTTTTCTCAAAAGCAAAAAATACTCCACGTTCAAAGGAACCATACAAAACCCACTATCCAAGGATTCTTCAAAAGCGGGGTTCTCATCGGTCTAGAGGTGACATGTGTACTAGATTATTCTAAGGTTTGATAATGTCAACTTGTTGGTCTAAACAAGTAGCCAGCCTCATCTCATCTTCTTTGACGGATTCTGTTCGGCTTGAAGTTGAATGACTGGAGACTCTTTGATCACTATTGGCTATAATCATTAGGGATTTCTGACCAAATCTCTCCAAATTGAGTGTTATGACAAGAACATACAGCACAGGTGAAAGTTGCCCATGTTGACAAGACATGGTTATGGACCAACATTGCTTATCAAAATAAAAGATGACAACATATAATATTATTATCAAGTCAACTTGACTACTGACTGTGCTTTTGGATAGCAACTTGCATCCTTTTGGCTGTTATGATCAAATTAAAATTCACAGCAAATGGAAAAAGATCTCTGCTGCCAGATTGACAAGGAGCCAATCAAAGCTACAGATGCTCAAGTGGTGCAACAGTTTGCGACATCACCACACAATTGGGGCAGCCCCAAAAATATTCCCTGTAAAACAAATTCTAATTACGGTGATCAGCCATCAGAACCTTGGAGGTCCACATTAAGTCATCACTTTTAGTTCATTCCACCACAAGCTAGCGGTTGGATGACCACTCCAGGATCATCTGATCAAGATGGTTTTTAGGACCGTGGCTTATTTTCTATGAGGCCCAAATGGTTGAAGGTTCAAACACTCAATGATGCAGAAAAAAATCCACAGACTATTTTGATACTACAATATATTGAAACATTGAGTGCTGCCATTCTCAATATTGTAATTGCTTCCTATGGGATTATTATGAAATCCATCAATATCCTGCAGAAATAACAGTGTCAGAGTGATTAAGGGAACCAAGAAAGCACTTCTGCTCATAGCTACCAAGGTGGCACCTATTGCAAGCAGAAAAATCCCACATCAAAAATCAAACCATCATGGAGAAACACAAACCAGAGGTTACAAAACAAAAACTTAGAGGTTCCACAAAAGAAAATGGCTAGAAATAATAAGATAATACAGACAATATTATAGCTGTCTTACCATCAATCTATGAAGTTCATGACTCTTTCATAAAATATTAAAAAACATTAAACAGAAACAACAAACACCTTCATGTCTGTTTTTTTTATTTTTATTTTTATTTTTTATCACGTTTCAAGAGTTTTTATTATCCACGAAATTCGAATATAGAGTTTATAGTAAGGAACACCGATGTCCTAGGAAAGCTACTGTAACAGCTGAGTATCCCACTTCTCCCACTTCCCACTTCTCCAAATTGTATTTCGCAATTGTCAACCTATCAACATACCACTTCCAATTATCAATATTTGAACACAAAGATTATCATATAACAGTTGAAATTTGATGCTATGAATTAAAAAAATAAAAAAAAATTAAACATAATGTTTGAGGCCAACTGCAAAAATAATGAAAACAAAGAAATATGTGAAGCATCTCAAAATACATACTGAAGTACATCGGTTCTGACGGGTTCACTGCTTATCAAGTTGTCCAATAAAATCTCGAGTACGAAGAACATTCTCATCCGATGGAGAAAGAGCATCTTGGTCCTATATGACAAAAGCAAATGGAGTATCTAGAATTATAAAAACTACTGAGCCATTTAAACTTATGAGCAAAATAATTGGGAGAACAAGTTGGGGTTCATGCCACATGGATCTCCTACGGAATCCATTTTCATATTAAGGCAACCCATATTGAGAAACTTCACCAGAAAGGAGTTTACACATAAATTTCTCAATTGAGAGGTAACCTATTAATTTGACAAAAATGAACGAAAAAAGATACATTCCTTATTGTATGGAAATTATTAAACACATGCATGACTGGGCAAAAACAAATGCTATTGAGAATTTATTGGTAAATGTTTGAACACCGGTTGGAGGTGGATTCTACCAAGGATTCACTTTGAGGCCCTAATTAGTTATTCGCCTTAATCATAGACACAATAACAACGCATGCCCAAGATATAGTTCTTAAGTACATGTTGTTTGCAGAGATCTGGTGCTCATTAGTGAGAGATCATGAAAGCAAGCAAATGATGAGCTACAAGGTTAGATAATGACATTAATGTCAAATGTGCTTTAAGTTAGTTGCACAGAATGCAAATTCAAGGCGATTAAGAGTAGGAAAGTTCAGTAGGCAAACAATTGAAAATAAGTTAATGCCACTGTAATAGAAGAAATGGGTGCATTAGAGTAAGAATTAAGCGGACCAACATGCTTGAGCCTGATAAAGCAAATAGGATCCATAATTAGGAAGTAGAGTGGAGAAAAGCCGGTGCATTGTTATATGGCCATAGAGTGCTACTTTACGTCTATAGATGTGCTATATATTATATGAAGCTAAATGTTAGGTCACACAGAAATGAGAAGCAAAAATATATATTGTGGAGTCAACAGCAAAGATACATAAAATTAAGAATGAGAACGTGATCAAGGAATGTTGTTTGTAATGGTACAAATATATACATAAAAGACTGGGAATATAATCCTCCTAAGATGAACCAAAGGTTTACATGTTCAAGAAATTATCATCAGGAGAACGCCGATAACGATCATTAATAAGCAGTGAAGAAAGATATTGCAAATTCTTCAATTGATGAGAACGTGCGTACCTAGCCGAAGATTTGAGTAGAACTCACATAGGCTAGTCAAAATGTGCTAAGTATGGGTTAAATATTGACTATTATGATGCTCCTACCTCAAATAAAGAATAAAAACCAAAATTTTTACAGCTAATATAGTTACTTACCTCATCAACATCTTCACCATGATCGTTCAATTCCTCAATTAGTACACGAGGATTAAATCGCCCAGCTGAAGAACCATCCTCCCTTGGCACAGGAGCTTCACCATTCTCAAGAAAATGCCCCATTACATGGTCGCAGTACTTGATCTTGAGGTTTACTGAGATATCTGTTATGCCCAGATTTTGGCAATTTGCAGGCATAGGTAAAGTAGGAATGCCAGAAGGAAAAAACAGCTGATAGATCTCATTGCCCTTTAAACCATTAAATATATTATCACCACCAATAACAGCTCCATCTTGAACATGACTATGTGGCTTTGGAATGATTAACTCCAGCTTCTGCAAGCACGTTTACAGTGACAGTAATGAAGGGCTATCATAATTCATAAATGAAGATTCTTTCAAAAATAGCTAGTTTAGTACACTAACCTCATCAAAACCACTTTTGTAGGAAACCGAAGCATGCCCATAATTGTTAGACAGCTTGTGCAGCAGTGTGATAGGATTGAATTGCTCCTCCTGTGCAACAACACTTTTTCTTTCTTCAGGAAATATCTGCTCTGTTTGGCCATTAGGTGGCTTAGATAAACTTGGATTTGGAAATGGATCAAGTACGAAAGAATCATTCATTTTTTCATCATCATCATCCCATTCTTCCTCTATGAAGAAGGCCCCACGTTGTTCGCCTCTTCTTGGGCCTGGGCCACTCTTTTCAAAAATCTTGCATACAACGTAGCTATCCTGCAATTCAAGAAATGCCCAACCCATTTTTAAGAGCATAGCTTAACAAATCTAGAGCTAATCCTTCACCACAAAAGGAACATAACAGACAAATTGCTATAGCAATGACACAAGATTTATTAAAATCAATAAAAAAAATATTGTCTATGACTTCATGAGTGCTCGATATGAGACCTAAGAGGTTGCCTTTTCAAGTGTGACAACCAAATCCTTTGAGATTCCTCACTGATTTTTCTCAAGAATTAGAAAAAAAAACTCACATTTAGCAATTATAAATCATCAAAAATTTGGTCAGTCGAAATCCACGGTTTTGTAGATTTACGTGTCTATATAAGTTTTTTTGAAATATACACACTGTTATCAGTGTGAATTCCTTAGCTATATTCCAATGAGGAATTCATGTTCTGCAGAAAATAAGGAATCCTCAAATCTGTACATTCCTCACATGTTACCAATCACACCCCTTTGTTTTCATTGTCCTTCTGCAGTTTATATAAACTTCTCTATAAAAACCTTGACCCAAGCCCAACCTCACTTCTTGTCACATGCAGGATTTAAGACAAAGCCTGACCAATCAAAATTTAGCCCAACCTAAGCCTGGGTTCAATTAATCGGACCAGGTTTGGACCAGATCCAAGTTGCATCCATTACTTTATAATAACAATAAAATAATAACAGTTGAACTGTCAATTTATGACCATATCAGATCACCTGTGGGATGCCTTTGTCTTCCAGATCCCTGTCTTGGAGCCTATACTCGTACATCACCCAGTCAGTTCTCTTTCCCTGGGGTGCCCTGCCATGATGATAAACCAAAGTTTTCTTCGTCCCTACAAGTTTAGAGTTATTAAGGATACTTCTATCCTTTCCTGTGGTCTTCCAGTATCCATAAATAGTGGCTCGGTTTGATCTTGGCCCATTTGTGTACTTTCTATCTCGACGGCAAAAGAAATGCCACTCAAGATCCCTACTTTTCAAGCATGATTTATCTGCATCCAAAAGCAAAAATATTAAGACTTCCTATTACTAATCATAAGAATTTATGTGATGGTTTTAAATATGGAGAGAATTAGAAATACATTATCATGATTTTATTGAAAATCTAATGATATTGTTGTGGCATTTTCAAATTTGGTAGTACTTCAAAAATATCGAATAATTTATCTTCATTGCATCAAAATTAGTGAACTATCGAAATATTTTAAAAATATTGCCAGTATCAGTGACAAGCATGGATAGCAATACAGACTCAGCACATGTTAAATATACCAGTTATACTGAGACGTGTGACACCAATATATTGAAGTGAAGAATTTAAAAATATTGATCAGTGTTGTTCTGGATGAAAATTTGAAGTAAATACTGACCAGGGTGGAGGCCAGGCGATGATCCCTCCAAATTTTTTGGAAAATGCCAAGTACTGTCACCCCTGAAGTTTTCAAAAATGTCATGTATTTTTTACATAGTAGCCCCTTCCTTTATTATTATTACTATTTTTAACATAGTGTCCTCTCCAAGGAAAACTTTTTCCCTCAGGTACCCTTGCCTCTAATTTACCCAACAACAAAATGAGATTGAGAGCCAAGTGCTTTATGAAGAAACTACAAACTAAATGCAGTGTTCTCAATGGAACAAAAGAAGTAGGAATATCAGCATATATTGCAATCCCTATTTGATAAGTGGAACCAAAATCTGCCCTCCAAACAATAGAAGATGTTCAACTAAACAATATAAAAAAATATATATTAGAATGAAATATTTGGACCATACCTTTAAGATCCCATGGAGAATACTTGCATATTTCAATCTCAGAAATAACATTAAATGGAAGTGGCTTTCCCATGACTTTCCGTTTTAGATAGTACTGAAGCAGCTCAACATCAGTTGGATGGAATCGAAAACCTGCTGGGAGAGAAGCTCTTGCCATTTGCAATTTAAAAACAAGTACTGGTAATGCTTGTTTCTTTGAAGTACTGTTAGTAAGACAGATTTCTTTATGCTTCAGCGTACTCACAGCCCTGTATTCAATAATTACGTGAGGTTTGAGAGAGAGAGAAAAAAAAGAGAGAATTTAAGACAACGTGTAATACAAATTTTAGAAACAAAGGCCTTCATATAAGGCTGAAAGAGGAAGTTAAAGAGGAAAACGAAGATACGAAGCAGCTACCTAAAACACCACTTAAGCTTTAAACTTAAACTGAGAATGAAAAACAGTAAGGCATAATTGTGTGATGAGAGTATTGCGTAATAGGGAAGAAAATTGCTTTAATTTCTGTTCAAGCTTAGAGTAAGACTTGATCAGTCCCGACAAACAAGACTCCTATTAAGGTTAGATTTCTTGATAAAAAAGTTTCCAGTAAGTGTGACTCTATCAGACTTGTCTATATAATGATAAGGAAACACTAGGGTTGGATATTTTCTATTTCCGTAAGTTAGATAGAGCTGACGAGATTTGTGGAGCTTCCCAAACTCCGGAATCCACATAGATCTCTGACCACATGTCGAAATCTCTACAGGTACATCCATCTTATATATATATATGTGGAAAGAAAAGAAAATGAGTTAATTTCAATAAAGACGATTTTGATTTCCCATATGAGGGATAGGAATATAGGAGTTCTTTCAATAACGATCATAAGCTTTGGATGATGCATGGATGAGAGACAATGCTTTGATTTTATTTAGGAGAAAACATTGTGACAGTGATATTATCACAAAAGCATAAGAGACAAGATAGAATGCTTCGATTTTATTTAGAAGTAAAAATGTGATAATGAAATTATTATAAAAGCATAAGACAAGACCATGAGAGGGTTTTTTTTGGAACTGCCACAGCTGACATGTTCAAGGTCCCAATATGATTGTCTAGAGTGTGGTCCAATTAACGATGACAGAAAATAAAAGGACTTGTAAATCAGTCACTACAAGAAGAAGACATATGATTTTTACATGGAAAATCCAAATACGAGAGACATATCACCTAGTCCAACTAAAATCAAGTACTAAAAATTGAATAATTACAAGATATACTCACAAACCCTTCCCTAGTTAACCATAACTTAAGGACTGTAGTTGTTCTTGCTTGCTAGAACGTCGTTCACTGCTCCTTATGCTTGAATCAAACTACTTTGAATCCGCCATTATCTTCCACAAGAGTAGAAGCAACTACACTATAAGGCTCTTCAAAATCTATATGGCTCTCCAATGGATGCTCTAGAAAGAAAAGTAATCTCCAATAGGTATTTTATACTCAGAATACGGAGATTGGATAGCTAGGATTAAGAGAATAAACCTTTAAATAACTCAATATTCTTGCCTCATAGATAGAGTTTATGTAGAAATAAAACAAGTAGTCTTATTAAAAAAAGGAAAATGAATCCGTACAGCAGATGACTTTTCTTTGTCACTTGCTCAAATGGGCTCAGGTTCTCTCGAGCAAACTCAAGTTCTATTTGAGCTTCTTGTTCAAGCTTGCTTGAGCAAACATGCATTTGTCCAACTTTGAAATATAAAAATTATAGCTCAATTAGACCCTGAGTTTTGTTCACAACCCATAAATTAGCTAACACTCAAATAATCCTAACACCATAGAAGCGTAATCCCAAGATCATCATTAGGAGATAACTTTGATAAAATAAGGTATCTTAAGAGACACTACCACCAGGATAAAATCATTGTAGCTTCCATAAACACAAATTTCTCTATATATAGAAAACAACTAAAATCAAATATAAACTAACCTACCTCTAAAGAAAGGAAATTAATCATTATCTTTAAGAAATAAAACCTATTATCCTAGCATGTGTAATGCTGGAATCTTGCTTTTGTAAATTTTTGTTTCTCTGATTCCATGGAAAAGTGCTTCCAACCTCTTCTCTTCTATCCCAATAAATGATTTTCTATAGATTTGAGAAAATAACAAAATTTCCCCCCTCCCTATGATCGAAAGTGCCATGTCAAACTGTCAAGAATGTAATTGTGTATAGGAAAAGACATCCTTTTTCTAACGGTGTTACAGGAACATGCCACCCCAGCCCTCTCATAGCCATCGCGCTTCCCTCGCCTCTTTTTCCACTAGGGGCCCTCCCTCACCTCACGACCCTTGCTTCATGTTTCTCTTGAGATTGAAATAGATGCATTGAAAGGAACAGCATAAAGTTCATAAAGTTAAGAAGGTGTCGGATAATAAAAAATGGAAAGAGGTTAGAGACTGTGGAAGAGGATGAAAGATTACAATATCATATTACTAAGATGGAAATTAAGGGTAAAGAGGGTGGAAGATTATAAGATAAAGTCACTAAGATGGAAAGGAAGAAAGGTCACATGAGCAAAATTACTAAAGAAATAGAATGATGATAATCATTTTTCTCCTTAATGTAAAAAAAAAAAAAAATGTTCTCTCAAAGTAAAACTTTTATTTCGAATCAAATAACTATATTAATTCAAGAGATAATGACCAAATGGCTGCCCTTATACTTTATAATTGCCCCAAAACAGTTGAAAAAAAGATAATTCATGCAGAGCTATTCATGCATAAAAGGACACTTTACAAGGGATGATTTTAACCTTAAACCTTGCCATATATTAGAACCGTACTGTATCAAATTGTGTGATATCCCACAGCTAGAAAGAAATTGAAAAAGAAGAAGAAAGAGCATATATTGGAAGGATCTCTTCCAACGATATAAAAGGAATATGGCAAAATAAAAAAGAGAGAAAAAACTAATATGGAGGTTGGAAGAAGACAATCTCTATGTTTTTACTGTTGCTTTTTTTCTTTGTTTATTGAAAAGCAACAGAAATGCTTTTCCTCTTTTTGGTAAAAAGGAAGGAGGTGAAAAATTCATAATTTCATGCAATATCTTACAATCTTGACATATTGCATTATTTGATATCTAGGAAATTTAGGATATCGCAAGGCTTACATGTAAAATTGTCACTTGCAAAGCTTCCTTTCATATACGAACAACTGTAGGGA
The DNA here is from genome assembly GCA_037013555.1 of Sextonia rubra. Taxonomy (NCBI): domain Eukaryota; kingdom Viridiplantae; phylum Streptophyta; class Magnoliopsida; order Laurales; family Lauraceae; genus Sextonia; species Sextonia rubra. Next base: position 54,657,859 of record JASUAD010000013.1, on the reverse strand, counting down.
ATTATCATTTTTCCAACCGTTTTAGGGCAATTGTCGGGTATAATGACAATTATACGGTCATTGTCCCTTAGTTTGAAAGTAAATAATTCATTCTCTTAGAAACTTACTTTATTATAGAATTTACTTGTTTTGCATGAACAATGAACATGTCGCCATAACTATTATTTTTAAATTTATTTAAATTTTCACATGTTTATGTTGGCTTCTATTATGGGATCCACTTGAGTTTAGACGTGGTTAGACCCAAATCACAATATTATGCCTCTCACAAGGCAAGAATCCACAACTCATGAATTTTAATCATGACATAGTGATGAGGATAAGAATCCTTCGAATTTGAATCTAATCTCGACCCTTAAAGTGTTTCTTTATTTTAGCTGATCTTATCACCTTTGCCATAAAAGGTTGCTTCATGAGAAAATAGACAAAGAGGGTTGGTTGGATTAGTTTTGATCCTTCCTCTCTTTCTTCCACATCCGGAGAGTCCATCCTAACCATCATATCGTAAAAAATGACTCACACATGACTTATCTCTAAAAACAGTCATCGATCCCACCATTAATGCTTCATCTAAACCGACGTAATCCTAGATCATGTTTATACCTAGCAGCCCCACCTTCCCATATCTGTGCCCCTGCTGCGGCCACAACCTAGCAGTTTATAATCCGCATTGAGTTGTGAAGAGGTTTGCTCTTTTTTCACTTTTTTCATCCACGGCTGAAATATCTTATATCTTCTAATTAATACTTAATATCTTCTCACACCCTTCTTTTTTCATAATGATTTGTTATTAAAAGATACCTATTATGGTTAAACTTGTGAATTGGCCTCAATAGTCCATTTTGATATCGCAGTTGGTTGGGGCACCCCAACCATCATATCGTATCCCACATTTTGATTTGATTATTTGATTTTTCATTTGAATTGAAATCTTATTTATCTTTCCAAGATAAGTTACTTATGCAGTTGAGGAAATCTTTAAAAGGGTAAGATTCATAAGTAGGCTGAAGTTATCCTTATGGAACAAATATCTCATTCAAAAAAGAGGACACATATTACATAAAAGAATGGGTTATCCCTTTCCATACTATTATATATATTAAAGCTCTAAGAATGGAGGCCTCTAGAGGGTGCTACATCAGCATCTTTATTTTTCTTTTTTTCTAGAGCGCCACGTTATTGTCTAAAAATATCAATATCAATAAATGGTTTTTCTTCTCCCCTAAAATCTCTCCCTCTCTCTCCAAATCTAAATTCCTCAAATCTAGGACGTAGTCTCCTATTAAAAATAACAAACAGATCCCATTATGTTTGTAGATAATATTTATAAATTAATTGAAATATCAATAATACCCTCCAAATCCTCATTTTTATGTGGATCGTCACATTAATTTAGAATTGCCTTTGATTGGATGATCTTGACCCCATGATTATTACCCACTAAATCCACAAAATTGTTCTTAGTTATGTTTCATTGCAGATTTCTCAGCATCTCGTCCAATCAGTATAATTGTTTGGCCAGATTGCATCTATGAGTTGGTCAATATTGGCAACTATATGTATTTCTTATGCAAATCATTGGTAGATGGGTGTATGCTTGAGTGTGGCCCACCTCATTCTTTTAATCTTAATTAGGTGTAATTGGCTCCTTTTCAACTGGAGAATCTACTGATATGGGAGCTCTCAAGTTTAATGCCTGTTTTCCTTTTTTTTTTTTTTTACATAATGAGAAGTCATTTATTTGGATGTAATGGAGAATACGACAATGAGCCCGAGTGGTAGTATATGGGGCCACTGCTGAATTCATGGGGACGGTATGACAACATTGGGCTCGAAAAGGTTGTGGCTAATAGGTAGTTTGAGCTTGATAAACAATGCCAGCAATTATGTGATGATATCAAACATGTATGCCTCAGCAGGGCAATGGGAAAATGTGAATAATTGAGAGAGTTGATGGAGTCAACAACAATAAGAGCAAGTGAAAATGAATTCTCAACTATATTTTTTGACCTTATAATTGGGAGAGAACTTTTTTCAATGCATTATAAATATGCGATTTCAAATCAATGCTCTGGTAAATGAATATTAAGCTTCATTTGTGATGAAATTCATGTGCTTGCATTATTCTGAATCACTTAGTTCATTAATTTTGTGAGAGTTCTCTATCGAAGCGGTTTAGTAAAAATTCTAATTTATTTATTAGGTTTTTAAATAAAATTTTAAGAGATACTCAATTATTACTAATTAATGACAGAAATTGTTTTTCATTTAAGGATTTAAAGATGATAGATTGAGATATCCTAGCATAATACCCTTACTCAAAAAAATTTTTAATTAAAAATATTAATAAAACTCACGAAAGTGGGAGAGAAAAGAGAGAGTGGAAATAAAAAGATAAATAAAAAAAGATTAATATCTTTCTTTTATTTTTTTTACTCTTTTGTATTTAACATGTATATATATCTAGCTCATAAACTGAAAATATAAAGATTAATGGAATTCAATTTTTTTCTTAATAATGTTTCAATCAATCTTATATTTAAATCTATTTGCATTTTTTTGGACTCGGGTTTAGCACAGGCCTTTGTTGCTAGTATATATTAAAGCAAAGGAAAAAGAAATCTCTCAGGGTCCCACATTAACACCCATGAGTTCTCCTTTGAATAAAATGCTCACAAAAATTATAGAAAACTTTATCTTTGAAGTGGGGGGTACAATGCACCTCTCCAAATCTACTCCATAAATCTCCCTATCTAAATTTCCTATAATGCTGGAGAATTCAACTCCTTGATCGAATTTCTAATGAGCTAAGATTCTCCATCTTAAATTTGAATTCAAATTATCTTATAGATAGAAACTAAATTAACTAAAGAGGGACGCATCAGTGCAAGGCATTGTTGCTAAGAATAAATGTAGAACTGGCTCAGTTGTTCAAAAGCATCATGTGTCAAGGTTGTAGGCCTCACTTAATGACTCAATAGCAATATTGATCTTGCACTTGTTTTGGACCCAAGTGTGGTACCCACTTAAAGGTAGGTGTTAGGACCCATCATTGACTCGTGCGAGGCATTATTGGCAGGCATGAATGTAGAGCCTGCCCAACGGTTCAAAAGTGCCCTGGGTCAAGGTGGTGGGACTCACTTAATGATTGAATAGCAATGTTGATCTTGCACTTTTTTTGGATCCAAGCATATGACACATTGAAAGATTAAATAGCAATAATGATCTCGCTATGGGCTCACACTTGATTTGTAATGATGATATAGTTAGGGATGTCGGCAAGAAAAATTATATACTATGACTATCTCAAGAAAACTTTATTTTTTTTTCCAGAAAAAATTTTCATGAAGAACTTTTTCTTAGGCCTGAAATTAGGAAGGGCGTTTGTTGCTAGTTATTACTAAAATGTGTGAGAAAGAGAAAGAACAAGAGAAGGAGAAATGATTTGAAACCAATGAAACTATTCATCTTTGGTTGATATGAACCATTCATCTTCTAATTCTATGATCAGGAGGGTGTCCATCCTATCCTTCGATAGTGAAGAGTGAACTTGGGGAGGTCAATCTTTTGTAAGCGATCTCCGATCTCCATGGCAGCGTCTCTGTCCTACTTGATATCCAATTCATCTTCATGACTATAACAGCGGGCTGATCTCTGATCGAAGCTTCCACGACACTAAAGACCAACAGGTCTTGCTCAAAGATGATGCAATTCAAAGCAAACAGTACTCATGTTAGCTTTAGTGTCCATATACAATATTTCTTGCTGCGGCACCATTTCTTTGTCATAGTCTCGACATAGAGTTATTCGGGAAAAAAATGAAATGATCTCTAACTAGGATACAAAATTTGGTTATGATGGATAATTGTGGTTGATCCCAAAAATTGTGTATCCTGAAAAACTTGGAAAAAAGTACAAAATTCAAAACATTGAAAAATGCTTGCGCAAGAGTTGAGGGGACAATTCAGTTGACCATAATACCTAATTAGAGTCATTGACCTGTCAACTATAGAACTTAGCCATCTATAAGAAATTAGGTCTAATGGATGTTGCCCACCATCTGATCAACGATCATTAAATGACTAGTCAAAGACTAGAAACTTCAATTATTGCCCATGATGACTTACACATTTATAATTTGCATTGATGTTAAAGTTAAAATTTATTTGGTGAGACCAGCTTGTCACACAATATCTACTACATGCCCTACTACCTTGAAGGTTTTTTTTTTTTAATCCACTTAGGCTTGAACTTATGAAAAACTCTTTAGGCTCTTTAGTGAGTCTAAGGTTCAAACTACTCAAAATAAATGTCTATCACTTGGATGGGTCTTTACTAAATTTACTTTCCAATATCCATAACCTAACATAAAGCCTATAAATTTCGCATGAGTTCAAGCATTATATAGGATCCAGACTATAAAAGGAATAAAAGGTCTTACATTGATACAGTTGCTGCAATTGATATTTTGAGAAGATGGATAGTAACAAACAATATTTTCTCAAGATCTTGGGTATTTATCCAAATGATATTGTTTACTTTGGCTTATGGAATTTCAATTCAACCTAGCCAAACAGTTTTAAAAGGTCTCATGTAGGATCAAGGTTCTTAACATGAGACTTATGCACCATTGTATACTCAGTCCTTAAAAGTTTCTCCCTCCCTTTCTCTCTAGGCAGATGACCAATGCTTATCAAACTCAATGCCCTTTTAAGGGGTCACAAGCATGACATATTCCCCTTTCGAAAAATAGAGCCATCCTTAACTCTAATATATGTCATGCCTGTGGCCCCTCTGTAAAAAGGCATTGGATCCAGTGAACATTGGCCATTCACTTAGAAAGAAAGTGTAAGGAAAACTCTCAAGGAAAAGGTATGCAATGGTACATAAGCCTCATATCGGAAGCATCTAGCCTTGACCTTGGGTATATATATATGTGTGATATGCCCTTAACCTCTAATGAGAACCTTTAAAAAAGTGCAGCAAGATTGGTTGAAATTACATGAGCCATAGTGCACAATATTATGTGAATAGTGGGCTCGGGTCGTTACAAATAAAATTAGAATTGTTTCTTAGTGGAGGAGTAAACATCTGCCATCCGCCTAGAAATAAGACTAGGAAAACTCCTAAGAACTGAGTATGTAGTGGTATATAAGCCCCACATTGAAAACATTTAAGGCCTTTTAAAACTGTGCAGTACGATTAGATCTCATCAGCCAAACTGGAAAGTATCATGTGGATAGTGGGCTCGGGTCATTACATAAACTTACTAATAGAAATTCATAAATCTTAATTTAATCTATTTCCTCATATGAACTAATCAAAAGCAAAGTTGTTAATAAGCTTATGTTAGTTTGTACACTTTGATGGATCTCAACTGGGGTGAGGTATTTAATTGAAGCAATTGACGGGAAGAAATGAAGACAAAAGGGCTACTAATACTTTTGAGCATGGAAGAACCATCTAGTAGACTGAAGGGAAAAACTTGGATGCAATAATTTAATTGAAAATTTGAAAGTTGTTTATTCACAAATTAATTTTATACACACTCATAATAATGACTTATTGTTGTATTATTTTATTTAAGATAGCTGAAATCCTTATCTGGGCCTCATGCATTATTTAAGACTTTCTTTTTTCTTCATGTACCTATACAATTTTTGAACTTCTTTTATTCTAGTAATTACTCACACACACATATAGTACTCAACTCCCTCAACATCAATGTTGCAGTCACGAAAATGTTGTTGCTTACTTTTGTGGGAGAAGATACCTTACCACTAAGCTATCAATGGATAGGCTACTAAGCTTCTTTCCATTTACGAAAGTTCATTACATATATAAAAAAATAATTTTGGTTTTTGTTTTTCCTTCTGCCTCATTTTACATTTATCATTGTTTGTAACACTTTCCATGTCATTCTAAAATTATATTATATTAAAGAAATACAAATTGTATTCTATCTTTTATAGTTATATTTATTTTAGCATTTATCATTCAATATGTAATATTATTTTTTAAAATTATGGATTATTTTCATATATGAATTTTTATTTGATCATTTCATGAGTTTCAATTCGAAAGCTTTGAGTACTTTATTTTGTTCTTCACCCTAGTTACTATTTTAATTTACTTATGAAATGTTCTTTTAGTTAAAACAGAGGAAAAAAGAAAAAAGAGAAAACATAATATTGCGTACTCTAAATTTCTAATACAATTTTTATTTGATACTTCTTTATCGCATTGTGTTGTGCCCATGCATTTCTCAGCTTTATTGCCAGTTATAGAACTCTTCCCCATGATCTATATATTTTATTATAATAATTGAAATAATTATATTTCGTAATATTACATGTACACAAAAAAATTCCTAACACGCTCCCCATATAAACTAAATAAATCAGAACCGCCCAAGGCGCCTAATGATCAAGCAAACCCCTCAAGCTTACTACGCTCACATATTGAGATTCACCCTAATTTGATACATTTCTAACTTCTAATCACCATTGATGTTGAGGCCTTAAAATCCACACCACAGAATTTTATCAAGTTAAGATTTGATTGATTCTTGGTGGACCACTATTTGGCAACACAAGTTTCATGCATCACTCATAGAAGTGTTCTGTCATATCAATTTCTTTTTTATTTTCTAAATTTAAGAGAGTTAGATGAAATCTGATATTATATCATCGATTTCATTCAACAACATAAATAAAGCCCTAGCTAGAAAGATGAAAATATAATTTTCTTCACTTAAACAGAGCCCTAGCTAGTAAGATGGAAAATGCAAAAAAGAAAAGGGAAAAGAGGGAGGACACAATACATAAATGTAAAAAGAAAAAGAAAAACAATGTTTCCTAGATCTTTTCTTTAAAAACTGAGTGATCTTTTCTTGATGATATGAACATAGTACAGTGTTTTTGTGATTAAAACATCACTAATAATTTCATTAGTACTCATTTGTTTCTTAAAATAAGCTCAATAACACTATGATATTTTAAAATGTTAAATCTAGAGAAACAAGATATGCTTGAGTGAAAGGAGGCATCTCATGTCACACAGCCACACAAGAATTGACCACTGATTGAGTAGGCAGTCTCATATGCACTATACCACTAGTCCAACTAAATTAGCAAGAAAGGAAATCATAGCTCAAAAAATTAAAAAAGGACATTAAAAGTATTTATACCTGATCATCACTCATGTTCACAATACCATTGAAGCTAATGGATGCCATTTTTCTCATAGAAACAAGAACAAAGCTTCAATCTCTTGGCAAAATTACAATATATATCCTCTTATGACGGGGTTGGAAGAGGGGAGAGAAGATACAATATATATGCTGTTATGAGGAGGTTGGAAGAGGTGAGAGAAGATGCGGGGAGAGAAAGAGAGAGAGAGAGAGAGAGAGAGAGAGAGGAGTTACTTTAGGAAGGGGCTAGCTCATGCTCTCTTTTGGAAGTTAAAGAAACTTGTCGATTTTTTCTAAAAATATGATGGAGATAAGTTTCATATCTTTACATTTAATGTGCTTTGTTTGACAAATGTATGTGCACAGGCCCTAGTCCTTTAGTATATGACTTTTCTGGCAATGAGCCAATATCTTGTTCAATACTCATCTGGCTATTCCGGGATCCAACCTAGGTATACCACCTTTTCCTCCTTGCATGCTTTTCTTCTGGCGTGTACGGACTTCTTTTCCACTTGAATGGATTGTCTTCCCACGTGTACAAACTCTCTCAATTGGGCACCAACCCCCTTAATTGAGAGAGAGAGAGAGAAATGAATGGTTGTATCCACATTAAAAAACACTTGACTATACATGGTTTTTAAGGGTGGTGTCATGTATTTGGGGCTATACCATTGGCCCTACAATATTCGTGAGGTGGGGTTGAGGGGTTCCACGTCATAAGCAAAAACAAAAAGAACACAAGATGAATCCAATAGGACCAGCCCATCAGGCACTACCCCACTAGTTCTAAAATGAACTTAGTTCTGCCACATTACTGACGACGTGAAGAAGAAAAGCCGGATCTGAGTTAAGAAATATCGCCCGATATCCCGGCATTCCTCGAACAAGTTAGGTCTGAGTCTGTCCACTTAATAAATCAAGCCCATCCTCAATTTAAATGACAGAGACATGTCAAGTTCAAATACAACTAACAAATACAATAAAACAATGAAAAATATGTTCAGGAAGGGCTTCAAGCCTTCTGTCGGTTAACTCAAGCCCAGTCCCAATGGTAAGTGGGCCAAATTTTCGGATCCAGGCGACCAACTAAAACCTAGGGCACAACCCTGCCCCAAAGTTGGTTGGGACTTTGTTGGGTCTGTATTGCCCAGCCCAAAAGCACCCCTATCACGTAAGACCCAAGCTAGATTTGGCAGAAGGGTGCCAAATTTAATTAGAGTTAGTCCCACCATAATGTTGAACACAAGTTTTTGGCATGCGGACCAGATTGCCATGGTGACTATTGAAGGAACATTGCAAGAGTTCATCAGATGGAGACTAATGAAATATATGTGATGGGTGTCAAAAACAGATCAACAGTCTCGGACATGAGTTATTCTACCAACCTCAAGACTCAAGGGTTAATCCTTGCATGTGTGTGACAGTGAGGTACCAACACTACTAAATTCAGAAGTGTCATGCCTAGGCTGATGATGTCATATCGATTTCTTTTCTGTTTTCTCAATCTAAGAGTTCTGATATTCATATCATCAATTTCATCTAAGAACTTGGATAAACTCGTATTCAGAAAGGTAAAAATCTCAACAAAGAAAACGAAAAACAGATAAGAAATAGCACAAATAAATCAGTTACTGATGTTGTCCACATCTTGTCCTTATTAACTGAAGCAATCCTTTTATCCATAATAAGGCAAATAATAAAATGTTTTTGCGATGGAAAAGAGCTAATAATTTCACTATAACCCTCGTTTTCCTTGAAATAAAGCTCAATAATATCATGATAATATATCAAGATATTTGATCTAAAGATCATAAATAAGAATTAGAAGATTTAGACCAGATTGCTAGTCATTTCTGCAGCCATTGAATGCCATTTTTCTCATACAAATTGAGAACAAAGTCTCAATCTTTGGTTAAAGTGACAATATATTCTCGGAAGGTTAGGGGGTTAGAAGAGGCGAGAAAAATGTGCTAAAAAGAGAATGAGAGGGCGGTTTTGGCTCATGCCTTCAGGTGAAAGCAAAAGAAAATTGTCAATTTTATTTAAAGATTTGAGATAAAGATAAATTTAATATATATGCATTTAATGTTCTTTATTGGACTAGTGTGTGTGCAATGGCTTTGGTCCTATTTTATAAGATTTCTGCTGGCAATGAGTCAATGATCATGTGCACAAGAAAAATGAATGGTTGTACTCACATCCCAAGAACACTTATGGATCCAGTAGGCCCAGTTTATTGGGCCCAACCAAATTAGTTTGTACCTAAATGAACTTAGGTCTGCCCCATTGCCACCAAGCAGAATAAAAAGTCAGTACCGAGGCATATCCAAACCCCAACCTGACTTGAGACATAGGCCCATATCCCAAGTCTGACGTGGGTTGTGAGTGCATAGCTCGATCCCAGCATGCCATAAACATGTATATCCTTAGCCTCCCCACTTAGTAAATCAAGCCCAAATGCCCAGTTAAAATGACATAGAGATCTTAAATTAAATATATATTTATATATAATAACAATAATATAAATTCAATCTAGGCAAGACTTCCTGCCCAAATATTAAGTGGGCCCAAACTTTGTTACCAGGCTTGACCCAAGTAAAACCTTAGGTTGAGCCTAGCCCAATGTTGCCTGGACCGAAACTTGGGCTGTGTGAGAAAAGTGGAACACTATAACGGGGCTCACCCATCGAAAATATAAACCACACAAAATGCATAGTGTTCTTCTCTATGAAATTATGATCATAATTTACTAAAACAAGAGTTAGTCCCAGCATGATATTGATCATGGTCCTCATCACCCAATCTCATGGGAATATATATAGAGAGAAATTCTCAAAAACTCCCTATTTCAAAATGGGCTTTTTGCTTCTTTTAATTTATCCAATGAGATCATGCCACCTAACATTTATATTCCAACTCGAATTAAGATTGAGAAAATAAGCTTGTTTATATGGTTTGATCTCTTAAATAATAGTGCAAGAGAAACATATTAGCTAATTAGAGAATGAGTATTTTTCATAGGAAAATGTACCTGGTGTTTTCTAGCGTGCCTCATATCAAATTCCATGATCATATATATATATATATATATATATAGATGGATAGTTAGGCCCGTTTGTTTGTAATAAAATTCATTAGAATTAAAAATATAGGATTAATACCATTAGAAGTTAAAAGAGAAGATTAAGGGTTGTTTAACAAAAATGGGCATCAAATAATATTTTCTTTTAAGAAAATAGAATCAAAAGAAGATCTATTTATTTCCTCCATGAGAAAAGGTTATTTGACACTAATTTTTAAGAATTAATATTTGACATTTATTTTTAACCACCTATTGTATGAAATCTATTTGACCTTTATATCAAATGATATTTTATGAAACCGAAATATCGACGGATCGATGAACCCAAGTTGAATTATACTGGTATTTAACTCCATGCAAATACACAAGAGATAATGAATTTGACTATGAAGTGGATTCATATCGTGGGGTCAAACAAGGTTGAATCAAATTCTAACATATTTGGTCCGACATTTTGAAGATGCAAACTAGTTAAAATATGAGCTAACTCATGTTTACTCATGCAAGACCATGACTCCCTTTGGGCTGATTAACTTTTATTCTCTTTTTTTTTTCTCCTTTTCGTTTAATTCTTTGCCGTGTTGAAACTGGTTGTCTGGAGTGATACATTTAACTTGATTACCCACTTATTTATCATTGGGCATATGTGTGTTTGGTATCGTGCCATTTGAATGTTCTCATGTTCCCACGAGATAGCCTCCAAAAAACATATTTGGTATGTGCAAATGAGTGTTTCGAATTGTGGTCTTGCCGGAAAGAATCTTAATATCTTAACCCGCTGATAAGAAACTCAAAACAAAAAATTTTATGTTTTTAGAAAATAATTTGCTAGAACAACTATTTCCTTTTTATTTTAAGGTCACTCTACTACCTAATTTCTAAAATGGGTTACTCGGCAACAATCATAAAAGGTGAACCCATATTATAATTCCTAACTTCTTAAAATAGTGGGACCACATTATAAATCCTTTGAGTATGGGCCATATGTTTTAATTTCTAAATATGGGTTATATGATCAAAAAAATATTATCTTTTAAAAAATATTTAATATTTCAAAAAAATTATTTAATCTTTCAAAAAAATATAATATTTCAAAAAATTATTTTATCTTAAAAAATATCTAATCTTTCAAAAAAAATATTTAATCTTTTAAAAAATATTTAATCTTTCAAAAAAAATTTAATTTTTCAAAAAAATATTTAATCTTTAAAAAATATTAATCTTTCAAAAAAATATTTAATCTTTAAAAAAATATTAATCTTCCAAAAAAATATTTATTCCATCAAAAAAAAATATTTAATCTTTCAAAAAAAATATTTAGTCTTTTAAAAAAAATCATAAAAGGTGAAGCCATATTGTAATTCCTATGAATGTGGCCCCATGTTCTAATTTCTAAAAGTGAATACCACGGAATTTTTAAAGTGAGCCTCGTCTTTACAATCAACAAACAAGCCCCATATTATAATCTATAATAATTCCCAAAGGTAGGCATCACATTGAAATTTCTAAATATAAGACTCATATATAAAATCACAAAAAAATGTGGCTCCACTTTATAATTTCTAAATGCAGATCATGTAGTCACAATCACAAAAGATAAACCTATATTATAATCTTATAAATGTGGGCTCATGTTTTAATTTTTGAATGTGTATACCATATTGTAACTTATAAAGATAGGTCCTATATTTACATTAAAAGAATGGGCCCATATTATAATTTTTATAAAGGTAGGCTTACCTTATAAATTCTATGAATATGGGCCTTATGTTTTACGTTTTAAAAGCAAATAACATGTTACAACCTCCATAGGTGGGTTCTATATATACTAATAATAAAGGTTCACAAATATTAAAAGATGCATTCCACATTTTAGATCTTTTGATTTTCTTGCTTTTGTTTGTTAAAAAAATTTTTTACACCATTACCAAATAAGTTTTGAATAATATATTCTAAGCAAAGGATTTTAATATAATGTTATCAAATAAGTTTTATAGAATTTAATCTCGGCACAACCTGATCCCAACACAACAAAATTTGTGCAAAGAAATTAAGACAGTAAGAAAACAATGCCAAACAAGTCCCAACTTTACTCAACCAGAAGTGTGCTGGCTGTAATGATTACTATTCTATTTTAACTTTTGTGTGGGCATTTGTATGATCCAAATGGATGAAACCACGGAATGCAAGGAATATTTGCCCACCGGATGGTGCTTAAAAATTTGAGGAGGGAGACAGGTGACATCATCACTAGCCAAATTAGAGTCTGGAACCTCTTAAGCTTTCCCCTACATTGATTACAACGCCATGGGGAACTATGGTGAACTTGAGTGGATCAATCGTTGTCCACGCACAGTCACCATACGTCAAAAAACTCATAGAATCCCCATTCACCAAATTTCAATCCAACCAAATGCATGGTGCATATAGCTATCAGTGACTTGAATTTAAAAGGAGAAAAAAAAAGAAAAAGTGGGCCCCATATTATGTTTAAATCAGATCATTACTGTTAGGGGTGCTCATGGGGTTGGCCAGCGAGCCTTGGCTTGATCTGGGCCCATCCTCTTTAGGCCAGTCCTAAATATATTCCCTGTGCTTTGCTTGGATTTAATGATAGAAAATCCAAAGCCCGACCCGACCCAGCCTGATAAGTAGTACTAGAAAGTTCAAACAAGTGATAAAAAGCCCAGCCTGGCCCAATTTACTATATCCGTGTGATCGGCTGGATATGTCTGAACCCGGCCCAACTCAGCCCATGAACACCACTGAATTTATTTATTTATTTATTTATTTATTTATTTTTGAAGAATAAATTTTTAGAAGATTTTTTTTTAAAGAACACCCCTCATTACTGCCATGCAATGTCTGCGGCGTGAGATCATTTCTTATATGCGGAATCGGTTTGGGCAACAGTTTCCAAAGAGCCACCTTCTTCTTCTTCTTCTTCAGCAACTCATTTCACTCCCAAGCCTCCATCACTCTACTATAAATACCTCAAGAGAAGCCAAGGTCTCTGCATAGATATGCAATACAAAATTCTCTCTTTGATACCATTTGAGCTCTCTTGACTTCTTTTCTATCATGGGTCTCCCTACTTCTTCTTCTTCTTCTTCTTCTTCTTCTTCTTCTTCAATGAACTTTATTTTTGTAAAAAAATGTTTACTTTTTAACCCTCTGTATCTTGAACTTGAAGTGGTGACAATCTGCAGATTCTTTCTTTAAATTTTTCTTATTCTGTAACTTGGGTCTTTGGATTTTGAGTTTTTATTCTATTGATGGGTTTTTGCTAACCAATCGATGGGTTCTTTTACTTGAATATATGATTGTATGTATGAGGCTGCAGTTGCATAGGAGGCAGGAAAACAGTTGGTTATCGAGGGAGTAGAGGTGGCGCCTCTTCATGGAGGGTTTGATTGAAGATCCTCTACACCTCCCTCTGTCAAACCGACATCTACTTTTGAGAAGCCAGGATACCTTGAGTTCTTGATGATTTGATGTGGTTGATTAACTAGCTTAAATATAAATATATATATATATATATATTTGGTTGGTGCTTAATTAATAGACTAAGTAAGAAAAAGGATTTATTTTAATTTTTTTTCTTTTAGGCAGAAATGGAACTTTTTCCCATCTGTATTATAAGAATCGTGTGGGCATTTTGGCTAACTATGCTTCAAAGAAATCATTTGGATGTACCAAGTGCATTTTTTACTGTTGAAATGAAGTCATCTTCTTGACATGGTGATCTCACATTATAAGGGCGAAGAAGATATGGTCTGGGTGATGTAGTCAGGCCTCTGGCCCCCTAATGAGCATTGAACCCCGTAATGCAGTTTTGATCCTATCCAAATGCTGCAAATTAAAATTTCTTCGCTTTCATGGGAGCTGGAACTTTTTTTATCACATAAGATCATTTCTTGCAGTTGATTGTTTTTTTTAGAAGTATCGTTGATCATTTATCAATTTTTTCTTTCTGATGCCAAATGTTTATCATCACCAATAATAGAGCAGTTGAAAAGTGAAAATTCAAACTGAGATAACAAAAAATTAAAAAGTTTTAAACAAGCTCTATTAGAGTGAAATGAAAAGACAGGTTTCTTTAAGGAATGTTATAATCAACCCAAGAATCATGGAGTCTATGTAATTTTTTTTTCAAGCTGAAAAGATGTCATATCCAGTTCCATATGATACGGATGTATGTTTAGTTTGCTGTTCTCAGTTTGTATGCGGACATCATTGTTAGAATTTCTAGAATTCCTTCTATGAGCTTTGCACAAAATTATGTGTCTTTAACATTGTGATTTTTAGGATTATTAAGAGCGTAGGAAAGCGGGTGACGGTTCTAAAATCATCTGGCTGTGTCCTTCCCATTGCATTGCAGCGGAATGAAGGAATGTGAAAGAGTGTTCCAGTTCCGGATTTCTAGATTGCAGTTCCATATATATGCAGCGAAAAAATAAATTAATTGGCAAATAAATTAATTATACAACACAAAAAGAAGACACGTAAATTTTTATGTGGACAATCCTACTCAGGAAAACCATGAGTTATCCTCGAATCAATAAAAATCAAGCATTAATAATAAATAATTACAAGATATACTCATAGACCCTTTCTTAGTTGCAACTCAACCTTAGGACTGCAATTCTTCTCGCCGACTACTTGTCATTTACTGCTAACTACACTTGAAATAACCACATTTAATCCGCAAGGTGAACAAACTTCTATAAGAAAAGTTAATATTTTACAAAGAAGTAGAAGCGCAAATCTCTAGAACTCAAAGTTTTAGCATAATCTCTCCAATGGTTGTTTTAGAGAAGAAGGGTATCTCCAATATGTATTTTCAACTTAGAATAAGAAGATTTATGCGTTTTGGTTTAGAGAAATACTACTTTTATAGCCCACAATTTGTGCCTTAGGTTTGAAAACCAAACCCACTTAAACATGCAAGTCTGGCACAAATAAGAAATGTTTTCATGCAGATCGGTGAGCTTTTGCCGTCCATGCACTTAGAGCAGTCAAATGGGCGCTCAAGTACTTTTGCCACTATTTTTGGCGCTCCAACCCAGTCAATATTGCGCTCGAGCGCGCTTGATTTTTCTACGCGCATTAGTGAACTTCCCGAGGCAATAACTTTATCGTTTTAGCTCCGATTTATGCAATCTTCGGCTCTACGGATATCTACTCAAAACAAGTTTTTTATTGGTAGGTAGCTTATTCCAATCCAATGTTTGGTTTGTAAGATATGATCTTTTTAATCTATATTAATGTTAGACAATCACTTCGAAATACTCCAATTTGCATTCTTTCTTCAATTTTTTTACTTTAGTGCATCCGGTGACTCATACCACAGTCCATTCTAAAAGAAATAAAAAGTTATAACTCAATGGATCCAGAGTTTTGTCCAACTCATGAATTAGCCAACATATAAATATCCTAACAAAATATAATTGAACCCTTGGCTCCTCTTGACAAAAGTCTGTTCTTAGCCATGCAATCTTTACAGTTTTTTCAACTTTGCCATTTGATTTTCTGTTTCAATTGGCTTCCTCTGTTTGATTAGGTTCAAACAGATACTAGCCTATTTTATTACTATTTGATTTTTAACTCTTTCAAGTCTTGGTATCACTTTAAATGTTGCAAAGCCAAGGGTTCAACAGTTGTTGCTCTTAGACGGGGAGCCGTAGGCTTGTAAACTGAGTTTATCTTTGGTTCCTGCTTTTGTCATCATAATGTACATATCTGATATGAAGGTTTTTGAGGGAGGGCCTCTAGAATGGATTAATGACAACCTTAATATTATGTGTGCAAACAATCATCTACGCAGTAAAAATAAATCAAATAAAAGCACACATCACAAAAAGACAAAATTTTACATGGAAACCCAACCTGGGAAAAAACTACGGCCAAGAATTAAACATTATGAATTATACTACAGTTACAAAAGAATACTCACAACCCTTATCCAATTGCCTCTCACCCTAAGGACCTTGTGATTTCCTTGCACAACTCCCTACTGTAACAACTCCCTGCCGTTCTTTGTGCCAGATCCAAATACCTTAATGCCTTCCAGATGTTGTACTTGACTTCATTCAGCAATCTTCTACATTCTAAGAAGTAGAAGACAAGAATCTCTAAAGTAGAACTTCAGCCCTTCAACTCTAAAAAAAAAACTCTAGAGGAGATGATCTCTAAAATATATTCCTCATTCAGAACAATAAAATCTCTATCTTAGGGTTGAGAGAGAACCCTTTTTTATAGCCCCAATTTCGTGCTTCATAAGTATATTTCAATCAGAAAAAGAGTTGGCATGAAATAGGTAGGGTCCTCTTTAAATCAGATTGACAAATCACAAGTCGGTGAACTTTTTGCACATGTCCGATCGGTCGGATGAATGGTCTGATCGGTCAGATTAAAGTTATGCCCGGGGTGAAATTTCAGCACATTTCTGCAAATTTTCGGAGGCTATAACTTTTTCGTTTCAGCTCCGATTAAGGTAATCTTGGGTTCTACGGGATCTGCTCAAAACAAGCTTTCTAACGACATGTCGTTTGCCCATATTCGACGCTCTGTTTGTAAGATATGACATTTTTAATCCATGTTGTCCGTAAAAAATCACCAGAATTTATCACTTCCTCTTTGATTTCTTCACTACAGTGCACCCGGTGATTCAAACCATTGCCTATACTCAAAGACGTGTAAAATACAACGCCAATGGACTCAAATTTTATCTAACCCACGAACTTGCCAACACAAAAATTCTTACATGTTATTATAAAAAGGTTTGGTTTGTGTTTCTTCTCCTCTAAAGAAAAATGTACTGGGAACATCAACGCCCTAATATCAGCATTCAAATGCGTTCATGATGTATTCTACTACTCCTGTTTTAGAACCTCCAACTTCTATTATCTCTTTACTAAAACAGCTGCAAAGCCTTTGAAATGCTACATTTTTTTGTCAATCTTGTTGGGGTTTGTTTGTTGCCATCCTGGTTAGTGTTCCTTACAAAGATCCTTTTCTATGACCCACCCATGAATGTGTTGAATAAGAAGACTCTAAGGAACCTTCTCTAGAAACTACAAGCCACCTTTAAAAAAAAAAAAAAAAAACTACAAGCCACGCTCTGATCTGCCTACAGCTGTTGAAAAATACATGAATGAGGTAAAGCTAATAGATCTTTGTTTATCGTGACTGGAATTTGTCTTCTCCGTCTAATATCGAGTATTTATGCCTTAACCACTCAAAAAAAAAAAAAAAAAAGAGAAAACTCTAAAGCCTTAACCCATATGGATTTTAATTAACCAATAAGTTTTGTTTTTTACAATTATATCATGCACATGGATGTCCAACAATTCTTTTGAAGCAAATTTGATTGTTGTTTGAGAAACCAACCTGTGTGCATTTCATCTTTGTTGAACGGTGGGATTTGTGGTGCTTGACCTTGACGTGGGGAAAAAATTGGGAAAAAATCATCACAAATGAAGTCACTTTTTTGGGAACCAACAGGGCGTTTTAGTCCGAGGTGTCTTTGAAGCATCATTTGAATAGAGGATTAGAAATGATTATACATATCAAGTTATTTTCTTTTATCAAGTGAAGGGCATGAAATAAAGGGTACATCAAACTTCATATCATTAAACAGGAGTGTAATTGTAGATGGTTACCGGAGCTTCAAGGCTCTGAATGGATCCTTGGAACTCAGTTGCCTGGAATCAGACTGAAAGTCTATTTATCTGTAAGCCCATTTACCTATAATCCATGATGACAGGGTAGAAAACGAGTTGCAGGCAGGCAAATTAGGTTATCCAAACACAGTAATCCTCATTTAAGTGCAAAGCAAGTTGCGTACACCCATTTTACAAAAGAATCCATAGAAAATTTATCCTGTGTGCCAAAGGTTTCCTGCAATTCTTACGGTTTACATAAACTTATCCTATCAAGATTTGTAGGGAGGCTCTTACCCCACGCCGCCCCCCCCGCCCCCCCCCCCCACCACACCAAACAAAAAAAAAAAAAATGAAAAAAGATATGTAGGTAAGCAAGGCATAATTCTCCATAAGCAGGCTGACTTTCTTAATGTAAAAATAAAAAGTAAAAAAGGCAACTCTAAGATACCCACTATCAGTACACTTTTCATTGGTGAACCAAGAAACATTTTATTACTGTTTTCTTATTCCAAAGCAACTGAATTTGCTGGTATTCTTTAAACTGAAAAATGTAAAACCACCCACTACCATGCACGCTGGAGATAAATTGAGACCTTTTCAATCAAGGGAAGGATGAGTTGTGTTTGGCAATCTTTTACCTGATACAAATAACTTGAACAAGAGCAATGCTCTTTCTGGCTGTGCATATGGTACCATATGAGCAGCACCTCTTACAGTTGCAAATGTCAGCAAATTCCCATACTCAGTTGCCCAGCCACCCACCTTAGCAGAAATAAAAAAAAATAAGAAGAGAGAGAATGGATCAGGAAAGAATATTAGAAGGAAGAAAGGTAAGATTAGTATTCTAGAATGAAATTGATGTAAAGAAGAGACATTTGAGAGATACAGAACCACCCAACTGCTATCTGGTAGTCCCCACATCTGACAACTGAATGATAAATATTGGATGGTTATTATGTTAACTGCATCTGTTTATGCTTTCCACACAGTTGATCATTCATCAAAGTCATACTGAGCATTCAGATATTAAGCCACCAAAAATGCATACATTCAAACATTAGAGATTTGCTTAACCCCTGAGAAAATGTAGTGGGCCCATCCAAGTGTCGCTACAGGTGGAACATGCATTAACATAGATCATGTGGGCCACATCATTATGATGAGGCACTAAAAACAGGCATGTCCACTCACCAGGTGTGCCACATATGTTCAATAAATGGGCGAGGAGAAAATATTCTCCAAGAGTTCAAATTCCATGTGTGTTCCAGCCCAACTGTCTGATTTTCATCCAATCTAGGCAGCATCCATGAGCACATTGTGGTACAATATAAGGATGTATATGTTATTTTATATAATTCAGTAGCTGTTGACACATATTACATGGATGTGTTGAACATGCAACATCCACATTGGTAGTGGAATCTAGCAAAGCTTGTGGGAAAGGAGTGTACCTGGCCTTTGTAGAACCAGGCGCTATAAGGGACTGTTACTTTGAACTTTAGGTCATGGGCCAGCTCACGTATGAGTGTTCGAGACCCCATCAAAGGTACCACTGAATCTTGATCCCCACTGCAGCTCAATAACAAAATTTAGATTGACAATATCTGATTAATATTTAAAAAAAAAGATGTCTAGATCAAGAGATGCTCACCTGAAAACCCAAACAGGTATGCCATTTTGAATTATGGTTTTAAGCAAGGGAAGAATGTTGATGTTACCATCTGTGCCACTGTAATTTATTACACTGTTCCATTAAAAAAAAAAAAAAACCAGAGAGAGAGAGAGAACTGGGTTATTTGATACACTAATTTTCTAATCTACCATTACCATAGACCTACTATTGAAATGGGTAATTTGCATACTATACAAGAAACTATAACAACGTAAAATTACAATTGGTTTTAACTAAAATTCATCATAAAAGATTCCATGAGATAGTTGATCCTGTTTATTTTCCAATTAATTATAAAATAACATGTGTGAGACAATGAAACAAACAACTCAAATCAACCATAGCAAACAATAACCACCAAAGAAAGTAAATTACTGTGATATCTGCATATGTCATTGAAAAGTGAGAGTTAATTTGTGATAGATCTCATTCTTATGCTCAAAGAACAGTTGGCTAGCAAGGATGCTCAAATACGGCATGGATATAGCAAAGACACACTATGATACCCGGATACCTCATTTGACCTAAGGTATCCATACCGATATGGATACCAGTACGAGATACGGCAAGATATGGCTGGAATACGGCCCACTATTTTAGAAAATGGCTGTCTTGTATTTTATGAAAAAGAAAAGGCAAAGTCGGAGGAATTTATCCAAAATTGAGCTAGACAACGAATCTCGTCTGAAATCTTTAGTTATAACTTCAAAAGAGTACTTTCATTTTTACATTCAGCCCCCTTTGTTTTATTTTAATATTGCAAAACTCAAAACCTACTGCATATTTGATAGTTGTTTTCCCCCTTTCACTCTCATATTTAAAGTTCTGCCATTTTGGGAAGTGGCCTTTCTTGTCATGTCATTCACTGTCCTTCTTTTTTCAATTTAAATTATATTTTCCTCTCCTTGAAAAGTTGAAACTTCTCTCCCTCCCTCCATTTTAATTTTGATAGTCGTAATTTTTTAAGATTATAGGTTTGACCATATCACCCCACTTTAGACTAAGATTTTTAGAGATATATTTCTAGTAATAAGTCACGTATGATGTATCACATACTACTAAAATGTGATATTCGTACCAGTATCCATGTCTTATCTCGTTTCCATATTCTATTTTAAGTGATACCGTACCCGTATCCGTGTCCTAAATTTCTGGAGTTGCTGTGTCAAATCCCCATTCCCCGTATCGGTATCGGTATACATATTCGTGTCCGTATCTGAGCATCATAGAGGACACATCATAGACACAGCAAGGACATAGATTTTGCTTACAAGAAGTGAAGTATTGAATACAACACGATATAATGACCATTTTGAAGTATTTTTGCATCATAAGCTAGCAGAAGTTTTACAGTCCAATAGAAGTTGTTGTAGTGTCGTTTATTTGGAGATTGTCCAAGTTTATCATTTTATAAAGATGGAAGAGAACAAATGACCACAAGATTGACTAAGACCAAATGGCTTCATGCACATGTTTCCTCTCTTCCCTTTAAGCTGCTAGATTGACCAAGAAAGACCATATTGCAGGTTTGCTCTAAATTCAGCATTCATATTAAAAGTTACCATTCAATAAACATTAAACAAATAGCAAAGCTATTTTATCATATAAAACAGTGCAGAAAATTATTTAAACAAACCATCTATTCATGAAAGCTCAGAAAACTCACTTACTGCACATTGACCAACTGTAGGGCAAGCCAGTCCTGTTTGCATGAAGAGCATGCTGAACTTCTGGAAGGTTGAAATAGAAACGTCTTTCAAAAGTGATGCATACATCGACACCAACACTAATTTTAGTAGCCTGCCAATTTCAAATATTTTAGAGATTGTTTTAATGACATGAGCAAAACCTACACTCAAACATTTAATAATTGCTAGATCAGTTAGGGAGTCCAGATATAAGGATTCTGGATAAAGTAACATAAACAAATAAAAATAATGTTGAATTAAACCATGATATTGGAAGAAAAGAAAAAAATTTGAGTTGAGATAAAGTACATACAAATTTCCGCAAACGCAGCTCTTGCTGTACAATTGATGGATAACAGACATCGAGGATCACATCATAATTGTTTATATAAGCACCAACCACTATGTTTGCTTCCCTAATTGCATTATTGCACTCATCGGTAACATTGTGGGGGCTGCTGAAGGTATAGTCATCAAAATCGCATTGATTCATGATGCTAAGACCAATTTCATCAGATATCATCCCATGTGACCAAAAGAATTCGTAAATTGAAGGAATATCCCTATTGAGCTTGAGAAGTGGATTTCCAATCTATTCAAAAGGATGAAAACAACAATATAGACAACAAAATTGAGAGGGTAAAAAAGTTGAGATGTGCTAATACAATTTTCATACAATACAATGATGAATTCAAAGATTTGTGCAGAGAGAGAGAGAGAGAGAGAGAGAGAGATTCGCTTGGACCATGTCAGGGTGGAAATCCAAAGAAATCTCCTTTCCAAGGAATATTGCAATAGTAAAATGATCAGCTCAGCTCGGAGATTAATATCAATATTGCAATACTCAGTTGAACTGAATGGTCAATAATGTGATTCTTCTTCCACTGCCCTTGGACAATCACCAATATGATAACAATATACTGTTTTAATGAATATAGCAACATTAGGATGTTTTCCATATATAACTTTTCAACTTTACTTACAGCTACTCCTTTGATATTAAACTTGAAACCAGTTGAATGCTTATTGTGGTTCAGTAAAGTGACAGCTAACTGTGGTATATAATGCCCTATAACACAAGTAAACCCATGTTAACGAACTATGCAAAATAACAGTTCAAAATGACTGTACAGCTGCTACTGTTACTTAAACCTGCATAGCTTTCTCCTGTTAGGAACAAGTCTCTTGATTTGAACTCTGGATATTTTTTGTACCATCTCAGCAGGAATACATGCATGTCTTTGGCTGCCAAGTCGAAAAGAACAATCTCCGGCTGAATTCAAGTATCAGATAATATATATATATATATATTATAATGTACATAATAGTGCTAAATATTTTACCAATATCCATTCTCTCCCCTGGTTAGGCAACTGAGTATGGAAATTTACAGATATTTACTATTGTAAGATGTGCTATTTGCATTTGGATTCAAATACGCCATTTTTTTATGTTTTCACCATTGATCTTTGGGGCCCTAAAATCCAGATCCATGGTGATCTATCGGACTGATTTTTTGGGGCCTAATCCATACGAAGACCTTTGCATTCACTCTACCTCTATTAATGGCTCCCATCCCCAAATGGTAGTTTTCATATAGCTATATGAGGGACATGCTAAGAAAATTCCTTTATGTATATATATATATATATATATATGGAGAATATTACTATGCATCCTTCCCTCACCATGTGGTGAGGGACAATGACATGGCTTTCCCTCTTTACATATGAAGATTCTTCTTTTTCATAATACTATAAATGTCTTTTCTTCTTTTGTACATGAATCTTTCCAAATATGCATTTGTCCCTCACCACATGGTAAGGGAAGGATGCATAGTAGTTTTGTCTATGTATATATATCACAAACACACTAATTAGCAATGTGCAATGAGCATTTAACAAAGGAGTAAGTGGAGTTAAAGATTCTTTTTCTTTTCTTTTCTTTTATTTTTTCCTTCACAAATGAAGAATGAGAGTGTGGATATTCCACCTACCAGTAGAAGCATCTCCACAATTGTAATCAGATGTTGTATTTGAGTAGGACCATCCTACTCCCGCAGGAGATTCCACAAAAAGGAGATTTGATGCTAAACAAGATACAAGTTCAAAGTTGGTGAATGTTATCCAAAGGTACATTAAGGTGAAAGAACAATCAAAGATATATGATAGAGGATAGCAGTTTACAAAACAAATGTTACACATTAGATAATTGCTACTTTATTTAATATAGGTGCTTGAGACCTTTGTTCCAAGAATTTTTATTTTTCTGAAGGCCTCGGCCATCGCCTCTTGGAAAAAATGGACCCAATTCTGTGAAAGCGCCGCCACCCACTGAAGAACAACCTGGGCCTGAACACAAAATGATCAATAAAAATGAACAGGTTAAGAGTCTAATGTTGCAAGAAAGGCAAAAGAGCAAAAAGAGGATTCTTAATTAAAGTGCTGTGAAAAATGTATATTCTTAATGAAATTCCTAATGAAAAATGTATACTTAAAAATAAAATTCAGGTAAAAGTTCATGTTTAGTTCCTCCGGTAGTAACTCCAACATGCTAAAAATAAGTAAGCAAGATACAAAATTCATGTTTCATACATGTTGATAGATGAACTAAGAACAGTGATCTCGCACCAAAGAAATTCTCAATTCTCGGGAGATGAAAATATAGTAAGGGAAGTGAACAAGTACATTCCAAAGCTACAATAAAGGCAATAGATACAGGATTTTCAGCTTTAGATTTCAACTGAGGCCCAAGTTAGTAAGGCTAGAAACCTGGGAAAAAAAAAAACAACAACAACAACAACAGCACTCAAGTGTAATTTGGTAATGATTGTTTCCTGTTAGGAGATGGCTATATTTATCTGCAAAGTGTAACTTAAAACACGCTAATTTTTGTGCTGTCTCTGCTAAATATTGTCAATTGTGTCCACTGCGATTCTACTTTAATTGAAATTGGAACATTAAGACACAGTTACAGAGAATGTATAGCTCTCTGAGAGCTGCAAGAGTACATAATCAAAACCCTTAGGGCATGTCTGTCAACTTCTTGGATTGTCAAAATCCAATACGAGTAAAACACATCATTTTGTTCAGTGCATCACAATTCACATAACCTAGAAAAATAAGGTAGTTGGGTGGTCATTTCACAAACTTTTAAGAGAAAATGGTTCTCAAGGGATGCTTTAAAGAAATGAACCTCAGAAAACCCATTGCAAGCGTAATGAGTTTCCTAGGAAAATTTAAGCCTCCAAATGTGACATAAGGAAAGATACCATTTCATTACTATCTAATCCACAATTTCATGCCTAGTGCAACCTTATGTATGAAATGTCATTTTAGAATCAATCCAAAGACAGAATACCCTACATGGTTTAATCACCTCGAATTAAAACAGCACAGCTTCCACATATATATATATATATATATACACGATCATATTCAGAAATTTTATAGGTTAAACTATTCCTTAATTTCCATATTAAATCGCAGCAAAAGCTAAGCATATAAAGTTCAATGTCATGTGGCAAGTAAGACAGAAAAACGGAAATTAAAGAAAATTGACAATGCACTAAGAATCCCTGTGATTCCTCTATATTTCTACTTCCAGCACACTAAAATTGAACTATCTGTTCTAATACAGAGATGTGGTACAGTCATTGCAAAACAGAGGGCAACAAGTCAAAACAGATTGAGAAAAAGCGCAAGCCAACAGGAACAATACTGTCAAAGAGGCACATAAGCTACACAGATTCTTCCATGAATGAAAAGGCTTGCAGAGCTAACAAATCCAAACAAATTATATGAGTTAGAAAAATAACCCAAAAGAACCATCAGCAAGAGCCCCAAAGACCAAACAAGGAAACAACCATTTTGAAACTGAGATAGAGCTAACTAAAACATTATATGGTTAAGAGAAAAAATGAATAAAAGATGAAACTTTAGTACCCCATGACCCAAAATTAAGAAAATAGAACTCCAAACTCTCATCTTTACTACACATAGGTGGGAAAAAAAAAAGAGAAAAAAAAAGCCACTTATGAAGCAGTAGCAGAAGAAGCAGCAGCAACAACCTCCATTCAGCCAGAGAGTAAGGGGCTTCTTCTCAGGATTCCCATCTGCTTCAGCAAAATAGTAAAAGAGACTCCTCCCTCTCTTCTCATCCACATTCACATACCCAGCAAACTGCCTGAAACCTACCTTGGGTTGTCCTGGCAACCTCAAAACCAGATCCTCAGCTGGGTGCCCATCAGCACCCAAAGCCACCAATCCCAATAAAATCCCAAAAACCAAGCAACCCATCTCAAGAAACTGCAGTAAAAACACCCCACCACAGAAACAGTGCTCTGTTTGTTCCTATCAAAAAACAAAAGTGGTCTGTTCCTCTTCCCCTGTCCCTTTTGGTTATGCACGTGAAATTATGGTGCAGATTTCAAGTAAGCACCGATTCCAAATTTATCCAAGGAAAGCTTTTAGTATGGAATTTGCTGCATTTGCTGTCAAGAGTTTCAGATCTGGTTTTTTGGTTTTCTTCTTTTTGTCATTAGACTTTGGGTTGGACTTTAGTGAGGTAACCGTTGGGAAATTGGAAAGCCTTCGTTCGACATAACCTTTCCTTGTGCGTCTTCCACACCTTTTAAGCAATGGCAATAGCTTTGATTTTATTTTATTTTATTTTATTATTATTATTATTATTATTATTTTCATGTCACTGCCCAACCTCCGTAACTCGCTAAAACTGTATCAGGTAAGACCTCAACCAGTTGGAAGATTTCACGACTTCCAACTCATTACTTAACTTCCTAACCACTTTAAATTAGGTGAAAATAAAATTAAACATAAATTTAAATGGTCAACGATGGA
The DNA here is from genome assembly GCA_037013555.1 of Sextonia rubra. Taxonomy (NCBI): domain Eukaryota; kingdom Viridiplantae; phylum Streptophyta; class Magnoliopsida; order Laurales; family Lauraceae; genus Sextonia; species Sextonia rubra. The sequence goes on along the minus strand of JASUAD010000013.1, from coordinate 54,631,699 downwards.
CTTTCATCAAGTAAAGCAAGATTATTGAGAGAAGTGTGTTGACTATTTTCGATCCCAATGTCACGCGGATTGAATGTTTTGTATTATAATAATTGGATGTTGATTCCACGCATACTACAGATGTACCGTCAATTGGAAAAATATGAAGGAAAGCTTTTTATTGGATTGGCATTAGCTCCTGCACCTAATTCACTTCTAAATTCATACATTTCCTTACTCGGGTTAATCGTCATGCATACACATGGACCTCACAGATAAATACGTTTAATCTCAATTTTTTTAACGATTTGGTTGTGCATGCATGAGTTGTGCTATCCTTGATTATTTTTCTCCCTGGTAGGAATAAATTATCTCAACAAGATGAACTAGAAGGGATGTAAGTGCGTGGGGTTCTGGTCGGGTTAGGTCCATAGTGTAATCAAACTCAGACCCGGATTTCAAATCTTTGGTTACAGGACCATAGCCATACCCAATTTCAAGTTAAGAAAGGCTTGGGCCCACGTAAAGGGTCTGGACCCTGAATCAAGGCCCAAATACATTTAGAAATGTCTGGATATGAGAGCCATGGACCAGAACCTCAACCAGATTTCATCAGACCCGGAGCCCAGACCCGAATTTTAAAATAGTCCAAATGTTGGAACCGTGCCCAACTTTTTTAAATTAGCGTGTTCATGATTTCTAAGACCATCCCTCTGAACTTGTTTGACCACCCACCATCCACATTTGGAGGCACTTGCCAGTTCATTGAGTGGTGATTAAAATATTGACTAGACAATAAATTAAAAACGCCTTTTCTCGGTCTAAGTTGATTAGATTTTGACTAATCATTAAGCATGGCCGTGTTCTGACTGATGGGACTGGTGGTATGATACTAATTAAGAATAAGAATAACACCCCAAAAGAACAAGTCAACCAAACCATCTTAACACCATTAAAATAAGGAGAATGATCCAAGGGAACCTGTAGCTGCTTGTTTCGTGAAAAACGTTTGACGCATCTGATGGGAAACCTGGGAATAATACCGCATAAGTTGGGTGTAAATAAAAGAAATGAACGATGGAAGAAGCAGGTAAAAAAAAGACAGCAAATTCAACTTGAACTGGAGAGAGAAAATGGTTCTATATCTATATTGAAAGGTCCCATCCCTAACAATGAAAATAGCTACAGTAGTCAGCAGAACCTTGGACCTTTCCCTTCTCTTAGTCACATGTCTTGTGTAGCACACTGACCCCCACAAATTTTCTTCGTGCTCATTTTGCTTGCTTAGGTCAGTTATGAGCATGAAAGTTTTTTTTTGGGAGATCCTCTAGAATAAATTAAAGAAATCAATCTTAATACTATACTTGTAAACAGTTAACTATGCAATGGAAATAAATCAAATAAAAGTACACACCACAAAAAGATATAATTTTTACGTAGAAATCTAAACCGGTGAAAAATCACGACCAATAATTAAGTACTGTCTATGAATCATACCACAATTCCAAGAGAATACTTATAACCTTTATTCAATTATCGCGCAACTTAAGGACTTTGTGACTCTCTTGTACAATATTCCACTATAACGACTCCCTACCGTCCTCTGTTACAAATCCAAGCGCCTAGACCCCTTATAGACGTTGTACTTGACTCCCTATAATAATCTTCTATATTAAGAAAAATAGAAGACAAGTATTTTTAGAGTAGAACTTTATCCCTGCAACTTTTCATTTGAAAAAATTCTAGAGAAGGTGATTTCCAATAAACAATCTCTACTTAAAACAATGAGATATGTGTTTTATACCTTAGGGTTAAAAAAGAACCCCTTTTTATAGCCCTAAATTTGTGCCGCATAAGTATATTTCAATCAAGAAATAAATTAGCATAAAACAGGTAAATTCCTTTTCAAATCGAACTGCAAAATCGCAAGACAACGGATTTTTCTGCACTTGTCCGATCAGTTGGATCGATTTACTTCCTTGCCCAATCGCTACCTGATTGTTGCCCGATCGATCCGATGAAACTCATCATATTTTTCTGCAAGCTTTTCAAGGCCATAACTTTCTTGTTTTTAGTTCCGATTGACGCAATCTTGTGCTCTACGGATATCTACTCGAAACAAGTTTTTCAATAGCAGGTAACTTGCCTATATCTAACGCTTGATTTGTAAGGTATGGCCTTTTTAAATGATGTTTCCGTAAAAAAAATTCACTTCAATTTATTGCTCTGTCTTCTATTTCTTCACTTCATTGTATTTAGCGACTCAAATTACTGTCTATACTAAAAGATATATAAAATAAAACACCAATAGACTCAAACTTTGTCCAACCCATAAATTAGCCAAAACAAAAATCTTTACAAAGTCTGTTTTACTTTTGAATATTTGTGAAAGTCTTAAAAAGTTTAGAGATGGTCTAAGTGTTTTACGTAATCTTTAATTTTTTTTCTTTTTTCTTGTAAGTTTGTTATATGTCATAATATAGGGTTTTGAAATTTTATAAAAAAAGAGTCTAATGTTTTCTTTTAAGGAATAATATAAATTATAGTTTATTTTAGGATTTCTCGCATCTCTTCCTTGTAGATTCAAGCGAGTTGAAGACAATTATTTTCTTCCTTGGTCTTCCGTGTTTATGGTATGTCATAGATTACTTCTTTCAAACCATTCACAATAACCCTATTTATCATTAAAAAAAAAAAGCAAAGGAGTGAAAGATATGTGTCCAAGTGACCAATATGTCCATGGCCCTTACTTAGATTTGCGTGAAGCTTTTCCAATGATGTTTATGTGAGCCCTACTTTCCAAAAATCATATGTGCCTCAACTGAGAATTTATATCTAAACATTACATGTAGGCCAGTTTGTTTGGATAAATCAAATAGGAATCCATTTGGAAGTCTCGGTGAAAAGAGCTCTACAAAAGCATTATTAAAGAGTTGAGCGGTAAAGAATATAATGTGAAGATATGGATGGGCCTTGACTTTCCTAAGTATTAAATTGCTAGGGTGATGGTTGAGCATTCAACATTCATTTTCCTTAACTTTCTAAAAACAATTTTCATTAGAAGAGATGTTATTTGATGATCAATTTTGGATATTCAACTTTTGATGGTTCATTTTTAACCACAAACAAGCCCTTTCTATTGACAAAATTTTGTGAGCCCTTCTCAACTAAATTATCTCATCTGATTTTATCATCAGATTAGTACATCAGACATGATTCGATCTTCAGTCAAGATGGGTCCAATATGATTAAGTCATTAGGCCGGTAGGACCCATCATGATCAATCTATTGGAGCAGGTGCTTCCATGGATTACATCATCATGTATTTGGGCCTGGGCATCATGATTTCATCATTGGGTAGACCTGCGAATGGTTTCCCCAGTTTCACCATGATTGCTTCAATTAGAGGTTTGGCTCACATAAGTCTGTTATGTTAACAAATATAGGTACTCCACCATCATTTGCTCCTTTGATTCAATTTTGAGCTCCTGATTTCTCTTCTTTGATGGGTTTTTGTTCTTCTTCATAATTGAACTTTGTTTATTTTTTATAAAAAGAAGAGAGTTTTTTTACAAAAAGACCCCTGTATTTTGAAGAAACCTCAAAAGCACTCTTGCATTTTGTGTTTTTACTAAAATACTCCTAGATAGACAGTCAAAGTGAAGGAAGAGCAACCATCATTCCTGCTCTTCTCTCCATTTTATCTATTGCCAATTTTAGAGAACTGCTAAATGAACATCGACTTTTGCTCAGTCTACACAGTCAAAAAATAAAAAAAAAATTCCAAAATATCCCCACCCCTTCTCTCCCCACACCTTCCCTCCCCCTCCCCCCTCTCTCCTCCCTTTCCCCACCTCTCCCTTCGGCCAGCAATGAGCTTTGGCGGTAGAGAGGAGCTCTCCCTCTCCTTCCTTTTTCTCCTCCTCTTCCTCTATTCTGTCTTTCCCCCTCTCCCTCCCTCCCTCTCTTTCCTCCCCCTTTCTTCCACTCCCTGCAGTAGCGAGATCAACACTGATCTCACTGTTGCAAGGAGATCTACAATAGGGGCTACGAGGAGGGAGAGAGAAGAGAGGGAGGGAGGGAGGGAGACAGGTCTCCTTGTCTTCCACTCCTTGCAGTAGCGAGATCAACGCTGATCTTGCTGTTGCAAGGAGATCTACAGTAGGGGCTGTGGGGAGGGGGAGAGAAGAGAGGGAGGGAGGGAGACGGGGAAAGAGAATAAAGGGAGAGGAAGAGGAAGAGAAAGAGGGAGAGGGAGAGGGAGAGGAAGAGGGAGAGGGAGGGGAAGGAGAGAGAGAGCCCCCTCTGTCACCAAAGGAAGAGGTGGGGTAAGTGAGGAGAGAGGAGGGAGGGAGAGAGAATGTGTGGGGAGAGAAAGGGTGGGGGCATTTAAGAAATTTAAAATTTTTTTCTTTCTTTTCCTGTGTAGATTGAGCAAAAGTTGGTGTTCATTTAATAGCACTCTAATTTTATCCCATGCATTTTTTGGAGACATTTCCACTTTCCAAAAAATGCATGGAATAAAATTGGTAATGGATAAAAAAGAGTGCTGCTATTTGAGCAACACTTTTATCTCTCTTGACATATATGAAAAAAATTAAAATCTCCAAAATACCCTTTCTCCCCGCACATCTCTCTCTCTCCCTCCCTCCTCTATCCTCCTCCTTTACCTCTGGTAGGCGACGAGCTCCAACCGGCGGGAGGGGGCTCTCTCTCTCTCTCCCTTTTTCTCTTTCCCTCCCTCTCCCTTTTCCTCTCCTCTCCCTCATTCTTCCTCTCCTCTCCTCTCCTTTTTTCTCTCCTCCTCTCCTTTCCTCTCCGCCCTGTTTGGCCTTACGAGGCCGAACATCACATTGAGGAAGATGAGAGGAAGAAGGAAGGAGAGGAGAGGAAAAAGGAAAGGAATAGGAGTGGAAGGGAGAGGGAGAGGGAGGGGAAAAGGAAGAGGGAGAGAGAGAGGGAAGGAGAGCCCCCCTCCCGCCGGTTAGAGCTCGTCGCTTGCCGGAGGGAAAGGGGAGAAGAGATGAGGGAGGGAGAAAGATGTATGGGTGGTATTTTGGGGATTTAAAATTTTTTTCCTCATATGTCAAGAGAGATAAATTTGTTTTTTTAAAATGGCAGCACTCAAAAAGAAGAGAAGAGTAGGAATGACTATTACTCTTACTTCACTTTGAGTGTCAGTCCACCCATGTTTTAGGTAAAACACAAACTGCAGGGGTGTTTTTGAGGTTTCCAGAAAATACAGGGCCTTTTTTGTTAAAAACTCAAAAGAAAACTGTATTCTTTTGATGGAACTTTTTTCTATCACTTGGTTCTTTTGGATTTGGATTTTTTATTCTATTGATAGGTTTTTGCTGATAGAGGAGGTAGAGGTGCCCCCTCCTCCTGATGCCATGAAGAGCAATTGAAGATCCTCTACACCCCACTCTGCCCTCACAGAGCTACAGTATTTTGATTATTTGTTATGGTTGATTAATTAGCCTAAAGAAAAAAATTTAGAGAAAAAATGAATCGCTTGTTCTTTTTGCTTAATTGGTGTTTGTGGGCTACTGAAATGAAATGAGTATTCTGAAGTTTTGCGGGGACAAACTCCCATGTTCCCTCTGATGTTTGGATATGGACCTGGAAGGTATGTGGTTTCTGTTTAACTTTCCCTTTAGCTCTAAGCTTGCTTTCATTGCGCTGTCTTTGTGACTGTAGCATAATTAGAACATTTTCTTCCCATCTGCATAATATTTGTCCTGTGAGCATCTTTGCTATCTGGGCTTCTAGAAAATCATTGGATTGCAACAGAGTACAATGTTCACTGTTGAGAATAAAGTCCTCTTCTTGACATGGCGGTCTCACATTGATCATAGGGTGAAGAAGATCACCAAATTCCAATGCTGGATATTGCTCTGCTGTGAGTGGCCATTGGGCCCCCTGCCCAGCAATGGACCCACAACACAATCTGATCCATTTTTTTAGCACTAGAAATTAAAACTGCTACACTTTCATGGAAATTAGGATTTCTTTTTTCTTTTGACTTGTGATTAGGCTTGTAGCTTGTATATGGGATTCTTTTCAGAATTAAGTGACATACTCACATCATTGATTATTACCAATTTTTGGTTTATGATGCCAAATTGTGAGAATTCAAGCAAAGGAGATAAAATACTCCGCTCAAGAAAAATGAAAAGACTTTCTTCCTTAGCAGACAGTTTTATAATCATCCAAGAATCAAGGCATCTATGTGATCTTTTTTCAATTACAAAGGCTGTCATATTCTGTTCCATACTATAGCTGAATATTACACCATACAACTATATTCTGTTCCACACCATTCTACAGATTTGTAGGGAAGTAAGGTATAATTCTCCCTGTACAGGCCGACTTTTCTTAAGCTAAAAATAGAAAATAAAAAAGACTATACCCACTCGCAGATCAGCACACTTATTAGTGAGGCACGAAACATTTTATTATTGTTTTCTTATTCTTAAAGCAACAGAATCTGCTGGTATTCTGAAAACTTCATGTAAAACCACCCATGTGCACTGGAGATAAATTGAAAGCTTTTCAACTGATGGGAGGATAAGTTGTGTTTGGCAATCTTTTACCAGATACAAATGACTGGAACAAAAGCAATGCTCTTTCTGGCTGTGTAAATGGCACGAAATGACCAGCACCTCTTACAGTTGCAAATGTCAGTAAATTCCCGTACTCAGTTGCCCAGCCACCCACCTTGACACATACAAAAACAAAAAAAAAAAGACACAGATGGAATGGATCAGGAAAGAAGATTAAAGGGAAGAAAGGTAAATGGAATATTAATCTACACAGCATCTACCAATATATGACATGGATTATAAATGGAATGTGGCGCACATGTGCCAAATATATATGGGTGGTGTAATCTAGAAAAGCTCATGAAATAAAACAAAGCGGAGTGTACCTGGCCCTTGTAGAACCAAGCACTATAAGGGACTGTTACTTTGAACTTCAGATCCTGGGCCAACTCGCGCATTATTGTTCGAGACCCTGTCAAGGGCACGATTGAATCTTGGTCCCCGCTGCAGCTCAACAACACAATTCAGATTGATGATTACTGATTAATGGTTTATACATACATACATACAAATATATCTAGGGCAATATTCCTGTGAATACACATCTCATCAGTTTATGGTGAGAGGCTGCTTGATGGGGCCCCACTGTTTACGGGACAAGAGGGGATGAAAGATCCATCTTGGATGGGCCCAAATATTAAGTTTGAGGTCAACCCATTCCTCAACCCCTTCATCCGTGGCTCCCAAGTTTAACAACTTTATATTAAAGAAAAAAACTTTATATATATATGTATAAAAGAATACTTGATAAAGAGATGCTCACCTGAAAATCCAAAAAGGTATGCCATTTTGAACTATGGTTTTAAGCAACGGAAGCATGTTGGTGTCAGGATCTGTGCTACTGTAATTTATTACACTAGGCCATTTGAAAGGGAAAGGAATTCAGTCATATCTTACCAAAGATAGCCCTACTATTGAAATGGTTAAATTGCATACTATAAAATAAATTATAACAGTATATCACTAGATTTAAGTTTTGACCCAAATTTTTGTGTAAAAATTCTTGAGATGATTGACTCTGCCCATAGTTATAATTAGTTATCAAAACAAAACGTGTGTGATGATGAAATGAACTAAATCAACTATAGCAAACAATAACCAACAAGAAAGTATAACCGTTGTTGGATATCTGCCCATGACTTTGAAAAAGTAAGAGTTATTTGTGTGATGATTTTGGATCCTATGCTCAACAAGATAAGTCCTGCTAGGCTGCTAGCAGAAGATTTACAGTCTGATAGGTGCTTTTTTTTCACTACTAGATTGTCCAAATTCCATAAATATATCTACAAGCTTTTTAACTGTGCACACATGCACACCTTGTTCCCACCTGAGGCCCCACCAAGCAATGGGCTAAAGGGGATCCAAAGATCTTGATTGGCCCTACTCTGTAAAAAATTTTAGGCCTATCAGATCATCCTGACCCCATCATCTGTTGCCCACAAATGTAACGGCTATATATATATCTATAATGGTTTCTCAATCCAACAGTCCAATTCATTTGAATCTAGTGTAGAAAAAAGGGATTGGTTACTAGCAGGGTCAAGGGTGTGTGTGTGTGTCGTCCATTTGAATGGGTAATCAGGTGGGCCCCACTAGGATGTGTACAGTGTAAGAACCGTGCATGCTATGTGCACCTAATGTATGTATCTATGTATGCATGTGTGTGTATATCATATTATCATGATAGAAAGAGTATAAATGACCAGCAGATTGACTGAAGCCATATGGCTTCATGCACCTGTTTCCTCTCTTCCCTTTTTGCCACAAGATGACTAAGAAAAGAAAGACCATATTGCATATAGCTCCAAACTCAGCATTCATATAAAAGTCACTGTTTATGTTAAAAGTTCAACAATGCTATGCTAGTATATAAGACTGAAAAGATAATAAACAACCATCTATTTAGGAAAACTTGGAATACTCACGCATCACTGCACATCGACCAACTGTATGGCAAACTAGTCCTGTTTGCATGAAGAGCATGCTGAACTTCTGGCAGGTTGAAATAGAAAATTGTTTCATAAGCAGAGCATACATCTACCCCAAGACTAATTTTAGTAGCCTGCCAATTTGAATTATTTTAGAGATGGTTTAGTGACACATGAACAAAACCTTCACTGAAACATGTAATAATTGGTAGATCAGTAAGGAAATACAGATATAAGGATCCTGCTCTGTGAACAAAGAAACAGCAACAAACAAAAATAGCGCTGAACAAACAAAAATAGCGCTGAGTTAACCCAAGATGCTAGAACAACAGAAAAATATTCAAGTTGAGATGAAGTACATACAAATTTTCCCAACTGCAGCTCTTCCTGTGCAATTGCAGTATAACAGACATCAACGAGCACATGATAATTTTCTATGTAACTACCAACGACGCTGTTTGCTTCATCAATTGCATTATTGCACTCATCGGAAGCATTGTGGGGGCTGGTGAAGGTAAAGACATCAAAATCGCAATGATTCTTGATGGCAAGACCAATTTCATCAGATATCATCCCATGTGACCAAAAGTATTGGTAAATTGAAGGAATGTCCCTGTTGATCTTGAGAAGTGGATTTCCAAGCTATTCAAAAGGATGAAAACAGTTATATAGTAGCCAAAATTGGAAGGAAAAAATTGAGGTCTGCTAACACAATTTGCATCCAATACAATGGTGATTTCACAAGATTGACACATGAGAGAGAGAGAGAGAGAGAGAGAGAGAGAGAGAGAGAGAGAGAGAGAGAGAGAGAGGGTTTCCTTAGGGCAGTGTTAGAGTAGAAAGATAAGTTTCCACCTTCCAAGAAATATTGCAATAGTTATTAGTTCAGAGATAAATATTCAATATTGCAATATTTAGTTGAACTGAATGATAAATAATGTGATTCTGCTTCCACCGCCCTTGGGCAATCACCAATTGACAATAACAAGATACTGTTTTAATGAAATATTGCAACATTAGGGTTTTTCCCCTTGATATAAACTTGCAACTTTACTTACAGCTACCCCTTTGATATTGAACTTGAAACCAGTTGAATGCTTATTGTGGTTCAGCAAAACGATAGCTAATGGTGGTATGAAATGACCTATAAACATGCAAGCTCATGTTAGCAGGCTATGCAAAATAAGGGTTAAAAATTTATTGTAAACTGTTGCTACTGTTACTTAAACCTGCATAGCTTTCTCCTGTTAGGAACAAGTCTCTTGATTTGAACCCTGGAAATTTTTCGTACCATCTCAACAGGAACACATACATGTCATTGGCTGCCAAGAGGGAAAAAGATCTCCAGTTTAATTTAAGTATATGACATATATTATGACATACATAATAGTGCCTAATCGTTTATCCAGATTTATTTTCCATGCGTGGTGGGGCAACTAAGGATGAGAATTTACCGACATTTACTATTGTAAGAGGTGCTATAGGCAGAGCACAGAGGTGGAGTCTCTAGTGGTGCAGAGAACAACAGCAGGTGTACACTGGTGGAACTATACCACGTTAATAACTAGAAACACCAAAAGCTCGAGCTGTTGGCGAAGGGCATTACAATGTATATCAACACCCTCCCTCGAACGGGAGGCCATTCGAACTTGAAACCCAATAGTTAGATGGAACAGACAAACAGATGGAGGTAACATGCCTTCCAGGGATTTTGAACTCATGACCTCTGGCTCCGATACCATATGAATAACCAGTAACACCAAAAGCTCAAGCTGTTAGTGAATGGCATAACAATGTATATCAACATACCATTCCTCCCATGTTAAAAAAAGAGGTCCTACGCACATTTGGGCTAGAAGCCCCATCTTTCATATTTTCTCCATCAGTCTTTGGAGGCCTTAAAATACTGATCTATGATGATCTATTAGGATAATTTTTTGGTGCTATCCTAATCCATACACAGATCTTTAGATCCCTTTACCCCTGTTATTCACTTGCATCCAAGAAGACCCAAAAAGGTAGTTTAGAAAATTCCTTCAGATATTTACAAATATGAGATACAATCAAATACAACTGTAGCAGCATTTTGAACCACTTAGTACAAATCACATTGTAGAGACCACTTGGCTTCATGTTGATGCAGTACAGACTCATCCCAAGAAGGCAGCTAGGCCCACACATTAACCCACGGGTCAACCCCGTCCAATGGGTTCAGCCACAGGCCTAATTGACTGAAAGCTACTGTGGTACCTTTTTATAATTATCCTATTACTATTATTATCTCTTGCTTAATAGGATTGGGAAGTTCTTATCTCAAGGAATTAGAAAGTATTTGTTTGAATTAGTAAGTTTTGTTTATCAAGAATTAGGTTTATTATCCTATAAATAAGAGACACCTCAATGTAGTTGAATATGCTTATTTGATTAATAAAATTTCTGGTTGGTTTTTCCTCAAAGTATGGGTTGTTTCTTGGTTATGCTTGTGCCTTAGGGTAGGAATCCTCAAGAATCCATTGTAGATTCGATCAATCCTTCTAGAGATTGATCTATTTTCTCGATTGTGAATCATGGCTGCACCACATGTTCATTAGATTGTTAGATATGAAGAAAATTCCATCTAGAGGTTAAATTTCAATTTGAATCAAGAACATACAAAAATAAACGAAATCACACAAGCTGTCAATTTAGAAGCCCCTCATAAGATTGCTACTGTCAGGTATATGCTTTGATGATTAAGTATATGTGAGGGTTTGAATTCACCATACACAGGCACCATTAACCATTTCTCAAATAAAAATTAAATAAGTAAATAAGGAACCAGATTTCACTTGAAATTAACCAGCTTTCTCTTGAAATTTTCCCTATGTATGTATATCACAAACACAATGATTAGCAATGTGCAAATGGCATTTAACAAAGGAATAGGAGGAATTGAATTTTTTTTCCTCTTTTTTTTTTATTTTTTTCCTGACACATGAACAATGACAGTGGATATTCCACCTACCAGAAGAAGCATCTCCAGTATTGTAATCAGATGTTGTATTTGAGTAGGACCATCCTACACCGGCTGGAGAATCCACAAAAAGGAGATTTGATGCTGCACAATATATAAGCTCAAAGTCAGCGAATCTAGTGGAAACGTACATTAAGGTGAATGTACAATCAAAGCTATATGATTGAGGAGTGAGCAGTTGATAGAAACAAATGCTACACTTCTTTTTCATTTTTTTGAAAATTATGACTTAAGGCTACACATAAGATGAGTGTTCTTTTATGCATGAGACCTTTGTTCCAAGAACTTTTATTTTTCCAAACGCCCCGGCCATCGCCTCTGGGAAGAAATGGACCCAATTCTGTGAAACCACTCTGACCCACTGAAGAACAGCCTGGGCCTGAATACAAAATGTTCAATAAAAAAGAACAGGTCAAGAGTATGGTGCAAGAAGGGAAAAAGAACTTAAGATATGATTCTTAATTAAAATGTGAACAAAAAATGTGTACTTAGCATAAGATTCAAAAGTCCATGTGTACTTGATCCATTACAAATTCCAATATGCTAAAATATTAGTCAGCAAGATACAAAACTCATGTTTCATACATGTTCAAAGAGGAAATAAGAATAACTATCTCACACCGAAACTCTCTTTTCTCAGGTGAGGGAGGCAGATCAAGAGAAGTTAACAGTTCAATTCCCAGCTACAATAAAGTCAATGAATAGAGGATTTTTCTATTTGAGGTCTCAACTAAGAGTCAAGTTAGAGCTGCTAGACCCTTGGGGAAAGAATCACTGTAGTTTGGTAATGATAATTGGTGTCAGGAGAATGCTTTATTTATCTGCAAAGTTTAACTTAAACATGCTATCTCTTCTGCTGTCTCTGCTAAATTTTGTTAATCAGGTCCTTTGTGACACTACTTTAATTGAAATTGTAACATAATTAAGCCACACTTCCGTTTTTATTGCATGAATAAAGTAAAACGTGTTATGGAGAATGTTTGGCTCTCTGAGAGTTTGAAAGAGTACAAAATCCAAGTTTGAAGCTTGATTATCTTAAATCTTCACTTTGTTTTTTGTTTTTGTACGTCTGTGGGCCCTCAATTCTTGATCTGAGCTGTTCAATGTAAATACCAGGATGTTTAGTTTCATAACCCAACTCTATGGATTTTAAGAAATTTGTGAAATGTCCAAAAAATCAAATAAATCTAAAATTATTGGACACACTTATTTACTCATGTGAAAATGATGATTTTGAGAAGAATCACAATGTGTTTCACATGTGTAACATTTGCATATGTAGCATTTAAATATGTAAATCTCATTCTTCCCATCACATATGCAAAAGGCAAATGACCCCCCTGTAGAGAATATGGTTGTCAAGGGAGCCTTTAAAGAGGTGAACCAAGGAAAGCCCATTCCTAGCATAATAGATTTCCTAGAAAAATTTGTACATCCAAATGAGCCTATAGTAAAGAGCCTAAAGAAAAGATACCATTCAGTAGGCCATCTTATACACAATTTCAAGGCTTCTGCAACCTTATTTATGAAATGTCAATTGTGAATCATTGGAAAGATATAATATTATTCTACATGGTCTAATTACTTCAAATATACAGAGTCCCCCCACCCCCACAAAAAAACAAAAAAGATAAAAAATGTTATAGGTTATAACTCTCTCTTAATTTCCTTATATTGAAACTGAACTGCAGTAGGAGCTGGGCATCTAAGGTTCTATGCCATAGAAAGTAAGACAGGAACGATAATTATAGAAAATTGACAATAAGCTCATCATTCCTGTTATGTCTACCTGCAGTACAGTTATAAAGAAGCCATTTCCAAGCCCCAATTTCAATTGAACTATCTTCTCCACTACTGAGATGTTTTGCAGTCATTGCAGAGCAGAGGGCAACAGGTTAAAACAGAGAAAGAGTGAAAGCCAACAGGAACTATACTGCGAAAGAGGTACGTAAGCTACAGCTCCTTCCAGGAATGAAAATGCCGATTAGAGTTAACACATTCAAACAAATTATACAAGTTAGAAAAAAAAAACCCATAATCATAAGTACAATCAGCAAGAAACCCAAAACCGAGAGAGAGAGAGAGAGAGAGAGAGAGACAACCATGTTGAAATTTAGATAGAACTAACTAAAACAATACATGGTTATGAGAAAATGAAATAAAAAAGGTGATGATTTAGTATCCCATGACCCAAAATTGAGAGAGAGAGAGAGAGAGAGAGAGAGAGAGAGAGAGAGAGGCCCCACTTATAAAATAGTTAGTAGCAGAAGAAGAAGATGAAGAAGAAGAACAAACCTCCACTCAGCCAGAGAGTAAGCGGCTTCTTCTCAGGATACCCTTCTGCTTCCACAAAATAGTAAAAGAGACTCCTCCCTTTCTTCTCATCCACATTAACATACCCAGCAAATTGCCTGAAACCAACTTTGGGTTGCCCAGGCAACCTCAAAACCAGATCCTCAGCAGGGTACCCATCAACACCCAAAGCCACAAACCCCAATAAAATCACAAAAACCAAGCAACCCATCTCAAGAAACTGCAGCAAATACAACCCCCACAAAGAAACAGATTGAAAAGTAGTCTATTCCTTTTCCTCTTCTTCTTTTGGATCCTGGGGTAGCTGTAGGAGTTCTTATACACAAGTAAAGCAGACATGGATATCGATTGACAAATGCACGTGTCGATTTTCTGTAACACTGATCTCAACCTTACCTGATGAATGCTTTAACACGAAACTGATGCATAGACTCAGGTTTTGATTTTTTTTGCGTTTTTCTTGTTTTGTTGGGGACTTTCTCGTTTCGAAATTTTGGAAATGGAGATGAAGGTAGAAAACTGGGAACTTTCTGGGAACCATCTTAAAACGCATATTGCCACTAATTCAATAATGAGCTGCAGAACATATAATTTAGAGTTTAAAATTATTGGAGTGGATCAAGTTCAATAGAAGTGTACTCCTCGGCATGGGTTGAATGATTTAGTTCATACTGGTGTGCCATCAAATGGAGAGAAGAGAAGTTTTTATACCCACAAGTTAACTAGAATCAACATGACATATATGGGTCCACAACTAATTCACGTTTAAATCTATACATTTACTTACTACCGTTGATTATCATGCAGCTTTATGGACCTCACAATATATACATTCAATCTCATTTTTTTTAGTTCAACGTTTGTGCATGCATGAGTTGCTAATCCATGGTTATTTTTTCCGCTGGTAGGGATGAATCAACTTCAGTAGATGAAGAACTAGTAGAGTTGTGTGTGGGATTCGGGTAGGGTTGGGACCATAGTCCAAACCCGAATCATTGGACCCATAGCCCTACACGAACTCAAGGCAAAAGACTTGATCTACATAAAGGGTCTAGAACTAGACTTAAATTAAGGCCCAAATGCATATATAAATAGAAAATTGTCTCCTTCACACAATTCACAGTTGCACCATGCCCAGGAGAATAATTTTCTATATAAATATTTGCAAATACACTCAATAGCATTTAGTATATGTCTCCCTAAGAATATAGATGCAAGTGAATATTAACTTTTGTAATTATCTAAAGGTTTTAACTCTTAAAAAAACTGGGCGTGAAACCTATTTTTAAGTTCCTATTAATAAACAGACCTAGGCTCGGAACTCAATTTTGATTCCAATTGGTAAACGGGTCTAATTTTAAATTTATACAAGTACCAACCCATGGACACCAATCCATACCTAGCCCATTTCGCCATATTTTTCTCATATCTCAAATGCTACATTTGTTGGTTCTATCAATCAAAATATAGAAAGTATTCTATTGCTCTTTCGTCGTGCAAATGTTGCATATGAATTGCCTTATCTGCTTCTCAATTGGTTAGAAAAAGATGTTTTGCAAATTTAGGTACTTAAGTTCAAATCTATTATCAAGCAAAAAAAAAAGGAATTTTTAATGTTATAAATTATAGCCTAAAATCAACTTCGATTGGCCATTTTTCCACCATAGAACAAGTCAACACAATCATCTTTCCATGTGAAAAGGCAATTTGACGTATCTGCAAATTTTAAAAAAGATTAAATGGTGGAAGAAGTATGCAGAAATAAAAAGGTTGCGTGTGAGGATATGCAGTAGAATACAGTGATTCAAAATCGGAAGGTCCCATTCCCATACAGAAGTCATCAGATGATCAGAACCTTGGACCTTTGCCTTCCCCCACATCACATATGACATATTCCAATACCTCCCAAGCCCCTCAATTTTGCTTCCAGATTAATGTTGGTAGGGAACCTGCGAGGAACCCGCACATAGTGAGACCACTTCTTCCAAAGCATTGAGCCTTTTTTTATTGTTTTTGATTGAGGATGACAGCACAGGAATGTTGCAACTTAAATATATATATATATATTAAAAAATATTCATCAATCTTAAAAATAGTAAAAGAGAAAAATGCTATGAGAGTGTTTGCTTTTGTAGCCTAAGAGCCAATGGCATAAAAAAAAATAAGAATTCAAGAAGAAATGAAACGGTAAAGTTTGGGTGACACAAAGGAATTACAAAAAAGAAAAAGTTGAAACTTTGAAAAACGGAGAGTAGATGTGAGTAAGAAGTTGGTACTCTGTAAGAGAAAAGTAAAAAGAGAACATAGGCCTAAGAAGTATTATTAACCGTCAAAATTATAAGAGAAAGTTAAAATTAAAGTCAAAATCCTTGTCTTTACTATAAAAATACAAATGGGGGAGTGAACGATACGTTTCCAAGTGACCAATCTGTCCATGGCCCTTGCTTGATTGGCGTCAAGCTATTCCCAATGATTTTCAGTTGGACCCCACTTGCCCAAAAGATCATATCAGCGAGTGGGTTTCACTATGATTGCATCACTTGGAGGTGGGGTTCATCACCATAATTCCATCATTTGTTTGGCCCACATAAGCCCCTCATGTTAACAATGGGCCTCCACATGAGCGAATCATCAGATGGTTGCCCTCACATGACTCCACAATCACTTGTTCATTTCGGTTTGTTCTCCATAGTTACATCATTTGGTGGATTAGCTTTGATGACTTCACTGGGTTCACTGGGATGGTGGAACCCACATGATTCGTCGGGATCCCTCACGATTCTATCATCACAAAAATGTGTCCATGTACCAGCCTTTTGTAGGTCAAAATTTTTTCCTATGAATTTCGTTTCTTTTACTCTGATCAATAAGGTGCCTTGCATCGCAACAATTAAAATGACGATGATGCCAAATATAGGTTAGTCTTTGTGGGCCATGTTGTCTAATCCAAGAAGCTTACACTACCCAAATTTCAATCCAATCAGACTAATAGACACTATCCAATTGATCATTTATAGAAAAAATAAAATAAAACGATAGCATACGTTAGAACATTATGATCCAAGGGTGTATGTGGCTCCAACTTGATTGTTCAGGAGTACCTACCTTCCCACAGGGAGGCATATGATTTGGGCAACTCGAATTTAAGAAAGAAAAGAACCTAGGTCCTTTTTAAGCTTTTAACTAGAGAAATCCCAAGTTAAAGAGTGGAACCCACAGTGGGGTCCACTTACTGAAATGTAAACTATTCAAAATAAATTCTCTTTAAAAGTTACATACCGGGGTATCCTTGAATTTTACATCAATCAAAATTTGTTTCGCCATTGGCTTAACTGTTTGATAAGAAACCATAATTAACACAATCATCTGCGTATCCATTGTCATTCTTTTCATCAAATAGTCAATCTAGCGGCAAGACAAACTCTAATCGTGTAAATCTTAAGAAAGCCCACGTACCTAAAGGGATTGTACTTTGAATGGTTGGTGCGGTTGGCCTCCTTGTGAAGTTCCACTCATTTTAACTTGAGATATCTCCATGTTGAAGCCTCATAATGAATAAATTATGCAATTGCTTGATTGAAATTTGTAGATTACTGAAATGAAATGGGTATTATGAAACTTTGCAAGGATAAACTCCCATGGTATTTCAAAATTTTGGACATGAAGGTATGTTCTTTCCATTTAACTTTCCCTTTTTAACTCTATAAGATTGATCTCATTACTTTGCCTCTGTAGTTTATTGTAGCTGAGAACTGTCAGTTTCATTATTTCTTTAGCATAATTTGAACTTTTTTCCCATCTGCATTATATGATATTGTGGGCATCTTTGCTAGCTACGCTTCAAGGAAATCATTGGGTTGCAGCCTGAGTGCAATATTCACTGTTGAGAATGAAGTCGTCTGCTTGGCATGGTGATCTCAGTGATCCTTGGGTGAAGAAGGTTACCAATGGTGACTATTGCTTGCATTGAACCCACAATGCTGTTTTTTATCCTTTTGAAGCATTAAAAATTAAAACTGCTTCCTTTCATGGAGATTGGATTCTGAAAAAAAAAAAAACAAGTGCTAAGGCTCGTAACTCTCTGTAAATGGGATTCTTTTCAGGATTAGGTGTCATATCATTGATCATTATCAGTTTTTGTTTATGATGCTTATCTTCACCAATAACAGTAGAGCAGAAAAAATTGTGAGAATTCAAGCTAAGAAAAAAAACAAACTCTGCTCAAGAAAAATAAAAAGATGTGTTCCCTCGAGTTTTTATAATCATCCAAGAACCATGGCATCCACGTGATCTTTTTTCAAGCAAAAAAACATGTCATAATCTATTCCAAACCATACCTGAACATTTTACCATTCAATTACATTCCGTTCAATACCATATTACAGATCTGTGGGGGAGCAAGGCATAATTCTCCATATGCAGGCTGACTTTTCTTAAGCTAAAAATATATATATATATATACCTACTCGCAGATCACAATACTTATTGATGAAGCACGAAACATTTTATTATTCTTTCTTATTCGAAAAACAACACAATTTGCTGGTATTCTGAAATTTTCATGTAAAACCAGACCCACTACCATGCGTGCTGGAGATAAGTCGAAGGATTTTCAACCAATAGGAGGATAAGTTGTGTTTGGCAATCTTTTACCAGATACAAATGACTTGAACAAGAGCAATGCTCTTTCTGGCCGTGCATAGGGTACCTGGTGCACAGTATTGGCATTACAAGTAACAAACATGAATAGTGCAAATATCAAATGATGAAAAGCTGACTCAGACCCACTTATCAAGTTGTGACTGTTAGTTTAGCATTCAGTTATGGTGTCATTCACATGACAAAGTACTTGCTTAAAGTTGTAACAGAAAATAGTTGTGGCAGGAGTCTATATATATGCAAATCCTCTGTCTTGTAAAATAAGCTCTATCAATAAAAGAATTCATTCTCTTCTTTCTTCTACTTCTGTAGTCTTCTCCTTTCTCTCTGTTCTTTCTTTCTCTCATTACGAAGCTCAGTTTTTCAAGGTTTTCATGGTATCAGAGCTTGAAAGAGCAATCTCATTCGATCCTTGAAGACATTCATCAACATCGAAGTCTACTGGTTCGAGCTTGTCCTTCAGATTTGTGATCTGCATGAATCGATTTGAAGCTTCATCTTCATCATCGAATTTTTCAAAGATTGAAGATCTTCTAGGCGACACATCTGATCTTTGCAGTGTTTCAAGAAGTCATCTCTGCTAATTTGTTCGTCATCTCAAGATCATCAAGAACTCCCAAATTGAATTTCTTGTTCAGATCTAAAGGCCTCTGCTTCAGATCTGCTAGAATCTCCTGTTGAGCTTCTTCTTCTTCAAGATCAGCTCACCTCTGCACCAGTTCTGCAAGATTCTCTGATTGAACTTCCTCTTCTGCAAATCAGCTGTATCCATTTCATCAATCTGATCAAATTGGAGTTTTTCTTCACCCCTGCATCAAATCAGATATAGATAAGCTTCTCTAAGCAATTGTTCTTGTGTGATTACTGTGATTTCTAAGAAATCCTGCACAATGTCTCTTTCTTCCTCTACTAGTCATACTCCAGCTTTCTTGATTTCAAACATTGCAAGCCTAGTCTCAGTGAAACTTGACAATCATAACTACTTGTTTTGGAAGTCACAGTTCCTTCCAGTGCTTCATACACATGGTTTGATGGCTTTTATTGATGGATCCTCCCACTGTCCTCCTGAATTTCTGTTTGATTCCGAAGGGAATATCACAAAGGAAGTTAATCCACAATATTCCCTCTGGATTCAACAAGATCAAAATATCTTGTGTTGGATTAATGCCACATTGACCGAGAAGGTTCTCGCTCGTGTTGTTGGCTTCACATCAGCAAGAGATGTTTGGGTAGCCTTGGAAAAGAGGTTTGCTTCCTTATCAAGGTCTCATATCATTCAGCTGAAGACATAGTTGCAAGCAGTCAAGAAAGGATCTCAGTCGATCTCTGATTATATTCAGCACATTAAGCATATCTCAGACAATCTTGTAGTCGCACTATGCCCAGTTGATGATGAAGATATTCTCATTCATACATTGAATGGACTTCCTTCTGAGTATGGTCCTTTCAAGACTTCCATTCAAACACGATCGTCACCAATATCTTTAGATGAACTTCATGTTCTTTTTCTGTGTGAAGAACTGAATCTGGAAGCTTCTCAATCCACAGTTCTTGATCCCTCGTTGGCTCTACTGACATCCACAGATTCTTCCGCTCCAACTGGGGGCAAAAATGGTGAAGGATATTCACAACGGGGCTCTGGAAGAGCAAGCAATAGATCTTACAATCGCACTAGCCGCGGTACTCGTGCAAGAAGATCAAACAGGGGACGTTCAAATCAAAACCCCAGTCAAGCATCCTCCAATCAATCTTCTTGGAAGCCTAGCTGTCAAATATGCAACAGGACAGGACACACTGCTCTCGACTGTTATCATCGAATGGATTTCTCATACCAAGGAAGACAACCTCCATCACAGCTTGCAGCCATGGCTTCCACTTTCTCCCCAGATGCATATCAAACCTGGTTTGCAGACTCGGACCACTTCCCATGTCACAAATGACCTGCAAAATCCTTCTATGCACTCCAATTACAAAGGCAAGGACAAGATAGCTGTAGGCAATGGCCAAGGTCTGTCTATCTCCAACATTGGCTCCTCTACTGCACAAACTTCATTTGGTTCCTTCAGATTGAATAACATATTACATGTTCCCCAAATTTCGTCAAATTTATTGTCTGCTTACCAATTCACAAAGGACAATAACTGTGTGTTTGTCTTTGATTCAAATGGGTTTACAATACAGGATCGCATTTCGGGGAAGATTCTTTCCCGAGCTCTAAGTAAACATGGACTCTATCCCTTTCACACATCATCAATTAAGATTAAACATTTTCGCTCGGATGGTGGGGGTGAATATTTGATCAAACAGCTTCAATATTTGTTCAAATCTTGTGGAATCATTCATCAGGTTTCTTGTCCATATACAGCTGAGCAAAATGGTTGTGCAGAAAGGAAACATAGACACATTACTGAAACAGGTCTAACACTTCTCTTTCAAGCCTCTATGCCACCCAAGTTCTAGGTTAAAGCCTTCTCTACTGCCACCCAAGTTCTAGGTTAAAGTTGACGAGCTCAACGAAAGACACGTGTTGACATCAAGATGATGCAAAAATGACCATGTCTTAGAAAAGCTAAAATTACGAAAAATGGCTTGGTCTACTTAATCCAGGTCAAACTCAACCCAACTACCTATCCATAACCCGCAACGAAAATAAAAACACAAACAAAACACGATTAGCAACGAAAACAAGATTAATTAGCCGTTAAACGAGGTCAAGCTGGGTCGGAGTGTTACATGTACATAGAGTCCGGAAGCTCTAAAGGCACACTGTAGCGGCACCATTTCATTTACTACACCAAAGCTAACCCTACTGGGCATCATAAGGCTAAAGTAAAGTAGAGCCAAACCGTTTCAAGTCATGTAGTTAAATTTGAGTAAATCGTGCAATTCGTTTTATTGAAAACCATACATTATATGTTCAATTCGTTCTTACTCAATTCAACACTGACAATAGGGACGCGTATATCAATAAACATTTCAAGTAGAATCAATTCATACTATGGTCATTTCAATTCAAAATCATCCCAATAATAGAAGGCAATAACGATAATACAATACGCTATGCACTTCAAATTAATAGAACTATGGTAATTTACAAAGTAACCCTAATCCAGTCATCCATTGTTTCTAACCGTGTATAATGATATCGTTTTAAGTTATCCGATACACGGTTATCTCCATTTAGTGTCACATTGTATGAGAAATGTGCATCAAGGTCCCTCAAACTAACACCCAGGGGGAGGCTCTTAACAAATGAACAACACCACATGAATGACTCTCAGTCCTCAAGACCTTTTATATTGAGTAATTTTCCATTAAGCCAATTGATTTAGTTAAAGGATTTCAAAGAACTAAGGTTATACAAGGTCTTCTCCATATCCCTAATTTTTCTAAGTTTTCAAGGTCTACAGCCTAGCCGTGGATGACCTACGGCTTAGCCGTGGGCAGTTTACGGCAAAGCAATGAAATACAAGGTAGCTTAATCATGATCTACTTCTGTTTCCCCGCAACCACAACTTAGTCGTGAAATAACCTACGCTTAGCCATGCTTGGCTTACAGTTAAGCCATGCCTTAGCTACAGCTTAGCCGTAGTGCAATTTACAGCTTAGCTGTGAGCTCAGCGGTAGAAGAGTTTTCAAATTTTGAGTCTCGAGTTTTCTACCCGTAGTACAAAACTACTCTTTAGATTCACAGCCATAGTATAACTTATAGCTTAGCCGTAAGCTTCAAAAATTCTGAAGATGAATCAGTTAGAAGAGACTTCTTTTCAACCAAAAATGTTAGGACTCTGAGTATATATCTACCATCTAATTTCAAGGAGTTATTCTTACTTCAATAAGTCATATATCCATTTTATGATTTACTTAACAATCTAATCATGCATTTAAAACAAATAAAAGGGCTGAAAAATCAGATTTAGAGTTTAATAGACTTACATGAATTACATTATACCAACATGCATTAAACAATAATTAGCCTATACTTGTCTTTAATTTTTATTCAAATTTCACTATCTTTCTCTTGGCTCAACCTGAGAAGAATAACACTATACTTGACCCTAAAATGACATGCATGTAAAGAATTATGAAGAAGATGAGTGCATGACTGCTTAAAAAGTCTCCTTGACTCTATTAAATCAAGAAATCTAGCAATGTGAGCGATCGTGGGCCACAGCTAGGGAGTTGTAAGTAGAGATGTAAAGGACTATCTTCAATTTCAGAAATGAAGGTAGAGAAAAGGTGAGGTAAGAGAATGGGTGCTTGAAATCATGCATTTAGAATCCATTTTGTTCATAGTGATTAAGAGGAAGAAGAATGAGAAAAGAAGAGAATTGTTATAACTGAGAGGAGTGGAGGGATCATATGGTACACTCGAACTCTTTTACACATGAAAATTTTTGAGGTTTATAAGAAGATCCATCTTTCTTAATATATTTTCAATTTAAGTCAAATAAGGGTCCAACTAGTTTAAATAAAGTCGAATACCTTCATGTCAAACACGAGAGCTGATGAATTCAACGACACAAATGCAATGATATCAATATAATACATGAATAACGTAAAACTATGAAATCGAAAATTACGAAAAAGGATTTGTATCTACCTAATCAAAGTTAAATTTGTCCTAAACTACCTATCAATAACCTGACCTTGACCTGTTAGGCTCAATCGGACCTAAAATACCTAAATCTAACCTAGTTAGAAATAAAGGTCATTGATTAGATTAAGCATTTATTAATTAACTAATATCTTAATTAATTAATTAATCTCTAATCATACTTAATTGGGATTGGAGTGCTACAGTTATTTTTCATAATCATCTTCAGTAGCCCAATAATTATATAAAATAGAATGCTTTCTTTGATTATATCTATACTGTAGATCACCAGAGTTGTCATGGGGAACTAATTGTCCCATGGCATTGTGCCAGAATAGTAAAGATTACATATGTAAAATTTTCATCATAATTGAATAGTCTAGATTGCATGTGACACTAGAGAAAAAAAGCAAGGAACTGGATGACCTACACAAATTGGATGTCCTTATCTTTAAAATAAGCTTAATGTCACCTACTATTACCTTCAAAACAGTAATATACCACCAAATATCGGGCATATGGACAAAATATTTCCATTCACATTCTGGTTTATACATCATAATAATACTACCATCTGGAAAAAAAAATGGCCACCAACATCTCTGATTGTATTTTGTGTGTCTCAATACCAGGGATCCAACATTACTACCATTTACAAAAAATTGGCTACTATCACAAAATACCATTGGCCACCATCACAAATCAGTTTTGACTCATCCATCCCACCATATGTCATGTGTATGACTTCATAATCAAACTACCATATAAAAAAAAAATTGACCACCATCTCTCACTGTACATTTCTGTGTCTAAATACTAGGCATCCAACAAAATACTATCCTTTATAAAAAAAAAAAAAATTCGCCACCATCACAAATACCATTGGCCACCATCACCAATCAATTTTGACTCCTCTGTCCTTCCATGTGTCATGTGGATGACTTCATAATCAAACTACCATATACAAAAAAAGTTGCCACCATCATTTCTGATTGTATTTTGTGTGTCTAAATACAAGGCATCGAACAAAATACTACCATTTCTAGAAAAAAAAAATTGGCCACCATCACAAAAGACCATTGGCCACCATCACCAATCAGGTTTGACTCCTCTGTCCTTCCATGTGTCATGTGGATGATTTCATAATCAAACTACCATATACAAAAAAATTTGCTACCATCATCTCTGACTGTGTTTTGTGTGTCTAAATACAAAGCATCGAACAAAATATTACCATTTCTAAAAAAAAAAAAAAATTGGCCACCATCATCAACCAATTTTGTCTACTCTGTCCCTCTTTGTATCATGCAGATAGCTTCCCTCCATTAACTCGTGCAGAGTCAAGGAATCCACTATTTTCACTTTGTTTGATATATATGTCGTGTACAATCTTTTGCCTATAAAACCACATATCGCATTGTGTGAATTTCATAGGTCGGCCAAGTGCGACATACTCTGCGTATGAAATAGACATAGATGGCTTACTTATTATGATAATCCTTCCAAAATCTATCTAAGATTTCATCTTCTTCCGGAGTGAGAGAATATTCTGGGTTGCTCAGCTGGCGTTCTGCTTTTTGGACCCAAGCCATACGAAGAGAGCCTTGGAGGAACAATCCTTTTCCTAGGATTACCTTTCAATCAGCCAACTAGTGATGGAACTTCCTGTGTTGGACTTGGATTAACAATTGGAGGTGGTTGGGGTATGGGACTCAGGATTACAAACAAGGAAGGTTGCAGTGTCTGGACAATAGGTGACATTGTTAGATACTAATAGGGGTGTTCGTTGATTGAGGGTTTTTAGGATCAAGTTTTGAAGCTGAGGCCTCATATGAAGTGTTAAATGTACCCCTCCCCGATCTCTTCCTCTTGATTTTCCTGTTGCACAACATGGACATTTTAAAATAATAATATGTTATAAAAAAAGAATTAAACAACGCATGGAATCCGAAAATAGTTGTAGCATGTGATGTAAAAAACAGTTGAAATCTGGAATAGTAACCCATGTGTATCATCATCTAACTGACTATTCATACATTCTTTCAAGTTGAAATTTTCAAATCCAGAAGAGCAAGCGGTAATAACTTTTAAACACGGGTGTTGAATTGTTAGCATCACTTTGTACAAAACACAGGAATCATATTTCTCATCCACATTATTGAAAACAGCAACAACATGTTTTAGGAAGATTCACATCTGAGGATAGAAGAAATAAAGTTTGGTTACTAAATGATTAATTTATTATTTTTTGTTAGGCCCCATTTGATGACCACTATTACCTTTTGAACTGCGTCTTCGTATTGTAGATTTCTCCTTCCTTGCGGTGGTCGCCCGATATGCAATCTAGTGATGTGGTGGTACCAACCCAAATACTCATCAGAATGTTGACCATCCAAGTCATCATACTCTCCACTAATAACTGAATTTGCCCTATTTATCCTTGCATCTACTTGTTCTTTCATCTTAACTGCATAGTCAATCATAACATTTGAACATTTCTCAACTCTTCAAGGAGGTGGATAGAGTGGAGGAGGTGTGATTTGCCGCCATCCAAATTGCTTCATCACATGATCTGCATTGTGACGTTCAGTGATTGAATAATAAATCATTTATTTGCATGCTGTAAAGAGATATATATCGGCTTCCAATACATGTTCAATCAACTCTTCGGCAAATTGGAGATACGACTGCCATTCAAACTGCACATTTCTTCCATTAACACAAATTACAAAAAAAGAAGAAGACATAATTACCATTTTAATTTTCAGTGACATCCTTCTAATCTTCAAGTTCTTTATGCCAAATAAAGGTTTTAACATCGGTGATTGCATTTACCGTAAAGGGTGGTTCAACATTCTTGATGATTTTGTTATTCTAAAATAACCAATAAAGCCAAACAGAGAACACCTGTGATAGAATGGTATGTACATGGTGGGTCAATGAAGTTAAGATTCAAATGCAATGGAGAAGGTTGTCTCATAGTGTATTAAGCAAAAACAACTTACACTATCAATGCCTTGCTGATTGAGCTGTTCGCTAGCTTCATCAACAGTAGTCAAGACAAAGATTTTTAAGCCTTTTTTTCCCACATTTGAAAAAGTAGAAACTCAAATTCGATAGAATCCATATCCTGTTTAATTGGGCGTCCAACGTTCATCCTAGAGTATGCCCAAATCTATCAAAATATAAATACTCCATAAATTATGATTTTGAACATTTATTATAACTGAAAGAAGTGTTTTACAATATTAGTTAGCTGAAGAAGTTAGAGGGCACCGCATATCATCTTTATGCCATCAGCCACTTGAGTAGCCTTGGACAATGTTCTTTACAGATTTGCTAGGCAAGCAAGAGTCCATGCATATACTTGGAAGGTTCTGAATAATTCAAGAACGTAGGCAGACCCCCTTGACCCCGATGTAAACCCGCAAATTTGGGTTGGAACAAGGCAAAATAGATATGCCCAGGTATACCTATTTTCAATTTCTTCTGTCACATTCTCTGGGAGCTCAAAAATTTTTTTGTGAAACCATGTTAACTATAATGTCTGTGAGTTTTGGGATCTTTCCCAACAGCTCATTGCATACTTCCTCAACGATGGGTCTTCTTGAGTACGCACAGCCAGTAACTGGTGGACCATCAATTGGAAGGCCATAAATGTTTACCACGTCTTTAAGTGTAATAGTAGTTTCTCCAGACAAAAAATGAAAGGTGTTTGTCTCTGGCATCCACCTTTCAATTAATGCACTTATCAATACATGATCATTTTGCATTTTACAAATCTGTGTTAGATTGTGGAGGCAAGTCTTTTGCACATTCATACATTGGCTATCATTTAATTTCCATAATCCCTTTCTAGAGTCAGCGCGAATACATCAAAAAACACCAAGCTCCTGTCAAACACAAACACAACACATTTCCAATTGACACTGGCAATATTCATAAAATACAAATGAAAATGTATATGATTAATCATTTTGTACAATACTTCTATGAATGCTTTGTATACCTTGCCATTCCATATTCACGTGGATATGTGATTATCCTGTTCCGATAATACCGATGCATCAATTGGGCCAGGATGATGTTGAACAGTCATCTAAATCAAACTAAAATTTTTCCAATGGTGGTGCTTAGTTATAAAACATATAAATATTATACAATTAATATACTATGATTTTGTGACTTGCTATAATTTCTTACTATTTAAGACCTCGACAGAACCTGATCCATTTAGCCTAAAAACTTTGACATGATAACATGGTATTTTTTAAAGGTTAGGTGCGGTTGTATCTTGAGACTCACCTAAACCATTTACTACCCTATTAAAAGTGGACCTCTTTTTAAATATTGGTCTTCATTTGGAGCATCGGAACTAAACCAGGAAATCCAAGGGTATGTATCAGCTCATCACATCTCCATTAAATTTCTAATTACTATTGGACATATTCAAGGCTGGTGGGGTTCCATGGGTAAGTCTCTACAAGGTCCCCTAAACCACCAAAAATCATAGGTTCTTCGGTTAAACCCGCGATTTCAACAGGGAAAAGTCACAAAACAATTGTGATTAGGTGAGGTTGGTCTGGGTCGACTGGGGCCTCGCAGAAAACAGGAACAGAACCTATTTTCTGCACTGAAGCTGGGCCATTCCAGCTGGGTTTGAAAAGAAACTAGTATAAAGGCATCTGAAGCTACATGTAAGCATCATTTTATCCTATCATTATCATCATTTAAATCCCATACTCAAATGCCAACAACAACATGAAATAAATTAGAATCAACTAATCATACCACTCATGCCAACAAAATATTGGCTAATGCTTGCCCTAAATCATGCTTAGATCGGGGATGCTTCTTTTTCTTAGCTCAAATGCAAGAAAACCAAACTCTATCAAATCCTAACATGAAGAAATGAGAAAGAGATGATGAGAATAGATACATGTGATGATTTGGATGCCTCCTAACCTATTTGAAATCAAAGGACTAGAGAAAAAAAGGGGTGGAGCTCTGACATCAGAGAATCTATAGGAGAGGAGGAGGAAACGCCAAACTAGAGGGTGATAGAAATGGAAGTGGAGAAGAGGATTGGGTGCCTTGATTGCACATGGAAGGCTCCAAATCGGCAAGGCAAATGAAAGGTGAAGATGGGTTTGGCCACTTATCAATGGGTTTTTGGGTCACTCGGCTTAAATGGGCTGAAATCAATCCAAATGGCTTTGCGTCAAAAATAAAAGTTGGGGCCGTTAAAAAATGAGTCTAATGCGTTCAACACGATGCACAAACGGTATGCTTAAATCTTGTGCATAACTCGTGGAATGAAAATTACAAAAGTGGGCCATAAGATCTATTTTGCTTTGGTCACACCCAATCCAATTGTCTATTCATGACCCAATAAAATTAAAATCAGATAAATTAGTACTAAAAATTTTTAATTAACATAAAACCGGATTAATTAACACAAATTAGGATTAACTGGGTCAAGACCTTACAATGAATATCATGTGGATCTAAGCCTTTTATTGTTAGCATTCCTTGTACAAAAAAGGGAAAAGGTCATATTTGTAGTTTACTTATAAAAATAAATTTTGGACAGAACTTCAATGGAATATACGATTGGTCACCAACTAAAACAAAAACATAAAGACATTAATGCCCATACTAACCATGTTCCTTAGGCATGGCTGGCTGGATATATTATGGGCATCAATTTTCTTATGTAGACAAAGAAAGTGAGATGTTTTTTTCTAGCCAATAGTTAATTTAGTTTTTATGGGTTCAAGAGGGAGGGAATGTGTAGCAGAAGAATTGGTGATGGATTAGAAATGCCATCACGTAGACTAATACAAAAAACAAAAACAAAAACAAAATCAAAATCTCAAAACATTAAAGACACATTTGGATGAGAAGAAGACTGTTCATAGCACCATTTTTGAAACGTAAATGACTTCTAGTCCACTTCTCCATATTCGAAACTAGCCCTAAAAAGAAATTAAAAACTATAAAGACTCCAAAGCACAACCAACCCTCTCTATTATCCTATGATTAAGACCTGCATGATCCACATAGCTATTGGATAAACACCCAATCACAAGCCCAAGAATATCTATAAAAATATCAAATAAAAATCCATCAAAATCCAAATAAAATAAATAAACTCCAAAACACTTCTAATCCAAATACAACCAATCATCTAACACAATAATAGAATAACCTGACCAAAAGAAAAACCCCAAGAACTACAAAAAATAAAAATAAAAAATGAAAGAGATAGAGAAAGAGAGAGCGTTCCTTACAGCTAGATGGTGGCAGAACCTTGCAGTATTCAAAGCTCTTCCTTATGGCTATCAACAGATGCGAATGGACTAGTATTCCAGCCACCTTTTAAATTCTTGAGAGCACAAGTAAATGCAAAGAAATGGAGTTTGGTGTACCACATATAATCTAACCCATCAACATATCAAAGAGATTTTGAAAACCCTAAGCCAGAGAAGACTAAGCCCCAAAAATTACTAATCCTAAAAAACCTTTCTTTTCTTGGAACACAAACACCCAAGCAAAAAAAAGAGGAAAAAAAAAAAAAAGAAACTCAATTGCATACTTTGAAGTCTCAAGCAAAACAAGTAAAAAGGAAAATGTCGCTCGCAAGGTTTTCTCACCCGAACATCGCTCTATTGTAGAATGGTATGCTAAAAAAATTCGAAAGTTCCGCGCTATCCTAAATTAGTAGGATATTGCAGAGTTCAATATCCTACTATTCTAAGATATCGAACTCTTCGATATCGTACTAGTTTAGGATATTGCAGAATTAGATATCCTATTTATTTAGGATATCACAACTTTAGGGGTAAAATTGACTTTTTTAGAATGTCCTTTTCTGTACAAATATTGGTGTGGTAAATAATTTTGTATGCACAGTTTTTTTGTATTTATCAAATTTAAGGGCTTCCATACGGTAATAATCCCATTTTAAAACTTCTATATAAATGTTCCTCTTTTGTATGGGTAATCGCCAAATTCAGTAAAAGTTTGGCATACCATTATTAAAATACTGAAATAGAGTAATATACAAAAATTCACTTCCATTATGCTCTGATCAGTCTAATGTGAGGCCCCATTTTAATAGAAAGAAGTTTCACTCCAACTTCTTTCAGGTTAACATTGTAGAAAATGCAGGAAAAAAAACTCACAATTATTATGACCAGCATTCATCAGCTCCACCTCTGAATTCTAAGATCTTCCCCTTTTTTTTTATTTTTTATTTTTATATGATCTTCCATGTTGTTAGTCCCACAGAAGATTCAAATGCCGAGCACTATTTAGAAATTCAACTTGGGTGAGGTCATGCCCAAACTCACATTGCCCAATCTGAACCAAAATGAGTTTTTCTTAATTGTTGTTCAATTTGAGCTGTGAGTTTGTGCTCAATTTTGAATCCTGTATCCAATTCAGGTAAGGTTTAGTGTGGGCTAGGACCTGAATGTGACTCAAGTATCCCATCTTGTTCATAAAAAATCTTCACCCACAAACAGACCATATGTTGTACTTATGCCGTCAATCATATAGGGCCCACTTGAATGCAAGACTCTTTACAGTTAAAAAGTCATGCAAAAAATTAATCCTTAATATAACAGCCTTAAAATTTAGTCCACCCACAGTTAGTGTGGGGAACTGGCCTCATGGGACCTTGATTCTAAAATTTAACGATCTCTCAAAGCATAGATTTTCTTTTGAAACTCAATATAGTGATGAGTAAATGTTGGATGACCATAAAATTGGGCATCACACCAAATCATGCAAGGATAAGCATGTGAAAAGAGTCCTTCTAAAAAAGTGAAGGCTAAAAGAGGCATTTCCACTTTGCAAATAATGCAAGGGAGAGTATTGGTAATAGATAAAAAGAAGCGAAGAGTAGGAATGACCGTTACTCTTTCTTCACTTTGACTATCAGTCTATGCATGTTTTAGTAAAAACAGAAAATGCAGGGGTGTTTTTAGGTCTCCTGAAACTACAGTGGCCTTTTTGTAAAAAAAAAAACTCAAAAGAAAAATATATGCT
Source organism: Sextonia rubra (assembly GCA_037013555.1). NCBI lineage: Eukaryota > Viridiplantae > Streptophyta > Magnoliopsida > Laurales > Lauraceae > Sextonia > Sextonia rubra. The sequence goes on along the minus strand of JASUAD010000013.1, from coordinate 54,600,550 downwards.
ATTGATGGAACATTTTTATGTCACTTGGTTCTTTTGGATTTGGATTTTTTATTCTATTGATGGGTTTTGGCTGATAGAGAAGGTAGAGGTACCCCCTACTGACGCCATGAAGAAGCAATTGAAGATCCTCTACACCTCCCTCTGCCCCAAAGAGCTACAATAATTTGATTATTTGTTATGGTTGATTAATTAGCCTAAAGAAAAAAAATTAGGGAATTTATCCATTCAGGATATAAAAGACTTAGTTTTTTCCAAAACGATGTTAACCAAAACTTTATATCAAACATGGGTATTTCACATCTGTCATCAATTTTTTTTTTCAAGTATACCCTTTTGTGCTATATCGCACAGTGGGCGATATTGCACAGACTGAAAGACAAACTATTCATATTTCTCTACGGTCGACCATGGCTAAGTTGTCAATTGTACTACAGCTAAGCCGTAGATCAGCCGTAAGCTTCATACTGCTAAGCCGTAGATCAACATACGGTTGAGCCATAAATATGAGTGAATTTAAGCCGTGACCTATACGCAGCTAAGCTGTAAGATTTATGAATAGAGAACCAGTCAGAATCCAAAATCAAAGATTCTTCATTTCTTTCGGTCTATAACTCACGCCTGTACTTCAATCTGTGCAATATTGCCCGCTGTGTGATATCGCACAAAAAGGTATACTTGAAAAAAAATTAATGACAAATGTAAAATACCCATATTTGGTATAAAATTTTGGTCAACACCGTTTTGAGAAAACCTGAATCTTTCATATCTTGAATGGGCAAATTCCCATAAAATTAAGGAAAAAATGAATTGCTTGTTCTTTTTGCTTAATAGGTGTTTGTGGGCTACCGAAATGAAATGAGTATTCTGAAATTTTGCAGGGATGAACTCCCGTGTTCCCTCTCATCTTTGGACATAGACGTCGAAGGTATGTTGTTCCTATTTAACTTTCCCCTTTGACTCTAAGCTTGCTTTCATTGCGCTGACTTTGTGGTTTACCGTAGCATAATTTGAACATTTTCTTCCCATTTACATAATATTTGTCCTGTGAGCATCTTTGCCATCTAGGCTTCACGAAAATCACTGGATTGCAACCGAGTGGAATGTTCACTGTCGAGAATAAAGTCATCTTCTTGACATGGTGGTCTCACGTTGATCCTAGGGTGAAGAAGATCACCAAATTCCAATGCTGAATATTGCTCTGCTCTGAGTGGCCATTGGGCCCCTTGCCGAGCAATGGACCCACAAAACAATCTGATCCTTTTTTTGGCACTACCCTTTCATGGAAATTGGGAATTTTTTGTTTTTTACTTGTGATTAGGCTTGTAGTTTGTAAACGGGATTCTTTTCAGAATTAAGTGACATACTCATATCATTGATTATTATCAATTTTTGGTTTATGATGCCAAATTGTGAGAATTCAAGCTAAGGAGATGAAACACTCCGCTCAAGAAAAATGAAAAGACATGCTTCCTTAGTAGACAGTTTTATAATCATCCAAGAACCGTGGCGTCTATTTGAGCTTTATTCCATCACAAAGGCTGTCATATTTTGCACCATACCACACTGTTCCACACCATTCTACAGATTTGTAGGGAAGCAAGGTATAATTCTCCCTGTACAGGCCGACTTTTCTTAAGCTAAAAATAGAAAATAAGAAAGACTATACCCACTCTCGGATCAGCACACTTATTAGTGGGGCACGAAACATTTTATTATTGTTTTCTTATTCTTAAAGCAACAGAATCTGCTGGTATTCTGAAAACTTCATGTAAAACCGCCCGTGTGCACTGGAGATAAATTGAAAGCTTTTCAACTAATGGGAGGATAAGTTGTGTTTGGCAATCTTTTACCAGATACAAATGACTGGAACAAAAGCAATGCTCTTTCTGGCTGTGTAAATGGCACGAAATGACCAGCACCTCTTACAGTAGCAAACGTCAGTAAATTCCCGTACTCAGTTGCCCAGCCACCAACCTTACCACATATAAAAAAACGAAACAGAAAGAAATGGATCATGAAAGAAGATTAAAGGGGAGAAAGGTAAATGGAATATTAATCAACACAGCATCTACCAATATTTGACATGGATCATGAATGGAATGTGGTGCGAATGTGCCAAACATATTTGGGTGGTGTAATCTAGAAAAGCTCATGAAATAAAACAAAGAGGACTGTACCTGGCCCTTGTAGAACCAAGCACTATAAGGGACTGTTACTTCGAACTTCAGATCCTGGGCCAACTCACGCATTATTGTTCGAGACCCTGTCAAGGGTACGATTGAATCTTGGTCCCCACTGCAGCTCAACAACATCATTCAGATTGACGATTACTGATTAATGGTTTATACATACATACATACAAACATATATAGGGCAATATTCCTGTCAATATGCATCTCATCGTATTATGGAGAGAGGAGGCTTGCTGGGGCCCCACTGTCTACGGGACAAGGGGGGATGAAAGATCCATCTTGGATGGGCCCAAATATTAAGTTTGAGGTCAACCCATTCCTCAACCCCTTCATCCATGGCCTCCAAGTTTAACAACTGTATATTAAAGAAAAAATTTATCCCTCAACTTTTTATACTTGATAAAGAGATGCTCACCTGAAAATCCAAAAAGGTATGCCATTTTGAACTATGGTTTTAAGCAAGGGAAGAATGTTGGTGTCACGATCTGTGCTTCTGTAATTTATTACACTGGGCCATTTGAATGGGAAAAAGAATTCAGTCATATCTTACCAAAGATAGCCCTACTATTGAAATGGGTAAGTTGCATACTGTAAAATAAATTATAACAGTATATCACAAGATAAAAGTTTTGACTCAAATTTTAGTGTAAAAATTTTTGAGATGATTGACTCTGCCCATATTTATAATTAGTTATCAAAACAAAATGTGTGTGCTGATAAAATGAACTAAATCGACTGTAGCAAACAGTAACCAACAGAGAAAGTATAACCGTTGTTAGGATATCTGCCAATGACTTTGAAAAAGTAAGAGTTACTCGTATGATAATGTTGGACCCTATGCTCAACCAGCTAAGTCCTGCTAGGCTGCTAGCAGAAGATTTGCAGTCTGATAGATGCCTTCTTTCACTACTAGATTGTCCAAATTCCTTAAATATACCTATAGGCTTTTTACCTGTGCACACATGCACACCTTCTTGTGGGGCCCACTTGAGGCCCCACCAACAATGGCTATTAATGCAGTCCCTAGGGTTAAGGCTTGCGCAGAATGCCGGAGCACATGTCCGAGGACATTTCGAATTGTCTTCAACAAGACTGCAACACACATGAGGATACACCTCCAAGATAAAAATCCACAAATCTATTAATCAATTTTTCTTCTCTACAATGCCATATATATAATAAAAGCAAATTTAATGCCTAAGCAAACCCTAATCTATTAATAGAAACTTCCTTAATAATGTAATTAGAAAGCTACTGATAAAATAACATAATCATAATCTAATTAGATTTGAATGAGACTACTTATGAAGCCCGGACAGCATCATCCTCCCCGGGTTGAAAGAAAAGTTTGTCCTTGAACTTCAGTCTTCTTCGGATTGCCTCTATAAATGTGGTGAATATGATAGACTTCCTTTATTAAAACTTTCTTGGAATTCTTCTTCGGTGGCTCTAACTTATCAGGATGAAGTGTAACTTGTTTTTCACCATGCATAAATGTGTATGTTTTGTCGCGCACACCATGAGTTCCATTTTTGTCATACATCCATGGGCAGCCCAATAAGATATCACTACTATCCATACGTAGCAGCACATCACACCAAATTGTATATTTGCAATTCTCACCAATGGCAAAAGTAACTTTGCAAGTATGACGAACATGCACTTAATCACCCGTCATCAACCATTTGATAAAATAAGGATGGTTATACTTATAAACTTTCAACTTGAAGCGATCAACAAGAGCTTAAGAGCTAAGATTTTCACAACTTCCACCGTCGATAACAACTATGCAATTTTGTCCATAAATTGTACCCATGGAACGGAAGATATTTTTCCTCAGCCATTTCTTTTCCATAGTGGGTGGAGCCTCTTTGATGACCACAAGAGTTTCACCATCTTTGTCTGCTTCATACTCTACTGTTTCCTCTGTTTCTTCATTGTCCGGATCATCCTGTGCGATTGGTTCATCATTTACGCCTTCTATTAGGTTCACTCATTTAGGACATTCAAAGGAGTAATGTCCTTTTTGTTCACAATGGAAACATGTGAGCTTGTTATGATCTTTAGGCTTAGAGACAATTTTTCCCAGTAAACCACTAGATTTAGCATCTTGGAAGGATGAATTCTTTTGCGGAGCCCATTTAGATACAGTAAATTTTTGTGCTTGACGATTGGCAATACCCTTGGCGTTGATGGCATGTTAGATGAGCTCATCGACATTGTCAAAATATTGAAATGCTAGGATGTGTTGAATATCTAGCCTCAATCCATTGAAAAATCTATCAACCAACATATCATCTTCATTCAACTCACAACGAGCTTGCAAATTCAAAAATTCTTCAAAGTATTTGGCAACCGTCTTAGATCTTTGTTTCAAGTTCTGAAAACTTGAACGAAGATCTCGTAAATAATTGACAGGGAAGAATTTGCTTCCAAATATTTTTCATCTCAATCCAAATTTCAACAAGATCTATATCCTGATTCCTCCTTTTTCTATGTAATTCTGTCCACCAAGTTGCAACATAATTATGAAAGCGAGCAGCAACCAACGTCACTTTATGGTGCTCATTCATTGGTTTGTGTGCAAAAATATTCTCCACACATACTAATCAATCTATGAATTTAACGGGCTTTAATTTTCCATCATATTCAAGAATCACGAGTTTAATCCTTAAATCTCGATCAGGATTATTGACTGGTGGATCTCGTTGATTCCGAATAGTTTCACCATCATCACGATTGTGATTCACACGCTGATTATTTTTTAAAATTGTCACCCTGGTTTCCAGTTGTTGCAGGGTGGTTTGCATGTTGTTAACTGTGGCAATTAAACCTCTAATGGCATCAACCAAATCTTCAATTGAAGAAAATGAAGATTCCACCTCAACTTGCTTCTTAGAATGCATTTTTTTTAAATGCAAGTTTAAAATCTGACTGACCTGATCAAAAGATCTGTACTCCACAAACGCGCTAGAGAAGATAGATCTAAAATCTGACTGCATATGGAGTTGAAATGGCAAAAACAAATTATGGCCCTTGATCCGTTAAATCTGCTACGACTGAAAACAGGCTGATGTAGAGATGATGTCAATGATGTTGAGATTGCTAGGCTTATTCACTGACCCAAACTGTACTGGGCCTGACCAGGGCAAGTATCCACGCCCAGAAACATATATGCAAAGATAACACGTGAGGTCTTACCTTTTTCCTCGTTCTCTGTTTCAAAACAAAACAAAAGCTTTTGCTACCTTTGTTTGCTCAAAACAGGAGAAAAGCCAACTTATTCGATGTAGATGATAAATGCGATGGAGATCTAAAGGGGCGACGACGGGCTGCTGTGACTGGCGTCGAGTGATGGAGGCGCATGGCTAGTGGTAAGTAGCAATGGCACACGACGAGCACAGGTGGCGAACAGTGGTGGGGCACTAGTGGTTGGATGCGATGAGTGAGTCTAGGTATGTTTTCTGCCCTTGCACTTCTTCTTCTCTACTTTTTTGTCTCTTTTTTTATTTTTTTTAATTTTTCTCTACTACTATCGGTCGGGGACTCACAACAAAGGAATTTTTTTTTTCTGGGTAATGAAGTTAGGGAAAGATGTTAGTTACGGTAGAGGGGTCTGGGACTTTTGGGTTCTAGGATATGAAGTGTAGGTGAGCTCGGATGGCTTAGGGTTCAGCATTAGGCAGAGGTTGAAAGGGTTAAGGGTGCTTAGGTCTCGGAAGAAGACTGTGGGGTTTTTGAGGGTTTGGAATCGGCGTTTTGGTGTAGTAGGGTTGTCTGGTGTGGCCGAAAGTGGGTGTAGACTTTTGGTGATGGGATTGTGGAGTTGGGGATTGGGTTGGTTTCGGTTATTGGGTATTCTGGAAAATTGGGTTTTGGCAAGGGCTTGAGTCGTAACGGACAATGGTAAAAAGGTGGATTTAGGGCTACAACAATGGAGATGGGTGTGGGTACGGTTGGAGATGATGAAGGTCAATGAAAGCAAGGATGGGGATAATGCGTAACACGCCGACAATCGGGGATCGTTCATCTTTGATACCAAACTGATACAATCCTTACGGTTAGGACTTGCGTAAAGTGCCGAAGCACATGTCCGATGGCACTTTAAATTGTCTTCAATAAGACTTCAACACACACGAGGATACACCTCCAAAATAAAAGTTCACAAATCTATCAATCAATCCAAGTCTGAAAATTTCTTTTCTACAATGCCATATATATAATAAAAGCAAACTTAACACCTAAGCAAATCCTAATCTATTAATAAAAACTTCCCTAATAATGAAATTAGAAAGCTACTGATAAAATAACATAGTCCTAATCTAATTAGATTTGAATGGGACCACTTGTGGGGCCCACACTGTATCAACTATAGGGGATCCAAAGATCTGGATGGGCCTGTAACATCCCAGAACTCGATATGGTGGGTAAAGTATTTAGTAATAATGCATATAGCTATTTTATGATTTTCTTGAATTTTAATTTGTAATATTAGGATTTCTTGAATATTTATATATATATGGAGAATCTTCATATGCATCCGTCCCTCACCATTTTTTTCGTGAGAACTCTAAATGGGGCTTATCTATCACTCAATCCAAACCTTGCAACACACATGGGACCCCATGATAGCAACTCACCCCAACTTTCGGTCAGATCCGAATTTATTGGACCGTTGGATCGATTATACACTAATCCGAACAGAATGAATTTGTGAGTCATAGATAAAGGGGTTAGGGATGTGTGATTGGGACCAAATTTGATATGTAGGGTGTTTTCACATAAATCTTTCCACCCCCCCCCCCCCCCCCCCCCCCCAGTCTCATCCCTTGGTGGGGTCCACAGTGGGCTCCACCAAAGAGTGTGCACGAAAAGTCCATGAGGGACGTATGCACAGGAAAAGGCCCCTATATATATTATGGCTATATGTAATTGATGAGAATATTATATGACCTGTTTTGTTTGGGTTATATTGGGTGATTTTGGGGCTAGGTCCATATTCCTTACTGATTGAGTTATTACTAGTTTGGATTAGGTTATATTGGGGCCCAAAGACCTTTTGGGAACTTAGCCCAGGTCCATCCATTGGACCCTCAAATACCAACAAGTGATGACCCTTGAATACCAACAAGTTGGAGTCAATCAATAGTGACCCTTGAAAACCAACAGGTGTGACTCTCGGAGTTCCCAAGAGGGACTCTTCAAGTGGTGAGCTTCAAATGGAACTCTTGACTTGGATGTCCATCATTGTTATATAAGGGGCTCCCTCCCTTATTTTCTTCTCTCACATATCCCATAGAAATTGAGAGAGAGAAGGAAAGAAAGAATTAGATAATTCTAATCAAAGTGCAATTGACAAAGAAAGTTGCAAAGGAGAAGAGAGACTATCCATGGAGGTGCTTTCATATGAAGTGAGTAAAAATTCTTGACTTCTTGGTGGAAGGTCCTAACATGTTGAAGTATTGCTCTACAATTATGATTTTTTCTCTTATTTGGCGAACCTGGATATAACACACCATCTAATGAACTATTTCCTTCCGCACAATGACTATTGACCCAAACAATGTCCTGTTGAGTAGAAATTCTCCTTGCTTATGCTCCTTTTCTTTGAATTCTGTGATTGATGATGAGACTATGAATGGAGATAATGATCAGATTAGTATTTTCTAAGTTTTGCATATTTCAGCAATAACCGATGACATTGGAGTACAGTTTATGGCTAGGAGTCCTCAACCCACACCCTGTAGATTTCCAAATCCATTGTAGAATGGATGATAAAATGTCTAGTTGTTATTACCAACTCAAATCGGTGAAAATGGGGAAAACCAACCAGATATCCATATTTTCATTTTTCATGAATCATTGTACTGTTTTGTCGACATTGGTTGTGGGACCATATGGCTCACGTGATGGATGACTGATTCGATCATCTGATGGATCACACATGGGCGATCCTAAAGATAAGGGACCAATATCGCGTGGGCCCCAATAGGCCATCCATCCAACTGACCCAAACTATGGCCATGTAATGGAGATTTTTATCAACCATGATACCTTCCCGTTTGAGCCGTAACCTTTTTTCCAACACTTGGAATTATGCAGAAATTGTGTGATAATGTGGGTAGGACTACTAGAGATTAGAATTGATCCAATCCAACCAAAAGATTGACCACAACTCCTAACCGGAATAGGATATTTGCAAAAACAGACTTTCACACACTGTTTTAGTTGACAAAGTGATGAGGCACAGGTGGGTGACCTGATGAATAATCTGGTCCCTACATCTTGTTGTGGGCCCAGGGACGACCCTATGGATCTGGTCCCTTTGTGGATTGGACCACTAGGGCCCACCATCCAACTGCCTAAACTATCCCAGGCATGAAATCCTTTTTTTACGAAACAGTGATGAACAAGCTACCATCGACTTGTATGAAGTATTTCTGAAATTACAGAACAGCCCCCACCCTGAAGTTTTGAATTAATATAACTTGGTTTCTGGAAATTACATAAAAACCCCCTGTGGTCTTGGGTTGACTAAACTAAGACCTTTTCTTTAGAATGTAAAGTAGGACTGTAACCATTGACAGTAACCTGTGATTAGGCCAATTCTCAATGATGTTATGATTCTTTTACCAAGTATAAACTTCTGGTTTTTAAACTCTGATTTATATTTATAAACTATATGATATTTGTCATTGGAATGTGATGTGGAATTAATACGAAACTCGAATATGTAAGAATACGATCCAATCCAGATATTGTTGATTATGATTTGATACATAAGATTAATCTTATGATTAAAATAAACCCTTTTTAACTTATTCTATGAGAATATGCAAGAAAGGATCCTGGCCATAGAAATAAATATCTCGCTTGATCAATTATTATTGCTATGATTATTATTTTAACCAGGCATGAAGTTTTGATTAAAATATCTGACTACATCTATCTGTTAAATGTTAATTTGTAGTATGTAATATATAACTTTAGATGAATATTGAATATATACATAGTTAATAGTTTCTGTAAAATTTCAGATTTGGTCCCTGGTTTTTATATTTATATTAATAAGACCATTTACAAATATTTATTTAAGAACTTGAAGAGGGATGTTAACAATTGACTTAGACTTACTGTAGGGGCAGATAAATTGTTATTATTCCTATGCCTAACTTTTATTAATCATTGATTTCTTTTAATTGAAATAATCACATTTACATTATGCAACCTTGAATATGGTGTGTGGAACCCAAATAAGAGAACCTCAGATTTTGATGACTATAATTACTATTGAATAATTCCTAGTTTAATTATGACGATTGAACTTTATTGTTGATTTTAAGATTCTGTTATTCACTTAGCAATTATATATTATGCATCTCTACGATATAATGTGAACTTTTATATAAACCCTATGATGATTATTTGAACACATCTAAATTATGATCATATGCATCCTTGGGATATTATATGAAAATTGATAAGTATTTGGAATATTGGATTGTGACCTAATCTGACTAAATGATGGTTATAAATTAATGCCTGTGGTTAATGTTATGATGAATAAATTGCTTCCCCAATAGATATGGCCAATGCCACATACCTGGGCACCAATTCCAATTCGGAGTGGGGCGAGGAATTAACCCAGTTATGGCTAGGTGAGAAAAGGAGATAATGTTACATGTTATGATGAATTATATTGAATCTATGAATTGAATCAAATTTGAAGCTATGATTTGAAATGAAGTACCTGATTCCGCTGGCAATGGGTTCGACCTTTGAATTATGAATCTTGGTGGTAGACTTGTCACGACACAAAAATAAATTTCCCTTGTGGAAGTATAAGACAATAGTCATGGTGGTACGACAAATCATGTTGTTAAATATGGATATGAACTTTTCCTTCGGGGAGAGTCTTTGCATTCCCTCGTGGGAATACAAATTTTCCTTCAGGAGAACCTATGAACTTTCCTTCGGGGAAAGCCTTTAAATCCTTTCGTAGGACTATAAACTTTCCTTCGGGAGAGACTATGAACTTTCCTTCGGGAGAGCCTATGAATTTTTTTACTCCTATGTGGGGTATTTAAATCGACCAATGCATTAATGCAGAAAGGTGCTCAAGAAAAAATTTAATTGAGGCACTCACATCACTACACGCCGTCATGTCTTTATTCAATTAATTTATGTGTAATGGTATGAATGGTATTGAATTTGAATTATGCTTATTAACTTCCTTTGATTTAGAAATTTCTGCTCACCAGTAATACTGGCAAGTGGTTCGCCCACTTCTAGTAACATGATTGAGGCTGAGCATATGATGTTCAAGATGAAGTAAGCATTTGGCATGTGCATTGTGACAGCGAAAGACAACGAGAATAGAGGAATGTTATTCATAAAATTTTTTAAGGAAGGTTTTTAATATTTTTGTATCAATTTTTTTAATTCCAAGATTTATTAATTTATGCCCATGAAACTAAATTGTTTATTTGATTTATGTGTTTGAAAAAAATGAACATTTATAGTAGCAACACGGAATCCAAAGGGCCCCAAGTTCCAAGTCGTTACAGGGCCCTACTCCGTAAAAAATTCTAGGCCTATCAGATCATCCTAACGCAGTCATCTGTGGCCCACAAGTGTAACAGCTTTATATGTAAAAAAATAGTTACTCGATGCAATAGTCCAGTTCATTCTACTCTAATGTAAAAAAAGGGATCGGTTACTACTAGGGTCAAGGGTGTGGGTGTGGTCCATTTGAGTGAGTGATCGGGTGGGCCCCACTAGGAGGTGTGCTCTGTAAGAACTGTGCAGCACCAAAAAATTCTATATGTATCTATGTATGCATGTGTGTGTTCGTGTGTATATCATATTATCATGATAGCAAGAGCATAAATGACCAGCAGATTGACTGAAGCCATATGGCTTCATGCACATGTTTCCTCTCTCCCCTTTTTGCCACAAGATGACTAAGAAAAGAAAGACCATATTGCATATAGCTCCAAACTCAGCATTCAAATAAAAGTCACTATTTACGTTAAAAGTTCAACAATGCAATGCTAGTACATAAGACAACTAAAAAGATAATAACCAACCATCTATTTACGAAAACTTGGGATACTCACGCATCACTGCACATCGACCAACTGTATGGCAAACTGGTCCTGTTTGCATGAAGAGCATGCTGAACTTCTGGCAGGTTGAAATAGAAAATTGTTGCATAACTAGAGCATACAGCAACCCCAAGACTAATTCTAGTAGCCTGCCAATTTGAATTATTTTAGAGATGGTTTAGTGATGCATGAACAAAACCTTCACTGAAATATTTAATAATTCGTAGATCAGTAAGGAAATCCAGATATAAGGATCCAGCTCTGTGAACAAAGAAAGAGAAACAAACAAAAATAATGCTGACTTAACCCATGATACTAGAACAACAGAAAAATATTGGAGTTGAGATGAAGTACATACAGATTTTCCCAACCGCAGCTCTTCCTGTGCAATTGCAGGATAACAGACATCGATGAGCACATGATAATTTGCTATGTAATCACCAACAATGCTGTTTGCTTCGTCAATTGCATTATTGCACTCATTGGTAACATTGTGGGGGCTGGTGGCCGTAAAGATATCAAAATCGCAATGATTCTTGATGGCAAGACCAATTTCATCAGATATCATCCCATGTGACCAAAAGTATTGGTAAATTGAAGGAATGTCCCTGTTGATCTTGAGAAGTGGATTTCCAAGCTATTCAAAAGGATGAAAACAGTTATAAGTAGCCAAAATTGGAAGGAAAAAAATTGAGGTTTCCTAACACAATTTGCATCCAATACAATGGTGATTTCAAAAGATTGATACATGAGAGAGAGAGAGAGAGAGAGAGAGAGAGAGAGAGAGAGAGAGAGAGAGAGAGTTTCCTTAGGGCAGTGTTAGAGCAGAAAGATAAGTTTCCACCTTCCAGGAAATATTGCAATAGTTATTAGTTCAGAGATAAATATTCAAAATTGCAATATTTAGTTCAGAGATAAATATTCTGCTTCCACTGCCCCTAGGCAATCACCAATTGACAATAACAAGATACTGTTTTAATGAAATATTGCAACATTAGGGTTTTTCCCCTTTATATAACCTTGCAACTTTACTTACAGCTACCCCTTTTATATTGAACTTGAAACCAGTTGAATGCTCATTGTGGTTCAGCAAAACGATAGCTAATGGTGGTACAAAATGACCTATAAACATGCAAATTTATGTTAGCAAACTATGTAAAATAAGGATTAAATAATGACTGTAAACTGCTGCTACTGTTACTTAAACCTGCATAGCTTTCTCCGGTTAGGAACAAGTCTCTTGATTTGAACTCTGGAAATTTTTCGTACCATCTCAACAAGAACACATACATGTCACTCGCTGCCAAGAGGGAAAAAGATCTCCAGTTGAATTCAAGTATATGACATATATTATGATATACATAATAGTGCTTAATCGTTTATCCAGATTCATTTTCTCTGCCTGGTAGGGTAACTAAGGATGAGAATTTACTGATATATACTATTGTAAGAGGTGCTATAGGCAGAGCACAGAGGTGAAGTGTCTAGTGGTGCAAAGTACAACAGCAGGTGGGGCACAGATGAAGGTGCTGTGTTGGAGCACTGACTTGGTGCACCCTAGGGATGATCACTAGGACTTAGACTAGGCTCGTTTAGAAATAGAGTAGGCTAGTTTAGGACTAGGAGAGTATACCATTCCTCCCGTGTTAAAAAACAGGTACTACTCACATTTGGGCTAGAATGTCCCCTCGTTCATATTTTCTCCAACGGTCTTTGGGACCCTATAAATACTGATCTATGATTATCTATTTATTGGGATAATTTTTTGGGGCTACCCTAATCCATACACAGAAATTCAGATCCCTCTAACCCTATTATTGACTCGCATCCAGGAAGACCCAAAAAGGTAGTTTTCATATAGCTATAATAGGGAAATCCTAAGAAAATTCCTTCATATATTTACAAATATGAGATACAATCAAGTACAACTGTAGCAGCATTTCGAAGCCACTTAGTACAAATCACTTTGTGGAGAGTGGAGACCACTTGGCTGCATGTTCATTGGATGGTTAGATATGAAGAAAATTCCACTTAGGGCTTAAATTTCAATTTGAATCAAGAACATGCAAAAATGAACAAAATCACAGCAGCAGTCAATTTAGAAGCCCCTCATAAGATTGCTGCTGTCGGGTATATGTGAGGGTTTGAATTCATCATACATGGGCACTGTTAAACATTTCTTAAATAAAAATTAAATAAATAAATACGGAACCAGTTTTCTCTTGAAATTTTCCCTATGTATGTATATCACAAACACAATGATTAGCAATGTGCAAATGGCATCTAACGAAGGAATAAGTGGAACTGAGTTTTTTTTTTCCTCTTTTCTTTCCTTTTTTTTCCTGACACATGAACAAATGACAGTGGATATTCCACCTACCAGTAGAAGCATCTCCAGTATTGTAATCAGATGTTGTATTTGAGTAGGACCATCCTACACCGGCAGGAGAATCCACAAAAAGGAGATTTGATGCTACACAACATATAAGCGCAAAGTCAGTGAATCTAGTGGAAACGTACATTAAGGTGAATGTACAATCAAAGCTATATGATAGAGAAGTGAGCAGTTAATAGAACCAAATGCTACACTTCTTTTACTGTTCTTTTCTTTTTTTTTTTTGGTTTGAAAATTATGACTTAATGCTACACATAAGACAAGTGTATTTAATGCATAAGACCTTTGTTCCAAGAACTTTTATTTCTTCGGACGCCCCGGCCATCGCCTCTGGGAAGAAATGGACCCAATTCTGTGAAACCACCCTGACCCACTGAAGAACAGCCTCCACCTGAACACAAAATGTTCAATAAAAATGAACAGGTCAAGAGTATGCTGCAAGAAGGGAAAAAGAACTTAAGATATGTTTCTTAATTAAAATTCTAACCAAAAATGTATACTTAGCGTAAGATTCAAAAGTCCATGTGTACTTGATCCATTATGAATTCCAACATGCTAAAATATTAGTTAGCAAGATACAAAACTCACGTTTCATACATGTTCCAAGAGGAAATAAGAATAACGATCTCTCATCGAAACTCTGTTTTCTCAGGTGAGGGAAGCAGATCAAGGGAAGTAAACAGTTACATTCCCAGCTACAATAAAGCCAATGAATAGAGGATTTTTCTGTTTTAGGTCTCAACTAAGTGATGCAGCCCAAGGGTTAGGGTAGGGCTTGCGTGGAGGTGCCTAAGCACGTGTCCAAGGACACTTTGAACCGTCAAGATGACTTCAAACACACACGAGGACACACCTCTCTGGGAAAACCCAATTCTATTAATCAACAAAATCTGAGAATCCCTTCTCTACAATGCCATATATATAATAAAAGCAAACTTAATGTGCAAGAAAACTCTATGCTAGTAATGGAAACTTTCCTAATAACTATTTAATTAGAAATCTACTAATAATAATCCTAATCTAATTTGAAGAGGGGCTGCTGGGGCCCAGACTGCATCATCCTCCCCGGGTTGAAAGAAGAGTTCGTCCTCGAACTCGATTCTACTTCGGATTTTCACTATAAATGTGGTGAACATGAAGGACTTCCATTATGGCAGCTGTCCAGGAATTCTTCTTTGGCGGTTGTAGTTTCTCGGGATGAAGAGTAACTTGCTGTCCACCATGCATGAATGTATAGGTGTTGTCGCGCATACCATGAGTCCCATTTTTGTCATACATCCATGGACGGCCCAATAAGATATCACCACTATCCATAGGTAGCACATCACACCGAATTGTATCTATGTAAGTCTCACCAATAGCAAAAGTAACTTTGCAAGTATGTCGAACATGCGCTTGATCACCATTCATTAGCCACTTGACAAAATAAGAACGGTTATGCTTATAAACTTTCAATTGGAGGCGAACAACAAGGGCTTGGGAGATGAGATTTTTACAACTTCCACTGTCAATAACAACTCTGCAATTTTGTCCCTGAATCATTCCTGTGGAACGGAAAATATTTTTGCGCAACCACTTATGCTCGACAATTGGTGGAGCGTCCTTGAGGACAATAAGAGCTTCACTTGTGGTATCTGCATCGATGAATTCAATTTCCTCAGTGTCAATATCCTTGGGATTGTCAATATCCTTAGGATCAGTGTTAGTACCCTTAATATCATCTCGGATATTGTTACCAGCACCTTCAATCTCAATCAAATGTATTCGCTTCGGACATTCTGCTGCTCGATGCCCATGCTGATGACAATGAAAACAAACCATCTTATTTTGACCTTCAGCCCTAGCAAAAATCTGTCCATTGGATTTCGCTTCGTGTAGAGATGAATTCTTCGGAGAAACCCATTTGGATTTTTGTACTTGATTATTTGCAATTCCCTCAGCCTTGATAACATGTTGGATGAGTTCATCAACATTATCAAAATGTTGGAAGGCAAGGATATGCTGAATGTCTATTCTCAACCCATTGAAAAATCTATCAACTACCACATCATCATCTTTATTCAAGCCACAACGAGCTTGCACAGTTAAAAATTCTTCGGAATATTCAACAACTATCTTGGACCTTTGTTTCAAGTTTTGAAAGTTGGATCGTAGATCTCTTGCATAGTTGACAGGGAGGAATTTTTGCTTCAAAATATTCTTCATCTCAGTCCATGTATCAACTAGGTCCATGTTTTGATTCCTCCGTTTTCTTTGCAATTCAGCCCACCTAGATTCCTCCGTTTTCTTTGGAATTCAACCCACCAAGTTGCAGCATAATTACGAAATCTGGTAGCAATCCGTGTGACTTTATGATGCTCAGTTATTGGCTTGTGCGCGAAAATATTTTCCACACACACTAACCAATCCATGAATTCAGCAGGCTGCAATTTTCCATCATATTCAGGAATCACAATTTTAATCCCTAAGTCTCGATTAGAATTATTGACTGGTGGATCCCGTTGATTCCGAATATTTGCACCATCTTCATGGTGATGATGCAGATGTTGATTATTTTCCAAATTTGTCAATCTAATATCCAATTGTTACAGGGTAGTGTGCATGCCATCAACTTTTGTAAATAATTCTCTAATGGCACTAGCCAAATCTTCAAGTGAAGAAGATGAAAATTCAACATCCACTTGCTTCTTAGGAGGCATTTTTTTTTAATATATATATATTGGTTGGGTCGGATGGGCCGGACCTGCTAGACCAACCGTAACCCGACTCCACACGTGAGGATCAAGAGAAAGTTGGTTTTGCCTTCTTCCTGTCTAGGTCCGTGTGCAGAGAAAAGAAATAAAGAGAGAGGAGGAGGAGGACCTAGCTGCTGCAAGGAGGAACAGACTGGAAGGCTGGAGACAATCGGCGGGTGCGCGCTGGATCAGGCGCACGATGCAATAGAGACCCCAGTGATGGTGCGCGCTGGATCTGGCGCACGATGCAACAAAGACCCTAGTGATGGTGCGATGGAAACCGCGGTAAATCGTCGAAGAGCTTATCGCCGCGGCTGATGCTGATGGCGACGATGAAGCCAGTGGAAGCCGACAACGATGGAAGTCGCCAGTGCCAGGTACGTTGGCTTTCCTCTATCGTTGCTTCTCGCTGTTGTCTGCTTCTCCTCTCTGCGCACTCTCCCTCTGGCTGCTCTTTGTTTTTTTTTTTTTTTTTTTCACTCTGGTTTGGGAAGGAGGGCTTTGGCTGAAAAGTGGGTTTGCAGGGGTCTGGAATGCAGAAGAGGTTTGATGAATGTGTGGAGGGGGAAAAGGGTTTGGGTTGGTGTCGCTCTTTCGTAAAGGCGTGGGGACTAGGTCGGAAAGTGGGAATTTGTGGGATCGGGGTTTTCGGTGGTGGATCTGGGTAGACAGAGGGTGTCGGTTCAGGATGAGGGTGAACGGATGGGGGGTAGTAGATGGGGTTCCGGCGAATGGGTTTTAACAGAGGCGTGGTTTTAGGGTTTGAAGATGGCGGTAGTAGATTGGGTGTCGTCTGGAATGGCAGCAGAGAGGATGGGTCGTCTGGGATAGCAGCGGAGAGGATGAGATGAACAGTGGATGTGGTGACAAATTCTGGGAACAACAGAGGGCTCCCGACGACCGGATCTGAGCTCTGATACCAATCTGATGCAGCCCAAGGGTTAGGGCTTGCGTGGAAGTGCCTAAGCACGTGTCCAAGGACACTTCGAACAGTCAAGATGACTTCAAACACACACGAGGACACAGCTCTCTGGGAAAACCCAATTCTATTAATCAACAAAATCTAAGAATCCCTTCTCTACAATGCCATATATATAATAAAAGCAAACTTAATGTGCAAGAAAACCCTATGCTAGTAATGGAAACTTTCCTAATAACTATTTAATTAGAAATCTACTAATAATAATCCTAATCTAATTTGAAGAGGGGCTGCTGGGCCCAGACTGCATCACTAAGGGTCAAGTTAGAACTGCTAGACACCTAGGGAAAGAATCACTGTAGTTTGGTAATGATAATTGGTGTCAGGAGAATGCTATATTTATCTTAAACATGCTATCGTTTCTGCTGTCCCTGCTAAATTTTGTTAATCACGTCCATTGTGACACTACTTTAATTCAAGTTGTAACATAATTAAGCTACACGTCCCTTTTTATTGGATGAATAAAGTAAAACATGTTATGGAGAATGTTTGGCTCTCTGAGAGTTGAAAGAGTACAAAATCAAAGCCCTAGGGCACACCTATCAACTTCTTAAAATGTCAAAATAAAATCCAATCCAAGTAAAACCCAAGTCATTTTCATTGGTGCATCACAATTCACATAACCTACGAAAATGAGGTACTTGGGTTGTCATTGTTCCAATCATTTAGGGCCTGTATGTTTGTATTAGAATTTATAGGAACTGAATACATATGAATTGGGATAATTCACACCATGAGTGGTTAAAAATGAAAACCAAAGTGAAATACAAAAATGTCCATCAAATAACCTCCCCTCTAATGGTAATTGAATCAAGGGAACATGAAAAATGAATACAATACCATCACCCTAGTAATTGAATATTTAGGAAAGTCAAAGTCTCATCTACATCTCCACCTTTTCTCCTTCCCTACTTCCCTCATATCCTTAACCCCTAACCTATTTAAATTTGACCTTAAATTCCTATGTATTCAATACCCATGTAATCTAATGCAAGAAAAGAGGCCCTATAGAGGTCTTTTGCTCATAGTTATTTGCATATATGAATGATTCACATATGTAAGGATTACACATCATTGTGTTTGTTTGCTATAAGATACGTAAATGAGGTATGAAAATGGTGTATAAATGAGGCTATTTACACACCAAAATAGGTGTGCAAGTAATTCACACCCCTCTTTCAAAAAGGTGCCAGTACACTTCTTATATGGTGATTGATTTCTTATGGCTTGTGGGTACTATCAACCACCTTTATTTTTTCTCATTCCTATGGGCCCCATATCTGTAATCTATATTGTTCACTCTATTTATTGAATTAATAAACTGCAAGATATTGAAGCTTGATTTTCTTAAATCTTCACTTTGTTTTTGCACTTCTGTGGGCCCTCAATTCGTGATCTAAACCGTTCAATGTAAATATCAGGACATTTAGTTTCATAACCTAACTCTAAGGACTTTAGGAATTTGTGAAACGTCCAAAAAATTAAAGAAATCTAAAATTATTGGATGCACTCATTTACTTATGTGAAAATGATGGTTTTGACAAGAATCGCAATGTGTTTCACATCAGTAACATTTGCATATGTAGCATTTAAATATGTCAGTCTCATTCTTCCAATCACATATGCAAAAGGCAAATGAACCCTTGCAGAGAAATGGTTGTCAAAGGAGCCTTTAAAGAGGTGAACCAAGGAAAGCCCATTCCTAGCATAATGGATTTCCTAGAAAAATTTGTACATCCAAATGTGCCTCCAGAAAAGAGCCTAAAGAAAAGATACCATTCAGTAGGCCATCTTATACACAATTTCAAGGCTTCCGCAATCTTATTTATGAAATGTCAATTGTGAATCATTAGAAAGATCTAACATTATTCTACAGGGTCTAATTACTTCAAATATACGGAGTCCCCACACCCCCACAAAAAAAAAAAAAGATAAAAAATGTTATAGGTTATAACTATCCAATAATTTCCTTATATTGAAATTGAACTGCAGTAGGAGCTGGGCATCTAAGGTTCTATGCCGTAGGAACCAAGACAGGAACGATAATTATAGAAAATTGACAATAAGCTCATCATTCCTGTTGTTTTATGTCTACCTGCAGTACAGCAATAAAGAGGCCATTTCCAATCCCCAATTTCAATTGAACTATCTTCTCCAATACTGAGATGTTTTGCAGTCATTGCAGAGCAGAGGGCAACAGGTTAAAACAGAGAGAAAGAGTGAAAGCCAACAGGAACTATACTGCGAAAGAGGTACGTAAGCTACAGCTCCTTCCAGGAATGAAAATGCCGATTAGAGTTAACACATTCAAACAAATTATACAAGTTAGAAAAAAAAAACCCATAATCATAAGTACAATCAGCAAGAAACCCAAAACCGAGAGAGAGAGAGAGAGAGAGAGAGAGAGAGAGAGAGAGAACCATGTTGAAATTTAGATAGAACTAACTAAAACAATACATGGTTATGAGAAAATGAAATAAAAAAGGTGATGATTTAGTATCCCATGACCCAAAATTGAGAGAGAGAGAGAGAGAGAGAGAGAGAGAGAGAGAGAGAGAGAGAGAGAGAGAGAGGCCCCACTTATAAAATAGTTAGTAGCAGAAGAAGAAGATGAAGAAGAAGAACAAACCTCCACTCAGCCAGAGAGTAAGCGGCTTCTTCTCAGGATACCCTTCTGCTTCCACAAAATAGTAAAAGAGACTCCTCCCTTTCTTCTCATCCACATTAACATACCCAGCAAATTGCCTGAAACCAACTTTGGGTTGCCCTGGCAACCTCAAAACCAGATCCTCAGCAGGGTACCCATCAACACCCAAAGCCACCAACCCCAACAAAATCACAAAAACCAAGCAACCCATCTCAAGAAACTGCAGCAAAAACAACCCCCACAAAGAACCAGTTTGAAACTTAGTCTGTTTCTTTTCCTCTTCTTCTTTTGGATCCTGGGGTAGCTGTAGGAGTTCTTATACACAAGTAAAGCAGACATGGATATCGATTGACAAATGCACGTGCAGATTTTCTGTAACACCGATTTCTACCTTGTCTGATGAATGCTTTGACACGAAACTGATGCAGAGACTCAGGTTTTGTTTTTTTGCTTTTTTCTAGTTTTGTTGGGGTCTTTCTCGTTTCGAAACTTTGGAAACGGAGATGAAAGTATAAAACTGGGAACTTTCTGGGAACCATCCTAAAACGCATAGTGCCACTAACTCAATGATTAGCTGCAGAGCATATAATTTAGCCGTTGTTTGGTATCCTATTTTTACCCTCTTTTTTATCTAAATGTCTAGAGAGGGCAGAGGTTTTCAAAATAAGAGTGTTTGACATATAAATTTATCCTGTCCCTTTTAAATAAATAGAGGTCTATTCTCTTAAAATGAAATATTCTCAACCGGAGCATGTGAAAATGGAAGGTTTTGGCTCTTGAAAAATTAGAGGCGAGGTTGGACAATTTTAAGATAAAATGCCCTTAGATGGCGATTTATTGTCACCAAAAATCCCATTCAACACAACACTTTACACCAAAGATGAGAGAGTGAGAAGAAAGATGAGATAATAGAGGAGTGGAAAAATAATCCACGTCTCAAGTACTTCCAAAAATCACTGTCATCCTCAATAGTATGCCCGCGAGCATTTGTGGCGAAGCTGGGTTAGGGTTAAGAGGCAGAGGTGGTGGGATGACATTGACAATGGGTTTTGAGGGCTTGGATCCTAGATTTTGGATCTTAGATTTCTTTTTGCTTGCTCCTTTAAAGCCATCTGGATATGCATATCTCCAAAACCATAGGAGGTATTGGGATGAGATTGACAAAAAGAGCTCACTTTTCTTTATAGTTGTATATACCACATAGAGTCACAAAATCAGAGATTGAATATTGGATTTCAATCTTACCACCATAGAAAAGGCAATTTGAGGTATCTGATTAGCAAGTCAACACAATCATCTTACCATGTGAGAAGGCAATTTGAGGTATCTGATTAGCAAATTTAGAAAAGATTAAATGGTGGAAGAAGCATGCAGAAAGAAAAAGGATGCGTGAGGACATGTTGTTGAATGCAATGATTCAATATTGGACGGTCCCATTCGCATTCGAAAGTCATCAGATGATCAGAACCTTGGACCTTTGCCTCCCCCAACATCACATTTGTCATATTACCGTACCTCGCCAGCCTCTCAAATTTTCTTCCAGATTAATGTCAGTAGGAAACCTGTGAGGAACATGCACATGGTGAGACCACTTCTTCCAAACCATGGATGATAATCCTTTTAACCTTCTTTTTTATTTATCACTGAGGGAGAAATCCTTTCAATTGAAGTGAGGTCCAATGTTAATTGATCACAAGCATAATAACCAGTGACAGCACAGGATGGCCAACATTGCAACTTAAATATTTATATATTAAAAAATATTCATCAATCTTAGACAAATAATAAAAGAGGAAAATATTATGAGAGTTTGTTTCTGTAGCCTAAGAGCTAATGGCATTAAAAAAAAAAAAGAATTGGAGAAGAAATGAAATGGTAGAGTTTGGGTGATAGAAAGGCATTGCAAACAATAAGAAGTGGAACTATGAAAAATGCAAAGTAGATGTGAGCAAGAAGCAGGTAGTTTGCAAGAGAAAAGTGAAAAGAGAACATAGATCCAAAAGAGTATTACTAACTGTCAAATCATAATTGACAGTTAAAATTAAAGTCAAAACCTTAGCTTTAAGAGAAAAATAAAAATGGGGGAGTCAACGATATGTTTCCAAGTGACCAGTCTGTCCATGACCCTTACTTGATTGGCGTCAAGCATTTCCCAATGATTTTCACGTGGGCCCCACTTGCCCAAAAGATCATATGAGCGAGTGGGTTCCACTATGATTGCATCACTTGGAGGTGGGGTTTATCCCATAATTCCATCATTTGTTTGGCCCACACAAGCCCATCATTTTAACAATGGGCCTCCACATGAGCCAATCATCAGATGGTTACTCTCACATGACTCCACAATCACTTTTTCATTTGGGTTTGCTCTCCATATTTGCATTATTTGGTGGATGAGCTCAGATGACTTCACTGGGATGGTGAAACCCACATGATTCATCCGGATCCCAAATGATTCTATCATCACAAAAAATGTGTCCGCGTACCAGCCTTTCGTAGGTTAAAATTTGTGCCTATCAATTTTATTTTCTTTTACTCTGAACAATAAGATGCTTTGCATCCCAACAATTAAAATGACGATGATGCCAAATATAGGTTAATCTTCGTGGTCCATTTTGTCTAATCTAAGAAGCTAACACTACCCAAATTTCAATCCAACCAAATTAATAGACACTGTCCGATTGATCATTTATAGAAAAAAAAAACAAAAGATACCATACATTAGAACGTTATGATCCAAGGGTGTATGTGGCTCCAACTTGATTGTTTAGGAGGACCTTCCCATAGGGAGGCAGATGATTTGGGAAACTTGAATTTAAGAAAGAAAAGAACATAGGTCCTTAGGCTTTTAACTAGAGAAATCCCAAGTTAAAGAGTGAAACTCCATAATGTGACCACTTATTAAAATCTAAATCATTCAAAATAAACTCTCTTTAAGAGTTCAGATACATGGGTATCCTTTAATTTTACATCAATTAGGGTTTGTTCTGCCATTTGATCAACCGTTTGATAGGAAACCATAATTAATACAATCATCTACTTATCCCTTGTCATACTTTTCATTAAATGGTCAATCCAACTACAGGATAAACTCTAATTGTGTAATTCATAAGAAAGCCCATGTACCTAGAGGATTGCACTTTGAATGGTTGGTGTGGTTGGCCCCCTTATGAGGTTCCACTCCTTTTAACTTAGGATTTCTCCATTTTGAAGCCTCATAATGAATAAATTAAGCAAGAGAAAAAATTCACTTGTTCTTTTTGCTTGATTGAAGTTTGCGGATTACAGAAATGAAATGGGTATTCTGAAATTTTGCTGGGATAAACTCCCATAGTATTTCAAAATTTTGGACATAAACCTAGAGGGTATGTTATTTCTATTTGACTTTCCCTTATTAACTCTATAAGATTGGTTTCATTAATGTGCCTCTGTAGTTTATTGTAGCTGAGAACTGACAGTTTCATTATTACTTGCATAATTTGAACTTTTGCCGGATCTGCATTATATGAGTGCTGTGGGCATTTTATCTGGCTAAGCTTCAAGGAAATCATTGGGTTGCAGCCTGAGTGCAATTTCACCGTTGAGAATGAAGTCGTCTGCTTGGCATGGTGATCTCACATTGATCTTATGGTGAAGAAGATTACCAATAGTGAATATTGCTCTGATCTTGGCCATTGGGCCCATTGAAAAGCATTGAACCCACAACGCTGTTTTTTATCCTTTTGAAGCATTAAAAATTAAAACTGCTTCCTTTCATGGAGATTGAATTCTAAAAAAATACATGTGCTACGGCTTGTAATTCACTGTCAATGGGATTCTTTTTAGAATTAGGTGTCATATCATTGATCATTATCAGTTTTTTGTTTATGATGCTTATCTTCACCATTAACAGTAGAGCAGAAAAAATTGTGAGAATTCAAGCTAAGAAAAAAAAAGTCTGCTAAAAAAAATTAAAAGATGTGTTTCCTTTAGTTTTATAATCATCAAAGAATCATGGCATCCATGTGGAAGGTTGGGGTGATGATCTTTTTTCAAGCAAAAAAACATGTCATAATCTATTCCATACCATACCTGAACATTATACCATACAATTACACTCTGTTCAATACCACACTACAGATTTGTGGGGGAGCAAGGCATAATTCTCCATATGCAGGCTAACTTTTCTTAAGCTAAAAATAGAAAAGAATATACCCACTCGCAGATCAGAACACTTATTGATGAAGCAAGAGACATTTTATTATTGTTTCTTATTCGAAAAACAACATAATTTGCTGGTATTCTGATAATTTCATGTAAAACCACGCCTGCTACTGTACACGCTGGAGATAGGTTGAAAGACTATCAACCAATATAAGTTGTGTTTGGCAATCTTTTACCAGATACAAATGATTTGAACAAGAGCAATGCTCTCTGTGGCTGTGCATAGGGTACCTGGTGCGCAGCACCTCTTACAGTTGCAAATGTCAGTAAATTCCCATACTCAGTTGCCCAACCACCCACATTAGCACAAATACAAAATAAGCAGAAAGAATAGATCAGGAAAGAAGATTAAAGGAAAGAAAGGCAAATGAACTAGTAATCTAATATGAGTTGATGTAAGATATGGCATTTGAGAGAGATGGAACCACCCAACTGCTATCTGGTACTCTTCACACAACTGAATGATGAATATTTGTTGGTTTCTATATTAATCTAATTTTTTATGCTTTCCACACAAAATCATACCAAGTGCTCAGATAATTAAGCCACAAAAAAGAGCAGACATTGGAAGATTAGAGATTTGCTTAGCCCCCATGATTATTTTAGATGGACCCCTCCATGCGTCACTGCATGTGGAAAACACATGATAACATAGATCAAGTGGGCCACATCATAACCACGAGGTGCTAAAATCAGGCAAGTCCACTCATCAGGTGTGCCACATATGTTCCTAAAGCAGATGGTGAGAAAATCTTCTCCAAGAGTTCAAATCCAATGTGTGTTCAGTTCAGTGCAACTGCTGAATGTGAATGCCAGATTCTCCAGCCAGCAATCTACAAAGCATCTATCAATATGACATGGATGTGAAGCACATGTGGTACATGGCCCACATCCATCTGGGTGGTGTAATCTAGCAAATCTTGCCAGATACTACAAAGAGGAGTGTACCTGGCCCTTGTAGAACCAAGCACCATAAGAGACTGTTACATTGAACTTCAGATCCTGGGCCACTTCCCGTACTATCGTTCGACCCTGTCAATGGTACAACTGAATCTCGGTCCCCACTGCAGCTCAACAACATAATTCAGATTAATGATAACTGATTAATGGTTTGTTTAGTTATATATAAATATATATTATATTATATTATATAAAGGATTCCTTGATAAAGAGATGCTCACCTGAAAAGCCAAGTTGGTATGCCATTTTGAACAATGGTTTTAAGCAAGGGAAGAATGTTGATGTCAGGATCTGTGCGGTTCTAATTTATTACACTGGGCCATTTGAAAGGAAAAAAGAATTCAGTCATTTGCCATGCTAATGTTGCTGTTACCATAGCCCTGTTATCGAAATGGGTAAATTGCATACTATGAAAGAAACTATAACAGTACATCACTAGATTTTGAGTTTTGACTAAATTTGTGTGTAAAAAGTCCATGAGATAATTGACTCTACCCATATTAATAATTAGTTTTCAAAACAAAATGAGTGTGATGATGAAATGAACAACTAAATTAACCATAGGAAACAATAACCAGCAGGGAAAGTAAACTGTTGTTGGATATCTGCCAAGCGTCAATTACTTCGAAAAAGTGAGAGTTATTTGTGTGATAATTTTTTGTCCTATTTTCAATAATGAGTCATGCTTGCAGAAGTTTTACAGTCTGAAAGGCACTTTTTTTTAATTGATAGACAGTCCAAATACCACACACCCATGCACACGAGCGCGCGCACACATAAAATACAGGCTTTTCACCCGTGCACCTCTTACCCTGCCTTGCCCACCTCATTGTGGGGCCCACTGTGGCCCCAACAATCAATGGAACTGTGGGGGATCCAAAGATCTGGATGGGCCTTACTCTCCATAAAATTTTAGGCCATTCAAATGGGTGATCAGGGGGACCCTCTAGGAGGTGTTCCCCATAAGAACCATACACACCACGCACCAAAAATTCTAATGTATGTAATGTATGTGTGTGTATATCATATTATCATAATGGAAAGCGTATAAATGAACTCTAGATTGACTGAAACCATACGGTTTCATGCACATGTTTCCTCTCTTCCCTTTTTGCCACAGGATGACTAAGATAGACCACATTGCATTTATCTTCAAGCTCAGCATTCATATAAAAGTTACTGTTTACATTAAAAGTTCAACAATGCTATGCTAGTATATAAGACAATGGAAAAAAAGATAATAAAAAACCATCTATTTACGAAAACTTGGAATACTTACGAACTGCACATTGACCAATTGTATGGCAAACCTGTCCTGTTTGCATGAAGAGCTTGCTGAACTTCAGGAAGGTTGAGGTAAAAGTCTATTTCATAGTTAATGCATGCATCAACCCCAAGACTAATTTTAGTAGCCTGCCAATATGAGTTATTTTAGAGATGGCTTGCTGACACATGAATAAAACCTTCACTCAAACATTTAATAATTGGTAAATAAGCTAGGAAATCCAGATATAAGGATTCTGGCCTCTAGACAAAGAAACAGAAAAAAAAAAAAAAGTTAAATTAATCCTGATACTAGAACAACAGACAAATACTCGAGCTGAGATGAAGTACATACAAATTTTCGCAATCACAACTCTTGGTGTGCAATTGATGGATAACAGACAGCAAGGAGCACATCATAATTGTTTATGTAATCACCGACCGCACTGTTTGCTGCATTAATTGAGTTATTGCACTCATTGGTAACATTGTGGGGCGTGCTGAAGGTAAAGGCATCAAAATTGCATTGATTCATGATGGCAAGACCAATTTCATCAGATATCATCCCATGTGACCAAAAGTACTGGTAAATTGAAGGAATGTCCCTGTTGATCTTGAGAAGTGGATTTCCAAGCTATTCATAAGAATGAAAACAGTTATATAGTAACAAAAATCGGAAGGGAAAAAACCAAAAAAAAAGAAGAAAGAGGTTTGCTAACACAATTTTCATCCAATACAATCATGACTTCAAAAAATTTATGCATTGAGAGAGAGAGAGAGAGAGAGAGAGAGAGAGAGAGAGAGTTTCCGGAGGGCAGTGTTAGAGCAGAAGGCAACATAAGTTTCCACCTTCCAAGAAATAGTGCAATCATAAAATGATACAGCTTAGCTCAGGGATAGATATTCAGTGTTCCCATATTTAGTTGAACTCGATGATAAATCATTCGATTCTTCTTCCACTGCCCTTGGGCAATCACCAATTGGCAATAGCAAGATACAATTTTAGCGAAATATAGCAACATTAGGGGTTTTTTAACTTTACAACTTTACTTACAGCTACTTCTTTGATATTGAACTGGAAACCAGTTGAATGGTTATTGTGGTTTAGCAAAACGATGGCTAACTGTGGTATGTAATGACCTATATAAACACGTAAACCCATGTCAGCGGACTATGCAAAATAAGGGTTAAAAATGACTGTAAACCACTGCTATTGTTACTTAAACCTGCATAGCTTTCTCCTGTTAGGAACAGGTCTTTTGATTTGATCTCCGGAAATTTTTCATACCATCTCAACAAGAATACATACATGTCATTGGCTGCCAAGAAAAAAAAACTCCAGTTGAATTCAAGTATATGATCATATATTATAATTACACAGTATCGCTTAATCTTTTATCCAGATCCATTAGCTCTCCCCTGGTTGGGCAACTAATTAGGGGAATTTACTGATATTTACTATTGTAAAGGTGCCACCAGCTACTCGCATTTGGGTTGAAATTCCCCGTCTTTCATGTTTTCACCATCTATCTATGGGGCCCTAAAATCCTGAACTATGATGATCTATTGGGCTAAAATTTGGGGGCTTTCCTAATCCATACGCAGATCTTCAGATCCCTCAACCCCTGTTATTGGCTCCCATGCAGGTAGTCCCCCAAAGGTAGTTTTCAAATAGCTATATTAGGGACATCCTAAGAAAATTCCTTCAAATATTTACAAATATGAGATACGACCAAGTCCAACTGTGACAACATTTTGAAGCCACTTAGTACAAAGCACATTGTGGACACCACTTCAACTGCCTGCTCATTAGATGGTTAGATATGTAGAGAATTCCATATAGGGGCTTAAATTTCAATTTGAACCAAGAACATCCAAAATGAATGATTGGATCAAAGCACAAGCTATCAATTTAGAAGCCCTTAATGAGCACGCAACTGTCTGCTATGATGCACGGATACTTTAAAATGGGCAATGTATCATGTCGTGTTGCATCTTACACTTGACATTTTATGTGTAAAATCCATGTCCCTGCCATGTCTATGGCATGTCCTTGTCGTATCTATGATGTATTTGAGCATCATATGCTATCAGGTATTTGCAATCTATGAAATTTCCTTTACATACAATATATGGAGGATTAGGCACTGTTAAGCATCATCATCATCATCAAAGCGTTGTTAAAGTCAACTACATGAATTCTATTTCTCCATTCCGATCTATCCTGACCCAAATCCTTTAGGCACCGTTAAGTGTGTCTTAACAATAAATAAATAAACTAAGGAACCAGTTTTCTCTTGAAATTCATTAACATATATTGCAAACGCTGATTAGCAATGTGCAAATGGCATTTCGAATAGGTAGAGTTGTTTTTTAACCCCTTTTCTTTTCTTGTTTCCTAATGTGAGAGTGTGGTATTCCACCTACCAGTAGAAGCGTCTCCAGTATTGTAATTGGATGTTGTATTTGAGTAGGACCATCCTACTCCAGCAGGAGATTCCACAAAAAGGAGATTCGATGTTACAGAGCATAGAAGCTCAAACTCAATGAATGTAGTGGAAAGGAAAATCAAGGGGAATGAACAATCAAAACTATATGATACAGAGAGCAGTTATCATAGAAATAAATGCAACACATTAGATAAGTGCTATTTGATTTAATATAGGTGCATGAGAGTTGAGACATTTGTTCCAGGAACTTTTATTTTTTTAAACACCTCCGCCATTGCCTCCAGGATAAAATGGACCCAATTCTGTGAAAGCACCCGCACCAACAGAAGAACAACCTGGGCCTGAACAGAACATGATCAATTAAAATGAAACATCAAGACTCTAATGCTGCACGGAGGAAAAAAGAACTCAAGATATGATTCTTAATTAAAATGCTAACAAAAAAAAAAGTCTGCTTAACATAAGATTCAGGTAAAAGTTAATGTGTTGTTCATGCATTACTATTTCCAATATGCTTAAAATATGTCAACAAGATACAAAATTCATGTGTCATGCATGTTCAAAAAGCAAATGCAAATAACGATCTCACACCAAAGCAACTCTCATTTATCAGGTGAGGGACGCTGAGCAAGAGAAGGAAAGGGTTACATCCACAGCTACAATAAAGCCAATGAATAGAGGATTTTCTTTTTGAGGTTTCAACTAAGGGTCAAGTTAGATGAGCTAGAAAAAAATCCCCGTAGTTTGGTAATGATAACTGCTGTTAGGAGATGGCTATATATATCTGCAAAGGTTACTATATCCGCTAAATTTTGTTAATTATGTCCTCTATGATACTACTTTGATTGAAGTTGGAACATGTTTTATTGGATGAATCAAGTAAAACATATTAGGGAGAATATTTGGCTGAAAGAGTACAAATTCAAAACCAAAGGGCGCACCTGTTGACTTCCTAGATTCTCAAAATCCTATCCAAGTAAAACTGAAGCCATTTTCTTTGTGCATCCCAATTCATATAATCAAGGAAAATAAGGTACTTGGGTGGTCTTTTTCCAAACTTTTAGGGTCTGTTTGTATGCATTAGAATAAATACAAATTGGGAAAATTCATACCATAAGTGGTTAAAAATGCAGACCAATGTGAATAGCCAGAAAAGCCGAAAAAATAACCTCCCATTTAATGGAAATGGAATCAATGGAAGATGAAAAATGAATACAAGCTATCAGCCCAAGGTCTCATCTACATCTCCACCTTATTTCCGTCCCTTTTTCCCTGATATCATTAACCCCTCACCTATTTAAAAGTCCTTTGTGGAGTTCATTTGACCTTGCTTCAATTCCTATGCAATTTAATGCAAACAAACAGACCCTCTAGTGTGAACACCAACACTAGTGTGAAAGTATCTCACACCCCATTCAAAAAAGGCGCCAATACACTTCTTAAGTGTTGATTGCATTCTTATGGCGTCCATCAACCACTTTTATTCTTTTTCTCATTCCTATTGGCCCCATATTTGTAATCCAAACCTTCACTTTGTTTATTGAACTAATAAACCCTAAGATATTAAAGCTGATTATCTTAAATCTTCATTGATTTTGAGAAGGTCCCAACCTATAAATCAAAATTTCTGCACTTTTAGGGGCCCCAATTCATGATTCGAACCATTCAATATTCTTGAATTAATGGTAAATATCATGCCATTTTGTTTCTTATCTTAATTCTTCATGAATTTTGAGAAATTTGTGAAGAAGTCCAAAAAATCCAAATAAATTTAGAATTATTGGAATGCCTTTCCTCATGTGAAAATGGTGTTTTCAACATGGTAATGTGTTTCTCCTGTGCAACATACGCACATGTAGAACTTAAAATGTACGTATGTAAATCTTATTTTCCTTTCATATGTATAAAAGGCAAAGGACCCCAAAATGGCTCTTAAGGGGATTGTTAAAGAAGTGAACCTAGGTAAACACAATTCCCAGCGTAATGGACGTCCTAGGAAACTTTATACATCCAAATGTGTCTTCAGGAAAGATACAAATTATTCTGCCATCTAATCCACAATTCTGTGGCTTCTGCAACCTTATTTATAAAATGTCACTTTTTAATCATTACAAAGATACAACATCCTATATGGTTAAATCACTTCAAATGTTATAGGTTAAAACTTCCCTCAACCATATTATCATAAAAAAATAAATAAATAAATAAATAAAAGCAGAACCAGAAGTACAAGCAGCAAGAAGCCCAAAAAAACAAAAAAAAAACATTTTGAAACTGAGATAGAGCTAACTAAAATACTACATGGTTAAGAGACAAATGAACAAAGGAAGAACCAACCTCCATTCAGCCAAAGAGCAAGGGGCGTCTTCTCAGGATACTCATCTGCTTAAGCAAAATAGCAAAAGAGATTCCTCCCTTTCTTCTCATCCACATTGACATGCCCAGCAAACTGCCTGAAACCTATTTTGGGCTGCCCTGGCAACTTCAAAATCAGATCCTCAGCTGGGTACCCATCAACACCCAAAGCAACCAACCCCAATAAAACCACAAAAACCCAGCAACCCATCTCAAGAAACTGCAGCAAAAGCAACCCCCACAAAGAACCAGTTTGAAAAGTCGGTTTCTTTTCCTCTTCTCCTTTTGGATGCTGGGGTAGGAGCTCTTATACATAGGGAAAGCAGACATGGGTATCTGTTGAGAAATGCACGTGCAGATTTTCTGTAGCACTGATTTCAAGTTTGTATCTGAAGAATACTTTGACACGAAATTGATGGGTTGATGTAAAGAGAAATGTTGAGAATTGAACGTGCATATATACACACACACACACTAAACATAATCTGATGAAAATTCATCAGAGTGAATCAAGTTCATTGAAAGTATATGGATTGTGTTCCATCAAAATGAGTCGCACAGGTTGAATGATCTGAATTAGTAACTGTATGTTGATTTTATACATACCGGTGTGCCATTAATCGGATGGATATTAAGGGAAGTTTTTTGATGGGCACCAGAATCAGAACATCTACTCCTATACATTTCCTTATTATGCTGGATTGTCATGCATCCACATGTACCTCAGAATCTATATTCAATTAATTGTTTGTTCATGCATCCGTTGGTATCCTTAGCTATTTTTCTTCTTGGTAGGGATGAATCAACTCCACAACATGAAGATTTAGTAACGTTGTGTGTCGGATTCTTGGGACCATAGTGTAACCAAACGCAAACCAGATTTACAAATATTTGATCACAGGACCCACAGCCGTACCTGAATTCAACACAAAAGGATTGGGTCCACGTAAAGGGCCTGTAGCCGGACCTTTATCAAGGCCCATATAAATACATAAATATTTGTAAATACGCCCAATATATTGTAGTATATGCCTCCCTGAGTCTGAGAGCCATGGGCCTGAACCTCCGCCCAGATTCTGTAAGAGCCCATGTATGGGAGCCAGACCCAGACCCGAATATTGCACCCATGCCCAGGTCTGGGTCTTGCTGTGGTCATGTACGCTGAAACCCCTTTCAATATCTGTGAACCGCCAAACCGGTGTGACCTGCCTTGCACTCAGTAAGCAATGACCAGGTCATTGAGTGGTGATGGAAAAAATGACTAAACAATTACCTAAAAATGCATTTCATAATCTCCAAACTAAATTGATCAGATTTTCACTAATCATCAATTAAGTGTTTGGACTGGGTGATGAGACTGATATTATGTAATTAATTAAGAAAAACACCCACTAGAGAACAAGTCAACACAGTCATTTTTTTTTAAATTGGGAATATCTCTTTTAGCCTTTACTTCTTTCTCTTTTGAGTATTCTCTCTCAATATATAGATTACCGTATACTTTCGAGCAGTCTCTCTCTCAGTTTTTGACCGTATATGTAGAATGTTGTATAATTTTCATGGTTGAGATGTTGGTTATCCCACATATTCACTGTTTATTTTAGGCTTTGTACATGGATAAAATTATCATTTTGCATCTTTATTTGTTGTACAAAGTACAAACCATTATACATATGGATTTCTTTTAATATTAACACACATGAGATAAAATCTAGGTCTTTTGCATCTGTACGGTAAATTTTAAGTCTTTAAGTGCGCCCTCTTGTGGTAGGGTTTGATGGTCTTGATTGATAATTTATCTGAAAATTTTAGATGATACAATTCTGGTTAGGCTTAATTTGGGTTGACCTTTTAACATAACGTAACATGTGTGCCCAATACAAATCTGGCCAGTTTGTTAATAGGGTTCCCAAGTGATCCTGGTCGGCCTCTATGCATGATGCAAGTCAGTTATCCAACACAACACAGGTCTGGCCTAAATTTCAAATCACAATAATAAAATTATACAATACACCGAGGACTAAAGATAAAGGTTGAACCGCGGAAGGAATATCAGTTTATTGGTCTTTACAATACTACCCCACTGACGATGAGCTCACCAATGACCTTAAACTGAAAATTGCACAATTGGTGCAGTCCCAACCTTCTATTCCATGGCTGTGTTTACCTGTCAATGAAATCTAAAAACAATGCCTCCATAGTCCAGACAAAAAAGTACAATCGATCATTTATTTAGGATCGTCAGTGGGACAACTTACTAAAAATTTTAAATTTTATAAAAATAAATATTTTTCTGTTCAATTTCACTTAGAGTTAGACCAACACCACATTGATCACCTGGAAAATACATGTACTCTATAATGTTAAAAGGGATTATTACCGTACGGAAGTCCTCATACCTAAAATTAACCAGAAAACAGTCCATCAAAAGTGTATTATCAAACAACAGTTAGTATAGAGAATGAGGTCTTAAAAAAATCGATTTTACCTTTAAACTTCCGATATCTTAAAGTATTAGGATATCTACTTCTGCGATATCCTAAATAATTAGGATCTTGAATTGTTTGATATCACAAATACTTAGGATATCGAATTATACAATATCCTACGTATGTTGGATATGGCAAGTTCTATCCTTTCTCCCAATACGATTTCATCACGAAATTGTGTTTCATCTTTATATTTTTGCATTTTTCGGATTCCTAAATTAGGGCTCTTCCTGTAGAACTTTCTTTCATCCATAAATCATTTATTTTGGTCATCACAAGAGGTATGTGGCCTCTATCTCATCTTTTAAGGCATCCATATATTAATTCTTTCACCTCCATAAAATGAGTCTAATGAGTTCAACACGATGCATAAACGGTATGCTTAAATCTTGTGCATAACTCATGGCATGACAATTACAAAAGTCGGCCATAAGATCTATTTAGGTTTGGTCACACCTAACCCAACTGCTTATTCATGACCCAATAAAACTAAAATCAGATAAATTAGTACTAAAATTTTTTAATTAACATAAAACCAGATTAATTAACACCAATTAAGATTAACTGGGTCAGGACCTTACAATGAGTATCATCTGGATCTAGGCCTTTTATTGTTAGCATTCCTTGTACAAAAAAGGGAAAAGGTCATATTTGTAGTTTACTTATAAAAATAAATTTTGGACAGAACTTCAATGGAATATACGATTGGTCACCAACTAAAATAAAAACATAAAGACATTAATACCCATACTAACCATGTTACTTAGGCATGGCTAGCTGGATATATTATGGGCATCAATTTTCTTATATAGACAAAGAAAGTGATATGTTTTTTTCTAGCCAACAGTTAATGTAGTTTTTATGGGTTCAAGAGGGAGGGAATGTGTAGCAAAAGAATTAGTGAAGGATTAGAAGTGTCATCACGTAGATTAATACGAAAAAGAAAAAAAAAACAATATCAGAATCTCAAAACATTAAAGGCCCATTTGGATGAGAAGAAGACTATTCATAGTACCATTTTTGAAACGTAAATGACTTTTAGTCCACTTCTCCATATTCGAAACTAGCCCTAAAAAGAAATTAAAAACTATAAAGACTCCAAAGCACAACCAACCCTCTCTATTATCCTATGATTAAGACCTGCATGATCCACATAGCTATTGGATAAACACCCAATCACAAGCCCA
The DNA here is from genome assembly GCA_037013555.1 of Sextonia rubra. NCBI lineage: Eukaryota > Viridiplantae > Streptophyta > Magnoliopsida > Laurales > Lauraceae > Sextonia > Sextonia rubra. Next base: position 54,565,588 of record JASUAD010000013.1, on the reverse strand, counting down.
AGAATATCTATAAAAATATCAAATAAAAATCCATCAAAAATCCAAATAAAATAAATAAACTCCAAAACACTTCTAATCCAAATACAACCAATCATCTAACACAATAACAGAATAACCTAACCAAAAGAAAAACCCCAAGAACTACAAAAAATAAAAATAAAAAATGAAAGAGATAGAGAAAGAGAGAGCGTTCCTTACAGTTAGATGGTGGCAGAACCTTGCAGTATTCAAAGCTCTTCCTTATGGCTATCAACATATTCGAATGGACCAGTATTCCAGCCAACTTTTAAATTCTTGAGAGCACAAGTAAATGCAAACCAACGGAGTTTGGTGTACCACATATAATCTAACCCATCAACATATCAAAGAGATTTTGAAAACCCTAAGCCAGAGAAGATTAAGCCCCAAAAATTACTAATCCTAAATAACCTTTCCTTACTTGGAAAACAAACACTCTAGCAAAAAAAAGAGGAAAAAAAAAACTCAATTGCATACCTTGAAGTCTCAAGCAAAATAAGTAGAAAGGAAAATGTTGCTCGCAAGGTTTTCTCACCCGAACATCACTCTGTGGTAAAATGGAATAGTAAAAAAATTCGAAAGTTCTGCGATATCCTAAATTAGTAGGATATCGTAGACAAGGATATCGAACTTTTCGATATCGTACTAGTTTAGGATATCACAGCCTTAGGGGTAAATTTGACTTTTTTGGGATGTCCTTTTTTATATGAACAGTGGTATGGTAAATAATTTTGTGTGCACATATTTTTTGTATTTATCAAATTTAAGGGCTTCCGTATGGTAATAATCCCATTTTAAAACTTCTATATAAATGTTCCTGTTTTTGTATGGGTAATCACCAAATTCAGTAAAAGTTTGGCATACCATTATTAAAACACTGAATAGAGTAATATACAAGAATTCACTTCCATTTTGCTCTGATCAATCTAATGTAAGGCCCCATTTTAATAGAAAGAAGTTTCACTCCAACTTCTTTCAGATTAATATTATGGAAAATGCAGGAAAAAAATACTCACAATTATTATGACCAGCATTCATCAGCTCCACCTCTGAAATCTAAGATCTTCCCTTTTTATTTTTTATTTTTTTATGATCTTCCATGTTGTTAGTCCCACAGAAGATTCATTACATGCCCAGCACTAGTTAGAAATTCAACTTGGGTGAGGTCATGCCCAAACTCACATTGCCCGAACTGACCCAAAATGAGTTTTTCTTACTTCTTGTTCAATTTGAGCTATGAGTTTGTGCTCAATTTTCAATCCTGTATCCAATTCAGGTAAGGTTTAGTGTGGACTGGGACCTGAATGTTACTCAAGTATCCTATCTTGTTCATAAAAAATCTTCACCCACTACCAGATCATATGTTGTGCTTATGCTGTCAACCTTATGGGGCCCACTTGAATGCAAGACTCTTTACAGTTAAGAGGTCATGCAAAAAATTAGTCCTTGATATAACAGCCTTAAAATTTAGTCCACCCACAGTCAGTATAGGGTAAAGGCCTCATAGGATCTTGATTCTAAAATTTAACAATCTCTTAATCATAGATTTTCTTTTGAAACTCAATATAGTGATGAGTAAATGTTGGATGACCATAAAATTGGGCTTCACACCAAATCATGGAAGGATAAGCATGTGAAAAGAGTCCTTCTAAAAAAGTGAAGGCTAAAAGAGACATTTCCACTTTGCAAAAAATGCAAGGGATAAAATTGGTAATAGATCAAAAGATGAGAAGAACAGGAATGACCGTTACTCTTCCTTAAGTTTGACTATCAGTCTATGCATGTTTTAGTAAAAACAGAAAATGCAGAGGTGTTTTTGAGGTTTCCTGAAAATACAGTGGCCTTTTTGTAAAAAAAACTCAAAAGAAAAATATATGCTATTGATGGGACTTTTTATGTTACTTTGTTCTTTTGGATTTGGATTTTTTATTCTATTGATGGGTTTTGGCTGATAAAGGAGGGAGAGGTACTGATGCCATGAAGAAGCAATTGAAGATCGTCTACACCTCCCTCTGCCCCCAGAGAGCTACAATAATTTGATAATTTGTTGTGGTTAATTAATTAGCGTAAAGAAAAAAAATTAAGGAAAAAATGAATTGCTTGTTCTTTTTGCTTAATCGGTGTTTGTGGGCTACCGAAATGAAATGAGTATTCTGAAATTTTGCAGGGATGAACTCCCTTGTTCCCTCTGATATTTGGACATAGACCTTGGAGGTATGTTGTTCCTATTTAACTTTCCCTTTTAACTCTAAGCTTGCTTTCATTGCGCTGGCTTTGTGGTTTACTGTAGCATAATTTGAACATTTTCTTCCCATCTGCATAATGTTTGTCCTGTGAGCATCTTTGCTATCTAGGCTTCAAGAAAATCATTGGATTGCAACCGAGTGCAATGTTCACTGTTGAGAATAAAGTCATCTTCTTGACATGGTGGTCTCACATTGATCCTAGGGTGAAGAAGATCACCAAATTCCAATGCTGAATATTGCTCTGCTCTGAGTGGCCATTTTGGGCCCCTTACCCAGCAATGGACCCACAACACAATCTGATCCATTTTTTTAGCACTAGAAATTAAAACTGCTACCCTTTCATGGAAATTAGGATTTTTTTTTAACTTGTGATTAGGCTTGTAGCTTGTAAATGGGATTCTTTTCAGAATTAAGTGACATACTCACATCATTGATTATTATCAATTTTTGGTTTATGATGCCAAATTGTGCGAATTCAAGCCAAGGAGATAAAACCCTGTGCTCAAGAAAAATGGAAAGACTACCTTCCTTAGTAGAAAGTTTAATAATCATCCAAGAATCATGGCATCCATGTGATCTTTTCTCAATTACAAAGGCTGTCATATTCTGCTCCATACTATAGCTGAATATTACACCATACAATTATATTCTGTTCCACACCATTCTACAGATTTGTAGGGAAGCAAGGTATAATTCTCCCTGTACAGGCCGACTTTTCTTAAGCTAAAAATAGAAAATAAAAAAGACTATACCCACTTGCAGATCAGCACACTTATTAGTGAGGCACGAAACATTTTATTATTGTTTTCTTATTCTTACAGCAACAGAATCTGCTGGTATTCTGAAAACTTCATGTAAAACCACCCGTGTGCACTGGAGATAAATTGAAAGCTTTTCAACTAATGGGAGGATAAGTTGTGTTTGGCAATCTTTTACCAGATACAAATGACTGGAACAAGAGCAATGCTCTTTCTGGCTGTGTAAATGGCACGATATGACCAGCACCTCTTACGGTTGCAAATGTCAGTAAATTCCCGTACTCAGTTGCCCAGCCACCCACCTTACCACATATTAAAAAAAAACAAACAGAAGGAATGCATCAGGAAAGAAGATTAAAGGGAAGAAAGGTAAATGGAATATTAATCTACACAGCATCTACCAATATATGACATGGATCATGAATGGAATGTGGTGCATATGTGCCAAATATATATGGGTGGTGTAATCTAGAAAAGCTCATGAAATAAAACAAAGAGGACTGTACCTGGCCCTTGTAGAACCAAGCACTATAAGGGACTGTTACTTTGAACTTCAGATCCTGGGCCAACTCACGAATTATTGTTCGAGACCCTGTCAAGGGCACGATTGAATCTTGGTCTCCGCTGCAGCTCAACAACACAATTCAGATTGATGATTACTGATTAATGTTTTGGACATACATACATACAAATATATATAGGGCAATATTCCTATGAATACGTATCTCATCGTATTATGGTGAGAGGCTGCTTGATGGGGCCCCACTGTTTACTGGACAAGGGGGGATGAAAGATCCATCTTGGATGGGCCCAAATATTAAGTTTGAGGTCAATCCATTCCTCAACCCCTTCATCCGTGGCCCCCAAATTTAGCGACTTTATATTAAAGAAAAACACTTTATATATATGTATAAAAGAATACTTGATAAAGAGATGCTCACCTGAAAATCCAAAAAGGTATGCCATTTTGAACTATGGTTTTAACCAAGGGAAGCATGTTGGTGTCAGGATCTGTGCTACTGTAATTTATTACACTGGGCCATTTGAAAGGGAAAAGGAATTCAGTCATATCTTACCAAAGATAGCCCTACTATTGAAATGGGTAAATTGCATACTATAAAATAAATTATAACAGTATATCACTAGATTTAAGTTTTGACTCAAATTTTTGTGTAAAAATTCTTGAGATGATTGACTCTGCCCATCGGCCTGACCCAACGGTAAAGGCTTACCGGTCGCGTCCTGGAGGACGCGGGTTTAAATAACGAAAACAGCCTTTTCAAAATGAAGGTAAGGCTGCATACATTTTGTCCTCCCCAGACCCTACTATACAGGAGCCTCGTGCACTAGGCCATCCTTTTTTTTTATATTGACTATGCCCATATTTATAATTAGTTATCAAAACAAATGTGTGTGATGATGAAATGAACTAAATCAACTATAGCAAACAATAACCAACAGAGAAAGTATAACAGTTGTCGGATATCTGCCGATGACTTTGAAAAAGTAAGAGTTATTTGTGTGATAATTTTGGATCCTATGCTCAACGAGATATGTCCTGCTAGGCTGCTAGCAGAAGATTTACAGTCTGATAGGTGCTTTTTTTTCACTAGTAGATTTTCCAAATTCCATAAATATATCTACAGGCTTTTTACCTGTGCTCACATGCACACCTTGTTGTGGGACCCACCTGAGGCCCCGCCAAGCAATGGGCTATAGGGGATCCAAAGATCTTGATGGGCCCTACTTTGTAAAAAATTTTAGGCCTATCAAATCATCCTAACCTCATCATCTGTGGCTCACAAGTGTAACGGCTTTATATATATATATATCCACAAGGTGAGAGATGGATGCATAGTAGTCTTTCCCTATATATATATATATATATATAGACACACACACACAATGGTTCCTCGATCCAATAGTCTAATTCATTTGAATCTAGTGCAGAAAAAAGGGATTGGTTACTAGCAGGGTCAAGGGTGTGTGTGTGTGGTCCATTTGAATGGGTGATCAGGTGGGCCCCACTAGGAGGTGTACACTGTCAGAACCATGCATGCTATGTGCACCTAAAAATTCTAATGTATGTATCTATGTATGCAAGTGTATGTGTGTGTATATCATATTATCATGATAGAAAGAGTATAAATGACCAGCAGATTGACTGAAGCCATATGGCTTCATGCACATGTTTCCTCTCTACCCTTTTTGCCACAAGATGACTAAGAAAAGAAAGACCATATTGCATATAGCTCCAAACTCAGCATTCATATAAAAGTCACTGTTTATGTTAAAAGTTCAACAATGCTATGCTATTCTATAAGACAACTGAAAAGATAATGAACAACCATCTATTTACGAAAACTTGGAATACTCACGCATCAGTTTCACCGCACATTGACCAACTGTATGGCAAACTAGTCCTGTTTGCATGAAGAGCATGCTGAACTTCTGGCAGGTTGAAATAGAAACTTATTTCATAAATAAAGCATACATCAACCCCAAGACTAATTTTAGTAGCCTGCCAATTTGAATTATTTTAGAGATGGTTTAGTGACACATGAACAAAACCTTCACTGAAACATGTACTAATTCGTAGATCAGTAAGGAAATACAGATATAAGGATCCTGCTCTATGAACAAAGAAACAGAAACAAACAAAAATAATGCTGAGTTAACCGAAGATGCTAGAACAACAGAAAAATATTCAAGTTGAGATGAAGTACATACAAATTTTCCCAACCGCAGCTCTTCCTGTGCAATTGCAGGATAACAGACATCAACGAGCACATGATAATTTTCTATGTAACTACCAACGACACTGTTTGCTTCATCAATTGCATTATTGCACTCATTGGAAACATTGTGGGGGCTGGTGAAGGTAAAGACATCAAAATTGCAATGATTCTTGATGGCAAGACCAATTTCATCAGATATCATCCCATGTGACCAAAAGTATTGGTAAATTGAAGGAATGTCCCTGTTGATCTTGAGAAGTGGATTTCCAAGCTATTCAAAAGGATGAAAGCAGTTATATAGTAGCCAAAATTGGAAGGAAAAAAATTGAGGTTTGCTAACACAATTTGCATCCAATACAATGGTGATTTCAAAAGATTGCTACATGAGAGAGAGAGAGAGAGAGAGAGAGAGAGAGAGAGAGAGAGATTCCTTAGGGCAGTGTTAGAGTAGAAAGATAAGTTTCCACCTTCCAAGAAATATTGCAATAGTAATTAGTTCAGAGATAAATATTCAATATTGCAATATTTAGTTGAACTGAATGATAAATAATGTGATTCTGCTTCCACCGCTCTTCGGCAATCACCAATTGAAAATAACAAGATACTGTTTTAATGAAATATTGCAACATTAGGGTTTTTCCCCTTTATATAAACTACCAACTTCACTTACAGCTACCCCTTTGATATTGAACTTGAAACCAGTTGAATGCTTATTGTGGTTCAGCAAAACGATAGCCAATGGCGGTATGAAATGACCTATAAACACGCAAACTCATGTTAGCGGACTATGCAAAATAAGGGTTAAAAATTGATTGGAAACTGATGCTACTGTTACTTAAACCTGCATAGCTTTCTCCCGTTAGGAACAAGTCTCTTGATTTGATCTCCGGAAATTTTTCATACCATCTCAACAAGAACACATACATGTCATTGGCTGCCAAGAGGGAAAAAGATCTCCAGTTGAATTCAAGTATATGACATATTATGATATACATAATAGTGCTTAATCGTTTATCCAGATTCATTTTCTCTGCCTGGTAGGGCAACTAAGGATGAGAATTTACTGACATTTACTATTGTAAGAGGTGCTATAGGCAGAGCACAGAGGTGGAGTGTCTAGTGGTGCGGAGTACAACAGCAGGTGTACACTGGTGGAGCACAGGTGAAGGTGCTGTTTTGGAGCACTGACTTGGTGCACCCCAGGGAAGATCACTAGGACTTAGACTAGGCTAGTTTAGGACTAGTGTAGGGTAGTTTAGGACTAGGATAGTATACCATGTTAATAACCAGTGACACCAAAAGTTCAAGCTGTTAGTGAAAGGCATAACAATGTATATCAACACCCCCCCTCGAATGGGAGGTAGTTTGAACTCGAAACCCAATAGACAGACGGAACAGACAAACAGATGGAGGTAACAAACCTTCCAGGGGTTTTGAACTCATGACCTCTGGCTCCGACACCATGTTAATAACTAGTAACACTAAAAGCTCAAGCTGTTAGTGAATGGCATAACAATGTATATCAACATACCATTCCTCCCATGTTAAAACAAGAGGTGCTACGCACATTTGGGCTAGAAGCCCCCTCTTTCATATTTTCTCCATCGGTCTTTGGAGGCCTAAAAATACTAATCTATGATGGTCTAATGGGATAATTTTTTGGGCCTATCCTAATCCATACACAGATCTTCAGATCCCTCTACCCCAGTTATTCACTTGCATCCAAGAAGACCCACAAAGGTAGTTTTCATATAGCTATACTATGGAAATCCTAAGAAAATTCTTTCATATATTTACAAATATGAGATACAATCAAGTACAACTGTAGCAGCATTTTGAACCACTTAGTACAAATCACATTGTGGAGACCACTTGGCTTCATGTTGATGCAGTACGAACCCAGCCCAAGAAGGCTACTGGGCCCACACATTAACCCACGGGTCAAACCCAGTCCAATGGGTTCAGCTATAGGCCCAATTGACTAAGAGCTACTGTGGCACATTTTTCTAATTATACTATTACTATTATTATCTCTTGCTTAATAGGATTAGGAAGTTCTTATTTCAAGGAATTAGAAAGTACTTATTTTAATTAGTAAGTCTTGTTTATCAAGAATTAGTTTTATTATCCTATAAATAAGAGACATCTCAATGTAGTTGAATATGCATATTTGATTAATAAAATTTCTAGTTCGGTTTTCCTCAAATTATGGGTTGTTTCTTGGTTATGCTTGTGCCTTAGAGCAAGAATCCATTGTGGATTCGATCAATCATTCGGGAGATTGATCTATTTTTCTCAATTGTGAATCATGGCTGTGCCACATGTTCATTGGATGCTTAGATATGAAGAAAATTCCATTTAGGGCTTAAATTTCAATTTGAATCAACAACAAACAAAAATGAACGAAATCACACAAGCTGTCAATTTAGAAGCCCCTCGTAAGATTGCTGCTGTCAGGTAAATGCTTTGATGATTGAGTATATGTGAGGGTTTGAACTCAACATACACGGGCACCATTAAACGTTTCTCAAATAAAAATTAAATAAGTAAATAAGGAACCAGTTTTCTCTTGAAAATTTCCCTATGTATGTATATCACAAACACAATGATCAGCAATGTGCAAATGGCATTTAACGAAGGAATAGGAGGAATTGAATTTTTTTCCTCTTTTCTTTTCTTCTTTTCCTGACACATGAACGATGACAGTGGATATTCCACCTACCAGAAGAAGCATCTCCAGTATTGTAATCAGAAGTTGTATTTGAGTAGGACCATCCTACACCGGCCGGAGAATCCACAAAAAGGAGATTTGATGCTGCACAATATATAAGCGCAAAGTCAGTGAATGTAGTGGAAACGTACATTAAGGTGAATGTACAATCAAAGCTATATAATAGAGGAGTAAGCAGTTAATAGAAACAAATGCTACACTTCTTTTTCTATTCTTTTCTTTTTTTTTTTTTTAAATTATGACTTAAAGCTACACATAAGATAAGTGTTATTTCATGCATGAGACCTTTGTTCCAAGAACTTTTATTTTTCCTAACACCCCGGCCATCGCCTCTGGGAAGAAATGGACCCAATTCCGTGAAACCACTCTGACCCACTGAAGAACAGCCTGGGCCTGAATACAAAATGTTCAATAAAAAAGAACAGGTCAAGAGTATGCTGCAAGAAGGGAAAAAGAACTGAAGATATGATTCTTAATTAAAATGCGAACAAAAAATGTATACTTAGCATAAGATTCAAAAGTCCATGTGTACTTGATCCATTACAAATTCCAATATTGTAAAATATTAGTCAGCAAGATACAAAACTCACGTTCATACATGTTCAAAGAGAAATAAGAATAACTATCTCACAACGAAACTCTCTTTTCTCAGGTGAGGGAGGCAGATCAAAAGAAGTAAATAGTTCAATTCCCAGCTACAATAAAGCCAATGAATAGAGGATTTTTCTATTTGAGGTCTCAACTAAGAGTCAAGTTAGAACTGCTAGACACCTGGGGATAGAATCACTGCAGTTTCGTAATGGTAATTGGTGTCAGGAGAATGCTTTATTTATCGGCAAAGTTTAACTTAAACATGCTATCTTTTCTGCTGTCTCTGCTAAATTTTGTTTATCAGGTCCTTTGTGACACTACTTTAATTGAAATTGTAACATAATTAAGCCACACATCCTTTTTTATTGCATGAATAAAGTAAAACGTGTTATGGAGAATGTTTGGCTCTCTGAGGGTTGAATGAGTACAAAATTCAAGTTTGAAGCTTGATAATCTTAAATCTTCACTTTGTTTTTTGTTTTTGTACTTCTGTGGGCCCTCAATTCTTGATCTGAACCGTTCAATGTAAATATCAGCATGTTTAGTTTCATAACCCAACTCTATGGATTTTAAGAAATTTGTGAAACGTCCAAAAAATCAAATAAATCTAAAATTATTGGACGCATTCATTTACTCATGTGAAAATGATGATTTTGAGAAGAATCACAACGTGTTTCACATGTGTAACATTTGCATATGTAGCATTTAAATATGTAAGTCTCATTCTTCCCATCACACATGCAAAAGGCAAATGACCCCCCTCTAGAGAAAATGGTTGTCAAGGGAGCCTTTAAAGAGGTGAACCAAGGAAAGCCCATTCCTAGCATAATGGATTTCCAAGAAAAATTTATACATCCAAATGTGCCTTCAGAAAAGAGCCTAAAGAAAAGATAACATTCAGTACGCCATCTTATACACAATTTCAAGGCTTCTGCAACCTTATTTACGAAATGTCAATTGTGAATCATTAGAAAGATATAATATTATTCTACATGGTCTAATCACTTCAAATATACAGAGTCCCCCCACCCCCACGAAAAAAAAAAAGATAAAAAATGCTATAGGTTATAACTCTCTATTAATTTCCTTATATTGAAACTGAACTGCAGTAGGAGCTGGGCATCTAAGGTTCTATGCCATAGAAACTAAGACAGGAACGATAATTATAGGAAATTGACAATAAGCTCATCATCCCTGTTGTTTTATGTCCACCTGTAGTACAGTAATAAAGAAGCCATTTCCAATCCCCAATTTCAATTGAACAATCTTCTCCAATACTGAGATGTTTTGCAGTCATTGCAGAGCAGAGGGCAAAAGGTTAAAACAGATAGAGAAAGAGTAAAAGCGAATAGGAACTATACTGTAAAAGAGGTACATAAGCTACAGCTCCTTCCAGGAATGAAAATGCCGAGTAGAATTGACACATTCAAACAAATTATACAAGTTGGAAAAAAAGAAAAAAAAACCCACCATCATAAGTACCATTAGCAAGAACCCCAAAACCGAGAGAGAAAGAGACAACCATGTTGAAATTTAGATATAACTAACTAACACAATGCATGGTTATGAGAAAATGAAAATAAAAAAAGGAGAAACTTTAGTATCCCATGACCCAAAATCAAGAGAGAGAGAGAGAGAAAGAGGGGCCTACTTATAAAATAGTCAGTAACAGAAGAAGAAGAAGAAGAACAAACCTCCACTCAGCCAGAGAGTAAGCGGCTTCTTCTCGGGATACCCTTCTGCTTCCACAAAATAGTAAAAGAGACTCCTCCCTTTCTTCTCATCCACATTAACATACCCAGCAAATTGCCTGAAACCAACTTTGGGTTGCCCAGGCAACCTCAAAACCAGATCCTCAGCAGGGTACCCATCAACACCCAAAGCCACCAACCCCAACAAAATCACAAAAACCAAGCAACCCATCTCAAGAAACTGCAGCAAAAACAACCCCCACAAAGAACCAGTTCGAAACTTAGTCTGTTTCTTTTCCTCTTCTTCTTTTGGATCCTGGGGTAGCTGTAGGAGTTCTTATACACAAGTGAAGCAGACATGGATATCGATTGACAAATGCACGTGCAGATTTTCTGTAACACTGATTTCAACCTTATCTGATGAATGCTTTGACACGAAACTGATGCAGAGACCAAGGTTTTGTTTTTTTGCATTTTTCTTGTTTTGTTGGGGTCTTTCCCGTTTCGAAACTTTGGAAACGGAGATGAAAGTATAAAACTGGGAACTTTCTGGGAACCATCTTAAAACGCATAGTGCCACTAATTCAATAATTAGCTGCAGAGCATATAATTTAGCCGTATCTCAATTTTTATCCTCTTTTTTTCTAAATGTTTAAAGAGGGCAAAGGTTTTCGAAATAAAAGTGCTTGGCGTATAAATTTATCCTGGCCCTTTTGGATAAGTAGAGGTACATCCTCTTAAAATAAAATGTTTCCAACCAAGCATGTGAAAATAGAAGGTTTTGGCTTTTGAAAAATTAGAGGCATTGGTCATTTTTAAGACAAAAATGCCCTCAAACGGTGATTTATTGTCACCAAAAATCCCATTCAACATAACCCTTTACACCCAAGATGAGAGAGTGAGAGGAAAGAGGAGATAATAGAGGAGAGAAAAGAGAATCCACATCTCAAGTACTTCCAGCAATCACTGTCATCTTCAATAGTATGCCGGCGAGCATTTGTAATGGAGCTGGGTTAGGGTTAAGAAGCAGAGGTGGTGGGATGACATTGACAATGGGCTTTGAGGGCTTGGATCCTAGGTTTTGGATCTTGGATTTTTTTTTTTGCTTGCTCCTTTAAAGCCATCTGGATATGCATACCTTCAAAATCATAGGAGGTAGTGTGATGAGATTGACGAAAAGAGCTCACTTTTCTTTAAGACTGTATATACCACATAGAGTCACAAAATCTGAGATTGAAGATTGGATTTCAATCTTACCACCATAGAAAAGGCAATTTGAGGTATCTGATTAGCAAGTCAACACAATCATCTTCCCATGTGAAAAGGCAATTTGAGCTATCTGATTAGCAAATTTAGAAAAGATTAAATGGTGGAAGAAGCATGCAGAAAGAAAAAGGATGTGTGAGGACATGTTGTAGAATACAATGATTCAATATTGGACGGTCCCATTCGCGTTCGAAAGTCATCAGATGATCAGAACCTTGGACCTTTGCCTCCCCCAACATCACATTTGTCATATTCCCGTACCTCGCCAGCCTCTCAAATTTTCTTCCAGATTAATTTCAGTCAGAACCTTGGAACTTTGCCTCCCACAACATCACATTTGTCATATTCCCGTACCTCGCCAGCCTCTCAAATTTTCTTCCAGATTAATTTCAGTAGGAAACCTGTGAGGAACATGCACATGGTGAGACCACTTCTTCCAAACCATGGATGATAATCCTTTTAACCTTCTTTTTTATTTATCATTGAGGGAGAAATCCTTTCAATTGAAGTGAGGTCCAATGTTAATTGATCACAAGCATAATAACCAGTGACAGCACAGGATGGCCAACATTGTAACTTAAATATTTATATATTAAAAAAATATTCATCAATCTTAGACAAATAATAAAAGAGGAAAATATTATGAGAGTTTGTTTATGTAGCCTAAGAGCTAATGGCATAAAAAAAAAAGAATTGGAGAAGAAATGAAATGGTAGAGTTTGGGTGATAGAAAGGCATTACAAAAAAGAAAAGTGAAACTATGAAAAATGCAGTGAGCAAGAGGCAGGTAGTTTGTAAGAGAAAAGTGAAAAGAGAACATAGATGTAAAAAAGTATTACTAACTGTCAAAATCAGAATTGACGGTTAAAATCAAAGTCAAAACCTTGGCTTTGATAGAAAAGTAAAAATGGGGGAGTCAACGATATGTTTCCAAGTGACCAGTCTGTCCATGACCCTCACCTGATTGGCGTCAAGCATTTCCCAATGATTTTCACGTGGGCCCCACTTGCCCAAAAGATCAATGGGCAAGTGGGTTCCACTATAATTGCATCACTTGGAGGTGAGGTTCATCCCATGATTCCATCATTTGTTTGGCCCACACAAGCCCGTCATTTTAACAATGAGCCTCCACATGAGCCAATCATCAGATGGTTATTCTCACATGACTCCACAATCACTTTTTCATTTGGGTTTGCTCTCCATATTTGCATTATTTGGTGGATGAGCTCAGATGACTTCACTGGGATGGTGAAACCCACATGATTCATCCGGATCCCAAATGATTCTATCATCACAAAGATGTGTCCGTGTACCAGCCTTTTGTAGGTCAAAATTTTTGCCTATCAATTTCTTTTCTTTTACTCTGATCAATAAGATGCTTTGCATCCCAACAATTAAAATGACGCTGATGCCAAATATAGGTTAATCTTCATGGTCCATTTTGTCTAATCCAAGAAGCTAACACTACCCAAATTTTAATCCAATCAGATTAATAAACAGTGTCCGATTGATCATTTATCGAAAAAAATAAAAAGATACCATACATAAGGACATTATGATCCAAGGGTGTATGTGGCTCCAACTTGATTGTTTAGGAGTACCTACCTTCCCATAGAGAGGCAGATGATTTGAGCAACTTGAATTTAAGAAAGAAAAGAACCTAGGTCCTTATGCTTTTAACTAGAGAAATCCCAAGTTAAAGAGTGAAACTCCATAGTGTGACTACTTATTAAAATTTAAATCATTTAAAATAAACTCTCTTTAAGAGTTTAGATACATGGGTATCCTTTAATTTTACATCAATCAAGGTTTGTTTTACCATTAGATTAACCCTTTGATAAGAAACCATAATTAACACAATTATCTGCTTATCCATTGTCATACTTTTCATTAAATGGTCAATCCAATGACAAGACGAACTCTAATTGTGTAATTCATAAGAAAGCCCATGTACCTAGAGGATTGTACTTTGAATGGTCGGTGTGGTTGGCCCCTTATGAAGTTCCACTCCTTTTAACTTAGGATTTCTCCATTTTTGAAGCCTCATAATGAAAAAATTAAGCAAGAGAAAAAAAAAATCACTTGTTTTTTTTGCTTGATTGAAGTTTGCGGATTACACAAATGAAATGGGTATTCTGAAATTTTGCTGGGATAAACTCCCATATTATTTCAAAATTTTGGACATAAACCTAGAGGGTATGTTATTTGTATTTAACTTTCCCTTATTAACTCTATAAGATTGGTTTCATTAATGTGCCTGTGTAGTTTATTGTAGCTGAGAACTGTCAGTTTCATTATTACTTTAGCATAATTTTAACTTCTTTCCCAACTGCATTATATGAATACTGTAGGCATTTTATCTAGCTACGCTTCAAGGATATCATTGGGTTGCAGCCTGAGTGCAATTTTCACCGTTGAGGATGAAGTCGTCTGCTTGGCATGGTGATCGCACATTGATCCTATGGTGAAGAAGATTACCAATAGTGAATATTGCTCTGATCTTGGCCATTGGGCCCATTGAAAAGCATTGAACCCACAACGCCGTGTTTTATCCTTCTGAAGCATTAAAAATTAACACTGCTTCCTTTCATGGAGATTGGATTCTAAACAAATGCATGTGCTACGGCTTGTAATTCACTGTCAATGGGATTCTTTTCAGAAAGAGGTGTCATATCATTGATCATTATCAGTTTTCTGTTTATGATGCTTATCTTCACCAATAACAGTAGAGCAGAAAAAAATTGTGAGAATTCAAGCTAAGAAAAAAAAGGTCTGCTAAAAAAAATAAAAAGATGTGGTTCCTTTAGTTTTATAATCATCCAAGAATCATGGCATCCATGTGGAACGTTGGGGTGATGATCCTTTTTCAAGCAAAAAAACATGTCATAATCTATTCCATACCATACAAATACACTCTGTTCAATACCATACTACAGATTTGTGGGGGAGCAAGGCATAATTCTCCATATGCAGGCTGACTTTTCTTAAGCTAAAGATATAAAAGAATATACCCACTCGCAGATCAGAACACTTATTGATGAAGCAAGAAACATTTTATTATTGTTACTCATTCGAAAAACAACACAATTTGCTGGTATTCTGAAAATTTCATGTAAAACCACACCCGCTGCCGTGCACGCTGGAGATAAGTTGAAAGATTTTCAACCAATGGGAAGATAAGTTGTGTTTGGCAATCTTTTACCAGATACAAATGATTTGAACAAGAGCAATGCTCTCTGTGGCTGTGCATAGGGTACCTGGTGCGCAGCACCTCTTACAGTTGCAAATGTCAGTAAATTCCCATACTCAGTTGCCCAACCACCCACATTAGCACAAATACAAAATAAGCAGAAAGAATAGATCAGGAAAGAAGATTAAAAAAAAGAAAGGTAAATGAACTAGTAATCTAATATGAGTTGATGTAAGATATGGCATTTGAGAGAGATGGAACCACCCAACTGCTATCTGGTACTCTTCACACAACTGAATGATAAATATTTGTTGGTTTCTATATTAATCTAATTTTTTTATGCTTTCCACACAAAATCATAATGAGTGCTCAGATAATTAAGCCACAAAAAAACGCAGACATTGGAAGATTAGAGATTTGCTTGGCCCCCATGATAATTTTAGATGGAACCCTCTATGTGCCACTCCATGTGGAAAACACATGATAACATAGATCAAGTGGGCCACATCATAACCCCGAGGCGCTAAAATCAGGCAAGTCCACTCATCAGGTGTGCCACATATGTTCCAAAAGCAGATGGTGAGAAAATTTTCTCCAAGAGTTCAAATCCAGTGTGTGTTCAGTTCAGTGCAACTGCTGAATGTGAATGCCAGATTTTCCAGCCAGCAATCTACACAGCATCTATCAATATGACATGGATGCGAAGCACATGTGCTACACGGCCCACATCCATCTGGGTGGTGTAATCTACCAAATCTCGCGAGATACTACAAAGAGGAGTGTACCTGGCCCTTGTAGAACCAAGCACCATAAGGAACTGTTACATTGAACTTCAGATCCTGGGCCACTTTCTGTACTATCGTTCGAGACCCTGTCAATGGTACAACTGAATCTCGGTCCCCGCTGCAGCTCAACAACATAATTCAGATTAATGATAACTGATTAATGGTTTGTTTAGTTATATATAAATATATATTATATTATATTATATAAAGGATTCCTTGATAAAGAGATGCTCACCTAAAAAGCCAAAGTGGTATGCCATTTTGAACAATGGTTTTAAGCAAGGGAAGAATGTTGATGTCAGGATCTGTGCGGTTGTAATTTATTACACTGGGCCATTTGAAAGGAAAAAAGAATTCAGTCATTTGCTATGCTAATGCGGCTGTTACCATAGCCCTATTATCGAAATGGGTAAATTGCATACTATGAAATAAACTAAAACAGTACACCACTAGATTTTGAGTTTTGACTAAATTTGTGTGTAAAAATTCCATGAGATAATTGACTCTACCCATATTAATAATTAGTTTTCAAAACAAAATGAGTGTGATGATGAAATGAACAACTAAATAAACCATAGGAAACAATAACCAGCAGGGAAAGTAAACTGTTGTTGGATATCTGCCAAGTGTCAATTACTTCGAAAAAGTGAGAGTTATTTGTGTGATAATTTTTTGTCCTATTTTCAATGATGAGTCATGCTTGCAGAAGTTTTACAGTCTGAAAGGCAAAATTTTTTAATTGATAGACAGTCCAAATGCCACACACCCATGCACACGAGCGCACGCACACATAAAATACAGGCTTTTCACCTGTGCACCTGTTACCCTGCCTTGCCCACCTCATTGTGGGGCCCACTGTAGCCCCACCAATCAATGGGACTGTGGGGGATCCAAAGATCTGGATGGGCCTTACTCTCCATAAAATTTTAGGCCATTCAAATGGGTGATCAGGTGGAACCCTTTAGGAGGTGTTCCCCACAAGAACCATACACACCATGCACCTAAAAATTCTAATGTATGTAATGTATGTGCGTGTATATCATATTATCATAATGGAAATAGTATAAATGAACTCTAGATTGACTGAAACCATATGGTTTCATGCACATGTTTCCTCTCTTCCCTTTTTGCCACAGGATGACTAAGATAGACCACATTGCATTTAGCTTCAAGCTCAGCATTCATATAAACGTTACTGTTCACATTAAAAGTTCAACAATGCTATGCTAGTTTATAAGATAATGGAAAAAAAGATAATAAAAAAACCATCTATTTACGAAAACTTGGAATACTTACGAACTGCACATTGACCAATTGTATGGAAAACCTGTCCTGTTTGCATGAAAGAGCTTGCTGAACTTCAGGAAGGTTGAGGTAGAAATCTATTTCATAGTTAATGCATACATCAACCCCAAGACTAATTTTAGTAGCCTGCCAATATGAGTTATTTTAGGGATGGTTTGCTCACGCATGAATAAAACCTTCACTCAAACATTTAGTAATTGGTAAATACGCTAGGAAATCCAGATATAAGGATTCTGGCCTCTAGACAAAGAAAGAGAAAAAAAATTTAATGTTAAATTAATCCTGATACTAGAACAATAGACAAATATTCGAGCTGAGAAGAAGTACATACAAATTTTCGCAATCGCAACTCTTGGTGTGCAATTGATGGATAGCAGACATCAAGGAGCACATCATAATTGTTTATATAATCACCAACCGCACTGTTTGCTGCATTAATTGAGTTATTGCACTCATTGGTAACATTGTGGGGCGTGCTGAAGGTAAAGGCATCAAAATGGCATTGATTCATGATGGCAAGACCAATTTCATCAGATATCATCCCATGTGACCAAAAGTATTGGTAAATTGAAGGAATGTCCCTGTTGATCTTGAGAAGTGGATTTCCAAGCTATTCATAAGAATGAAACAGTTATATAGTAACAAAAATCAGAAGGGAAAAAACCAAAAAAAAAAAAAAAGAAGAAGAAAGAGGTTTGCTAACACAATTTTCATCCAATACAATCATGACTTCAAAAAATTTATGCATTGAGAGAGAGAGAGAGAGAGAGAGAGAGTTTCCGGAGGGCAGTGTTAGAGCAGAAGGCAACATAAGTTTCCACCTTCCAAGAAATAGTGCAATCATAAAATGATACAGCTTAGCTCAGGGATAGATATTCAGTGTTCCCATATTTAGTTGAACTCGATGATAAATCATTTGATTCTTCTTCCACTGCCCTTGGGCAATCACCAATTGGCAATAGCAAGATACTATTTTAGCGAAATATAGCAACATTAGGGGTTTTTTAACTTTACAACTTTACTTACAGCTACTTCTTTGATATTGAACTGGAAACCAGTTGAATGGTTATTGTGGTTTAGCAAAACGATGGCTAACTGTGGTATGTAATGACCTATATAAACACGTAAACCCATGTCAGCGGACTATGCAAAATAAGGGTTAAAAATGACTGTAAACTGCTACTATTGTTACTTAAACCTGCATAGCTTTCTCCCGTTAGGAACAGGTCTTTTGATTTGATCTCCGGAAATTTTTCATACCATCTCAACAAGAATACATACATGTCATTGGCTGCCAAGAAAAAAAAAACTCCAGTTGAATTCAAGTATATGATCATATATTATAATTACACAGTATCGCTTAATCTTTTATCCAGATCCATTAGCTCTCCCCTGGTTGGGCAACTAATTAGGGGAATTTACTGATATTTACTATTGTAAAGGTGCCACCAGCTACTCGCATTTGGGTTGAAATTCCCCGTCTTTCATGTTTTCACCATCTATCTATGGGGCCCTAAAATCCTGAACTATGATGATCTATTGGGCAAAAATTTGGGGGCTTTCCTAATCCATACGCAGATCTTTAGATCCCTCAACCCCTGTTATTGGCTCCCATGCAGGTAGTCCCCCAAAGGTAGTTTTCAAATAGCTATATTAGGGACATCCTAAGAAAATTCCTTCAAATATTTACAAATATGAGATACGACCAAGTCCAACTGTGACAACATTTTGAAGCCACTTAGTACAAAGCACATTGTGGACACCACTTCAACTGCATGCTCATTAGATGGTTAGATATGTAGAGAATTCCATATAGGGGCTTAAATTTCAATTTGAACCACGAACATCCAAAATGAATGATTGGATCAAAGCACAAGCTATCAATTTAGAAGCCCTTAATGAGCACACGACTGTCTGCTATGATGCACGGATACTTTAAAATGGACAATGTATCATGTCGTGTTGCATCTTATACTTGACATTTTATATGTAAAATCCATGTCCCTGCCATGTCTATGGCATGTCCCTGTCGTATCCATGATGTATTTGGGCATCATATGCTGTCAGGTATATGCAATCTATGAAATTTCCTTTACATACAATATATGGAGGATTAGGCACTGTTAAGCATCATCATCATCAAAGCGTTGTTAAGGTCAACTACATGAATTCTGTTTCTCCATTCCAATCTATCCTGAGCCAAATCCTTTAGGCACAGTTAAGTGTCTTAACAATAAATAAATAAACTAGGGAACCAGTTTTCTCTTGAAATTCATTAACATATATTGCAAACACTGATTAGCAATGTGCAAATGGCATTTAGAATAGGTAGAGTTGTTTTTTAACGCCTTTTCTTTTCTTGTTTCCTAATGTGAGAGTGTGGTATTTCACCTACCAGTAGAAGCATCTCCAGTATTGTAATCAGATGTTGTATTTGAGTAGGACCATCCTACTCCAGCAGGAGATTCCACAAAAAGGAGATTCGATGCTACACAACATAGAAGCTCAAAGTCAATGACTGTAGTGGAAAGGAAAATCAAGGTGAGTAAACAATCAAAGCTATATGATACAGAGAGCAGTTATCATAGAAACAAATGCAACACATTAGATAAGTGCTATTTGATTTAATATAGGTGCATGAGAGTTGAGACCTTTGTTCCAGGAACTTTTATTTTTTCGAACGCCCCTGCCATTGCCTCTAGGATAAAATGGACCCAATTCTGTGAAAGCACCCGCACCAACAGAAGAACAACCTGGGCCTGAACAGACCATGTTCAATTAAAATGAAACATCAAGACTCTAATGCTGCATGGAGGAAAAAAGAACTTAAGATATGATTCTTAATTAAAATGCTAACAAAAAACATGTCTGCTTAACATAAGATTCAGGTAAAAGTTAATGTGTTGTTCATGCATTACTATTTCCAATATGCTTAAAATATGTCAACAAGATACAAAATTCATGTGTCATGCATGTTCAAAAAGCAAATACAAATAACGATCTCACACCAAAGCAACTCTCATTTATCAGGTGAGGGACGCTAAGCAAGAGAAGGAAAGGGTTACATCCACAGCTACAATAAAGCCAATGAATAGAGGATTTTCTTTTTGAGGTTTCAACTAAGGGCCAAGTTAGATGAGCTAGAAAAAAATCCCCATAGTTTGGTAATGATAACTGCTGTTCGGAGATGGCTATATATATCTGCAAAGGTTACTATATCTGCTAAATTTTGTTAATTATGTCCTCTATGATACTACTTTGATTGAAGTTGGAACATGTTTTATCGGATGAATCAAGTAAAACATATTAGGGAGAATATTTGGCTGAAAGAGTACAAATTCGAAACCAAAGGGCGCACCTGTTGACTTCCTAGATTCTCAAAATCCTATCCAAGTAAAACCGAAGCCATTTTCTTTGTGCATCCCAATTCATATAATCTGGGAAAATAAGGTACTTGTGTGGTCTTTTTCCAAACTTTTAGGGTCTGTTTGTATGCATTAGAATAAATACGAATTGGGAAAATTCATACCATAAGTGGTTAAAAATGCAGACCAATGTGAATAGCCAGAAAAGCCGATCAAATAACCTCCCCTTTAATGGAAATGGAATCAATGGAAGATGAAAAATGAATACAAGCTATCAGCCCAAGGTCTCATCTACATCTCCACCTTAATTCCTTCCCTTGTTCCCTGATATCATTAACCCCTCACCTATTTAAAAGTCCTTGTGGAGTTCATTTGACCTTGGCTTCAATTCTTATGTAATCGAATGCAAACAAACAGGCCCTATAGTGTGAACACTAACACTAGTGTGAAAGTAACTCACACCCCGATCAAAAAAGGCGCCAATACACTTCTTCCATGTTGATTGCATTCTTATGGGGTCCATGAACCACCTTTATTCTTTTTCTCATTCCTATTGGCCCCATATTTGTAATCCAAACATTCACTTTGTTTAATGAACTAATAAGCCCCAAGATATTAAAGCTGATTATCTTAAATCTTCATCAATTTTGAGAAGGTCCCAACCTGTAAATCTAATTTTCTGCACTTCTAGGTGCCCCAATTCATGATTTGAACCATTCAATATTCTTGAATGAATGGTAAATATCATGCCATTTTGTTTCATATCTTAATTCTTCATGGATTTTGAGAAATTTGTGAAAAAATCCAAAAAATCCAAATAAATTTAAAACTATTGGAACTCATTTACTCGCATGAAAATGGTGTTTTCAACAAACATGGTGATGTGTTTCTCATGTGTAACATATGCACATGTAGAATTTAGAATGTACATATGTAAATCTTATTTTCCTATCATATGCATAAAAGGCAAAGGACCCCAAAATGGTTCTCAAGGGGATTGTTAAAGAAGTGAACCTAGGAAAACCCAATTCCCAGCATAATGGATGTCCTAGGAAAGTTTATACATCCAAATGTGTCTTAAGGAAAGATACAAATCATTAGGCCATCTAATCCAATTCTGTGGCTTCTGCAACCTTATTTATAAAATGTCACTTTTCAATCATTACAAAGATATAATGTCCTATACGGTTTAGTGACTTTAGTCACTTCAAATGTTATAGGTTAAAAACATCCACTACCATATTATCATAAATAAATAAATAAATAAAGAGCCAGAAGTACCAACAGCAAGAACCCAAAAAAGGAGAAAAAAAAAACATTTTGAAACTGAGATAGATTTAACTGAAACACTCCATGGTTAAGAGACAAATGAACAAAAGATGAAACTTCAGTATCCCATGACCCAAAATTAAGAAAAAAGAACTCCAAACTCTCATCTTTACTAACCATAGACGAAAAAAAAAATGACCCCCTTATAAAAAAGTAGCAGAAAAAGAAGAACCAAGCTCCATTCAGCCAGAGAGTAAGAGGCTTCCTCTCAGGATACTCATCTGCTTCAGCAAAATAGTAAAAGAGACTCCTCCCTTTCTTCTCATCCACATTAACATACCCAGCAAATTGCCTGAAACCAACTTTGGGTTGCCCAGGCAACCTCAAAACCAGATCCTCAGCAGGGTACCCATCAACACCCAAAGCCACCAACCCCAACAAAATCACAAAAACCAAGCAACCCATCTCAAGAAACTGCAGCAGAAACAACCCCCACAAAGAACCAGTTCGAAACTTAGTCTGTTTCTTTTCCTCTTCTTCTTTTGGATCCTGGGGTAGCTGTAGGAGTTCTTATACATAGGGAAAGCAGACATGGATATCTGTTGAGAAATGCTCTTGGAGATTTTCTGTAGCACTGATTTCAAGTTCATCCGAAGAATGCTTTGACACGAAATTGATGCGTTGATGTAAAGAGATTTGATGAATGTTTTAACACGAAATTACTGCATTGATGTAAAGAGATCACGTATGGTTTTGCTTTTTCTTGTTTTGTTGTGAGACTTCGGGTTGGAAATTTGCAATTGGAGAACCGTTTTATAAAATTGGGAAGCTTTGATTTTACTGAACCTGGCAATGTGCGTCCTCCACGCCTTTTAAACCGTCACAATCACAAACCATCTGGCATTCTAAGTGAGACCATGTGTTTTGTTTCGTTTCTTCCTTCCATGCCGCTTGCCCCAGGGAGTAGGCAGGCAAACTTTTTTCTTTTCTTGTCGAGGATCAATCCTTGGTTAGTTTACTAACTGACAATGATCCAACAGTAGATTCGCAAACAATCAATATTCCTCTCTCTCTCTCTCTCTCTCTCTCTCTCTTATTTTATGACTCAACATATATTTTTTTTTTTGTTAGGTCAGCCATTGTCCTTTAAAATATTCCCATAACATATACATATCTTTTGCATATGAATATTTTTAAATGTATTAATAACCCTCGCTCTTTAGTGAAAAAATAATGCATACAAAAATAATACATACTAATTTTTCTTCAATAACGGTTTTTATCATCTTTATTTAGTTTTAAAAATTTAATGGTCAATAGTACATTTGAATCGGTGTACAATTGATTCAATGATTCAGTAAATTTAAATTTAATAAAAATTTAGTGGATATGTACAATTTAAGGAGATCGTGGATTTGATCCATTTAGATAAATCAAAAGTGAGCCCTAAAGGCTCGAGCTTATTGAAATTCTAATATTAACTTGAAGTAATTAAGAGAAGCTTGCCCGATATAAATATATATATATATCTAAACATAATATGATGAAAATTCATCTGAGTGAATCAAGTTCATTGAAAGTATATTGTTATGTTCCATCAAAATGAGTCGCACAGGTTGAATGTCGATGTTATTCATTCCGGTGTGCCATTAGTTGGATGGATATTAAGGGAAGATTTTTTATGGGCAGCAGAATCGATGAAGATATAGTAAGGTTGTGTGTGGAGTTGGGGCCATAGTGTAACCAAACACAAAGAAGAATTACAGATATATATTTGATCACAGACCCCATAGCCGTACCTGAATTCAACACAAAAGGATGGCTCCACGTAAGCGTGACCTATATCAAGGCCCATATAAATATATAAATATTTGTAAATACGCCCAATATTATAATTTAGTATATGTCTCCCTGAGTCTGAGAGCCATGGACCTGAACCTCGGCCCAGATTTTGTCAGAGCCCATGTAATGGAGCCAGACCCAGACCCTGAATATTGCACCCATGCCCAAATCAGGGTCTTTATGTGTTCATCTACTCTGAAACCCCTTTCAATATCTGTGAACCGCCAAAACGGTGTGACCTACCTTGCATCAGTAAGCAATGACCAGGTCACTGAGTGGTGATGGAAAAAATGACTAAACAATCACCTAAAATTTATTTTCTCCAAAATAAATTGATCACATTTTGACTAATCATCCATAAGTGTTTGGACTGGATGATGGGACTGATATTATGTCATGAACTAAGAAAAACACCCACTAGAGAGCAAGTCAACACAATCATCTTACCACCAATAAAATAAGAAGAATGATCCAAGGGAAACTGCAGCTTGTTATGAGGACCCAAAAAAATATATATATATTATCTGGCTGCCCATGGCTTGAACCTGGGCACAAACCTTCTCTCACTGGAAGCTTCCTCACCTCCCCCGATATTTACTACCCTCGTAGACGGCTGAGGTCCCAACCCCCTAAATTGGGTACCAAAAGTAAAAATGGAAAAAACCATTGAGTCATATGAATGAGCTAAAAACAAAAGTAAGATTGAATGGTGGAAGAAGCATATACCCAGAAAGGAAAATGATGGGTGCGAGGATATGTAGAAGCAGATGAAAAATGTCAGCAAAGGCAAGCAACAGAAGTCCTTAGATGATCAGAATTGTAGACCGTTGCCTTCAATTCCCTCACATCACAGGTCCCATTTCCGGACCACGCTAGCCCCACAAATTTTCTTCCAATATATGGAGGAATTCTCAAAAACTCTCCATTTAAAAAACAGAGAATTTTTGTCCCTTTTGACAATATATATAGGAAATGATCATGTGATGACGTGACGATGTTTAGCAAAACTTTTTTAACTATTTCTCATAGTGGGGTCCACTGTGTGATCCATCCAAATGGACCACATACAAGACCTCCTTGAATCCCACACGTCCACTAATTTTGGGCTTCATTCGATTTGATTAGACCATTTGATCAACTGCACATCGATCCAAATGGACTTCATATATATACATATATAAGTGTGTATGTTTAGTCAATCCAACTGTCTATTCAAATTGGATGGGCCCAAATTTGGTGGACATGTGAGATTTTGGGGGGTCATGTGTGTGGTTCATTTAAATGGATTATATAGTAGGCCTCACTATAAGAAATAATAAAAAAGTTTCGTGTAAGCGTCCCTCACAGAGGGACTATGCATATTCCTCCTTAGGAGCCCACTGTAGACCCTAACAAAGGATGAGAGCAGAGGGGATGGAAAAATTCATGTGGAATCATCACAGATATCAAGTTTTGCCCTAATCACATATCCCTAACTACTTCATTCATAACCCACAAATCTGTTTCTTTTGGATGGACCATACAATAAGCCCCACCTAGAGTTCTCATAAAAAAAAACTTATGAGGGACATATGCACATAAATAGTCATAAATAGGGAAATGATTTTATGAGTGCTAGTTGTCACTAACTTTTCGTGAGAACTTTAGATAGCGCCCATCTATTATAATCGAAACCTTGCAATATACAAGGACCTTCTTGATTGTCACACAACCAAGTTTTGATTAAATCTAGATTTACTAGACCATTGGATTTACTATACACCAATCAAAATGGATTGGATTTGTAAGCCATGGATGAAGAGGTTAGGGACTCACAAGTGATTAGGGCCAAACTTAATATTTGGGAAAATCCCACATAGATTTTCTATTCTCCCTAATCTCATCCTCAAATGGGACTCACAAGTGGATCATATAAAAAGTTTTTACGGTAGGTGCGTGAGAACAGTTCTCACATAATCAAACCCATATTATATATATGAATATTGTCTACACATATATATAGCATTTATCCTTCGCACTATGGTGACGGGCATTTCCATATTTGGGCATATCAGTGTGCATATCAGTGTGCATTGATATGTCAAAATATGAAAGTGTCTTTCACTATAGCATGGGGGATGGATGCATACTAGCACTTCCATACATATATATATATGGAAAAGTTCTTCTAACCTTGAGTTTTTATAAGAAATTTAGTAAGTCCGAGCTCTTGCGGCCTACCTAACCAAATACATTACCTCCTAAATTCCACACGTCTACCAATTTTTTTCTCAAATCAGAATTTACTAAATTTATTAGATCAACTGTGCACCGATCCGAAGGGATCATTTACGATTAAACTTTTGGGGCCTAAATGAATATAAACCAAACTAAGGGGTTAGGACCCGGGGTTGAGCAAGATATTATTTCAATTGGAGTAAGGTGCATCTAATGTTAATAGATAATGTGTAAATATGTGATTGAAAAAGAAAATGAAGGAAAAAAAATTGAGCATTGAAGGATATGTTTTCCAACGGACCAATCTGTTCGTGGGACTTACTTTACTGGTCTGAAGCTTTGGCCAGTGATTTTAGCATGGGCCCCACTTTGCCCAAAAATCATATGGGCCTTACCACCTCTGAATTTATATGGTAACAACATAGAGTGAAAATATTAAGCTACTTGGTCTTAGTGGAACTCATTTGACCATAAATTCCTATGCAGTGTAATGCACACAAACAATCCATTTGTCTAGGTATGTAAATGATGCACCTTTATAGTGAGTCTGGAAGAATAAATTTATTTGCATTCATTTTATGTGTATGCAATATAAGTAGGATATGAAAATAGTGTACAAATAAGACCTCATTTCACCTCTCGTTTATGTACATATATATATATATATATAAGAAGGTGATAAATAGTTACATGTGTAAATGAAGAGAAGTAGTAGTGCAAATTACAAATTACGATTGGATCGCTGGCCTGGAAAGGTCGTGGGTTTGAACCCCTTTTTTACACTTATTTTTTCCAGTTGTGTGTTCGAAAATGGTAATCCAAGTAGTTTGCCTTATTTATTGGTGCAATAAATCCTAAAGTGTTTAATTTTATATCTTAAATTTTCATAGTTTTTTTAAAGAAAATTCTGAGAAAATTAAACATATTCCAATTATAGAATTTTTTTCACAAAAAAACATCAAACATCTGATAAAATTTTAAACGAGGTGCCAACGTTGGTTCTTGAAATTGAATTTAAGATAATTTTCATCACAACCTTATGAACCTTAATTCATTTGTTGTAATAAGCCATTTTATCAACTGAGCTCGCATCTATTGGTGCATTTGTTTTAGGCTCATCCAAAGCCATATCAAGGTCTAAGAAAGTGATAGCTAACAATAACATCTCTAACCATTCAATAAAGTTTGATCAATCTAGCATTGAAATACTCTCTAAGGTTGAAAATAATGCCATAGAATTGAAAACCGAGAAATAAACAAATATCATTAAGTAATGTAATGCTTTGAATTTAACGATGTAATTAACTAAAATTTAAAAGTGATATATACATCATTGTCGAACCGCCTTTAGGTTGGAAAAACAATAAGTAAATATATTATTTTTTTTTCAATTAATATGACCAAAATAATAATATGTGATGTGATCATATAAAATATACCTTTGGGCATAAATAAAGCAAAAACAACCCAAATTTAAATTACGGGCAATCATGCTTTTGTATATGATTGAACTATTTCTTTAATAAAAATTGCAATTTTAAGTGTTGTCATGTTTACAAAAAAAATATAATTTGTGATATCTCTTAGTTCAATTTAGATAATCACATAAATATTCATAATTTAGTCACTTTGACGACTACCAAGTTTTTAAAAAAAGAATTTATTGATTTTTCTAAATTGATAATAATGGTGATCATCAGTCAAAGTCATTTTTAAAATTAATTTTTTAATTTCATAAAATATATGTTTTTTCCTCTTCTATCTAGAATTGGGACCGACAGTAAAAGCCGATTCATTATAGATGGGAATATACAAATAGCTACATCAACATTGAGTCAGTCGGGAAAAAAAAAACTTTGATGGTGATGATAATTAATGATATAGCATCAAAGAATTTAATTTTATAGATTTTTAGAAACTCATGAGAAAGTCCAAACATCCAAACCAGTTGGATGTACCTGCTTAGAAAATGTTTGGCAGACAAGCTGATGTGTCATGGTCAAGGGTTACCTTTGAAAATTAACATTGTTTAGCTATGGTCATAACTCACAAGGGCAGTTTATCAAGGTCTCAAAAGTCAGGGAATAATAGTATGAATCATGGGAAAAAGGTAGCCTGAGGCCGGAGGGGTTTCACTTTCCATTTTCCAGTCAATTCCTTATCCGTGTCAGCAACGCTGTAACTAAAATTTTCAAAATTGCTCCATGGACACAGACCACAAGACAACGCGCCCCACATCCACTAGTTTGGCAGGTGCAGTAAGCGACACGTGCAATTTCTTCTCCATGGTACATTGATCAGGTCAATCACAGGCCTGACGTCTTGCATCCGTTGTATCTGACTAGACTGCAAGTGGTGGGCCCCACCTTAATGGTGATGGCCATAGACTGAGTTGGGTAAAAACCCAATACTGGTCCAAAAGCAGGGGCAGCTGGTGTGGGGTCTACCTTTGATACTATCAATTACATTTCTGATTCAATCTAAAGCAAATGTGGGCTAGTTCATAGGTAGAAGTGTGAGGGGATGGGCAAGACGCAAGTGATCTGTTTCTACAGTGATCGGGACTTGGGGAAGTACGCATTCCAATAGACAATGGCCCATGTATTGAGAGCTGACGGCAACAAAGTAGAAGCAAGAATTTTTTTGTTTTTTAAATGCAAGGTTTTGGTAGCAAGAAGTAATGGAAACTAGTGTTGGATTTATATCTTGTATTTCGATTTAGTTGGATGGGTACACTAGGTTAGTCAGTGACCTATTGAAGGTCAAAAGTATTTTGATAATTGTGCAGGATCTTTCTTTGTGGCCAAGAAAGCAGAGATTATATATTGGCCCATATATTGAGAGCTGACAGCAATAAAATAGAAGTAAGAATTTTCTTGTTTTTTAAACTCAGGGTTTTGGTAACATGAGGCGATGGAAACTAGTGTTGGGTTTATATCTTGTATTCCGGTTTAGCTGGATGGGTACACTGAGTTAGCCAGTGACCTATTTAAGTTCAAGGGTATTTTGGTAATTGTACATGAGCTTTTTTTGGTAAAGAAGAAAGCGAAGATTATATATGTATATAGTCTGTACCCCTAGATCTTGCTGTTGAAGAAAGGTGAGAGTTTTCTTGCCCTTGGTGTTCCCACACCACATAGGAGAGACAATGTGAGAGACTGAGAGTCTCTGTATGCTTTACTTGTCATAGTAAAGACGATCGTCTCTGTGCCGTGAATGTAGCCGTGTTTGAGTAAACCACATAAATCTTTGTGTCTTTTCTTGTATGTGGTTGCTTCTTTGTTGATCTTGAAATTTTAGTATATGCACAGCATGTGATGCTTAAAGTCACAACAAGTGGTATCAAAGCAGAAATCAATCTTGCTACACTGTGACAGTCAGAGTGCAATATGCCTATCAAAGAATCAAGTATATCATGCAAGGACAAAACACATAGCCGTTTTCTATCACAGAATTCAAGATTGGGTTGCTACATATGAGATTTCCATTCAGAAGATTTACACAGATGATAATTCAGCTGACATGCTTAACCAGCTAGTTACTACAGAAAAGTTCAAGCATTGCTTGGACTTGCTCAATCTCTCATCTTGTTAAATAGTAAATGTGTACCTCATCTCCATTGGGGTCCATCATGGTGAGATGTGGTTCCCACAAGATATATGTGTTATAAACACATTTTAACAATTCTTCAAATGGTCAAACATTTTTCGTCAAGGTGGAGATTGTTGGGTATGGCTCAAATGGTCCTTATTGGGCCTATAACTAAGGGCCCAGTTAATTAGGGCTAATCTTTCATATTCTTTTACAATGTATTCTTTTGTAACTAAGCAAGATAGCAACAGGAAGAAGGGAACACAGAGAGAACTTTGTAAGCGGTGAGAGAGAGGTTTTTTGATAATGAAATCTTTGTGTCCGTGAATGTAGGTAATCTGGTCAAACCACGTAAATTCTTGTGTTTTCTGTAGGTGATTGTTTGTTATTCTTCTTGTGTGGTACTTGATTGCATGTGCTTGGCCTAAATCCAGATCTTACAAGTAGGACATGTGAGAAAATACAAGTGCAATTTATACATGTGAATTGATTGGAATTCTGTATATATATATACACACAATTAAAATATCAATGAGGTCAAAAAGTAACTTATATGTTACCCATGCTTAAAGTGTTTGAGCAGTAGACTTAAAATATTCCAGTAGTAAGGAAGTCATGGACTGACTTGAGGTTCCTAGTTCGAACTTCTATAAGAACTTATCCGATACATTTGACTTTGTGAGTGGTTGTATGTATTTAGATTTTTTTCAATGGTCAATTATAAGGAGGTCGATGGATTCCTTCGTTACCAAAAAAAAAAAAAAAAAAAAAAAAAAACTCATATAAGTAAGGAGGAGGAGGGAGGTAGGTTTGAAATGTAGCCTCCCAATGACTTTAGCCATTCTCGAGTAAAAAGTACGCTCGAACGCATTTTCATGAATTGGGAGATGAAAAGGTCTACTTACTTGCATATAAGGAGGGACAAATTTTTTTATGTAAGTTCCCACGTTACCCAAAAAAGAAAAAAAAAAAGTTAACTCGAGGTAAGTATGAAATGTAGCCTCCCAATGACTTCAGCTATTCTCAAGTAGAAAGTACACTCAGATGCATTTTCATCAATGGGTAGATGAAAAGGTCTACTTGCTTGTGTGTAAGGAAGAACAAATTCTTTTAGCTTTATATGATTATCTTAGTCCTTGATTAACAACTTTATAATTAATAGTTTTTTTTTATGACTCAGTATATCTCTTGCTAGTTTAGCTTTTGAATATTTGGTTTTTGGCCCAATGGTAACCCGATTTTAAAAGTAAGGACTATTCCCTAGGAAGTATATATATGACCGTATATATAATACCTAGATAACACAAGGGGCGGGAATCGAACTTGAGACCTTGAAGAGCAAACCTACGATTCAAACCAAGTGAGTCACCGCCTTGACAATAATTAGTAGCATCTTAGGCATAAATTTTTATTATATTCAATTCAATGATGAGTAAATGTACAATGAGTCTAAAATTGGGTACATTGGCAAATTTTGGGATGACCACTACATCAAAATTGGCCATAAAATGATGGCTCAAACCTCATCTAATCGGGTCAATTACATTTAACCATACCCAACCGGTAAAATCTTGGCCATCCAATCCTTTTCAAATATTAAGTTTGTAACTGCTTAAGTTGAGTGCAGACTTGAAGTCCAACATTAGCTTGCTCAGCTTATGTCTACGAGTGTCTTCCTAGGGTATGCTCAACTCTAAAATAAGACTAATAAAATTGTGGCCCGACATTGGGCCATTGTTTTCTCTATCCCAATTTTTAACCTTTAATTATTTTTCTTGTAAATACTCATACACCCACAGACACTGAGATCAACCTTTAAAAATAAAAAAATAAAAAAAAACAAATTAACACTATATACTTGGAATTTACATTTAGTTTATTTGGAAGGGAGGAGTCTCATCATTGAGCTACTAGTGAATTGCGATCATATTTTCGATCTCTGCTCCAAATATCATTCCTAACTAATGCTTTCATTTTTGACGTGGGCCATTGATGGCTTTATAGAGCGTGGACCTTGCATCCTATATCTATAAAATTAGTGGATGATACCAATCCAAGAAAGGAATGTGATACTTTCCTTCAATTGCCAATTAAGGCTCCCCATGAGATATTTTGGGAGTTTTTTCTCTAAAAAGAATATCTAAATCAATACAAAAGAGGAGATTCCTTCCAAAACAGAGAAAATCTGGAATGTGAAAGACATGAAAATAAGAATAATGCTAAAACAATTCTTTTTAATAACCTAAAAAAATAAATATTTCAACACGGAGCACTTGGGTCCCACTACATTATATATATTTTATTTTAATGATAGAGTTAGTGTCACTCTGCATAAAAATTTCATATGGGTAATGAATATCACTATGTATCTCATCTTAATCAATACAAATCCCAGGAAAGCGTCCCATCTCTACATTGCTACATTAGTATTCTTCATACTCGGGCTTAAGCTGGTATGAAAGAAAGAGAAAACGAGAGAAGGAAGAGGAACCCCAAATGATTTAGAAAAATAAACGAAGGCAAAGTCAACGGCCGCAGAGCTGCATTCCAAGATCGAAATGTCCCCATTGAATGGTAGTAGCTTCATAATAAAGTCGACCGACTACCATTTACTTTCTTTGTCTACCTGACACGGCGTCATCAACCTACAAAGGCCTCCAACACCAAACGCCTTTTCATTTCCTCTCTCTCTCTCTTTCTCTCTCTCTCTCTCTCTCTCTTCTTTTTACGGTTTCCTTCTCGACGGGTAACTAATCTTCTCAAGTCTCTTCAATTCACGATTTTGTGTGATTCCTGGGCTTGTATGCTGATGGGGCTGTTAATTTGAGCCCACTTGTTATTGGGTTGCTGGATCTAGTCGGCCTCTCTTTTTTGTGGAAATCGAGAAATGGGTTGTTTTAGTTTTGCTGTTTTGATGGTCTTTAGTTGTTAATGGTTGCTGGGGTGATGTCTGTTGAGTTGAATTTTGATAATTGGGTTTGGTGAGTGTGAGTCACAGTCGTAGGGATAATTATATTTATTTCTTTTTCTTTTTTCTGATTTGGTTCTCTGGGCCAATTGGCTGTGGGCGGTGCTGTTTTAATGCTATGGCTTGTGATTTTATTAAGTTCGTTTGGGTGTTTTGATCCATGAAAGAAGATGATGTTTTTATGGTTTTGATGGCCTTTCGTGTTCGATTGTACATGGGAGCTGTCCTTTTTTTTTTTATTGTTTATTTATCTCTAAAAACATCAGTTGGGTGACCACAAGCTACAGTGGTTTGGTGGGTATTTATTTATTTTTATTTGTTTTAATTTTTTTGTCATTCATTCATGTTGAATTTGTTACTAGAGTGGAGTTTGATGCGTTGAGTTATGAATATCTGGGTTGCCTCTTGAGTCTTGATCGTTTGGCAATAAGAGGTAAGAAATAAAAAAAGCAAAAAAAAAAAAAAAAAATGAAAGGGAAAGAGAGAGGGAAATCAGAGGTATGTGTTAATCCCAGTTTTTAAATGTAGAAAGGGTACTTCTCCTGTTGGCTTGCTTTTTTGTTAATGATTAATGTTGTGAATTTTATATATGTTGGGTTCCTTTTGATGGGTGTGACGAACGAGAGCGGAAACATTGGGACCATGTCGTTTGTGGATTAGTTGTAGATTGCTGGTGAGGTGAAGTATAATCCCTTGAGAGCATATTTGATTGAAACTTGAGTTCATTTTTATTTATATTTATTTGAAGTTTTTTTTTTTTTAGTTTTGGTTCTCCTTGTTCAATTGCTTTTGATTGCAAACTTTTATGGATCCCCGTTTGAGTTTCGGAAGCTCCTTTTGATGGTTTGACGAGGTTTTCATCCCAGTGGGTTGAAAACTGCAACGACGCTGAAATTGCATAGAACCCATTGGCTTTATTAATCACTTGTCAGTGCATGGTGCTACAGCCCTTTATTTAAGATGTGCTTATTTTGACTGATATTAGGACTTTAAAAAACCAGATTCATCTATGAAGTATGTTTTGTTTGTTTCTTTTTTTTTTTTTTTGGCTTTTTTCTTGCATGAAACATGTTTTTTCATTTTATTATTATGGTTATCAGTATTACTATTATTAGTTTATTACTTCTTATTATTGGCTTGTGGAGGTAGTTCATTTGAAACATTTTTTCTTTACAAGAGGTTTTTGTGCATTTTAAGGTTTGTCAGTTGAAGTAAGGAGTATGGCTACTGCCACTGCGTGCATCGAAAGGGCAACAAGTGACAAGCTTGTTAGTCCAGATTGGGCAACTAATATGGAGATCTGTGACATTATTAACATTGACCCAGGGTATGATTTTCAAAGTCACCTCATCTCTTTTAAGTTTTTGCAGTCAATGCTATATATGTAAGAAAGAAATGACCCTAGACTGCTGCTAGTATGGTGCTGATGGCAGCTAATCACTGATTTAACCCATGTGAGCTTGCCTTTTATTGATCAAATTTGCTCATATCAATTGCCATTTTCTGTATTCAAATCTGCTCATATCAAATGCCATTGTTTGTATTCAGTATTTGAGCAAATTTCAGTTCACTTGCAATGATATGCATTGCTGGATTGAGCATTTTATGAAATGTAACTTTATATTTCATACATGATCAATCCAATGGCTCATATCACTCTCAGTGAAATAAAATTTGAGACATCTTGGATGTTAAATTTCCTTAACTAACCATTTCTACCAAAACTACTGCGTGTTAGTAGTGGCATTAGAAATACTTTTTAATATTCCCCCTCGGTTGGAGCCTACTCCTCAACACTCTCCCTGATGTGCAAC
Source organism: Sextonia rubra (assembly GCA_037013555.1). Lineage (NCBI taxonomy): Eukaryota > Viridiplantae > Streptophyta > Magnoliopsida > Laurales > Lauraceae > Sextonia > Sextonia rubra. The sequence continues at coordinate 54,531,203 of JASUAD010000013.1, read as the reverse complement.
CTGGTCGGCACACTTTTGGTGACATGTATTTTTTTAGTGCCAAGTCTTCCCTCATAGGATTTGAACTCGTGACTGGTTGGCTTCGATACCATATTAAATTTCATTAGCGATCCATTCCTATCAAAGCCGCAAGGTGTTAGTAGAAGCGGTAGAAATACTTTTCAATATTGGAAATATTGGGAATCATGCAATATATGTGAATTAGACCACACAAAGGGGGGCTCCACGCATCAAGGTTTAAGCTGTTGTTAGCCCTCTACCAAGGACAACTTGAATGTTTCTCTATATAATATGCTTGGACACCTTTTTATTTTATTTTATTATTGATAAGAGGAAAAATCTATATATGGTCTTTTTATCGATTTGGAAAAAGCCTATGATAGGGTATCGAGGAATTTAATTTGGTGGGTCTTAAAGAAAAGGAATGTCCCCAGAGGTTACATTGAAAATTTTAAGGATATGTATGAAAGAGCAATAACAAATGCGAGAACTAAATGTGGAGAAACAGGCGGATTTCCTGTGACTATAGGTTTACATTAGGGATCAACCTTGAGCCCTTATCTCTTTGCATTAATTATGGATGAGTTAACTATGCATATTCAAGAACAAGTGCCATGGTGTATGTTGTTTGTAGATTATATAGTATTGGTGGATGAATTAAGAGAGGGTGTAAATGCAAAGCTTGAGAGATGGCGGGGGACATTAGAATCTAGAGGCTTTAAAATAAGTCGTACAAAGACATAATATATGGATTGCAACTTCAGTGGACATATACAAAGTGTTGAAACTACTGTTAAAATTGAAACCCATGATATACCACGTAAAGATTCTTTTTGGTACTTAGACTCGATGATTAGTAAGGATTGAGAGATTGACGAAGATGTGGAGTATAGGATAAGAGCTGGATGGATGAAGTGGAGACTAGCTTCGGGAGTGCTTTGTGACAGATGAATGCCAACGAAATTGAAGGAAAAATTTTACAGGACAGTGGTTAGACCAGCTATGACATATGGAGCAGAATGTTGGCCAATTAAGAAGACATATTCATAAGATGGATGTAGTGGAAATGAGAATGCTTAGGTTGATGTGTGGTAAAACTAGAAAAGATAAAATTAGAAATGAGTGCTTTCGAGAACATTTAGGGGTAACACCAATAGGAGATAAGATTAGAGAAACTCGTTTAAGATGGTTTGGACATGTTGAGCGTAGGGCAGTAATGGCATCGGTGAGAAAAAGTTTGGATATACAGGTGGAGGGTCCATCAAGAGGTAAGGGTAGGCAGAAGAAAACATGGATGGAAATCATTAATTCTGATTTGAAAAAGTTTCACTTATCGAAAGATTCAGTTCAAAATAGAACGGAATGGAGAAATATAATTCATGTAGCCGACCTCAATATGGTTGGAATAAGGCTTTGATGATGATGATGATTGATAAGATAGCATATTTTCTATCCCATAGAGATGCTTTTGTTGTAGGAATTCTTACTATTTAAACTATTTCCAGGGAGTCTATAAGAACCCGAAGGTATCTTATTATGCTGCCATGTCACCATCTCACTAATTTTTGACACCCCTACTTGGGCTCCTGCATATCCTCCTAGGCACCCAGTGGACATGTCCTTACCCTACGTGGCCAATTTTATCTTCAAATTTGATGTTCAGTTTGCATGAACTTTTCTGCCTGTAAACTGTTAGGCATGCACAAACGGATTACAATAGCTCATTGGAAAAATGAACTGCCTTCTCGAGCTAAGCTGTCTATTTTAACCCTTCATTTTCTCTCTTTTCTGTGTTAGGTAGATTCTGTTTTGTTAATTCTAGTTCATTGTTCTTCAGGAAAAAATTATCTGAGCTCCTGAATGGCGGTGGGCTGAATGCAGCCTAAATCAAGTCTTGCCACATTCTTAAACTGGTTCTTTCTTTTAGGTAGCATTGTCAAAAAAGGGTTTTGCAAGTTTGCTTGAGTTCATGGGTAACTGGATCTTTTGCGAATCATTGCCCTTGTGGCTTAGCCAAGCAACCTCCAAGTTCACTAGTCACCAGGCCACCTTGGGTTGCCAAAATATCTGACTTATGAATGCGACTTGGTCAGTTATGCATAGGCATGGATCTTCTTTAGCTCTTGATTGCATGATGTTGAATCACTAATCAATCATCATCATCGTCATCATCATCAAAGCTTTATCCCAACCATGTTGGGGTCGGTTATATGAATTCTGTATCTCCATTCCGTTCTATTTTGAGCCAAATCTTTAGATAAGTTAAATTTCTTCAAATCAGATTCAATGACCTCCATCAGTGTTTTCTTCGGCCTGCCCTTACCTCTTAGTGGGTCATCCACCTGTATAGCCAAACATTTTCTGACCGGTACCATTACTGGCCTACGCTCAACATGCCCAAACTAGCTTAAATGGATTTCTCTAATCTTATTTGCTATTGGTGCTATCCGTAAATGCTCTCGAAAGCGCTCATTTCTAATTTTATCCGTCTTAGTTTTACCACACATACACCTAAGCATTCTCATATCCGCTATTTCCATGAATCACTAATCAGCGCAAAGAGAAAATGCCTGATCACTGCTTTTTTCAATTTTTTTTTTGAACATTTTATAGTTAAAAAAGTATCGAAATGAGAAGAAATGGGTTTTTGACTTGCTGTTTGGTATGACCTTAAATGCCTTAGTTTTCAACTTGATATCTTGTTGATCATTCTCTATAAAATGTCTTTTTCATTTTTCCTGTTTTTAATTTCTTTGAATTAGTTGTACATGTTTGTTTTCATTTTTTTTCATGAACTTATTCTTTAGAATAAGTTGCATAATTGTGTTGTTGTGGTTGGTTGTTTCTTATCTTATTCTTGCCATCTTTTTTACTATTTATATATCTATCGAGAGTGCAGGCAAGTGAAGGATGCTATGAAGTCACTGAAGAAGCGTCTTGGAAGTAAAAATCCCAAAATACAACTTCTAGCTCTCCTTGTGAGTATTTGCCAGATCGTTCTACTTAACTTTACTGATACCTTAGTTAATATTTTTTCCAACTTTTATGCCGGACTATAAAATTTTTCCTGTATCACAAAAGTATGCTTACGTTGCTGCTGTGTCAAGGAGTAAATGTTTTACGGATTGTTCAAGAGAGAGCATTCTGTAGTAGGGTTTCTCGAATTATGACAAAAGGCACCCTGCACTCTTTCCTTTATAAAGTGACGACAACCACTAGAAAGAGAGGGAATAGAAAAAGGAGAACTTGGAGAGAAAGGGGGGCATGTGTTATTAGTATTAATTTTTCAACATACAGGAAATCCTTTTATTCAAAATTTACAATTTGCATAAATCTCTCCAACTTACATATTTGCCAGATACCCCTGCAGTTAAATATGATATTAAATCACCAAAATTAAGCTGCTACAATACATCAAGTCAGTCACTCTGATGTGGAAAAAACTATTCACACATGTTGAGCATCTCATTCTAAGGAGGTTAGGTTGACTAGTACTCTTGTAAAGGTTATACTGTTGTGCCTCTCTGCAAGCATGTCTTTAGTACTAAGGAAGTTGTCAGTGCATAGACATGAAACATACTCTTAGTATATTTCTAAAATGATATGGGCATCGAAGGAGGATTTCATATTTTATGTTGTGGATTAAACACTAGAGTTATTTTCAAAGACCACTAAATCTATTCTTATCTTGTTTTTTCCATATGTGGTGACAAACTTTTTCCATATGTGGCGTTGTTTCTCAACAATGAAACTATGGCATTTCTTTCTTTGGTTCCATTTCTTGAGAGAAGAAAACCACAGTGTCGATTTTTTGTTTTGTTTTGTTTTTATTTTTTGCGGGAAAGATGGGATGTAATTAAGAAAAAAACATGAGTACATTAGATCCATACATATGGGATGTAATTAAGAACAAAACATGAGTACATTAGATCCATACATATGCAGTGTTGTTCGTCAACAATGAAATTATGGTATTTCTTTCTTTGTCTTCTGTTCTCTGTGGTGGGCAGTGCGGTTCACTTGACTGTTGCAGCACAGTCCACTTGATTCTTGTTCTCTTCTTGCTAGTGCAATAAACTTTTTACTGTTATTATTTCAAAGAAAAAAGAAAAAGAAAACAAAAAGAATTTTGTCTACAGGTCTTTCTAGGAACCACTGGTACTGTGGCTTGTGTATTTTTTCAATATTCAAAGTTCAAACAGTGTTTTAATATTTGAACTTGGACTCAGTGGGAAATGCTTTTGACTTGAGTTACCTGGCCAAGTCATGTAGAGTCACAATGCTAATGATGGGTTCTCTACTTACAAATGTTTTTTGTGGGCAATATTAACACAGGTGTTAGAGACTCTCAGCAAAAATTGTGGGGACAACGTGCATCTGCAGATCATTGAACGCAATATCTTGCTTGAATTGGTGAAGATTGTGAAGAAAAAGGTCATTTGATTTCTTCATGCTTTGATCAATAGTTCTATATTAAAGATACACCTTACTCTGTTGTTTTCATGGTACACTGGCTGCCCATTCATGTTTGTTACACAATATTTTCACATCATATAAATTTTCTGTGCCTTTGGGTATTTCAATGTTCCAACTTCCAGTGTTGATTTGTTCAATTTTCAACTCTGCAGCCAGACTTAAATGTCAGGGAAAAGATACTAATTCTCATAGATACATGGCAAGACGCTTTTGGGGGGCCAGGAGGGAAATATCCCCAATACTATGCTGCATATAATGAACTAAAGGTATAAAATTTGACTCCTATTCAATGTTTTCACGTACCTTGTTCTTTTCGTGATTTACCTTTGTTACTAAAAAAAAAGGCAGCAGCTTGTTCATGCATATTCCTTAGCTTTTATGAGATGTGCACTTAGTATCTTCATTTTGTAATTTTGGAAGTCCTTCTGTTCATTTTGTGGGATATTATGGTCTTCTAGGCAAACTCATTTACTGTTTTCTCACCATAATCCATCAAACCTTTAGACTGAAATGATCTGTTCTTGTTGGCGATTTACAGTCTGCTGGAGTAGAATTCCCACCACGAGCAGAGAATGCCGTGCCCTTGTTTACACCACCTCAAACACAGCCCATAACTTCCCCTTCTGATGTTTCAATATATGATATTGCTGCTGTCGAAGCATCTCTTCAGTCTGATGCTTCTGAACTCAGGTATTTTATGCACAGCAACCTGTATTCATTTTTATTTAGTACCACCTTGTGCTCACAGTCTATGCACAAAACTGTTGAATTTTCTTGTTTGGTTTCCTTTGTAGTGTTATGTGGTCTGCTGTTGTTTGCAAAATTCTACCAAATTTAGTGATAGCTTCCGCTTATTATTAATCTTGCTGCCATTATCTCATTAACTCCAGAGATGACATGTTTCCTATGTAATGGAGCATTAGGAGTTGATGCATGCATTAAAAAAGGTATACACTGGCTGTAATATTTGAGAGGATATGGTACAGGTACATAAACACAACTAGTAATCTGTAGATGTTTAATTTGCTGAAGGATATTAGTCTCACTGAACTGAACCTCGTATTGAAGTAGCACTTGACCTATTTTGCATTGCAAGGAAGAGGTTATAGCAGATAACACTATGCTCAATTTGTTGGACATTTAGCTTTTCAAACCTAATTGGTCTTTTCAAACCTAATCAGTAACAAACCCACCCCACACACCACCCCCACAACACAGAGCCAACCATGCTTTCTATTAATTATTTCTCACAGAGCTTTTTGGCTAGGATCTCATGTTGGTGTCTGCCTTTCTTATGTTAATGGTTGCAGAGGACTCACTTGGACCCTGTTTGGCCTAGGGTCAAGTCTAGATGGGAAATAGGGCCTTCTTTGTCCATTTACCCTTAGAATTAGCTGATTCATTCAAACTTGGTGATATAATTTGGTCTGTGAACTTGTTTCTGGCAAAACGAAATCCAATGAAATGAAGACATGTTTCTTCAAGAAGGCTTCAAGATTCATTTTGCTTCCTTTTCTTTGCTTTCTTTCTTTCTTTCTCTCAGCAACTTGTCAATGAGAGATTGGAAGTGAAGTGGTATAACTTTGAAATGGTGGTGCGCTTGGCATTGGTAATCTGTGACAGAGGAATATTGCTGCCCTTAAGCTAGTGGCTTTTGTGTTTTTGGATAGAACAATATCTTCCATCAAGAGAAGTGATTTGAAACAAAATATGGGAAGATGGAAATGAATGGTGTAATAAAGATGTGACAGACTGTAAGAAGAAGACCATGGATACTATTGATATGGTTTTACAAAGATGTAGCTCATTGTATGGAAAACATCCATGGATATTATTGGAGAATGTGCTGATGACTATAAGAAGCACATCCTTGAATGTGGGTGATGGTGCACATACAAACTTTTGGCAGGATACTGTGCCCGACATTGCCCCCTCAAAAATCTTATTATTAACAATCTTCTATATTAGGGCCCATTTGCTTACATGTTTAGGGATGCTCACGAGCTGGGCCAGACTTGGGCCTAGCCCACTTTTGTCCAGGTTTGGATATTAGGTTCTAGTATTTGGACTGGGCCTGGATCTAAAATTTGGGCCTGCTAATATTTAACCTGGCTTGGATTAAGATTAGAAAGCTGGGGCCTGGCCCAGCCCGGTCAGTATGAGTTATTCTTGCAGTTAGTGATTGATTTTATAAATGCTCCCAATCAAGCTAATTTGCCAAAAGCCCTTTGAGTACTTCGTGCCTATCATTCTAGTGATAAGGGTGACAAAAGAAGCACCCAAGTTTTTTGAAAGCTTACCTCTCAAATGAAACTCTTGCATGACAGCCATGACATCTTCCTTCGAATCAGCCCAAAATCTTTGGAAGAAAGCATTTGGAAAACCCTCAAGACCCAGAACTTTATCACCCCCACAAATGAAAAACTGTCTTTTCAGCCTTCTTCCTCAAACTCATTTTCTAGCCAGGAGGTTTTGTCCACCCCACTGGAATAAAAAATGCAGGTTCTGTAAGGAAGGTCTAACCCAATCCTCTTTATCAGTAGAGAGAGTAAAAATACAATACAATATTCCTAGTAATATCTTCACGATAAACCAGCAGACTATTATGATCAAGTCAAGTGCTTTCCCCTTTGCCTAGCAGAGGCCATGCCATGAAAGAGCTTAGTGTTTCTGTCCCACTTTCTATGGCAGGATCTTTGCTTCCACTTGATTTCCAAATGATTTTAGTTGCATTGAGGACAACAATGGATGTTAATACACAACATTGCAATCCAGTTGCCAATAAGTTCCACACCAAAGTGAAGCTGTGAGAGGGCAAGTATGGATGATGTCCATCAATCTTAAAGTGCAAGAATATGTTATTGGTTGGAAGAGTCCATTAAGTTGTGCTTCTGATTAACGTATCATTTTGTTGCCTTGTATGCATTAGTAGTACCTGAATCATACTGAATGCAAAATTTATGTGACTCTCTCTCTCTCTCTCTCTCTCTCTCTCTGCTCCAAAGGTTGGCCCATCAGCACCACAATAGGGTATGCTTGGTACTTAATTATTATTTAAAAGTTTTTTCTCCGTCCTAATGAAAGGCTTAAGAGCTCTTCTGTTCTTCTGTGGCTCCTTTAAAAAAAACTGCTGTTGACTTGGAAGCATTTCAGTTTTTTTCTGTCATTTTTCATTTTTGGGTGGCGTATTTCTGATTTCACTGTGATTGTCTTAGCCCTGATTTTCTCTAATGCAGCTTGGTAGAGATGCAAAGTGTTAGGGGAATTGTGAATGTGTTGATGGAAATGCTTAGTGCTTTGGATCCTCACAGTCCTGAGGTGATTTATTTTCTTATTGCTTTGAACATGTGCATCATATCCAATGTGGTTACGTCTTCTTTGAAATGTCCCTTTTGTTATTGCTTTTCCTCATTCTGTCTCATTTGTTATTCCTTAGTACTTGTCGTGACTTGGGCCCAAGAATTGGGGAATTAGGGTGGATCCCAAGGGGCGGCATATGTAACCCGTGGCAATCCATGCCATCTTAAGACACGTGAGAATTGCCATAAGGGTGATTCCACAAGAACGTGTGAGGAATGACCAAAAACATGTATCAATTATTTTTAAAACGAAGTGGGAACTTGTGAAGTACACCTGTAATCATTATAGACATTAATTACACTTATACTTTCAAATAAAAGAAATATCTGAATTAAAACCCTTCCACGTATATATGTATTCCTGTGATAAAGTCCTTGTGTACAAAAGTACTATACTTATACTGACAGGATGCATGTACTAGTGTAGAATACTATTAGTACATGTACATGATGAACAGAAGTCATGTAAACACATATACAAATCCAAAAATACATGTCCATCAATAAATGACTCCAAAACAACTTGATAATGATGGCATGATCTAAACACAAGCCAAAACATGGCTACATCCTTAGTAAACCCAAAAAAACCCCTGTGACATGCTACATAGGATGACTAGTAGAGGATATCATCCTCATTCCACTCATTTACTCCTTGAGGTATTGTTGTGGTTTCCTTCAGGGACGCGTAGACCAAGGATGAAAATAACTGTTGCCCACTGCCAAAATGTCACGTACCGTCATAGCAGTGTAATTTGAAAAGTCTTCAAAAAACCCGAAAAAGTTTCAGAAAATCCAGAATATTGGAAAATGATGGAATATATATTTGTTTTGCAAAAGTAACTAGTATATGGGTAGTAGGTGGCGGTCCCCTAATTGCATAAGGGTCTTGTATCGCTATATTAATAGAAAAGAATATGAATGATCAATGTTTTTTATATGGATTCATGTTGTTTAGTTATACCAACTTAGATATTAACTTAAGGCGTATAAGACAAATGTCATAAACAAATTTCATCAAGATTCATTTATAAATGAAAGATAAACTATGTTCAAACTTCATAGAAAAACAATCTACTTAAAGAGCAAAGACTTTTTAATGGGATTGATCTACGTTTTTCATAGATCTAAGGTTTAGGGACTATTTTCAACCCATTTGATTGGGTTTACTTTTGTAAATTTTTTTTTCAAAAAATACAAAAATCCGAAAATAAAAAACAAAAGAAAAGAAAAGAAAAACATAATAATATGTGGCATTGATCTATGGGAAACATAGATTTAACAGTAGGAACTATTTTCAACTCATTTTATTGGTTGTCCATGAATAAAATAGATTTTTTTTCAAATAATAAAATAATCCAAAAAAAAATTAAAAAAATGAAGAAAGTGAAAAAAAGAGGGCCTCGATCAAAGGGGAACATGGATCTAACAATAGCAACTCATTTTCAAGTGATTCATGGAAGAAAAGAAAGAAATAAACTCAAAGTAGAAAAAAAAAAGCACAAAAAACTGACCTTGAGTTGATATTTTTGAGTTGGATGCTTGAATTTTGAATACCACTTGAATGATGTTTGTATAAGTTGTATTTGATGTTTTTGTTTATGATTCTAGGGTTCTTTTGAGATGATTTGAAAAATGGTGGCAAGAAAATGAGTTTGGAGCAGTGAAAAGAGAAGAGAAAGTTACATCCACTTTATGGTTGCAAAAGTCGAGTAAAAATCCCATCCCGCAACCTAGGAGCAGTTACACTTTGTAGCGGCCCGTATCGGCTGCTATGCAAGCGTAGCGGCTGATGTGAGCGGTGTTTTTTTCCAAAAAGCGTAGCACCCATGGGCTCTATGGCTGATTTATTGGCATAACGGCCGATATTTACATCCATGGCGTAGACTGCCTGATCGGCAACGGGTTATCTACCTGTAACACTAAGGGTAACAATGTTAAACGTAATGGTTTAGCAAATATAAGTGCATATAAGACTAATATGTTGTATCAATTGAATTTAAGATATTGATTAAAGAGAGCATTTACAAACGTTAGGCATGTTGTGCATATGATTAAGCATAAATAAAGAGCCATAAATAGCATACAATAACATACTAGTTGGAATCCCCGGGGCTATCTTCTCTCTAGGGAGAGCATATGTCAAACGGTGGGAAATCACTAGTGGTCTGACAAAAGATTCATCTAGTTGCCCGAAGAGTGTCGACCAACTCCTCACATAACTATTACAATAGGTGACAGATTGGATAGCCTAATTTGGTCCCATCGAACCTCCTATGGGTACAAGCTAAGTGGTACCAACTCAATGTATCAAGACCGACTAATATTCATAACTTTCATACTTAACATACGTAGCGATCGTCTCATACTTATACAGAAAGAATATCCGTCTTAAGAATGTATACAATTCATATATTTAAGTTTGAACGGATTAATTGATAATTGAACAATGCATACTTGGATGAGCTAATTGTGCTCGAACCCTCTCAACCTTGATTATCCTTTCTTGGCTCACGGGCTCGCGCTTAGAAGAAGCTATGGTCTAGTCTTGCCTCAAGGCTCACCCAGGAAGAATGGATACATAATTTAATCATGTAAAGGGTAAGGTTTATCGTAACAATATGAATGCAATCATGTAAAGGGTAAGGTTTATCGTAACAATATGAATGCAATTGAATTGAGATGTTAACAAGAATATTTACTAGCCAACTTTAGTTAAGATAATCCGTGTTTCCTTAGTCATTCAATATGGTGTATTCATAAGACGTCCGGTGTCAATGTGCTACTGAAGTCTTAGTGTTACATTGTCAATACTGTGTATTTATAAGACGTCCGGTGCCTCAAGGCTCACTCAGGACGTAATGTCGGAAACTGACCGAAAAATCAAAAGGGAATGAATGATAGCTCTACACTCTTCCTTCTTAGTATTTATTTACCATAGGGCCAATTTACTTAGGGTAAAGGTACCAATTCTAAAGCCCTATAAGTCCTTTTGAATATACTTAAGGTCCTAAGGGTTAGGTTGACTTAAAGCATCTCTTTAAGGGCTTAGAAAAAGGCTTCCCAAATAATACCCAATTTGAAATAAAATAAATAAAATTTTGTCATAAAAAAGGGGTACCTGATCGATCGAATCCCTATTCGATCGATTGGATTCTCATCCAAAGGAATAATTCGATCGATCAGCCCTGAAGCCATTTGACTCTGAGCTGAGTTAGTTTGAAACTGTTTCTTCTCTTATCATTTTTGCATCCTTGAACCATTCCAACATTTTCAATTATTTCAAACACCATAATGCAACTCTTCTCTATCTCCATTCCTCAATTCCAATTCCATTCCCAAGGAACAACACAAATCCAATTATTAGCACATAATATAGACAGTTGAGCTGTAAAAAGAGTGTTAAACACAGGATTCTTTAAGAATCAACATATATAATTCACATGCAGAATTTATACAAACTTATAAGCCTTTAGGTTAGTGCCTTATCCAATTCGAGCTTCCCTTAGCTCAATGGAGAAGAAAGGACCCAGGTTATGCAAACCCTACGCATGCAAAATGCAGTAAGAGGATAAAGATAAGATGCATGCCACAGATTGTGCTCGCCATACCCAAATAAAGTTAGGAATTGTTGTAGACAAGGGGTTTTCACCTTATAGAGCTGTAGAGAAGAAGGGGGTGATGGAATTGAGAATTTCCAGAGAAGAAGACAAGCAAAGAGATGACGTGGAAGAAGATTCTCCACTCCAAAAGAGCATGCAAGACCTGTGGGGACTGGGTTGATGAGAAAGAGAACAAGGAAGGAGAGAAGAGGGTAGCAGTTCCAGCAGTAATAAGAGCAAATGAAGAAGGAATGATTGAATGGGTCTTGGGGTTATTTTAAATCTGATTTCCAAGAAATTACGAGCAAGTCCAACAGTTTGTTTATTTTACAGTTTGAGTCACTTGGACTCTAGTTGTGCCAAGATGGATCTGAATTGATTCAAGGCAAAAAAGATGACCCACATGTTGAAAGACTTATGATGCAATTAAAATGATACCAATATGATGTAAAACCATAAAAATCTAAATTACGAAAAAGTCCTTGACTACCTAAGTAAGGTTCGAACCTGACCCGACTACCTATCCATGACCCAAACCCAAGGGATTTGGATTAAATTAGCCCAATTAATTATTAATTAGAGTAAAACAATATCAATTATAGTAAATTATGACTAACTCGGGTTTGGACTTTACTGTACTAGATTGGATAATATCTGTGCTTGTTACAGGGGTCCTCCCATAGTATGTTATTTAAGATGAATATTGTGATCAGATGACTGAATTTAAGATAGTATCTGAACTTAAGTGCTCTTGCATCTTTGCAATTGCACAAAGAGACTACATATTATGATTCAGTTTCTCCATTCATAATGATGGTAATGAAGAATAAATTCATTTATACAATGGTTAAGACATGTGAATGCATTGTAGAAATTCCAATTTGTAATCTCATTCTGATCCAGTTGTGCTGCTTTTCGGCAGGGTATAAAGCAAGAAGTAATAGTTGACCTTGTTGATCAGTGTCAATCTTACCAAAAGCGTGTTATGCTTCTCATGAACAGTACAACGTATGTTCGTGTTCTTAGTCTTTTATATGCTCTATCTGGTTTGGATTTTTGGTCTGACCATGTTAGTTGCTTACCTCCTTCAGAGATGAGGAACTTCTGTTCCAAGGTCTGGCATTGAACGATGAATTGCAATGTGTGCTTCAAAAACATGATGACATGCTGAAAGGAGTGTCTACCTTCGGACTAAAACTGTCAGAAACTTCTGTTGCATCTCTTGTCAATGTCAACCACGAGGATGATGAGTCAGAAGATTTTTCCCAGCTAGCGCACAGGTAGCATGATTTAGCAGTCTAAGTGATCTCTTTACATCAAATCCTTGATTAGTGGCTTTGTTATGAATGTTTCTGGATTATGGTTCCTGTGCAGATAATAGTATGGGTTCCTGAATCCTGACTTCCTGTTGTGAAAAGCAGGTTTGAGTTGGTTGAGTCTGACTCGGCCAAGTCCCTGTCCCAAGTCTATCTTCCTTGTCTAATAAAACAATCCTAACCCAACAAACCCTCTCTCAAACCCTTACCCAACTAACCTCTTTTCAAGCCCTAACCCTACAAACCTTCTTTCAAACCCTAACCCAACAAACCCTCTCTCAAACCCAAACCCCAAACAACTCAATGAAACCTCTCTTCCAAATCCTACCCCAACAAACTTTCTTTAAAAAAAAATAAAACAGAGTATAAAATGGCTTCATCTCCTTGGCTAATCCATAGTGAGCTGTACATCTCAGTAGCATCTTCTAATTTGGGAGACTCAGCCTGTGATTTTAAAAAAAAAAAAAAACCCTTACATGCGACTCCTCCTAGTCGAGTCTCTTCGAATTTGCTTGGCTCAGGTCAAGTCTGAGTCTGGTATTTTAGACACTGGTGAAAAGTATGACATGTTGCAAATAGCAACTCTGGAGGCTGATCTTTTGGAAGCAGAAGGCTATTACTAGTTTGCATTTTCCACTCCTTTCTAATGGAAATGAATGTCATGTACTCATGTTCCAAATTTTTAGTAGCAAGAGGCAATACATATTGCCTGATATTTTAACTTAATCAACAAATAGATGCTTTATGCTCTCAAAATTCCATATTTCGTTTCAAAAAGTAATCATCACAAGACGTCAAATATCCATTAAGAGTTATCTGATTCTTTAAGCTACATTAGATAAACACATGATTTGGAATCAAATGGAGTAAAATATGAACTTGCGTCTGAAAGCCTTCATAGATGACTTCTTTTTTGTCTGATTTGAACCTCCCAATTATTTTTTGTACAAGTGACTGTAGTTTGAACTGTCCCTCTCTCCTAACCACTCCTTTTAAATTCAAATCACTTTGTTGCAACTCAGTTGAATGATATTAGTTAGTGGTAAGGATCAACTGCTGACATCGAGTTCGGCGACTTGAAGTCTCTAAACCTCAAATGAATATGTTTCCCTGTGAAACAAGTTGTTGGGCACCAAATAGTGATACTGCCTTTACCTGGTTCTGTTTTTATTTTGATCCACTATCTGTTATACTGATTTATTCAAACATTTTATGAGCTTGGACAATTGTGGTATAACAGGTCGTCAAGAGAGAGTCTTGAGGGTCAAGGCAGAAAGGCTGCAAATGCTGGATATGAGCAGACGCATTTCAGTCCACTTTTGCCTCCAGTGTCGTCGTCATCATCAAAAGCTTATGTAAACGTTGATACAGTTGATTATCTCAGCGGTGATGTCTACAGATCCGAAAAACCATTTGAAATGCCAAAAACAGCACCTGTTTCTAGTCCACTCGATCGAAATTCCCGCAGCAGCTCACCATCAATTCCTACTCTGTCATCTCCTCCTCACCAAAGTCAGTCAGGCCCATCTCCAATTTCCACCAGGAAACCCAACCACATTGAGCCATTACAGGCAGTGAAATCCACTGATGGACTTACATCAACTCCTTGGGAGGTACAGGCGCCTGTTTCCTTGCCACCCCCACCCTCAAAATATAGTCAGAGACAGCAGTTTTTTGAGCAACAGCAGCAAGCTTTATCTGGTGGTCCTACCCATGCGAATGGGTCCAGAATGTCATATGAAGGATTGGTGGAAAGAACTCATAATCTCTCTCTCAATCAGCGGGGTGCTTATCCTTTGGATGTACCAGGTGCATCACCGACGGTCAAGCCATCCAAGCAGGAGGACTCCCTCTTCAAAGACCTAGTTGATTTTGCGAAGGCCAAGCCATCATCTTCAGCTAAGCCTGGTAGTCAGCGAACGTATTAATGGTGTCACAGATGGTTTTGATGGTATGCTATTTTTATGCGTAGTTCAGTTGGTTCTAATAGAATAGAATATACAATGTCCATAAATCAATGCATTTTATGCATGTTAGGTACAAATATTAATGTGCTGCCTTCTCATAGTGGCTTGTATTTCTCTGAGAGATATTCTTTGTCCATTGTATTTTATAGTTAATGAATGTATTATAGAGTTTTGGTTCATTAGATTGTCTCTTTTACCTTGTTGCTGCTGCTGCTCCTCCTGTTCCCTGTTCCCTTGTGATAATTACACCAAACTAAGGGCGTTGAGTGACATGTTTTACTTGTGATAACCTGAATGGTGGACCTAACTCATACAGGAATGAAATCCTTTTTCCGCCTCTTAACAAGAGGAAGTACCTAAAAGAGCAGGTTAGACTTCATAGGTGAGATTATGGCATTATTTTTTCTCATGATTTTGTGAGATGATGGCAGCTACTTTACTGAATTTCTTTGCTAAGGTGACTCTTTATGTGGGACTAAACTTTATATTTAAGAGTCATGTTAAGAGTCATGATCACCTTCTGCCCTTAACAACCCATCCTTGCTTCCATCTTTGAAATCCTTACTGCCCAAGATCAATGTCACCCTTTGTGATGATTGTAACGTACTTGATTAAAATATGCAGGGTAAAGAGAATTAAAAACGACATTTTTATATTTGTATGAGATAAATCCATGATGGGCCCAACTTTGATTGGATCTTAAAGACCTATTGTATCTAATAAGATCAAAGGATCGTAAACATCTGGTCATACCCTACTTACAAAAAGATGGAGCATCATACGGGGGAAGTAATAAAGGATTCAGATCCCTTGTTTATAGTGTTTGGTTACTTACAACAATCTTTTTGGTATGCCAGCCAAGAGGGCTGCGTTTCATGAGAGAACCTTCAATAGTGTGAACATAAGCCCACTCATGTAGAAAAGGGGCATATTTAGGGTTCAAACCTTAGACGCCAAGATAAGAACTGCTCCTTACCACAAGTCTAATGGGTGTTCTTTGTTACTTTCAAGAATTGAGTTGGACGAATAACTCTTGTAGAACACCTCTAAACTTAATCACTGGGGCCCAGCTATGAAATTATGTTTTAGTGAAATTATAAAAAGAAGTGATTGCTTTGCTAAAAGGGCCACTGGGCTTTTATGTAGAACCCAAACCTGCCTCTTTATTTTACAGGGTTATGCCTCTTGAGACACAACAACATAACCTGGCCTATCACCACCAGCAGAAACTACTACAACAACGAGAATAATGGCTGTCAAAGGTGTGCCCCATATGCTTAGTTATTGGGTCATCTGACCCATGGTTGCATGTGAAAAAACAAATTGGCTGCTAATTGATCACGCGGGATTCTCAGGTTTAAGAGAACATATACACATATAGTATCTCTTCTGTAACCTCAAGAAATCACTACAGATGACTACATACGATTTAATTCTTTTTTGTTGTTGGGCCCCCTGTAGTTAAAATTCAGCTATCAAATTAAATGTTACTAATGAAGTTCCTAAACTCTCATATTGCACTTTGATTATTGTTACTTTGAATCCAATGGCGAGTATGACTCTCCTAATGGAACTTAGAACACTTTTAAACAATGGCAAGGATACCTACGTAGCATCGAAAAGCCTTCAATTTTTTGTGCTTCTCATTTTATCTTTGTTTGGTAGGAGTGCTCTCCATTTATCAAGAGTGGAGTTTGTCTAATGGATTGAACTTAACAATGATAGGGCCAAATATCATGATAATAGGAGCTGCCATGAAGGTGTGCTTTTAGATGGAAAGGGTTTTCCATGGAACTGGGTTCCTCTGTTGTACTTGGTATATATTCGCCATGAGTTGACCACTTACAGTGCCCCACATCAACAAAATAACCCATGTGATCCAGTAGTTGTACTTGTACAAAAATTTTAAATCAGGTGGAGCTGCTGCAGGTTGGTTTTTTGATGAGGTGGTGCACCGTGAGTGAGTCGGTCATCCTGAGCCTACACCAACTTGCTAGAGGATCCAGATTCTTTTCCACAACATTGCAGAAGTTTATTTTGTCATTTACGACTTTTCCACAGAAAAGTGTTATACAACAAGGCCTAAATCAACAGATCAAGACTCCTTATAACAGATGTGGAATGTACCCTAGATCCAAGTTGCTCATTAACGTGCTCCCTCGCCCAAAACAGAGATCAGGTCCACGCATGAGGTGAGTCACACATCAGAAATTAATGAACCGTCGAGAAAGATGAGATTTCAATCTTCAAACTAACCTGAATGCAAAAATAGCCAAGAGTAATGTCACAAATATTAGCAAAATCTAAAAATATTTTAATTTTATTACAAGAGCACCACATTTTCGTACTTTAACATAATTTTTAAAATTTCTCTTTTTTCACTTTGGGTGTATATAAATTTTGAAATCTCTGTATTTTCACTTTGGGTGTATAAAAGAGCCACAATGCCACATTGATTTCTCTAAAGCAGAGTTTGTGCCTTGTCCAGGTATAAGGATTTTGAGTATTAGACTTTTATGAAAACATTTAGATTGCTTTTGGCAACCAAATACATGAGGATTCCTTGCCCTTTTTTATTTTTTATTTTCATTGTTGCAAGGATTTAGAAAATTCGCATTTGAAAATTTTAAATCCTCAAAGATTTGGCGCCTAGGAAATCATCAAAAAAAAAATTTTTTTTGATAATTTTCAAATATGATCTCCTATAGGATTTGAAAACCCCTAATTTTGTGGGATTTGCAATCGATACCAATTTTTCTCAGCTATGTGTATTTTATTGATACATTCAGAGATCTCTGAATTTGTAGTAGTGAGGAATAATTTCTCTAGTTTTGTATTTCAGCTTTTGTTCCCCTTTTGTGGCTCTAATGAAATCTCCTTTTACTAAAAGATTATGCGGATGCTTCACTTGTTTCAAAATGTGCCCTTGGCACATAAGAGTGAATGACATTTTTTCGTTGAGTTGACCTTAGCCAGGGGCTGAATATTTAGGCTGAGTGAATGACATTAGTCCCTGCTCTCAATTAATGAAATAAGTTGTCCAAGTTGAAACTTTCCTATTAGTCAGTTTCATTGCCCTGATCACACAACTAACAAGATTTAACACATTTTTTTATCAAATCATTTTATAATCAATTGGGCCCCAAAACAATGCCGGGAGTCCTTTAAGGAAAAAAATCAGCACAGAGCACTCTGCTTGAGACTTGAGAGTGCCTAGATCCTAGCCAAATATACTGGTCGTACCCAAAACTCTAGGAACATAGACCCTCGAAGCTGTCCTATGAAGAATAATAGCTACCTAGGCTAAGTGGCCGTCAATCCCTGTCAAAGTGTGTCCCGTCTATTCCCAAAAGGGTACTTGAGAGATAAGAGAGTGGACATCAATGTCTGGGCCATCTCTTTTGAGGTCTTGTGCATCCTCTTGGGTAATTTTGGGCAAGCAGGGGCCACACCAATCAAAGAGGCCCACTTGTTCTTCATGGGTGATCCATCTTTTACAAGATGGGCCTACTCCCATCAAAGAAGGCCCCTTATTCTCAATAGAAGCCTGCAGTGAGGGGATGTGGATAGGACTATCCAACCATCACCAAACATCTACTTTCAGGACTGCGAAAGCTTTTCAGTTCTGATGAACAGGGAACTATACCACTAAGGGATGGTACTAGAGAAGAACCCTACAACCCCATTAAAGCTAATATAGCAATTACCTTTCCAGACATTGTTTGTTGTTCTGCCGGAGTATGATGATACCCACTAAAGTCACTGTCCACATGGCGCTTGAATCCAATCCTAACCATCCAAATCATGTGTTCGATTTAAAATCGGCCAGCACCACTAAAATATTGCATCTGATCTTGTCACCATCAGTTATCTGCTTGGTGAGTGAAGATCGGATGGTTCAGAAATCAGATTGTTGCAACACCTTTTGAGTATTAACTCTCTCTCTCTCTCTCTCTCTCATTGATATTCTATCACATTCTAAATCAGGACATTTACACAGCACCACATTTTTTTTAACAAATAAAAAGAGTCGCTTGCATTTCTTTGAAGCTTCACCATCATATTGTCCCATTTTTTTTTATTAAATTAATGAAATCTTCTGTGTTCTATCCTTGGAGGATAAAATTCTCCTTGGATCCATTCTCACTTGGGTTAACCATAGGCCAATAGTGTAAGAAGGCCATAATTATAAATTTACCCACAATTAGTGCCCTGAAATTTTCATCCGTCAGTCAAAATTTAGTCCTTTAATTGCAAGTGAAGATGGCTTACTAAGAACGTAGGATTAGTAGAGGTGGTTACTTGAAAAATTAAAAAACACAGGTGGCCTTCTTGTATTGTCATAAATATAGGTGATCATAGGTAAGCTTGTCTAAAATAATTGGTGAAAGCGATATTATGGAAAAAGACATGTGCATATACTACTCAAAATTTAGTCCTTTAATTGCAAGTGAAAATGGCTTACTAAGAACTAAGGATTACTAGAGGTGGTTACTTGAAAAATTGAAAAACACGGGCGGCCTTCTTGTACTGTCATAAATATAGGTGATCATATGTAAGCTTGTCTAAAATAATTGGTGAAAGCGATATTATGGAAAAAGACATGTGCATGTACTTCTCTATCCTTGAGTGCAAAGAAGACAAACATCTTGTTAGCATGAAAGCATCTAAAGATAATATTATTTACTCCTTGTTCAATAAAATAACAATATAAAGCTTCACCAGGATAAGAAGAGAATGATCCGAATGGTTGACAAGTAACACTGCAACCATCCAAATGTGGTTAATTGTCCATTCCTGGATGTTATTTTAAGACAATCCCATCAACAATGACTCATCTTTTCAACAGTCGATCATGGCCCCAGATGATCACCAAATTGATGGAAGTGTGGTGTTGAAAAGTTCTGGATTTTCAGAGGCTCAGGACTCAGTAAAGTGAAACTTGACTCCAATTACAGCATCTCAGTAAAATGATTTTTGGCTTTTAATGTTTAGCGAAGTTTTATTTTTGTCCCGAGTCCAAGTTCTCTGATTGAGTTGAACTCCTTCAGCGTCCTTTCAAATCAGAGTGATACATAGGTGTTCAGGTCTAGATTTTGAACTGATCCTGCCCAGGCCGAGCCTAATCAAACTTCTGGTTTTCTATTTATTTGGGTTTGTGCATGCATGGGCTAGGCTTGAGCCAAATAGTGTTTGAAACAGGCTCAAGCATGACTCATGTGCAAACCATAAGCGGCTCAAGCATGGCAGATCAAAATGAGACCATTACGTTTATGGGCTTTAATTTACTTGGGTGATGGATGAGATTTTCTATCAAATGAAAATTAAATTTTAGATCTTGACCTTTAATTCTTCACTTTTTAAAGCCTCTTGCGTTGTTTGGTTGGGATTTTCTTTTCCATGATATGGCTTAGAGAACTCCGGTTCTTCCTTGGGAGTTCATATGGACCATGACCCTGTAATGGCTTTGATACCGCTTGTTAGATCGGATTTAAGAAAAGCACATCAATCACACACACCACGCTATGAAGAAGACGAAAAGCGTAGAACCCTGATACAGAGGTTTTTATAACATGGTTCACCATAAGGGCTACGTCCATGAGTTAATGAGCTTATGCTCGATTTCACTATGAAGAAATTGGCTGATTACAAGGATTTCCAACCCTTTAGCACTGCCTACTCAATCTTCACAGGTCTCAATCTTATTCTTACAGACTCCTTGCCATATAAGTTTAGGATATCTCCGAATACTATGAGGGAGAGAGCTCTTATCTCTTTTACACTCGAGCCCTGGGTCTTTTCTTCTCCAATGACATTAGTGCAAGATCCTGAGTTTTTGCAATTGGGATTCAGGACTTCCAATGAAAACACTATTGCTCTTCTTCTCCCTAAACCAGGTCATTGATCAATCTAATGAACCAACCCAATTAAACCGAAATACAGACATAATCCCAATAGTTCCTACTACCGCCAAATGGGTGTTTGATCTCATGCAATGAGTATTGGGATCTTGTGTTGAAAAACATACTATAGTAATAATTTAGTCTGTCACTGATATTTGTACATGAATTACAAAAAGTTGGAGCAAATTTTAATCTAAATGTGGTACATCAATCAAATTATCTTGTACAAAAAAATTCTGAGAAGAAGCTACAGATTCTCTCTCTCTCTCTCTCTCTCTTTTGAGTAAAAGCATATGTTGGCTGATAGGGCTCATTTTGACTAAAAGCCTCCACCTTTTTCTGTGATTCCTTGTCTCAGTTGAACAAGTGACAGATACGGTATGATCCTGCTGCCCTGCCTCCGAAATTGTATTTGAGCGTCCAGTTCCGGTGTAGCTGATGCATGTAAGTGAAAGGAGACTATTATCATCTCCCACAGAAGTAACAGATCCAAAAACCAGTAAGTTGAGACAAAATCTCAAATTTGAAAATAAAACTGAGAAATACTACTGAAATTCATCCGTGATAGTGTGATGTCAATATATGTGAACAAAACTCTTAATTTTGAATTCACTTTGACTAGCTAAAAATAAAGTTCCTTAAGAACGTAAAAAACTGTAAATTAACTTAAAAATAAATTAAAAACCTAAAAATTTACCACCTAATTAATTGATGGAATTTGTCAAGTCAAAGTACCTGTGATGGTTCAAAACTTTAGCTGCTTTCAACTTTTGAGGAGGTTCATGTTCCACAAAGTCATTTTAAACCTTTACTTATTAAACTCAAAAGAAATTTATCTTCAATTAGAGATGCTCTATCTCCAAACACCTGGAGATACTACTTTCAACTATTCAACAGTATTTGAGAACATTTCAGAGGAGGAAATGGCATTTATGTGCTAATCATTCATTTGACTACATAAAGTAATTAATAGCCTGACCCCACTGATTACTTGGGAAAGTGCTAAGCCACCACCATCCCTTTCACGCGAAGACATGCATTGTTTAATTGGTCTGTAAACCAACTTCTATTTTTTTTTCTTCTCAGGTTGGTGTTGGGCCTAGCCTGAATTTGTAAACCCAATTGAACTGAGGTATGGGTTGCAGTCAGCTTGGTGACAAACCGTGGGTTCTCCATTTTTCCTTTTAAAAACTTACTTTTCTTCTCAATTCATAACCCTAGCACTTGCACATGTCCATCTCTACACTCAAAAAGTGTGGAGCCACTTAATAGGAGAAAATCATTTCAAAGATCTTGATAAGATGCTGATTGGGTTGACTAGAGGAGAATCAAGTTAAATCTTGGTTAGATCTTGATTAGGTTGATTAGAAGATTTTCTGTACTACTCTTTGATTGTGATTGGAGATTTTTTACTCCTTAATCATTGTTGTAAAACTCCATAAATAGGGTACTTGAAGACTTTTCATTTTCGTAAAATTCAAATTCACATTCAATTTTTTACATTGACAAATTCCACAATGTCACAATATAGATGCTACTTATATCGCTAAAAATTTTTTCTTTTATTTTCAAAGCCAAGCATATTGAAATTGATTGCTACTTTGGTCGCAATCTTATCATTGCGGGAACTCTTCATACGCAGTTGGTCTTTCCATCCTTTCAGTTGACTAATATCTTTACTAGCAGGCCCACCACAACCTCACTTCAAGCTTCTAAGGCACAAAA
Organism: Sextonia rubra; assembly: GCA_037013555.1. NCBI lineage: Eukaryota > Viridiplantae > Streptophyta > Magnoliopsida > Laurales > Lauraceae > Sextonia > Sextonia rubra. The sequence continues at coordinate 54,508,855 of JASUAD010000013.1, read as the reverse complement.
TAATGGGTACATTCACTGCTAATTAGAGTCCCATCAGCTTAACGGGGAGAAACAGAGAAGAATCGTGTTAAAGATCTTGATTATCATGATTAGTTTGACTAGAGGAGAATCATGTTATCTCTTGATTAGATATTGATTAGGCTGATTAGAGGGCTTTTTGTAATATTCTTTGATTGTGATTGGCAAACTTTTTCCTCAATCATTGTAGTAAAATCCTATAAATAGATATTGATACATTCAGATTCACATTCCTCGTTTTGCCTCTTTCTCATGGAGCTGAACCGCACCCATACATAAATGTGTCAACAGAAATTGGATTCAGCTTATGTGATAATTAAGTCAGAATAGAACCACAAAAAAGCCAGTATTTAACATGTTGTAGAGAGAAGGGGCTGGGGCAATAAAATAAATGTTTCTTGCTGACATATAGGAACCAGATTTAAAAAATGAGGGGGCAAATAACAAACGCGTCTTGCAGTCATTTTGGCTCAACTTTGGAAGATAAGATCACATATTCACATGCTTCGTGAACTTGCGGTCTCTTTATTTTTACTTAATAGTCAAATGTGAGTAGGAAGATTTTGAGTAGATTTCCAATACTTCAACTACTCATCAATAAAGTTAGGGACTACTATGGATGTTTGGACTTGCTCTAGCTATGTCTCAGAAAAGGCCGCAAGAGATGGAAACTATTTTACATGGAAGTTTGGGAATCTTTGTAGGTTGTGTCTGTTGGGTTTATGTCCTAAAAAAAAATAAAACGAAAATCTGATCGATGGTATGGCCCTTAGAAAACATGGAATTTCTCATATCAATCCAGATGCCAGTTAGGGATACAGTAAAACTATATGGTGGGGGCCCTTGAAAACATGGAATTTCACTTGTTGAGTAGGAATAGAAAACAAAGAGAGGGGTGATGCAGATGCTGCATGGGGATGATTGTCTTTTGGAAAATGACCATGCTTTTGATGGGCGTCAGTCGTCGCTGTGTTTGGCTGTTGAACAAGATTCCAACCTCCCTTCGACCTTTCCAATGAGCAGTCCTTGGCCTTTCCCTTCTCTCTCTCTCTCTCTCTCTCTCTCTCTCTCTCTCTATACACCAAATGTCCCCTCTTATACCTTTTTCCTCCTCTTTTTCATCTCTTGGTCTCTTGTGGTCTTCCCACGTACTATATAACTCTTGCACCCACCCTATCTTCTGTATTGTGTCTCTTCCATGGACTCAGAGGCCACTGCCCTCCTACTCTCCTCTCCATTACAACTTGGAAACACCCACAAATCCAATGTTGGTGTGGTTTTTGACTCCTCTTACTTGCAAAAACAACCCCACATTCCAGTAGAGTTCATTTGGCCACAGGATGACAGAATTCACACTCTAGAAGAGCTCAATGAGCCATTGGTGGACCTTGAGGGGTTCCTCCAAGGGGATGAGGCCGCGACCCAGCAAGCGGCCGAGCTGATCAGGGTCGCATGCCAAACCCATGGATTTTTTCAAGTCACCAAGCACGGTGTGGACGCCGCCCTCATTCAATCTGCTCGGCATCACATTGACACTTTCTTCAAGCTGCCCCTTAGCCAGAAGCTAACGGCTCGGCGCAAGCCGGGCTGCATGTGGGGCTATGCTGGTGCACACGCCGATCGGTTCTCCTCTAAATTGCCTTGGAAGGAGACACTTTCTTTTGGGTACCATGCCGATGGTTCCCGCCAAATAGTTGTGGACTACTTCAAATCAGTCCGAGGAGAAGAATTTCAGCAAACAGGGTGTGTAAATGCAACCTTTGTTATTGAAGTTTGAATACAAATTGAACTAACATGTATTCACATTCATACATTGCAATGGAAGAATAGAAAAGAGGAGGATGGAGTTGGAGACATCTGGCCAAAGAGCTCCACACATAATCTCTTTTTAGCTTCCTCTTCAGTCTACACCACTTCCCACCTATGTAGTGCAAATATTTCTATTAACTTAATACATTAACTTGCACATTCCATCTTGCACATTCCAGACAAATGTCGTACGTACAAACGGAAAGGAACAATCCTTACAATGCTAATGCATGAACTTTGTTCTTTTGCAGACTGGTTTACCAAAAATACTGTGAAGCAATGAAGGAGCTCTCTTTGGGGATTATGGAGCTGTTGGCCATCAGCTTGGGAGTGGAGAGGCTGCACTTTAAGCAGTTCTTCCAGGACAATAGCTCTATAATGAGATGCAATTACTACCCACCTTGCCAGGAGCCTTCTCTCACCCTAGGAACAGGGCCTCACAGCGATCCCACCGCGCTAACTGTGCTTCATCAAGATGAAGTAGGTGGCCTTCAAGTGTTCTCCAACAACAAATGGCACTCCATCAGACCAAGACCCGATGCTTTTGTCATTAACATTGGCGATACTTTTATGGTAAATTCATTGATCATGGCCTTCTCTACATCTTCTTTCTCTAGACAGCATTAGGTTGTTTAACTTCCACTTGAGAAAGTGTGTCGATGCCCTCTATTTTCTGGCATTTGCAAATACATATATAGCTGAGTTTTTTGCAATGGCAAAGCTAACCCCAAAATTTTGACACCCTCAAATGCGCGCCTTAGACTGGTAGTTAAGTTATTATCCAAACAATCAAAATTGACAAAAGACCCATTTTTTACTTATATTTTTGTTTGACTGCTTTGCATGTTTTACCATGGTCAGTTTCCATTCTCAAATCGTCTCTTCCTTGCCCATGGGAAGGAAGAATTGGTCTCTTCAATGTACCAAATAAAAATCATTGCCAAAGAGAATGAAAATAGCAAGATATTGGCAGTGGTAAAGTATTAAATGGTTCCCTTGTACCACGCAACAAAGGGAAGTGTCTCATTGCGATGGTAAGGTCACCGTTACAGTAAGATAATAAATAAAAGACGAAGTAGTCAATAGAAAAGGGCTTCTTTAGGTAATTGTGAAAAATCACTGGAGTCCCATTGACCAATATAGGTTCAGGGATGTCCTTTTTAGGTTGAAGGTATATTAGCTCTTGTAAAAAAAAAAGAGAGAGTATGTGTAAATATGAGAAAGCAGAGGTGTTTCTGTAATTTCCCCGAAAGAAGACATTTGTCGTGTTGCAATAACTCCACTTGTGCTCTTGTTCCCAGAACCAATGGCATTAGAAGGTGATAATCCATTTGCTAATGGCTACGATTGAAGTAGAAAATATCAGAGAGAGAGAGAGAGAGAGAGAGAGAGAGAGAGAGAGAGAGAGAGAGAGAGAGAGAGAGAGAGGAGATTGGTCCAAATGGGACCCTGTATATGAGTCATTTGATTTTTTTTTTCAGGCACTGTCCAATGGGAGATACAAAAGCTGTTTGCATAGGGCAGTGGTGAACAGAGACAGGGAGAGGATATCCCTTGCTTTCTTCCTATGCCCAAAAGAGGACAAGGTGGTAAGCCCCCCACAAGATCTTGTAGACACAGATGGTCCAAGGAAGTACCCAGACTTCACCTGGTCAGCATTGCTGGAGTTCACCCAGAAGCACTACAGAGCTGACATCACCACCCTCCAAAGCTTCACCAAATGGCTTCTGTCCCAAACAACCTAGCTAGCTTCATTCGGTGGCCTGTGAGCATTGGTTTGGTTGAGTATTATTCTTGTGTGTATATCACTGAGTGGTGTGATTTTAATAGGTGCAACCATGTGATGTGCTTTGCATGTGACATTACCTTGTATCTTCTACTCCTATTGTACTGTGATATTACCTAAATAATTTCCAAGGTGTGGTGCAGTACTACTGTTCTTCAAGTGTCTTTTGAGTTTTGCTCAATCCCTCTAAGTAATTGATGTGCCGAGTCAGCAATGACTTCTGTCAGGGCTAGTGATTGTTTGGCTAATTCATTGGGAAATGAATAAAACTGGAATTCTTTAAATTAAACATGCATTTCTTAGAAAGACTGCCCGATTTATTCTAATATGAAAATTTCAAATCTCCCAAACTGCACTTGAGCGCGCTTGGACGCCGCACGTGCTCGCTTTTCAGAGATGAGTGAATTGAAACTCTCTAGACCATGCTTATGCATGCCTTGGACATCGCTTGTGCGCGTTTTCCCAAGAGGGTTGCAAAAAGACTACGCATCACCGCACTGATGCATTGTTGCGTAGATGTTAAGATTATCCTAGCGTGCTCGAGCGCATGGCAGCGAATTTGTTTCCCAGAATTTCAAACTTTTTTTTTTCCTCTTCCTACTTCTTAGGAAAGATGAATTGTGTGCTTGGGAAACCTAAACTATGATGGCTAGCATATATATGGCGTTTTTCTCTTCCCTTCTAGGCATCAATCTTCTTGAAGAGCAACTTAGCATTCATTGAAAATTGAAGCTTTCTCTCTAGCAATTTGTGAAGGATCTGAAGTGTTGAAGTCTCTGCTCTAAATCTTCTTATCTACTCTCTCATGTAGTAAATTCAACTTGAATAGCTCTTCAAGTTGGTTGTTTCAAACACGGTGAAGGTGAATGGCAATGAGTCAGCTAGATTGTCACAGTCCTTAAGTTGAAATACAACTAGGGGGGATCTGTGAATGTCTTTCGTAATTTTCAATTATATAGTGCTTGTTACTCTTATTCAGGGTGACTTGTGATTTTTCCCAAGTGAGGTTTTCCACGTAAAAAATCGTACATCTTATCGTTTGTGTGCTTGCTTAATTAATTAGTTTAATTAATCTGGTTTTACTACGATTCATATTTTAATTTGTGATTGGGACATTAAGATGAAATTAGGGTTTCGATTCTTTCAACTTCACCAATGCTTGCAGTGTGTTTGTGTGTGAGTTAAAACGGGCATTAAGAGAAAGGAAACAAAGAAGGAGAAGCCATATCGATCATGGATCTATGCTCATTTTGGTTTATTATTATTATTATTTCAATTTCCAATGCATCAAATGGTTCCTTACTCTTAACAAGTAATCTACCCTAACATTAGTGTGTGAAGAATCTAAAAAAAAAAATTTCAAATAATGGTTTAAAATGTTCTATTTGTGCTTAGGATCAGTTCTCTCTCTCTTTATATAAATATATGAGGAATGCTAACGAGTGTCCCACGTTAAAAACGTCTCCTTTTCCGTCCCTCTTCTTTTTGGTCATGGGGCTCATGTTGATTCAATTTAGTCTTTGCATATACACTACCTCTTTATAAATGGTTATAAGTTCAAGTTTGACACTCATTTAACTATTTTTTACCCTGGATTGAAATCATAATAAAATGATGCTTCTAAACCATTAAATTCTAGGACCATAGATCAAAAGGTTAAGATTATCTTATGGACTCAAGATTTTGCATATAAGTAGGCTTCATATAAATCTTTACATCTAATGGACTTTCATGATCATCATGCAGCTCAGTAGGTCCCAACAAGGAGAGACGTTTTTCTTTAAAAAATGTTCGACGCTGTGTAGCTCTCCCCTATACATGTGTATGTTGTTTAACTTCTCTCTCTATATATATGGGCTTTGATTCTATGAGAAATATTCTCACGCACCTATTGTGAGAACTTTTTATGAGGCTCACTTATGGGTCCTATTGGGGATGAGACTAAGGGGGATGGAAAGATCTATGTGCGATCACCCTATATATTAAGTTTGACCCTAATCAAATGTCCTTAACCCCTTGATCCGTAGCCCACAAATTCAGTCTATTTGGATTGATGCACAATTGATCCAATAGTTTAATAAATTTGGATCTGATCGAAGCTTGGGGCGAGTAACTATCAAGGGGGTCCTTGTGTATTGCAAGGTTTGGATTGGATGATAGATAGGTCATATCTAGAGTTCTTACAAAAAAATGGTGAGAACTAGTTCTCATAGAATTATTTCACTATATATATATGTGTGTATGTTGTTTAACTTCCACTTCTAGAAGTACAGTGTGCTCCCACGTTTTATAATCTGTAGAATGCACCACCTACAATAAATTCAATGTCCTCACTACATCAAGATTACAGAATATGAAATCTAATATCAAATTTGGAAGAGATTTAATCCTTAATCATAATCAACCATTGCCTTTGAGGATCCAACAAAATGGGCTTGGAAATCTTGTTATATTTTCGACATCTACCAGTTCGAAGAGTTGGATCCTCCGCTCTTCCATGCATAAAGTGTTAGAAAGCTTATTGCCCATCATGCCATGGGGCCCATGTCCGGATTAAGTAGAACCAAAAACAAAAATTATTTCAATCCTAGTCTGAGAATATAGTTGACTCTGCAAGGGGCACTCCGCGCTATACACTACTACAGGGGAATTCAGTGGGATTGCTATTTAAGAGGGAATCATCCCAGTTTAGATCATCTAATAGGATCTATAGTGATCGCATCAGACACTTGAACACGACCCTTTATTATACTGCACATGGTAGGTTTGTGGGGCACATTGGTCCTTCCAAGATTCAAGAGAACATATTAAGGATTACCTATCTACAAAATAGAGACTTCTTTATTGTCTTACATCCATTTTACATCAATTTTACTACTTTAAATCAGGCAACTAATAGTATTCAATAATTTTGAGTCCTTAAAAAAGTGTGTAGAACCCATGGCCTCCAAAGTCTCAAACTCATCCACTTTCACCCTTAAAATCCCTGTTTGGTGAATTCACTTTACTAATAAAGTCAAATAAATGATCATTTCAAGAGACAATAAAAGAAAAGAGTTCAAATAAAAAGAAATATATTTTAAAAACAAGCCATATTTCACCAAAAAAGTAAAAAGTTACTTTTCTATGCCACTATATGACAAAAATGTCATCTTTTTTTTTTAAAACTAATATAAAAGTCATATTCTCATTTTACTAGAAATGGCAACAAGCTACTGCATTGTTATTTTACCCCTCTTTTTTTTATTTATCTCCCTTAATTTGATCTTTATTTCACTTCACTTTACTAGTGAAGTTACCAAACTAGGCTCAACTTAAACTTTTTTTATAGAGAATTTCTTAGATAATATTAATGATAAACCAATATAGAATCAACAATTACAAATTGTTTAATCAGTTCTGGGGAAGATGACCACCAAACCGAAACTTCATCTACATGGTGAGCATACTTAGTTAACTTATGAGCTACTACATTCCCATCTCTATTCATATATTATACTACAATGTTGTTGAAAACCTTCAACAAAACTTTAATTTCTTCAATTAAAAGATTTTGTCTACACCGATTTAGAGAGAATGTATTCAGTGCATCAACTGTGTACGAGGAATCACTCTCAATAATAATATTTCTGAGCCTAATGTGACAAATTATCTGAAGCCTCTTCAGTGCTAATAAGGCTTCAATATCATCAGCTTCTTCCACTCTATTTTATATTTTGCTCATAACCATGACCACATCACCCATCTTATCTCTAAGAATGGCACCCATACGCGCCTTCTGGAGCTTATTAAACAAAGCTCCATCCACATTAAGCTTAAGAACACCCGTTGGTGAAGGTTGCCACCATAACTCAACTTAAACTTAACTACTTTATTACCACACATAAATCTACATTAGTGGGAAAGAGTTATATGTGTGGGTTTATCTCCCTCAACTTTCATCTTTTGTAATGTTTTTCTCAAATAAGAATCTGCAAGTTTTCAATTTTTTTTAAAAATAAATTCAATTCCATTAATATTCTTTATGTTCCAAATTACCTTTGTAAGGCCTAGAGGGTGAGTGATTCCATATTTAATAAAATTCATCCACTATAATTCTTCTAGGAAACAAATCATTTAAATACTTCAAATATCTTTCAACTACAAATTAGAGCTTTAAAAATAAAAAAGAACCCATCATTCAAATATACCTTTCTAAATGAACTTTGACAAAAGCCTGAAGAAAGCTAAAAATTTCTGAGCAAACAACCATCTCAAATTTGATCTTCCAAATAAATGAAGCCCTCCGATAAAAAAAAAATATATACCATCTAGAGACAATAAAAAGCTCAAATTTTAAGAAAATATATTTCCTTGAAAATACCTTACAGACTCTAAAATTTTCCCAGAGTGACATATTGCCTTCAGGATACTCATTCATTTTACTAGGTTAAAAATGCCATATCATCTTTCATATCCCATATGGAAAAGGGCTTCCGTATGAAAAATCTTTACACAATATGGCTAGAATGATATAATAGGTCGGCAAGGGCTTCAAAAATCCCAAGTGACCTTAATCAATACTACTAGACTGAAATAATAGGGCTTGTTGGACATATTCTCATATCGGAGTTCATAAATTCTCATATGAAAAGACTTTCAAACTCTTTTCATATGGAAAAATTGGATCCTTGGTATGGAAAATCATTTTTGATATCTTATATGAGAAAAACGTTATTTTTGATAGAAAACTAGGTTTTTTTTAAAGGTTTTTAAAATAACAATAGTGTTCTCTTTCTAGAAGGCTATTGCATTGCCTTCTTCCAAAGGGTTTTCTTTTTCGTCAATCACCCTATCCTCCACATTGAAAAGCTGGTAACTTATATTTGTACACAACATCACCACATCAAAGAAGCTCCCTTTTTTTAATTTATTAAGTGTGTTTTTTTTATCCCACCCAATGAGGCTAGGACCCAAGACAACCTACACAAATGGAAAGATTGACATCTATAGGAACCGATCGTGATTAGCCGGGGCACAATTTGGATAGCCAACCAACTCACCGACTTCATATTCATTAAATTTATTTGTAGTTTAACCTATCAAATAAATGAATCTTCAAGCATGTGAAAAGCTGACTAAAAAGACTACAAAAATAATTTAAAAAATTGTAAAATTTGTCTTTTTTTTCTACATTTAAAGTGTTGATTAAAAAATAAGAAATTAGATTCTTATGACCTGAAACCGGATTTTTGGGGGCATGAACTTGGCTTATTGTGTGTTGTATGAGGATATAATGGACCAGATTAATGGCTATTAACAAGTCCACGTATCCTACTACGTAGTTCCTTCAGTGGCCGACACGTCTACCGCCATGCTCCCATGCCTGGTAGCTGCTGCTCCATATGTTTTTCCAAGAATATCAGTGGGTGGGCCACACTTGCTAATAGAATCTGAGATCACCACTCTCTATATTTTGCTTGCCAAGTAATAGTCAATGGAATGCGAGCCACTCCAATTTCATTGATTGGCCCACCTCATATTTCAAAGAGCGGATTGTGCTCGCCACGTCATATCCATTTGATGCTTGCACTAAAATGTAGAGTTCAAGAAAGCAGACAGTGGGGAAAAAAAATCTAAATTAAGATGGTATGTAGCCATCAAATCCACGTGGGCCCACTTTCTCAATCCGTTCAACCATTTGTTTAAGATCCAGTAGCGGAAAACTATTGTATACATCGACCAGCCGAATTCATCTTTGTCACCTAAACTAGTTAATATGACCCACATGGAACCAGATATTTGCATTCCTCTCATCCAATCAATCATCTGCATCTCTGTCAGATCACATCCATCCACCCACCCAATGGGTCCCAGCCACCCATCAATCATACCCATCTATCCAAGCCGTACGGAGATCAACCCATGAAAGAAGTAGGGGCTAGGAGATTGGTGGATGTATATGATCTAATTGGTGCATGTAGATCCCACAGCTGGACAAGAGTGGTAGGATGGGCAAATTTTTTCATCTAATAATCTTACGGAGACCCATGTGAAGATTCCTCTAGATGCACAGGATTGAAAACTGGGGTTATCTTGTTGGTCGGCAGGTTGGGTATCGTGCTGCTAGCCCAGCTGCTCAAGTTCGATCCGTGGGTTTGCTTCTCATGGCTACAATTTCTTATAGCTCCAGACTGATGAGTCCTTTGTTGGCTAAAAATAAAATGATTTTCACAGTAAAAATGTCCTGAGATCTCACATTTTTTCCTCAATTTTTGAATTTAAAAAATTATAACAATTGATTCCGTGATACTGTAGGGTTGTGAGATATCACACCATGTGATATTTTATATCCATAACAAATTAATGATTTCCATCAAATTTATGATTTCCGGTTGGGTGGTGTAAACAATGATCATGTGAAGAAGTTCAAAAATAAAATTAAAAATTTAAAAATTTTATATAAGAGCTTTTTTAAGGGATTATTACCATATGGAAACCCTTAAATTTGATAAATACTCAAAAATTGTGCACAAAAAATTACTTACCACACACTAGTTTGTACAGAAAAGGACATCCCAAAAAATTAATTTTACCCTTAAAGCTGCAATATTCTAAAGAACTAGGATATCTAATTCTGTAATATCCTAAATTAGTAGGATACCGTAGAGTTCAATATCTCTGTGATATCCTACTAATTTAGGATATCACAGAAGTTTTGAATTTTTTCACCATTCTATTCTACCAAGTAGCGATGTTGTGGTGGGGAAACCCTGCGAATAACATTTTTCTTTCTACTTGTTTTGCTTGAGACTTTAAGGTATGCAATCGGATTTCTTTTCCCCTTTTTTTTAGCTTTGGTGTCAGTTTTGCATGGAAGGAAAGGTATCTTAGGGTTAGTGATTAATTGTTGGGGCTTGATCTTCTTTGGCTTAGGGTTTTTCAAATCTCTTTGATATGTTGATGGCTTAGATTATATGTGGTACACCAAACCCCCTTCGTTTGCATTTATTTCTGTTCACAAGAATTTAAAAGGTGGCTAGAATACTGGTCCATTCGAATATGTTGATACCCATAAAGAAGAGCTTTGAATACATGATTGCAAGGTTCTACGACCATCTACCTAGTAAGGAACACTCTCTTTCTCTCTTTCTCTTTCATTTTTTTAAATATTTTTTTATAGTTCTTGGGGTTTTTCTTTTGGTCGGGTTTTTCTATTATTGTGTTAAATGATTGGTTGTGTTTGGATTAGAAGTGTTTTGGGGTTTATTTATTTTATTTGGGATTTTTGATGGATTTTTATTTGATATTTTTATAGATATTTTTGGGCTTCTGATTGGGTTTTTATCCAATAGCGATGTAGATGGCTTTCCATTCACTTTTGCGACATATGCCCTAGTTTCAATTATATTAAGATGTTGTGATTCATATGGTGGGGGTGCATGATATGTTGACGAATTGTTTAAATTAAGCTAAATACGTTCCATTTCAGATAAATCAATCCTGCATAGTAACTTGCCAATCATAAATACATTTATGAAAATAAAATTCATAGACTAAATTCTACAAGTTTTAGTGCAAACCTATTAGAATTTGTATTTAAAAAAGACCAACTTCATCTTCAAGAATAATTGATGGGTTTGCAGCAGCTTCATTCTTTGACAATCTCTTACATAGAAATTTGTCAATCATAAAAACATTTATCGAAATAATATTTGAAAACAAAGTTCTACAAGTTTTAGTGCAAACCTATTAGAATTTGTAATTGAAAAAGGACCAACTTCATCCCCAAGAATAATTGATGGGTTTGTACTAGTTTCATTTTTTGACAATCTCCTGCGTAGTAACTTGCCAATCATAAACTACAAAAATGGAAATAATATTCAGAAACTAAATCTTACAAGTTTTAATGCAAACCTATTGCGATTAGTAATTGAAAAATGACCAACTTCATCCTCAAGAATAATTGATGGATTTATAAATGCTTCAATCCTTGACAATTTCTTGTTTGAGCCATTACTTTTTGTTACCATGTCATCATTTTCGAATAATTGAGATATTGTACGTCTACCATGCATCTAAAGTAAGTTAAATAAGAATGATAAACAATATCAAGCAGTCAAATAATTTAGTCCATACCTTGATCTTTATTGTTCACGATTTGTAGCCACATTATTACTTCTACGAATATAAACAAAGATAAGTTCAAGTCCATGATGAAATAATTTGAACATTCTGATGAGATCGTCACCGCCTCGTAGGCCTACTAATGTGGAATTTTGAGTAGTATGACACATATATTGCATGTAATGTATTTTCTTAGCTCCCAATTGGTTTCTTCTTCAATTTTTTCAATAGTGAGTTATAAGTTATATTGCTATTCACAAAGATAGGCTTTTGCTCTCCCCCATAATTTATTGGATGTGGGCAATCCACATCTAGCTCCCCATAAAAGTGCAGTATTAAATACAAATCAACATCTGACATCCTAATAACAATAATAGATAGATACTATTTTATTAATGAAAAATAGAGGTCATCTCTTTGCATGAATTAAGATTTTGTAGTAATAATAAAATAGATTATATCATCAAATCCTATGTTATGAGATTTAAAAAAACAATATGATGCTATAAAAATAGTATCTAAAAAGACTAATGCCTTTTTTTTTAAATAATTATTAGCTACTTCGTTTTTAAAATAACATATAGGAATTCAAAGTAAATAATGCTTTACCAACGAACTATTAGAGATGTTAAAGGTGAAGGATATGGAAGTAAAAAAATTAATATATCTATACCTTAAAAGATGAGATAGAGGCCCTATATCTCTTATGATAATCAAAATAGATGATTTATGGATGATAGAAAGCTTTACAAGAAGAGCCTTCATTTACGAATCCGAAAAATATAAAACATTAAGATGAAATACAATTTCATGATGAAATCGCATTTGGGGAAACGGTAAAATTTGCGATATCTTTCATATGTAGGATATCTTAAGTATTTGTAATACCCAACAATTCGAAATTTTAGACATTTAGGATATCGTAAAATTAGATATCTTAACGAACGAATTTTATAAATTTAAGGGTAAAATCGACTTTCTTAAGACCTTTTGTGTAATAATTGTTGTTTGATAATAAGAAATTTTTGGTGGGCCGTGTTTTTGACTAATATCAGGCTGAAGGGCTTCCACACTGTAATAATTTCTGTTTTTAATAAAACTGACAACACGGATGCAATCGGACTCCCATCAATCCACTTGGGTCGTCGGTCAACAAGGTCACGGATTGACTATTGAGTATGACAAGGTGAGCACCCAGCGGTGCTCACATTAAAAAATGACTCGGTAATATACGGTCAGCCGCGCTACGAGGAGTGTGGGTTGTACGAATGCAACAACAGAATCCTCATGCACACGTGCTTAAGTCTAGGTATGGTAGGTGCACCCTATAATTAGTCACATCCATGCACACGATATTTGTAGGTCACGTACATCCTAAAATTAGCCTCAATGTTGGCACTTGTAAGGCAATACAGGCCATTAGCACTCCTTCTCGACAGTGTACGTTTGGGGAGTAATCCTATATTTTGTCTGCTGCAGTGCCTACTTTGAAAAAAAGTTTAGGTATCTTAGATGTATTTTTTTGGTAAAAATATCTTAGATGTGTGTGTTGGCTTTTATGCCACAAAAGTCTACATACTATGATCACTTTTATATGCTCCGCAAATCTGAACATACGGTTGGATTAAATCTAATTAGGTTATTATGAAAATATTTTTTAACTTTAAAACTATTATATCAAATGTTAGGATAATATGATGGAGATTAACCTTTACGTGACTCATATCTATAAAATGAACATTTTCATCAATCTTAACCTCAAGAATATGAATGCATTCAAGTGAGTCCCCACAAGGTAGATTGTATAAGTAAAATATACAGTCATCTCTTAGATGAAGATTTTATACGGTTAGTATGGCATAAGAGAGTCCATGATGGATCCTGGGGGCTTAATGGGCTGCACACATTTTTGCCCATAAGCCTCAATGGTTATTTCATTGATATAGTTAGCCCCAGTTCCATAATGTGCTCACGCATTTAGCATATATAATTGGAAAGTCATTTTCCTAGCTTTGACGGATAAATAAGATCCCCAAGATTATTATGGAGATTGAGATCCATGGAAATCCAGAAGAAAAACCATCGAGAAGAGAGATCTGAATTTGCCGGCGATCAACAGCATCGCAGCATCCTCTCAGGCTCTGCACTTGTGGGCCTTTCAGTCCACCCATACAACGAGTTAAGTCCTTGTCAAAAACCCTTTTGTCAAGCGAGCGTGTAGGATGATGCCTGCTCCAAACATGTTGCTCTGGCGATGCAAATGATATCATTATTATCCTTCATTGGGTGGCCAAAAAAGAAAAAAAATAAAAAAAACACTTGTCCAATCCCACAGCATTCAGTGACTGGCCTAATTTCAATCAAAGGTTCAATCTAGAGCAAAAAATTAGGCTCAAGCCCAGCACATTGGCAAAATACTGTTGCAAATTTATATTAGACGTATGGAGCGCGCTGACCCGTCGTTCAAGCATACAAAGGCCAAGACCTAGGTCCATCCCTAATGTCCTATTTAACCGAAGGTCCCTAACCAAAAATCCAACTATGATCTCTTTTATTATTAGTTGAATCTAAGAATCTGATTACGGGTCTGTGATGCCTGTATAAAAATTGGATCCATCTTTCAGCCCAAGTAAATGCCATAGCAGAGTACAGACACATGAGCTTGTGCACACATGCACACGCAAACTCTCCAAATAATAACATACACATGAGATCCAATCCGAATGGGCCGGAATAATCAGAAAATGCATATAAATTTACCTATCAATATACCAACTGGCCAATCCCCTAGCAAGCAGCTAAGTTTTCCTTACCCAATTACTAAAAGTGGTTCAACCTCCTAATGAACATCTAAAATCAGCCCAATTCCAGCTTGTTAATTGCAAGTCGAGTAGTTTAATAGTTACAGAAGATACTCCACATCTTCATTTTCATTTTTGAGGATAGATGTTAATAGATATTCGAACTTGGAAATTCTTGTTGAAATGATTCATTTGTGTCTTTCTTGTTTTACCTCCAATCAAAGAGAGAGGGAGAAGATTTCTCTTGGGTTGCCACCTTATTTTTATGGGGCCAGTTGGTAAAATGTACATTAATACTAGATAGATTGAATAAGGTTAGGATAACAATGACAGTCCAGAACATGGGCTTTATATGTCACCCTGAACCCAGCCCAGTTGAGCTACAGTTGGGGCTTAGCAAAGCTGATTAGTTCAAATGCCATCTTCAAAAGAACGAAGTAGACTTTCATGGGCCGGATCATAGAAAACCTGGGTCACATGCCACTCCAAAGGGCTCTCTCCCTCTCTGGGCTAGTGGGCCTGGACATTCTGGTCCCAATTCAGAAAATGGCCCTACAAAATTACAGATGATATTTACAAATGCCCTGTCCCAGACGATTAAATCGAAGTGAGTAGAGACTGTGTTTTCGTCAGGATTCAGGTCAAAGCAATCACGGCGGTTCCGGTCCGAGTAAGACCCCCACCAAACAAAGGCCTACAGAAAGCACCTCTCTCTCTCTCTCTCTCTCTCTCTCTCTCTCAATGTCTTCAGCATTATTTTTTCTTTAAAATGACCTTTTCCTTGTCTTTCTAGCAAGTGCTGGGCACTAAAAATCATGTTTAGGCCGGTAAGATACCATGTACCAACTCAAAGTTTACATTGATATGTGAAAGGTCCAAGCAGATATATAAAGCCATGTCAAAATCACTACTTGGGTGATGTGGAATGTGGGATAGTTTTTACACTCCTCTTCACGTGCAGACACAATAGATTTCATAAACAGGCTTGTTACGTGAGCTACACAAAAATCAACTTTGACACTATGGATGATACCAAGTACCAATTAAAGCTTAAGATGAGATGTGAAAGGCCCAAACAAGTGTATAAAGCTAAGAGTGTAAAACGTGTGGTGCCATGTTGGCACGACACGACAAAACAATGGCACAACCGTGCTTCGTGCAATGCCAGCATGGCAAGCACAATGTTTCGTGCCAGCTGTCGACAAGGCTCTACCCAATATAGCCTGCCTCATGCCGTGCCTGGCCACTGTGTCAAATGTGTTGTGCCTCCATGTCACCCTTCTAATGTTCCATATTTTATTTTTTTTAGGGTTTTAGGTTAAAAAGTTTAAAAGATATATATATATATATATAGAAGATAATGACACACAACTTTAAGTGGCTTGGGTAAACTCAACCTATTCCACTAGAAGACAAATTCATTTGAATTTCTTTTGCATGAAGTTTTTTAATAGGATTACCTTTAAAATCTTTGTAATTTTTATAGATAATAAAAAATAAAAAGTAGAAGGCTATAGTTTTTTAATATTTATATTAGAAAAAAGAGAAAACATATACTGTATAACAATATGAATTGGGCTATTATGGGATGAAATGTACTGTATCTTATGTCGTACTAGAGGTCATGCCATGCCGTGCCGGCTGCTCTGGCACCCTTTGGCTGGCACTATCCATGTGTTCGTACCGTAACGGACAGTGCTGCGCTGAGTGGTGCAATGCCGCATTGACTGTCATATCAGGTTGGACTGCTTGTACATTTACATATGAAACTATATCAAACCCACTACTTAGAACAATATTCCATGTGGGACTTTCTCAACACGTTCCATCAGTCTGTGGGCTGGTCTGGAGCTCCAACCATTTCCCTCCTACTGTTGGGAGGAGACCACCCGTAGTCTGAAAAACTCCAAAGCTCGAATCTCCAACAGCCGTTACTTTTTCTGATTGAATTGAGTATAGTGCTTGCTTTCTATCTAAAGAATGACACCAAAACTTTCTCCTTTTCAAACGAAGTCCCCTACAACATCCTTGTCCTCTTATTCCTTTACCGCAAAAAGAAACCACCCAATATCTCCCTCAAACTCACTTATCCACCTCTACTTTGCTGCTATACTGGTACAGCTGACTTTAGCACCTCATTTTTTCCGTCGTTACTCTAGTTCCAACGATCATGTAGATGACATGGGGTTTACACTTGTCTATCATCTAATTATATGCCTCTTTTTTTACATTTACCAAAAAATTCCTCCGATACTCTCAAACCTCAAAAAAAAGTTCTCTAGTATCTGCAACCTATCACGTGGGCGGTGGGCCTCATACAGCAGCAAAAGGCTCTATTTTCGTGCGAACATCTCTTAACTCGCACGTCCAAGTGTCTTGAAGGGCCGTAGCCTTTGGTAAGGGAGTAATGGAAATATTATTTGGCGACCTTGGGTAAAGAAATGTAGTTATCCAAGTTCATATTTTGGACAGACAGGTAAGAACAGAACCTCTTACTGCTAGTAAGAGGTCAATCTTACTTTTCCTCAAATTATTGAGACGGATCACTCACATGAGTCTTTCATATGTTTGAAATGTGTTTTTTCTTCCATCGTATTATTATTGTTACTACTACTACTATTAGTATTGTACAATTTACTTTCCTTATTTATTGATATACCATTTTCTTTTCTTATTAATTTACGACATGGGTTCTCTCTCTTGGATAGCCTCTTGTACAATCTCAAGTTGTTGAAATAGATTTCATCGTATTCTTCTTTTGTTTCTTACTTGAATATTTTGAAATGAGTTTTCTTGATTTCTTGATTAAAAACTGGTTTATTTTTTATTACTTGTACTTGATCTCTTAATCTGATAAACTGCAGTCATCAGAAAGCATGAGAAAGTACTCACATGGAATTGGGTCATAGCTAGATGATACTTGCATTCAGGTACCCACATGTGAAAAAACATGGAACTGCAATGATGCAACTACTCACATGGAACTGGAGTGTAATTGGCAGCATCTAAAAACCTAAAAATAAATAAATGAAACATGAATTGGTAGTGAGACCGGGACGTACCTATATTGAACTGGGTTGTAGATACCTGCATTCAAAAACCCACATGTTAAAACCATTAAAAAAAACCATGACAAGTGGGGCTTCAACTCTGGAGAGCCTCGAATTTAAGTCTATATTGTAATCGTTAATTTTGTTTTCGACTTCATATGAAACGTTTTCGCTGATTCGAAATTTCGTTAAAATGTTTCGGAGTCATGTATCAGAGAAATAAATAAAAATAAAAAAATACATATATGTTAAAAAAATAAAAAATATTAAATATAGTTCATACATTTAATTCATATAGTAAAAACATTATAAGATACGAGTATAAAGTTTAAACACATTTCTTACCACAATAAAGTTTAAACTCAATTTTCATAACAATAAAAGTTAATAACCTTTAAGATTTAAGTTTAGATACATTTTTCACAACAATTTGGTCATTTCATAAATTTTCGTCTGGGTTAATTTTAGCCAAAGTCCATGTTTTCTGCCAAAATTGATAGAAAGCCTAACTGAAAAGTTACAACATGCATTTCTTTTCGGCTTCATGGCTGAAATGAAAATTTTCAACCATTTCAACCGAAACAAAATGAAATTGATAACTATATGCCCCAAATAATTTTTACATCATGTTATATATATATAAATATATAATGGGCTTAGATTATTAAGCATATATAACTTTTATTAAAGCTTATGAAATTCACTAACTCAAGTTACTTTTAATAAGATCACCATCTATATGTACAAAGATTAAGCTAGCATATCAATTGAAAGACTTGGATGTGGATTACAAATATTCAAAATAATATCACGTTCGATTTTTTATGCTCAAAGTTTAAGAGGCAAAAGTATATTTTTATCTCAAGTTAAAAATCATATGGGTTTCTTTTTAAGGATAAATTGGTCAAAAAATTTAAAAAAACTGAAGGTCTCATTAATTTTCCTTTAATGTGATTGTGGGTCAAGAGCGATTTTAATAACACCACAAATTAAACTGGCCATTTTGGGAATATGTGAAAAAAAAGGATATTATATGTAAAAAAAAGAGAATCTCTTAGCAAAATAGCAATAATTTCCAATGAAAGGAGAGCCTCCAACTTGTCTACATTGAGATCATCAATGTAGTTGTTGGGACTTGAGAGTTGGCCTGGAACAACAATTTAATAGTACCCGTTCCCAACCCATTTCTGGCTTTTGGGCTGATTGTGATTTTATATCGTAATTCCATTACATTAAAAAGGAAAACAAGAAGAAGAGAGAAAAAGAAGAAAATATAAAAAAAATCCTTTGTAATAACTTTCTTGCATGAGTTAATATGATAGACTTGCTTGCATCTGAGATGATGGGGGAAGCTCGGTAAACAATGAGAATATTACCTGTACAGTAGTTTTAAGACTTGACATATGCTTATAAATTATCAAAGTTTAAGTATTTTTCATAAAGCTTATCCTCTGATACCCTAAGTCATGAGATATTACATACATCTAAATAAACAATACCCTAAAGCAGCGCAATGTCACACACATTCAATATTACCCAATACGATATGTCATAAGATATTGGGCTATTATCGTAGAACAGTTGTGCATGAAATATTTATTTAGACTTCACCTGTTTGACTCATCAGATTTAATAGCAGTTATACGGGTAACATACTAGGAAAAATAAAAGGAGTCTCCCCGCCGGAGGTTTCAGATATTTGAAGGCTCTTTTGGAGGCTCTAGGCTATTATAGATGGCCTTGCCACAGACGATCAAATCGAAGTGAGCAGGAGACACGGTCTTTGTCAGGGGTTCAGGTCCAAACAAGAACTCCACCAAAGCAAGGGGCCAGGCTTCATACATAGAAAGTCTCTCTCGCTCGCTAAATGTCTTCGGCAAATTACATATAAAAGCACCGTCACCTTCTTATCTGTCTTCCCAAGTGCTGGCCACTAAACTATGCTTAGTTCCATCTGTCTGTAGGACGGTCTGGGGCAACATCCCTTTCCCTCCTATCTTTGTTGGGTGGACGACCCATACTTCGAACCGAATCTCCAACAACCCTTGCGCTCCCTTTTACTTTTTGATTGACTTGGGTACAGGGCTTTCTTTCCATCTTAGAATGATACAAAAGCCTTCTCCTTTTCAAACTGCAAAGTACCCCCACAACATCCTTTACCAAAAAAGAAACCCCAACATCTCCCTCAAGCTCACTTATCCACATCAGCTCTGCTGCTGTAT
This sequence comes from Sextonia rubra, assembly GCA_037013555.1. NCBI lineage: Eukaryota > Viridiplantae > Streptophyta > Magnoliopsida > Laurales > Lauraceae > Sextonia > Sextonia rubra. The sequence goes on along the minus strand of JASUAD010000013.1, from coordinate 54,489,063 downwards.
TGACACAGCTGACTTTAGTGCCTCTTTTCAACTAAACATCTTTTTTACCTTAACTTATAGTTCCAAAATTATTTCCGGGGGTTTTCCCCGTGCCGTAACATTTAGTCATCAATAATCCCTCGTAGTGATGAAAGTTGAGATAATTCCCTCTAGAAATTCATGTTGTTATTTTGGATTAAAAGCCTTAAACTGTGCATTATCAGACAAAGTTGAGATAAACCCCTTATTTCAGCCGATGATGTCACTGATGTGTGGATGACATGGGGTTTGCTCCGTAGGCCTTGGCAATATCATCTGAAGTATTAACTTCTTATAATATTTTTATATGCCATTCTTCAATTTGTAGTTTTGTACCCTATGCATTTGAACCCAAGAGGTAATTATACCAATCTTCATACAAGCAATGAATAAAATAGCATGTCTCCCATAAATTGCTTACCTCTTAAACTTGGGTTCCAAGAAATATGAAAATTTCTTCTTTAATGTCTGGAAGTTAGCTTTGTCTTTTGACTCATGTCATGAGAATTTGATACCATTTAAGAGCGATATAAAAGTAAAAAAAGCTTTATATGAGATACCGTTTTCTCAACTTATTTGTAACAATTAGTAGATGTAATTACTAGAAAATGTGAAATATGGTCTATAATCACGTGGGAAAAGCAGAAACATTCATCTTGGTTGTCAGCAATGATGGAACATGGAAATAGGTGGTAATGTCAAATTGTACTTGCATAACACAGCATGAGCCTGATGGCTCAACCGCCCATTTTCAAGACAGCCAACTTCCATGCTTCCCACGAGGACCTACATTTTTTTATAGAAAGCATGCCATCTACTTGTTTGTATAGTTTGATCATGGTTTTCTTTTTTGGTTCATTGTCAAGAAAACTCAAAGATCCACTTCGATCTGCAAGCGACAAAAGAAAAGTAAAACACATGCTTGGATGTGCCAAAACATAAAATGTCTCATAAAAATCCAATTGTGGGCTTCTCCATCGAAGAGAAAGAATGAGTTTTATTGTACTTTTATCACAGCACCCCAAAGCAATTTGCAAGAAAGAGTTTCTGTTGGGGAAGCATAGTGTCCCATTTAAAGATGAAAGAGAAATAGTGAAGATTTGGGACAAGATAGTTTAACATCCCTTGAAACTGGATTGTCTGAGAGAGTGGAAACATAGGCCAGTGGCCATCGTAGTGGAACTGGGGCTTTTCTCTCCATCTTCACAATCACATGGTTTTGTGATGGGAGATGGGTGATTTGATAGAAGAAAGGCCCCTACGCACTCCATGTTGCCAGTGACATAAGGCCATGGTACCTCTGTTTTGCTCATGTTCAGTTGTTACAATGACCTGATTTGATATGACTAACTGTTCGAACACCATTTCTTTTGGTTTCTACTTAAAAAGAACCTTTACTGCTAAGCTTGGATGTGCCAAAACATAAAATGTCTCACAAAAATCCAAATGTGGGCTTCTCCATCGAAGAGAAAGAATGAGTTTTATTGTACTTTTATCACAGCGCCCCAAAGCAATTAGCAAGAAAGAGTTTCTGTTGGGGAAGCATAGTGTCCCATTTAAAGATGAAAGAGAAATAGTGAAGATTTGGGACAAGATAGTTTGACATCCCTTGAAACTGGATTGTCTGAGAGAGTGGAAACATAGGCCAGTGGCCATCGTAGTGGAACTGGGGCTTTTCTCTCCATCTTCACAATCACATAGTTTTGTGATGGGAGATGGGTGATTTGATAGAAGAAAGGCCCCTACGCACTCCATGTTGCCAGTGACATAAGGCCATGGTACCTCTGTTTTGCTCATATTCAGTTGTTACAATGACCTGATTTGATATGACTAACTGTTCGAACACCATTTCTTTTGGTTTCTACTTAAAAAGAACCTTTACTACTAAGCTTGGATGTGCCAAAACATAAAATGTCTCACAAAAATCCAAATGTGGGCTTCTCATCGAAGAGAAAGAATGAGTTTTATTGTACTTTTATCACAGCACCCAAAGCAATTTGCAAGAAAGAGTTTCTGTTGGGGAAGCATAGTGTCCCATTTAAAGATGAAAGAGAAATAGTTAAAATTTGGGACAAGATAGTTTAACATCCCTTGAAACTGGATTGTCTGAGAGAGTGGAAACATAGGTCAGTGGCCATTGTAGTGGAACTGGGGCTTTTCTCTCCATCTTCACAATTACATGGTTTTGTGATGGGAGATGGGTGATTTGATAGAAGAAAAGGCCCCTACTGCACTCCATGTTGCCAGTGACATAAGGCCATGATACCTCTGTATTGTTTATCCTCAGTTGTTACAATGACCTGATTTGATATGACTAACTGTTCGAACACCATTTCTTTTGGTTTCTACTTGAAAAAAGAACCTTTACAACTAAGCTATGCTGGATAGCTTTTTGTTGGAGGTTAACAAGTGCAGGATTTATAAGATTTGATCCACAGTAAAAGGGGGCCTCATAATTTTTGAAAGAAGTGCAGCATTATGAGCTGTGATGCAGAGAGTAAAGGTGGGCTTTTGAAAGCCAAAATATTGCATTGGATTTAGAACCAACGCATGGTGTGATGGTAAGGCACACTGTGATAGCGAGGTCCAATTTACTGTTTGTGTACCTTCTAATGTAGGTTTACCACCCCCCACCCCACACAAAACCAGGAAAAAAAAAACTTTCAACTTTCTAATGTAAATAAGGGTGTGATGCCACTTGATTGCCACACAATAATAAACCACATTTTCAAAAGTGGAAAAGTGGGTCAAGCGACCTGGATCGAGTCAATTTGGTTAGACCTAGCAAAGTTAGTGGCACTCAACATCAGATTTCCACATATATCCCTTGAGCTCATTGTTGTGGCTTGGATACCACTTGTTGTCGGCGTATGTATATAAGCGTGAAATAGTCATGATCGACAATTAATTAAGTCACAGAAGAAGAGAAAATCACATAGATATTTACGTGGTTTGCCAAACCCGCCTATGTCCATGGGAAACAAACCCCACTTTCCACTCAGTTCCCACCTCTATGCATCCACAGCAAAGTTTAGGATAACGGATTGTATCATTGTATAATCCACTCTTTCTTGATCTTAAGAAACTCTTAGTTAACAAGAAACTCCTAATATAATTACCAAAATACCCATGACCAGAATCCTCTTAGTTTGGATCCACATGGCCAACATAGAACCTAATGTAGGTTGTAAGTGTTTTATCACACTGTAGCTACAGGGAAGAGGATTAATACGGATTGGCTGTCTTGATAATACAGAACTTATAGAGGTGATTCTATTTTAATTGAACAAATGAAATAATATTTTCATCATAATGATAGGTATCAATTTCTTGAGAAACTAACATGCATTAGCTGATACTGTACGTATTGGCTGGCATTTAAAACCACGTGTAGGAGGTTTATGGAGCCACATTTTTGTTAGGTCAGTACAATTTTTGTGTCATTGTCCATATCCAAGTCAGGGTTATTTGGATCGATCCGGGAAACAAGTGGCCTAACGCCTTTCCATTGAACGGGGTATGCTTTTTGCTACTAAGGAGGGCTGGGTTAAGTTCAGGCCGGTCAAGCCCATCACAATTTCTAAATGGGCCAATCTAAACACTACCGTAACCCAACCTGACGCCAAACTGAGGAGCTATTTTCCCGACCTAGTTCGGTCAGATCAGGTAACCGATGCTGCTAATCTCTGAGGTTATCTGGTGTGCATTGATAGGGCTGACCCAAATTTTCTTGAAGCAAATCTTAGTTTGAGAAATGTTTGTTTGCTAAAACAATCAGAAAATGTCTTCGATTACGGTTCATGCATTTGGGTAACATGTCTTAGCTAGAAGTCTCAGCTGTTCTGACCAACTGATAAAGTTTATTAGGAATTCAAAAAGTATGTCCTTTGAAAGTGAGATTCAAGAGGTTCAAACCTAGGTAGGCAGAGGAATATAGCCTACTATGGGCCAGGGTCCAAAATCAATTAAGGGCTGAGAAAAACATTTCCAGAAAGGTTTAAAAAGGAAATACATTTTAAAACAAATGTGTTTTTTGGTAAAATAGAATAAATGTGTTATAAATATAGAAGTAGTCTGGTTTCTGGGCTTGTACATGTTTCTTGTAACACTTGCCTGGTGAGAGCCCAGAATTTGTTACTTGTAATTTGTAGAGAGCAGCATATCTGCTGCAACATGAACAGAAAAAACTATTCTGCTCTTGCAGTTATTTTTGCAGGTGCTTGATCATCTTATCAGGGAATTTTTATGGCCCACCAATTCAATGGCCTCGACCACCAGAACCATTGCGTATGGGCTCCATAAGTCCAAAAGTCTCCAATCGTATTCTTCCAAGAGAACCACATTTAGATAAGCCTGAATTCATCTGCGGGAATTTGGTACTCAGCTTCTGGGCTAGATTAATTTATTGGACTAAGGATTGACATGCGCCTCCTTCTGTCTGAATTGGCAAAAGAACCAATCAAGCAGGACGAAAGCCCAGCTGTTCAGCGAATAAAAAGTTAACTGGGACTTGAATATGTTTACAATAATAAAATGGACCATGCTGACTCAGGGATTCTCTGATGGGCCTTTCATCTCCTATTGACCTTGTCAAGCAGCGAAGTTGTAGGGTCCCGACAATCAGAATGTACAGTTTCACAAGCCAATCTTCTTAAACACACGGGGCCTATATAAGCATGTAGTGTTCATGACAACGGTTAAAATGGAGAATCCCACGACATAGTCTTTCTACCAGGGTTTCCATATCAAGCCTGATTATTGCAACTGGGCTTAAATTTTGGTCCAATTTCTGAAGAGCTTGTAACGCATCCATGGATCCAAAGCACGAGATGAATTCCTCTTGTAGGGGGTGGAGAGGCATCCCCACGTCACGTTATTTATTTATTTTTTTTAACCTATCTTAGTAGCTAGGATTGAATACAAACACAACTGAACTCACACATGCGAGGTAATAGGAACCTTGCACATCCGAGGTACATATAGGGACATAAATATAACTCACACATATAAGGTAATAGAAATCTGCAAATGTGAGGACACAAACATAACCAGTTGTGATACCTACACTCACTAAAATACACACAAAATGTACAATAGCTTATGTGGCACTACATAATAAAAACTGTGTTCCACTTTTTATTCTTCTCTTTATGGGATAAATACACTTGTGTGTATTTTAGTGTATGTACAATTAATTATTGCAGACCTAACTCACACAAGTGAGGTAATGAGATTGGCATATATATGGACATGGACACAACTCACACATGCGAGGTAATGGAGACTTATACACAGGGGCAGACCCACGAAATTCTCTTTGTAGGGGACTAAATGTAAAAAAAATTCTTGGTGGAGGGGGGCAAGTGTATTTATTTTTTTTTAATTCTTAGAATGGATAACTTTCGAATTCATGTAGCTGACTTCAACATGGTTAGGATAAGGTTTTGATGATGATGATGATGAATGGATGACCTCCGAATGAAAATATGTAGTCCTTACCACTAAGGTAAGGAGTCATTCTCCATTTGCACATCACTTTCATTAGTGACATTAGCCTTTGGATTCAGCAGTGGAAAATACAATATATATATATATATATATATAGCATCCATCCTTCACTACAAGGTAAGGAACAATTCTTTTTTTAGAACTAACAAGCTCAAAAAGGTATCATAATGTGTAATGATTTTGTCCTTTTGCATATTTATACTTTCCAAAAATGAAAGTGTCCCTCACCATAGTGTGAGGGATATATGCATAGTAGCTTTATATATATATTTTTAATCTAGTTAAGGAGCTGGGCCCCTAGATACTTGCACATGCAAGGTAATAGGAATATGCATGTTTAGGGGTAGACAAACTTGCACATGTGAGATAATAAAAACTCACACGTGAAAGGATGACTAACTCATAAATGCAATAGAATAGGATCTCACACAAGGGAGGGGGTGGGGTGAAACTTGGTCACCCTGGGTAGAACCACTACTTCTTATTTGTAACGTAAGATGCTGTTTTTAAGATGACAGCCGTTAGAACATCCACAACAGACTAGGTAAAAGTTCCTATTAGCTAAAATAGTTAGCTTGAAACAAAAGAAAAAAAAAAGGCTCCAACAGATTAGCTATGACAATAGTTATTTTACATTGTCCCATTTTGGCTAGCTAAATTTAGTTAGCCACTGTACATTAGCTAAATATTAAAAAACTTTTTATTGAGTTGACTTTGTCATGTAGTTTGCACATTAAGATATAATGTTTGGAGTATGTGTTTAAAAATGAATAAAAAATTAATATTTAAATAAAATAGAGAAAGAATATATAGTATTGTTAGAGTGTGTAGTTAAAAAGGTGGCTAGCTAAAATAGAATTGTGTCTTTTTAGTTAAAATTTATCTAAAGAATACATAGCCTTGCTGTGGACTGTACTGTTCAGTCCAATAGGATATATCACTTTAATATGGATTGAAGTTCGCTCCTATTCATGAGGAAAGTAAAATCCAAGGATTTATATTGATGAAAATGCCTACCTCCTGATAAATGAATGGATACAGAGCACTGTATTATCACTCATTGACGGTCTTCAAGAACAAGTAATTGGGCCTCTGCACACTAGGAAAGGTTTACCCGTCCATGACGGGCAATCCGGGTCACAGCAAAAACTAAATCTTGATCAGCTGTCTATTGGTCACCCCCACTAACACAGTGAGGTGTAATATGGGCCAAGCCGGAAAATTACTGGCCCAACGTGCTAGGGCCGTGCAGTTTGCAGGTTAGGAGGGGTTTGGCCCAGCATGGCCGGCCCACAGGCACGAGCTTGGTTTGTGTCGGCTTTCTTGCCGGTCTGGGATGGCCCAGGCCATGGGCTCCTTTTTCAAAAGACTTTTTTAATTGATGAACATTGATGCTAATTTCCTATTGTAAATTACCATAAATGTTTTTATTTTGTAAAACTACCATGTTTCTTGCAAGCTTTGGTCAAATGTCATTGTGAGGGCAGCTTTTCTTTCTTGCGGGGTGAAGTTACTATGATTGTTGCATGAATTTGTCCGGTTTCATTACGAAGACAATTAGCTAAGTGGAACTTCTTTCATACTAACGCAAGTCGACCAATGTGGTACCATGGTCAAATGATGCAGACAGTCCATCTAATGGGCCATGTTCGGGTTAGAAACATAGCCCTTTGTAAGAACTCTTCAATTTACCAAGTAGTCTACTCAATATCTCAGTCAAACGGCCTAGAACAGAAACGTTAGCCCTTGGATGGAACCTACAAGCAATGTGATCGATTAAATTTGATATCTACAGCTCACATTACCTCAAATTCACACCTATTTTAGGATGCAGGAGAATTTTCTTCCTGGCAGACCTCACGGTTGTCACAGTGGGCTTCCTTGATGGGTGCTACGCGCGCCCAACCAAAACACCTCCGGGAATTTTCCCCCTGGCAGACCTCACGGTTGTCACAGTGGACTCCCTTGATGGGTGCTATGCTGGCAGACTTCACGGTTGTTACATTAGGCTCTCTTGATGGGTGCTACGCACCCTTTAATAAATGATTTTTGCAATGACCGCTCAGGAATTGATATGGATACTTGGACCTATGCGCCCAAATGCATCTAATGCATGTCCAACATCAAGGTCCAAAGACATCTACCTTCTGGGCCCAGGAAGTGTCGATGCTTAGAAAGTCCATTTAACATAACCTTAAAGTGAAGCACATTGTCCATTATTACTATAAAGATCCAACAATAAGGGATTGCTAAGTTAGTTGGCAACCATGGCTGCTTAGGGATTGATCCCTGGAATGCCACTCTTCCCACGTTGTGGGCTTCTCTTTCCACTTATGTGGGCTTTTTCTTCCCACTTTGTGGGCTTCTCTTTCTACTAATGTGGGCTGTTTTTCCCACTTGTGTGGGCATTCTTGGGCTTAGCCTAGGCTGGGCTTGGGTAACCAAAGAATTAAAAACAAAAAACTGCAAAGATCCATTGGTCATGAGCCATCACACAAAATGGCCAAGAGTCAAACTTAACCATCCAAACAAAGGTAAAAGGCCCATGACTTGTGATCACCACGGAAGGCAAGAAAAGACATTACTTCTAAGAGTAGCTTCCTTATAGCGAATAAGAAAGGGGACTTCGGTCATAGGACCCCATGTAATTTCCCATAATTGCTGCATGAGGTCCCTAACTTAAAAAAATCAATGCAAATTGACAACAATGACTCTCCTTGCTTATAAAGTCTTTGACTTGAAAAAGCTTTTCAATGAGCTATTTTGTCAAACACATGGTGGACACAAATGGAAGCTCTGAAATGGTTGGATCAGAAACAAAGGCTTCATCTACGGCAGCAAAAAATCCACTCCTCAAATGCTCCCATCTCTCTTCTAACCTCACCCCTGACCCCCACTTCCAAATTCTCCAAAACACCCAACACAACCCTCAAATCTCTCTCTACTTCTTCAACTAATCCAAAACCAACCTCTTGTTCAAACCCCATGTCAAATCCCACCTCAAATTCATTCAAATCCTCCTCCACTCCAACCTTCATGAACCAGCAAACCATCTCTTCAAAGAAATCCACTTTCAATTTGACCAGATACAAATATCGATTTTAAACAGGACCGTCCAAGTCTATCAAAGTAACAGCAATTCTCGATCTCTCATGCTAAGTTTTATTCTCGAGAATTACTCCAAGTGTAGTTCTGTTGATGAATGTCTGGAGGTGTTTGGAAAAATTCAATCTTGTAGATGCATTTTGTCTGTTTATGGATGCAATTAATTGCTGCATAAGTTGCAGCAGGGGGATAATATGCTATTATTGTGGTGTTTCTATGCCGCGACTACTCATAGCAAAATAAGATGAGTAATACTTGAAACAAATAGTTTTTAGCTGTTTTGAGGAAACAATAAATAAAATATTTATTTGTAAGGAAGGCAACAAATAAAATATGTTTGAAGAAGCTAAGATTTTATCTGTTTAAAGAAGTTAACGAATAAAATCTTTATTTGTAAGGAAGTGAACAGATACAATCCGTTTGAGAAAGCCAACAGATAGATTTTATCTGTTTAAAAAGCCAAAAGATAAAATCTTCTTTGGAAAAGAAGCCAGCCGAAAAAACCTGTTTGAGGAATCTAATAGATAAAATCTATTTGAAAAAGACAACAGATAAAATCTTTATTTATATGTTTCAATTTGCTTATGATTTAGGGTTTACTCATGCATTTATCCAACATTTAAATTGTTGAAGGAAACAGGTAGAATCATACTATTTAAGTAAAAAAGAAAAGAAGTACAACTACTAATTCAAGTTTTAACTATCTGTGGTTACTTGGCAACAATCTCAATTATGATGTTTGATTGTGTTTTGGTTGGCACAATTGGACATTTTCCTTTGTCATGGAGTTGGGCAAAGTGAAAATCAGGTTCAAGCCATTGACAGTAAAAAACCCAACAGAGAATCCACACAAAGATAGCACCAGTCCAGTGCTTCAAGTTGCTATCATACATGACAACTGAAATTCATGAACCTGATTTTTATTGAACATGACAGTGTGTTGTTGTTAGAGAGATGATGATGATGAAGAAAAAGAATAATAGAGAATAACAAATGTATTGTTGTCTATGGAAGGGTGGTTGTATTTTCAGAAGTTTTTTATTTTCTTTTTTGCCCCAATGTAATGGGTGTGACATGATGGGCATGTATAAAAATGGACCCCAAGTTAATTTGAGGAAGCAAAAGTTTGAGCTGTGAAGTTCATCACTATGAATAGATAAATTAATCTATTCAGTTCAATAGAAAATACTCAATAGATTGTATATGTTAAGTTTAACAGATTTTATTTATTGCATTTAACAGATTTTATCAATTGCATGTTTTCCTTTCTTATCCATAGAAAATTTTATCTATTGAGTATAATAGATTTTATCTGTTCAAATAGATAAAATCTTTTCATTTCAATAGAAAAATACCAAACAGATTTTATCTATTGCGTTTAACAAATTTTATTTGCCTTTCTTGTTCACAGAAAATTTTATTTATTGAATTTAATAGATTTTATCTATTTGGTATTCAAGTTTAAGTGCATGAATGGTTATTTGATTACTGACATTTGGTGGCACCTTGTTAGTACTAAATCCATCCGATTCACTGTCTTCAAGATGGACCCTTTCCATGTATCTTTATTCAATGCTATGTTTTTGACACTTTATGAGCATTTTATAATGAACTAATCCTCGTTGTGTTGGCTCATGAAGTTTGTGAGCAAACTTGGTCTACTTATATCCAGAGGTAGTAACTCTACATACTCCTCATTGTCAAGAATTGGTCATGGGAAATTCACAAACCTAAAGTTGTTATATTGGATACTTATCAAACATGCATGGCCCCACCATAACGAGCAATGCAGAATTTTCAATTTGTGATACTTGTCGTTGATACCATATTACAGCATGTTAACAAACATGTCTACTAGCCAAAGGAGGGTTGTGGTCCTTCCGAGCACACCTCCCTGGATAGCTTTGGGCCCAAGTGAGTTACGGCTCATTGATGATTTGAACTTGCACAAGCCAATTGAGAGAAATGGTAGCAACCATAAGATATTTGATGACTTGAACTTGCACAAGCATGACTTCTTTTAAACCTTTTGATCTAAGAAATCTCTGTAGTACCTCTCAATGGAAATAAAAACAATTTTGATCTGATAAGAAAGAAAGTAAGAAATGGGCATTTTTTTTTTATCTTAGCACAGTATCTGACCAATATAAGAAATGATCTTCAGAACTGGTAGTCACCAATTAAGTAAACAAGTGAAAACAAAAATAGTCTTATATAACTCTGTTCACCCCAGAGACAGTGAGGTCAGGTCAGATTCAACTGATTCAAATCCTATAGCCACTGGAATAACAAGCTTGTCCTAACAATTAGCTAACAGCCATTTACATTCACATCTCTGTCTCTCATGGCATTGGAAGAAAAGAATCATCAGAAAAACAAAAACCCCCAACAACAACAACAGTAAGCATGTGTTATAGCTACCATTCATTGCCCTAATCTTAATGTAGATCGACTGTGTGTTGAAGTATTAACTGTATTTAGCATATGATCAATCTAATTGTTCATATCACTCAAGTCTGTTTGAATAAGTTTGGATTGTTTTTTTATGAAAAGGTGGTTGTATGATACAAAAAATTAGGCCAAGCTATAATTAATCATGTTTTAGCTGGTTATACAATTGGTTCAGTCATTCTAAAAAATATAAAAAATTTTTGCCAGTGAAATCAATGCGGAAGAGATTTGATCTTCCAAACAAGAAGATCTCTAGAGCATCATCAATCCATGGACGAACAGTCTAGATCACAGAGCTCACATGAAGGGAAGTAGACAATGTAGCAAAAAATACGTTTTACTACATCTTCCATTTCAAGAGACCCGCTTAAGGATCAACTACAGTGTGTTTCCAATCGACCCAACTCAACAAACCCATTTTCCGACTAATCACAAACACAACAATCAAAATTCTGAACAAAAGAAATGAACATAACAAAGCAAAAAATCAGTCAAATGCACCACAAATGAAGCAAGTAAAAGCCAACTCATAGATGGACGGGCCCCATGCAGAGACATTCCATTCTACTTTTCCATTCAATTTTATGTACGGAGCAGACTAAAATCATACTCAGACATTTACACAAACACTTAGCGCTCCATGATCCCATTAATACAGTTAACTACCTCCAAGGCATTGGAGATAACAACTACTTATCTAAAGCAGGGTTTTCTTTAAAACTTCAGATTAGTGAAAATCAGGTTCCAGAAAACCTGGCATTTATAAAAAAAAAAAAAAAACTCAGATAGAAATGGTTCTAACCGTTCTTTTTTAAATTTGAACTACGGAGTTCAAATACCCAAATCATCAAATGCCTCAAAAAGCAGAAAAATTACTTTCTGGCATTTCACTAAACACATTACAAGCAACAACACCAAGATAATTTTTTAAACCAAACCACACCCATTTGGAGAATCTCACCAAGTTCTACAGATAGAGAAGTAAAACACACTTTGGAATAAAAAAAAAAAACCAATACACGCCATCCAAACTAGAGGAAAAAAAAATCAAGAGACTAGGGCTTAGGTTTTGGGTTTTTGGGTTTTGGGGTCGAGGGTTTAGGGAAAGGGTTTCAGCTAAGAGAGAGAGAACGTAAATAGGGCAGAAAACCTAGTAATAACGGTATAAACTTTGGGGTTTTGTTGCAATGATAATTAATTCATGGCCTATGTACACTTTAGGCGACGAAATTAAATTGTTCATCGCCAATGTACACTTTAAGCGACAAACTTTTGTTTCCCGCCAAAACATACGTAATTTATTTTGAAATTGGCAACGAAATATAAATTTCATCTTTAAAAAAATGACCTTAGGTGAAGAAATTTAGTTTTTCGTTGCCTATTTTATCGTTAGGAGATGAAATTTTGTTCCTCGTCAAAATAAATGTATTTTTTTAAAAAAATACTTTAGGTGACGAAATTTTATTTTGTCGCCAAGGAGACATTCTGTTGTAGTGTGAATATATTCAATGGATTGGTTCTTGAATTAGGGGCCCATAAGAAAAAAAATAAAAAGATTGCACAGGAAGTTACGTTTGTTGCACTGTAGCAAGCTAGGTCTGTTCACTTCAGACATATATGTCTTGATTGGATTTTGCGCCAAACTGAACCTTTTATGATACCAATTCGTGGATGAATGCCGCACTTATAAAATAGTGTGGAGATATGAATATACCCAAAGTGCATCTTGTGCAGGGAGTGGGGCCCACCAAGTAGTCCTTCCAACTTGACCACACACCTTTTGAATTTCAAACGTCCCCTGGGTTTACACCAATTTAAATGGACTAGATTGGATCAACTACTCACTCACAAATGGATTGTACATTTTAAACTTGTGGGGCTTAGATAGAGATGATAGAGTCTAGGGATATGGCCGATTTTTTGTAGAGATGTAAATTCTTAACTCATAAGATCAGCTTAACATTTTGATCCATGGCCTTAGGATTTAATTGTTTAGCAGGTTCATTTTATTTTGATTTCAATTGAATCTAGATGAGAAGTTCAATGAGCAATAAATTTCGATTGGTGACTATTTTTATTTTTTTCCTATGAGGTAAACTTTTATTGAAAAGAAGAGAAAGAATAAGGGCAAAGGCCCCCAAGAGCCAAAGAGGCTAAAAAAACCAAAGAAGCAACACCAACGAGAACAAAAATATAGAGAAAAAAAAATTAAGTAACAATTCCTGGAGTAGATAGAATGGGATGAGAAGTTTGAGCTCGGAGACGATCTCGTAAACTGAAGATCATATCTAATAGACGGTCTGCAAAAAGAGTTTTTGCGCCATGAAGAGAGGTCTTCTTGTTATGAAACTTAGAGTCATTTCTAGCTGTCCAAATGATAAAGATGAGGTGGAAGAAGATGGTAGCTATACATTTTTTTTTCAGAGTCATTTCTGCCAGAAGACAGAGATGTCCAAATGGTGACTATTCATGAGGGTAGTGTATGTAAAAAGATTAAATTAACTCAATATAGTCCTTACAACAAAAGAGAAAGGGCATTTCAAAAGTAAGGCATTTTAGAGAATTTCCCATGTGATATGTATATAGGGAGATATTCATGTGCATACATCCCTTACTATTTTGGTAAGGGACACTTCCTTTTTTAAATCTAATAAGGTAAAAAAGGTATCATGATGTGTGATTGTTTTGTCTTTTTGCATATTAATACCTTTCAAAAAAGGAGTGTCTCTCACCATTTTAGTGAAGGATGTATGCACTTGAATATTGTTTATGTAGATATGGACAAAATTACTATGCATATATCCCTCACACTATGGTGAGGAACATTTCCATTTTTAGAAAATACTGATGTGCAAAAGAACAAAACCTTCACACATCATGATACATATTTGACATTGTTAGGTCTAAAAAGGGAATTATCTTTCACAATGTAATAAAGGATGGATGTATAGTAGTCTTCTATATATATATATACGAAAAACGGTCATGATATAACTATTGTTTAAGAAGAGGGGGGGGGAGAGAGAGTAGATGGAGAAAGAGGGAGAGAGCTTTTCTTATTGAATGAGAGATGTGTGTGTACATACAGGGGGGAGGAAGATCTTATTTATAGAGCAAGATTGCTTCCTCCCCAAGCAAACCAATATAGCAGGACTTTTGCTTTCCATATCTAATATGGGCCCCAGGGTGGGCATCCACTACTAATAATATTTTATAACACTCCCTTTTGGATGACCACCATTCAATAACAGTTGCCTCATTAAAACCTTACAAAGGAAAAATTCAATGGGATAAAAACCAATGCGAAGGAAAAAGAGTACAACGTTCTACAAAATTATTGAAGTAGTGTTGGACGTGCATAATGCTGCCTCGTTAAAACCTTAACTAAGAAAACTCAGTGGGACAAAACCTAGAGAAGGAAAAAGAGTATAGCGCACATATGTCCTGATTGATAGGCTTCAAAATGCCTATTTTGAATCTGTTACACCCCTTGACGATAATACCCTCTACATTGTTTGATGATAAACTTTCCACATGCCGATCTCATATACAAGCCTTTGAAATGTTGACTTTGGTAATAACTTGGTGAACACATCAGCCAAGTTGTTATTTGAATGAATTTGTTTGACTTCGATTTCATTATTCTTCTAAAGCTCATGTGTGAAGAAGAACTTTGGTGCAATGTGCTTTGTCTTGTCACCTTTAATGTATCCTTCTTTAATTTGTTGAATACATGCCTCATTGTCTTCGTAGATAATGCTCGAGGTACCTGTATTGAGAGGCAATTGACAAGAACTACGAATATGCTGAATTAAAGATTTTAGCCATACACATTCCTTACTGGCTTCATAGAGGGCTAAAATTTCAGCATGGTTAGAAGAAGCAGCTATCAAAGTTTGTTTAGTAGAGGCTAAGAAATAGCAGCATTACCATTAAGAAATACATAACCTGTCTGCGATCGACCCTTATGAGGATCAGAGAGATATCCTGAATCTGCATATCTTACAAACTTAAAATCTTTACAATAAAAGAGTCCTAAATCAATTGTACCATGTAAATAATGTAAGATATGTTTGATACCAGTCCAATGCATTTGCGTTGGCGCAGAATTGTATCTAGCAAGTAAATTCACTAAAAAGAAAATATCCGGTCTAGTACATTGTGCTAAATACATTAAAGCACCAACAGCACTCAGGTATGGTACTTCTGGACCCAGTACCTTTTCATTTTCTTCAATTTGATGATATGGATCCTTGTTTATATCTAAAAACCGAACAACCATGGGAGTGCTTAGTGGATGTGCTTTATCCCTACCAAAGTGTTTCAGTATATTCTTGGTATAATTAGATTGATGGACTAATATTCCACTAGAACTTCTCTCGATCTGTAGGCCAAGACAAATTTCGTTTTCCCAAGGTTTTTCATCTCAAACTCCCTTTTCAAATAATTAGCAGTTATTTTGAGCTCTTCTGGAGTCCCAATTAAATTTATATCATCGACATAAACTGCAATTATTGCAAATCCTTTTGAGGATTTCTTTATGAAGATACATGGGTAAATGAGATTGTTCTCATATCCTTCCTTAGACAAATATTCACTGAGATGATTGTACCACATTCTTCCGGATTGTTTCAATCCATACAATGATCGTCTCAATTGTATTGAGTACGTACGCTTGGGCTTTGCTTCAAGCAAAGTAAATCCTTCTGGGATGGATTTTCATATGAATTTCGGTGTTTAAGTCCCCATACAGATAAGCGGCCACAACATCCATGAGTCTCATATCCAAATTTTCAGAAACCCCTAAACTTATCAGATATCTGAATGTCGTTATATCCATAACAGGGGAGTATGTTTCTTCATAATCAATCCCAGGGTTTTGCAGAAAACCTTGTGCTACAAGTCTTGATTTGTATCTAATAATTTCATTCATTTCATTCATTTTCCTTATAAACACCCACTTATAATACCTTATGGGGTTTGTACTATAGGTCCAAATACACCATGTCTATTGAGAGACTCTAATTTTGCTGTAATAGCAGGTTTCCATTTTGGCCAATTTTTCCTTTATTGACATTCATTTATAGTACGAGGTTCTGTATCCCAATCATCATCCTCATGTTCCATTGATATTTGTGTAGCTACCGCATATGTAATGCGTCATCGATGACAATTCTTTTTCTATCCCATCTCTCTCTTGAATAATTGTAAAATATAGAGATCTCTTCATTATTCGGTACCGGTGCCACTTCAGGGGCTTTTATAGTCTCATCAAGGACTTTCGTCATTCTAGAGAGAGTGGATTTTTCCATAGCTTCTTCGGGAGCGTTGTGAACCTCTTCAGGAGGAACCTCTTCAGGAGTGTTAAATGTATCTTTGGGAGGACATGATGATTGTATATTTCTCTTTTTCCGCAAAGCTAGGTCTGCCATGCTTCTGGCGTATTACAGACTTTTTTGTTGCCACTTTTTGACTTTGTCTTACATGGACATTAAGTCTAGCAGGTGCATTTATAGCTGGAATATGTGACTTAGTTACCTTTGGTGCATCGTTAAATGCATCGGGTAATTTATTTGCAATTTCTTGTAAGTGCACAATTTTACGGACTTCATATTTACATTGTGAAGTACGTGGGTCTAAATGAGACAAAGTGGAAGCATTCCACGTTAGTTCACGCCGTTCTTCAGGAACATGTTGTTCTGCAAGAACAATACGTTCTTTATCTCCCCCTAACGGCGGGATTTTTGTCTCATCGAATTAACAATCAGTAAAGCGAGTAGTAAAAAACATCTCCTGGCATTGGTTCTAAAAATCGAATAATAGAAGGAGAGTCATAGTCGATGTAGATACCCAACCTACGTTGTGGTCCCATCTTAGTACGTTGAGCGGGTGGTATAGAGACTAGAACAGTGCAACCAAACTTGCGCAAATGGGAGATATTAGGTTGATGTCCCGATATAAGCTGTACGGGAGAGTATTGATGGTAGACTATGGGTCGAAGTCGAATGAGCATTGATGCACGTAACACAGCATGTCCCCAAGCACTAACTAGTAATTTGGACTGCAGCAACAAAGTCCTAGAAATAAGTTGAATGCGCTTAATCAGGGATTCAGCTAAGCCATTCTGGGTATGGACATGAAGGACAGGATGTTCGACAACAATGTCAAGAGATGAACAGTAGTCATCGAAGGCTTGTGATGTAAACTCGACCGCATTATCAAGTCATATAGACTTAATATGATTATCAGGGAAATGGGCTCTAAGTTTAATGATTTGTGTTAATAGACGGGCAAAGGCTATATTCATAGTTGAAAGTAGGCAAACATCAGACCAACAGGTGGAAGCGTCAATTAGAACCATGAAATACCTAAAAGGTCCACTAGGTGGATTGATCTGTCCACAGATGTAGCCTTGTATCCTTTGCAAAAAGGATGGGGATTCTAATGCAATCTTGACGAAGGAAGGCCTAGTGATTAGCTTTCCTTGTGAACATGGGACACATAGTTATCCATTTGGTATGGTCAATCTATGGTTGTCTAAAGAGTGTCTGACAGAGTTATCAATGATTTTCTTTAACATGGTAACTTCGGGGTGTCATAATCTATCATGCCAAAGCAATAAGGCTTGAGGGTTGCTAAACTTTGGGGTTGGTTTAAGCTTCGAGCTTAACTATCTCGTTTTACTCAAAATCGAATGTGATTCGACGATGGATATCGTCGTATAATATGTAAGGTTCCGAAATCCCACTAATCTTAATCTACATTAATTAATCCTTGTTAATGTTAATCTAGTTTAAAAACGATTGGGTTTTGGTCTTGGATAGGGAGTTGAGCAGAGTTTAGACTTTACCTCAGTAGTTGAGGACCTTTTTGTAAATTATCTCGCATCATATGGACACCTCGTTAATCACTCATCGTGTAATTTTTCATGTATGTCATCTTTCGTGTTGGGCTTGATTTGATTTGAACTCATTTTGGGTCAATTGAGGTCCATTTGGCCTATCATATATAGATAGGTACATACCAATGTGCTGAAGTCCTAAAATTACATTCCATGTAATCCAATTGCTATTTAAAGGTTAGGTACAAAAAGGTCCAATGTGCACTTTCCCCCTATGGACAACCAACATGTGATGTAACTCCTCCAGAACTGACGCACTTCGTAGGATGACTAATAAAAGACATCGCCATCCTTCCATTTATCTATACCCCGAGGTACCGTTGGGGCACCGTCCGGGCCGCGTCAACAACCGGGTTGGAATTGGGTTCCATACCTGCAATACCAAGGGTAACACTGTTAACACGAAGGTTAAGCAAGTATTGAGGCATATGAAGCAAGTATAACAGGTTATATCAAATGAACCTAATAGTATACACTGATTAAATGAAGCTATGAATGACAATGGATGATGAATTACAATTAAACATCATACATACTGAATGGCAACCACGATGCTTTATTCTCTCGAAAGGGAGCATACATATGGGTCGCTAGAGGATCAAGCTAGCTTCCCGAGGAGTGCAGACATCTCCTCTGTAAACTACTGCAGTAGTGACATATATATACCCAAAGGGCACAAGCTAAGTGGTGCTGACTCGGATTCAATCAAACTAGTCATAACATACATAAGGAATAGTTAATCATGAAGGCAGGCGAATAATTAAGCAAGGCATATGCATATGGGCTACAAAAGCCCGAACCTCAGCTATACCCTTGGCGAGCAAGCACACACTCAGTAAACTGAAATTTCATAAAAAGATTGGACTTGCATGTTAAATATAGGAAATTTTAAGTTAAAAGGGGACTCAACGTCCCATTTTCTCTTCTTCCTCCTTTGGTTGCTGGGGTTGCTTCCTCTCTTCCTGATTTCTTCATTTTCACTTCAATTTTGAAGAACTACTAGGCTTGGGGGTCTTGCATGCATCGGGAATAGTCTTCACCCATCTTTCTCCTTTTCTTAGGAGTGTTCTCTTCTTTGGGAATCACCTCCTCTTCAAGCTACAGCTCACTAAGGTGAGGATTTTGCTCCCATTCCACACATTAAGGCTTGTTGGAGTCAAGAAGACTCAAATCCATGACATGCACGCATTAATGCATCACATTCACCATTTCTATGTTGCCATGTAGAGAACCTACTTCTCCTTGGAGGTTTTTCCCTAACCACACAACAAGAAGGACTTAAGAAGGGCAAACACTGTTAAGAGGCAAGTATTAGAGTTCATATGTGCTGCATGAATGATTAAGTAGTGATGCTTGGGTTAGTTCTTTCAATTCTCCAATTTAAGACATTTTTCCTTTTTTTAATTTTGTACACATATGGTATGGTTTGAATTGGAAGGTAAAAATGTAGTAGGAGAGTGTGTGAGTACTAGATATCTTCAGAGACACTTTGAGGAAGCCATTTAAACCCACCCCCCCCACAAGTCAGATTTCTGTATTAGAAGTGAGTTACAGAAGTAACTCTAGAATTCTGAAGCGCACAGCGAAGCTACGACTAAGCCGTAAGTGGCTACGGCTCAAAGTCCCGAGAGTACCACAATCCGTTTTTATTCTATGGCTTGCATACGGCTGCACTGTAAAATGAGCTACGGTTAAGCCGTGCCAAGCCCATACCCAAGTCGTAAGCCTTCTTATGGGGGACTTTCCAGAGAGCTCTAGAAATCCATCTTCTTCTACGGCTACACTATGAAATGCCTTACGGCTAAGCCGTAACCCAATCGTAACCCAGCTATAGGCTTAGCACGGCTAAGCCGTAGGCTAATATACTGCTAAGCCGTAAATGCGTCTGTACTGTTGGAGGAAACCTGAATTACTCGACTAAGCCGTAGCGTTGTATACGACTAAGTCGTATAAACCCAGTGAATTTAGGATGTTAGGAATTCTTCATTGATCTTATAGGGCCTTAGTATTGGCACCTTTTTACCCCTACACGGGCCCAACTATAATGATACGTTAAGGATACGTTAAGAGGATAAACGAATTCCGGATGATTTCCCCAATGTCAAGTCATGGATGTTGGCATAAGAAAGGGTGTCCTCTAAGCATATAGGGTAATACCAAGACGCGATACACCACAACACCGGACATCTTATGAGTATATCGTGTTGAATGTCCTTGGGGATCATGGGTTACATAATATGGGGTGGATAATGATTCTTGGATACTCACTTAATTCGAATGCATTCATATTGCTATGATAGATTACTTTCGACGTGATTTGTTATCGGACTCACTTCCTCTAGCAAATCCCAAGGCAATTCATACTTGAGCTTCTCATGAGTGCGTGTCTGACAAGCCAGAGCTTCTACTGAGTGTGTGCTTGCTCGCCAAGGGTATAGCCGAGGTTCGGGCCTTTGTAGCCCATATGCATATGCCTTGCTTAATTATTCGCCTATCTTCATGATTAACTATTCTTTATGTATGCTATGACTAGTTTGATTGAATCTGAGTCGGCACCACTTAGCTTGTGCCCTTTGAGTATATGTATGTCACTACTGTAGTAGTTTACGGAGGAGATGTCGGCACTCCTCGGGAAGCTAGCTTGATCCTCTAGCGACCCATACGTATGCTCCCTTTCGGGAGAATAGAGCATCGTGGTTGCCATTCAGTATGTATGACGTTTAATTGTAATTCTTCATCCATTGTCATTCATGGCTTCATTTAATCAGTGTATACTGTTAGATTCATTTGATATAACCTGTTATACTTGCTTCATATGCTTCAATACTTGTTTAATCGTCGTGTTAACAGTGTTACCCTTGGTATTGTAGGTACGGAACCCGATTCCAACCCGGTTGTTGAGGCGCCCCCGGAGGGTACCCCAACGGTACCTCGGGGTATAGATGAATGACAGGATGGTGATGTCTTTTATTAGTCATCCTACGGAGTGCGTCAGTTCTGGAGGAGTTATAATCACATGTTGGTTGTCCATAGGGGGAAAGTGCACATTGGACCTTTTTGTACCTAACCTTTAAATAGTAGTTGGATTCCATGGAATGTAATTAAAGGACTTCAGCACATTGGTATATACCTATCTATGTATGAAAAAGGACGTGTTCTTCAACTTGCTCTTGATTATTACTGAGTATTTCGTAGGCATTCGCTTATGATGAGTTATATCCCTACGTGTGATGGCTTACTTCACAAGTTCCTGTGGAATCTCCCTTGTAGGAATTCTTGCCTAATTCTTCAGGGAACGGACTTCTACGGGATTACGTATTCACGCCCTGGGGGCCCACTCGAATCCCCAAATTCCCGGGATCGGGGCGTGACATAATATAACCCATAAGAAAGTGCACTTAATATTTCTAGTATTTGCATTCGACCTCCAATACTAGTAACGATAAGTAATATTTCCTTGTTACATTCATTAGTAGTCTCAATATGGTATCTATTTATTCTAATGTCTTTAAAACTGAGCAAGTTTCTTCGGGAACTGCTGGAGAACAATACATCTTTAATGAATAAATGAGTACCGTTAGGTAACGTTATGTGGGCTCTTCCAGAGCCTTCAATTATTTGCGCAGGTCCAGCTATGGTAGATATCTTTCGTGGGTTTAATACCAATTCTAAGAAAAACTTCTGGTTTTTGTGAATAGTATATGTTGTAGCACTATCTACAAGACAGTGAGTATCTCCATTGTTGTGATCCATACCTTTAAACAAAAGATAATAAAAATGTAACTAAACAATCACATGATTAAGAGAAAAAAATTCATAAGAGAGATTTCATCAAATTGATAAAAAGTCACTCATCCCAAAAACATCCATAAAAGGTTTATCAAAATTAAGAAACTGAAAAATAAATCATCCAACATAAAATATCCATGAAAAGGTAAATAGCTGAAAAAAGATTCTAAATGGAGATTCTGAAAAATATTTATTTGGTCTTCTAGAACATTCCAGGAGGGGTTCCAATCTTAGCACTAAATGCCTCATTACTCAGAGGTTGGCCATTTTCGTCTTCGAAAAAAATCTTTAGTTTCTAAATTTGTAATATCCAACTGGTAATTGTCATTTTGTAGGTTAGTATCCCAATCCCAATCTTCCAGATCATTTGACTCTGTAGAATGAATAGAAGCCTTGTATGCTTTATATCGTTCCACCACGTTTTTTGGTGCATGACAGGAGCGTGACCAATGCCCAGTCCTTCCACATCTGTAGCAAGGGTCATCAGAACAGTGGGCAGAAGTATTTGGTGGATTCTGAGGTTGAACCGGATTTTGTTGCTTCTGAGGATCAGACCACTTCTGGTGGTTTTTGAATTTTTTATTGGGAGGACCTCGAAATCCTCCTTGTCGGGAGGAGTTTCTTTTTTCATCTCTTCTAGAGGGATTATCTCCCACGCCCCCTTCCTCTGCCTCCGCTGGAATTGAAATTGGCATTTGCTTCAAGCAGTGCCATAGATCCAATTGGTCTGGAGTTATGATTCTTTAACAAGACTTCGCTATTTTGCTCAGCAACAAGGAGACAAGAGATCGGTTCTGAGTATTTAGAGAAACGCTGTTCACGGTACTGCTATTGTAGGATTACATTTGTTGCGTGGAAAGTGGACAGCGTTTTCTCTAACATTTGCTCTTCTGTAATCGTTTTCCCACACAATCTTAACTGGGAAACAATGTTGAAAAGAGCGGAGTTATACTCAGATACCAATTTGTAGTCCTGAAATCACAGGTTTAGCTATTCATTATGAGCTGTTGGTAATAAGACCATCTTCTGGTGATCATATCTATCCTTCAGAGATTTACAAAGATCTGCTGAGTCCTCCTCTGTAAGGTATTTATTCTTAAGGTCATCATGTATATGATGACGTAAGAAGATAAGTGCTAATGCCCTATTTTTCGGGGACTCTTTATTACCTTCTTTTATCGTCTCTCCAAGCTTCTTGGATTGCAAATGTAATTTTGCATCCAAGTGCCAGGATAAATAGTTGTCTCCGGTAATGTTAAGGGCTTTAAATTCAAGTTTCGTTAAATTGGACATTATGCAATAGCTGAAAGAAAGAAAAAAAAAATATACATGATCATTGATATACAAAAGATAAAATATAAATAATAAAAATTATAAGGCATTCAGAATAAATTAAGGGGTGAGCCATGTCAGATCAAGTTTGCCAATTTAAAATTGAATAACATCATGTTATCAATTTTAATAATCCCAAACAACCAGTTTTGACAAGGCTTTTGGCTTGATTTGGAAAAGCAGGCTCCTGGTTAGAACTTCAGGTTCTTTAATTTTTGAACTTCAGGTTCTATCAAGGCTTCGGGCTTGATATTATGGCCTATTAATTTTATTCCTGGATCAAAATATCAAACTTCAGGTTTGATTATGAATGAATCTTTAAGTCCATATTGTGGATCTGAGAGCTTCTGGTTTCAGATTTTAATAATCCACGGATCTTCTGATCCGGATTTAGAAAGAACTTCTGGTTCTTACGGAACTGCAAGCCTGTATTAATATAGAACTTCAGGTTCTTATTTATGATCCATTTTTTATCTCCCCTTGTTAAAAATTAATAATAATAAATAAATAAATAATCATAGCATAAATAATTATTAAACAAATAAAGGAATATAAATAATGAAAATTATATTACCGTTAGATCTGCCTCTTTTCACTTGCATAGTGTAGATTTACTCCTAAGCTTTTCGAAAGTTCCAACGGATCGTCAATCTAACTTCGTACGCTCAAGATATCACAGTCTTTATTGATGGAAACGGAAAAGGGAGAACTAGACATACTATGTCGTCCTTGCACGTGCTGCGCTGTCCTTGTACGTAAGGAATTAGGATCCTTCCTTGCAATTGAAACTGCTGTCTAGTCCTTGTACGCGAACAGGGATCGGTATTCCCTTTTTTTTTACAATTTGACTTGCTGTATCGTCCTTGCACGTGAACACCGATCGGTATTCCTTTTTTGCAAATTGGACTTGCTGTATGTCTTTGCACATAACAAGAATCGGTACTTTTTTTTTTATGAGAACCGAGAGGAAGGGAAAAAAGGATGGGGGTGGCTCGTGCTGATAACATGTTTAAGAAGAGGGTGGGGGGGGGGGGAGAGAGTAAATGGAGAAAGAGGGAGAGAGCTTTTCTTATTGAATGAGAGATGTGTGTGTACATACATGGGAGGGGGATCTTATTTATAGAGTAAGATTGCTTCCTTCCCAAGTAAACCAATATAGTAGGACTCTTGCTTTCCATATCTAATGTGGGCCCTAGGGTAGGCATCCACTAATAATAATATTTTATAACAGTGCTAGCTTTTTAAGGCCATTTGGAGTTGTACAAACAAAAAAGGGTACGAAGAATTGAAAGATCATTAAAATAAAAGTTAGAATTAGGTATATGCAAAAAAAAAATTAGCCCCATGCCAAGAAAACGTAGACCGAAGCATGTGACTCCGGTTTCAACAGAGAACCGATCCTCCCCACTCCGATCAATACAATGGCTCTTCGAGAGATGGAAACTCAATGTCCTCGTTTGATTCAGGAGAACAGAGGTCCGAACGATCCGAACCGTTGGAACCCGCTCTGATACCACCCAGAGAAAATTTCCCCGTCCACCCTCGTATGTACATACGTCCAACATGCGCCCAGTCATCCACATGAATTTGTCGCCAATCGGATAAAACCGACGGGTCCGCCGGCTACCGCGTAGCAGTCCATGCTACAAAAAGGCCACTCGGGCAACCGGCACGCTGTCGGTGCGGACTCATGTGACCTCCGATCCTCTCGCGGCGGAGGGAGACAGGACGGAGGCGGAATACGAGAGGCGGCTGGCGCGGGCATGTTGGCTGAGGTAGGAGAGGGTGAGGAGGTCGGGGGACTGCGTCGACGATGCAGGAGGAGATCTGGTCGTAGAGGGGAGGCGGAGGGCGGAGATGGAATACCGTGTAAAGAAGACAAGGGGAGAGAGATGGGAACAGTGAAAAGGCATCCCTTGAATTGATTGCGGAAGATAAAAAAATAAATCCTTTGATGTCGGCATGTCTCCTTCATTCGGCCTCACGATGTTTTGATTGGGAAAAGATAAAAAAAAAACACAAAAATCATTTCATTTTTGGCATGACTCGTGCCCTGGGTCTCCTGCGTTGGGCCCCAGTCTCCAGAAATTGTGTGTACTGGGTATCACATCTATCTTCCAGACAAACAACATGCAGGATAACTTTCCAGAGAAGAAATGCATTAGCTGATACTGAAAGCGGGATTTAAAGGTTATGGAGCAGGAAAGTAGGTTCACATGTAATTAAGAGTTCATTCATTTGGTCAACATATACTACCTTAGAAATTAACCATCAATACTTGCCCCAGCAGCTTAAAAGTTTCATCGTGTTTATTACCATTTTTCTTTATCTCATAAATCCTCCTAGCCGTTTACTGTGTATACTATTTCCTTAAAACGAGGTAAAAACCAGACGTCCAACAAACCCATACAATCAACCAAAAGCTAGACAACTGACAAGGCCACCCGTTACCTTTGCTAAATGGTCGTAGCATTATAAAAATGCTAAATGGAGACAAGAACACAAACACCATGCATCATATCTTAGTTAAGGAAAAGCAAGTAATGATTATACATAGACAGAAACACACCAGATGCAGAATAAGGAGGCCAAAAAACAAGTGCAGACTGTGACATTCCACCGCACAAGAGCCATGTAGGAATGTTACAACGGAGAAGTAAATGGATGGTGCAACGTACAGTAGACCCACGCACATGTAACCGTGAGATAGCTTTAGAGAAGCGACATAGTAGACATGTAAGTGTGTAACTGAATGCTAGTGTAGCGGGGAAGAAGGGGGTTTCTGCGGTGGCTTCTGTTCTGTCAATGGCGTATCGGTATGCTTCTTCTCCTTGACACCACAGGCAAACTTTTTAAGTACTGCGCGAGCCAACGATCTCACAATCCTCTTCAGAACCGCACCCCTCCTGAGTGGAGGAAGAACTTGTGAACATGACGCCCTTTTGCTGTCCATCGCCCCATTTTCGGCTTCATTCTTCCAGCTTGCCATCTCTCTCTCTCTCTCTCTCTCTCTCTCTCTCTCTCTCTCTCTCTCTCTCTCTCTCAGTGAAATTGGAGAAGAGGAATTACTTTGTCACCCTGCTGCAGCTTGGGAGAGTTTGATCATTATAAAAAGATCGGTCATGGGCCCCACGGACACATGTCCACAGGTAGAGTCACTTCACCTGTAAGTAATTTTGCCAAACAACCATGGGAAGTTTGATACTTTTAGAGGGCCTCATTCCAAAATCCAGCTTGATTTTTTGTTGGGTTGATGGGCCCACAAACGCCACGTGTCCTAAATTTCCTTTCCTCCCCCACTTACCTTTAGCATTTTCATCTCCATCTCTCAAATCTCCACTTCCTGCCACGTGCCAGGTGGGGCCGAGCGTTACATCTCCTCCTTCTGAGGCCATTGGACTAGTTGAGTAGGATCCGCAAGGCCTGCGACGTGGGCCCCACCGTCCTTCAAAAGGTTGGCCATTTCAAAAACAAGGGGCAATTGCGTAAATACGAAGCATAACATAAAAAAGGGCAGAATGGGAAAATATCGTCTCACAATTGTGTCATCCAAATTTTAATGGGCCCTGCTGCAAAAAATAAATAAATAAATAAATTTTGAGGGCTTTAGGCTTAAGTCTATTTTTTAAAACTCATATGCTTTTAAATTAGCTCTAGAGTATTGAGAGCTTTAAGTTTTTTATGATATTTTTGCTTCTGAAACACTAAAATATTATTATCTGCCTCTCTTGCAAAAATAGATTTCAATGTCGTAGTATTGTTAAAGTCGGGCCTGCAAGCACCTCTGGCCGACAATTGGTGACTTTTCCCCCTACTTCCAGCAAATTTTTCCGGTGGACTTTTGGTAATTTTTTATTTGCACACTATAATCACATGTTCCTAGATGTGTACATGGTTCAGATTGGATCGGATTGAGTTAGATCCGTCACCAAACTGTAACATACGGATTGACACTTTTATTATCTGTCACCGATTCGTTGCCCTTTAAAACCGATCTGAACCAAACCATGGATTAACGGTTTGGATCGATTAAAACAGTTCAATCAGTTAGTAGTGCCAATGATAGGAATTCTTTTGCAATAAACCCCCTGCACTTAGGCTTATTTGTAAGAAAAAGTTAGATGATGAATGAAAATTGTTACCTTTTAATATTTTTTTATATAAAAATAAAAATATATATTTTTATTTCAATGGTTCGGATCGGTTTAAATCTACAGATTATGGGTAAAATTCGTCACTAATTCGTTACTAACGGATTATGATTTTTTAAATTTATCACCAAACCATTAACCATTGGATCGGATTGGATCGGACCGGTTTAACGAATCAACAGATTTTTTGTACACCCCTATATGTTCCTGTTTCTAACATATATGATTAATTTTCCTGTTTATCATATACATTTATACATGATCTTGTTACATTCAATTTGTGTACTATAAGAATTCTTAATGCTTCCATATCTTATATTCTTGTTTCAAGCATATTCTTATGGTTGACAAATTTGATTGATATTCCTATTATCATGTACATTAATATATGATATTGATTCCTTCAATTTTTGTACTATTGGAATTCTTAATGTTCCTGTTTAAAGCATGTTCTTGTTTATATTTGATTGATGTTCTTATTTATCACGTATGCTAATACATGTTCTTGTTTATCATGTACACTAATATATTTCATGTTTCTTCAATTTGTGCGCTGAAAATTTAGAATTTTTAATGTTCTTTTGTCTAAGCATATTCTTGATTCTTCAATTTGGGCACTAAAAAATTTAAAATTTTTAGTGTTCTTGATTCTTTAATTTGTGCACTAAAAAATTCAGAATTCTTAATGTTCATGTTTCAAACACGTCCTGTTGGCCACTGGTCACCGGTATGTTATGATCATAAATAGTTATAATATTTAATATGACATGTTTCATCAGTCATAAGGCTTTTTGGCATATTGTTTAAGTCTATAATATTCGGCATCAGAGCCAATCTCCACGTCTCGAGTTTGAGCCATGGAAAAGACTACTTGGAGTAGATTGGGAGACATAAAAAAAAAAAGCTAGCTAGTAGTGGTTGTTGGAAAAATGGTTGGCGAATAAATCCCAAAGAGAAATAAAAAAACCTAGAGGTGAAATTGCCATTATCACAAAATATGTAAAACAGAATTGACTTGAAGCATTAAATCCTATAGAGCTAGTGGACTCTTGCAACTAAAAACTTAAAATATGGACTTTTACCTAATTAAGTTTGAAGAATTGAACTTTCACCTAAATTATCCGGTTTAAGGGCCCCTCCGCAATGAGTAGTGTCTCGTTTCAAGGTTTAATTTCACCGACAGAAGAGAGACTTGGAACACGAGTGAAACACATGATTAACTAATGTGATAAGTAAGGTTATCATCAGTGATGATGGCGCAATCCCAATTGGTGCTAATGTTGGACGAGGGTTTTAGAAGACGGCACAGCCATACTTGGAGGTGTTTGTATGAGTACTAATTGCCTCGAAATTGGAAATTTATGTCAAATTTTTTATTTCTTAAAGAGAATTTCAGTACTCACATGAGGTCTTTTGAATTTCAAAATTATAACAGCGTTCCAATGGAATCCCAGCGACCTCAATTTCTAAATCTGGGTCCCACAACTTCTAAACATCATTTGCATATATAAATATCACAAAAGGTGGCCCTATGTTTTAATTCCTAAACATGGAACCACATTTTAATTCTTAAAGATGGGAATAACGGATTACAGTTTCGAAAGGTTAGGCCCGACATTATTTCTGAACGTGGGACATACATTTTAAAACTTAAAGATGGCTCATGAATCACAATTTCAAAAGATGGGACCCATATTTTAAGTCCTAAGGTGGAACCAATGTTGTAGTTAGGGTGGACCCAAGAAAGTTTCTTAGGGGCCACTAACAAGAAAAAAATTTATGAGGGCCACATATAAAAGGTAAATATAATTTTCAAAATATATAAGGAGTTTCCTAAAAATTTTAGAGGGGGCCATATGTAAAATATTAAAAACTTTAAGGGGTTTTGTGAAATCTTTGGGGGCCATAGCGCTCCTAGGCCTATATATGGGTCTACCCCTAATTGTAGTTATTCCATTTAATAGTCCTAGTAGTTATAGCATCGATGACTTGATTAAAACATATAATTTGTGTAACTTTTTAACTGTATCAAGTTTATCTATATGATTATTGTTTGGTTTTATGGTATGATCAACTCATACCTTGTGATAAGAGGGATGAAATTGAAATTTAACTATTTGGATTACCAGTTAATGGGCCATCTTTAGGTTTCCAACTAGTGCCTACGCCTTTCAATTAGGTAGTTCTGATGGTAATGTCATCAATTGATTTCCAACTTCATGTAGCAGTACACAAAACCAAGCAAAATACAAACAGAGATAATATTTCAGCCATGAAAAATAAAATTTAGAAATCTAATCTACCATATTTTAATATTTGTTTTTCCGCTAATATTGTCAATACACATTAACTGCTTGGTGGTATTTGTTTTTATCATCCAAGGCATTATGGAATCAGTTTTTTATTTATTTATTTTTTGTGAAAGCTTGTTTGATTTTATTATCTCAGCGTATAACTGTTGCTGCTTCTTTTCTTTCAAATATTTTCATTTGCAGAGAACCCAACAACCGAGAAAATTTTTCAAAAATACTCAAACCAGGGTTTTACATTATTATTTTCAAAAAGTGGGCACCAATTAACATAAAAGGTGGTCCGATGCATGTCCACTATCACAAAACGTGTGGCCTAACTTTGTAATTTCATGATAGCATGTTCCTTTTCTTGCTCTTGATTGATTGATGCGTTTGATCTTGATTATATTGGTATTCATGGTATTAGGGAAGGAGTTGTTGGGATACAGTAATCCATGTGGAAGATAAGGAAAAAGGAGATGGGAAGTGCTACTTCGATTTTGAAAAGGAAAGATTTTTTTTTTTTTTTTTGTATGAATGGGATGGGAGATGAATAAAGGGGTAATGTTTTTTTTTAATTTTATTTTTCATATATATTTCTTAGATTCATGAAGGCTGATGGTAATATATTGAGTGATGATGCGTGTGAGATGGGGAAGGAGGGAGTAACGTGTTGGGAGGTCTGGTGGTGCTGATTTTGACGTGTATTGAGACCAAGAGGGTGAATTTGGAAGAGGAAGGGAAAGAGGCGTTTGGAGGATGGAACGAAGGCAGTTTGTTGACTTTGTAGTGAGATGGAATAGCTGCACACGTGCCAGATCATGATTGGCATACTCACGCTGAGAATGTGATTTGCAATGTAGAGGATCCGGATTAATTCATTTCAAACCGCTCCACTCCTTCCGGATCCGAAACATCTCTTTAACATTAATAAATTTATTTTAGAGGATTTTACATAAAAAAAAGGACCTAAAATATATGTATCCATCGCAGGTCTCAAGGGCCTATTTGGTTATTTATTTATTTATTTATTTTTTTGTTGAGTGACAATATCCCTGCTCATTTTTTCTTCTTCTTCCTCTTCATTTCTCTTCCTTTTACTCCTTCCATCTCTAACAACGTCCCCCTTCCCATATAACATTTTTCTTCATGATATGGTGACCTCACCCAATATCATGAACTTATGTTTCGTCTTGGACTCGGGTGCACGTGAAAGCTTATTACCAAATACTATATATCACATATAGCATCTTCCACATCCCTTTTTCTCTCATAACTTAAACAAACTTATATGAACCCATTAAACTTTTTCAAGCCAGACGAATGAAACTTCATTTCCATATCACAGAGCTCTCTCTCTGTCTCTTGAACCCATCTTTTCTCTGCTTCCTTTCATTTTCTTTTTTCTCTTTTCATTCTTACTCACTGTAACCCACCTTAAGGTCATATTTCTTTGTGTAGCCAACATCAAAGTCCTCTACAAATAGGCGTCGCTTTTAGTTATTTCACCAAACACCCTGCGAGCATCGCCCAAGCTGTCATACTTCTCATACATGTTGCCCAAGTTTTATATAAGCAGGTGTCCCTTTCAGTCATTCCATTAAATACCCTGTGGGCATCATCCAAGTGTTCTACCCTATCATCATCTCATCTCATTACCTATGAATCCCGTTTCTCTACCAATCCAATTCATAACATATAAACCAACTTTATACTTGTGACCAAGAATCTTTAGTCTTTTTCTTTTACCATCATTTTCAAATTCACCCATCAACACCATTCAACCTCCATAACCCGGCGGCTATCATTAAAAAACAAAGTTATTTTTTCTCTTGAATCTAACATAGGTTGCATTATCCCCACTTAACTGTGAAAAAGAAAAAAAAATGAGCAAAAATATTTCTACTCATGTACACAAGTGAGCAGGGATATTGTTGCTGGGCAAAAAAAAAAAAAAACCCCAAAAAGGGTCTTTGAGACTACTATGGTTGATGCATATCTTTTAGGTTATTTTTTATTTATTGTGAATTTTAGAGAATTTTTCAAGTAAAATCCTCTTATTTTATTTCAAATATTACCCCTTTTGAATTCATCATTTTAATCCTGTAACATTTGAGTTGTAAACATAACCCCATTGTAAAGGAATTACAAAAAGGATCCATGTTTGGATCGTTACATGGGACTCTCCTTAGAAATTACAACATAGAACCCACCTTTAAGAATTAAGAAAAAATCCACCTTTACAATATTTACGATATGGGCCTGTGTTTAGGAATTACAAAGTGGTTTCACCTTTTGTGACTATTAACCCACTTGCCTTTAGGAATTGTAGTAAGTGGGATTCACCTTTTAGAAATTGCATTATAAAACCCACCCTCTTTTAGCAAAAAAAGCTCCTCTAATAAAAGGAACCCTACTTAGCTTAGTTTGTTAGAGGTTATAACTCTAACAAGTAAATAAATTCTAAAAATAGAAACTATAATTAGAGGTTTACTAAATGCTCTAATAGCAAGATAGCTTGAAATTATAAAATAAAAGTCTTTTTTTAGAGTTTCCAAATGGCCGATGTTCATTACAATGTAGGCATCTAACAATATTGCCCCACTTTATAATTCCTAAAAGTGTGCCTAAATAATTATGCATGTGGCCTTGGCCCATTTTTCATAATATACTTTTTATGTTTAAGCGCTATTTTCAGTAAGTTCATTGGATTTTGGTTCCATTAATGTGGTGTTCAAGTTTAGGCAACTCAAGGTTAATAAAATTTTTTTTATTCCGTCCACGGCAGTGGGAGTCAATGCTGAAATATAAAGGAAAAAAAATGCTCAATTTATTGTAATGCTTTGAGTTCATCCTAAAATAGAAATTCAAAATGATTCATTACATACATGAGACATTTTTAGTGAGTGATTCAGTACATTATCATAGTTCCTCCCGAGATCATAGTTACCTGATTCGTAGTTCGGCTAATTTAGATCCGAAATCGCAATTCAGAAATAGACATTTAACCCAATTCGGAAATTCCTACTGGTAGGCCCTGTTAAGGCGGTTTTCCACGGAAAGCCGAGCTATATAAACAGCCACCTAATGTGATAAGTTATCATCATTGATGGACGGGCAATCCCAATTGGTGCCAATGTTAGACTAGGGTTTTAGAAGACGGCACACTCTCAGGTGTATATATGAGCTCTAATTTCTTTGAATCTTGAAATTCATGTAACAACTTTTAATTTCTTAGCAAAAATTTCAGTATTCATAAATTTTAGAATTTCTTAATGTCAAAATTAACTATTTCAAAAATGTTGTACTCACATGAGATTTTTTGAATTCGAAATTCCAACAGCTTTCCTATTTAGTACCAGCAACCTCAATTTGCAAGTGTGAGCCCATTTTGTAATATTTAGAAGCCGGGCACAGAAATCCTCTACTCAAAATTCCAGGAATCTGTGGGTAAAATTGCCCGCTGGGATCAAAGCAAGCTTTCTGGCGAAGTGAAGGAAGGGCCTTGAACGATCGCAAAGGGCCGAATCTACGCAACCACGAGGAACGTGCGTCGCGACCCTACACGCGCGTGAATGTGACGAAGCTTGTCTGAAGGGTCAGAGTACGCTAGCGCTATCCAAATTCCAACGAACCCCACTCCGGGAGCCACCTCTTGTGTCTTCTTCTTTTG
This sequence comes from Sextonia rubra, assembly GCA_037013555.1. Classification (NCBI taxonomy): domain Eukaryota; kingdom Viridiplantae; phylum Streptophyta; class Magnoliopsida; order Laurales; family Lauraceae; genus Sextonia; species Sextonia rubra. The sequence continues at coordinate 54,455,844 of JASUAD010000013.1, read as the reverse complement.
TATCTCCCGAGGTCCAATTGCCTTCGAAAAGTAGATTCTCCTTTCCCGCTTCCCCAAAATTACCCCACTCAACAAAAGTTGTACTTGCACATCTAAACTTAGATGCTGCCACATTCTTCCCTGGATTCCCACGGCACAAGAGTACGAGTCCGGATCGCAGATCGTCAGAGGTTTCACAAACAGAGCGTGTGTGGCTGAATCACAGCACGCTACATCATTTAGGCCAGTGACTGGTGGGCTATGGTTAGCCCACTCACACTTAGCGTGGGAAAAGCCTCATACAATCCTAATTGGAGCCATGTGCCCATTCCTTATCCATCCCAAACACAAGTAGGATACCTACTGCAAGATTGTCTACACATCTTATACATCTATACATTTTTGCCATGAAAAACAAAAATTAGAACTTTGGTTGGTGATTTCAGTTCATGGGGGTACTATATATTAAGAAATTTTGGCCTCCTTATAATTTTGGCTCTACTCATTTACTTTTTCTTTTGCATGATGCTAAAAAAGTTAAAAAGAATATGTGGATGCTTGTCTTTTATTTAGTTACAAATAGAATAAGTAAATTATTCACCAAAATTTAAGGAGTGGCTACAACTTGTAATTAAATCTTTTTTTCCATCTTTTTCTTCCCAAAATGTTTTCCTTCACGTCAATTTTGTAGAAGTCTTTTGTTATAAATAAATTTGGCTATCGTGGGTTCTTCTTTGGATTAATTTTGAAATCCTTACTTAAATTAAATCGCAAAGAAGTCTATCGTTAAAGACCACTAAATTATGTGGCTTTTAAATGAAGCATTAACAAGATAATCTCAATAGAAATCTGAACAGTTAAAAATTCAGTCACCCTCCTTAATTTAGTTGTTCCTAAATTTACTCAAATGGGAGTAGGTCCCACCGTATTGAGCATATGATTAAATATATTATGTGCTCACTCTTATGATAGGCTGCGGTTAACTCTTATTGGAAGAAAATTGGAGAAACCACTTAAGGGTATGATATTTCTTCTGAGTAACATGGATATTACCCATTGATTATTATCTTTTTTTTTATAACATTAGTAGATGACTATCAATAGTATACTTTCAATCATCTATCCTATTGCAAGCATTATGGTTCATCAAAAGATTAAAAGTAATCAATCAACGGATTTTCAATCATTCACATCTATAACAGTCATTGTGGCACATTAAATGATCATAACTAACCAATCAATTTATTAATAAATTATAAATGGATCTGGTGGCAAATGATCAATCTTGCATGGGCCCTACTTATTCGAGTGAGATATGATTCTTAGTCCTAAATGAGTAAATGATTATTTTTGAGTCGTTTGGATACATTATGCTGAGTTATATTACTTTTGTATTTTAACTATGCTTAAAGAAGTTTGAGAAATTATGTCTCTAAAAGCATATAGGTCTTTTCATATAAAATCTTATTTCACTTAGTATTATTGAAATACTATGAAAAGTAAATATAAATTTTTTAAAACGATAAGGAAAAAAAATTATCAATCCCCTCCAGAATAAAGTTGGCTCTATAGCCGATAGTCAAAATTATTTTTCCCCACTAAAAAAAATCCTGGTTCTACTACTAATCCCACTATGTAACTTCACTGTCACAAAAGGTTGGTCATGTTCCTATTCTTCCTCTAGATGATTTGTTGTGTTTGATCTTGCTTTTATTGGAATTGTTGGTATAAGGCAAGGAGTTGTTGGGATTCAGCCATCCTTGTGGAAGATGAGCAAAAAGGAGATGGGAATTGCTGCTTAGATTTTAGAAAGGGAAGATTTTTGTTTATGTGCATGGGTTCGGAAATGAATAAAGGGGTAATGTGGTTTTTTTTTTCTATATATGTCGTCGATTCATGAAGGATGAGAAGCTGCAGATATGGGGTGACGTTGAAAATGGCATAGTGCACATTAGCATGAACAAAGAATCAATTTCCTACCAACGCCCTTGATTTCATTACACTTTCTCAGTCAATTTCCTCCTTGAATTGAAATTGGAACACCTACAAAGCCAAAACGTCACGATTCATACATCAAATGGTTTAAATCCCACATCTACAATCGCTTTCCATCTTTAACTCCTCTACAATTCAACAAACACACTTCTTTGCCCTTGTCATCATCTTTTTCTTTGTAAGGAGTGTTTAAAGGTTTTTTCCTTTTTTGAGAGGGTACTGCACTTTCTCTTCCTTCATGGAGGAGACATGGGCCTTTAGGGTTTGGAGAGTTGCGTGAGAGATTTGTTAGCATTGGATGTGTGGTCTACTTGTATGCCCATACATGTAGCCCACATCTGGACTCCAAAGCAATTAAAGACTCTTCTTTTGATATTTAGAAATCACATTAAACTGGTAAACTAACAGTTTGTTTCCTACTCGAATTACTCATAAGAGGGATAATTCTAATTAATAAAGACTTCCAGTATGAGAATAGAATTACCATAGTGATCTATAAATATATCAATTTAGAGTAACTTGCTTCACTTAAAGATATTATTGCTTGATACTTTCATCACTTGCACCTCTTAAAGAGAAATAGAAGTACATTTTAAATTTGGCGCATCAGAGCTTGTTCTTTTTCACACGCTCAACATACAGTGAAACCAGGTACGTGTGTAATTTATGTATTTTATATTATTCAAATCTGATCCATTAAAGAGTTCTTGTGATGAATGTTAAACCTAACAGTTGGTATCTGAGCCATCAGGTTCATGAATCTTTTCTTCAATAATCGATGATTATCTTTGTCTATGATCACATGATTTAGTTGGCTTTATGCGTATTGATTATATTTTGCATATTTTAGTTTTATGCATGTAAAAGTAAGGATCCTGTATGTAGACGTGATTTCTGAGTGCACATTCCACACGGTTATGTTACACACACATGGCTTCCTTAGAATCAATGATAGCCTCGGTATTCAAGGAATTGGGCTTGCATCTCATGTACACAATGACCATGTTATAGATGATGTGTATATCTTTTGTTAGAGTGTGGATCTTCTAATATAAACCCCTATATCATCAGTGGGCAGCTTGCCATGCATTCGATTAGTGCGAATATGCTACTTACTGGTAACATGGGGGATCAACTAGGAAGCTTCCAAATACACATAAAAAAAATTACTTTCCACACAAAAATCATTTTTTTAAACTACCAAAATACCACCACTCTCACGCCTCCGCCCCTCGCTCTCTTTCTCTCTCCCCCTTACTGTTCTCTCTCCCCCTCTCCCTCCCCACCTCTCTCTCTCTCTCCCTTCCATGTTTGATTTCAATGTCCCTTGCCCTCCTTCTCCATCTCTTTTCCCTCTCTCCTCCCCTTCTCTCTCTCACTGTCCTCTCTGTCTTCCTCTGAGGGGTGTCGGAAAGCGGTGGAGGGGGAGGTGGGGAAAGGGCAAAGGAAGTGGGGAAGGGTGGAGGGGATATGGGGAAGGGGCTGTAAAGAGAAATGAGGAAGGGAGAGGGGTAGAGGGTGTTGTTGGGGGGTGTGGGGTCGGGAAGGGGAGGGAGAGGAAGTTAGAGGGAGGGAGGAAACAGAGAGGGGGTGGGGGAGAAAGAGAACAAAGATGGGGGAGGGAGAGGGATACATAAAAGAGAGGAGGCGAAGGAGTTGGTGAGGACCGGAAGGAAGGGGCGGGGAAGGAGTGTGTGGGTATATTGGTGATTTAAAAAATATAAAACGGTAAGTACGTGGAAAGTAGTCAACTACTTGTATTTAAAAGCTCCCCCATCATAAGAGTTTCCTTGGAAACCGTGCCGCCCAAATGAAAAATCAAAGCTGAAATTTCACAGAAAGAATTAAGAAGACATTTGGTGCTTTGTCTATTGCTGTGTGTGAATGTGGTGCACCATTGTAGGGCTTGGGTGTAGCATCGCTGCACCTTACAACGACCTGCTCGCACCACTAAGATGTCTCCACGTTGGTAGGTTAGCAAATTTATAACGCTCCTCTTTCAAAGTATTTCTCATTAACTACCCATAACGATTCTTTCATAAACCTTTTTAAAAACTATCCTTCATGTATTCTCCGATCCTATCAAGTTTAATAATCTATCACATAATTGCAATCTGGAGTCTAGCCCCACTTCTTGATAATAGATATATATTTTTTTAAGTGAAACTTCTTGATAATATTAATAAGGGATTGTTTGCCAAATTTATTAATAAATGGATGTTGATGACAAATGTCAGTTGGATTTGACATTTTTATGAAATAGCTATTTCTATGGGGAGTTTTCAGAACCAATTCCTTTAAAAAAAATACAATTTAATAAATTTCCCCTCTTTGAAACTGATCAGGGAGTGAAACGTCTAAAGTATGAGTCAAGGTCCAACCTGAACTCTAAATCTTAAGTCATGGATAAAAATCGCGGTATCGGTCGCGGTATCGGTCGGTCCAAAAAACCGATACGGTATCGGTATCGGTCGCGGTTCGCGGTCCGTCGCGGTCATCGCGGTGTGAATTTTTTTTTAATCCAAAAAAAATTGAAAAAATATCCAAAAAATCCAAAATATTAGAAAATACTAGAAAACAATGTTTTTTTTCATTAGTAACACATATAAATCAAAATATCGGTCCCCCTAACTTATGGTATCCTGTATCGCTGTCTTGTCCGAAATTGTGATTTTTTTTTATAAAAACCATAATTATGACTTATAAAATATGAACTATCTATTAGTATGAAATTTTAGAGAATACAATTTATTTTTAATTTATATATAGTGGTTGTAGACTTGTAGTGTTGTACACTTGTAAGTTATACTTGTATCTTATATAGTATATAAATCATTATTTATCAATCATCAATTATCATTCATCATTCATCAACCATCAATTTATCACTCAATTATCAAGCAAGTTGTAAAATTCAAGAACATGAATAGTAACATAGCATATGACATAATGACAGTAAAATAAATCATAAAGCAATTGGAGAGAATCAATACATACCCTAATTCCAAGTGGAGTGTCTTCCAGGCTCGATATCATCATCATCATCATTTCTTCTTCTTTGGTATGGGTTATAATAATATGATCCAAACTCTTGCATTGCACTCCCATGCCCTTGGCCATATTGATATTGTTGCTGAGGAACGAAGATCCCTTCATAATATGATGAGCTATCCTCAGTAGATTGAGATGACTGGGGGCCCAAATTTAAATTAAAAAATTCATGAGGACGAAAAATAGCTTGTTGGGGTTCACGTTGGATCATTCCTTGTCCATGCTCATACCACGGTTGTAACGGTGAAGCTAAAGGCAATTGAGTTGGCCAATGAGGATTGTATCCATACGGTTCATACATAGCCTGCTGTTGTCCAACATTGCCTGCAGAAGTACCTTCCCCTCCTCCTTGACCGATGCTACTACCAATCCCTGTCTCAGTTTGTGAGACATATCTTACATAACCACGGTGGGGATCTAAGTCTGTAGCACTAGGAAAATGCTCAACTGTCTCATACATTGGTGGCTCATTATCTCCATAGTGACCGCCAGTCCCAGGGGAATCAGGAGGAATTCCTGCTGATGAGGAAGATGTAGAGATACTTGACTCACTCTCCTCACCCACCTCCTTTCCTCTTGCTTCTGTAGGATCAACCGTAGTACCCCTCTGTTGTTGTGTCAAATTAATCTCTTGTAATCTTTCAGAGGCTTTCATTGGCTCAAGTTGCTTCCCAGTCAAGTCCTCAACCATTTCTGCTAGCTCTGGATCTCCATTTAATAATGGCTCTTCTGCCTCCTCTAGCCACTCACCTAACAAATCATCTTCTGCTGAAAATATATAGTCTAAATTAATTGGGCAGAAGTAATCTTGTTGATCCTCAAATGCTCTTCTTCTTCGATTTCGACTGCGGAGCTTGAGGTTATAGTGAATGTAGACCAGTTTGTTCAAATTATCCATCGTGATTTTATTCCTTACTTTTGTGTGGATAAAAGCAAAGGTGCTCCAATTTCTTTCGCAATTTGACGAAGATGTAGTTTGACTGAGAACTTTAATTGCGATCGTCCTTAATGCTGGAGCACTCTCTCCATAATTTAACCACCATTCAGCTGAAAATAAAAGAAAATAATATTAAACATTCAATTTTGAATTTTCAAATAATGAAAATATAATTTACTATTTATATTATACAATCCTTACCAGGATATGTTTGTGTGATAGCTCTTCGAGCAATGGTGGTGCCAAAACTTCCCATTCCTTCATTATATACATCGATCTAATAGCATTAAAGAATAAAGAAGCAAAAGAATTATCAATATCAACTATTATGACTTATGAATGAATAATGATATAAATTAAATTGAAGAAAACAACATACAATATATAAGATCTTTACTTTTTAATTTACTTACTTGGTTTGTTGCCCTAATAGCCTCATCAGCGTCATTTGCTAGTCTTTGAATAACATTTTTCATGCCCACTCGAATTTCATCAGTTATATTTCGATCTAAAGATTCATATCGAAATTGTGGATTGAGAAAGTAACCTATTAAATGCAAAAATTTACATGAGTAATGTATTAAAAAGAATTTAATATAATAATGAAAATCAATAAGAAATCAGTCTTCACTTACCAGCAGTGTGTAAGTCATGATGCAATTGACGCTCCCAATGGCTATCGATGATTTGCCAATGTTTAGTATAATATCTACAGTTTGCTTTAATGGCCATCTTTGCTCTCTCCATGGCCTCATGTAAAAAGCCCATAGTTGGCTTATCATCACCATCAACCAATCGAAGAACTTTTATTAGAGGCTCAAAAACATTTAAGCAATTTTTAACATAAGGCCAAATCTTATTGGACTCAATGGTCTTGCATACTTCTTCTGCTAGGGGAGTTGGCCGCTTTCCCCACTTAGAATTCAGCCATTCATCTGATTTGATGAGTTGGAGAAGCCCTCCTCTATACTTGTAAATACTCTCAATGGCTATGAAGTGGGTGGCAAATCGAGTAATGCCAGGCCGTAGTAGTTCATGATTGTTTGTAAATTTCTTTATCATCGAAACAAGTCTATAAGACTGGTAGAAAAAATTAGTGATTTTCTTCATCTTTTCAATCACTAGTTTCATTACTTTTCCTTTGGAAATTTCTTCAAGCATTAAATCTATGCAATGTGCTGCACATGGTGACCAAAAAATATTTGGCCTCTGCTGCATAAGCATTAGTCCTGCTTTCTTCATGTTTGCAGCGTTATCGGTGACAACTTGAACTACACAATCTGCCCCAATATCATTAATCACTTCATTAAACAACTTATTGATGTATCTAGCATCTTGAACATAATCAGTTGCATCAACTGATTTGATAAAAACTGTTCCCAAAGGGCAATAAACTAGAAAATTCAAGAGATGACGTTTTGTGAGGGTCGTCCACCCATCACACATTAGTGTGCAGCCTTTTTCTTTCCAAATCCTCTTAAAAGTTTCCACCCAGAGCTGTAACTCCTCATATTCTTTTTTAACACAGAGATGACCAATCTCATATGGGGTGGGTGCTTTTATACCGGGGCCATGTTCCGCTGCTGCATCTAACATAGTGGTAAAATAAGGAGAGTTTGCCTTATGTGGTGGAATAGCTGCATCTAAAAAGAACTTTCCAGTAGCTCTTATCAAATTATCTCTTGCTTTATTAAATTTTCCCTTTAGTGCTTTTACAATGCTTGGTTGCTTGGCTGTTGGTTTTCTATATGCAAATGGATCCATTGGACCCACCACACTTGGCCTACGAGGTGCCTGTGTAGGAGGTTCATCATCATCCTCAATATCTGCTGGGCGGGGTTGTCTTTGACTAAATGCTCGACGCAAACCCCCTCTCTTAGATCCAGATGAACCACCCTTATCATATTGGCCACCTCTCATAGCTGCCTCATACTGCATTCTTCTTCTTTCTTCTTCCTCCTGAAGTGACCTCAAACTTTCTTTTCTAGCCCTGCTTAAATTTGGATCCTCATCATCATCGGAGGAAATAATATCTCCCTCCCGAGACCCAAAAACTTCTTCCCTACATGCTTCAAATTCCTCCTCTTTTCTTTTCTCTCTGACAACCTTTTTCTGTTTTTCTGCATCCAACAACTCTTGCATTTCTTTTTTCACATTAGGTGGTACATGAGGACACTTTGCTACTTGGCCTTGCCTATGAGCCAAGTATTGCTTCAATCTAGTTATCCCTCCATTTATGATTTTTTGGCAATAATTACATTTAATCTTGTGTTTGCTTCCAGCTTCTTCACAATGGTTCCATGCTGGATCAATGTCACGCACCATTTTAATCTCGCTTCTTCAAAACAAAAGAACACATTGGCACAATTTATAACATTTAAACTAAGATCCAGAATATAATAAAAACGAAGAAATTAATACATTCATATAAAAGTAATTGGAATCTCAAAAGGGTACATTTTAAATGATACATTAATTATTTAATTTTTCTAATTCCATGTTCTAACAATCCAAAAATACATTTAGAAATATAAAAATTGTTGACATGTTATATATTCACATAAATGATTAGGCAACTATAAAAAAAATAGCATATGTGAAGTATACAATGATTATATAAAATTAGGAAATTATACTTATAATGAAAATCTAAATATATAATAGTTTAATCTAAAATTTAAAAAAATCCGAAAATAAATTAAAAAATATAAAACTAATTACATTAAAGAACAATTAAAAAAAGTAATCCTACATGAAGTTTACAAAGATTATGCTTACTTTAAAAAAATTATAGTGAAATCCTTAAAATATTAGTTTTAAATATTAAATTATTATTTCATTATCATACAAGAAAATAAAATTTGAAAATATAAAACTATTTAGTATTTACATAATGTTTTGAAAAGAAATGAAAACTTACCATATTCATATCATATATGAAGTATACAACAAAATAACAAATTTGTGATTAAATCCTCAAAAAATCTTATTTTAATATTAAAATATTTAAAAATCCGAAAATAAGTAAACATAAAATATCCACATCTTGTAGATCTATGTCTTCTACTACTAAATCTATCAAACTTGCTTCATAAAATCATGTTTTTACATACTAATAAAATTAAAAATAATACTTAACATTAAAAGACTCTAAATCTTAATAAATGTTAAAATCTTAATATTTTAAAAAAACCAAATAATAGATCCACACTCATAAATCACAACATGTAAATCTATAACATAAAACAAGTGGAATCATTATCATGGATCACATCTAAGCTCCTACTTAACAAATATTTAAAAAAAAAAAAGAAATTCAATATACTTACCTTATAAATGTATTTCCTTTACTTTTATAAGCCAAATCCACCCAAAAAATTAGTTTTGTGATGCTCTTGGAGGCTAATGGAGGAGGAGCAGCAAGAGGGGCGACTTTGGGTAGAGGAGGATGAGAAGAGAGGGAGAAAGGGGGAAAAATTAGGGTTAAACGATATTTATATATTATCGGCCGATATTTTCAAAATATCGGCCGATATATCGGTTCTGCCGATAATTTGAAAAAACGGCCGATATCTCGCGATATTTTGGCGATATTATACCGATACCGATAATTTTCAAATTATCGGACCGGTATCGACCGATACCGGTTCGTATCGGCCGATACGGACCAGTATCGGCCGATATTTTTAACAGTGATCTTAAGTCCATGCCCAAGTTATAAGAAATATTTGAGCCTATTCATCAAAAGCCCGAGTGCAACTAAGGCCTGGGTTAGAATAAAGCCAATCTCTTGAAGGCTTTGTTTTTATCAAAAAGTTCTATTTATATCCACTCAAATAAATCTAAAAGAAGACTGATATGCATATTGCTGTAAACTCATTTGTATACATACAAATAATATTATATCTAAGGAGCTTAGCTAAATTGATTACCTGCAACTCTTAGCTGGAAAATTTGATTACTGTAAATTGATTACCTGCAATCCTCAGCTGGAAAAATTGCTATGGGTCCAACAGTCCCTTGGGCTGGGACTGGGCCGGGTTGCGTCATGCCTTGCTTGGGCTGCGACACCCATGGTCTAGCACAACCTTTGCAATGCAATGGGCCATGCTATGTCGTGCCACGGCCTAAGGAATGCTAGCTTGGCATGGCCCAGCCCAATTTAAAACCCTAAGCCCATTTCATATTTATTTGCTTATTTTTTAAAAATATGTAACATATTTTGTTACTACATCACTTGGTTATTTGTTAAATTGTGCATTATATTTCTTGCTGCTTAATAGCTTAATCATTTTTCATATAATATATGATGGCGTGGTTATTTTGGACTCTTTAGATCCTAGATGTGGGCCATTGATAGACTTTTTGGCTCGAACAAGAAAGTCCTAACGAGGCCACTGTTAAGTCTATAAATTTGCATTATTTAAGCATCATTTCATGTCGAATTATAGACTTAATTAGGGTTAATTCACTCTTTTGCACTAAAATTCATCATTTCATGCATTTATACCTCAAAGTTGAGAATTTAAGCATTTCAAACATATTCCCTGATCATTTCAACATTTCATGCAAATTTTCAGTTTTTGAAGAATCCTAGTCAGATCAAGACTCTTTCCAAAGCAGTCTCAGTTTGATAATGACCTTTAAAGGAGCTGATGTCTTTAATTGAAAACTTATTGAAAAATTTAAGAATTAATTTGAATTTTTCAAAACTTATGTCCTTTTATGAAATAAGGTAAAAACTTAAGGCTTTATTTAAAAATTTCCCATTTCTTTTGTAAAATAACATAAGTCAAAGCACATCTCATTATAATTTAAGAACAAAACAAGGCTTGATTTGTAATTTTACATTTCTTCTAATATTTAATCCACGTTTGCTCCCTACCCAAGCATCCCCTATACTAAATAGGGTTTCACTCTCCCTCCTTCGCTCTTTTCAATTTCTTCCCCGCTTCATATACTTTCTTTTGATTGGTTCCTAACTTCATATCAACCAAAAGAAGATGTGAGATTTTTATTCTCGATCCTATTTACCCTAACATCTACTGATCTCGAATCCAAAAGCCATTGCAGTCTCTGCTTCGTCCAAACATTTTTTAATCAAAATCACTCCACCAACCTAAATTCGCATGTGTACTTCCAGGTGAGGATTTCAGTAATTAGAGAAAGAGAGCCTTAGACTCAATTTGCGACATCTTTAGGGGATACTACAGCTATGGGACTCATGTTTTGCAATGTAATGTAAATAATACTAGTGCTACTTTTGGTATAACATAGCTCCTTATAGGGCATGTTTTGTTGTATATTTTGATGTATGCTGTACTGATTATTTTTTGTGTATGCTTATAATTCTCTTCAAAAATATTATCAAGATAAATAGGCCCAAATCAAATGACTTGAATTGAAAGGGCAAGGCCTGTGCATTTGGTAAGGTTTTTGACAGCCAATCAAACTCGACCTTTGTACCTATCAGGTCCATTGGAGTTTCTTGAGTTAAGGTCAACATTTGAACTTAAACCCAACTCCCATGACCTACGTTTGGCAATTTACTTATGAAGTGAATTCAAAGTAAAGCTCAGAGAATAAAATGTGAGGGGGTCTAATTATATTATAATTGATTTTGTCTTCATTGACTTGATAAGGAATATTTTTTACTTTTTTTTTTTTTTTTTTGTAGTAGATGACTTTTTTTGTCATTTGGTGGACTCTATCTACCAAGATTTTTAAGGAGGAATTTTTTTTTTTTGAGTTTTTGTACTTTTGAAATGACCCCCTTATCTTTCATATCTCTTAATTAGAGTCTTCACTTCATATCATTTTACAAGTGAATTATCCAAACGGACCAAGTTACTTTGGGAGTGGATGAGAGAGAGATGCCTACTTCAAATTGCCACCAGGGTGCTTTGAGGAAAGTCAAATTGTTTCTTAATTGGTCAAAATCCAATGAGATGCTCAAGGAATGCATTTAGAAAAAGCACCATATCCCCTGAGAAAGGGTTCCTTTTCAAACGTCTTTTTTAATCTGAATTGAAGTGTAAACAAAATCAATCATCGTATGTGCTTCGCTTCTTCTTTATGGATTTTGATGTGCCAAGGACAAAGAAGGAAAAGAGAAAAACCATAAACAAAGGAGAAAGAAACGGGGAGGGAAATGTGACATGAAGTAGAGTAATGCATCCCTCTATAGGAAATTGGAATTTTTATGACAACCTTTTTATTCCAAGTTTGAATGATAACAGAGATGGTCTCATGCATCATCCTCCACCTAAGCACAGGAGAGAGAGAGAGAGAGAGAGAGAGAGAGAGAGAAGTAAAGGTTAGGGTAATGAGATGAGATAGAGTCCACTAACTTAATTCTCTTGGCTCCAAGGCGATTGGGTTTCTTTCCATTTGATTCTTGAGGTACCCATGTGCTCAGATTCTTGGTTTGCTTTGGTTTGCATTGAACTTAGGCTTCTCCTTAAAAAAAATGACAGGTAGTTTATCAATGTAAGTAAGCAATAAGCTGAGATTAGATCTATTACTTGAATGACCAAATGTCACGCCATGACTTTTTAGACTTGTGCTTGAAGTGATTGGCCGATAATGCATGGGAGATAGCCACACATGATTTACATATGCTCCCTTATATGATGGAGAAGCCACTTGCCAACAAGGTAAACTAGAATCTACACATTTTGGTAGTTTTGAACACATGAGGGTGGCAATTTGGGTGGGTTGTGTCAGGTTGATTTGAGTTGAGAGGTAGGTTATCTCCCAGATAATAGTTATAGGCTTAACTTGCAATTTTTTTTCTAACAAAGAGTGTCTCAGGCTCTTTGTGCTTAACTAATCCCTTTGGCCAAGTAAACTGGAGTCTACACATTTTGGTAGTTTTGAACACATAAAAGGTAGCAATTTGAGTGGGTTGTTTCAGGTTGGTTTGAGTTAGGAGGTAGTTTATCTCCCAGATAATAGGTATGGGCTCAACTTGCAATTTTTTTTTCTAACAAAGGGTAACTTAGGTTCTTTGTGCTGAACTAATCTCTTTGGGCCAGGTAAACTGGAATTTACACATTTTGGTAGTTTTGAACACATAAGGATGGCAATTTGGGTAGGTTGTTTCAGGTTAGTTTGAGTTAGGAGGTAGGTTATCTCCCAGATAATAGTTATGGGCTTAACTTGCAAATTTTTTTTTCTAACGAAGGGTGTCTCAGGCTCTTTGTGTCGAACTAATTCCTTTGGGCCATGTAAACTGAAATCTACACATTTTGGTAGTTTTGAACACATGAGGGTGGCAATTTGGGTGGATTGTGTCAAGTTGGTTTGAGTTAAGAGGTAGGTTATCTCCAAGATAATAGTTATGGGCTCAACTTGCAATTTTTTTTTCTAACGAAGGGTGTCTTGAGCTCTTTGTGCTGAACTAATCACTTTGGGCTAGGTAAACTAGAATCTACACATTTTGGTAGTTTTGAACACATAAGGGTGGCAATTTTGGTAGGTTGTTTCAGGTTGGTTCGAGTTAAGAGGTAGGTTATCTCCCAGATAATAGTTGGGGGATCAACTTGCAATTTTTTTTTTCTAACGAAAGGTGTCTCAAGCTCTTTATACTAAACTATTCCCTTTGGGCCTAGGAAAAGCTAGATAAATCCCCTATATCCCTAGTGTAGTAGTGGAATTCAAACAAGCAACTTTTTGGAGCAAACAATGGTCCTAAACCAGCAGAGCTATCCCTTTAGTTTAGCTTAGCTTCAACATAACCCATTTACGTATATATATATATACACACACACATGTATTCATTTTTAAATTAATTGTACTAGATAAGGGGTTGGACTTATAAGAAACTTGACAAAATTGTGTGTGTGTGTGTGTGTGGGGGGGGGGGGGGGGGGGTGCAACACAACACACTGTGGGGAGAGAACTACATATGGATTGAACCCTGGGTACTCAGGTCATAATAGGACATACAACTGATGGACGATCCCTATATTTTCAAACAAAGCCCATCAAGAAGTTGAAAGTATCAACCAATGCCCTGAATTACCATGTTGGGTTTGCACTTTTAAACCCATTGAAAGCCCTTATATTAATGGTTAAGGCGATCTGTGATTATAGTGGTGTTAGTCCACCTCTAATTCATAGTGAGGCTTTCCATTCCAATTTACACTCCTTTCTATTAACGCACTCATGGTTGAGTGGTGATGACACCTCAGTCTCACACATACTTCTAAGGATTAATTCATGGTCCTCAAGTGGAAGTATCACCTTAGACCAATAGCCCAAAATAGAAAAAAAACCACTCCTCACCACTGCCAGTGGTATGCAAGAAGTTGGCCCTATCCCCGGGATCTCACTACTTTTTCTTTTCTTCTCTTCTCTTTTTTTTTTCTTTTTTTTTTAATTTTGCGGTATGTTCTTAGCCAAAATTTCCTCTTTTGAGCTGCGACAAAATTGCGACCTCGAATAAAGGTAAGGTCCATTGGTCCCACAATGTAGGACCCACATTGATAATGCACCCAGCAAACTTAATCTATTTGTTAATTATCGACCATTCCATTTAACAGATAGTCAAAACAATTTCGCCCGGATGGATATTGGCCCATATTGACTGTGATGGATGGGATCATTAGAAATATCCATGAGACTAGTTTTGCCGGATGTACTATCTGTTGACTTCTACACTGACTGTAGAAAATTACCCCAGACAGTTGAGTATCCAGAACTCTATCTAGTGATAGAAAATGCCCCTCTTCAACATTGACATTCATGATTCATTCGAGTATGTAATGCTTTGGATCCCTTGTTATTTCAAGTCACTCTCTCTCTCTCTCTCTCTCTCTCAAAGCTCCATCAAATTCTCTGTATCTAGACACAGATGGTGCTTGAAAAGGCAATCCAAGAAAGAAAATGTAGGGTACCTTAGAAGTTAGAAATGACCTCAACCATGTGTGAAATACTCTCCATCTATTCTGCTCTGAAAGTGCAATCAAATATCTGCATGGGGTTTAGGGCACTTACTGTAGTTGTGAACCCTCTCTTTACAATTTAAGCGAGTTACGACCCTTCGTTTTTTGTAACGGTCTTTAATCGGATTCTTTTCTTCTTTTGATGTCCAGGTTGTTTCGTGGCAAGCGGAGGTAATACTCTTAAGTCAAATACAAACTCCCATTGCTTACTGTCATGAGTTGGATGGATAACTTTTTACTGTACATCATTCGGTACATGCTTGTTAAATGCCAATTTTTACAATAATTATAGGGAATTAATCCCAAATTGGATAGTGCAGCAACAACGTGTGAACATGATAACCCCATTATTTGATAAACAATGTGGCCAAAACCATGCATGAGCATTGACAGATTCTCTACTCAATCCATCATTGTCAAAGCAAGCCAAGCAGATCAGTACCTATTGACCTGGGAGTCCATCCAATGTGTACTAGCTGTCATTTACTATGTATGGTTGTGGTCGGTCAAAAAAGCATGGAACCAATATTTTTCCAATCCCATAATCCGCGTGATAGAATTTATGTCTCCATACATGTTAGCAACTGTAGCTTATGACCCCATAATAAAGGGGATTGGCTAGGTGTCACCCATCATGTTATAAAAATATTGTAAAACATCTCTTTGCTCATCTTGAGTGTGAGAAATTTCATAGAAACATTTATATTATCTTTCATTTGCGACATGTGCATGTTCTACACTTAATATCTACAACATCAATAAACGGTGTAGAATTTATTTTGAATTTTGTGAGAATAGCTCGCCAAGGAATCAAATGCTGAGCTTCACACTTATTACTTAGAAACTTCTACACAAATTGGGTAAGCCTAGTATTAATGTTTTCAATTTGTAAATGATGTCTTTCGAAGAATTCCATCCATTTTGATAAAATTTCTTCAACCATTTTTATAATAGGCAATGTCCTTGTATCATTCAGAAAGGCTATCACTCCTCCATGCACAAATGAATTCGCCCAAAATTGACGACCAATTGGTTGAATGTAATTAAATGCCTCACTGTTGAATGCATTGATATCATTTATGGAAGCTTCAGACTCACATGGTCTGAATGCCCTTGCTTCTCACCAAAATTTTCGTACAATCGCATCATCTCTGAATGCCATTTTAATGTTTTCTATAATATAATGACGACATTAGCAGTGACATGCGCTAGGAAAAACAATTTGAATGGTTAGAACAAAACCCTTTTGGCGATCGAAAATAATAGTCAAATTAGTCAGCTCTGCTAATGTCAGATTTGTATCAGAAGTCATAACCACAAGTAAAACACCGGGATATTTTCCACGTAGATATGAGACATCAACTGCTACCATTGGCTTTAATGAACTATAGAAAGCTCTAATGCAAACACTAAATGCCGAAAAGAAACATCTGAACCGATCATTGGTCTAAATATCCATGTTTGTGTATGTGCCTAGATTAGTCATTTCCAACTAAATGCAATAAAGCAATAGTAATTGAAAAGATTCCTCATCTGATCCACAAACTTTACACAGAGCTAACTCTTTAGCCATATGAGCCTTTCTGTATCTGACACATGTTCCAAGTTCCATTTTATATTCGTTGGTAATTACTTTTGGTCTCATGTTGATATTCATTCTTCCTGTTTCCGCATTAAAGTCTTCAATGAGCTTAGTAGTCGCTTGACGATAAGAAGTTCTCATTCTTGGCTTCGAGCAACGATGTATGGGAATATATGTCTGGACTCAACCATAGAAACGTGTATATGCAATGGACAATTATCCCCTTTACGATGGGTTGTGACTTTGTCTATGTTTGTTCGAAGGTACCTTATATAGCAAGCTTCAATAGAGTTGTTCTAAAAGCTTCACAGTCCAAAAACTAATGACCTAGCCAAAGTTCCTTTGTTAAATCATTTCCCAAGTTAGTTATATATTCTGTAGAAACCATATCATCCAAAGACGAAGGTTCAAACACCCCTTTTGATATTATTAACTCATTAGCTGAGTGACTTGCAGTACACTTTGATCTCTGAATAGCATTTGAATTAATTATTTCACCATAGACTATATCAACTCGTTCAAATCCGTGGATTCTATTTTCTGTCCTAAAATTTTGCATCTCCATTTCATATTCAACAGGTACATCATTATATCTACTTGAGAAGTGCACATCTTTATATTCATTTAGATCCACTACTGAAAATTCCTCCAAAGGGAATGTTTCTAACAACCTTTTTCCTTTCCGATAACTCGTTATTTTGCTCCTCTTATCTGAAATGCATTCCTTCTTATCAAAGTTGCACTAACGTCAAATTTAACACATGAGAAAATCATTTATAACATCAAAGTTAAAGCAGAATAAAGCAAAGTCATTATATACCTACTATTATGTTTATGATGTAAATGTGCCTCATTGTCATTTCTTGTGAGAAATAAAGAAACCGGGAGTGAATTATTTTCAGAAGCCTTGAACATGACCCGTATATCATTATCAGCAATTATATTTATCAATGAAGTGAAATCTCATTTACGAAGAGAGAACTTTATATCCACGTATTTAACACTTACATCCCATTTGAATATTTCAAGTGCAATGTCGACCAATGACTTTGATGTAATTTTATTTGAAAGATACCGAATCCTTCAATTTCCACCCTTGAATTGATGACTTTTTTTTTTTATCAAATTTAATCTCACTATCATAGTGGAATATAATTAAAAGCTCACTATCTGACATGTTGTCGCAACATATACAACAACATAAATGGAATATTGGTATATACATCATCAATGTAATTTAACCATACACATACGATTGATTTTACACAAATTGCAACAAAACACTCTACATAACCATTTATAGAGTTTTGTTAAAATACAAGCCAATATCACCATCCCACTACAATAACCATCTATACTAATATCTAAAACAAGAGGAACAATCACAACTCTACTACCATACACATGTATAGTTATTGTACAAGAACCTACTTCCTAATAAAGGAGCAAATACAAATATGAAACTAACACAAAAATCCAAGAAGAAAGATCTTGAAATACACAAGACAAAACGAAAGAGTTTATACAATATCGAAAGAGAGTTGACAAGAATATTAGATAGAGACAAACATGAGTTACAATAGGAGAAACTTAATAGGAGAAAATGAAATATAACCTTTACAAATTGTTCGAATTTGTTGAATGGAAGCTCGATCTTTGAAAAAGATATGGTTATATGGACCTAAATACTCTTAAAATCTTCATTTGTGGAAGAAGAGAGACAAAAAGACTCGGAGCTCTACGTTCATGAAAGAAGAAGATGAAAAGATATGAGGTTTTTGTGGTTTTAAGGATAACAAGGGAGCAGTGAACTCACCGCTGCTGTAAAAACCATGCAGCAAGTTTAATTCTCGTCACTTAAGTGCAAAAAACTAACCGAAGTCGTCACCGGACCAATTTGGGGCACCCACACCATGAGTGAGGTTTAGTGTTTAGGGGTCAACTTACATGATTTTTTTTGTAAAATCCTCTAATAATAATAATTATTATTATTTTATTATTATTTTTATTTTTATTATGACAATATCCCTTTGCTGGAGAGCGACAAGTGGCACTCCCTTTCAGTGACACGTGGCGTACCTAAAATCCTAAAAACTCTCTCATTGCCCTTTCCCTAAAATGTGTCTCATTGCCCTTTCCCGAAACTCTCTCCCTCTCTAATTGCTCATTCTATCTAACATGAAGAACTCTTATCTCCAATTTGCTATATAATTATCTAAAATGGTGATGTAGCCAGAAGGACTCTTTTCATAATCGAAGAGTTTCTCTACGAATTAACTTTCCATACTCTCAAGAGTCACTTTATATAAATACAAGCAACAAAGGCCCGTGCTAAACCCAGGCCCGAAAATGAGAATATATTAAAATATAAAATTTATTGAAACATTATTTAAAAAATTGCCCATTCTTTCGGTTTATCCTTTGATTGAACAAAAAACCATCTGGGCATAAATTAGAGATAAAGTTTGAAGCTTCATCATCCAGAGCAATACCCTCTGTTCTTTTTTCTAGCAGCACTACCATCAAAGTTAACAGTTTAGTAACGCAGGTGATGAAGAGACCACTAAGAGAAAAAGGAGTGCACAGATGGAGAGGAAAAGGCAATCCCATGCCATCACATGATATTGATGATAGGTCAATACAAAAATATCCAGAAATTGGGAAATAATGGATTCCCTATGAGGTTAGAAGAAAAAGACTACAAAGACTACTAAGGAAGCCTTCCGCATGATTTTGCTCCTTTTAAGAGCCCAAGCATTTGTCAAGACTCAATTGCAGTCAAACCCCAAGAATTCAATCTTCTACGTTTAGAGAACAAATTGACAATGAAACAATAAGTGATCCAAAGAAACCACATCTCTTTGACATATAGATCAAGCATTTATCATGACCACCCTATGCCTCCAAAAAGAAAAGGGAAAAAGGATTATAGATCACGTAATGACATGTTATCTTGTCTTAAAAAGCAACATAATATCCTATTTCATAAAATAAATGACCATTCATACCACTTTTTTGGACCAGAGATTGCTTCTGTGTGCAAATCTTGAAATTATGAGGATAATTGCAAAGGCAGGGCTACAGTGCAGCACCATGGTGCAGCACCACATGTTAATGGATAGTGAGGCCCACTTTTTAAAAATCCGAGAGACTCATTGGCCCTATGACCCTAAATATTCATTGTGTCTAAGTTTTCAAAAGAATATTCAACAATCCAACCATTTAAATTGATCACATATGAGTGCCTTCCTCATTTCTATTCCAACAAGAGAATAATAAGACAAATTCATCATGTGCTTCAAATGGAGTTTAATCTAACGGTGGCAATGTTATATATTTGAATAATAAATTATATTGTGATCATTACAAAGGGTTTTAAGACTTATGGATGTATCGGATTATAAAAGAGTGGGCCCCACCATGCATTAAAATGGGGCATTGCACTATACTAGGTGCTGCACTGTAGCCTTGCCAAAATAAATTTTATGAATTTTGAAAGTATTTATTTAAAAGGATATTAATATGGTGCTGACATGGCACCCCCCACAGCCCTTCCTTCGGTTTGCTTGTATATCTATATATATATGGGGCTATTCCTACGCATCCGTCCCTTATAGACTTTTCGTGCACACTCTTTGGTGGGGCCCACTGTGGACCCCACCAAGGGATGTGATTGGGGAGGTTGGAAAGATCTATGTGAAAGCACCCTACATATCAAATTTGGTCCCAATCACATATCCCTAACCCCTTCATCTATGGCTTACAAATTCATTCCGTTCGGATTGGTGTATAGTCAATCCAACGGTCCAATAAATTTGGATCCTAACAAAAGTTGGGGCGAGTTGCTATCATGGGGTCCTATGTGTGTTGCAAGGTTTGGATTGAGTGATAGATAGGCTCCACCTAGAGTTCTCACGAAAAAAATGGTGAGGGACGGATGCGTAGGAAGATTCCCCATATATATATATATAATAGACGACACTCGTTTTATGTTAATTTATTATCACAAATATTTTCGTAATTCCTCCATTTCTTTAGTCATCATTATATATCTTTATTTCAAAAATCTGATTTAAGAAATTTAGTTATTGTTTAATCATGTTTACCAATTTATTAGTATTTAATCAAGTTCACTGATTTATAAGTATTTAATCAAGTTTAATCATCTGGAATCACTTTCCTGTTTTCCTATCATTCATTTTACTTTTGTTATACTTAGGATTGGGTTAAAATTTTAATCATTGTTTAATCACGTTTATTTATAATGCTTGATCATGTTTAATTTACTGTTTTCCTATTTTATTCATTTACTACTGTTTTACTTATGATTGAGTTAGGGATTTTACTGATTTACTAATCACAGTGTTTAACCAAGTTTACATTATTTGGATTGGGGTGTTCAATATTTTGGAATTGTAGAATGGATTAGGATTTTCACATTAGTGAATTTATAGCATTCAATCATTCTTGATTATTAGATGTGAGTAAATATTTTGGATTTAGATATTTAGAATTAGAGATTACAGATTTACTAATTTACAGCACTGAATTAAATTTAGTTACCTTGATTGGATTAATTTTAAAAAAATACTCTCCCAATGTAAATAGCTAAGAGCTGGACCCAACTAAAATTCATCATTAGAAAAAATGATTAATATAATATTTTTATGACTTGTTCACTGTCAAATCAAATGGATATATAATCTAAAAGATAGAAATTATTAGCAATTATTTATATGGTGGGGCCATGGTTTAATGATCTGAAATCTAAATTGTTATGGACCAGCACGATTACACCAGTGAGGAACAGCTGGCAGGGCATCTTTCTTTCCCACCGGCCTCATTTATTCTTGCAATTCGCTTCATAAGACATAGTTCAAACCGTGGCGGACCCAAAGAAATCATTCCTCTGGGAGTTTGTCAATGACTCCCCTTTTCTGAAAAAAAGTTGTTTTGTTTGTGCAAGGTTCCATCGATGAAGGATAGATCCATTCCCAAGGACCCTTCTCTCTCTTTCTCTGGAAAAAGTTGTTTCTCTTCCTTCGAGGTTGCACCGAACAAATGAGTAGTTGGTTTTGTTAGTATATATTTGGTTTTCTTCGGGGTTAAGTCTGAAAAATTTTGACCCTCGCCTGTTGCTCTGAATTTGGTCTTTTTCTAGGTCCAAAAGTTATACCTGGGGTCATCTGTGTGGGCCGCCAATTGTTAAAGATGACAGCAGGCTTGAACTTGGCCAACATGTCATGCAACCACTTACTAAAATAAAATAAAATACTATAAAAAAAAATGTCATGCAACCAAGTGTATGTTTTGTTTAAATGGTTTGAACCTAGGCCCCGTCTTGCGGTTTGTGGCCTAGATCTAGACTTGTGCATTAGGGTTGATAAATAAATGGCCACAACCCTAGTCACATTTTAGGGTAATGCCATCAAAGGATTGAGAGATCGCAAGTTGCTACACCAAATTTTCCTAGACCTGCAAGGTGTTGAGTTGTGTCTTGTATTCCATTTTAATCGGGACGGTCGTCTGGGTAAGTTAAAATTGAGGTTCAAAGTTAGGGGTATTTTTAGTCTCTATAAATGGGTTCAGGGATATTTTTAGTCAAATCATGTAAAATTATTGTGTTTATGTGTGTGATTGTTTGATAAATTTGTTTATCGTAATTGATCCATTGTTTGAGAGTATTTTCCGCTGCCCACTTTTCCCAACACAAGGTGGGTCCATTTGTAAGCATCATGCATATAAACTCAAGTGTCCAAGCCACACTCACTAACCCAAAAATGGATACCAACCCAAAAATGGAGGCCTCACCAACCCAAAAATGGACACCGAAACAAATATTGAAGCAGTATAAAAGTCCAAACCCTTTGATATTTTACCCCATGGTGACTGTGGCAGGACCTATCACGGTCCGCCACATCACCAAGAGGTAGCCAGCCATACACCTGGCCAGCTGCCTTATGGTGATTTGGCAGACCGTGATAGGTCTATTGAAGGTCACCCTCAGGCAAACCCTCATAAAATCTGAATTTACAGTATAGGCCATATTCTTTCATCTCATGAGTTCTAATAGATAGTAGCTATAATTGTAGGAGATGAGATGACAGTTGGTTGTTTTGGAAGGCTAGCTACGAAGAATGGTGTAATCTACAACAGCTTTTGAAAGATTATGAAAAAGGTTCAGGGTAAAAATTGAATAAGGAGAAAACCTCTTTATTTTTTTAGCAATAATCCCAAAAGGGAAGTGCGGACTCATATTCTTGAAACCGCAGGTTTACAATCTATGCAAAAATATGATAAATACTTAGGTCTACCGACTCTAATAGGAAAGTCTAGAATGAGAAATTTCCAATGCTTGAGGGAGAGAATTTGAAAAAGGATAAATGGGTGGAATGAAAGATTCCTTTCTTCAATGAGGAATTAGGAGATTCTCTTAAAAGTGATAATATAAGCGATTCCGATTTGTATAATGAGTATTTCTCAGCTACCAGATACTCTATGTAGACAAATTAATTCTCTCATGTTTACATTTTGGGGTAGAAACCAAGGGAATAAGGCTAAGGTACCATAGATGAGTTGGGCAAAAATGGGGTATTTGAAAATAAGAGGAGGGTTAGGATTCTATGATTTTTATTATGAAAATTATGCAATTATGGAAGGTTGGACATGTCAGTATGGAAGGTTGGATTTGTCAAGAGAGACAACAATAAAATTGCACACAAACTAACAAAAGAGGTTGTGTTGCATCCCTTAGAGCAAACATGGAAAATTATTATCCTCTTTTCATTTGTAATTTTGTATTTCTAAAGTTGTCGTTGATTCATGATTTAATGATAGGATTAAAAAAAAATAGATAGTAGGTAAGATGTGCAAGTCGAAGGGAGGAGAAAATGACACTTAAGTGAGTGACAAGACATTCAAAGTGGAGATGAAAAAAATCTACTGATACTGTCCGTTGAGCTGTTTTTAGACGTTATAATTTTTCAAGTCTAGATCCGCTGATAAAAACCCACGTCACCCATGGGCAACCAGCACCCCTGTCACCATAAGGGTTTTCATCACTTAATCTGAATCCTATTTTTTCAGAACACACACATGAGTAACAAGTAAGAATTTTCTAAAGAATTGTTAGCACAATACTCTAAGACCGTAGAATATCGCACACATTATGCCACATGAAATCCTAAGGGTGTGAGATATCGCACATATGATCCTCTATGATATTCTAGGGGTCGTGTAAAATCACACCATCAATATTATATGACCAACTCAGTGGGAGATATTTAATTTTGACTATTTCGGATTAATGTCAGGTCTATGGACTGTTGTATAGTCAATATCCCAGAAATTTATAATAAAAAGATGACCCCATAAGTAACGATAGAGAAATGAATTGAATCTAAAAAGGTCGGTTATTATATCCCTGTAAGAGGACCCCTACTTGTTTACTATAAAGAATTTTGCCATTCGTGGTTCACATTAACATGACTCACAGATTCTTAATTTGTTGAGGTTGATTAAGATTGATAGGGATGGTTAGGATTTTACGGGTAGGGTTCTTATATCTAAATGGGCCACGTGTAAATGTCATATAAGCAATTGTTACGTGTGTAAAATATTCTTCTATGATAAGAAATACTCCTTACCTTAGTGGTAAGGAGCGGCGTTATCCATGATTTGAACCCTCGGTAGGGTTTTATTCTTGTACGTAAGCCTCTTAGGTCCCAGCCCCTTTGGCTGGGTTACCAATATATATATTATTATGTTTACCAAAATCACTATTTTTATATGAGTACATTCAATGATTTTAGATTTACTTAGGTTTTTAGATGTTTTTCATAAATTTCTTAGAATCAATTTTGTCTTTATGTTCATCATTAATGTGAGATATGACTTACTGTTTGAACATCTTTTCTTTGGGTTTCTTGCTAGAATTATTAAAGTGTTAGTTAATTCATGGGTTGGACAAACTCGGTGTCCAAATTGAGTTATTCCAAATTGAGTTATAATTTTACATTTTTTAGATTTGACTGTAGCATGAGTGGCCGAACCAGCTAAAGAGAAGAAAATGCAGAAAATAGAAGAAATTTTCAAAAAAGTCTCTAAGATAGAAAGGTTGTTCGCTAGAGCGAACAATGTGCCGACTCGAGCATAATTGGGAATTTCGCCCAAACAGATTGAAGGCCCGCTTGAGTGAACCTTGGACCTACTCGCGCAAATAATGAAGAAAACTCAACTAACCTTGCATAGATTGATTTTTTATTTCCTGATGGGACTACCTGTTTTGGTTCTGCATGAACTATCCCTATGAGGTGCGAATGAGGGGCTTATTTAAAGGGTTCCTCTCTCAACCCTAAGGAACCAATCTCCTTGTTTTGAGTTCAAAAATCTTGTTGGAGATCCTTTTTCTCTCTAGAGCATCCTCTGAAAGTTGTGATGACTTGAAGCTTCTAGAATGGTGTTGCTTATACTTCTGTAGAAGATTCATTCATCTTGTGGATTCAAATGTAGAAGATTCATTCATTTTGTGGATTCAAATGATGTTGTTTTAAGCGCTAGAAACGGTGAATAGTGTTGTTGTCAGTAAGTGAAAGTACTATAGTCCTTAGGTTATCGTTAACTGAAAAGGAATTGTGAGTATCAAATAATTGTTCAATTATTATAGTAATTGGTTTCTGTTAGACCGGGTGATAGGTACCATGGTTTTTTTCCCATATTCGGATTTTCTATGTAAAATATCATGTTCCTCTCTTTTTGGGGTGATTGATTTTTAGTTCTTTTATTTTTCACTGTTGTTAGTTGGACTCCACTCTAGAAATTGAATTAGGATCATGAATCCTTGTTTATTTTAAAAATCCCATGTTTTTTACTTGTTGATGTTAACAAGTGCATGATTTATGAGATTTGATTTATAGTATAAGGGGGCATTCTAATAGGAAGTGTAGCATTATGAGTTGTGATGCAGAGAGCAAAGGGGGTTTTTTTTTTTTGGTAAAAAGAGCTTTTCATTCCAATCAGAAAAAGAAAAATACTATAGGAGAAGAGTCCAAACAAAAAAACCCCACAAAAGAAGAAAAAAATAAACCCTGATCAACAACCCACCCACCAAAAAGATGTCTCCTATCCTGGTCTATGTCTTGATTGCATGAATAACAAAACTTGGCCAATGAATGAGCTAATAAGTTCAAACTTCTTGGAATGTAAGAGAACTCTACGTAAGCAAAATTCAAAACAAGCTTCTTGATATCAGCAATAATTGTGTAGATTGCCCAATCAAGATCGCCATTAATAGCTTGAACCACCTCATTAGCATCCAAAAATACACATATCCTTGCATAGCCATTAGCCAATGCCTCTTTTATAGCTGCAAGAACTGCCCTCGCTTCAGCTTCCTACGACGAGGCAACTTCCAGACCACTCCAAGCACCTCCATCAACAACATCATTTTTAAACATGACAGCATAACCAATAGATGCTTTGCCATCTACTGCCTTAAAAGCAACATCTGATAATATGTCAATGTCCTTCTCAGATCTGATAATACTAAGTGTTTCCTCCTCCCAAACCTTGTGCTTATCCCTAGCCACATTAGTGTTATTAAGACCATCAATCAAACTTTTAACTAAGAAAATTATCTCGGTGGAATTCTTCCGTTTTCCCTTGAATAGGAGCTCATATCTTGCTTTTCATAAGTATACCACATTGCCGAAACTCACATTCTAGAGTGGTCATATCCAAGGGGAGCGATTGGATGTTTATACTCAGAGAACTCTTTCCACCAATCCTTTTGCTCCAAAACTTGAAAGTTGTGCTTTAGAAGGCTGAAGTTGGTATCAATCCAGCATGCTCTAGTAAAGTTACATTTCAGTAGAGCATGTTGGACTGTTTGTTTCATCCTCACCCTCGCCAAGCGGGCATACGGGCTTTATAGAATTAATCTGTTAGTGCAATGCATTCCTAACCACAACAGCATTATTTAAACACTTCCAACCAAACGGAAGGATCCTTTAAGGAATAGTGATTCTCCAAAACTCCTTCCTTTTAATTAATTGATCAAACTTATTGTCTCTATTTTTCACCATTTCTCTTTAAGCCAACATTGTTGTGAGTTGCTCGTTCTTTGAAAAAAGCCAAACACTTTTGTCATTTTCATTACCAACCAGAACATAGATTTTGCAAATATCCTCCACATCATTTGGGTTACTAAAAATTTCTCTGAAGATATTTTCGTCCATACCTTGTGACCTTTCCATAAACCTTTAACTTTAATATTCAGGATGATAATGTTTGAGAAGGGTTTCTTCAAGCATTCTTTGTAGATCTAGGGCCGGCTTGAGACAATTAGAGGCCTAAAGCAAAAATCCTAAATGAGGCATTTTTTATTTTTAATCATATTATAATATTTTATTAATTTATTTATTTTTTTGTAATGCAATGTTACTAATTAAGTTTTTATATTCAAGTTTTGCTAACATATCTTTTTAATTAATAGTATGGCTAATCCACTTAATCTTTCTTGTAATATTGTTGTTCTAAATTAGGACTTTATCAATTTAAATTTTAAAACACTTTTTTTCTATAGAAACAATAGTTACAAGTATTATCAATATTTTTCTAGTAGACATACTTAATCTTATAAATTATAACTACTAATATTTATAAATAAAATGAACACTAACTATAATAATTATATATTATGAGCTTGAAATTAATTTTTTTTAAATTAACATAAAACTATAGAACTTAATTTAGTGATTTATCAATGTTGGCCAAAAAGATTATAATGTAGATTACTTTTAAATTTGATGCAACTTCTTCTATATGAATATATATATATATATGAAGTTGTCTTATATAGATTTTAAGCAACACAGATGTAGGGAGAAAAATGTATAAACTGGAGGATTTTTTAGAACAGAAAATGATTTCTTACTTGTTGTGATTTTGGGGTTTTCTTTTTTCTTTTAATGGTAATATTTTCTTAATGGTAAAAATGGGCTTTAATTCTTTTTTAAAAATATGAAAAGATAGCAGTTGCTTTTTTTGGAATGAAAAGATACAATTGCTTTTTTTTTAATTTAAAAAGATTTAAGTTGCTTCAATTACTTTTATGAGGCTTTATTTTCTTAAATTGAGAAAAAAGATAGTAATTTCTTTTTTGGGTCCCTTTTTTTGGGTGGGGGGGGGGGGGGGGGGGGGGGGGGGGGGGGGGGCGCCTAAAGCAAAAGCTTTTCTTGCCTAATGGTTGAGCCACCCCTGGGGATCCAATTATGCTCCCAAACTAAAATATTTTTTCCATGGCTAACTATCCAACCAGCTTTTTCATTGATAAAACTGACCACCGTCACGAAACTACTCTAGAAGCATGAGCTGTATTTTCCATGTTTTGCTTCTCTTAAAACTAACCTTGGCACAATACTTTGCTTTTAGAGTTTTGAAGTATAGGAGGTTATTGTCATTAAGGCAACGCCAACATGTTTTAGCAAGAAGGGCTAAGTTATTAACTTTTTGTGTCCCATATGCCAAGCCCTCCTTCAGCAATCGTCTTATAGAGTTCTTTCCATTTAGAGTAAGCGCTTTTTTTCTTACCTTCGCCATCACCCAACCAAAACAATTTGAGCATTTATCAATAGTTTCAGTAATTTTTTTGGGAGTTGAAGGACTGACATATTATAAATCAAAATAGGTCAAGCTACCGATTTGATTAAGGTATTCCTCATTGCTTATGAGGATCTGCCAAAAGAAAACCTACTCTTTATCTTATTTATTAAAAGCCTCAAAGCTAAGGTTTTTACTTCTTCTAAAGAAAAAAGGGTTGCCCAAATACTTTTCATTCTTCCTCATAAGTTTTACCCCCATGATCTTTATCTTATTTATTAAAGGTTCAAAGCTAAGGTTTTTATTCCTTCTAAAGTACAAGGGGTTGCCAAAATAGTTTTCAGTCTTCTCCATGATCATGAGCTTTACCCCCAATATTAGCTTTATGAAGAATATAGCTTGTCCCGAAAGCTCACACATCCTAGCTTTATGAAAAATGAAACTGTTATCATTAAAAAACATATGTGAGATACATTCCTCTGCTTTAATGAACATTTGGGATAAAACCTTAACCCCCCAAAATAAAAATGGTAAGGAGATATGGGGTCTCCTTGCCTGTAAGGTTTTTGAGTATTGGCTAATTCATAGGTTGAATAAAACTTCGATTTTTTAATTTGTAATTTTTTTTCTTTTAAAATGAATCGTAGTAAGTGTTGCTAGAAGAGCTGAAGCAAAAACAGAGAAGAATTTTGGAAGACACATTGTCCGATCGATCGAACGGATACCCGATTGATTGAACTCAGAGAAAACTACAGCTAAACAGGCTAATTGAAAATTTTGCTAGACGATAGCTCTATCTGGTCGATCGGATGTTTGCTTGATCGATTGGATAACGGAAAAGATCCTACTAACCTTATGTGAGATTATTTTCAATTTGTGCTAAGATTAGTATTTTGAGTTTTATAAGGAGTATACTTATGAGACATAAATTGTAAGTTATAAAAAAAGGGTTCTCTCTCAACCCTAGTGCATCCATCTCTATAAACTTAATTATGGGTTATAAAAATGGGTTCTCTCTTAAACGGAGTGCATCCATCTATCTCTAAAGCTTTAAGTGGGAAATTGTGTTGAAACTTTGGGTTAAAGAATATTGCTTCTACATCTCTAGTAATCTTGAGGCCATCTCAAGCAGAGAGCAGTGCACATGAAAGAGTATCATGGCAAAAGGAGTTTAGCAAGAAGAACTCATTCCTATGGTTAAAAGAGTGATTGGATAAGGGTTATAAGTATATCTTGTAACTGTTCACTATGGCTTGATAGTTGATCTTGTTAGGATTCATAGTTTTTTACCTAGTTGAGGTTTTCAATGTTAAAATATATAGGCCTTCTTCTTGTGTGGTTTCTTGTTCATTTGTAAATTGTTTTATTTCTTCCAATGCATATTATTTGACTTGTAATCTAAAAATCTGAGACGCCCTAAAATCTTCAATTGGTATTAAAGCGAGCTACATCAATTTACTGTATTGATCCTTTGAGATTTCTAAAATGGAATTCAACTAGAAAGGCTCATTTACATACAAGCCCCCTTACTTGGATGGATCTGGTAACTATGCCTATTGAAAAGTTAGGATGATGGCTTTTTTAAGATCCATAAACAAGGATGTATGACAGATTGTTGTGAAAAGCTACTTCTACTCAAGGTTGTTACATAAGGAGCATCTATTTACAAATCTATTGGTGAGTGGTCTAATGATAAAAACATGTCTACAATTGTAATAATTAAGCTATCACTGCAATCTACAATGGAGTATCACCATCTGAATTTCATAGGATCTCCACTTGTACGAATGCTGAAAGAGGCATGAGAAATTTTGCAGATAGTGCATGAAAGAACCTGAGTTGGAAAAAGAAACTAAGTTGTTGAATTTGACTATTGCCTTTGAAATCCTAAGAATGGCTAAAGATGAAAAGTTTGATGACTTTTGTGCCAAACTAACTAACATTGTGAACTCATGTTTAAATGTTGGGAGACCAATTCCTAAAGATAACATTGTTTGTAAATTTCTTTGATCTCTCCCAAATAATTATCATGCTAAGGTAGTGGTAACTGTGGAAAGTAATCAATTAAAGAATCTTAAAGTTGATAAGTTGGTAGGGAATCTACAAACCTTTGGAAAAACTTCATTGTTTATCAGAAAGTAAAACCAAAAGGAGTTGTCTTAAAAGTTTCCATGGAACTAGCGAAAAAAGTTGAAAGTGATTCAAATTCTAACTTTGAGGAAGTAAATACAAATAAAGTTGTTATGTTCAAAAGACCTTTAAGAAGCTCATGACAAAGCATATAACTTAGAAGTCTGAGAAGAAGAAATCTTCAAAATGGGTTAAGTGATTTGAGTGCCAAAGCCATGGTCACGTTGCATGTGATTTTGGAAATCTGAAAATGAAGATGAAGAAACAAGCATTCAATCTAACATGAGATGATGATTCTTGTGATGGAGATAAGGAAAAACCTGATACTGAGAATCTAACTCCTAGCAAACAAAAGTTTATGGCTTTCATGGTTAGATCTTCACATGTTGGCTTTGACAATGATTCTGAAAATGAGTTATCAGATGAAGAACCTAATTAGAAAGAGAAATACATCACTTTGTTCAGAGGTTGTGCTAAGTTTACCAAGTATGGGAACAAGATTTCACTTGAGTGGGAAGTTACACTAGATCAAATTGTTTCTCTCAAGGCTGAATTAGAATAAGCACTTTCAGAGGTTCATCTCTTAAAAGGACAGAAAAATTCGTTGGCTGACAAATTGACAATTGAGAGTCAAAATTTTGAGAATGCTAAACAAAAGATTAAGACCTTGAAGACAGATTTGCAGACTTATCAAGCTAAGAAAGATAATTTGAATGGCAAACTGAAGATAGCGTTGTTTAAGCTGCATTCTACAAAGGCTTGTCTGAACAAGATGAACAATAGTTCGGAAATTCTTGAAAGCATTTGTATCAATCAGAAAAGACCTTATGAAAAATGTGGGATCGGTTTTTATCATGGTGCATTTACATCAAAGCCTAAATGTTAAATTACTTTTGTTAAAAGTTTTGTTTTAAATTTTTTGGCACCAACTGCTACACATACTGCACGTATAAATCATATTGCAAGTAGTTCAAAGAAGAAAAATGTGTCGAAAACTAAAGCTACACCCACATGCCATCATTGTGAAATTAAATGACATATTAGACCCTATTGCAACAAGCTGAGAACTTGACCAAAGAACAAGCAATGGAGGAAGCAATTCTCTGAGCCAATGATTAAGACTAAAGCTATCTCGGTTGGAAGATAACTTGCCTACTATGTTGATACATACTATATTGAAATATTTAAATTTGTTATTGTGGATACCAAATTCTAATCACCCCTAATCAAGAAGAACAAGCTCCCACCCAGTTGCTACGAAGATATCATTAAGGGGGAGTCAAAGTTGAGGGGAGGCTACTATTAGATCCTGATTGACAGATAAGCTTCATGTTGACATTATTGTCAATTATAGACAAAAAGGTAGAGTATAAAAGAGTATGATGATAGCCGAAGCTGATGGTACAAAAAAATTATATGTAATTTTACTCAATGTAATTTTGGTTCTTATGTTTGGTAGCATATATTTAGAAAGTTTTATCCAGGAATTGCCAAAGAAAGAAAATGTAAAGTTTTTTAGTATTGGGTAATTCATGGGTTGGACAAAACTTAGGTTCATTAATTGTAATTTTGTTTTTCTTTTAGAATGGACCATATAAGTGTCACTAAAAAGCTGAAGCGAAGATAGAGAAGAATTTTGGAAGACACACTATCCGATCGATCGGATGGATGATTGATTGATCAAATCTAGAGAAGTCTACAGTTTAACACGCTGATTGAAAATTTCATCAGAGAGTAGCCTTATCCAATCCATCGGATGTTTGCTCGATCGATCGTGTAGCAAAAAAAATTCCACCGATTTTATGCGAAATTATTTTCTATTTGTGTCAGGATTAGTAAGTTAATATCTATATAGAATATCCTTATGAGGTACAAATTGTGGGTTATGAAAAGTGGTTTTCTCTCAATCTTAATGCATCCATCTCCATAATCCGAGTTAAGATTTCTTATTGGAGATTCCTTCGTTCCTTTAGAGCTTTCATTGAGAGATTGTATAAAGTTTTGGGCTAAAGAATATTGCTTCTACATATCTAGTAAAAGATTGAGGCCATCTTGCATGTTCAAGGTATGAGTTGGCCATGCGAAAAGCAATACATACAAAAGACCGTCCTGAGAAGAGGTCATCTTGCATGTTCAACGTATGAGTTGGTCATGCGGAGAATAGTGCATACGAAGGAGTATCATGACAAAAGGAGTTACGCAAGAAGAACTCGATCCTTCGGTTGAAGAATTGACTGGATAAGAATTGTGAGTATATCTTATAACTGTTCGCTATTACTTGGTAGTTGATCCTCATTGTGATTCGTTATTTTTACCCGATTCGGGTTTTTTACATTAAAAATTTGCGTGCCTTCTTTTTTTGTTATTGATTGTTTACTTCTGTTGCAAACTATTTGACTTGTAATCTAGAAATTCGAAACGCTCCAAAATCTTCACTGCCTAATACCCCTAGATGGCAAAATTTTCTCAAACGGGGACCCATTTAAGAGAATTAAAAAGGAGATAGGAGCGATACATTGTTTAATCCATCTAGTGAATCTATCTTTAAAACCAAATGCTAAGAAAACTTCCTCTATAAAATCCCATTCCATATGATCATAAGCTTTTGTTATGTTCAAATTAAGGCCCATAGCTTTTGATTTCTTTTTTATCATAAAAAATTGAATTTCTTAATGAGCAACTATGTAATTATTAGAGATCAATCTTTCCTTAAGAAAAGCTTTTTGGAATGGGCCAATAATGTTAGGAAGAACTAATTTCAATCTATTAGCAATAACTTTAGAAATTATTTTTAAATCGCATTGCGAAGACTTGTGGCCTAAAGTCATTCAGATTATTCGCCTGATTCTTGTTATTAATAAACGTCATATAGGTTCTGTTAATGATTTTAGGAAAAATTAAACTTGAAAAAGTCAAGCCAATGCACTGCAACGGATTTAGAACAAACGCATCGTGCTAACGGTAAGGCATACTGTGATAGCGAGGGCCAATTTACTGTTTGTGTACTTTCAAATGTATTTATACCTAGGAAAGGAAAAACCATTCTAATCTAAATGAGGTGTGATGCCACTTGATTGCCACAAAATAACCACATTTTAAAAACTCGAAGAGTGGGTCAAGTGACCTGGCCCGAGTTCGCTTGGTTAGAGTTAGCAAAGTCAGTTGCACTCAACATCAGATTTCTACAAATATCCCTTGAGGTCATGTTGGCAGTGTTGGGGCACTGATACCACTTGTTGTCTACGTCTATGTGAAAGCATGAAACAATCACAATAAACAATTAGTCAAGTCACACAAGAAGAGAAAATATAGAGAGTTTTACGTGGTTCAACAAACTTGCCTACCTTTACAGAAAAAGAAACTCTACTTGCCACTGGGTTCTCACCTCTATACATCCATAGTAAGCTAGGTCACAAATTACATCAGTGTATAATCCACTCTTTGTTCTCCCTAAAGAACTCTTAATCAACAAGAAAATTTCAATACAATTACCAAAATATCCATGACCCTGAACCCAATTGGCCAACATGTAGGCTCTACATGTATTATCACACTGTATCTTCAGGGAAAAAAGATTGATACGGATTGGCTTTCTTGATGATACAGAACCTATAGAGGTGATTCTATTCTAATTTTTAACTGAACAAATGAAATAATATTTTTAATCACATTGATCATAAGTGTCAATTTCTTGAGAAACTTACATGCATTAGCTGATACTGTACCTATTTGCACGCATTTAAAAACATGTGTAGGAGGTTATGGAGCCAAATTTTTGTTATTCAGTATAATTTTTGTGTCGTTGTCCATCCATGACAGGGTTATTTGGATCAATAGCTTGAATTTTACCGAGCTGCTATGTGATCTGGGAAACAAGTGACCTAACACCTTAAACTGTGAAGTGTTAATAGACACTTTTAGTGAATGGGCTATGCATGGTGCTACTAATTAGGAGGGCTGCGTCATGTTCAGGTCAGTGAACCCAAGCCCAACACAAGATCTAAATGGACCATTCTAAACACTACCTGATCAACCCAACTTGAAGCCTACCTGAGGTGCTATTTTACGGACCTAAGTTTTGTTAGATCAAACTAACCGATGCAGCCAATCTCGGAGGTTATCAGGGGCGCATTGATAGGGCTGACCCAGAAAATTTTGAAGCAAATCTCAATTTGAGAAATGTTTGTTTCCTAAAACAATCTGAAGATTTGGCAAATGGGGCCCATTTGGATCTTCCTAAAGTAAGCAATGGTACCTCGGCTTACATGTAGATTAAAGTTCATGCATTTGGGAAACATGTCTTAGCTAGAAGTCTCACCTCTTTGACCAATTGATACAGTTTATTATGAATACAAAGTATTTTCTTTGAAAGTGAGATTCAAGAGGTTCAAACCTAGGTAGGCAGAGGAATATAGCCTAGTAAGAGCCAGAGTCCAAAAATCAATTAGGGGCTGATAAGAAAATTTCCATGAAGGTTAAAAATGGAAAATAATAAAATAAATGTGGTTTAATTACAGTAGTCCAGTATCCAGGCTCGTTCATGTTTCTAGTGGGACCCGCCTGGTGAGAGCCCAGGATTTGTTCCTTGTAATTTGTAAAGAGCAGCATATCTGCTGCAACATGAACAGAAAAACTATTCTGCTCTTGCACTTGTTTTGCAGGTGCTTGCTTGATCATCTTACCAGGAATTTTTATGGCCCACCAAATCAATGGCCTGGACCACCAGTACCATTGCCCATGGTCTCCATAAAACAAACAGTCTCCAAATCTTATTCCTAGAGAACCACATTTAGATGAGCCTGAATCCATCTGCAGGAATATTGTTCTCAGGTTTTGGGCTAAATTAAGTGATTAGACCAAGGATTGACATGCGCCTCGTTCTTTCTTACTTGGCAAAAGATCCAGTCATGCAGGACTAAAGCCCAGCTTTTCAGCAAATAAAAACTTAACCGGGCTCAATATCTGGGATTGAATATTTTTACAAAATTGGGCCATGCTGATTCTGATGGGCTTTTCACCTCCTACTGATGGTCTTTTCAAGCAGCGGAGTTGTAGGCTCCTGACCATCTGCATGTACCGTTTCTTAAACCAACTATCTCAAACATACGGGGCCCATGGAAGCGTGTTTTAGTGATCATGGCAATGGTTAAAAGTGATAATCCCACTACATATTCTTTGTACCTGGGTTTCAATTTCAGGCCTGATTCTTACAACTGGGCTTAAATTTTGGCCCAATTTCTGAACAGCTATAGTGGAGATTGCAACGTATCTATGGATCCAAAGAACGAGATGAATTCCTCGTCCAGGGGGTGGAGATGCATCCAGACATACTCTCCTAAGTGACATTGACCTTTCGATTCAGCAGAGGAGATGACCGCAGTTACATGATTGAATTGATCATGGGAAGTACAATTTTTAGTCCAATAGTTTATATCACTTCGATAGTGATTGAAGTTCGCTCCTATTAATGAGGAAAGTAAACCCAAGGATTAATGTTTATGAAAGTGCCCTCCTCCTGATAAATGAATGGATACAGAGTACTGTATTATCACTCTTTCACAGTCTTCAGGAACAAATAACTGGGCCTGAATACTCATGGAAAGGTTTACCGCCCCTTGACCCGCGATCTGGGTCACAGCAACAATGCATTGGTCATATCCAACCAATGGATTGGTGGCATCTACTGGTCATTGATTGTAGTCCCACGAAAGCAATGGGTTGGGCCACATAGATCCTTCAATTGGGTCCTCAAAAATTCTATAGAACGAGGGCATTTTGTTTTTCTGTAAAAAAAGCTCAAGAGCTGGGTTTCGTCAAAATTTTTATGGGCTAACCAAGTTTCAACATAGGGCTTGGACAATACCAAGCCTAGACCACCCTATTGTCCTTTTTTATATGTATGTATATGTGTATGTACCTCTATGTATATGTGTGTGTACCTCCATTTGCCTGTCTCTCTCAACAGTCATATCACCATTTTTTTTCCCCAATTATCCAACAGCAACTTTGATAATTGGAACAAATGAGTTGCTATGACAAAGTTCGGGAAAATTTTGGATTTAGTAAAAAGTTATTTTAAGTGTCTCCAGCTTCTGCTGTTTACGACATTGGCAGCACAAGATGTAATCTAACTTGACAGCATTGGAAGCAGCATGTTAAGAGTCATGTAATGGGCCGATGACAGACAATTGCAAAAAACAGTTATAAACCCAACCCCCAGACAATACCCCAAACCAACTTTAGATTGTGTTTTTCTATTTGGTACTACGAAATTGAGTTGATAATGTGATGGATTAGAATTCTGATGGGTTTGAACTTTGGATTGCATTATATTAAGTATGAAATTAGTGTTATATATATATATATTCTTTTTGGGAAGATTTGACCAACTTGCCACACTTGAACTTTGGATTGCATTATATTAAGCATGTATTCAGAATGTTGTATCTCTGATACCAATTGTTATAGCTATGATGCCACCTATTAGATCAGGATTAGCTCAAGCAATCCATCACAATCACGATAAAAGAGACAAAGAAAAACATACAACTATCAGAAAAACATACAACTATCAACACACAGATTTTATGTGGTTTGGTAAGATTGTTTACGTCTATGGGCTATAAATATCTACTCGATTTTATTATGAAAAAATTGGGCAATTCATTACAAAGATCCTTACTCCTATAAAACCAAGCCTACTCACTCTTTATTGGTCTCAATCTTGTTTTTACACTCCTGCCAGGGAAATACTCCGAGCACCACAGGAGAGCCCTCACCTCTCTCACCTACATGGCCATACATGGTTGGCACCACGGGAAAAAAAAACTCTCACCTCTCTCACATAAAGTCTAGGGGTTAAATTACTTAAATATATAATCTTCACTTGCTTAACCCCCAAGAACGCCCTAGTACAATGACCAAAATACCCATTACCTTAAACCTGGTCATTGCCTAGACCAGTGAACTACTCTAGCTAAATTAGAATACAAGACATAAACCTAACACAAAACATGGTGCATGAGTCTGAACTATGAACTCCAATGTGGAAATCTTTTGAATATTTCTTGCATGATATTCTTAGGCATTAACATTGTAGAAAAAATTGCAAGAATATAAAGGTATTTTCTCATAATGGTGACGGTATTTTTTTCAAAATTGCGAAAAGAGCAATGCTTCACTTACACCCCCATTTACTCCTCGGTTTAGCAAGACTTAGTTATTGATTCGAGTGGGATGGGTTTTAGAACAAAGCCTATACAGGTGAATAATGTTGCCATTTCCACTTTAAACATGGAGCTAGATTTACTAGTTAGAATTGAGAAAATGAATTTTCTCTTCCTGGTAATGGATACGCATCCAAATATAATCACATGGCCACACATGTAGAATCCAAATAATGCAAGAGGCAGAAGTTAAACTCAAGACCTTAGGGAGCAATTCCAAGGCTCAAACCAATTGAGCCACCACCTTGACGGTGTTTTAATCTAATAGCGAATATCACTTTAATGAATTATGTACTCTGGGATCGCCAAGGAGAGGTA
Organism: Sextonia rubra; assembly: GCA_037013555.1. Classification (NCBI taxonomy): domain Eukaryota; kingdom Viridiplantae; phylum Streptophyta; class Magnoliopsida; order Laurales; family Lauraceae; genus Sextonia; species Sextonia rubra. The sequence continues at coordinate 54,418,080 of JASUAD010000013.1, read as the reverse complement.
AATATAACTATTTGGATCAAGAACCAACCTCCTGATAAATGAATGCATATATACACAGTAATGTAACTTCGCTTACTAATAGTTTTGAAGAACAAGCAATTGGGCGTCTCAAAGCTCTTGGATAGCTTTACCGCCCCCATGAACAACAATTTGGGTCACCGTAAAATCTGAGTTTTGATTCAATTGTCTATGTATCTCAATATTGAACTCTGAGTTTTGATTCAATTGTCTATGTATCTCAATATTGAACTATCTACACTAATTTGGTTCAGAATTATACTTGATAATTGATAATGACCAAAATCATCATTATCTATTACTAAGGATGTAAATCAATCATGATTGGGACTTGGTGTTGTTTAAGATCTTAGATCTGAAGCCTAGCCTACATGGCTACATCTAAAGTTGAAAGAACTGCTGTATCCACGTGAGGATCCATAATTATATAATTATCTCATCCTAACCCAAACAAACTGGGTTCATTTACAAGAAGCGAATCATGATCCACATACCCAGAATTTCGATGTGATGATCTGGGTAATCCTGCTTTTGGTCTGATTAGAGAACGCCTGCCAATTTGCCCTTCCCAGTAACAATGTTTTAGAATATTGGACCAGATGGTTAACAGAGCAGTTGAATTGAAATTACTGAATGTTTTATTTAAGTTGAATTGAAATGACTAAAGGTTGTTAGATTAAAGACCTCAGTAATACCCACCTCATCAAAAATAAATAAATGATCCAAACTGCTGAAAGTAACAAATTTCTTCTAATTTAAGATTGGGCAAGATATATTAATGTAGTGTAAAGCAGGTGTTTCAGCCTTGATACCCAAATCAGGATCCATCAAAATCTGATAGTACCCATGTAAATAAGGGGAGTGGATTTGGATTGTCCACTTAGATGGATCAATAGGTAGACCCATGAGGTGGCTCGTACGGTAAGTCGGTAACAGAAACTTATAAAGGAGCTCTCTCTCTCTCTCTCTCAATATATATATATATAATATTCAAGTGAGAACTAATTTACACCATTCTTCGGGAAGAAGTATTGGTGGGGCTCACCTAGCGACCCATCCAAATCATACATATACATTTAAAGAAAGTATTGATTTCTATTTGATATGTTGGGAGTTAATCAGCTATTCATTAATAATCTGCAAGTTTTCTCAATCAAATTGAAACAAATTTGTGCTAATGAAAATAGATGCTAGGTGTGATACAGTTAATAAAGAAGTTGGTTTCTTAGGCCCCTATTTGGCAGCACTAATTTTTGCTTCTTATTGTCTAAATGTTTAAAATATTTAGAGTTTAGGAAAATAAGACTGTTTGGCATGTGATTTTAGCCTCTACTATGTTTAGACATATAGATGTCAAACCTCTTAAAACCATATACCCCAAAACTAACCTCTTCAAAGTAAGATGGAAAAAGTAAGAGGTGCTGCTACAGTAAAAGTGTGTCATCGCGCCTAGTATCTTTTTTATTTTTCTTAAAATCGGAGACAATAAATGAAGATCCAAACCGTTAGAAATGTGCACAAGATCAAACATGGCTATTCATTCAAATTTCAGCCGTTGAATCATCACCAATCTCGAGATATATGCAAAAAAAAAAAAAAAAGAGTGAGCCAGTGGATATTTTTTTTAAATTCTATGGGCCTCAAACACAAGATCCAAACCGTTGGTAATGTTTAGAAGGCTTAGCACGGTTATAGAGTCAATTTTCAAATCTTGATTACATGTAGATTTTGAGAAATTTGTAAAAAAAAACTTTCAACCATTGATGTAACATACCCAATTTTGGATTATTCCATAGGCAGTCCTTTTTTTCTTTATTATTATTATTTCTAAGATAATAAATCACGATCCAAATTATTAAAAATGTTTATAAGGTTACTGATCATTAGGAGACCAAATTTTAGCCATTGGATCTTTGCCAATATTAAGATAGTTGCTAAAAAAACATGAATTATTTGCTATTTTTTAAAAAATTTTGTGGGCCTCAAACACAAAATCCAAACCATTAGATCTCATTGAAATGATGAACATGGCTATGGAGTCAATTATCAAAGTTTGATACTTTGTAAATCTTGAGAAATTTTTGAAAAATGTTCAACTATTGATTTTAAAAAGTCTATTTAAAATAGATCTTCATATTACCAAATACACATTTTGATTTTAACATGTTTTTGTTATGACTCTAATGCCTCTATTTTAGATGAGTATATAATAATAAGACTAAAAATGCCAAACATACCCTAAGTGATAACTTGAAAATTCTAGGTGAGGCCCATCTACCATTCAATCCAAAACTTGCTATACACAGAGACCCTCTGATAATCACACATCCTTTGTTTCGGTCAAATCTGAATTTACTGGACCGTTAGATCGACTGTACACGACTTTAATTCTGCAAGAACTGTTCTCATGAACCTATAGTGAGAAATTTTTATGAGACCCACTTGTGGGTCCCATTTAGAGATGAGATCAGGAGAGATGGAAATATCTATATAGGACCACCCCAAATATCAAGTTTGGCCACAATCACATGTCCCTAACTCCTTTATCCGTTGCCCACAAATCTAGTCGATTCAAATTGATGCACAGTCGATCCCATGGTTCTAGTAAATTTGGATTTGACTGAAACTTAGAGCGTGTGACTTTCAAGAGAGCCATATATATTGCAATGTTTGGATTGGGTGATAGATGGGCTCTACCTAGAGTTCTCATAAAAAATGGTGAAAACTAGTTCTAATAGGATTATTTTACTATCTATATTTATATATGTTGGACATAAAAAAATATTAGATGGAAATAAGAAGACAACATCATACATGAACATGATATCTTTTTTGAGAAAAAGCCAGAGATGCATCCTGAAACACTAGATGGAGAGTTAAAAAAGAAGAAACCTACGTGCTACTTAAAGCATTCCTCACACAAGCCACATTGGTGGCGGCTCCCCCATCGAAATGGTTGAAATCATGGTAAGGCCCACAACGACCAAATGGATTAAAAGTAATCAAATACGGTGGGAACATCACAAGTAGCCATCGTCTCGTCATCACCAATTATATCTGCAGGGAAAGGCGGTGAAGTTATGTTTGCCAGGAATGATTTCTTAATCATTTTGGTGGTTCCGACCCAAATATATTTATGTATGTTTTTTTAATTTGTTTCATAAAAGGCCCCAAAGTATTTCAAAATAAGGACATTTTAGTCTTAGGCAAATTGAAATCCATACAGTACCCATAAAAAAAGGTCTAAAAAGTGGCCAAGTAGGGGCCTTTGAATTTTTTCAGGAGACTGAAAAAACCATCACTTTATGAGAAAATACTGAATTCTGTTTGATCAATCGGGAGTTAATCAGGTGCTGTTCATGACTAATCTGCAATTTGTCTAAATCAGATTTTTCAAAAAATAACCAAAATGAAACAGATTTGTGCTAAATTGCTAATGACATTATAGTGGGTAGCCGGGTAGGTGGGATAACGTGACTAAAGAAGTCGGTCACGAACTAGGGCCCCGGGCCCCACCAATCCATACTTGATGCCATTTATTTCCCCCACATCATTGGTTTCGTTGATGCCTTCAGTTACGTTAGTTGTATTGATTGTACAAAGATAGAAATAGGGATCCATTTTTATTTTACTGCAAACTTCGTGATTGTGACAAGTATCTACGTACAAAACATTTTTGTACGCACCCATTTTTGTTCTGTACATTAAAGCTATCAGGAAATGCCCCTCACATGAATTCGTTGGATCAGGTCATGATAAAAATTAACCTTTATCACCTGTTGAGCATTGTGTAGATGATCGAATGGTTTTGTGGCTGGTGCACCCATCTTATTCCTCCACCATTATCACTATCCAACTGGCATCAATCCAAATGGTGTGCGCCATCCAAAACCAGAACTAGTTGTGTACCAATCAAAGGTTGACGGAGAGACCCAATGAATAGATTAAGATTGATAACAAAAATTTAATCCTAATAATATCATCACAGAAATACATATGGACTCCACTGCCCCAGGGATCGATGGTAAAATGACAAGGTGTTTGAATCCAATGATAACACCATAACATATGAGAGAGAGAGAGAGAGAGAGAGATTCTTAACATAATAAAATGCTAGAAAGGAAAAACATCATATCTTAGTGTTTTTTTAATCATATCTTAGTTGAGAAAGGCAAAAGATGCATACTAACACGGTAGATGGAAAGAAACAGGGAAAAAAAATACAACATAAACATTAATCAGGTAGATGGAGAGAAAAACGAAAGGAAAAAATACAACACAAAACAGTTCTCACAAGGGCCATGCATGTTTGACTGTTACAATGGACAGAAGTAAACCGATTGCTCAATAATGGGCTTACTTACAACTATGAGATACCTATAGAGAAGAGACAGAGACTTCTGATCAATGGCTAGTGTTGGGGAGAAAAAGAGGGGCTGTGTAGTGGTTTTTGGGCAGGCAATGGAGTTATACTCTTCTTCTGTTTGACACCACGGGCAACACGTCCGACTGCAGAGACCAACGATCTCAAGATCCTCTTCAACACCGCACCTCTCCTAGGTGGAAGTTGTTGTGATGATGAGGGCCTTTTGCTGTCCTCATTGTCCGCTTCAATACTCTTCCAATTCGCCATCTCCCTCTCTGGATCGTTTTGTGGAATTGGGGTTGGTCACTTTGGGAGTGGGTAATATAGAGAGGCTGAGATAGAGAGAGGAGAGAGTTGGTCTTGAAAGTTACAAGGTGGCTTCATGTTTACGCATCAATATTGGTGGGCCAACCCCAACTCGTGTGCATGCAATGATGAAGTTTGAATTGGTGATGAGGAATGAGTGTTGAGTCACTGTTGACAAGAGATGTGAGAGATTGCAAATTGTGCCACAAAGTCAAATTACACCTTTGTTGTTTTAAAGCCAATGCATCCGTTCAATCAACTGCGTGGCGGACCTGCAAGACGTGATAATACAAGACTCGGTTTATACATATTTTTAACGGGCTGAATTTCGACATTATGAAGTTGCTTGGTCTTATCGCTACTTCGGATGTCACCCGGCTAATGGCATGGCCTTTTTTCTACGTTGGTGGCTTTCTTTTCACTTGTGTGTAGACTAGTCGATCGGCTCCTAGCCACCGTAGTTGGGGCTTAAAAATATATCAAATTACGTTTCATTGAGATTGAGAGTTTGGGCCACGTGCTGTTATTGAATTGGTTTATAATGTGATAACAATATAATCTATGACACATTATTGATGGATCAGTTTTTAATGTGTTAAAACTAACGTCAGCGATAAGGGGCAAATCCCAATTAAAGCGAACAATGAACGAGTTGAAGGTGGAAGGTGTTTTTTTCGCATATTGGATTTTACAAGACTTTCCAACCATAGGTTCATACATACATATATGGGCACTAATCTTATAAGAATTATTCTCACGCATTTATCGTGAGAACTTTTTATAAGTCCACTTATGGATTCCATTTGGAGATGGAGCTAGGGGGATGAAAGGATATGTGTGGGACCACTCTAAATACATAATTTAACTCTAATCACATGTAACTAACCCCTTTATTTGTAGCCCAAAAATTCAATTATTCGAATTGATGCACAATCGATACAACAGTTTAGTAAATTCGAATTTGATCGAAATTTAGAACATGTAACTATAAAGGAGTCTCTGTGTATTAAAAAGTTTGAATTAGGTGATAGATGGGCCCCACCTAGTTTCTCATAAAAAAATGGTGAAAACTAGTTCTTGTAAAGTCATTTTCCTACATGTATATACAGGGCTTTTGGTACATGATGAACTTGAACTCACAGACTCACATCTTCAGCCGTCTGAGTTACAACTTGACAAAGCCATATAATCGTTTTTAAATGTTTCTTTTGATGAATATTTCTACATGAAATTCTCATTTTCTTGGAATTTTGAACTCATGTCAAAAGTTTCACGTTTCCTTACTAAAATTTTGAATTAAATTTTGAATTTAGACTTTTCAAAATTCAAAATGTTAACTGCTTAATTTTTCATAAAATTGTAGCAACTACAATTTCTAAATCTGAGCCCACTAGTAATTCCTAAAAATGGACCAACATTTTAATATCTACATTGAAGGTGATTGGTTGGCCACGTACTAATTTCTAAAAGCGGATCCTATGCTATTAGTTTTAAAATGTGACCCGTAGGTTTTAACTCCTAAAGTTCACACCATGTATCACAATTTATGAGGCTAAGCCCTTCTAATTTCTAAACATGGGTCCCATCATTTTTACTTCTAAATGTAGAATTCAGTCATAAGTTACAAACGTGAGCCTAACGGGACATGCGGGACAGCTTTGTGGTATTTAGGGCACCTCAACTCCTTGGCACCAGTGGGAGTAGACCTGGAATGCGTCCAGTGCGAGAGCATGGAGCATCGCGCACTCGATTGGTCCACTATGGTGAAAGTACACATGAAAGATGTACCCTCGAAGAATGACCAATAGGCCTGGATTAGGCGAGGGCAGTTTCCAGTTTCTCTCATTTTATAGCTAAAAAAAATAAATAGATAATAATATTATTATTAAATATTAACACAAAGCATTTACATATTTTCACCCTAACATTACTTAAGAAATAAAGGTGAGCCGCATGTTCTCGGGTTTAAGGCAAATGCGATGTTATAATTTTTAAATTTGAGCCCTATGTACCACAGTTTATATATCATTCCATTTAGAAGTTTCAATGACCATGAAACATGAAATTTATTAAATATACATAAATTTAAGATGCATAAAATTTCTAAAAGAGAATTTCAACAAGAAAGTTAAGAAAAATCTGAAAACGACAGACCTTGGGAACACTTGAAACTCCGCATTCTGAAATCGCATACATTTGGTTATTTTTATATTATTCTTGGTTGGACATGGAATTTTCTTTCTTCACACTGTCTACATTCATTCTGATGACCGTCACCTTTCGAAATCAAACTCCTCGGTCCACGTCAGTTACTTTGTGGTGGGCTCTAGCTGCAGTCAGTCAACCAGCCATCTCCACAGTCTGTCTCCTACAGCCTAGCGGAAATGAAATTTTGCTTTCTTCGCGGTTACGTCTCAATTTTAGAGTTTTAAAATATAAAAAATGGGTCTTAACTCCGAGTCAAGGCAAACCCCTTGGTAGCTCAATAGTGAGGCATTTAGGATCCAGACCTATCTTAAGATTGATAAAGATTGATAAATAGATGGGGTCACAGTCTTCAACAAATTGGTAGAGTCTATTTATTTATACTAAAATGCATAGGAGTTAAAAAAAAATTAATAGTAAGGGGTTTAATCCTGTAAAAATTGTTCTCACACAATTATTTTGAAAATTTTTTATGGGATGTACTTGTGGGTCTTATTTAGAGATGAGATTAAGAGATGAAAAGATCTATGTTGAGCAACCCTAAATATCAAGTTTAGTTCTAATCATATATTCCTTGTCTCTTTATCTGTGGCTTATAAATTCAGTCAATTTAAATTAGTACACAGTCGATCTACCGATCTAGTAAATTCGAATTTAACCAAAATTTGAGGCATGTGACATCAAGGGAAGCCCCTGTATATTGCAAGATTTAAATTAAGTAATAGATGTGCATCACCTAGACTTCTCACAAAATATTAGTGAGATCTAGTTCTCAGAGGATTATTTCTGTAGAAGTAAATTTTTAAAAATGATAATGGAATTATTAATTTTATAAGAAAATGGAATCTAAAGAAAATTGAAAATGAAATAGTTAGTGCTAATTGGTTTATTCAATTTTCATCCGTTATTTATTTATTTATTTATTTTTAATGAGAGAACCCACCTATCCTCTTATGATTAATCATTAGAAAAACTCCGGATACATACAATCATCCACAAGCCATGTTTATCAAGTAAGTCATCACATATATTCGAATTAAGGACCTCCAAATCATTTCAAGATCTTTAGGCCTTTTTTTTAAATGTTGTTCTCTTAAAATGAAAGGTAATTATTCGATGCTTATCTTTAAAAGCTCACTTTTGATATTCATGGTTAACAACTTATGCGATGAATTATATGTACCTCCATCCCAGAGATAGATCTCAAGTTCTGCAACCAATTTGACTACATGAGAAGGGCCCATGAGTGTCCATCTCCAAGCTCGGAAGGACCAGCTGGGTCCCTATTGACCTTAGAAATTGAAAAGGACAAACGATTTAGAGGAATTATAGTCTACACATACGTCGAAACGATGACGGGTAACCAATCTATGCACGGACGTGTGGCGTGGCATAGTCAGCGTCAACCCCTCAATAAAGAAGAAGGTCCTCAACGTCAACCCCTCAATAAAGAAAAGGGTCCCAAGAATATGACTGCGGCTCATCTTCTTGGCTCCTGATGACTGCAGTTATTAAAAAGCTAGGCATTGCTTCATCCTGGACTGCTTTTTGGGCTGTGACAACGTTACTAATTTGGAGGGGGCAAACGGGCCGGGTTAAATGGGCCGAACCCGTTTATTAAACGGGCTATGCACTGCTAATCCGCAACAGACCCATTTAATAAATGGATCAAAAACTTGTATCCACTGCGAGTAAACCCGGGTTGACCCATGTAGCTCACATCCATCTAGTGAATATATTGAACCTGTCATGATTTCATACTTTACTCAAACTAACTTATAGGCTTAACATAAGCCTAATTTTAATTTACCAACCATTTGAGGTGCAAAACTTAGCTTTCCATCCATTATAAGTGAGTCCATGGTTAATTAACCTTTTATATTTCAACATTGAGCCTATTCATGCGAACTCTAGCCCTTTTGTGAATGTTTTGACGAAGCCCAACTTTGTTTCAAGGACATGAGGCTCGTTACTTAATTTTTCATCCATAAAAGGTGGGGTCCAATTGGCCAAGGTCCCTTCATCATTTTTTATCCCATGAATTGTTTACAATCCATTCAATTCAATTTTAGCTCTTTTCTTGTTTAAGTCAAGTCTATTGTATTTTCTTGATATCCACAATCCATATCCTAAGAAAGAAGCATATAAAATGTTCTTTGTGAAGCTAACAAACATACTTGAGGGAAAAAAGAGAAAAAGAATTCTTTGAATGCTTGAATATAGCATATATTTTTTTTAAATAATGCTTACTAAAATATAATAGTAGAATTAATAATAATAATAATAATATAGAATAATACTTTCATTAAAAATTAATTCAAATAAAAAATTCTACAAAATTAATTGATAAGTTTTAGTAGGATACTAGAGGCTGCAATAGATAGTGAGTACCATTTATGTTTTAGCCTCTTTAGGTTTTGAAGTAATAATTAAATTGTAAAGTAAAATCTCAACGGATCAAGCAAATTAGGTGGTTTAGGCGGGTCAACTATAATCCTACCTATTTATCCATGGCCAGAAAGCCTTAACCCATGACTGACCCACATGTATGTGGGTCCGGTTCTATGGGCCACATGCCAGCAGGGTTAGTGGGTCAGGTCATGGTTTGCTGGCTCTGCCTGCAGTCCTACTAAACTTTTAAAAGATTGCAGCAGCGTGGAGGATCCATAATTATGAATTATCTCATCCATGCCTAACAAACTGGGATCTATTAACGTGAACCGAGTTATGATCCATTGACCACGAACTAGTTGAATTAACAAACATATTAGGGATGGTAAGATCTACTCAAATGGCTTAAAAGTAGTCAAGCATGATGGGAACGTCCACAGGCAGTCATCATCCCTTCATCAACAATCATATCCAAAGGGAAAGGTGGTAATGATAAGTTTCCTCGTATTAGTATAGATGATTAGTGAAAATGGTGGACTAAGGATGGGTCTTTAGGACAACCTCGCTCATCGATTCAGAATCCGAAGCTCTTTTCATAGCCATAGGGTGGGCTGTATGAAGGGTAAGAAACAACTCTATAGTTAAAGCCAAATCTCCTAATCTGATGTAGGCTACATCACTTGCTAGTAGCATGATCCTTCTGCCCAAAATGGATGGTCACCCATCTATGGATAAATGTCCTTCTATGTCTCAAGTTCTAACTCATATTCCTCAATATGTTTGGAATTTTGAAAATGCAATTATTTTGCTTAGTAACGCAGGTTATAACCCCTCTCCTTCCTAGTCGGCATATGGTTTTGTACTATTTCATAATGATTCTCCTGTAACTACTTTTGAGAATTATTTTGTTCATAGATGGGGGAAGTTGTGAAAGCTTTTAGAGGTGTTCTTGATTGGAGGATCCAAACCATAATCAGAGATATCCACACTTCTTTTGGGACTTATTTTGTGAAAGCTTTTTTTTTCTTTCTTTCTTTCTTTTTATTTTATTTTATTTATTTATTTTTTTTAGTCTGTAAAAGCATTTTACATTCGTTGGAATCTAAACATGGTGGCCCACCGTCTTGCCAATGGGTGAAGAAGGTCTCAACTATTTGTGGGCTAGGGACCACTATCAGTTCAGTTAATTCTTGTGTGCGGTCTATGGGTTGGTGGGGGTAGTATTTACTGTTTTTATGTCCGTTGCTTGTGTCTTCATGTTTGATTAATAGATCCTCTGTTGAAAAAATTCACTAGGAGCAGTTTCGTAATCATTTTGGTGGGTAAGACCCAAAAATGTTTTTGTAAGTTTTCCAAACTGTTTCAAAATAAGGACATTTTAGTCTTCCAAAAAAATTTGAAAAATCCATACAAAAAGGTCTAAATAGTGGTCAAATAGGGGCCTTAGAATTTTTCTCAACGGGTTGGCCTTTACAATTACCAATTTGAAGGGGGTTTTCAGAAATGGAATATCCCGAAATTACTAACCCCAAATTGGATATTTGGAAAGAAAAATAAATAAATAAATAAACATCAATTTATGAGAAAAATACTAAATTCTGTTTGGCCAATCGGGAGTTGGTACACACAAATGTATTTGTCTCATGAGGTGGTGACCACTACATTTATTCTATGAGATAAGGAGTAAAAAGTGGAGTACAGTTGTTATTGTGTGGTGCCACATAAGCTATTGTACATTGTATGTGTATTTGACTGTGTGTTCGTATCACAACTTTGTGGGCCTAAGGCGTAGTTCTGGACCGACTTCTTTATCCACGTTATCCCACCTACTTACCATATTGTTATTAACAGTTTAACACCAGTTGTGATACGTACACACACTAAAATACACACAAAATACACAATAACTTATGTGGCCACACATAATAACAATTAAGTTCTACTTTTTATTCCTTACCACATGGAATAAATACACTTGTTACCACCTCATGGGATAAATACATTTATATGTATTTTGTGTGCATTTTAGTATGTGCATAAATAATTATTGAGGCCCACAAATTCGTGCTTTTTATTTTTTATTTTTTATTTTTTGGCATCCTAGCTAAAGTTTTGAGACCGTTGCCCTTTGGTGAGGCAACCCTCGGATGACAAGAGTACAATCTAGACTGGCAAACGAGTCGGGTTGATCGAATTTTGGTCGAGTCAACTCGAATCCTAATTTGTTTTTCCAACCCTAACTCGACCATTTTTTAAAACGGGTTAAAAACCTTCAACCCTAACCCAAATTTGATGCGCGTTTAGTCGGTTGACCCGACTTAATCTATTTAATTCCCATTTTGTACGTTAACTAACTCATTTTATGTGGCACAATTGCATTTTTAAAACACTCCTTACATTTAAATTCATTTAAAATGTTATATCAAATTTATAATTTACCAATTTTCAAGGTGTAAAAGATGGGCCAAAATTCGTTAATATTTACTAGCCCATTTATTGAGATAATCCCTTTTCAATTTTATAATTTCATATTTGAGCATAAGTATAAGACTCATAAGCTATTGTATTCCATTCCTATTCATATTTTAAAGATAAATTTATATACCAACATAGAAATAAAAGACACATATCAATATATCAACAACAAAAACATCATATTGTCAAATGAACTATAAGTTTTATATTCCAAATATCAAAATTTTTCATAACTCCTTCACATAAGATTAAGAGTACACAATTTATAGCACACATGAATAAAAAAAGTTACATGAAAATTGAAATGTCATGATAAATTAGTAAAATCTAAATGGGGTCAATTGTGTTAGGCGAGTCAATCATAACCTAACATGTTTTTATACAGGTTGGAAAACCCTAAACCGTAACCAGCTCGTATTTTAAACAGGTCGGGTTAGACTAATCAGAAATGGGTCAGGTTAGTCCAGGTTAGGGGTTCGAGCTAATTTTTGCCAGCTCTAGAGTACACCCTGGGCAAGGCATGGAACCCTTTAGCGAGGGAGGTGTCTGACACAATTTGAACCTTGAGCTTGTAAGTAAAACCAGGTGCCTCATTCTTACAAACCCACTTGATTTTAATAATATTTTTTTACAACTAAGGGTATCTCTCGCTAGCTCAGCCCAAGAGACTTTGGCCTTAAGCCCCGTGGACACTTGATTCTGAACAACCAAAACTAATGCTTACCGGCACATGCAAACCCTCCTATCCACATGCACCAAGTGAACCTATGGGAGGTAGCCAATGACTCAATGATAGAATGTGTTGAAAACAAGACCCCTCTTATCCATATGCAAATCCATTCGTGATGCCAATAAACTTCCCCACCTCATTATTACATAGTTACTTCAATTAGGTGGGATTCATTTTATAAATATATATATGGAAAATAATCCTACTAGAACTAGTTCTTGCCATTTTTTTTAAAACTATAGGTGGGGCTCATCTATCACATACTCTAAACCTCTCAGTACACAAGAATCTCCCTGATAGTTACACACCCCAAGTTTCGGTCAAATCCAAATTTACTGGACCGTTGGATCAATTGTGCACCAATCCAAATGGATTAAATTTGTGGGCCACCGATGAAGGAATTGGTGAAATGTGATTGGAGCCAAACTTGATATTTGAAGTGATCCCACATAAATCTTTCCATCCCCCTGCTCCCATCTCTAAATAAACCCCCACAAATGGGCCTCATAAAAAATTATCACGATAAATGCGTGAGAATAGGTCTCACAAGATTAGAGCCCTATTTTTAGAATTACTCCAAACTTTGTGATTGTCATAAATATCTTCGTAGAAAACATTTTTGTAGACATCCATTTGTTTTGTAGTAGAGTTATCAGGAAATGCCCCTACTTGAATTCATTGGATCAAGTCACTTTAAGAAATTTATATCCCTATCACTTGTTAAACTTTGAACACTCTGGTGAAATGGTTTTGTTGCTCACGCGCCCTTCTTATTCCTCCACCATTATCAGTATCTAACATGTTGCTCTTTTTCTCATTAGTAAGAGGCATCTATTCTTATCTATTTGCTTAGGATTTATACCTAAGTAGGCACCTTCTCTCTCACCAGAGGTCATCTCCCCTCACTAGAGGATTCTCCCCTCACTAGAGGTTTCTCCCACTAGAGGATTCTCCCACCTCACCCAAGGTGTACTCTCCTCTCCTAAGGATTCCCTCAACGAAGGGTAAGTGGTCCTAGCCCCCATTAAAAAAAAAAAAAGAAGAAAAGAACTGACATCAATCTAAGTGAGTCCCACAAACTGGTGTGCACCATTCAAAATAAGAACTAGTTGCATGACAATCAAAGGTTGGTGGAAAGACCGAATGAAAACATTTTAAAAAAATGAAGCCTAAAGACATCATTATATAAAGAGAAAGTCTAAACTTATACCCCAACTTACTCCCCCAGTTACTCTCTAGTACTTTTTGTAGTTCACATCTATCTAAGGTGTGAGGACAAATGTAAACCACAAAATCCCTTGCTCATATAAGGGGCATAAATATGTGTGCAAGTGTAGCATTGCTATAATATGAATAAATACATATCGATTCCACTGCCCCTGAGACTGGAGGTAAAAATAACCAATTGTTTGAATCCAATGATAACACCATGACATATGAGAGAGAGAAAGAAAGAGAGAGAGGTTTTGGACATAATAAAATGCTAGAAAAGACAATCATCATATCTTAGTTGCAAAATGCATACTTACAGATGGAGAGAGAAATATAAAAAATACAACTCAAAACAGTCCTCACAAAAGCCACGCATGTTGAGATGTAACAATGGCAAAGTAACCCGATTTGCTCAATAATAGCCACACATAAAACAATGATCAAATACCTATAGAGAAGAGACAGAGACTTCTGATTGATGGCCAGTGCTGTGGGGAAGAAAAGGGGCTGTGTAGTGGTATTTGTGCTAGCAATGGAGTAACATGATTGTTCTCTCTGACACCACAGGCAACTTGTCCAATTGCATAGACCAACAATCTCAAGATCCTCTTCAACACCTATTAGGATTTTTGTATTGGCTAATTCATGGGTTGAACAAAACTTGAGTCCATTAGTGTTGTATTTTATTTATCTTTGAATTAGACAATGGTTTATACCGTTGACTGCACTGAAGTTAAGAAATCGAAGAAAGGACGATAAATTGAAGTGATTTTCTACGGATAGCATAGTTTAAAACTATCATATCTCACAAACCGAGTGTCGAATATGGGTAAGCAACTTACCGTTGGAAAGCTCATTTCGAGTAAATACCTATAGAGCCTAAGATTGCCTCAATCCGAGGTAAAACGAAAAAGTTATGGCATATAGAAGTTTGCAGAAAATGTGCTAAAATTTCACCTAGGTAAAGGCTTAATCCAACCAATCAGACCATTAATCCAACCGATCGGACAAGTGCAGAAAGTTCGCCGACTTATAATTTTTCAGTCCGATTTGAAGACAAATTTGCTTGTTTCATGCCAACTCTTTTCTTGATTGAAATATACTTATAAGGTATGAATTTGAGGTCATAAAAAAGGGTTCTCTCTCAACCCTAAGGAATGGAACACAAATCTCATCGTTCTAAGTAAATATTGCTTATTAGAGATCACCTTCTCTTAAGTTGTTTATTAAAGAGTTGAAAGGCTGAAGTTCTAATTTAGAGATTCTTGTCTTCTACATCTCTTGTAGAAGATCGTATTATAAGCGTAGAAGAGCTAAGGAGTCAAGCTAACAGCTGGAAAGCGTCTAGTTGATTAGATTTGTAATAGGCAACAGTAGGCGGTCATTGTAGAGTGATTATTTACAAAAAATCGACGTTGCAGAGTCATGCGGATATCTATAAGTAGCTTGTAACTGCGTAATAATTCATAGTGCTTAATTATTAGTTCAGGTTAGACTCGTGATTTTTTCCGATTTGGGTGTCTACATAAAATCTGTATTTTCTTGTAGTGTATTTTTTTTATTTCCGCTACGTAGTTATTTATTTGCACATACAATATTAAAATTGATTGCATTAATCCATTTTAGAGGATCGCTACAAAATCTTTCAATACTGCAACTCTCCTCAGTTGTTGTGAGGATAAGGCCTTTTTGCTCGCCTCATTGTTGGCTTCAATCTTCCAACTCGTCATCTCCATCTTCTCTCTTCTCTCGATTGATCATTTTGAGGAATTTGAATTTGTCCACTCTCTCCCACTCTTCATTTGAGAGAGGGTGAGACAGAGAAGCTGAGATGAGAGAGGAGTGTTGGCCTTAAAAAGGGGATGGTAACTTCATTTTTAACTTTTAAGCATCAATTGGGGTTCCAACGGCAATGGATAGATGAGGTATCAGTTGCGTAATGATGACGAGGTATAAATTTAGTCATGACTAATGACAGGTGGGAAAAGAATGTGATGAACCCAATTGACGCGACTTGTGCCACAAAGTCAATAAGCCTTTCATTGTCCAATAGCCAATGCAGCCGTTCAGTCATCCTCGTGGCCACCTGCAAACACATGATAATACAACACCCGCTTTACACATAGCTTTACACATAGTTTGTAGAGGGGGTAATTTTGACCAAAATGGAGTTACTCATATGACTAACAATCTGGATATCACTTTGCTACTAGGCATGCCTCCGTTCAACATTTGTGAGCTCTTCTTTTCACTTGTGTGAACTATTGATTGATCTAGCTGTGGAGATTTTAATACGTGGATGTGGATGAATATCTATATATATATATATATGTATGTGATAGAGAAGTTATGCAAATCTCTTCGCCTTTTATCTTCTTATGGGAATTGAGAGTCTCTAACTGTAAGGCTCCCTTAAGGCTCCTTTATTGTTATATAGACAAGTCTCAAAGAAAGACACTTATTAGAGGCTTTTTCACCAAAAATCAACATTCACTAATCTGTTTGAAAGTTTTACTATAAGCCAAATTAATTCTTCCACTAAGTGGGATTATATTCTTTGCTAGCATCTGCCGTATTTGATCTGAAGTGAAACTCGTGCCATGTGGGCCACACGATTTCTTACAGCCATGAGCTCTTTTGAATACTTTTGTGTGCTATCTAGATCCCATCGCCTTTGGCTTGGGGTAAAGAAAAAAGGAAAAAGGAGTTAAATTTCACTGCAATTGAGAATTTTAGCAACACACAATTGTTGGATTGGTTTCTAATGTGATAAAATTATCATCTGCGACTGGCTATTGTTAGATCTATTTCTAATGCGATAAAAAATTATCTGTAATGGTGGGGCAATCCCAATGAAGCAACCAATGGACAATGCGTGGAGACGAAGGTGGAAGGTTTATGTTTTTACAAGTAGAATTTTAGAAGACTTGCTACCCATATGTGTGCGCATTCTTCTGGTACATGTTGAACTGCCAACTCACACTCGCATCCTCTACCATGTGAAGTACAGCTTTGGAACAGCCATATAGTTCCTTTTACCTATTTATTTTGATGAATTTATGCATCAGATTCTGATTTTCTAGGAAATTCTGAACTCATGTAAAAAGTTTCTGGTTTCTTTACTAAACTTTGGATTCAGATGTTTTGAACCTCAAAGCTTCAACAGCTTTTCCATAAAATTTCAAAAACCTCAATTTCTAAATGTGGGCCCCATAGTAATTTCTAAAGTTGATGCACATTTTAATATCTAAATTAAAGGTGTTGGTTACCCACTTACTAATTTCTAGAGGTGAGCTCCATGTTGTTATTTTTAATTGTGTCCCAACTTATACTTCCTAAAGGTGACACCATGTGGCACAATTTATAAGGGTGAGTCCACTTGTAATTTCTACATTTGCGTCTTCCATTTTAATTTCTAAATGTGAGCCCCATATACCACAATCTCTAATGTGGAAATATGACCCGCATATCATAAGTTCAAAGGCAAGCCTCGTGAGAAATGCAGCATGGTAAGGGGCATCTCAGCTTACCTTTAGAATGTGTTCGATGGCGGAGCTCCATGGAGCAGCGCACGCTCAAGCAGAGCACTGTGGAAAAAGTAACCCAGGCATAGCAAAACGAAGGAATAGAGCTCCCCATGGATGGATATTGGACCTAAATTAGGTTAGCATAGGGGTAGGATAGTTAACAGTTCCTCCCATATAATATAAATATATATATATGTATATAAGGCAAGCCACAAGTTCCAACTTTTAAGGCTTACCACGTGTAATTGGTTTATATGTAAGCCCCATGTACCACAGTCTTTTTTTTTTTTTTTGGCCTGGTCTTGTTCAATGGCTAGAGGAGGTAATTTCAAAGCACCCAGAAATAGGTTGCCTACCACTAAGCCAACCCTCAAGTTCCTATGTACCGCAGTTTACATATCATTTCATTTAAAAGTTCCAATGACCTTGAAACATGAAGTTCGTAAATTTTATATAAATTTAGGATGCATAAAATAAAAAAGAAAAGAATTTCAACATGAAAGCAAACAAACAAAATATTTTTAATGGCAGAACTTGGGAGCAGTTGAAACTCCCGCATTCTGAAATCTAGACATTGAACTCTCTTTTTGTTCAAGGCGCAGAGTGTTAGCTAGAGAACTTGGATTCTTCTAGTACCTGCTTGCATTGTAATAACTGAAACACCGGGTCTCTGACAGGACTAAAGCTGCCGATCAAAAAGGCAGGGAATCTCCTTTTCGCATTGTCTTTTTTCATTATGAATACTTCCTCTCCCTTGACCGTTGAATATCAAACTCCTCAGTCCTCATGCCTTTACTTCACGTGGCCCGGCTCTACCTGCAGTCAACAAGCCATATCCACACACCCACTCCCAGTCGAAACGAAATTTTGTTTTCTTCTAGGTTAAGTCTCAATTTTATGGTTTTAAAATATACAAAAATATATATATATATCTTCATATACAAATATATATATATACACAAAAATTTTATGGTCGAGGCCAATCCGCGTAAACAATCACGGAATATTAATAGACATGGTTTTAGTGCTGATAGCGAGGGTCTTGCATGAGCATGTGTGTAGGCATTTGAGTATCTACTAAAGAAAAATCAAAAGTTTCAATGAAGGATGGTTGTTGGTCCAGCCTTAGCCAGGAACGTACTGGGTTGAATTTAGGCTTTTTCTATGCCCCAAAGTTGTTGATCCTATTGGTAAATGGGTTAGGGTTGGGAGTAGATTGATTAAGGTGAGCATCAAATAATAAAAGTTTTCAAAAAATTGAAAACGAAAAACTTAGGTGCCTGTCGGTTTATTCAATTTTTATCTTTTCTTTAATATTATTTTCCTAAAACTGAAAGGTAATTATTTGATGCTCATTTTTAAAAGTTCGCATTTCATATTCACTATGAACAACTTATGTTATGAATCCCATGTATCCCCATCCCATGGATAGATCTGAAGCTGCTCTGCACTCAACTTGAGTAAATAAGAAGGGTCCATGGCATTATAGTCTACATATACATACCTCATGATGCCATGACTGGTAAACATATCTGTTTACGGACGTATGACGTCATGAAGTCAACGTCAACCATTCAATTAAAGAAGAGGGTCCCGCTATTTTGACTGGGGATCAACCTTTTGCCTCTTGATGGGATTTGGACTGCTTTTTTGGGTATGACCACGTTGCCATGTGAGTAGTGACAAGTGACCCTAATTTCAAGAGACTATGTTTGGGCTGTTGTGGCCTCATTTGCATTCAAAAGCAGTCATGAAAAGAGAAGGCTGCTCATTTTTCCTTTCTATATCATTATGTGTCCCGTCCATCACATACACGTTCAAATTTCTCCTGACAAACATCTACTGTAGGTCCCACTTGTATTGGTAGGCACTTGACAACCCCGCTTGGCACCAGGCTCCTCGGATCAATGCCTAATTATGCACGCTTTTTACTTTGTGGCTCTCTTTTTCACTTGTGCTAAGTTCTCTTTCCGCTTGGGGCCTTTCTTTGAGACCATGTGGCTCACTCTATCAAGAGTAAACAATGCCCAATAAAAGCTGGGCTGCTTGCTCTCTAAAGAGGAAAAATAACCAGAACCACACGGAGATCTTGAAATATTGTTTTGTATGTGAGATGTTGGAAGGTTTTGGGGCCCAAGCTTGTGAAGGTAAATTTCACACGCAGACAATAAGCATATCTTGTGACTCTGAAGAAGCCTACATAAGATTTCATTGAATCAGTTTATGCACTCTCTAATTGCTGGTAAATCTGTTTAAGGTATATGTAATTGGTTATATATCAAAGAACAAAGCTGCTGTTATGTAATTTTTTGGGCCCTAATTCCTTTTCTTTAACTCTCTCACTCTCTCAGCAGTAGTAATCCTCCACTTTTCTGTACAGAGGCCATATCGACTCTGCACAAAACAAGATGAAATTTGATGTTTAAGATTCACATACTTTCTGCAGCATTTTACAGTATATGTGGAAAGTCATTCTAGATTTTGCTAGAGAAAGTTCCTAGGCAAACTGAGAGTAATTAAGTCTTTTACTTCACATTTCTGTCTACTTCTTTCTATACCTTTTATTTATTTTATAATTTTTAATGAAGACAAATGGTATGCGAAGTAGGCCCATTGGTCCCACGTTGTCCACTTCGAATTTGGAAAATTAGACTACTACAAGCAACAACAAACAACAAACAACAAACAAACAAAAAAAATTCAAATATTAGATGCAGCTGCCCATCAAAGTTCTTCAGAAGAACAGTCAGAGTAGAAAATTTTCCCTTAATAGGATTGGACCGGTGGTGCATTGTAACATCCATTGAATCTAATTTTTGGCACATGACCAAATAAAAGAAAAGATCCCCTGTCGTCTTGAGCCATTAGGCTCCATAGTACCACTTGTCCTCTATCTTTGAAAAAAAAAAAAAACGTGGAGGTTCAATTCCACAACCTTTGTTTGTACAAACAAAGAAGGTGAAAGCATCATATATTGAATCAGAACTACTCACAATGTCCTCACATTTAAGGATGCACTAGCAATAATATAAAACATTGAAATAGGTAGATATAACGTATTATTTTTCTCTTTTCCTGTTCGAAAGTGAAATCAAGAAAATACAACCAATACATAGATCAATATTGGCTATAGCTACGATGAGTGTTGGTGTTTGTCCTGGCTGCTACGGGACAGACCTGGATGGTACTTGAACCCATGGACCCAAAAGCACAAAATGCATTTCCAAGATGAGGGTCCAAAGCCAACACAGCTTGTGGGACTATGAAGTGCTGATGCCTTGAAACCTCATTTAAGATAAAGTTGAGTTCACTGTCCATTATAAGTACAAATATCCAAAGCTTGTGATGCATCATCATCTATAAAGTCCATGAGTCAAGCTTGACATTTTAAACAAAGGCACTTGACCCTAGATCACCAGTCACCACAGAAGGCAGGAAGAAAAATCTTTTCTTTAAGGGTAACTTCCAACCCCAGTGGACAACGGCTTCAAAAGTCCATAACTGGACCTTGAAAGCCCAATGAAGAATGTTGCTCTCAAAAGTCCACAACTCAAATATTCATGGCCCATGGCTAACAAGCTTTGGGCTAAACAAGTAACTGGGCCACGGATTAATGCGGGGCTGATCACACAGGAGTAAAGCCCATCTGTAAAGCAAATGAAACAAAGACACTTTTAACCTTAAGTGGGCTTAATATCTTGCAGTTGAATATTATACCCCCCCAATAATAAAAAAAGGCTCATTCAGGGCTTTGCTGTGGTGGGCTTTTGAACTTCCCAGTGACCATGGTTCTGACTCTCGGAATGTGCCGTTTTATATGCCAAGTCTCATGCACACAGGGCCCATTGAAGTATCTTCTGGTGATCTTTTTTTTTTTTTTTTAAGATCTTCTAGTGATCATAGATAGGATTACAAATGATAAGCCACTGCAGATTCTTTGGACATGGGCTTAAATTATTGTCTTTTTTAAAACTCACTGTCATCTTCCAGACTATCGACCTAATTTTTTATTCATTGAAGCTTTGCTTACTATTGGACCGAATTTAAAATAATTTATAGTTAAAATGTTTAAAACTTCAACTTATTAAAGTATGGATCAAAATAATCTGATGAGGCTGGTTTTTCTGGCTCCACCTTGTCTACGGTAAAATCTTTTCATCTACCTGCGCTCGTTGATAGACAAGCATCCAACTCGCCCCTTGACTTGGACTGCATATCTGAGAGAGTCCTGCCATCTTCAGTTGGACTTGGATGATCTGGGCAAATTCCGTATATCGAGTGGTGCAGAAGAAAAATCTATAACTCGGACGTGGGCATCCAATCGATGACAATATAAGAAATGCGATGTGTTGTGTGGACAAAGTCGTTTACTGTCACACTAAACGTACCATCCAATCGATGACAATATATGAAATGCGATGTGTTGTGTGGACAAAGTCGTTTACTATCACACTACACGTATCAGTGGGCCCATTATACCCAAAAATTATTCTTCCCTCACTGAATCGTACTATTGAGTGAAAAAGTCGGCTTCCTTCCATTGACCGAGGCATTCGTGCCCACATGGCCCTTCATTTCGCACATTCGACTTGAGGGGGTTGGTGTTTCATCCTTTCAATGCACTAAAGATTAAGCCCAAATTCTTTACATGGAACTAAATGCTTGGAAATTTCTGGTCCAACTGCACTGGGAAGAAGGAATATTAATTAAGAAATGAGGAGCAGATAGATAGAGATATAAATGAAACTTAAGTTTCTCGGAATTTGCATAGGCATTAGGTTTGGCCTAATGACTAGATGCTCATGTGGGTCTCCTACTTCAGTAAATCACTATCAATTAGGATTCTAATGTTGGTAACCTTATAGTATTTTCTAAACTAAGAGGAATATAAATCATAATTAAAGTAAGACTCTTGATGGGAAGTGAATTATGTATGAAAAAATATATATAGGGTTTAGGGGTTACAGCTCCTCTCTACACATTACATTGATTGACCCATCGATTTCATTTTGTTAAATCTGTACTTGAAGAATGTAATAAATCTCCAGTCAAAGATCCAACTAAAATTACGTTAGTTTCATGCTAACATTTATTTGGGTAGAATGATGGCTTGACATTTATTTTTCATCTCTGCTTGATCCACTTTTCACTGAAGGAGAGATTATATCATGGTTTTTTTTAAATTCACCTTGTTTCTTTATTTTATTTTGTTTTTTTTTGTTCAATATATCTATTAGTATCACTATGAATTCAAATACATTGACCATATGAGCCCTAAATGAGAATTGGAATTTTGAATTCCACGAGCCTCTAAATGTTAAGTAATTAGTAAGTCATACCTTTCAAGCGTGTATGTTAATTTTATGTCAAAGTAAAATTAAAGTTTTCTTTCAATTCAAGACACAATAAACTAAAAAAGTCAAATCAAATACCACATTTCAAAAAAATATTCTACCTTTTTACACAAAAAAGTCAAAAAACTATTTTCTTATATTACTAACGGACAAAAAATATCTACTTCCTACACAAAATGTTACATTCGATTTTTACTAAAAGACAAAACCTCATCATGGAATTGATTCAATGTCTTTTATTTTTTTTATCTTTTAAAATGACTATTAACCTCATTTTATTCAACCAGTTAAATTAACAAATAGCCCCTTAATGCCTAAGCAAATTGGGTGTATTAATTAGCAATTTGAGATAAAATTAGAGCCAACACTAGTTAAAGAAAAGAAAAAAAAAGGTGCATGATTTTGGAAGACCTTAACAAGCTGGCAAGAATTAGGGCCCAAACCAAACAGTTGACATATCAGCACATATTTAACTTCTATGAATAACTTTTTCCTCACCCGAGGGCTATTCTACAACACCCACCCCGTACAAAGAGAATCTGTATGATTGAATAACTACAAAAGCAATTTAATCAATTAGATGTAGCTATCCATCAAAGGTCGTCGAATGGACTATCAAAGTAGAAAATTCTCCCTAGGTCATACGCATACCAAAATCCATTGAATCTGAATTTTGGTACATGACTAATCAAAAAGTTACTTTATCTTATGAAAACATGCCATGTGTCCTCCAACCTTGAGGGGAGAAAAAAAAAAACAAACAAACAAACTGAAGGATCGATTCCTCCACCTAGTGTCAGTATACAAAGAAAGAATAAGAAAGTATCAAATATTGAATCCAAACTGCTCACAATATCCCCACAACTGTATTTAGGATGCACTAATAATAATATGTCACACGGAATTGGTAAATACACTTGATAAGATCCAATACAACCCAGGCACGGGTTGATATGAACTATTATTTCACTTTTCTCCTATAATGAAATATTTAAAAAAGAAAGTTATTACCAATACATTAATCCATATTGGCTATATCAGCGGTACATAGCTGCTAGCTGTGGATCTGATATGGATGAATGAGCCCATGGACCCACAGTCCAAATGCTCAAAATGCATTTCCGAGAAAAGGACCAAAGCAGAACCAGCGCATTTAACAAAACCCTAGAGTCAAGCACATTCTTCATTTTTTTTTTTATGACCCAGGATATCCCTTGCCATTCCAATTTACGGACCTTTAACCTTCGGCCTGCTGGGATTACCAGATTCTGACGAACAAGAACTATTTCATAAATGGTACATACAACACATTATCCATTATAAGTACAAAATGGCCCCATTCCCCATCATCACCTAAAATGGCCATGAGTCAAATTTATCTTTCTAAACAAAGGTCAAAGGCCCGTGGCCCGTGATCCCTTCAAAAGGCAAGAACTTGATTCACTTGTAAGAGTAACTTCCAATCACTAGTGGACAATGCTCATCTTCTTCAAAAGTCCATAACTTGAACTTGGAAAAGGGAAGTAAACATCATTTCTGAAGGCCCACATTCTATGTCAATGGTCTTTTGCTGTCCATCCCATAAAATCAGGCCCATGGCGCCATTAATTTGATCATCTATCCACTGTATAAGGAGAATGTAGCCACTTCTATTGATGATGGGCCCAATTTAAATCCAAACCGCTCAAAGAAGCCTCGCTCCTTTGTTTTAGAAATGGCACAGATATCAGAATAGTGTAAAGCATGTGATTCAGACTTTCATTTTATTAATATGATATCCAAATTGACTATCGCCCCCACTAATATGTATTGCGGATAGGTATCATTTTGTTAAGGAAACCCATTTTATCATTTTTAATGGGTCACCTGAAATGATTGAGATTATGGTAAGCCCACCACCACCTTCTCATGGAAACATTGTAGGGCAATAATCGAGATTCGATCTAAATTCTAAACAGGCTAATCTACCCAAATGGGTAAAAAATATTCAAGCGTGATGGGACCTACCACAATTCATCATCTCTTGTCACATACAGTCATACAACCATATCCGGGAAGGCATGGATAGGTGGCGATGAGAAGGTTTCGGCGGTTACCAACGCTAGGAACATTTTCTTGATCATTTTGGTGGGTCCCATGCAAATTATTTATGTACTTGTCTGAAGTTATTTTAAAAAATGACCTATCTCTTCATACATAAGGATATTTTGGTCTCCTTGACAAAGTGAAATCAATATAATTACAGAGCTGCTAGATTTACACCGGTTTTGACTTAATCTATACAGCCTTAAAAATAAAAAAAATAAAAATTTACGAATCTCCAAAATACCCCCACCCCCTCTCTTCCTACACCCTTTCTCCCTCCCTCCCTCTCCTTCTCCACTTTCCCTCCAGCAAGCAACAAGCTCCTGTGGCGGAAGGGAATTTCCCCCTCCCTCTCCCTCTCCTCTTCCTCGTCCTCTTCCTCCCTACAGCAGGGAGAGACGCTGCAGGGAGGGAGAGAAGGGGGAGAGAGGGAGGGAAAGAGCCACCGCTGCGAGCCCCTCCCCTCTGCCACTGAAGCTCGTCGCTGGCCAGAGGGGAGATAAAGAAGGAAAGAAAGGAGGGAGAGAAAAAGTGTATAGAGAGATAATAAAGTGAAGGTATTTTGGGGATTCTTATTTATTTTTATTTTTTTAGGGCAATCTAAAGTGCGCCCTAACTTGTGTAAATTTAGAAGGTCCCTATAGTTCCCTATATTTAATGCCCATATAAAACGGTTTAAAGGGCAGTCCAGTGAGGGCCTTGGGAATTTTCAACGAGGTGGCATTTACAGTTGCCAATGTCAAAGCAGGTTCTCACGAGTCTTGCACACCCTGAAAATGCTAAACCAAATTGGACGTTTGGAAGAAAGGAAAAAGTCAGTTCACGAGAAAACATTGAATTCTTTTTGACCAATTGAGAATAGAAACAAATTTGTGCGCATGACAGTAGGTGCCGATGGGATAAGTTGAATAAGTCAGTTCAAGAACTAGAGGCCCAAAAATCCATACCATCTTGCCAGCAATATATAATCATTATATAAAAGGTGCTTTGATTACGTGGGATTCATTGTAAGTACAGAAATATAGGATTTCATTTTAATATTACTCCAATGTCAACCTTTTTCGATTGTCACAAGTTAAACTTCTAAACTTAAACACCCATTGAAGTTGTGCGCGATAGAGCTATCAGGAAACAGACATCACCTGAATTAGTGAATTGTTGGATCAGTTTATTATGAAAATTAAACTTAAAACCTGTTAAATTAACTTGGATCATTTGAAGCTGATGGAATGGTTTTGTGGCTCACCCTTACTATTCCTCCACCACCCTTACAATCATCAAACAGGCATCAATCCAAGTGGGTCCACAAATTGGCATACACGATTCAAGAACAAAACCAGCTGCATGTCAAGCAAGGGTTGACGAAGAGACCCAATCAACAGATCAAGAATTGTAATGCCCCCAAGATCTAACCGACCGTTTGAATCCAATGCCTAACGTTATAACAATTGAGAGGGAGAGAGAGGTGCACAGATGGCTCAAACTGTAAGAAATTACATAAATTATATGCGTACACATGTAACCATGGTCAATGATCAATCGATCATTCGATCATATCAAAGCATCAAAGGGAAACTGAAATATTGTACAAGTACATGAGATACCTATAGAAAAGACAGAGTGTGTCTTTGGTGGTTTTGTTGGGGAAGATGGGCCTGTAGTGGGTTTTAGTCCGGAGATGGCCTAACATGCTTCCTCTCTTTGACGCCACAAGCAACATTTAAAACTGCACTGATCAACGACCTCAGGATCCTCTTCAGCACGGCACCTCTTCTGGGTGGGAGTAGCACTTGTGATGGTAAGGCCCTATTTGCAGGCCCATTCTTGGCCTCCTTCATCTCCCCCTCTCAATCTCTCTGTGGAACTGGGCTGCAGGAATCTGGGGTGCTCTCTCTTCTCAGGGACTATTGTGTAGCGAGAGAGCATGAGATAGAGAGTCCCCGGAGGGACTTTAAAATGCAGTGGAAACTTGGTGGTTACGCATCACGCGTGGGTCTGCCCCACCTCCAAACGGATAGCAAGATACATTAGAAATATGCTGTTTGGTGACAAGAGGGTGACAGCTATAACGTGACGCAACTCATCGAAGACGATTCACCACATGACCATTAGCTGATTAAGGCTAATGGGAGCCGTTTTAATTAATCTGTTGGCCCACCATGATAGGATAATTTACAGCACTCAAGATTCTGGGCCGAAGGGCAAGGCACTAATTTGGATTAATTACTAGTAAAAAAGTGATTAGGACGTAAGGTCAAATGAACATCTTCTGATAGTGGGCCTACATCTATCCGAGATGGCAACTGGAATTGGAAGAGCATCTTGCAACGGAGAGAAACAGCTGGCTGTCCTTACAAGTAACCTATATTTCCTGACGCGTGGCTCGATTGGAGTGATTGATCCCGACTGGCAGGCCTTCTTGCTTTCACACCGTCCCCCTTTCTTATTGGTTAATTCATACTCAATAGTTCACAGTTCACACTACTCACAGTTCACACAACTATGGACTTAAAGAAATGGCAGCTGCTGGGGCCCTCCTTTCTTTGAAAAAGAGTTTGTTTTCTTTAGAGGTCAAGTCTCAACTTTCAATTCAAAATTGACAGTAGTCTGTTGGGCTGAATTTGGGCTTTTTCTAGGTCCAAGAGGTGTACCGGGGGTCATGTTTCTGGCCCAATTGTTGAAGGTGACAACAGATTTTGAACCTAGGCCCCGTACTGCGGTTTGTGGCTCAGCTCTATAGACATGGATCTTTAGGGGTTAAAAAAAAAAAGGGTCCACCATCGAAAGGATAGATCCCTAGTTACCGCACTCAATTTCCCCAGACCCACAGGAGTCCAGTTGTAAGCAGCATACCCAAGTCACACTCACTTGGAGCAGATCGGCCCCACCAACCCTAAAATGGACAAAAAGTAACAAAGATGGAAGCAGAAACAGTACTCAGGCCTGATTCTGTCATGAGTGTGTTGCCCAATTGACGATGTCCCCTAGCTCTAAAAGTTAATAGGCATCGCTATTTGGACAGCGATCACCACTCATGTGGAGCCAACTGTGGGTCTTGTCCTCTGGACAGCTCCTCCCACAACCCCACAGCAACGAAAATGCTCATTTTTTCTTTAAACACCATCAATGCCTCGACTAAATACTAATGCTTAATGAATGGCTAGTCAAAAGTTCACACGGCACCATAATACTAATCCGAGTACTTATCATTCCTGCTTACCAACTAATAATCATCCCAATTGTTAAAATGGGCAACACCCTCCCGTCAGCAGCCAAAAACTTTCATTAAATTAAAGGGAACAGAAAACAATGAGAATAAAAAAATATATAACAAGAGGTACAAAAGCACTGTATGCGATACATCATATTACTACATAATAAGCCTTTTCCAAGATATCAATTTATCAATTTCTTATTTAGCTAAAGTATTTACCATAAAATTTGTCAAATTCAAAATGATCAAAATGAATGCAACACCCTCCCAGCAGTGGTAAGTCTAACAAATTTACTTGGCGAAGAAGGGAGCATTCATTTTGATCCTTTTGAATTTTTAAAGAATTCAACATGTGATAAGTAAAGACACTCAAATCATATTCCAAAATATGGATTGATAGACAATTTTATGCTGAATTTGACTCCATATCTTTAAATGTTTCTCACATAATAAATGTCCAAAGCTCTACCATAAGACTCACATAACAATAATTTGGACCGTCCATAACAAGTGTCATCCCTCCCTATGATATAGTTTTAAATATCAATTCAATAAGAGTATGTTCCACCATCCAATTAATCACATGACTAAAATGCAACTAATACCACACCAGCAACATTGTCATATCAGTCCCCCATCAAAATTTTAGTCATGTGTTTAAGTGGGATTCATTTCCATTAAACTAAAGTTTGGGGATCAAGATCATATGAGGAGTTAATATTCATCTTGATAGTATGAATTATCATTACGTGGCCTTTGCCATGGAGTTTAATGTAGAGAGCTTCAAAATGGCTGCTACATAGGATCCAAAGTCGTTTTGTGTGCAGTATGTGATCTCTAATGAATCAAAAGAGTGGGGCCATAAAATCAATCACCCACATAACCAAAGGATGAACATTTTGAATTGAATACCCACTATCCACGAATATGGCAGGCAATCGCCCGGGTGACGTAGGCGGCGATAATGATCAACTCGAAGGCACCGTGGCGAATATGCCCGGATGATCCGGGCCCCACAAATAATTTAGTCAAGATCCGTGACAGTAAATAATTTGGTGGATAATAGGCCCTAGCCGTACTTGTACTTGAAAAAACTGCTATGATTAGGATATGGTGGACCACTGCATTTAGCGATGCATTGCAATTGCCAACTAGAAAAGGCCGGTTACCCACTTTCATGGCTGTCAAGAGTAGAAAATTCGCGTTCACATTTAACATGTCTTTCTTCTAGGTTTTTTTTAGGTAAAGGAACATTTTTAGTAAAGTTACAATTGTGAAATTATAATATATTGGACAGCTTTCTTTTTAATTTTGGCTTTCTTTTTAATTCTGGATTTTTTTTAGCCTTCATAAAATATTAAAAACTTGTGGGTTGTAACTTATTATAGCATATTCATCATAGCACACAATACCAATACACACTTATTTATCGAAAAAAAAAATCAAAAGATGTTAGATTGAGCGGAGAACCTAACTGTGGTTGTGCTAGTATGTTATTATGCTTATAAAATAAACATCATTTTCACATAAGTAAATGAATACGTCCAATGATTTTTAATTTACTTTGATTTTTTAAAACATTTTTTACAAAATTTTCAAAATTGATAAAGAGTAAAGATATTAAAATCTACATCTTGATGTTTACCCTATATGTAACTACGCACACAATTGTCATGGATAAGAACCGATTATTTTTATCATTTTTAATAGAGTTTTTTGTAAATAACCCCTAAAGTTTCTAATAATTGTAAATAGGCCCCTATGGTTTTAGGATTTGTAAATAGGCTCTGACTCTGGCATTTTCATATCTTTTATATCTCCAATTAAGTCCATTTAACAATAAATAAAAGAGGTCAATAAGTTTTTGCTGATTTTGATAGTTTTGCCCATATATTTACTTACCACTTAAAACACACTACTCCTTCATGCGATTTTATTTTTACCTTTTTCTTGTTTATTTAACTTTTTTCATTTAAGCCTACGAAGTTCTTCACGGTAAGCGGTCGACGATATCTGCACTTTTAACATTAATATTAAAAAATTATTTTTTTTATTTTTCACATCATTAGTTTTTCTATAATCACAGGGCCACTTTAGCATCAAATTTTTTTATTTTTTTATTTTTTGGAACAATTCTCAAAAGAAGGGAGATTAGAAAATAGTTTGCATGTTACTCTCTCTCTCTCTCTATCTCTCTCTCTCTCTCAGTCATCTCTCTGCATAATGTTTCTCGTAAATTCATATATTTACAGTATTTTTATATCACCTATCTCTAATTTCAAACATTTGAAAATGTGTTTTAAAGATCCATTTTTTATGAAAAAAAGAAATTGTAATAATATGGGAGACAATGATTTGACGAAAAATCAATTTTAAGAAGCCCTACTCTTAAGCCACCTAATTAGATGAATTTATGATTTTAAGATTAAATCACTCAAGTACCTGCTTTGCTATAATGATCCTAAAAATAATTAATTCACAACATGATATTGTTGATAGGGAATAGATTAAAGTCATAAATTAGAATTGAGAAAAACAAGAGAGGAGCATGTGACATGTTTATAACATTTAAGCAATTTAACGGATTTATTATTCAACCCATTGGAGCCTATTAATAAATATTAAAAGCCTTATAAGGGGTGTATACAAAAAATGGTTTTAATGGCAAAAGTGCTATTTTGATAAAAAAAAATTGAGCAAATTCCTTACAGTGGTTACTCATTATTGTCAAATTCACACATTTTGGAACATTAGAGGTATTAAAATGCCAAACCAAGGGCCTATTTGTAAATATAGAAACCAAAGGTACTTATTTAGAAATATTAAAAATTTTAGGAGGGTATATATAAAAAAACTCTTTTTATAATGTTGGTTCGAGACTTGCAAGCAACTACTTTTACAATTACATGAATGAGTGTTTTTTTATTTTGAAGGGGTGTACTTTTACAACTACTCCAAGACCCTGCTTTGTTGAAACCCTGGATAATGACATGTCTTTTAGAAAATTGATGCATAAGGAACGGGCAATTTTATCATTTTACAAGTACGTGAAGGGGTGTATTTGTAGTTTCCATTTGTGCAAATTTGAAGATTATATCAATATTAGTTAAATAGAAATTTTTTTTTAAAGTTTCATTATTTATAATTCAACAGTATCTACACTTTTGTGAGACATTATGGAGAGTATTCACAAATTGCTAATAGTAATTCTGACTGTGATCCACTTATTTTTGAAAAATATGGCTAAAAGACTATTGTAAGGAAATTGCAATATTATCTGCATAAATTGAAAGAAGAAGTAAAAGTTGTACATAGATCAGATTTTCAAATTCTTGTCTGTTAATTTTCTACTTCTTAATTCTTATTTATATGAAAACTTGTTTGATTCTCACAATATATACCGATAACGTGATGAGAAAAATGCCAAGTTAAATGTCACCATCTTTCCAAGACAAACTTTCCCATGAACAATTTTAGTGTAGTGACAACTCTATTAGGGCAACCAACGTAGGGATAGCCCAGTTGCTTTGATATTCAGTTTCTCACATGATGTCTAATGTCAATACATAAGTTCTCTCTCTACGTGTACAAGCATTTTCACCGGCATCTGCATGTAGTTTTCTCCAATGCTGAGGAGCTCGCTGCATGTAGTTTTCTCAAATGCTTGGAAGTTCACTCCAGTCTCTGGAAGGTCACCCATAGGTGCAGATCCCTTGGCCGAAAGTTAAAAAAAAAAACACTCTTCTGGCGTGGTGACTAAATATAAGCCAGAGTATGCAGGGGTGGGCTTAGCCCAGGACTGGATAAATCTGCTCAAGAAAAGTTAACTGGCTGCGTCTGAAAATCTATCTATTTCCTGTTGGAAAATAGGTGGATCGTCCCATCTGCAGTGCGACCACTCTATCAATGGCCACTGTCACGCATGACAAATAAGCTGTCACGATGAGTGATTGGATAGATGCAAGTTTGCAAAAAGATAATCATCCCTGGTCTTGCAACCTGAAAAGTTGGACAGATCCTCCTCTTTCCGGAAAGACAATAGTAACCCGTCACTTCATGCCAACAACCATAGAGCTGTATGGATTTTGTAGACTAGGGGTTTCCCTCGTGTAATCTTAATTCGCTTTTATGGGGCAAATTTCATATAATTGTGAGTCCCACCTGTGGGGACTCACAAGTTAACAGACTTTTAACCTTAACATGGATTAAGGTTTTACCACATATTTCTAGTAAGTAAATAAATAATTGACTAACCTAAGTTAAAAAGCAATCAACCACAAGAGATAAACATGCGATTTTTACGAAGAAAATCCAAACGGAAAAAAATTACGAAATCTAATACCGGTCCAAACTCAGATCAAGCACTATGCAAGATAGGTTATAAAATCTACTTACTATCTTTATCTAGTTGAACATAATCTAAAACACTTAAAGTTCTCCTTGTCGATACATACGCCATTTACTGTCTTCAAATTTAATCTAACACGCCTTGAAGTCACTTAAAATAAACAGCTTTCTACAAGAGAGAAGATAATCTTCTATAAGATAGTAAAAGTAATATTCTCTAGCATAAAGTTTCAGCACAATCTCTTTGATGAAAGTTCTAGAAAAAAAGGGTCTCTTCAATGTGTATTCTTAATTTAGAATAAGGATATGGATGTCTTAGAGTTGAGAAAAAACCCCTTTTTATAGCCCCAATTTAGTGCCTTATAATGGTAATCCAACAAGGATAAGAATTGGCACAAAACAGAAAAGTCTCACTTTAAATAGAAATAGAAATTCGTGCAATGGCAATTTTATAATTTTAGATAACACAATTTCTGCAAACTTCCCAAGCTGTAACTTTATCGTTTCAAGTCCGATTAACGCAATCTTGGAACATACAGATATATACTTGAAACAAGCTTTCTAATGGTAGGTCGTTTGCCCGTACCTGACTCTCGGTTTGTAAGATATGACTTTTTAAATCTAAATACATATATTCTAACTCTTCTGAAACTCTTTAATCT
The DNA here is from genome assembly GCA_037013555.1 of Sextonia rubra. Taxonomy (NCBI): domain Eukaryota; kingdom Viridiplantae; phylum Streptophyta; class Magnoliopsida; order Laurales; family Lauraceae; genus Sextonia; species Sextonia rubra. Next base: position 54,385,188 of record JASUAD010000013.1, on the reverse strand, counting down.
CTTCAAACTTCTAGTCTAAAATAAATAAAAATACAATTTTAACGAAAATTAGAATTTTATCCAAACCATGAATTTACTAATATACTAAAATCCTTTCACAAGTGGAATCTGAGCTAACATAATGTGAGATATATGTGGACCCCATAATAAGAAGAAGAGGGAATTGTTCAAAATATGGTAAAACTCTTTTTTTTTTTTAACCATTGGCCCAATAAGAAGAAGAAGAGGGAAGTGTCCGAAATATGGTAGAACTCCTTTTTTTTTTTTTTTAGTGTTGGCCCCACAAGAAGAAGGAGAAGGAAGTGTCCGAAATATGGTAGAACTCCTTGTTTTTTAGTATTGGTTCGGTCTGTGGAAACTGACTCTACAAGTTTTGCTGGAGGAACTTCCGAGACAAACTGGAAATGAGTGAGGATCTTCTCCGGCCTTTACTTCACATTTCTGTCTAGCCTTTTTCTTTTCTTTTCATTTTTTTTTTAAATTTTAACTGAAGACAAATGGTATGCAAATGGGCCCCACCGGCCCCACAGTGTACAAGGAGACTTTGAATAATTAAACACCGGCCCCACTCGCTCACGTTCTAGGTCAATGAACTGCCGTTTCTATAAAAGCCCAGTTAGCAGTTAACCACATTGTCGGCTATAAAGGCTCATGGCTCATTACCCATCATCAACCTAAAAAGGCCATGAGTCAAAATGACTAGTTCTTAAATTGTTGTACCCATTATAATATAATATCAATTTTGATATAAAAAGAAGATAATTTTATCGAAAAAATCAGTCTAGAGGGGCACTACATCAAAAAGTTCCATTTAATTTATTAGGCTCACTTTTGTTTTATTATTTTTATTTTTATTTTTATTATTGTTGTTGTTGTTGTTGTTATTATTTAATTTAGTGGGGACAACAAGGTTGAATTCAACCCTCCCATGTTTCCCTTTATATCATCAAATCCCAATCTTCTTCCTCTTCCATCATTTGGGGCTTGTTGGTTTCCTAGAGTGGGAGAATAAAAGAGGAGTAACATATTTCATTAGAATAAAGTATCAAATGAGTGGGTTAAAATAAATTAGTATAAGATTATTTAATTTACAAGTGCTTGGATGGTTACCGTAAAGTAAGGAATGTTAATATTTCCTTTTTGTTTGAGCCTGAGAAGGAAGAAGAGCAGATAAGAGTCACTTAATCCCACTTTATTATAGTTTCATAGAGTGAAAAAAAAAACCAATGAAGTAAAGTAACGGGACATTCAACCTCAGCAAACATATTTACTTTACTCATATGCCAATCCATCCGAACACAACAAAAAGTGAAAAATACTACTGTTGAAAGCCCTATAACTCCTCTTTTACTTCATTTTGTGGCAAACAAATAGGCCCTTGGTGGTGAGAAGGAGAGGAGACTGGGTATGAATTTTTTTATAGTAAAGGAGAAGATGTTAAGGGAATATAAAATAATCTCTTCTTTATGGTTGGAGCTCCCATAAGGAGGAGAAAAATGACTGTCTCTAGATTCAGATCTTTCGTTAATACTCATTGGGGAAACTTTGCTACAAAAACTGTTCACTTTGTATCAGGAAGAAATGGAAAAGGTATGGACTAAAAGGCCATGGGTGTTTGATGGGGTGATCATGGTACTGGGCAAGTTAGAAAAGAACATGCATTATCGGCTATCCTTTTGGGTTCGACTGCACAGCTTGCCACTACAATCTTTTAAATGATCAACCATCTCCAAGATTGGCAAGTTCATAGATACTGGTGGACTTAGGATTTTAGTTTGAGTGGGGTGACGATGGTAACTAAAAAAGTCAATCATTATTATATTATACTTTCTACACATTACTAGAAACAAGAGCAAAAAACAAGTTAATTATCTATTTGTATTAAACTTTGGAGGATAATTAGTTAAGATCTTAGGCAAAGCAATGTGTAAACAAGTCAATTGTGCATTTGTATTTATTTTTGTAAAGATATATATGAGAGTTATCGTGAATGAATTTAGGGTTCATTTAGGAAAAAGTAAGAAGTGAAAACTTTCTTTTAATTAAATGTAAGATGAACTTATATATTAAAAATTTCCTAAATAATGAAACCTCATTTATTAATTGCCTCATATTTAGCATCTTCCCTAGGATAAAAAGATATTCAATACTTGTTATTATTTGAGTTAAATTTTATGCGTAGCAATTCTATTGCAAGAAGTACTAAGCGCAAACCCAAATATAAACCAACCCCCCCCCCCCAAACAACCCCCACAACAACACGAAAAAAAATAATCCAATCTCTAGAAACCCTTATACACCATTCAAACCTCACATAAATTTATAATAATTTTATAATAAGTGGCCCCACTCAAATTTTAAAGACAATTTTGTTCTCCCCCTCCCGACATTGTCTCAGAACCCCCCATTTTTCCATCTTTCCTTACTTCCTCCCATCTCCACCCTCCCAGCAACCGAAGCCCTCCCCTCTTCTCTTTCTGTCCTTCCTTGCTTCCTCTCTCTCTTGCTTTCTCTCTCTCTCTCTGTTCTTCACTCCACCTACTGCCATGGACGAATCCAAGCCATTCTGGCGCCAATCGGAGCTTCTCATCTTCTTCTTCGGGCCCTTTTCCTCTTTGAGACCCCATTTTTCATCTTCTTCCTTTCCGTGGAACCCTAGGTAATCTCCCATCTCTCTCATAGTTAAGGCCTCTCATTCTCCCATTTGTAGGTAAATTGGTCTAGGTTTTGGTTTTCTCTTCAATTTGGAGCTTCGGTGGCTTGAGTTGTGCATGGGCTTCTCCTCTTTCCTGCATCCCTCATCTAAGGCAAGTGGATACACATATTTTCATTGATAATTGCATCTCTTTTATTTGATTCTAACATGACTTTGTTCATATTGATGTAAGTTTCTCATTCTACTATAATTTGAAATTAATGCTAGAATTAGGATAAATTGATGAATGGATGGATTTGAATGATGAATGCGTGGTGGAAATGTATGCATTGGAGTGGGCTTGGCCCTTTGAATTGCTACAGGTGAATGAATGGAAGGAATGGGGGATTAGTTTTCCCACTGTCAGTAGAAATAGGCCATGCCTGTTTCTAATGAACACATTGTCACAACCCGAGCCCAGGGTTTAGGGGTTAGCAAAAGCTAAACCGATGACACACGTACTCCCGTGCCTGTACACGTAGACCTGGTCTAAATGTACACGCACAAGGGAACATTCACACGTGCAAAACATGTACGCAAAAGCTGTAAATATCAGAAATATCAAACTAACAGTACAAGAAGAGAATACGAAAACCAAATTGACATATATACATAACTGAAGGTTTTACAAAATGAACAAAATAATATGTACAAGTCCTGACAAATACAAGTATGACACTCCTCAAAAAAAGAAGACTCTTATGACATGCATGACCAAGCCACTCTCCAAGGGAGTGATCACATCCACTCCTCTAAGCCGGATGGGGCCTCAGGGGTCTCAGCTGGAGTCTGGCCGACCAGCAAGGGTCGGCAGGGGTATCTGAGCCTGCAACACCAAAAACAACTGTGAATACAATGATTCAGCGAAGTATAACCATAACAAGTTAACGCACGCTGTGTCTAATAGAATAAAGAACATCATGTAATTTAAACAGGGCACATTCGTATACTAGGCTGTCATGCAAGAAGGAAACATGCCATATGAATCAATGTGTACATACTGTGTACATAACTAGTTAGCGACTACATTGCCATATGCTCCCAAAAGAGGGATCTTATATCGTGCAAAGAACACCATTGTCCGGGCCAGGGTACAATGGGTCTCGGTTTCCTGGGGTCCGGTTCCCCAAGACATTCCTTACTGCAGCATAGCCATGAAAACTATACCAAATTCACCCCGTCGAGATCCTAAGGTTGTGGCTAAGTAGTGCCTGACCATATAGAGTCAATCATGAAAACCCTGAGTAGATCATGACAATCATATCAAACGTGCATATCTTAGAACATGTCTTATACTTGAATTATCCATGCATACTCAAGGTAAAGAAACAACTATGTGAAAGTATCTGAAACAAGTAATCATGCTAGAAAGTGGAGATCAATAATCAACAAACAACATGTCATGCAAGCAACTGTTAGCATAGTGAACCAAAGTCATTTACTAGCCAATTCTAATCTAATTATCCAGTGTTTCTAACCGTGCATGATGATGTAGTTTTAAGTTATTCAATGCACCGTTGTCTAGTGTTGCATTGAATTTGCTGGTGCACCGAAGTCCCTTAAACCAACACCCATGGGGAGGTGCTTAACAACTGGATAACGAACATGAATGACTCGCAGCTCTTGAGATCATTCACGCATTATATCACATTCCATCGGGCAAGTCTAGGTGTTCTACATTCTATCATGAAGGCCATATAGGTCTTTTTCTTACGCCTATTCTTGTCATTCATTTTTCCAGGGGTGATACGGCTTAGCCGTAGGTGAACGTACGGCTTAGCCGTAGGCATCTTACGGCGTAGCCATAATATGCACTGCGGCTCCACCGCGGTTCCCTTTACTGTTCATCCGCAAGTGCGGTTCACCCGCATTTTGTTCTACGACTTAGCCGTGTGTGTTCTACGGCTTAGCCGTGGCTGAGCCGTAGGAGAAAACTATCAATTGCTTGCTTTCAGTTAATCCAGAAGAAGGCACCCTGTACTGATCTACAGCTGGGTCACGGCTAAGGTACGGCTTAGCCGTGTCCTGGCCGTAGAAAAAAACTGGGTTTTTACCCTCTCTGGACTTTAAGCGTAAGTGACATACGGCTTAGCCGTACAATGCACGGGGTCAAATATTGAATCAAGTGCAGAAAACCTGTAATGACATCAGAAGTGCAAATATCCAACAAAGAAAGAGGGAATACTAACCAATTGGGCTGTAAACACATTTTCCATGCAATTCCATGTGACTTAACCAAAATCAAACAAATACCAACATGAGTTCTCACAGATTATGGTTATACTTGCCTTAATGGGGTTCAATTATATAACTTGCTGTCCTTGGGCTCATACACAACCAAACACCATCCACTGCAACATGCATGCATGAGAAAGAGAAAGAATATCAAGACACATCATGCACTCATGGAAACAAGAAGGAGAAGAAGTAGAAGAAGGAGATAAGGGAAATGGAAGAAACCTTAGCTCACCTCAATCAACACACCAGGGAATGAATTAACCAAAAATCCCTCAAATTAGCTTGATCGATGGAGGAGAGAAGTCAGGAGGGAGAGAGAGAATTCCACATGAACAGTGAGAGAAGAGTGAGAGAATGTGAGTCCATGGAATGGTTGGATTTCTCTTTATATATATAAGACAAAGATGCAAATTACATACAAGCCCAAGGTTAAGACAAGTTACATTTTGAGTCAAATTCGAGTCCAATGGAATCAGACGACATCGGTTGCAAATGACGTAGTTACGAGAGTTAACTAGCTCAACGAAAGACACGTGTTGACATCAAGATGATGCAAAGATGACCATGTCCAAGAAAGGCTAAAATTACGAAAAAGGGCTTGGTCTACCTAATCCAGGTCAAACTCAACCCAACTACCTATCCATAACCAGCAACGAACCCAAAACACAAGCAAAACACAATTAACAACGAAAACAGGATTAATTAGGCACTAAACGAGGTCAAGCTGGGTTGGAGTGTTACACACATGTTGTTCCAGGTTCTGCCTAGGAATGGTTTTGCTTATAAAAACTATATTTGGTGCAATGAAAACTACCATGGGACCTTCCATAGTTCATCGCAAAGGCAGCATGACTTTGTTTTCTATTAACAAGAATATGGAACATATATAATTGACTTGATTTTCATTTAATTTGTAGATATGTCCAAAAAGGATTGGAATAATAATAGGTATCTAGATGGGTTAAAAAATATTTATTTAAGGTTTGGACAAACCAACACCCCCCCCCCCCCCCCCCCCCCCCCCCCCCCAACAACAAAAACAAAAGATGAAATCCTGGGTCCGCCCTTGAGAAGTACTAAAGTACAATATAGCTCAATTCACATCATTTTTTTAAAATTAAATCTCTAATTTCTCATGTAGAAAAATTGGAGATTTGGGCAATTCGAAAAGTCTATTTTCTTTTTCTGTATAACTTTGAAAAGTGTATTAAGAAAATCCATGCAGTTGAAAAAAATAAGTAACAAAAGGTCTCATTGATTTAACTCATTGCTGTCCGGGCACTTTGATTAGAAACAATATTGAAACCAAAATATACTTTAATCTTCACTCATTTGTTTGTTTAAATCAAAACCAAAACTACTGCTGAAAATCTAATTTAAAACTCTTCCTTAAAACCCTCACACAAATTACAACCACAAATAACCAAATATTGCATTAAAATTAGTTAATAATCAAGAATATGCATCAATATATAAAAATTAATAATGATGACGAGATGCATGTTTCATCCCCATCTCTAATCAAATTCAATTCCGTCAAGAGAACTTATTTTAATAATGAAGATTTTTAAAAATGTTAGATTTTTAGGAAAACCCCTTATGTCTTAAGAAACCTTTCATGAATCAAGAGAACCTGTTCTGGCGGTAAAAAATGGATTAACTAATGAGCTCATTTTCAAGCTAAAAAATGGGGATTTTTCAGGCGATGGAGGATTTTTAGAAGTTCACCCATTTCTAATATTTTTGAAAAACTATTTTTTAGACCAAGCACCTAACCAAACAGCCTTGCAACACCTAAATATTGTTTTAGAAATGATAAGCCGGAAAGGAGAAATAAAGATCGTGATGTGCACCGGAACCAAAGGGGATCATCCATTGCCCATTTGAGGATTACTAGAGAGAGGGTGGGTTTTGTTAAATGGGGGCTGACTGGCTTTTTTCCATGGGGCCTAAGCCAGCCAGCTCATATAGCCCAATGGGCATTTTGTAATGTTTGTGGGGCTGAAGCCCACAAGGGCCTACACTTATGTCCGTCCCTGTTCAAAGGGGATATTTAGGAAATTAGGTTCGAGGATGAAGATGGCGCACCATATGGAGTTACAGTCAAATTAAGACTAGAGATGAAATTTTATCAATGGTTGTTTCGGCAGTCAAAATGAAAAATGATGGACGGCGGATCCATGTAAGATATGAAAAACTATCATGTGCTTGCAAGTATTGTGTGTTGATTGGTCATGGATAAGAGGGCTGCAATATTCTGGCGGAAATCCCTCTCCAAGGAAATGATGAGTGGCACCTCCCATTTGGAGAATGGTTGGGCGTCCCCCGTTATGAGGCCAAATAAAAAAGCACTACCAGCATTGAGTTTGACGCTTATACTTTGTTCTGAGCATCGAATTCGATGCTCGACAAAACCAACAAAAAAAAAAGACTCTTTTTTTTTTTTCAGGAAGGCCATTTCTATTTGAGGGACTTTAAAAGGGATTTTTTAATGCAATGTCCATCTAGAGTGATATTTTCAGTAAAATCCTCTAAAATGTAATTAAGTTCTTAGTGATGCCCTTAGTTTGAGGACTCACCAATGCCTCCATTTCTCAAAGCTCTTTCTTTCCTTTGGTCTGAGCCCCTTTCACTTCTTCCCTTTTTCTATTTCTCTTCTCCTTATGGATCACATTCTTAAGACTCCTTTTGAAAGCCAATGCTCTTAGGAGGAGGAGGAGCAAATCGACATGAAACTCAAGATAGTTAGTTTGCCGCACCTTTAGTGCCTAGGCATTTTTGTTATATTGGTTAGCAACTTGATATGGTATCAAAGCCAATGCATCTTAGGTTTAATTCCGTGCAAAGTAAAAAAAGGTTTTATGTCACGTTTTGTATGTGGACGCATGTATGCAAGACAAAAAGGCCCTCATGTAGTATCTTCAGTGGGCATGTGATTCGAGTCCGAGCAGTGTCCCGCTGGAAGAGGGTGTTAAGTATTTGTTTACTACACCTTTAATGCCTAGACATTTTAAGTATATTGGTTAGCAACTTGAGAATAAAATTCTTAAATTTTAATTATTCTTTCTCAAAACTCCTTCCTAAGTGAAATCTTGGCCCCCCGCTTAAAGAAAATCCTAGTTCTATTACTGTTTCTAACCGCTTAGATCCTTTTCAGCATCCCACTTAGCTCTTTTGGTGGATCAAATACTTGTGATGAAGAGGCCCTATTCGTCGGCCCAATCTTGAGTTCTTCCATCGAAGTTGCCATCTCCCTCAAGGAGTCCAGATCCTTTGATTATCCACCCTATAGTGATTGTGGGTGAACTCACATGCAAGGCAATGCTGCCGCAAGGTGATATAGCGGGCTGTGATAGGTACCCTACGGCCACTATGGGGCAAACCCTCATAGAATCTTAATTCCTCTCTCAAGATACCATTCTATAGATTTGTAGCAATTTGTGTACTGTCTAATATATTGCGGTCTGTACTTTGTATGAGAATGGAGAGATTAAGTAGTAGTAGTAGTTTGTTGATGGTTATGTGTAACATGTGGGTCCAATTCACCTCTAAACAGACTATATTTTATATTCATATAAGAGATGCTCATGGGTTGCCCAGTCCGCTTTTGCTTGGGCTTGGGCCTAGCTATAAATCATTGGGCCAGGCTTGGGTTAAAATTTGGGTCGTTATGGTCGGGCTTGCGCTAAGTGGTAGCAAGCCCGAAACCTGGCTTAAATAGGTGGATTAAGTTGCAACTTACTCTTTTTATGTTTTTTACTTATCCAAGAACACTATTCAAAAAGCAAATAATGTTCATTCTAATTGATATGCATTAGACAAAAATCTGTTAACTTCATTAACGCAGTTCTATTTTGTTAATGAATCATATGCTTTTATTTGAAAAAAGGAAACAACATCAACTCTAACCGCAAATAAGATAGCCTTATATGAAAATTATAATCAATTTTGATAAATATTTTTTTTCATTTTAGATGAATTTATTTGAACATGACCCTATGTATAACTAGGAATTGATGCATGATAACCACATTAGCCCCACCTCAGACCAACTTAAGAATGCTTAATAATCGGGCTAAAATAGGGCTAAGCCCTTTCAATACACGGGCCAGGCTCGGGCTTAATAGTTTTATATGCCAACCACTTATAGCTTGATCGTTGCATCAGCTTAAGGGTTTTAATCCTAGCCAACCGCGGCCCGTGAGAACCCCTAAATCGTGTGAGAGATACATTAGTTTTGGGTTGACATGAGCAGGCGACAAAAGGTTGACCCAATGCATTTGGCGGCGGTGCTCCTTACACCAAGTCAAGAACGCATGTTTCATGACATCACCCACTAAAGCCGTTTTAATTAATTGTGTGGCGCACCTGCAAGACCTATAATATAACGTGCAGCTGTCAAATTGGGGCCATTCCAATAACAGAATTTCAAACTCTCACGCGTTCTTGAATGATAGGAGCCTGGGTGGAATTCCGGAATCCCTCCTTCCAGTCGTTCCAGTGGAGCCACCATCCAAGAACTAGCAATGATATTGGAATTTGAAGAACTTCAAAAGGTTTTGTCGACTTCGAATGAATTTCAATTCTAACCTCTAGAAATAAAACATTGCATCCATAATTCTAAACAAGCAACAATCACAAGCATCACAAATTCCAATTAGGAGCTCTACTGCACAATTAGATCCACCATGGTTGGATGATTACTTGTAAAATATGAGGTTTGATAAAGAAAAAATATTTTATGAACGTGTGGCTAGGGCCGGCATTGAAGTTTTTGAGACCCCAAGCGAACTCTCAAAATAGGGCCCTCCAAACATTAGAATAAAATTTTAATTCAAATATAGTTTTACATTTTTTGGTACACCTTGACGGTATAGAAAAATTTTATTAATCATATGTAAAAAAAAGTATACATAAGCGACGGGAGCATAATGAACCTTTCATCTATATGCATGTCACAATTGAATCTAATATCAATTGTCTCTTTTATTTTATGTCTGCAATTAGCCATATATTATAGTCTAAATGTCAGATCAGGAGAATTGCTATAGAAAAATTTAGATAATATGATTGTGTAAAATTGAGTCTAATGTCATAAGCGAAAATATATAAGAAATTTCCATAGATAATTTTTATGCTATCAATTTTCTAAAGTTGCATAATGTCATCAAGTTTTAAAGTTGAAAATGTCATTAATTTTCTAAAGTTATATAATCTCTAAATCTTTTAAACATCAAAAAATTTGGGGGGGGGGGGGGGGGGGGGGTGGGTTGTCCCAAGCCACTACTTAGGCTGCTTTCTCCCAAGGCTAGGCCTAGGTGTGGCTCATTCCAAATGGAATGAAAATTGACCTTGTAAAATGGGTTTACATTCGGATTCACTGGGTGTCTTTTCTCTCCCACAGGCTTCCTTTGAATGACATACATGGCCTGTTAGGTTTATGTCTTGTATTCCGGTTTAGTCGGATGAGTCACTGGATTAGCCAGAGACTGGTTTAAGGTCAAGGGTATTTTGGTAATTGTACCGGGGCTTTCTTGGTGGCCAAGAAAGCGGAGATTATATATATGTATAGTCTGTAACCCTAGATCTTGCGGCGGCAGTTGCCCGTGGTGCTCCCACACCACGTAGGAGAGATGAGGTGAGAGTGTGGGAATCTCTTGTATGCTTTACTTGTCATAGTGAAGATGTTCGTCCTCCTGTGCCCGTGGATGTAGCCCTATTTAGGTGAACCACGTAAATTTCGTGTCTCTTCTATTGTGTGATTGGTTGATTGTTGATCTTGTGATTCCGTGGATGTGCACAACGGGTGATTGTCAGAAAATCACAAGAATTAGTATCAGAGCCGAGGTTGGTGTTCCTCGGGTTTCTGAGCGAGGTGGAGATCGCTCAGTTGGAGGTCGTGCGCATGAAGAAAGATCAGGTTCATGATTTCTGGTTAGGCCACCAATGGAGAAGATGAAGACGAGATTGGGTTCTCCGGTCTCGCTGGGATCGGAGGAAGAGGGATTCACAGGTTGTTCAGATCTGGAGTTAAATTGCTGCGGTTGGTGTCGGTTTGCCAGATCTGTAAAGGAGAAGACCGGAGCATGTTGATCTCTGATGAGCCATTGGAGAAACTCGCTTTTCTTTGTTACAGTAACAGAGAACTCGGAATGAAGAAGACGTAACAGAAAAATCGGAATTTGAAGAAAACAGAGAGAGGTCTTGTTTTTCAAGCAGATTGGAGAAGACGCGATGAAAGAGGTTCAGATCCGAAATTCTCGAGATTCAGATGCGAAGTTCTCGCAAAGAGATCAGGTGTGGATCAAGATCACAGGTGGGCCCCATGTTGTTTCGAATCAGAGATTGATTGGAGAAGAACACTGGAACAGTTCTCGGTTTCAGGAGACAGAAAAGGAATTGCTACGTCCCTGCCGTTCGCGTGCGCCATCACCGGAGAAGGAAGCCGGATCCTTTGAGAAGAAGCCCGCAGAAGATCACTGCTGCAAAGAAAAAAAAAATTTGTACTCACCGGTCGTCGCCAGTCGCCGGTCGCTGCTACCCGCCGGTCGTCGCCGTTGTTTAACAATCGCCGCCCGTTGCCGCAGGTCACCGGATCACCTCGCCCGCGCCGCAGAAGACCGCGGCGTGACTGACGTCAGCATCTGCAACTGGTTGCAGATGCAGCGCTTGTTGAAGGGGACGACCCTGTTTTCCGGGTCCGAGTTCGGGTTGGGTCAGTTTGACCTGACCCATGGAGGAAAAGCCCAGGCAGCACAGCAGGTTCCAGGCCGGGTCCGGTCAGGTGCGACCCGACCCGATTATAGCGCAGCAAAGCAAGTTCAGTTCCGGGTCAGGTCAGGTCAGGTTCGACCCGACCCCTTAGCAAACGGTCCAGCCCAGCCAGTGGGTTCAGGCCGAGTCAGTTCAGGTTCGACCCGACCCAGTTGTAGCAAAACCCAGTGCACGTGCAGATCAGTTCCGGGTCAGGTGAACCCGACCCGGGTCCGCTCCAGAAGCCCAGTAGACGGTGCAGTGACGTCAGCATCAGTCAAAGGCCAGATTTGACCAGTTTCAACGGCTGAAATTGTTTCTGCGATATCTTGATCGTCCGATGTCCGATCGGAGATCCGTTTGCGCCTACGGACTCGTTTCGAGCAGATCTACGCAGTGGAAGAGGTTGATTGGCTGTTTGACAGTTAAGGAGGAGGTTTGATCGATTGGAGCGTAGAAACTTGTTTCTACGTTATCGGAGCCATCCTGAGTCCGATTTCAAATCCGTTTCTTTCAGCGTGCTCGTATTGACAAGATCTATAGTTTATGCAGAAATTTGGAGGAGATCTGAACAGATGTGGATTGAGGCTAGAATCAGGTCTACTCGACCTGGTTGTTGCAAACCCAATAATAGGAGTCGCCGGCCTAGTTGCAAAGGGTTTGCTGATCACATGATCGCATGTGATGTTATTCATCTTGCCAGAGCCAAGCCGGAAAAGCAGCAAGGCGGAGCTAATGCGTCAGCAGTTGTCAAACATTTGTTTGATTGATTGATCGGAGGCCCGGTCAAATGGAGTTTTTTGACCATTCGGAGGCAGAGGTTGTTCTGCAATGGAGTCATCTGGACTTGTATTCCCGATCTGTTTGCTTGCATGCTTGTGGCGATTGGATCTTCACAGTGATGTTGAAGATGGGGCAAGATGGTGAGTGATTCAGATATCACTCAGATTCGTCAATGGTTTCGAGCTTTTAGTTCGAGGTGGAGTTTGACGAGATGAACTTTGCTCAAAGTTCATGTGCTGGTTCAACATGTCGAAGTGTTGAAGAAGACTGCATCCCTGGTGTAGTGACGTGCCATTCAGCAGGGTACGTGAAGACATTGCCGGTTTTATCTCCTAGTAGCTCGAGTTGTACGGAGTTGTACGGAATTCAAGCCAAGGTGGAGATTGTTAGGTTTATGTCTTGTATTCCGGTTTAGCCGGATGAGTCACTGGGTTAGCCAGAGACTGGTTTAAGGTCAAGGGTATTTTGGTAATTGTACCGGGGCTTTCTTGGTGGCCAAGAAAGCGGAGATTATATATATGTATAGTCTGTAACCCTAGTTCTTGCGGCGGCAGTTGCCCATGGTGCTCCCACACCACGTAGGAGAGATGAGGTGAGAGTGTGGGAATCTCTTGTATGCTTTACTTGTCATAGTGAAGATGTTCGTCCTCCTGTGCCCATGGATGTAGCCCTATTTGGGTGAACCACGTAAATCTCGTGTCTCTTCTTTTGTGTGACTTGTTCGTGTTGATCTTGTGATTCCGTGGATGCGCACAACGTGTGATTATCAGAAAATCACAAGATGGCCACCTATTAATAATACAAGTTGCTCAAAAAGAAGAGCACTCCTATTAGTGGGCATAAGATTCCATTGTCCTTTAATAGCATATGTAAGCCCGATAATAAAACTGAGCACCTAATGTTAGACATAAGTGGTCCTTATGATCATACGTCTAATAACATATGATTAGCAGTTTAGCACAATCTTATGTGTTATTAACATAATTGTTAATCTCATTCCCAATGTTATCGTGTTCAATATATGGTAAGACCAATATCTATTAAAGTAAAATTTAAGAACATGTCCTAATTTCATATCAGAATACTATCAAATTACCTTATTTCATTTAATCCTAAATAATATTTTTTTATATGAGGAAAGTAAATTGTTTTGTACATTTTTTAAAAATTAGCACAAAAGATTGACTTTTATTTTGCACCAGTTCTTAACTTGAATATAGGATGGTTAGCATTATGGTATAAAAAATTATTATATACAAGAATATTTAAAAAATATATTTCTTTCAAACCTAGCCTGGCCCTAGCCTTGCCTTAGCCCTTGAGTGTAGGGTAAGTGCTTTGGTATTGTAGGCCCGACGTTAATTTTCAGGTCTTGACTTGATCTACTTAAGCTCGACCCGCATACATAAGGGTAGAACAAGGGCACCCTGGCCCATCCCGGATTAAGGAGATGCTATCCTTTTTGAAAAGGCCAAATTATCAATAGATGGGTTCAATATGGATCTCCACACATCTCTCTCATGGGATGCGTGTGGGGGACAACCAGGGGGTCTGGACTCAGGCAAAACAGAGGATCTAGGTTGCTTTATTGCCTGCATAGTAACAAAAGAAACAATTGCAATTTTTACAAGTCACCTACATAGGCACAACAACACTAGCTCCCACGTGCCTCGACTGTAGCGTTTGATCCCAATGACAGGGACATCTACTCCTTTCACACCATTTTAATTTCTTAACTAGTTGAAAAAGGGCTCCCTGTTTGTTATCATTGGAAGACCTGAGGTTCAAACCTAGTCACCTCAGATGGATGAGTTGCATTTTATCTCCTCCGATGAGAGAGTCCCCATCATGAGAGTCCCCATCATCCTGAGTTAATTAAAAAGGATAAAAAAACAGTCTTGGCTAGTTCATATTTCACACAACAAAAGAACCATCTCCTTTCTTCATCCATCAAGCCCACCTTCTCCAAACCCGACTTTCATTTTATGGTGGGCCCCAATTCCCATGTGGACCAGCCATGATGTCTTTCTTTCTCATAGAAAAAAAAAAGAAAACAAAAGAAAAAAACACATATCATTTTCCGGAGGTTGAGTCTCACTATGCGCCAACACACTCTTGGTTGAGTAGTGTTGGCACTCTTGTTTCACAAAGATCCTTAGAGATCCATATCTAAGTCCTCAAGTTAAAATAACACTCTATCTAGGACCAATAGCCGAATCTTCGAAAAAAAAAATCTCAACACACAGTCTAAACCAAACAAAAACAAAACAAAAAAAACCAAAAAAAATTTAAAAAAAAAGAAGCAAAAAAAATTTAATTCTCAAACTCTCAAGACTCGATTCACCGGGTCAGTTGGGCTGAAGTATAAGTTTTTTATATTGATTTTTCTGACCCAAAGTTAAATGGCCTACCCTTGCAACATTTTTAATGCAAACACATGTAATTAATTTGCAAATAATACATGTATTATTTTTTGAAACCAACCAAAGAGGGTGGGATCTATAATAGACCTTATCACTGGGGTGTTAATTCCCACTTATAGGGAAAGAGAAATCTACTTAGTTAAGATGATACTAGCACAATAACCTGTACTAAGCACGGGCATCTCCCCTGTGGGGTAGGGTCCACGCTCTATATAATTAGTTTTAAGATATTTTGATAAGAGAATACACATGCACATTTGTGTGTGATAATGGCTCGGTGACGTTCTGAGTTCAAAGACTAATGTATTTTTTTAGCTTTTTACAAATGCTTAATAAAAAGTCAAAATTAAAAGAAATTTTGTTAAAATTAAATACAAAACCCTTCTCTTGAATATATTATAATAGGCGATTTTTCCCAAATGTAAAAACAAAAAGTTCTCATATTATCCATAGTTCTTATCATCCATGCATTTATCCAATTCTTACCATCTCATTATTTTTGTCAAGCTGCATGATCATTAGCTCTCAGAGTTCTAAAAGTAATTAGCTTTAACTAAAAGAGCAACCAGGTCTAGCAGCTTTTTTGTTTTTTTAATGATAGACTTTACAATATAATTGTAAATGAATATCCAAAGTCTCCCATTTTGAATGGAACGGGTATGGAATGAATTTTGTATTCATGATCTAGATCCCAGCATATAGGATCTAGAAAATTTGGATCATTTAACATGAGGATCCTAATTAAGGATAATTACATTCCTATATTAAAAATTATGTATTTAAAACATGGCTTAAGTTATACCAGCAAAGAAGACCTGTGCTAAGCCTGGGCAAAAAAATATATATATCGCTTTCTTCATCTATCACTTTTTTAACAATACAAAACTCATATAACCATGAGATCCATTTTTCTACTTCATAGGTAATACCTTAATCATGTGTATGCCACTACTACTTCAAAATAACAATGAACCTAATACAAGTTAATAGTAATTAATAGAATATTTTTTGGTCTTGAAACACTAATCAATAGAAGAAATTATAATACCAATAAAAATAGACTTGCAATTTGTTAAAAAAATATTCCTATTACCTGGTATGACCATAAATCATGAACATGTTTTTTTTAAAAAAAGAATAAAGTAAACAACTTTAATGGAGAGAATCACAAAAATCATAACAAATTAACAATTGTACATCTCTTCAAAACAATATCTAAGAAATTAAGTGAAACAATGAACAAATCAAACTCATGCTCGAAGCCGTGCAAACAGTTATTATTCTAATGAAGATCCCTCCATCCCTGCAAGATAAAAATCACAATAGCCTCAAAACCCTAGCATCAATCACTTAAAATCATGTAAAAAAAAAAAAAAAAAAAAAGAAGATGATGATGATGATGAGGAGGAGGAGGAAGAGGAATTAGAGAGAGAGAGAGAGAAAGAGAGAGAGCGCAAAGAAGATTCAAGAAAAAGATGAAAAAAAAATTATCTTGCCAGTGCTAGTGCTAAAGAGCTTCCTAACAGTGATCAGGGTTGATATTATAGAATACAGCAAGCCAAGCTTTAGAGACAAAGATAGAGGGCAGCCTTGCAGCAGGGCCGTGGATTGGTTATAGATCGATCGAAAGAGTTGTTAGAAGCTATGCATTTACTAATTATTATAAGAAATCGAAGATAAAGGATTTTTGTACGTTAGTTTCACAAATAAGAATGAGGCAGAAAATAAATTAACAAAAGTTAAAGGACACTATGAGAAAAGAATTAGAGTAGTAATAAGCAATTACTTACAGATGAAATGAGAAAAAACAAATCAATAGCGCATAATAAAAGGAGTTTAAATTTTCAATGGATGCTTTTAAGACTAAAGGAATATTGGAGAGTTATTGTAAAAGTTATGAAATGGTCAAAAAAATCATAACGTCAAAATCAATTAAAAATTGGTAGCTATAATTATCAATTGGATTCAACCAACTTAATATATTATAATAACATATTCAATTCCCAAAGATGTGGAGGTCCATATCCAACCCGCAATTAAACGGAGGTCACACTCACTCGTAGCAGCTAAGCCAAAGAAACAATGTGAAAGCATAATAGGCCATGTTAAATGTCCCTGGTTCTGGAAGCAGCAGTGGGGTCTACATTGCATTTGCATCGTGGAAAAGGAAAATTACCCGTATTTCTTTCTCATCATCAATGCTACGTCCAAAGTCAACATTCGTTTTGGAAGCCAAAGTCCACATTCAGTGACACAGACAGCTCCAGAGTCCCGACACATGGCATTCTTCGTTGGATATGAAAAATATTAAGCTTCCTAACTAGCAAAATATGTTAAAGTTGAGCCTTTTAAGAGACCGCCAATGACAAGCCAGAGTCCAACCGGCATCAAAATTTGAATCCCAATCCTCTTAGGTCCCATTTGGCAGACATGCCCATTCATTGAAAATCTAAAACACCTTCCCCCAAGGTGGTTAGTCCTGAAATTTTACTTGATCCATTGACGTGGGTATTTATTTTAAGTTAATTGAAGTTTTAGTTGATGAGTTATCATTATAGAGGGTATTTTTTAAAATTCTAAGGCTTTTGACTCACAGTGATTGTAGATTGACCAATTAAAATCTGCCACGTAACTATAGGAACAGTTGTTTTGGTGTTCCCCAATGACGTCCCAATAAAACTCACACGACCTGTACTCTTTTCCTCTTCCTTTTGTAAGGATAGAACAAGAGTGACCCCCTATTTGGACGCAGTGAACCCCACATTCAACAAGAGAGATTCATTGAATGTAGAAAAAGTCTGTCACTTAATATTGATTGATGGGCATATAGCTTTACAAAAAGACATCATTGAAATCATTGTCGTGGCATTTCAACCACTGCTTTTGGTTAAAAGGAAGTAGGACGAGCAAGTTAAAAGATTCGAGGGCCCCATTCTTTGCACTAGTTAAGGAACCAATGGGATGGCGGCCATATTCAAAGAATGCAATTTTAATACATAGGAATTCCTTATCTCCAGTTATTCCTATAAAAAGGATAACACAAGGAGTAAAGGACTAACCGAGTAGCTGGGGCTGACCTACATGCAGTTTATTGGGGTTGATCGCACCTGTTGGATTGGGTCTACATCCAAAGCAGATGAAAATTTGAATCAACTTGCAAAATCAACATAAGATTTTTGGATAGTTATTCTCAAAAACATGAAAATTATAGTTATGTCTTCAAAATCCAACTATTTATTTGAATCTATACCGATAAAAAGAAAAGTCTAGATCCGCCACCGACCAAGCGCTGAAACATAGAAGTTAAAAACTTGCCTGAGGTATTTGAATTAGTATGGTAATCGTTCGATATTAGGGAATATTGGACGGTAATTTTTTGATATTTCCTGTACTTTTTTAATTGAGCAGTACAAGAAAGTGACATTTATTAAGGGACCCACAGCATGCACTGTGATCACGTGCGCGTGACGTGTGTGAGTGTTTGGAAGCGGCCATTTCTGCTATGTTGTGATTGTAGGTTTTCTAAAGATTCCTTCTTATCTGCTGATTCAGCAAAAGGAAGGGCACCTGTGTCTCATCAAAGGTAGGTCCAAAATCACGGACGAAAAAGCTTGTACGATTTTGACATAGAATTACAGTTTCTGCTTTTTCAAGAAACAGACATAACTTCATTCTTCAACAAAAATACCGACAATGACAAAACCCATTCCAGCAACATCAGATTAATCAGATAATGGAAAAAGGTAGTGGGCCTCATCAAATGATACTGCCAATATATGCACACGCTTTTGGACGTGGGCCCCATTGGAACGGAACCAACGCTCTGAAATTACCTCCAAGCAAATCGGACGAGCTACATCGCTTGATATGTTTTCTGCCCATGGAGTTAGGATAGTCATCGACGTGGGGCCCACCCCAATCAATCCAGAAAGTGGAAGATGATCACGCCCCAGATCGGTGTAAGAGATGAGCTAAAGAAAATAAACGAACTTCAATCAAGTTCTATAAGATAAGCTCTTCCATACACAAACAAATAGATGCACCAACAACAACAACAAGAGAGAGAGAGAGAGAGAGAGAGAGAGAGAGAGAGAGAGAGAGAGCGAGCACATATAGTAAGTAATACATCCATAATTTATTTATGTAAGTTAAAAGTGCAGACACTAGACAGTAGTAGAGTGTGTGATTGAAGATGATGAGGGAGGTGGAGTAGGATCTGGATCTGGCATCACTTGCACAGCACCAACACATGAGTCCTCGCAGAAAGATCCAACGGCTTGGGCTATTAATTCGAGCATCAGCTTCTTCACCTGCCCCCTCTTGGGTGGGATCATGACCGTCCTTCGCTCCTGGCCCACTCGCTGACTTGCCTGCATCCCAAACTCCCCCACAGTTGCCACTCTCTCTCTCTCTCTCTCTCTCTCTCTCTCTCTCTCTCTCTCTCTCTCTCTCTCTCTCTCTCTCTCTCTCTCTCTCTCTCTCTGCAACTCAGAGTGGAAGATCTTGATGAGAAATCTCTCTCTCTCTCTCTCTCTCTCTATGTGCATATATATAATGTAGAGGGTGACGAGGGAAGTCCAAGTGAGCTTTTGAAAGAAAGGGGTGTATGAGGAAAGACGAAACTTGTGGCCCCAGGAAGTGGTTTGTGCACTTTGCCAAGAAAATTTTCTTATAATTCAAAATAAACCCCTTCATTTTATTCTCTAAAGAACTCCCTTCAATCAGCACAAGATGATTATAAGAAAATCTACCATCCTTCGAAACTGTTGTAAGCACTTTTTTGTGTTTTTTAATGAATACATGCTAACCCAATGTTGGTTTAAAAATTTTAAAAAGTTATATGGCTCTTTTAGGATTATGAGGTCTGAGGAGAATCAGAACTAGTAAATTTAATTTGCCCACGTGACCTTATGTGTATAATGAGCATATGTGATGCCCAAGCCAATTAAGTAAGAGAACCAAAAAATGCCAATGTCACCAGTACTGTTGTCTACACCCATAATACAAGTTTCCAAAAATCAAGGTCAATATCTACTTACCTAAGGCCCAAACCAACATTCTAAAGAGGCCTGATATTGAATGCTCAGTCAGAAGGTGTTTAGAATTATATTGGGAGTCGATGTTATTACTATTTTGAAAGAGCTTTTTGGATATTTTTAACACCCAATAAACTTATTTTTGGATTTTCAGATGAAAATAAGTTTGTTGAATGTTAAAAAAGAAATACCCACTATGCTGAATTTTATAAATTACAAAAAAAAAAAAAAACCACTTGTACAGCCTAAATGCTGAAAAAACATCGAATAAATTTGATTTTTTATAAATAATCAGACTTTCAACTATAGATATTTTACAGGGCCATTGGACTTATATTAGTGCCACATGTCCTATTTATTCTTTCCCCGGTATGATCTCACTCTGATGCAATATTTTACAAGTGAAATTCATCAATTCTGCAGCCTTTTTTGAAGAGACCAAAGCTGTTATTTCCCAAACTCTTAAATCCTATCCGTTCAAGTTAACCATGTGCTGGATTCTCATTGAAGTAAGCCTTCAAGGTTCTGGATTCTTCTGGAAGCACCTAGACTGGCACATCAAATAATCAATTAAACTTAATGTGACTGTGAGATTAGTCGTGGGAGAAAGATGAAGGATTGTAAAAGGATTCAAGCCCAATGACCAAAAAAAAAAACAGAGAAATAGTATCCACAACAGTATTCATTTGTCTGTTTAATACATGGTGCCAATTCTAAATGTTTTTAAACAAATAGAAATCACAAATATCACAAAACTGGTATTTATTACTACAAATTTGACCAATTAAATACTATCAAAATAAAGAGTATTCTCTGTGTGGTTAATCTTTTGAGAAACAACTTCATAATTTAAAACATAAATGACTAATCATCATCATCATTATCATTTTTATCATCAAAAGTCTCAGCCAAAGCACATAATTATTAGTATCTAATTTAAATAAAAGAAATTATCAAAACTGCTAAACTGCAAAGTAATTATTATGTATAAACAAATATTATTCTTTGGTCATTGATTTTCATGTTTACTTCTTATTGAAATTCTTTTTATGTTCAATATATTATTTTAAAAACAAAATTAAGTTGCTCACTCTCTATGTTGACTGCCCAAGTTGCCAACCCTCCCGTTGAAGGAATGTGCCTCATCTCCTGCATCGACCATCCCTTTGAAGGGATCCCAATAAAGGCTGGCACCATGCTGCCTGCTCTAGGAAGGGGATGGAATCACCAGAACCTGGGAGGCACAGGGAGATCTTGCATCAAAATTGTCTTGTATGCGAGAAGGTGAAAAGTATGGGACCCCAGATTGTGATGACATGAGGATATATTTTGTGACTATGAAGAAGCCTGCATAAGATTGGATTTAATCAGTTTCTGCACTCTCTAATTACCATTAACTTAGCTTACATGTACTTGGTCATATAGCAAAAATTAAAGCTGTTGTCTAAGAGATAATTATGTTCAAACTCATGAAAACTCATTTATGCATGAACAAGGTTTCCTGGAGTCAGTTTATCAGTAACCTAATGGGCCCTTGAGAACAGAGATTTCTAAGCTTTTTCAGGAAAAATGATAATTAGAATTTAGAAAAGAGGACAAAGAAGAACCATAGAGCGGCCTGGACTGTTAGATGGGCTGACAGTTAAGTGCTTGGGCCCTCTTTGTTACCAGCTTTGGGGAAAAAAAAGGTTTCCAAAACAATGCACCTTTCCTTTCTTTTAAATCCCTGTAGTAGTAGTAGTAATGGTTCAATTTTCTGTGCATAGGCCATTTCACCGTGGTAAAAATGAAAGGAAATTTGATGTTTGAGATTCTTGCATCTTTTTACAGAATATGTGGAAACTCACTCTAGATCTTGCTGGTGAAAGCTCTCAAGCTAACTGAAAATGATCAAGGATCTTCTACAGCCTTAAAATACATGCCAGCGGATCTTCTACGGTCTTAAAATATATACCAGCCCATCTTTCCTTTTATTTTTTTAAATTTTTACAGAAGATAAATGGCGTGCGAATGAGCCCGATGGCCCCTCAGTGTACAAGGAGAATTTGTATAATTAAACATATACCAAAAATAAAATCATATACACAATGCTATCCATCAAAGGTTTACATGGACAGTCAAAGTAGAACATTATCCCTTGATGGTATTAGATCAATTGCATAGAAACATCCGTTGAATATGATTTTTGGTACATGACTAATCAATGAGCATTTTAGCTATAGATCCATTAATCTAAAAAGGAGAATCTTCATACACATCCGTCCCTTATCATTTTTTTTGTGAGAATTCTAGGTGGGGCTTATCTATCACTCAATCCAAACCTTACAACACACATAGGACCCGATGATAGCAACTCGCCCCAAGTTTTGGTCGGATCCAAATTTATTCGACCGTTAGATCGATTGTACACCAATCTGAATGGAATGAATTTGTGAGCCATGGATAAAGGGGTTAGGGATATGTGATTGGGGTCAAATTTGATATGTAGGGTGCTTTCACATAGATCTTTTCAACCCCCCCAATCTCATCCCTCGGTGGGATCCATAGTGGGTCCCACAAAAGAGTGTACACGAAAAGTCTATGAGGGACGTATGCACAGAAAAAGGCCCCATCTAAAACTATATATCACCTGTCCCCTATCTATAAAAAAAATTATAAATGACAAAAAAGAAACAAAAAAAGACCCTGTCAAGCATCAATTCCACCACCTAGTGTCAGTATACAAAAAAAGAAGATAGAAGTATCAAATATTGAATCAGAACTACTCAAAATGTCCTCGCACACCATTTGCAATGGTAACTAGAAATCCGGATCTGCCAACTACCTGCTGACCATAATCCGTGAGATACTTTGAAAGGCACTCAAGATTCCAAGAGAAAAGGTTGCCCAACTAGATAATGGCTTGGATCCAATTGTACGAACCTTTTATTGACTCATTCTACCAAGAGACTTGTTCCATTGTATTTGTCCCTCATATATTGGGTCTTATCTTAATAGTTGTAACAGTCCCAGAGATCAAGGGCAGATAGTTGTATCAACATTATTTAAATAGGTTTTTCCATCTTACAATATACACTATATACACATTATTTAAATAGGTTCTCCCATCTTACAATATACACTTGACACACATTATTTAAAATGGTATCAGAACACTGCAACATCTCTCCTTTTTTTTTAACACCATATTGCTGCTGCTTTCATCACTATCATCTACACTGTCTGTTTGCAGTGGTACCAACTGTTATGCCCTGCTGCCATATAATTCCAACTCTATTTAGGTTCTGCCATATAACTCCAACTCTGTTCAAGTTCCTTCTATGTTGTGTTGACACTTTTACATCCGGCACCATCCTTTGATTATTTATTTTCTATGGCTGCAAACAAAGAGAATGATGATGCATCTTCCAACTCACCCTCTGAAAATGAAAACAGCCCACTTTACATTCATTACTCAGATAGCCCCACAGTTGTTCTCGTTTCTCCGCCTATTACTAGAGATAACTATAGCACTTGCATGTTAGTGCCTATTATGATGCTGATTGGGCTAGTTGTTCGACCACGTGCTGCTCCACCACTAGTTATTGTACCTTACTTGGCTTGAGCCCCCTCTATTGGTGCACTAAGAAACAACATACCGTTTTTTACTCCTCTACAGAAGCAAAATACAGGGCTATGCTCAAACATCTTGTGAACTACAATGGTTCAATTATCTTCTTTGTGATCTTGGCATTTCACATCCCCAACCAATGACACTACACTGTGATAACCAAGCTATGTTTCATGAAAGGACAAAACACATAGAGATAGATTGTCATTTTATTTGTGAGAAACTAGAATTTGAACTTCTTCATATAGCTTACATCCATTCAACACAGCAATTGACCGAATAATTTCATAATTTAATTCGCAAGTTGGGCATTTGTGATCCCCACGCTCCAACTTGAGGGGGAGTATTGACTCATTCTACCGAGAGACTTGTTCCATTGAGTTTGTTCCTCATATTTTGGTTCTTATCTTACTAGTTGTAACAGTCCCTAAGATCAAGGGCAAATAGTTGTGTCAACATTATTTAAATGGGTTCTCCCATCTAACAATATACACTGACACACATTATTTAAAACCTTTTACCAACCTCAATAGTCCACACTTAGATGCACTTGATTGTGTTCCCATCTGGGGCAGAGTAGTTACAACAAAATTATAGGCATAAAGTGGACAATAGAAATGAATAACTTCAAGAAAGCAAAACAAAATCACCATGGATTTCAGAAACAACAATCAATTTTAAAATTAAAATGCTATGACATCCTCTACCTCCCGCTGGCTCATTTAGCATCCGAGTTCAACTTCTCAGCAGCGCTCAGAAGCCTATCAACTAGTCGTGTTGCAAACCTGAAGGTTTTTGTGAGGGAGATCCTCTAGAATGGATTAATGCCAATCAATCTGGTTTTTGTGGGGGAGATCCTCTAGAATGGATTAATGCCAATCAATCTAAATAATATGTGTGCAAACAATCAACCATGCAGCGGAAATAAAAAATCAAACCACAAGCACACACCACGAGAAGACACAGATTTTACGTGGAAAACCCAACCTGGGAAAAAACCACGGTTAAGAATCAAGCACTATGAATCATACTACAATTATAAGAGAATATTCACAACCCTTATCCAGTTACTCCTCAACCTAAGGACTTTGTGATTCCCTTGCACAGCTTCCTGCTGCAACGACCCCCTGTCGTTCTCTGTGACAGATCCAATCACCTAAATGCATTCTAGATGTAGCACTTGACACCCCACAGCAATCTTCTACACTCAGAGAAGTAGAAGACAAGAAACTCTAGAGTAGAACTTCAGCCCTTCAACTCTCAAAAAAACTCTAGAGGAGATGATTTCTAAAATATATTCTCCATTCAGAACTATGAGATCTCTATCTTAGGGTTGAGAGAAAACCCCTTTTTATAGCCTCTTATTCGTGCCTCACAAGTATAATACGATCAGGAAAGGAGTTGGCATCAAACAGGTAAGTTTCCCTTTAATTCGGGTTGAAAAATTGCAAGTCAGCACACTTTCTGCACTTGCCCGATTGGTCTGATAAATTGCCCGACCGGTCGGATTAAGGTTCTGCCCAGGTGAAAATTTTAATATTTTCCTGCAGACTTCTGGAGGCCATAACTTTCTCGTTTCAGCTTCGATTGAGGTTACCTTGGGCTCTACAGATTCCTCTCGAAAAGAGCTTTTCAACGGTAGGTCGCATGCCTATATTTGATACTTGATTTGTGAGATATGACCTTTTTAATCCATGTTGTCCGTAGAAAACTACTTCAATTTGTTGCTTTTTCTTCTATTTCTTCACTTCAGTGCATCCGGCGACTCAAACCATTATCCATACTAAAAAATATGTAAAATACAATACTAATGGACTCAAGTTTTGTCCAACCCATGAATTTGCCAAGACAAAAATACTTACAAAACCCATTCACATTGCTTGATATATTCTTTATCCGTCTATAAATAAACACTTCAATCATGGAGGACATGCAATACCAATTGCTCCTTAGTATGGTAGGAAAAGGAGGGACCATATATACACTAGATGTGGTAAGCCTCATTGCAACCTTTACACTGGACAATTGTGTCAGTTTCCTTGTTGATAAAGTAAGCCCTGTAAAGACACGAGGGGCAGAACCAGCGTTCATCAAAGCACTTGATCAGCTTATATGACAAGCATCTTCGGCAAAAATACTCACACGAGCAGCTCTTGTGCTGGCCTGCAATAAATCTCTCGTCCTCCTCTTCCCCAATTTTGCACGGCTTGCACAAGCTGAACTTAAGATCTGTTGTGACTCTTGCATCCTACCATCTTCCACACAAGAGTTTAAGGCTTCTTTGGAGTCATCAAATATGCTCATTGTCTCCATATGAATTTTAGCATCGAAAGCTCAGCTCCCGACGGCTTTCAACTTTTTATATACAACACAATTTGATGCAGGATCTCCCTGTGGCTCTAGGTAGAATCAGGTTCTGGTCATTCCTTCCTGCTCGTAAAGCAGGTAGCACAGTACCAGCTTCTACTGGCAATTCCTTTAACAGAAGGGTCAACGAAAGACATGGGAGTACATTACTAAACACCTACCACAGGTGAGATGGCGTTTGCCATCCGCTTCAGCATCGCAGATCACTCCAATAGTACACAATCACTCCAATGGTACACAAATTGTCACTAAATTTATAGTTATTCCACTAGCCAAAATAGAACAATTCCAAATAAGGGATGTTCTTGGTTGGTCAATGTTTTGCGCGTATGTGCATAAGCAACCAAGATCAACAATCAACCACACAAGAAGACAAGCGATTTACGTGGTTTGACAAAGATACATACGTCCATGGGAAACCAATTTTCACTAGGTTCTCCTCCAATCTTTGAAACCACAGCCTTGGAATCTCAGCCTCTTGTCTAGGGTTATAGATTACATCATATATAATTATTACTTCCCCATTCTCTAAGAACTCTATCTTAGAAAAAGTAAAGTCCTAATATATCAAGAAACTACTGTTTAATCAAACAGGAAATTCCTAATATCATTAGGAAAACTGTAAGGTTGCGAATCCCGCTAATCCTAATCTACGTTAATTAATCGCATTCTATGTTAATTAAAACTCGTTAAGCTTAATCTAGTGGGATTGGGTCTTGGACAGGGAGTTAAGCATAGTTTGGACTTTACGACAGTGGTTGAGGACCTTTTTGTAAATTGACCTTGCATCTTATGGGCACCCCATCAATCCCTCCTTGTGTAATTTTTTGAGTAGATCATCTTTCGTGTTGGGCTTGATTTGGTCCGAACTCATTCTAGGCCAAATGAGGTCCATTTGGCTTAAAATAAGATTTAATGGAAAAATGTGAACTTGCATGCAACTGCAGGAAAATTTATGTTTAAAAGAGGGGAACTCAGTGTTCCTTCCTCTTTTCCTCCTTTTGTTTGGCTGCTGGAGCTGTTCTTTCTTCCTTTCTTCCTCAATCTTCACCTGCAATTCAAGATCTAGGGAACTACTAGGCTGGGGGAGGTCTTGCATGTAAGGGTGGAAATTCTTCTTCTTCCTCTTCTCCTTCTTTCAGCACTTTTCTCCTAGAGTGTTCTCTTCTTCAAGCTACAACTCACTAAGGTGAGGGCTTTTGTTTCTTTCCATATATTAAGGTTTGTTACAGTCAAGAAGACTCAAATCTATGACATGCATGTGAATCTAAACCTCATTCTTCATTGTATATTTCATTGTAGAGACCCATTGCAATTTAGAGATTTTTCCCTGAGCACACAACGAGAAAGAGTTTGAGAGGGTTAACCCTGTTAAGAGGCAAGTATTTGAGTTGTATGTGCTGCATGCATGATTAAGTTATTGACTGTTGAGTTAGCACCTTGCATTTTTCAATTTCAGCCTTTTCATTGTTTTAATTGATACAAATGTGGTATGATTTGAGTTAGGATGTAAACATGGAATAGGAAGGTGTGTGGGTGTTGAACTCCGTCAGTTACATTATAATCAAGTCATAGAAACTCCCCGCAATGCAGGTTCTGTACCAAATTGTATTAAAACTGAGCTACAGAACTGACTTCAGGTTTTCTGAAGCGTATGGCGAAGACATGGCTAAGCCGTACATGTTTACGGCTCAAAGTCCCAAGAGCAACAAAACTGGCTTTTGTACTGCAGCTTACTCACGGCTGCACCGTGAAATGGACTACGGCTAAGCCGTATCCAGCTCGTGCCCAAGCCGTAAGCTTTCTTACGGTGGACTTTCCAGAGAGCTTGAAAACACATTCCCTTCTACGGCTTGCACACGGCTACACCGTGAAATGCCTTACGGCTGAGCCGTAACCTCACCGTAACCTTGCCGTAGGCTTAACTCAGCTAACCCGTAGGCCAATATTCGGTTAAGCCGTAATGCCTCTAAAATTTAAAAAGGACCATGAACCACTCAGTTAAGCCGTAGCATTATACACGGCTAAGCAGTAAGAACCCAGTGAATGTAAGATATTAGGAACCCTCAATGAGTTGTAGGGCCTTAGTGTTAACACTTCCCATACCACCACACTGGCCCAATGGTAACCTTATGTTGGAGAGAATGAACGAATCCGGGTGATCTCCCAATGACAAGTCATGGATGTTGGCATAAGAAGGGGTGTCCAGTCTGCATATGAGGTGATACCTAAATGTGGTGACACAACGACACCAGACATTTTATGAGTACATCGTGTTGAATATCCTTGGGGATCGTGGGTTACATAATATAGGGTGAATAATGATTCTGGGATACTTAGTCCGAATGCATTCATCTTGCTAAAATACACTGCTTTCAACATTTCATTATCGGCTTCACTTCCTCTAGTAAACCCTAAGGCAATTCAGACCTGAGCTTCTAATGAGTGCGTGTCTGACAAGCCAGAGCTTCTACTGAGTGTGTGCTTGTTAGCCAAGGGTGTCGCCGAGGTCCGGGCCCTTGTAGCCCATATGCATCTGCCTCGCGTAATTGTCTGTTTGCCTTCCTGATTAACTATTCCTTATATATGTTATGACTAGTTTGATTGAATCCGAGTCGGCACCACTTAGCTTGTGACCTTTGGGTATACGTATATCCCTACTGCAGTAGTTTATGGAGGAGTTGTCGACGCTCCTTGGGAAGCTAGCTTGATCCCCTAGCGACCCATATGTACGCTCCCTTTTTAGGAGAATAGAGCATCTTGGTTACCCCTTTGTATGTACGACGTTTAAATTGCAATTTCCTCATTCATTGCCACTCATGCACTATATGTATAGTAATTTATCATTACTCTCTTTAATCAGTGTATACTGTTAAGTCCCTTAATATATATATTATGTTATACTTGTTTCATATACCTCAGTACTTGCTTAACCATCGTGTTAACAGTGTTACCTTTGGTATTGCATGTACAGAACCCGGTCCCAACTCAGGTGTTGACGCGCCTCGGGAGAGTGCCCCAACGGTACCTCGGGGTATAGATGAATGGAAAGATGGCAACGTCTTTTATTAGTCATCCTACGGAGTGCGTCAATCTAGGAGGTGTTACAGTCACATTCTGGTCTTCCAATGGGGAAAGCGCTTATCAGACTTTTGTATCTAACTTATTAAGTAGTAGTTGGGTTGCATAAAACGTAATTAAACGATTTTAACACTAATATGTATATATATATTATATATATCTATCTAAGCATTAAAAAGGGTATGTTTTCTTATTACTCTTGATCCTTACAGAGTATTTTGCAGGACTCCGTTTACGATGAGTTATATTCCTACAGGTGTTGGTATTCCTCACACGTTCCTGTGGAATCTCCCTTGTAAGAATTCATGCCTAATCCTTCATGGCACGGACTTCTACGGGATTACGTATCCACGCCCTGGGGGCCCACTCAAATCCCCAAATTCCCGAGATCGGGGCATGATAGAAACTATCATAGATACTTAACCCACTTGATCTAAACCCACATGGCCAACAATCTCCCCCTCCAGACATAGGGAAGATGCCCTGAATCCCTTATT
This sequence comes from Sextonia rubra, assembly GCA_037013555.1. Lineage (NCBI taxonomy): Eukaryota > Viridiplantae > Streptophyta > Magnoliopsida > Laurales > Lauraceae > Sextonia > Sextonia rubra. The sequence continues at coordinate 54,355,705 of JASUAD010000013.1, read as the reverse complement.
AGGAGTTCAGCCCTACCAACTCTGAATACAGATCCAGCTTTTCCTTAGACACAACCTTTATCATCATGTCCGAGGGATTCTTGTTCGAGTGAATCTTTTCCAGCTTCATGAAGTTCTTCTCGATCATCTCACAAATCCAATGGTACTTGATATCAACGTGCTTCATGCGACCATGATATGTAGCATTCTCACTGAAATCCATAGCACTCTGATTATCACAGTAAACTACATATTCTTCTTGCTTCAAACCTAGTTCTTGAATGCATCTCTTCAACCAGAGCATCTATCTCCCTGCTTCATTAGCAGCTATGTATTCCGCTTCAGTTGTAAACTGTGCTGTACACTTCTGCAACTTCGATTGCCAGAAGATAGCTCCCCTTACAAAACTAAACAAATGACCAGAAGTCGACAACCGACGATTAAGATCGCCTACAAAATCAGCATCAGTATAACCTTCAACCACTGGTTTTGAGCCTCCGAAACACAAGCACACCTTAAAAGTACCTCTCAAATATCTAAAAATCCACTTCACTGTTTCCCAATGTCCTTTTCCAGGGTTAGAGAGAAATCTACTTACTAAACTCACAGCATGAGCAATGTCTGGCCGTGTACAAACCATGGCATACATGAGACTCCCTACAGCAGAGGAGTAAGGAACACATGCCATCCGTTCTTTTTCATCATCTGTAGTAGGACACAAGCGCTTGCTAAGTTTGAAGTGACTGGCTAGAGGCATGCTAACTAGCTTAGCATTTTTCATGTTAAACCGCTCGAGTACTCGTTCAGCATATTTCTCCTGTGACAACCACAACTACTTGGAACTCCTGTCACGACGTATTTGCATGCCCAATATCGTTCGTGCGGGACTCAAGTCTTTCATGTCAAACGACTTTGACATCTCCTCTTTTAACTTGCCAATTAACTTGCTATCCTGTCCAACTATCAGCATATCATTTACATATAAAAGAAAGATAATGAACCTGCCATCGATAAATCGACGAACATAGACACAATAATCTGCAGCTGTCCTCCGGTACCCATGACTTAGCATGAATGAATCAAACTTCTTGTACCATGTCTCGGTGCTTGCTTCAGCCTGTAGAGACTCTTCTGCAACTTGCAAACCATCTGTTCTTTTCCTTCTATCGCAAACCCATCTGGTTGAGTCATGTAGATCTTTTCTTTCAAGTCACCGTGAAGAAAGGCGGTCTTCACGTCCATTTGTTCAAGCCCAAGGTCTATGCTGGCGGCTAGACCCAAGATGAGTCTGACAGAAGTCATTTTCACAACAGAAGAGAAAACATCACTGAAGTCGATACCCTTTGTCTATGCAAAGCCTTTTACCACTAACCATGCTTTGTGCTTCACCAGTTTTCCATTCTCATCCTTTTTCAGCTTAAACACCCATTTGTTTTTCAGAACATTCTTATCTTTAGGAAGTTGCACCAGCTCATATGTCTTGTTCTTCTTCAAAGAACTCATCTCATTCTACATAGCCTTCATCCACTCATCTTTATCAGCATGAGTCATTGCTTCTCAGAAGCTCTCTGGCTCCCCTTCATTAGTAAGCAACACATATTCGGATGCAGGATACCTAGTTGATGGTTGACGCTCTCGGGTAGACCTCCTAACTTGAGGTTCCGTGGTTTCAATCGGAGGAGACTATTGCTCCCCCTACTCAACACCCTCATCATCTAGCAACCCATGTGCCTCATCACGATCTGAATCGTTTTACCTTCTCCACCTGTAGTCTGCACCGGAGAAGGAGTCGGTGTGAGATCAACCACTCCATCAACTTTCTCAGAAGACTTTTCAATCTTCTCAACATCTCCAAAGAATTGGTCTTCATGGAAAACCACATCCCTACTTCTGATAAGTTTCTTCTTCGTTGGATCCCATAACCTTTAGCAAAACTCATCTCCACCATAGCCAAGAAAGATGCAACTCACTGCCTTATCGTCCAACTTGAAACGCTGCTCCTTTGGTACATGTACAAACGCTTTACACCCAAACACCTTCAAGTGTGAATAAAAAACATTTTTACATGTCCATCTTCTCTCTGGAAGATCATAATTCAAAGGAACTGAGAAAGATCTGTTAATCAGATAAACGGCAGTCAGAACAGCTTCACCCCAGAATGACTTAGGCAATCGTGCTAATCTTATCATGCATCTCATCTTCTCAAGAATAGTGTGGTTCATTCTCTCTGCCACACCATTGTGCTATGGAGTATCGAGAACTGTCTTTTCATGTCGAATGCCATGCTTCAAGCAATAGCTTCTGAACTGGTTGGATGTATACTCTCCCCCATTATCTGTGCGAAGACACTTCAAGAGTTTACCTATTTCTCTTTCAACCTTAACATGAAACTACTGAAACAACTGGAACACTTGATCCTTTGATTTCAATGGATAAACCCAGACTTTCCTGGATGCATCATCGATGAACGTGACAAAGAACTTATTGCCACCTAATGATTCTGCCTCTATGGGACCACAAACATCAGAATATACCAAATTCAACACATTTGATTTTAATTTTGATGTCGAAGAGAAAGCAACTTATGTTGTTTACCATACAAACAATAATCACAAGGGTTAAAGGATGTACCTTTGGAGTAAGGAATTATATCCTTCTTTACCAACATCTGCAGTCCATTCTTACTCATATAACCAAGCCTCTTATGCCACAGATTCAGAGAGGAATTGTCTTGAACTGCATTCAACACATCTGTGCACTGCTTTACTTGTGTTTTATAAAGAGTATTATCTGCTGTTCCTCTCACAATAACAAGAGACCATTTAGTGAGCTTCCATCTGCCATTTCCAAAGTAATTCTCATAACCTGCACGGTCCAATACAGTCCCAGAAATCAGATTCAACCGCAGATCAGGAACATGTCGCACATCTTTCAGCGTCATTGTGCAACCAACATCAGTTTCAATGCAGACATCACCGAAACCAACAATATATGAATGACTCGTGTTGCCCATCTTCACAGTACCAAAGTCACCTGCTTTGTACATCGTGAACATCTCCCTGCAAGGAGTAGCATGGTAGGATGCTGCTGTGTCAATAACCCACTCAACCTGATCATCTGCAATACTCAAACACTTATCATTATCGCCGGCGAGCACCACTACTTCATGTTCCAAAGTAGCTGTAGTGTTATCACTGTCATTCTTCTTCTCATTGTTGGATCCTTTCTGTTCCTTCATGGCAAAACAATTTTTCCTGACGTGTCCCATCTTGCTCAAGAAAAAGCATTTTATAGACTTTTTCTTGCTCTGTGATTCACTATTAGACTTGGCCTGTGATTCACCTTTAGACTTGCCACGACTCCCCTTTGGACCTCTACTCTTACTCCTCCCCCTGTTCTCAGTAACAAAGGTCTGTGCATTATCTGTCCCTATAGATTTCCTTCTAGTTTCTTCATTTGGTAGACTACTGATAACCTGACTCATAGATAACACACCATCTGGAGTAGAGTTGCTCAAAGAAACAACCAATGTCTCCCATGAATCTGGCAAAGAACTCAAAAACAACAAAGCTTGCATCTCATCATCAAGGATCATCTTCATAGTGGTTAACTGATTTACCACACTTTGGAACGCATTAATGTGATCTTCGATGTGACCACCATCCTTGAATTTCATGTTTACAAGCTTTCTGATCAAGAAGGTTTTGTTCACTGTGGTCTTTTCATCATACATTGCTTCTAGCTTTTTCCAAAGGGTATTCGCATTGATTTCATTAGACACGTGGTGAAATATACTGTTATCAACCCACTGTCTGATGTGACCAATCATTTTTCTATGCAGCTTGTTCCATTCAGCATCCTGCATATCTTTTGGTCGGCCATTATCCCCCTCAACAGATCATGGAGGTCTTTACAATAGAGAATATCCTCAATCTTCGGTTTCCAGATCAACCAATTGGAATAGTTGAGTTTAACCATGGTAGTGTTGATAGTATTGTTCTCCATCTTAATCAAATTAAGTAACAGGAAAAAACAAATAACTAACACTGACCTGAACTCCTGACCAAGCTGTAGATCTCGTCAACACGAGCACGCTGGAAGAAACGGATCTGAAATCCGACTCCATATGGCTCCGATATCACAAAAACAGTTTTTTGTGCTTTCGATTTGGTCAAACTCCTTGTTGACCGTCAAGCAACCAATCTTCTTCCACTAACACGTAGATCTGCTCAAAACGAGTCCATAAGCGCAAACGAATCTCCGATCGGACATCGGATGATCAAGATATCGCAAAAACAAATTTCTACCGTCAATCTAGTCTGGCCATTGACCGTCTGTCCGATGACGTGTGCTGATGTCAACCTGATGACGTCACTCTACTGATGTCGGTGTTGTGGCTGACTGGATGGACCGACTCCGAATGGGTTCAAGTCAACCCGACCTGACCCGAAACTGCACCTCTATGCTTCTGGGCTTTTTCCACGAGTTGGGTCTGACCCAACTTGAAACCTGAACTAACCTTAAACAGCGCTTGGGCTTTCTCCAAGGTGGGTCAGGTCAAACTGACCCGACCCGAAACCCAACTGACCCTAACTTGGGTTGTCTTCAACACGCTGCCTAGGTCTGCAACCCAGTTGCAGACGGTGGCAGACGCTGTCTGCTGCAGCTCCGGTGTAACGGTCTGGCGACCGGTGGCGAGGCGCGGCGACGGCGACGGTGGAGGGCAGTGAACGGCCGACGGCTGTCAACAACCGGTGTGTGCAGTTTTTTTTTTCTTTCTTCCAGTCGTCCTCATCAAATTCCGCAGTCAAGCTTTTCACAGAAAATCCGACACCCTCTTCTCCGATGAAGATCTGCAGCCAATCACCCGAGAACTCCAACACTCTGTCTTTTTCCTTGATCGTGCAAGAAACCGATCTCTGTTTCTGTAACAGAGGACCGATTTTCTCCCGTGGCCCGACAGAGATCAACATAGCTGATCTCTTCTTCACGTTGATCTTCCATGCACAACGTCGACTCTCTGATACCACTTGTTGTGCGCGTGTGTGCAAAGCAATCAAGATCAACAATCACCACACAAGAAGACACCAAGATCAACAATCACCACACAAGAAGACAAGTGATTTACGTGGTTCGGCAAAGATGCCTACGTAAACAGAAAACCAATTTCCACTAGGTTCTCCTCCAATCTGTGAAACCACAGTCTTGGAAATTCAACCTCTCTCTTAGCCTCTCTCCAGGGTTACAGATTACATCATATATATAATCATTACATCCTTATCCCCCAAGAACTCTATCTCAGAAAAAAGGAAAATCCTAACATATTAGAAAACTGCTGTTTAACCAAATAGAAAATTTCTAATATCATTAAAAAAATCACCATAGATACTAAATCCAATTATGATCTGGACCCACATGGCCAACACAACTTTCTCTAGATACCACTCTACAGAGTCGAAGGAATTTGTGTACTCTCTGGTACACTGTAGCCTGTAGTCTGTCCTGAGATCGCTGTGGCTGTGAGATGGAGAAACTTAAGTAATAGGGTATATGTCAATGATTACGAGTAACGTGTGGGTCCAATCCGCCTCCATACAGACAGTATTCGTACGAGAGGTAAGTTTTGGGATGACCTAAGCAGATGACAAAAGGTTGATGCAATGCATTTGGCGACCAAGTCAATAGACCGTATTACGTACGTTTCATGACATCACCCAATACAGCCGTTTCAATTAATAGTGTGGGGCCCTTTCTACCAAAAAAACAAAAAAAGTGTTGCTCACCTGCAAGGCCTAAAGACCAAATGGAACAAAAACTGACTGTGTAAACTGGATTCACATTCGGATCCACTTGGTGCCTCTTTTCTCCCATAAGCTTCCTTTGAATGGCATAGGTGGCCACCTATATTATTGATATTACAAGCTGTTCAAAAGGAATGACACTCCTTTCGGTGGGCATTAAATTCAGTTTTACTTTAATAGGTGTAAGCCCGACAATAAAATTGAGCAAATGATGTTAGACATAAGTATTGATCTTTATGATTACATGTCTAATAACAATTGATTAGCATAATCTTATGTGTTATTTACATTTTTGTCCATCTCATTTTCAATGTTATTGTGTTCAATATAGGGTGAGACCAATATTTGTTAAAGTAAAAGTTAAGAATATGTTAAGGAGATGGCATCCATTCTGAAGAGGCCGAATTATCAATAGGTGCGTTCAACAAGGATCTCCACACATCACTCTTATGGGATGCATGTGGGGAACAGCAAGGGGATCTCCACTCGTTTCACAAAGATGTCTAGGGATCGATCTTTGGGCCCTGAAATTAAAGTGACACTCTATTTAGGACCCATAGCCCAATCTACGAAAAAAGAAATCTCAATACACAATCTATACTGAAAAAAAAGAGCAAAAAAATTCTCAAAATCCCAAGGCTCAATTAGCCCAGTCGGTTGGGGCTGAATTATGAGTTACTTTTACATTGACTTTTCTGGCCCAATGTTAAAGGGCCTGACCTTGCCCAATACATTTAACGCAAACACATGTAAATATTTTGCAAATAGTACATGTATCATGTTTTTTGGTACCAAAGGGGTTGGGATCTATAATAGACCTTAGTCATGGGGAGTTAAAATCCGCACACTTTGGAAGAGAAATATGCTCGGGTATGGAGGATAAAGCATGCACAATTTCTGAAGAGCCAGGTAGGTAAATCTCCAACCCGCAAATAAGCAGAGGTCACACTCACTCGGAGTAGCTTAACCAAAGAAACAAATGTGAAAGCATTATAAGCCATAATTCTGTCAGGGGAATGTTACCCTATTAATAATGTCCTCTGTTCTGAAAGCAAATACGGCTGCCTCTTTGGACTGCGACCACCACTATAGTGACCAAGAAGGGACGTTTTGTGGGCGGATTAATGTGGAGGCAGGAGCCCCTATGTGGGTCCTGTTAGGCTACATCTCATTTGCAACATGGAAAAGGAAGATTACTCTATGTTTTTTCTTCCCATCGTCAATGCCTTGTCCAAAGTCCAGACTCAAATGATACAAAGGGCTACCAACACGTCACTTTTCGTTGGATATGAAAAATGAAGCTTCCTCACTAGTGAATTTGTTGAAGTTAAGCCCTTTTTATGAGCCCCGCCTATGACATGCCTGAGCCCAACCGACGCCGAAATTTGACTCCCAATCCTCTTTGGTCCCATTTCGCAGACATGGCCATCCATTTAAAAATCCAAAACATCTTCCCTGTAAGTGAAAAGTCCTCAAATTATACTTCATCCATAGAGGTGGGCATTCATTTTATATTATTTGAATTGTAATTAATAGGCCCCACTGTGGAGGGGGTTTTCCATCCTAATATAAGAGATCCCTTTATTTGGGAGTCCATGATGCTTTTTTCGGCGGTGATATTAAGTAGACCAATCATGATTTACCACATCACGAAAATATGCATACCATTCATTTAAGCAATGGTGTCTTATCAAGACAACAACTCTCTACAGTGATTATGGTCCACTCATAGGTACCATGCATCACAAGACTCGAGTAATTGGATTCTTTATTTGGTCATGGTAAACCCCACATTGAACAAAAGAGATTCATTGAATTTAGAAAAAAAGGTAACAAGAGAGATTCATTGAATTTAGTAAAAAAAGTATGTCACTTAATATTAATTGATGGGCCCAGCTTGGGAAAGAGATCTTTGAAATCATTGCCGCAGTATCTCAACTACTGCTTTTGGTTACATGGAAGTAGGATGAGGAATTTTAAAGATTCGAGGGCTCCATTCTTTGCACTACCAAGGAACCAATGGGATGACGGATACATTCAAAGATTGCAATTTTAATACAGAGGAATTTCTTATCCCCAGTGGCTCCGATAAAAAGGATTACTTAGGGGGTAAAGGACTATGGACTGGAAGATATAAACTAGAAATCTAGATAGGAGGTATTTGTTGTCCACTAATATTTTCAAATTCTTTATTTCTTTACAAGTATTTCTGAATACCACATGCTTAAAAGGTCTTAAATAATTTTGGAAATTTTAGAATTCCACTTACTTCACCTTTTGCTGGAATTTCTGGATGCTAACTCAAGTACAAATGAGCATCTAAGAATTTCACTATGTCTAGAAATTTTAAAATTCCTCAAACATGAATTATTTGAATTCTAGCAAAAGAATAGGCCCTTAGTATTGTAATGGTTCCATATTAGAGATTATTTGATGATTATTTTTTTATATTCCCTTTCATTTCTTTAATTATAGTTTTTTTTTCTAGAAACGTAGGTGAAATTTGCAGGCTAGGAAGAAAAATGTTGAAAACAAAAAAGATCCAAGGTGTCATCTGCCTTCTACATTTGCAAATGATACATACATCGATGTTATATATCTGCATATGTTATATGTGCAAGTGTTACAAATTGGAAAGACATTGCTATATTTTTCAAAATCATCATTTTCGCATCAGTAAATGAGGATATCCAATGATTTTAAATTTTTTGGGTTTTTCACAAATTTCTCAAAATATATGAAGTTGTACATCTTGAAGTTCATTGTTAATACAAGAATATTGAACAATTTGAATCATGAAATGGCGGCTCACAAAAGCCCAGAAAATTAGATCTATCAATTAAGATATTTTTCACAAATTACTCTAAATATATAATGATTTAAGATAATCAGCTTTAAGGTATTATGGTTAATTATTCAATAAAAAATAGAACAATTTGGATAACAAATGTGGGGCCACAAGAATGAGAAAAGTAAAGGTCTTTGGTAGGCCCCATTTGAGGAAAAACCATTCTTTAGAGCCTATACCCACTTGCGGACCTACATATATTTTTGGGGGTGGTGGCCCCCATCAATGCCTTGAGTGCCTTTTGGCCAATAAGAGAATTGAATTATTTTCACGTCTATGGACGGGTGAAAATGATAGTGTAAATGAGTTCATTTACATAGCCCGTTTATGCACAACATACATAAAGTTGTGCAAACAAACATGGCACATGCATGTTAGGAAAATTTTCTCTGTTGCATGTGCTCGTGCAGGAGCACACATCGAAACATTCACCAAAGATTGGATCCCCGTGAATTTCACTGGATCCCACATGATAAATGGCATTGATGCATAGGTGCATTAGTAAAGATGGTAATGCGTTAAACAGGACCTACCCCAACCCGCTCCTACTACGAGCAAGTTTGCAAGTGGTTTATTTTGTTTCAGAGTATATTTAAATTTTGTAGTCCTATCCCACCCCATCCCACCCCATATGTACAGGGGTGGACCCAAGAAATTCTCTTTGGAAGGGCCTCCATGTAAAAAACATTGAGGCAAGGGACAAATCTCAAAAATACATATGAATTTTTGAAATTTATAGGGACGTTTTAAAATTTTTAAACTTTGAGTGGAGCTTCAACCCCGAAGGTCATGTATGTGGGTTCGCCCCGGCATATGTATAATATATACTCATTACTAAATGTGTTGACTAGAATAATAAGGTGCGGGTGCGATTGGAAATTAATGTCAAGGCATAAAAGAAGAGAATTGAATGTAGTGTCTTTGATCTCTATCAAATTCATTCACACTAACTTGGTAATACGCAAGAGAAAATTGTCCATACATTGAATCATTTACATATGTATAAATGAGCTCAAGAAAATGACCCTAAATTAGAATTTTAGACTCTTACAAGCACGTAAAGATGTTAGGGAATGAAAGATTTATGGTGTCATCGAACTTCTCTAACAGAGCATGAGTTGAACAGTACAAATCAGCAGAAGTACTATGTTGAAGATGTCATATTGGTCTGACGAGATTAGGATAAAAGACTGCACTATGCAGCAATGTAAATTCATATAAAACCATTTCAGCAACATCAAATAAAAGAGAAACAAAAATATGACAAAAATTTCTAAGGAAAATAATCTTAAGAGAACTAATTCTCATCACTTTTTTGTGAGAAGTTTGGGTGGGGTCAATCTATCACCCAATTCAAATTTTGCAATACATAGAAACCCCCTTGATAATCACACATATGAAGTTTCGATTAAATCAGAATTTACTGGACCGTTAGATCAACTGTGCATCAATATTAATTGACTGGATTTGTGGCCACTAATAAAACTGTTAAGGACGTGTGATTGGTGCCAAACTTGATATTTGAGGTGTTTTCATATAGATATTTCCATCCCACGGTTTCATCCCAAATAGGACCCACAAGTAAGCCCCATAAAGAGTTCACACAATAGGTGTGTAAGAACACTTCTCATAGGATTAAAGTCCTTCTTTAAAACAAGAGATGGACTTTTCTAGAAGAGGGAGAAAATTAAAAAATAAAATATAAATACAAAACAATAAGATAGAGGTTTGGAACATAGTTGTAATGGATAAAATTAACAACTAGTAGATAATCAAGAACAAATGAAATTAACTTTGAGTAATATTATTTTGCTGAAGGTTGTTGGCGGGATTAATGATTTGAAATTGGCTTCCAAGTCACTAGAATTGTGCCAGACAGACTTCATAGTCAGATCTTAGTGGTGGAGATGTGCTGCATTCTCATTTCTCAGATTTGAGTTAGCTGTACAATGGAAATTTTGTTAATCTCTATCAAAATTTTAGATTTTTAATTTCGTAAGTACTGAATTAGAGCCTTTCCTCTTCAACAAAGGGCCTACTTGCTGTGGAGTCAAACTCTATGAGTGAAAAAAGAAGAAGGGTCTGAATGTGGTTTGAGATTATGTGAGCTATCAAGCGTATCAAATGATTTTTTTTTTGTCTTTTTTTCAATGCAAGTTTATTGTGATAATTTTTGACGGTAACTAATGGCCACATCAATATCAAACTAATGTGGCTACAAGGCAGTTGTTCAATGGGAAGAAAAGCAATTCTGTAAGAGATTTTCCTTTGAATAAAGCATGGAGTTATGTTGTCTACGCCTGCCCATTTTAAGATTTAGATCCATTCCCCAAGTCTAGATTCTTTGATTAATGGAAACTTAGGAAATCAAGTGATTTTTTCGAGTAACACCCATTTAGGGCATGTTTGTTTCATATGGTATATTTCTATAAGTGATTAAAAATAAAGAATCAAAGTGAATATCAAAAATAATTATTAAATAACCCTTTAGTGGAAATTGAAGTAAGAAAATATAAAAAATGAATACTCAAACAACAACCTATTAATTCAAATTTTAGAAAAGTCAGGTTACAACTACATTGTTACCTTGGATCATTCACTCATTATCTCGTACTCTTTACTTATCAGGTGGAGCTAATTTGACCATAAAATGCTAAAATTCAGTTATATTAATCTATGCAAACAAACAAGATAAGGCCCTTTTGATCAATTCTTTGCATGCACCTGCAGTAGTTTTCAAGTAATATCTTTCAATTTCATCTATTTTGGCTTGCCCTTTTTAAATTGCTTCGGCATACATTTAAACTGTAGTTGGACTTCTAAAAAACAAACTATAACAGGATAAAATTAAATATATATATATATACTTTATACTTATAAATTTAGACCTTAGAGTCTATTTAGATAAATGAGGAGTAGACTAGAGTGAAGTAGATTTTACATGATAAGTGAAGTGGAAGAGAAGTGGGTTGAAGTTAAGGTAGATTAGTTCATTTCTTTTTGTTTTGATGCTTGATATGAAGTGAAATTTAAAAATATTTTGAGGTAGAATTGACTTTTACTTAAGGGAATTAAAGCATTTATGGTTGAAGTTAAATGAAGTATATATGAACTGAAAAGAATACTTTATTTATAGGGCCAAACTTATCGAATCAGGGTAGAGCTAAAATTTTTAGCTGTTTGACCCATTTAACTTAATTCTACTTTATTTTTTACTCATCCAAATACGCCCCTAGGGATATGCTAGGGATTAAAAGCTCTTGCTTTCGTGGTGGGTGCCTTTACATCTCTCCACTTGGCCACTGTACCAAGTATGAAAAAACAAAAAAAAAATTAAAAACTCTAAAGGTAAGCTCCTGTTGGGAAAAGAGAGAGAAACAAGAAGAACAATCAATCCACACAAAAAGACACAGATTTACGTGGTTCACCCGATGTGGGTTACGTCCACGGAGATTCAAACCTATTTCACTATTGTTAGAGATCACCCACAAGAAGAACAATCCTCTTCTCGTGATTACAAGAGCACACAACTCTCCTAGGTTCTTCTCTGCAGAAAACCAACTCTCTCTTTTTTTTTCACACACTCAGAATAACAGAAGCCCTAATTAATAATAACCCTGAGCCGTAACAACCGTCGGATCTGCCCTTACAACAAAGGGTCCAGATTAAACCGACATATTACATAATTACCCTAGATCAGGCTTCACTAACCCATCAATCTCCCACTTGAAGACTGATCACACTAAATGGCGGTAGCAACAACAGAGCACAGGTTCAAATCCCATCACCTTGTCTTCAAACAAGAAGTCCAACTGAAGCTGAGCACAGCTTCAGTTTCTCGATGTTCACCACCTTTGTAAGCATGTCTGCTGGATTCTGACTTGTGGGAATCTTATCCAATTTCAACACCTTTTCTTCTAAAAGCCACCGAATGAAGTGATATCTTATCCGAATGTGTTTGGTTCTTGGATGAAAAGCCGAATTCTTCGCAAGATGAATGGCACTCTGACTATCACTGTACAGCTTGCTGTCCTCTTGCTTCTTACTCAACTCTTCCATTAGCTCCTGTAACCAAATCATTTCCTTGCTAGCTTCTGTAGCGGCGACATACTCTGCTTCTGTAGTAGAAAGTGCAACAACATCCTGTAATTGTGATTTCCAACTGATTGCTGCACTACCCAAGGTGAAGACATATCCAGTAGTACTTCTACTTCTATCAAGATCTCCTGCCAAGTCTGAATCAACATAACCCTCCAGTTTGAGTTTTGGTCCTCCAAAACACAATGCTGCATTAGTAGTTCCTCTCAGATATCTGAGAATCCACTTAACTGCTTCCCAATGTGTTTTTCCAGGGTTACCCATGAATTTGCTTACAACTCCCACTGCATGAGCAATATCAGGTCTTGTGCTAACCATAGCATACATAAAACTGCCAACAGCTGAAGCATTTGGGATCTTTGACATGTCATCTCTCTCCTGTTCTGTCTTAGGAGACAACTCTTTTGAGAGTTTGAAATGGCTTGCAAGTGGAATGCTAACTGGCTTAGCACCTTGCATGTTGAATCTGTGTAGGACCTTTTCAACATATTCTGCCTGAGACAACTTCAGTGTATGATTTGTTCTGTCTCTAATGATTCTCATGCCGAGAATTTGATTCACAGCCCCCAAATCCTTCATTTCAAACTCCATTGACAACTGTTTCTTCAGATTATATATTTCTTGCATGTTCGATCCTGCAACAAGCATGTCATCTACATACAAAAGGAGAATGATATAACAGTTATCGAAGTTTTTATAATAACAACAATGGTCTGCATGACATCGTTTATAACCTGTGTTGCACATAAACCTGTCAAATTTGATATACCATTGTCTTGGGGCCTGCTTCAAGCCATATAAACTCTTTTTGAGTTTACACACCATGTCCTCATTTCCTGAGACAGCATATCCTTGTGGCTGATACATGTAGATATCCTCTTCCAAGTCACCATGGAGAAATGCAGTTTTAACATCTAATTGTTCAAGATGTAAGTCTTCTACTGCCACAATGCTCAAAACACTTCTGACTGTGTTTAACTTAACCACAGGAGAAAACAGTTCGGAATAATCAATACCTTTCTTCTGCTGGAAGCCCTTTGCAACTAATCTGGCCTTGTATCTCTTACTGCCATCATGTTCATCCTTCAACTTGTACACCCACTTGTTACGCAATGCTTTCTTTCCCTCAGGCAACTGAACTAAGTCCCATGTCTGATTTGACAATAATAATTGCATCTCATCTTCCATGGCTTGCTCCCACTTAGCCCGAGTATTAACCTGCATTGCCTCTTCATAACATTCTGGTTCACCACCATCAGTTAACAACAAGTAATACATTGAAGGTGAATAACGCTGTGTAGGTTTAGGAATCCTAGATGACCTTCTTACCGGTGTATGTGCATGAGGATCCACCTGTGGGTTTACATTTTCATGTGCTTCGGGTGCCTCATTTTCAGGAATGTCCTCTACATCTAGGTACTCTGTATTATCCTTTTGCACATTATCTTTATCCTTATGCAAGACTTTCTCATTGAATACAACATTTCTACTTCTGATGATCTTTCTATTTTCTTCATCCCAGAAGCGATAACCGAATTCATCAGAACCATATCCAATGAACGTGCATTTTCTGGATTTAGGATCTAACTTGTCCCGTTTCTCAACATCAACATGAATATAAGAGATACAGCCAAATACTTTTAAGTGTGAAAGATTTACCTCTTTTCCACTCCAAGCATCCTCTGGTAATCCACCATCCAAAGGTACTGAGGGCCCACGATTGATCAAGTATGCAGCAGTGCTCACTGCTTCTGCCCAAAACTGCTTTGGCAATCCAGCATGCAGCCTCATGCTTTTAGCACGCTCTACAATGGTCCTGTTCATACGCTCTGCCACACCATTTTGCTGTGGTGTATTAGGAATGGTCTTTTCTCGCTTTATTCCATTTGTGGAGCAATACTCCTCAAACTCTTTGCTGCAGTACTCACCTCCATTATCAGACCTCAGGCATTTCAATTTCAGACCTGTTTCATTTTCAACCAAAACTCTCCACTTCTTGAAAATACCAAATACATTAGACTTGTGTTTCATAGGATAAACCCATAATTTTCTAGTAGCATCATCAATGAATGTAACAAAGTAATAAGATCCACCAAGAGAAGATACCTGTGTTGGTCCCCACACATCCGTGTGAACCAGCTCCAATCTTTTTTATTTTGGTTGCCTCCCTACTTTAGAGAAAGTGACTTTCTTCTGCTTTCCGAAAACACAGTCTTCACAGAACTCTAAGTCCAAAGACTTGAGATCTTGTAGCTTACCTCTCGAGTGAAGGATTTTCATCCCTTTCTCACTCATGTGTCCGAGTCTACAATGCCATGTGTTTGTGTCTGTGCCTTTATCTGCAACTGCAATGGAATTAGTACTGCTATGAGACAAGTAAAGAGTACTTTCTTTCTTACCGCGAGCAACAACCATACTCCCTTTTGTCACCTTCCATGAGTCACCTCCGAAAGTTGTGACATAACCAAAGCTTGCAAGCTGACCAACAGATATGAGGTTTCTTCTAAGGCTCGGTACATGCCTGACATCATTCAATTGCCATGTGCCTCCGTTTGGCAATTTGATCTGAACATCTCCTTTGCCAATTATATCACAAGGTTCATCATCACTGAGATAAACTTTTTCAAAGTCACCTTTCATATAATTTTGGAGATATCTTTTGTGTGCAGTGGCATGAAAGGACGCACCAGAATCTATGACCCAAGATTCAGATTTATAATCAAAGGAAAGAATTAAAGCATCATGAACAGTATCACCTGCAACATTTGCGGAAGCATCACTATCATTGTCATTGTTACCATTCCTTTGCTTATTTTTCTTTGGGGCTCTGCAATCCTTTTTTAAATGTCCCTTTTTTGTTACAATTCCAGCATGTGATCTTACTTTTTGACGATCTTGACTTACTTTTCGATTTAGATCTTCCACGACTCTGACCTCTTTCAGTTTGCCTTCCTCTGTTTTCCACATTCAATGCACTTCCTGATGATTCACCTGAGGATTTCCTGCGAAGTTCTTCATCGATGATAGCACTCACAACATCATCAAATTTCAGTTTACTTGATCCCGAGGAATTACTCAGTGAAGTAACTATACCACTCCAACTGTCTGGTAAAGAAGATAACAATAACAATGCCCATATCTCATCATCAAAATGTACTTTTACCGATGACAATTGGCTCATGACTGTGTTGAACTCATTTACATGTTCAGTGACAATCCCACCTTCAGCCATCTTCATGTTAAACAATCTTTTCATCAAATGTACTTTATTTGAAGCAAATGGTTTTTCGTACATTCGTGAAAGGGTAGCCATAACATCTTCAGTGGTTTGCTCTTTTGAAATATTGAATGCATCAGATTTACTTAAAGAGAGTTTGATCGTACCTAAAGCTTTTCTGTCAAGCACCTCCCACTCTGGATCGGACATATTTGCAGGCTTCTGGGCTTTTCCTCCAAGTGGCAAGTAGAAATTTTTCTGGTAAAGAAGATCCTCTATATGCATCTTCCAATATGCGAAATTCTGGCCATTGAACTTCTCAATTGTTTGCTTTGTATCGTCCGTCATTGCTCCCACTCAAACCAAGCTCTATTTACTTGATAATTTTTCTGTTAGTCAAACAGTCAATCTGTTCCGTCTATCTCGTAGATCTCGTCGCAACGAGTACACAGAAAAAAAACAGAGCTCAATTTGGAGTCCGAATGACCTCGAAACTTGCAAAACAATTCTGGCCGTCGAATCTGGTCAAACCTGGCCGTTGACCGGTGCTGACGTCACTGCTGACGTCGCTGCGCAGTCTGCTGGGCTTCTGGAGCGGACCCGGGTCGGGTTTACCTACCCGGAACTAAACTGCAATATGCGCTGGGCTGGACCGTCTGCAAACAGGTCGGGTTGAACCTGACCTGACCCGGCCTGAACCTGCTGGCTGGGCTGGACCTCTGATAACGGGTCGGGTCGGACCTGACTTGACCCGGAACCAAACCCTCTGAACTGCTGGGCCGGATGCAAATGGGTCGGGTCGAACCTGACCTGACCTGGAACTGCACTTCCTTTCCTGCGTGGGCTTGCGCTGCAACCGAGTCGGGTCGAACCTGATTTGACCCGGCCCGAATGCCCTTCTTCTTTTCCCTCTTTCCTCTGGTCACGGGTTCTGCAGCAGCGGCAGCGTCCGGGTGTCTTCGTCCTCGGTGACGGCAGCAAGGGTGGCAGCGGTGGACGGCACCCACTCCGGTGGCGTCGGCGACCGCGGGAGACGAACACAGCGAGCGAAAGAGGAACGGCGCTCGGCCTGATATTCCGGACAAGGGCGCGCGGCAGAACGGCGGCAAAGAACGCCGATTGGCGACTGGAGGAGGCGGTGATGGCGGCGATTGCGTGCAGCAGCGATGCAGTGGGCGGTGACGGCTGTGGTGTGCGTTGGCTCCGGCGATCCGGGTGGGGCAGCAGCGGTGACAGACGGCGTTCGCCGGTCTTCTTCTTCTCCGGTGCACAGGAACTGATTCCGGGAAGAGATTCCGCCGCCGGCCATTTCTCGTCTTATCTGCCCTCCTCGAGATTTGATCCCACAAATCTCCACGATCTTGACAAACCTCGTGCTTTGATACCAGTTGTTGGGAAAAGAGAGAGAAACAAGAAGAACAAATCAATCCACACAAAAAGACACAGATTTACGTGGTTCACCCGATGTGGGCTACGTCCACGGAGATTCAAACATGTTTCACTATTGTTAGAGATCACCCACAAGAAGAACAATCATCTTCTCGTGATTACAAGAGCACAAAACTCTCCTAGGTTCTTCTCTGCAGAAAACCAACTCTCTCTTTTTTTTTTCACACACTCAGAATAACAGAAGCCCTAATTAATAATAACCCTGAGCCGTAACAACCGTCGGATCTGCCCTTACAACAAAGGGCCCAGATTAAACCGACATATTACATAATTACCCCAGATCAGGCTTCACTAACCCATCAGCTCCTGAGCAAATCTAGACAAGGGCAGGTACTAGAAAGAGACATTTATTAAGGGTTCAAATTTGGCTAAGTGATTCCCTTACTGCTGGCAACCGAATCCCCAGAGACCTTAATCAGGAGAAATCTTTAGTTTAAGGAGTGGAAAATAAACACCCTTCAGGTGTAACGGAGCCCGCTTACGCCCCCACCCAAGACAGATCCATATTTTAGGATTCGAATCTCGAACCCTCAGGTACTACTTATCACTTGAGTAAGAAGGAGTTCTCAGATCAAATGGTGATGGATTGACTATTTAACTTAAATTTTTTAAGATGCCCCACATGCTTGGAGGATGTTATGTTTAAACAGTTTAGATTTGATAGATAGGCCGCACTGGAGAGGTCCACTACTTAGGATTTCTTAGATTAAAACCATAAGAGGAATCGGCCTCCATAGATGTGGTGATGAGTAGGGGTATTCATGGGCCACGCCGGGCCTGGCTAAGGTATATTCAGGCCCGGCATGACTATAGAACACTTGCCTAGGCCTGGCAGCATAATACAGGCATTAAAGTTAGACATGAGCCCACCCAGTTAATCAATCGGGCCAGCCAAACCCAGATTTTTATCAATTTTGTGGGTATTCAAGCAATTTTTTGGACTAATTGAATTAAATTACATCTATTTCTCACATGGGCCAAGCCAAGCAAGGCTTCTGGCTTCTATCACTTAAGCCAATCCCGCTCAAAGTGGGATGGCCCCAAATAGCTTATGAGCGCCCTTAGTGGTGGGTGGCCATGGGTGGAATAACCGTCTATCACCAAGACTATTTCTGTCACCAGTGATCAGGTGCGGACCTCATGGATGGGCCCACTGGAGCGCACTAATGATCAATGTGAGGACCGCACAAAACTAGGAGCACCTCGTAGTTATCGGCTCCTGGGGGTTGCTCCTGGGGCTTACACCTAGCTCAATAGACTAGATTGGATCGTTTGATCAATTGTTTGTTAAAATTTATGGGCAATAGATGGAAGGGTTAGCATGATCAGGTGGGCTCCAAATTTTATACACAAATGGGGCTCGCCCAGATCTTTTAAACCCCAGGTTCTATCTCTATGTTGGACCCACAGCAGTGTTTGGAGGCTGGCTATATCTCTGTTACGTTGTGCTGTATCCTTTGTAAAGATTCCTCGTTATCTGCTGATTCGGCACAACTATTATGAAAAAGGGCACCTGGGCTGTGGCTTTGTCTCCTCAAAGGCAGCCCCAAAATCACGGCCTAATTAGAAATAGAATCGCAGTTCTTGCTTTTGTCAGTCTTTAGTATTTGGTAAAAGGAAAACAGAAACAAGAGTTTAATCACATCATGGAAAAAGTGGTGGGCCTCATCAAATGGTACTGCCGTTATATTCCGACTCTCTTGGACGTGGGCCACGTTGGACCTGAACCAACGCCCTGAATTACCTCCAAGCAGGTCGGACGACTTGATATATTTTCTGCCCACTGAATCAGGATGGCGATGGAGGTGGGGCCCACCTCAATCAATCCAGAAAATGGACCATTGTCGATGATCAGGGCCCAGAAGACTATCGGTGTAAGAGATGAGCCAAACAAAATGAACGAACTCCGATCAATTCAATCTCTATAACAAAAATATACGCTCTACTGCATACACAAACAAATAGATACAACAACAACAACAACAACAACAACAGAGAGAGATACAAAGCATATATATATAGTAATATATACATAAATTATTGATGTATGTTAGATTAGTAGACAGCAGCAGCAGCAGCAGTAGTAGTAGTAGTAGTCGAGCGAGTGGTTGATGAGGATGGGGGAGGTGGAGGAGGATCTGGATCTGGCATCACCTGCACAGCACCAAGACATGAAAAAACGCAGTAGAAAGATGCAACTACGGCTTGGGCTATTGCTTTGAACATCATCTTCTTCACCTGCCCCCTCTTGGGTGGGATCCTGACCCTCCTTCTCTCCTGGCCCACTCGTTCTCCTGCCTGCATCCCAAAACCAAACTCCCCCACGTTCGCCATTCTCTCCCTCCCTCTTTCTCTTTCTAACTCGAGTAGAACAACTTGAAGAGAAATGAGTGACTCTCTCTCTCTCTCTCTCTCTCTCTCTCTCTCTCTCTCTCTCTCTATATTTAAAACAAAAGAAATGAGCATGAGGAGGGAGGAATAAGAAGGAAGTGCAAGGGAACATAAGGAGGGAGGAATAGGAAACGTGAGGACGAAGGAAGTTGTTTTGTCAATGAAATTTTCAAAAGCCCACACCGGCCACCCTAAGTTTCTTATAATTCAAAAGAAACCCCTTCATTTTATTCTCGAAAGAACTCCCTTCAATCAGCACAAATTAATTTTAAGAAAATCTACCATCCTTTGAAAATGCTCTAAGAATTTTTGTTCTTTTACTGAATACGTGCTAACGCAGTTTTGTAATAAAAAAATTTTTTTTTTAAATATGATTTTTTTAGGATTGTGAGGTCTGACAAGAATTAGAACAAGTAAATTTAATTTGCCCACATGAAATTATGTGTATAATGAGCAGATTTGATGCCCAAGCCAATTAAGAGTACCAGAAATGCCAATGTCACCAGTACTGTTGTTTACACCCATAATACAAGTTTTCAAAAATCAAGCTCAATATCTACTTACCTTAGGCCCAAACCAACATTCTAAACGGGTCTGATATTGAATGCTCATCTGAATTACAAAACAAACATAACTTCATCTTTTTTTTATTTCCCCCAAGTTAAACAGTTGTGTCATATCATATTAAAAAGCCTCAGTTAGGACTAGGTGTTTAGAATTATTTTAGGAGTCAAGGGGGTTATTACTATTGTGAAATTATCAGGGTCCATTTCAAACTATCAGAAGATTAGGTGGTTTCTGCTGCAAACTCTGCTTTTATGAAAATGAATTTATATTGCAAGAAAACAAAAAAAAATGACGTCAAGCATCCACTGATTCCTTAGGATTTCCTCATCTTAACAGCTGTGCAGTCCAACCCTTCCAAAACACCTGGCACACTTCACCAATTCCACTTCACCATAAATAAATAAATAAATAAAAGGAGCTTTTTGGGCATATTTTTAACACCCAATAAACTTATTTTTGGATTTTCAGATGAAAATAAGTTTGTTGAATGTTATAAAAACAACCACTGAGCAGAATTTTATAAATAATAAAAAAAATCACTAGTGCAGCATGAATGGTGAAAATACATCCAATTGACTTGATTATTTATAAACAGATAGATTTCAAACAATACATATTTTACAAGGCCATTGGACTTCTAATTAGTACCAAGTGTCCTATTTATTCTCCACCAGTAAGATCTCATTCTCACGCAATATTTTGAAAGTGACACCCATCAATTCTCTAGCCAAAGATATAATCCGGACTCTTAAATCTCATCCCCAGTTGACCATCTGCGGGATTCTCATAGAAGTAACCCTTCAAGGTTCTAGATACTTCTGGAAGCACCTAGACTGCCTCATCATATAATCAATTAAACGTAATCAGGCAGTGAGATTAGTCGTGGAAGAAGGATGTAGGATTGGTAAGGATTCAAACCCAATTAAAAAAAAAAAAAGTGAAGTGGCATCCACAACAATATTCGTATTGTTGTTTTATACATGGTGCCAATTTTAAATGTTTTTAAACTAATAGAAATAATAAATATCACAAAGTGGTATTTATTACTATAAATTTGACCGATTAAATACCATCAAATTTAAAGAGCATTCTCTGCATGGTTAATGTTTTGAGAAACAACTAAATTATTTAAAATATAAAGCACTAATCATCATCATTATCATCATCATCATCAAAGTCTTATTCAAGTACAAAACGCACAAATTATTAGTATCTAATGTAAACAAAAGAAAGGGTCAAAATTGACAGACCGAAGCTTTAATATGTGCAAAAGAATTATTATGTATTTTGGTCATTGATAAACATTTTTTATGTTTACTTACTAAAATGCTTTGCATGTTCAAAATATTATTAGTAAAAAATAAATTAACTTACTCCCCATGTTGGCTGCCCAAGTGGCAGTCCCTCCTGTTGAAGGAATGTGCCTCATCTCCTGCATCAACCATCCCGTTGAAGGAATTCCAATAAATGCAGTTTCCATGCTGCCTTCACTGGGAAGGAGAAGGAATCACCAGAACCTGAGAGGCACAGGGAGATCTTGCATCAAAATTGTGTTGTAAGAAAGAAGTTGAAAGGTATTGGGACCCGAGCCTGCGAAGCCAGCATAGGATTGGATTCAATCAGTTTCTGCACTCTCAAATTACCAGTAACTAAGTTTACATGTACTTGGTTATATAGCAAAAGATAAAGCTGTTGTCTTAGAACAGAGTTTCCTGCAGTCAGTTAACCAGTAAACTAATGGGCCCTTGAGAACAGAGATTTCTAAGTTTTTCAGGAAAAGAGGACAAAGAAGAACCATAGAGTGGTCTGGACCTTTAGATGGGGTGATATGTAAGTGTTTGGGCCCTAATTCTTAACAGCTTTGGGAAAAAAATGGTTTCCAAAACAATGCACCTTTCTTTCTTTAACTCCCTCTAGTATAGAGGCCAATGTTCTGAATAGAGGCCATTTCCGCGGTGGAAAAAAACAAGAGAAAATTTGATGAAGTATCAAGTATTGAATCAGAACTACTCACAATCTCCGCACACAACATTTGAACTGACAACCAGAGCCAGTGGAAATCGGGATCTCCCAACTTCCTGAAGACCATAATCCATGAGATACTTTGAAAGGTACTCAAGATTGCTGAAGAAATGGTTGCCCAACCAGATAAATGGTTTGGATCCACATGTACAAATCTTTTTCCATCCTCAATAGTGCACACATAGATGACTTGATTATGTTCCCACCCGAGGCAGAGTAGTTACAAAAATTCTAGGCATAAAGTGTGCAACAATAATGCATAACATCAAGAAGACAAAACAAAATCACCGTAGATTGCAGACACACAACAATCAGTTTTTAAAATTAAAATGCCATTACATCCCCTACCACATGCTGGCTCATTTAGCATCTGAGTTCAGCTTCCCAGCAGCGCTCAGAAGCCTATCAACTACTTGTCTTGCAAACCCATTCACATTGCTTGATATATTCTCCATCCGTTCATCAACGAACACTTCACATCATATCCATTCTGTGCCTTGTTCTTATTTCCATCATGGAGAACATGCAGTACCAGCTGCTCCTTGGCATGGTAGGTGTCACAACCCGAGCCTAGGCAGTCGGGGATTAATGTTAAACCTAATCGGTGATACACGTACTCCCGTGCGCCCACACTTAGACCTCGTCTAAATGCACACGCATAAGGGAAGTTCACACGTGCCAATACCTGTGAGCGGAAGCTATAAGTATCATTGCATAACAAGATGAGAGACACTAAAGCAAAATAATATCCAAAAGAATATCCATAAAAGATTACATAAAGTATAGGATGTACAAGAGTGAGCCAAAATACAAAATATAGAGACCACTAACAAAACAAAACCAATTACATCCCACACCAAAGAAGACCTATATGCATGACATGTCGCTCTCTGGCGGAGTGCTCGCATCCACTCCTCTAGCCTTAACGGGGCATCTACGGTCTCCTCTGGAGTCTGGCTGACCGACGAGGGGTCAATAGCAGGATCTGAGCCTACAACACCAAGGAACTCATGAATATAACGATTCAGCAAAGTCTAAGCAACAATAAGTTAACACATGTTGTGTCTAGCAGAATAAGTAATAACTGATAATTCATAGAGTTCCAAGTTCATATACTAGGCAAGTTGTGCAGTCGAATAAAGCATGCTATAAGAATCAAGATAGATATGTCATGTACTTTACTATGTAACTACTACATTTGCCATATCCTCCCTCTAGGGATCTTTACATACTGAGAACACCATCAACTGAGCCAGGGAACAAATGGGTCTCGAGTTCCTGGGGTTCGAAAGCCCGAAGACAAAAACACACTGCAGCGGTACATACATACTACGCCAAAGTCAACCCCGCCGGATATCCTAAGGCTAAGGCTGAGTAGTGCCTGACCATGTTGAGTCAATCATATTTTTTACCTTGAGTAAAACATACATTATAACATATATTATCAATACGAAACATTACATGACGTTCACTTCAGTTCATACCATACTTGATTCAATGGTCATATCAACATATCAAACAAATCTAATGCAATGCTATCAAAAGGACAAAATGTCAACCAATACATAAAAGTGGAAGCCAATAATCGTTATCCAATATGTCATGCACATCGATTGGAAGGAATCAAGATACTTTACTAGCCAACCCTAATCTAGTTATTCAGTGTTTTTAACCGCGCATGATTATGTAGTTTTAAGCTATCCAATACACAGTTGTCTAGTGCTACATTGTATCAAAGAGTGTATCGGAGTCACTTAAACCAACACCTATGGGGAGGTGCTTAACAGCTAGACAACATACATAAATGAGTCACAGCTCTCAAGACCATTCATGTTATTATAATATTCCATTGGACAAGTCAGGGGTACCTACATTCTAACTCGAGGCCCTATAAGGTCTCTTTAATAACCCTATCCATTTTCCCTTTTTTTCAAGGGGTTTACAGCTTAGCCATGGGTAACTTACGGCTTAGCCGTAGACATCTTACGGCTTCGCAGTAATATGCTCTGCGGCTCAGCCGTGGTTCTCCTTACTGTTTATTCGCATTTACAGCTTAGCCCTTGTAATAATCTAGCCCAACTTAATCCGGTTTAATAACTAACTAATGTGGTTTTGGGTCCATTTATAGCGAATTCGTGTTAGGCTTATTGTTTTGTCCTTTTGAGATTCATTTCGGATCATGGATAGTTAGTTGAGTTGAGTTTAACCTAGAATAGGTAAACATGAGCCCTTTTTTGTAACTTTTAATTTTGTACGAGTTTGTCATTTATGCAGCATCTGGGTGTCAACATGTGTATTTCATCGAACTTGTTAAGTTCCATAACTAATTCGCTTGCAAACGACTTCGTTTGATTCTATTGGACCGTTAATTGACTCAAACTGCAATTAGCCTAAGTCTTTGGACTTTTATATAAAACGTTCAATACTTATCTTATAAGAGAAGACATGCACCGACTCTTGCTACACTCCACCCCTTCTTTTTCTTCCTTTCCTTCGTTTCTCTTTTCATTTTCTTCTTCTTCTTCTCCCATTCAAAGAGAGGGGGAAATTCTTGTGCACCGGTTGCTCATCATCTCTTTGGATTCGAAGGTAAGAGGCGAGTTTTTTCTCTTCTCTACTCAAAGTCTCTCCCATGCACTGCACTCATCTTCGCTTTCTTCTTCTTTGTCTCTTCGTCATGGACAAGAACCTCGCTCCATCTTCCCTGTTCATCTCAGGTGAGAAGTCGAGTCATGGTCTCCGTTATGAGTCTAGGATGTGATTGCATTACATGCATACCTTTTTTTTTGCTCACTCTTGGCATGCATGGTATTAGGACTACATCTCCAAGATCAATTGGGCCAAAGAATAACTAAGTTAAGGAAAAAGCTCGTTTAAGGCAAGTATAAGCACAGTATGGATGAACACATGTTGGTACACGTTGATTGATATTATTTCTTCTACCCTTTCTCTCAAGTGTGTTGCTCTTGAAAGCCCCTTTTGGATTGTATAACCTTAACACATGTCGTCTTCGTGAGTGTAAAGACTTCAGTACAGTCACTCTGTTCTGTACAGAGTTCGTTACCTGACCGATCGGGCCTAGGGTCCGACCGAACGGACACTTCCAGTACCGAAATCCTACCGATCAGGCTTCAGAACCGATCGGTCGGCCCTGAAGCACTTTGCTTTAGGGAGATTCAATGTTCGACTGAATTCTATTCTTGTTCATTCTTATGTTCTTGCTTCTTTAACATTCAAAGGACCTTTTTCATGCTACCTTCTAGGTATCTCTGCTCTTTAATGCTCTTTAATGAATTGGAGAAAAGATAGGATTAAGGATGAGACCTTATAAGACCTTCACATGGATTTTTCAACCACATAACTTACCCAACGGACTATCTTAAGAGCATGAATGGTCTTGAGGGCTGTGACTCATTCATGTGTGTTATCTACTTATTTAGCACCACCCCATGGGTGTTGGTTTATAGGACCTCGATACACGTTTATCGATACAGTGCAACACCTGCGAAAAAAATAACTGTGTATCGAATAACTTAAAACTACATTATCATGCACAGTTAGAAATAATTGACAACTAATTTAGGGTTGGCTAGTAAGCAATCATGATCCCCTAAATAATTTGACTTGCATTGCATATTGATGTCAATTATTGCCTCCTATGCTCTTATCCTTGGCTTGACTTGTAATTGTTTGTAAGTGACTTGACTTGTAATTATCAAAAGACTTAATTCTAGTGAGTAACCCTAGTGTGATGCACGCACTGTATTGCCTACTTGTGATATAACATGATACATGTACTGTACTGCCTGAATGTGACATTGAATTGATGTGGATCACTGACATGATTGATACGGTTTGGCTCTACTCAGCCTCAGCCTCAGAATACCCGACGGGGTTGACTTTGGCGTAGCCTGCTTGTTCCCTCTGCAGTGTGCTCTTATCCTGGGATTCCGGACCCCGGGAACCAGAGACCCATTCGTACCCCGGCCCGGTTGATGGTGTTCTCGTCTTGCTTGCTCTCAATAGAGAGAATATGGCAAATGTAGTAGCCACCTAGCCAATATATCTGTTTTATGATTCTGATAGCATGCTTATGTCTATGCACGACTTGCCTGGTATACGCTCATGAACTCTATGCATGATTACCTGTTATTTACTTTGCTCGACAACATGCGTGTTACCTTATTGTTGCTTATGCTTTACTGAATCGTTGTATTCATTAGTTATTCTTGGTGTTGCAGGCCCAGATCCCTCTGCCGACCCCTCGTCGATCGGCAGACTTCAGAGGAAACCCTAGAAGCCCCGTCAGAGCTAGAGGAGTGGAGGTGATCACTCCATTGGAGAGTGTCGTGACGTGCTAGGCTTCTTCTGGGTTTTTGTTTGTATTAGGGATGCCTCTTGTGTGGTTCTTGGTTGGTTACTCTCCTTGTATTTTGGGTTTTGATTCAAAAAAAACTGTACCCCCTTTTAGTTTGTACATTCTGTAATTAATGTAACCTTTGGCACTTGTTGTATCTAGTTGTGCCTTCTCTTTTCTTGCAGTGATGCTTACAGCTTCGGCGTACACCATGTTTGCACGTGCGAATATCCCTTGTATGTTTACACTTAGACGAGGTCTAGATGTACGTACAGGGGAATACGTGTGTTACTAGTTAGGTTTTAACTAACCCCTGATTTCTGGGCTTGGGTTGTGACAGTCCTATTTTATTCTACGGCTCAGCCCTATTTTGTTCTACGGCTTAGCTTCGGTTAGGGCACGCTTAGCCGTAACACATTACACTGCTTAGCTGTGGCTGGACCGTAAAAGGTCTTCTGAAATTTCGACTCTCTGAATATCTAGCCATAACCTAACTTATAGCTCGGTCACGGCTAGCCTACAGCTTAGCTGTAAGACAATTTATGGCTTAGCCGTAGCCTGGCCATAGAGCAAACACAGATTTTTCAGGTCATTGGAAGGTGAGCTATAGACATCTTACAGCCTCACCATAAGCTTCAGAAAATCACGGTTTGAATCTGCTACAGAGAATACTGGATTGGCACAAATTCGAAACCAAGAAGAACAAGTGTATATATTTAGACTCAAAAGGGCTATAAAACAACACACAAACCATGCAAGAGTAATGAAAATCAACGCAATCACAAGTTACCAACAAGTGTTCATCCATATCGTGCTTATACTTGCCTCAAATGAGTTTTCAACGTGCATAATTGCCCTTTGGCCAAATTTGACGTCAAAACGCAACTCTCACCACCATGCATGCACACAGAGAGAGAGAGAGAGAGACGTTGAGTACATGCAACAAAGATGAAAAGAATTGGAGATGGAGACTCGTTGAGATGATCAAGAACCCAACTCACCGTAGATACACAAGGAGTTGACGAGCAAATAGGGTATACAAAACTCTCCTTTTTTCTTGCCTGATGGCCGAAGAAGAGAATTGAGCGAAAGTGAAAAAGAAAAAACAAAGAAATGAAGAAACGAAAGACTCAGTTAGTGCATGCATCTTATATTAAGATAAGGATTAGACAAAATTATAAGAAAGTCCAATTATTTACAATAATTACAGTTCGAGTCAAATAACCGTCCAACGAAAACAAACGACGTCGTTTACATGCAAGTCAGTTACGGAAGTCAACGAGCTTGACGAGACACACATGTTAACACCAAGATGATGCATAAACAACGAAAGATTACAAACTCTAAAATTACGAAAAATGGCTTAAGCCTACTTAATCCAGGTCAAACTCAACCCAACTACCTATCCATGACCCAAAACGAAACTCAAAAGAATAAACCAATCAACTTAAAACTCATTTGCTAGCAAATTACTCAAAAATACATTAATTAGTCGCTAAACCAAATTAACTTGGGTCAGAGTGTTACAGTAGAAATGGAGAGTGATACAGGCCCTTGGGTTAAGGCTTACGGGAAGTGCCGAAGCATGCATCCAAGGACACCTCGAACATTTCTAGAAAGACCATAAACGAGGACTCACCTCAAAAACCTAAATTCTATTAATCAACAATTCTGAAAATTTTTCTTTACAATGTCATATAAATAATAAAAGAAAACTTCAGGATTAAGTAACCTAATTAAGCTAGGAAACTAAATAATATGGAAAATCCAATCCCAATTACAACATTTAAAGAAACAAATGACAGAAAATTAAATTTCTAAAACTACGTGGGCCCTACACATGTGGCCATGAGGTCTATCTTGCATCAAAGGGACCATACACTAGATGTGGTAGGACTCATCGCAACATTCACACTGGACAATTGTCATCATCCTTGTTGATAACGCAAGCCCTGTAAAGACTCAAGGAGCAGAACCAGCGTTAATCAAAGCACTTGATCAGTTTATATGACAAGCACCTTCGGTGATAATACTCACACGGGGAGCTCTTATGCTGGCATACAATAAATCTCTAGTCCTCCTCATCCCCAATTTTGCACATCTTGTACATGTGTGAGCTTAAGATCCGCCAGGACTCTTGTATCCTACCATCTTCCACACAAGAATCTGAGGCTTCTTTGGAGTCATCAGATATGCTTATTGTCTCCATGTGAATTTACCACTGCAAGCTCGGGTCCCGACGCCTTTTGACTTCTCACATACAACACAGTTTTGATGCAGGATCTCCCTGTGGCTCTAGGTAGAATCAGGTTCTCGTAATTGCTTCCTGCTTGGAGAGCAGGCAGCACAGTATCAGCTTTTACTCAGGATTCCTTTAACAGGAGGGTTGATGCAAGAGATGAAGTACATTGCTAAACACCTAACATAGATGCGATGGCGTTTGCCATCAGCTTCAACATCACTGAGCCACTCCAATTGGAGTACACAACCTGTCGTCAACTCTAGCTAAAATCGACCAACAAAATGCTGTCATAGGACAATTCCAAGTGAGGGATGCTCATGGTTGGATAATAGCCAGACCTCCAATTTTCACTAATTCTTTCAATATATTAAGCCATACCTACATTAATTGAGCAAATGGACAATAAAGAAAGAGATGATTTCGATCCTCCCCGCCCCTCAAACAACAGTTTCTAATATCAACAATTAACTTTTGTAACCGGCACTAATTGACACAAGTATTCTATTCAACTATTAAACCTAAACCAACCACAAATCCCTAATAGTACTTTTTTTAATAGATTCCGTTCATTATAATGTTTAAAACAAGCCTTAATGCTTTTATGCTGAACAAATTGCAACAGAAAAAACATGTGTTTGTATTTAATCTTATATATAGCAAAAATTTTTTTAAAAAAAAAACCTGCAGCATTTACATGTTGTGTATGGATATAAAGCATTAATTACATAGTATATAATACAATAAATAGCCAGATGTAAACAACCTTATATATCTAAAATTTAGAAAAATGTAGATAGGTAAATTAATGGGATTCATATGAAATAATTAAGCTTATATTTTGATTAAATGATTTTATGAAAAAACAACAACAAAACAAGTAAATTGTTCGTACTTATTTTTTTGACAAAAATACCCCAATTGATGCAGATGACGATATCGTCAAGTGCTTATACTAAAACCTCAATGAAAAACATGAATTCTTAACTTCATTTTTATCTTCTTCAAAACGAACTTTATTTTTTTGTTCTTGTTCTTCATTTTTTTAGGTTGTTTTCTTTCATTAATTCTTCTTTAATCTAGTTTGCAAAGCAAATTTCTAACATGCACGTTTATTTTTTATTCTTTAGTATTTTATTCTTTCCATCTTTCGTAGGCCAAAAGTCAACTTTCTTGTTTTACTCCTACAAAAAAAATCAATTTACCTTCATAATTCAAACTCACATAAGCCAGCATACTATTGTGCGCGTGTGTGCAAACGCAATCAAGATCAAACAATCACCACACAAGAAGACAAGAAGATTTACGTGGTTCGGCAAAGATGCCTACGTCCACAGGAAACCAATTTCCACTAGGTTCTCCTCCAATCTGTGAAACCACAGCCTTGAAATCTCAGCCACTCTCAGCCTCTCTTTAGGGTTACAGATTACATCATATATATATAACCATTACATCCTTATCCCCCAAGAACTCTATCTCAAGAAAAAGGAAAGTCCTAACCTATTAGAAAACTACTATTTGACAAAACAGGAAATTCTTAATATCATTAGGGAAATCACTCCAGATACTGAACCCACTAATGGTCTGAACCCACATGGCCAACAATCTCCCCCTCCAGACCATAGGGAAGATGCCCTGAACCCCTTACTGGAAATTCAACCCTGCCAACTCTGAACAGAGCTCCAGCTTTCCCTTAGACACAACCTTGGTCATCATGTCCGAAGGATTCTTGTCCGAATGAATCTTTTCCAGCTTCATGAAGTTCTTCTCGATCACCTCACGAATCCAATGGTACTTGATATCAACGTGCTTCATGCGACCATGATATGTAGCATTCTCACTAAAATCCATAGCACTCTGACTATCACAGTAAACTACATATTCGTCTTACTTCAAACCTAGTTCTTGAAGGAATCTTTTCAACCAAAGCATCTCTCTCCCTGCTTCATTAACAGCTATTTATTCCGCTTCAGTTGTAGACTATGCTGTACACTTCTGTAACTTCGATTGCCAGAAGATAGCTCCCCCTACGAAAGTAAACAAATAACCAGAAGTCGACAACCGACAATCAAAATCGCCTGCAAAATCAGCATCAGTATAACCTTCCATGACTGGTTTTGAGCCTCCGAAACATAAGCACACCTTAGAAGTACCTCTCAAATATCTAAAGATCCACTTCACTGCTTCCCAATGCTCTTTTCCAGGGTTTGCGAGAAACCTACTCACTAAACTCACAGCATGAGCAATGTCTGGCCGTGTACAAACCATGGCATACATGAGACTCCCCACAGTAGAGGAGTAGGGAACACATGCCATCCGTTCCTTTTCATCATCTGTAGTAGGACACAAGCGCTTGCTTAGTTTGAAGTGACTGGCTAGAGGTATGCTAACTGGCTTAGCATTCTTCATGTTGAACCGATCGAGAACTCGTTCAACATATTTCTCCTGTGACAACCACAGCTGCTTGGAACTCCTATCACGACGTATTTGCATGCCCAATATCGTTCGTGTGGGACCCAAGTCTTTCATGTCAAACGACTTTGACATCTCCTCTTTCAACTTGCCAATCAACTTGCTATCTTGTCCAACTATCAGCATATCATCTACATATAAAAGAAGGATGATGAACCTGCCATCGATAAATCGATGAACATAGACACAATGATCTGCAGCTGTCCTCCGGTACCCATGACTCAACATAAATGAATCAAACTTCTTGTACCACTGTCACGGTGCTTACTTCAGCCCGTAGAGACTCTTCTTCAACTTGTAAACCATCTGTTCTTTTCCTTCTACCTCAAACCCCTCTGGCTGAGTCATGTAGATTTCTTCTTTCAAGTCACCATGAAGAAACGCAGTCTTCACGTCCATCTGTTCAAGCTCAAGGTCCATGCTGGCGGCTAGACCCAAACGACTCTGACAAAAGTCATTTTCACAACAGGAGAGAAAACATCACTAAAGTCGATATCCTTCGTCTGTGCGAAGCCTTTTACCACTAACCGTGCTTTGTGCTTCACCAGTTTTCCATTCTCATCCTTTTTCAGCTTGAACACCCATTTGTTTTTCAGAACATTCCTATCTTTAGGAAGTTGCACCAGCTCATATGTCTTGTTCTTCTTCAAAGAACTCATGTCATCCTGCATAGCCTTCATCCACTCATCTTTATCAACATGAGTCATTGCTTCTCGGAAGCTCTCTGGCTCTCCCTCATCAGTAAGCAATACATATTCGGATGCAGGATACCTAGTTGATGGTTGACGCTCCCGTGTAGACCTCCTAACTTGAGGTTCCGTGGTTTCAATCTGAGGAGACTGCTGCTCCCCCTACTCAACACCCTCATCATCTGGCAACCCCTGTGCCTCATCACGATCCGGATCGTTTTGTCCACCTTCTCCACCTATAGTCTGCACCGGAGAACGAGTCGGTGTGAGATCAACCACTCCATCAACTTTCTCAGAAGATTTATCAATCTTCTTAACAACTCTAAAGAACTGGTCTTCATGGAAAACCACATCCCTACTTCTGATAAGTTTCTTCTTCTCTGGATCCCATAATCTGTAGCCCAACTCATCTCCACCATAGCCAAGAAAGATGCAACTCACTGCCTTATCGTCCAACTTGGAACGCTGCTCCTTTGGTACATGTACAAACGCTTTACACCCAAATACCTTCAAGTGTGAATAGGAAACATTTTTACATGTCCATCTCCTCTCTGGAAGATCATAATTCGAAGGAACTGAGAAAGATCTATTAATCGGATAAACGGCAGTCAGAACGGCTTCACCCCAGAATGACTTAGGCAATCGTGCTAATCTTATCATGCATCTCATCTTCTCAAAAATAGTATGGCTCATTCTCTCTGCCACACTATTGTACTATGGAGTACCGAGAACTGTCTTTTCATGTCGAATGCCATGCTTCAAGCAATAACTTCTGAACTGGTTGGATGTGTACTCTCCCCCATTATCAGAACGAAGAAACTTCAAGAGTTACCTGTTTCTCTTTCAACCTTGACATGAAACTGTTGAAACATCTTGTCACGACCCGAGCCCAGGGTTCGGGGGTTAGCAAAAGGCCAAACCTAATGATACACGTACTCCCGTGCGTGCACACGTAGACCGAGTCTAAATGCACACGTACAAGGGAACATTCACACGTGCCAAGCAAGTACGCGGAAGCTGTAAATATCAGAAACATAAACTAACAGTGCAAGAAGAGGATACAAAGGACGAACTGACATAATAACATATAAAAGTCTTACAAAAAGAACAAAAGAATATATACAATAATGACATGTCATGCCAAATACAAGTCTGAAAATCCTTAAAACATGACTCCAATGATATGCATGCCATGAACGCTCTCCCGTGGAGTGATCACATCCACTCCTCTAGGCCTGATGGGGCCCCGGGGGTCTCATCTGGAGTCTGGCCGACCGGCGAGGGTTCGGCAGGGGGATCTGGGCCTGCAACACCAAAAACAACTGTGAATACGAAGATTCAGCAAAGTATAAACCATAGCAAGTTAACACACGCTGTGTCTAACAGAATAAGAACATCATGTGATTAAAGAAGGCATTTTCGTATACTAGGCTGTCATGCAAGAAAGAAATATGCTAAGTGAATCAATGAATACATGCTGTGTACATACTAGTGGCGACTACATTACCATATGCTCCCAAAAGAGGGATCTTATAACATGCAAAAAACACCATTGTCCGGGCCAGGGTACAATGGGTCTCGGTTTCCTGGGGTCCGGTTCCCCAAGACCTATCCATACTGCAGCAGGCCATATAAACTATACCAAATTCACCCCGTCGGGATCCTAAGGCTGAGGCTAAGTAGTGCCTGACTATACGGAGTCAATCATGAAAACCCTGAGTAAATCGTGACAACATATCATACGTGCAAAACTGTAAGTGAACATATCATACATGCATACTCAAGGCAAATAACCACAATGTGAAAGTAAAGTAACGGAATACAAGTAATCATGTCAGAGCGTAGAGGTCAATACTCGAATGCAATATGTTATGCAACAAATCATGCGAAATCGAATCATCTTAAGTTACAAACCAATTCTAATCTAATTATCCGGTGTTTCTAACCGTGCATGATGATGTAGTTTTAAGTTATTCGATGCACCGTTGTCTAGTGTTGCATTGAATCGAGCGGTGCACGAAGTCCCTTAAACCAACACCCATGGGGAGGTGCTTAACATCCGGATAATGAACATGAATGATTCACAGCCCTCGAGATCATTCACGCTTTGTATCACATTCCGTTGGGCAAGTCTAGGTGCTCTACATTCTATCTTGAAGGTCATATCGGTCTTTTCTTTACACCTATCCTTGTTTTTCTTTCATTAGTCTAGTGTGGATACGGCTTAGCCGTCTGTGTGCTACGGCTTAACCGTGTGTGGTCTACGGCTTAGCCGTGGCTGGGCCGTAGAAGGTCTGTCAGTTGCTAACTCTCAGTTATTCCAGAAAATGCACCCTGTATTGATCTACGGCTGGGCCACGGCTGAGCTTCGGCTTAGCCGTAGGGCAATCCACGGCTTAGCCGTGCCCTAGCCGTAGAGGAAAACTGGGTTTTTCTCCTCTTTGGACTGTGAGCCGTAAGTGCTATACGGCTTAGCCATACCTGCACGAATTCAAATTTCCTGAAACACATACAGAATGTCTGGGAAGCATCAGAAATTCAATTCTCCAATGGGAATACACAAGTACTGAATCAATGAGTATCAAATGGGCTGTAAACACATGTTTCCACATTAATCTATGTAAAACCAACCAAATCAATTGCATACCAACATGGGTTCTCAAAGATATGGTTATACTTGCCTTAATTGGAAATCAATTGCCCAACTGAAGTTCTTGGATCCAAACACAACCTAACACACATCAAACCATATGCATGCATGAGGATTGGAATGAAATCCAAAACACACAGACACACCATGCAAAGAAACAGGAAGGAGAAGAATTAGAGAAAGGAGATGAGAAGAATGGAAGGGAATCCACTCACCTCACATGCAAGACCCACCTTCCTCTAGATCGATGGAGAAGAGGAATTCAAGTGAAGAAGAGACTCCACGTGCAGTGAGGAAAAATTGAAAATGAGAGAGAGAGAGAACGTGAGTGTGAGCAAACTTGTCGATGGATAAGAATATATATATAAGTAATGGGTTGATCAAAGTACAATAAGGGCCAAGTTAAAAATGTATTTTCAGTTTGAGTCAAATCCGGGTCCAATCGAGTCACACGACATCGGTTGCGAATGACGTAGTAACGAAAGTTAACGAGCTCAACGAAAGACACGTGTTGACATCAAGATGATGCAAAAATGACCATGTCCTAGAAAAGCTAAAATTACGAAAAAGGGCTTAGTCTACTTAATCCAGGTCAAACTCAACCCAACTACCTATCCATGACCCGTAACGAAAATAAAACACAAACAAAACACGATTAGCAACGAAAACAAGATTAACTAGCCACTAAACGAGGTCAAGCTGAGTCGGAGTGTTACACATCTGGAATACTTGATCCTTTGAACCCAGACTTTCTTGGATGCATCATCGATGAACGTGACAAAGAACTTATTGCCACCCAATGATTCTACCTCTATGGGACCGCAAACATCAGAATATACCAAATCCAACAAATTTGATTTCAATTTTGATGTCGAAAAGAAAGCAACCCTATACTGTTTACCATACAAACAATAATCACAAGGGTCAAGGGATATACCTTTGGAGCAAAGAATTAAATCCTTCTTTGCCAACATCTGTAAGCGTTTCTCACTCATATGACCAAGCCTCTTATGCCACAGATTCAGAGAGGAATTGTCTTGAACTGCATTCAATGCATCTTTGCACAGCTTTACTTGTGTTTTATAAAGAGTATTACCTGTTGTTCCTCTCGCAATAACAAGAGACCCTTTAGTAAGCTTCCATCTGCCATTTCCGAAGTAATTCTCATAACCTGCACGATCCAGTGCAGTCCCGGAAATCAGATTCAACCGTAGATCAGGAACATGTCGCACATCTTTCAGCGTCATTGTACAACCAATATTGGTTTTAATGCAGACATAACCGATACCAACAATCTCTGAATGACTCGTGTTGCCCATCTTCACAGTACCAAAGTCACCTACTTTGTACGTCGTGAACATCTCCCTGCAGGGAGTAGCATGGTAGGATGCTGCTGTGTCAACAACCCACCGAACCTGACCATCTGCAACACTCAAACACTTATCATCATCGCCGGCGAGCACCATTACTTCTTGTTCCAAAGCAGCTGTAGTGTTATCACTGTCATTCTTCTTCTCATTGTTGGATCCTTTCTATTCCTTCATGGCAAAACAGTTTTTCCTTACGTGGCCCATCTTGCACAGAAAAAGCATTTTACAGACTTTTTCTTGCTCTGTGATTCACTGCTAGACTTAGACTGTGATTCACCTCTAGACTTGCCATGACCCCCCTTTGGTCCTCTACTCTTACTCCTCCCCCTGTTCTCAGTAACAAAGGCCTGTGCATCAGCTGTCCCTGCAGATTTCCGTCTAGTTTTTTCATTCTGTAGACTACTGGTAACCTGACTCATAGATAACACACCATCTGGAGTAGAGTTGCTCAAGGAAACAACCAATGTCTCCCATGTATCCGACAAAGAACTCAGAAGCAACAAAGCTTGCATCTCATCATCAAGGATCATCTTCATAGTGGCTAACTGATTTACCACACTTTGGAACTCATTAATGTGATCTTCGATCTGACCACCATCCTTGAATTTCATGTTCACAAGCTTTCTGATCAAGAAGATTTTGTTCACTGAGGTCTTTTTATCATATATTGCTTCTAGCTTTTTCCAAAAGGTATTCGCATTGGTTTCATTAGACACGTGATGAAATATACTGTTATCAACCCACTGTCTGATGTGACCAATCGCTTTTCTATGCAATTTGTTCCAGTCAGCATCTTGCATATCTTTCGGTCGGGAATTATGCCCTCAACGGGATCATGGAGGTCTTTACAATAGAGAATATCCTCCATCTTTGATTTCCAGATTAACCAATTGGAATGGTTGAGCTTAACCATGTAGTGTTGATAGTATTGTTCTCCATCTTAATCAAATTAAGCAACAGGAAAAACAAATAGCTAACACTAACCTCAACTCCTGCACCAAGCTGTAGATCTCGTCAACACAAGCACGCTGGAAGAAACGGATCTGAAATCCGACTCCGGATGGCTCTCATATCGCAAAAACGGTTTTATGCACTCCCAATTTGGTCAAACTTCTTGTTGACCGTCAAACAACCAATCTTCTTCCGCTAGCACGTAGATCTGCTCGAAACGAGTCCGTAGGCGCAAACGGATCTCTGATCGGACTTCGAATGATTAAGATATCGCAGAAATAAATTTCTGCCGTCAATCGTTGACCGTCTGTCCGATGACGTGGGCTGACGTCAGCCTAATGACGTCACGATGCTGACGTTTGCGCGGCGGCTGACAGGCTGGACCGACTGCGTGCGGGTTCAGGTCAACCCGACCCAAACTGCAACTGGCTCTGCTGGGCTGGGTTTGTTCCAAGCGGGTCAGGTCAAACTGACCTGAACCGAAAAACCAACTGACCTGGGATGTCGCTGGGCTTTATCTCCGTGGCGGGTCAGGTCAAACAAACCTGACTCGAACCCAGACCCGACCTGGGATGAAAATCCCAGCGTCTTCTTCCTCTGTAAGTCTGGGTCTGCAACCCAGTTGCTGGCCCTGGCAGACGCTGTCGGCTGTGGCTCCAGTGCAGCGGTCCTGCAACCTGCGGCGAGGCGCAGCGATGGCACGCCGACGGCGACTGCGGCGGCGACGAGCACTGAACAGCCGGCGGTTGCCAACGACCATGAGTGCAGAATTTTTTTTTTTTTTTTTTTTGCTCTCGGTTCTTCCTCCCCTCGAGAAATCCGGCAGCCAAGAGCCAAGAACCGTTTTCCGACTAAGATCACAGCCCACACCCCAAGAACTCTCACTCTGTCTTCTTCTTCAAGTTCTGCAAAAAAAACCGATCTCTCCGTTTCTGTAACAGAGGATCGAATTGCTCCCATGGCCCAAGAGATCACGAATGATCTCTTCTTCCCGTTGATCTTCCACGCACAACTTCGGCTCTCTGATACCACTTGTTGTGCGCGTGTGTGCAAACGCAATCAAGATCAAACAATCACCACACAAGAAGACAAGAAGATTTACGTAGTTCGGCAAAGATGCCTACGTCCACGGAAAACCAATTTCCACTAGGTTCTCCTCCAATCTGTGAAACCACAGCCTTGAAATCTCAGCCACTCTCAGCCTCTCTTTAGGGTTACAGATTACATCATATATATAACCATTACATCGTTATCCCCCAAGAACTCTATCTCAAGAAAAAGGAAAGTCCTAACCTATTAGAAAACTACTGTTTGACAAAACAGGAATTCCTAATATCATTAGGGAAATCACCCCAGATACTGAACCCACTAATGGTCTGGACCCACATGGCCAACACATACACCATCTCCACTTTTCATTCAACAGTACCTTCATTACCATCAAAACAGCACACACTCATCCACAATTAAATAAGAATTTACAATGCTCACCAAATTGAGTCGTGTATATACCCATGTCACACTCCAACATCAATGCCTTCATTCAAATCATCTTCATGGTTCAAGGTTCATTCAGACATTTCATCAAACACGTTGTATCCTGGTAAACACATTTCACATCTTTTCTCCCTTTCGCTCAAATAAGGTGAACAACAAAAGATGAAAAATAATGAGAACAAAAGAAATAATAAGGAAGAAGATATGATGGCCTACATGCGATCCCAAGTCCCCAATCTCTAGTTAAAGAGGGGATAGACAAAATGGGATTTAAAATCAGTGAACTTGGGGTATTTTCCATAAAAGCAAGTTGATGATATCATCAATAATTGAGGATATCATCAACCAGAGTATTTTCATCAAAAAGATAGGTACGAACCATTAACCAATCATTTTATTATCTTTTTTCATAATATGATTTAATTAAAATTTAAGATTAATTATTTCATAAAAATCCCTAAAATAATTGAACCATGAAGACCATGGGGGTGGGGTTTCATCTGTTAGAAGGAATCAACGGCTTTATAATAGAAAAATAAAAAACAGAAGTCCTCGATCGGATTATTAGCTCTAAAAAGCTGATTTCAAACTCCATGAATAAGCATTCCTAAATTCACCAAACTATAAATAAGCAAAAAAAATCTTCAAATTCGGATCACATATGAAATTTCTATCTACATACTTTATCAACAGGTCTATGCCGTGTATTTCAAAATTCATGTTGATCAAGTCTTTTTCACGTGACATTTGCTTAAATTTATTTAATAAAGGACCCCCGGTTTCAAGTAATTCAGTTTGAGCAAACTCCAGAAATCCATACTTTCGAAGAAACCTGTGTCAGCTGCCTGTCTAAATTGGCTCTGTTGTTCATCATAACATAACTAATTTAGACGATCATCCATTATTAAAAGAGCTATAGATAAGCCCCAAACAAAAACCCTAATTTCGCATCATGAGCTGAATTTGCATGAAACGATCAACAATTATTACCTGATTCCATTGCGATGGGCGCTGATGCCTGGAAGGATGGAACGCTTCCTCTGCTTGTGTGAGAATCAATGTGGTGACCGAGAGCTAGCTCCACTACCCTTTCCGCAAGACAGCCCAGGGACTAGTAGTAGTTCGATGTCGGTTCACTCTCAGGAGAACTAGCCAACGAAATCCATGGGGCCCACTTCCGTTGAATGGGAACTGGGAAGGTTCTCTCGTTTTAATAATAAAGTAAAAGTAAACTGACTAAGCAAAGATAGGGGGAATCTGGCATCTGGATCCCCCTCATGTCATTAAGTCGGAGAAATCCTCCTGTGGCCCGCCCTGGTCCATGGGGCCCACTTATATAAAATGATGGGACCTGTACTTGGATAGCATTGACCTAGATGATTTGTTCTTATTTGAACTGTAGACCTCTCTTCTAAACCTGAGAGAATGCAACTAGTAATGAAGACTTGTCATTTTGTATTGACAGTTGACACAGGAAGTCTGCAGACTTGTCTCTCAAACCTGTGAGAATGCAACCCAATCCAATCAATAGTGGCATACAACAAATGGTTGGTTCTGATCAACCAGAATGTCTCAACATGTGCCCATAGATTAGAGATGGAATTGCAGAATCAATTCTGTATACTGATATCAAGGGCAGAGCATGGACTGGAATCTGGAATAGGAGATCATACACTTCATAAGGTTCTCAAGATTGCTTGACAAATGGGAGCCCAACTGTTTACATGTTTGGATCCACATGTACAAATCTTTATCTTTTACCTCAATTGATCATACATCATTGGGGCGCTTGAAAAGTATCACCACCTGATACAGGTCCCCAAGTAGTTAACAACAAAATTTTAGGAATTAATGGTACAACATCAAGAAAACAACATGGGTTTCAGTCAAAACAATCAATTTTGTAAATTAAAATGCACAATATCCACTGCCAATTTTATCTCCTGTTGGCTCGTTTATCTTCTGAGTTCAGCTTCTCAGCAGCGCTCAGAAGCATATCAACAGATCCTCCTGGACGCCCATTCATCTTGTTTGTGATTTTCTTCTTCTGTTTATCCATAAAAGCTTCGTATCCTAACTTCAGTCGGCATCTTGCCTTTATTTCAATCATGCAGAACATGCAGTACCAATTACCCTTTGGTATGGTAGTACGGGGAGGGACCATGCAGTAGATGTGGTAACCCTCATCGCAACCGTCACACAGTACAATTCTGTCATCATCCTTATTGATGAAGCAAGCCCTGCAAAGACATGAGGGGCAGTACCAGCATTCATCAAAGCACTTGATCTGTTTATATGACAAGCATCTTCGGTGGTAGTACTTGTAAGCGCACTGCTTGTTCTGGCATGTGATGAATCGCATGCCCTCCTCCTCACCAGTTTTACACAGCTTGCACAAGCGTGAGCTTAAGATCCGTCGAGACTCACGCAACTTATCATCTTCAACACTCGAATCTGAAGCTTCTTCAGAGTCATCAGATAAGTTGATTGTAAGTGTTTGACTTTCATTATCGCAAGCTGGGATTCCAGTGCCTTTCAACTTCTCACATATAACACAATTTTGGTGGAAGACCTCCCCATGGCTCTGGGTTGAATCAGGTTCTGGCGATTCCTTCCCATTCACAGAGCAGACAGCACAGTACCAGCTTTTATTGGGGATTCCCTCAATGGGAGGGTCAATGCAGGAGATGTGGTACATTGCTTCACACCCATCACAGACAAGGCGGCGTTTGCCATCAGCGTCAGCACCACAATGCTTACAAGAATAGATTTTGTTTAAACCACAGGATTCTGATTGCTCTGCCTTTGTGCATGGATCCAATGCAATTGAAGGAAATTGTTTTGCAGTATTTAAATCCACAGAATCCTTCTGTTCTGCACCAACCTGATTGATCTCCTGCAAACATAGGCCAAGCTTAGAACATTTTAGGAAGTGGGTAGCAGGGATGGCTCCACATGGCTTGTACAATTATGAAATAGATGTAAGAGAGCTGCTGTGAATTAGGAAAATGATCCCTAATTATCATATAGAAATTATAAAAGGCATGTAATGACAAGGAAGTGACTGAAGTGATGCCTAAATTCCAAGTTTTGGATTACACAAAGGGTTTTGAGCCGATATTTTTATTCATGCTAATTATGAACACCTAAATGACAGATCTCCAAGACTTAATTCCATGGTGTAATTTGTTATACAAACAATGTGGTTACCATGAGGGAAAAAAGGAAGCATGTGAATGACAAGCTAGAACATTCGAAAAAGGCTTGAGAATCAAATGAATTGAAAATTATATCAAGATGACATGTGAATAATGCAAATTCAGTAGACGTGAAAAAAGAAAAGATGAGTTGGTAAAAATTGAAAATAATTTAGTACCACAGTGCAATATATTTCACAGTGTTCAAGGACCTAGGAAAATGGGGAGATCAAATAAAGAATTCGGAGTTCTACCATAAATAAATAAATAAAGACTGCAGATGGTGTGAGGAAAGACATGAAGGATTGCAGAGTTGCTGAAAACATGGTTGCAAATAGGGTTAAGTGGAAAGGTAGAACTCACAAATCCAACCCCAAATAGATGGGATAAGTTTTCATTGCTGATTTGCTGTTGATGATGATGATTTAAGAGAGCTGATCAAGGAAGATATGCCCATTTGATTCCTAAAATTCTAATAGACATTTCAATAGTGCATATGAACCAAAACTGAGCTCAGAGGAAGATAAGTAAATTTGATTCCTGAAATTCTGATCAAAATTTCAAAAGTGCATGTAAATCAAAACTGTCACTTACTTCATCTTTCCATTCTCCAATGGCTCGATTTCCCAAGTCTCCAACCTGAGGGAAAATATAAGCAATTTCAAATCAATATGAGTGCTTCATAAATCATCATCAGAGCAAAGCAAGATACAGATAAAAGTAAACGGGATTTTCCTGTGCGAACTCCTCTATGGGGCCCACTATGGACCCCATCAAGGGATAAAACCGGGGGAATGGAAAGATCCATGCCGGACCACCCCAGATATCAAGTTTGGCCCCAATCATATGTCCTTAAGCTCTTCATC
The DNA here is from genome assembly GCA_037013555.1 of Sextonia rubra. Taxonomy (NCBI): domain Eukaryota; kingdom Viridiplantae; phylum Streptophyta; class Magnoliopsida; order Laurales; family Lauraceae; genus Sextonia; species Sextonia rubra. Next base: position 54,313,045 of record JASUAD010000013.1, on the reverse strand, counting down.
CATAGCCCACAAGTCCAATCCATTCAGATGGGTGTCTAGTCGATCCAACGGACCAGTCCATTCAGATATATAACAAACATGGGGCACGTAACTATCAAGGGGGTCCCTATCTATTAAAAGGTTTGGATTGAGTGATAGATAGGCCACACCTATAGTTCTCAAGGAAAAAACAATGAGGACAGTTCTCACCGAAATATTTTCCAAAAGTAAAAGCCTTGGAAGGAAAAATGTCTATAGTATGTTTATTTTATTTTTTTCAGTATCTATAGTATCTTTAAAGCTTACATCTTTAAAGATCAGGCTGGTCCAACTAATCACACAAGGCCAATCTATATGTAACAGTACAGGACTAAAATAGGACACCGGTCCACACGGACCACCGACAACATATAATGTGCTCCACTTGATGAGATGGAGAAGACTCGCCTGATTTTTTTTAAAGTCAAGAAAAGCATAAAGTGGTTGCCACACAACAAGCATTAAGAATCTTTCACTTCAAGCATGTCTGCGTTGGGTTGAGTGCACAAGTGAACAAAGACTTAGCAAAGCTCATTAGCTCTGATAAACTGATAAGATTTTGTTCAGTGATTTGAAAAAGTGAAACTGTGGTTTTGTTCAATAGTTTGAAACCAAAGGACTAAAATAGGTCAACATGATGTCATCATCAAAGTTTGACAATAAATGACAAATCTATATTTTTAACTCAAAATAAATATCAAAAGACCATCATTCAACCTGTTTGCAATAGGCATCCCTTGATATGTTAGAGAGGCTCTTTGCAAGATGAATCATCTCGTCACCAATCATTTCAAACTTCTTCCATACCTGTATTAAAAAATGAGATAGCTATCATACCTAGAAAAAAAACCAGAAAGGCATACCTGAAACACCTAGTAGGAGCAGGATCAATGGCACAAAATCTCAGATGCATGAAAGTCAATAAATATAATGCCACCCATGTAACAAAAAACAAAAAAAAATGAGAGAAAAAAAAAACAAACAAACAAACAAAACATTGAGCTAAATTTGATACCTGGTGTTCTAATACATGCATGGCCTGAGGATGAACCATCCAAATCAAAATCTCAGTTTATGAAAATAGTTCTCAGATCGTTGGAATACCACTGCAGATAACTATGGATTTTCACTTGATGACATATTGGTAGAAATTTTTTTTTTTAATTAGGGGCTAAGAAACTTTAATGAAAAATAGTTTTAAATGGGTAAATTTTCAAAACAAAAATATTAAGAAACAAATGAACAATTATGCAGACTTTCGATACACCAAAGAAAAATGAAAAAAATTTGTCTTTAAAAAGAGTAATACAGGTTACACTGATGCAAAATGTTGCACAATCTACAATGGCTACTGGTTACCCCAAAATCGTACAGGTAAGAGGACTCTAGAACAAAACAATATCAGAACAAATAATGCTAAAATTAAGTCCCTAACTGCTAATCTACAATCTACATAGCCCATTGGGGGAAAACATGGACAGTAAATCCGATATATCACCATACATATGAAAGACCACAAAAATTGTAAATAGAAGCCAGATTTCTATTTTAAAATTAGTTTTAAGTTTTGAAAATAAGTTGCCAAGGAGATCTCAATGACTAAATTACTTTCTTCTGGATTCCTAAAGGGCCTATTTAAGAGACTCACATGTATTCTGAAAATCATTCACTAATAAAATTAGGCATTCTCTTCTTTTGTTAGTAAAACACTAGAATCACTTGTGTGTGCTTGAACACCCAAATGCAGCCACATCAGACTGGTATCATAGCCAAATCTTCGGCCTACCTTACTCTGGTTCAACAAATTCCTGAGTTGATCTTCTTCTTCCCTGCTACTTTCTTAATCAATTTTTCTTCAATTTCTGTCACTCCAAAAGATTTCCAAAATCCAACCCCCAAAACCTTCGACTTTCAATCCCAAATGAACCCTAACCTATACCCAGCAAAGAACCCTAAGTTTTACCCCCACAAATTCCCACTAGTTTGAGCCCAAAACCTAGGCCACAACCCCAATTACAAAATACCAAGTTTTGCCTACATTCCGCAAGTTGCAGAAACCGCTAACAGTTCCTGTACAGCAATCCATCCCCTACATTTGCAAATCGATGCCTTTTTGCAATGGAAACCCAATTTAACAAGTCATTTAACCCTTGAAACAACCCAAAGCAGCCCCAAAGAACCTGTAAATCACACAAACTGCATCTCACAGTTCACAATGAATCCCATAGTACTTTCAATTTAATCCTAAATTGCCCCCAAACCTCTACACAACTGATTCCACCTAATTCTAATAAAAACCTGGCCTTTATTTTTCCCTAATCCACTTCCAAACTGTGCCAAACCTGCTGCCACATTATTGCAGTCCCCAGAAGCACCTGTCAATCTAAACAGTCCCTAAACACCCCTCAAACCTCACAAACCTTCCCAAACTTGGACCAAACCTTCATCAGACCAACACCTATTCCAGCACATATCCCCTCCAAATCCTCATCAAGAACTTTCTTTTTTAAAATCCCCAACAACTTCCTGCCTGCACAGTTTTTTTTTTGTTTTAAATTTTGACAGCACATAAACTTTGTGACACCTCTATTGCCAACCCCTCTCCCACCACTCCTCTTTCAAAATTTTGCCCCTTCTTAGGCCTTGTTTGGTATCTATACTTTTATTCCAACAGAGCCATCCAAAATAAGGCCATTAAAAAAGAGGCTAAAATCAAAAACATGCTGTCTTAATTAAATTTAAAAAAATAAAAATAAAAAAAAACTTCAACCTCTACTTTTTTGAGATCCCACTCCTGCACCCCTTATTTTCAGAAGCCCGAAGTTGAGGCTTCTCATTTCAAGAGGATTTGCCTCTCCTTCTCTAAAGCAGGTAGAGTGCAAAATCAAGTGTCAAACACTTTTATTTTCCAAACATCTACCCGCTTTAGACATTTAGACATGTAGAAGCTCGAGGTAGAGAATCATTCAAAAAAAAAAAAGGGCGTGGGTGGGTAGGTTGGAGATAGAGATGCCAAACATCCACTTAGTCTATTCTTAAGGTGAAACCTATTTGTTTTATCTTTTATGTCCCTCTTGCATATAAATCATCATGAAAAACTTTGGAACTTTGAATGCATGCCAAGGGAACTGTTTAAGTTCAAATATAGAGATTGGTATGATAAGAATGTAACAGTTTATTAGTTTGAAGCAGGAAAATTTGACGTTTGATTAATGCACCAACCAATTCCAAGAACTACATTATTTATGTGCATTGGAGAGTGATGCACATGACTTAGGTGCTATGTCAGATCGAACATACGAGACAAAATGAATTTCTACCTAAACATTCAAGAAGCGTATAATGAAGCTCTCGATGTTTCTGTATGCAAGTTGATGGCTCACTAAGAAAAAGGGGTAGGCCAAAGAGGACATGGGCTACGGTTGGATCTAAAGAGGTACAACCAATTCGAGGATTTGACCTAGAATAGACCAAAATAGAGAAAAAGAATTCAAGCAGTCCACCCCAGCATAGTCAGGACAAGGCTCCAATGATGATAAAGCTTTCCATGCTGAGAGGGTAAACTTAGACAGCCTCACATAAAACAACTTAAGTCTCAAAACAGGAAGTTCAAAGACGGGTTCCTATATTCTACATCACCATGCAATCAAGGGAATCTTCTCCAAAGTACTCTTTCACAAAAAGAGTTAATATGTCCTACTAAAGTAACATGTCAAGAACATCCTCAAAATGTTGATCTAATGTCAAATGAAAATGCAAGACATTCAAATATGGATCACATGCAAGAAGAACAAGAAGGAATTAGCATTGCATGAGAACAGCTGTAAGCCAATGACATAAAAGTAAAATCAACAGAAACAATTTCATGAGAGAGATGAAGAAGCATCTAAAGCTCCTAAGATGGACTATGCTTCGAAAGAACTAGGCGAACACAGACACAAAATTTCTTTTGTGGATAATGTTAATTAGCAAAGACTCAGATCTTGTAAACAACAATCCGGATCAACCAACGGATCTGATCATATTGACAATTTCAAAAGAGCCATATGGAGTCATGGACCATTGGGGGACAATCAATTGTTTCAATGATTTCACAAAAAGATCTAGTAGTTTAAGTCCCTATATTGACTTTGTTAGTTCGCCTTGGAGGATCAACAATTGATAGCAAAAGATTGTGATCTAACAGTTAAAACATCAACAATCCAATTGCACTGCCAAGAAAAATTTAACCATCAGACGAAACAATGCCTCCAATCTAGTTCAAGGTGGAGGAAAAATGTAGACAGCATACTTCTTGCACACAAATCCTGTAAAAGGAAGAAGAAGAAAGAGGCTCAAAAGATACACACACATGCCTCCTCATGGTTGGATGATCATTGCAAGGTGACAGATCATGATTTTGGCCAAGATACACCATCAGATCATGATTATGGAAAAGATCCACCGTTGGATCTTAACTCTGGAAAAGATCCACCGTTGGATCTTAACTTTGACAAAAATCAATGGTTAGATCTAATTCGATGTAATACTTGATCAAGATGATGAAGAACCTATATGGCAAACTAGGAAGACCCCGCATCGGGATGTGCCACATGGGAGGGAACAACAAAGAAGATAATTAAAGATCAAGTGGAACCCATACAAGTGATCGTATGGTCATATGAGTCGTGTGGGCTGCCCAAGTTCATTAGGTTGCTTTTATGTAAATATGGACTTATTAGTTTAAGTGATGTTTTATTTTTAATATATTTAGTTGGATGTTTTCATCTTGACTGTAGGATGGATTAGATGGTTGAGATTTATTTTAGGATTAAGTTTTCTTTATAAAAGCATGTAAAGACCTATTTTGAGGAATAATGAATAGTTAATGATTATTGAAAGCTTTTGGCTACTTCTCCTACGAAGGGTCTGGTGTGAGACCATCGGGCGTGAGGCCTTGCGGTGTGAGATTGCGAATCAGGTATCTTCTTTTCTTTCCCTTTCTCTATTTCAAGTTATTATTGGTTTTCCCCTCTCAACTCATCACTTTCATCTTCATCAAACCAGCCCTAATAGCCCAAATCCATTGGCTGATCACCATCTAAACCCCAACCCCTAAGTACCATAGCCGTACAAGCACAACACCCATGTTGCCCATCATCTGCTAACCAAAACCCATTGGCCAACAGTACTAAACTGTTAAATCCTCTGCCAGCATAAATTAGTTTAACAAGATCTCCTCTATCAAAAACCCAAGTGCTCCATTACCCCTGTTCAGATAGATCTACTGTCAGCCACATATTCACAAGCAAAACCTACTTTTTTGCCATATCCCAAGTCCTTTACATGTGTCCACTTTCTCCTTTACGATACACCACAGGTGGCAGACCCTAATTCCAAGAGTCCCAAATCTATTATATCTCCCTACCGACCTAGACCAGATCCAGTCCAATTTGAACCCAGCCCAGACCCATCTGAACTAAATCCAGGTCCAACAGGCCCAACTAAACCCAGCCCTGGCCCAAAGTAGGCCCAGCTGAACACAACCAGGCCCATTACAAGCCCAGTGGAACCTGATTTTCAGGGATTCTTGTTTCTGTTTGTTCTTTTGGGCCCTTTGAACACTGCAGGAATTGTTAATCTTAAATCTGAAGCTTTGTTTCTCAATTGCCACTTTCTAAATTTGGTCGACAACCCATTGAACCTGGCCCATTTGTTCAACCATCAAGAGGGACAATATATCAACTTAAAATTGGTTGATCCCTAAGCTAGTGGAAGACTTTTCTTCCATCGTAACTCCCAATTCAGATTTGGGAGGTTCTCATTGTGGGATTGTGGCAAGGCCTAGAGTAACCTCTAATTCCAAAATTGAAACCATATATAAGAGGTCCATTTAGAATTTCAGTTCTAATATTTTTAATTGTGAATGTTAAGTGTTTTCTTGATCTCATATCATCATTTAACTTAGCCTTGCACCGTCCTACATCAAAAAAACAAGTTCCAAACCATACATAAACTATAAAGAATGGAGAACAAGAAGAAAATCAAAATTTTGTATGATGGGTCTTAGACCTAATAGGAAATAGATGGAACTCGAGGGCGAGTTATCTTCAAGGCGGGGAGTACTGATGCAACCAAAGATTCATGCACTAGGCCCAAATCCAGTAGGCTCAAGTCTAAGCCCATGGCTGGCTTAACAAGCTCAATCCAACTGTCTACAACAGATAAAGAGCCTAATAAGGAAACAAATCAATGTGCCCTTTCATGTAACATTAATCATCTTCTTAAGTAGCTCCCTTTGATTTAGTTATTAGTCTAGATTTAATGAATTAAAGGAAACCAAATCCATCTAGAATGAGGAAATTACTTTCTTCGGATTCCCAAGGGGCCTATACAACGACCTCACATATATTATGAAAACCATTCATCAATAAAATTCAGACATTCTCTTTTCTTTAAATAGAACACAAGAATTTCTTTGTGCAGACCACAAGAATTACTTGTGTGTGCTTGAAAGGTAACTATGGTTGTGTGGATCCTTGCGCCAATTCAGCTCCATTTCAAATCAACAGCTGAACTTAATATGCTTGCGCAGATCCTCCACTAGTTGAGACTTTTAACTGTCATCATCAACACCAAAGCCTTCTCTCAAGTACGTCAGCATCAGCCACATCAATTCTATTTTCTTTGACTTTAAACTATCAACTAAACATAAATTAATATGCAACAATCTAGCATGCTCATCCATAACTTGAGTTCCTGACCATGTTCAGCTTTGCTGATGATATTACCCAATCACAAAGCAATCACCAGAGGAGGGCATGTGCTCATATATCAATGTTGGACAAAAGGATAGACCTAGAGGCAACAGTATACACTAATAATAACTTGAAGGGAAAAATAAGCATAAGGATCTTACAAGAGATTACCTGTTGGATATCTAAAGCAAAGAGTTCAGAAGAATCTTCATATTGGCCCTTCTCCATTCTTGAATTAATGCAGCTAAAATCAAACAAGCCATTGGCTTTGGTGCCTTGGAAGTTTCTGCAAAGTAAATTACACAATGAAGAAAACTTGTCCGAGGCTATGACATCAAGGAAAACACTCTGACATCGCTCAGTGACAGAACGAGCATTTGTTTCATCCTTTGGGTCTTCATTAGACCTATCTGAAGTAATCATCTCATACTCATTAATGGCATTGCAAGAACTGCCGGTTCTTCGAGATTCACTTTGTAGCCGGTTTTGTTGGAAATGATTGTCACCTTGACAGCAGATTGGTTTCTGGAAATAATGTACAAAGTATTAAATGCCCTAAATAATTCATGGAAAATGCTGAGAGAAGAAAGCAGTCAATAAAACAGCAGACATACCTTCCCATGTGCAGTTTGCTTTGGGACAGCACGGGTTATAAACCCAGAAGTGCGGGATGCAAGTGCAAACTGGATGCAATTCTGAATGCCACCTTCACTCACATTGGGTGACTCTAACATCTGTCCTAGTACCTTCTCCCAATACCCACACATATAATCGTCCATACTTATGTGGTCACTTCCAGCATGTCCATCTTCCTTGTTAGCACTATTAATTAATCCTGCATTAAGTGGCTCATATGTAGTCTGCAGCAAATCAAACAATCCACGTATCAGTTTATAGGAAACTGAAGGGCACAACACAACAAGAAAATAGTATTAGAGATCACCAACGTTTTTTTTTTTTTTTGGAAATGGTAAAATTTATTACTCCAACAGAAAGAAACAAAAAACAAAGCCAAAAGCAGCTTTATAAACATGGGTTAAAAAAAACCAAAAGCAAAAACCCCTATTTAAATACAAAAATATTAAACATCAAAGAAAATAGAAGATCGAATAACTCCCTCATTTGCTAGATTGTCCGCCATTAATATATTGGTCTCTCTTAAAACATGACAAAAAGTAGCCCCTAAATATCCTGAACCCCCTCTACCCAATCCTCCAATCTCCAAGGATAAGTAATTTTCCCAAAGCCCCACTGAATGGCTGAAAATGAATCAACTTCAGCAATTGCTTTCCACCAATGTTTATATTCCCAGTCCTTTTTTATTTCAGATGGGAAAATTCTCCCAAATGGCTCCTAAGTATTTACAAAAAGCCATTCTAAAAAGATACTCTTGTTTTAGCATCCCTTTTATATTCTCAATTTCTCACAAAGGAAAAACAACTGTGGCCATTCGAATCCCTCCATGCATGCCTACCCAACATGTGTTAGCACAAAAATCTGAGTCCCAAAAAATTAAGGGCTACGACATTTGAGCAAACTGATTTAGGGCCCATCCCTAATCCGGGACCAGATTTACCCATCCCCCCTATCCCCTTCATTTTCATGTATCCAAGCCCACAACACTTTTTTTTTTAGCTAAGTTGGACTACTGTTTACTTTAGGAGTGACACTTTATTTATTTTTTTGCTAAGTTGGGCTACTGGTTAGGAGTGACACTTTAAATTTGAAATCCCACAGAAGGATCCCTGGGCATGTGTAATCATATTAAAGTGCCAACACCATTCAACCAGCACATCCAATCATTATTAAGCAATTTGGTCTCATAGATAATGGCATAATGCATCTAAATCACATCCTTCAGGAAGTGTCATGTACAGAAATGATGCAGCCAAGCATATTTGAAACTGGCATGCTTCTATACATCACAAAAGGTGCTCAAATGAGACGAAAATATCAACCAGAAGATACATGTTAAAAAGTGTTTTTTTTTTTCACTTATACAATATTCAAAATTTTCAAGGAAAAACAGGAATATGCATTGTGCAGCCAATTTAAGTAAAAGCAGAACTAATATGCACCCCCATAATTCTCACCAATATCTCTGACAGTCTAACCACAGATAGAGATAACTTGCACGGAGTAAAAAGATATCATAAGATAGAGAGATAGTAATAACAGTTCAGAAAGTAGAATTGTCTAAAACCTTGTTTTCAACAATGAAAAGTAACTACAACAATGCAGACGCCTAAGCAACTATCACTTTTGAAGATTCATTCCTGTGTTAAATAACACCATTATAATGACTGTATCATGCCTTCTTCAAAACTGCTGTACATTTAGCATACTCCTACAATCAGATTACCAACTGATGGTCTGAGAATCTGAACTGAACCAGCTGTCTGGCAGTTCAAACAGATATCAATCTGTTTATTCATATCTGGGGAGCTGTGTGCTATTATCTTTGCAGAGTAGATAGTCTTTCCTCTATCGAGATGGTTGTAGTTATATTGTTAATTTGAAATCAAGTGTAATGCCATCCATAGTCCGCAACTGAAGCACACACCAGCACCAGTTAAGGGTGACAGGCCAATGAGAGTCTTTGATCGTTATCATATGGATTGGAGCACTTGGCCGCTTCAACATATTGATAATGGTCTATTTGCTTCTGCAATTAATTGCCAAAACTTTCAGATCAAGGGTATCGAAGTTTTTCTGGAGTATTGGTTGGTTAAATTGAAGGTATTGGTTCTTTTCAATACATGTCTACCTAGTGAAATTTGTTATTAGCTGTACGAATCATCTATTAGGGTGTGATACAGTAAGACCAAAGTGAACTGTGAGTGTGACAAACCACACTGCTTTATGCATTGAGGATTGCAGAAAATATTCAGATGATCACCCTAATTGGGATTTGAGAAAAGTTTTATAGGGATATAATATTATGGCTTACATCCTTGTTTGATGTCTTCTTGCAAACTGTTATTAATGATCAAATTAGATATCCAAAACCTTTTTTAATGTCTGCTTCCAGATTGTTATAAATTATCTACATACAGATTCACAGATACGCACACAGCTAACATTTTTGTTTGATATCAGATCACACACATGCACATACACTCACACAAGCATACAAGCACACACAAACACACTTTCTACCAACTGGCAACATATCACTACTAGCAAGTTTTTTTTCATTTTTCTTTTTTTTTTTTTTGGGCTCTGGTAAATAAACTCACACCCATGACCCACCTACACAAGTCTCTCACCATCAGCGCTACAACTAATGATCAATCCTTCGTTGTTTCCATAGAGGGAGGTGCCTCACCAGTCACCACTGAGTTACCAGTGGATAGAACTAAATTTTATGGATTATGGAAAAATAATATTAAAAGCTGTACAAATGCCAACACATATATTCCCACTGCTATCTACTTAAGTGCTATATCTCGTAACATTAATGTTCTAAACCAAATTAAAAAAGAACAGAAACAAAATGTCAAATTGTCGATGCTCCAATCAGTGTCCAACAGAAATCATGATGAATATACCAAATATATAGTGCAAAAGAAGAGATAGGCCAGTAAAAAAGGGGCTTTGTTATCCAACAAAAAAGTTTTCCCTACTTTTGTCATGAGGAAAAAAGATCCTTTGCCACAAGCATCATCAAAACAAGATTTCTCAGTGATTTATGAACCATATATCCCGTGGACTTCACATTCTATTAGCCACTAACCAAAGTGCGCCATGGACTGCACCATTCATTAACTGAATGCGAACCGCTGTTATTTTTGTCCCTTAGTGACCATTTTTATCAGCAATTAAACATCACAGCTTTCTTTCATGTGGCCTGCTCTTGTTTCGACCAACCTAACAGCATTTTATCTATTCCCAACCTTAAATACCAAAGCCTAAAACACACAGCAAACCTTGACTCCGTTTTCCCAGTTGGAAATGTTCCCTGTAAAATTATACTAAGGAGAATATAGCATAAAAATGAAAATCCAAACAAATAAAACACATGACAAAAATCACAGCGAGAGAAACCCTCCACATCTTCCCTCCAACATCTTAAAAGGTTCGACACAAAAACCTCGAAAAAAGATTTTGAACAATTGCAGAAGGCATTGATTTAGATCAAGCCTTTGTAGCCACTCAAAAAAGAGTATACAACCTGTCCTTTAATATATGGTTGTTCCACTCTAGCAAAATCGACCAACAAACTCCTGCCATATAGTGATTCCAGAGGGGAAAGGGGGCTCTTTGTGGGTTACTATGGCCAAACCTTCAATTTCTTGTTAACTCTTTCAATGTATTAGGCCATACCACATTTACAAAATTGGCAATAAAGAAAGAGATGATTTACATCCTCCCCATTTCTTTTTTTTTATTTTTTGAGTTAAATTGATACTCAATATTTTATTCAACTATCAAACCTAAACCAAACACAAATTTCTAATATTACAATTTTTTGAACAAATTCCTTGAATACCGAAAACAAGCATTAATGCTTTTATTCTTGATAAACTGCAACAGAAAACACAGATGTTTGTTTATATTCTTATATCAGGCAAAGTTAAATAAACTGTAGTATTTGTGCGTTATGAGTATGTATATAGAGTATTATATGGCGCAGAACACAATAAAATGAATAACTTGAATGAATACCATATAAGTAGCTTAGGTGATATTATACTTCTAAATTCTCACATGTCGACACATAGTTACCTGATTCACTCAATCTACCAACAAATCTCATACTGCTCAAATCCAACAATTCGACATTCGGTTCAGTGGATTCAAGATTTGGAAAGTTTGCAGTTCGTTTCAGTTCATTTCAGTATAAAGAAGGTGGTATATGAAGAAGGAAGCTGAACCAGGAAAGAGATGATAGAAAGGCAGCACGGTATTTATAGAAATGGAAAAACGTGCCTCGCAAGGGTCTTTCCATTAGAAATTAATGCAAACAGTACATCTCGCTTTCTCATTCGCATCATACATTCAATGCAATTGTACATTCACTCCTTTCCACTAATCTGTCTCTTATTTTAAAAGTAAGTTCATGTTGTCTATAAACCAATGCACTAAAAATTACAAACATTTAGTGTGCGCGGCACACCCTACTAGAAATCTAAACTAATGAAAATGAGTCTGATGGGCCCTCCTTTAGATTAATCACTTAAAAACATGCGAATAACTGAATACAATAATACATTAGTTTTATGTGATTTATATTGGTCAATCTGATGATGAAATCACCTCTTACCAAAGTGAAAGTTTTCAGGAATGCTTAAGAATAAGTGGCAAATATATTGACCCATTCAGATTTCAACAGATGGGCCCCAATTGCGAGCCGCGTGAATTTTGATGAAGCCTTATCTCTCTCGATTTTCCTCTCTCTTTTCAATTTGCTTCACTTCCTCCTAATAGTACAATTGTGTGAATCCGAAAATTCTTGCGGAAGCCAAATCATCTATTTTACCTCATTAAATTACAAAATAGTTATGGCGATCTCTATCCATACAGAATTCGGGTGCTATTTAAAAAAATCCAAGCCAATAAAAAATAGTCCCATGCTACTTAGTGGTGGGCCCATTTCATAAAAATTTTGAGGCTTTATTAGCTTGATTAAAAATTAAATATGTAATTTCACCCATTTATTTCTTGGAAAAGGTAATCAATTCTCCAATGCAGAGCATAAAAGGTTAAATTGCAGCAACACAAATTAACTAACAATAAAACTTCAAGTGGGATCTTTTAATGATTAATTATAATAATAAACCAAAGGGGGGCCAATTCAGTCCAAGACCATAAGACTCAGAACAGACTCGTCTAAAATGAACATCACAGAACCAACGGGGCCATTTCGATCCTTTTCAACTGATTCCAAGTAATTCAGCTTGTATGTAAACAAGAAATCATGTTCTTCTTGGTAAAAAATTTGTGCTTTTCTTGGTAAAGAAACAAAAATCAATCTTTCCTTGGTAAAAAAAAAAAATCATGTTTCTTGGTAAAAATTCCAACTTTTCTTGGTAAAAGCTTTTCATGTCAAAAATTCATCCTTTCCTTGGTAAAGATTCAAGCTTTCCTTGGTAAAAATTCAAGCGCAAAGAAACCCAAAAAGAAAACTCCTAATTCCGCGCGCCACGGTGATCGACCCTGACCTGGTTCGAGGGATGTCGCGGCTCGGCGACGTACATGGTTCCATGGCGATGGACGCCGTTGGCCGTACACGGCCTGCAATGCCTCCGCCGCTTGTATGTGATGAGCTCCTCGGCCCTTTCGGCGGAAAGCGATCGGATTCCGGTGCTCCCGTTGCAGGCTCTCTCTTCCACGGGCATTTTCGTTTCGAGGGTTTCTGCCCAAATTCGCTGAGCTCTGGTGCGAAATTAGGGTTTAAGGAGGGGCAGGGGCGTAGGAGCAGTTGCTGGGAGGAGAAGTTTTCATGGGTTGGTAAGAGCGGGAGATGAATAGGCCAAAGAAAATGAGTGCCGGACGGAACCCTAAAATGCGTTATAGACATTTCTGGCCTCCTCTTATCTGTTTCCTGTCTGGTTGTGGAAGGGTCCTACTAACCGCCTGCACGTCTGAATGGGCACAGGGGCCACGATGTGGGGCCCACTTCTTATTTCTGAATCGGGAGGTTACTTCGAGAACGCCATCTAATTTTCGCAGCGACCATAAATGTGGATTGGTAAAACCCGATCCAATTCCATTCTATCCGTGGTTTTTTAGTTGATTAGGTGGTTAATAGTTTCACAGTGGATTGAAAAAATTCTAATTCGTTAGTAACAGTTTGGTGACAGACTTTACCCTTAATATGTGGATTTACACCAATTCAAACAGTTTAAGTAAAAAATATATATACATTTATTTATTTTTATATAAAAATATTAAAAGACAATATTTTAGTCATTCATCATCTAACTTTTAATCTCAGACATTCACTCTCCATATAAAATAATGAGAAAACAGTTGACACTAGCGTTAATGGATTAAACAATTTTAACAAAACTATACCGTTGATCCACAGTTTAATTCGGTTCGATTTTTAATGAGCAACGGATTAATTATGGATTACAAAATTGCCAACCATAAATAATGGATTAGTGATTGATTAGGCTCAATCCGTTCCAATCCTAACCGGATATAACCCTAATAAGTGAAATCCACTATAATTTCATCATTGCAAATCTAATCATAAAACTATTAAATTTAGTGCACATCCAAATTGTAAATCATTTTGTTAAATCAGCTTGCGCGAGAAAATAAGCTCTCTCATGAGATATTATAGCATTATATGTGATTATTCTTGTTGTTGTTGTTCCATCACAAGTGTGGCGTACATGTCTCTTATCATTTGGGCAAACTATGGTTGCCAGGACATTCCCATGTTCTTATATGATAAGCTTGCATAAAACATGTTTAATATAAAAGTGTTTCTATAAACATAATAATCTTTTTAATGTAAATTTATTATTTCAAATGCTTTTTAACGACTCTGTTGGGTAATAATGGCTGTTATGACTTTCAATAAATACTAATTTCAGAAGTCGAGGCATTAAATTGTGTCCCTCAGTAACACTAGACACCCCCATCCTATAGGCCATGGGTTGCAAGAATCCCGATTCCACACCTTATCATTAGGGTGCAAACAAATCGGTTTAGAAATGGGTTCATACTGTGCCCGGACTCTTTTTTTTTTTAATGACGATTTCAATTCTGGAGCCAATTCTAACTAAAAAAATGCTTTGTTGGTTCCGAATCAAGTTTCAATAAAAGAACCCAAATTCGGTTTTGGAATCAAGTTTGATTGGAGAATTTAGATCTACTTTGAAAATTGGTTATGACTTTGTTTGACTTTCTTAATTTTTATTTTTTTAATTAAGAATATTATTTAACTTATAACAATGCACCTTGTATCCTATCTTTAATATTATATATAAAAATGTCAAATTAAAGTTGATTTTGATCTATAATTTTCAATATTAAAAGCTCTTGTGCTAGATTTAGGTCCACTGATCGGAACCCATTAGACCCGAAACTTGACCCATTTACTCATCAAAACCTAAATTGAGTTCTGGACCTAGAGCCGTTTATTAATTGAAACTTAAAATGGGTTTCCAAACTTAGCTTTTTACTGGTCAGAACCTTCGGAGAATCGGATGCCTATTTACAACCGTACCTCTTGTGTCGGAACTAGGGGTTAGTTTGAAAAAAATGCTCTAACAGCACGTCGTAGCCCACTACAAGCCCACTACAAGTGAAGTCCGTTATAATTTCATCATTAAAAAATAAATCACAAAACTACTAAATTTAGTGTGTGGCAGAGTTATAAATCATCTGGTTAAATCGATTTAGGTAGAAGGAAATGCCCTATCCTGAGATCTCACGGCATTAGATTATGTGAAAATTAGTATTTTCCTGTTACTGGTGTGGTCTATATTATTTAGTATTTTCCTGTTACTGGTGTGGTCTATATTATTCTGATTATGTAGGCAAACATGAGGCCGAGAGAGACAGTGTGTGTTTGAATAGAAGTGACAATATTTTAGAAGTAATATTATCATTACACAGACTTTTAACAACTTTGTCAGGCAGCAATGACTAACGTGAGTTAATGTATAAATTTTAGTGGGAGGGAAATTAAAACAAGAGAGGCTATTTGAACTAAAAAAAAAAAGAGCTCCGATCACTCACTCTTTTTATAATTTTTTTTTAATAAAATTACCCAAATGCACTTTCTGCCCTTCATCTTCTTCTCCTTCTCCTACTAGTCTCCTACCCGTCTCCCTCTCCCTCTCTCTCTCTCTCTCTCTCAGCGACAATCAACAGCTCCAGCGGAGGGGGATGCTCCCCTCTCTCTTCCCAAGGCAACTCAATCTCCTGTTGGGCGACTAGTCGCAGTTGACGGGGAATAAGAGGGAGATGGTGCGAGGGAGAGAGAAAAGGAGGGAGGGGATGGGGGAGAGAAAAAGAGAAGACATAGAGGAAGGAGAGGGAAAGAGAGAGGGAGATGACAGTCCCCCTTAGTCATTGTTGATTGTCGCCAGAAGGAGGAGGTGGGGAAGGGGAGAGAGAGACGGGAGGGGAAGGAGAGGAAGAGGAAGAATAAGAAGGGGGCATTTGAGTAAAATCATATATATTTTAAAAAATGAGGTGAAGGTATTGAGCTCTTTTTTGATATTAAATAGCCCCTCCCAAAAATAATGTTCATTTGTAACATAAGACACACCAATTATAAGAGTTCTTTTCTCACACGGCCAACCCGGATCAATGCTTAGAAGGGCAGGTAATCCTACGAATATTGTACCATTAACCCAATTTAGTAAAAAGAAATAAAATGTTCATTTGCGAGTTTATTAGGTTGGAAAACAAATGGATCTATCCATAATTATAGAATCAACATTTAATAAATGTAATAAAGTAATATCATAATTTATAGATCTAAATCAATGCATACCTAATGCCATGAAGATATGAAAGATCTATAGTTTGGATCTATCCAGAATTACAAAATCAACATTTAATAAATTTAATCAAGTAATATTATAAATTAATAGATTTAAATCAGGGCATACTTGATGCCATGAATATGTCAAAAGATCTTAAGTCTCAATCTTGATCAAGTGCTCTATGCTTTAACCAACTAAGATAATAGGCCACAGTGCTTCCGACTGTATTTCTCTCAAGTGACGAAACTTTTCTGTTTTTCTAGTAATGGGCTAGAGTCAGCGACCATAACCATGTATTGATACCGGAAGGATAGCCTTTCCATTGAGGACATGCCATTGTTTTCGAAACTAGCGAGAGAGGGTTATCCCCACCTAACTAAAAATTCAAAACATGGACTTTGTTATAACTAAACCAAAGATAGGTCTTTATTTGGGCTTTCAAAACCAAAGTGGTTTTGGACCACATAAAGTACATTTCAACATATCAAAATTAGAAGAAACAACAAGTGTCTTTAAAATATTTATATATTATATATATTAAAGCAATCCCCCCTTTCGCGGGAGGGCGACACGTGACGCTTCTTCTTTACTGGAGGACGACGCGTGGCGCTTCTTCTTTATAGGCATGCGACACGTAGCACACTTCAATTAAAGTCCTACGATTCTCTCCCATTTGCTTCTCCTAAAATCTCTCTCTTTACTATTTAATTTCCCTAAAATCTCTCTCTTACCCCTATTTAATTTCCAGAAAACTATCTCTTGATTACACTAATTAGAGATGGAGAACAGACAAAAGAGGGAGAGAGAGAGAGAGGCACATCCAAGGATTGATGGAGAGAGATTTCTTGAACGTATGGCATGAAGAGTGTGGTGCACCCTACCACCATAGGATCATCATATATTTATAATGACATGTGACACAAGTTGGATGTAAGTGGAACTCTTTCATATGTAAATGTTTTTTGGCCGTTTGGATCTTCACACTTGATTTTGTTTAAGGAGTAGGTTGGAGCGTGGCTGGATTTGGATGTCCCATTAGTGCATGATCTTCTCCCTTTTTCAGCTCTTCACAACGCATGTTTTATCTCCTTGATCTCATTGGACTATTCCTCTTTGCATTGAATTTGAGAGCATTAGGGACTACACATTAACCATGGTAATGGGATGCGTAGCAGCGAAGATGATCAAATCTTATAGTGGCTGTGTGAGACATAGTGCTGGGAACGTTCATATTGCATGGAGTGATTTGCTGGACTCAAACTTTATCTATTCAATTGATTTGAAATGTTCTCATTGAATTTTAAATGGTAGAATTCAAAACTTACGGCTGGATGTGATTTGTAACGTCCCATCCTTCCTCAATCTTCTTTTATTTGCTTGGACTTTAATGGATAATGAAGACAACAAAATCTTTTTGCCAAGTGAGTAGCAACAATTATTATTATATATTATTATATATATTATAACAATACCCCATATCGCGAGAAAGTAACATATGGCGCTTCTTCTTTACGGGAGAGCGACACGTGGCACACTTCAATTAAAGTCCTAAAATTCTCTCCCATTTTCCTCCCTTGAAATTTCTCTCTTTACTATTTAATCTCCTGAAAATTAGCATAATCCTTATCCCTATCATTATCTCTTTCTTTCTAAAATCAACCTAAATCTTTCTTATTTAAAGAATACAATACATTGAAATTTTCAATGTAATTCCTTGCATGCAATCTTATCATAATCTACTATTGATATCCATATCATATTTAATCTTAAAGAATGTCATACAGTCAAAAGGATGGGTTCTTATACATTTCAAACGAATTTTTATACCACTCACCATATTAATTAGGCAAATTACCTTTATCTCATTTCACATGCCATTAAATCTCACTATTAAAGTTGCAATTTGTGGGTCCACATGGTTTCCTATTGAAATCACAAATAGAGTCTAAATTAGTCATAGGTGTTCATGGGGCAAGATATGCCAGGCCGGGCCAAGCCAAGTAATGTCCAAGCCTAGCCTAGATTTTGAACAACAGGCCCGAGCTTGAAAAAAGTCTAACTCTGACCATAAGTACCTACCCTGATCTCAACCCACCTAGAATAGTTTAAACTTGAGCTATATTGTATTTTATTTAAAAATGAATATATTTATTGGTTATGATGTTTGTTTTTATGTGAGAGATTTCTTAGTATCTCTCACTTGGACCGATCGGGTTTGAGCTTTCTGCTACTAAATCTCAGCCCAATTCAAAGTTTTTATCTGGGCCCCGCTCGAATAAGTTAATGCTTAAGCCCTAAAATTGTTAGATCTTCCATAAATTAATCACTTAGAATGACACTACCAAGAGGTAAGATTTCTAAAATCTCTCTCATTCTAAAGCATGTCCCTTAAAACCCGGAATAACCAATAATTTGGATTAGCTGTAGCATAACAATTTTAAATTTGAATTAATACTCTTACTCAATTTTAAATTTTACATAAAATAATCAATTTAAACTCTTACCCTAAAATCTTTCAAGTTTATACACAACATCTCTTGTGGTTAGATTGATAGAACCTTTAGAAGGTGGACAATCATATTCATTTTTATTTTGAATCCGCTTATCATGAATGAGTGGGTGTTGAAATTCAATTTTTCCATGTAACAATGAGAGGAGGAAAAAAAAACAATAGAGAACAATCAATTCATCGGCCAATAGATTTTACATGAGAATATAAATTATGGTATATGCATGGAGATACTATCAAATAACTCACCACTGAGAGTAAGTGCAGTTTTGCTCTCTTTAAACACCAAAAGTTCTAATGGTTTATATATATATATATATTATTTTAAATGTTAAAAAGATAGTTATATTAATTTTTTCCCATTAATTATTTAATTTCTCTTTTCTCTCTATATCTCTCGAGGCCAGGATCATTACATTGTTTATAGGTATTAATTTTAATATGCTAATGCATATTAACTAAGTGTGTCTTTCATGTTAGAATGTCTATTGTAATACAAATGGTATTTTATGCTTAGTGGATAACTAATACAATTTTTTTCTACCAATGTAAAGATTGAAAATGTATTACAAATTTTAATGTCCACCACTCAATTGGAGATCATCTTAGGTTTTGTTACATTTACTCGAAATTTCTCTTTCTATTTTTATTTCTTTTTCTTTCTTTGAATTATGCGTAAATGAACAAAGTGAGAAGCCTAAATTTTGTGATAATCTTGATTACCAGCTTCTTTTTACCTAATTTAAAATTTTCATATATAGTAATAGGATTGATTGAACTGATAATTCTTTGCATAGTAGAGTATTCCATCTAATTTATATTACCACGTAACATTTTTTTTCTCTTGACTTGATTTTACAGATTAAAGGGAAAATTATTTTTTATTAATATTCTAATGAAATTCAACAAGTACTTTATTTTCTTTTTTATTTAGTTTTACTAATATGATATTTTATTTTTAAAAGTACATTAAAATATTTAAGATTATGACTGTAAAATGAATTTACTGTTAATATTAAATTAAAAATTATTTAAATATTTATAAATATTGTTATTTACAAATAATATAATATTTATAAGGCCACGTTGGGCGTGGGCTCTGAAGCGCTAGTTATATATATTATAACAATACCCCTTTTCGAGGGAGAGCAATATGTGGCGCTTCTACTTTACAGAAGAGCAATACGTGGCACACTCCAATTAAAGTCTTAAAATTATCTCTTATTTCCCTCCGCTGAAATCTCTCTTTACTATTTAATCTCTCAAAAAGCAACATAATCCTTATCCTTATCATTATCTCTCTCTTTCTAAAATCAATCTAAATCTTTCTTATTTAAATAATGCAATACCTGTACTATTGATATCCATATCATATTTAATATTAAAGAATGCCATAGAGTCAAAAAGAGTGGTTCTCATATATTTCAAATGAATTTTCATATCACTCATCATATTAATTAGGCAAATTACCTTTATCTAATTTCACATGCCATTAAATCACACTATTTAAGTGGCAATTTATGGGTCTATATGGTTTCCTATTAAAATCATAATAAAATCTAAATTGGTCACAGGTGTTCATGGGGCTAGATTAGGCCAAGTAATGTTCAGGCCTAGCCAAAATTTTGAACAACATACTCAAGCCTGGAAAATGCCTAACTCGGGCCATAAGTATCTACCCTGAGCCCAACCAACCTAGAATAGTTTAAACTTGAGCCATACTATATTATATTTAAAAAATAAAAATATTTGTTGGTTAGGATGTTTGTTTCCATGTGAGAGATTTCTTAGTGTCTCTCATTTAGACCGGCTCGGGCTTGGGCTTTCTACTACTAAATCTCAGCCTAATTAAAAGTGTATATTTGGGCCCCGCTCGAGTAAATTAATGCTCAAGCCTTAAAATTGCTAGATGTTTCCCAAATTAATCACTTAGAATGACACTACCAAGAGGCAATATTTCTAAAATATCTCTCATTCTAAATCATATCCCTTAAAACCAATAATTTGGATTAACCATAGCAAAACAATTTTAAATTTAGATTAATACTCTCACTCAATTTTAAATTTTAAATAAACTAATCAATCTTTATGTCTTATCATAAAATCTTTCAATTTTATATGCAACATCTCTTGTGGCTAGATTGATAGAACCTTTAGAAGGTGAACAATCATATTCAATTTTATTTTAACTCCACTCCATATAAATGGGTGAGTGTTAAAATTCAATTTTTCCATGTAATAATCGGAGGAAGAAAAAAAAAACAGAGAACCATCAGTTCATCGACCTATAGGTTTTACATGAAAATATGAAGTATGGTATATGCATAGAGACACCATTAAACAACTCACCACTAAGAATAAGTACAGTTCTGCTATCTTTAAACACCAAAAGTTCTAATGGTTTATATATATATATTTGTTTTAAATGTTAAAAAAATAGTTATGCTATTTTTTTCCTGTTAATTATTTAATTTCTCTTTTCTCTCCATACTCTTGAGGCCATGATCAATATATTTTTTATAGGTATCAATTTTAATATGCTAATACATATTAATTAAGTGTGTCTTTTATATAAGAATGTCTATGGTAATGCAAATGGTATTTTATGTTTAGTGTGGGATTAATACAATTTTTTTTTCTATCGATGTAGAGATTGAAAGTGTATCTCATATTTTAAAGTCCACCACTCAATTAGAGATCATCTTAGGTTTTGTTACATTTGGTCGAAATTTCTCTTTCTATTTTTATTTCTTTTTCTTTCTTTGAGTTATGCCCAAATGAACAAGTGAGAAGCTTAAATTTTGTGATAATCTCGATTACGGCTTTTTTTCACCTAATTCAAAATTATCATAATGATATGATTGGTTGAACTAATGATTCTTTGCATAGTGGATTATTCTATCTAATTTATATTATCATATAATTTTTTTTTCTCTTGACTTGATTTTAAAGATTAAAGGAAAAATTATTTTTTATTAATATTCTAATGAAATTCCACAAGTACATTATTTTGATTTTTATTCAATTTTACTAATACAATATTTACTTTTTAATAGTGCACTAAAATATTAAAGATTATGTTTGTAAAACAAATCTAATGTTAATATTAAATTAAAAATAATTTAAATATTTATAAATATTCTTATTTACAAATAATATAATTATTAAATAAGGCTCGCATTGGGCGCGGGCTCTGAAGCGCTAGTTATTTATTATAATAATACATCTTTTTATGGGAGGGCGACACGTGACACTTTTTCTTTACAAGAGAGCGACACATGGCGCATTGATTTAAAGTCTTAACTTTTCTAGATCTTCTATAAATCTCTCCCCAAAAACTCAAATTTAATTTTAAACTTTCCTTTTTTTTTTATCTCTTATCCCTAAAATCTATCAATTTTATATACAATACCAATCATATATACAAGTATTGCTTATGCATACAAGATCTTAAAGATCTTCTGTGTCTTTATTACAATGGTTTCATAATACTACATGCCGAGTTGGGTTAAACATCCCTGCCTAGGATCAGAGACCATCTTAGTCATAGCCGTCCGCATTGCACATCCTCCTCGCTATTTACATCCACATTAGGTGTCTTGGTTATCATTAGTTTTTTCCTCTTTTGAGCCAGGGACAGTGAGCCCACTCCCAAACGTGGATCAAGAACATCAATTAGGGCCCGGAAATAATGATGAGATGCATGGTAGACCAATACCACAAGACACCTAATGTGGGAGACCCATCCCTAAGTTCAATGGACTCGATGAAGCAGTAACATGACAGGAAGTGGGTTCTAACACAGGTTGTAGAAGCACAGTAGTAGAAGAGACAGCATAGTTCTGATATGGGTGGAGCGATGACAAAGATAAACCATGGTCTGACTTTGAGATGGTTCTAAGATATGGGGCTATATCTTCATGTTTCACTCGGTTCCATTCATAAGCACTTCAATATCAATCATATGGGAGCTCATTTGGCCAGTTGCTTATCAGAAACTAAACTTCAACCATGTGGATATGCATCAATATCATAACAACAAATTCATTTGAATTTTATTTTTTAGCATTTATTTGAAAATTTAATCCATGTATCATACCAGGATCTAGATTATACATACACCGCTAGATGTTCTAAACATGGAGCCAAATACACAATAGAGAATACATTTTTTTAACCAATTAATTTCATAATTTTTCTTTTTCTTCTTCATTTTTCACTATACGTTCCATAAGTTTTTCAAATCGTTAGCACTTTCATAAGTTCCCTCTTTCCATTGTTCAAATACAACATTCTACATAATTTTATTTTCCTGTTTTATTTAATTTTTCTTATGGTTGTATTTAATGCTTCTATTTAAATTTTGTGAGAGAGTGATATGCGGCTCTTCTTCTTTACAGGAGAACGACACGTGGCACACTCCAATTAAAGTCTTGAGATTCTCTCCCATTTTCCTCCCCTGAAATCTCTCTTTTTACTATTTAATCTCAAAAAAATCAGCATAATCCTTATCCCTATCATTATTTCTCCATTTCTAAAATCTATCTAAATCTTTCTTATTTAAATAATACAATAGCTTAAAATTTTCAATGCAATCCCTTGCATACAATCTCATCATAATTTACTATTGATATCTATATCATATTTAATCTTAAATAATAACATATAATCAAAAGGAGGGGCTCTTATACATTTCAAACGAATTTTCATACCACTCATCATATTGATTAGGTAAATTACCTTTACCTCATTTCACATGCCATTAAATCCCACTATCCAAGTGGCAATTTGTGAGTCCATATGGTTTCCTATTAAAATCACAATAGAGTCTAAATTGGTCATGGGTGTTCATGGGGCTAGGCCAGGATGGGCCAAGTTAGGCCAAGTAATGTCTAGGCTTAGCTTAGGTTTTGAACAACAGGCATGAGCCTGAAGAAAGCCTAACTCGGGCCATAAGTACCTACTCTGAGCCTAGCCTACCTATAATAGTTTAAACTTGAGTCATACTGTATTATATTTAAAAAATGAAAATATTTGTTGGTTAGGATGTTTGTTTTTATCTGAGAGATTTCTTAGTATCTCTCACTTGGACCGGATCGGGCTTAGGCTTTCTATTACTAAATCTCAGCCTAATTCAAAGTATATATCTGGGCTCCGCTCGAGTAAGTTAATGCTTAAGCCTTAAAATTGCTAGATCTTCTCTAAATTAATTACTTAGAATAACACTACAAAGAGGCAAGATTTCTAAAATCTTTTTCATTCTAAATTACGTCCCTTAAAACCCGAAGCAACCAATAATTTGGATTAGCTATAGCATAATAATTTTAAATTTGGATTAGTACTCTCACTCAATTTTAAATTTTACATAAACTAATCAATCTTTATGTTTTATCATAAAATCTTTCAATTTTATACACAACATCTCTAGTGGTTAGATTGATAGAACCTTTGGAAGGTAGACAATTATATTCATTTTTATTTTAAATCCACTCGTCATGAATGGGTGAATGTTGAAATTCAATTTTTCTATGTAACAATGGGAGGAGAAAAAAAAAAAAAACAGAGAACTATCAGTTCATCGGCCTATAGGTTAAACATGGGAATACGAAGTATGGTATATGCATATAACCAGCATCAAACAACTCACCACTAAGAGTAAGTACAATCCTGCTCTTTTTAAACACCAAAAGTTTTGGTGATATATATATATATATATTTGTTTTAAATGTTAAGAAGATAGTTATGTTATTTTTTTCTGTTAATTATGCAATTTATCTTTTCTCTCTATATCTCTCGAGGCCACGATCATTACATTTTTTTATAGGTATCAATTTTAATATGCTAATACATATTAACTAAATATGTATTTCATGTTAAAATGTCTAAGGTAATGCAAATGGTATTTTATGCTTAATGTATGACTAATGCAATTTTTTTTCTACCGATGTACAAATTGAAAGTGTATCCTGTATTTTAATGTGCACCACTCAATTGGAGATTATCTTAGGTTTTGTTTCATTTAGTCAAAAATTCTCTTTCTATTTTTATTTCTTTTTCTTTTTTTGAGTTTTGCTCAAACGAACAAGTGAGAAGTCTAAATTTTATGATAATCTGGATTAACGGCTTCTTTTCACCTAATTTAAAATTTTCATAATGATAAGGTTTGTTGAACTGATGATTCTTGGTATAGTGGAATATTTCATCTAATTTGTATCAGCATATAATATTGTTTTCTTTTGACTTGATTTTACAGATTAAAGGAAAAACTATTTTTATTAAGATTTTAATAAAATTCCACAAGTACATTATTTTCATTTTTATTTAGTTTTATTGATATGATATTTACTTTTTAATAGTGCACTAAAATATTTAAGATTATGATTGCAAAATGAATTTTATGTTAATATTAAATTAAAAATCATTTAAATATTTATAAATATTCTTATTTAGGAATAATATAATTATTACGCAGGCCCTGAAGCGCTATTATATATATATATAAGAGCTAAGCAACTCGTCAATCCAATCAATTCTTAATGACCCCCTTTTACCGGCAAGCAAGGGGTACACCTTGCGTTGGCTCAAACCTAAACCCACAAGTTCGTCCTCACCAAAAATGAAATTAGGGATGCCGTAACATATATTCACTGAAAATAAATATTATATATATTTCAAGGGTGGTCAATTGGGTCATGAGTCATACTTTAACATGAGTATTTAGCAAGGGGGTACTTAGGTCGTGTCATGTGGGTGCTGTCACAACTATCAAACTACAATGTGCATTCGAAACCCATTCAAAGATTATGGGTCCACTTTAACAAATCAAATAAAAACTATACGCAAATATTCGAAATCTATATAAAAATACTCAGTTTGTCCCTAAATCCAAATTACCTATTAGGGTCCACACATCTAAAACGAAAATCATGGGTCTGCCACTAATTTTTGAAAGATCGTGTCGTAAAACTAAAGGTAACAATACCAAGCACTGCACAATAAAATATATCCATTTTACAAGGCCGCGGTCAAACAATTGAATCACATGATCCACCATAAAAACTTTGGAAGCTTTTTTGCCCCTGCCGTAGACCAAAAGTCTAAAATAGGGCTTTCTAAACTTCCATGGACGCTGGGCAGGCGATGGGACTGCAATGCAAAGTCTATGAGCTGATATTATCAGTTGTTGCATTGCAGCCCAAAATACAAGTTGAGACTTAATTATGTACTAATTACCGAGGTTGAGAGAACATGTTAATGCAACATCTATTTCAAATATCATTCTCTACAAATTTTTATAATGCTAGCAGATTTTTATATCAGGGGTTTCTTATTTTATTCTCTGAAAAGGTTATAGAAAATAAATTAAAATTCAAGTAAATAAAAAATAATAAAAGGGGATTTTGGAGCCTCATGTGGGACATTTGAGAACTCATGTGGCCAGACCTATCGAGAGTACTTTTCATTCCAGAGGCAGAGGGAGAGGGAGAGATTTTACATCTAATAAACCATCTGACAAACCAACATAAGCATCAAAGTCACATAGAATCGTCGCTTTTGCATCTAATGTTCTAATAATTACAATCATCAAAAAACAAAGAAGACTACTCACACAACTTGGAGATTCGCGGCACTCACCCTAGGAGCCGAACACGTATGATGATCACATAAACAAAACCGGCCATTTACTGACGCCACGTTGGATGTCCGTACTAATAAATGTTGACAACACTGATCTATATATGACTCCGGATCGTTTGACACAGCTATTATCGGGATTCATATGGTAAAACTATGAAAACAGAGATAAGTCCAACCATTCAAAATAAATACATCCTTCCCTGAACCCGTGAGAATAGCTGTTGATCTATATCTGCTCTTCTCTAAACCCGTGAGAATGCAGCTTGCATCGAAGACCATTCTTTTGCATTGACCCGGATGATTTCTGTCTAAACCATGGACTTCTTTCTTAAACCTGTGAGAATGCAACTGCAGCCGATCAAAAGTAGCATCCAACAAATGGTTGGTTCTGACTGACGTGACCCAACCGACCATACCTGCATGGGCCATAGACTCATAGGATTGAGTTGCAGAATCAATTCTATATACATGAAGGCTTCTCAGCTAATCTGACTCTGAGCAGCATCATCGTCCTGAACTCCTCAAAATCAAGCCGCCCATCCGAATTGGTGTCGAACTCGCTGATCATTCTGGTGCAATCACTGTTCATATCCCATAATCCCAAGCTGCAAAGGACGCTCTTCAATTCTGCAGAAGAGATGAACCCATCGTTGTTCAGATCAAATACCTTGAAAGCCTCCATGAGATCTCTCTCACCATCTTCATCACCATTATTACCATCTTCGCATTTCAATATCGACTCATAGAAGGAGATGAACTCTTCCAAATCCAATTCCTTGCGTCCCATGATCTCTTCAAGTTCATCAGGGCCCGTGGACACACCCAGCCTTTCGAGTAACCAACCCAATTCATCTATGCTCACGCGGCCATTGACGTTCTGATCAAGGGTCACGAATATTCTGCGTAGATCGGAGGAATGGAGCCTGGACATTGTAGTATTAAGCCTATGAACAGGAGTCGTGGCAATGTTCTCCAGAAGGCCTGGGCCTGACACATACATGTCTACCTAAATATAGTGCTAGGATGGAAAGATCTTAAAGAAAAGTAAACGTGTGGATATGTATTTTGTTGACGGTTTTTGCCGTCAAGTTCCCGTGCAACTTCCAGGAAATAGACGGGAAAGAAGTCATACCGTATTTGAGTGTTGGCGTGTCTCCTCGTCGTCCCAGAGAAGATTATTCATTGATGATTGGGCTTCAACAGGCGACTTGAGATCCACTTACCTGAAAAATTAGGTCCGTAAATTTTTATTGAAGACCTTATCAGATGGTTATCAACATCTAATAAAATTAATTATTCTAATGATCCAACTGTAGAATTGGGATCCTCTAAAGGGAAACCCTTAGGGTGACCATGGGTGGACCTACTCATGTTACTGTAAGGTAAATCTGCATAGGATCCAGACCCCCAACTGAATGTCACTAAGGCATGTTTGACAACGGACCTGAGCGCGTATTTTTAGCAGGGCAAGTTTGGCAATGGACTTTGGCACAGATTTTCCATCGCGAAAAATCCACATTTGGCTAAGCGAGGAAAGTGAAAAGATGCCTTGTGCTTTTTGCTCTTCAGTGGAAATCCAAGGTCCAGCGCCCTAACCCTCAAATCATGCGTAAAAAGGCAGATGAACAATGTTTTTGGCGTGATTTGCTCAGTCACATGTTTTCTTCATCATATCAATGGGTGGGCCTCCCATTGATGATCTAGACCGACAGATGTGAAAAGGACACCCAAAACAACACTGGAACCAAGCTTCAGCCGTTGATTCTTCTTACATGTAATGATATTTTACAAAAAGGTGATCAACGTTTCATGTATATATTTCGACTTCTGTTGGCTCCTTTTGAAAAATCCATGCCATTTGATCTGATCTAAAGGTTAAAAATGGTGATGGAATTAAATTTTATAATGCGGAGCTTTGGGGATCATGATATATTGGCCAAGACGTCCAAAATCATTGATTTCTTAAAGATCTCTTTCCTAGTTTGTCAAACCCAGCTTTTTTAAACAAAGATTGGGTGATTTTAGGGTTTATAAAGGATTTCTTACAATTCTAGAATTCTCTCGTCGCCACGTGCTGTCGTCAAATATGCCAAAGAGTAGTCTTATATTATGAAGTTGCAGATGATTCATACTGACATGTCCATCGCCCATAGTTGGTCCACCATGGAATCATTTGGATAGGAAGATCAAAGCCATTGATTCAATGACCAGGTTGCAATTTGCTATTTATTAGCCGTCTATGATGAGACGTTGACGTAGGTCTAGGATTGTGAAAACTCGTTATTTGGAAAATCCAGGGGCTCGGTTGTACCCAAATGAGGCGCAGCTGTTATCCGTATCGAAACCATGAAAAATTTGTTTGTCAAAGTCTTTCTCTCTCATCAAGGACTTGGAAAATGTACGGAAGAATTAAAGCGTCACTTGAAACCGCAGCAGGAGGGCCATCGCAAGCATTACAAGGAAGGCTTAAGGGGTATCTAGCGTCTGAGCAGAGAGTTCGTCCTTAGAAAATTTTCGGAATTATAGGCGCCGGCCAGACCGGGCGTGTGTGTCTCTCCTTCCTTCTGATTGTGTGCAGGAAAGCTTCCTCTTTGAAAACAAAAGTGTCAAAGGATTTTTGTAAATGGTTAAATTCATGTATTGTACAAAATTTAAGTTTATTAAATTATATTTTATATTCTTGAATATTAAATGTTAATCACGGAGCAAAAGCACTGAAATTAAAGAGAAAAAAAAAAGTGCACCATGCTTGAGTGGGCTTCCTCACGCTCTCAAGCGGGTTATACAGAGACGACTGTATTCAAGCCTTCGAAGACTATGCTCAAGCCTAACAAAAGAAATGAAAAATAACTAGATGCGCAATGAGCTGGCTCAAGTGGGCTCTCACCTGCACTCGAGTGCGTCTGTGGTAAAAGCATATCGATTTGTACGGATTTATTTTCTGTTTGTGCAAAAACTGACCATCTCCTTGTTTTAAATTGTGATTGCTATTAGATATATTATATAGAGCTTGCAAAAGAGATTGAGCGAAAAGCTTTAAGTTATAAAGTTGATACTTCTATTTTATCGTATGAATTTTGTGGCTTTTACTTCGTTGTAGAATATTGTTCTCTCGCTGTAGAGAATCGTTCATTGTAGAAAGCAATGACTAATAAAGGAGCACCGAGGGACCGCGTCTTGTGAATATCAATAAAAAACAGTTACAACGCCTTGTGTTAATTGACTAATTGTAGGGTTGTAAGCATATCTTATATCATGAAAGTAGTTGATTGAATTTATCCACTTTGGACTCGTAGTTTTTTTTCGTTTGAGTTTTCCACGTTAAATTGTATGTTGTCTTTTTCATGTTATTAATTGCTTTTATTATTTCGCTGCATAGAAGTAGTAATCGAACTAAAAATTAAAATAAATTATGGACATTCTAAAACTTTCAAACAGAAACAACGCAAAAAACCAAGTTCTATTAATCATTCGGTCACCAAGAAATGGCATGGTAGGAGTTATTGAAGGGGACCGGTACACAATCGTTGGTCAACCAACAAGACGGTTAGCTTTGTTGTTGAGAGGTGGAATGTGCTTTGGAAACTGGAAAGGTTTTGAGGACAAGTTGGTGTGCGGCTATTTTTCAGGGTGTGAGGCAAGTCTTAATGGAAAATTTTTTTTTTAACGGTAACAAAGATTTCATTAAAAGATGAGACAAATATAAAAAAAAGAAAGAAAATAAGATACAAGAGAGCTATACCCTACTCAAACCACAATACATAAACAAACCCCTTTATAATATTCTCAACCCCTTTTTTGGCAAGAGAATTTACCACATAGTTAGTTGACTTATACTCATACTTATGACAGAAAGTAACATTAATTGAAGAGATTATATTTCGAATCTCACTGAAAATGAAAATGAATTGAAATTTTCAAAAATATACCTTCTAATTAGATACCTATGAAATTGCAGGCTGCCATGAAAAAGATGTTGAGAAAAACGAAAGAGCTTCAAAAATAATTAGTTATTCCGCTTTATTAGAATTACAAACACTTAACATTCTTAAATAACATAAACAAAATCTTGCCTTCATGATGAAAATTGATATTTGGAACACGGCATCATGATCAGGCGCATAAGGAGAAGCTTTTAATGGCTACCATAGCGACCCACTCTAATTGTCTGAACAAATGCCACCGCGATGTGGCAGGACCTCATTGATCCCACTCTGGTCCCGTGAAGTTTTTTCTCACGGAATCTAAATTTTACAACTACAATATTTTCGGCTGGGCGTGGGCGTGGCATTTTGTAGCTCATTGTTGGCAACTAAAAGTCGCTAAACTACGTAGCTGGTAAGACACATCGGTTGAGGCGGAGGGTTGGACCCTAGCCAATCATTTTGGCCGGTGGAGGTGGTGGGTTTGACCTTAGCCTCCGCCATCTCTTTTCACGTGCGAGTTTTCCTCTTCACGCGACCCGCACGTACAAGTTCGCCTGCACCTTTCTATAAAATAATTTAAGCTGAGCCAAGTATTAAATGGGGCCAAGATTTAAATCTAGATTCCAAACGGGGCTGGACCGACCCTTGAGAACCCAAGGGTGATCCAAACTGGTGGCAGCCGAACACAGCGACTACACAACACCGATAGACACACACAACAGCATCATATCTTTCCGCGGGAACTGGGAGGCCAAAAGCCGAAGCCTTCTTCTCCCCCTCTCTGTAGCCTGGAATGGTAGAGTTCGAGTAAAGTAAAGTAGAGTTGAGATGGCAACCCTATCTCTCTGCCATCGCCTCCCTTTACTTTCCCGCTACTTCTCTTCTCGCTTCCTTCCTCCCCTCCGTTCTCGATTTGGACGCAAGACCGCCCTCCCCGCCACCTCCTTCCGCCGGAGCTTCCGCCGCACCCTCTCCGTCGCCGCCTCCACCACCAAAGGCATGCAGCTCCCTCTCTCATTACCCTTCCCACATTGCTGTTAGGGTTTATACGACCATCAATTTGCTAGGTTTTGCTTTTCTAGGGCAATTGTTTACTTACTTCATCTTCGATTTCAAATCTTAGGAATTCATTCATCAGCAGCGTAACTGATGAGATTTTAGTCAATAATTTGGTTTATCAAGTTGATTATACGCGTTGATTGATCAAGTGGATGCGCTTTGAACCTTGAAGGGAGCTGTTTGATAGATGAGATTTTGTGCTGTTTTTGTCATTTTGTAGACTGGAAGAGTCACGTTGAGACGATTGAAGAAAGATATGATGTCATAGTGGTCGGAGGAGGACACGCAGGCTGCGAAGCGGCTCTTGCGTCTGCTCGAATTGGCGCCAAGACGCTCCTGCTCACACTAAATATTGATCGCATTGCATGGCAGGTTTATGTTTTGAGATGGAGTTGATGTGTTGCCTTAGCCCATCCTTGTTGCTTAGTTTGTTATCGATTTTAGCCTGTGTAATGCAAAAATTATGAAAGGAATGCGAAAGATAAGACGGCATTGTAGCTGTTCTTATTAGTTTGATCATTTTATTGTTATTTTGTCTCCCAGCCTTGTAATCCAGCAGTGGGCGGCCCTGCAAAATCTCAACTGGTACATGAAGTCGATGCTCTTGGTGGTGAGATTGGAAAAATGGCTGATAGGTAATTTTCCAGATAATTCCACCTTTTGCCGAACGTTCAAGGTTCTCTTTCACTTACCAAGGCCGTCCCTTGTTAACATGCTAGTTGTTGTCGGTATATCTTGCAGTGAACTGCTTTTGGTGTCGTACTTCTCGGTTTAAAAGATGGTTATATGCCATGTATTTGGCTGCCAACTGAAGTTAACTGCCGCCATCCTGTTTGTTGGCAATGACTTTAGTTACTGGCTAAGTTGCATCAATGCAGGTTGATGTGCCAGGACTCAGGACTCACATGGGTGCTGGGTGTCCGAATCAGCAAATCCCAAAGCGTAGAATTCATGGATTCTGCACAGTGTTTATATAATTACATAAAACTAATGTGCCAGAAATACCACTTAATGACAATTTTCTTCTTCACTCCCTTCCTTTGGAGTCCATTCGGATTGGTGCCAATCATAATGGGGAAGTGTGTGCAATTGAGGGGGGCATCGCGCCTTTGGGATGGTCCGGATGAACCCTGCATGTAAGTGAAGGTTTTCCTACCATTTAATACACAAATCCTACTTTAAACAGTCAAGTAATAAACATTATTCAGTACCTCACTTTAAGATGTCGAAGTAAGAGAGCATAGTAATATTATCCATATTAGCTTTGAATTAATCCAAGAACAATTCAAAATGGCATTGTGCCCAATGCATGCGTGGGTACATTGCTCATTTCAAAGAATCTTTCCAACATATATTATAAGATAAATTTCAATCGGTATCCTCTAAGCTCCATTGCTTATGTCACAACTTCCATCGATACCTTTCTTGATACAATTACATGCTTACCAGAGAATTGGATTTCTCATGTCATGAATATTATTTGTAGTGTGGTGTCTTAGGGCCCGTTTGGATGTTTACAGAATAAAATATTTATAGACTTAAATATTATAAGAATAAAATAGTATAGAATAGAATAGTGTAATATTAAAATATTGTAATATTTTTGCTGTTTGAAAGTTTTTGAACAATATTACAGATTTAAAATTTTAATATTACAGATTTAAAATATAGTTGTTTGGAAGGTGCTACGATTAAAGTAAAGTTCATTGTTAGAATAAATTTTTTATTAAAAGTACTTTAATTTATATGTAATTTACAATGTCTAGATAAAAAGTGGTGTGGTAAAATAAAGTTCAATTGCTACATTTTTTTTTACCATAAGCTGTTTTTTTTATCATGTTAAAACCATGGTAAAGTATAGTAAAGTAAAATAAATACATAAAACAATAACTTTACAACTCTCTTTCCCACTTTAATGTACCACATATTTCATCTCACCTTATTTTACCTTACATTTTACCATGATGTGATATTGATTTTTTTTTTACTTTATCACATGTAAACAAGTCACTTTCTATTTACTATATAAAACTCCGATAAAATGTGATAAAGTAAAGACAAACAAAAAGATACTAGTTTACCATTGCCTCGCACTTACTTCACCATATACTTTAATCAACTTTTTCTTTACCCTATCTTTACCATGATGTGACATTTGCCTTTACTTTACTTTATTATATATGTAAATAAATACATTATGATAGATTTAGTGAAGTAAAGTCTTTACTTTACTCTACCATTTTATTTGTCTTATTTTACTTTACCTTATTTTATCTCACCTTTTATCATGTTGTGATATTAATCTTTATTTTACTGTACCACACATATAGACTTTATTACAAGTCACTTTTTATTTACTATATAAAACTACGGGAAATTGTTATAAAGTAAAGTCAAATGAAAAGAAACTATTTTACCATTCCTTCCCACTTTACTTCACCGTATGCTTTATCCAACGTTTACTTTACCCCATATTTACCATGACATGATATTTACCTTTACTTTACTTTACCATATATTTAAACAAATATATCATGATAGATTTAGTGAAATAAAGTCTTTACTTTACCCTACCACTTTATTTGATTTATTTTACTTTACCTTATTTTACCTCACCTTTTACTATGATGTGATATTAAGCTTTATTTTACTTTACCACACATATAGTCTTTATCACAAGTCACTTTTTATTTACCATATAAAACTACGGTAAAATGTTAAAGTCAAATAAAAAGAAACTACCTTACCATTCCCTCCCACTCTATTTCACCATATGCTTTATCCAACGTTTCTTTACCCCATCTTTACCATGATGTGACATTTACCTTTACTTTACTTTACCATATATGTAAACAAATACATCATAGTAGGTTTGGTGACCACTTTGTAATTACCGTTTTGAAAGATTTTGATATTGTAGAAAGTTTTCTAAATGGGGGAGCTGTAGGAAAAAATATTGAGTTTTTTTTTTAAAGAAAATGATATTTTCTTAATATATTTTTTTGGGTCACCAAACGTACAAGATTTTTTCCATTAACAAGTGAAAGATTATATTCTACAAAATACTACTTTCTTGTGTTTTCTTTTGCATCCAAGCAGGCCCTTATTAGTAATATGATTGAATTCATTTTTGGGATCTTCATACATTGGATGAATGGTATTCTGCCAAGAGAGGGGGACAAAAAGAACTTCTATTCGCAGCACTTTGTTATAAATTCCTCTTCCCTTCGTTTGCTGGCTTTGTACTGAACTTTGTTGGTTTTTGTCAACCTCTCTTTTATATAGGTGCTACTTACAAAAGCGTGTTCTCAACCTTTCAAAAGGTCCTGCTGTCAGGGCGTTGCGTGCGCAAACTGATAAGAGGGAATATGCAATGGAAATGAGAAAAGTTGTTGAAAGGTAGGTGTATCTGCCCCCTTTTTCTTGTAAAGTAATAAGTATATGCAATCGTTCATTACTTTTTGAAATAGGGCTTCTGTTAATTATTTTGGTTTTTTTAAATGGTAAATATTCTGTTATTCGAATGCCTTGTGTGCTGACTTGTTCATTTTCACGTCATTTTTCTCCCTCTTCATGTTGCAACATGGCCTTAGATGCTTATTTATGTAAGTATATTGTCACTAGACAATGGTTGCTCATTGGGTGCCAATTCTGTGCCTCTTCATATGCTTTAGAGGTACTTTATATGCTATTTCTTGTTAACCTTTAACCACAAATGTTGCATAGAGCGAATCAGTGAAGCCAACGGGGGTGTGGTGATAGAGACCTTGCCTTGATTCAGAATGTTGTGCCAGAGGGTTGGCAAAGTGCACTTGGATTTAAAATCATAAAGCAGAAAACATTGAAAACGGTGGAGCTGGACCAGAGTTTCTGCAGCATTAACTGTAACACACTGACAGGCAAGGATAAAAATTGCCTTGTTCAAAACTAAATTAGTTCAATGAAGATTAAGCTGGAATATAAGGGGATTGGGAATGAGAAGAGGGCGGTTGTTGGAAGATATGTTATGTGAAAATTAGACTTGTTTTTTTATTCAAGGAAAAAACTAAAGGAGGTGAGACTGTGGCCTCTGAATCTTGGGGCTCATTTGAATGAGGTTGGAGCTGGATGCCAGGTCATGTGGTATTAGAGGGGATGATCACTGTATGGAACATAGATAAATTGATCCTTGAAAGGGGGATTGACACAAGCATATGTGTTCAAGTGTTTTCGGAGTTAATATTGATGGTTTCAATTTGATGGCATTGAATGTCTATGTTTCTAATGACAATTCAGAAAGAGAAAAATTTTGGGAGAGCTTGTACTTTGCGGGCTGCGAGGATGGTTGGAAGTTTTTCTTGGTACATCGGAGGGGATTTTGATATCATAAGATTCATGCATCGGTGGAAATTTCTTTTTGTGCCATAAACTGTGGGCTCTATGTTACAAAGGAAACATAAGCACAATGTTTCCACAACCTAGCAAATGAGAAAACCATGCATCCTTCTATTAGTTATTGAAGAACTGACAAGTAGCTAATGCACCAGGTGATGCAAAGGGTGACGTCACAATCTTTTTTGCAATCTTATACACAAAATACAGTTGAGAGTTGTGACCCTCAGTCTGCTAGATGGTTTCAAACTTCAAAGTGTCTTGTTTTTAACATTGTAAAAGAAATTGTGACTTCATTCTTTAATCTAATAGTAGTCCAATATGTATGAGTTCACTTGTACAGAATACTTCATCTGTGACAGGCTTCTGCTTTGTGCACATTTAAGGTTTACTAGTTTTGATAGCTCAAAGAGAAATCTCTGGGAGCACTCATCTAAAGCATCTTAATAAATTTGGCCAAATAAAGCAAGTTGAATTTTGTAGGCCATAAAGTAAATGGAATCTTGGCACTTTCCTTTCTTTGGGTAAGGATTATTGCAACTGCAGACCAGGAGGGAAGGAGATGTCATTGAATTCAAATGATGCACCTGACTCTTCTTAATAATTCTGGCCTATGTTTCTTTCAACTTCATTTCACTTTGTGCCTTTCCTCACGTTCAAGAAAGAAAATGGGTCCTATGCTTAGATTGCTCCTATTGGTATCATGGGTATTCTCTCTCTCTCTCTCTCCCCTAATTTTTTTATCAGTAGGATCAAAATTATTTGTTTACAAGTATGGTTTTAAGTCTTCTCCAGTATGATATGTATGCAACTCAACATATAACCCATATTTGTCGCGAAGTTTTTATGGGCTTGTCACATTACTGGATTCAAGACTAGAATCTTGTTTCAGTGTAGTTGGAAGTAGTGTTTTTTGGTTTAGTATTAATGCAGTTCTGTTGAATTATTCTTGTTTAAGTAATATGTTTTTTTAAACATAGCATGTACAAGCAGAACAGGTCAAGTGAAAATTTCATAAAAAGGAAACACAATAGATGTGCTCATGGACTGTGCAATGCTCCATTTGTGCATTAAGAAAATGCAATGTTATCAATGAAGAGACAATATCAAATAACTGAGAAGTGATGACGAAGGTGCCCGGGGGCTGTTTTATATCATCTGGGGGTGGTGCAAACTTGTTAAAAGGCACTGTATATGATGATAATGTGTTTACAAAATTTTTCAGGCTGTGGGCCCACTTGGCCCTCCTAAAGATCATTTTAAGTCATTCATACTCATTCACACCACCCCCTCTCAGTTGTCATACTTCCAGATGGGCCCTATGGGCCGGACCATTTCTGGATTAGGAACAGCCAAACCACTTCTAAAACACACACACACACACACACACACACTCTCTCTCTCTCTCTCTCTCTCTCTCTCTCTCTCTCTCTCTCTCTCTAAGGAGAGAGGTAAAACCAGGGTAGGCCCTTTCAGTTGGTTGCATCAAACTCCATTTTGATTGAAGTTCTAAAAGGAACTGAGGAGTTGTAGGCTTTCAAGGGGCATTCAAAATCATCGGCAATTATTGGGATGTATTTTTAGACCAATGGGATTTGTCATTTGTCAATACTATTCTGTCTGAAACATATACCCTGTTGTTTGCAAAGAGTTTCCTTCCCTCAATCAAGGAAAGTGGTAGTAGAAGCTTTGTTTGTGTTCCTATAAGGGGCTTCCAATGATAGTGGGTCTACAACAATAATGCAATCTGGCTGGAAGAAATTTGGTGAAACTATGGCTCTCTATGTTGTTCTTTTGGCATTGCCCAACCATAGTGAATGTGGAGGCTAACTTGCAGGCCACTGAGGGAGTCTCTAGACCAGTTCTGGCCTTTGGAAATTCCTTTGTTGTACTGTGTGATATCTCTATCTACAAAAGCAAATAAAATTAGCAGCCATTTTCATATAAGAAACTTTATTTGTTTGTACAATTTGTATAATTATTATTTGCAATCTTTTGGAACCCAACTTCCAATTTTATGTTCTCTATAATGCACCACAAAGACACACACACACACACACACACACACACACACACACATATTTGATAACACACACACATATGGTGTAATTTCCGCAGCTCCTCTAATTTGGTTGTAATCTTTGATTTCAGCACCCTCAATCTTTCCATCAGGGAGGCTATGGTAACTGAGATATTGGTGGGCATGAATGATAATGTGGAGGGTGTTCGAACTTTTTTCGGAGTGAACTTCTATGCTCCTTCTGTCATACTGACAACAGGCACTTTCATGAGTGGTAAAATTTGGGTTGGTAAAGCATCTATGCCTGCAGGTAGAGCTGGTGAATCAGCTTCTTATGGACTCACAGAAAACCTACAGCAGCTGGGGTTTGAAACTGGTCGCTTGAAGACAGGAACTCCTGCACGTGTTGACTATCGTAGTGTGGATTTCTCTGGATTGGAACCCCAGCATGGAGATGATGAGGTCTTGCATAACTTATTTCTCGTTTTGGTTTGAATGATCTGGTTTTTAGAATCTAGTCCATACTATAATTTGTGATTTCACTCAATCAAGTTACTTGTTTTCTCAAATATTCAAATATTTTCTTAATCTCCATTTTATTTGCAACATGTCTTAATCCCATCAATCTGAATATTTGACATTGTATTTTGCATTAGATATGTTTTTTTTTTACATTGTTTCCAGTTCATTCAAGTGCTTCTTTCTTTTGTTCTGTTATCAACCAGTTAATTTTGTTTAAGTTTGTTTTGAGTGTACTTTGTCTGAATATTGTGGGTTTAACAAACATCAGCTAATGGAATGGCTGATAGTTTTGGCTAAAGATGGTGCAGCTGCCACTGTTCTTTTGTATGATGTTTAATTTTTCTCATTGATTTTTCACTATGATGCCCAGATACGGCATGGATATAAAGGGACATGCCATACACAGCAACGACAAGGATTTTACACATAAAAAGTGAAGTATCGGATACGATACAACACGAAACATTGCCCATTTTGAATTATCCATGCATCATAGGTTTTCAGTTGTATTTTTATTTAAAAAAATTATGTTCTTTTAGAAAGAAAAAAAAAGACCAAAGACAAACACACAATATTTACCTTTTCTTGTCCACTAACAGATGTAATCTTGATTTCAAGTCGTCCTCAAACAGGTTAGTTGGTTTAGTTTTGATCCTGACTTCCACATTGAAAGAGAACAAATGTGCTGCTTCATGACACGTACCACAGAAAGCACCCATCAGCTTATTAGAGAGAACCTACATGAAACCCCTACGTATGGAGGCTGGGTTGATGCCAAGGGGCCTAGATACTGCCCCTCTATTGAAGATAAGGTACATTTCATTCTTCATATGCTCATTATCTCACATGGCTGGACTTCTTAATTCTTATGCCTTCATCGTACCTAATTTATGATTTCATTCAGGTATAGTACTCAAAAAGTTCCTTAGAAGTATGCTTTACAAATCTCCAGGCTCTGGAATTGGTTCCATTCTTAAATTTTTCCTTAGTGATTGGACCTCATTTATTGCCTATTCAGTGTCCTGTCACATTTGTGGAACTGCAAACCTTTTCTTGGTTTATAAATTTGATGAGTCTGGTACTAGCTTCTTGAGTTCCTGCTTTCCATGGAATACTAGCACCATAAGCTTCTTTTTCTTCATTATTTTTCCTTTTTGTATGACCAAAAGGTTTATCTTTCCCCTATGTTTTTCAATTATTTTGAGGTATCCTGTAACCTGAAGGCCCTTTAGAAAATTTTCTTGTTCTCCTATATATAACAGACTTGTGCGAGACAAGATTACATTTAGATGAAAATGGTTTTGAACAGTCCAATGGTGTTCACTTTGGTTGAGGTGAGAATTATCTGATACATGTGCTTGGGTGGGTGAGTTTGGGGGAAACTCCCAGGCTGTCATCGGGACAAGGTCATTTCCTTTTTTTGAGTATCAACTATAAGTCTATACCTGTATAGATACACCTCCAGTTGAGTGCATGACTTGTTTGTCTCTGTGTCTGTTTCATTTTTAATGGATGACTTCCAATGCTCACTAAGCCCTCCTGTACATGTTTCCTAGGATAAGAACTCTCTGCTTTGGCTGTCCAAATCTCATCCCATTGTTTGTGTTACTCCATCTCTGCGGACATTTATGGACCCTTCACCCTTGAATTGCTTTAAGTTTCATAAAAAAGTTTCATAAAACAGTTTTTACTTTTTTTTAACCACAATATTAATGTCTTTGATTTTACTTTTTATGTTAAATTCTTATTCATTCTTTAAAGAATAATTGGAAGTCAATGCTATAGAAACAGTTCTAATGGTCCACTTTTTGTCATTGTTACTTATTTTGTTCATTTTGTAACTGGGGGCATTAATTTAAAACATTTCTATTCTATTTGAAGCCCAATTTCGTGAAATGATCACTATGATTTGCCTTTCAGATTGTGAGGTTTAAAGATAAAGATTCACATCAAATTTTTCTTGAACCCGAGGGTAGAAATGTACCTGAGCTTTATGTGCAGGTAAGTCAGAAGGTTTAGGTACATTGTCTTCTCTGACATTTGTGTAGAATATGTGCATGTGTCTGATAAAAATGATATAGCTGATCTGTGTTCATGCAGTGTTGCCTTATGTATTGTTAACGTGGATTTTTTTTTGTATGCACTTTTATCTGTCTTAAGCACAAATGTTGGTTAAATGTTGGTTTGGTCAAAACTATTATTATTTGGGGATTGAGACTTCACTGAAATTGACTGTTTATTGTTATATATTATTTTATAAAGTGCGATATAGATAGTACATTATGGTTTAGGCTCTTAGTATGTGATATGTCTAACAGCATTTTATTTTTTATATATAGACACACACACACACATATATCCTTCTTACAGACTAATTGTGCATTTACCTTTGTAGTTGAGTTTGAAACTCCCCTTTCATTGTGTACCAATGACATGAAGTGCCCTCGGGTTTACCTTGTTCAAAGTTAGCATGTTTGAATAATTTTTTTACTTCTCTTTGTATTTGCTATTCTTAGTTATATCACTACTGGAATATTAAAAATCAGTTCTACTGGAATATTGGCATCAGTTCTTTAGGATGTTCTCATGAAGATTTTGAGAACTTTCAGCTCAATTGAAGTGCCAGAAGTGCTGGACTTAAAGTGATGCTTTGGACTAGTAAATCATTTTTACTTTCCAGTAAAGCATGGGTATTTCTTAAAATTCCAAAAACAGTTTCTGGAATTTGCACCCTTAAAGATACATGAATCCCTCTGAGAACCATGGTAGTGTAAAAAAGATTCTGTGTTGACCCGCCTTTCCACAGTTGCAAACATATTGCATGCATTACTTCTTACCCGGTATTTGTATACATTTTCTTGCCTTATATCCCCTGATAACTCGAACTTGAGTGGCGTAATCATATATTTAATGCTCTCCACAGACTATTTCAAGGACTCCACAAAGTCTAGGCCTCGATAAATATCGGTAGATAAAAAGCTAGTGAGTATAATTCAAAAATCTTTTTTGCATTAGTCCTCTGTCTCAATGTGAATGGCTGGGACTTGATACATTTTAAAATGTAACCTGTATTCTACATCTGTGTGATGGTGAGAACTGGCTACAGATAATAAATCCATTGCAGCCAGAAGATCTTAATCGTTCTGCTTTAGGTGCTATAGATAATTTTTATTTTTATCAGCATGCATTTTTCCTGCCAAACTTCTTGTCCACTAAGAAACAAGCAATACATGATTTGACTAGCTGATCCTTTCCATCTTATAAATTGAAATCTGTTAACAGTCTCTGTAGAAGTTTTGACCTTAAATGATACAATTTACTTCCTAAATAGGGGTTCTCAACAGGTTTACCTGAGAGGCTGCAGTTGGCACTGTTGAGAACATTACCTGGGCTTGAGAACTGTTCAATGCTGAGGCCTGCTTATGCTGTAGAGTATGATTACTTGCCTGCTTATCAATGCTCCAGATCTCTTATGATGAAAAAATTTGAAGGGCTATTCTTCTCTGGTCAGATTAATGGAACAACGGGCTATGAAGAAGCTGCTGCTCAGGTATTTATTATGTCATCATGCTGCTGGAATGCCTGCTTGTTATGGACCTATCATTTGTTTTATGCTGCTTTATATCAATCATTGTTGAGCTTCCAAAGTATTGTATGTAATTTCCATCACTAATTAAAGTAGAAGATTTTTTTCCCTCTTTCCACTGTAGCTTTTATGTGGTCCCTCCGTCTGTTTCTCCTGCTCTGCAGGGTCTCATTTCCGGAATTAATGCTGCAAGACATTCATGTGGGAAATCCCCCATTGTTCTTGAGAGGGAAAGCAGTTATATAGGTACTCTGATTGATGATCTTGTCACAAAGGACCTTCGGGAGCCTTACCGCATGTTAACAAGGTATTTTGGTGTGTGGTTCTGTTTCCAAATTACAATTATCTCGAAGTATTTAAAGTACGTTGTATTTGTAATTTTTCAAGTTCAAAAGGTATATAAGCTTTGAAGGCATGCTTATGTAACCCATTTCCGTGGAAAAAATACTGTTTTTTTGCAGAAAGCGGGTTTTTCATGAAAATCTATGGAAATGTGATTTTGCCACATCAGATTTTTCCTTGCCAAGTGTTTCCACAGAAAAGTTTACCAACGCATCACTTCCGAACC
Source organism: Sextonia rubra (assembly GCA_037013555.1). NCBI lineage: Eukaryota > Viridiplantae > Streptophyta > Magnoliopsida > Laurales > Lauraceae > Sextonia > Sextonia rubra. The sequence continues at coordinate 54,270,636 of JASUAD010000013.1, read as the reverse complement.
AAAACACCCAGGCACTCCAACTTGCATCTTGTTGGGAAAATCCCAACGGCTTCTCCACCCTCAATCTTGAGCTGCTAGGATTGGATCATCTGAGTAACCTGTCTCTCATCCTCTTCTTCTTTGTCTCCATCTTGTCCCCCTTTCCCATTCTCTTTCTCCATCTATCTCTTCTGTCTGACCCCCTGTTTGAGTTTCATCCCACCCTTCTTTGTTTCAACCCCACAGGTCTCTCTCTCACATGACGACGATGATGATTATTATATTTTAACCAGTCTTATTCTTGCTTTTTCTCTTTAGCTTTGTGAAATAGCTGGCCGAATTTCAATATGGAGTGGGCCATCACCATCACTCATTCGGAGTGGATTTAGCTGAAGTGCAGCATATAATCCCATCTCCAAGTCATCCAATCCCAAGTATATGAATTGAAAACAATTGATTATGTTTCTCCTTTTGAAATGAAGCAACTAGATCTATGCTTACATCATTACAATTTATTCCGTTGCTCACAATTCCAATTCACTTGTCACAACAATCATATTTTAATAAAAGCTCTATTTTTGGAATTATGTTTGATTATAGGTTGTTTGTCCTACACATTCAAACTGAGCATGGTTATGGGATGATGGAGTGATGTTCTTTAAATGGGCTGATATAAATTGGTTATGTTATTTTTCCATCGAAAATTGTTGCACCAAACAAAAAAAAAAAACTGATTTTCAAAAAGGAAGCCATACTTGCACCAAACAACATTAGCACCAATTCAGCAAGGAAAGAAAATTTGCACCATAACATGATTCTCTAACTTCCACGGTGCTCCTTTCTGAGGTATCCATTACCATGGAAATTTCTGATATGGCAATTTCCTCTTTCCACAGGAATGGTCTGTACACAAATGTGCCTTAAATGTTTCATTCATTCAAGCTCTTGAGGCTCAGTGGGTTAAAATGTTAAATTGTACATATTTACTGTGAACAAAATTTAAATTAAGCTTTATCCTATAGTTGTGTATGCGTGTATTACATGACTGTCAGTCTTGGCAATTTTGAAGACAACTGTGCATCTTTATTTTCTAGATTTTAGAATATTTAGCCCATTCTTATCTTTTTAACTTTTAGGTTTTATATATGATTCTCTCTTCTTGAAAATATTGTAACAATCAGACAGGTCAATTTGGTTCATCTTGACTACCTGATGATTCTTTGGAATGTTGATGGAAATTTGCGAACATGATAATATTATTGGTTTCTGAGTTCAAAGCAAAATTTCTATGTTCACTTTGTTAATCATAAGGCTCTTGCTGTTTTTATTGACAAGGAATGATTATTCTCTCTCAGCCGCTCGGAACACAGATTACTTCTTCGTGCTGATAATGCTGATAGCCGTCTCACACCTTTGGGACGCGAGATAGGTTTGATAGATGACAGACGGTGGAAGCTATACCAGGATAAGCAAGCTCGAATTTTAGAGGAAAAAAAACGTTTAAAGGGTGTGCGGATTTCAGGTTAATGTGCATTTTGTTTCATCAGCATCCAGTTATTGCTCTAATCACATTATTGTATTGAAACTCACCTTGTCATCAAATATTCTATTTCACATTTTTTGCATGTGCAAAATTTTGCCACATGGGATCGGCATGTTGACGGTTAAAGAGGCTGGGGCCCACTCAAAACCGGGACCCCCTGAATTAAATATGCCTATTGGACATCTGCATGTAGACATCTCATAGGAGATTACTCCTCTTTGCATAGAAACCAGGTACCCAGGTACTATGCAGCAGTAGAATTGTGCATTATATTTCTGTTTGCTTACTGCTAGAGCCATTTACCTGGTTACTTAATGCCTGTCATCTAGGCCTTTTCCTGAACCTATGTTGTAATGTAATAATGATCAAGGGGAAAAAAATCGTTACCCAGATGTGGATATTTCTCATTCTCGAGGGTATCCATCTCTGAATCACTGTAGGTGCCAGGTGGCTATATTTTAACAAAATATGACATGTATTAATCAGTTGATCAAACAAACCTGGACCAGATGATATGCCAGTCCTGATCTGACCGGCCAGGCCTTTTCAGGTCAAAATATTGTCTGCTGTAGCAGTTTGTGGATTTATATATCAATGACAAGTCACTTTAATCTGGAATCAGTGTGGCTTCATTACAGCAACCCAAGCTGAGCAGATGCTATTTTGTGCTTTCAGGTGGAGATCTAGCTGCCTATGTGACTCTGTTATCTGGTCAACCAGTTAAGGACTCTACAACCCTGGAAAATCTCCTAAAGAAACCCCATATAGAATATAAGGTTCTTGATAAGCATGGTTTTGGAAACAAACTTCTGTCGAGGATGGAGAAAGAATGTGTAGAGATAGATATCAAGTATGAGGGCTTCATTTTAAGGCAGCAGAGCCAACTCCAACAGGTTAGTGGATATTTTATACTGATTTATCACAACATTTATATTTGATACAGTACCTAGGTTCCCACAGGGTGCTCTAAATTACCTGTACCATTAGGATACTATACCACTCTGGTATGGGTACATGGTATTGTCATATATGGCGGTGCCATACCTTGACCAGCATCAATCAGTTAGAAACAAGGATCTCAGCATTCCAGTGCTGTATAGGCATCCAATTAGAATCTGCCTATCAATTAGATATGTGGACTACAACAATCAAATTTCAGGTCTGTATTACAGTTCATGTAAACAGGCAACTGTTCAATTGCGAGAACATAGGTTCAAATTATCACTGTATTGGCAGGATTGAAGACTGGTGCATATGAATGATGTGGTGATACATACTGGTGCATTGGCTGAGTGATTTTTAGTTTTAATTGCTATAGAAATTTATTAGTCATCTCAGTTTGCATTGACCATGTCAGCCATATTGTCAATTATGCATCGGTCTTGTCAGTGATACAGGTGTTAATTATCATACTGGATCAGCTTCTTAAGAAACTAATACATATCAAGCAAGCCTGAAGTGTAAAGCCAAGTGCAGGAGTTTTAAAACTTATGGCTTCATTAAAATTCCCATGTTGTTTCTGACTAACTGGGCTGAGCATGTAATTATGCCTGCTTGCATCTGTGTCTCTGATTCTTTGGATTTCTAAACAATTGAATTTTGTCTCTTTTTATTTAAGATTGCGTACTTTCCTTGGATCCTAACTTGTCAGAATCCTTACCATACCCATATCTGGCACTCTTATACTGAATCCTTGCTGAAAGCATTCCCTATGATTGAGTTTCAACTATCTGCTGTATTCTACACTTAAAACCTTCTCCAGGCTTCATACCTGTGGATCATGCCATTTCCCTATTGCCATGTGGGTGAAGAAGTGCAAGTTGATTTACTTCAATGTACATTGATACGACAATTATTTTGTCTCCCAACTTCCTGTCGTTCTGTTCTTTCCAGATCGTTCGTCAACATCATAGGCCACTTCCAGAGGACTTGGATTACTATGCAATGACAAATCTTTCTTTGGAAGCACGTGAAAAGCTTTCCAAGGTATGTTGCATCTGGAGTACTTGGTTACGCAGAATGTAAATTCTTTATTGTGATAGTCTAAAAACATATGCAGATACAAATTTGAAAGAGTGTGCTATGTTTCCATTTACAATTGGCTATTAGATAGTAGTATGTCATGAAAATAAGCGTTTGTTCATTTATTTGTCTGCATGATAATCTGTCAAAATATAGTAAATGTGTTATTGATCCTACGAATAAATGATGAGCATGTGTTGTCTAGTCAAACAAATATTTATTATGTCTAAAACATCCATATTATCATTAGTATCTTGCTACTGCTAAGATTTACAATTGGAAGTGGCTTTGGAAAAACAGCTATATGTGCAAATGTGAGATAGTAATCGTCCAAGTTAGTAATCCTATGATTTGATTAAATTATGGTGTTACCTTTGCAGGTCCAACCACAAACCATAGGGCAAGCCAGCAGAGTGGGAGGTGTGAACCCTGCTGATATCACTGCTCTGCTCATTTACCTTGAAGCCAACCGAAGGAAGCAGCAAGAGAAGAGAAGGTACGAAGTGGTGTCATCGGTCATGGTCGATGCTGATCAACATGTATCTGATGCTGTGGCTGTGCAAACAACCAATTAATAAGTCATCTTTATATTTTTCCTGTGAGGTTTTTCACTATTGTGTTGTGGCAATGTTGAAAGTAAGCATGCAATAAGCTGTAGGTGGGGCGAGGCAGTAAAATGTTAGTAAAGCACATTTCTATTTATACTGGTAATAAAAATTAGTTTTCAACTCCATCCACTGAAGTTACTGTGCATGAATATGAGAGAGAGAGAGAGAGAGGGAGAGAGAGAGAGAGAGAGTTGAATCAAGAACTTGGTAAATGTGACTTTTTCGAAGGTTGGATTTTGGAATTTCTTTGATGGAACAGGGAATTTCAGGATTCCTGAGATAGCCCGACATTGCTATAAGAAATTTCTAATGCGGAGAAATCCAGTCAGAAAGACTTGCAAATAAACGTACCCTTGTAGTGAACAATACAGATCTTTTTTTCTTTTTGGATGATTTTTATGGTGTATCTGCTCTCATATTTAAATGGTATAATTTACATCGGTCAAATCTTAGTTTTATCAAGCAGACTGTTGCTTCCAATCCCGTCGGTCATCACTTTTTCTATTGTCTACGTGGTCTACCTAAATGAGGGTTTTGATTGATCGATTCTACTATGCCAGTGTACCATTTTCATTCTCATGTGAAAATAGGCATCCTTGTGACAGGAATCCGAAGTTAGTATAGACATGAATTCTATCCTAGCTATTAACGGATTCTTATAATTTCTCTTTATAGTATGAATTTTACACTAGGGATTGTTTTTTCCCTTCTTCTAATTTCTTCATTAGAGAGTTTATGTTTATTGGGTTGATGAAATGTCAATCCACTTTTGTTTTAATTTTATTTTCTTATGGTATATGATTAAACATTCAGATGTTTGAAAATTGAGTTTTTCTTATATAAAAGAAAGGATATTGATGCTCAGTTTTAAAAATTTACCTTCGATCTTCACTTTTAACCACTTGTGATATGAGTCCTGTGTATTTAATTCATGCGTATTATAATGCAACAACCAGGCCCTAAGAGTTTCCCCCTGTTTTTTTAATATCTCCATAATATATAAGAACTTTTTCTTGGTTTATTGGTGCAAGCATTTTTATCAGAGTATATGGTCTTTGCATAATTTTAAAATGCTATTAACATAGATAGCACAAACAAAGAGTTCAGATCCTCTGATTAAAAACCTCACGGCAACTGTGGCGAGACCCACGTTGCCAGTGGAGGGCAATGCATGCCAGCTGTTCACTGGTGACTTGAGGTCTCGCCAGGGTCACCGTGAGGGATTTCCTTCCTTATTCATAACCAAGTTATAGTGTCTCGTCCACAAAAGAACTGAGTTTAACCAATAACTCATTTGATGACTGAGTTTCAGGCCAGTTCCTAAATACTTCGGCAAATTGAGTCAACTCAGCTTGAGCAGCAGGGCAAAATGAGTTTTTGAACTATAGTCTATGCATAATGGATCCTTCAAACTTGGTTGCCCTGCACTCAGTTTACCTACATGAAAGAAAGTATTTTCACTTGCAAGTGACTCACGTTGTCTATCTGTGTGACCCACAATGTGTCTAGGAAGATCCAAATGGGCCCTTTGTATAATACTTTCTACCTTGAAAAGTGTATGCTGTACAGGGGCAAAGGTTGCATGTTATGACACATGTGAGCAAATATTCTTATGCCCCACTTCTGGACAAGAAATCCAGTCTATTAATCCTTGCACTCTTAGCCCTACGGATAGAAGCAAACTCCCTGGAACTTGGAAGAATCCTAGAAATATAGTACTTAACAGACAAATGCGCCTCTGAAGGTGCCTTGTAGATGATCTTTGGTGAAACTGGATCCCACTTATTCTCGGTTTGGAGAAGTTCATGGTTTTCAGCAGGGCCAGCTAATGGAAGATCTGAAACGTTCGAATAAATGCTCGCTTCCTTTCTCTCTTCTATGGGGAATAGAGGTTGGTCGCTGTAGAGCTCTTGGGGCCTGTTTTTATAATAGAAGCAGGGGAATTCACAAAATGTCCCTTTTGAGAAATGTCCTTAGAAGAGCCCTTCCCATTATATGATATTAATTGTATAACTTGATAGACACAACGGATGCTTTGCCACTAGTGTTGGGATGCTTGCCACTAGTGTTGCAAACAGATCGGTTCTAGACTAGGTCCATACTGGACCTGGGCTCGAACTCATTTCTGAATGACGGCTCAGGTTCCAGAACTGATTCTAACTCAGAATTTATTTTATTGATTCCGGACTCAATTCCGATAAGAGGACCCAGATTCTCTTTCAGAATTGGGTCTAACTGGAGAAGTGGGATTTAGTTTCAAAATTGGTTTTGATTTCTTTTAACTTTTTTTTAAATATTTTTTTCTTTAAATTAAGAATACTGTCTAATTTATAACAATACATCAAGTCTACTTTCTTCAAGATTAAATATAAAAATTAAAGAGACAAAGGTAAAGACTCATAAATTGTAATCAAATAATTTTTCCTTCGGTAGAAAATGGTTGCCTAACAGTCGCCATAGTAAATCAAATTGTAAGAAAGTCAGAGTCCCATCTACATCTCCTTATATATCTCATATCCCTCAAATCTTAAATATTCATTTGATGGACCCATTTTTCTTTAAGAATTCCTAGGTAGTTCAATTCCATTCACACAGATGGGTTGTCACTTCCCATGACTTCCTAGGAATTCAACACCAAGCAACAGCAATGGGCCTTTAATTACCAGGCTAAATGTCCACCCCAATTACTAAAATGAGCCTTTCTAAAAAACTTGGACCCAGCTCATTGAGCTGATACATAAACTCAAGCCCATTATATTTGGTTCGGACCTGGGTCAGATGTAGACTACATCCGCAACTAGCACGACCAGTATTTATCACTATTGTTAGGCCTATATAATTGCAAAATCTGAGAAACCATGCTGCTCTAAGATGCTCCTCTTTAAGATCAAATAGACCCATTTGCAGGCCTTTCGTTAGAACCCATTTTAGGAATTCAATTCCTATTCATGCAAATAATAAAAAAACCACTTAAGTACAAATCAAAACCATAACATTCGATTAGATTGAGCCTAGGGCCACCTTTGAGTGATTGATAACAATTTTAATTTAAATTTTTTTATGGAGATTGATTACACTTAAAAGATGTGATTAGAAAAACAAATTAAAAAGGAGTCATATCATGCATTTTAAGGCCTCAAGGTCTTCCCTAGCCCACTTCCTCCCAAACATTTTGCCCAATGGTTCCAAGGGTTGGCTTGAGCTCATAATGTTTTTGCGGCAGCTTTCGAAGGCAGGAGCTTCCCACCTTTACCAAAGCCAACCCTAGCACCCACACCATTCTCCTATCAGACGTGAACCCAGAGCACCAATGAACACGTAACCTATAATTTAAATCTGAATCCGTATTCCCCAATGCAGTGGCATTCCAATTTGAGACACACACCCCACTTTAGTAGGCTGGGTGAAACTTAATTTGATGGGTCAATCAATCTAGGAGGGGCCACAACAGGATAGATGGCTTATTTGAGGTGATTAACACATTTCCCTGCCTTTGAGTGCGTTGATGAAACCCAATTCACACTCGAGCAGTGATAATATCATTCGTAAGAGAACCACACATCAGGATCATAAAAGAGGCGGGGCCCACCCATTGAATTCACCTGCGGGCAGAGAATTTACAAATTTGGGTCGGGTATGTTCGGACTCTCCGTCTGTTTTGGGGTCATAACTAGTCATTCTCGACCTGGACCGCAACCCGAGCCGGACCCTCCGAGTTGCACGAGTCAACTCTAGGGTTTATGAGTTCCACATCTGAATTCCAACGCGTAAAAGGAAATGAAAACGTGTTCACTCGTGTTCCATCTTCGCATTGCGTCGTCTCATTGCAGCAGCAGCAGCAGCAGCAGCAGCAGAAGAAGAAGAAGAAGAAGAAGAAGAAGAAGCTCTCCATCCATCATCGATGGCGTCCGTAACGATTGGAGGTAGGGGTTCTTCTCTCACTCCATCTTCTCTCCACTCCATCGCCACCTCCACCTCCAATGCAAAGATCGATTCTTCAATCCTCGATAAGCTCTCCTCCTTAAACCCTAATTCCCAAAAACCCCTCCTCAAATCATCACCTCCTCCTCCCTCAGACCCCAAAACCCTAACCCTAACCCTAGAAGAAGAATCCCGAGCCGCCCTCGTCGTCCTCCTCAACAAGCTCCTCTCCGCCGACGCCGCTGTCCGCCCCGAAATCCCTCTCCTCATCCAAGAAACCCTAAATCGCGGCTTCCCTCCGGAATCCCTCGACTTTGGCTCCTCAGTCAACCTTCTCCGCTCGATTCTGAGATTGAATGGAAAGGATTTGGACGAATTCGGCGTCGCGAGTGAAGAGATCGCAGTTGTAGACTGTTCTTTCGCTGCGATCAATGGAATTTGCGCACTTTTGGACCGCAATTCGGCGGTGTTGGTGACGGTTGTTGATTCTGTTGCCGCGCTGTCTTGCGAAGCTGCGAGGGCTGATGTAGCGGCAGCCTTCGATTTGCCCGTGTCGGGCGACGGGAATTCGATTAAGGATGAGACGGATGTCGCCAGCGATATGAAGGACTTGCTGTTTGGATCCAAGTTCGTGGGGTCTGTTAATGCGGATGTGTTTTCGGACATTCCAACTATTCATGGGAGCTTTAGGAGGGCGGCCAAGGCGGTGCATGCGCTGATGAGGGTTGAATTGAATTCATCTGTTAGAGTTAGGAAAAGTAGCTGTGGGAGCAGTGGGAAAGGAAAGGCCTTGGTGGCGACGGTGTTGCCTCTGGCAATGTCGCTTCTATCTGTGGGCGAGGGTAGCTTGGGTCGAGCGAAATTGACCATTGGATCGATAGATGATCTTGAGCTGCGGTCGCGGGTGGTGGAGGTGTTTGACAAGAGTTGCCCTGGTGTTGAAGTTTTGAGAAATGGGTTTCACTCAATATCAGTTAAAGCTGCTTTAGAATCAGATTACATTATGGTCTTACATGAAATATATGATTTGTTGCTTAAATTGAGAATCATTATTGCCTGGGAAGCGGCACTGGCATTGTCTTCCCTGGATGCAGCTGAGTTGAATGAGAGGACTCAAGTGGGTCCATTGTCTACTTCTGAGACAAATGGGGAAAATGTGAATTTGGAAAGAAAGATTGAGAAGAAGAATAAGAAGAAGAAAGTTTTTGGAAAGGGTACTTCAGTCATAAGGCAGCTTATTAGAGAAAAGTTAACTGCGTCTCAGGATTTGGCTGATGTGTTGGGAGTTTTGGTTAAGTGGGCACAGGAGCTTACTTCATTTTTTGATCCTAAGGATCCCGAGCTTGATGCCCTGTTGACAAAGGTGAAAGACATTGTCGAAAGCAATGAAGTGCGAAGGCTGCCCAAAATTCCCAAGGTGAGATATACAACGCTGTCTGCCATTATTGGGAGCTACTCTCTAGCATTTTGTGTCCTTTGTTGAGAAATTTTGCTTGGTTTTGCCTGCAATGACTGAAAGCATACCTTGTTTCACTTATATATATTTATATAAACTTGAGAAGAATGCAAGCTGCATCCTTCAATTCACAGACACTATTGAAACCCACATATTGTATCCATCAATTCACAGACACTATTGAAACCAACATTTTGTATTATTCAATTCACAATTGGTCATCTAGTTGAATTGTGTAATTAAAGCTAATTTGTGTTCTACTGTCAGCAAAACCCGTGGCAGATTATCTTTCTAAGGGTGGTTTAAGATCTTCTCTATTTGATTCCTGTTAATGTAATTTTTTGCAGGTTAATTTCTTCTTTGTGCCCTTTCTTTTTCTATGATTGTATTTTTTCTCCCTGCTTTGCAACCTTTTATTTTTGTGATTGTGTGCTTGTACTCTTGCAGAGCAAGCCCTCTTGTTCTTGATGTATCCCTGTTTCATCAAAGTGCTTGTGCATTTACAAAATACAAACTTGTACTTCTGTCCCTTCATTTTTTCTTCTTAACATTCTGTCTTTATTTCACTGCAGTCAACTTGTGTTGTACCTGAATAGTGAGTTAGTGACTACCGATCTTTTTAAATAGAACTTATATTATACCTGACCTTTATCAATATATTTACCAGGGTACCCGGGACTTTGGGAAGGAGCAAATGGCTGTAAGAGAGAGAGCATTTTCAATCATAGTAGGAGTATTTAAGAGGCATGGGGGAGTGGCCTTGGATACTCCTGTTTTTGAATTGAGAGAGACTCTCATGGGAAAGTACGGGGAAGATTCGAAGTTAATCTATGATCTTGCCGACCAGGTTTGTTTAAATTTGCATCTGGTAGCCAGGCTGACTTTGCTTTCTTTAGAAAATGATTAACTTTCCTGTCTTCTATGTATTTATTGGTACTTATTTTTTGTCCTTTAATGTTTGGTATATTCTAATGGTTTAAAATGCAAGCAATTATTTTCTAGAAAGCATCTGCCACTGCTACTGAGAGAAGTGGAGAAAAGATTTTGCTGACCTAGATTATTTATTGAAATACTATTGTTGAACTCGTGTTTTTCTTTGAGATGATTCAATGTTGTTTTATTTCACAACCTTTGATGGAAGTAGTAAGGTTGGATATGAACAAATGCACCTATCCGAGAATTTGGCCCAGGATAGACTGGAATGGGGTAACATAATTCATGTAGTTGACTCCAACATAGTTAGGACGAGACTTGGATGATGATTATTTCACGACCTTTTCTTTTCAACCTTATGTAGTTATGCCCCCTTTTTTTCCCCTCATCTTCTCCTTGACAACTATGAAGCATAGTTACCTGATTCGTTCCATATACCCCCGAATCTCGTACTGTTCGAATTGATTAATCCGCTATTTGATTCGGCTGATTTGGAGTGTTTAAAATGCCATGGTTCGTAGCAGTTCGTTCATGCACATGGAAGAAGGGATTAAGTTGAAAATGATGAAAAAAAACATGGAAAACGTAGAAGACATGGAGAAGATGACGAAAAGGTTGAGAGACTATTTACCATTGGTCTCTTACGCTCTTTCTATTGGTTATTACCTTTCCTTCTATGGGATAATGGGTTGGTAATTAAATGCATTGTACCGTCTTTCCTTTCTCTTACTTTTTCTTGACTTGACAATTGACTAGTAATTTGATGCACTGCACCCTCTTTCCAATTTTCCTACTTTTCTCTTGACTTGATTGAAGTAACGGTGCTCTATAATTGGGCTTTAGAGTACGAGGGTGGCTTGTCAATTAAGAAATCTACTTTAAAATAGGGTGTCTCCCCCTTTTATGGGATGGGCCTACAGAAATAGTAATCACTCATAAAATATATAAATATTATAATATATTAAAGTCTGTGTGAATTCTAAAATCTCAGGAAGCCAAATATTATATTTTGTACACTTAATTGAATTATAAAATAGATACAGTTATCTCTATTAGTCGAGAATTAGAGCCATTTTTAAGATTAGTGAATTAGTGGTGGGCCAAATTCCCCAAAAAAAAAAAAACTTTGTGCAACTATTAAATTAAATAAAATGTAAAAACACAACTTCAGCCATTTGTTTTTGTGTATGTAGCCATGTGAACAATAATGATCAACCTAACAGTGGATTTTACTCCAATTAATCTAAATTTGCAGCACCACTCACGAAGAAGATGAGAAGTAGTTAGGATTTCCTAAATGAGCCCTAATGATAATTATTTTAACTTCGAATTGTGAATCAAACGAATCAAGTAAACCTACCTCATCAATTTTGTGAACTGAGATAAACTTCTAACTATGAACTACGAACTCATATTCGAATAACGAATCAAGTAACTATGCTATGAAGTTTGAGCTATCACATCTATTCCCAATATTATTTTGTAGTACAACTGTACAAGGGTAGAACAAGTTATGTGACCTTTCATTTAACCAGATTAGGGAGTGGGTTAATGGAATGCAAATTATGAAAGGTGGTGTACTTGGGTGGAGTGTGTAACCTCATGGTTGCAATAGTGAGCCCCTTCCAATGTGCCGTGTTCTCTTGTTTTGGATGGGGCGGGTAGAGTTGATATTTGGTTTCCCCTGTTTAGGTGCAATCTTTCTGCTTTGGAATTGGATCTGCTGGTTGCAGGTCTGTAGCTGTTTCATGTTGTCTATTTTCCTTGTCAAGTCTAGAGGTTGTCAGTAGAATTTCGTACAGGAAGTGAGCAGGCTATTTACTTTGACGTCCTTTTCTCCATGTTGCGCGGTGCCATGAGGGTAAACAGCTCCTCACACACGTTCATCTAGATGCACCTAATAATAATTGCTTTATTTTGGTTAGTCCTGGATAAGACTCTGACGAAGAATCATCTCGACGGTAGGAAAAGAATCTTGATGAATCCATGGATCCTAAGCATTAGAGATGCTGAATGTGCTATTCATCTTCTCTATTCAAAGCACATAGGGTGGCAAGTGTAGTTTGTGATGCTATTTTCTCTATTTTTAGGGTTGTATTAAATTGGCATTTATCTGACTGTTACCATTGAAAAGAATGTACCCTATTTAGGGATTTAAAGTCATCATGCTTTCGACAACTCGGACTTCTGATGGAATCTTTTTCGCCCTCTTCTAGTCCACACTCCACAAAAACATGTTCCCATTCCCCTCCCCCATAATTTGCATGCATCCAATGAGCTGCTGGCATTTCTCCCTCCCCCAATAGGAGTGCATAGCCAAACAAATCTTTGCAAAGGGTCTGTACTGCTGAAGCTGTTTTTCCTATATGATTTTCCTGTTGTGTTCTTGTTTATTATTTTAATAATAAATTTGCTTATCAATATAAATATTTATCATTGGATTATGTTCATTGTCAAGATTTCATCTTTGCCTTGCATTCAGGGTGGAGAGATTTGTTCTCTTCGATATGACCTGACTGTTCCTTTTGCTCGCTACTTAGCCATGAACAATATCAATGCATTCAAAAGGTACCAAATAGCTAAAGTGTACAGACGTGATAACCCATCCAAAGGGAGGTATCGTGAATTCTATCAGTGCGACTTTGATATTGCTGGTCAATATGATGTGATGGAACCTGATTTTGAGGTGCTTAAAGTTTTGACTGAACTACTGGATGAGTTGAGTATTGGCGATTATGAGGTATTGCTCTTACTGGATTACTCCATCTGCTGTATTGCTTTGAGAAAATAAGAATATTGTTGGAAAAAACATTAATAGTCAATTTCTTGCTTTCGTTCTTTCAATTTTTTTTTTTTTGTTTTTTTGGTTCACATTTGATAGTTCATGTTTTCTAATGCTCGCTATGGATGCTGATGCACATTGCAGATAAAGTTAAACCATAGGAAGTTGTTGGATGGTATGTTGGAGATTTGTGGTGTGTCTTCTGAGAAATTCCGAACAGTATGTTCCAGCATTGACAAGTTGGACAAGCAATCATTTGATCAGGTCAAGAAGGAATTGGTGAGGACATAATTCAATAGCTCATACTCTGTGCCAAAGTAGTGGTATCTATTATGTCTAGGTAGTTGCATGGCAAATTCTTAAGTATTCTAATTTGTATTTTGATCTGCACGGCATACAACCAAGCTATCTCAGAGAGAATATCTTGTTTTCATCTAAGTGTTTTGGAAAGTTCTTGGATAATAAATATTAGATGAGCACATGGTCCCTATGTATTGTGTTTCCAATTTTCACTTTTCTTGTTAAAGTGGCCAGTCCTGTTTCCATCCAAAACAATTTTGTCAATTCATGTCAGCCGCTTTCATGCTGTACAAGTTAATTCCTATCTAAATTGAAAATTAAAAAACTAAAACTGGCATTGAATTTGGGCTTGGTTAATGAGGTGCTCCTATGGCAACTTTAAGATGCCTGATATGCAGATATGTCTTTATGCATTATAAAAAAAAAAGAAAAAAAAAAGAAAAGAAAAGAAAGTACAGTTAATATATCAGAATTATGTGGGTGCAAAAAGAAAGGGGTACTTACAGGGATGGAAGTACATTGGAACTATATAAATTACAAACTTAACTAAACCTTGGAAGAAGAATGGAGTTCACACATGTGAATCATTGACATTAGTTTAGTTCTTCATTCTTGTTAGAATTGTCAGGGTGATTCTGCAATCTGCATATCTAGTATAGATATGTAGCAGATGCATAATTTTATTATATTATATTTTTCAAATTGTGGATGTGTGGTAAAACTAGAAAAGATAAAATTAGAAATGAGCGCTTTCGAGAGCATTTAGGGGTAGCACCAATTGGGGATAAGATTGAAGCAACCCGTTTAAGATGGTTTGGGCATGTTGAGCATAGGCTGGTAATGACACCGGTGAGAAAAAGTTTGGCTATACAGGTGGATGGTCAATCAAGAGGTAGGGGTGGGCCGAAGAAAACATTGATGGAGGTCATTGATTCAAATTTGAAGAAATTTAACTTATCGAAGGATTTGGCTCAAAATAGAATGGAATGGAGAAACAGAATTCACGTAGCCGACCCCAACATAGTTGGAATAAGGCTTTGATGATGATGATGATGATGATGATGATGATATTTTTCAAATTGTCATATCCGCCTTTCATATCTGTAGTTCTTTGGAAAGAGGGTAAGCTCATTCAACATTGTTTATTAGTACAATTTATATGGGTCTGTACCTTTCATGTTTAATGGTGTTGCTGTCTTGTGATTGTTCTTTTACTACCTCAAGCCATTTTTTCCTATATTTTTTTTGTTGTAGTTTTCTTCTTTCTCATCATTGTTATCTTCAACTTGTGCAAATTTTACTTACTCTATGGGAAAACTGTTTCCATGTGGCAGGTGGAAGAGAAAGGCCTAACAGTTGAAACGGCAGATAAGATTGGTTCCTTTGTGAAGAAAAGAGGGCCCCCATTAGAAATATTATCTGACTTGAAGCAAGAGGGGAGTCAGTTTTTGAACAATAGTGGATCCATTATTGCGTTGAAGGATTTGGAGATTTTGTTTAAAGCTTTGGAAAAATCTAAGTGTATACACAGAGTGGTTTTTGATCTGAGTCTTGCAAGAGGTCTTGATTATTACACTGGAGTTATTTTTGAAGCTGTTTTCAAAGGTGGTTCAACACAGGTGAGTTGTTCATTATTGCTATGAATGTCCTTCTTTCTTATTTTACCTTGCAGTTTGCACTGGATACAGATGGTTAATGTTTCAGTGCTACAAAACCAAACACCAGTTAATTTTTTTGAAGGATGTGGTTATGCCTACTTATATTACCTTTGTATTTAGAAAAATGGTTGTATTTTTCCATTAAGTAGATATTTGTTATGATCAGGCAGTTGCTTAGAAGCTCCCTATTCCTCTCTTCGTCTCCTTCTTTTCTCCTTATTTGCTAAGCTGCGCTGCTGGTCAAGAGTGATACTTTCAACTGGAAGACCCAGGGATTGATCCCTAGGCATGTGTATGAAACTAAGGCACCAACACCACTCAACTATGAGTGTGTTAGCCCCTGATTCTCTCTTTTGCTGCCATTTGTTGAACATTATTTTGGAAGTACCCATAAAAATACATTATTTTCAGAAGGTGTCCATGTTAACTGAAACTGGTTCAAGGTTTTAAACACTGAAAAAAAACAACTGATCCTCAAGAATCGATGAATTGTAAACCTTCGATGCGGTAAGTCATTTGTAAAGGTTGAACTTATGCTGACTGCTGCCTGCAAAAATGGTTTGGTTCCTGCAGAAAGAGGGCTCTTGCTGCCATTCAAGCTGGAACTGATCTAAATGAAGCAAGCGCTGAAACTAATTTGTACGAAATGCTGTGGCTGGAGTGGTCAGAGAGGAATTGAAAGATAGGAATACCCTTCTCAAAACACACATACATGTTCTCGGAATAAAAATGTAAAAAAAAGAAAGAAGAAAAGAAATTCACAAGTCCATCAGAATTCCAACTCTCTCTCTCTCTGAAATTAGAAGATCTATTCAGTATAAGGATCGAATGAAAAGGAAAAGTTTTTGTTGCTTTGTTATTGTTGCTCCTTTTTTTTCATTTTTCCCCTAGATGGTGAATAGCGTTGCATGGTTTTTTTTTTTTTTACAACCAATAGTGTTGCATGTTTGTGTGTTCTATTTTGTATTATGTTTTAGTGGATTAGTGGGTAGAAGTGTTTGGATTATTTTTTTTTTTTTGACCTTTTAGGTGGGGGATTTTGGATATTGATTTTTGGGGGCTTAGGAAATGCGCCTTGGCTTTTTCCTCATTTGGGAATGCATAATTAGCATGATGAGCACATGAAAAATTGCCCTGCCCATTCTCCTTTCATTTTGTCTGCTTTATATGGCCTTTATCCTTGCTGCTGTATCTTTCAACATAAAAGTTGAGTTTCTGTTTTTCTGCCTTTCTATTAATGATCGTAGATATTAATTCATGGTGTTCTCTGCCATTTTTGGTTCAGCATTGTAGCATTCAACAATATACCATGTAGCCTAGGTAAGGTCAGTGGAAAGTAAATGCAGTAAAGTGGTGGCATCCAAGTGTCCAGTGCAAGGTTCCAGTTGCAAATATTTTTATTGTGGTTGGATCATGGTAATCCATAGAAAAAGTACAGTGCGTATGCCAAATACCTAGAGTGATTTTCCTCATTCTAACATTGCATTTGAAAGAAATGTCATTACTGGAGTTGTTAATGTTAGCTACTTACGAAGAATTGATCATGAAAGGGTCATGAGCTGTTTCTCCAATGCCCTATGATGAAATATAATTCTTCATTAGGACCATCCGTGGCCTTGTCAACCATGGTTTAAAAAACCGGCTGAGTCCGAGTTGACTTAGACTAGGCCATGACGAAGGCAGGTCTTGAGTTTGAATTTTTAAACCTTGTCGTCAACACTATGATGACTCTAAATTCCAACTGACTCTGGTGTAGATTTCTGCAACAGCTTCGTATCCTGTGGTAATATCAATAACCATCATCATTTTGAAAAGATAATTACAATCATCATCTTAGACTTCCCCATGTCAATCTGGCTACCTTTTGATACAATTGCTACTATATCATATTATTATAATAATAGCAACAATAAGAACAACTTATTGTTATACGGGTGGCCACTACTGCCAGAACTTGTTATAGTCTTATCGATTCACAAAAATTCTGTAATGGTCGCGTTTGAAAAAAAAAAAATTTTCTGTGCTGAGCTCATCCATATCTGGAGTGCTGTTTATCCCTAAGAAGCATGGACACTTCTAAGAAAGTGACGTATTCGTGTCGGACACGTGTTAGATACCGGCACTTCTCGGATACTCTCGGATACGTGTCCGATACTATTTTAGCCGTGTCCATAATTAAGAATTAAAAATCTTAATTTTGGACACTTGTCCGACGCTCATTTTGCAACGTATCTCACAATTCTTAGCCTGTGTCTATGACTAAAAAATAATCATGCGGCTGATATTTCTTGGACACTTTGTTAACATGTGGTTACTAAAACTTATAAACTTGATATATAACAATTTTATATCATAGAAAAATGTATGATTGTAAATATTAATCATATTACAAGCAAAGGACAAATAAATATTTCACTAAAGAATAGGCCTCAAGATTGCTTTTTTTTTAATTATTTTTTTAGGGAGGGGAAAGAGATGATCCGCTCTTTTTACTGTATAGATTTTATGGAACTATGGATATTTCATGTTTAATGATTATGAATTATATTTTAGTGTTGTATTGATATTTGATAATTTAATATGTTTGTTATTTAGTACTTGAATTTTTATTTTTTGATTGTTAAATTGATTAAAAAGTTAAAATGATATTATTTTTTTAGTAGATGATTATATCTATAAATTAGTAAATATTATTCACGTGTCCTCCGACGTGTTCGTGTCCTACTTTTTTGAAAAATGCCGTGTCCGTGTCGTGTCGTGTCGTATCTGTGTCTTGTGTTTGCGTCCGTGCTTCTTAAGTTTATCCTTATCTTCTGCAACTATTACTCGAGTTTTCATATCTTGTTCTGCAACAATGGCAAGTGGTGTGGGATTGGATTTATTACTGACTAGTTTATCTGTAGGTTGGTTCCATTGCTGCGGGAGGACGTTACGACAATCTTGTAGGTATGTTCAGTGGAAAGCAGGTCCCTGCAGTTGGTGTTAGTCTCGGAATTGAAAGAGTATTTACAATCATGGAGGAACAGCTTGAGAAGGGCACAAACCAGGTGATATTACATTAAGGTGTTGTATGTTATAATACTTTATATGCTAGCCTAGATATTACCTTGTTCTATGTTGAATGTTACTGTAGATTAAGACATGGCTTTGATAGTACTGTTTGAGACTGAAGGAGTATACTATTTGCATGGTTGGCAGCTTTCATTCATATTTTCTTCCCAAAACAATGCCACTTATGATCATCATCATCATCATTATCATCATCATCATCATCAAAGCCTTATCCCAACCATGTTGGGGTCGGCTACATGAATTCTATTTCTCCATTCCGTTCTATTTTGAGCTAAATCTTTCGATAAGTGCAACTTCTTCAAATCTGAATTAATAACTTCCATCAATGTTTTCTTCGGTCTACCCCTACCTCTTGATGGACCCTCCACCTGTATATTCAAACTTTTTCTCACTGGTGCCATTACTGGCCTACGCTCAACATGCCTAAACCATCTTAAACGAGTTTCTCTAATCTTATCTCCTATTAGTGCTACCCCTAAATGTTCTCGAAAGCGCTCATTTCTAATTTTATCTTTCCTAGTTTTACCACACATCCACCTAAGCATTCTCATTTCCGCTACATCCATCTTACGAATATGTGTCTTCTTAATTGGCCAACATTCTGCTCCATATGTCATAGCTGGTCTAATCATTGTCCTGTAAAATTTTCCCTTCAATTTTGTTGGCATTTGTCTATCACAAAGTACTCCCGAAGCTAGTCTCCACTTCAGCCATCCAGTTCTTATCCTATGCTCCACATCTTCGTCAATCTCCCCATCCTTACTAATCATCGAGCCTAGGTACCGAAAAGAATCTTTACGTGGTATCTCATGGGTTTCAATTTTGACAGTGGTTTCAACACGTTGTATATGTCCACTGAAATTACAATCCATATATTCTGTCTTTGGACGACTTATTTTAAAGCCTCTAGATTCTAATGCCCTCCGCCATCTCTCAAGCTTTGCATTTACACCCTCTCTTGATTCATCCACCAATACTATATCATCTGCAAACAACATACACCATGGTACTTCTTCTTGAATATGCACAGTTAACTCATCCATAATTAATGCAAAGAGATAAGGGCTTAAGGATGATCCCTGATGTAAGCCTATAGTCACGGGAAATCCGCCCGTTTCTCTACATGTGGTTTTTACATTTGTTATTGCACCTTCGTACATATCCTTTAAAATTTCGATGTAACCTCTTGGGACATTCCTTTTCTTTAAGACCCACCAAATTAAATTCCTCGGTACCCTATCATAGGCTTTTTTCAAATCGATAAAGACCATATGTAGATTTTTCCTCTTTGCTCGGTATTTTTCCATTAATTGCCTAAGTGAAAAGATAGCTTCCATAGTTGATCTCCCTGGCATAAAACCAAATTGATTTTCCGAAATCTTAGTATTTTTTCTTAGTCTTTGCTCTATTATTCTCTCCCATAACTTCATAGTATGACTTATAAGTTTAATCCCTCGATAGTTGGTACAATTTTGTATATCTCCTTTATTCTTATATATAGGTACTACAATGCTTCTTCTCCATTCATCCGGCATTTTCTTTGTCACAAGTATCTTATTGAATAGTCTACATAACCAACTTACTCCAACCTCTCCTAAGCATTTCCATCCCTCTATCGAAATACCATCTGGGCCTGTTGCCTTTCCTGTCTTCATTCGCTTCAATGCTTTCTTCACTTCCACCCCTCTAATTCTACGGAGAAAAGTATACTCTTGTAATGAAGTATCCTCCTCCACTCTTGTGTCGCCCAAATATTCTTCATTTAAAAGTTTACTAAAATATTCTTTCCACCTTTCTATAATATCGTTGTCCTTCACCAAAATATTTTCCTCATTGTCCTTGATACATTTGACATGATCTAAGTCCCTACTTTTCTTTTCTCTTATTTTTGCAAGCTTAAAAATATCCTTTTCTCTTTCTCTTGTTCCCAACCTATTATAGAGGTCATCTTATGCTTTGAACTTTGCGCTACTTACTACTTTCTTAGCTTCTTTCTTTGCCTTCTTATACAACTCAAAATTTTCTATACTCTTATACAACTATGATGTTTAATTTATTTATTGTGGCATCATGTGACATTTTACTTATAGTTTTTTATTCTAAATTTAGAAAAATGATGCATTTACTTTTCAAATAATTCTTCTATTTTTAAGTATTGAGGATTTGCATTTATCTGCAATACAGATCTAATACTTGAGGAGGGAAGCTATTTATTTTTATTATTATTATTTTGCTAAGTTGGACTACTTGTTAGGAGTGGTACTTGAAGACACAGGGATTGATCCCTGGGCATGTGTGTGATCCTAAGGCGCCAACACATCTCTCATTTCTTTTTTCTCTCTTTTTTTTTCCTAATCAACAATTACATATAAATGTTACAAATAAAACTAGTTACTAAATGTTCATGCTGTATGTATTTTAAAGGTAAAAAATAAAAGGAAAAAAATAGGGGATGGATTGTGGGTTCACTAAATGTACAAGTTTTCATTCAGAATCCCATGATATATATTTTTTTTCATTTAGGGCAGCTGGTTTGTTTGTACGGATTACGTAGAAATTGAATACATATGAAATCATGCCATAAGTGATTAAAAATAAGGTTCCAAGGTGAATATATAAAAGTGACCATTAAATAACCTCTCCTTTGATGGGAAGTAAATCAAGGGAAGATGGGAAACTAATACCCACCCATCACCCTAGTAATTCACTATATAAGAAAGTGAAGATCCCATCTACATCTACATCTCCACCCTTATATCCTGTTCCACTTACCTCTTTAATGATCCTTTGGTAGAGTTCATTGCACCATGAATTAATTTGTATTTTGTTGCAACAAACGGGCCCTTGAGGATTATTAACGAGGTGAGTTGTGAATGGTTTGATCATCTTCTTTTGTTTCTATTTCCCTGAAAGGAAAGGTTATTTGATGCTCATTTTTGGAAATTAAGCTTTGGTCGTTGTTTTTAACCACTTATGGTATGAATCCTATGGATTGTAATGCAAACAAATAGGCTGTCAGTGGAGCTCATTTAACCATGAAATCATATGTATTCGATTCCTATGTATTTTAATGCAAACAAACAAGCTTTAGGTGTTTTTTGATGTGGTTATGTGCTGTGGGAGAAAATAATTGTATGCATCAGCAGTGTCTTTCACATGGAGATTATAATTTCACTATTGGTATTGGTTATGCATGTGAATAGGATCCTAAGAAGCAGATTCTCCAGCGTAATTGGGGGCAAAGCAGAATCAATGAAATGCAAAATGCTTTTCTGTGCTAGCTGTGTATTTGGTTAACAATGTTTACTCCATAATCTCATCCGGAGAAGCATATTGTGAAATTATTATCTTTCTAGAAGAAAGGAACATATTTTTACCGTGCTGGTGAGCTGTGGCATTATCCACTGTATTATTAAGAAAAAAAACACCTTTAGGAATTGTACCATATCTTGAAATTGCTGTCACCCAATTAAGGCCTATAAATTTGTAATATTCCTATAATTGAAGATGAAACCTTTCAAGGAGATCATCGACTTTCCCCTTGTCCCAGGGATAGGCTCTTTTATTTCATCTCTATCTGTATCTTTGTTAAATGTTTCTGGGTCAGCCTATGATTGATCCTACCGATTCACACATACTACATTTCCTGCGGGTACCCATGAAACACACTTGCTGACACATACTTTCTTGTATATCTATAGATTGGTCCCACACATATCCATTATATACACGTGCAGACATCTACTTTCTTGTATTTTAATTTTACTGTTGCCTAAAGAAGGGGTTGTCATCCACAAGTTTGTAAGAACATCCTAGGATGTCATTTGTCTTCTGAACTGTGCCCCAGGAAAGATTCGGGAATTATTGTGACTGTTTTGATATTTTATTGTACTCTATATTGTATAATGTTTTGGTTGTTCATTTTTGAGTTGGAGGCATGTACTGTATCCTCACCATTACTGCCAAATCTTTATATCATTGCTTGTAGAGTTAATGTGCATGTCATATAGCTACGACAGTATATGCACGTTTTGGAAAATCTAAAGCCATATGCATGCCACTTGCATAGAAAACCTGGCCTTCAGTACTCATTGCAGTATGCTGGCAGTGTGGGCATGTGTGTGTTTTTTGTAAAGTTGCATGGCAAAGCATGAATGGTCAAACTTTTAAATTTATGAACTCTATATATCTTTGGCATGTCTCATACTTTCATCTTTGTTTCCCTTGGTTTTGCAGTCAATTCGTGCAACTGAAACCCAAGTTCTAGTGGTTCTTCTGGGGAAGGATTTGGCGTTAGCTGCAGAACTGGTGAGCGAGCTGTGGAATGCCAAACTAAAAGCAGAATTTGCAGTGACTAAAAAGGTGGTGAAACAGATTGAGCGTGCCAATCAGACTGGCATCCCTTTGATGGTGATTGTAGGTGAGGCAGAACTAGAACAAGGTGTGGCCAATATAAAAGAACTTGCGACCAACACCCAGGTGACAGTACCAAGAGAGAAAGTCGTTGAAGAGTTGCAAAGAAGACTGAACACTGCATCTCAGCCACTCTCTGACCGATACTATGTTGTTTGATTTTGGAATAGTCTCCTGCACATTGCATATTCATGAATTATTTTTTGACAGGGGGCGAGCTGCTCTTCCCATTTATAGATCTTCATGTTCAGATGTGTCACATACGAAATTGTCTAGCTTTTAGTGTGGGATTTCTCCCCTTCTATTTCAAAATGTTCACTGTAAGGTTTTCAGGTTTTACTTACGGAATGTAACAGACAAAAAATGGATTTGGATGATGTCTGAATTTTTTTTGTGTTCAAGAGCTGTGAGCCTGCGACTGTCAATGTAAGCTTGAAACTATTTCATTGAAAACGAAGACTAATGAGGGTACAAACTAAAATATTGCAAGTCACGGCTTTCCATTTCTTAAGCTCTTCTTGGCATAGTTGTTAAGGGTAAAGCCATAATATAATGACGGTCAAAGGTGTCTGTTTTTAAATCCATCTCTCATCTTTGATTGTCCCTTCACGTGTGCTAAATTAGTAGCAGTTGGCCTCGACGACTTCAACATCTCTCATCAGGCAGTCCAATAAACTCTCGCTGACATAATCTTATGCACCATCATGAATTGAAACTTGCATAATTTTTATTTATTTATTGTTGGGGCATGTTTGGGTGAATGGTCAGGAGTGATAATTTCGTCTCAAGGACCCGCGGATGAGTGGGAAACTCAATGCCAGCACCACATTACCATCAGTGTGTTGGCTGAAACTCTTACTTTGGTTCCGAAGCAGGTTACAGATCAATTCCTCCGCCTCCAAATGAGCAACTGCTAGACAATTTCAGTTAGATAAAGTATTTGCGTGGCCTCTGAAGGTGAGGCAGCATACCCACCAAGATTGATCATGGGCCATGCCAATATATCGACCAGCCACGATTCATGCATCCTCAAAAAATCGGCCCTTATCTCTCAAATCCCATCCTAACCACCCACGATTCACTTGTCCCTAAACCTGACTGGGTCAGGGTGCACCGAGGCGCCCCATTAGTTAATCCAAAACTCTTTTTGACTCTCTCCTCTCCTCTCATCTCCTTCCTTTCGAAGAGGGTTTTCGAAGTAGGGGTTTTTGTTACTCCCTGTCTCTGCTAAAGGGTTTTAATCTTGAAGCCTTCAAAGACGCACGATCGGATCGATCGATCTTTAATAGTGATCCCTCGCTCATCTCTTCCTGACGCAGGCATCTCTATCTTCATTGTCTTGCTATCCTTCAAATGGCCAGCTCTTCCTCCTTAATTCAAGTAACTGAGCTGGCCCAGAGACTCTCTTTCATACTTACGTCCTTAGGCTTTGGCATCCCAAAGTCTCTTTGGGCATTCTTAAGCGCGGCTATGTCCTACTATCTTTATGATGATGGCTTTAGCTCTTCATTTGTCATCTTTTCACTCAACGTGTTTCTCGCTATCCTATCTCTGTTATGTATCTCGCGTAACCTCAAGGTGGATGGGATTAAAAAGTTTATGTTTCTGGATGAACTCAGCGACAGGCAGTTAAGCTTCCTCCAACAGTACATCAAGACCTGCAATGTCAGCAATAATACTGAGATTTTCTACACTCTTTATTTTATTTTATTTTATAGAATTTCTTCTTTTTAAATATTGAACTCTTATTGGAAAAAAAAAATGTTGGTCTTCTTATCTTATAATATGTTAGAGAAAATTTTGTTAATTTTTTGAATTGGTTACTTTATTTTGCAAGGAAAAAGCGCTTAGGCGTGCACATAGGGATGAAAGTTGTATGATCCACATTGTTTACAAGAGAAGTAATCTAATCATCGATAAAGACTACCATCAATAGATCTCCCATTTTTGTTCTCTATGTGTTTGTGTGTGTGTAAATATATATATTTATATTTATCAAACTATTCATGTTGATTTCGAGAGATGTGATCTAATCATTGATAAAGGCCACCATCAAGAAATCTCTTATTTTTGTTGTCTATGTTTATCTATTTGTTAGATGGATGGAATTCTCGTTTTTTTCATTTGAACCTTGCATTAGATTACATGCCATGTTCTAAATCCTTTTAATAGGATGATTCTAAACATCTAATCATTATTGGCAAAAGTGGATCATATATATATATATATATATCGGTTACCCATAAACTGATTTGACCATGAATGTAGGTCATGTAATAACTTCTTTCTTTGGTTTTTTAAGGTTTCATGCATCATCATGATAGATTTTGATTTGGTTAATTCAGAGCAAATAAATGACAATGAATCTCCCAAGTTTTGTATTCATTGTCAATAATTATGGGCAAGATGGATAACTTTGATCAATTGGTAATAAATCTCAACCTGGATGCAGGAAGTTATACACGAACACTTAAGCCAGATTAGGAAGCCATGCTCGTGGCATGTTCATGTGAGTTTGGCATATAGAATGTCGGTGACTTTGCCTTGTCACAAGAAAATAACATGTTTAGTGGCACGCCTAATACAAAGAAGGTGTGAATTATCTTCCTAATATGTTCATCGCCTCCTTCCTAATCTAATGATTTCAAATCGACAACCAAAGTACAAGTCTGTGAATAGATCACAATCAATGCCTTTGTCTTAGATTGAATGACTAGTTACGTTAGATTGAGTAAATTTTTTCAAAAATGTCTGACAGTCCATTACACCCCCACCTCCTACATTTGGAATGACAGTTTCATTTTCTCATTTGACTAGTTTGAGGCAAGTATCTAACCTAAAACCTTTGAAACAAAATTGTCAAAGTTCTGACATAAAACAGGCCCTTGATTAATTTCTACACCATCCAATTAGGTACACAACTTTTCAATAATGATGCCCTTTACATCCATTTAGCCAGTCTTTTGTGATGTCCACGTAAAATGAAGCCCATAGTATTTTCCAAAAATTGTAGAGAATTCAATACGTAACTCATTCATGATAAAATGCAAAGTTTCAATAGTGGGGAATAGTTTTACAGCCATACTAAGAGTTACTTTGTTGTGTTACTTTTGCAGGGCTCTTTCTATGCAATCTTTTGGTGTGTCATTGTGTGTTTTGCTTTGAGGGCTGTCCATGGGATTATCTGCATCCCATATATCACTGGCAAGCCATTATTTCAGTCGATTCTTATTCAATCACTTTCAGTTGCGTTATGGACTTACTTGCATACAATTTTTTTATCCACCTGCATCTTGTTTAATTTGGTTTGCAAGTTGCCAGTCATTTCGTTTATCGACTTTGATAAGTTTCTGGTGAAAGAGAGAGATGCAGCTGTTTGTTTCAAGGAGCTCATCGATCTGAGCAATCATCTATCAAAAATTAGTGGGAGATTCAGCTCGTTTCTTCTTATTTCATTTTTTGTTATAAATGCAAGCCAACTATTTACTCTCTTCCATATCACAGACTACCATGAAACTGTTAATATCATCAATGGTGGTGATTTTGTTGTAAGTATAATATTATTCAATTTTATATTTTGGCAGTATTTTTATGCTTTTTTTGTCAAGTTTTATATATCTATAATATCATTGCCATTATTAGGTTTGCATACACTATTTTGTATTCTAGTGGTCTAGGCTATGAATTTTGTAGCCCCGACCAGCTAGGGATAGAGAGTACATATATGAAAGTAACCTAGATTGGACATTCTTTAGTAGATGTAGTTGAAAAAGATGGACTAGTAATAAATAATCCATCATAACAGTCCATTATCAGTAAAGTGCAAATAACAAATGACCCATATTTTCTAATCCAGGTTGTTTTACCTTGGTCTATGCTTTAGATCATTGATTATTGAACCATGAAAATCATGTTGGATCATTCAGTTTTTATATTTGTATATTCTTTTACTAAAAATAAGATTACCTCACATGTACAAACTACAAAGCTTAAAAATGTTATGGTTCCATATGTGCAGATATCCTCAATTGTTCAAGCTATAGGCTTTGTTCTTTGTTTGCATGCAGCTTCAACGTTATCAAAGAGAGTTCAAGGCATCTCATCTGTTGTAAGTGGATGGCATGCTAATCAATCAGTTTCATCGTCAATAATTCAATCTAGAACTAATTCCGAATCAATGAGTCATGCAGTTTTGTACCTGTGGAGAGAAGCCATAGGTATGTATCTGCTTTTTACAAAGTTAACACTCGTATTCGCATCACTACATCTTTCATAAGGGGGAACTTGGTAACTTGTTCTCCCCACATGGCACATACGGGCCAATCCAAAACTTTCCAAATTGTGAGCCTTGTTGTTAATTGAGAGTAGCCCAGAAGCTACTGCTGCTTAGAAGATCCCAATTGATTTCATGTGTTAAATTTGGACCAAGGACCATGTCTCCTTTGGTAAGATATATTAGGATGTTCGATTAAAATAATATCGAATAATCATAGAAGGATTTAGTTAATCATTATTAGGATATATTTGATTTGTTTTCCTATCATGGTGGAGTACTGTCACTTACTTGTATATAATACTTTTTCAATGGAAGAATGATGCAGGCCGATCGTAGATCCAGCCCAGATCACAAGCCCGCAGACAGTGATGGGCCCCACTTGATCCTTGATCTCTTCAATAATCCCTATCTGTAGTTAGATAGTAATTAATTATTTTTTTTCTATTTTATGTTTGGGTGAGATTAGGACTTAATTTAATTTAGCAAGCTGTGATTGTTTAGAATCAGTATTTCCTAGTTTCGCAACAGCCCCTCTTATATAAGAAGGAGCCTTTTATCATATTAGACATGCTTATTCAATTATAATTTCAAAGATTTCTCTCATTATGATTCTTATTGTGAGTAAGGTGCCCTAGAGGCTAGAATTCATCGTTGGATTCTAACAATCCTTCGTGAGATTGTTCTATGCTCGATCGGAGATCTGGGGCTAAGCCAAAGAATAAGTTGGTTTTATTGGCTTGTTGAAACTATCATCCTACTCTCCTTAAATTATAGCATATTGGACATTAAGTGGGCCGAAAACTTTTTGAAGGATTTAGCTCAAAATAGAACAGAATGGAGAAATAGAATTCATGTAGCTGACCCCAACATGGTTGAGATAAGGCTTTGATGACGATAATGATGTTGATAGTGATGATGATGAGGACATTAAATGGGCCGAAAAAATTTCATAGGCTGTCCCAAACACCCAATGGCCCCATCTACAATTAGATCAGAACTAAGGATTGGCAGGCATTTTTGTGGAGAGCAATGGATTGTGAACAAATGATGCTGTTAATTGTACATTTTGTATTCATATTGGGGTTTGTTTTGAAGATGAAGTGAACTAATTCAATCACTGTTATTTTTAGCCTTTTTTTATCTTTGATTAACTAACTATATTGAACATCTCTGAAATCGAAAATTCTGGTTTTCTCTTATTCATTATGAAATCATCCTACATTGTTTCTTGTGAAAATCTAATGATTGAGGACAAGGTCAACTTTGAAGGGGGGAGGAATGATAGGAGCCCAACCCAACTGCGTGATAAGGGCTGTGTCATTGGCCCACACGAACTAGACCTTGAGTTGGGTTGTTAAACCTTGGGTCAGGTATGTGAGGTTAATTGCAAGCAAGTTAGAAAGTGAATAAAGTGATGAAGCTTGAGTTGTCAGCTGCTAGGGATCAAATTTCTTTCATAGTTAAGTAGTAGGATTTCTTTGACTTATTGTATAGTGATCTTTCCTTGGTTTAAGGGAGATCTTTCTAATTTTATTTCGATCCATATAAAGCCAGCAATGGTTATTAATAACAGAAGAATAATAACCAAATTTGTGCTTGCACAAGGAGGCTATCCAACCCCAATAGGGTGATCTAGGAGGTAGTCCAACCTCGAATTGGACCATCTTTCTCTCCTCTTTTGACTCCTAACGGCGAGCCAGAGAACAAGGGGTAATCTTTAGTTGTCTGCCGCTTCATGATCCTGCGTTCTTCCTGATTGGGCCACTTGATTGGAATGAAGCTGGCACTTGCACTTTGATGCTTCTCCCTCCCCCATTATCTCCCCCTTGCCATATTAATTACTTTGCCAGCAGCCCCACTGGATTTGAACTGGACAAAGGAAAAACCTCGATTCTTACCAGTGATTCTCCTTGCCTACAATTATGGAGTTTTGAGATAAACTATGGGAAATTGGAAACAGATGAACGCACACAGTTCTCCTTGATCTCTAGCAGGCAAAGCAGTAAGCAAACTTTTTAACCCATTCCTCCATACTCAAAAGCCTCTAGACAAATAGCCTTGACAATAATCTTTTTTTTTTGGGATGATGTATGTGGGTATTCCCGTGGCATTTTTATCTGACAGGACTATTCCCTTGGGCACACGCAGAAACTGCAATACACGTGCACTAGGTTTGTATGGGGTGGGACCTGAACAAGATTTCTTCACGGTGTTCTTTCTTATAACACAATGATCCATACAACTACTTGAACTGCTGGTAATTTCATTATAGTGAAACTGGCTGTCACCAACAAAATTTTTTCGCCATTGACACTGTGAAACCAAAGATGCATAAGATAGGATAGGTTATTTAGGAGAACTTTCAGCATATAAAAGTGAGGCATAAATGATCCTAAATGTTGCGGCGGGGGACTACTTTGTTTCTCAACAGAGAGAGATGTTATTTGAGTACACTTTTCACACAAATTCAATCACATTGCTTTTCCATGTGCATTTTGTCGTGCTTTATATCATTTACCTGTCTTCTACTCCATTTTTACTTGGCATTCTTGATGGTTGCCAGATTTGTACACACAAGCCAGTTTGGATGGGTTCACTGTCTATGGATGTAAGATTGATAGTTATGCGGTTGCTGCAATACTCTTATTTGAAGTTGTACTCGCAGTTGGGACGAAAGGCTTTGCATGGATGGCTTTCGGGCATGGGATTATTGAACTACTTAGAACGAGGAAGAAAAGAAGACAACAATATATATAGCGGTGCACAGTGATAGAAAGAGAGGAGAAACAACATTTTTGAAAGAGATTCAGAGCAGTGTTGCAGTGATCTGATTCTTCACTATTGCTTTGTGGAAGTACTAATCCCCAAGTTGCTTTTCCTATGAACGAAGGATATTGTATATTGAAATCCATAGTGCAAAAAGGCTCGCTCTCCATATACACAAAATTCTAGTGACATCGATAGCATTGGGTTTGCTTGACACTTTACTATACTTTATTTTTTTAGTGTATATTTGTCCTAACAAAAGAAATGACGTGGTTAACTCATATTTTTCTAGCCTCTTGAAAAGGAGAATATGCAGTTCAGCCAAAAGGTATCCATGTTTAAGTTACCCATAGGACTCAAAAATTCCCTAATACATCATATGTTTCAATGTTTGAAAAAGAGAATTTTTCCCCCTATCCTTTACAAAACCAAAATCTTAAAAGATATTAGATAGCAAGCATGATATATATTAGAGTGGAAGGTTTTAAGTTCAATTTTGACTCGCTGTACCCTTTCCCATCTATGATCTAACCAGTTTGGTAATGAAATGCATCGAACTAAAAAAATGTGATAGGCCATTTTTCTCATTATTTGAAAATTGTAATGGAAGTGGCGCCAAACTGGAACTGGGAAAAAGAGTAAACTAGAAAGTATCTTTATATGTGATGGGCCAATTTAATGATTATCATGAGTTGGAAAGAAATTATGAAAGTGAAATTCACAATTGATGGCTTGAGAGAGAGAGAGAGAGTGTCTGTTAGATTTTCTATAATTGCTTCTCTCATTGAAAAGGCCAATATCAGGCGAAATATTTGCATAAGATTATATATGTTATAAGGAAAATTTAGAAGATAAATAGAAAAAGTGTACAACACAAAATTGAGTGAAAATTGAAATGGAAGTTAAGATGAAATTGGCGGTCAAAACCAAAATTAGTGCAATCAAAATTAGCCTCTGTTGTATTTAATAATAGCATCAACTCATGTTACACATTTCCTGGTTATATTAAAATAGATTTCTAGGGATTCCAACTTTATTTCAATTTTGTAATGTCTTTGTTTTGCATTATTAAATTTATTTTTCCTTGTTTTTGGCATTTTAAAAATATCACATTATGGTCAAGAAATAGACAAATCTTGATGATGCCATGATAATATTCGAATTTTTTCATAGAATCAAACACATTTTAGAACGTTAGAATATAGGATGATATAGTTTTCTTCTCCTTCAAATATCACGACTTCGGAAAACGTTTTACAAAAGCAACATTGGAAGAGTGCTGCTAAAGGCACAAAGATTTTTTCTCTCCACACAAAGACCCTATCAATTTTTTTAAATTACCATCCCCCCCCCTCTCCTTCCCCATCATCATCCCTCCTCCCCCTCTCGCCCCCCCTCTCTCTCTATTCTCTCCCTCCCTCGCCTTCTCCCCTCCCCCTCTGCCCCTCTCCCTCCTTATATCCCATCCACCATGCCCACTACACCCAAACCCAGATTGCCCCAATTCACGACTGCCCTAGTAGGGCCCAATTCGATCCCAACTACACAAACCAGAATCTCTAAAATCACCCCATCCCTCCCCACCATCCATGCCAAACAAATAAAGAGAGAGAGCATACTAGGGAGGTGGGGGTGGGGATGGGAGAGAAATAAGAAAGAGGGGGAGGGAGTGAGAGAGGGAGAAATAGGGGCAAAGGGGGCAAGGGAGGGAGAGAGAGCGAGGGGATATTTTACTAATTAAAAAATTTAATTTAAAAAAAATTAAAGGGAGCTTGTCATCACACAGCAAAAAATGCTTTTCTCAACACATTTTTTTTTTGAAATACCTAAACTACTCCTCCTCCCCTTCTCCACCATCCCCTTCACCCTCCTGTCCTTCCCCGTCATCCCCTCCCCCTCTGGGTTGGGCAATGATTGGTGGCAGCTGCCTCACCAACTCCCTCGCCCTCTCCTTCTCTCTCTCTCTTCCTCCTCTTCACTCCTCTCTTTTCATCCCTTCCCTCCCCTTCCGTATCTCTCGTGCACCCCTTTCTAGTCTCTCTCCCTCTCTTTTCTCTCTCTCTCTCTCTCTCTCCACACTCCCAGTTGAAAGTGACACCCAATCCACCTGTCCTATCACCCCTCTCCTACCGTGGGATTGGGTGTGTGAGTACTTCACCTTAGAATTTTTTTAAAAGACCAATAGTATGATTTATTAATGCTCTCTTAGCCATTGCTAGTGCCATCTATTGGGTGCTGACATAGTACTAAATATTAATTATAATTCCACCATATTCTCTATTGGATGGTGAGACCCCACTCATTTTAAAATAAATTTTAAGACCTATATACAGAGAGGATGATATTTATTTTAAATGCTCCGAAATCATCTCTTTGGAAACCTTGGGATGGAGTCTCAAGAACAAATTATACGGTTCCCATGTAATATCTGCAACAGAGGATCCGGACTTGAGCTTTAAAAATGGGTGTTCTATTAGATCATAGGGGGGCCAAGATCAAAGGTGGGCCCCCGTAAGAAAGGTCTCATACAACAAGAGATGTACATATAACAAAGAAATTCAAAGAGGAATCGAAGCGGGAAAATCAGTACATAAACAAGTACAAAGCGACGCTCATTTCCCACTCTCACATTCTCCTCTCTCTCTCTCTAATCTCTCCGTCATGACCACACCAAAGCCTCTGAGTCTCAACGAGAGAAACGAACGCCTCCTCGACGACATCTCTTCTCACTCCCACCAAAACCTCTCCATGCAAAACCCTAATCCTCCAGGTATTCTCTCTCTCTCTCTCTATCTCTCTCTCTCCAGTTTCCAAATCAAAAGGCATCATCTTTTTCTCCTTCTTCCAGATCAGAAACCCCTCAAGGTCAGGCTCGAAGGCCGCCGCCGCCTCTGCAAGATCCAATCAGAAACCCTAATCGAGCCCTCCCACGACCCCACGCCCTCCTCGCCCATTCCTCAGATCAGAGATGTCCTCAATGATCTGAGCTCCCGCCTCGAAACCCTCTCCATCGACAAGAAAAACCCCTCCTCCAAAACCCCCTTTTCCTCTTTCTCCCTTTTGTCCGATTCCGATTCTGCCCATTCTTCCAATGCGCGGACGGGGACCGATTCTCAAGTGCCCCAGAATATGCAGAAGGAGAAAGCGATCTCTCCGGTTCGATTGGGTTCAGTTTCGGAGGACGACGGAGGGGATTGTGCCGTAGGAGGTGGGAAGATGAAAGATAAAGAGGCGAATCCGCTGCGAAAGGAGGATGCTATCGAAATTGGTGATTCAGAGGATGAAGTTGATGATTTGGATTCTGTGGATGAACACGATGAACATACTGTTAGGTTAAGTAGTGCGTCGTCTACCTACGTGCTTCCTGGAAAGATTGCGAAGATGCTGTATCCGCATCAGCGCGAAGGTCTGAATTGGCTGTGGGCTCTTCATTGTAAGCGGTCAGGTGGGATTTTGGGGGATGACATGGGATTGGGGAAAACTATGCAGGTATTTGTGAGATGCTTGTGTGGTGGGTTGTTTTTGTTCTTTGCCTTACACTGTGTTTAATTCATGCAAGTTCTGTTGCTTATGCTGTTGCTCTGTGTTGAAACCAATATTTGGATCATGCACTGCTATCTTGTTTGTATCTTTATTCTTTTTTTTTTTTTTTTTTTTTGGTCCCTTGCATCTTCTCATACAGTATGTGGGAAATGAGAAGACTTCCCCTTTTCTCTGACAAATAGTTACTGCATTTCAGGTGTCTGCTTTTCTGGCCGGACTTTTCCACTCAAATTTGATCAAGAGGGCATTGATTGTAGCCCCCAAAACACTTCTTTCTCATTGGATTAAAGAGTTGTCAGCTGTGGGGCTTTCTGAAAAAACTAGAGAGTGAGGCTTTATTTTATTTTAACTATGAAATTGACCTTATTTCATTTTTCTTGAATTTATCGAAGTTTGAGATTTTTATATCGACTAATGACTACTTGTTTGTTCTTGTATGCAGATACTTTGCGACTAGCGTAAAAACACGACAGTATGAACTTCAGTATATACTTCAGGTTCCACTTAGTAAACTGTACAGCTACAAATACTATAAACGTTCACATACAGTAACAAAGACACCTGTAGAAATTTTTGTTCTTTAACATCTCATTAATGATTTCATATGCATTTGTGTTTTCTGTACTTCATGTTCTGGGTCATTAGAATCTTATTAGTTGTCAACTGATGTATGTTGTTTTAGATTGAGTGTGTTTGTGTTTCTTAGTTATTTATGATAATGTTAGGGTTTTCTTGTGTTCTAAAATATGTCACTCTCATTGCAGGATAAGGGTGTTCTTCTCACTACGTATGATATTGTACGGACTAGTTCAAAATCCTTACGTGGAGACAGTTACTTGCATGATGACGAAAGTGAAGATAATACAATATGGGATTATATTATACTTGATGAGGTTGGCTTGCTAATTTATTGCCGGTTATTTTTTTTTAAATTTAATGCATCCCATGGTTTAATTTTTGCCAATGGTTTTCTATTGAATCTCTATTTTGATTCACTTTGGATCTCTCTTTTATGAAGTTTTGTCGTAATGACAGTTTGTATGAGTGCCTTTTGCATTGTGGCGATCAAGGATGATTTTTTTTTTTCTACATTGCCACTTACTAATTACAGCTGATATTTTACCTTTCTATATGAAGAAAAATTTTTCTTTATAGATTAAGGTAAAAATCCTCATTGAAAGTGAATAGGGGAAGTACACGCCCAACCCTAGAGGTCAAGCATTGAAACCTTGGAGTTTGGGAAGTAGTTTATTGTAGCCAGGACTGTGGCCAGGTGACTTCTTCCTTGGATTGTTTTGAGTTCTCTATCACTTTTGGGTTGTATTTCCTTAAGTTTATACAATCCATCTTGGAATTTAAACCTTAAGGCAGTTAAGGGAGTTACGAAGATGATAATTTCCTCGAGGTTGTTGTAGTTGGCCTAACATCATATTGCCCACTACCTTATGTTTTAAAAAACCACATGGAGGGAGGAACATTCCAGTGTAGTATTTGGCATCTCTTCTCAAATTTGTGCTCGCTTGTTTGTTTTCTAGATGGAGAAGATTTGGATCATGGTGTAGTTTTTTAAACTCATAAAGAAGATCTATTTTCTTAATGGAACTTAAAGCGTATAACCGCACTTGAAGATTTTATTTACCTTATCAATTGGCAGTTGACATTGACTCTCTTAAAATACTTGTCCTATTTTATCCGTTGTTTTTTTCCCTAATTTCATGGCAATGGCATTAAATACAGTCTGAAAAGGAAAAAAATATCTGTACACTATCCCAAAGGACTGCAGCATACAGTTTTTGGGAATTTAGACCCCTCAATTGTAGAAATAAATTCCAAATGTAAAGTTAGATATGCCATCCTTGCCTGGTTCTCAGCAATCCATTTCTTGTAGTCCTATGAAAACTAGGAGATTTGTTTTTCATTTGAATTTTTACTCTCTTGCATCATTCAAAGACGGGAATGTCCTTTCTAAATCCAGAGTCTCCAACTACCTCCGCAAGTAGCTAGAAGTGAGTAATGAATTGATGCCTAAATTGAAAAACAAGATCCCTTACTGGCAAGTAATGACTCAAACGAAGACTGTCTGTTGACTTTGTTTGCTTAATTCTCTTGCCCTTTGGCGATGAGATTGCTGGTTGCGAAAACACTTATACTGAGAATGCTCTGATGGAAAGATGATTTATGACAAAGCTCATGGCATCCCTATTTCAGGACAGATGGCTTGACCAATTAATTTTTTGATCTGTTGCAGAAAGGGTTTCGTCGAGCCCAATGGTAGTCCTTGTTCTTGTGTTGCTTTCTATATAGAAGATCATGCTAATGTCAAGGATTACCTTGTTCGGTGATTAGTTATAAGCCTTTTGATGGTGCTTTCAGGATATGAAGCACCCTCTCTTGATCAATAGACCATGTGGAATCAGAACTGCAGTGCTTCTTAGAAATTTTAGTTGCATCCAGGATCCTATCAAACTCTATTGCCCAGTAGAAGGCAACCGTCAATGTAACTATGGGTCATTTTTAGTGGATGGTATCTGTTGTCATGACCGATGCACCTCAACAAATTATGGACCAGATTTTTGGACCTTTCACTTTTGCCATTGTGTACATGGTTGATGTATCTCTGGCACCAACTGCTGTGTTGTAGCACTCTTAGCACAACTATTTTTGTATGTGACACCTATACATGGACGTGTTAGTGTGACTAATTCCCGTGCACTAGTTGTACCATTTCATCTTGTCACTTGGATTGTAGTACTCAGGTATTGCCTGCAAGCTGATATGTCAATGCACTTCTAACTGAGAACTAATTTTGTCCATTTTTTTTTTAGCTTTAATATTTTACTTTTGGTTAATCAGTGAAGCTTTTGAACTCAACATATTTCAACTGTATTTTATGTATTTACATTTATTTGTTCAAATTTAGTTAAACTGTTCTAGTTCTACTTATTCTTACTGTCTGGTTGGAATAAATTCTAGATGTGACTTGTATCCAGCCCGTGTTTCTATTGTTTATATAGTGGATTATGGAATTATGGTGATCATACTTTCCAATAATGGATTCCTGTTCTGTGCTTTTCTTATGCTCTCAGGGCCATATCATAAAAAATCCTAGTACCCAGAGAGCCAAAAGTTTGCTTGATATACCTAGTATACATCGTATTATTATAAGTGGGACACCAATACAAAACAATCTGAAGGTAATGTTGTTGTTACTTGCTTAGGTGTATGATTTGTTTCGTTTCTTTAACTGAACTTCTGCCATCTAAAAAGCATCCATGTATTAATATGTAAGCAATTTATGATTGTTCTATCCTTCTGTTAGGAACTTTGGGCTCTATTCAACTTCTGTTGTCCTGCACTTTTGGGCGACAAGAAAGAGTAATGACCATTTCTCTCCACTAGCTTTTTATGGAGGTAGTTTTCTTTGCATGACACTGATTCTTTTCCTAGGTTCAAGGAAAGATTTGAGTATGCAATCCTACGTGGGAATGACAAAAATGCTTCTGACAGAGAAAAACGCATTGGATCTATGGTTGCAAAGGTATCCAATTTTTATCTTGAATTTTTTTTATCCATGACATGTGAGCATGATCCTAAAGGCCGTGTGCATGACACTATTGGCTCTGAAGGTTGTGGTCGACCGTCCTTTTTCGTTGTTGTTACAAAATGTTACCTCCTCTTAATAAAACACTATTCTTACTGAACAATATGATGGTGATTCTTTATATGATGAAATAGGGCCTATCCTTTTCTTTTTTCATGCTCCCTTTGTTATTTTTCACTTGTAATTAGTGATATCATGGTTGTCCAGTATATTTCTTCAATATCGTGTTCCTTTTTATATAATAAAGTTACTATTAAAAAAGGAAGAGAATAAAAGGGAAAAATAGGAGAAGGAAAAGGAGGAGTCTTTGATGGTTTAAACAATGTACACTATTTAGACATCTTTGTCGGTTTTCACAGGCTGGGAAAAGCAGGTTTACTTTTGCTCCTTGTGAATCCTTACATGGCCAAAGGTTGGTTGAGCAATGTTACATAGAATCAATGTCTCCATTAGTAGTAGCTGACATTCTTGATCTTGAGACTTGTGAGTGGACATTTTTATTTTGTAATATTCCAGATGGTTTCTTAGATGTCTTTGTTTGAAATTTTTGTAATGGATAAATCTGAGAGATACCTATATTCTTACTCTTTTGTTTCGGAAAGCAAATTGCTCATCATCTTTGTCTGAACTTATTCTTTGTCTCTTTTAAATCTTCGCTTCTGTAGATGTTTAAATTGCCCCATTAAAAGAGCCTAGAATTTGGGTAGGTGCTTTCTAATGTTGAATCTTTATGTAATGGCAAAACTACTGAATAACAATTGTGTTCTACAACCTTCAGATCATTTGTTGCAGCAGACCATAGCCATCCTGAAGCAGCGTAGGGGAAGAAGATTAGCCAACGGGCTAATCTCCAAGCCAAAAGGCTTATGGATAAATTGTCTAGGTGCCTCACCAAAGACAAATAACTCTCTTAACTGAGAACCAATGCCCAAAGCTTTATTTAATATGAAAGTCTATCTCTCTTGAAGAGATTACAACCTTATTTATAACTAAAACATTCTTTAAGAAAGGAAATACCTAATTCTAAACAAATAAGAAGTCCTAAATCAAATCCAATTGGACTTGCCAAATATCAATATTAATATAATCTACTATAAGTCTACTGTGTTTTGGGCCTGCGGGTGTAGACTTTTAAACGGGGCCCATTATTATGGCCTGCATCAGCTCTCTCCGGCTTGGAAAAACTCGACTCTGACGAGTTGCTGGCTTGGTACTGCTCATATAAATCTGGATTAATCTTTTGAAAATCTGTAGCCGTAATCCAGGTAGCTTCAGAAAATGGTTTGCCTTTCCACTTAACAAGAAACTTGTGAAATCCTCCATTCTTGGTTGAAATGATCTGATCATCAAAAACATCTTCAATTTCGTCTGGAGGGAATTGATGAAGAGGAATGCGAAGAGCTTGTTCTTCAAAGGATTCATCATTGTGGTGCCCATGATATAATGTCAAATTTTCGACATTAAACGTGGAGCTGATGTTCATGTCTGCAGGAAGGTCGAGAACATATGCATTGGAATTGATTTTCTTTAGAATCTTGAAAGGACCTGCATTTCGTGGATGAAGCTTCTTGTATTTACCTGCAGGAAATCGTTCGGGCTTCAAACGAACCATTACCAAATCACCATCGGTAAACTCAACATGGCGTTTGTGAGAATCCGCGTGCCTTTTATATGCTTCATTACTTGTAGCGATTTGCCGGCGAACTTCATCATGAACATCTTTCATATGTTGGGCAAACTGTTCAGCATCCGGACTAGATCTAGAGTCAACTGGTAAAGGACTTAAATCAATAGGAAGACGTGGCGTAACACCAGTGACAACTTCAAATGGTGATCTGCCTGTTGTTCTGTTGACCAGAATTATTATAGGCAAACTCTGCCATAGGTAAAATAAGATCCCATAAAGCAATATGTTCTCCAATAAGGCATCGAAGAAGATTTCCTAAACTCCGATTGACAACTTCTGTTTGGCCATCAGTTTGTGGATGATAGGCACTTGAGTATTGGAGCGTAGTGCGCATCATGTGCCATAAAGTCTTCCAGAAGAAACTCATGAACTTTGTATCTCTGTCAGATACTATTGTCTTGGGAAGGCCATGCAAACGAACAACTTCTTTAAAGGAAAGAATGGCAATCTTCTTGGCATCCGCTGTGTGAGAACAAGGAATAAAATGTGCCATTTTGGAGAAACGATCAACAACAACAAAGACAGAATCTACTTTTCGCGCTGCTTTTGGTAAGCCCAAGACAAAGTCCATACTCAAATCTTGCCAAGGTGCATGTGGAATAGGAAGAGGCTGATATAAACTTGTATTCTTCTTTTGACCTTTTGCAAGTTGGCATACTCTGCATAATTCACAAATTCGGGCAACATCTGTTTTTAAGCGTGGCCAAAAGAAACGATCTTCCACAAGGGCCAATGTTTTATCACGCCCAAAATGTCCACTACATCCACCACTATGCAACTCACGTATCATAAATTCACGGATAGATGTAGCAGGCAGACATAATTGATTTCCACGAAAGAGATATCCATCATGAAGAGAAAACTTTGGATGTTCTGAACCTTCACCATTTAGAAGGGCTGTATAAATGTGACCAAAGTCATTATCAGCTGCATATTCTCTGCGTATTTCTTCAAAGCCAGGAACATTGACGGAAATTGTCGTAAGAATGTGAGTTCGACGACTTAATGCATCTGCGACTTTATTTTCCGTGCCAGATTTATAACGCAGAACAAAAGAAAATTCCTGTAGGTATGCACTCCATTTAACACGATTGGCGCTCATTTTCTTTTGAGAATTCAGGTGTTGCAAGGCTTCGTGATCAGAATATAAGACAAATTCTTTTCCAATGAGATAATGACGCCAATAACGAAGAGCTTGAACTACTGCATAATATTCCAGATCATAAACAGTGTACTTCTTACGGGAGTCATTTAATTTCTCACTGAAATAAGTAACTGGATGACCGTCTTGACTTAAGACTCTGCCAATACCTACATGGGAAGCATCACAACTAACTTCGAAGACTTTGTCAAAGTCCAGAAGTTTTAGAACTGGTGCCTCGGTCATTTTCTTCTTAATTTGCTCAAATGCTCGAGAGGCAGCATTAGTCCAAGTGAACTCTCCTTTTTTCATGCAGTCAGTTATAGGAGCCATGATTGTACTGAAATTACAAATGAACCTCCTATAAAAGGTAGCCAAACCATGAAAGCTGCGTACCTCATGTATAGAAGTGGGAATAGGCCAGTCAAGGATTGCTTTGACTTTAGCTGGATCAGGTTCAACGCCGCGGGCCGAGACAACAAAGTCCAAAAATACGACTGTGGAATTCAAAAATGTACACTTCTTCAAATTAATGTAAAACTTTTCTCTTCGAAGTGCACGCATGACATACCTCAGATGATCGAGATGATCTTCCTTTGATTTGCTGAAGATTAAAATATCATCAAAATATACCACAACAAATTTGCCAAGAAAAGGTCGTAGAAGCTGAGTCATTACTCTCATAAAAGTGCTGGGAGCATTCGTTAGACCGAACGGCATGACTAACCATTCGTATAGTCCATCTTTGGTTTTGAATGCTGTTTTCCATTCATCTCCGGGCCGAATACGGAGTTGGTGATATCCGCTCTTGAGATCAATCTTGGAAAAGACAGACGATCCAGATATCATATCAAGCATGTCATCCACTCGGGGAATCGGAAACCGATATTTGATGGTAATTTTATTAATCGCTCGGCTATCAACACACATTCGCCAAGAACCATCTTTCTTCGGTGTTAAGAGGGCTGGAACTGCACAAGGACTCATGCTTTCTCGGA
Organism: Sextonia rubra; assembly: GCA_037013555.1. Taxonomy (NCBI): domain Eukaryota; kingdom Viridiplantae; phylum Streptophyta; class Magnoliopsida; order Laurales; family Lauraceae; genus Sextonia; species Sextonia rubra. Next base: position 54,229,937 of record JASUAD010000013.1, on the reverse strand, counting down.
TATAACCCTTCTGGAGTAAATCTTCAACCTGTCTGCGCAATTCAGCATGTTCGGCGGGACTCATGCGATAAGCAGGTAAGTTAGGAATGATAGATCCAGGGACTAAATCAATGGCATGCTGGATGTCCCGCATAGGAGGTAACTCATTAGGAAGCTCTGCGGGAATCAAATCTTGAAAATCATGGAGCAATGACTTGATTTCTGGTGGCATAGAATCCTGTTGTTTATTATCTGCTTCTTGGGTTTCTTTAGGCACAAGAGCATAAACAACTCCTTGGTCTTTGCTTTCCATTTCAAACTTCCGCATAGAGAGAACATGAGGGTTTGATGGAGTGGTAGAAACCGTCGGAGAAGATGTTAATGGCGGCAATGGAAGGAGATCCACCACTTGTCCTTTCCATTTAAAAGAATGAATGTGCCTTTTCTGATCAGTATGTACCTCTCGATCATATAACCAAGGTCGGCCAAGTAAAATGTGAGCAATATTCATAGGGATAATATCGCACCATATATCATCTTCATAAATGCTAATTTTAAAATGAACTAAGCAACGATGGGTCACAGGGATTGAATGATCATCTACCCAGGCGACCTTGTAAGGCTTTGGGTGCTTTTCAATGGGCAAATTGAGCTTAGTGATCACTTCCTGTGAAACAACATTCATAGCACTACCTCCATCAACAATTAAATTGCATAACTTACCTTTGCATCTCACGCGTGTCCTGAAGATTGAAGTATGTCGCCAATCAGCTTCTTCTTGTTCATTGGTGAGGAGAAGCCGACGTATAATAAGAACAGGACCACCTTCTTCTGCACCGGTAGCGGCATGAGGAGAAGGATCAGATTGAGCCTCTAGCTGTGGATCTGGCTGAGCTTCTGATTGGATATAATCAGGAGGAGGCTCCATCTCAAGATGCTCATCATAGTCTTCAGACGAATAAGGATCTTCATTGCACTAATAAAGATTGCGAACTTGAGGGCATGCATTAGCAAAGTTTCCTGGTTGTCCACATTGATAACAACCATCAGTTCGTCGATCTTGACGAGGAGGTCCACGATTCCGCATATCTTGCTCCTGTGGCATTGTCCCCTTTTGATTGTGAGCAAATGGACGCTGAATGGGGTGATTGTGCTGCGGTTTTGGAGGTGGACGAAAACCCGCTGGTGGAGGAGCACGATTATATTGAGAATTATTTTGATTGGGTGGATAACCTTTAGTATTCTGAAAGGCGGGGGTTCGACGAGTCGTTGATTCCCTGACTTGAGAACCAAATCGTCTCAAAGTGGAGGACCGCAATTCTAGCTCAACCCGTTTTGCCTTGTTATAAATATCATCAACAGTTTCAAAATCATGCATAAGGACTTCACGTCTTATTTCTTCTCGCAAACCTGTTCTGTACCGGTTGACTAGCGTGAAGTCATCATCTTGAATTTTACACCGGATAACATAATCATTGAACTTCTCTGTGTATTCATCCAGTGATAAGGTGCCTTGCTTGAAAACAAAATATTCTTGCTGAAGGAGACTTAAATAATTGGAGGACAAGTATTTACCTTCCAGCTTTTCACGCATATCATCCCACTTGGTAATAGCAGGGCGTCCCATGACAAGATTATTATGCTCAACGCTGTGCCACCAAATACGTGCTGACCCTTTAAGTTTGACTTTGACAAAGGCAACACGCTGTGCTTCATCCATATGATACCAAGAGAAATAATCTTCGAGGGAATTGAGCCAATCAATGAAAGCCTTTGGATTGAGTCGGCCAGAGAAATCCGATATATCAATTTTGACTCGCTTTGTGATATCATCAAATTTTGGTGCAGCAGGTGCGTCTGCAGGGTCTTTTTCAGTAAGAAGACGCTGAATGAAATCATGCATAGATTCTTGCGGGCCTGTTTCTGCTGGTCGGCCGGAATTTTGTTGGTTTCCAGCGCTAGAGGATGCTTCGGCGGCAGGAGGCCTCTGTGAACCGCGGGACAGTTCTTCCAATGTATGTACTCTTTCAGTCAACTCTATTAACATGGCATCTCGTTGATGATCAGAAAATCTGCCCCGATATGAGTGACCGCTGCGGGTTGACATTGCTAGAAAACAAAAGATTTTTTTTTTTTTTTTGCTGTGGGCCTGGGCTGATCAGGGCAGTTGCTGTGGGCCTGGGCTGAATCAGGCAGGCGGGTCAGATCTGGGTCAGGTCAGACCCAGACTGAAGCAAAGTGGGTTGGACTGGGGCGGGTGTCGGGTCAGCAGTTTTGGCCCAAGCGACCCAACTGCTCAACTGTTAAAAACCCTCTGTTGCAGATGCAGAACCGAAAAAAAAAAGAAAGCAGAGGAAGGAAGAACGAAAGGAAAGAGAAGAAGGGAGAGGCTTAGCTTGACGATAGTGGAGTCTAGCCGGCGAGGGCGATGGAGAACTCCAGCAGGCGATGGCGATGGTGGGTTCCAGCCGTCGATGGCGAGAGAGAAATCCAGTAGGCGATGGCGATGGTGGGATCCGGCCGCCGGCGATAGCGGGAGAAAACTCCAGCAGGCGGTGGCTTGGTCTTTTCGTCGCCTTTTGGTTCTTCGTCTCTGTCTTTCGCGTCTGCCCTCTCTTTCTCGCTCTGGTTCGTTTCTTGGTTGGGGTTTTGCTGAGCAGCGAGGATCGGAGGGGGTGGGTTCGGCTGGGGTGGGGTTTTGCTGAGCAGCGAGGATCGGAGGGGGTGGGTTCGGCTGGGTTGGGGTTTAGCGGAGCAGCGAGGATCGGAGGGGGTGGGTTCGGCTGGGGTGGGGTTTTGCTGAGCAGCGAGGATCGGAGGGGGTGGGTTCGGCTGGGGTGGGGTTTTGCTGAGCAGCGAGGATCGGAGGGGGTGGGTTCGGCTGGGTTGGGGTTTAGCGGAGCAGCGAGGATCGGAGGGGGTGGGTTCGGCTGGGGTGGGGTTTTGCTGAGCAGCGAGGATCGGAGGGGGTGGGTTCGGTTGGGGCGATGGGGAGTTTTGTAGGAGATCTGGGGGTCGGGGAGTGGGGATGGATGACCGTGAGCGAAGGGGATGGGTTCGGAAAGGGGAGTGAGCCGGGATCGAAGTTGATGATCGAAGAGGAAGAGGATGAACGAAGACTTGTACCAAACGAACGGTTACCTCGAATCGGCGATCAGACGGCGGTCCGAGATTGGATCTTCGGCTCTGATACCAATTGAAGCAGCGCAGGGGAAGAAGATTAGCCAACGGGCTAATCTCCAAGCCAAAAGGCTTATGGATAAATTGTCTAGGTGCCTCACCAAAGACAAATAACTCTCTCAACTGAGAACCAATGCCCAAAGCTTTATTCAATATGAAAGTCTATCTCTCTTGAAGAGATTACAACCTCATTTATAACTAAAACATTCTTTAAGAAAGGAAATATCTAATTCTAAACAAATAAGAAGTCCTAAATCAAATCCAACTGGACTTGCCAAATATCAATATTAATATAATCTACTATAAGTCTACTGTGTTTTGGGCCTGCGGGTGTAGACTTTTAAACGGGGCCCATTATTATGGCCTGCATCACATCCCAACCGATGGCATTCAAATCCTTGGCCCATTCTATCACCATTGTTGCAGCAGATCATTTGTTGCAGCAGATCATTGGTTAATTCCACCTTGTATCACTGCAAAAAGAAAGAGGATGTTGGGTTGGGGTTTGCCCTATGTGAACTGTTTTACTTTATTATTTCTTCTATGTTTTTTGAGCATAAATCAACCTTTTCTTCATTCTGTTTTTATTGTGGTATACTCGAGCTGTTTTGTACTTCACTTTTGAACTTTGCCATCTTCAAGACATTGATTTGGTTTTGTTTCTGCAATTTTTTCCTGCCTCAGGAGTTAAGAGATCAAATCAAACCATATTTTTTGAGGCGCTTAAAAAGTGATGTGTTTGTTGAAAGTGAAGAGACAGAAAGCAGAAAGCTTTCTAAAAAGCATGAACTAATTGTGTGGCTGAGGTTGACACAGTGCCAGGTTATCATTTTCTTCCTCCATGTTTATCTCTTGATGCAGCCATGGATGATTCACACATTTTGGTGGAGTGGCATAATTATAATTGATTTATGTTTTAATGAATTGTGTTCCTATAATTCTTCAGACAATGTCAGAATGACACGAAAGATGATCTTTTGGATAGGAAACTAAATTGACTTTCCATTTGGCTCAAGTATGTGCAATTCCAGCAAGTGTTGAGAAATGACAACACACTTGGTCATATGGGGGTGGGGTTACTGATGAATTCTAAGGGCACCTATATCTTTTTTTCTTTTCCAATATGACATTTATCTTGGTTGATATTGTGAACATGGTGGAGAGATTGAGGAAAGTGAATACCTGGTTTTAAGCACTTCAGTATTTGTTGCGGGATTACTCAATATCTGGCCGTGTTTTCTCTCTTTTCTATGTTTATACCCATTTGACTTTTGTGATAGTAAATTGGCAGGTCATTACCTAATAGAGATTATGTTTTGGGTGTAGAGACAACTTTACGAAGCTTTTCTTAAGAGTGAGTTGGTTCTTTCATCATTTGATGGATCACCATTAGCTGCGTTGACGGTAATGAATGGTTTTCTTCATTTTTTTTTTTGCTGTGTTTTTTTGCCTTCTACATTCCCCTTTAATTCCAGGTGGTTTGTTATTATTTTGATAAACTGTTAGTTTAGATGTGTAGTTGTATGCGTATGGGAATGGTTTATAAACATGTTCTATGAAAAACCAGCGCAGTCGTCATAAAAACTAAAATCTTACCAAATATCGGTCCAGTATAAACTATCTTTAACAAACTGTCAGACATAAAACAGGCTTCTTGAAGTGTAAGCCGTAAAACACATTGTGCTACAGAACTAAGAAAATGGATTTCCTCAGTTCAATCAGCTATTTGCTGAGGAGAAGCATAACAACGTAGTAAGAAGCATTCTACTAAATAACAAATACAGAAGCACCCTCAATGTTTGCAAAAACAGCAGTCTTTTTATGGAGCCCATTCTGATCTACCAACAAATATTTAACCTTAGCCTCATTAGAACCTCAAACAATTATTGAGTCTGAAAATTTTTGAATAATATCAACGGAATGTTTTCTTATCGCATTGCTTGTTCCAATCTTCATATTTTCTTAGCAAATTGCTACTTAAAAATAAGTTCACAATCATGCACCTTTTCCAAGAGTGAAAAATTGGCTGATTTAGACATTCTCTGAAGTTATATGATAGCAGCAACTGAAATGATAACTTTCCACTTTACCTACCACTATCTCCACGACACTGCATTCACTGCAAATAATCTACTATTCCTTTTGGACCATAACAACTTACAACAGCAACAATTGTAAAGCCATATATTTTTCTTTTATTTGTTCTATGAAATTGAAAATGTCAATGTTCATGTAACTTAATTGAACTTGACATTACCCATCACCCCTCGGAAGGGTGAACATAGCATTCCATAGCCTCTAGCATGAGCAGTGTGGCGAAGGTTGATTCACAGGCATAAAATGCATTCATTCACTAAACAACTACGAAACTTGTCTGCAGTAAGGATCTTATATAGACTTGCCATTCAACAGAAAGCAAGCCTCTAGGTGAGGCTTTAATTCTCAACTGTGCAGGCCTGGTAGTCACTTCTATCTACCAATAAATTTATAAATTATATTTGTTTAGTTGTATTGTTGGTCATTCATCCATGCCATTAATTTGCTTCTGTACTTTTTGTTCAACTTGTAATCTTTTGATCACTTTTAAACATGACAAACTCAATCCCTCTCCAAAATTGACGCAAAAGTACTGATCTTTCTATACAAGCACTTGTTTACCTTTTTGGCCTTATATTGTAGTAGTTTTTAGCTACCGGTTCCAAGACCGGGTAAAGGAGGAGGGTTGCGTGAGGTAGGTTGATAGCCAGCGTAAAACTTTGTTACAACCCAAACATAAATTCTGAGATAATGATATTTCGCGATAAGGTTTGGGAGTTCTCCGCTTTAAACGACGCATTGCACGTCGCTCTGCTGCAATGAAAAGTGTGTAAGGGCTACTGCATGACTCTGGGCTAGTGCGGTTAAAGAAGTTAGTTTACGAGAAGGAGAGGAGGAATAGGAAAATTAGACTTGTTACTTGGAATATAGGAACCTTGACAGGTAAGAGCATGAAGTTGAATGAGGTAATGAAAAGAAGTAGAATTAGTGTGGATTGTATACATGAGACAATGCGAAAAGGGAATAAAGCTAAGGAGCTTATGGATGGGTATAAGCTTTTCTATGCAGGAAAGAGTAATACAAGAAATGGAGTGGGTATAGTTGTAGATAAAGATTTGAAAGAGAAAATTGTAAGGGTAAAGTGGTTTGGTGATAGAATTATAGCAATTAAACTAATACTAGAGGGAGACATAATTCACATCATCAGTGCATATGCTCCCTAAGTAGGACTAGAGGAAAGTGTGAAAAGACAATTTTGGGAGGAGATGGATGATTTAATGCGAGAAATCCCAAATAGTGATAAGATTTTCCTTGGAGGGGATCAAAGAAGTATGGACACGGACACGAGACACCAATAGGACACGACACGGATATGCTGACATGGCATTTCTCAAAAAAGTAGGACGCGGACACATTAGGGGACACGTTAATAATATAGATTAATTTATATATAATTATATACTAAAAAAATAATATCATTTTAACTTTTTAATTAATTTAGCAATCAAAAATAAAAATTCAAGTACCAATTAACAAACATATCAAATTATCAAATACCAATACAATACTAAAACTTAATTCATAATCATTAAATATAATATCCATAAGTTCATAAAATCCATACAAAGAAAAGGGCGAATCATCTCTTTTCCCTCCCTAAAAAAAAAAAGTAAAAAAGCAGCAAATTTCGAGGCTTATTCTTTAGTGAAAGATTTATCTATCTTTTGCTTATGATATGATTAATATTAACAATCATATATTTTTCTATAGTACAAAATTGTCATATATCAAGTTTACAAGTTTTAGCAACCACATATTAACAGGTGTCCAAGAAATATAAGTCACATGTTTATTTTTTAGTTATAGACACGGGCTAAGAATTGTTGGACATGTTGCAAAAAGAGTGTCGAACAAGTATCTGAAATTAAGATTTTTAATTATTAATTATGGACACGGCTAAAATAGTATCGGACACGTGTACGAGAGCGTCCGAAGAGTGTCGGTGTCCGACACGGATACATCACTTTCTTAGAAGTGTCTGTATTTTTTAGGAAGGGATTGAAATGAGCATATAGGAGGAGATAATAGAGTATATGAGAGAGTGCATGGAGGGCAAGGATTTGGAGAAAAGAATGAATTCGAAAACACTATATTGGACTTTGCAGTGGCATTTGATTTTGTAGTAGCAAATACTTACTTTGAAAAGAGGAATGAGCATTTAATTGCCTATAAAAGTGGGAGTAATAGGAGTCAGATAGACTTTTTTCTAGTTAGAAAATCTGATCGATTGGCTTGTAAAGATTGCAAGGTTATCCCAGGAGAGAGTTTAATTGCGTAATATAGGCTCGGAGTTTTAGATCTTTGCATTAGAAATAGAAAGAGAGCGGTAGCAAACAAAATAAACCCTAAAACAAGGTGGACAGATTTGAAGGGGGAAAGAGCAAATATAGTTAAGGACAAAATGATTAAGAAGGGAGAATGGAATATTGAAGGAGAAACTACAGTAATGTAGAATCAAATGGCTAATTGCATTAAGAATGTTGCAAAGGAAATACTTGGAGAATTAAAAGGAAAGAGACATATTAATAAAGAAATATGGTGGTGGAGTGTGGAGGTTTAGAAAGTTATTCGACAAAAAATGCATTGCTACAAAGTTTGGCAGGGGACTAAGAGTATGAAAATTTTGAGTTGTATAAGAAGGCAAAGAAAGAAGCTAAGAAAGTAGTAAGTAGTGCAAAGTTCAAAGCATACGACGACCTCTATAATAGGTTAGGAACAAGAGAAGGAGAAAATGATATTTTTAAGCTTGGAAAAATAAGAGAAAAGAAAAGTAGGGACTTAGATCATGTCAAATGTATTAAGGACAATGAGGAAAATATTCTGGTGAAGGACAATGATATTAAAGAAAGGTAGAAGAAATATTTCAGTAAACTTCTAAATGAAGAATATTTGGGTGATACAAGAGTTAAAGAGGATATTTCATCACTAGAGCATACTTTTCTCCGTAGAATTAGAGGGGCAGAGGTGAATGAAACACTGAAGCGAATGAAGATAGGAAAAGCAACATGCCAAGATGGTATTCTGATAGAGGTATAGAAATGCTTAGGAGAGGTTGGGGTGAGTTGGTTATGTAGACTATTCAATAGGATACTTGTAACAAAAAAAAATGTCGGATGAATGGAGAAGAAGCATTGTATTGCTTATATATAAGAATAAGGGAGAGATACGAAATTGTACCAACTATCGATGGATTAAATTTATGAGTCATACTATGAAGTTATGGGAGAGAATAATGGAGCAAAGATTGAGACGGAAGACCAAGATCTCTGAAAATCAATTTGGTTTTATGCCAGGGAGATCAACTATGGAAGCTATCTTTTCACTTAGGCAATTAATGAAAAAATATCGAGCAAGGAGAAAATCTACACATGGTCTTTATCGATTTGGAAAAAGCTAATGATAGGGCACCGAGGAATGTAATTTAGTGGGTTTTAAAGAAAAGAAATATCCTCAGATGTTACATTGAAAATTTTAAGGATATGCATGAATGAGTTGTAACAAATGTGAGAACCACATGTGGAGAAACAGGTTGATTCTCCGTGACTATAGGTTTACATCAGGGATCAACCCTAAGCCCTTATCTCTTTGCATTAATTATATATGAGTTAACTGTGCATATTTAAGAAGAAGTTTTATGGTGTATGTTGTTTGCAGATAATATAGTATTGGTGGATGAATCAAGAAATGGTGTGGATGCAAAACTTGAGAGATGGCGGGGGGCATTAGAATCTAGAGGCTTTAAAATAAGTCGTACAAAGATAGAATATATGGATTGTAACTTCAATGGGCATATACAAAGTGTTGAACCACTATCAAAATTGAAACCCATGAGATACCATGTAGAAATTAGTTTCGGTACCTAGGCTTGATAATTAGTAAGGATGGAAAGATTAACGAAGATGTGAACCATAGGATAAAAGCTGGATGGCTGGAGTGGAAATTAGCTTTTTGAGTACTTTGTGACAGATGAATGCCAGTGAAATTGAAGGCAAATTTTACAGGATAGTGGTTAGACCAGTTATGACATATGGAGCAAAATGTTGGCCAATTAAGAAGGCACATATTCATAAGATGGATGTAGCGGAAATGAGAATGCTTAGGTGGATGTGTGGTAAAACTCGAAAAGATAAAATTAGAAATTAGCGCTTTCGAGAGCATTTAGGGGTAGCACCAATAGGGGATAAAATTAAAAAAACGCATTTAAGATGGTTTGGGCATGTTGAGCATAGGCCGGTAATTGCACTGGTGATAAAAAGTTTGGCTATACAGGTGGATGGCCCATCAAGTGGTTAGGGTAGGCCGAAGAAAATATTGATGGAGGTCATTGATTTAAATTTGAAGAAGTTTAACTTATCGAAAGATTTGGCTCAAAATAGAACGGAATGAAGAAACAAAATTCATGTAACTGACCTCAACATGGTTGGGATAAGGCTTTGATGATGATGATGATGATGATGATGATGATTGTAGTAGTTTCTTGCTTTTTTAGAAGAAAAATGTGATTTTGACCATTATAAGTTATAGTTGTCGGAGAAACCCAGAAAACATTCATTAACATGTTCTAGATATCATCATCATTGTCGTCGTCATCATAATAGAGTAATAACCCTAAAATCACTGTCTCTACAATGTTTATAATAACCTAGTGATGAACATTCAAGACCTTAGATGAATTCTTCACATCTATCTACTGAAATTATGTTATAGATTGGAACTTTATTTTTCCATTGGCAAATATGTGGCAATAATTGTATATGTAGCTATTAATTTGTGTATATTGGCATTCCAATGCTAACTTTATTGCAAAATAATGCTTATACTGGAATCTGAACCCCAATTTATTTACCAAATCAATATATGTTTACTGAATTCATATGTTTTCATCCACTTCTTCTTCTTCTTCTTTTTTTTTTTTTCTTTTTCAAAGCATAAATCTCACCTAGTGTATTTCTTGAAACAGATTCTAAAAAAAATATGTGACCATCCATTTCTCTTAACAAAAAAGGCGGCAGAAGATGTACTTGAGGGAATGGACACAATGACAAATAGAGATCTTGATATGGCGGAAAGGATGGCTTCGCATTTGGCAAGCATGACTACTCTTGAAGAATCTCTTCAAGTGCAAGATGTGTCATGCAAGATAACTTTTATATTGTCTTTACTGGTTAGGACTTTTAGTCTTGTGCATGGCATCCTCCAAAGATTACCTAGAATGTCAATTCTAATGCAGCATCTGCTGTTTATGATAGGAAAACTTGGTTACAGCGGGGCACTATGTACTGATATTCTCACAAACTCGCAAAATGTTAAATCTTATCCAGGTTTGTTTTAAATATCAGCTTGATTACTGCAGCTATATTCAAATATTATTGAAATTGTGTCTATTTAAAGGACATGTTTTTCTTCTTTAAATAAAATCATTGCATATTTTGCATTCATTATGTGTGTATGTGTGCGTCCATGTGCTTACAATTGTGGGTACTCTGCAGTGCCATTAGCAATTGGAATTATATTGCAGTTGTATTGAGCAAATATGCCCTTGTGGGAGTGGGACTGACTTGTCATCTTGCAATTGTTGGATTCAACACTAAAATCGTGAAAGATCATGTATATGTGAAACATGGTTCAATGTAGTGGTCAGTAGCGGTTGAGGCCAGTATGCTGTTTTGAGAACAACAGCACACGGTCGAAGACCTAGTAAAGCCGAGTAATTTTAATTTATAATATTATTTTCCTATTTCTTCTGCTCAATAACCTTTCATGTGGTTGTATCTACCCTTATGGGGGTTTCAAATCACTAAAAAAACACAAGATTAGCTACTATACAAGATTCGAATTTTTTAATCACAGAGAAAATTCACACTACTATGCTGCTACATATCATTGCGATTGCTACATATCGCCTACTACGTAATATTTTGGCCACTAGCTGCTACGCCCGCTACAACCGCTATATTTATTCTTGGTGTGAAATGTACTCTGTGATATTCACTACTGGTTTTGATGTGTATGAAACAGGTGTTGTAACTTACATTTCCTGTTTATGGGATAGTTCTGTGTTTAAAAATGTTTAATCTGCCTGTGCCTGTGAGCATTGCTTTGACTAGTTTGATATTTTGTCATGTTAATAATAGTCATAGTATGCTTTTTTATTATGATTGTGGCACTCGGTAGGTCATCTGTAAGATTTGGTTTCTTTACTCATTTTTGGTAATTGTAAGATACATTTGTATGTATGTATTCATTTAGAAAATATTTTTAAGCATTAAATATTTGTCTTTATGTGACCAGTACAAAGTAATTCAGTGTTTTCTCAAGGTCACACCATGTCAGGCTTTAATGGGACAGGCATCCAGCTTTTGATCAGTCCTTGAACATCCTCACTCATGGTAAAACCAATGGGCTTGACCCCTGGTTTTTTGCTACTGAAATGCTAACTTATGCTCAACTATACTGCAACCATCCAATTCCTTAAGGCATCTCTGCCGTAGCACTTTCAACTGTGAGATTGGACTTTTGTTGCATACTGTTCTTCGCCCGATCATAGGCTTTGTTTTGTTGCAGCTGGATGCAACATTTAGGAATTTTTTGTTGGGGTTTTGAGAGAGGATTTGTTGTGAAGAAGAAGAAATGGTTAGAGAGAAGGATTGTTGAGGAGAAGAAGAAAGGGTGCGAAAGAGGGGTGTGGAGGAGGAGAAGATGAAAGGGTTTGAGGGAGGGTTTGTGGATGAGAAGAAGTAGAACAGAAAGAAAAGAAGAAAATGGATTTTCAATTGTATTCAGCCGAGTCCTATCTAACACGACTCGGGGAGTGCCAAATCTAAGTTGAGTTGGCCGAGTCAACTTGCACTCGGCTGAGATTTGAATACCTGGCACCATCTGTAAAATTGACCTTCCATAATCTTTTTGTCCAATTCATTGTCTTTATCCAATTGGCATTGCGGCCCTCAATATTTGGTACCCATCCATGCCAACTGCTTCTGAACTGATAACCATCTCTGCTTGTCCAGAGCCTGCGTGCTTAGCCATCTTCCCATCTGCTTTGTGGAGACCAACTCTGCTTAGAGTTTAGACACTCAACTACCATTTGCTGCTCTGACCAAATCTATAACCTATGTCCACTGATTTGTTGCCCCTCAGAGTTTTCCTCACTGTCTGCACCTGAGGCCAACTACAGCTCCAAGTCCACGACCATAATTGCTACACCAAGTCACTCATCTGCCTGAACCTGAGGCCCTGCAGTTGGCCAGTCTTTTTTATTCTAAACTCATCATGGACCTTGTAGGCCACCTGTTGCCAATTTGGCCACTTGACAACACCCCTTCCCCCTGCTCTCTCTCTCTCTCTCTCTCTCTCTCTCTCTCTCTCCCCCCTTACTTTTTATTGTTCTGAGCCTGCACCTGCATGTCTCTGCAATCTACAACAGTGATGCCCTCCGCTACTCACTGTTTCAGCTAACTCTGCTCACTCACCTCTTGGTTTCCTGACTCGAAAGAATAGTGGATTGTCATGTTAATTGGTATACTATAGATAAAATGATGAAAATACCTAAATTTCCTTTCATACTCAATAAGAAGCTGTTTAAAACAGTAATCAGCAACTATTCCTATGATTTGTTTTCATCAGTGAATGAGCAGTGGCAGACCCAAGTAGGAAGATCCAGGGGACTGAAGCCCCCATCCACCCCTGAAAATAGTTCACCCTGAAAATAGTTCAAATTTCATAGAAACCCCTAGTTTTTTTCTACATATTCCCCCTTCTCCCTTTTTTTTTTTACATAAAGCCCCCACAAGGAAAATTTCCTGTGTCTGCCCTTGTGATTGAGAGACATCTTTTTGGAAAAGAATGAAGAGAGATGCATGTACTCAAGTTCACTTTGTTTCTATGAGCGATGCTTGTTTTAAGGATGGCAAACTGCCTTGTTTAAGGATGGAATATCTGCCTTCTCATTTGTTGAATCCTTTTATCATTTTGGGTCATTGTTGTGGCTGTTGTTGTCTGTAACATGAACTGTTCTTAATAAATATTCTGTTTTCAGTTTCTGCCCAATTTATTGATTTCATATTGAATTTTTGAGACATCTTATGAATAATTGTTGTGCCAATTTCACTGCATGTAAATTTCAAGGCCTTCACTGCATGTAATTTAAAACAATGAAATATAACTATCTCGAATCTCTTGGTAGACGCTTGACATCTGTAGTAAATTTTGAGGAAAAGGTTCTTTCTTTTGTCTCATGTGTAGATAATGCACTTTTTCTCCCCTTTTTCCTTCTTTGAACATGTTATTTTCTGCATGTGAAAAATTAATTTATATTGATTCATTTCTTCCTGTCGTTTCAGGAAGCAATAGTAACAATGGGCTATTTGTACTTACGCATTGATGGTACCACAAAGGCTTGTGATAGAGAGAAGATTGTGAAAGTTTGTACAGTCACTTCTTAAGGATATAAACCCCTCTCTCTCTCTCTCTCTCTCTCTCTCTCTCTCTCTCTCTCTCTTCTAAAGATATGTGTGCGCCCTTATTTGGTTTTCAGGATTTTCAAGAGGGTGAAGGTGCTCCTATTTTCCTCTTGACATCTCAAGTTGGTGGACTTGGTCTTACACTTACAAAAGCGGACCGTGTTATTGTTGTTGATCCAGCATGGAATCCAAGGTGACGTCCATATTCAAAACTGTTATGGTTATCACATTTGCTGAGTTCCTATCAATGCTAAAAGTGGATCATCTTCATAGCTCATGCTTATGTCATTATCATTGATTGCTTCCTTTTTGATATATATATATTTATAGGTTTGTCCTTTGTTCATATCATATCATTGATAATTTGATAGCTTAAACATGGAATTGTGAGGTTTAGGAAAATCTCTCTAACGACTGCAGATATGTTAGTGCTCTAACGTAATAAATATAAGGTTTTTTTTTATTATCTTTTTTCTGCTTTATTGTAATAGAGTTGGCTTGGTGCAATTCTAATCTAGTTGGCCCAAGTCAATGGCTTTTCCCCTTTAATAGATCCTTACCATGAGTCTCCTTCCTAATTTGTCATGGAGTTCATTAAACATTAATACAAACATGCATCATAAGCAGAAGAAGAAATGCCTTTATAATATATTAAATAGGAAGGTTTTGGATTCAATTTTGATTGTCGGTTATAATTTTGACTGGCTGGAAGTTAAATTGCTTTTTTTTTGTTTTTTTTTTTTCAAGTCTTGCATGTTCTCTCCCACTCCTTATCTTATCCAGCTACCCATTTTATCTCTTTATGAAAACCACTTATCTAGTCCACTTTCTTTTCTTTTCTTTTCTTTTTAAAGACTCTGTTTTCATCCAAACTATACCATTCACTTACTCCAAATCACTCGTCTTCTTTCCTTTTTACGCAGTTTGCTCCTGGATTACATAAACAGTTGCTCATAACTTTTTTCCTTTCTTCCTTTCTAAAAGCTATGATGACTTTGTAATGCATAAATATTTAGATTGCAATGATGACCATATCTGTGCTGAGCACAGGTTATATATGCTACTTATAAGATTAATTTAGATGACAATATAAGCTTTGAGAAGCAACACATAAGTATGTACTGTTTATAAGTTTTATGATGACATTTTTATCAATTAAGCTAGAAACTTTACAGAGAACACAAGGAACAAATTGTGGCAAAGTTAAGAGGATAAGGAGCATATATGGACAATGTTGAAAGAAAAGTTGAGATGATTGGTTAGCTTGTTAGAACATAATCTGTAGCTGAATTCTGTGCATTTGCTGATAGAAGAAACACAATGTGCATTTGGCATAACCACGGTATTGGTGTAAAGAGTCTTGGAGATAAATGTGACAATCCCTCGCACATTGTATATAGAGCAATGGGTAGTAGCAGAATGATTTGTCAGTTGGTAAACCATTCATGGTATGTAGTAAAACTTTAAGGGGCTGTTTGTACAGATGCCACAGAAGCGGGAAATGGGTTCCGTTCCCGTGGCACCGCGATTCCTGCCACTTCGATGAGAATGTCGAATCCTGTCTAGTGGCGAAAACTTCATATGTTTTATCCAATTTCTTCACCATACGCCACTGCACCATACACTCGCATCTTCTTTTGACGGAAAAGTCGTATCCTTTCCGTCCCTTCTCCACGGAAATATGTCTTGCACAAGCACACACTAAAGTTATCATGGATCCGTTGGTGCTTGTGTACAAAAGGTTGTGTTTGCGTGTATTCTTATAACATGCGTTGACTTCTGAGCACTGTGAACAATTTGGTTCACAGAAATGTTAATATCATTTTTCTTCTGATTTATACAAAATTTGGTTGCATCTCGAATGCTTTTCTTTTTCTTGGGAAAACCACTTACTGATGTTTCAAACTGATTGTGCAGTACGGACAACCAGAGTGTTGATCGTGCATACCGCATTGGGCAAACCAAGGATGTTATTGTTTATCGTTTAATGACATGTAGTACCATTGAAGAGAAGATATACAGAATGCAGGTCAAAATTTGATAAGCATTAAAATTGAGTTGAAGGATAAATATGGTTCATTTACAAACATACATATATATATATGTATGTGTGTATGTGTGTATAATATGTTTTGCTGAGACATCTTCATTTCTATGTTTATATTACCTGTGGTTTCATGCATATTGAGTTTGCTGTCCACCTAGATTCTCAGTGGTGTTAGGTTGTGGGTTCCTGTTATTGTGTTACTGCAACTGCCAATATTTCTTACAAGATTAATATTTTATGCATTTTGTTGACAAATTTAAATGTTTGCTCCAGATATTCAAGGGAGGCTTGTTTAAAAGTGCAACTGAGCAAAAAGAACAGACCCGCTATTTCAGTCAGAGAGTATGCCACAGGAACAATATATTGTGCAATTTATTATTATTATTTTTACATCTTTTATCCCACAATTCGCATGTTTTTATTTGCTTTCCTTATCCTTGAGTTTTCCATGACTTACATGCTGAATACTTTCAGGATCTCCGAGAGCTTTTTAGTCTTCCAGAACAAGGATTTGATATTTCCCTGACTCAGCAGCAGATGCATAAAGAGCATGATCAGCAGCACACAATGTACAATACGAATGGTCATGCTTATTTTTATTTTTATAATGCCTTTATCCTGTATACAGCATTCTATCATCCAGAACTTAAATTCCTAACTCTTTTTTCTGCGACGTAACTTGTGATGACTTTTCAATGAGTCGACATGCATGAGACTCAGAGAAAAGAAGTGGAATGAATTGGCAAATCGATGTTTGTATCATCAGGACAGTGCATCTGTTGTCTTGAGTCCGTTATGTCAGTATTGTTGGAGGTTAAAGCAGAGTTTTGCTTTTGCAATTTACTTATTTATGTTCAGGGACTGGTTGTGATTTTATACGATTGCAGATGCTTTTTTGCAATTTCTGGAAACTTTTAAGTACTGTTCTGCAGATAGTTAGGATATCAATAAAATATATGATCAGGCCACCTAGCAGTTCTGAACAACCAGCCGTATTATCTTTCTTCTTCCTTCTCTCTCTCTCTCTATATATATATATCTATTTATCTTTACATGCGCGCGCACACACACACTCACTCTTTCTTCTTTATCTTCTCTTCAGTTTCTTTATCTAAAATTTGGAACTTATATTACAGAATATAATAAATGACAAGGTGAATAGAGAAACGTCATGTCATTGGCAATAGAAGGGTCAACTAGTCTGTAGCCATGGGAATGGGTCCTCCAAACTAGATGGTGGTAGAGGAATAGTCCATATTGTTGGCTATTCTGGTGAAAATACACCCATACCTGATCCACAATGAGCCCATCCCATCTTAACACATCCCTTGAATGGTGGCGGCAGGTGTAACCACAGTAGTTTTACTGGACGGTGTGTAATTGCTATATGCGGTATACATTTTTATTACAATTTTTGTTGTATAGAAAGTACACTTGTCGAGTGTTGCAAACAGTTATTGATTCTATCATTCAGAACTGATTTTTGTTGTGCTTAGAAATTAGAATTAACACAAAAGAAAAGAGATATTTCTAAATTGAATAACTAGGCCTTTTTAATATTCTATGTGACCTTTCAAACAAAATAAATAAATAAATAAATTAGCAGTAATATCCGTCACAAGTCCAGTCCAGTTGTAGCTTGGGCCAGTTTATTGATTCATGCAGTCTAAGTCTGGTATTTAGACTTTGTTTTTCTAATGTACCATTACTATTATACTAGTATTTATTTCATTATCTCATTTCACCTTTTCATACCTTACAACACTGCCAAAATAGTTTTCATAATGATAAGATTTTGTTCCCATTTCCCATTAAAACTACTTCTGTGTTTCTCCTACTCTGATAGGGATGAGACTCTGAAGAATCACATCAAGTTTCTGGAGAGTCAAGGTATTGGAGGAGTTAGCCACCACAGCTTGCTTTTCTCAAAGACTGCCCCTACTCCGATAGTGCTTGATGATGAGATGTTAAGGTAAGGCCTTTCCTCATCCAATAATCTGAATGTGGACTGGTTGATTCATAAGCATGTTTGTACTGCTTTTGATGTTCAGAACAAGTGAATATTGTTTTGCTATGTTGCTCCACTCAACTCTATATCTTGCATCCTGTCAATTTGATTAAAAAAAGGCCCAATTAATTTTTCTTTTCTTTTTTTTCTATTACATTTGCTGGATTTTATGATATTTACTATTTCAAGGGGCCTTTCTATGAAATTATCCGAAAATTACAAACTACTTTAATATTATCCCTTCAGTTTATGATGTGGAGAACATTTGTTAGTAAATATTGTCGAATAAATTTTGCAGTAGCAAGCTGATATTAGTATTGATAACCAATTTGTGGCATGGTATTCCTATTAGTTTTATTTTTTTTGTTTTAGCAAGATGTTGGGAATTGGGAGTGCTACTTATTTTGTGTTTTGTATTACCAAGATGTAGAAGTGCAACTTACCTTTTGGTCTTCACAAAATTCTAAATTTAATGGATTATGTAGCATTCACAAAATTACCAAGAGTCTTAAGACTATTCAAAGAAAATTTTTTCCGCGGGGGCGGGGGTGGGGTTGGAGAGGGGGGGGGGGGGGGGGGGTGGGGGAAGATACTGTTGATTTTTATACTACAAACATATGTTGTTTATCTTTCAACAGAAAAAACAAATGAAGAATTAAATGCCAGTAGTTGGAGGGATGTAAAACTGCTAGTTTTTGTCTTAAAGCTGTCTACGATATCTTTTATTTTCTATACATGTATATATATATATCTATCTGATTTGAGTGCAGGGAAAAAGCAAATATGCGCTTTGGATACCCATTATCAAGCTCTTCACTGGAACGCAATTTTGATGGGTATGTTTCTTAATAAATTCTTAGGCTATTCTTCTTAACATGGTTTTGAAGAATAACAGTAGTGTGGGATGGGGCACTTGACTTCTAATTCTACAGTGCTGAGTACGCATTTAATCCCAAACATAAGGATCATCTGAGAAAAGATACATCTGTTGGTTCTACGAGGGAAGCAAACGATGAGGAAATCAGGAAACGAATCGGACGCCTTCGTCAAACTTTGGCTAACAAAGTAAGATAAGCCTGTTTATTTGATGGGGCCCATGCTTTTCTTATTCATATTCTCAATCTGGGCATTGCTTATTTTGGAAGTACTTGGTTTCAGGATGTGGTCTCTCAGTTACCAGATAAAGGGGACAGAATACAGAGGCAGATAGATGAACTGAATTTACAGCTTCATGATATTTACAATTCACACCAGAAAAATGCCGAGATTATCAATTTGGATGACATATCTGGACGGCTTGAAAAGCTCCGAACTGATTAAAAGCTTCATTGATGGTAGTTATAAAGTCAGGTACTCCTCTTCATGAAAATGCTTTTTAGTTTTCAGTAAGTGCTGATGATCATTTTGAATCCCTAATACTTTTCCACTGTTTTCTGTGAACTGTCATTTAAATTGAAGCAGCAAAGTGCTCTACCTTGCTTCAACTCTTGGTTTATTCCAAACTTATTTTGAGAAATAATAACCATTTTATGGATATGGTGCCTGCAATGGTTTGGTTCCCACTGTTAAACAAGTTCATCAAATTTGTTTTTTTGTACACTTTCTGGAACCCCTGGTTGATAAAGATATCTTTAACATTACATTGATGGAAAGTTTACAATATTCAAAGGAAGTTTAATAGGCGAAATTAGATTGTTTGAAAGGAAGTTTAATAGGCGAAATTAGATTGTTTGAAAGGAAGTTTAGTAGGAAAAATTGGATTGTTTGAATCACCTCTGGATGGATGAGTTGTCATTTAATAAACTAGTTGGAAACGCATGGCACAGAACTCACTTCTGCATAATTGAATATTGGTCAGTTGTTTTTTCTTTCTAAAAGTGGGATTCATGTTAACCTCAATTTGCCCAACCATCTGAGGTGTGGGACCCAAATATTGGGTATATTTTCAGTCTCTTGCCTGTTTGATAAGTGGGTATGGATTTGGGTTTATGGTTATGGTCAGCCCAGCTAGTTCTAGGCTTGGTTTTCTGAATAACGGTATGAAACTTACTTGTAATTGGGCTTTCGATGGGCCATTTGGACTAGAAAGAGAAACTATGATTGAAAGGGACTATCTACTTGAGTATCTGCCATGGACTGTTCACCAGTATCTGTAGGACCCTGGCTGTGAAATTATGGATGAGCCTGAGTGGCCATGTTTGAGAATTGTCTTAAGTATTTCAGTCTGCAGTTTTCCAGCTTGATGATATGAGGCATTGACAATTTGGGTCCACAGTTATTACCCATGTCAGTCAGGTCTGGGTCTGTAGAACAATGGTTGGGTTCACCATGGACCTTGCCTGTCTATATTCCTACTTAAAGTTCTCCAAGGGTAATTGAAATGTGTCCATTTCTTTAGCTAATAAAGTCTTATGGTTATTAATACCCATACAGTTTAACGGAGTGGTTGTGAATTCTTTTAGAAAAAGATTTTTTATTTTGAACTATGAATTTACAACAGAAAAGTTATATTTTGAAATAAAAAAATGTCTAAATTCAAACATCATATCTGCAACTTCACTTTTAAAATGTGTTGTTACCCAATTCCCAAAAGCCAGTCCCGGAAGATGGGATAAGGTTCTCATGGTGATGTTATGGTTTTATTTTTTATCCAATTTAGTTTTCCCATTGTTGTCTTGAAGGCCTAATCTGTTTATTCTACTCATTAACTGGCTTAATAGTGTCCATTTTCAGTCTGAAATTTCCCCTTAATCCAATATAGTCTTTATGCTATTGCTATCTGTGTTTGAAGTTAACTCACAAGCATTGAATTATATGCAGGTAATGTATGAGAAGAGTGTCAAAGTGAGTTAACAGTGTGCTAATCACATGCCTAATGTGATAATCCTGGCATGTATTTGGTTTTTTGTTTTCACATGCCAACGGTTTGAGTTTACCAGTATGTGAACACCTTTTCATTTTGGGTGCACTAAAAGAAATCGGGTACTTCTTCCTCTTGTTAAGAAGTCCATACAACTGAGCTTCTTTCTTGTAAATGAAAATGTACAAATTGGCCCTTTGTTGAGGTACTAAAGCTCAGTTGCCTACAGCAATTCTCATCATTACTGTGCAATGTAGCTTCTTTAAAAAACTTAGCATCACATATTGGTTGATTTATCTATTTGAGGGAAATGCATTCTGTTGTTATTACAACCATGACTAGGTGCATAGTTTTGACCACAGAGAGTTCTGTTTCGTACACACAGCAAACAGAGTTACGATGTGTGTTTTGATGAATCGTATGACCTTATGATTGGGTATAGCGTATCTGGGACTGTAACGTTTATTTGGTTTGGTGCGGTCCACAGCCTTAATGAGCCTTTTTTCAAGCGTTATTCAGTAAAGTTCTATCTTAGACAATAATCATCTTCGAAGCCTTGACTCATCTATTTGGAGTTGCCTCAGGTAATGCTTCACTCATCCTTATTTAGGGTTCACTCGAAATTTAGTGGCACTTCAAATCCAAGTCATCATCAGCGTCACCATCATTGTTGCATGTTAAAAAACTTACATGTTCAATGTGAATGATTTCAAGCAACATTTCCGTCACTGCACCCAATTTTAAGTTTTTTCTTTCTTGCACCATTCATCTATCCCACCGTACAAATCTGAAGCTCATGTAATGTGCTATTAATTTTATAATACTTTCATAGTTATAAGCAGTGAAAATCTCAACCAACCACCGTTGGTAAAAGTGGAGTAACAATCACTCGAGGTGGCCGAGTGCATCATCATCTTATTATTGATGTGCTTGAATTGATTTACAATCCTTCTTAGTAGCCCTTTAGTGATTACTTTTGACTTATTTAATCTGTTTAACTAACTACCATGACCATTAGTAGCTTCTCATTTGATGGTCCCTCGTCTAATGACTACTTTCGGCGTTGAAAATTCTTCGTATGCCCCATTTTGGGTACCTCTTCAATTATCCCGTCACTTTGGATGACTCCCACCAGTTGGCAGAACTACCACCACTGGGCATGTGCCCTTGTCATCAAGGAACATAGGAGTGAGTGTGTTTTTGTTTTGTTCGTTTGTTTGGTGTGTTAGTGTTGCGTGCGCAAATGGGCAAGAAGATTCAATTTTTAGTATATTTTTTAATCGAATGTTATTAACCTTTTAAACCGTTTGCAAAAGATTATAATGGATGTGAGATATATGAAGAGGAATATTTTGAAAATGGAAATAATTTAGAATTACGTAATTGAGTTAAATGTATGTTACATATAATCCAAGAGTTTTTCCCGGAAAATACCTTTGGAATCTTTTTAGAACAAAAAGAACTTAGGAGATTTTTATGGTTTGGGAGTGATCCCCTAGGGCCCTTTCTTTTTATTTTTTATTTTTAATATTATTCATGAATAGTGATATTTATGCTAAAGCGAACCCTTTTTTTATTCATTTTCCTTTTTCTTAATCTCTTCTTTCTCTTCATTTGCCCCATGTTCCGTTTGGGTTCTTTTCGAGGTAAAGAGGGAAAACTAAGAAGAAAAAAAAAAGAGAAAATAAAAAAAAAAGAAAAAGAGAAAACAAGGAAGATGAGGAAGTGTGGTATCATAATATATGTATGCACATGAATATTGTCATATCACTAGAGGCCTCACTTAGGGATCGGAATGAGACCGGGGGTGTGGGGGATCAAAAGATCTTCCCTCCACATACCCTTGTATGGTGATGGAGTCTCAAATCATCATCTTAACCCTTTGATTAATGGCTGACAAATTATGTCCAACCAAAACAAGTGCAAGTTGATCTAACGGTTCAATCAAATTGGATGGGTGTTAAATTTGGGATAGGTGATTATCACGGGGGTAATTGTTTTGTGGTCTTCTTGGATAGAACATAAGTTAGGCCCCACTAGGTGTTTGGAAAACAATACTCACCTAATCGTCAGCAATAGTGCTTGGCGGAGGTTTTCCAATATATATATATTATATCAGGAAATAATTTTATGAAAACTAGTTTTCATCATTTTTTGTGAGAACTCTAGATGGGGCTCATTTATCATTTAATCCAAACTTTGCAATACATAGGGATCATTTTGATAGTTACACATCTTAAGTTTTGGTCAAATCCAAATTTACTGGATCGTTGATCGATCATGCACAATCCAAATGGACTGGATTTGTGGGCTATTAATGATAGGGTTAGGAACATGTGATTGGGGTAAACTTGATATATGGGGTGGGACTATATGAATCTTTACATCCTCCTGGTCCTATCTCCAAGTGGGATCCACAAATGGGTCCCATAGAAAGTACTCACATGGTACCTGAGAACAGTCGTTACAGTTCAATGAGTACTTTATTGAAGATGACGCTTGCGAGCACATAGCGTTTTGTTTCACTTGTATAGTTTCATATGTGTAAGTCTAATTTTGGTATCCAGTCCAAAAGTGTAAATATTGGCGAGCGAAAAAAAGTGTAAATAATGAACAATAAAGAAGGCAGATAGTGGATTGTCAAGAACTTCTCTCTCATCTCATCTGATGCATGCTGGTGTTTCTCTTTTCAAATGGAAGGAGGGCCACCTAGGATAGAATGGGCTTATTCAATGCCATGAGAAAAAAGTGTCAGATTAATCCATCTACGGATTCATTTCTACCGAGTTTCTAGCCATCCATTGGAAGGTGATAAAGCACATTTGAAGGAGGGAGTGTTTTGGTCGTTCAATTTTTTTATTTGATAGAAGGTTTGCGCTTCCCGTGAGTGGAGTTGAACCATGCAGCTGGTTGGTAATGTTGGGGTTGCAAATGAGTTTCTGATTCTCCATTTACCTGAAGGTTTAGCCTTGTGAATAATTGAGTTTAAGTCCTTATTTAGGTCTCGATAAGCAAACGGGTTCCGATCTGGATCCCCAGGCCAACAGAAGAAAATAACTTACCTCAGCAAGAGAATTAGACATGATATTTGCTTGTTTTCTTTTTGGTAGGAACCTGAGATTCTATTGTTGTAATATTTAAATGATGATAGTATGTTACAGCAGTATGAGTCTAAATCTTCTTATTGTACATCTGGGAGTTGGTTATTATTGAATAAAACACGAGGCTTACCCATGCTGAAGTTGAGGACTTTTGCATTCATGTTGTATTTGATCTCTCCATCATATAACATCTTGCGTATATAGTGCTCAATGTCTGAACCGATCAAGCGGAGGGTGTACTCTGTCAGTGGAGCGCCCTGCATCAATAGACAATCCAATTTCTCAGCTACAACATCCTTTGCCATAACTAAAGTAGGTGTAATTTTGACAGCACTAAATGCTAAAAAAATGTGCCCAAGTAAATTTATGGGGTACTTCAACAAAACTTCTTGCTGCAATTTGTGGGCTGCTCTAATGTTTGATTTCTATCTCTTAAAATACATTCACCCCGCTTCTTGTACGCGATTTTGTATGGAGTTTTTAAAATTTTCTGTTCTATCCGAGATATCATAATATGTGATAATTTTAGTCATCTGAAGATTTAATTTGCTTTAAATCAGTCGTGTTTCTTCAATTACTAACAGAAAATAGTGTTATTTGCAACAGAAGATAGCGTGGATTGTCAATTTACTGTGATTTCTCTTTGTAGCTGTACCCTTGACATTGTAGTTTTAGAGAACTGGTTCTGTACTTGTCGAAAAACCAACCAAAAGATGTTTGTAAATCACTCATTAAATAACAGTTTCCATTGGGCCAGTTTGGTCTTCTTAAGTTGAGTGCGGGCAAGTAGGTCTATATGCGTAAATGGAGGTCCATGCATTTAGATAGGCTGAGATGCCAGTAACTCACAATTAATCTGCTCTTTGCCATAACCAGTCACAGGCAATTAGTGTTACTGGTGATCCGGGTGTCGTGACTGAGATCAAAGGATCCAAAGGAATCCCTTTTGAATGCCTATTGCCCTTCCAACTTGGTTTGAAGTTCCGTTGCATCGGCTAGTTATTGACTACTTGAATCACCCTTGTTGAAACTGTCATTACTAACAGGCTCTAATGGGAGTCTCTCATATCTGAATCCGTGGCTAGCAATCCTAAGCCACAAGATTAAACGGTAAAAATCTCTTGACAACAAGACACAATATCCATGTTCATGACATTATGACATAGCTATAGACTATATTTTTTAGCTTATAATTTATACCTCATAATGGTCGACAAGCTCTTGGAAGTAGGCGTAGACCTTGTTGCAGGTTTCAGGGGTCCAAACGAACTCGTTGGTGGGGTCAAGGATGAGTGTTAGCTTATCCATCTGGGTCTGATCAAAGGCGTAGGTGACGGGGTCTATGTAAGCTGCATAGATTCTTACATGGCGCGTGCAGCTGCTGAGCCACTGCCCACCATATTCCCTACTCATGTTCTTGCTCTTGGCATTCCATATATTTTCTTGAGGCCGTGGAGGCTGAGGCTGCTGCTTTTGCACGTTCGCTTCTTCTTGTTGCTGCCACGATTGCTCCTTTGGTAGCTCTAGCTGCTGCTGCTGCTGCTGCTGCTCTACACTGGTTTGTTGTTGCTGGGCTGCTATGTATGATGGCTTGTGCCTCCTTCCACCTCTCCTCCCTCCAACGCATCCCAACATTGAGAAGCTTGCTGAAGCAGTAGCAGCCATGGCAGATTAGTCCTTGCTTGTGAATTGCTTGGGTTTTTATTATTAGTGTATGAAATATGAATGAATGGATTTTAGGCCTTATGGCAATGCCAGCACCTCCAACTATCTATAGACCTTATCTCCATTGTGTGTGGCCATGGTTTGTTCTCTTTTGAGAGAGTTTTACTCCGTTAGAAATACCTCACAATAAAATATGCTTGCGTTGTACATAATCTCTCGGACTATATTTGAAATAACAGTTGCATTATCTCCCTTCTGGAAGATTATGATAAAAAAATTTCTTGGAAAAATTTAACATTGATATTTGGTGATGCTATTTATGAGAAATGATCATGTTGTGGGTTCTGACATTATTACCTTTTGACCTTATCTTACCATCTAATTTGACCTATGTGGGAACCGCTCTTTTGGTTGATCCAACCAGATCACATCACATGCCTCCTCTGAACATATTCAAGCCTGAGTTTCACTTCAATGACATGTACTCCTATATTTAATTTGTGAACTGTAAAGTTTCTTTCCCTCCTCAAAAGTACCCGACCATAGCAATGGTGTTTGCCATATGGAAACTGAAATTTGGGCCAAATTACTCTACAGAGTGGGCGTGTCATATCAACAGCTTGGGTCATACAAATGCATACCCCTGAATAGGGAGGATAGTGTGATAGGAGCAGCTTGTATCATGCAACAGTGGGTCATGCAATGTTGGCAAAGGTCAACGAGGCACTGGCTACTGACATGGATGGCATCAAAAATAATTTTTTTTCATTAAAAATCTTAAATCAGTGGTACATATATGGTTATATGTGGACTTTCATGTACTCAACCAAGTTCAACATGACCAATACCTGTCCTCACATGATTTTGTTAAGTGCTTCGGCCCTGTTACAGAAAGTGCTCATCATCGCGCACAACCGTTGATAGGCAGATGTGGACCACCATATGTGTTTAGCATGGCTTCTATGAGCTGTTGGAATAAGCGAAGGGACCCACAAAATGACGGGGGCACATGTTGAGCCTTGATGGATACCATCTCATCTGTGGGTCCCATCACTTCAGCCAATGAAAGCTCTTTGTAACCTATAGGCTATAGCAAGAAAATGACTTCAGATTTAAGATAATTGCCCTCTTTAAGTCAAGTTCATTCTATTGAATCTGACTCGCTGAAAATGTTTAATATGTAGGCCTGTATTTAATATAACCACACTTTGGGTAATAAGGTGCGATGAAACTAAAGGGATATGAGAATCAGTGACCATGTGGCGAGAATTCAAACATAAAAGAACATAGTAAAATTAAGAAACAAGTAAACATCAAGCTCTATGCCTAATACCATGAAATGGCTACAACTTCTGAGAAACTGTCCTGATCACATTAAAATGTATATATATATATATAATAGCATCCTTTCAGATACAAATTCACTCTCAAATCTGAAACTTTCTTTCTCAACTAGAAAAATTAAAGAGAACCTAAGAAGATTCTTAAAACCTGCCCAAATAGGACCAGGAGATCGCCTAGTCAAGGAGGGGGGCACTGGTATTGCAAACCTCTCATCCAAGACCTGTATACTCAAAGCAAAGCTAAACAACTATACAAAACAAATGGACGGCCGTTACATGTGCCCCACAGTGGATCAGTCAGTCAAAGCTTGATGAGCGGCTCCACCTCGCCTGAAGGTAATCCTCCATGGACTTGTTGGAGGTCATGTAACTGAGACTCAGCTCCGTGCTGCTGACAGACGGTGAATCATCTTCGACGTCAAGCAAAGCAAGGCTGAGATGGGACTGAATATCAGAAGATGGATATGATTCTTCATCCAGCCCATCAAACTCCTCTGAAGCACCAGATTCTAATGTGGCCCACTTGATTACCTCACCATCTCCTTGGAGTAGCTTTGAGATCTACAATTACAGTGATCAGAAGGATCTGATATGAATAAAAAAATCGGGTAGACAAAAATCTATCTTGCTTCCCATTTTGCTCAGTAAAGAAGAAATGGGTGGTTGCCTTGGAGGGAAGTAGACAATTTTTTATTAAACCGTTCTCACAGGGTCTCTACATGTAGACACAACTAAAACTAAAAGTTGGGCTGAGAAAGCTTACAAGGCTCATCCTAGGCCGCATTCTGGCCGAGCGTCTGATGCAGAGTGAAGCAGCCATAATAATTTTCTCCACTTGATCCTTGTCATACTTGTCACCCAACCTTGGATCCAATAGCTGCATAACTTTCCCACTTTGTAGAATTGGCTTTGCCTGTCAACCGATTCCATAGAGTTGCTTTCAAGATGTAACTTAGGCAAGAAATCAGAAATGTGAGCATCAAATAAGAACTTACCCACATGACCAGGCTCTCTTGGCCCTTGGGATACTCATTGCTGATGGGCTTCCTTCCTGAAAGAAGTTCAAGGAGCACAACACCAAATGCATAGACATCGATCTTGTCGCTTACCTTGCCATACATGAAATATTCAGGGGCCAAGTACCTGCCAGTATGGATTTTCGTAGAGTTAAATTTTCTTCCCTATCTTATTGTTGATAAACGTTGTTGCCACTCATTATAAATCTAATGTGAGGATATTTCTAATGAAGATACAAACCCAAAAGTGCCAACAACATCGGTGCATGCTATGTGTGATGAAGATGCTGATGCCCAGGTAGCAAGTCCGAAATCAGACAGCTGGAGCAACAAAGAACAAGCCCATGAGAATTCCGACAAAACACATTAATAGATCTATTTGCATCAATCGAACAGAGAAATGGAAACATCCGTCATTCATTTGAAAAGCGAGTCACCTGTGGCTCGAAATCATCAGCTAGAAGGATGTTGGATGATTTTACATCCCTATGGATCACAGATTGAGTTCTGCTACTATGTAGATAATTTAAGGCCTCAGCTATGCCAACAGCCACCTTATATCTCTTGTCCCAACTAAGAACGGTCTGAGCTTTTGGACCTGATGAAAATAAACTTCAGATGAGGGCAAAGCAATTGGAAGAATAGCAGGAACCTGATAATTGATCTCTAAATTAGAGTTTACCATGAAGGTTTTCTTCTAAGCTCCCCCTTGGTAAACAATCATAAACCAAGAGAAGTTTTTTTTTGTAGAAACAAAATCCAAGCAGGGCGATAATGTTCTTGTGATGTAAGGTGGTGGTAATTTCAATTTCTGAAACAAACTCTTTCACCACATCTTCTGATGGCTTCAAGATTTTCACTGCAAATTCTTTACCATCGGGAAGCTGACCCCTGTAAACTTGGCTACTGCCTCCTTTCCCAATCATATTATCTGGTGGAGTGTAAACTAGGTCAGGAAATTTGTTGGAGCCAAAATTCTTCAAAAAACAAAAAAAAAAAAAAATGGTCCACGAATGAAGTGAAAGAAAGCTACCATTTGAGAAATTGGATGTTGCAGATAGGAGTTCCTGATAGCTGAATAATCTGCATGTGGATGAGTACTTCTCATGAAGAGATTCGAATTCCTTTGGCAAGTTTTTCAGCTCCACTTCATCTGAGTTGGGAGAGACTACATCTCCCACCAGAACAATTGCCCCACTCTCATCGTCCAAACTGGCAACAGCCGGGTTCATTGTCTTGTGATCTGGATGAACTGCTGATGTAGAGTGGCGGGTAGGAAGCCGCATTGCCCATTGAACAACAGAGATCTTTTTAGCGGTGGATCTTTCTGAAGATTGTCTTTCATGTAGGACTGCCCGACGAAGGAGAGGCCAACCAGGTCTCAATTCAGGCAATTCCCGTATCAAGAGGGAAATGGAGCTCGAGGCCGCTTCCAGATTCTGTACAGGGACCAAAGCCAATGACCCGTCCGCTGCCAATTGTGCGGGTTGCCTGTTAGAGGTGGCTTCTGAACAGGAAGCTGCCCCTGATTTGCAATGGCCTTCCTGATTGCTTCTATTCTTTGCATCTCTGTCCTTTCCAGTCAATAGATTTTTTGGATCTCTGCAACTGAGAATATTGGTATTCTTGTTGCTCAAAGTCCGGTGGAGTGCACTGAATAATTTGGCAGGCAGTGGATGATTCTCTTTGTTGTTCCCCAATTCTTTTTAGAATCAAAACAAATGAGGATACTAATATCAGATTCAGTTCCAATTAAACTGAATTTAGTAAAAAAAAGAGACATGAGATATCATTCACAGGGTGAAGCCACCTGGCAAAGCAAAAGCGGGCTCTTTCGCTTCCCTCTGGAATGTGATCTTTCCATTGCTAGCAGCCAGCACACAACAATTGAGAGGGAGTTTCTTTGCACAGTATTTGGCAATTGATGTCGTAGACCTGATATTCAGTTTGAATTGAACCTCAAAATGTCTAAACGAAAGAAAGGGAGTAAAAAAACTTTTTGAGTGAAGTGACATTCTCACCCATTGGTGCGAGTGTTCCTTGAGATCCCTATGATGACCTTAGTGGCACTGAAAGATTTCGCTTCCCTCGCTAGAACCTTGCGAACCGATGAGCCCCGACAGATCTTGAGCTTGAGATCAATCTGATAGTTGGAAGAGTAAGAAACTGGCCAAAGCAAATGCAAGTATGCAAACAAACACCCAAGAAGGTTGCAGCTGATCATGGAAATGCTTATCAAACCAAACAACAACCGCAAATGCCAATTCAACCCAACAAAACACACTTAGACGTCCAAAAAGAAAATAAATTTTTTAGCAATAACAATAGCAGCAGCAACAACAACAGAGGAATTACAACAAAACCACCAATCAACAACAGTAGTTCAACAAAGTGAAATGGGAAGTGGAATCCAAACTAGGACCACCTTGAATGCCAATTTAACCCCACAAAAGACTAGCACTTCTACTGAGCCAAAAATCAGAGAAATTACAACAAACCCAACAACAGTGATCCAACAAGGTTTGCAGAAAAAGAATCATGGAAATGCAAATGCAATCCAAGCAACAACCCAAATGTAATATATATATATATATATATATATTTCTATTCTGATCCGTCTCCAAATGCGAATTCAAACCAACCAAACACACTAAAAACTCTATCTTTCTCTGACACAAAGCACAAAACACAATCCAACAAAGTTGCAGAAATAGGATCATGGAAATGCAACTGCAGCCTAAACAACCACCACCCCAAGTCCCAAATCAACCCAACAAAGCACCCTTGCACATCCAAAAGAAAATTCACAAAAATTACGAAAAAAAAAACTAAAAAATCAGAAGTAACCTGTTTCAAGTTGCAGAACCCTTCATATACCGCCAGCACGGACTCGAACGCCTTAACAAGAGAGAGAAGAGCAGAATTCCCATACTGATCAAGAACCTCTGCCAAGTTCCCAAGTGTCAGATTACAAATTTGAGAAAGAAACATCAACCCAAGACGAATCCAAACTCTAACTAACCGGAGTTGTGGAGAACATGGAGAGCGACAACTCGATCTCCTGGCTCTGCCACCTTCACAAGTGTCCATGTCAGCAATTCCCGGCTTTGAGAATCCAACTTCACCCCAACAACAACAGTCCTTCCAAAAACTCCATCTTTCCCCTCTCTTCCCTCTCCTTCCACTTCCAAACCCAACCTCTTCACCTTCATCTTCTCTCTCAGTCTTCTTCTTCTTCTTCTTCTTCTTCTTCTTCAGATGACAACACTCATGTTTCCTGTTTTGCTAGCAATCTTGTTTTCTCTGACAATGCAAAATGCACAGGAGAGAGAACTAGTGCTAGCTTTTTATAAATTTCTTTCCTTTCTCTTTGTATACCAAGGAAAGATGAAGAAGAAGAACTGATGACTGTTGTAATGTGTATAGTGAGAGTGTTTGATGAGAAAGACAAAAGCCCAACAATGGCATGTCACCTTTTACCTACTCTGCCTCTTTTCTTCTTATACTAAATTGAGAAGAGAAGTTCCCTGCAATTACATAATCATACATAGGGGGTTTTTTGGGGAGGGAAGGTTTAGGTGTCAGTTATTTGATGCAGGTAGTTTAACCGTTTCCATTCAATTTCCACTTTAATCCTTTGCTGCCGGCCTGCCAAGGGACTCTTGTTATTCCACAGTGGGCTCCTTATAAAAAAAAATCTACAACACGATTAAATGCAGTATCATATTGTAGGCCTCTTCGTATAAAGTAGAGTCCCCTCCTTATTATCATATCTTTGTTTGTGTTCTTGCACTGTTGGCATTCTCCCTCTCCCTCTCCCTCTCCCTTGTCATCATTTTTTTTTTCTATAGTGCCACGCAAAAGTAAATCCTATCCTATTCACTAAAAATTAATTTTATTCTGAGTTTATCCAAAAAAAATTCAATTATTTTCTTTGTTGCGAAGAAAAAAAACCCTTAGTCGTTTAGTGAAAAAAAAAACCCACTAATAATGAGAGAAGATTTCAAATAAGGTAACATATTTTTCAGTGAAGAAATATATATTTTCAAATTTAAACTTTGGTCAAGTAAAAATTAATACCTTACAACTAGGAAAGGTAGCTATTATTGCATAGGTATGAACCTAATGGAAGAAACTAACCTATGACAACAGCATTTCATTGGGCTGTTGTATGGCTGATATTTGCTTTTGTCAACGAAGAGAGAAGAGCAAGTGCGATGCTGACTCACCCACATGTATTAGATGCTGACCTTGTAGTAGAAAAAACCTCAACATGTTAATAGGTTGGA
The DNA here is from genome assembly GCA_037013555.1 of Sextonia rubra. NCBI lineage: Eukaryota > Viridiplantae > Streptophyta > Magnoliopsida > Laurales > Lauraceae > Sextonia > Sextonia rubra. The sequence continues at coordinate 54,197,890 of JASUAD010000013.1, read as the reverse complement.
TGGAGGTGGGCTGCTTGAGATGCATGAGCATGAGATTGAGCGGCAGCCCACATGGCCGGTTTCATGTGATCCTCACAATATCGCACATGCTGTAACTATTAAGACCGACTCTCATCGATTAAATATTTCTCAGTCACTAGTAGTTTATATCATTTAAAGAATAATTCTCTCTCTCATATGAAGATTCTGCGTAATTGATCGACAAAATTCAGCATATTATAATAGTGGAAACATCGAGCATATTTTAACAATGGAATTCAACACACCGTTCTTTTTTAGCCCCTTTTTCTCCGCCCGGTTTTCATAGGTGTACGGAGTCAACTTTCTCAATTCAATCAGTTCACCCTTTCTCCCGCTCTACATTAGTATAAGCCCATTGAACAATTGCATGATATGTAACTATTGAACTTTAGGATTATTATTCACGATCACAACCATTTTGTAAGCTGATAAGTCATATGAAGTCATATCAAATTTATTACTTAAGCAATGTAGGAATGTAAATCTTTTTTTTTAATACTTCTTCTTATGAGCAACCTAACAAATTTCATGGATGGACTTACTATGTGGGCTACACAAGAATAATAAAAATTTAAATTGATGGGTAAAAGGCCTAAACAGATGTATAAAGTCATATAAAACTTAGTACTTAAATAATATGGGGTGTAGGTCTTTTTTTCAACACATTTTATCACGTTATATATCACCGACAGTACGAGTCTTTTCATCAACCAGCTCACTCACTTGTCATGCGTACATGGGAGCTCTCTTGAGAGGAGCACCTTTTGGTCAAGCTCATTCTGCGGTCTAATCTACCCTCAAAAGAAACCACAAATAATTGAGATGAAGTTTTGACAGCCTCGTCAAGCGAGGTTCAGTTTTGAAAGCTTCAAAGTTTTACAAATCCTAACAATCATAGAAAGCTGTGGATGAAATCTAATTCGCACGATCATATGGACTTCAAAATCTTGGATGCGTATCAAAAGTTGGATGACGGTTGGTTCATGGGGAGGACCCATATGACATTCCATGCTCCCTAAAATTCTTTAGTTTTTTAGAAATCGACAGAAGGTCCATATCGAAATGGACTTCTGTATTTTCCTCAACGAATCATCAGCCTGTAGCCACATGCATGACCCCCGGGATACCCCACAGCAATATTAGCAGAATCCATGTTAGATAGAATTAGATCCATCTGATAGAGATAGATTACACCATGACAGTAATGCAACCTAACACTGTAGTCACTAATCACCATTCTTCAAACAAAAAAGACAAAAAAAAGGACCGACACTCTCACTCTCTCTTTTTTTTGTAGTTTCTTGTTGACTGCCTCCCGTTCTTTACCAACTGCAAAAGCCACATGCAATGTTCCATTATAATTGTGTGATCAACTTGATTAACTAAGTACTGTAAACTTAAGGCAAAGCTGAACGTAAGGGGGAAGTCATGAATTGTTTACGCTGTTTCACATGGGAAGTGTAAATAATAGTAGTAATTCTCCTCTATTCCCGGAAAAATCATTTCTCATAGGAGTTTGAAATTGCTTCTCCGTAAAATCATGAAATGAATGCGCCTTAAAAGATTCTAACTCATGCAAAATTGTTAGGGCGTGTTTATTTATGAGGTAGAGTAAATTAGGGCAAAGTTAAATATTTGAATTTTAAATTTACTCCATTCTTTTTCATAAAAATTTAAATTTTCCTTATTTTTTTTCAAAAAAAGTTAAAAAAGTAACAATTAAATTACAAAAAACATTTGCTTGTTATACAAAAAGTAAAAGAGATTCCTTATCAAACAACTAAAAACAAAAAGTCATCTTAACCCAATTATATTTTATTCTTTTTTTATTTTGGATTTATTTTATTTTATTTTACTTTACTCCACAAACAAAGAGGCCTAGCATTCAATCTACTTCAGTTGCCATTGCAAAGAGATCAAATATATGACACAGCTAGTCTCACCAAACAAATTAAAAGATTGTTTGGTAGATTAAATATTTGTAAGAGATTGATCTCATTGGACACTTTTAACTGCTTGATTAGGGACCATCATTTACTATTACGTTTTACTGTTAAACTTCTATTTATGTTGGGACTTGGGAGCTTAGGCGTCTTGTTGGCTACTCCTCTGTGTTATATTGTAATATCCTCGAGTCTCATATCAACTATAGAGGGGAAAGTGACTGGGATTATATGTAGAGCTTGCACCCTTATTTTGTATGAGTCCTTTAGGTGGGTTAAAAACTACCAGAAGCAAAATCACGACGCCCAAAAGTCAAAGCGGATAATATCATATATTTGTGTAAGGGTGGGGCGTTTGCTATAGTGACATGAATTGTTGACACCATAGCATCTAAAATTTCATATCACCGTAGCATTACTGGTTATATTATATATTATGAATTTAATTGCTATGGATACCAATATTATGGGCTTGTTCGTGCACCACAGCTTTATGTTTTTATAATAATTCTTCTATGACAAATAAGAAGGGAATATGAACCATTTTTTTAATATTTTTCATATTCTTTTAAATCTATCTTATACAATGCTTGGGCCTTTCTTTTTTTTTTTTTTGATATTTATAAGATAAGAGAAAACGGTGTTTACCTCAATTTTAAATATGTTTTTTTTGCTCCGTCTCGAGTTCAAACTCACATACTTTGTTCACGCACTATGTTCCAAATCGGCTGAATGACAAATATAAATATCGCTCTCCAAGTAATCATATAAAATAACTTTTTCTTAACAAATAAAGATGGCAAAGTAAAAGATACAACATCAAATTCACTCTATGAGAAAAAAAGTATGGAATGAATGGATAGGGACTTGGGTTTTAATATCCCTTAAAGATTAAAAAAATTAGAGAATTTTATTGAAAAATCCCTGAAACTTGGTAGTAACAAAAGGTACTCAAATTTTAATATTGACAAAAAGGCCTTCAATGGGGTTTTATTGCTTGTTTATTTGTCTTTATTTTTTTACTAAGTGGCTATAAGTGAAGATATCGTTGCTCATTTACTTTACTTCACTATTATACACAAAAATCTCCTTTGTTGAAAATCGTTTCGGTGGATATTGAAGTTTGAGAACTTTTTACCCTAAAAAATCTTAGAAAGAAATTCCAATAAAATCTTTAATATTTATCGCCAAAATTGTTTGACGGAAACACCCTTACAAGTTGTTTACAAGTCACGCCCACGACTACGAGCAGTCTGGATTGACGAAACCCAAACGTCGGATGTCTCAGAGAATGTGTCGGTGGTTGTTTTGGGTTTGGGTTTAATCAGATCATTAAGAGAGATTATTTAGAGAAGCACCAGAATTGTAGCAAACGTACATAGCATTCTGCACTCTTGCAGCTTTTGCCTTGTTGAATTCTTAATTTGATTAGAATATATTGGATTCCATATAAAAAAGGTGGGTCATGGGGGTGGTACGGACAGAGAGCCACGTGCAGCTTGTGCTCTGACCACCTCTCACTTATGTCGTCAGTTAAATGGGTGGGTCCCACCATCATTATCATTAGCGTTTTAGTGGAATCGTTGGCAAAAGCCCACAAAAACAGCCACGTTGCATGGAATAGGAGAAGCATTGCACTCTACGGCATTTACCAGGGCCTACGGCACCGACCCATCACGGGTGTTTAATATCAATCTGACAAGTACCACCACAACCCTACAATCCTCCCTTTCCTCTAAATTTTTTCACTCACGTTCGACGCGAGTGGGGAGGATGGCTGCAAAAGCATTCCAACTACATATATGGGGTATATACGGTTCAAATTAAATCAAATTGATCGAAATTTATCATTAAATTATTACATATGAATTGATAATTTTGTGATCCGTAACCAATTCATTGCCCTATAAAATCGATACGAATTGAACCATGAATTAACTATTCAGATCAGTTAAAACTGTTCAATTCGCTTTTAGTATCAATAATAAAATTCTTTTGCAATGTACCTCCTGCAATTAAACTTGATTGTAACAAAAAGCTAGATGATGAATGAAGATTGTTGCATTTTAATATTATTTTATATAAAAATAAGTATATATTTTTATTTCAATGGTTCGGATCATTTTAAATCCATGGATTAAGGGTAAAATCCGTTAGCGATCTGTCACTAACGGATTATGATTTTTTTAATCCGTTACGAAATCATTAACCATTTGATCGGTTAAAAAACTACAGATATGATCGGATCGGATCGATTTAACGGATCAATAGATTTTTTTGTACACCCCTACTCCATTCTCTCACACTCCAAAGTCGATTGCCTATTAATTTTCTTTTGTTGTAGTTAATAATGAACAGGCATACAAATATATTAATCACTTTTTTTAATCAAATGATCCAAAGGTTAAACAAGCTTTAATTATTAATTTTTTTAGGATGCCTCATGTAAGTAGAGAGAGAGAGAGAGAGAGAGAGTTCATTTTAGCATTTTCAGATGTTATGAGTAGGGCGGTCAAATGATTAGGCTGGGTCTGAGATTGTCATAATCCTATCCTAAATATATGCAGGGTCGGACTAACTCTAGGCTAATGCCATCAGAGGGTTTGCACTACTTAGGCTCTTGCCCAACCCTCGAGGGTCAGGGCTAGGCCAGCGTAGGGCATAGGGTCTCAAAATAAGAAAATCATTTTTTTTAAATTTTGTCTATATTGTTTTCAATAATAAAGTGAAAACTGAGAGTTATCTTGTGTAACCTTAATTGCATAGGAATTATTAAGAAAACATTTGAAAAATATAAGTTGTCCCTAAAAGCTTTCTTTTATCGGACAAAGTCCTATGTACTTTGGTGACTTGTGGTCTAGACATATAGTTTTATTTATTTTATCAAATAAGGAAGATGGTTAAAGAGTCTTATCCATTTTACACATTTCACTGGAATTTTCCTATATGAAATCATTTTGGTAATGTCTTATCTTTGAGAGTTTTAAACTATTTACGTTCACAAATCTTTTTTTAATTGGGATTGTCTTTAATTTAACATTGATTTGACTACTAAGTGTTATTAGATTTTTTTCACAACAATAAATGCTATTAAAAAATAATTTTAGTTTAGACTTTTAATACTTAAGAGCTATAATTTTCTAATTAAAAGGATATTTAGATGTCTTCATGTCCTTAATATTTCATCTATATACAAACTACTTTTATGAATTTATTGGCATCCCAAGTAACTCTATGGAGCTAAAATTGTATCATTATTAATAAGAACGAGTGCACCCCCTCTCGCACTGACAAGAATATATAAAAATAATATAAAGAAATAAACTAGAAGCAAAATAAATTAAAAGAAAGGAAATTATGAGCAATTGTGAAACACTTATTGCTTATGTATGAAGTGCCAATAAAACTTAAAAGAAAAGGAATTAGAAGCAATTGTGCAAAACTTATTGCTTAAGTAGTAAGTACAATAGATAGCCTAAATAATTAAATATAGATGAAACCAACCAAATATGTGTGCATAGCGTAGGACATTTTGTAATAGGCAAGTGAGTATAGATTTACCTTTATATCACCATTTCTTTAATACTAAGTGATTATTTTAAAACTATTTTAATATATATTTTTATAAATAAATATATATTATATAAAATAAATAAAGGTCAAAGGTCAAGGTCAAAGCCGGCCAGCCAGTGCCAAATTTTATCCAAGCGCGGCCCTGAAATTGGGGGGGGGGGGGGGGGAGGGGGGCATGTGAAAAATTGTCTAAACTCAGCCCTACGGCTCTTCCGAAACAAAGTGAACAAATTTACTGCCCTGGTTGTGAGGCCACTGTAGAATCCAGCACGGAAACCCAGGCTCGATCGCTCTTGGTTTATGAGCCATGGGCAGTGCGGAAAGAGAGGATGTGGAATCCCTACGCACAAACGACAGAGCATGTGAAAATGGCGGGTGTTGTGTGAGACACATAATGCTTCCGCGCCGCTTCATGGTCGACGGTCACGTGCTCAGTAGCTATCCCGGATCCCACCCCACTCAAATCTAAAGTCTAAAATCTCAAATGTGAGACTGAGAGTGCATTTTTGTTTTTTTTTATCTAAACCACTACACTGCGGGTCCATGTTGCATTGCACCTCATACTTTCCCAAGGGCCAAGGCTCACTTGGAGTATCAATGTATTCCATTTTTGCATTCTCTTAGAATGATCATCGATTCATCATCATCCTCATTAAATTACTATTGTTATCATAATCATCACCTTTTGTGAGTTTTCCCCCTTATTACTTAATAGAATGATCCGGCTCACTCCATACATTGCCTATGTCCCTAATCAATTAAATAGCAGCTGAGAAGTAGAACCATTATTATATGAAGTAAGAGGAGAGTGATTTACGTGGTTGATGGAAGTTGGAGCAGGAAAGGCTCCCTTAATTAAGATCCCAGTTTCTCAAAGATTGGATGGTGATCTAGAATTTTTGGGCCTATAAACCTCTTACGAACTTCTATTACTGCTTTCCGTGAAACTTCCCACTTAATATTATCCAATGTCATTTGGGCCTTCCAAGCACTCTTACTAAATAAGCATATTTGGATTTGGAGGTGTACAGGCTGATTCCAGGGTGGATATATTCCAACTTGATTCCAATTCCGATGGATGGATTTGGATCGAACAGATTCCAAGGTGCGTTAGATGATCTAATGTAGGGATCAACTAAGAATCAAAGGTATAATTTCCAACATACATGTAAGACTAAAAGGAGTAAAACTTTTTTACTGAAAGACCTTTATATTGATCATTCCACATATTCGAGATGCTGAAGTGAGAAGACCATACAATCACAGGTGTGTTACTTGAAAATATACTACTTACATATAAAAGTAGGGTGCTTAAAATGTCATTATGATTCACTATTGATCAAGTCTCACAATATTACTTTTAAACCACAAATATTGTCGGTTTTGGTCTTATAGATAAAGACCTGCGAGATGAAAAACACATGGATTGGATACTTCCACTTCCATTCTAGATCACGATTCAAATTTGTAACAAAAGTACAAAACAGGTTTCATACCCACACCATCCAAAATTCTTGAATTGGATAGTTTAGATGCATATATATATATATATATTGTAAGGATTTTTGTGTTGACAAATTCATGGGTTAGACAAAACTTGAGTCCATTAGTGTTATATTTTATATATCTTTGAGTATGGACAATGGTTTGAGTCGCCGGATGCACTAAAGTGAAGAAATCGAAGAAAGAACGATAAATTGGAGTGATTTTCTATGGATAACATTAATTAAAAATGTCATATCTTACAAACTGAGCGTCGGATATAGGCAAGCGACCTTCCTTTGGAAAGTTCGTTTCGAGTAAATATCTGTCGAGTTTAAGATTACCTCAATCAGAGCTAAAACGAAAAAGTTATGGCCTTTGAAAGTTTGCATAAAATGTGCTAAAACTTTACCTGGGCATAGGCTTAATCCGACTGATCAAACCATTAATCCGACTGATTGGACAAGTGCAGAAAAGTTTGCCAACTTACCCTTTTTAGTCCAATTTGAAGAGGAACTTATCTATTTTATGCTAACTTTTTTCCTAATTAAAATATACTTATGAGGCACGAATTTAGGGATATAAAAAAGGGTTCTCTCTCAACCTTAAGGGATGGAACACAAATCTTATTGTTCTAAGTAAAAATTACGTATTGGATATCACATTCTTTAGAGTTCTTTTATTGGAGAGTTAAAGGGCTGAAGTTCTACTTTAGAGATCATTATCTTCTACTTCTCTGAGTGTAGAATATTATTGTGGGGAGTCAAGCGCTACATTTAGAAGGCGTCTAGGTGCTTAGATCTGTAACACAGAACTGTAGATGGTTGTTGCAGTAAGGTACTTTGCAAATGAATCACAAAGTCTTTAAGTTGCACGATAACTGGATAAGGGTTGTAAGTATTTCTTTGTAACTGTGATATGATTCATAGTGATTGATTCCTAGTTGTGGTGTTTTCCCGGTTTACGTTTCCATGTAAAAATTGTGTTTTCTTGTGGTGTGTGCTTGTGGTTTGATTTATTTTCGCTGCGTAGTTGTTTATTTGCACACATGGTATTCGGATTGATTGTATAAATCTATTATAGGGGATTTCCCCCCAAAAATCCTTCATATATATATATATTTAAAAGTATATCCTAAATAATGTCCTCATGACACTGTTGAAGCATTGATGGTGGGTGGTGGCTTTGTCTTAGAAAATCTTTTGTAGGTGATTCTCGATCTCTACCATATAATCTCTTTGAATTTTTTTTCCTTTGTAAGCATGAATCTAAAGTATAGAAACTAGTGCCAGTGCGCTCATGTTAGGTGGAGTTAGTATCTTAGTCTCACAAAAGTGCCGATAGATCGATTCTAGGTGCTTAAGTTAAAACTATATTACTTCCTACTAACTAAGACACCAGGACGCAAAGGAAAATAAGAAAAAAAAATGCCTAATAAACCATTGATAAAACCATGTTGGTCATCAGCCGATGCACCCTGGTCCAAGATCTTTACGATATCAAGATGTCGATATGGGAATTCGTCAAACCGAAGCGCACTTCACTTATATGGGCCATCTCATTAGTTTGACAATTAGGAGACGCACCAATGCGAACTTTCTCCATGAGAGAATCAGGAAAAATATCCTCAAATGGAGGGGTAAGGCTCTTTCTCAAGCCAGTAGGAGAGTTATTGCTAGCTCTATCCTAATAACAATTCCCCATTACTAATTAGGGATCCAGCAGCTTACGAAAAGCGAGGGATAAAAACTTGCTAACATCTATGCTAGTTTTCTCTAGAACGGGACTAATAAGTATAAATTTGCTCTTATAAGTTGGAAAGGCATCTCTTAGTTGGTGGTTGAGGGGGGCCTGGGGCTTAGGGACTCTATTGTCCTGAACAAGGTTTCAATGGCCCATTTGCTTTGGAGATTTTTAAATATTTAGGATTAGTGGTGGTGCAAAATTCTAAATTAAAAGTACCATAGGAACTCCAACATTCAGAAAGTGCAGTCTAAACCGAGAGACTCTCGAATATGGAAGCAACTCCTTAATGTAAGGCCAATTATCCTTATAGAGGTCAGGTTGGCAGTGTGGAATGGAGCCCTTGTTAATGTTTTCCAAGATGTGTGGGTTTCTGATTAAGAAAACCTTAAGGAAACTCTGAAGCCTTAAACAAGCTCTGTTGGCATCGATAGCATTGTTCTCATTTAGGACCTAACCCTCATGATGAACTTGAGGTAGATTTAGACTGTACCCCTTTTAAACAAACTATGGCCTCTGGAGGTAGTTAGTAAAATCACTCATCTGTCCCTCGGTGGTACAGACTTGCATTGCTGAAAAGATGAGCTAGTTGATAATTGTAGACTTAAAACCTTATTTAGAGACATCCAAGGATCTCAGCAAGGGCCAACTTGCCTTGGAAGAAAGTTTTGCAAACCCAAATGCCTCCTAAGCTGAAATTCTTCATACGGCGTGCCCTTTTTAACAAACTACTAACAAAGGCCAAACTATCCAAGTTCATGGGAAATGTCCAACTGATTTGCCTTCTCGTTCATTCCTATGAGAAATCTTTAGACCGCTTCTTTTGCATTTGCTCCTTTGTCAAGCGGGCCTATTCTCTTGACCCAACATAAACCCAACTAATACACTATATGTTAGGATGGTTCCTACAAACAAATTGCAATCAATCATTGTTTATGGGCACCACTGTCCACTGGCTCATATGGAAAACTAGGAATCACCTACTTTCCCAAAACCAGCCTCCCTACCATTTGCTCATTAGGAACAAAACTCTTTACATGGTTTTGGAAGGACATTTAACTTTTGTGTATGTAGGAAAAGATACAACTATGGATACTAGCTTGGATAGATGGTTCCCGCCTCCTCTCGGTTCATATAAGTTGAACTTTGATGGTTCCTACTTGGAAAATAAAAACATTGCCCATATTGGAGGAATTGTAAGGGATAGTGTCATGTCCCCAAAAATAAAAATAGGGTTACGTGAAATTAGGAGTCAAAAAAAATTTTTTTTTATTCTTCTGGAAACAAAACCATTGACTCCTAATTATTTCTTTTCTACAGGATCTTAGGCCGTGGTGAGTTTAGGCCATTCACATTCATTCCCAATCTGCGGAAGTAATTTCAACCAATAGGTACCAAGAGAAGAAAACAAGTTTGCATATCACTAGATAACAATAATAATATTCCAAGTTGCAAAGAAGTAAATAGTAATTTATTACAATGTCCTACTGAAAGATCAAGTCTCTAAAGAATGATTTATTTAAATTGATTGCAAATTTAACGAGTCACTCCTGTGCTTGGTTAGACGGCCTCGAAGCCATCGTTTGCACCCCACTCGGGAACATCAGTTGGCTCAAGCGTTTGAAACGCTTTAGCCTGCGCCTCCTCCTCGGCAAAGCCGGGCTCGGTACCTATGCATCAATTTTAGAAAACAAGAGTCAACCATAAATGGCGGCAAGTAAAATACACATAACTCAAAATGAAGTACACTATCAATGAGAGATTAAGACACAAAAATCATAAGAATATGTAAACAATATAAATAAAAGAATGCCATGCAACATAGAAAGAACGGATCCTACATTCGACTCTACATCAAATGAACAATATCACTTTCGCTGAGCATCGCATCTGCTGATGCCCTTACGGAATTTATACCGTCTTCGGATGCCTCGCATCCTGTCCAGAAACGGTGGATCAAATCCGTCTTCGGATGCCTAGCATCCTGTCTAAAATCACGGTGAAACCAACCGTGTACGAGTGGTAAGCTCGTCTTCGGCCCTAAGTCCGGTAAAAATCATCACAGTGTACATCTGTGAACCGACTGCAGTCGTCCAATGACCAGATCCGCATAATAATCTCACACAGCCCTGCCCCTTCCTATGTCGAGACTCATAAACATGGCTCAGTGATTGTTCGACAGACACATCCTATGGTAGTGTGAAAGGCTGGCCATGATCGATATTCAACACCATATAATAAAATATTATACCAACCAAATAGTTTTCAACATACATGAATACCTCATCAATGGACACTGTATAGTCCAAGCCACAACACGGTCCAAGTCATCATGATATAACGGGTATAAATTCTAACATATATACAACAAGGTAAATAAATACAACATGATGATCAAGAAATAATTCCACAAATATTCCTAACACTGTGACCACAATTCACGCATGCGACAATTCCACACGAACCAAGATGAAGTAAGGTTGGGAATTTTTTTGAAAACGGGGTGATGCATAGCCCAATTCTCACTTCATCTGAGTGCGGGTGGTTTGTACCGTCATGTGCAAACCATGAAGTCTGTAAGAGGAAATCTGCCCGCATAACCCCTTACTTTGATGATGTGATGGATTTGGTTTTATTAAATCGGAGTCATTGGGTTCTAAGACCAACTCAAGGGTCTTCCGGAGTATGTAACCAGTCAAAGAAAATAATAAATGAATGGTTAAATAATCATTAAAATAAATTATCAGGCTCGAATTTATCATTCTCATGATCTCACGCAAGGGATGGCCCACCTGTTCACTCATTATAAATCCACATATATACCAAGGACCCACAAGATAATGGACCCACCTCCAGACACCATTCTTCATCATATATATATATATACATTTTTTTTATATGAAGATGTTTCTGTGGACATCAGTGGACATCAAGTGTCATTTCATAAGTGGGGTTTACATAATTGATCACTGCCAATGCTCCACCATCACCCAACCATCCTGGGGTCCACGCAGCAACCATGTTTCCAGACGTGGGATCAAAGGGGGCCCACCATCTGCTGGGATCCCACATGACCGGGCTCAAATAATCAGGTCCATACTACAATTATGGGGCCCACCTGTAGGTGGCGGATCCACACTTGCATTTAAGTGAAAAACCCCTGCACATGTTGCTGCCAAACAGCAACTTGTGCAGGTAGTTCCTCTACCCAGGCATGATTGGGACACCCTGCATTTTTTTTTATATAAATATATATGTGCCACAAAAAGGGGGGGGGGGGTGGGGCCACCCGCCAGCACATGCAGGTGGGTGGCCCACCTGTGCATTACTGCACAGGCGCATTGTGCGCCTGTGCAGTAGTGCACAGGCTCCTGCCTTGCACTGTACACACACTTAACGTCTGGGATTAATTCCCAGACGTTTTCATCTCTTTTTTTTTTTTTTTAAATTGGTGGCCCATCACAATCTTGATGAAAAGTTGCAAACCCCCTGACTTGTGCCAAATGAAGCAACGTGTCTGGGTTCATTCCCAGACACGATCATCTTCCTGTTTTTTTTTTTTTTTTTTAAAACAACAAAGTGGGTCTCCCTCCATCACATCATCAATCCGATCCATGCAATCCATCTACTCCTATATCCATCATCATCATCATCATCATTTACAAATTTAAATGGGCATTTCATGAATACTACTAATCATCATAGATTCAAAGGAAACTAGTGTAGATCATTGAAAAAAATGAATATTTCACTTGCCTTTGATGCAAAAGAAGATCTAGATCTCTATCTCTCCCTCGATCACGCTGCCAACCCCAACTAAGAAGATGAAGAAGAAGGAGAAAAGGAAGAAGAGATGATGAAGAAGATGAAGCTATCCACCGATTGGGCTTGGATTTGGGCTTGCCCCCACCTAGGCCGATCAAGAGGAGAGGGTGATGGAGGAGAAAACTGCTGTAGAGATGAGGGAAGAAGAGCACCCATCGATGACATATAAGTAGGCTTAGGGTTTGGGGAAGAGTTTTAGGTTTTTATAAAAAGAACCCTATTGTTTAGGCTAATTATAAATATGGGCCTGGTTCGGTTTAATGGGCCCAGAATGGGTCCGAATTGGGCCGAGTCAAAAGATGGATACTCATGATCCTAAACCTACTATCCGATTAACCCAAAACCCAAAAGAAAATTAAATAATTATAATAACCATAATTAACTAAAATACAAACAATTAAATAAAATTATATTTAAATTAATTAAAATAAGAATTGGGTTAGGAATCTTACATTCCTTTCCCCTTAGAACATTTGGTCCTCCAAATGTCTAACATATCTCAGGGAGAAGATCCGGGTACAACTTCTTCACTTGGTCTCTGAGCTCCCAAGTGGCCTCCCTTGGACTGTGGTGCTCCCACTGAACCTTCACCCAATGAATAGTTCGCGTTCGTAGGACTTGCTCCTTCGTATTAATGATCCGCAACGGCTTCTCCACGAAGGTAGCATCCGGCTGAATCTCGAGTGGTTCATATTGAAGAACATGCGAAGGATCGGCGACGTACTTCTTCAGCATCGAGATATGGAAGACGTTATGAACTCCTGACAACTCTGCTGGCAATGCCAATCTGTAGGCTACATCTCCCACTCTCTCGAGAATCTCAAACGGCCCGATGAATCTCCGAGACAGCTTGCCCTTCTGTCCGAATCTGAGTGTTCCTCTAGCCGGCGACACTTTTAGAAACACATGATCGCCCACTGCAAACTCGAGATCTCTCCTCTTCAAGTCAGCATAACTCTTCTGTCTACTCCTGGCAATTTTCAATCTAGCATGAATTTGCTGAACCTTCTCACTGGTATCACTGACTATCGATGGCCCATGAAAACTCCGAACACCAACTTCCTCCCAACAAAGTGGGGTTTTACATCTGCGCCCATACAATGCTTCAAAAGGGGCCATACCAATACTTGAATGGTAGCTGTTGTTGTATGCGAACTCACAAAGAGGAAGGCTTTTCTGCCAACCCTTTCCAAAGTCCAACACGCAAGCACGCAACATATCCTCCAGTGTTTGGTTGGTTCTCTCAGTCTGCCCATCTGTCTCCGGGTGATACGCTGTACTAAAGTTCAAGGTAGTACCGAGTGCCTCTTGAAGTCGTGTCCAGAACTTACTCAGAAATCTCGAATCTCTGTCTGAGACGATCGATACCGGTACACCGTGCAATCTAACTACTTCCTCCATGTATATCTTGGCCAACTCATCTTTGGGTGTCTTTAAGCTCATTGGCAGAAAATGTGCAACTTTAGTTAACCTGTCCACTATCACCCAAATACTATCTTTACCATGAATCATCGGAAGTCCTGATATAAAATCCATCGTGATATGTTCCCATTTCCAATCCGGCACTGCCAACTGCTTCAAAAGTCCTGGGGGTCTCTTGTGTTCTGCCTTAACCTGCTGACAAACCAAACACCTAGCAACAAATCCTGCAATCTCCTTTTTCATGTTGTTCCACCAGTAATGACTACGGAGATTTTGGTACATCTTTGTGCTACCAGGGTGAATGGTAAAACGAGAATGATGCGCTTCTGTCAGGATTTCATTCTTCAACTCCTCTATATTTGGCACACACAATCTATCCTGATAGTACAACACACCATCTATCAATCTAAAGTCTGGCCTGCTCTCAATCTGCTCAATCACCCTGACCAGCTCTGGATCCTCTGATTGTGTGCTTTTGATTCTGCCCAAAATTTCTGGTTCCCAAACAAACATACTGGCAATCATCACCCTATCATTAATCGGCTGCAAATCAACCCCTAAGTCCAGAAATATCTCTGCCCACGACCATTCTGTCCGCAAACATGCATTCCTTGCTGCTTTTCTGCTTAGTGCATCAGCCACTACATTAGCTTTCCCTGGATGGTATTTGATCGGAAAATCAAAATCCTTGATATATTCCATCCATCTAATTTGTCTCATGTTCAACTCTGGCTGAGTGAATAAATACTGAAGACTCCTGCGGTCCGAATGCACTTCAAATCTTACACCATACAAATAATGTCTCCACATTTTGAGCGCAAAAACTACTGCTGCGAGCTCAAGATCATGGGTAGCGTACTTTTTCTCATGTTCCTTAAGTTGTCTAGACCCATAGGCAACAACTTTTCCATCCTGCATGAGTACACATCCCAAACCAACACCCGAAGCATCAGTATAAATCACAAATTGACCATTCTCCGATGGTAGTGTAAGTACAGGAGCTGTAGTCAACCGGATTTTTAGCTCTTGAAAACTGGCTTCACACGCATTGGACCACACAAAAGGCACATCTTTCCGTGTTAATTTAGTCAACGGCGCTGCAATTGACGAAAATCCTTGCACAAATCTCCTGTAATAACCGGCCAAACCAAGAAAACTGCGTATCTCTGACACTGAAGTGGGTCTTTGCCAATTGACAATTGACAATTGACTCAATCTTCGCTGGATCCACTGCTAGACCCTCTCTGCTAATAATGTGACCGAGGAAAGACACCTGCTCCAACCAGAACTCACACTTACTCAATTTCGCATAGAGCTGGTGATCCCTTAAAGTCTGCAATGCAGTTCTAAGATGGTTCTCATGTTCCTCACGAGATTTGGAGTATACTAACACATCATTGATGAAAACCACTGTAAATTGATCAAGAAACGGAGCGAAGATCTTATTCATCAAAGCCATGAAAACTCCTGGAGCATTTGTTAGCCCAAACGGCATCACTAAAAATTCATAATGGCTGTATCTAGTCCGGAATGCTGTCTTCTGCACATCCTGATCTCTAACTCTCAGCTGATGGTATCCTAACCTCAGGTCTATTTTCGAAAAGAATTCGGCTCCCTGTAACTGATCAAACAACTCATCGATCCTAGGTAATGGATATTTGTTTTTTATAGTGACCTGATTGAGTTGTCTGTAGTCAATGCACATCCTCATGGAACCGTCTTTCTTCTTAACAAAGAGAACAGGTGCTCCCCATGGTGATACACTAGGCCTTATAAAACCTTTATCCAACAAGTTTTGCAGCTGAATTTTCAATTCTCTCAACTCAGCTGGTGCCATTCTGTAAGGAGCTTTTGAGATCGGTACTGTCCCTGGAGCTAGCTTTATGGTGAAATCGATTTCTCGAATTGGTGGTAATCCCGGAATCTCATCTGGAAAGACATCCGGAAACTCACAAACTACAAGTATCTCCGATACATCCCCCTCCGCCTGGGACTGTTTATCCTCCGTGATAAACGCTAAATAACCTTCACAACCGCTCCTTAGCATACAATCTGCCATTAAGGCTGATATCCGGCTAGTGGGAATCCGTTTTGATTGTCCAATAAACTTAACAGTTTTTGATTTGACTTTAAGCTTGATAATCTTGTTAAAACAGTCCATATTTGCTCGATAGGTCCTTAGCCAATCCATGCCCAAAATGACATCAAAGTCATTCATCATCATAAGCACCAAGTTTGCTGGTAAAATCAACCTCTCTATTTGAATTCGGACACGAGGAAAGTACTGATGACATCTAACTCGCCCACCCATGGGAGTATTAACTAATAGAGGACAATCTAATCGCGCTACCTTCTCATGCAAATGCTTAGCAAAAGTTTGAGAAACAAAAGAATGGGTGGCACCAGAATCAAATAGCACCTTAGCTTTAACATATGAGATTAGAATAATACCTTCCATGCACTCTCCATAGGCATCCGCTTCCTCGTGAGTAATAGCATAAGCTCGTCCAACCTGCTGTGGCCTTTGTTGGTGTCCTTGCACTGGCCGCTGTGGCCTTTGTTGACCCCTCTGTTGTTGATGAACCATCTGCTGCCCTTGGCCTTGTTGGCCTACTGTTCTCTGCTGCTGCTGCTGCTGAGGCTCGTCCCCTAATCTGCTGATACTGGGGTGCTGGGGCTCTAAACTGTTGCTGCTGCGGAGCCCGAGGTGGCTGCTGGTAAGACTGCTGCGGCCTAAACTGGGGTGCTTGCCTCCCTGGCTGCTGCTGCGCATAACCATCCTGTGCTGCCTCTGTAACACTCCGACCCAGCTTGACCTCGTTTAGGGGTTAGTTAATCTTGTTTTCGTTGCTAATTGTGTTTTGTTTGTGTTTTGTTTTCGTTACGGGTCATGGATAGGTAGTTGGGTTGAGTTTGACCTGGATTAAGTAGACCAAGCCCTTTTTCGTAATTTTAGCTTTTCTTAGACATGGTCAGTTTTGCATCATCTTGATGTCAACACGTGTCTTTCGTTGAGCTCGTTAACTTTCGTAACTACGTCAATTGCAACCGAGGTCGTGTGATTCGATTGGACCCGAGTTTGACTCAAACTGAAATTGGTATTCTAGCTTGGACTTCATTGCAATTTGACCACCTAATGAGCTTATATATCTCACCCAATTCACCAACACTCTCGTTCTCTCTCTCTCGTTTTCTCTCTTTCCCCTCACTGTGCACGTGGAGACTCCCTTGCTTCCTTGCATTCTCTTCTCCAACCTCCATTGATCAAGCCCTATTGTGAGGTTCTTGCATGAAAGGTGAGTTGGAAACCTTTCCATTCTCTCATCTCCTTTCTCCATCTCTTCTCCCTCTTGTCTCCATCGTGCTTGGTGTGTCTGTGTTTTGATTTCTCTCCATCCCTCATGCATACATGTGGTTTTGTTTGTGTGTTAGGTTGTGTTTGGATCCAAGGGCTACCATTGTGCATTTGATTTCCAAATTTGAGGCAAGTATAACCATAACATTGAGAACCCATGTTGGTATGCATTGAATTGGGTTGATCTTACATGTATTGATATGGAAATAAGTGTTTACAGCTCACTTGATACTCATTGCTTCAGTTCTTGTGTATTCCCATTGATAAATTGCCCCTATGATGCATTCCCAGCTATTCTGTACATGTTTCAGATTTCTGAATTCGTGCAGGTACGGCTAAGCCGTATAACACCTACGGCTCACAATCCAGAGAGGAGAAAAACCCAGTTTTCCTCTACGGCTAGGGAACGGCTAAGCCGTGGAATGCCCTACGGCTAAGCCGTAGCTCAGCCGTGGCCCAGCCGTAGAACAATACAGGGTGCAATTTCTGGAACAACTGAGAGTTCGCAAATGACAGACCTTCTACGGTCCAGCCACGGCTAAGCCGTAGACCACACACGGCTAAGCCGTAGCACACACACGGCTGAGCCGTAACCACACATGAAGAATAAGGCTAGGTGTAAAGATAAGACCTATATGACCTTCATGATAGAATGTAGAGCACCTAGACTTGCCCAACGGATGTGATACTACGCGTGAATGATCTCGAGGGCTGCGAATCATTCATGTTCGTTATCCGGATGTTAAGCACCTCCCCATGGGTGTTGGTTTAAGGGACTTCGTGCACCGCCCGATTCAAGGCAACACTAGACAACGGTGTATCGAATAACTTAAAACTACATCATCATGCACGGTTAGAAACACCGGATAATTAGATTAGAATTGGTTTGTAACTTAAGATGATTCGATTTCGCATGATTTGTTGCATACCATATTGCATTCGATCATTGATCTCACACTCTGACATGATTACTTGTATCCCGTTACTTTACGTTCACATTGCGATTATTTACCCTGAGTATACATGTATGATATGTTCACTTCCAGATATGCACGCATGATATATGATCACGATCTACTCAGGATTTTCATGATTGACTCTGTATGGTCAGGCACTACTTAGCCTCAGCCTTAGGATCCCGACGGGGTGAATTCGGTATAGTTTATAAGGACCTGCTGCAGTATGGATTTTGTCTTGGGGAACCGGACCCCAGGAAACCGAGACCCATTGTACCCTGGCCCGGACAATGGTGTTCTTTGCATGTTACAAGATCCCTCTTTTGGGAGCATATGGTAATGTAGTAGCCACTAGTCATGTACACAGCTTGTTATCCTTGATTCACGCAGCATATTTCTTTCTTGCATGATAGCCTAGTATACAAAAATGCCTTCTTTAATAACATGATGTTCTTTATTCTATTAGACACAGCGTGTGTTAACTTGCTATGGTTTATACTTTGCTGAATCGTCGTATTCACGGTTGTTTTTGGTGTTGCAGGCCCAGATCCCCCTGCCGAACCCTCGCCGGTCGGCCAGGCTCCAGATGAGACCCCCGGGGCCCCATCAGGCCTAGAGGAGTGGATGTGATCACTCCACGGGAGCGCGTTCATGGCATGCATCATGTTGGAGTCATGTTTTGGGGATTTTCAGACTTGTATATGTCATGACTTGTCACTATTGTATTTATCCTTTTGTTCTTTTGTAAACGTTCATATGTAATTATGTCAGTCCTTTCCTTGTATCCTCTTCTTGTGCTATTAGTTGTTTATGTTTCTGATATTTACAGCTTCCGCATACTTGCTTGGCACGTGTGCTTGTTCCCTTGTGCGTGTGCATTTAGACTCGGTCTACGTGTGCATGCACGGGAGTACGTGTGTCATTAGGTTTGGCTTTTGCTAACCCCCGAACCCTGGGCTCGGGTTGTGACATACGTATTGTATGGTATCAGAGCATTCCTTGCTCATTCCTTGTTCTAGTGTGATAAGCATGTAGGCATGTAGGATCGTGGTGAGGATACGATTATTTCTTTGTGTTCTTTCTAGACTTTGGGGTTTGTTGGGCGCTCTTGTGTTGTGTTTGTGTCTGACTCGTTCCATTTTACAGGATGGCATCAGGTTCTGGTTCGCAGCAGAATGCCGGCAATAACGAGAGCGGATCTGCCCCGTCACCGCAGACACCGAATACAGATGAACGTATTCTCATGCTATTGCAGTCCCTTCAGGCACAATCACAAGCAATGCAGAACTTGCAAGCCCAAGTGACCACTATGTTAGACCGACAAAGCCAAGCCCCAGTTCAGTCGCACGTGGACCAGCAGGTGATCTTACAGCCTCGAGAGAGTGACCCGAATGCCCTCTATGGTAAATTTCGCAAGCGAGGAGCTATTGAGTTCTATGGAACAGAAGAGCCACTGAAGGCAGAACAGTGGTTAGACCAGACGGAGGATGTGTTTGAGACTGTCGTGTGTACGAACCGACAGAAGGTCGGACTAGCAACTTCTATGTTTAGAGATGTCGCAAAGACTTGGTGGAAGAGCGTGAAAGATTCGTACAGAGACATTCCTAGCGCGACAGTGTGGGAGATGTTCAAGCAACAGTTCAGGAGGAAGTTCATCCCGGCTCATGTGTTTCGAGCCAAGGAGGTTGAGTTCCTAGCTCTCCGACAGCAGCAGATGACAGTAGCAGAGTACGTGAACAAGTTTATGCAGTTGTCGCTTTTTGCTCCGGATATGATCAGCACCGAAGAAAGGAAGGTGAACCGGTTTGTTGAAGGCTTGCATCCCCGGTACATGCATCACGTGACTGCGTTCCAGCGTCCGGCTACGTTCGATGATGCAGTGGACAGGGCCTATTCTGCCGAGGCCATCCACCAAGCTGCTAGAGCCGTTGAACCCAAGCGACAGCCGCCTTTCAGTGCACGAGGACGAGTACAGAAGAAGACCAAAGGCCAGCAGAGTACTTCTAGTTCTTCTGGAGTGACGTGTGGATATTGCGGCAAGAGCCACACGACCGAAGCTTGTTGGAGGAAGGCCGGTGCTTGTTTTATTTGCGGTTCGAGGGAGCATATGATCGCCAATTGTCCTCGACAGAGAGCCTCCGGTGCAGCTCCATCTGGTCCTACTTCCGGTGCAGTTCCTAGCAGACCCAGTGCACCTACAGCTCCGAGCAAGCCACAGTCAGCTCGTCCAGGTTCGAGACAGCCTCGCCAGACAGCCCGTGCTTACGCTGCTACTCACGAGAGTGCCGAGGATCCACAGGTGGTTGAAGGTACTGTTTTGATTTCGCGCGTCGAGGCTTTAGCTTTGTTCGATTCGGGGTCTACACGGTCTTATGTAGCACCTCATTTCGCCGAGCGGTTGCATCAGCCGTCTGAGCCGTTGCCATATGTGCTGGTTGTATCCACCCCAGTTGGCAAGCGAGTGGAGTGTAGTATGTACTACCCCCATTGCGACGTGCAGATTGCAGGTCATCAGTTACCTGTTGATTTGATCCTGTTGTCGATGCTGGACTTCGACGTGATCCTTGGTATGGATTGGCTCGCTCGATATCGTGCCTGTGTTAACTGTTACAACAGGACGATCTTCTTCGATTTAGGCAAGGGCTTCCGTTTCGAGGGCAGTCAGCAGAGATGCCCCAGACGTGTGATTTCGGCGTGTAAGGCAGATCGCTTGATCCGCCGAGGGTGCGAAGGCTTCATTGCCTTTATCTCAGCGAAGAAGGAGCCGAAGCAGCTAGGTGAGATTCAGGTGGTCTGTGACTTTCCAGATGTCTTTCCAGACGATGTGCCAGACTTACCCCCGGTTCGAGATGTGGAGTTCGCCATTGAGCTTGTTCCCGGCACGGCACCGATCAGCAAGGCTCCGTATCGCATGGCCCCAGCAGAGTTGTCTGAATTGAAGAAGCAACTACAGGAGCTTTTGGATAAGAGTTTCATTCGCCCGAGCGTTTCACCTTGGGGAGCACCAGTCTTGTTTGTCAAGAAGAAGGATGGTACTTTTCGGATGTGCATAGACTACCGCCAGCTGAACAAAGTGACGATCAAGAACAAGTACCCCCTACCCAGGATTGATGAGCTGTTCGATCAACTTCAGGGCGCAGCATATTTTTCGAAGATTGATTTGAGGTCTGGATATCACCAGTTGAGAGTCAAAGAAGATGATATTCCTAAGACTGCCTTCAGGACTCGTTATGGTCATTATGAATTCCTCGTGATGCCTTTTGGACTAACCAACGCACCTGCAGCTTTTATGGCATTGATGAATCAGATTTTTGCTCCTTTCTTGGACCAATTCGTAGTTGTGTTTATTGATGATATCTTGATATATTCTAAGTCAGCAGAGGAGCATAGGGAGCATTTGAGAAAAGCCTTGTCGTTGTTGAGAGAACATCGATTGTTTGCTAAGTTGTCGAAGTGTGATTTTTGGCTTGAGCAGGTTGCATTTTTAGGTCATATCATTTCACGAGAGGGATTGGCAGTTGATCCATCTAAAGTGGAGGCAGTGGTGAATTGGCCTAGCCCCAAGACAGTGACAGAGGTTCGCAGTTTCCTTGGTCTAGCAGGTTACTACCGTCGATTTGTCCAGGACTTTGCTAAGATCTCTTCTCCATTGACGAAGTTGACCAGGAAGAATGTACCATTTGATTGGACTGAGGAGTGTGAAGCCCGTTTCAGGATTTTGAAAGAGAAATTGACTACGGTCCCAGTGTTAGCCTTGCCAGATGGTAGTGAAGGATTCGTGGTTTATTCAGACGCTTCTCGAGTTGGCCTAGGTTGTGTGTTGATGCAGCATGGGAAGGTGATTGCCTATGGATCGAGACAGTTGCGAGATCATGAGAAGAATTACGCCACCCATGATTTGGAATTGGCAGCCATCGTGTTTGCGTTGAAGCTGTGGAGACATTATCTATATGGTGTGCAGTTTGAGGTTCGTTCCGACCACCACAGTTTACAGTATTTATTCACACAGCAGGAGCTGAACATGAGACAGCGGAGATGGCTTGAGCTTATTAAGGATTATGACTTCCCGATCAAATATCAGCCAGGCAAGGGGAATGTGGTGGCAGATGCGCTCAGTCGGAAAGCAGAGTCAGTGCAGCTATTGAGCAGTTTCCTCTTAGAGTTTCGTGGTCTCCCTGTTGAGGTTAAACTAGTGGATGAGTGCGTGATGTTGGCTAGTACGCTAGTGTTTCAGCCTGAGATGATTCAGCAGATTAAAGACAGGCAGTTTGAAGATCTAACATTGAAGCGCATTCGAGACCACATTGGAGACAGACCCGATTTCAGACTCGAGGATGGTGTACTCTATTTTCGGAGTAGGTTGTGCGTGCCAGCAGTTGATGAGTTCAAGGAGAAGCTGATGAACGAAGCGCATTACGCTCGCTACGCGATGCATCCGGGCAGCACGAAAATGTTTCGGAATCTCAAGGATCGCTTTTGGTGGAACAACATGAAGAGAGAAGTAGCAGGGTTTGTTGCTCGCTGTTTGACATGTCAGAAGGTGAAGGCCGATCATCAGAGACCGCCAGGCTCGTTGCATCCTTTGCATATACCGCAGTGGAAGTGGGAAAACATCACCATGGACTTTGTTTCAGGGTTACCACCGACGAGCAGGAAGAACAACGCCATTTGGGTGATTGTAGATCGATTGACGAAGACAGCCCATTTCATTCCTTTTCGGAAGGGTATGACATTTTCAGAGATGGCTAGGAAGTTCGTGGATGAGATCGTCAGGCTCCATGGTACCCCCGTGTCGATTGTATCCGATCGTGACAGCCGTTTTGTTTCGTCTTTCTGGAGAGCATTCCAAGAGGCTTTGGGCACGAAGTTGAGTTTCAGCACGGCATACCACCCACAGACAGATGGACAATCAGAGCGGACGATTCAGACTTTGGAGGATATGTTGCGAGCCAGTGTGTTGAGCTACGAGAAAGAATGGGATCTTCATCTATCGTTGTGCGAGTTCGCCTACAACAACAGTTTCCACGAGAGCATTGGGATGGCACCATATGAAGCATTGTACGGGAAGAAGTGTAGAAGTCCGGTTTGTTGGGAAGAAGTTGGAACTCGAAGTTTTCACGGACCGACGATCATTGCCGAGACTACGGAGAAGGTACAGAAAGCTATTGAGAACTTGAAAGTTGCTCGGTCGAGACAGAAGAGTTATGCAGACACCCGCAGACGACCCTTAGAGTTTCAGGTTGGCGAGTGGGTTTTTCTGAAGGTCTCTCCGATGAAGGGTACGATCCGTTTCGGCCAGAAAGGCAAGTTAGCTCCACGCTATGTCGGACCGTTCGAGATCAAGAGTCGGATTGGTGATTTAGCCTATCGATTAGAGCTTCCCGAGATGTTTTCAGGAGTGCACAACGTTTTCCACGTCTCGATGCTTCGGAAATACGTTCACGATCCCTCCCATGTCATTCGTTACGATGAGATTCAGATTCAGCCGAGTGCTGCATACGTTGAGCGACCGCTCCGTATCGTGGGGACCCGAGAGCAGATACTCCGCACCAGGACAATTCGGTGGGTCAAAGTGCTTTGGGAGCATCACAGTCCCGATGAGGCTACGTGGGAGTTAGAAGAGCAGATGGCACGTCAGTACCCCGATTTGTTTTCCCAGGTATGAGTGACTTAGTGTGCATTCCGAGGACGGAATGATTCTCAAGTAGGGGAGGATGTAACACTCCGACCCAGCTTGACCTCGTTTAGGGGTTAGTTAATCTTGTTTTCGTTGCTAATTGTGTTTTGTTTGTGTTTTGTTTTCGTTACGGGTCATGGATAGGTAGTTGGGTTGAGTTTGACCTGGATTAAGTAGACCAAGCCCTTTTTCGTAATTTTAGCTTTTCTTAGACATGGTCAGTTTTGCATCATCTTGATGTCAACACGTGTCTTTCGTTGAGCTCGTTAACTTTCGTAACTACGTCAATTGCAACCGAGGTCGTGTGATTCGATTGGACCCGAGTTTGACTCAAACTGAAATTGGTATTCTAGCTTGGACTTCATTGCAATTTGACCACCTAATGAGCTTATATATCTCACCCAATTCACCAACACTCTCGTTCTCTCTCTCTCGTTTTCTCTCTTTCCCCTCACTGTGCACGTGGAGACTCCCTTGCTTCCTTGCATTCTCTTCTCCAACCTCCATCGATCAAGCCCTATTGTGAGGTTCTTGCATGAAAGGTGAGTTGGAAACCTTTCCATTCTCTCATCTCCTTTCTCCATCTCTTCTCCCTCTTGTCTCCATCGTGCTTGGTGTGTCTGTGTTTTGATTTCTCTCCATCCCTCATGCATACATGTGGTTTTGTTTGTGTGTTAGGTTGTGTTTGGATCCAAGGGCTACCATTGTGCATTTGATTTCCAAATTTGAGGCAAGTATAACCATAACATTGAGAACCCATGTTGGTATGCATTGAATTGGGTTGATCTTACATGTATTGATATGGAAATAAGTGTTTACAGCTCACTTGATACTCATTGCTTCAGTTCTTGTGTATTCCCATTGATAAATTGCCCCTATGATGCATTCCCAGCTATTCTGTACATGTTTCAGATTTCTGAATTCGTGCAGGTACGGCTAAGCCGTATAACACCTACGGCTCACAATCCAGAGAGGAGAAAAACCCAGTTTTCCTCTACGGCTAGGGAACGGCTAAGCCGTGGAATGCCCTACGGCTAAGCCGTAGCTCAGCCGTGGCCCAGCCGTAGAACAATACAGGGTGCAATTTCTGGAACAACTGAGAGTTCGCAAATGACAGACCTTCTACGGTCCAGCCACGGCTAAGCCGTAGACCACACACGGCTAAGCCGTAGCACACACACGGCTGAGCCGTAACCACACATGAAGAATAAGGCTAGGTGTAAAGATAAGACCTATATGACCTTCATGATAGAATGTAGAGCACCTAGACTTGCCCAACGGATGTGATACTACGCGTGAATGATCTCGAGGGCTGCGAATCATTCATGTTCGTTATCCGGATGTTAAGCACCTCCCCATGGGTGTTGGTTTAAGGGACTTCGTGCACCGCCCGATTCAAGGCAACACTAGACAACGGTGTATCGAATAACTTAAAACTACATCATCATGCACGGTTAGAAACACCGGATAATTAGATTAGAATTGGTTTGTAACTTAAGATGATTCGATTTCGCATGATTTGTTGCATACCATATTGCATTCGATCATTGATCTCACACTCTGACATGATTACTTGTATCCCGTTACTTTACGTTCACATTGCGATTATTTACCCTGAGTATACATGTATGATATGTTCACTTCCAGATATGCACGCATGATATATGATCACGATCTACTCAGGATTTTCATGATTGACTCTGTATGGTCAGGCACTACTTAGCCTCAGCCTTAGGATCCCGACGGGGTGAATTCGGTATAGTTTATAAGGACCTGCTGCAGTATGGATTTTGTCTTGGGGAACCGGACCCCAGGAAACCGAGACCCATTGTACCCTGGCCCGGACAATGGTGTTCTTTGCATGTTACAAGATCCCTCTTTTGGGAGCATATGGTAATGTAGTAGCCACTAGTCATGTACACAGCTTGTTATCCTTGATTCACGCAGCATATTTCTTTCTTGCATGATAGCCTAGTATACGAAAATGCCTTCTTTAATAACATGATGTTCTTTATTCTATTAGACACAGCGTGTGTTAACTTGCTATGGTTTATACTTTGCTGAATCGTCGTATTCACGGTTGTTTTTGGTGTTGCAGGCCCAGATCCCCCTGCCGAACCCTCGCCGGTCGGCCAGGCTCCAGATGAGACCCCCGGGGCCCCATCAGGCCTAGAGGAGTGGATGTGATCACTCCACGGGAGCGCGTTCATGGCATGCATCATGTTGGAGTCATGTTTTGGGGATTTTCAGACTTGTATATGTCATGACTTGTCACTATTGTATTTATCCTTTTGTTCTTTTGTAAACGTTCATATGTAATTATGTCAGTCCTTTCCTTGTATCCTCTTCTTGTGCTATTAGTTGTTTATGTTTCTGATATTTACAGCTTCCGCATACTTGCTTGGCACGTGTGCTTGTTCCCTTGTGCGTGTGCATTTAGACTCGGTCTACGTGTGCATGCACGGGAGTACGTGTGTCATTAGGTTTGGCTTTTGCTAACCCCCGAACCCTGGGCTCGGGTTGTGACAGCCTCCCTCGCCAATGTGCGCTCTCGACCTCCGTTAGGACAATCACGAGTTTTATGCCCCGGCTGTCCACAATAAAAACAAAGTCCTGTACCCCACCGACACCTCTCTGTTGGGTGACCATACCCGCACCGAGCACACTGTGGCTTTCTCGTACCAGGATTAGAGTTCTGGAACTTCTGCTTTTTCTGCTGAGGTTGACCTACAAACTGATTCTGCATTTGTCGCTGCTTCGACCCTGATGAGGCTGCCTCCTCATCTTCCCGCTTAACGATGCCCTCGGCCCAATTTGCACTCTTGACATAATCCTGAAATGTTGGCCGGTCCATATCTCCTATTTTTGATGCGATATGAGCATTCATACCCTTAAGGAAACGTCGGACTTTTTCTGTCAAAGGATGGACAAGAGTGGGTGCATACTTAGATAACCTTGTAAACTTGGTCTCATACTGCTGAATAGTCATGTCACCTTGCTTCAATTTTTCAAATTCTTCCATCTTCTGATCTTGCAGGTATTGAGGCACAAATTTATCCGTGAACGCCGTCGTGAATGTCGTCCAAGCATCGGCCTCCTGCACTGTGTCTGCTTGCACAGTTGCTTTAACAGAGTCCCACCGTTGTTTAGCTGCCCCTTTTAACATATATGCAGCTAGCTGAACTTGTTGAATGCCGGTACATTTAAATGCTGCAAAAATCTACTCCAAATGCTCCAAGAAATCATCAGCAGCCATAGGATCCTTCGTACCATGGAATTGTGGAGGGAACCTCTTCATGAATTTATCAAAAATGTCGTTGGGATACACTTCCTTCGGGGGTAAAGTAACCTGAACTGGCTGACTTGCTCTATTTGCGGCAGCTAACAACTGGGCCTGAAATACTGCCCTGTCAGCATCTGCTTGGGCTTTCTCTGCGGTCCTCTCTGCCTCAACCCGTGCTCGTTCTGCAGCCCTCTCCTCACGTTCTTGTTGCCTATCTGCAGCTCGTTGTCTCTCATGCTCTCTTTGCATAGTAATTTGGTTATTTTGAGCTTGCATAAAGGCCTGCAAGAGCTGTGAGAACCTGTCATCTTGGGATGGCGAATTGTCTCCGTTGGGTTGTGAACGAGTAACTCTCTGAGCCATGATCTGTAAAATAGTTCAAGATGGTGAATTTTTATTAAACAAATTCTAGCAAACAATTCTATAGACTTTACACAAAGCGGGTAAAATCTGTCTAACGAAATCGGAGCCTCACACACGTCCTATGTTTCTATCCACTTTTAATGATCTAGAAATAATGCCCGTTTGCTCTGATACCAACTGTCACGTCCCCAAAAATAAAAATAGGGTTACGTGAAATTTAGGAGTCAATGGTTTTGTTTCCAGAAGAATAAAAAAAAAAAATTTGACTCCTAATTTCACGTAACCCTATTTTTATTTTTGGGGACGTGACAGATAGCAACGAAAATATTCATGTGGCTTTTGCAGGAAGAATCCTAGCAACACATGCCCTTTAGGTAGAACTCTTGGTCCTATATAAAGGGTTTCTAATCTGTAAGGAGCACAATATCAACTATGTCCACGTTGAAGGTGACAGCCTAGTGCTTATCTCATTTGTACAAGATTCAGGATACTCGGCATGGAACCTCATGCCTCTTTGAAGGAGGGTGATGGAGCTTCTGAATGAAATTTAGAGCTGGACAATCAGCTATTGCAAAATGCTTTGCAAATGCAATGGTTGACTCCTTAGCTAAGCATGACTCTCCAACTGTGCTAATCTTCAATAGCTTGCGTCAACACATTATTAAGCTCTCTATAGGAAGGAACATGATCGTGTGGAGCAGGTCACTAGTTAATGCTACCATTTGTAGGCTCTAAGCTTGGGTAGTTCATATAACTACACCCATGATTCAAATGCTATAGAAGAAATCCAAAGCTGACCTCAGCCTAAATCAATGGAGTAAAAGTTGGGATGGGGCATACAGTGGCTCTCACATGCTAGGAAGAATTTTCATTTTCAAAGGCTTGGCTTCATATCCTTCGGAACGTCAACTTCTACCTCTCGTCCACCTCCATCCTCTTCCTCTCTATTTCCCCTTCCTTTTTTTTTCTCTTGCTTGCTCATAGGAATTGTAAGTGGACTGCTGCACAGTCCCTTTTTCAAACTCTCTTTTTTGCCCTTTTATTCTAGTAAATGGATCCAAGTCCACATTGTTTTTTTAAGTTTAATGCACACCTTTATAGCAACAAACAAAAAAAAAAAAAAAAAAAAAAGAAGGCCACTCACCTCATACCACACCCCTTTTCTTCAACGTGTAGGTCTCACTATAGCGTTCCTACCAGTAGTCCATAGCAAAAGGGTTTTTATTCTGTACGACCATTATTAATCATGGATAATACACTCTCTGACAAAAGTTGAGGAAATTCCATAGACATTCTCCGTACTAGTCCATATATGTATATATGCAAAATAACAAGGCAGATATTGCATAATCCAATTACAATTTTGCAATGTCGCACGAAAGTACTACTTCAGAGTACGCTTAGATAATTTTCTCAACTTTGTCATAAGGAAGGATAATCCGTGACTAATGATGGTCATAGGGGAAAAAAGAAGAAGCATGAAAGCAAGCACATAGTCTCCTTTTGTTTTTCTAACTACTTATTTGTGTATTGACTTCTAAGTATGTAGGCGGAGAAAACCCACTTTCCTGTATTGAAATTATTTCTTATTTGAGCCAGAATTGGTAATTCTTTTTCTACAAAGAGTATTCCTTTAAGGTACGAATTGTGGGTTATTTAAATGGCTCCTTTCTTAACCTTAAAACAGAGATTTCATTGTTCTAAGTGAAGATTATACACGAGAGATCACCTTACTTTTGTAGAGCTTTTATTGGAGAGATTGTGCTAAAACATTGGGCTAGAAAGTATTGCTTCTACATTTCTTATAGATGATTAAGAGCATTTTGCGTGTTTAAGCTATGGTGTGATCAAGCGGAGAGTAATGCAGACGAAGGAAAGTCTTGGGAAGGAGTTGTGCAAGAAAAACTCGGTCTTTGGGTTGAAAGAGTGACTGGATAAGACTTATGAGTATATCTTATAATTATTTGCTATTATTTGATTGTTGATCTTTGGTGGATTTATAGTTTTTTTTATTTGAGTTTTTCAAGTAAAAATCTTGTGTCTCGTCTTTTGTGTGATTAATTGATTTACTTTTTCCAAATTCTTTTATTTTTCATGGTGTTTGTGACTTGAGATTAAAAATTTAGATCAGAAACAATCATTCAAAAGTATAATATGACTTTAAAATGCAGAGTCCAAAAAAAATAAAAGAAAAGAAGATATGGTCTATTTGATGGCATCAACAGTATAAAATCTAAGATTATGAATTAGGTGGTAAATGAAGATTTTATTTTGAGCATACATTTCATAATTCTAAATTAGATTGCTAGTAGCATTCAATGTACTCTATGTTTAATGATTATATCATAAAGAGTTGTACTTGAAGACAATCAGCTTTCACAAATTCTATCACCTTTTATGATTTGACAAGAGCACAGATCAATTAGACCAATAAATAAATAAATAATAAATATGGGGTGCATTTATGCAGCAAGAGGAATTTGCAAAGGAAATGCAAATTGTTTCCATATGGTGCAACATATTTTCTTTGCAAAAAAGGGAAAAGATTAATTGATTTTCTTAGACACAGAGAATTTTGATTGCCCATGTGAAAGATGAGAAATTTAGAGTTGCTAAAATCTGGCTTGACCTGCCAACCTGGCCTGTTTCTGACCCATCTAATCCGACTTGTTTTAAATACGGGACTAGTTAGGGTTGATCCACCTAACCCGATTGACCCATGTATGTTTTATTTATTTATAATAGCTTTTTTAATTTTCATGTGACTTTTTAAAATTTTGTAGCCCATAAACTGTACGACTCTTAATTTTATGCAGATTAGTTATACAATAGTTTTGTCTCTTTTATTTTTATATTGTATAGTTAAATATCTTGACACTTAGAATATGAAACTTTTTTGTTTATTTGACAATATGATAGTTTTGTACTTGAAATATTGATTTGTGTCTTTTATTTTTATGTTGAGCAGTTAAATATAGAAATTTACCATTAAAATATGGATATCAATGGAGTACAATAGTATTGATGACTTTTATACTCATGCTCAAATGTCACCATTCACAAGGGTTTAAAACTTTATCACACAAGGAGGATTGCGCAGGATTTGAAATGTAAGCCCTCCTCCAAATGGTTGGATTAAAATGAACTTTGATGACTCCTTTAACAAGAACAACAATAACTATGTGAGAATAGGTGTGGCATTCCGAAACCAACTGGGCTTATTTAGATAGCTTGCGTAAATCAAATTAATGCATCAAGTCTAGTAGAAGCAGAAATGCTTGCTCTCCTAAAGGGATTGACTCTGTGCAAAGGAATACATAGTACAAAATGTCATTCTAGAAGGAGATGCACAATCACTTTTAAATGACCTTATTGCTGGGAACAAACCACCCTAGAATCTATTAACAATTTGGAAGAGGATTCTGTCAAGCTTAATGAGATCAATAGTTGGAAAACTAGCTTCTGCCGGTGAGAGGCCAACCAATTAGCTAATACCCTTTCCCACCTCAAGCCCTCAAGAAAGCTTCTTTGGCACTCGTGTTCCTCTCTCTTTTCTTCATGCTTATATACAGGAAATTGATAAAAGTGGCTATCTTATGGAGGGAGATGTGCATTTTGCAAGGTTGCAGATGAAAGGTTCTCATAGCGCAGGATGTCCTCTTCCACTAAGTCCACTGATCTAGGCCCAATTTTTCTAGGACATTTGTTCCTATGGGCTATTTAGTTTCGAATAAGTTTTCTTAAAGTCATGTGGTTGGTTCACTGGCTGTATGATCTCTATTTGACTCTTGTATTGTTGTTTTGTTAATGCACTACCCTTTTCAGCCAAAAAAAAAAAAATGTTAAAAAAAATTGGGAAGGGATTGTTTGAATTTGTTAATGGATTTTGACCGCATCTTTACTCCTTAAAATT
This sequence comes from Sextonia rubra, assembly GCA_037013555.1. Lineage (NCBI taxonomy): Eukaryota > Viridiplantae > Streptophyta > Magnoliopsida > Laurales > Lauraceae > Sextonia > Sextonia rubra. Next base: position 54,166,334 of record JASUAD010000013.1, on the reverse strand, counting down.
TGGTAAATTATAAATTTTTATGCAATGCATGAAATGAATTCAGATATAAGAAAAGCTTTACAGGTGAAAATTGACTACAAAAATTGAGTTGGATTACACACAAAAAAAGGAATTAAAATGGTTACAATAAATTCGGTTTATGTGGGTCGGGTTGACCCGCCATAGGTGTGGGTTGAAGGTTTCCAATCCGTTTAAAATGGGTTGAGTTAGAGTTGGGGCTAGCAAATGTGGGTTTAGATTGACTCAACCTGAATTTGCTCAACCTAACCTATTTGCCAGGTCTAAATATTCGCGAGATTGCAGGTTTCTCTCTCCCACATAAATGAGAAATCATTGAGAGTGGAATTGGCTGGCTGTAGAGACGGATTTCCTTCTCAGGTGGAAGTAAAGGGACATGGGGATGCATCTAGCAAGGTAGTAAATTGCCTTCCCAGGTGGAAGGAAGTAAAGGGTTGTGGCACTGATTGTGCTTGCAACAAGCAGGGCCGTGGAGTAATTTATGGGAGCGTGGGCCTGGGCCAACACCTTGACACTTGATTTTCATTTCAAGTTCTTAAATACTGCCACTACGATAACTGAAGATACAGCCAATAGCCATTTCTCCCTTCAATTTCAGCCTTCCAACCTGACAAAATACTATGTAACTGACCGGTAAGGGAACGTCTGTTTGTTGTTAGTGACATGAGCATTTCATCTGATCAATATCTCCACCGGCCAACTCACCTTAGCCTCATTTTATTTTCTGGTTGTGAAGAGAAAGAAACGAAATTGTTGTTTAGTGTGTCAGGTTTAAAGAAGGGTTCAGGGGCAAATCCAAACCAGCCCATTTATTTAGAAAGTTTCAGGCACCCGGAGCTCCTATTTACACTATCTTTTTGGAGCCCAATCGATCTAGCACCAAAACAGGGTGTCAGTTCTACCTTGGCCTCCAGACAAAATACTATGAAAATGGGTTAAACCTGGACTTGACTCTCAAGCGTGTAAAGTGGACCTGGCACTGGCAGACCTGCTCTTTGGCATTGGCTTCGATGACTGTAGGTTTTGTCCTGCCAACACAGTGTTGTCAAATGGAAAAATGTTTATTGATCACATTTTTCCTCACATGGTCAATCTTACGGTGGACATTGAAGGTGGAAGTTTTTTGGAAACTGCCTTTTTCTTTCTTTGACATATGGAAAATTTCCTAATTCCCACGGTACATTGGAATTTGAAGGAAGAAATATAGCCAAATTTATCAAATCTAAAACATAATCACTCCATTGAAATAAATCGCTCTTTTAATATGATCAATTCCAAAAGTGGCGCTGAAGTAAACAATGGACTATTGCTAATTCGTAGGGAAGAGGTAAGCCGCTATGAGCAATTTGAATTATAATTACAGGTGCTGTTTTTTCATTTATTGAAAGTAAGTTCTCTCACACACACACGCGCGTAATCACCAAAGCCCCTTACGATCATTGTGACAGCCAACGATTGCTCCTTAGTTGTTATTTGAATTAATCACAACTAATAGTTCACTGCACTTATGGTAAAAAGTAGAAAATAAACTTTAGCTCCTTGTGTCTATTTAGCAAATTAACTGAACTTGAGATTTACTTTTTAAGTCTACTGGCTAGATTTGGGCCTAGATATCATGTTTTGACTGGCTCTATGCTCACCTTTATACTTACATGAAAGACAAAGCTTAGAATATGATCTAAGTTGTAGGCCCTTAAATTAAGAACTACAGTCGTCATAAGGGCTATTTTTTGTGGTAATTTTTTTTTCATGAAAATGGTGTGTAGGCATAAAAATATCCTGGTTAAGTGTAAAATTAGACTTGATTCGATATATAATAAAATGAAAAGAGTACAAAAAAGGATTGCTTCGGACCAAGTGGGCTCATATTACTAGACTCCACACTCATATGGAGGGCATTAAGAGAAATGCTAAACTTACACCTTAAGACACTCTTTGGTGTTTTTTGTCGTTTACATCTATTTTAGATGTCCCGGTGAATGATAACCGGAGAGTAACATGAGCATTCATTTAGTGGGGTCATGGGCCCCACAAACATGCCACCTCACTCAAATGAAGATGCAGATTGTGCAGGCGGGCGACTTTCCTTTCCTTTCGACATCTCCGCTCCTCCTCTCTATCGTCTAAATCTCGACTCCTTCAACCGAAGGCCAGAGACGAATCGACGACTACACCTGCGAATGCGATCCAACATCTCCGCACATAGGGATCCGTGTGATTTGAGCTTGTTGGATCCAAACAAAAGGTTTGTCTCACACGATTCAAATTAGGGCTTAGAACAGAACAGGATCATCTAATCGATCGAATCTAATCTAATCTAATCTAATCTAATCTGTCATTTGAATTGCATATCCTGATCATTTTGTAAGACTGAATATACCTACCTCTTTTGTTCATTTGTATTATGTGGATAGGTTGGATCATGGGACTCAGCAAGACCGAAGTGAACTTAAGGAGATTGCTTACTGCTGCTCCCCAGCAGCAGAATCAGACAAAGCTCGTACACGTAATTACAGACCCCCACCTCCCTACATGCTTTTAATCATTTGATACTGTCAGATTCCACATCCTAACTTATTGTAGAGACCAGTGACTGACCATGTTTTGTATTCTGTCTCATTTGATACTGTCAGATTGCAGATACTATACTTTGTACATCTATGTTTGGCAAACTATTCTTTCAGTTTTTGAAACAAATTAGGCCAGACAGGTTCATCATGTTTGAAGTATCAAGGTGATACAATGTGAAAACATTGTCACATTGACCAGGCTTTGTGGAGTGAGAAAGACTATGAATCTATTACCCTTCACTATGTTCCCTAGGCGTCCTTATCATTTAACTAATGCTCCTTCTCCTTCAAGTCCACATCCTTATTGAAAAGCATTCACTTATTCCTTTTACTTGCATTCTCAAATCAGGACAGTTTGAATTCCCTTCTTTTTGTTATTTATCTTTAACAACTTTTCCTGGTCAATGGTTCAAGCCCTCAATTACGATTTAGTTTGTTTTGTTGACGTCCTTTTTGTTAAATCTTTAAGCATTTTGTTTTTGCTTTGCTGGCCTAATTTGATGTGAGGTATCAATTTTTGCGTCCGTGGAAAGCCGGGCGCAATATATCCCTATGAGGTTTTACAACAAATGAAATCTTATATAGAACTTCGGTGTGAGAAACATGGCAATTTTGTCTAGCTGGAAGAATTGTTGCACAAAATGTAATACTGAAATATGTGAATGAAAGATGAAGTAACTAATAAAGGCGCACGTATTGGCGTCTTTCTTTTCTGTTGTTTTGAGATGGAATGCCCTTTTATGAAGATTTTAATAACTGATGGTCATTGCATGCTGTAATGGAGACTGGAGTACTTTATTTTGTTGATCTAACTATTATTATTCAATGGTGCAGTATGTTGCTACGTTGCGTGAACAGCTTGAACAACTGGCAGAAGAGAAAACACCTGAGGGCTTACCAAGGTCTGCTAAATTATTTCCTTCCAGGTCTTCTACTTCTCAGAGTTCATCGGAGGAAGTTGCCACCACCCAGTTCTGTATTGACTTTTTGGACCACACAAGAATGCCTTTGGCTCTTACATGGAAGCAAAGGAAAATTTCCCAATGGTCTTGGGAATGGGCTCCTTGCCATTTTGTCGCCAGAAAATTTCTTTTGAAAATTTCCCCACTTCCATAAGTTCCATAAATATGATAAAAAATTTGTCCCAAATGGTGATGCAGTTAATGATGCCATAAGCAATAATTATTATCTTGAATCAGCTTCTTGACTTCGTCAGATAGGATGTAGTATGATCTTTACGTTGGTTTTATTTTTAGAATGATACTGTCATATTGTTGGGAAGTGCATGCCTCGAGTGGCAAGTACTTTTATTGGGCTGGACATGTGTATTATTCTATTTGTTGCTACTTCAGTCATGACACGATGAGGTACCTATTACAGTAGTGTATACATGATTACTTTGTAATATGTATTATATGCACCAGTGATAATGTCATGATATCCGATGTACCACTCATGGGATCATGTGAGCAGGCTTTGTAGTGGGTATGGGTGACTGATGGTTAATCCACATCTTTTAACTGAGCAGGTATGAATATTGGTTTGCTACCAATGAGAGGTAGCTGGTACCCATCCAGTAATGTATTTTGGTAGATAGGAGATTTATGGAAGTTTCCTCACATGGGTTGGCATGCGCTTGGATAATTGGCTTCAGGCCCTGTACAAGGAATAAACTGTTGGAACTAGGTGACAGAGCTTAGGAAGCAACGTATTAGGTTGTGGTGTGATAAAGAGCTTTCCCTTAAGAAGGGATGGATGGATGATGCAGGTCAGACCTATCCATCAGCCAATCCATTGGGTTACATGAATTATGTTTCTCCATTCTGTGCTATCTTGAGGCAAATTTTCAGATAAGTTGCACTGCTTCATAGCTATTTTTACTATCTCCATCTACATCCTCTTTAGCCTACCTCTTCTCTTTGGTGGGCCATCAATTTGCAGCCAATATTTCTTGCCGGCTTGCGTTCGATATTCCCAAACTATCTCAAATGGGTTTATTTAATTTTATCCCCTATTGATACTACCCTTATCTGCGCTAGAAAATGACCATTTCTAATTTTATCCTTCCTAGTTTAACCACGCATCTACTTCAATATTTTCATCTCTTTTACATCCATTTTGTGCATGTGTTGCTTCTTGATTGACCAACATTTTGCTCTATAGGTTTTAGCTGGTTTAATCACTATCCTCTAAAATTTTTCCTTCAGTCCATAGGCCCAATGGGATGCCCATTTAATTAGAAGTTTGAGTTAATAGGACTCTTATTTTAGCTTTTTAATTTATTTAGGAGTCTTTAAATTAGAAGTTTAAGATGATTTGATTTGTTTCATAGATTTAATAATTTAGCTCCCTTTATTGTTTAGAAAGTAGAATCCTACTAGCAAAGGAGATGTCCAATCCTTCTTATAAATATGTAATATCTTCATTTAGAAAGATTGCTTATCATTATTCAATAAAGATTATCATGGGTTTTCCTATGGTTGTGAGTGTCTCTTCAAGTGAAGAGTGCTTGTGCATGTAGAGTTCCGAGAGGGATTTGGCCAATTCTAATCTGTGGAGCTGGTCCTTACTTGAATCTGTCCAGCTGTCCAGGATTTGGCAAGCTCACTTATGTTGTTTGTCCAAATTCATTCCATATTTCCATTGCAAATCTAGGGCTGCATCAATGGAGAAATAGAACTCATCCAGCCTCAGATTAGATTAAGGCTTCGATGATGTGGAGGCACCACCCACCTGCCTGCCATTTATAGCCTTACTGCATTTTCTGTTGCCATCCACTACATAGTTGAAGCTTCAAAGATTTTCTATTTGTTCTCATTGTTACTAAAACATGATTCATTCTTTTATTTTCCTGGGGTTACAACTTACAAATCAGTTTTAAAGGCTTTGATTACATGTGATGCTAGTTCTATAATGGGGCATCTGAATGCTCGTTTGTGTGTTCCTACAGATCTTATTATAGTGCATGAGTTACGCTCATCTTCATTGACTGAATACCAACCATTTGTGGTTTTGTTGTACAGAATTTCAAAAGTGAAGCTGAATGAGTATTCTGAGCAGATTGAAGCCCTTGCTGCCAAATTAGCTGCTCAGTCGGTGCGTGCTTTATTTACTACTTTGGACAATATACACAATAGCAGTCATGGTTCTATTTAAATTACTATTGATATAGTATCTTAATTCCTATTGATATAGTATCTTGCTTTCCCACTAGGAAAAGTTTTGAGTGCATTCGAGATTTTTTTTCTTCTTCTAAAATAATCATGAGAATGGCTCTCCAATCACTTCAAGCCACACTTAAAATGATCCTTTTACAGGTTTCGGATGCAAAAAGTGTAACGTGTGACATGGTTTCTATTTTTTATGTCATTTCAAACTTACTAGTTAACATTGAACTACCGGTGGTTGATGCATACATTAAACATCTGGATTGAGTGTAACATGTCTGAGATTTTAAATGCTTGCTCCGCTATCTAGGATTTAACGAGGACTTAAAATTTTCATGTGGATTCTCATCAACATCATCATGAGGATTTCTCCTGTGGCTGTCATTTTGGTGGAAGAAGGAATCTTGATATTTATTTATCAATAACCTCCAAGACCATATGTCCGTGTCAGACTCACATGCAATTATTTGTGATGTAGGGTTGGTCGAAAGATGGAAATGTGACTAATGATTCCAAGTGCTGATTGATTCCTGGTTCAGTAATTGTTGAATCTGCACCTGCATCTGTTGTTGTTTGGGCAAAGATCAATCTTGTTACTTTTTCCCATTTTCCCCCAACCTTGGTGTTTTTACCCTTTCTTTCCTTCTTTTTAGAGGGAGGAGGAGAGAGGAAAAAGGAGTAGAAGAAGAGACATGCGCGTGCGGGTGGTTTTTGTTTTTTTTGGTTGGTGTGGGGGGGGGGGGGGGGTGTGCGGTAATCTATGTAGTTGCTGATATTAGGGTATATTGTATGCTCTGATGCCCATATGTACGGCATGGATACAGTAAGGGCACGGATTTAACACACAAGAAGTAGAATATCGGATATGATATGACACGATACATTGGCCATTTTGAAGTATGCGTACATCATAGACTGTATGGGGATGGTAAGGAGTTCGTTGATGGCATTGATGATTCTGAAGTGAGGATTATACTCCTTCAGCTTTTTAAAGAGAATATTTGTGTAAGTTCATGTTGGGCTAACTATTAGTGATGAGGACAACGTCTCACAGTGATTGGATAATTATGGTTCAGTTTATGTACTAATGATGGGACCGCAAGAAGTCTGCATGGAAAAGCATATGGTGAAGGTTGGCAAATGGATGGTGTTCCTTTTGGTAAAAATGAATTAAAAAAAAAGGGCAGCCCAGTGCACGAGGCTCCCGCATAGCAGGGTCTGGGGGAGGGCAAGATGTAAAAATAAATATGATATGAAATTTTTTGTTTAAGGATTTTTTTTTTGTGAAGCCGTTGTCAACATGAAGTGGAATAAAAAGTGGCATTAATCTCTATAGCTTGATAGATTATGGTTTTCTCATGGAGCTGAAAGTTGTTGTGTAACATTGACCTTTCGTTAGTGACTCTGGGAGTAGGAAATTGGTTGTTTGGATGTGCAAGGGATGTTTATATATATAGTTTTTGTGTTGGCTTTTTTGTCCAGAGGGTGGTCTTTTTGGTGGTTGCTCTTTGTTGCAGTTTTGTTTTATTAAAATAAAATTATTTTACAGTTAAAAAAAGAAAAAGCAAAAAGAAAAAAAAAGCAGAGTTATCTAAATTGAGTGGCGTAGGGATTATGAATGGGAGGCTACTTATTCCTTATCAGTGGATCATGTAGTTGAGAGTCTTGAGACTATTAACATAGTGTTAAAAAAGGAATTAACATAATCGAATCATATGGCTTAATATCGCACGTCTTTGTTGGTTCTGTACTGAATTTAATGAGAGAATTCAACATGTGTGATGCTCTTTGATTATGTTATTTATTGCAGCTCAGATTAATTGTGGCATTGGGTTTTTCATTCGCGCCTGCTGCAAAGAGACCATTCCCCTGTAAATCACTTATGGATTGCACCCATCTGAATAATCTGATGAGCGTGAAGATTTTCTGACCCAATGATGAAAATGTTTTTTTAATTATTTTAACATTTTTTAATGTCCTTTTATCTCATTATGATTGTTGCCTACCAAGAATGTTTTCCCACTGTGCTTAAATTGTCAGAAGTACCCATGTCACCCACCTGATGAACTGCTTTGACTGTCGACCATTGTGCAGTTTGGTCAATTTGAGTGGGGTGCTTCTGATAAGATAACATAAACAGGCACCATGCAATGTTTAGTTTGTATGATGTTACATTTTTATTTATTTATTTATTTTCAACCAAGATATCTTCAAGATAAATATAGTGAAAAAATATTTCTAGTTTTAATGACATCATCTCACTATCATCATTGATGCCCCACCCCTTTCTAATAAGAAAACTCATTCTATCTGTTACTGGATTGGTCTGGTCTTTGTTTGTATGATTGGCAGTCTTCTATCCAAGTGTCCTTGGAGGCTGCTAATGAACCCGAAGTTGAGCAATGCCTTTCTATAACAGAGGAAATTGGCGCTCATTTATCTCCTTCTCGAGGTCTACGGCGGAGATCTGTGTAAGTGATGCTCCTCTTTCTTATACTTTTTTTTTATATCATGTATCACTATCCAGTTTCTCTTTTATCTTTCTACTGGTTATCAATGTTTTGGCTTGGCTTTTCATCTATGCAGTCCTCATAAAGTTGAAGACAGAACACTTGAGATTGCAGAAAATGATGGTTCTGCATCCATTAAACTGGATGCCGCAACACAATCACACATTGAAAAGCATAGGTAGCTTCCCACAAAATTATATTTTATTAATCATGACTTTGATTACTGAGTTTTAGTGGTGAATATGCGGACCTTTCTTGTTTACTGGTATGGGACACTTCAACGCCATTATATACAGGCAATAGAGTTTGTTGTACTGTTAAACCATCTCTAGCGTGGTGCCTACTTCTTCCTATTCTAGATTATTGGATTAACACTATCCTTTTTTTTATTATTTTGGGCCCAACTGTTGCTGATCTTATGATGTTTACTTGGAATTGAAGTTTTCCAGCTTACTTTATTAAAGATAAACTTATTTGTGGAAAATGGTTGACTTAAAAAAGAAAACTTTACCATTCTAAAAATAATAATAATAACTTTACTAAGGATAATGTTATTAGGTTTGCATCTTGTGAGGAACTTTATTCACATGTTTTTTTTCCCTTCTCCTCTGTGCACAAAATTTTCTAGTCATTTTCAGATCTATTTAAGTCCCTTACAGTGTGAAAGGAATTTCATTTTCATTTTCTTTTTTTAGTTGGCATTGGTTTCATAATTTCTTATTCTTGTATTTGACAGAAAATTGCAAGAGGATTTGACAGATGAAATGGTTGTGCTAGCGCAACAACTTAAGGAGAGTAGTCTCGTAATGAACAAATCTTTGCAAGACACTGAGAAGGTAAGAGCCACCAATCAGTTTTTAAGTCATGCTTTCTTTCATGAATTTGTTATCAGCTTATGTTTCTATAAAGCAACTTGACATATGGTGCATGTGGATATGGTTTATGTGTGGGGTATTTATGTAATTATGATGTATAGGGGTATTTTTGTAATTGTACCTGTTATTGAGATGGGAGCTTCTAAACATATACCGGATTTTTCTCTCCTTACACAGGTTAAAAAATAAAAAATAAAAATTCAAAACTTCCCAAAATGCCCTTCTCTCTATACACACATTCTCCCCGTTCTCCGGCCGGCGATGAGCTGATCGCCGGCCGGCGGCTCTCTCCCTCTCCCTATTCTCTCTCTCTCTCTTTCCTCCCTCCCCCTTTCCGCCGTCTCCCTGCACCAGGGAGACTAGGTCGGTCTCCCTGCAGTAGAGAGACCGATCTGGTCTCCCTGCTGCAGGGAGACCCCGATCTCCCTGCTGTGGGGATACTGGGCAGGGAGATGATCCGGTCTTCCCGCTGGCCTCCCTACTGCGCGGAGATCTCAGTAGGGAGCTGGTGGGGAAGGGGGAGAAAGGGGGAAAGGAGGGAAGGAGGGAGAGGAAAAAAGAGAGAGAATAAAGGGAGGGAGAGGAAGAGGAAGAGGAGGAAGAGGAAAAGAAAGAGGGAGGGGAGGGAGAGGAAGAGCCCCAGCGGAGCTCTTTGTCACCGGTCGGGGAGGTCGGCTGCGGCGATGGGAAGGGGAAGGGAGGAAAGAGGGAGGGAGAGAATAGAGGGAGGAGGAGGGGGAAGAGGAGGAAGAGGAAGAGGAAGGAGGAGGAGGAGAAAGAGGAAGAGGGAGAGAGAGGGAGGGAGAGCCCTCCGCTGGCTGGAGCTCGTTTTCGGCTGGAGGAGAGGAAGGGAGTAAAATGTGTATGGTGAGAATAGGTGAGGGTAATTTGGGAAGTTTTGATTTTTTTTTTTCTTTTTGGCTGGTTTAAGGAGAGAAGAAAGAGGAGTACAAATAGCAGGACTCTATTAAGATAGATTGGCTTTGGGCGATTGAGTCATTATGACTCATTTAATCTTCCCATATATAGACCTCACTCTACTTTTATAGTCCGACTGGGAGAAGTCTGGGCAACCTTTTCCTTTGTAGTTAAATTTTTGTTTTTCCTTTTCGAGTCTTATAGTACAATGCTTAAAGCTGCCATCAAATAGATGGGATAAGGCTAAGGATACGATGTTTATGATGGTGAAAGAACAAACCAACTGTGACTTGTTTTGCTCAGGTTATCCAAGAGCATGAACCCTCATTTCTGCATAAATCAAGTTATTTCCACACAGTTCACGGAGATCCATTAGGACCCTATGTTTTAAACTGAGCATGAACAGTCATAGGCAAACCAAGTTACTTGACACATAGTTTATGAAGATCCAAAGGACCCTAAGTTTTCAACTCTGTTGAAAGCAAAAAAAATCATAAGTTGAAGTATAGGAGACAACACTAGCATTTAGATGGTTCATTGGACCAAAAAAAAAAAAAAAACTGGATATTCAGAAACTGCTGAAGTACAGTCCTAAGCGGGTCTAAACTGGAGACAGACCTAACCTTTGGCAATTTTGCACAAAAGTGGCTGCTTGCATGCACCACAAAAAAACTGGATATTCAACTGGAGTGAAAATTCATGCCACTTTGCAAGGCAAACACCCACCCCGCTCCACATGGAGGCGCACCTTCTATTGCAATCCTCATCTCATCCTATCTCTTTGCTGAATGTGCATCAAGAATAAGCCCTTTTAAATTCTTGTGCATTGAATCCTGAATTATTTTTCACTGGGAGTGAATAACCTCGTGATTACTGTTCTACAGATACTCGATTCTACTGAGAGGGCAGTGGAACATAGCCTTGCAAGCACTGGTCATGCCAATGAACGAGCCAGGGAGATATATTCGGAGAGTTCCAAGACCACATGTCTCACAATGCTTTTAGTCTTTATCGTGACTAGTGTCTTTATCATGATTGTTCTTCTCATTCGCATTACCTGACCTGCCACTCTATCCATGCAAGTACACTCTTTTTTCATCCCCTTTTCACTTAACTAAAAATACAGCGGCTCTGGAATCTTTGCCCATCTCCCACCCCCTTGATATAGTAGGTTGTACATGTAAGGTCGGTAGAGCTTATGACATTTTGCTGCGATGGAAATCATTTCCCTGTTAAGTTGTGGTCCCATTTACCAGGTCTTTCATAGCCTCTGATGATGCAGCTCCCATTATTCTGTGCCATTGATGCTACAATTCCCCCTACTCCCATAGTCGAGTTGTTGAAAACAGTTTCCATCCATTAAAAGCTGAACAGTGTTGGACCTCTGTTTCTGAGTTACCCCATAGCTGAACAAAAGAGAGTTATAGAATCTTTTGGCTGAGCTGTATAAAGGCGAGCCAATTCTAGGTGGCGGTGCCAACAGTAGAATTTGTTCGATTCTTAATTTGATATATGGCTAAGTGAAGATCCGAGCCATTTAATCTTTGCTCGTTGAATCTCATACGTAGTACTCCATTTGGAGGCTTCTGGTCACATGTTCCAATTGGAGATCTTTCCTATTGGATTAGTGCATTAAATCACCGAACCATGATTTTTCCCTGTTGGCCAATGGGATGGTGATCATAGACTAGATTGGGCTATGGATGGCACCGAGCACCCTCTAACATTAGCCAACTTTCAATGGCTTCTGCAAGTTAATCAAGAACCCTGTCACTGCAACGATCAAGGGTTATTCCTGATGTACTGTCATTTGCTCTTACTTTCATTTGCACTTACGTCAGAATAGTGAGTAGGGGACCTCTACAAGCACAATAATCTATTCACATGTACAGATTAGCCGAGAGTGCTGTAGTTCCTCTAACTCAACAAAGTCTTTGGCCATGTAGACGCGGTCCAACGGGGTACAATTTATAACCCATATAAGATTATATTCACAATCACATGACAGACTGATGTTCTGTTGTTTTAAAATTACTGGAGACAATAGTACCGCAGCCCTTTTCATCTTTCATGAGGCATTCAGGTGGGACCTTCAAGCTGGGTCCTACATATTGACAGTACAAGTACCAAACATGATTAGTGCAAATATTATCAGATGAAGAACTAACTTAGATCCACTTATCAAGTTGTAACAGAAAATAGTTGTAACAGAAAACAGTTGTAACAGTAAATAGTTGTGGCAAGAGTCTATATATACAAATCCTCTGTACTTGTAGAAGAAGTGATCAATCAATGAAAGAATCAATTCTGTTTCTGTAGTCTTCTTCTTTCTCTCTGTTCTTTCGTTCTCTCCTTACCAAGCTCAGTTTCTCAAGGTTTTCGTGGTATCAGCTCGTAAGGACGAAGGACTCTCAATTAATTGTCTGAAGCCTAAAGATCTATCTAGTTTTTTGACCATTGCTATTCAGTCCAGGCCTGCAAAACAGTGTTTAGAGCAAGTATTTCCATTTTTTTTGTGGGCTCTTGATTAAATTGCAGAATCACGTGTCAAACAATTTTGATCAGAAAGTATTTGAGAGAGAGTGAGAGAGCCCATTGAATCATGTGCCCACCCTTGAAAATCTTTACACAGGTGTCAACAAGGCTCACGGCAAAATGTTCATATCTTCTCTGGAGTGTTTTTACTCAAAAAACTAGAAAATAAATAACCTTAGCCTGAGAACAAGGTTTAGACGATAATGGTTGGTGGAAAATTCTACGAGCACAATGTCTATCAAATGTCCTGTGTGCATTAAAATTTATTTGATAGGTCCACTTGTTTAACAAAGTCAACTTCTAAAGGAGTTCTTAAGTGAAGTTACAAGTGCTACGCCCAAATGAGCCCAATGCTCAAATTTGACTGAAACTAGAGTGATTAAACTGCGGCACTGATATGCCTAGGTTTGGAAATGGATGCATGTAGGCATGGACAATGAGATTGGAGTGCAACTCGTAACACTGTTAAAAATCAATGATAAGAAAATGGTTACGAATTGTCCCAACTTTTTCTAATGAACATTTCTAAATTAATAAAACACCATTATTTATATTTAGTTTTAACTTCTTTATGTTGATAAATAAGAAACTTATGAAATTTATATAAAATAATAAATTAGTATAGTAGGATATTCTAATTTTATATAGATATTGAAACTGTAACTAGCACTAATACAGTGTACTATTGATCAAACATAGACACATTGGATGTGTATAGTATGATGTGATGGATTGGGATGTAGAAGACTCTGATGCAGGCCCGGTTCTTTTGCTAGAATTCCTAGAATTCGTGTTTGAAAAATTTGGATATTTCAAGACAATGTGAAATCCCTAAATGCTCACTTGTACTTGAGCATTCGGGAATTCCAATAAAAGGCGAAGGAGGTTGAATTCCGAAATTTTGAAAGGTTAATTGTGCACTTTCAAATAGCAAGAATTATGAAATTCCTACAAATAAACATGGCATTTGAAAATTTTAGAAAATAAGCTATTACATCATGTCTCACAAACCCTAACACATGAAATTCTTAGCAAAAACTCTTGTAAAATAATAAGCCGTTAGTGTCATCAGTGGTTTGGAAGACTGCATAGATCTCCTCTATAAACTTAAATGTGATGTACCATCTATGGCTTTTATATTTCTTTTATGAGGTATTGCCGCAGAGTTATTTTTGGACATGATATTCACCTTTGAAAAGTTCAAGTATTTTTCATAGAGTTGTTCACGCGATATCGAGGGGCTATGTGATATTGAATGTGCGATATTCTAAGGCTATGCGATATCACACATATCACCTTGTAAGATATCCTAAGACCCTGTGATATCCTACCACTGCTGTACAAACTGCTCTATGAAAAATACTAAAATCTAGATTGTTTTGGGGCAAACATCAAGTTTAAAGCCAATTTTACGGTCAATATCCGTTCTTTTTTATATATAATCCTACGAAGTCATGCTCCCAACTGACTTCTTCGCCAAGTCCCAAATCCTTTTTGGGGTTTCCTATTTGGGGATAAGATCAAATTTCATAACTCTAAATTAGCATGGATCCCTACCTTATCTTTATCATATGTCAAGTCTTAATGCAAGTGGGAGTTCTAGTCTCTCTTGTCAACTGACATCTACTTGATCTAATGTGGAACCCATGGCATGTGGTCGAAGAATTTCCTATATGATGGATATTATAGGATACACATGTTAGTACATATATTTGAGTGTTTAGGCTACATAATGTGGACTCCACATTATATATGCATTGACCTATAATAATAAGTCTTAACCGGGATATGCCTCGAAAAAAAAAATGGAGTTCTCTCTCAAGACTTCCAAACAACGGTCACAAAATATTCTATAGAAACTCACGAGAGTCTTATAAGAATACTCTTATAGTGAAATTTAAATTGTTAAGGACAAATTACCTTTTTTTAATAACAAATAACAAACCCCCCCCCCTCCCCCAAACGCGATTATTGGTAAAATTTGAGATAGACAACACTATCTATTAACATTGTGTATCGGATAAGGCTTCAAAACACTTTCGAAGTAGGGACCTCTAACACTTGAGCAATTCACGTGTGGATAATAATAATTTATATATCTATTTAGGAATTTAAGAGTATGCGCGGCTCACTTCACCACTTGTAAAATATGAGAAAATTGTGGGCAACTTGAAGGCGCGGCTCACTTCACAACTTGTAAAATATGAGAAAGAAATATAATACACACTGTAGCGTTGGCTGCCAGATGCGTGCACGGTGTAACTCTATGCCGGCTGTCTCCGAACTGGGAAACGTGGACAAATCCAAGCGCTTATGGGTCCCATCTACCAATGATGCTGTGGAGGTTCAAGACAAAAGATTCCTGGAATTTGACCATCCCAGCTGTCTCCATTGTGAACTATTACTGTTCTTCGGTGGCAGCCAGGTTACGTGTTCAGTGTTGACAAAACGAAATAATCAATTGCCTATTATTTTCGGAAATGACCTACATAATAAACATTAGAGAAGTGGCATGAGTTTGCTTGAATCTTGTTTTATTAGTGAGGCCTGGACTCAACAGATATCAAGAGCTGCTTGTTTGCAAGAATTCTTGTTAATCAAAAATTTGAAATTCTCCACGTGATGTCCTGCGAGCAAAATACAAAATTCTCAAATAACAGTAGGATAAAAGTGACTTTTTAATTAGGTTTTAGAATTCTAGCATCCAAATGTGTAATTCCAAATGGATAGAAGACATTATATGATATTCTATGCATAAAAAATTTCTCTCTCTCTGGGCTCCTTACTCTTAGTGGTATGTCACTTCTTTTTGTATGTGCGGACTTCCTTTCCGCTTTTATGGGTTTTCTTTTCACGTGTGTAGGTTTTTTTTTTCTACTTTAGTGGGCTTTTTCCCCTTGTATACAGGCTCTCCATTTGGTCTTAACTCCCTTGGCTAGGTTAAAAAAAAAAAAACTTCTCTGGCTACTCTTATTTTTTTTTATTAGATGTGCTCCTTCTCTATCTCAGAAATTCTTAACAGCAATGAAAGTGCCTATGTTCAGGAAGTCTGCATTTTTTGTTTTACCGGTGAGTATTTATAACATCAGCATAGTGACATTTGGAGAATAATAAAGTCCCTCCACAGCAGTTCTTAAATTTCTCGCAAACAAACAAGCTGTTGAGATGATGATTTTTTTATTGTTGACTGGCAAAGTGGTCCAATTACTACTTGGGCCATTGGCACTCGACAACTCTGGATGCTTAGAGGATTGGGTCGCTAGTCGTCAGGGCTCACATATTGAAAGTTCAAACCGCTAAATATAAACACCTTTCCCTTAAATGGTTTATGACAAAATTCACTTCAATAGGAATTAGCCCCATTGTCAAGATGATCTATACAGAACTTAATTATCAAAAATTTAAAGTACTTTACTAGCAATATTAATCAATAAATCTCATGGTGGACTAAAGCTCTTTATGGAGTGAATTCAGCCAATGCAATATGAAGGTGGCATTATATTTTGAACAGTCTAAAATTTTATTGAAGGCACGTTTTCGTAAAGTTACAAAGGAGAAACTGCGTGTTTTCCTATTTGCAGAAATCTACTTTTGACTAAGGGTGTACACGGTTTGGATTGGATCGGATTTAGCCAAATCTGTCACCAAACTGTTATCTACGGAGTGACAGCTCTGTAATCCATCATCGATCCGTTACCCATTAAATCCGATCCGAACCAAACCGTGAATCAACGGTTCGGATTGGTTTAAACCGTTTAATCCATCAATAGTTTTTCTCACTATTTCACACACTTTATCCATTGTAATAAGGAAATTATAATAGAGATTATTGTCTTTTAATGTTTTTTTATATAAATGTATATATATTTTATTTCAATGGTACGAATCGGTTTAAATTCTCGGATTAAAGGTAAAATCCGTCACAAAACCATTATTAACGGATTAGGACTTTTTCAATCCGTTACAAATCTATTAACCATTAGATTAGTTAAAAAACCCTAGATCGGATCGGATTAGATTTTTTGTACACTCCTCCTTTTGATGAAAGAAGGTTGGACTTTAAAATCCTTGTGAGCAAAAAAAATAAGCTAGCGTTACTTTTCATATCCTTTTTTTGACCAAAATGGATGCACAAAACATTAAAAAGTGTACAAAAGAAATTAGGATCTTATCCGTACAGTGGTCTTTAGACTTGACATTTGCGCATGAACTGTTGAAGTTTAAGTATTTTCCATACAATTATTGATGTGATATCCTATGATCATGCAATATCAAGCGCATCAGACTAGGCAAATCCTAGAGCAAATATCATATGTAAGGGTAGTTGTACAAACAATATCCCAAAGAAAATCGTTTAGTCGCATCCACCAACCCAGCCTGGCCCGACCAGACCCGACCCATTTAAAATACAAGTTGGGTTAGGGTTAGGGTTTACCAATCCGTATAAAAATGAGTCGGGTTAGGGTCGACCCAACGAATCCATTTGACCCTTTTAGATTTTACTATAATTTACCATGATTTTTCAAATATCATATGTAAGGGTAGCTGTACAAACAATATCCCAAAGAAAATCATTTAGTTGCATCCACCAACCCAGCCTGGCCCGACCAGACCCGACCCATTTAAAATACGAGTTGGGTTAGGGTTAGGGTTTACCAATCCGTATAAAAATGAGTCGGGTTAGGGTTGACCCAACTAATCCGTTTGACCCTTTTAGATTTTACTATAATTTATCATGATTTTTCAATTTTTCATGTGACTTTTCTTATTTATGTGGGTCATAAACTATATATCTTTAATCTTATATAGAGAAGTTATGCAAAATTATGATACTTAGAATATAAAACTTATTTTTTTTTGTTTAATAATATGATATTTTTGTAGTTGAAATATTGACGTATATTTTATTATTATTTTTGGCATAGAAATTTACCTTTAAAATATGGATATGAATGGAATACAATAGAGTTGATAAGTATTATACTCATGCTAAAATATGGAATTATAAAATTAAATAAAAATTGAAAAGGGATTATCTTAAGAAATGGGCTAGAAAATATTTATAGTTTTGTCCAACCCAATGAATATGCCAATACTCAAAACCTTACAGAATAGATCCCATTAAGACGCTCACAAGTTTCTTGTGTATCAGATCGACCTTCATTGGAGTGAGAGACCAACATTGTCTATCACTGCATACTTTTGGAAATCACAAATAGGCAACTCCTTTTGTTTGTTTGTTTGCTTTTTATTATATATATATATATATATATATATGAATAACAACATCTATCAATCTAAAAGGCTTGGCCAATCATCTTGATTGTTGATTGTCACCCACCCTGGAGTAGGTGGAGTGCATGAGGTGTGGATTTGCTCCTTACATCTTATGTTTGAAACTTGTCTAAAATTTGTTCAGTGTGCATTTGTATCGGTTTAGGGGGTGCCACTCAAGCAAATAGTTTTGTCAGTAAAAGACCTTTGGGTGACCCACATTATTAAAAAAAAAATCATCTTTATTGTCATTAAATGGGCAATTTCATACATCTGACTATGCTAGATTGACTTAAAGGCAATAAAGTGGAAAGATTATTAGATTTTTGTTAATTAAGTTGAATTGATGCCCTAGGGTTAATATGACTATGGTTAGATCTTAAGAAACTTTTATCCTCTAAAGTATTATGCAAGTCAAATTTTATCAATTAGTCAAAAATTGGTCCCTGAAGGCAAGAGAACATGGGTGACTCAGATTTTAGTCTTATAGGGGCTATTATTTTAAACAATAAGAAGAAGAGGGTGGTTATTTGTATAAACAAAATATAGATGGTTATAAATATATCAATATTCAATCCCTCCATCTGCATATCTGGCCCATTTATCAACTTGGATCCCTCTCTTGGGCCTATCAACCTTTCATTTGACATTAAAAAAAAAGACAGATTAATACTTCCTTTATCCTCTCTCAGCTGTACAAAACTAAATCGATAAACCTATTTTACTCGTAACTTTTTAATTATAATTTAGAATAAACGAATAGCCCAGTGGTTTGGTGTATTGTTCTCACCCAACTGTCCAAAGTTTAGTTCTTCTTTCCTGATGTGTAGGCAGCGCTCTCACTTGCTTGTGCAGGTAGTCTTCTTAGTAGGATGTGCAAAGGTTCACACCGTGTCAGTTGAATCTCTCAAAGGTCCCACCGCCTGGATGGGAACAAAAAATAGAGAAAGAAAATTTCAATTAAAATTAGTTAGGACAATTAAGAACACAACTTTGGCTTAATTAGAGGTAATTCCAATGCACCAAATATGATATAAAGATGCTAAGATTTCCCTAAACTGCGTTTGTTGACCTGACGACCCAAAATCAGGCTATATTTCATGGCCCATGCCTCTTCCAAGAGGTGAGATGCCCGGCACAACATAACCCCATGTGGGGTTGGGCCTCCCAACATTTTCTGAGACAATGCTGATGTAAGGGGTTCTGCATAAACTAAATGCACATACCCCTAGACCAATTTTCTTTTCTTCTCTCACAGAAAGAAAAGAAGACCAACTGAGAGTTAATAAACTATAATCAGTTAAACTCTCCAATCATGATATTCATTTTGTAGTCTTGTTTCAAAGTCCAAAGTACTTTACTCCCATATAAGAGTGAGTCGTGATCCAAAGCCAAATACCATGTACATGCACCCTTTTTCCGTTTTAGACTCGGTTCGTTCTAACCTCCATGTGACATCACTGGGATTATTATTCGTGTTTCTTAACAGCTACAAGGACGAGGAGAGACAGAGAGCTTCCAGTTGCATACAAGGAACGGAATCACGGAAACGCGTAACATCATAAATGGATTAGTATATTAATCTTCTTCTTAAAATATGAACTGCTGTCTGGGTAGACATGGGGGAATGAATGGGGGACACAATGCCTTAAGCTTCTGTTAGTTTTATCTATCATCTTCAATTCATCATTCATCAGTCAATAACACGTTCTTTCTTTGAGGACCACACCGCCCGTTCATGGTTGGCCTATTATTTTAGGGTTTTTTCTTCTTTCTTTCTTTCTTTTATTTTAATTGAAACAGCCAGCTTGACATGGATGATGCTTTTCTTATCTGAGATAATTTTGTCTAGAGATTAAAGGGGCACTTTATATATATATATATATATTAAAAAAGGCATTAAGGAATGACCGATGTTCAAATTATGGGAAAAGGGGAGTTCGAAAGTTATATGAAAACATATCATTTAAGGGTCAGCTGGTTAGGGACATTTATAGTGTGAGAGCATGAATTGAGTACCCTAAAAAAAAAAAATAATTGAAGGGCATCAAGTTCTTTTCAATCCTCACAAAATCTATGTAGTTTTTGGTCAATATTGTTCTCCTATGGAAATTTCCTCATGCAGATGTACCAATCCAAATGCTGAATGAAGTGGGATTGTATGGGACATGCAGGTGTCTCTGTGAGAGAAAATCCTCCCTCAGTTTATCCTCTCTCTCACTAGTATGTACTTAATAAGAGATTCAAACTCAAATACTAACACAAGAGATTCAAACTCACACACCCACGCACATGAGTTTAGCAACAATAAGGGACACATAGGGCCTATTTCTTCCCTAGAATTTCTACCAAGAATTTGTTATGTTGAAGTTTTTTGGACATAATGTGACATCTTATCCCTTAACACTTACAAATGCCATATTTATTCACAATCATTTTAAAATTTTAGCTACTTTGAAAGGTCTTAAATGACTTTTGGAATTCAAGAATTTCAACCTCTTAGCGTTTTGGTGGAATTCCTAAATGTTCAAATACAATGGAGCATTCAGGAATTACATGATGCTAGACAATAATTTTATAAATTTTAATAAAGAAATAGGCCCATAGTTTTGTTCTTTGTGCACAATCATTTTGGGATAATTGTCAAATGGGACAGTGCCACTTCATAGAGGATATTGAGAGTGAAGGGAAACAACTAGTAACAAGTTGGCCCTAAATTGATGACTGAAACAAAAAATGAAGATCAACCGAAAATTGGGATCTAACTCTAAAATTTGTCGGACCCCTATCTAGGTACAAGGGTTCCACCTAGATTGTATCTTAAATATATGAGGTAAGACAGTGATATTGAAATATATGATGGAGCTGCCTGATAAATTTGATTTGGGTCATTATGCATGTGGCGACATGTGTGATGGAGATTAACTACGCATATTTCTTTACTTATCAAAACCATAAACCGTGTTGACCAAGGTGCAATGGAAGTAATAAACAATGAGTTTAGGTTGGAAGCTTTGTTTTATAAAAGTCGTCTTCATCAATCACTTAAAGTTCAAACCACGCCCACGATTCAGTTAATTGTCTTTCCTCTTACCTAAGCTTTATGAAATGAGATTGAAAGCATGTTCCCAAAGAAAGTCAAATGGGTATAGGCAAGCACAAGATATAGCCTCCAGGGAAGTCAATGAGGGAAGGATATAGTCGGCAGGAGTTGCCTAACTACTTCTAGCAAAAGCTTACATTTTGTTTATAGTTAGCACCAACAATGTCTACGCCTTCTTCTTCCTGAGTAGGTAAGTAAACTAGGGCTTGAACTAATATTCATCTGGACTTTACAATGAAAATGGTTAAATATAGGACATGACATGGCATTCAGTTGAAGCTATAATAAAGAGGGTTTAAGAGAGTCCATAGTAATGTTGTTGGTCGTTCAATAGTATTCAATTTTTTTCAACTGGTTGCTAATTTCAGACAAACTAACCACTTCCATTATTTTGATTAGACTACTAGCTAGACTTGATGGGGCTAGTTTATGTATAATTAGTCTATTAAACCCTTTCTTTTAGGGTGGGGCTAACATTTCTTTTGTCATGCTAGCGGGATTGCATCATAACTTCTTTATCATTGCCTTCTTATTCTATAAGGGTAAACTATGAGAAGTTGATCAATGCCTCAATACTCACCCCTTCGAATTGAAAATTACCTTAATCCACCAATCAACCAATTTATGTCTAGTACAGGAATTGACATACACGTCAGGAGAGGGTTCTACTTGAGGAGTCCATTACAAAATTGGTTGGATAAATATGATGCAATTAATTTTTCACCCAATCAAAATTCATAGCAAGCCCTTTCCATCCCTCCTACCCTAATGATTCAAAAGAAGTGGGTCCACACAGAAAGAGAAGAAACATACATCAACCCAGTGATGCTAGTAGGTCCCAGCAATTATATAGAGGAACCTAACCTAATTTGTCATAGTATTCTAGACTTATGCATATGACACCACTGTTGTGTTTGTATGTGCATAATCAACCATAATCAATAATTAATCATACAAGAAGAGAAGAGATTTATATGGCTCAGCAAAGATGCCTACATCCACGGAAAATCAATTTCCACTAGGTTCTCCTCCAATCTATAAATCCACAGCTTTGGAATCTCAGCATATATCTAGAGTAACAAATTACATCGTATATATAATCATCACTTCCTTATCCCCCAAGAACTCTATTTTAAGAAAAAGGAAAATCCTAATTCTATTAAGAAATTACTATTTAACAAACAGAAAATTTCTAATACAATTAGAGAAACTACCCTAGGCAATAAACCCAATTGGTTTGGACCTATTTGGTGAATAATCTCCCCCTCCATACCATGGGGAAGACGCCCTAAATCCCTTATTAGGAGTTCAGCCCTGCCAACTTTGAACATAGCTCCAATTTTTCCTTAAACACAACCTTTGTCATCATGTGGAGGAATTTTTGTTAGTGTGAACCTTTTCCAATTTCATGAAGTTCTTCTTGATCTCCTAATGAATCTAATGATACTTGACATCAATGTGCTTCATGCAATCATGAAGATTTTGTTTCTACGATATCTTGATCATCCGATGTCCGATCGGAGATCCGTTTGTGCCTAAAGACTTGTTTTGAATAGATTTACGCGTTTGTGAAAGAAGATTGGTTGTTTGATGGTCAATGAAGAGTTTGACCAAATTAGAGCATATAAAACCGTTTCTGCGATATTGGAGTCATCTGGGATCCAATTTTAAATCCGTTTCTTTCAACGTACTCGTGGTGATGAGATCTATAGCTTATTGCTGGAGTTGAGGTTAGTGTTAGTTGTTTTTTTTTTACTTAACTTAATTAAGATAGATAACAACATTGTGAATACTACCATGGTTAAACTCAACCATTCCAATTGGTTGATCTGAAAATTGAAGATGGAGAATATCCTTTATTGCAAAGACCTCTATGATCTCATTGAGGGAGATAGTGCCTGACCAAAAGATATAAAAAATGCAAAATGGAACAAGATGCATAGAAAGGTGATTGGTCACATTAGACAGTGGCTTAATAACAGCATATTTCACCACATGTCTAGTGAAACCAATGCACATATCCTTTGGAAAAAGATAGAAGTAAAGTATGATAAAAAGACCACAATGAACAAAATCTTTTTTTATTAGAAAGCTTGTAAACATGAAATTCAAAGACGGTGGTCAAATCTAAAATCACATTAATGAGTTTCAAAGTGTTGTCAATCGGTTAACCACAATGAAGATGGTCCTTGATGACCTTGTTGCTTTTGAGTTCTTTGCCGGATACATAGGAGACATTGATTGTTTCTGTAAGCAACTCTACTCCAGATAGTGCATTGTTCATAAGTTAAGTTACCAATAGTTTACAAAATGAAAAAATTAGAAGGAAAACAGTAGGGATGGATAATGCATAGGCCTTTGTTACTGAGAACAGGGGGAGGAGTAAGAGTAGAGGACCAAAGAGAGATCGTGGCAAGTCTAGAGGTGGATCACAGACGGAAAAAAAGTTTATGCAATGCTTTTTTTGTGGCAAGATGGGGTCATATTAAGAAAAATTATTTTGCCTTGAAGGAACAGAAAACCTGTAGAAATTGGTTTTTCGTGGACGTAGGCATCTTTATAAAGCCACGTAAATATCTTGTTTTTTTGTGTGGTTGATTGTTGATTTTGATTGTTTATGCACACACGTGTGCAGCAGTGGTCATATCCATAACAAACCACACTCACTGAGGTATGTCCTAAAAAATTGTTTCAAGCCAATTCAATCCAAGCCTTTCAAACTTTGGCCCCCTTGTGATGGGGTACAACCCAAAAGTGGCCCTATGTAACCATAATCAAAATCCAAAAAAGACTAATGTCATTCTCTTCTTGGCTTTGTGAGTCTTGCATTTTCTCTCGTTTATATTTAGAGCTAAAGCTATATATATTACTAGACACTTTGCATGCTAATATGACACTTTAGACAACCTCTAACTCATAGTTCACTTTTATAACTAAGCATATCCATTAATTTTATTAATTTTTATTAGTTGTTTGATGGCCACTGATTAACAGCTAGGATAGCGCACCATCTGTGGTAGGTCCCAAAAATCGAACTGCATGGATTGACATAAAAAGGAAAAAACCCCACTTAGAATTGCCTGAGCACGTACTATCCTTGACATTCCAACACAGTTGGGATATAACTTCTGGAAGGCAAGCTTGCAAACAAACACATTCACCTGAATTACGATGCTTTTTTTATTTCCTTCCTTTGAAGCATTGACCTCCAACATTTCCTAATTTAATAACACCGCCCAAAAGCAGCCCCACAAGTATTCTTTAATTCATTTAGGGTTGACATCTGAGATGGTTTCGTGCTATATAAACCAACACCCATCGACCAAGAGAAAACACCACAGCCTGTCATCTCTATACCTCTCGCTCTTTGCTAGAGCTACTACCACTACTACCATCACTGCCACTTCCCTGTTTCCTATCCCTTTCCTTCTCCAATGGCGGTTCCGGTCATCGACATGTCAAAGCTCGACGGTGAGGAAAGAACCCAAACCATGGCTAAGATCGCAAATGGATGCGAGGAGTGGGGGTTCTTTCAGGTAAACAGATGATCAGTCATTGATGTTTCATTTACGTGATGACCATCTCATCCTTTTCTTTTGCTGGCAATTTGTGTTGGTCTACTTTGGACTCTCTCTCTCTCTCTCTCTCTCTCTCTCTCTCTCTCTCTCTCTCTCTCTCTCTCTCTCTCTCTCTCCTACTTTTCGCATCATATTGCAACCTAGTTAAATTTATTTAAATTGTTGCTTGATTGCATTTGCTCATAGTTTGGCAACTGGGTTAAACTGCACCTCCAACAATTCTTCTCATTTGTTCTGCATGGTATCATTTGAAAAGAAGAGTAACGTGTATCTGGTTGCAGTTGATAAACCATGGAATTCCTGTGGACCTTCTTGATAGAGTTAAGAAAGTTTGTTCTGAGTGCTTCAAGTTGGATAGAGAGCAGCGATTCAAGGACTCAGCTCCAGTGCAGTTGTTGAATGATTTAATGGGTGGAGAGAAGGGTGAGGCCGAAGAGCGGTTGAAGAACACAGACTGGGAGGATGTGTTTTTTCTTCAAGACACCAATGAATGGCCCTCACAGCCAGCTGAATTCAAGTAAGAACCAAAGACCCTGACCATTAACATTAAAGCTTGCACCTCCTTACATCTTCACGTTCGTTGATTTGCAATGAGAAATGTTATTTCCAAATTCCAATCCATGGTGTTAGAACACAACCACCGGAGTATTGGTTATGACACCTCATATAGCATATTGCATATATGAGTTTCTTCTGCTGTTTAATTTTCTATTTTTTTAATTTTGCTCTTAGAAGCAGATTAAATGAATTAAATATATGAATTTAATCAGTATATCGGCCGTGGTGTACAAGTTTTGGCCATGGCTGGTTAAGGGTCAGAAAGCTTCTAAAACCATGGTTTAGTCTTGTGTCATATCCTCCAGTACAAGTTATTGGTGATCCCAAAAGTGGAGGGTTGCCATCAAGACTCGAAAACACATACACAAATGTTTGAGTTCTAGTTGAAACGGAAAGAGTCTAGTACTTAAAAAATAAATAAGTTATATATCAAAGCTTAGGATAGATAGATAAATCATTTCCGATCTTTTTTTTATTAACTAAAACAATATCTTTTGAAAAATGGTCAACAGATAAAATAGATTTTTAGGATGGAAAATAGATTAACTAAAATAAAATTTCTACATAAGCTTCTTATTTAATTTATTTTAATTAGGGTGTTCAAGATGTTCATAAAATAATAAAATAGAACATAAAGGTGTTAGAAGGGTATTGGCTATGGCTTAGATCTACACGTATCTGCCAAAGGTGTGGAACTGGGCCGTCAATGGGTTGAGCCAGCTCATGAGCTAGTGAGACTCTGGTAGAATTTCTTGAGCTCCACTGATGAACTAAAGCTTGAGCTTGATTCAATCAAGCTAAAATTATGGATAAGCCCACTCTTAAGTTCAATCCCAATCTCCGCTCGTCAAGATGAATAAAATGTAAATATGAAGAGGACAAACCGATCTCAAACTAGAACTCAGCTCGTTTAACCCTTGGCACAATGCCATCCTACAAAGTATATCACCTAAGCTTGCACAATCAGATTTGATTTATGCATTCATATGATAACCGTTAAGTAGTGAGTTTGCTTCACTTTTAATGCCCAGTATTTTGAGTATACTGGTTAGCAACTTAGGATAGTATCAGAGCTAATACGTCCTACGTGAGTAAAAATGACCCCATGTTGCGTTTTGTATATAAGCGCATGTGCCCAGAGTAAACAGGTCCCATGCCATGTCTTGGGAGGGCAGGTGATTCAAGTTTGGGTGGCACCTGAGAGGGGAGTTTGGTAGTTAGTTT
This sequence comes from Sextonia rubra, assembly GCA_037013555.1. Lineage (NCBI taxonomy): Eukaryota > Viridiplantae > Streptophyta > Magnoliopsida > Laurales > Lauraceae > Sextonia > Sextonia rubra. The sequence goes on along the minus strand of JASUAD010000013.1, from coordinate 54,140,004 downwards.
GTGACCTTTAACGCCTAGGTATTTTGAGTATATTGATTAGCAACTTGAGAATAACAAACTACCTACATATATTTTTTTGTTATTTATGGGTTCATCAAACCACAATATTTCTAATGGGCTCATTTCTTTGGATGTGGCAATAGAGAAACCATGAAGGAATATAGGAGAGAGCTAAAGAAACTAGCAGAGAGTATGATGGAAATCATGGATGAGAACTTGGGTTTCGAGAAGGGATACATAAAGAAGGTTTTCTGTGGTGGCGAAAGCCTGGAACATGAGCCCTTCTTCGGCACCAAAGTGAGTCACTACCCACCGTGCCACAACCCGGACCAAGTAATCGGCCTACGAGCCCACACCGACGCTGGTGGTGTCATCCTGCTCTTCCAAGATGACCAAGTGAAGGGCCTCCAAATCCTGAAAGACGGCGAATGGATCGACGTCCAACCCATGGCCAATGCCATCGTCATTAACACTGGTGATCAGATTGAAGTTGTGAGCAACGGCCAATACAAGAGCGTGTGGCACCGCGTGTTGGTCACCCATGATGGGAACAGGAGATCCATTGCATCCTTCTACAACCCCTCGGCCAGGGCCACCGTAGCTCCTGCACCAAAACTGGTGGGCCAAACTGCTGAGGATACTCAAGCCTACCCGAAGTTTGTGTTTGGTGATTACATGACTGTTTACGCAAAGCAGAAGTTCCACCATAAGGAGCCAAGATTCAAAGCTGCTGGGGCCATGTGAAATATGATAATTTAAGCGGAAGTGTGCCTGGTCGTCTAGTTGCTTTTGTTTATATGGGTCATCCATCTGATTGTGCTAGTGTCAAAGCCCTTGCTCGCTTCCCCCAAATGTGGGGGGTGAGTGAGTCTCAGTTGCTGTTGCGATTTTCATATGAGATAGTTGTTTGTCCTTAGGTATTGACACTGCAAATAATTGTGAATGTTGCATTGTAAAGCATTAATGTTTTGATTATGGTCTTAGTGTTTTCATTCTCTTCAGTGTTTTTTTATTTTATTTTAAATTTCCTTTGATGGGAACCCTGTTAGAACTGATTCTGATTGTTGAATGATATATTGCGCCTTATCAGGCCAAAGGCATTGAAACATTTGGGAACTATTAGGAGTGGAAACGGGCCGAACTCGGGTGGGAACCATCAGAAGAGAAATGAACATCTAAATTTTCGAAATCAAAATATCTTCCAAATTCATTTTGAAAACTAAATCCACAGGGCCTGTAACGTTCCGCACCTTAATTATACTATTATTATAGATTAAGCTGTATTATAGCTAAATAAGCCGTTAGAGTCTAAGCGTGTCCGTTTTAACATTAGGATCGTGTGTGCGCAGTTTTATTGGGTTTCGAGTTTGTCTAAACTTCGTAGAGGGTAGTTAGCAATTTTAGGAAGTGTAGAGGCCTTTTTCATAGCTTTTGCGAATTGTGAGGTTTGGGCTCATGGGGTAGCTCTCCTAATTCCATTAGCCTTATCCTTTTATCTGAACCGATTTAGACCCATCTTGTCTACCAAATACCTCATTTTCTAAAATTAAGCCTTTTTATGGAAAAACACCCAAAAACCCATTAAAATAGGACAAAATTTCTCTTCCTCGAAACCATGCCAATAGTATAGTCATTGGAAAGCTAATTTTATTTCATGAACAGTGGCGCTGACAGTGACTCAATCCGACTTATGGTTCACAAGTTATGGACAAAACAAGTTTTAGCCAAGTTATTAATATGAGTGGCAGTTTTGTAATTTTACTTAAATTCCTAACCCATTTCGTCTCTCCCCTCACTCTCTCACTTCACTCCCTCACTCGTTTCACTCCCCCCATCCAGAGACGAATCTCTCTCCTCCCCATCTCTTTTCTTTCCTTCTTTTTCTATTTTCCTTCTTTTCCCCTTTTTCCCATTTCCTTCCTTCTTGCTGCCACCGCCGGGATGCACGCCTACCGCCGCCACCGGAGCTTCTCCTTCTCCTTCTATCTTCCTCCTCAAGCTGTCATCTTCCCAAGAAACCCATTTTCCAAGTTTTCCCCCAAACCAAATAACCCTAGGTAAGGTTTTCCTCCCCCATAAACTAGGTCATTAGAGTTTTAACTAAAATAGATTTTTGGCATGCTCATTAGCTTCTCTTAATCATTTTTGTAGGTTTGATTTGAGTTGGGTTTGGATTTTCTTGAGTTTGAGCTTCTTTGGGGTTTCTTTGGTGAGCAAGGCATACCCTATTTTACCCTCTTCATCTAAGGCAAGTGGATTAACATATTTCAATAATGATGTGCATGTATATTTGATTGATTCTAGCATTCTATTTGTGAATTGTACACCCTTTTGCTCATTTTGGGTTTTATGTTAAAAATGCTAGATTTAGGTGTGGTAATGTGTGTGATGGATTGGTATGTTGGAGGTGATTTAAATATGCTAAATGAAGGGGTGGGATACCCATTTTCTGCAGGTTAAGATGTGTGAGAAGAATTAAGGGCTTGAAACCCCATTTTAATGGGATTGTTCTATGGTGATGGAGGCCCGGGTGTGGGCTAATTGCGGGACTGATTGTAGGGACATTCTACATGCATATTGGAGGGTAATTTGAGGACTTATTATGAGGGTCATTGGGGAGCAAATGTACCTCTCATAGATGGTATGATTTGTGTACAATGTACAAACTAACCGAATCCGGTTGATGTTGGACCTGGGCTATGCATCCTTTTGACTTAAATGAAATTAATTACCCAACCATACATCACCTGGAGTTCGAGTAGAGTTGTTAGGTACACAAGTTGCCATCATTGACCTAGGCATGGCTTGTAAATCTTCCTTGGCCTTTTATTACATTGTTTATGACTTTTTAGCGACTGTACCCTGTATTGGTATTGTATGGACTGTGTTGAGGCTTAGCTTGGTGTTTGGGATACCGGAGGACTACTCATTGTGGGTATGGATTTATGGTTGTGGACCGGATTATGTTGTGGAGTAGTTCCTCAATATTTGTATGGTATGTTTGGATTTAGCCAGCCCTTCACATTTGACTTAGGAACCTTGTCCGCGCACCACTAAGTCGGCCTATGTGTGGGTTGTGTTGGATTGGGGTTTTCTGGACGACTGCAGATCGATATTGGTATGGTACAGATGTACCTTCTGATTCTGGACTGGGTGTGATGCACCCTATGGCGGCTTGACCAACCGTTCTGGACGGGGCCTTGTGTTCTATGACTCTGGACTGGGTGTGATGCACCCTATGGCGGACTGATCCACCGTTCTGAACAGGATGCCTAGCATCCGAAGACGATTTGGGCCACCGTATTTTGGGCCGGGTTTTACTCGGATATTGGCTTATGTGGTTGTGCGTAATTGTGTAGCTATGGATTAGGATTCCGTTCTTTCTTATGCCTTTATTGTTCATCACTCTTATGATCATATATGTCTTTATTCCATTTTGACATTGTATATTATTGTGGTTTATGTTTATTCACTTGCCATCTACTGTTGTAGACTGATGTTGTAGTATTTGATGCATAGGTACCGAGTCCTACCACCCCGAGGCGACGGAGGAGGGTGAAGCGCTACAAGCGCTTGAGCCAGGTGCTGAGTCCGAGTGGGGTGCAAATGATGGATATGGATCCATCTAGACCTGCACGCGAGTGACTAACATATTTTGAGATCTTAATGCTTTTCATTATTATTCTTTTGGCAGCCTAAGTTTTTGGTGGGCTTGCATTTAACATATTTGGTATAAACTTTTAAACTTTGAACTCAAACTCTAAACTTTACACCCCTTTTTATGTGCAATACTCTGATTATTTTGATAATGCCAACTGCTAGATATTGCTTCCGCAGATATTTGTGTTGTCATGAAATGTTATACTCACCGCGGACTAAAGATCCTGTGGTAAATTGATTAGGAGCCATGTGTCATGATGATTACAGGAAAAAAAATATATATATATATTGGCCCTAATCTCACGAAACCCCAGGTTAATATTGGGGGGTCGTGACAGGGCCCATCAGAAGAGAAATGAACATCTATTTCCGAAATCAAAATATCATCAAAATTCAGTTTGAAAACTAAAACCAGGGCCTTGACTGAACATCTAAATTCATAAGAAGATAAATGAACAACAAAATTCCTTTTGAGGGGCCCACTTGAATGCATGGGGTAGGGGTGTATGTTGAAGGGATGGAGATGTCTATGTCTGACTCAAAAAATGGATACCAGATGATCATTCTAGTCTTTGATTTAAGGACTCAAAGTTGCAATTTTTTCAAAGTACTTGCGGTTTTCTTTCTTTCTTTCTTTTCCTTTTTTTTTCATGACCTAAGAGTGAGTGAAATCCAAATGTGTCAAATAACTTGAACTCCACCGGGAAGAAACAACCAACAATAAGAAACCATAGATAGCCCCACAACTTGCCTTACATACATAATATATATAATCCATACCAAGTTGATCAAGCACTTCCATTGCTTCTAGCATCAATGTTCCTCACAGGTCCCTCGAACCATCTCCTAGCATCCAAGGCCCACCACAGCATTACTACAACCAAACACAAACTAAGCGCAACTGGTGCATAGTTGAAATTATCCCATTTCAGAGGATAGACAGTAGGCAGTAGGAAGACTGAGCAAGTGTAACAAATCCACAAGAAGGCTACCAAGCAAACTGGCCTTCTAGCCTTCCCCAAACGGAAGGGCCCCGCCTTGAAGTTCTTCTCTGCCATGATCATCCTCGCAAAGATGGGAACAGCATATCCTCCAACCCATCCAACCGTCGATACTGAAGTGATGGTGGTGAAGAGGACATTGAGCTTCAAAATGGGTAGTCCAATGAGAATGCAGATGGCTGCACATAACCAGACCGCATTTGCAGGGACCTTGTGCTTTGGGTGTAACCTTAGCCAAATCCATGAAAATGGTATTCCTTTATCCCTTGAAAGTGCATAGACCTGATCATGGGCACTGATGCTAGTTAGAAGTGAAGGAGAATGAAATGTGTTGCAAGGTTTTTTTATTATCTTTAAGATTGCAATATTATCCAAATTCAATGTTGTTGGGTTTATGTCTTGTATTTAGGATTCACGGGATTGGCTTATAGAGTTAGTCTTGGATTGGACTTAGGGTTAAGAGCATTTTGGTCTTTGTACTGAGTTTTTCTAGGGGCTAAGAAAGAAAGAACTATATATATATGTGTGCATACGTCCCTCATGGACTTTTCGTGCACACTCTTTGGTGGGGCACACTGTGGACCCCACCAAGGCATAAGACCAGGGGGTTGGAAAGATCCATGCGAGATCACCCCACATTTCAAATTTGGCCTTAATCATATATCCCTAACACCTTCATCCGTGGCTCATAAATCCATTCTGTCGGAATTTGTATACAGTCGATCCAACGGTCCAGTAAATTCGAATTTGACTGAAACTTTGGACAAGTTGCTATTAGGGGGTCCTCTATGTGTTTCAAGGTTTGGATTGAGTGATAGATGGGCTCCACCTAGAGTTCTCACTAAAAAAATGGTGAATGATAGATGCATATGAAAATTCTCCATATATATATATATGATGTAACCTGTAACCTAGACCTTAGCAAAAGAGTGCAGTAAAAGAGCGAAGTCATTTATATTGTGTTCTTTTCTTGTTTGTGGTTTAATTAGTCAATTGCATGTTATGCGCTTTCGCACGTGCACAACAAATGGTCTTAAAGACTGAGTTATAAGGTGTGATTGACAGAAGATTTGTGCGCCATCAAACATGAAAGAGAGGTGGGTTCATCTCACAGTTAGTGTTGCCACGAATCACGAGGTAGCCACTTTGGTAAAGCCACGTTGTTGTTCATTAAACAATGTTGTTTGTTTGGTTTCTATTTGTAGAAAACAAAAAGGGGAGAAAAATCTAGACAAATGACAAAAGGTGGTTTTGTCTTTATCCTTTTATTTTGACAAGTGATATTAGAGCTTGGGTTGTGTTGTGTTCTCTTTTTGTGTGTGGCTTGATTGGTCGATCATAAGTTATATGCTTCCTCACATGCACCACAAATGCAAAATCTTGCCATACTTGGTTTAGCCAAATGTGCTAGAGATTCAAAGCTAGCATTGAGAAGATCATAAGCAAAACTATGCATTGGACTCTGGCATCTAAACCTAAATGTAAAATCTGGTAAGTTACCAAGGATAGAAGTTGCGAAAAAAAAAAAAAAAACAATTTGCTTTACCCCATTTCTATTATGTACAATGGAGACCACTTATGAATGGTATATATCCTATCTATCCCCACTAGAGAAGGTCACATGGACGAAAGGGAGCGCTTCCTTACCACTCTAGCAGCACTAGTCATGGTTGAGAGACCACCAAAGAAGAAAGATCCCCATATGACACATAGGAAAAAAATTGCCCCAGTAGAGTTGTGAAACCTCCCATGGAATGCATCATATAGTATTTGTGCTGGCACCAATGCTCCGGCAGTCTCATTTGTTACATCATACAAGTAGCTTGGATCCTGTTGTAGTAAGTAAATTGTAAGAAATTTCCAAATTAGATAAAGGCTTACTTCAAATGTAATTAGTCAAACTAATTGTTTTCAAAGAATACCTGAATGCTGAATGTAAGAGCTAAGATATACAGCCACCCAAATACTGTGATGATCCCTATACTTGAGAGAATTGCGGTTGGACCATTGTGATCTGCTTCTTTGGTTTCCTCCGTCAAATGGGCGGCAGCATCGTATCCGTAAATAGAGTAATGACTAACAAGAACAGATAGAATTGCTGCATATGGTTTGCTTCTTATACCTGTCGACTCAGGCGATGTTTCGAAATGAGTAAACACATAGGAAGCTGATTGTCTGGTTGGTGCAACCAGGGGTAACATTATAACTATGACCAAACCTCCAATGACCTGCATGTTGTAGCCTTAATTGAGGATTTGAAGATTCTGCTAGACTAATTTTTCTAAAGCTAACTCTTGAAAACCTGCACTTACAAAATGCTTTCTAAGATCTTATAAATGTGGGCGATGCCTTCTCCAATTTCAAAGAGAGGACTAGTGTTGGATTGGAAAAATATTACTAGAAAAGACATGTAATTTGTTAATAATCCTAGATTGGATAGATACCTGCCACCATATTGAAATTACATCAATGAAGGCAATGACTTGTAATGCAAAGGAGTTGAGTACTGCCCATATGATGGTAAGTCCAATGTACATAGATAAGAACACCCCTCTTGTAGCAAGATAACCTCCACCTTTGTTTGTGCCCGTACATAGTAAAATAATACTCTGCATTGTTTGTGATCCTGCATAAGCCTACCAAACAACCCCAAGAAATTCAACTCGGTACAGCTAGTCTTGGTTAAGATGTATGTACAAAATAAAATATAAAAAATACATTTTAAATATGCTAGTTTTATGTTTTTAGTGGGACACTATCGAAAAATCTCATTAAATATAAAAAAATAAATTACTGATAAAATATAAAAAATATTGTATAAATGATGAATGACGTGGGTAAAGAAATAAAATGAAAGATCATGAGAGGAAAGTAGCATAGAAATAAATCCAAAAGTAAAATTCCTTTATATGTATATATGATTCTATGTAAAATTGTATAATTTATAGATTGATGGCCAGCTAAGTACCAAGGTTTATTAACTTCTTTGAAAACTTAATATATTGATTTCAAAATTCATCATCGCACAATTTCAAGAGAAGGTTTTGTCCAATCCATAAGAAAACTTTTGCTGAAATGGTTCCACGGGTTACAAAGAGGGTAACATAAAAAAGTGAATTTAAACCCTCCCTCCTAAGATTTGATTAGCTATCTACCGAAAAACAGATTAATTTTATGTTAATAGCATTAAGGAACCTTCCTTCACGTTGTGCGGCTGGTGAAGCTCACATCTCAGATGTATTCTATTTAGTAAGGCCACAGAGGAGCCTTAGATCCAGGGCATTTGATCCGAACAATGTGGATATTTATGCCTTGACCACGAAAGGCCAAGGATTTGCTGTAGATAGAACAAAAAACATGGAGGAGAAGGGGATACTATAAAGATATATACCTGTGCACCTATACCAGTGATGAGGCCAATAGTCTCCAGCCATGCACAGCACCAGGAAGAAAATGGGCCCCACTTGGGCCCCGCTAAATGAGCAGCCCAAAAATAAAGAGAACCTGTTGTCTGCTTGACGTAGGAAGCACCATGACCAAAGTTGAGAAAATTCTTTATCAGCATGGGATAGAATTACAATTAATAAGCTATGAACTCTCAATCAAATATGCAACTTGATCCTATCATCCCAAGCTAAAATAATTTTTGATCCCATAGAAATGAGTTAAAGAAAGTGAAACAAACACGTCAAAATGAGGGAAGATGACTAACAGGGAATGAAGAGCAGATCTCTGCCATGGCAATGCCTACAAACCATGAAAAGAAAGAGACCACAACCCAACCCCACACAAGACTAGCTGGTCCTGCATACAGTAAGCTCGAGCCATAGAGAGGAGTCACCCCAGTGAAAAGCGTCACTGTTGAGACCGATATCGCTAGCGTCTTGAACAGCGTCTGGGGAGCAAAATAAAACCATTCATCTAATTCTAATTCAACTATGTTCAACTGAAAGATGGAAAAAGAAACAATAACCAGTTCATCTAATGCAAACGGAAAGTAGTTATAAGTCCTAAGCTTAAAGAAAGAAGGGATGAAGAAAAACCATCTTTCTTCTAAGCTCTTGTTTGTATCCAAGCTCGTTGAGGCGCTTCTCTCCTGAATCCATTTCAACTTCCAGGGGGACTATCTCAGCCATGGTCGATGATGAGCAGACTGTAGAAAGTTTCATTGCAACTCTTATCTTTCGTAATATGTAACGATTTATATTGTGAGATAATGAAATTGGTCTCCTCAAGCGCCCACTTTAAAAAGTATCTTTGTTTAAGGGATTCAAAGTATCTTTCTTGGCTTCCTTTACTGTAAGAAATTGAAAACTAAAGAATTATTAAATGTAGTTTTGAGGGCCTCAAAGTAGTCGATAAATAATCCCATTAGTCTGAACAATTTTCATCATAGAAAAAAAGTGAGAAAACGTTTTTAAATGCAAGTTGATGGCCCTTTAAGGACAAGGGGTAGGCACATAAATTGGAATGAACCCACAAGTAGAATCCTTCTTAGCCTAGAGTTGGCTTGATCGTTTTTGAATATTTAATGTGTGATTATAAAAACTCCCTCATTAAAAAAACTCCCATCTTGCTTCCTAATTCTTTTTATTATGTATAGTTGTTTTTTCCTCTCCCCCACCTTTGGTGCTGATAGTGAAATGAAACGGACGGTCACAGAAGAAGAGGTTTTTTTTTTTTTTTTGGGAATGAATGATAAGGTCTTGATGTCTGAATAAGCAAAATTGCAAGAATAATTATATTTGGGGCGTTTCTACTTTGAACTGTTTTCTATCTCTATTCAAAGTTCGAATGGAGACAAGACGTCAGGTTTGACCGAGGAAGTAAAAGTGGCTTACTTTGGACTCTTTCGGTACAGTGATAGAATTGTGATTGGAGGGATGCTATGAGGAGTAATTCCGTGTTGACCCGAAATGCAAGGTGAGACTTTTTCTCTTGTTTTATTCAAGGTGGGCCTTTCATGGGGAGCTCATTGTCAAAAGAATCTGGATCGTTTTAGCTTGAATTTTTTAATGCATTCCTATAATTAAATTGGCAGGGCACACATCTCAACTAATAGAAAAGTGCTATCTACTCTCGTTTTAGCTCTAAATTAAGTTTCATTTCAAACTTGAGCCCACCATCATATATAAAACATGATTTGACTCCTTTTGTTATTACTTGCATCACATGCTTAATGAGTTATGAAGCTGCCGCTGGTCCCAACTAATAGAGTACAATTTGGTTTAGAGCTAAAAGAAGAGGAAGTAGTTATTTTTTAAGCGGTTTAGATTTCAGATGCGGGTCTATTGATTAAAATTTGGGGTTGGACTTAAAGAATTCTGTAACCCATGTCCTTACGCACAATCTAGATTATATTCAGAAGTATCTCAACTACGTTAGCAATCTTGGCCCTTGTGCTAGTTACAAAAAGGTCCTTGATGAAGGATATTTTTTAAATTAATCTCTTAACCTCGAAAACATTTATAATTACTATCAGCTTTTAATATGAAACCGTTTTATCTGTTTTTTTTTTAAATACCATGATTAGTGAATCCATCCCTTCCAAATTCGATTAAAAGAGATCAATTTTTAAATACCATGATTAGTCAATCCATCCCTTTCAAATTCGATTAAACGAGTTCAATTAGGTGGATGGGACCCATCGTGATCCCACCAGCAGAGAGGAGTGGGGCTCACATGATTCTTTCATTTCAGGTTGGGTTCAACTGGGTCCATAGAGTACTTAACCCGAGGAATCAAAAGAGGCCCAAGATCCTTCACTGCTGAAACTTATACCTGAACCTATTTTAAATACTTAGACTCTAATGACAACCCTAATGCATTTGCACAAAATATGTTTACCTTTTTTTATGATCCAAGAGAGGGCAGGTCAGGTCAGGTCAGGTATTAGACCCATCCTAGTCTGACCTGAATTTTTGAAGGTCCAACCTAATGTTCTAGTGTTTATATTTAATCACCATTTGTTTTACACTTGTGAATGATTTGATGGAATTAGAACCATAGATTGATCGGATAGTGTCTTGGTGGGAATCTCCTAATTTGTTAAAAAAAAGATTAGATTCACCAAATTCTGCTACCATCAGCTGGGGCGGCTACAAAAATTGGGATGGGTCAAATTTAAACAGATAGGGTTGGGTGTGGGTGCACGCATGTGCCCCTGTGCTCAATCTGGACTACCCTTACCCAGCCCATGGACACCTTCTCTACCATTCAAGCCCTTTATGATAATCAGAATTATTTAACCAGTGATCTTATCAGTAACTTGGCAGTGCAAAATCTGGAATGGATGAACTAGCTAGAAAGCACTGACTGCGTCTTGAACTGATTATATAATTAGTTATGTATATTGCATGTGGCTATCAGGTCCTTATCAGTTAAGAAATTGAATATGAATGCGTTGTGAATTGAAATTCAAGAGAGTCAACATGACTGCTCCTTGATCTAATAAGTTTAATAATATGATTCCAGGTCATTTAGATAACACTGCATGAGGGTTGTCTATATGCTCACATTGGACTTGCAATTAGGATCAATGAATTCTGAGCCATGGCTGATCCTGTGGGGTCCCAAGGTCGCATAAAATAGAACCCCGTAAAAAGACTTCTATGTTTTTCAAATTATAGATAAAATTTTGCAGTCCTAACTCAACTACTTCTCACATTGTGCAATAGTATATACAACTTTCACATCTGAAGGGAAGAAGGGGAGAAAAAACAAGAGGCAACTTACAAATTGCCAACTACATCAAACGCATATAACAATATTCACATTGTATAGAACAGAGAATTCCTCATAATTCATTGGCTTGGTTTGGGACATGTAACAAAGGGATGGTTTGGTTGGGGTTGCGTTGAGAAGATGAAGTCGAGGGTTAAGTTGTGGGCAATACAAGGTAGTTTTTAAATCACTTGACTGCTCGGTGACGACGTCGCCAGAAATTCGTTCCCTGTAGCTTTACCATCTGTTACACCTTCCCAAGAGTTTTTTATTACGCAAAAGAAGATGCAAATTGTTGATCATTCTTGATACCCTGCACAATTATCAGGGACAGGGGCTACGGCCAGCCTGATCACAAGATCACAACCAGACCATAGCTCTTGTACCATATTAACATTCATAGAGAATCATGCAAAATTTGCCCTCCTTTCAAAAAGATAAAAAGATCACAAGTTATATAGAGAAGAACACGTGAAGAAACTTCAAATAGTATACTGAACTTCTTTTCTGAGTAGGGCCCTTCAGGTAGTTAAGTAAAACTAAACCCATTGACCAACATGATCAGAAATAGCACTTTATAATCTTTGGTAATTACCCCCGTTTGTCAGAACTGCTTAAGGGTACTTTCAGCACCTGCTTAGGGTCCCAAAAAAACCCTAACTTTTCCAAACTCTAGCTCATAGTATCAATAATGGACCACCTAAAATCCTCCAGACTGGAGAAATCTCAAAACCCTGATTTGGAAGTCACAGAATAGGCAGGTACATAATACAAACAGTGGTTCCCATTCAACAACAAAAGGCCAAAAATTAAGAGGATTAAGATACTTCAATCTGGTAGATTTTGGAACAGTATCCAAAAGATGGTGGCCCACTCAAATCAACCGCCAAGATCTACACCACACCACTACACACATCAACGGGAGGTTTCTCCGAAATCTCCCACTACGACAAGTAGGCTACGGAGTGCAGAGACTGTGTTGCACGAGAAGCATCGAAGATGAGTTATTCTGGGTCAATTTGGACGGTGCCTCTAGTCCATGCCAAGGATAAGATCACTTGTTTTGCTGACTCGTTTTGCAGTTACTATCCTTCTCCAATGATGAAATGACAAGAGTGGCCTAGATGGGCCTCTTAGATTGAGACATGGGGTGTTGTCCCACTAACTTTTGAGCTGGGTTCCATAAGTTCAAGCAATGGGAAATATTAGAAGATAAAGATCCTTTATCAGAAATATGGATCTACACCCGTCGCATAGAGGATAGTGCATGGATTGCTCATTTCTTGGGTCCACCTTAACACACATTTAACTATAGGAAGTCCATTTGTTGTGGGATGTTGGGCATCCCACTCAATGTGAATTTTTTGCGCAACACATCTATAATGGAGCCCATCTGCACGAGCAATCTGATTTGCATTTGTGCTATATATAAAGGACTGAGAGATCATGGAAGACCAATAAGGATCTGGAACGACATGGTAAGAAGTGACAACATTAACTGGAAATAATTATACAGAACATTTGCTCGTGAGTAATGCTAATTAGCCTTTCATTTTTACCATGACATCAATTTAATGATAGAAAGATGGCATTTATGTGTGGTCCAGTGGCTGTATATAGAAGAAGAGTTGTTATATTAGTTATTTGCAGAAACCAACCTCATCAAAATGTTTGTTGTCGGATTAAAATTTTAGCAAAAAAGAGAGCAATTAATAATGAAGCAGTAAATGGTTTATAAGCATCCTCTGACAAAATAGCCAGTATTAAATTAATTTTTATAAATAGTCCAATGAGTTTTTTTTTACCAAAGAAATATGTAGAGACTCAATAATGATTGGGATTTAAATTTTCCCCATATAGCTCTATGTGGAAAAGCACAATGTGCCAAAGGGTGAGTGTGCTCTTATGCGACTAAATCACAACTAAGCCCATGTTTGGCACTTGCATTTCTAACCCCTATTTGTCTAAATGTTTAAAGTGGGTAGATATTTTTTTACAATAAGATCATTTGACACAGGATTCTACCTTCTACCTCCTTTAGAGAAGTAAAGACAAATTCTCTAATTAAAATGAAAAACCACATATATGGACTTGTGAAAATAAGAGCTTTAATCTCTCTTTTTTTTTCTTTCTTGAGGCTTAAATAGATGGCTTGGTGGAAATAAGAGTAGAGGTATCAAACAATACCCAAACCATGCTTATCATCAAAGAAGCATGGATAAGGATACGGGATACAAATACAACATTGCACGGATACGCCAACCGCTATTTCTCAAAAAAATAGGACACAGACACATTGGAAAACACATTAATAATATATATTAATTTATATATATATAATCATATACTAAAAAAATAATATCATTTTAACTTTTAATCAATTTAACAATCAAAAAATAAAAATGTAAGTACTAACTAACAAACATATCAAATTATCAAATATCAATATAACACCAAGCCATAATTCATAATAATTAAATATGAAATAATCATAGTTCCATAAAATCCATACAAAAAAAAAAGAAAGATCACCTCTTTTCCCTCTCTCCAAAAAAAAAGAAAAAGAAAAAGAAAAAAGCAAAAAGGAAGCTAATGTTGAAGCTTATTCTTTAGTGAAAGATTTATTTGTCTTTTGTTTATATTATAATTAATATTAACAATCACATATTTTTTAATGGTATAAAATTGTCATATATTAAATTTATAAGTTTTAGTAACAACATGTTGACAACATGTTTAAGAAATATTAGTTATATGTTTATTTTTTAATTACAGACAAGGGCTAAGAATTATAGTACACTTCATAAAAAGGGTACTAGACAAGTATCTGAAATTAAAATTTTTAATTTTTAATTATAAATATATTTAAAATAGTATTGAACACATATATGAAAGTGTCTAAAAAATATCGGCATGTGATACATATCCGATACCTTTTAGAAGTATAGTGCTTCCTGGCGTATCATACGTATCACAGTTGGTTTCCTTGAATAGCCATCAATGCAATTGGGGTTCTTAAAAGGAGCACCGTACATTCGAAAATAATGGCGGTTTCTTTTTCACTCGTCCCTTCTTAACTTGAATGAAAACTACGAGGACAGAGTACAAGAGAGCTTTCTTATGTTCCGGCGACCATGGCAAGCAAAGTGAGAAATTTTCAAATGAATTGCAATATCTGAAAATGAATGGGAATTGTAAAATGAAGAGAAAGTAAAGTGAAAGACGGAAAGAAAATGGTGAAAAAGTGGGCGAAGAGAGTAGTTCCACAGTAAAAAGGTAAGAGTTGATTTCTTGAAGTATAAGAGAAATTGAGAAGAGAAAAAAAAAAAGGGAGCGCTCGGCGAAGTTAAAAGTCCCGGATAGGTCCTGATAAAAGATCATTAGTTTAATCAATCAAAATAATAAACCAACAAGCACCAACCGCATGTACCACGTGCAATGTATTCAACTATCCTACCAACGTTTTGAGTTATCAGAATTTATGAGACCCTTTATTGTATCATATATAAATACATATATATATAATTAATAAAGGACTTATTTACATATAAACAAAAAACTATCCTTCCAACACCAACCCAAGTACATCGAATGGGAATCATCTAAAGGTTTTTCACGTACATTGAGCTTGAGGAAACCAATCATCGTGTACAACATCATTGTAGAGAGGAGCTACCTTGATAGGATACCACTGCTCATGTGAATGGCATGCATCCCATCCGTGATGTGGTGGACTGTGATTGTCTACTCATGCTCACCGTGGAAAAAAGCCTCAGCCGATTTAGTTTGAAGTACATTGTTTTGTTGGAATTTTTATTTTCTATCAAACCTAAGTACAAAACCATCAATTGGGTTCATTCTTTATATCTAGATTGCTCAAAATCAAACGCTCCATCATATCCCCCCAACTATCAACCACCTCCCCCTGAACAACCACATGTAAGACTTGACCGACCCCCCCCCCCCCCCCCCCCCTTAACCTAACTTGAACGACCACATGTAAAACTTGACTATCGCACATGAAAGAAAGTGTGAATTATACGTTTAGGACCATAAAAAAACCACGTTCAACTCCAATTGGAGTAGATAACAAGAGCTTGCACAATTTTTTTTTTCTTTAACCCTGCTAAGGGGTTAGGACCTTGAGAGACTCATACATGTAAGGAGATCTTCAAACCCCCCCCCCCCCCAAAAAAACCCCCAACAAAAAATAAAAAAAAAAATGAACACATGTAAAAGTTGACAAATGTACATGAAAGAAAGTAGGAATTATATGTTTAGGACCATAAAAAAAACCACATTCAACTCCAATTGGAGTAGACAATAAGAGCTTGCACAAATTCTTTTGTTTTTTTTTTTTACCTAACTAAGGGAGTGGGACCTTGAGAGACTCATACATGCAAGGAGATTTCAACAAAACACACACATGCAATAATGCAATATAATAGAAACTCACACTGCAAAGAGACACAACTCATACATGTGAGGTGATGAGAACTCGCACATGTGAGGAGACACAATTCACACATGTGAGATAAAAATAACTCACATATGCAAAGAGGGAGAGGCCACGTTTAAAACCTTAACCCTGTAATGAGAACTTACACTACTTACCATTGAGGTAAGTAGTCATTCTCAATAGCCTCCTCCATTGGCAATCTAGAATATTGTCGCTAGCTACCCTGATATCGACCTATAGGCATGCGCATAACTAAGGGGCGAAGCCCCACCTCCCAAACAAAAATAATAATAATAAATTTTCTACAAAAGCCTATATATACATTTATATATACCCAACCCCCCCCCCCCCCCCCCCCCCCCCCCTCCAAACACACAAACAAAAATGAAAAAAATCTAAAAAAGCTTATATATATATAGAAAACTACATTTATTTTTTATGTGTGACTCTTTCAAAAAAAAATTTCTAGATAGTGGGCCCCCAAGGAAGAATTCCTAAGTTCACCCATATCCATTCGTCTTGCTCCATGGATATCCTTCTCATCCTATGAGCTTCTTTGTGTGGGATCTCTTGGGTTCCAGGGTTAAAAAAAAAAAAGGATTTTAACATGAAAAAACTTCTTTAGTTAGGTCATACATTGAAAAAAGCTCTATAGTTCTGACAACATTAAATTAGTTCACAAGTCCATTGTTAATGTCGCTTATTGTTCTATATCTATAACCAATCAATGCGAAACTTGCCATATACCCCCAAGTTCATATATGTATTGCCAGTCTTTTTTTTTTTTTTAACCTCACTTCTTTACTTTAGCAATTAATGTGGAACCTAGGGTTACTTATTACCCATAAAATCTAACAAAGAGAAAGAGACTGGTTCTGCGTTAACACGTGTATTCGCAAATCGCAACGTTTCAACGACTTCTCCACCTTCAAAATAAAATAGACCAGAAACCTTCTCAAAAGTCAAATATTTTGAGCTCCACCCAGAAAAGCCAAGCTTTTTTTATTTTTTTAATCCAGAGACCTATATTTCTCCAAAATATCTGAGCATTTTGTTACCTGCCATATTTGGCGTGGTATTGTTTTATTGGATTTTAGTTTGCCTAATCCGACTCACATTGGTAATGTTACGAGTGAAAGGCCTAACAACAATATACCACCCTACCTAATTTCTACCAAGATAGTATTGCGGAGACAATATGATGTTTTGAATATATTTGTTCATTGGGGTCCGATGGTTCCTCGTTTGCTCTCAATGGACCCAAGAAAATGGATTTGAATAACTGTGACCTCTAGGTGTCCCACATCGATTATAAAAAGAAAATTAATTTGGCTTATATAGAATTTGCATCTTTATCTTGTATAAGGCCTTTTAGTGGATTAAGTCCATCAGAAATAAAACCGTGAGATTTATGGACTAAAACGAATAATATTGTATACATGTGGATCTATAGAGAGAAAAGTGACTAAACCATTTAAAGAAATAATGTTTCATTCAGCAACATATCCTCCAAATTTACTGCAACTGAAATTAGTTCTTCTTAAAATTGAATACATGATCGGCAGCATGAGCAATCCACCACATATTATGAATCATTGTAGTTGAATTTATTATTATTTTTTGAAAAGCTAAAAAGTAGCAGAGAACTCTCCACAGAAAATGCTACAATGGATCTGGACCCTTCGTTAGGCTTATTTCGTTTTTATCTAAAAAGGGTGAAGGGAGACAAAACATAGGAAAGATGACAAGATATTTTCACCATGGAAATTACACTTTATAGTATTATGCAACCCAAAGACGCCCCTTTCTGTCCATCCTCTATTACCCATAAATGAGTGCTCCCTGGGCCCCATAATGTAGGCTGCACTGCATGGTGATTGTACCTGCAATGCAACCATCGCACTTGGCCATTTCTGATCCTATAAAAATTTGATTTGAAGGTCACAATGTAATATAAATAATACTACTTAATGTAAAATGCAATCATTACTAGATGCGGAGTAACTAATCTCATAAAAGTCCATAGTAAGTGTAAGAAAAAAAATCTGTTCTTAGTCCAATCCATCTAATTAACTTGTTAAACTTCCCTACTCCCTAATAAAAGATCTCAACATTTCAATGAATGAGAAGTTGTCAAACATGATAGATGGCCACTCGATGATGCAGCCAAAGGAAGCAAGTGCTCGACATTGAGCGTTACCGGTTTTGCCACATGTACATTCCAATCAAGATAATCGATGGCGCTCTTGTCTAATCCTTATATCAATCAACGGTAATGGAGTAGTGAAATTTCAATGATACTTGAGTGTCTTTCCACGGCCTTTGGGAACCATACAAAAACAAATTTCTTATGCATATTGTCATGATTTAACGATAAAAGAAAAGATAAATCATTGCAATGCAAGGCTTTTTGTCTGTTAAATATCCGGAGCTGTGTGGGGAATGTTCATTCGTGTTATTCTCTCTAGCTAAAAGAGAGTAAGTGAGTTCCTATGGTTGTGGGAGACCATTGAATTCCCTTGGTTGTGGTTCTATATGAGTAAATTGAAGTCAAAGATGGAATGTGATTTGTAACAAACACAAATCTAAAGATCTTGACTTGTGTATTAAATAATAGATAATTTAAAAGACAAAAAACTCTTGCGCCGTGATGTTAATGACAAGCAATATTGGATCGCGACTCTATATGCGTAAGAGTTAATGGTTACTTTACATAGCTCCTGAGATAAGAGATAGGACTAGAAGCTTAGAGAGATTTCTTTTCATAAAAAAAATCTATTAGAAATAAATTTTTTTAATTTCCTCAAAGATTAGCCAAAGAAGAGTATTAATGGATTGCGCTTCCTAAAAGTGAATTTAAGATAAATTTATTATAATCAAAACTAAAAAGGAAAAGCATATTAGAATAGTGGACTTAAACACGTGGGGCCCAATCGTTCTTCGACCTGTGGTCAAGGTCAAACAGGAAGGGCCAACTATGGGCCCTCAGCTGCACGTCATGTGCTCAGGGACGCTGTCACATACATATATGCTCATATAATGGCAGGGACATAGGCTTTGTAGGGTCATTTGTTTGTCATGATCAAGGAAGTGGTGGAACACATAAATGATCTGATGAACAGCTGCATTGATCAACATTTGAAGGGTCTGAAATAATGTAAAAGGTCTAGTGAATTACTACTAAATTACACAGAAATATCTAGTTTACTCGTAAATTATGAAAATGTATAGAGATATGTGGAGTTCTCTAGAAAATTGTAGACACACAAGTATTGGGTGAAGTTGTGTAGAATGTTCTAATGTAGGGTTGAATAGCTACTCATCCATGTGGACGAAAGACAGGTGGAATTCATTAATTGTAAACAGTACGTTGTACCATGAATAAGGTAATTTTTCTTTTATTTGTAACAAGCAAGTTTGAAAAAGCAATTTAATTATAAACTCTCATATTATATTTTCTCTTGGTGTATGAGTGTGAAGTTTTGGCAAAGAGATTAGACTATAATTGAGGATGGCTGGCCCGTTAGATCTTGGTGAGTTCTAGTCCCAATGAATTAAGAAAAGAAGGAGCAATGTACAACCTACTTCTATAGCAAACAATTTTATCCATTTGACCAAAAGACTTTTAAAAGCATGACAAATTAAATTAACAAAGAAGGATTAAAGAATGATATTTTTTTCCAATAACAAAAAGCATTAGTTCTCAATGACAAAAAGAATTAGTTCTCATCTAATTGCCCAAGATTTCAACATGAGCGGTCACCCTCCCTCACTTAAGGGCTTTACAACCTCATTTAAGATCTCTTCCCTTAAATTGCCCAAGATTTCAACATGGGCGGTCACCTTCCCTCGCTTAAGAGCTTTACTACCTCATCTAAGATCTCTTCCCTCACTCAGGCATCCTATCTCACCCGAGGTCCACTCTCACTACTAGAGGACCTAGCCCCTAGGTTAAAAAAAATAAAAAACAGAGAGGTATTAGAAACATGAAAGAAACCCCACCAAGGTGAAACGAGGAGGATAGAACAATGGTGTAACAGAATTGTACCAACAAGAGACAAACATTGAATACAAATGATGATGCTAAGAAAATTTAATTGGGTCCGGATGGAACTTATTCACCTACAAGTTTGGAGGGTCACAAAATCACACAGGTGATAGTAACATTAATCTTTCCAAAGAAGTATTATAATGAATCCCTCTCCCAGATATATTGAGTATGTGGAGTATACAAATCACAACATCCCAACATCAATCCATCTCTAACCCATTTCCTTTTGTCTTATTCTCTCGCATCCATTCTCATATATATATATATATATATATATAGATAAAAGAAGAGGTCACAGTTTACAATAGAATAGGCACAGAAACAAAAGCCTGTCTCGTTTCACATCTACAGCAAATTAGCATTATCTTCATTTACCTTATATTCATCCACCCATGTGTTGTATGTCTCTCTCGTTTTGTACTTTACCTGCTGCATATAAAAAGTTAGGGGACTGGGGAGGAAGTAGGCAGAAACCACAGCAAAAATATTGGTTCATTGACTCTTTTTGACCATGAGGCCAGATGGGGAAAGGCGAGGCCAAAGACTGGGGCCACTAAAGGAATGAGTAGAGAAGGGTAAGTGCTTGAAACATTGAGATGGGTATTTGCGTAGTCGGTCGTTGACGCGTCTTCTCGGGTGTCCCCATTTTTCATTCACAAGGACCTTCTCCCTGCCAAAATCAGCTATATATACCTCACCCCCTCAAACAAGCATTTCATTCACCTTCTCAGCTCTCTATCTCTTTTACATTCTAGCTTGGAGTCGAAGTGTGCTGGAAAGGGTCTGTAGTACTACCAGTTTGGTGCATTCATTCTTTAAATTATGTTGTTATAGGGACTCTCTCTCTCGCTCTCGTCTACTCAAGTAGTCTGAAACAAGAAAACCCCATTTCTCACATCCATTTGCTGGTCTTCTTTTCTTGCTTCTTTTATGTCTATAGATGGGTTCTGAGAGAGCTGTAACGAACAACCGAGTTGCTGACTTCCCTTCAGAGGCAATCTCTATTGAAGTTCAGCAGCAGGAAGCTTCCAAATGCTACGATGATGATGGCCGACTCAAAAGAACTGGTAAGAGTAGCCATTGATAATTCTGTGAAGTTGTTATTTGAGATCATTGAGAACTTGTAGATATGGCGCTGTGTCTAATGGGCTTTATTGTTTGAGAGAGTAGGGAACATTTGGACTGCAAGCGCACACATAATAACTGCAGTGATTGGTTCCGGTGTGCTATCGTTGGCGTGGGCCATTGCTCAGCTGGGATGGATTTTGGGTCCCGTAGTCATGTTGCTGTTCTCCTTTGTGATCTTCTACACTTCAGCTCTCCTTGCTGATTGCTACAGATCTGGTGACCCCATCAGTGGAAAGAGAAATTACACTTACATGGATGCAGTTCGCGCTAATCTTGGTATATGATCTCTCTTTGTTTTTTAATGCTACTACTAAGAAATATAGATAACAGGGGACAATTTCACTAACAATTTTTTTTTTCTCAATTGGACTTAAAAAGGTGGAGTGAAAGTTAAGATCTGTGGGCTAATTCAGTACCTCAATCTCTTTGGCGTTGCCATTGGCTACACCATTGCCGCATCCATAAGCATGATGTAAGTCATCTATTCCTACTCTTTCTATTATGTGTATCTCTTGGCCTTTCATTGGCTAATGTCTACTAGTCATTTCTTTGGTACAATCAGGGCGATCAAACGGTCGAATTGCTTCCATGAGAGCGGAGGAAAGAACCCATGTCACATGTCCAGTAACCCATACATGATCATGTTTGGTGTCACTCAAATCATCTTCTCTCAGATCCCCGACTTCGACCAGATATGGTGGCTCTCAATTGTCGCGGCTGTCATGTCCTTCACCTACTCCTCCATTGGTCTGACACTCGGAATCGCGAAAGTTGCAGGTTTTAGTCACTTTTAAGCTTTTGATCTGGCAGTTAGTTAATAAGCAAATTGAACCTGATCACTGAGATTCAAATTTCAATTATCTGCTTTGAACAGAGAATGGGAGCTTCAAAGGAAGTGCAACTGGAATAAGCATAGGAGCAATCACTGGAACCCAGAAAATATGGAGAAGCTTTCAAGCCTTGGGTGACATTGCATTTGCTTACTCCTACTCCATCATCCTCATTGAAATTCAGGTACTTAGTGGGGCAGAATTAGAATTTATGTGAAGTTGAGTCTAAACTATCATTAGAGCTAACAGATAGAATTTGACATTACTGAAACCACAAATTAGAATAATGAAAAAGAAACGAATGAAGTTACACAAGTGAACCGTTGAATTGGGATAAGCATCAAATTGCGAGCGGCAAACTCAAAAATGAACTAAAGATGATGCTGCTTGTGAATTGGTACAGGACACCATAAAGTCCCCACCTTCTGAGGCCAAGACCATGAAGAAGGCGACTACGATCAGTGTCGCGGTGACGACAGTTTTCTACATGCTCTGTGGATGCATGGGCTATGCGGCCTTTGGAGACAATGCGCCCGGGAACCTCCTCACCGGCTTTGGCTTCTACAACCCCTTCTGGCTGCTTGACATTGCCAATGTAGCCATTGTCATCCACCTTGTGGGGGCTTACCAAGTCTTCTGCCAACCTCTCTTCGCCTTTGTGGAGAAGTGGGCTAGCGAGAGATGGTCGGAGAGTGAGTTCATTGCAAAGGATATGAGGGTACCTGTCCCAGGGTTCAGACCATTCAAGCTCAATCTCTTTCGCCTTGTATGGCGCTCGGCCTTCGTCGTTGCAACCACAGTCATCTCCATGCTCCTTCCTTTCTTCAATGACGTCGTGGGAATTCTGGGGGCCTTTGGATTCTGGCCGCTGACTGTGTATTTCCCTGTGGAGATGTACATTGCACAGAAGAAGATACCCAAGTGGAGTACTAGATGGGTCTGCCTTTGGATACTGACCATTGCAACTCTGGTGATCTCTATTGCAGCTGCAGCAGGGTCAGTAGCTGGAGTAGTGCTCGACCTCAAGGTCTATCGACCATTCAAGACCAGCTACTAAACAGAACAAGTTGTGTCGTTCCTTCTTGGCTTTCTCAAATGAAATTTCTCTTTTCACCAAAAGAATAAAGGAAAAACAAAGACCAGCTACTAAACAGAACTAGTGGGAAAAACAAGAGGAGATACTGTTTTCTGCTTTCTATGTTTGCTCCCTTGTTTTTACCACCCGTGTTGTTGGTACTGTTGGGTCCTAGACCAAAAGACACTAATGTCATTGTAACTGGCAATTCAGCTGAGAAAAATGGAAGTTTTTGCGAAATTGTTTAAAGTTTTTGTTAAATTTTTTAGGTTACCAACAACAATTGATGAATTTCATCCATAGTACGCAGCACAACACCCAAATTCTTTATAGTTCAAACTCATTTTTGGGCCGGTTTGTTTGTAGGATGGAGTGAAATTAAATAAAATTGAGTATCAAATTAAGAGAAAAAGAAAGCAGAGGAAGTTGGTTGTAAAAACACAAAATAACCCAAAAAAAAAACTTTTAGTTACTCAAAATGAAGAAAAAAAAAATTTTAATTCACGAAATGACAAAAAGGTATCATTTACAAAAACATGTACTCTTTTTTTTTTAATCCAAAAAACATGTGCTACTAAAAAGCATAAAATGAAAAAAAAAAGTGTTTTTACTCCCAATTAGCTTAGTTTTTTTTTCCTCTCTTGATTTGATACTTAATTTTATTTCATTTTTTGAACGCCCTACAAAAAAACAAACCCAAGACTACAAGTCAAGTGAAAATCTGAATAAAGACCAAGATTCCAACTCAATTTTGGGTCTGAATACGTTTGTACTAATATGACTATATGAGGTGATTAATATGAATAATTTAAGATATAGAGTTCGGTTTTGGTCCACAGGCATAAAGTTCATGGGTGATTTTAATTAGGTTGATCTAGTGGACCAAATACCGACCCAAGTTAAATATTGGGCCCCATTTATTCTGTTAGGGTCCTTGGACATTGAGACCCTTATCCTTTCTCTTTTTTTTCATTTTGTTTTATTTTGGCCCCAGCCAATGGGATTGAGGCCTAACATAGCCCACACAAGTGGAAAGGTAGCAGCACACAAATGTAGAAAAAACGGCATGTCGAGGAATGGATCCTTGAGTAGCTAGGTAACATTGGGCCTGCAACCAATTGAGCAACCCCTTAGTGTCAAATCCATAATGACAAGGAGACCTTTATTAATATTTATTGCAAAGAGACCTATTTATACATATAGATATTTTGGTTAGAGAAATTACTTATGATGAGGTGGGATGCTCATTAGCTAGGTGGGCCCGAGCCCCAGCTTTTGGCCAAGCTTGGGTCTTAGGTATAAGTTATTAGGCTGGGCTTGGATTAAAAATTTGGCCCGTTTGTATATGGGCCATATTTGAGCTAAATGGTAGAAAGTTAGAAGCCTAGTCTGGCCCAAAAAGGTGTATTAAGTTGCAACTTCCCCTTCTTGCGTTTCTTATAACACATGTAAATCTTCTATGGTAAAAATTTAAAAAATTATGTATCACACATTCAGAAGGCAAATAATGTTCATTCTAATTGGTTTGTCTTAAATAAAAATCTCTTGGTTGTACCAATACAGTTTTGTTTTATTGATGAATCATATGCTTTTATTAAATAAAGATGCAACATCAACTCAAAAAACAAAAAAGATAGCTTTATATAAAATATAAAAATTGGAATCACTTTTAATAAAGATTTTTTTTCATTTTAGATGGATTTATTTGGATGTGACCATGTATAATTGTGTATAAATAAGAATTGATGTATGATAGCCATGTTGGCATCACCAGAGATCAACTTAAGGGTGCTTAATAATCAGGCCGGAATAGGACTAGGCCTGATTAATATATAGGTTGGGCTCGAGCTTAATAGATTTTATATGGGCTGAGCTAGGGCCAACAACTTACGGCCCAAATAGGACTTCGGCTAGGCCTGGACTAAAAGATTTTAATTTTGGCTGGGCCTGAGCTTTGGTAGGCTAGGCCCAACCCAGCCTATGAGCACCCCTATGCACTGGAGAGGTTGGGCTAGTGACGCTTTGTAGGTTAGATTTTTGTAGATTAGGTTTCTTTATCTAATTAGCTTTCCCTATTTGACTTAATTTACAATTTTCTTTTATGGTTGCGTTTTCTAATTTGGTTATAACTTTATTTAGCAAGTATGATTTGGGTTTTTATATTTAATGATTTGGGTTTTTATATTTATATTTGTGGGTGTAATTGATTTTAATAGAATGCAATAAACTAGCTTTCATTCTGTTCTCAATTTCCTCCTTCCCTTCAATAATTAGGGGCTGTGATTTCTTAAAAATGGGACTATTTATTGCATCCAGCATACTTGTGACTAGGGAATTAAGGCACCTTCCGTGCAAGCGAGTGGAAAGGCACATGCCTGCAAAGTAAGGTTTTAGCACACTCTGTTGTATCATTAAATGTATAAAATTCAAATGTCACATCGGGCGAAAGCTTCAACTGCTATATCTGAAACAATTGCACATCTTCCACAGGTGGAACCCAGAGTTTGCCTGCTCGCAAAAAACCATGTGTAAAACCAGATCATTGAAGTAAATTTAATGTGAGAAATCAAGTCATATTTCTACTAAATGGAAAAAATAGATAAAGAGAAACAAAAGAATGTATGATTCTAACTATATATATATATATATTGTGGGTGGCCCATTATATCCGGGATTTTATCAATTATAAATTGTAAGGACGGTTGATAGGTACCTCATCATAAAATACATAAAAAAAATCAATGATTCTTACTATATATATATATATATATAGTGGCCGGTGTAGTCGGCTACATTCGAATCTATTATAAACTAAATTCTTTAATAATAAGTGCGAGGCCACATACAAAATTTAAATAATATCTCCTTTTTATTTTTGTTGGCTTATCATTGCCCCTCTAGGTAATAACTAAACATGCTACAGGAAAAATATTATAGTGTTTAGGGGCAATATTCAGCTCCAAACTGCCTGCAATTTTGAGAGTTGCAATCCTTGTACGCAGGACCTACTCATATCCATGTAAATCATTTAGATGGAGATTCGTATATCTCATCATTGATTAGCAGATGGGCTGTGTGTGGACATAAACTGATGATCATGACCATATGATTAAGGGTCCAAAGTAAAACAGTTTATCCATATATTGCGTTTAAACATTGGGGTCTTTATTATACTGAAAAGAAGGGGCAAAAAATAAAGCATGGGGCTTCTCAATTAGATGGTTATGACTTGCAATCATCCTATCGCGCTCATACGTAGCCTTTCTAATTGATTGTGATGGGACCTTCCAATCCCTATTATCCACATAATTTGCACGTATCTGGAGTAGGCCCCACATCAGGATTGCAACCCTACGACCTGTCAAAAGTTTGCAGCCGAGTCTACCATGTTGAGGGGCCCTCACGGACGGACATGTCACATCACCCGTAAATTAGTAGACAGACACTCCTAATTCCCACCCACCAATGTGCTGATTAGGAGTATCATACCTCTTTCCAACGGTGTGGGCGTGTCACCCTAGTGATAAATGGTGAAAATTGAGTGAGCCTGGCCACCTTCATCTCTTCTATTACTTTACATGTGTGAGTTATCTTTCTCTTTTATATATGTATATATATGTAAGTTACTATTATTTTTAAAGGGAGCATTAGTGCATGCAATCCAAATTGCTAAGGCCCATTTGATCTCGACACTCATCTTTTCTCCCAAAAAAATAATAAATTTTTTTAAATCAAGCCCATTTCACTCTCATCAAACTTTTATCCACTATAGAATTGGCCAATCAATCAATATCTAAAATAATCTAATGGAGTTTGGGCTTTTTTGTTTTTAAACATTTTCATGTATTCTGCAGCTACTGAGAAGCATGCATTAAGCAGTCCCCATGACCTGGACTGCATGTAAGATGTATGCAGTCCACTCCTTGGAAAATTCACGTTGCCACTCCATGCCAAGTCGCATACATTAAATAGAAGGGTGGGATCTTCTCTGTCAAATGTAAAAAAAACACAGAGGCCAAAAGGAGGAATGCGACATTGCAATTGTAAGATGCATTCCCTAATAAAAAAGTGAAACATTTCTCTAGTCAGGAAAACTTTCCTTACCCTTTTTGGGGTTGGAAAGGGTCACTCCGTCCACAAGTGCAGGTCAGCTCAGCGTTTTCTGCAGCATATCTTTGTTCGACTTTCCATCCCCATCTTTCTAGTTTTTAACACCAGCAAAAAACACACCAAACATGATTTTCCTTGTACTTCCTTCCAAACTATCACATGGAGACCGGTAAAATACCCAAATTCCAGACCCCCCTTGTCCTGCGGATGCGCTTCCCACTTTTCTCGTGGCCAATTTAAAAAGGTCAAAGTTTGGGTCGAATGGGGTTTGGAGGGTCATCAAATTCCCATCTGTTAAGCTGAAGTTAGAAGTTTGGTCCCACAAATCACAGACTCTCAACTTGCTTGGTCTTTTCTCCTTTTCTTCACGCCTGCCATTGGATTCCAATTTGCACCTTCAATTCCTACACGTAATTGTGCGTTCTGTCTTACTTACGTAACCGTACGTTCTATCTTACTACCGAAAAGCACGTTGCAACCTGACGCATGAGGCACGAGGCATCTAACTTCATTGGTAATTGGTACGGTAAGTGTGGTTTGCCAACCATCAGTAATCAGACCGTCTATGTCATGTCATGTTTTCTTTACTTAAAAGTAAAAATCGTAGAGTTCAAGCAGAGAGCCCGGGGAAGAAAAGTGAAAATCAATTCCAGAAGTTCACCACCATTTCTAGGGGTAAAATTGAACAGTACATTACAGCTAAAATTTGAAGGCTAGAAACTAAAGGTAAAAAATTTTTGATTGGATTGATATTGCACATGGCTTTAACCTTCATTCAAATCCATGGCTTCTCCACTACTCTTACATTTACATTTTTAAGAACACGGTGTCAGACAGCTTTGGCTTTAACCTTCATTCAAATACATGTCTTCTCCACTACTCTTCCATTTACAATTTCTAAGAACACGGTGTCAGAAAGCTGTTGCGGCTCATTTGAGCATTGGGCGGATCCGTGTGGTGATAGTGGCCCTTCAAGAATGAATGTCATAAAATTCTATAAACCAACTGTTTCCGCTGCTTAACCTATTGAGGTTGACTGATCATGGAAAGGTTGGGTTGGAATTCTGAGTCCAAATGATTCCTGGCTCTGCAGACAATCTGCCGTGCAATGCATAACTTGGGATTTATCGCACCGCAAAAGAGGGTGAGACAGTTGGAATCCCACGTCATAACATGCTGTGACTGAGCGAATGCAACCCCATGATCAAAACCAAAACCCCAAGAGAGAAAGAAAGAAAGAAAGTGGAAGATGAAGAGGGAAAGAAAGAAAAGAGAAGACATGAGATATGCAAATCTATTCTTCTCGTCGTCAAGTCTTTTTTATTACTTATACAACATCATGCAAATCCATTTGATTTTACTATTCTATTTCCATGCTTCTCTTATCTTCTTCTAGAACAAGTCCAACAAGATGCTATTAATAAAACTCTCTTCTTCTTCTTCTTCTTCTTCTTCTTCTTTATGTGGATGCTTGTGTCGGACGCCAGATCAGTGATCTCTGCATATTCCATGGGCTGTAACAGTTCCAAGTTCGAAGATCTGCCGCTCGTCTCCGTCTGCAGAGAACGTAAGCACCTCATCAGATCCGCCGCCGACCACCGCTACGCCCTCTCCGCCGCCCACTCCGCCTACTTCGACTCCCTCCGCCACTTCGGCCACGCCCTCCACCGCTTCATCGACGAAGAGCTCTCCTCCTCCGCCGCACATTCGTCTCCGTCTCTGCACAAAAACAACTCGTCATTGTCGTCGCCGTCCGCCGACGCCTCGCCTCCGTCCGAGGATTCCCACCTGCATTTTCACTCCGACTCCGGTTCCATCTCCGGCGACGAGGACGAAATCTGCAGCGGCAGCGGCCCCAGTCCTGCGTCGTCGGCGGCGGCGTCGCCGGCGAATCACCACTACATGAAGTCGTCGAGTTCGATCCCTTCGATGATCTATCAGCAGCAGCGCCGGCCAGATCCGCATCCGATTGGAGAAGGTCCGACGGGTTCGTCTCCTGACGATTCTCATCAGAGCAAGACTCCGGCTCCGACGCCGCCGCCGCCGCCGCCGCAGGTATCTGGTTGGGATTTCTTGAATCCTTTCGGTTCATTTGAGAATTTGTTTCCTAGCTATGGCTATCCGATGGGAAAGTATGGATCTGGTTCGATTGCGAGCAGTCCAGATTGGGCCCAGGTGAGGGAGCGCGAAGGGATTCCTGATTTAGAAGATGAAATGGCGGACCAATTTTGCCCAAAGGAAGTAAAGAAGACTGAGAGGAAGGTGCCGGTGAAGAATGCAGGTGGAGATTTTGGTGAAGGGACTTCAGAGGCAGCGCCTTTGCAGAGGAACAGAAGGAAGAGCCGTCGCGGAAACGGCGGAGCGAAAAGCGCTGCCAATGTGAGGAAGAAAGGGGTGGATTTTGGGGCAGAATCCTCTGTTTCTGATACCATTGAATCGTCGCATGGGATTCAATTGGATACAATATCTTCACATGGCACGGCTGAGGGCACTGAATCTTCGAACCTGAGTAAGGAATCTAGTCATCAAGCTAGGAGCATCAGGGAAATTGTGAAGGAAATCAAGGACCAATTTCAGACTGCATTTAGTTATGGTAAAGAAGTTTCAGTGCTACTTGAGGTAGGCAAGTTGCAATACCATCCTAACAATCCTACATTTGAAGGTAAGAGGATTTGAGTTTTTTTAGGGTTTTCGAACACAAATCGAATGGGACTCATCTTTTGGTAGCATTGCATTGATTCTGCTTCAAATTGTATTTTTGATGCAGTATCCAATGTTTCTGTTGTTGCAACCCAATTTGGTTTTTTGGTGGCATCCAATGGCTGCCTCAAATAACCCATTTTGTATTGTTTTACCCTATTTCCTGTCAATGATTTACGCATACATAGTTTGTATAAGATCTCAGACACATTGGACTACCACTTATCCCAAAACCTAAAGGTGATAGGAAGGGTTGAACCAATTGATTTATGGTCTTCTCGGTTGTGTCAGGAGGTATTCGAGCATCACTCCACACGGATGCCCGAGGGTTATACCAGAGAATTAACAGTTTTTGCATACCGTGAGAAAATGAAACAACTTGATGGGAATTAGAAACTGTCTTTAAAATTTAAATAGACTACTTACGTGCTATGAAACTTATGTGCTCTATGACAGTGTTCCCTTGCAGGGTTCTGGATGCTATAGATCCCCCCAAGTTAACCTCTTCACGGTCTTCTTCCAAGCAGTTGCATAATACAGCTGGAAAAACTCTGGCCGGGACCAGGGACAGGGTTGCTGGTATGAAATCTGGCAGCCTTTCAGTAACATTGGAGAAGCTATGTGCATGGGAGAAAAAACTTTATAAGGAAGTTAAGGTATGATAATATATCTATATATATATAGTCATGGGGAAAGAAAAGCTACTTCATTTATCGACTCCTACACTAGAATCCTAATACGTCCTTTGGCAAGACCCTCTGCCACAGGATTTGACTCCTAGAAATCAAAGAATGCTGCTTTGTCTTGATAAAGGTTCAA
This sequence comes from Sextonia rubra, assembly GCA_037013555.1. Lineage (NCBI taxonomy): Eukaryota > Viridiplantae > Streptophyta > Magnoliopsida > Laurales > Lauraceae > Sextonia > Sextonia rubra. The sequence continues at coordinate 54,109,448 of JASUAD010000013.1, read as the reverse complement.
GATTCTCTCTAGTTATTTTGAATTTCAGCCCAAGAAATAGTGTTCCCTGGATCCCCTACCAATGTGAAGCAATTGGATAAAAAACTTCTATGAAGTCTTAATTCTCCTTTAATGGCTATAATGTTCGCAGAGTTGGAATTACCCAGCTAACCATCTGCAACGAAAAACCATTCCAAATCTTCTTTTCCTTGAAATTTGTTGCAAATGATTGTTCGACATCTAAAGAATACTGCACACTAGGCTGTAGAACTATTATTTTCGTTCAATGTAAATGAAACTTCTGGATCCCATTACTTTTTTGGTATTACACCCATTTGAATGTAGAATTGTGAAGTACACAATGGCCAAGTAATCTCATAAAAGTTCATTTCAACTAGTTGGTAATTTCATTTGTTTGTGTATGATTTGGATGGGTTGTTAAGTGGGCCCCACCAATAGTTATCACTGGTTCTCACTGAGGCACGGTGAGAACTAGAATATTTTCATATATTATATTTATCCTGTTGTATATTAATACTTTCCAAAAAAATAGTGTCCCTCACCAAAATGGTTAGGGATATATGCACATGAATATTCTCCACATATATATATATATATATATTCATATGGGTGGAAGAGAACAACAATGAGTAAAAAGAATCAGCGATATGAATGGCGAAGGTGACACATGCAGCATTACTGCTGACGACAAGAAAACAAGCACAATGATGCCAGACACATTCAACCATAACCACCACACAATAAAAGTGATCCATCATCGTCAAATCTCTATCTCCATTAGCATTTCCCCTCTTTCGGTGTTTCTCTTCGGAAAAGACATGCTGAAAGTTTAAAAATGTATATTAGATGTAAGAATTAGAAAAACAAATAACATTAAAGTAGTCAAAATCGCTTGTTCGAAGTCTTTCCATTTTATTGTGAGAGTTGAAAAGACCTTTCACTGATTTTTTAAGTTCATTTGTTACATTTTTGTCAGCATTTACTGGTTGACCAATAGGGGTTGATCAAATTTATACGTTTCAGCTTTTCAAAACTTCTCAAAACTCATTTTGTACTTTTAGGTAGTCATTATTTGTATCATTTTGGGTTTATGTTGACAGTTGACACATCTGGTAGCTCAAATTTAGATGGTATTTGCATCATTTGTAGACAATTTTTCATGGATGTGCTTCTAAGTTTCAATCACACCACCTGGCCAATTCATTTTTTTAATTCTGTTTAGGTGCTTCTGCTAATTTTAGGATGAAGAGCGACTGAGAATTATTTATGAAAAGAAATGCAAGGAGCTCAGACTTATGGATAATAGAGGTGAAGAGACCAATAAGATTGATGCTACTCAGGCTTCAATTAGAAAGTTGCTCTCAAAGCTTAACATTACCATCAGAGCTATTGATACTATATCAAGAAGGATACACAAGTTAAGAGACGAAGAGTTGCAGCCGCAACTTACTGAATTAATTCAGGGGTAAGAAATTCCAGTTCTTCCATGTCTACTTCATTCGTCCCTTGATAATTTTCAATACTACTTTCTCAAGTAGATTTGCTCAACCTAGTAGAATGCTTTGCTTGGAAGACATCATTTCTTTATGAAGCATTTTTCCCCATCTTTTATTAATACATTTTTAAGCTTTTGAAGAATTTTGCCTTGTGCTGTTACTGCTTTCTAGACATGTTTACACTTTTCTCTCTTCTCTTTTCCTTACCATCGTATATCATCAAACATAAAAAATGTGCGCAAATTTTTTGTTCAGATTGGTAAGAATGTGGAGAAACATGGTGAAGTGCCATCGAAAGCAGTTTCAGGCCATATTAGAAACCAAAAGTCTCCATCTCATAGGAAAAACTGGCATTCGAAGAGATCCCAGCATGCAGGCTGCCAAGGAGTTGGAGCAGGAGCTCATGAAATGTTACTCTAGTTTTAACAACTGGATCAGCACCCAGAGAGCTTATGTTGAAGCCTTGAATGGATGGCTTCTGAAGTGCCTACTTCAGGAACCTGAAGAAACACCTGATGGAATAGTTCCTTTCTCCCCAAGCAGAGTAGGAGCCCCTCCTATCTTCATCATCTGCAATGATTGGTACCATTCCATGGAGAGTATTTCAGAGTATGAAGTGTTAAGGGCAATGCACATGTTTCATGGGAGAGTACAAATGCTAGTGGAAATGCAAGATGAGGAGCGGCGGCAGAAACTGAAGGCCGAGTTCCTGTCCAAAGACTTGGAAAAGAGATTGAAATCTCTGCGTCGGGAGGGTAGGTCGCATGGGAATGGAAAGGCATTAGATAAGAAAGCATTGTTGGCCTCCCACAAACACAGTATTGTTTTACCAGATGATGAACGCAGAATTGCTCTGGATTCCATGAAAAAAAGGTTGTCTGAAGAGAGAGTCAAGCATGAAGAAACATTGAAGCAAGTGCACGAGGCAGCTACTGACAGTTTAGAAATGGGCTTGATTCCAATCTTTGAGGCCATGGATGATTTCACCAGCGAGGCTCTGAAAGCTTATGAGGAAATTAGAGTCTGAAGTCCTATAGGCGGCGGATCTTAAGGTACAGGATGGCTGAAATACCTGGATGTCCCAAAAAAAAAATGGATTTTTATCTGGACCAACTCACTAGCTGTGCATTTCGGTCAAGCGGGGATGGTGTGTGTACAATCTTTGTAATGAGGCATGGACTAGGTGAACTCCCACAAGTGGCTTGGGGGAAGAAAATATCTCACTAAAGATTGTTGGTGGTTGCAAGTGGTGTGACAGAGTACGGGTAAAGACAGCAGCAAACTAAGAACAAGATCAGTGGTAATATAGGAGATTAGAGTGGGTTTATTAAAACCAACGACAATTTTTTTTTAGCCGAACAAAGTTTATGCTAGGATGTGTACAGAATTCATTGATTATTTGGCTGGTTGCTTGGTTGATCACTGTGCTTGCAGCAGTAGCAGCAACATGCCGGTGGCAGTTGGGATTAAAGTCTATATCCTTACAGACCTTACCTGCTTGTAACACTCAACAGAAGCAGCCGTGATACTAGTGGAAGGGAGGATTTCAATTTTCAAGTATTTATTCCTTATTTATTTGTTCATTTATTTTAACATTCAACAGCAACAGTTGCAGCAGCAATAGGAACTGTGTGGATACTGTGAAAAAACAGAGTGTTCAGGAGACGTGCTATTTTGTTGCTCTGTTTCTCAGGTCTTAATAACGACACTTTGAGCTTCTTTTTTTTTCCCGAATGGCCCATCTCTTGTGAGAGGGTAGAGATATGCGTGTGCACACACTTTCTCTCTCTATCTGTCTTTATCTATCTATAATTTTTTTGTTGGTTTGCGATTGTTTTCATATAGGATATGAATTTTTTTGACTGAAACAAAACATACAGATGATGATGTTTTAGATACGAGGATGAGGAAATCCCTATTAAGGTCATCGGGCAGGAAGATGCCAAAGCTAGTTGATGTGAGCTTCTAAACAAAAGTGGGAATACCTTTTCCTCGTTGGAGAGGAAGACGCACAGTGCCAGTTGATTAAGGCGGACAACAACGTATCCCATCCACGTCAGGTGGTCTGCTTCTCATAACTCATGTCAACACTTTCTACCTTCAGATTGTAAATATTTTCCAACAGAACTGTTCTGCTTCTCATAACTCATGACAGCAATTTCTACCTTCAGAATGTAAGTATTTTCCAACAGAACTGTTCTCTGCGATGTGGCCATGTGAGTTCATACATATCGTCATGTGTGATATCTTAAGGCAGTGCGATGTTGCACAATTATTGTACAAATAGCTCTATGGAAACTATTTGAACTTCGAGATTCAATTGGATGTTCTTTCTTTTATTACATACTAATTTGCAAGGTCTACAATCCAAACGTGAATGCCTAAGTATCTCTCCTAACAATCACATCTCCATTCATATTTGATGCCTACTCTTCCTTCCCTTCCCTTGCAACTCTTATGCACTCATGTTGAGTCCCACTATGAAATACCACTTACATGTCCAAATCCAAAATCCAACTGGAATGGCCTATCATTAGATTAATAATAATCATCCAACGAAATAACACTCCAATCGCATCTGATTGATTAGTTATTATTATATAAAAAAAATCAGAATGGACATTTCGATTGGAGTGTGCGATTGGAGTGTGCCATGCAGGCAAAATGATGTTTCAATTCGTCATCGATTATTGAACCACAAAACACTTGGATCTTCAAGAACCGTCAAACTGAATGAGTGAGAAGGGTCTGTTATTGCACCCTCAGGTTTCTATTCTCTAGCCACCCCTATAGAGGAACCGCTCTTTCGTCAACACTGTCCATGCCATAAAAGCTCGGAATTGGGTGAATTGACTGGTGAAATGATCACCTTCGTGTTTGCATAGAATGAGTAGGAATTGAATACATATTAATTAATGTCATATTTGATTAAAAATGAAGAGCAAATGTGAATATACAAAAATAGCTTCCTCTTTAATGGACACAGAATCAACGGAAGAAGACAATGGATACCCAGCCAATCACCCAAGTAATTTGAATAGTCATGGTCCCATCTACATTGCTTCATTTATCCTTCACCACTCACCTCTTCAATTAGTAATCTTAAACAAAGAGGCCCTAAGCATTTGCTTATAAGTGCATCTCTCCCTAGCTGGCCTCTCTTATCAGTCAATGGGATTAAAGAAGGTAGTTGGGAATTGGGATTTCTAATCAAAATGCAAAATTAGCCCTTCTTAGAAAATTCTCCATCTGCAAAGCAGCAAACTGTTCGTGAGTAACAGAAAAGTCAAAAACAGAAGTCAAAAGTTCTATTACAGGTTCAGAATCCATGAATTAGAATGCATGAAAATATCTTTTAAACTGCATGCTTATAGTGCGTGTGTGCGTGTGCGCGCACAATTCATTTCATTAATTTCATCTAGGGCAATCCATTGAACATGGCATTTAATCAGACATACATATACATGATTCAACAACAGCTGGTTATTAAATCAAATTGTATTTCCAATATGCAATTCAATTCCACGGGGCTCCTTCTCTTCCAGTCTATTCATCATGCTTTTATGCAATTGAATTCCACGGAGCTCCTTCTCTTCCAGTCTATTCATCATGCTTTCGCAATTGTTGTTTCTTTCAATCGACGTGGAGGTCACTTTTGATGATAATTCAGCACCTTCATCTGTCTCAGCGGTACTTCTGGCCACATGCATCTCGGCTTCTCCCACCACCGGTGCGTCTCGGGATCTTGCATAGATTTCTCCTTTGTAGGATTTTCTAGTTCTAAACACCAAAATCAGCGAAACAAAAACAGTTGCAGCTGTAATTTTAAGGAAGGATAATTTAAAACACTGCACCCCAATGCATGTTAGCTCATTGCCCTTAGAAGTGTTAGAGATATTAGGGATTCTTATCTCAAAAGATAAGATAGGATTAGGATTAGTTTGATTTAGAATTTGAATAAATTTCATTGTTATCTTCATGTATAAATGGAGAGGATTTCCTCTCTTCATATTTACCATGAGTCAATACAAATGAAGTGATTTATTTTAAATTTCCACATGGTATTAGAGCAGGGACCAACAATGATCTTGCGATCAAGCTAGGTACGATTCCACTTTTGCAATTATCATAGTCAACTTTCATGTTTCAATAAAAAAAAAATTCAACATCCTCTCTTATTCATCCATCTATTCAAACCTCACGATCTTCCTCGTGATCTTGCCATCTTTGTCAAATTTCATCTTTATCAATTTGCATAATCAAAGTTTTTGAAAGAGATCACGCAAGATCTGATCTAGTGGACCACCGGCACCGATAGACTCAAAATAAAGCTGGTTGCGATGGTGATGTATTCACAGACGAACGGTGATCCCTAGGGCACGGTCATTCTGCAAAATAGTGCTATAGAATATTTGTCATTATTTTTGGAGATCAAAAGGTTATTTTTTAAATGTCAACAATCACAGATTCTTTCATCTGTGAAAGAATTAAGTGATTGAGGGGGGATGTTAGAGATATTAGGAATTCTTATCTCAAAAGATAAGATAGGATTAGGATTAGTTTGAATTAGAATTTGAATAAACTTCACTGTTATCTCCATGTATAAATGAATTATGGTGAGTCAATACAAATGAAGTGATTTATTTTAAATTTCCACATGAAGCACCATCGAAAATTCTACTTTGGTTCAAGGCCTCTCTGTCATATAGATGCCCAGTGACTACAACGCTGAGCGGGTAGGATCCAACCTGGCTAGCAACCACACCAAAATTGTGTAAGGTCGAGTAGTATTTGAGCCCAAATAATTCTAATATAATTGCAAAGAGCAATGGCCATTGTTCTCCGAAACAGAATCCTATGATCACCGAACCAAAGTAGATAGAGCCAGGGAGGTGACCAAATGCAATAAGGTCTCCTAACAACATACGAGGAGAACCAAGGTAAGCATCAGTGGGCAAGGAAATCTATATTTTGTGAGGAAGATTTCAGACACAACACCAGCAGCCACTCTGCCAGAGAAATTCCATTTACTGATGAGTGATACAAAGGTGCCTATGCTGAGTTGTGAGTAGCCTAAGGACTACCCTATCTGAACCATGCTGTCGATTGCAGTAAGAGTACCCCCAATACCACAGATAGCTGCGAGGAAGAGAAGTAGCATGTCGATGCTTACCAGCGCTTGGAGGATGGTGTAGTCCTCACCTCTCTTTGGGGCCCCAAAGATGTCAATTATGAAGGCAAACCCACTTCTTCTCTTTATCTCTGGTGTCACCTCCAGACTATGATCAAATGGCCTTGGTGCAACCAGGTTTTGATCATCAGCTGATTTCTCTAGTTTATCCACTGCAGTCGATACTGTATTATTAATTGGGGAAGGATTGTTGCTTAGGATTTTCACTCTGAGCCTATAGAGTTGAACCTCTTCTCGCAGAGAAGAACCACAGCAGTGCTTCCGCCGTATGCAGATTGGGAGAAAGTTTTCTTGTGCTTTACTATGATCATAACCATGAGGAATCCAGCAAGCGCTATAGCTATGTAGAGGATATTATGTCTGCCAACTTTGATAATCCGGATAATATACAGAAATAGAACTGAAATGGCAGGAGGCAGCCAACCTATAAGAAGGATGAGAGACTTGGGAGTCACCTCCATAGAAAGCATGGTACAACTGTGTGAGGATGGCGCGACTAAGCCCAACATAGCCCTTGAGCAGGCCTAGGACAACACCGCGGCTCTCTGGGAAGTTCTTGACCAATGTGACGAGAGCACTGGTGTTAGCAAACAACTGCGAATTAGCACCTATGAAAAGGTAGAGGCACATATGCCATACTTGGGGGCGAGCGATGCGCCCACGAACAGCAAGCCAAACCAAGAGATACCCAGTTAAGGTTCATGACCAAGCCCATGGCTAGAACCACCCATGGCAGTGTGATCATCAGGCCCGCGATAACACCTAGGTTGGATCCCAAGTCCTTGAAGAAGATGATAGTGTTGAGGGTCTTTTGATTGTAGCCCAATGGCTCTTTGATGTCCTTGGAATAGGCACCAAAGACGTAGGCAGCGCCAGCCACCGACATGATCATGATGTTTACAAAGACCATGAGCCACCTGCCTGTCACATCTCGAACCAGGGCTTCCCATATTTAGGGTAACAATCGAAAAGTGGCACACGTACTCCCGTAAATTCCCACCCAACTCCGTGTAAAGATTGAATTCACAAGGAATACTTACAACCTTTATGCATGTGAGGATAACTCAATGACATCTGTCAAGGAGAAATTATTACAGAATTCTATACTTATCACATGTAGTATGAACAGTCTATAATTTAAAATGTTACAACACATCAACTTAAGAATTTCATTTCATGTAAGATAGAGGAACCCCAAGACACCCATAAGTGTCATATATATATATATGCATGCCATGTATGTAAGTAAAACTAATGACAATGGCTACAAAATCCATATACATCAACTATACATGTCCAAAATATACAAAACAAGACCAACTCCATATGCAATCAAATATAATACAAAAGATGGTAGGATGTGTGTCCATTTCCCCCAAAATGAAACTATGTGATGCACTCCGGGAACCAAGGACTACAATACGTCCTCCGTTGTCCACTTGTCTAACCTGGAGGAACCACTATGGTCTCTTCATGGGCCGCCGTAGTCTTTGCAAGACCGGGACCGGTATTTGAGCCTCAACATTAATGATATAGCCCGTGAATATAACAATCCAGCAACCATAAGCAGTAGTAAGGTAGTACATGCTGAATCAATTAAAATGATGAACAATGAATTGAAAGGAAGTCTCAACAATTAATTGGCAACTTCTTAACTATTCCACTCTCACCGGAGCTACGCCAACATCTTGGTGAAAGCAATATAATCCACCCTCATCGGAGTTGGTTAGCATCTAGGTGAAAGTAATACAACCCATCCTATCCTCATCGGGGCTAGGTTAGCATCTAGGTGAAGCAATATAATCTATCCTCACCGGAGCTGAGTTAGCATCTAGGCGAAGGCAATACAATCTGAATAATATTGTATTCACTTCATCTCAATACCAAACCAATTCATTCTAATAAAAAAGAAAGAGGACTAAACATGCAGTAGAATCACTAGTGAAGGAATCAATATTACTAATATATGCATTCTTTAGGGAATTAGATTCTTAGGTACTTCAATATACATATTTATTATTGCAATTGAATTAATGAAGGTCAAGGACAATTACTAGTCAACCCTAGTATGATTTCATGTCGCCCTAACCGTCCATTTTCATATAGTTTAGATTATTACGTGTACATGCTATCTCCGTTGAGTGATACATTGTATAGATGAAGTACACCGTAATTTCCTAGACCCACACCTATGGTTAATTATAGGCTTGAACAGATAATCTACATAAGATAATCTTAGTCTTAGGATTTCTCATGTGTTATTTTTAATTCCTTTGGGCAAGGATAAATGGTCCTACAAGGTCTTAGACGCCTAGTGGTTCTACTTGGATCAAGTTTATACTATAATTAACTTCTAGGTTAATTATAGATAGGTTTTTAAGAAACAAAATGATCAAACAGGCTTTGGGACCTAAAATAGGACTCCAACCCAGAGGGTCAACAAGATCGATCAGCCTGATATGAAAATAAACTTCAGATCTTCTGAAGTTTTCTTCTGACCCAAGTTAATCATAGTTTATATTAATTAATCCAATGTTATGCTAAGTAAGATATTTTAGTCTTAAATTATATATATTTTATTTTAAGTGATTTGAGTCTTGGATAGGTAGATGGGTGAGTTTGACCAAAACTAGGTAGACCTTATGGCTCATTTTAAAGATTTTCATGCCATGGGTTATGCATTCATTGAGCTCACTATCTAAGCATAACTTTGAGTTCATCAAACCCCTATCAACAAGCCCAACAACTTTCATGTTTGTCCCACACCCATTTGAAATCATCTTGACCCACTTAGGCTCAAATGACCCAAACTGTAAAAAACCTTAAAAAGTGGACCTGTCTGTAATTTTAGAAAATGGTAGTTTAAAACAGTGAAAAACCAGCTGAACCGGTTCTTCTGTTCTTTCTTTTTTCTGCTGGGGCTTTTCATTCTTCCTTTCTTCTTCAGCTGTTTTCTTAGTTTCAAGGAAGCAAGCTTTCTTACATGTGGGATTTGAGGTTTCCATCGATTTTCCTCAAGCCATCTTCATTGTCTTCTAGCTTTGGAATTGTAGGAACCATCATCATCTTCTCTCTTGTTCTTAAAACAGCTCAAAAGGTAAGAATCCCCTTCTAATCTCAGTTTGTTGGTCGTGAATGAATCGTTGGAGTTTTTATTTCTTGCATGCACCATCTCACATACCCATTTTAGTTCATTTCCATGTTAGGACTTCAAAAAGGGTCTATCATATTGCATAAAAGAGATATATAAATGATGAAATACAATCATAATAAATCCAACCCTTTCAATTACCATAATACCAGCATGCATTCAACATTACTCTACTTATACTTGCCTTTGTTTGGTGCTAAAACCCCGAATTGCCTTACTTGAGCTCAATAGCAAGAAAATTTCCTAATTTGTGCAAGCCTAACATATGAATGTCAAGAATGACAAAATGGTGAGATGCATGTCATGCATACAGATCTCCTATCTCATTTAAAACCAAAAATCTGTAATTGGGTGAGAACCTTTACCTTGTATGAAATTGGAGAAGAAGAAACAATGGTGGAGATGAGAAATCCAACACTTAGATGAGTTAGGGAGAGATGGGGTAAGGAGAAAGTGATCTCTAACCCAACATGCAAGAACCTCTCTTGCTGATTTGAAGAGGAGATTAGAATGAGGAGAGGGTGAAGTTCAGCAGAGTTGTTTTTGAGAGCATCAAATGTGAGGGTGGATTCTTTATTGAAACAATATTTGGGTTTTATAAAAAAGTCCAATTTCTACATGTATTTTTTAGTTTAAGTCATTTGAAGGTAAACTTGGATCAATTGAGGCCAAATAGAGTGGGATCCAATACATAAGTTGATGCACTTGATGAGGTGCACCTAATGGTGCCACAATAATGTGCATATGCTGCTAAATTATAATAATCATCAAATGTGATTGATTAAATTAAAACACTAATTGATTAGCACTAAATTAGAATTAAGTTGTGACAAGGTGTCACACGGCTTTTGATAACTTGCGTAGCTAGGTGCATCATGTCCAAGCCATTGATGGCGTTTTTGGCTGATGCTACCACCATTTTTGTTCTTGCATGCATGTGTGCTACTGTTGTAGTTAGAGATGACTTTTTAGCAGTTTGAGAAAGAAACAACCAATAAGCAAAGAGGCTTTTCACAGTTTGGGAGTAGAAACTATGCGACTACAAGGAAGACCAAAAAAGAGGATAAGATTGGATTAGCTTTTTACATGTAATAAGGGGTTGATATATTACTGAAGATAACAGTGTATTAATTGAAGGATTGGATATCTAGTCTAAATAGATAATATCGAATCAAGTTAAATGCTGCCAAGCACGCAAGAGAACACAAAGGAGCAATTTCAGGGATGAGGATAAATCCTGGTCAATTGTGGAAGGATCATTTAAAGAGCAATGTAAAGGATAAGATCATGATCTCATCTCTTAAAAGGTGGTCCTTAGTGATCTCCAATTTGTAGCAACGTTTGAGTTGAGTCAAGTTTTTTCTGTGACTATAATCCAGCTACACCATCACCAATATTATTACTACGACCATCACCACCATTATCACCACCACCACCATCATAGTCATCATCGCCAACTCAACGACATGATCATCACTATCATGCACCCCTTCCTCGAGGGCAAGAGGTAAGAGATTTTTTTTTAATTTTGCATTTTGAAAGAATTTTATATGGTAGTAAATTTTTCGAAGGTGGAATTGGTTTGTATACGTGTGTTTTACTTCCTACTTTTCTTCGTTTGCCAAAGCATGCAAGATTCCTAACTTAATATTTTCTTGCGTTTTTTTGTGCATCCAAATAGGATCATGTGTTTCCATCGTGATTTTAAATTTCAGAATAAGACTCACATAAGAGGTCCCACTATGAATGTAAACCTTCGATGGGCTGTTAGGAGAACATTGTCCATCAAGCACTAATGACCTGTTAATATATATATGATGATGATGAGGAACCTGCCAATCTCCCTTACTTTTGATCATTGGTAAAACCCAAATACACAAAGCTTGATGGACAATATTCTCTTAAGAGCAAAGTGCATAATCCCTAATATGCAATCCAACTCATTGGGGCCACTTAGATATATGTCTATAAATAGGAGGGCAGATAGAAATATCTCCTTGTGGATAAAGGGAAGCCCAAAAAAGTCAATCCCCACCAAATTACCCTAACCCTTGATTTGCCAACCTTAAAGTCTACTGATGTCTTAATTGTACCATAGATCTATTGTTTCTCTTTTTTTAAAAAAATTTAATCTAATGGTGAGTAAAGATCCAATGAGAGAATTTTGAGTGGAAGGGCAATTGAGAGGATTTTGAAGAAAAGATCCTTATCATCATCAGATCATTGTAAGCTTAGTCCTATCAATCTAAGGAGTGGTGGCGAAGATCCTTCTACCTTGATCATTTCTAGAGGATGGCCTCATGGTTACCTGGTACACAATTCGACATTTGAGTTTGTAGTGTGGCAGGTATTTCACCGAATTCAAAAATTTTATGGGGCAGTCTCCTTTGATTCATTTTTTTATTCACTTAATTTGTAATTTGAATTTGAAAAATTCAATGAACTGATCCAGGTATATAATGGTTGGCTAGGATTTTGAAAGCTCTTAAACGGTTTAAAAGGTATATAAAAAAGATATTTCATGATAAAAATATAAATGCATATAAAATAGACAAATGTCCTATCCAATCAGTGAGTCTGCATATGGAAGTGGGCCTCTTCAATCTAACCATTCTACTTGGGACTCAGACATCTGGGCCAAGCAACCTCCACAGTGACTACCTTTCTTGATAAAGATTAATTTACACATGGAATGAATTAATTAGTGAGGCCCATAAAGAAAATCCTGTCCATTCGTTGTAACTATCCCACTATATATCTGTATCAGGTTTCGCATGAATCAGAGTTGAAAAATGGACAAACACCATCAGGCATCTCAGATATCTCTCTCGTTTGAGATTTTATTTCTTTTTTTAACTAATGGAACTAAAACTTACAGAGCAAACACTTTTCATGGTAAGAACTTTGGAATGTAAATGAAAATTAACCAAAGCAAGCCACTTAAGTCAGAAATTAAGCATATATTGTATAGAGTTTTTTATTTGAAGTCATTGGCCCAAGGAACACCATCCATTTCATCTGTACATCTGATGATCCTGACCATCCACTGGTACAATCCATCATGGCTCACCAGTATAAAGAAAATCAAGCTACTCTAATCACCAACCTTACAAAGCCATGTTGAGCCAGTAAAACGATTGGTCCAAACCATCAGAATCATTCCAGTCCTAGCAAGACCATCTTTTAGGGTCAAAATATCAGATGGCTAATCACGTCATGGGACTCACCAGTAGGCCAACATACCATCTGAAACAGTATCCAGTGATGAACCCATGATGGAAATACTACAGATTAGTTCCAGCCACACAATGCTGAACCAAAAAAATTCAAATCCCAAAGGAACACCGTCTCAATAATTCTTGCAGTGCAAGTGATCCTCAGCACAACATGGCAGTGTCCATTATTTAGTAGAGCCCATCACTTCTGACTACCTTTATTGTAAGGTTTTCGTTTGTCTCTTTACACTCCTAATTCCTTCAACTTGCAATACTTCAATTCTTCCTGCAGAAGCACAACTTGAATCTAGTCCAATCTCATATGAGATTTGATAGTATAAAGACAAATGCACAAGAAAAATTCTATTCCAAGGTCACAAACATGGTAATCAATCAGAGGAAATTAATACACAAAATTATTTCCTTTTAGGGAAAAGATGCTCAGCATAAAGTGATGTGAAACGTCACAAATTACATTTGGTCTTCTGGAGTAAAAGTAGTGTCTAAAGCAATCATCCATGCTTCTAGGAAAAAAAATAATGCGTTTTCAACAACAGAGAATAACCAATAAACAAAACATATGCTGATAGTGTTCCACAGTTTTTCATTGAGGACCAAACAGAGCCCACATTTCATGTGTGTTTAAACCTGATCTGTGTATGGAACTGACAGATGAATCATATGGTCAAACAAATACAAGCCAACAAGGGCCACAAATTAGAAACATTTTAGGCTAGAAGACCATTGACAAAGTCCACAGCAGGTGCACCTCAGCAGACGTATCACAAACAGATGCAATCTACAGTTACGTCAAGATGAGTCTACTATTTCATGAATAAAACTAATGAGGATACAAGGAATCTTAAACTTCTGTGCATCCAAAGAAGACCAATTGAATCACGTTGTGTGCGCACCGTGAGTCCGTGAGGCCCAAATCCCAAAAACAAGAAACCAGAAGACAAACAAGATAGCCCAATAGCGGGCTGGCCCATATTTGATTCTAGACAGTACAACCTGCATGTTTGAAGAATAAAAGTGATTGTCTTATTGCTCAAAACTGCAATAAAACTATCAAACAAAGCAGCAAAGATACATATGATTAAATCAAGTACAGTGCACTATTACTATAATAAGAAGCAAAGGTGAACATGCTAGGGCTAGACAACATTCCTATTCAATCAAATTAGGAAAACAAAGCTTAGGAAAATAATGTCACTATTCCATTCAAAAATTGAACTTGCTTTCTGCAGCATTATAATTCAGATTTTACCGCAAGGAATAAATTCACAGAATTTGGTCTAACATGGTTTAGAATATAAATCAATACATTCATATTAGCCGATACTTACCAGTTTTTGTGGATCCTGTAACGATAATTTTGATATTATCACCAACTCAGACTATGCCTGTATCATATAATACAACCGGCAATCTAGTTTTCAATTCATTTAATTTAGTTATTTATTATTTTATTTTATTTTATTTTATTTTATTTTATTTTTTGCATTTTTTGCCAGAAAAGCTTTCTATTTTTGCTTGTTAGGAATAAATATATATATAGTGTCTACACATACACACTTTAGGTGTGTTTTGGTGACAATTAACTCTACTTGTCTACTTTACTGCTAGCTGTCCGATAATAAACTCTCTCATGTCTCCCTTTCATCTGCCTATCATGTTAGCTACTTGCTTCAACTGAAATGATAATGATGCTGGTTCTAGATACTACACAGTACTTGCAGGGTATATGAAAATGATGCTGGTTCTGGATCCTACATAATACTTGTAGCGTATAATTTAAGCGCACACTCTACAAAGTTCATTATAATATAAAACCTTAGAGATAAGGAGTCCACATCAACACACAAGATGAAAGAGAATCCAGATGTTGCAATAAATAATTTTTATGCAATATGTATGCATTATTTCCTTCCTAACACCCTTGACATCTAAGATTCCATTCATAACTTTTTCTTATGAAATGGTGACTGTAGTTTATTTCATTCATGATTTTATCAAAGCTCAGACATTTCACATGGAGAGGCTCTATTTTGTTGTAGTCCTAAACCAGGCCCAACCCTCTTTGGGGAGTTGGTACACATTCAAGTTATAGACCATTGGCATTATGCTGAAGTTGTAGCCAGTGGGTTAGAATGTGTAAGCCTTTGAATTTAATCAGGTAAAACAACCATTTAATGTTAAGCTAAACCCAGATAGATGTGAGCGACATCAACGTGAGTGGTTATTCAACTTGTCCTCTTTTTTAATATAAACTGGAAAGAGAAATTTTTAGACATTACTGGCAAAATGCTTCTTTTTACTAAAAAGAGCAACGCTATTCATTCTTCAACTACAGCAGAAGAGACAAAAAATAGCACCATATTCATATATAAAACTAAGAACAACTTCTCATTTATTTATCAGGAAAAAATCTGCAGGAATAGTGGCTCCAACAACGACCATGAAAGAGGATGAAACTCCAGTTTAAGAAGCTTAACTCGGATCTTGATCACAACGCACAGACATTGATGGGCCTCACTTTATCCTCGATCTGTTAGGGATCCCTATCCTTAATTAGATAGTTCCTAATTATTAGGTTTATTTCTTATTTTATGTTGGATTGATATTGCTTAATAGGATATAGTAATTGCTTAATTTATTTTAGTAAGCTTCAGTTATTTAGAAACATTCACTCCTAAATATAGAGAGAAGTCTTCCATTGTAACGCTTATGCTTATTTTCAATTAATCAAATTTTATTCAAGATTTATCTCGGTTATGGTGTTTCTCCTCTTGTGAGGATGCCCTGGGGGTTGGAATCCATCTCTGGATTTGATTAATCCTTCGGAAGATTGATCTACACCCGATCGGAGATCCAGGGCTACGACAACTTGGTATCGGGCCGAGATCCAGTCGTCAGGAAGACATCTGTCGATTTTGTAGTCATCCATCCTTCCATCCCTATTGCTGAAGTCGCCATCCTACCATCCCTCCACCCATCACAAGCAACCCACTCAAATCCAAAATCCCCTTCATCAACCAACACCACCGAAACCAAAAAAAAAAAAAAAAAATTCATTACCAACACCATAACTCCCAAACTCCACCACCAAAAAGCAATCTCAGCAGCCACACCCTTCGTCGCCACCATACTTGCATCCCAATCACCACCAACACTTTCCCCAAACCCAGCCCATCTTCCAAACACACTAATCCAACCCAATCCGCCAATGCCCATCAAGTCCCTTCCTCACCATCACCGAAACCCAATCCCTAACTCCCGCACCATCACTGAAACCCATACAAACCCTCTCTTCCATCTCCACTCCAATCGAATCACCCAACCGACCCATCTCCCCAATTCTGTAACCCCCTCAAAAGTCCCGCAACATCCTAAGACCCAAAACCTACACTCAACCCATCCCTACCCACCAAAACCCATCTCGACCCCACTGCCGTCCGTAACCTTCCCTAAAACCCATTTAGTTAAACCCCAAACATCCGAAACCCAAACTACATTAACCCAGAACCCAAAATCATTGAAACCCCTCACACCAAAACCCACCTCCATCTATCAAACGAAACCAAGTCAACCATAAAACCCTCCCCCAAACCCTAACTCTCATTCCCGACCCCATCGACCCCCAACGATTCAACTCAGTCCATACCCTAACCTTTCCCCTCCATCGAACCCCTTTCTCCGATAAATCACCCCCCCCCCCCCCCCCTAACCGCAACACACACACACACAAAACCCGCAGCAAAAAGGAGGAGAAAAAAAAAAGACGAAGAAGGCAAGAAGGGAAGGGCGTACCATTCACCACAAACACCCAGGCCTTCACGTCCGCTAGTGCGTCGTCACAACCTCAGCATCGTCCCAGCCTTTTCCCCATCGCCACCGTCACTCATCAGTTCCAAGCCCCTCAATCTCACCTTCTCTATTCTTTTCAGTCAAAGGTAAGGTGAAATCTTCCTCTCCCTTTACTTACTTTCTGCACTAAAGCCAAGGGAAAAGAGAGCCGGGCTCTTTACACATGCTAAGATTTGGATTCTCCTTGGTTTGGGCCTCTAGTAAGGTCTGAACTGACCCAATTGAGCCCAACTCCTATTTGGGCCTGTAGTTAAGTTTGGGTCCAACCCAAAACCCATCTTATTAGCTCTTCTATTTGGTCCTCACCTATTTGGGCCTGCAGCATGTTTGACCCAACCCAAGTCCATTTCTCTCTCCAGAAAAAAAAAAAGTCCAAAAGAAGCCAAGCCAAGCTTAGAGTACAAATTTTGAGTTAAATTTTATTCTCCCTGACTACAAATCATCATAAGAATTTCTGGACACTCAATTGAAGTTCAAAGATATATGTATCAATACAAATATAGAGATTGGTATTTTGAGAATGAATTCTACTTTGAGTAATTTCTAAATTTGAAACAAGAAGAATTAATAGTTGATGAATATACCTGCCAATTTCGCGAGTTACAAGATATATGTGAACTAGAGGAGAACAAAACACATATTTTGGGTCGTTATATCAGAGGCTTGAGACCAGACATCTTGGAGAATATAAATTGTTGTAAAACCAGTCAAGAGGTATCCTTAGAAGCCTTTCGTATTGAACATATGCTTCGATGGTCTCGCATGCGACAAGTTGCATCTCAACAAAGACCAAGAGCACATGTTGTGGAAAGACTTTTCACCGGAGAAGATAATCCCACGATTGACATTCACTACCTCCTCAATACAAATAAGAAAGAATAAGAAAAATGGAGACAAGCCAAGAAATTTCACACACAGGTGAGAGTCAAAGACAAAGTCGTTAATTTGATTGACAATCGTAGTGCAACAAATTTTGTCGCACAAGAGGTTATTGACAAGCTTCATTTGCATATTGAGAAACTTCCAAAGCCCCACCAAGTTACGTAGTCTAATGGTTATGTCATTTCCGTAACTCACAGATGCTTGGTATCATTCAAAGTTGGTAATTATGAAGATAAGATTTGGTGTGATGTTATCAATATGAATTTGGATGACCATGGCTTTTTTACCGTAAAGCGCTTCATGATAAAGAGAAAAACACATATACTTTTCTGTGGGGTAGAAAATAGTTTAGACTCACTCCATTGCCATAAACAACCCAGTCTTCATCTGCATCATCACCTTCCTCTACAGAACCAACGATAGAGCAAAAAAAAAAAAAAAGAAAAGAAATTTAGAGCCATGACATCATGATTGCACTGAAGGAGATGTCAACCATGACAGATGACATTAAGGATGCAACAAATGCACATGGTCAAGGAAAAGCTAATCTCATGAAAGATTCCGAGCAAGCAAAATCTGATCTAAATAGTGTTAAATAGGGCTACAAAAGGCAAAGGAAGAACAAAAACAAGTGCAAATTAAAGACTTTGAGTAGTGCAAAAAGGAGATTGAGCATTCAGTGGATATGCCGCTTCCAAAAATTTCTATTGCGTCCTTGGAAATCAAATCAGTAGATTTAGTGGTTTTTGAAGAATATCAAGTTGTTGAAGTCCCCAACATTGACTTCATCTTTGGAGATCAAACATTGATAGTAGAAAGCCAACAAGTGAAGCATCCACAGGTCAGAGAACACATCCGAGTTGAATTCATGCATCAGAAGATGAACCACTTCCAATATACTTTTACATGGTAGAAAAGAATTGTGTCGCGTTTTAAAGCCATGTATAGACGCTAAAGATCGAAAGAAAAGACAAAAGTTTGTACAACTAAATTTCGAGCCGAGAGGAAGTTTTCCCCCACTTGAAGTCGAATCCTTCCCAGCATTTCTTAAGTTGACAAACTCGTTGGAGTCGAGTTTTTCCAAGCTAGGGAGAGTTGATGCAGGTCAGATCCAAGATCCGGTCTAGATCACAGGCCGCAGACATTGATGGGCCTCACCTGATCCTTGATTTGTTCGGGATCCCTATCCTTAATTAGATAGTTCCTAATTATTAGGTTTATTTTTTATTTTATGTTGGATTGATATTTAGTAATTGCTTAATAGGATTTAGTAATTGCTTAATTTACTTTATTAAGCTTTGGTTATTTAGAAACAGTCACTCCCATATAGAGAGAGGAGTCTTCCATTGTAATGCTTATGCTTATTTCCATTTAATCAAATTTTATTTGAGATTTATCTTTGTTATGGTGTTTTTCCTCTTGTGAGAGTGCCCAAAGGGCTGGAATCCATCTCTGGATTCGATCAATCCTTCGGAAAATTGATCTACACTCGATCGGAGATCCAGTGCTACGCCAATTAAGTAGCAAAGATTTGTCCAGTTACAAGTCTTCTATTGCTGTTATTTATTTTTACTGCGAGTCTGATTTGCTTTGCTTTTGCTATGAAACAAAAATGTATTCAGACAAAAAGAAAAAATCAGAATGAACATTCATGGAAGCATAGCATCCTTTTGGGCCAGAGCCTGTGGCACTGGAAGGTGCTCAGTTCACTATTGCAAACAAAAGTTTGTGGGTTTAAGTCATGTTATTACCAACAAAAAAAAAAAAAGGTACGTAAACCTTTCGCCAATTTTTAACTCATTACATGAGAATCAAAAGATGAATAAGAAAAATAGCTATAAGGATCCAATTAATACTAAAGACCAAGGAAAATGCCATTTTTTTCCTATTCAAAGTATTTAACAAAAGAAATTAAGAGAAGAAATATGAATTATACATCATATGTACTCAGTGATTCAAAAGTGTCAGTCAACTTACAAAGCGAAGGAAGACCACAACTGTCAAAGCACATATGCCTCCAAGAAGAATATGAAGACCATTTTTTGCAGTCCTCTGCTTACCAATGTGAAACTTATCAGAAGAAAAACATCGTCCAACACTTTGTAGAATGCATGAGGCCCATTGCCAACAAAAGAAAATGCATTTATATTAAATGTTATGTAAGGATCAGCACCATTGAGAAGAACCTAATTGACCTGATTCCTAAAAGCAAGAGTTGTACATGAGTAATGCTTTCCACACTAAAATATGTTGTGCATGCAGAAAAGTAAGAAAGAGAATTTTAAACTCATAAATTTTTTATCACGAAATATGATGCCAACAATTGAATTAGATGCAAAAAAAATGACATTATACAAAAAACTAAAAAATAAAATAAGAAGAAGAGGAAATCATCAAAATGGGCAACTTGGAAAGTAACCAATTCCAAGAACAGTTATACTATCGAGCAACATGGAAAAGACTCATTCTCAAATGAGTCAAGCTTTAGTTTCAACAGGTTTGGTGTTAAATTATGTATGTTTTCAGTGCACCATGGTTGTTGCAAAGATTCCTTGAAAGTTGAAAGAACACAACACTTCTTGGGGAGGAGGATAAAGTAACTTGAAACAGCAAAGAAAATCTGTGGTGAATCGTTTAGTCCTTGAGCTATCCAATGAGAAGAAACACATTTTTCTTTGTCTTTTGAAACTTCACAAGATTATATTACCTGTCAACTCTGGGTATCAAGTAGGTCTGAGAATTCAAAGGGGAACATATGAATGACTTGCTTAGGACACTGAAAGAAATGGTAAAAATCCGAAAAATGAGAAGAATTAGGACACTGAGAGAAGCCACTCCTGGATTATTGAGATGCAAGCAAGGAAGGTACCTAACCGTTTGGTCCACATGTCTATCATGTGGAGGGCATTGGACCACATGCATGAACAATCCTCCCATGCACATTGAATAGGAAATTCAAGCTTGTTAGGAATATTAATTTAATCATAAATTAAGAATCACTGATTAAGAAAGGCAAGTTGAGATTCTCAAGGATTAAGGTTCTTTTTCCCATCTTTGTACAGATTTCCATTTTACACATTTTAAAGGGTTTATTGAACAGATGGCCTTTGACCACCCAAAAAGAAAAAGGATTGGTTGCTTTTGGTTCTTGCAAAGCTTCAAGAGACCTCGGATTGGCAGCGCAGTAGTGGATTGAATTTCCATATTGATTTCTCTGCTGCGTAATCTTTGCATGCCTAGAACTACATTTCATCCCTCATTCTTTCCTAAATGTTAGTTTGTGCAAATTACATGCTGATTTGGAGTTGATTGGAAAAGCAGGAACCTTTAGCACACAGAGCAAGTGTTATGCACTGGCAATTGTTTTGTAACGTATAACTAAATACAACCAGGTTTGGTCAGACTGAACAATACCAGCGGCTAGATTTTATTAACATTATAATTTCAAAGTTCCTAACACTTCAGCCATGTGAATTGATCCTTGATTATCTTGTCTCATGCATATTAAGGAGCAATTTATTTGCCATGTTTCAGATTCTGCATGTGGACTTAAATATTTCTGTGAAATCCAGATTTTTCAAGGTGTGCAAAGAACAAATTAGGCTGCATCATATTGGAAGCTCCAGGTAGGTGGTGCTTCTAAAGACAGTTGGGCACAACCTGGGAAGGTAGTGCACTAGGAGATGGAGTGGTAAGAATAAGCAGAAGCCAAAGCGCCAAGACATCCTGGCATAATCACATCCCACATTCAATGTGCTTACGCAGCACAATCTCCAGAAAGGACTCCAAAAGCATAACTTCATGGGCTTGCAACTCATAACCAGAACCATGCGAACCAAAAGAATTTTGCAGAAAATAGCTTCATTAGCTCCAACAATCTTCAAGCAGATGGGCTGCAAAGCAAACCCCTTGGGGGACAGTCGGATGAACTGGTTCCAGCAGAGATGTGCAAAGAATCGGCACTTTATTAGGCAAAGGGGTTGTAAAATTATTTAATTTTTTCCCCTCTCAAGTTCCAGGAGATGGCATCATATTTCAGTTTCTGGAACCACAGATGGTAAATGAAAGCATAACTGCCAATAAAATAGATGCTTCCAACAGGTCCAGGCCGCTGTTCAGGTATTCTCTAAAGACTACGCGGGTAGTCTTAAGTTATGCCAAAGTTGCTAAACTTCAATCAAATGGCAGCTTATGATTTTTCATATTTCCCCCAAAAAAAAAATTGACGACCATTAAATTTTTTATTTTGATTGGTAATAAGTAATGACCATTGAGAGAGGAAATTATAAATTCTGCACAAGATTATTGAGGCCATGTCTGTCATCCTGGATTTCTTCTCTGATTCAAGGAAATTTTCATATTCTGCTACCATGCATGATGAGGAACCCCAGACTGAATATAATCTAGAAATCTAGGATTCGTATCCTTACCCTAATGTTGAGAAAATTGCTGGACTGACTGGAACTAAGAGTGATTACTTTGAGTACATGTTCAAGGGACCCGTGGTTATGTGCAACATATTTGATTCCAAGAAATATTTCAGGCAATATCCAAACAAATAATTTCAAGCAATTTGTATTCCCATACAGTTTTTTGGGGTCCTCAAATCTAGGAGTTTCAGATATCTCGACTCAGATAAAATCCGTATTCCAGAACTCTGCAGTGCCACCAGACATGCCCTCAGAGAATTCTATCACAAGTTCTAAAAAAAAAACATCCCTAGAGTTTACCAGGAATTAGATTAAATTTTAGTATCCAAAGGAAGAACAAAATCAAGGTATACCTTTCCAACACGAGGAGCGATCAACCATGCTAGTGTGACAGTAAGCAACCCTGTAGCGACTAGTATCCCAGTGCTTTCCACCGCCCATTTGGTTGTAGGATTTTCAGTAGGAACAACGATCTCAGTCGGAGCATTAGAAATCTGATCTGTAACTCCCTGCGAAACAGCAGCGGAATTATTGTGTGGATTAAACCACAATGAAATCTCGCTAAGTCTCTGTCTTCTAATAGCAGCAACAGCATCAGGATCAACATCTGAATTTGTCTCAATATGTGCACTCCTGAGTTCTCCAGTGGCAGTCATTTCCCTCAACTCTTCATAATCCTTCAGAGAAGCCATGACCTTTTTGAAATCAGCAGGTTTGATGTTTTTTGCTACGCTACCACAAATTTCACAAACCGTGGAACCATGGCTAATAAACCACTTTAATGCACAAGCATAATGTGCGATGGCAAGATCACTTTTGCACAGACACCCAAGATTGATAAGTGCATCTTGATGGTGATAAGAGCCAGTTTCAACGTCAGTACTACAAATGAATATCTCCCCATCAGGGCTTACAAACTCCATGAACCCAGACTCTCTTTGACAATTTTTTGCATGAGCAACATTATTTTGAACATCACCTGCAGAAGCTTTGTCAGTTGACATCTCATCTTCATTGGATTTCAAACCTTCCTGTGAAGGAGGGGTAATATTCAAGAAACCTAAGGCAGCATCTCCCGTTCTGTCAGATTCAGCGCATTGGCACACACGGCAAAGTTCCGAGCTTCCATCTTTATCAATACCATGACAAGAAATCCGACACTTTTCAACTTTTTCACCTGTTGTAACGGAGGACAAATCCTTATCATTTGCTCCGTCCGCACTGGACTGTATTTGATCTTGCCTCGGGTTCATTATAATAGTCAAAGAAGAAGCTGAGCAGTGAACTCTACACTGTCCTAATCAGTGCAACATTTGCCCTGGGCTACCTACAGACATGTGGGAAACAGGAAATGAAGCCAATTCCCATACTGGCCTCTCAGCTAGAAACCATACACTATGTCCAACAGCAATAAAAAGGATATGGATACTCCAGATCCAAATGTAAATAGAAATTACAAACAAAGTGCTCTGGAAGATTCTGGATAAAGGCATGTGATATTTGAGGTTTCAGACAGGAATTAGTCCTTTTGCTCAATACTCAGAGGACCGACTCTCCTACTAAGAGCCAAAACATGGCATGACATGAAGCCATTTGAGATTTGTCAAGTTCCCCACCCACCCTGAAAATTTCAGATATTTTTTTGACATCATTCACCTGACATTATTAAGTAATACAAACAGTCATTTAAAATGCCAAGAAATCTAGATATTGCACTGTAGTGCAGTAGATTTGCAATCAGATGATGTGTTTAAATGCTATTGCATTACAAAAATATAAGCAAACCATATATTGTGAAAATCCAAAATTAGATGCAAAATAGCAGGAGCCACATGGTCAATGTCATTTCATTTTTTATATCGATGACAAAACTTTATAATGCTTCCAGGAATTAAAGTAATGATCTTTGGTTAAGCATGAAAGTAGAAAATCAGCAAGAGCAAGAGGGATTCCAGAAGCGACAAACATCTCAGAGAATAGAAAGAGCTTAAAAAAGACTAATAAAATCCTATTACTTTGGAGAATTTGGAAGATGACATGGATGCATAACAGAAACGGCACACTATTAATCAAGAAACAAACACTGGTACTATCAGTGGGAACCTATGTAACTACAAATAAATCTAAGAAATTGTTTTTTCAAATTTTTTCTTTTGTGGAGATACTCCCATTCAAGAAGTTGTTTTTTCAAATAATTGATTACACATGGCTAGAATCCTCGGGCTGTTAAAATTAAGAACAAGCGAAGAGGTAAAATTTTTCAGCTAAATCTAAGAACACCTTTTAGATGCTTACAAGTTACAATTTACAAATGGTTGACATATGGAAAAGGTTTCTCACAGTACAAATGAGAGTAGAGCTTGGTACAGCGTATTTCAGTTCTGTGATGCAAATGATATGAAAATTATAACAATGCATTGATCAGCATTAAAAAAGAAAATACACACCCTAAGATTGATCAGCAAAGCGATTTTTACAATTTCTAATTTCGGAAACAAACTATCTTGATTCAATGAGAAATGAGTCATGCCCTAAGTTGCATCTTTAATTCAAGAACAAAAAACCAAATCAGATGGAGCAACAAAACCTTGCCGGATGATTTTTTTTTTTTTTTTTACACATGCTTGACATCTAGCAGGATGATTTTTTTTTCCTTCTTGGCAGTTTTCTTTTTGAATGTCTGAGAAATCAAAATTATTCTCTCTAATTTCCTTAATGTCGGCATAGCTCAGATGCAACAACAAATCAAATCGCAATTACTAGTTCCATCGAGTAGAAATGACCAATCTGCAGCTACCTTTCTCAGAATTCATATTAAAAGATGATCACAAACACTCCAAAAAGCAATCAACTTTCAAGCTACACTATAAAAAGCCAAGAAACTGAAATTCAGAGCAGCTGATTTCAGGTCATTTCCACTCAATTCAACTGCAACTCCACTGAATAATCCATCCATCCATCCAAACACATCCATATCCAAAAGGCAAACAAATTAACACCCATTACAACAACCCAAGATCAGATCCACATCAATTGACTGATAAATTAAAGCTAAAACAACCACAACGATCATCACAAGATCCGAACCATCCATCCGTCGAACCAAATCGAATTTCCCCCAATCAAACATTGCTGCAGAGATCAAAATCGCTACCTACAGTTCAATCGGAGCAACGAACACGCTAAAATCATCAGACCTCATACAAATCAGACGCTAGAAACATCGAAAGAACAGCAATTCATTAATCTGAGATGCAAAGGAAGAATCTTTCATGCAAAAGCTCTACTCCTCTTCATCGATCTCCAATGACAAACGAAAATCGCACAAAGCAGTGAATGAATCTAGAGCGAGAAACACACAAAACAGTGAATGAATCCAGAGAGAGAAAGAGATAGAGAAACGCACATAACAGTGAATGAATATAGAGAGAAACGCACAAAACAGTGAACGAATCTAGAGAGAGAAAGTGAGGTACAACTGACCCTGTCGTCTCCCCTGCTCGGCAGCAGGAACCAGGGACTGATGAGAGAGAGAGAGAGAGAGAGAGAGAGAGAGACTTGTGCAATGTGAGTGTCAGTGGTTTGTATGTATATATATATATATATATTTATGTGTATATGTATTTGCTTTTACTTTTTTTTTTTCTTTCTTCCTTTCTTTTTCTTTTTTCCTTTTTCTTTCCAAGAATATGAAATGATGATGCCTTTTGGGCCCTACATCCAATCACCATCAGATCAAATCCAGGAGATGAAATTATGGGATCCTTTTTTTTTTTTAATGGCACTATCAAGAATGTGGGTGTTGTGGGGTTTGCTTTATTTTTAGTGTCTGCTGATCAAATGGATTGGATTAGATTATCTCTACAGTGAGTGAATAGATTCTCAGGACTGCAAATTGGCTGTGGGAAGTGGGTTAGGACCGAGGGGGTGTTGATGGGTCGGGTTTGGTCAATATGCTACAATTTCAACCCCACAGCCTTGTTGGTGATTTGATGGGTGAGGAGAACCCCATTGATTCTATTTTTTTATTATTAATTATGTAGACTTTTGGAGCTCGGTAGATTTAGTCAAACCAATCAACCCATGATGCCACCCACAATGAGGGTATAATTTGCTCATTGGGTCAAGTCAGGTCAATTGAAGGGGTAAAAAAAAAAAGACAGTTTTAGCTCTTTTTTAAGGTTCTCCTCTCCACTTGTAGTAGACTGTGTTTTTCTTTTAAGTTAATCTTAAGCATCTCGCTAATCCCTTACCATTAAGATTTGTAGAGGAAAATAACTGTCGTTCAGATCTTGGGTAGACCAAGTAGATCATATTTGCTATTTGGGTCTGATTACTAAACATGAATCTGCTACATATAACTCACTGACGTTGAGTACAGCCTAAAAGCAAGTCAGACGCTGGGCGGTGGGCCCAAGGGGCAACTCAACTTATTAACAGTCCTCCGTGAACTTTAATTTATTCCTTGTGAAATAAACTATCACTTTCAGGGCTAAGATATCTGGCATTGGGACTGTGAAGACCTGATTTAGTTTTAAAAAAAAAATCTTTGTGTTTTACTTGTGGTCAGACAAGGAGCTTGCTTGTGTGGAAGCTTGGATGTGGTGTTGCAACTAATCTGAAAAAATGCGAGTTCAAAGAAAGGATTCCTTGTTTTGTAGATGTTTTTTTCTATTTTGCCAGGGAGGAAAATTAGTTTTCCTACACTTTTTTTTTTCTGTCTACCTAGTCAAGGGGAGTAGAATTCAAATGAAGAGGCCATATATACGAGAAGAAGGCCTACTCAAATGGAAAAGAAAGCGAGCATATGTAAAAAGAAAGCGTACAAAAGTAGAAAGGAAGCATACACTTGGAAAGAAGTGGCATACCCAAATTCAAACTCTGCACAGCGAGATAAGAACACACACCTCTTACCATTAGGGTAAGAGGGCAATTCTTTAGCATTCCTACCCTTGAAAAGTGAAATTGGATTTTCTCCAACGGCGAAAATCAGTTGAGTTTTTCGTTTCTCAATACAAAATGTGTCACACAAAATAAAAGAACAATAGGAAAAGTAATAAAATATTCCTCTCTATTCATACAACTGTAATCAAAGGTTATCATTTTGCCCGTGGGCTCGTTACCCAGTTCAAGCCTTCCTGGCTGAAGCCCGGTCATCGGGCGGGTTGGCTTAACCCGAATAGTGTTTGGGTTGGGCTTAGGCTTTGAGATTAAAGTGTAGCCGGCCTAACAACCCGCCAGTTAACCGGCCGACTCATCGCCCTGCAAACATGTATAATGGTTTATGAATAATTATTTGATTAGTAACAATATTATTATTCGATTTTCAATTAACAAAGTGTTGTGACTATATTTGTTTATTTATTTTTTGTCTACAATATATTCAAATTTCTGTAGTGATGCAAACTAAACAAAGACTGTGTTTAATTTTTCATTTTCTTTAAAAATGAAAAGTTAAGATAATAATATTAAATAATATAAAAAAATTCAAAAGCCCGACCACCCACCTGCTTGGTCCACTTAGCCCATTGAGTTGGCTTGGGCTTAAACTTTTCAAACAAAGCCTGGCCAGCCAAAAACTAAAGCCAGCGAGCGGGCTTACGAAATTCTGTTACGGGCTGGGCCAACATGGCCTGGCCCAATGATGACTCTTACTGTAGTCCAAGGGGCACGTTTTGTGGCCACGTTGCCGCATAAAGGCATGAGAAATCTAGCCCATTTTCTGCAATGGGAATTCTTCACATTTGATGCAAACACTTTTTAGCGAGGGAAAAGTGCAGAATGAGTTAAATTTTTAGTGATTCATTGGAAAAGCTTTTTCTATGGAGAATCAAAAGAAATATATTAGGGGAGGAAGAAAAATTTTATGGAACAGGCTCCCGTAATGGATAAGAGATGACCCAAAAATCAGCCCTGTAAATTTATCATGGCACTTAAATTTAACAGCCTTAATGTTTAACTGCATTTTAACCATACACGTTTTTAGATTCAATTCATTAGTAAGTGAATATTTTATGTGTGTAAAATTACGCTGGTGTCAAATCATAAGATAAAAAAGACTTTGAAACAGGGATCAAAGATGGACGCAACTAAACCCCATAAAGTTGGAGTCCACATGCAATCTACTTTTAAGAGAGAATTCTTTCTTTGTTATCGTTGTAGGCAATGCATTCAAAATCAATATTGGCACGACTACATTAGTGGCGGATCTAAGATTTTTATATGAGGGATGCAAATCCTAATAGTTAGTTTTATTTTAGGGGCAGACCTAGGATTTTCATGTAAATTTTGAGGTAAATCCATAATTTTTATTGGATTTTTCGAAGTGGATCTAAAAATTTTCTGTGATATTTAAAAGCGCATTGCGGTTTGATGAATGTAACCGTACCCATGTGCTGCTATCTATCTGTGCTTCTGGACATAATAACTATAATGACCAATAAAAATTCCTAAGAAGGCATTTCTTATCAACTGATTCAAACCATCAAATAATTTTTTTATCCAAATACACAACTAGGCTTATTTATGTAATAGTTTTTGTTACCAAAATGAATAGAGGATTTTACTGAAGACTTCCACTTATATTTCATATAGACAAAAAAGGACCTAAAAGTTATGTATCCACTGTAGCAGTCTCAGGGTCCTTTGTTTATTTATCTTTTTGTTATTTTGCGGAGCAATAATATCCGTGCTCTTTCGCATATACGAACAGGAATATCCCCACTCGCTTTTTCTTTTGCTTCTTTCTTATCCTCCTCCTCTCCTTCCTTCAACTATTTTCATCTCTACCAACTAAACCTCTATCCACATAATATTTTCTTTCATGATATGGTCACTTCAACAATCATGGACTTGGCACAAGATAGAGCTTGTTACTGAAACACCCTAGTATCACCTACCCATCTAGATCAATCATCTTCTCCATCTCTTTTTCTCCCATAATTTAAATAAACTCATTTGAACCCATTTGTGTTCTTTCAACCTAAAAAATAAAGCCTCATCCCCCATCTCCAAGAACTCACCTTCTCTCTCTCTCTCTTTCTCTTAAACACATCCTTTTCTCTCTTCTTTCTTTCATTTTTTATTTTATTTTTTCTTTATTCTCCTTCTATTCTTACTTTTTGCAAGACACCTTTCTCAGTATCCTATCAAACCATATTTTTCTCATCTCTCTGTACAACCACTCCGCTACCCATTTCCAAACCGCCTATACCCTATCATCATCTAATATAATTCCCTTAGGATCTCGTTTCTCTACTAATCCAATTCATAACACATAAATTAAACCCTACATATTACCAAAACCCATCTTTCACATTTTTCGTTAACCATCATCTTAAACTTCACCATCATCACCACTAGCCTCCATCAGCTGGCAACCATTTTTCACAAAAACAATTTATTTTTTCTTGAATCTAGCATCGACAGCAAACTTAATTGTGAAGAAGAGAGAGAAAAAAAAAGAGTTAGGATATCCGCGCTCTTGTATACAAGTGAGCGAGGATATTACCGTTCAGGAAGATAACGAACTAAAAAAAGCCCTTAAAATTATTATGGTGGATACATAACTTTGAAGTCTTTTTTATCCACAGTGAATGTAACGACCAAAGAGACTTCTTTTTGTAAAATCCTCATCTTCTAACTAGGACAGTCGGCAAACTACAGGAAGCGAAGCTTCTGGCTCCCCCACTATGATTTTTAATTTCCAATTCCAACTTTTTCACCCTACAAGCAATCCCAACTCTGGACAGAACATAAGAGGACTGCAGACCTATGTAGACACCTCAACAAACTCATTTGGACACTCCTCAGCCTGTAGACAATCTCTAAAATACCAATAAAGACCCGTTTTCTTCTCTCAGCTGATTCCCCTTCATGAAATTTGCCATGTTGCACTAGGTTACATAAGGGATGTATACATGCTGTCTGGGAATCTTTTTGGGCGAACACCCATCCAAACAAAGTAGGGCCACATGATTTCCATCATCCTATTAAATGGCCAACAATAGAATTGAGATTCAATGCACAAAAAAA
Source organism: Sextonia rubra (assembly GCA_037013555.1). NCBI lineage: Eukaryota > Viridiplantae > Streptophyta > Magnoliopsida > Laurales > Lauraceae > Sextonia > Sextonia rubra. The sequence continues at coordinate 54,079,179 of JASUAD010000013.1, read as the reverse complement.
AAACTTTATAGTGACCGTGGTGAAACCTGGATCACTAGTGGACAAATTGTCAGACTTTCCACCCGTGACGTGTCAGCAAAAGAAAATTTGACAGAGGATCCGGACTCCCCAACAAGATGGTTTCCCCAGGTGGTGCGTTGAATATTCATTCAACTTAAAAAATCAAGACTATCCCCTTCCATTATATAAACGAAAATAATTGACAACCCATTTTTCAAGGATTTGAAAATTCTAGATCAGTGGAAATCGTCATTTTGGAAAATTCTCAACTCAGATCCTCTTTATAGGATTTGAAATTCTTTAATTTTAAAAATAAATGAATTGATATAAAATTTTAAAAATAAAAATAAAGCTACATATATCTTATCCTTTTTGACCCGAGAGTCTCATACATTGAACCGCCCCTGTTTTTTTTTTTTTTTTTTAATGATATAAATGTGAAATCCTCATCTAAACTCTCAAAATATGTGGCAGTGAGAATAAATTCTCAAATTTGAGAATTCCTACGTATTTAGTTATTTACTTGTACTGTGAAGTGCCTTTGTTCCCCAATTACCTGCCGAACCTAAACCGTAAAAAAAAAAATTCTTACAAACAAACAAGGCATTCAATTTCAGCATCACCCTCCAAATTCTTGCACATCTCTGAATTTTTTTCAACCCATGTCACCGTTTCTTCCGATTTCAATCCACCCAATTAGGGTTTTCTCAGCTCCTTCTCTTTCTAAAAAGCTCTCAATCTCAATTCTTACGTATCTCTCTTTTCCCTATGCAAATAAAATCTCCCTCGCAATCCAATCCCCATCAATCCCAATCTCCTCATCTTCTTCTCTGCTTCCATTTTCATTTCGATTTCGACCCATTCCTGGACTTTCATCCATACCCACTTTTTCTTACCCCGACTCTTCAGTCCCTGTGAATCGGGTTTTCAGGATTTCACCTTATTCGAACGCTCCACGATCAACCCCATGTGGTTTTTGTGGGAATTTAAGCCTACCCACTTCGCCATTTCCACCCATTTCAGCTCCCCCAAACTGGGTCACTTCGCGCTCGGCTTCTTCGGGAGCAGAAGCTGAAATACTCTCGTCAGATCAATGTAATGGCGGCGATGAGTGTATGAATGTTGATTCGGAGAAGGTATACAGAGCCATTGTTGAGAACTTGGGTCCTGATCAAAGCATGGAAGCAGCGCTTGATTCGGTTGGTGTGAAGTTGAGGGCTGAATTGGTGAACGAGATTCTTCAGAGGCTCCGTTTTGAGGAAAAGACCGCTTTTAGATTCTTCACCTGGGCTGGTCATCAAGAAGGTTACACCCATGAACCTCAAACTTATAATGACATGATTGACATACTGTCTAGTACTAAATACAAGTCCAAACAGTTTGCAATTGTATGTGATGTATTGGATTACATGAAGAGAAAGGGCAGGAATTCGGTGCCCGTAGATGTTCTGCTCATAATACTGAGAAAATATGCGGAAAAGCATCTGACCCATCTCCAGAAATTCACCAAAAAGAAGAAGATTAGGGTGAAGACGCAGCCAGAAATCAACGCGTTTAACTTGCTGTTGGATTCATTGTGCAAGTGTAGTCTGGCTGAGGAGGCTGATTTTTTGGTTAAGAAAGTTAAGAACAAGATCACCCCAGATGCAAACACCTACAATATTCTGTTTTTTGGCTGGTGCAGAGTGAAAAACCCCACGCAAGGGATGAAGGTATTGGAGGAAATGATTGAAATGGGTCACAAGCCAGAGAATTTCACTTACAACACTGCAATTGACACTTACTGTAGGGCTGGGATGGTCTCTGAGGCGACTGAACTCTTTGAATTTATGAGAACTAGAGGGTCTACCTTGTCTTCTCCCACTGCGAAAACTTACTGCATTATGATCGTTGCACTTGCAAAGTGTGATAGAATGGATGAGTGTTTTCGGCTCATGGCTGATATGAGGAGAAGTGGTTGCCTTCCTGATGTGTCCACCTACAAGGAACTGATTGAAGGGATGTGTATGGCTGGAAAGGTTGAGGAAGCTTACAAGTTCTTGGAAGAAATGGGAAGCAAAGGCTTCCCACCTGACATTGTTACTTATAATTGTTTCTTGAAGGTTCTTTGTGACCTTAAGAAGGCTGATGAAGCGTTGAGGCTTTTTGGAAGGATAGTTGAAGCGGGTTGTCTGCCTAGTGTGCATACGTTCAATATGCTGATGTCAATGTTCTTTGAGATGGGTGATGTGGATGGGGTGTTTGAAACATGGAATGAGATGGATAAGAGAGGCTGTGCAAGAGATGTAGATACTTTTTGTGTGATGATTGAGGGGTTGTTTGGTTGTGGTAGAACAGAAGACGCTTGCCTTCTTTTGGACGATGTTGTGAACAAGGGGTTGAAATTGCCATATCAGAAGTTCGACACATTCCTGATGCAGCTGTCAAAAATGGGAGATCTCCATTCCATTCATCAACTTTCTGAGCATATGAGAAAATTTTACAACCCTGCTATGGCAAGACGTTTTACTGTAAGTCAAAAGCGTAAGAGCATGAGCTTGAGAAGGAAGTAGCTTATCAGAATCCAATCACGATCGGCAAATCATTTTTGTTATGCAAAATTACACAAAGAACTTCTGCAGCTATTTCTCATGCTGCTGGCCTCACTGATCTTTTCATTCCCTGTTGAAAATACTACAGGTTAGTGCCTATCCTGCCATAACAATAACCTTTGGTCTCATTGCAGCAGATTCAATTAATTCCAGTACAAGTAATGTCTTCATCAAGAACACTTTAATCTTATTCAAGGGTGATACAGGGAGGCTAACTTGCCATCAGATGTTCTTAATTCTTTTGCAGTTGATTCTTCTTCATCTCTGCATGACAGGTGCCAATTTTCTCTGTTACTGTTTCAATTCAAATTAGGAGGGTAAAGGTGCTGTCGTATTTTTACCCAACTAACAAATTTTAACTGCGAGTTGGAGTTAAGAGATATTTTTATTTATATTGGAAATCACAAAATGTTTGCATTTAGATTATGCATGCTCAACTCTGTTTTTGAAGTGGATTTGATCTGATTAATGAACCAATCACTTTCAAATTGATTGCCCACCACAAAATTTTTGAATCTATGAAAGAAACTGAAGATTGTGGAATTGCAAATAGAATTTGTTCTGTAGGAAGTCTGATTTATAAAGCGCCTTCAAGTCCTTTTCTCTTACCAGAAAGTCTCTTTCTTTCTTCTTCTTCTTTTTTTTTTTTCAAAAATTAAATAGCTCTGTCTTTTCCTTTTTCAAAATTGAATAATTTCCTGCTTAGCAACTGTTCCATGTAATATTTTCATCCCGTTGTTTTTTTATTTTTTATTCTATACTTGATGGCTGGGGCTATCATCTAACTAACAATTTGTAACTAACTTTGAATGAAGAAAGAACTTTTAATTGGGGCACATGTTGCATGGCCTGCTTGTAGGCATAGAGATTAACAGGAATATATATTTCTCCACTTGAGATGGCATTTTTCCAATTTAAGACTCATAATCGGGAAGCAAGATATTTTTAATGATCTGTCTGTTTTTCCTCCCTTAATCCAGATTTTTTTTGGCTGACACATTTCAGAACTGAGATTAGTTGCAGAAAAAGGCAAAAAAGAAAAAAAGAAAAAAAAATCTCAAATTTTTTATTTTTGATGTCCCTGTTCAATATAGGCTTCATATGATAAAGTAATAGCTGTATCTTTTGTCTTTCAAAGAGAAAATGAAGTCATATGATTCAGTATGGTTAATTAAAACAACTCTTCTTGAAAGTTGAACTTACAATGACATGAGCAGTATCTTTGATGATATGATGAAAACCTCGTTGGCACGTTTATAGTTTACCCACAGGATGGATGTTACTAAAATGATACCACACATGCAAAAGACCTGATTCTTCTATCCATGATTATGACAATTAATGGGCACACCTCAGGCATATTGGAGCACAGTTAGGAGTTGCACAAAAATGGAGCTAAGATCTCTCTTCTGGGTAGATTACTGGCTGGTGAATTCCTCCCTCAAATTAGGTTACTCCTGGGGCTTAATGTCATAGTTGATCAGAAGGTTGAAAAAAAATATATTTTGAGATTTGATCTAGAACATTTGTGCGGGGCTGGATCTTTAGAGAACCCTGATTGAGGAGGATATCAATCAATTGGATGGCCTTTTATATAATCTTGATGAGGCAAACCTGGCAATCTGGAGGAGGATGGATGTTTGGTATTAGTCAAGTCGAGTGATAGTCGTATTACTGTTAAAAGACTGCTGCTCAAATATTTTATTGACCAGACTTAGAAGCAATGCAATCCCCAAGACTTGGAAGGGGTTTTACTCTTTGACAGTTAAAGCTTTCTGCTGGCGTGATTCACCTAACCCCAATCTTACTGTGAACCTTTACTGTTGAGAGGTTCAGCTTTCGCGTGCATTTTATGTGCTGCTGTGATGCAGGCTTGGTTAATTACCTACTTATTTATTGCAAGGGTGCAGCATCTGTTTGGTGTTACTTCGTGGAAACATTCAACATCTTATGGGCAGTGCCATCTTCAGTCCCTAAGCTTAGTTTTTTGTATCAGCAATAGCTCTAGAGGAAAGTCCAGAGTTGAGTAAGATTTCACTATTTGCCATTTCTTAGTGATCACGTTTGGACCCAAAAAAAATGAGTATAGGACCTCATCAGTGCTGACACAATCTCTTTTGGTTGCAAAGATTAAGGTGACAGTTTTTAGCCAGGCGATGTGCAGTAAAGACAATGGAATTGCATTTGGTGATCTGGAAGGCTGGAACTCGCTCCTGGATAAAACAGTTTAGGTTTGCCTATGCTTTGATTGATGTTCAGCTGGTGCACGTGTTCTCATTTCTTTATTTTGAGTGAGCTCCTGTTTTGTGCTTTTTTTTTTCTTAGTGTTCTCATCCCGGTTGTTTTCTTAAGGAATTGATGTTTATGGAATAAAAAAAAAAGACAAAGAGAAATATTTCAGGCTGTGTGGCATAGTTCTAGATTATTTGCGAATTACTTCATAGGATATTTTTAAAAAGAATCAAGTTCCTAAACTTTCTTTTGTGCTTGGTAAGAAGAGTCAGCCATCAGCTGATTGTCAGAGATAAATGTTCAGTCTCCTTTTCAGGAGATGGGGAGTAAATTAGTTTCATCATCGGAAATTTGACTTCCAAAAAGCTTTTTTTTTTTAATTGATAGAAAAATCATTCCTTCAAACTCAAAAAAATTACATCATTGAGTCAACTGGAACAGGTTGTCTAATAAATCTGGAGGAGAATACCACCAAACCATCATATTGCCCACAAATTTGGCATGTAAAAAGCTGTTAGTTCCATTATCAATCTACACTTTGTAGCAAACAGGACGTCAGTGTCATAGAATGCTGAGTTCTCATTCTAAATAAAATCTAAATGAATGTGACTGTAAATGGTAATGGCAAGATCTGTAGCGCAGTTAGAAGGTGAAACAACTAAAATTGAGGGTCTGATTCTACTTACCTTTCAAAAGAACTAATTATGTATATGGTACAATGAAAGTGAAAGTGAGTAATCACAATGAATAAGAAAATGAGAGAGAAGGAGAAAGAGAAAAACAGATTCTAATGATCAAGCGAGATAGTGATCAAGGGGCATCTTGAAGAAGGCTAAAAAGATCTGATCGCTGCTTTTCCCTCAGTTTAGTTGGAAATTCGACGTGGAATCTGATCCGCAGTTCTCCTCTCTTGCCATTCTCATTGGGTATGGGCATGCCTTGGCCTGCAATGATCTTTTCATAGCCTGGGTAGATGATGTCATCAATCCAACAATTCAGGTTTTCCCCACCCAAGAGAGGGATGGAAAGCAAGCAACCTGTGAGAGCATCCACCAAGGAAACTCCTAATGCAAGAAGCAAGTCATTGCCTTCTCTTTTGAACAACGGGTGCTCTTCCTCTATGATGGAGAAGATCACATCTGCTGGGAGCATGCCAGGTCGCTCATCGCCAATTCCTTCGAATGTTATCTTGGTCCCTTTCCTCCATCCCGGTTTCACCTTTATGCGTAACAACTCCTGTTCTTCAACCATTAACCTGCCAAAATGAAAATTAACAATCATCAGAGAACCTCTCATACTTGACATAAATCGTATTTGAGCAATTTTTTGGAACAGATTGGTACTTTGAAACATAAACTATTTTTCAGGATGCAGAATTTTGAGCTGACTAATCCTGTGGATGGCTCACTGCCTCAGGTACGCCCTCTCATCCCATTCCCAATGTATATGTGCCATATATGTTCAAGGGTGATTGAGACAAACTATTGGTAGGTAGGGATGTAAGCCCAACTCATGGTTGGCCAGGTTCGAACTAGAGATCGTATTTGAATGGAGCTTGTTGAGCCAAGCTCAAGCTCGGCTTGACATGGTTTAAGCAAGCTCAAGTTGGAAGGGCTAGAATGTTGAACAACCACTGTTATGAGTCCATTGACATGTCAACTAATCAAACGAGACAATATCTAATATCCACCTGTCTACAAGTAACGCTCATTGACAGATGAGTCCATTGCCCTAGAGATGAACCGATGGAGATGGCAGATTTGAGATCTGGGGCAGGCGGGAATGAAGATGAGAGATGGGGATATGTTGAGACCTGACCCCCGAATTGGAGGGGCCTTAATGCCAGACTTTCACGGGAAAGGGAAGAGAGCAAAATCACTCAATTTCTCTTTAAATAGAGAAATGAAAACCCTAGAGCTAATCTCAACCATCTAAATATCTCTACAGTCAAGATTAAAACATCCATACTTAAGTGCATATGGGCTGGGCTCACTAGACTGGTCAACCCATTGGGTCATGGGTCTGTCTTGTATCATGAACAATCCCTAGCTTTAGCTGGCTTGTATGGGGATTGATCAGAGCCAGGTTCAGCTCAACAAGTCCATGAGCCAAGATTTGAGTTTTTGCCCAGTTTAGACAAGCCAACCGGCCTAGTAGCTACTTGGCTTTTTGACAGCCCTACTGGCAGCTACCATGTAATGTGGATGGGACAAAGCCAGAGATTTGCAGTATTGCAATTGTATCATATAATCAAATTCAATTCTTAACAACTGAATGTGGGCCATGGCCACTTAATGGAAAATTTCCATAATTTTTTTGGATAGACAAATTTCTGCTCCTTTCATTTATAGATTAAAGATGTGGTGATTTAGAGAATCCAGTCACAGTGGTGTTAAATGCATGGGGTGCATCATTATGGATCCCATGCCAAAGTTTCAACTTTCACCTAAAAGCAGTGCGCATATGAAGTAACATCCAAACCAGCTTATACCCCACCATTGCCAACTTATGATCTATGAAACCCCCTCACACAACCCCACATGAATCTCAAAGAACAATTGAATCTCGGAGAACACAGACAAATGCATACATGGACAGTATGCGTTGTCTGTGATAAAACAGCGCCAAGAATAATAACTAGTATCTATCTATCCATGAATTGCATGAAGTTACTCACCCAGTGTCTGCTAGAACATCTCTGGTGAGCGTGACCTTCTTCACACATCCATGGCAGAGGTCCTCAAGTGTGCACTTAAGTGTCTTTTCCATGGGCGGTGGTTTTTTCCGGACGGCTGAGTAGGAAAACCTGATGGGGTTTCCATCCCTTGTGCTGGTGCTTCTGGAGAGACTAGGAATGCTGCCATCCCTTGTGCTGGTGCTCCTGGAGAAATTGGATGGTTGGTTGTGGTTGCCATTCCTCGTACTGGTGCTTCGGGAGAGATTACTACAGAGACCTGCATCAATAGTGTTCTGATGATCCTTGCCAGCTTTTGGAGTCGTCGTTCGATCGTTTCCTTTCACTCCCTTTGCCGTTCCTGCCTTTGCTGACCCTCCCTTTGTGGATTGGCCCTTGTCATCATTTTCTCTCAAAGCGAAGCCAAACCCATACAACCGTAGGCTCTTGAGTTTCTTCTTACTGAAAAGGCCCTGAAAGCACATCAACTCAATTGAGACAGATGATATCGTGATGATGCACATGTAAATGAAAACCATTCATGTTTTATATTTACACTCACTCCCTGAAAGCCTAGATAAAAACTGAGAATGGGCGAGGGTATTTTCAAACATTTTTATATATTTTTTTTATATGAATATTGACATTGAAAATTGCTGCAATTCCTTGCTTTTTTGTTCGTCGCATGGTTTTCATGTTTGTATATTTTTTTTATATGATCTGGGCATAATGAATTTGTGCTCTGCCATCTCTCTTTGCTAGCCACAAGCCCCAAAAAGGAGAGTTTTGCATCATCATACAAACACTGGGGCCATGAAAACTCATCTAACCAAATTTGAGTGTGGTTTGAATGAAAGTGTGACTCTATCTCAGTCAAAGTTTAGCTGCTTAGGGACATGCTAGCATGAGTTTTGGGTCTCTTCGTTTTGCAAGGAGGAAAAAGAGAGGCCATTAAGGCGGTGGCTCAGTTGGTTTAAGACTTGAGTTTGCTCTTCAAGGTCTCAAGTTTAACTTCCACTCCATAGGTTATCCTAGTATTATGTGTGCAGCCATATATGTAGCCTCTAGAGAATCGTTTTTGCTCATCAGAATCGGATAACCCTAGGCCAGAGGCCAAAGATTTGAAGGTTAGGCTTGTGATGGATATCCTAAGTCATTAAAAATAAAAAAAAGAGGGATGTGAGGGAGAGCAACCCCACATTCTGATACAATATTTGTATAGCCTCTTTTCTCATTAGTGGCTTGAAATAAATAAATAAATAAATAAAAACATTGGGATTCATGATGATGGGTTGATTTATGTATATGTGTATGCACAATACCTCATGGGTTTCTGTGACAGGTTTCAACTTGGGCTCAGCTTCCTGTTTAGGTGAAGGGGTAGGAGAATGCTTGTCTGGATACCATTTCATGAATAGAGCCTTGTAGGCCTGCATTGGAAAGAAGCTTTTGGCTGTGTTGATGGGAATTTAGAAGGGTTGTCACGGGGAGAGAGAGAGAGAGAGAGAGAGAGAGAGAGAGAGAGGTGATAAGGGGTTAGAGAGATTAGAGGAAGGTGAAAGACAGGGACCCCAGAAAGAAGCGGATTTTGAGGCTTCTCATTCGGTATTTGTTCTCCCATTATGTGGTAATTATTATGGCATTTGATAACCACCCAAATCATGCCATTTTCTCAATCTCTCCTTCCACTAATAATAAGTAAGATTATAAAATGATGGGACCTCCTGTGTTTTCACTTCCTCGGTGGTGGGTGAGTGGGTCCCATGTTTCAGCCTTGAAGCGTGTGGGATTATCAATTATTAATACTAATGCACAAGAGCAGTTGGATAGGAAGGGCTCGCCATATTTTTATACATGTTCACCTCTTATCTCGCTTAAGAGGATCCTAGCCATCTCTTAAGAGCCCTCAAAATAGCCTGATTTCGTTGGAACATCAAATTTAGAGGCCAATAAGGACGGCAGATAGAGATTGATGGTGGACCCTATTAATCCAAAACGCCTCCATGTTCAAAGATGGTCCCCAAGTCCAGTGGTACAAAAGGACTTAATTATTCCTGCCAAAGGATGCTTATGTTTTCTTAAATAATTTCATCAAAAATTAAATAAATTAGTAGGATACAAAACAAAAATGTGCTCAAGAAAATTTTCAAGAAGACTGCTTGCGGCCGACCATTAGATTACATGTTAGCATATGACAATGAATCTATGACAACATTCCTCGTAGTGTGAAAAACAAAGACACTAATATCTTGTTCTTATCTCCTCCCTGTGCATGTTTTGTATTAGATTTGCTTATATGCCATCTACCTAGGTCACCATGAATTGATATTTCCTGAGAAAAAACCTACAGTGGTGGAACCAATCAAGTCCTACGACATCACCAATGGCAAGCTGCCATGCACGCGGGACCTGATTGGTCCCACCACGGTCACCATGGTTTCTTTAATTAGAGGATCCAGAGTCAGGTCACCACTCACATCATATGACTTGTGTCGGTCATCAACGGCCCACACCATTAAATTATTATCCATTGTTACTTGTCAAAGTGCCCAATTGATGCAATAAAGAATCCCATTAAGCCATGGATAGATGCAGGTTCTGTTTATACAAAGGAAGGATTAAGGATCCTGATTTTTACAGCTTGTGATGCAGGAGTCCCTTCTTGTCTCCTAAAATGGAATATCTAATAGTTATGATGCATGAATGTGCCAAGAACACAGCAAGACATGGATTTTACATATAAAAAGTTAACTATTTGATACAATACAATACGATATGTTGCCCATTTTTAATTATCCGTGCATCATAGTCAAATAGAGCTTGAAGGGCCTCTAGCCAGGGAACAAATGGACCTTGAGATCTAATCATCTACAAAATAAATTTTAATCATTCTATGTTGTTAGCCTTTTGGTCTAGGACATTTTTTAATCCCATCTAAGCGGCGGGGTCCCCTAAAGACCCACACGTATAAGAAGAAGAACCCGGAGAGAACTTGCATAAGCAAGTAGAGACAAACTCACACATACGAAGAGAGGAAAACTCACATATGAGACGAATTGGCACATGTGAAGAGGGGTAGGGGGCAACCCTGACCTCCCAATGAGAACTGACATGTTTTACCACTATGAGAAGACACCATTCTGGGTCTAGGATAGATTTCAGATCTTACTGTTTAGGACTTGCAATGCATAGTAAGATTTCTATTTTGGTCGACAATTCCATAATCTAGTAGATGACTAGATCTTGATCCAATGATCTCAATAGTTTAACGAAAGCAGTAAAGGATTCAGATTTACTAAAGAAACCTGATGAGACTATGGGTTGGAGAGGGTAGTATAAAGCGGAAAATTTGCAGAAGGGACCACAAAATTGACTTTTTGAAAACTTCAGCGTCAAACAGACCAAAATCATAGGAGAGTGGGTTTGGAAGGTCGTAATGTGGATTAAAAGTGGCAAAGGATACTGTGATAACAAATCAACTCCGAAGAGAAATAAAGTTTGCATAGTAATTATTAAAATTTGGGTTCCTTTGCTGTTAAGGCAGTGGCTTAGTTTAAACCTTAAATTTGCTCCTAAGGTCTTGAGTTCAACACCCACCTCTTCCATTATACTTTTCATGCTGAATCCACACCAAAACCTCCCAATCCAACTTTAACCCTTTTGATCAGCCCCACATCATGCCTCAAAAAGTTTCGAGTTCACAGCCTTTCCTAGTTTGGCTAAAATGATAACATTTCAAAAAAGAGGTTTTTATGGAAAGGCCCATCTACTTTAGACAGCCTCAAGAAGACCCTATATTTTGGATTTACTTACTAAAACCTCCCTCATCTGATGGTTAAATAGTTACTTGTTAGTTTTTATGAACAAATGACAAAAGACCCTTTGTTTGAGGATTGAGTTTTTTGAAAAAAAAAATTTTTTTCTAAGTGTTTTTCTTGAGGTTACCAAACATGTAAGATTTTTTTCTTTAAAAAATAAAATATTATATCCTACAAAATATTGCTTTCTTGTATTTTCTTTTACATCGAAACATGCCCTAAGCTTAACAATTCTCACTAACTTAGGTTAGGTGAGGTTCACTTGGATGCATGGTGATCAAGTAAGGCATGACGATGGAAAGGCTTGGATGTAGACTGAAAAAATATGTAGCATCAAAAAGTAGGCCCTTAGTTTTAGATCCTAAAAATTTAATTGTTATACATTGCATAAACTTCATGTGATAAAATCCAATAGTGAAAAATGTCCAAGATAGTACAAAATGGGATCAATTTCAATGAAGGGTCATGCTGTTTGAGAATGGATTAAATTGATCATACATGGGCCCCTGTGAAAGGGGGTGCTTTTGGCAACATCATCATCTAGTTATTTGAGTCTTGCGCATAGATAAATCAGTTGAAAATAAAAACTTTTATAGTTAGTTACTTTTTGTATAGTTTGATTGTTAGTCAAGGAAGGTTTTATAAATTATAAAAAAAAATACACACACGCGCGTGAAGTACAACAGCCTTTTTAAGTTGGTAAAAATGTAAGGGCTTTTTCTAATAAACATGCTCTAAACAAATTTTGCAGAGCAAAAGTAATGTTAGACCCCAAATGACTATAACTCCACGGCACAGTGAAATCCACCTATTAAAAATTCAAGCTATCCAAAATTAATGATAACCACTGTATAAGATATCTCCACCTTCAGTCCAACAAGAGTTCGTCCGACAGTAAGAGTAAGCACTTGATTAAAAATATGATTAAAATACAAAATAATGTATTAACTACATTTTAAATCAAATGGTCAACCTTACACTAGATCTAACATTGTATTAACTACATTTTAAATCTAGTCAGAATTATCGTTTTGTTCGATATAACTAGAAAGGAAACCTGTTTAACAAAAAAAAAAAAAAAAGAAGAAAGGAAACCTTACTCTTGATTGATGCTTTAAAACCAGAGCAGCCACTGAACCAGTGAAGCAGAAGCCCTGATCGAACCTAGCTTACATGCATTTCATTTCAGCTTGAATCAGGAACTATATTATACAAGAATAAAAATAAAATTCCAATAACAGGTTAAATTTAATAATATAAGTTATTTTCAGTAAAGTAAAATGGTTGAAATTAGACGGATTTCCTCCGGGGCTGCTTTTGTTCTTTTTTGCCAACTGGAAGTAGATAATGTACCAGGCACTTTGAGAATATGGATGAAATAAAAGTTTGGTTTTGGAACTGGATCACAAAATTAGTTGGTACTCTGGGCTTCCACTGGAACCAAATGAGGGTTTTTTTTCTCATTTTCCTTTTTTTTTTCTTTTATTTTCTGTAAGGCCACCATTAGTCAATAGCGCAGTCCCGCATCGCGAAGAAAATTGAAAAAAAAAAAAAAATTCCCCAAACGTTCTCTGTACTAGTACTTTTTTGCTATATCACATAAAATTATCTTAAAATACATAGAAATAACAGGGCAGTCTTTTGCAATATAGCACAATCCAATTAAAATTATGCAATATCGCAAAAAGTTCTGTGATATTGCAAAAAAGAGAACTATCAATACAGAGAACGTATGGGTAATTTTCTCAACTTCCATCACCCGGGGCGGTGGGGGTGGGGTTGGGGTTGGTTTATACATGACTAATGGTACCGTACAGCAAAATACCATGAAATAATTGTTTGGCATGGATTCCTCAACAGGAAACATGTGGATTGGATCCATTTATACAATTTCAATACCACAGCATGAGACGGTAATGCATACAACATTGTAAACTTTCCCATGAAGATCAATCTTTTAGAATCAAGTTTGACTTGAGTAGTTGGAATTTCATCTTTTTCTCACAGGTAAGACCGGAAAGATTATGTGCATGTTGCCATTTATTTCGGTACAGATAGCACCACTGTGGACAATTTAAGAGTTCTAAAGGCCCTTTAGCAATGAGAACAATTATATATTCCTGTACAAACTTACAGCCTTGTCTTCCTAACTACCCACTATCTCGGTGCTTGCCTCAAACTGATTACACATTTACATTTCCCAATCTTCCATACCAACAAAATTGGAACAATAATACCTCCCTTAGAAGGGATCTCATCATTATTACAGCCCCTTGTGCACAACTGTTTATTCAAGGGGAGCATGGGAGAGAAACTACATACTAGTGTCCGACGTAGACATCCCATATCCCCCATTCACGGGCTGTTGTTTGACATCCTGTTGGACCAAAGGATATCTATTTCGAGAGTTCGGGATGAACCATCCTTATTTCCATCATGGTTAAGGCTGAAGACTCCACTGTATAGACCTTCTGTCACCACTTTGTCTATTTGAATTGTTACTCTCCCAAGAGTCGTCTGCAATGCACCATGGCACTTATGCATGAGAACAAAACAAGATCCATCCATGAAAATGAAGATAATAGTACTTAGTCTTCATACCTTCCCAAACGTACTCTTGCTCCTGCACAGGATATGAAGCTTTTGTCCTTTTGGTGGTACATCGAAGGCCCAAGTAAATCCCTCCTTCCACTCCGGGCAAGTACTGTGACTTACTACCTAACAAAGGTCACACTAGCTGACATTCCAAAAAAAAAAAAAAAAAAAACAAAAAACAAAAGTGAGTTAGAATTAGTGTGATGCGCCTCGACTCGTGGCTTACCTTAGTCCGCCGTGGTGGGCCATTCCCTATCATCAACTGACAGAAGGCATTTGTGCTTGCCATAGCCTGTCTTAAGTTATTTCCACGTTTGATGGTGACCGTCAAACAGCCTGGTAAACAATGTAACAAGCTATCTGCTCTTTCTTGGAAGCTTGGAGAGCAGGTTTTCATTGACAATTGCAGAATGGGAATGGCTTCAGCGGCTATTGTGGCTTGTACTTTGGCAATGTCTATAGGCATTGTTGACCAAGAATGCTTTAACGAGCATAGAGTCTCCAATGCAGATTCCTGAGCAGCCTCATTTCCATCCTTGAGTGCAGCAACAAAGTTTGGAATACACAGGGTAGCTGCTTCAGAAATGTGAAGCTTGGGGAAGTTCCTGAATATCACATTTATGGCTTTCAAAACCTCTCCATTGAAAGTTTCCGTGGACCACAGCTCTTTTTCCAAGGCAGCTGCAAGAGAATCCAATGATAGGTAATAAGCAGGGATGTGCAAACACCACCTGAAGGAAATGACCATTGCAAATTCAATAGAAGTTCACAAAGAGTTGTTTCATGCTATTAATTCAAGTACCAGCATGTAAAATTTTGTGCACAGAATACCTAATACAGATGCATCATGTTTGTGTATGCAAAGCTTCAGTTACCATGTAACTAGCTGTGCAGTTTGTTGTGTTCTTTTGCCAAAGCAGTGGTTGCAAAGACTCATGTTTTCCGCTGCTGTTATATTCTTCTCCTATGAATGTTTCCTTGTCACATGTTGTAAAGGTGGATTACAGGTTTCCAGCAAGGACTTTGTAAAATGGAAAAAACCCTTTGGCCGAGGAAAAGGATATGTTTTAAGATATCACCTATCAATCATGAGGTATTTTGATAGAAAATATTTCATTTTAATCCTTAATTGAGTTTATTCCTTTTCTTGGGCTACT
The DNA here is from genome assembly GCA_037013555.1 of Sextonia rubra. NCBI lineage: Eukaryota > Viridiplantae > Streptophyta > Magnoliopsida > Laurales > Lauraceae > Sextonia > Sextonia rubra. The sequence goes on along the minus strand of JASUAD010000013.1, from coordinate 54,064,112 downwards.
ACTGAGAGGAAGGTTGCATAATTATGCTTGACAGGTACTAAGCAGACATGAATATCAGGAAAATACTCTAAAGCCGTTCTAAGGAAGAAAGGTTGATCATGCTAGGCAGAAAGAAAACTGAAGGAAGAATGAAGAAACTCTTGAACGTAACCTCATCATAAACTGATGCACACAATTATATAATATGTTGATACTCAAAAGTATTCAAAAGACATACAAATACTAGAATACTTGTACAAATCAATTTAAGTTCACAGATTTGCTGCAATCAATAAAATAGTGTGTTGAGAATTTGATGTGAGCCCGCAATATTTATTATTGCAAAAACTGGATTTATGCCATAAGCAATTAATGCTGGTATCGCTTTAACTTTGATATTGAAGATAAAGTTCTTAGAGAGAGCATAAGCATCAGCATCATTATCTTAGCCCTATCCCATTAATTTGTGGTCAGCTTCAAGAGTTCTACTATGTAATTTTAAAGTAAGAGATGTCCATAATTTCAATATATATATGTCTAAGACAGAACTACTATACATATGTCCCTCACACTATGGTGAGGGGCACTTCCATATTTGGAAAGTATTAATGTACAAAAGGACAAAACCATCACGCCTTTTTGACCTTGATAGGTCCAAAAAAGGAAGTGTCCCTCACCAGAGCGTAAGGGACAGCTGCATAGTAGTCTTCCTCGTATAGATATATATATGGACAATATTCAAGTGCATACATCCCTCACCAAAATGGTGAGGGATACTCCTTTTTTGGAGGGTATTAATTTGCAAAAGGACAAAACCATCACATATAATAACACCTTATATATATTATGCATAGTAGTTTTGTCCATATATATATAAATATAAATATATATATATGAGAAATAATCCTATGAGAACTAGTTCTCACCACTTTTTTGTAAGAAGTCCAGGTATACACACACACACAGATACAGAGGGGCGAGAGAGAAGGGTGGGGGGCGGGGGGGTGGTTGGGTTGGTTTCCTTAATTTAAAATTTGCTTGAAATTTTATAAGATATTACCAATGAACGTGTTTGATTGAATTTAGTGGTTCAACACAACATGAAGATGCTGCATAGAATCAATGTGCACACACCAAATAGCAGCAATCTGGTCCAACTAATTAAATTGCTGAAGCTCTAGAGATACATGGCAAGAAGGGTACCACTGAATTGTTCATGTAGTACGCTTACCAGAGAGAGACCTGATAAGCTCATTTGATATGTACTCCTGGAGGGTGTGATTTGAAAACAGAAATTTGATCAGCAACGCTGCCTGACCAACAAATTCAGAGTTTTGAGACAATAGTAGCTCCTGTATTACCAATATGCCCCCAGCTTCTGCAACAGCACGTCTATTCGTTCTACTATTCATTACCAAGTTCTGCAAGGCACAAATCGCCACCATTGTCATCTCTTCATTCGGCTGGTCCTCAAGTATGCTTACCAGAGCATGGCATGCAGAGATCGCATCACTGGCTCTAGCAAGCCCCTCATGCTGGAAAAGGTCACCAAGAGCAAGAGCTGCAAGAAGCTTAGCAGACTCTGATTGTGTCTGTGGGTCCAATAGGTATTGACATAGAGGAGCTATTGCATACTTCGAAACTTTCATGTCTCTAACATTCACATTATTTAACAAAGCTTCAAGTAGCCTTCCAGAAGCTTCTTCACAATGATGAGATCTCAAAAGCTCCAGCAATGCATCTAAAGCACCAGCCTCGGCCATAAGTACAGCACTCGAAGCATCACTTCTTTCAAGAACAATAAGTGCACTGAGAGCTACGGTAATGGTGGTCTCTACTGTCGAGTTCAACATTCTCACAAGGACCACCAAAGGAACCTTGAAATAGTACTCAGAATTGAAACGCAAAACATTTGAAAGAACCAGCACAGCAGATTCCCATAGTGCATAAGGTGGTCGAGGGTCGTCTTGAATCACCACCTTAGAAAGCTCGAAAATGCCTCCTGCATCAGCAATGGCCTTAGGCCAGCTGATGGAAATACTCTCAAGTGATTTTATTGCTGTTTGCTGTAAATTCAATATCCCAATGCCAGCAAGCCGTACAAGAGGCCCAACTGCATTTTTTGTTGTAATGTCTTGTTGGAAGTTCTCCTGCACTAGAAGATGAGATAGCAATTCAGTGCCAAGCTGCTGAATTGCTTGGGATGGTGACTCAAGAAAGGTTATCAATAGCTCAATGACTAGACTAGGGATAAGTTTCAGGGTAACTAGACTTTGTGGTTCCTCCAAGATATTTACAAGTGCTTGTAAGGCGCTTTGTTGTCCCCGCATGCTAAAATCTGGGCGTAGTAGAGCCATGAACAGAGGTTCTACCATTTTGGCAGCAGCAGAGCTTTTTGCAATACTGCTATTGTTTGTCAAGATGTGAAGCAGCTCTGTGATTGAGAAACACACAGAACTGGGTGCAATAGGGAGCAATGCAAGAACATTGTCGATAATCCCGGCTTTGATCATATCAAGCTTGCATTGAGGATGATCTTTTCCCAACTTTACAAGGGCACTGATGCTCACATCTGTAAGTTGATAATTTGACCCAGAAACCAACTGAACAAGAACACCCACGACATCATATGATGCAGCAAGCTCCACATTTTGTTCATTGTCCAACAACCTCTCAAAAGCAAAAACACCAAATTCTGCACTTATGTCTGCCTCAATTAGTGAAATAAGAGGCAGTATACACTTTGCAGCCATTGGCATTGACCGCATGTTTGAGTTTCCGAATAAAACATAACAAAATTGTGCAGCATATCTCTTCAGTTCCAATGACGAATGAGATGACAAGATCTTGCAGAGGGTGTCAAGTGGATAATTTTCCACATTGGGGATGACCAATGCTTTTGAATCACTCCATGATGTTAATTTGATCAAGGCAACAAGAGCAGTTTGTTGCTCTCTTTCTGACCCTGCATTAAGCATGTCGACCAAGGGCTGAATGGCTTGGATGACAATTTCAGCATCTCTGACATTCTCAGCATCAAAAAGTTCTTGCAGAGCCCTAGCAGCACTAAACCTTGCACTTCTCGACCCTAGGCGCAAAACAGCTATAAGTTGATTCAAAGAACTGAGTGATGCATCATATCGAAGAACCTCAGAATTGCTAAATAAGATTCTCAATAATTCAGCTATGGCGGTTTCAGTTGGATCTTGAGGGCTGAGTGACAGGTACCTGGTCAAAGCATCTAGAGCCCCAACTTCAGCCATAACCACTTTATTCACAGCACTGCCTTCTGCTATCCGGGTCAAAAGCCGAACTGCAATAGGTGGGGCACCTGGTCTATCAGGCATTGGTCGTAGAAGGTCTACTAACAGAGGTATAGACTTGCGTGCAGTTTCACCAACTCTTACATCTTCAATTTCAAAGAGTTTCTCCAAAACAACTTGGTCAGGGTTGCGTGCCAAAGAAAACTGTTCACCCAAAGCTACAAGGGTCGGCATCTCTGATTCTATGCTGCCCATTAAAGCAATCAACCCTCCAACTGCACCTGAATTTGCAATAGCTAGATGCACTCCCTTACTTCCACTACCAACAAGGCTAGCACTTGCCTGAGCTGCAAAGTATCTGTCGATAGCGTTGTCAGACCTAAGCAAGAATGGGAGTGAAGGTATTATCCGCATGGTGGCAGGGGATAGGACCACAGTTGGGTCCTGGAACAAAATAGCCAAAAGCAACAAACTAATCCATTCACCCTCCATGTCCTCAAACTCTGCCTGTAATTGATTGTTAAAGTTCAGTTCAAGTAGCAAACCTAAATTCTATTTTATGATGAGTATTGAATAAACAATCAAAGATTACAGAGTACAGACACAAAATTTAAAAACAAATGATAAGAAAACAATCAGTCGTCGGGACATGCAAGCCATTTCCTCTACCTGTGGCAGGAAAGCATTAGTGTACAATATTTCATGAATGTCCTTTTGAACATATTTTAAAGAAATAGAAAATGAGAGGAGCCGAAGAGGTTCAAGCATTCCCAAAATCTTTACAAGTTCCAGTTTCCATTGACTAACGAATACACAGATATTGTATATATATAATGTGTGTATATAAATTTGACCCTCAATCCAATAGTCCAGTCCATTCGGATAGCTGACTATTTGGAGGTGGTGGTGGCAGCGCACCACTAGGTGAGTGGGGGAGGGGGGTGTCCACTTAGATGGATCATGAAGTGTGCCCCGCGAGGTACACACTGGATGCACAGGAAGATTCGCCATATGTATATGCATTGTATATAATATTTGAAAGATTCTCTGCATGTATCCAAAGAATATAACCACACGTTCCACACAAAATTCTACATAACTTTTTCTTTGGTTGATAGAATGCTACATAACTTTGCAAAAAGCAGTACTGAGGTTACCTCTAAAGAGAAAAATAAATAATTCCATAAAATCACTTTGACCCATCAAAATCAGACCAGTTTCTGGTTTTTCCTATAGCTAGATGCCTTATCCAATGAAAATAGAGATGGCATCTATCTTCAGTGTATTATTCCCATGTTCCTTAGTATTGATGACTTTCTTCAACTTTCACCTGACAACAACCATATTACGGGAACCAAAATTACATCTTTCAAATCTATAGTTCAACCATGGTTTGGAAATGATAAGAATAGCTAAATAAGAGCTCTACCTTCGTAAAGTCAATATTTGGAGCAAAACATAAAAGCCACAGTTTTTAGTGCTTCCCTTTTTTCATGTATGCATACGTAAAATAAAGAAATTACCATATCTGAATGAATATAAAAATATATATGGTTCCAAGGTAATACAATATAAAATATATATATATATATGGTTCCAAGGTGATGCTACTGCTTCTCAAATATCATTTAGAATAACATACAGCATTTCAAATAGTAACAGTATTAATGTCAACTGCTTTGCAAAGGCTCACAAGTAGATGTCTTTAGAAATAAGAGGGAACAACTGACATAGAACAAACTCAACATTAGCACCTGGCATACCTGTGCATTGACATTGTAATTTGCAATCTTATCTGAGAGAACATCAACACCACCTGCTTCCATTACTGTAAGTTTGTTCTTGTTGTGAAATGAAGAAACCATTGCAAGCAACCACATCGCAACTGTCCCACCCAAAACATTTGCAGAATTGGGAAATTCTAACTCATCCCCTTCATGAAGGTGTACATTTCTGCTCCTAAAACCTATATGGGCTTGGCTGGCTTCAATTTCTGAAGCTCGCACATTGGTCTTCATCAAATCGACAAGGGCATAAATGAGCTGCTTTAAAAAACCAGATTCATTAAGTGCATCCATTGTCTGTTGCTTGTGTTCCTTTGCAGCACAGATGAGAAGTGTGACCCCACCAACTCTCACTACTAAACTAGATGAATTCATAATTCTATCAACAATGGAAGCAATAGCTTTCGATTCCCCAACCAACAGGTCAACAAGTACAACGGGCTGATCACTGCATAGCCTAGAGAGAATTTCAATTACCCTGTCTTGAGCTGGTGGAAGCCCAACAGCCAGGGACCTCACCAAAGGACCTAAGCTTGAGGGAACTTCAGAAAGTGCAGAGCATGGAGGGTTCCCATTTTGCTTTTTCCTAATCAAGAATGCAAGCAAATCTAGAGAATCAAAAGAATCCACCACTTCCATTTCCATTGCAGTCAAAGAGTCAATAAGTGCTTGAACCATGAGACGACACTGATCATCTCCGATAAGAACGTCATCGACTGGAAAATGGTTCAATAACTGATAAAGAGAACGTGATGCATTCCTCTTGGCTTTGGAAGTACCTTCTCCAAGCACTCTCATCAAAGCCGATACGACATCTGCTGCCAAGGCTTCTCCAGCTATCTGTTGATCAGAGAGAAGATTCGCTAATGCAGCAACTGCGGTTTCAGCAGAACCAATAGAAGAACTTCTTGCCAGGTCAATTAGAGGCTTCACTTCATCTTCAGTAATAGATGTCAACTTATTGGCAGCTCTGGCTTTGGTAGGACGAAACAATGCACCCAAGGCCCGAGCCGATTGTGTCGCAACAACCTGAGTTTTGCTGGTCAAAAGCTTCATACATGCATGAACAATCTCATCCATAGCAAGACTATCACAAATATCTTGTCTCGTACTGAATAAATCGGCAAGAACAGATGCCGCATGTTCTTGGATTTCTTCGTTTGAAGAGTTAAGAACCTGAACAAGAGATCTGAGCCCTTTGTTAGCAGGGGCTCCATTCTGCACCAGGTCTTCGTCTGATGCCTTGGTAAGTACATGACCCAAAACAGAAATCACATGGGCCTTGGAACTCGGGGAATCTCCAAGGAGCAAAGCTAGCAACTGGTTGATAGTAGCAGAGTCAGCACTGCATATAAGTTTCTTCAGTACCTTTGATGAAGCTTCTTGCACTTTAGAACCACTACCTATGAGAAGCCAGAGCAGTGCTGGGACTGCTCCAGCACTTTCAACACAGGCACAAATGTCTTCACTGTGACAACACAGTTTCCACAAGACATGAGCTGCATCCTCCCTCGCTGTCTGAATTCCTGTTTCCAATAACTGCACCAGTGGAGGAATACCACCGGCAGCTGTAATAGCCCACATGCTTTCATCAATTTGGTCTGTCAAAATTGTAAGCAGAGCAACAACATACCCTTGATGCTGCTCACTTGATAATCCTAGTAATGATATCAGTAGCTGAACACCTTCTCTCTTTCTGAGTGCCTCCCAGAGGTCCACACTATCAGAGCATAAGCTCAACAATGATGCTATCAGGTATTCCTGCACATCAGATGAGGCCATAGGAATCAATCCAATGAGTAACCTTTTCGCATCTGGATGATTGAGCCATCTCGAGAGATGGGTGTTGCTATAGAGGCTAGCTTGAGCCTCAAGCACTCGTTCCTGCACCAGCTTATTGTCTCTGGGCTTTAGCAGCAACACCAATATGCCTTCTATGTGATTCACATTGAAAGGTTTTTTTGTGGCAGATGCTTCCTCAAAAACCATTATTGAGTAGGCAAGTGCACCAATTATATCAGTGACTGGAGCAAGTGAATAACTAGACTGAGACAGCTCTCCAAGATAGAGTATCAGAGCTGACATCCCATCACATATATTAGCTAGCACATGTACAGCATGTTCCTGCAGCATCTGGCCAAACTCCCCTTGCATACACTCCCTGGAAGGAGCAACTACTGCCCCAATTAGAACAGGTATGCCATCCGCTTCCACCACAGCTTCCTTCGCCAGTGTTGACTTTGATGAAAGAGATTCCAAAGCATCAGCCGCACTTGTACGAACAGTAATATCATTACCATGGCCTAGAAGATGAAGCAGTGATTTGACAACCCCAGCATCTATAACCTTGGGAATGCTATCACTAAAAGCCAGCACCAAACGGGCCAAGAGGGATGCAGCGTTGGACAGAACAGCCACATCATCAGAAGACAGAAGCCCCACAATTATCTCCACACCTCCGGCCTCGAGTGTGGCATTCCAATAGCCATCCTTATCACCACAAAGATTTCGCAATGCCCCTGTCACAAATCCTTCAACCACTGTGTCCTGATTGATCATTGGGTTGAGCTGGTCCCAGAGAGTTGGCACCACGCCTTCTGTGACAAATATCTTTGTCCCCACATGATCATCAGACAACCTACCAGATGAAACTTCAAAAATGGCTTCTGCAGCTGCCCTCCTGGCATTGGTTGCTTCGGATCTTAGCAGAGAGAGCAGTGGGGGAACACATCCTCCAAGAAGAACCCGCAACCTTAGGTCCTCTTCCTTACAAAGGGCACTCAGAGTGGCTGCCACATTCACTTTTGCCATGGGTGTTCCAGTCCTTAGCACCGAGATGAACAATGGCATTGCCTGAGAATGAGAACTGATTATAACTCTCACATCTTTTCTTGACCTCGCGAGACCAAGCAAACGTGCTGTGATCAACTCTTTTTCATACGGCGATGACATGTTGGCATGTAGCTGCTCAACAAACTGAGCCACTGTAGCCATGCTAGAGTCAGAATCATCCGATTCTGATGCTCCATTTAATTCCCTGTTCGACAAACAGATAGTTCCTTGATCACACAAAATTTGCTATTCAACAAACCAAAAATTCCTCGATCATACAAAATAACCATCACAAAGGGTACAATTCAGATGCAGTTTCTACCCATTTTTTCAGCACAAACAATCTTCAATTACGCAATAATGGAATCACTAGAAAATGAAAACGTTGGTTGAATCAAAATAAGAATTACCCAGTATGCGATGCAGAATGGGGTGTGGGCTTGCAAGGATCAGGAGAGGTGCCCTTTGACACTCTCGTCATCTATTACATAAAACGGCGTACTTTGCAGGCATACCTGCACATCATCAAATCAAAGGCAATCCAAAACAGCATTGTAACAACGAGAAAAAGGAAAAAGGGACACACACACACACAGCTGAAATTCCTCTAAACCCAACTTGGGTAAAAGCAACGGATAGGATCTACCAACCACCAACACCCAATTATGGCTAACAAATTTGCAACACCTAATAACTGTAAACTTGAGCAACGGAAATCTAACAACCATTCATTCCTTAACCAAATAGTTCAATTTCACACCTTTGACAGAAAACACACAACAATCATGCAAACAAAGCAAGACCCATTTTAATTCTCATCATAAAAGTACGTAAAACGGTGACAAACAGCTTCTCCACCCATAGAGAGGGAACCAGAAATACCCGAGAATTAGCCCGAATTCCTCGTCATGGGTGTCCAAGGTTAGTCTTCCAAAGGAAGGAGAGCTCATAGAGCAAGCCTCCAAAGCGACCGAGCCCAGCTGCAACGACAACAGAAGCAAAAAGAAGTTATCAGAGCAGATGACCAGAACACGGCCCGGATCTCCATCTTTTGGGTCGAACGAAGACGAACCCAAGAATCAAAATCCCAATGAGAGGGAGTTCAGATGAATCCCAACATGGGTTTCGCGAGGAATTCGTAAAAAGCTGCAAAGATATCAGAGAAAACACACGAAAGTTGCCACTTTTAACGAGATGGAAAAAGATACCTGAGAAAGACGAAGAAGCAGAAAAAGAGATTCTTTTGGGAGCCTTTGGGCGTTCCCTGGCCTGCTGAGATACTGCTGGTGGCAGCTGAAGAGAAGGATTTGGAAAGGCAGAAGAAGAAAAACAGACTGGAGGGAGTAGAAATGGAAGACAGTGTAGTAGCAGTCCTAGTAGCATAGCTCAGCTCCACTGCAAGTGGGGCCGACCTCTATCTTACCCAAAAGTGGACCCCACTTTCTGAATTTTCAAACATGGATGTGATGATGGGACTTGGGATGGTTTTGTAGATTGATTGAAGCCATCAACCCATATTTTATGGTAACAAATAGACTTTAAAGACGAAATTTTATTTTAATATAGTTGATCAAATTGGATGGTTAGGAGAATAATCTTTTGTTTGGCTCTTCCAAAGGTTTCTTCTGGTATATCATATACACATGAGACATGTGATCTCATGTGTTAGCATCAGACACGGGCCATCTGCCTCTCTGCTAGTCCTCTTAGTCGATCCTAACCCTGGTAGGTTGTTGTTTTGATGAATCTGGATCATGAAAGGGTGGTCCGCTACCATCTGTGAAATTACAATGGAAATCACTTTCTCCCGTGATTTGCACTTGCCAAAGTTTTTTTTGCCTTGCCATTAAATATTGATCATATGTAAAACACGTTATTTCAATTTTTTTTATTTTTTTACTAATCTTGGACACATTCTCTTTCTATTGTCACTTGGACAGTAGAACCATCACTACAGAATGTGAAAGACCCGGCAGAATGCCAATACATGGAGGTATAGTGGATGAACTTATATGGTAGAAACCCCGATTCTTTGTAATATAGTTGCTAATAATATATGTGGATCTAGTCTGAAAGCCTAGATCCTTATCAAATCTAATAAAATATGTGAGAGAGAGAGGGAGAGAGAGAGAGACGCTGCGTGTGTATAAAACAAAAAATATCTAACGTTTGATAGGTGGATAAGCGCTCATTTGTTGGCAAACCATCCTACTGCTACTTCCAAAATGGATGGTTGGGATCACATGATCGTGTAGACTCCTTAATAATATGATACAAAATGAACTGCCCTGATCAATGCATGTGTCGTGATGTCAGCTCCCCTATGTGGCATAAATTCTCCATAGTGTATATAAAACCAAATTCAAAGATACGGATGAAGAGACAGGATCTTACCCATGGATCATAGCATACTGTCGGCAACGTAAAGCCACCATGGAAGCAATAAATGTCCTCTAGAGTTGTCAACAGGTTGGGCCGGCATATGGGCCCCCTGAGCCTTTGCATCCCTGTTTTGAATATTTATAGTGGATGCACATCACCTTGGCAAAAATTGGCACAAATCCACATGTATGGCTCATCAATATGACTCTGTTTTAAGCCAAGAAAAATGAGTAGTCCTCGTGTACTAGGCTATATCAGTATTATCAATCCATCCATCTCGCTCGCCTCATACTACCCATATATGTTATCATCATCATCAGCATCATCATCAAAGCCTTATCCCAACCATATTGGAGTCGACTACATGAATTCTGTTTCTCTATTATGTTCTATTTTGAGCTAAATCTTTCGATAAGTGAAATTTCTCCAAATCTGAATTAATGACTTCCATCCATTTTTTCTTCGGCCTGCCTCTACCTCTTAATGGGCCCTCCATCTGTATAGCCAAACTTTTTCTCACTGGTGTCGTTATTGGCCTACGCTTAATATGCCCAAACCATCTTAAACGGGTTTCTCTAATCTTATCCCATATTGGTGCTACCCCTAAATGTTCTCGAAAGCGCTCATTTTTAATTTTATCTTTTCTAGTTTTATCACACATCCACCTAAGCATTCTCATTTCTGTTATATCCATCTTATGAATATGCGTCTTCTTAATTGGCCAACATTCTGCTCCATATGTCATAGCTAGTTTAACTACTGTCCTGTAAAATTTGCCTTTCAATTTCGTTGGCATTTGTCTGTCACAAAGCACTTCCAAAGCTAGTCTCCACTTCAGCCATCCGGCTTTTATCCTATGCTCCACATCTTCTTCAATCTCCCCATTATTATTAATTATCAAGCGTAGGTACCGAAAAGAATCTCTATATGGTATCTCATGGATTTCAATTTTGACAATGGTTTCAACATTATGTATATGTCCACTGAAGTTGCTATCCATATATTCTATCTTTATACGACTTATTTTAAAACCTCTGGATTTTAATGCCCCCCGTCATCTCTCAAGCTTTACATTTACACACTCTCTTGATTCATCCACCAATACTATATCATCTGCAAACAACATATACCATGGTACTTCTTCACTACAACAAAATGCACCTTTGCCTATGCAGAAAATTTGTAGGTAAAGGACTAAATGCGTAGGTAAAACTCTTTGCTTACGCAATGACATGCGTAGGCAAATCATAGCCAAAGGGTTGTGGGGAAAGGTCTTTGCCCACGTATTACGCATAGAATAGTGCGTGGGTAAAAACTGAGTTTTTAGCTACGCTTTCCGATAGGGTAAGAGTGTTGCTTTTGGCTACACAAAATCTTCGTAGCCAAATGTTGTACTTTTGCCTGCACCAATTTGTCGTTGGCAAAGGTGCAACTTTTGGTTATGATGCTTTGCGTAGGCAAATGTACAGCCTTTGGCTATGAAGATTTTGCGTAGGCAAATGTACAGCCTTTGGCTACGAAGATTTTACGGAGGCAAATGTATAGCCTTTGGCTACAAAGCTTTTACGTAGGCAAATGTACAGCCTTTGGCTACGAATATTTTACGTAGGCAAATATACAACCTTTGGCTACAAAGGTTTGTAATCTTTAGCTACGAAGGTTTGCATAGCCAAAAGTCAAACACAATTTTTTCTAATTTTAATTAGCACTTTTGCCTATGAAAAGTTCATAGGCAAAAGTAAAAAATATTATTTTTTATTATAAACATAACTTTTGCCCACTCAATACACGTAGCCAAAACCTCCATCTATTCTTTACCTTCATACATTACATAGCCAAAAGAGATAATGAAAAAAATTATTTATTTTTAATTTTTTTCAGCAACCAGTTTATACCAATCTCATCTAAACTAATTCAATAAACATCCAAATAGATTAAAATCCAACCAATTATGAATCTCAATGAAAAATATTAAAAAATTACAAAATATCCAATACATAACATCCAAATAAGTTTCAAATATATTCAAATATCCAAAAACAAGAAGATAATGTTCAACAAGTCTAAATGCTTGTGATAAAAGAGAAAATAAGAGAAAATGCCATCTAGTTGTCAAGTTGAAGACATCCTCCATCATCAACCTGCACAAAAAAAATACAGAAAATTGTTAGCATTTTATCAATAAACTAACTTCAAATCTAATATATGCTTTTGCTATCGTCACTCTTCAAGTTGATCAGAAATTCAAAAGTTAGCAAATTACACTAACCATGCCCTTTGAAAATAAAGGAACAGCATATCCCCCTAAAATATTACCCAAAATGTGTTTCAAAGCCACAACAATATTCTAAGGGCCTCACAGTGTCCATATTGTCAAAATGAATTATCACAAAGTTAGCCACAACAAAATTTGGCTTAAACAGATGAAATAATTTATTTACTCAATTTTAGATACCTTCTTAAACTCAACATTTAAGTCCAAACCACTCTTTAGAATTGAAAATAAAATTTTAATTTACTAACCAAGGGAAGTGTAGGTACGGCTAAGCCGTATGACCCTTACGGCTCAAAGTCCAGAGAGGAGAAAAACCCAGTTTTTCTCTACGGCTAGGGCACGGCTAAGCCGTGGATTGCCCTACGGCTAAGCCGAAGCTCAGCCGTGGCCCAGCCGTAGATCATTACAGGGTGCATTTTTGGATTTAACTGAGAGTCAGCATTTGACAGACCTTCTACGGCCCAGCCACGGCTAAGCCGCAGACCACACACGGCTAAGCCGTATCCACACTAGACTAATGAAAGAAAAACAAGGATAGGTGTAAAGAAAAGACCGATATGGCCTTCATGATAGAATGTAGAGTACCGAGACCTGTCCAACGGAATGTGATACAACGCGTGAATGATCTCGAGGGCTGCGAATCATTCATGTTCGTTATCCGGATGTTAAGCACCTCTCCATGGGTGTTGGTTTAAGGGACTTCATGCACCGCCCGATTCAATGCAACACTAGACAACGGTGCATCGAATACCTTAAAACTACATCATCATGCACGGTTAGAAACACCGGATAATTAGATTAGAATTGGGTTGTAAATAAAGATGATTCGATTTCGCATGATTTGTTACATAACATATTGCATTCGATCCGTGATCTCAACTCTCTAACATGTTTACTTGTGTTCAGTTATATTCACATTGTGGTTCTTTACCTTGAGTATGAGTATGCATGTATAATATGTTCACAGATACGTACATATGATTTATCGTCACGATCGACTCAAGGTTTTCATGATTGACTCTGTATAGTCAGGCACTACTTAGCCTCAGCCTTAGGATCTCGACGGGGTGAATTTGGTATAGTTATATGGACTTGCTGCAGTAAGGATAAGTCTTGGGGAACCAGACCCCAGGAAACCAAGACCCATTGTACCCTGGCCCGGACAATGGTGTTCTTTGCATGTTATAAGATCCCTCCTTTGGGAGCATATGGTAATGTAGTAGCCACTAGTATGTACACAGCATGTATTCGTTGATTCACTTAGCATATTTCCTTCTTGCATGACAGCCTAGTATACGAAAATGCCTTCTTTAATCACATGATGTTCTTTATTCTATTAGACACAGCGTGTGTTAACTTGCTATGGTTTATACTTTGCTGAATTTTCGTATTCACAGTTGTTTTTGGTGTTGCAGGCCCAGATACCCCTGCCGAACCCTCGCCGGTCGGCCAGACTCCAGATGAGACCCCCGGGGCCCCATCAGGCCTAGAGGAGTGGATGTGATCACTCCACGGGAGAGCGTTCATGGCATGCATATCTTTGGAGTCTTGTTTTGAGGATTTGTTCATTTATGTATATGTCATGACTGTATATGTTATTTTGTTCTTTTTGTAAGACGTTCATATATGTAATTATGTCAGTTCGTTCTTTGTATCCTCTTCTTGCACTGTTAGTTTTCTGTTTCTGATATTTACAGCTTCCGCGTACATGTTTGGCACGTGTGAATGTTCCCTTGTGCGTGTGCATTTAGACTCGGTCTACGTGTGCATGCACGGGAGTACGTGTGTCATTAGGTTTGGCCTTTGCTAACCCCCGAACCCTGGGCTCGGGTTGTGACAGGAAGCCGCATCCTGCCCTCCACTCGATGTGCCATCTTCACCATCATTCTCTATAACTAACCTCGGAACGTTAGTTGGATCCACTAACCCTGGTACACTGGTAGGATCTATCCCAATTTTTGTAGCCATCACCTGTAGTAAGCCCCGCCATGCAGCCAAGGTCTTATCTTGGTCAGCTATCTTCTGCTGCAAAGCGATCACCTCAGGATTAGGTTCTTGAGACTGTGTGGAAGATGAAGCGATGCTACGGATCCCAAATCCCCTTGAGAAACCTGATCTTTTCCCAAGCACATCGATGGAAACTTTTACCTCGGTTTGCGGATTCTTGACACCTGGCTGCGACTGTGCGAGAATCTTCTCTTTTAGCATAGCCTGTCATTTTTCATTATGTAAACCCATAACATATGTAAAAAATGTACATTTGATGATTTAAACAAATGAATTAGCTAGTACTTACATGATGTTGTTCAGCATGGTCATTTATCCACATCCCACCATGCTGACCACGTCTGTGAGTTTGCTCAAAAATATCCGGGATAGATGGTCGAACACCACCATTCTTTGATACCTATTATTTATTAGATATTTCGGTCAGATTAACTAAGTATTGAAATTTTATTAAGAGTAAAAATTTACAATCATATACTTACATCGATAGATGCTCGTGATGCATACGATCTTGAGCCACTTGTATGATTGTATTTTTGGGCGGCTCGTGCCTTGTTTCCACTTTCAGACTTTTTCTATGAGGACAAAATTAAAAAAGAAAACAACAAAATAAGCTTAATTATCTCACATGCAGTTGGTTTATTTCAATCTAGTAGAAGCCCAAACACCATATATATGTATATAACACCAATAAGGAATACCTTAAAACTGTCGCTCTCCCACACGTGCTCGATCATAAACTTCCAGTCATCCAATTTACAAGGATATAATGGATGGCTTTTGTTGTCTGGCACTCCATCCTTTTTGAGCTCAAGATAGTGCTTTTGCAATGTGCTTTGCCAGTCTTTGTATAAATCTTGGCACTTATGGTCAATGATAGACTTGAGCACCAAATCTCTTTCATAGTCCCCGCCAAGGTCAAAAGTTAACTGCAATTGGTAACAATAAAATGCAATATGAATTAAACTCTCAGTTTAAGAAATCAATTGAATAACATGTTAAACAATTTTCCTTTTATAAATCAATTTATATTACCCCAACTCTCATAACAATGGCTAGCCTGATCTCAAAATCAATGTCTACCCAATGAATGTCTCGGATTGGTGCATGATCTCGAATCTGTTCCCCAAGAGCAGATGCTACAGAAGAGGCCCACATCTCCTCTATTGCCCCTTCCTCACGATTGATATCAACAGGAATGGGATGACCAAGCACTTTCCTAAGCCTATCCACGTTCTTCCCCCTGGTCGGGCCCCGTTTACCAGTTTTGCTAGAGACTGAAGCCGATGCTGTTAAGAACACAAATTTATTTATGTTAGTAAACATAAATCATTAAAGGAAAGGCAATTTTATTTATATGTAAATGGTGTACATTTCTTACCCACACTACTGGCAGCACTACGTGGACTAGTAAACTGGTCAGGCCATGTAAATGATGAGAAGTGAGCTTGGGTAGGCTGTGGCTGTGGATGTGGTTGTGGATCATCCTGTGACAATGGATCATGGGTAGGCTGTGGAGATGGCATCGGTATCACTCGCTCGAGGGTCTGTGTAGCTTCTGAACGACTAGTAGCACCACCTCTTTTCCTAAGCCACGGAGGCATATTTGTGACCTGACATAACTGTAAACTTAATTATTAGTAGTCAATAATTGAAGTAATCAACAATCAAACATCAAATTAAGTAATACTACATAGTGTAATCATCATAATCATCATATAATAGTAATATGTATAAAATGAAAAAGTCAACAAAGTTACTATTACTAGTCAATGTTTTTAACCTTTGTAGCATCTAAGCATGAGCAGAAAAATAAAGGTTATTACCTTATTCAACTGGGGCTCAAATTCATCATCCTCATCATTAAAGGAACTTTCACTGGAAGAACTCAATCCCTCCTCACCCTCAGGTGGAAGATAAGCCTCATCATCGTCACATCCACCCTCCTTTCTCTTTCTCTCCATGGTTTTTTTCTTCATAGCCGTTTGACCCAATCCAAAGAACGAATTTGCCTTATCCGGAACCCCTAGAGCATGCATTCTCGCAATATTCTCTTTAATCCTTTTATCTCTCTCCTCCTCAATAGGTAACTTCTTCCTCTGGGTCGCCAAAAACCCAGGCTTCACAAATAATTTACCACCTTTTTGCATATTTGGCAACTATATATGACAAACAATGAAATGAAAAAAAATATAAAATGATGCCAATAACTGGAATGACATGTGAAACAACGAAGCCATGATATGTAAATGAAAAATCTTATAAATTTATAACAGTTGTCCATATAATCAAAAGCTACTAAAGTATAAAACAAATGCTACATATCATATTCTATATCAGGTTCTATATCATGATAGACATCATGGATGGGTCATCTTTGCTGTTCATCTTCTTCGTCATCTATATATTCCAAAATTGTGTCATCCTCGTCATTATCATCGGAATAATGCTCAGCCATTAATTCATTAACGGGAACAATATCGAGATCCATATCATCTCTGCTGTAATATTGAATATCAGTATCTTGTTCAAGAATTGGGACACCATTGGTTGATTCGTCCTGTTGAAATGCATCATTGGATGCATCATCCCGCTCTGGTACATCCCATACTCCTCGATGATTGACCTGTTCTACCTCTCTCCAATTCTTACCTTTGATGGTGTCATTGACATAGAATACTTGTTTGACATTACTTGGAAGGACAAATGGATCATCTTTATACCAAAGCCTCCTAATATCAATGGTTTTGACATGTTGATCGGTATGTATTCTACTTTTGTGACCGATGTCATACCATTCACATTGAAATAGAACCACTCTACCTCCATGCAAGTATCTCAATTCCAATATTTTGCACAAATAACCATAGAAGTCAATTTGCTTCCCTTTATGCTCCCCTTCTACGACCAACCCACTGTTTTGGCACCTCCGACGGCTCTCATGGTCTCTACTATGGAACCGGACACCATTGCAGATGCAACCAGCATAAAGATCAATTATCGAACCAGGACCTTGTGCTAATGACCACAGTTCTTGGGTTGTTTCTGGTGACCATTGATTTCGCAACTCATTTATCTACATGAACAAACATATTGCAAACATAAAAAGTTAATTTCAAATTAATTTAAGCTAGTTAGTGTTTACCAATATGTCTAAGCTCTTTCAAATATATCTTACATGTTTTTCAAACCATTTTGGAAATTCTGCTTGCTGTATCTGAGTTATATCACGTCCTTGAGGATTCTAATTCTCTATAATATTCTTGTGTTCCCTATTCAGTGAAATGTGTACATAAGTATCTTAAAATAGTGTTATAATTAATAGGTTTATATATGTAATTTAACTAACCCACATACTCTAGATATGGTTCCACCTCGGCGGTATTGTACAGCACAAACCAATGAGCCATTTCTCGTTCTTTCTGAGAAGGATCAAGAGCCCTTAAGATCGGTGAGAAGAGTTTGACATTTTGGGTAAAGATCTCCATTCCAGGGCCACGATCGCCACCATCACAATTCCGTCCTGGTTTATCAATTCCTTTTAGGTACATTGAGCAAAAATTGAGACACTCCTTGGAAATGTAAGCCTCAGCAATTGAACCTTCTGGACATGCTTTGTTGGTGACATACCCTTTTAGAGTCTTGAGAAACCTTCAAATAAGCAACAATCACAATTAAGATTACATATGCAAGATAATTGCACTACTAAATCAATAATTCACCATAGGATTGTAGCATTCACCTTTCGATCGGGTACATCCACCGATATTCCACAGGTCCACCAAGCATGGCCTCACGAGGCAAGTGCACAGCCAGATGGACCATCACATCGAAGAAAGCTGGAGGAAAGATCATCTCCAGCTTGCAGAGTATAAGCACTATTCGTTCTTCCAATTTCTCCAAATCACTACGCCTTAATGACTTTGAGCAAAGTTCTTGAAAAAAACTGCCCAACTCAAGCAGTGCGGTACATATCTCTTTATTCACAAAACCGCGCATGCCTATTGGAAGAAGACGTTGAAGGAGGACATGATAGTCATGGCTTTTCATGCCTGATAACTTGCCATTTTTAGAGTTCACAGACCTTGATATATTAGTTGCATAGCCATCTGGATAACAGATGGACTTTAAGAATTCACAAAAATCATCTATCTGTTTTGAGCTCAATGTGTAGACTGCCCTAGGCTTCAATACAGATCCTTTGTCATTCTTCTGTAGATGCAATTCTGGTCTTATGCCCATTTTTTCCAAATCCGCACGCGCTTTTGGAGTGTCTTTGTTCTTGCTTTCTATGGCCAACATCGTTCCACAGCAGCTTTCACCTATATTCTTCTCTATGTGCATGACATCAAGATTATGTCGGAGCTTCTTTGACTTCCAGTATGGAAGCTTCCATAAAATGCTCTTTTTTGTCCAGTTCAATTGTTCGTCGTCACGGGGCCTTTTCCTTTTAGTATCACCCTTTCCGAACTTGGTCTCTGGTAACTTATCCAATTGAGCCATAACTTTATCCACGGCTGGTATGTCCAAGGATCTTTTGTCAAGCTCAGGAAAACCATTAAACTTATTGTCCTTCCTCTAATTGTGATTCTCAGGCAAGTAAGATCGATGTCCCACCCAACCGATCTTATCTGTCAATCTTACTGATAAATTATTATCATTGCAAGTGGGACAAGCCAAATAACCTTTTGTACTCCACCCGGACACGTCACCATATGCGGGGAAGTCATTTATGGTCTACATTAAAGCTGCACGCATCTGAAAGTTCTCTTTAGTGGAGGCATCATAAGTCAGAACCCCTGTCTCCCATAGATCATTTAACTCATCAATCAAGGGTCTCAGGTAGACATCAATGTTAGTCCCTGGTTGACTCGGTCCAGGAATAAGTAAGGACATCATGAAAAATGGGTCCTTCATGCATTTCCAGGGTGGTAAGTTGTAGGGCATAATAATGACAAGCCACATACTATAAGAAGTGCTCAAGTTTTCGAAAGGGTTGAACCCATCAGTGGCCAAGCCCAATCTGACATTGCGGGTCTCCTGTGCAAACTCTGGATAATTCCGATCAAATTGCTTCCACTCTTCAAAGTCTGCTGGATGCCTTCCTACCCCGTCATCTAGACGCTTATCACTGTGCCATCTCATGTTTTTGGCTGTCTTCCGAGACATGTACAATCTTCGCAACCTCGGTATCAATGGGAAGTAACGCAGTATCTTGTGAGGGATCTTCTTACCCCTACTATCGTTGATCTTATACCTGGATTCCTGACACGTGGGACATTTTTTCAAGTCTGCATTCTCCTTCCAATATAATGCACAATCATTTTTACATGCATCAATGAGCTCATATACCAATCCTAAGTCTCGTAGTAACTTTTTGGACTCATAAATTGACCCCGGAACTTTGTGTCCCTTTGGTAGGAACTGCCTAAATATCTCTAAAACTTTGTTGAAAGATGTATTGCTCCACCCATTCTCTACTTTCACATATAACATTTGGATGACAAATGATAACAAAGTATCTGTCTCTTTGCAGCCAGGGTACAAACCACATTGGGACGCCTCTAATATTTTCTCAAAGTCTTGCACATCCTCCATCTCTAGGGTATCACCCTCGATGTAAGTTCCCATGTGATGGTCCTCTAATAATTGATCATATTCATCATGATCCTCATCATATTCATCATCTTCCTTGTCCGGCTCATCACGTTGTGGAAGTTCTCCGTGTCTGTCCCAAGTGGTGTAGGATGCCATCATCCCTCTTTTTAACAGATGAATATAAACAGTATCATACTTATGCTTAAAGTAGTTACAACAATGGCTACATGGGCACTTAATCTCCGTAACCTCGCCTGAATGTGCCTTTGCAAACTCAATAAATGACTTCACGCCATCTTTATATTGCTCACTGAATGTGTCACGAAGCAACAACCAACTTTTGTCCATATCTGAAATCATGCGGTTCAGGGTTAAGTCAACAAATTAATGTTATGCATAGTAGTGAGTTCTATCATTTTGAACTCTAAAAGGTTTTAAAAAAATGTGCAAAAGCATAATCATGCGTTTTATCTTTTTACATTTTTTACCTTTTTTTTAAATTTTAAGTATTTTTACAATTTTTTATTACAGTCACAATTGTACCGATTCGACATGGATGGTACAGATTAAGCTGATAGTTAGGTAAATATTTTTCATCTCCTTTCTAAGTTTTTTATCATTTACAAATCTTTACTCTTTGCTATTTCTTTTTTTTTTAAGTTAGAAACTTATGAATTATTACTTTTATTTCTTTAATTTTAGTCATTCCCAAAAATACATTTCATGTATTCAAGGGAATTCAAGTCCTTCAATTCCATGAAAACAAATTGGTGCAATTATATATCTATACTCTATATGGTTTTAGGCCCAAATGATATGCAAACCTCATGAAATTTAAATGGATGGATTATGACATCATTTTAGGAATGCCATAAAATTTTCATCAGGCTCTGACATCGAAAAGTGGGTCACACAATCTGTTGACTTTTGGTCAAAGTGGGCCCATGCTTCAATTGTTTGGGGCCCAAAGATCTCAGATAGCCACGGAATTTAGAGATTTTAATGAGGAACCTATTTTTAGGTCTATATTCAATTTCCAATTGATTTGGCCTTTGGAAAGTTAGGCTTGTATTCAGTGCCCTCATAGCCCAGTGGGTATGCTGACTTTGGGTCAACAACATCCAACCGACCCGAAATTTTGTGGAAATACTCTAGAGCATTATTGAGGCCTTCCATAGAAATTTAGGCAATTTGGTCTTTAGGAAGTGATGTTTCACACAATGTCCCTAAAACTTTAGAATGGGGCTCCATAAATTTGAACTTACATCCAATGGTGTCTGAAAAATCCAAAACTCTGAAGGAATGACCTAGAGCAAATTTTAAGTCTTCCCTATGAGTTTCAACTAATTTTATCATCGGAAAGTATGAGTTGCTCTAGCCTGAGTTGCCACCCAGGAACACTGACAAGAGTCATTTAAGCTTGATTTTGGTTGAGATGAAGTCTGTCTGTTTTGAAACTTGGACCCATGTTGTCTACATATATATGGAATATCTTGAATGAATTAAAGCATATTTGGATGCCCAAATGCTGAATTTAACTCAATGTTCTACAACAGTTGTGACATTTGTTTGATTTTTTTTTTGTCAAACCAACATAAAGAAATAAAATTGACCTTATTATTATTATTATTCAAGGGAATTCAAGTCATTCAATTCCATTCAAACATATAGTCTTTGCATAGTTTTTTTTTCTCAAAATGTTTTTATTTGACTGTAAATTGTAGTCTCCATTTTTAAAAAATGTCAAACTTACTTATTTTTAATGTAATAAAATGTAAATGTTATTCCTTGCCTTATGTTATATAGTATTTATTCATTTCTTATCACTAGTCTCTTGAAAAATGTCCCCAAATTGAGTATATTTTTATTTTTAGGCCCAAGCTTAGTATGGGCCTATCGCAATTTCTACTTGATTTTGACCATTCAATTTTAATTTATTATTCAATCTATATGCGACACTAGCCATACATAACACGATATTTTATACTAGTCTTTACTCATATTTCTTCAATTTTAGTCATTTTTAAAAATATATTTCATGTTTTCAAAGGAATTCAAGTCATTCAATTCCAAGCAAACAAATGGGTGTAATATAGATTTTTACTCTTTTCTATTTCTTTTTTTTTCCTACTTAGACACTTATGAATATTTCTTTTTATTTCTTTAATTTTAGTTACTTCCAAAAATACAATTCATGTGTATAGAAGCAACCTTCGAATTTTCAAGTGTTCATGTGCATGTTCAATTCATGTTATCACTAACTAGTTATAGGTTATAAATATAACTAGTCTAAATTAGTATATGGTATAGGCATGGTTAGAAAATTGATTTAAGGTTAAGACCGGATAAACACATGATTGTGGTAGTTATTGTGGTGAACTCAACTTTGTTAATATATATAGATGGGATTGGGTTCTAAGGGGTTAATTTTAAAATTGAGTTTTATAGTTTTGCTTTACACAAAGAGCTTTGTGGTTTTTTAAAAGTCCCACATTGGAAAAGTACAAATTCTTTTAGCACTATATATGTATATCCTTGTCCTTTATACTTCAAGCTCTTTTGGACTCTTTTGCTATGAGCCCTATCCGCGCACACGAGCCGGGCTTGGCCCGAGATTCTTGATCCGGAAAACATTTAACTGGGTGCGTGCCCGCGTCGCTCGTCCTGCGTGATTATTGCGCGCAGGGGGGGTGCAAATCTCGGCCTGGCCTTCTTCAGTGGGGGAGGGGCCTAATGCCATCCTTTTGCAAAAAACAACAACAACAGCGATGGTCTACGTTTAACAATTCTACAGAAACATTACAGTGCAGTAGATCTGTATGCATAACATGGTAGCGCAGAAACAACAATAGCGATGGTGATGGTCTACGTTTAACAATTCTACAGAAACATTGCAGTGCAGCAGATCTGTATGCATAACATGGTAGCGCAGAAACAACAATGCTACAAAAATATTGCAGTGCAGTAGATCTGTATGCATAACATGGTACCGCAGAAACATTACAACAACAGCAATTGTTTCTGCCAGTTTGCATAACACGGTAGCGCAGAAACATTACATATCTACTGTATGTCTGCTCTGCGTTTAACAATTCTACAGAAACATTGCAGTAGATCTGTATGTTTAACAACTTTACAGAAACAACACAGATTACAGATCTACCAGCACAACGCATATCTTAATTACTGTGATAAATCTTACTGTTAAACAGATGCAACACAGATCACGCACGCCAGATCCATATACAGTTTAACAAAAAAAACGCAGAACAGATCAAATAAAATGGATTAATGAACACAGAACACTAATGGAACAGCACATGGACAAGAAAAAAATCATTGTGATGCATGTTTTAATGAAGAAAGATTTAAAAGCTATGTGATGAACCTAAATCATTGATGCACTTCCTTCTTCCTTCCTATTCTTTCCTCTCCCTCCTTTCAGTTTCCCTTCTTTTCTTCCCTTTCCCTCGTTTTTCTTCCCTTTCCATCGTTTTTCTCTTTGTTGAAAAGAAAGTAACGCAAGTTAACTCTTATTAAACCCTAAATCCTAATGCACGTAGGATCACAAGCATGTGCATATTGTGGGGTCCATTAGGTGCCCATGTGTCCTATTTATTTTAAATCAAATTTAATTAGAATGGATGGTATGTACTATGTTTTATGAGATTGGCCAGATTTAACTTTTAAAGAAGGACCCAGTTGATACATTAATAATGAAACTAATCAAATTCTACATAGTTTTCTAAAACATGTGATAGATCCACTATTAAAAAAAAATTGCACTTAAAAAAGACCTACTATTAAAAAAAACTGCACTTAAAAAATCTACATCAAAGAAAGCTAAACTCTAATGCAGCTTACTTATGAAAAATCTACAATAATAATCAATTCCATTTTTAAATAATGCAGCTTACTTAGGAGCCCATCAAGTTTACACCATCCAAATACATGGCCCCAAAATATCCTCACACCAAAGTTCTTTCTCTCATATAAATGACTTTTTAAATAAAACAGTACAGCACAAAAAAAAAGAAAAAAAACGGCTTTGATTTTAAAAGCACGATTTTAGCAAAAACATCTACATAACCCAATAGTATTTAAAAAAAAAACAAAAAGAAGAGGAAGGCATGGGAATAGTTTCATTAAAAAAAAATAAAAGAATGGAAATGAAAATATTTGGATTTGCCCATAGAAAACAAGGTGTGGTCAAAAGTCTTGGCCTTTCCTTATGCAAAAATAATCGTGGCGAAAAGTTTTTTACTTTGCCTACAAACTATAGCGTCACTAAAGGATATTGCCCATGGAAAACCATGCATCGCCGAAAGTTTTGGCCTTTCCCAACGAAAATATATTCGTAGCCAAAGGTTTTTCACTTTGCCTACAAAATACCGTGTCACCAAAGGATATTAGCCACTGAACACCATGCGTAGCCGAAAATCTTAGCTTTTCCCTATGGAAATATATGCGTGGCTAAAGGTTTTTCACTTTGCCTACAAAATATTGCGTCGCCAAAGGATAGTATCCACGAAAAACCATGCGTAGCCGAAAGTGTTGACCTTTCTCTACGCAAATATATGTGTAGCTAAAGGTTTTTCACGTTGCCTACAAAATATTGTGTTGCCAAAGGATATTGCCTATAAAAGACTATGCGTGGCCAAAAGTCTTAGTTTTTCCCTATGCAAATATATGCGTGGCCAAATGTTTTTCACTTTGACTACAAAATGACGCGTCGCCAAATGATATTTCTTCGTGGGTAAAACTTTGCCTCTTAGTTTGGAGAGAATTTAGACTACTTTTGCCTACGAAAATATCTTGCGTTGCCAAAAATAGGAGATAATTGTGGCTTTTACCTACGTAGATTCATTTTCGTAGGCAAAAGATAACTTTTAGCCACACAAAATGGGCTTGTGTAGGCAAAACTATAGCCAATAATGCATTTTGTTATAGTGCTTCTTGAATCTGCACAGTTAATTCATCCATAATTAATGCAAAGAGATAAGGTTTTAAAGTTGATTCCTGATGTAAACCTATAGTTACTGGGAATCCACATGTTTCTCCACATATGGTTCTCACATTTGTTATTGCTCCTTCGTACATATCTTTAAAATTTTCAATGTAACATCTAGGGACATTCCTGTTTTTTAAAACCCACCAAATTAAATTCATCGGTACGCGCTATCATAGGCTTTTTCCAAATCGATAAAAACCATATGTAGATTATTCCCTTTCCACTTTGTCTCCTGTATACAAGCCCCACTAATTCTTCTTCTTTTCATTACCTCAACTATCTCCATGTTTTTGCCTGTCAAGGTTCCTATATTTCAAGTAGAAAGTCTAATTTTCCTATTCCCCCTCTTCTTCCCATGTACTAACTTCTTTAACCGCACTAGCCCAAAGTCATGCGGTAGCCCTTGCACACTTTTCACTGCAGCCGGGCGATGCTGTAATGCGTCGCTTAAAGCAGGAAACGCCCTAACCTTATCGTAAAATATCATGTTCTCAGAATTCATGTTTAGGTTGTAACAAAGTTTTATGCTGACTGTCACCTACCTAACGCAACCCTACTCCTTTACCCGAAATTGGGACCGGCAGTAAAAACTGGCAGAGTTTACCCATATCTGTTATGAGAATAAATAAAACAGTTGTGACTCGAGCAATCTAAATGCACGCACCCAATTTACCTTGTTTAAAGAAAAATGAGACAAGAATGTAGCCACGCTTAAAATGCTCGAGTGGTGTAGAAGTCCTGGAGGTCTGAAGTTTGAACCTACCTATTTATGTAAGAACCTATCCGATGCACATGACTTGTGAGTGTTTGTGTGTATCTCAAATTTTTCCAATGATCAACTGTAAAGGAGGTCGGCGGATTTCCTTATTAACCAACCAAAAAAAAAAAAAAAACCCCAAGAGAGTGCACATGAGCCATGAGCTTGGTTGTCCCAATGACAGTAAGTACGTCGGCGTCCGCTTAAAATGGTTACTTGCTCCACCTTAGTTGTTGATGAAGACGGGTGCATGAAATGATGACTGTGTGGAGCCCAAGAAGAAAACGATTGAAAGAGCTGGATGAGTACATGTAGAAAGTAAAAATCGGCATTCATCCTCTTCATGTATAGTTGTGTATCAAAGAGCGGGACAACCGGGTTCTGTTGACAAAATGTAAAGAAGAGAGCAAAAGAAATGTACTACAAAACGATTTAATACGAGATGCCTCAGTTCTACCCAACAGCACCTTCACCCCTGGAATCTCTATCCAAACCTTCTTGCGCGCAATCATTTGTGGTTTAATCTGGATATACTCCACACCCCGCACAACTATAATAATAGAAAAATCCTGATCATCTTACTGAAGGCCATGGCTGTTTGGTATGATGGTGGTGGATCAGTTGGTTTAGACTTTGGGTTTGTTTTCAAGGTATCAAGCTCAGCTCCCACCTCTGGCATTATCCGAGCCAATGGGACCATGTATCATTACTGTGATCTATAATGGAGAAAGCACCAATACTTGGTTGATGAACTTCCCATTAGTAATTCATAGTTCAACTATTAATTGTAGGTAAGGAGATTTTTTTCAGTTTGGTATGGCTTGGGAGGAAAATGATATTAATATGAGGGGGTGAAGAGAGAACAGCCTACCATCACTGCATGTCAAAGGAGCTTTTCCCTCAGTTCTCCATCTAATGATGGTTTATAGTTTTACGTCACTGCATGTCAAAGGAGTTAATGGTCTCCACACTCGGCCCTATTTTACCTTTCATCAAATCACCTGTTCGAACCCTTACTTTTGGATGTATAAGTGGGAGAACACCAAACGTCCCCTAAAAGGCTTTTGTCGTTCCTCTTTGATTAGCACATTAATTACTCATTCACCAAATGTATTTAGTCAAGTGCACCCTTTGCGACCAGAAAAATGGTATAATGATAGATTCTAACAAAAAGGCTGTCAATGACTTTTAGCAGTACCGGCCATCAATTCTTTAATCGGGCAAGCTTACAATCTGGCCAATTGCTGGAAGCCATTCAACAATTTCTACGTTAACCATTCATTTCATCAACTAAAGAGCAAGATGGGAGACGGTTAGCACTCAACAGTTGGTTCACCATGGAGTTATGTGGTTTATTACCCTTAATGATTTCTAAATTCCTGAAACTTGAAGGGGAATGCCTGTTAGTGTAACATTATGTTGTGCAATGTTGCGCCATCCTGTTCATTGGCTTTTCAGCTGTTGGTGAAGCATTATATCCCATTACATCTATCAATAAAAAAAATATATATATATCCCATTTCATGCCTTTGTCTATTCCTTCTTTTTATTTGACAAATGATGAGAACAATTTAGTGATGTCTCATGCAAGCGAATTCCAGATTTTTGACAGCATAAACTGATTGGGATTCTCAGCTCTTGGACGGTCCCCAGTTTTACAAAAACCCGTCTCACAAAAAGGGAACCTGTGGCACCCAACACAACTTACCTCCATAGACCATGAATCCCTGGGGGCAGATTTCTGAAATTCCTTTTCCACATTGCCAAGAAGCAACAGATATCCAATTATTGTCTTGCACAGCAGGAGAACCATCACTATCATTAGCATAGCCTTTTTTTACCAATGTTGGTTGGTGGCTTTTTTTTTTTTAATCCCAGCTATGAGAGGTTGGGCCCCACGCTCAGCAGAAAGAAGCAGACCTCAAAGAGGTGGGTAGAGCCCTCGGGTGAGGGAAGCAAATAGACCTCAAGCGAGGTAACACAGACCCTAGAGTGAGAAAAAGATGCCTGCCCAGGTTTAAGCATTAGTCAGGTAGGTAAGAACTGCCACCTCTAACCAGTGAGGTAAGAGGCCATTCATTGGTTAAATTAATGCCTTAAATTGGAGGGAATTAGATTATAAGTAAGAATCCAATGCTCCAAACATAAATCTGCAGCTCCATACAAGGACCTTCTACCATCTCTTGGATCCGATAATCCACACTTCTATGCCTAGTGGACTGCAGAATTATCAGCTATAACTAAGGAAGTCAACGACCAAATTCTTGTAATTATCCAATCAATGACACTGCAATTGTGGCCCAGTACTATTCAAATAAACTTTACGATCAGTGTAAATATTGATCAAACAGAATTGCAGAATGACCAATTGGTAGGCTACCTCATTCAATGGGTCATTACTGCGGGAGAGAATTGTCCATGTATACAGTACTGACCCTGCTCTAAACAATGCCTAACCATCCCAAGTTTTTCCCGTCTTGCACATCAAAAAAAGTTTGAATCAGCACCATATTTTGTGCCCAACGCATCGAAAAGTTGGTCCACTTTGAAAAAACACTCTACACAGTGAACCATAAACAGTTTCTCATATCAGCACTGTTAATGCTCCCCATGCAAACTCTAAATCATTTAGAAAATGCACAGAGAGAAACAGTTCCAGATTGATTTTGAATACATGATGGCAGCCCCCTGTATATCATTGCCATTAGCAACTTTGTAACTATGAAAGTAGAAAGTGATCACGCCAGCTGAAAGCTGTCTTCTGAAAGCCTATGTGAGGGAGGAAAATAATTTATGCTTGCCATCTATGTTAACTTTCCTTTGATAGTTTTTAGCTCAGTACTCTTCTTTATAAGCAATCCAAAGTACAAATGTTGCCATAGAAAGAAATGGAAATTCCAGGTCCTAACAGTCATCACCTCTAGATATGACCTCTTTACAGGTTGGTCGAAGCAAGATGGTATGCTCAAACTGTGATACATAGCTTCCCTTGACATCGCACAAAGGGGGTAATGGCTGCAAAACGAATCGAAAGTCATGAGTTTTGTATAAAAGAATAAAATCGTGATTTTCTACTAGCAAACATGAAACAGAAAAACATGGCTTTTCCCCCACAAAAAGAATATATGCTTTTGAATATTGCAGACTTCTTTCACTGAAGGAATTGCCAGTTACACACAAACAAATCTAAAAAAGCATGTTGAGTCAAACACATATTGCATATCAGATTAACACTCTAAAAGTATACAAAATACATTTTGGACAACATGTAACAAAAGAATGCATAGTTATTGGCCATAAATTAAATGAGGTTTTGAGAGTACTAAAAGATGAGTTGCCACACAAATCTTAAAATCAAAAGGAAAAAAAAACCAACATTATAAGTTATTAATGCAAAATACGGTGCAATTCAGTAAGTGCATAGAAGCACAACCCACAAAATATAGTGAATGAAATGTGGAAGGATGGAAGAACTACACCAGTGGTCAATGGAAGGCTAAAACAGTAACAATCAATCCTAGATCAGCACTTTCAGTTTATATTAGCCTGATACAAGCTCTTCAGCTTGATTGTCCACAATCCCATGATTAAATAAGTGAACAAAGATAATAGTGAATGCATGTTGGGTGCATTTAATCCTACGCAACATTCTCAGCCATGTCTCAATTAATCCTAATGTGGAAGACTGCAGGAATTGGACAGCCTCTAGAGAAAGGATTTTCTCAGTATCTTCTTTCTTCACAGCTATGTCAAGGGGTCTCTCTTCAATAAACCCTTTGTATAGCATTTTGGAAGTTAAAGATTCCACCAGGGGTCATGGTGTTCGGTTGGTTGGCATTGCAAGGTGCAATTCTAACTATGGATAACTTATGCCGACATAAGAAAATCAAAGTCAATGCTTATCATATGTGCTTGGCAGACAAGGAATCAGTTGATCACCTCTTTCTGAACTATAGAATAGCCCAGGGGCTCTGGTCCAAAGTCCTAAGTTGGTTTCATGATAGCTAGGCCCATCCAAAGTCTATTTTTGGACTATTTAAGGCTTGGTTGCTGGAGGTGAGATTGGACAAAGGACGGACTTTGTGGAAACCTGCCTTCCCTTTTTATGGTTCATTTGGAAGGAGAGAAATTCCCAATGTTTTTAGGATTGCAACACAAAGGCTGCAAACCTTAGTTTCACAGTCTCTTCGTAGGTGTCCGTTCTTCCTCAATGTCATGGGATTTCTATTGACATCATTTTTAAGAACTGGAGGGAGGTTGCCTTCTAACTATCGAGGGAGTAAACTTATGAGTCATACGATGAAGTTATGGGAGAGAATAATGTAGCAAAGACTGAGACAGAAAACCAAGATCGCTGAAAATCAATTTGGTTTTATGCCAAGGAGGTCAACTATGAAAGTTATCCTTTCACTTAGGCAATTAATGAAAAAATATCGAGCAAAGAAGAAAAATCTACACATGGTTTTTATCGATTTAGAAAAGACCTATGGTAGGGTACCAAGGAATTTAATTTGGTGGGTTTTAAAGAAAAGAAATGTCCCCAGAGGATACATTGAAAATTTTAAGGATATGTATGAAGTAGCAGTAACAAATATGAAAACCACATGTGGAGAAATAGGTGGATTCCCCGTGACTATAGGTTTGCATCAGGATTCAGCCTTAAGCCCTTATTTCTTTGCATTAATTATTGATGAGTTAACTGTGCATATTCAATAAGAAATACCATATTGTATGTTGTTTGCAGATGATATAGTATTGGTGGATGAATCAAAAGATGGTGTAAATGTAAAACTCGAGAGATAGCGGGGGGCATTAGAATCTAGAGGCTTTAAAATAAGTCGTACAAAGAAAGAATATATAGATTGCAACTTCAATAGACATATACAAAATATTTAAACCACTGTCAAAAATGAAACCCATGAGATACCACGTAGAAATTCTTTTTGGTACTTAAACTCAATGATTAGTAAGGATGGAGAGATTGACAAAGATGTGGAGCATAAGATAAAAGTCGGATGGTTGAGGTAGAGACTAGCTTATGGAGTGCTTTGTGACAGACGAATGCCGACGAAATTGAAGAGCAAATTTACAGGATAGTAGTTAGACCGGCTATGACATATAGAGCAAAATGTTGGCCAATTAAGAAGACACATATACATCAGATGGATGTGGCGGATATGAGAATACTTAGATGGATGTATGGTAAAACCAAAAAGGATAAAATTAGAAATGAACATTTTCGAGAGCATTTAGGGGTAGCACCAATAGGGGATAAGATTAGAGAAACCCGTTTAAGATGGTTTGGGTATGTTGAGCGTAGGCCGGTAATGGCACCAGTGAGAAAAAGTTTGGCTATACAGGTGGATAGACCATCAAGAGGTAGGGGTAAGCCAAAGAAAACATTGATGGAGGTCATTGAATTAGATTTGAATAAGTTTAACTTATCTAAGGATTTGGCTCAAAATAGAACGGAATAGAGAAACAGAATTCACGTAGCTAACCCCACATGGTTAGGATAAGGTTTTCATGATGATGATAATGATGATGATGGAGGGAGGTCGCCTTCTTTTAAAGTTTTGGGTGGCCAGGGGTTGTTAGAGTCTCTCCCTACTTCTCTCTAATTCTTCTGGTTTGTAGCTTTGCTTTTGGTGATGTTTGTTTTCTCTTTCTCTTTTTGACTTTTCAGTATTTCCCTCTTGTACTATTAAGTCTTTACAATGAAAGTTAACATTCAAAAAAAAAAAAAAAGTTAGGTGCATATAAAGTGAAAAGAAACGGTACAGTGATTCCATGAAATTTACCTGAACAATACCAGTATCACACAAATTCTTTAGAGCCATCAAGTATTTTGACTCACCCAGACGGTCTAAATACCGTCTGCAGAAGGCCAGTGTTGAGAAGTGCTTGTTGATTGTTGCAAGTAGCTGTTTTGCTCTGGGCAACCTTAGAGGGACATGTCCAGCTTCAAAATCTTTCATGTAGTGGCTGCATTCTAAATCTTCTCTAACATATCCTTTCCCTATACAATTAATAATAATATAACAAGATTAATAATATGAGAAACTGAGTTTGTCTGCATTCTGTTCATCTTTCCTTTTCAACTAAGTGCAACTATAATTTCAACTTCCTTCTCAAAAAAATTATATTTAAAAAAATAAAAAATAAAAAAATAAAAGCTTTTCTTGATAGTTTGGTTGATAGTAATAATGAAAACAACAGTTACCTGTTGATGCAAAAGTCTCAATTGCAAAGAATTCACCCTCCTCCATCTTTGTTTGCTCTCCACCTTTCACAATCGGGACAGATTTACCAGCATGAATTTGGTACCGCCCAATGCTATGCCCATTTAAATTTCGAACACTTTTAACTGCCACCAAACAAGAAACAGCTTATAAAAAGCGAGAAAAGATATACATTTGTAGTGGAAAAGATTATATACAAATATTTTTTTTTGTTGGGTGGGGGGGGGGGGCGATGGGAACAGAGACTGAAATAATAATAAAAAATGCATTTCATCCTAATTTTAAGAAAATTAATAAAATTAGATATTTTTAGAAGTCCATGGAGTATAAAATAGTGAGTTTTTCATAAAAATACCTCAACTATGGCAACATAATTTAAGCCAGTGTCACTCAATTTTTTGTTTTAATGTAAGGTCTCAAAATTGGATTAAGGAGGCAACTCAGTCATCTTCATGTCAAGTACTTAACTCACTGAGCTGGCTGAGTTGCACCATAGGCCAGATACCAGTTAAAAATTTTATATAAAAAAAAGAGCAAAAACACTTAAGGAAATAGAAAATATAATTCTATGAATCTACAACTTTGACTTGTTTCAGCACTATTCGAAGCAGAGATCCAAAGAGCAAAAGGAGAGTTTGAGTTTCAGCCCAGACAAAAGATGGTGTGGAAGATGACCATATTGAAGCAGGCAGACAGACCAAGATGCAAGTGATGAATGGCAGCTGCAGGAAGGAATCAAGGACCTGGTTATAGTCTCTGTTAGTGGGAAATGCAAAGCAATAGCAGCCATATATCTCACCTCCAAAGTTGACCAATGTGGGTCAATCAGGAGAGATGGGTCCCACTCCTGATGGGCATCCTAAATCATAAGAGGTACTCTTGGTGGTCTGGAACAGGTATAGGGCACAGAATGTGATGGTAAACTGCATCGAAAAACTCAAAGGTTTTCTCTGAGTGCAGGTTGCAGACAATGGCCCTAGAAGGTCTTGGTAGATGGGACCCCTCAATTACAAATACTGATTGAGGGGCTGAGATTATATTATTTGTCAGATCCTCATGTTATTGGATAGCCAAGACCAGGAAGCTGTGATGCTAAGCGAATCAGAGAAATTCTGAGAGGCAAGAAAAGACCTTGGTTATCTATATCGATTATCGAGAGAGTTACAACGTAAATACAGACTTCACAAGATAGATCATCACGATACTGGGCTTTCAAGGAAGCCCAACTATCAAATATAGAACATTCTAAGAAAAAAAATTTTTTAATCTAGAGAAACTATTTGATAATACCCAACCTATCCAAGACTTAAAACAATTTCTAGTTACTCAAAAACTGAAGTCACCTTCTATTTACTACCAACATGGCATTTATGTCTAGATCATAGGAATTTTGAAAGGCAGCTCATACTCTCTTTATTTTGTTGGAACAAAGATTATAATTCAAAGAAAACACTACAAGCAGTAGCTATGTTTAGACCATAAGAAGATTGAAAAGCTTTATTTTTATTCAGTTTATGCGTTTTATCCTCATCAATGACACTACTTGTAGTGCTGGTGTGCAGTTTTAATTCAAGACATCAGATTTTATAATCCCCCCTGCTCTTAAATAAGGGATCAAGAGAAAAGTGGAGCACTTTTATGATGAACCACATCTTTCATATTATCAAATCTCAAAATCCAATGAACGAATCTCGTATCAGAGAAAAGAATACTAGCCCCCTAAAAATTGGATGAAATGCAACAGTTGCTTCAGACTACAGATTTCAGAGAGAAAAAGACATGTTGTAAATTTCTTAATTAATGACCATACCTTGAAACACCTTTCCATTAATCTCAACCTCATATGACTCCATAACCTCTTGAATTGCGGCACCAACATCACATAGACGCACATCTATTCCAGATTCCTGCATACATGTGAAAATAAAAAATATGGTTGATCACTATGGTTGAAAGCTATGAAGCACGGACACTCCAAAATGGCCCCCGTATCAGTATCGGACACGTGTCGGACACGGACATGGCTCGGACACGCCGGGACACATGTCCGACACGCCCAAAATGTGTCTTGTTTTTTTTTTTAATTTTTTAAAATTCGGACACGGCATGGACACGGCGGGCCTAAAATGTAATTAAAATATGCTTAAGTTGGGTTAAAATTAGAAAAGAAAAAACGTGGAAGGGGGTAAATGCAATTTTTTATAACTTATAACCCTAATCGCTTCTGTCGCTCTTCATTTCTGAAATCAAATCGAAAGGGGGAAACAAAAGGGGGAAGCGCTGGAGACGGAGAAAAAGAGGAGGAAGACGCCTGCGCGTGGAATCGCTGCCAACAGTGAAACAAAGAAGAAGAAGAAGAAGAAGAAGACAGCGTGCGGACGCCTGCGCGTGGAAGATTTGAACTTGAGGAAGACGTATGGAAGATCGAAGCTTGATGAAGATCTGAGAGTGGAAGAAGCGTGAGGAAGATCGGTGTCTGCGCGTGGAAGAAGAACAAGAAGGAGGAGGAGAAAGAACAGGTATTGTTTTTTTTTTATTTTCGGTTGCTGCTGTCTTTTTTTTTTTTCCTCCACTGTTGCTGTGCTATGTTGTGCTGCTATGCTGCTGCTGCTTTCTTTCTTTTTGTTTTTAGAAGTACTGCTGTGCTGCTGCTGCTTTCTTTCTTCTTTTTTTTTTTTTTTTGAACTGCTATTTTCTTTTTTACTTTTTTCTTCCATCTGTTTTCTTTTTTACTGTTTTCAAACTGCTTGAGGTACTGCTATTTTCTGATCTATTATTTTTTTTCGAACTGCTATTTTCTGATCTAATTTTTTTTGAAGTACTACTGCTGTTTTTCTTCAGTACTACTGCTGTTTTTTTTATATATACTGCTGTTTCTTTCATTTTTTTTTTTTGTTTTTCCATGGGATGCCTGTGCTGTTGCTGTTTTCTTTCTTTATTTTTTTTCTTTCAGTGCTGCTATTTTTTTTTCCATGGGACAGATTTGCTGCTATTTTTTTTTCCCATGCGACAGCTTTGCTGCTGCTGTTGTGCTGCTACTGGTGCCGTTTTCTTTTTTTTTTTTTTTTTTGAATTGCTGCTGCTGTTATGGGACTGCTGTGCTGTTGCTGTTTTTTTTTTTAATGGGACTACTGTGCTGTTTTTCCCACGGGACTTTGCTGCTGCTGTTATGCTGCTACTGTTGCTGTTTTTTTTCTTTTTTTTTTTTTTTCGAATTGCTGCTGCTGTTATGGGACTGCTGTGCTGTTGCTATTTTTCTTTTTTTTTTAAATGGGACTGCTGTGCAATTTTTCCCACGGGACTTTGCTGCTGCTGTTATGTTGCTACTGTTGTTGTTTTCTTTCTTTCTTTCTTTCTTTTTTTTTGAATTGCTGCTGCTGTTATGGGACTGCTGTTCTGTTGCTATTTATTTTTTAAATGGGACTGCTGTGTTGCAGCTGTTATGGGACTGCTGTGCTGTTGTTGTTTTTTTTTCCATGGGACTGTTGTGCTATTGCTGCTGTTTTCTTCTTTTTTTTTTTTGTTTGTTTTCTTTTGTTTTTCTTTTTTTTAAGAACTGCTGCTCCTGCATTTTATTTTCCAGAACTGCTGTATTTTTTTCCTAGTTTATTTTTCAATGTGATTGTTTATTTTTCAATGTGATAGGAAATTGATTTGAGAATATGTCATTCTCTTCTACGGGAGCTAGCAGCCTTGTACCGGCGGAGGGCTCAGAACAAGATGAAAATAAGCCCCTCTGGAACTATACAACGAAGTTGGAGAAAATTGGAGGGGGAGGAGGGAATTTTCATTTCCAATGTAAATTTTGCCACAAAGCTTTTAAGGGCTCATATACTAGGGTAAAGGCACATTTGCTAAAAACTAGTGGTCAAGGGATTCAAATATGTTCTAAAGTCACTCCTAAAGATATGGCTGAAATGCAAAAAGCTGTCGAGGAAGCTGAAGCTAGATTGCAAAGCCTTAAACCAAAAAAAGTTCCTTTGCCCCCTCTTAGAGCATCTTTGGGTGGCATGATTGCTAGTCAAGGGCTGACCCTCTTTGAATCAAACAAGCGGTTGAGGATTGGTAGTGGAAGTGGAAGTGGAAGTGGAAGTGGAAGTGGAAATGCCATTGAGAAGGCATTTAACATTGGGGCACGGGACCAATTACATTCTGAAATAGCTAGGATGTTTTATTCTGCGGGCTTGCCCTTTCATTTGGCTAGGAACCCTTATTATGTTAGTTCCTATAACTTTGTTGCCAATAATCAGATTTCGGGTTATTTGCCTCCTAGTTATAATTTGTTGAGAACCACTTTGCTTAAAAGAGAAAGAGCAAACATTAACAGATTATTGCAACCAATTAGAGGCACATGGAAGGAAAAGGGGGTTAGCATTGTTAGTGATGGTTGGAGTGATTCACAAAGAAGGCCATTAATTAATTTTATGGCAGTGATAGAAAGGGGGCCTATGTTTTTAAAAGCAGTTGATTGTTCAGGTGAAGTCAAGGATAAATTTTTCATTGCTAACTTGATGAAGGAAGTCATCTTTCAAGTTGGGCCCCAAAATGTTGTTCAAGTAATTACAGATAATACCAAAAACTGCCAAGGAGCGGGGCAACTTATTGAAGGGATACTTTCTCATATTTTTTGGACACCATGTGTAGTACACACATTGAATCTTGCCCTAAAAAACATTTGTGCAGCAAAAAATGTGGAAGCAAATGAAATAACTTATGCAGAGTGCAGTTGGATTACCGATGTTGTTGGGGACGTCACGGTGATAAAGCATTTTATCATGAATCATTCAATGAGATTGTCTATGTTCAATGACTTTGTTAGTTTGAAATTGCTTTCAGTTGCGGAGACACGCTTTGCTTCGATGATTGTGATGCTTAAAAGATTCAAATTGATAAAGGGTGGTCTTCAAGCTATGGTAATTTGTAACAACTGGTCTACTTATAGGGATGATGACGTTGAAAAAGCCAAGTTTGTGAAAGAAAAGGTGTTAGATGACATTTGGTGGGATAAGATTGATTACATTCTTGCTTTTACCTTGCCTATTTATGACATGCTTCAGGCTTGTGATACAGATAAGCCTTGTCTTCACTTAGTTTATGATATGTGGGATACAATGATAGAGAAAGTGAAGTTGGCAATATATAGGCATGAAGGGAAGCGGCAAGATGAGACATCAACCTTCTATGATGTGGTGCATCAGATTCTAGTTGACCATTGGAATAAGAACAACACTCCGCTTCATTGCTTAGCACATTCATTAAACCCAAGGTGACCTCTAAGCTTTAGCATATTTTTTTTTAGAAAAACTATTAATTAAAAAAATATAAACTAATCATATAATTTTCATTCTTGTATTTAAGGTACCATAGCAATGCATGGCTTCATGAGGATCCAAATCAAGTTCCTCCACATAAAGATTTGGAGGTTTCAAGAGAAAGAACAAAGTGCTTGAAAAGATATTATGTTGATCCAGAAGAGAGACAAAAAGTTCAATTGGAGTATGCAGCTTTCTCAACTAATTCCGGAGGATTTTTAGAGGTTGATTCTATTCATGATAGATCAACCATGGATCCAAAAAGTTGGTGGATTATTTATGGTGCATTTTCTCCCTCGCTTCAGACCTTAGCTTTGAAGCTGCTTATGCAACCTTTTTCCTCATCTTGTTCTGAGAGGAATTGGAGTACCTACTCCTTTATTCACTCACTGAAAAGGAACAAAATATTACCAAACCGTGCTGAAGATCTGGTATTCATTCATAGTAATATTTGTCTTCTATCAAGGAGAACCCCACAGTACATACAAGGACAAACTAAGATGTGGGATATTGCAGGAGATGCATTTGAATCCCTAGAGGACGTTGGAGTACTTGAGGTTGCAAATCTCTCACTTGATGAGCCGAAATTAGAGGCTGTGCTATTTACCGATGATGGGAGTGTTGGTGGGGATGATGATGCCATTGAAGATGTCTCCAATGATGAATCATGAATGAAGCGAGGATTATTATTGTTTTTTTCTTTTATGGAGTGGGTGGAGGGACGTTTTTTTGTTATTTTGATTATGATGTGATCGTGACATGTAATGTTGGTGATGATTGATGTACTAAGGGCCTATGGCCTACTATTACATTATATTATGCATTATGGACTTTATTTTTGATTTTTCTAGTGTTAGTTATATTGTTTCCTTATTAATTGTGACATTATGCATTTTAATTTGGCTAAAAATATAACTATTCTTTAATTTTATGATTATATATAAAAAATATATATATTTATTATTTGCCGTGTCCGAGCCGTGTCCGTATCCTATTTTTTTAGGATTTGCCGTATCGCCGTGTCCGTGTCGTATCGTATCCGTGTCCCGTGTCCATCTCCGTGCTTCATTGGTTGAAAGCATATAGCTTGCCAACTTGAGAGTCTACATGGACATGACTAGGCAAGTCAAGGAGTGAATCAACATGGTGACTCAGGGAGTCACCTTGGAAATCCATGTTAAATTTTTATTTAATTTAAAAATATCAAAACTACAAAAGCTTCATAATAGTTTATTAACATAGGAAACATAATTATATAAGAACTTTAGGTTGTCAATCCCGGCCTCACAATTCTTAAATTGTTAGTTTACAAATATTGAGCTGGGCCCATAATTTATTAATATAGATCATTTACTTGATAGACACCCATGGATAAATAGTACTCCAAATTTTGGCTAGGTGGAAGGGCGATCACCATTAGGCACTTCTTTCGATATTAGATTGTGGAATTTCATTTTTCATTTTTACTACCAAATATATCAGGTTCGATCATCAGATCTATGGTAGCCAATGAATGTATCTCCAAACCGCCTTAGGAAAAAAGAAAGAAAAAAAAAAGGGGACAGCTTAAAAGGGTACACACCTTGTTTTGGATATATATACACTTGAACATATAAGGGCTTCTTACCCTATATAGTCAGTGGTGAGTGCTTCTTTCCTTAAATAGTTGCAAGTTTGAACCCTATATGGATGCTTCATAAACAATTAAAATATCATTCAAACGTAAGCACGTCAAACAACTCAGCAGGTGATTTGGCCAAGTCATGTTGCTGATGTGACAAATTGACTGCCGCCAAGCTTGCACCTAACTCAAATTGGCATGCTGGTGAGGCAAGTTACCTCCAACGAGTCACTGACTCAACCCAACAAGTTGGTAAGCTATGGTTTTAGGACTTGTCTGATCTGCATTGGTTTCACACAAAATGAACATGTTTCTACAGTGACTTGTACTGATTTGCAACCATTTTTGTCTTTTTGAAACAACTTGTCCTATTTTTTATGGTATCCAATCTAAAATCTAAATCTGTTAAAAAGCTTAAAGCACAATGTTTTCCATTATCACATAATATCTTAAGGGCTCATTCCCCTGCACTCATTTATATATGTAGATTGCACAAGCATAACATTTACACACATGGCATAAATGAGGCCATTTTCATAAGGAAATCTTCACGATCATATTCTCGGTTAAAAAGGTGCCAATAGGAAAGGATGCCTGGTGCAATTCATAATATCAAATCCTTTCCCCACCTTTATTTTTTTGCAACTATGGGCCCAAATTTTTATTCCAAACCGTCCAAATTTTCTATATCAAACCATTAACCCCCAAAACATTTATTTATTGTCTTAAACATTCATAGACTTTGAAACATTTGAAGATTTTACATATGGAATCCAAACCGTCTAACGTTCACTCATGTGAAAATGATGTTTCCAATTTTACACAGTGAACTTAAATGTGCAAATTTTGATATGTATTTCCACGTATAACAGACAAACAACCCCAAAGGATTTTACTAAAAAAAATAAAAGGTTCTATTTACATCCATAACACCCTAGAAATCATTAAAAAAAAAAGGCTAACAAAAGAAGTGCCTATTGGACATATCTATAGACTGATCTGTTCAGAATATAGAAACATGGCCTATTGGGCCTCACCATACTAAAAAAGTGGAAAAAGAGATTTTGTGGATTAGCTATCTAATAAAAATCAGCTCCATAAATCATTGCGAACCATCTTACTTAAGAAAAGAAACACATGGTCACATTATAAAAAACGTTGAGGCCCACAATCATTATTTTAGGCCGGAAGACTAGCAACCACCTCCCTCCCATGGCTGCTTTGGACATATAAGTTCCTTCATCTCCAACGAACTGTGTTTTACGTCCATGCCAATTACCATAAACAGCCCCAGTGTACCCCAGCTACAAGCATATTTTCAACATCTCTCATTATCTTTGTCACAAATCTCTTAGGCCCTATTTGTTTGCATTAAAATACATAGAAATTAACTACATAAGGTAGTTAAAAATGAAGATCAAAGGTGAATTTCAAAAGTAAGCATCAAATAGCATTTTTGTATTCTATTTCTCTAAAACAAAATGTTATGTACTGTTTGCTTTTAGAAATTCACCTTTCATCTTCATTTTCAACCACCCTATGGATTAAATTCCTAGGTATTTTAATGCAAATAAACAGGCCCTTAAATCAAAGACCAGAAGATAAAAACCTCCATTTTCACCAAAAACAACATTGCACCTAATACCACACAAATATTTTGCATCATGTGATAGTTTTATACTTTTATTAATACATGAGGCAGTTGAAATTACTTAGAGCTTGATGCAAGCCGATCCCAAGTCTGGCCCAAAGCACAGGCCCGCAGCCCATCCGATTGATTTTTGATCCCCTCAAGGATCCCTATATTTAATTATTTGCTTCCTATTTTATTTTTAGTAGGTTATGTTTGTTTAAAATTAGTCCTTCTATTTTAGAAACAATCA
The DNA here is from genome assembly GCA_037013555.1 of Sextonia rubra. NCBI lineage: Eukaryota > Viridiplantae > Streptophyta > Magnoliopsida > Laurales > Lauraceae > Sextonia > Sextonia rubra. The sequence continues at coordinate 54,023,166 of JASUAD010000013.1, read as the reverse complement.
CTCCTATATAAGGAGGAGTTCTTCATTGTAATAGACATGCTTTTATCAATAATAATTCAGTTTTTTCCAGAGATTTTTCTCGTTCTAGTTTTGATCGTGAGATTCATTGAGTCTTCGGATTCGAACAATCCTTCGGGAGATTGTTGTACACCCAAACTACGATCTGGGGCTACGCCAGATTGGTATCAAAGCCCAGATCCAGTCGCCGATAACCATCGTCGTTCCCGGAAGTCATCCCTACATCCACTGTCCACCGGCAATCATCTCCACCGCCAACACCGATGCACAATAGCAGCCCAAATCCTCTTCGGACGACCCCATTCCCATCCTGCCGACATCTCTGCACCCCCAACTTGATTTCCCGAATTCATAACCATCTCTACGAACTCCTCTACCTGTCTCGTCCCCAACTCAACAACCCCTAACCCTACTATGCCACGTCTCTAACTCCCCACACCAATACCGAACCCTCAAACCATACCCCTTCCAAAACCCATTCGCCGGAGCCAACCTAACCCCCATGGACCCTTTCGGTCCATTCCGTACCTTCACGGCAGAGCGTCACCACCCATACCCACACAATGCTCGATCGCAGCCGTCCATACCCATCCCTGAGCGAAAAAAAAAAAAAAAAAGAGAAAGCAGAGGAGAAAAGAGGTACCAGGCACCGGCGGCTTCCATCGTCGTCGGCTTCGTCACCGTTAGCGGTGGCGGCGGACTCCAACAATTTTGTCGTTGCCGTCATCAACAGCTGTAAGAAGCACTCCAATGTTCGTCGTAGTCTCCATCGCACCATCACTGAAGCAAGGGGCTCCGTTGCATCGCGCCCTCCATTGGCTGGACCCCAAGTTGTAGCCACCACCGCCGATCGTCGCCTCCTCCAGTCGATCTTCGTCGCCGAGCACACAAACCCTTTCCATTCTTTCCTCTCCTTGGGTAGCAGATAAGTCCTCCACCCATCCTCTCTCTTTATTTCCTTTCTCTGCACACAGACCGAGACAGGAAGAAGGAGAGAACAAATCTCTCTCGTTCTCACGTGAGCTGCTGGATTGCATCTGGACCTTAGTTGGTCCGGCCCACCCGACTCACCTTTCTTTTTCCAAAAAAAAAAAAAAAAACAATGCCTAGAAGAGGTGATGATCTCCAGCATTGGATGACAGACCGGCAAAGGGATGAAACCATCCTTAAATTAAGTCAAGAATTAGAAGATGTCACGGGACGTCTCAAAATTGCGGAAACTGCCATTGCTGAGCTACAAAAGAAAGCAATTTGTCAATAAAAAAGGATCATCCAATGTGTCTATGATGTATACACCCGTCCAACCAGAAAGACCTGAAAATCAAGAATCCATTCGTGATTTTATACAGCGCCTTCTGGCTGAATGAGATTATCAAGGTCCCCCTGTTACGCCCCTAACTGATGACATCACCAGGAAAGTCAAAATTGAAATTGCTGACTTTAGTAGTGATGCGAGCCCTAAAGTTTTTGTTGATTGGCTTAATTCTTTGGAGGACTATTTTGCTTGGTATGGTATGAATGATGCACAACGAATAGCCTTTACCAAGGTTAAACTTAAGGGTCCTGCTCGAATTTGGTGGTATGGTGTTGAGAATAATGAGCTTGCAGTGGGCCAGCCGATTCTCCTATGGAATATAATGAAAAAGAAGCTCAAAGGCAATTTTCTTCCTTCTAATTATATGGATACACTCCACCAAGAGTATTTAAGTCTCCAGCAAGGCACTATAATTATGGAAGAATATACCAACAAGTTTCGCGAATACATTGTTCGCTGTAACTTGAGAACCGATGATCGTCTAACCATCACCAAATACAGAGACAATTTGCGCGCCGATATTAGACGACAGGTGGCAATGTTTAATTATGCCACAGTGGATGAAATCTTCAATAAAGCCCCAAAGCCCAACATGAAATTCAGTTGTGGAAGCGCAATACTTTTCAAGCCGAGGAGTCTTCCACAAAAAGAGGTCCGACCCTACCTATAATCGTAATCAAGCACCAATTTATAGGCCTCCTCCTCAGCGTCCAGTTCAGCAAACCCCTCAGAATCCTCGGCTAGATATGCAACAAAGGCAGATGAATCCCCAACAGAATCATAGGTTTCCACAGAACCAGAATGATAATCGTGCTTATGGACGAACAGACAGAAGGGATATTGTTTGTCATGCCTGCAAGCAACGAGGACATTATGCCAATGAATGCCCTCATCGAAATTTATACACTTCCAATGAGCCTGATAGTGATATCCAACATAATGAGCATGTTGAATCAGGGCAAGTTGACACAGATCCTCCTTATGAAGATCAAGCAGATCAGTTAGATTATGCAGACGCTGACGATAGCATTCCACTTCTTTTTCTAGATCGTCGTTTACTAGTAACAGATGCAAAAGAAGAAGCAGATTGGAATCATGCTTCTATTTTTCGGTCTCGTGTAAATTGTATGGGCAAATCATGTAATATGATTATTGATGGTGGCAGTGCTATGAATGTTATTTCTCAAGAAGCAGTTGATAAGCTAAACTTCCCACGGTGAAGCATCCAATGCCATATAAAGTTGCATGGGTTAACAACTATTTTATTCATGTTCGTCAGCAATGTTTCGTTCCTTTTAAGATTGGCAACTATGAGGATACTCTTCTATATGACGTCATCCCAATGAATGTTACGCATATCCTTTTTGGACGGCTATGGCTACAAAAGCTTAAAGTTATCACAGATCATGAACACAATACCTATACTTTCAAATGGAAAGGTAGAAAAATCATGTTGCGTCCTTTGCAGACTCCACCATCATCACCTTCCTCTTTTCCTACCGCCGCATCTTCTCCCACATCGCATATTTTAACAATAAGGAGATTTAAAGTTGAAAGCAGAGAGCAAGGTGTCATGTATGCCTTAGTTACTAAACAAGTTACTAATAATTCTCATGCTATGTCCATTCCACAGGAAGTAAAGCCGCTATTGGACAAATTTACTGATTAATTCCTCAAGAATTACCTAAGGAACTACCTCCACTAAGAAACATTCAGCATGCCATTGATCTTGTTCCTGGAGCTTCTTTACCTAACTTACCTGTTTATCAGATAAGTCCAACAAAATATGCGGAGTTAAAAAGGCAAGTTGATGATCTGCTTCTAAAAGGCTATATAAGGAAAAGTCTCAGTCCATGTGGTGTTCCAGCACTTCTCACTCCAAAGAAAGATGGAAGCTAGCGAATGTGTGTGGATAGCCATGCCATCAACAAAATCACGGTAAAATATCGCTTCCCTATCCCTCGATTAGATGATATGTTAGACGTGATGACTGGCGCATGCATATTTTCAAAAATTGATCTACGAAGCAATTATCATCAAATTCGCATAAGACCAGGAGATGAATGGAAGACTGCCTTTAAAATAAAGGATGGTCTCTTTGAATGGATGGTTATGCCATTCGGTTTAACCAATGCTCCTAGTACTTCTACGCGGGTTATAACGCAGTTATTGCAACCTTATATTAGAAAATTTATTGTCGCCTACTTCGACGATATTCTGATCTATAGCAAATCAAAAGCAGATCACCTTCAGCATTTAGATAAGGTCTGCCACCTTCTCCGCCGAGAGCGTTTCTACATTAATCTCAAGAAATGTACCTTCATGAGTGATTCTGTTGTTTTCCTAGGATATGTAATATCTGCACAAGGAATTAAGATGGATCCTGCAAAAGTGAGCGCTATTCTTGATTGGCCAATTCCTACTACCCTTACTGAAGTTCGCAGTTTTCATGGTCTTACCAATTTTTACAAAAGGTTTATCAGAAACTTCAGTACTATTATAGCTCCTATTACTAACTGTATGTGGAAAGGTGAATTCAAATGGACCAATGCAGCCACCAGGGCTTTTGAAAAAATCAAGCAAAAGATTACTGAAGCACCCGTCTTACAGGTTCCTGATTTTAACAAGGTATTTGAAATTGCTTGTGATGCCTCAAAAGTTGACATTGGCGGTGTCCTTAGCCAGAAAAGACATCCAATTGCATTCTTCAGTGAGAAACTTTCTGATGCCAAGCGAAAGTATTCTGCGTATGATTTGGAATTCTACGCTCTTGTCCAAACACTTCGTCACCGGAGACATTATTTGATTGCTAAGGAGTTTGTACCCTATTCTGATAATGATGCTCTACAACATCTACACTCTCAGCAAAAAATCAGCGCTAACCATGCTAAATGAAGTGCATATATACAAGAGTTCAAATTTAGCATTCGACATAAAGCTGAAAAGGATAACATGATTGCGGATGCATTAAGCCAGAGGAAACATCTTTTGACTGCCATATCTGTTAATGTGCCTAGTTTTGAGCAAACTAAACAAGATTATGTAGTTGACAAAGATTTTGGTCCTATTTATACGGATATCCTTAATGGCGATCATCTTCAGCATCCTCATTATAGTATTCATGATGGTTTTTTATTCAAAGGTACGCAACTGTCTTCCAGTTACTTCTATTCGTGAATATGTTGTGCGCGAGTTGCATGCAGGAGGATGTAGCAGACATTTGGGTCGCGACAAAACACTTGTTCTTGTCAGCGACAAATATTATTGGCCTCACATGAAGACCAATGTGATTCATATTTATGAGAGACGCTAAACATGCCAGCTTGCCAAAGGAAACAAGAAAAACACTAGATTATATCAACCTTTGCCTGTTCCCCATACTCTTTGGGAAGACATTAACATGGATTTTGTGCTAGGTCTACCCACGACTGCAAAAAAGGTTGATTCCATCTTCGTTGTTGTTAACCGTTTTTCAAAGATGGCACACTTTATTCCTTGTACTACAACTGCTGATGCTTATAAGGTAGCTAAATTGTTCTTCAATGAAATTGTTCAGCTACATGGGCTTCCAAAGACTATTGTTTTTGACCGAGATACGAAGTTTATGAGCTATTTTTGGAAAACATTGTGGATGTTGTCCAATACCAAGCTTAATTTCTCCACTGCTTATCATCCCCAATTTGATAGACAAACAGAAGTCTTGGACAATTGTTATCCTGCCTTGTACGTGACCATATCACAAACTGGGATCAAGTGCTACCTATGGTAGAATTTGCTTACAGTAATTCTGTCAATCGATCAATTGGAATTTCACCATTTAAAGCTGTTACAGGAGTTCGTCCACGACTCCCTATTGTTCTCGTCCCATTACCAGTTGATGCAAGAGTTAGTGCAGATGTTGAACAATTCTTCCAGCACATGCAGCAAGTGCACAATGAAGTACGTTGCCATATATCTAACAGCAATGATGTTTACAAGCAGCAAGTTTACAAGCATTATCGCTTTGTTGAGTTTAATGAAGGCGATATGGTTATGATGGGTATTTGACCTGAAATATTGCCACCTGGAGCTAATAAGAAGTTACACCCTCGTAACTCAGGTCCTTTCAAGATTCTCTAAAAGATTAGTCCCAACGCCTATATTCTTGATATTCCTCCTTATTTAGGCGTCAGTTCTTCATTCATTGTCGAAGATCTTACTCTCTACCGTGGTCATGATAATGAAGGAGATAATGAAGAGCAGCTTATTTCTCTACCCGTTATTCCCCACCTACTGATGAAATTGTTGATATCTTTGATGATCAAATTGTTTCTACACGTCAAGGAGGTTACCAGAAGTTTTATGTATGCTGGCGGAATCGTCCTCCCTCCGATGCTACGTGGATTACAGCTACTGACTTCCAGCGCATCAATCCTAATCTTTATGAGAAATATCAAGCGCTTAACTCGCCGGAGTCGAATTATTCCAAGCCGGGAAGAGCTGATGCAGGCCGATCCCAAGTTCGGCCCAAATCGCAGGCCCGCAGGCCATCCGATTGATCTTTGATCCCCTCAAGCATCCCTATCTTTAATTATTTACTTCCTATTTTATTTTAGTAGGTTATGTTTGTTTAGAATTAGTCCTTCTATTTTAGAAACAATCACTCCTATATAAGGAGGAGTTCTTCATTGTAATAGACATGCTTTTATCAATAATAATCCAGTTTTTTCAGAGATTTTTCTCCTTCTAGTTTTGATTGTGAGTTTCATTGAGTCTTCGGATTCGAACAATCCTTCGGGAGATTGTTCTACACCCGATCTACGATCCGGGGCTGCGCCGGAGCTTTTGCACTCTGAAGTGGTTTGAAAATGCATTCTCAGTCCAATGAAAATTTTCACTTCAACACTTACAGCCAGCCAAATGATCAAAATCACCACATTTTATTTTCAATAGTTGCATATACAGGAAGAAAATCCACTACCTTAACTCCAGTATTGGTTGCCTCCTTTGAAGCCTCAAGCAATGGACCAAACATGGGATTAAATGCCATGGTAAATGCACAATCAACTATAAGACCTGCAGCAGAGAAAATAAGCATCAACTTCAAGCTAAGAAAAACAAAACAAGATTAATTCCATTTCACAAGTATATGGTACTGGACCTTGTAACTACAACACAGCACTGACAATTCAACTACAAATGTGGAAATGAACTGGTGGGGTAATACCATCAACATGGGTTCCAAAATCCAACTTCATGACATCATCGTACTGAAGTACAGTCTTATCACCGGAATTTGGAGTCCAATGTGCCGCAACCCTGTAAAGTGAAAATTTATCTGACACAGATTGGCCAAAGAACAGAGATACTTAACCACCCAGTTTCTCAGAAAAGGCAGTACCAATTCAGTGAGCATCCCGTTGGGAAGGCAATGCCTGCTTGGAGGCCGTTCTCTGATATTAACTTGCGAACTGTGTTTTCCAAGGTTTCACAGAGATCGGTCATTAAGATTCCAGGCTTTATCATACTTCTCATATATTTCCGAACCTGATCACAAGAAACCAATAATTACGAAATGTGCCAGTTGGACTACCAGCCAAACATTCTTCGCTAATCACAAAGAATTCATTAGAAGAATTATAGTTATCAATATACACATCTATAACTATATACCAATGCAATGGAGCATTATATATGAGAAACCACTGAAAATATGAAGTAGCAGGGGAAGGGAGGTCCTAAAAAGACTTAGAAGGAGGTCGTTAGGCATGACATGTTAGTCTACGTAGTCACAGAATATAGCTCTAAGAAGGAATGAAAGGTGTAGCTCACAAAGCCAACTCAAAATGGATTGGGGAAGGCCACCAGCCCCTAAAATTTTGGAGAGAAAGGATGGGACTTTGATGTTAACTATCATCTTGACAGAAGATATGTTCAAGATCTAACCTGCCGATGAACTTCAGCAGCACGACGAACTGCATTATACATTGGCTTTTCAAGGCGCTCCAATTCCCTCTTTTCTTCAGAAGTTGTTCTCCAGAGGTTACTACCGGGCATTCATCAACTTAAAGAGTCATACTCCTTGAAACAGAAAAGGATTAAAATCGGCAAACTGAAATCTAAACAAAAGGATGAAAATGAATTGCACTATCTTTTCAAATAATATTACTTAAGTGGTTTCCATAAGCCACAAAAAACAATCAATGACTGCTGATCAGAGTCATGCCCTCAACAAATGATAATAGGTACAAAATGGTTCCCACACGTTGAAAACCAACTTGCATATCAATTAACCATCCATTCACACATGGCAGGTCACTAATAATGCACCCTTTCTAGAAGATCATAATAAGAAGAACTTTACAAATTTTTAAGTGCAGGTTTGCCTTTTTACTTTCAGCTTGAATATCTTCCTTTTTTTAATTGGTAAAAAGTTCTAATTGCAACTAGAAGAAACAGAGGTACAAAGTACAATAAAAGAAAAGTAACCACATTGTGGCATTGAAACTCATAGGCTACCTCAAATAAACGTCACTCCACTCCCACATAACAAAACTCTCAAAAACCATCCTTTCACAGATGATGCATCCATGCGTCAATTGTTCATCATCATTATTCATACCTCACATGCCTAAAGGACTATGGCCTTTGAAGACTCTTTTAGGCTTACAGACTATCCAAGCATTTTCTTCTGAATGAACCCATAGAACCTTCTTTCAGTAAGTTCACCCAAACAAGTACCTTAGCCATCATCAGTGCTCATTTACTGTTTTTCATTCAACATAATCATTGATCAATTGTCCATCATCATTTTCATCCGTCAAAGGCCTAAGCACCAATGACCTTTCAGGACTGTTCTACGCTCAACCCATAAAAGCACGTTGTTTTAAATGATGAACCCAGACAAATTTTTCCCCTGTAAGTACACTCAAACAATCAAGCCATAAATGAAAAGATAGCACAATCTGCCACGACTCAATTGGTAATCTCACCCTATGTCAGTGAACTTATTAATTAGATAGATCAACTCTAGAATGTTTCCTGCTAACATTTACAAGGAAATATGGTAACAAGAGAAACATCCTTACTCATCTTTGTACTGTTGAATTTCACCCTCAGGAAAATCCCCAGATGGAAAAAGTTCAGTGACAGGAATAGATGGAGGATTTGTCTGCTCAAGAGGTTCTTTTTTCTTTCTGTATGCAATACATGAACAATGAGCAATCTACCTTCAAATGGAAGGGTTATAGATTTTAAAACTACTACAAGCAATAGGCACTTACTTGCTTTTGCTCTTCTTCTTCTTCTTCTTCTTCTTTGTAGCATCTGAAATTTAAAAAAAATAAGATAAATTGCATGTAAAATCATATTTCACCACTTTAGAAACACGAGCATAAAGACATGCACGCATACACATATACATACATACACAAGCAAACTAATAAAAACATGATTAACAAAAATAAAAAAGCCGCATGCCCTCACAAAGTTCTACCCATATAAAAGAGCCACATAAACAATTAAAGAGACAACAATCGTAATCCCTTGTTTCGAAGAAAATCAAGGTACAAATACAAATACAGTCCATAAAATAATGTTAAAGCATTGAGTATGTCTCAATTGTCAAACCAACATTGATGGCAGGCCATGAGAGATCTAATTCCGCAATTTGGATCAAGAAATGAGAGCAAGATGTTTCAAATTTCTCCAGTGACCACACATCACTCCGCCAAACCAGGGTTTAAGTTCAACTCAGACCCAGACTCAGGCTTGAGACAAGCCGAGTCGGGCCGAGTCAACTCGGTCGAGTCACATGTGAGACTCGGCCAATTTGATTAGGGTTTTCTTTTTCGTTTTCTTTCTTTCTTCTTTTATTTTATTTCTCTCTGTTTCAGTTCTTTCACATCACAGAGAGAGAGAGAGAAAGAGATGGAATAACTCAAACATTTGACCAGATGATGATATGCAAGCAAAAACTATGGTAGATCTGAGCAAAAACAAGTGAAATCATACATCTGTGCATAGAATACAGAAGAAGATAAAAACAATGGAAGCTTATAAAAAAAAGAGAAAACCTGATAATCCTTCAGAAGAGGCAGGACCATCCAATTGGTCATCTTCTTCCTCATCATCTTGCAAAGGAGAAGAAGAAGAAGAAGAAGAAGAAGAAATAGCAGCCTTGCCATTACCCTCAGCATCTACCTCTACTTGATTGTGATTGAGATCCAATTGTCCCAATTCTTGACCAGACTCCTCAACCATGTCTTTATTAGTATCCCCCATTGTCTTCTCTTCTCACCTACAAAACACAACCCATGCCTTCTTTAGTAGTATCCAATTGTCCCAATTCTTTATTATTACCATCTTTCCTTTCCTTCTCCATTTTTCAGAGAGTAAAAATGGATAAAAAAAATACATAGAAACCATACAAATAAAGTCTTAAAAACATTGCAAATAATATTTTTAAAAAAAATCCAAGGTTCATTATTTCTTTCATTGGCTTGAAAAGTTGATCAATCTTTTGTATATTCTAACACATACTTGAATAAGGTCAAGCTGGGGTTTATTTAGGTTGGATTGCTTCTCTAAAAATAGAGTTTGCTGATGCTGGATAGTTGGGGGTGGGTGGATGGGGAGTGCAAGGGTGGGTAGGGTTTTTGACCCAGCATGGTCTGGTCATGTTTAATATTGGGAAGGGAAGCTGAAAGACGGAAATGCCCTTGGATTTGTGTGGGTCATGCTAACGTATAAAGCAGTGCACAGATAAACCAAGTAAGTCCAGCAGCTGAGATTGAATTCCACCTGTGGAATGGTGGTTTTGGATCTGGTGCTTCAATCACTCTCCAGGTCGAACCAGGGTAGGCTCCTGCTCGATTATTTAGGTTTTTTTTTATTTTTTTTATAATGAAACGAAGTGGAAAAGAAGCCCCCATTTACAAATGAAAGCCCACAATGTGCGATAATGCACCATTTTACATGTGAAAAGAAAGCTTGCACACACATAAAATAAATGGCATATCCAATGTTCAAAATGGTGAAAATTGTTGCTCCTTATCACTTAGATTATGAGCCATTCATTTCAGGATTTTGTAGCTAGTGAGAAAGAGTCTCTTGCACACCTAAAAGCACACAGCAATGATCTCTCTCTTTGAACCTCATAGTCCCATGAGAAAAAAGTGCAATCTACCACATACTAATCATAGGGTTTATTTGGTTAGAAACATATTTTCTTTTACAGGAGTTAGATTTATTGAGATTCTCTCCTTGTTTTTAGCTTTTTTACCCTCATGCAATCCAAATGTCTTGTTTGATACGAGATTTCTAAATTTCAACCCAAAAGAAAAACCACTTTTCATCTTGTGAATTTTTAAAATTCAACCATTGAGAATGCTAAAGGGAATTGAGCATCTGGAGTTCTACTCTTTTGAGACAATATTTGGAGTTCACTAAATGCATTAAGACAATAATTATAACAACTCTTCCAAACAAACAAGCCCAATACCAGTGACAAGAACAATTTTGTTGGTAAGGAGAATTTTATCATGCGAGCAACAGGGCAAGGGAGCCCAAAACGTCCATGAGGCCAGACTCCTCTTCAATTCCATGGATGGGCCGGTGATTTCGGTGAACACAGTAAAATCAAGTGAAACCTAAAAGTGGATGGTTTCAAAAAGCCCTTCTAACCATTTATGTTATTGAATTATTATGATTATCAAATTCAAAAAATTTAGGCCACTTATAACATATGAGATGTTATTTTCAATCCTACCCTTCTGGCATATTTGACTGGATGTAATGGGACACACAATTTAGTTTCCACCAAAGTTAGCTGGACTTGATCATTTGCCCCTCATTCATGCTTTACTCTGTCGCTTGCATAATTGGCAGTATGCGTGCTTGTGGGGGAATACTTATCCTGCAAATACTGGCTGGAATGCACCGTGTCAATTGTGATTTTTTTTTTAAACTTGATTGACAAATATAGACCAATAGGGACCCATATGGTTCGTATAACATATTGTTTTATTATTAAAAAAAACGAAATCATGCCCATATGATCAAATACATCTACACATGTCACTGATTTAGCTGACTTTGGACTCATTTATTTACCATGAAATAGAATAAAAATAAAATAAAATAAAATAAAATTTAAAAATCGCAATTTTTTACTCTTAAAAGTGTTTACAGAGATTGTAAAATGATGAGGATTGCAAACGAAAAAGCCCAATTTCCACACATTCAATCATTTACCATTTTACTTAAATGAAAAACAAATATGTAGAGCATCACACCCTGGTGTCTTTAAAAAAATAAGAAAAGCTCTCGTGATAATCCGATTTAACTATTGTTTAGCCCACACCTAACCAAATTTGATTCGACTATAGTAGGAAGGATTTGTAAACGTCCCAAGATAGTGTCGAATTTACATTATAAAAATATGCAGGGTCACTAACAAACAGTGCTTTGGGTGAGTTCGAGTTCCACATAGGCAAAATCAAGGCGATTCACTCAAATAGTCAAATTGTGGAACGTTAGGAATGGGTGGTCTCACGAATTAAAATAGTATTTAAACCATTGATTTATTTAAATCACCGTCTTTTATATTTGAATGACTCTAGACTTGAACCGCGCAATGTATATTAATCAGAGGTAAAAGTTTGGAACTTCTATTGCATCTTTTCTTATTATATGTTCTCAATTTGGAAGGAGAGCACCAGTCGATCATCTCTTTAACTTCTATTGAATCTTTTTTTGTGTGCTTTGTGTCTTAGGTATTTTTCAATTTATGATAAAAATTGATAGCTCAAATTGCTTTTCATATCTTTTGGGGTTCCACATTAAAAAATTTTAGAGCTCCATATTTTTATATTGCAAGTCAAATAATATATAGAGGAAGAAATAAAATAACTTGCAAATAAATAATCAACCATACAAGAATAAGATACACAAATTTTTAACGTGAAAAATTCCAACCGGATAAAAAATCATGAATCCAATAAGAATCAATTATAAAGGAATGATGAACAGTTATAAGATATACTCAACAATGCTCTTCGATTGATCAATTCACACTTCGAATGCACAAGATGTTTTTGTAACGACCCGAGTAGCCCACTAGCTCAATAATTTTATAAGCATATCATGTGGTCCAAAATGCTTAAACCCAAATTATTAGTAGTAACGTACATAGTTCATTATATACTACACTCATATTTCATTCATAAGCGATGTGGGATGTGGTGTTATAGTCTTCAAACGCCCAAATCACCAAACTATTCATAACATAAAAGTATAACATGTGCATGCACAAATTACAACCAATAAGCCTAGAAATTGAAAAGGGATATGTTGCAAATGGGTGTACACAGTTGGTTGCTGTGTGGCCTGGGTTTTACCTGAAGTGGGCAGTAAGGATTAGATGACTCAGTGACATGACAGAAGAGGACAAGGAGAAAAAGAATATGAAGGAGGAGGAGAGAAAGAAAGCAGGGGGGAGAGAAGAGACGAAAGAAGGAAGAAAACAATATCAAGGAAAGAAAAAGAATGGGAGTAGGAGCAAGGTTCTCTGTGTGGATTGGGCAACAACATTAGCGTGGAGAGGGACGATAAGGTTGCTCACCATTAAAATTTTTTTTTTAACTTGAGAGAATCCTAAAAACCAATCTTGTTGGTCAAAATTACAAGGTCCTTTTTTGAGTGGGAACCACCTAAAGTGTTTTTTTGTGTTAATGCCTTTATATCTTTTTATGAAAGATTCCTTGTTGGCCTCTTGTTCATATGGCCCTCCTTTTTTAGTATATAGGTACATTTATTTTGATCTTCATTAAGTCAACTATAATGATGTCATTATTGTTGTTATTTTCCGGATGGTAATTATATTTATATATTATTATGTTAATTTCATTGTGGTAGTCTGGTTGTTAATTGACCTTGTTCTATTAGCTAGCAACCATGTCTCATATAAGAGTCTTGGTCCACCACAAAGCTCCATGTAGGGCATAAACATATAATTTAAGTTAATAATAAGTTGTCAATTGAGGTCAAGTTGAGTGTGAAAATAAAAGATGATTTACATGATGCAATGACTTTATAGAGAATTTGATTAAGTATGGAGATTCAGCATGTAAGCTATCATATTAGTTTCTTATTAGAAATATCTTTTGATGATGAAGAACCAGAACCATTTCGCCCGAGATTGATCATTGATAAAACTCCAATACAAAATATCACCCATAAATACTGTGCATCGGATAAAGCTCCCACTGGTTAGAAGAGTGACCTCCAACTAATTATTTGGCTTCGTAACCACACACAACATTTTAGAAGCGTGGGCAACGATTGAAGTGTATCCTCCACTGGGCCCATGCCCCAAAGTGGCCCAAATGAACATGATTTAGAGGGACAAGAATCGACCAGGGGTAGTTTGGTGGTTTCGGGAACAAACAAGTCCTTTATTTTAAACGCCAGTTCACATATAAAACCCTTCCTCAAGCCAGAAATATCGCAGTAGCCGACTCTGCGTTTGCGCCTTTGGTTTTGCAGCACCGACCGAAAACCCCAAAGGTATCGCTAGGGCTTTTTCTTCTTTGAACCTCTCCTCATCTTTCTAGGGTTTTAAACTTTATTTTGTTTTTCATCCATAGATCTCTTTTTCTCTTTCTGTGCTGTCTTTCTGATTGTAGATTTCACTTTCATCTTCTTTTTACTGAGATCGGTGTTATTTGATATGCGGATGATAAGATCTTAACGTCAAATAGTTGATTCTATGGGGAAGAGAGAAGATCTGATGTAACCCTAATAGGTTTCGCTACACTTAGGGTGCTACTGACAATTCTAGATCGTTGTTGGGAAAAGAAAGATCTGTTGAATGATTTAAAGAAAAGCACTAGATTTGAGGTTTTTCTGGATGAATACTAATCTCTAAAGCACTTAGAAACCCTAGATTCTCAACTTAAAATGTTTTTCGTTGCCTCACAATCTCTTCTAAGTAAGAGTGAAAAAAGAGAGGAATTTGTCTTTGAAATGTGTTATTAGATCCATATTCAATGCAAGCCAGACCATAGGTCGGCCATCCTATTGGGCTGAGTCCATAAGCCCAACAGAACATCCAGTCACTTAGGGATATTACTAGCAAAAAACCCCGTGAATAACACTGGTCCAACAACCACAAAAAACACACACATTTTAAAAAATCAAATTTAATATTTGGAATCAGTAAAAGCATCTGACCTATAAATGCACTCTGAGCAAGGTTGCGAGCTAAAGTTGTGACCGTAATGAGAATGGTTACATTAAAATTATTAGAAATCCTTAATATTTGCAACGTAAAACACAGACAATATCAAACCCCATATACATGTGCACTTTTTGAAACTCCACATATCAAGACGATCTCGGGGGACCTATAGGAGAAAAAAAATACTCTGTTAATAATTATATTAGTCTTACGTTAATGGTACATAACGCTTTGTCACCGTTGCTGCACTTAACTATAATCAATTGAAAGAGGAAAAAATGAAAATTCACAGAAAATTACCAAAAGAGGTATTTTTAGGAATTAAATTTTGAATTCAAAGAGATAATTTAAAGAGTTTAAATTTATCAATTGATAGCTTTCCAATTTAGCAGTTTGAATATGGGCTCACATCAAAATCATATTCCCTTGGATAATCCAAAGCCTTGGAATTTACCACATAAAGGAAGCAACAGTAGCTGATAAGCACGAGAACATTTACTTTTGTAAAAAAAAAAAAAAAGAGACATCACCAGCAGATTGATTGTTGAAAACAAACAATATCAACAAATGGATAATTTAACATGATCATGTGCCAATAATAGAGATGTTTACGGAAGAGACACATACTTATAATGAGTTAAGAAACAGCAAAATTTATTTCCATTTTAGTTGTCATGAACACCATGAGCACCACAGGTATGGGTAGGCTAGACCCGTCCTAGCTCGCATGTAGAACCTATGTGTAAAATGGTATCTAATCATGAACAAAGCCAAGATATGGCCAAACTTGCTTTGTTTTAAGGCATATAGGCTTGCCTTAGGGGCCATTTTTGGTGCAATTTCTAATAGGATAGATCTAAGTCTATACATGGGGCTTGAGGCCCCCTTTAAATTTTTTTACCAAATTGGCAGGCCTGGCCTCACTCTCAAATGCGCAGGCTAAACTAAAACCTGAATATTCGTCCTAGCTCGCATGTCAAATATTCAGGTTTTAGTTTAGCCTGTGCACTTGAGAGTGAGACCAGGCCTACCAATTTGATAAAACCGAAGAACAACCGCATCTAAATAGATATATAGATACCTTCATCACCTACAGTCGATCCCTAGGTTAACTGAAGTTTAAAGTATCACACCTAACCATTAGTCCAACTTAACCCAAAAAAAAAAAAAACAACGATAATATTTTGCTTGGTTTTAGGTGAGTTTTTTTAGATAATAGCACATTTTCTCTCCCTCATAGGCTTTAAGCGCCTTTTGTATATATCATCTCGGATTTTGGGATTCTTTTCCTTTTATGATGTCCATCTTCTATCAGACAGAACTGTTGAACGGTTCAAAATTCAAAACCACAGAAACAAACATTAGATGTTAGAGAAACCTATTATACCTCACCTCATCCAAATCTGCATATATACTTCTTCTTATTAACGTTAATTTTTTTTCTCAAAGTATACTTCTTCCCTAAGAAGCACGGATATGGACACGGGACATAGATACGACACGACACGACACGGACACGCCGACACGGCATTTGTAAAAAAAGTAGGACACAGACACGTTGGGGACATGTTAATAATATATGTTAATATATATGTAATCATCTACTAAAAAAATAATATCATTTTAACTTTCTTAATCAATTTAGCAATCAAAAAATAAAAATTCAAGTACCAACTAACAGACATATCAAATTATCAAATATCAATACAACACTAAAACATAATTCGCAATCATTAAACATGAAATATTTATAGTTCCATAAAATCCATATAAAGAAAAGGGCGGATTATCTCTTTCCCCTCTTAAAAAAAAAAACAAAAATAAAAAAGAAGCCAATCTTGAGTGAAATATTTATTTGTCTTTTGTTTGTGATATAATTGATATTTACAATCATATATTTTTTCATAGTATAAAATTGTCATATATCAAGTTTACAAGTTTTAATAACCACATGTTAACAAAGTGTCCAAGAGATATTAGCCACATGTTTATTTTTTAGTCATAGACATGGGTTAGGAATTGTAGGACACGTTGCAAAAAGAGTGTCAAATAAGTGTCCGAAATTAAAATTTTTAGTTTTCAATTATGGACACGGCTAAATGGTATCGGACACGTGTCCGAGGAGCGTCGGTGTCCGACACGTGTCCGACACGGACACGTCACTTTCTTAAAAGTGTCCGTGCTTCTTAGCTTCTTCCTATCAAATTAAAAGAATATAAGTTTAAAAAGTCTTGTTGATAAGTGCCTCATCAATGATAGAGAGATCACATCATCTCATTCGTGCCAGTAGGAACCATGTGGACCATTCGTGTTTGGCCCCACATGTGATAAGAACCGGACTGCTTTGGCCCATGTAATCTCAAAGGGATGGATTTGAACGACCACCTTTTTCAAAACACAAGTGCTTATCCTTACACGTCGATTACTTCTAGCTTTTCTGTACTTGTCGCCTCTACCATTACAACATTACTTGCTACCATTTGGTGTCGTCGAGATGCGGTAAAGTCCTCGTTGAAACCTATTTATTTGTTCACATTTTCTACATAAACTACACAAACAAACATTAGATGTTTACGGAATGGCACGTGTGGGGGGAAGAGGAAAAGCCTGTTGAGGATGCCTTGACTATTTCTAGGAGAAAGATGGTGGGTGGAGACGGTGAGGGTGGGCTGGTGGTAATGGGCAAGGAGAGAGGTGGTGATGCCCTCATTGTGGATTGCCCTTTCCTGTTTGCTTTCTTATTTTCCTTCTTAGTTTTCTGCTCAAAGAAGCACGGATATGGACACGGGACACAGATATGACACGATACGGACATGTCGACACGGCATTTATGGACACGTCGGGGGACACGCTAATAATATATATTATTATATATATAATCATATACTAGAAAGTAATATCATTTTAACTTTTTAATCAATTTAGCAATAAAAAAATAAAACTTTAAGTACCAACTAACAAACATATCAAATTATCAAATATCAAAACAACACTGAAACATAATTTGTAATCATTAAACATAAAATATTCATAGTTCCATAAAATTCATACAAAGAAAAGAAAGGATCATCTCTTTCCCCTCTCTTAAAAAAAATAAAAAATAAAAAACAACAAAAAAACAAAAAGCAAAAAAGAAGCCAATCTCGAGGCCTATTCTTTAGTGAAAGATTTATTTATTTTTTGCTTGTGATATGATTAGTATTAACAATCATAAATTTTTCCAAGGTGTAAAATTGTCATATACCAAGTTTACAATTTTTAGTAACTACATGTTAACAAAGTTTCTAAGAAACATTAGTCACATGTTTATTTTTTAGTTATAAATATGAACTAAGAATTGTGGGACATGTTGCAAAAAGAGTGTCGGACAAGTGTCTGAAATTAAGATTTTTATTTCTTAATTATTGATACGGCTAAAATAGTATAGGACACGTGTCCGATAGTGTCCGAGGAGTGCGGGTGTCCGACACGGATACGTCACTTTCTTAGAAGTGTTCGTGCTTCTTAGCTTTTGCTTGTTTGTGTTGGCCAAGTGACACTCTCTGCATTCTCTTCTCTCTTTTCTATGTGGGTTTTTCTTTTAGTTGGAGTGGGAAGTTACTTGGGAAGTAGTTATTTAAAGAGAAAGGGAGAGAGAGTGATGTGTAGTGGGAAGTTATTTATATGCAGGGAAAATAGGGAAATAGAGAGGATAGAAGGTGGGCTTGCAACCTTTTTTTTTTTTTCTAAAAATCTAGAAAAGTGGCATTGGGCTTTGGGCTTCTTGTGGTTTGCCGAAGAACAACCACATCTAAATAGGTATATAGATAATTAGTTTAGTTTGATCAGGATTAATATTAGTCAATTCTTATCTTGTTTAGAATTATTCTAATATTAGTAAGTTTTGTTTCTTAGGAATCAAGCTAACTCTTCAAGGATGTTAGGCCTCATTGTTATGCATGCTTAGTTTTCAATCAATAAAGTTCTCTTTTGAGATTTGAGATGTTATCTCTTATGGTGTTTGCTCCGCTAGTGAGCATGCCCTAGGGGCTAAATCCTTCTTGGATTTGATCAATCATTCGGGAGATTGATATATTTCTCAATCGTGGATTCATGACTATGCCAATTGGTATCGGAGACGAAGAGCGATTGCAGTGAAGACTTTTATACTTCTCGGCTATTTAAACCCACCCCCCCCCCTGCCCCCCTTACACCACGAAACCCATTTCGAAACCCCACCCACCATCCCTAACCCTTTGGCCAGAACCCTAAAACTAATCACCAAACCCAAACACACCTAGCCCTTGCCTTTCCAAACCCACAGCTCTAGCCGAAACGCTCTTTTGAAAACTCCTCCTCCATTTCCCCCTTCACTCGATTTTTGTCAATAGTCCCCACTCCCAAACCCCTCCGAAAAAGAAAGAAGAAAGAGAAGAAGGTCAGAGGTGGGAGAGCAAAGAGAAAGGACAGCGTACCTGGTCTCGCAATCTTTGGTCGTCGCAACATCCTAGCCTTGTTCCACTATCGCTCATCACTAGTCAAACCCACATCCTCCATCGACGATGCTCAGCACCATTGGAGTCGAGATTCTATGGCAGTACAACCTGCTCCGCGCACGCCCTCAGCCGGTGAAGCCGCTGGCTTTTCTTCCTCACTGTCATCGATCGCCAGTCCCATATGAGTTTTCCCCCCATTCCTGTCTTTATTTTCGTTGCACTTCAGTCGAAGAGGGGGAGATAAGCCCCCCTGGCACAGGTGCGATACTCTCCTCTTGAGGCTAGTACTAGATTCAACCTGACTTGACCCAAGCCTTTTGAACCAAGTCCAATTGGGCTTGCACTTATGTTCGACCTGACCCAAACCCAAGACCAGACCACACCAAAAAAAAAAAAAAAAGTTGTGGGCGCATCAGTGAGCCAAGCCCAACCAAAGCACTGATTTTTCTGCTTTCTCTATCTCCATCATTGATTTTCAAAGGTCAAGTTATCATGCAAAATTTTTGGAAACTCCGGTGAGATTCAAATAATTTTGTATCAATATATATATGGAGATTGGTATTTTCGGAATGAGTTCTATTTTGAGCAGTTTCTTAGTTTGAAGCAAGAGAACTTGTTAGTTGATGACTATATTTGCTAATTTTGGGAGTTGCAAGATGTATGTGCCTTATAGGAGAATAGGATACATGATTTGGGTCAATATATTAGAAGTTTGCGACCGGATATCTTGGAGAATATGAATTATTGTAAATATCATGGAGAATATGAATTATTGTAAAACCAATCATGAGGCATACTTAGAAGCCCTTTGTGTTGAGCATATATTTAGACAGTCTCGCATACAACATGAGTCCAAAACACTATTTGAAATTTTAGAACCTTATGACCAAAGTCCTTTGCTTTTCCTTCATTGGCGCCTTTTAGTTGCGAATAATCTAGAGAATAATGATGATGAGAATCTACCTCCTATTTTTCAAACACGAGTTAATTACAAAGGTAGACGCTGTAATGTCATTATTGATAGTAGTAGTACTATGAATGTTATATCTAAAGAAACAGTTCATAAATCGCAATTAACGACTACAAAGCACCCGAAACCTTATCGAGTTGCATGGGTAGATGATTATGCTCCTCCAGTCCGACAATAGTATATTGTTTCAATCAAGCTTGGTTCTTATGAAGACAATATCAAGCGTGATGTTATTCCTATGAATGTTGCCCACATCCTGCTTGGTTGCCTTTGGCTTCGTTGACTTAAAGTCATCACTGAACATGAGACTAATACTTACACTTTTAAATGGAATGGAATACGAATTCAATGGCGGCCTATAGAAACTCTATTCTTATCCCTACAAGCCACTCCTCCTTCGTCTCTTTCCTCACCTTCAATTGAAGACACATGGCCACAGCAAAACGAAGAAATAAAACAAAAACAGTGTATTGTTTCAATCAAGCTTGGTTCTTATGAAGACAATGTCAAGTGTGATGTTATTCCTATGAATATTGCCCACATCTTCCTTGGCTGCCTTTGGCTCCGTTGTCTTAAAGTCATCGCTGAACATAAGACTAATACTTAAACTTTTGAATGGAATGGAATACGAATTCAATGGTGGCCTGTAGAAACTCTATTCTTATCCCCACAAGCCACTCCTCCTTCGTCTCCATCCTCACCTTCAATTGAAGACACATGGCCACAGCAAAACAAAGAAATAAAAAAAAACATGATTGCACCACATGGATAGACAGAAGTTATCATGGATGACAACAAAGAGCAAGGTCATGGCAACATTGATTCCATTGGTACAACTAATGTTGATCCAAGCAATGTCTACCGTGAGCCGCAACAAGTTGAGGAAGAACAAATGCAAGTAGACATTGAAGACTTTGATCAGGTTAGCGAGAATATTGAACATCCACGAGATTTGATTGTACTGCTGCTTCTAACAAATATAATTGGTCATCAGAAGTCAAGTCAATTGTTCCAGTCGTTTCACAAATAGATCTAGTTGTTGACGCTCTCCACATTGACTTCATCTTCTGGGATCAGATATGGATGATAGACAGCCAACAATTGTAGCATCTATAAGTCATATCAAATATCCGAGCTAAATTCGTTTATAAAAAAAAGCGACACATCCAATATCTTTTTCCATCGAGTAAACGATCACGTCAAGCTTTCCAGTCATTTCATGAAAATGTGGATACGAAGAAAAGACAAAAGTTTGTGCGGCTGATTTTCGACCCAGGAGGAAGTTTCCCTCACCTTGTGGTCGAACTCCTCCCGGCATTTTTCAAGTTGGCAAACTCATTAGAGACGAGTTTTTCCATGTTGGAGAGAGTTGATGCAGGCCAGACCATAGGTCTATGGTCTGGCCAACCTATTGGACCCAGTCCATAAGCCCAACAGGACATTCAATCATTTAAGGATATTATAAGTAGTTTAGTTTGATTTGGATTAATTTTAGTCAATTTTTATCTTATTTAGGAGTATTCTAATATTAATAGGTTTTGTTTCTTAAGAATGAAGCTAACTCCTCTATATAAGGATGTTAAGCTTGATTATTATGCATGCTCAATTTTCAATTTATAAAGTTCTCTTTTGAGATTTGAGATTTTTTTACTTATAGTGTTTGCTTCTCTTTTGAGAATGCCCGAGGGGCTGAATCGTTCTTGGATTTGATTAATCTTTTAGGAGATTGATTTATTTATCGATCATGGATTCATGGCTGTGCCTGTGTCTTGTCCTATACGCCAATATATTGACCGATGCACTTGCCTACCCAAAAAAAATTTGACCAATTCACCTTATTTATTGGCAATACACCTAGTTTATTGGTCGATGTGTCCGATACACATATGAGCACTGATAAACTGCAAAAGGATGAGTGGTCTTAACTAATATGACCAATCTATCAGCCGATATGGTATAAGTTGCAGATATTTTGATTGATGTTCTGCTCTAAATATGATAGAGCTCAGATACATAGGCCTGATTAAGGAATCCAAGGTTCTAGGTCCCATAGGTTCACCTTCATGCTTGATAACTGGGAGGATTGCCAGTTGATTACACTTGTAGATCAACAGTCTGGATTCAAACTGATGTTTTCAGCTTCCTAGGTTGTGATGGAGGAGAAAGAGGAATGGACCCAAGTTCTCTCTGTTGAGGGTCCGTCCAGGTGTCCAACTAAGCATACATGGATGTGTTCCACCTGAATGACCTGAGCATTATGTCTGGACTTTTTTTTTTAGAACAGTTTTTCTGGGATGTTAGAAAGTCTGCATTTTTACAACTTTCATGTTTCAAACCTGTGGTATTTTATAGCTATCTGGCACTTTAACAGAAATATTTATTTCAAACTACACCAGAATAAGATTGTGTCTTAAGTATCCTCCACCTGCAATTTTTTTTTTCATATAACATTTATCCCTCGTTTAGACTGATATTTTTGCACTACTTTTCATGATATGTCACCTAATTCAAGCATCTGACAGACCAAAGTTATGGCTAGTTGACTCTGATTTCACATCATATGTGAAGTTCCGTATTTTTGTGGCTTGTACTTTTTACTAATGTTTGATAGCATACACATGTTGTGTGTAAGTGATGCAGCTGCGTTGCATGGCAGGCAACTACAGTGTGGTGCCAATAGTGAAGTCCTTGTTATGAATTATTTGTATTACTCGCTGCATTTGGGATCTAGATTTTTCTTTCAGATGTGTTATTTGATTGGTGCTGTTTATTTTCTTTTAATTGTTTGTTTGTTTGTTGCTATTTTCATTGTACTATGGCTCATCTGCGTGTATATTTGTTGCAGGTAGATTACCATCTTCTATCTGCTCGCCTTTCTCCTTTCCGCAATGGCAGATGGTCATGAAACCGATAAGAACATTGAGATGTGGAAGATCAAGAAACTGATCAAGGCACTTGAAGCTGCAAGAGGTAATGGTACTAGCATGATCTCTCTAATTATGCCACCACGTGATCAAATTTCTCGCGTTACCAAGATGTTGGGTGATGAATTTGGAACTGCTTCAAATATAAAGAGTAGAGTTAACCGCCAATCTGTGTTGGGTGCCATTACCTCTGCTCAGCAGAGGTTGAAACTTTACAACAAGGTCCCTCCCAATGGGTTGGTGCTATACACTGGAACTATTGTTACTGAAGATGGAAAAGAGAAGAAAGTCACAATTGACTTTGAACCATTCAAGCCCATAAATGCATCATTGTACCTTTGTGATAATAAGTTTCACACTGAAGCTCTCAATGAACTTCTAGAATCCGATGATAAATTTGGTTTCATTGTTATGGATGGGAATGGAACCCTCTTTGGGACTTTAAGTGGTAACACGCGTGAGGTTTTGCATAAGTTCACGGTTGATCTTCCGAAGAAACATGGAAGAGGAGGGCAGTCAGCATTACGTTTTGCCCGGCTTCGGATGGAGAAACGTCACAATTATGTGAGGAAGACAGCTGAGCTTGCTACACAATTTTTCATCAATCCTGCTACCAGTCAGCCCAATGTTGCAGGTCTAATTTTAGCTGGTTCTGCCGATTTCAAGACAGAATTGAGCCAGTCTGATATGTTTGATCCTCGTCTCCAGGCCAAGATACTTAATGTGGTTGATGTTTCTTATGGAGGGGAGAATGGTTTTAATCAGGCCATTGAACTGTCTTCGGAAATTCTATCAAATGTGAAGTTTATACAGGAAAAGAAGCTGATAGGAAAATATTTTGAGGAAATAAGCCAAGATACCGGTAAGTATGTTTTTGGTGTGGATGACACACTGAAGGCTTTGGAAATGGGGGCAGTTGAGACACTGATTGTTTGGGAAAATCTGGATATTAACAGATATTTACTAAAGAATAGTGTTACTGGGGAGATTGTCATAAAGCATCTGAATAAAGATCAAGAGGCTGATCAAAGTAATTTCCGTGACACCTCTACACCTGCAGAATTAGAAGTTCAAGAGAAAAGCTCCCTCCTGGAGTGGTTCGCAAATGAGTACAAGCGTTTTGGTTGCACTCTTGAGTTTGTCACCAATAAGTCCCAAGAGGGCTCTCAGTTCTGTAGAGGGTTCGGTGGCATTGGCGGAATCCTTCGTTATCAGCTGGATATGAGGTCATTTGATGAGGTGTCAGATGATGGAGAAGTGTATGAAGATTCTGATTAGCAATCAATCAATTTTCACCCAAGCTGGTGCATCACAACATCCCAAGACTGCACCAGCTGTGCTGCAAGCAGCTCCATTCTTGTGGCACAGATGAATGGTCAATTTCCCAAAGGACATTAAGGTTTTTGCCTTGCCGCTTCCTATTTGCACTTGATAAATTCCATATTTTTAGACTCATTATCATTGCAGAATTTAATTGTCTTATTAGGAATTGGGGATGTCTCATGTTCATTTGTTTTATGCATCCCTGTTTATGCATGCGTCAAAATCAATAGCTCTGTGGTAAGTTCCGGTGTAACTATGATTGGCTTCATGTATTTTGTTTGAACACAGTTAAGTACTTTAAAACCTTGTCGGTTCCAATTCAGCATGAAAATGCTATACAGTTTAAGTAAACGAATTTTCTTAAAATTGGTTGGAACACGATTGGGTGCTTTGAAATTTAATGACACATTGAGTTCTCAATCTAGCGGTACCTTTCAAACTTACACAATTTTAATTAAGTTACTGAACAAATTTTTACAAGTTGGGTTTTCTTAGCTGCACCTTGCAGGTTTATTCTTATTTTTATTTTGAGAGTAAAAGGTTAAGAGCTTTTGATGTTGTTTTGGCGAATAAGTTGTGTCTTCTAACATGTAGTATTTTTTTGCTCTTTGCAGATTTCGGTGGTTGCAAAGCAAGCTGCATGAATTTGTTCCTAGGACCAGGGCTTACCTGGCTAGCTGATACTGTGGAGCTTGCTTTTATTTTATATGTTTCCATGTTGTACTCAAAGATCAAGACTCAGTTGCTATTTTGTTTTGGCATTCCAAGAATCTCAGTTGGTACCATCTCATGGTGTGTCTTATCACTGTTGTTTTAGCTGGAAAGAGTTGCCGTTCAAGTTGGAAGACTTTTTTTTTACTGTAAACCTTTTAAG
Source organism: Sextonia rubra (assembly GCA_037013555.1). Classification (NCBI taxonomy): domain Eukaryota; kingdom Viridiplantae; phylum Streptophyta; class Magnoliopsida; order Laurales; family Lauraceae; genus Sextonia; species Sextonia rubra. The sequence goes on along the minus strand of JASUAD010000013.1, from coordinate 53,998,048 downwards.
TCCGTCTCTTCATGTCATCGTTTTTTGGATATCGCATCTCCCTTCTTGTTATAGCAGTTGGGTTACGAAATTGTCATGCAAATGATTTTTTCTTTTCTTTCGTTTTCCTTCTCATTTTATGGTAACATTTATTTAGACTGTTATGGTGAATTCTTAGTTGAGTCCAAATGTCTACTTTTATCTCCTGGCTTGTGTTTGTTATGTATTTGCTTTTGTTCCTTTTAGATTTCTTGTGAAGATTATGCCCCACTCGGGGTGAAACCAGGATTCTGCACCGAGGGGGGCCGAACTAGAAGGTTATTATTATTTTTATTAAGTAATCATTATATTTTCAAGTGTTCTCGAAATTTTTAAAAATTGAAATCTTAATGTCGGAAGAGGTTGGCAATGATTTAAGAACTTTTGATTTTTTATCATTTGTTCTCTTGAAATATGCATAAGATGGAATTGTCTTTTCTATTTAAAAATTAAATTGAAATCATAACAAGCACATTTTAGCAATGTGTTAAAAAAAGTGATTCACAAAGCACAATTTAATAGTTTTTTTTCCCTTACTATTTAATTTAGCCATCGTACAAATATTGAAAATATTTTTAGAATCAAAACACATGATTTGGCCAAAAAAATTGTTTGCTCTTCACAAATACATATCTAATGCTAATAGCATGGTTATATTATTGCATTTTCATTAAAATTGGCAAAACATGTCAAATATATTAAAATGCTAAAAGTAAGATTAAATTAACATATTAACAATAAAAATGCTATATACTTGCCTTATGAAATGAGGAGAAATTTTAGCTCAAAACCAAACTCACGATACTCAAATGGAGAAAAATTCGAGGCTGAGCCAATTTCACCTACAATGGGAGAAAAGATTTTAAGGAACACCTCTAAACTATTATTAATTTAAAAATTTAAAAGACCTAACCGTGGAGAGGTCGGGAGGTTACCTAGAGCTCCAGGAAGAGGGAGAAGTTTGGAAAATGGTATACATGGGATAAGGGTGATGCGAGGAAGAAGATGCCTGTAGAAGACCGGTGGTTGGTGGCTTGGGGGATGGCTAGTTGTGAGGTGGAAGGAGAAGGGAGAAGAGAAAATGAGGAAAGGAACAAAGAAAAAGAAAGAAAGTCATATGCATTTTTTTTTTTTTTTTTTTGTGGGTGGGGTGCTCAATTAACTGAATTGAAAAGGGGGTGGGCCAAAGGGGCTCTAAGGCCCTAATTTAGGCTTGCCTTATATATATATAAATAGATATATATATATATATGGATAAAACTATTTTGCATATGTCATGTTCCTCGCATTATGGTGATGGATATTTTTTCTTTTGAAAAATATTAATGTGCAAGAAGATAAAACCATTACACATCAAGATATCTTTTCGAACTTTTTAGGTCTAGAAAAAAGGATTGTAAACACCCACGCCCCCCCCCCCCCCCCCCCCCCCCCCCCCAACAATGCTGGTTCCCACCTGGCTCTGCTCATTCTTCCCTAGTTTTCCTTTTTTTATTGATATTTTCATTTTGCGTTTTCCTACTCAAATATATATATTGCGTTTTCTCTCAATTTCATCAGGTATGCTCCATCACTCAAGCTACATTGTGATCTTTTTTGTCTTTTTAGGAGTTAAGAAAATGTTTTCCTGGTGTTGAGAATTATTTCATGTTTACCTTTCAAAAAAGAAAGTACAATATAAAGAGGAAAGAGTTACATTTTTCTGAAACCAGGAAAGAAATTTCGGGATGGTGAATAGCCAAAGCGCTTGAGACAGCAGAGAATGATGCTGTTATGTGCTATACAAGTAATGGATCAAACCATCAAAATGAAATTTGTAATGGGCTTGTTATTCTCTACTGATGATTTTTTTTTTTTTTTTTTGGGTAGAACTCTTCTGAAGAATTAAGAGGCCTCCTGCCGCCCTCTTATTAGATGATGTTAAGTGTTAACCATTCATTGACTCCTTAAATGAATGGTTGGATCAAATATGCCTGATTTTTTGGCTCCTACACACAAACCTTCCCCTAGGTAGTAATAACGGTCGGTGGTCTTCTTCCTGTATACTGGGTGCAGTGCATGTATATTTTTTTAGGGTAAATGAGTGTATCTACATTGGGGACAGTAAATGGAAGGTGAACATTAAATATGAAGAGAGAAGGCAAAAAAACAAGACATATTGTATGTATATCATGTTCGCTTTGTTCAGAGGTCCCTTTATCTACTAGGGTGAAAATAAGGGGGGGTGCCTCGGATAGAAGACTTGGCTGAAGCTGTTCCTGTGAACTCTTTTGTTACTAAATAGTTGTGTGTTTTGGTTGATTTTACTGTATTTTTTGTTGTTGTTGTTTTTTGTTTTTCTTTTAATTTTTTATTTTAATGTCTTTCTTGTTTTTTTCCCCTTATATCATAATCTCCTTTTAGCATCTCCTTTTAGCGAAAAAAAAAAAGGGTGTTTCTAACATGATTGGGGTGTTAATGGGCTGGACGAGGCCAAAACCAGGACTGTATTTGGCTGAATTTTGGGTCGTTGACAGGCTAGCGAACATCTACCCTATCGAATGAATGGTCATGGTTGTTACCTTAAATGACGCGTGGTCCTTTTCCCACAAATTCAGTACAAAGGTGAAAGGACTATCCGTGTTGAAAATCGGTTGGCTTCGGCGCGAAGTCCATCTTGTGGGTTATATTCAGTCCTAAATTGAAGTCCATGTGTGGTCTTAACAGCTTCTGCCTCTTGTTTTTTTATGTAGTCTTCTCTCTCTCTCTCTCTCTCTCTCTCTCTCACGACCTAGTGTGTCCCTCACCAATTTAGCTTTTAGCATCCAGACCGAGGGTTCCCCATTTTGACGAGCAAGCATTACTTTTTACGAGTTCACTATTTATTTATTATCCTTAGTGTGTCTTCTCTTTTGTATCTTTAGCATGTGTCTTCTCCTGTTTATTTGCTATTAAGTCGGTGACTCAGTTGTTTTAAGCCTTTGGTTTACTCTCTAAGGTTTTAAGTTTAACTCCTGTTCTTTGCGTATCCGAGTATTATGTGTGTGATCATTTATGTAACCTCCTCAGAGAATAGTCACTGTTCGTAAGAATTGAATAACTCCTAGGCCTCAGACCAAAGGTCTAAAAGATAAACTGGCAAGGCATACCTTGGGTCATAAATAAATAAAAATATTTGGATTTTAAAGTTGGTAAAGACCCACCTCTTGTCTTTATCAAAATTAGTGCTCGGGACCCTGGGACATTGGCTTCTGCCAACAATCAAGTTATTAATGTCCAGATGCAACCAAGATATGATACTTTTCCTTTTTTTTTTTTTTTTTTTTATGATCCAGGGAATCTTTGGCTAGCCCGACTTTTGTCCTCTGGTCTGGGGGTTATCTGATTTTAATGAACAAGGATTATTTTTTAGGGGGTATATATATGGCCGCACACATATTACTCTGTTAATGCAAGGGGTTGGAGTTGAACTTAAAACCTTAGGGAGCAAACCCAAGGATTAAACCAACTGAGCCACCTCATTTGAAATTATAAAAGATCCCCCTTAAGATAAGCAATTCTACTGAATTGAGTATGATTGCATGTATAATAGAGCATCTACTATATCAGAAATGTCAATGAGTCTAATTATTGCAATTGCTTAGGATATCCTCTTTTGGCTTCTGAGGTCTATTTAGGTTATTGAATTCCTCTTTTCAGCCACGAAAAAAAAAGTAATTACAAAAAAATTAAATTAGAAAAAGGCTTGTAACTGGATCTTGATTGCACCTCATCAACCTAATGTTATCCACAGTCTAAATAGGGATTTTGGCCGTAATGGTGACCCTCAGCCTGCATTTTGTCGGTCAGCCCCTTATAAAAAATCTCATATGAGACGGTGATGAATAAAATTACATTTTCTCCTTATTGCAAGCAAATTATCATTTTTAAGTATTAGAAAAGAACCTATGTCGCCGTGAGGAAAGGAAATTTATTCTTCCCTGCTCCTTTTTATATTGTTTTTACTTTACTAATTTCATCAATCCAAAAAAAAAAGAGGATTTTACAGTAAAAAAGCCCCTTATATTTACATTAAAAATGATTAGGCCCAATTTATCAATATTTGCGGACTGGGTCAATTGGGTTCTAATTTGTGATTTTTTTTTTTTTTTTTTTTTTGCATTTGTGATTGAATCACTCAGCTGTATATAGAAAAAAAAAATGCAGAGAAAAAAAGAAAAAGCAGAGAGGAAGAAAGGAAGAAGAAGAGAGGAGAAAGAAGAGAGAAAAAAAAGAAGAAGAAAATAGAAGAAATTAAGGAAGGAAAAGAAGAAGAAGAGAGGAAGAACTGAAGAAAAAAGGAGGAGAAAGAAGAAAGGAAGCAGAAGAGAGGACAAAGAAGAGAAGAAAGGAAAAAAAAACCCTTAATATTAATCCCTTCCTTTCCTTCCTTTCTTCCTCTCTTCTTTTTTTTCCTTTCCTTCCTCCTCTCTTTTTCTTCATTTCTCCTCTCTTCTTTCTCTTATATTCTTCATTTCTTCTTTGTGATTTTTTTTCTTTTTTACAAGGTTGAGTGACGCTTGTAGGAAAAAAAAAACACTTAGCCCTGCGGGAAAAAATTGTAGAGAAGAAAGGAAGAAGAGAGGAGAGAGGAAGAAAAAGAGAGAGACGAAGAAAGAAAGAAGAAGAATAGAGGAAAAAGCAAGGAATTGAGGTTTTTTTTTTCTTTCCCGAATTAAAGTTTTTTTTTTCTTTTCCTTTCTTATCTTCTTTCTCCTTTTTTTCTTCCTTTCTTCCTCTCTTCTTCTTTTTTTCCTCTCTTCTTCTTTTTCTTTTTCTTCCTTTTTTCTTCGAAGAAGAAGAGATGGAGAAATTAAGAGATTAAGGTTTTTTTTTCTTTTTTATCTCTTCTTTCTCCTCTTTTTTCTTCCTTTCTTCCTCTCTTCTACTTCTTCTTTTCCTTCCTTTTTTCTCTCTTCTTTCTTCTCTCTTCTTCTTCCTTTTTCCTCCTCTCTTCTTCTTCCTTTTTTCTTTGTGTGTTTTTTTCCTTTATGTACAACTAGCGTGACTCAGCACACACGCAAAAAAAAAAATTTTTTTTGCACGAATTTGAGCCCAATTGACTTAATCCGTAAATATTGATAAATTGGGCCTAATCGTGTTTAATGCAAATTTAAGCGATTTCTCCTGTAAAATTCAAAAAAAAAAAAACAAAAAAACAAAAACGGTTAGGGTTTTCATAAAAAGGGAGCCACCCAGCAAAGAAAATGACTTTCCTAAACAATAGTCGAAAGGTGAATATGTGCGTTATTTTAAAAATGTAAGATATTGCACAAAATATAGGTGAAAAAGCAGCTTTTCATCATCTCCTATCTTATATGGACTTTTCTGCAAGAAATTTTTAAAAAATCAACAATTGTCAAGCAATAGCCGTGTTTAGGGTTATCTTCTCTGCACATTGAAGGAGATTGCAACTTTCTGGTAACCAACATCCATCAGACTGGAGCTTTGCCTTGTACTTTAATGCCTCTATGGCAGAAAACTATGAAATTGCTGAAAGAGTTTCATACTTGAACAATTCAGTACTGCAAGAGATCCACTAATGGCATTGCTCACTCTCTTGCAAAGTATGACTCTCCAATTGTTCAAGTCTTTGGGACCTTCCTTCCCCGTCAGTTCCAGGCCACTTATCAAACGAAGCTGAAGTGTTCACTAGAACTTTCTTCTACCATTTTGCACCAGGTTCTGAGGCAAGCAACATGCTCACATTTTTTATTTTTTATTTTTTGATGTCTCGGTTGGTAACCCAGCCTTGGGGTCTAGTCAACACCCAAGTTAATCTCATGATGAGAGGGTGGGATGTCCCTAGGAGGTGCTTCTGGCAGAGATTATTAGTCAGGCTCTTAGCTACCAGCCTCCGTTTCCTAAGGCTGTCTTTGGTTTCTGTGTCTTTTAGTTTCTTCTGCTCCTCTTATCTTGCTGTTTTCTTTCGCCTTTTTGTTTTTTGGTTTCGCCCTTCTCAAAGGGTGCCTTTGTTTCCTGTTTTGTTTGTTATCCAAATCCCTTACTAAAAAAAAGAACCGCTATATGTGTGAGAGAGAGAGAGAGAGAGAGAGAGAGGGAGAACCTTAAAACCTTATTGTAGGTTTACATGCTAACTATTTTTGGTGAAGGGACTCGATATCAGGCATGCTTTCTATTGACTCATTAGACAAAATATCTAATCCTGGAGTTTCCATAGGAAATTAAAATAATCTACCACTATGAGCTCATTAGGCCAGCCTAAACCCCCAAAAAATGGAAGAGGTTGATTATAACCCAAAAAAAATAAAGAAAAAAAAGGACATCACCAGATTAACTTGACCTAATAGGCCAACCTAAAAAAACATAGGAAAAATGGAGATTAAAAAAAAAGGACATTACCAGATAGGCCAACCTAAAAAAATAGGAAAAATGGAGATGCGGGGTATCGAACCCCGTACCTCTCGCATGCAAAGCGAGCGCTCTACCATGTGAGCTACATCCCCACTGTTTCAGTTATATTTAGATATATTTTATTAGTTTTTCTTCTCCACTTCCAATTATTCCTCCATCTGAAGCCATTAGACAGGATTGATTAAGCATCCCACATGTACAACAAAAACTGAAAAAACACGAGAGCTATGAAAGAAATCAAGTTGGTTTGATCTAATTTGCAAGAAGTATTTGGAACTGGTGGTGAATTGTTAAGCTTTGATTGTGTCTATAGTAATTATTGAAATGAACTTACTACATCGGAGCTTAATTCATTATATGGCAGCTAAGTAGAGTTTCTTAGTGGTTTCATCTTTGCTACAATTTACAATATTTTCTGTCATTTTCCTAGGAGTTGTCTTGAGGAGGTGTGCATAAAAGAAAATATTCCAAAGAATGAGAAAAGTCGCTTGATTTTACATTTAACTTTGAAAGGGAGATATACTTTTTCTTCCTCCTTTGTTGTACAGGTAGTCCAACACCAACGTGAGAGCTTCTACCGTCCTTCGAGGTCAAGCATGCCCACATTTGACCGAGTATGGGGAATTCGTGAAACTTGATTCTTAGGTTCCCATTATCTTCGTCGCCATCCTTTGGTGAACTATTTGTGCTTTGACCCTCGTAATCTTTAAATCTCATCATAAAGCCTTGATGTTAGTCTACAGTCCACACATAGTGCCCACTCAAGCTCAACCCAGGATTCCTCTTCCACCCCCACTCTCCGAAAAAAAAAAAAAATCGGGGGTTTACACTATGTAGAACACAAATTCTTGGTGGGACAATTGTAAAAAAAATTAATATTTCAGTGGTTTTTAAGTTTTTTTTGGGTGGGGCCCTCCTGCTCTTAGTTCTACCCATTTTCGTCATCAATGGTACTGCAGAACGAGGGACTGACCTCTTTTCGGTTTTGTGTAAGGGAAGTATATCATAATTGAGTTACAAGTGGATTGTAAAACTGACACCCCATTTTTTCTTTTTCTTTCTTTTTATTATTTTTATTTCCAATCATTCCCTTTCTTAGTACTAAAGTTAATGAGTCATGTATTTAAGATAATATAGGAAAGAATGAGAAGGTTACTTGGCTTTATGAAACGGAAATGTCCTTCCTCATTAGGGTGTGTTACATCGTGAGAGGATTCTAGATAGAGAGGATAGTGGTTTTGTGCGATAAATTTTTTTGTGGAAAAGAAAAAATAATGAATTGATTTTCACTTATAAAGATGATTTAATTTCCTATGAGAGGGTGTATCAATGTAAGATTTGTCCCTCCCATGGAACTAGAAAATCAAAGAACATTAAATTCTCTTGTTGCACGAATGAGTCCTTTTTAGTATCAAATGATTCCATTGTAGACTTAGAGCCTACGTGGTGAAAATACTTTGGATGAGTGATCCCATCTGGTTCGGGTCAAGCTAATCCCAAGTTTCTTTCCAATTGATATCAAGATCTCATCATTGTCTTATCAATTCACACAAAATCATTCATCCACTTGGTGTTATGGTGATTTCATCAAAATGGTCCAAGCCTAATGTATCAATTTCAACTAAGTGTTGAAAGATAATATGTGAGTGTTATTATTGAATAGGCAGTCTAAGAAAGTTTAGGTTGCTTAGAGTTAGCTATAGATAAAGATAAGTTCATAAGGATTAGTTCATATCCTCACTAAAATTATTTTAGGATTAGGTTAATATACTTATTAGGTTGGCAGGAGTATGTTTAATCCTATATATCATGTTTCCTAAATTTTCTAATTCACTGTAATATATAAATATGAAAATTTTTCAAAGAATCATGCCTTGTTTATTTGCATTAGAATACATAGAAATTTATGGTTAATTGAGTTCCATTGAAGGATAATTAAATAGGTGAAATACATAGAAATTTATGGTTAATATTGAGTTCCATTGAAAAAATAATTAAAGAGGTGAAATGTGAATAATATGAGACTAGGGGTGATGGAAATAAGATATTAATGTAGATGGGATCTTCTTTTTTTTTGTTTAAAGGCAATTTGTATGATAGAAGAGAGAAAGGATGGACTGGTATAAGCTAGTAATGTACATGGGATTTTTTGTTTCCTATGATTTGAATAGCTAGTAGGGGTGGACCCAAGAATTTTTCCTAAGGGGGGCACCATCTAAATTTTTGAAATTTGAGCCCCTCCACCACCCCACTCCACCCCACCATGATAACTAGGGTCATGGTTGGGTATTTTATTTTCCATCTTTACTTGATTTACTTTCCAAACATGAATTCCCAAATAATATATGCAAGCAAATATGTTCTTTGTATAACAGTATAGTTTGATGTGAACTCTCAAGTTTACATTATATTAGAGCTATGGCTGGCATGGATCTTCCTTATCTTCCTTTTCTCATTTCTCTTTTTCTACTTTCCTGAAACTTGCTCTTCACACAAATGCTCAAGCCTCATGATATCCTCATTTTTTTTTATTTAATTTTTTTGCAATAGCAGCTCCTTCTTCAGTTGCAACAGCAACTTCTTCTTTAAGTTGTAGATCACACCTTGCAAGCTTTTGGAGAGATAATGACAAATTTTAATTGATCTAGCAAACTAGAAGCTCCGATGGGCCAAAAATAAATGGGACGCAACAATGGTGGAGTCCACTAGCGGGCAATAACCATTAGGACAGTACAATGAATATTTTTCAACTAATTTTGGGAGATCAGGGGGTCATAATTAATGTACCAATGGCACAGTCCATTTAAGAACTTCTCAAATGTGAGGGCATGGTAGAGAATAACGTGTTATAATGGGATACGCATCATCATGCATGTCCTAAATATTAGAAAGGTTGGGGTTGTTAGAATTAGTTAGGGATAAGGAATGAGATAAAGATTCATAGATCATGTGATCCTAAATGAGATATGATTAGGATTATTATAATATCTTAGTAGATTTGATTAGGATAGTAAAATTATTTGTAATCCAAAAAATTTATATACTGGAACTTACTGTAATCCCTAAGTTCGCAGGTACCACCCTGCACATTCTTCTTTCTAATCAATGAAAAATAAAATGATCTGCAGGAAGGAAAAGGGGTTAGCTTATGAAGCAAAGAGCGATAAGAAGCATTCCAAGCACATTAAAACACAGTATTGGCTGACATTGTAGATAAGTGATATATTATACATTGCGGTTCATATATATAGTGGTTGTAATTTCTTTCTTTCTTTCTTTCTTTCTTTTTTTTTTTTTTTTTTTGAACTAAAGAAGCAAAGCCCAATACTGTAACTTAAATCTATGGATTTCTTGATTCTTAGAGTCATCAAGTAGACATGATAATCATAAAATGTGAAATAATAGTGGGAATTGAAATCTCGATAAATTTTAGTTCAAACAGTTACCACCTACGTCAGTAAGGTTCACTGCCAAAGCCATGGCTCCAAGCCTACAGTAGAAACAAGTAACCCCACAAATGCACTCTAGGCTTTAGGATGATTCTCACATCGAACACCCAAGAACCCATCTGTTTAAAATATAGCCCTTGAGACTCCCCTTGCCTCTAACCCGTCAATAATAGAAAAAAGAACCCAAACTAATACAATGCTGGCAGCTCCTATCTTCACATTCAATTTGCCTTCATGTAATCCATATGACTGAAGTAGTTGGAAAGCGCAGACCATTCACGGGCTTGGAGATGTGAAATGGTCCTGCGTACATTGTTTTGATTCTAAGATCCTAAACCCATTTAATTAAGATACACTCCTTAGACTCATATATATGGATTTCAACTGAGAGAGAGAGAGAGAGAGAGAGAGAGAGAGAGAGAGAGAGAGAGAGAGAGAGAGAGAGAGAGAGAGAGAGAGAGGAATTGAAATGAAATGCAATTGTAGCATTAGAGAGATACCTGACATCAACTTCTCTCACAAGTTTCCAACGTCCAAGACGAAGGTCATGCTCAGTTAGTCCCCACCATCAAACAAAAAGCAAATGCCACTATAACTTAGAAATAGCCCTTCGATTCTTTTTTCTAAAGCGTAAAACAACTTTCTGCAGGAAAAAAAAAGAAAGAAGAAAAAGGAAAAGAAAGAGTACCTACAATCTTTGGCATTATCGTTACCATTAAAAGCACTACAAATCACACAGAAGTCTGAAGCCTCTCCTTTTTATCTCCATCCAATCAATCGCTTCCTTATAACCTAAGACTTATTAGAGATTTAAAGTAGAGTGTGCATATGGATACATTTGAGCTGAAAGCCCAAGTAAGTGAGTAACAAAATATTCACCAACATCATTTTGCCAAGCAAGTTACAACATTAAAAGAGAAAGGTATATAGAAAAAAAAAGGGACATAATTTGGTGTATGCATAGGCAGATTTTTATTCATTTGAAATTAGTGTAGTCTCTGTTAGTGTCTGGGATGGGATTCCACTCCCATAGCTTGTCTGAGAAGGTTGTCAATGAGTTGGGTAGCGTGCTAAGCCCAAGAGATGGCTGTTGGGATGCCGGCGAGGGAAATATTTGATTGGTATGGTGAGCATAAATTGGTTGGTAATCTACCAGTCTGTGGAGCTCGTCGGCCGCCATCATGGCCACAGATGAAGAGGGAGGAAATGGGGTGCATGTTGGGAATGAGGAGCCTACTTGCTTTGGATGTTGTAGTAGATTTTCATCTACTTCCATTGATGAAGAGCCTATTGGTGTCATTGGAAAGATCCCACCATATCCTTGACATGAAGATTGGCCAAGTGTGGTCCCGGTGTTGATGGTACCGATACTGCTTTCTTCTTGTGCTGTTTCGATCTCTAACGATGAAGAGTGCTCGCCAGCAGATTGGGAGCTTGTTGTTGCATGAAGACCCATGCGGCTCTTTTTCTTTGATTCAACCCCTCCGGACGATGAAGGCTTAGAAGAAAGAAAATTGGGAAGCGGGCAATGGTCTTCTACGCCTGCTCTTTTGTAGACACGGCAGAGTGAGATTTCGGCCTGCAAGCCCAAAGTTAGTAGCTAATAAATCTGGTCGCAAACATATAAAAAGAAAGAGCGAGTCTAAATCAGGCAACAGAGGAAGAATTAGGAACAAGTAGAAGAAACCTTCTTGTCGGCAAGAGAAGCATGAGGTTTAAGCAAAGAAGTTTAAATTAGTTACGAGTGTTGTCGGTTGTTCTAGAAACAAGGTCCTCATGGGGTTCATTGTTAACTCATGAATCTCATAAAACACGACCAAAAGAGAAACAACCATTTTTTTTTTTTTTTTGTTTTGGAAAAAAAATGGAATCTGCAAAAAGGGGAACGCTTGATTTTATTTTAGCTATCAGATGGTGGGCTTTCTGCCTAAGGAAAAGGAGTTACAGACTCAATTGCCTTCCATAAGTAGTTTAAGAGAAGAGTAGAATGGCAATTAATGGAACGTATGATGGAGAAGTTGTGTACTTGTTGCATGCCCCACAATAGGAAAAGAACCCTACCAATTCTCTTGAAGCAAGCAGAGAGATGAACTCTTTGTAACTTCTGGGTTTATGATAACCCAAAAATCTCCTTTCTTCTTCTTCTTCTTCTTCTTCCTTCTTCTTCTACTACTACTACTATGATTCAATCAAAGATGATAACAACGACAAGTGGCCTGAATTCTTACAGTTACCTTCTGATACTGGTCGGTTTCATGTTGTGGCAATCGATACTCGTTCATAATCCAACTAGTTCGGATGCCCTTTGGTGCTTTTCCAGCATAGAAAACTAGGGTTTTCTTGAGACCAATTGGCCGAAAGTCCTCGGTTCGGATCATCCGATCAGCACCAGTTGCCTTCCAGTAGCCTGAAGTTGTCACACGATTAGGTCGATCCCCGTTGCGATATTTGCGGTCTCTAGGCACATAGAAGTACCATTCCTTCTCCCCAATTGCTGCTAATGCTAAAAGAAGATGAAAAATTCAAGCAATAGCATTACAAAATTGATGATATCAGACCTAGTCAAGGGAATTATCAATGATAAACATAACCTTATAGAATAGGCAGAAGTGCTAGAAAAGCTCACGGGTATATCTCATCAAAGGGGCTCAAGCAAATTATAAATGATAAATATTACTTTAGAGAGTATGACAAGAAGGCTAGGAAAACAAAAAGAAGTATAAAGCCGCGTTGTCTTACGGGGAAGTTCCCATGGATCATAATGGTAGAGGTCGAGAAAGGTAATGAGCTCAACATTGAAGCGCTTTCCTTGGACCTTACGCCGGAGATAGAATTCGATGAGCTCTTCCTCCGTTGGATGGAAGCGGAATCCGGGCATGACAACGTCGTGCTCGTGGTTATCCCTTTCATCGTTGTTGCTCATAGTATACAAGACTCAAAGATCATTACTCCCTCCAATGTGAGCGTTTACTTATACTCAAGAGCTTTGAACAATTCCTAATGGTGCAAGTGGTGAAGAAGATAAAAGAGAAAAAAGGGTTAAATTTCAACAGCCAAAAAGTTACCGTTACTAATGTTGCTATTAGTATGATTCCTTGAAACTCTACACTCCAAATGAGAAAGAAGAGAGGAGAAAAGAAGTAGAGAGACTTGCATACCTTTCAGAGTCTACTAGAAGGGGCTGCGTTGAGGAGAGTTAAAATGTGAAAGGGACCTCTCAGGAAGAAGACAGGTTGGCTGTGGGTTGTTAGCCGTGTGAAGCCCTTGGTTTGTTTCTATCCGGGCTTTTTTCTTCTATGGGCCATGGACCATTTCATCTGATTGCTTGTTTCTCTTACTAACCTCTCATTTGAATTTTCTATTTTATTTTATTTTTTATCAGAGGCCCCTACTATTTTCCTATTTACAGCTCACCAGTCACTGGGAACTGGAATCTCATCCATCGTACATGTGTATGTGAAGCAGATTCGGTGGTTCAAATCATAGTCCGCATTGTTGATGCCATAGAGCCTAGAATCTATATATGCTTATTTGATGATCATAACCATCTGATCTTTGGCCATCAAATGAATGGCTGAAAACAAGACTGTGGACAATCCAAGCTCAAAGGGTGAAGTTAGGATAGGATCATTGATTAGGGTGATGCATTGGTATCTCTAGTATACCCACCCTTTGTACTTCTACCAAATGTGAATGTCTCTCAACACACTAGATTCTCTTTGATTTTTAAACAATTATTCACAATACCAGTTCTATTCATGATATACATGTTTTGTTAGGATATTTGTGTGTTGACTAATTCATGGATTGTACAAAATTTTGAATTCATTGAGTTGTAATTTTTTATTTCTTTTAGAATGAACCGTGGTATGAGTTGCTAGATGCATTAAAGTAAAAAAAATCAATGAAACAACGTAAATTGAAGTATTTTGTTTAAGGATAATATAAATTAAAAAATTCATATTTTACAAACCAAGTATCGGATCAAGGCAAGCTACCTACAAATGGAAAACTCTTTTTTAGTAAATATCTGTACGCTTTAAGATTATGTCAATCGGAGCTAAAACGATCAAGTTATAGCCTCAAAAAGTTTGCAAAAATTATGCTGAAAAAGCCATTCACTCAAGTGGACTTTGAGCCCAGCTTGAGCGCCGGACGCGTAAAGACCTACTTTCCAATATAGAATTATCTCAGATTTATGCCAGAACTATCAATTTCTGTTCTACAATGACTCTAACCCTAAGGTACAAATTGTAGGTTATAAAAAGGAATTTTCTCTCAACCCTATGCAATTATCTCATTGTTTTGAATTGAAAATTCATATTAGAGATCAACTTACTTCTCTAGAGCTTCTATTAAAGAGATTGTATTGAAATGTTATGCTAAAGAATATTGTTTTTACATCTCTGGTAGAATATTATCTTCTCTCTCGTAGAAGATTTGTTTGCCTCAAGTAGCTTAAAGGCAAGTTGGATTAAGAGCGAAGAGCAATGAACAGCAATGAGTTGCGACAATAAGGCTTGTGCAAAAAGAAGTACTGTCCTTATGTTAAGTTGCTACTGAGAAAAAGTCTGTAAGTATATTTTGTAATTGTTCGTTATTGGTGTTTAGTTTTTTTAGGTCCGAGGAGGGGTTTTTTCCAAGTAGGGTTTTCCACATAAAAATTTGCGTGTCTTCTTCTTCTAATATGTGATTGATTTATTTGCTAATTATTTTATTCTTTCACCACATATATTTTGAATTGGAATTTAGAAATCCGAATCTAAGACATTCTTTCAAGTTTCTTCTTTCCAATTGTAAATATCACTTCTCACACGCATGCACATGTATTTTTTATACTCTCTCTCTCTCTCTCTCTCTCTCTCTCTCTCTCTCTCTCTCTCTCATTTATCTATTTATCTATCTATACACACACACACACACATATTTATACACCCTTTGGTTAAATAGATGCAGTTAAGGTAAGCTTGGTGGTAGGGACATTCACTCCATTTGGGGAACCAAGGTTCAAGCCCTGCTTAATTCATGCTACCCAAAGAATTAGGGGTGTAAATGAGCTAAGCGGAGCTGAGTTCACTTCACTCAATCTCCGTCTAAAGCCCAGATGAAGCTTGTCTAAAGCTTTAAAACTTGAGCTCTAGGTCGACTCACAAGCACTTAATTAAGCCGAAACATTATTTGAAATATAGATTGAGCTTGAGCCAACCAACTCAATTTTGTTGTAATGTGCCATGGTATACATCGGTGTATGGAGGACTTGTTCAAATTATTATTAATAATGACTAATGCAAAAAAAAAATGTTAGGTTTATGTCTTGTATTCTGGTTTAGCCGGATGAGTCACTGGGTTAGCCAGGGACTGATTTAAGGTCAAGGGTATTTTGGTAATTGTACCGGGGCTTTCTTGGTGGCCAAGAAAGCGGAGATTATATATTGTATAGTCTGTAACCCTAGATCTTGCGGCGGCGGCGGCATTAGTTGCCTGTGGTGCTCCCACACCACGTAGGAGAGATGAGGTGAGAGTGTGGGAATCTCTTGTATGCTTTACTTGTCATAGTAAAGATGTTCGTCCTCCTGTGCCCGTGGATGTAGCCCGGTTTGGGTGAACCACGTAAATCTCGGTGTCCCTTCTTGTGTGTGGCTTGTTCGTGTTGATCTTGTGATTCCGTGAATGCGCACAACGGGTGATTGTCAGAAAATCACAACAATTGGTATCAAAGCCTCAACAATTGGTATCAAAGCCACAACAGTTGGTATCAGAGCTGAGGTTGGTGTTCCTCGGGTTTTTTGAGCGAGGTGGAGATCGCTCAGTGGCTTGGAGGTTGTGCGCATGAAGATTAACTGAGATCAAGTTCATGATCTTTGGTTTTGCGACCATCGGAGAAGCAGAAGACGAGATTGGGTTCTCCGGTCTCGCTGGATCGGAGGAAACAAGATCCACATGTTTTTTCAGATCTCGGAGAAAATCGCGGCTGGTTGGATTTCCAGGCTTTCAGTTCTGAGAAGGAGAGAAATCGGTTTTGCAGAGTGGGTTCTGTTGGTGCTTTTTTGGTTTCCTGATCATGCTGGAATTTCTGTGAAGAAGGAGATCGGAGAAAAAAAGCGTTTGTGAAGAAAGATAAAAAAAAAAAAAAAAAGGAAAAGAAAAATCGTTGCAGAATCCGGAAGCAGAGAGAAGCAGAGGATTTCTCGATCCAGAGAAAAACCAGGAAGAAAAAAAAAAAACTCACCGAGATCTTCGCCGCACTCACTGCCCGCCGCCGTCGTCGTCGCAGTCGCTGCCGTTCCCGTAGCCGCTGCTGCCGTTCTGCCGCTCGCGCGCCCCTGTCCGGAATCATCAGGCCGTGCTGCACGTCGCTGCCGCTGCTGCGCCATCACCATTCGTGTGCCACCGCCGCCGCCCGAAGCTGATGGCTGTCGCCATGCCGTCTCTGTGCCTCGTGCTGGTCGCCGGTGCTGCAGCAGACCGTGGTGTGATCCACCGTCTGCAACCGGGTTGCAGAGAACCCACGCGCACAACAGGCGGCTGTTGAAAGGAGACGACCCAGTTCTGGGATTTTCGAGTTTGGGTCGGGTCAGTTCGACCTGACCCGCCGTGGAGAACAAGCCCAGGACAGAAGGTTCCGGGTTCTGGTTTCGGGTCGGGTCGTTTCGACCCAACCCGTGGTGCAGCCCAGTCCAGCAGCGATTGCAAGTCGGGCCGGGTCAGGTTCGACCTGACCCATGTGCGCAAAGCCCAGCGAGAAGAGTTCAGAGCAGTTCCGGGTCAGGCGAACCTGACCCGGGTCCGCTCCAGAGGCCCAGCAGACAGCGCAGAGTGACGTCATCAGTGACGTCAGCATCGGTTAAAGGCCAGATTTGACCAGTTTCAACGGCTGAAATTGTTTCTGCGATATCTTGATCGTCCGATGTCCGATCGGAGATCCGTTTGCGCCTACGGACTCGTTTCGAGCAGATCTACGCAGTGGAAGAGGTTGATTGGCTGTTTGACAGTCAAGGAGGAGGTTTGATCGATTGGAGCGTAGAAACTTGTTTCTACGTTATCGGAGCCATACTGAGTCGGATTTCGGATCCGTTTCTTCCAGCGTGCTCGTGGTGACGAGATCTATAACTTGATGCAGAAATTTGAAGGAGATCTGAACAGATGTGGATTCAGGCTAGAATCGGGTCTACTCGACCTGGTTGTTGTTGCATACCCAATAATAGGAGTCGCCGGCCTAGTTGCAAAGGGTTTGCTGATCATATGATCGCATGTGATGTTATTCATCTTGCCAGAGCCAAGCCGGAAAAGCAGCAAGGAGGAGCTGATGTATCAACAGTTGATCGGAGGCCCGGTCAAATGGAGTTTTTTGACCGCTCGGAGGCAGAGGTTGTTCTGCAATTGAGTCATCTGGACTTGTATTCCCGATCTGTTTTGCTTGCATGCTTGTGCTGATTGGATCTTCATGGTGATGTTGAAGATTGGGCAGGATGGTGAGTGATTCAGATAATACTCAGATTCGTCAATGGTTTCGAGTTTTTAGTTCGAGGTGGAGTTTGACGAGATGAACTTTGCTCAAAGTTCATGTGCTGGTTCAACATGTTAAAGTGTTGAAGAAGACTGCATCCCTGGTGTAGTGACGTGCCATTCAGCAGGGTACGTGAAGACATTGCCGGTTTTATCTCCTAGTAGCTCGAGTTGTACGGAGTTATACGGAATTCAAGCCAAGGTGGAGATTGTTAGGTTTATGTCTTGTATTCCGGTTTAGCCGGATGAGTCCACTGGGTTAGCCAGGGACTGGTTTAAGGTCAATGGTATTTTGGTAATTGTACCGGGGCTTTCTTGGTGGCCAAGAAAGCGGAGATTATATATTGTATAGTCTGTAACCCTAGATCTTGCGGCGGCGGCGGCATTAGTTGCCTGTGGTGCTCCCACACCACGTAGGAGAGATGAGGTGAGAGTGTGGGAATCTCTTGTATGCTTTACTTGTCATAGTAAAGATGTTCGTCCTCCTGTGCCCGTGGATGTAGCCCGGTTTGGGTGAACCACGTAAATCTCGGTGTCCCTTCTTGTGTGTGGCTTGTTCGTGTTGATCTTGTGATTCCGTGAATACGTACAATGGGTGATTGTTCAGAAAATCACAACAAAAAAATCAGTGATCTCATTTCATATTGATTCTAAACAGCAAATTACAACAATGGGGTGACAAAAAAGGAAAAAAAGGAAAAAAATGAAAACCCAAAAAATGCCTTGATGAGATGGTTATTGTTATCCAATCAAACAACTTCTCCCCAATAAGTATGCGCCATGGGAATTTTGTCCTTCAGTGTCCATTTGTCCACTAGCAAGTGGACAGTTCGGATGGTCCAGCACCGACTTCTCATTCTCTGTTGACCCTCTGAAATGAACGGTCCCATCTCCTCTACACCTACCATGGACAAAGCAGGATTTGCCAAAAAAAAAAAAGGCCTCGTAGACATGGTTGTAAAGGTCTGCGGAGTCAAGAGAAACCCGTGACCACTCTATGGATGATGACAAAAGCACCTCCCATCTCCTTTTTCTTGTTTTCTTTTCCATTGCCAAAACAAATATCTTCTCTTCTCTTCTCTTTCTCTCTCTTGACCATGCACCACCTCACAATCTCTCCAACCTTTTTGCATTTAATGGATTATTACAAGTAGTTGCAATGTTGGGTCTTTTTTATGGTCCGATCAAACCCTTCTTTCCATTTGATTGATCAGTCCCTCTCTTCTAAACCATTCATCTCTCATCTATTCACTGCCAATGTCTATTTGTTTTGTTATGGAAAAGCCAAGTCATGTCTTATTAGAATGTGAAAGTCTTGGAATTGTGTCACCATAAAATCTACTCTTGAAACTGTACACTTCACATCTCTCTCTCTCTCTCTCTCTCTCTCTCTCTCTGATCATAAAGATATTACCAAAGGAAAGAGAACTGTATTTTTAACCACATCTTTATCTGTATGAAAGAGGAAGAAAAGGTAGGTAGCAAGTAAATCACTCAAAAACAGTTCCATTCTCTAGAAAACTTAGCAATGCTTCTTGGTAGAATACTAGGCAAAGTTGAAGTTTGTTTGTTTGGTTCTTTGAACTTGGTTGAATAAAGAGCAGAAGTTCCCAAACAATATCTTTACAAATCTATCAATGGAAAGTTATATATCTATGCTAGAGAATTTTCAATGAAAAGGACAAGAGTCCGTCTCGCTTCAGCCAAATTGAAAACAACATCACTAAGCAGAAACAATGTAACAATGAAGCATGATTATGCAAAAAGACTTTTTTTAATCCGTCAGCAATAGTGCAGACCCCAATTTTAATGGTTGTCGGAGATCTTAAGCTGTTTCGAGATTATAATAATTTGCAATCAAATAATGCAACAAAGAAGCTGCTGTGTAAATTTAGTTTAATAATACTTGTTAAAGATAAAGTAGGTTTGGAATAGTGATTGAAATATAGGAATTAAATCAAATCGAGTGTAATATAGAAAATAGAAATATTTGAGTGAGTGATCCATGGTTTTCCTAGTTGTTGGGCACTTAATTTATCAAATCAAAACTTCTTAAAGAGTTGAATTCCTAGTGAAGCCCTAAACCAGTCAACATTTCGGCTTTTAAAATTGAGAGAAGTCATTGCCTATTATAAAGAGCTCAAATATCTCGAGAGTAGGGCCAATATCAAGACAAGCTAGAAACTAATATTTTAAGGTTTGCTTGATTTTACTTTATTTTATTTATTGTTGCGTTTCACGCTTTTCACATGGTAAGGCAATCGTGTGCATGATTAATCCATCAAGTTCAAGCGGTCACCAAACATGCATTTTAAAAGATTGAGGTTGCATCAGGCATGCGGACTCCTTTTCATACCTTATTGTACCTAGGCCACTTAAAACCTAATTTAGATGATTAAGCAAAAACAACAATAACAGCAACAACAACAACAATAATAATAATAATAATAAAACAATATTAGACATACTAGGAATCTGAAAATAATCGAAGTAGAAAGAATTAAGGGACAATGGGGTAATGGAAATCATTTCTTTGATCTTCAAATGTAAAAAGAATGAAGGGACGATGGGGCAATGGAAATCATTTCTTTGATCTTCGGTGTAAAAAAAAGTGGACTCATAAAAGATGAATTTATGACATGACATCTGAGTAAACTGACATCAATTGGGAAGATAAATTTACTAATTAATTTGTGTATATACAGTAACATAGATTGCGAGGAACTCGTAAGGGTTTTTGTATATTAGTTCATTCAAGTTCTGGACAAAACTATTAGTTAATTGATTTTTATTTTATATTATTTAGAATGAATTGTAGTTCGCGTCGTAAGAAATGTTGAATCGAAGAAATTAGAGCACACGCTTGAGTTGGCCTAGAAATAAGCGACTACGTTTAAGCCCATGAAGACCGCGCTTAAGCCTAATAGATGGACTAAAAATAATTGGATATATGTAACACGCGCTTGAGTAGGCACTTACTTGCGCTTGATGGCGCATGCGGCAGAAGCCCACCGACTTGCATGAAAACCTTTTTTATTAATGTTATAATTGCTTATTTTATTCATACTTGGACTTTAACCTAAAAACACGAATTATTGGTTATATATAAGGTGTTCCTTTCAACACTAAGAAGTACTTCTCAACAATCTAAGTTGAGATTACATATTGAAGATCCTATCTAGAGCTTCTATGAAAATTGGGTTGAAGGCTTCAAGTTTTAGGGTTTGTGCTTCTACTTTATTGTAGGAGACTTGTTGCTTTTACATATTTGTAGGAAATTGTTCTTTTGCTGTATAGATTCGTTCATAGTAAAGATCATAGTACAAATAGCGGTGCACCGAGGGACAGTGTGTCATAGAGATTTAGTAAGAACAACTATAACACCTTATGTCGAAAGACTGACTGTAGGATTGTTAATATATTTTGCAACTACGAAAGTCAGTATTTGATTTTATTCACTTTGGACTCGTAATTTTTTTCATTTTGGTTTTTATATTAAATATTATGTTGCCTTCCTTGTGTGGTTAATTTATTTTATTTTTTTCTATAAAAAAGTGATAATAATTGAACTGCAATTTAGAAAACTCTGAGGCATAAAAACCTTCAAAACTGATCAAGTTCAAACTACACATCACATGGTTCTTCATCACGAGCACTTTATCATCCATATTAGACAATATTTTCAAGCAATGTACAATGTGAAAACTCATAGATGCTTTGAGGGCTGCGGAACATGACCCAAGCCAACCTTACAACTTTTTCCACTTTGTTTTTTTTTATTTGTAAGTGCTTGCATAATAACACCAAGGAAACCCAAGTCTTGCTAAGCGTTTTTAGGACGAACAGATGTGATGCAAGAGGCCGTGCAAAGGATTTGGCTAAGAAATGCCAGATTCCTCATCTTATACATATGGAACATTATCATACAAGTACTCCAATTACATCTTCTTTTAATCACAAAGGTATGTTTATTATTTGATTTAAGCGTGCCCTATTAATTTTGCTCGGTCCGAGAAACAGTGTCGCAAAGTTTGGAGGTATTTCGCAATAGAGGGATCGTAGTAGAAATATATTAATTCACAATAATATCATGCCATTTTAAAAAACAAAAAGAAATAAATATTGCAAAGAAATCCAAATAAAATCAAAGTGGTAATAAGGTAACGATGATATAGAGCTTTTCCAAATTTTCCGTCATTTATAGTTATATATCTTTGTGTCTTTAATTATTTAAGATTAATATTTTCCACAACATTTTTCCAATAATATCCCAAGAAAACACCAAATCTGAAATTACCGTGACATTTCTTGATATTATAATTCTTTGAGAATGACGTTTGTCACTCATGCCTACCTGGCAACCATAATTATCTAGCAATGAAAATAATTTTTTGATCTTCACCTTTGTTTCTTTAATTGCAGCAGTTTTAATAGGAACACATTTCTTAGACTAATTACTCGGAATTCAATTTCATGGAACCTAAAAGTCCCCAAGTCTCAGACTTGTGAATTGCCAAGACTGAATATCATCAATCTCCACCAAAGATACCCAAATTCTCCTTCTTGAGCCCTGAGCAACCCTACAGCAATCTTACCCCTATATGTCTTCTCGTCACCTTTTTTTTTTTTATCATCAAGAAGCCTTCTTCTCTTGCCCTTTGACGTTTTCTTTGTTTTCCTTTTCGTCTCCTTGAAAACGAAAGTCTAAGAAATGATCAGCCAATACAGCAATTCATCAAATCAGTCTTCATCAAATGCTAGAGTTTTCATAGAGTAGATAGATAATTATCTCACAATGTCATGCATCTCAATTTGATCATTAGACACAGAATTACTTTAATAGCACATCACGATCGCACTCTTAACTTGATGGCATTCATTGGTCTACGCTTCCAAACTTTGGTGTTTATCTGAATAATGAGTGTGACCTACCCACTTGGAGTAAATTTCCAAACAAAATATTGGATTGCGATAGAAATGAGAGATCAATATCGAATGTGACAATTGAGGAGGGGTTAATGTTGTTGATGACATGATCCTTAATGAATCTCAAGTATATCATGTACTTGTGCTACCAAAAAAAACTTTTTTTCTTTATCATTTTGTCAATACCCTGATCTGTAATGCATAGAGAAACAATGATGTTGATGATTCATCAGTTTTTCATATGTATGGTGATGATGATACTTTTACCGTTGATACATGCATAAATTTCTCCTAACCCAATGGTCAAGAGTCAAATACAAAAGACAACATGACATAATATGTTTCAGCATTGGATACAGCCAAGATGTTCTATTACTTTCACGATCCATTTTATCAGAGTAATCTGCAACAAAAAAAAAAACCTAAAAAAATTAAAAAAATGGTTAATTCATTCACTATATGATCACGTATTATTAGATTAACTAGATACATTTGATTGGCCGTGTGGACATCTTGAAAAGATCTTGTAATTTATTGCTCGCACTTTTAGCCCTAAGCGTAAAGGCGGCTTGGCCCAACGGTAAAGGCTTACCTGTAGCGTCTTCGAGAATGTGGGTTCAAGTCACGAAAACAGCCTCTTCAAAATGAAGGTAAGGTTGCATACATCTTGCTCTCCCCAAACCCCGCTATGCAGGAGCTTCGTGCACTGGACCGCCCTCTCTCTACTTTCGGCCTCAAGCAATCCTATATTTTAAATTTTAGGATGAATTCTTTTCAAATAAGGGGGAGAATAATGACTCAAGGAGAGTTCATGCATAACAAACCCACAATGTTTGACATAAGATTTTCTACTTCCTTTATTGCACCTTCATGGATAGTTTGTTGATAAGTCCTTAAAAACATATATTTTTATATACATTTTCGACCATTTTAATGACTTACTGAATCAAAAGAGCCTCATTTATTGTGAAATCATGCTTTTGTGCATTTATATATCATTGTAGTGCATTCATGCATAATTTGCTAAAAAATTATCATTTTTACTTATATTTATGAAACCTGCTATATTTAAAATTTTTTTTTCGAAAGTTTTGGCAAAATTTGTTTTCTTTTAAAATGAATCAATTTTTCATCATCATTTTTTAATACAATCATGCACAATGATACCATTCATGTGGAATGGGCCAACAATGGTGAGATTGTAGTTTTTAATCAAAATTATTATTATTATAAATGATAATTCACGTTTTTCTTGTAGGAACTTGGTGAAGTAGGTCCCACACATGCACATGTGTGGACATCCAAAGATGATGGGGTCCACTTTCTTTGCATAAAATTTCAAGATAATTTTGAAGATAATTCAAGAAAATCAAATAAAATCAATGAATGGCCAAATCAAGAAAGAAGATTTTTGCAAAATGGAAAGTGGCTTTGTCAAAAGACAAAAGTAGAAAGATTAGCACATTAGCCAAATTAATTTATGGAAATTCATCTTAAAAAAGATCGCCCAAATAAAGTCAAAGGAGAATTTGCTAAGGAAGGAAAGATGGCTAGTGTATGAAAATAAATGAGAGAAAAGTAAGGAGGAGACTTACTAAGTATACAAGATTTTTTTGCAACTATATAGAATTTAATCCTACAAGATTGGATCTAATGAGAGAAAATTGGATCTAAGGAGGAGAATTAGGGTAACAAAACTCAATTAAAAGACACCCTTGGGCATCTAATACTCTTTGTGGAAGAACTCCCTCTCTAGCCTCTCTTCTCCCTCTCTCTCACCCCTTATCATAGTCCTCAAGAAGACTATACCACAGTCATACTACACCCTTGAGATTCTCAAGAGAAAAAGGTTTTCTTTTCCATCATAATATGTAATTTTCTTTGATTTTATTTTTTTCATCTTATATAAAGATTATACATATTAATAAAAAGTTATTTTTCTCACAATTCTTCTTCTTGTGGTTTGTTGATGCTTTATTTATGTTTCTTGCTTTGGTGCTTGGATTGACAACCCAAGTTCTTCTGAATATATTTGGAGTAAATATGAACCGGGCTAAGAAAGAATTTTTGAGAAATTAACATCACTACATTTACTTTTCTTGTAAATACTACATTTAAATTCTGCACCACTACATTTACTTTTATTGCACAGCTACATTTAATTTTCTTGTCTTTACTACTATTAATTTCACTGCAACACTAAAGTTAATTTTCCTGCATATTTGCTTTTATTTTTCTTTTATGCTTTTATTGTGTTTATGTTCCAATTTTTTTTATACATGGTTTGATGGCTGAAAGTTTTGTCATAGCATGCATTACTTATTTGTAAGTTCCTTAAAATGTGTGAGGTGCCAAAGTAATCAAGTTTCAGAGGTGTTTTGACTGAGTTTAAAACTCAGATATGAGTGAGCAGCAAGGTGCCTAAATCTCTCCAAAGCAGTCTATATTTGTAGATATTTTTGATGCAACAATCAGTTTATATTTGGGTGCATTCAGTTGGCTTTTGTTTAAGGCAACTTGTGGATCAGATTTGAGGACTTGAAAGATTTGAAATTGAAGTTACAGCAATATAAAAAAAATTTGCAACGCATTTATTGGTAACTTATCAAGTTAGAAACCCATTCGATGTTGCATAGTTTTATACAGAAAGTTTAAAAACAAGTTATGTTACTGGAAACATCTTTAAAAACTGAGATTTTCATTTCAGGTATGCCCAGAAATCATGATGTTTTAAATGTGAAAGCGTCCTAAAACAGCCCACATGTGTAGTAAAATTCTACACTGCAGAATTTTGGCAACTAGTCTCATACATTCATGTGTATTTTCTTCATTTTTTTTGTTGTTATTTTTTATTTTTGTTGAATTCATGCATCATTAAAATGTTGATTTTAGCCATTAAATTGGGATTATGTTTGCATTAGATTAGGCTCATTTTTTTATGTAAAGTTTGCATCTCATTTAAATTTCTACATTTTTTTTCTCATGGCATGCATTATGTCACATTGTTAAATGTTTCTAACTTTCTAATTTTAGAATTGATTACTAACTTTTATTTAGGAAATTGATTTAGGAAAGTTTCTAATTTAGGTTTTTAATTTTAGTAATTAAATTGATTGGTTTAAACTGTTTCTTAAATTAATCTAATTTAGGTTTGTTTGATGATTTGTTTCCATTCTTAGTTTGTTAACTTGATTTGAATGCTTTATTTTTTAAAGGCTTTAATTATAGAATGTTTCTAATTTAGTGTTCTAATTTTTGTGTTCTTTTGCAGTTAATTTAAGATTTCTTTTTAGATCAGGAACTGTTTTTTTTTGTTGTATTTAATTTTAATTAGGAGTCGTGAATGTAATTTTCTTGTTTTAGGCTAATTTAGATTTTATTTAGACCAAGTACAAGTTAAAAAGTCTTTGAACAAATTGCTCCATGTGGATTGACTTGGTCTCACCAGTTTATTACTATATTATGGTTCTACACTTGGAGCTGATGATTAAGTTTTGAGTATTTTTTTAATATAATTTTCTTTTGATATTTTTTTGTGTGGTTGCCCGGACGTATGTTGTTAACAAGCTGATGTTATTAAATGAAGAGGATAGTTACTATGAGACATGATAATGTCTAGTTTTAAATTAGAATTTAAATAAGTTTGATTTGGAGTTTTAAATAAGTCTGAGATAGAATTTGAATAGACTCGAATTAGATTAAGTTTATTTATCTTTTGTTTTTTTGTAAAAATCTCTTTATCTTATTTACTCCCTTATAATTAGAAATATCTTTGATATTGTTGATACGGTGAATCTCATGCAATTTAGTCTTTAAAAGCTTTTCTACATGGCGTGAGAACCTTAAATCAGGTACTGACCGTACAATCTAGCTGGCCATGGGCTTATCGGCAATAATTCTCTTAATTTTTGTTTTTTTTCCTTTAGTGATCAAACATTCTCTCTCAATCTTATATATGCTATGAGAGGAATTAGATTGGACAAATGAGCCAATGGGTTCAACAAAATAAAAAAGTGAGAGATGCCACAATGATGGTCTCCATGGAGAAACAATAGTCACCATTATTTAAGCAAGATGGATATTTAACAAAGGGCCTCGGTCATGTGAGAACCATTCTCATGCACTTATCGTGAAAACGTTTTATGAGGCTCACTTGTAGGTTTCATTTGGAGATGAGACTGGGGGATGGAAAGATATATATGGGACCACCCCAAATATCAAGTTTGTCCCTAATCACATGTCTTTAGTCCTTTATTCGTTACCTACAAATTCAGTCCATTTGAGTTGGTATACAATTAATCCAACAGTCCAGTAAATTCATATTTAACCGAAATTTAGGGCATATGACTATCAGCGGATCTATGACTATTGAAAGGTTTGAATTGGGTCCCACCTAGAGTTTTTATAAAAAAAAATGATTAAAACTAGTTTCCATAAGATTATTTCCCTTTAACAAATATTCAACCTTTATTTTTAGTGGTAAATGTTACATAACTTTAATGTAATCCACCGATTGTCCTAGCTATCAGCATCAAGTGACTTTTCTATCTTAAACTTATTTTTTACATCGCGCCCTTTGGAGAATTCAACAATTTTGCGGCATATTTTAATCAAGTGGCACTCCCATGTTGCACCAAAACGTGTTAAGCAACATAATCCAGAGATGCAAACTAGTCTTTGAGGATGATAAACTGATCCAATGTGAAAATCCATATAGTATCATTTGAGAAAGAAGGAGAGAGAAGAGTTCCAAACTAGTCCTTGAAGTAATTGAAGACGACATTGTGCAATGTCTTCCTCGCTCTTTTTTAAGAGGAATTGATCGCGTACTATACACTTTGATTGGACCCATTAATCAAATTCGCTTCCAAGGCACATGAATCTCTTGAGAGAGAGAGAGAGAGAGAGTACGGTCGGTTGTAGAGGTCATTGAAACTTCAAAGTCCTTAGATAACGCCGAGAGAGAGAGAGAGAGAGAGAGAGAGAGAGAGAGAGAGAGTACGGTTGTTTGTAGAGGTCATTCAAAGTCCTTAGATAATGCCAAGAGATCCATGAAAAATAAATGATATGGTGAAATTTCTTCTTTCTACATAGAAGCAGACAAAAACTTTATAGTGCCGGCGCTTGCTGCAATTTTCTACTCATGTTTGCGCTTTCCAATTTGACCAATATACATCCGATTCGCTCTCTTTTTGTCTCTAACTCGGTTTCAATTCCATTTCCCCACTAGTGTATCCTTACTTTCAATCCATTTAGGTTTTTTTTCTTTTATTTTTACATAAAATTAGCTGGTTAAGTCAAATTTAGCTGGTTAAGTCAAATTCCATTTTATACTCATTGAATGATTTAATGGTTTATATTTTTTCAACCATTTGTTGAATTTGGGCCACCACAAACCTATTACGGCTGGCCATGTAATGTGAATAGGTTGGATAAAGAAAAGTCGACCCAACATAGCTTCATGTAACTTGTCCACATAGGAACTCCCATATTAACATCCCATTTGATCATTTCTCAAATAATTAGTTTGTTGGATTTTGGACTATTATTTTGTTAAGATTCATTTGATTACAACCAATTGGCATTTCAGATAGGATCATACACGATCTAAGACTATCAGGGAACATTTATTAGAAAAATTGTATGGCCAGACTACCATGAGGCTGACGCCAAATTGAGATTGATGGGGGATCTCAGATGAACTACTATAAATCTTTATTTAGTAGAGTTGGTTAAGGATGAAGCTCTTAGTTGTAGAGTTTGGATCAAGATCAAACACCCGGTTTGACAGAATTCACACACTGGTAAGGAGATATGGAATTCCATGAGGGATAGAATCCATAATAGTCTCCTAGAGATTGCTCTATTTAAAGTAGATTAGAACCCTTGGTTGATCATCGAGATGATCTAAGAGCATCTGCAGCGAGTGTTTAGGATTTATCACACACTGAAATACATAAAGGTTCTCAGCAAATTTAGCTTTGAGACCCATTTGATATAATAATTTCTTTCAATTCTACTGTAAAATTACATTTGTTGCTGCCACTTTTTCATGAGAAAAGGAGAGAAAATAAGTTAAATTTTGCATAAAAAGCTTTTCCAATGTGAGGGGTTAGAAAAGAAATTACCATGAAGGAGGAAAAGTTGCATAATCAACAAATGTGCCCTTAGATCTTCTCAACATATCACTGTTGGTTATTCCTTTTTGTTGGACTTCATCAAAAGGCTTAAGTGGGCCTTCTTTCAAACTTATTTCAATTTGAGCAAGTTTATCTGGCTTCTTTTGTATAAGTAGAAAAAGTGTCGGGCTACACTTTTTCAGGCTACAATAAACTTTACGTTTGGTTGGGACACTTGTTGCACAAAAATGTTTTCATAGAAAGGGAAAATGCATGGACAACAGGTTTTTCTCTGCCTTTTTTGGCTAAACATGACTAATGTTGGGGTTTAGCGTTTTGGAGGGCGTATGGGGGAGGATGTGGTTTAAAAGAAAAGGAAACCATATGTAAGGTGAGAGAGCTCTAGAATGAAAAAAAGGAGACCTCAAGTCAAGTGCCAAAGCGCACGGATCAAAAAAGGTGACATGCCCTAGGTCAATGCCTGGTGATAACTAACGTGCCCGGCCAAGGACGGACCCACATGTAAAGAAAGGTCGTGCAGCCGCCCCAGGTGGATAACAAAATTTTCCTACGGAGCTACGTACTACTCGCGCCATGCCCACTTTCAAACTCGATTTTGCCTTCGTGAATCCGAAACCACAGTTTCAGTCTTAACAGAAGAATAGCAAGGGAAAAGTCAATAGTACAGTCCACAAGTCATACATTACTATTACCATGTTTCCCTTTGCAAGGTGACGTGAAAGCTAACTACCCATTTCAGGCAAAACTCATGTCCACGCTCCTCTCCCTATCCTTAATTTTTTTGCGTTGGGGGGAGGGGGTTTTCCTGACGTAACGAAGACTTCAGGTGGAATAACAAATTCTCAGGGTGAAGAAAGGTTTTTGGTAAAATTCAAATCCTTGTTGAAGAACCAAATTTCTTACCACTAAGGTAAAGATAGATCTTCATCATCTTAGGTTATTAGGTTAGATTTGCGCATTTTAAGTTCCATTAGTTTTTGTCTTTCTATTGTCATCCTCCATCTCTCTCCATGGTTCTCTGGCATTGCCCGTCCCTCATTCTCTATCTTGGCTTCTCATATGAATACCCAATACCAAATATTTTGTCCTTGTTTTCAAATACAGATGGTAGAGAGTTTATCCCACATAACCTATATCAAAACCCAATGAAAAAGAGAGGAAAAAGGTAAAAAGAAATGAAAAAAGCTGTTACATTTTTTTTATTCGTGTAAAACTCATTTACTTGATTTTAACATCTTTTATCTTCGTATATGGATTGAGTATTTATCTCACTGAACTCATACCAAAATCTAATAAAACGTCAAAATAGGGAAAAAGAAACTGTTGCATTTATTTCTTATAAAGCACATTTACCTGATTCTAAGAGCTACTAGCTTCTTGGGTTTGGCTTTCCAAGAA
Source organism: Sextonia rubra (assembly GCA_037013555.1). Classification (NCBI taxonomy): domain Eukaryota; kingdom Viridiplantae; phylum Streptophyta; class Magnoliopsida; order Laurales; family Lauraceae; genus Sextonia; species Sextonia rubra. The sequence goes on along the minus strand of JASUAD010000013.1, from coordinate 53,968,218 downwards.
AACTCATTTCGGACATAGAAAAAAGAAGTAAGAAGTAAAAGTTAAAGGGGGAAAAAAAAAGAATAAGAGGTAAACACAAAAAAGTCTATCTTCATTGACATGAGTTAAAGCAGTTCTCTGATTGTGCCTTGTAGCATTTTTATTTTTATTTTGAATTCCTTATTTGGATGGCCAGTGTAGAGGGCAACCATGATTTCTTTTTTTCCGCAGGCGTTAAGGTGAGTTTGTAAGAATATCCATGCTTCTTTTAAACACTTTTAAATTTGAGTTTTTTGTAAATACCCCCCAAGGTTTATAGGATTTGTAGATAAGCCCCTTATGACTCTTGTAGTTGCAAATAGGCCCCTAACTTTTCATTTTAATATCTTTTGTATCCTTAAAATTAGTAGACTTTCAACCACCATAATTTTATAGAGTAAAATAACTTTTTTGCCCATCTTTTTCATCCACACATGCATAATTTTAAAAGCATAGTATTTTTTTTCTCTTGTAAGATTAAGAGTTACATTTAGTGGAAGAACATACCTTACATAAATCAAATCCTCTCAATCTATGACTCATTTCATTAAGTCTAAATACATCATAATGACAATCAACTAATGTACTTCTAATGAATTCTAATTTATTCTATCTATACATGACCCACCATTTGGTTGACAAAAAGTTTTAAAATATATTATTAGACTTTATATGCATAAGAGAGTTATTGAAAGAAAGGGCATTAGGACTTGTGTTAAAATAAAAATATTTTTATAAATAATAATATGCTCATTTTTTATTTAATGGGTGTAAGTGTAAAGCCGCCATTTTTATAAAAATTAAATACAAAGCCGACAATAGTTACCCATTTTTTTAGGAATATTTATTCTAGAGACTTAGTAGATATTAAAATGGAAAAGTAAAGTTCTATTAACAAATACTAAAATCACATAGGCATATTTATAAATTTTATAAACCTTAGAAGGGTATTTACAAAAAGCTCTTTAAATTTCTTGTGAAAATATTAAACTTTTTTTTTTGATAAAAACCATGACCTTAAACTATGCTATAGTAGAGATTATTAGCAATTGACTTTGATTTTGATGAAATGATTTTATCATAGAATCAAATGTGAAAATTTATTTTAAAAAAATAAACTCCTAATACACATATCGGTTGCCCCACCCAAATAAAATCCTACGTCTGCCAGCCTTGCCAGCGGGGGTGGGGGGTGTTGGGGGGGGTGGGTGAGAGGGTTTTCCACATATTTTTCCACTTCTTTGCTTCATGTTCCATTGCTACTGTGTACCGGAGGGATTGAGAATTTCAGAGCACCATCGGTTGATAAATTGCCAGCAAGTTTTTTGCGGAAGACTGACATAGATGCATGGTCAAAGTGGCCTGCCTAAAACGGCAAATCCTAACAAAGGAGATAAGCTGGAAGTTGTCAAGTTGGACCGTCCCAGTTGTTGTACATACTCCATTTGATCGGTGGAACCATTGTCCCACAAATACAATGTCATCAGAAGACGGTTGGAGACTGTGACTAGATTTAAAGTGAAGGAAAACTACTAATAAATAGTCTTTTACCAAAAACTAGTCTTTACCATCATTTTCTACCAATTTCACAAAGAAACAAGAAGAAGAAGTTATTATTCTAGACTGGGCCGGCACAGGGGGCCCACCATAAAGCATGGTGGACTTCGGGTAAGGCATACGAAATCACGTTTTTTTTTCTGGACTTGGGTTAAGACCACGTTTTCTTTTCTGGACTTGGGGTAAGGCATACGACATCACGTTTTTTTTTTTTTGTTTCTTTCCAGTTAATTCCATGCCTAAGATGACACAGACACCTAATCACATCTCTACTCCCTAGGTTAGTACTGTCCAGATCCCCCTTCACAACTATTACAACAAGAGTGTAATACATTTTCAGAACTCCATCGTGGGTTCATATAGAGATAACACCTCCTCCACCATTACTTCTTCCACTTCCAATTCAAAACGAGTGGATGCTGCCATTTAATAGAGCACTATGATGTTAATCACATTTTCATCATGATGCACAATCAAATGGTGGGATTTACTGCTTTTGAGCTAAAACTTATATCCACCTTATATCCTTTTACCTATTCCTCTGTGCCCCCTAGGATTGTAATTAGGTCGGTTTTAGTTCGGGTCCATGGTAGACTCAGAACAGAAACCGTTAAAAAGGGGATGGACCTGCAATTAGCTCGGATTCAGTATCTTGGAGTCAGTCAAAACTGCACTATTAAAGAGAGAATGGAATTGGAACCGGAACCATGTATGGGGCAGATTAGGGTCCGAGTTTTTGTAGAGAATGCTTAGGAGAAAATTTTACTTTTAAAAAAAATTTTCAAAAACTGAAGTAATATGTCAGATCTTAGGTCCATGGGTCACAATTAAGGTGGAATCAAATTTGGAACCATTTAGAACAAAGGTCCAAAAATAGAATCCAAATCTGAACTTATTTACTTATTGAAACTTAAATAAGGACTCAAACTTAGTTATTAATGTGTCAGAACCTTAGAGGAATGGAAGAATCGGGAACCTATTTACAACCCTAATGGCACCACCATATTTCTCCTTTCTTTGGAACTCATTCTATTGAATTCAATTGTACGCAAATAAATTCACGCTTTCAAAATTTTAAATGGCATGCAGCGCACGTCTAAGCAGGGGGGACCCATATGTAGGCCTAAGGAGCCATGGTCCCCTCAAGATTTCATAAAGCGCCCTAAAGTTTTTAATATTTTTTAACTTTTTTTACATATGCCCCCCCCCCCCCCCCCCCCCCCCCAAACACCAAAACCCAAAATAAATAGATAAATAAAATTAAAAACTCCCTACATATTTTGAAAACTATATTTATTTTTTGAAAAAATTAGTCAAAAGTCCCTCCCATGACACAAATCAAAAGCGCAGTCCACAGACATTCCCAATAAGGCAAGTAGTCCTACCGCCTAGACTTATTACAGGCGGACGTCCCTAATTGGCCAAGTCAACTTTTTTATGACTAATTTGCCCTTTAGCAACTACTTTTGTATTTTAAATTCTATAACTTTTGTTCACAATATTAGTTTTTTTTAAATAATATATTTGAAACTTACTCATCGAGACCTTTCAAACAACACCTATGTTGTATATGACATCCTAAAGAAAAAATATATTGTCAAAATTAATCTAAATTTTACCTCAAAGCAAAAACTAAACAAATTTTTGTAAAAAGTTTGAAATTGGTAGACCAGTCTAATCATTTTATTTTTTAGAGAAATTTGGGGAATGTAAAGTTTGATATATAGTCTTTCATATCGCAGAATTTCAGGTTAAAACAAATTTCAGAGAATGCATTAACCAGAGGCTTAAATATGGGCCGTCAGTCAAACTGTGCAAAGAAATTCATAAATTCTATTGAAACTCATATAATAAAACTAAATGATTTTTAGCAAAAAGTTTGAAGTAGGTAGACCAATCTAATTATCTTATTTTTCAGTCAAATCTGAGGAATTTAAGCTTTAACAAATAGTCTTTCATATCTCAGAATTTTAAGTTAAAACAATTTTGAAAAGTGCGTTAACCAGAGGCTTGAACATACTAAATTTTACCTCAAAGCAAAACTAAGCAGTTTTTGACAAAAAGTTTGAAATGGGTAGACTAGTCTAATTATCTTAATTTTCAGTGAAATCTAGGAAATTTAAAGTCGAGCAAATAATTTTTGATCACATCTCATAATTTCAGCCCAAATTAATTTCAAAAAGTAGGTGAACCAGAGGCTTAAACAAGGACCGTCACAAAAATTTTACACAGAAATTCATATAAATTCTGTCTAACTCATTAAATTATTGTCAAACTCAAATAAATTATAATCAAACTCATATAAATTTAGTTCAAACTAAGATAAATTATGATCAAGCTCATATAAATCTAGTTAAACTCAAATAAATTCAGTTCAAACTCAAATAATTTTTAATCAAACTCGTGAAGAAAAAGCTCAATCCAACTCTAACAAATTCTTATATATGTGGGATTCGATTGACTGCTGCAAATTGAAGAAACCTAAAACAAACCTTGCCGCTGCAAATAGAGAACCCACAATCGTCAAAACCCACTCTCCCCTTCCTCTATCTCCGGCCTACTGCATTTTTTTACTTCAGGTGGATTCTACCGATAGCCTTGATCTCCTCTGTGTTCTGCAAGTCGCATAATTCCCTCTATGTGGCCCACCTTAGATTTGTCTCTCCTTCAATTTTTGCAAGAAATCGAACCTAGAACACAAGCTCTTCCATCTTTTTTATTTTAATCTTCTCTCCACATGTAAAGGACATGAGACTCACCAAGTAATGTCTCAATAATGCTAGGTGGCAACTATTACAATCAATCTAGCTTTTGTTACATGTCTAAGATGCAATTGTGTTCTCACCATGACTAGCATTTTTAATTATTTGCTTAGAAAAGAGTTACCAGTTGTTGACCATCTGCTGAGGTGGTAATTGTTTACTCCCTTCTAAATCATTTCTTTACGACAAAAGGGGGAAAAATAGAAACAAAGGGGAAAACAGAGCATCGGCGGTGGTGGCTACCCTATGGGAAGGAGGGGCTACTAGAGTTGGAGAGGGAGGTGGCCGAATCCTGATGGTGGGTGGTTGGTGGCTGGGAGGGGGGTTGAAAATCAAGAAAGATAAAGAGAAACGAAGAAAGGGTATTTTTGTCTGAGAGAGAGGGTGTTTTCGCCTTTTTAAGTGCTGACATTTAAATGAGGGACCCCACCTATAGGAGAAAAGAACGTGGACCTATAGTATTAAAATGAAATATTAAGGTATCAAGTGCTAAATCCACCTTATCTTTGATATGTGGCTCTCTTAAAACTTTTTTATAGATAGTGCGCCCCCCCCCCCCCCTCCCCCGAAAAAATTCTCGGGTCTACCTCTGCAGCTAAAGTTAGTTTCTTAAGCAAAGGTGCTTAGGTGTCTCCGGTTGGAGAATTAATTATAAGAAGACATTTGGAATGGATAGTTTGGGAGTCCCAATCCTTCTTAACTCTAAGATGGGGCCCACATAGGGATCATTCAACCGTTTACGGTGAATGCCATATGTTCCAAACTTCTTATGTTAAATTTCAGCTAAAAAAAGGAATGAGTCTCACCATTCACTTGGCTTTGCTGGGTATAAATCACTTTTGCATCATGATGCTCAACTGTATGGTGGGGACCAATTTTATTTAGATGAAACTTGGGTACAAGACCTTAAAGGAAATGACATTCATCTTAAACTTCCAAATGATTCATAGGTGGGCCCTACAATTAGTTCCATAAAATGTTTCCCGCTCAGTGTGATGGCTGCGGCAGAAGATCGTGGGCCCCTCTTCCAATTCCTTGAATCACAAGAAACATCAGGACACACATCTTATCAATTAAACATAGCATTTATTATCTCTAATGTCCTGATACATTGTACAATACCCCCGAGAGATTTCTACTGAGGCTATGTTCATGGTATTTCCATAAACAATTTATATATTCGTAGGACTCCTTTCCTCATGTTTTTTTATTGCAGTCTTGAGGGCGTTTGTATGACCCCATCGCATTGAGATTGAGTTAAAATATTCCTCACGTGACCAAGCTTTTCCCACCTTCGGACAGCCAGTCGTAATGTGGGGAGGCCAACGGTCCCTCCAAGGAAAATCCCCGGCGGATCCATACTCAACTCTATGGAAATGCACATGGGGATTTTTGTTGAGTGGGGCCCACCTAAATGGATGTATTTTCTAATAAAAACGCATTTATGCTTCTTCTACTAATGCCTCAAAATTTTAGTTGAAATGACTAACTGAAGAAATTTAATAGAGATTTACTGTAAAAATCATAATAGTCTCACTTAGGCGTGCAAATTATTAAGTGGCCTAGCATAATCATCTGCCAAGTAAAATTTGATAGATCACATATCAGAAAATTCAGATCTAACCCAACCCCATTGCATTCATATGTTTAACCCTGCATTTGAACCCAGCACACATCCTCCACAGTCATCAGATCAGTGGTCGTCTCCTTCTGAGAACCTTTGCACGTACGTAAATGATGACTATCAAAATGACGATGGGGCCATTATTATTTTCTCATTTGAAGGGCCTATAGTGAGTGCATTTATTTTTAACGGTTTAGATTTTAACAAATGTGCCATATTTATAAATAAAAGATGAAAAGAATTATATGATATTTCCCCTCTAAAATATCCAGAGCATATGAATGAATCCTTACTGTGTAAGTACCATTTAACTGCAGGAAGGTTTAGATTGTCCATGATCCAATAATTAGCTAATTAAGTGGCAATATCATCCCATTGAAGAAGGACCCTACCTTTATTAGCTGTTGGGTTCCTTTCCAAAGACTCAAAAGCCGGACAAACACATAAAGTGCTCTTTCATAGGGGCGACCATTGAATTATTCCTTTCTGCCATTAATCAGCTATAATGTGGGGACCGGAGACAGCAGGGAGAAAGAGCTAAAGACTAAAGTGCAATTGAGTCCTAGAGAATAGTTCGAACAATGACACCACCATTAAAAGTAGTGTTATATATTCATAGAAAGATCAAAGATCAGCTTCCTCGAAAAAGTGATAGTCATCCGATCATTGAAAATACTAGCATACTGATGAGGGAACAGACGTGAATACTGAAGTTCTTACTCTGAAATACTATGATTCCTACTTTGTATACCATGCTTAGCTAAACAAAATGCTAACGTTTCAGAGACATAAATAAAGAGTTTAGAGATAAACGTAGAGGTAAACGAAGGAGCTAAGTTCACTGCTTAATAGATTTAAAATAAACAAACATAATCTCAAACATATTCCCCTTCTCCATTAGATTCTTACAAATTATATAGCATTCTTTCCCCATGAATATGTGAAATGACAAATTACCAGGCTTACTTCAATGAGTTTCAGTACACCTACGTACACATAATGTTGCAATTTACTAGCAACCAACAATACATCCAAAACATATAAGTCCCAAGATAGCCAACAAACTGCCCATCTCATTATCACAACTCCAAAATGACACAAAGAGACCAACATGGCAGTGATACCATATGGCAGTGATATAATGCCAGCTAGGCTACTGCATCATATACATTGTAAAAAACACAAGTCATTGTTATTGGATTGAAATTCAACAACATATTTTGTTTAATGTAATTAAACTTTCTAGGAATTGTGAGACTTGTATTTCTAAAAGTGGTCCAATAACACTGATCAAATAATTTTTCTTTTAATAGAAACTAAATTAACATTCTCACCCGTCGTATAATTCAAATACTAGGAAAATTTAGGTACCAACGGACCTGAAAATTGATCCCCTAGCAGTATATGTCGACAGGAAGATGCCTCACAATTGGGCTACCGGTGGATATTGGTTTTAGCGCCAATGTCATCCATTGATGAAGGACCCATCTTTGCAGACTGTGGGTTCCCTTCGACAAACGGAAAATCCACAGAGACACAGAATGTGTTCTTCTATACGGCTGACCATTGCATTATTCCTCTCTGCCATCAATCATCTACACAAAGTGGCCAATAGCCGAGACAACAACCATGAGATGTAGGGACCGGTGACAGAAAGGAGAAATAGCCAAATACAAATGAGTCCTAAATAATAGGTCGAATAAAGACACAGCCGTTGAAACGACTGCTATTCTCTATTTACAGAAAGACCAGCTTCCTTGAAATATTGCCAGCGATCTGATCATGCATCAAAATCATAGGTTACCACAATTAGATAGCTGGTGGAAAACAGTATGTCATAGTTATTGATTGAAAGTCCCCAACTTTAGGGCATGTTTCTTTTCATGAATTTCTTACACAAATTCAAGTTGGAATTCCTAAATTTCAGTCAGAAATTCGTTTTGTTTATTGGAATTATTAGAATTTGAGGTATTTTGGAATTTCAAAATGCTAGCTGCTACTCTAGCATCTACGAATACTTTAGGGAGTATTTTATTTTTTTCTAAGAGACATTGTTGCCACTCCGATTCTCTCTATGACGACCCAAGTAATTTACTGGCCCAGATTTATATTTTATTCATAAAATCCACGTGTGGATCCATCCAACTTCATCGGCGATGTGGGACCGAAGCATTTCACACCGTATTCATTGCAGTTTTTCCTATCTTGACTCACAGGCTCACCGACCTTGGCTCTGTTATGATCTTACTTCAAGAGCTTTCTCAATGAGACTGAGGATCTCACATTTTTAGCTGGTGTTAGTATTTGATACCATTTGTAACAACCCGAGTAGCCCACTGGCCCAATAACTTAGTGAGTCTGTCACTTGATCTAAAATGCTTTAGCCTAAATCACTAATAGTAACTTACAGAATTCATTATATACCAAACTCGTATTTTATTTATAAGTGATGTCGGATGAGGTGTTACAATAAACAGTTGAAACCCATCTTCTCTTCTACGCAACTACACTAAAATCAAATCTGATCATCTTCTGCCTCTACTCTCCTTTCATAGATTTGATTTATTTTTTTCCCCATCTTAATGTATTTTTTTTAGAGTGTTTTGATGGAAAGGAAAAACAAAAAGGGTTTTTGAGGGTTTGCTATTAAATGGAAACTACCTCATACAAGAGCAAGATTCACCATAAGTCACAGTTTATAGAATTTGAGAGAGAAGAGATTGAAATTCTCAAGCTGGAATTCTAATATGAAAGAAATAGGGAATTCAAAATTTTCAGGATTTAACAGCCTTTTAGAATTCTAACATCTCAAGTTCTGCAAATTCCAACAGATATGAAATCCAGGAATTCTTATAAAGAAAGAGGCCAAGATATTAAAAAATAAAGAAGTGGTTAAGAGTTAAAGCCTGCTTGTAACATTTTTGAAGTGGTTAAGATTGAAGAAGCAAAAGCAAATATTAAAAATTGAAATGAATCATGGGAGAAAGAAAATAAATTCTCAACCATGCATCACCCAGATAGATCAAATCTGAAAACAGTTAAGGTCCCATTTATATTTCCATGTTTTAATCTTCATATAACATCTCGCTTTCTTAATAATTTTTAGCTAGAGCTCATTTGACGTTAAGTTTTATATATATTTAACTTCATGCAAACATACAGTATATCAATGAGATAGCTCAGCACCTCAGTTACATGTACATGAAAAATATTATCCTACCAGCTAGCTGCTTGTGCAGTCCGGCTCTTCTGGAGCCACCCACTTTATTCAATGTAGCCCCTATAATACAAACTTTTGATTGAATTTACCAAAAAAAAAAAAAAAGAATGATTAAGATGCTATTAACCTTTAAGTTTGTTAAATTAAAGACAAGGGATAATCTAATAGAGCTAATTTTTTTGTGCTGCCCCATTTCCAAAGGAGACTTTTTCCTCTACCTCCTTTCCATTGATAGAGCATGCTTCTAATTGGCAGCAAAAGCTAAACTGTATAAGCAATATCCAATCTTTTTTTTAAAGCTTTTTTTTTAAAGAGAAAAGGTAAATATCCAACCCTCTGATATGCTATATGCTAACAAAATTATCATGGCACTAGCATTCTCAAATATACATCGAAAATGCTGGCATAATCACAGTGAGAGTCAAATACATGATGCAACCCACACATGAAGGTAGTGCACATGAAGGTAGGGCCCACTATAAATGAGTAACAGGCAAATATTTCAAAGTACCATTTCAGCCACCCACATTCAATTAGTAGCCACAAGTTTGAGTTTGACCCAAGATGGAGGGGGACTTTGCTAGAACATGCAAAATCATCAAGTCTAGTGGTGTATAGGCATTAGAAGGTGACTGTACTGCAGCCATGACCCTTCCAGAGCTTGATATCTATAACGGCCTCCTTGGTATCTGCTAAAATATCAAGAATGAAAGCCCAGAGGATGACTCGCATGGCCCTTTCTCTACGCTGATAGATGGGTTCCAGGGTTAGGTGAGACGTAAACATCAGCTGACCATCTCTTGCCCTAGAGAGAGAGAGAGAGAGAGAGAGAGAGAGAGAGATAATGATAAGATAAGTCATAAATGTATGCCCTCCAAGTGGGTCCACTCTCACCGACTCTCTCTCTCAGCACCGGCGAGCCTATAAGGTCCGTCCTCGAACCAATACAAGCGCCCATCTCTCCCCGGCTCAACATCAAAGAACAAACGTCACATTGTATCTGTTAATGTTTTAACACAACGATTTTTTTCTACAATATTGGTGAGATGAGAATTCTCTAGATTTATTTACATATGACAAGGCCTAGGCAATCAGAAAGGCGATTAGAATATTAGATAGGACCCGTCTTGCAAAAAACAAAAACCACGTCACAGGTATGCAATGTTTGCATGTTGGCCCCTTGTTTTTCTAATCTTGGTTTGATTTGTTTCATTGGATTTAAGCTGTAAATGGGTCGGGTTCAAGTCAAGTCGAGCCAAAAGCAGACCTCAACTGGGTCTAGCTAACGATTCATGCCTGGACCAGGATTGGGCTCAAAGGTTATAATAACATTCAACAGTAAACCTCATTAGCTTTTTTTTTTAATCCAGTTTAATGGTGCCGAGACCCAAGCCATTGAGTTAGGAAAGTAAACTTTAGCTGAAGTACTAGCTGCCAAGAGAGAAAAGGTGGTATGCCCAAAGTTTGAACCTGGGAAGTAAGGTAAGAACTCACCCATGTTACCATAAGGTAAGAGACACTTCTTATACCTCATTATTTGTTTAAGGAATATTTTTAAATAAGGCCATAAGCTTTCATCTTATTTTAAAAGAGGACACAAGTTTCAAAGCTTTTCAAATTAGTCTTTAAAATTTTCAAAAAATTTTTAATTAAGGATATTCATCGATTTAATGCTATTTTCTAGCATCTTTTTTAAAATACTCAAGTCACCTTTCAATGAAATAAAACATTTGCTTAATTCCTATGTATTCTCCTCACTTTCATCTTTGACATCATCACGATGAGTAGGGACAACTAGCATCCCTGGTGATCGGCTATATATAGTGGTTATTGAAATCATGTCATGGATTTAAATGAAAGGTAATTTTGGTTTTTTAAGAAAGTTGAGGAAAGAAGTCACCAGGAAGTACTTTTAAAATGTCATATGTCCTTAATTAAAAATTTACTAAAAAACTTAGGGCCTAATTTGTAAAGTTTTGAAACTTGAGTCCTTTTTTGAAATAAGGCTAAAACTTAAGGCCTTTGAAAATTTTTTTCACGATTTACGGGAAAAAGCCTCTTAGATTTGCATTAAATACAATTAGGCTTAATTTATCAATATCCACCAATTGTGTCAATTGGGCTCGAATTCATACAAAGCAATTTTTTTTTTTTTTTTTGTTTTTTGAATGTGTGACTGAGTGACGCTAGCTGTACATAGAAAAAAAAATGCAAAGAATAAAGGAAAAAGAGAGAAGAAAGAAGAAAGGTAGAAGAAGAGAAGAAGAAAGGAAAAAGAAGAGAGGAGAAAGAAAAGAGAAGAAAGGAAGGAAAAGAAGAAGAAGAAGAAGAGAGGAAGAAAGAAGAAGGGAAGAAAAAGAGAGGACAAGGAAGATAAGAAAGGAAAAAAAAAACCTTAATATTAACCACTTCCCTTCTTCCTCTCCTCTTCTTCTTCCTTTCCTTCCTTTCTTCATCTCCTCCTTTTCTTCCTTTCATTCCTCCTCTCTTCTTCTTCCTTTCCTTCCTCCTCTCTTCTTCTTCCTTTCTTCTTTCTTCTTTCTCCTATATTCTTCATTCTTCCATGTGGTTCTTTTTTTTTTTTTTTTTTTTGCAGGGCATCACTCAGCCCTGCACAAAAAAAAAAAAAAAAAAAAAAAAAAAAAACTCAGCCCTGCAGGAAAAAAAATGCGGAGAAGAAAAGAAGAAGAGAGGAGAAAGGAAGAAAAAGAGAGAGAAGAAGAAAGGTAGAAGAAGAAGAGAGGAGGAAGAAAGCAAGGGATTAAAGTTTTTTTTTTCCTTTCTTCTCTTGCTTCTCCTCTCTTTTCTTCATTTCTTCCTCTCTTCTTCTTCCTTTCTTCCTCGCTTCTTTTTCTTCTTCCTTTCCTTCCTTTTTTCTTTCTTCTTTCTCCTCTCTTCTTCTTCCTTTCTTCTTTCTTCTCTCTTCTTCCTTTTTTCATTGCTTTTTTTTTAATGTACAGCTAGCGTCGCTCAGTCACACATGTAAAAAAAAAAAATCTGTATGAATTCGAGCCTAATTGACCCAATCCATAGATATTGATAAATTGGACATAATCATATTTAATGCAAATCTTAGAGGGTTTTCCCATAAAATCCTCTTTTCTCTTTGTTTAAAAATAATTTCAATTATTAAGATCCTTAAAAAGGCAAACTCATATGCATAAATTTTGATTTCACCTCAATACTTTTCAAGAGTAACAATCAGTTTATATATATTTATTGTGCTGGGTTTTATAAGGTTTCAAAATTAAGTTTTATACTTGAGTGGTTTGTGGTTTTCAAAAGTCCCACAATGGAAAAGAACACATCCTTTGAAGCACTATATATGTATTTCTTCTCCTTTGCACCTCAAGCTATTTTGGGCTCTTTTGCTACAAACTTTATGCGCGCGCACGAGCCGGGCTTGGCCCGAGGATCTCGATAGGGAAATCGTTTAACCGGGTGCGCCTGCGTGATTATCGCGCACAGGGGGGGTGCAAATCCCGGCCGATCTTCCGCGGGGGACCCATAATGTGATATAGAAATTGCATGCTTTTGCAAAAAATTATAAAATATTTTTCATTATTTAAAACGCTTTATTAATGAGTTGATTAAAGCCCATTAAACATAACGTTTTAATTAAATGAGACATTACTTAATTAAAGAATTTTAATAGGACGTTTAACGTTCAAAATTTAAAATTCTTCAACGTTTTTCTTAAGGATTTTTATTATTGAAACGCCTTTTTAATTGGGCTATTAATGGTATTTTTAAATGCCCAACGTTCATTTTTACTATAAAAAGGGTACGTGGGTTTGAACGAAAAGTACATAATTGTCTTTCTCCCTCTCTCATGTCCAAGGTATTCTTTCCTTTGAGCATTCTCTGCCGGAGTATGATTTGTCTCAACTTGGTGTGCGACCAGGGGAGATCGTAATGTGGAGGCCGTTGTATTCTGGGGACGATTCATGCTGAGAACCTCATCGCACCTAGGTATATCCCGAAGGGCGGAACTCATCCTAAAGAAAGCGTCCGCTGACGTGCCTTGGCCAACAACTATTGTTCTTATTTTCGCAGAATTGAGCCACCACAACAGCCCTCCACAGCACTGCAAATAACTGAAACAATAGTACCGAATTATCTGCAGTGCTGTGGAGGGCTGTTATGGTGGCTCAAATCTGCGAAAATAGGAACAACAGTTGTTAGCTGAGGCACGTCAGCGGATGCTCTCTTTAGGACGAGTTCCGCCTCTCGGGATAAACCCAGGTGCGATAAGGTTCTCAGCAGGAATCGCCCCCAGGATACAACGGCCTCCACACTACGATCTCCCTTGGTCGCACACCAAGTTGAGACGAACCAGACTCCGGCAGAGAATGCTCAAAGGAAAGAATACCTTGGACACGAGAGAAGGAGAAAGACAATTCTGTACTTTTCGTTCGAACCCACGTACCCTTTTATAGTAAAAATGAACGTTAGGTATTTAAAAATACCATTAATAGCCCAATTAAAAAGGCATTTCAATAATAAAAATCCATTAAGAAAAACATTGAAGAATTTTAAATTTTGAACGTTAAACGTCCTATTAAAATTCTTTAATTAAGTAATGTCTCATTTAATGAAAACGTTATGTTTAATGGGCTTTAATCAACTCATTAATAAAGCATTTTAAATAATGAAAAATATTTTATAATTTTTTGCAAAAGCATGCAATTTCTATATCACATTATGGGTCCCCCGCAGAAGATCGGCCGGGATTTGCACCCCCCCTGTGCGCGATAATCACGCAGGCGCAACCGGTTAAACGATTTCCCTATCGAGATCCTCGGGCCAAGCCCAGCTCGTGTGCGCGCATAAGGTTTGTAGCAAAAGAGCCCAAAATAGCTTGAAGTGCAAAGGAGAAGAAATGCATATATAGTACTTCAAAGGATGTGTTCTTTTCCATTGTGGGACTTTTGAAAACGACAAACCACTCAAGTATAAAACTTAATTTTAAAACCTCATAAAACCCAACATATTGCAACAGGAGGGCTTCTTGCGTGGAGTTGCCATTCTAATCTACTTGGAATCACTGTGATACCTTTCCCAAATGCTTTATGAAAAAAAAATGACCTCTTTGGAGTGAAAATGATTGTTGAGCAATATATCAAACCAAATTTAAATCTTTAAAAAAACCCATCCCTTAATCTAATGATTTCCAGACCTCAAACCTCATATAAATAATTCACATGTAAATATGTACGTGAGGAAAAAGTAATGGATTTTAAAGGTAATAGTAATAGCAAAACATGCCCCGGTTTTTTGTCACTTCTAGTTGACTTTTGTCTTAATGTATGACCACTCCCTCCAATCACTGAGTCATGCCAAGAGAAAGCTGATAAGATCCGATCCCATAAAACAGATCAATGACTTGAATGGAATAAATTCACACCAATGACAGCATATGAAAATATTGCACACAATCTTCCAGCGTCTATGTCGCAATCATCCAGTGGAAAGTAGCAGGGAAGCATTCTGCTCTGCCATGACATGATACTGTTAGATCCCCCATGTCTAAGTTGATATTTATTTTATATTTTTGTGGTCAATAGGCAACAGGAGTATGGCGCTTAGGGGGTCTGAATGTTTAGCGGTTGCAGCCAGACAATAGCTCACACCAGACCTAAGCAGAAGAATATTGTGCAGAAGGGTCTGAATGCTTGGGTCATCAGTACTGCAATGCAAGACAAACGAAGCTATCACTCTCTCAAAAATGTCAACTCCTAAAAATAGATTTGATATTTTAATTCAACTCGAACTCAGTCGAGTTGACCCAGTTAAACTTGATTCTAATTATGGACTTCGAGGACCATGACAGCAATTGAGATATTGAATTGTTTGATCAGAGGCATTAGAATGTGCAAAAATTCTCACCAAAGAGCAGACGGCATTCTTTATAGTTACATATGGTCCAGCTCCATAGAGCTTACTTGGGTGGGAAGATTTTCATCTATGAGCTCACTTAGATGCCTTCATATCATTGTACGGTAAGATGGATGAAAAGGTCTTTTCATGGTTAATGGTCATGCAAAAAAGTCGTTTCCATTAGATTATCTTATCCCTCAATTTAATAGTTTTAAAGTTGAACAGTCTTTTAACTATAGACTTTCTATTTTCTGAGATTTTTGAATCAAATAGTGCGCTTCAATGAGCAAGAAATTGGATGCGATGCTTGTTATGGGGTGATAAAAGTTTGAAAGGATCTGCATTGATGAAAGGTGAGGTCATAGAAATTTTTTAAAAAACCCCTTATCATTTGGAAACTTTATAAGTATTTTAAATGTGACCCCTCAAGTTTCCAGAAAACCTCCTAAGTATTTTGAAACCTCCATCCATATTTAACATATGGCTCCCTGAGAATTTTTTTACATGGTAGCCTCCCAAGGAAGATTTCATTGATCCACCCTTGCCCTTCACACTCAAACCATAATGGGTTGGAATCATTTGAAAAAGCTCATTTTTTCTTAACCCTCATTCATGAATCACACCCTTACTTCAACAGGGCATGCATCTATGTGGGTCTCATAAGCTAGGCCACATATGAAAAGTATCAATCTACGCATAAGTGATACCTCTCATAGAAAAGAGCACGCGTTGTCTTGTTTTTATTTAAGCAAGAATTTATATTAATCTTAGGACCCATGCCGGCCGCTGCTATGCATATAAAAGATAGAAAGTAGCAAATGAACTCGTGCAACACACGTCTGACAGATCAATAAAATTTAAAGACTTTCGAAATTGTTAAAATGATCTCTCAAAATGGAACTTGGCTTTACTTCAATGAACAATTTATAAAATAACAAGCTTGTGCTAATTAATTAGAGCTTTAAAATGCTGAAGTCGTACCTATTAAGTGCAAAAATATTCTTTTCTTGTACTGTTATTGTCCATAGTGGCTACTTGATTAAGATGACAGCTATAGAAATGGAATATGAAGCTGTTATGCAAAACACAAAATCAGTAATTTTCAGACCCATGTGCAGAGATTGACGAAGCCAAATGCTATCCAGACTTGTGGGGGCCTTATGGTTTATGCTAGTTCATACCTTGCATGGAGACTACTGATATTTATTTCCGCGTTCTTAATTACCAAAGATGTTACATGTAATATATATATATATATATATATATATATCATGAGAGAATGATAGTAAGTCATGCTTTATACCAGCTGGATTTTTGCTAATTTCAATTATTAATCATCCATGTTCCAATGTGGTTTAAGACAGTGTTGACTGGTGAGTTTTATAGGTGTTTTAGTCATTTTTCTCTTTTTGTAATGTTCAAATCTGTGTAGTATTGTTACATGGATTTGATTGCTGAATATGTTTAGATCAGCTTTGCTATAGAGGCCATAGGTTTTTTTATTTTACCGACAAAGAATGGAAGAGATTTCAACGTTTCTAACCGAGCATAAGAAATTGGACTAGTTGATGAGTCAAGATTTTAAATCATTGAGATGATGGGTTTGAAAGCCGGAGAAATATTTGGTTGAATTAGATAGCTAATACGATCCAAGCCCATTCACTGATATTATTGTATGGGATGAAACTCCATTTATCCCATAGATGAATTCAATCCGATGTTTGGTTTGTGTCTAGATAAATGGGGTACACGGGATCTCCTATCTAGCCCAAATTATCTCACTTACTAGGTGGGATTATTTTAGCCTAACTACTAGGTATTAAGTCATTATAGCTTTGGGATTATTATTTTTGTTAGGAAGTTTCGTCCATAAATTGCCAAGGGGTAGATTATAAGGTTTTGAGTGTTGGCATATTCATTGGGTTAGACAAAACTTAGGCATATTCATTGGGTTAGACAAAACTTAGGATGAAAATTAAGTTGTATTTTTTTTTTATCTTTTAGATTGGACTGTTGTATGCTTCACCGGATCATTTAAATGAATATGTTTGGATTAAAACGGTTATAGCTCTAAAATTGTATGTATAAGTATTTTTGTGTTGGCAAATTCATGGGTTGGACAAAACTTGAGTTCATTAGTGTTGTATTTTACATATCTTTGAGTATGGACAATAGTTTGAGTCGCCGGATGTACTGAAGTGAAGAAATAGAAGAAAAAGCGACAAATTGAAGTGGTTTTCTATGGACAACATAGATTAAAAAGGTTATATCTCACAAACCAAGCGTCGGATATGGGCATGTGACCTACTGTTGGAAAGCTCTTTTCGAGAGGATTCCGTAGAGCCCAAGATCGCCTCAATCAGATCTGAAACGAGAAAGTTATGGCCTCCGGAAGTTTGCAGGAAAATGCTGAAATTTTCACCCGGACAGAACCTTAATCCGACCAGTCGGGCAATTTATCCGACCAATTGGGCAAGTACAGAAAGTACGCCGACTTGCGAATTTTTAGTCCGAATTAAAGGGAAACTTACCTGTTTGATGCTAACTCCTTTCCTGATCGTATTATACTTGTGAGGCACGAATTTGGAGATATAAAAGAGGGTTCTCTCTCAACCCTAAGAAGAGGCACACAGATCTCAATATTCTAAGAAGAAGATTGTTATTGGAGATCACCTTCTCTAGAGTTCTTCCATTGGAGAGTTGAAGGGTTAAAGTTCTGCTCTAGAGATTATTATCTTCTACTTCTCTGAGTGTAGAAAATTGCTTTGGGGAGTCAAGTACAACATCTAGAAGGCGTCTAGGTGTCTTGGATCTGTCACAGAGAACGGCAGGGGGTTATTGCAGCAGGGAGCTGTGCAAGGGAATCACAAGGTCCTTAGGTTGAGAAGCAACTGGATAAGGGTTGTGAGTATTCTCTTGTAACTGTAGTATGATTCATAATACTTAATTCTTGATCGTGGTTTTTTCCCAGGTTGGGTTTTCCACGTAAAATCTATATCTTCTTGTGGTGTGTGCTTGTGGTTTGATTTATTTTCGCTGCGTGGTTGATTGTTTGGACACATATTGTGATTGATTGAATCAATCCATTCTAGAGGATCTCTCCCCCCAAAAACCTTCAAGTGGTATCAGAGAGGGTTGCACTAATATTTGTGGTGTTTGATCCTAAGAGATATCTAGAATGGTACTCAATCAAGAATGTAGGATCTCTCCCCCCAAAAACCTTCAGTATGTTGGATCATGGAAAACTACCTACCATTAAAAAACTTGTTTCGAGTAAATGTCCGTAGAGCCCAATATAGCATAAATTGGAACTAAAACGATAAAGTTATGGCCTTTTAGAAGTTTGCAAAATTGTAATGTCTATATTAACGAAAATGTTATCCATTCTAATGCACAAACATAGGTTTGAAGGCATAAGACAGAATGTGTTTTTCAGTGTATTTTTTCTATAGAATTATTTATTTGAGAGGGGAGACGTTCGAACGTCCTTTTGTGTGTTCGAACACATTTGTCAACTACGAATTTGAGTATTTTAAACAAAATTTTTCAAAGGAAACAAAAGGCACGAACCGTAAAGGAGACCTATGATCCAAAGGTTTGCAAAGGAGGTTCTATCAATCTGAAATCATCTCTCTCCCTATTCCATTCACAGAAAATCAATAGAAGAGATTCTTCAACATCCCTAGAGCATCCTAAAAGAGATATGTGCTGAAGTTGCTACTCTAGTTCGCAGGTCTATTATTTCCTAGTAGATTCATCTTGAAAAAGCATTGAAGGCGGTGTGGATCAAGTGCGATTAAGGCGTACGACGAGTTGCTGGTAAGATCGTTGAAGTCCATAAGTTGAGTTACAAACTGGGGATGATTTTGTGAGATCTTTGTAACATTTATTCTATATAGTCTTTGATTTTATCTCGATTTCGAAGAAAGTACTCGTGGTTTTTCCCAAGTAGAGTTTTTCATGTAAAAAATTGTGCATTTTCTCCTTATAGTTTGATTTACTAATTGCTTGTTAGAATAGCTGAATTAATTAAATCTATTGAAATCTTAAAAAAATCTAATTAAGGGACCTTAACCCAATCGAGGGTTTAAAATCGGTTTTTCATTATTTATTGCCCTACTTATCCTCCCTTATCCTGTTTCCAAACAACGGATAAGTGAGGGTCTTAATTGAAGAGTCAATGGAAATAAAGAATATTATATATGAAGATGGTTGTAGTTGATAATGTAAGAATGGTTTTTGTGATTAGATTAGTTTGAGAGAATAATATTTCAGCATTAATATACCTAAGTTAGACAAAAAAATCAATATTACAATGCGATTAAGTGACTAATTGTCAATCCATTGGTGAGGTGGCTCTATTCCACAAAAACAATGAGGTAGGTGGGTCTGTGAGTATTTACTGAAGCTAAAAGGAAATTGCCTGATTTATTTCATATATTCTCAATGATTTACTTATTTCAATCTTGCACTATCAAACCAAGCGTAATGCATATCATCATTATGATGACCATATGCACCATGGATAGGGTAGGGACATGCCATAAATATATAGGACATGGGTTTTATGTATAAAAAGTGAAATACTGAAAATGATAAAATCACAATATATTATCAATTTTGAACTATCCGTGCATCATATTATAAGTGCATATATAATTTTTATTAAGATTAAATAAGAAAATATCCAAATTCCAAATATAAGGGAGTAGCACAAGATAGTAGGTGAAAAATAATTTGGTCTTTTAGATTTCACCAACTATTGGATATAAGGCCACGAAATGAATCTTCAATATAGAATCAACATCTAATTTTTAACTTGATTGTATTTAAAAACATAAGGCTAATTCTTGAAACCCTCTTATATCTACATCAATAGGCTCCACAAAATCATGTTGTGGAAGGTCTGAATCATATTTTGATAAAAACAAAAGGGAATGATTATGAGTGTAAGATATACGGCAATGGACACATTTAATTTGATGGTTCAAGGACTTGCCTTTAGTGGAAGTGATGGAAGACAATGCATACCCAGTAGATGGCAATGGGCCCATCAACACAATCGGATTCATTACATTTCATCAGAAAAATCCAACAACTTTGACCATCTGACTTGACCATTGACTGGTCTGTCAATAAATTAAAAAAAACAACTCTCATGCACTTCTCGTGACAGGTATGGATGGTAATTGAAGCATCATTGGGAGCATGGTGGGCCATCTTTGATTGACAAACACTGACTTGGATTTGGGTGCAGTTCCTGCTCTCAAGTGCCCCCACATTACAGCAGGTATCCCGTGATTGATTCTTACATAGGGCGCCAGCCAGTCCAAATCATCCACGATATTGTTAGTGTCTAGCTATTTTGATTGCACTGTGTTTAATGAGGCAGTGCACAGGTTGGCTCAAATTTATTATTTTCTTTACGTTGATTTTGAATGGTCCGTGTCCTTTTCAGGCTTGTCGGTCACGACGTTGCCCTCTTAGGTTGTTTTTTCGTTCCTCTTCTGCTACTATCTTCTTTTTTTTTCGTTTTTTCTTACCAACCAAGGTAGCCAAATCTTTGAAGGAACCAACAGCTGATGTAAAAGTGAAATTCAGCGAAAAGAAGATCACGAACATATATATATATATATATAGATATATATAATGGAAAGGACCATTTGCATATGCAATAAAAGAATTAAAAATAATTCTAAAAATTTGGATAATACTGATACACCAACCATAAGCTATCCTTTTATTTTCCCCTCTTCGTTGTTGTCAAGCTATTTTAGTTTTTGCTTGGTTATTTTAGGTAGGAACATATAAACCCAACCCACAATTTAAAAGGTCAATATGCACTTTACATACATGGGTCTAAAAAGTCAATTTTTCAAGGTTTTGAATTCGATATATCCATCTATCAAAGACCCACTGGGTGAATATCCTGCACATTTTACCCTTCCTTAGATGAGTTTCATTATAAGCAACACACTTACCCAACTCACCTCTTTGGATCTTAATTTTAAATTATTATTCAACTTACATGAGATTTAGCATCTGCATCAGACAGGCTTAGCATATGCTAATTACCCAAAAGTAACTATCAACCAACCTCCTATTGAGAAATAGGCTCCACCCGATAGAAAATATTGAAAAGTATTTTCGTTGACTGTACCAACACTTTAAAGTTTTAGTAGCAATAGTTAACTAAGGAAATTTAATATGGTATCAGAGCCAATTGGTCGTGAGTTCGGATTTCAGAAGGAATGACTGAGTGCAAAAAAAGAAAAATGAGTGTCGCCAAAAGTGCGCCGACCGGATTCCACCTGAGGAGGGAGTATCGAAAATTTAATACCTCCCATTTAATAGATATTAAATCAAGTGAAGTTGAGAAATGAATGCCTATACACCACCCTAGTAAGTAAAATCTCATAGAAGTCAAGTTCTCATTTATATCAAGTTCTTATATCCTCCACCCTCCACTCTCTATCCTCTAACCCTTATTTTTATCAAAGCTCATTTGACCATGAACTTCTAAACTATATATTCATACGAAGAGGCACATGAGGTTTTGGGACGAGACAATAAACCACCTCACCGAAGAGAATGACTGATTCACTAAAAGAGGCCATCTTACAATGTAGTTAATGAAGGTACAGGCCAGAAGCACATCAAGGAGTTCCCAGCTTTCTAGGACATCTCAGTAATTAATCTCAAACAGAAGGGAACCAATAGCAATTGGTAAGAGAGTGTGCCCAATCTATATATGTCGATTACAAGATTTAGAAGCCAGATGAATCTGGAAGAGACATGTTCTAAAAAATGCAAATTTATTAGTTAGGAGGACCAAAAGGGATGGAAATATCCCAGCCTACGCACTCTGCTGGCCATCAGTTCAGGTCTGGTTTTGGGCTTGGGCTCCTTTTTCAGCTCAAACTTGGGCATCCAGAAGGTCGTGAAACCAAGACTCTGCTCATTCTGATCCAAGTACACGTACCCTTTTAGTAATCCGGAACAGGGTAAGGGTGAACCAAGGATATGATTTGAAACCGACCCGTTTTGATCCACATCCTTTACACCCCTTTTGTAAGAAATTATACCGACCAGATTGGAGCAAGCCATCGGAAATATGATGGTTGGCAACCCCTAAATATTAACCCAAGATAAAACAGAAAGACTCATTCAAGTTGGGTTTTGATTGTCAAGTGCACTTGCCCACCTGAAACCCAGCCAAAAATTCTCAAAGCATGTATAATATAGCATTTTGGTCAGTCAGTTCAGATTGGCAGTCAAGTTTCAACCCTATGAATACCACAAGAAATGTGGGTCCAGCAGGCATGCTTTTCGGAATGAGAGCCAGGTAGGGTAACATGGACCATCCTGTATGAATCTTTAATCTGGTCAATTATTTGGGTGGTTGACTGGGTCATACGCTGGCCCAATCCGTCAATTGTCAGTAAAGCTGGGCCAGGCATTGGCTTGAGCCAATATTTTTCCTCTAACTGCAATCTGGTCTGCTTCTGGTATAATTATCTAGATATTAAGGTATTCAAGTGTTGCACTATTCAAATCAAGTTTCCAGCTGTATATTAAAACTAGGGTGCAACTTGAGGTAAGTCTCTAACCCACATGTCCCCACCTGCATAAAAGACCAATAAACGGTTGCTTATATGGGCCTGGGCCTGCTTCTCATGCCAAGCCCAATTCAGATTTAGCAGGCTCAGGAGTCAAGATTCTAAATTGGGCCCAGGCAACCGAATTACTTAAATATTATGCTCACATATTTAAGTGGATGATATAAATATAAACATTTGTATCGGTCCCAAATCAACCCTCTTTCGATCAATGCATCTTTTTTTGTTCCTCTTTATTTTGTATAGTGGGCCCCACCTTTGATTAATCCAAACCATTGATAGTCATCTACTCTTGCGAACGACTTTCACCCAAATTTGAAGATATTTCGGTCATTTACCATCACTGTATTTAATCATTAAAAAAGGAGCTTAGAAAAGCATTTAACTTTGAGGCTTCCAACTCGAGTCATGTGATATTAAATTTCATTTAATAAAATTGATAAGAGTCGTTTACCATTTTTTTTTTTTTTTACCACAACCAAAAAGGCTGGCACCCAAAAGAGCCCACACAAGTGACAAGATGAAGTCTACGAAGTAAAAAGAATAGCCAATATGTATGGAAAGAGTAGCATAAGTGTCGCTGGGTGCATGTGGGGTTGGGTTAGCAACCCCTTATTGGCATACCTTTTACCCTTTTATTGTCTCCCACACACATCTAACCTGCCTCCACAAGTTGGACGCGTCCTTACTGGGGCCACACCCTGCGGCAACACTTTTCTATGTGGTGCAACAGCCAGCAGTGCACAACTGTTTATATGTATGTCACAAGAAGACCTTTCAAACCCTCTTAAGCCTAGACACACTCACATACTGACATGGTTCTCATTCTTCAATTTGGGTTGGAACTTTGCGGAAGCATATAAGAGGTACTTACAAAATTGTTAAAAGGTAATTATTTTCAAGATCGATAAACTCGTAATTCGGACTAGACTCATCCAACATGAAAAAAATTGACTCGAATAGAGTTAATGTAGAGACTCAAGAGGGTAATATTTCTTTTTTCCTAAATAATTTCAAGAATATTAAAAAATGTATTCATTCATTTACTTATAAAATATAAATATACATTTATTTAAATGCAACCATGATAATCAATTCAAATTTATAAATTTATATATGCAAGAAAAACACTATAATTAAGAAAATAGAAGAAAAAATATTGCATATTACAAAATGTGTTAGTCTAAATATCAAATATAAAAAAATCAAATATAAGTTTCAAATTACATTCCATTCATCATGTTGAAATGCTGACTTCAAACATCATGTAAATTTACTTATAAATAAAGTTCAATTATTTAGACTTAGATCTACATATTAAATAGCTCAAAATGCAAACAACTTATTGAAATGAGATGACTCAATCAGTCTCCCTATTTTTGACTGAATCCTCATCAAAACAGGATAACTTAGGTGAGTTAAAAATCAATTTGGAGAGTTTTCCAACCATGATTATTTTAGCTCCTAATTGTAGGACCCCTACCAAGGTTTTAGAGTCAGCTAAGGAGTTTTCCAACCATATTTTATTAACTCTGAGAGTTTTCCAATTATGATTATCTCAGCTCCTCATTGTAGGACCCCTATCATCTATCCATCTCTTTTGCACTTACTAACCTCCATGAATTGGGGCTCGTCCAAATTTGATATTCATCAAATCCAGACCCCTTATCAGCGATATTCTGCTAAGACAATACTTAGAAATTCAAAGTTTCATCCCATGTATGTATACATGCATGTAATGACTCGTTTGGGTGATGGAGGCTATGGCCAAGTAACGATGTTAAATAATAAAACTAAATTTTAAGATCTTATTATCAGAAGGGTTTCTCGAATCTCGGATGTGTGGTCACATCCATGTGAGTAGACTAGAGTCCGCCCATAATTTTCTTGTATGGGTTTGGCCCAGGCCTGGCAATTCAAGTTTCATTAGGATTCAGGCTTGCATGCAATCATAGGGGTAGAGCTCGGAAAATCAAGCCTAACCCACTAACCCGGCCCGACCAAACCCATTTCTCACCTGCCTAGCCCAACCCATTTGAAATATGAATCAGGTTAGAGATAAGGTTTAACAACCCATATAAAAATGGTCGGGTTAGGGTTGACCCGTCTAACCCGTTTAACCCGTTTAGATTTTACTAAATTACAATGACTTTCCAATTTTCATACAACTTTTCTTATTCATGTAGGCCATAAACTATATACTCTTAATCTTTTGTGGAAGAGTTATGTAAAATTTTAATACTTAGGATATAAAATTTATTTTTTATTTGAAAATATGATATTTTTGTAGTTAAAATATTGACATGTGTTTTTTTATTTTTATGTTGGCATATAAATTTACCCCTAAAATATTGATATGGATGAAATACAATATCATTGATGAGTCTTGTACTTTTACTCAAATATGGAATTATAAGATTGAATAAAAATTGAAAAGGGATTATCTCAAATTCTCAATAAATGGGCTAGAAAATATTTATAGATTCCCCATTTTTTACACCTTGAAAATTAATAAATTATAAATTCATACTCACTGCAACATTTTAAATGAATCTAGATATAAGGAGAGCTTTACAAATAAAATTGGGCCACATAAAATGAGTTAAAACATACAAAAAGTGGGAATTAAATATGTTAAGTGGGGTCAGTCCAACCTAACCTACATCAAATTCGGGTTAGGTGGGTTGGCTTGGGTTGACCCACCACGAGTGCGGGTTGAAGGTTTTCAACCCGTTTTAAAAATGGATCTGGTTAGGGTTGGAACCGACAAATTCAGATTCAGGTGAACCTGATCCGAATTTAGTCAACCTTACTAATTTGCCAGGTCTACACACGAGGTTGTGCTTCCCTTCCCTTGTAAGCTATCAAGTTAAACGAGTTTAGAGAGAGAGAGAGAGAGAGAGAGAGAGAGAGAGAGAGAGAGAATTTAATTAAAAGACTTTAATTACGGCCACTGTTTTTTTGACCCCGAAGACTGTTACACCATGCGCGCTGTAAACTTAATTACGGCCACTTTATTTGACCCCAGAGACTGTTACATCATGCGTGTCGTGAACAAAACTTGGGTTCGGACTATTGAAAATTTGCTTCGACTTCGGCGTTAGTCAGACTGCAGACTTTACCAGGTGGACTTGGACTTATTCTTTTCAGATGGCTCAGGTCCATTTTCAAGGTCTGATTTCAAACCTGGACTCAGATTCGTGTCTGTAATCCTTATTCGGTCACAGCGAGGCCCACGTGATTAGCAACATAGAGATAACCACTTCATTCTTTTCTTCATTTTCCTAAATTTTTATTTAGTTAAGTTACCTCCTGCTCCCTCAACCTTATCCTATTCACTCTGTAAAGGAAAGTTCACATGGCTGCCAATGCCACATCCTCGAGGGCTCATTTGTTTTCATCAAATTAAATACTTAGTTCATGGCCAAGTGATCCCACACAAGTAAGAGATTATTGAAGAAGTGAAGGATAAAAGATATAAAGTGAAGATAAAGATGTGACTTTGACTTCTCTATAATTTAAATGACTAGGATGATGACTGGATATTCCGTTTTCATTTCCTCCTATTCATTTTCCACTAATGATGATTTGATGATTACTTCTAGATAATCACCTTTGTCTTTTCAATTTTAAGAAATTCACCTTCGAGAACATTTTGTCTTAGAACCCTAGGAATTGAATTACACAAAGCAAACAGGCCCCAAATCTTAAATATAGGCCACAGAGAAAAGAGAAGTGTTTTTAACAGACCCCATAGACCTCTACAGCAAGAGATATAACAATAGCGTGTGAGGGGTACCTCTCTCATTAGTGTTTTCAACAAAAACATCAGAACCAACAAGCAAGATGCTAAATCAATCCAAGTTTCAAGTACCTACCCAGCATTCATATGGACTGACATGGTGACTTCTAGATTACATTATCATCTCCCATAATTTATAAAATGAGTAAGGACAAAGGAGCAGGTGAGGTCCCACAAAAGCATTAAGGTCCATCCATTGTGGGGCCCGTCTGGGTCAGCCTTCTGGCACCACTGTTTGAATAGTGCCTTCGTCACAACTCAACCAGGCAAGCACAGATAATATCATATGATCCCTTTTCTTTCAAACCCGTCCAGCATTCCATGTGCTTTCACTTCCCACCCCTGATGTCCTTCCTTCTCTCTTCCAAGGAAAGAATCTTTCCTTTGTTCATTAGAAAGAGAGAGAGAGAGAGAGAGAGTGAGAGAGAGATAGCCATGTGCATATCCAATGCAATTATGGAGGTTCTTCTGTCATTGCATGTGCATTTTAATCACCACACCCACGTCTTCTTCTTCATCATTCTCTATCTCAAGCTACTGCATATATATTCCTCTCTATCCTCCATTTCCATGTGAATTAGCATACCATCTATGCTGCAACATAAGTGACAATGAGCAATAACAGAGCAGGAACTCGTTCATGGTAACCATCTCAGCAATCAACTCATCCATTCTTCTATTATTGTCACTGTCTTGACTCTCTTCTTGTATATGTTTCAGGTCCATTAGTGAGGACTCCTTGAGAAGGTATGTCTGCTTCGCAAGCGAGAGCTGTATTCAGGAATTGCTGTCTGCATCGGACCCCAACCGGGTCGACATTGGTGACGGTTGGAAGGTTCTTGCGCTCGACAATGGCGTTGAGATATCGAAGAGGCGATCAGGTTCTCTTCACATCTTCCGCAGCCGCTGGCTGCTAAAATCAGTCTCCCCCCAACAGTTCATAACTGTTGCAAATGCCATAGGCGCCGCCAAGGTGAATTTTAGAATTTTAGATGAGTTTTGCTGATAATCAGCACAAGATATCTAGCTCTTGATCCATTTGAACTTGCCCACAAGGCCCAAAAACTTGAGTCACGACACTAAAAGAGAGTTGCGTCAGCTGAAACATAAAACATAGGCAAAACTAGGCTACTGTCCTCTAAAAACACATTGCACACCTAGCTGTCCTTATAATCCTTACATGTGGGGCCCTTGGACATCTGGACCATTCATGTGTGGGTGATGTTACTAGATGGAGAGTGCCTAAAGAATCTCCAATTGGTAAGGAGTAGGACAGAAGACAGGACAATTAGATGTGGGAATTTGAGTTTTCATCCAAGGCGTAAACTAGGATATGTACAGCATCCATGATCCCCTAGTGATACCATTTTTCTTCTAACTGAAGTACTAACAGTCATACTCTAAAATTACTGAATTTTCTCACTCTATTTTTATGGTGGTTGTCATATGATTATTTCCGAAGCTCTAATCTGATTTTGGTGTTGCAACAGCAATGGGACTCTGATCTAGTGGAAGCCAAGTACATCAAGGATCTTGCCGACAATCTCAACATCATCTGGCTTAGGTTCGGCGACGCTTCAAAACCACACTTCAAGAACAGGGAATTCATTGTCTATGAGCGACGTGAAACCATGGAAGATGGGACTCTGGTAATAACAAACATTGTGTCCATAGCAAGGGATTATTTTCATTAGGGAATATGACAAGCAAAGAACTCCCTTTTTTTGTATTGTTTACTTTTCTCTAATAGTAATTCTCCAGTCTCTACTAAATTTGGATATAAATGAAGGCAGCCCCGTACAAGTAAATAATTTCAAAGCACTTCATTAAATAGAACGTAACTATCAAATGAATGGTAAAAACTTCAGTACCACTAGAGACATGGGTGCCATTCTTGGGCTCATGTATGAGGTTTAGACACACAAAATCTCATGTATGAGCTCTAAGATTCTCCCAGACTGGCTCCCCCTCCCTTACAAATGCCCAATTACATTTGTGTTGATTTATCCGGAAATTAGGTTGTTGCAGTCGCATCCTTGCCAAAAGAGATTGCTGCAGGCTTGCAACCCGAGCCCAACAATTCCATTAGAGGGCTGTTACTACAGTCTGGATGGGTGGTAGAGAAGCTGGAAGACGATTCTTGTGTGGTAACTTACGTAGTTCAGGTAATTACAGTCTTTGATTGAAAAAAAATTAGAATTACTTAAAACAATAGTCTTATACATAATGATCAATAGTTCTTGATATTTACTAACAAAGTGATGGCAATCAATGATTTTCAGTTGGATCGCACGGGATGGCTGCCCAAGTGCCTTGTGAATAGGCTCAACACGAAGCTGGTTATGATCATCAACAACCTTAAGAAGTTAGCGCAAGCATCTCCCATCAATGGTGGCATTTGATTTTTTTTTTCAAAGAAGTAAATAATTAAGCAGAAAATACATGTTTCATAGTTCTATATACCAACCTCCTTTGTAATTCATTCCTCCCTTTCATATTTTCTAAGCAGTTACTGTTTATTGCTTATTTGTTTAATTAAGATCGAATTCTTAAGATTTCTATGTAATGTCTTTCTGTAAAAGGGGCTGAAAGTGGGAATTAAAGGCAAAGATATTAAGTTTAAGTAATCCTCTTGAGTTTATTTTTAATTGTATTTGAAGTTATGCATTTGTAGTTGTAGTGGCTGTTTAAAATTTAAAAGGTGGTTGTGTAAAGTTACTTGTTTGATTGAACTTGAGAAGTTGTGACGTATAACTCCCTCATATGTTAACAAAAGTTACATTTTTTTTTTATAAAATAAAGTCCTGATATAAATTGATTTTAAGTGGTGTCTAAAATCTCTATCAAGATGAGGGGAACATTCGGAAGATCAAAAGCAAACGCATACATTCCATGACGCACCAATATGTTATGATGACAACCAATTAAACATGCATTTAGGGTCCCTTCTGTTTAGTCTTTCTGTCAATGGGATTAAAGGGAAGGATTAAACATGAAGATCTACAAAGGGCTACGAAATAATCTTTCATTTGCCCATCTAACTCTATCTAGTACTCCTTTATGACCTATTTGTTGAAATGAAATTGATTTCCTCAAAAGTTTAAGAAGTTTTATCTTTTAAGTCATTAAAATTGAAGAAATAAATGACTTTTTTTGGTAGAAGAAGAAATGAATACCAGGATCCACAAACAACCTTTAAATAATTTGCGCTTCTGTGAAAAATGAATAAAGGGAGGTGAAAAATAAATGTATAGTCAGCACATTAGTAAATATAATCCTGATTAATTCAAAGTCTTGTGCCTAATATCCTTCATCTCACAACTCTTTCAAAATCCTATGCCGAAGCTATTTTACCATAAGTTACTAGGAATTCAATTACATGCAAACAAATAGACCCTTAATGAAACCCTTATTATGATTTCCAAGGATTTAAATATCAAGCAAACAAATGAGCCCTTAGTTTAATCAAAATCAGAGCTCCCACTTGTTAAGCCCTAACAACTACCAAGCATCATGGTCAGCCCCACAAAAGAGGCATCTTATGCTGGACTAATCTGTTTTTTTTAAATATATGACCATGTTTATTGCTCCATCTATGTTCTTTCTGTCATGAGATCTTCCATGGGCATGAGATCTTCAGAAAGATAACCGAAGTCCAACCTATAATATTTTTTTATTTAGTGTTGCTAGTTTAATCAAAATCAGAGCTCCCACATGTTAAGCCCTAACAGCTACCAAGCATCATGGTCAGCCCCACAAGAGAGGCATCTTATGCCTGATTAATCTGTTTGTTTTAAATATATGACCATGCTTATTGCTCCATTTATGTTCTTTCTGTCGTGAGATCCTCCATGGGCATGAGATCTTCAAAAAGATAACCGAAGTCCAACGTATAATATTTTTTTATTTAGTGTTGCTAGTTCGTGGTCCTTGATAAAAGCCATATTGCAAACAACTTGCATGACACTTGCTACATAAAATAAAGACTAAACAAATAGGAATGGTCTCAAGCAGAAGGAAACCTCCCATGGACGAGTTTTTTTTATTAAAAAAAAACATGCTTGGCTACTACAGCCGAAGTCATTCACTTCAAAACATTGAGCTGCTCAAACGTACTATTAAATTATAATAAATGGCAAATAGGAGAACCATCCATAGATCTAAATTCTTCTATATACATCCCAATTTGATTCTGATCCAATTCCATTGCTTTCTTTTGGATTGAGCCACAATAAAAGATGCCTTTGTGAGGGCATGTGGTGTAAACCTTGAGGTCCTCACTTTGAAACCTCATGGCGATCTAGTGCGTTACTTGGCATACTTGTGCTGAGCGATGTGTTCATATCCCCAGGGACTAGTCTTTACCTGTCAAAGTGGATCAAAGATCTGAACCACAAGGATGGGTGGCAGGCGATACCCTAGAATATATATATATATATAGACATACACACCCTTGTGAGACCATAGGCCAACATGATACTACAAGAAAATTGAAATTTTCAAAATGGAGAAGTAAAACGAGAGAGAGAGAGAGAGAGAGAGAGAGAGAGAGAGAGAGAGAGAGAGAGAGCACATAGTGAAGGATGGACATAGAAGATGGCATAAATTTCTTTGGACTCAATTAACTGGGATGAAAAATGGGTGATCATTTCCTACGAAAGACAGATACTTTAATGTCCCTTACACATCCCCATTTTTAATTCTTCAATTTTAGCCCTTCTCATAGATTGCATTGCCTACATTTGAAAGGAAAGTATTATTTGATATTTATTTTTGGAATTCACCTCTGTTATTCATTTTTAAACACCTCATATATTCAATTGCTATTTATTCTAAAGCAAACAAACATGCCCTAAAAGATCTCAAGAGTCTTCAAGATTTGTTGAAGATGAAAAGATGGACACACTTGATCCATTACCAAAACGTTTCCTTTCCATTTAAGTGCGAGCAACTTGACAGAAGGGGAAAAAACTGACTATAGTAATCGGCTGGGCCTGCACGTGAGTTTCGGGCCCAGTAATTGAAGAGTAGGGAGTTGGGGGTATGCCTGAATAAATTCCCAGAAAGGAGGGTTAGGACTGACAATCTTCAATAGTGGGCTACTTTAATCTGGGCTTGACTGACATGGAAGAGTCCGACAGAAGCCCATGGTAGATGGAACCTATATTTACCTGTCTAGATATCACGGCCCCACTTGCTAGGCTATTCTTTTCATAGGCAATGTTTAACTGTCCTTTTTCTTCCCACCCTTCATCTGGTGGTTAAAGAACAAAGTTTACATTTTATTGCATATGTAGGGGTGTTCATGGGTTGGGCTAGGCATAATCAGGCCCAGCCTGACTATTGAAACACTAGTCTATCACCAGCCCAAGACTGA
The DNA here is from genome assembly GCA_037013555.1 of Sextonia rubra. Lineage (NCBI taxonomy): Eukaryota > Viridiplantae > Streptophyta > Magnoliopsida > Laurales > Lauraceae > Sextonia > Sextonia rubra. The sequence continues at coordinate 53,936,359 of JASUAD010000013.1, read as the reverse complement.
CACGGGCTGTAAAAGTCAGGCCCAAGCCCCCCATTTGATTAATCAGGCCATGCCGAATCAAGGTTTTATCAATTTTAATGTCATTTGAGTAATTGTTTGCACTAATTAAATTAAATTACATGCATTCCTTATACGGGCTGAGCTTTGGGCTTTCTATCACTTAATCCCAGCCCAGCCCAATTATTAAATGGGGCTAATTACATATATAACCCCGGCCTAAGACGGGCTGGGCCTGGATTGTGCTTGGGCTGTCCCAGCCCATTAGCACCCCTAGGCTTATGTTCACAATGGGTCAACGAGATGAACTATCTGGAGCATTGAATGATGGTCCCCATCTAGATGGAGCACAAGAGCAAGGGAAGTGTTGGTAAGGTGTTGAACCTGAAGAAATAAACAATGGGAACATCCAATGAATAAGCCTAGTGTTAAACAAAGAAAAGCTTTTGAATAAAAACCATGAATGTGCATTGAAACATCACATGCAAGGTCGTGAGCTTCATTGATCATACCACCTTTCTTTGATTGATTCGGCGGAAGCATTTGAATAGTGTGCCCATTCTATTTCCTATCCATTAAAGAATAGAGTTCTTTCTGCTACTCATTCAAAGTACACATCACGTGGACCTTCAAATCATGGGATCTTTTGTGAATGGTGCACAGGATAGAAATCACATTAAGTGGGGAAAATCTTAGATGACTGACCCATTTGGGTGCATGGCAGTTTTTCTCTTAATCTTTTTTTTATTGGGAATACCAATAAAACCTATAACTCTTTTTCTTAGGAAGATAAAAATAAATCTAACCAATTAATAAAAAAAACCAGATGAAGTTTATCGATTTTTCGTTGTAATGGTTTGTTGAAAAATTCTAAAATAGCTTAAATAACTTATATACTTCAATTGGACTAGCAAACCTAAAATATCCAAACTTAACCATATGAAAGTACAATGGACTTTCACTACAAAAATGGTTTTAAATTGGTTTACCACTTTGGCATGTCCATCTCCTTGTTGAGAGATGTCACCAACATATAACTATTGAATATTTGGCATCGAATCAAAAGTTATGCCCAATGAAAATTAAGATGATACTCAATGAGCTGATTCGACTTCTTTCCATCAGATGCTTCATATAATTATCCGTAACCTGTTCTACTACAAGAACGTTTTGAATTGACATGCATATATCCACCTTACTATGGATGAGGTATGGATATATAGTGTGGTCCCCCATTGGTGTGGGTAGAAGGAAGTTAAAAAAAAAAAAAAAATTTCTCACGTTAATAGAAAACCGGGTCAACTCGGTCAATTTCCGAGCGAACTTGGCGCATTACTGAGTATTGACCAAAACTCTGTCATTGACGCGAGATCCTATTTTCCTCGAACCGCTAAAACCTGATACTCATTATGGGACAAAAGAAGGGAACGTTAAAAACCGCGCCTTCTAACCGATTTTTAAAAGTATGAAGGCCTCGAATCCCGTTAGTTCCTATTTCTATAAAAACTTCCATCTCTCCCTCTTCTCTCCCAGAATTCCATCTACCATGTTATCGACCATCTCTCCCAGCCATCTCCCATGTTATCGACCATAACTACAGCATAGCCCAAACAGAGAGACAGACAGAGAGAGAGAGAGAGAGAGAGAGAGAGAGAGAGAGAGAGAGATGGGGAGTAGTGAAGGCAGCCCAAGAAAACCACACAAGCAAACCCACATCAAATCCAAGCTCAAAATCCTTCTACTGGTTATATTAACCAACATTCTAACCATCTACATCTTCACATCTCCATCCTTCAAATTGAACCTGTCCGATTACACCCGAAATCTCCCTCTATGGGACTTGCATGCTCTGCTCCAAGAGCAAAACACCACCCAAAAGGAGCTCAGTGCCAGCACCACCCAGATTGCAGAACTGAAGCAAAAGCTTGCCACTGCCACCTCCCTCTTAGAGACCCTCCTCTCCGAACTCGCCCACTTCCGTGAGGACCCGTCGACTAACACAGGTGACTGGGGCGGTGAACTCTCAAGCGAACTCAAGCTTCTGGTGGGCCCACACAAGCTCCCGCTCGGGTTTTCCCCAAATATGGGCACCGACGAGATCGACCCACCGATGGGAGCTGGGTGTCGCAAGTTCCTTGATGAGCTGAACCAGTACATGAGCTATGATGTCGGACGGGAATGCCCAGTCGATAACGTGTTTGCTCAAAGGTTGATGCTCAAAGGATGTGAACCGCTGCCACGCCGACGGTGCCACCCAAAGTCTCCAGTTGGATTTGTGGACCCGACGCCACTCCCCACCAGCCTCTGGGCTACTCCACCAGATACTAGCATCATCTGGGAGCCTTACAACTGCAAAAGCTACCAGTGCCTCATTGACCGGCCAAAGACAAAAGGATACCGCGACTGCAAGGACTGCTTCGATCTGCAGGGGAGGGAGAAGACTCGGTGGCTGAGAGACAACGGGCTCGACTATGGAATCGATGATGTGCTCGGCACCAAACCACCTGGCACGGTGAGAATTGGCCTGGACATAGGAGGGGGGAGTGGCACATTTGCAGCTCGGATGAGGGAGCGCAATGTGACTGTCATCACAAGCACAATGGATTTCGATGGGCCATTCAACAGCTTCGTTGCATCGCGGGGCCTCATCCCCATCCATACGAGTGTTGCCCACCGGCTGCCATTCTTCGAAAACACATTGGACATTGTACACTCCATGCATGTTCTCAGCAACTGGATTCCGGACACCATCCTTGAATTTACACTCTATGATATCTATAGGGTCTTGAGGCCAGGGGGTCTCTTCTGGCTTGATCGCTTCTTTTGCAGAGGCTCACAGCTCAACACTACCTATGTTCCCATGTTCGATCGGATAGGCTTCAACAAGCTGAGGTGGAATGCTGGTCTGAAGTTCGATCGCGGGGTCCAAATGAATGAGTGGTACCTCTCTGCCTTGCTGGAGAAACCCATGTCTTATGCCAAAACCAAATGAGGCTAGTTGATCAAAGTCACAATAGTCAGGGGCATTTTCTAGGGGAAGGGACTCATCACACATTATCTTTGTATTGGGTAGTAGTGTTAATCTTGTTCAATCCTAGCAAGATGATCTTTTGGAGAAATCTGAAATCTTGGTGTGGATACTTCTCTGTTAGATACTCCTCTGTTTTCTTATTTCATTTTTTTTTAATTTATGCAGCAGGGTATTCTCTTCCAAGTATCTTTTACCTCAAGGTCTGGAGCACATATGATTACACAGAAGTACTTAACATGCTGGCTTTTTTTTTTTTTTTTTTTTTTGCAGATTTCTTGCTCTCCACTTGTTTAATACCTGCTATATAACATGGTTATAATCAATCATCAGCATTACATGGCAGTTTCAGCAACCATGGAATCAGTTTCTTTTTTTTTTTTTCCTTTTTTTTCGGGTGAAAACCTCCTAGAATGAAGCCTTTTTCGTTGGTTAATCACATATTCCAATATGGCATCTGCAACTCTGCATCTGAAATACCATACAGCATTCAAGGAAACATAAAAAAAATTTAGGTTTCTATTAAGATCTGTACCAGTAAGAAAATGTACTATGTTTCTGGAACAAAAATTAATGCAGATGTGACCATAGCAGTATTAGTTTTTGTTTATCTGTATCCATGACCTGACTGTATGATAGCTGTTGATAATACTAGAGTTATGTAAGTATCTAATTTTGAGTTTCTCCATGTTCAATTTCCTTCTTTGGTTCTTATAATTCCCACATCTCTATGTCCATCAACAAGGAGGAGAGATCAACAACTTCACAGTAAAATGTAATTCACACAGGCTAGCAAAAACAGCATAATAAGCACTCCTTAAGTATCAAACTAATCCTTGTATTTTAAGTTGTGTAGTGCTTTTACATGGCTCTGACAACCCTCTTTAAGGATAAGAATGTAATCCAATAAGATTGAGAATCAAGTGTTCTCGACTGGAGTTGCACAAGTCATGAAAAGGTTCGTCTCCTGCATTAAGATCCCATGATCATATGGGTCCTAAAAATTTCTCATTTAAACAGTGATTATGGTGAAAAAAATAAGCATACTTTTGATAGGACCACTATACACATGCAGATGGACACATGGATTATTGCTGAATTCTATTACATTGCACATGCACCATCTGTAAAACTAACAGGCCTAATGCCCAGTCAACCTTGGACTGCAGGAATAATGATAAAAAATGTTGCACATGTGCATGATCAAAATCAAAAATTTAATAAGCATCCTTCCATATTGTCTATTCCCATCTCTAAAATGAAAGGGTTGGATATGTAAAAGCAGGTCCCTATCAAAGACTAAAAGGAAAATTCAAAGTTACATGGCCATAAATCTAAATACACATTACAGGCATCGCCACGCCTATCTTAGAGAAAGACAGGAGGTAAACCTCCACAGCCACCTTAATCACAGCATGACGGTTTTAAAACTGAAACATTGCAGACATGTCCTTGCCTATTTTAGAGAGAGAGTGGTAAACCTTCACAGGCAACTTAATTAGCAAAGGACAGTTTTAAAACTTAAAACATTACACTCAAGGCCATGCCTATATTAGCGAAACACAGGAGGTGAATCTGCAGTCACCTTCATCAGAGCAGGACATTTCCAAAAGTTCAAGGGAAGAAAATGTATCAGAGCAGATATGGCACCCTTGCTTTCTAGTTACCATGCATTGATGTAAAATTGGTAATTTACTTCAACCTCTTCTACATGATACCATACCAAATCAACCAACACTGCCTCAGTTAAAACACGTTCAATGAAAACATAGGATTGACATGATAAATTATTCGAGCAAATGTCTTCTATGTCAATCTGGTCCTAACTGATTATATGCAATGCACCTGCAAAAGCGAAGAAGCTTTTACTGTGCAACTGATCTTCTTGAATTATATAATCTCTTTTTCTAAAAATATTCATAGAGCAGAAAATCATTTCAGTTATATTCCTTTTTCCACGCAAACAGGTGCCACAGCAAAGTAGAAATTGAGCTGTCCTGGAAAATGGAGCAGTTGTTTTCCCCATGGAATCCTTATGTTGCACAAACAAAACCTTGTTGAGCAAGTAGCCATTTTGTACAGACGAAATTGATAATAAAAAATTTCAAGAGAGATTAAATTGTAGATTTTTCATATTATAAATTGAGTTAAGAATGTTGAGATGAGTGTAGCAGAGATAAGCATGCTGAGATGGATGTCTGGTTAAACTAGGAAAGGTAGAATCAGAAATGAACACTTTTGGGAGTATTTAAGGGTAGCATCAATAGGTGATAAATTAAGAGAGGCACATTGAGATGGTTTGAACATTTCCAGCAAAGGCCAACAATGGTGCCATTGAGGAAAATATTTTGTATGCAAGTTGATGGCCCACTAAGGTGAAGGGGTAGGGCAAAGAGGACATAAATGAAGGCAACAAGGATAGATCTAAAGAAGTACAACCTGTATAAGGATTTGGCTCATGATAGATCAAAATAGAGAAACATCATTAATATAGCTGATCGAAATATAGTTGGGACAAGGCTATGATGACGACGAACTTAAACTAGAAACCCAATCAGAACTTCTCATGTACTTAGAAGTAGAATATTCACCATAAAGTTTGCAATTTGCATAGCCACAAGGGGGAAAAAAGAAAAAAAGAAAGGAATACAATTATACCTGGGAGGACATATCGATTATAATTTTAAGCAGTTCAGGCTTTTATCACTAAGACATTAGGAATATGCATAACAACAAGGAAGTTTATCTATAGTTTCTCAAAGTCTGGCTGCATCTCCGGCATAGCAGCACAGAATGCTGGCAGCTCATTGTATGCATCATTAAGTCTGCAAAGAAGAGGAAAGTCGGACTGCACAAGAACAAAGAAAAGATTGTTGTGAAAGATATTTTCTTTTAAGCATGAAAAACTAATAAAAATCCCAAAGGGACGAATGTATTGGAAAAGTACCATTCATGCATGTCTTTACTGGTTAATGAATTACGTAAAGATGTAAAGTATAGTAACATCCAATAAGTCACTTCCACACTGATGGGATAAGGCTGACGATGATAATAATGAATTCATTTAAATATAACAAGCATATAAAAAGTTAAGACGGATGATTATGTTTTAAAAAATGTCAGTGCTTAAAGTGGAGTATTTTATGAATGGATGGTAAATACTAAAGATTTTAAAATTTTAGATTGATAACTACATCATGAATTTCCATTTTTTTTTTTTTTTTGGCTAAGATACAGTGACAAACTCAGAACAAAATATTTAGAAACAAAAACAAAATAAGAAAAAGAAAAAATCAATGCATTACATTGTTTACTCAGATCACACAAATAATGTTCTAGTAGTAGGAGCTGTACATTACCATATCAACTCGGAATCGAGTCATTGCTGCATAAATCTGTGGGGCCAAAAACAAATCTGCCTGCAAGTAACAAGCACCTATGTGATCAACTTTCATTTGATGCCCTGTTTCTGTAAGAATAGATCCATTCAGAAAGCATTCTACTTCCTAGGAATTATGTGGAGACACATACTTGGAAAAGCAGTAGAAACAGAACAGAGAAGAAACACAAATGCTTTGAGCTTATGTTCAGAAGAAACCTCAAGATAAATCTGGAGGAATTATGGGATCCTGAATGCTTAGCAAACAATACAGTTTGCCTAAGTCATTATGCTGGACATATTATTAAGTTTTCCATTCCATTGATGTGATTGGCCTCATTGGGTAGAATGCTTCCATGAAAAAGGATGGCGTTGAACAGCCAGCTATAGGATTAAAGTAGGGATTAGGGAAGTATTCTACAGAAAGAATACAAAGAAAAAGGCAAAAGCATAGATGGTTATTATGGCCCCCAAAACAGAGTACATATCTTAGGCACCACATTCCAAGAGGGGCATATCAAGTCAGCAGGGAGAACTAACAAGTAATAACCATTGGGCTACAACTACATGCTTGGAATAGAGAAGAACTACCCATTTGCAGTGATTGCTTGAAGATATACACTGTTCTGGGATGACTCATTATTGATATGACATTAGTAAATGAAAGCAAAGGTTACACTAATTCCACCATACAACACAGACTAGCATTCTCGGCTGATCAACACGGCATACCAAATTATCAAGATGGAAATTAATGCAAGAAGACGAGAACTTTTGAGTTACTTAGTTCTTAAAGAAAATTAGGCACAAAATGAAAGTGAGAATAGACGAACCAGGAAGACTTGATCTCCTGTAGCATATCTTCCAGCATATTCTTTTAATAGCTTCTCTAGTGCTGACAAATGGCAGCAGATGAAATCATTTTAGATGTTACGATTTAAATTTTCAAACAAAACCTCCACTTTTCAAAAAAAAAAAAAAAAGTCCAAGGAAGTAATAAAATTTTAACTTCCATAATTATATTTAAGTAGAAGTGATGGAAGAACCAAGTTATCTTGGATGAACCACAATGAATCAAATTCTAATAGATTAGATGATCCATCATGGGAAACAGGAACTAACACCTTTTTGGAGCATTCCTTATAAAACTTAAGGAGAATTGTGAGATGAATGTGAAAAATGGGTAGCAAAAAGGCAGAGATCAATGTTTTCGCAGGCGAATAAATTATGAAAAATAAACCATTACGGAAATAAGATGGTCAATTTTAGACCACGAGAATTTGAACAACAAGCATATTATTTTTTGCTAAAAATTATATTTAATCTTATAAGATGTAATTAAGTGTCAGGCACTAAGATCAGTTTACCTGCAAAACCTTTCCCAATATGATATTGCACCCATACAAACGTCTCATTAGCATTGACTTTTTCCTCAATGTAGTTCTTCAATTTGAGAAACGCCAATAAAAGCACCGATTGTTTAGCATGATTCATAAAAACATCAAGTCTCAGCATGGAAAATAAAGTACTTATAATAGGAATAGCCGTGATTAACAACTTACTAGAGCAGCATAATTTTGAAAAGGTTGTATACTTGATGATACAATATTTGCAGCCTACAAAAAGATTGATGGTAAAATTCATTAGTATTGTTAAACAAGAATCTAAATGGTTTTGCAAGTATGTTTCCACAGTAAAAGATTCAGTTGTATTATTACTATATTAAACAGCCTAGTTGTTTCTCTTTATGACCTTTTACTAGTGAATTTCAAAATACAGAGAGCAAGCATTGCAGCTATACCTGGAAATTAATGGCTCTTTTCTGGATGTCACAGGGCAAAAGAGGATGCTCTGGATACTTTTCTTCCAAGTACTGTACAACAAAAATCAAATTATGAAACATAGACTGATAGACATACATCTAATCATAATTGAAAATTATACGGGCCATTTGCTTCTAAAAGCCCAATGTTAATTTCACCATAAATAACAATAAAGAATGAAAAATTATGAATTTGACTAACCAGTATTATGGCAAAAGAGTCAGCAATCACTATGTCCCCATCCACCAATACTGGAACATAATTAAGAGGGTTCAGCTCTGAAAACTCTACAATCCAAGAGACAAGGTCCTCATCAAAAATAAATAAAGTCCTCGACTTTCAATAATTTATTTTTCAGAAGGTGACCCAAACAGCAAAAAGGAGTTGAACGCAAGTGTGATCAAGCTTGCATGTTATTGAAATAGTTTACCTGTAATGGTGAATATGCAATCAGTATTTTGTCCATTGCATCTTTAAACTGGTGTCACGTAATGAAGTTTATCTCAGTGTTAGGGGACGCTTGTGTAGCCCTTAGCCAGTTTTCCATGGAAAAAACTGACTCATGCGGAAATGGTTTTTTTGTACTACGATGACATTCATGTTTGGTGCGTCCCCTCTTTATGGGAAAACGCAAAAATATGAAAGAATTTCCCATGGGGTCAGAAAAAAGAATTTTTGCTGCGGAAAACTATGTACACAAACCTACCTTGCTTTTTGCTCTTCTCAAATGTAGCTGATTGTCTTTTACTTTCTTTTCGGTGATATTTTATATTATATTATTATAAATAAGAGGATTTAAAAAAATAAATCATCATTATCATTAAAGCCTCATTCCAATCATGTTAGGATCGGTTACATGAATTTTGTTTCTTCATTTCGTTTTATTTTGAGCTAAATCCTTCAATAAATTAAACTTCTTCAAATCTGAAATTTAAAAATAAATAAATAAATAATAACCTAATTACACACTGCACGAAATAATTTCAAATAAATTTAGTGTACAAAATAAATCCTCTAACCAATTTCATACTTTTTTTTTTGGCAAAGTATACAGGAGCGAATGATAATATCACTCCCTTTTACATGAGCAATGCCATCATAGTTACTTTCGTCCTCTTTTACTTTCTTTTGTTCCTCTTCTTTTTCCATCTCCATCTCCTCTTTCTTCTTCTTCTCCATGTTAATGTTAATTAAATCCACCTACACCTATCATCATCTACTACCCTTTCCACATAAAGAAAAAATTTCAACAAAATCCTAATTTTCCACTACAGGAATCTCAATCGCATTCCTATTCCCATATAACAGCACCTTCTCCACTTCAGCGGACCGTCCAATGCAATTGGGGCCCACCATTGGAATGGACAGTTTAACGATCTCATTCCACTCCCCATCCCGCCTCATACGATAGCTGAGGCAGTGCAGTTGATGAGCTGGCACATAACCTTCAATAGAATCCAACCTGGGAACCTTGGCCGATCCGACTAGCTTCGAACCCGACCTAAACCCGGTCTTGCAATGCCTCAACCATGATGGATCGTGCGGTAGGAGGGAGTGCCAGGTGGAGCTTCTCGTCCCACCATCATGATCAAATCCTGTGGAGAGGGAGTTGTAGGGGTCTGATCCAACGGTCATGAAGTTGCTGCTTTTCTTGATCAAAAGGCTAAGAGATGGAGAAAAAGGAGGAAGAAGAAAAAAAAGAAATAAACGTAAAAGAGGAGCGACTCCCCACCCTACAAAAAAATTTCACACGAAATCACCCTTGAGGACCCATTTTGTGCATTAAATTTATGTGGAACTAATTTCGTGCAGTATCCAATTAGATGAATATTTTCTGTAAAATCATTTATAAAAAAAATGTACACAAACCTACCTCATATATAACTGATTAAGTTAGTCAAGGGTTTTTGGTACGTTAGAATTATGAATTTGAATGTCTCACATAAATTTGAGTGTCTCACTCATGTTGAAACGAGAGGAGTGGAACTCCTCTAAGGGGCTCAGCTATTGAAGATTTGAACCACTCAAAAGAAAAAGCCGTCTCTTTAATAAGAGGTCTCTAAATTTTAGTTATGTAAAAGTGGATTCTACCACCAACTCTTATTGGACTAAAACCTTGGGAAAGCCAGGGAGGCCATTTATTTAGCAATAGGTGGTACTTGTTATACAGTTTCACACCCTAGAAGCATGAGCGAGACACTTCCAAAATACGGACTCCTAACTTTGTATATGTTAATCATGTATTTATATATTTGTACAGCAGATTCAGTAGAGAAAAATCCAAAGAGAAGAAATCAATGGTTGAGGATGTCTTGATCACCTGGACTAGACTGCTCCCCCTTCAACAGGTTCACTGCCTTGTACTCATATTTCAACCCTTCAGTCATTCACAACCCCAAGGACACACAAACACCCATAATCTCAGATCCACTTTCACAATCAAATACACAAAACATGAATAGTGCCATACAACTTGAAAACTATAAGTTCCTCTTGGATCATACCAAGTCCATAGAAAGTCCACAACCAATTCATACATGGGTCCCACCTAATTATATACTTAAAACATCAATATGGAAGACCTTCTATGGCTAAGATTGTCCAATCGATCAGATATTTTTGCCTCATGTTCATCAATAGGTGGGCCCCATCTGTCCAGGAGTATGTTCCGAAGAAGAAGAAGAAGAAATAGATGAAATCTGACCCTTCAAGTTGAGTGCAATCCTAACACGCCAGGAGCAAGAGCTCCTGAAGAAGGAATAGAGCTGCAGCTTCGAGCCTCCAATTGCAGAATCATCAGAAATCGGCTGGACACTAGGAAAATTCAGCACTGCAGCAGATGACAAATTAAAAGATTGGAAAGAGAAGAAAAGACCCACCACTGAATTGGATGCCATTTGGGTTTCGTGAATTCGGTTCACCTTCTTCTTCTTCTGCTTCTTTTTAACACTTATTGAACCAATGATGAAATGACAGGCACTGGAAGTTCCAAAAAGAAATGGTTTTTCGTTCGGTATCTCCACCTCATTAAGCTTAGTTTAAGTTATTAATTTAATGATTTTTGTCTATAATGCTGTCGTCTGGGTCGATATTGCTATGCACATAGTGTGTATGGCATATAAGACGTTTTGATGGCCAGCCGATTGGATGATAGGATTATTTGACCAGTTCATAATGTCAATATGAAGCACTGCAGAGCAAATTTTAAGACTCCTGGACTGGATGACAGAGAAACTTAGAACAAACATAGTATGAGGGTTACCAGATGCCTTGGCTCCTTAAAAACGGAGAGAGAGAGAGAGAGAGAGAGAGAGAGAGAGAAACTGTACAAGGGTCCCCTGATAACTTGGGCTGGTCACAAACACTGTATAAGAGCAACTCAGTCACAAATACTACATAAGAGCATCTCCAACGGAGATGTTATTTTGGGGATGTCAAATTTCATTTGAAGGGTTATGTAGCAATTTAAATAATTAAAATTTAGCATCATCAAAAATATAAACACCATCCACTGTGCCAAACTTAATATTTTATTATATTTTTACACTCTTGTGGGATCCACATTATTAAAAACGTTTCAAAATCTTAAAATACCTTTGCATTGTCGAGGAACTCATATCATAAAATATTCAGAAAAATAAATGGTATGTTGCTTTTTCATATGTCAAATTCAGCATCACAACGTTTCATGCCAGATGGCACGTGAGTTTTATCATTTGGGGTGAAGAGTCTTCAAATGATTTTTTTTCACCACCGGTGCATTTATGTGATTAGAGGAATCAATAGGAGAATTGCAATATCATTTTTGAAAAATCCATTTTTTAGATTGTTTGAGATTTAAAAGAAGAGCATTATTCATCTACCCAAACAGTCGAAGGAAACTTAAAAAGGAAAGTGAAAAAACATTAGTCAATAGTATAAGAAAGGGTTTTATAAGTCTTGGTATTTTCTAGAAATTCTTCAGGTCAGGGCTTTTATAAATAAAGCAAATATCGAGGTGTTTTAGAGAAATTCTTAAAAAATAATGGTCAATTAGAAAAAATATTGAATAACATAAATATCTTTAAACAAAACTAACACCAACGCAGAGTTCTAGATTTGGTTTGTTATATTCCATTTTTTTAATTGATCGGTTCTTAGTTAGAATCGACCAATTTGAATGGCTTGAATTGTTCAGGGCCAAACTGCATGGTTGACACAATTCAACTAGGGCAGGCAGATTTAGTTGCAGAACTGCAACAAGCAATGACTCTAGTTCAACCATGGTTAGTCCGGGCAGTTCAATCAATATTAGAATATAGGAGTCCCACCATGAAGCCCAAGGAAGGATTGAAAATATAAGAAAAGATATGTGAATCCTTTTGAATTGATAGAAAAGTTGGAACACAAACTCAGGACCCACTGTTGCACCATGTGGACATGTTCCTAACGACAGGGCACAGAATCATAACCCAAACAAGTTTTTCCAATTGAACTTTACATCGAAAGTGAGGATATTTGATGGTCATTTTTGGTATTTATCTTTGATCCTCATTTCCAACTAAACATATAGAGTCCTATAATTTATTATAAATTTAATTACATGAAACGAACAAAGCAAACAGGCTTTAGAGTTTTCACTACTCTGGCCAAAGCTCTCTCATTCCTGCCCAACTCTGTGACTGACCAATTGGCAATTAACAAGCAACCAGCAGGTTACACATAGAGGGGTGTACCAAACTTACATTAAATGAGCTTAATAATAGTCTATTTCAAAATAAATTCTAAATGAAATTTTTTTTTCTTGGATGATGTAACTCGCCCATTTATGAGAGTGCTCGTGCAGGGTGGGGGATGTTCAAACAAGGGCCATCATGAAACTTAACCGGATTGTAAACCTCACAAAATGTAAAACTTCATCAAGGGTCATGATTACCAAATTTTTGTTGCATTTGGTCCATCTAGAAAAGGCTGAAGTTTCCAGATAGCTATATAATCTGTCGTGCCAACATAATTGCCATCATCATCGGAGCCGCATCCTTACTTTTTGAAACCATAAGGCAAGTATGACTTCAGTCAAAGTTGGATTGATCACCTCTGTTCACAATTTTTTTTTTAAAGGCCCTAGATTGTTAGTGCCAATACATAGGGAGAACTTGCATTGACTTTCAAAAGCAAGCCATATGCAATGCCCTTACATGGACAGTTCTGGGCTCTGTTTGGTTAGGAATAGGGTAAAAAAAAAAAGGGTAAAAAAACGGGTGGCAAGATTTTGTATTACTGAGATAAAAGCCAAGGACAGAAAGTTCTTGCATCCAGAAATTTTATTTTTTGTAGCAAGTGTTATTTCTTTTTTTTTTAATTCAAGAAAATTCTTAAAATGATTCCAGGGCCCACTTTTTCTGTCGCTAACATGATAATTTAGTAAAGATAAAGGAGGTTAGAAATTATTACAAATTAAACAAAGAGAAAGCAAAAGCATAGTTATAATTAAAACTATTATAGCAAATGCAAGACAATAACATTAACACAAGCATCACACCTAGAAAGGAGAGACTCTACCCTTCCTTGAACAAGCTTAACCAAAATATCTGGCATTCCATTTACTGACAATGGCGATAGTGATAGCTCATGGTTGCTTCAACTTTCAGATTCAAGGTAGGTGAGCCAGACCATCATCGCATCTTTACCGGAATTCTAGTTGAAGTCTTTCCTTCCAGAGAGTGAGAGATGGAAAGTTAGCACCAAGTCTTTTCTTCTAGAGAGTGAGAAATGGAAAGTGGTACCCATTAGTCATGCTAGTAGACGGTGTTCATTTTTTAGGATTTTACCAATAACCAAACCTAGTGGGGTTGTTAGGTTCCTCGCTATAATATATATATAGATAGATAGATAGATAGATAGATGGATGGAGCGAGACAGAGGGATGAATATGGTTTGATTGTGATTGTGATGGGGACAGAGCATGGTTTGAGGGTTTTTCTTATTTTTTATAGTATGATTTATTTATCCATTTAGTTATTTATTTATTTTGATAGGAAAGATAATTTCATTAAAAACAAGTACAAAGCAACAACAACAACCAACAATAGGGGGAATAAAACAAAATGCTAATGAGGACGGAGGTTTATATAGACAGTAGGATCTATCTTACAAAATCACCTTCTAAAAAGATGTCTCACTCAAGTCCTTTTTCTTTTCCTTAACATGCAATTAGAGTTAATTTTGAACCTAAATCCTCATGGATCCAGATCCGGATCCAAAAGGTTAAATTCTATGAGCATAAATTTAGATCCAGAATCGAATTTCTCTCTGTTTCAAAAACAAGTTCTATACCTCTTACATGTTAGAAGATCAAAGATTATTTGCATAGTCATATATAGGATTGGGGCAGAGAGAGGCCCATGTTGTATTCGTTATTATTTTTAAATGATAGATCTGAATCCAACATGGATCCTATAATACATGCTGAATCTAGAACCAAGTTTTCATCAAAGTTAAAATTATATTCTAAACTCTTTTGTTTGTGAAATGTCTTATATTATTGAATTTTTTTTTTTTAACCCGAGACCCCTAGCGAGCCCTCAAGTGAGGGGAGACACCTCAACTGAGGTTGGAAATTCCAATCCTCTTGGTGAGATAACATGTCTTCCAGTGAAAAAAGATACCTTGATCCGTGGGCAGGCAAATAAAGATTAAGAGGTACTAGGATAAGAGGCCGTTCCTATATTATTAAAGAATTGAAAAATCCTTTTGCAACCCTATTAGAGTTTGGGAATTTATGTTTCGAATTTGGATCTATTTTTCATCAGAATCAAACTTAGTGACATCAGTAACGGTGTTCTCACACAATGTAACAGCTAACGGCGTCATGCAACGTAACGGGCATATGCAACGGTGGTGTCATGCCATCATACTCCTTAGTCCATTCAAGCTAAGATCATTGTATAAAAGCTCGGCTAAACTAGGTCATCGTGCAGAGTAACTCGGTTGAGTCTGGCTGGGTACTTGGCCAAACTGGTCTGATTCACCTGACTCAGTGACCAGGATGCTCATAGCCAGGGCTAGCTCAGGTACAGCCACTTTGGGCTATGTTTGGACCTCAAGTTTTAGTATTTGAGCTAGGCCTGGATAACAAATTGAACCGTTTGATTTGCTGTCTGGGCTTACATTAGTTTATAAAAAGCTCAAAATGTTATTCAGAAAGGGTGTAACGGTTTGGTTTACCATAGTTTTGTAAAAACCGCTAATCAAACCGAACCATCGATTTTCAATTTTTAAAAACCGTAACCGTAACCATACCAAAAAAAAATGGAACTACGGTTAACCAATTTAGATGGTTCGGTTGCAGTTAACCGTACTAAAAAAGGGTTTGACAATCAAACGACTGTGGAGGTTCTATTATAAGAGATCAATGGTTAAAACTAATCTAAAATTATAACTTAGAGGTGTAACAGTTTTGTTAACCGTACATAGTTAACTGTACCGTATGTTACAATTTGGTTAAATTCGGAGCCTGAATAAAAAAATTGAGCCATTTGATTTGCTGTCTGGGCTTACATTAGTTTATAAAAAGCTCAAAATGTTATTCAGGAAGGGTGTAACGGTTTGGTTAACCGTAGTTTTGTAAAAACCCGCTAATCGAACCGAACCGGTCGGTTTTCAATTTTTAAAAACCGTAACCATAACCGTACCTAAAAAAATGGAACCGCGGTTAACCATATTAAACGGTTCGGTTGCGGTTAACCGTACTAAAAAAGGGTTTGACAATCAGACAGTTGTGGAGGTTCTATGATAAGAGATCAACGGTTAAAACTAATCTAAAATTATCACTTAGAGGTGTAACAGTTTTGTTAACCGTACATAGTTAACTGTACCGTATGTTACAATTCGGTTAAATTCGGTTAACCATGTGCGGTTAACCGATGTTATAGTCCGTTTCAATTAATAACCGTGAGTCAAGACTAAAAACCGAAATCGAACCATGAAGCACGGTTTTCTAATTTTAATAACCAACCGTAACCATAATTGAACCGTAAAACATGATTATTAACGGCGGCTTGGTTCTATTAAACGGTTTTTCGGTCTTTTGTTACACCCCTAGTACTCGGCGCATAAACAAGTAATACCTGTAGAATGTAATGACTTACTTCTACTTGCCGGTAAAATAATAATTGAAAGCCCAAACGAGAAATAGAAAGCATAAACAAGTGACATAAGGCCTGGCCCCGCCTAGTCTGAACGACTAAATGGGCAGTTTGGGCCTGACATGTTTTGGGTGGGGCAGGCTTGGGCCAAGCACTTACAGCCATGAATTCAACTTGGGCCGGATATGAGTTTTCTTTTTTCTAGAAACAGGTTTGGCCTGAATATGCCTCAGCCCAGCACAACCCGAACAGACCCTATGAACACCCCTAGTGATCTATCCAGCTGAGTTAACTCGTGCAAGTCATGGCAAGTCAGAACTCAGGAGGAGTTTTTATACTTGGATTAAAATTTATGCAGGGATTCTTTGTTGATTCCCCAATGCTCCAGAAAGCTGGCCAAGATTCTGTTCAGGGCCTTGGCCACTTGTATTATGTATTCTGCTCCCAAAAGCTAACAAAAATTCGATTGAATCTAACGTAGAATTCATGAAGAAACATTAGATGGCAGCACAGACTACAGAGAAAGAAACGCATGCAAGATACAATATGGAATATGAACATGACAAGGACCAACGGCACACCAACCATCTTACCAACAACGTAAACACAGTACTAGTAATTGGATCCCCAGCTTATCATTTACGCCTCTCTGTCCACCCACTCATTTCATCTTTCACATTTTCATGTGGCACTCTCTCTCTAGCATTGGTCTTGTATATATATCCTCAGTGATGATCTTCACCCGCATTACAAAATACCACCTGAACATAGTCCCATCTTCATTCCAGAGGTATATATAAAGAACCCGACTTTCTTTAACCTTTCATATGCAATTCTATAGTGGGTTATTCATGTTTTGCAACTCTAAAGTTCAAATGGTTACCTATAATTGTTTTTCATTTTCTTCTTCTTTTTATTATTTTATTTTTTCGTTTTAGTTCTCACAGCATCACATCATTTTTATTCATGTCAGTATTAGATGATTGATGGTGTTTATTTATTCACTTAGAGTTTGAGATTTTCAATTATTTATCTAACTTAGTGGTTTTTTGATGGTTGTTGAAATAATATTTGATAGCAGCATACTATAGAAGAGACAAGAAACGAGATCTGAGATCTTAGCTTTACTGTTTCTTTAGGCACCGCTAGATCAAGCTCTGTCTAATTTG
Source organism: Sextonia rubra (assembly GCA_037013555.1). Taxonomy (NCBI): domain Eukaryota; kingdom Viridiplantae; phylum Streptophyta; class Magnoliopsida; order Laurales; family Lauraceae; genus Sextonia; species Sextonia rubra. The sequence continues at coordinate 53,918,837 of JASUAD010000013.1, read as the reverse complement.
GTTAGTGTCCACTGGGCACTAAATTTTTTTTTTTATAGCTGTCAACCTTACCAAGCAGCAGTCTAGTTCAAATAGATTTACTGCACTGCAATTTCATCATGACGAAAGTCGTGGGTAGAATCAGTTATACATTGTAAACAAAGAGTACAACGGAGAGATTTTTGCATTTCTGTTTTTTACCGTTCATTTACACATTAGAAGCTCTAAAGTGTTAGGTTTATGTCTTGTATTCCGGTTTAGCCGGATGAGTCACTGGGTTAGCCAGGGACTGGTTTAAGGTCAAGGGTATTTTGGTAATTGTACCGGGGCTTTCTTGGTGGCCAAGAAAGCAGAGATTATATATTGTATAGTCTGTAACCCTAGACCTTGCGGCGTGGCGGCAGTTGCCCGTGGTGTTCCCACACCACGTAGGAGAGATGAGGGGAGAGTGTGGGAATCTCTTGTATGCTTTACTTGTTATAGTGAAGATGTTCGTCCTCCTGTGCCCGTGGATGTAGCCCGGTTTGGGTGAACCACGTAAATCTCGGTGTCTCTTCTTGTGGCTTGTTCGTGTTGATCTTATGATTCCGTGGATGCGCACAACGGTGAATGTCATATTCACAACAACTGGTATCAGAGACACAACAATTGGTATCAGAGCCGAGGTTGGTGTTCCTCGGGTTTCTGAGCGAGGTGGAGATCGCTCGGTGGTTTGGAGGTTGTGCGCATGAAGATTAACTGAGATCAGGTTCGTGATTTCTGGTTGGGCCACCATCGGAGAAGAAGAAGACGAGATTGGGCTCTCCGGTCTCGCTGGGATCGAAGGAAAAAGGATTCACATGTTTCGTTCAGATCTTGGAGTTGACCGCTGTGGATGTGATCGGATCTTGTTGGGTTCGGATCTGTTTTTCGTCGTGGCAACAGAGATCTGGTTTTCCAGATCTGATAGGAGAAGACCGGTAGGTGGGCCACACGTCAATCGGAGATCTCTGTTGGAAGACAGAGAAACCGATTCGGGAAGAAGAAGAAGTGAAACGGTTCCAGTCGCTGCAATCGTGTTGGAGTATCATCGGATTTTTCGGATCTGAGGACCTGATGCTGCGAAGAGAGAGAAATTGCAGAGAATCCGGAAGCAGAGAAGAGAAAAACCGGGAAGAAGAAAAAAAAAAAAAATGTTCGAACTCGCCGGGATTTTCGCCGGATTTCCAGTCGACAACGTTGCAGTCGCCGCGGAAGAGGGGATCGTTTTCCCCGTTGCAGAGAAACAGAGAAGAAAAAAAAAAAGTTTTTTACTCACCGGTCGCCGGTCGCCGCTGCCCGCCGCCATCACCGCCCAGTCGCCGCAGCCGTCACCGTCGCCGTGCTGTCGCCGCGCCTCGCCGCTAGTGGCCGGCGCCGCAGAAGACCACAGCGGAATCCGCGGTCTGCAACTGGGTTGCAGACCCGGTCGCTGCGCCTGGTTGAAGACAACCCAGTCTTTTGGGTCTTGGGTCGGGTCGGGTCAGTTTGACCCGATCCACCGTGGAAAGCAGCCCAGAAGAACAGGTTACGGGTCCGGGTTCGGGTTGGGTCGGTTTGACCTGACCCGTGGAGGAAAAGCCCAGGCAGCACAGCAGGTTCCAGGCCGGGTCCGGTCAGGTGCGACCTGACCCGATTACAGCGCAGCCCGGGCAGCAGAGCAAGTTTGGTTCCGGGTCAGGTCAGGTCCGACCCGACCCGTTATCAGAAGGTCCAGCCCAGTCAGCAGGTTCAGTTCAGGTCAGGTCCGACCCGACCCGTTATCAGAAGGTCCAGCCCAGTCAGCAGGTTCAAGCTGGGTCAGGTCAGGTTCGACCCGACCCGTTAGCAGACGGTCCAGCCCAGCGCAAAATAGCAGTTCAGTTCCGGGTCAGGTGAACCTGACCCGAGTCCGCTCCAGAAGCCCAGCAGACAGCGCAGAGTGACGTCAGCAGTGACGTCAGCAACGGTCAACAGGCATGTTTGATCAGATTAACGGCTGAAATTGTTTCTGCGATATCTTGATCGTCCGATGTCCGATCGGAGATCCGTTTGAGCCTACGGACTCGTTTCAAGCAGATCTACGCAGTGGAAGAGGTTGATTGGCTGTTTGACAGTCAAGGAGGAGGTTTGACCGATTGGAGCGTAGAAACTTGTTTCTACGATATCGAAGCCATCATGAGTCGGATTTCAGATCCGTTTCTTCCAGCGTGCTCGTGGTGACGAGATCTATAACTTGATGCAGAAATTTGGAGGAGATCTGAACAGATGTGGATTGAGGCTAGAATCAGGTCTACTCGACCTGGTTGTTGTTGCAAACCCAATAATAGGAGTCGCCGGCCTAGTTGCAAAGGGTTTGCTGATTCAAACGAAGTTGTTCGTTTGGGGTTCACATGATCGCATGTGATGTTATTCATCTTGCCAGAGCCAAGCCGGAAAAGCAGCAAGGAGGAGCTGATGTATCAGCAGTTGATCGGAGGCCCGGTCAAATGGAGTTTTTTGACCGCTCGGAGGCAGAGGTTGTTCTGCAATGGAGTCATCTGGACTTGTATTCCCGATCTGTTTTGCTTGCATGCTTGTGGCGATTGGATCTTCACAGGGATGTTGAAGATGGGGGCAGGATGGTGAGTGATTCAGATATCACTCAGATTCGTCAATGGTTTCGAGCTTCTAGTTCGAGGTGGAGTTTGACGAGGATATGAACTTTGCTCAAAGTTCATGTGCTGGTTCAACATGTCAAAGCGTTGAAGAAGACTGCATCCCTGGTGCAGTGACGTGCCATTCAGCAGGGTACGTGAAGACATTACCGGTTTTATCTCCTAGTAGCTCGAGTTGTACGGAGTTGTACGGAATTCAAGCCAAGGTGGAGATTGTTAGGTTTATGTCTTGTATTCCGGTTTAGCCGGATGAGTCACTGGGTTAGCCAGGGACTGGTTTAAGGTCAAGGGTATTTTGGTAATTGTACCGGGGCTTTCTTGGTGGCCAAGAAAGCAGAGATTATATATTGTATAGTCTGTAACCCTAGACCTTGCGGCGTGGCGGCAGTTGCCCGTGGTGTTCCCACACCACGTAGGAGAGATGAGGGGAGAGTGTGGGAATCTCTTGTATGCTTTACTTGTTATAGTGAAGATGTTCGTCCTCCTGTGCCCGTGGATGTAGCCCGGTTTGGGTGAACCACGTAAATCTCGGTGTCTCTTCTTGTGTGTGGTTGATTGTTGATCTCGTGTTCCGTGGATGCGCACAACGGGTGATTATCCAGAAAATCACAACATAAAGTTCAGGCTTATATATTATTATTAGTTATGTCAAAGTTTAACAAAGGAGATGGATATTTTGATCCATCAATTCAGTGGAACACTCTACTAGTCGGACTGAAGGGAAATTTGTGTCAATGTTTTTCTAATTTTTTTTCTTTTACTAATGTGACTATAAAAAGATATTTCAAGTTTCTGGATGCTAATAGCTCTAAACCTTCCATACATTACCAAATTTGAAGTGACAGTTCTCTTTGATTTTCAGCCTAGTGTTCATCAACCCATGGCAATTAGTACAGTTGGGGATGCAGTTAATCCAAATAGAAAGCTCGAGGGGAGGTTGCTCAAGTGGAGGCTTTTTTCCCCAGTCCTAATCAGATGGTCACTCAAAATTGCAATGTGGCTGATTTTCGTTGGATCGGTGATTATGATTTTTCTCTATGCAAGTCCTTCAATGGAGGGAAAATTTTTTGACATCTTTTACGCTACAGACACATCATTCTATGGACTCGTCGGTAGGCATTAATAATGCTTTCATTATATATTCATTTTTATTCTAAACAAAATAAAGGTTTAAACTACAAAACCTGCTATTTCATCTAAGTTTTTGGGAAATCCAGGAAGCTTTCTTGTAATGTTTGGTGCTCCTGTCCTAATCCTCGCCTTAATGGCAGTCATATATACAATGGCCTTCCCAAGAGAACACCACAAGTAAGTCGTGATATGTATTTGCTGTAGATTTTAGTTGCTGGTTCTAGTTTCTCTTCAAAAGATTTTCTACTTCCTTCTTCAATTACGACTAGAACATAGTGTGAAAGCTTTTTGTGCTTAATGATTGTTAAGCCAACCTTTCTGTTACTATAATTTCAGGACAAAGAAACCAAAATTTCTGAGGTTACACTTATCATCATTCCCTGCCTTTGTCAATGGACCATTAGGTGTTGTTTCTGCTGCAGAATTGATTGGAATTCTAGTATTTGCCATATATGTTGTGTGGGCAGCTTATGGTTACACAATACAAAACCATCGCTACGTATCTAAATTTTCCCAGCCTGCCAAGGAGAAGAGGTAAATTTGGTTTGAATGAATCAGTAATGCCTTGTTTTTGTCAGTTCCATTAAAGGAAGCTTGTACTGTAAGTTTTTTCAGATTGAATATCTTATGGGTTTTTTGGTTAGATACTAACGAGAAAATATCTGCAGGCATTTAATGTTGGAATATTCAGGCTATCGCTTAGGTACAATTGGAATGTTTTTCTTGACATTCCTATTTATACCAATTTCAAGGGGTTCAATTCTTCTCCGCATTATAGATGTTCCATTTGAGCATGCAATCAGATACCACAGATGGCTGGGAAATGCCACAATGACAATATTCACAATGCACAGCTTTTGTTACATTCTCTCTTGGGGACTAAGGGGTCAACTCCCACACAAAGTAAGTCCGAGCACTCCTAGTCCTTTTTCAGAGTTATCCTTGTTTGAAGTTGCATTGACAGAAGCCTAATTAAAGCTTCAAAATAATAATAATAAATTGATCTCGAAAATAAACAAACAAATATATATATAGATATATAATGCCTCACCACTTTATTGTATGATAAGACTGGTAAATAGTGATATTAGAAATGAAAGCAATTTCAAAGAGCAGAATGATCTAATTAATGCTCGCATTAATGGCTCTTATACGCTGGCAGACTAGTAGTACCTTGCAACATATCACAGGTAATGATTTGGTTGAGAACATCCAACCTTGTTGTTCCACAACTTGTGAAGGCAAACTGTTGAATCAGTATGCCACACTACAAATATCACTCACATCAGAGCAACCATAATTCCCCAAAGATAAAATGTGATATATGTGAAAGCTGATGGCCATCACTCTGATCCACAAGTATACCCTGATTAACTGCCTACCACAAAATGCATTTCCTCAACCGTATTGCAAGTTTTGGTACAGTGAGATGTATTTAGTCACTCACTATAATATTTAACCATCTAGCACTTGAATAAAACAGACTATTTTAGCATTTTCTTAAAAGAAAAAAACCTTCATTTCATTCATGAGAAAATATCATGCCTATCACTATGATCCATTCGTATATACCATTATTTGCTGTCAACCTGATTTGCTCAACTGTATCACAAGTTGTGACATGGTGAGCTGTAATTAATCACACTTCACAATACAAATTGATCATACAACTCTTTGATAAAAACATATTATTTTACCAGTGTTTCTTATTGCTACTGGTTTGCTTATGCAGCTTCTGAGGTGGAACAAGCACGATGTTTCATATTTCCCCGGGTTAGTAAGCCTTGTGGTTGGTCTGCTTATGTGGTTGACATCATTACACCCAATTAGAAGGCGAAAGTTTGAGCTCTTCTACTACACCCATCAGCTATATGCAGCTCTCATATTGTTCTTTGCATTACATGTTGGAGACTTCCTTTTCAGTGCATCTGCAGGATCAATATTCCTCTTCATGCTTGACCGCTTTTTGAGGTTCTGTCAATCACAGACATCGGTACATATAATTTCGGTGACATGCCTCCCATGTGGTGCAGTAGAATTGGTTCTTTCAAAGCCTGAGAGTAAACTTCTCAAGCATTTCTAGATTTCCCAATATATAAACTCTTACCATATATTGTGCAACAATTCAGCATTATGCAATAAGAAAACTGTTACTTTTCAGAAGACGTTTTCATTGTCAGTTAATTTGGTGTGATTTCTGTTGCGTCTGCTGCATGTTCTAATTTCTGTTTAATTTTTTCAGATCTGCATTACAATGCACTTAGCTTTATTTTTCTTAGAGTGCGTGAGATCTCTCAACTTCAATGGCATCCCTTCAGTGTTTCCTCCAGTCCTTTGGATGGTAGAAATCATCTTTCAGTACTCATAAAAGGTCTTGGGCAATGGACAAGTAACCTCAGAGACAATATCTTGAATGCACCAGGGAAGATTGAAGAAGGGATGCAATTTCAACCTTTAACTGCATCTGTTGAGGGACCATATGGACATCAGTCACCATATTACTTGAAGTATGCATTTTTTTTCTTTTGTAACTGTATTTTACTAGTTAATTTTTTTGTTTTGTAACTGAATTTTTAGTCAGTACATGAAAACAGCATGTTGTGTGATTATCTTTCAGCTCTAGTTCTATTCTGGATCTTTATAGTCTTAGAAGCTGCGGAATTTATTTCCTGACTTCAAGGATTTTAATCTTGGTAGGACTAGCAAATGTCTTGATAATCAGGAAAATTTTTTACTTACTCCCATCGCAATAAGGAGTCGAATGCAGACTAATAATGTAAGCAAGTTAAATAACACCATGATCAATGGCTCATCTCCTATCAAGGAGGGAGTGACCCAACAATTTGCTTTTATTAAAGTTGAACCCCAGAGTGTAAATGTGGGATCCTGTACAAGGTACACGTAATTATACTAAATTATAAACTCAATGAACGCAAATGGTCTCAATTGTTCTCCATCATTGTTTATTATTAAATTATGATTTTGTTTCTAAACATAGCATTGCCTTTCATGGATTTTATTGTTGTTAATAACCTATCTTTTGTTTTTTGTTGCTTTAGGTATGAACACCTTATTTTGATAGCTGGGGGGATTGGAATTACACCTTTCTTGGCTATTTTGAGTGACATTCTCCACCGAATTAAGGAGAAGAAACCTTGTCTGCCAAAACATGTACTAATAGTTTGGGCTGTGAAGAAATCTCAGGAGCTCTCTCTTCTCTCAATGGTTGACGTAGAAAATATCTGCCCATCTTTTTCTGATAATTTGCATCTAGAGATTCAAGCATTTATCACTCAAGAAACAGGGCCTCAATTGGTAGGTTTGAATTTTCCATCACTGGATAAATTTTATAATGAATTCCAATGTTTTTAAGACACCAAAGAAATGAGGTCTGACTTCTCATTTCGGTTCACAGGAAGATGGTAAACTTCAATTAACCATGCACCATCCCAAGATTCATGATGCAAATGGAAAATGCATTTCTAGTTTGGTTGCTACAGGGAATAACATATGGTCTGGGGTTTATGTTATCTTACCAACCGTTGGATTTATCACCTTATTGACTCTGTTGAAAGCATTTTACATAAAGCCTTATAACATAACTACTTGGTGGTTCCAAGGACTTCTATTCCTCATATGCATGATTGCTAGTGTTGTTCTGTTTGGAGGTGTTGTGGTCATTTTTTGGCACCGCTGGGAAAGAAAATTTTCAGGCTATGAGAAGTGCATAGATGGCAATGACAAGAGTGTTCGATCGCAGTCTGATGCACCAAAGTCAGAAATCAAAACATGTCAGACAACTCTTCTTAGTTCAATTGCTACAAAATATGGATGCAGGCCGAATATACAAGGTAATCATCCAGTATATCTTTAATTCTGTTAAAAGAGATACTAGTCTCCAGGTTACAGTCATTTAGTAGTCTTTTTTGAATTAGAGAAAACGAAATTGCTTCATTTCCAACAGACCATTCATTTTTATTTCCACCCACCCCGTATGGTGTTAGCGTCAGGTAAACCCCCCACAAAACTAAAATCGCAGGAATTTTGCTTTGAACCAAGTTTCTGAACACAGTGTTTTGTGGATGAAAGCACACACAACACGCACAACTCCTTCCCGGAATTGTGGGATATTTCAGTAACCTGTTTGCCCAATAAATGCTATTTTTCCATGGCTGTTCAATGCAAACATGACCTTAACCAGATTACATATCTATTTTTGTTTTTACTGACATTTCCCTTTGTTTGGACTTCACAATTTTTTCACTATGAAACTTAAAGATGGTTTTCGGTGTCTTCCTAGTGTGGTAACCACCCAAACCTGTATCAAACGTCCTCTCATTCATTTGTGCTTTTCTTTCAGAAATTTTCAAATCTGTCTCAAACCACTGGGGAAACGTTGACGTGGGCGTCATTGTATGTGGCCCTCAAACCCTCAACTCTAGTGTTGCAGCAGAGTGCAGGTCAAGGAACATATGGGGCCAATGCAACCAACCACTCTTCCATTTCAATAGCCACAGCTTTGAATTGTAATTAGTACCTTATAAGGTACAATTATACACTAGACTAGAGTAAATATCCATGCAGACTTCACATCCATGTCGAGAACATGTGAATGTGTACATTGGGGTATATAAAACATTGGCTGTTTATAGTGTAGAGGCTATGTGACCATGTATTATTCACGAGACTCTTATGTGTACTATTTAAGGCATTGTTGCCAGTGCATATTTGAAATATAATTGGAGTTCTTGAATTTGACAACCAAATTTTGGGTGTCCTTGGCACTGCTATATGTGGTCTGGAATTTAAATTGAGACATCTACTATTGGCTTCATTATCTTGCTTTTTTTGATGGAAGCATTTTGTATAACACCTTCAAATGTCTTCTATCCATCAATTGCATGATGGTGGTGGTGGTGGTTTGCTTGAAGGTCCAGTGATCATTTCATGGCATCAATGGGAAAGAAGAGCTGGAAACCATGTGAAATACACAAATGGTCTTGAGAAAGTGACTTAAGCCAAAAATGCAAAACCAATGCATCTGAACCAAATCTTTTAGCCACTATGAGTGTGGGCCAAAATTTTATGGCTCATATGCCTACTGCAAATTGAATCCCTACAAATTCATAGAGAAGGGGGGTTGATCGAAGGTTTTTAATAGGTGAGGAGTGAAGACCATCATTTTCCCAAAATTTAATTTGCTCAGGTAATAGGTAAGAAATTATTCCATCAAAGCAGAGATTCTGTATGGCCCCCTTGGATCTTCACCTTCAACCGTTCGCTTCTAGTCTCTGCAATAGAAAGACATTGCTTTGACATCCAAAGACTTCAATAAATGCTCTCAAGGAAATGAAAGAATTTTAAGTGCTCGCCAGTGTCAAAATGTTTCAGTTATACAGAGGTTTCATTGACTGAATATGCAGATATAACAATTATTGTCATCAATATTGATATTCCTAGTCGAATCAGATTTGCTATATAGTAGAAAATATCAGTAAACTAAAAGTTCACCCTGGGGAAGCTGAGGCAGGAGAAAGAAAGAAAATTGCAAAAATTGTAGGTGAAGCATATCCAAAAAAAATCAGACTTATTTACCAATCTTGTCCATATGAGTGCACAAATTTATTTTGGACTACATCAGGAATGATTTCATAAAAGGGAAGGTGTTAGAAAAGGATGAAGAATTAAGAATGGAGATCATCAAATTTCCCCACAAATATACGTGGATTCAAATCCAGAAAAATGGGCAACACTTTTTTAATGAAATTCTTCCCATCCAGTTTTTGGATATGGCATGCTCTAATTAACCGTAACTTTGTTTCTTATAAAAATTGTCCAATCCTTCTCTATCCCTATAAGAAAGTCCCAGTTGCCAACAACCAGCATCCCTACATTGGTTAGGTTTGTTGTGAGTTGGCTAGCGCCTATGATACCTAGATACTTGTACAAGGCCAACATATCTTTATTTGACCGACACAATATTTACATTGGACTTGATACTGCACCAACACCTATAAGTTAAAAGTTTAACATATTACTTAGTAAGTTTCCTATTTCATATAGTTTTTTAAAATTTCTTTATCTCAACATAGAAAATGTTGAAAAGGAACATATACAATGATAATTTCATTAATTGTAATCTAAAGAAAAAAATTAGAACAACTGTAGGGGCGGGCAGACCCAAACATAACTGCAACTGCGTGATTCGAGAGCCTCCCTTATATAACATGATAGAAATTCTAATTTCAGTATTTTACTTCTTCACTTTACCGTTAGCCGCACCACCCAAATAAAAATTCTGGGTCCACCATTGCACACCCATATCCATATAGTATCTTAAGTTTCCAAAAATGCATAGTTGTATCCCCGGTCCTCATACCCGTGTTCATACCTGTGTCTGTAAATGGGCATCATAGGCTAGGGATAGCAGAAGCGTACATTTGTGATCATTTCATTTGTTTGAAATCTGGATAATGCATCAACTATACTGTGGCCAACAGCTGGAACAATCCAAATTAGCCTGAAGTCATGTGACATATGTACTGGATGATCTGCTGCAATTTATGTGGCAATAACATATTTGTCTGATTGCCCCTAAAGTCGATGATGAACTCTGCAAATCTGGTGTCCACGAGTGTCATGTGCATCACAGAAAGCGTGTTTGGATAACCTGAGTTACGCGTAAATGAAGTCATTCATAACCACTTAAAAGCAATTACATTTATAGGTAAATGGGCTACCGTCTTTCCAAATGGGCATTGATCTTTTGGACCAAGGAAACCTGTCAAATTTAGCAAAGTCACAGGCCCGGTAAAGGAACATGCTTGAATAGTTTGGTATCTTTCATTTTTTATTTCTTATAGGCAACAATGAAATTATATTATGGAAAGAAGTAGATTACAAAGAAGCCCAGCCAACATAGCAAAAGGGCACTATGGTATAAAAGCATTATACTGCAAAAATAGATTACACAGCAGTATCTTTCAATTATTTACTATGTGATGTTCTGATGACAGCAGAATACAGGCCCATGTTTGCTTGAAGTATCAGAACAGAAGAATTCAGAAGAATACAGTTGAAAATCAAGAGACCATTTTAACAGTCCTCCTGAGTCAATACATAGACAATAAATCTCTCTCTCTCTCTCTCTCTCTCTCTCTCTCTCTCTCTCTCTCTCTCTCATCCGCATATTCCATTTCATTGCATAGCCCAAAGGACAGCCAAAATGCCTATCATCTTTACAGCCTTCTTGTCGTCTTTTCACGTATGCTTTTCAACATTGTATATGAAGTGTCCTCTTATCCTCTTATTTGCATGGACACCAAAGACTGAGGAGAGACCCATCTCTCTTTATCTTTTCTTCTTCTCTCCATATAATCTCTGTCATATAATATACATTGCGTTGGTTTGTTTGATGGGCATTCAGACAAAAAGGAAAAGATTAAAACTACAAGTGAGAGAGAGATTTTTAGTTTTTTTGCTGGGATTCTGAACTTGGGTTTTTGGGGGCTTTTTTTTTTTTTTTTTTTTTGAACTTCTTGAATGGTTGCAATTTGGATTTGTTAGAGTTTGTCTTCTTTCAGAAAGGAGTTATGGGCATTCAGATAAAGGAGGGAATGAATGGCAGGGAGATATCTCTCTTATATTTTGAGGGGTTTGATTTTTCTCCTTTTTTTCAATTTAAGGATTACCCATTTTCTCATTTGCTCTTTATTTTCTTCAGTTTAGCATTTTGGGTGTGTTGGACTCTATTGAGTAATTGATGTACCTTTTCTCTCTATCATGTTGGATGGGTGGCTTCCATTTATTGATATTTTGAAAGGTTCCCTTGCCCAAGGCCAAGAGAAAGAAGTGGTAGGCATTCATACAGATAAGCTTCTGGAAGATTCCTTTTTCTCTTTTCGTTTTTCTGTTATATGCGGCAAGGAATTAATAGCATGATCCTTGTCGGCCTGTGGAAATCAGAAATCTGTGCCACTGGGGCACGTAAATAAGTTAGATCATTAATCAGATGGGCCACTCCATGAATAGACCATAAATCAGATAAGAAACAGAGCAGTAGACACAGGCAATGTCAACCTTCCTTGGAAGAGTAAAATCGTGGACAAAAATTTGATGGCCAAATTATTATAAAATGGACATAGTACCCACTCTTAAATTTCCTCAGCTAATGTTCAAACCAGCAGGCATTTCTAAAGGAAAGGTTATGGAAATACTTTTTAATATTTTCACTCATAAGGATGAGCCAAACACCATCTGACAAGATGCAGCATGGCCCCTTTTATTATGCACTTACACGCCCCACATAAATATGGTATGGAGCTTTTTTCGTCCCATATGTTATCTCTTAAATTTTCATAGCTAACTATTTTTTTCACCTAACCATTCAAACCAAAATCTTAAAACATTGGTAGATTCTGTAAAAATATTTTTCATTATTTGTCATGAGTGGAACCCAAACTACTTAACACCCACCAGGTTAAAACAGTCAAATCACAGAAACTTGAGGATTTTGTGAGATGTGAATTTTCCCTGTACCTATTTCTGATCATTTCAGAACTTCATCATAGCTTCTTCTTTTTTTTTCACTTGGGTAAAATGTAGGATGTCCTTCTACTGTGAGAATGTTCTCGGAGGTAAGAAAAGCAGAAACTCATCTTATTGGTTTAAACTTGATGTTTTTGTCGTGGATCATATGCAGGGAGCAGTCACCTTTCCTTTTCCTTTTTGTCGTGGTAGTGGTAGTGATAAGAGATGAGTGGTCATATTTTTAGTTGTAGGTTGAGTCGTCCCTCTCATGATAGACACGGGAAGAGCCATGAGAATTGACTGAAGAATACTCGTCTATTAACAAGAAAGATTCCTCTTTACCAAAAAAGAAAGAAAGAAAGGACGGGTAGTGGAAGAGTTTCATTTTTTTTAGGGTTCATTTGTTTGCATGTGCATACATAAATGATTCTTATGCACAATGGGTTATACATTATCACATTTGTTTGCATTGATTTATGCATGTGGTATATCAATAAGGTACAATAATGGTGTGAAAAGGTGACTATTTACGCACCGAAATTTTTATATTAGAATTTTTCACACCACACAAAATCGGTAAATAACAAAAAATATCAAAAGCTTGAGCTATTAGTTAGTACAAAATAATGTATATCAAAGAGTCTAAACAACCTCCCCTCATGTGGACAAAAACATGTCAAAGGACTTAATCTCCTGTTAATAATTCGAGACACAAAAAGATTATGTCGCTAGTGCAAGATATAATAATGTGTATCAAAGTATCCTGACATAACTAAGTACATTATTTTTTTCTCTTGTGGGCCTCCTCAACCATCTTTATTTTTATCTTCAGGGGCCCCATATATGTTATTCATACCACTTACTTGTTTTTTGAACTAATCATATTCAGGGCCTTAAAGTTGATTATCTGAGTTTGAGTAATTTGTGAAAAAGTTTCAACATAAAAATCTAATTTTCTACACTTTTGTAAGCTCCCAATTCATCATCCAGACTAGTCAAGATATTGGTATTAATGATAAACATTAAGACATTTAATTTTATATCTTGATTCTTCATGCACTATGAGAAATTTGTGAAAAAAATTCCAAACACATTTAAACCCATGTAATGTACTCATTTGCCTATAAAAATTATAATTTTGACAGGCATGATAATGTGTTTCACATGCATAACATTTGCACATGTGACGTTTACATAATATTCATGAGTTACGATACAAAACTTCTTGGCCATTTTTTACAAAAAAAAATGTTTCCTTTTTAGCTGATTAGATTTTAACACATGTCATCAACATTTTCTTAAAATTAACTATTCCTTATTTTTTACATTTTAATTGTGAGGTAGCAGATTTTTATTGGACATGTTAAAAGGGGTATAAACTCTCCTTTTTTAAATAGAAAGTTTTTGAAAATTCCTCAATATTTATTGGCACATGTAAAACCCCTATTCAAAAACAACCACTCACACAGTAACTTTCTTTTCCTTTGGAATTTCTTTCACTATTACATGTTTAGGCGAAAATAATTGATTCATGACATATGTCCTGGTAGCAGATATGTGGTCATCTTTCATTCAAGTAAAAATACCCTGACAATTTTGGCAAAAAAAAATAAATAAATAATAAACAATACCTTGAGAAAGATGTAAAGGGTATTTACCGATTAAAAGAAAATTGTTACCGGTGAGAACTCATTTCTCTCTCCTAGTCCTGTTGCTTTCTATTGTTGACAATGAGGGAATACACTTTGATTGCGGTTGAGCAGTCCGTACACCCCCAATTGCCTTACAAATTATGTAATTTTAAAGGTGAGGTGATCCTAGGAATGAATTTGTTTCACAGTAAGTATTTAAAGGGTTGTTGGTTGTGAGAATTGGTGAGCAGACTATACTAGGGGAAGATCAGAATTGCCACTTCAAATTTGAGTGTGTTGTTCCTCTTTTTCACCACCCATGTCTGAGCTCTCTTCTCGTGAACCACTTCTTTTGAATGGAGGTACTGAACATGGTGCTTCCAAGAGGGCTTCCTTATCACTGTGTTTGGTGAAATGGGTACTCAAAATTCTCATGTGGGCACTCCTTGTGAGTTGGGTTGCTGTTATTTTTCTCTACCCTGGTGAGTTCATGCAAGGATTGTTTAGGAAATGGATTCTGGCTACCCAGGGAACTCTTTTTGGGGTCACAGGTAGGTTCATGCAATTTCAACCCCAACAACCAAACCCACCCCCCCCCCCCCCCCCCCCCCCCCCCCCCTCCCCAACAAAAAAAAAAACTCATCCTTTCTAGTCTTGAGCTGAAATTGATGTTCACCATGTAATTGTGTTTGCTAACTGCAGGAAGTATATTTCTGATATTCAGCGCCCCAGTTCTCATTATTGCGTTCCTAGCATTTGCATATGTGACTGCATTCCCAAGAGAATATGGGTATGCTTTTCCTTCATTTGGCCTGTAGGCTGACATTATTCTTCAAGTAATTACTATTTCAATTTACTTGAATCGAATGAGATGAAATTAATGATACCTATGAAGAATGTTTACTTCAGTTCTTTTAGAATTTAGACACTTATCAGTATCATGCACTTCAATTTTACTTTCAGGTTGAAGAAATCTAAGTTTCCAAGGTTTCGCTTGTGGACATTTCCTGTACTTGTGGATGGTCCATTTGGTGTTGTCTCTGCTGGAGAATTGATTGGGATACTCCTGTTTTCTGCATATATTCTCTGGGCAGTTTCAGCTTATGCTATACAGATCATTCGTGAAGTATCTTTTCTTCCATTTTCTTCTAAAATCAAAAGGTATTGCTAAAATTGGGTGGATTAACAAGGCTTTTTTTTTTAATTCTGAATCCAGAAGGGATGTTTCTTTGGTATAAACTCAATATTTAGGTGTTTCTATAGAACCCTGTGCCCCTAAATTCATGTTTCTTTCAACTGCTTCCCCTCAGCTGTGGGCCACACAGCACATTCATGAAGTTTGTAACACGGACTTCTATTAAAGAGAAACCTTTTTACATTTTTCATTTATATCATTTTTAGAATATTTTCCTTTGCTACCAGCATAGTGAGGAGAAGGCCTTGATGAGAATGATGCTGTTGGTGTTTATTTTTTTATGGTTTCCATTTTTATGTTGCCGTGTGCATCTGTAGGTTGTTCACTTGATATAAATAATAATAATAATCGTTATGTCATTCTGTCCTGTATACTCCAATTTATATGCATGACTGAATGATAGTCTGAATTGACTGGTGCAATTCAGATTTATTGAATCTCTTAGGATAATCTTTCATCCTATTCTAGAAGAACTGTTATCCGTTTACTTCTAGAGATGTTTTGCATGGGTGATATACATTTTGAAGACTTAAGTGCTCATAGCCCTAGTGAGTTGAAAAGCCCACATCTGAGGATGGACCCTGTGTAGTTCTTGTTGCTGCTGTTGTTTTAGGGGATGATCAGTTGTGGTCATTATTACAGAAGTTGGTTCCTTTTATTGTGGAATAATGAACTGTGTTTTCTTCATTTTGCAGTTATTTTGTATTGGAAATTTTCGGGCTTCGTTTAGGTTCAATAGGATTATTTTGCTTGGCCTTTCTATTTCTACCAGTTGCAAGAGGGTCAATTCTTCTGCGCCTCATAGATATTCCTTTCGAGCATGCAACCAGATACCATGTGTGGCTGGGGCATGTCACTATGGCTATCTTTACATTACATGGCATATGTTACATAGTTGCATGGGCAATGCAGGGCCGCCTAGTGCAAGAGGTGAGTTCAATATGCTTGTTTCAGTTATTTACACTTTATTTTTCTTTTGGTTATAGTTATGACCATGATGAGTGGCTTCAAATGATATCATAATTGAAATTTCTTTTGTTATTTTTGTCACGCTATAAGTGCTCCTTCCTCTAGGTCAAAATGCACATGGTAACTGATCATATTCAGAAACTATTTGGAATTATTTACCAATTTTAGTGGTCATGGATTTTGTTGATGAACCAAGTCGTTCTTGGGGAACTGTCTGATTTAACTGTATAATGACAGATGCATGTAAATTCTAAGATAAATCTTGTATTAATCAATTTTTTTGCATATGCAGATGCTAGAATGGAAAAATATTGGAGTGGCCAATCTTCCTGGGGTAATTAGTCTTTTGGCTGGTCTATTAATGTGGGTCACATCACTCCATCCAGTGAGGAAAAATTATTTCGAGCTGTTCTTCTACACCCATCAACTGTATGTAGTTTTCGTCGTCTTCTTAGCATTGCATGTTGGAGACTTTATTTTCAGCATCGCTGCAGGAGGGATATTTATTTTCCTTCTTGATCGCTTTCTGAGATTCTGGCAATCACGAACAACTGTCAACATAATCTCAGGATCTTGCCTTCCATGCGGAACAGTGGAATTGGTCCTCTCAAAGCCAGCAAGTACTACTCAAACATATCCATACTTTGTGAAATAGAACAATTATGTGCATATACCAATATTTACCCATCCTTGAAGTTGTTCTCACCTGCCAGCATGTGGTGGCTTCTTTTGTTTTGTGGCTGATTGAGTAATATGGGTTCTAATTGTCATCTCAATGTCACAGATATGCGGTACAATGCTCTCAGTTTCATATTCCTTCAAGTGAGAGAATTATCTTGGCTTCAGTGGCACCCCTTCAGTGTTTCTTCCAGTCCTCTGGATGGAAAGCACCATCTTTCAATTCTTATAAAGGTTCTTGGGGAATGGACAAAGAAGCTGAGGGATAGTATCTCTAATACTTCAGAGCAGCCTCAAAAAGGCTTGTCATTTCAACCTTCTCCTATGATAACAGCTTCTGTGGAGGGGCCATATGGACATGAATCAGCATACCACTTGACGTAAATACTCAACTCTTGTGACTGCGCTGCTCAGTATTGTATATGGTGTCAGTGTTGGGTTTTATATCTTGTATTCCGATTAGCTGGATGGGTCCATTGGGTTAGCCAGGGACCGGGCTTTAGGTCAAGGTATTTTGGTCATTGTACCAGAGCTTTCTAGTGGGTCAAGAAAGCATAGATTACAAATATGAATAATCTGTAACCCTAGATCTTGGCTGAAGGAGAGGTGAGAGCTCTCTTACCTAGTGGTGTTTCTACACCATGCGAGAGACTTTGTGCTCTTGAGAGAGAATTACAGGTAAGGGTCATAGTACTCTTTGTGTTCACAAGAAGGAGGTTTGTTCCTCTTGTGTGGTGATCTCCAAAATAGTAGATAGGCTTGAATCTCCGTAGACATAGGTTTTTTGTGCTTCCGCTCATGCTCAACAGTTAGGGCTTTGCTTGACAGGGCCAAGGTTTAAATTGGTAGCATCTTGTTCTAATGTCTGTCCAAGACCATTTTTTAAATGGTTTCAAACCTAAA
This sequence comes from Sextonia rubra, assembly GCA_037013555.1. NCBI lineage: Eukaryota > Viridiplantae > Streptophyta > Magnoliopsida > Laurales > Lauraceae > Sextonia > Sextonia rubra. The sequence goes on along the minus strand of JASUAD010000013.1, from coordinate 53,901,168 downwards.
AACAACTGGCATCCTTTGTTGGAATGTGTAACATGATTGGAACACCCAACTTTGTGGTTGGCAGACAAGTACATCAATTTGAATCAACCAACTGATAATCCATGCTATGGATAGGACACACAAAGAAATTACAGCAATTGGATGTTTCTGACCATTTGGTCTATATATGTTTTTCTTAACTGCTGCCATGAAAATCCTTTTCTTGTGAATGCCTGTAAGAATGTTATGAACTGCCAATGGGTATCATTTTTGGCCTTATTCAGGAGGTGGTCAACTAGTTGGATTGTTTGTAGAAATCCACCACCAACTGCACCAATCAAGGGATTTTGGGGTCAAAACCATTTGCTGAATGGTGCTCCACAAGCATTATATATAGACCCAGTTGGCACAGTAGAATCTGTTGAAAACATAATTATGTGGTTGGCATGCAAATTACTTTATTCTTTTATTTCCTTGTTTCCATAATAATTGTCTTCAATTGGTTGTTTTTCTTTTAGATACTAACATAAGAAAACATGATTGCATCATTGGGCATGCAGATCAGAGTATTTGTTATTTCCTTGTTCCCATCATAATTGTCTTTCCTTCATCTGTTTTCTTATAGATACTGATATAGACTGCATTCTACTCTTTCAGTTATGAAAACCTTATTTTGGTGGCTGGAGGCATTGGAATTTCACCCTTTCTGGCTATTTTGAGTGACATCCTGCACCGGGTTAGGGATAAAAAGCCTTGCTTGCCTAAAAACATTCTAGTTGTTTGGGCTGTGAAAAAATCCAAGGAGCTTTCACTTCTTTCTGTGGTCAATGTGGATTCCATTTGTCCATCTTTCTCTGATAATTTAAATCTAGAGATTCATACCTATGTCACTAGAGAGTCAGAGCCTCCATTGGTGGGTGTGAACTTTCTGATATTTAAATAATTTCCAATAAAATATTTTCTTTAATTTAAGACATGACTAAACAAAATTTTATTTTCTTTCTGAATACAGGAAGAGGGTATGGTTTACAAGAGTGTCGGATGTTCCTCTTTCCCATTGAGCAGTGGAAGTAGCATGTCCAATTTGGTTGGCACAGGGAACAATATATGGGCTGGAGTTTATGTTTTCCTATCAACTCTGGGCTTTGTTATCTTGTTGGGCTTGTTAGAAAAGTTTTACATAAGACGATACAATATATCTTCTTGGTGGTTTCAAGGACTTCTCTTCGTCATATGCATGATTGCAGGCATTGCTATATTTGGTGGTCTTGTGATTGTCCTATGGAGTCGTTGGGAAAGAAGTGTTTCAAGCAATGAGAATTTTGTGGAGGATGATAGTAAGAGTACCTCAACACCATGCAATGAATCAAGTATGAGTCTAGCCCGCTCAAGTACAATAAAATATGGGTGCAGGCCAAACTTTCAAGGTAAGAATCTTGGATACGTATTTTGTTGTTCATAAAAGCATGAATTTGCATGTGAAGTAGCTACTTGCCACTTTGTCTAGGCGCATCGGCATAGCATAGATATTTATGGTTATGGCTTTTACAAATGAGTTAAACGAGTATATTATCCATTTGAGGTGTTTAGGTAGCAAAAACATGAAGCACCAATTTGTAGTTATGTTTCTTTCAGGAGCTGTTGTTTTGCTTGGAATATGATCTCTAGATTAAAGTTTTCCTTGTATGAAGAGCAATGGAAGAACATGCCCCCAAAGAAAAGAGCGATGGAACTGGTTTGCAACTGGTTCTGGTTCATCCATTTTTATTACAAACTAAACAGCACATCAATCCTGGTTCCCTTACCACCAGTTTAGCCAAATCTTAACAAGCTACATGCTTCTTCCCTTAAACAGCTCACCTGATATACAAAGAATGTGTATTTCCCCCTATTTCTGGGATTGAATTGTCTATTTGAATCCTCACAAAGGGTTTGTGAGATTCTATATTTGAATCTTCTTCAAGTACTGCACACATAATCCAGAGATCACATTATGCAGATAAATTGAGTGCAGGTTAATCAAATTCTGATGATCTAAACAGGGCCGAAGGATTGTCCCTGTTACATAGGTGCTGAACAATTCTTTTAAAATATCAGACCAGAGATATCATTGCCTTTATTGAGTTAGTTCAGAGTTCAGACCCAAACCATCCCATGTGTGTGTGCGCGCGCACACATATACTTGTAAGTCAAAATCATTGGAATTTGAAACTGATATAAAACAACAGTTGGACCAGTATGAACATACTGTTTGGCCCCTTGAATATTTATTTTTCTGGTTCAATTTCTTTCTCTTTTTAAATTATTTTGACAACACAATTGGACTGAGTTGGGCTGCTGATCAGACCAGTTTCAATCAAACCATTTACCCAGAAGGATCAGTTCGTAGTCCAGTCTTTAGGCACATTTGTGTTGTGCTTTTATTCTTTTTTTATTAATACCTCAATATTTCCTCAAAAAATATGGTACATGATCATGCCAAAATTAAAGATTCAGATCATTCCATTCAAATCAGCTCCATGCTGTAGAAACTGATCTTCTTTATCTTCTTGAATAGCCTCAGTTGTTCATGCAATTTGCATTTTTTATTTCATTCTATTCCTATTTGGCCGAACTCTTAAAGCCAACCCAGTTTGATGGATAAGGCTATATGGCAATTTTGATGATTTCACTTGGTTCCTGGTTTTATTTTCAGCAATCTTCGAGAATGTTTCAGAGAAGTGGGGGCACGTGGACGTGGGTGTCATGGTTTGCGGCCCTCCAAGCCTTCAATCCAGTGTCGCTAAAGAATGCAGGTCACAAAATATAAGGGGCAGATGGAACCATCCAGTCTTTCATTTCAATAGCCACAGCTTTGATCTCTGACGTCAAATCTCATGTATGACTCATTTTGAAGTAGCTGGGCTGATGGGACATTTCAAGAAACCTGTAATGCCGAGATTCTAGCAATGTGGTTGCTCGCATGCTATATATGCATTTGTAAATGGATGTTCTCTGGGTTCTCTGGATCGAGGCATAGCAACATATATATGTACATACCACTTGTAAAAGAAGCTTAACATGTTTAGAAATGATATGTGATGTAAAAATAGTAGTACCAGTCGAGTTTTATGTATCTTCATCTCCAGTTCTGTCATGTATAGCATGCTCATGTTAACGCATTAGTTTACTAATAGTATTTTAATTGATATTTTGTATTTACATCTTCCATTCAAATCCTACCAGCTTTTGTTCTCATTTTGGTTGGATTTTATCTGGTACCCCATAGCTCGAAGATCACGACAAAAAGTGAAGGCTTATAAATTCATTATTTACTTTGTTTTTATGTAATTCATAAATTTCTTGCTGGGTGCAGTGATGGAGAGTGAAAGCAAATAGAGCACTTTTTCCACATAAATCAATCTTAATTCCATCCCCTCCCTCCCGGACTTCAAAATCCTATGAGTTCGAATTAGCACATACCCATGGTGGAGATCACTTTTTTCACCTGTCTTTGCAAAAATGCTACCTTACTCCTTAGTCAAAGAAAGAAAAAAATGGGTAAAGAACCTCGTGGAAACCCACGAATCAAGATTTGTACATTTAAAATGATTGAAAGAGTAAAGGTAACCAAAAGAAACAGGAGAAAAGAACAAAAGAGGGTCCAATCTAACAAGAAATGCAATTGCTCTTCTTGGGGTTCTTTGTAAATACAACGTGTGAAGGACCTGCAGCAAGAGGTTTGTCTTGTTTGGCATGACTAGGGGTAGCAATGGTCAGTTTGAGCACGCTGACATATTAAGATACAACCTAGGCCCAACCCATTTATTAGAGCAACTAAAAGTACACGGAGTTTAGCTCATTCTACACGGCCAAAAAAATAAATAAATAAACAAATTTCCAAAATGTCCCCACACCTTCCTTCTCACTCCCTCCCCTTCTTGACCTCCCCCTCCCGTTGATAACGAGCTCCAGCAACAGAGGAGGGCTCTCCCTCTCTTTCCCCTCCTTATTCGTCTTCCTCTCCCTCTATTTTCTCTCCCATTCTCCCTCTCCTCTTCTCCCTCTCTCTCTTCCCCCAACCCTTTGCTCCCCACACCTTCCTTCTCCCTCCCTCTCTCTTCCCTCCCCCTCTCTGTAACACCCTATAGAGGCGAAGAAAGTGGGAGGGAAAAGAGGAGGGAGAGGGAGAGAGCCCCCCTCCACTGCCGGAGCTTGTCACCGGCCAAAGGAGGAGGTGGGGAAGAAAAGGGGAGAGGGAAAGGAAAGATGTGGGGAGAAAAGGAGTAGGCGCTTTTTGGGAATTTTTGATTTTTTTTTTCTTTTTTTTTTTAACCATGTAGAATAAGCTAAACATAGTGTACATTCAGCAACTCCCTTAATTAATCATTAAAAAATGTCATCCTGAACTAAGGTCAAAAGTTAGAACCTCAATTAACATGTCACATTGAATTGATTTGGTGGGTTACAATGCAATTAATTAAGTTAATTAAGTTCAAGTTAAGTCTCCGTTCGTAAAATGCCAAAAGTGGATTCAACACAACTCCACCAACTCAATCTAATTAAATTTTTTATTATAACTAAGACAAAGATTCTGTTTAAAATTTGTAGTCGTTCGATGATTGGTCTTGTATAAATTTAAAAAGACTAGAAATTTTTTCAACCTTCCGTTGTAGTCTAGTTGGTTAGGATACTCGGCTCTCACCCGAGAGACCCGGGTTCAAGTCCCGGCAACGGAATTTTTTGCCCCATTTTTTTTAAAACCTTCATTTTTGCTTCACCTCCACAAAAACTATATTTAAAATCTTCCTTTCAAATCTACCTTTTCTTTACCTACACAAAGTTTACCTCCGAAAAACCTACATTTCAAATCTTTTTTTTCTTTTCCCACATAAAATTCACCTCCACAAAACCTATATTTCAAATCTTTCTTTTCTTTTCCTACACAAAATTCACCTCCACAAAACCTATATTTTAAATCTTTCTTTTCTTTACCTGCACAAAAACTAAATTTAAAATCTTTCCCTTCTTTACCTACACAAAAGGGAAACTTTTATTTAAAACATTTCTTTTCTTTACCTACAGAAAAGAGGAACCTTACCTATCTGTTTAGTTCATAGCATACAGGTGGATCTTGCTCCTTAGCTTGATGTTTGATGGATTAAGGCCTTAATGACTATTGTCAGTCATCATTCCCAGCCGTTTTGCCTCTAACCTACACCAGTGAGATTTTCACCTTCTCACAAAAAAGGAATATAATTTGAAACCTTCATTTTGCTTCACCTACAAAAAACCTACATTTAGAATCTTTAATTTCTTTAGAAACCTTTATTTTCACCTGAATATATCTATCTGTTTAGGTCATAGCATACAGGTGGATCTTGTATCTTAACCTGGTGGTTGATGGATTAAAGCTCTAGAGATACCTCAGGTCTCAACTTTTGTCAGTCATCATTCCCATCCATTTTGCCCTCCTACACAAAGTGAAACACTTAGATCCAACACTGTTTCAAGCCTACTGATTTAACTTAAGTGCCATGCCTGCCCGGCTGAACAGCAGGGGATCAAGTGGAGCCAATTTTAATTGGAGAAAGTGAAACCAAGTCAATTCCTATAATATTTTGCACCAACCAGCCCAATGCCATTTTAGTTGATTAAGAAATTTTATTTCCTTATTTTAGTCTTATCCATGTAAAACAACAAATATTGAGTTGTGACTGTTAATTATGTTTCTATAAGCATGATCACATCAAATGCTAACTAGTAATATGTCCATCTCAGGTTATATGAGAACCACAGTTGAGTATGTAATGTTATTCCCAACAACCCAGAATGCTTCACTGAAGCCTATTGATTATTCAATTGTTTTGGTTATTTTCAATAAGGGAAAAAAAAGTTTACTGACTGCAAATCAATAGCCAAGCTAAACATTTAATTGAACCATTAGATTTAATTCAATATAAGAAAAGTTTAACAAGTAATATCAATAAGACATGACAATTCAACTGCTTTTCTGGAATTTTTAAGTTATCATGAGATTTTTAGAGAATAAAAAAAAAACCTGACATGGACATCTCAATGTATCATTCTGTCATTCCATAACATGCCAACTATAATTGAAAAGCCAATACACTAACTCGGAGGCCATATTCTAAGCACCGATTGATTCTGCTTAAACAACAATTCAAAGACAAACATCAAAACTGCACAGCAGTATTGGTATCAATTATGGAAACGGAATCCTTATTTTCAAGTTAAATGTGAAAAATCCATGTCAATCATCATTAGAAAATTTAAAAAAAAATAAAAAACAAAAAGGATTTTACAAAGAGTTTAAGATGGGAATCTGGCCAACATAGTAAGAGCATGTGGTAGTACCAAAAGCCAAATTTTCTGGTTGTTGACAAGAGAAGACAAATTCATGCAGGGAGAGAGGGAGGGGGAGGGGGAGAGAGGGGGGGCGGGGGGTGGTTAGTGGATCGCGTTTCTTTCAGGTTTAAGATTGTTCACTTGAGCTACTTCCATGTACCAAGACTTCCAGGCCTCTATGTAGTGGGCAAACAGCTCACTCAATGCTGCAAGCAAAGAAAAGGATTACCAATACAACAACATTCATGAACATTAGAAATATTCATCCTGAACCCAGCTTGAAATTAAGTTGGAATTTTTAAGATCCTTACTAGATTAAGTCTTCTATTTTATCAGCTAAACTGTAGCCTTGCTTGTGAGTCCACCGTAGTATTTGAAGTTTATGGTCATGTTATTCACATCCAGGTACAAAAATAGGGTCTACATATGTAAAATTTGCATTTATGAATTTTACATGCACATGTGAAACTTGTTATCATGTTTGGGGGAGCAACAGTTTCACATGAGTGGAACTTGACTAGTTTGAATCACATACCAAAAATTTCACCACCTCAAAATTATGAATATTTAAGACATGAAACTAAACATTTTACAATAGAAATTTTGAATCATTTAGAATAAAATTTTCGAGCTCACAGGAGTAGCAAAAAATAAGAGACAATGATGTGCTATAGAGGTTTATACAAAGAGATTACCTTGGTTGCGATACTGAGGGCAATGGGAAGAAGCCATAGCCTCACAATTCTGAGCACTTTTCATGGCCTTCTCTCTGTCCTGCAAAACTGGATGGAAAGGACCAAAATCATATCCCTTGGAGCTAGGCTGTTGCTGCTGCTGCTTTTGATTACAGTGCTTCTGCGCTGATCGGTCCTCACTTTTCATCTGCATTTTAATGGGCTTCTCATCCATCGTGGAAACTGGTCTCATCCTCTTTACAAGATCCAAGTTAGTTACATCTGATCCAAATTCCCTTTTCTTAGATTGATCATTTGGAGCATTATTGGAGAAAGTTGCACTACTATCAGGTGTTCCATTAAATCCCAACCATCTAAACGCTGGCCTTCTGGTTTCTAGTTGCTGTGTCTGCAAAAAATTCAAAAATCAAAAAGGTTTTCACTAAATAAAACTAAGAGATATAATGTGATATGAGGTATCTTTTTTTTTTGTGGTGGGGGTGGGGGGGGGGGGGGGGGGGGGGGGGGGGGTGGGGGCAGCGAACCTTACCTTCTCTATTAGATTCAATGAAGTTAACACATTTGCAATGTCATATAATCGTCGAACTTTAGCTGCAGAATTATTTATTAAAAGAGGTTCAGGCATACTGTCATAGACTTCCAAAGGATATAAAGATTAAGAATGAAATTAGAAAGCTTTATCACTTGTCAGCATTGATGAGCCATTACTGTCACCAAGCAATAGTCTTGCAGCTTCATCGAGTGAGACTGTATCAACCTGTGCACATAAAGAGCAATAGGATTTCATAATATGAAAGATGACGAGAAATTGATATTGCAGCAGCCAAAGTTAATTACATTTGCAGTGAGGAAGAGCTTGACAAAGTTTTGAGTAAGGAGGCCTAGTGATTTCTCTCTTCTGTTGTCTGCACAAACATAAATCACAGACAGATCATCAAAATCAAGTAAATAGACAGTACTGACATCTTTTTGTTGCAGCATTTCTTTAACTAATAATAGTTGAATTCCATTGTCCATTTACCTCAGATGTGAGATGCCACCATAATAGAACTAGAATATTCAGTGATGACATTATTTTAAGCCATTGATCTGTGCCATTTTCATGCTGTTCAAACTAATGGAGATTCGAGAATGAGCTTGCTAATTGCATTTGGAGTTTAAAACTACTAATACTTAATAATCAGAAACCCCAAAAGCTCAAGCTGTAAGTGAACAACAGAACAACAAATATCAAAGGGACACTGATAGCCCTCCCTCATGTGTGGAGCTCCACAAGTGGACAGAAACACGCCAAATAACCAATGTGAATAGAAACACATCCCTAGGGATTCAAACACACAACCCCTGGCTTTGAAACCATTTTAGTAACCAGTTACACAAAAAACTCAACATAAAACTTGAGTATAACAAGTAGAGCATGTTGAACTTATGTACTCAGATTCAGAGACAAATGATCATACTCAGGTATATAAGGTATAGAGTGTAGAGACAAGGAACATCCAATTCAAATATCAAATGCAAACATACAAGAGCAGGATGTAGGTGATCAATCATCCATGGCCAAACAGGACCAAAGTAAAGACAGTAAAATGAATAATTGAAGACAGGTCCAGAGAGTGATCCATCAATATATCTTATTCAGAGATGTGTGGTCAGAACCAAAAAGAAAAAGAAGGAAAAGGTGACATCAATGGTCAATATCAAAGAGACACTTCTGCTGTAGAAAATGGCATTTGGACAAAGTGGATACAAATTCTGGATGGCAGAAGTAGCATTATATGGGTACATTTGTGTCACCAGAGGAATCCAAGCTTCCATCTGACCCATTTTCAGCCATTTGGTGCAACAACAAACCCTTTTTCATCCACTCGCAAAAATAAATAAATAAACTGATTTTTCTTAATAGAGAAGATTTTTATTTCCTATATGGGGGTAGGAACACAATTTCTCTCACAGATGGAAATGGAAATCTACAGGGAGCAAAACCGTCTTATGCACAACACACACTTTAGAACTCATTTGTGCAGGTGCCGCAAAAGCAAAAGCCGCATTTCTGCTTCCGTAGCACCATAATTTCTACCCTCTACATAGGATTTCTAAATTCTTGATGGCTGACAAATGCAACACCGTTTCCTCCCTTTTCTTTGTCAAAAACAACTGCACTGAATATGAGATTTAAATTCTACAAGGAAACCCTATACTGTTTCAGCACAGTTTAGTGGAATACTTTGTTGCACAACACACCATTACCGCACATTTCTGCAGCATTGCAGAAAACTGATTCTTCAAAGAATCAAGCCCTCCTCCAGTCAACAAGAATTTTCTTTGTAATTGCGGAAAAAACTCTTTCCTTTCCTGAGAGGAAAGGCTGACATTTTGAATGTGGAATTTAATGTAGCATGGAAAAGCTTTTCCACTTTTCCACAGAAAAAGAGGTCACACAAACTCGCCCTTAATGGGGTATGTTTGTGTAGCATCACAAGAAAATGCTTTTGTGAACTTTTATCTTTTCCATGAAGAAAAAACCCTATAGCACCTCCAACCCATCCCCCACAAGGGCCTGTTATTTGCATAAAATACATATGACGTGTGGTGAAACAACTCCACAAAAGGATTCTTAAAGAGTTAAGGATCAAGGATACGTCATGAGAGGTGAAGGATATAATGTGGAGATGTAAATGAAATCTTGATTTTCCCAGTAAATAATAGATTATTTTATGGCCTTTTTTGGATGTTCGCCTTTGGTTCTCCATTTTAACCGCTAATAAGACTCAATCTTAGGTATTTGATGTGTACATAGAATACATGGGAGTCAAATACACAGGAATTAAAAGTCAAATGAGATCCACTGAAGGATTGGTGAAGAGGAGAGGTAAAGGATATTGTTGGACAACAATGCCCTACATCACCCTCTCTCTCTCTCATCTTTCCATCTTCACGGACTCTTTCATTGCCAACCTTGCATGAGCATCCACATCATCCTTCTCGTCAACCAATTTCATGAAGGGTGTGAGATGAGGGAACATTGCATTCCTTTTCACCATTTGCTCTTGATCCACCCAGCCATACAAAGCCTATATACACCCAATTCACTGTATAATATAATCACTCTACACTACAAGGCACTTCTCACGGAATGCACTCACTCATCACACACTCTCACTTCCCACTTGCACGCATCAAATGACCCAAGCACCCCTATTTATAGCCTTTAATGATGAACAATGCCGGTGGTAACATGTGATGATGAAATGGGCCACAATGCCCCATTGTCATCCTCCCATCAAGTCAGTGGGTGAAGATCAGCATTGCAAAAGTTGGTGAGGATAGTTGTTTCAAGAAGACCGAGAACCTCACCCCACTCAGAGAATTTACCATCAAATGGATATATCTCGTGTGACGAAGAAGTGTCCACTACCTTCCTCACATCAACTTAGTGAAAGAAGAAAGATGAAGCAACATCGAGTCTTTTGCTCCCACATGATCATTCTACCGACCTAGCTCTTCAAGCCTATAAATATGGGCCCTTGGACCATTTGGTGGTGTGGTGTGTAGCGAGAGTATCAGGTGTTGAGTGTAGTGTAGTGACTTTGTGAGTGAGAAAGTGTCTTACAAGTGTGTAGTGAGTGTGTGACTATAGCAATGTTTAAACCTTAAGTGGGTCATTGTATTACCCTTGTATGTGTAAAGGTGTGCTATGCATTGAAGGTCCTCTTGCATAAGATGAGTTATAACAATGTATTGAAGTGGATGAGATATAGTTGGTACTATGCTAGGGTGTGCCTTGTGAATTTTGTTGGGTACCTCTTAATTCCAACTAGCCCTAAATGCAACCATATTTTCTTTAGAGGAACAGCAAAAGATTGGAAATCACTTGCCTGCCTTGACCTTTGAAGAGAGACCACAGGATGAAGAATCCCAGTTAAGATCAGAACCAATGCTCGAACATTCACCACGACTTGAAACCAATAGATTCTTATCTTCAGCATTACCATCATCATCTAAGCCCTAATGAAGGACAAAACTGTTACAAATATAGAAAAAAAATTTTGTTCTTTTTTTTTGTAACAATCATGCCCAAATCAAAGATATTGCATATCAACTAACCTTTGTGCAGTCATATGAATTTACATGAGAATGCCCATAAGTCTCTCTCAATGCCTGTCCCTGTGCAAAAGAAAAACAAACAAAAAAAATTCTTAATGATTCTTAATCATCAGATTCAACATTTTGAAACTTAGAAATTTCTGGTGTTTTGGATCTATAATCAATATTACCTGAAGCTCATCTAAAGCCCTGGGAATACCCCCAAATCCCTTCCAAGAATACTGATTCTTTGCCTTCCTCGAAAGAACCTGAAGAGATCAAATTACCCTTAGAAACAGGAAAATGAAAGTGACCCAAAACAAGGTGATCTACAAAAGAGAGGAAACAAGATCATACCCCCACACTTTCCAGTACATTGACAATATCATAGATCCGTCGCCGCTCGACTCCTAAAAACACCATTAGAGATCAAATTTTAAACAGACAGATAGATAGATAGATAGAAAAATAATGGATGGGTCAGAGATTGAAATTGGTACCTAATCTGGCTGCAGCTTCATCAAGTCCAACGGTTTTGACGCCATCGCCATTGCAATGCTTCAAGAAACTGGAATGTAATAGAGAGAATTATAAGACAAGTGTAGAGATGAGATTGAAGGGAGAGAGAAAGAGAGAGAGAGAGAGAGAGAGAGAGGAAATGTTAAGAGTACTTGGTGCAAAGGAGAGCAAGAGATTTCTCCTTCCTGCAATAGGTGTGATGTCTGTTTGCAGAGGATGATGACATTCTTCTTCTCTTTGTTCTTCTTCTATTTGGCGGTTTTAAATTCAGACAATGGTCTACAATGGCCTGAAATTTTAAGAGGGAAAGGGGAGAAAGGGGGAAATTTGGAAATGGAATGGAGGGAATGGAGACCGTTAAAGGCGGTGAGTTTTAAACTTACCCGCCAGGTGCTCTTTGAATTTCAATTTTCTGTTTTGGTGGTGGGTGTTTGAATTTGCAATGGTTGCGTTTTTGAAAAGTGCTCTAGGCCAGTGGCCCAACTATTAAGTGGTACTGAACAGCAAATTGAACCACACCCGGCCCACTGTGGGCTCTGGAATTCCCTGGAATCAAAAGCAAAACGCTCTCTGTACTCTGTGAACTGCGGCTGTAAAATGAAATCCCATTATTTTGTTAATAGAGACCCACTCGGTCAATCATAGTGTTGGGGTCATTGTTGACTGGGCACTGGAGAGGTTGATCTGGCTGACACCATGAATGACAGGTTATTATTAGGAATATACTATCTTTAGATTAGCGAGGTGTATAAGCATCTCCTATTTTATGCCACCTATTTAGGATAGGAATATTGCTTAGCAAGTTTGTTTAGGATCTTCTTTATATATTGACGAAGGTAATTAATTTGAGTCGAGTGAATACACTGGTTTCGGAAAAAAGTTTCGCTTATAAATATTTGCTTTCAAGTTTCAACCACAAACTCTCAGCGAAGTCCTTTTAAGGCCCACAAAAACCTGCCCTCGACCACTAATATCCCTCTGTAATTAGTGGTGGTTATGGGCCTACCAGCCTTGGTCTGACCTCGGTGCAGTCTATGATGGGCTGAGCTTGGGTCTTAGGTTTTGTATTTGGTTCAAGTCTATGTTTAAAAATTGAGCCGATTTGATATTCAAGCTGAACTTAAATTAAGTAAAAGAATATCCAAAGAAGATTGGTCCAAAAGTTGATGCTCGTAATCTAGTCAAGCTTGGCCTGGGGGCGCGATTGCTTGACTGAATGGCAAGCTTGAGCCTAACATGTTTGAAGGGTGATTGTTGTTGAGAAAGAAGAAAAACAAGAAGAACACGCAATCCACACAATAGACACCAAATTTACGTGGTTCACCCGATGTAGGCTACGTCTACGGAGATTCAAATATGTTCACTATTGTTAAAGATCACCCATAAGAAAAATAATATTCTTTTTTTTATTACAAGAGTACACAACTCTCATAGGGTTCTTCTCTGCAGAGAAACCAACTCTCTCTTTGTCATACCGCTCAGAATAAAACAGAAGCCCTAATTTATAATAACTCGAGCATTAACAACCGTCGAATCTGACCTTATAACAAAGCGTCCAGATTAAACCGACATATTACATAATAACCCTAGATCAAGCTTCACCAACCTATCAATCTCTCACTTGAAGACTGATCACACTGAATGGAAATGACAACAGCGGAACACGGCTTCAAATCTCAACACCTTGTCTTCAAACAAGAAGTCCAACTGAAGCTGAACACAGCTTCAGTATCTCTATGTTTACCACCTTTATAAGCATATCTGCTGGATTCTGACTTGTGAGAATCTTGTCCAATTTCAACACCTTTTCTTCTAGAAGCCACCGTATGAAGTGATATCTTATCCGAATGTGTTTGGTTATTGGTTGAAAGGCTGAATTTTTTGCAAAATGAATGGCACTCTGACTATCATTGTACAGCTTGCTGTCCTCCTATTTCTTACCCAACTCTTCCATTAACTCCTGTAACAAAATCATTTCCTTGCTAGCTTCTGTAACAGCAACATACTCTGCTTGTATAGTTGAAAGTGTAACAACATCCTGTAATTGTGATTTCCAACTGATTGCTGCACTACCTAAGGTGAAGATATATCCAATAGTACTTCTACTTCTATCAGGATCTCCTGGCAAGTCTGAATCAACATAACCCTCCAGTTTGATTTTTTGTCCTCCAAAACACAATACTGCATTAGTAGTACCTCTCAGATATCTGAGAATCCACTTAACTACTTCCCAATGTGTTTTCCCAGGGTTACCCATGAATCTGCTTACAATTCCCACTGCATGAGCAATATCAGGTATTGTACTAACCATAGCATAATTAAACTGCCAATAGCTGCAGCATATGGGATCTTAGACATGTCATCTTTCTCCTGTTCTGTCTTATGAGACAACTCCTTTGAGAGTTTGAAATGGCTTGCCAATGGAGTGCTAACTGGCTTAGCACCTTGCACGTTAAATATGTGTAGGACTTTTTCAATATATTTTGCCTGAGACAACTTCAATATACAATTTGTTCTGTCTCTAATGATTCTTATGCCGAGAATTTGATTCGCAGCATCCAAATCCTTCGTTTCAAACTCCTTTGACAACTGTTTCTTCAGATTATTTATTTCTTGCATGTTTAATCCTGCAACAAGCATGTCATCTACGTACAAAAGGAGAATGATATAACAGTTATCGAAGTTTTTGTAATAATAACAATGGTCTGCATGACATCGTTTATAACTTGTGTTGTACATAAACCTGTCAATTTTGATATACTATTGTCTTGGGGCCTGCTTCAAGCCATATAAACTCTTTTTGAGTTTACATACCATGTTCTCCTTTCCTGAGACAACATATCCTTGTGGCTGATACATATAGATATCTTCTTCCAAGTCACCATGGAAAAATGTAGTCTTAACATCTAATTGTTCAAGATGTAAATCTTCTACTGCCACAATGCTCAAAACACTTCTGATTATATTTAATTTAACTACGGGAGAAAATAGTTCAGAATAATCAATACCTTTCTTCTGCTGGAAGCCCTTTGCAACTAATCTGGCATTGTATATCTTACTGCCGTCATGTTCATCCTTCAACCTGTACACCCACTTATTATGCAATGCTTTCTTTCCCTCAGGCAACTGAACTAAGTCCCATGTTTGATTTGATAATAATGATTGCATCTCATCTTCCATGGCTTGCTCCCACTTAGCCCGAGTATCAACCTGCATTGCCTCTTCATAACATTCTGGCTCACCACCATCAGTTAACAACAAGTAATACATTGAAGGTGAATAACGCTGTGTAGGCTTAGGAATCCTAGAGGACCTTCTTACCAGTGTAGGCGTATGAGGATCCACCAGTGGATTTACATTTTCATGTGCTTCGGGTGCATCATTTCTAGGAATGTCCTCTACATCCAAGTACTCTGTATTGTCCTTTTGCATATTATCCTTATCCTTATGCAAGACTTTCTCATTGAATACAACATTTCTACTTCTGATGATTTTTCTATTTTCTTCATCGCAGAAGCGATAACCAAATTCATCAGAACCATATCCAATGAAAGTGCATTTCTTGATTTAGGATCTAACTTGTCCATTTTCTCAGCATCAACATAAATATAAGAGATACAACCAAATACTTTTATGTGTGAAAGATATATCTCTTTTCCGCTCCAAGCTTCCTCTGGTAATCCACCATCCAAAGGTACTGAAGGCCCACGATTGATCAAATATGCAGCAGTGCTCACTGCTTCTGCCCAAAACTGCTTTGGCAATCCAGCATGCAGCTTCATGCTTTTAGCACGCTCTACAATGGTCCTGTTTATATGCTCTGCTACACCATTTTGCTGTTGTGTATTATGAATGGTCTTTTCTCGCTTTATCCCATTTGTGGAGCAAAACACCTCAAATTCTTTGCTGCAGTACTTTCCCCTATTATCAGACATCAAGCATTTCAATTTCAGATATGTTTCATTTTCAACAAAAGCTTTCCACTTTTTTAAAATACTAAACATATCAGACTTGTATTTCATATACAAGACATAAACCTAACAATGATGTATTCAGGCAGGAACTTAGAACCCATGTCAGGTTTAGGCCACCAACAGGCCTGCGTTTGTAAGTTCTAACCAAATCTAGATATGCCTGAGCAGCTGAGCTGCTTGCATGCCCTCATAACTCTCATATTTGTGACTTCATTTGTAGAGTGGAAGTGTATGAGTTTGAATTCCCACTTCCGCAACCTTTAAGCTAGTGTGGTGCTAGTCCTAATTCTCTCATGCCTGCAGCTGCATGGGAAACAATAGACTTTCTATTTTCTATCCTCAATATAATTGGACACACATGCTTCTTTGTATGTGAAGTGTAGATAACGAAGAGAGTATACGAATGTCTTTGTTTGTAGGACTTCAGCTCTCGCATGCTGCCAAGGCTTCCACCCCACACAGGACTGTCGGTCCAACTCCAAGTCACAAGATGCCATGGGAACCAACTCTATTTTCGGCATCGGGCATGGTGGACTGGCCAGCCACAAACAAGTTTGACCACCAAACAACCTGGCCTTCGGCCTAGATTTAACCTTGTGCAACTGGGGTCAAACCTAATAAAACTTCATACAACATGAGCTGGGAACGACTCTTTACCCAATTGTCAAGAAGTCACAGCTCTCTCACCTAGCTATCCTAGGTTTCTAGTGTTTAAACTTTGGATATGCCACATTTACTTTGTGTGTGGTTTTTCTTTTCCACATGTGAGGGTTTCTATTCGTGTGAACTTTATTATTCACGTGTGGGCTTCTGTTCCGACATATGCAAGCTTTCTATTAGGTTGATCCCCTTTGCTGGAGTTAAAAGAAAAAACATGAGCAGCATATGAGGCCAATATATTTGAGATGTAGGGTGTGCATGTGCTTCCTTCTCATCCAACAGTAAAAGTGAATAAAGCATTAAGCATCTTTTTAGATTCTCCTGCTCTGTGAGGTGGATTGATAGGATTGTTGGTCTATTCCAATTGGTTTGGGTTGATGATTACTCCTAATTGCATTACTAAACAAACTAGCTTTTTGGGGATAAACTAATCCTAGTGAATGTACTCTTCATCAATTAGTATTTGATATTGATTATGACACGCCATGAGGCACTGAATCAATACTGGATGCTGGCTTGCAAGGGACATGAGAATATCACAGGTCCTTCTTTTATTTTAGCCTCAAATGATGATGTTACTATGGAAATCACTTTATTCTGTTTGGCACTCAATAGGTAAATCTATCCAAAAGAGCTATTTAGCATAAATCTTTAGTTCTCATGTGTGTGTGTTTTTATCATTTACGAAGTAATTAGAACTCACACACACCCAGACACCCTATGCAACTAAAATTGTTAAGAAATATACTCATAAGATCCTAGAAAGGCAGAGAAAATGTATGACTCTTACTTCAGTTCACAGAGACATTATTCTTTCTTAAAAGAGGGCACTTGATAGAGCATGTGACATTATGCTTTAGGAAGTTTTCTCCTGCGCATGTGCCTGTACCAAAGCTCAACAAAATCGTTCTCAAAGGTGGAACCCCCCGAATTTCACTGGTCACCTGTGACAGCGGCACATATCTGATTTGTAGAAACCACATAAGAATTGATGTGCGAAATTTGAATAGCCAGGTCGTGTAATATGGGCAGGTTGAGTACCAGAAATTAAGTAAAATACGGGCAGGTTCAGTACCGGAAATTAAGTAGTGCACCGGTACTGCCAGCTAACAAAAGTAAGGATATGTTGCACTGCATGACTGGCCCGGCTCACCTTTGTTTGTTTGTGAGGTAGAGCAGAGTAGAGTAAAATAAAATTTTTAAAATTTAAAATTTTTTCTTTAAAAAAGATTTAAATTTTCCTCATTCTTTTTTACAAAAAGTCAAAACTCATCACTAAATTACAAAAAAATCTCTAATTTTTTTTATAAAAAGTCATTATAATGCCGTCATATATTAATTTTTTTTTAGATTTACTCTACTCTATTTTACTCAACCCCATAAAATAAACAGTCCCTAAGTGTTTGATCCCATCCCATAAAATTTGTGGATTCCAACAAAAGCAAAAGCAAAAGCAAAGGTGCCCCCCTTGCTCTCATTCCACAGTTAAAGAGGCGGAACTCGAAAGACCCACCACAAAATCAATACCCACATAAATTAAAAGTCTATGTCTACATGTGAACATCCATTAGGAGAAAATTCCCTTCTAATAATTCAAGATTTTCCAAACTACATACCTTTCTCTACCCGAGAAAAATGTAGATATTGGCTACTTCTTGTTATGGCTGTCAAAGGGTAGCCTTTGGCCTTGGGCTCCGGCTTTGAGTTTGCCCGATTAAGTCCTTACTCTACCCTCATATATACAGTTAGGCTTAGGTTGAGTCAAAGCTCTCAAAACCTCAAGTTGACCTATAATACGGAAGCCCTCACCCTATCATTAAGGGCTAGGGCTGGGCAGCCCAAAGCCGATGAACTATATTTTTAATATTATTATATATGATAAATTTTCTATACCATAATGCTAACTATCATTTATTCAATCTAAGGACCGGTGCAATTCAAAAGTTAATCTTTTATGTTGGTTCTAAAGGATGCATGAAAGAAGTTATTTTGCTCTCATATAAAAATATTATTTATGATTAAATGAGGTAAGCCAATTTGATAGTACTGTGATATAAAATTAGAACCTTGAATACACTATTTAAATAACGTGCCTAATTTTGTTTTTTTTTGCCAATCTATTAATAAGATTGTTGTTGTTGAAATTCTAGTGGTTAAAACCATAAATTTTTAAGAGTTCATGCACTATATATATATTTTAAAGCAATACCATGGACCATCAAAGCCTATTTGACGAGTCATTTGATTCAATTAGATTTATTTCCAACATGAATTAGACCTTTTACTAATAAAATATTTAGTATGTGTGGTTAAAATAAATATTAAACTACTCTTAGAAATAGCATTAACTGAAATTTTTAATTCCTTGAAAATCACCATTGGATTTTAAAATAAAGTGTTTAAACTTTAACAACCTAAGTTGGATGAAAAAATGAAGGTGATTTGATGCATTTGAACATGGGTTTGTCACAAACTTTAACTCCTAGTGTGGGGTCCACTTAATGAATAACAATCATAAACGTAAAGGGATGAATAAAAATTGGCATCGATCAATGGCTCAATCTCACTCAATGCTGATGTTGATAGTCATCCATTTGAACTCTCAAACCTTAATAACTTTCACTAATGGTGAAAATCAATCTAATCACAACTTAAAATCTCTTTTCATTGAAGAATATGTCCACATTAGTCAAATATATAACCAAATATATGTGATCATATTGTGATTTATGGAGATATTCATCAAAAGATTTTACCTACTATTTTATTATTATTGCTTGACAAGATATTAAGATTAATTGGAGGGGATATTTATATTGGACAATATTCATGTGCATACATTCCTCACTAAAATGGTGAGAGACACTCTATATTTGGAAAGTATTAATGTGAAAAAGGATAAAATCATTACATTCATAATAACTTTTCAACCTTGTTAGATTTAAAAAAGGAAGTGTTCCTCATTAAAATGATGAGAGATGTATGCACATGAGCATTCTCCATTTATATAAATTGTAAAAAGTCTTATATATTATATATTATACATATTATTTATTTTATATACTAGTAGATAAAAGGGTCGCATAGGCCCCTCGTCTCGGCTAAGTTACATCCTACCTCTGCCATAAAACTTGAAAGCTTTCAAAACTAGGGTTTACCTTATCCCGAGGCTTTAAAAATAAAAAATAAAAAGCTCTTGCTTCACGGGATTTTAAGGTCTTAATCAAGTGGGCCGCTCGTCAAATGGCTGGATCGACAGCTTTACTCGGCATGCTTCACTAAAATTTGGATGGCACGATAGAATTATTGAAGTTCAGTGGACCAACTGGACAGTGGTTAACTTCTGAGTCTTGCTTTGTGCAAGACTTTGACATTAAATAAATACAAGGCAAAGTTAGATGTTTTAGGTCGTGGCATTCTATCAGACCTTTTCATTCATCGCACTAGAGTTCTTCCAATGGCTAATTCAGAACCACTTCTTTATTTAGGCCTCGAAACCTACGTTTTGACCAACTTTTTGCTACACATGGTGTGTGCCAGAAATGGCCAAAACAAGTAGTAGAGGTTCCAGTCCAAATCAGGAAGACCAATGGAACAGGTCTTTCACTTTCTAGAGTAAAAACAAAGGAGTTTGTTGGATGACTTGTTCTTCTCTCGAGAATAGTCACAATTTAAAACTACCACCTTCTCATGAGTTTTAAATGAACTTTAACTTCTTATTCTTTTTCTAATCGTAATTATCTTAAGATTTTCTCCGCTACTACCAACCAATGAACAAGCCTCGTCCTTTGTCTGAAAAAAGAAAATAAGAATTTTGTTGGAAGACTTGTTCTTCTCTCGTGAAAAGTCAAAATTTAAAAATACCACCCTTTTGTAATGGAATATTTAATGAACTTACCCTCTTCTTTTTATAATAGAAATCATCTTTGAGATATTCTCTGCTACCACTGACCAAGGGTAAAAATAGGGTAAAAATAGGGTTGATGGGATTGGTTGGCATTCTCTGTGGGCCGGAGGGGCCCAATTTTTAGAAAACCCTTGAAACGTTTTATTTTTAGAAACACTTTTGTATTATTTTACAAATGACCCTCCAAAATATATATTTATCATAATAGCTTTTATAGAAAAAAATTCATGGTTCTGGCTATGAAAATTTGGTAAACCATACCAATTACCAGGCTAGTTTGTCATTTCCGTCGGTATCAACTATAAACTGTGTAGTTGAATGGGTGGAAAGGCGGGAATCATAAGGCAGGCGCGTGGAAGTTGGAAAAGGTAAGTGGGCGAGCAGAGAACGAAGATGACACGACGGGTACCGTCGATTAAAGATATTTTTTGTAGCCTGGGAGGGGCCATGAAAATGAGTTGGACTCAGTCATCCACCTGCTATATTTTTGCTCAAGCCTGGTATGTTTGGTACTTTACTAGTAAAAGTAAAATGAAGAAAATTTTCAAATTAATAGATAATAAGATATGATTAGATCTAATCATAATGTGATGATTTTATTTTTATATTAGTGGGTTAAAAGAATCTTTTTAATTTTTTATGTAAAAAGTATAGAGTTTTTTCTATCATTTAGTAGATTGAGAATGTTGTATTTTTCTTTACTTTTTTATTTTTAAATTATAAGAAGAAAATTTTAATTTTTTATACTTTGACATGACTAACACATCTTTTTATGTCTGATAAATGGAGACTCTACTATCTACTTTACTCTAATTTATTATAGTAAAGTGCTAAACTTGCCTATGGAACTTACCATTGCTGTCGTCATGAGTTCGAATTGCGAGATTGTCACTCATTCTTCAGCAAGTGCGAAGGAGTAGAACTTTATTTGAACATTTATTAAAAATTTAGGATGCTCAAATTAAATTTCATAGATGGATATGAATTTCCTAAAATTTTTAGTTTAATAAAAGTTGGTATTGTCTTAAAATTGAGCCTATAATTAATAATGTGGTTAATCTGACTCTTACAATAGAACTAACTCTAGTTAAAATAACATAAAAAAAAAACAAGGCATCACATCAATTTGAGGGACAGAAACTTTCAATTGGTAAACCCCACCGTGGAAATTTGTGGCAGTTTGACTCATTCGATAAGAAGCTTTGGTGTAGGTGGAGTCTCCCTCGCATCAGCATCATTATGATGAATTGCACCGTGGTTCTTATCATATTTACTTAGTGATGCCCCTAGACAGCATATCCAACTTGTGCTTCTAAACTAAGATCTTAGCATTGGACAACCAAACCTATTTTCACCCCAATCAAAAAGGAATTTGTGCAGTCACTATAATGTATAACATGTGAAAACATTGTAGTACTTGTTAAAAGTGGGCCATTGATCATTTAATTTCAACGAATTTGATTGACAATATGGGCCAATACTAATTTAAAATTGAGATTTATGGCATATTTGTTTGTAAGGTGGAATAGAGTGGAGTAAAATAAAAATTTTGAAATTCAAAAAAATTAAAAAAAATTAAAATTTCTTCATTCTATAAAAAAATAAAAAAATCATCACTAAATTACAAAAAATATATACTCTTTATACAAAAAATAAAAAAAAATTGTACCAAACAACTAAAAACAAAGAGCAACCATAATTCCATCATATAATATACCTTTCTAAATTTAAATTTGCTCTACTTTATTTTATTTTATCCTATAAACCAAAAACACTTAACCATCTTCTGGTATGACCCCTTGTATATAGGAATCCATTCTTCCAGAAAGATACTTTATCTCCTGTCCTTTTCTATCGTTTTCTTGCCAATACACAGGAGTTGTGCAACACGTGTAACGTGTATAAAACTCCATCATGAGCCCCATATATAGAGGCAATCGAAGTTGGCAAAGATAAATCTCACATCGTACAGGCATGTATTGTAAAATTTAAGTTCAATGACAGTGAATCCCGCCACTCCGTCAAACACATGCTGAAAATGTGATTAATGGCACATTAAGATATATCTTTGGAGGGTGTCAGGGGGTGAAATTCATGCTAAACTGTTGGGGACTTGGGGTTTTCTTTATGTGGGACCACTGTAAGTTCCCAACAGGTATGACACAGCTCTCCAGGCTCCAGGCTCCAGGCTCCAGGCTCCGGGCTCCAGGCTCATCCAAAAAAGAGCGTGTACATTTTTTTTGGAACCTGATTTGTATTGAGCTGCGTGAACGCACGCCGGTCACTTTCGTTTCAGATAATGTAGAGGAGTGGTTGGTCAAATATGGCTTGAATCAAACTAGTTTAACCCTTCTCAAATATTAGCAGCAAATGAAGGGTTTTATTTTTCCTTAGAAGGTCGCTATTTGAACACAAAAAATATTTTTCCTAATATATCATTTTATTATATTTTTTTAATTCAATTTTGCCCATATATAAAATTACAAAATTACCCAATTTCCTTTAAAATACACACAATTTATTCTCTTCATACACAATTTCTTCTTTTCACATTCAAAGACTTTCATCATCTCTTCTTCCTTCATCTTCTTCCCATGCATTCAAAGCCTCTCATCATCTCTTTTTCTTCTTTCATCTTCTTCTTACACCTTTTTCCTCTATCTTCTTCCCTCACCACTTACTCACAACTTATTATTCCTCCAACTTACTTGGATAAGGATGTTACTAATCAAAAGGTGCAATGAAGGAGGAAATAAACAAGGATTTGGTGGTTTACACTCTCCAGATGAATGGCAAGGTTAGTGTACTATGATTTTGATTAGTTTTTACATTTTTTTAAAAGTTTCGTGTTAAATTAAAATGTTTTCGTCTGCCTCATGTTCGGACTTCCAGGTCCGAATATTACAGATGCATTCGGTCATGAGTGGCCGAACAGATTTAGTGTGTTCGGCCATGAGTGGCCAAACATAGTCAATCTATTCGGCCACTCATGGCCGAACATAGCCAGTCTGTTCGGCCACCTATGGCTAAACAGAACATAGGCATTTTTTTTTTTTTTTGAATTATTTGTTCCACAGGCTCCTACAGAAGAAAGCAATGTAGGTTCTGAATGAATTAGGGATTACACGAATGAGTTTATTACTCATGAGGTAAGGACGATTCGTCATAGTTTTTACCAAAACACTTCGTAAATATTATTTTAAAAGTTTATTTACTAAACTTTTTATAAATTTTTCATTTGTAGATCTTCCATAGTTATGAGGCAATAATCGATTGGGCTCGTACTGTTTGAAGGAGAAATGGCATTATTATTGTTATCAAAGTTTTTAATGCGGCTGGGGTTAGAGTAAAACCTAGAGTATTATTTGCATGTGAGAGAAATAAACACTATAAGACAAAGAAGATCACTGATGAGGAGCCTGTTAAAAAGAAAATCAAGCAAACAGGCACAAAGAAATGTGGATGCCCATTTTTATTGAAGGGTTAAAAATTAGAAACAAATGATGATTGAATGTTAGAAGTTCTTTGTGGTGTGCATAACCATTCTGCAGCACAATATCTAGAGGGTCATTCGTATGCAGGTAGATTATCGAAGAGGAAACGAAGTTGTTGGTTGACATGTCTACCAGCATGGTCAAACTAAAAGAGATTTTGATTGCCTTGAATGAATAAGTGAACTTAATGTAACAACAATGAAGGTGATTTACAATGCACGGTATAGGCATAAAGTCACTGAGCGAGGCGGAAGAAGTCAAATGCAGCTTCTGTTAGAAAAGTTGGCAGAGCATAATTACATTGAATGGCGTATAAATTGTGAGAATTCCGACGTTGTGAAAGATCCTTTTTGGATGCACCAAACCAATATTGATTTGTTACATGCATTTCTACACATATTGATAATGGAATTGCACTTACAAGACCAATCGGTATCGCTTGCCTCTATTGGAAGTTGTTGGTGTAACGTCTACAGAGATAACATTCTCTGTATATTTTGCATATATGGAAGCTGAATGTGAAGACAACTATATGTAGGTATTAAGTATCTTGCGCTCTGTAATTGGGGAATGTGTTTTTCCGAATATTATTGTGACAGACAGAGAATTGATATTGATAAATGCGATTGGAAAAGTCTTTCCAAATGCTACACATTTATTATGCAAGTGACACATCAATAAAAATGTGCTTGCTAAATGCAAAAAGTTGTTTAAAACAAAGCAAAGTTGGGACAAATTCATTACGCATTGGACTATGCTGACAAATTCATCAACCGAAGAATAGTACATCGAACAGTTAACAAAGCTAAATGAAAACTTCAGTACATATCCAATGGCATTTAAATATGTCAAAGACAATTGCTTGACCCATACAAAAGATTTGTCTCAGAGTGGACGGACAATTATATGCATTTTGGCAATACTACGTCGAACAAAAATGGTTAATAAGTTTTCTAACATTAAAAATTATAAACGTTTTATAACATTCTATTCTTTACAGAGTAGATAGTTCGCATGTGCAATTGAAGAGGTACCTCCAATCTAGTCAAGGCAATTTTCAATCAAATTGGGCAAAGATCCATAGTTTATTTGAATTGCAACACACGTGTATTAAAGTATCATTTGAAAAAAGTAAAACACTTGTCCAACACAACTTTAAGCCAAAGGAATTCAAAGAGCTGCGTGGAAACATATCAAAAAATGCATTGGACAAAATATTAACGGAAAGTAGAAGAGCAAATGTTGTTGGAATTGATAAAAAGGCCTGTCAGTACGTTATGAGACGTACACATGGTTTTCCTTGTGCTCATGAGATTGCAGAGTATATGATTGAAGATCGGCCGATTCCTTTCCAATGCATACATCCTCATTGGTCTAAGCTTGATATGATACCTACTCGTACAACCAATGATCGAACTATGGACATAAATTTGATGGCGGAGTTGTCTTATATTTAATCAATGTTCGGAGCTTCTAATTTTCCTCATAAAATACAAGTGTTGAAGAAATTACAGGAGATATTTAGGCATTTCACTACATTTTTACAAGAACTAGAAGTGAAGTCAAAGACGCTGGGTAGGCTTCCATTGAAACATGATACATTGACTAAACATGCCCCAAATGCTTTTGAGTTGGTCCATCTGCACAGGATAGTTATAGCCATGTATGCACAGAAGTGGTGGACTCCAAGACCAAAGTAAAGAAGAAAAAGAAGGTTAGAAAGCTACCAGCTCGAAGAAGATCGAATAGCTCGAATACTTCATCCTGGCATGATTCATTCCCACGGGGAATACAGCCTTATATGAGCATTATCAAAGACGTGGCAGCTGACGGTAATTATGGATTTAGAACTATTGCAGGATTACTTAGTCTCAATGAAAAAAGTTGGCAACAAGTCCGGAGATAGCTTGTAGAATATCTTATTGCAAATGTGGATCATTATAAAGCATTGTATGGAGTAGAAAACAGAGTTGAAGATCTAATAGCGTCATTATCATACTATGCGGATCACCCATCATTTGATCATTGGATGACTATGCCTAATATGGGTCATCTTATAGCATCTTGTTATAATTTGGTCTTATATCACTTGAGCAATGAATAGTGCCTTACTTTTCTTTCTCTAAGGTCGACTCCTATGCCTATTTCTAGTAGGAGAGAGATAGCTATAAGTTTTGTTCGCGGTTGTCATTTTGTTCATGTATGATATAACTATTACGCTTTAGTATGTTTCATTATGTTTGTCATCTTCTTCTTCATTCTAATGTTTTTGTCTATTCTTTTAGGTTTTCCTGATACCCGGTCATCCAATACCACCAATTGCAAATAAGTGGCGAGAATTTCATCATTCTTGTGTGAGTGGATGGAAAACTGCATATAAAGATCGCATTAAGCGATTTAGAGAACTTGTCAATCCTAATGTAGCTATATATGAAAGTATTGATCTGTAATTAAAATGTAAAGTTTATAGGCTTGATGTAATTGAATATTATGTTGCACAAAGACGACAAATTTCATTAACTTGAATAGTTTATTACATCATAGTTCATTACATAGAATTCATGAGATGAAAAGTGAACTTGACACTAAATGAAAAAATTCATCTTTCTTGTCTAGACCGATGAGAGTAAGCATGTGATGTCATATGAGGGTTTCTACTTGATTCACCCTCTTCCTCAATGGTAAGTCTGCGCAAAGCCCGAGCCATATGTCTAACATCTCAATACAAACTATGCATGTCTTATGCGAATGCTTCTTCAACCCTTGCCTCAATTCCTTCGTAAATTCGAAGAGCATTTATGTTGCACAGTTCATAATCGATTACATTATATGCTTGTGGCTCTGGCTCACTTTGACAAAAACCAGACTGTATTTCGAGGTTTGTCAATATTCTCCATGACACAGTAATATACCAATCAATGTAATTTGGTGCACAATCCCAAGGATGACGGACAGGTGTACTTCGGTTTACTTGGGCCAATAAGTGATTACGCTACTGATACCATATTTGATCATAAACTCGGATTGATGCATTGATCGATGCTGTTGTATTACCCCTCAAACCACGTATCGGCTCTAAAGGTGTTATGGGAATTGTTTGGACTCGACCAAATTGCCGGAGAACCTTATCTGGATGGTAGGGCTTTACAATAGCTATGTGCGTTAGGCATCCACAGTATAAAGCACTTTGATGTAAGGGATTATCTCGCCTACAAGAAAGATAAGGCTCCCACATGACCTGCACCATGAGAATCATTGTAAATAAATTGAATCATCATAGAATGAAATGATATGATCAATTAAAGAGTGATTTACCTTATCAACACTTAAAGAAGTCTAGTTTCTCCCGCAAACCTTGTAAGGCCGAACTAGTCTCCCTATAAGGAACCCAATGCAACGCACGAGGCTGCCTTACTGAATATGATACGTTGGTAGTTGGAGTTAGTGTTTCAAAGTGCTCGTATACCCACGCTTCAAGAAGTGTCAAGTATCCAACCATTTGTTTGACCTCATTCCGGCTTGCTAAGCCCAACTGACGGTACAAATATGCTAGTGCACCAGCGCCCCATGCATAGTTCTTGACATTTATTAAATCTCTCAATGGCTTCAAGTATATGCATGAAACTCTTGTTTTGGTATTGTCAGTAAAGAGCGTACAGCCAAGTACATAAATAAGGTAGGCCCTGACTGCACAGTCAACACCATCATCTCTAGCATCATCGTTCACTCCAACAAATTTCTCTCTAAGCGATTATAATTTTAGTAATTGGCTTCTTTGACTGTACAATTCTTTTCTTGCTTCATCAGTGGAGACTCCCAATGCATCAACAACAAGATCTATGGCGTCGGGGTATGTCAATTTCTCTAAATTCGTTGTAGGAGAACCAATAATGAGAATCTTCAAGATGCATGAAACATCATCGATGGTGATTGTCATCTCACCGAAAGGTATGTGGAAGGTGTTTATTTCAAGGTGCCACCTTTCAACAAAACCAGACACCATGATCTTGTTCACCATCCGGTAAAAATATTCAATCAATGGAGACAACATAGAATCTCTCACCAGCTGCTTAAAACGGTTACTATCATTTAATGACCACAAATCTAGTTTTTGCCCATGACTTAGGCATTTCAACGTTCCGCGATCTTACATTCAAACATAAATTTCTAATTAGCTATTCCTCATTCAATAAATAGGTTGTTCTTTAGAGCAAACAGATTACTAAAAATACACTTTACTCTTCCACAAGAAATATGCAACATGAGTGTGGAAACTATAAGAGTATGCTTTGATCAGTAGGTCCAATTGTAACCTCCTCTTCTTGTTGGTCATTGTCTTTAAAGGATATATGTTCTTCAATTTCAGGTTCTTCTTCCACAGGCTCTTCCACCCTACGGCAACGGCTCCTATTAAAGGTCGTAGGTCTTACTCTTGAAAAATTAGGTTAGTCCATATTTATGAATCACAAGTAATGCATTAATCTCTTAAAAAAAAAAAGAAAAAATTGTTCGGCTCTCCATGGCCGAACGGGTCCGAGATCTCTGAAGCAAATGGTCCAAGATTAACACACAACCTCAAAAATAGTCCTATGAGATGTACATCACAACCCTAGGTTTTACTTCTAATAAACAAAAATAACTAAGAAAAGAGGATGAAAAGGAAGACTTACCTTGCACTGGATGAGGGTCTTAGTGCAATGAAAGAAAAAGAAGTGAAAGAAATAAGTGAAAAGGAAGACTTACCTTGTAATGGAAAAAGAAGAAGTGAAAGAACCTTGCAATGGAAGAAGAAGAAGTGAAAGAAGTTAAAGGAGAAAAGGGGAGAAGAGAGTTGCTGTAGAAAAGGAGAAAAGAAAAGAGGGATTTGGTTTGAATGTGTGTAAAGAGAGGAGAAATGAAGGATTTGAGTATTTTAGGGATGTAGGGTGTGTTAAGAGATAAAAAATGTAATTTTTTAAAATTTTAATTGTGTGTATAGAGAAAATGTGTGTAGAGAGCCTAAACCCTTATTTATCCAACAATCCTCTTTTCCTTATTTGATGTGTTTGGAAGCAGAATAAAGGGGAAGGGGGAGATGAGCAACTTTTTACATTTTATCTCACTTATCTTTTGTTTATTTGTATTTTTAGTGTCCAGAATTATATTATCCTAGTTTTGACGCTATACTGGATTATTACCTAGTATGGGAGCTTCAATAATTCCACCTGAGAGGTGAGATAACTTGGGTTGATTTTGAGTGAAGGGTAGGATTATATTTTTTAAGTCTTTTTGTCCATTGTCTCCCATTTATCTGGACGCAACCAAATATGTGATTGGATTTATCTTTCGAATAAATGAAATCCCATCTCATATAATAATACTATTGAATGGGCTTGTATAGTATTAGTTATCCAATCATACAAAAAATTTATCTTGCTTCCAAACACATTCATTGTGATTTAGTCAAAAGGTTAGCATTAACCGGATTGTTGTCAGATTACTGTAGGCTTTACTATGTTTGTTTGGAGGATATCTCAGATTACATACAATACGGAATATACATGTTGCTGTGGTTGGATACACATGTTACACCATTGAACATTTTTAAGGATGGATTAAAAAAAAAATAAATCAAAGAACACAAATGCCGGAGGGCATTTTGATAAGCTGCCATAAATTTTCAAAAATGCCCCCATAATCACTGTGCAACAAGAGAATTTTGTACTCCACGAACTCTTATTTATGTCATAAAAATAAAGATTTCAAAAAATATACAAAAATATCCAAATAATTTTAATAAATATTATTTTGTTTGCACTTTTGTGAGCTCCCATTCATTATCCAAACCATTTAATACTTACACATCAGCAACAACAAGCATCAAACATAGATTTTGAAAAAACTCATAAAAAAAAAATCAAATACATCTAAAACTATTTGAATGTACTCATTTTCTTGTACAAAAATAGCTATTTTGAGGTTTGACCCAACATAGTAGGGTGTTTGACACAAGTAATTAGGAATAAGTATAAATGTAAAACATTTTCATTTCCATGCTTAGAAGTCAACAGCGATTTCCTTTTTCTAGAAACCAAGAGAGAGACAGGGGGGGCAACGCAAGACTCAAGCGAGTTACTTCCGAGTTGCAGTCACAAATACAATACATACGTAAATGCGTGATATTTTTTGTGCAGCTATAATGCCGGTGAGCGAAGTCATGGGCGTTTACTTGGTTTGAGAGCCCCCGCCATTCGCACATTCTCTCTCGCTCGCTTAGTCACCACCAAACAAACCAGTCCCCATCTCTTAAACCGTCCTCTATCTTGTATTTCTTCTCATCCCGGGCACTTGTACAGAAGAAGAAGAAGAAGAAGAAGAAACTGATGGCGAATGATGGAATTGAGGAATTTCTGAAGCAGTGCGAGAATTCAGGGGATTCGGCGTACAACGCTCTGAAATCGCTGCTGGAGAAGCTTGATGATCCCACCACTAGAGCCGATGCCAGGGTTTTCTTGTCCAATCTCCAAAACAAGTTCGATTCCAACGATTCTTCTGATCTCTGCTTCAATACCTTCCACTTTCGTATTCACGACGTCCTTCTCTCTGATTACGAAGGTATCTCTTCCTCTCTCTCTCTCTCTCTCTCTCTAAATTCATATGGCGATTGCTCTTGTATCTGCTTTTGATTCTTCTATTTCCGTCGGCGGTCTCTCTCTGATCTTGCATTCCTCTGCATTGTTCCAATCTCTCTCTTATTTTCCAGTTTCTAGAATTTCCAGTTCAACTGTCGGTGTTTTTCACTTCTCTCATGATTTCGCGGATCGCTCTCTCTCTCTCTCTCATTTTGCAGTTTCTTGAATCTTACATCAAGGATCTGATTATTCGATTTCTGAAATTTTCTCAACTAAAATTCATCTGCATATGTTGGTGGATTTGGTAATTTTAATGTAAAATCATCTGGAGCTGTTTCTAAGTTTGGTAGGGTAAGTATTACACCAGATCCTGTTTTCTTGTCTAGAAGATAATACTAAATCATCAAAATGTTCCTCAGATCCTTTTGATCTTTGCAAACTGATTGCTGGTAACTCTGGTTTACACTTGAATGAAAGTCATGTGTTTGGATAACCAAATTTACACAAAAGTAGTGTTGTTTTGTTCTTTGACGTGTAAGCCGTAACGACAAGAGGTACAGGTAGGGTGAGTGCAGGTCAACTGAGCTCCAATGATCCAAATCGGGCCTATGGTTTCTGTGGAGAATTAAATCGTTGCGAAAGTATGGTTTATATCGTAGGTTTCTCATGAGCTATTTGTGGTAGTGGTTCTTGAAGTTATGCAAATTAGTTTTGAACAGTTGCATTTTTACATCAATGTCCCTATCTCGCTTGCATTATAGGGATGTTGGACATTGAAAGGGTATGTGTTGTTACTTTGTTGAGCATGCTGCTTTCACTGATGACTTTGAAACATTTCATTACTCTTGTAGGCTTCCAGAGCAGGAAGAAATTGACAATGATGGTGATTCCCAGCATTTTTATTCCTGAAGATTGGTCCTTTACTTTTTATGAAGGGATAAATCGGCATCCGGATTCAATTTTTAAGGACAAGACAGTCGCTGAACTTGGTTGCGGAAATGGATGGATATCCATTGCCCTTGCTGAGAAGTGGTCTCCATTGAAGGTTGTTAGGACTTCTTTATTATAAACCATCGGAACAGCAATCTTTTTCAATTCATATTTCGTCCATTGTCGATTTAGGAGTTATCAAAGTAAGAATTATATGCTTTTGCTTTCTTGTGGTGATATAGGAAATGATTAATTTCCAAGTTCGTCATGTGTAGTCATTCAACTGAAGGTTCAATTTAAGCATTTTTATCTTCTGGAGACCTGTGCAAGTTCTGCACGTCATCACTAATTTATTCTATTAGACTTTCCCACAGTTCACTAATAAGCATGAAACATGATTGCTTACAGGTGTATGGCCTGGATATAAATCCAAGAGCAGTTAAAGTTGCACGGATAAATTTATACCTTAATGCTTTGGATGATAATGGCCAGCCTGTCTATGATGCAGAGAAGAAAACTTTGCTTGATAGGGTGGAGTTCCATGAATCTGATCTGCTAGGTTATTGTAGGGATCACAGCATACAGCTTGATCGCATTGTCGGATGCATACCACAGGTACTAAGTATATTTCTCGTACCTTGCCATATTCATCAATTATATAGGGTACCTTTTTAGCCTGCTGGGTAGTACATGGTAGCAAAATGGAAAACTTTGTTCCAATAAAGTATGTAATGATTTCCTTCTCCATTTCAGATACTCAACCCAAATCCAGAGGCTATGTCAAAGATGATTACAGAAAATGCAAGTGAGGAGTTCTTATACTCCTTGAGCAACTACTGTGCGCTTCAGGTAAGATATATTTCCAATCCATTCACTTTTTTCTTTGATTTGTTATATTTAATTTTTAATATTCCAGTTTTTTCAATTGTTGCACCAGCATTTGCATCATTACATGTACTTGGTTCAGGGAGGCTATCACAACTTGTAATTATAGGATCTGCACTCACACTTAAAATGCATTTTGTTAAAGTTACTTTCCATATACTGTACAGTTCCTTGGACCACTTTATGGACACGAATATGTGTGTAAATTGTGGAAGTTGCTCACTATGTAGATTGTAATGCATTCATAATAATCTTGATGTTCTGTGTATGATATTTAGTGCATAGCATGTAAATTTCTTTCACTGGTGAAATAAAGATCCTCATTTTTATTCTGAAACTTCATCCCAAACATTCTCTAGTTTTAGAGATTGTGCTTACAAAGAAGGCAATTTGTAGCATCGTAGGCAGTTTTTAGCTCGATTGGAAGTATGTTGTATGGAGTATAGAATGAAGTGGATGGAGTACTTTCATTTAAATAATAATTATTTCGTACCCTGTTTGGATGGATAAATTGGTGATGAATGTGGACATTTTGTGGGATACAGGAAACACATTTCCTTGTATAAAATAAGAGCTTGTAGGTTTGGATATAATGTTTCATTCATTACATTAGACAAACAAATGCCCTCTTATTATAGACAAATTATTGGTGAAAGATGATATAGCATGCAAGACATCCAAAGAGGTCATTATCTTCTGCATAAATTACGAGCGCGGGGGTTTCAATAGATTACGACTTTTGAGGATCTTTTATCAGTTACAAGCAGTGTTTGCTATATCGATATTCATTTTCTCGCATTGCCAAATGTCGTTAGACATCTGTTGGTGGATATGAACGGAAGGATCAAGTTGTTGGAATATATATCTCCTTTCTTTTTGCAATCATTATTTATTTATTAATTATATTTCGACAAAATAACGCATAAATCATTTGTTTTGATGATGGAGTAAATCCTCTATGCAAATTCAATGAACCTTTTATTTTGGACTTTTAGCACTGTTAACCAAAAAAAGATAATCATGGCCAAATAGAGCAATGAATTGATTTATCAGGACATATCACGATGTATATTATTTTTTTTTATAACAGTAGAAGTTATTACTTCAAAAAGAAAGCCTGGCTGAGCCAAAATAACTAATCTAAACAACAAAAAACCAGCACCTGACCACAAAAAAATTAAAAAATAAAAACAAAAAAGAAAGAAAAGAAAAGAAAAAGAAAAAGAAAATAAAAAACCAACCAAGCAACATTATACATTAAAGGACATAGAAGGTGACGTTTAGATGTTTAGATCTGATGTGATAGCAGTGATAGTCTAGATCAATATTTTTTGGATTGTAATATTATAATTTCATTGTGAACAAATATTAGAACAATGGTTTTGAGAATTTCTGAAAGTCAATCAACTTTTACAATTTCCTTTAAAAAAACATTTTTCAAGTTACCGCAAGTGTTCTTTACCTTCTTCATGCAGGTTTGTCGATATTTAATATTTAATTGCATGGACTGGATGCTTTTTGTCTTAAAAGTACTACTAATCATTGAAATGCTTAATAGCGTCAGTATTTCAATATTCAGATTTCAGAAGATTTACGTAACTAAAAGATTTTCAGCATAAACTCACGTAAGATTCTCAGTCATTTGTCTTGGATGAGTCACCATCATCAGTGCGTTATCCATTAATGATAATCTGGGGCTGGCTACTTGGCTTAAAGAGTTCTACCAGTTAACTCTAAATGTGCTCTCTCACTCTCTCTCTCTCTCTCTATATATAGGACAATATTCATGTTCATATGTCCATCACCGTTTTTTTCGTGAGAACTCTAGGTGGGACCCATTGTATGGTCCATCCAAATGGATCACACACACAGCCCCCCTAAATTGTACACGTCTACCAATTTTCAATCAGATCCAAATTTACTGGACCATTGAATTGACTGTGAACCAACCCGAATGGAATGGATTTGTGGGCCATGAATGAAGGGGTTAGGGACATGTGATACGGGTCAAACTTGATATGTAGGGTGGTCCTGCATGGATCTTTCCATCCACCCAATCTCATCCCTTGGTGGGGTCCACAGTGGCCTCCAAGGAATATGCACGGTCCCTCCATGAGGGACCTATGCACAGGAAGATTATATATATCTATATATATAGGAGAATTCTTAGAAACTCCCCATCTAAAAAAGGAGAGTTTATGCCCCTTTCGACATGTCCAATAAAAAATTGCCACCTCACAAGTGTAAAGCAAAAAATAAGGGATACCTAATTTTAAGGAGATGTTCATGATTTGTGTTAAAATATCATAGGCTAAAAAAGGGGCCTTTTTTTTAAGTGAGCAACGCCCAAGGAGTTTTGTAGCATGACCCATATTTATGTTCGTACAGGATACATGCACACGATTTATTATGCCATTTGTGTGTGTACTTTCCTTTGTTGCTGCAACTGATATCACGTCCCTTTCTCTATTGGATTAACTATAACAGAAAACCCTTTCCTTCTTTCGGAATCACTTAATACTGTCATGATTAAATTATTATTAAAAAGTTCCATTCATTTATAAGTATGTTTTTCTTGTTAACCTCTTGAATTTCAATCACGTAGATGACTAATAGAATTAGACAGTGATCTCTCTCCCTCCCTCTCTCTCTCTCTCTCTGTGTGTATACAAATGAGATGACAACGTGAGAGAAGGAGATGAGAACAAAGAATGGAGAGAAATGGTCTCTTACTCTTCTAGCCACCAACCTCTTTTTAAGTAGATATATTTTCAGCGTATCTTTGGCAGTTACATCATCACAATTCCTTCATTAAGGATAATACAATCAAAGAAAATAACCTTCTTAGTCATCAAATCCTTTGGATTTGTTCAAAAGTGTGGTACTCCTAATCTACATTTGAACAAGTGCACATTCATCTATGGTGGTGGTGTTATAGATTGCGAGTTTATGTTTTATCACAATATATACCTAGATATGTGTGTATATACTTTTGGATATATTTGTGCAAATATGCATGCCTGTATATCCTTGTTCTACTCTGAAAGTTTCATACTAAGTTTGTTTCAGTTGCTTCTACCCAGGGTTTTGTTGAGGACCAGTTTGGTTTAGGTCTAATTGCTCGGGCGGTTGAGGAAGGAATAGCTGTCATCAAACCCATGGGCATTATGGTTTTCAATATTGGAGGCCGTCCAGGACAAGGGGTTTGTACACGCTTGTTTGAACGCCGTGGTTTTCGCATTACAAAGCTTTGGCAGAAAAAAATAGTTCAGGTATGTATAGGCCACTGTGTTTTAGTTCCCAGATAATTGCCTTTGTTTTCTCCAATTTTTTTTTTCCTGAAATCTTAAAATTGAATTTTATTGGAAACATATATTACAGAAGAATGTTTTAGGGAAACTATATGGTCAGAGGGCAACCTGCGAGGGAAGCTAATTTTGCACCAGCATCGTCTAAGTTATCCTATGATACTCCATTACTTCAAGCTAGGCAACTTACCGTGTCGTATTGTTTGTGATATTTCACTTGTTATGTGTAAGATCTGTATCCCTCCTATATCCATTGCGGCCCCTGCCACATCCACGCTGTATCTGTGCATCGCAGAATTTATCTTCATTTACATTCTCTTACTGTGGATTATAAATCATTTAAAAAAAATGTTTAAAGGGGAAAATAAGTTTATGCATGGTCTTCTGGTTGTCTATCAAGAAGCTTTGTCCATAGAAGTCCTATATTTGGAGATGCTGCCCTTTTCTTTTTTTTGTCTTCATAAGTAGTTTGTTTTCCATAATGCCCATTATGAGGCTGTTGTTTTGGAGGGAGTTTATATCACTTCAAATATTTTATTGCAGGCTGCCGATACTGACATTTCTGCCTTAGTTGAAATTGAGAAGAATAGTCGTCACCGTTTTGAATTTTTCATGGGGCTTGTTGGTGATCAGCCTATTTGTGCACGAACAGCCTGGGCCTATGTGAAGTCTGGTGGCCAAATTTCACATTCTCTGTCAGTGTACAGTTGCCAACTTCGTCAACCGAATCAGGTACACAATTTTGTTTCAATGGAAGGTATATATTGACTTAATTGTCATGCACTTAGTTGACAACTGGAAGTAAATTGACAGATCAAGATAATCTTTGATTTTCTCAAAAATGGCTTCCAAGAGATCAGCTGTTCCTTGGATTTATCTTTTGATGATGATTCTGTTGCCGATGAGAAGATTCCATTCCTAGCTTATCTGGCGAGTGTCTTGAAAGAGAACTCATTTTTCCCCTATGAGCCTCCAGCTGGAAGCAAACGATTTCGTAATCTTATTGCAGGATTTATGAGGATATATCATCATGTACCACTCAGTACCGATGTAAGATGATTTCCTCTTCCCAACTTCTTTTGTACATTTAGTTATGGTGTGTATAGGAATCTTTTCAATGATGGTCCAGCATGCCATGCATTAATCTCGAGTTTTAGGAGCATTCTCATGGTATAAATTGGAATAGATTGAGAAATTCTTGTCCATGATCGCATGCTTGGGGAAATAATTGGAAACCTTGTCTGGAGTTTTCATTTTCTGAGTTCACAGCCTAAACATGTTCCATCTTATGGTGTTTTGACTTATATCGCATACAACATGCAACAGCAGCTCCTAGAACAGAACATATTTTGACCCTTTATTAAGTGCAAAATATGTATGTTTCAACTAATTTGAGAAGTTCTTGACTTGCGACATTGGAGAAAAAGGGCTATTACATATGGGGTTGCCATTTAGGTGTTTCATACTTTTGTATATATCAAATGCAAACTTTATGTGTAGATGAAAGTCTTATGATCTAAGTTAGAACAAAATTTGACTTCTAACTCCATTCTCATTTTTCACAAGAATGTCATTGTATTCCCATCAAGAGCTGCTGCAGTTGAGAGTGCACTTCGGCTCTTCTCACCACGGTTGGCTGTCGTTGATGAACATTTGACCAGACACTTGCCTAAGCAATGGTTAACATCTTTGGTGATTGAGGTATGACAGCATTTTGCTTATACTTATTTCTTATGTATATTCTTGCACTTTTCATCATGGCCAACTGAAAGCTTGACTCATTGTGCTTGATTTAACTCGCTACTGTTTTTCATTTGTTGTTGATCTCATCTTAACTTGGAATTTGTATAGTTCAAGAAAATTGGATTGTGTAGTTTTTTTCTTCTTTATATATTCTTTTTTGATAAACATGTTCATTGACATTCCTAGCTACATGATGGAAAGAAATGGGGGAGGGGGCAAATGCTAAAGGGAGCTGTTAGTTTTGCTACCCATTGTTTTTAAAGTCATGTGAGAAAATTGGATATTTCCCCCCGTCCAGAATTGAACGTAGAGAAAGTGGGAGAAAGTGTTCATTTTTCTCTCCCGAATCAAATGTCAAATGTGGATGATAGAAAATATTAAATATCTAGAGCTAGCAATCAGAAAAGAAGTGCTTGTTTTATGAACAACTTGCACTATTCTTTGGCCGCCTTTTGTTTAAGCTCAATTTTGATAATAGTCTGTCAACAAGGGTCAAAGAGGGCGGGCATCGGTGGTGTGGTTAAGAATCATTATTGTCACACTATCTGTACTTTCTTGGCTTACTTCTAGAGTCAAATTTTAATGCAGTGGAGATAAATGCTTTGCTTCTTGGCTATTAAGAGCTTGTAAATCTTGAAGCTTTATATGGTAATTTGGATCAAAGAAAATCAAAATTTATCAAATTAGAGTTGACTTGTTATTTGAGATGATCTCTGGGAGTATAATGAGGTGGTGATTTGGTTGGCAATGAGGTGGTGATTTGGTTGGCTGAGCATGTAATCTTCTAACAAAATTTACTATTACCATTTCGAAAAATAAAGAGAGACATACTGATCAGGGGGAAAAACCACACACACACACACACACACACACACACAGACACACACACACAAAGAAAAATGAAAAAAGAGGACAACTTGCTGTACCTGTATGAGAGAAGGATTGAGATGTAAGCAACAACATTGCTAGAGGGTCAACAATTTGTCAGAGTATGCAATAATTCCCTAAGTTTAGCTCATGCTTACACATGAAACCATCCCTTAATCATAGTATTTCTGGTGCAAGATCTATAGATCTTATAAAAAATTCCCTTGCTTGGTATATGCAACAATTCCATTGCTATTGTTGTGGATGTCTAGTACTTGTAAGCTATGATACCCGGATACGTCATTTCATGCACGGTACCCGTACCGATACGGTCCGATATAGATCTCGGTACGGGATATTGCAAGATATGGTTGTGATACAACCTGGATACGGCTTTCATTATATATATATATATATAAACCCAAGAAAAAAACCTAACCCTTTTCCCTATTCGTGCAACCAACAGAAAGAAAGAAAAGGGAAGAAATGGGTGTTGTACTTGAAAAAAAAGGGTTTGGAAGGACGGTGAGGAGGAGAAAGAAAAGGAGTAGAGACAGACCTATGCCCAAGCATTGTTGTTGCCTCTGCTGACACCATTTGTCGCTACCAGCTACGCACTGTCACAACTGCTGCCGCGGCTCTGTGCTCCTCCTCTCCATTTCCTCTCCTCTTCCTTTCTTCCTTCCCTTCCTTTTTTCTCTTCTTTTGTTTTTTTCCTTCCTTTTTCTCCCATTTTCGTTGTATGTAGAGACAAAGACTCTCTTGGGAAAATGAGAGCTTTTGTTTTCAAAGAGAAAGTGGGTTTCTAGGACAAAAGGGGCTATTAAAGACCGGGATTCATTAAAAAATTAGAATAGGCAGGGTGACACGCATTAAGAAAAGAGAGGGTAGGGTAGGATTGGAAATGGGCATATGGAAATTTTTGGTAAATGGGTTGGGCCCAAGGGGTTTGCAAATTTTATAAATGGGTAGGGCTTGGGGCTAAGCTTTATTTTTAAAATTTCCAACTATATTTATTTATTTATATTAAGGAAAGCTTTATTTATAAAAGTTTCAACTATATTTCTTTCCCTATTTTTTATTTTTTAAATTTATATTTTTTGTAAATAAAAATTTGAAATATATCTAAATGATGAGGGCGGCTTGGCCCAACAGTAAAGGCTTACCGGTAGTGTTCTGGAGGACGTGGGTTCAATCACGGAAACAGCCTCTTCAAAATAAAGGTAAGGCTGCATACATCTTACCCTCCTTAGACTTCGCTATGCGGGAGCCTTGTGCACTGAGCCGCCGCTTTTTTTTTTTTTTAATCTAAATGATGCTGTACCTTTATCCGTATCCTAACTTTTTAAAGTTGCCATGTTCAATCCTCACTTCTCGTGTCCATGTCCGTGTCTGTGTCTGTGTCTATACCTGTGTTCGTATCTAGGCATTATGACTTGTAAGTTGTAACCTTCCAACAGAATTTACCTTTTAAAGAAAAAAAAGGAAGGAAAGAAAGAGAGAAAGAAAAGGGAAAAAAACTGGGGTATACATCTGAGAAAAGGACTTATGTAAGCAATAACCTTAGCAAGGATAAAAATAACGGTTACGGTGGGTGTAGCGGCTAGTGGCTAAAATGCTAGGTAATAAGTGATATGTAGTGGTTGTGGCAATACATAATGGTGTAGTGGTGTGAATTTTCTATGTGCTAAAAAAATTGAAATCTTGTGTAGCAACAAATCTTATGTTTTTTTAGTAGATTAAAACTATGTAAGGGTAGAGACAACTAGAAGAATGATTATTGACAAGATGAAATAGGAAAAATAGTGTTATAATTTACAATTATTTAGCTTTACTAGGTCTAAGACCATAGCGCCGCTATTTTCAAAATAGTGTAGCGGCGCTACAGCCGATTAGCATAGCAGCTGCTATTTTTAACCATTCTCGAGATATGCAACAACAACCTCGGTTGGAGCACTCAACAATTATGTGAATTCAGCCTCATATGTATGCCTAAACCATCCCTTAGGCAACAAAATGCTGGATTAAAATTCTTAATAATGTAATAAGTAGTGTTTAGATTTATCAGAACTTTGATTAATTAGGAAGTTTGCACTCAACTTAGATTGGATACGCTCCCAAGTACCATTGATGCAGCCCAAGTGCATCATAGGCCTAAGGGCTACAATAAGAAGGGCCAAAAACAGGCTCACAACTAGTCAGCCAATCAGGCTTAATCATATGGACCGGCCCATTTGGCCAAGCCTGTAGATGACGAGCCCATTGGGCTTAATCTATGGTCAGCCAGCACATTGGCTGAACCATGTCCTGTTTCATTGTTTAGAAATTCTTAATAAAATTTCCAAGATCTAGATTACAAGGGTACTTATAGGGGATGGGAATGGGAGGACACTCTTGCTTGTTAGGGGTCTAGATAGGTTTTCCTTTCCTTTCCATGAAGTTGACTACAAAACCAATCTCTTTTTGCTCAATGCAATTTTCTTTCCTCTCTTTTATTGATTACATGTCAATCTATTAACTTTTATTCATTACATGGCAAATTGACAATTAATTATCTTGATAGATTTAAGATATCTTATTCAGATTTTCTAAACTAAGAACCAATCAAAAAGAATTCTTTTTCACCAATCTAAGAAAGCATGTTAGAAAAATCTTCTTGAGAATTTGCTTTATAGTTTTTTAGTTTCTAAGATCTCACTTATTTGTTGTTCCTTTTTCATTCATGTGTAGGGCCCATCAGATGAGGTAGAGGATGTAATTACAGTGATTGAAGCTCCATGCCAATCAGATCTGATGATCGAGTTGATAAAGAAGCTAAAACCACAGGTTGTTATCACAGGCATGGCACATTTTGAAGCAGTTACAAGTTCTGCTTTTGAGCACCTTCTACGCACCACTCAAGAGATTGGCTCCCGCCTCTTCCTAGACATATCTGACCATCTAGAGCTGTCTAGTCTGCCTGGTTCAAATGGTGTTTTGAAATATCTTGCCGGGGCTCCTCTGCCATCACATGCAGCAATTTTATGTGGTCTTGTCAAAAATCAGGTAAATTCATGACTACTGTTTTTATGATAATATGCACTTAAAAGTCAAATCTACTTATATTTTCCACATTAGTGAAGTTGATTCAATTTATGGGCTCCAATAATGACCGTTTAATGCCCAACTATAGTCATGAATATTGTTTTAAGGATTTTATTGTTTTGAATAATTATTAGGTCAGGACATGTTCAACTTTTGAATTTTTTTTCAAGGTATTAATTATTAGGAACATGTTACAGAAAGTAAAAAGTTATTATTAAAAATTAAAAAAATAAAGAATGATAGACACTAATTATCATCATCAGCATCATCATCAAAGCCTTGTTCCAATTATGTTGGGGTCGGCTATATAAATTCTGTTTTTCCATTCTGATCTGTGTTAGGGTTGCATTAGGTAGGTTGATAGACACACTAAATATATGAAAAGTGAATAATTTAAAAATGTGAATAGAAAAATTATAATAACAATAAAGTCTCCATTATATACTTATACAGTAATTACTAATAATAATCCTTCTGTCATTTATGATAATAATGGTTAAAGAATATTGTTACACAATGATGAAAGATCTTTAATTTTAAGATTGCTACAGTAAAAACTCAGTGAGTTGTCCCGGGGCCTCAGCTTACTACCATATCAAAGTCTTCAAGTGGAAGGCAGGGTAGCTGGGTTTGAGCCCCAGTTAGAATGAGGAGGTATCTGCCACTAGCACCTTAAGAAAATAGATCAAAGTAGCTTAGGATTACACCAAAAATAAAAATAAAAACAAAAAAAGGGAACCCAGTGTACCTCCATTACTGAAAAGCACCAGGCTGCCACTATTAACGACAAGCATGAACTTGGAAGAACATTATTGAATGAAAATCACTATTATTTTTAAATTTCTTGATGTGATTTTTTACTGATTTTATTGTAAAACGCATGATATTTATTTTGCAAATGCTGCTGATATTATCTGGAAAATATATATCATCAATAATATTTTAATCTTTTGATAAAACCACCAATTGTTATCAGAAATATCTTTAATCTTTAATACTGTGTATTTTCAGAATATTGTCAATATTTGAAAACCCAGTCTCCTAAAGTTGGGAAAGTTCCCATTGGCTTGAGCTTTGATACCCTTCCTGGGCGAATCTCTAGTTTGATATTAACTTCTTTCTGCTTTAGTTAATAAAGTTTGTACATTAATGCTAAAGGAGCCTTTGTTTTCAGGTGTATTCAGATTTGGAAGTAGCTTTTGTCATTTCTGAAGATAAGACCATCTTTAATGCATTATCCAAGACCATGGAGTTACTAGAAGGGCACACAGCTTTAATTAGTCAGTACTATTATGGTTGTCTCATTCATGAGCTTCTGGCATTTCAGCTTGTTGACCGTCATCCACCTGCACAGGTGATAGATTTTTTCTCTTTTAAGCATAAATTACATGAAGGCCCACAAGTCTAGGAAGCTATGTAAGACCGACTATTAGATTTTGAATTTAGCTAACTAGATCTGATTTGGCTAGTGATGCAGGCTAGATTCATGATTGGCCAGCTATTGGACCTATGACCAATAAAGCACAATAGATTAGAGTAGATTATATTATTAGTAGTTGCTTTAGTTGTTTTATTAATATTTGGCAAGTCCAGTTGTATTTGATTTAGGACTTCTTATTTGTTTAGAATTAGTTATTTCCTTTCTTAGATGATGTTTTAGTTATAAATAAGGATGTAATCTCTTCATGAGAGATAGACTTTCATATTGAATAAAGCTTTGGAATTGGTTCTCAGTTGAGAGAGTTTATTTGTCTTTGGTGAGGCACCTAGACAAATTATCCCTAAGCCTTTTGGCTTGGAGATTAGCCCGTTGGTTAATCTTCTTCCCCTGCGCTGCTTCAGCTGGGCTATGAGTAGCAAGTCCAAACTTTTGAATTTATAATAATTCAGTAGAGAACTTGATTTTAAGAGAAAATTTTCTATGTTTTCATGGAGTTAGTGGAGTCAAACTTGTGTTTGTGTTTTTAAATGTATCTCCCTGAATGGATAGAAAGTGTCCCTAATTTGTAAGTTATAACATTGACAGAGTTGATTGACTTTGTTCACAAAATACCTGTTTGTTCTACATTCAAGACCAAACTGACACTATCCTTTTATTTAGTTCTGGCATTGCACATAAGCTATTTTATTTT
The DNA here is from genome assembly GCA_037013555.1 of Sextonia rubra. Taxonomy (NCBI): domain Eukaryota; kingdom Viridiplantae; phylum Streptophyta; class Magnoliopsida; order Laurales; family Lauraceae; genus Sextonia; species Sextonia rubra. Next base: position 53,857,946 of record JASUAD010000013.1, on the reverse strand, counting down.
TGTAACTAACTGGCTTCTGGTGGACACAGGGGGTATCCATTCAATCCCACACCGCACCCACCCCCCCCCCCCCCCCTCTCTTCAACCCAACCGAAAAAAGAAAAAAAAAACAAATAAAGAGATTGGGAGAAAGAGAGCTGGAACTTCTTCTAGCTGAATTCTTCCATGTAAATGACTGGGATTCCCTGTTCAAGCCCTATCTTGGAGAGGAAGGAAGAGAGAAAGGGAGAGAGAGAGATGGGAGAAAGAGAAAATGGGAGGGAAACTGACATAGATGGAAATGTCGTAGGGAATGGCTTGGACTAGTTATATAGGTTTGGTTACAAAGGAAAAGACCAAATTGCCCTTACTCAAGTGGTCTAGCAATGAGGGGAACTCAAGGGCATTTCTGAAAACTTAAAGAAAACACAATTTTCCCCAAGGACCCTAGGTTCTATCAAATCTCCTCCAAGGGCCTAGTCTCCCACATTTTCTAAAATTACAAAACACCCCCTACACTAAGCAAGAATCACAAATAACCCCCTAATCTTCTAAAACCGACCCAAAGTCACTATAAATACCACTAATCACACCTCTAATCCCTCTAATCACCCCCCAAAACCACAGAAGCTCAATTAAAACATAATTAAAGCTGGAAAAAAGAGCTGGGACCTGACAGTCGGTCTTATACCTTGAGGCATATATTATTTATTTTTAAGTTTTGTGAAATTCAGCAAGTGCATGGTTTCTTAGAGACACTGAGTTCTTCCCATATGTAGCCCACAGTTCTACTGTATGAAAATTTATCAGCTTCTCATTGGGTTGAGGAATACACCAGAATATCCTGATTGAAAGGCTTTTTGGTTGGTGGCCTACAAAAGTAAGTTTGGTTTAAGAAATAATTGAAACAATAAAGAATGCTAATGATCAAATTGTTATCATCTTCCATCCCAGTAGTAATTTTGGAATCCCCTCTACACAGTGCCAATCAGATGTATGGTCTAAACATTGCTGATACGTTGGTTTGGCACTTCTGCAACTAGATGTTTCAGAAAATCATGCATTTCCTTGGACTGGAACCTCTTTTTTCAGCTATGACATTCCTTACCAGGCATCAGATAGGTTAGCTATTTACAGTGGAAACTGATTGAACCACCAGCTTAGTTTGAACACATTCTGTTGAATTTAAGAATTTCATGGTTTGTTCGTGCCTGTTACACTTGATTACAATTTTCCCTTGAGATCTACGTTACTGTCACTATGCTAATCTTCTAATAGTCCTGGTGGTCCTGTAGAGGGAATGTCCACAATCTGCTGGGATGATTGGCTTTGCCAGTTCTGCAATTTCGACCCTCACTGAAGCTGAGCTGTCTGCTAGTGAGCCAAAGAACTTTTCGTTGGTTCACATGGATGCTGATCAAAGCTTTCTACCAATACCTTCGACCGTCAAGGCTGCCATTTTTGAGAGTTTTGCCAGACAGAAAATAACCGAGTCTGAAATTGACGTCAAGGCCGGGATCCAGAACTTTGTTAGGAGTAATTATGGCTTTCCAACTGATAGCAGTGCAGAATTTATATATGCGGACTCTCCATTGGCATTGTTCAATAAGCTTGTCCTATGCTGCATCCAAGAAAGTGGCACTCTTTTGTTCCCCTCTGGTTCAAATGGAACTTATTCATGTTCTGCTAAGTTTATGAAAGCTAATGTTGTGATGATCCCAACACATTTGGAAGAAGGATTTAAGCTTACAGAAAAGGCTCTCACAAGTGTCCTTGGTACCGTTAAAAGGCCATGGGTGTACCTTTCAGGGCCAACGATCAACCCAACAGGATTGCTCTATAGTAATGAAGAGGTTCAGGGAATACTATCTGTTTGTGCCAGGTTTGGAGCAAGGGTGATCATTGATACCTCATTCTCAGGGTTGGAATTTGAAATGGATGCTTGGAACGGATGGAACTTGGCAGAAAGTTTGTCAAAACTCACCAGACCAGATCCATTTTTCTGTGTCTCTCTTCTTGGAGGACTCTCTTTTGAGATGTTGACAGGAGGACTTATGTTTGGCTTTCTGGTTCTAAATCATCCTCTTCTTATTGATGCATTTTATTCCTTTCCGGGTTTGAGCAAGCCACACAGCACTGTGAAGTATGCTATAAAGAAGCTAATGGGTCTGAGGGAGCAGAAAGCAGAGACTCTGTTAGAGGCCATTGTCGAACATAAAAAGATTCTCAAGTGTAGAACAAAACGCCTAAAGGAGGTATGCTATTGTAAAACTGTATTTGCCTTTTCATTGAGCACAAGTTTAGTTTTGAAAATCTTGGTTTTGGAACTTTGTGCATGCTTTTTATTTGCTAGGTTTGGATTGTTTACGCTTAAAGCAGTAGTTTCTGAAAAATGGCTTAGAAACTGGAACTGAACCTAGATTATATTCGGGCCAGAGTTGCCAGAAATCTGCCCTGAAATCTCTGGTAGATCATAGTTTGTTTCAGTTTGAACGCTTTTGATATGATCTGTTTTTAAAGTTTTGGAGAAGTCAATCAATCTTTTGTGGGCTCTAAAGGAGCTTGCCCTTTACCTCCAGCTTAATCATCTCAACTTGTCAAGAAATTCTAAGAATTGTCATCTTTAAAAGCACATTTAAGCTCCATAAGAACTCCTAAGATGATATGCATGTGGCTTGCTAGGCCTGGAACCTAACACAACTTTTTTGTGGGTTAGTCAAGGTACTGACAATGTTAGGTTACAATCGTATTTGTTTCAGGTTCAGGAACAAAGCAGTGACTAACTCATGCTCTCATGGAGGAAGTCTATTGAACATTTATGGAATCCTTACTCTATGCATTTCCTCCTTTTAGCTTACCTTTTGTTATGTTTGTACTCTGCTGCAGACCCTCACAAGCAGCGGTTGGGATGTGGTTGACTGTCATGGAGGTGTTTCCATGATGGCAAAGCCATCAGCTTATCTAGGCAAGTCTTTCGAGCTCAACCGACCTGATGGGAGTGCAACTATCAATGGCTGTTATGAAGCCAAACTTGATGATTCAAATATTCGAGAAGCTGTTCTCCAAACCACCGGTCTGTGCATCAACAGTGGCTTGTGGACTGGAATCTCTGGTTACTGCCGCTTCACAGTTGCACTTGAGGAAGCTGAATTCACAAAGGCATTGGAATGCATTGTCAACTTCAAACGATTGGTTCTTGGCAGCTAGAACCACCCTTCCTGTGGCCAATCTGTAGTTGCCACATAGCTATTACAAAATAAATGCATCCCATGAGTGGGTTTTGCAGGGCTTGACCTGCATGTTACCACTGGTGCCATTCTATGGTTTTTACTCCAATCTCGTAAATTATGTGCGTCCAATGTTTTGGACTGTTTCCTCTATTTTTCATCCATAATTGATAAATCTTGAACCACAGGTTTGCTTTTTAGAGTCTTGTTCTGATGCAAATGATCAGTTTACCACAATCACTTGGGTGAATGCTATTTTGATTTCATTCCTTCACCTAAGCTACAGTTAGAATATATATTTTGGCTTATGTTTGGCAATGAGACCATATATCTAAATCTTATGTTTGGAAAGTTCAGCAGCAAGTAAATGCACTGGGGCAACTTACTAATTTCCCTTTAATCTGTCAGGTCTACAATAGAGAAGATGACACTTTCACAAATTTGAAGAATAGAAGATAGAACGCCGAGGCTTGGAAGTTGGAACCTTCTTTCCCCTTCTATGCTCTACTGCTATTCCTTTTTCATTCGATCTTTCTTTTGGATTTAGCATTATAGCCTTTGCTGAATCTCTGATTTGAGTAGAATTCGATGGCATGGAGGCGAGGCCCAGAGGAGGTAAAGAAGCTTCAGGATTGAGAGCCCAATAATGACGTTGGTGCAATTTAAGATGATGAAAATCGGAAACCCGCTGTACATCGGTGTTTCCTGCATGGGAGAGATGAAAGAATCGGAAGGAGTCTTTGAATCATTGGACATAGAAGAATCGACCATGGAATCAAAATTGACGTTATTGTTTGTTTGTTTACACGTGTGGAAAGCCGAAAAATTTTGCTGACAAGAAAGTTTTCTGACCTCTAGGAAAGGCTTTTTCAGGAATAGTGGAAAATACAACTCATTTTTATACGTTTTCTTGTAGAAAAGGAGTAGCTCACTTGCAGATTACAGCTGCCGTACGATGTAATGTGAGGGATCATCATGGTTCCAAGAAAGTACTAGGATTTACTTCTAATAATCCATATTAAATAACTTCTTGTTTTAATACAAAGCAGAAGAGTAGAGGGAAGAAAAGAGAGAGCTCTTATTAATGTTGCTTGTCAATATATAATGGGGGGAGGGAGATCTTATTTATAGAATAAGATTGCTTCCTCCTCAAGCAGCCTAATAGAAAAAAACTTTAACCCTAAGTAATTCCTTTATCTTATGTGGATCCCAATGTGGGCATTCACCTATGATAATACATCTTATAACACTCCCCCTTGGATGACTATCATTCAATGACAGTTGCCTCATTAAAATCTTACAAAGGAAAACCCCAGTGGGATAAAAACCAAAGCGAAGGAAAAAGAGTACAACATTCGACAAGATCATTGATTTGATGTTGGACGTGCATAATGCTGCCTCATTAAAAACTTAATTAGGAAAACCCAGTGGAATAAAACCTAGAAAAGGAAAAAGAGTACAACGCACAGTTGTCCTGGGTAGCATACTTCATGATGCTTCCCCCTGATTGACTACTCCCCCTGATGATAATAACCTTTCACATAGCTAGGCATTTCAATTTTGAATACAAATTTCTAGAATACTGATTTTGGCAAAGACTTCGTAAACTGATCAGTCAGGTTGTTGCTTGAACAAGCTTGTTTAACTTCAATCTTGCTATTTTTTTGAAGCTCATGAGTAAAGAAGAACTTTGGTGTAATGTGCTTCGTCTTGTCATCTTTAATGTGTCATTATTTAATCTGTTAAATACATGCCCCATTGTCTTCGTAAATAATGCTCAGGGTACCTGTACTAAGAGGCAATTGACAAGAACTACGAATATGTTAAGTTAAAGACTTTAGCCACACATAACCCTTACTGACCTCGTAAAGGGCTAAAATCTCAGCATGGTTAGAATAAGTAACTACCAAAATCTATTTAGTTAAATACCAAAAGAATGATAGCATTGCCATTAAGAAACATACAACATGTCTATATATAGCAAGTATATGAAATATCCTTTTAGAACTTCTCTCAATCTGCAGGCTGAGACAAAATTCTCTTGTAAATAGTCAATAGTTTTCTCAAGCTCTTCTGGAGTCCCGATTAGATTTATGAACTTCTATTATTATAAATCAATTTAGGGATTTTATAAAGATACATGGGCAAATGAGATTGTTTTCATACCCTTCCTTAGATAAATATTCATCAAGACGATTGTACCATATTCTTCTGGAATGCTTCAAGCTATACAATGAACGTCTTACTAATATTGAGTATGTACTCTCTGATTTTGCTTCAGGCAAAGGAAATCCTTCTGCGATTTTCATATATATGTCTGTGTATGTTTTCAATTCCAAGTTTCTGCAGGAAACCTTGTATCACAAGTTTCGCCTTCTATCAAGTAATTTCATTCATTTTCCTTACAAACACCTATTTGTAACCTACATAGTTAACACATTTTGGAGTTTGTACTATAGGTTCAGATACACCACGTCTATTGAAAGACTGTAATTCCCTAATAGCATCTCTCTGTTTTGGCCAGTATGTTATTTGTTGACATTCATTTATAGAACGTGGTTCCGTATCCTAATCATTATTCTTATTTTCCCTTGATATTTGAGTAGCTACCGTATATGTAAATGCGTCATCAATGATAATTTCATTTCTACCCCATCTCTCTCTTAAATAATTATAAAGTATAGAGATCTCCTTATTTATTGGGTACCCATTGCCTCTTCAGGGGCTTCCAAAGTCTCTTTTGGGACTCGTGTCTCTTCTGGGACATTAATTTCTTCAAGAATTTTAGAGATAGTGGATTTTGTCATAAACTATTCGGGAGTATACCTCTTTTAGAGTATAATTGGGATATGATTGCTCATTTCTCCTCTTCTTGAGAGCTGAGTCATTGAAACCTATAAGTCTACAACGCTTCGGGTGTGTAGAGATTCAATTTGCTGCCATATTTGGACTTTGTATCCTATAGGGACACTAATTCGTGCTTATCTTATAAGGACATTAATGCGTGCTTGTGTGTTCATAGCTGGCACATGTGACCTAATTACTTTTGATGTATCATGAAAAGCATCAGGGAATTTGTTTGTAATTAAGTGTATAATTCTCCGTACTTCATTCTCACATTGTGAAGTACATAAATCTAGATAAGACAGAGTGAAAGTATTCAACGCTAATTATCGCTGTTCTTCAGAAATGAATTGTTCTACAAGAACAAGACGTTCTTCAGAAACTCTCGTATCTCTCCCTAACGGTGGGAAGACTGTCTCATCAATATAACAATAAGCAAAACGAACAATGAATATATTTCCTATCATCGGGTCTAGATATCCAATAATTGGGGGGTGAAGTATAACCAACATAGAGTCTACGTTGCGAGCTCATGCAGGTCATAAACTACAATATCAAATCTTATAAATTTAATAACATGTTCAAGGAAGTGTACCCTAAGTTTAATAATTTATGCTAATAAGCAGGATTTGATAGGTCCACAAATATTACACTAGATCCTTTGCAAAAAAGATGGCAATAGATGGTACTCTAAGGAGTACTTAACAGAATTATCAATAATTTGCCATAGTATAGTACCCTTAGGATAACCTAATCTATCATGCCAAAGCATTAAAGCCTTAGGGTCACTAAGTTTAGGGCTTAGTGTGAGTTTCGGGTTTGACTTTGTCTTGTAATATAGCCCTGAGATATAAGGAGAATGCACTGAACTTTTCTAGTATCAGCTTCTGGCTGTCAATACTAATACTGATGTACAAATGTTTGTGTTACCTTTACTTATAGTGTCTATATGTGGTACGCAATCATCCTGATGTATGTGAAATTAAGTAAGGTTCTTCAAGAACCGCTAAAAAAGCAACAATAATGCATCCTCAATGCATATGTAGGTACCATTTGGTAACATTATGTGAACTATTCTGGAGCATTATAGTATTTGTACAGATTCAGCTATGATTGATGTCGTGCACGAATTAAACACTAATTTTGAAAAAAACTTCTGATTTTTTCAATATAGTGTATTTTGTTGCACTGTTGACCGGATAGATATTCTCCTCAGTTTCATGCATTCCATGATTCATATAGCAAGTAATAATAAACTTACATAACTAGTTAATCGCATCACAAAAATAAAATTAAGAACAACTAAACAATTCAGCATTCAAAGCAAATATATTGTATAAACATAATATACAAACATAATATACGAGGGATAAAAGAATTTAAGTCCTAGCATTCAACAAAATATCTAAGAACTGAACTCAATGTTCAAACTCATAACAGTAGTTGTAGATCTTCTAGACTATGCTTGGTGGTTTGCCCAATTTCCAAACAAAATGCCTTCTTAATCACCTCTCCTGGGATCATTGTTTTCATCTCAATTGGAGGACATATTATATCTACCTCTTTTAGAGGGATTTTGATTGACTAATCTGACATTTATTTTAAGCATTGGGTATATGACATTTGTTGGTGATCATCCCTGTCTAACAGGGATATAATGGCGTAGAAAATAAGAGCATATGTCATATCCACCAGGGATATCTTATGTCCGATCTTGATAGCATTACCAAGCCTTGTAGAGCGCATAAAGATCGATTTATCAATAATAATCAACTAAAAATAGAACTTCGGGTTCTCAATATCTGATGACAAAGTATAATGAAGAATTGGTCAATTAGAAAGTTAGAACGTCGGGTTCTTAACTGACGAATCAGAACTTCCAGTTCTGTCAAGACTTCAGGCTAGAGATAGAATTTCAGGTTCTTAGAACTGCTGGTTTTATCAAAGCTTCAGGTTTAATTCACAACTACTGGTTCTGTCAAAACTTTATGTTTGATTTCATAGCCGTCGTATCAATCTATACTACTTTGAATCTTTAGAAATCAAAGCTCCAAGTTTGGTTACGAATATGAATCTTCGGGTTCATATTGCAAATCTTAGAACTTCTGGTTTCAGATAAGTTATGGATCTTCGGGTCCAAGTTATTCAGTTAATATAGAACTTCATGTTCATGAATTAGAACTTTAGGTTCTATCAAGACTTCGGGCTTGATATTATGGCCCATTGGTTTTATTTCTGGATTGAAATATCAAACTACAGGTATGATTAGGAATATGAATCTTCGAATACATATTGTAGATCTGAAAACTTTTGGTTTCAGAGTAAAATAATCAATAGATCTTCTTGTCTGAATTCGAAAAGAACTTTTGGTTCATAGACTAAACTAATTTACGGAACTTCGAGTCCAGGTTATTGATTCCATGTAGAACTTTTAGTTTTAAATATCGTATGGAACTTCGGGTTCCAATTAGTTATATAGAACTTCTGATTCTATTTATGATTCATGATTTTCAATATCTTAATCTCCTTTTGATAAGAGAAAATAAATCATTATCATAAGAATTAAAATTATAAATACTTGCAGATTTAAAAAGAATAAAGATAAATGTAGATTATCAAACTAATAAAAGGTCATAAAATAAGGAGAAATTATTTAACTTTTGAATCGTCCTCCTTTTGGTGTCAATGTGTAGATCTGCTCGCGATCTTTCCGTAAGCACAAACGGATCTCAAATCGGACTCCGGATCGTCAAGATATCGCAGAAACAAGTTTCTGCCATCGATCTGGTCAAATCTGCCTTTGACCGTACGATTTGTTGACATATTGCTTGCGTCAGTGGTTAGCGTCATGTTGATGTTTTGTTACTTCTGGTAGACTGGACTTGTTGCAAGTAGGTTTGAGTCAACCTAACCCAACCTGAACTGCACCTTTTGTCTTCGGGGTTGGACTGGGCCTCACAAGTTAGGTCTAATATAACCCGATCTAACCCAACCCATAAGACCAGGTCTCTCCTTGTAGCAGGTCAGGTCAACCCGACCTGACCACGACCTGCACCATTCTTTGTCTCCTCCCTCGCTACTGAAGTGGGTTCTGCAACAGAAACTAACGCCACCTGCATTACATATGTAGCAGCAAGACAGTTGAGGGAGGCTGTAGCTAAAGGCGGTGGCTTCCCCGACGACGGCAAAGATCAGCGGCGGAGCCCGATCTGTGTGGCCTAGGCGAAGTAGATAACGATCCCTCTTTCTTTTCCTGTTTTGTTGGGGCAACAGAGATGGTTCTGCAACCAGAACCTCTTCAACTTGCATGCTGGGTTCCTCTGTTTGGCGACTTGTAGTGGCGATGGTGCTCCGTCAACTGCGGCAACGGCTGGGAACTTGTTGGCGTCATCCTCCCTAGCTTTCATATCCGCTTCCGCGGCGGCCAGGAACCCGCCGCACTTCTGACACGGCCTTGTCGACAGGATCTGACGGTAGGAAGGGCACGACGAGTGGGCTCGAGCCACTTGTCTAAGCACACAATGTGGAACCTGTGCCCGCACTGCGGGAGCACGAGGACCTCGTCACCGTTGACGAACTCCGCCAGGTAGATGGGGTAGTCCGGCTGCAGCTTCTCCTTGGCGACGCCGTTGTAGGAGAGCTTGGGAAGACAGGGCCGAATTCCTCCTGGAAGCAGAGGGAATTCAGCTGATCTGTGCCGCTGATCGCCCGTCTCTACAGGAAAGATGCGAAGGAGGTCTTCAGGCGATCAAGAAAGCCGAAACCTTGCGTCTTCCCCAATCCTTGGTCGATCATGGCGAATAAGACGAAGGGATCGTCGATCGAGAAGCAGTAGATCCGGTTCCCATTGGTGTAGGAGTAGAGGAGGTGGAAAGGAGGCGTCCGTTCAATGCATCTGAGCGCTAAGGCTTTGAGATGGATATCGCCAGAGCAGAAATCTGCGAGGATCGTGCTAGTTCTTTGAGATTGGGGAAGAAGAAAAGAGCCTCGTGCTGATAACGTGTTTTAATACAAAACAGAAGAGTAGAAGAAGGAAGAGAGAGAGCTCTTATTAATAATGTGTGTCAGTACATAATGGGGGGAGGAGGATCTTATTTATAGAATAAGATTGCTTCCTCCCCAAGCAATCTAATAGGGAAAAACTCTAATAATAAGTAATCCCCTTATCTTATGTGGGTCCCAATGTGGGCATCCACCTATGATAATACATCTTATAACACTTCTCTCTAACATAATAGTAAAAAAGGGGAAAAGAGATTACTTTGCAGAAAGTTCCCTATGTCTTCACGCAACCTCCAAAAGGGCTTTTATATTTTAATTATTTTTGTAAAACTCCCTCGACTTACAGTCAAACTGCATTAAAGGTAACTATACTCCATAACCTCTTAATCTTGACTAATTAATTCTAGATAAAGGCCAAATGATTAAGATGATAATTTGCGAAAGTGGTTCTTTCTTGGACTTTTCATATTAGTACCCACCTTGGATTAATTGAAATCATTTAGATAAATTGAGACCTTGATTGGAACTTGGAATGATCCGGGTATGATATTAAAACAAGTTTACACAATTTATAGCCATTAAATTTGATGATATAAATAAAACAAACATAAATGGTAGAATAACTTATTATGCAACTTGATATTAATCGTGTTGGTTTTAGATACTATTGCAAGATTGCAAACAGGTTGGTTTCGGAATGGGTCTATACTGGACTGAAACTCAAACCAATTTTCTAAATGATGGTTTTGATTTCAATTCTAATTTAGAACCTATTTTGTCAGATCGAGACTAGTTTCGAGAAGAGAATCCAGATTCAAGTTTGGAACCGGGTCTAACTTGAGAATTGAGATATAATTTCCAAATTGGTTTTGACTTCTTTTTTACTTTCTTAATATTTTACTTTTTCTTTAAATTAAGGATATTATTCAACTTGCATCAAGTTTACAATATTTAAAATTAAAGAAAAAACTATCAAACTAAAGTTGATTTTAAGCAACAATTTTTAATATTGAATGCTCTTGTTCTGGATCTCGGGTCCACAAGTCATCAATAAGTGGACCCGTTTACTAATCGAAGCCTAAATTGGGTTTCGAACCTAAATCCATTTATAAATTGATACCTAAAACAGGTTTCAAATTTAGTTTTTCACAGATTGGAGCCTTCGAATAATTGAAGAATCGGGAATTCATCTACAACCCCTGGGAGGGATTAGTAAAAACCCAAAATATATTGGCCTTTGAAAGATTTTTATGAAAATATAGTACCCTTTTCTTTATAAAAAAAAAAAGCCCAAAAACAATATACAGGTGCCGCCCTTTCACAAATTTTTACACTACCAAAACCCCACCGCCTACACCTATATATGAGGCTCGCTCTCACCTTCGTCACTGAAATGTGTAAATCCAAAACCCCCAGGCCTCAGTTACAGTAGGGTTTTGCTCTGCTACGACCCCTTCCACAAAACAAAAAAAGAAGCTCTGCTTTCAATGGCGGAAACCCTAGAAATGGAAGTAGAAACCCTAAATGAACCGGACAACAACGAAGGCGAGTCCACCAAACAGGACCTTCCAAAAGCCACTGTCTCTTCCGACTCGGACTCGGACTCGGAAGAAGACAACTCAGATCTGAAGCTCGAAACCCTAGAAAAGGAAATCGCGGAGAATCCTTCCAGTTTCGACACTCACGTGCAGGTAAAATCCGATTTCTATACAATTCACAGGATATCGCGGTGTTTGATAGGACTGGGAATTCTCAAGAGGTCGTGGTTTGCTTTGACGAGTTACTGGTTGGTTGGGGTTTTAGTGATGTTGTTTGATGGAAATGCCTGCAATTGATTCTGGTGATATTGACTAGAGTTTGAGTTTTTTTTTCTTTTCCTCTTGTGATTGTTTTTTCCAGTACATTAGTGTTCTAAGGAAGATGGGGGCTATAGAGAAGCTGCGGAAGGCGCGGGAGTCGATGAGCGCATTGTTTCCTCTTAGTCCTAAAATGTGGCAGGAATGGGCGAAAGACGAAGCTTCGCTGAGTGATGGGTGTGGCTCTCTCTCTCTCTCTATCTCTCTTGATTTTTTTTAAAGTTATCATCGATTCTTTTCCTCACTTACAAAACATGAAATTTAATGCGCATGAAAATATTGGATGGTCAATGCAGTATGTTTTTTTTAATGATATATCAAAGCTGGAAACTCCGCCAGTTTTTGCTATTGGTCCAAGCTCGAGTAAAGGAGGAGGGTTGTGTTAGTTAGGTTGACAGCTAGTGTAAAACTTTGTTACAACCCAAGCATGAATTCTGATATATTGGCTCAAAATAGAATGGAATGGAGAAACAGAATTCATGTAGCCGACCCCAATATGGTTGGGATAAAGCTTTGATGATGATGACGATAATGATATATCGAAGCGGGGGGGGGGGGGGGGGGGGGTGTTGTATTTGATAGTTGATATATTTGACACTTTACTTGATCATTAATATGAAACTCTTTTTCAATGAAATTCATGTTATGAACTTACTTTTGTATGATTCTTACTGTAATGCTTTTGTGGATTACATGACAAACAACTTCCAGCGCAGCTTGTGATCAATTATTTTTGATCTACAACTGCGTAAAATATTTTAACTATAGTGATGATTGTACTTGAAACTGATGAACCTTTTTTTTCCCTACTTTTATCAATGATAAAATCATGAAAACCATGAGGCTTATGGTTTCGCATTGGTTTGTAGTTGCTCCCATCTAGGGTACTTTGCCACATCTGATCTTGTTTGAAGGTCTGCTATTTTACAAGCAGACACAGCTTTTGATGGTATCAACGTGGATAACAGTTTCATCTTGGTCTTCTTGACCTCTTTCATTGAAACGATAGTTAAAATGGACTATAATATGCACAATATGACAGTGAAGTCTGGCATGATACTGATAATAAGTGTGATTTATATCAATGTGCTAATAGTGCTAAAGGCTACAGCCTACAGGATTCACATGAAGAGTTAATGCCTCATATGGTATTTTTTTTTATTGTCAAAAGAATTGAAAAATATACGAAATGCTAATTTATTTAGAAATCACGTACATCAGATGTGCACTTTTGGTGTGTGCATTTATATATATTGAACTTCTCATGTTGTCACATATTGATGTATATTGTTCTAGCATAGATACGCACGCACATTTCATATCGTTATTTCTAGTTGCCTTTGTCTTTCAAATATTTAATAAAGTTTTTCTGGGGATTGGTTTTAATATTTTTTGGGAAATGAAGTACTTGGGTTGGGAATGCATGTAACTGATTTTGGTCTATATCCACATATTCACGCGCACAAATTTTTTGGAAACTTGTGATGTTACCTTTGTATCAGAAAGCCATCTTTCACGTGTTTTCCCCCTCTTCTCCTTGTAATTGTGCAGATCTGAAGCATTTGGTGCAATTGTGGAGCTTTATGAACGGGGAGTGAAAGAGTATTTGGTAGGTTCTGATTTTCTCTATTACAAAGCGTATCTCAACTTCCTATTGAAGAGTATGAAACAAGTTCTGCATTTCTTTGCAGTCAGTACCTCTCTGGTGTGATTATATAAATTTTGTCCAAGAACATGATCAAGAAGTGTCCCAATGTGCACCAGCTGGTATCTTGAAGATGCGAGATTTATTTGAACGTTCTCTTACTGCTGCTGGACTGCATGTCATCGAAGGTTGTAAGATCTGGGAAGCATACAGGGAATTTGAGCAAGCAATCTTATTCACCATTGATGATGCTAATAGTGAGGTTGGAACTTCCTTTCATAGGCTTTCATGTCCTAGGTGTTATCATATGTAAAGTGATCTATTATTTATTTATTTATTTTTTGAAAATGGTAACTGATTATTTGTTTATTTAATGTCATCTATTTTGTCTTGATTCTCATATTTGCCTATAACTCAATGCCAAGCTTGACAAGTTGACCGACAACCTGAATGTTGCAATAGTAAGCACCTTCCACCGTGCCACGCATGGGGATGTAAATGGGTCGGTTCTGGCTTGGGATCATGAGTGGACCTGGAACCGAAATCGAATTCGGAACCTATTCAGAACCAATTTCTTGGTTCCGGACTGGAATTGTTAATGAGAAGATCGCTTTTGTATATGGTACGGGTCTGGGTTTGGGTGGAGAATGATTTTGAAAAAAAAACTAATTTTAGGTGGAATTCTAAAAAAATTGAGGTAATATGTTTGTTCCCAGGTCCAGGGGCTAGAAGCAAGGTGGAATGGGACTTATTTAGGTCATGGGCCCAAAAAAGACCCAGCCTGGACCCGTTTACTTATTGGGGACCTAAATAAGGACCCAAACCTGGATATTTGTTGATTGGAACCTCTAGGTAATTGAAGAATTGGAACCCATTTACATCCCTAAGTCACGTGCTCTTGCCACGAAACTCCAAAGTTACATGATTGTTTGTTCTATATTATGCATATTTGTCACCTATGACACCTTTACCTTGTACTTGTAACAAGAATTATTCAATCCTCAAACCGGGAATTTCATATCACAGTAGAAGTTGGCACATCTGTTAAGATTAAGTATTACTAGCCTTCATAGTGTACATGCATGATCCACTACTGTAAGGTAATTTAGGCCATTGGAGATTGTTGAGAGTTGATTGACTGTTTTGTAATTTCTTTATGATTTTGTCCTCTGTAATTAGAAGAACTATATGGGTCATTTTGTAATTTATGAAAAATATCATTAATGAAATAATGAGTTACGCATGAATAGAGGTACTGGTGCACAACATTTTACCCTCAATTTCTTTTGCTCCTTTTTCTTCCCTCTTTTCTCTTCGCGAATAGAGAAACTTTTTCCCCTCTCTCATTTTTTTTTAATGAAACCCTAACACTAAAATGAAAAACATTTCTCTCTATTCTAAATGCCTTCAACTATAGATGGGTCCTCCTGTGATCCATTAACAATTTGTTTGAGGAGTGGACATGTCCAACAGCTTCCCTGGCAAGATTATGTGGCGGCTCTCTTTTTTGGCTTGCATCTGGACAATCGGAATGAGAGAAATGGAAGGTCTTTTGATGGAATGGTTTTGTCTAAAGATGAGATCATCTTCAAAATGAAATTCTGTGTTGCCTTTTGGGTTTCTGTTTTGCCAGACTTCTGGGGCATTCCTACGGATTTCATCATGTTTAATTGGAGGGAAGTCATCTCCATATGACTACTTTGGCTTCTCCTTCCTCCACTGATTCTCTTTTTTTTTGTGTCCTTTTTGTTTCTCACTCCTTTTGAGCGGTGGCTGTTTTTTGTGGGTTCTCCTCTGCCGCTTCTCAGTATAGATTTTTTATACTATAAAGCTTTAGATTAATACAAGTTACCATTTCAAAAAAAAAAAAAAAGGAAAAAGAGAAAGAAAAACATGGTAAGGTTGAAACTTAGGGACTAGGGTTTTCTTTGTCGTCTACCCAGTATCCTATTTTTTCTCTTTGTCGTCTACCTAGTATCCTATTTTTTCTTCTCATTCTTCCCTTCTCTCCCTCTTTTTTTTTCTCTCTCTCTCTCTCCACTTGGCATATTCTCCTTATTCCATCTCATCTAGAGCCTATTTAGCGTCCTCTGCATTGACGTCAGCATAATATTGAGGTTCAATCCAATGTGGCAAATTTCATTACGCTTAAGAATAGTTGGTGACTGCAAATCTGCAATCTTGTTAGTTGCTGTTGACTGTTGAGAAACCCTAGAGCTTTCTTATCCCGATCAATGTTTGGAATTTCTGGCCTATTTGAGGTTTGGGATCATATTTTCTGTTGTTTTTAGTTAGAAAGATTGATTGAAAACTTTTTTTTTCTTTTAATTTTAATTTTATTATGATCATTATGAGGCTTCAATTTTTGGGTTTGAGAAGAAGTGCCTGATACCCAACATGGTTGGGATAAGGCTTTGATGATGATGATGATGAAGAAGAGGAAGTGCTTGATTATTCTTCTATTGCGTCAGGAGAGAACTAGTTATTGAAGCATCTACAAAGATGGAGGCTCTTTAGTGTCCGTAGATGTCTTTTGAAATTGCGTATTCCAAATTTTGTCACAATCAAATGATACAAGGTATAGCCAATATGTCTTATGGTAATTGTATTCTAAGGCATGTCAAGATACAGATTCCAGTTCATATTTTGTTGACCAATTCTTTCTAATTCACATCTTCGTTGTTAAGAAAAATTCTTTTCTAACCCTTCAAAAATGGGAACTCAGAAAATAATAGATCTCAACCTACGCAAGCAAATTGTTGATAGAACTTCAAATATCAAAAACTTGGTTACACTTGGAGTTTCTATCAAGTTGCCTCTTTCCTAGTGAGTTTGGGTCAACTCAATTGATTTTAGTTTGATCGTATTCAGTTTTAGATCTAAGCATGTATCCAACTTATGGATGTTGCCTACTGAGTACACTGTTATCTCCATTGTTTATCATCATCATAGTTATTTTATATGGAGGATATTATTGTCATCATTTTGTTTGTTTTTACCCAAATTTGTTAACCGAAAATTGACAAATATCTCATTTTGTTACAGGAAAAGGCAAAACAAGTCCAACGCATTCGTAGCCTATTCCATCGTCAGTTGTCTGTTCCACTTGCCAACTCAAGATCAACACTCCTGGCTTATAAGCTTTGGGAGGCAGAGCGAGGAAGTACTATTGACATAAACTCTGATGATTGTGATGGGCTTCCGTCTCATATCACATTGGCTTATCAAAAGGCAATGCAAATGTTTAATGATCGTGTCCAATATGAGGATCAACTTTCTCATTGCGATTCATCTGAGACGGAGAGGCTTAAAAACTTAATGGTAATGAGAATACTTATGATACCATCTGCTAGAAATGTTGTAGTTTGTTGATTGCTCTTAAAACATATAGCTTCTCTTTAGAAATAATTTGGATGGTGAGGATTAGTGTTTAATTTTTCCAGCGTTTTTCACTCTTCATTCTTCAGACTTTCTTACAGGAGGTTGTGGGGAGTTGGGATTACTAGAGAGGAAGGGTGTAGGGGTCACATTGTAGTGAATCTGACGCAAGGTAACAATAGATGGCTTAGAAAAGTCTGTGCAAAGAAGGCCACTTATCAACAATTTGGGAATTAGAAAAATGAGGGTCAACATCTCCAATCTTTTCTAAGCATAAAGGCAATTTATCTCATGGCTTGTTTTTGTTTTAAATGTGATGCAATTACAAAGCTGTCCAAGTGTCCAAGGGCTCCATATGCCATGCAAATGGCGTCATTACACTAGATTTCCGCCTCGTGGTTGGTATAAAGCCGTATTTCATGTGTCACAATGACGTCCAAATGACACGAAGAATGTGTGTTCGTGAGAGGTTATTCAATCCCTTTCCCAGAAGCCCAGGTTTGTCGAACTCAGATAGAGTTGATCCAGACATGACCCATTCTTTTGTAAGGGTGATTGCAGCAATAATTTTAGTTCTTTTTTCATTGTTTTTTTATTTAATTACTATAAGCATTGTGATTAAAAATACTTAATAAACTATTACGAAGGATGAGTGGCTTTGATGATGTTTAAGGCTTTATTTAAATAAGGATTTTGACTTCCACTTAAGTCTCTTTTCTTTATTGTTAAATTTTTTTTATCGATACTGTTATGTTATTTTTCAACAAAATTGCCTTTAACGCATATGTTGTGGATTTAGATAGATTTTTTTGGTAAGGTACTGTTATTTTGGATGGGTGACAGGTAATAATCACCTAAAAGCCTCTGACAGACCGTGTTTGCATTGGGCAATGGGCAGCCAAGAGGGTGCGATCACCCCCTGGAAACTCTAGAGATTTGACAAACCTAAGGTATAGGCATGGGTGCATGCTCCACGGACTCATTAGGCTGGCAGATCTACCTTATGAAATTGGGTGTTCCTCACAATGACTCAGCCATGACCAATTTGGCTCATAGCTGACTTGGCCAAGTCTTTTTTGAACTTTTCATATTTGTTGTCCTCATCTCATCCAGAGGACCCGAGTAGTGAGGTAAACTTTGTATCCTAATTATGTGGTTTGCAGCTTCTGTTCTCTTGAGCTGTCATCCAAATTCCAAGAAATTTAAATAACCCATTTTGTTGGTCTAGAATGTTCTGCACCAGCTTTTAAAACCCACATCTATATTATCTTGTTTCATGTGTTTGGATCCTGATACTGTGCTTTTACAGCTTCTCTCTCTCTCTCTCTCTCTCTCTGGCTGTCCAACTAATCCAATGATATTTCCTTATCTTGTTATTGCTTTCTAGTCATCGTCCTCTAATCGAGTTGGTTTTACATCTGATATACAATTTCTCACTCTAATGGACACCTTTCACACCACACTAATAAAAACTCCAAACCCTAACTATTTCAGCTATGATTCTATCTCCAACAGGAATCATGATTCCATCCTCCTCGTCGTTGTCTTCATCCTTCCATGGTCTCATTCCCACCACCCTTCTTGTCCTCCTCTTCGTCCTTTTTGAAAATGAAAACCCATCTCCCAAATCCCAGTCTAGAACCCATCTCTCAATCTCCTCTATTTTCCCTCTTCCTCCAATAATCTCACCTCCT
This sequence comes from Sextonia rubra, assembly GCA_037013555.1. NCBI lineage: Eukaryota > Viridiplantae > Streptophyta > Magnoliopsida > Laurales > Lauraceae > Sextonia > Sextonia rubra. The sequence goes on along the minus strand of JASUAD010000013.1, from coordinate 53,839,321 downwards.
CCACCCCTTTCTGAATAGGGGGATAAAAGGCGGAGAGAAAAAAGAAATTGAAAATTTAGCAGTCAACATGACGCTACCCAAGCCTTGTTGAGTTGGGGCCGGGTCCTATTTTTTTAATCACTGGCTACTCAAGATCCCCTTGATCCATCTACAGATCTTAGGTCATTAGTTGGCCTTTTGCATCATAGGTTTGTGAAAGAGCCCTATATATAGATGGATGACATTTAACAACTTTGGGATGTAAAAGATACAATCAATTGGTTTCTGTGGTCACTCGAGTGCCTATATTAACTAAATGTTGGTTATCTGAGATGTATATATTAGCCATTATGCTGCTCCCCATGTCAGCATTAATGTTGCCTGAGTTTTCTTTAAACCTTATCCCGTTTACCGTATTATTCCATATTATTGACTTTGATTGTTTCATGGCTTGTTAGAACCAATCCAAATGAAGTGGTCGTGCTTAGTATTTCTTTTTTTTCACCTTCACTTTCTAATATCATCAGTATGTAATAATGGTTCTATTTATATATGTATTATGCAAAATGTGCTCTATTATTCGTGTTAAAACCAAAAAGCCGCGGTCATTTCATGTTGGTTTTAGTTCTCCAATTTTGAAGAGACTTAAGAGTGTTAGATGCTTTTCTATGCTGGACCTACAAACACCAAACTGAGGGTTATTTTTTTGCTGCAGACTTATATAAAATTTGAAGAATCTTTTGGTGACCCTGCTCGTGTTCAAATTCTTTATGAACGTGCTATCACGGAATTTCCAGTATCAAGTGATCTGTGGCTTAGTTATACTCGCTACCTAGACAAAACCTTGAAGGTTTTCTCGACACCTTTTCACCCCTAATTAGTCTCATTAGAGCTAAATTTCTGTATTTGCAATAATGATTCCTCTTTATGTTAGGCTTTTAATGTTGCAATGAGTGTCTATTGCTTTCCCGCCCATAGTCTCATTAGAGCTAATTTTGGTAATTTCAATAGTGATTCCTCTGTGTTAGGTTTCTAGTGTTGCGAGGAGTGTCTATTCGAGGGCCACCAGAAATTGTACCTGGGTTGCTGAACTTTGGATTCGATACTTGCTTTCCTTGGAACGTGCTCAAGCTTCAGAGAAAGAGTTTTCTGCTGTATGATTCTTGCCTTTCCTTTTTCCTTCTAAATGCTGTCAATTGAATGAAGTGGATATCTAATTTGCATTGTTTTGGACTGGTGATAATTGTCCATATTGTTTACATTTCTGGCATTTGCCAAAAAGAAAATAAAAATAAAAAAACTTCTGAACAGTTCTGAACATACCGTTGATGGATATTAGCTCGAAAATTAGAGTACAAGTTACATAGCTGTATCAATGGTTTCTGTTTGACTGCTTTGATTTTGTGATATAGCCTGGACATTCTTTTTGCAAAGAGTTTGATCTTCAATGTTCAAGTTGTGGACTTCTTCATGTGTCTTGCGCTAGTTGTTCTAGTTTGATTGCAGGAAAGCAGTTTAATGTGTAAAGAGCTACAATTACTTTGTACTTTTTAAAGTGGAAGCGACTTTTGCCTTTTCATTTATGGGGATTGAAGGCAAATTTTTTCCCTAGTCACGACCTTATCAATGAGGGGTATTACATTTGCAACATTGTATTTGTAATTGATAAAACAACATGAAGGTTTAATTTCACAATAGTTCTCTCTCGTTGTTTCCTGCAGTGGATGTGGATTATATGTCCACTCTGGCCATTTCTTCTATGTTTTGTCATCCTTTTTGGAATATTCTGTCCATCATAAAAGTTTGGGGAAAAAATTCTTTATGTTGGGAGGACCATGCTGCCCTTGCCTTAAAAAAAAAATCAGCAAATCACCTGATGATATAGATGCAACACCTAGGTTTTTGGTGGGCTTGGAGCAGCTGTATTAAGTCTTAGGCAGCTGAACAAGTGCTTAAGTGGCCTGGTTGGCCAGGGTGTGGAACACCCATGCAGTTAGAGGGGGTTTAGTTCGAGGGGTTTGAGTAATTGGCTATGTTCACATTAATTTATTCAGTTCGAGAAACAAACACAAAATACTGAAATCCTTTATCCTTGCACACACACAGACATAGTGATGAATTTTTTCACTTTTTGTTAATTGAGCTATATTTGTTTTTTGTATCAGGCCTACTAAGCCTAACCTCTTCTCTTATTTTAGGTTTTCGAGCGTTCTTTGCAATGTGGTTTTTCAAGTTATGAGGAGGTATGAGGATCTATTTAATTGCAATTTCTTTTTTATTTTTTTGCTGAATTTCTCCTCAGTGGCGCTTTCTTGTTTTCACTTATTTTTTTAAAATATTTTATGCCTTTTGGATCAATTTATTGCTATTTATGATTAATGATTTAATAATGAGTACTGACTTCTCGCAAACAACCCTTCAACTTTAGAGACTAAATTACCAACCACGTCTGACAGATTTGGGCAAATGTTCATCCCAGGTACAAGGTCATGGTTGTGTGAATGCTGGAAATTTCTAAGAAGCACAGACGCTTCTAAGAAAGTGACGTATCCTTGTTGGACACGTATCGGATACTGACACTCCTTGGACACTTGTCCAATACTATTTTAGCCGTATCTATAATTAAGAACTAAAAATCTTAATGTTGGACACTTGTTTGATACTTTTTTTGTGACGTGTTCCACAATTCCTAGTCCGTGTTTATGACTAAAAAATAAATATATGGCTGATATTTCTTGGACACTATTTAATATGTGGTTATTAATCCTTGTAAACTTGATATATGATAATTTTATATCATGGAAAAATGTATGATTGTTAATATTAATTATATCACAAGCAAAAGACAAATGCATCTTTTACGAAAGAATGGGCCTTGAGATAAGCTTCTTTTTTGCTTTTTTTTTTTTTAGTGAGGGAAAAGAAATGATCTTCCTTTTTCTTTGTATGGATTTTATGGAACTATAGATATTTCATGCTTAATGATTATAAATTATGTTTTAGTATTATATTGATTTTTGATAATTTGATATGTTTGTTAGTTAGTACTTGAATTTTTATTTTTTGATTGCTAAATTGATTAAAAAGTTAATATGATTTTTTAGTATATGATTATATATAAATAAATATATATTATTAACGTGTCTCTCGATGTGTCCGTGTCCTACTTTTTTGAGAAATGCCGTGTCGGCGTGTCCTTGTCATGTCGTATCTGTGTCACGTGTCCGTGTCCATGCTTTTTTGGGAAATTTACATACATGTACTGACACATATGATCGACTTCAGTACAGAATGGACAGTTGTGACACGTACTAGTTTCTTTGTAGAAATGAAGGTCCATGTGCACATTGATCAGCTAAGGGAAGAATAGTGAATGCCTGTTTTCTATGTCAAAAGATGCTCACAAGTGACTCTCTATCAAACTCAGGGAAAGAAACTGTAATTTCATTTAGTGCTGACAAGAGAGGTATTACTTTGCTTTTATAAGACCATATAAAAGCAACAAGAAGGGAGCTAGCGTATCTTCTACTGTGTAGACTGAAACACTGAAGTGAATTCTAATCATGGTTTAATACAGCAGCTGATTCACTGTTTCATTATTGGCCCGTGTTAATATAAGCGCATTATTGTATTGGTTGTGATGGCTATGTGGCCACATAATTCGTTCTTTTAATGGGAAAAATATTTAGGGCCCATTTGTTTGTATGTATTGAGTTTCTAGTTCTCAACATCGTCATTCTATCAAAGGTGCTAAAGGTAAAGGATTAAAGTTGAAGATCCACAGGGAGCTATCCAAAGATCTCACTTAAAATGAACCTTTGTAAATTGAATCCTGGGAAGTGGTGCGACTACGATCAGTTATAGTGTAGAGTGAAAGGGGAAGGATTCTTTATGATTATTATTATGTTGAAATGGTAACTATATTAATATAAAAAGCCGTACAATATTACGGATCCACACTAAACCAAAAAAGCAATATAAAGGCCACAAAATAGCATGACAAGCTAACTGGAAACAGATCATGTATATGCAGATGTAGCAAAAAATAAAACCACATCAGGATGCTGGAATCCTTCTTTGGCTAGGCGATCTGCATCAATATTGGCTCTTTGCTTGTTGCGATAGGAAGATGTACCCAGTCTTTTGACTAGATCCAACACTTCTAAATTGTCTGCTAGATGCCAAGGAGCTTTTGCTTTTCCTGAAGCTTATTGGAAGATGCTAAAGGAATTCCATTCTACAAAAATACCATTAAGGTTTATTAGCCTACTGGCTTCATGAGGGCCAGTTTTGAGCACCATCAATTAAGCTTGGTTAATCGAACAATGACCTGCTGACCAGAAGAACGAAAGTAGATTAGAGCCCATATCATTGTAGATTATGCCGCCCAAACTTGCCATTCCTTGGTTGCCTAAAGCACCACCATCAAAGTTTAATTTCAAGGCACCTGGAGGCAGTGTAGACCAGCTAGGGAGAATAGGAGACCTACTTCATTCCAATTACTCAGAATTGTAGCAATAAGGGTATCTTGAAATTGCGGTAGAACAGTGACTGAGTGACCTATGAAGCTACGAGGAAGTTCACTTTATCCACTAGCATTGGTTCAATAGTTGATTTCACTTATCTACAGTGCCTATTTCTTTCCTTCCAAATGTTCTGAATGGTACCTGGGAATGAGACTTTCCACATTTTTCTCCCTCTGTCAAAGCCCACACTCATCTTCCAAGCCTCATAGCTACACCAAGGTATTTGGAAGCAGCCAACTGCAATTAAACAACTTCCAGATTGACCTCCATAGCAATTGAGTGCACCTAAAATTAAGGAGCAAAGGGTTGATTGATTCTGCAGTTGGTAGACACATTGGAGAAGCACTCACCATAATATTCTTTCTATCCTATAAATTGTCTATGGTTATAATACCACCTTGAAGCACCAACCTTCCAAAAGCAACAACCCTAGAGGAGCCTTGAACTTCCATAAGTATGCCAGAGGATTAAAATCTGCTGAATCATCTTTTCTCAAAACCACAAAGAGAGTGGACCGTAATGGATCCATCTGTCAGAGGCTGTCCAAACTTTACTATCTTTCCCATCCAAAGGAATGTAGACATGCTAATGGGAGGGAATCATTATCGATGTGGTTTTACTAAAAAGCTGTTTCTATTAAATGGTTGGCCCTAATCATTTATTGTTTAAAATTTGGAAGATTCAATCAAACAGAGGATAGGTCTCTGATTAGGATCAGTTTTTCTTGCTGCCAGCATACACAAGGCAGGTGAGTTGGATTGTAAAGTATCATTCCCCTTAGACTTCCTACAATGTCAATTGTCAGCCATATCCAACCACGGTGCATTGTGTGAACATAACATGATTTGGTCTAATCATAGAAAAGATTCTCCTAAAGCGAACCAGCCTATCCTCTGTAGGGGGACCTATGCAGTGGTTGGAACAGAGACACATTTGGTTGTGAATTCCAATGTGCAGATAATATCGTATATCTGCCCGTCCCAATCAATAGGTCAAATCACACACTTCCATAATTCATCTTCTCTTAGGAGAATATACTTCAACTATTCATATAAAATAAAGACTACAATACTTCATAGTTAGTTGAAGAGAAATATCTGAAAATATGTTTTTATTCTTTTCAATAATCCATATTTGTAGCAATAAGACACTACAATGTATCGAAGATTAGGAGTACTCATGCATTTGTGGCTGTCATTTTAGATTGAAAAGCCTAGCTTCTAACAACACTAAATTCCTTGAAATACATCTGATTCTAATCATTAAATTTGAGGCAAATGCTATGGCGGATGGTCTTGCGAGGGAAGGAGTACTTCGGTTGCACATTTCTTTTGATGTCTAATTATGTTTCCTATTTGTTGTTTTTTCATTGATTTTTCCCTGTTTTGTTTCCTTTTCTCTTTTCAATAAAATTTATTGTTATAAAAAAGAAAAACATTTTAATTCGAAACATAAATAAAGGGCCTTTAGGTCTGCTACTATCCTTATATTATGTTCAAATGGAAAAAGGTATTAGATTATAACAATTTTTTTTCTATATTCCATATTTTCCGGTCCAAGTCAAAAGTCACATCACGATTACCTCAAACTGATGCGTATTGTTATACCAAATATACTTATGGGCCAGCCAGGATACTTGCTGCAGCTGCAATTTTGAAGAATGCTTCAATTGCTTCTTGGAAAGTAATTTATATAATTATATCCTATATTTACTTTATCTACGACTCTGATTAATTGAATATAAATTTGGCATTTGGTGTTCAGAGTGAGATAACTACCCTAAGTCTCTAACCTATACTTATATCTTTTGATTTTCAGTATTTGGATTTGTTCCTCACTCGAATTGATGGCTTAAGAAGAAGGATATCTCTAGCCAGCGAATTGGAGGATGGCCTGAACTATGCATTGATTAGGGACACATTTCAGGTTCACATTGTGGATTGCTTTTAGCTTTTTTTGGTGTTATGTTTGCTTCCCCCCTTCTCTTATTAACTTGCTGTGTAAATTAAATCAGGAAGCTATTGTGGATATACTTCTTTGAGTTTATGCTACCTTATCTTAATGTTTTTGTATTTCCTGTGTGGTAAGCTTTAAATTAGGATGATCTTTCACTTGATTGTTGCTAATGTTGAAGACATGTTGCTGCTTGTGCAGTGGGCCAAATCATATTATATGTTGTTTTCCCTTGAATAAGTTTGATTTTGGAGAAAGGCAATTCAGATGGATGCCAATTTTTTTTTTGTTTTCCCTTGAATAAGTTTGATTTTGGAGAAAGGCAGTTCAGATGGATGCCAATTTTTTAAAGTACTGTTAGAGCTTTCGTTTGGCTAGAACTCTTTATTGCATGGAATTGGTGTGAAAATTTAAAGTGCATTTGCTGCTGTCTGTTGATATTCTACAGAATAATTTTGTTTTTATTGTGTTCTATTATTTTACAGATTGCAATTTTCATTAGGCTGATTATCTAAATTTCCTACAGTCAGTCCACTGAAGAAGTGTATATTAAACTCAATATTGTAAATACTTTTAAATTGTTTTGTTGACCAAGTCATTTGTTTGGTGGTTATGTTGGCTTCATGTTGTCAAACTCATAACTCATCTATTTTTTTTCAAGTGTAAGTATATATTTTTTTTAAATAATGTTTGAGCAATAGTTTCTTGCCTTTTAACTACAGTATGCTTCAGAGTACTTGTCTCCATACCTAAAGAATATGGAAGGCCTATTACGCTTACACTCATATTGGGCTCGTTTAGAGTTGAAACTTGGAAAAGATTTGGTTGCAGCCTGTGGAGTTTGGGAGAGCTTGATTAAGACAAGGTCTGCTACTCTCCATATTTACAGTGTTAGAAGTCCACCATCAATGTTTTCCATTTCCATAATCTGGTTCTTTTTTTCTTGTTCCTATTTATTTAATCAGCGGAGCAATGTTGGAAGTTTGGCAAGGATACATTGCAATGGAAATTGAATTGGGGCATATCAATGAGGCCAGATCCATCTATAAAAGGTGCTACAGTAAAAGATTCTTAGGAACAGGTTCCGAGGTATGCTTCATGCCTTTTATATATCTGATAGCAAAAACTTGATTTTACCATTGTAATCGAAGGCATACCAAGCCACCAAGGCCCCTTTGTAACTATCCCGCAGTTAGGCAATGCCCTATTTCTAGGTTCATGCAGCGCGCGTTCTTCCCTGCACCTGTGTACTCCTGAGCTGTTTTTGGGGTTAGGGAAGCTTTAGGTCCTCCTCTTTTTTATTTTTTTTATTTTATTTGGCTGCTCAGGGACATGTAATAATGCAAAATCAAACATGTCAGTGATTGTTTCTTGTAGATCCACTAGGATGTAGGGATGGTAAAGGGTTGGGCTAAATCTGAACCGGCCCTCACACACCTGCCCTGGCTTGTGCATGACCCGAACCTCTGTGTGGGTGTTTTGGCGGTTTTTTTTTTTTTTTTGGGCGGGCGGGGGGATGTGGGCATGGTTATTTTTTTAATTTATTTGTAGTGTGTAATAGTGAAAAAAAAATCCTAGCATTTTCAATGTTCCAATTTGTTGGATATTTTTTCCTCTTTTTTTTTTTGAAATCATTCACACTGCAATGAGCTGCAAGTCGCAACACATTATGGTGATTTATCGTTTTTTTTTTTTTTGGGTCGAGCTCGCAAGGCTGTGATTTTGAACAATGCTAGAAATCCATACATGCTCCGAACCCAAAAAAGCCCCTGCCAAACCCTTTCTAAATAGCCTGACTGATGACCCCTTGCCATTCCTACTAGTAAACAGTGTGGGGCATACAATTTGAATGGTTTAGATCTTACAGAGGGGGCCATGTGCTTCCTTTCTTAAGGTTGACCATACCAAAACCCCAATATGCCTTCTGTAAATATTCATTATTGCAAGAGATCATGAATGTTACAGGTTTTTTTAGTAGCCATTTCATTTATCTGCTTGTCGTATAAGTCTCTGTCAACACATTACTAGCATTTAACCATGTATGTGTGTGTCTATATAAATTTGAAATACTGAACTGTAAGCATTTGTGTGTGTGCATATATATATATATATATTTGAAATACTGAGCCAAACAAACTTACATAGTCATATATTTTGAAATATTAATCCGAACAAAAGGAAGTTAATTCATTCAACAAAGTGTGGAATGGACTTAACCAAAATGTGGAAGTAAATGTATAATGACTGACATTTTTCTGCTGATATCATGTGTATCTAACTGGCAGTTGATCACAAGTAAGACTTCATTGGTTAGTCAAATCATACGCATTTAAAATTATGTTATGGTTAAACTATTTTCATCCAAAGTGATTCAGGTGATGAACATAGCTTAGTAATTTTGAAGAAATGTCCTACAGGAAACTGCAGGATAGATATCTTTCCTCTTATTATTGAGGGAAACCTGTGGTATTGGATGAGTTACAGGTATTGAGGGTTTACCATGGAGAATTGTGTTTGTCATCATGTAAATCCAGAAACGTCAACATGTGTTATAGATACTTTAGGCGGGGCATATTGTTGGATGTTCTAATGGTGTTAACGAATTGTTTAGCTAAGCGAGGAGTCTCTCGTTTTTTCATTGTCCTTTGGAATGTTGTTACTTTGCCTGTTTATCAAGTACTGGGAAATTACTTTGCTGTTCTATTGTTGTTATTGTTGTTGTTGTTGTTGTTGTTGTTGTTATTATTATTATTATTGTTATTTTCCTTCTCTTAATATATCAGCTACTGTTAAGAAACAGGAGCCCCCTGCAAAATTTTAGAGAGTTACTAAATGCCTTGTTTGCTACTCATCTTCAAAAGTTGCTTTTTACTTGTAACAAATTGACATCCTAATGTGGCGAGCCTTTTATAGATGGTAGGCTTCTTATATTCACAGAGGAGTTGAGTTAAGAATAAGCTTGTTTGTAGTGGACATGATTCTTTTGGGGTGAAGAGGCATGTTGATTTCCACTTGCCTTTATTTTCACTGTGGAATGAGGTGCTACTTCTGGATTTTGAATCTTTACTTTTCAGTTTCTAGTATTATTATTTTTTATTTACATAGTGAATAAAATTGGTAGTTTCCTGGACATGGGCTATATAAACTTGTACACTAGTATTCCCTTTTGATATTTATAGAAGTCATTTTGATTGGTTTGATAAGATTTATATTCTTTTAGGCCCATGCCATCTTGCAAAGGTTTTATTGTTCATGTTGTATATTATGTATTAGATGATACCTTCCTTTTCTAAAACACAGAATCATTCAGGACATATGCCATTCATGGCTAAGATTTGAGCGGGAATTTGGTACTCTTGAAGAATTTGATCACGCTGAGCGAAAGGTATGGAACTTTGGCATGAATTTTTGGAGTACTCTTTTTTTATTCATTTATTTTCCATAAAATGAAACTATTATGCAATCTTTTTTGCTAATGACACTATTGTTTCTACCCAAATATTCTTATTTAGAATTTGTAGTTTTCATATGAAGGTTATGTTTTATGTTAGGGAGTAGTTGTGGTTGTTGATTCTCAAAATATCCTACTACTTGGATCCTTATTATTATTATTATTTGTTTTGCAATTGTGGGGTGGGGTGGGGTTTATTGGAGGAGTGTGAGAGGTTTTAGCCACATTGCCCACATAGAACCCACATATTGGCCCATGGAACCCACAATCATGTCTAGAGACCCAACTTATTGGTCCAGTTATGTTTTGATTTTATATTAGTTGGGTATTTTGTTTATAATGTTCTAATTAATATTTAAGTGTGTTAAATTAAGACACACAAACGATGTTACATCATTAAATTGCGTCTAGTGGAAAAGTAAAACTCAAAAACGCAAAGGCAGGTAGATGGGAAAGGCTTCAATGGTGATGAAAGCTGTGAGATGTTAATCTGTTTTATGTTTTGAATTCTAGATATTTCAGATTCCCATCCCGCATAGATCAAATAGATTTCAGGTGTATGGAAAAAAGGCCGTTGAAACCACCACTCTAAATAATGCCTCTTAATGGTTCTGACCTGACATCGGAACCTGTAGGTCTATCTACCATGAAAAGGCACCTAATAAGGATGTTTTGTGACCCAGATCCAATTAGATATAAACTATTAGTGAATTGGATGGAAAATAAATCGAAGAATCTGAATTTTTGTGGGGGATCTGACCTTTCTGTGTGAAAAAAATGCCAAAATAGTTACTGTTAACTCTCGAAGGGAGAACTGTTTGATTATGTTCTCTTTTCTTTGATCACTAAAATGTGCCCTAGATTGATTACTTCCATAATATGCACATCCTTGGACATTAACTGAGAAGAAAATATTCAGTTCATGGGATTCTTTTCTATGATACATTGATCTGTATGATGATATTTCAGTTGGAAAGAAAGAGATGTGAAAAAGAAGGTCTATTCTTTTTATCATCTCTTTAGATGTAACTCTACATGGTATACTCATTTAAAATCAATATAATATAGTACTCATGCATTTTTTCCCCATAAGAGTTCATCAAATCTTATGGTCCTCTTGATAGGCCACCTTAATAGAATCAGCAAATAAAGTACTCTGTGATTGGGAGTTCTCAAAGCCATGATTGTGGTTTATCCAACATCTCTTACTTTGCCCTGCCCTAATATTTGGTTTGACCTTTCTGGCCCCTATACTTAGTGCTGGCATGCATCCAGGTGAGGGGTGGTGCTCGATTTAAGGCAAACTCTGTACCACTTTCCATATATTATCAGGTTCATTGAGGTTAATGACACCTTAGAAGGATATCAATAGGTCATTTTTAAGGAAATCTTAGATAAAGTCCCTCTTTGATGAACTCTTCTTATTGTGTGTGTGTTTACTATTTAATTTTTTTTTAAAGGCGACTAAATTCATTACTCAGGAAAACTATACAGGCCTATACTGCTGACCACCAAAGGCCCCCCGCAGATAGAATGGGAAAAAGAACAGTCAAAAGAAAATGGAAAGAGAGTAAAAGCCAAAAAATAGGCTTTCACTCGTACAAGTCTGCAACTAATAAATTAAGCAGCAGTGATGGTTAAAGAAGATTTCAGAACTCCCTCTTCGGCTAATTGATCCGTTTTTGCATTTGCTGATCGTGAAATATGAATGAAGGAAATGTTCAAATCGCTAGACTGTTGCATGACCTCTTCTATGATATCTGCGAGTTACCAAGGAGATCTGGTGGGTTGAGTCACCCATTGGATTACACAAGAAGAGTCCCCTTCAATAATAAGGCAATGAGGGTGAAGACGCACAGCCTCTTGAAGGCCTATGTTTAGAGCTAGAAGCTCCACTTTATTGGTGGAGCAAAAGCTAGCAGGGTAGGACAGAATGATGGGCCCATCCTCATTGCAAATGATGCCCCTCACATGAGCCAAACCTGGATTACCTGAAGCACTCCCATCAAAATTGAGTTTCATGGCTCTTAGAGGGGGAGGGCACTATCTAGGAGAGATGCAAATAGACATGAGGTGAGAGAAAACAACTTCCTTCCAGTTATGGATGATGGTACTCACTGGAATATCTTTAAAAAATAGGCAATGGAGAGACCCAAATAGCCACTAGATACTTTTAACTTTTTCCACTAGCTGACCTCCTTAGACTTGCCTTCAAAACATCTCATGTTCCTCTCTTTCCATATGGCCCAAATAGTTGCCAAGAGGGAAAGCTTCCACATTAACCTTCCGCTCTTTGATCCCACCCCCAACCTCCGAAAGTCAAACAATGAGAGGAGAGAATGCGGAAGGGACTGCAAAAATGGAACCAACCGAAGCTCGACCTCCGTATGTGCTAAGCATAGATTCAGTTGAGCAACAAGTGATCAATAGATTCCCCGCTCGCAACGCACATATTGCAAGCATTGACTACCACTACCTTACATCTTTGTAAGTTGCCTATTGTCAGAATCCCACGCTGGAAGCCACACCAACCAAATGCAGTGACACTAGGTGGGGGCTTTTATGCTCCACAAACTGGTCCAAAAAGCATGATTCGCCTCATCATCTCTGGTCATTGTTAAAAATAGAGAACCAACTGAGAACATATCATCTATGGACGCCATCCAGATTCTTCTATCAGTACCCTTTCTAGTCTAGGAGTAAAAACAATGCCAAGAATATCTAACAAAGATTGATATTGGGATTCCTCCACTTCATTCAGACATCTTCTAAAGGTTGGTCCCCAAATTATACCATCTCCTCGCCTCTCCATGTATTTAATGACTCTAGCTTCTTGATTACTAGCACATCTGAACAGCTCTGGAAAAGTAATAGCTGAAGGGGTTTCCCCTGGCATAGGTCCTTCCAGAAGTGAATTTTGTCATGCTTCCCCCCCCTCTGAATCTCACTTGCTGTACACACGTGATTATGTTATGCATTTGTGGTCTATGCTTTGTTTTCCCCCATCATCTCTATAGTTCATCTTTTTAGATCCAGGAATGTGTCAGTTGTTCATGCTTTTTGAAGTTAGCTTTGCATGATCCTGTACTCTGGTTATCAACTCACTGTTTCACTTTCCATGTCTCAACCACTCATTTTTGTTTACATAAAGTCCTTGTTTGTGTCGCTATTTCCAATTGAAAAAAGTGTTAGGGTTGAATATAACATCGAATGCAGGATACTTGGAATGTTGGTGGTGACTTGAGGCTTGGCCTTGTTGATTTGGTAACTGAAGCAATTTTTTATTGATTCAATTGAATATAACTCAGAAAATTGGTAGACAGTGTCTTCTGATGATCTTGTCATTGTTAAGGCATAATGTTTTCTTAGCTGTTGTTATTGACTTTATTTATCTTTTTCATTGCTAATCTCTTCTGTTGTTACTTGCTACACTAACTATTCCATTTCTGTGCATAAAAATGGTACTTTCATAATGGGATCCAAATTGTTCATTGTTTGAACCTTTCTATGGATTTAACCATACAGAAAATCATTTTGATTGGACCAAACTGACGTATTTGAGTTACCCCTCTGTCTTTTTTTTTTTTTTTTTTGAATTGATCCATATAGGAAAGGATTTTAAAATCATACTTCCCCTATTTCCTATGTGGAGGAAGCTTGGGGTGGCTTTTAGGCTCTTTTGCCCTGAATTTTAGAAGATTAAAATGACTTCTTGTGGAAGATCTAAGCATTCGAAATCTGATGCGGTGTTTATCTGATTGATTGAAAAATAAATGATGACACCTATTGTATTTCATTCAGAGTAATAAACATGACGACTCTTAAAGTTCTATGTTAAGTATTCATCATTTATTATTATTATTACTATTATTATTATTCATTTGTACCATATTTTATGTGGTTTTGCTTTTATTTTGACATTAGTGTGCAAATTGGTCTGACTTGGCTGAGTCACTTGCTACTGGCTCAAGTTGACTCGATTTAAGGGTAACCTAGTCGCCCCTCCAGTCGGCTTGCACGGCCTTGGATTGGACAACTCCATTTCTTCATTTAGAGAACTATTTTTGGACAATTTATTACTTTATATAACAAACACGAGGGTTTCTTTTTTACCTCTCCTTATCTTAGGTGGCACCCCGTCTTGAGGAGCTCCAGCTGTATAGATTACAACAGGAATCGAAAAGCTCAGCTGCCTCAGTAGCTCCAAAAGAGGATCCTCCTGCAAAAAATTCCTCGCAGAAAAGGAAATTAGGCACCAGAGTCACTGAGTTACAGCCTGATTCGAAGCGACAGAAGAATACAGCTCAGAAAACTAAAGAGTTGGGAAAACGTACTGGTGAGAATGATGCAGCTCCCAAATCAAATGAAGCAATTGATGCAGAACCAAATGACGCCTCCAATGTTTCTAGTTTCCCTGACACTGTCAATCCTGACATCACAAATGAACAACAAATAGGAGACTATCTGTCTGAAGGAGGCAAACCTTTTGTGTACACAGACCAGTGCACAGCATTTGTTTCGAACCTTAGCCTTCAGGCAAGTTGCACTCGCACTAGTAACTGAAGTTTGTTTTATAATATTTGCATTTGAAATTCTAATGCTGACTATCCTCTATAGGCAAATGAAGAACATCTGCGTGAGTTCTTCAGTGACAGTGGTGGTGTAACTGCCATACGCATATTGAAGGATAAGTTTTCTGGCAAATCAAGGGTCTCTCTCTCTCTCTCTCTATATATATATACACGATAATATTCAAGTGAGAATTGTTCTCACGGAGTTTTCTATGAAAATTCTAGGTGGGGCCTATCTATCATCCAATCCAAACCTTGCAATACATAGGGGACCCCCTTATAGTCATACGCCCTAAGTTTCGGTCAGATCCAAATTTATTGGATTGTTGAATCAAATGTATGCTAATTTGAATGGATTGGGTTTGTGGGCCACCCATGAAGGGGTAATGGACATGTAATTAGGGCCAAACTTGATATTTGAGGTGGTCCTGCATGAATCTTTTCACCCCTCTGGTCTCATCCTCAAATGAGACCTACAAGTGGGCTCCATAAAATTCTCACGGTAACGTTGTGAGAACTGTTCTCACCTGAATATTACCCAATATATTGTTATGTGAGAACTGTTCTCACCTGAATATTACCCAATATATTGCTCTATCTGTCTGTCTTTATCATGTGGAATATTGTGACTTCATACAGGGGCTTGCATATGTGGACTTCTCTGATGATGCACATCTTGAAGCTGCTGTTGCAAAGAACAAGCAGAAGCTGCTTGGACAGAAATTGAGTATTGCACGTTCAGACCCAAAAAAAAGCCAGAAGAGAGGATCATTTGGAAGCAGCAATGCAAGAGGGCGTGGTATGTTCTTTATTGCATCCACAACTGCTTTAACTTTTACAGGTGCTCTTATGGTAAGGATCCCATGAAGGACAGCTTATAAATTGAAACACTTAATAGGGTTGATCAAGGGCCCCTTATGATCACGCAGACCCTCCACACCTTTTGAAATTTACACCCCAATTTGACACATGTTTTTTAGACATTGTTGAGTTGAGACACCCTCCTTTTTAGCAATTCATTATTGTTGATCTTGAGGCCTTGAACTTTACGCTTGGTGTAGTCCTTTTCCATGCATACACCTTCTATCTCACAACCCCTTGCTTAGTGGCGAATTGAAGTGGGTCTTGTAGAGTGTCACGTAGGGCTCATTGCCTGATGTTGGTTTTTTCAGTGGGACCTCTAGATAAACAACCCCTCCCTTGGTAGAATGTCAGAGGCATTGGGTTTGAGTGTTTGACACTCCAAATGTTCCTCACTGTTGGATTGAAATTAAAAAAAAATGATGCCTTCTAAACTTGTCAAACTTGAGGGCCATTGATAAAGAGGTTTGGATGATCTAATGGACTTGCAAGTATCATAGGTTCCATCTGGAGCTTTTCATCGCTCAACTACCTCATGATTGATGTCGCCCCAGGTGGGGGTCCACAAGGCTGTCCATGTAGACTGTCCAGAAGGGAGCACACCCGTTATAGATATGTATGTATGCATGGGCCACGCTTTCCCGATGACTCTTCTCACGGCATGCGTGAAAGACAATTCTGTAACTTGTGGGACCCAATTTTATGCATGCAAATGATGGGAAGATAAGTGTGATTGAAAAGGTCCTACTGTGGATATGATTTTGGGCAAAAATACTCTCGACCATATCATCACAACCATTGATGTGGAGGTGTTAAAGTTTAATGGCTTCTTATTGTGCGATTCAATCCAAGTATAATTTGGATTACTGTATTAGCTAGACGGGCTTGCAATGGCGCGTGTGCTCTCTCTCTCTCTCTCTCTCTCCCCCCTCTATATATTATTGAGAGCGAGTTCTACTATGCATAATGCATTTTAACCTTTTAGGTGTTTTTTGTAGGTCTTATGTTTACATAATCTGATTTGGTATATTTGATAAGATAGATGGTGGATATGTGATCCTATCCGTCATGTGAGGATGCGACATTTACTTATATACACATATAAGTATCGTAATTTTTATGCTTTTTTAAAATTAATTATCACCATCAGCATCTCATTTCTGCATCCGATCCTTTCAGCTTCCATTCAGCAGCTCTTGTTATCCATTTGTCAGATATCTTACTTTATATATCTTTGGAATGCTGTTTTCAAGAGGATTGAAATAGTCTATTTATTTTGTCTGTTTGGAGTAGTTTTCATGGGTCAAACCTCAGTTTAATCAGGCAAACTTACACTCCACATCAAGTCAAGCTATTATTTATTTATTTATTTATTTTTTGTTTCTAAAATCGTCTACCACATCATCAAAGCCTTGCCCAGTCATGTACATGCCATGACATTGTTAAATCCAAAATGATATATCTCTGCACGTGCTTTTGTTGTTCCATAATGTAATAAAATGCCACAGTATCCTTGATGCAGCATGGGAAAGAAGAATTGCCAACAGGCTATTCTCCAAGTCAAAAGGCTTAGGATAAACTGTCTAGGCTTCACACTAAAGACAGGGATTTAACTGATAAGGAGAAGGAAACTGAAATCTCAATTCAATAATAATGTAGTCTATCCCATGAGAAGGGATTACATCTATTTATGACTAAACTACTCTCTAAATAAAGAAACTAACTAATTCAATCCAAATGAGTCCTAATTAAAATATAAAGGCATTTTCTAAAACTTAAAAAAGCAACTACTATTAATAAAGAAACTATTATTAATTAATCTTTCACTACAAGGCTTTGGACCTAGGCCTGTGGGTTTAGTCTTTCAAACGGGGCCCATTAGTCTAGCCTGCATCAATCCCTCTTATTTTCAAAATCTTGCTGCTTCTCACATTATAGTTTTCTTATTTTTATCTCTTAATAGGTAGGGGAATGCCATCTGGCAGTGATCGCGGGGTTGCAATGGTGTCCAAAGAGTCTCTTGGGGGTTCCAAGGAGTCTATAACTCAAAATGCTCCGCCATCTGTTTCTCATCGGCGTGGTGGCCATTTGCAACTTACAGGGAAGAACACGTTCGCGATGCCTAGAAACGTGGCTAGATCTCGAGGAGGGAGCAGTAATGAACAAAAGAATGAAGCCAACGATGACATGCCAAAATCAAATGACGAGTTTAGAAAGATGCTTCTCAAAAATTGAAGATTACCAGTTACAAAATCAGGGGACGATGCTTTGGCAAATGATATGTCAGCCTATTGTAAGTCAGAACATTATTTTATAAATTTGCTCAGACTTGGAAATCCATTCAAGACTAGTGATCACCACTGTTTTCTGGTTTTTTCTCAAGCTGTTTTGGCCACTTGCTATAACAGCTATATCTTGAGAGGAATTTTTCTGCTCTAGCAGGGAGCGGTGCACAGTTGTAATACTTGCCTTGGTTTATTGCATGTGGAAATTGATAGTCTATCGCCAACACAAACCAACCCCCAACCCTCCCCAGTTTGATTATATTTGAGGATTTTATGGGAAAAAGCCCCTTAAATTTACACTAATCACGATTATTCCCAATTTTTTTATGTGCATTGATTAGGTCCATGGAGCTTGATTGTGTGCAAATTTTTTTTTTGTACGTCACTCAACCCTTAAAAAAAAAAAACCGCAGAGAAGAAAGGAAGAAGAAAGGATAAAAAAGAAAGGAAGAAGAAAGGAAGAAAGAAGGAATTAAAGGTTTTTTTTTTCCCCTTTCGTCTCTTCTTTCTCCACTATTCTTGCTTTCTCCTCTCTTCTTCTTCTTATTTTCTTTCTCTTCTCTTCTTCCTTTCTTCTGTGCATTTTTTTTTTGTGGTATGTAGGTGTCACTCAGCCACACATACAATTTTTTTCTTGCACACGATCAGGCCTCATGGACCCAATCAGTGCATATAAAAAAATTGGGACTAATCATGATTAGTGTACAGTTAAGGGATTTTTTCCCGTAAAATCCTCATTATATTTCCACTCTTGGATGTTGCAAAAATTTTGGCTGAGGCTGTTTTTACTTTTAAAATATTCCAGAGATACTCTTAATATATATATATATATATATATTCCAGAGAAACTGATGCTGTGCATATGCAGTTGCTAGGACCTGCACTGCACCAAGTATCAGCATAACTGCTAACTTGCTCTTTTGCTGAAATATACCAAGTGCCTACATTTTGTTCTGTTTCTGGGATAAAATTCAAATGAGCCCTTGGCCTTAAGAAGACTCCTCTGGAGTTGATTTTTGCTCAAAAATAATTAACCTATCTGAAGTGTTAAAAATACACCCTCTATATCCTTTTGTTTCCTTTGTTCTCTAAAACGAGACTTATATATGCATCCACCCAATTCAAACATAAGTCTTTATTTATACACTTGTCATTATTTCTGTTTATTAGGCCACAGTAGTACACGTTGTGGTATGCTACTGGATGTATTCCACTGAGTGGGTCATTTTCATTGATGATTAACTGATGGATCAAAGCTGCACCAGCATTTGTAACTGGCTAGTAACTCTATTCAGTTGGTGTTCTCTCATAACTGTCAAATTGAAGTAATCATTTCGACATTAATCTCACATTCTTTCTTAGTGGGATGAGATTTGGTCTAATGATCCGCTGTCATGAGAAGTACTGCTAGTGCTATGCACATACTCTAGTTTTTCTTTAATATACTTCACCATTACAGATAAAAAAAAGAAATAAAAAAAACTCCACAAGTCTGAGTGTATAACAATTTTACAACAATGACAATAATATATCATCATCATCATCATCATCAAAGCTTTATCCTAACCATGTTGGGGTTGGTTGCATGAATTCTGTTTTTTCATTCCGTTCTATTTTGGGCCGAATTCTTAGATAAGTTAAACTTCTTCAAATTTGATTCAGTGACCTCCATCAATATTTTCTTCGGCTTACCTTTACCTCTTGATGGGCCATCCACCTGTATAGCCAAGCTTTTTCTCACCGGTGCCATTATCAGCCAACGCTCAATATGCGCAAACCATCTTAAACGGGTTTTTTTAATTTTATCCCCTATTGGTGCTACCCCTAAATGCTCTTGAAAATGCTCATTTTTAATTTTTTCTTTCCTAGTTTTACTACACATTCACCTAAGCATCCTCATCTCCGCTACATCCATCTTATGTATATGCGTCTTTTTGATTGGCCAACGTTCTACTCTATATGTCATAGTTGGTCTAACCGCTGTCCTATAATTTGCCTTTCAATTTCATTGGCATTCGTCTGTGACAAAGCACTCCAGAAGCTAGTCTCCATTTCAGCCATCCAGCTTTTATTTTATGCTCCACATCTTCATCAATCTCCTTATCCTTATTAATCATTGCGCTTAAGTACCGAAAAGAATCTCTACATGGTATCTCATGAGTTTCAATTTTGACAGTGATTTCAACACTTTGTATATGTCTACTGAAGTTGCAATCCATATATTCTATTTTTGTATGACTTATTTTAAAGCCTTTAAATTCTAATGCCTCCTGCTATCTCTTGAATTTTGCATTTATACTATTTCTTGATTCATCCACCAATATTATATCTGCAAACAACATACATCATGGTATTTCTTCTTGAATATGCACAGTTAACTCATCCATAATTAATGCAAAGAGATAAGGGCTTAAGGCTGATTCCTGATGCAAACCTATAGTTACGGAGAATCCATTTGTTTTTCCACGTGTGGTTCTTACATTTGTTATTGCTCCTTCATACGTATCCTTAAAAATTTCAATGTAACTTCTGAGGATATTCTTTTTCTTTAAAACTCATCAAATTAAATCCCTCGGTACTCTATCATAGGCCTTTTCTAAATCGATAAAGACCATGTGTATATTTTTCCTTTTTGCTCGATATTTTTTTATTAATTGTCAAGTGAAAAGATAGCTTCCATAGTTGACCTCCCTGGCATAAAACCAAATTGATTTTCAGCAATCTTGGTCTTCTATCTCAGTCTTTGCTCCATTATTCTCTCACATAACTTCATAGTATGATTCATAAGTTTAATTTCTCAAGTGGTACAATTTTGTATATCTCCCTTATTCTTATATATAGGTACTACAATGCTTCTTCTCCATTTATCCGGCATTTTCTTTGTCACAAGTATCTTATTGAATAGTCTACATAATCAACTCACCCCAATCTCTCCTAAGCATTTCCATACCTCTATCGGAATATCATTTGGGCCTGTAGCCTTTCCTATCTTCATTCGTTTCAATGCTTTCTTCATTTTCATCTCTAATTCTACGGAGAAAAGTATGTTCTGGTAATGAAGTATCCTCCTTAGTTCTTGTATCCCCCATATGTGCCTCATTTAAAAGTTTGCTAAAGTATTCCTTCCACGTTTCTTTAATATTGTTGTCTTTCACCAGAATATTTTCTTCATTGTCTTTGATACATTTGATATGATCTAAGTCTCTACTTTTCTTTTCTCTTATTTTTGCGGGCTTAAAAATCTCTCCTTCTCTTGTTCTGAACCTATTATACAGGTCATTGTATGCTTTGAACTTTGCACTATTTACTACTTTCTTAGCTTCTTTCCTTGCCTTATTATATAGCTCAAAATTTTTCATATTCTTAGTCCCCTGCCAAATTTTGTAGTAATGCCTTTTCTCTTGAATAACTTCTTGAACCTCCACATTCCACCACCATATTTCTTTATTAATGTTTTTCCTCCTTTGCAATTTTCCTAATACAATTAGCCATTTGATTCCACATTATTGTAGTTTATCCTTCAAGATTTCATTCTTCATTCTCAATCATTTTGTCCTTAAATATATTTGCTCTTTCCCTTTCCAATCTCTCCACCTTGTTTTAGGGTCCATTTGTTTACTATCGCTCTCTTTTTACTTCTAACGCAAATATTTAAAACTCCCGTTTCTCGCATTAAATCATCAATCTTCTCCCCAAATTGTCTTTTCACAGTTTCCTCTACTCCTACTTGGGGAGCATATGCACTAATGATATGGATTATGTTTTCCTCTAGCACTAATTTAATTTTCATAATTCTATCACCAAACCTCTTTACCCCTATAATTTTCTCTTTCAAATCCTTATCTACAATTATACCCACTCAATTTCTTGTATTACTCTTTTTTGCATAGAAAAGTTTATACCCATCTGTGAGCTCCTTAGTTTTATTCCCTTTCCACATTGACTCCTGTATCCAAGCTACATTAATTCTTCTTTTTTTCATTTCCTCAACCAACTCCATGCTCTTGCCCGTCAAGGTTCTTATATTCAAAGTAGTAAGTCTGATTTTCCTATTCCTTCTTTTCTCATGGATTAATTTCTTTAACTGCATTAGCTTAGAGTCATGTGGTAGCCCTTGTATACTTTTCACTGTAGCCGGGTGAGGCTGCAATGTATCGCTTAAAGCGGGGAACGCCCTAGCCTTATCGCAAAATATTATTATCTTAGAATTCATGTTTGGGTTGTGATAAAGTTTTACGCTGGCTGTCAATTTACCTAACGCAACCCTCTTCTTTTACTGGGGCTTGGGACAGGCAGCAAAAACTGGCAGAGTTAATGACAATAATATATATAATCCAAATTTTCTCATACGTGCAGTCTGCATGGCATGTAGTGCAGGAAGTTCACTCCCTGCTTTTAGTACTGGGCGGGCTTATATATATTCTTTTCTTTGAAATGAATTACTTGATTAGGGATTATCTTGAAAACTGTTTATCTTTTAGTTACTGTATTCCATGTAGTTTTTAGTTTACTGCTGTTTATTCAAGCCCAGTGTCCACTTCTTCTGACTTCTTTACACTAGTAATAGGAACACTTTTCTGTTGCTTTTCGGATGTTGGTATGGAATTGTTTGATGGTTTGATACAGCTGTTGACACATATTGTCAGTCTATGAAGCACGGGTACTAGTACAGGTACGCTAATATGTAAAATCTTAAAAAAACAAGATACAAGTATGGATGGAGTACGTCTATTAAAAAATTATATTTTTTAAAATTTCAATATACTAATAATTAAAATAGGTTCGAATCCTTAGATACAATAGGCCAACAATTACTCAATGCTATTATAAATTCAACCTAATGAAAAAAAAAAAGAGCAGCGGCTTTTTTATATTTCATAATCCAACATTCTTCTCCTTCTTCCTCAGTTTTTTTTTTCCTACTAGAGATGAGGGAGTTGGAGATGGGTTAGGGCTAAAGCCTTTTCCTTTTTAAGTTCGTCGAGAAGGATTAGGGCTAAAGTTAAAAATTACATTTTTAGTCATTTTAAACTCTTACAAAAGTTTTTACCAAAAAACAAAAGAACTCTTACAAAAGTACCGAGAACGTACCCATGTACATATCCATCCCGTACCCATAAAGTCAAAATGTATCAGGTACGTTTGACCGTATCCAGTATATTTTTTTTGCAGTACCCGTACCCATATTTATACCGGATATGTATCCGGTACGAGTACGTGTACATTTACGTGTACATTTTGGAAGAAACCGTGCTTCATAGTTGTCAGATTATCATGTTGTGCTTGGGAAACCAAGAGAATTCATCTTATGCCTGCAGTTGTAGTTTCTAGACCTTACGCGTGTGTGAGGTAGTGAGTGGGAAATTTGGCTTTTGTCCATTTTGTATGGTTTGCATCATTGGGAAGTTTAAGACGTTATCATTTAATACTTCATATGGGAAATGTAATCATTTTCTCTTACTATTATATGTTCCAAGTTTATCTTTCTATAAGAATGCCCCCGAGTCTAATCTCACGTTACTGAAATGTGTTCGCAGGGTTGGGTATGTTGAACCTGTAGCTGCTAATGGGTTGTGACTTGTCTGTAGTATTAGCTTGTCAGGTATGTCTGTTCTTTGCATCCTATTGTTAGTTCGCAAAACAATGAAAAATGAAAAAAGAACTGTTGTGCCCTAGTTTTCATTTTTCACTATGCTGTAAATAGTTACCAGCGTTATAGATGAGTTTTCCAAATTGGTTTTTTGAGTTAAAGAAAGCATTTCTATTCCCAAGGCTGCGATAGCTACAATTTGATGCATCTTTATTTATTCATTTTTCTTGGTCTTATGCTGGATTCCTATGACATGCTGGCAGTTGGGGTCCTACCATTTGATCTAGAGTCTGAGATTGAAAGTCCTTATATTTGTGATTGAAGTCCTTATTTTTTTGATAATAAAATGTAGTTTAGACAACCCCGATGGCCATGTTGAGGGCCTGCAAATGGATGATAAGAATTGTGAGGCTGCACTGCAGGTCCACATATGAGAAGACCGTTCATGTGATGGTTGTGACTAGTGATTCTGTCGTGGAATATGTACATGCTATTGTGATAAATTATAGTAGTTATTTATTTATCCTCTTTCCCACCTGTTTAGTTAACATATGAAGTAAAGGTGGAGTAAAATGTCAATCCATGATAAAGATGGAACACTTCATTACAGTTTTATGTCATAAAAAATGGTTACTTCCGGCCACAAAAAAAGAGAAGTGGTGGTTGGAGCTGGGTCAACATTGTCTTTGTTGCTAAACAAACAGGCCCATGAGCCTGCTTTACAACAATTGCATATCCTTTCGATAGTTTTGATATTTGTTGACGATGGATTTAACTGTTGCATTTAATTAGTTGGCGAGTAATGATTCCCTAAGCTGTTCTGCCAATCTAAATTGAACCTAATATGGTCTTTCGGGGTCTGAGCAACATTCCTCAATCCATCATTAAAAATGTTGGGTACATAGTCGATGTTGACCCATGAACTTGACCTGAACACTAAAATGGACTCTGGTGCTATTACCTGCCATCGAAACTCTACTCACGAGTTTTGATAAGGTTCCCGGTGATTCCTTTAACTAAAAGTTTTGTTCAGGTCGGCATTTTGAACTCAGATCTAAAAGCAGGTGTGGTTTAGGTTGAGACCATCTTAATCCCATCCCATTTCCTTAGAAAATTGTTATTGTTCTTTTAAGTATGTTACTCGTTGCTGGTAATTTTTCAACAGAAAGCAAATTTGCTAAGGTCCAAAATATTGGGCTTCCTCAGCATCGACAAATTTGAGTTTGCCTCAGAATTGTAGTGATGAGCCTTGTTGGCTGTTGAGATTTCAATTCTGGCGCAGTTTCGGCTGGGTTTGGATGGGTTCCCAAGCCTATTGCGTAAGTCCCTCTCCAAAAAGAACAGCGACTGATATTAGTTCATGCTTGCATAATTTTTGTAAATATTGTTCTGGAATTAGGGACAATGTAATATATTGTGAAGGTTTAGGGTCGCACTTTGAAGAACATTAGATTGGTATTATATATATATATTTAGGGGAATATTCATGTGCATTTGTCCGGGAATATTCATGCACATATATCCCTCACCAAGTGACCATGCATACTCCTTTGTGGGGCTTAGGTGTACTCCACCAAGGGATGAGCCCGGGGGGGGGGGGGGGGATGAAAAGATCCATGCGGGACTATCTTAAATATTAAGTTTTGCTCTAATCACATGTCCCTAACCCCTTCATCCATGACCTACAAATTTATTCCATTCGAATGAGTATAGTCGATTCAACGGTCCAATAAATTTGGATTTGATCAAAAATTGGTAAATAGGTTCAATTCAGGGGGGTCATGAGTGTGGTCTATTTGGATGGGCCATATAATGGGTCTCACCTAGAGTTCTCAAGAAAAAAATAGTGAGGGACATATGCACATGAATATTCCCCTAGCAACAAGGCTTGTGCCAAGAACCGGCAAAAAAACATAGATATATCCAATTTGAGTGTTTTTATTTTTTATAAATATGAAGAAAATAAATTTAAAACAAACAAATGTATCATTTATCATGAACAATGACTCAATGATATATGAAAGAAGTAATAAGTGGATGCTTGAATTGATATACTATTTAAAGACTAAAAAAAGTAATATGTTCAATTAAAAAAATTAAATATAATATTTCTTAAAAATCCTACGTGTAAGTGGATATGTGAATTTGAGTTTACAATAAAGGAAAAAAAATTAGAATAAAAAACACCCCCTCCTCCTATTTAATTTCCAACAAAAAAAAAAAAAATCAACCCTCAGGAAGCAATGTATAGAAAGAAAATAATGATAATATAGGAAAAAGTAACAAAAAATAAAAAATAATTTTATTTCTTTGTTGCTCCCATATGCCCCTAACCTTCAAATATCCAAACTAACATTTAAAAAAATCCAAACAATAGGAAAAAGGGAAAAACATGAACAATAGAGCATCTTTCATACTAAAAAAGGAAAAATCATGAAGCCAAAACGTCTTTAAAAAAAATGTATGCATTAGAAAAATGAAAATAAAATATGCACATTAGAATCATCTCTATACATTCAAAAGAAAGGAAAAAAAAATGAAAAAATATGGCATGGTAAAGAGTGGCTTGAGTTGCTGATTTGTTATCATATTGCCATTATGTTTGTTGTGGGGGTGGGGGTGGGGGTGGGGGTGGGGGTGGGGGTTGGGGTGTGGAGGAGATTAACTTTTGAACAAAAAACATACAATATGTGAATGGACTGGGCCGTTTGCGAAGCCCTCAACGACAATGCTTTCTAGGAAGAACTCCTTCTGGTACTTCTTGTCCACTGTGATGGCCCGGGGAACTCCAAAGCTCTAAGCGATCGTGAATTCTGCATTGTATAGGACCCTCTCGTCCTTGAGTTTAGACTTCTTCGATCAGTCTTTAATCACTGCCTCTCTACTCCTCTCCGCATACTTGGTTTCTTCAAAAACACAAATGACCTTGATGGTTGGTAAGCAAAAGATGTATAACCGGGAAACATTAGAAACAAAGAAAAGAAAAACCCAAATGAGAAAAATGGCTGAAATCAATTCATAGTAAGGTTTTGAAGCCTTCCGTACACGACGTGGAGGCCATATATCTACTACTTAAGGTTTTGGATCTTGTTTTGTTTTTTGGCCTGATAGGTTAGTGGCGACCACATGGCTGTATAGTTTGTGACTACTCTTCAACTTGACTTTTGCGTTATTTTTTTTGCCCTTGGTGGGCACCTTTATTATAAGTCTTGTGGCCCACCCATTGAAGATCTGAGCAGGTGGCTTTAGGGGTTTTGAATTTTTATTAAGAGAAATCAGAATGTTGATTGCAATTGTGGTTTAATGGGTGGAGAGATTGTAGGAGTTTTGAATTTTTATTAAGAGATATTAAGAGAAACGGGAAGATCGAGATATTGTAGTGGTGGTGAGAAACGATGGATAGAGGGGAGATTTTAGTAGGTAAGAGATTTTAGGAGAAGAAATCAAATGAATAGATAAGAGAGGGAGTAATGGTTTGACTTTGATTGAGAGAATCCTTAGGTTGGAGAAATAAATTTTAATGGTGGAAGAGATTTTAGGGTTAGATTGAAGAATATAAATATGTTTCCTCCAATTAGGCACCATTATGGAGATTTGAGATTATATGGTATAGATTGATCCCATTGAACTAATCAGAAAAAAAATCAAGCATCATTATGGATAGAGATTTTAGGATAGCATGCATTTTTTAGAAGTTGACATGGTGTTCTAGAAAAAAAAGAAAAAAAAATGATGGTGATGTGGCACCTTCTGCACCCTTCCTTGTTGTAGCTTTGATATATATAACTAGCAACATGGGCTCGTGTTGAGCCTGGGTCAAAACAAAGATATACTAAATTACTATAATATTTAAAATTGAAAGAGATCTCTATTGTTATTTTTAAAAAAGTTTAGAAGAAAATAAACTGAGAAAAGGGCTTAAATCACTAAAGTAAAGAATGATATTCTTGTGAAAATGACATTGAGAAAATCTCCATTAAGAAGAAATTAAAATAAATAAACAAATAAGAAGTAGAACAATCAATAAAAATATAAAGTTTGAGTGAAAACATGAAACGTGAACTGACAAAAATTTATAAATTCTTTTGTCAATGAGAATGGCAAAGAAAGTATGTAAAATATTAATAAAAGTGTGAACTTAAAAAGGTAGATGTTCAAACCAATGAAGAATGTGAAATAACTAAATAAAAAAATAACTTGAAAGTAAAAGTACATATATTATTTTTCTAAATTTTACCGATTGAAAACTAAGCCGTCCAAAGATATTTTAGGATTTTGTTTCATTAAACCTTATTCTTGTATCGTTTTTTACATACGTGGACACATTGGTAGAGCTTTAGGTGATTATATTGTTCATGATAGGTATGTCTAAGCAACTCCACGACCCATAATTAAAGTAGGACCCTTCCTTATAAAATATTAGGCAATTAAAAAAAACCAATAATACATCATGAAACTTAGTTTTAGAAAAACAATATCCAATAATAATCCATCCTAAACACTGCATGATCAACAAAAAGAAAGACGTTTAAATTCATTAGATCGAATAGTGTAACGAATGTGCAAATATAATTTTCGACATGATAGATATGTAAACTTTACAATATTCATTAGGTTAAACATGAAATTAACAAATTAAGACTTATGTAAATTTAAAATGAAAGCAAGACTAAAAGTTATACACAGATCTAAATTGAGTCCTACCTGACGCAGTTTGTAAATAGTTGAAGAACCTTGATTTAAGCTTGGGTTGATTTTGGATAAAGTTTGATCCGAAATTAGAATCATATATATGTATCATCCTTAGAAAAATATCTAATTGAGATCCAAAACAGCAGATAAAACAAATTTAGTGTCATAAGGAAAAAAAGATCATTTTATATGGTCTATTTTGATATACATGCAATCAATGGTTGATATATTACAACTTCAAAAGACAAAACAGAGTGATTGGGACAACCTCTCTTTGTTATAAAATCTTGAATATCGTATAATTATATACAATCCAAATATTTACAAAAGAATTAAAACTAAAATAAAAAAGAAAGTGAAATGTTTTACTTTTCTTTACTATTTATTATATTAGTAGTCAAACTCAAATCCTCATAATGCAGAGAATAAAAGTAACAAACTACTTCATATTTTTTCTTCAATTCCATTTAAATACAAAATGAAAAAAAATTAAAATGCGAAAAGAAAGAAAAACAAGAGAGAGTAAAAAAAAAAAAGAGTTATCAGGATATTGGAATTATACCTAGATTTGAGTAAAACGATGATGTCCAGAGAATCATGACACTGCAATAAACATGTATGAACTATAATTCAAATATGAAAATTTTAAATAATAAGAGGCAAAATATCTACAACTTTAGCTAAATAATATAAATAACAAAATAAAGAAGCTGCAAAATTAAAATGAGAATAAAAAGATATATAAGTATACAATTGGCTTCCACAAGACTAAAATGAGAAAAGCAAACAACAACAACAACAATAATAATAATAAATGGTACACTTATAATAAGAAATTAAAAAATCTTACCTCGTAGTCAGCATCGGCATAATTTTCTTCACACTTGCCACTATTAAATTCTTGGTTAGTCTCTTAAAATCTCTTACGATTAATATGTCATAACCCATCCTATCAACAATAAAACTGTCAGTTGGTAAAATTTGAGCATTGGCTCATGCTTTTCATTTCAATCCTCTATGACATTCAGATCTAAAATAAATAAATTAAATTTCTTTTGAAAAAATATGAATTTAGAGGATTCTACTTCCCCACTTAAAAAAAGAGGAAAAAAATGAATAGCTATTTTATCATCACCTTTAATGCAACATTTTCAATGAAGTGAGATGGGGTTCTTGCAAATGCTTAGGGCGACCACAGCAAGACGTGTAATAGCATCCATTGTTTGTTCATGCAAGCATTGAAACAGCTAATGGGTGGAAGAATAAAAAATGAAACAAATAGAAAGCTTGTTACAATTATGGGAATTCCTTGTCTACTATCCATTTATTCCTCTTTGTTTTCCTCTTACTCTTGTTACTCTTCTTCAATTGAAGCTATTAATTTTTCTCTTAGGGGTTTTCAAAGAACATGGTCGAGATGGAAATTGATGCTTCTACCATGTACTTTGTCAAAGTTAGTCAAAGCTATGCAAAGAGAAAATCTCACCAAATAATATACTATTTTAAGGAAAGTTAGCTTGATGCCAAATAGAGAAATTTAGAAAATGAGAAATAATTTTTGGAAAGATTTTGAAAAAGGGATAATGGAGAAATTTTATGGGGACACCAAAGAGAAAATCGCGCCAAATCATATATTATTCTAAGGAAAATTAGCTTGATGCCAAGTAGAGAAATTTAGAGAATGAGAGATCATTTTCAGAAAGATTCTAAAAAAGGGATAATGGAGAAATTTTATGGAGACGGCATTGTATTAGGATGTAAAACTCAAAATTGATAACAATTATGATGTCATCAAATCTAAATTTCTAAATGGATGGTTAAAGTATTAAATAAATGATATTAGAGAATGAGAGATCATTTCTGGAAATATTTTGAAAAAGGGATAATAGAGAAATTTTATGGGGACAGCATTGCATTGGGATGTAAAACTCGAAATCGATAATGATTATTGTGTCATCAAATCTAACTTTCCAAATGAATGGCTAAGGTATTAAATAAATGATAAGAGTATTGTTGACCCAATTGAAGGAGATATTTTAGTTCAATAAATTGAAGGGGAAGAGATTTTAGGGGGTGATGGAGAAATCGTGCGCAAAGGGAGACTTTAGTGGGGGGAGAAATTTTAGAGAAGAGACTTTATTGGGGTTAGAGATTTTAATTTAAATGAATAAATGAAATAGATGAGAGATAATAGAGGGAAAGACGTGAGATTTTTAAGGAAGGGAGGTGGAGACAATTTTAAATGGTTGAAAGATTAGAGTAGTGACAACGGATTATTAATAAAGTGATTTTAGGGGTAGGGGAGAGAATGAGAGATTTTAGATAAGATGCCACTTATAATTTTTTAAGATGCTAATGTGGCGCTCTAAACAAAAAAAAACATTTACGTGGTACACTTTGTAGACTTTAATATATATAATTCCTGAGTAATGACTTTAATATATATAATTCTTTGAGTAATGACTAAATAAAAGGAGTGATATGATCGATCAATGTGATCAGTCATATCTACCATCTTCACGTAATGGTTTTGGCTGTGAGAGTCCTTTTACAGAATGCCATTCTACACTTTAATGTGTGCCCTCTCAGCATTGAAATCAGGTCTGTATGGGATGGGTTGTCATTGCTCCTTTACAAATTTGATAATTTTTTCCCTTTTTAGCTCCTTATTTTAATAATACAAGACGTGTAAGTCAAACTATAGAATGCAAGGATGTTGGGACGTGGGACTGCTTATTTGGGGAATAAGAATCCACACTGTATTAATTTCTGACGCCACGTGCAATTAAAAATGTGTGTGGTGTGCCGTACTGTACTGACGTACGAGTACGAAGCTACTGTTGGTTTAAGGAGCTTTCCCAGAGGAGGAAAGAGCGTGCGATGGAACTCTGATATAACAGTGTGTGTATGCACTGCAACGATAAAACCATTCCCATCATACTCTTCTTTGTGAACTCATCGGATTTGATGTCACTTTATTTCATTTTCCATGGTATTCACGGTCAATCCATCCTTCTGTGACCCAACCATACGGCTACATTTTAACTTTCTTTATGTTACTGCAATCATCATCTGTCTCTTCCAAGTCCAATCTGCGCACAATCTACTTAGTCTCATCAGTTGTCTAAATCAAGCCATTTCCACAACATCCTCTCTTAACATATTTTTGAATCACAAGACGTCGTCTTGGAAGTTTAAAAAACAC
This sequence comes from Sextonia rubra, assembly GCA_037013555.1. Taxonomy (NCBI): domain Eukaryota; kingdom Viridiplantae; phylum Streptophyta; class Magnoliopsida; order Laurales; family Lauraceae; genus Sextonia; species Sextonia rubra. The sequence goes on along the minus strand of JASUAD010000013.1, from coordinate 53,808,208 downwards.
AACTAGAAGTCTGTAACTCCTTCCTTGTGGTTGCCACGACCAATGCCCAACTCACATCAATCGACCTTATACACTTGTCCTCTTTTTTTTTTTTTTCTTTTTCTTTTCTGTTTAATAATTTAGGATATCTATTGCTAACCTAACTTTTAACCTTCGGCTTAGAGGTTGTTTTATTCTGATCAGCAAAGACTATTTCTTAGGGAGTGCCGCACACATAATATCCAGATAACGCAAGAGATGTGAATCGAATTAGAGACCTTATTGAGCAAATTTAAAGCTCAAACCAACCGGGCCACCGTCTTAACAGCCACTTATCTTCTTTGGATGACTAAAATGTCTGTAACATGTTTGCAGTTTATATATATTTCTTACTTACCAACATGGTAGCTTAAAATGGCAGAATGTGTTATCAAGAAAATGAGAAAATAGAAAAGAAAATGAAAAATGAGAATGGTTGAAGCTTTTGAATAGGATAATATATCATGCAGGGCAGTGGATTCTTTATGTAATTGCATTTGTAGGAGTTTTAAGAATTGCTTTATTAATAATCATTTCCTGAAGAGAAGAATATATCATCTGGAGAATATAAGAATATTTTCCTATAGGAATCCATAGAAATCTTTATGGAATTAAATTTTTAGGAATTCTAAGAAGTATATTCTTATGTGGCTAGAGCATAAAAACAAAAGTGAATATTAATAAAAGGATGTCAAATAATTTTCCATTTGAGAGAAAATGAATTCAGGAGGGGTAAAAATGAATAAACTAGTCAAGCAAATCAAATCATAGGAATGCTAGGGTCTCATGTATTTCTCCACTTCATTCCTCTCCCCTTTACCTCTTTAATGATCTCCTGTTGGAACTCATACTACCATGAGTCATAGGAATTTAATTCCATGAGAACAAAACACCCTAAAAGGTAGGAAAATTCTGGAAAAAGTATTGCCTTAGAGAATTGTGGGGATATTAAGGATAGTCTCAATTCAAATATGAGATTTTTTAAACATATTCTTAAAAAATCTAAAAAATGGATTTATTTCTTAACAAGCAAAAATAAACAACCACAAAATAAATACAATATAGTTTAAAATGGAATTCTAGATTATTCTTTCTACTTTCTCACCATTTTTTCTTCAACTTTCTGATGGTTTTTCACTCTTTTCTTTTTCTTTCAAATTTATCACAATATTTCGTACAAATGCCACGATACTTAATTATAGTCGCCCTTGTGTCGTGTGCGAGAGTGCTCTTAAAAAGCAGAGTCGGCGTGCTCTTTCATCTCTGCCTCGCTTCACATCAACAATTCCATCCACAAGTAAGCATTGTATTTGTCTCTTCAAAGCTCTCTTTCAATGGAAAAGTTCTCCAGCCCTTTACAGTCCATTGGATTGGTGTAAATTGTCACGGGCGTGACGGTGAAACTCAGGAGGTCCCACCTTTGGACGGTGTTTAGTGCAGAAGAATATTTCACTCTTTTAACATATCATTCAACTTTTGGGAAATGTTCTCCGACAAGTTTGCTGGACATGTAGTCCGATTGAGCGCACTTTTGATCAGGTGCAGGCTTGTTCATATTCTTACCCATCATGATCTTGTACCAAAGCCTAGATTCACTATTGCCAAATCTTTATTCAATGTTGAGTTGAATTTTAAAAAAATCTGGACTATTAAGTTTGTGGGTTTTAAACGAAGGGCTAAAATTATTTTTCAAGACTGTTTTTATGTGTATGTGTTTGTGTGCATTTTGCCCTTATTTGCAAGGAGACATTTTCATGTACCATATTTTATTGACGGGAGGGCATCTTAAGTGGACCCCAAGAGCTGGACAGCTTATTGCTAAAATTGCACTTCAACGTTTATCTTCTCTATACCGATGTACCTACTGTGTCTTGCTACACTTCTGGAAACCCATGCATTTTCCTCTCTTTTCTCCTGGTTAGGCCTTCTTTGAATTTGCAACTCTTGCTTACGCTTTTTGTTGACCAACTCGGTTTGTTAATTTCTTCATTTGATATGTTTTGATGGGCCTTCAGATTCTGTGAATAATGTGGAAAGGAGAAATAGAAAATGACCTGCACACAGGCAAATGCCTTGGATAGTTGGATTACATATTTATCGGTCATGATGGAGACAAGCAAATAAATAAGGTCAATTCTTCTTCTTCTTCTTCTTCCAAAAAAAAGGAAAAAATTTCTCTGGGCCCTTTTGCCTTTCTATATTATATTTCATAACAATGGGTCATACCTATGGCAAATATAAGCCCTCACCCACGCCTGGGCACTCACGGGAATTTGATTACTGAAAGAATCATATTCATGCCCATTATTGAATGTAATAAAAAAAAAGCACTTAAAAAGATTCAAAATTTTTTTTGAATCTTTAAATTCAGTGGACAGGATTATATGATCAAGATAAACTTCTGCCAAACCCCATTGCACAAGGCTCCATGTGCATCTTCCCGTTTGAATTGGATTCATTCCACCAGGCCCATCAAGAAGACTGTGAAGTGCTTTGCCCAAAAAAAAAAAAAAAAAAAAGAATGTGAACTGGAGGCGTGTCAGATTAAGAGGAATCACTTGATTAAGAGTTTGGCCATTCATGGACCTGCTGTATATTTAGGACATTTAGGGCATGCTTGTTTGCATTAGATTACATATAAATTCATGGTGAAACAAGCTCTATAAGGATTATTAAAAGGTGAGGTGTGATAATTTGAGGTGAAGGGAGAAGGGATATATGGTGGAGATATAGGTTCGACTTTCTTAGGTCTTAAATTACTTGGGTATTGGTTTGGTATTTAATTCCCATCTTTCCTAGATTCAATGTCCATTAAAGGAGAGGTTATTTGATTGGCATTTGTGGATGTTCACCTTTGGTCTTCACTTTTAACCTCTTATGACATGAATTATCCCTACTCTTGTGTATTCGATTTCAATGTATTAAAATACAAACACACGGGTCCTTAGAATAATTCTATCCCATCCATCACAATCAAGTTAATGTGGTCCATGCAGCTGATAATGCATGATCCAAGGGGTTGATTTAAGTATATGGTCCTACCGTTTTCTCCTCATCCAGAAAGTTATTCTCTCTGTAGATGTAATCACAAGTGTGGCATTTTCATTTGCCGGACGGAAAGAGTGAGATCAGAGATTCTGTCATGTCCCAATGGAGCTCTTAGGATCAACAGCCCTAAATCTCATGCCAAAGCTTTGGTCAAATAAGCCTAGTCTATCTGCCAAATTCTGGATAGTGATTTCTTATACCCCTGGGTCCATGAGTTAGGATTCTGTGCCTCACCCAGGATTCCTGATGCTGATAGTAGAGAGACTCTATCCTAAGGTCCACGCAGTGGGATGCCTTCAAATTTTACTCTTAGAAGAGTTGGTCTTATCATAAAATTAACTATATGACTAGTACATAATATTGTGTTGATCAAATTATACATTATGTTTTTAATTTTAAGGTGGGACGAACTAATATTGAAGTAAAGTTTGGATAAATACTACTACCAAGGAGGCTTTCATTTAGAGTGTTTGGATTACCAAATAAGTGAGCCTCTTACACTACAGTAATGGGAAGAATGAGAGGGTCATGTTCAATTGCACATGGTCGTGGTGGCATGGGGATGTACTCTTTGGCCTTCGGTAGGGTTAAGGTATGATGTCTCTGTACCATTTTTTGGGCTTCCTCTATATTTACTCTTTTCTTCATTTCTAACTCTGTACTGCATTAATTTCTGAATCTCTTTCTTTTGTTTGAAGCCTATATGTTCAATCATTTTGGGTGTGTTTTTGGCCCTTCATTTGTTTTCATTCTCAAGTCTCAAACTCTTTTGTGCTATTTACTCTTTTTCTTCCTTCATTTTACCACATTTTATGCACTACTGTCTACTGGTTTTTAATTTCACCAGTTTTGATTTTTGACATTGCTCATTTTCAAAATGTTCTTTCCTTTGTTTTTTTATTTGTATTTCAAAATTTGTTTTTCTTGTGTGTCCATTCTGACAAGGGGTGCAAGCAGAGCGAGTCAGGTCAGGTATTGGACCAACCCATGCCCAGCCCAAATTTTACAGGGATAAGCCCAAGCCCGAATTAAACCTAAACTTTCAAGCCCAATCTCGAGTCCGAGTTCGATAATCAAGCCCAAACCTAAATGAACCCAAACAAACCCAACCCCACTTGCATTTTCATCTAGTCTGAGCAATGGTTACCAAAAAAAAAAAAAAAAAATCTAGTCTGAGTAATGTAGACTTTGGCTTTGCAGTCCTATTTTTAATATGATAAATGATGAGAATGGGTGAATAAAGAACTCTTTTGGGTCATGATGGGAAGGGGAAAAAAAAAACACAGAAACATAGAATTGTGCATCTTGTAGCAATTGGGAGTTGGGTCATACCCAATAGTGCCTTAGTATTCGACACGTGCCCTAAAAATGACAGTGGTTTTGCCTGATTAGATAGAAAAATCTCACTTTCTAAACATGCTGGCAACCATTGGGTACCACATGCTAGGAACTAGGGCATTGATGCTAAACCAAATGCATTCAAATTAAGTCTAGGTCCTAGGGTTTAGGATTTGTAAAGTAGAGCTTTGAACCTTGTTTTTGATTGTTTATACAATAATGTATAATGTTATTAATGTCTACTATGACAAGCAATCCTACCATTTCCCACTTAAGCACTTTGGGTCATATGATTATAGGGTTCTCCAAAACCCCTTGACTTTTAATGAACTGCCACTGGTGGAACTACAATTTATAATATTAAGAGCATTGTTGTCATCCTTTGCTGATGTTAATCATGTTGGCAACATAGGAGTTTCAGGCACGTTTGTGCAGATGCTGTAGAAAAGGAATTGCTTTCCATGATTACTTGTTTTTCAACATTTGTGCGGTAAATTTACATCGAGGAAAAGTTGCAATAATTTTTTTTAAGTCAACTGAATTTTCAAAATCCAACACCAAGTAAATTTGGAAGGAAAGAAGTTATGATAAAAATTTAAAAATTCCTGCTGTCTTTGAATTGTAAAAACTTAAAAATATCACTTCATCGTCATTTTACTGAACGATGAATATTGAATTCTAAACGTTTTGTCACGGAAATTACAAATTATAATTTTATTAATTTTTATTCTCTTGTTAAATAATTATGACATCATACTGATGTCATGGAAAACCAGAATCAACCACAAGTAAAACAAACCTTAGCCTTCACCAGTTTGATGGTTAATCCAGTTTTTAAAACATTGATCAAAATTCCTTTCTGCCATCAATATTGGATCATTTCTCTATAATAAATACTACTTGATCCCTTGATCACAAAAGTCCCAGAGCATTCTCCTTTTATTCTTGGATCTTTGCATCTTTCCTTCCATTGATTGAAGGAGGTGGGGGTGGTGAGGATACTAACGGTTTAGAAAAGGTGGGTCTTTTCTACAGCTTTGAATCTTATCACTTGGGAAGAATTTTGTGCCTTTGGACATATCAGACAAGAAAATAAAAGTGGGGAGAATATCCCTAACCCTTTTTTTTTTCTCCTTTTGTTTCTCCTCTCCTCATCTAACCTAAGGTAAGCAAGACTTTGAGAAGGGAGATTCTCTTTCTACAAGGACCCAAAGCCAGCATCCCAAGAAGATAGAAGATAATAAGTCCTGCATGCAAAGTTGTCAAAGCAACAGAGTTTTAGAAGTTGTTTGTTTGTGAAGAGGAATTTGGTAGAATTGGAAATTGATTCTTATTGTAAACTATAGTTTGTTGCAGAGATTTTTGCAAATTTTCATTTTCACCCGCAATAAAGATCAATAAAAATGAAATTAGTGGAACACTATGCACACAAGTTGGACTCGGCACATGTGGGTTATGAAACAGTTAACAGCATTTAGCATTTAGTCTAGGCCTGTTTGTTCGCGTTCTGGTTCTTTCAGCCCAAAAAAACAAAAACCTGTTTCAGCACACCTACAATTACATAGGAACATGGAAGAATGTATAGTACCTAACTTGTGGTCAGGTATGTGAATTAAAGTCCAGGTTTCGTTATATAGGCCCAAGCCCAATCCAAACTGGAGCAAGCCAACCTAAATTTTACTGTGATAATTTGGTCAGGCCGTTAGCATTTGGGTTTGGCCCGGCCCAAGGTGCACTCAGGGAAATTATCCACAGAATGAGACATGGGCTTGGTTGTCACATATATGGGCCACTGGGCTTTGTCTTTGGGCTTGAATGTAATTTTGTTGGAGTCTATCCCATTATCCAACTCATGGCAGGGTCCTCCGAGGTGGAAGGTCCTGAACCCTGATGCTACTCTATCCATACCAAGGACTTCAAAACCAACGTACATCTCTGCAATATAGTAGGAAAAAGTACAATAGTTCAATGTGAGAAACCTCCTGTTCGTTTACAGAAGTTGCATTCATATTGCAACATAGGACATGGACCATGGCCGGCTACTTCAGGTTAAGCCAGGCTTACTTTTTATCCCCTGCAATATGGGGTACCCAATATAGGGACTAAGTGCTCCACTCCACAGGTGGGTCATCATTCCACAATTTTGTCACATTTCTAGGTCCGTTTGCTTCATTGTCAGCACTGCAACTCCTTACCCTGTAAACCATCACATTGGGAAATGGCCTTCCTGCCTTTGGTTGGATAATTTTTACCTGTAGATCTTAGGGAAACAATTTACACAAGCACTTGCTTATTTTTATGTCAACTTTTTTTTTTCTCCCAGTACCCAGGGCCACAACGATTGCAATTTAGAGTGGAAATTAAGACCCATGTGTATAAATAGACTCCATATGCCAGGTGGGCCCACCTGTAAAGAGTTAGCCTAATAGAGTTAGCCTAATAGCAGAATCTCAAAAACCAGTAAAAGAAGTATTTGCATAGAAATGTGCACCAAAACAGCAACGCAGGTTTCCAGGGCAAAATGTTATCAGAAGAGCATTTACATTATAGAACCTTCCTTGCAGTGTAAATATTTTCAATTAGCAGTGAGAATGATTATCATAACAGCTCCTCCATTAAACTATCAAGGTATCAATATCCAGGTCAAACTAATCTCTTGATTTAGTAATGTTATTTCTTATCTAAAGTTACAATCAGGATACACAGTTTAAATTATTAGAGAGAGAGAGAGAGAGAGAGAGAGAGAGAGAGAGAGAGAGAGAGAGATGTAGTGGAGCAGGGCAGGTGGGGCAGGTTTCATTACTTTGGTATCTTATAGTGTTATTTTAGGTGATTGCAGTGTAATATTTATTTATTATAGGAGGATAGAGGCGCTGCAGTGCATTTAGGGAAGCATGTCATTTGATTGGAAGAAATGGCCCCACGTTGACTGTCTGTGCCTTGCCTTCTGACAGATTCATGTTTCACAGGCTCTCTTCTTGGCGCATTCCCATTGAAGTCCTGGTCCCCCTACGCACAAAAAAACACACTTATTTCGATCATATACTCCACATGAAAAGTACTACACAGGCAAATTTTTTTGGTACCTAGCTTAAGAAGCTGGGAGTTGGGACCTTAGTTCTAAGTATGGTAACAACATTTGGGATGAGAAAAAATACTCCTCTCGTGAGTAAAGGTGAGTGTCCAAATAATTAGGTAAAATTGGGTTTATGTATTGTATTTCGATTTAACCGAATGGGTTCACTGGGTTAGTTAGGGATTGGTTTAAGGTCATAGGTATTTTAATAGTTGTACCGATGCTTTCTTGATGGCCAAGGAAGCGGAGATTATATATTGATGTAATCTGTTATCTTAGATCTTAAGCGGAAGAGAGTGTCATCTCTTGTCTGTGTATTCCTCCACCACGTAAGAGACACGATGAAAGCATGAGTATCTTTGTATGGCTTTGTTTGTTATAGTGAAAATGATATTGTCCCTATGCCCATGGATGTAACCTTGGTTTGGGTGAACAACGTGTTAGGTTTATGTTTTGTATTCCGGTTTAGCCAGATTAGTTCATTGGTTTAGCTAATGACCATGTTAAAGTCAAGGGTAATTTAGTTTTTGTACAGCGGCTTCCTTGGTGGTCAAGAAAGCATACATTATATATTAATGTAATGTGACCCTAGATTCTATATAGGAGATGTGGTAAATCTCTTCCATGTAGTGTAAACCATGTAGGGCTATGTAGGGTTTAAAGCGGTGTGAGCTCTCTTCCCCGTGGTGTTGACACACCACGTATGGCAGGATGTTGTGAGAGTAAAATTAAGATCTATGAAGATTGAGGAGTTAAGTGTTAGAGGAGCGGGAGTCCTTGTAACAAATTGCATAGTATCTTTTATAGTGAAATAGAGCAATATGCTCATAACCCGTGAAGGCAGCCTTTATTGTGAACTACGTAAAATCTGTATGTCATGATTACGTGGTTTTTTTGTTTTTTATGTGTGTGATGATGTTGAATGCTTCCGCATGTGCACTACACCACGTAAATCCTTTGTGTGTTCTATTCTTGTGTGTGGCTTGGTCGTTAGTCGCAGGTTATGCGCTTTTGTACATCTACAATATGTAAGAATTGACGCCTCTTGCCATTAGTGTAAGAAGGCCTTCTTACTAAACAGACAACTGGAAGATTCATAGTTCTTCATTTGATATGACTATAAGAAATAAAATCAATGAGTATAATGTACTCACAGAAAAGATAGAAAGGGATTAGACTCGGGTTAGATCTCTTTATAGCTAACATACTATAAGATACAAATTGGCACATTGTTAAGTGATTAATAGTCCAGCGTTGAGGTATATATATCTCTCTCTCTCTCTCTCTCTCTCTTTGATCTATACGACAAGGGACTGATTCCTAACCCTAACCCAATGGTTAGGGTTTATGTGGGTGTCCTTATAATTTTTTTTTTTGAACATTATCAATTGGTAAGGTGGTCACAACTTTGATTTGAGTAAAACTTTTCTTGCGCAGTTAGAATTGCAAAGATTCTTTACATTAATACATGTATAGGATTGGGCTTATGAGATTCAATGAGCTTGGCTAAAGGGCCTGGAAGAATCATGAACGCCAACAGGACACAATTAGAAGCACGGGTACCTTCCATCAATAGCAATTTCTGCTCCATGGCCTATATATATGTCAGGCCCACTTGGATGATTAGTACACATCATGGAGAAATGTGCCTGAGTTTGAGTCCCACATAGCTTCTCATTGGAGAGGACAAAGTAGGCTTCAATATAATTCTGCCAACCTGAAACAAAAGTCGAGTTCGGGCTGTTCATCTGATTTCTTATAGGTGTGTCACCTCGTTACGCAATAGAACCATTGAAATGCTATGGCATTTACTCGGATACTGAGTTTACCTCTTCTGGAAGAAGCTGATGATCCAAAACAACCCTAGGGCATATGGAACAAAAATAGTCCATTCATATATCTGAACCACTACATTTTTGTGCTCCAATTACCAATAACTATGGTTTAGATTAATATGAGCCCTAATAGATTCATTTCTAGTTTTGCATAAAATAAAGAGGGACGTTCCTTTGCCGAAATCCTTATATGGGAGTTATCATGTGGACTTGATCTAAGCAATTAATATGACGGGCCCAGAATCAATTTTCTTATTAACATGATAATTCAATAGTGTGTATCCCTCCAAATGAGATGAAATGTGGGTGAGTATATAATGAGTTCGTAGGGTAAAACAAATTCTTTTTCCATGATGTAAGGATTTTAGTATATTGGCCAATTTATGGATTGGACAAACTATGGTTATAGTCAAAGTTGTATTTCTATTTATTTTAAATTAAGAGTTTGAATAGGTTAAAGAGTCTTAAAAGAGATGGAATGAAGATATTTGGATTAAAAATATCATTTTACAAAACGAGCATCGGATATGGCAACGACCTACTGTTGGAAAGCTCGTTTTCAGTAGATATATGTAGATTTCAAGAATACATTAATCTAAGCTAAAACGATACAGTTATGGCCTCGGGAAGTTCGTAGAAATTGTATTATCCGAAATTATGAATTTGTTATTGTGCAAATTTCTATTTTTATTTTACGTGGAACTTTTCTATTTTATGCCAAATCCTTTTATAGTTAAATTACCATTATGAGGCACGAAATTGAGGTTATTTAAAGTGTGTTTCTCTTAACTTTAAGGCATTCATCTTCATATTTTGAGTTGAGATTTTACATTGGATATTCTTTTCTTCTCTAGAGCATTCATTGGAAAGCTGTGTTGAAGTTGTTGATATCTAGAGAATATTGTTTTAAATCTTTTTCAGAAGATTGTTTTTTCTTTTCTAGAAGATTGTTCATCTTGAGTGGCTTTAAGGTATATTGGATCAAGTGTGAAGAAGGTAAATGGCGTATATGTCAGCAAGAAGAACTTCAGTCATTTAGGTTGTGTTCAATTAGACAAGGGTAGTAAGTAAATCTTGTAACTTCTATTGCATAGTGATTAATCTGAGTGTGAACCGGTGTTAGGTCCTGTGGCTTTTTCTCATTTGGATTTTCCATGTAAAAATAGCGTGTCTATTTTTTGTGGTTGATTGCTTTTTAACTCAGGCTAATTATTTATTTAACTAGATATAAGAAATTTGTGTTGGAACCTTCACCTGTGTTAAGGTTTGAATCTTTCAAGTGGTATCAAAGCCAGTTCACACAAGTTTTTCGTATGAGATCAAATTAGATTTCTGATATGGAGTTTGCTAGAGATGGCATGTCGATTACCAAACCCCCTGTGCTAGATGGATCTAACTATACTGATTTGAAAGTTAAACTGATTGCCTTTCTTCAATCTTGTGATCTAGATGTTTGGTTAGCCATTGGTACTGCTTATATTCCTTCTACTATTGTGTCTGATGGGGTAGTTGTAATTTCAAAACCTACAGCCTAATGGACCAAAGAAGATAAACAGGCATTTACCGTTAATAGCAAGGCACTTAAGGGTATCTTTAATGGAGTTACACCCATGAAGTTCCTTTGGATCTCTAAATGTAAAATTGCCAAGGATACATGAGATACTTTGGAGATTGTCCATGAAGGTGCTGTAGATGGGCTCCAGTCAAATATTCAGAATGAAACTTTGACCCAAGATTTCTCTCACATCCGGACTCTAATTGATGAGCAGTTTGATTTTACGGATTTGTGGCAATAAGCATTACGCAGTAGTAGTAAAAGAAAGACAATCCCACAGTTAAAGAACAAAAAGAGTTTTGACCAACAAGACAACCTTAGGTTAGAAGAAGGCTTAAATGATAAACAAGATTGGGAAGAAGTATACTGTATCTCAATGAAGACTTCCATCAAGTTGGCCACATTGAATAATGATATCAGAAAGAAGTGAAAAATTGTAGAAAACCATATTTTCTCTCTCAAACAAGAATCAGCAAATGCTCTTCCAAAGGTATATCTCTTGGAAAATCAAAAGAATAGTACTACTATTGCTAATAATCTAACCAATGCAAACAAAAAATATGAATTAATGTCTAAGGAATTTAAGAAATTTACCAAAGAGATGGAAACTTCAAAGATAAAGTTGTTGATGTATCAGACTGAAAAATCTAATTTAATTGGTCAGAACAAGATGATCATATTAGAGCTGACTGCTACAAAGGTATCATTAGACAAGATGAACGTTACCTCGAAGAAACTTGATAACATCTTATGTAATTAAAAGTAATTACTGACAAACGTGGTCTTGGCTTTATCAATGGTGCATCAACTTTGAAGACCAAAGATACATTTGTCTTTGTCAAAAGTTCTACTTTGGTTTCTAAGGTACCCATTACTCCACATGTTGCACGAGTAAGTCATGCTGGGAGTATATCTAAGAAGAATGTGTCACGTCATACATCTATTCTCATATATTAACATTGTGGAATTAAAGGACACATTCGTCCTCATTGGAACAAGCTGAGATGTTTACTTAAAAATAAGCTATAAAAGAAGCAATTTTCACCACTCAAGATCAAGACAATAGTTGTCTAGCTCAAAAAGCCTGACTTGCCTATTGAATCGGTACATACTGTGTCAAAAGTTCTAAATTCGTAAGTGTGATTATCATAATCTAAAAAATTTATTAAGAAAATCAAGCTTCCACCTCTAGTGTTGAAAAGAAGATAATATTAAGGGAGAGTTACAATTAAGGGGGAGCTACTATTGATCCTGATTGATAGATATTTTGTATGTTTACATCATCATTGTTGTCAATTATAGACAAAAAGGGGAAGAATAAGAAAATTAGGGAGAGATATGAACATTTAAAGATTCAAAGCTGTTAATGATACATGGTATTTAATTGGTAATTGGTATGATGTTGGAACTTCAAATATTTAGAGACACAAGTGATAATATTGATCTACAAGTGGTGAATGGAAAATTTTTGTTTTTGCTGAAAATTCAATACATTTTGAGTTTTGTTTCGAGTAGATAAAATTGTATTGTTGTAGGGAGTTTTGCCCATGAATTACCAAAGGGGAAGATTGTAAGGATTTTAATATGTTGACTAATTCATAGATTAGACAAAACTATAGTCAAAGTTGTATTTCTATTTATTTCAGATTAGAATTTTGCAGATGTTAAAAAGTCCTAGAAGCTGAAATGAAGATATATGTATTAAAATGTTATATATCACAAATCAAGCATCGGAGTTGGGCAAGCGACTTACCATTGGAAAGCTCATTTCGATTAGATATCTTTAGTTTCCAATATTGCATTAATTGGAGCTAAAACGATAAAGTTATGGACTAAGGAATTTTGTAGAAATTGTGCTGTTTGAAATTACGAAATTGTCATTCCGTGAATTTCCATTTTTATTTCAAGTGGGAATTTTCGATTTTATGCCAAATCATTTTCCAGTTAGATTACCATTATGAGCCATAAAATTGAGATTATTTAAAGGGTGTTTTTCTCAACCCTAAGGCATTTATTTCCATATTTTGAATTTAGATTTCACATCGAATATTCTTTTCTTCTCTAGAGCATTTGTTGGGAGGTTAGAATCATTTACATACAAATTAAGGTCAACTAATGGAGTCCAATTCCTCTAGATTTTAGTTGGAGTGTTTTGCTCACGTCTCACTTGATTGAAGGAGTAGAACTCCATAGTAGTGCCCACCTTTTGAAACTTTTAACCGTTGCAAACATGAATGCCTTTTTAAATCATTTAAATCTTTTTTATGGATGAGCTCTGCCGAGAAATTTGGATCTCCACCCCCTTCACCTATAACTGAAGCATTCGAAGGAATTAAACTTCCCGTGAATGATTATTTTTCTTTTAAATTTTGTGGCGGTATGTTTTTTTTTAATATTTTAACCTAACCGTAGAGACCCACTTCATGCACCCAAACACTCAAAAGATGGGAGACTGGAACGTATAATCATTTCTCCTGTTTGAGAGAGTGAGAATGCCACCAAGCATGAGAGTGACGGGACATGAACCATTCCGACCTCTCTGACAAGAGTGGAATTACAGAGTGATTCTGGCCGTGACTTTGATGAAGATTCGAGCTGGCGAGTGACCTTTGGATTTTAAATGCTTTTCAATCTTCTCTTGCCTTCTCTCTTATTTCTATACCACCCACTTTTCTTTCATTAATTCACCGTGAACTACTTGCATCAGACTTGGAGAGTCCGATGCCAGTCATCTTCGATTCTCAAAACTCACCACTGCAGAGTTCATGGTGAAAAATTGGCATGGCGTGTTGGGAAATTTTCTCCCAGTAGTGGTTGGTGTCTTTAATCTTAATATTTTGGCCCTTCCACCTCATTTACAATTGGATCAAGATCCTTTTATGCGTACCATTCTATAAAACTAAACATATTACTTAAGCCAAGTAATTTATCATGTATTCTCTATTTTTTGTAAGATTATCATATATATTCTCTTAAATCTTCAAATGGTGCAAGTCAAATAAGGGCCACGGCCATGTTTAAAACACATGATTAAATCATTTCATTTGATTCTACAAAGACGTGGTAGTTCTCAAATGTGTGAGTTCTTATTATCTTGCGGGTGCAAATTAGTCCTTCTTGCATGTCTAAGTTTCTATTACCTCACATGTGTAAATTGATTCACTAGTCTCTCAGGGACCGACCTCTTAGCTGGATTTTAAGAAAAAAAACTCTAATTAGTCCATCAATTTTTTTTATTGTCCATCTATTTTTTTATCTTTATTTTCGAAATGCCTTAACTTGCGACATGGTTTTGTCTAACGAATGCCACAAATATCCTTCTCAAGTTGGGAAAAATGTTGGAGTATTTTCAAATATTCGGTATTGATACTATCAACTGTGAAAATATATAATAATTTAATTATTACAAAACATAAAATTAGCATATATTAGTTTTAAAGTAATATTTACCCATTTTACCGTTTTATTAGAATGATAGTATTTCATTATTTTGATTTCAGTTTTGCCGATAATTAAAAAAGAAACTTCGATGTTCCCAGGAGAATATCATTCTATGTAATTTGCCCAATATTCTGACAGTATCCCATTAATATTTGTGACATGGGTCTGAACCAAATCATTATGACTGTTGACTGTAATTGAACCAGACTAACCAAATGGTTGAGTCCAATTTTCTAAAACAAAGTGCTGTATAATTGAAAGTCTGTAACATGTCCCACAAAGGCATCAAACATGCAGCACCTGTGATTCCTCTTTAATGTATGAAACATCATTTCAGAAACATTTTGGAGTATTGTGGTGTGTGATAGTTTTCTTCCTTGCTTGCACTGCAGTAGTAATTTTTACGAACAAAACAGGTTTCTGGGTCAGAGTTAATTCATGCCAATTTCAGATCCAGAAGGGGAAATGCACTGCCCAGACACACGTGGGTTGGATAGGGGACATAACCCACTCCAGGATAAAGCCAAAAACAACATATTTCTAACAAGAGATAGAGAAAAAATTCTGAATTGATGATATGATTAACAAAAATAATGAATCAAGAATCCCATCTTGAATAACAAATCATAGAATTAAGGGAGAAATCTGATTTACTAACAAACTGATTACGGAGATTTTTTTTAGTACCCCAGCAAGGGAGCTAGGAGCATCGGACCCAACAGAGTTGACACATGGGAAGAATAATATATTTAAGGATCGATCCTTGCATTGCCGGGTGAGATATGGGGTTTTCGACCAAGTAACCCCTTGTTCTATCTCTACTGATTACCCCAATATTTAAGGTTTGGATTTTAGCTGATTTCACTGTAAAAATCTTAAAATGTATCTACCAGAGTTGACACATGGGAAGAATAATATATCTAAGCATCAATAGTTTCGGGGTGGGGTTTTGATATGTGAGGTTTTCAACGAACTAGACAACCCTTTGTTCTCTACTGATTACCCTAATAGTGAAGTTTTTTTCTTTTTTTTTAGCTGATTTCACCGTGAGAACCTCAAATTTGTATCCAAAAGCATTTCTCCTAAGATTTTTCAGCCCAACTAAGAAAATATAAAACGTTCCAAAAATCAAATTAGAAAAAGGGATATGAAAAATAGAGAGGAAGAAAAGCAATTTCAGGAGTATGAAATCAGCTAAAATGATAGCATGTCAGTCTATCAGTTGAACACGCGAGTAAGCACAGTAAGAAATCGTGCTCATTCAAGATGGCAAAACAAACACAAGCTTTCAAATATTGTAAAGAAAGAAGGCATTCTTTTACATAAAAAAGGAAAGAAGGTACTCTATTTACTCAAGCTATCGGATTGGCACCAAATTGTTAATTTCTGGACATACCTTTTCGTTGTGTTTTTTTTTGTGTGTGTAGTGCAGAATAGTGCATAACTTTATTCTAGTGAAAATGGAAACTTGTTTTTGGTAGAATTGAAAATGGAAACTTAAGAAGTAATTTTCTGCAATCCTAATCTCAGTGTTTGGTATAGAAAAGCCTTTTTTGTGTTGACATTATTTTTCTCCCCGGTCGGTGACAACCTAGAAAATAGTATTCAACATTTTTGGTCAATCTCTGTTCTTTGTAGAAATCATGAAAGACTTACCAACCTTAGAAAAATGAAAATTACAAAAGAAAAAAAAATTAACATGAAACAATTAAAATCATTCTACCACATAAATTATTCTCGATTTTTTCAAAAAATGTGTTACAAGGATATTCCATTAATGTTGATGCTATTCTTTCTTGGTTTGAAACTGATGATAATACGTACAATCATATTTGCCATCCCAGCATGGAACTTTTACTGTTGAAAATGAGTTTTACACATGTAGGATTCACATGTAACTTTTTCATATGTGAAATACAGTATCATATCATGTTTGTCCACAATTTTTACATGGATAAATGATTACTTCCAATGTTTTTAGAAGTAGTAATTTAAACGCAAATTTGATATATAATTATTTGAATGAACTATAATAAAATGAAGTACGCTTTAACTGTTTATTTTGATTCTTGAATAGTATATTTTACCCTAATCATGATCTCTATTTCTTCACAATGGGATGTCAGTGAAAGCTTGAGCCAGTGAGCTTCCTTTCCTCCAAGAAACTGCAAACAAAAAATGATACAGTAGCCCGCAGGACCTGCGACAGCAAATACTTGCAAAAAGAAGCTACCATAACTTCTTTTTATTTGTCAGCCATACATGGTTGCCTTAAATGCAAGTCCATGTGAATTGCCTTACGAAGATCTCATTTTCTTCCATTTCCCATCTGGATTCGATTCTGTATTCCAACTTGATTTTTTATAATCTTCATAGGGCCCAATTTTCAAAGCATATGGGCCATTAAGGTTGCAGTAATCATTAATGGTTGATTTGATGAGAAATAAGGCATATATCCAAGGTGGCTCATTTAGTTTGAGATGTGAATTTGCTCTTTAAGTTCTTAAGGTCACTTCACTCCCTTGCGTTACTTGGGTACTATTTGTGCGGTCATATATGTATTCTTTATAGTCTTTTCTCGTTAGATTCAAATAACCTTCTGGCTGGAGGACCTTTATCTTGGATCATTAAAAAAAATATATATCATAACATCTATTTTGGGGGGGGGGGGGGGGGGGGGGGTTGGTCATAGAAATGAAAAAACAAAAAGGCATATGTCCCGTCAAAGTAACAATGATAAAAAATGCATGAATATAAGCCTTTGTGCTACAAAATTGAGTTTTGGGCTTGCTCCTAGTCCGGTATAAATTGATCACAGTTTAATTAGTAAAACTCTTGTTTATGTCGGCATATATTGGTAAAATAGAATTCAAGAAAACATTAAAAAAAACTACCAAGTGAGATAAGTTTAAAAGCAAGTGAAAAGTGCATTACTGATGAAAACTTGCTTTCTTTGATTAATAGTTCATGCTTGTTAGACTAGATTAAAATAGTGAAATATAATTCATGTAGCTAATCCAACAAAATTTTGATGATGATAATAAAGAAGCTATACTTTTGAATAAATCTTTACCTTTGTGCCGAACATAGACTTAGCCAAATATTGGAATTGACTTGACTCGTACTTGAGATTTCAAATTGAGTGGGAATCTCAAGTTTTAAGCACTGGTCCTGAGTACATTAGCCAAAGCAGCCGAAATTATTTTACTAAATGAATGTATCTATTTATGTGTGTGCAAGCACTTTACATATATTGTAGATACTTCCGTTTCATAGTTGTGAAATCTAGGACTTCCATGCAGCGTCCTTAAACAGAGATGCATTGTATTTTCGTGGCGTCTATGCTGATGCAGCCCTTGGTTCATGCCCATCCAACACAAAGGTTTGCTATTTTCGAGGCAATTAGTTGCTTATGAAAAGCAACCATCGTGATTAGATATAATCTTATTTCTTTTGGCTCCATCCTTCTATATATATATATATATTTTAATTAAAGATCAGATTAGGGTTGAAATTAGTTTTAATTAGATTTTTCTTTGCAAACATTGCATTAAAAAGGGATTTAGTATGATTGCCTATATGTTCTTAGAATAAAATCTATTTGAATGTATTCTCTTTTGCTTGCAAAAGACGTAGGGACTCGGTCTTGTGGAGGCATTCAACATAAGACCTTCAAATGAATGGTTAACATTGAAATCTCTCATTTATTAATCCATCTTAAAATTTTAGTGAATGTCTAGTCTAAAGGCTCCCCTTGGATGCACAATCATGCAGTGTGTCATTGCAATGGACAAAATACAGTCTAATACCGAATGATTTCTTTTTCCTTCTCCCTCTTTTGTTGTTCTTCTTCCCCTCAAGTGACCCTCAAGTAAAGGAAATGGAAGAATGAGACCATTTGCGTGACCAAGGAAAACCCAACTACTGCCTAATGATAAAGCCATGCCTACATGTGCAGAGATGTATTGAGGAGATGTGATTGTAGGTAATGGGCCCCACGTGGGCACTTGATCAGTTGTCTAGCAACTGGTGACATTGTACTTAGTCGCAACAGTAACATTCTTCCAGAGCAAGATATGGGTAAGGTAGTGAGGCATCTAGGGCTTTGTATGGACCGCTCATTATCCCCTTAGCAGGACATTGAAATTTTGTGTATGACATTTCGAAAAAATTTTACATTTCAAAAATTTTTTTTGGGTATGACTATTTTACGGCCCAAATTAGTCATTAGGTCTCGATAAAGGTTTAATCAGCTTAATGCCCGAGTACAGTTTACACTTTCTCTTTTTGCTAGATTGGATTAACTGTGGGACTTTTTTTTGGCAAGGACCAGGATTTGCTTCATTTTTTGTTTTTTTTATTACCAAGGGTATTTTGCACCAGCCTAACCTTTTAACCTCTGGCTTAGGGTTGCTTAACTCTGACGAGTAAGGACTATTCAGAAGTACATAGATGGCCAAACACATAATACTCGAATAATGCAAGGGCCAAGAGTGACCTTCGAGAGCAAACCTAAGGCTCAAACAAAGGGGTTCAATTCTTGTTTAGTAATAGTATGATAAAGGTGCCTTGCCCGTTGTGAGTTGCCACTAAGCTATCAACCAAAAATTATGTTATGACGGTTTTATTGAACTACTATCATATTTTTTTACGGACGCTGTGCAAATGAACATTTACACTTACCATCTGCTTAATAGGGACTATTATCCTAGTAAGAAGGTGCTTTTGAAGTATAAAAAGACATTAGTGCCCTTTTAAACCTAGTTCCCAAATGATGAAATCATTGCTTTTTTCAAGATTGTAACCAAATTCAAACAGTCGATTTCGAGGGTTAAGTTATTTGCATGGAAGTGAATTCTAGCGAATTTGTTATAAAATGGGTTGAATGAAGAAATATTAAAGGTTACAGCGGAAGGATATCAAGTGGATATGTAGATGGGAGACCTTGGCTATCCTTGTGGTTGATTTGATGGGGTAATGGTTGAGTAGTCACTTACCACCAAACATTAGATTATTTGATGTTTATTTATATATCTTTACATTTATTTCTCCAATCTAAGCCATCTTCAATGACTACACTGTTAGAATCCTCTATAAATTCAATTCCAAAACTCATCCAAAAGGTCAGGAATTTGTATATTTAATGATTCCTCACTATTCCAAGAACAAGAATTCCTTCGAAAATTTATGAAGTTGAGGATTTCACATTGATTCTGGTGTATATCGTTAATTAAAAAAAGGGGCATCAGTGTAAAAATATGCAAATACGTGGACACCATTTTAGAGATTATTGATCATATAACATGGATCTCAATCTAGACGGCCCGTGAATTCAGCCGGATCAAATGATCCCTACTAGCAAAAATTATCATCTATTTTGTAGAAATCAAGAAAGTGCATTGAGGACCAGAGAGCAGGACCACTTTTCCATGTCCAGGTCTATGTTCGAATTGGATTGGTTGAAGTCAAAGAGATCCTCTATCAAAATATATATATATAAAAAAAACCACGTACTACCGTTGGACTTGAAATGAGTGTGACAGCACCACTGGATTAAATTTGATCAGGGAATTAGATCTTTACTAATAAATGTCATTAGATCGCAACCGATGATTCTCTACTAAGTGAGCTTACTGGAATATCTCAGGGGAATTTTTCCCTCATGGCCCTCATTAGTCTGGGATAACCCCGCGCTAATGACGAAAGTTAAAAAAAATTACACAGATGTACTCTGTAGTAACACTTTTTTTTGCGTTAATTCTAAATTTTAATCGGTTTATGCGATATCTACCTTTTTCTTTTTTGTGTATTTCAAGGCAAGTTTATGCAATGTTGCAAAAAAAATATATAATAATAATAATAATAATAAAAATAAAATGTCGAAAAAACCTTTTCGACATTGCAAAAGAGTATCAGTACAGAAAATGTTTGTAAATTTTCTCCACTTTCATAGGTTGTCCACACCTAATGGTGACCAGACCCAAAAGCCCATCTCCAGCCCTATTCTCATCATCTTACTTGATTTTACGCAAATCTAATAACCTTAGATCTTCAATCGTCACCCGTTTCTCGATTGTATCTAATACATGGACTAAGTTGTAGGCTCCTTAGTCAATGCATGCTATCCAGGAAAGCATAATGATCGAACAGTTGTCAGTATCAAATTGGGTGGTCAAAGGGAAACGGTCATCACCATTTTTGATCCACTCTATCTGTGATGGGACCCACAGTTTGAAAGCACTGGATTGGAGGATGTGAAGCCATTGACATGTGGGCAGGGGATGAGCTAGCACAGAGAAGATATTTTAAATGGTAGGGTTGCACCTACCTAATCTGAACAGCGGTTTGCCAAACAATTGTAGAAATGGATAGATTTGCCATGTTTCAATGTTTCCTCGGCAAGTCTCTCATTCAAACAACTGAAGAGGCCGGAGATTGCATGAGATTGGCCCCGAAGTGTACACATACTCCTATGAGTAGACCAATGATCTGGTTCATGGGTTAAGGTCAACCAAAGTAGAGACATCACATGAAGGGCCCCACCATGAGTGTCCCATAGGCGACTAATGTAAACAAGATTTTGACAAGTTGTAAGGAAAAAAAAGCACAAAGAGGATTCTATCTTGTGATACCAATTTTAGCTTTGACAAACCAATTTGGTTATTTTTTCTCCTACGTTGGGCAAGTGTAAGGGTTGCTGCCAAACAACCGAGGGATCTCTAGGCTTCAATGTAAAAGTGGGTGCCAACACCATTACGTCTACCAGTGTGATACCTCATTATTAGATGGGACCCACACTTGGGCATCATAAAAAGTTCTTTATGTAACAAATAAAAATACTTGTCACTTGAAGAAAGCCAAATATATTTTACATACATATATACATACATCGGCACTCGCACACACTTAGACGACACCAAGTTCACACATTTTGACTTATTCAAGATTCAATGATCTCTTAATTGAATCATGTAAATGCTTAAACTCTAAGCATGGGCCATGCTGAACCTGCCTGAGTCTGATCAGAGCCCTACTCACATTGGATTGGATTTTGCTCTGCTCTTAGGCCTGTTGGATGTGATTGGACCAATATTTCCAACAATGGGCCTGGTCTTATTATGGCTAAGCAGAGAGAGAGAGAGAGAGAGAGAGAGAGAGAGAGGATAAATATTACCAATAAGAAGTGGAATAGAGGAATATGTGGTGTATAGTGGGGCACATCCTAAGCGCCCGCATAACAGTTATTATGGATCATTGCAGTATTGAAATGCGTGGTGCAAACACCATTTTGAGGATTAGATAAGATAGGTAGATGGGCACATACAGGTAAACTTCAGCTGGCACTGATTGGGATAGATACGTATTTTTGATAAAAGAATTTGAATTCCAACTCTTCGAAAACTGTGAACAAAACTATCGTTAAAAATCATTTACTCTACTGGCCCACCTTATTGTTGCAGACCCTAATTAAATACCTTATCTGTCTCCTCTCTCTCTCTCTCGTGAAACCTGTGACCTCAATGTTACAACTACAAACCTCACCAGTTAAGATCCCAAAGGAAAATGACATGGATTAACCACCCAGCACAAACACCATGTCAAATCAGGACAGATGCAAGATATATGAGTAGCTTATCAAGTGGAACACACCATATAAACCACACACAAATTCTAGCAGCTCATCAAGTGGACCCACTGCTTTGGTTTCCATATAATTTAAAGGCCTTTAGTTTGATGCTTCTACCACCTAGTGCAGACTGTATAACAAAGTTCAAGAGCAGATAATGATTGAATCAACGTCAAATTCGGATTAGTGCTATTTCATGGGGCGCCTCCTTTTGAAACAAACAAGTTTTGTAAAGGGGTGTTTATCGAGATTCTAATTCTATCTCTGATAAAGTACCATGCACTGTACAGTAATTCTTTGGGGTAGATGAGAATTTTCATATGACCAAAGATAATTTAAGACGGCAGACAGAAAAAATGTCGAAATCACAGAGCAGATAAGGTGACTTACTGCATGAAAAGAGCTAAAAACAAAAACTAGAAAGGAAAAGAGGATCCTTCAAATTCAGATTGGAATAAAGAAGCAGATAATGAAGAATAAAGTGGTATGGATAATAATAACAAAAAAAAAACATAAATTCTTTCTTTGAATATGTTAAGACATATGGTACCATGGTACACCTGTACTATGTCCAGGCCATGCATAGGTTGGACCCCACCACATGCCATGACCGGACAGGCAGCTCCCTCCATCAGACGGCTGCACATGCATCTCTAATCTAGACTGTTGGGTGATTTTTTTCTCAACCATTCGTTAATTTTGTACCTTCATGAGATGCACCGAGGTTTAATCTTCTGAGACAAACTTGCGCAATCCTTTTAAGAGGCATCTAATTCGTAGGGGTAGAGGGATGTGTAACTAACAGGCGTGGAAATATATCATCCCGATAAAATGTTTTTAATCAAAAATTTTCAATCATTCAAGTTTAGCAATATTTTAAGTACACATTTATCTGGATTATATCCATTAGCCGGTATTTATCATGCTATTATCAAATTGGATGAGTGCTGAGACAAGTGTGAATGGCTTCGATTTGTCAAACATGAGTCCCATTATTATAGAGATTAGAGAAAAGCTTAAGACAGAAAATTCAGTATAGAAGGAGCCAATTTGAGAATTATCCTCATCCATTTCAACAAGGGTTGGGTTAGCAAATTTTATCCATGAAGTTAACTCTCTCCTAAGGACATTTTCTTTAATTTTAAGAAATTGCCTAACATTGTCATTGTCGAGTTCCCAATTTAATTTACAAATGCAGATGTTTCTAGGAAAAAATAGCGTTCATCTACACTAAAATCAAGTACACATGTATAAATTACAGTGAAAAGATGGGCCTCAGGGTTTTGCTTTTGATGGGCTTCAATCCACCAAAAGGTTTCATGCAACATAAAGGTGTAAGCTCTCTATATAAGTCCAACCACTTTCTTTTCTATAGTCAATGTAGGACTCGAAGATATCACAGTCCACCCCCAAGTCGGCTCTGATATCACTTGTAATACCCCACTTCAAACGCATGCATGATATTGTCCACTTTAACACATGAGCCTCACGATTTTGTTTATGATGGGCCTTAATCCACTAAAAGGTCTCCTGCAAAGTAAGCTCTATATATAAGTTCAATTACTTTCCTCTCTATAATTGATGTGGAACTCTATCACAGGCAAGCTCTCAAGCTTATTGTGTGAAAGAGGTATTTTGACATTGATATAGGTGGGCACTTAAATCCGAATATGATTGTTTGTAGTCTCCTAGTGTTCCCTCTAATTGTGTCAACGACGAGGCAAGGCATTTTGTGTGAAAATTGAAAGGGTGTTGAAAGAAATGAAGAGTGAGCACAATCTATTTTTCCTAGAAGCACTTTACCTTGTGCATGGTGCGTAATAACCCACCAAAGTGATGTTTACAATCACATGTTCGTTGAAATTCTTCTGCATTGTCCTAAATCCACTACAAATGTCTTCTTCCATGTTATAATGTGCCTGTCTCAACTTTGGGAGGCCCCCTATATTTAATGTGTTATTTGGCAATTGGCTCTCTCTCTCTCTCTCTCTCTCTCTCTCTCTCTCTCTCTTCACACGTTCACCCACAACTATCAGCCCATTGGCAAGGTACAAACGTACCAATTCCTGCAAGTCTATGTGTAAGTCATCAATTACTTACAAAACGAACAAACTCAAGGTTGCACCATTAAGCCCCATCTAGGTTTTTGCAACCCAAGTGCAGGCAACTCCGTTCATGCCAAAATTAATGATTCATGGGTTTCGATTATCTGAATTACTTGGATTAACCAAATACCAATACGGATGAGTTGAACTTGTTTTGTTGTTTGTCACAACCAATTTCAGGCGACCAGGGTGAGACTTCCGAGTAATATGAGTGCAAGGCAATCAGTTTCTAAAGATTCAAATGGTGCAATTAACTGGATGGTTTTAATCTGCCCGCTATATAAAAGGGCTAAGAACACATTGGAAATAAACAAAAAACAAAGTAAAAACCAAATGTTCATACTGAATTTTGAATTTAAGCATATAAGGGTTTGGACGTAGGTGGAACATGTTCTGGTCAGGACCAATCTAACCAGCCCCTCTGGTCTAAATTTCAGAAAACTGATACAAACAAGTCAATTGGGAATTGAGACAGTTAGGCACCTCCCTTCAATAAAGGAGAACTAAATTGAGCTCATGATAGAAACTTTCAAAACCAATAACAATTTTAAACAGTACTATAGTCATTTACTCTAAGGTACTTGAGCCAATGACCCAATTCAAAGTACGTATAGCTCAAGAACTTACTTTTGTGCTTCTTCCATTAAACATTACTTAAGTGAATCCATCAAAGGAAGTCATAAACGAGTCATAGAAACTGGATTGGTGCCCCCAATTTGGTGTTTTGGGCTCCCTTTCACAAGGTCACTGTTTAAATGGTACTCTTTGGTTGTTGCGTTGAACTTTATGTTTTTCCCTTTCCCACCCACCAGTTGAGGTTAAAATGACACACAAGAAGTTCTACCTTATCAGGAGTAGACTGTAAAAGAAACTTCACAGATGATTTATATATATATATTACAGATGCTATTGGGTGCCCGGCTCCGTATCATTCTCCCACTTCAAATCAAGTAATTCACTGTAATTGTTTTCTTTGGGATCCTTGTTTTACGTTATAGAACTGGGGTGAACAGAGTCTTCTCCCCAGGAATTTAAGAATTTCAAACCATTTTCATATGACCTTCCAAGATAAAAAGACAACAGAAGAAACATGATTCCTATAAACCATTAGTTAAACTCGGTCCAGCAAAGAAACATTATGGGTCAACAGTGTGTGGTAATTTGACATGGGTATCTAATAGAATCCACAGATATATAAATTTTCCCTTAAACCAGAGATTTGGTAAATTAGAATTCAAATTGCTTCCTTTCTCTCTCCCTCTCTATCTCTCTCTGACACACTGCTCTCTGTCTGTATGGCGTAAGCTGCCTGATAGTGCAAGCAAAGCAAGCACCCCACTTTTTTTTTTTAACTCCCTCTAAAACTCTGTCCTCTTTCTGTAAAAAAAGAAACTGCTTTTCTTTCTTTCCTACCCTTTTTTTTAGCTCTCTCTACCCCTATAAGCTTCTGTTTAGTGCCTCACTAGCAAAACCCACCAAGAAAATCTATCCATTTTCTCCCCACCTTCTTCCCTCACACTCAATCCTCTTTCTTTCACCACCACAGCCCTATTTTATTACAAGTTACAAGGTTTTAGTTTTGTTTTCTTGGGAGTAGCTGGTGTGAGTAAATCACCTCTCATTCTTGGTTTATGATGCTCAAACTGCCCAAGTTCAGTTTGTGGTTTCTTTGCCATTTTCTTCCTGCCCTCTCTAACTCTAGTGGGGGAAAAACACAGGGGAGTTTCTTTTGTCACCATAATGCATCATTTCTGCACTTCTCTCAGTAAAAGAAGGTAGGTGCACTTGTTTCTTTAGAGATAGCTCGTAGTACTCACCACCAATCTGCATTGCTGCAAAACTCCAACCATTAGAGAAAACTCGTCTGGTACATGATTTGCGGGTTCTCCTTTTTCTGATCTTGTGCCGAAAATGTTGCTTGTCTAGTGTCTCTTTTGTTGTCTTGTCAAGCATCCATTCAGCTAATTAACATGCTCTGATTGTCTTATCTTGTCCTTCGTGTCTTCTCGAAAGTTTGTAATAGGAGAAAATATAAAGAATTAGGTAGGCGTCAAGAATCTAAGACCCAAATCAATGCTAATTTAATCGTCCTGATCTGATTCTCTTGTGTCCTTTTTTTTTCTCTCTCCTTTCTCTAATTGGGTAATGTCTGTTGTTTAGGTTCTAAGAATCTGAAACCCAACAACTTCTGTTTCTGTGACTTACAAGCACAATGAGCTTTCAGTAAAAGTGGGAATTTTTTATGCGAAAGTCTCAAAAATCTCAGACCCAAGACGATTGCTAATTTATTTTATCAGGGTCTAATTCTCTCGACTTACTCATCATCTCTTTAGTTGTTCTGTTTTTCAATAAGAAAAGCAGAAAAGAGAGAGAGAGAGAGAGAGAGAGAGAGAGAGAGAGAGAGAGAGAGAGAGAGAGAGAGAGAGAGAGAGAGAGAGAGAGAGAGAGAGAGAGAGAGATGGATATATCTAGGCATGAAGGGGATATCCCAATGCCAATTAACAGCAGCTATGGTGGTGGTCATATTCATGGACACATGATCCATGACCCTTCTTCCCATAACCACATCATCACTTCGTCAGCTTCTCCAATCTCCTCAAATGGCCCCATTATCCCTTCTAATCTAGAGGACCAGGTACCATACAGGAAGGTAGTCAGGTACAGGGAATGCCTTAGGAACCATGCAGCTGCCATGGGTGGGAATGCCACAGATGGTTGTGGTGAATTCATGCCAAGTGGAGAGGAAGGCACTCTTGAGTCCTTCAAATGCTCAGCTTGCAACTGCCACAGGAATTTCCACAGGAAGGAAATAGATGGTGAGTCCCCATACGACAGCTACCATTTCAAGGGCAGGAAGGTGGTGGGGCAAAAAGGTGTCCTCATTGCAGGGTCAGAGGCCTTTGGTTACCATCCAGGAAGCCTCATTCCAAGGCCACATCCTCAGATGATCATGTCCTACAATCTGGGCCTCCCCTCAGATTCAGATGAACAGGAAGGTGGTGGGGTCTTGGCTAGGCCTCCTTTGGTGAAGAAGAGGTTTAGAACCAAGTTCACTCAAGACCAGAAGGAGAAGATGTTGGGTTTTGCTGAAAAGGTTGGGTGGAAGATTCAGAAGCAAGAGGAAAGTGTGGTCCAGCAGTTCTGTCAGGAGATTGGAGTGAAGAGATCAGTTCTCAAGGTGTGGATGCATAATAACAAGCATAACCTTGCAAAGAAGGGCTCCACAGCCTCCACTTGAAATGGGTTTGTTTCTTTTTGTTTTCCTTGTGTCATCTTCTTTTATTTGGCAGATGATCATTTCAAAGCTAATCTAGAGGTGGGTTTTAGATTGTGGCATGCCCCTTTTTCTTTTGTACTTTTGTCAGGGTGAATGTAGTTGAAGGTTTGGTGGTGTTGTTGGTGACAATATTTAATCCAGCGTAGGAATTGATTAGACCTTCTAATTTGGAATGGCATTTGGATTCTCATTCTTATATAGTTGTGGTCAAGTGGAGCTCTTGAACTGTTCTGCTTTTCCACTTTTCCTTCTTCTCATTTCCTGGTATTGCTGTTATCAGAGAGTTGTTTAGCAGTTGGATTTATAGTCTACAAGTTGTTATGAGTTATGGATGCTGATTTCATGTCAATCCACTATATAATAATTTCCCCACAGTTCATTTTCAAAAATCAGGATATTAGTTCCTACTTCTTTCTTCTGTGTTCTATCTCTTGGCAGGTTTATGGAATTAGAAGCTGAATCTCCTGTTTCATTTGTGGCATTTGAAGGGTTACATGTAGTTATTTTGACGTGAGCTTTTTGTTTGCTTTTTGTTAAAATCTGAGTCCTGGCAACTGTAGTGTTTGTTCTAGAATTCATTGCTTTTACATTGACCTAAGCTGTTTTGTTTGCTTATTGCTTTGAGATCTTTTTCTGCTTACTACTTTTGTATCCATATATCACTATAGAGTTTCCTCTATTCATTCCTATTATGACTGTACAATATAATAGAATCACCAAAACTAAAGTCTTTGATAGTGATACTAGTTTTTAGTGAATATCTGAAGGTTTTTTTTTTTTAACTATCAGATCTTTATTTCTAATGGTCTGGGGTTGCATGAGAATATGATCTGGATACTCCAATGGGGTTAGAGCATGGGCCCATTTACTTGCATTGGGCCCAGTATGTGGTGAGTGGATTCTATTTAGGAGCCTCTATCTGCTATGATTCATGTGAAAATTGCGCCTCTACGGGCATCCTTGGCTTTCACATCTCAGTTTGTTTTTGATTTAATGTTTATTCAGTCTCCCAATATATAAGGCATGATTTTGCTTAGAAGCATAGTTCCACAATTTGATATGCCCAAATAACATGAGCGAGTTTAATGGAGCTTTTAGCAGACTCAGTTTGACTCGGGACTTTTTCAACCTGTGACCGTGTAATCAAGTCACTCGGGTCAGCCCGGGCTCATTCAATTTTTAAACTATACTGAAAGTGTTGAATTTATTTGGAGCTCAGGGAGGATCCCTCCCTATCACTTGAAAGTTTCATCTCTCAAGTACGATTTTGATGTGTAAATTGTGCGTCCATTAAATATGAATCCATGCATTGAAAAAGTGTTTAAATTGAAAATACATTTTTTTAATAATCACAATATTTTGGTTGCCATGACAATGAACCCACATATATCGAATACTGTTTAAGATTTAAACTTCTTTCTCTACTACTGGGCGATTGAGAATTTCGTTTCACACTGAATACACTTGGGCGTAAAACTAAAATGGAAGCACTGTTTAAACTCGGAAAAAACCCACATTCGAGAATAACAGGTGATCACTATTGTAACTTAGAGGTCGTGTGTTCAAGGCACACTACCAATAAATAAAATGTTTAGCTATGATGTACGAATATTTTAAAATGGGCAACGCATCATATCGTATCGTATCTAATAGTTCACTTTTTACATATAAAATCTTTGTCTTTGCTGTTTCCATGGCGTGTCCTTGTTATATTCATGCTGTATCTAAAATGTTTAGTAGCTCAAAGCTAGCAATTATAAAGTTCAATCAACTCAATGACACCAACAAGTGATAAATTGAAGTTCATATTTAACGAATACTGAGTTCAAGCAGTAAATACTTAGGTTTCACGTCTGCGAACTAAGGTTGACAGAACAAAAATACTGAGGTTACAGTGAAACATGGACGTCTTCACTAAAATAGAAAAACGAAGATGAAGATTCAAGAGGACAAACTTATTCTCTTGATCTTAAACAATAAAGAAAGAACATGCGAACAACTAATGGAGAAACTAGGTATGAGACCACAAGTTTTCTCTTATTGAACCACTTATACAAAGAGATATAAAACTCTATTTATAGACTCAAATTCTAATCCAGGATTTGACTGCTCATAATCTGTTACACATCTTTAGGCAATAATTATAATGATAAAAATGCATAGAAATGTAAAAAGATACAGAGAAACTGCAAAGAACTTATGAGGAAGCCCAAAAGATATTATAAGTTACAATAGAGCAATAAATCATATTAAATATTGGCAGCTCAAAAGACCCATCATGAAATCTGGCTTAATTCTAACAGCCCCCTTTAAGTTAGATTTCTCTTACTCTAATCAAGGTCTTCATCTTGATGAACAAATCCCTCTTCAAAGGCTTGGTGAACATATCCGCCACTTGGTCTTGAGATTTACAAAACTTGAATTCAACTTCATTATCCTTTACTAATTCTCGAATAAAGTGGTACTTGATCTTTATGTGCTTGGTTTTACCTTGAAATATAGGATTTTTGGACAAAGATATAACTGATTTGTTGTCACAAAATAGTTTTGTAGATTCTCCTTGTGCATGATTTAGTTCTTCCAAAATCCCCCTTAACCACCTAGCTTGATAGCTGGTGGCAGTAAGAGCAATATATTCCGTTTCAGCCGTAGAGAAGGCTACAACAGATTGTTTCTTTGAAGACCATGAAACTGCACTAGAATTAATTTTAAAAACGTACCCTGAAGTACTCTTGTAATTATCGAAACTTTCATCCCAATTACTATCACAAAATCCAACCAAACTTGGATTTGTAGCTTTATGATAGTGAAGACTATGATTTTAGGTTCCTTGCACATATCTTAAACTTTTTTTTCCAGCTTCCTAATGAGTATCTCTTGAAGATTCTATGAACCGACTAAGTATGCTTACAAAATATGTAAGATTCGGTCTTCTTGTTGTTAGGTACATTAAACTACCAACAAGACTTTGATAAAGAGTTGGATCCACCACCTTCTTTCCATTATATTTGCTTAATTTCAAACCAACTTCCACAGGAGTACTAATGAGCTTTGCATCTTCCATCCTAAACCCTTCCAACAATTCTTTTGCATATTTTTTTTGAGAAATGAAAATTTCATCTTTATTTTGATTTACTTCAATTCTAAGAAAGAAATGAAGTAAGCCTATATTAGTCATTTCAAATTCACGCATCATGGCTATTTTGAAATCTTCAAACATTTTAACACTACTCTCGGTAAAAATCAAATCATCCACATATAAGCAAGCAATGAGAATCTCACAGTGAGGACTTTTCTTGACATAGAAAGTGTGCTCATGAGGTAACTTGTGAAAACCATTTTCTTCAAAATATGTATCAATCTTTTTGTACCATGCCCTTAGTGCTTGCTTTAAACTGTACAAGGCTTTTTTCAATTTACATACTTTCATCTCTTCATGCTTCTTCACACTGAGAGGTTGATCAACATAGTCCTCTTCTTCTAAGGTACCATTTAAGAATGCCGACTTCACATCCATTTGGAACACTTTCCATTGATTTTGAGCTGCAAGAGTCAACACCAAACAAATGGCATCTAGATGTGTAACAAAGGTAAAGACTTTATCATAGTCAACTCCTTGCTTTTGCTTATAGCCCTTGGCTACTAAGCGAGCTTTGCATTTTTTAACTTTACCTCTTGGATTTAACTTGGTTTTGTACACCTACTTTATTCTAATTGTCTTCTTGCCTATGGGAAGTTTTACCAACTCCCATGTGTCATTCCTTTCAATGGACTCAATCTCTTGATCCATGGCTTCAACCCACCTTTGATCTTTAGAGGTGTCTTCAAAAGTAACGGGATCGGCATCTACAAACAAAGTAAAACTCATCCCACCATTATTAATCATAACATAATCACTAGATGGTTACCTTTTGGATGGTTAATGTGGCTGACTAGCTCTCTTTAGTGTAGGTGTTTCTTCATGATCATCATTTTGATCCAAACGCTTCCTTGATGAAGATGATGACGGAAAGCTTAGAACTTCATCATTTTGTTCTTCTAATTTTTCATCAAGCAAAATAGAATCTTGCTTCTTCTCATTTTCATTCCACTCCTATGATTCTTCTTCATTGAATTTCACATCTCTACTAATAATGATTTTGTTCGTCAATGGATTAAACAACTTGTCTGACTTGGATTTGTTACTATAGCCAATGAAGATGCATTTCTCTGATTTGTCATCCAATTTTCTTCTTTTCTCATCCGATATATGTGAATATGCAATGCTACCAAATATTCTCAAATGGCTAACACAAGGCTTATGACCACTCCAAGCTTCTTGAGGGGTCATATCTTAAATGCTTTTTGATAAGACACGATTGAGAAGATAGACTGCACAAGCTACTGCTTTAGCCCAAAATGAATTAGGCATCCTTTTGGCTTTAAACATACTTCTTGCCAAACCCATAATTATTCTATTTTTCTTTTCTGCAACCCCATTTTGTTGGGGTGTATAACGAGTAGTGAGTTGATGCTTGATTCCATTTTCTTTTAAGAATTCTTCAAACTCATTTGATACATATTCACCACCTCGATTGGAATGCAAAATTTTCAACATAAAACCACTTTGCTTTTCAACCATGGCTTTGAAAATTTTGAAATAATCAAAGACTTCAAAATTTTCTTTTAAGAAATGCACCCAAGTTTTTCTACTACAATCATCAATGAACGTGAGAAAATATCGATTACCTCCATTTGAAATTGTATTCATAGGCCCGCATAAATCTGAATGCACTAATTGAAGTGGACTTAATGCTCTCCATGCTTTTCCAATTGGAAAGGAGTCTCTATGATGCTTTCCAAGTACACATCTTTCACAAACTTGGTCTTGCCGGTCAATATTTGGCATGCCTCTCACCTTATGCTTTTTACACATCAAAGATAATGAGCAGAAACTCAAATAGCCAAACTACAGATGATATAGCCATAAATTGTTTTTGATGATTGAGCTAAAACATAGCAAAGATTCATTTGGATGTTCAAACCAAACATATTATTTGAAGACATCTGTATTTTTATAATTAGAGAGTTATTCTTATCTCTAATCATGCAATGATCACCCTTGAAATGAACATCATGCCTTTTGCGAAGAAGCTGTCCAACACAAAGAAGATTATGATTTAAGATTGGCACATATAAGACATTAGAAATTCTCTTTTGGTCTCTTTTCTTTGTGCCAAGGAGGACGTCACTACATTCTTTTGCTTGAAGCCTTCTGTCATAATCAATCTTGACTTTGGATTGAATGGAATTGTCAAGATTAATAAACGTATCTTTATTACCAGTCATGTGGTTACTACAACCACTATCAAGATACCAAATATCACCAAAAATATTTTCACTAACATTGCAAGCGAGTAGGATAGTTTCATCACCTTCCTTTTTTTGAACATTTACATGTATAAAACTTTATTCATTTTGTCCTTCATCGGCCATCTTCTCTCTACAATATGCTTGTATGTGCCCATATTTTTTTGTAATAGTGGCATTGTATATGGGAATAGGAAGAGCTATGATCTCTTCCTCTTCCTCGTGCTCTACCTTTCCCTCTTGTCAAAGTATTATTATTAGGAGAATTATGAGATTTAGATTCTTTTTCATGTTTCTCATGTGTGCCACGTCCATGGTTACTTCTTCCTCTTCTACGATTGTGTCCTCTCTTCTCCCTCGAGCACATCCTCTTAAAAAGAGTTGAGTTTTGTTCTAGAGAAGAAGAATCAAATTGCTTAATGCGAAGTTCATGAGATTGGAGTGATCCTACTAAACTTTCTAAGGGCAATGAGGACAAAATTTTTTTATTCTTCAATTGCAGCCACAACATATTCAAACTTGCAGGTCATGCTTCGGAGGATTTTTTCTACAACCTGTTGATCTTCAAATTTTTTCCATTTACTCTTAGTTGATTAACAAGGGAGATAACTCGGTTGTAGAAAGTTTCAACTGCTTTAGATTCTTTCATCCGTAAAGAATCAAATTCACTTTTAAGAGTTTATAATCTTACCATCTTTACCTTGTCTTCTCCTTTGTATGATGTGTAGAGTGTGTTCTATGCTTGTTTTGCTGAATTTGCAAAAGAGATTCTTTCAAAGACAGCTTCATCCACTGCTTGAAAAATGAAGGACAATGTTTTCTTGTCTTTCTTACGGTTCTCCTTCAACTCATTGAGTTGTTATTGAGTGAGAGCACTTGAATCCATTAGTTCTACAAATCCGGTTTTAACAATATCCCATAAATCTTGAGATCCATACAACACCTTCATCTGGATACTCCATTGGCTGTAGTTCTTTTCACTGAATTAAGGAAGCTGTAGTTGTAGTATGTTGTTCGAGACCATAGAATCA
Organism: Sextonia rubra; assembly: GCA_037013555.1. Classification (NCBI taxonomy): domain Eukaryota; kingdom Viridiplantae; phylum Streptophyta; class Magnoliopsida; order Laurales; family Lauraceae; genus Sextonia; species Sextonia rubra. Next base: position 53,774,508 of record JASUAD010000013.1, on the reverse strand, counting down.
CTTTGAACAGAGCTCTAATACCACTTTAATGAATTGAAGTTTGTATTTAACGAATACTGAGGTTTGGAGCGGCAAATACTCAGGTTTCAGCTCTAGAAACTAAGGTTGACAGAACAAAAATATTGAGGTTACAGTGAAATAGGGATGTCTTCATTAAAACAAAAAAACGAAGATAAAGATTCAAGAGAAAAAACTCGTTCTCTTATCTTAAACAACAAAGAAAGAACAATTAATTGATAAACTAGATATGAGACCCCAAGTTTTCTTTTATTGAACCACTCATACAAAGAGATACAAGACTATATCTATATACTCAAATTCTAATCTAGGATTTCACTGCTCATAATCCCTTACACTTCTCGAGGCAATAATTATATTGATAAAGATGCATGAGAGATCTAAAAAGACACATAAAAACTGCAAAGAACTTATGAAAAGTCCAAAAGACACTATAAGTTACAATAGAGCAATAAATTATATTAAATATCGGCAGCCCAAAAGACCCATCGCGAAATTTGGCTTAATTCTAACAAGTCTTGGTGTTTTACCTCAAAAAATAAATATCTTGGTTATGTAAATGGAAACTCTATCGAAAGAATTCAAATCAAATACGAGACATAACAGCTTTTAGTATTTTTTTTACAGAGCAGGTGAAAATTGATTAGTTGGGTCAACTTGCACGAGTTGAGAGTTTTTTTTTCTTTTTTCAGAAAAGTAGTTGAAAGGGAATTACTTTCCCACCTAAAATTCCCATCATGATCATGTGATCTGACGACCTGATCTACGTCTGATGATTTTTAAATTCAAATTACAGAGAGTAAAAATCAATAGCTGACCCTCAAACACGGGAGGGAGGACAGAGAAGACTATGATTCTTCCTTTAATGAGGCTCTAAATTTGGAACCATGATTTTCAGAGCTATATTTAATATACAGAGACCCATCAAACGCAAAAGGAGACATGCAGGCGACAGTTCTGCAAAAATTTTACTTTCACAGCTACTTCTCAAGCAGCGTGTTGGGATGGTGGAAAAAGTGGAAAGTGAGATGAAGAAAATCCTTTATGACGGAGAAATCTCATTTTAAATTTTACTCATGTTCGGCTGCATTGGCACAAAAAATTTGAAACTGAAGAAATATTAGTCTAAGATGATCAGCAGAGGAAACTAAACCATCACAGGAATTTTTATTTCTACTGTCTTCAGTCAGTTCAACATGAAACTCCACCAAGTGGTCCTCACTTTTTCTGTTTGAAATGATTAACCCGATATCCCAACCCATTTACTAGGCACTGGAGTTCAGGCCCAAGTGCAATTTTTTTTTAAAATAGGTCCAATATTAGGCCCACGGAATATATCTCGCCTCCACTAACTTCATTTTAAGCACTGGAGCGGCCCATTTGTTTGACAAGCGGCATGGCCAGTTCATTCAAGGCCTTATCCAATTGCCCAGAAGGGCCAATCGCGTATGTAGTGAGCAGACTTCGAAATCCTAGCACAGCCCATTGGCAACCACTACAAACTATAAAGTAATATTCAAAACTGACAGGAGCAAATTAGTCGCCACTTTCCAATGGTAGTTCAAGTTCAGATTATCTTCTATCATTCGCTTTGGATTTGCACTATCCATCACTTCCTAAAACTTGTTTGTCTGGAGTTCCTAGTTAGGCTTGACATTACCATGTAAGTTGAGTTTTGATGATGAGCCTTGATTACACTAGGTATGCAAGTTCAAGTCATTCTCAGGTTGGGCATTTCCTTGCTGTAGTCTAAAAATCAAGCTGACCTCTTCACCAGATGGACCACAAACTTCAAAACAAATTGACAGTTGAAAGAGACCTGATCAATAATTCAAATTCAAAGCACAAGAGGAAGCTCTTTATTTTTTGGTCAAATGATCTACTTTGTTTGCCTCCCACCTGATCATTTTGAAAATGTGGGCTAGATACCCCTTCAAATGCTTGATGACAGGACACCGGGACACCAAACCCACGCCCCCTAAATCCAAACTGTCAAGTGGGAGTCACCGTTGGGTCGGTCACATGTAAAACACGTGATAAACTCTCAATTTAGTTCTGAGATTTAGTAAATTTTTGTAACTTGTTGCCAAACCAGTCATTACTAATCCTCCAATAATAGTGAAATTAGGGAGGCTATCATTCAATGTTGGTTGGGTTTTGATTCGATGATTTGAACCTAGAAGCTTTAAATCCATGTTAGAGCCCATTGAAGTATTAAAAAAGGGACCTAATCATTGTCATGAACATGGAAATCTTGGAGATTAAACAAACTACACTCCCCCACATATAGACACAGATGAAAAGACCACCCCAATTAAGAGTTGATGAATTTATAATTATTGTGGAGTAAAAGCCTAGATTACTTAATAATATGTCATATTACAGTACTAATTACTGTTTACTGACAGAGAAGTGTCATTTGGGTGCATGTGCATGCTCTATTACAAAGATTAAGACTCATATCATAGGTAGAGATATAGGCGTTAGGCACTAATTGATGCTTCCATATAAATGATACCCTAATGTCCTAGGAGGGCGGCTGGTGGAGCAAACAGTCCCAACCTTTACCTTATTTTATCTCAAATCACATGGATCTTACTAACCATCTCCCTGTTCCATGCAGCCTGCAATCTCAAATTACATGATTATGCTGAGCTCAAACCGAGCCCAGTCGAGCCTCCTAACATGCCGAGGTTAAGCTGATTTGACCTGAACGACTAGCATGAGCTTGGCTTATGAGATAACGGGGCCGAGCTCTCAGCTCAAGCCTAATTGAGCCAAGCCAAGCTGGGTTGTCGATATCCTTGCACGTGATGAAAAATATCACTATATAGATTTTATTCACCTTGTGATTTCTTATTTTCACATATCCCTGAGAGACTAGAAAATTTCTCAATGCTAATTGGGTAATGTACACATGGTTTTAGTATAGGTGAAAAGATTGAGCACCAGTTGATCCATATTTTAAAAAAAAAAATGAATTGGAGTCAATGATACACAATTGGCAAAGAGACAATTTGGGCCAAGATAGACTGTTTTCATTTTCAGTAAAAAGAAAATCAAACCATACAGATGAAACTGACCTAACTAAAAAACAGACTCTTTTTCTTTTCTTTTTTCTTTTTTGCAAAAATATATAAAGAAACCTATTTGAATCATTGCTCATGCATTTATTATTTGGGGCAACCATTTGGTTTGCTTATCGAGTCATTGAGGAAGAAGAAAAGTATTTAGGGGCTAGCGCCGATTGGTTTGCATGAAACTATTAAAAGGTTGATGGGTTCGAATTCAAGACAACATGGGTTCAACAATGAATTATTAAAAGGCTGATGACAGAAAAATATGACATGGAGATGTAGAAGGGTTTTGACTTTATTAGGATTAGATTTTTTAGGGTGATGGTTGAGAATTTATTTTTCATTAATGAGAAGATTATTGGATGGCCATGTGGAGATGTAGAAGGGTTTTGACTTTATTAGGATTAGATTTTTTAGGGTGATGGTTGAGAATTTATTTTTCATTAATGAGAAGATTATTGGATGGCCATTTACGAATCTTGACCTTTGCTTCTTCAATTTTTTATTAAATAATTTTATCGAGATCAAATGCCCTTATTTATGTAATTGAATTCCTAAGAACTCTACGATTTTGTATATATTTAGAAGTTGAATATAAAAAAAACCATAAAATAACCTTTCCCTTAATGGAAGTTTATTCAAGGGAAGATGAAAAATGAACATCCAACCATTGACTTAGTCATTCAAATCCTAGAAATGTAAAGCTCCAACTTATAGCACTACCTTATATCCTTCACCCCTCATTTCTTCAATAACCCTTCCATGTAGCTCATTTGACCATGAATTATGTACTCAATTTCTGTGCATTTTAGAGAAACAAGCAAGCCCATAGCATAATTGGAATTGAAAGAGAGACAAAAGAGCGTCACTTTCACGTAGGACAAGTTGCAGCTGATTATGTAGAACATCAATCTTGATCATTCCGATAAACTCTGACAGGAACCCTAACTCCCAATGGCCATAATATTTGATTCCCATCATCAAATTCTCAGTCATTACATGCCTGCTAGAAAGCTCTCCGCAGAGATCTACGAAGAAAACTGCCAAAACACGTTCATAGCAATCATCGAGACGATCCAATTTCAAACTAAGTTCAGGATTTTCTTGGATTTTGAATCCACTTACAGTTAATAACTTATTTGGGTAATTTTAGAATTTTATTTGTGGGTTTAATTGAAGTTCGGAGTAAAGTATACTATTTTATTAAATATACCATTTTTGGTAAGTGCTAGCTACGTCCAATTAAGCTAGAAGTCTTTATTTTTTTCTACATAAAACATTCTACACAATAGTTTGGTATAATTCATCTGTTCTTCTTTGCCAGTTCATGAGACGTTTTTTTTTTTTTTCAAACAGGAGTAGGTTCAGCCAGATAGTTTACCTTCGGATGTGTGTACTCACTGTGGGCCCCACCTAATGAGATCCGAACCATTAATAGCATATCCGCATTGTAAGATTGAATGCGATTGATAACTTAATTAAGACTCTGCTAATCACATTTAAAAGCCTCAAATGGACTTGGGTTTTCATGGATTAAAGGCACACAACCATAAACATATGATACCTTGAGACTATAACCCAAAATTTCTTGAACCACAAGGAACATGGCTACAAGCAACATCTCAATGTTCATATACAAGATGATGGAACTATGTAAAACCCAATTTGAACTTCAGATACCGAAACAGAGATGAATTAGTGACTGAATTTACAGCTGATGGAAACTGTTGGCTTCCAAATAAATGGAGTTAGATAACTTATTTCTTTTTATCCTTTTTTTTTCTCTTAAAGATGAATGAGATAACTAATTTCCTTTTATCCTTTTTTTTTCTCTTAAAGATGAATGTGGATAACCTCATTATGGAGATAAGTGTAGGCAAGATCAGCAAACAAACCCAGACCATCATCATATTTAAGCAGCCTCAGAATTGTAGTAGAGCTTGTTTTCTGTGCATGACAACCCATTTTGACAGTACCCTTCTAATCTCAGCTCGTTCTAATGCCAGCGCAAATCAGATGAATGATCCAACTTCAGGCTTTTCTGCCCTGGTCTGCGTCTAACATAGCCGAGCTCGCCCTGGATTGAGAAGAGATTCTGACATCACCCATCCCTGCAACAGAAGTAGATCGTTTGAGTTTTGAAAGGTGTAAAATGCTGCTGTTTGAGATATACAGATCTCTACTGGCCTATAAGATAACTTATGAAAAGAAAATGTTAAATGCGGTTTAGCTGGATCTATCATTTTTTATTAGTAATGAAATATACATGAAAGAAAAGGCACGTGCAACCATACAGAGACTGTAAGGAGCTAGTCTCCAGGCTCCCTGCCAATAATATTTATCATACAATTGTATAATCTTAGGATTTGGGCTAGGATAGAGTGGAATGGCAAAGCAGAATTCATACGGTTTACCTGCACTCATATGGCTTACCCGCATTGATAATGAAGATGAATTGTATCATCTGTTTATGTGAAATTGTCATTGTCAAATTTTTATAGAAAAATGAACACTGCATCTTACTCACCTCTTCAGCAGCTTTCCTTTTAAAAAGCTCATATGAGGATGAAACGATGTCACAGGACCTAGCAATCTGAGCCTCAAAATCAATACCAGCAGGCATGAGATGGGTTGATAAAGATCTATCTACAACAGAATGATCAGAGACGGCATTTTTCCTAGAAGACCGCTTCTCATTTGATGATTGAATAAAATGCAAAAGTACATGCGCCTGCAATACCAGACAATTTCAGCCCACACATAACAACAGGTGCTTCTACCACATCCAGATAATATGACAGACAGTGCAACTCACATGGAAAGCTGCTTTTAGAATATCATCAGAGTTTGCTTGATCCTTGAGCAATGCATAAACATTACCTTTCAAAGGGTTATAGGTAATTATGTATCTTTCTTTCTGCAATATAAGAAATGCCAATGCATATCAATTAAAAAACTGTATTTGAACTATCATTCCATTCTAAAGATTACAAATTTAAACCTCAAATAAGGGTTTTATGGCAAGGAAGGAAGCTGGCTCTTGAAAAGCATCCTTGAATCTTGGCCCTGCAGAACAGTGAAAGCTTACTCATCGTTGGAAATCCATAGGAAAGATTACAAACAAGAAACAGTACAGATTTGCAAACCTAAAACAATAGGTCTATCTTTAGACCACGGGAAACTGAAGATATTTTCCCCTGAATTTCCTTCCTTCAATGAAGGAACATGTCCTGAAAATCATACATGCACCAATCAGAGACATTGAAGTTAAGAAGAACCCTGAAGTTAATTCTCAAGGAATCAAAGCTACTACAAAATCAGTCATTATGAACTGGGACAGCCAGTAAAAAGAACAGGCAACTCCAATCACATAAGATGCTTAAAAAGGAAAGACCAAATACGAAGGTGTTAAAAAGGTAGGGGAAAAACATGCGAGGAGAGGGAGGAGAGAGAAGAAGGGAGGAGGGGGGTTGAAGAAAAGGAAAAGAGGGAGCTACAGGTGTAAGTTCAAATTAAAAGGGAAGGTATTTGCAAATGAACCAAGGATGTCAGGGCTTTTTTTTCCTTTTTTGAATGGCATTATGCGTCATTTTCAAGTAAAAAGGGAATGACTTTCAGACAATATTTCTCATTTTAGTGATGATTTTATTTCATAAAAGAATGTTATGCTACAACATTACATGTCGGGCCTGAAAAAGATCAGCACCTGGATTTAACAACTAAATGCACTCACAAAAAAGGATAAGAGTTACTGAAGATCAGAGTCTGCTAAAAAATCTCTTCCTTGACGAGCGTATCAGCCACCTCATTTCTCTCTTGTAAAATATGTAAAAAAACAATGCAACCTATGGGCAATATTTCAGCAAGCTCACGTGGAGCTCAACTCAGCTCACATCCTCCAAGCTAATTAACAGAAATGGGCAATTCAAACCCAGATAAAATACAGGCAGAAAATCTCATAAAACAGATCTGATCACGAAATGATAATGTGTTCATCTGATATAACAAAAAAACAGGAAATCTGATAGGGCCTCCTCCACAAGTGTCAATGTGTCATGCTCCCAACTAATAAAAGGCAAAAAATCCAATAAATAAATAACTAAATAAATAAATAAAATAAAATAATAAAAAATAAAAAAGAGGAGACTGATAGACTGAGATCTTCACAGAGTAACCAATCTGATGCATGCCATAAATGAATCTAAGATGGCTTGTTAACTGAACAACATGTGAACGACTTTAAAAAGTTCACATACCTGTCTTTAGGAAGGATTCCACTGCCACAGTGAATCTTGCTCGGTTCAAAGTATGCAACACAAGAGACTTCACCTGGGGAGAAACATTGACTCAAAAGTGAGCACATTTTAACTTGTTTTCACAAAAGAAGTGAATTTCTAAGTGATTATACAAACCAACCTCTTGAAATGAGCTGAGAAGATATCCACATGACAGGAGTGAAAAAGTTGTCACTAAGGAAGGGTTTCTTTTAGAAATCAAGATGCTCAGTCCAGTCCCCAACTATGAATGACAGAAAGTTTAATAAGAAATCACTACAAAAGCAACAACTGAGTAATATTTATTATTCATCAATAAATGTAACTAATATGAGTGTTGTCTGAAGTCATGAAAATAATTGCCTGGAGAGTCAAAGGTCAAACCATTAGCTAACATATAAGCATTAACTGACGAAGGATTCGCCCTCTGAGTCACATTACAACTCTTTATTTTTGCATGTCCAAGCTATCACTGCCAAACGCCACCTTAAACAGTTTTCTCCATAACAGTGATTTTTTGGGAAAAAAAGTTATAATATAGCCAAACAGGATATAGAATGTGGCCAATTATTAGAACAGAGGAAAAACCCTTCACACTAGAGCATTGAAATCCAGAGGGAAGAGGATATATATGAGACTTGTAACATTTTCACACCTCCTCAACAAAAACTTGGTGAATTGATTTCAGAAGGTAACCAAAAATGCTGTAGGAACACATAATGGTATTATTGACATACGTAAAGTTCTAGAACTCACAACTTTCCCATTTAATATTCACATTGGAGTGAGATGAAATTGACATACTTATAATGGGGTTTTGAGGATAAAAAAAAATCAGGGTTTTTAGGAGCCAAATGGGGGAAAAAATGAGAACTTGAACCATGCAAGCGATAGGCTTAGCACTACAGCAAGCAGTGGTTTTAAACTAGGCCTGGGAATTTGTTGGTTTCATAGATTTATGCCATGCTTTACAGTTCGCAGTCTGTGAATAACATACCAGATCTGCAATGTTTGCAACACATTCTCCTTTAGCAGTGACATCCCCGATATTTTCACCCTTAGCAAATGCCTTATATATTGGAGTACGTGTTGAAGTTGATGTAACTGTAGCAACATTCTGCAAGGATGGGAACAAGATTATAGTTAGATTTTCTAAAACCAAACATGTATAATATGATAGTGGCTCTCACCTTTGCCACATTTGCCACGCACGCTAATGGCAAGAAAAGATGTGGAACAGCAGCTGTTGCCAACTCCAACCCAGCACCCAACTCCATTAAAAGATCACCCCTAAACCGAAGCTGAGAAAATCCAATTTTAAGCTCATAAATTCTGTAGCTATTCAGGATTATCATACAAGCGACAAATTTTTGAAAATGATACCTGGACAGGAATGTACATCATTTTACCTGTTTCAGGTCATAGTCAAATTTTTTTCCTTGCCTTGCAAAAAGCATTTTTCCAAAACGTCCTGCTCCATCCTATAAAAATAAATTAATTTGACAGTATTTATACTCAAAACAGAAATTGTGCACAAAAAAAGTGTGCATAGGATAACTTACACACACATAGTACACAGTACACACACACACACAATATAATATACAGAGGAATTCTACAAAATGCCCCATTCAACAGGGGGCATTTTTGCCCCTCTGCAAACATTCAATAAAAAACAGCAGTATTTATTGCTATTTTAATACATTAAACCCAGACACAATTACAACTTAAAAGTTGAGGGACATGTAATAGGGATAATTAAAGCTTAAAGGAACCCATTTCTTCAGGGATAACTACAAACTTAAAAAAAAAACCCAAGTGCATAGATGAGAATTTTTGAAGGTTGGGCCCACTTATGAGAAATGCAATAAGGATACAGAAAATCCATTAGTGGGGCCTACATGAATTGTCATGAAAAAATCACAACCTATCAACTTTAATGAATATGTATTTTATGGTTTTGGTCCTTACCAACTTTAAATCCAATAGGAGGTGGGCCCATTAATGGATCATGAAATGTTCAAAATTTTCTTATAGTGACCAATCTAATTTGGGCCCAATTATGCTGGGATCAGCTACATGAATTCTTTTTTTTCCATTATTTTCCCAAAATTCATGTTGGTTTTGTGAAAAAAGTTCTACACCAGCTGTCAACCTATCAGATGCAACCCCCCCACACCCCCCCCCCCCCCCCCCCCTCCCCTTTTCCAGGCTTGGGACCGTCTGTTACAGCAACTAGCTGAGTTCAATGATACATCTAATCATATCATAGGATATGACTAATCCATAGAGTAGAGGGATTGTTTTAAGCTCAGCTCAATCTGATTAAGCGAAGATACATTGCTCTTCATTAAGAATAAATAACCATAGAAATTACAGTGGTTTCTCCATATACAAATTGCAGTCCTCTGCTTGGGGGGTAAATAAAAAGGGCGGCTCAGTGCACGAGGCTCTCGCATAGTAAGGTCTGGGGAGGGCAAGCTGTACGTAGCCTTACATTTATTTTGAACAGGCTGTTTCTGTGATTTGAACTCGTGTCCTTCAGAACTCCACCGGGAAGCCTTTACCGTTGGGCCAAGCCGCCCTTTGGAGTAAATGCTAATATATAATCTTCATATATAAGAAATTCTATAAACTGTCCCTTTCAAAAAGGGGCATTTCCATCCCTATCTAATATCCAATGAAACACAAGCATCCACATTTGAACCATTCCATTCTGCTTACTTTTATTTCCTCAACTTATGGAGCCCAGTGTGTGGGAGAGAAAATAGGAGAGTTGAATTTTTCAGAGAGAGAGAGAGAGAGAGAGAGAGACTTTGGATGTGTACAATACATATGTTATTTCACTTGCCCTTTTTTATCTTGTATAGTGGGGCACACCTTTGGATTAAGCCAATCCCTTCGCATTATCTACCCTCATGTATTAGCATTATTTCCAGTTAGACCAATACCTTTAGATAAATCTGAGCGTTTCACATTCCATCCCTATGCAATGGCATTATTTCTATTTTACACCAATCTAACCATTAACTATGATTGAATTCAACCACAACAAAAGAGGGCCCTGCTGATGGATTTCTAACCACATTATGATGGAAGCAATTATTAACTCCATGAATTGGCATTAATTTGAATGCAATCAAACATTAACTATCATTGGTTCAATCACAAAAATAATAAGGCCCACTAAGAAGGAGAAAATTTTGAGAAGTACGCATGTCATTGGAGTCTCAGTGTTGAAGTAATTGGTTTCAAAGAATGAGAAAAAATAGGAAAAAATGTGATTGATTGCTTTTTTTAGAGAGAGAAAGTAGGGATTTAGATGCTTTAAATGTTTTTACTTTTCTTCCTAAAAAGTAGCATAGAAGAAGAATCTCTTAGCCATCTCATTCGTCTAACACAAAGGGGCCTTTTTTTCTACAAAATGACCAGGCATGTTGTAACGTGCCTCATTATATTTTCCACCTGATCATGAAAAGAGTGCCAATTAATTGATGCCTCAGTTATAATGCGCATGTGGGTACTTCTATTTTATATTCATTTGAGCATATGTAGGCACTGAGATTACCTTTAGAATCCAGTTGATAGCAACAGCACCTGAAGTAGCTCTATTTCTAGATACCCCAACTGAATTTAACAAAGTCTGTGTCGTAAAGACACCCATAGCCCCACCAAAAAAGTACTACAAGAACCAAAATAATGTTACAATGGCATTTTGAAGAACATCATAGGAATGAATTGCTACGCTTTACAAATAGAAACATAATGCCTAACAAGAAGTGCGGCACAGGAGTACTTTCTTTCAGATTATTAAGGTATAATCCATTTGTTTCTTCTAAATCATGAAATTTGATTGACAGCTCACTTAATGAGTGATGATTACCTTCAAAGCTCTCCATGACATATACGGCACATATGAAGGGGTTACACTGTCTGGGAAGCCTTCAGGTACCACATAAGATCTCACAAACGACACCAAATCCTGCAAGAGTTTTCAACACTGATCTACAATTACATCTTTCCACGACAATACTGAAAATGTGGTTTCTATTTATTTTGTTTCTCAAGGCATTTTTTTTTCTTTTGGAATGGTAGCAATACTATATTTCACCAAACCAGAGAAATGCAGTGGCCAATCAAAATTTAAAGAAAAAGAGAATACAACGCCCCTATCCCCAGCATTGTGACTGACAGACTTAAAAAGATTAAATGAAACAACTATAAAAGAAAATTTTAAAGATAAAGAGAATACAATACCCCCATTCCCAGCATTGTGACGGACTAAAAAAGATAAAATGAAACAACTATAAAGGACCTCTTTCTGCGACTCTCAATAGGGTGATTGTAGTTAATCGATCTACAAAAAATCTGAAATTCATGTTTCCCTTTTATATTGGCAATAAATTTTGAGCACATTTGTGTACATGCCGCAGAAACTGGTTCTGCAGAAAAGTTTTTGCATTCTACAGAAATCAAGTTCCGACCTCCCCCCAAAGGAATTTGTTTTCTGGTGAATCATGGAAAACTCAGTTCATTTTTCTGTTTTTACTCATAGAAAAGTGGCTGCAGCAAACATAAAGGTTACTATAGCAGGGAATTTAATTTCCTCAATTCTCAGTTTTTCCATCTAGCTACACAAATGTGCTTAGAATCCAGAAGGTTCTGATAAACGGCTGAGTTCGAGTAAACTCAGAATCAGCACCGACTGAATCAAGTCACCTCTCCGGTCAAGTTTGGTACAGTCCTACAAGGAGAAGACTAAAATTAGTGTTTTTCCTCTATGTTCTTTTTGTGAGATGATGTTGGAGGCTTTTGGAGTACCCATGCAGACATGCACTAATCTTGAAAGATCAAAACCGTGTTTTCTAAAAGGTTTAAACATTCAAAGATCAAGATTATGTTCCTCGGACTAAATGAATACCAAATACAACCATCTATTAATACTTAAATTCATTGTAAATAATTAAAACACGTGTGGCTTAAATTTAAAGGATATCATTTTTCTATTTTTAGATCTCTTTAATCTTTTTTTCAATATTTTTCTACTTTTAGACCTGTTTAATCACTTCTTCGCTATTCTTTAGGTTGGAGGCTCTAGGGTACGCCTCATCAACTCAACTCTAGGAGACTCTTAGAATGTTATTAGGCGGGTTAATACTTAATTCTCAGTTACACGAATTCTGTTTTGTCTCAATATTCATGTTGTAGTTGTGAGAAAAGTTTCACAGTCGATCAACTACCTGACACAACCCTCCTCCTCCATTCAAGCTCTGGCTTGGGATTAGCAATTATGACAAATTTGTCGAAGTTCCCATCATCATTTTCATAATTATCATTAATATTTATATCATCATCATCAAAGTCTTGCACTAACTATTTTGTGGTCAGCTATATGAATTTTGTGTCTCCATTCCGATTCATCCGGAGCCAAGTCCTAGGATACAAGTATCGTAACTACTTCCATCATATCCTATCCCACTTACCCCTTTTCCTTGGTGGGCCATCAAGTTGCATTAAAAAAAAAACCCCTTTTTCTTCACTGCACTGAACATGTCTAAACCAATTTCAGACAAGTCTCTCTTGATTTTTATCATTTATGTTCATATGAGCAGATAAATTCACTTTTTTCAAAAGGAAACTACCATTTTCCTGAGTAAAAGGCTCCAACCAAGCTAAGTTCACAATACCCATCTAAACACTAAGAACAAAAAGGTAAAGTCTCTCCCTCCCCCGTCACGCAACCTTAAGAAGAGAACTAAAAGCAGTCACCAGACTCGCGGTCTCTCTCTCAAGTATTTTCCATCCGATTCACGAATAGAAAAGAAAAAAAAACATGTTGCTGGGTGTTTATCTTTCAATTATCCAGAGAATTGAAAAAATGAGCCCCACTGAGGACGTTTGATGCTCCAAACTTGCACAGATTCGAAGGTCATGGTCATCTGATACCAATATCCAATGGTTTGAGTCGCAGAACCCAATACATAACCATCGCTCCAACCCTCTACCCTTCTCAGATCTCCCAAATGATAAAGCTCCAAAACTAGACAATAAAATACAGCATCTTCAACTCTCCATGTACTGCATTCCCATTCTTGATTTGAAAGAAACGAAGATCAGATTTTTGTTTCACGTATCCTTCACTAAATCTTATGCACATAACTAGAAATGCAAAGACATGATAAGTAAAATCCCAACTAGCAATCAAACAAAAGAACAACCAAAATTTAATTACAACAACACAATCCACTGAGCTCAAACCCACAATTCCAAAAGCCGAAACAAGAAATCAAACGAAACCCAAGTAGAACCTAGCCTGCAAAATCATAAGCAAAACCGAGATTCAACTCACTTGCACGGGAGTTTCCGGCGCCTGCAATCCAATCGCGCGGATCGAGCTCTTCCGCGACCGACCGGATCCCTCTTTCTCCACCACATACTTCCACCTCCTCCCATCAATCTCCTCACAGCACAAAACCCTAAGGCTCGAATCGAGAAAGCCCTCATCCACGAGCCCGAGATGCAGGTCCGACCGCGCGCCGCCGAGCCTCTCGGCCTCGATGGACGACGGAGGAGCTGCGGATGCGAGATCCGCGCTTATCCGGATCGTCTCTCGGACGAGGATCCGGGCATCTTGGGAGGCGGCTAGGGTTTTGGAGGGTGGAGATTGCTTGATTCGGATCGGAGCCATGAGAATGAGAGAGGAAGAAGAAGAAGAAGAAGAGGATTAGGGTTTGGAAATGGTGGAGTAGATATTTATAGAGGGAGAGGAGGAGAGAAGATGGTAAGAGCTGGCGCTAGAGCTTCGGTATCGTCGAATGAAACGCGGCATTGGAGAGATTTGTAGGTGGGCGCAGGTGGACACGAGAGAAACAGCGGAGGTAAAGAGGGAGGAAAGAGAGCGATTGAAAGCAATTTACAATTTTATACATTAACAAAGAAATGAGTGTTGTGAGACAAGTCTACACTGCCATATGTATTTTTGGTTACTGAAATTCCAAGCCACTATTTTTTTCTTTTTTTTTTTTTTGTCTAAACCAGCTAAGTGGGGTGGGCAATGAAGGACACCCCCCCCCCCCATAAAAGGAAAGATAAGCCACACATGCAGTGGTGGACCCACAAAAATTTTTATTGGAGGGATGCGAGGGTAAATTGAGGATTTTTATTTAAATTTTGAAGGTAGGCTTATGATTCTGATTAAAAATTTTCAAGCACATCTAAAATTTTTATATAATATTTAAAAATACCCATGGGTTGATGGGTCAGGCGCACCCACATGATACTGCTTAGATATGCTCGAGAAGGAAGCATGCACATATAAAAAGAGCGCATCGGATTTTGACTTTGGGTGAAAAAACAAATTGTGATCCAACTCGGCAATCTCTAATTATCACCTATAAGAAATTTGGTTGCAAGGCCACTAAGTTAAAGGCTTATTTGTGCCATTTATTTTTATTTTAATTTTTAATTTTTTATCTTTTGTACATTGCTCACATGCTCATCCAAGTCCCTAATTGTTAATGCTACCCGTGCTACTAGTAACTTATGCCATTTATTGTCAAATAATGTGTTTATCGATGTATGTAAAGTTATTCTTGGTTGGTCAATAAATGTATGAGAAATTTGTTTTGAGCAATAATTTGAATTAGTGAGTGATACGGAAAGATATTATAGATGATACTATAAATCTATGAGTCACTTGAACCATATTACTCCCACCCTACGGGTCAACCTTGACATTGACAAAGCACAACCACAACATGTTAAGGTGGAACATAAAAGCACGACTCATCGAAGCACAGGACAATCCTATGGTGGAGTAGAAAAGAAGGAGCACCGTTGGGATGATCCCTGGACTAATAGATTAGTTAGTTTAAGATTAGATAATTTACCATTCCTCTCATGCAATAATTGCAATGATAAAAAAAATATACCAGCTATATCCAAAGTCCAAACAGCTAAAACTAACACTTGCGTATCTGTGCGCGGCTGGGAGGAACTTCAATGGAAATCAGCCTCAACTTCTAATTGGTGATTTGTTCACGTCACTTAAAAGTTAAAACTACTAAAGAAAGATGGAGTGGAATCACTTGCAACACAAATTGGTTCAACTCTAATTAGACTATTCTACCTAAACAAGAAACTTTAATTAGACCAAAGTTTGGCCATGCACAGATACATTGAGAATTTGAGGGTTTATAAGGCTGGGCTCACATTATTTGACCTTGCCAATCCATAAAGCCTTTTTTCCTACCGTGAGTCTCTCAGCTACTCCAATGAGGGTACTGCCACATCAATAATTCGAACATGTTAAATGCTTAAATATAAATCTAGTGATAATGAAAGGCTTTATAAAATGAATCTAGGCTAGTATTTGGGGTCAGCATATAAAAGAAAGTTTGACAATTGATTAAATAAAAGGCTAACCTCTAACACTATGGCCACAAGGGATTTAACTGATTCCGCTTGGGCACGAATGGATTAATCTGGCCCAGAGGCCCAGGAAACTCTCTATCAGCACGAAAAAAAAGGGATGTTATTTGTAGGTCTAAAGTGAAAGTTTACAATTATCAACTTTAATTGAAATGGTTAACAGTTCCCCATATGGCCAACTGTTATATTTACGGCCTCATTTATGTGACAGAGTCAATTACATGACTAATTAGATGAAACATTCATGTATAACTCTTATCATTAAAGTCATTGCAAATGTCATCTTAGTTGGCGTTTTCACCAAATGAAAACCATCAAATGTCTTTTTATCTATCCGTCTCAATCCTCCCTTCACCATCAATTTGGCGGACCAAATTCTCCATATGCCCTTTGTCCACTGATTTCACAATGCTACTGCATATTGAAATTTTCAGTAAAATAAATTGAAAAAATTCTACTTGTAATCTCTAATGAGAACTCAAAATATCTGACAAGTCCACTTAATAGTCTTAAAATTTTTGCCAATCGAGTACACTTTCTATGTGAATAATATGATTGTTACTCTATGCCAATCTAGTCAATGAGCAGGACTCAACCTTCATCAAACTCAATGCTAACTCATGCTAAGAATGACTCTTTACCCAAGTGGTAAAAAGCAGTAGTTTTTATCAAGGTTTGAACCTTGAATATGCCATCTTTTTTTCTCGCTTTCTACATGTGTGTAGACTTTTTTTCCACTTGTATAGGTTGCCTTCCAGCTTGTGTGGACTCTCTCTTGAATCCCAACTCCCTTGGCTTGGATAACTAAAAAAAAATACACTAACTCATGGTATTTCATTTTACTAAATTTTACTTTAGTATGACTTAAGCCTGCCATCAAAATAATCACTCATTTTATACAGGAATTAAGTAAAACCACTAATAAAAAAATTTTGAATAGATGGTTAGTTTAATATAAGAATAGATCAAATTTTTTTTATTAGTGGTTTTACTTATATCAAAGAGGATCAAGCTGACCACCTATGTATAGAACTGGTTATTTTAAAGTCCATCAAGTAGATGAACAATAAATTCAGTCATGCATCACAACTAAAGATCTTTTATATATTAAAATTGTTTTGCTGGTAAGATGCACATGTTACAAATGTATGGTCCAACGTGATTCTTTTTTTAAATGCTGCCGCACTAACTACCAAGGAAGCATTGCTCAAACCCTACATACATGGTATGGCAGGAGGTGCAGCAAGGAGCTTATATTATAATTATACAAACCAATCGAACTGTACTGAGAATGTGAGGCAAGGAAAGAAGCATGAACCCGCTGTATCTGGGTCCCAAAGTGCTCCAACAAGATAAAAGCTTATCATCCAACCGTCACCCAAGGAACTTGCACTCGAAGCCAGGTGTCCCGACTTGTAATGGTCGCTTTGGATTTGCATCCTTACCCATAAAATAAAAGGCTAACAATCAAATTCTTAACACTTTTTTTATCCATCAAAACCAATGGATCATACTGGACCATGAGTGGATCATGGACCAACTACCAATCAACTATCAATCACTGTGTGTGGACTCATGCAATCAAAGATCTGACCCCATATTTTCTCCCCCAATATTTTAGGGATCAATCCTATGAGAGCAAGCTTCACTCCCATAATTGGGGGTCTCTCACGGTTGCAACTTGGCTCTAGGTTAAGAAAAGAGGAAAAAAAAGAGTGCAGCTGCAATTTTGCAACGGAAAGCTCTCTATTTCTTGTGAAACAATTCCAAAGAAAGAGTTTGTCAGACTTGTGACTTAATAGTGTTGAAAGTACTAACACTTTGAGGTTTCGTAGGATAGGTTAGCAAACAAAGTCTAATATGTTATTACAGTCAATCAGTCACAATTCTAGAAAAAATTGTGTTCCACCAAAAGGGAGGAGAGTGTTGAAAAACATTTCCACGGCTTCTACTTATGCTTCAATGTTTTGGTAGAATTGTTTGTGGTATAGTCACCTAAAAGTATAAACCTATCCAATGTTGCCACCTTCTGTTCTAAGCATAATGAATGTTCATTTCCATCTAATGAGGATCACTTATCTTACATTTAGATGGTTAAATCCTTATGCCCTCTCATGTTGGTAGAGCCCATGAGCCCTCCAAATTTGGGATGGCAAAAAGTTTTTGGCAAAAATATCATCGTGATATAGGGGATTTGGATTCTAAGATTAAAACATAAAGATATAATTTTATTTAGTGTAATCCATCCAAAAGCCAATAAAGTGAATAGACTTCAATTGGCACTTTCAACCAATTTTAAATTTAATTTTGACCTTTTTACAATTTTGACTTGCTCATATGGATGGCAATGGGGTAAGTTGGGTTGGGGTTTAGGTCCATGGCAACAACAGATCGGGTTTGGTTTATAAGTGGTTTGGTTTATAAGTGGTTTACTTAATATTTTTAAAAATATCAATAAAAAATACATATGGTAAGGGAATTTGAGGCCATGACCTTTTACACAAAGCCCATTATCATTGCCACTTGCATTGCTAAGCTTTCTTCTGCAAAAAAAAAAAAAAAAAAATGCAATTAGTAATATATGAAATAAAGCTTGATACTTACCAATCATTTTATTTTCTCTCGAATACTTAAGACCATTTTATCTTCTATCATTTTCTTTGATTATATTATACTCGAGAAGTAATGAGAAAGAATAAATGCATTTGGATATTTAAAAGAAATGTATAAAAAGAGAATGAGGTAAATTCCTGAAAAAGGTTGATTTAAATTTGAAGGTATGAACAGTTATGCTACTCTCTCTCTCTCTCTCTCTCTCTCTCTCTCTCCCTCCTGTGCTATTTGATATCATTTGATTGCATTTACAATTTATTCTAGATTTAGTTATTAATTCTACTTCTTGTAAGTGTTTCCACTTTATTAGATCTTGATACGATTTATCAGTATTATTTGATTTAGCTCAGTTTATTGCTCATACAAAAGTGAATAGATTTACTTAGTGTGTGTTTGTAAAAGTTTAGCAGGTGTCATATTAGGGACTAGTTTTGTCAGGTCGAAGACTTCGGAGATACTCATGTTATAAAAAAATAATAAAATAAAAATAGTACCATGTTTTATGCAAACATTTTTAGTTTTCTTTCTATCAATGAGTTATGAAATAAGGTGTACGTCAATTTCTCCATTAAAAATCTATAAAAGCATGTATAAACTACGACACTAAATTGAGGACACTTCTTCTTATTCCTTTTTATTTTTCCAACACATGGCTCCTCTTATTTTAAAGTAGAGAATATCATCTTTAGTTTTTTTTTTCAGCCATAGATACAAATGTTACAAACATATAAAATCAAATTATTATTGTTTATTTATTTTATAAAATTAACTAATATTTATTTGTAGGACATCTACGGGACATTTTGCTAGCTTTTATTAGAGATCCATCAAAGTGGACGACGACAGTCCCCCAACAGCTTCGATAAATGGTTAAATCACCGCACTAATTATGCAGTTTGAGAAGACCATAATGTGAAGGCTGCTTTTGAGGCGCCGACAGTCTTTTTCTATATGGTGAGCCTCACTTGCTAAAGTTGAAAGGCTCATCTTACCTTAGAGAACTTGGCTCTTGTGAAGCTTGTCATTAATATCGACCAGAATTAGGAGGCTTTTGTTGAAGACCACAGAATCTATAGAACATGAAATTAGTAACCTATTGTTTATTGGATGAGAGCTTAAACTAAAATATAGGAAGGTTAATTTCATCTCTACAATAAAATGCATCGGATTTCACTAAACGGTTAAAATTTGAATTTTGATTGTGGGTTAAGGTGGTTGATTGAGAGGAAGAATAAGAATAGTAGCTTGAAAAATAGAGAGAGAGAGAGAGAGAGAGAGAGAGAGAGAGAGTACTTAGTATACTTTGTTAAAATATGAGATTTTTAAGTATCAAGTTTCTAATCTAACATTTGCTTGTGGACTGATGTATTTTAATAAACTTTCCCATCTCCATGTCTCTATAAAAGATGCGCATAAAAAATTGATGATCAATTACTTCAGTTCTTTCAAAAAAATAATTAAAAAAATAACCATAGAAGTTACCTAAGGCTAAAGGCGATGATATTGGAGGATCCAATAAAATAAAAATAGAAGAAAAACGAGGAAAGGGATGTGTTTTAATCATGGCACGTTGCATTTGGCATGATGCATGCAAATTAGATCAGTCCGCATAAGCCGATCAAGCTGTGGATTCACACGTGAGGTGAAGAGAGGGCTCGAGATGCTCTCGTTCGTCTACTACTTACTTGCATTTGCACATTTGTGTAAGTCAACCGAAAATCACATCTGTTGATATTTTTTTTTATTTTGCGGAGAGAAGTCGAGAGCGCCAACAAGATAAGCTCTTCCGTAAAATCAAGAGAAAAATCTAGCTCATTTTGCACTTCCTGTCAGAAACACGGCTACACCAAATATAGACTTTACTATAATGCAAAAAGGCATTTCCATGATTACTACTTTTTTCCATGAAAAATGAGATGCACAAATGTGCCTAATATATGTGGTTTCAGTAAAGGCTTTATTGATGAAGAGAGAAAGCACTTATTTGTGTTTTGAAGTTCGAAAAAAAATAAAAAAGTGATGGGAATGGAAAATTTTCTCAATGCGGAACAATTTTCGATTATCTATAAAAAGACCTTCCATCGATCCTACCCTAATGACTGGGACGCAACCAAGAAAACTCCACGAATTGGACCACATATGCAATATATATTCATAAGCCTAATTTTCTTTAAAACTATTTTTTTTTCCTAACCTAGGGCTGGGCCAGGACTCTCGATAAAATGAGGCTGACATTTGCATATCTTCTCTTCCTTAGTTTTGTAGAGTGCCCAGAAGCCAAGGCACTAAGAATTTTCATAGCAAGTCATAGTTTAGTGAAATTTTTTGTAAGGATTTTTATATTGGCTAATTCATGTTTTGGATAAAAAAAAAACTTAAGTCAATTGATCTGTACTTTATATTTTAAAGTATGGACTATTGATCACGTTGCAAAGAAGTACTGACTTGGAAAAATTAAGAAGTCTTGCAAGTGATTGAATGAGAGGACATGCTCACATGCTCAAATGCGCTTGAGCGAGCACGCTACGGAAGCCTAGCGGACTGCACGAGTTTTTTTATATTTGTGCTAAATTTGCCTGTTTCACTTGGATTTGGTTTTGACCTACAGACATGAATTTTAAGTTATAAAAAGGGTATTCCTCGCAACCCTAAATACACAAGACATCTTTCTCCATAATCTGAGTAGAGAATTCATTGGAGTTTACCTCTAGAGCTTCCATGAGAGATTTGGTTGAATGCTTCAAGTTTTAGAGTTGGTATTTCCATTGTTTCGTTGAAGATTTGTGGCTTCTACTTCCTTATAGAAAATAGTTTCTCTCATTGTAGAGATTCGTTCATTGTGGATATTAAGACACTAATAGCAAAGCATCGAGCGACTGCGTGTCATGAAAATTCATCAAGAACAATTACAACGCATTGTGTTGAGGGATTGACTATAGGGTTGTGACTATATCTTGTACTACGAAAGTTAGTGATTGATTTTATCTACTTTGGACTCGTGGTATTTTTTCCATTTGGATTTTCATGTTAAATTGTGTGTTATTTTCTTTATATAATTTATTGCTATAAATTTTCCGCTGGCATAAAAATAGTAATTAAATTACAATCTAAAATAAATTCCGGCCATTATAAACTTGCATTTTCTCGTAAGCGAGTCTAGTAATGCAAGATTTTTAACCACTACCTTCCACTAGAAGTAATGGCGGATTTTCTATGTATATGGTCGCAATTTATTTAAAGGGCTAGACTAGTGCTGGCATGTTTGACTCATCCTGCGTAGGGATTGACCCAATGGTCCTCAAATTTACGTATCACTCCTTCACAAGCAGCCCAAATACATTTAAGAAAAAAAAAAAAAACGTATACAAACTCGACAACAAGGAAGAATAAAACTCCATGAGTTTGACGATACAATCAAACGCTTACGTGAAATCACGGAAGCAGATATTTGATAATGTTCTTAATGATACATGACTATGGAAAAGTCAAGTGCTTTTAGCATATATAATTTATTTATTTCAAACGTAATAACTTGTTTAAAAGGGGATAGAAAAACAGTAATTTATTTGGCCTTTGATTTTCTGATGAGTTGATAAGCCATTGCCGCGTCTGGAAGGCCGGGGATAGCTCCTTTCTTGGTGGTGGAGAGGGCTCCACAAGCATTCGCAAAAGTCAAAGCATCCCTCAACTTCCCTTCATCCTAAAGATTGAAAAGAACAAGTGATTATGGTGCTGATTAACAAATTTCTTTTAGTAAGTGATAATTAACAAATGAGATGGATAATTAAAAACATTATTTCTTCCGTATCTGCCGATGTGGCTGAGGCCTTGAAAGACCCCTTACCAGAGGGTGAACCTCGCACACGTAGGAGACAGGAACAATGATGGAACCCTTGCTGGTTGGATGAGAACGGGAGTCCCAGGTGCTTGGCTATCCCTTTATTTCTCTAACCATGATTGCTCCTCTGTATCATTTTTTATTTATTTATAACATGATTTCAACATACAATCTTGTGGTTGAAAAAAAAAAATTGCATTCAACTACTGCTCCTTCATAATAGATATTACTAGTCAAAATTAACATCATATTATAAGTTAAAATTAACATCTCTTAAAAACTAAGACAAACTAACAATGACCCACTTTGGGGTATAAAATAATGGGCTTCAATTCTATGAGAAGTGTCATAATACATCTATCGTGAAAACCTTTTATGGGGCTTACTTGTGGGTTTCATTTGGAGATGGGAGCAGGGAGATGGAAAGATCTGTGTGGAACTATCTTAAATATTAAGTTTGGCCCCAATCACATGTCCCTAACACCTTTATCCGCTTGTATTAATGCACAGTTAATCTAATGGTCTACTAAATTCAGATTTGACAGAAACTTAAGGCCGTGTAACTATCAGAGGGGGACTTGTATATTGCAAGATTTAGATTGAGTGATAGATAGACCATACCTGGAGTTTTTATAGAACAGTGGTAAGAATTAGTTTTGATAGGATTATTTACCTAGAAGGATATGAAGATTTATGTTTATTTTAAAAAACGCATCTCAGTTTTATTTATGGCAGGGGTTGCTACCAATCAATCATAATCATAAACCTCAACAACCGCGTACAATATGTAATCCGGTGTTCACAAAAATTTGATAGTAATGTAACCATCATCCACGGATGCGCTAAAGCAGGAGAAAAATCACGCTTATTGAACCATTGGTAAGGATCATCTGATCAAAGAGAAAATTGGCCTACCTATAGTCCACATCAAACCTTTCACATTGCCCCCATCAAGTGGCTCCCACAAGTAGAACGAGACCCACCCCAACTAACCTCTAACATACACTCTTCCCACTACTATACATCATTGGGTTTAAACTAAAAATGTTGTTTGTATAAGTGATTAACCGTTGAAGCTCTAAATTAGACTGTCATTTGGCCCAATCGCTTATTTACCATCTCCATACCTGCCCATCTCTCTTACCCTCCAAGTGCCGAGCAAGGCTGTTTATTTGATTGGATTAACACATGGACCATCGGAGTCGACCCAACCCAAATCCAAATCTGGATCACCCGATGAGTAAATGTGTGGGGAGTATTGTCAATTGGGCTGGGACTGCCCTGGAAGCTGGAGATTAGGTAAGTTAGGCCCATTAGAACATGTACTGGAACTGCCTTGGAGGCTGGAGATAAGGTAAGTTAGGGCATTTAGACACTGTATACACGATAAAACCCAACCACCGGACCAGTTTTGTACAATGGCTACAGTTCACAAGGGAATGCACAAGAACTAGGAAATCAATACCTGGATGATGGATTCATCTCTGGCAAGCCGAACCAGAAGTGCTCCAACAAAAGCATCACCAGCTCCTGTTGTATCAACCGTCTTAACAGAAAATCCATTTACCTTCCCTTTAAAATCCTGTGAAAAAAATTTAAATTAATTAAAATAAATTTAATTTTTTGAATCTTTGAGTAAAGTGGCCCACCGTGTCACCATTGCCTGTTACATTCAGGCTGTGGGCGGCAGTTTCTAACCCGACCTGCCGCACTAATTTCAGAGTTCAATTTGAACCCCTAAGCCCCAGGTTTCCGCTTGACATTTCTGACAATCTAGTAAAGGGTTTAGGGTAAGGTTGAGGGTAAGGTTGAGTGCAATCTTGCTATTTGAACCCAGCCACATTAAATATACCCTAGTCCCAAGAGGGCCTACACAAGTTGGAAGAAGAAGCTCATACTGTGGGAAGGGGAGCCCAAACAAGTGGGAAGTAGAAGCCACACGCATGGGAAGAGTAGCATACCCACTAATCAATTCCTGGGTAGCTGGTTGACATTCCCAGTTGATAGAACCCTTCGTTGTCAATCAAAAGCAATTGTTAATTATAGGTTTGGGTTGACTCGTTTAAGTTTCAAGATGGTTTGGAGTATTTGCCAATAAAAAGAAGAGAGAAAATCTTGAATTGGGTTGTCATTTTCAACAAGTAAATGAGCCAAAGTTTGGGATGAGCTTGTAGATCTCAGCCTAATCGAGTTCAATGCGACCCATTGACACTATAATTATAATTCTCAATCATATATATGGAAAACACTATTGCACATCTGTCCCTCATAGGTGATGGACACTTATTTTTTTAGACTTATCAAAATTAAAAATGTGTAATGAGGTGTAATGTTTTTGTCTTTTTGCACATTAATTTTTTCTAAAAAAAAAAGTGTCCATCACTATAGTATGGGGGACAGATACGTAGTAGTTTTGTCCCATATATAGGTTATATATATATGAAAAATTCTCAGAAATATTTCATTTAAAAATGGGCGTTTCTACTATCTTTCTATCCTCCAATGAGAGATAAGTAATTATGCGGTGACTTTTTTCTTTTTTAAAAATAATATTAATTGCTTCTTCACATTTCTAATCTCATATTCGTTATCAAAAAGGGCTTTTATTTTTAAAAATATTCTGACACTATCTAGTGCTCATATAGAGAGAGAGAGAGAGAGAGAGAGAGAGAGTAACAAACCTTGGTGAAATATCTGCATCCCTTCTCTCCCTCCGTGACTACAAGCAGCTTTAATCCATCAAACCACAGGGACATCACCACGTCCTCACTTTGTGGATCTCCTCCATTGGTCAAGAAAGCCACCTCATTATCACTCACCTACATTCAAACAAGCGAAAATTCTAACTAAGCACAAGCAAATTACATTACAAGAACTACAAATCCAATCATCCGGCCAAACCTTGATAATATCGGCATCCATCCAGATGCTAAGGATGCCTTCCACCGCAGCCTCCTGAGACGGCCAGAGTGGCAACCTCACATTCGGGTCGTAGGAGAGCAAAAGCCCGGCCTCCCTCGCCACCGTCATGGCGGCCAGATGAGCGGACCGGCAAGGCTCTGAGATCAAGCTGATCGACCCGTAGTGGAAGATCTTCGCCCGTTGGATCAGGTCCAGGTTAAGATCCGACATAGTCAACATCATGTCCGCACTTGGGTTTCTGTAGAATGTGAATTCTGTCTGACCGTTGGTCTTGAGAGTGACAAAAGCTAGAGCTGTCCTTGCGTCGGGATCGAAGCAGATGCCCTCTGTGTTTACTCCATTCGTCTTCAAGATTCCCACCAACATGTGCCCAAATTCGTCCTCTCCAAACTGAAGATTATCATATGCAAATCAATTGATCAGACAGGATCACAAGGCTGAGTTGAGTTCATTTGGTCCCGGACAAAAGAACCATCAGCTTCAAAATTCATGGTTTATGTTTGTGGTTTCCTGAAGACTGGGGTCTTTTTGAGGTTTGCTGAAAATATAGAATCCTTTTTGTAAAAACTTGTTTATAAATTATAGAATACATGTTTTTATTTGATATGATAATGAGAAAAGAAGGAAAAATTAATGCATGGATTAAAAGAATCACCAGCTCCATCCCTCATTGTACAAAACTTTAACTTTTTCAAGGAATCTTGCGTGCACGATTTTCAATATTCACCGATCACTATAAAAATAAACCCTTTTAAATTAAAGGCACTTACCAAAATTCTCTATAGATTAAATATCTGGATTTTATAAAATACTATAAACTCACGCATCACACACCCCTTGGATCTAAATTTAATTTGAGTTTACCCCTCATGAGTGCAACAACCTCAAACTAAATGCTTGTATGATGGACCCTTTCAACCCCGATTTACATCTGGTAAGAATTAAGAACGAGTTGAGGTTTTAAAAATTACTTGAGACTTGTAAGAATCTTATGAAGAAAATGAACTAGTAGTACTCAGAACATCATCAACCAACATTGGTCACAGAGAGAGATCACCTTTCCAATGAAAGCAGATCTTCCACCGAGCCTGGAAATGGCAACGGCAACGTTGGCTGGGGCTCCGCCAGGAGCTCTGATGAATTTAAGCGAGTCGGCCAGTGAAAGTCCAGCAACGTCTGGTACGAAATCGATCAGCATCTCACCAAATGATACCACCAGCGGGTTCGTCTTCTCATCCCCCTCACTGCTTCTATCTGCACAATTCAGTCCAATCATCATCATCATCATCTCTCTCTCCCTCTCTCTGTCTCTCTCTCTTACAATAGAGAGTCTCTCTTCAAAGAGACTATGAAGCTTTAGTGGAGAGTTTGTAAAGAAGGACGTGATTAAAAAGGAGAGTCAGCTCATATTGAAAGGAAAAACTGTAGCTTATAAATTAGGCATGCATGTAAATAGAAATTTTCAGGTTGATAAATATGGGACCCAATAATTATACAAAGACAATGGTGATTATAAATCAGACATTTACTCAGACACACATTTTGCGTTGCCATGTTGCTTGAGGTATTTAATTGAAATGTTATCTACTAAGATAAATCCCCACTTTAAGGGCAATTTGTGTAACTGTTTGGCTTTTTTTTTAATGCTTGCAAATGCTTCGAAATATTAAACAATAATTTATTTAGCAAATGCTTGCAACCAAACATGTCTTAAGGTTTTAACCTAGAGAAATCATGAGTTAAAGAACTTCACACTTAAGCCTATCATTAAAATTCAAACTATTCAAAATAAACATTCTTTGAGTATAAGCGGAAACCTCAAATTTACATCAGTTTGGCTTTTTTCTAAATTTGGATTGACATTAAATGTGAGAATGCCTAGAGGACATTTATTTTGAGCAATAGGGAGTATTCATGGGCCAGATTGGCATGCTAGTTAATATCCAGGGCAGGCCTAGCTTTTATATCTTGGCCAAAGCATGGCCCTGGCCCAACTTGGGTCATTAGTGCATCGCTCAAGCCCAGCCCACATATAAGGTTTTCGCCCAAGTCAGGGTGATAATGATCTTTATAATAAAAAAAGAATTTTACAAACTACAAAAATATGTAACTTAGGTGGCTGGGTTGCGTGTGTACTTATGAAATATTATGTGTTGACTCCCGCATTGCAATAAAAAACTGCATTTGCTTATATTGTTTATCTCTTTTGGGCTTGGGCATTCTACTACTAAATCCAATCTTAGCCCATTAATTAAATGGCCAGAATTTCAATACCAAGCCTGGCATGTGTACCAAATCCTAAGACTCAAGACTGGCCAATGCTCGCTGGGCCTAGGTGAGGCTCAGGATGACCTTGTCCATGAACACCTCTTTACTGAACAGTTTGAATTTTAATTTGGTGGGCTCCACTGTGAAGTTCCACTACAAGGTAGAAGTCTTATTTTTATAAGTAAAAGCACATGAGGGTCTAGGCATGGGTCAGTTCGATCTTGACCATTCATCCGGTGATGATCTACGAGCTCATTTTGATTTGAAAAGTTGTGGGGTGACTTCTACCAACAAACAAAAAGAAAAAAGGTTGCGGGGTTATGGGGGTCCATATAAATTTTACATATACGTTGTTAGCGACAAATGCGTTCCACTTTAGATGTTCTTTAAGCCCAACGTGGTTTGAATTAAGGAGTCTGCTTGGGTTGCTTTATGGCTATGTTATCACTTGTAACAGCACTTAGCATTGCAGTTTGTTCTTATTATTATTTTTTATTAGTTTTCCCCCAATATTTTGGGAGACAAATTATGAGTCCTTTACTCCTCTTTCTCGAAAAAAAAAAAGAAAAAAAGGAAGAAATATTATATGAGTCCTTTCCGACCTACATTTTAGATTGGTTTGTTTGCATTCATTTATATGAATTTTATACGTATAGCATTTATATACAATTTATTCTAATAGACATTCCAGCTTCATCATACCCAAACCATCTCAGCTTCGTTGAGTTAAGTGTTTGTGTGTGTATATAATCTGGTGAAGAGCCCAGTTATTGAACTCATCATGCAGTCTCACAAACTCATACAATATGACCATAAATGTTCAAAAATATTATAAGACAGTAATCAGTGAAGAGAATAAGATAGACACGTAATAGAAAGAATTCCAATTAGGTAAATTCTATGTGAAAATATAAGTTTTGAAAGGGATGGAATTCATGCCTGCTTTAAATGTATCATCATCAAGACCTTCGATTTCCGAATTGGCAAAACCCAGCAGATACTTTATGAAACTTCGAACGATATAAATTAGAGTTGAGATTGACAGGAACTTTACGAGCACGTCATAATAACCCATTGGACTGAAATGCCCAAATGATTCCAATGCCACAAATGATCAGATACAATAGCCTTGTGTTTAGCATTTGCATATGTATTATCAGTTTATATACCAAATATCAAGGCATTGATTGATGATTTACTCAAATGCCTATCCAAGTAAGCTCTGATTCTAATCTGAAATCCATGGGAAAAGAACCTAATACTCATCCATTTAGATTGGAATCTACTTCCTTCCGTAATGTTTTAGATATATATCAATGGACTCTATTCGAATTAATTAAATCTATCCTAGACTGAATCTGACCGATGGAATGACTTGGGCAGAACTCAGGTTTCGGATTCAAACTTCAAATCAACACTACGTGGGTTGCAAAATCAAGCCATTTAAATGTTTTTGGTCATATTAATAATTTGTCATTTCCAACAAATAATTGGCTAATAAGTTGATCCTTTTACCTAACTTTTTATTTTTCATCAATACCCCAAATCCAAATGGGGCCATCTACCTTATGAATAACTTATCTTAGATCTCTAACTTAGCCCGCTTGTGCTCAAAAGGAATGGTTGGGCCTACTCAAGCAATCTACGAATATGGATCCTGTCTAATCCTACCACTGGGGTGCCTGACTCACTCATATTAGGTAAATTACAAAACTCACAAACCACAACATGCAGTTGCTATTTATCTATCAGGAAGCTCTTAATGGAATTCTCACATAACCCACTTTTTTTTTTTTCATTATTATTCTTCTTTTCCTTGTCTTTCTTAAGTTTTCATAGTCGGGCTCACCTTAACCTCTTTCTGCAATGCCATGAATTTCCTCTTCTGTAACACTCCGACCCGAGTTGACCCGGTTTAGTGGGTAATTGTGTGTGTTTTATCGCTAAGAGTGTTTTGATTTTGTTTCTATTTGGTTTGAGTTGTAGAGAGATCGTTTGGGTTGAGTTTGACTTGGTCTAGTTAGTTTGAGCCCTTTTTCGTAATTTTGGCTTTTGATTGACCTTGTCAGTTTTGCGTCATTTTGACGTCAGCGCGTGTATTTCGTCAAGCTTGTCGAGTTTCGTAACTGTCTTGGATCCGAATGAGTTCGTTTGCTCTCGTTGGACCGTCATTTGACTCAAACTGACAATTGGATAAGCTAATTGGACTTGTTTGCAAATTTGGCTCAACTTAAGTTATAAATATCCCCACCAACTCCATCTCTCTCTCGATCGTCTCTCTCGCTCTCTGTTCGTCTCTCTCTCTCGACAGCTCTCTTTCTCTCCTTCTCCATTTCTGTTTCTGTGCTTGAGGGAGGAAGAAAGGAGCTCGTTAGTGTGTGTGATTCCGGTGGACTGAGCCAATTAGCGTGTGGATTTCGTCCGTGAGGCAAGTATAAGCTCAAGTTGTATAAACACCAATTGATATGGATTTGATTGTTGTGGTTTGATTCTTCAGTGTGTATCTCAGTGTTAAACAGCCCCTTTCAGTCAGTTCTGCTGTTATTTTGCTGTTTTCGGTGGTTTTGTGCCGTTTCTGAATGACTGTAATGATTTCAGGAAAATGAGTCCGTGCACTCACGGCTAAGCCGTGAAATGTGCTACGGCTAAGCCGTAAAATGGCTTGCGGCTAAGCCGAGACCAAACCGTAACCTGAACCGTAGAACAATACAGTCTGTTATCTGAAAATAACTGGATGTTGGCAAATTGCCATTCTTCTACGGCCCAGCCTGATCTACGCCGTACATTGGCTTACGGCTAAGCCGTGGACCAGGATACGGCTGAGCCGTAGAGCAAAATACGGTTGAGCCGTAAATCCGAAGGGATATCTGGGGAACCTCAGCTCAGCCGCAGTGCATATTACGGCTAAGCCGTAAGATGCCACGGCTAAGCCGTAAGGTTACCTACGGCTACACCGTGAGACCCTGAGAATTGAATGAAAAGGGACTAGGTTTAAGCAAACGACCGTATATGACTTTCATGTTAGAATGTAGCTAACCTGGACATGCCCAATGGAATGTTTGAATGACGTGAATGATCTCAAGGGCTGTGAATCATTCATGCTTGTTATCTAGTTGTTTAGCACCTCCCCATGGGTGTTGGTTTAAGGGACTTCGGTGCACACTCCAGACACTGCAACACTAGACAATGGTGCATCGAACATCTTAAAACTACATCAACATGCACGGTTAGAAGCACTGGATAATTAGTATAGGATTGGTTTGTAATTGACCTTGATTCGTATAAGCATTCTGAATTGTACAGCATATTGATTTCGGTTATGCCCTCTTATGTGTTCTGCGCTGGACCTCTCGATTCTGTGGGAAATGCAGCAACCCCAGAGCGAAGCCCGGGCGGAACCATTCTATTATTGTGTATTATGTTTACCGTTGCTCCACTGGAGTACTTGCATCAGTTATGAGTCAGTGATTATGATTGCTACTTAGTGTCAGCACTTCTTGTACTTGTTTATGTATATTCAGTATCAGTTATCCGTATGATTGTTTTCAGTCTCTGTATTGCATTTCGTATCAGTATCAGTATCCGTATTATGCATTCAGTATTGGCATTCAGTATCAGTTATCCGTATGATTTGTATTCAGTATCAGTTTATGTGATGCACTTCCTATTGTTCGTTCAGTATGATAAGTGATAAGTGATAAGTGATAAGTGATAAGTGATAAGTGATCAGTGATCGAGGTGCATCATCCGCTTGATTGTGATTGGTATTGGCACTACTGAGCCTCAGCCTTAGGATACCCGACGGGGTTGACTTTGGTGTAGTTTATGTGTTTGCCTCTGCAGAGTGTTTCCGTCCTGGGACTCCGGACCCCGGGAACTAGAGACCCATGCGTGCCCTGGCCCGGTCGCTGGTGTTCTCATTCCGTCCGCTCTCGTAAGGGAGAAAATGGCCAATGTAGTTGCCACTTTGAGTGTTATCTGTTTGTGATCCTGATAGCATGCTTATTCATTATGCATTCGCACACTTGCTTAGTATACGATCATGGTTTCTATGGATATTGCATCATGACTATTGTTCAGTATTATTCAGTCTTAGACACGATTCGTGTTATCATCTTGTTGGCTTATACTTTGCTAAGTCGTCGTACTTATGTGTTTGTCTTGTGTGTTGCAGGCTCAGATCCCTCTTCCGAACCTGCGTCGGTCGACCCGATTGCAGGAGAGGCTCGCGAGGCCCCCTCCGGCCTAGAGGAGTGGACTTGATCCATCCTCCAGAGTACGGTTTGCATCATTTTGTTTTCCCCATTCTTTGTGTTGACGTCTATTGAGGGGATTTTCTGTACTTGTGAAGTGGGCCTTGAGTAATACCTGTATTTTGATTTTTGGATTGTTGTAAGCCCGCTCTATTGTCATACGTTCATGTATTTGTTCTTATCATCAGTGTATATCGTTTTGTAATCTCCTAGGTCTTTTGGTATATTTGTGGTATGCCTTGATACGTACAGCTTCCGCGTTCAGTCTTTTGCTCGTGTGATTGATCCCTTGTGTGTGCATGTTTGGACGGGGTCTAGGTGTGCATGCACGGGAGTACGTGTGTCACTGGTTAGACCTTCCTCTGACCCCCGGTCCCTGGGCTCGGGTCGTGACATACGTATTGTATGGTATCAGAGCATTGTCTCTCAGAGCTTTGTCTCTCAGGGCATTGTCTCTATCTTAGTGTGTCAGCATGTAGGCATATAGGACGTGGTGAGATTTCGTAGTCCAGTTCTGGACTGTTGTGTGGGTCCCCTTGTCTTGTGAGTCTGTGTGAGTTACCGAGTGTGTTAGCAGACTGACTTTTGTGTTTTGCAGGCTATGGCATCGGGATCTGGAACACACAACAACAATGATCAGGGAGATAACGAGAGTGGGTCAGCCGCTCCACAGCCACTTGTGAATTTCGATGAGCGCTTCTTGACTATGCTACAGGCGATCCATTCTTTGCAAGCGCAGGTCGTTTCGATCGTAGACCGACAGAGTCAAACGCCAGTTCGGCCTGCAGAGCAGCAAGTGGTCTTTCCGCCTAAGGAGAGCGATCCGAATGCGTTATACGACAAATTCAGGAAACGTGGAGCCACAGAATTCTACGGCAATGAAGATGCGTTGAAGGCTGATCAGTGGCTAGAGCATACTGGAGATCTCTTCTCGACCATTGTCTGTGACGACCGGCAGAAGGTCATGCTTACGGCCTCGATGTTTCGAGAGATGGCTAAGACCTGGTGGAAGAGCGTTAGTGCAGCCTATCTGACCATGCCGAGTGAAACAGTGTGGGAGACGTTCCAGAAACAGTTTAGAAGGAAGTTCATTCCTGCTCATGTTCGACGTGTGAAGGAGGTTGAGTTTCTGGCCTTACAGCAGCAGCAGCTTACCGTCTCGGAGTACATTCACCGCTTTACCCAGTTGTCCCATTTTGCTGAGGACATGATCAATACCGAGGAGAAGAAGGTGAATCGTTTTATTTCTGGTCTGCATCCTAGATATGCGAATTTTGTGACTGCTTTTCAGAGACCAGCTACTTTCGATGATGCGGTCGACAGAGCACACGCTGCGGAAGCCAACCACCTAGCAGAGAGAGCCATGGACTTTAAGAGGAGTGCACCCGTGGGTTCCAGGGGACAGAGTCAGAAGAAATGGAAAGGGAAGCAAGGCACTTCGAATTTCTCTGGGAGCAGATGCGAGTTTTGTGGATTGGGACATCCGACGGAGAGATGTTGGAAGAAGTCCGGAGCTTGTTTAAGTTGTGGATCGAGGGAGCATAAGATAGCTCAGTGCCCGACAGCTAGGCCTCTCCAGTCATCTAGATCTATGGGGTCATCCAAGTCTCTCAGTTCAGCAGCTTCGAACAGCCCCCATCCGTCTCGCCAGAGTCAGAAGCCCCAGCGTCAGACTGCTCGTGTATATGCAGCCTCTCATGATCATGCAGAAGATGCAAAAGTGGTGGAAGGTAAAGTTCTCATTGCCCGAGTTGAAGCACATACACTATTTGATTCGGGATCTACGCGTTCCTATGTTGCCCCTCGTTTTGCGGAACAGTTACCGCAACCCCCTCAGCCGCTACCCTATTTGCTAGTGGTGTCCACTCCTGTGGGCAAGAGAGTGGAGTGTAGTGTATACTACTCTCAGTGCGACGTGGTGATTGAAGGTCGCCAGCTGCCAGTTGATTTGATTCTGTTGTCCATGTTGGATTTCGATGTGATCCTTGGAATGGACTGGCTAGCGCGGTATCGTGCCTGTGTTAACTGTTACAACAGGTCGATTTACTTCGATTTTGCGAAGGGGTTTCGTTTCGAGGGCAATCAGGAGAGATGCCCGAGGCGTGTCATCTCCGCATGCAAGGCGGATCGTTTGATACGCAGAGGTTGTGCAGGATTTCTTGCCTTTGTCTCGGAGAAGAAGGAGGTGAAGCAGTTGAGTGATATTTCGGTAGTACGTGAGTTCCCGGATGTATTTCCGGAGGAAGTACCCGAGTTGCCCCCTGTCCGAGATGTAGAGTTCGCGATCGATCTAGTGCCCGGTACAGCACCCATTAGTTTAGCTCCTTATCGTATGGCCCCTGCTGAGTTACTCGAATTGAAGACGCAATTGCAAGATCTGTTGGAGAAGGGTTTCGTACGGCCGAGTGTGTCGCCGTGGGGAGCTCCAGTGCTGTTTGTGAAGAAGAAGGACGGTACCTTACGGATGTGTATAGATTACCGGCGGTTGAACAAAGTCACGATCAAGAATAAATACCCATTGCCGCGTATTGATGAGTTGTTTGATCAACTTCAAGGTGCTGCCTATTTTTCCAAGATTGATCTGAGATCGGGGTATCATCAACTCCGGGTGAAGGAAGAAGATATTATGAAGACTGCTTTCAGGACACGGTATGGACATTTTGAGTTCCTCGTGATGCCATTTGGATTAACCAATGCGCCTGCTGCCTTTATGGCTTTGATGAACAGGATCTTCGCTCCTTTTCTGGATCGTTTTGTAGTGGTCTTTATTGATGATATTTTGGTATATTCGAAGACCCCAGAGGAGCATGAGGAACATCTCCGTCGAGCCTTACTGTTGTTGAAAGAACATCGTTTATATGCCAAATTGTCGAAGTGTGATTTCTGGCTCGAGCAGGTAGCTTTTCTTGGTCATACCATTTCACGAGATGGGTTGGCAGTGGATCAGATGAAAGTAGAGGCAGTGATGAATTGGCCCAGCCCAAAGACTGTGACGGAGATACGGAGTTTTCTTGGATTAGCTGGATATTATCGTCGCTTTATTCAAGATTTTGCCAAGATTTCAGCCCCGTTGACTCGATTGACCAGGAAGAATGTTCCTTTTCTGTGGACGGACGAGTGTGAGCACCATTTCCGGATGTTGAAGGAGAAGCTTACTACGGCTCCAGTTTTGACGTTACCAGATGGGCATGAAGGATTTATGATCTATTCAGATGCTTCTCGAGTCGGTTTGGGATGCGTTTTGATGCAACATGGCAAAGTGATTGCCTATGGCTCGAGACAACTTCGGGAGCACGAGAAGAACTATGCTACGCACGATTTAGAGTTGGCAGCCATCGTTTTTGCGTTGAAGATGTGGAGACACTATTTGTATGGCGTGACATTTGAAGTGCATTCAGATCACCATAGTCCACAGTACCTCTTCACGCAGTCCGAGTTGAATATGAGACAGCGAAGGTGGCTTGAGTTGATCAAGGACTTTGATTTCCCCATCAAATATCATCCAGGGAAAGGCAATGTTGTTGCAGATGCCTTGAGTAGGAAGTCGGAGATTCTTCAGGCTTTGGACAGCCTTTATTTTGTAAGGCATACTCAGCCAGTGGAACTGCAATTAGTGGAGAATGGTTTGACACTTGCCAGTACAGTGAGCTTTCAGCCGGACATTATTCAGCTTATTAAAGACCAGCAGTTTGAAGATGCGATGTTGAAGCGAATCCGAGATAGCATTGCAGATCGACCAGACTTTCGTTTGGAAGGTGATGTTTTGTATTTCAGGAGCAGATTATGTGTGCCAGCAGTAGATGCTTTGAAAGAGAGTTTGATGACCGAAGCACACCATGCACGTTATTCTATGCATCCTGGAAGTACGAAGATGTACCGAGCTCTCAAGGATAGATTCTGGTGGAACAACATGAAGAGAGAAATTGCTGGGTTTGTTGCCAGATGTTTGACTTGCCAAAAGGTGAAAGCTGACCATCAGAAACCTCCAGGTTCCTTACATCCTTTGCACATTCCCCAGTGGAAATGGGAGCACATTACGATGGACTTTGTTTCGGGTTTGCCTCTGACGAGCAAGAAGAACAGTGCCATTTGGGTGATCGTGGACAGATTGACGAAGACAGCTCATTTTCTTCCATTCAAGAAAGGCATGACATTTTCCGAGATGGCGAAGAAGTTCGTTGATGAGATCGTGAGACTACATGGTACGCCCGTGTCGATTGTGTCAGATCGAGATAGCCGCTTTGTTTCTTCATTTTGGAGAGCATTTCAGGAAGCCATGGGAACGAAGTTGAGCTTCAGTACGGCGTATCACCCGCAGACTGATGGACAGTCGGAACGAACTATTCAGACGCTCGAAGACATGTTACGGGCCAGTGTGCTGAATTTCGAGAAAGAATGGGATTTGCATCTTTCGTTGTGCGAGTTTGCGTATAATAATAGTTTCCACGAGAGTATTGGAATGGCACCCTATGAAGCTCTGTATGGACGGAAATGTAGGAGTCCTGTTTGCTGGGAAGAAGTTGGAACAAGGAGTTTCCACGGACCGACAATCATTGCTGAGACTACAGAGAAAGTTCAGAAAGTTATTGACAATTTGAAGATTGCCCGATCGAGACAGAAGAGCTATGCAGATACGCGCAGAAGAACCTTGACATTTCAGGTTGGAGATTGGGTATTCTTGAAGGTCTCACCGATGAAAGGTACGGTACGATTCGGTCAAAAAGGCAAGTTAGCGCCAAGATATGTGGGTCCATTTGAGATCAAGAGTCGGATTGGTGATCTAGCGTACAGATTGATTCTACCCGTGGAGTTTTCTGGAGTACACGATGTTTTTCATGTGTCTATGCTTCGCAAGTATGTTCGAGACCCGACGCACGTGATTCGATATGATGACATTCAGATGCAACCTAACGCGTCATACGTTGAGCGCCCGCTCCGTATTGTTGGGACTAGAGAACAGCTCTTGCGTACGAGGACTATTCGATGGG
This sequence comes from Sextonia rubra, assembly GCA_037013555.1. Lineage (NCBI taxonomy): Eukaryota > Viridiplantae > Streptophyta > Magnoliopsida > Laurales > Lauraceae > Sextonia > Sextonia rubra. The sequence continues at coordinate 53,737,827 of JASUAD010000013.1, read as the reverse complement.
TTAAGGTACTTTGGGAACATCATGGACCTGATGAAGCCACGTGGGAATTAGAAGATCAGATGGCGCGTCAGTATCCTTCTCTGTTTGCTCAGGTACGCTTTCATTCCGAGGACGGAATGATGTCCAAGTGGGGGAGGATGTAACACTCCGACCCGAGTTGACCCGGTTTAGTGGGTAATTGTGTGTGTTTTATCGCTAAGAGTGTTTTGATTTTGTTTCTATTTGGTTTGAGTTGTAGAGAGATCGTTTGGGTTGAGTTTGACTTGGTCTAGTTAGTTTGAGCCCTTTTTCGTAATTTTGGCTTTTGATTGACCTTGTCAGTTTTGCGTCATTTTGACGTCAGCGCGTGTATTTCGTCAAGCTTGTCGAGTTTCGTAACTGTCTTGGATCCGAATGAGTTCGTTTGCTCTCGTTGGACCGTCATTTGACTCAAACTGACAATTGGATAAGCTAATTGGACTTGTTTGCAAATTTGGCTCAACTTAAGTTATAAATATCCCCACCAACTCCATCTCTCTCTCGATCGTCTCTCTCGCTCTCTGTTCGTCTCTCTCTCTCGACAGCTCTCTTTCTCTCCTTCTCCATTTCTGTTTCTGTGCTTGAGGGAGGAAGAAAGGAGCTCGTTAGTGTGTGTGATTCCGGTGGACTGAGCCAATTAGCGTGTGGATTTCGTCCGTGAGGCAAGTATAAGCTCAAGTTGTATAAACACCAATTGATATGGATTTGATTGTTGTGGTTTGATTCTTCAGTGTGTATCTCAGTGTTAAACAGCCCCTTTCAGTCAGTTCTGCTGTTATTTTGCTGTTTTCGGTGGTTTTGTGCCGTTTCTGAATGACTGTAATGATTTCAGGAAAATGAGTCCGTGCACTCACGGCTAAGCCGTGAAATGTGCTACGGCTAAGCCGTAAAATGGCTTGCGGCTAAGCCGAGACCAAACCGTAACCTGAACCGTAGAACAATACAGTCTGTTATCTGAAAATAACTGGATGTTGGCAAATTGCCATTCTTCTACGGCCCAGCCTGATCTACGCCGTACATTGGCTTACGGCTAAGCCGTGGACCAGGATACGGCTGAGCCGTAGAGCAAAATACGGTTGAGCCGTAAATCCGAAGGGATATCTGGGGAACCTCAGCTCAGCCGCAGTGCATATTACGGCTAAGCCGTAAGATGCCACGGCTAAGCCGTAAGGTTACCTACGGCTACACCGTGAGACCCTGAGAATTGAATGAAAAGGGACTAGGTTTAAGCAAACGACCGTATATGACTTTCATGTTAGAATGTAGCTAACCTGGACATGCCCAATGGAATGTTTGAATGACGTGAATGATCTCAAGGGCTGTGAATCATTCATGCTTGTTATCCAGTTGTTTAGCACCTCCCCATGGGTGTTGGTTTAAGGGACTTCGGTGCACACTCCAGACACTGCAACACTAGACAATGGTGCATCGAACATCTTAAAACTACATCAACATGCACGGTTAGAAGCACTGGATAATTAGTATAGGATTGGTTTGTAATTGACCTTGATTCGTATAAGCATTCTGAATTGTACAGCATATTGATTTCGGTTATGCCCTCTTATGTGTTCTGCGCTGGACCTCTCGATTCTGTGGGAAATGCAGCAACCCCAGAGCGAAGCCCGGGCGGAACCATTCTATTATTGTGTATTATGTTTACCGTTGCTCCACTGGAGTACTTGCATCAGTTATGAGTCAGTGATTATGATTGCTACTTAGTGTCAGCACTTCTTGTACTTGTTTATGTATATTCAGTATCAGTTATCCGTATGATTGTTTTCAGTCTCTGTATTGCATTTCGTATCAGTATCAGTATCCGTATTATGCATTCAGTATTGGCATTCAGTATCAGTTATCCGTATGATTTGTATTCAGTATCAGTTTATGTGATGCACTTCCTATTGTTCGTTCAGTATGATAAGTGATAAGTGATAAGTGATAAGTGATAAGTGATAAGTGATCAGTGATCGAGGTGCATCATCCGCTTGATTGTGATTGGTATTGGCACTACTGAGCCTCAGCCTTAGGATACCCGACGGGGTTGACTTTGGTGTAGTTTATGTGTTTGCCTCTGCAGAGTGTTTCCGTCCTGGGACTCCGGACCCCGGGAACTAGAGACCCATGCGTGCCCTGGCCCGGTCGCTGGTGTTCTCATTCCGTCCGCTCTCGTAAGGGAGAAAATGGCCAATGTAGTTGCCACTTTGAGTGTTATCTGTTTGTGATCCTGATAGCATGCTTATTCATTATGCATTCGCACACTTGCTTAGTATACGATCATGGTTTCTATGGATATTGCATCATGACTATTGTTCAGTATTATTCAGTCTTAGACACGATTCGTGTTATCATCTTGTTGGCTTATACTTTGCTAAGTCGTCGTACTTATGTGTTTGTCTTGTGTGTTGCAGGCTCAGATCCCTCTTCCGAACCTGCGTCGGTCGACCCGATTGCAGGAGAGGCTCGCGAGGCCCCCTCCGGCCTAGAGGAGTGGACTTGATCCATCCTCCAGAGTACGGTTTGCATCATTTTGTTTTCCCCATTCTTTGTGTTGACGTCTATTGAGGGGATTTTCTGTACTTGTGAAGTGGGCCTTGAGTAATACCTGTATTTTGATTTTTGGATTGTTGTAAGCCCGCTCTATTGTCATACGTTCATGTATTTGTTCTTATCATCAGTGTATATCGTTTTGTAATCTCCTAGGTCTTTTGGTATATTTGTGGTATGCCTTGATACGTACAGCTTCCGCGTTCAGTCTTTTGCTCGTGTGATTGATCCCTTGTGTGTGCATGTTTGGACGGGGTCTAGGTGTGCATGCACGGGAGTACGTGTGTCACTGGTTAGACCTTCCTCTGACCCCCGGTCCCTGGGCTCGGGTCGTGACATCTTCCAAGTCGAAATATCCAAAAGTCCGACCATTGAAAACTTCCAACATATGTGTATCACCAATTTTGAAGAAAAGCAGTCCCATTTGTGGACCTTTTTGTTGACAAAAGATTTTGCAGAAAAGAGAAAAAGTTCCATTTCTCATTTTCACGGCTAATACGTTGTGCAAACGAGTCTCGAAAGCATGAAACCATGCTTAATGAAGCATATAAGAAATAATTAAAAATGGGAGAAGAAGAAGACATAGGTGGCCAAGCTAGACGTGCCCCTCGTCTCACACAGGCACCTAGGGGTCCATCCTTGGGTTCTCAATAAGTTCAAAAAGGTCTGTACCAATGAACAATCCATCATATCAAAAAACCTATAGTTTGAATATGGATTTTTTTTAGATACTTAACTCACACGGTTATAGACATACCGGAGAAATCCATCAGCAAGGCAATAAAAACATCAATTCTGAATTTTTCTACAATAATTTTAGCCATTCATTTGTGAGAATGTGTAACGACCCAGTCCCAAGAGTGCTTAAATGTTAAGAATATAAGTAAGAATCCGTCCTAAACTGTCGAGGTGCCTTTTGGGGACAAAACTGTGAGGACTTCCATAAAAACTATAAAGTTAAGTCTGCTCGAGTCAGAGCAATTTCAAGATGGGTGACCTCCTGGGAAGTCCAAAGCGGACAATACCTCGATAGTGCAGGGCGAGTTGTTACTAATGGCCGTATGAAGATTTCAAAAGCTAGAATTTTAAAATGTTGAATTCTTTCTAGAATTATTCTTTTTATGCACAAGCAATGCTATACTTACACCCCCATTTACTCCCTCATGCCTCAATTACTTCCTAATGCTTTTTGGTGGTTCATATTTATTCGGATGTGGCCCACATCACATCCTGTTAACGTAGATTTAGCCCCATATTTTAATTCTTAAACACAGAAGTCATGTTGTAATTTCTGAAGTCTAACCCCATATAACCATTCCTAATGGTGGATCCCTCCTGTGATTACTAAATGCGGGCCAAGATTGCAACTCCAAAAGGTGGGCCTCACATTTATAATCACAAAAGGCAGACCCACATACTCTCTATACTGGTGGGTTATATCTTATAATTTCTAAAGATGGATCTCATGTATGTTGTAATTTCTAATTGTGACTTGTATACAATAATAGTTACCCTGGGTCCACATTGTAATTCGTAAGTCTTATGGCTTGTTTGGCATCCCCCCACTCCTTTTATTGCAAACCCATCCAAAACAGATGCATTAAAAAAAGAGACATAAAAAAGAGGTTAGAATCAAAATGTGTGTTTGATAATACAAGGATTTATTTTAAATAGACTTTTTTGAATTAATGGTTGAAAGTTTTTCACAAATTTCTCAAAATCCACAAAGTATTAAGATTTGATATTCAACCCCATAGCTATATTCATTCTTCCAATGAGATCTAACAGTCTTGTATTTGAGGCCAACAAATTTTTTTAAAAGTAAATAACTCATTTTTTAGGAGATATCTTAATATTAACGATGATCCAACAGCTAAAATTTTATCTCCTAATGATCATTGACTTTATAAATATTTTTAACGGTTTGAATCGTAATTTATTGTCTCATAGATAATACTAAAAAATAAAAAAGGACTACTTATGGACTAATTCAAAATTGAGCATATTACATGGATGGTTGAAAATTTTTTCCAAATTTCTCAAGATTTATAATGAATCAAGCCTTGAAAATTGACTCCGTAACCGTGTTAAGCCTTCCAAGCATTTTCAATAGTTTGGATCTTGTGTCCCACATAATTTAGAAAAAATATCCAATGGCTTATATTTTTTTTGCACATATCTTGAGATTGGTGATGATCCAACAGCTGAAATTTGGATACATGACTATGTTTGATCTTATAAACATTTCCAATGTTTTGGATTTTCATTTACCCTCTTAGATTTGAAGAAAAATAAAAAAAAGGTATTAGGTGTAATAACGTCAAAAGTACTATAGCAGCGCCTCTTACTTTTCCCTCTCATTTTGAGGAGCTCAAATTTGGGGCGTTTGATTTTGAGAGATTTTGTCTCTATTTGTCTAAAGAGAGTAGATGATAAAATCACATGTCAAACGTTTTTTATTTTTTTAAAACTCTACTCATTTCAAACATTTAGACAACTAAAGATAAAAGATAGTGATATCAAACATGAGCTTATTTTCACAATCACAATAGTTTCATCTATTACACTGCATAAAAAGAAAAAATACTATACTTATTACAATGCATAAAAAGAAATACTAACCTTACAATTTATCTCCAGTGCTTTTATGGTTAACATTACAGCTAGTCTCTAATGCATTTTGTGGTTATCATAATTGTACCATTGCTCTACTCCTAGTCCTGTAGGACCAAACGAGTTAGCGAAAAAGATAGGCGCATCTCAAAGTCCGAACCCAGTGCTTCTTGGATCGAGTAAAACGTAAAAGCTAACACTGGGCAATTTTAAGAAAACAAAAAACTCAACGAGTCTTGTTGCACATTTGTGCCCCTAATTCTGGGGAAAGAAAAATTCTAGGGCAAGAGTAGTAGAGAATACTGAAGAGAGAGAGAGAGAGAGAGAGAGAGAGAGAGGGGTTAGAAAAAAAAAAGATGATGAATGGGCAAGGGAAAGATGAAGATGATGATAGAGGGCTAATTTGGAGGCTTCCAGTGATAAAGTCGCAAGAGCTAGGCAAGTTCGGACCCGCTTTTGGCTTCGGTGCTGGCTGTGGCTTCGGTCTCGGTCTCGGTCTCCTTGGAGGTCAGTCTGGCTCAGACCCCCCCCGTCCTCCTCTTGGGCGCATCTTAGTCTTAGACATCCACTCTAACCCACCTCTAGACACTAGATTAGAAGCTCAATAACACATGGAAAGGACTACCAAATAGTCTGAATCTTAAAGCAAAGTTAGGGCCCCATCAACATCTCCACCCTATGCACCACTTGAATGGATCAATCCCTAAGAATTCAGTAATTCCACATGTACGTTGGTGACCTCGGTTTACATATTTTGGTGGCAGGTGCGGGCATTGGTGTTGGCATTCCAAGCCTACAGGTAGGATTTGGCATTGGTGCTGGATGTGGGATTGGTGTAGGATTTGGTTATGGTGTGGGAAGGGGGGTTGCTTATGATGAGAACCGAAGATATACAAATGTAGGCAAGCTATTTCGTGGAGTGGGGACTCTTCCTTCTCAGTAAGTATATATATATTTTTTAGTTGTACACCAGTCATGTTTCATTTCAATGAATTCGCAAATTGGATTGTTATCTATGAGATTTGTACTTGTTACAAAACCATGGATGCATGACCCAAGCCTAACTCCCACCCTAATGTTTGAAATGATTTTCAAAACAGTTGTGGGTGTGTAACTGAATTGTGAGCTTTCATCGAATGAAAATTACTGCCGACACTTTTCTGTGACTTATCCATGGAAAAAGAAAATCTCAGGTCCATTCACTCCCCCTTGACTTCTAAATTTCCAAAAACATCGATTTTGGCCGACGCTTTTCTATGACTTATCCATGGAAAATTCTCACACCAAATGTTGGATTTACTTTTATCTGGGTGAAAATTAAAACTTTCTGTGAAAAATATTGACAATAAAATTTTCATCAAAGCGTCTTCTTCTCTTTTGTGGGGTGGACTCTCCATGCTTTGAAGGTGATGACTTGAACACAACCGTAGGTGCTTACATCTATGCAGTCTGACACAAATGTGGGTACATCTACAAGATATACATTTCAACAGAAGAATCTGAATGACCAATTTTAACCTTAACTGATTAGCATAATTCTATCCTTGGCTCTTTAATTCTAACATAACCTATGTTTGAGCACATGTAATTTATTTTTAGTACTAAAAACCAAAAACCAGGCCAGTCTCAGTTATGTTCTTAAGGTTTAGAGCATAACTAAACTAATAGATTTCCTACAGCCTCATCTTGGCCATTGAAAAAAAAAAGTTTTGTTTGTGATCTTTTCCATGTTGATGCTTGAGATCAGGAGCCAAGTGGAGCACCTGAGTGGCCAATATAAATTTAACAGTGTCTTGTATTCAGTTGAAGAAGAGGATAAAATTTTGGATTTTGTTTGTGATACAAAAAGATTCTTCAATTTAATCTGCATTGCGTAGAAAGTACACATAATATGGCATTAACTGTTCATAGAACCACCCCCCACAAACACCCCAACACAACACCTTCCAAATAAAAAAAAAACCTTAGAAATCTTCTTCTTTTTTCACCACAAGGGACTTGAACTCACATGCTCACACACATGTTCCTAACCTGTTGTACCCTTGTTTCACCACCCCCCCCCCCCCCCCCCCCCCCCCCCCCCCCCCACACACACACACACACACACAACCCAACCAAATAAAAATAAAAATAAAAAACCTTAGAAATCTTCTCCTTTTTTGACCACAAGGGACTTGAACTCACATGCACACACACATGGTCCTAACCAGCTGAACCTTGTTCCCCTCCCCCCAACACAACACCTTCCAAATAAAAATAAAAAAAAACTTTAGAAATCTTCTTCTTTTTTTCCCACAAGGGACTTGAACTCACATGCTCATACACATGTTCCTAACCAGTTGACCCTTGTTCCTCGGAAGTTGGAAGTCTAATTGTAGTAAACTTATGAAAGTAGGCTTTTACAATCCCAATGCTTTTCTCTTGTAAATCTGAGTAACCCAATGATCAGCACATTACCAATTTAAGTTTTGAACTTCCAGGACACACGGCTGCAAAATACCAAAAGCTCCCCAATGAAACAGTGAAAAGTGCATGATAATATATCAATTTATCGTTTTGGCACTTGAGACCTTTTCATCTTAGCTAGCCAAAGTGATCAATTGCTGTGGTACTAATAAAATTCAAGTTTGGAGTACAACCTGTGAAATCGATTGTGGCTCTCTATTGCCAGTACTGTCATCATTATAATCAATGTCCTTCAATTTACTAATGTCAATGAACCGGTGTTACTTATGGCACTCTGTGTTTGCTTTAGCAGGGAGCAGCTGGGTGATGCTATTGATGAGCTGGTTGTAAACACCAAAAAGTTAATCAAAGTAACAGCAAGAGAGATTGATAAGTGGAGAAGATGAAGAGATTTGTGGAATACATTGTGACTCTTGAATTGTTTTTTGCTTAAATATAAGTGTTAGTGATTAAGTGCTAGTTAGTGAATGATGTGTATATACTTCAATGCATGGAGACAGGGTACTATGGGGCATAATGCAGAGGAGGGTAGTTTTGCTAGCCTTTTTAACTACATATTTGTTTTATGTCCCTGTAGTGTGGAATGACTTTGCTTTATGTTTAAACGTGTTGAAATGTTTATGCTAGTAAAAATGTTTGAATTGCATATCAACTTAAGCCAGTATTAGGAAGCTTTCTTTGCATGGGAAGATGCAACACATTGCACGAATGTTGATTTGCCAAACCGATTATAGCCTCGGTGTTCTCTCTCTCTAATCAGATTTCTTTGTTAAATGTCACAATCAAAATTCCTGGAGTCTAGCTATGTACCCATCGCTCAAACTTACCTTTGAAATCTGAACTTCTCTAAGTCAACTTCTCACATCTATAGAGACCTCTGCTTTGATCCAGACCATTAGTTATAGGGTTGCTCTATTTTTGTGTATCAGAGATGTGTGTCACCCATACTCAAGATGAGGCACTGTACTATCAGCAGTTGGAATCATGAACGGATGGGTCCACTGATTCCTTGAAAAATTTTATACTAGTTAGTGCTGAGGACCCTACATTTATGTTGCATAACTTCTTCTTGATGAATACTCATGCAGCTAAAGAGGCAATTCTTGACATGGCTTGTGAATTCAAGCTTTCATACTTTCATACTTTTTTAACCATGAAATTTGATTGTGTTTCTATTTACGGAGATAATATTAAAAATGCAACTGAGAATGAACTCACTAAGCCAATTCTAGATTGCTTCAGCTGTTTTGAGGATGATAAAACAATCTTTTACCATCTTTTTTCCTCCTCTTGGAAATAAAGCTAGTTAACAAAATCTTTTCTCCTCAGGTGGCAGGTTGAATGAGGGGCAAACCAGTGAAGTGATTGTCTACCCAAAAACAGTCCATACCATGGCATTCCTTACTTCCTATCTTCTAATGTAACGTAAGTATTTTTTATTCCTCTTTACCTTCCAACCAACACATGGGCTATATTATTCCTGTAAGTTGAGGAATGGAAGAAGAAGGGAAAAAGGAGAAATGGCCTGATTCACAGATCCAGTCCATAAGGCATTATTTCTCGCATTTTGATTTTAGACTGCAGCCGGTTGGAGCAACTGAACTTAGGTTTTTGCAGAATAAAACAACCTTAAAAGAGTGACAGATCAATCTGTTGTCTTTAGAATGCATGGTATGATTGCATTATTAAGGGATTTTTTTTAATGACCTCCAGGGTATCCCTTGCCAACTCAGATTGCAATATTAAGAGATAAGAGAGAGATGTTAGCAAAGTTGAATTTTAAATATTTGAAGTTTCTTCCCTATTCTCCTACAATTTGAGATCATTTTCTTCAATAAAGCTACAATGAAATTTATGAGAATGCAGTCCCTAGAATATTTTCACGATCACTCCAAAAGATGGTATATTTACCCTGGCTAGATAGGTCGATGTATGACACAAGGAACACAAGCCAACAGACTTGAATTTGAAGGGACAGAAAGCCTAGTGACTGTTGCATTTGATATTAGGTGGTTTGAACCAAATGAGCGCTAGTCTCCAACAGGCCATTGTGCATGCACAGTGCACCTAGAGCACCATTGTTACAGCATCCTCACGCCAGAAGTATCCGTCTTTTAGAAATGTCGTAAGCATTTAATAAGGGCTTCTACTTCTTCATATAAACGAATTGAGCATACAGTATTGAGCATTTCGTTTTCTGTTCTTTATTTGCATTTGATCTTTTGGATAATTGTGTACTGGGCTTGGTAATATTCTACTGATGGGTACTGACGTCTCTGTAGACAAGTACTCTTCTCCTTCATGAGAATATCTGTAGTTACATTTGGCAAGAGCATGCCCATTAATCTAGTTGCTGCGATCATCACTGAAGTTGTTCTTGTTGGTGGAGCTGAGTATGAGAGAATCATCAATGGCTTGACAAAAAATTATCCTCAAAACAATGCTTACCAATGCCATTTTCTTTCCATTAGTCATTAACATAATGGATCACACTTTTAATTAACTCACGCCTGTGGAGACAAAGGTCATGGTCCCAGTGGCTTGGAGCAAAATCACAACGTCAAAAGAAGTAGGTGGTAAAAAAATACAGATGGGCCTTCTGGAAGTGTCTTCTTAAATGCAGATCCATCATCTTGAATGACCAAAAATAGATAGTGGGCAAAGGGGAACACATAAGGATCTTCCAGGACAAGTGGATTCCGGGAGGCAATCTTTAGGTCTCATACTCGGATCACTATGGTTATCTGGAAAGATGAGCCATTAATTGAATAGCTTTGATTCATTATTTAGCCCTTCCTCAATGGCATATCAACAAGAGATTTTAAGGAAAATCTAGATCTCAAGATGCATATTGAAAGGTGTCTTTCTTATTTATTTGAAGATTACAACTGTGGGATTTCTATTAATCTAGACACATTTGAAGCTTAAATCATCTCCATCACTTCTTGAAATTTGCATCATTCATCTCTATTCTGTAGGTGGCCCAAGATCAAGGTGGGCCCACTTGAAGGTGATGTATGATTTTACGAGATTTATCTGTTTCACTAATGATTTAGTCAAGCTTCTTGCTTTTGTACGAGGAACATGCTGTGAAAAAATTAGAGATAGAAAAGTAGGGAAGAAAGGGCATTCAAGCTTCAAATGTGACTTGCTCTTTCTGATATTTAGAGAGAGATGAAATACAGAACATAAGAGAGATGAATGCCGTGCCTCCTTTGAGGATCGACTGTTCTTATATAAGGGTTTAATTCCCTAATTACAATCAATTACAAATCTTAGATCCTAAACTGAAGCCACAAATTAAGTCCCTAATTACAATCAATTACAAATCTTAGATCCTAAACTGAAGCCACAAATTAAGTCCCTAATTACAATCAATTACAAATCTTAGATCCTAAACTAAAGCCACAAATTAAGTAACAACCTTTGACTAATTACAACGTAACAAAAAGGTACAATAAATGAGCCTAATGGACTTGGGCTTGCTTGACATGAAATGAGCCTAATGGACTTGGGCTTGCTTGACACCCCCCCTCAAATTGATGCTGGGGAGTCATAAAGCAGCAATTTGGAAACAAGAAATTGATGACGAGGACGAGGAAGTCCCTTTGTGAAGATATCGGCAAACTGAAATGCTGTAGGAACATGAGGAAGAGTAATGACACCACGCTTATATTCATCGCGAATAAAGTGGCAGTCAACTTCGATATGTTTGGTGCGTTCATGGAAGACAGGATTTTCAGTGATTCGGATAGCCCCAGTATTATCGGCATGCAATGGAGTAGGAGAGGTTTGAGAAAACCCGAGTTCCGAAAGAAGTCCCCGTAACCATAAGATCTCAGAACAAGCAGAAGACATAGCCCTATATTCAGCTTCCGTGGAAGAGCGGGACACCCGTTCTTGTTTCTTGCATTTCCAAGAAACGAGAGATGTTCCAAGGTACATGCACCAACCAGTAGTAGAACGGCGTGTGTCTTGACAGCCAGCCCAGTCAGCATCTGCATAAGCGGTCAGATGAAGAGGATTATCCTTTGGATAATATAAACCACGAGGGACAGTTTTGAGCAGATAACGGATAATGCGCTTCACAGCTGTCAAATGAAGGTGTCGAGGAGCTGTCATGAATTGGCTCACAAGATGAACAGCATATGAGATGTCAGGTCTAGTGATGGTGAGATAGACAAGACTTCCCACCAGACGCCGGTAGGTATGAGGATCAGGAAGAAGATCGCCATCATCTTTACTCAACTTGAGATTGACCTCTACAGGCGTATCAACAGGTGAAGAATCATTGAGGTCAGCCAACTCGATAAGATCTGATGTGTATTTGTGCTGATTAACAAATAAACCTTTTGGAGATTGATGCACCTCGAGGCCCAAGAAATAATGCAAAGGACCCAAATCCTTCATACGGAAGGAATCCCTGAGAGAAGCTTGGAGAGATTTGATCATACGATCATCCGTGCCAGTGATAATAATATCGTCAACATAGACGAGAAGCACAGTAACACCAGTAGATGTGTGGCATAAAAAGAGAGATGGATCAGAAGGACTCTGGGTAAAGCCACTCTCGCATAAGCGAGCCTTGAAGGTTTCAAACCAAGCGCGAGGAGCTTGCTTTAAACCATAAAGCGATTTGCGCAGGCGACAGACAGACCTCTTGAAGGGAGAGGAGACGCCTTGTGGTATCCGCATATAGACTTCTTCGTGCAGGTCCCCATGGAGAAATGCATTTTTGACATCCATTTGGTATAAAGGCCAGGATTTAGAGGCAGCAATGGCGAGAAGTAACCGAACAGATGTCATTTTTGCCACAGGTGCAAACGCTTCCTCATAGTCAATGCCATACTCTTGTCTGTTTCCGAGTGCTACAAGTCTAGCTTTGTGTCTATCCAATGACCCATCAGATTTAAGCTTGATCGAGTAGATCCATTTGCAACCGATGGGTTTAACTCCGGAAGGACAATCCACAATATCCCAAGTGTGATTCTGATCCAATGCATCCAATTCCTCCTTCATAGCCTGGTTCCAGCAATCGTGTTGGACAGCCTGCAAATAAGAACTTGGGATAGAGATAGAAGAGAGAGTGGTCATCAAGGAAGTATGGGTAAATCCATACCTATCAGGCGGTCTAGAAGTTCTGGAGGAGCGACGTAAGGGAGGAGTAGGTGTGGAACCATGTGTCGGTGGAGGATCAGGGGGAGGACCATCCGCAGTGGGAGGTTTCTCCTGACGGTGGTATACAAAAGCAGGATTAAACCGAGTAACAGATGTTTGATCCGAAAAACCTAGTAAGAGAGCTGGGGAAGAGGGATAAGGACTGTCCATGTGAGTGGGGAAGAAATATTGATTTTCAAAGAAAATAACATTCCGAGAAACCCTGATACGACGACCAATGGGATCATAACAAACAAAACCTTTTTGATTAGTGGCATAACCCAAAAAAGCACACCTGCGAGATTGTGCTGTTAGTTTCGTTCTTTCTGTGGGAGGTAAATGAACAAAGCAAACACAGCCAAAGGTATGTAAGTGATCAAACACAGGATGATGACCAAACAATTTAAAATGAGGCGTTAAATGAGCAATGGTATGTGATGGAAGGCGGTTTATGAGATAGACAGCTGTGGTGAGAGCTTCAGTCCAAAAACGAGGGGGAACGGATGCTTCAATCAGAAGAGTTCTAGTGACAGCAAGAAGATGTCTGTTTTTCCGTTCCGCGACTCCATTTTGTTGTGGAGTATATGGACAGGTACGTTGGGAAATGATTCCATTATTGTTTAAAAATGATTGAAAATCCTTGGAAACATACTCCCCCCCTGAGTCTGAGCGCAAAGTTTTAATGCATTTAGAGAATTGGTTTTTAACATATTGAACAAAAAATTTAAATGCATTAAGAACATCAGACTTTGAATGTAATAAATAAATCCAAGTAAATCTGCTGTAGTCATCAATGAATGTTACAAAGTACTTGAAATGACTATGTGAAATGGTCGGAGCAATGCCCCAAACATCACTGTGAATTAAGTCAAAACATGTAGTGCTCCGTGTGTTAGAAGTTGGAAAGGGTAAAGTTTGACTCTTCCCTAATTTACAAGCATCACAGTCAAAAGAAGCAGAATCAACAGGTTTATTTATTAATCCAGATTGAAATAAAGTAGACATTGTAGAAGCAGTCGGATGACCTAGTCTATTATGCCACAACCGAGAATTATTCTTAATGAAAAAACAAAATAACTGATGTAAAGTTTTATCATGAATAAATGAAGACACTGGTAAGGAAAAAAGTCTTCCACGCTTAGGCCCCCTCGCGATCACTTCCCCCGACTCCCGGTCCTGCACAACACAACCAGAAGGAGAAAACAAAACATTGCAGTTATTTTCAACAAGTTGACCCACAGAAACCAAATTGGTAGCAAGATGAGGAGAAACTAAAACATTGGTTAATGGTAAGGAGCTAGGGATATCACCAACAGAGGTGATAGGAAGATGATCTCCATTGGCAGCTTGGACAGTAAGATGACCAGTGTAAGGAACCACATTGTGTAATTTTAGGGCTGAAGTGGTCATATGGTTACTTGCACCAGAATCTAAGTACCAGGTATTGGAAAGAGAGGAAGCAGTACCTGCGATGTGCATGGAAGCTGAGGCATTGATGATCATTTGGTTTACCATCTCAGGGGTGAGAGGAGTTGTTGACGTAGATTGGGAGGAACCAGGTTGGGATGAAGAATCAGACTGCAGAGAACCACTGAAGTCAGGTGAAGCATATGGTGGAGTAGTCACAGTGTAAGCACTAGGAGCTGACTGCACGCTGTAAGTACCAGGGGCTGGCTGCACATAGTTGCGGGAAAGAGAAGTGCGATTCTTCTTCCTGCACTCTTCAAGAACATGACCAGTGGCCTTACAATATCGGCAGATTTTTGCCTTACATTGATTTGCATAGTGACCATATTTCTTGTAGGTATGGCACTGAACTTTACTGATGTCCCTAGAAGGTGGTCTAGTTGTAGCAACATAGGCAAGGGGAGTCTCAACAGATCTCTGTTGTTCCAGTGTAGTTTGAGTGACCCGACGTTGTTCTTCCCGTAGAAGTTCCTGAAGACAATCATCCAAGCTAGGAAGAGAAGCCCTGCTCATTAAGTTAGATCGAACTGTCTCAAACTCGAGACGAAGTTTCATAAGAAACTGATCCCGATGACTACATTGCTGTAATGGAAGTAATTCCTGGAGAAGAGCTGCAGATACTGAGGCAAACTTAATCGCATCATATTCGGACCACAGTCTGCGGAAGCCATTATAATACTCCTGAATAGACTGGGTGCCTTGAGTGAATTGCGAGATTTCAAGTTCTAATTGAAACTGGCGAGCAGCATTGCCCTGTTGGTAAATTTTCTGAAGATACTCCCACATTGCACGGGCAGTGTGGCAGGGTTTGAGGTTGAGAATAAAATGTGACTCAACAGAGCCCAGCAACCAGGTCTTGATTTTAGCATCCTTTGTTTTCCAAGCTAAAATTTTCTTATCATCTTCTGTAGGTTGAGGTTCAGATCCATCAATGTGTCCCCAGAGTTCTTTTCCTTCCAAATAAATTTGAAATTGGAAGGCCCAGGAGGTATAATTTGTACCATCAAAGCGAATCAGGGCAATCTCATGTTTGTCCATGACTAAAGAGAAGGAAGAAACCCGCACAAAGCAGTCCGGAAAGGATATTGGCAAAACAATATCTTTTGGATGGCCGAGATGAAAAGAAATGGACAAAACAGAATTTCTACAATAAAGGGTAGATGGCCTACCTCAGCTGATCCATAAATGGTGAGAAAATCTTCAAAAAAAAATGTAGAAATCCAGACGACCAAGATGGGCTGGTCCAGCTGAATGGCGATGATGATCGCAGGTGGGCCACTTCAGATCTGAGATGAACAGGGATGATCAAGGCTTCCAGTTCTTGGAAGATGACTCTGATGATCAATAAATCAGAAACAAATTCTTCATAAATCCTGGAAGCTTCAGGCGACCAAGATGGTAAGATTCCGCTAATGAGTTGGTGAGAATCATAGGTGGGCCACGTCGGATCTGAGATGATCAGGATGATCTGGCTGAAGAGAATGATCACAGATGATCATATACTGGCTTCCAATGTTTGGAAGATGATGTAGGAGAAGATCACAGATGATCGAGCTCTGATACCATGATATTTAGAGAGAGATGAAATACAGAACATAAGAGAGATGAATGTCGTGCCTCCTTTGAGGATCGACTGTTCTTATATAAGGGTTTAATTCCCTAATTACAATCAATTACAAATCTTAGATCCTAAACTGAAGCCACAAATTAAGTCCCTAATTACAATCAATTACAAATCTTAGATCCTAAACTGAAGCCACAAATTAAGTCCCTAATTACAATCAATTACAAATTTTAGATCCTAAACTAAAGCCACAAATTAAGTAACAACCTTTGACTAATTACAACGTAACAAAAAGGTACAATAAATGAGCCTAATGGACTTGGGCTTGCTTGACATGAAATGAGCCTAATGGACTTGGGCTTGCTTGACACTTTCATGATTCATTGTAATTTATAACCTCAGGTTTCCTTACATACAGAGTTTTTGTATATTACATTTGGAAAGAGAAATAAGATGGGTACAATCAAATCTGATCTATTCAGCCCAGGCGAGCTCTCTGTATAGCCTTCATTTGATCTCCTTAGTCAATTGAGATGAGCTCAGTCCAATTCATAAAATATTTTCAAAGATATGATTGATGCTAGTCAAACCCATATGATATTTATAAAGATATTATTGATATCCATTGGATTGCTTCCTGAATGGTTTGCTATATATGTTTTGACGTGTTTGATCTTCCTAACTTTTTAAATGTGTTACTTTGATGATGTGACTTATCATCAGGCTTATGGTGGTGCTTAACACTCCCCCTCAAGCTGGAGGATGATAATGTATGTACTCTCAGCTTGTCCCGCAATTTTTGAAAATTCACCTTGGAAAGTGGCTTTGTAAAGATATCAACACGCTGATTTTTAGTAGAAACAAATTGAGTGACAAGAGAGCGAAGAGCAACCTTTTTTCTCACAAAATGATAGTCAATCTCTATATATTTTGTTCTAGCATGAGGCACTGGATTCATTGTCATGTAGAGGGTTACTAAGATTGCCACAAAATGGAATAGGCGGCCAGGATAAGTAAACTACAATGTCTCTCAAAATATATGTAACCCACATTAATTTAGTAGTTGTAGAGGCGAGTGTCCTATATTCTAAGTTCCAAGAGATGCAATTGGAGCCTAGGTAAAGACAATACCCAGAAGTAGATCACTATGTTTTTGCACAAGCAGCCTAATCTGCATCTGACAAGGCATATAGGTTAAGTGAAGATTGAGATGAGATTCTAATCCCATAATTCATTGTTCCTTTTAAATACCGAAAAATTCTTTTAACACCTTGTGAATGCCGAAGATTTGGTTACTGCATGAATTGACATAATACATTGACTCCATAAGATAGATCAGGCCTACTGAAGGCAATGTACTGTAAGCCACTAACTATACTTCTATAGTCATATGCATCAATGAGAGCTTCAGATTCGATGTGTAGATCATGCTTTTGTCCAAGAGAGGTACTTAAAGCTTTGCATTGTAACATTTTTGCTTTGGATAGTAGATTGCCAATATACTTGGATTGAGATAAATTTAACCCACCAGGAAATGTAGAAATTTCTATCCCTAAGAAATAGTGTAAAGATTGAATATCCTTTATGGCAAATTCAGAACTGAGCTTAACAATTAACCATGATAGGAGAGATGGGTTATTGTTAGTTTCTATGATGTCATCCACATATAAGAGCAATACTATTGTCCCAAACGAGCAGTGAAGTACAAAAAGTGATGAATCCGCAATGCTACAGAAAAATCCCACATGTAACAAAAAGTGGCTAAACCGGTCAAACCAAGCTCGTGGGGCCTATTTGAGGTCATAGATGGCTTTGTTAAGTTTTCAAGCATGGTTTGGATAGGTGGGATGAGTGAATCCTGGGAGTTGTTCAATCTGAACAATTTCTTGGAGATGACCATGAAGGAATGCATTTTTAACATTGAGTTAGTGAATGGGCCGATGTGAGACAACAACTAAACTAAAGATGATGCGATAGTTGTGGGCTTGATAACCGAGCTAAAAGTCTCTTCAAAATCAACCCCTTCGGTTGTACCCCCTTGCAACCATTCTCGCTTTTAGGTGATCTACTAATCCATTAGATTTTAATTTTTTTTATACACCCAATGCGACTCAACAATATTCATGTTGGATGTACGTGGAACCAAGGTCCAAGTCTCATTTCAATCTAATTCTTCTAGTTCCTCTTGCATGGCTACCACCCACTAAGGTGCTGTCAAAGGCTCATTAACATTCCTTGGCTTAACAATTTTAGAGGAGTCAAGGTTAGCCATCATCAATGTTGGGCTGGAATTAAAAAAGGATGACTCAACAAGTTTATAGGTCATAGTAGTTGCCAAGGCATATTTGGGATTTGGTTTTCTAGTGCCAACTTGAGCATGTGTAACCATGGTGTGGCTAGATGAGGAATCTATAGTAGTTTTTGGTGCATGCACATTTTCAACTTGTGATTTAGCATAAGACAAAAGATTTCTGATTCAAGTTTAGATGAGACATATGGAGATGAAATCATGTCAATGGGACCAGGTGTGAGATTTTCTGGCCTTGATAATTCCATTTGTTTGGATGGGTTCACCTCTGATGATATTGGCCGATTTGGTAAATCCATGGTCAGATGTGAATTTTCTTGCATCAAACTTATGACTTCTTGACCTGTGTAGTCTTTTGTTTGCATCTTTAAGGAGTCATCTTCTTGTGATGATGAGGAATCCACTGCCTCATCTATTTGAACTGTATTGGATAATTCATGTAAAATTTTTTTGTACCAAGAACCCTCAGGTGATGTTGGAATGCTCAGAACTCCATCAAAACTTGGAGTGGGCCTCTATGTTACATTTGATACATCACCATCAGTGGATTTTGCACTTAAAGACTCATTGAGAAAATTTTGAAAATGTTGTGATGGTACTAGGTTCCTACGCAGGGATCAACAGATTTTAAGTGTTTTTATATGGAGAAACAATTTTATCAAAAATTACATTACACAAAATAAACACTCGTCGACTATGAGGGTGATAACAACGAAACCCTTTGTGTAGAGGACTATATCCTATGAATACACTAGGATATGACTTTGGTTCAAATTTATTTGAAGCGTGATCGCAGACGTAGGGAAGCACCAACATCCAAACACTCTCAAACTTGAATAATCAGGATATGATCCATAAAGCTTAAAAATTGGTGTCTCCATCGATCTTAAGCACAGAGGAAGGCAACCTGTTAATAAAAAACATCGCAGTCATGAAGGCTTCGACGCAAAAACTCTTTGGTAGATTGGTATGAAAAAGAAAGGTTAGTCTAGTTCGGACTATATGCCAGTGTTTTCTTTCTGTAGCACCATTCTGCTCCGGAGTCCTGGGACATGAAATCTGTTTTTGAATTTCACAATCTTCAAGATGTGTAAGAAACTTCTG
Source organism: Sextonia rubra (assembly GCA_037013555.1). Classification (NCBI taxonomy): domain Eukaryota; kingdom Viridiplantae; phylum Streptophyta; class Magnoliopsida; order Laurales; family Lauraceae; genus Sextonia; species Sextonia rubra. The sequence goes on along the minus strand of JASUAD010000013.1, from coordinate 53,718,586 downwards.
ATATTTGACAAAATTTCCAAAGAAATCTTGTTTATTTATTTATTTTTATTATTATTATTTTTGTGTGGTGGGGGGTGTGGGTGGTGTTAAGCCATGGAATCTTGTGCAATAATCAAGAAAAATAGCATAGTAACGAAATTCTTGAGAAGAAGAGACAGGGGTTGGCCCCCACTTATCACAATGAATTTTTAGAAGAGGTGAATTGTCAGTTTTATTACTCAATGAAAAGGGAAGCTTATAGCTTTTTCCTAACTGACAAATGATGCAAATAGTAGAGATTTTATTCCAACTACTAATGTCTATAATATGTTGACTATTTAAAACCTTCAACATTTTATTATTTTGATGACCCAATCTTTGGTGCCAAACATCCTCTATAGTTTTTCCAGATCTGAGTGCTCCGAAGGCTACTGCTGCTTCTCCATCTATGGTATATAGATTGCCCTTTTTACTGCCTGTGGCCACTGGTTTGCTCGTTGCTCGGTCCTTTATAAAAAAAAAAACTCAAATATGCAGGAATTATCTTTAGCAAGTTGTGATACTGAGATTAGGTTTTTCTTGATTCTGGGCACAATGAGGACGCCCTTTGAATGCATTGTGCCAAAACCAAAATTAAAGGAAGAGTCTCCAATATTCGAGATGGGCAACTTTGAGCCATCACCAATCATAGGACTCGATCATCTCCGTTATTGCAAGAGATAAATTACCTGATCATTAGTGATGTGCTTATGGTAGTCCTTATCACACACTTTCAATACCCACGTGAAATCATGTCTCTACTTGAATAATATTAGCAAGCAATGGAATATATGACCCTCGTGAAACTGGATGCAAAAAAGCTTTATCAAGAGATTTCTTTTGCCCACCCCATTGTACCTGCCTCTAAATCAATAAACCAGAGTTGGTCCCATCAGTGGATTCAATCCGATGGTCGGTCTAATTCTGATTGAACTGAAGTTTGGCATCTTAAGATGCACAAGAGGACATAGATTTTTGAACAGCTTGGATTTCAGTGGTGAGCCACTATTTGATTTATGGGGCTGGTCTAATAGGATCCAATATTTTGTTGGGATCTATAGCTCCTCCTAGCAGCTTTTCACGTGGAGTCAGTAGGTAAGTAAGATATTTGTGACTTTCACACTCAATTTTGTTTTCCGACCAAGCTATAAAAGTTTGCAGTTGTCACCTTCTCTTATATAAAAAGTGAAAGGGAAGAAAGAAGGAAGATAGAGAGGAGAGAGATGGATTTGTCTTCCAACGAAGAAGAAGACGTAGTGATTGTGGGTGCGGGAATCTGTGGCCTTGCCACAGCCCTTGCCCTTCACAGGTTCAAGACAATCACTCATTTCCTCTTTTAGTACCAGCTACTCTACTCATTGTGTCCTTCTACTTTTAGTTAAAATTGTACTTGCTTGTCTTTTAATGGTACATCAGGTGGTGGGGTTGGAAAGGGCTATGTTTGGATGAGGTACATCCCAAATCTCAGATCCTCTTCTAATCTAATGGGATGATATTTAAGGTGGCCCCACATGGGCTATGGTCCCGAGATGAATCTCCAGTGAAACTGCATGTAATGGAGCCTAAATCATCTCTTGTGAAACTAGGGACTTTAAAGGCCCATTTGGATCGTTGTAATCCAAAGTGCAAGTAAAACATTTACTCCGCATGGGGAATTATTTTTCCGTGGACGTTCCTCCACAGAATTGAGATTTCCTAAGGAAAAACCCTATAGTTGTTGTGGTGGGACCACCGTGGGGTTTTTCACCAAAGGAATCTGAACTCACTTACACATGGATGTCAGCATTTTTGGTGCCCAAAAATTTAGGGGGGAGTTAGAATCGTTTGATATTCCCCCACCTCCTTGACATCCAAATTGGAACATCCTCACGGAGAGAATTTCACTACTCATATAGGTGGGTTCATGGTACATTTTATTAAATTTCCTCTACTTGGCAATCCTACAAAAACCTTAAGGAAGTAAAGAGGCAGCAGAACACTCCCATTGAATGGAATCAGCCTGCGTACGTTTTTGTGACTACACACACATTTCAGAACCAAGAGATGATTTCCTCCACTAATCAATCCTACCAAAATCTTGAAGCATTAGTAGGGATGGCAAAAATATTTTTCATCACTCACCTGAAGTAGAAACAGATCAACGCACTTTTCTTGACATAGACATATTTTAGTTAACACTAGGTTAGAGGTTCTAAGATGTTGTTTGGCATCTCTATTTGGGAGGTCTACATGTCTTAAAAGAGGTTTTAAAATGATATTTATCATCTTTAGACTATTTGGCAACCATCATCTAAAATCTCTATTTCAAATTAGACATTTATTTATGAGACAAAAAGGAGGAGAACGGGCACTCGGGAAATTAGACAAAATGTCTGAAGCGGGTAGATGAGGGCGCCACAGTGTTTTGGACGAACATACGCCTAGTATGTGTTTTTCCTTTTTTAAAATTATGGGCCACTTGAGAAAGATCTGGACCGCTAGATATGTTCAAGAGATCAAATACGACTCGAATGTCAGATTTGAGCCGTTGATCATATCCAAATCTCAAGATATTTATAATAAACACAAAAATATAAATATGTATTACTAGACTGTTGTGGGACCCTGGATCCCAATCTGAACCGTTCATCCTCTTTAGAAAGAATTGAGGCATTGATGTATTCCAATATAGACTTGCCTGGGTTCTCACATGATGATTGTACTCCTTTTTTCTCTTTTGTTAAAAAATTATGGATCACTTCAGCAAGATCTGAACCATTAGATTTATTTATAACATCATCAACAGCTAGAAAATCAATTCTGGACAGTTGATCTTACATGGATCTCAAGAAATTTGTGAATAACTCAGAACTTTAAATGCATTTTTCTATATTTCTGTGGTCCCCAATATTATGATCCAAGCAGTTGATCTTCTTAAGAAAGCCGATAGTGGCTATGCATTAAATTTTCAACCATTAATTCTTTGTATAGCTTGAGAAAACTTTGAAAAACTATAAGAACCATTAATGTTTTATGAAGGGAGTGGCTAGGTTTTGCATGCGATTAATCCCAGTCCCTTTTTTTCATTTTCCATTTAATTATAGGCAATTTAACCGATATCTGAACCATGGGATGTCTTGATAACCTCAAATGTGCAAATCATATTAAATTTCAACCGTTGATTTAACACCAATCTCGAGAGATTTATAAAAAAGGCAAAACATTAGATTAAAATTTATGGACTTATGTGGGCCCCAAAATCACAATCCAAGCCATTCATCCACTTTGGAAGGATGAAAATGGACGGAGAACCAAGTTCCATTTTTTTATTCATAGTAAAACTCAAGGAATTTGTGAAAAACTCCGAACCTTTGGATTGAAAAATGTCTATTACAAATAGCCTTTTTATCTTACCTAACAATAATATTTGTAACATATCTATATCATACACATCTATTCCACGTAGATTTATTCCATGTAGATCTGCTTTATACATATAAGATCATATTACTTTTTTATATGGCCTCCAATGCACCTAACACACATGGGTGGAAAACAAAGGTATCATCTCACATCATCTGACAATTGGGTAGCTTCTGATGCCATCTGTCTTCATGGATTTGATTATTACTATTGTGTGTGTGTGTTTTTTTCTGTTGCAGGAAGGGTATTAAAAGTGTGGTTCTAGAGAGGAATGATTCTCTGCAGTATCCAGGTGAAGCAATTGCCATTTACGCCAACGGGTGGCGAGCACTCGATCAGATTGGTGTGGGATCAGAGCTTCGGTCCAAAGCTATTCCATTGCAAATGTAGCATTTGTAGCCTCTCTTTCATTCTTGCATTCTCTTATGTTTTTAAATTTTCATTGAGAATCATGCAGCTGCTTAAAATTCTAAGGTCCCGCTGTTAGAGGGAATTGAATTCTTAAAAATCTTAAGACATGCATTTCTAAAATAGCTAAAATTACAATTAAAAAAAGATGAATATCCATAATAGTGTGCCATAAAGGAGAGAAGAAAAATAAATGCCCAATTACCACTAAGTCTATTTCTAAAAAAATGAGAGTCACATCTTTATCTAAACATTATATCTTTTGCTGCTCCCTTTGTTGGAGTGCTTTTATTGAGGCTATGCCATCAAGATTGAAATGGCAAGCACTTTCAACTATGCACTATTGCGTTATTAGAACCTATGCTACCATGAATGCCTAGAAATTTAATTCCATGCTTACTTGTTTGCATAATATATATAGAGAAAAATTTTCAGGAATGCCTCATTTAAAATGGGGTGCTCTTGCTCCTCTCCTGAGCTCAAGCTTAAGATAAAGTAAGTTCAAGCATGTGGCTCAAATATGTAGGGCCCACCTAGGGACCCACATGAGAATGAGGGGATTTGAAGGACTCTTTAGAACCCTCCTCTCAAAAATAAAATAAAAAAATCAAATACAACAATAGTTTCTATCATCTCCATCTGAGCCTCAAAAAATCTAATGGTCAACAATCTACTCAGAATAGTGCACAGTCAATCCAATAGTCCAGTACATTTAAATTTAACTAAAAATTGGTAGACATATACAAGTAAGGGAGGTTGTATGATTGGTCCATTTGGATAGACCAAAGGTGGGCCCTCAAGAGCTCGAGCTTATGGAATTTTTTGTATAAACTTAAGCTTAGGAGAAACTTACCCTATATCTATATATATGTATGAGTTTATGGCCAAATGAGCTCCAATGCATGATTGGTAATGAGGTGAGTGGTGGATAAGAGATAGGGCGATGGTAAGGTTAATTTACCATCTACGTTTGATTCATTTTCACTAAAAGGGTGGTTATTTTTGGATATTACCTTTGTTTTGTCATTTTTAACCTCTAATAAAAATTACAATCTTAGATGGCTTTTTCCTGCACACCGGTGCCATTTGTCATATGGGACCCCGTGAAATTCAAAGGGGTCTTACTATGGGTGAAGATCCAGATGCATGCTCTAGCAAGATACAATTTCTTCCTAGATATTTAGTTACATGAAATAGGCCCTAAATCTGTTTATCATCTCTTATTTTATTTTATTTTATCATAATTCAGGTGGCGTAAGATTCACGTAGACAAAGGGACGACTACAGAACGTCTGGTAGGGTAATTTCCTGACCTTTGACCTATGACTTTGACCATACAAACCCAGCAACAATGGTCGGGCCAAGTCCCAACACATAAGTTCAAGGGTCATCAACCAAGAATGTATTATGGTTTGGGCTTGGGTTAGTTTTTGAAGTCCACATAAAATTGGCGCCTGGTTCTGGTCTGCACTTCTTGTATTGACATAGTGAACTACAGGTATCCGACTTACCTATATTTGTCATCTGTGTTAAGGATAACAAAGTGCATGAACCTCTGTAGTTGCATTTTTTTCCATTGTAGGAAGGGAGAATTTCGTTGCTTGAGAAGGCGCGATCTCATCGAAACAATGGCTGAAGCTTTGCCAGCAGGAACAGTCCGCTTCAGTCAACGTGTTGTTGGGGCCCAGATGGATACACTAACTTCGTACCCAACCGTTCATTTAGATGATGGGAGTGCTATTCCTAGTAAGGTGATGATGGTTGCTAATGCTATCAACTTCAACTGTCTGTTCTTTCATTTTAATGTATAATCATCGGTAACATATATGATATTATCTACTTTGACTCATAGGTCATACGATTTTGCATCTAATGGGTTTTAATCCATTAAAAGACCTCATGCAAAGTAAATGAAAACCTACACACTTGCGCCAGACCACCGCATGCATGATATTGTTTGCTTTGGTCTATGGGCTTCGCGGTTTTGCTTCTGGGGTGAGTCTCAATCCACTAAAAGGCTTCATGCAAAGTAAATGTGCAAGCTCTATATATAATCCTAATTACTTTCCTCTCTATAATCGATGTAAGACTCCAGGATGTCATAGTCTAGGTCATTATTGCAAGTAACTAGTTGATATATGGATAATAAGTGTGTGGTTTTTATTGGAATATTAAGACTTCTAAGACAAAACCAAAAGCAAGAATGATAGTCTGTTTCTTAAAAGTTTCATCTAGAGTTTTGTTCACTGAATTCAAGTTATTGAATGAGCCAAGTTTCATTTCAAATAAGGAAGATTACCGACCATGCTTATGCATTGCAGGTTGTGATTGGTTGCGACGGAGTGAATTCTATTGTCGCAAATTCACTGAACCTGAAGCCTCCAAAGCTCTCCCACATAGGGACTCTCAGATGTTTGACAAGCTATCCAGATGAGCATAAATATGGCGAGACCGCCATTCGAGTAGTGAAAAATCGACTCCATTTAGGGATACTTCCAATTGACAAAAACCAAGTCTTATGGTTTATAAGCTGGCCGCAACCTCCAGGAGGTAATACAATAGTACATGGTAGCTCATTTTGTCAATAGCTCACCTGATAGTAATCCTTAGCCTTTTAAGGGGTCAATAGTATTAACTCATACTAAATGGTGAATGGTATTGATCAAGAGGGGACTAACTCCTAATTCACCAGGCCCATTGAATACATAGAGAGCTTAAAAATGAAAAAATTAAAGTTGAATTTCCAAAAATAAACATCAAATAATATTTTTTTAGGAAAATAGATTCAAAAGAAGATGTCATTTGGCACTCATTTTGGAAATTCAGCTATCTTCATTTATAATCATCCTATGTATTCAATTCCCATGTGTTTTTCTGCAAACAAAATAGGGCCAAGGTGAAAAGCTGGACAATTTTTTTTTCCTATCAAAAGGGGACATTTTGTTGTCAAGCTTTAACCAAAGCACATCACCTAAAACAATCCTAGCAAGAAACTCATCACTATTTAATAATGATGGACAATTAGGGATTTTGAAAGTGTTAAAAACTGGTGTGAAAAACTCTCCTCTGTACATATTTGAACATGGTTTTATCCTTAGGTGGAAAAAAAATTGTTTTACCCACCCCCATTTCCACTTCCTTTTTTACTCACCCTAGACATCTACATCAAGCCAAACTGATTTTTACAAAATGAAAAGGAATGCAGGGCGCAATGGGACTGGCTGCACATGGGGGTTTCATCTGAGCATTTAACATAGATACTTTGCACAAAGTGTTTTTACGGGAATATAAATTTGCAACACTACAAGATTTTAGCATAAGTCAACTAGTAAAGCCCACCTTGTTATATAAAAGTAACTTTAAGGTCAATTGGCACCAGTTCTCCCGCAGACTGGATCAGCTGGTTAAACACAATTACAAAGGGGATATCATGATTTTGCTAGAAGAGTTATTCCTACTATTGATAGCGTTAAATCATTATTCATTAATGACTAACATGCAATCCCTCTTTTGCAAAGTTTAGCAAGCCCGGTCAAAAACACAAGCACATTTTGTCTTGGGTTGCTTTGTTTTGGGATGCCTCATCTTAGTTTGGAGGGTGGGAATTATCCCTGATTTTTTGTATTTTGGGTTTTCATTTTAATATATAACTTATCTTTCAGAAATTATAATAATAATGATGATGATGATAAGTACATTGTCTTCAAAGAGATAATAGTAGTTATTATTATTATTATTATTATTATTATTATTATATTTTTGAATGTTAACTTCCATTAGATGAAAAGACTTAATAGTACAAAAATAATATACCGATAAGCCAAAACAAAAAGAAGATAATGAATGTTATTGTTCCTAAGAAGACAGCAGCTAATCTCTTGCCTATGATTCAAACAGATTCTGGAGTACTTATAAGAGACCCCAAGCTCCTCAGAGAAGCAGCTTTGGATCAGATGAAGGATTTCCCCCCAGAAGTACTTGAACTGGTGAAGAATGGTGACCCCGAATCTATCATATATACACGCGTAAAATATAGAGCACCATGGGACCTGCTTTTCCCAAGCTTTCACGAGGGCACCATCACAGTTGCAGGAGATGCCATGCATGTGATGGGACCATTCATGGGGCAGGGAGGAGCTTCTGCGATGGAGGATGCTGTGGTTCTGGCCAGATGCTTGGCACGGGAGATGAGCGTTAGGAATGGAAGCAATCGACAGCTGCAAACAAAAATTGGGATGGCATTGGATAATTATGTGAAAGAGCGAACGGGGAGGGTCTTAAGGCTATCCATTCAAACTTATCTCAGGCAATTGTTGCAGACGCCAATTCCATTGGTTGTGAATTTGGTTGTTCATGCCATCACTGCTGTTTTCTTTGGGAAGACCCAGAATGATACTCAATATGACTCTGGCCAGCTATGAAATTGCAATTCTACCGCTTTGTTCCACTATTTTCTTCCTCCTTTTGGGAGAAATACCAGACCATGTATGCTATTTATTTTAGAGAATCCCATCATCGTCATTGTCATCATCATAGAGCTTTTTTGTCTGAAACAAGGCGTTGGCTTAATGTGTCCTAATTTCCAACTTTAATAAGTTGGGCCATGGCTACTATATTTCTACTTTAGCGCTTATAAACTCATTCTTACCATGCCACGATGAAGAATTCTTAGTTATCTGAAGTGTAGAGAAGAAATCTATGAGTCAATTAGCCAGTCTTATTGATAAAAGTGTATCCAAATTCCAAACCAGCATTACAAAGGCAACGAGATTCTAGACACAGTAAGGACCCATGACTTCCTCTTTAGCCCAAGAATTGACCACTTCATTCCATTTTCATGGAATATGATGGCACAACACATATAAAGAGGCAAAATCATCACCTTATGCTCCATTTGTTGGATCTGTGATGAACTCACAATAATTTGATCGACAATGAGAAGGACAAATCTGAACAACATAAACTAAATTCAAATGCATTCCTAACTCCATCAAGGGACACTTTCTCTTCTCGGTTACCATGAATAGGGTTCGTTTGTGGCTACAAGTGGGATGGCAAGTGAGTTTTACCTATGTAAATATTACACTTACAAATCTTATAAATGTGAAACATACTAAAATGTTTAAAGCAAAGTCATTTTTATAAAAATAAAATTAATGAAATGTCTACCTATTGGTGCAACATGGGGAAAAAGGATAGCCAACGGGCTATTCTCCAAAATAAGATTTTTAAGGATAAACTGTCTATATCTTGTACCAAAGACAATAATTTAACCCACAAAAAGAAGAAAATTGAATTTTTATTCAAATAATGTAGTATGTCCTATGAGAAAGGATAACATCTATACTTATAATAAAACTACTCTTTAAATAAAGAAACAAATTAGTTCAATCCAAATAGGGAGTCCCATTTCAAATATAAAATCAATTTCTAAAACTTAAGAAAACAACTTCTATTAATAAATTATTCTTCACTGCTAGGCTTTAAACTTGGGCTTGTAGGTATAGACTTTTAAGTGAGGCCCATTAGTCTACCCTGCATCAACTCGCCCTAGCTTGGAGAAACTCGACTCCGGCAAGTTATCAGTTTGGTACTTTTCATATAGATTTAGAGTAAGTAGTTAAAAGTCGGAGCAGTAATCCATATAACTTCGGAGAATAATTTGCCTTTCCACTTAATCAAGAACTTGTGTAATCCACCATTTCTCATAGAAACAAGCCAATCATTAAAAACATCTTCAATATCTTCGGGAAGAGATTGATGATGGGAAGCCGGAGAGCTTGTTTTTCAAAATATGTATCTTTATGATGTTCATGATAAATTGTCAAATCTTCAACATTAAAGGTGGATCTAATATTCATATTTGAAAAAAGATTAAGAACATATGTATTGGAACTGATTTTCTTTAGAATCTTGATGGGTTTTGTACTTCTTGGGTTTATCTTCTTGTAATTATCTACGGGAAACCATTCTGGCTTCAAACGAAATATGACCATATCTCCTTCATCAAATTCAACATAACATTGCTTAGAATCGACATACTAGTTGTAAATCTCAATACTTTTAGCAATCTATTAGCGTACTTCATCATGAACTTACTTCATGTGTTGTGCAAATTGTTCTGTTTCTTGACTGGACTTGGCTTTAACTGATAATGGGCTTAAGTCAACAGGAAAACATGTCTTGACACCAGCAACAACTTCAAATGCTGACCTTCCAGTGGTTCTGTTAATGGAATTATTGTAAGCGAACTTTGCCATAGGTAAAATAAGATCCCATGAAGCAATGTGATCTTCAATAAGATATTGAAGAAGATTTCCCAAGCTTCTACTGACAACCTTTGTTTGACCATTAGTCTGAAGATAGTATGCACTGGAATATTGAAGCTTAGTATGCATCATGTGCCATAAGGTCTTTCAGAAGAAACTCAAGAATTTTGTATCTTTATCAGACACGATTATCTTGAGAAGGTCATGCAAACAAATAACCTCTTTAAAGAAAGGAGTATCAATTTTCTTCGCATTTGATGTATGAGAGCAAAGGATAAAATGTGTCATCTTTGAAAAGCAATCACAACAACAAATATAGAATTTACCTTTCTTGCTATTTTGGGTAAGTTGAGGATAAAATCTATGCTTAGATCTTGCCAAGGATCATGTGGAATAGAAAGGGGCTGATATAAACATACGTTTTGCTTTTGCCCCTTTGTAAGTTGGCATACCCTACATAATTCACAAATTCTTGGAACATCTGTTTTCAAATGAGGTTAAAAGAAGTGATCTTCCACAATAGTCAATGTTTTATTACGTCCGAGATGTCCAGTACATCTAGCTGAGACTTGCTAGGATTTTTTTTCTAGTTTTTTTTTATAATTTTAGGCTCGGACTTGGATTAGGTCAGACCTGGACTGAACCCAACTGAATTTGAGAGTAGGTCAGATTAGGTCAGATCAAACTTGGATTAGGTCGGGACCAAACTTATGGCCCAATCGATAAGTAAAAAAGGGCAAAGTGGTTGCACGTGGGGGCTTCATTTACAAGAAATGAAAAAAGGAAAAAGGTGGGATGGGACTTATCTATAAGTTATGAAAGGAAGGTGTTGTTGCTGGGAGACCTGCTTGTGTGCGACGGCGGAGGCGATGCTATGATGCAGTGGAGGGGATGCAAGAAAGAGATAGTAAGAAGTAGAGGACCTGTGGTAGAAGACGACAAGCTTAGGGCTTCTGTGGAGGTGCGACATTGATGATGCACGACACATCGCTTCTTTCTCTGCTCTTCTCCCTCGTCTCTATTGTTGCGTTCTTCTTCCTTGCCCTTTTTTTTCCCCTTTTTTTTTTGTCTGGTTTGGGGGACAAGTGAACCAAAGGGGTTTTGTGGTTGGATTGTGGGGTATTTTGATTTGTTTTAGGGTTGGGACTAATTTGGGGGTGGTTTTGTTTGCTGCTTGGGCTTGGTGGTAGTGGCATAGCGACAGGTTGAGGGGTTTGGGGTCTCAAGATTTTGGAGAAGAGGGATTCGGTGGGGTGGGGTGTAATTAAGGCTTGAAGATGATGGTCGATGGGTTTCTGTGGGTTGAATGGGTTTAAGGTGATGGGTTTAAGCTGCGGAAAGGGTTGAGGGTGATGGGAAGGGAGTCGGTTAGGGTTTGAAGGTGTGGGGTGAGGGGGTTCTGGGTTCAGGATGGGTCTATTTGGGAGGCTAGGGTGGTGCGTGGGTTTTAGGGATGGAGTTCTTGGGTGGTTTTTTTGGATGGCATGGATTGTGATAACGATTAATGAGGATGGATGGATGGCAGTAACGAAAGGAAAGGGGATGGGGATAACCAAGTTACCTCTAATCAGCGATCAAAGCGGTGATCAGAGAATGAATCTCCTCCCTGATACCAATTAATGTAGCGCGTGGAAAAAGAATAGCAAACGTGCTATTCTCCAATCCAAAAAGTTTAGGGATAAACTGTATAGGTCTCACACTAAAATAATAATTCAACCCACAAGGAGAAGAAAAATGAAATCTTATTCAAATAATGTAGTCTGTCCCATAAGAATGGATTACATCTATATTTATAACTAAAATACTATCTAAATAAAAAAATAAACTAGTTCAATCTAAATAAGGAATCCTAATTTAAATATAAAATTAATTTCTAAAACTTAAAAAAGTAACTACTATTAATAAATTATTTTTCACTGCCCGGCCTTTGGACTTGGGCTCGCAGGTATAGACAAGCGATGCCCATTAGTCTGGTCTGGCCTGCATCACCTATACTTGGTTGTCCAAGTGGCCCCCATAATTTAGGCTTATAGTCTTATGGGCCACACCGATTACTCCAGCACCATAACCATACCAATCTCCATGGAGGCTTTGGGCTATAGCTCGTGCCTATTTTATTGCAGTGGATAGCTGCCGCAGGATTTCACATATTTGTATTTGTACTTAGTTTTGCTAAATTGGGCTACTAGTTCACAAGTGGTATTTAAAAACCTACCGATTGAACCTTGGGCATGTGTATGAAAAAAAAAAAATGCCAACACCATGTTGAGCGTGGACAGATCACACTGTTGTAGAATATGGGTAATACTATTTTACAGTCTTGCTTCCTTCATCAGATACAGCTACGAACAGTGCGCAATTTGTACTGTTGTCCCATGGTTTTCATATGAGGCCAACCACTGGATCAAATAGAAACAGTAAAGCTACATGAGGCTCGTGAATCTAGAAACAGTAAAGCTACATGAGGCTCGTGAATCTGCAGTGCTCTCTCTCTCTCTCTCTCTCTCTCTCTGTGTACTTTCACATGGTCAGAAAACAAATCTTTGCCGTATTCTGTAAGGTGAACCAGAAAAGCCCCTAGTGTCAGAAAACAAATCTTTGCCGTATTCTGTAATGTGAACCAGAAAAGCCCCTAGTGCCCAAAATGCAACACGTGTGGTTTGACGAGACTCAGAAGTTTCATTATTTTTACTATTTAATTATTAAGGGAGTTTCTATTCATACACTCACTTTTACTCTTTTTACAAGTAAAAAAAAATTTTTAAGCTTTCTAAAATACCCTTCACCCCTTTCCTCCCTATATTTCTCTCTCTCCTCTCTCCTCCCCTTCCCCACCTCTCCCTCTAGCCGGCAACGAGCACCAACTGGTGGAGGGCTCTCCCTTTCCCTCCCCACTCTCCCTACTACAGGAGACCGGCGTCTCCCCCCTGCAGCAGAGAGATCGGATCTCTCGCTGCAAGGAGATCGGTCTCCTGCTGCAGGGAGACGTAATCTCCCTATAGTGGGAGACCCGATCTCCCTGCTGCTGCTGTGGGGAGACGCCGGTCTCCTGCAGTGGGCAGAGTGGGGAGGGAGAGAAAAGGGGAAGGGACGAAAGAAGGGGGAGAGGGAAAGAGAGAATAGAGAGAGGGAAAGGAAAAGGGAGAGAGAGAGAGGGAGGGGAGGGAGAGGGAGAACCCTCCGCCGGCGTGTGCTCGTCGCCGGCTGAAAGGGGAGGTGGGGAAGGGGAGGAGAGAGAAGTGAGGGAGAAGTGTTGGGAGACAATGGGTGAGGGGTATTTTGGAAAGTTTTATTTATTTATTTATTTATTTTTTGCTTGCGTAAGAAGAGTGAAAGTTGATGTATGCACGATCCCTTTGTGAGGGACGTATGTGCAGAAAAAATCTCCTTTTAATTTAATAGTAAAAATAATATAATCAAAGCTAATTATCCTAGAAGATAGAATAAGATGGTTGATGGTCTCGGGCATCTCGAATCTCAGAGGTAGGGTCTATTGACAGATTTTTTACTGTCAGCTAAGTGAACTGGCCCCAATAGAAATTCTAGACTGCAATTGTAATCCCACTAGCATTTTCGCTTGGTGTCAGTGGCTCAGATATTTTTTTCTAATATTATGTTAAAGGCCATAAAATGAAAAGTTCTCCCTTCATTTGCTGCTCATTGAACATCCATTTAATAACTTTACATCAGATAATTTGTTTGCTTCATGAACTTAATTACATTTAAAACTGATGATGAGTAGATTCTTTAATTTTTGTTTGGTGCAGTGGTGGATAAATGATGGAGAGAACATATAGAATTTGTAGAAAATAAAATAATAGGTATGAGCTCTTCCCTTCATATTTCAAAATTCTCAACCGAACATCAAATTTGTATATTCAGAAAACTTGTCTTCTCCATTGAAATGTTGCTGCACAAGTGTGCCCAAAAAGTTTTTTTTTTTTTCACCGAGGGGCTAGGACTAGTGGTGTAAAACGTGCCGTGCTGGCAAGGCCGACCGGCTGGCATGGCCCGTCTCATATCATACCTGGTCACCATGCTAAACATGTCATGCCTTTGTGCCACCTGTCTAATATTTCCTGCTTTCATTTTTTTAGGGTTTTAGGCTAAAAATTTTAAAAGATATAAATACAGAAGATAGTAATACACAAATTTAAGTGGTTTGGGCAAACTTAACATACTCCTTTAGGAAAAAATCCATTTGAATTTCTTATATTCAAAGGTTTTTCAATAAGATTATTTTCAAAACTTTGTGATTTTTTTAAATAATAAAAAATTAAAAAAGTCTAAAATTTTTTATTTATACATAATAAAAAAAAGAAAATATAGACTACATAAAAATATAAAATAGACTATTATGGGATGAAACAGGCCATACCTCATACCATGCCATACCAGGAGTCGTGCTATGCCTGCGGGCTTGGCACCCTCGGCCCAGCAGTGCCCATGTGTCCATGCCTTGCCTATCATGTCTTATTGCATTGACTGTTGTGTTGGGCGGCAGGAACCTGAGAGGTCACACATGCGATTTACTAAGAACTTACACATGTAGGAAGACAAAACTCACATATGTGATGTGAGGTAATAACAACTCACATATATAAGGAGGAGTGAGTTCAAGCTCGAAACCTGGACACCAAGAACTGTCGCTCCACTAGGGTAAGGACCCATCCTATGTCGAGAAACTAGTTAGGACTGATGAAAGCCATGATGGATAGAGTCATCAAGAGCATATTTTTAGAATGATTATGTGAAATATGACAAATCACAAAGCTGGCTAGGATAGATAGGAGGAAAACTTGATCAAGATATTTGAATGGGTGACAAAATGTATGTTCCTAAATTGTTGAGAATTTTCTTCTTCCTTCTTTCCTTTTTTCAATGATAGGAAGGAGGAGTTCCAGTGTGTGAGAAGGAGAGGTCTCATAAAAACCTAGCTGAAGTTTTGCCGGCAGGAACAATCCATTTTGGTTGCCGGACCATTGCGGTCCAAAAGGATACACTAACTTCTCGGCCCATCCTTCATTTAGATAATGGGAGCACCATCCATAGCAAGGTAATTCAAATTTAGATAAAGGTGGATACTATCCTTTTCTTTCCTTTTTTTTTAAGGCATAGTTGTGGATGCTAAAACACAAGAGCAAATCCCATTACAATAGTAGAATTCCTCCCCAACAAAAGTTCTTTCTAGAATAAAATTCCTGACATAAATTCAAATTTTCCAACAGTCCAAATTCCTTTCAAATTTCCCAACAGTCCAAATTCCTTTAAAAATTCATTGTCGTCAAATAGACCCTTTGCATCAATTGAATATGATCTCTTAAGCTATTGCCTAATCGTGGCTAATTAGGAATTGTCTTAATCGTGGCTAATTAATTAGAATTGTCTTACCTATGTAACACTTGTAATATATTGCATCTGCATTCCACAACATGTGCCACAACTTCCTCGATGCAGCAGATCACACACACATTAATAAAAAGAACCCGAAATATGGTAGATAAGATTTCCACATTTTTAGATTTTAGAAATGTTCAAATTCAATTAGACAAATTTCATCTTAAACTAGGAAGATTTCTAATTATGTTTATGAATGGCAGGTTGTGATTGGTTGTGACGGAGTGAATTCTATCATTGCAAAATCACTGAAACTGAAGCCCCCAAAGCTCTCACTTGTAGGGGCTCTCCTATGCGTGACAAACTATGAAGATGGGCATATATTTGCCAATTTGGCAGTCCTAATGGGGTA
Organism: Sextonia rubra; assembly: GCA_037013555.1. Classification (NCBI taxonomy): domain Eukaryota; kingdom Viridiplantae; phylum Streptophyta; class Magnoliopsida; order Laurales; family Lauraceae; genus Sextonia; species Sextonia rubra. Next base: position 53,702,740 of record JASUAD010000013.1, on the reverse strand, counting down.
AAATAATTGCTATTGAGGGATAATTCTAATTGACAAAAAGCTAGTTTTTTGGTTTTTATGCTGGCCTTGGCCTTGCAAAGGTAATGAAATAGTACTTGGTAGCTCAAATGCTCAATATTTCAACTAACAGTAATGGCTTCTTGGTTGCGGTCCCTTTGTCTGATTCATTATTAAATGGTCAATGAAAAAGATTTAAAAGGGGACCATCAGTTTTGCTAGAACTTAATTTATTAGGTTAAATTACGCTGTGGGCAATCATTTTATTAGAGGAAAATTTTGACATTTTATTATACATGATTCACCTTAATCCTTCATGTTTGGCTATTCTAATGCGTGCACATCACCTAAGAAGTCCTAGAGCTTGATATGATTTAAACAATCATTTGAATGTGTATAAAACAAGTAGAGAAAACTTTTCATTGTACATATTTGTACATGGCTTTTTTCACCTTTATTTTCTCCACCTTTCCTCCCCATCCAAAAGTAACCAAATATTGTCAGAAACTGCGTGAAAAATACAATGAGACTGTTTGGCCACATCTAGGGGTTTCATTCAAACACATCACATAGATACTTCACTAACCATGCCAAAGAGAGTGATTTAGGGTGACATTAAAGTTCAAAGCCCCCTCAAAGGCCAGATTTCACTCCAATCTCAGTTCATTGTCAGATTGAAATGCCTGGTTAAACACAAGTACAAAACGGATTAAATCTTTTCTCAGTGAAGCGTAACTTGTGCGATTTGTAGCAGCAAATCACAATTCATTGAAATGATTGGCCTGAAACTCCCATTTGCGCAAAGCTAAACAAGCCGGTTTACCATGATAGATGTTACTGTTCCTACATTACATTGGCAGTTACCAACCTCTTACCCAAGATATAGACAGATTTTGAAGTTTCAAGACACCACCGGCTCCTCACAGAAGCAGCACTGGATCAGATAAAGGATTTCCGCCCAGAAGCGATCGAACTGGTGAAGAACGGTGACCTTGGGTCGATCATTTATACACCCAAAAAATTTAAAGCACCATGGGACTTGCTACTCCCAAGCTTTCGCATAGGCACTGTCACAGTTGCAGGGGATGCCATGCATGTGATGGGGCCATTCATGAAAAATGGAGGTGTTCTGCAGCTGCAAACTAGTGTTGGAATGGCATTTGATAAGTATGTCAGAGAGCGCAGGAAGAGGATCTTAAGGCTCTCTTCATGCAAGCTTATTCTAGACAGCTGTTGCAGTCTACACTACCAGTGACTGAAGTTGGTTATTCTTGCCATCTCAATTGTTCTCTTCGGGAGGTCACTCAATCATGCACAATATGACTCTGGCCAGCTCTGAAATTATATGCCAATCACCACACATTACTACTTCTCTGTCCTACTCTTTTCCATTTAACATTCTTGTTTTAAGGAAGTGATTTCATGTGTGGTATTAAATTAAGAACCATGTCATCCTAATCAACATCCTATAGGGGGTAGGTTTAATGTGTTCTCCTTCCTAAGCTCTGACCGGTCGCCAAAGATATTGATTTATGGCATGTTAATGTTCTTGGGATTGTCAGCATTTGGGCAATTCCCATTTGCTAAACTTAAAAGAAACGAGTGCTGAAATGTGAGGCCTTTCCAAACTTAAAAGAAATTTTGGCTATGATATAATGGTTGTACCCCTGGCATTTTACAAATTTCATGTTTCTTTATGAATTTCAACCGCTAAAAAGGTCACTTTTATCATTTGGAATCTCCAAATTCTAACCTTTAATTACTTTTGGATGCTCCACTTAAGCAGAGGATTCAAAAATTCCACCCCAGGGGACAGTTTTTGAATTCTAGGAAAAGAACGGCCCCTAAAGATTGCCTTCGTACATGAAAATTTTGCAAAAATGGAGGTGCCTTCTCCTGCTCCCTATGCATTCTTTTGCTGGATGCAGGCTATGAAACTGTGAAAAAACAAACAGAAATCAATTGTGTCCCCTAAAAGAGGATTTTTTTTTTTATGACCCCTAAAAAAGGATTTGAGAGTCCTACATTCCTGTCAAAATATATTTTCACAGAAAAGGAAATGTACTGGCATTACACAAACACATTCTAAATCCAAAGACAACTATCCTCTTCCATAATTCTAGAATTCCATGGACTTTTTTTTTTTTTTTTTGGTTAGTAGTAGTGGTACATTCAAATTATTTCCACATAAATCCAGCTGATTAAATTATGAATTGTCAAAAAGCTTTAAATTTCTAATATTCTGAGGTACAACTTTTGCAATTCGTTGGAAATGAAAGAAATTGCAAGCCCTTACTTTCACTAACTAACTATTATATAGATTAATGTTGTTGAGAGGAAAGCTACAAATTGCTGTTGAAATAGAAATAACTAAAACAATAGTACCGAATAATCTGCAGTGCTGTGGAGGGATGTTGCGTTAACTTAAATCTGTGAAAGCATGAACAACAGTTGTTAGCCGAGACACGTCAGCGGACCCTTTCTTTAGGACGAGTTCCACCCCTCGGGATAAACCCAAGTGTGATGAAGTTCTCAGCCAGAATCACTCCTAATATACAACGGCCTCCACAATACGATCTCCCTTTGTTGCACACCAAATTCAGATCAACCGGATTCCAGCAGAGAAAGTGCTCGAAAGAAAAGAAAACTGTGGAAACAGGAGAAGGAGGAAGAAAATTCTTTAAACCGAGGTGTGCTATTTATAATAAAAATAGTCGTTGGGTATTTAAAAACACCATTAAATAACCATTTAAAAAAGGCGTTAGAATTTTTAAATTTGAATTTTAAATGTCCTTTTTAAATGATTTTTAATCAACCCTTAAATGCTTAAAATTATAATATATCACAATACATCACAATATGGGTCCCCCGAGGAAGGCTGGCCCGAGATTTGCACCCCCCTAGGCGCAATAATCATGCAGAATGCGCATCGCAGACATGCATCCGATTAAACAATTTCCGGATCGAGATCCTTAGGCCAAGCCTGGCTTGTGTGCGCACATAGGGCTTGTAGCAAAAGAGCCCAAAATAACTTAAAGCATAAAGGAGAAGGATGTACATATATAGTGCTCAAAGAGTTTGCATTTTTCCAACGTGAGAATCTTGAAAAACTGCAAACCTCTCTTTGCATAAAACTCAATTTTGAAACCCCTTAAAACCCAACAATTAATCTATGTAATTTGATAAATGACATGGACATCCATGATTATTTACTCATTTTAAAATCCTTTTCTTTTTTGAAATATTTTATTTAATAAAAAGTAATTTAACCATACTAAGTTAACTTCACTTGGACCTATTTGTTTGCATTAGAATACACAGAAATTCATGATAAAAAAAACTTTATAGAAAAATTATAAAGAGGTGAAGGGTGAAGGCCACAATGTAGAGCTAAATGATATAAGGTAGCAACATAAATAAGACCTTCATTTTTTTTTTTTTTTGGGATTTGAATTACAAGGTGAAAGCCGGATTTTAATCTCTCATCTTCTCATAATTCCATTCAAATTAAAGTAGAGGTCATGAGAAATACAAAGTGGTAAAGAGTGCTGCTATTTGTAATCCCACATTTTCTATACACACACCACCTATTTCATTTTTTTTCAAATGACCAAAATACATCCTCCTCTCTCCTCTTCCTCCCTCCTCCCCCCTCCCCTTCCCCACCTCCACCTCCACCTCCACCTCCACCTCCATTACCCATCCTCCCGTCTCTCTCTCCGCTTACCCACCTCCCCCTTTGCCCACCTCCTCCCGTCTCTCTCCCCTTAGAACCAGAGGACGAGGGTAGGGGTGGACCAAGAATTTTTTCTGAGAGAGGCTGAACTAAAAGATTTTTATTGAAGAGATAGTATGATCAACAAAAAGTTACATCTTTGTTAGGGGAATATTCTAGCCACGAAAGAAATAGATTAAACCATGAATATTGAAAGCCCCGAGCATGCGTTTTTTACCCAGATTTGGGATAGATTGAAAGTGAAGGTTAATATGGGCCAATCTTAATGTAAGTTAGTCGAATTCCATCATGTTGATTAACATCATAATCATATATGCATGGACGTAATCTTAGATTACGCTCCAAAGTACTAATATCAACTTCATTCATTTCAATTCTTTAAGATTTTGTAGGTCGATTTTTAGTAATTGGAATCTCAATGTTAATGGAGGAGGTTGGCAAATCTGGAGTCTCAACATTGGAGGTTGGCATATTTGGAATAGCATTGTTGGAGGTTGACAAATTTGGAGTAGCAACGTCAGATTTTGGCAATAATATATCAACTTCTGATTTTTTATCATTTTTTCTCTTAAAATATACATTAATTGAAATTGTCTTTCCCATTTAAAAATTAAATTAAAAATTAACATGCACATTTTAGCAACTATGATAAAATAAGTGATTAACAATTTAGTAGATTGTTTTTTTGTTACTATGTAATTTATTCATCACACAAATATTGAAAATATTTTAGAAATCAAAACGCATGATTTGGGTAAGAAAATTATTTACTCTTCTCAATCACATACTCAATGGCATGGTTATACTAATGCTTTGGGCAAAAAAACTGTTTGCTCTTCACAACCACAGTGAACCCCATTTTCAACATAATTAGGCTTTGTTTTTCTACAAAATTAAACAAAAATACCCCATTCTCAACCCCCTTTTCATTCAAATCAATCACAACACACCCCCTCCTTCCATCATCATCCATTACGCATAATTAAACACCATCAACCTAATCATAGCATACATTTCCATTAAAATGGGCAAAACATCTCAATTCTCAAGTATATTAAAATGCTAGAATTAAGGTTAAATCAACATATTAACAGTGAAAATGCTATCCACTGGCCTTATGAATTATGATGAGAGAAAATGGAAATGAGGAAAAGCCCTATCTCAAGATCAAACCCACGGCACTCAAATGGAGAGAAAACTCGAAGCCAAGCCAAACCCACCTATAAAATGAGAGAGATTAATTTAAGAAACACCTCTAAATAATTATTAATCTAAAAACCCAAAAGACCAAATTATGAAGAGGTTGGGAGCTTACCTAGAGCTCACGAAAGAGGGAGAAGTTAGGAAAATGGTGTCCACGAGATAAGGGTAACGCGAGGAAGAAGACGCCATATGAGGACTGGTGGTTGACGGCTAGCCATGAGGTGGAAGGAGAATGGAGAAGAGGGAATGAAGAAAAAGAAAGAAACTGAGATTGAGTGTTGGGGGGGGGGGGGGGGGGGGGGGGGGGGTGGTGAGATTTTCTGTCGACTAGGGATTGACAAAGGGGATGGGCCAAAGGGCCTTAATACCCTAATGGCCTTTGTTTTTTATATAATTTTTTCTTAAGTCTGGAGTAGGGCATGGCCTAGTTCTACCCTACACTGGTTCCACCGCTGGAGGAGGGGGTGGAGAAGGAGAGGAGGGGATATTTTGATTATTTAAAAAAAATTTAATGGGTGATATGTCTATAGAAAAAATTGGATTGCTAATAGCACTGAATCGTAAAATACCAGGATTCACTTGTCCGAGTCAAGGTACACATAAAATGAGTATCCGAATCGTTCAGAGTTTGAAACTGCGCGCTAAGCACACGAATGTCTTGCCCACCACAGATTATTTTCGCAACATGAAAGCCACCAATGGAGGTGAACCAAGCTTGATCTACCAAATGTTCCACAACTAGAATGGTACTTTTAATTGAGCTTCGAAGGATGTGAATCATCTACAACATATTTCACAACAAGAAATGTATTTTTTCAATTCCTATTTAAGATAATATCTTTATATATATATATATATATCATTGGGTCCTATGTGCCGAACAACTCCGCTTGTATATTTGATTAAAAATGCACGATTGACTGCCCAATGTTCTCCATCAGAATCCAATATATATCTTGTGAATCCCCAATAATTTTACTCTTTAAAGGATTTGATCATGACAAGATGGATAAGAACATTTTAAACAGATCGATTGAGTGGATGTCTGAAACAAATTTTGTGAATTCTATGTCCAGAAATAAAATCTGAAGGCCCAACCGTGTATACAAGGAGGTATTTTAAAACCCCCAACGTGAGACTGTCCCCTTAATTGAATATCACAAAAAAAAAAAAAAGGTGTTGGTTTGTTGCTTGCGAGAAGCTATTTTCTTATTGTTATGAAAATTATTTTTAAGAGGTTGTTTACATGACAACAGACAGAGGGAGAAAATGAGTATAGAAAAATGCCTGCAGTAGAAATCGAAGGACAAATGATACAAATTTGAACTTTTACTCCTTCCACCTATAAAATCTGTGAAAATTTAGTCATTGAATTTCAATTTGTATTGTTATTTCTTTCTTTATAACTTGTGTATATATCATGTTGATTGGTTTCTTACTTTTTTATAGATATTTTGTTCATTCTAAACACATACACCTGTTTCTCTTTTCTAATGAATGCTTTAACCCTTTTCTTATCATCGAATACTTCATTACAAGCTTGATATTAAGTATCAATTTTTTTATTTCAAAGTAAGTTAGAACAACTATAATTTTCAATAATAAGTAGCTTTGTTGAAATGGAAAAATAAGTCCCTCTAATTCTTTAGGGCCCATTCTATAGGGTTTTTTTTTTTTTTTTTTTTTTGCGTAGAATTGAGTTTGTAGTAATTCAAGGAAATGCATTTCTATTAAATTACTAAGATTAAAAAAACAAAGATGAAGTTTCCACGTGAAACCATATCTTAATTTTAGTATTATAACAAAGTACGATCGTTAACTTTTTTTTTTGTTTTTAAAGAGTGTCGTGGGGTTACCTCTTTCAAAGATTACTTTTTATTGTTATACAAGTTATATTTTTAGAATGGTCCTACTGTGTCCATAGCATAAATTTGATTTGTAATTAACTTTATGTACTCATCCAAAAAGACCCAAATGAGGTAATTTTTTTAATCTATAAATGTTTAAATAAGACTGTACCTGTTTTTTTATTTCATATTCAAATATTTAACATTTCGAATCACTAACCAATTGATACTATTTGTATCTCGGGTCCTACAGTGCTGGTACTGTTCCAAGAAGTCTCCCTCGAAGCACTCATCACTGTCTAATGCTGTGGATCAATAAAATGTGGCCACTATTTTTAAATTCTAATATGACTACTGAAAGTCAGAGTCTGCATCTTATTTTATAATTAAAAAAAAATATTTTACTCTATCGAAGAGTTATTCTCGGGTCAACTTGTAACATGCAAAAATATTTAAGTATTTTGACTCGTTTCCCTATTTGATTGTAGCTGAGACTACCTTACCTATAAAACAAGATAGTCAATGATCTTAAGCAGCTCAGATTAGAAAGGTGAGGCCCTCAGATGGATTTATAATGATCAGCTCAATGTATCTATAGCTCTCACAAAAGAAATTTTAGACTTGATCTTAGAAGCATTTTTCTCATGATGTTAGTGGGTGAGGTTTTTTATTCTGTAATCCCAATCTTCTAGAGACTTCTTAGCAGGACCATGCCCTCATGCTTTTCAAAATCTAAAAGGAGATTTAAAGTGAAGTTTCTCAAGTTAAGAGAGAATGAAATATGAAGAGTCTTATCATAATATGACTTTCTGCCTTTTGCAGTTTAATAATGAATCTTTTTTACCATTTTTATTTTTATGATTTTTTTTTTTTGTAAAATGTAGATAACTTTTGTCATTAAGTGGCTTGAAATTATTGCTTTTTTCCTTTAAAAAAAATTGTTCTGACCCCCTCATCTTTACATATCTATTAAATGGAAGCTTCACTTCACAGCACTTTACGAGTGAATTATCCAAACGGGCCTAAAAAAATGCTCTTAGAGCTTTAAATGAAAAACAAAATGAAAATTTTTAAAAAGATATAAAAGTTTTGGAACTTTCGGCTCATTTTCAAAAAAGTAAATAAAGATTTGATCATTTCAAGAAAACAAACAATTAAAAAAGAAATTTCGTCCTTCCTTTGTTGATAACATGACCTTAGATCGACAACATCTAGAAAAATCTAATTGCACATTCTTATGGGTCAAGGAGTGAAATTGTGAGAGGGCATAAAAATATTTTGAGATTTTCATTTATATTTAGCAAAAGAATTTCTCCAATAAAGTCCTGCACAGCTGCAGTACATAATCTTTTTTATTGAAATCCCTAATATAGGGGCTCCCACTTTTTCAACAATCGAATTGAAGATCCTTCATCATCCTTATGTGAGACTCTTGTGGTAAAAATTTTGCTAAATTTAACACATTATCTCAAGGAGAATTTCATTCCTCTTTCTTTAGCTCCCAAATGGGTCTCATAGTGTCTCGTGGGAAAACTTAACCTGATCTGCATTTGACCCATCAATCCATCCGACATGAAATTTGGTTCAGGTTTTTCTGACCGACACAATAAAGGGGTCGAGGCAGTGTTAAACTTACATAACCCATATATACTCCCTCTTAGCTTTAAGTAGATGTATGTGGCTAGGTCTTTTTGCAGTAGTAGCTAAGGATTTGGTACGTATGATTTTCCACATATGCGGGCTTTTATTTTTGTGTATGTGGGGGCTCTCTTCTAAGTCTTAGCCCTTGGTTGGGATAAAAAAAAATCCAATTATATGCTCGACCAAATCAAAACATATTGTACAAAGGGCCAAAAGTTTAGTACGAATCTTAAAAATTAGGGCCAGGTAAACTAGCCTACCCCATACTTGCAGGTTATATGGGTTAAAGCGGGTCAAGTCTGGTTGACCCACCTACATTACTAGTCAATCAGGTCTAGTTGGGTTGACCCGCACTTGGGAAATGTAACCTATTTTAAAAATGAGTCAAATTAAACATGGGTTGGGTCCAAACCTTCGAACCCATCGGTTTGCAATAGAGAACTTGGATAGAAATAATGAACTAGAAGCATGAATTGGCAAATGAATCATGCCTTGGTGGTTAGAAGCCATAGAGAATTTGGATATTCCACTACAAAGAAATAAAATAAAATAGAGAATTTGGAAAATATAAAATAAAAATAATATATATTGTTAATAAAAGAACCATGATAATTAGAAGCCAACCCAACTTGGCTTGACAACCATTAAATATGCTGATTCTCCCGTACAAACACGTGCATGATTCACTAAAACTGACCCACCCTGCAAAAAGATTCATGAACTGGTTGGTTACTTGGCTTGGTGAAATAGGAAGCGATTGTCTCCTTGTCCTATGTCTAGTTACAAGTACAAGAAAAGTGAATGAAAGAAGGGACCAAGAGCAACAAAGAAGGAGAAATGGATTCATTTTCCAGCAAAGAGGAAGAAATAGTGATTGTGGGTGGAGGAATTTCTGGGCTTGCCACTGCACTTGCCCTTCAAAGGTTCGATGCATGCATTCCTTTTCTCTGTTCTAAGACTTATATTACAATTACTAGTCTACTCGCTTCCTTTCCTGCTTCATGAAACTTCTTTATTTTTACTTTCTGAAACGGTAAAAGGTATAAAAGGGATGCTCCAACTTTTGCCTCAATTACAACACATCCACCCAAGGAACAACCTATAACCCCTTGCTGAGACTTCTTTATGTTATTCCTATCCATTGCATAGAAAGTTAGATTCTCTCTAGTAGGGAAAATCAATTCAAGTTTGTTTCTTTTCCCACCATGTAGTGGGCTGCTAGGAAAATGAAAACAGATTTTCTCCTCTCTCCCATCGAAGGTTATATCTGCAAAGCACAGAATCCTCTCCTTGTACCAACAAATCGTTTAATCTTTCGCTTCATGTTGCCATGGTCTGTTTCTACTTCCATGTCAATTTTTTATGGATATGGGACTAGTGAATCACAAATTTCAATGTTTCTTTTTTCTCCCTTCAAATGTCAGAAAGGGTCTGAGAAGTGTGGTTTTGGAAAAGAGCGATTCTCTGAGGAAAACGGGAGTGGCTTTATCCATGTATACCAATGGTTGGCTGGCACTGGATCAGCTGGGTGTGGGAACAAAGCTTCGGTCCAAAGCAATTCCACTGCAAATGTATCTTTCTGTTTCAACCTTGCTTTTCCTGAAAATTTTCCTTCCTTACTATCTTAGAACGAGATTCATGCTGCTTCCATTGTAATCACTTGTGAGTTTATTATTTTTCCTTTATTCAGGTGGCGTGAGACTTGGCTGGACGAAGGGACTACACGAGAAATTCCAATTGGGTAACTTCCTAGCCCAAACCTGTGACTTTCACTCATTATTTGGCTATAACTTGGTTGGCTACACCCGAACCTACACGGCCCCATCCAATTACATGTGAAATTTTGAGTTGGGCTTATTTGGATTTGGACCTGGCTTGTGTTTTCATTTTCAAAACCTGAATGGAATTGGAATTCGAATTGAGATTGTTTGGTTTAGGCCATCGCCCAGTTGAATCCGAAACAAATATGGTCACTAATTGAATGTGAAATATATGTTTTAAAATTTTTATACACTTCAATAAATCAAACAAAACGTAATGGGTACCCAACACAACCTGAAACATGGATGTAGGTCCTGCTCATCAGATACAAACGTGCGGGCGGGCCCAAATTGGCGGACCTGGATCCAGGGTAGACCGGGGGCTGAGTTCAGGCCCGTTGACAACCATACACGCCACTACCTTTTTGAAACGCCCATAAGTTTTGAAAAGCACTGCAGAGTGCAGACATCCCGTTGACAATTGTACACACCACTGCTAACAAAAATGGCCCATTCTAAGCACTTTGAACGGATTAGATTTGCACTCCAATGGCATGATTAAATATAAATGGATATCCAAAATTTTAGAGCATACCTGAATCTATCGCTAAAGGAGACAGAAAGGATGCCTAAACTGGGAATTACAACTCCCTCGGTCATCTCGTGAGGTCAGCAGGTTAATGGTAATGCCAAGCTTCGTTTTTGTTTCAATCTATGATGAGGGAGTTTCTTAGCCTTTTATAGCCGTCCGACAATCAATGAATGACTGCAACGTTCCCTCTCATTATGGATCGTTGCGAACGTTACATTCATGAATATTTAACATTGAAAAAACTGAAAGCGGATTGAATGGTAGTGAATAACATTGAGGGAGAAGGGAGAGAACCGTTACATGAAATGGGCGGTAGTTATTTGGACCACCACCCTCGGCTACCAACAACCACTACCTTTCTGAAACGCCCATAGGCTTTGTAGAACGCTGTGGACATGGTTCTCAGCTTACTAACTAGACCAGTGAAATTCCATTGATAGGGAATTACAAAGACCTATGGAATCTACACTACCCTTTTGTGTGTGTGTGTGGCCGTGTGCGTGCATCTGTGTGTGTGGAATCTACAGTAGAGCTACAAAAGCAAGACTTTTAATAGAATTGAGAGGTAAATTAGAGATCACAAAACTACAAAAGAGACCAACATGTTAGTAATGACATGGATGATAGCAAAGTAACTATTTGTTTACGAGATAGTGTAAAGTATGATAAAATAAGATTTTTGAAATTTAAATTTTCCTCCTTTTTTTCAAAAAAAATTAAACTTTTTTCTTTTTTAAAAAAAAGTCAAAAAGCCATTACTAAATTACAAAAAAACTCTCAACTTTTAATATAAAAAGTCAAAAAGATTCCATATTAAGCAACTAAAAACAAAAAGTTATCATAACCCAATCATATTTTATTTTTTATTGATTTTTAATTTACTCTACTCTACCTTACTTTACTCCACAGACAAACAGTTGTTTGTTTGTAGGATAGAGTAAAATAGAGTAGAATAAACCCAAAATCAAGAAAAAATAATATATGATGGGCTTATGATGACTTGCTGTTTTTTGTTATTTGAGAAGGATTTTTTTTTACTTTTTGTACAAAAAGTAGATATTTTTGTAATTTAGTGGGTGCTTTATTTACTTTTTTTTGGAAAAAGAATGGGGAATATGAATTTTTTAAAAAAACTAAGGGGAAAATTTTGAATTTCAAATATTTAACTTCACTCTGCTTTACTCTACTCCATAAACAAATTGATATTTTCTTCTTTATTTGTAGTTTTACATGGCATTGAGTATTTGAACGGTGCTTGTGCTTTTAATTATGGCAGGAAAGGGGAGTTCCGGTGCGTGACCAGAAGGGATCTCATTGAAATCCTGGCTGAAGCTTTACCGGCAGAGACAATGCGTTTTGGTTGCCATGTAGTTGGGGTCCAAACGGATACCCTAACTTCTCATCCCATTCTTCGTTTAGCTGATGGAAGTATCATCAAAAGCAAGGTGACAATGGATCTAGTCAACTTTTTTAGATTATTTGCATTTACCCTCATCCCCAACCTTTTGCCTATTTATACAAAGGGCTTTGATCTAATGAGAACTGTTCTTATGAAGTCACCATGAGAGCTTTTTATGGGGCCCACTTGTGGGTTCCATCTAGAGATAAGATCGGGGGGATAGAAAAATCTATATGAGATCATTACAACTATCAAGCTCAGCCACTAACCCCTTCATCCGTAGCCTACAACATTAATGGATTCATATTAAAAAAAATGCAACCATCCATCCAACGATCAAATTCATTTGCACAAGTGCCAGACCTTGGAATTAGTGACCATCAAGGGGAGTTCCTTGTTTGTGTACAGTTTTAGTAGATTGCTAGGTAGGCCCTACCAATAGTTCTATGGAAATATGGTAAGAACTAGTTATCACGTGAATATTCCCTTCTAGAAAAGTTGTTTTGCTTTTAGTCAACGTACAGTCACGTTTTGTCACATGTGTGTGATTCCTCACCCCCTCATTCCTCACTCACTCGGTCTAGGGCTTACCTTGCTAGAGATTTGTATAGCTAATTAGTTCTTATTTGCCTGATCGGGGGCTCAAACTTGGAAAGGCACATTTCCTTCACCTGAGGGCCGCGTTATCTAGCCTTGAGTTCTATCCGCTTCCCTTGCCCGTGGGCTCTATCACCTCTCCAATGCCTACTACCCTTCACTAATGGTGGTGTTCCAGGCCCAGCCGGCTATAGCTTAAAAAAAAAAAAGATAATAGGTAATAAATCCACAAACTTTGTTGAGAATTTATACCCTCACTTTTTGAGCTAAGAGTTTTCACTCCTATAGGGGCTCAAACTTGAGAATCCTAAGAAGTAAGGACCTTGGATAACCCAAATCCACGGGGATTAAGAATTGCCAAACATGGGTTTTCACAACAAATCTTTTCCTTAAGATTTGATTTCTGAAAGTGACATACTTTCCTCCCCTTTCTATCCCTGCCTTTCCATGAAACATTTTCTTTTTTTTTTTTTATAGAAACAAAATATGCCTTTCAAGAATGCCTTTTTCAACCAATTTTTACAAAAACCCAACACTCCCTTCTTGAGAACAGACTTAAAAACCTTTGTAGGGAACTTAACACGTACTAATAATAGCATATATTTTAAGTGTACATGACTACATGTAAATACTAAATGAGAAATTCTCAAAAATTGCCCATTTAAAAGAAGGGAGTTTTTGCCCCTCTATATTTATCCAATAAGATCGTGCGACCCCATCTTCACATGCCAACTCATATTAAGATAGAAAAATAGGCATGTTTAAATGAATTGAATTCCGAAATAAAAGCTTAAAAGGAATATATTAGCCAATTAAAAAAGACTGTTTTTCGTAAGAAAACGCCTAAGGGAGTTTTCTAGCATGCCTTATAAAAAGTTTATCTTTAAAAATAAAAATGACAAACTTTTGTGACAAAACTCCATAAAGAAGTTCAATTCATCCAAACCTTCCTTAACCCATGGGTAAGGTGTATTCACAGGTTAGCTTGGAGCCTTGGACTCAGCACAGTATTCACAGGTTAGCTTGGAGCCTTGGACTCAACACAAGCTCATCCGACACTGTGTTGTATTTGGATTGTGTTATCCCCGTGATATAGATGTCGGCTTGTTTTCTAAGTTGATGGTTAATAGGCTGATTCTAATAGGAAAATACTGAAGAATTCGGTGGACACTACAGGGATAAATTCAATATTGTTTTTCTCATTATAAGTTGTGCCTATTGGTCACTAATGATACTTTCAACATGAAGACCCAAGCATCTATCACTGGACTTGTGTATGAAGCCACGTTGCTAACACCACTAAGCTAAGAGTATGTTGGCAATTAATTGTTACTTTATTAAGAGAAAGGATCTCAATACTGAATTAAGAGAAGGGATTTCAGCAGAAAGAAAATATAGATAAAATTTAAATGAAATTTTAGGTTGGCTAACTTTATGATAGATTTTCTTGTCAAACAAAGGGTTGAGAGAAATACTCCTTTAGAGGGGTTTATTATGTAATTGTAGTATGAGTAGGATACACCTCTTTTATATCTTATTATCTTTTCCTTTTTTGTACTTGGCTCCTCTTTAAATGAAATCTTTGTTGCCACTTAAAAAAAATTTTTAAATTCAATTATCTCCCAACATTTCTCTGTATATCCTATCTCAAAAAACCAAACCTAGTTGACTCTAACAAATAAATGAGTCCCATCATGTTGAATACAAGGTGGCCCTGGTCCAAACCCAATCAAGGCACTGGTACTAAAATTGAATACGGTGAGAAAAAAAAAACTTTATGGGTAAAAAAAAGAAAGGCAATATTTCCACATTTGCCTCCCTTTAGAAATGCTCAGATTGAGTACTTTATTTCAAAACAAAGGAAATTACCACCGATATTTATGCATGACAGGTTGTAATTGGTTGCGATGGAGTGAATTCTGTCATTGCAGAATCACTGAGAATAAAGCCCACAAAGGTTTCCCAGGTACAGACTCTCAGATCCTTGAAAAATTATCCAGATGGGCATAGTTTTGGCGATGTGGCCCTCCGATTGATGAACAATGGCATTATGTTGGGCGTAGTTCCAGTGGATGAAAAGCTAGTCTGCTGGTTTTTAAGCTGGACTCGACCTCTGGGAGGTAATGCAATTGTCTTATGGTTGCTAATTAAGTTATACTAGTTGTCAATGTTACAAAGTAAAAGAAGAAGAAAACTGTCACTTTCTACTAACGGGGTGCTTGTCTAATTCGCAATGAATGCTTGGGACAGAGATCTAGAGGGACCATTAATTGTTTAGTTTTTAATTCACAGGGTTTTTGAGAGGGAAATCATCTTTTAATCAAAAGTTTTCTTATGATTCTCTCTGTATAATTTTGATGGTTGTTCGTATACGTCCACCTTTATTCCTTCCCCCTAAACCACCTTAGTTAGAAAAACATTATCTTGAAAATCCAAGAATTCCGTATGATTTTGGCAAACAGACACTTGGGGGTTCATTTCAATGCATACAAAAAGGCGGAGAACATAAAGGTGTAGTGTATTCAAATACAAATACGTGCCATGGACGGTTTTGTCCATCTTTTCTTCTCATTAAATCCACCTAAATCAACTGAGTGTACTATTGCAAAAGGGAATATAAATAATAATAAAAAAAAGTGGCTCAGTGCACGAAGCTCCCGCATAGCAAATCTAGAGAGGACAAAATATATATGCACCTTTACGTTCATTTTAAAGAAGTTATTTCTGTGACTTAAATCCGCGTCTTCCAACGTTACCGGTAAGCCTTTACAGTTGTACAAAGCCGCATTCTTGGAATAATATAAAGCCCTTATTTGACTATAAAAAACTACTTTTAAAACGTCAATTAGTGGGACCCACCTTGTTAAATGAAAACCACTTATATATGCTTTGCACAAAACTATGATATATTGGGAGTGACCCATATTTCATTACAGAGTGATTTGGGCCAGTGTTTCATTACAGAGTGATTTTTACCTCCAAATCAACCCAGTTGCTAACCTTCCTCTCCAAGACATGAACAGATTTTGAAAATACAAGAGACACCAAGATCCTGAAAGAAGCAGCTTTGATTAAGATGAAGGATTTCCCACCAGAAGCGATCGAAGTGGTAAAGAACAGCGACGCAGAAACCATCATTTACACGCGCGTAAGATATCGAGCACCATGGGACCTGCTACTCCCAAGCTTTCGCGAAGGCAACATAACAATTGCAGGGGATGCGATGCATGTGATGGGGCCGTTCATGGGGCAAGGAGCAGCTTCGGCATTGGAGGACGCAGTTGTCCTGGGCAGATGCTTGGCACAAGGCATGTGCAATAGAAATGTAAGTAGTTGGCAGCTGCAGAAAAGCATTGGGAAGGCACTGGATAAGTATGTGAGAGAGCGTAGGATAAGGGTGATAAGGCTATCCATGCAAACCTTTCTTAGGCAATTGATGCAGTTGCCATATCCAGTGGCTGTGAAGTTGGTTATTCTGCTCATCTTGGTTGTGATCTTTGGAAAGCCACTGAGCCATTCCCAATATAACTGTGGTCCGCTTTGAAATTGTGTGCCAATAACGCACAATAATGAATAAACTACTACTCTGTTTTGTTGCTAATCTTCTCTTCTTCTTCTTCTTCTTCTTCTTCTTCTTCTTCCACCTCCTCCTTTGAAGGGCGAGATATCCTATATGTAGTTTATTTTAAACTCAACGCTCTTCATCATTGCACATTTATACCTTACTCCACATGCATGTGTTGGCTGATTTGTTACTTAAAATGCAGGCTATGACCAAAGTTTATTTCTACTATTACTATAGTTCTTCTCTACTACTACTCTATCTTTCAAGGGTTTAAGGGGGTGATTGTAACTTCTGGGTGCGTCATTACGAAAAGTGATCATATGTATTCATCTATTCGCCCTGTGAAACAACTCACCCATTTGGTAAGAAGGATAATTGATATACTTTTTTTCACAAATAAGGCTTATGCATTTTCAAACAACCTCAAAAAGGCTCTTGTAAAATTTGTTTTTATCAGCCATTCAACTTTTTATGACCAATTTACCTTAAAGAAAAACTCAAACATCTTATCCCTTTAGTTAAAAGATAGAATAATAGTCTGGCCCTTAAATTCGATGGCCATATAAGTTAAGATCATTTGAATGGCTTGACGTTATATATTCTCCTTATCTACATCTAAGCCTTTAGTTCATGCCTCTCTTGGTCATCATGCATTCAAACAGAGCCCCATTGAAAGTAACTTGAGTTACTAAGAGGCTATCTAAAAATATAGTGTGTTTCTGTAAAAGCCTACAAAAAATAAAAGTAAGGAGAGGTGAGAATGCTAGCTAGTATTTAAAGAGATAATCCAAGGCCAGCCATTATTACAATTCATAGTTCAGACTTCACAGCATAGAAATGTGGGGTCCACCTAAAACCAAGAATACACTGAGTGGTCCCTATTTCATATTTAATTAGATGAATAAATTTCTGGGCACTTCAACATTTCCCAAAAAACAAAATATAGAAATATCTGAATGGGTTCTATATATAAGTTTAAAGATGGCCCCCAAACCTAACGTTGCAATTACAGAAATTAAAGAGGGGCAAGATGACCTATGTGAATAACTTTAAATTCAAACTCATAACCTAAAAACATAACCCAGAAAATTTACGAGTTGAGGACATGTTCATGCACAAGGCAAGAAACAACATTATCACCATTTAAAATATTATACGCAAGAAAGACAATCCAATGAGATGGTGGAGTATATGAGCGAACTTTTATATGACTCACTTGGAGTCGTGGCAACCATAAAAAATACGAGGGAGTATATGGCGATATATGGACAAAATTACAGATGATTAACTAAAAAGTTGAGAGGCATGACTCAGGACATTGATAGTAAGTCCAAGGATATTTCTTGTACAACTGCGCTTAAATATAAAATTTTTTCTATTTATATATATATGCAAGTTTAAATATTTTTTCTCGGAAAACTGTTCGTTCATACAGTTGTTGCGTGAAATCGTGTGGCCAAACATATTGCGGGTCAGAAAACCTAATCGGGTGACCTATCTGACCCGTTTTATACTTGCGCTGCGGCTTTTCCTTCCCTCTCTCTGGTTCCTCTCTTATAATCAATCAATCGGACGAAGAAAATCGCTCTCTGCTACTCTACCTCCGCATAGAAAAAGCGTAGAAGAAGAAGAAGAAGAAGAAGAAGAAGAGAGGATGCAAGGAGGAGGAGGAGGAGGAGGAGGCGAAGAGCTGAATGTAGAAGAGCTCACTTCCAATCTCCAAACTTACCATGATCAACTTCATCAGGTTCTTTCCCATTCTAGGGTTTCTTCTTCTCTCTAAAAATCACCTTTTGACGAACCATCATTACCTTTAATATCTCCTTTCTTTTGCTTTGCGGATTATCTTCAGGAACCATCATTACCTTTGAAACCATATGAATTAGGGTTTGCGTTTGGTTTTGCTTCTGCTTTGATTTGTGATCTGCGAAATCATCTTTCTTTTCTGCTTTGCCCTTTTTGATCTGTGATCCAGGTTAGAGAACTTTTGGCTGATGATCCTGGAAACTCCGAATATGCTGACATGGAGAAGGAGCTTGTGGAGGTGAGAAGTGATTGGTATTCTTGCTCCTGTGTATATGTTTTTCTTATCAGTTGAATTTAGTTTTCCGCCGACGATGCCCAGCGATTCGCCGATAAAATTTTTAGAAAAGAAGGTAATTTCTTGCTGGGAGAAGAAAGGATCGAATGAATGTTGTTTTGTTAGAGTTTGAATAGTTGCATCTGCAGCAAATGTAGTTGTTGAAATTTCTGGATTTAGGTTTATGTTGTCTTCCTGTTTCGCTTTTAAAGCAATCACAATCATCCATGTTCTTCGAGCAGGGCAGCATCATTGGGCTGCATAATGGCAGAGGAATTCTCATGGAGATTTTTCTTTTTCTTTTTGCTTTGAAAAGGTGAGGAGGGTGTTTATATTATGCATGGCTCTTGTATACTGATAATGAGAGCTGTTTGGAGAATTAACAGTAAAAATGAAGAGCTAGCTATATGTGGAAATCACAGCTTTAGCAGGATTACCATCACCCCTATCTTCGTTCCTGTGCAGGTGCGCTGTTGTGATGGCCTCTCTGCTTCCCCATCCTCGTTTCGGATGTTGACGTTGAAACTATTAAGTTCGAATCAGATCTACATCCAGGGTTTTTTTGGTTTTTTTTTTTCTGTTAAATGACAAGGTGCATGTGGTCTTTTTGCTTGTTTAGGCTGATTCAGATTTGCTCGGATGCAGGTGATCGGCTTGACACAGGAGCTTTTGGCAACAGCGAGGCAAGCTGATCTCTCTGGATTGGGTTCCACAGCAAATGCAGATTTGTCTCTAGATCAACATCAATCAGTCGGGTCCGCTGAGCATAAAGCGGTAATCCATATGATTATTACTACTACCTGATGTTGTCACTTTGGCTAATTGATGCAGCTTGGAAATAAGAAACATAGCTAGAACTGCAATTAAAAGCAGTCTAGTGCTAAAACAGCTTGAAGGATGACAGGGTTCTCGAGTCATAGAACGCATGAAAACAGACCAGGGTATTGGTCTAGGATCTCACACCCCAGATTCAACTAGCTTCAGTTTTTCCACTATGGAATTATCATCAAAACATTTTATGCCAGTAACAGCGAAAATATATTATTTGATAATCAAGGAAAAGGACCAAACAAGACCATAGAATAACAGATTACAAAGACGGATCCCAAGGACAATGAATTACTTTATTCTTGGCTTCACGTGACTTATTCTTGTGTTCTCATCTTACTCTTGAACTTCTTTAAAACTTGCCTTGTTGACATTTATTCATACCTTTTTTTTTCAAGAAATATGCAGTTATTATTTCTCATTATGACTGGCACAAAGGTTTAGAATCTGCTATTGTATTTGGGAACCTCATACCAGTTTCAGCATTATAGAATTTGTGGTGCTCATCTTTTGAATTCGTCTCAGGAATCAAGTGTGATCTCTGAGCTATATGATAGGCTTCCAATTGGCACAAAGGTCCAAGCTGTCTGGAGTGAAGATGGGGAGTGGTATGCGCAAAAATAAAGAAAATGTTTTAATGATTCTGTGTTTTCTATCATATAGAGAGGGATAGAGAGAGATCTGTTGTTCTATTTATTTATAGAGAGATCTGTTTTTCTATTTATTTATTCCATTCTCTTTATCTTTTTCTCTGTGTTTGATTAATTAATTGTTCAGGTACGATGCGACAATTGAGGATCATACTCCAATTGGATATTATGTCACCTATGATGAATGGGGGAATAAAGAAGAGGTATTTTTTTTTCTTTTGACAGTTCTCCTGAATAGTTGCAGTTTCACTGCCTTTTGAAACTGATAGCCATTTTCAGAAAGATTTATTATATTTAATAGCACCAGTGGATTCCACATGCTACAGATAAAGTGTTCTGAATTAATGAACTAAGGGACTTCTGCTGTTAGGATGGAGTGGGATCCCATTGGCGGATCAGTCTCACTTGTTATTTGTATCAATCAAATTTATCACAAGATTTCTTTGATGGAATTACATATAGTTTTCAATGAGGCATGTCTGCCTTCAACTGTCAGAACTTCAGGGCGATTTGGTTGATTTGCATCCATAGGATATGGAAAAGAAAATGAAGCCTTGTGGATGATTCAGCAATTCGATGATAATGTTGAGGGGGGAGATATCAGTACAGTTCAAATGCAATATATGACCCTCAATCTTGCGGTACTTAACAATATTTAGGGAACAAAAAACCTTATCGGACGTTAACTTTGATTTGTTACCATAAATGGAGTAGGTTGATTTGAAGCAACGAGTAGGCTGTTGGACCAGCAAATTTTTCTGTTAAGAAGGTTTTGGTTGGACGTAACTCGTAGTTTGTATTTTTGAAGTGCTGATGGTTTCCGAGGATATATCCTCTATGACACCCAGATACTTGTAAATGACCCATACAACACTCATTCTAGTACTCAATGCCGCATCAATGCTTCTCATTCTTCGGTGCAAATTTATCATATCCTACTTTTTTAAGTCCATTTAATATAGTTTTATTAGTACTATTCAAGAAATATATATTTCTATTAGTTTTGTAACTTTTTTTAAAATGAAAAAAAATGTTAAAAGGGAATGTAAACAATGATAGTTTCATTACTAGAGATGTTCAAAAGAAAAATTAGGATACCTGATCCATATTTATATCCTAAGTTTGCAAAAGTGATCATACTGCATTGATACTTTTAGGTTACTAGTTTAGCATATCCTAATGTGTTAAGTCCATTTAATATTGTTCTATTGGTACTATTCAAAAAAAAAAAAAAATTGATGTAGGCCAGATCCAAGTGGGTCACTTTGGTGGGCCCCACTTGATCATTGATCTCCTTAGGGATCCCTATCCTTAGTTAAATAGTTTTAATTAATTATTGATTTCCTATTTTATGTTGGTTGCGATTAGGACTTACTTAATTTAACTTAGTAAGCCATGATTGTTTAAGATTACTCTTTCCTAGTTTAGCAATAACCCTTCTTATATAAGAAGGAGCCGTTCATTGTAATAGGCATGTTTTATTCAATTAAAATTATCAGGGTTTTCTCTATCTTTGTGCTTGTCGTAAGTGTTGGTGTGCCTTAGAGCAGGAATCCATCTTTGGATTCGAACAATCTTTCAGGAGATTATTCTACGCTCGATTGGAGATCTGGGGATGCGTCTGTAACTTCTCAATATAAAAAAAATGTCAAGATGGGAATGTAAATAATGATCATTTCATTAATTTAGAAATGTTCTAAAGGAAAATGAGGATACTATTTCTGTAGCCAAATCCTAGGTTTCAATGGATCAGATATGCTATGATACCTAGATATGGGTATGGATACAACCATAGATAAGGCAATAGGCGCGCGCGCACACAAAAAATCCTTAAAAAATACATGCCAAGGCAGTGCTTTGTTTGTTAGAAATTCTTCATGGAGGTTTAATGGCATAGCCACGATTCACGATCGAGCAGAATAGATCAATCTCCCGAAGGATTGATCGAATCCAGTAGATTCCTGCCCTAAGGCAGAAGCATAACCAAGAAACAATCCATAATTGGAGGAAAAACGAACCAGAAATTTTATTAATCAAATAAGCGTATTCAACTACGTTGAGGTGTCTCTTATTTAAGGATAATAAACCTAATTCTTAATAAACAAGACTTACTAATTAAAACAAGTGCTTCCTAATTCCTTGAAACAAGAACTTCCTAATCCTATTAAGCAAGAGATAATAATAGTAATAGGATATTATAAAAAAGGTACCACAGTTGCTCTTAGTTAATTGGGCCTATAGCTGAACCCAATGGACCGGGTTTGACCCGTGGGTCAATGTGTGGGCCCAGCTGCCTTCTTGGGTGATGCAGGCCGATCCTGCAGGCCATCCAATTGATCCTTGACCTCCTCAAGGATCCCTATCCTTAATTATCTGCTTCCTATTTTATTTTTAGTAGGTTATGTTTGTTTAGAATTAGTCTTTCTATTTTAAAAACAATCACTTCTATATAAGGAGGAGTTCTTCATTATAATAGATATGCTTTTATCAACTAAATTCAGTTTATTGAGAATTTTCTCTTTTGATGTCGTGAGTTGTGTTGTGCCTTAGGCTTGAATCCTTCTTTGGATTCGAACAATCCCTCGGGAAATTGTTCTACACCCGACCCATGATCCGGGGCTGCACCATTGGGCTGGGTCCGTACTGCATCATTTAAGTTTTTATAAGGGTACCTTTACATTGCATTGACACTGGTCAGTGATGAAAGTTTTAGACCCCATCCTGAGGCCAGTATGGATCTGTCTGGTAGGAGTCCCACTGCATACTTGGACGATGGAAAAAGGGGCTGATGATGTAATTTCTGTGTATATCTATTTTTCTTGTATTGTTGAAATATAGTGATGTTTCCCCTCTCCGGAAATGTAAATAAACAAATAAATCAAACAGTACACAAGCATTATACTGGAGAACAGAAAAGGAGGAAAATATGAAGAAAAGGCAAAGCAAAAAATGAATGAAGCTAAAAGTGCCCTAGATAGTCTCTTTATCTGTCATTATTTAGCATTAACAGTATATTGAACATCATATTCTCCATGTTATTCTTAGAATGGGCGTATCTGTAAAAGAATGTTAAATCAAACATATTGTGAAAAACTCGTAGCATAACTGCAGTCCTTTCACAAAAATGTGTATGCTAGACCTAGTTACTTATCCATGCACCTTGCGTTAAAGAATATGTTTCTCTATGAATGCACACTTTCTACAGGATACCCTAGGAGCATTTGCTCAGCCTAGGTTGCTCCCAAGGTAACGCCAACTTGCAGTCCTTTAACAAAAATGTGTGTGTGCTTATCCACACCTTGCATTAAAGAGTATGTTTCTTTGTGAATACACACTTTCCACGGGATACCCTAGGAGCATTTGTTTAGCCTAGTTTGCTCCAAACGCAATGCTAGGTGGTGCACTGATGCAATTCAGACCCATGGTTTCCATGGGTCGACCCACCGTTGGGCCCAACCCACCTATTCTAGTTCATTTAGGGTTTTATTTGCTTATGTTTTTAAGTTGTTTTAGCAATGTGTTTTAATCTTGACCGTCAAAGTGTTTGGATGGTCAAGATTAGTTCTAGGGTTATGTTTTTTATCTATTTAAGCATTGTAAAGCCTTTTTGGCCAAGTTAGTGATAGATGATTAATGAAAAGTGTTGGGATCTTCCTAAGTTTCTTCGAGTTCTCCTCGAAATCCCTAATGCCTCCTGGATTGAAGTTTGATGAGAGCCCAATTTCTCTAACGCCTCCGGATCAAAGTTTGGTGAAAGCCCAATTTTTTCCCTCCACCTCATCCTCTACTTGGCCGCCCTGCGTCTCCCTCTGTTCTGCATTTTTATTCTCTTCTAGGAGAAAACTTAACCTCGAGTTTTATAGAAGTCCTTGAGGGTCAAATAGCAAGTGTACAAATTTTCGATGTGCTTTTTGATCTTCAACCTCGTTGCATGTTTTGGAAGCTGTAAGCAATCTTTTCATCCAAGTAGAATGGGGCTGGAGGCATGGCTTTTGCTAATGTTTGACTTTAACTTTGATGTGTGATCTGACCATTAAATGCATTGGCTGTTGGCTTTGAAGCAGTAGATCACAATCTTTTATTGCCAATTGTCTATCCCCAAAGATGAAATCAATGTGAGGGATATCAATGAGTTGCACAACTTTTTCAGCACCGGCCTGTTCTTCGGTGGAGACAGGCTTTTCTGAATGTGGTTCTACACTCATATCCATTGGATTCTCAGGGTGATTGCTAACCATATCCAAGTCTTGAACGTTATTTGTTGATGGCATCTGTTGATCAACACTGTCCAAAGGATGAGACTAAGGTTCATTTTCATCCAATTTATCTGAAGGAGAATTGTTTGAAGGAGTGTCACATGCTACTTCATCTTTTTTCATTATGGAATCATTTCTTTCATGCTTTTGTTCCTCAATTTCAACCTTAACATTCTCCACAATGGGTTCAACAACATGAGCTTTAGTAGTTTGTGGAGATTTTTCTTCTTGCAACTTAGCTTTTCAGAGGCAATAGTGTCCTGTCAAAAGCTCAACACAAATTGCTTCCCGAAATGCTTCAAGTACGGTCGTGCAAGCTTTCATATTTTTCCAAATGCTTGGTTTCAAACCTCTAACAAAGATGGTGACAAAATGTTCTACACTCATGTAGTCCACATAAATCTTCTAGCCGCCAAAACTCATAATCATAGTCAAGAAAAGATAGCTTGCCTTGTCTCAAATTTAGAAATTGATCAAAGTAGGCTTTATTATCAACATACCATTGTCCATACTTAAGTGAAGATGTCACTCCAAGCACAACACGGTAAAAAAACAGCTCTTTGTCCGATTCCATGTGGAAGACTTTTCAAATAATGCACTTTTTTTCTATTGTTAAAAAAAAAAAAAATTAATCCGACCTGTTGTGTAGATCTTTTCAGAATAAGTGCATTGGATCAAACAAATCTAAAATCGAAGTTTGGATGGCCTCGATATTGCAAAACAAGTTTCTGTCGTCTCATTTGATCAAACCTCCTGCTTGACGGTGCTTACATTGTGCTGATGTCAACAATTGCTTCCTGCTGGGCTTGTTCTGTAGAACGGGGCCAACTTGACGTGTCATTTGGCCTGACATGGGACCAAAACTAGGTGTAGCGTCTGCTGTGGAGCAGGTTAGCCTGGTTTGACCTGACCTGGACCCTGCTTGAACTACTCACGAACTGGGCTGGGCTGTGTTGCTAATCAAACCCAACCTGACCCGCGAACTGACCTGTGCTTGACCTGGCCCAAACCATGAAATTTGGCCTGGTTTTAATGAATTCCTTACTAGTTGGGGCAAACTCCGGCACAACAAAGTTGTGCTACGTTGCTAATAGATCGGCTGGGTTAGATGAGGCCCAATTGATGAGAGTTATGGGTTGAATTATAGGGGCGTGGTTCGAGTTGGGTCCACTTGACATGAACTTGAACTCGACCTAGCTTACTTTTTTTTTTTTTTTCCACTAGAGCCTTGTGCTCAAAATAGAGAAAAGGGGCTGCTAACACCCTTTAACGAAAACAAGGAGATTTTCTCCATCTCTTTGGTTCTTCACGAAGACGAGAGGACCGGTGACGACTTGTGTTGACAACGGCTTCGATGAAGATGGAGACAATAACAGTTGTGCAACAACATAGCTGGAAGCGGACTGGCAGCTTGGCGCACGACTTATGGTGTCGGTGATGCAAGCAGCAATTGTGATGGCTAGATGCAAGTTGCAAGCAAGGGTGCTCTTGGCGCCATGTATGCTTTCTGCCTCTTGCTTCCCCTCTCTTCTCTAATTCTTTTTTTTTTCCTTCTTCTTGGTTTTGGGAAAGCCAAATCAAATGGGCGGTGCTCGGCAGAAGGGATATTGGGGTATTGGGGTTTGGACGATGCAAGGGATGGGGTTTTGGGCATCTGGATTGGGGCGGTTGGTGAGATTGAGATTTGACCATTCTGGGATTGCGAAGGTGATGAAGTTGATTGGGGAGGCTGATGGATTGCCGAATCTCAAATCCGGGTGGATTTCTCTGATACCAAATAATGCGGAACAAAGGGAGACATGGGGTGGGCAAGTAGAAGATGAGGTGGAGGGAAAAATGGAGCTCTCACCAAATTCCGATCTGGAAGCGTTAGAGAAATTGGACTCTCACCAAACTCCAATCCAGTAGGTATTAGGGATTTTGAGGAGAACTCGAAGAAACTTAGGGAAAATCCCAACCCTTTTCATTAATCATCAATCACTAACTTAGCTTAAGAGGCTTTACAATGCTTAAATAGATAAAAGTCATAACCCTAGGACTAATCTTGACCATCCAAACACTTTGATGGTCAAGATTAAAACACATTGCTAAGACAACTTAAAAATATAAGCAAATAAAATCTTAAATGAACGAGGATAGGTGGGCTACATCATGCATTATATTTGTTTAAGTTTCCACTAATTAGATTCCGTGCTTTTGGGAAGCTTTAAGGGCTGTTCCTTGAAATAATGAGGCATAGACTGCCCAGGCACACCACATAACATCTCTTGTAAAATGGCCTTTCTTCCTATTAATCTAAGCCAAGCTATCATATCTTGCCAATGAGATCACCTTGGGTAGACCGTCTAGAAATTGCACGTTTCTTAGTTCCATGTTTTGAGAGTGGTCATGGATGAAACATACTGTGGTTTGGAATTCATAAACTTCTTGGTGTCATCTAATGTTATCCTTATTTTACTTTTATTTAG
Source organism: Sextonia rubra (assembly GCA_037013555.1). Classification (NCBI taxonomy): domain Eukaryota; kingdom Viridiplantae; phylum Streptophyta; class Magnoliopsida; order Laurales; family Lauraceae; genus Sextonia; species Sextonia rubra. Next base: position 53,676,121 of record JASUAD010000013.1, on the reverse strand, counting down.
TTAGTGAAGTGCCTTTACCACTCAAAAAAAGGTGCTTGTATTCAATCCCTTGATTTATTTATTTTATATATTTTGGTCATCTTTTTGTTGTCTGTGACTTTCATTCTTATCGGTATATCGTTTCCCGCATGAATGTGATTTTTTTAATTAATGCTGTTCCGAAACTTTATAGTAGTTGCATTTCTGGAGACATAATCATCAAAGCCTGATATCCTCTTTATCCAGGGACATCTTGTCTATATGTAGTGAGACTGAAAGCTCAGAAGTGAGAGGATGTGTTCCTTCTATCATTTCTTTCATTGCTTTAACTAGAGGTTTGACATTATTATGAATTCTGCAGTTGCTGCTTTTCAGGTGGATCCTGCAAATGTTAGGCCGATCCAAGGAGCTGTTGTCAATGCCTTGGTGGAAGCTGAAAGAGTAGCTGAAGCAACCAAAGAAGCTATTAAAAGGAAGATTGCACAAGCAGCCAGTGCTGATTTCCAATCAAGAAATTTACCAGCTAAGCTTCGTATAGATCCTAGTGATCCTGAAGATGTGGTGAGTAGCAGTACCATGCAATGTTTCGTTATTATCACCATATTAACCTCATCCAATCATTCTACGTCGGATTTAAAACTTTATTAATTGCTTGTAAAATATGCCATGTTATCATTTATCCCAACCCCACCCTGCCACTAACATGCAATTTATGCTTTCCTTTTCTTTTTCCCCAATTATCTGAATTTACACTTTTTATTTTTTTTATTTTATTTTGAAAACTTTGGAAGGAAAGAGAAGAATGTTGACTCACCATTGTATTTGCAGAAAGCTGCTAAACGTAAGAAGATACATGCATTCAAGTCAAAGGTCCGCTTTGAACAACTTGAAGTCACACAAAATAAACGCCAAAATGCATGGCAGCAGTTTCAAACTACCAAAGGCAGGTCTAAGAAGGTAATCTTTCTGCATGCTTGCACATGCACTTGACACCATGCACACTAAAATAAACTGGAGTTCTAACTCGCATTCTGTTTTTCAAATGGGATTAAGCATAGTGCCAACACTTTGAGCAAAAAATCAACACTTTAAAAACTGATGCATATATTTGTACATATTCAATAGTCAAGTAGAAAAGACAGTGAGGTGATTTTGCAAGTTAAGCATACTCAGGGGCGTTCATGGGGTGGGCTGGGCCGGATTGAGGAATATCCAGGCCGGGCCTGACTTCTGAACTCTTTGACCAAACCTGGATTGGGCCATAACTGGCTGAAGCATTAAGCTCGAGCCCAGCCTGAGTTAACTTTTAATTAAAAAATAGGTCTTTATTCAAAGTCATGGCCCTTATGTCAGCTGGTTTGGGTACTTATGCCGTCATGTGTTCACGTCCTCCCTCCCTTTCTATTCCCACAATTATTTTTAGAGTTGGGCCTGGCTTGGCCCCCTACCAATCAATCCAAGCACGGCCCATCTATTAAATGGGACCAATTAAATAATCTGAGCCCAGCCTGACTAGTAAAATGTATCGTCCAAGCGTGGGCCAAAACAGGCTGGGCCGAATTCAAGCTCGGGCTGGCACAATCCATGAACACCCCCAAAGCATACTTGGGTTTTTTTGTTTCTATGATAATAATTTTTTTTTTTGAGTGACTCTGATTCATTAAAATATAAAAGGTACATAGTAAAGGCAGAATTATACAGTAGAAGAGTTGTAGTTGTATAATTGTATGGATCCACAAAATACAAATCCGTCAAGAATCCACAGAACGTCTCTAAAATCTGTCTCTCTCAATGTATGTATATCACCCTAGAGTCAAGAGAAAATAACAACCCCTTTTCGGCAAATCTTAGGCCACTTTATCTGACACTTCTATATACATGTTGAAGAATCCATTCATTACTGAACTCATCCTTTTATCTCCCTTGTCATGTTTGATTATCACAATGGTTCACCTTCCTCCTTTGGCCATTTGATAGAATTTTTTGAGTCACATTTGATTTTAAGACATTCTTTGCATCTTTCCTTCAAAATCTTATGTCCTTTATGTATTGCTGATATTTTTCCTCATTTGACTCTTCAATCCCACTGTACTAGTCTAGATATGTGTTTCCCTTCATCCCCTAATACCCCCTCCTATACTTACTACTACGAGGCATGAGCTGCTCCATCTACATCTACATTAAACTTACCCATCCTGAAATTGGAGGTGACCGACTTTCTTTGTGTTCTACTTCCTCCTATCTGTAGTTTCATATGTCTGCTGGAGAAAATTTCTTTGAATTCTCTTCTCATTGTTGCCCAGTTTGTCATTCTTGAGTAATATGATCGTAACTCCAAAATTCTCTTTGCCATTGAACCACCTTATAATTCTTTTGCTTCCGTAATTGGCCAATATTGCCTTTGGAGTGATCTTCCATGATACCTTGCCCTTACTTGGAATGGGCTGGACCCCACGAAGGAAACTGTTAACGAGCAAATGATTTGTTGATGTATTGAATTATGGGGCAACACAATACACAGTGTCACTGCAATTTCCCATGCATGCTAAGGATTTGTAGTTTGACGAAACTGCATCCTGTCTAGTTTTATTTTTTATCAGTTAAATCCTAGTCAAACCATCATCATGTTATGTTCCCTTCGCCACTTCCTTCCTGTCTCTACATGTTTGCACTTGATACAAGATAACCATTCTTGTATCTTTTCTTGATTTAGCAAGTGTGACTAGCAATCTCTTGAGCAAACAATTATTTTGGGTTGTGCATGACCTGTTCTGTTCTTATTCAGTTTAATGAATAATACAGAATGATGCCAATTCAGAAAAAGAAGTGGAAGTGTGCTGAGGGAAGGGGACTTCAGTGGGCCCCACATGTGCTGGTGCTCATTCTCTCTCATATTTTATATTAGGCATGTAGTTGAATAATATTCTTATGAGAACAAACTGCACATGACAACCCACCATCCAGGATCTATTGCTCATTTATCCTATGAGCAGTCTCTTGAGATCAAATTATATAATGCAAAAATATTTTTATGAGAATGGACTGCACAGTGTGCTCTCTATTGAAACAATTTTAAGGTGGGCTGTCTTTCTCAGATGAAGTTTTCACTGAATTCGAACAACTTCAAAGAAAGGAGGAAATAGCTTGAATTCTATTATTTTCAATGCTTGCATTAGGTGTTCTTTCTTAAATCTATTCCTATGTTTGTATTACGTGGTCCCTTTTTCTTTTCTCCATCTGGTTTTTTGGTGTGTTGACTTCTGCATTCCTTTCTGCCATTGCAGATTGGGTTCTTTTCTGGTCGCAAGCGTGAGAGCATCTTCAAGTCTCCAGATGATCCCAAGGGAAAGGTTGGTGTCACTGGCAGTGGAAAGGGGCTGACAGAATTTCAGAAGAGGGAGAAGCATCTACATCTCAAGGGAGGCACAGAAACGGAAGAATAGATTTTTGGCATTTATGTGCTAATAGATGATGGTCTCAGTTTCTACTGGTCATCAAACCATATTGCGATAAAGCAAAATATAGAACAGACCAAATATAAAAACTGGTGGCAGTCAGGGAAGCTGGTCACTGTTTCTGTAATTTGATAGGATGCAGACTTCCATGTGTACCAACATGTGATCTGAGGTTGAATCTTGCGTTTTGAAGAGATCGATGAAACCTGCAGTTCGTTTTGTGTCTCCTACTTGATCTCTTTTTCTTTTATTTTTATGTTTTTGAGGGTTGGGGTGGGGACCAGCTAAGGGCTGGGTCCTGAGAGAGTAATAGGAACTCGCACAAGCAAGGGGTTGTGGGTAGATCAGCTAAGGGCTGGGTCTTGAGAGAGTAATAGGAACTCGCACAAGCAAGGGGCAGACAACTCACATTTGTGAAGTAATGGGAACTCACTAGTGCAAGCAGTGGACAACTCACACGAGGTAAATTTTAAGTTTTATCTTTTACACATGATTCATCTACTGGGGCATCAGTCTAATTGAAGTGAAATTTTGAACTATTGGCTAAATGTATAGTCATGTGATGGGACTGGGTACCATTCTAACGGTAAGGAAATGGGATTGAGTAGTCATTCATATGAAATTTGAAGACCAGGAAGATGTTTAAGGTTCTTTTAATTAGAGTTTCATTAAACCTGCTGGCTTAGCTAATCTTTCTAAATTCAGGAGGCTGGAGACAATTTTTTTAAGGTATAGATGAGTGCAGAAAAGGCATTTATAACATGCTAATTCAAGCATGAAATTGATGGAAAGGAGACTTTTCTCCATTGAAGATCTATTGGCACTTGGGTCCACTTTTGATCGGTGCAATTTTTTTCATCCTCGTACCTCAATGATCTGGCATGATCCCAAGTTTTATGCTCATAAAAGCTTTACTCATCTTTGAACTGAATCTCAAAAAAATTATTCTTTAAAGACCATAAATCTTATAATCCCTGTTAAATCAAGGGCTATCATAATCTGTCTGATTTTTTTGTATATTCCTATTTGTTGAGGAAACCTTTCCATCCATCTTACCTTGATGATAGGAAAGCATCGAATGGGCCCCATGCTGGACCACATAATCACATTCAATCCACTCTAACTTGAAAATCTTCCTCATTGGATATATTATTACAGAAAAATAGTTAGGAGAATAGCAAGAGATGAGGAGTGAGGAGTCATGAGACCCAGTAGAGACGTAGATGAGAGAGTAACAGTTTCCTATTGATAGAGTCTAGGGTTGGTAACCATTTTTGTCAAACCCTACTCTTCTATATTTCACAATTAGAACTCACCGTGATTCAGATGTAACCATTTTTGTGAAACCCTTCCCTTCTATATTTCACAATTAGTACTCACCATGATTCAGATGATACAATAATGTAATTGCTGACAAATCCTTCAAGTCTAATCTAATTCTTAGTGAGCAAATGTGCCCTTTAGCCTTTTGAATGTTGGATTCAATTACTAATCATTTGGAATAAGACAAACAAGGATCCATTAGCCTCATATGAAGCCCTTCTAGATTATTCGAATAGGAATAAAAATCAACCGGTCCATGGATGCTTTTTTTTTGTTTTTTGTTTTTTTTTTTTTTTTGTTTTTTGGGTGTGTAGAAAAAGAAAAGAAGGAATACTTTGGCCCGTCTATTTCATATAATTGAAGTTCTAAGAATTCTAGGAAATATGTTTCTAAAAGTGGTAAAATGAAAGAAACGAGGTGGGATGAGAAAAAGGACAATCAAATAATCTCCTCTTTAGTGGAAAATGTATCAAGCGAAGATAGAAAATGAATACCAAGTTAAGTCATTACTCTAGTGAATCAAATATTAGGAAAGCAAGCCTGATCTACATGATCTCTTTCAACTATGAATCTTAGGAATTCAATTACATGCAAACAAACTAGCCCCTTAAAGATTTTGTGAATAATGAGTTACAACCGAGTCAAAGCCGTTAATAAAAAAAAAGAAAAGAAAAGAGGATTTACCTGAAAAGTAATCATAAGTGACCCCTTAACCAAAAAAAGAAAAAAAAAACTAACATTAAGAGTGGGTGCACTAGAGTGGTAAAATATGACCACTCCGATTTATTTTTTTAGTGTTGTGGACAAGCATCAGACCCGATGCTCATTTTCTTCTTTCAGCATCGAACCGATGCTCAGTTATACAAAAAGAAAATTCTTCCTCCCCAAAAATGATGGTCTCCTCCCTTTCTTATATGGCAGCAGCTACAGAAGGTGGGAGCCTTGCGGTGGATACCATCGATGGGAGATTACTTCCTTTCCGATGATAGTGAAGAATCCAAAAAATCCGAATCCCACGCCGCAAAAACCCAAATCACAAAAAAAAAAAAAAAAAAGTCTCTCCTTCTCTTTCCTCACAAACCCATCTCACAGCTTTACCACCAACTACTCCTCCCAAACATTCCCGAGCAACAGACTCTTCCAAACTTGCACCAACCACCCCACCTCTACTCTTCCCTCCATTGGACCTATAATTCCCTCCTCTCCCTCGCCTTCTAAGCCTCTCCTCTCAATCCCAACGATTGGATCGCTTTGGATCATCAACCCCACATCAAAAGGCATGATTGGGGCCCAGTCCTTAATCTCATTCTGCCAATTCAACTGCTCCATGATCGTCCAAACACTCAACACAAATGGAGGAAACAATTGTTTGAAGCTTTTTGTTGCATAATTAAGCATTAGGTCCGATACTGAAAGAAGCAAATGAGCATCGAATTCGATTCGATGCTCATCCACAATGCTAAAAAAACAAACCGAAGTTGCCATATTTGACCACTTGGTGCACCCACTCTTAATATTTTTATTTTTTATGACATTTATAATGAATTTTCGGTAAAAATCCTCAAAAAATAAAGTACTCAGCTTTTATGACCAACCAAGTTGACTTGACTGAATTGTGTGCGAGTCTCACCAATTTTTCAAATTTAAGCTCCATTCAAAAAGGCACTACTTGTTAGGTTTATGTCTTGTATTCCGATTTAACCGGATGAGTCCACTGGGTTAGCCAGGGACTGGTTTAAGGCCAAGGGTATTTTGGTAATTGTACCGGGGCTTTCTTGGTGGCCAAGAAAGCGGAGATTATATATTGTATAATCTGTAACCCTAGACCTAGCAGCGGCGGCGGCATTAGTTGCCCGTGGTGCTCCCACACCACGTAGGAGAGATGAGGTGAGAGTGTGGGAATCTCTTGTATGCTTTGCTGGTCATAGTAAAGATGTTCGTCCTCCTGTGCCCGTGGATGTAGCTCGGTTTGGGTGAACCACATAAATCTCGGTGTCTCTTCTTGTGTGGCTTGTTCGTGTTGATCTTGTGATTCCGTGGATGCGCACAACGGGTGATTTATCAGAAAATCACAACAATTGGTATCAGAGCTGAGGTTGGTGTTCCTCGGGTTTTCTGAGCGAGGTGGAGATCGCTCAGTGGCTTGGAGGTTGTGCGCATGAAGAAAGATCAGGTTCATGAATCCTGGTTAGGCCACTATCGGAGAAGAAGAAGACGAGATTAGGTTCTCCGGTCTCGCTAGATCGGAGGAAAAAAAGATCCACATGTTTTTTCAGATCTCGGAGAAAATCGCGGCTGGTTGGATTTCCGGGCTTTCAGATCTGAGAAGGAGAGAAATCAGTTTTGCAGAGTGGGTTCTGTTGGTGCTATTGGTTTCTTGATCTTGCTGGAATATTTGTGAAGAAGAAGACTGGAGAAGAAAAGCATCTGTGAAAGAAAAAAAAAAAAAAAAAATCTCTGCACGGGATTTTCGCAGAGGATTTCTCGGTCCAGAGAAAAACCAGGAAGAAAACCTGCTCTTAGAACTCACCGAGATTGTCGCCGGGATTTTCGCCGGACTTCCAGTCGACGCCGTCGCAGTCGCCGCCAGCCGTCAGCCATTGCCAGTCCTGTTCGTCGCGGCCGAGGAAAACGGCTGGGAGCCGTTTGGTTATAGAACCAGAAACCAGAAAAGGAAGAAATCGAAGCGGGTTCTCTTTGGATTTTTTGGCTACAGATCATCATCGGAGAAGATTGATATGAGAAATTGGCTGCCGGATTTGAGGGAAAAGACCGGAAAACAGAGAAGAAAAAAAAAAAAGGTTTTTTACTCACCGGTCGCCGGTCGCCGCTGCCCGCCGCCGTCACCGCCCAGTCGCCGCAGCCGTTGCCGTCGCCGCTCCTCGCCGCTAGTGGCCGGCGCCGCAGAAGACCACAGCGGAATCCGCGGTCTGCAACTGGGTTGCAGACCCGGTCGCTGCGCCTAGGTTGTTGAAGACGACCCAGTCTTCTGGGTCTTGGGTCGGGTCGGGTCAGGTTGCCTGACCCGCGGAGAAGTGCAGCCCAGGCAGCGTCAAGGAAGGCTCCGGGTTCGGGTTCGGGTTGGGCCAGATCCAACCCGTACAGGTAGCCCAGTAGAACAGACAGGTTATCAGTTCAGGTCGGGTTGACCTGAACCAGTCCGTCAGCAGCCGGTCCAGCCCAGCGCAGCAGAGAAGTTTTGGTTCCAGGTCAGGTCAGGTCTGACCCGACCCGTTAGCAGACGGTCCAGCCCAGCCAGCAAGTTCAGGCCGGGTCAGTTTAGGTTCAACCTGACCCATGTACGCAGAGCCCAGCGAGAAGAGTTCAGATCAGTTCGGGTCAGGTGAACCCGACCCGGGTCCGCTCCAGAAGCCCAGCAGACAGTGCAGTGACGTCAGCAGTGACGTCAGCAACGGTCAAAGGCCAGATTTGACCAGTTTCAACGGCTGAAATTGTTTCTGCGATATCTTGATCGTCCGATGTCCGATCGGAGATCCGTTTGCGCCTACGGACTCGTTTCAAGCAGATCTACGCAGTGGAAGAGGTTGATTGGCTGTTTGACAGTCAAGTAGGAGGTTTGATCGATTGGAGTGTAGAAACTTGTTTCTACGTTATCGGAGCCATCTTGAGTCGGATTTCAGATCCGTTTCTTCCAGCGTGTTCGTGTTGACGAGATCTATAGTTTGATGCAGAAATCTGGAGGAGATCTGAACAGATGTGGATTCAGGCTAGAATCGGGTCTACTCGACCTGGTTGTTGTTGCAAACCCAATAATAGGAGTCGCTGGCCTAATTGCAAAGGGTTTGCTGATTCAAACGAAGTTATTCGTTTGGGGTTCACATGCTCGCATGTGATGTTGTTCATCTTGCCAGAGCTAAGCCGGAAAAGCAGCAAGGAGGAGCTGATGTATCAGCAGTTGATCGGAGGCCCGGTCAAATGGAGTTTTTGACCGCTCGGAGGCAGAGGTTGTTCTGCAATGGAGTCATCTGGACTTGTATTCCCGATCTGTTTTGCTTGCATGCTTGTGGCGATTGGATCTTCATGGTGATGTTGAAGATGGGGCAAGATGGTGAGTGATTCAGATATCACTCAGATTCGTCAATGGTTTCGAGCTTTTAACTCGAGGTAGAGTTTGACGAGGGTATGAACTTTGCTCAAAGTTCATGTGCTGGTTCAACATGTCAAAGTGTTGAAGAAGACTGCATCCCTGGTGCAGTGACGTGCCATTCAGCAGGGTACGTGAAGACATTGCCGGTTTTATCTCCTAGTAGCTTGAGTTGTATGGAGTTGTACGGAATTCAAGCCAAGGTGGAGATTGTTAGGTTTATGTCTTGTATTCCGATTTAACCGGATGAGTCCACTGGGTTAGCCAGGGACTGGTTTAAGGTCAAGGGTATTTTGGTAATTGTACCGGGGCTTTCTTGGTGGCCAAGAAAGCGGAGATTATATATTGTATAATCTGTAACCCTAGACCTAGCAGCGGCGGCGGCATTAGTTGCCCGTGGTGCTCCCACACCACGTAGGAGAGATGAGGTGAGAGTGTGGGAATCTCTTGTATGCTTTGCTGGTCATAGTAAAGATGTTCATCCTCCTGTGCCCGTGGATGTAGCCCGGTTTGGGTGAACCACGTAAATCACGGTGTCTCTTCTTGTGTGGCTTGTTCGTGTTGATCTTGTGATTCCGTGAATGCGCACAACGGGTGATTTATCAGAAAATCACAACACTACTGGGGCGGAATTCCCTATCTTAGCGTGAGCCTTTATAAAATTGAGATTGTCATAGCCAGCCGTAATTTCTTCCATCACTTCAGTCTTAAGTCTGATGCTAAACCTAGCTCCCAGTAGGAATGTAAACGGGTTAGATCCATTGTGAATCCCAATTAAGTTTAAACAGCTGAACCCAGATCGTGTAGACCGGAGCCCAATTAAATTAATCTGAATGCCGCATACTACATGGTCAGTCAGATGTGCACCCAACTGGACATGGACCCTGAACTTATTCAATTGTATCCAAAATGAGAGTCCGTTCCTTGGGGTAACAGGTTAATGGGATGTCTATTTATGTCCACAGACATTACTATTTGTGCTTATCTGTGATTGGGCCTTTACTGTGTAGGCTTTTGAACTGAAAAGAGTCATGCACATGAAGATTTCCTTCTTACGGTGCAGCCTTCGACATGGACAAAGGGTTTGGTTAGTTCTATTTTAAGCTGAAAAATTGATGTTAGAAAGGAGTTTTCCTCTCATCTCTATCCATTCACTGGAAGCAATGTTCAATCAATCTCCGGTAGTAGGCTTCCCTTTATTCCCTTTTAAGTCAAGGGGACTATTGGTTTTGGTTCTACAAAAAGAAGGAAGTCATCCCCTCATGTTTGGGAAAGAACATGTGTTTTTTTTAAGGGCTTTCTTTGTTTGGTCTGCCTACCTCTTTCTCTCTGGGAGAGAGAGATAGTAGAGAGATGAATGCCTTACAGACATGAAGTAGCTAGCAATTGCCACCAATGAGAAGCGAGCTGAGAGACGAATGCCTCACATATTGGGTGATTGAATTGTATTAATCTGGGTGTAATAAGGTTTGGGGTATTTTGGTAATTATATCAGATTTCTTGAGTGCTAAGAAAGACTTCCTTGGTGGCAAAAAAAGCGAGATTATATATTTGATGTAGTCTATAATTTTGAATCCTACTGAGTTGATGTAAGCTTTCTCCATAGATGTAGGCGGTTTTGCCGGACTACATAAATCGTTATCTTTATCTTCTTTGTGGATTGATTGCTTGAGATTGCATGGATTTGTATGTATGTGGTTAATTGTGGACTAGCAGAGAAGGCCCGTGCTAAGCCTGGGTCCCACAAAAAAGAGATTTTGAAAATACAAGGATAAAAATCTAGAGAAAATTTCAAAGTATGAAAAATAAATATCAAAACATGAAACAAACTATGAATAAAATAGAAATATTTTAAATCGAAAAGTAAAGCTAAAACGACTTAAAAACATTTAAAAAGTAATAGAAAAATAAATACTATATAGAAAATGAATTTTGTAAATGATATGCTAAAAAGGGAAAATGAAAATATAAAAATAAATGTAAAAGACTAACATTTGAACACTAAAGTTATTTGGTTCTGAATATGATAAAAGAGAAAAAATTTGCAAGATTGATGAATGAAAATTTCATTAAACAAAATGGAAAATAATATTTGAAAAACATACTTTTGATTTTATTTAAACATTTATTGTGAAGCTACCCAAACCAATTACAACATAAAAGATTTTCATTCCCTTTAAAATAAAATAAAATAACTCCTTCAAAAGCTTACTTAGAAAAGTTTATATTCTACTGGAAATACATCAAAAAATCCAAAAGGAAAAAATTCAAGCTACTCATTAATACAATAGTAAGAATAAAGAAAGTTATCTTCGAGTTATAAAGAAAACACCTTCTACTTATTCTTGGTTAGAAACTAAGAGGCTACCATTTCTTATACCAATTCAGGCCAATGTTCAACTATATTTGGTTCACCTACTAAAACTAAAGATATGCTAGAAAGGCGTGTTATAGATCAATAATTCTTATATCTTAAGAGTGTAGATATATTTTTAATCTCTAACTTGAAAGATGGTAGAAAAGAAACTATAAATGACATACTTATGAAAATATACCTACATTGCATGGATACTTCAAAATGGGTAAGATATTGTATTATATTATATTCAACACTTCACTTTTTTATGAGTAAATTTTATGTCCTTTCCATATCTAACTCTTGCGCCTATCATATCTATACCGTATCCAGGCATCATAGGTATGAACCAGAATTCATAATAAATTATCCGTTCATCATTGTAGTTATTAGACCATAAAATTATGGTAACCGTCTCGCACCACCTATAATGTCCCTTTCAAGAATATAATTTAACAATCATCTATCACTGGAACACGTTGTAGTATAGTAGGCATGCATCATATTGGGCCCCACAATTGAATTGTATAAATAAGTCATTGGAAGAGGATTTATAAGTACTAATCAAATATAATGAAAGCAGCTCAAAGTAAAAGTCCCAACATTGAAACAAATTAATGCAGATCCTATAGTTAGAAAAGACAATAGTAAAGTATTATATGCCAAAAATTCGAGTCAGGGTCAACCCGGACCGAATTTATTGGTTCCAACCCTAACCTAACCCATTTTTAAAATAAGTTGGAAACCTTCAACCGGCACCCATGGCGGGTCAACCTGACCGGACCCAAATTTGATGCAAGTTAGGTCGGGTTGACCAGACCTAACATATTTAATTCTCTTTTTGTGTATGATTTAACTCATTTATGTAGCTCAATTTCATTTGTAAAATTCTCTTACATCTAGATTCATTTAAAATGTTGCATTGAGCATGAATTTATAATTTATCAATTTTCAATGTATAAAAAATGGAAAATCTATAAATATTTTCTAGCCCATTTAATGAGAATTTGAGATAATGCCTTTTTAATTTTTGTTTAATTTTATAATTCCATATTTGAGCATAAGCATAAGACTCATCAATGATATTGTATTTTATTCATATCCATATTTTAGAGATAAATTTATATGCAATATAAAAATAAGAAGTACATATCAATATTTCAACTACAAAACATCATATTTTCAAATAAATAACAAGTTTTATACTCTAAGTATTAAAATTTTATATAACTCCTCCACAAAAGATTAAGAGGATATAATTTATTGCCCACGTGAATAAGAAAAGTCACATTAAAATTGAAAAGTCGTGGTGATTTAGTAAAATCTAAGCAGGTCAAATGGGTTAGGCCTGGTTAGGCGGGTGAACCCTAACCTAACCCATTTTTATACGGGTTGGTAAGTCATAACCCTAACTCGACCCATATTTTAAATATGTTGGGTTAGGTAGGTTAGGGCGGGTTGGTGAGTCGGGCTGGATTTTGCTAGCTCTAATTGTGTTAGAAATAAATTACATCGTAAATTCAATATGTAAACTGTAATTGTGGCATAATCAAATGCACTATAAGCAACTTTTGCTTCAATCAGATAAATAAAAACTTAATTGAATGATATATCAATACCATTGAAAAAAGAAAAGTTAAATCTTTACATCTTAGACAAGTAGCAAAGCATTATTTTCCTCCGCCCATTCAAACTTTGTAGTGCTTGCAGAATTTTCACACTTGCCCATGAAAGGTGGTTAAGAATGAACCGCTGCTAGTATTTCATAACATATAAAGAAGAATTTCTCTACAAAAGAAAAATAAATCTGAACCAATCATAGAAGTTCCAGCAAAGGAAAACCAAAAAATAAATAATCATGGAAATACTATAGAGAATGAAGAGAATGTCTTAAAAAAGATCTTATAGAAAGCACTGTGAATTTAAAATTTTGAAATGGGGAAAAATAAAAAGCCAGAATCTCCACTTTGATGAATGGAGAATGTTCCTATCGAAATATTATTGGCTTTGATTGGAGGTATAATGATAGACGAGAAAGAAAAGTTGCAAAATTTGTAGAGAGAAGTTAATAACAGAGAGGAATTACAGTTCTTCAAAGAATGCAAAGGGACAATTAAAATAAATTCTAGATGGTCAAAATCAATTGAACAAATTGAGGTTGATTTCTCAATTGAACTCAACCAGCTTAATATATAATAATTGCAGGTTGTCAGTTCCGTTGTGCACTTTCTAAACATCACATCCATGAAGTAGCTTGCAATTATCACCAATAATAAGCAAGTTATTAAAGGATCATTGTCTCAAATTGGTATTGGCTGCTGAAACACATGGCATAATTAATTCTTGCCATGTTGGACACCACCCAATCCATCTTATCACATGAGTTCTTCATTCATGTGATATTTTGAAAATTTTGCAATGTATACTTTTTTTCCTTTTTTTTTTATCTGCTGTATATTTAACTCATTCACTTACCCACATTACAAAGCAAGAGAAGTCTCCAAGCAATAAAGCAACAATAAAAAATTAGCCTATGCTGGTTGTCCCTTTGAAAACTAGAAGCCTTGCCATGGATCCACCAATGTGAACATCATGATATTTACTTGGTTTTTTAATTATTTGGCACACATACTTCCCACTGCCACTCCCACTTCCACACTCACACCGTCTAAGTTTCTATCTAATACAAACATGAATCCATCCTTGGTTGTACTCACAAATGGAGAGATGCCTCATCACTTGGGCTACGACTAGATTGGCAATATGGATATTTTCTATTTTTCAAACACTATCATTATATTTATAAATCCCATTACATTCACTTTACATCAAAAAGAACCTAATAGAAATGTATCCACTATAGTAGTCTCAGGCGCCCCTTTTGGTTCATTTTTTTTTTTGTTGTTTTACCGAACGGTGATATCCCCGCTGACCTGCAAACACACACGGTGATATCCTTGCTTATTTTTTCTTTTTCTTCACAGTTAAGTAGCGATATCCCCACCCGAGTTAGATTAAAAAAAATTAAATTTATTCCTATGAATGATGCTTGCATTGAGGCTAGATGGTAATGAGTGAAGTTGAAGATAATAATGAAAGCAAAATTGTGAGAGATGGATCTTGGTAATAAGTAGGAGTTGGTTTATATATTATGAATTGAATTGGTAGAGAGGGGAGATGAAGAAGGAATGCGATGAGATGATGATGGGGTAGAGGATATTTGGAAATGAGCATATTGGTTGTATAGGGAGATGAGAAAAAGATGCTGAGAAATAATACTGAAAAAGGTGGTTGTAAAGAATAATAATGGAATAGGAATTTAAAAAAAAAGAAAAAGGAAATGAAAGAAAGAAGAGAGGAAATGATGGTTCAAAAGAGAGAGAAGGTGAGTTCTCTAAGATAAAGGTGAGGTTTTATTCGTTTAGTTGAAAAAAGATAAATGAATTCAGATGAATTTGTTTAGGATGTGGGAAAAAAAGAGATGAGGAAGATGATGGATTTAGATTAGTATATGACATTAGAGTGCTTTGGTAACAACCTTACACATGCGCCCAAGTCCATGACCATTGAAGTGACCATATCATCAAAGAAAATATTGCATGGGTAAGGGTTTAGTTGGTAAAAGTGGAAAGAGTTTGAGGAAGGAGTGTCACGCTCCGATCCCGGGAATTTGGGGATTTAAGTGGGCCCCCAGGGCATGGATACGTAATCCCGTAGAAATCCTTGCCCTGAAGAATTATGCACGAATTCCTACAAGGGAGATTCCACAGGAACGTATGAGGTATGCTGTCACACGTACAAACATAACTTATCATAAGCGAAATCCTGCGAATTACTCAGTAATCATCAAGAGCACATGAAGTTCATAGTCTATTAACTTCCATAAGTAAACATATATACATACAATAGTGTTAAAGTCTTTTAAGTACATTCCCAGAATACTACTTATGAGTGTGATACAAAAGGTCCCAAGCATAACGTCCCAAGAATACATGCGCTCCGTAGGATAGCTAGTAATAAACGTCGCCATCCGTCCACTCGTCTACACCCCGAGGTACCGTTGGGGTACCCTCCGGGGGCGCGTCAGTGTCCGCATTGGGACCGGGTGCTGGACCTGCAATACCAAGGGTAACACTGTTAACACGACGGTTAAGCAAGTACTGAGGGATATGAAACAAGTATAACAATATATACATATAACAAAAGTACTTAAACAGTATGCACTGATTTAAAAGAACAATGGTGACGTGCTAAACACATAATGCAGGAATGGCAATGAATGAGAAATTACCGTCAAAGCATCATACATACTGATTGGCAACCACGGGGCTCTATTCTCCCAGAAAGGGAGCATGCATACATATGGGTCGCTAGGGGATCAGGCTAGCTTTCCGAGGAGCGCCGACTACTCCTCCGTAAACCTACTGCAGTGGTGACATACATAACATATACCCAAAAGGGCGTAAGCTGAGTGGTGCCGATTCAGATTCAATCGTATCAGTCGTATCATACCCTTGGCTAGCAAGCTCGCACTCATTAGAAGCTCTAACTTGTCAGACACGCGCTCATTAGAAGCTCAGGTCTGAATTGCCTCAGGGTTTTGCTAGAAAAAGTAGTTCATGTTGAAGGTGGTGTGTTATAGCAAGATGCATGCTTCCTCATCCTATATTAATTAACCCATGATTCCCAAGAACATTCAACACGACGTACTCATAAGAAATCCGGTGTCGTTGTTTTACCTCGTCTTAGTATTACCTTATGGGCATGCGGGACACCTTCTTATGCCAACATCCATGACTTGCCATTGGGAGATCATTCATAAGTCATTCACTCATTTCAACATGTGATTACCAGTGGCCAATGTGGAGGTGTGGAAGGTACCAACACTAAAGCCCTACAAGATCACTGAGGTTTCTACCATCCTACATTCATTGGGTTCTTATGGCTTAGCCGTAGACAAGGCTACGGCTTAGCCGAGTGGGTCAGAATTCGTCCGGATTTTCGGCGCATTTACGGTTCACCCGTATGTTGGCCTACGGCTTAGCCGAGCTAAGCCTACGGCTAGGGTACGGGGAGGTTACGGTGTAGCCGTAGCGTATTCCACGGTGCAGCCGTCTGCAAACCGTAGAAGAACTGGGTTCCATAAGCTCTCTGGAAAGCTCGTCGTAGGGAGACCTACGGCTTGGGTACGGGCTGGATATGGCTTAGCTGTAGTGAAATCCACGGCGTAGCCGTAGGTGAGCCGTAGTACAAACTCTCATTCTACTGCTCTCTGGACTTTGAGCCGTAGATGCTCACGGCTTAACCGTAGTTTCACCGTAAGCTTCAGAAAATCTGAAATCAGTTCTGTAGCTCATTTTCAGTATGGAATCAATACAGAACTTGATTGTGGGGCAATTCTAAGGCTCAATTAGAGTGTCCCTGAAAGTGTCCATACTCACACACACTCCTATTCCCTTCTTGTCATTCTAACTCAATTCACACCACATTTGCATCAATTAAAACAATGGAAGAGAAATGGCTGGAATTGGGAAATGCAAATAGCTAGCTCCAATTATCCACACTTAATCATGCATGCAGTACATATAACTTAATACTTGCCTTTCTAACAGTGCTAACCCCCTCAAACTCCCTTTCTTGCTGTGTGCTCAGGAAAATCTCTGGAATAAAATAGGCTCTCTACAAATAACATGAAATGTGGATATGGAGGCTTAGATTTACATGCATGTCAAGTAATGGAGTCTTTAAGGCCCTAATAAACCCAAGACAATGAAATAGGAACCCATTCTTTACCTTATATTGCTGTAGCTTGGAGGGAAGAACACTCTATACAAAAGTATAAAGGAAAAAGGAGGTCAAGAAAGAAGAAGAAGAAGATGGGAGGAAGCCACTCTCTGTGCATGCACACTCCCAAATCCCCGAGCACTTCGATTGCAAGGAGAAGAGGAGAAGAAACCCAGAAGAAAAGAGAGCTCTAACCAGTTGAACGAGAGAAGAAGGAGGAGAGTACGTGGAGCTTCCTTTTTAAACATAACTTTCCTGAAATTACAGGCAAGTCCTCCCTTTTTCTAGGAAATTCAGTTTAGTCCAAATGCACCTCAAATGGACCAAGATAGGCCCGGGTCAAGTCGGACCCAACACGAAGATGATCTACGCAAAAGATTACACGAAAGGAAATGGACGAGGTGTTCATAAGAGAAAAGAACAATTTACAAAAAGACCCTTAACTACTTAAGTAGGGTCCGAACTCTGCCCAACTACCTATCCGAGGCCCAAACCCAATAAATTTCGGATTAAATTAGGCTTAATCGAGTTCAATTAATATAGAACGAGCTTAATTAACGTAAATCAAGATTAGTGGGATTCGGGACCTTACAAGGAGGAGACGGAGAAGGAGCAAAAAGGAACATATGGAAGACAAAGAAAATATTGCGTGGGTAAGGGTTTAGTTGGTAAAAGTGGAAAGAGTTGGAGGAAGGAGGAGATGGAGGCGGAGAAAAAAGGAACATATGAAGGAAGAAGAAAAGGCGAGTAAAGATATTGCCGCTAATATATGTAAGTAAATGAGGATATTGCCACTCAACAGAACAATAAAAAAACAAAAAAAACAAAAAAGCAAAAAAGGGCACATGGGACTACTATGGTGGATATATGAATTTTAAGTCATTTTTTGTCATTATGAAATCTAGGAAGATTTTTTTGATAAAATCCTCTATTTAAAAATATTGTTGCAAAACCAAAAGTAGATGTAAAAAGGCAAGAAATGTGAAATATGGAAAACAAATATTTTTAAAATTATTATATATTTACTATTTTCAAAAAAAATATTCTTTCCAAGAACATTAAAAAAGCTACCAATTTTGAAATTTCAACCATGTATTTGTGACAATTTGTGAGTTTCCACGTTCACTCGGGACAGGCACAAGCACAAGATACTGTTGTTACGAATGCACAAAGGAAAAGAGTCACCTAAAATCCACCTAGAAGAAGAGAAAAAGGCAGGGCAGGAAAAAGGGGAGATGAATCAAGAGAGAAAAACAGAAAGATTATGATACCCTGCGTCGGTAGTGTCAAATCCTGGACGACTCATCAGGTGGGACCCACAATGTCAGGATGTGGGTGGGGATGGGGCAATTGTTGGCAATGGGGCCTACTGTACCGTGTGCTTTGCATTCTGTAAAACAAAACTGAGGTGGAATGAATCAATGAATGGACCGAAACCGTCTGTCTCACGATTTGTGAGTACGCTGTTTCTTACGGCATCGTCTAAATAAAATGTCGTTCCATAAATTCCTCGTGCCTTGGTATTTTGTGCACGTTGAGCAGGTTCATGAGGTTAGGATTTCAATTTTATCAAATTAAATTTACAAAAGTAGTATTTTGATCACTTGATTTCGAGAATGTAGATAATATATAGAGTAGTTGGCTAGGACCACGGCTTAGAAGAGTAGGGACTTTAGGGCCTCAGAGAATAGTTAGTTATCAAAGAATTCAAACACAAAAAAAAAAAAAAAAAATTATAGACAACAGGGACGCTTCAGTTTATTTGGGGTCTCCTATATGAAAAACATTAATATCTGCTAGAAATTATTTTTTATTGATGTGTGCATGGCCGCCTTTAAAAATCTAAATTATTTGCAAGATGCTCGCATTCATTGTTACCCTTTATCCGTGTCACCCTTGCGGACGATGGCTATCAATTTCGTTTCGTTTCAACTGTAGTGGCCGAAATTTTTTGTTTTAGCGATGAAGCCAAAATGAAATGTATGTTGAAACTTCTTTGTTTGACTTTCAGTAAATGTTGACCATATCGGTTCATTTTGGCCAAAATAATTTTTATTATATATATATATTTTTTTTTACTTTTTCTACATATATGTATTTTATATTTCTTATATTATCTCAAAATGTAATTCTAATTTTTTTTATTGAAATGGATAAAACCCATAATTATTTTTTATTTTCTTATATATATATTTTATATTGCCTGAAAACGTAATTCCAAAAAGTTTTGCCAAAATTCTGAATGGATCGAAAATTTTCATTTTAGAGGTCTGACCAAAATGGGGTTCAAAACGATATTAACAACTATGTTGCAAACTCAATATTTGCACACCTTCCAGCCATATTCACCATTTCAATGAAAAGGAAGTCATTAAACTATAATAATGAATAATTATCCTCTATAGTCATGATTTTTCATAGAGTTGGCTCCATGTCATGGTCTGGATTCAAATTTTGGTGGACCCAAATGGCAATTCATCAAACTTGACCCCTTGGGTATGAGTTTTAACAAATTTTATGGTTTGTAATGTCAAACCCACTCCTTGACTGGTACAACTCAAGTTTAGGGTGGTGTGGCAATGGATATTCTTTTTTTTATATGTAATATCTAAAAATTGATATCAAAATAGTGGTGAGGAGTGGCTATTCTTATTGAGCTATTTAGGGTTCAAACCTTTGCTAACTTCAATTTTTTACGCTTTTATGGATTACCTTTCCACTTAAATGGGCTTCTTTCCTGGGTGTGTCAAGCCATTTTTGGGTTCCAACCCCTCTAGTTGAGCTATTAAAAATAAATAAATAGCTAAATAAATAAAAATAGAATGACAGTCATCTACCACATGTACGGCCATACAGTCTTGCATTGAAAGTTTTATCAAATAATATATAAGTTTAAGACAAACACAGTTAGACAGGTCAAGCAAGCCTAAGATCCAATCCTAAGATCCAATCCCAACCCATACTCGACTTGGGTTAACTCTAGAAATCCATATCCACTCACTCCTAAATCCCGCAAATAGGAGTGGGGTAGGAGGGTCCCATTTAAACCGATCTCTACAGGGGTTATCGAAGCACGCTTCATCATGGCCCCCATCTGGAGATAGAGCTATATGCGAGTTTGGAAGATATGGATGGGCCCCCTCTATAAAAAAGATTTGACACTCACCTCGGTCATTCTTTGACACTCACCTAGATCATTTTAACTCTTTATTAACTATTATAAATTAAAATAACAGTTGACCCAGTGGTCGAAAGGAGTCTGGTTGGTGAGATGGTACGTGATACCCATTGGATCATTAACTATTCCAATTTGACAAAAGATTTTGAAGGCCTTTCAAAAGACTTGGAAGAAAAGCACGTGAGGAAAACCCAAAAGCCGTGATCGACTAAACCACTGTGAAGGTGATTTGGAGAGTTGCATTGGCTATTTGGTAATTTTACTTATAAAGAAAAATGAGGTAAATCCTCACTTTAAAAGATAAAAAAAAATAAGAGAGTTAAATCAAAAAATGATTGCATTTTATCATTTAGTTAGAAGAGAGTAACTTTGACTTTTTTTTAAGTAGATTTTTTTTTTATCATTTAGGAGACGTTTGAAAGAAACTGCAGTCCTCTTCTGTGATGAACATTTCAATCCAGGGGAGGTTAGAAATGCGGATCTACACGTAAGAGGAAAATAGTTTAATCACTGCACCAAATAAAATCCGCCAGCATGTCTCTACCTCCTTTTTGTTGAAAATAGAGGTGCACAAAAGAGCCTCTAGTCGTATAGAAAAAATAACTTTTGAAATTCGACTGCTTGTCTTCTCCCCTTCTTTATTGAAAATACAGCTGCACAAAGAGCCCTTAGTGGTATAAAAAAGTAGCTTTTACATTTTTAGTATAAAAAGTAAAAGAATTTGTCGGATTGTGGTGCTTTTATTTGACTTTTTGGTCTATTTCTTGGTGAAATGATATTTTACTTTACTATTGAAGTCAATTTAACAAAGGGCTTAACTTGCTGCACAAACGTCACAAGTTCATTCATTCGTGACTGGAAATCAAAGAGCTGTTTGTGTGATGTGATGGCCACGGCAGGTGCCACACGGCTATATGCAGAGATTTCTCTGGCCGTTTCTACTTTTTATTAGATAGCAGCCGGCAACAAGGCTTCCAGAATGTATAAGCAACATTATACATTCTAAAATAAAATAAGTTACGGGGATGAAGTGGCCAAAATATGGTAGGATAGGATTTTAAAATCTGTGGTGCAAGATTGTCTATTAAATTAAATGGATGGCCATACGTTCAGTTTTGGGGTGTAACTTGGGCCGGGCTGCGGGGTCCAGTACGGCCCATCATAAAAGTCAACATGCAGTTGCCTGGCATGGTATTTTTATATAAATGGAATATAAAACCTAAAACAATTAAAATTCTGTTTTTCATTGGTAAATTAGTGTAAATATTTGTGCATGTATTCTAGTAATCTCAATTTTATTTCAAGTTGAAAACCCTAAAAATATCTTTCAATTAATATATACAATAAAAAATTAAAATTTTTAGGAGGGACGTGTGGTCCAAACTGTATGGGGCATAGCCCAGCACAACATGACACAAGTTGTGCTTTAGGCGGTGCTGGGCCAACCCCGGTTGAGCTGGGCATGGCACTGCACGACCCATGAAGATTCATCGGCTAACAAGCTCAACCAGCCAGTAAACGAGAACAGGTCGTTTTACACCCTTAGTTGAATACAACTTTTAAATTTTGACAATCAATATGCTGAAAAGGAGGAATCTTATTATTGTTATTAGGTGCCCAATGCGCTTGAGGGATAAAGAAACCATTGCATCACTTGCTTATTCTCTATTCTTTTGCTTAACAATTTTGGTACGCCATTTTTAATTTATTTGATGTCCAGTGCAAATTATGGATCCTTTTCATCAATAGTATTTGAGTACGAAATATGTTCATATGAGGATTCGTTGGAAGGCAGTGATTTATGTTGTTTGTTGGAAAGTTTGATTGAAATGGAATAACCATGTTTTTAATAATTAGAGTAAGTTTATGGAAGATGTGGTGGTTTCTATTATATGGTCTATTTCAGAATGGGTGTGTGTTAGAGGAGAATTTCAATGTGTATTGCTGGAGGATTTAAACAAATCATGGGAAGATCATTTTCAAGGTGGTTGGAGTTCTTAGCCTCTGAAATAACCCTCCTATGGGTTTTTTTAAATTGAATTTTGATGGTAATTATGTTCGAAATTCTATGAGAGCGGAGGAGGGGGGGAGGGGGGAGGTATACTTAGAGATTGGAATGAAAATATTGTTCAAAATATTTCAAAGCCAATGAATGTTTTGGATGCTAATGAATATGAACTTAAAGCTCTTTTGATTGGCTGCAGATTGTTACATCAAATGGAAGTATTTAGAGCTACTATGGAAGGTGATTCTTTGGCAATTATTAAGTGGAGTTTAAGTAAGTCATCTTTTCCATGGCAGCTGGTGGACTTCATCGAGGAGGTTCATTCTATTTCCCTCAAACTGGATCTTGTGTTCCATTATGTGCTTCAAGAGGCTAATGAACCGGTTAATAAATTAGCTAAGGAAGGTTGTTTCGCCCTTCTCAAGATTTGGCTGTATACTTTTCCTTGTAATCTTTTCTCTGATTAACAAATTTTACCCTTATCCAAAAAAAAAAAGAAAATGTAAGTGTGGAACCAGATAGGTCCATAGGATTATTTGTTCAATCCAATATTAATTTAGAATTTGTGTTGGTAAACTCAAACTCTAATCCAATGATACTGAAAAGGAATCCACCTAAACCTCACCCAAATTTTATGTTTTGACCAAGGGGTCGTTTGTTAATTTCACATGTGATGTATAAATGATTTACATATGTTACATATGCAAATGACTCATATGTAAAACATAATTTTTATTTGTTATTTTCACACCTCTTCAAATATTCAAATGTGAAAATGGTCTGGTATTTTTTGTAAATATCTCACAATCCATAAAGGATTAACGGTTGAAATTTGGTGCACTGGCTATGTTTGGCCTTGTAAAGAGCTTCAATAGTTTAAATCTCATTTGAGAATCAGATTATCCGCTAATTTGAAAAAAAAAAATATACTGTCCATTTAACTAATTGACTGCACTGTAACAACGGTGTTTGCATCAAATAGTCGATATGTTTTTTGAAGATATCTCAAGATCCACTTCGAATTAACACTTGAAATTTGACCTCCTATCGTGAAATAGCCTTTTAAATGAAATTAACGGCTCTAATTGTGAAAATGGGCCCCAAAACATTCCAAAAATGAAAATCAACGACCTGAGTATTTTCTTAAATATCTCATAATTTATGTTGATTCAACGGTTGGAATTTTGTATCATAGCCATGTTTGACATTCCTAACATGTTTGACAGTTGAAATCATGAATAAGCATTCCAAAATATTTAAAAAAGCATCATGGGAGTGGTTGCATTGTAGCACTGCCAAAATTGAATGGGTTGTGAAAACAATTCACACCTCTTAAAGTGTGAAATGACTGATGCCTTTTGCATTGTATTTACACACTAAAACCACACATAATTTACACTGTGTAAAATTTGAAAATAAACATAAAATGTGTGAAATGTTTCAAATATGTAGTGTTTACATATGTACATGTGCTAAACAAACGACCCCTAAGTGCAATTTCGGTCCTCTCAAGCAACAAAAACATTTGCATTTGGCTGATTTTTTAATGAGATCTATATATTTTATATAGATATTATGCAATATACGTGTGTTTGTGTGTGTGTGTGTGTGAAAATTTTCTCCCCAACAAGATAGCTCTCATTTACAGCCGACCTTTCCTATGGATTTAACAATTCAACAAAAAAGTTTTCTACAATAGTCCACAAAAAGGGACTTCACAAAAAAATAATAGTAAATAAATAAATAATAAAAGAAAAGAAAATCTTGAGCTAAAATTACTTATAGCTTTCCTTGTGAATTCTCTTATTAAAAGTTTCTCCCAAACCCATCTGAATTTCGCACAAGT
This sequence comes from Sextonia rubra, assembly GCA_037013555.1. Lineage (NCBI taxonomy): Eukaryota > Viridiplantae > Streptophyta > Magnoliopsida > Laurales > Lauraceae > Sextonia > Sextonia rubra. The sequence continues at coordinate 53,652,090 of JASUAD010000013.1, read as the reverse complement.
CTCAAATTACATATTTGAACTTAACAATCCTACCTAAATCTCTTGAAATATTAACAATCCTAACTAAATCTTACCAACAATGAAAATGTTCCTCACCATAGTATGAGAGATATATGCATAATAATTTCATTCATATATATATGCATTGTAGTTTTATCTATATATATCCAATATAAATTTCAATGTACTTAAAAGTAAATCAATGAAGGTTCTTTGTCATATCACCCTCAACATAGAGTAATATATTAAAATTAAAATGTACACTCGAAAAGGGCCATTTTCATAAGGATGCTTCGATGTCAATAGAGCATTTCTTTTTACCGTCTAAAAAATAAAGTATATTTATTTTTAAAAAAGCACACTTAAAATATCATTTCTTCCATATTATTTTTCCTATCTCTTAAAAGTTTATATATATATATATTTTCTTTTAGTCCTCTTCTCCTTGCATTGTAAGGAGGGACATGTCCCTAAACAACAGGACATTGCGACCTTTTCTCGTTTTCACGGACAAGAGTATTTTACATTTTGATAAAAATTGGACCGACTGGTTATAAATGCTTGAGGTCTTTAAGAACCAGGACTTTATCAGAAAACTAAGATGCTGACAGTATGGTAATCTAATTTTGGTTGCAAAACCTATTTAGTTCCTACTTATTTTTGGACTCTCATTAGCATTTTTTGTAAACCTCGTGGGCTCATTACTTTAAGTGTCATAACATAACAACGTCGTCATTAGCAACAAACGGCATTTTATTGGTTTCCGTAAGGTACAATCACTTAATTTTGATTATCAAATTAGATTTAATTATTCTTTGTCTGTTTAAGAGCAAGCAAAGATGCAGACATAATCCTTAAAACAAAATAGTAATTCTTTTAATCTCACCTTCCATTATTTATTCCCTTGCATAGACTTCATGTGGAAAACCCTTTTACTAGTGTCACATGCACCTCATCCATGTTATGATATCATTAACTCCGTACGATAAACCTACCCAAAAAAAAAAGAAAAAAAACTCGGTCTGATTAACATGTAGGACGATCACAGCCATTTATCTCTCATCAAAACCGACCATCATCTATAAGTAGTCTATGACGATCCTGGACTGGATGGCCCATCCACTGCTGATCAATCCAATTTTTTAACCCAGCAATAGGGGGCTCGGCCAATCCTTGGGTGGGGTAGTTGACAATTTGACGTCAGGCAAGGCAATGAATTTCTTGGGTGAGGGGAGACCCTGAGGACTCTGGTAAGGAAAGTAGGCCTTGGATTCAATAAAAAGGCTCTAGGGTGAGAAAAGATGATATGAACCCTTGCTAATCAATCCAATCTTTCTTGACGTTCCTAAAGTTCTAAAGTAGTCATTAGTTTTGACAAAGAAAAATTGAGGGATAGGATCACTTCTTTACACAAGTATTTTGCCTGCTCTTTAGTTGACGACCTTGGGAACCTTGATTGTCTGTCACTCCTGACTCATGGAGTGGGCCGCATAGCAAGTGTGTGACTCACGTCTGTCCGTTAATTAAAATTTGAGTGCTATTAGTTTAAGTCTGTTTATTTGCGGGGCGCACAGGATAAGGTTGTTCAGAAGCAGCTGCAGGCTGTCTTTGAGTCAGGACTCAGGAGTCTCACCACCACTACTTTTTCTGACTCTCCTTCCTTTCTTTTACCACGCACCATATCAATTTGGAGAAAAGGTGGTATCTCGCGGGTTATCCCCATTTTGTGTTCTCTCTGCATGAACGTTTTATCATTATTCATGTTGACTGAAGGCATGTTTACGTTAATTTCGTGTTTTATGTTTTTCATTTTTACCACGCCTGCCGTAAACAAGTAGTTCCAGATTTCTCATTTCAACTTTTTCATCATGTGGATAAAGGAAATATCAATTCAACTTTTTCAACCCCCCCTGTTTTTGGTTGTGTGTCGCCTTATACTACAAAAATGACAGTGGAAGAAAGTCTAGACTTTTTCACGTCACCGTAGAATTCTTTGACACTACACAATCGCGCCCTTAGGTTACAATTACTCCAACGTTTATTTAAAACGTCTTTACAATTATCTTTATTTTAAATTTCATTTGAGACTTTTTGCTGTGAGAATATGTGAATTCAAGTCCTTAATGTATAAAGAAAAAAAATTTTCTATTGACCTAGCGAAAAGGTCTAGGATCCAAACAAAAACCCTATATGTGCTGAAAGAGAACCCACTTAAATAGGAAAGAAAGCACACGTGAGGAGAGATGACATGCATGGGATTCAAACTCTGAGATACAACTCTTACTATTAGTAGAAGGCCAGTTTTTAACTCTACTGCAACTTGATGTGGTACTTTTCACACGGTAAAAGATAAGATAGAGATAATTGAACAAAATTTTCTTAGCTGGTTCTAGAAAGAACCCATCTTTATTTTTTTGTTTGAGACATGAGTTTTAAATTTGTTTAGCATGATGGTGGGCCAGCATTAATGCAATTACATAGTGCCTTAATACAATAACATAAGTGATTCGATGGATGAACTATTAAGGCTGCTCTAAATTGAACGGCTTAAAAACATTGTCAATCATCCAAAAATCACTGGGTCAATGTGAATGCGTCATAATTCTCATTGAATTGGATTTTTCTTTTGTTAGATCACTCATCGTCAGCCGGCCACTAAGTTTTTAACAATTCCTTCGGACTTCAAAATTTGATGCTTTCTCGAAAGAGAAAAGAATGATTGACAAAAACAAAAAATAAAAAACAAAATAGAGAAAGAAAAGCAGTTACCTTTCCACAATGTTTTTTTGAAAGGATGTAAACAATCAATTATTTTTTTAAAGGGCTATGAGAAAAATCAGAATAATTTTCCTTCATAATGTGGAATCCTTTTATCACAAAAATGCACCCCAGAAGAATTCCTCGAGTCTACCCGTACACTTACAAGGGTGTTTGTTTACAAGAATTCCTCGTAGGGATTTCTGATGTTTAGGGATTTATGATCATGTTTGAAATTCATTATTTGGTTTTTAATTCTACAAAAATCTAGTGCCTTTTGAACTTCTCTAAATTATCTGAATTTTAACTTTCAAAATGATCAAAAGTTTTTAAACATTTGGTTAATTATGGTGGTGCCAACATTTAATGTCATGTTTATTTGCATTTGAATATAAATAAATTCATGGTCAAGTGAGCTCCTACGAAAGCAAACAAATCCTATATAAATGATGTAAGATGACTAGAAATGCAGATGGGGCATGACTTTTCTCAGAATTAAACTTCTAGGGCGACGGTTGGGTGTTTATTTCCTAACTTCCTATGATTTACTCTACATTAAAGAAGAAGTTAATCACTTATATATTTTTTATTCACCTTGGATCACCATTTTTAACCGCTATGAATCTTATCATTCAATTTCCATATATTGCATAAAAAAAAAGCCCTTTGGGAATTTAGACATCCTTGAGACATCAATTCTCAAATATCCTCCAAATAAAGAGGCCCTCCGATGAGCATTCTAGCATTTTGATCATATGCAATCCGATTCCTGATCCATTGATGAGAGAATGACATGTGGAAACGTGTTCTTGTGGACAAGGGGAGAAAAAAAAGTCAAGCTTTACCAGATTATTCTAACCACGTAATTCAATAGCCTTAAAATTGATAGTACATTTTTGTTTAATTCAATACAATGGCGAGTGAACGTTCAATAAGGTTAAAATTCTGTCAATACCGAATCATTAGATGAAGAGAGCAGCAAGAATTACATTGATAAAAAAAAGGGCCCCATAGTACTAAATTACACAAGCACTCTGCTTGCAGTGGAAAATATTCCCATTACGTGTAAAAGCTTTTATTATTAATTATTTTTAGATACCCACTTATCAACTAGTGAAGTGACATTAAGCATGGATCTACTTCCAAATCAAAATTGTCGGATGTGGGCCACAGAGGGACTAGTGGTACACTTAAGAAATTCGTGAATTTTCATATTAAATCTGTCTAATCTGAAGGTGAGCCCATTGCAGAACCAGTAAAATTATGACTTGATGGACAAACTAGCCAGGGCTGCCATAAATTGAGCAGTTAGAAAACATAATCAATCACCACCAACCCAAATTTAACCTATCGCCTGCTTTGGATTGGACACTGACACACTCCCACTTCCGTTCATTGAACTCGACTTTTCTTTGCGAGAGAGCTAGAGATAAAAAATAATTATAACAACAATCTTAAATGGGCCACTGAGACTCTCCTATGTGTCCTTCGGACTTCTAATTTGGTGATTTCCCAACGATAAGACGATGGTTGACATCCGCACACCGAACGAGACCGCTTTTACTTCTTTTTCTTGTTTTCGCGCGAGTGTTCTTGTCGCTCGTTCCCCAAACTCGAACGTGATCGAGAGAGAGAGAGAGAAAGAGAGAGAGAACCCAGTAAACGCAGGAGAGACTTTGGGTCTCCGCACAACAACAAACCAACCACAGAGAAACCCAACAGACCAGAAAACAAAGAAAGCAGCAGTCGCTCACACTCCGACAGGGATTTTCTTCAAAAACCTGAAACACAATCGTTAGCGTTTGTTGTTGTTGTTGCTGTGTGATTCGTGTAGAAACCACGTTGGATTCCCCTCGTCGTCGAAGAAGATTGGCGGTTCGAGAGGAAAGAATACACGAGGCAAAGAAGAGCATGTCTTTGCATGGCGGATTATTCCTGATTCCGGCACGAAATTTGAGCAGATTGTAGGAACTTTGCGTGGTTTTGGTAGAGAAACCTTTGCAGGTGCTGTAATCTATTCGCGAATTTAGAGGATATTGAGATTTGCCACTGCTGGAGCATATCCGTAGACTCGTTCGTCTTTGTGAAATCGGCAAAATCTTTGATTCCGGAAGACGAATCAGATCTAGCATCAGAGAAGGAGATTTCTCTTGCTGGATCGTACGGATGCATTTGTTTTTTTTTCCGTCATCAGTACCCGATTACGCTCTTTTGCTTTTCGGCTTTCTGTTTCCTTGTCGCCTTGTTTGGTGAAATCAGGTCAGTAACTTTCTGGCGCTTCGCATCTGATTGATCTTGAAAATCCGAAAAATTTAGTGGCTGCGCAGTTCTTCCCGGCTTGGAAGGATCAAACGAGACGAGCTAGATTTCCACAGCTGAGTCTCGGATCTGCAGCTTGTTTAGCTAGGCCAGAGCGAGAGTTGTTAAGGATCCAACATTTCTCCATTTGTATCTGTTTCTTTGCATTCTCTGCTGCAGAGGACCCTGCTTTGGAGATCGCTCTGCGGAAGCTATTTCTAGCTTTCTGTAGGGACTTTTTTTTTGTTGGTTTTGAGTATTAGAAGCTGAGTTCGGTAGGTGGAGAGGAAGGAGGTATGCTCATATTACTCGAGCTACTGGCTATTATGAACTAAAGAATGAGATAGTCTTGTCGTTTCAAGTTCAAGTTCAAGTTCGGATCCTGCTAAAGCTGTGTTGCAAATTGAAAGCTTTTGAGGGGGGTTCTTTCTCGTTTTTCATGGCACATGCGGTTCCTGATCAACCGCCTGGAGGGCATCTTTCAGGTTGGCGTGCTTATCCTTGTCTAATTCTTTCCTTTGTTTAGAAGTTGAAATCTGGAGAATATCAGCTTGTGAGTTGTGGAATGTCTTGGTTACATTTAGTTCGGCCTTTCTTTGTAGTTTCTAGATAGCCATGTTGAAGTGGAACGCCAGTTATGCATTTACTTCCTTAAATATGGCAATACCATTTGATTGGTTCTTGCTTTTGAGGGTTTCTTGTCATGCATTGATTTTAGGGTGTGCTTGTTTTTGGCCTTCTGCCTTTTGTTGACCTATGCAATTGCTGCAAAACTCGGCCGCTTACTTCATCAGCCTCCCTCTTGTTTGAAGATGATTTTTTTGTCTCGTTGAAACACAAACCCAATTTTGCCCTTATTGAATTGTGGAGATGTGGTGTTCCAAACAGCCACAAAGGGGCTGAAACCTGGCTGCCAACATGGTGCAGGCTGCAGGGCTCATTTCCTCTACCATTAGGTTTACCCTTTTTTGGGTGGTGGTAGCTGGGGACTGCTACTTAATTGTCAGGGAAATTGGCTTTATGCTCACACTCAAGGAGGAAAAAAGGATAGTATTAAATACCTTCTACCATTAGATTTTCTCGGTAGCTGCATTTCTCCTTGAAAGTAAAAACTTATTCTCTATTGGACTCAACCATCAATGTCACTCCTGTTTAGACCCTCTTAACCAACTGCCAAGCATTTTCTGACTCATTTCTTCTCTTACCATATGCCTAAGTTGGTAAGAGATCTCTTTTATAGCTCATATCTCCCCATAGCCATATGCCTAAGTTGGTAAGAGATCTGTTTTATGGCTCATATCTCCCCCTAGTCCCTTCTCTCTGGTTCAGGTTAACAATCATGCGCTATCTTGCTTACAGGGGCCTCTGGTGATCTTCTGTATAAAGAACTCTGGCATGCCTGTGCTGGGCCTTTGGTTAGTGTACCTCGTGAAGGGGAGCGAGTATACTATTTTCCGCAAGGTCATATGGAGCAGGTACCATGACACGTTCTGTGTTTTGTTTTGTAACAGTGACATGTTGTTTCTTTTGTTTGGAGAGATCAGATTGTCCGCTAGGTCATTTTATCATCATCAACATCATCAAAGCCTTGTCCCAACTTTGTTGAGATAGGCTTCAAAAGTTTTACACCGGCTGATAACCTACCTAACACAACTGTTCACCTTTATTAAGGCATGGGACTGGCAGTTACGACAAACTAGCAGAGTTTGGTTGTTTGCTAATCATATCAATGTTTGCTAATTACAACAAAAAATCATAAATCAATGTTTATGTTTGGTTTTTTCAGTTCTTTCATTATTCAGAGAGACTAAAGGTTGTGGATCTTATTTTCTTTGGTCATTATTTTTTAAGGGAACATTTTGTATCTGTATCCACCTGAGGTGATTAGTTCTCTTTGTCCTCCTTTGCCAAGTGTTTCAAAGGCAAGTGGCAGCCGATATCTATGGTTCTGTTTCTACTTTGTTTCAGTTTCTTGGGTTTAGGCTAGCCTCTTTATGTTTTTGGAAGCGAAAAGATGATAAATCACGTTTCTATTTCATCATTATGGTAATTTTTTTCCCAGTGAGGTTAACTGCTTGTTATTTAGAACTTCTATGAACTACCCCTAACCACTGGGAAAATATCACATACCCTAACCTAAGTTCAGTCTTCTTTTGTTTCTGGCTGACCAAAAATCCGAACCTAGTCCAAACTCCAAATACATAGAAATTGGTAATGGTCATGGTTGAAACCTTAATGTATTATAGTTAATACTACTTATTTTCAGCTGAGTTTTGAAAGCATGTTTGTTGGATGCCCTTTTTTTCATCACATTGGAGGATACTGACTAGAGAATTAACCTACTGATTTCCTGATTTTTATAATTTTTATCTGTGGAACCAATTTAATTTTTCCTCTTTTTGTTTCAGCAGCCTCGCGCTGTACTTCTTGTTTTGATATATAAGTTTTGCTGCTAATTTATTACAATTATAGCATGAGTTGAGTTGCACCAAGCTATGATGTCTGGATACGTCATAGATATGGCAGGGAGGGACACGCCATAGACATGGCTGGGACGCAGATTTTACATATAAAAAGTGAAGTATCGGATACGATATGACACGATACGTTGGCCATTTTGAAGTATCCATGCATGCTAGGCACCAAGTGATAGGTTGTGTTAGTGTAATATTTTCTAAAAATAGCTTGATCAACTCTTTTAAAGCAACAATGAGAAGGAGAAAACTAAGAAGCGTTATTTGTATATTTCGATGAAACTTCCTGAACAAACTTTAATGTTTTGGGAGGTATGGGTTTCTCTGCTGACTGTCATCTTTTACTCCTTGTAGCTTGTGGCATCAACTCTTCAGGTGCTGGATCAGCAGATACCTTCGTTCAACCTTCCGTCAAAGATTCTTTGCAGGGTAGTGAATGTTCAGCTACGGGTAATTTTCACACTTTCTAATCTTACTTGCAAGGGTGATTTTTAGTATTTAAGTTTTCATTTCATCTTTGTGCACTGACTGGATGTGGTGCTGTAGACTGAATTTCTTATATTTTGGTGGTTATTTACTATTTCCTTTTTGACATATAGGCCGAACCTGAAACAGAAGAAGTTTATGCACAGATTACCCTACAACCCGAACAAGATGTAAGCTTTTTTTTGGACTGTTTACTGTTAAGGTTAGACAAATGCACAAGGTTTCAAAAACAAATAGATTGTGTTAGATATAAAGGCCACCATATGCCTTCTGCAATTTTTGTATGCTGAAAAAGCTAATAATGTAATGAATGCAATTGACAGCCAGATTGAGTAACATGTAGAGAGTGGGAATTTTCTAAATTACTTTTGTGTTACGCATACATTTTAGTAGATGTCACCAGTTATCTTCCAAGTAATGATTGCAACTTTCATCTCAATTTGATGAATATAAGTAGGGTTATTTATTACTTGGATGTTTACTGAGTACTCCTGGCATGGTGCTGTGCTTATTTTCTTGACTCATGAGGGGGTGTCATATTTGTTACCTATCTCTATTTAAGTTATGCATATTTAGTTGTGATGTATCAGTGGGTTTCATGTGTTTGTTGTCCTTGGTCTGATTTTGACTCAATTCCATGTGCTTGTGGAACAGCAAGGTGAGGTTACCAGCCCAGATCCTCAACTCCCAGAACCTCAAAGCTGCACTGTTCATTCATTTTGTAAGACTCTGACGGCTTCTGACACAAGCACCCATGGAGGATTCTCTGTTCTTAGGAGGCATGCAGATGAATGCCTGCCACCATTGGTGAGTTCTTTGCTTCTTAACCTTTTCCTTAAATTTTTTTTTCCTAAGCAAATTTGCAATTAGTTTTCTTTATTACTTGTAATTACTTGGCATGACTCTTGCTTCAGGACATGTCCCAAGACCCACCATGGCAGGAACTGGTTGCCACAGATTTGCATGGGAATGAATGGCGTTTCCGTCACATTTTTCGAGGTCAACTCGCATCTTATAATTTCTGCTCTGCTGTTAATGATTTGAACTTGAACAAACAAAATCCTGGTCTTTAATGAATGGCACTGACCTGGCTAAACATGGACCTTGTATCTTCATTGCGCCTTGAAGTCATTGGCAATGGTTGTGCAAACTGTATTGATACTTAAAAGTACAGCATATTAGTATAAGCAGTTTCATTGCCGTGAAGGTGGCGGCTCAGTTAGTTTGAGCTTTGAGTTTGCTCCCCAAGGTCTTAAGTTTGACTTTTGCCCCTTGCGTTATCCAGTATTATGTGTGTGGCCATGTATGTACCCTCTAGTAAATAGTCCTTGCTCGTCAAAATCAGGTAACCCCTAGGTTGGAGGTTAAAGGTCCGAAGGCTGGACTGGCAAGAAATACCTTAGGTCATCCAAAAAAAAAAAAAACAGCTTCATTAATATCTGCTCCAGTGTCAACTGAATTTTGAATATTTTGGGTACTAAGCTCAATATTTAGGGCAATGTAACAAACGAAAATATGCTTGCAAAGTGCATAAAGTATTTGCATTTTCATTTGGATAAAAAATGAAAAAGAAAAATTTCAGTGCTTGTGAACTACTGTGGTTTATAATCTTAGTCATATCATTGAACCTTGTTTGTTGATTAAAAGGTTTGGTGACCACTCTTTGGAGACGTCCATTAAAATGGGAAATGGTTTGATGACACCAATTGATAATGTAGTGATGTCCTTTTCAATGAATTGCTTCAGCATTAAACACGTTTCTCCAGTATTCAGTCTTTAGATTGTCAAAATACCAATCAAAATGTTTGTACACAGGGCAACCCAGGCGGCACCTGCTCACAACTGGATGGAGTGTCTTTGTTAGTTCCAAGAAACTCGTTGCTGGTGATGCATTTATCTTCTTGAGGCAAGTTAATGCTACTCAGTTATGATTCCTTGAATGCCCTCTCATTTATTTTTTGCCCCTTGTTCTGTTTCATCACCTCCAATGTTCTTATTTACGGCAGAGGTGAAAGTGGAGAGCTGCATGTTGGGGTAAGGCGATTGATGAGACAACTAAACAGTATGTCTTCATCTGTTATATCCAGTCACAGCATGCATCTTGGGGTCCTTGCTACTGCATCTCATGCCTTGTCAACAAGGACACTCTTTTCTGTTTTCTACAAACCAAGGTTTGACTGTTCTTTACAGTTGTTTCATTTCTATTATATTTACAAAAATTTGCATATGTTGGCTTCTTTCTCTTCATTGTATGATTCATTGGGGCTTAGTCAGATTCTCTTTTCCACAGTTGTATGCTTCTCTCTCTCTCTCTCTCTCTCTCTCTCTCTCTCTCTCTCTCTCATAAAATACAGTTTCCATTCCAAAAGAAAAAGAACCAATCTCTTAGTCACCCTACCTCGTGGGTTGTATCTAATGTATCCTTAGGGCCCAGTTATCTAATTCATACTTTTCTCATAGGAATTCATTGGGTAGGAAATTTTATATATGAGTATTAGAATGGGCATAGCGAACTGTAAGGGTGGAGATCTAGAGTGAGATCAATTTCCTAGGTTGTAGTTTACTAAGGTTGAGAGTGGGTAATCATTTTTTGTGGAAGGGATATGTATATATGGGTTCTCTGTTCCAGGCTCCAATTCTCTGCCTTTAATCCTTGCACTCTTGGCCATACTGATTGAAGCAAATTGCCTGAAAGCATCCTAGAAATATAGTACTTAACAGACAAATGGGCCTCTAAAGTTGGAAATGAGTCTAATTGATGACACTTGAGTGTAAGGGCTTTCTAGACCTTTAGTCAGTTTGTTGTTTTAATCTTGTTAACTTACAATTGGAGAAAAGAACCTGCTGAATCTTAGTTAGTTATCCAGAACGAGTCAGTCAGAGTTCATTATAAGTGTCAACAAGTATCTGGAGGCTCAGAACCACAAGCTTTCTGTTGGTATGAGATTCAAGATGAGATTTGAGGGCGATGAAGCGCCTGAAAGAAGGTATATTTTGTCTATACTTGAGGTTCTAAATTTGTGTAGCAAAAAGGGAACACATGCCAATTTTACCTTTCTTTCTTTACAATTTCACAGGTTCAGTGGTACCATCATTTGTGTTGAAGACACACAATCATCATGTTGGGCGAACTCTGAATGGAGATCCTTAAAGGTTACCTTTTTGAGGCTAATGTTTGTAAATCTTTGTATGATCCTTCTTGTTTTTAACTACATCTATGTGTGCATTTGCCGTTTGACTTTGCCTAATGACCCAAAGTTTTTAGTAGTGTCATCAAGAATTTTAGCACTGAGAGTTATCTATATATTCTGCTGTGTCAGCTGAAAGCATTTTTGAGACTGAATGGTGTTGCTCTAGTCTGCCTTCTAGGATCTTGATCTTATTCCTTTTCATTTTGACCTATGATAATGAAGATGGCACATGGATTTGAATGTAGGTTCAATGGGATGAAACTTCATCAATTGTGCGCCCAGAGAAAGTTTCACCCTGGGAATTGGAGCCAATGCTGGCCACGAATCCTTCAACCTCACAACCAGCACCAAAGAACAAAAGGGCAAGACCACTGGTTTTACCTTCAACACCACCAGAACTTCCAGCGGTTGGTATGATAATTTCCTTCTGCCATCTTTCATTATTGTCATGTCTTTCAATGTTAATTACCCTTTTTCTTTTTTATAATATTCGATAGAGAAGCCCCCTGGGTTCTGTTTGTAAATTTTGATTCAAACATTTAGATATCTTTGAGGATTCATTTTGATTTGTGCAGTATATTTACACCTCTTATTTAAGGAGTTCACATTAGGAAAAAAACGCAATCTCATCTGAATGCTCTTCCTATGGTTTACTTTAGGGCCCTGGAAATCTGCAGATAATTCTGGCTTAGCTTTCTCATATTCTGGGCTACAGAGAAGAGGAGAACAGTATGCATTGCCCTATTCGACTCCTCTGTTATCTCCAATTCCTGAAGCTGGAAACTTTGGATTTGGTGAGAAGAGTGTATCGGCTCCCATCTCTCGTGATCCAATGTTTTGGTCCAATCGAGTGGAACCTCTTCCTGAGGCTGTTGTCACTGGTGGAAGCAGAGTAGCTGGTGAAAAGCAGCACGAGACAGGTAATGGATACCGATTATTTGGCATCCAGCTAGTTGAAAACTCACCTATGGAGGAGATAACTATGGCAGCTAGCCTTTCTGGCAGAGATGAGGATCAGCCGGTTCAATCATTGGATGCAGACCCAGATCAACAATGTGAGCCATCAAATACAAATCAATCTGACATTCCAGCAGTTAGCTGTGAGCCTGATAAATCTTGCCTCAGATCGCCCCAAGAGCTGCGAAGCAGACAGATACGAAGCTGCACCAAGGTTTTCTGCAACTCCCACCTCACTAGTAAATTAAATTGTGTTGGTTTTGGTTATTATTATTATTATTATTATTATTATTATTATTATTATTATTTTGTCTTTATAACATTTACTATTTTGGTTAATTAAATGCTGTGTGTATCTTGAAGCATCCGTGATAGATTACTAGACAATTTGATGCTTCATGTACACTACATATTTACCCACAGTACCATGTAAACAATCTCCAGGTGGATATATTAAATTCTGTGAATAGAGCTTGCACTGAGCTAACACCCACCAATGTTTGATTGTTATCACAGAAAACAACTCACGTACATCTGCACTAGCCCTGGTATCATGTTCACCACTGACACAAAAAAGATCTTCAGTCCAATAGTAAATATCTTCAAGTTGGGCCAATGCTAATTCATGGGGGATAATAACATTTTATAAAATTTTAGTTTCCTCTTATTATTAATGGTATTTTATTGAGAGCCGGAAATGCACATTATTTAAAAAAAAAGAAAAAAAGAACAGAAGATACAATGTGGAGGTCTATACTGTATGCATGAGCAATAATGGAAAGCAAAGCCCTACAAGGCAAATAAGCTTCTTCCATATATAAATCACTCAAGTTGCAAATCCAGACATCCTGCTACTAGTTTTGCCAACTTTTGAAATTGACATCAACTTGGAAAGATCTAACTTCTTTTGGGCCCAATTAAGGTCAGTGTTTATAGAATCCACCTCTTCCTTATTACCCACTTGATTTGCATTACTATAATCTTCCTCTATTACTGGATATCCTAAGAACCATTCCATGGATATCTTCAGAGCCTCTCGCACTGTCAATATCTGTTAATAGGTGAACAATTCCACGAAGATCTTCAGAGCCTCTCGAACTGTCAATATCTGTTAATAGGTTTGTTTCATTCCCATTGGCGAAGATCACTCATATTGGGATCAAGTTCGAATCTAAACTTATTCACCAGGGGAAAATTGTCACGGAGAAGTTTATTTGATGCCTATGCAACTTTGTAGCCATTGATGTATGCCTGTTTAATCTAGCAGCTTTGTTACGTTCCCCAATAATTGTTAAATCTATTTTGCTACGGGTGCGCATGGCGAAATGCTGCTATCCATGTATTGATAGGTACACATGCATGGGGTTGCCCTCGGGAGAGCTGTGGACCTAACAAGGTTGGACAGTTATGATGAGCTCTTCAAGAAGCTGGAGGAGATGTTTGGTATTAAAGGTGAGCTATGTGGGCATACGAAGAAATGGCAGGTTACCTACACAGATGATGAAGATGACATGATGCTTGTTGGCGACGATCCGTGGCAGTAAATCCCTGAACCATCTACTCAATTACATGAGACTCGTCTTTCAAGTACAACGTTAGAATATATCTGCTATTTTCTAGAACTAATAAGCTTAAAGATAGAATGCCTCATCTATATCTAGGTCAATATTGAAGCCCAAACCTGAGCATGAATATTGGTGGTGAGCCCGATCTGTTGGTAGGGCTACCTTGATTGTAATTTTTCGGGTTTATAAGTTTTGGGCTTTGCTATTGTCATGATGCCTTTTTAAAACAAAGGGGAACAATAAGTGTTATACGGGATTTATGGCATTTAGGCTTATGGAAGAACAGCATCATCATATGTGCCTAGCTGTCATAAGCCAATTGAAGTGGGTAGTAAACATAGAAATAGTGAACAGTTCTGCAATCACCATTTTTGCTCAGATGCTGAGCAGTGTCCATTGAGGCTAAAATTTTTATAGATAGCTAATCCAAAACCACATTTTATATGAAAGCACCCACTGCTCCTGCTCTACATGCCTTGTTACCCTCAATTCAGATGGCTTTCTTCCACTTTGCCAACGGGAAACCTATGGAACAATATTTGCTCCAGCTCTTGGAATGTGGGGAAGTTGCCATTTAGTTATCTAACCAAACCGGGGATCCAATGTGGATGCAACCCCATGTACAATAGCATTTGTGGGTAACATTGGAGATTTTATCTTAATAGAATATATGATGCCTTCATTAATTTTCAGTGAGTTCTGCATCATGGTGCGGAAGATCTTCATATACACGTGTGAGGCTGCAAAGAGGCTGACACCCAAGTCTAAGCTGCCAATCAATGCAAATGAGAATCCAGGGAAGGTGGCTGCTGATGACAATGCTGCACCAAGTGCCTCAGTAGATGAGGCATCAGTAGGGAACAGATTCTCATAGGACCAACCATGTTAATTAATCAGCAGAAGGAATGGTGGGCTCAATGAAAAAGAAAATTATTGCTCTTTGTTTTTCATGTTTCTGCGGCAATGGTTATGATGTCAGATCACAATAAGCCAGGTAACCAGGCCCACTATTTGCTGACAAAAGAGTAGGGGATTGGAATCACCATCACTGCATGTCAAGCATATCTGAGCATCTTGCAGCCTTGTTTTGCTTTGGCTGTTGCCGTGCTGTGATGGGAAGTCCTAGTGAATTGGTGCATGGACGTGAGTGGTGGTTTATCCCAGGAATAGTTCCTGATGCGGTCTCAGTGGGTTTGTGGTTGTTGATTGGTTGAGGATGGATTTGCATGGAGAGATGAGAAATGCTTTTTTTTTTCTCTATTTTTTATTTTCTTTTTTGACTTAGCATGGCATCATATATGTAATTTTGGAATCCTTTTGAAATGTAAGATTATTTGTTTTTTTATCCAGACTCTGGTGCCTTGTAGATGATCTTTGGTGAAACTGGATCCCACTTACGCTTGGTTGGTAAAAGTTCGTGGGTTTCAGCAGGGCCATCAAATGGAAGATCTGAAACGTTCGAATAAATGCCCGCTTCCTTTCTCTCTTTTATGGGGAATAGAGGTTGGTCGCTGTAGAACTCATGGGCCTCTGTTATCTATGAAGCAGGACCTGTTTTTATTTTTTTAAATTACCAAAATGCCCCCATCCCCCATCTTTCTCCACACCCTCCTCTCTGCTCTCTTCCTCCCTGTCTCCTTCCGCGTAGAGAGAAATAGGGGAGCGAGGGGTGGAGGATGTGGGGAAGGGGTGGAGGGGGGGTTGGGGAAGAGTGGGAGGGAGAGAGAGGGAGGAGGGGGTGGGGAAGGATGGTGGGGGTTATTTAGTAATTTAAAATGGAGTATGCCTGTGGAAAGTGTTTTCTTGTGTGCATTTAAAAGCTCCCTTCGCAAAATGCATGTTTTGAGAAATGCCCTTAGAAGAGCCCTTCCCATTATACGATATTAATTGTATAACTTCATAAACACAGGATGCTTTGCCACAAGTTAAAACTCATGGATTTGCATGAGACAGCATCCTTTTTGCCACTGTTTGGGACAACTCATGACAAATTCGAACCCTTATATTCAGTAGCCCTTTATGATTTATTGCTCATTTTAATTTGACATTAATCCAAATAATAAGTACCGTCAAATTAAATTTCAAGACAATTTCTAGGGTAACATTTTCATGAAATTTAACCGGTGCAGTATCCTTGTTAAAACATGGGTGGACCCCACTTTTGGAATATCCGAACTTTTTATCAGCCTTAACATCAATTGTAGTGATTGAGATATAAATCATTACTCAAATCAATAAGATGGCCACCATTGGATCAATTAAATCTTGAGCAAATGATTAACTTTCTTTAATCTCTCGTGTACTCAGGTTATTCAAATGTATGAACCTTCATTTACAGGTAGCTAAACATGACCAAAGGACATGATGGAAAAAATTTTCATTCATATTTCATTCTAGCATTTTAGAAAAAAGAAAAAAAAAAGTAAACTCTTTACATTGCAGAAGGCCTAAATACATGCATCTAAACCAACATACATTACCTGTATTAATGAACAGATAT
Organism: Sextonia rubra; assembly: GCA_037013555.1. Taxonomy (NCBI): domain Eukaryota; kingdom Viridiplantae; phylum Streptophyta; class Magnoliopsida; order Laurales; family Lauraceae; genus Sextonia; species Sextonia rubra. The sequence goes on along the minus strand of JASUAD010000013.1, from coordinate 53,635,862 downwards.
GTTATGTGCCGTGCCTCACTGTATCTAAATCTATGGAAAAAAAAAACAAAAGAAACAAACTGTATCCAGATCATATCAGTATTCATAGGGTGGCATTGGAGAGAGATGGGCTGTTTTGTACATGTGGAATAATACGGTATCAGCAAAAAATCACCATGAGAGATGAAGTGGAAATATACCTTCAGGAGCGGATTAACTTTTTCTTTTTTTTTGTTATCCCAACTGTAGGGGGCTGGGACCTGCCCCTCTAGAGGGTGGTAGACATCGGAGAGATCGGTGGCAGATCCAGAATTTTCATTTAGGTGGCACTAAATTTTTTATAGACTTTTGCTAGACATTTTTTATTTTTTTACATTAACAAAAGTAAATGAGAAAATATTTTGCACTTATATATACACAAAATACTTAACTGAATCAACCAATATACATTTATCTCAAAATCTTGATATGGCTTTTGAAGACCCTTGGATCACTTAAAATTTTCTTTTGGCTCGATAAGTTACTTGATCATTTAAAATTATTTATATTTGGAGACTCTGTTTTTTTATCCTTAAAACAACTTTGATGATGTTGGTTTATGACTTCTTTTATTTAATTCCTTTATTTTCTTTTGGTCATTGAGTACCAAAAAAGAAAAAAGAAATCCATTTGGTTCTTTTATATAAAAAAGACATTTCAAATTGAATGTTCAAATAAAGGTTAACCAGGGTCTCCACCAATATAAAATGTGTTGTGCATATTCGTAAGTGCGTAACTTGCAATCGATCAAATAAGCCACACACAAGAGAGAAAAGCATATAAGAGCACATATAAGAGATTTACGAGGTTGGATAATATGCCTACATCTATGGTTTAAAGAGAACTTCACTTTATTGTACTCTTTCTATTCGATTTAGGGTTACCTGTTACATTATATATATATATATAATATAGTCTTTCTTGCCCCTAAGAAAAGCCGATCCAAAAACCAAAATACCCATCACCTAAAGCTCAGTCCAAAACTAACCTAATGGACCAATTTGGTGAACTCGGCATATAAGATATAAACCCAACAAGATGCTAGGGCTAATCCAATTGTTCCGGATTTTTGAGAACATGATTTAGAATGTGAGAGCGAGGATTCTTAGAAATGTGATTGAGAGAGAGAGAGAGAGAGAGCAATCCGGTGAACTCGGCATATAAGATATAAACCCAACTGGATGCTAGGGCTAATCCAATTGTTCTGGATTTTTGAGAACATGATTTAGAATGTGAGAGAGAGGATTCTTAGGAACGTGATTGAGAGAGAGAGAGAGAGAGAGAGAGAGAGAGAGAGAGAGAGAGAGAGATCCATGGTGGAGTTTGGAAGCGTTTACACTAGAGGGGGATTCCGACTCCAGTCCGCAGGAACTTCTTGTTTGATGGTGGAACTCATCTAAGAAAGGGACACTTGCCAATAATAAATAAGAACTGAATCCAGAGATTCCAAATCCGGACTCACTTACTAATAATGAATAAATAAATAAAGCATATAAAGGAGAAACAAGCCCACGGATTTTGACACACAGAAGGGGAGAAACTACCTTTCAAGAAACAAAGAAGAAAAGGACAGAGTGAGAAACAAGGTGTGTTCGACGGAGAACTTAGAGAGAGAGAGAGAAAGAGGGGGGGAGAGAGCGAGAGCATCAACAGAAGCAGAAAAGATGAGGTATGATCGTCTCAGCTCTCTACCGGATTGTATTCTACACCACATCCTCTCCTTTTTAGACATGAACGATGTTGTCCGCCTTGGGATGTTGTCACGTTCATGGAAATATATTTCTAGATCGAGTCCCTATCTCAACTTCTAAGCCCCTGTTGTAAACTACCGTGAACATGAAACCCGTTATTATGGAGACGATTTTGTTGAATTTGTAGACCGAGTTATTTCTAGGCATTCTGCCCCAATGATTCAGATGTTTCGACTTAGCTTTGATTACCATGAAAAGCATTGGAGTCGCGTGAGTTCATGGATCAGTGTCGCAATGAGGAAAGGCCTTCAAGAACTTGATTTGGACTTTGGTAGAAATCCATATAGTTCTGAGTCATACCGGTTGGCATTGAGGCTATTGCATTGTGAAACATTGATTTCACTGAAGCTCAAGGAGTGCAGCTTTGGAGCTCCTACTTCCGTCATCTTTCCTAATCTCATTGCATTGTCTCTAAAATGCTATGAAATAACAGATGGCTTCACGTTTCCTAAACTCACTACATTGTCTCTGCAATGCGACAAAATAAAAGATGGCTTGATCGAGGACCTACTAAAAGGGTGCCCTCTGCTTGAAGATTTAGCTATAACAGTCTTCTCTTACCACGCGTCTATCAAAATCTGTTCTTCGTCTTTAAGTTTGCCACTCAAGCGCTTGACAATGAGGTTGATAAACAAAAGATATCATGAGAATGCCGGCGTTGATGTTCAAGCCCCTAATCTCGAAATTTTGAGCATTTGCGGTCAATATTTATTCAAGCCTTCTTTCAAAGATATGCTGTCTCTAAAAGAAGCCTACCTTGATGTTTCGTATCCCCGAGTCCGCAATAATGAATACTTTCATTATCTGGGATCGTCGCTCCCGAATCTTTGCAATGCAAGAGTGCTCAAGTTATCCCGTCCTTGTATTCAGGTATGCTCGACAATTTTCTTGTTCCTGTTTTCTTCGTGGTTCAAATCCAAACAGGCTTAATCGTATTTCAGTTATTTTTATACTTTATAAAATTGGAAAAGCGCACTAGCTATTAGGTTTCTAGAGGCTAAAACCTATCTATTATATCTTAAGGTAGGGTGCGTTTGTGCGACAAGAGGATCCTACGATAGATAAAAAAATTGTTATGATTTTCCATTTACTCAGTATTTCATTGTTTGGTGTCTCCCACAACAAGAAACAGATTTTGCATTTCCCATGTGTCCAGGCCAGTCACCTTTCCCATCTACAACTTCTCTTTCTTACGATGGATTTCAGGCACACTTGACTCATACCATATCCAACCTGCAGGTTTATTATATAATAATTTACAAGCCCTTATTAGATGGTCTTATATAAAACTTCATAGTCACCATAAGCATAGGCATGAGGCCATGAATTAAATGGTTTGGGCTGTAAACTCTTACATCGTCAATGGGAAAATGCTAAGATGATGATGAGACAAGGATGAACACTTTCACTTTTGTCTTCTTTTACATTATATATTTATATGGATAGGTTTAGAGGGTTAAGCTTTGTTAATTATGCATTATTGACAGTGACAAATATAACTTTTGTTTTAATCTTTGAAGGCATTGTCTCTTGCGTTACAAGATCTGCCACCTCTCATTTTTAAGCACAAGCATTTGATGTTTGAGACTGGACTCACAATGCGGGAACCCCCAGGGATAGCCTACTTGTTGGAGAAGTCCCCTGACCTTGAGTCACTCGCTGTGAAGAGATCATCACATAGAACTTTTGTGAGTAGAGTAATACTGCAGTTGTCACCAATTTCATTTAATTTGAGCATTTTCTTGGTCGTTCATGCATTTTCACCATTAAATTTTTTGCCATTGTGTTCCATGGGTTCTAAAAGATCGTCCACTTTAATTTTGCAGTTCGATATCAATCATGTATTCGACGAGAAATTCAATTTTAAAGAAGCAGAATACTGGGAGTCATTTCTTTCTCCAGTCTCTTATGGGGTGCATCATCACCTCAAGACTATCAAGATATGGGACGATGCGGGAGAAGAGTATCTAAGATTGCAAGAGAGTAATACCTCTGAGGCCTCTTTGGGAGAGCGAGGAAATGGAATTAGGTTTCTTAAAATTTTCCTTGAGAGCGTGATGTGCTTGGAGAAGTTGACTCTTTACATTACTAAACAGAATTTCAGACAGATACAGGAGATTGCTCAAATTGTTCGTGCTTTCCCTAGAGCCTCCCCATCTGCAGAGGTTTTAGTTTGTCCATGAGATTAACAAAATTGGTTTCATGGCATTGTTCTAAAATTAATTAATACTGAAGTTATATGCTATATCAGCAATTTAGTGTTGAGCTTATACTACACTCTTGTTTCTTGTTAGGCTCTTTTGTGGATCTTTAGCATTCTGAACTTATTCAATTCAGCTATGAAGTCTGTACTGTTTGACATTTTGGTACTTTGAATCACTAGAATTTCACACAGGTGCTGATTTCAATACATGTCAGCTGAGTAAGGTGCTTCCTAACTTCTAGTCCCTGTTTTGATACTTGGAACTCAATTGCCTTACACTTAATTTAGTTCTTAGTACATATAGCTCTGTTAAACTGTAATTAGCAGTATATGAAAAGAAGAAAACAACTCTCAAGAGCATATTAGTATATAAACATGACCGAAGGATATGATTTAGCCCTATGTGGATTGACTCTAAAAAGTTGTAAAAGTTGTATACAAAACCCATGTCGAGAGCCAAATTCTTCTCTACATGTAATACTCCTACCCAACTTAACCCGGTTTAGCCACTAATTGATGATGAATTGGTTGCTAAATGTGTTTTACTATTGTTTTTGTTTTGTTCCGGGTTTTGGATAGGTAGTTGGGTTGAGTTTAATCTGGTGTAGGTGGACATGAGCCCTTTTTTATAATTTTAGATTTTGTAAGATGTCGTTAATTATGCATCATTTTGGCGTCAACATGTGTCTTTGGTTGAGCTTGTTAAATTTCGTAACTGCCCGTTCGCATAAGACGTCAATTGTTTCCGTTGGATCCGAATTTAACTTGAACTGTAATTAGTCGTAAGGATTGGACTTTCTTGTAATTTCTCTAAATCCTTATTTTTTAAAGAGCCTCTTCCACCGACTCTTTCTCTCACTCATCTCTCTTCTCATGTTGGATTCCTTCTTCTTCCTTCTCTTCTTCTTTCTTCTTCAACGATCAAGTCTGGGAAGGGGGATTGTGTGCACTCATACGCTTTATTCACCTCTTGTTTGAGTTTAAGGTAAGCTTAAGTTTTGGTTTTCTTCTTCTTCTCCATCTTCTCCACGGTAGGTTTTGGAGTTGCACTCATGTCTCTTTCTTTCTCTCATGCATGGTGATTAGAAGCGTGTCTAGAAGTGTGAATTGAGCCCAAGGACAACAAAAAGCTTGTTAGAACTCATTTGAGGTAAGTATAGGCATGATTTGGATGAACTATGTTGGTATGTGTTTGATTTTGATTAATTTTTGTGATCTTGCATGTGAAATATGTTTATAGCCCAATTTGTGTTCGTTCCCATCTGTTTAATGTGATTTTGCCATCTTTGTACACATTCAATGGCTTTGCAACAGGTTCAGAAAATGATCCCGCGCAGTCTACAGCTAAGCCATCACTGTACTACGGCTTAGAGTCCAGAAACGTGGAAAACCCAGATTTCTTCTACTGCTAGGACACTGCTAAGCCGTATAATGTGGTACGGCTAAGCTGTGGTGCAGCCTGACCCAGTTGTAGATCAATACAGGGTTGCAGGATTCAGAATAACTGAGAGCTGACACCTTTGCAGACCTTCTACAGTCCAGCCACGGCTAAGCCGTGAAGTGTAGTACGACTAAGCCGTAACCTCGCCATGGCTAAGCCGTAGAACATAAATAACGTTAAGCTGAAAATGCGGATGAATAGTAAGGAAAACCACGGCTAAGCCGCAGTGTAGGTTACAGCTATGCCATAAGATGCCTACTGCTTAGCCGTAAGGTCACCCACCGCTGAGCCGTAAGACCTTTGAAAAGTAAGAAAGATAGGTTTATGAAGAGACCTTGTAGGACCTTTGAATTGGAAGGTAGGCGACTTTGACTTACCCAATGGTTTATGATAAGAGTTGCATGAATGATCTCGAGGGCTGCGATTCATTCATGTACATTATCCAGTTGTTAAGCATCTCCCCATGGGTGTTGGTTTAAGGGACTTCGGTGCACATGTATGATACAATGCAACACTAGACAATTGTGCATAGGATAACTTAAAACTACATCATTATGCACGATTAGAAACACTGGATAACTAGAATAGGGTTGGCTAGTAAAAGATCGTGATTCCTACATAATAATCCGATTTGCAGTGTATATTGACTTCGGTTTTGCTCTCTACGCGTTCTGTGCTGGGACAACGATTCGATATTCCTTGAGGGCTCTATTCATGGTTAATCCTGGGCAGAAACAGCGGACTTCCATGTTTGATGTTATTCATTTGATTTCTGTAAAATGATAAGTCTTGACATGTTTTATGGTACCTCAGATATCGTACTTTTATATGGATGATTATTGACTCCCATCCTTCTGTATGATTTGTCTAGTACTCGTTATACCTTCTGATTTGGTAAGTCTAATTATATGCATGATATATCGTAAGTGATATGCTTCCCTTAACTTGAGTATGGTATGTATGGACTCTTTATATGACCCAAACGTATATGATATGCATGATATGTATGGTTACTCAAGTTCTTGTATATGATTGATTCTGTATAGTCATGCACTACTAAGCCACAGCCTTAGGATACTTGACATGGTTGAATTTAACGTAGTTTATACGGCCTCGCTGTAGTGAGTTCACGTCTTGCGGATTCCGGACCCCAGGAAACAAAGACCCATCTGGCCCATGGTGTTCTCAGCACGGATATAAGATCCCTTTTTGGGTGCATATGGCAAATGTAGTAACCACCTAATTATTTACATGTCACATATACATTGATTCTGATAACATGCTTTCTTTAATGCACAACTGCTTAGCACATGAATTTGAAATGCTATGATTTATATCATGTCACTTATTCTATTAAATACAATATGTGTTAACTTATTATTACTTATACTTTGCTAAATCGTTGTATTCATGAGTTGTCCTTAATGTTGCAGGTTCAGACCCCTTGACCAATCTCTCGTCGGTCAATCAGACTCCAAGGGAGACTTTAGTTGTCCCTTCAGGGTTAGCGGAGTATATGTAATCACTCCATCAGAGTGCGACAACATGATACATGCATACGATCTTTTTTCAATATCATTTGGGTTATCCATGATCTGCATGTTGTGATTGGATTCAGTTTGTATAACCCTAACATTTATGTAATCTTTTGGATATAATTCATTGTGTTTTCTTGTATTTTTGGTGTTACGATTTGATACCTACAGCTTTCGCGTACATGTATGGCACGTGTGAAATTCCCTTGTGCGTCGCATTTAGACTGGGTCTAAGCGTATATTGTCACGGGGGTAGTGTTTTTGCGCAGCAAACCCCGTGCGGCCTTAGCACGTTACCGATTGAATGCACTAAGTAAGCCTTTCTCCTTAGCAAGTAGAACCTTGCTAGTTAAAAGCCCCAAGACTACCTCAAAGAGAAAACCCACACACAAGAAGAGAGAGAAGCTCTGAGAATACAAAGAATGCTCTTGCTTTGGATGATTTACAAGTGGGGGTAGGGGTCTCCTTTTATAGGCAAAACCCCCCTTTACATCGATGGCTTGGATCTTGCTTCTAGAGTATTCTTACGATCCAAGGGCTACATTTGATTGGTATATACATTATCCATGACATCACCATCTATTTGACATAAGCCATGACATCACCATCTATTTGACATAAGCCATGACATCATGGTTCTAGAGAGTTCTACATATTTCTACAAGACTCCCAAGAACTTTGCCAACTAGGATGTCTGTATGGCGCCCAATAAGCATCCACATGGCGCCACTTTGTCGATGATGTGTCAGTCTGTTACAATATGCACGGGAGTACGTATGTCATTGGTTAGATTTTTGCTAACCCTCGATCTCCTGGGCTCGGGTTGTGACACTACACAACCAAGCATCTACCATTCTTCTCACAACAAGAGCCAAAGATTTTTCTATCATTAAGAGCTTGTCCTCTTTGCTCTCGTGCAACACATATTGCTTGATGATTTATACTTACAGAAAGGAAAGTAACGATGTGGGAGAACGTGATCCCCATATGAGACTCTTGTGACAAAATCAATAACCAATTCATTTTATCTGAAATTATCAAATTTCAAAAAATATGTGCCTTCACCTAGACTTTTAACTTACTAAGTATTTTTCGTGTCAACGAATGATTTCATAAACTTGTGGCCTACAAGAGTGCAGAAAAATCATAAAGTGGGAGAGATTTATTTTTGTGTTTTTCACTCCATGTCAAAATCCATGAGAATTGAAGATATGAAACTTCACACGTCTGATTCATCATTTCTACAAAAATATTGAATAGTTTGGATCCTAATTTTGGGGGTTTGTGAGTGTAGAAAATTTGTAAAAATTGGATTAGATTCTTTTTAATTGGATTAGGATTTTTTTTTTTTGCGTTTTTCATAAATTAGTCAGAATCCAGAAGGATGTGAGATGTGAAACTTCACACATAGGGGTTTAGTAGTTCTGTAAAAGTTTTCAAAGATTTAAATAAAAAAAATAGAAAAACAAGATGTACCTGAAATTCGCACAGAGGTAAACCTTTAGTTTTCAGATTAAATAAAGTGCCATAAATGTTGTTGTTTGGTCGCAAACTATGATAACCACAATGTTGTGTGGATTTGCAAAGAGAGTATGCAGTTCTGAGCTCCAACTCAGTTAGTGCTAATCTAGGTGACCAATCAGAATTCTCAATCATACAAATTTAGTATCCACCAAAGGGCTTAATGCACCAAAGGGCTTAATGCACTCTTCCACTTGACATTTATGTTTCTATGAAGTGATTAAAACATCTATATTTATTTGTATCACATCAACTTGTACCAAAGTGTATCACTGGATAATAAAAATGGATACATTGATGCTGCTCTTATGATTGATAGTTTCTTATTTGTCTTTAGTTAGGGTTTAAATATGTTACACAAAGAAAACCATTCATTAAGTCAAGATCTTCGTTCCTAGTTCCTTGAGTTTTCTACAATTTTTTAACAACTTTATTAATTGAAAACAAAAGAAAGAGTAAAAATGAATGCATCAAGCAATGCATGGAATTTAGAACACAATGTTAAGTGAATAGTGAATTGACTTCTCTATACACTGTCATATGGGTTTCAGCTCGAAAGTTCTAACCTGTGGCAAAAATTGGAATTCGATTTTCTAAGTAGGAAGGAGGTTGAGCAACTAGTAAGGTATGTCAAATTCTCCAATGAAGCCACACTCGACTGCACTGTCCACAATATAAACGTCTGATCAGAATGTTTTAATCAAACTACAGCATGTGTAAATTCTGTGAGATATCAAAAGGCACAAGTTCTAGTTGTTTTAAGGAAATTCAATAAAAGAATGGATCAGGTGAACTTTCTTTTGGGAGTCCGGCATGGAACAAAAATTAACACATATCTTCTTCTTTTTTTACCAACTTTTCCACCCCAAATCATATCACAAAAATGTTGGTGATATTGATTATATGATATTAAATTTCAATACTGAACAGAATGTGTAGCGAAACTGATAGTCATCCACCCTGCCAAAATATCTCTAAGGCCCGTTTACTTGAATGGAATGAAAAAACATAGGAGGTCATGGTCAAATGAGCTTCAACAAAGGATTATTAAAAAGATGAGAGGTGAAAGATATAGGCTAGAGATGCATATGAGACATCGACTTCCCTAGGATTTGAAATGCTAGATTGATGCCTGGAGATTTATTTTTCATCTTCCCTTGATTCATTTCTCATTAAGGGCTCGTTTATACACTGAGAGGATCCCAGACTCCAGGGATGTTCATTTCCACAGAAGAAAGGAATACTACATTCCAACCCCTCTCATAGGAAATAAAAAAGTCTCTTTATGGAGAAAATCAGTTCATTTTTCACCTTTCTCACAAGAAAAATATGTTGCACTGAATAATTGAACAATGATTGCACGAAAAATCAGAACAACTTTTTTCTTTATTGCGGAATCCTTTCATTACACATGCACTATAACATTATTTGATGGTAATTTTTGGATGTTCACCTTTGTCTCTACATTTTGAACCACTTTTAGAAATACTAGTGCTCCAATTTCTAGGAATTCCATCACATGAAACATATCGGTCTTGAGCGTTGTGGTTTGCTTTGCAACAGATTTTTAATTGTTGCCATATCACCTACCCTGAACTCATTCTTGTCATCAACCCAAGTAACCTTAAATTCGGTTAGCCGCGACTTTTCTGCATTACACATAAGGCTTGAAAGAAAATTATATTTGCGTATGTAAGTGTGACAACAATGCTAGCAGTTACGGTGTGATGTCCTTTGCCTAAAAGTAGACCCCACCATAGATGATGTAGTCTTTCCACTTAATACATTGTAATGATGATCGTAACCTTCTATTGAGAACATGCAACCTAGAACCCGATGCTAAAATAAGTCCATGTATATTACGCCTGACCTCCCTATATAATAAATGGGTTGTGACCCATTATCACATGAGATCCCACACGGAGGCATTTAGTCAAACAAATCAACTGTACAGTGATAGTTTTCTTTTTATATTAGATTTAATAGGGATGATTGATTGTAGATTAATTGTAATACATGATGATTGAAGGCCTTATCTAAGGCAAGAACTGATTATAAAGGCAGCAATAGATCGACCATTCTCAGGACCTTTTCCAAATCAACTTTCTCTTGTATTGTATGCTTATTCATCATGACATGGTATCAGAGAAAGGTCATTATGGTATACACATGAAGATTGCTCTCTGCTGATTACTGTTCCTTAGAGAATCCTGATGATTCTAGTTGATGGAAAATTTTGCTAAAACAAAATTATGATCTATCCTAGCGTTAGATCAACAGAAGGCATTATATGTGGCCCATCTGCTGATCACAACTGTACAGAAGCAAGGTGCCATCCTGGTCGATTGTGTGTTCTAGGATTTTTGAGGATTTTTTGGATCATCAGAGGTAGGCCATCTTCCCTGATTTGTGATTTCAAAAAATACTGCAATATTTTGATCAAATCCGTCCAACTTTTTGGATCCTTGGAATTCTTTCATGAAATTTCTTTAAGATGGTCGAAACTAAGATACCTACAAGGTATTGAAAGATGATTGATCATCAAACCCTGTTGTGGGCCACAAGTGATCAACAGATCACATTTCTGAAGGTCGCCTGGACCTGTTTTAATAATTTCTGTGATCAACTCACAAATCTGAAACATCTATGGACTAAATAAGCTTTTTTCTTTGATAGAAATGCATTTCTAAGTTGTGCAACTTTCACTTATTTTAGTTGTGGGTTCTGATCATAAGTGGGGCTACTCTTTGGACCCCACTTGATCAAATAGAGAAGACGCTTGACTTGTTTTGGTTGTTGCGAAGATCTGATCACAGATCTGTTGCAAGCTGACAATATGGTCACAGCTTTGTGGTCCTGTTCCAATTCTATAGTATATTTCTGCCTTGTTTTTTGTAGTCCTACTCGGGATTTAAGTGAAAACATTGATTTTCTTCTCAAAAGTGTTGTGGTTTTGCTCCTTCATCTACCTACAGTACTGCTTTTCATTGTTTGAGTGTTTCCTCTCTATTTGAATATGTCTAGCATGATGGACAAAAATGAGATTTCCTTAATTAAGTTTGATAAGAAAAATTACACCTCATGGGCCTTTCAGTCTCTGAATTACCTTAAAGGCTAAGAACTGTGGGGTTATGTCGATGGGTCAGAGGCTAAACCCAATATTGAAAAGCCCAAAACCAAATCAGAAACTCTAGATGCCCGATCATGAGTTGGATTCTGCGATCTGTAGACTCTCAATCAATTTTACAACTCAAACCCTACAAGATGGCAAAAGACATGTGGGACTACTCAAAAAATATTTATCAGCAAGAGAACACTGCTCGTAAGTTTCATCTAGGGCATGAGATCTCCCAATTTGCTCAAGGTAGTATGTCAGTTCCGAACTACTACGACTCTCACTTCGTTACTTTGTGGATTGATTACATTGAGATTTTATATGCAGATCTTTCTGGTGCATCATTGGTTTCCGTCCAAGTCATCCATAAGGTAACCGAAGAAATCAATTACTAATGAAATTACGGCCAGAATTTGAAACTATTAGGTTAAATTTGATGAGTCACATCCCTTTGCCGTCCATAAAAACTTGCTTGAGTGAACTGTCACGACCCGAGCCCAGATATCGGGGGTTAGCGAAAAGCTAAACCAGTGACACACGTACTCCCGTGCACGTGCATCCAAACCCAGTTCAGATGCGCGCACACAAGGGATCTCACACGTGCGAACTAAGCGTACGCGGAAGCTGTACATATCATAGCAAGCAACAAAGAAAATAGCGGAAGCCAAAGCAAATACAAAACGGAAACGACAAAGACCAATACACTGATATAAAACCGAATACACACCAAAATAATATATACAAAATATGCAGAATACAAGTCCAAAGTCCAAAGTCCAAATACAAGCTCTCAAAATCCCAAAACGAAAAGCCACTAGAAGCATGCATGAATTCACTCGGCAGAGATGATCAGGCCCACTCTGCCAAACCTGAGGGTGCCTCTACACTTGCCCCTGCAGCCTCCTCGACCGCCGGGGAGCTGGGCAAGGTATCTGTGCCTGCAACACCACAGACAACACAAATGAATACAACGATCCAGCAAATATAAGTAACAGGGAAGAAACACGCATAGTATCAAAGAGAATAAAATAATGACAGAAGATCAATTACAGAGTTTCATCTTAGTATGCTAAGCAAATCGTGCGTAGAAGTAAAGCATGATATTTGAATCAAAACATAGAAATACTGACTAAGTGGCTACTACGTTAACCATATTCTCTCCAATAGAGAGCAGAGCAAAGCAGATGAGAACACCACTGACCGGGCCAAGGGTACAAGTGGGTCTCGGTTTCCTGGGTTCCGGGGTCCCAAGACAAAGCAACACTGCAGTTACAGAGATACAGAGATCTAAGCCACAGGTAACCCCGTCGGGCATCCTAGGGCTGAGGCTGAGTAGAGCCAGACTAATACCAATCAAATCAAATCCATAGAAAAGGGAGATTATCCGCTTTGGACTCACCGATGACAAGGACCGGATCTTATCCTCACGTATTAATCTCTGGGCAGAGCCACCCGGGAATACCCAAATAAAATCAGAGATATACAAAGCCAACAAAGCATATATTTTAAGCCAAAGCACCGCATAGATCAAAGCTTAGTGCAGAACGAAGAATAAAACAGATATACGGAACGAAAGCAAAATGACTGCGGAATGCATATACATAGATTGACAGAACAGAGGGCAAAACTATAAACAATATGCAATGCATCTCAGATCAATACGGAGTCAAGGTTCATTACAAGCCAACCCTAATCTAGTGGTTCACTGTCACTAACCGTGCATGTTAATGTAGTTTTAAGTTATTCGATGCACCGTTGCCATCCTAGCGTTGCAATGTAATCCTCATGTGCACCGAATTCCCTTAAACCAACACCCATGGGGAGGTGCTTAACAGTAAATCAACACCCACATGAATAAGTCACAGCCTAACAGACTATTCATGCGATCCAAGGAAATCCATTGGGCCGGTTTCATGGGTGGTTAACCTGTATTTGAGCCCTAGAAGTCTCACCATTATCCTAAGTTATATTTCAAAATTGCCATGCCTAACGGGTTAGCCATGAGGGACCTATGGTTAAGCCGAAGACATCTTACGCACTCGTCGTAATATGCACTACGGCTTCTCCTTGGTTCCATTCAAAACACAGCTAAACGGGTCATCTTCCACCTCTGATCTGACACCTGTTTCGGCTGGGCTACAGCCAGTATACGGCTGAGCCGTAGACCAATTCACGGCTTGGCCGTAGCATTCCACGGCTTAGCCGTAGCCACACCGTAGGAGTTCTGTGTTGGAAAAGTTTCGACTGATCAGAGATTTAATTCACGGCTGGGTTACGGGTTGGGTCACGGCTAGCTTACGGCTCAGCCGTAGAACAAGTTACGGCTTAGCCGTAGCCTAGCCGTAGAACAAAACTCAAAATTGCAGTCTCTGGAAATCAAACCGTAGAAACTTACGGCTTAGCCGTACAATACAGAACACGAATTCGGGATAGTTACAGAAACTGAAATTTGGTACAGAAACATCTCCAAACAAGCTACAGAGGTTCCAAATTCACAAAATGTGGCTGTAAAACATGCTAGACAAGGAATAAGAAGAAATCAAAGCCATCAAATAAAATACCCATATGTGTTATCAAGCTTGTACTTATACTTGCCTCAAAGCTCTATCCAACCCACTGACTCAAGCTCCAAATCCACTAAAATCAAGACAAATCAAAGAGATACACCATGCATGAGATGAAGACATAGCAATCAGAGAATGAGAGATCCAACTTGGAGAAGAAACACAAAGAACCCACTTACCTCAAGCAATAGACAGAGATGAGAGAATGAAGAAGAACCCAATCCACGAAGAGTAGCAAAACCCCAATCGAAAGAGAGAGAGAAACAAACCGAAGTGAAGAGGGTCTCCTGGAGTTTGCATGCACGTTGAAGAAATGAAATGAGCAAGGGAGAGACATCTGGAGCATGACTCATCTTTATGGGTTTGGAAGTTTAAGTCAAAGTCCGGAGAGTTTATACTAATTACAGTTTAAGTCACACGAAGGTCCATCTTCCCCAATTGACTCCAAATGGTTCTGAGACAGTTACGGAAATTGTCGAGCTCAACGAAATACGCGTGCTGACACCAAGATGATGCAAAGATGATGCAAGCAAAGCAAAAGCAAAATTACGAAAAAGGGCTTAGAACTACCTATCTCAGGTCAAAGGTTACTCAACTACCTATCCAAGGCCCAAAACCAAGTCCAAAAGAATAAAACAACAGAAAAACACGTTAATGAGCCACTAATCCGGCTCAAAGGGATCGGAGTGTTACATGAACTTTTTCGTGAGAACAAAGGCTTACCACTCAATATATACTTGGGCATAAAAATTCTACTAGTCTCATTGATGTGGCTTATGTGGTTGGAGAGAAACGCCATGGACGGGATATGAGTAAAGTACAGTGTAATAGTTGCCAAAAATAGGGCCATATTGCTACTTAGTGCAATAAAAAATTTTGTTCCTATTGCAAGATCAAGGGACATGTTCTCCCGGAGTGTCGAAGACGACCTCAAAATCAACAACAAAATGCCAACTTGCCAATCATAGATGACTCTGCTTTTGCATTAGCTCCTGCTGCGTACATATCTCAAATTGCACAGTTTGATACTTCATCTTCCACATCTCTAACTCCAGAAATGATTCAACAAATGATTGTAAATGCATTTTCTGCTCTTAGTCTTTCAAATAAATTAAAATCTACAATCTCCACATGGTATCTAAATTCAGGGGCTTCCAACCATATGACATTTGAATCTTAAAACTTATCTCATCTCAGGAAGTATGATGTAAACCTCTGAATCAATACCGCTAATCGTGATAGTATTCCCATTACTGCTATTGAATCTATCTCTCACTCTCTACCTTTGGATCATGTAATTCTCTTTGCATCTTACTTCCAACCTGTTATTTATTGGCCAAATTGTTGATAAAAATCACTCTGTCTCATTTTCTCAATCTGGCTGTATTGTGCAGGATCGTGTCAGGGAAAGTAGTAGTGAAGGGGCCTAAGCATTGATGTCTCTTTCCACTACAGCTATCTACACAAGATAGGTATAAATATATTATTGCTTTACTTTGTGATCCTGGTTTAGATAAATGCACTTGTGGTATAGGTGTTTAGGACTACCTAACTCTCAGACTTTAATGTTTGTGTTAAATTCTATGTTGCCTGATAATAAAATTTCTTTGAATAATGTCTCTTTTGATTGTGGTAGCTGTAAATTAGGAAAAAGCAAAACACTTCTGTTTTCTATAAGTGAAACTTCAGCATCAAAGTATTTTTACCTTGTTCCTAGTGATGTGTGGGGTATAGCACCTGTAATATCCCACTCACAATTTAAGTATTTTGTTGTATTATTGATGATTTATAGTCGGTTTATGTGGATTTATTTTTTGCACTCAAAAGCTTAAGTTTTTCAAACTTTTCATGTTTTTTTTTGGCTTATGTTGAAAACCAATTTGCTACCTCAATTAAAATTCTTCGTTCAAATTCTGATGGAGAATATATATTAAAGGAATTCCAATAATTTTTGCAACGAAAAAGATTCATATCCGTACGCTTATGTTCTTACACTCCACAACAAAATAAGGTCTCTGAAAGAAAAAATCAATATCTTTTAAACATAG
Organism: Sextonia rubra; assembly: GCA_037013555.1. Classification (NCBI taxonomy): domain Eukaryota; kingdom Viridiplantae; phylum Streptophyta; class Magnoliopsida; order Laurales; family Lauraceae; genus Sextonia; species Sextonia rubra. Next base: position 53,619,666 of record JASUAD010000013.1, on the reverse strand, counting down.
TACGTACATTTATGTTGGAATCCTCTATCCCTACTCGATTTTGGCCAGAAGCACTATCCATAGCGGTTCACCTATTTAGTAGGTTACTGTGTCTTGGTCTTGAACATTAAATACTATATTACTGTCTTTTCCAAAAATTGTCCACATACTCTAATTTTCACACATTTGGTGGTGTCTACTTTGTTCTTCTTCCTCCATCGGAAAGAACAAAATTGTTTGCACAATCTTTACGGTGCGTTTTTTCAGAATATGCATAGGCCAAAAGGGTTTTCTTTGTTAGGACCCGGAGATCACACGCATTAAGGTGTCTCGAGATGATGTTTTCTTTGAAAATCAGTATTTCTTTTAGAATCATATGGATCCTGATAATTCTACTACACTTTCGTTTCTTTCTAATTTTAGTGAAAATCCTTCGATTCCTGTCGAAAGATTTAAACTTAATCTTGTATACGAAAGACATAAATTGCAACAAGACACCGTGCTAGAGCCTCCTGACACTAATACTAACTCTGTACTGGTTCCGAGCACCGCAATTCACCCTAGTTCAAGTGGGTCTCCTCGCACTTCTTTTAGGGCCAATTAAGGCCAGTGTTTATAGAATCCACCTCTTCCTTATTACCCACTTGATTTGCATTACTATAATCTTCCTCTATTACCGGATATCCTAAGAACGATTCCTCAGATATCTTCAGAGCCTCTCGCACTGTCAATATCTGCTAATAGGTGAACCATTCCATGAAGATCTTCAGAGCCTCTCGAACTGTCAATATCTGTTAATAGGTTTGTTTCATTCCCATTGGCGAAGATCACTCATATTGGGATCAAGTTCGAATCTAAACTTATTCACCAGGGGAAAATTGTCACGGAGAAGTCTATTTGATGCCTATGCAACTTTGTAGCCATTGATGTATGCCTGTTTAATCTAGCAGCTTTGTTACGTTCCCCAATAATTGTTGCATCTATTTTGCTATGACTGCTCATGGCGAAATGCTGCTATCCATGTATTGATAGGTACACATGCATGGGGTTTGTCACGACCCCAAAACTGGGCCGGATCCAAACCCGGTTCCAGGGGTGTGAGAATTGGGGCTAATTAAAATTTTTTTTTAACATAATGAATACGAGCCCCAATTCCGGCTGGATCGAAGTCCTTTGTGAGGCTATGCTTGGTGATCAAGCAACCATAATCACACGCGAAACTAAAATTCATACTCATCGCAGACGGATATCACATAACAACCATGTAACAAATCTCATTAATAATAAAATCAAGGTCAAGTGCTTCGAAGCATAATAATTAAAGTTATAATTTCAAAACAAATAAATTTAATTAAATAAACTAATGGCCCAAAAATAGCCTTATTACATAACCTAAAGTTTTCGAACTTTGCACCGCACTAGGACACCTCAGATGATGTCATCGGTGTGCTACTCAACAACTCCGCCGCCTGGCAGAATTTTCTGCGTAGCCTGACCCTCTGGTTCGGCCCCTGTAACGGAACCTAGACACAAAAAGTAGTGGGTCAGATTGACGTAATCTGGCAAGAGGGTAAACTGCAAGCAATGGATTAATCAACTGAATTAAACATAAGTATTCGTTATGACCCACAATATATCAGATGCAAACCCCAATGGCATGAATGCACAGAAACGGGTATTCCCGCAATAAATATACAGAAACGGGTAATCCCGCATACAGATAACAGAAACGGGTAGTCCCGCAAATAATAACAGAATCGGGTATCCCCGCAGATAATAACAGAAATGGGTAATCCCGCAGATAATAACAAAAGGCACAGCTATGTGCTATAATCCATAGTACACGCTGACCCGATGGCGTACGTCCACCTCCGAACTGCAGTCGGTCAGAGATATATATAAATGTGCATATTTACAAATACATACATATACATATGCAGAATGAATCATGATATGACACCCTTAATCCCAATATTCAAACCAATATCAATTTGGGTACGTAAACTTTTATAATTGAAAATGTATTATGTATACGTGTCAATTCTAGTTTTTCTGAGGGTAAGCACTAAACCCCCTAACGGTCATAGTTAATTAAATATACACATGAGCACCAACCCTCTTTCACAATGAAAATGTGAGTCCACGATGCTGATAGCCTACTTTTGGTGCCTATCATGTAGTGCATCTCGAACCTCACATTCCCATTCTGCATTTAGTATAATTCTCATGTGAATATTCAACTAACTTTCCTAAAAGACATAATTCATCTAATCCGATTATATATATTTAGTGAATTTTACAATTTGTGTAAAAGATGTTCAAATCCCAAATCCAAATTTAAATCAAATTATGATAACAAAGGGGAGGAAACTATTAAACTCTTAATTAACCTTGTTGTGTATAATAAAATACTTTATCATTTTACATAAAACGAAGAATCTAAATTGCGGATTCAAATTCAACATTTAAACTCAATATAAAAATCCAAATTAGGAATTCAAATGCTTTTTAATTAAGACTTACTCACTCCCAAATAAATCTTAATTAAATTCTATTCAATCTAAATAAGTATTAATCATAAGTAATTAAACCTCAATTAAGTTTATAAACAATTATAACTAAATTTATAATAATTCATGATGAAGAACCAAATAATAAAAATCAATTCACTACTAATATATCAAACCATTAATTAAAACACAACTTCCTAAATCATTTTAAACAAATAACCTAAACCTTAATTACTTATTTAATTATTACTATTATTATTGTTATTTATATATATATAAACAAAATGGGCCCCACATCAGCCTGGGCCGCCAGCCATGGCCCGCCAGCGACCCGGGCCCGCCAGGCAGGCAGCCCAGCCCAGCCGGCCCGGGCAGCAGGCCCAGGCCTGCCTGGCTGCCCAGGCAGCAGGCGCTGCTGCCTGGACAGCACAGGCAGCGCTGCTGCCTGCCCAGCTCAGGCAGCGGCACTGTTCCCTTTTTTTTTTTAAACATAATTTTATATTATATAAAAGAAAGAAATCACACCTCCATTATTAATCCAAATCAAGGCACCAAATCAAAACAATGAAATCATATGAAAGTTTAAATCTAAACGAAGAAATCCTACTAAAAGCATATTAGCCAACAAACAACAAAAAGATATTACAAATAACCAAAAGCCATTGTTTACAGTTATCCACTTGCCTGAATCTCCAAACCAAAAGCAAATTTGAAGAGCAGAAGATCCAACATTGGTTTTCCCCTAGAGAACTTCTAGGGCTTAGTTGCAGAAGAGAGGAAGAAGATGGAAGAATTGGGAAAACCCTAAGAGTAGAGTTTATATAAGAGATGGGGATTTTTCTAAATTACAAGGAAGGGCCCCCTGCTTTCTAGTAGGTTTTAAGAAATTACAAAAAGAGTCCTCTGGCCCAAAAAGGGTCCATTAACTCAGGCCCAATTGTGTTAAACCGATTTATTTGACCCTCTTAACCCAACTCAAATCCGACAAACCGGTATGACCCAATATAAAAATTCAGGACTTGACAGGGTTGCCCTCGGGAGAGCTGTGGACCGAACAAGGCTGAACAGTTATGATGAGATCTTCAAGAAGCTGGAGGAGATGTTTGGTATTAAAGGTGAGCTATGTGGGCATACGAAGAAATGGCAGGTTACCTACACAGATGATGAAGATGACATGACGCTTGTTGGCGACGATCCGTGGCAGTAAATTCCTGAACCATCTACTCAATTACAAGAGACTTGTCTTTCCAGTACAACATTAGAACATATCTGCTATTTTCTAGAACTAATAAGCATAAAGATAGAATGCTTCATCTATATCTAGGTCATTATTGAAGCCCAAACCTGAGCATGAATATTGGTGGTGAGCCCCATCTGTTGGTAGCTAAACATGATCAAAGGACATGATGGAAAAAAATTGCATTCATATTTGATTCTAGCATTTTAGAAAAAAGAAAAAAAAATAGTAAACTCTTTACATTGCAGAAGGCCTAAATACATGCATCTAAACCAACCCACATTACCGGTATTAATGAACAGATATGTTATGTGCCATGCCTCACTGTATCTAGATCTATGGAAAAAAAAAAAGAAAAAAAGAAACAAACTGTATCCAGATCATATCAGTATTCATAGGATGGCATTGGAGAGAGATGGGCTGTTTAGTACATGTGGAATAATACAGTATCAGCAAAAAAATCACCGTGAGAGATGAAGTGGAAATATACCTTCCGAAGCGGATTAACTTTTTGTTTTGTTTTTTTTTTGTTATTCCAACTGTAGGGGGCTGGGACCCGCCCCTCTAGAGGGTGGTAGACATCGGAGAGATCGGTGGTGGACCCAAAATTTTCATTTAGGTGGCGCTAAATTTTTTATAAACTTTGCTAGACTTTTTTTTATTTTTTTTACAATAACAAAAGTAAATGAGAAAATATTTTGCATTTATATATACACAAAATATTTAATTGAATCATGCAATATACATTTTTCTCATAATCTTGATATGGCTTTTGAAGACCCTTGGATCACTTATAATTTTTTTTTGGCTCAATAAGTTACTGGGTCATTTAAAATTATTTATGTTTGAAGACTCTGTTTTTTTATCCTTAAAACAACTTTGATACTGTTGGTTTATGACTTCTTTTATTTATTTCCTTTATATTCTTTTGGTCATTGAGTACCAAAAAAGAAAAAAAAATCCAATTGGTTCATTTAAATAAAAGAGACATTTCAAATTGGACGTTCAAATAAAGGTTAACTAGGGTCTCCACTAATATAAGATGTGTTGTGCATATTCGTAAGTGGGTAACCTGCAATCGATCAAACAAGCCACACACAAGAGAAAAGCATACAAAAGCACATATAAGAGATTTACAAGGTTGGATAATATGCCTACATCTACCGTCAAAAGAGAACTCTACTTTATTGCACTCTTTCTGTTCAATTTAGGGTTGCCTGTTACATAATATATATATATAACACAGTCTTTTTTGGCCCCTAAGAAAAGCCGATACAAAAACCAAAATACTTATCACCCAAAGCTCAATCCAAAACTAACGTAATGGACTAATCCGGTGAACCCAACAGGATGCTAGGGCTAATCCAATTGTTCTGGATTCTTGAGAACATGATTTAGAATGTGAGAGAGAGGATTCTTAAGAACGTGATTGAGAGAGAGAGAGAGAGAGAGAGAGAGAGAGAGAGAGAGAGAGAGAATTAAGTGGACCCATGGTGGAGTTTGGAAGCGTTTACACTAGAGGGGATTCCGACTCCAGTCCGCAGGAACTTCTTGTTTGATGGTGGAACTCATCTAAGAAAGGGACACTTGCTAATAATAAATAATAACTGAATCCAGAGATTCCATATCCGGACTCACTTACTAATAATGAATAAATAAATAAAGCCTATAAAGGAGAAACAAGCCCACGAATTTTTACAGAGAGAAGGGGAGAAACTACCTTTCAAGAAACAAAGAAGAAAGGACAGAGTGAGAAACAAGCTGTGTTCGACGGAGAACTTAGAGAGAGAGAGAGAGAGATAGAGGAGGGGGGGGGGGGGGGGTGGGAGAGCGAGAGCATCAACGGATGCAGAAAAGATGAGGTATGATCGTCTCAGCTCTCTACCGGATTTTATTCTACACCACATCCTCTCCTTCTTAGACATGAACGATGTTGTCCGCGTTGGGATGTTGTCACGTTCATGGAATTATATTTCTAGATCGACTCCCTATCTCAACTTCTACGCCCCTGTTGTAAACTACCGTGAACATGAAACCCGTTATTATGGAGACGATTTTGTTGAATTTGTAGACCTAGTTATGTTTGGGCATTCTGCCCCAATGATTCAGAAGTTTCGACTTAGCTTTGATTACCATGAAAAGCATTGGAGTTGCGTAAGTTCATGGATCAGTGACGCGATGAGGAAAGGCCTTCAAGAACTTGATTTGGACTTTGGTAGAAATCCATATAGTTCTGAGTCATACCGGTTGGCATTGAGGCTATTGCATTGTGAAACATTGATTTCACTGAAGCTCAAGGAGTGCAGCTTTGGAGCTCCTACTTCCGTCATCTTTCCTAATCTCATTGCATTGTCTCTAAAATGCTATGAAATAACAGATGGCTTCACGTTTCCTAAACTCACTACATTGTCTCTGCAATGCGACAAAATAAAAGATGGCTTGATCGAGGACCTACTAAAAGGGTGCCCTCTGCTTGAAGATTTAGCTATAACAGTCTTCTCTTACCACACGTCTATCAAAATATGCTCTTCGTCTTTAAGTTTGCCACTCAAGCGCTTGACAATGAGGTTGATAAACAAAAGATATCATGAGAATGCCGGCGTTGATGTTCAAGCCCCTAATCTCGAAATTTTGAGCATTTGCGGTCAATATTTATTCAAGCTTTCTTTCAAAGATATGCTGTCTCTAAAAGAAGCCTACCTTGATGTTTCGTATCCCCGAGTCCGCAATAATGAATACTTTCATTATCTGGGATCGTCGCTCCCGAATCTTTGCAATGCAAGAGTGCTCAAGTTATCCCGTCCTTGTATTCAGGTATGCTCGACAATTTTCTTGTTCCTGTTTTCTTCGTGGTTCAAATCCAAACAGGCTTAATCGTATTTCAGTTATTTTTATACTTCATAAAATTGGAAAAGCGCAGTAGCTATTAGGTTTCTAGAGGCTAAAACCTATCTATTATATCTTAAGGTATGGTACGTTTGTGCGATAAGAGGATCCTATGATAAACAAAAAAATTGTAATGATTTTCCATTTACTCAGTATTTCATTGTTTGGTGTCTCCCACAACAAGAAACAGATTTTGCATTTCCCATGTGTCCAGGCCAGTCACCTTTCCCATCTACAACTTCTCTTTCTTACGATGGATTTCAGGCACACTTGACTCATACCATATCCAACCTGCAGGTTTATTATATAATAATTTACAAGCCCTTATTAGATGGTCTTATATAAAACTTCATAGTCACCATAAGCATAGGCATGAGGCCATGAATTAAATGGTTTGGGCTGTAAACTCTTACATCGTCAATGGGAAAATGCTAAGATGATGATGAGACAAGGATGAACACTTTCACTTTTGTCTTCTTTTACATTATATATTTATATGGATAGGTTTAGAGGGTTAAGCTTTGTTAATTATGCATTATTGACAGTGACAAATATAACTTTTGTTTTAATCTTTGAAGGCATTGTCTCTTGCGTTACAAGATCTGCCACCTCTCATTTTTAAGCACAAGCATTTGATGTTTGAGACTGGACTCACAATGCGGGAACTCCCAGGGATAGCCTACTTGTTGGAGAAGTCCCCTGACCTTGAGTCACTCGCTGTGAAGAGATCATCACATAGAACTTTTGTGAGTAGAGTAATACTGCAGTTGTCACCAATTTCATTTAATTTGAGCATTTTCTTGGTCGTTCATGCATTTTCACCATTAAATTTTTTGCCATTGTGTTCCATGGGTTCTAAAAGATCGTCCACTTTAATTTTGCAGTTCGATATCAATCATGTATTCGACGAGAAATTCAGTTTTAAAGAAGCAGAATACTGGGAGTCATTTCTTTCTCCAGTCTCTTATGGGGTGCATCATCACCTCAAGACTATCAAGATATGGGACGATGCGGGAGAAGAGTATCTAAGATTGCAAGAGAGTAATACCTCTGAGGCCTCTTTGGGAGAGCGAGGAAATGGAATTAGGTTTCTTAAAATTTTCCTTGAGAGCGTGATGTGCTTGGAGAAGTTGACTCTTTACATTACTAAACAGAATTTCAGACAGATACAGGAGATTGCTCAAATTGTTCGTGCTTTCCCTAGAGCCTCCCCATCTGCAGAGGTTTTAGTTTGTCCATGAGATTAACAAAATTGGTTTCATGGCATTGTTCTAAAATTAATTAATACTGAAGTTATATGCTATATCAGCAATTTAGTGTTGAGCTTATACTACACTCTTGTTTCTTGTTAGGCTCTTTTGTGGATCTTTAACATTCTGAACTTATTCAATTCAGCTATGAAGTCTGTACTGTTTGACATTTTGGTACTCTGAATCACTAGAATTTCACACAGGTGCTGATTTCAATACATGTCAGCTGAGTAAGGTGCTTCCTAACTTCTAGTCCCTGTTTTGATACTTGGAACTCAATTGCCTTACACTTAATTTAGTTCTTAGTACATATAGCTCTGTTAAACTGTAATTAGCAGTATATGAAAAGAAGAAAACAACTCTCAAGAGCATATTAGTATATAAACATGACCGAAGGATATGATTTAGCCCTATGTGGATTGACTCTAAAAAGTTGTAAAAGTTGTATACAAAACCCATGTCGAGAGCCAAATTCTTCTCTACATGTAATACTCCTACCCAACTTAACCCGGTTTAGCCACTAATTGATGATGAGTTGGTTGCTAAATGTGTTTTGCTATTGTTTTTGTTTTGTTCCGGGTTTTGGATAGGTAGTTGGGTTGAGTTTAATCTGGTGTAGGTGGACATGAGCCCTTTTTTTATAATTTTAGATTTTGTAAGATGTCGTTAATTATGCATCATTTTGGCGACAACATGTGTCTTTGGTTGAGCTTGTTAAATTTCGTAACTGCCCGTTCGCATAAGACGTCAATTGTTTCCATTGGATCCGAATTTAACTTGAACTGTAATTAGTCGTAAGGATTGGACTTTCTTGTAATTTCTCTAAATCCTTATTTTTTAAAGAGCCTCTTCCACCGACTCTTTCTCTCACTCATCTCTCTTCTCATGTCGGATTCCTTCTTCTTCCTTCTCTTCTTCTTTCTTCTTCAATGATCAAGTCTGGGAAGGGGGATTGTGTGCACTCATACGCTTGACTCACCTCTTGTTTGAGTTTAAGGTAAGCTTAAGTTTTGGTTTTCTTCTTCTTCTCCATCTTCTCCACGGTAGGTTTTGGAGTTGCACTCATGTCTCTTTCTTTCTCTCATGCATGGTGATTAGAAGCGTGTCTAGAAGTGTGAATTGAGCCCAAGGACAACAAAAAGCTTGTTAGAACTCATTTGAGGTAAGTATAAGCACGATTTGGATGAACTATGTTGGTATGTGTTTGATTTTGATTAATTTTTGTGATCTTGCATGTGAAATATGTTTATAGCCTAATTTGTGTTCGTTCCCATTTGTTTAACGTGATTTTGCCATCTTTGTACACATTCAATGGCTTTGCAACAGGTTCAGAAAAATGATCCCGCGCAATCTACAGTTAAGCCATCACTGTACTACGGCTTAGAGTCCAGAAACATGGGAAACCCAGATTTCTTCTACTGCTAGGACACTGCTAAGCCGTATAATGTGGTACGGCTAAACTGTGGTGCAGCCGTGACCCAGTCGTAGATCAATACAGGGTTACAGGATTCAGAATAACTGAGAGCTGACACCTTCGCAGACCTTCTACAGTCCAGCCACGGCTAAGCCGTGAAGTGTAGTACGACAAAGCCGTAACCTCGCCATGGCTAAGCCGTAGAACAGAAATAAGGTTAAGCTGAAAATGCGGATGAATAGTAAGGAAAACCACGGCTAAGCCGCAGTGTAGGTTACGGCTACGCCATAAGATGCCTACTGCTAAGCCGTAAGGTCACCCACGGCTGAGCCGTAAGACCTTTGAAAAGTAAGAAAGATAGGTTTATGAAGAGACCTTGTAGGACCTTTGAATTGGAAGGTAGGCGACTTTGACTTACCCAATGGTTTATGATAAGAGTTGCATGAATGATCTCGAGGGCTGCGATTCATTCATGTACATTATCCAGTTGTTAAGCATCTCCCCATGGGTGTTGGTTTAAGGGACTTCGGTGCACATGTACGATACAATGCAACACTAGACAATTGTGCATCGGATAACTTAAAACTACATCATTATGCACGATTAGAAACACTGGATAACTAGAATAGGGTTGGCTAGTAAAAGATCGTGATTCCTACATAATAATCCGATTTGCAGTGTATATTGACTTCAGTTTTGCTCTTTACGCGTTCTGTGCTGGGGCAACGATTGGATATTCCTTGAGGGCTCTATTCATGGTTAATCCCGGGCATAAACAGCGGACTTCCATGTTTGATGTTATTCATTTGATTTCTGTAAAATGATAAGTCTTGACATGTTTTATGGTACCTCAGATATCGTACTTTTGTATGGATGACTTCCATCCTTTTGTATGATTTGTCTAGTACTCGTTATACCTTCTGATTTGGTAAGTCTAATTATATGCATGATATATCGTAAGTGATATGCTTCCCTTAACTTGAGTATGGTATGTATGGACTCTCTATATGACCCAAACGTATATGATATGCATGATATGTATGGTTACTCAAGTTCTTGTATATGATTGATTCTATATAGTCATGCACTACTAAGCCACAGCCTTAGGATACTTGACGGGGTTGAATTTAACGTAGTTTATACGGCCTCGCTGTAGTGAGTTCACGTCTTGGGGATTCCGGACCCCAGGAAACAAAGACCCATCTGGCCCATGGTGTTCTCAGCACGGATATAAGATCCCTTTTTGGGTGCATATGGCAAATGTAGTAACCACCTAATTATTTACATGTCACGTATACATTGATTCTGATAACATGCTTTCTTTATTGCACAACTGCTTAGTACACGAATTTGAAATGCTACGATTTATATCATGTCACTTATTCTATTAAATACAACATGTGTTAACTTATTATTGCTTATACTTTGCTAAATCGTTGTATTCATGAGTTGTCCTTGATGTTGCAGGCTCAGACCCCTTGACCGATCTCTCGTCGGTCAATCAGACTCCAAGGGAGACTTTAGTTGTCCCTTCAGGGTTAGCGGAGTGTATGTAATCACTCCATCAGAGCGCGACAACATGATACATGCATACGGTCTTCTTTCAGTATCATTTGGGTTATCCATGATCTGCATGTTGTGATTGGATTCAGTTTGTATAACCCCAACCTTTATGTAATCTTTTGGATATAATTCATTGTGTTTTCTTGTATTTTTAGTGTTACGATTTGATACCTACAACTTCCGCGTACATGTATGGCACGTGTGAAATTCCCTTGTGCGTCGCATTTAGACTGGGTCTAAGCGTATATGCACGGGAGTACGTGTGTCATTAGTTAGATTTTTGCTAACCCTCGATCTCCTGGGCTCGAGTTGTGACACTACACAACCAAGCATCTACCATTCTTCTCACAACAAGAGCCAAAGATTTTTCTATCATTAAGAGCTTGTCCTCTTTGCTCTCGTGCAACACATATTGCTTGATGATTTATACTTACAGAAAGGAAAGTAACGATGTGGGAGAACGTGATCCCCATATGAGACTCTTGTGACAAAATCAATAACCAATTCATTTTATCTGAAATTATCAAATTTCAAAAAATATGTGCCTTCACCTAGACTTTTAACTTACTAAGTATTTTTGGTGTCAATGAATGATTTCATAAACTTGTGGCCTACAAGAGTGCAGAAAAATCATAAAGTGGGAGAGATTTATTTTTGTGTTTTTCACTCATGTCAAAATCCATGAGAATTGAAGATATGAAACTTCACACGTCTGATTCATCATTTCTACAAAAATATTGAATAGTTTGGATCCTAATTTTGGGGGTTTGTGAGTGTAGAAAATTTGTAAAAATTGGATTAGATTCTTTTTAATTGGATTAGGAATTTTTTTTTTTTTTGCATTTTTCATATATTAGTCAGAATCCGGAAGGATGTGAGATGTGAAACTTCACACATAGGGGTTTAGTAGTTCCGTAAAAGTTTTGAAAGATTTAAATAAAAAAAATAGAAAAACAAGATGTACCTGAAATTCACACAGAGGTAAACCTTTAGTTTTCAGATTAAATAAAGTGCCATAAATGTTGTTGTTTGGTCGCAAACTATGATAACCACAATGTTGTGTGGATTTGCAAAGAAAGTATGCAGTTCTGAGCTCCAACTCAGTTAGTGCTAATCTAGGTGACCAATCAGAATTCTCAATCATACAAATTTAGTATCCACCAAAGGGCTTAATGCACCAAAGGGCTTAATGCACTCTTCCACTTGACATTTATGTTTCTATGAAGTGATTAAAACATCTATATTTATTTATATCACATCAACTTGTACCAAAGTGTATCACTGGATAATAAAAATGGATACATTGATGCTGCTCTTATGATTGATAGTTTCTTATGTGTCTTTAGTTAGGGTTTAAATATGTTACACAAAGAAAACCATTCATTAAGTCAAGATCTTCGTTCCTAGTTCCTTGAGTTTTCTACAATTTTTTAACAACTTTATTAATTGAAAACAGAAGAAAGAGTAAAAATGAATGCATCAAGCAATGCATGGAATTTAGAACACAGTGTTAAGTGAATAGTGAATTGACTTCTCTATACACTGTCATATGGGTTTCAACTCGAAAGTTCTAACCTGTGGCAAAAATTGGAATTCGATTTTCTGAGTAGGAAGGAGGTTGAGCAACTAGTAAAGTATGCCAAATTCTCCAATGAAGCCACACTTGACTGCACTGTCCACAATATAAACGTCTGATCAGAATGTTTTAATCAAACTACAGCATGTGTAAATTCTGTGAGATATCAGAAGGCACAAGTTCTAGTTGTTTTAAGGAAATTCAATAAAAGAATGGATCAGGTGAACCTTCTTTTGGGAGTCCGGCATGGAACAAAAATTAACAACACGTATTTTCTTCTTTTTTTACCAACTTTTGCACCCCAAATCATATCACAAAAATGTTGGTGATATTGATTATATGTTATTAAATTTCAATACTGAACAGAATGTGTAGCGGAATTGATAGTCATCCACCCTGCCAAAATATCTCTAAGGCCTGTTTACTTGCATGGAATGAAAAAACATAGGAGGTCATGATCAAATGAGCTTCAACAAAGGATTATTAAAAAGATAAGAAGTGAAATATATAGGCTAGAGATGCATATGAGACATCGACTTCCCTAGGATTTGAAATACTAGATTGATGGCTGGAGATTTATTTTTCATCTTCCCTTGATTCATTTCTCATTAAGGGCTTGTTTATACACTGAGAGGATCCCAGACTCCAGGGATGTTCATTTCCACAGAAGAAAGAATACTACATTTCAACCCCTCTCATAGGAAATAAAAAAGTCTCTTTATGGAGAAAATCAGTTCATTTTTCACCTTTCTCACAAGAAAAATATGTTGCACTGAATAATTAAACAATGATTGCACGAAAAATCAGAACAACTTTTTTCTTTATTGCGGAATCCTTTCATTACACATGCACTATAACATTATTTGATGGTAATTTTTGGATGTTCACCTTTGTCTCTACATTTTGAACCACTTTTAGAAATACTAGTGCTCCAATTTCTAGGAATTCCATCACATGAAACATATCGGTCTTGAGCGTTGTGGTTTGCTTTGCAACAGATTTTTAATTGTTGCCATATCACCTACCCTGAACTCATTCTTGTCATCAACCCAAGTAACCTTAAATTCGGTTAGCCGCGACTTTTCTGCATTACACATAAGGCTTGAAAGAAAATTATATTTGCGTATGTAAGTGTGACAACAATGCTAGCAGTTACGGTGTGATGTCCTTTGCCTAAAAGTAGACCCCACCATAGATGATGTAGTCTTTCCAACTTAATACATTGCAATGATGATCGTAACCTTCTATTGAGAACATGCAACCTAGAACCCGATGCTAAAATAAGTCCATGTATATTACGCCTGACCTCCCTATATAATAAATGGGTTGTGACCCATTATCACATGAGATCCCATATGGAGGCATTTAGTCAAACAAATCAATTGTACAGTGATAGTTATCTTTTTATATTAGATTTAATAGGGATGATTGATTGTAGATTAATTGTAATACATGATGATTGAAGGCCTTATCTAAGGCAAGAACTGATGATAAAGGCAGCAATAGATCGACCCTTCTCGGGACCTTTTCCAAATCAACTTTCTCTTGTATTGTATGCTTATTCATCATGACATGGTATCAGAGAAAGGTTATCATGGTATACGCATGAAGATTGCTCTCCGATGATCACTGTTCCTTAGAGAATCCTGCTGATTCTAGTTGATGGAAAATTCTGTTAAAATAAAATTATGATCTATCCTAGCGTTAGATCAACAGAAGGCGTTATACGTGGCCCATCTGCTAATCACAACTATACAGAAGCAAGGTACCATCCTGGTCGATTGTGTGTTCTAGGATTTTTGAGAATTTTTTTTTATCATCAGAGGGAGGCCATCTTCCCTTATTTGTGATTTCAAAAAATAATGCAATATTTTGATCAAATCCGTCCAACTTTTTGGATCCATGGAATTCTTTCATGAAATTTCTTTAAGTTGGTCGAAACTAAGATACCTACAGGGTATTGAAAGATGATTCATGATCAAACCTTGTTGTGGGCCACAAGTGATCAACAGATCACATTTCTGAGGGTCGCCTGGACCTGTTTTAATAATTTCTGTGATCAACTCACAGATCTGAAACATCTGTGGACTGAATAAGCTTTTTTCCTAGATAGAAATGCATTTCTAAGCTATGCAACTTGCACTTATTTCAGTTGTGGGTTCTGATCATACGTGGGGCTACTCTTTGGACCCCACTTGATCAAATAGAGAAGTCGCTTGACTTGTTTTGGTTGTTGCGAAGATCTGATCACAGATCTGTTGCAAGCTGACAATTTGGTCACAGCTTTGTGGTCCTGTTCTGATTCTATAGCATATTTATGCCTTGTTTTTTATAGTCCTACTCTGGATTTAAGTGAAAACATTGATTTTCTTCTCAAAAGTGTTGTGGTTCTGCTCCTTCATCTACCTACAGTACTGCTTTTCATTGTTTGAGTGTTTCTTCTCTATTTGAATATGTCTAGCATGATGGACAAAAATGAGATTTCCTTAATTAAGTTTAATGAGAAAAATTACAACTCATGGGCCTTTCAATCTCAGAATTACCTTAAAGGCTAAGAATTGTGGGGTTATGTCGATGGGTCAAAGGCTAAACCCAATAATGAAAAGCCCAAAACGAAATCGGAAACTAAAGATGCCCGATCATGAGTTGGATTCTGCGATCTGTGGACTCTCAATCAATTTGACAACTCAAACCCTACAAGATGGCAAAAGACATGCGGGACTACTCAAAAAATATTTATCAGCAAGAGAACATTGCTCGTAAGTTTCATTTGGGGCATGAGATCTCCCATTTTGCTCAAGGTAATATGTCAATTCCGGACGACTACCACTCTCACTTTGTTACTTTGTGGACTGTTTACAATGAGATTATATATGCAGATCTTTCTGGTGCATCATTGGTTTCCGTCCAAGTCATCCATAAGGTAACCGAAGAAATCAATTTCTAGTGAAATTACGGCAAGAATTTGAAACTATTAGATTAAATTTGATGAGTCACATCCCTTCGCCGTCCGTAAAAACTTGCTTGAGTGAACTTCTTCGTGAGGACAAAGGCTTACCACTCAAAATATACTTGGGCATAAAAATTCTACTAGTCCCATTGATGTGGCTTATGTGGCTAGAGGGAAATGCCATGGACAGGATATGAGTAAAGTACAGTGTAATAGTTGCCAAAAATAGGGCCATATTGCTACTTAGTGCAATAAAAAATTTTGTTCCTATTGCAAGATCAAGGGGCATGTTCTCCCGGAGTGTCGAAGACGACCTCAAAATCAACAACAAAATGCCAACTTGCCAATCATAGATGACTCTGCTTTTGCATTAGCTCCTGCTGCGTACATATCTCAAATTGCACAGTTTGATTCTTCATCTTCCACATCTCTAACTCCAGAAATGGTTCGAAAAATGATAGTAAATGTATTTTCTGCTCATAGTCTTTCAAAATAAATTAAAATGTACAATCTCCACATGGTATCCAAATTCAGGGGCTTCCAACCATATGACATTTGAATCTTAAAACTTATCTCATCTCAGGAAGTATGATGGAAACTTCTGAATCAATACCGCTAATGGTGGTAGCATTCCCATTACTGCTATTGAATCTATCTCTCACTCTCCACCTTTGGATCATGTAATTCTCTTCGCATCTTACTTCCAACCTGTTATCTATTGGCCAACTTGTTGATAAAAATCACTCTGTCTCATTTTCTGAATCTGGCTGTATTGTGTAGGATCGTGTCAGGGAAAGTAGTAGTCAAGGGGCCCAAGCATTGATGTCTCTTTCCACTACGGCTATCTACACAAGATAGGTATAAATCTATTACTGCTTTACTTTGTGATCCTGGTTTAAATAAATGCACTTGTGGTATAGGCGTTTAGGATTACCTAACTCTCATTCTTTAATGTTTGTATTAAATTCTATGTTGCCTAATAATAAAATTTCTTTGAATAATGTCTCTTTTGATTGTGGTAGCTGTAAATTGGGAAAAAGCAAAACACTTCTGTTTTCTATAAGTGAAACTTCAACACCAAAGTGTTTTTACCTTGTTCATAATGATGTGTGGGGTATAGCACCTGTAATATCCCACTCACAATTTAAGTATTTTGTTACTTTTATTGATGATTTATAGTCGGTTTATGTGGATTTATTTTTTGCACTCAAAAGCTTAAGTTTTTCAAACTTTTCATGTTTTTTTGGCTTATATATGTTGAAAACCAATTTGCTACCTCAATTAAAATTCTTCATTCAGATTCCGAGGGAGAAAATATATTAAAGGAATTCCAATAATTTTTGCAACCAAAAAGATTCATATCCGAACACTTATGTCCTTACACTCCACAACAAAATTGGGTCTCTGAAAGAAAAAATCGACATCTTTTAAACATAGTATGTACATTTCTGTTGGAATCCTCTATCCTTGCTCGATTTTGGCAAGAAGCACTATCCATAGCGGTTCACCTCATTATTAGGTTACTGTCTCCTGGTCTTGAACATCAAACACTGTATTACCGTCTTTTCCAAAAATTGCCCACATACTCCAATTTTCACATATTTGGTGGTGTCTACTTTATTCTTTCTTTGTTCTTTTTCCTCCATCAGAAAGAACAAAATTGTCTGCACAATCTTCACCGTGCATTTTTTTAGGATATGAAATAGGACAAAAGGGTTTTCTTTGTTAGGTCCCAGAGATCAAATGCATTAAGGTATCTCGAGATGATGTTTTCTTTGAAAATTAGTATTTCTTTTAGAATCGTATGGATCCTGAGAATTCTACTACACTTTCGTTTTTTCCTAATTTTAGTAAAAATCCTTCTGCTCCTGTCGAAAGATTTAAACTTAATCTTGTGTACGAAAGACATAGATTGTAACAAGACATCGTGCTAGAGCCTCCTGACACTAATACTAACTATGTACTGGTTCCGAGCACCGCAATTCACCTTAGTTCAAGTGGGTCTCTTCGCAGGTCAACTAGACCTTCTCACCCTCCTTATCGTTTTGGTTTTGCCCATGCCTCTTTACCTGCCACACTTTCCTCAGTCCAAATTCCTAACTCTTATTTGCAAGCAACTTGATTGTTGACAGCAAGCTATGCAAGAAAAACTTGAGGCACTTAAAGAAAACCACACTTGGGACATTGTGCCATGCTCGTCTTCTATTAAACCCATTGGATGTAAATGGGTATACTCCATTAAGTTGAACCCAAATGGTTCGTTGGTAAGATATAAGGCACAATTGGTGGCCTTAGGCAATCGACAAGAGAATAGTATTGATTATGATGAGACATTTGCTCCCGTGGCCAAGATGACCACGATGCGCACCGTCCTTACTATTGCTACATCTCAGTCATGGCCTTTTATATCAAATGGATGTGAACAATGCCTTTCTTAATGGGGATCTCAAAGAGGAAGTTTATATGTGTCTTCCGAAGGCTGCGTTTCTACTTTCAAATCGGACGTCGCACGGCTACGTTGATCTCTAGATGGGCTTAAACAAGCTCCTCAGGCTGGGTTTGAGAAGTTTCGTAGTATTATGCTTCAGTTCCATTTCTCACAAAGCCCATATGATCCATCCGTGTTTACTCATACTGCAGCTCAAGGGACTACTATACTTCTAGTATATGTGGATGATATAATTATCACTAGCCCTCATAGTGATTTGATATGTAAGCTTCAATCCTCAGTCTAGGACGTCTTTAATATGAAAGATTTGGGACCATTGACATATTTCTTAGGCTTGGGAGTTCAACAAACTACAAAGGGTCTCTTTATTCATCAATAGAAATATGTTACTAATCTTATTGCTTTTGCAGGGCTTTAAGATTCAACTTCGGTAGATACACCTTTAGAAGTGAACACTAAACTACATTTGAATGATGGTGATTTTCTTCCGGATCCTACTATGTATCGGCACTTAGTTGGCAGTCTCGTCTACTTAACAAACACAAGACTGAATATATCTTAAGCTATTAATGTAGTAAGTCAGTTCATGACTTCTTCGAGGCATCTTTATCCAGCCGCAGTCAAATGCATCATCATTTGATTTATACTTGGATCACAGACCTGTGGGCTGTTCTTTTCAGTTGGTACACTACTTACACTTATAAATTATTCTAATGCGGATTGGGCAGATGTCCATACACTCGTAGATCTATGACAGGATGGTGTATGTATCGAGGTGAAGCATTAATATTCTAGAAATGCAAAAAACAAGATAAGATGTCCACATCATCTACAGAATTTGAGTATCATGCCATGTCTCTGGCTTGTATAGAGGTCTTGTGGTTGCGTGGATTATTCTTTGATCCGCGTTTCTCGCATAATACTCCTATCCCTCTTTATGTAGATATTGAAAGTGCAATTCGTCTCACTGAAAATCTAATCTTCCACGAACGCACCAAGCATATAGAAGTGGATTATCATTTCATCCGCGATAAATATGACCGTGATGCCATTAGCCTTCCAGACATCTCCTCCAAATTTGAAATTGAAGGTATCTTTACAAAAGGTCTTCTAAGGCAGCGACATGAGTTCTTGGTTCACAAATTATTACTGATTAATCAGCATCAATTTGAGGGGGGATGTTAAAATAAGTCCGTATATATTACGCCTGACCCACCTTTATAATAAATAGACCGTGACCCATTATCACATAAGATCCCACATGAGGGGATTTAGTCAAACAAATCAACTATACAATAATAACTTTCCTTTTATGACAGATTTAACAAAAATGATTGATTGTAGATTAATTGTAATACATTATGATTGAAGGCCTTATCCAAGGCAAGAATTGATTACAAAGGCAGCAATAGATCGACCCTTCTCAGAACCTTTTCCAAATCAACTTTCTCTTATATTGTATGTTTCTTCATCATGGCACTGAGGAGTCCATTTTGCAGGCTTTTAATAGATGACTATGATAGGCAAAACAATTAATCAAGAAAACAAACTGCATATATTCTATTTAAAAAATGAATAAGAGGGTCCCACATGGGAGGACCCAATGCTAGGAAAAAAACAAAAAAAAAAAAAAGATAATAAATGCTTGAAATAGTTCAATCCATAGCATCTGGTGATGCTAATTTCTTCAGCAAACGTGAGATGCGAAGTCAAAGTCCATGTTTAGAACCTTCCGTGCCCATCTATGTGAGGGTTTAACCTAAGACACCCATGAGATACAAAGTGTAACTCCAAAATGGGTCTCACCTATCGCAGTCATAATCATTCAAAATAAACTCTCTCATCCACAGGAGTTTGGATTCCCTATGGTAGTAATTTTATACAGAAAACTCCATTGTGCACATCCTTAGTTTTGACTTTGATTGGACTGGGTGCTACCATAAAATTGAATATATGATGAAAAAGGTGGCATTGCAGCTTATGTGACATATCAAGTTTCTATCAATGGGATAGTAGGACCTACTCCTATTGAATCCTATCTCCTCCACTAACATATTGTTGCTAAGAGGGGATGAAATTACTCTCAAATGACTCAAATCATCTTTGCGCACAACACTAAAAAAAATAAGAAATATATAGCGGCAATTTTTTTCTACTGTTAAAAGATAAAAAACTGCCACTAAAACCTTATTGCGGCAAACAAATATCCGTTGCTATTTGTGTCACTAAAATCCTCCATGGCTACTTCTCTCGACCTTTTTTTGGCGGAAAGTGTAGGGGGAACAATAGCTCTAGTGGCAGTTTATATTTTCCACCGCTATTTGTTTTAGCGTCAGTTTAATTTTTCTGCCGCTGTTTCTATTTTTAGTGATGCTTTATTTTTACTCCCACCAAATTGGTTTTTATAATAAATAGGAAGATTTTCGCCACTGAAAATGACGAGAACAGTTTTTAATTTTTTTGAAACATTTGGATAAAATTAAATTTTGTTCATTTCCCTCCTAAAGGTGTGAGGGTGAGTGGGCAATATATTAATGGAAAGCGTTTGTCTTAAAATAAGGATTCCTTACATCGTAAATGTGGCCACCCAAATGTACGTCCGAACCGTGAGTTTGGTTACTCATATGGCCAGAAACCTATTTTCCCGGGCATTACAGAACTAAGGTGTTGGTGTCTAGGTCCCAATTGGTCAAAAGGTAAACAAAATGGACCAGCAGGTGGAAAAGTCAAACCATTCGTGCAATGAGACTTGGGCAGGCCGGGTAACCAACCATCATTAATGGTCCAATTCAGATTTGCGTCATGCCAGGCCCATGAGCCAGCTTCCGAGCTTCGAGAAAGAGGACGAGAAAAGGCAGCCCCAGAAGGATCAGCTGCATTCCAGTACGTAACTCTGCCCCCATAATATTGATTGTTGTCTCTTCCAGAACATGCATGAACCTCGGATTCATCCTTAGCCATCCAACAGCTCTCACTGTCGCCTATTAGATCTGATGGATTTTTTTTTTTATATCAGAGAAGTCCAAAAAATCACCATTTACACACCATTAGTTGTAAAACCTGAGCAAAATGAAGAATGTATGCTAGGGATGAATCCTGAATCATAGTTAGAAGACACTGATGGAACCAATCTACTACCACCACTAACCATTGGGGGCAAATCTAAACTCATTGGCAAAATTTGAGAAGGCATGATATAGATGGATCCACAATCCATTGATGCATTCCTAGCCTGATGCCTTGTGGACACATAAGACTGATGCAAGTGATTGTGCCAGTTATGGCCAACATCCAAATGCATCTGTGGCAGCTGGGATTTGCTGTGAATTGGCTGTTAGGAAATAAAGACGTTAAATTTGGCCATTCATATGATATACCTCGTAGTAAACTTGAGTTGCCATGACCGTGATACTCACTTTTTTTTTAATAGATGCAGGAGAAAGAGATGACCTTTTTGTGATCACCAAAACCTTGAAATTTGATATCTCGCTCAAGGTGGACACCAAACTTTGCATAATATGCTTGTTTAAAATGCATAATATGCTTGTTTAAAAACTTGGATCTATGAAGACGTTCGCGAGCAGATTACTTCAATAGCAACCTTCAAATCAGGCAATCGTCCTCGCTTAATCCCTCACAATCCTTGCATCGCATCCTCCGGGATCATGCATCCAAAGCAGACCAACTTTCTACAGCATGATAACTTAAGGTTTCCACTAAGTTACAATTTACAGTATTAACTGATGATACCTTAAAGTCACCATTAAGTTCTGAAGAGACGCTTGGAAAGCTCTTCAGAGTACATAGTTCTGTATTCTTGTTGGATGAAAGCACGCTGTGACACATCATGACGGGAAAGAACATTGACAACCTGTTCTTGTAGAGATCTTAATTCCTTCGACTAATTATGTGAAGAGTTATCTAGCATTGAATAACTTAAACCCTGTTTGGATCCTCAGAACTTGGTTACCCTGCCTGCAGTCAGTTACCTGTAAATCTAATTTCCTGCAATTCTGCTCACTGGTAGCCAAGATTATCGAATAAACAGTAATTCATATGTGAGTCATGAAGATCGAAACAAACCCTTTGCATATGAAAAATTACAGACATAAGTAGTTCAATTTTTTCCTAATAATTTTACCATTCGACCTTGTGGAAGACGTGAATGTGGACTCTGAAACCGAGCCTAAAGAAGCTTTTCTTTCTCTGATCAGGTGTTGGTTTCTGAATTCAACATTGGCTAGAGGTCTTGATACTAATGCAGTTTTAACTCTTTTATTTTTCTTTCTAGCCAAATGATCTTTTCCTCGACCATTGTCATTTCTGCAATTTCCACGTGACCATTACAACCCCAGCTTAACTCAAAGAAAATAATTGTTGTTATTCAAATTCAAATAGGTGGAAAACTGTAAGTTTTAGTCCTTCAATTGTAGTGTATAAATTGCAATCCAATCATACAACCACCAAAAAACATATAATCTAGTTATTCATATTGTTCATACGACTTCCCCCCACTCTCTTTCTTTTTGGGATCCAAGTGACTTTCCTTTTATATGTATACCAAAGCCAGAAAGTTCAGATTGATTGCTCTATGACCTTCATCACTTCTATAGAAAATTCAGGGTCTCACTTCATTCCCTCCTCTTACTGCATCTAGCCTGCAGAAAATCAAGGTAACCTTGATTTACTAGAAAGTTAACTGGATAAACTTTCGAATTCAGTATAAAACCAATAAGAAAAAATATGATTGCAGTATACCTACAAACACATACAGAAAAAAATATGATGTAGGATGCATCACAAATGATGTAATATACTAAATGTATAACAGAATATGATTGAGGTCATATCTCATGCATGTTTCTTTACTAATTTCCTCTGCGAACCAATTACTTTGGCTTATAGAAATATGTTGGGTGGTTACGAGCAGATCATGTCGGGACATGGGCAGTTGGGTATTCCTTTTTACTTTCATTTCTTTTCTTCTTTTTCTTACTCTTTACAAAACACTCGTGTTAGATGCTACAACTTCACTTGCTTACATTCAAAAACCTACACAAATTTGCAGTTTCCCTTATATCATGTTTGGAGTAAGTACAATTCGTTTTGTTATCTAGACGGTATGCCTCTCATAATATATACTTAGAATTGCTGTCATCAAATCCTATCTCTTGAAAAATGGATAAGAGTGATAGAGCAAGGCCTACCTGCAAATGGTTAATGTAAATGTCCACCTGCAAATCATTTGCAAAAGAATTGGATATTAGACAGTTGTTGTTACTAGAGATCTTATTTTACATAATACAAAATTAAATCTAAATTTCAATTCAACAATAGTGCATCATTACGTTAGTGCATTGTGAGCGAGTCATCCCTTCTACAAAGCAACTGATGCAGGGCAGGAATCAGAATCGCAATAAGTGGGGAATTTGATATTTTCCAGGACTGCCGTGCCGCATCAATACTACCGATTGAAATGATACTTTTCCATTGACTCCATTAAAAATAATAATAATAAGCTAACTAAATAATTTAATTGAAGCTAGAAGGTCATAAAAACCAGGACATGGCCAACATACCTCTTCTGAAAGTAGAAATCTACTGGAAATTCACCTGAAAGCAGACAAGAGAAGTTAGAAGGAACTCCTTTTAGAAGACTAACAAGTAACAACATTCTTCCACAACTATAAATATCTGAAATATTCAACAACAAAAAAGGAAAGTCGTTGAAAGAAAGTCACCACAGCTTGAAACAAAGCTTCCAGAGCTCGAGAGAGAGACTGCTACACTGAGTAGTGGTGCATCATAAGGGCTCAAAGCATGGGGCTATTATGCATAGATGGGCATTTGACCAACTCTGAAGAATAAAATGCAATAATGCTTGCTGTTAAGAATAAAATTTAGATGGTTGCAAGTATAAATAGTACAAATACCACTGTAGAAAATATAGGAACAAGAATGAGAAAACACATTGAAAACAAACCATTATAAACAAATAAATAGAAGGGCACATATCAAGCTATTTAACGAAAAAAGAAGAGGTAAATGTTCAATGAAAACAAATGGAAAATCTGAAACTTCGCATGAACACTGATAATATCACATATTCATAGCTTTCAACCAAAAGAAAAGATAAGCTTGTAAAAAGATTTGTTAATCAAATAACAGTTCGATAAAAACTACATTTACAAATATATGAGCATGCATAAAGCATACAACATGCCCATTTGAATGATAATTAGCAATAAAATTCTCCTTCCAAAAAAAAAATAGAAGAGAAACCTGCCTCCTTGATGATCTTAATGAATGGTTCATTAACTATTAAAGGAACCATATGCTGGACAAGAAATTTAATTTTATGCATTTTAACTATTGCACTCTAGACCTGATTTCAAATCAAGATTCAGAATTGGGTAGGTTTTCTTTTAAGTTGATGTCAAATCCAGATATAAGACATAGGTTTCATGTTAAGTCGCATTCAGGGCCAGAAGATGGGTTTGGGTCAAGATCAACTGTGATTCTACGATCCCTAGTCTTGTGTGAGCTTTTTAAGTAGAATGTGGAATATTCTCCGTCCTCCCAATCACTATTTTGGCAGTATTTCACTTCTGGAATTCTAATTCTTATCTCTTCCCGCTTTCTCAACACCAGTCTTTCATTTCTTACAAAGTTTGTGGCGGCAACTAATTTTGTGATGGGACCAACTCCTATTTAAATAAAATACTTCTAAGGGGAAAATCACTTCAAGTGCTTTAGATTTTAAAGGGGTGAGTCTCACTGTAGAGTTTCACTTGTCTCCCACTTAATCCCGCAGAAGATTGTCATTTAGGTAAAGGCAAAGACTCTTCATCTTTTGTCACATCACCGAGAACACCTTTATTGGAGCATCAAAAGCATAAGAACACAAACAACATATTTGCTAACAAAAATCACTGAAAGGAAGAGAAAACGGGGAAGAAACAGAGGAACAAGGCATCAAGTGGTATAAGCAAGCAGGTCTTGAATTCTGAAGCAAATGAAATCAACAACAAAAGTAACCAGTCTATTTCTTACAGAGTAATTTTTTAGTACTATGTGCCTAGCACCAATTTGGTGCTAGGCAGCAAGGTAAGCCACACATTTGCCTAGACATTCCAACATTTTGGGCTAATGTGTGGCTCACATTTGGTGCTATGCAACTAGTAAAATTTCTCATTTCTTACATGCCAAAAAGACAAGAAAAAATAAAAATCCTGTGCCCCATAAAAAAGCTTCTCTATAATTATTAAGGACATGTTTGGTTCCAAGCATGATTTTTTCAAGGAAAAAAGAAATTCCATTCCTATCAAATTCTTCCAAGCCCCAACAACTCGCTAATACTCGTACCATTGTGTACCTCATTTGGGTTCTATAACATGAACAAAAATAACCACTCAATTGCTGCTACTACTGAGGAGGATTACAATTTGCAAGATATACCAAAAATGTGGAAAATTCATAGGTCACTACCAACAATACAATAGACTGCAATCAAATACCAACTCAGTTTAACACTTCAATTCCAACTTCAACATGATGATTGAAATTTGATTTTAAAAAATATATAATTAAGAATATCAGAAGGGCAGCTTGATCCAACAGTAAAAACTTACCGATAGCGTTTGAAGGATGCGGTTTTAAGTCACGGAAATAGCTTTTTCAAAATAAAGGTAAAGCTGCATACATCTTGCCCTTTCCAGACCCCGTTATGCAGAGCCTCGTACACTGGGCCATCCTTTTTATACATATATATATAATTAAGAACCCCCTATTCATATTTTTAATTTAACCAGAACCCATGTCTATAAATTGAATAACAGATAAAAACATAAGGAAAAAAAAAAAACCCACTCGAAAAGTCATGCACTAACCGGATGAGATGGGTCTTTGGATTTCTTTCCAAAACCTTCATTAGTCTGTTTGAATCTGCGTGACGAGATAGATAGGAAAATTCACCTTCACCGGCTGCTCCACGATCCTAAACAATTCTCGTTGATCCAAACATCCCCACCCCCATTTACAGCATCATAGAATGCATTCAAGCCAGAAATGAGACCATCCAATAAACTTGCTATGTTCGACAAGATAGTAAATTTGATCCACTTAGAGGAACTTAAGTGTACTATTCTGACAAAAGACCAGTTTACTTTCAGATATACAACTACATTTTTTTAACTCAAAATATTATATACATGGATAAGCAATAAAAAAGGACTTGATATGTACCTGCACCCCGATAGAGGCCTCTTATGCCACATTCCTGTAAATCTTTCGAACACAATCAAAAGTTCCATTATAAATTGGCAGCGCTGAGAATTGCCCTCTAACATTTGACCCTGATGATCCAACAACCTGCTGTGACAATTATAAATAAGCTCAAACCAGTAACCAAAGATCTTGTGATAGAGCTGCGTGCTGACCCAGATCTTGTGAAAAATGTGGAAAAAAAATGACGAGAATATGTACCTCTACACTTGTAACTATAAATTCATAGCCTTGTGGGCACACTACTCTATTGTCAGTTGTGTGGCTCAATGGAGCCATGGCAGCAGAGCAGCCACATTTGCAGGTCTGCAACGCCACCCTATAGCCGCCTTCCCAAGCCACTCTAGGTGTAGCTGAACTGTAGCTACCCTGCAAAACTCTTTGAGCAGCCAAAATTGCATACATCCATCAGCTAATGGAGTCTATAAAGTTCCATTGCTCCAGCACAGGCAGAGAGAGACGAGCAGACCTGAGAGTCTCGGTGTAAGTGGGTTTGGGGTTGAGAGTAAGAATGATCTTTCTCCTTGTAATCCATTCCTCATAGTCATAGCTTTTCCGTCTTCTCCCATGGATGTAGGCTCAAGCCGAACCACGTAAATCCCTTGTGTGCATTATTTGTGTGATGTGATTTTTCTTCTTTTCTGTGTGCTCAAGTCCGTGCTCAATCACAACATCTATTAACTCAAAAATAACCAAGGAAAATAAATCCAGAAGCAACTTGAATAGAATTCCTTATGTTTAAGAAACAAAAAGGTTATATACATGACATGACTTATAAACAGCATATTTAGAGTGAAAAAGACAAACTGTATAATCAGAGAAAATAGACAAACAACATATTTACTTGAGCCACTTCCATGTACCAAGACTTCCATGCTTCCATGTAGTAGGAAAACAGGTCCCCCAATGCTGCTCACAGGAGACACCCAGCCACACCGTCTTCTATAAATTTTTGGAACTTACAAAAATGAAAAGAAAAAGAAAACATACAAGACAGTAGAAAATCATAACAGCTGCAAGGACAATGCAGAAATCTGGTGAAAATATACAGAGAGAGTACCTTTAATAAAATATGTTGGTTTTTATCAATTTAGCTACATGCTGTGTTGAATACTGGCACATGAAAGCAGATACTTTTACAGAGTAGTCTAGTTTATTCCTTTCTTCTGAAGGTTTCAGTTGATTATTTATGGGAGAGGTTATAAAAGAGGCAGACTTATGACAACAGAGCCCACCTTGTTACAAGTTCTTCTTTAACCTTAATATTTTCCTTCTACCAGAAGAAGAAGAAACCCTTAGTCTCATTACTACTTCCCCTGTGGATTGGCAGTTTGGCACTCAAACTCAACCCTGTAAAGTGTGAATTGGCACTCAAACTCAGTAGACAACCATAATATTGTTATTAATAGGTGGACTGAATCATGAAAGTTAACTTTATTTAAGGGCTTAATTATCAAACCTTGAGGCCTCATAATTTATAAATCAAGAAATAGGATAATCAGTTGGCCAAGTATAACGGAGAAAATTAAAGGATGCTGATCGATGTGTTCAAGAAATAGGATGATTGGTTGGCCATTGTTGGATTGGAGAAGTGCACATGACCGGTTCAGATCAACACAATTAATCTCGTTTTTCGCACTGTTTTGAATTTCTACAAAGGAAAACATAGAATTACCATTTTCTATGACGATGACTGGCGGATTTCCACATCTTTGCTTGATGTAATTCATTACACTTCTAATCCTTTGAGGCATAATGTACAGCCAAATAGAATTTTCCTAAAACACAACAAATTAGCTGCATTATAGCAGCGCTAAACTAAATATATCTATGCCCCAAATAATTTGCATTATCTATCAAAGGCTTCACCCAGTACACAAGCTCTTTTGTTTTTCAAATTGATTTTATTTTTGTTGTGTCACTTCAGACAGCACATACACACAAATGCGTCTCTTTGTTTTGAAAAATGTAGTTTACTAAGCATGGATTTACCTCCCAAACAGAAAGTAAACATGAATGAAAACTATAACAAATATAGTCTACTTGGCATTGTCTCCTTAAATTTATTGATCGTTGATAGCTAATCAACAATACCCTAGCATCTGATGTGCCACCAAACCCATCCACATGGCATGTTTACTCTACTACAAGATTTAATTCGTGAACAATTGATGTAGGCCTTAGGATTAGGGCTTGCGTAGGGTGCAGAAGCATATGTCCAATGACATTTTGAATCTTTAAAAAGACTTCAACATACACAAGGAAGCACCTCTCAAGAATAAAATCCAATTCTATTAATCAATCAAGTCTCAAAATAATCTACTGCAATGCCCATATAAATAAGAAAGCAAACTTAAGGCCTAAAAAACCCTAATCTAATAATAGAAACTAAATAAACTAAAAACAAAGTTAATGATATAAAATAAATTCCTAAAACTAAGAGCGCCCTACACATGTGGCCATTAAGTCAATGTTGCATCATTCTCCCCAGCTTAGAAAAAACTCAACATCGAATTTGGTAAATGTCTGCCCAGATCAAATATCAATCGGATGAACTCTCGATCTGCTGGTTGATCATGAGCTGCTGTGCGCATCTTGAAATCTTATGCAATTTTCGTCCCCAATTTAAAGTAATCTTAATGCATTGTGTATAATGGAAATTGAAGTATATGAGGGTGTGCGATCGAATCGTTGGATGTAGCCTAGGTTTCTGAAAGTGGGGATTTAGGGTTTGCCCCTTTTTTTTGGGCCTTTAGCCTTTGGCCTGGCTGGCCCAGTGTTATCCAATACTAACTAGTAAGAACTACTTCTCAGGAAGTATATACATGACCACACACATTGTATCCGAATAATGCAAGGGGTGACAGTCGAACTCAAGACTTTTAAAATTGAGCCACCGCCTTAACGACAATTCTTTAGCACGTTGACACTCACGGCCCACCTAATGTTGAAATGAGGATGGAATCAATATAATGTTGGAAATTATATTAGGGACCTATTTAATATGAGACAGCAGCATGGGCACCTAATATTGACAGTGCCCACAAAACGTTGGTAAGCAATGTTGCACATCTAAAGGTGACTATCATGATATTCATGGTGGGACCCATCTTATTACGATAATCACCAAGGGATCCATCTAATGTTGTTAGATGGCAGAACCAGCAAAATGTTGATTCCCAATGAGGCTTGAGTAATGATGCAAACTAATAATTATAACTACACAACGAAGTCATGTAGAGCCGAAAATAATTATTAGTGAAAATTTTCACAAGACAGCACTTTTCCAAATAGACAACAGAGTGTCGAGGAATTACACACATATAATATGCAAATATAACCCTCTTTGCTTGGGTATAGATTAGAAATTTAGAATGAATAAGTAGAATTCACAGAGCTAGCTAGCCCAGTAATGTTGGGATAAAACTTTAATGAGGACGACAACCACGCGATATAACTAACTTGAATTGGGATTTTGAATTGAAACATCGAATGACTTCAATTGGGCTTATATATGATAGGATTTATATGTTTCTGGTGTGCTTTATTTGAAATCATGTACTTCAAATTCTTACAACATGGGCATGTTTGGATACCCTCACAAAAAGGGTATCTTTTTTTATTTTTCCTAATTTAAAAAAAATCTAAGTTTGGTTGAAGAGAGGAAAACTTAAATAATAATCTTTTTCACTCACCAAAAATTTTTTATTCTATTGATTCTTCCATCTCCACCTCTACACATCGAATTTTGTAAATCCCCAAAGGCAAAAAAGCACTGAGAGTGAATTATATGTGTTTTCCAAATTTAGGATGTGATGATTTTACTTATAAAAAATCTTAAGAGACGGCAGCATTATTCCAATAAAGTGAAGGATTCCTTCGTTTTGCCAAACGTGCCCGGCTGTTGAAGAAACTAATATATATTTCCACTTCGGCCTTGGTTCTCATCAGCAGGACTGCTTTAGAGATGATCAATTACACTTCAATTCATACATCTTAAAGCAGAGATTATTGAATAAAAAAAATTGATCTCAGCTTTTCTTTGAGCCGCGCGCCAGTAATCCCCCTTCATAAATAACCAATTACACATTCGATTCATTGATTCATTAATAATTGCATGAAACTTGTAACCATCCCACTTGACAACCATTCAGTCAATTTATGTTTTACTATTAACTAAGACTTAATTTTATTAATAATTTTGATTTATTATTCAATTTACATGATAACTGGGGGCACCTGGAAACTCAAAAACTGGCTTTTATTTTATGATCTAGAGCTCATTTACACATTATATCTTTTGGAAAACCAATATTTTTTATTTTCATTTTGTAGAATCTTGGGTAAAATGGTCTCACAAAATTTTCAAAAAATGACAGAAGCAGTGTGTCGTATTTGTAGTTTTTAAATGTGGAGCCCAATTGCCAGAATCCCTCTTATGAAATAAGATTTGTTTTCAATTCTATCAAATAAACTAATTATAAATTAGAACTTAAAAACTACAACCTTTTATTTTATACCTTAATCCAACAAGCATTTTTTAATTAAACATTTTCGAAACAGCCCATTTAATATGTAGGCTTGATAGTACACCCCCAGTAATAGCATATACCTTACACACCCACTTGCAACTAGAGTTGCAAGCGGGTTGGTTTCGGAATGGGTTTATATTAGACTCAAATTCGAACTCATTTTTAAATAACGGTTTTGGCTTTGGAACCGGATATGACACTCGGAACCTGTTTTGTTAGTTCTGAGCTCAGTTCCGATAAGAGGACTTGGATTCGATTTTGAATTCGAATATGACTGAAAAAATTGGATCTAGTTCTAAAATTGATAATCACTTCTTTTAACCTTTAAATCTTTTTCTTTAAATTAAGAATATTATTTAAATTATAACAATCCAACATGTTTATTATTTTTAAGATTAAATATAAAATGTCAAATTAAAGTTGATTTTAAACTACAAATTACAGTATTAAAGGCTCTTGTACTGAGTCTACGGTTTTGAACCCATATGAACCCAAAATCCTACCCATTTATTAATCGAAATCTAAATTGGATTTTGAATTCAAATCTGTTTATGAATTGGAATCTAAAATATATTACAAATTTGATTTTTTTTTACGGATCAAAATCTTTGAATAATTATAGAATGAAGAGCCCATTTGCAGCCCTACTAACTGCAACTCGGCTCTAATCCGCTTAAGTCTCCGATCCTATCTGTTCATCCACGTGACCAGATAGATGCATTTGGTACTGAAATTTCCGCGTGCCGTTGGTGTTGGACAGCAACATCTGGGCGTTACCACAGTAATCCACTTACAAGAAGAAAAGATCAAATAGGGTACTGACTCGCCATGTAATTGTAATTTTCTGAAATCAAAACCATTCAATCCATGGGCTGTACTCAGTAACAGAAAAAAAAAAAAAATCAAATCATTGGGCCATCCGTTAGGGACATTGCACCCAAAGATACGTCCAAACTACCAAATTAAGAAAAAAAAAAAAAAAGAAAGATCCATAGTTAGTAATCACAATCAACTGGAATAGATCGATCAATCAATCAATCGAATTGGATGATCAACACCAACACCAAAGGTGGGACCCATGAACCACAGCCAAGTCCGTCAAATCACAATATTCACTCGCTCGCACTCCTCCTCCCGCGCTCACTACTTTCTCCAGGGGCAAAGTAGTCAACTCCTGCTCTGACAGTGAAAGGACATAGGATAAAAGGCCACCGCTGTGCAGGCAGAAGCCCGCCTCTCCTGCAACTAGGGTTTACCACAACCCAACCCAAGAGCTCTTTTCTCCTGCATTTCTCTGCAGGCTTTTCCTTTTCAACTCTAGCTTAAGGGCATCCGCTCCCTGCCCCATTCTTTCTATGGCCTCTTTGGTGCATATGCAGCTTCCGTAAGCCTCAGTCGGTGGATAAGGTCTTTCTTCTTTCTTTATATCACTTGGGATTTGAGGTAGTTTTTTTACTTTTCCTTGAGAAAACTAGGGTTTTGCAATTAATTCAGCTGAGTTTGTGGGATCCGTTTTGGTCCGAACTAGCATGGTTTGCTCAAATGGAGCCTTTCTTACTCTGATGAAACTCATCTTCTTATAAATATCAGGTCTCTTGCTCTCTCTTAAAAAATGTCTTGTCTGATTTTAGTTCTTAGAGCCTTTTTTTTTTTTTTTGTTCTTCTTCTTCTGGCGATTGATCTACATCACTTGAGATGGGTACCGTGACTTTTTTTTTTTTTGAGGGTATTAGATTTTGTAGTCTATATTGTAATTTGGGATTGCTTTTGTTATTGTAGTAGTTTTATTTTGAAGTGTTTATTTCCTGTTGGAATCAAGCATCTGTTGTGGGGATAAAATAATTACTGACTGTAGTAATTATTGGATCTTACGGTGGGCTTGAATGTGCAAACTGAATTTTGTTTGACTGTTCCCCTTAGTGAATGGTCAGAAATAGGAGGTTAGAATATAAGATCACACATTCCTTCCGCTAGGCCATGTCGCTTCCTACACCTGTATGGCTGACTGAAATGAAATAGCCAACTAAATTATGCTTCAGTTGCAGGTTGAGGAAGTCTGATCATCAGAATTGTGTTTTGTCATTTGATTAGTTACAGAGCTGCAATGTGCTGCCCAGCCCAGATCTAAATTTCTTTGTTATGGCATTGGCTTGTTAGTGGGTTCAGGGTTGGGGGGAAGTGGATTGTGTTGAGCAGCTTGTAGGGAATGAGATATTCTACTCATTGTATAAAAATTATTTCTCACAATAATCTAATAGTAATTGGCTTTAATGGCTTAACATGAGTTTCTAGTTTCACCCAATGATTTTTTTTTTTTTTTTTTTGCAGGAAACAAACACTTTACTATTGGGTTACAATGGAAACTGTCTTTCCTTTCTGGATTCGTAAAGAGAATTAATGATTTAGATTGTGGGGGATACTTGGGTCTCCTACTATCAATTCTGCTTTTTTGTCAAAAATTGTGCATTGCATTTCTCCTACTATCAATGCTGCATTTTCCATCTTCTTGTTTATGTGATTCATTGTTGCGATATTATCTATTTTCATTATCTTTCTGCCATTTTAGTGATTCGGGCTTTGTCATCTCTCCATACCATATGCTTCGCATGGCATGCATGGGTAAAGATAGAGATAGAATATGGGCTTTTTTTTTTCCAGAGTGGTGGATATTCTTGGTTTTTTTGCTTCATTTCTTTTGTGGTGGTACATTAAGAGAACAATAGAGCTATTCATCTGTGGGTGCTTTTCCAAATTCTTACTTGGGGCCACCTTATGTTTGGGATCGGCTAAAAATGAGGTGTGGAATCTGGTGGTGGAAAGGATTGAGAGGAAATTGTCTAGTTTGATCGGGCAAGATGATCTTATTCTGGCTGGAAAGTTGGGTTGGGGAATTGTCCATTGCGTAACCAATTCCCCAAT
Organism: Sextonia rubra; assembly: GCA_037013555.1. Lineage (NCBI taxonomy): Eukaryota > Viridiplantae > Streptophyta > Magnoliopsida > Laurales > Lauraceae > Sextonia > Sextonia rubra. The sequence goes on along the minus strand of JASUAD010000013.1, from coordinate 53,586,118 downwards.
TTGTTGATTGTGTTGTGGGTAAGGATGCAAAGGTCAAGGATTATTTGTCAATAGCAGGAGAGCAGAAGGTTTGGAGCCCTATCTTGAGGAGAATTCTAACGGAGCATGAGGACAACCAGCTTATTTTATCTTACAAATCTTCTGAGTGAGGTATATATTGTAGATGGAGGGGAGGATAAGAGGATACAGAATGCCTTCAGGGATGTTTCATTTTCAATGTCTTCTTCCGTTGCAGTTATCTCAAGAAGGGGTAGAACGAGGCGTTATGTGGCTTTTTTTTTTTAATGGAAAATCAAGGTTCCTCCAAAAGCAGTGATTTTTTGGATGGCTTGGTTTTTGGAACAGTATCTTGACCACGGATAATCTAAGGCTTAGAGGGAGGATAGTGGCTAATGGCTGCTCCATTTGCTTAGGTGCAAAGGAAATGGTGGATCACCTTCTCTTGAATTGTAAGCTTGACCAGATTATTTGGAGATTAGTGATAGATTGGTTCCAGTGTAATTGGGCTTTTCCGAGCTATGTATTAGATTTTTTATCGTGGAAATCTCTAGTTGGATCACTCGGGGAAGGAGATGTGCAATCTTTCTTTTCTAGCTGTCATTTGAAACATTTGGAAGCAAAGAAATTCAAGGATCTTTGAAGGGAGGGCTGAGAAGGGTGGCTTTTTATGGAAGAAATTAAGTTAACTGCCGCTTCTTGGGTCTTGCTGATTCATCACTTTCGAGGGTTCTCTTTGGACCAAATTATGTGGAATCGGAAGAAGTGGCCCCGCTTATAGGTCACGCCTTATAGGCTGGCTGGAGCTTTTCTTCTTGGGTCTTGTTAGTCAGAGTTAGGAATTTCTGTAAAATGCTCTCAACACACACACACCGATTGTGTTGGTTTTTATTAATATATAACAGAGGAAAGCTGGTTACAAGAGATAAAGATAAGATAACAATTGGTTGAGATAGAATACGGATTGTTTGTTTATGTCATCTACAGATATGGAAACTGGTATTGATTGCTTCTCCTTAAGGTTTGTGTGTCTTGTGCTGTTGGTCCTCTTTTGTGTAAGCTTGTTAATATAGCCAGTCCTCTTGTACTACTTGCTTTTTAATGATGTTACCATTAAAAGAAGAAGAAGAAGAAGAAGAAGAAGAAGAAGAGTTTTCCATAGAGTTTTCAATTAAGGGCAACAGGCCAAATTAAGTGTTTTTCGGCCATGTTTCTCCCAACTTTTGTTTAAAAAACCAAAATGCCCTTCTTTCTTCTTCTATGTTTAATCAGGATTAATGAATGATCCTAGCTTTGAGTCCCCTAAGTTGAATGGATGTACACCGTTCAAAATTATTACCATAAATCCAACATTGTCTAATGTGAAAATTAATTAGTGTCCATTAAAAAAGGGAGGTTTTGGGGGGAGAGGGGGAGAGGAGAGATGGAGGTGGTGTGGTTTGGTTTGGTTCTCTTTATGATAACGGATTGGATTTTATCAAATTTTAGCCGATCCAAGGTATATTGCAGGATAAGACTATGGATTGAGGTTTGGACCCTATAACACCTAAGTAGTCTATATTTGGGTTTCATGGTTCTGGTCCTTAATTATTTTTTAGATCTTGACCTTTAATTTGATTTTAGTGTATCTTATCGGTAGGTGATGTGAAAATTTATTTCCAATCCAACAATAACTGCAGGTGCACAGTTGTCTTATTGAGACAGTGACAAATACATGTCGATCCCACATGGAGCACTTTTAAACTTTTTAATTAAAATTTGATTTTTTTTAAAAAGAAAAAAAAATAATAAAAGAGATGTGTGGTATGCAAATCTGAAACTAAATAAAAATTTAAAGTTAATAACAATGATACGAAACATATCAAAGCAGCCAGTATCCACTAAGTTATTCAAAAATCCTATCTTTGTAATTTATTTACCATTTTTGTCTCAATTATTACTCAGATCAGAAACAAATTAATGTTTCTAATCCGAATGATTTGACTATTGCAAAAACTAATTTTTAATTAAAAAAAACAAAATCAATATCCAAGACCTCCTTACCTCATAAAAGAATGAAGATTCTAAGTATCACCTATCAAACTAAGCATAGGCTATCAAAGATAACCACAGATCTAAGCATAATTTGTCAAAGTAAGTATAAATGATCAAAATTAATTCATTACGAATATAAATCAAAAGTTTGCCTTTCGCATGTAGACAGATCTCTTGTTCTAATAGATCATTCATTTAAAAGAGATTATAAAAGAATAGAAAAATCACATAAATTAAATTAAAGATCTACTTAGCTTCATTTGTGTGCTTCAATCCAAAGATCTAGCCAGCCATTAAAAAGAACTTCAAGAATATTTTCATTAAATCATTAAGTCCTTACAATGATTCTCTAAAAAATCCTCTCTTCTATGTCTAATCTGTAGAATAAGGCTCCAGAAATACCTTAAAAAATAAAAATAGAAAATAATGGAGAGAAAAAAGATGGAGAAGGGAGGGAGAGAGAGGCTAGGTCGTCCAAAGTGGGAGGAGAAAAGGCATGTTTCGATCCCTCCTTTGGTGTTCCTTTTATTTCTCCAGTTAGTTTATAGATTCATTGAATCTGGACACTTTCTCTGCAAATTTGATTTATCTTCTTGATATCTCTTATCCTTTTTGAATTTGAATGAGGTGGAAGCTTTTGGAAACCTTTGGATGGCTTGGCTAATTTTCAAATAGGGTCCCACACAGGATCTGCAGCCATGGATTATCAATGGTGTGGATTTAATTACAATCTCGTCCAAAAATATACTTGAAACTTTTTAGGCCCATAACTTTCTCGTTTTAGCTCTGATTTGTGCAATCTTAGGATCCACGGACATCTACTCTAAATAAGCTTTCTAACAGTGGGTAATTTGCGTTTATCCGACGTCCGGATTGAGAGTTATGGCCATTTAAAGATTGGTTGTCCTGTGAAAAACGAGATTGAATTTTGAATTCTAATTTGCAATGGATTCTATCTCTGCCACAGTTGTGACTTGTTAGCCAAGTCAGAAGAATATTCTTTGGCATAAATAGAATAAGATAAGAGCTTGTAGAAGCCTTAACTGATCTTTAGGTGGGGTCCATTGGCAGATGAACTTTAAGAATGTGGATCTTCAAGTAGTGGAAACCTAAATCATCCCTAGGGTTCTATAGGTCTTACAAATTTCATTTCTTGCATTTTCTAATTCGACTAGTATAATACTAAAGAGGCTACATTGAAACAGGACCCGTTTGGATAGAGTTGTACTCCAATTGGGACTTTTCGGAGAAAAATTGCAAACATTCTTAATTAATGCTGAAAATGTGCAAAATGGTGCAAATTTCAATTTCTAGGTGAAAATGCATGAAATGATGAAATTGAATGAATAATGATGCATTTAACCTAATTAAGTCATGTAAAAAAAAAAAACCTAATCAAGTCCTTAATCCACCCTAAAATGTTGCATAATTGATACAAATTCATGAACTTAACAGTACACAAAGCTTAAGTTTATATAAATTAAATACTAAGAAGGCAAATGACCCTTGCTAAAACTTGGGCTTTTGTCTAAATTATAATTCAACAAAATCTCTAAACACTGAACTCCTCATCTGACGCAAGGTAGGGGTGGGAGAAGAATAACCAATGAGTTATTCTTCAAGCCAAATGGCTTAGGGATAAAAACCCAACAAGGATCAAAGGGCTTGCTCTCACACCACAGACAATAACACAACTCAAAGAGAAGAACTCATTTCATTTCTAGCTTCAATGCTCATTGGAGAAGACGACAACTCCCTATACAAACTAGTTAGCCTTACAACACATCCTTGAGATTTAGGGAGATCTAAGGAAATCCGCCCGTATAGTGTAGGGCGGTGGAGCATGGGCTGAGCATAGGCTGGTGCGGCCCATATAGCATAGGGCGGTGGAGCATAGGTGAGTGCAGTTGGAAGACGATTGTGGGGTTTTCCTACATTATTGGGCCTTGTTGGGCTTGGACCTTCGGGTATAGAACTTAATTTGGGGCTCATTATTCTGGCATGAAGCATCGCCACTCAGTTCTCACGAATTATTTTATTTGTGATCACTCATTTTAGCTAATTTTCACATTGCATCAATTTTTATCTAATCTCACCATGGATCTGTCTCCCATTAGAGTGAAGGCTGAAGGGTTACCAATGGTTTAGAATTTTCATAAGTAGGGTCCACTGAGGAAGTCTAAGGATTTATTATGGCAAATCTGTATACATGGGTGCCCATATTCTGAAATGGTCCTGCCTTGTGCCAAACACTTGGGAGTTGGGACGGTCCTAAACCCTTAATATGGTAGTCTATAATATATTGAGATTTCTTGGCCTAGTGATGTCTATTACACACTTCCATAGATGTCTAGAACTCCACCGTGAGGCCCACATATTATAATCCAGACCATTCAAGCTGAATTTCACCTGTCGCAGTGATATATCCTCAAATTTCACTGTAATAGGAGTGGGTGCACTGTCATATTGAGCAAATGACTGATAACGTGATTAGCACAATGTTATGTATTACTAATAATATGCCTTATTCATGTTATCAACCATGTGCTCAATTTGACGGTGGGACCTACCATTGTTGAAGTGACATTCAACTCAATCAGTCTGGTTATCATTATGTGGGCCCCATAGTGGAGTCTTGAAAATCTTTGTTACACTGGAAGTGTTTATAGCTTACACAAAAGGGGATACTTACTCCAATCCACACAAATTTGTAGTTTGATGGGAAATCATCCAAGAAAAGGGTCACTTGCTAATAATAAAGAAGAGGATCCTGTGATTCTGAACTCACTTACCAATAATAAAGCGGCATATAAGATACCAACTCCCAAAATTTTCAACAGAGAGAGTTAGAGAGTCTAAGGGCCTGTTTTTCACCAGAATTTATGACAAGAATTTTGGGATGTTGGGTATTTTATTGGAGATGATATGATGGCTTGTCCCGTGGCATTTGAAATTCCCTGTTTCTTTTACCAGAATTTCAAATTTTAGACACCTGAAAGGTCTCAAATGACCTTTTGGAACTTCAGCAATTCCATTCTCTTTGCTTTTTGTTGGGATTTCAAGTGCTCCTTCAAAAGGAGGAATTTGGAATTCCACCTCAATTTGAAATTCTCCAAACATGAATTCTTGGAATTCTGGGAAAGAAACACCTTTTTTAATTGCAAAATTGATCCATTTATTCATTTTTTTAACATCCTTAGTGTTATAATCGAAGCAAAGTTTAAATTTATGGATCTTCGGCGCGGTGTTACACTTAAGCGCTCTATGTACAAAGCTTACAAAACTGTCTTCATCATCGATGTATTTAGGGTCCTCAAAGCTGAGACATGAAACTGTACTAGATAATTCGCACCACCTCCTCAACGAAAATCTCATGCGAAAAACATCTTTCATATCAAGGAATGACATGATGTGATGTACTACACCGTCAGGCAAATTGCCGAAATTATCATCACAGTTAATCTTTGTCACTCTTTTGCTTTCCAACGTTTCCCCCATCTCTTTGTCTCTCTCCTCTCTCTAAATTCTCTCTTAACTCACTCTTTCTGTCATTCCTTTCTTGAAAGTTGAAATTCTCTCTTAGTGCCTATTTGGATGCATAAGAAAAACCAAGGAAAATAACATTTTTGAGAATATGATCTTTAACTAAAGAAAAAAATTCTTATACGATTGAAAATCCAAGAAAAAGAAGGAGAAAAGATATTTTTCTTTCAAAAAGTTTAATATCTTATGCTATAACTCACCCTATGGAAAACATCCTGCAACGTAAAAATCTTTCAAAATACAGTTTGCAAAAGGAGAAAGTAAAGTTTAGTTTTTCAATTTATCAAATCTAATGTGGTGTTGTTGTTTACCAAGTAAAGTTGTACATCACGTTAAAGATGAGGTTAAGTAAAAGTGAGATAAAGCATGCGGTAAAATAAAGTGGGAGAGAGGGGTAGTTGCCTTTTTGTATTGGTTTTACTTTACCACACTTGATCATGGTTTAATGCAGTAAAGAAAAAGTGGCCTGTGGTATTAAAAAATAAAGTGACAGTTTCACCACACAACCCTTTCATCTAGATATGATAAAGGGAGAATATATGCCACACTTGGTTCAACTTTACGTTCACTTACTATATCACTTGGTAAACAAACATACTATGATTGTTTAAACTAATGATGATGTCACTTTACCACTTGTTAAACAAACATTCATACTTCGGGTATGTTTGTTTAGCAAGTGGTAAAGTGACATCATCATCAGTCTAAACAATCGTAGTATGTTTACCAAGTGATATAGTAAGTGAACGTAAAGTTAGACCAAGTGTGGCATATATTCTCCCTTTATCATGTCTAGATGAAAGGATTGTGTGATGAAACTGTCACTTTTCTTTATTAATACCACAGGCCACTTTTTTTTTACTGCATTAAACCATGATCAAGTGTGGTAAAGTAAAACCAATACAAAAAGGCAACTACTTTAACACACACTCCCCCACTTTACTTCACCACATGTATCATTTCACCTTACTTTACCGCACATTTTACCATAATGTGATAACTACCTTTAGTTTACCACAAATGTAAACAAACATGCTTTGACACATATGTGACATGTTCTCCCATTACTGTGTTTAGATGAAATATTAGTGTGGTGGTATTAAGTCTACTCTAACTGCTACTTTTTAACAACGATCTATAGCACAAGCCACTTTTTCTTCACCACATAAAACCATAGTGATGTACAGCTTTACTTGGTAAACAACGACACCACATTAGATTTGATGAATTGAAAAACTAAACTTTGCTTTCTCGTTTTGTAAACTGCATTTTAAAAAATTTTTATGTTGTAAGATGTTTTCCATAGGGTGTGCTATATTAAACTTTCTGAAAGAAAAATATCTTTTCTCCTTATTTTCCTTGGATTGTCAATCGTATAATTTTTCTTTAGTTAACGATCATATTCTCAAAAATGTTATTTTCCTTGGTTTTTCTTGTGCATCCAAACAGGCACTAAGAGAGAATTTCAACTTTCAAGAAAGTAATGACAAAAAAAGTGAGTTAAGGGAGAATTTAGAGAGACACAGAGAGATGGGGGAGATGTTGGAAAGCAAAAGAGTGACAAAGATTAATTGTGATGATAATTTCGGCAATTTGCCTAACGGTGTAGTACATCACATCATGTCATTCCTTGACATGAAAGATGTTTTTTGCATGAGTTTTCGTTGAGGAGGTGGTGCAAATTATCTAGTATAGTTTCATGTCTCAGCTTTGAGGGGCCCTGAATACATCGGTAATGAAGACGGTTTTGTAGACTTTGTACTGTGCTTGATTGTAACACTGCACCAAAGATCCATAGATTTAAACTTTGCTTTGATTATAACACGGAGGATGTTGAAGAAATGAATAAATGGATCGATTTTGCAATTAAAAAAGGTGTTGAAGAACTTGATTTAGACTTGAATAGGCATCAGTTTACTATGGACTCATATCGCTTTCCCGTATTGGAATCGAAATGTGAAACACTGGTGTCATTGAAGCTCAAGAATTCAGTTATTAGTGTTTCTGATTTCGTTAACTTTCCAAAACTCACTACTTTCTCGCTAGAAGTGGATGGAGTTGAAGTTGGCTTGATTGAGAAGTTGTTAAAACAATGCTTCCAACTTGAGAAGTTAGTCATCAGAGCCTTCGGTTTCAGCCCTTCCACAAAAATATGTTCTTCAAGTTTGCACCACCTGTCGATGGGAGGAGGTCAAAGTGGCACGGTTGATGTTGAAGCCCCTAGCCTTGAGATTTTGGATATTTGTTCTGTGAACTCACCAAAATATGCTTCCAAAGAGATGCCATCTGTGAGAGAAGCATTCCTTTCTGTTGCTTATCCCATTCCCATAGACCAGCAGGAACACAGTAGTACAAGAGGATGCATTTATTCGTTGGGACTACTAATCTTTAATATTTGTCATGCTGAACTTCTCAGATTATCCAGCACTTGTCTTCAGGTATGCTTGATACTTCCTTTTTTCTTTTTAGTCTTCTTAGTAGCTCAAATTCAATGAAGCTTTATGGTGTATCAGTTGTTTTATACTTCAATTGGCTAATGATGCTATTAGGAAATGAGAGGCTAGAAAATATTATAATTATTATGTTACATAAAAGATGCATTAGACTACAGCTAAGATTAGGATCTGAACATAAAATGGCAATTGCTGAAATTAAGAAAAGTCATTCTTTACATATTTATAGCAAAATGCACCCATGCTTAGCACAGCAATCCAATGTTGTAAATTTATATTGTTACACATTTTCAGATAGAGACAGCCCTAAGCATATATAAATAAGATCTAATCCTAGAAATAATGCGACTGACATAGTACGTAGTTCCAATAGCACCCATAGCATGAAATAGATCTTTCATCTCCTATAAACAGTCTGCCTTCACCATTCCAATAAAAAGAGGCTACCTTTCCCATCCATAACAACTCTTGACATTTTTTTAATATGTTTTGACAAAAAACTTTGTGTTGCTGAGGATAGAGCATGCTATCAAAATCTTAAGAAGCAAGGGTTGTGGGCTCAAATTTTAACAATTTATATTATATTTTTTTATCAAAATTGGTTCAAGTATACATGACTCATACCAAATCTCACCTTCAACTTCAATAAGTAATAATTTGCAAGCACTCTTTTGATGGTCTTCTATAACACTTCATTATCACTGTATGCATGGATGAGGATGAACACTTTCACTATGGTGTTCTTCTCTCTCTCTCTCTCTCTATATATATATATTCATTGTCAGGTTTAGACTTGTGATATTAATGGCAACATTTTTTTTCCTTTGAAGGCGCTGTATTTTCAACAATTAAGTCCGTCACCTCCCCCTCCCAAGTTTAAGCTCAAGCATCTCATAGTTGATATTGGACTGACAATCCCGGAGTTTCTTGCGATAGCATTTTTATTAAAAAATTCTGATGACCTTGAGAGTCTCTTGCTAAAAATAGTACCAGATTGTCTTTATGACGTAAGACAGTTTCATCTGCTTCTAGCATTAATATTTCTTGATTGTGTTTCATAGGTCTTAAGATTGTCTCCATTCATATTGCAGTTTGGTTACCAGGTACACTTGGGTGGCAATGGGGAGGAATTTTGGGAATGTATTCTTTCTCCATCCACTTGTCTCATGCATCATCTGAAAACTATCAAGATATTGGACCGTGAAGGACATGTGTGTCTCTCATTGTGTAGAAGTATCACTCGCGAGGAAGAGGAGGAACTACTACTATATGAAAATGCAAATCTGTTTCTGAAAGCTTTGGTTAGGACGGTAGCTTGCTTGGAGAAATTAACATTTAAAGTTAGGGTACCATGGAACCCAGAGGTGTCAGAAGCTGTGGCCAAAGACATCTGTGCTGCTGTCGGTGGAGCCTCTTCAGGCCTGAACGTGTCAATTTCTGTTATTAATTCGTGTGACCCTTTCAACCAATTTGATTTGATATTCTAACATAGAAACAACTAGCTCTCTCTGCATTTCTGAATGCAGGCAACAGGCTCACTGTTTGCCACCACCATCCTCTTGCAGCCTCGTTCTGTTTAGGCTGTTGCTGTGCTTGTGGTGGGGGAATAGTACCTGATGTCTCAGCCGGTTTTGATCAGTTCAGAATGTATTGATAGAGTGACGCAAAATCCGAATTTTCTAATCCTTGATGTATAAGATGGTTTGTTCTTGTCCAGACTTCATATATATATATATCCTCATTGTAAGGATCAAAATCGGGTGTTTGGTTCAGCTCTTCTAAGTGCTGTTCTAGCTGTTCCTAGCCCTAAGAAATCGTTGAAATAGTTAAAATTTTGTTGAAGAGGTGGTTATGATTTCCTTGCCCTAGAATCCGATATTTTCTTTTCTTTCTTTGTTTTTATAGCTCGTCTCTTCCAGTTGGAATGCAGGGATTAGGATTTAGGAGCACAATGAGAGAAAGATCTCAACATTCTCACATATTCGTACAGGAGTTTGAATCATTTCTCTCATTTCCTACAGTTTTGATGCAATTGAAACAGCACCTGAAGCTCAATGATCTCTGTCTAAGCGTGCGGGAGGCAGGCCTCCCAAGACATTACGGGCATTGATCATTTTTCTCAATTAGCTATGAAATTGTTGTAGTTACAAGTATGTGGAAGAAGAGGTGTATATGATTTCCTTGCCCTAGGATTTGATACTCTTATTATTATTATTATTATTTTTTTACCACTCTCTAGGATTTGGAATGCAGAGGTTAGGAGCAAAATGAGAGAAATGTCTCAATTCTTCCATATTCCTTGCGGAGTTTGAACATTCGGAAGTCAATATCATTTGGAACCAAAATAGAAAATATTTGTCTTTGCCATTATTTTGGAAGTCAATTTCATATTCCAAATTATTGGAAGTATTAATCAAACAATATAATTGTAAATGCATAATAAGCATCGGATGGTCCAGATTAAGTGAGCCACCGTCGATAAAGCCACGGTCCAATCACATAAGTTAATCGTCACGTCTGACCCTCACCATCAAAATAGTCAACAAAGGTTAGATGTGATAATACATTAGAAAACCCAAAAAGTCAGCTAAACAATACATTTTTTGATCCAAGGCTTCTTCTAATATCAGGCCCCACAATTCCGACGGTATTTTCGATCGACACAAAACATCATACAGTGTGAAAAAATGAGTTGGCACATAGTAAGGTTTTCACATGAGACTCGTAGTGGAATACAACATTTATTTCATTCATTGCAAAGACAACAAAGCAAACACCATAGATGGGAAGAGTGAGAGAACCAGTGATAGTAAGCCACACAGATTGCTTATGTGATGATAATTTTTCAAAATCCCTCTAAAACCCTTCGTTCTCATATTCCCATTTCCCCTTCTTATCCCTCACAGCACTCACCAAATTTATTTATATAAGGTAAAAAAATTTTAGTGGCAGAAAAAATAAACTGCCTCTAAAAATAAAAATGGTGGTGCAGACTAGTAAAAAAAGAAATAGCGGCAGAAAATAAAACTGCCGCTAAAAAAAAAACGGCGGAAAATACAGTCTGCCACTAATAATGAATTAGCCAGTAATAAATTAATTACCGCCGCTAAAACAACACATATCCGTCTCCAAAGATTATTTTTAGTGATAGAAACTTTTAATGACAAAAATTGCCGCAGTCAGTTTTTTGCTGCAATAATTTTAGTGGCTGTTTTTTATTTTTTATTTTTTATTAACTTTTAGCAGAAGATTTTATTTGCCGCTAAATGTAACTTTTCTTTTAGTGGATCATGGCAGATGGGGGTAAAAGATAAAAAAGAAGGTTGTACCGACTTTTGGTCTCAGCGAATAATTTCATAAGGTCCTATGAGTGCATGGAATAATGAAAATGTGGAGATGGTTATTTCTTGTTTTTTGCACTTCAAATACATTAGAATTGAAAATAAAGAACTTCATGCAGTTTTATTTATCATTTATATGGAAACATTCAACAGTTTGGATCATGAATTGGGGTCCATATGAGTGTAGAAAAATCATAAAAATTAGATTAGATTATTTTAACAATTTTCATTTATTTCTCAATTTCCACAAGGATGTAAGATATGAAGCTTCACACCTATTATATTAGTTCTATAAAATTTTTAAATGATTTAAATTCACAAAGTTAGAAAACATATACTAAGTGCATTTTTTACTTGAATAACTTGGGGCTAGCAGGTTTTGTGCTTTAGTATTTTCAGACTAGCTTTGGATCCTGTAATGATGGCACTCTGAGAGGGTCCATTTTCATGGAGCTGAAGTGACATATCGATAAGGTCCTCATGCTTCCTTAATCCTACTGCTGATTATATATACCAATGAAGAAGGCTGGGCTTGAATAAGATGTGTTCTTGTTTTAAACATTGTTGAAAAGAGAATAAATAAAAAAATAAAAAAAAGGCAGCCCAATGCATGAGGCTTCCACATGTCAGGATTTGGGAAAGGTAAGATGTACGCAACCTCACTTTTATTTTGAAGAGACTGTTTTCGTGATTTGAACCTATGTCCTTAAGAACACTACCTATAAACTTTTACCATTGGACCAAGCTACCCTTCAGAAAATAAATAAAAAAATAAATATAGTATGTATTTATATATATTTAACATTTTTTAAAGCTGTAGATAAGAATTTGTTCAAAAAGAGAAAATAAACTAACAATGATATTAAGGCATTCTAATTTCAAGTATAAAAAGCAAAGGAAAAAAGCCTTTGTCTAAAACAGTTGTTATCTTTTTTTTTTAATTAGTACATCGTTATTAAGAAGTAAAAATTGAGTAATTCCAATTTTCAAAAATACTCATATAATCATTAAACAATCGATCTAAATGTTTAAAAAAAATGAAAAATAAATTTAAAACAGGTGTTGTTGTTTATAAATAAATAAATAAACAAACAAACAAAAACTCGATCTAAATGTTTAAAAAAATTTTAAAAAAAAAAATTTATGTCTCCATTCCATCCTATGACGGGGCACGTTCACGGCCCGAGCATCGACAATTTCCCCCGACCCTAAAACCCCTCAGACCTCAGTGGAAGCCCTTATAAAAATGTGCAGACAGATTTGTACTAGAGCGAGCTGCTCTTCTGCTCTCTCTCTCTCTCTCTCTCTCTCTCTCTCTCTCTCTTATATACTTGGGTCTGTTGGGTCTGTTTGTGAAAACAGAGACAACGATGATGACGATGAAGCTTTCGCGCTTCTTGCTCTCCAGGTCTGTCTGCCCAACTCCCATTCTCTAATTTTCCCCTCCTAGGTTTTCGATTGGATTTGGGTTTCATCGATTTGTCTCTAATTATCGTATCTTTCTTCAATTTTGGCGAACTGGGTTTTGTGATCTTCTCCATATGCTTCCAGAATACTAGGCGTATTCGATTGCACATGCCAATGGGCAGAGATAGGTTTATGTGCTGGTGGTACTTAGTCTAATAGCTCTATCAACATGTATGATGTTTGATTACCTGTTTGTGGCATTTAAGTTAAACAATCATCCAGCAAGTAGTGGTATATGGAAATGCGTGCACTGAATAGTTGTTAGTGTAGCATTGAAATTTTGTTTGAAACATTGGGTCATCCTTACTTGGATTGAAAGGTTCCGGGAGTTCCTAAACAGTGATTCATGAATAAACAGGAGTGCTGGCAATGTTAAAGCGAGTAGCGTTAAAGATTCATTACGGTCCAATAACTCTACATCTATTGCAAGCATTTCAACTGCTGGAGAGAATCTTGTGACTGATGGTATGATTGCATCATCTAAATCATTTTTGTCGCTGTCGCTGTTGGTGGTGATGGTTATGATGGGTTCACGCGTTTCTGTTCCTTCTTGTACACCTGCAGGGAAGTATGAAAGCAAGCTATTTGTTAACTATCCTATATACAAGGGGAAAGCTGCACTCTCCGTGTCTCCGGTGTCACCGAAGCTCAATAAGATGAATGTATGACTTAATCTTTCAATTGTTCATTTCTAGCTGCTTTGTGAGTAAGTTCTTTGGACAGTCAGTTCTTTTCCCTTTATTTGATCTTTGACAGTCTGGGAGAATTCAGATTGAGAGGAGGGGTGCGATGATGTTGACGTTTTGGCCCGCAATCGGTCCACGCAAGTATGACTGGCAAAAGAGGCAGGTAACTGGAAGTTGCTTACTCCTAAGGGAGTCAGAGTCTTCTGTTTGATTGGCCATACTCCTTAACGTCATGGATGGTTCTGCCTAACTTTTTATTAAATTTTATTGGGTGCACTTGCTGAAAGTATGACCTGATAAACATTAGACTTTTGTTTTGTTGCTGAGATTTATACTATGGATGTTTTGAAGCTAATAATTCAGGCGAAATTTGCTGCTATTTGTTGGCGGCTTTCTCTTGTATTGGGATAACTTGAACAATTACTTCTGCTTGTGAAGTTTGACCGTAATAACTTGCCAATTTTGCAGCATTTTGCTTTATCTGCTGTGGAGCTTGGATCATTGATAAGCCTAGGTCCTGCTGAATCTTGTGAATTTTTTCATGACCCTTCAATGAACACAAGGTTTTTTTCCACTCCTTTTGCCTAATATGATTGGAAATACCTATGCTGTTAGACTGAATGTGAAGGCCATCTGCCATCATCCTGTTTAGAAATGCAACACTTTGCTAGATCAGGCGTTAAAACATTCTCATGCCATTTCTTTCTACCAATGCAAGTTCTCTTCTTCTATATTTTTATTATTTTTATTAAAAAGCTTCAAGTTATATCACAAGCATTGTATATTACAGTCTTGCAGGTCAGGTAAGAAAGAGTTTACTTGTTTCGCCGCTCTCGGATGATGGTGCCTATCATTTTCATTTATGTAAGCCTTCTGTCTGGTCTTAGCATATGGCTAAGTTATTTTTTTCATAACTTATGGTACCATTGTTTTGAAAATCGAAATTGTATCACAAATTGTCAAGAGGTTGAATGAATTGAATTGTATTGTGAATCGAGATTCTTTTTATTTTTCTTATGTAAATGAAAAAATATATATTTTTTTTTACAATAAGTAAAAGTAGTTATTCATCATTGATCCATTTTCCATCCATAGTAGTATCAATACTATGGAAAATAAGATTATAATACAATCATATGGAGGACATCATCAATCATCAACAAATATTAACACATCATAAAAAGTTTGTGTGTGAGTAGTTAAATATGTGTGAGATATCAACGTTATTAAGAAAATCAAATGCATTATAATACTTCTTTTGTTCTTTTTAATTGAAAAAATAATCATCGACATTATATGGTTAGGATGTCTCTTGAACTTGTAAAAGTGTTGATGAAGAAAAAAAAAAAAGAAGGAATGTAGGATGACAATACACAGCCATATCAATTCTTATTTATCTATAAAATCTCCCAAATTTCACGAATTCTTAAGCGGTTTTGTTAAACACTTGGTCACTTTTAAAAATAGAAACATTAGAAAAAGAAAGTAAAAACGAATCTACTGAATCATAAAATTCGATAGAACAAGTGTTGAATCTTAAAATTCACACCTATATCCTAAAGAATAACCTCTAATTGGGATTCATTGCATCTTTTCCTTGGGATTCGATATGAAATGCAGAATTTTAACAACAATGCATGGTACTAAAACTACCAAGTGTACTGTCAGTCATGTTCATATTTACGTTATATTTTTTGGCTTGAGATTTACTATTTTATTTAGGGAAAATGTCAAAATGAATCCTATAGTTTTGTGAGTTTTCATTACATGAATTGCTTAGTTCAAAAAGTTGGATAAGCACGTTTCAAATTGGCGGCTGATACCAGTTTGTATCGGTTGATATGTACTAGTATCAACCTATACCAGTATGATATCAACCCGGGAATTTGTTGCGGGCTCACCTTTGCAAAAAATCCCCAAATTATTGGAATTTATTGGCCGATATTTCAAAATATTGATTTTTTTCATTGCCGTCTTTGTACTTATTTTTTCCTCCTTTCAAATACATTAGATGCTACCTTTCTTTCCCAACACCTATTTCACTTTCAAGCCATCCAAAAGTTTTGTTTTCTGCAGATTTCATTTAGGAAAATCATATACAACTCTGCCAATGTGAGTATTGTGAGTTTTTTTTCCAACTTTTTCTAAAGATTTCTTTTAGAAATAGCTTAGAAATGAGTATTACATGCTACTTTTGTTGTGAATACATTCCATTCTTTTTTATTTACACATTTTGATACTAGATCTACTAATTGGGGTTTTGGGGTTTTTGTTGAAATCTTATAGATATTTGCAAAATAGTTACTGGAATTTGTTTGGAATATGTTTAAAATGATTGTGGCTTCCTAGTTTAGCATATATCTATTAAAGAATGAGCAAAAGCTTTAGTTTCTTAAATTTATTGCTAATAGATTGCTCATAAGTCATAATTATGATTGGATGTCATAGAATTTGTGATATTTCAAATTGCTTTAGTTTGTACATGTAAATCTATTTAATTGTAAATAAAATTTATACAATTTCAAATAAGATAACAATTAAGGATGTTATGACCTAGGGTGACTGATATTGTGATTTATAGTTGGTACTAATGGAAATAACTTTGTTTTCCAGCATTTTACAGTATTTTGGATTATTTTGGAAAAAATTTCAAAAAAATTTGTGGTAAAAAATAAAATAAAAATCATGTTGCAACGACCATGGCAGATGGCGAACCACGACGGATACCGATAATATATTTTTGGGGTCGGCTGATATTGCGATTTTAAACCATGTTGTTAAGTATCCTGGTTATCTGTCAAATGGGTCTTCTCTTCATCATATGCAATTTTTTGGCTGGACTTTTTCATTATGATTGAGGATGGCTGGGGTGCCATTGGGTTGGGGGAGGAAGAAACTAGAAGACAAATAGAAAATGAGCCAGAAAGAATCCTTATTTTAAAGGAGGACATTTAAGTTCTTATTAACCTTTTTGAAATAAGCAATTCATTGGTTTTAGGATCTTTTTGAAAATTTCCCTTTTATCTGATTATCTATTATGCTTATAAGAACTTCATTGGTCTTCTGACAATCAAGGTTCGATGATAGGTAGTCAGATTTTCAGAGATCAAACCAGAAAGAAAAAATTCCATCTTGAGTAATGCAGCACTATATTGTAGAAGGAATAGGAACTAGAATTAGGGTTTGTGTCTTTCATAAATTATGGGTAGACGTGGCCCATGTGGGACTCTGAAATGAAATGCTGAAATGCAAAACCAGCACAAACGTTTCAGTCTGGTAGAGAAACCGAAATGGGGTCCGCTACACTGTCATTTCTTCCAAAGAAGTTTCTAGTTGAACAATTATCTCTTCGTCTTACACTCACACTAGACTTTGACACATTCCCCTAACTAATAACTTTTCCTTAGCCGTTTAGTATTTTCTTAAAACTACATGCTGGGGATTTTGAGGAGTTGTCCCATGTTTCAGTTGGCCCAAAATATCTCTTCATTTGCCTTGGGCCATGGTGGGGGTACTTGACCGGGTTTCACCTGAATAACAGATCCTTGTGGCTCCTTGAAAATGGCTGCCATTAAGGCTTGCCAACGCTTATTTATTGAGGCCTGTATGGTTAGGTCCAATGTAGAGGGATTTGTAAAGTTAGGGGAGCCCTAGTTGACATGGACTTGGCTGTTACCGAGTCAGTTGCAAGTCTTGTTTCTTGAGGATGATCATCCTTGCTGGCAGTGATTATCTTGCTTGAGGCACTGAGAAAATCCTTGACCACCATGATACTCCTGCAGTGACTCCCCTTTTTTCTTTTTGATCAGTCAGGGGCTTACCATGCTGGGGCCACTTCAAGAGTTCAATTACGCATCATTCAATGCTGTTTTGATATCTCTTTTTCTCTTTAGATGGAGGTTAGAATCCATGTAGATTGTATAGCTTTGAGTTCTAACCAAACATTTTGCAAAATAACACCAGTACTATTTCCTATGCAGCTGTTGTGAACTCCAATGAGAAAACCAATGAGCGTTTTTCTGTTCCTGTGTCAAAGGCAGAATTTGCAGTCATGCGCACATCTTTCAGCGTAAGTATGATTTTGTGATTGCATGTTTTCTTGTGCTGAATTTTGTAAAATGCGTGTTTTGGCAATCTCCCAAAACGAGGCATTCAACAGGGTTGCATCTTTCTGAATGTAATGCATTAAATTTCTTTGAATACTTTGGTGGAACTACAAAGCTGATCATGTTCAGAAATTCGAACAATCGGTGCTTTGGAAATCAAAAGTGTAGTGGGATTTGAATCATAATCCATGTTGTAAACTATGAGACCATACTTTCTAACATTATAGAAAAAGAATAAAAGAAAACTCTAATAATTCAAAATTTGTCCATGTTGAACAAACATCATCGAATGTAGTAACAACTAACATGAAAATAGTATATGAATAAAAACTTGACAATTAAATATTAAGAATTTAAGATTACAAGAATAAACTAATGCATCGGTGTTTCTCTATGAGCCAATAATCCTATAAAAGTATCGTAGACAACTAACATGAAAATAGTATATGAATATAAACTTGACAATTAAATATGAAGAATTTAAGATTACAAGAATAAACTAATGCATCGGTGTTTCTCTATGAGCCAATAATCCTATGAAAGTAACCTAGACATTGATGGGGCCTAAGAAGTACTAGGTCCGAAGTGGGACCCAAAAAGGGTGTGTGATCTGCAAGTTGAAGGCTGAAATGGGGCTGGATCGATTGGACTAAATCAATTGGGCAAAAAATGACTCAGGTTAAGTCTGGCTAATGCCAAGCTACCCTAGTGCCGATGCGCCCAGTGCCAAGCTGGCCCACAGTTCATGTGCCGAAATGACGCTGAGATGAACCCTTGAGTAGGCTGTTTTTGAGGGACGTGATTTCTACCCTATAAATATCTCAAAGTTTGTGAAGATGAGGATCATTGTGCCTAATTTTTTTCTGCGTTAACTGCTTAAGTTTTTATAGAAAGGAGTTAGATGGTTGATTCAACTGCTGTGCACTTCGTTAATTGTATTTTCACCTACAAAATTGAGATTAATAAAAAGTTTGAGTTTCCTTTGATTACCACATCAATAATGATGTATTCTTGTTTGTCCTTCACACGGAACAGACATCAACATCTTTTGTGGGGGGAAAAAACTGTAAAATGTCCGGTAAACAAAATCTCAAAGCAAAACAAACCAAGGTCAGGATAAAATAAGTCAATGAGTCATCTATTTTCCATTGTCCTTATGTCTAATGTTTGCATCATTCTCATGTTACATCTACATCCTTCTCCTTGAATTTACTTGAATTTCAATCCAACTGAGCCAAGCAACTTTAAAAGCAAAATGTTGTGATACGGTGTTTTATTTGAGAAGTAGAAACACGTATCTGTTCATCACAGCTTTTCTCATTTAATCTGGGGTCACTTTGATGAGTTCTACCACTTGCCTTTGAAATGAGCAATTGCCAAAGATTGCCAATATTTTGAACGCGCGTATCACAACATTTTGCAACACAGAGAGGTTGCTTGTTTTTTGAAAGGTGTTCAAGTGGCATAGAACAAGAAGATTTAGAAGGTTTTAAGTCTATTGAGCAAATAATCACCCCATTTTGTGTAATGACATTAGCTACCCCACTTAAGACAACAGTCAATTGGTAAGATCTTTGAGTTATCATGCCCAATCTCTGCCAATTGACAGCCGTGTTCACTTGCATGCATGATTGCTAGAGAAGTGCATTTTAAGTTTTTAGCTTCCTTACCAGTTGTACATGGGTACGTTCAGCATTGCTCTGCTCTAGTGACAGATTAAGGATAGCAAACGTGTATACACGTACACTGTTTTTAGAATTACAAAAGCTGAATGCTGGATTATTCTTGAATATTGATTGAAGTTGTGAGACTTTCACATGCGATGATCGAGCTTTGATTCTTGATAAACCATTTATCAACATGCATATGCCACAAGAACTTGAATTGATCACAATTTTTTTTCTGACTTTATTTGGTGCAGTACATCTTGCCACACATCATGGGGTGGGACTGTCTCACTAGTCCACAGCCAGAAACAACCTGGAAGGTGAATCCACCGAAGCAGTCTGAGCCACTGCCATCCCCAGATTTGGAATGGAATCGTTGATAGGGCTCATTTTGTTCACTCTGCAGACTCTTTGCTTCTGGTTTTGATCTATCAGATTGAAAATACATTTTAGTCAGCTGTAGAAGTTATATGAACTTGGCCACTGCCTGTTTCAGTTTCCTTGGAAGTTCCAGTGCTGTGAGTACTAGGATCAGTCCATTGGTAAAGGTTGTGGGATATTCCCCTTGTGAGAATCCGGGTATTAGTCTGGGAATGTGGCTTCAGCAAAATGTGAGATCCCTTGAGATGTGGCACTGATCATATCATTTTCTGAAATGAAAATTGCACTTGACTGATTTCAAACTTAACTATATGTATTTGGCTGGAACAATGCTTCATATGTCCAAATTAAAAAAAATATATGTATATATATAATGAGGATTTTACGGGAAAAATCCTCTTAGGTGACCACTAAACACAATTAGTCCCACCATTTTATTGTGCATTGATTAGGTCCCTTGGGCTGATTTTGTGAAAAAAAAAATAGTACATAGGGCTGAGTGATGCCCACATAAAAAAAAAAAAAAAAGAAGAGTTATCGGGTAACAGAGGAAAAGGAAGAAGAAGAGAGGAGAAGAGGAGAGGAGAAAGGAGGAAGAGAAGAGGAAGAAAGGACAAAGAAGAAGAAAGAGAGGAAGAAAGGAAGGAACAAAGGAAGAAGGGAAGAAGAAAGGACCACTGCCACTATGCCGCTCCCATCTCCACTTACCCTGCAACCGAACCCATTCACCACTGCCACCATCTTTGTCATACAGCCCTCCTTTCCACTTTCACACAAGCACCAACCATCATCACAACCCATCATGCACAGTCGAATGTCACTGAAAGTCCTGCAGCCCGCCAACATAACATAGTCAACGAAGAATCAAGTTTGGCTTTTTCCACGCCGAGCATCGTCTGGCTTCAAATGGTAATAAGCAGACCCAAAAGCAGCCCCAGCAATTGCAGCATAAAAGAAGACCCAACCCCAAATCTCTCCTCGCACGGCAGTGAATTGAATACTGGACACCCATGAAAACAAATGACTACAGGAAACCCGCATGCCACAAACATTAAAAAAATGCATACACTTAAGACACTTGACGCCGAAATAGTTTCCATGGAGGCAGAGTACAAGACCCAGAACCCCAACCACTAAAACAGGAAAACTCGTGATCACGTTCAAGGTATTGGGCACACCTGAGAGAAAACAAGAACAATCAGAAGAAAAGGGAGAGAAACAAATAAATGGGGGAGCAAGAGAAAGAGAGGGAGAGATACTGAAGAAATTGCGCATATCAGGGAAAATATGGTGTTTGGGAGAGTGGGTGATTTTTGGGGTGGCAAAGAAGAAACTAAGAAACTCAATATATATATATATATATTTGTATGCTGCGTCACTCAGCCCTACATACTAAAAAAAAATTTTTGGCAAGAAATTAGGCCCATGGGACCCGATCAGTGCACAATAAATTTATGAGACTAATCGTATTTAGTGGTCATTTAAGGAAGTTTTTTTTCGTAAAACCCTCTATAATAATAATAATAATAATAAGTTTCATATGCTCGCGGCCAGCATCGTTTCTTGGATTATCCGAGCTGAACCATACTTGAATTTCTCTCCATTGTACTAGGATTGGACTTCTAGTGTAATAGATTAAAAAAGGTCACAGGGTTCCCTCTGTACATCATGTACGTGGAATAAAGATTCTTTGTGACACATGCTGTTCTGTTTACTTTACTAGAGGATTTTCTCTAGCACTCTTACACTCTGCAATCCATTTCAATCTGTGCCGAGATGGTTTGGATGAGCACTCTGCAGAGCACTGCACAGAAGAGAAAATCTCCTTTACCCCTCCAATCCATTAGCATTAAGCAACCATGTTTTAGATTTTTTTTTTTTCATCTCTGGAGTACGCAGATTGCTTGAGAGTTGGGCAAAAATCATCCTGCTAATCCCAAGTCTGTGTTGGCATAGTTAACTGGTATTCTAATGTGAGGACCATCCATTTGCACCACCAAGCTCACCAAAATGAAATGGCATCATTCCACCACCAAAGGGCCACAATTTGGAATTTTATTTTAAACTGTGAATAGTGCCACCAACATATTTTCTTCCTACTTATATTTACCAAAAAAACGATAGTTTCTTCCCGATAAAGTGATGATGACGACGATGACACAATAAGAAGCAGAGCCGTAATCATGTCCTTTTTATTCCTCTACCTAATAATTGTAGAATGTAGATTATAATAACCACTATTATCATGTATTGAAGTAAACTGAACTGTTTCTGATCAGGACAGTTTCATGACATTTGAGAATGATCATCTGATGCACCAAAATCGAATGGAAGAGATTAAAAAAATATTTCTTATTAAAAGGTAATTAATAAATATCAGTGATATAGTGATATATATAGGAAACTGTTCATGTATGGTAAGAGGCAATAGAGTGGAGCCGACTTTATGATACATTCAAACAACCTAAAAAACATGGAACCCCATGAATTACACTAGATCTATTAAATTTTCACATATCCAAATGGAATAGGACCATTGGATCGAGGGCCCATCCAAAGACATTTCATCCCATTAAACCATACCCAACCCAACCCCCCCCCCCCCCCCCCCCCCCCCCCGCGCCCCAAAAAAAAAGTCGCATTATCAATGGAGCTCTAGGTCCCCATCAAGTTTGTCGTTTACCATACGGTGGATGCATATGAACGTCCTATGTGTATAACCAATCACAATGACAAGCATGTGAAAATCAATTGATAGAATGAATATATAGTATTTCCTCACACATAAATGTTTCGTTATAAAATAAGCATTTTAAACAAATAGTAGGCGTGCATACACGTCTCACATCCATTTCATGCTATACTTATACACATTTTGATAAATGCATCCATGTTAGCAAATAGTAACAAGAGCAACAGCAACTACTCCAACCACCACTGCTGCCACAGCCACCGCTTGGGATGGCAGCAGCAGAGCTGAACCAAGCTGGACCAGCTCTGTTTGGCTTGAAAATTAATGAAGCAAGCTTGATGGACTCAGATGGAGCTAATTACCTAATCAAGCTTGGCTTGACAACGCATAATAAGCAATCCTACTTCACATTTTTAATACAATGTATCATCCTTACCCATCAATCTAGGGTCAGCTAGTTCATGTATAAATAATCATCATCAAAGCTTAACCCCATCCCCCATCAGGCCTGAGGTCAGCTAAAAGAGCTCTCTCTCTCTCTCTCTCTCTCTCTCTCTCTCTCTCTCTCTCTCTCTCTCTCACACACACACACACACACACGAGACTATTACCAATGGATTGACGCAGGTTTAAATTGGGGGATGAATTTTCAAATGCAACAGATCTGGTCTGATCAAGGTTCAAAATGGGTCCAATGCTTGGTGTGGCGGGGGTGGGGTGTCAGTCTTTACATGAAAAGAGAGAGTGTTGTGCTCTCAGGAGCCCAAAAGTGTGAGCGATCCTGCCCAGGAGATCAAATCTCTCTATCTATATTCTTAAGCACGACTAATAATCACCATTAGAGCATCCTTTTGTATTTACCACTTTGGGCCACATAGATACAATAAAGGCCTAAACAATGAACAGATGCCCATACAAGACCAATATGTTATATGGATGGTTTGAATTTCTAAAAAGATGGGCCTGCACATGTAAATCAGGTGGTCAGCAAAGTCAATAAGTTTTTGCTGTTAGAAAATTGTTTGTTTCAAATATTAAAGTACCACAAGGAGTAATTTTCTCTCTAAGTAAACTTATAATTTAATGTATGATGTATTAAACTTATTTTGGATATAACCAATTACTGCCTGAGCTTGGCTTGGAACGTCCAAACTTGACCAGCTTGTGAGCTCGCTCAACTTAATTACATCCTTAACTACTACTGCAAAAAAGAAATATGCACAAACAAACAACAGAGACTTCCATACACTCCAATGAACCCACCTAAATACATGCAAATGTAAAAAAGAACACACTTTCACCTCATTATGACGCTTCAAAGACTTTAAATACACTCAAGCCAAACAAAGGTGACTTGCAAGGGAAAAGGAGGGACTGAATTAGAACACATGCTCCATTTTAAAAATAAAATAAAGTACAAATTAAATGAACAAAAATACAAACTCAATTCCACATCAAACGAAGCTGCCTCCCATAGCAACTGATCATTTCCACCATTCAGTGACAAGGTTTTGCATATAGAATATGTACATCCACTGGTTGAATTGAAGCATATTTTATACAACTGGTTATGTTAGAAACCGAACAATCCATCTTCCATTCAAGGCGAATAGAAAAATACTATCTTAGACGTCTCTTACCTTTATCCTGATTTCAGGATGAGGATGGGGTTGCCTTGGACTTGAAGGAACAGCACTGAACTTGTGAAGCAGGTACTTAAAACAGGGAACAAACACCACATATAGAATGCCCAGAATGAAGGGTGCTGCAATCAGCCATCCAAGCAACTGCCAGATCAAAGGTTACGTGAGATTTTCACTTTAAAAGGTTGATAAGATTCATTTTCAGTATCAAAATTTGAGAAGGCTATAGAAAGTCCATACTGCATGGAAGATGCTGAGTAGAACCTCTCGTGAAGCTTGGCCGGTCACCACTTTCCTCAGTGCATCAGAAGTTAATGGAAAGTGATTGCTGCCGCAGATGACTTCACCAAAGCGCAAGAAAGGAACCACAAGACTGAAAAGCAAAATAAGCCCATGGAAATCAGACCATAAGCAAGGCAGAACTGTGGGTGCACGTCTCAAATGGTGTAAAAATATTAATTTCCATTTGATATTCTGAAACTCAAATTACAAGTATATGGCAAATTTGGAGATAGCTGGAATAGATTATATGGCAAATTTGTTCATTAAATTCAGATAGGTGCAGATTTGAAAAAGAATCACCATAGCGACAAGATCGAGGAGAACTTCCTCTTTTTTTCTTTCTTTCTTTCTTTCTCGTTTTCCCTTCGTATTTTTGGGGTTTAGGTGGGTGGGGAGCAACCCCCACCCTCCAAGTTCCAGTTTAAACCATGTGCAATCTATTTTCATACCTCTGATTCATGCATGATTTTTGTCCATCAGATTGAATTGTTTTCCACAGGCATTAAAACAGAAAATAACAAACTATATGGTTTTTTTCCTTGTTCAATGCAAACAATATGATTTTACGAATAGCTTTTGATAGATAATTAGAGTTTGCACCATTCAAACCTCGATCTTCTTTCATTCTTAAAGACCAATATACTTGGACTAAAAAAGGGGACCTAAAATAGTTTCAATAAAATACAAGTAAAAATCAAGGATACAACTACAATCAAGCCAAATAAAATTTAGGATTATTGAATTTCTAAAATAGGGCTTTCCATCACGTTATGTTCCTATATTCATGTCAGTTTGAAGCGTACTTATCAAATTGTTTAAAATATTGGAGATAATTCAAAATTTGCAGAAAATGGGATCTGTATCAATCAACCAAGCCATCAAGGACCTATGATCTCAAAGTGATCATGCCATGCCAACTGTTTGTATGCAGATAGTAGAAACACAGAGAGAGAGAGAGAGAGAGAGAGAGAGAGAGAGAGAGATGACCTCAGCTCTATTGGCGTAGCAACAAAATTAGCAAGCATCAAAGTTGGAGCATGACAAAGATTCCCAAGAATAGCAATCGCAATCCCACAAAGTAACACAGTGACTCCTGCGGATGGCAGGAATGGCTTAGTCAGAACATTTGGAGTAATGCATTTATAGGGAGCTCATGCCGTAATTGGCATAGTGAAAACATTTAGAGTAATGCATTTATAGCTCATGCCGTAATCTCTAACTGATTCATGCACATTTCAACAAGTTGACCATGATTGTTTTTCACTGATTCCTCTTGTATCTAACCTTCTTATTTTTTTTTCAAGAAATTTCATTTTCTTTATAATGTCAGCAGAGTCAAATCCTCAGATTTGTGATGATACATCAAAGGCAAAGATAATAATAAGAAGGGATTTCCCACAAATGAGTCCCTTAAGTATTAATTCACAAAAAGTGCAATCATAAGTAGTAAAAGTAGCAACAATTGGATTTCCCACAAATGAGTCCCTTAAGTATTAATTCACAAAAAGTACAATCATAAGTAGTAAAAGTAGCAACAATTGAAAAATCTAATAAATGTCCATCACTAGCCTGAAAGAAGCATGTTTTTTCCCGCATTCTACAAGTTAGCATGATCTTTTGTCAAAAAATGAGAGAGAGAGAGAGAGAGAGAGAGAGAGAGAGAGAGAGAGAGAGAATGCCATTCTAGATAACAATGTGTCAAGTACATTTTATATTGGCTACCTATGAAAGAATATTTAGCCCCAACATAGTTGGGACAGGCTTTAATGATAAAAGAATTTTTCAGCATCCTAGTTAGCAGGTACATTTTCATACATCCATAAACCCAAAATGAAATCTGACATTTCATCCACTTATACTTCTAAAATTGTTTTCTTGAAAGGCAATACATGGGGGAATAATTAGAACGGCATCACCTACTGCCTCTCCACCGGCACTCACCAGCCCCCCTGCTCACCCACACACACACACACAAAATTGATTGAACAAAACTTCTATAGTTAATATAAAAGTATCAGATCCATATTCAATTGATATCAAACTTACTGAAGTTTCTACACTAGTCAGTGCAGAATGAAATACTTACAGAGGGATCTGTAATGAAGACATTGATCATGCTCGAGACAATTTATGATAGACAAAAAATTTAAATGCAATCACCACTTTCTAACCATAGAATCAACTAAAGGTTTTTGACTTGGGAGATTTGACCACACTCTTAGAATGCTTGAGCTTATAATTAGGCTGTAAATGGGTCAGGTCAAACCCAATTGGACTCACTCTGGAAAAACACTGGGGGTAGATCCTAGTTTAGACCTGACGGGTCGAGTGTCCAAAACCTGATGGACCAAAATATGACGATAGCCTAATTTAAATAAGAAAATCACAGTTAGAGCATATTATTAGAGTAATTTTCTAATATTTATATGTTATTCAGTTACAATCATGGAGCCTGCTGAGACTTATATATAATTGGATCAGGGTCCAAGGATTGAGACACAGGGCCAATGAAATATAATTGATCCAGCTCCAGCTCCTTAACCTGACCAATTTGCAGCCCCTATATTATAATGAGTCTATTTCCTTAAAATCCCCCCTATATTGAAAAAAGGGTATTAGAGCCAGGTTTATTCTGTGAAGTGTGAACATGATAAAATGTTAATCAAACGAAATAAATGAGAGCTAAAGAAGACTCTTAGTCAAGAATCTCAGGTTCATCTCTCATATTGGTTGGGTTCAAAGAAGTCATTGTCATTACTCTACTAAAACTCAACATGAAAGAAACGAGCAGTTTTAATATCTGCGATTGAAATGATTGCAAACAAACAAAATATTAGAATTATAGGAGGCTCTCCGCCATTTTGGGAGGAATTAGATCAAAAGGCTTCAGAGATCCCGTACCACAGATTGGAAATACTCCTAATGCAATGCCAAGAGCAGCAGAGAAAGCCAGCTGATTGGGTTCAGCACCTCTGCGAAGAAACGCCAAATAAAACAAAACCATGAATATCAAGTAAAATTGTATAACAAGATCGAATGAAATCACATTGGACCTCTTTCAAAGTAGGGTGGAGGGATAGCAGAGTCTCATTTAAGTTAAGAACAGCTTATAAAGATCTCATTTTTAACAAAGAAACAAAGAAAATAAAGAAAAACAGATTCAAAGAATGCAAATGAATGAAAAAAAAAAGAAACAGATAACAACATCACCTTCGGAGAATTTGGATGAGAGGATCAACGATCTTGCGATTGAGCCATGGCATCAATCCGATCCTCGGCATTCTTAAGAAAATCCTGATAAGAAAAAGAACCCCACCTTTCCTTTTCTTCTTGAAATTCTTCTATCAAACTTCCCAATCTCTTGATCTTCTTCTAGTACAACTTCTGAAACCAATATGATCAAAGCCCAGATGAAGACCCAACTCTCCTTTTTTCTTGAAATTGTTAGACGATCCTTTTGTGGGTGATTTTCCAGACAAGACCCAAATGAAGAAAGCCGATCTTCTCTGCCGTGAACTTGTTACATTCTCCAATGAAACAATTTAGGAAGAGACTTTGAATGCAAACAACCCCTCTTTGAGTTGTCTTGTCTATTAGGGTTTCTCTTTCCCTTGTGGGCATTCTTTCCTTGGAAAATCAGATTGTTTTCTTGATGTGGGATTTGCTTGAGATATGGGTGACTTCATTTTTTTTTTTTTTTCTCTTCTTCTTCTTCCAAACAGAAACTTTGATTTGAAGCAGCGCTATTGGCTGCCAAAGGAACCTTGTGACAGATGAGGGAGGTAGGTACTGCAAACAGAGAGGGTATTTTGCTAATCTTCTCACTCCTTATGGCCCACAATCTGCACTGGGCCCATCATTTCAAAACTTTGCCTCAGAATCAAGAAACTCAGTGACTCAACTAGAATTGGAAGGTTACCTAAGGCCAAGTTCTCTCTTTCTCATTTGCCTCGGTGACACGCCGATCCAACTCAGTTCCATCGGATCAGAGTGAGTTAGAAAGTGCTTTTGAACGATGTTTGGAAATTTGGAGGATTGAAACATTTGTCTAACAATTCACGAGAAATGTAAGAAATGGTACGATGGTCGCTTGCAGAAGCAGCACCAAACATAGCGTGGTCACGGCTCAAACACCATTCCTGTGGACAAGGGGAACCATCAATCAATTCGAGTATTTTCAAATCTTGCAGGCCTCGGTGTAAGCATGTGAATGTAGGTCATGCTGGCCCAGCCATGCCAACCCGTTCCCAGGCACCTGGGAGGCCAGCCCAGCAGGGCCCAAGGCATGACTTATGCTGTGCCGCGCTGGGCCATGCTGCCCATGGCCTGGCCAACATGCCCGTTTTGGATACCCTTTTTCATATAAATTGAGGGAGAGATTTTGCAATTTTAAAGTTTCCAACTTAAACTAAAGATTGAAACTAGTAGAATAAATATACAAATATGGACGCTAACTTATAAATGAAGAGAAAAACTTTAATTACTTTATATTTTATACTTAATTAATATAAAATATATAAATAAAGTTTATTATAATATCAATGTGGGTCATGCCGTGTCAAGTCTAGGCACCCTTGCCCAATAAGGGGCCGGATAAAGAAGGGGTCGTCCTGTTCCAGCCCATGGCCCATTGGCCAGCACGGTCCCAAGGCCGGATAAAGAACAGGTCGTGCTGTTCCAGCCCACGGCCCAGCCTTCGGACCGTGCCGTACCGGGCCGGGCTGCCCATATTTATACCCTTACCTAGGTGTTGGAATGACACACAGGTTTGCCCAATTGCTCTCCACCCATAACCAAAGTCCATCCCCCAAGGATTTACCTGGTGTACCCGTAACGGGATCAGGGTTACAAGCCCGCAGGGAATGAATTGAGATTTAATTAGCAAATCCCTCATGGTGATCATAATGCAGCAGGCAACCTGCCAATGTGCATGGCAAACTGCTGAATGGTGATGTGGAAAGACATTATTGGTCTCCCCAAGATCACCATGGGGATTTCATCAGAGGATCCAGACTCCTGGGAATGTAGTCTAGTTGGTTTAAATGACATGAGGACACTCTCGTTGGCTAAAAAATTCTTAGATCCTTACTTTTCTTTTTCATGTCCGATTTCTGAGCTGTTTCTTGAATTGAATGGTTTGCAATTCTTGTATGCGCAGAACACTGAGGACATAAGGTGATCCGAATCACTTATCAAATAATCGTAACACAAAATAAAGCCTAAAAATATTTAAGAAAAATAGAAAAACACTTTTGACCCATTTTCAAAAAATGTATATGAGAAATTGAATATTTCACAATAATAGTTTTTAATAGTTCTTTCAATCAAGTCCTGTCCAGTGATCTCTCTCTACTGTCGACATCTTTTCTTTTAAAAAAAAAGTTATAAAATGAACAAAATATCCTTGTTAAACCACAATGTCCATTGTAAGAATAAATATTTACAACAGTAACGCCAATTCAATGTGGTAGATTGAAGTTAGAACTCATGTGTCGACCTTTAAATAAAGTCACCACTTTATTCTAACACCATTTTTTTATTTGGAAATAAACGACACATTTTGAGTGTGATCAATTTAAAATGATTGTCTCTGATTAAAAGTATGATTTCCCCCAGATGCCATTTACTTTCTGAGTACAACATGGGCACATATGCACAAAGATTACCATAAACGTAGCATAGTGGGTCCGTTTCATGGTTCACACACGGTTTAAGATCCCTAGGGTGAATGTTGGTGGCGACTGTAAATTGCATTGAGTGAATTATAATGGTGCTCTACACCCCACAAACACAAATCATATGACCATGACCCAAACCAAATTCGATTTTTTATATACCTTTTCTTATCCAAAAATGAACCAAAAGTTTCAAAACTTCTTAAAATGTTTCCCTAATTTTTTCCTCTTGTGCATTTAGTTATTATGCCTAAATTCAAAACGGTCCGAAAAATGTAAAATCATATAATGCCAGGGAATGGGTACACGTTGATGACTTGAATTTCTCAAAGTATTCACCATTGAGAAAAACGTTGTTTATAAGAATCAATAAGGTTATCAGAAACTGAAATTTAAGAGAGTAATTAGCTGCAAAAGGCACCTTGTAACTTACGCAGTTGGTGCTGGTCAAGGCATGGGCATTATGTTTATCTTCTCATAACTTAGAGAGAAAAATGGTCACATTCTGATGCCTTACTCTACACAACATAAGGTCTGGGGCAATCATTTCAGAAATTTGGATCAGAATTTTAAAACTCTTGAAGTGGCTTGGAATTATACGAAGTTTGGCCCATTTGAGAAAATTCATGTTTAAGATTCCCAATCAAGAGAAAATAGGTTCGTGGAGACAAACGCACCTATAGGACCCCGTTAGGCGATGCCCAACATGATGGAGGTGGGGAATGAAAGCTCTCAACAAGATCCTAGAAGCATGCAAAATAACAAAGATAGATCATCACAAGGCCTTGAACGGCTTTCATGTTTTGATTCTAAAATGCACGTCTATGACTCTTTTCCCCTTTTCTCAACTTCAATACAATAATGATCAGTAATCCACTCTACCAATGGTCACCCTGAACGACCTTATCAGATGTAATACCATCACCGTGATAGGACTTTGTCGAAGCATAACATTAAAAGTCGAAAAAAAAATACACATTAAAAAGTGTCTAGAAAAAAAAAAAAAAAAAGAAAAGGCCTCTAAAAAAGAACCCTTCTGTTAACGGGCCCCAGAGATATCCAAATCCTAACCTCATGAGATTAGCTGCCAAAATGTGCACGAACAATAGCCTATAATATGGCTGCGATTTAATGATACTTGAAACTTATCAATAAAAATTAACCTCAAATTATTTGTCCCCACAACACTATTGCTCACCCAACATTCGTGCTATTAAAATTTGAGGGCCATCCATGTTCAAAATATAGGCCGATGCCAGTTCGTATTGGTCCATACCGATCCAATATTAGCCTGCGTATCAATCGCGGCCTTATATTGGCAAGAAATCCCCATATTATTGGGATATATTAGCCAATATTTCAAACTACTAGTATTTATCGGCCAGTATTTTCAAAATATCAACCTACAATATTTAAATTTTTTTTAATTTTTTTTTTGTACTAATTTACTCCTCCTTCCAAATATATTAGATGCTACTCTTCTTTTTCAACAACAATTTCACTTTTAAGCAATTAAACCGTTTTATTTTTTTATGGAGAAAAAATCATATACAACTCCACCAATATCAATATTCTGATTTTTTTATTTTGTATCTTTTCTAAAAGTCTATTTAGAAATAACTTAGAAATAAGGATTACATGTTATCTTTCTTATCGATACATTTCATTCTCTTTTATTTACACATATTGAGGATAGATCTATAATTAAAATTTTGAAAATTAATATTTTTGATGAAATTTCATAGATATTTATAAAATAGTTACTGAACTTTATTTGAAATACGTTTAAAATGCCTGTGGCTTTTTAGTTTGGTATATATTTATTAAGTAATAAGTAAAAACTTTAATTTCTTAAATTTGACACTAATAGATAGCTCATAAGTCAAAATTATGATTGCATAGCTCAGTCATAATTATGATTACATGTTATAAAACTTGTGAAATTTCAATTTATTTTAATATAATCATCTACATATATTTAATTATAAATAAATTTATATAATTTCAAATAAAACAACAATATGTTACGACTTAGGGAAACTGATATTTTGATTTATAGGTATTATTAATGGAGAAAATAATTGTTTTCGAGCATTTTTCAATATTTTAGAGTTTTTGAAAATATTTTCAAAATCTTTTGGGGCAAAAAAGATTTTTACACTGCGACAACTGCGACCGATACAGATGCCGTATTGATTTTTTGAGTCGACCGATATCGTAATTTTTAACCATAGGCCATCAATGTTGAGAATGATCATACAAATCATTTAACAAATGAAGAACACAAGGCCCACCTTCCAAAGATCTCAAGCATTCAAAGAAGCAATGTTAGCTATTAAATTTAAGAAAAATGTTAATAGAAACAAAAATAAAACATTTTAGAGAATTTTTCCAAAAAATCATGTAAAGGGACTCCTAAACAATAAAACTCACCCAAAGTAAGCATGCACCAAAGTGGTCACAAGTGACCACTCTAGTGTTTTTTTTTTTCTTCATCTAATTAGAGAGTTCAATGCTCCATTACCCTTAAACCCTCACCAGCAATGAGGTCAATACTCTATTACTGCTAAAACCCTCCAAAACTGATTGTGTGGAAGAAAATGGTGGCAAGTAAGCGGTCAGGGTAGTTGACTGAGAGAAGGAGAAGGAGAGGTGAGGGGCAACTTCACAAATCCATTCCAAGCCTCTAGATAGTGGATGAGAGCAAAGGGTTGTTGAGGAGTTTTGAATTGGGTTCCTGTTCTTTTGAGAAGAGAGAGCGGAGATTGCCATCTTCCAAGCAGAGGGAGAGAGGATAGGTGGTGCTGTTCTTGATCTCTTCTTCATCTCTGTCTTCTACAGAGAAAATTGTGTCATGCTTTTCTTGGTTAGAGTAAAGTGCATCGAAGAGGAGAAAAGGGTGTGGGCCTTTCTGGGTCTTCTCCTTCCGAGAAGGGTATTGGTTTTACAGAGAGGAGTTCAAGATGAAAGGGGAGAGACCTGGCAAGTAGCCTTTAGAAAGCAGAGATCGAGGGACAGACCTAGCAAGTACGCAAAGGAGAAGGGTTCCTCTCATTTGGGTTGGTGTTCACACCTGCAGTGACCTGATAATCAGAGAATTTGTGCAGCCTAGATAATAGAGGGTGATTAAAAAAGATTGATGGCATGGTTTTGTCAAGTCCAATTAAATCTATGTCCACATTTCAAAGATCAAAACATGGAAGGAAGAAGACGAAAAAATGTGAAGTTATTATGATTTTAAGGGTAACAGGGGCAACGAACTAGCCACTCGGGGCCAAGTTCGATGCTCTCCAATTTGATGCAACAAAACACACGAGTGGTCACATGTTACCACTGCAGTGCACCCACAGCTTGGGTGAGTTAAATGCGTTTTTTTTCACATCCACAGAGTTCTAGCAGACCATGAATAACTACATCCACGGAGTTCTGGCAGACCATGAATGACTACATCATGAACCATCATCACGGAGTTCTGGCAGACCATGAATGACTACATCATGACCCATCATCACGGAGGCCCTATGATGCAAAACATCTAGGCCGCTCCAAATAAAAACTTGACCACATTCCCATCTTCTTCTACTCTTCTTTTTCTTTTCTTATTTATTTATTTACTGGATCAGTGCCACTTAATTTTATTAATGAAAAAAGAAAAAAACCAAAACAAAAAACAAACAAGAAAACATCAAACCACTAAAAAAGAAGGCAGAGATATAAGAGCATTATACCAGCACCAACAGCAAGACCAAAAACAATTACAACACAAACAAACTTCTAAGAACAGCATTCATTATCATTCCAAACTAACAGAGCCAAAATACTAATGAACAGGAGTCCAGCACCTGACATGATACAAGTTAGATGAGTCCCGAGCTGCCTACAATGTGAATTGAATAGAGGGAAACTAGAGCAGCATAACGGTGACAACCTACCTAAACACCTTATAACCATGCTTATTCCTGCTTGCTAAAACTAACACCAAGGTCACCCAACAACTTCTACACAGCCAACTGCAGAGTGATACAAGCTTACAGAGAAGAATACATCCACTTGAGTTCTTACAGACATGTGATCTGAATGTTTTTCCCCTAATAAATAGATGTAAGCTAAGATATTCACTAGAAAGATCATCGGTAAGATGGATAGGGTACAGGATGTTCTGCTGCTCGCCTAAAATGAGCTTCATAACTTCTGATGCTAGCCAACTCTGACCCGAACACACGCCTACTATAACCAAAACTGTCACTGCGGAAATCTGATCTATTTCCATGACTAACTAATCCTGGACCTGATGCTGTATATATATAAGGTTGTTGAATATAAGAATAATGACCCGAATTGATAGTGCTTAAACACTAGAAGTTAAGAATATACATCAAGGAAAAAGAATCACCTTGTGGATAACTTGGAGACACCGACTGTGTGTGTGCCGAAAACCTGCATGGCATCAATTGAGGGGTTTGTCGAAAAGTTTCACTGTTCCTTATCTGCATTGGGGGCGGTGCCCTTGGTATAGAAGGCGAATTAGATGCAGGCATCCTGGGAGTGGCCGAGTTTTCAGTGGGCCTATCTTGGCCAGAAATCTGTTAAAACTCAAAAGATTAAAAAGGGTGGTGAACTGTGAGGAAATTGTTCTGGGATGTCCCAGATGCCCAAATAAAGCTTCTAGAACACAAGAATAGTTTTGAAAGTTTCCTGGAAAACTCTATCCACTAATGGGGCATATCTAAGGTTCCCACAACAAGAGAAATGTAAGCATCACCAAAAAGAGACGCACCGCAAATTTCAAAGTTCTATTGTAAAGAGTAACAAGGCCTGAGAAAAGCCTGACAGCATAGTCTGCAATTTCTTCAGTTTCATATTCTGCAAATGCAAAGCCCTTTGGGCGGTTGGTTTCCTTATCTCGAGGAATATACATGTCTACTAAGCGTCCTGCTTGTATCAGAATCTCATACAAGACCCTATCATTCACCTTTTCATCCAAGTTACCTAACAAACATCACTGAAAAAATCAGAAATTGGTGCAAATGTGCATCTATGGTAACTTAATAAAGTCATACAAAACGAGTACCAATAGGAATTCAAAAAAATAAAAAAAAATAAAAATAATCAGAAAAACAGATGCCACTAATGACTCCAATGGTAAGTATAAAGATGCAAGGTACCTCTCCAGATTTATCACCTTGTAATAATGGAAAAAGTAAATGAAAAATTATAGAAAAAGTCGAGATTTATATTCTCAAATATTTTACTCTGCACGTAATCAGAGAAGGAAAAATATAAAACATATTGTGACAACGATAAATGTAGATTTAAAGCAAATGGATAAAACCAAGTGAAACACCCAAACTGATAGCAAAGCAAACTAAGAAATTGAATCAGCTCCTAGCTCAAACAAATAAAATCAATAAAGACCACTTAGATGAAGTGACGGTTTGGAAAGTCACTCATGTTATCGTAATACCTCCAAAAAGGTGCTCCATTAGTTGTGACTAAGGTAATACATCCTAAGTGTTGCCGTTAGGAACTACCAGTGAATCATGCTACCAAAATCAATCACTTCGGCCTGCAAGCATCCAAGTAGTAACATCCCACTGAGTTTCTCACAAGCTTGCACTCGATATTGGAATCAAAATGGAACCAAAAAAGATCATGCTAGAAGATTCAGGTTTGCAAGGTTTAGTTGAAGACCTACATACATAAACTATTGGACAGTGGTTCTTAGTGTGCAGACCTGCAAAAGTAATAAGCAGGAGACCTACATACATACACTATATATACCCTAAGTACTATGAGCAAATCAGCATCTTCTTTAGCACTCCTCAAGATGTAGTAAACAAAAATCTTAACTTTAACATGATGTGCAAAATCCTTAATTTCATTTGAAATTATACAGTCTATGGTGCATCCGTCAAAGCCAAAAACATCTAGTTGCATTTCCATGACCTAACTACCCAAAGAGAATTTCACAAAATCCTCAAATGCTTCCCTTGTGGCTCTCCCAAAGGACTTCATTAGAATTTCTCACCCTAACCAGAACTGGTAATGCAACTCAAAATCAATATTTCACCAGGAAACCTGCACTTATACTTGCTGAAATTCCTTATTGAACTGTCAAAGGGGGACACTTTGACTGTAGCTCCAAACCAACAAAGCACCCAATGCCGGAGAAACCTAAGAATCAACTTTAATGTTCTCTCACATGAGCATCTCATGAAATCACACCCACAAGTGTTATCCAGCACTGGATGACAAGCTAAACTTCCATTACCCCAAAACTCCTACCAATACATGTTTAAGGACTTTCTACACTACAATATACCTTAATAGTAAAACGATCATAACTTCTCTACTACATGGCAACATTAGACAATGTTGGGCTTATTGGATGGAACATCAATAAACTCATGTAACGCATTGCTAGCCCAGCTAGTAAGGAACATCAAGGTCCTCCAAAGGGATGCAGCGTATCTAGGTCCGAGCTCTGGCTAGAACAAGAGATATCCTACTGTAGGTAGATAAGGTAAGGCTTAGGAAGCTAGACTAAAATAACCAAAATTATAAAGAAATTAATCAATCACACCCAAGTTTGTGTCATTCAGACATCAACTTCACAAGAAACATGATCATATATATAAATATTCAATGTGCAAAAGTAAAAAAGCATTCTACTTTTTCATATAGGTCTTTGTCTTCCGCACATTAATATGTCCAAATATGGAAATGTCTCTCACCATAATGTAAGGGATAAATGCCTAGTAGTATTTTCATATATATCACAAATGAAACTCAATAAAAAAAAAAATCCTATTCTTTTTATAAACTCGTCACATGGGTCACCCTTATCGAATAAATGTGGAGTGCTGGATCTCCCAAGTCCCAGCTTCTTGCATCAACACTTCCACTCTCAAAGGCTCCATCACTGACAAAGCAAAGCACATAGTCTAAAACACAATTTGTGGAACATACATGTTATAGAGAGAATTAGATAAGAACTTTCTAGAGGACAATAGCTCTAAATTTGAGCATTTTTGCCATCCTAAAGGATGAATGAATCTATTATACTATATTAGAAAAAATGACACTTCTCTCCACACGCTCTGACAAAATTCTTCTTTACCTAACACAACTCTTCAACCAACAACAAATCCCTACTTCCTCTTTATATTGAGATTTTCTTCAATAAATAATACCGTGAATATCTGCATGAGACAATTTCTTTTTTAAATCACTCTGCACGGAAAGCTTAGATTACTGCTTGACACAATCTCAGTACTGCTTCACATTTAATGCTATCATAAGGTCAGGCCCATAACTGTAACCCCAAACAACATATATTTCAACTGCCATTTCTTACAGCATTGTCGTAGGTTTGGCCCGTCAGTCCACCTCGGACCGGAATACAATCTATCTACACTAAACTTGAAACTAACCCGATATTTTTCTGGGTTGGTCCAATTAGGTCTCGACTCTTGAGTCAGATCGAACAACCTGGTTTTTCTAACCCAATTCTCAAAGGAACACAACAAGGAATTATTATCCATTGTTTCTGGTACATAACTTCACCCTTGCAGGAGATTGAGACAATTCACCAAGGCGATGGAGTTGCCTTTGATTTTTCTTTTCCAAGATTGTTAATGGGTTGTTTCTAAAACCAAATTACCACATAAATAAGCTGATGTCAGATGACCCAAGACATAAACCCATATGACCCCAAAATTTGGCAGATCCATCATCTCATCCAATTTGGTACTACATTAAATATTGGATTCAGTAGAAAGCTCACAGATAACAGGCAAAATCACACAAAACAAACAGACACAGCACTAGAAATTAAAGAGTGAGATATTAAAAATACAAACCATCAGTACATCAACAAAGATTCAGAAAAATCAGTTTTTTAACCTAATTTCCATCACTCAAGCCAATCAAGAGCCGGATCCATGCACAAGAACAAAGAGAAAACGAAAACGAAAAACAGAAAAGATCAACCCAACCTGCAATCATCAATGTTTTTGCTAATCTATCTATCTGCACAAGAATCCAAGCGATGTACAGAAAAGAAATAGCAGAGAAGTTGTCTAAGGAGAAACAAACCTATATAGATCGTGCAACCTGGATTTCCCGGCATGATTGCAGAAATTTCAAATACAAGTCGATCGAGGAGAAAGAAAGGGGATCTGAAGGGGAAACTGCGATGAAATCAACGAGCGATCAAAACAAACACCAAACAAAACGAAACCCTAGCTCTTCTTCTTCTTCTTCTATCCCTTTCTAGAGATAGAAAACCCTAACACGCAAACCCGTATACATCGGTCCACCGACATATGCTTTGGCGCTTTGTGAAGCAAAACAGTAATCGGTATGTAGCTATAAATAGATATTTCTAGGCGTCCGTGTACACGTGGACGGTCGGATGGAAGGCGGGCGATTTAAGTTGCTCGAAGCAAAGGTCCTGATTGTCCTAGTCTTTGACGTATGCAAGGAGTGGAACTCCACTGGCCACAGGGGATTGATTGCCCATCGAAAATTCAAGTGGCTCAAAACAATCCAAGAAGGAAATAGAAAGACGCTCATTTTATTTGGATTAGGGTTAAGAATGTAAATTCAGTCAGGCCCGAGAGACCCAGCAAGCCGGTCAAGCTACCATGGTCGAGCCTTTATGTTTTTTTGGCTTGAGGGTTGTGGCCCGTGGCACAGCCGACGGTCCAAATTTGCATATGTGGAGATTTTTATTGCGACAGCTGTGTTATAGTTTTGATTGATTAAATCACTGAGACTTCTAAAATCTCGTCATTAAAGTACAGCAAAATATCCTCCTCTGATTATTGAATCTATTAAGATTTCATTATCTTTTCAAAATCTTCTCATTAAATATCAATGCATGCCCTAAAAATTGCTTCCAGCCTAAGATCCACCCATCTCTTGCATGCACTCGTAAAAATGACTCTTGGTCCAACATGGGCTTGGAGTCACTTAACTAATTGTATGATTAATTTTTTAGCAAAGGAAGAGATTGATAAGTTATAATTTGGTTACTTTTCTGTTTTTTCATCCATATATAAGGCCAGGTTTGTATATAAAGAATTTATACTAGTTTTTCTTCTTTTTTTTTGTTCTATTTTCATATAATTTGCCAGCTTGATTTTTTTAAGAATAAAATGTTAGTTTATCAAATATTAGATATTTAAGAAAGTAATTATTAAAATATGTACACATTCTTTACATAAATACTTATTTAAAAGCATAACGAATGGTGTATCCAAAACTTAAAAACCAGCCAAAATCTCAAAAAGAAAAAACATGAGCAATTTTCTACCCATAAGGAATTATCCTCTACATTTTAGATGTAGGGGTAGAATTGAGTTTTCGATAGGAATTCTGTAGGAGTTATTTGTTGATTTAACTGGATAAGTGAAGTGAAGTTAATGGTTATTTCAAAAAATATAAATGTATATAAAAAGAGAAGGGTTAAATTAATCCTATGATGAGATTATATCTTTTAGTGAAAAGGGAATATAAATGTTTAACTTTTTATATTAAAAGTAAATATTTTTTATTAGTTAGTGGTATAAGAAAGTAGTTTTTTTTATTTTTTGGTGTAAAAAAGTAAAATAATTTTTTTAAAATGTGGTATTTTAATTTAATTTATTTAATTTATTGTGCATTAAAATGAAAAATGACTTTAACTTTATTTTGAGATAAAATTAATAAATACACTCTCAGCAGACATCGACGGGAAAAAATTTCACCCGATTATTTACCGAACGCATTCTTAATGCTGGTAGGCCTGTTGATGTTCCGACCCGTCGAACCCCACCCGGGCCAGGCCACCTCCAAAATCCGCGGGATTTTTTAACGGTAATGGTACTTCCGTAAATTCACAGTATTTTGCAAGTTTTATCTACCTCTCTTTTCCCCATCAGACTGCGCCGACCGCAGACGACTCGAAAACGAAACCCCTATTCTCGATTCCTTCTGCGATTCGAGAAAACAACGATTTCTCCGTTCCGTTGCGTGTATGGATTTCAGATGCAGATGCAGATCTTCTCCTTCATCGATCTCCACCTCTCAGCGGTCCGATCAATGGCTTCTTCAATCCCGACCGTCCACTCCCTCGTTCGCGGTTCGGTCAACGCCCTGGTTCCGAGAGCTTTTGGTTAGGGTTTCCGAATAGCAACAAGAAGATTCCATTCGAAAAGAAGAAAAAAAAGAATAAAGGTTCTCTTTTTCGATGTTCTTGAGCTTTGATTTTGAAACATGGGACCGCAATTCATTGTCCTGTGTTGAAGATTCAAACTTCTCTTGAATTTGTCTTATAATCGATGTGTTGTTATATCTGTTGATGCTCTCTTTGGAGATTTCTAAATTTCTTGAGTTTTCAAAGTTGGTTGTGAAGTAACTTAATTTATTGGGGTGGAGAAAGTTTTGGTTTTTTTTTTTCTCTGTCTTTTCAAATTTTTGTTTTCTCTTTTTGAATTTGAGCAAGAACTAGAGTTTCAGAGTTTCACCTTGGAATCAAAATGAAAACTTTGGTTCACAAATTTTTAGCCTCTCTTAAATTACAATTTGGGGGTGAAAATATATATTCCTTGCTCAGTTTGGATTTTGTTATTATGGTATGTGTCAAAGGACTCATTTATATATTATTATTGGAAAAGATAGTTTTTTTTTAATTGTTAAAAAGCCAGTTTTTAAAAAGGATAATAATCAAATGAGCTTTTATGGGATTTTTGACTTTTTGAAAGAAAAAAAATAGGCCCAGAAAGTATTTTTAGGAAGTACTGCCATATACACCCTTGGTCATTGGAATTCTCAAATGCCATGGAGTGGTCATAGGAAGCAATATAAATGTTTTTGTTGAAGCTTCCTTAAGGCATCATAAATGTTGATTTTATTGTGGACTTTTT
This sequence comes from Sextonia rubra, assembly GCA_037013555.1. NCBI lineage: Eukaryota > Viridiplantae > Streptophyta > Magnoliopsida > Laurales > Lauraceae > Sextonia > Sextonia rubra. The sequence continues at coordinate 53,545,241 of JASUAD010000013.1, read as the reverse complement.
TAGCTACACTGTTCTCATTCTTTAAATTATGGGGTTGCTAACATTTTTGTAATAATTTCCATTTCAGTTATTTTCAGTTATCTGCCCGTAACTGAATGTTTTGATGATGAGATGCCCTCACCAATGAAATTCCTTAAAACCAGATAATTTGGAACAGGAAATCCCACAGCCCACGGCATGAGTTAATGCGTTCATCATGTATCTGGAAAATCTGGAGAGTGTCTTGCACTTTTTCCCCTTCTCATGAGCATTGGTATTTGATAATCTAATTTGTTTTCCAAGATGACCACCTCATCTGGTCCGTTACATTCCAAAATGTCCGTGACAAGGCGTAGATCTTCTGGTTGGGCTGCGTTTGATCTCAAGCATGGGCAGAAACAGTGCCCCAAACCTGAACTTGATGCTGATCCCTTCCCACCTATTCCAGAAACAACATCTGCAGGTGTGGTAGGAAATTTGACGACAAACCATCGTCAATTGACGAGGCCTTTCTCCTCAGTGATTCAACCTTCTTCAGATTTTCCATTACTGGCAAGTGGCTCCAAAATTGGAATGCCAGTCAATACTTCTAACAGGAAGCTGCATAACCAGATTACTGAAGAGTCCAGTGTGACTCCAGTTCTTGCAAAGCTGAGACAGCTGCACAGTTGGGCTGATGACAGTTTGGTTGAGGATATTTTAACGGCTGTAAATAATGATGAAGAGAACGCTTCTGCTCTTTTGAAATCCATGGGTTCATCTGGCTCTGAAGATTCGAAAAAGAAACTACCAGAACAAAGCTCGGTTGTCAAGACTCATCTCCATTACGAGAAAACTGAACCGGTGAACGAAGTTGATTCATCAGAAAACCGGCCACTGGATTGTACTGTTGTCAAACTTGTCCCTGGTCCCTTGTTTTCCATACCCACTGAGCCTGAGTGGGAAGAGGATGATGTATACTTCAAGCACAGGAAGGAAGCAATAAAGATGATGAGGTATGCTTGTTACCCAATCCCTATTATTTGTTATTGAACTGGAAATGTCATGGATATGTATTATCTGGACACAAATGAAAAGAGGTGCTGACACTAAAGTCAATCTTAATTCTTAGGTGCAAATTACATACAACTTGATGATTGATGACATATACCCAATGCCACATCTGGGAAAAATAGATCTGTACATTAGGTGTCCAATATGGTGCCTGTGCTGGCAACTGATGACTGCTGCAGCATCGAATTTACATTATGCATAGTGCACACACATGTTTGTGTAATGCCAGGGACTCCCGTTTCCATTATTTTGTGGAAAAGCGAGAATCCCTTTTTTCTATGGACTCGAGGAAGAGTAGTTACATTTTATCCATTTAATGAACAGGTCTGCATCTCAGCATTCACGGGCCGCCAAAAATGCCTTTTTGAGAGGAGACCACTTTGCTGCACGACAACTCTCATTAAAGGCCAATGGAGAACGGCTGGCCGCTGAAAAGCTCAATGCCAAGGCAGCCAAGGAAATTCTACTTATCAGGAATGGGAAAAATGATGTGTGGAAATTGGATTTGCATGGGCTTCATGCATCTGAAGCCATTCGTGCCCTAGAAGAGCATTTACATAGAATTGAAACCCAGATGCCAATGAAACATTCTGTATCTTCTGATGGCCTAGACACACCACAAATGGGAGTTGCGCATTCTCTGTCCGTTGAATGTACTAGTAATGCATTGTACATGGAGGCAAAGACAGGGACACAACAAGCTTTATCTACACCAAGGCAGACAATATTGCAAGTTATAACAGGTATAGGGCTTCTGTGTTTATAGAAATTGACTTCTGTTTACCTGACTGCCCAAAATATTCAGCCCATAAAAAAAGGCCATGACTCCTGATTTTGGGCCCATTTGACAATTGGGTTCAGATTCAGTTTTGCAGCTATGGGCCTGTCTGGTAATTTGTTTAAATGTGATTCTATAAAAATAAAAAATAAAAAAAAAGGTTAGTTGGGTCTGTGTTTAGGTCTTCTGTGGACTCGACCTGCTCACAGGCTATTTTGAACCCTCAGCGAATATTTATACACTGTAGAGGGAACTTGATTCCTTGCATTTGAAATCACCATGGACAAATACTGGTTCTGTTATGCACATTTATATTTATAAGAACCAAATGCTTAAATAAATGCACGCATACAAATTTGCAAAACCATTTTAAGAGAACAGCTAGCGGTACAACAATTGTGCTAGTTGAGAAAAGTTGTTTATCTATTCTATCTTTACTTGCATTTGACAGCTAAAGCTAGCTGTGTGAAAAATTGAATGGTAGGATTTTGCATTAGAAGAGAAAAACAGTTAATATTGGACATACATGGTAAGTGTACTTTATGGATGCATGCATGTACATGAGTTTTTGTGTGTATAAATGTTGCAGATATGTATGCATGCACGTTTGTGATTAATTTGCATCAAAGCGGCTCACTTACTCCACATTTCCCACAGGGACTGGCAATCATAGCCGAGGACAAGCTGCACTTCCCACAGCAGTGAGAAGCTTTCTAATTGAGAAGGGGTGATCATCTTTATTGACCAAGTTCATTTAGACTGTCATCATTGATCAACTTTCTTGTATTTGTGGTTTTTTTAGGTTTTCTTTACTACATTTTTTTAATGTCATCTCTAATATTCTGAACCTTCACAGATACCGCTTTGACGATGCGAGGCCAGGAGTGTTTGCTGTCCGGCCCAAGTTCCGCAATGGGTCATCTTCAAAATGTTAACTCATCGTGTGATTTCTTTGTTGTAATTAATGTGATTAAGTTATATCCATATGTATTTTTATTTTGACAAGCATAGCCTTGTACCATGTTATTCTGTCAGATCGTTATAATTGGAAACAGATCCAAACTTCAAATAAACTTTCCTCCTAAAGGTTGTACATTATTGTTCTACTGTCTTAAATATTATAGAATTAATACTTATATTTCTCTACTTACAACTTTTGGCTGCTCTACTGTTGTACAACTTGTCAGCGATGCATTTGGCATTGCCAAGCATTTTCTTCGAACTTGTGAATTCCTTTTCATTTCTAGAGGGTCAGGGTGTAATGGAGAGACAATAATTACCAATTAATGGGAAATAGTTTCAAAGTTTCAAACTTCTATCTAAAATGCTATATGCTTAATATCACAACCTGAGCCTAGGAGATCGGAGGTTAGTGCAAAAATCAACCGGTGACACACGTACTCCCGTGTATGTACACTTAGACCGAGTCTAAGTACACACGCACAAGGGAAATTTATACGTGCAATACATGTATGTAGAAGTTGTAGGTATCGAATCGTAACACTAAAAATACAGGAAAACAAAATAAATGATATCCAAAAGCTGACATAAAGGTCGAAGATATACAAACTGGATCAAATCACAAATATACAAAACATGAATAAAACCAATGACATGGAAAGAGAACCATATGCAAGTGTGATACTATCGCGCTCCGGGGGAGTGATTACGTACACTCCATGAGCCTAAAGGGACAACTGAAGTTTCCCTTGCAGTTCAAATGACCGACAAGGACTCGGTCGAGGGGTCTGAGCCTGCAACACGAAGGACAACTCATGAATACAACGATTCAGCAAAGTATAAGCAATAACAAGTTAACACATGTTGTCTCTAACAGAATAAATGACATTAGATAAATCATAGCATTTCAATTCCGTATTCTAGACAGTCATGCATTCGAATAAAACATGATCTTAGAATCAATGTTTACATATCATGTACATACTAGGTGGCTACTATATTCGCCATCTGCTCCCAAAAAGGGATCTTATATTCATGCTGAGAACACCATGGGCCAGATTGGTCTCAGTTCCTGGAATCCGGAATCCCCAAAACATAAACTCACTGCAGCGAGGCCATATAAACTACGTCAAATTCAACCCCGTCGGGTATCCTAAGGCTGAGGCTGAGTAGTGCCGGACTATATAGAGTCAATCATATAAGAATTTGCGTGCAACGTGCATACCTTATCATAACGTGCATATCTTATCAGAACGTGACGTATATGTCTTATCAAATATATATCATGCGAACCAGACGAATCATGCAAATTAATAGGTCCTACGAGTCAGACTGAGCATACGAGTCAAACAGAACAAACAAATCAAACTTACCAAATCAAAAGGTATAACAAATGCCGAACAGATCAGACGGAAGTAAGGCAAACAAAGATGTTAAGTCTTATCGACTCACATTAATCAAACGAGTAACATTGAACATGCAAGACCGCTGTTCCGCCCGGGATTAACCATGGAAAAAGCCCTTAGGGCCCAAGCGGAATATCCAATCGTTGCCCCAGCGCAGAACGAATATAAGAGGGCAAAAATCGACGTCTAGATACAATGCAAATCAGATTACTTTACGGGAATCACGGTCTTTTACTAACCAATCCTATTCTAGTTATTCAATGTTTTTAATCGTACATGATGATGTAGTTTTAAGTTATTCGACCGATGTACTGTTGTCTAGTGTTGCATTATATCTTACATGTGCACCGAACTCCCTTAAATCAACACTCATAGGGAGGTGCTTAACAATTAGATAACGGACATGAATGAGTCGCAGCCCCCGAGATCATTCATGCAACTCTTTTCGTAACCATTGGGTGAGTCAGGGTTGCCTAAATTCTAATTCAAAGGTCCTACAAGGTCTCTTTAAAACCTATCTTTCTTATATTTCAACGGTCTTATGGCTCAACCGTGGGTAACCTTACGACTTAGCCATAGGCAGCTGACGGCTCAGCCGTAGTTCCCCTTACTATTCATCCGCATTTTCGACTTAGCCCTGTTTTTGTTCTACGGCTTAACCACGGTATAGGCACGGCTTAGCCGTAGCACACTTCATTGTGTAGCCGTGGCTGGACCATAGAAGGCCTACAAAAGTGTCAACTCTCAGTTATTCCAAATTCTGTAACCTTGTATTGATCTATGGCTGGGCCACGGCTGCACTACGGCTTAGCCGTAGCACATTACATGGCTTAGCCGTGTCCTGGCCGTAGAAGAAATCTGGGTTTCACCAGATTCTGGACTTTGAGCCGTAGAACAGTTACAGCTTAGCAGTAGACTGCACGGGGTCATTTTCTAAACCTGTTACAAAGAGAATGGAAAAAATACAAAGGTGGCAAAACCATATCAAACCGATGAAAATGAACACGAATTGGGCTGGAACATCCCACACATGCAAGATTACGAAAATTATTCAAAATCAAACATATGCCAACATAGTTCATCCAAGTCATGCTTGTACTTGCCTCAATGAGTTCTAACAAGCTCTTTGTTGTCCTTGGGCTCAATTCACACTTTTAGACATGCTTCTAATCACCATGCATGAGAGAAAAAGAGAGAGACATGAGTACAAGTCCAAAACTGACATGGAGAAGATGAAGAAGAAGAAGACTAAGAAACCGAAGCTCACCTCACACCACACGAGTGATGAATCACATATATACGTGTACCAATTCTCCCTTCCTGGCTTTGATCGTTGCAGCATAAATAAGAAAAGAAGGAGAAGAGAGAACCAACGTGATGAACTGATGAGGGAAAGAGTCGGTGGAGGCTTATAAGGATAAGAATTAAGACAATTTGCAAGAAAGTCCAATCGTTCATGTTAATTACAGTTTGAGTCAATTGCGGGTCTAACGGAAGCAACCGACATATTTAGCAAACGAGGTGGTTACGAGAATCAACGAGCATAACAAAAAACGTGTCTTGATGCCAAGATGATGTATGAATGACAACGTCTTACAAAATAAAAAATTACGAAAAAGGGCTTATGTCTACCTAAACCAGATCAAACTCAACCCAACTACCTATCCATAACCCAGAACAAAGCAAGGCAAAACACAATTAGCAATCAATTCATCAGTCATTAGTCGCTAAACCAGATTAAGTTGAGTCGGAGTATTACATCAGGACCTCTTGAATCTATGTCCCATACAGGGGCTAGAACAAAGTCCCACATCGTTTATGAGAGCGTCCGGAACTAGGCTTATACGGGCGTCCATCTATTCCCCCAGTAGACGCGTTTTGCGCATGGGGTCTACCCATGGCAGAAGTAAAACCGTGCGAGGAACAGGTATTCGGCCCCAAAGCGGACAATATCTCTGTGGGAAAGGAGACGTTACAACTGGTATCAGAGCCGAGGACAACTCTCCTCTGAGGGTGGAAAAGGACCTCTTGAATCCGCATCCCATGTAGGGGCTGGAACAAAGTACCACATCGCTTATGAGAGCGTCCGGAATTGGGCTTATATGTGCATCCGTCCGTTCCCCCAGTAGACGCGTTTTGCGCATGGGGTCTACCCATGGCAGAAGCAAAACCGTGCGGGAAGCAGGTATTCGGCCCCAAAGCAGACAATATCTTTGTGGAGAAGGGGACGTTACAATTAATGTCCAAAATTATCATGTTTATGTTTCTACTCACAGCATCCTCCTCTTTGTTGCAAGTGCCAAACTGGGTTTCATCATTTTAGATAGGGACAAACGCCTGAGGCAATGGAATGCATTCTTTGTGTCTATTCAAAAGCCTGTTGGAAAGTTTTCATGGCCACACTTACCAGGTTGCAAAGAAGAAGAGATGCAAGCTGGAGTGATGGTCGGTTGAAATCCATTTGAGAAGAAGAAGAAGAGATGCAAGTTGGAGTGCTGTAGTAACTATTATGTTCATGGATAGTTGAAATCTTAAGAAATTGGGAAATGATTCCCATGTTGATATCTGCAAGGGAATTTCCATCAAAACTTGAGCTTTGACTATGTATCTGTAGAAAATATAAGCTCTGATACCAATTTGAAGAAATGCATATGCTCTGATACTAATTTGAAGAAATGTATATGCTTTGATACGAATTTGATAAAATTGAATTTCGTATTCTGCGAATACTAAGGTTTATAGCAAAAAATACTCAGGTTTTAGTTTTGTCTACGAAGGTTGATAAAACAGAATACTGAGGTTCCAGTAAAGATAGAGGAGACGTGGAGTGTGTGCTTGTGTATGTGAGGATTGTACGGCCAAAGAGCCGTACAAAGCCCCTCCTCATTTATATATTAATCCAAACCTTAAGATAACAAAAGACTTCTCCACAATAAACACTTGGACTTTTGGTTGAAAAACCTTCTCCACACACTCTTCACACACTGTATTATCCTAAACAAACAACCACAACACAACCTTATATAGTAATCTAAGGATATATGAGGAAACTCAAAAGAAATTGCAAGTTACAATAGAATAATAAACCATATTAAATTTTTATTATTGCATGGAGCATTGAACCATCCATGATGCTTCGGCTTCCTAGATGACCATTAGACTTCCCAAAGTGGCTTTTGGATTCCCAATGAGAGTTTCTTTATTTTCATGCTAGAATATTAAGAATAATAATTCCAACATAACTCCCCCTTACTTTTAATATTTGATTCACGTTGGAGTCAATGGTCCTAGAGAATCTAGAGGTTTTAAAATAAGTCGTATAAAGACAGAATATATGGATTGCAACTTCAGTGGACATATACAAAGTGTTGAAACCACTATCAAAATTGAAACCCATGAGATAGCACATAGAGATTCTTTTCGGTACCTAGGCTCGATAATTAGTAAGGATTGGGATATTGATGAAGATGTGGAGCATAGGATAAAATCCGGATCGCTGAAGTGGAGACTAGCTTCAGGAGTGCTTTGTGACAGACGAATGCCAACGAAATTGAAGGGCAAATTTTACAGAACAGTAATTAGACCAGCTATGACATATGGGGCAGAATATTGACCAATTAAGAAGACACATATTCATAAGATGGATGTAGCAAAAATGAGAATGCTTAGGTGGATGTGTGGTAAAACGAGGAAAGATAAAATTAGAAATGAGCGTTTTTTAGAACATTTAGGGGTAGTACCAATAGAGGATAAGATTAGAGAAACCCGTTTAAGATGGTTTGAGCATATTGAGCGTAGGCCAGTAATGGCATTGGTGAGAAAAAGTTTGGCTATACAGGTTAAAGGCCCATCAAGAGGTAGGGCAGGCCAAAGAAAACATGGATGAAAGTCATTAATTCAGATTTGAAGAAGTTTCACTTATCAAAATATTTAGCTCAAAATAGAACGGAATGGAGAAATAGAATTCAAGTAGCCGACCCCAATATGGTTGGGATAAGACGATGATGATGATTGGAGTCAATGGTCCTTCTTTGGATTTCAATCCTTCAATCTTGTTTTCATAACCGTTGATGCAAGCTTCATAAAAATTATTGATGGCTTGTGACAAGGCTTTCAACTTCTTCATCTCTTCTTCTAAAAATATTGCATGTTTTTTCAGATGTGCAGCTTGATCATGGACATCACATCTATTAACGTTGACCACTTTGATCACACCTGAATCCTGGAGAACTTTCAAAGCATATGATGCTGCACTCTTTTCAGCCTTCTTTGATAACTTTTGATGCCCAGTAATGGAGTAAGAATACTCATTGAGTATAAAGCTAACTGTCGCAATGAACTTTGGCTCATGGTCAGGTCTAATTCTCAGAGAAACATACTTAGGAGAGACACATCCAAACTTTGCTGTAGCTTCTTGTAATATTGTTTTGAAAGGATTTCAACGACCGCCATTTTTTAAAACACTTTTAAATAAAGAAATTCAATTAAGAGAAGAAACTTGTTCTCTTAATCACAAATCACGATGATGCCTATTTCAATCAAGAGAAGAAACTTATTCCCTTGAGATACATAAATCAATTAAGAGAAGAAACTTATTCTCTTAAAATACTAGAATCACTTAAGAGAAGAAACTTGTTCTTTTGAATCTTGATCATCCATTTACTCACTCACTTTTTTTTTTAAATCATTTCACTCTCCGCCTCATGTTTTCAAATATCAAATTCTCTCTTTTCATAAAGCCTAAACCACTTTTTAAAAAACATACGCAGCCTGCAAAAAATATTTTTCAACAAAAAAAAATCCATGATCGATGTTTTGAAATTTGACAACCTGGCGCTCTGATACCAATTTGTAGAAAATATAAGCTCTGATACCAATTTGAAGAAATGCATATGCTCTGATACCAATTTGAAGAAATGTATATACTTTGATACCAATTTGATGAAATTGAATTTCGTATTATGTGAATACTAAGGTTTATAGTAGAAAATACTCAGGTTTCAGTTATGTCTACGAAGGTTGATAGAACATAATATTGAGGTGCCAGTAGAAATAGAGGAGACATGGAGTGTGTGCCGTGTATGTGGGGATTGTACGGCCAAATTGCCGTACAGAGCCGCTCTTTAAAATCAAATAACCAAAACACTTATTTATTAATCCAAACCTTAAGATAACAAAAGATTATCTACAACAAACACTTGGACTCTTTATTGATAAACCTTCTTCACACACTCTTCACACACTATATTATTCTAAACAAACAACCATAACACAACCTTATATAGTAGTCTATGGATACATGAGGAAACCCAAGAGACGTTGCAAGTTATAATAGAGTAATGAACTATACTAAATTTCTATTATAGCATGGAGCATTGAACCATCCATGATGCTTCGACTTCCTAGATAACCTTTAGACTTCCCAAAGTGGCTTTTGGATTCCCAATGAGAGTTTCTTTATTTTCATGTTGGAATATTAAAAGTAATAATTCCAACAGTATCAATAAACCATATGCTCAACTGAACTAGTGCTTACTGCCTGTGCTGCAGGTGTATACGGAAACACTCCAATAAAATCTCAATATGCCGTTGTTCATTTGATGCTGGGGGTCATTTATTTATGTGTGTAAATGTTGCACATGCGCAACATTTATACGTGGTCACGTTTATTTGCACATGCATAAATGAGGTCATTGTCATGTTGAAATTTCCACATCCAAAATCATTATACCTTGGTTAACAAGGTGCTGGTATGGACACATGGGATCAGTCGCGGTACCGAAGCCCTTCATCACATTTTGTTTTTTAATGAGGCTCATGTGGCCGCAAATTTTTAATATGAACGGTTCTAGGTGGATTCTATTTTGAGAGGTTGGTGTGAGGTGGCATTCTGAGCCCCATCGAATCATGAAGTTAAGCCTAGGTAGTCTCCCCCCTTGTCCGACTAACTGAATCTCAACTTGATGGAAGTGCTATTGGTAGTGATCAGGCCCAGATTGAATTGGTGGCAATGCTATCTTCTGGCTCTCGGGCCCAGGTCATTGTATGCACAACAATGACCCAGAAATGATGCTAGGGGGACGGGCCTCTAGGAGGCTGCTAGATTACATCTCTGGCAGATAATTGTTGGGGGTGATACTTTATGTGTCACTTGGTGGATCTCAACAGCTTCTATCACTTCATAGGGCCTACCGAACTGATGTTTTAGAAGAGGTGATTAGACTTAGCCAGGCATCTTGAGACCACGTGTCCATATTCAAAGGAGGGCTAACTCGGCTGCTGATGAATTTACTAGAGAATGGGGGCTCATCTGTTTCTTATTTTGGCTCCTAATCCGCTTGATTTTCAGGTGCCTTCTTTGTTTTTAAATTTCTTTGGTTTTTTTGGAACTGTCTAGCATGTCTCATACTGTTTAGCTATTAATTAAAGTTGCCATTAAGAAAAAAAAAACCCAGTAAAAGACTCGAAAGGCAATAAGAACTACCATCAATGCTTTTTTTTAATTTTTTATGACTTAAGGTTTCTCTGGTCAACCCAGCCTTTGGACCTTTGGCTTTCAGCCCGAGAGTTATCCAATTTTGACTAACAAGGACTATTTCCTAAGAGGTACATACATGGTCATACACATAATATTCAAATAACGTAAGGAGTAGGAAACGAACTTGAGACCTTGGGACCCAAGGCTCAAACCAACTTAGCCACAGCCTTGAAGGTAAAAACTACCATCAGTTTGCAGCACTTAGGATGAACTCCATGAGATAGGTGACATAAGCTTGACCACAGAAAACAATAGAAGCCAACTTATGTAATGGCCAGATGATCTATTTAGACAATAACAATTAGCTTTTCCACCACTGGCAATCTCCACCAATGTACTCGGGTTGGTGTACTAGTCACGTGCATCCAGTTGTGTGCACTGGCACATGATTTTACACAGTATAACAACCAGTGCACCCAGTTGTGTGCACTGGCACATGATCTTACGCAGTATAACAATTCCCAATACCAGAATTGCAATCATTTGGATGCAGCCTTGAATGCCTTGAGAAAAATCATCGATATCCAGATTCCCCCATGCCTGCTGGTAAAACCCTTCTTTAGCACATTTAGATGTATAGTAGCAGAATGAGAACAGTTCCTAGTCCCATTGGGCATTTGGCACATAGGAGTGCACATTCCACTCATGGAAAAAATTTATTTCACCTCCCAGGTGGGGGAGTTGGCATCAGTTCTGTACAGTAAGCCATTTCATCCAAAAATTGCAGAAATTCAACAAGCATTCATATCCCCATTTAGCTGGCTCTCAAAAGATTCATTACTTATAGAAAGACATAAATGTATATTGTGGTTGTCATTGTACTAATAATCCAAATTACAGCTCAGGAACAACGAAATACATAAATTTATATTAAAGACAACAACTCCCCTCCAAAAATCTTATTGAAGAACACTTCCATTGAAATATTACCACCTTGCCACTCATTGGAGATTTCAGATATCAACCTCCTCTGGGCAAATTATTTTGCAGAGGGGTCTGATACTGATTTCTAATTGAAAAAATACAAATCATAAAGGGTCAACTAAGTGTGGACCTTTATTGAATGTAACTCATTTGCTTAATAGTACCTCTCTTCAGATTGAGGCTCACACATTCATAAAACCAGCATGGAATTTGATCTTAAGACAACCCTTTTAAGTTGAATGCTTTGCATCTACAACTTCTTTGAGTTTCTACCCAGTGCGAGTGCCAGAGAAGGAGGAACAGCACTTCCAATCTGCCTGTGCTTGCTTTGAATGTTACCAGAAAACTTGTAACTATCAAGGAAACCCTGCATACGGTTGCACATAAAATCAGACATATACTTGAGAGCATCCATGCATGATGCATACATGTCTAAAAAATTACATTACCATATTACATTAGATGCAAGAGAAATATGTGATACTGGCAATTAATGATATAAATTGCAATTAGATAAAATTTCCAAACATCAGTAAGATGTCATGCTTGTAATTAATGATATAAATTGCAATAAGGTAAAATCTCTAACAAAAGAAAAAAGAAGAAAATGTGGGTGCAATCTTGTAGAGCCTGTCAATGGGATTTTTGTCATCCCTATATAAACTAAGAAATTCATATATAAACTAAGAAATTCAATTTTCTGATAAGCAGGGGGAAGAGAAAAAAAGAAAAAGAAAACCGTCCCTGGATAGAAGGGGCAATGCTTCAATGATGTTGCTATAGAAAAGGAATAAAACAAGTTCCCCTTGTGCACATCCATCTTCCATATAGTTGTTAGGCATACAAAGATTTTAGCCAATGTAAAATCAACAGTGAAGATAGAGAGAGTAACTTACTTGAGAACGTGCACACTCACGAACTGTAAATATCCAGTCCTGATCAGGGTGAAAACACATACCCACGTTACCCATAGGCTGCGGATCTGTGATGGAAGTTGGAAAGTTCCCTTCCCAGTCCAACCTTCCAAACAGCCCCTTCCACTGATTATGCCTCTTGGCTGTGTTTGGCAGGCACCAAGGTATAAGATCAACCATTTGTCCTTTGGACAGTAAAACCTACAAATCATCGAGGAAAAAAGGAAAAATAAAAAAAAGATAAGAGGGTCAGTAACATTGGACTGAACCACCTAAATTGACAATTTATGGCTAAGTGTTGCATCAACAATAAAAACAGCAGTTCTTTACCCAAAAATGAAAAAAAACAATATAAACAGCAGTGATGGATAGTACTGATCAGTAAAATAATTAGTGGCAATGGTAATAAAAAGTGTTGGAAGGGTAGCTCAATAATATTAAGAACCACCATTGTGGTTTTATAGTGATGTAAATCAGGATGAACGTTCGAACAAGTAGGCCACTAGGCTCAACCCATTGATCAACCACTTGCCAATAGGCTTCAAATTAAGAAAACATCGACAATTCTGCATAATCCAATGTTAGGGACCAAATCTAAGTGTCCTGTCAGTCGCTAGATTTTTTTTTACCCACTTCACGTTTGCTGGCTGCTAGTGTAATTTGATGAATAATAATCTGCAGTTGTATGGTGTATTGTCCCAAATCTTAAGATCATGGTAATAATCTGATAGAGTTTCAGAAAATCTTTACCATCCAAATGCACAACACAGGAGCAAGATGGCTACTTCTGGCTGCAACAAAATATCACAGCATTAATGAAGGAGAAAGGATGATAAGAACGAGGGGGATTCAGCCTCCCGCTTCCCTTAGGATCTCTTTTAAAGGGATGGGTTCACACCCAGTTTCGCAAAGAAACGAAAAAGAGGATTCCATGGAGAAACAAATTTATTTATGCAATTAACTCCAAAAAAACTGCTATGGGCAAACAGCTTACATGGGTATTTATTATGCTCTTAATGCCATAAAGACTATAATTGTCAATTCCGTTCCATTCTGGTTAATTCCAACTTGATGTTCTTGAAATGGGTTGGAGTGAAATGGAAGCTCCCCACGAAATTTTCCAGCCCCCATGAAGAAGAATTAAGAGGAGGAGGACAAGGACGAGGTCGAGGAGGGCAAGAGGCCTCTTCTTCTTCTTCTCTTCCTCCTTCCACTTCCTCTTCCTTCTCCTCCTTTCCTTTTCTTCCCTCCTCCCTTTTTTCTTTCCATTCCCTGTTTTGTTCTGTGGCAACGAAAATTTCCTCCTCTATTTTATAAATGTTACAATACTTGGGCTTAAGTGAAAATTCATCTGCTCTGCAATGGAACCCATGTATTAAAATTCTAAACTAAGTTAATTATCTCACTCATTTATGGGCCCTAGCCAAGTTTCGCTTTTATAGGAAATAAGGCCCTCGCCAAATTTCACTCTAATGGAAAATGTAGAAGCCAACTTTTAATTTCATAAATAGGGCCCTAGCCAAACTTCACTTTAATGGGAAATGCATCCTAGCCAAATTTCACTATAATAGGAAATGGGCTCAGCCACAGTGTTCTTTTTAGTTTTAGGTATTATTTTAGAGTTTTTCATCTTTGAATCATGTTTTTTCGGGACTGGAAAACCAGAATTGACCGGAATACCGGAATGTTCCACTATAGGGCTGACCCAAATGGAATTGACAAATATGATAAAGATCTTATTCTAATCCTATCCACTGAAAAATAGAAGGCCAGTCCTAGCCATTTTATCTCCTAAATGGAAACTAAACAACTTTACAACTAGAACTCTTTAAATTGAACAACTTAACAAACAGGGACTCTTTACAAGGGCAGGTAAAATCTAAGAAGTCATAAAATAGGTAACTAAGATCCCACATCTCCTACCTTTTAGGAAACTGGCAAGGAAAAAAACTTGCACAAGAATGGCTTGTGCAAGTCTTCTTTTGGATTCTATGCAGATCCCATGTGGAGCAAACCCATGTCAACATCATATAGTCAAATGCATTAAGAGCTTAAGTCCACGCAGATTTACAGATTGACTGTTGGATGTTGAGTCAAAGTAAGTATTTGTTATATATTTGAGCTAATGTCAACATTTGCAAGGATAAAGAGTTTCTGATTTGGACTCATGATCCATCCGGCAGTCTCCCCTGAGTCCTGGCACAATTATTTAGATCTATGGATGTTCTTTCTCCCTGTTTGATCGTGTGGCGGAACAGTCTAGCCTCTCCTAGGTTGCAGCTCTCTGTTTGTTGCAGCAGTGGATAGAATTTCAACAGTTTGCTGTCTAGGAAGAGGGATATTATCTTCTATTTTCACAGCTCTACTCTTTAAGGCAGATAGTAGCCTGTTGAACCGTCTTTTACTGCATAGTGAATTTTCTAGGCAAGTCTGTTTTCACTGTTTTCCGTCAGGTTGGTGGAGTTATTTCATTCATCAGTGGTACTCTCTTTGCATGTTGTGAACGTCTCTCCTTTCAGAGGAGAGGTCAAATTATGTGAAATTTGCTACATACACGATCTTGTGGTCCTTACAGGGTGAAAGCAACGCAGGGGTTTTCTTAGGTAAAACTAGTGGGCATGGTGAGATTTAATAGATGATTAAAGTGCCTGTTGCAAAATGGTCCTCAGTTAGAAATGAGTTTGCAAGTACATTTGTTAGTCACGTGCTACATGTTGGGAAGCTTAAATGAAGGGTTGAGAAGCTAAGGTTTCAAAGCTTGAAAGTATGCTCCAGTCTTACTAGGGAGTTCTAAAACTCAATGTGTACAGAGTAGTTAAAGTTAACTTAGGACCTGGAGGCATTGCAGATGTCCTTCATGATGATCAAGCAGAAGTCTATTTTGTTTCCACAGGTTTGGTTGGGGTTGAATAATCAAATGAGACAGAGTTCTATTTTGGACGTTTGATTATGGAAAGTGACCAGACTTAATGCAATCTCTTGATTGTCATAGACCGTAAGAAGTGTGAAGACTATCCTACATTAGGAAATTGTCAGACAGATGCAAATCACTTCGAGTGGGCTTTCACATGTTCTAAGAAGTGTAAACAGTGACACATATTTCAATGCCAAACAAGAAGTCAATAGACCACATATGCTTTCTAATTTTGAGTTGTCATGCATGCTCTCTCTCTCTCTCTCTCTCTCATTTTCTTTTTGGGTATATTTGTCTAATGTCCAAGCAGTTTTTTTCTTTTTTCTTTTTGTTATTCTCTTTCCTTTAATAAAATTTATCTTGAGTGTTCAAAACAAAAGCCTGAAAAAGCTAAACAACATGTAGCAAAATAAGTATAAGAGCAGTCTAGCAATGGCAGCAGCGACAACAACAATAGTGACTTCGTTTACAAATGATTAGAACTTGAAGAGGGAAGCCCATACAAATAAACCTTAAACCATGTCTACAGATTATAGACAATGCAATACGCAACTTCTTAAGTAAGTGATACAAGGAGAAATTATAATAAAATTAATAAATGAATAAATGTGATGTTTAGATGACGTGAATAGTCAAGGATGACAATGGCCAGTGTCCTTTTTTATAACAATATGGCCCTAAAGTTCAATACTTAGGAAATGCATCAGAGGACATCTGATTCATGATAGCACCTTCTCGTCAGGTAGGTCATGCCAATCAGCACCAGGGTGCTTTGGAATTCTTTGGCAGCGTATAAAATTCAATTCGTTCATTTCTTTGGATATGTGATCATTCAAGGTCAACATGTTCCTCGAATTTGCTTTTGGACCCATGATACAGGATCATTTCCATATTGTGACGAACACAGACAAGAAGCAAGTAAGAAGTGGTAATGAAGGGTAAGAAGTTAGAAATTTACATTATTTTAACTAGACCTGATTTCCTCAAAAACTCACATCTATTTCTTCTTTGGATGCTCCATTCCCAACAAGTGGTAGATCTCCAATAGTATCTCTTACAGTTATTGGTCGGAAAGGAGCCCCACCAGCAGTACTCTTAACAGCAGCATACTGCACATCTCCTGTAGACATTATTTTTAGTTCAGGACCTGAGAAGACGTGCATTGGCTCTGGTCACTCAGGCAATGTTTCTTTTGGAGAAGCCGCCCATATGAATGCTCATTTGCGAGACTGAGAAACGCTGTAAGCCCCAGCCTCAAGCACACCAAACCTCACCTAAAATAGAAACAGAGGAAAGCAAAAATCTGATTGCTTGTTTCTCCTCTTTTCATGATGAAATTCATAAAAATCATATTGGCTATCAAAAAAGTACCAGTACCTGATAACCCATTTCCAGAAGTGAAGCAAGAGTTGAACGGAATGTCTGTTCTTTGTTGAAAGATGTAAAATTCCTCACATTCTCTAGAAGAAAGTATTTTGGCTGGAAGTAATCAGCAAAGGACAAAAATGCCAATATCATCTCACATTGGACCTTGCTCCAAGTACTTTGATTGAATCGGTTCATTTTAGAGAAGCCCTGTAAAGAGATGGCCTTGAGTGGAAACTTTGCACTAATACTAAGAATATGAGTGATGAGTGATAATAATATAAGATTACAGACCTCACATGGAAGACCTCCATTAATGAAATCTACTTGACCAAGCACAGGCATGTTTTTGATGTTTTGCTCACCAAGCTCTGCTGCTAATTCAACAGCCTCAGAGGTTGAGATACAATCATCCTCATCACCACACTTTTCCATTATGGCTCTGCATTCCAATCAATGTGTAGGTGAAAAGAAAAACCAAAGGAAAAGAAACACACAAATTACAATCCATTTCTAGGTAACATGGAAAACTGAAAAAAAGTATATGGACATCTAATGGAAGTATAACCAGTGAAAAAGGACTAAGCAAGTACTACTCTCTCAATAGACACATTAAAAAATGGAATGGAAGGTGATCTAAAGCTTATTCATAAGCAATAGAACAGCACTTAAACAAACAATACCAGGACAGGCAACAATGATGAAACAACATCAACTCAAATCAAAACATTCACCTCAATATCACATTGCAATTCTCAACGAACACCGTCGCCTCTGGATGATTAATGCTAAATGAATCTGCTGCAGGTTGGTCATATTCAATTGCCTACTTGGTGAATGAAACCCCTGCAAGTTGAATGATAGATTAATAGAATCCTTAAATTGAATGAATACAGGGAGGGAAGAAAAGTGATTACCAGACTTCTGTAATCCCCCAGACAAGCTGCCACATCCTGCAAAAATATCTAGAGTGGTCAAGCGGTTTTATTGAGAAGCCACAGATAGGTTGACATCAACAGCATTGGATTCTCCTTGTTTATATTTTACTTCAGCCTTTCTTGATGCAGGAATTGTCTTGCCTGTTGAGAACCACAGATTGGCATTAGCAGACAACTGTTGACAAAATAAACATTTCTTTTCAAATAATTTAACAAAATGATATTTAGTCTGAACATAATATATATATATATAACGAGGAAAATATGCCTACAAATCAGGCATTTATCAAAAGGTATGAAACTCTTCCATTCTCGATGCATGTCAATCACAAGTAAGGATGGGACTAAATATCATAAAGTGGATAAAAAGTGGGTCAAGTATCAATATCATCTGATGATTGTAACCATCTCTTTAAAGGCTCCAAAATTTAACAATTTACAAAATTTATTAAACTTGTGAGCCCTTAAATAGGTGGCCAAGATCATTGGTTCATGCCAATTTTTTATCAAACCCCCATCCACATTATGATCTTTCAATCCCATCCTTGTATATAATTGGCATGCATTGAGGTGACACCATAGAAGTGGTTCTTAGCTTCAAATATTATGGCTGATTCATAGTCGAATTTTCCTCCATAAACAATAGTACAATAAAAAATGATAATTTTTTGTATAAAATACACACAATTTGAGTTTTGGAACAGTGCATCCATGCACAACATTGCAAAAGATAAAGTACCTGTTTGAGGCATCCATTGGCAGGATCATAAACGTTTTCACAAAAGAAGATGTGATCGAAAATCACAAGGCTGTTTAAAAGTGGAAGATCATGCTTCCTTCTAACTTCGCATTTCCCTTCTATTGTCTCCACTGACAGGCTAAGTATTTCTTCACTGTAATAGACCTGAGATCACCAGCATTGGAAATGAAGAAATTATAGTAATTATATGAAATATCGAGCTAAACATGGTTTTCTAGTATCCTATGTCATAGCTTGATGCAAAGCATATGAAATTTCTAAAGCATAAAAAATACGAGAACCCTGGAACAGCCCTCACTTCTTGGATATCAGGACTGTATGCCTTTCCAGTGAAATGTCCTCAGGTCTATAAAATCTCCCGACCTTCACTACAGTAGATTTTGAATCAGCCCGTTTAGGCCTTTTTGGGGACTTCAATCTCAAGCAATTGGCACACAACATAGGGCTTCAAACCTACATTCCTCCTAGCCTTGAACATTACAGTGTCCATTTCTGCTGCAAAATAATGAGGGCTTGCATACACGAAGTCATGAACAAAGTATTCAGTCCTCCTGTAGATGAAATTAGCCTCTGAGGTGTTCACTCTGAATTTATCTTGTTCATCTCTTGTTTTGCCTATTTTGCAAGAGTGACAAACACCTGTTCCAAGACCCATAGTTTCAAATGGAAGGGTGAAGAAGGCACCTCTATCAGGCCAATACAAACTTTTACAGTAGTACTCTATTGGAAGTCCTTTCTTTTTCCTCTCCTCTGCTTTCACCCTGTCTAGCATATCAGCATTAGCATTCTCTTTCCTGTGCTCATGTCCCCATGGCATCAGCCGAATATTGACAACTACAGTTTGTTTGACATCTTCCAACTCAAATTCTGCACACTGATTTGTCAAAAACACCTCCCTTTCATTTGCTGCATTGACAAGAAATGTGTGGCATCCCCTCTGCATCACCCTTCCATGAACCATTTTCGCACTATCCAAACTTTCAAACATGTACTCTACAAAGACAATAACCGGTATTTTTTCTGATTCATCTGCTTTGATTAAAACAGTGCCACCAACAGTAATTACATCTCCATGGACCTTTGCACATTTATGAAGAGCCTCTCCTGAGCTCATTTTTCCTATGGACTCGCCATCCCATCCAATATCTACTTTGCTAACTCTGGACTTGTAGGAATTAGCAAACTCAGAAACTTTCTTGATGACATCTGGAAATGAAAGCTTTGAGACGCGGCTCTGTTCTTTCAACAAAGTAACGATGGCTATCGCAAGCCTCGCAGTTTTCAGAACTGGTTCATACCATGGAGCATACTGCTTTGATGGTTTCCCAAGTCTAAACCTGAATATTAAGAACCCAAAAGTTAATGATCTTCTATTATCATCTTTAGAGAGAGAGCAAACAACATGACAGGGTGCATTTATACAGAGCAAACAACATGACAGGGTGCATTTATACAGAATAACTAAGAAAAAAATGAAATAAAAATTTGACATTTCAGTAAAGAAAACATAACAGTACCAAGCCATATCTGTCCGAATGGATATAAAGACCATAGATGAGCCAAACTCAATTATCCATTCTTTGATGGCACTTAAGAAAATATGAATCCCATCCACATTTGTTGTTTTTGATGAGGTTGACGAAGATTCCACAGGATCACCATCAATGCAAAACTCACTTCCATCATCTACTGTCATTGTCCCAGAACCAAATACTGTTACATCAACTTCAGTGCAGGGTCTCATTGGTAAGAGCTCCAATGAAATAAGTCTTGAATCTGATTGTAAAGTGACCAGTTGTGAAGCACTCTTTGAGGAAGTTCTTCTGGATAGCAGATTTTTGTGTCATTGTCAAAGAAGAGATACTCATCCATTTCTTCAATAGAAGTTTTATAGTACGCAGAGAAGGGATAGTCATTGGCAATCTTGTCCTCATTGACCTTTACATAAAACTTTTTCATAGTAGATTGAGGACGCCTATTTTTCTTCAAAGAATTCCAATACTCAACTTCCTGCAACAACCGTGCCAATTTCTCATCCTCATTTGTGTCCACTACACCACTGGATGAACCAGATTGATCCAATCTCTCTCCCACCCTAATCTTCAAACTCCCATCTGGGACTTTTGGCACCAGCTCGTTAAATTTGCCCCATCACTTACATTCATCTCTTAGAGCAACAAGAACAGGCAAGCCAGTGAAAAGCACATCATTTTTCTTTGATGTCTCATCCAAACCAATCAGCTGATTATAGATGAAATCACCCACTGAGATAATAAAATCCTTGGCAGCACCACCAGGAAAGAATTTGTCTCCACTCATTGAACGGACAACCCCCGCAAGCAATTCATCAAGAGCTACATCCGGATTTTTTTCACAAGATTTTGATAACTTCTTGAAAACCTCAATGCAAGCATGTGCCTTTGCAAAGAAGAGATTAAAAAATCTCTTGTAACTACTAGCAGGTTTAATGCAATTATAAACTGCAAGATCAGTGGAAATCCATACTACTGGAGATCCTTCATCATGACCCGATATTGCCCATGACTCAATTCACCCAAAACCTCTACATTTGAAACCCTTATCTTTATCTGAAATTTCATCAATGGGCAAGATAAGAGAAGTTATAAACAAATCATCAACTTCTAACATTTCAAATGGTTTTGGAACTCCACTGACATCATGAAGTATGAAATCCACAAGGTTTCTGTTCGGCCATTGATCTTCTTGAGTAGCCCCCTCAGTTAATTGGATTGCTACAAGCTCATCTTCTACCAACCATTCCTGTTTGGTATCAATAACAAAGGACCTTTTGCATAAGTGGACAGATCTTTCCTCGAAATCTGAGCATGCAGCAGCTCGCTTTGGCATTTTGCGAGATGCTAGAAGCTCGCCACTGTTCTTAGGGCCACTTTGCTTCTTTTCTTGTGTGCTGGTTGGCATTCTCAAATCATTCGCTGTTTTAGCATAAGCTTTGGTGCTACTTGGCTTCATAGAAGATTTTCCCCTGCCCTTGCCCTTCATTCCTAATGCAAGAAAAGAAAATGAGAATCAGGGAAAGTACCTATTCATGGGAACTGACATAAAAACAAGCGAAAAAACATGAAAAATGTAGAAAAACAAATACAAGTAGAACGAATAAAACAAGAACAAGTATAAAAGGCAACAATGGGAGGAGGAAACTGTGACAGGAAACCGAGTAAGCAAACAATGACAAAACGATTTCCAAAGTATTGCAAATTCATGAATGAGAAATGCCTATATATATGTTTACATATATATATGGAAATCTCTTTGTCAAGCACTGGTGCTCACGATAAGGTGAGCACTGTGCACACAAACACCTAATGGGGCCCAACTTATTATCCATCTAAGTGGACCATAAAATAAGGACCCCCCATGATAGTCACCGATCCCAAGTTTGGCACCCATCCAAATGGATTGAACCGTTGGATTAGCTTGCACTCATTTTGGATGGTGAAAATTTATCGGCCATTGATCAAGTGGTTAAGATGATGGTCTAAGCCTCCATCCGTGGGCGAGAGATCTTTTGATCAACAAACCCCACCCTCCCCAAACAACCCAACCCAACATCCCCAAGGGCCCCACAAGAAAGTGGTGCTCACTGGAAGGGCTTGCAGAACATAAAATTAAAACAAAAACATATTATATATATAAATAATTATATATAAGAACCAAAAAGGAAAAACACAATAAGGACTTAGAATAGAACACAAAATTAGGGTTCAGACATAGTCGAAATTGGCAGTTAAAATCAGAATATGCAAAGACACCAAAAGCTAGAAACAATCATAGAAAAATTGCATATTATAATAATAATGAACGAATACAAGGGTCAGGGCAAAAAAAGAAGGGACTAAATTCAAAGATACAAAGTAATAATTATAGTAGTATAATAATATTAATAGAACAATAACGTCAGAAGGAATACACCTAACATTAATGTGGGCTGGTGTAGCAATAAATATGAGCAGAAAATCCTTTCTAGTCAAGTAAAACAAAAGAGGACAATGCAAAAACTTACTAAAGAATAAAAAAAACATGAGGATGCATAATCACCAAAATAAGATATATTCAGAGAAAAAAAATAACATTTTAAAGATTTTTGTGGAATCCCAAATTTAAAACAAAGTTTTCATTGACATGAAAATGAGACAACATATAAAAGAGAACTGAAATCCAGATGAATATCATGTCATGAATTATATGAAAGAGCATATATATATATACTACCTATGCAGAGTGGCCAGTGACGTGGCATGCCTCTCCTGTCAAGCCACATCATACTACACTTGTAACTCTCGATTATCACACAGTAACTGACACTTTAGTTAATATCCACAGTATTCTCCTTCCTTATCAGAATCATATATGGTCCATGTAGTTTACACTTCTACTAAGTTCCTAACTCCACAACACTCGGTATCATTCCTTAAGAGTTCATATTACATCCAAAAACTCTTTTGTATCCAAGCTATAAAGATAAGCCTTCTTTCCACTTTCCCATATGCTCCCTGGAACAAATCTCTCTTCTCTCAATCAAATGAGGTCCATTATTCATGAAGTTATAGGTGTTGACACCATATCACTTTCTAATTCACTGTCCAAGAAGACGTAAGGTTTTATTTTTCAATATAATTTACATTTTGGTTTTGTACACTATTACGTTGCTGCTTCCTCTTTATTTTTATATTTCTTTTCTGTTTGTTCGTATACGTACTTGGAAAGACAGCATTATTGCTGCTAGTGCCATTGGCAGTAAACCATAGCTGTAGCAGCGCCTCCCTGTAGAACTCCTTTGATTGAGAAAGGGTCCATCAATAAGTGTAGCAGCAACTAAGTTAAGATGATAAGTAGGGACATTTTGAAATTAGATGTTAACAGAAGGTATAAGTGGTGTTGATCCATTTGACTGTTTGTGGTATATCTGATTGTCAACATCTAAAAGAAGGTATAAGTGATGTTGATCCATTTAACTGTTTGTGGTATATCTGATTGTCAATGACATGGTTAGGAAGTGCCATAAATGAATGGGCAGTAGGTCGGAGATGTTAGTGGTTACATATGCGATGCACCATACATACTTGAAGCTGAATATGGACTGAATATTTAGTCCTTTCAATTAGTTTTCAATGAAAAAAGGTGGCCATTCGATTGAGTTCAGCCCTAAAGGTTGAATGAGACTGAGTCAGCACTGGTTGTCCTTCCACTGAGAGAGAAGATCTTAGCTGCTCTACGAATCCAGCACTGTGCAGTACCCTCCTCTCTAGGAGCCACATGGTCTGAGCCTTTGCCTGAAGTACCCAGCTGCCCCTCTTGGGATAGGAAAGCAAACATGTCTCATATGGTGAAATCACAAGAATTCCTCAGGCTAGACCATTGTACTGAAAATCGAAATTGTATCGCAAATCGTTCATCAAATCATATAGTGAATCGTATTACAAATCATATGATTTTTTATTTTTCTTATAAAATAAAAAATAATTTAAAAGTTAGATAAAAAAAGAAACAGAAAAAAAACTAGTTGTTCATAATCTATCCATTTTCCATCCATAGACAAAAGGGCCGATACAATCAGATGAAGAACATCATTAACCCATTAATATATAAATGATATTATAAATAGTTAAATATGTTGTAGATATCAATTGTTTACCAGGAAAAACAAACAAGTTGCAATAGCTCTTGTTTTAATCTTTACATCAAATCATAAAAATAAATCCAAATAATCAATCTCACATGTTAGGATATTTCCTAAAGTTAAAAAAGTGTTCATGAAGAAATAATCCAAAACAATTTTAAAGAAAAATGAATGTGGGAGAAAACCTAAAATGTATAGTTGAATGCTTTGGCCAACTGGTTGTTCTTCATTCATCTCAGAAGCCTTCCAAAACCACAAAATTCTTTAGAGATTTCCTTAACCAATAAATAACCTTTAAAAAAAAGGAAATTCTAACAAAAAATGAGGAAAAGAGTAAGATAATTAATATTAACCTCTTGGCTGAGACTATTCTCACTTAGTTAAACCGCTTAAATTGTAAGATACATTGAAAAAAAGTATCAAATCATAAGATTCATATATGAATCCCTAAGATTCACTTGTATATGGGATACACTGCATAGATACAAATTTTTTTCCTTAGAATTCAAGATACAAATTGTACGATTCTAACAATAATGGGCTCGACTACTAATGCTTTCCTCAATAGTGAACAACAAATCTCGCTCAAGTCTCATAACTAGGTTCCAAGGGTCAAACAACTTATTCTATTGAATGTGCATCTAGTTCCTAGGCTAAAGCCCTAATAGCCTATTGATCAGGAAAAGAAAATCCAATGAAAGTGTTTCAAAGGTTATACATGATAATCCAATGGGTTGGGAGATGTACCAATCCAAGGCTATGCCAGCTAAAAATCATAGGGATAACCCAATCAATAGGTCATCACTGTTTCTAAGAGCGATAGCCTTAGTGCAAAATGCCATCAAGCAGTTCTTAGGGTTTCCTTTGCCCTTAAATTTAACAAAGCACCAACAAAAGGACTAAGCCTACTGAGCAAACCCTAACTTATGCCTTATGCCCTGGACTAGCATCGAAAGTACCTGCTATGAAGCTCGATTGAATATTTGGTCTTTTTCCAATTGAAAATGGATTGATTCTGTATTGGTTTATTAATGGCATTTATAGTTGTGCCAAGAAAATTGCTACAAGCTATTAATGCATGGTGATTCGTATGGCACAATTAGTGATTAACATATCTTTTTGATGTTTTGCATCATCCACTGCCCTATATGGCTATATATATACATATTTCTGCAATGATAACTAATTATCCAAAAAAAAAAAAAAGATGACTACCAAGGCACCCCTTGAGGTTTTTTTTTTTTTTTTCACATAGTGACCACCATGTTAATAAAGAAACATGATGGTGGAGTGTGGAGGTTCACGAAGTTATTCAAAAAAAAAGACATCGCTACAAAGTTTGGCAGGAGACTAAGAATATGAAAAATTTTGAGCTATATAAAAAGGCAAAGAAAGAAGCTAAGAAAGTAGTAAGTAGTGCAAAGTTTAAAGCATACGATGACCTCTATAATAGGTTGGAAATAAAAGAAGGAGAGAAGGATATTTTTAAGCTTGCAAAAATAAGAGAAAAGAGAAGTAAGAACTTAGATGATGTCAAATATATCAAGGACAATAAGGAAAATATTCTGATGAAGGACAACGATATTAAAGAAAGGTGGAAGGAATATTTTAATAAACTTTTAAATTAAGAACGTATGGGGGATACAAGAACTAGGGAGGATACTTCATTACCAAAGCATACTTTTCTCCATAAAATTAGAAGAGTGAAAGTGAAGAAAGCATTGAAGCGAATGAAGATAGGAAAGGCTATAGGCCCAAATAATATTCCGATAGAGGTATGAAAATACTTAGGAGAGGTTGGGATGAGCTGGTTATGTAGACTATTCAATAAGATACTTGTGACAAAGAAAATGCTAGATGAATAAAGAAGAAGCATTGTAGTACCTATATATAAGAATAAGGGAGATATACAAAATTGTACCAACTATCGAGGGATTAAACTTATGAGTCACACTATGAAGTTATGGGAGAAAATAATGAAGCAAAGACTTAGAAGGAAAACCAAGATCACTGAAAATCAATATGGTTTTATGCCGAGGAGGTCAACCATGGAAGCTATCTTCTCACTTAGGCAATTAATGGAAAAATATCGAGCAAAGAGGAAAATCTACACATGGTCTTTATCGATTTTGAAAAGGCCTATGATAGGCTATCAAGGGATTTAATTTGGTGGGTTTTAAAGAAAAGGAATGTTCTCATAGGTTACATTCAATTTTTTAAGAATATATATGAAGGAGCAGTAACAAATATGAGAATCACATGTGAAGAAACAGGTAGATTCCCCGTAACTATAGGTTTGCATCACGGATCAGACTTAAGCCCTTATCTCTTTGCATTAATTATGGATGAGTTAACTATACATATTCAAGAAGAAGTATCATAGTGTATATTGTTTGCAGATGATATAGTATTAGTAGATGAATCAAAAGATGGTGTAAATGCAAAACTCGAGAGATAGTGGGGAGCATTAAAATTTAGAAGCTTTAAAATAATTCGTACAAAGATAAAATATATGGATTGCAACTTTAGTAGACATATACAAAGTGTTGAAACCACTGTAAAAATCGAAACCTATGAGATATCACGTAGAGATTCTTTTCAGTATCTGCGCTCGATGATTAGTGAGGATGGGAAAATTGATGAAGATGTGGAGCATAAGATAAAAGTTGAATGGCTAAAGTGGAGACTAGCTTTTAGAGTGCTTTGTGACAGACGAATGTCAACAAAATTGAAAGGTAAATTTTACAGAACAATAGTTAGACTAGCTATGACATACAAAGCAGAATGTTGGCCAATTAAGAAGACGCATATACATAAGATGGATGTGGTAGAGATGAGAATGCTTAGGTGGATGGTGTGGTAAAACTAGGAAAAATAAAATTAGAAATGAGCACTTTTGAGAGCATTTAGGGGTAGCACTAATAGAGGATAAGATTAGAAAAACCCGTTGAAGATGATTTAGGAATGTTGAGCGTAAGTCGATAATAGCACCGGTGAGAAAAAGTTTGGCTATACAGGTGGATGGCCCATCAAAAGGTAGAAGTAAGCCGAAAAAGACATTGATGGAAGTCATGGAATCAGATTTGAAGAAGTTTAACTTATCTAAGGATTTGGCTTAAATAGAACGAAATGGAGAAATAGAATTCATATAGCCAGCCCCAACATAGTTAGGATAAGGCTTTGATGATGATAACGATGATAAGTGGCCCCCAAGGAAGATTTCTTAGGTCCACCCCTACATAGATATATACATACGTACGTACAAACATGGAAAAACCTCGGGTAAGCACTGGTGCTCACAATTTGGTGAGCATCGCGTGCCTAAATACCTAGTGGGGCTCACCTAGTGATCCATTTAAGTGGACCATAAAACAGGGAACCCTTAATAGCCTCCGATCTTGGGTTTGGCACCCATATGGATGGACTGGACCTTTGGATCGACTATGTACTTGTTTTGGACAATGAAAAGTTGTCAGCCATTGATCAAGTGTTTGAGATGATGATTGAAACCTCTAATCTCATCCCAAGTGGGCCCCACTAGAAACGCCATATCGTGAGCACCGATGCTCAAGTGAGGGGAGCCCTACACGCACATGGCAAATGCTCTAAAAATTTGATGCATTCATTGGTAAGTTGATGATTATCCTTTGCTTTATACATAAAAAATAAAATAATAAACAATTGCAAAAAGTAAGGAAAGAGAGATAGATAAATCTTCATTTAATATGTTTTAATGTACTAAGGAAATTTTCAAAAAAAAGTATAAAACTTTTGGCTCATTTTCAAAAGAGTACATGAAAGTTTGAATATTCAAAAAAGTACATAGCCTATTCATTTTTATTTTAATCAAGTCCTCTCCATATTTTCCCCTTAATAAATCATTAAAGAGAAATGATCAAGTCCAACTCATGTATCTATTCTCATTACAAAAAGGTCTGATTTAATGCATGATTTGATCAAAAAATAAAAATAAGAAAAAACAAATCCGCATCAATAAAATTAATAAAATTTTTATGCATAACTAACTTTCCATGACTGCACCCACTGCTTTATTTTCATTGTTCTTTTACTAATGTTATTTTTATTTTCTCATAAGGTTAAACGATTTCTACATTTTGTTTTCTTACCAATAATAGTTGAATATAATGTTTTGCACTTTTCAAACTAAAGTTTTCCTTCGCCAATCCGCTTATATCTAGGGCTGTCAATCCGGCCCGGCCCGGCCCGGCCCGGCCCCCAAAAGCCCTTAAAACGAGGGCTTATTTTTTTCATTTAAAGCCCGAGGGTAGGGTAGGGCTTTATTTTTAAAAGCCCGCATCAAGAGGGCTGAGCTTAAGCTTGACTAATTAGGCCCGAGGGGGCCCGGCCCGGCCCGTTGTTTATTAAATTTTAATATAAAATATATAATATCCACAATGACTTTGAAGATGATTTGGGTTATGATGCACCTACCAAAACATTGTCAAATATGGATAAAGTTGATTTGGTAAAGAAATCTAATGAGTTTGAAGATGATTTTTTAGCTTTTGAGGAACAAATGACTCAGATAGTTGTAGAGGAAAAATCGGAATTAGATTGTTATTTGGAGGAGCCAAGGGATAAATTTGAAAATTTCAATATATTGGATTGGTGGAAAGTTAATTCAACAAAATATCCAGTTATCTCTAGAATAGCTTGTGACATTTTAGCAATTCCTATTTCTACAGTTGCTTCTGAATCAACATTTAGTACGGGAGGAAGAGTATTTGATCAATATAGGAGTTGTTTAAAATCTGACACTGTAAAAGTCTTAATTTGCACATAAGATTGGATACGTACGCAGCAACACAATGATGTAATACATTCGATGGTCTTTTAGATATTCTAAAAGTAGATTAAATAATTAAATAAAGAATTATTGTTATTTGTTATATATTTATTATCATTTATAGAATTATTATTATCCACCTTATGTTTTATATTGTAAAAATGATTTTATCTCACCACCAATGCCTTAAAAAAAAAAGTTTTTAACTCCGCCATGCTGCCTTTTGCATTACATTCCCAATCCCTAGGTCGGGCAAAGGAGGAGGGTTTGTATAAAGTTAGTTAGTGATGGTGGCATAGGTTGTTGCATATAAAAGATTTATTTCCATTAAAGAAAAAGAATTTCCCTTTCTTTTGGCCCTAGCTCGGCCCTGGCCCGGCCCTAGCCCTTGAGGGTTGGGTAAGGGCCTAAAAATTATAGGCCCGCCGTAAAAGTCGAGGGCTTTTGTTCAGTTAGGCCCGGCCCGCACATGTGAGGGTAGGATAAGGGCTTACCTAAGCCCGGCCCGGGCCCGGCCCTTTGACAGCCCTACTTATATCCAAGTGGGGAGGCATCTCCTAATCCACATACAACCAGGGATTGATCTGTGTGCTTGTTGGACAGAGACTTGGGTAGCATGGGTGTGTGGGTTGTATGTACCAAAGCATTAAAAAAAGTTTTCCTTTTGTTTTGTTGTGCCTTTCTTTTCACATTTTTTTATTGTTCATCTCTTATGATGAATATGTCCTTTTGTTATGAGCTTTTCACCTTAATATTCAAACCTATCATATTCATAATCCTTCTTAACCAGTGCATCGATGCTGTTTTACTTGTATCAATATTAAAACCAATCAAACCTTACAACAGAAAAATAAAAAGGAAAGATACTGGTGTGGAAAATGCAAAAACCAAGAAACCTAACAAAGAAGTCAAAGAAACCTTAAAATATGGATCAAACAAGCTAAAAACAAATGCAAAAACCTAAAATCAGTGAGAATAACAATCAATTTTCTTCTTGGAAGAAAAAAAAATTGAAAGAAAAGGTAAAAGAGGGAAATCAGAGGTGAAAACCAATTCCAAACAGAAAAAGGAAAAAAAAATCATGGAAAAGGAACACTGTGGTTCTAATGAAATGAAAGATAATACTCGCTCACATTAAATGTATTCAGTGCAGTGCTTGCAATGTACAAGCCACGATAGTCTGGAGTTATCGGGTGGACAAGCCATAGATAGACCACTGAATTATCAGCTGGGATACCTGTCATCTAGGTGGAGCCCATCAGGCTTTCCAGATACAATAATGATTAGGCAGTGGATTACAAGTTACAGAAACAGGAATCATCTAAAACTTCGGTTGATCTTAACCGGTTTTTGTGATGGAAATTCTCATCAATGGTCCACCCTCCTTTTCTTATTTTCACTCTTTCTACATTCATGTGTTGTTGCTTAGCCAGTTAGGCATGTGACGTTGTGTGCTACTGTGCATGTTTATGTGAGTTCAAGTCACTTGTAAAGAAAAGAAAAGGAAAGAAGAGGAAGAAGAAGAAAGAGTCTCAACTATAAATATCATCATTCTAATCACTTGATATGTACTTAACCCTTTCAGTTGGCACTAATTTTAACTTGACATTGTTCTAGATATAAATTGTCATTAGGATTATCATTGTAAGTTTACATAATAATTAGTCATTTAGGTTTATCATTAACAGTTTACATAGTAATTATTCATTAAACCCTAAGGACCTAAAACGAAGAGCTAAATTCATTTATTTAGCCTGATATTTGTTCATTACTTTGGTTGGACGCACAACGATGTTTGAATTGATATCTGGAAAGTCAACCATAGAGAGACCCCTGATCATCAGTGATACAGGTTGGCCAACCCTGCCAGCAAGGTCAGTGGACCTAGTCTCTTCAATGTTGACCATTTTATCAACATCATTTCCACCGTTCGTCTTAGATCAGCAGTGAGGTTTCTTCACCATAACCAATCCATGGTGGGATTCAACGCATTGACTTCAAGTGCATTGGATACATTAAAGGAACTGCAGAACCCATGTTAAATTTCCTCTTCCTTCAGAAACCATATCCAAGACAAAAGCAAAAGTGGAAAAAATCATTAGCATCATCATCAAAGCCTTGTTCGAACAGCATAATCATCAAAGCCTTGTTCGAACTATGTTTGCATCAGCTACCTGAATTTTTTTTCTCCATTTCAAACTATCATAAGCAGATCCTCGGATAAGAAGATAGACCGTATAAGCCATGGCCACAACAGAGGATGGCAACAGTTATGATGAAGCCCTAAAAACTAGAAGCTTAGAAGAAATCAACATATCTACTAAGAACAACAACCAAGTTACAGAAGCCAAATAGAAGAAACCCATGCAACCAAAAGAACTGAATCAACATAGGGCTTCGGAAGCCGATGAACCAAAGGAACAATATTCTAGGAACAAAAATCAGTACCATGAATGTATAATCTTAAAAAAGCAAAATAGAATAGGATAAAAAGGAAACAAGGCATCCAAAAGAAAATGAATCCACACATATCAGATTTAAAAAAAAAAAAATGAATCCAAACATGTAGCTGCAGACACAACAGAACTGGACCTAATGGGGTTTTTGAAACCTTATGAAACAAATAAGCAAGAGACCAGCAGCCATAGAACAAATACGAAGAATACCAAGAGAGCAACAAAACCACAACCGCATACCTAAATTCCTTTGACCTAGCAAGCTTTTCGTCAAAGGCGAAGGAGCGATATGGAAGAAGAAGATCTGAGCAAAGAAACAATGGAAACAGATACCAGAAAAAAAAAAAGAATCAGCGCCATCGCAATCTATAGATAGAAAAAAGGAGGAAATATACAGATGGAAAAACGCATAACGCACTATGAAAAGTTAGAGAAATGCATGAATTCCAAAGTATAGAACGCTTCATAGTAAATACAGAGAAATGCATGAATTCCTAAGTATAGAACAGTTCATAGTAAATACAGAGAAATGCATGAATTCCTAAGTATAGAACAGTTCATAGTAAATACAGGGAGTTGAATCTAGACAACTTCTCTAAGAAAAGACAAATATGGAAAGAAACAGAGAGGAAATGAAAAGAAAAGCAGAAAGCCTACCTGGAGCCATGAGGAGACCCTCAGATGTCAGGGAGATTGGATTGAGATGTGAGAGTAAGACAGTTGTTGCAGAAGCCATAGAGAAGGATGGCATAGAGGCAAGAGAAGGCAGAAATGATAAGAAGATGGGAATGGTAGGACTTTGGGTGAGAGAGGAGGAGTTGGTCCCAACGGATTTCTGGTCTTTGTTTGGTGGTCTCTGTCTCCTGCTAGTTATTTCTTTTAGGAGGAGAAATTTGGCGGGAAGAGTTTGATGGATGGGCGTTTTGAGTTGCCCCATTATTGAGAGAAGAAAAACTCCGAATTAGGGTTTGAATTTTGGGGGGATAGGAATTTGGAAGGCTAACAATTCTTGTTTCAGGTGTGGTTTCAGAGTCTTTTTTCTGTTGGAAGCCAAGCTAAGGAACAAAATTTTTTGATACAATTTGTGGGGTTTACTCTGGCCCACCTTCCATTAGTGCAATGTGCTCTTTTTATCTCATGATCTGGCTTCCGCCTAACCTTTGCTTACAATCTTTTTTTATTTCAACCTATCTGATAAGTCAAAATCTAAAAACTCAGGTAAATGAGGTGATACACAGCACATCACATTATATATATTAAAGCTCTAAGAAGGGAGCTATATAAGGAGTGCCATATCAGCATCATTATTTTTCTTTTTTATTAAAACACAACGTAAGAGTCCTATTTCTCTCATCTATCCACCCTCCTTTTCATACGTTTAACGTATCCAATCTCCCACAGCTCTGTAATATCTATTCACCCCACTTTCCGTAGTTTTTAACGCATCAAATCTTTTTTAACCCGATTTTCCGTATTTTCAACGCATCAAATCTTTTTTAACCCGATCTCCTCCAGGCTCCAACGGCTCGAAGAAGAAGAAACCCTGGTCTGCGAACTGCGATCTGATCAAATCTTTTTATCACATGAAGACGAGGAAGAACGCCATCTTTTTCTCAATCTTCCCACGAATTCTATTTTTATCACACGAAGAAGAAGAAGAACCCGGAAGAAGCAGCTGAGAAGAAGAAGAACGGGGGAAACCGATCAAGACCGTCGTCAGCACCGGCGTTCCTCGCGGCCTCGACTCCCAGAACCCACGAAGATCGCACCGGCGTTTCGACTCGACTCGGCCACGAATCTGCGATCTGAAGAAGGAGAAGAACCATCAGATCTAAAGAAGAAGAAGAAGCAGCGATCGCTCGCTCAAATCAGATCTGAAGGAACCGACTGCGTCAAGACCATCGTCAGCACCGGCTTTCCTCGCGGCCTCGACTCCCGGAAGCCACGAACTCCCGGAACCCACGAAGATCAGATCTGCGAACTCTGTCTCGAGATCGTCGTCAGCATCGGCGTTCCTCGCGGCCTCTGCTCCCGGAACCGACGAAGATCAGATCTCCGATCTCTGCCTCAAGACCGTCGTCAGGTATTGGTGGAATGTCAGGTTTTTTGAACCTTTCCTCTCTTTCACCTTTTGGGAATTTCCTGTGTCCATGATTTTAGGTTTTATGTGATTGGGGGTTTTTCGGTGTTTCGCACGCTTGACTGGTTGTGGGGTTTTCGGATTTGGGGGAATCCAAATTGAACCCTGGCACCAATGATGGTTTGGGGTTTCTCTGGTTAAGGCATGGAAGCAGTGAAGCTAGGGTCTGATTTCTCCTCCACACATTAATCTTAAAGTCCTCTCTATTTGATATCCTCCCCCTGTGCTCATCTCTCTCTCCATTTGGTAACAGTAGCTCTCAAACACACTCACATTCACGTGCAACTTAAAACCCATCCTCCCCCTGTGCTCATCTCTCTCTCCATTTGGTAACAGTAGCTCTCAAACACACTCACATTCAGGTGCAACTTAAAACCCATCAAGAACAGAAAATCCACCTCCAATCCGTTCATCTCCACCGTCGTTAATCCTCCCAGCTTCGCAAAATACGAATTCTGATAATTCCTGTATAAAAATAACAAAAAGAATTTAGAACATATACGTTGGTTGCTACAACTGCCCCATGACTAAATGTGGCACCATTAGAAACAATGTCTGAATTATCAACTCACATGTCCTCCACAAACTTAGAAGCCACCATAATTGAGGTGATGAGGAGCCTATGAACATTGAAAGTTGAAATCCGGAAATCAGAGTTGATCTGGCACAGCCGATCAATGAAAATGTAGGCCACAACATAAACAGGCGGTGCAACATGCGCATAGCGGAAAATTCTCTCCAGAAATGACTGAATTGTGATTTTTGGAGTATGAAGGCAATCAAAAACATGAACTTGGCCAATCTTGGGTGATGCCCACTGGCATTTTCGATCAATTCGCTCGTGTCGAGCAATGATTCTTTCTATGAGGGAAGAAAGAACAGAGAGAACTGATGGGGTTGTGAATTCATCTTTGATAAGAGAGGCAGTAGAGTTCAGAGCGAAGTTTGCGTGGTGAGATTGAGGTAGATGGTGAAGCCATGATTGACAAACAGAGAGGACAAAGAGGGGTGGTTTTGGTTTGTTTTAATGTGGGTGTTAGAGAAGGATTTTTAAAAGGGAAGGGAGGGAGTTTAAGATGCTGAGTACAGTTGTGTTTTTAATAAAGAAATGGAAGATATGTGAGAGTAGAGACATATGGAAAGAGGTAGGAAGGATATTATATAAGAATAGTAAGGCCCGGTTTAGATCCGGGCCCAAAATATGCAAATGTATTTAAATATAAGATTGATTGAAACATTAATAAGAAAAAAATTGAATTCTATTAATCTTTATATTTTCAGTTTAGGAGCTAGATATGTATACATGCTAAATACAAAAGAGTAGAAAAATAAAAGAAAGATATTAATCTTTCTATTTTTTATTTATCTTTTTATTTCTAGTCTCTCTTTTTCTCTCCCACTTTGTTGGCAAAGTGAAGGATAGCGATTAGATTACTAATTACCGAAGAAAGTTTGAGTTTTTGATAGACGAAGTGCAAGAAAAGTGCCCAATAAATAGAGCTAGAGCACCCTTGACCCATTTTACAAGAGCGAAGGAGAGATTGAGAACTACAGAAATGACTAGGCTAGAAGCCACATTAGTAAATAATAGAGTAATAATTGTAACAAGCATCAAATGATATGCAGGGAAATCAACTTGGGTTTATGAAGGTAAGGTTACCTCAAAAGTCTTTTTCATATTAAGAATATATATATATATAGAGAGAGAGAGAGAGAGAAGAAGTTACATATGATTTTTATAATTCAAAAAAAGCTGACAATGAATTTACTAAAGAAAATTACATATTAGCTTACGGAGTGGGCCATAATGGCTAGCCTTTCTTGAATGTTTTAAATTGGAAACTTTATGTATAACCATTTATGTCTTTCTTAATATTTACAAAAAAGTATCTTGATTTTTACTTTTATACATTAACATATACTCTCTTAATAATAAGAGGCATCCAGCTCTCTATTAAGAACGACCTCTTGCCCAATGGTAAGAGGCGTGTTCTTACCTTTGCGCTGGGCTTTAGGAATGCTACCTCTTCTTTCATGTGATCTTTTTTTCCTTGTGTACGAGTTCCTTTTCCATTTGTTTATTCTTCTTTTCTTTAATTTTAGAGAATAAATGGTGGCCTCAGGACCAGTCATGCCAGGTTAAGTTTGGTGCCTTTTCACCTTCTTTGGATTTGACTAGACTTGGGTTTTGGGCTTTCTTGGGAGATTTGGATGAATGGTTGTGATTGTAGCTCGGCTTGGTTTTCAATTTGGTGTGAATTTCAAGTTAGAAGAGGCTTTGAATCTGTTTTGATGTTGTTTTTGTTTGTTTCTGTTTCAGGTTTCGTTTTTTGCTTTTCAGGTTTCTTATTTGCTTGGAATTGCTCCAGTATTTGTTGCATAGATATATTCTGAGATATTGGAGTATAAGAAGACTTCATCTCATTCCAAAGTGCAAGTTGGTTATTGTAAGGAGACTTAGATTTTATATTATCCTTCTCAATAATATGTATAAAAATTTAATATATTGTAACTTTTGAGCTCGGGCTTAACACGGGCATTTGTTGCTAGTATACGAGATATGCAGGTAGTTCTGGTCACATTTTACAGCATTACACCATTTCAGCCTAAATCTAGCTAGATTTTTTACTTCTTGGATATATGGTCAAATGTTTTGCCCAAAATCTAGCCTCATTTCCATGCATGCAAGAGATTGTAGATTAGCTCAATCATACAGGAAATTTCAGGTCATACGGGAGATCTATGAGGTTCGTTGCCATCAACAAATAATGGACAAAATGGAAAAAATTAGGGGGTTTGGACTAGAGGTCCTCATCTGATATTATAGAAGTTTTGGATTCCCAGTTGCGATTTTCATATTAAATAAGATTGTTTTGGTAAATGTCCCTATTAGATTTGTGGTTTGGATCAAGCCTCAGGTCCCTACACGCACATGAATGTGGCCACTTTCAGCACCTATAGGCACACTTAAGGGGCCCAAAATTTATAAGCACAATTTATTATATTTTTCCAATTCTTGAGACACATGCATGTATCAAGATTCCTGATAAGAACCAATTAAATTCTCAAAGCACTAATAAGGAAGCTCCAGTTAAGGAGTCCAGATCCATTGAGCATCTCCCACACGTTTCACGTCAGTGTGATGTGTCGAACACTGTGAGTGTAATTCCACTATGGGCCCACCTGTTAATAATCTAGACCGTTCAAAGTGTATCCACATTTGCTCTTTTTCTTTTTCTTTTTCTTTTTTTTTTTTTTTATTGTGTGTGTGTTTTTGAATGTCGTGGAAATGGAAAAGCCAAAATACTTCTTACATGCCATTTGAGCTCTTCATAATTAGGAGATTTCCGCCCTCTGAAAAAAAGTCAAGATAGCAAACCCAAATAAATTCCTAAGTTTAAGCAAAGTGATGAAGCAGAAATTAAACAATTTTAGCATTTTATTTATAAAGGGTAATATTCATGCTACACCGAGAGGTAGCTCAATTGGTTAAAACCATGGCAAAGTAACCAAAGGTTGCTGTTTCAAACTCTCTCTCTCTCTCTCTCTCTCTCTCTCTAATGCTACTTGCTGAGGCAAAAGGCTGGGGTTAAGGGGGGTGGTTTAGGTAATATTCATGTAAATCTCGTATGCAGTCTTGTCGGGTACAACAATTACTGAAGGCCGCAAGAAAATATATAAAATGAACAAATATGGAGCGAATCCCATTTGTCTAACCCAAGTACCCCTTAGCAGCTTAGCTTTCGGACTTTTAA
Source organism: Sextonia rubra (assembly GCA_037013555.1). Classification (NCBI taxonomy): domain Eukaryota; kingdom Viridiplantae; phylum Streptophyta; class Magnoliopsida; order Laurales; family Lauraceae; genus Sextonia; species Sextonia rubra. The sequence goes on along the minus strand of JASUAD010000013.1, from coordinate 53,507,895 downwards.
CGTCCAGCCCAGAAGTTATCCGATTCTGACCAGCAAAAGACAATTTTTTGAAGGGTATATATATGCAAAGAATTTCTTTCCAGTAAAAGGTACCTCTCACAATTTACAAAAGACTCTTATATGAGAGGTAGCTTTTTAACCAGGGCATAGGAAACCCATGATCATTCCAAACCCCTCACAAATTGACACTCACCCTATTTTGCCAATAAGCTAATTAAAGAAACTGTTGGATTGAGTTTCTAAGATATGCAATTTAAGAAAACCACCATACTTTAATATAAGAGAATTTTTTTTCAACCTCAACTTTCTGATGTTTTGATTGACAGGATCCTGACTAGGCATTCATTTCTCATCTCCCCTAAATTCATTTTCATCAAAACTCATTTCATTTCTAGTTAGAGATGATAACTATTGAATATTTACATTTGTTTCTTCAATTTTAACAACTTTCACAAGTGTTAGAATTCCTAACAATTTAATTACTGGAAATGGGCATGTGCTGATGTGCAAGTTGCAAGCGGGTTGGTCTCAACCTAGTTTTTTGGGCTTGTAATTTGTACCTGTATCTGAATATTAGGCCAAATAACTAAATGGGTTGGTCCTGAATGTATAATATATATAGGGCTATGGAATCGAAGTTCCTAATCTGCATCACTAATAACTATGCCATACTTGCGGTTGCCAGCACAATCTTTTGGACATAGGAGGAGCAATTCTCATTTCAGCCGCATGTAAGTTCCTCCTCGAATGTAAAACTTTCATTAGGAACCAAAGCAATCAAAGAAAATGAAGAATGTAAAATTTTCAATAGAACCAAAGCTACCAAAGAATCTCTAGTTAGAGATGGTAAAGAAACTTTAACAACCTTCACATAAGATTATGGGGCTTTCTGCATATTACAAAAATGAAGCTACACTAAGTTCTAATAGGGTCTGTATCGTGATGCTATTCTAAGTGACCGGTTCATCATGGTATCTTCAGACTGTATAATCTGCAAAATGAAATGCCGACAAATGAATGAATATACATAGTAAAAAGAACTGATTTCTGGGAATTAAAAAAAAAAAAAAAAAGGGACCATGGGCAAAGACAGAAATCCAAATACACTCAGCAACACAAACAGTAATCAAAATGAAGAAAGAATGTAATCAAAGCAAGCTATCAAATAGTGGAAGGTATGTTTCAACAGTATCCTGCCATTGTTACTCTTAATTCTTTTTTTGGATTATCATAATATGACTCAAACCCACAAGCTCCAGGTTGCAACTTCCAACTATGCCAAGTTGCCAACAAGCTGTGGAGCCCACTTGAACTGTCCATTTTTAAAGAGTCTTGAACCAATGGCTCTAATCATCAAATCATTGTGATGCTTCAGCTACACGCAGTCCAATGGACTTTTCCTGTCTAACCAGCCACCATGATGCAGGCACACTTATAGCTAATAGCCTAATACAGAGGTCATGACCAGATGCCAGCACATGGTGGAGTCTGCTGGGCCCTCACTAGATTATCCAACCCCACATCCGCCCAAATACATATAACGAGCGGATCCAACTGAACCCATGCATATCTGAATTGTGACCATGGCAGGAACTAACTATGAAATGAGATGAGGTGGGCATTGCTTGTCTTAAGAAAGGTTCAACTGGTTCTTCAGAAAAAAAAAAAAAAACAAACAAACAGAAAGGTTGCACTGGAGAAGATATGCATTTTTTTTCTTCAACATCATAACAATTTCAACCATTTCTCAATCTGCATGCATGTCCAATGACCTCAACTAATTGCCCATTCTCATCTAGTAAGAATTTTAAAATGACTGGCATACACCACAGATATGGAATTGGAATGAATAAAGGCAGTTACAAACTATAGGCCATCCACCAAAAAAAATAAAAAACTCACCCTGGCCTCATAAGCTTGTTGAGTTGAAATGCTATGTACTGCTGGAACTGATCCACCTAAAGGGTTACCATTGGCGACAGATGAAGAAGGGACCATATTGAATCCCCCATTTTCCACAGGAGCTGCCACATCCAATATGATCTGCAAGAAACAGGATCATGAAAGAATAATCAGCAAAGATTTATTTGGAAGACATGGAATGATAACTTCACTGGTATCCAACTTACAAATGAAAGTCTATATTTTTATTGTTGTTTTTTTTTTTTTTTTGTCAGTAACCAACAATGATTCTCTACTCCTTTGAATTTATATAAACTGGAAAATGCCAATATAGACATCTGGACTTACAGAACCTGAAGAATATGCAAAGCTCATCAATATTACAACAGAGACTTTGAGTTACTCGAATAAAGAAAAGTGGGTTGAGTACCCAAGGGGAAAACAAAAAGAATTTAAGAAAATGACATGGGTCTGAGACGGTAATATTCAAGTTGATATATACACTTGGATCCTCATCAGGTCTGAGACAGTGGATATTTGAGTTTCCAACTGTGAAATACCCAAAACAGACACCAGGATTTTGGTGGTAAGTGGCTCCAAATGACTGATTTACAGTTGGGACTTCGAAACATTCGAAACACCATCATGTCATATCAATGTATTGGGAATAGCCATTCGCATTAGAAGCGATACATTCAATCTCATCTTATGGGTAAGATATAATATGAATCACCTGTCATCATTTATGATCCATCAGCTAGTTTGAAATCATCGATATTTCAATCTCATATCAATTGATCGGCCAATTAGGAAGCACATAGGCTTGCCAAAGATGGAGTTCTTAAAACCACATTAACTATTTCTGTTTAGTTTTGTATTTTGTTTTTGGGGTATTGCCCATTTTTGGGGGCCTTAGCTCCTTTCGGTTTGATTTGGCTGCTCTTCCCCTGTTCTTCGGGGGATTTTTAAGTTCAATATATACCTCTTATACTAAACAGTTTCTTTTGAGCAATGAACAGTCACCATTAGAGAGAGAGAGAGAGAGAGAGAGAGAGAGAGAGAGATAATCGATATTCTATCTTCACAGGGGCTTAAGAGTGGCACAGAGACTACAAATGCCATGAGTCCATGAGCATACCACAAAGTTAGTGATAGTACTACAGTTTTCAACTGTTTAGGCTGCCAGTACAAAGACTTGTTTTGTAAGTAACATCTAAAATGTTTTCTACAAATATCACATCAAGCATAATAACATGCTGACATGTACCTTTCTATAAGGTCATGTCATGTAACCAAGACAAGACTTGCAGACTCCACCACCCTATTTTGCATAACAATGGCCTTTCGGAACTCTAAAGTCTCCTTACTAGAAGGTTGCATAGAATTTCAAAACAAAAGTCGCAGTCCTTAAATCTTCCTAAAACAACATTTATTTTCTAAATAGAATCTTCCTAAAATAGCATGATTCCCACAAAAGAGCCCATAATCCTCCACAGATGCTATGTCCTCTTTATTGGAAAAAAAAAAAAAACAAACCTACATTAACAGTGCGCCCTCTCAGTTATCAAGTGTTGGAGAAATGACACTTCGTGACAATGTTACTGCATAAATTTAATAAAGATTTTTTCTTCTTCGCTGGAAATTAAGACGTTACTAAAACAAATTTAGTTAACATGTTTTTACATAAATTCAATTAAGATTTATTCAAACAATTATATGGGAAAAATGATGAATGATATCTTTCACATGACAAAAAAATCAGGCAGTGCACCTTCTGGCCAAGAATCCGATGGCTTCTCTGAGAAGCAAACTCAGCTGAAGCTTCATCAGCAAATGTAACAAAGCCAAATCCTCTATGCGATCTTTTCGTTTCATCCTTTAGAAAGATAAAACAATAGATAATGCCATAACAAGCTGAATACTGGGGAAGAAGAGCAAGGTGCTTAATTATAAATTGACAGAGGTCTTCACCTTGGGAAGATACACGTCCAAAACATGGCCAAACTGACTAAAATGCAAACGTACATCGCTAGCAGTTGCATAAATGGGAATACGACCAACAAATATCCTTTTTCCCCATTTAGAAGTGGTGGAAAGAGTCATAGGGGCAAACTTCTCCGTTCCAACACCAGAGATTCCAGAAGGCAGGTCTTGCCCATGTCCTGAAAGTGAAGAAGCATTTGCAGGGAACTGCACACCTCCAGGCATGCGATCTGTAGGAGAAGCTGATTCAACAGCTATCTAAAAAATAAAGTGTGTAAAGGTTATTATTCAATATTAATTAAAACTTTAAAAGAAAAGAACCTTAAGGACATTTCAGATCGAATTAGAAAACAAAATATGCCAATAACAAATGTGCACAATGAAACTTCTATGGATGTTGCCATTCTAGATACAAGAGGAGCTAAATGATCAGCCAAAGTGGACATGGATGGCCTCAATAAGGTTTTCGCATTCATTTACTAGTAATATAATATGAGCAGGTGGAAAATCGGCTTTGATTGCAGGGACCCACAGACCCATTGGGACCCAACGATCCACCAGGCCATCAGGCTTGGGCCAGATCCAAATGGCCCATTAATGGAGTAAAGTCAAGGTTGACCAGACATTTTGCAACAAAGATCCAACTTTGGACTCACATTCAGGGTTTGCACAGTCAGTGCCAGATCCTAAATCCAGTTAATAATCAGATCATATTCAGAATGGCACTCCTCCAGCCTAGATCCAACTCACCCATCCTACCTCAAACACTCGACATTCCTTTGATATAAACAAAACCACAATTTGAGACCAGTAAGCTACCTCACGACCAAAAAGATAATGTCTGAGTCTAGCAACACGTCCAGCTGAAGCTTCATCTGCAAATGTGACAAAGCCGAACCCTCGGTGAGATACCTTCTTTGCATCCTGTGAAAAGAGAAGAGAGAGAATGAGATTGCAAATCTTGTTGGGAATACTAAAACCCATTTTGTAACAAGCAAAATATGGGTCCCATACTATCCAACACAAACAGCGCAACAAGAACAATTAACTCAGCTAATGAATTGTAATAAAGTTTTACATTTGGCAGGTAAACATCAAGAACCAATCCAAACTGACTGAAATATGCATGGAGATCCTCTGCTGTTGCTTCAATAGGAATGCGGCCAACAAACATCTTTTTTTCTACTCTCCCAGAAGCAGCTACAGCAGCCTGTACATTACTAGAGCTGGTATCTGCAGTGCACACTGTACGTCCAAAACCTACATCAACTGGATTTGAATAAACAACAGATGACAACATCTTGTTTGCTTGAGGTTCAGTTCCTTCCATTCTGGAATAGTTGTTGATATTACTATAGCCAAAAGAATGAGGCATGCTGTAGGTATATGGCTTCTTCACAAAGTGCCCTGGAAACTGTAAGAACGTGACCCCAAATTAGTTAATCTTGTGAATTTAATATTTAAACTGGATATGATATTGTATTCATAAATAAAAATAAATAATTAAATAATAAATTAGTATTAATTGGATGATTTAAAATGTTACCTAGATTATTAAATAAACAAAAATAATGGCTTCCACAAGAAAATAAAGTAGAAAGTGGAACCCATGTGGGTCCCACCTATGGTGGGGGTCATGCAGGTCAAGTTGATACACTGACAAGTACTTAGAAACCTGCAACCCAGGTGCTTGGCCAGCCTATCCTGAGGATGTGGTCCCAGTTGCCTCTATAGGTAGGAGATGTGATCTATGTCCATGTGGCATGAAATAAGCAATCTGTGTATGTGGAGAACAAGATATGCAATCTGTGTCTGTGGGGCACAAGTGTTTGTAGGGCTGGAAATATGCAATATGTTTCTATGAAGAACAAAAAATGCAGTCTGTCTAAGGGGCAGGAAATATATCATCTATGTCTGTGGTGGATGAGATATAGAATCTATGTCTATGGGACATGAGATATTCAATACCCCAATGATGTGTCCAGGATTTGATCTAGGAAACGGACTAACTAGGAAGGCAATACATTTAGAACCCAATAAAGACCTACCAATGATTTACGCCTTGGAGGTGAAAATCCTGGAATTTCAAATACTTGGGTAAATGCATTCATGTGATTTGAATGCTAATAATTGTAATATTCCATGATCCTGGGATATGACTTACATGCAGTTATTCCTTTCATGTTACTTGATTGTTATCAATGCCGCCATTGTTGAATTGCTAAATGCCTACTTCAGAAGATATTATGCAAATTGAAAACAGATCATTGAATATGATGTATGCTATAATTATGAAATTGTGTGCTCAATGCTCATGGGCGAGTTGAACTGTCTTACTTGCTAAGCTATGTGGCTTACAGAAGTGCATTAAACGAATGAAGTTGGCTACATGGAATACGTTTGATGACAAGGCACTAGAGTGTGGAGCGGGGCATACCTCCAGAGATTTCTTTAGTTGTTTTTGTTGTTGTTAGTTCCTTCAAATTATTGTATATTCATCTTTAATTTTATGTTCAGATAACTGTATTCTATATTGTTGGGCTCTAGCTCAATATAAATTCTAGATGATCTACACTTAACAGACAGTTGTGATTCCCAAGATTTAATAAAACAGGATGGTTATGCCTGGGCTCTCTGCATATCAGTTGTTTTTTTTTTTTTAATCCGTTGTTTTTTCAGCATAGTTGTAAATTTCGTTTTGGACCTCATTTTGGTTTGGCTTCAATCTGAAACATTTCAGGCAATTCGACGCTTTAGCATTTCAATTCGGAAATTCATTTCGGAAAATATCTAAAAATAACTTAAATATTATATAAATATAAAGATTTAAAACTTTTCTGTATTAAATCAAACCATTGAAAGAAAGGAGCCCTCTCCTGTGTTGCACTAAAGGGATTTTACTCAAAGACATTGGCGCATGTCATATAGGTCACTTCCATAACAGTTCTTTAGAATATAAGAAATAAAAAATTTCCTGTAGATTCTCATCGTGGTCCCACCTTTTTTTTTTCTTCATAGAACTATAGTAACAGTACTCATCAACATTTTCAATGCAGCCACTTATTAAAAATCCATTCATTTAATTTTACATAGAACTGTAAAAACATTAAATGGGTGTGGCCCACTTACAAAAAAAAATCCCACAATAGACAGAATAGTTGGTACTTGGCACTGACATGAATAATTAAAAAGAAAAAATCAACTCAGTAGGCCATTGAATGTTTAAGTTGGCACTCAGTAAAAACAAATATCCACAAGAGCCTCATGGAATTCTCGTGATAAGTGGCCCAGATAATAAAGATGCCTGAGGGCCCCACTCAAAAGCCTCACATAACTCTCGTGATAAGTGGGCCATACTCTCAAAGCCTATTCAACGCCCAAAGCATCTCTACCAGTAAAGAGAACGGGGAAAAAGATGGAAGATGGGGAAGGAGTTGCTAGCAGCAGCAGAAAGGCAAGGAATTTGAGCTTCAGTTGCAGTGTGGATCCTCAACAAGGGGTTCTTCTCAATCTTTTGCAACAGCAAGGTCTCAGCGAGTGAAGGATGTAAGGATTTGGGGCTCTAGCTTTGGCAAAGGAAGAATCTCAAGCTTGAACGAGGAAAATAGGACAAGATAACATTTTATGGCAGCTCATGAAATTTTGGAGTGTGATTTCTTAATCGATTGAAAGCTTAAAGGCCGCATTCTACTAAGGAAGAAGAAACAAGGGTTTCTGCAAAAAATCTTTGTTCGATGAGGAATGGTGAGTGAAGTGAGCATTCAAGCCTTTGTGTTTTCATTTTTCTTAAAAAAATGCCAAGTCCTTAAAATACCTTTTAGAATATTCTTATTTTCTCCTTTTACCAAGCCAAACCCAGTTCATCCGAATTGCATGTTTCTGATTTTGTTCGTCCAGAATAGGTAGGTTCGGGCCGAAATCCATCTATTCAGCCAAACACCACCGAAACCTAAACTGAATATCTTCAGGTGGGATGTTCAGTTCGCTTTTCACCTCAAAACGATATTATTTGGGAGTTTCGGATGAACCGAAACAAACTCAACAACTATGTTTTTCAGTGATGGAAATTAATAACGTGCATTAAAGAACTCCACAACCAGTAGTGAGAAACTCAAAACAGTTCATTCAATGTGGATTTGCAATTGAAAAAAACAGCAAACCTTTGGAGTTGCTCGATCCACAGCGACCGTAGAACCACCAAGTTCATGAGACTCTGACATGAGCTTATCTACTGACTCTGTAAAGATAATATGTACTGAGTAAAAAACCAAAGGACTCTCATCACTTCACACGGAAATCTAAATATATTGACTGTCTTTTAATATCCATACTGGCGTTAGTGGAAGATAATTGATGATGCAACCCCAAAAGCATACACACACAAAGACAAATAAGCCATCTGAAACTGAAGAAAAGTGGTACCTGAATTTTCATATGTCACAAAGCCAATTCCTCGATGTTGCTTAGTTCCTGGGTCCTAGAATGTACTATGCGATGAGAAATCAAACTTTGGAATGAAGCAAAAATCACCACAACACCATGAAATTTAACCACAAAATCAATTATTTAATCCTGTAACAACATTAGGTACAAGCAAGCTGACCCCAGTTTGATGGGTAGACAATTGTGTCTTCAGAGCCATAAGGATCTTAAAATAAGTTGTGCACACCAAACGAAGTTCTACCCATTATTAGTTCTTGAAGTTATGATTTTCATATTAGACTCTTTAAAACTTCCATGTAGAAAATTCAGTAGTACCTTTTTTCAATAAGTCACTCTCCACAATACCCGCTTAAACCATTAAGTATGCTTAGACAATAACTCTTTCTTATAAAATAATATTAATAGAGCCTCAACAATTCCCACCTTTTGTAAGGGAATGAAGCAACCATTGTTAGAAACTAGAAGTACAGCAAATCAGCTACATATGATAAATGTGATAGGAAATGGGGAGATTGGCCGATAAACACATCTCTACTTCAGTACAGAATATTAGGATGATGAGAATCCATTGGGGAGAGCTAAAGAAACGAACTCAACACTACTCCTCATTTGTTTTACAAGCTCTATTAGAACAAAATTTACTGATGACCAGATCATTACCTTAGGCATGTAAGCATCTATAACCGAACCGTACTTCATGAAATAGCTGCAATTAGCACCTATAACCGATCAAATTTTTGACAGTCAAATAATAAAACATTACATTGCCATAGGATTCTAATATGACACTATGACCAACAAGGCATATAAACCTGTTAGCATTGGGCATGGAAAAACAACAGCAGGAATGAGATAGTCATGAAAGATCAAAGAAAATGAATAAACCTGTGAAAATCTTCCTCAGTCACACTCAGAGGTATTCTAGCAACAAATATACGGGTACTTTTCTTCGATGCTGGCACCATATCCTCCTGCCCACAGGAGAAAGTTAACATCAGCATACCATCATGAAAGAAACCAAAACAAGTAGAGCCATAATGACTAAAGAACAACTCAATCCTATGAAGAGAAAGGCTCAAAACAAGAGAGCTAGGAATTAGCATTCGAAAGTCTCAACTAAAGGAAAACAATTGTGCAAGATAGCCAGAGCCACAGGAAACAAAGTGCACAGTACAAACTTTTTTTTTTTTTTTTTTGAATGACAACTTTCATATGGACAGTACAAACATACACACATGTAAGTGTATTTTTGTGCCTGCCTATCTATCCTTCTTTCATCTATATAGAAGGAAAATCCTCTCCTACACATCCTCTTATGAGAGGCATCTGTGCAGGATCCCCTATGATGAATCCAACCCCTCAAACTCACTACCCCCCATGAATTGGCACAAGCCCACATTGGACACTATCAAACTATGACCATTGGATTGAAATATTAGAAGATGGAGCCATCTTCTAAAACCATTAAACTTGAGGTTCGTAGATAAAAGAGTTAGGATGATCTAATGGCATTGAAAATTTTCATACGTGTAGGTCCCATTTAGATCTTTTAATCCCCACTTAACCCATGATTAGCATGGCCCTAAGTAAAACCTTATCTTTACACAAATCAGGGATGCAAGAGAGGGCTCAGGCTTCTGTTCAGATGTCTTGCATGGTGTGAGAGAATCCATGGGGCCCACCTAGGGCCGCACAAGATCAATCTCAGCCCTAGTGATTGGCATGGCCCAGGTGTGCCCCAGAAAAGCAGTGCTCATGGATCCCTCACGCCCACTACCACCCCCCCCCCCGTAACAAAAACAACCAACCAACCACACCCACACAGCCCCCCTCTTCTTCTTCTCTCCCCCTCTCCCCCCAAAAACCCAAAACTCACCCTCATCCTCATCATCAAAGCCTTGTCCCAACTATATTGAGGGTCGGCTATATGAATTATGTTTCTAATTCTCCATTCCGATCTATTCTAAGCTAAAATGTTGTCATCTCAGAATTTATGCTTGAGTTGTGACAATTTTACATTAGCTACCAACTTACCTAACCCAGCCCTCATTCTTTATCAAGGCTTGAGACTGGCAGTAGAAACCAGCAAAGACCATCATTAAATTGAAATCCTAATAAAATGATGCTTTCTAAAATCATTAAAAGAGGGTCATGGATCAAGGGGTTAAAATGTTAACAGGGAGTTAAAAATCAGCATACCTGTAAATCCAATCTAGATCTTTTGATCCCCCCCCCCCCCCCCCCCCCCACCCCCACCCCAAAAACAAAAAAAAAAACCAAGTGGGCCCCAGAAGTGGTCCATGTGAAATATCCATGAGGGACATCAGCACTAGAGTATAACCCTGTCTGTGCATCCCAATGTAGTGATGCAGTGGAGCCATGCAAATGTATATAGCTATCATGTATTTATCTATCTGTACAGCATTAGTTTCTCTATGTATGTATGTTTGCATGCATGAACCTAAATGCATGTACAACAATAGCCTGTGAAGAGAAATATATGTAAGGATGTGTTATATGTAACATAATAAATATATTATATATCCATTTGCATGGATTGACAGGGCCGGCTCTTCCATTAAGCAAGGAAAGCCCCTGCTTTAGGCCCCCAAAAAAATCCCCAAAAAAAAGGCCCCATAATTTCTAATTAAAGAAACAAATGAGACCTTTCACATTCCTACAACACAACTGTCACTCCTTTATTTTCTCTCTAAAAATTAGGCCTTTCACATTCCAAAAATTCCATTCAACCGTTGAGTACTAAGGCCATTAAAATCAAAACATCATTCTCTCCTTTGCACCCTCTCTCTCTCTCTCTCTCTCTTCCTGTTGCGTTTTCTGCCTCCCAAAAAAATTCCAACACTAACTAGGAAGAAGAACAAGAAGAGAAGGGAAGAACCTTGTCTTTTGGGGCAACTATATGATTAAATTTTGTTAATTAAGTTTATTTGATTTTGGTAGGGTTTTATTTGATTTTAGTGGGATTTTATGTTTGGCTGAGATGTATTTTCATGAGAAAGGTTCTGGGTCGGAGGCCCAGGTAGACTACTAGATGAGTAATCAGCCCCATAGATCTGGAAGCAAACCCATGGGCAACCATGATATGTGAATATTGGATCTCCTGCAAGAGAAGGTTGGATGTTGGCATATCAAATTCAATTCCTTAAATCAAGATAATGTAGAAATAGAATTTGGATTCATGTGTAAAGAATAAGGGACTTTTTTTTCCTAATTTATGGGTCAATGTGCATTTTGTCATGAGGAATTAGATTTGGAACTGGACATAGCATGTGTACAATTACAGGAACAAATGATTAAGGATAAACATGAAACATGTCTAAAGCAACATGGCTAGCCACACTTATGGATATGTCATGATATCTTGAGTGATATGTCAACAGCTATCCTTAAGAAGGAGGGCCCACTATATCTCCAACATGACTAGCCACACAGATGGTAACAGTTGTTACTCAAATAAAATTTTTTTTTTTCATATTGAAAAAGCTACATCAAATTCAAAAGGCATCCACCTCTATAATCTTTGTGGCCAATATCGATAAATAACTCAATCAGGTTCTATTGTTCTATGCTTTTTGAATCTTTTTAATTCCAAGCTCGTATTGTATGTTTATTATACTTAGTGTTTATTTTATTTGTAATTATTATTAGTTATAATTTATAAAATAACAATGTCTAATAGAAAATACGAATTCGGGTACTCAAAACTTTAAAAAAAAAAAAGAACAGATAATTTAAGTCAATCTCAAAAAGGAACTCTTAATAAATTTGTTACAAGTAACAAGCAAAATATAGCAATAAATGAACAAGTAACTAATCTAAATGAGTTAGAAGATAATGAAATTGTAGAAGAAAACGATCTCAATGAACGCATTCATAATGATAGTCAAATTCTTAACGAAGAACACGAAAATATTAATGCAACAATTGATTATATTCCAAAAAATATTTATGATCCAAGTCAATGGACAAATATTGATACAAAATTCGGAGATTTATTAGTAGAAAAGGGTCCTATTAGAGCTAATCATCTAGATTTTCCCAAAGATGAATTCTCTAGACATTTTTCTACTGCATATTATATTCGAAAATTACCAAATGGGAAGAAGCATAACAGAAAATGGCTAGTGTATTCAAAAGATTTGGATAGAGTATTTTGTTTTTGGTGTAAGTTGCTTAATTCGAATTATACTACAAGTAAACTAGCTAATGAAGGTACTAGAGAATAGAGAAATCTTAGTGTTAAGCTTAAGAGTCATGAGACAACTAATGAGCATATTACTAATATGAATACTTGGATAGATTTAGAAATAAGATTGTTAAAAAATAAAATAATTGATAAAAATATCCAAGAACAAATTAACAAAGAGAAAGATCATTGAAAAAATGAATTAGTAAGAATTCTTCTTGTCGTAAAGAATCTTGGTAAAAATAATTTGGCATTTCGAAGAAAAAATGAAAAGATTTATCAAGAAAATAATGGAAATTTTTTAAGCCTAATTGAAATGATTGCAGAATTTGATCCAATAATGAAAGAACATATTCAACGTATTTAACATGATGAAATTCATAACCATTACCTTGGACATAATATACAAAATGAATTGATAAATTTATTAGCAAATGAAATTAAAAGTAAAATTATTAAAAAAAATTAAAGAAGCAAAATATTTTTCAGTTGTACTTGATTGCACTCCGGATGCAAGCCATCAAGAGCAAATGTCTCTTGTATTACGATGTGTAGATATTTCATCAAGCCTGATAAAAATAGAAGAATATTTTTTAGAGTTTCTAAAAGTAGATGATACCACTAGAAAAGGACTTTTTAATTCAATAATAGATGCAATAAGAAATCTTGAACTTGATATTAATGATGTAAGAGGACGAGGATATGATAATGGATCTAATATGAAAGGAAAACACCAAGGGGTACAAAAAAGACTCTTAGATATAAATCCTAAAGCATTTTACACACCATGTGGTTGCCATAATCTAAATCTAGTACTTTGTGATATGGCTAACTCTTGTCCTAAAGCCATATCATTTTTTGGAGTGCTACAACGTATATATTCATTATTTTCTTCTTCTACAAAACGATGAAAATTTTTACTAAATAATGTACCCGGTTTAACTCTTAAGTTATTGTCACAAACACGTTGAGGAAGTCATATTGAAAGTGTTAAAGCAATAAGATACCAAGCTCCACAAATAAGAGATGCGTTGTTGCAACTAGCAAAAATTAGTGAAGATCCTAAAACTAAAAGTGAAGCCACCTGTTTAGCAACATATGAGATTGAAAGTTTTGAGTTTTTGTTAGGCATGATAATTTGGTATGATATATTATTTGCTATTAACTCAGTTAGTAAAAATTTACAATAAAAAAACATGCGTATTTATGCTGCTATAGATCAATTAAAAGGTCTTTTTTTTCTGAAAAATATAGAGAAAATGGATTTACATCTGCTATAATTACATCTAAAGAGATTGCAGTTGAAATGGAAATAGAACCTATATTTTGTAAAAAAACGTATAATTCATAGAAAAAAGCAGTTTGATGAGAATGTCAATGATGAGACAACACAATCTGCTGAGGAATCGTTTAGAATTGATTATTTTTTATACATAGTAGATCAAGCTATTTCTTCAATTCATAGTAGGGTTGAACAATTTAAAATATATGAAAATATTTTTTGTTTTCTATTTAATTTTAAAATCATTAGATATTGATAGTTTGAAAAAAAAATGTCTTAATCTCGAATGTTCCTTGAAACATGATAATTTTTCTGATATTGATGGTTTAGATTTATTTTCAGAATTAAAATTTTTAAAAGAAATTTTACAAGTTAAAGAAAACACTCTAATTGACATATTTAATTATATAAAAAGATTAGATTTTCTTCCAAATGCATATATTGCTTATAGAATACTATTGACAATACCTATAACTGTTGCTTCTACAGAAATAAGTTTTTCAAAATTAAATTTGATAAAGTCCTACTTAAGATTAACCATGTCACAAGAAAGATTAATTGGATTAGCCATACTATCAATTGAAAAGGACATGTTAGCAAAACTTAAATATAAAAACTTAATTAGTAATTTTGCATCACAAAAAGTGAGAAGAATAAATTTTAAATAAAATATTTATAATAATTTTTAAAAAAATAAAAAGGCCTCATTTAGTATTTTTGCTTTAGGCCTCAAATTGTCTGGAGCGGGCCCTGAAGTCTTCCATGCTCCAAGTCATTTTCAGCGTAAAATACACACACACACACACACACACAAAAAACTAGCACCTGAAAATCCAATTCAATTCAAAACTAATAAAACCATGATTAGCGACCAAATTATAAGGGAAATAGGGAGAATAATACAACAAATGCTAAAAATGAAAGGAAATGAAAGAAAAAATGCAGGGTAAAGATTTGTTAGCTCCTTTTTTTTTTGTTTCAATACCTTAATGTTGATGAGAAGGAAACCACAATATCTTAAATAGATAAACTTATGGTTAGAAGTCATTACTAATGAACACACTTGCCTTTGGAGTTGCTACTTTAACATCAAGTGTCCTTCCTTTAAAAGTATGCTGGGCACCAAGCACTTTCTGTTGTCCTCATACAAAATAGAGCACTCAAACATTAGAAGGATGACACAGGTTATTGATACAGTCTAAAAGATTTAAAATAGACAAAAACGATACAATACCTCTGCATCTTCTGAAGATGAAAATGTGACATATCCAAAACCACGAGAGCGTCCTGATACCCGATCCTAATAATCACATCCAATACTCCATTAGCTAAAAGTGACGATAACAGAAAACTTCCATTTAACTGCATATTGAAGAATCAAAAGAAAGGCACACTTGCACATTTGACCCAACTGAGACTCATCAGAAAACAAATTGAACCTCAAATGCCTAGATACACACAATTGGCTTGTGATATTAACAAACCGAAGGACCACAACAAGTTCCACAATGGACAGAAATGCAAAAAGCTTGTTAAAAGCTTATTAGTATCTATATTTCCATAAACGAGACAAATTTAGTGCAATCAAACAAAATTTATTTTGACAAGAAAACAAGACATTAATTGGAAGAGATCATTAGATTAATGGTGCTTTTAAAAGACCATTTCATCAACAATCACATGTAGCGGGGAAGGGCATCAACTCACAAAACCACTGTAAATAAACCCTCTAAAAAGAGACATCACAACGCATCAAACCAACACTAAAATGGGGAAAACAACTATCAAATTGGCGTAGGTTATTTGTCACTGTACTTTCATCACCATTGCTTCAGCCAAGTCACCAAATTGACTCATGTACTCCCTCAGCTCATCACTATCCACGTCCCAAGGAATGCCCAGGACCTGCAAGCCAGAAAAAAAAAAGGAAGTGAAATACAGTTTTTAATTGATAATATATATAATATATATTTGAACAGTACTGATAAGAGCAATATGACCCAATAATCTTACAAAGTCCCAAGATCAACATACCACAAGTTTTCTACTACCAGGACACATTGGTGCGACTTTTCACTCTATTTCCTGCAGACCAACTTAACATTATAATTTATAACCATAATAAAATACACAGCACAATCTAGTCGCTAACTAATCTTCAAAATGTCTGCTTTTCCCCTTTCTGGGGGTAAGTGTCTTACTGTCTTACTATTACTTAATAAACAATATACAAAGGTCTCCTGGAGTCACTGCACTTATCAGGTTTGATAACCCAGAACAAAGCAGTAAAACGTTGTCTTGTAAATGACATATTCTATTACACCATTTTTTTTTTAATGTGATTGTATTGATTGCTCAAAACCCTTTACATCTTCTATTACAACATTATACTCTAGTCTCCAAAACAATAGGAACAATAGGAGAGTTTGTGAGAGTATGAAGTGACAAGTACCACATACATCTTCTATTACATGCATTAGCACTCCCCCATAATGGCAATGGTGAAGAGCACCATATGCAAATAACAGAGCAAAACTATTAAAACTTGTGTTTTGGCAGGAACTAACTATGAAATGAGATGAAGTGAGCATTGCTTGTATCAAGAAAATTTCCACTGGACAATATGAATATGATTTTTTCCTTCAACATCATAACAACTTCAACCATTTCTCAATCTGCATGCATGTCCAATGACCTCAATTAATTATCCCATTCTCATCTAGTAAAAATTTTAAAAATCTGGGCTTGGAACGATCATGAAAGACTACTTTTTAGGATATGGTAGTTAGTGTTGAAAAAAGAGAGATTTTTTAATACTCTTTCAAGAATGTGAATTTCTTCTAACTTAGTTACTGCTGGATGGCCCATTAACCAACACAAAAACAAACGCCCAAAGCATTAAAACAAGGAATTGGGAAATGGGTTGATGCTAGAAACAGAAATCCGAGTCCAGGAATTCCACAAGACACGAACACAATCACAAAACCTTAAATAATTTGAAGAAGGGGGGAAAAAACAAGAATCTTGCTCATGGGTTTCCTTGCCCTCACCTGAATCGACAAAAGCAGTATCGAATTTCGACCTGTGGATCAGAATCGGCAGGATAATAGGGCGCCCCAGATATGAATTTGATAATTAGGGTTCCAACGAACAGAAGGAAGAGAGAACAGGGGCAAGAGGGGAAATTTTTAGGGGAAATTTTTAGAGAAGGCCTTTAGTTTTTGCCTTATTTCAAAACAGGACAAAGTTTAAAAAAGTTTTATATTAGTCCCTAAGCTTTTCAATAAACTTTCAATTAGGGACATCCGACAATTTAAAAATACTTTCTAGCTATTTTTTTGCTCAATTTTCTTAAAACACAAATCATTTAAAGCCATGTCATAGTTTTAGCAACCACTATATACAACCAATTACCGTGAAAATGTTAGTTATTCTTGATCATAGTGAAAATGTCGAAGAAGGAAATGATGAGGATATACAGGAATTGAATGATAAATTTTTTTCCAATAAAGGGTAATCTATGTATTTAAAAAAAATTGAGGAAAAAATTATTGAAAAATAGCTTTAAATGGATTGATGTCCTTAATTGAAACTTTCTCGAAAACTTATGGACTAATTTGAACAGTTTTGAAACTTGTGTCTTTTTTAAAACAAGATGGTAACAAAAGGCCTTCTCTGAAATTTTTTCTATTTTTAGCTATAATTCTCATGGGGGGATGTGAGCATGCATCCATCACTCACTCACGTGGAGACAACTTGATGGGACATGATTCAAGAGACGAAAGGAAATAAGCATTTTATATAAACGCATGACGTTTGGGTCAAATTATTTCTCCCCCTACTTCATCCATCGCCAAAAGTTTAACAACTTTACATTTACTTGGGCTGCAATGGTTAATGAAAACTCAATAAATCTACTATAATTCATGGATTTTATGTGTGTGGATATTGAAATGGATCAGAAAGAAAAAAATTAAAAAATCGAATACCCCTTCTAGGTGATGGAGGCTCAAATCATT
Source organism: Sextonia rubra (assembly GCA_037013555.1). NCBI lineage: Eukaryota > Viridiplantae > Streptophyta > Magnoliopsida > Laurales > Lauraceae > Sextonia > Sextonia rubra. The sequence continues at coordinate 53,490,059 of JASUAD010000013.1, read as the reverse complement.
CTCCTAACCACTTAATCAATGATTGATAAGTTTTCACCGTCCAAAATTAGTGCAAGCCAATCCAACAGTTCAATCTATTTGGATAAGTTTCAAACTTTATATATATAACCCCTCTCCTAAGCTTAAGCTTATGGATAAGATAAGCTCAAGTGTGTGGGGCCCACCTAGGGACCCACATGGGGATGGGGGATTTGAAGGACATCCTGGCACCCTTCATTTTTCAAAAAAAAACAGCCTCAACTGTGGTTTTTATCATCTCCATCTAGGCCTAAAAAATTTAATAGTCAAGAGTCCATTTAGATCAAGGCACAATTGATCCAACAGTTTAGTAAATTTAAATTTGACCAAAAATTGGTGTGAACATAAGTAATTCAGAAGAGTTATATATTTGGTTCATTTGGATGGACTAAAGGTGGGCCTAAGGATTAGAGCCTACGGAAATTCTTTTATAAGCATAAACTTAGGAGAGGCTTACCATATATATATGGAAAATATTTAAGTGCATCCAGCCCTCACCATTTTGATGAGGGACACTCCCTTTTTGTAAGTATCAATGTGCAAAAAGACAAAAAGAAATCATGACACCTTTTTGACATTTGATAGGTCTAAAAAGGAAACGTCCCTCACCAAAATGGTGAGGGATGGATGCACTAAAATACTCTTCGAAACTCAAGTTTAAGATAAGGTAAGCTTAAGTTGTGGCTCACGCCTGTGGCTTGTAGGGCTCACCTGAGGACCCACATGCTGATGGAGATGAGGGGGACTTGAATGACTCCCTAGGACTCTCCTCTCTGCAAAAAATCAACTCTAACCGTGGTTTCTATCATCTTCATTTAGGACTTAAAAATATAATGATCAATCGTATATTTGGATCGATGCACAGTCAATTCAATGGTCCAGTAAATTCGGATTTGACTAAAATTTGGTGAACATGTACAATTCACGAGGATCTTATGTTTGGTCTATTTCGATGGACCTAAGGTGGGCCCCAAGGGCTCGAGCTTTCAAAATTTCTTATATAAGCTTGAGCTTATGAGAGGCCCACCCATATATATATGAAAAATATTCAAGTGCATCCGTCATTTCCCATTTTGATGAGGGACACTCCCTTTTTGGTAAGCATTAATGTGCAAAAAGACAAAAAAATAAAAATCATTACACCTTTTTAAGCTTTGATAGATCAAAAAAGGAAGTATCCCTCACAAAAATGGCAAGGAATGGATGCACTAGAATACTCACTTATATATAATATGAACTTTAATCCTACGAGAAGTGTTATCGTACACCTACCGTGAAAACCTTTTATGGAGCTCACTTGTGGGTCCCATTCGGGGATTGGACAAGGGGATGGAAAGATTTATATGAAACCACTCTAAATATCAAGTTTAGTCATAGTCATATGTCCCTAATACCTTTATCCGTCGCCTACAAATCTAGCCCATTCAAATTGGTGCATAGTCGATCTAATGGTTCAGTAAATTCAAATTTAACCAAGACTTGGAATTAGTGGCTATGAAGGGAGTCACTGTGTATTGCAAGATTTTGATTGATTGATAAATAGGTCCCACCTAGACTTCTCTAAAAAAAAAGTGGTGAAACTAGTTCTCATAAGATTATTTCATTATATATATAAAAGGAACTCTAACGAGCACCGTACTTTAAAAATGCCCCATTTTTGCTCCTCTTCTTTTTGGTCATGGGACCCATGTTGATTCAATTTAAGTCCAAGTTTGACATTTATCCAACCTTTTTCATGGTTGAATTGAAATCATGATAAAATGATACTTCTAAATCATTAAATTTTAGGGTCATACGTAAAAATATTATGATTATATTATGGACTAAAGATTTTGTATATAAGTATGCCTCATATGGATATCCATATCTAATGAACTTCCATGATCATCATGCATCTCGGCGGACTCCAATCGGGAGGAGCATTTTTCTTATAAAACATCCGGCGCTGTGTCACACTCCCCTACACACACACACACACAGCACCAATTAAACAAACTCAAATGGAAAATGAGTCCTTAGCTAGCACTGATAATATCTTTTTTCAATGATAACTTATTTGAGGATTTGACTAAAGATAGATTGATATAGAGAAACAAAATTTATGCAGTCAACTACAACATAGTTGGGACAATGCTTTTACTATAGTAATATTGAGTATTGCCAATTCAAAAAAATTTTAATTCCGTTTATTTATTGTAGGAGCCTAATTTGTACAATAAGTAGTCATTGTGAAATTAATAAAATGCTCATAAGTAGTAATATCATGACATATTGCAACCTCTGCTACTTAGTACCACCATAGAAGGAGGATACCCTTGGCTTTAACTCAAAACTCATAATATGGATTTTAGCTTAAAACATCTGATGGATCCATTGCTCTACACAAGAGACATAATGAATTAAAAAGCCCTTTTTTCCTTTTTTTAACACTAGCCAGGGGGTTGGGACTCAAAAGAGAGCCCATACACATGGGAAAATAGCCTGCTCTCATAGAAAAGGAGCCTGCAGACACTGTAATAAGTACTATATGCAAGATTCAAACCCTAAGTAGTAAGATGAGAATTGTCGAGTGGTAAGGAGCCTTTCTCAACTACTTGCTAGTGACAGTAAGTGAATAAGATCATCAAGTTTGACAGAAAAACTTTCCTTTTAAAAAACCAACTATGCAGTATCAATGTTACATTCTATTCACAAATAGATTGCGATGTTGTCAAGAGGTATCACAAATATTATAAGTAATTACCATAGGTTGATATATGTTTATTCATTATCGCCATTATAAGGATTTATATATGTTGGCTAATTTATAGGTTGGACAAAACTCTGGATCCGTTGAGTTGTGGTTTGTAATATTTTAGATAGATTACGGTTTGGGACAAATCGGGTTTGCCTGATCATTCCAATAAATGCTCGATTGATCAATTTGGAGGCAGTATTGGTGCCCAATCGATCAAACCTCTGTCCGATCGATCAGATGACGTAAAGTTCTCCACCGACTTTGGATTTCTATTCTGATTTTAAGTAAGACTTTTCTGTTTTGTGTTAAATCCTTTTCTAGTTGGATTACTATTATAAGGCATGAAACTAGGGCTATAAAAAGAAATCTCTCTCAACCTTAGGGCATGAAATGCAAATCTCATTATTCTGAGTAAAGATTATATATCGGAAAGCTTTCATTAAGAGTTGAAGGACTGAAGCTTTGTTATAGAGAGAAGTTACTTCTACATCTCTTGTCACTGTTGTGAGGTCATCTTGTGTGTTTAATGTGCATGTTGATCAGGTAGAGAATAGTGCACGGTAAAGTAGTATCAATGAGCAGAAAGAGTTGTAGCGAGAAAAACTCAGTTCTTATGTGCGAAAAAGGTGTGAGTATATCGTATAAATGTTTAAACTTACTTGATAGTTGATTATTATTGGATTCGTGATTTTTTACCTAGTTAAGATTTTTCTTGTTAAAATCATGCCTTCTTGTGGTGTGCGCTTTTGTATTTGATGCATTTATTTTCTACTACGTGATTGATTGTTTGCAAGCATGTTGTTGAGTTGATCTATTCTATAGATCCCCTAAATCATTCAGCTATTAAAACCCATACATGCTAATATGAAATATAATTCTAACTTTTTAGTTAAAATTAATATCACAAGATAATACTATAGATGCAAAGTTGAAAAATTCTGTGACTTGATTATTGACTCAGTCGTATCACCCCATTTTGAGGAAAGAGCAAGTCAAATATAAGGTAAACAAGGCCAAGCTAAATTTAAGTAATTAATGCTTGGGATTAATTTAGAGCCAACAATTTATACTTGATTGATTGAAATATAATAGATTCACTAATTTGGCTTTATTATTATGATTAATGCATGTAATACATGTATATCTGAATTTTACAATTATTTGATCTGTTTTTAAATGAAAATAAAAAATAACTCTTTTGAGTTTTCGAGATGATTCTTCCTGATCGAGCTTGGAGTACAGTCCAAGTCAGGAGCTCCCAAACTCAATTATCTGCAACTATAATGCCAATGCATGTCATTTTCTGACTAGGACTGTACGGGGTGATGCGAGTCCGGGCCCTGTATTGTATCACAGTTGCTATACGTTCACAATGAGGTGACCATTCACAACCCCAGTGATTTTTGAGTTGCAAGCGGTTGAATGGAACATTAGAGCCGCTGCATGGTCCAACCAGTCCAACCGGATGTTCTACTTAACCCCAAAATTGGGAAACCTTTCCACCAAAGGCTGACCGGACTGGACCATTCAAATGAGAGAATTCCATGCGATGACCTTACCGGGAAGGCACGGTCCGCAAAAGGTGCATGGTGCAAGCATTAAAGCATAAAGCGATATCATGAGTGGTCTTTCGGAAAGTCTCGAGTCTGCCCTAATCCATACGCTAAACCATTGAATTAAGTGTGGGTGTATTCTTTATCTTGGTGGTGCTCACTTATTTTCAAACCCAAAGCTACATCAGAATATAAGTCCCTTTAGTAGCATGGTAAGGTAACTTTTTTTAATTTTTTATAAAAATATAAATGTTTTTTAAAATATAATATTTTTTTATTTGACCTCTTTATAGGGATTTCATTCAACTACCCGTATGCCTCTTATAGTCAAAATTCAAATACCTTTTTTAGATCTGATTGTACTAAAACAGTGTGATATAGCACGACCCTTTTGGATATAGCGTACCCCTTTCGCATGAAACCATGTGAGAAATACTTATGCTTTGACTTTTCAAATACAGACGTCAAGTCGAAGACAGCTATATGAAAAATATCCTTTAATTATATTCTTGCATCTAAAAGATCTGCAGTACACACATAGTTTTAATGAACGTTGATAGAGTCCAGATGATAAGTAATCTTTTTCCTAGCGGCAAATGCACAAATTCGGTACAATACATGTACTACGTACTTTTATCAAACAACACAACATGTACTGCATAAGCACCGACAGATACACCACCACATATCTACAATATATGGGCAGCAGGCTTGTAGGCCGGCCATTGCTAATAAATTATTTTTTTCTATAATAGCAAATCATACATACCAAGCCCACATTATACAGTCCAAGGTTTTAACTTATGTTATTAAGGCTAGTGATAGTCCAATGTATGAGGCTCCTGCCATGGTAGGTTCTATAAGACGTTTCACCAAAAAATTAGAAGAAAAATTACAAGATCACTTTCTTCAGCAGTAAGTGCCAGGGCTAGCTAGTAAAAACTTCAAACATAGGGGCAATTTGAGGTTATCTTAAATTACTAGGGGCGTAACATAAAAAAAATTGTTATTTTATTTTTGTTAAGGGGTTTTCTTCTTATAGAATACTTAAGAATTGAGTACATCAGAATTCATGGTCAAATAAACTTTATGTAAGAATTATTAAAGATGTGAGTGGTGAAAGATATAAAACAACGATGTAGATAAGGCCTTATTTTCTTAAAACTTGTATTATTAGATACCTTGATTCATTTTCCATTATAGGGGAGGATATAATTTGATCATCATGCTTGGTAATGGTGGATCTAAAATTTTCATTTGGGTAAAGCGGTCTATAGTCATTTGAAAGAAAAAAAGGACCAAAAGCTCCTATATTTGTCCAATAAAATTGAAGGTTAATGTACTTGAAATACAATACGTATTCCATAGAGGCATTATATGGTCATAAGGTCGAGAAATGTACTAAGATGTGGCAAAGGGGAATGCTACCTTGTACATGTGGCCTTTGGTTGTGGTGATGATGAATGATAACTATGATTGATCTGTTGTCTTGGTGTTCCATATCCATCAGTACTAGTCGGCAAGCTTACATGTAACGGCAAAAGCCCATCGCTTCCCGATGCACACTCACATGCGTTGGCAAAAGCCTATCTTATCTCGACGCAAACTCAGATGTGTCGGCGAAAGCCCACTTTTGCACTTTTGTTGACACATCTGAGTTTGCGTCGGCAAAAGCCTAGCTACAAAATCTCAGCTTTTCCTGATGCTAGCTTACATGCTTCGAGAAAAGCCCTGCTTTTGCCAATGCGATACTTTTTGCGTTGAGAAAAGTCTTTTAATAAATTCCAAATAAAAATGGAATCTTTATAAAAAATCTTATTCGTAGATGAACCTAATTAAGAGCCCAAAAGAAGAAGCCAAGACCACCTCTCCTCCCACTAATCCCACCATCAGTCCATCTATGACATTCTGTACGACGGAAAACTTCTTCATCACTCGCTTCTCCACTAGTTGACGCAGTTTCTCCATGTCCCTTTCAACCCCAGCACCTTCAGATCTCAATTCCTCAACCCTAGCACCAAAACTCTCTTCCTCCTTCGCAATTTTCTTCAAATCCCCAATCTTCAAGATGATGCTCCTGACATAGTCGACAAATTGGGCCTTGTAGGAGTAGTTTGCAATTTTAGAGAGTTATTTTGATGAGGAAAAAAATCTTTCATTGCCAATTTTGAAAGAATACATTTATTTTGGCCTATGGTTTTTGACAAATTTTCATATATGTGGGCCTCACCTTTATTTATTTTGGGATAGGTGGGGCATCAAGCAAAGACCTATTATTAGTGTGGGGGGTTTTTACATTTCATCTGGGGCTGCCGCCTCATATATTTACAATGTGGGTCCGCCCCTAATGCTTGGATAGTGCACTCATAGAAATACAGTGCACTTACAGAAATACACTATATTTGAATTACTAGAGACCTTTGATTCTCCACTATTTTTTTATTCTAAAATGTTTCGACTTTAGCTAACCCAAGGAGATAATGTACCGTTCTCCACGTTCCATGAAGGGCTCTAAGACTCTTGACTCTCTCTATCCTGTGAGAAACGACTAACGAACGACTCTCTCGATCCTGTGAGTAACGAACAATCTTCATTGATTAAGATTTAAGCTTCAATACACGCAGGTTACGTCGTGCACAGCAATTTTCTTTTTGATGGGGTCCAAAGAGAGAGATAAAGAAAAGACCAGAAGAATGAGTGAGAAGACCTCAAGTCTAGAGAGAGAGAAGACCTGAAGACCACAACTGCAGAAAACTCTCAATCAACATTGCATGAATGGCTTCATTCTCCTACTATATAAACACGAGCAACTTCCACCTTTCCTCAAGCTTTCTTCTAATCTCACTTCCTTCATTCTTCCTCTATTCTTCATTCATTTCATACTCTCTCAAAACCTTTGGAGTCCATGGATGCAGGGAGAGAGATGAAGGATGAACACTGCTCAATGGAGATCATGGAAGTTGATGGAATTGAGAGAATACCAAGTGGGAGTAGAACGCATGCAATCATGGAAATCGAAAGTGTTTTTGAGGGTCATGAGGCCTCCTCCTCGTGGCGAGATTCGCTTACAGTGAGGGGTCTATTCGCCAGCGTAATTTTGGGAACTCTATTCAGTTTCATTGTCATGAATTTTAATCTAACGACCGGATATGTGCCTTCTCTCAATGTTGGAGCCGGTTTGTTGGGGTTCTTTTTTACTAAAACATGGATGAAAGTTTCCACGAAATTAGGCTTTAAGCAAAGTCCATTTACAAGACAGGAGAATACGGTCATGCAGACATGCATTGTTGCTGCATCTGGAGTGGCTCTAAGCGGTACAACCAAATACTAATGTTTTTTTTAGCGTATAATATTTCTCTTTTTTCCTTCATTTCCACCAATTAGTAGTACACTTGGGCAATATTGATTGTTTGCTTGTTTTTTATCAGGTGGATTGGCAAGTAATATGTTCGCAAAGAGTCGGATGGTTGCTTATCAAACAGGAGAGGAACATGACCCTGCAAACATTAAGAATCCTATTATGGGATGGATGATTGCATTTCTTTTCTCAGTTAGCTTCATTGGAGTAATTTTGGCTGAGCCTCTAAGAAAGGTAGGTAACGCATTTTCCAAGATTTAGACTCAAATTTGAGAGAAATTTGTATCATAATTTGGCACACTTTTAAGTGATCATAAGGACCAGACCTTTTTCACTTTTAACTGTTTTAACTGAGGTTCTTCTTCCTTTTCATTTTTTGGTTTGTGGGGAGTGGGGAGTTGGTTTGGGCTAAGGCTGTTAACAGTTTTGGTTTGGGTTTGGGTTGGGTCTATGCAATACCTTGACTCAGGTCAGTTGGACTTGATTCCAACAGACCCAGTGGACTTGGACCCAAATCATTTATTTGAAATTAATTTTATAATATATAATTACTCATATATAATATATAATATACTACATTAACATTGGTAATAGCCTTGCCAACACACTTTTGGTTGAATGGTGTTAGCATCTCTGTATCACATCCTTATCTGGGGATTGATTGTTGGGTCTTGAGGTTATCACTTGCCAACCTAGCAAAAAGAAAGAAGAAGAAGAACAAGAACAAGAATAAGAAAAAAAAACATTAGCGATATCCCTTGAGGGTTGGACCAAACTCGACGAGGCTACTCAGTAATCTGATCATATATCCTCAGGTATAGGGAGAAGTTATTGACCCCAGAGTACCAAACTAGAACTTGATTAAAATTTGAGCCGACAAAAGTGCAGTTGATAATTAACTTTCACATAGAGATCCCTGGGTCCTAGAGCCAAAGTATGCTTAAGATAATCATGTATAAACCACATCTAATAACGATGGCAAGTGCATCTTATTTCCATCTAGGGATGGCAATAGGTCAGATTAAAATGGGATCCCCCCGGATCACCTCCTATTAGGAGTGGGTTTTGTAGTGTGTTGATAGGGTTAGGGTCGGGTATGGCTTTTCATATATAAACTTGAGTCAGGTTTAGGGTGGGTTTCGATTTTGTAGTGCATTGACCTGATCTGACATCTATATCTTTACTTCATATATTATTCAGTGTATTTATTTTTTCCTAAGAGTCCAATGGTACAAATGGTAATGAAGAGAGATGTTTCTCTAGAGATCATGGTTTCAAATCCCCTTAGTCAAATTTATTTTAATAATTTTTAAAAAGCCACAATCAAACCCTACCCAACCCTCCTTTGTCATGGCGAGGGTTTAATATGACAACCATCTACCATCCACGGGCTGGGGCGGATATAGTATTGTAGAAATACCAATCGACCCGACCCATTCCATCCCTATTTGGCTAATTCCCATCTTAACATGTTTTATAAGTAGTTAATGGTGGAGATGTGATTTTTTGAAGGGAGCATTTTTTTTAATTAAGATTTTTTGTAAGTAGGTCAACTCAATGCCTCATGAATTTTCCACAAATCTGAATTTAGAGATAGAGGTGTTTGGTCTTTGTTTGCTTGCAAAATGTTAAATGAATTGGATCTTGCAAATTGTCCATTTAAAGTCATTAAATGAACAAGGATGATTTTATTATATCTCTATTCAATTATTGAACTTTGATCGGATAAGCAACAATTATCGATTTACTTGATTTTTTTAGTTAGTTAAATCCTGAAGTCACGTATCTAGTTAAAACGAAGAAAAATTAAAATGGTTAAAGTTTTTTTTCTTTTAACTTATATAAACGGATGGTCTAAAGAATTTCATAAGATTTTGTCGCTCACTTTATTAATCATATGTCTAGTATTATGGTGGGACAAACCATTATTGTAGTAAAATTTGGGGCCATCCCACACATAGGAGAAGAGTTCATTTTGAATTGCTCGAACTTCACTAGGTGGGCTATATTGTGGAGTTCCACTCCTTCCATTGGAAGACTAGAGACAAATTCTGGCAATAAGGTCACGTTTGGCAATCAAATCTCAAGGATCCTAACTGATCTTCCTTAAACCGTGAAAACTCACATTGGCAATTATGAGTCCCCAAGAATTTGGGCCAATGGACAGTTTCATCTTTTTAGGATTTTCAAGTTCGACCCCAGTAAGATTTGCCTCATTTTTTATGCAACAAGATCAATTGTTTTAGTTATGCAAAAATACACACAGATATGGATGTGAGATTTTCAGATATTCAATTTGTCAATGAGGAAACCTTGTTTTAAGGTTAGTGTAGAATGCTCAAATATGTGTCATCAAATATGCCCTAAAAGATTTGGCTTGGCCGTTCTCTTAAACACCATAAATAATGAGAGCTTTTTAGGTGATTTTAATACACATGTTATTTAAAAGATATGAATTGCAACATATTTCTTTTGGCAGATTATGATCATCGACCACAAATTAATTTATCCAAGTGCAACTGCAACTGCTCATATCATCAACGGTTTCCACATGCCCCAAAAAGCAAAGCTAATAAAGTTAGTCCACTCACACCAGTTATCTCCCACTTAAAATTGTGAATTATGGTTATTGTTTATTTAAGACTATCTTGTAATTTTGCAGGAAGCAAGTCTCGACTCTTATCAAATGCTTCTCATTTAGCTTCCTCTGGTCTTTCTTCAAATGGTTCTATACTGCAGGGGATGACTGTGGATTTGAATCATTTCCAACTTTTGGACTTCAGGCCTATGAGAATAGGTAATAACCAGAGATGACTTATTATTGGGTAGCTAATTGGTTCTATATATAGATATGTATATTTCAAAGTACAATCTGCCAAATTAGTCCAACCAACTAATTTGCAGGTTCTTATAGTATATTAGATCTGTTAATTCCATTGGATCAAATTGATGGACGAGGGCCTAATGCATCCATCAATTTTGCGTTCCCATCCAATAGCTTCTGTGCATCAAATGCGCAGTCACTTCTATTGTAGACATTGAAGTTCAAAATTGTTTATCATTTTTCAATATTCTTATTAGCATTTAATTTTTCTATAGATTCTACTTTGATTTCTCGGCTACATATGTTGGTGTGGGAATGATTTGTCCTTACATTATCACCATATCTTTGATCGTGGGGTCTATCCTTTCTTGGGGTATTATGTGGCCACTCATAAAGCATAGGAAGGGAATTTGGTACAGTGAAGAACTCAGAGACAATGACCTTAGAGGCCTACAAGGATACAAGGTATCCATAAATCACTTTTTTTCCTTTATTATTGCAATCCTATTTTATTTTCAATTTACTACAAATTTAGTACAACTTAAACTTGCTTTAAGCCATAAATTATTTTTTTGATTCTATATTTTCAGGTTTTCATTGGGATTTCCATGATACTCGGAGATGGCCTCTTCTACTTCACTTTAATCCTTATTAGGGCCATTCGTGACTTCTCAAAAGAGTATAGGAAAAGAAATTCATCCTGTGTTGCATCTATTACTGATTGTCAGGGACCTTCGCTTATTAATGTTGACCAGTGCCAAACAGAGATATTATTTCTGAGAGATAGAGTCCCCAAAAAGTATGCTATGATAGGTTACATTATCTTAACTGGAATATCAGCAGTTATAGTACCGCTCATTATCCCTGAATTAAAATGGTATCATATTTTAGTCTTGTGCATAGTGGCGCCAGTCCTTATATTTTCCAATGCTTATGGATGTGGACTAACTGACTGGTCACTAGCTACTACTTATGGGAGATTGACCATTTTTGCCTTCAGTCTATGGGTTGGAATGGAAGAGGGAGGAGTGATTGCGGGATTGGCTTCAGGTGGAATCATGACAAGCATAGTATACTTGTCAACTGACTTAATGCAAAATTTCAAGACAGCATATCTAACCCACACATCGCCAAGGTCTGTGTTGATAAGTGAAGCAATTGGAATTGGTTTGGGATGTTTGATTTCTCCATGTGTGTTTTGGATATTTTACCGAGCAATACCTCATGAGCGCTCTTATCCGAATCAATATATCAACCCAATCATGTTCCGTAGTATTGCATTGATTGGGGTCAAAGGACTATCATCTCTTCCTGAGTATTGTCTTGTATTATGCATTGGTTTCTTCTTCGCTTCCATTTTCATATGTGGGTTGAAAGAGGTTGCAAAACATTACAAATTGAGGATATATGGTTGGATGCCAAGCATGATGGCTATGGCGATTCCATTTTTTATTGGACCATATTTTGCTATTGACATGGGTGTCGGGAGTGTTCTGAAAGTGCTATGGAAGAAGAACAAGGGTAGAGAGGCAGAGTCACTTATTACAGCAATTGCATCTGGGCTTATATGTGGTGATGGTTTATGGAAACTACCATACTCTATACTTGCACTTTTTAAAGTCAATCCACCAATTTGTATGAAATTTTTGGCTAGATCTACAAATGTGAAGGTAGATGGATTTTTAGGTAATTTTTAAGTAACCTTTGCAATGAGTTGTGTTGCATGGAAATGTAATTTTTTGAAACAATAAAAAAAATAGATTAAGTTTTGCTCATCTAGATGAATTGCATTTAAACGATATATAGTCAAATTAGAACTGAGTGTCCTATTTTTCTGGCTGAGTTGAATATCTGTAACAAATAAGATTGGAAAACTTGATCTGATGGATGTATTAAGTGGGGTAATGGTTAGTCTAGCCCATGCAAGATTGATATATATGGAGATCAATAAGATGGGTTCCCGACAATATGAATTGGTTTCTTAACTATCAACCTTTGCACTATTATTTATAAAATATTTGCAAAGGTCATTGTAAACAAAATTAAGAACGTTTTGGGGAAAATAATTGTCACAACCCAGTCCTAAGTATCCTCGGATTAGGGTAAATCCCTAAGAGTGACATGTGTACTCTCTTGTAATTTACACCTGGGTCGGAGTCTAAGCGGAATTACACAAGGGATATTCACATTGCTTACACGTGTGAGGTGCTTTTAATGGACATTTATTTAAGCATGAATTATGTTAAAACCTGTCAATATAACCTAAAAATCTCTCTTCCTTTCCGATAGGTACTGATTTCCAAAGTATCAATTCATAAAAACAGCACACACTACACTACCTATATATAAAAAGAGAAGAGAAACATAACCTTATAACATAATTTGACATGTACAAGAGTAAAATAAAGTTTACATTCTATAATAAAATGATATACATGCCTTTACAAAAAGGCAATAAAGTTTATCGACAATTACAAAATATACATGATCCCAAAAGAAGGGGAATCATAAACTATGCATACAATAAAACTAATGCAAAATGTCATGAAACCCTATCAACAAAAACACTCAAAAGATAGGCACTAATATAAATGTGTCACACTCCATAGGTAGATCAGTCAAATCGCTTTTACTGTCCACTCGTCGAGGCTTGAAGGGACCCCGAAGACCTCCTCTGGAGTCTCCTCGATCTCTGCAAGTCGGGATTGGGATATGAGCTTGTAACACCATTAGACAACGAGTGAATAAAACTATTCAGCAAAGTATAAGCATAATTAAGGTAACATGCGTTGTATTTAAATGAATTAATGACAATTGGTCAATAAAAGTCAATTTACTACACTAGGCTTATTGTGCAATATATAAAGTATGATGTGAGAATCAATAAGAGAACCAATTATTATGTGGCTACTTCATTTGCTATATCCTCCCTCTAGGGATCTTTGTATTGGGAACACCAACGCCTTGGCAGAAGAAACGATTGGGTCCTTATGTATATGAAGTCTGAAAGCTCTAAAGGCATACTGCAGTGGCATCATTTTAATCTACTATACCAAAGTCAACCTCATCAAGTATCTTAAGTTTGAAGTTGAGTAGAGCCAGACCATTATGGATCATAGCAGTGTTATTGAGTAATTTGTGCAATTCGCTTTATTATAACAATTCGTTAGACATTCAATTCATTCTTACCCAATTCAATATCAACAATAGAAAATAAGCATATGTCAAGGAAACATGACCAATTCATTATAACCATTTCAAATAAGAGAGCAATTATAAGGAGTTCGATATGCCATGTAATTTAATTAAGTAGAATCAAAGTAAGTTACGAGCTAACCCTAATAGAGTCCTTCATTGTTTTTAACCGTCCATAATGATGTAGTTTTAAGTTATCCAATAAACAGTTGTCTCACTTTGATGTTACATTATATAAAAGAAAAGTGTATCAGAGCTCCTTAAACCAATACCCATAGGTAGGTGCTTAACAAATGAACAACATCACATGAATGAGTCTCAACCCCTAAGACCTTTTACGGTGCTTAATTGTTCCATTAGGCCAATGAATAGGGTAAAGGGATCTAAGAACTAAGGTCCTACAAGGTCTTCCAATAGTCCCTAATTAACGCTAGGTTTTTAATGGTCATACGGCTTAGTCATGGAAGGCATTGCTGCTTAGCCGTGTTTATGTACACTGTTCCTCTGCATCCACTGCTTAACTATAAAAGAGTTTGCAGCTTAGTCATACTTGACCTACGACTGAGCCATGGCCTAGCTACGGCTTAGCCGTAAAACATTTCACGGCTTAGCCGTAACTTAGCCGTAGAATAAATCTTTAAATTGACTTTCTAGAGTTCTAGCCGTAGCATATGCATGACTTAGCCGTAAGCTTCAGAATTCTGAAACTATTTCAATTCAGTACAGAACTCTTTCAGCTCCATTGCACTATGGTTCCTATTTCAAACTCACACTTCAACATTCATTAATGACATCTCCTCATGCAGTAAAAGCTTAGAAGAACTAAGATATAAGGGTTGAAATTACATTAAAGATTCAATAGACTTGTAGAAATCATAAAATACCAACATGAGTTCAACCAAAATTAGCTTATATTTGCCTTAGATTGAATTTAATTCACTATTTCTTCTCTTAACTCAATTGAGAAAGCAAACCCAATTCTTGACCCAAAATAACATGACTAAGAAGATGAGTGCATGCTTTGGAATAAGAGTCTCCTTGACTCCATTGACTCCATTAAACTAAGAAATCTATGAATCGGAAAGAGAACCTACCTTAGATAATAACTAGGAAGCTGTAGGGAGAGATGCAAAACTCTATCTTGATCTCAATAGAGAAAGAAAGTAGAGGAAAGATGAATCGATGGAGATGGAGGTTTTAATTCACACATGCAAGGTTCATCTTGTTCATGGTGATAAGGAGGGAGAAGTTGATGAGGGAGAAGCTATTGTTGTCGCAAGAGACGAAGAGTTGAATGAAACTGTTTACTGAAACTCATTAGAATATATCACTTTTGGGTTTTATAAGAAAGTCCTCTCATATTGGTTTATTACAATTTAAGTTATTTGGAGGTCCAACTAACTCAAATGGAGTCAAATGCGTTCACGTCAAGTATAAAAGTTAAATAGCTCAATGAGACAACGCGACAATATCAATATGATGCATATATGATGCGAAACCCTGAATTCTAAAATTACAAAAAATGGCTTCCATCTACCTAGTGAATGTTAAACTCAATCCAAACTACCTATTGCCCTTAGCACCTTGGTTCAATCCTTGGTCGGAATGTTTTCTTTTTTTGTTGTGGATAGACTTTCCATGTTCAACCATATTTGCTTTGGGTTCTATAGACTGAATTCTCAACTTCTTTTCAGCAAGTTTATTATATTCTTCAATTCTCAGTCTCACAAAAAGATCTTTAAGATTTATTTCTTTGTGTTTATGTTTCAAATAACTCTTGAAATCCTTCCAAGCAGGTGGTAATTTTTCAATAATTGTAGCCACTTGGAACGATTCACTTAGTTTCATTCTTTCAGCATGTATTTCATGAAGTATTACTTAATTATCTTGAACTTGATTGATTATAGTCTCAAGACTGATTACAGCATCTACCATTTTGTAATCAAGAGATCTGCCCACAATATAATTTTTCATTCTAGCATTTTTAGTTTTGTATTTTTGTCCAAAGATATTCAAAGTGCTTTAGTAGTCTTGGTTGAACTGTACAAATTATATAATGTATTATCCAACCCATTCAGGATGTAATTTTTGCATAGGAAGTTTGAGTGCTTCCACACTTCTACAACCGCTACAACATGCTTGTCTCTCTCACTCTCTTTGAGAATGGGGGGCTCCTCATAAAGAAGTTTGGCTAGATTCAAGGTGGTTAGATAAACATCATCTTTTGCTGCCACCGTTTGAATTCAGTTCCATTGAATTTTTCTGGTTTCCTTTCATGATCAAATGGAACAACAATTTGAGTTGTAGTGGGAACTACAGTAGTATTAGGGGATGCCATTTCTAATTAATAGAGGATAAAAAATCAAATTAAATAGTAAACCAGACTAATTGGTTTAATTTTTTTCTGAAGAAATAGTTTTAAGTAACATTGTCTTTAAGAAACAATTTTAAGAAACAGTATCTCCAACAGAAACAGTTTTCAAAAGTTAACTTTATGAAAATTTTGTCTTAAGATTGTTATAAGGTATGAAATTTAGATAGCACTTTTAATCAATTGTAGTAAGAATATGTGACTGAAAAACGAAATGAACAAATAACTGACTCACGAATCAAGGCTAGGGTATCACACTATGTCTTTAAGACAAAATTTGTCCTTCGCAGTGGTGTTGGCAGATTTGGATGATTATCTCCAAGGATACAATGATCTTTCAACAAGCAGTAGCAACATTTCTTTGCATGTTTCGGTGAACCAAACTTTGGCGTTGTTACTCTCAGAATGCTTCGAAATTCAATGTACAAATACAAAAAAGAGATGGCTTTAAATAAATGAACTGAGGACGATTGCGGCGCACGTGTGTGGGTTAAACCCATGTGGTCTACGTGGTCCCTTCGGGACAAAATATGGGTGCCCCTTGGCGCCCAACCTTCCAAGCATACATATGTCTATATAAACTCACCATGAGTTTTACTTTCTAAGCAATATGGTGTCACGACCCGAGCCTAGGCGATCGGCGGTCAGTAAAAAATATAACCAGTGACACACATACTCCCGTGCATATGCACTTAGACTCGGTCTGAGTACACACGCACAAGGGAAAATCACACGTACCATACTAGGACGCAGAAGCTATAGGCACCAAAACATAACACTAGGAATGACAAACAAGAAAGAGGAAATAGAGATCAAAGGTTACACAAAGATCAGGATTATACAACAGAAGCAACTCATGAGTATACACATCAAGAATAACACTGGGAAGCAAGCAGACAATATGCATGTATCAATCTAGCGCACTCCAATAGAGTGAGTACATACACTCCGCAAACCCGGAAGAGACCGCTGAAGTCTCCATAGCAAACTGAGTGACTGACAAGAACTCAGTCGGGGTACCTAAGCCTGCAACACCAAGGACAATCTGTGAATACAACGATTCAGTGAAGTATAAGCAGTAACAAGTTAACACGTGTAGTCTCTAATGTTGACCTATAAAAATTGCAAATACTGCAGCGAAAACACCTCATCTCAGCTTAATTTAGGCTACAGAGGTTATTTGCAGATCCTGGGGAATCACTATGAGAACCGGCATTCCATGAAGATCAAGATAGCTGGAACTCTCAGAGGAAGTTCAAATTTCAGGTTGAACAGACATCATCGAACTCAAAAGCCACAAGCATGTCAGCCTGAGGTTAGTTCCCCCTAAGCCAGGGGGTCACTGACCAAAATCCTGCTTCCCGATGTCCAAAATTAATGAAATTTAGACGCAAAGTTTCAGTCATGCTCAGAAGATACTTTGCAAATTTTCAAGAAGAAAAGACTCTGTTTGGCCTAAATTTCATTACATGTCAGCTTAGAGGACAGTAATCCCGAATTTGGGAGTCATCGGCTAAGATCTTACTTTCAGAAGGCCAAAGCAGATAAAATTTGGAACAAATGCTCAAAGAATGCCCCAAGTTATTCTCCCAAAGTTTCAAGTCAAGGGGAGGCTGTTCGGATAGAAAACAGGCTAACTATCTCAATGTGGAGTGAATAGTGACCTAACGCGTGCAATGAATAGGTTATTTTTCGAAATCCTACTTCCTCAAATCTAAACTGCATGAAATTTGGATGAATACTCCAAGATGTTCTTGACGTCAGTCCCTCCAAGTTTCAAATCAAACCGGGGTCATTTGGGCTTCAAACAGCTGAAACAAGTGCCCACTGTCATAAAAAAGTCAACTGGAGAGTTGAACAAGTTCAGATGGTCAAACAAAGCTGAAACTTCTGTGACACACTCAAAATAGTGTCAAGAAGTGTTCCTCCAAGTTTCGTGGCGATTGGACGTCGTTTAGACCCCGAACAGGCTGAAACAAACCACATTGCAAAAATCCAATAATGGGCTTTGGGAGTGACCGGGGCCTACAAACAAAAGGAGTTGATCAAGTTCAGGTGGTCAAACAGAGCTGAAACTTCTCTGACACACTCAAAATAGTGTCAAGAAGCATCCCTCCAAGTTTGGTGGGAATCGGACTTCGTTTGAGCCCAAAACAGATGAAAATGGGCCATATACGCGAAAAACCTGAAATTGGGCCTCGTCCGTGGCCCAGTCTGCGGTCACGGACCTTCAAAGGATGTTTCCCACGATTTTGGGTGGTTTCCTTCCACTCCTCTTCGAAATCCAACTCCCCACAACTGCTATTAACTCCCCAAAACTGCACAAAACTGATTGGGAGTCTATAAAAAGAGAGAATTTGGAAGAAACAAGGAACACACACACACACATAAGGAAGAAAAGTGAAGAAATTGAAGAAAGTCACCACCTAAGGCAACAAGAAGCAAGCTCCAGCAGCACTTCCACGACCATTCCCACCTTCTTTTCTTAGTTTTAAAGGTGAGCAAGAAAATTCAGAAGGAGAGAAGGAAGGGAAATGGCCAAAGTCCATACCATGTTCGTACGACGCCAATTTTTGAGAGGATGACATTGTCACCTCTGTTTCTCTCATTCGTAGGGCTTCTTAGCCATTACAAGAGTTGTGAAAGAAGCCTCTCTAGGCCTCATTTTGTTCCTTGAAAATGATAGGTTCAAATGACACAACTCCGGCTTCAAATTTGCCCATTTCGGACTTGAAACAAAAATGCAGTCCGTAAGCACGAATGATGAGTTACAGCGGTTTCAATTGATTCCATGATAAAATGTGATCTTCTTGATGGTTGTCCACCGCTCCAAAGTCATGAGAATGGAGTTCCAACACTTGAAAGAAGTTCCAAGAAAGAACCAGCGCGAACAGCACAAAAAACGGAGGCACAAGGCCATTGTCTGTCAGTGACCGTGACCTACGGTCACTGGCAGGTTCCAGTGACCGCGGGTGAGTCACGGTCACTGGAAGGCCCCAGTGACCGCGGGTGAGTCACGGTCACTGGAATGGGGCAGTGACCGCGGGTCACGGTCACCCCCCATTTTTTCCCCTTTTCCACATTTTCTTCCACCTTATGTACATTTTCTTGTATTTTCCAAATTGAGATCACATCTAAGACTTGAGGGAGGGGTTGTAAACTTTCAAAATGTATGTAAACAACCTGCATCCCCGCGGTCAGGGCACTTGAACCCATGTAAACAAAAGGGAAATTAATGATGAACTGTAATTATTTCTCATTCTTCTTAACGCTTAAAGTGCGCGAATGTCGGACCTTGATTCCGTAATTCATTTCCACGCCTACATTTTTAAGCGCGATCATCTAATAGAATAAAAGACATAAATAATCATAACATTTCAATTTAATATTATAGGTAGTCGTGCATTCAAATTAACATATGCTCTTTGAATCAATGTGTACATAGCAGATACATACTAGGTGGCTACTACGTACACCATATGATCCTAAAGTAGGGATCTTATAAACGTGCAGAGAACACCATGGGCCAGATGGTTCTCGGTTCCTGGGGTCCGAATTCCCCAAGATGTTTCCTTACTGCACAAGGCCATGAAAACTACACCAAAGTCACCCCATCGAGATCTTAAGGCTGAGACTCAGTAGTGCCGGACCATATGGAGTCAAACAAACATAATAACATGTATCTCTTATCAGAACGTGACGTGCATGTCTTGTTAGGCAGATAGTAGATAAAATAAGAGCTTATATGAGCGATACTGATCATACAATTCGAATAAAACAACAACTCAAACTTATGTGCGTTAAATGGGTAGTATCGAACATGCAAGACCGCTGTTCTACCCGGGATTAACCATGGACAGAGCTAGGAAATATCCAATCGTTGCCCCAGCATAGAATGCGTATAACAGAGTAAGAACCGAAATCAATATGCAATGTAATCAAATTTCCTTGTAGGGATCGCGGTCTTTTACTAGCTAATCCTATTCTAGTTATCCAGTGTTTCTAACCGTACATGATGGTGTAGTTTTAAGGTGTCTGATGCACCGTTGTCTAGTGTTGCATTGTATCAAGGTGTGTACTGCAGTCCTTTAAACCAACACCAATGGGAAAGTGCTTAACAACTGGATGACGTACATGAATGAATCGCAGCCCTTGAGATCATTCATGTCATACAATTATACTATTAGACAAGTCTAGGTGATCTACATTCTATTATGAAGGCCATATCAATCTCTTCCTTAGTCCTATCCCGTTTTAGACATTGCTCAGGGGTGGTACGGCTTAACCGTAGGAGAGCATATGGCATAGCCGTAGGCATCTTACGGCTTAACCATAATATGCACTGCGGCTCAACCGAAGTTCCCTTTACTGTTCTTCCGCAGTTACGGTTCACCCGTATTTTGTTCTACGGCTTAACCGTGTTCTGTTCTACGGTTGGGCTACGGCTGAGCTACAGCTCAGCCATAGGACAATATACGGCTTAGCCGTGTCCTGGCCGTAGAAAAAGCTGGGTTTTTCCTTCGCTGGACTTTAAGCCATGGGTGAATTACGGCTTAGCCGTGGAACACATAAGTATTTTCTGAACTGGTTACAGAAACAATGAAACATGTACAAGATGACTAATTCACATGTAATAGAGGAAAACAAATACAAGATGGGTTGTACACTTCACTCATATGCAAGAATACCCGACTTAATCACCATCAAACGTATACCCACATGGTTTAGCCAAGTTATGCTTATACTTGCCTTCAATGAGGTCTAATACACTCTATGTTGTCCTTGGGCTCAATTCACACTACCAACGTGCTTCTAATCACCATGCATGCAAAGAAAGAAGAAAAGAGAATCATGAGTCCATGTAACAATCGATAACGAGAACGGGAAGAAGAAGGAGGAGAAGAAGCACTTCAAGAAACTCAAGCTCACCTCAAATCACATGAGTGATGCTCAAACGTGGACATGCATAACTTCCTTCCCTAGCTAGATCAACAAAAAGAAAAGAGGAACGAGAAGAAGAAGACTCGAGAAAGAGAGAGAGACAGAACAGTGAGAGAAGGGGAAGGTCGGTGACATATATAGATAAGGATAAAACAAATTATCAGAAAGTCCAATTGTTCAAGTTAATCCCAGTTCGAGTCAATTGCGGATCTAACAGAAGCAAACGTCATATTTGACAAACGACGTAGTTACGGAAATCAACAAGCATAACAAAAGACACGCGTTGAAGCCAAGATGATGCATGAATGACGACATCTAACAAAATATGATATTACGAAAAAGGGCTTATATCTACCTAAACCAGGTCAAACTCAACCTAATTACCTATCCATAACCCGAAACCAAACAAAAATAAGAGCAAAACACAATTAGCAACCAATTCATCAGGAATTAGCCGCTAATCCAGATCAAATTGGGTCGGAGTATTATATATGGGATTCTAGTTTTCCCACAAGGCAAGCCTCTTGCCATCTTCAACTAAATTTAAGGGAGTAACTTTGGAGTTAATTTCTCATTCACTCTTTAAGGGCTATTTATTAATTTAACTGGTAGAGTGAAGTAAGGTGAATGATTATTTAAAAAGATAAAAAACAAGAGAGGGGTTAAATCAATCCCTTGATGAGATTTTATTCTTTAGTGAAAAAAATATAACTTTATAGCTTTTTGTATCAAAAGTAGATATTTTTGGTCAGTTAGTGGGATGAAAAAGTAACATTTAGACTTTTTTGTGTAAAAATGTAGAATGATTTTTTTTAAAATATGGTTTTTGATTGAACTCTTTTAATTTATTGTATTTTAAAATGACAGGTGACTTTTAATTTTACTTTAAGGTAAAATTATCAAACAGCCTTGGCTATACCTTTTATGTACATCTCTTACGATAAAATATATATGGAAAAATTTTAAAACAAGGCTTAAGTCTTTTGACGGATTTCAAAGCAGAATAAAATTAAAACTTCATTCCGAAATGAGCCTTAAGTTTCCCAAAGACGAGGACATCTAGTGAAATTCATGATTTACCGGCATTTTTTTTTAAATTTAAATCTCCAAAATACCCTTATGGCATAAGTATATTAGAAAGCAGATTAGTAGAAAAGGGTGCTGGTCGCAGACCGAGCGACAGCAAATGAGGTATGCATTGTGATGGGTTGCCCGGCTTGGCGACAGCAGTAGGGATTACACAAAGTGTTGAACTACACTGACCTTCATCCTCTCCACATTTCCTCTCCATCATCAGGGTCCCAGCGGAGCTGATCACATGGCATACCTAGCTCCACATCACACCGCCATCATCAGGCGTTGTCCAGCCAACTCCAACGAGTGGCATCCAAAGGACCAAGTCTCACCACGTATAGCCACTCGTCATCAGATTTAGTAGCGGACTCCATCAAGTGTATGCAAGTGATCCACGCGAGGTGGGCCAGACAGACCTAATCATGTGTGAATCAAAGCACCAACGCCATCTCACTCCAGAAGCTTTTTGAACCGCCTTTGCACGTGATGATGAAATAGCAACGTGGCCCAACTGTTATCTCATATTCTATTCAGCTCTGTAGCATAGTTTCTGCTTTTTTTTTTTTTTTTAAATTTAAGATATAAGGGCATTTTCAAGATTTAAAAAAAAGAGGATGAAAAGAAAAGGCTGGCCAACCCCTAATTTTATAGGATGTCTTCAATTAAAATATCTTTAAAAAACTTAAGATCCATTTTAAAATCGATTATCAATTTTATCCTGTTTTGAAATCAGTCAAAAACTTTTTACCCGGTTTGAAATCTGTGAAAACTTAGGCCTGTTTAGAAATTTTTCCAATTTATATTTTAACGACAGATTCCTCTTCCTCTTCAGTCTCAAAATCTCACTCGCGCTCTCAAAACCCTCGCGGTCGCTCGCTCTCGCTCTCAAAGCCTCTCTCAAACCCTCGCTCGCTCTCTGCGACAGATCTCGCTCATCCCTGGCTGTCGCTCTCGACGAATTCACTCTCTTAACAGATAGGGTTTAGGGATTCTGCTGTGGTTTTTGAGAGGCTTTAGGGAGGGTCCTTGATGCCTTTCTCTTTCAATCTCTTCTATTCTCTTCCATCCTCTCCCTACATTTCTAGATTTCTCTTCGGATCTCTGGGAAAGGAGAAGAAATTGATGCGGATCGGCGGTTTTTGATACGCAAGGGCTTCTAGAAACCTGCTGACATGGATTCGGTAAGTTGGAAAGCTGTCTTTTTCTTTGGCATGTTCGTGTTTTTGTGCGGAGATTTGAAGTTCGGCAATCTGATCTCTGCTTAGGTTTTTGCATGCTTTGTGCGTCTTTAGAAAACTCGCCTAATCTGAGTGTTTTCGATGTTTTATGCTTAGATTTTGAAGTTAGGATTGGTTTGGTTTGGTTGATCTTTTACAGAAATACCTAAAGAAGCTCTAAAGATCAGCTCCTGGAGAGGTCCCATTCGATTCACTTCTCTCTCTCTCTCTCTCTCTCTCTATATATATATATATATAGGAGAATACTCCCCATATATATATATCTCACTCCATTGCAATTCATACAAAAACCTAATTATTTCTGTCTGTGTTCACTTGATGTCATGGTGTTCTATTTAATCGGATTGATCTGTATCAGTTCTCAGTAGTTTGCAAGAGTAACTAGTTCGGTGAATTGCTTGAATTGAGGTTTTTGTTGTTGTTTTTCTCTTTGTCTAGTATGTATGTTGTGGAGTTCTTGGAATTTGAAAGTAGGTCTGGGAAGTGTGGGTTGAAAGTAAAAGGAGGGGCAGGCTGCGCACATTTTAAAGTGATCAGTGCGTTGTGAATTTTCTAGTTGTTCAGGATAGAAGGGGATTGTTGTAATTGGAATTCTGTGTGATGCCTGTCAGGTCAAAAAGTAGAAAAAAAGTGAAGTTTAATGATGCTGGTGGTGATGTTTTGTGAGAAATTTTAGTTAGCTGGTTCAAATGTTTATGCCGGTGGGCACTCTACGCAAACCCTGCTATTCTTGTGCTATGCTATTAAATTGTATGTAAGCAACCACTTGGTCCAAAGCCCAGAACACAGCTCTTGGCCTGCGCATCTAGTATATGAGTGAATGTAGGAGTCTTTACTTGCTAGCAACCTAATGCCCAGTTCAGTTGTCTGTGCATCAATGCCTCTGCCACCAGTTTCATAAGTAGTAAATACCATTCCATGAGCAGGCAGCATTGCCACACTCTGTTGCCACAAGCACCAATCATACCCGCCCCCTTGATTGGTGGGCCTCCTAGCTGGATTTGCATGAGGTAGTGGTGCAGCTCGCAGGAGGAAATGACCCCATACATGTCAGTCTCATGCCTATTTTTAAAGATCTATTTTTATTGGAATACGCTTGTGAAGAAAATTTTGAATTACAACCAAATCAAGGGACCATTATCATACATATCTAAGTGGTCTAGTATGATTATGAAGTTATAAATCAAACAAGGATAGTGTAATAAAAATGTCTGAGTGGTCTAGTTTGGATGGTCTAAGTGTAATAGAAATCAATATGAACACCAATAAAGAAACGAAACTTCACCAAAACTGTATTGAAGGAAAATGGAAAAAAACCCAATGTAGATAAAATCGAGATGGACATACATATATACCTATTGTCATTGATGTAAGTTTAGCAGCCTTTCGTAGAGGGTGTGCCTCAGATTTTAGCTCTTTCACAACATTGGCAATTGAAGTTATTTATTTAGGAGCCCGTAATTTCTCTATAGATTAATTTCTTTTGTTAATTTATTAAAAGGAAACCAGCTGGTATCATCCCATTTAATATATGTTTTGTGCATCTTTCCCTGTGGACTAGAAGTTTGTTGTGGAATAGGCGTGGGCCAAAAATCACTCTCATCAAGCGATAGAACCCTTTATTTTGGCCTCAAATGTTTGTTTTTTGTTTGATGCTAATTTTGCTTGTATATTTCAGTGTTTAGATTTTTGTAAATTTCAGTGTTTGATGTTGTTTGTAAATCTTATATACCCCACACCCCATCCCACATTGCTTAGGAATGAAATATGAGTTTGGTATATAATGAACAATGTAGGTTACTACTAGTAACTTGGGCTTAGGCATTTTAAGCCACGTGACAGGCTCAACAAGTTACTAAGCCAGTGGGCTGACAAATGGTATCGGAGGTTATCACCAACCGGAAATGTGGGACCCCCAATCTTGCTGGTTAATCCCTTGAGGCAAGATTTGGGCCAAAGTTAAAGTGCGCGAGCCTGTGAGTTAAGATAAGGGAATCTGTAGGGGACATGGGTGTAGAATGCTTCGGTCCTACGAGTCAAGATAAGGGAATTTGTAGGGGACGTGGGTGTTGTCAAGCAAGCCCAAGTCCATTAGGCTCATTTAATGTCAAGCAAGCCCAAGTCAGGTTTTTACTTAATTTGTGGCTTTAGTTTAGGATCTAAGATTTGTAATTGATTGTAATTAAGGACTTAATTTGTGGCTTTAGTTTAGGATCTAAGATTTGTAATTGATTGTAATTAGGGAATTAAACCCTTATATAAGAACAGTCGATCCTCAAAGGAGGAGGACATTCATCTCTCTTATGTTCTGTATTTCATCTCTCTCTAAATATCATGGTATCAGAGACTAGGGTTTTAGTTTCTTCCACATCCAATGATCTGTAAGATCATCCTTGACATCTTCCAAAAAAAAATCATCCCAGAAACTCCCTGATCAGATCTGATCATCTTAGATCAGACGTGGCCCACTTCAGATCATCATCCACTCATCTGCAGAAGCAGCCCAGTGTGATCGCAGGTTTATTTCAGGAATTCTGGTGATTTTTCTTGTTTTTTTTTATCATCAGAGGTTGGTCGTCTGTCTACTTTTGTGGATTTTTGGACTTCTTCACATGTTTTCATCACAGCTGCACCAAATCTTTGATCTGACCTGGTTTTTGATGAGACCACTTCCAAAAGTTGCATAGGAGATTTTTGCATCCATCTCGAACTTCAGATTTGTCGTCCGATCAACTGGTGGGGCCCACGTGCCTCACAGCGACGACAGGCTCGTCAGTGCAGTCTTTGGTTTCTGGTACTGTTTCGGCTGATATTTCTTCCATTCCAACTGTGGATTATCTCCTACGTCATCTTCCAAGCATTGGAAGCCCATCTGAGATCATCTTCGTCAGCCAGCTCATCTCTGATCATCACAGCTCCTCAGCGGAATCTTCCCCTCTTGGTCGACTGGATATTCCTGGGTTTATGATGATTTTTTTCTGGAATTATTAATCATCTGAGATCACCACGTGGGACCTCGTATGGTTTTACACACTGCCGACAGGGACGTTTTTCTCCCTTGTTACTGCTGCTGTTGTCTTCATTTTCTCTGTTGCTGCTTGATTTTTGCTGCTGTTGTCTTCCTTATCTGGCTTACTATTACTGCTGCTGTTGCTCCTTTTTTTTGGTTTGTTGGATGGTTATTTTGGCCCTGTTCTCATCTGAGACTACTACTGCTCCTGGCTGTTAATTTCTTTATCACTGGTATTTCTTCTTTCTGCTGTTGTTGCATCTCATCTGAACATCTTTATCAGTCCGTTGCTTCGCAAGCCTGCTTTGTGTGTGCTTCTCTTGCTAGTCTTTAGTAATGGATAAACATGAGATACCTATGATTCGATTTGATGGAACAAATTATACCTCATGGGCCTTCCAATTTCAAATTTACTTGGAAGGAAAAGAACTCTGGGCACACATTGATGGATCTGAACCTCAACCTGCAGAAGATGATAAGAAAATTTTAGCTTGGAAAACAAAGGATGCTAAAATCAAGACCTGGTTGCTGGGCTCTGTTGAGTCACATTTTATTCTCAACCTCAAACCCTGCCACACTGCCCGTGCAATGTGGGAGTATCTTCAGAAAATTTACCAACAGGGCAATGCTGCTCGCCAGTTTCAATTAGAACTTGAAATCTCGCAATTCACTCAAGGCACCCAGTCTATTCAGGAGTATTATAATGG
Source organism: Sextonia rubra (assembly GCA_037013555.1). NCBI lineage: Eukaryota > Viridiplantae > Streptophyta > Magnoliopsida > Laurales > Lauraceae > Sextonia > Sextonia rubra. Next base: position 53,463,033 of record JASUAD010000013.1, on the reverse strand, counting down.
CTTCCGCAGACTGTGGTCCGAATATGATGCGATTAAGTTTGCTTCGGTATCTGCAGCTCTTCTCCAGGAATTACTTCCATTACAACAAAGTAGTCATCGGGATCAGTTTCTTATGAAACTTCGTCTCGAGTTTGAGACAGTTCGATCTAACTTAATGAGCAGGGCTTCTCTTCCTAGCTTGGATGATTGTCTTCCGGAACTTCTACGGGAAGAACAACGTCGGGTCACTCAAACTACACTGGAACAACAGAGATCTGTTGAGACTCCCCTTGCCTATGTTGCTACAACTAGACCACCTTCTCGGGACATCAGTAAAGTTCAGTGCCATACCTGCAAGAAATATGGTCACTATGCAAATCAATGTAAGGCAAAAATCTGCCGATATTGTAAGGCCACTGGTCATGTTCTTGAAGAGTGCCGGAAGAAGAATCGCACTTCTCTTTCCCGCAACTATGTGCAGCCAGCCCCTGGTACTTACAGCGTGCAGTCAGCTCCTAGTGCTTACACTGTGACTACTCCACCATATGCTTCACCTGACTTCAGTGGTTCTCTGCAGTCTGATTCTTCATCCCAACCTGGTTCCTCCCAATCTACGTCACCGACTCCTCTCACCCCTGAGATGGTAAACCAAATGATCATCAATGCCTTAGCTTCCATGCACATCGCAGGTACTGCTTCCTCTCTTTCCAATACCTGGTACTTAGATTCTGGTGCCAGTAACCATATGACCACTTTAGCCCTAAAATTACACAATGTTGTTCCTTACACTGGTCATCTTACTGTCCAAGCTGCCAATGGAGATCATCTTCCTATCACCTCTGTTGGTGATATCCCTAGCCCCTTACCATTAACCAATGTTTTAGTTTCTCCTCATCTTGCTACCAATTTGGTTTCTGTGGGTCAACTTGTTGAAAATAACTGCAATGTTTTGTTTTCTCCTTCTGGTTGTGTTGTGCAGGACCGGGAGTCGGGGGAAGTGATCGCGAGGGGGCCTAAGCGTGGAAGACTTTTTTCCTTACCAGTGTCTTCATTTATTCATGATAAAACTTTACATCAGTTATTTTGTTTTTTCATTAAGAATAATTCTCGGTTGTGGCATAATAGACTAGGTCATCCGACTGCTTCTACAATGTCTACTTTATTTCAATCTGGATTAATAAATAAACCTGTTGATTCTGCTTCTTTTGACTGTGATGCTTGTAAATTAGGGAAGAGTCAAACTTTACCCTTTCCAACTTCTAACACACGGAGCACTACATGTTTTGACTTAATTCACAGTGATGTTTGGGGCATTGCTCCGACCATTTCACATAGTCATTTCAAGTACTTTGTAACATTCATTGATGACTACAGCAGATTTACTTGGATTTATTTATTACATTCAAAGTCTGATGTTCTTAATGCATTTAAATTTTTTGTTCAATATGTTAAAAACCAATTCTCTAAATGCATTAAAACTTTGCGCTCAGACTCAGGGGGGGAGTATGTTTCCAAGGATTTTCAATCATTTTTAAACAATAATGGAATCATTTCCCAACGTACCTGTCCATATACTCCACAACAAAATGGAGTCGCGGAACGGAAAAACAGACATCTTCTTGCTGTCACTAGAACTCTTCTGATTGAAGCATCCGTTCCCCCTCGTTTTTGGACTGAAGCTCTCACCACAGCTGTCTATCTCATAAACCGCCTCCCATCACATACCATTGCTCATTTAACGCCTCATTTTAAATTGTTTGGTCATCATCCTGTGTTTGATCACTTACATACCTTTGGCTGTGTTTGCTTTGTTCATTTACCTCCCACAGAAAGAACGAAACTAACAGCACAATCTCGCAGGTGTGCTTTTTTGGGTTATGCCACTAATCAAAAAGGTTTTGTTTGTTATGATCCCATTGGTCGTCGTATCAGGGTTTCTCGGAATGTTATTTTCTTTGAAAATCAATATTTCTTCCCCACTCACATGGACAGTCCTCATCCCTCTTCCCCAGCTCTCTTACCAGGTTTTTCGGATCAAACCTCTGTTACTCGGTTTAATCCTGCTTTTGTATACCACCGTCAGGAGAAACCTCCCACTGCGGATGGTCCTCCCCCTGATCCTCCACTGACACATGGTTCCACACCTACTCCTCCCTTACGTCGCTCCTCCAGAACTTCTAGACCGCCTGATAGGTATGGATTTACCCATACTTCCTTGATGACCACTCTCTCTTCTATCTCTATCCCCAGTTCTTATTTGCAGGCTGTCCAACAAGATTGCTGGAACCAGGCTATGAAGGAGGAATTGGATGCATTGGATCAGAATCACACTTGGGATATTGTGGATTGTCCTTCCGGAGTTAAACCCATCGGTTGCAAATGGATCTACTCGATCAAGCTTAAATCTGATGGGTCATTGGATAGACACAAAGCTAGACTTGTAGCACTCGGAAACAGACAAGAGTATGGCATTGACTATGAGGAAACGTTTGCACCTGTGGCAAAAATGACATCTGTTCGGTTACTTCTCGCCATTGCTGCCTCTAAATCCTGGCCTTTATACCAAATGGATGTTAAAAATGCATTTCTCCATGGGGACCTGCACGAAGAAGTCTATATGCGGATACCACAAGGCGTCTCCTCTCCCTTCAAGAGGTCTGTCTGTCGCCTGCGCAAATCGCTTTATGGTTTAAAGCAAGCTCCTCGCGCTTGGTTTGAAACCTTCAAGGCTCGCTTATGCGAGAGTGGCTTTACCTAGAGTCCTTCTGATCCATCTCTTTTTTTTTATGCCACACATCTACTGGTGTTACTGTGCTTCTCGTCTATGTTGACGATATTATTATCACTGGCACGGATGATCGTATGATCAAATCTCTCCAAGCTTCTCTCAGGGATTCCTTCCGTATGAAGGATTTGGGTCCTTTGCATTATTTCTTGGGCCTCGAGGTGCATCAATCTCCAAAAGGTTTATTTGTTAATCAGCACAAATACACATCAGATCTTGTCGAGTTGGCTGACCTCAATGATTCTTCACCTGTTGATACGCCTGTAGAGGTCAATCTCAAGTTGAGTAAAGATGATGGCGATCTTCTTCCTGATCCTCATACCTACCGGCGTCTGGTGGGAAGTCTTGTCTATCTCACCATCACTAGACCTGACATCTCATATGCTGTTCATCTTGTGAGCCAATTCATGACAGCTCCTCGACACCTTCATTTGACAGCTGTAAAGCGCATTATCCGTTATCTGCTCAAAACTGTCCCTCGTGGTTTATATTATCCAAAGGATAATCCTCTTCATCTGACCGCTTATGCAGGTGCTGACTGGGCTGGCTGTCAAGACACACGCCGTTCTACTACTGGTTGGTGCATGTACCTTGGAACATCTCTCGTTTCTTGGAAATGCAAGAAACAAGAACGGGTGTCCCGCTCTTCCACGGAAGCTGAATATAGAGCTATGTCTTCTGCTTGTTCTGAGATCTTATGGTTACGGGGACTTCTTTCGGAACTCGGGTTTTCTCAAACCTCTCCTACTCCATTGCATGCCGATAATACTGGGGCTATCCGAATCATTGAAAATCCTGTCTTCCATGAACGCACCAAACATATCGAAGTTGACTGCCACTTTATTCGCGATGAATATAAGCGTGGTGTCATTACTCTTCCTCATGTTCCTACAGCATTTCAGTTTGCCGATATCTTCACAAAGGGACTTCCTCGTCCTCGACATCAATTTCTTGTTTCCAAATTGCTGCTTTATGACTCCCCAGCATCAATTTGAGGGGGGGTGTCAAGCAAGCCCAAGTCCATTAGGCTCATTTAATGTCAAGCAAGCCCAAGTCAGGTTTTTACTTAATTTGTGGCTTTAGTTTAGGATCTAAGATTTGTAATTGATTGTAATTAGGGACTTAATTTGTGGCTTTAGTTTAGGATCTAAGATTTGTAATTGATTGTAATTAGGGAATTAAACCCTTATCTAAGAACAGTCGATCCTCAAAGGAGGAGGACATTCATCTCTCTTATGTTCTGTATTTCATCTCTCTCTAAATATCAGGTGTAGAATGCTTCGGTCCTACATCGCCTGGTGAAGTTAGATGGATCCACACGGGGACGTATGGCCTTAAGTGGGTAGATTGTAACACTTCATCCTACATCGCTTAGGAATGAAATATGAGTCTGGTGTATAATAAACTATGTAGGTTACTACTAGTAACTTGGGCTTAAGTATTTTGGGCTACGTGACAAGCTCACCAAGTTACTGGGCCAATGGGCTACTTGGGTCGTGACATTTTATCTTATAAAGGTCACATTCATCAAAAAAGGGGATGATCCAGTTGGTCACATTCATCCAGGTGTGTTTACTTCTAATTCGGATTTTTGTGCCGAGATTTGAAGTTGGGTAAGTTACAAATGTTGTACGTGCCTCATATTTATAACTTTAGCGAGTACTATGTCTTTTGAGGTTATATTTTTGTGGTCGTCATAGTGTTTAAATAGATTGCTTGGACCATTGGATCACAATATCATGGGTTAGTTGCCTCATGTAATCACCATGAAGTGAATAGTAATGTGTTGCAATGGCCCAAATTGATGATCATGTGGTGGTATGGCGATCTAGATGACCCAGGCATATGTAACATATATATTTTACAGGAAGAGATTAATAGGCGTAAATTAAATAAGCAAGGTTATATTTCTAGAGTTGGCCTTCATAATTTTTTATTATTCTTATTATTATTATTTGTTGCTGGGAAAGGAAGATTAATTAAGCAAAAGCATAGAATACATAGTGATACTACCACTCTGGCTCAGCCGATCTTACACCAAGGAGATTCAAAAGAACTTGGTTTAACACAGTTACATTTTTCCACCATTGGTGGGATCTGGGTTGCTACCCTGCACTCTGTTGGACCTGTTGGAGGTCCCACTTTAATGGTCTGAGCTGGGAATGGCATTTTCGGAATGGCCGTGGCTTGGAGCCATATGGAAGTAGAACCTGTTACTGTACTCTTCAGCCAGCCTTTGTTCTTGGAGCCATATGGAAGGGCCTTCACATTAGGGTTGTAAAAGGTCCGTTTTGGTCCGGGTCCATGGTGGACCAAGAACCGAAACCGTTAGCGAGAGGATGGATCTGGAACCAGTTTCCTAGATCCGGAACCAAAACCATTAAGGAGAGAATGGACTTAGAACCGGAACTGGAACCATGTATGGGGCGGGTCTGGATCCGGGTCTGGGTTTGGGTCTATATAGAGAATGCTTTAGAGAAAAGCTTATTTTTAGGAAAAATTTTCAAAAATTGGGGTAATACGTCGGAAAACTTTTCAAAAATTGAGGTAATTCGTCAGGCTTCGGGTCCATGGGTAATAATCAAGGTGGAAGCAGACTTGGAACAGTTTAAATTGTTTTTTGGATCCAAACTCGAATCCATTTACTTATCGGGACCTAAATAAGGACCTAGGCTTGGTTATTAATGGGTCAGAACCTTCGGGTGATCCGATAATTGGGACTCATTTACAACCCTACTTTACATTTTATTTAAGAGGTTTTGTTTCTGAAATTGTTTTAGGCTTGTAGGCTCTAGCCCATAATGCTGTAGTATATCTTCCAAGCATGATTTTAAAAAAGAGTCTCATGATACTCTAGTTGGGGCTTTTTCTTTCCAATTTTTTTTCTTTTTCGCTAAAACAAGAATTTGAAGATTCAATAATAAAAAACCATGAATTTGCATTATAATTTTAGGTCTTGAATACAATGCGCATTAGGTGAGTAGATTAGATGAGCAATGAGAGAGATTTTAGGGGAGAGGCAATTAGAGAGATTTTTAGGGCTTATACTATAATGCGCCACTTGTCACGCTCCCGTTCTCTCTTACGAGGGGGGGAATTCTCTTAATATATATAATAGGCCCACCCATTTCATTAAAAATTTCTCTAACAACCACACTGTTAGTGGATTTCAGCTCTATGCAACCCACTTGTCAGTGGTATAATTATAGCCAGGAATTTAAGTCAGTGGGGTCATTCAATACCATTGTGAAATGATATGTAAAAATATTTTCAAAATGACCCTTAACTTTAGGTTTTTTTTCCCATTGGCATCAATTTTAAAAACTCCCCCAAAATTAATAAAATTTTATATAGGAAATGAAAAAATTTCAAATTTCAGTGGTGTCAAGTGACACGGCTAAAATCAATGTAGCACTGCCCCTGCCACTTGTGTTAACCTTTGATCATTGTAGCCCCTGTCAACTCTCTTACCGTTCATGATTTAACATTAGCCTAATTTTATAGTTATTTAACCTTTAGAATTTGTTTGGGCAACAAGAAAGATTCCAAACTTGGTGGGTTTTATTTCCGTGGGATGGAGCTAGCAATTATACATTCTTAACCCTCCAATAGATTAATCTCTCTTTATTACAAAATTTTAGTTCAACTTTTTACTTTTCCACGAAGAAAATATGTTACACCAAACAAAAGAACTGTTGACTACAGCAAAAAATCAAAACAACATTCCTTTCTACCATAAAAACCCCTACCCACAAAAACACAACTTTACTCACCATTACTCATGAGTATAATTTACTCCATGCTACATACATGACCAAGGCATATCATCATTTGAGGGCGTGCATCATTAAAGACATGGACTAGCTAGTTTCTTCATATACATCTGTGAACTTATAACGAAAGCAAAAATCTTTGTTAATATAAACTCTTTTCATCTAGCACTTCTCTCCATGCTACAGGGATCAACCTGCTGAAACTTGATTATGGATGAATTTTATTTCTTTTATAAGCATGTAAGGATGAGGGAGGGAAACATCATTCATACAATTGTTCATCAATTGCAATTGGGTGCTGCTATTTGAACTAAAAAAAGAACTCACTATGCTCACCCCTTTAATAAAAAAAAAATTTGTGAGATTACCCAAATGCCCGTCTTAATGAGGTGGTTACTGGTAGGAGGCTGAGAATGTAACATCATGACTGTTTCTTCTTTCTCATTTCCCCTTTACTTTCATCTGTTGCCGTTTTGAGTTTGGGCTTGATTCCATATTGCTAGTCTTTTGGTAAACTGTGAAAAGTTTGTAGAAATAGAACATGTACACTACAGTTTCATGTGCAGGGTTGCAATTCTTCCCTTTCAACAAGGGCTCCACTGATCATAATAAGATTCAAAACTGATCTATTTTGAAGGATCCATCAAATGACTTTAATAAAGTTCTGATTTTTTTTCTTTTTTATTGTTGGTGTAGTTATTGTTAATATTTTTTTTCCCTTTGTCTTATCTATTTGAGAAAGTATGTCCTTTTTGGTATGATTATTTTGATTGAGGTTTAGGGAATTTTATTCCTTTTCTTCTGGTTTGAAATTTTTGATTTTATGGTTTTGGACGATTAGGATTGTGATTTTTGATTCTTGATTACTTTTTAGAAAAATTGAAATTGGGTATTTTTGAGTTTGAGATTAGGGAACTGATCAATTGCATATTGGTTGACAGTTGGCATTTGGAGGATTTAGGTTTTGAAGTTGGACATTAGAGATTGTTCTGGTTCTGGTTTTTTAATTTTCTTTCATGAATTTTGGATTAGGTAATTAAGAAATTCCATATGGCTAATGACGACAGGTTGGGATGGATTTAGAGTCTTGGATTATGAATTTGGGCATTGGAGATAATGATTTTTTTTTTTAATTTCTTAGGACTTTTTAATTGGAGATGCAAGAAAATATAATTTGGCATATGTGACCGACATCTGGGCTCAAATATTTATCTAATGGGGTTAGAAAATCTGATTCATCGTATTTTGGTTTGAAAGGTTCCGATTATGGATTTTAATTTTTTCAAATAATAGATTTCTGGTTTTGGATTTTTTTTACTCTGAAATTGAACAGTGGAGATTTTGACTTGATTTTTTTTTTGTCCTTTTGGAATTGAGATTGGGTACTCTAAATTTGGGCATTGGAGTATGGGATTGGGTATCTTGAGTTGCAGATGGGGGAATTGAGATGGGTTTGGAGGCTTTGGGTTTTGAGGTTGGGCATTGGGTATTTTCATTTGCATTATATTTTTTATTTTTATTTTTTATTTTGTGAATTTGATGTTGGATAGTTGATAAAGTTCCATATAGTTACCAATAATTAACACTCTCCTTCTAATTTAGTTTATCATTTGCACTGCATCTTTTATTCATTTAGTAACATGAGACGTGTTGCTAATTTCTAATTTATGAATTCTTTCGGGTAATTTAAATGTGATTCATGAATATCTGTTCATGACCTTTTATTAAATATTAGAAACCCAGTCTGTATTCATAACGTTCAATCAGGTGTTTATGTAGTTAATGCTATAGTATAGGCCTTTATGATATGGAATGAATCCATATATTCTGTCACCGATATCCATCTGATTGGATAAAAAACTATTTTAAATAACTATTAAAGCTTTGATCCGTGCATTGCACGGGCTTGATGCCCCTTAGAAGAAAAATAAAATTCAGTGGCTCCTTTACAAAATTTGAAATAACTATTTAAGCCTTGACCCGTGCATTTGGATAATTTGTCTTGATTGATTCTCGAGCGAGCATGAACAACGCTGGCACATGGGCTGGGCTGAGCAAAGGCATATCCCCACCAGCCCAGCTTAATAAACATAAGCCTAGAGCAATGGAAGCCCAATTCAGTCTGCAAGTTGTATGGCCCAAGCCCGCCCTCCTCTCTCTCTCTTTCTTCCCCAAGGTAATGTTAGAATATTCTGCTGCTTGTGATTGACTAGCGGTTGCTGTCACCTTTTGTAAGATGGTTAACTTCTCTTCTTTTTTTTTTTTTTTTTTGTTTTCGCTGAGATGGTTAGCTAATTTTTGAAGGTTATATTTTAGGGTTTTTGTGTGGGAGTTTGAGGGTCTCGCTCTGTCCTTCATTTTCTTAGGGATCTCTCATCTTCCTTTCACTTCTCTTCCCCTCTCTACCCCCGTTTTCTTCCTCTATAGAGCAACTTAATTGCTGAAAAAGTTGGGATTTTACATTTTAGGGCAAGACTAGGTTTCTATTTGATGAAAGTGGGAAAAAAAAAACCCCAGACTAGGCCAGGATAGGCTTTTCGGCTTTTATTACTTGATCAAGCTCAGCCCAATTGGGTTGGGGAAACTTTTGAGGCAGTCTCAACCAAGGCAAGGCCCAAGCACCCATTTTACAATCCAATAAGCAAGCCTTAACTCTTATACTCTTATCAAGCTAGTCTTTCTTAAAATGGTTCTATATTGCCATAGATATGATTTATTATTGGAGTGGCTAATTGGTTCTATAAATATATTCTTAGAAATACAATCTGCGAAATTAGGACCTGCCATATACTTTGCAGCTCTTTTTATTAGACCTATTAGGACAATTGGAACAAATTGATAGGCAAGTGAGGGCATGATGCATCCATTAATTTGGCATTCCTAACCAATAGCTCATGTGCGTCAAATGCAGTCAATGTAGATATCAAAGCTCAAAATTGTTTGTCATTTTTCTAACATTCTCATTAACATTTGATTTTTCTTTTAGGTTCTATTTTGATTTGTGAGCAACATATGTTGGTGTGGGAATGATCTGTCCTTATATTATCGCCATATCTTTGCTGGTGGGGTCTATCCTTTCTTGGGGCATTATGTGGCTCCTCATAGTGTGTTAGAAGGGAATTTGGTACAATGAGAAGACAACAACCTTAGTGGCTTGCAAGGATATAAGGTATTCTATCATTAGTTTTTTTCCTATTTCTTTATTATTGCAACCCTAATCTGATTTCAATTAACTACAACGTAAGTACAACATTAACTTACTTTAAATGATATTGTTTTTTATAATACTTAATTTTTTTATTTAGATTTTTATCGGGTATCAATAATATTAGGAGATGGACTATTCTACTTTACTTTAATACTTATTAGAGCTATTTACCACTTTTCAATGGACTACATGAAAAGAAATTAATCTTTTGTTGCATTTGCTATTAATTGCAATGAAGCGTCGCTAGATAATGTTGACAAGCGGGAAGTAGTGATATTTCTAAGAAATTAAGTCTCGAAAAAATATATTATGATAGGTTGCATAATCTTGATGGCAAAATTAGCTATTATTGTGCTGCTAATTATCCTTGAACTAAAATGTTATTAAATTTTTGTCTTGTGCATTATTGTGTTAGTCATGTTATTTTCTAATGCTTGTCGATGTAGACTAATAGATTGGTCACTGGCTACTACTTATGGTAGATTGACCATTTTTGCCTTCAATTTATGGATTGGAATGGGTGAAGCTGGGGGAGTGATTGCTGGACTAGCTTCAGGTGGAATCATGACAAGTATTGTATACCTGTCAACCGACAGGATGCAAAACTTGAAGACAGCATATTTAACAAATACATCACCATGGATTGTATTAAATAGTGATCAGTCTGTTAGTCCACATCCATAAGCATTGAAAAATATCAGAACTGGCGTAATGATGCACAAGACAAAAATGTGATACCATTTAAGTTCAAAGATAATTAGTGGCACTGTAATAGTTGATATTGCCATCAAGATTATATAACCTATTATGACATATTTTTTCGGGACTTGATCTCTTAGAAATATCACTGTTTTTTGCTTGTCCACATTATCTAGCGACGCTTCATGGCAATTAGTAACAAATGTAACAGAAGATGAATTTTTTTTCATGTAGTCCATTGAGAAGTCGCGAATAGCCTTGATAAGTATTAAAGTAAAGTAGAATAATCTATCTCCTATTATCATTGATATTCCAATGAAAACCTAAATAAAAAAAGAAGTATTATAAAAAATAATATTATTTAAAGTAAGTTAATGTTGTAGTTAATTGAAATCAAATTAGGGTTGCAATAATAAAGAAATAGAAAAAAAACTAATTATTTTGGGTATTTTTCCGAGCCATACCTTATGAGCACTCCTATCCAAGCTCAAAATTGTCTCGTCTTATGCATCGCCGCCTTCTTCGCTTTTATAAAGAACTTGCAAACCATTGTAACTTGAGGATCTATGGTTGGATGTCGAATATAATGGCCATGGCGATTCTATTTTTTATCGGACCATATTTTGCGATCGACATTTGTGTGGGGAGCATTTTGAAAATTTTATGGAAGAAGAATAGAGGTAAAGGGGCCGACCCAGTACTGCAGTCGCTTCTACCTTATTTGTGGTGATTGTTTGTGGAAACTACTGTATTCAATACTTGCCCTTTTAAAGATCAACCCGCCAATTTGTATGAAGTTTTTGTCTAGATCTACAATACAAGAGTGGATGGTTTTTTAGTTAATTAATAAATAAGTTTTGCAACGCATTGTGTTGCATGTAGATGTGTTTTTGAAGTAAGAAGAAATGAAATGAAGTTTTGCTTATCTAGATGATTTGTGTTTAAACAATATATTTGTTGAGTTGACCATCTGTAACAAATAAGATTGGGAAAAATTGATCTGATGGATTTTTAATTAAGTGGGGCAACGGTTAATTTGGGCCATGGAAAGATTGATATGGAGATCGATGAGATGGGTATCAGCCCGATATGAACTGGTTTCTGAACCTGGATAAAGAACAAAAGAAAAAAAAAAAAAAATCTCCTGCATGGTCTAACTTGAGTAAACCATTGTGCGAAAAAAAAAAAAAACCAAAAGATTTTTATAAAGCTGATAAAACAAAAGGATGTACTACCAAGAATAAAAATCCAATTACATTCCAATAAAATTTCTTAATGATTTTAAATGATAAATAGTTTTACACATTTTACTTGAGGAATTGCTCTTGAGCGCCCTGTTTGAATCCTTGGGAATCGTTGCTCTGCACTCTAGTTACACATAGCTCTAGTGGTCTGTAATTGCTCTATGTCATATAAAAAAAAAAAAGATAGTAAAGGTTAACTCGGATTGTTTAAATGCATGAACCAACAGTTATGCGGAAGCTACCAGCACTTGATTTATGAAGATGCAATTGTTGATATCCAAGTCCTCCAGTTCTAACCCCTACCCTGACTTGTCTTGGCAAAGTCTTGAGCGACAAACCTCCGATTTAGCAATAACTAATTTGATATTTTTTATCTTTTTTACAAGTACTTTTTTTTAAAGTAGATGCTGTCAATTTTTCCATGACAATGCCCTTTTTTCTTTCTTCCATGAGTTTGCTCATCATCTTATACAGTTCTTATTATGATGTAAGTACCTTTGAGTAAAAAAATCTCAAGGAAAGGAAATATATTTGGATTATTTGATCCATTTGTCATGTGATCTTAATGTTCACAATTTTTAAAAAAATTAATGATGAGTCACTTATCTTGATATTAACACTCATACTTGGCCTTGAGATTAGCACCACGATGAAATGATAGACAATATTACAGTTTTTATAAGCTGGGGCTAAGCATGGATTTGTGTTGCTAGTTATTTCTTAAAAGGATTCACTTAAGCAATTATACCCATAACTCGGGAGATTTCTAGCGTGCCAGAGACCACCAACTGACCAAGGTTCCTTTCGAAATATGAATATGATCCATGCAACAACAGACACATCCCAACGAACACATCCCAACGAGCTTTCCACTTCCAGGCATAGTAGGTCTCAGATGAAAGGTCATGAAAGGATTTCTTGTGTTCTCGAGCTATGGTCTTAAAGGAATCAACGCTGCTCCAGGAAAATTTCAGCAATACGCAAGTAATCTCAGCAAGGTGATTGCACCTGGAAGAAAGATTTCTAATAATGATGAGGCATCTCCCAAATTCATTAGAAACTGCATTTAAACTACAAGACACTGGGAGGAACAACAGTTATATAACTGCATCAGTTCTTTTTTTTTTTTTTTTGGGAAATATAAGTGTGTATATTTCCAGGCAAAGTACAATGTATAGAAAGAAGATTGTAAGTATTTTTGTCTTGGCAAATTCATGGGTTTGACAAAACTTGAGTCCATTGGTGTTGTATTTTACATATTTTTGAGTATGAATAATGGTTTGAGTTACCGGATGCAATGAAGTGAAGAAATAGAAGAAAAAACGACAAATTAAAGTAGTTTTCTACGGACAATATGGATTAAAAAGATCATATCTCACAAACTGAGCATTGGATGTAGGCATGCTCCTACCGTTGGAAAGCTCTTTTCGAGAGGATTCCGTAGAGCCCAAGATCGCTTCAATCGGAGTTGAAACGAGAAAGTTATGACCTCTAGAAGTTTGCAGGAAAATGCTGAAATTTTCACCTGGGCAGAACCTTAATCTGACCAGTTGGGCAATTTATCAGACCGGTTGGGCAAGTGCAGAAAGTGTGCCGACTTGTGATTTTTCAACCTGAATTAAAGGAAAACTTATCTGTTTGATGCCAACTCCTATCCTGATCGTATTATACTTATGAGGCACGAATTAGAGGCTATAAAAGAGGGTTTTCTCTCAACCCTAAGATAAAAATCTCATTATTTTGAATGGAGAATATATTTTAGATATCATCTCCTCTAGAGTTTTTTTGATAGTTGAAGGGCTGAAGTTCTACTCTAGAGATCATTGTCTTCTATTTCTCTGAGTGTAGAAGATTGCTGTGGGAAGTCAAGTGCTACATCTAGAATGTGTCTAGGTGATTGGATTTGTCACAGAGAACGGCAGGGGATCGTTGCAGCAGGGAGCTGTGCAAGGGAATCACAAGGTTCTTTGGTTGAGGAGCAACTGGATAAGGGTTGTGAGTATTCTCTTGTAACAGTAGTATGATTCATAGTGCTTGATTCTTGGCCGTGGTTTTTTCCCAGGTTGGGTTTTCCACATAAAATATGTGTCTTCTTGTGATGTGTGCTTGTGGTTTGATTTATTTTCGCTGCGTGGTTGATTGTTTGCACACACACTATTGAGATTATTGGCATTAATCTATTCTAGAGGATCTCCTCCCCCAAAAACCTTCAAAGATGACAAAGCTCCCGCTTACATGCAACGTCCAAGAAGAAGAAGCATCAAAACGAACGAACCAAACAAAGTAACCCACGGGCCAGGTCATCTCTTTTCCCATCTTAATGCAGTGTTTTGTCATGAGTGTCAATTCGCAGATAATCTGATGAATGCTCTAGCTAAACAGGGAGTAGACAGATTGTTTCTTGGTTGCTTCAATTATGTAGGTGTTTCTTGGTTGCTTCAATTATGTAGGTGTTTTGGTTTGGGTATATCTAACTTATACTCTTCTTTCTTGGGTTGCATCAATTATGTAGGCGTTTTGGTCTGGGTATATCTAACTTATACTCCTTTTTTTTTCCGCTATAGAAGGATTTCATTTAAGGATAGTACAGAAACATCGGAGCCAGTTTTCAAACAGCATGCAATAAAATATCAGAAAAGGGACAGCATTGAACCTTGAGAAACAAGTAATCCTTTGATGCAGGCCAGACCCAAGGTTGGCCAACTTTGGACCAGCCCATAGGCCCAAGAGTTTCACTAAGAGGCCCAAGCCCCCTGAAACCCATTAAAGAGATTAAAATCTCAAGCTCGAGCAAGCCTAGGATTTTTTTGTGTTTTTCCATTTATTTATATCATGAGTAGCAAAAATTTAGGGATATAAGTTAATATTATATTTAGAATCTGATTTTAATTGGAACTGTTTTCAAATTAGAAATAGGGTACAAGCATATATAAAGGATTGCAATCTTCCTTTGGGGACAAGTTGATTGATTAATAAAATTTCTACTCGAACTTCAGATCTTACGGATCCGCATCGCTAAGCCTTTGTTATGGAGAATAACCCTTTAATTATTCTTCCATTACCCATGTTGCGTCAATTGTTATCAGAGTGAAGATCTGGCTCTCAAATCACCTTTCTGATTGTCGGTCTAGTTAAGTTGCGAATCCAATTCTGTTTCAAATTGTTTTCCTTGGATTTCAAATTGTTTGCATCTTTGATGATCCCTCCAATCCCTTATGAGTTTGTGAACTGGTTAAAGGAGCCATCAAAGTTGAGTTTGAACCACCCAGGAGGAGGTGGAATACATTTATCAGTAGAGGAGCCACATGGGATCCTGGTCCTCCATAGACATGGGTAATATTCCATTCAAGAATGTGAAATGGATTTACACTTGACTCTAGCGGCGTGTGGAGATTGGGATGTAAAAAGGTCATTCCTGGCCTTCAAATATACCTAGAAACCATCACAGCAACCTTTAGTCTATGCAAAGGATTTACCGTTAAGAAACCAAGTTATAAAGGTTGGGTATCTGATCAGGTTATCAATGGAAAATGGTTCCAAGTCCTTGCAGCAAAGCCGCACTCACAGAATAAATGGTTCACTGTATTTTCTGATGTATGGCACGCAGGGATAAAGGTGAGAGATTAGTCATCCACGATGCAATCCGGTTTCTCGTAGGCAACCTATTACGAAGTGTTCTCTACAAAAAGAGTTGGAAGTTTAGCTAAGACCTGTGCTTTCCAAATTCGTTTCCATGGGAGATGAGGTCCTGGAGTGAGCCCCACAATTTCTTTGTAAATGGCCTTAAAGTAGCATTTCCCACTGGGTTCCGATTTCCAACATCGTATATGCTGACCACCAATTACATGGGGTGGCCAAATCACAGATAAAAGCACAAAATTCTACTTCCTCAAGCGTCCCTCCAATGTAGTCAAGTGAACAGCCCAGTTCAATTGTTGGAGGAGATTCACAGGGACAGGAGGGAGAACAAATTCCTTCAACTGGCCGAGACATGGGGCCCAAACATCCTCAAAGGTTCTGATATTTGATCCATCACCTACCACCCATAGTTTGATTTGATAAGTATGGATTTCCACACTGTAGAATCTGTCAGCTTGGTTTTAACATAAAAAAAACCAGCATTATTCAAATATTTCTGAGTCAAAAGTCTAAATTAGCATCTACACAGATTACAAAAAGGTGAGAAATCTCCGTGTGAGATGAGCCGAGCCTGCACTGTTCTGGGTCATCAGATCCCTGATACCCAACGCTCCCTCTATAATTGGTGCTGAGGCAGTTTTCCAACTTATACTTTTTTGGTGTGGCTGTATTCTGTGAGATTATGGCTCACTTTTTTCTTCACTAAACTAAATTTACCTGTCACCATATAAAAAACAACTAAAAGATCCCAAGTTATAAAAGAAAAAAAAAAGCTCTCTTATGCAAGGGTTGTGGCCCCCATGAACCTGTTAGCAGCTTTTAATCTTATAAGTCCAGATGCATTAAGATCATGATCATTTCTTAAAATTTATCAAGAACCTCATTTCATAAAAAGACAAAAACAAAGTGGACACCCTTAGTCAAGAATCAAGCCAACTCAGACTGTCATCCTCATGATCAAAGGTTCGAGTCGAGTTGCGATATCAAGACAAAACAGAAAAAAAAAAAAAGGAAAAAAGAAAGAAGAAAACAGACTTGAATATGTACAGAGTAGCAGGAGGAAAATATGTATATTGTAAACGAAGGAAAGCCTTCACCTGTTTCAGTCATTGGCCCCATCGCTCCAGGCCCTGTGCTTGTTTCTCCAACTCCAGTAATTTCATTTTCACTTTCTACAGAAAATGGCTCAGTGCTTTCATCTTCTTCATTTTCACTTTCAAATGGCTCAGTCCTTTCATCTTCTTCGTTTCCACTTTCAAATGGCTCTTCTTTGTTTTCACTTTCAAATGGCTCAGTGCTTTCATCTTCTTCATTTCCACTTTCAAAAGTGCTTTCATCTTCTTCATTTCCAGTTTCAAAAGTTTCATCTTTCTGAAATGGAAATAGCACCAATGCTGAGCTAAATAAATATCATGTTTAACGATGTTGCCTTCTCACTAAAATTGAGTATCTCATTGCCAGCTATGAATTATGATGCCAACATATGCTATACAGACAAAAACGTAGAGGATTGGAGCTCTGCATATTTACCTTTTTCATTTCTACACATAAAAGTACAAGTAATATCCTGGGATATCGGTATTCTAAACTAGAAACTACCATCTTGGAGATTCATGGATTGTCATGCTTCTTCATTTTTTTTTTCTTTTGTGCTGAGCCGGCCTAGTGGAATTCATGGATTGCCAAACTGAAACTCCAGAAAGAGACGCACTGATGAATTAAATCGATCGATGCCCCTTTGGGGATGAATGCAATATACACATAATACAATTAAGAGCCTTAAGAACCATGGGCTAGAAGTGTGACGCAATAGATACATGATACAAAGATGTGCCTGGACAATGAACAGGGTCAGGTGGCTCAAGTTTACATAGACATCTTTACCTACTGAAAAAAGTGAAGAAAATGATCATCATGACACTCTACGGTAAAATGAAACATAGTTCCGTAAGTATGCAGCATAATTCAAAGTTTGAATAGGGATTCGAAAAAGAAAGAAGCAGCCATCACTAAAAAGAACTACATGATCAACATTAAGGTCAAAGCTAAGGATATGTCAAAGTCATAAATCAAGACAGAGTTGTTAAAGATGAGAATTATTGATATTGGTGTATATAAATTGCATGTAAGAACACTCTTCGATGAAAACCCAACCCTCGTTTCCATCATAAACCTAAAAACAAATAATAAAAAGAACACTATTATCTCAAGAAGAAAAATACAATACACAAAGAAATAGAAATCCGCAAAATGGGAGCAAACCTTCATAAGTGCATTCACATGGTTACAAACAACTTTTTTTGAAAACCCAAGGGGCAAGGCGAAGTGCATCTATTGCAGCATCAATCCTCTTCAGTCCAACCTAGATCGATTTTGGAAGATAATTAGAAAGATGAAAGGTAAGGGAGAAAAAGGAGAGAGGAGATAGAGGAGATCTCTTCAAACCCTATTGGCTTTTATTCTTGGGGCCATGGCGTAAAATCCCTCCCTCTCTCTCTCTGTCTCTTTGGTTTGAGCTTCTTCATACAATGACGAAATTGTGACGTATTCCTGCGTCTGCGGGATTCACATTCATATACATGAGAATTAGAGAGGAACAAGAAGAATCTTTGATTCTCTTTTGAAAAAGGGGAAATGGAATTTTTTGGAGTAATGAGACTATTTGAATTCCAATACTCGTAAAGAGAGAATTGCAATAAATGCAACGAGGGAGTATTTTGTATCCAAGAGTGAAGGGTTTGAACCAAGATTTCCAGATGGATGGGGTGGGGTATTAGTATATCTGACACATGATTTAAATGTGATAATTTGTCCTAAAAAAAGGGAAATATTGAATGAATAGATCGTAAATTATGAAAAATTTCTATTTCTTTTCCTTCTCTAGCAGGATTCTTGACGGAATGGGAGACCATGAGTGGCAAACGGGTTGGGCAGGCATGTATATGATGACAAATTCCCTCCTTCTTCTGCTCTAAACTCTGACGGAATCGGATACTGTATATGATGACTGGCATACTCCTTGCTTCCTCTTCTCTGAATTCTGACAGAATCAGACCTACAAGTGGCAAATGGGTCGGGTCGTGATAAACGGATGGACCAGTTTATCAAACATGTAGAAATGATGACATATTCCCTGCCTCTTTTTACCTCAGAATTCTTGACGGAATCGCTCCATAGGTGGCAGATGGGAATCGATCACTTTGTTTATTAAACATGTAAAAATGATGACATATTCCCTTCTTCTTTTTACTTCAGGATTCCTAACGGAATCGCTCCATAAGTGGCAAATGGGTTGGGTAGGCATGTATATTATGACAGATTCCCTCATTCTTCTGCTCTAAACTTTGACGAAATCGGATACTGTATATGATGACTGGCATACTCCCTGCTTCCTCTTCTCTGAATTCTGACGGAATCGGACCTACAAGTAGCAAATGGGTCAGGTCGTGATAAACAGATGGACCAGTTTATCAAACATGTAGAAATGATGACATATTCCCTGCCTCTTTTTACCTCAGAATTCCTAACGGAATCGCTCCATAGGTGGCAGACGGGAATCGATCACTTTGTTTATGAAACATGTAAAAATGATGACATATTTCATGCTTCTTTTTACTTCAGGATTCCTAACGGAATCGCTCCATAAGTGGCAAGCGTGAATTGCTCCATAAGTGGCAAACGGGTTCAACCAGTTCATTAAACATGTATGGTACAGATTAAAGGTTTTACTTGTAATCAAGACCCTACTGACAGCCGTTTATGGGTGCATCACAGAGTAAACACCCATCCAGTGGTTCTTATTGGTGCATGCAGCAGTGTCGTGAGTGAAAATCTTTTTATTTTTTCGAAATTGATGTAAGGTTTCTCATCAACATGTGAAATATGAGATTGATTTTTAGAGTTTGGGTTTGCCATCAGAAAAATGGCAAGCAAAATGGGATCATACTTTGATTCAGGTATATATAAACTAGCGTTTCAAGGCCAACGCATGATAAAAAATTTTTAAAGTTTTTTTTAAATAATCAATATTTAAATACAATAGAAATTTATCATATAAATCATAACACAAACATAGTTAAATTTGAAATTCAAAAACCAAAAATTCAAAGAAAAAAGTTATATTTAAGTTCATGCGCTTGTTTCAAACACATCTACTTGTTTTAACTCCTATAATACTTGTGTAATTGTTTCTGCTCTTACACTTCCTCCACACTTAGAATCCTCTAACGCGGGCCATGTTTAAAAATTTATATTATTTGTTAATAAAAATATTTATAAATATGTAAATTAATTTTAAATTAATATTAATATATATTTCATTACACAATCATAATTTAATCAGAATACTTAAAACCAAAAATTTTAAGGATTAATAAATAAAATGGGCAAATCAGATTACATAGCGTGTTGTATTGGAATGTTGGAAGTGTTGAAGATTAATTATGAATAATATAATATGTGATGAAAAAGAAAACTTATGAAAGTATTTTCTTAAAAGTGGAAAATATTATAAAATGTTTAACAATGATTTTATTTAGAAACTTTACAACTAAATCACATATTATTTAAAAATAAATTAGAGTTCAAAAAGAATTGTTAATGAGATCTTTTTTTAGCCTTAGAAGAAGATTTTCATCAATGGCTATTTACTTATGAGCTAAGAGGAGAATGAGGGGGGCACATAGGGTTGGCCTTCTATGAAATGAGACCTTTTAATTCTCTGTATCATAATATTCAGGACCATTACAAAAAAGAAAACCTTTATTTTTTATACATAATACTCGGCTATGAAATAACCATATCATAGACCTAGATTATATGTCTGTCAGGTGGATAGACAAAATTCACATGCCTTATATACATGGGCCATTTCAGGTTTAGATCTTAAACTGATTGGGCTAGGCTATTAAAAATTTAGATTTTCCCAGGCTCAAGCCCGCCCATGTACAACCCTTCCCAAATCAGTTTGGGTTTGTATTTACCCATATGCAATGTCAATTGAATGGCCACAAATCATCAAATATATTGAAATATAAAGATAATTACCTGGAGTCGTAATACTATCCGATCCATATGCCATGTTGATTTGACGGTCACAAATACAAAAAATATGTTGATATTGTGATATTTACCCACCCAATACACCGATCAACACAGCATGTGTTGGCCCAACACATTGACCGAGTTCCACCTGGCATTGCACTCGAAATGGCTGGGCCGTGCTAGGGCTAGGTGCATCAAAGTACTGGTCAATACGTATTAAAGTTGGGCTGGGCCTCAATATGCATTAGCCTTGCGCGACCCATGAAAACCCCTAATTTCAATGCTAGGGAATAAGATGTCACATCATATAAAATTTCAATATAACCACCTTTTATCAGGAAACCTGGCAAAGAAACAAACCCTTAGAAAAACTACGTCACACCCACCCTCTTGAAATCATGTTAAAAAAATGTCAATATAACAAATTCAAATAATCTCAAATAAACAATTCTTGTCAGGAATCCTGGCAAAGAATAAACCCTTTGTAAAACCAAATCATGTTCAAAATGTCCCAATGTAACAAATTCTGCTTAGGAATCCTGCCAAAGAAATAGGCCCTTTTTAAAACCAAGTATCACCCATGCCTCTTGAAAAGCACTTCCTTATATTTGTGGGATGCATTCAAGGTAAGCAAGCCACATGCATTCAAGGGGCACATAAAAAAAATGCTTGTAGCTTTTAAAGTGGTCCCCAACAAAATTCCTAAGTGGGTATGAATGATTGAGTTTGAGTTTATTATAAAGACTGAAAAATAAAAATTAAAAAACCAACACGGCCCTAAAAAAAGGATTTTTCATAAATCAAAATCTTTCTTCTCAAAATATATAGTTAGGGAGCTTAAGCCTATTACCCACATTAACTCATCTTGTCCACCATTATGCTTGTAAATTAAATCCTCAAGAAATGATAATCCATTATCATCCCCAATTTAGACCCTTTCACCCATCCACATGATAAAAAGTAGAAATACTAAACTTAGTATGTCAATGTACACATAAAAAAGAATATTGAAACTATTAGAAATTGAATAAAACATCTTACTACAAGATTTTTAAATAACCCCAAATAATCAGAAACAAGAAACACAATGAAAAAAAATCTAATAAAAGAAAAGTCCCACCGCATTGGAATTTTAGATCAATAAGAACAATATATATATATACACACATTTAAACTTAATAGTTTCTTTGATCTAAATTTTTTAACCTCATTCATAGGTTTTCTAGCAACAACGCCCGTGCTGAGCTTGGGAGATTTAAAATCAATTATATCTCAAATGTTTAATTATTGTTTAGCATGAATAATGATATTCATAGCGACAATTGGTATATCTTTATTTGCACATAATTAAAAATCTACAATGATACTTTATTAAAGAATATTTTAATTTAATTTACTCAATGCAAAAGATTAATAAGTGCAGTCTATATCAAATAAAGTGTTGAAGATGTAATTTGGTAATCATCCTTCAAAGTCATTTAATGAAGATCAAATGCACAAAGTTGAGAATAAATCATAGATTTAACAAATATTATTCTATTCAATTAGTTTTCCAACATCAAGTGTTGAAGCCTTGTCCAGTTGTATGAATTTTTTATTTGACTTTTTGCAGCACCTTTTGCCTTGTTTGGAGGGTAGTTGTTTATTTTTTCTGCAACATTGTAGACAAAAGGGCATATTTTGTTGGGGACCGCTTTAATGCATTTGTATCATTGGGTTAGGATATACGTAACATAAAATGGTTAGGCGGAAAATCAGCATTACTTTCATTCTAAGGCAATGATTGTGTAGCCATAGATTTTTTTTTTTTTTTGAGATCAAATTGAACAGTTAATAATAATTCAATGAACATAAAATTACGCATGGTGCAAGATCATTGGTCAAAGTTGGGAAAAAGTGGCCCTCCTAGAGTTGAAGTCTCAATGTTGCATCTATGAGTTTGTTTGGTGAGCTTTGAATGTGTTCAAGTTGACTACTGGGCAATGGAGGCATTTTTTTTTTTCGTGTCTCATATGCTTTCTTCGTGAATCAGTAATTATATGTTTTAATTTTTGGCTAAGCTGAGAATGTGTCGATATAGTATTCAAAAGGAAGTTTGATATGGACTAAACAAATAAATAAATAGAGGAATACTAAATCCATGCTTTTGTATCTTAGCCTTTTATTAAGAAATTGTAAATAATCTTCATGTATACACATTTTTTTCACTTTTCCTTAGTAACACTAACGCTAAAGCACTTTCCCATTTTTACATAGCCCCACCATTAACAAACGCATCCAAGTTTCCAGAAGGATGACATACAACCCTTTTCCGGTGTAAGACTATTCGAAGCCTTCATCTCTTTCACGCCTCCGGAGCAGAACCTCAGCAAGGTGTATATAAATATGGACTCACACGGGTCATTTCTTCAACCCAAGGACAATCATCCACCCCATCATAACCCTTCCTATTCCTCTGATATCCAACTTCGTCATTCGTTGATTTCATGGAAAATAGTGTGGAGATTACTGAGATCGAAGTAATCTCAAATGTCCTTCAAAACAATGTAGTCTCAGATGACAACGTGGAGATTAGGGAGGCTAAAGACACTTTTGTCGTTGAAATTGAAAAAGGCCATATCATTGAAAGGGAAGTAATTGCTCCCTCCTCCTGGAGGTAGTCTCTAACTTTCAGAAGTTTTATTATATCTTTAATAATAGGGATTTTATTTAACTCTATTTGTGTTAATTTCAATCTTACAACCGGTTATGTCCCATCACTCAATGTGGGAGACGGGTTGTCAGGTTATTTTTTAACAAAATTGTGGGTAAATGTGAGCTTAAAATTTGGTTTTAAGCCAAAGACATTTTCAAGGGAAGAGAACACAGCGATGCAAACATGCATAGTGGCAATGGCAGGAGTGGTCACGAGCGGTAGTTTTTGAAAGTTATTTAAACTTTCAAAAGCGACCTAAGTTTTTTTTTTCTCAAATTTTAGAATAGGGGAGAAATCCCCTCCCACAAGCATGATCTGAGAATTTTAAAATAATTTTTCCTTGTCAGAATTCAATAACTCTTGAGCTTTAGGCAAAAGGTCCGAAAGTTGGATTAGCGAGGAATACCTTGGGTTATAAAAACGAAATAAGTGAAAAAGAAGAAGCAAGATCTTAGATTTTAAAAGAAATGGTCAAAATGTCCACATGAGAGTTGTTCTTACCCAAACAACAAGGCATGAGTGCTGTTTGGCTTGCATTGTCACACCCATTTATGTGTGCTCTTCATTGCTTTGTTTTATATAATAACAAGGAGCATTAGCATAGCTGTTGCTTTGTTTAATCAATCAGACTTGAACAATGAAGTCTTTTAAGGAGTTGTTGAAAGATATTCAAGAAGGTCCTCCTTTGTTGCCTTTAAAAGAGGACTAGAGGAAAGATATGTGTTTCAGTTATCTTTTTGGCTTTCAGTTTTTATTTTTATTTTTATTTTTTATAATTGTCCTGAATAGTAGTTTAAAAAAAAACATTGTATTCAAGTGTAGTATAGTGAAGGATTCATGAAAGGCTGACTTGTCAAGGTTCAATAATGGATTTGTTTTTTCCAACAGTTTTCCAATTTTAAAGCATAAGAATATGGCAAAAAATATTTTCATTTACATGATTTCTTTGTAGAATACTAGTCTAAAATAAGAAAAATAATACTCAGTGACAAACATTTTTCATAGAATATGTACTTGAAAATATAAAGTTCCTGATGTTCACATTACAGTTACATCGGATCTGTTCATCCAGACTTCCACCATTTATAATAGAGCAATATTAGGAGAGATCAAATCAATCCCAACTATGTAAACAGTAGCAGCAGCAGACACGTTCTTCTTCTGTTACAGCATTAGCAGCCAACCTCCTAGTTGGTTATGGTGGTGCTATGTCCAGGCATGCTCAGCAGCAATAACACATATAGTTTCATCATCAGTAAGCATAGACCAGCTATTGTGGCCGGGACTTGGAAGGAAGGTTTCTGCTGATGGATGTAGATTTTGAGACGGGTTGGATTGCTTAAATCCCAAGTTGGTGGCCCATACAGGTCTTAACTGGAAGGCAGGCTTTGTTTGCAGCGTCTCTCTCTGAGTCACTGGAGGAACAGAGCCCCAAAACTTTCTAAAACCCCTTTTATATTTTTGTGAATTCTATAATTTTCTTACATATGGCCTTCTAGAATTTACAAAAAAGCGCATATATATTTTAAAAACTACATGCATTTTTTATATGTGCCCCTTTCAAAGTTTTTTTTCCTACATAGTGGCCCCTTCAAGGAAGAATTCTTGGGTCTGGCCCTTGCTTTTAGTGGTCTTTTATTTGCGAGTGACTGCCAAGTTGAGTAGTTAAATGTGAGCTTTTTTAGATTTTTGGTAAGTTTTTTCTTACCCTTTTTTAAATACCAGTGGCGTTAAAGATAGAATAGCTTCAATTATGTACTTAATTCTTCCCAAGGGAGGAAGTAGGAAACTCGCCTTTCGAGGACACTATAAGCAAATGTTCTTGAGGGAGGCTAAAAAAAAAAAAGAAGACTAAAATTTTTCATAACATTAGAGAGTTTTTTGCAAAATTTTTGGAAGGTCAATATTAAAATACTAAAAGTTTATATAATAGTTAGTGGGGTTTAAGAAATTTCTGGGTGGTCATGGCCCCCTCAGCCACTAACTAGTTTCACCCCTGCTGCTTCTGTTGCTATCGGATATTTTAGTTACGCTCTAAGGTATCTGGCAATAATGGTATATTATATATGCATTGATGATTAAACACAACACCCCCCCCCCCCCCCCCCCCCCCCCCCCCCCCCCTTCTTTCAACACACACACAAAGATTGGACTGTTTGCCGATGAACGACTCATAACTATTCACAATTGACCCATAACTAAGTCTGCCCCATTTCCTTTATCACTGTGGATCAAGAATTTGAATGTGATGAGATCCAGTCGCAATGATTTTGTCTGGATTCTTCTGTTGCTGTGAGATATTTTAGTTATGCTCTAAGTTATTTGGCAATAATGGTATGTTATACATGCATTGATGATTAACCCCCCCCCCCCCCCCCCCCCCCCCCCTCTTCTTTCAACACACACAGACAAAGATTGGACTGTTTGCCGATGAACGACTCATAACTATTCACAATTGACCCATAACTAAGGCTGCCCCACTTCCTTTATCACTGTGGATCAAGAATTTGAATGTGATGAGATCCAGTCGCAATGATATTGTTTGGAATTATCTTTACATATAAGAAGGCATATACTGAATGAGTTTTCATTCTTTCATTCATGCCAAAAAAAATAGATTGGGCTTCTTCAAGAATACCCAATTGAGTAATTACCGAATACCCAAGGCATATGCCTTAGGTAACGGGGTTTGCATATAAGAAGGTATATAAAGGCTCCATCATTAAGTCAAGAAAAGATACAGAGTATTTTCTTATATTCTCGGTGAAACCAGGAAAAGTTATGGGTCCTGAATGTGCTAGATCTCAGCTCAAACATGGATTGGTTAGCAGGCTAAGGAGTCGTTAACTTCCTGCTTTAGTTCAACATGCATCTGCTCAACTTCCTGAAACAGTTCGACATGCACACCATGCTTCACTCCAACACAAATAGTTAGAAATCTTGAAAACCATACACGTTGATACGGCAACCATATATTTGATATATTAACCATACACATTGATACAACAACCAAAACCATTCTTTTAACCCATTCAAGTTGATACAGCGGTTGGGGGTGATGATGAAGGGTTGGGAGGGAAGAAACAAGGGAGGATAGATGGAGAAAACGACTGGCGGATGGCCCGGGTGTTATGGATTTGTTTCAATTCTTAATGCAATTGTGGAATTTTAGTATTAAAAAAAAACACAGAGAGAATAACAGGGATGTTGCCAGCGGGAAGGAATTTCTGCCGAATGTCTTTTAATTGAAATTTTGTTGGAACTGGAAGTCCTATTTTGAAATCTTGGTTTTTTTCCTATTGCAAATAGTCCCAAAAACATAGGCCTCATTTGAAATATTTCTTAAATAACTTTATCTTCTTATTTCTTTCATTTATTGCCATAAAAAAATAATGATAACTATATGCATTATTTATTTTTAGGTGGTTTGGCAACCAACATCATTGGTATGAGCAACCTAGTAGCTTCTTAGACGGGAAAAAAATAGATGCAACAAACAATCATTAAGAATCTCAACACTGGATGGATGATTGGATTTCTTTTTGTTGCGAGTGTCATGAGGACTTTTTTAGCTTTGCCTCTGGGGAAGGTAATCACTTATCAATATCATACACAAAAAAAATTAGGTTTTTATTAAAAACAGTTTTGGTAGTTTTATTTAAATGATATGATTTTCAGCCTTTTTTTTTACTTAATCAGATTATGATCATCGATCACAATTTACGCTATCCGAGTGCAACTGCTACTGGCCATATTATCATGGGATTCCACACTCCCCAGAATTCAAAGCTCACAAAGTAAGTTCTGTTGCATCAATCATTACATGAAAATTGTTGATATGCTAATAGGGGTTTATTTGATTGTGTACACCTTACAATTTACAGGAAGCAGATATCCGCTCTTATCAAAAGCTTCTCATGTAGCTTCTTGTGGTCTTTTTCCAAGTGGTTCTATGAGGCTGGGAAGGACTGGATTTTCTGCACTTCCAATACTAGGACTAAAAGCATATTATAACGAGTAAGCATTGGATATGACTTTTCTTCTGCTTTTTGCTTAAGAGGAGGATTTGTTTCAGTAAAAGAGAGAACAACATCCATACAACAAAAATCCATACAAAATATATAAAAAAAAACTAACAAAAACGCATACTGATTACAAGTATAATATTGCACAAACAGGCCATGCATCTGATTGTTAAAATTAATTTTGGCTATTATTTGACAGAAGAATTGAAAGAACATAAATAGAAATTAAATTTATGCTGCATTGCATGTCCAAATAAATAAAATATCAATGAAACTTTTGTTCATACCATTAAGGCTAAAAACATGAAACAACATAGAGTATTAATAAAGTTTATGCTGCATGACTTGAAGTGAAAGACAGAGCTATATATATATATACACTATGATTTTAAATGATAATTCTAAATTGATTTACAGTGGTTGTTAGAATTGCAACTGTAAGTTCCATATAATAGTCAATAGTTCAAATAATGTGCGTGACCAATTAAAATTTTTTCTTCTTTATTATATTATTTTTTTAAATCAGTCAATTGTAAATATCAACTTTTTTTTATTAATCAATAATCATTTTTAGTTTTAATTTATTATTCAATTTACATGAAAATTATCCGTACAATTTCACACCCCACCCCAAGTCACCCACCCACATGACCCACGCACTATTGTTCGCTGGCCTCCATCCTTTACAGGAATCAAGTTTTGTACAATTATAACTTAATTACAACAATTCACAGTTCCTAACTTTTATAGAATATTAATGATTGCCATGAAGGGACACTTAGGGTCGCACCTCTTTTCAAAAAATTTATGAAAACTATTACTAATATATGGATCAGTTATTAACAGACGGTCTATTCTTTGAACATCCCTTATTTAAATTATTTATCAAGAGGTGATCCTTTGAGTATCTGTTCAAGACAACCATTCACGTTTTTTGTTTTTTGTATTAGTAGAGAACTTTACTCCTAACAATATAGGAAGTCAGGGGTCAATTTTTTTATATATTCTTATACCTTAAAGCTACATCAGCATCATTAAACCAATGGCGGCATCTTATGATCTCCTTAATCACCCACTCACTTCTGTGGATACTTTAAAAAGAAACGTTTCCAAAGCTTCACTCATCTCACTCAAAAGCCTGTCGACGCATTTCAAATAAGCGTCTCCACCTTTTAATGCATAAGAACTATAAATTGCCTCATACATGATGGCTTATCATCTTTTTTTATTAAAAAACCACCGTTTTCTCTCCTTCATCCATCTCTTTAATTTCCTCTGCGCCTCCTCTATCTCTGTCCCCATCCTACAAGTTTTCCCTATCCTAATGTTCCAACACCAATTATATCTCTTTCTGTAGCGTACTGTACCTTAATTATATTATTATTATAAACTAAGCTGTATTATAGCTAAATAAGCCCTTATAGTCTAAGCATATCCGGTTTAGCATTAAAATTGTGTGTATGCGGTTTCATTGGATAGCTAGCAATTTTAGGAAATATTGAAATCTTGTTCATAACTATTTCAAATTGTGAGGTTTGGGTTCAGTGGTTAGCTCTCATAATTTCATTTACCTTATCTTTTTACCCTGACCGATTCAAACTCATTTTGATTGCCAAATACATCATTTTTAAAAATTAAGCTTTTTTATAAAAAAATATCTAAAAACCCATTTAAATAGGCTAAAATTTCTCTTCCTCGAAACCATGCCAAATTCTAGTCATTGCAAAGCTTATTTTATTTTATAAACGGTGGCGCTTAAAGTGACTCAATCCGACCTATGGTTCACAAATTATGGGCAAAACAAATTTTTAACAAACTTATGAATGGGATGGCAGTTTTGTAATTTATTAAAAATCTCAACCCATTTCCCTAAGTCCCTTCACTCGTTTTCCCACTCCCCCATTCAGGGCGACTCTCTCTCCTCCCCATTTCATTTCTTTTTTCATTTTTCTTTTCTCTCTTTACTCTCATCTCCCATTTCCCTCAACAGTACTCTCCTCTGCTCCTCACTTTTCCATCACTCCCTCACCGTCCCAACCATTCTAAGCTCGATAGCAGCCCCTCTCCACGCCTTTTTTCACTCCTTTTCTTCTCCTAATCAAGCCATCACGCCCCTCCTATAACGCTTGTGTAATTGTTTCTACTCTTGCACTTCCTCCACATTTAGAATCCTCTAACGCAGGCCATGTTTAAAACTTTATATTATTTGTTAATAAAAATATTTATAAATATGTAAATTAATCTTAAATTAATATTAACATAAATTTCGTTACAAAATCATAATTTAATCAGAATACTTAAAACCAAAATTTTTAAGGATAAATAAATAAAATGGGCCAATCAAATTACATAGCATGTTGTATTGGAATATTGGAAGTGTTGAAGATTAATTATGAATAATATAATATGTGATGAAAGAGAAAACTTATGAAAGTATTTTCTTAAAAGTGAAAAATATTGTAAAATGTTTAACAATGATTTTTATGTACAAACTTTACAACTAAATCACATATTATTTAAAAATAAATTAGAGTTCAAAAAGAATTGTTAATGAGATCTTTTTTTAGCCTTAGAAGAAGATATTCATCAATGGCTATTTACTTATGAGCTACGAGGAGAATTAGGGAGGCACATAGGGTAGGCCTTCTATGAAATAGGACCTTTTAATTATCTGTATCATAATTTTTAAGACCATTACCAACAATAAAAAACCTTCATTTTTTATACATAATACTCGGCCATGAAATAACCATATCATAGACCTAGATTATATATCTGTGGATAGACAAAACTCACATGCCTTACATACATGGGCCATTCCAGGTTTAGATCTTAAACTGATTGGGCTAGGCTATTAAAAATTTAGATTTTCCCAGGCTCAAGCCCGCCCATGTACAACCCTTCCCAAATCAATTTGGATTTGTATTTGCCCATATGCAATGTCAATCGAATGGCCACAAATCATCAAATATATTGAAATATTAGGATATTTACCTAGAGTCCTTATAATATCCGATCCATACGCCATGTTGCTTTGACGGTCACAAATACAAAAAATATGTTGATATTGTGATATTTACCCATAAAATACACCAATCAACACAGCATGTGCTGGCCCAACACATTGACCGAGCTCCGCCTGGCATTGCACTCGTAATGGCTGGGCCGTGCTAGGGCTAGATGCATCAAAGTATGGATCAATACCTATTAAAATAATTATATTAAAAAATAAAACTATTTAAGTCAATAGTAAAATAATAAACAGTTAGAATAGTGGCCACATGTTACAGTTATATCGTTCTTACATTTACACGATATAATCATCGCCATTGGATGGGAAACTGTTTAGGTGGCTCCCACATAAAAACAGTTAGAATAGTGGGCACATGTTAAGCGTTGTGATGCGTATTGAAATAATAATATCAATTAGTCAAGGTGGCATCATATGACTGCTTGATATTATGCAATAATTTGTTGGCACAAATGCATGTTTTTTCAGGTGGCCCATCATGGTACATTGAGTCTATTTTAAAACTGTTGGGGCTATTAATGTCTCGGGCTATAGAAATATGATTGTTTTTTATTTATCTAAAAGGAGCATTAGATAGATATATGAATTAAAATAGGAAGTTTAAATTTTAAGGATTCTAAAGTCTTGATAATTTGAAATAGATTTTAGGTGAGTAGATTATAAAAGCAATGAGAGAGAAAATTTAAGGGATAGGCAATGAGAGAGAATTTTAGGGCTTGAACTACAACACGCATTACAACACGCATCACACGAGTAGATTAGATGGGCAATGAGAGAGATTTTATCGGAGAGGCAATTAGAGAGATTTTTAGGGCTTATACTATAATGCACCATTTGCCACGCTCCCGTTCTCTCACGAAGGAGGCCGGGAATTCTATTAATATATATAATTAGCAACAAATGCCTGTGCTTAGCCCGAGCCCTATAATAAGAGTCAATATTTCAAATCTTGTCTTATATATGATATAACATAAAATAATTTTTAAATTAATATAGGGCATTTGCTAAATTGATAAAAAAAAATTTTGGAGAAGATAATTGAGAATGTTTGAATCTAATATTCTTACAAGTTTGAATATCAAATGGTTCTTATTCCTAAAATTTAGGCTTGAAAATAGGAATAATAAATTTGGAAAGGTGTGTTGTTGCCCATGTCATAGCCAAAGCTTTGAATGATTTTAAGACTTTTAAAAAACACAAATCTAAATGGAAAAAATATATTATCTATCATTATTAAATTTTATTTTTCAAAACATAAAAAAAATGAATTAAACTTACAATAAGTAGAATTATGCATTCATCATAGAATCAATAAGCACCCCAAACGACTACCATAATCACCAACAAAGGCCCTTCCTATATCTTGGATGACCCATCTCTATAGCTCAGGGTCTTCACTTTATGTGAAAACAAACCCTTCACAAAAGCCATTTCAGTTGTCTATCCAAGATAAATAAAAGCCCCACATGTGTCCAAAAAAAAAAAACTGATTTAAGCAAAGTTTGTAACCTTGAAGTATTCTATATGATTTTTCTAAGCATTTTATTTAAATTAAGGATTTATTTAAGTATTACTTATAAAAGATTTAAAATTAAATAAATATTTTATTAGGGAAAAAGGTCCGATCTTACTAAACCAATTCATATATAAAACTTAGATTGATGGGCTGATGTTATGTAACTGTGAAGTGATATAAAGGAATAATAAAAAAAAGGAAATGATGATGATAATTGAAAGTCTCACTTAAATAAAATTAAAAAAAATATTTCTCAAAAATTCCTAAGTGGGTATGAATGATTGAGTTTGAGTTTATTATAAAGACTGAAAAATAAGAATTAAAAAACCAGCACGGCCCAAAAAAAGGATTTTTTCATAAATCAAAATCTTTCTTCTCAAAATATATAGTTACGGAGCTTAAACCTATTACCCACATTAACTCGTCTTATCCACCATTATGCTTGTAAATTAAATTCTCAAGAAATGATAATCCATTACCATCTCCAATTTAGACCTTTCACCCATCCACATGATAAAAAGTAGAACTACTAAACTTAGTACGTCATTGTACACATAAAAAGGAATATCGAAACTATTAGAGATTGAATAAAACACCTTACTACAAGATTTTTACATAACCCCAACTAAGCAGAAACAAGAAACACAATGAAAAAAAGGAAAGTCCCACGGCATTGGAATTTTAGATCAACAAGAACAAAAAAAAAAAAAAAACATTTAAACTTAATAGTTTCTTTGATCTAAATTTTTTAACCTCGTTCATAGGTTTTCTAGCAACAACGCCCGTGTTGAGCCCCGGCGATAGAAAATCAATTATTTCTGAAATGTTTAATTATTATTCAACATAAATAATGATATTCATAGCGACAATGGATACATCTTTATTTGCACATAATTAAAAATCTACAATGATACTTTATTAAAGAATATTTTAATTTAATTTACTTGATGCAAAAGATTAATAAATGCAGTTGGTATCAAATAAAGTGTTGAAGATGTAATTTGGTAATCGTCCTTCAAAGTCATTTAATGAAAATCAAATAAACAAAGTTGAGAAAAAAAATAGATTTAACAAATATTATTCTATTCAGTTAGTTTTCCAACATTAGATGTTGAAGCTTTGTCTAGTCGTACTCATTTTTCATTTGACTTTTTGCTGCACTTTTTGCCTTGTTTGGAGGGTTGTTGTTATCTTTTTTCTGCTGCACTGTGGACAAAACCACATGTCTTGTTGGGGACCACTTTAATGCATTTGTATCATTGGGTTAGGATATACGGAACATATAATGGTTAGGCGGAAAATTAGCATTACTTTCATCCTAACGTAATGATTGTGTAGCCATAAACTTTTTTTTGAGATCAAATTGAGCGGTTAATAATAATTCAATGAACATAAAATTACGCATAGTGCAAGATCATTGGTCAAAGCTGGGAAAAAGTGGGCCTCCTTGAGTTGGACTCTCGATGTTGCATCTATGAGTTTGTTTGGTGAGCTTTGAATGTGTTCAAGTTGATTACAGGGTGATGGAGGCATTTTTTTTTTTCGTGTCACATATGCTTTCTTTGTGAATTGGTAATTATATTTTTTAATTTTTGGCTAAGCTGACAATGTGTCGATATAGTATTCAAAAGGAAGTTTGATATGGACAAAAAAAAAAAAAAAGAAAAGGGAATAATAAATCCACGCTTTTGTATCTTAACCTTTTATTAAGAAATTGTAAATAATCTTCACGTATACGCATTTTTTTTCACTTTTCCTTAGTAACACTTACGCTAAAGCACTTTCTTATTTTTGCGGAGCCCCATCATTAACAAATGCATCCAAATTCAAGGAAGGATGACGTGCAACCCTTTTCCTGTGTAAGAATATTCGAAGCCTTCATCTCTTTCACGCTTATGGAGCAGAACCTCAGCAGCAAATTGTATATAAATATGGACTCATATGGTTCATTTCTTCAACCCAAGGACAATCATCCACCCCATCATAACCCTTCCTATTCCTCTGATATCCAACTTCATCATTCGTTGATTTCATGGAAAATAGTGTGGAGATTACTGAGATCGAAGAAATCTCAGTTGAGGGGATTACTGAGATCGAAGTAATCTCAAATGTCCTTCAAAACAATGTAGTCCCAGATGACAACGTGGAGATTAGGGAGGCTAAAGACACTTCTGTCCTTGAAATTGAAAAAGGGCATATCATTGAAAGGGAAGTAATTGCTCCCTCCTCCTGGAGGTAGTTTCTAACTTTCAGAAGTTTTATTATATCTCTAATAATAGGGATTTTATTTAACTCTATTTGTGTTAATTTCAATCTTACAACCGGTTATGTCCCATCACTCAATGTGGGAGACGGGTTGTTAGGTTATTTTTTAACAAAATTGTGGGTAAATGTGAGCTTAAAATTTGGTTTTAAGCCAAAGCCATTTTCAAGGGAAGTGAACACAGCGATGCAATCATGCATAGTGGCAATGGCAAGAGTGGCCACGAGCGGTAGTTTTTGAAACTTATTAAAACTTTCAAAAGTAGCCTAAGTTTTTCTTCTCACTTTTTATAATTGGGGAGAAACTCCCTCTCATAAGCATGATCTTAGATTTTCAAAAAAGTCTTTGTTTGTCAAGATTAGATGAGTCTTGAACCGTAGCTAGAAGGTCCGAAAGTTGAGTTGATGAGGGATACATTGGGTTATAAAAAAAAATGAAAAAGAAGAAGGAGCAAGATCTTAGATTTTAAAAGAAAGGTCAAAAAGTCCCCATGAGCGTTGTTCTTAGCCAAACAAAAAGGCATGAGTGCTACTTGGCTTGCATTGTCACACCCATTTATGTGTGCTGCTCATTCCTTTGTTTTATATAATAACAAGGGGCATCAGCATAGCGGTTGCTTTGTTGAATCAATCAGACTTGAACAATGAAGTCTTTTAGAGAGTTGTTGAAAGATATTCAAGAAGGTCCTCCTTTATTGCCTTTAAAAGAGGACAAGAGGAAAGATATGTCTTTCAGTTATGTTTCTAGCTTTAGTTTTTTATTTTTATTTTTATTTCTTATAATTGTCCTAAATAGTAGTTAAAAAAAAACATTGTACTCAAGTGTAGTATAGCGAAGGATTCATGAAAGGCTGACGTGTCTTGTGAAGGTTCAATAATGGGTTTGTTTTTTCCAACAGTTTTCCAATTTTAAAGTATAAGAATATGGCAAAAAATATTCTCATTTACATGATTTCTTTGTAGAATACTAGTCTAAAATAAGAAAAATAATACTCAGCGACAAACATTTTTCATAGAATATGTACTTGAAAATATAAAGTTCCTGATGTTCACATTACAGTTACATCGGATTTGTTCATCCTAACTTCTACCATATCGGATCTGTTCATCCGAACTTCCACCATTTATAATAGAGCAATATTAAGAGAGATCAAATCAATCCCAATTGTGTAAACAGTAGCAGCAGCAGACACGTTCTTCTTCTGTTACAGCATTAGCAGCCAACGTCCTAGTTGGTTATGGTGGTGCTCTGTCCAGGCATGCTCAGCAGCAGTAACACATATAGTTTCATCATCAGTAAGCATAGACCAGCTATTGTGGCCGGGACTTGGAAGGAAGGTTTCTGCTGATGGATGTAGATTTTGAGACGGGTTGGATTGCTTAAATCCCAAGTTGGTGGCCCGTACAGGTCTTAACAGAAATGCAGGCTCTGTTTGCAGCGTCTCTCTCTGAGTCACTGGAGGAACGGAGTCCCAGAACTTTCTAGAACCCCTCTTATGTTTTTGTGAATTATATAATTTTTTAACATATGGCCTTCCAGGATTTACAAAAAAGCCCATATATATATTTTAAAAACTACATGCATGTTTTATATGTGCCCCTTTCAAAGTCTTTTTTTGTACATAGTGGCCCGTTCAAGGAATAATTCTTAGGTCTGCCTCTGCTCTTAGTATTCTTTTATTTGTGAGTGGCTGCCAAGTTGAGTAGTTAAATTTGAGCCTTTTTAGATTTTTGGTAAGTCTTTTCTTACCCTTTTTTAAATACTTGTGGCGTAAAAGATAGAATAGCTCCAATTATGTACATAATTCTTCCCAAGGGTGGAAGTAGAAAATTCACCTTGCGAGGACACTATAAGTAATTGTTCATGAGGGAGGCTAAAAAAAAAACACAGACTAAAATTTTTCAAAGCATTAGAGTGTTTTTTGCAAAATATTTGTAAGGTCAATATTAAAATACTAAAAATTTATATAATAGTTAGTGGGGTTTACGAAATTTCTAGGGGGTCATGGCCCGGCCCCTCAGCCACTAACTAGTTCCACCCTTAATTCTTCTATTGCTGTCAGATATTTTAGTTACACTCTAAGATATCTGGCAATAATTTTATGTTTTATATGCATTGATGATTAAAGGCATTAACAAACACGCCATTAACAACAAAAAAAAAAAAGGTTTCCTATTTTTACATAGCCCCACCATTAACGAATGCATCCAAATTCAAAGAAGGCTGACATGCAACCCTTTTTTGGTGTAAGAATATTTGAAGCCTTCATCTCTTTCACGCCTATAGAGCTTTTCACTTTTCCTTAGTAACACTTGCGCTAAAGCACTTTCTTATTTTTGCGGAGCCCCATCATTAACAAATGCATCCAAATTCAAAGAAGGATGACGTGCAACCCTTTTCCTGTGTAAGAATATTCGAAGCCTTCATCTCTTTCACGCTTATGGAGCAGAACCTCAGCAGCAAATTGTATATAAATATGGACTCATATGGTTCATTTCTTCAACCCAAGGACAATCATCCACCCCATCATAACCCTTCCTATTCCTCTGATATCCAACTTCATCATTCGTTGATTTCATGGAAAATAGTGTGGAGATTACTGAGATCGAAGAAATCTCAGTTGAGGGGATTACTGAGATCGAAGTAATCTCAAATGTCCTTCAAAACAATGTAGTCCCAGATGACAACGTGGAGATTAGGGAGGCTAAAGACACTTCTGTCCTTGAAATTGAAAAAGGGCATATCATTGAAAGGGAAGTAATTGCTCCCTCCTCCTGGAGGTAGTTTCTAACTTTCAGAAGTTTTATTATATCTCTAATAATAGGGATTTTATTTAACTCTATTTGTGTTAATTTCAATCTTACAACCGTTTATGTCCCATCACTCAATGTGGGATACGGGTTGTTAGGTTATTTTTTAACAAAATTGTGGGTAAATGTGAGCTTAAAATTTGGTTTTAAGCCAAAGCCATTTTCAAGGGAAGTGAACACAGCGATGCAAGCATGCATGATGGCAATGGTAGGAGTGGCCACGAGCGGTAGTTTTTGAAACTTATTAAAACTTTCAAAAGTAGCCTAAGTTTTTCTTCTCACTTTTTATAATTGGGGAGAAACTCCCTCTCATAAGCATGATCTTAGATTTTCAAAAAAGTCTTTGTTTGTCCGGATTAGATGAGTCTTGAACCGTAGCTAGAAGGTCCGAAAGTTGAGTTGATGAGGGATACATTGGGTTATAAAAAAAAATGAAAAAGAAGAAGGAGCAAGATCTTAGATTTTAAAAGAAAGGTCAAAAAGTCCCCATGAGCGTTGTTCTTAGCCAAACAAAAAGGCATGAGTGCTACTTGGCTTGCATTGTCACACCCATTTATGTGTGCTTTTCATTCCTTTGTTTTATATAATAACAAGGGGCATCAGCATAGCGGTTGCTTTGTTGAATCAATCAGACTTGAACAATGAAGTCTTTTAGAGAGTTGTTGAAAGATATTCAAGAAGGTCCTCCTTTATTGCCTTTAAAAGAGGACAAGAGGAAAGATATGTCTTTCAGTTATGTTTCTAGCTTTAGTTTTTTATTTTTATTTTTATTTTTTATAATTGTCCTAAATAGTAGTTAAAAAAAAAAACATTGTACTCAAGTGTAGTATAGCGAAGGATTCATGAAAGGCTGACGTGTCTTGTGAAGGTTCAATAATGGGTTTGTTTTTTCCAACAGTTTTCCAATTTTAAAGTATAAGAATATGGCAAAAAATATTCTCATTTACATGATTTCTTTGTAGAATCCTAGTCTAAAATAAGAAAAATAATACTCAGCGACAAACATTTTTCATAGAATATGTACTTGAAAATATAAAGTTCCTGATGTTCACATTACAGTTACATCGGATTTGTTCATCCTAACTTCTACCATATCGGATCTGTTCATCCGAACTTCCACCATTTATAATAGAGCAATATTAAGAGAGATCAAATCAATCCCAATTGTGTAAACAGTAGCAGCAGCAGACACGTTCTTCTTCTGTTACAGCATTAGCAGCCAACGTCCTAGTTGGTTATGGTGGTGCTCTGTCCAGGCATGCTCAGCAGCAGTAACACATATAGTTTCATCATCAGTAAGCATAGACCAGCTATTGTGGCCGGGACTTGGAAGGAAGGTTTCTGCTGATGGATGTAGATTTTGAGACGGGTTGGATTGCTTAAATCCCAAGTTGGTGGCCCGTACAGGTCTTAACAGAAATGCAGGCTCTGTTTGCAGCGTCTCTCTCTGAGTCACTGGAGGAACGGAGTCCCAGAACTTTCTAGAACCCCTCTTATGTTTTTGTGAATTCTATAATTTTTTAACATATGGCCTTCCAGGATTTACAAAAAAGCCCATATATATATTTTAAAAACTACATGCATGTTTTATATGTGCCCCTTTCAAAGTCTTTTTTTGTACATAGTGGCCCGTTCAAGGAATAATTCTTAGGTCTGCCTCTGCTCTTAGTATTCTTTTATTTGTGAGTGGCTGCCAAGTTGAGTAGTTAAATTTGAGCCTTTTTAGATTTTTGGTAAGTCTTTTCTTACCCTTTTTTAAATACTTGTGGCGTAAAAGATAGAATAGCTCCAATTATGTACATAATTCTTCCCAAGGGTGGAAGTAGAAAATTCACCTTGCGAGGACACTATAAGTAATTGTTCATGAGGGAGGCTAAAAAAAAAACACAGACTAAAATTTTTCAAAGCATTAGAGTGTTTTTTGCAAAATATTTGTAAGGTCAATATTAAAATACTAAAAATTTATATAATAGTTAGTGGGGTTTACGAAATTTCTAGGGGGTCATGGCCCGGCCCCTCAGCCACTAACTAGTTCCACCCTTAATTCTTCTATTGCTGTCAGATATTTTAGTTACACTCTAAGATATCTGGCAATAATTTTATGTTTTATATGCATTGATGATTAAAGGCATTAACAAACACGCCATTAACAACAAAAAAAAAAAAGGTTTCCTATTTTTACATAGCCCCACCATTAACGAATGCATCCAAATTCAAAGAAGGCTGACATGCAACCCTTTTTTGGTGTAAGAATATTTGAAGCCTTCATCTCTTTCACGCCTATAGAGCTTTTCACTTTTCCTTAGTAACACTTGCGCTAAAGCACTTTCTTATTTTTGCGGAGCCCCATCATTAACAAATGCATCCAAATTCAAAGAAGGATGACGTGCAACCCTTTTCCTGTGTAAGAATATTCGAAGCCTTCATCTCTTTCACGCTTATGGAGCAGAACCTCAGCAGCAAATTGTATATAAATATGGACTCATATGGTTCATTTCTTCAACCCAAGGACAATCATCCACCCCATCATAACCCTTCCTATTCCTCTGATATCCAACTTCATCATTCGTTGATTTCATGGAAAATAGTGTGGAGATTACTGAGATCGAAGAAATCTCAGTTGAGGGGATTACTGAGATCGAAGTAATCTCAAATGTCCTTCAAAACAATGTAGTCCCAGATGACAACGTGGAGATTAGGGAGGCTAAAGACACTTCTGTCCTTGAAATTGAAAAAGGGCATATCATTGAAAGGGAAGTAATTGCTCCCTCCTCCTGGAGGTAGTTTCTAACTTTCAGAAGTTTTATTATATCTCTAATAATAGGGATTTTATTTAACTCTATTTGTGTTAATTTCAATCTTACAACCGTTTATGTCCCATCACTCAATGTGGGATACGGGTTGTTAGGTTATTTTTTAACAAAATTGTGGGTAAATGTGAGCTTAAAATTTGGTTTTAAGCCAAAGCCATTTTCAAGGGAAGTGAACACAGCGATGCAAGCATGCATGATGGCAATGGTAGGAGTGGCCACGAGCAGTAATTTTTGAAACTTATTAAAACTTTCAAAATCGACCTAAGTTTTCTTCTAACTTTTTAACATACGGGAGAAACTCCCTCCCACAATCATGATCTTAGATTTTCAAAATAGTTGTCAGAATTGGGGACCCTTTAGTCATAGGCAGGTCCGAAAGTTTTGTTGGCGAGGAATACCCTGGATTATTAAAAAAAAAAGAAGCAAGATCTTAGATTTTAAAAGAAAAGGTCAAAATGTCCACATGAGCGTTGTTCTTAGCCAAACAAAAAGGCATGACTGCTGTTCGGCTTGCATTGTCACACCCATTTATGTGTGCTCTTCATTGCTTTGTTTTATATAATAACAAGGGGCATCAGCATAGCTGTTGCTTTGTTTAATCAATCAGACTAGAACAATGAAGTCTTTTAATTAAAGAGTTGTTGAAAGCTTCACTCATCTCACTCAAAAGCCTGTTGACGCATTTCAAGCAAACGCCTCCACCTTTTAATGTATAAGAACTATGAATCGCCTCACACATGATGGCTCATCATCTTTCTTTATTAAAAAACCACCATTTTCTCCATCCATATCTCTTTAATTTCCTTTGCGCCTCCTCTATCTCCGTCTCCATCCTACAAGTTTTACCTATCCTCACGTCCACCAACACCAATTACATCTCTTCCTCACTTTGCCTCGGCCTCAGCTTTCTATTTTCTAACCAACTGTGCCATTTTATTTTCATACTTCTTTTTCTCTTATGTTTGGATGTACATGAAATCTAAATAGGTCTTAATGAGGGGGTTACTGCCTTACTGGTAGGAGGCAGAGAATGTAACATCATGACTGTTTTTTCTTTCTCATTTCCCCTTTACTCTCATGAGTCTCATCTTTTGCAATTCTGATTTCGGGCTTGATTCCAAATTGATAGTCTTTCGGTAAACCGTGAAAAGTTCGTAGAAATGG
Source organism: Sextonia rubra (assembly GCA_037013555.1). Classification (NCBI taxonomy): domain Eukaryota; kingdom Viridiplantae; phylum Streptophyta; class Magnoliopsida; order Laurales; family Lauraceae; genus Sextonia; species Sextonia rubra. Next base: position 53,422,346 of record JASUAD010000013.1, on the reverse strand, counting down.
AACTAGTACACTACAGTTTCATGTGCAGTTTTGTAATTTTTTCCTTTCAACAAGGGCTGCACTGATCATAATAAGATTCAAAACTGATATATTTTGAAGGATCCATCAAGTGACTTTAATAAAGTTCTGATTTTTTCTTTTTTATTGTTGGTGTGGTTGTTATTGTTAATAGTTTTTTTCCCTTTGTCTTATCTATTTCAGAAAGTATGTCCTTTTTGGTATGATTATTTTGATTGAGGTTTAAGGAATTTTATTCCTTTTCTTCTGGAAAATTTTGATTTTATGGTTTTGGACTATTTGTATTGTGATTTTTGATTCTTGATTACTTTTTAGAAAAATTGAAATTGGGTATTTTGAGTTTGAGATTAGGGAATTGATCAATTGCATATGGGTTGACATTTGGCATTTGGAGGATTTAGGTTTTGAAGTTGGACATTAGAGATTGTTCTGGTTCTGGTTTTTTAATTTTCTTTCATGAATTTTGGATTAGGTAATTAAGAAATTCCATATGGCTAATGACTACTGGTTGGGATGGATTTAGAGTCTTGGATTTTGAATTTGGGCAGGGGAGATAATGACTCTTTTTTTTTAATTTCTTAGGATTTTTTAATTGGAGATGCAAGAAAATATAATTTGGCATATGTGACCGACATCTGGGCTCCTTAGGGTTCAACACAACCTTGCCTACGTCTACAGAGAAAAGCACACTTTATTCCTTTCTCTCTCTGCTGTGTTCAACACAACTTCACCTCTTTAGGGTTTAGGGTTACACATCACATTAATATATAGATTTCATTTTTTTGGCCACCAAGAAAACCCATATATAATGTCTAAAATACCCCTAACCTTGAACTCTAATTCTGGCTAACCCAGGCAACCGATCCGGCTAGACCAGAATACAAGACAAAACCCAACAAAAGTTCTATGTAGTTAACAATAATTAACACTCTTCTTCTAATTTAGTTTGTCATTTGCATTGCATCTTTTATTCATTTAGTAAAATGACACGTGTTGCTAATTTCTAATTTAAGAATTCTTTCGGGTAATTTAAATGTGATTCACGAATATGTGTTCATAACCTTTTATTAAATATTAGAAACCCATTCTGTATTCATAAAGTTCAATCAGGCGATTAAGTAGTTAATGCTATGGTATAGGCCTTTATGATATGGAATCAATCCATATAGTCTGTCACCGATATCCATCTGATTGGATAAAAAACTATTTTAAATAACTATTTAAGCTTTGATCCGTGCATTGCACGGGCTTGATTCCCCTAGAAGAAAATTAAATTTAGTGGCCCCTTTACAAAATTTAAATAACTATTTAAGCTTTGACCCGTGCATTTGGATAATTTGTCTTACTTGATTCTCAAGCGAACATGAACGACGCTGGCACATGGGTCAGGCTGAGCAAAGGCATAGCCCCACCAGCCCTGCTTAATAAACATAAGCCTATAGCAATGGAAGCCCAATTCAGTCTGCAAGTTGTATGGCCCAAGCCCGCCCTCCTCTCTCTCTCTCTCTTCCCCAAGGTAATGTTAGAATATTCTGCTGCTTGTGATTGACTAGCGGTTGTTGTCACTGTTAGTAAGATGGTTAGCTTCTCTTCTTTTATTTTTCACTGAGATGGTTAGCTGATTTTTTAAGGATATATTTTACGGTTTTTGTGCGGGTGTTTGAGGATCTCTCTCTCTCCTTCATTTTCTTAGCGATCTCTCATCTTCCTTTCTCTTCTCTGCCCCTCTCTACCCACTTTTTTCCCCTATAGAGCAACTTAATTGCAGTAAAAGTTGGGATTTTACATTTTAGGGCAAGACTAAGTTTCTATTTGATGAAAGCGGAAAAAAACAAAGCCAGGATAGGCTTTTCGGCTTTTATTGCTTGATCAAGATCGGCCCAAATGGGTTGGGGAAACTTTTGAGGCTGTCTCAGCCAAGGAAGGCCCAAGCACTCATTTTACAATCCAAGAAGCAAGCCTTAACTCTTATACTCTTATCAAGCTAGTCTTTCTTAAAATGGTTCTATGTTGCCATAGTTATGATTTATTATTGAGGTGGCTAATTGGTTCTATAAATATATTCTTAGAAATACAATCTGCCAAATTTGGACCAGCATCTATATTGCCATAGATATGATTTATTATTGAGGTGGCTAATTGGTTCTATAAATATATTCTTAGAAATACAATCTGCCAAATTTGGACCAGCCATCTACGTTGCAGACTCTTTTTATTAGACCTATTAGGACCATTGGAACAAATTGATGAGCAAGCCAGGGCATGATGCATCCATCAATTTGGCATTCCTAACCAATAGCTCATGTGCATCAAATGCAGTCAATGTAGATATCAAAGCTCAAAATTGTTTGTCATCTTTCTAACATTCTCATTAACATTTGATTTTTCTTTTAGGATCTATTTTGATTTCTTAGCTACATATGTTGGTGTGGGAATGATCTATCCTTATATTATCACCATATCTTTGCCGGTGGGATCTATCCTTTCTTGGGGCAATATGTGGCCCCTCATAGCCAGTCAGAAGGGAATTTGGTACAATGAGAAACTCAATGACAACAACCTTAGTGGCTTGCAAGGAAATATGGTATTCAATAATTAGTTTTTTTTATTTCTTTATTATTACAACCCTAATTTGATTTCAATTAACTAAAAATTAAGTACAATATTAACTTACTTTAAATGATATTATTTTTTATAATATTTCTTTGAAAAGAAATTCATCTTCTGTTGCATTTGCTACTAATCGCTATTAAGCATCGTTAAATAATGTTGACAAGTGGAAAATAGTGATATTTCTAAGACATCAAGCTAGAAAAAATATGTCATGATAGGTTACATAATCTTGATGGCAATATTAGCTATTACAGTGCCGCTAATTATCCTTGAATTGAAATGGTATCACATTTTTATCTTGTATATCATCGCGCCAATCCTGGTATTTTTCAATGCTTATGGATGTAGACTAACAAGACTGGAAAATATCATGCGTGATGAGACAAAAATATGATATCATTTCAGTTCAAGAATAATTAGCAGCAATGTAATAGCTAATATTGCCATCAAAATTATGTGACCCATCATGACATATTTTTTTGGAACTTGATCTCTTAGAAATATCATTGTTTCTCACTTGTCAACATTATTTAACGATGCTTCATGGAGATTAGTAGCAAATGCAACAGAAGATGAATTTCTTTCATATAGTCTATTAAGAAGTTTCGAATAACCCTAATAAGTATTATAAAAAATAAAGTAGAATAGTTCATCTCCTAATATCATTGATATTGCAATGAAAACCTAACTAGACAAAAGAAGTATTATAAAAAATAATATTATTACAAGTAAGTTAATGTTGTACTTAATTTGTAGTTAATTGAAATCAAATTAGGTTTGCAATAATAAAGAAATAGAAAAAAAACTAATTATTTTGGGTATTTTCCGGGACAGTCCTCATGAGCACTCTTATCCGCACCAATATATCAACCCAATTATGTTCTGTGGCATTGATAAGGGTTGAACAATTGTCATCGCTTCCTCAAAACCGTCTCGTCTTACACATCGCCTTCTTCTTTGCTCTTATCTTTATATCTCTGTTGAAAGAGCTTGCAAACCATTATAAATTGAGGATATATGGTCGGATGCTGAGTATGATGGCCATGGCAATTTCATTTTTTATCGGACCATTATTTGTAATCGACATGTGTATGGGGAGCGTTTTGAAAATTTTAGAAGAAGAATAGAGGTAAAGAGGCAGACTCACTACCACAACCGCTTCTGGCCTAATTTGCGGTGATGGTTTGTAGAAACTACCATGTTCAATGCATGTCGTTTTTAAGATCAACCTGCCATTTTGTATGAAGTTTTTGTCTAGATCTACAATGTAAGGGTGGATGGATTTTAGTTTTGCAATGCATTGTGTTGCATGTAGATTTGTTTTTGAAGTAAGAAGAAAAGAAATGAAGTTTTGCTTATCTAGATGATTTGAGTTTAAGCGAAATATTTGAATTTGAACTAAGTGCCCTTTTCTTTTGTTGAGTTGACTGTGTAACAAATAAGATTGGGAAAAACTGATCTGATGGATTTTTAATTAAGTGGGGGCAATGGTTAGTTTGGGCCATGGAAAGATTGATATGGAGATCGATGAGATGGGTATCAGCCCGATATGAACTGGTTTCTTAACCTGGCTAAAGAACAAAAGGAAAAAAAAATAGAAAAAAAAATCTCTTGCATGGTCTAACTTGAGTAAACCATTATGCGGAAAAAAAAAAACCCCAAAGGTTGTCATAAAGCTGATAAAACAAAAGGATGTACTACCAAGAATAAAAATCCAAATACATTCCAATAAAAATTTCTTAATGAGTTTAAATGATAAATAGTTTTATACATTGTACTTGAGGAATTGCTCTTGAGCGCCTTGTTTGAATCCTTGGGAAACGTTGCTCTGCACTCTAGTTACACATAGCTCTAGTGGTCTGTAATTGTTCTAGGTCAAAAAAAAAAAAGATATTAAAGGTTAACTCAGATTGTTCAGATGCATGAACCAACATTTATGCATAAGTTACCAACACTTGATTTATGAAGATGCAATTGTTGATATCCAAGTCCTCCAGTTCCAACCCCTGCCCTGACCCTGCCTTGGCAAAGTCTTGAGCGGCATACCTCCGAAGGAAATCTTTCTGGCCAATTTCCACTCGTTGTCTTGAGGACCTCTTCCCCTTGAGCAACAGAAGCAAATGGGACCTCGGCACAGGCCCACACATCTCTGTGGCATGGGCAAAAGGAGGAAGAGGAAGAGGGTAGACATGTAGAATTCATTGTGTGTGCCAGCGCTGAAGAGGTTATGGATGGCATCATCATTCGTGTTGAGGAAGAGGAAGGCAATGTCATTGCAGCGGCCTGGGGGGCATTGGAATCTCTTGAAGTTGCCTGAACGTCCTTTCGTTGGACATTCCTCTTCTTTCAAGCCAGGAGGGCAAGGGTTGCACTCACCCGGCCAAGGGAAGCCATAGAAGCAACATAATGTCAGGAGGGAGATGGCCATCGTGAGGAGAATTTTGAATGAAGGTCCCCTCCTGCAACAAGATTTTGAGTGTCAAGGAGCAGTTAGAGGGACTGTGATATACACAAAAAAAATTATTTACTAATCACCATCATGATCAAGTTGGCTTCATTGCATCAACATTAACAATCACAAAATACAAATGATAAGCTCGTACTCTGTAAGTACTTTTTTGTTGGCAAATTCATGGGTTGGACAAAACTTAAGTCCATTAGTGTTGTATTTTATATATCTTTGAGTATGGATAATGGTTTAAGTTGCCGGATGCACTAAATTGAAGAAATAGAAGAAAAAACGACAAATTAAAGTGGTTTTCTACGGATAATATGGATTAAAAAGGTTTTATCTCACAAACAAAGTGTCGGATATGTGCATGCGACCTACTGTTGGAAAGCTTATTTCAAGAGGATTCCGTAGAGCCCAAGATTGCCTCAATCGGAGCTGAAACGAGAAAGTTATGTTCTCCAGAATTTGTAGAAAAATGCTGAAATTTTTACCCAGGCAGAACTTTAATCCAACCGATCGGGCAAATGCAGAAAGTGCACCGACTTACGATTTTTCAGTCTGAATTGAAGGGAAACTTGCCTGTTTGATGCCAACTCCTTTCATGATCGAATTATACTTATGAGGCACGAATTAGAGGCTATAAAAAGGGATTTTCTCTCAACCCTAAGACAGAGAACTCATTGTTTTGAGTGGAGAACATATTTTAGAGATCATCTCCTCTAGAGTTCTTTCATTGGAGAGTTGAAAGGTTGAAGTTCTACTTTAGAGATTCTTGTTTTCTACTTCTCTGAATATAAGAGATTGCTGTTGGAAGTCAAGTGCTACATCTAGAATGCGTTTAGGTGATTAGATCTGTCACAGAAAATGGCAGGGGGTCGTTGCAGCAGGGAGCTGTATAAGGGAATCACAAAGTCCTTAGGTAGAGGGGCAACTGGATAAGGGTTGTGAGTATTCTCTTGTAACTGTAGTATGATTCATAATGCTTAATTCTTGGCCGTGGTTTTTTTCTAGGTTGGGTTTCTACGTAAAATCTGTGTCTTATTGTGGTGTGTACTTTTTGTTTGATTTATTTTTGCTGCGTAGTTGATTGTTTGTACACATATTTTTAAAATTGGCATTAATCAATTCTAGAAGATCTCTCCTAAAAAACCTTGAAGTGGTATCAGAGCGAGTTGCACTAATTTACTGTGTTTGATCCTAAGAGATATCTAAAATGGTGCTTAATCAATGAGGCACATCTATGACAAAGCCATGTATACTGATGGAGAAAAATATGGCAAAAAGATGATTAAATCGGAGTCTGATATGTTAAAAGAAGTTGCTCACATTGTGCCGCATAATCAAATAATACAAGTGTGGGTGGCTCCTTACAAAAAACCCAGATCAAGAAGATCAAGCTCCCACCCCCAATGCTATTACAAAGGTAAAATTAAGGGGGAGTTGTAATCAAGGGGGAGCTATTGTTGGATCCGGGTTGACAATTTTGTTGCATGATGATCATTAACTTTGTTAATTATAGACAAAAAGGGGGAGATATTGCATTCAGGGGGAGAATAGAATTTTTGCGCAGTCTGAAAACAGATAGAGCTGAAGATGATTTATTTTGTACCTGATGAAAAGTTGATGGTAAAATTTTCTTTGTTATTTCAATTTACTCAATGTTCAATGTATTTTTTGATTTCATTTTTGGATAAATTGAATGTATAAGAAGTTTTGTCCATGAATTGCCAAAGGGAGAGATTGTAAGTATTTTTTTGTTGGCAAATTCATGGGTTAGACAAAACTTGAGTCTATTAATATTGTATTTTACATATCTTTAAGTACGGATAATAGTTTGAGTCGTCGGATACACTGAATTGAAGAAATAGAAGAAAAAGCGATAAATTAAAGTGGTTTTATACGGATGATATGGATTAAAAAAGGTTATATCTCACAAACCGAGTGTCGGATATGAGTATGCAATTTATCGTTGGAAAGCTCATTTCGAGAGGATTTCGTAGAGCCTAATATTGCCTCAATTAGCACTGAAACAAAAAAGTTATTACCTACGGAAGTTTGCAGGAAAATGCTGAAATTTTTACCCAGGCAGAACCTTAATCCGACTGATCAGGCTATTTATCTGACCGATCGGGCAAGTACAGAAAGTGCGCCGACTAGCAATTTTTCAGCTCGAATTGAAGGGGAACTTGCTTGTTTGATGCCAACTCCTTTCCTGATCGAATTATACTTATGAGGCACGAATTAGAAGCTATAAAAAGGGGCTTTCTCTCAACCTAAAGACAGAGATCTCATTGTTCTGAGTGGAGAATATATTTTAGAGATCATCTCTTCTAAAGTTCTTTCATTAGAGAGTTGAAGGGTTGAAGTTCTACTCAAGAGATTTTTGTCTTCTACTTCTCTGAATATAGAAGATTGCTGTATGGAGTCAAGTGCTACATCTAAAATGCGTCTAGGTCATTAGATCTGTCATACAGAACGGCAAGGGTTCGTTGCAGCAAGGAGCTGTGTAAGGGAATCACAAAGTCCTTAGGTTGAGGGGCAACTGAATAAGGGTTGTGAGTATTCTTTTGTAATTGTAATATGATTCATAGTGCTTAATTCTTGGCCGTGGTTTTTTCCAAGGTTGGGTTTCCACATAAAATCAGTGTCTTATTGTGGTGTGTGTTTTTTTTTATTTATTTCCACTGCATAATTGATTGTTTTCACACATATTATTAAGATTGGCATTAATCCATTTTAGAGGATCTCTCCCCAAAAACCTCATACTTTTATTTGCGACGGATTTTGTCCAAAAGATTGTTATAGAGGCTACCATATAAGCCCCCAGTTATTCCAAGGACTATGAGCACTATCAAATCCTCAGCACTATAACCAGTAATGGCTGAGCTGACATCAAACATGATCAATCCTCCTTCCCCAAAAAGTCGACATTTTCCGCTTCGGCAGTATCCTATGAGGCCTCTCAATACCACAGCAACTACAGATGTTGTGAAAAAGGTCCTTCAAAGAAGAGCACTCCTCCACCTGATGAATACCAACAGCTTAAAATATAAAATTGGATAGCCATCAAGGTGTAAGAACTTGGAACTGGGGTGTTAACTACAGCCCACATCCAAATCTCGAATTTGAAAGCTATGATAAGATTTATTTTTTTTATAGTTTTTCTTTTCTTTATTTTGCTAGGGTGGACCACTGGCAAGGGGGTGACAGTCCCAACGTGAGGACCAGGTATTCACTAGGGATTAATTCCGAGTTTCTCTAGTGAGACTAAGATACCTTGCCTTGAACTATTAGTGGTTTGACGTATAATGAGTTTTTAGTCAAGAAATGAAAAAATGAGAAGAACCCAAGGAAAAACTGTGGCTCCATTTTGAAGAGACATAAAGAAATGCTACCCAAAGTGGTTTATGCAAGCTTTTAGAAGAGACTGGAACCCATGGGGAGCTGAGCTGCTGAAGTACTGCTAGTACAGGTAACTAGACGGTGGTGGAATTAAGGATCCAAGGGTGGTTTTTTTTTTTTTTTTTGTTTTAGTTTTAAGTATGTAGAAGTGACGTCTCAGATTGTACAGTGACTGAAAACAGAGACCTAGATAATGCGGTATGGAGAAGTGAAACTCACAAATTAGAGTTGTAGACCCCATGATAATGGAACAAGGGTTCAATGGTGGTGGTGATAATGATGATAAATAGCTTTGAGTTTCCCTGCTAGTGAATGAGGTTCTAAAGCTCTATGAGATTTCATGAACCACTCTTGACAAGATATTGGCCGAATGAGGTTCTAAAGCTCTATGAGATTTCATGAACCTCTCTTGACAAGATATTGGCCGAATGAGGTTCTAAAGCTCTATGAGATTTCATGAACCTCTCTTGACAAGATATTGGCCGGGTTTTTATGGTTTTTGGGGTCCCAATCATGTTGCCTATTCAGTATCAATCAACTGCACCATTTGCATCGATATAACCTGAACTTTGGACATGAGCATGCAACCAAAGCCATTGGCAATATTTCCTGTTTGACTTTATCTGAATTCCAATTCCATGATTTCCGTTGTGTCTGTGCTCGTGTTCGTGTTAGAGAGAAAGAGAGAGATACCATGAAGCAACTTCTTCAAGGGCGAAGAGAACTCCAGCAACTGGGGCCCGAAATGCAGCTGCCACACCAGCAGCAGGCTCACAAGTGATCAAATCACGGCAGTCCCGATCATTTTTGAAATATCTAGGCCATGTCCATGTCAGAGACACTTGCGAGACGACCCCAACCCAGCAATGAGGCTATGCATGCTCCAGCGTGCACCATGGGTCCTTCCATACACAAAACAAATCCAGCAGAAACTCCACCAATGGGTCCAATGATCTGACAAAGCGGATTAGAACTAAAATTAAGCTAGTTCAAAGGAAGTGATAAAAACTGAAGGAAAAAATCCTAACATCATATCTCCATTAAAGACGACAAGAGAATTAACTCAAACATAGTTGAAACTAAAATGTCAACCAAGGTTATGAAAAGGATACTCTTATTAAAAAAAAAAAAAACAAGTTAGTGTCAAACTTAAATATATAATGACAACGCCATCTTTTCCAGGGAAAATAGCAAAACACCAACTTAAAAGAGGGTTGGCATGATTTAAAATATTCAAGAGTGCGAGTCAATTCTCATTGCAAAGACAAATCAAATGCACTTATAATTATCTTAGCCTCGTGGCAAGCATTATGGGAGAAAATGCCCTCTTAAATTTCTTCCACTAGTATTCCATAGAAAACATTGATAATGGTCTCACCTTTATGAAGGGAGTACTTGGAGCTAATAAGGGGTAAGCATCCACTCCACTGAGGTATGATTTCACTTCTGGTTTACCGGAACCTGCAGCTGCAGGTGCTATGTAAGCACAAATTGCTGCAGATACAGTTGCCAAAATTAAAATTAAACCAGCAAACACAATGAATGCCCGGTAGTACCTGTACTGGAACCATAACCGCATATACTTTTACAAGCCAGTTTCACAAACCCGGATACAATCCATTAAGTTAGATAAACGAAGAATATTCACTAGTTAGATATAATCAGAAATGATGTTCAGTAAATAGAAACATTCCTTCTTTTGCTAATTAATGACAGCTGTACACCATTTGAACATAGACAGGATTCTCGTATGACGACGATCATGTTGATCAGCTCTTTATAAAGAATTGACGAGTCTAAGGGTGACATAACCAATGGTCAGTATATGATGGAGAGTTTACCTAACCTCATTTTGTGCTTTACTGGGATTCTCAGTAGACAATTAGAAATTTCTCTTGAAGTATAACTTCATTTTTTTTTCCTGTTTTACTTGCATTCCAATTCCCATTGTGGCGTGGACTCATAGGATAACCTCATTATGTGCTTTACTGGGATTCTCTAGTAGACAATTCGAAATTTCTCATGAAGAATAACTTCGTTTTTTTATCTGCTTTTACTTGCATTCCAATTGTCATTGTGGCGTGGACTCATAGGATAAATATTCTCAAGCCACATAGGATAAATATTCTCTCTCTCTCTCTCTCTCTACATACACACACACCACATGCACACAATGCTTGTCATCATTCCCTGCTTCTTCTACTCTAAACTCTAACGAAATCGGATACACCAAGCATGTATATGATGACCCTGCTTCTTCTTCTCTGAATTCCGACGAAACTGGATCTATAAGTGGCAAATGGGTTGGGTCAGGACAAACAAATCTACCAATTTATTAAATATGTCAAAATGATTACGTATTCCCTACTTCTTTTTTCCCCAGGATTCCCGACGGAATCGGTCCATAAGTGGAAAACAGGTCCAACTAGTTCATTAAGCATGTATGGGTACACATTAGAGGGATAAACAGATTGAACCTAGCATGTATATGATGACACATTCCCTGCTTCTTCTACTCTAAACTCTGACGGAATCGGATACACCAAGCATGTATATGATGACCCTACTTCTTCTTCTCTGAATTTTGATGGAATTGGATCTATTAAGTGGCAAATGGGCAGGGTCAGGATAAACAGATCTACCAGTTTATTAAACATGTCAAAATGATGATGTATTCCCTATTTCTTTTTCCATCAGGATTCTCGATGGAATCGGTCCATAAGTGGCAAACGGGTCCAACCAGTTTATTAAACAAGTATGGGTACACATTAGAGGGATAAACAGATTTAACCGTGCATGTATATCATGATGACACATTCCCTGCTTCTTCTACTCTAAACTTTAACGGAATTAGATACACCAAGCATGTATATGATGACCCCGCTTCTTCTTCTCTGAATTCTAATGGAATCGGATCTATAAGTGGCAAATGGGTCGGGTTGGGTCGGGGTAAACGGATCGACCAACTTATTAAACATGTCAAAATGATGACGTATACCCTGCTTCTTTTTCCCTTATGATTCCTGATGGAATCGGTTCGTAAGCGGTAAACTGGGCCAGCCAGTTCATTAAACATGCATGGGTACACATTAATGGGATAAACGGATTGAACTAGGCATGTATATGATAACATATTCTCTACTTTTTCTACTGTAAACTCTGATGGAATCGAATACACCAAGCATGTATAGGATGACCTTGCTTCTTCTTCTCTGAATTCTAACGGAATCGGATCTATAAGTGGCAAATGAGTATGGTCGGGATAAACGGATCAACCAGTTTATTAAACATGTCAAAATGATGACGTATTCCCGACTTCTTTTTTCCGTTAAGATACCTGACGGAATTGGTCCATAAGCGGCAAATGGGTCCAAGCAGTTCATTAAACATGTATGGGTACACATTAGGGGGATAAACGGATTGAACCTGGCATGTAAATGATGATACATTCCCTGCTTCTTTTACTCTTGACTCTAACGGAATCGGATACACCAAGCATGTATATGATGACCTTGCTTCTTCTTCTCTGAATTCTGACAAAATTGAATCTATAAGTGGCAAATGGGTCAGGTCGGGAAAAACGGATCAACCAGTTTATTAAATAAGTTAAAATGATGATGCATTCGTTGCTTCTTCTACTTCAGATTCCCGACATAATCGGTCCATAAGTGGCAAACGGGTCCAACCAATTCATTAAACATCTATGGGTACACATTAGAAGGATAAACGGATTTAACCAGGCATGTATATCATGATGACAAATTCCCTGCTACTTCTACTCTAAACTCCAATGGAATTAGAAACACCCAGCATGTACATGATGACCCTGCTTCTTCTTCTCTGAATTTCGACAGAATCGGATCTATAAGTGGCAAATGGGTCGGGTTGGGATAAACTAATGGACCAGTTTATTAAATATGTCAAAATAATGACGTATTCCCTGCTTCCTTTTCCCACAGGATTCCTGACAGAATCGGTCCATAAGTAGAAAACGGGTCGAACCAGTTCATTAAACATGTATGGGTACTCATTAGAGAGATAAACGGATTGAACTTAGCATGTATATTATGACACATTCCATGCTTCCTCTACTCTAAACTCTGACGGAATAGGATACACCAAGCATGTATATGATGACCATACTTCTTCTTCTCTGAATTCTGACGGAATAGGATCTATAAGTGGCAAATGGGTGGGGTTGGGATAACCAGATCGACTATTTATTAAACATGTCAAAATGATGACGTATTCCTTGCTTCTTTTTCGCTTAGGATTCCCGATGGAATCGGTCCATAAATGGTAAACATGTCCAACCAGTTCATTAAAAATGTATGGTTACACATTAGAGGGTTAAACGGATTGATCTAAGCATGTATATGATGACACATTCCCTGTTTCTTTTACTCTAAGCTCTGACGGAATCGGATACACCAAGCATGTATATAATGACCCTACCTCTTCTTCTCTGAATTCTAGCAGAATCGAATCTATAAGTAGCAAATGGGACGGGTTGGGATAAACGGATTGACCAGTTTATTAAACAAGTTAAAATGATGACGTATTCCTTGCTTCTTCTGCCCTCAGATTCCCGACGTAATTGGTCTATAGGTGGCAAATGGGTCCAACTAGTTTATTAAACATGTATGGGTACATATTAGAGGGATAACGGTTTTAACCGAGCATGTATATCATGATGACACATTCCCCACCTCTTCTACTCTAAATAATGACGGAATCAGATACACCAAGCATGTATATGATGAGCCTGCTTCTTCTTCTCTGAATTTTGACAGAATCAAATCTATATGTGGCAAATGGGTTGGGTCAGGATAAACGGATTGACCAGTTTATTAAACATGTCAAAATGATGACGAATTCCCTGCTTCTTCTTCTCTCAGGATTCTTGATGGAATCAGTCCATAAATGGTAAACGGGTCTAAACATTTCATTAAACACATGTGGGTACACATTAGAGGGATAACTGGATTGAACCAGGCTTGTATATAATAACACATTCTCTACTTCTTCTACTCTAAACTCTGACGGAATTGGATACACCAAGCATGTATATGATGACCCTGCTTCTTCTTATCTGAATTTTGATGGAATCGGATCTATTAAGTACCAAATGGGTCGGGTCGAGATAAACGAATCAACTAGTTTATTAAACATGTCAAAATGATGACCCTGCTTCTTTTTCGTCAAGATTCCTAACAGAATTGGTCCATAAGTGGCAAATGGGTCCAACCAGTTCATTAAACATGTCTGGGTACACTTTAGAGGGATAAACGGATTGAACCTAGCATGTAAATGATGACACATTCCCTGCTTCTTCAAATCTAAACTCTAACGGAATCAGATACACCATGCATGTATATGATGACCCTGCTTCTTCTTCTTTGAATTTTGACGGAATTGGATCTATAAGTGGCAGATGGGTTGAGTTAGGATGAACAAATCAACCAATTTATTAAACATGTCAAAATGATGACGTATCCCCTTCTTCTTTTTCCCTCAGGATTCCTGATGGAATCGGTCCATAAGTGTTAAACAGGTCTAACCAGTTCATTAAATATGTATGGGTGCACATTAGAGGGATAAATGAATTGAACGAGGCATGTATATGATAACACATTCTCTACTTCTTCTACTATAAACTCTGACGGAATCGGATACACCAAGCATGTTTATGATGACCCTGTTTCTTCTTCTCTGAATTCTGACAAAATCGGATCTATAAGTGGCAAATGGGTTGGGTCAAGATAAACGGATTGACCAGTTTATTAAACATGTCAAAATGATGATATATTCCCTGCTTCTTCTTCCCTCAAGATTCCAAATGGAATCGGTTCGTAAGTGGTAAATGGGTCCAACCATTTCATTGAACATGTATGGGTTCACATTAGAGGGATAAACGGATTGAACCAGGCTTGTATATGATAACACATTCTCTACTTCTTCTACTCTAAACTCTGACGGAATCGAATACACCAAGCATGTATATGATGACCCTGCTTCTTCTTCTCTGAATTCTGACGGAATCGGATCTATAAGTGGCAAATGGGTCGGGTCGAGATAAACGGACTGACCAGTTTATTAAACATGTCAAAATGATGACGTATTCTCTGCTTCTTTTTCCGTTAAGATTTTTGACGGAATCGGTCCATAAGTGACAAATGGATCCAACCAGTTCATTAAACATACATGGGTACAGATTAGAGGGATAAACGGATTGAACTTGGCATGTAAATGATGACACATTCCCTCCTTTTTCTACTCTAACTTCCGATGGAATCGGATACACCAAGCATGTATATGATGACCCTACTTCTTCTTCTCTGAATTCTGACGGAATTGGATCTATAAGTGGCAAATGGGTCGGGTCGAGATAAACAGATCGACCAGTTTATTAAACATGTCAAAATGATGACGTATTCTCTGCTTCTTTTTCCGTCAAGATTTTTGACGGAATCGGTCCATAAGTGACAAATGGATCCAACCAATTCATTAAACATACATGGGTACATATTAAAGGGATAAACGGATTGAACTTGGCATGTAAGTGATGACACATTCCCTCCTTTTTCTACTCTAACTTCCGATGGAATCGGATACACCAAGCATGTATGTGATGACCCTACTACTTCTTCTCTAAATTTTGATGGAATTGGATCTGTAAGTGGCAAATAGGTCAGGTATGGACAAATGGATTGTCCAGTTTATTAAACATCTCAAAATGATGACATATTCCCAACTTCTTTTTCCCTCAGGATTCCTAATGGAATCAATCCTTAAGTGGCAAACGGATCTAACTTGTTCATTAAACATGTATTGGTACGCATTAGAGGGATAAACGGATTGAACCAAACATGTATATAATGACATATTCTTTGCTTCTTCTACTCTAAACTCGACAGAATCGATTACACCAAGCATGTATTTGATGACCCTGTTTCTTCTTCTCTGAATTCTGACTAAATCGGATCTATAAGTGGCAAATGAGTCGGGTCGGGATAAATGGATCGACCAGTTTATTAAACATGTCAAAATGATGATGAATTCCTTGCTTCTTTTTCCCTCAAGATTCCTGATGGAATCGGTCCAGAAGTGGCAAATCGGTCCAAGCAGTTCATTAAACATGTATGGCTACACATTAGAGGGATAAACGGATTGAACCAAGCATGGATATGATGAGACATTCCCTGCTTCTTCTACTCTAAACTCTGACGGAATTGAATACACCAAGCATGTATATGATGACCCTGCTTCTTCTTCTCTGAATTCTGACGGAAACGGATCTATAAGTGGCAAATGGGTTGGGTCGAGATAAACGGATCGGCATGTTTTTTAAACATGTCAGACTGATGAAGTATGCCCTACTTCTTTTTCCCTTAGGATTCCTGATGGAATCGGTCCTTAAGTGGCAAATGGGTCCAACCAGCTCATTAACCATGTATGGGTACAAATTAGAGGCCTTACTTGTAATCAGGACCCTACTGACAGCCATTTATGGATGCATCACAAAGTAAACACTCCCATCCAGTGGTTCTTATTTATGCATGCAGTTGTGCCGTGAGTGAAAATCTTTTTATTTTTTTGAAATTGATGTAAGGTTTCTCATCAACATGTGAAATATGAGATTGATTTTTAGAGTTTGGTTTTGCCATTAGAAAAATGGCAAGCAAAATGTGATTATTATTTAATTCAGCAATATATAAACTAGCGTTTCAAGGCCCGTGCATGATAAAAGGGAAGAAATCTTAGTTGAGGGGATTACTGAAATCGAAGTAATCTCAAATGTCCTTCAAAATAATGTAATCTCAGATGACAACGTGGAGATTAAAGAGGCTAAAGACACGTCTGTCATTGAAATTGAAGAAGGGAATATTTTTGAAAGGGAAGTAATTACTCCCTCCTCCTGGAGGTAGTCTCTAACTTTCAAAAGTTTTATTATATCTTTAATAATATGGATTTTATTTACCTTTGTTTGTATTAATTTCAATCTTACAACTGGTTATCTCCCATCGCTCAATGTGGGAGTTGGGTTGTTAGGCTATTTTTTAACAAAATTGTGGGTAAATGTGAGCTTAAAATTTGGTTTTAAGCCAAAGCCATTTTCAAGGGAGAACACAACGATGCAAGCATGCATGGTGGCAATGGAAGGAGTGGCCACAAGTGGTAATTTTTGAAACTTATTAATTTTTTTCAAAAGCGGCCTAAGTTTTTTTCGCACTTTTTAAAGTAGGGGAGAAACGCCCTCCCCCAAGCATGATTTTAGATTTTCAAAATAAGTCAGAATTGGTTGGCTCTTGAGTCATAGGTAGAAGGTCCGAAAGTTGTGTTGGCGAGGGATATGTTGAATTATGAAAAAATAAATAAATAAATAAGGAAGAAGCAAGATCTTTGATTTTAAAAGAAAAGGTCAAAATGTCCACATGAGCGTTGTTCTTAGCCAAACAAAAAGGCATTAGTGCTGTTCGGCTTGCATTGTCACACCCATTTATGTGTGCTCTTCATTGCTTTGTTTTATATAATAACAAGGGGCATCAGCATAGCTGTTGCTTTGTTTAATCAATCAGACTAGAACAATGAAGTCTTTTAATTAAAGAGTTGTTAAAGCTTCACTCATCTCACTCAAAAGCCTGCTGACGCATTTCAAATAAACATCTCCACCTTTTAATGTATAAGAACTACGAATCACCTCACACATAACGGCTCATCATCTTTCTTTATTAAAAAACCACCATTTTCTCCACTCCATCCATATCTCTTTAATTTCCTCTGTGCCTCCTCTATCTCCGTCCCCATCCTACAAGTTTTCCCTATCCTCACCTCCACCAACACCAATTACATCTCTTCCTCACTTTGCCTCGGCTTCAGCTTTCTATTTTCTAACTAACTGTGCCATTTTATTTCCATACTTCTTTTTTCTCTTATGTTTGGATGTACATGAAATCTAAATAGGTCTTAATGACGGGGTTACTGGTAGGAGGCATCATGACTGTTTCTTATTTCTCATTTCCCCTTACTCTCATCTGTTGCCATTCTGAGTTTGGGCTTGATTCCAAATTGATAGTCTTTCGGTAAACCGTGAAAAGTTCGTAGAAATGGAACTAGTACACTACAGTTTCATGTGCAGTTTTGCAATTTTTCCCTTTCAACAAGGGCTGCACTGATCATAATAAGATTCAAAGCTGATATATTTTGAAGGATCCATCAAGTGACTTTAATAAAGTTCTGATTTTTTCTTTTTTCTTGTTGGTGTGATTGTTATTGTTAATAGTTTTTTTTTTCCTTTGTCTTGTCTATTTGAGAAATTATGTCGTTTTTGGTATGATTATTTTGATTGAGGTTTAAGGAATTTTATTCCTTTTCTTCTGGAAAATTTTGATTTTATGGTTTTGGACTATTCGTATTGTGATTTTTGATTCTTGATTACTTTTTAGAAAAATTGAAATTGGGTATTTTGAGTTTGAGATTAGGGAATTGATCAATTGCATATGGGTTGACAGTTGGCATTTGGAGGATTTAGGTTTTGAAGCTGGACATTAGAGATTGTTCTGGTTCTAGTTTTTTAATTTTCTTTCATAAATTTTGGATAAGGTGACTAAGAAATTCCATATAGCTAATGACTACAGGTTGGGATGGATTTAGACTCTTGTGTTTTGAATTTGGGCGTTGGAGATAATGAATTTTTTTAATTTTTTAGGAATTTTTAATTGGAGATGCAAGAAAATATAATTTGGCATATGTGACCGACATCTGGGCTCGAATATTTATCTAATGGGGTTAGAAAATCTGATTCATCTTATTTTGGTTTGAAAGGATCCGATTATGGATTTTAATTTTTCAAATAGTAGATTTCTGGTTTTGGATTTTTTTATTCTGAATTTGAACAGTGGAGATTTTGACTTGATTTTTTTTTTTTTTTTTGTCCTTTTGGAATTGGGATTGGGTACTCTAAATTTGGGCATATGAAGTTATCTAAAGTCTTGATAATTTGAAATAGATTTTAGGTGAGTAGATTATAAAAGCAACGAGAGAGAGAATTTAAGGGAGAGGCAATGAGAGAGAATTTTAGGGCTTGAACTACAACGCGCATTATATGAGTAGATTAGATGAGCAGTGAGAGAAATTTTATTGGAGAGGCAAATAGAGAGATTTTTAGGGCTTATACTATAATGGGCCATTTGTCGCGCTCCCGTTCTCTCTCATGAAGGGGAGAATTCTATTAATATATATAATTAGTAACAAACGCCTGTACTTAGCGTGAGCCCTATAATAAAAGTCAATATTTCAAAACTTGTCTTATTATTTCACATAAATATCATATTATATTATATAACATAAAATATATTTTAAATTAATATAGGGCATTTTCTAAATTGATAAAAATAATTTTGGAGAAGATAATTGAGGATGTTTGAATCTAATATTCTTACAAGTTTGAATATTAAATGGGTCTTGAATATCAAATGGCTCTTACTCCTAAAATTTAGGCTTGAAAATAGGAATAATAAATTTGGAAAGGTGTGTTGTTGCCCATGCCATAGCCAAAGCTTTGAATGATTTTAAGACTTTTAAAAAACACAAATCTAAATGGAAAAAATATATTATCTATCATTATTAAATTTTATTTTTCAAAACATAAAAAAAATGAATTAAACTTACAATAAGTAGAATTATGCATTCATCATAGAATCAATAAGCACCCCAAACGACTACCATAATCACCAACAAAGGCCCTTCCTATATCTTGGATGACCCATCTCTATAGCTCAGGGTCTTCACTTTATGTGAAAACAAACCCTTCACAAAAGCCATTTCAGTTGTCTATCCAAGATAAATAAAAGCCCCACATGTGTCCAAAAAAAAAAAACTGATTTAAGCAAAGTTTGTAACCTTGAAGTATTCTATATGATTTTTCTAAGCATTTTATTTAAATTAAGGATTTATTTAAGTATTACTTATAAAAGATTTAAAATTAAATAAATATTTTATTAGGGAAAAAGGTCCGATCTTACTAAACCAATTCATATATAAAACTTAGATTGATGGGCTGATGTTATGTAACTGTGAAGTGATATAAAGGAATAATAAAAAAAAGGAAATGATGATGATAATTGAAAGTCTCACTTAAATAAAATTAAAAAAAATATTTCTCAAAAATTCCTAAGTGGGTATGAATGATTGAGTTTGAGTTTATTATAAAGACTGAAAAATAAGAATTAAAAAACCAGCACGGCCCAAAAAAAGGATTTTTTCATAAATCAAAATCTTTCTTCTCAAAATATATAGTTACGGAGCTTAAACCTATTACCCACATTAACTCGTCTTATCCACCATTATGCTTGTAAATTAAATTCTCAAGAAATGATAATCCATTACCATCTCCAATTTAGACCTTTCACCCATCCACATGATAAAAAGTAGAACTACTAAACTTAGTACGTCATTGTACACATAAAAAGGAATATCGAAACTATTAGAGATTGAATAAAACACCTTACTACAAGATTTTTACATAACCCCAACTAAGCAGAAACAAGAAACACAATGAAAAAAAGGAAAGTCCCACGGCATTGGAATTTTAGATCAACAAGAACAAAAAAAAAAAAAAAACATTTAAACTTAATAGTTTCTTTGATCTAAATTTTTTAACCTCGTTCATAGGTTTTCTAGCAACAACGCCCGTGTTGAGCCCCGGCGATAGAAAATCAATTATTTCTGAAATGTTTAATTATTATTCAACATAAATAATGATATTCATAGCGACAATGGATACATCTTTATTTGCACATAATTAAAAATCTACAATGATACTTTATTAAAGAATATTTTAATTTAATTTACTTGATGCAAAAGATTAATAAATGCAGTTGGTATCAAATAAAGTGTTGAAGATGTAATTTGGTAATCGTCCTTCAAAGTCATTTAATGAAAATCAAATACACAAAGTTGAGAATAAAAAATAGATTTAACAAATATTATTCTATTCAGTTAGTTTTCCAACATTAGATGTTGAAGCTTTGTCTAGTCGTACTCATTTTTCATTTGACTTTTTGCTGCACTTTTTGCCTTGTTTGGAGGGTTGTTGTTATCTTTTTTCTGCTGCACTGTGGACAAAACCACATGTCTTGTTGGGGACCACTTTAATGCATTTGTATCATTGGGTTAGGATATACGGAACATATAATGGTTAGGCGGAAAATTAGCATTACTTTCATCCTAACGTAATGATTGTGTAGCCATAGATTTTTTTTTTTGAGATCAAATTGAACGGTTAATAATAATTCAATGAACATAAAATTACGCATAGTGCAAGATCATTGGTCAAAGCTGGGAAAAAGTGGGCCTCCTAGAGTTGGACTCTCAATGTTGTATCTATGAGTTTGTTTGGTGAGCTTTGAATGTGTTCAAGTTGATTACTGGGCGATGGAGGCATTTTTTTTTCGTGTCTCATATGCTTTCTTTGTGAATTGGTAATTATATTTTTTAATTTTTGGCTAAGCTAACAATGTGTCGATATAGTATTCAAAAGGAAGTTTGATATGGACAAAAAAAAAAAAAAAGAAAAGGGAATACTAAATCCATGCTTTTGTATCTTAACCTTTTATTAAGAAATTGTAAATAATCTTCATGTATACGCAATTTTTTTCACTTTTCCTTAGTAACACTTACGCTAAAGCACTTTCTTATTTTTATGGAACCCCACCATTAACAAACGCATCCAAACTCAAAGAAGGCTGACATGCAACCCTTTTCCGGTGTAAGAATATTCGGCCATCATCTCTTTCATGCCTATGGAGCAAAACCTCAACAGCAAATTGTATATAAATATGGACTCACACAGATCATTTCTTCAACCTAAGGACAATCATCCACCCCATCATAACCCTTCCTATTCCTCTGATATCCAACTTCATCATTCGTTGATTTCATTGAAAATAGTGTGGAGATTACTGAGATCGAAGAAATCTCAGTTGAGGGGATTACTGAGATCGAAGTAATCTCAAATGTCCTTCAAAACAATGTAATCTCAGATGACAACGTGGAGATTAAGGAGGCTAAAGACACTTCTATCATTGAAATTGAAGAAGGGAATATCATTGAAAGGGAAGTAATTGCTCCCTCCTCATGGAGGTAGTCTCTAACTTTCAGAAGTTTTATTATATCTTTAATAATAGGGATTTTATTTACCTTTGTTTGTATTAATTTCAATCTTACAACTGGTTATCTCCCATCGCTCAATGTGGGAGTTGGGTTGTTAGGCTGTTTTTTAACAAAATTGTGGGTAAATGTGAGCTTAAAATTTGGTTTTAAGCCAAAGCCATTTTCAAGGGAAGAGAACACAGCGATGCAAACATGCATAGTGGCAATGGCAGGAGTGGCCACAAGCGGTAGTTTTTGAAATTTATTAAAACTTTCACAAGTAGCCTAAGTTTTTCTTCTCACTTTTTATAATTGGGGAGAAACTCCCTCTCATAAGCATGATCTTAGATTTTCAAAAAAGTCTTTATTTGTTAGAATTAGATGACTTTTGAGCCATAGGTAGAAGGTCCGAAAGTTAAGTTGATGAGGGATACATTGGGTTATAAAAAAATGAAAAAGAAAAAAAGAAGGAGCAAGATCTTTGATTTTAAAAGAAAGGTCAAAATGTCCACAGGAGCATTGTTCTTAGCCAAACAAAAAGGGATGAGTGCTGTTTGGGTTGCATTGTCACACTCATTTATGTGCTTTCTTCATTGCTTTGTTTTATATAATAGCAAGGGGCATCAGCATAGCTGTTGCTTTGTTGACTCAATCAGACTTGAACAATGAAGTCTTTTAGAGTGTTGTTGAAAGATATTCAAGAGGGTCCTCCTTTATTTCCTTTAAAAGAGGACAAGAGGAAATATATGTGTTCCAGTTATCTTTCTGGCTTTAGTTTTTTATTTTTATTTTTATTTTTTATAATTCTCCTTAATAGTAGTTTAAAAAAAAAAGACATTGTACTCAAGTGTAGTATAGTGAAGGATTCTTGAAAGGGTGACGTGTCTTGTGAAGGTTCAATAATGGGTTTGTTTTTTCCAACAGTTTTCCAATTTTAAAGTATAAGAATATGGCAAAAGATATTCTCATTTACATGATTTCTTTGTAGAATACTAGTCTAAAATAAGAAAAATAATACTCGGTGACAAACATTTTTCATAGAATATGTACTTGAAAATATAAAGTTCCTGATGTTCACATTACAGTTACATCGGATCTGTTCATCCTAACTTCTACCATATCGGATCTGTTCATCCGAACTTCTACCATTTATAATAGAGCAGTATTAGGAGAGATTAGATCAATCCCAACTGTGTAAACATTAGCAGCAGCAGACACGTCCTTCTTCTGTGACAGCATTAGCAGCCAACATCCTAGTTGGTTATGGTGGTGCTCTGTCCAGGCAAGCTCAGCGGCAGTAACACACATAGTTTCATCATCAATAAGCATAGACCAGCTATTGTGGATGGGACTTGGAGGGAAGGTTCCTGCTGATGGATGTAGATTTTGAGACGGGTTGAATTGCTTAAATCCCAAGTTGGTGGCCCGTATAGGTCTTAACAGAAAGGCAGGCTCTGTTTCCAGCGTTTCTCTCTGAGTCACTGGGGGAACAGAGCCCCAACACTTTCTAAAACCCCTCCTATGTTTTTGTGAATTCTAGAATTTTATTACATATGTCCTTCCAGAATTTACAAAAAAGCCCATATATATTTTAAAAACTACATGCATTTTTTATATGTGCCCCTTTCAAAGTTTTTTTTCCCACGTAGTGGCCCCTTCAAGGAAGAATTCTTGGGTCTACCCTTGCTCTTAGTAGTCTTTTATTTGCCAGTGGCTGCCAAGTTCAATAGTTAAATGTGAGCTTTTTTAGATTTTTGGTAAGTTTTTTCTTACCCTTTTTAAAATACCAGTGGCGTTAAAGATAGAATAGCTTTAATTATGTACTTAATTCTTCCCAAGGACGGAAGTAGGAAATTTGCCTTGCGAGGACACTATAAGTAAATGTTCTTGAGGGAGGCTAAGAAAAAAAGACTAAAATTTTCAAAAACATTAGAGTGTTTTTTACAAAATTATTGGAAGGTCAATATTAAAATACTGAAATTTTATATAATAGTTAGTGGGATTTAGGAAATTTCTGGGGGGTCATGGCCCCCTCAGCCACTAACTAGTTCCACCCCTGATTCTTCCGTTGCTTTCAGATATTTTAGTTACACTCCAAGATATCTGGCAACAATGGTTATGTTATATATGCATTGATGATTAAACACTCAAAACACACCCCCCACCACAACACACAGACCGGACTGGTACTGGTTGCCGATGAATGACTCATAACTATTCACAATTGACCCATTACTAAGTCTACCCCACTTCCTTTATCACTATGGATTAAGAATTTGAATGTGATGAGATCCAGTCGCAATGATATTGTTTGGAATTATCTTTACATATAAGAAGGCATATACTGAATGGGTTTTCATTCATTCATTCATGCCAAAAAAAAAAAGATTGGGATTCTTCAAGAATACCCAATTGGGTTATTACCGGATACCCAAGGCATATGCCGTAGATAAGGGGGTTTGCATATAAGAAGGCATATAAAGGCTCCATTATTAAGTCAAGAAAAGATACAGAGTATTTTCTTATATTCTCGGTGAAACCAGGTAAAGTTATGCGTCCTGAATGTGGTAGATCTCAGCTCAAACATGGATTGGTTAGCAGGATTAAGGAGTCGTTAACTACCTGCTTTAGTTCTACATGCATCTGCTCAACTTCCTGAAACAGTTCGACATGCACACCATGCTTCACTTCAACACAAATAGTTAGAAATCTTGAAAACCATACACGTTGATACAGCAACCATATATTTGATATATTAACTATACACATTGATGCAACAGCCAACACCATTCTTTTAACCCATACAAGTTGATACAGGGGTTGGGGGTGATGATGAAGGGTTGAGAGGGAAGAAGAAAGGGAAGATAGATGGAGAAAACGACTGGGGATGGCCCGGGTGTTATCGATTTGTTTCAATTCCAAATGCAATTTTGGAATTTTAGTAAAAAAAAAATACAGAGAGAAAAACAGGGATGTTGCCAGCGGGAAGGAATTTCTGCCGGATGTCTTTTAATTGAAATTTTGTTGGAACTGGAAGTCCTATTTTGAAATTTCAGTTTTTTTTCCTATTTCAAAATGTCCCAAAAGCATAGGCCTCATTTGAGATATTTCTTAAAAAACTTTATCTTCTTATTTCTTTCATTTATTGCAATAAAAAAAATAATGATAACTATATGCATTATTTATTTTTAGGTGTTTTGACAACCAACATCTTTGGTATGAGCAACCTAGTAGCCTCTCAGACGGGAAAAAATAGATGCAACAACCATTAAGAATCTCAACATTGGATGGATGATTGGATTTCTTTTTGTTGAGAGTTTCATTGGGACTTTTTTAGCTTTACCCCTGGGGAAGGTAATCACTTATCAATATCATACACAAAAAGTTAGGTTTTTCCAAAAAGGAGTATTGGTAGTTTTATTTAAATGATAAGATTTTCAGCCCTTTTTTTTTTACTTAATCAGATTATGATCATCGATCTCAATTTACCCTATCCGAGTGCAACTGCTACTAGCCATATTATCAAGGGATTTCACACTCCCCAGAATTCAAAGCTCACGAAGTAAGTTCTGTTGCATCAATGATTACATGAATCTTGTTGATATGCTAATGGGGGTTTATTTGATTGTGTACACCTTACAATTTACAGGAAGCAGATATCCGCTCTTATCAAAAGCTTCTCATGTAGCTTCATGTGGTCTTTTTCTAGTGGCTCTATGAGGCAGGGAAGGACTGTGGATTTTCTGCATTTCCAAAACTAGGACTAAAAGCATATTATAACAAGTAAGCATTAGATATGACTTTTCTTCTGTTTTTTGCTTGAGAGGAGGATTTGTTTCAGTAAAAGAGAGAACAACATCCATACAACAAAAATCCGTACAAAATGTATAAAAAAAACTAATAAAAACGCATACTGATTACAAGTATAATATTGCACAAATAGGCCATGCATCTGATTGTTATAATTAATTTTTGGCTATTATTTGACAGAAGAATTGAAAGAACATAAAATAGAAATTAAATGTATGTTGCATTCCATGTCCAAATAAATAAAATATCAAAGAAACTTCAAGTGAAAGACAAAGCTATATATATACATACATATATATATACTATAATTTTAAATGATAATTCTAAATCGATTTACAGTGGTTGTTAGAATTGCAACTGTAAGTTCCATATAATAGTCAATAGTTCAAATAATGTGCATGACCAATTAAATTTTTTTCTTCTTTATTATATTATTTTTTAAATCAGTCAATTGTAAATATCAACTTTTTTATTAATCAATACTTAATTTTAATTTTAATTTATTATTCAATTTTCATGAAAATTACCCGTACAATTTCACACCCCACCCCAAGTCACCCACGCACTATTGTTCGCTGGCCTCTATCCTTTACAGGAATCAAGTTTTGTAGAATTATAATCTAATTACAACAATTCACGGTTCCTAACTTTTATAGAATATTAATGATTGCCATGAAGGGACACTTAGGGTCGCACCTCTTTTCAAAAAAATATATGAAAACTATTACTAATACATGGATGAGTTATCAACAGAGGGGTCTATTCTTTGAACAACCCTTATTTAAATTATTTATAAAAAGGGGATCCTTCGAGTATCTATTCAAGACAACCATCTAGTAGAGAACTTAATTCCTAACAATATAGGAAGTCAGGGGGTCAATTGTTTTATATATTCTTATACCTTAAAGCTATATCAGTATCATTAAACCAATGGTGGCATCTTATGATCTCCTTAATCACCCACTCACTTATGTGGATACTTTAAAAAAGAAACGTTTCCAAAGCTTCACTCATCTCACTCAAAAACTTGTCGACGCATTTCAAATAAGTGTCTCCACCTTTTAATGCATAAGAACTATGAATCGCCTTATACATGACGGCTCATCATCTTTTGTTATTAAAAAACTAACATTTTCTCTGCTCCATTTATCTCTTTAATTTCCTCTGCACCTCCTTTATCTCTGTCCCTATTCTATAAGTTTTTTCTATCCTCATGTTCCAACACTAATTATATCCATCCCTGTAGCGTTCCGTACCTTAATTATATTATTATTATAAACTAAGATGTATTATAGCTAAATAAACCCTTAGGGTCTAAGTGTGTCCGGTTTAGCATTAGGATTGTGTATGCACAGTTTCATTTGATAACTAGTGATTTTAGGAAATGTAGAAACCTTTTTCATAACATTTTCAAATTGTGAGGTATGGGTTTAATGGTTAGCTCTCCTAATTTCATTAGTCTTATCCTTCTACTCTGACTGATCTAAACTCATTTTAACTGCCAAATACCTTATTTTTTAAAATTAAGTCTTTTTATAGAAAAATACCCAAAAACTCATTAAAATAAGCCAAAATTTCTCTTCCTCGAAACCATGTCAAAAGTCTAGTCATTGGAAAGCTTATTTTAATTCATGAACGGTGGCACTTACGGTGACTCAATTTGACCTATGGTTCACAAATTATGGACAAAGCAAAATTTTAACAAACTTATTAAAGTGGTGGCAGTTTTGTAATTTATTAAAAATCTCAACCCATTTCCCTAACTCGTTTTATTAAAAATTTATTAAAAATTTTTAACTCCCCTCACTCGTTTTCCCGCTGCCCCATTCCAGGGCGACTCTCTCTCCCCCATTTCTTCTTTTTTTTATTCTTCTTTTCTCTCTTTACTCTCTTCTCTCGTCTCTGCTCCTCACTTTTCCCTCACTCCCTCACCGTCCCAACCATTCTAAGCTCGATAGCAGCCCCTCTCCACTCCATTTTTTCACTCCTTTTCTTCTCCTAATCAAGCCATCACGCCCCACCCATCTTCCCTTTTCTTCTTCTTCCTTTTCTCTCTATTTTCCCTCTTTCCCTTTTACCCTATTTTCTTCCTCCTTGCTGCTGCTGCCGGAATCCATGCTTACGCCGCCGCCGGAGCTTCCTCCTCTCCCTCCATCTTCCTCTTCAAACCGCTATCTCCCTAAGGAACCTATTCGTCAAGTTTTCTCCTCATCCAAACAACCCTAGGTAAGGTTTTCCTCTCTCACAAACTAGGTCATTTAGAGTTTTAATTTAAAATAGATTTTGGCATGCTCATTAGCTTCTCTTAATTGCATTTGTAGGTTTGATTTGTGTTGGGTTCGGATTTACTAGTGTTTTAGCTTTATTGGGTTTCTTTGGCGAGCTAGGGCATACCCATTTTCCATTTCTCACCAAGGCAAGTGGATAAACATATTTCATTTATGATGTGCACGTATATTTGATTGATTCTAGCATTCTATTTGTCATTTGTACACCCTTTGCTCATTTTGGGTTTTATGTTAAAAATGCTAGACTTAGGTGTGGTAATGTATGTGATGGATTGATGTGTTGGAGGTGATTTGAATGTGCTAAATGAAGGGGTGGGATACCCTTCTTCTGTAGGTTAAGAAGTGTGAGAAGAATGAGGGGATTGAAACCCCATTTTTGTTGGGATTTTATATGGTGATGGAGGCCCGGGTGTGGGCTAATTGTGGCACTGATTGCAGAGCTTTTTACATACATATTGGGTGGTATTTTAAGGACCTATTATGAGGGTCATTGGGAGCAAATGTACCTCTCATAGATGGTATGATTTGTGTACAACGTACAAATTAACCGAGCTCGGTTGATGTTGGACTTGGGCTATGCACCCTTATGACTTAAATGAAATTAATTACTCAACCATACATCTAATTACTCAACCATACATCACCTGGAGCTCGAGTAGAGTTGTTGGGTACACAAATTGCCATCATTGACCTAGGGATGTCTTGTAATTCTTCCTTGGCGTTCGGGTTTGCATACTTTGCATTGCAGATGATGGATACTGATCTATCGAGACCTGCACGCGAGTGACTAACATTATTTTAAGATCTTAATACTTTTCATTATTATTCTTTTTGGCAGCTTGAGTTTTTGGTGGGCTTGCATTTAAAATATTATGTAAAAACTTTGAAACTTTGAACTCAAACTCTAAGTTCTACACCCCCTTTGATGTGCAATACTCTGATTATTTTAATAATGCCAACTGTTAGAGATTGCTTTCGTAGGTTTTTGTATTTGTGTGAAATGTTAAACTCACCACGGACTAAAGATCCTGTGGGGAATTGATTAGGAGCCATATGTCGGGATGATAACAGGAAAAAATTTTAATTGGCCCTAATCTCACAAAACCCCATGTTTAAATATTGGGGTTGTGATACTTCCTCACTTTGCCTCGGCTTCAGCTTTCCATTTTCTAACTAACTGTGCCGTTTTATTTCCATACTTCTTTTTCTCGTATGTTTGGATGTGCATGAAATCTAAATAGGTCTTAATGAGGGGGTTACTGGTAGGAGGCAGAGAATGTAACATCATGACTGTTTCTTCTTTCTCATTTCCCCTTTACTCTCATCTGTTGCCATTCTGAGTTTGGGCTTGATTCCATATTGATAGTCTTTTGGTAAACCGTGAAAAGTTCTTAGAAATAGAACATGTACACTACAGTTTCGTGGGCGGTGTTGCAGTTCTTCCCTTTCAACAAGGGCTTTACTGATCATAATAAGATTCAAAAACTGATATATTTTGAACGATCCATCAAATGACTTTAATAGAGTTCTGATTTTTTCTTTTTTATTGTTGGTGTGGTTGTTATTGTTAATAGTTTTTTTTTCCCTTTGTCTTGTCTATTTGAGAAAGTATGTCCTTTTTGGTATGATTATTTAGGGAATGTTATTCCTTTTCTTCTGGTTTCAAAATTTTGATTTTATGGTTTTGGACTATTCGTATTGTGATTTTTGATTCTTGATTACTTTTTAGAAAAATTGAAATTGGGTATTTTGAGTTTGAGATTAGGGAATTGATCAAGTGCATATGGGTTGACAGTTGGCATTTGGAGGATTTAAGTTTTGAAGCTGGACATTAGAGATTGTTCTGGTTCTGGTTTTTTAATTTTCTTTCATGAATTTTGGATTAGGTGATTAAGAAATCCATATGGCTAATGACTACAGGTTGGGATGGATTTAGAGTCTTGTATTTTGAATTTGGGCATTGGAGATAATGAATTTTTTTAAAAATTTCTTAGGATTTTTTAATTGGAGATGCAAGAAAATATAATTTGGCATATGTGACTGACATCTGGGCTCGAATATTTATCTAATGGGGTTAGAAAATCTGATTCATCTTATTTTGGTTTGAAAGGTTCCGATTATGGATTTTAATTTTTCAAATAGTAGATTTCTGGTTTTGGATTTTTTTTATTCTCAATTTGAACAGTGGAGATTTTGACTTGATTTTTTTTTTGTCCTTTTGGAATTGGGATTGGGTACTCTAAATTTGGGCATTGGAGTATGGGATTGGGTATCTTGAGTTGAAGATGGGGGAATTGAGAAGGGTTTGGAGGCTTTGGGTTTTGAGGTTGGACATTGGGTATTTTCATTTGCATTATAATTTTTATTTTTGTTTGTTATTTTGTGAATTTGATGTTGGATAGTTGATAAAGTTCCATATAGTTAACAATAATTAACACTCTCGTTCTAATTTAATTTGTCGTTTGCACTACATCTTTTATTCATTTAGTAACATGAGACATGTTGCTAATTTCTAATTTATGAATTCTTTCGGTTAATTTAAATGTGACTCATGAATATCTGTTCATGACCTTTTATTAAATATTAGAAACCCATTCTGTATTCATAAAGTTCAATCAGGTGTTTATGTAGTTAATGCTATGGTATGGGCCTTTATGATATGGAATGAGTCCATATATTCTGTCACCGATATCCATCTGATTGGATAAAAAACTATTTTAAATAACTAGTTAAGCTTTGATCCGTGCATATCATGGGCTTGATGCCCCTTAGAAGAAAAATAAAATTCAGTGGTCCCTTTGCAAAATTTTTAATAACTATTTAAGCTTTGACCCGTGCATTTGTATAATTTGTCTTGCTTGATTCTCAAGCGAACATGAACGATGCTGGCACATGGGTCGGGCTGAGGAAAGGCATATCCCCACCAGCCCAGCTTAATAAACATAAGCCTATAGCAATGGAAGCCCAATTCAGTCTGCAAGTTGTATGGCCCAAGCCTGCCCTCCTCTCTCTCTCTCTCTCTCTCTTCCCCAAGGTAATGTTAGAATATTCTGCTGCTTGTGATTGACTAGCGGTTGCTGTCACTGTTTGTAAGATGGTTAACTTCTCTTCTTTTTTTTGTTTTCGCTGAGATGGTTAGCTAAATTTTGAGGGATATATTTTAGGGTTTTTGTGTGGGAGTTTGAGGGTCTCGCTCTGTCCTTCATTTTCTTAGGGATCTCTCATCTTCCTTTCACTTCTCTTCACCTCTGTCCCCCCTTTTCTTCCTCTATAGAGCAACTTAATTGCTGAAAAAGTTGGGATTTTACATTTTAGGGCAAGACTAGGTTTCTATTTGATGAAAGTGGAAAGAAAAAAAAAAAAAAACCCAGACTAGGCCAGGATAGGCTTTTCGGCTTTTATTACTTGATCAAGCTCAGCCTAATTGGGTTGGGGAAACTTTCGAGGCAGTCTCAACCAAGGCAAGGCCTAAGCACCCATTTTACAATCCAAGAAGCAAGCCTTGACTCTTGTACTCTTATCAAGCTAGTCTTTCTTAAAATGGTTCTATATTGCCATAGATATGATTTATTATTGGGGTGGCTAATTGGTTCTATAAATATATTCTTAGAAATACTATCTGCCAATTTAGGACCTGCCATCTACTTTGCAACTCTTTTTATTAGACCTATTAGGACCATTGGAACAAATTGATAGGCAAGCGAAGGCATGATGCATCCATTAATTTGGCATTCCTAACCAGTAGCTCATGTGCATCAAATGCAGTCAATGTAAATATCATAGCTCAGAATTGTTTGTCATTTTTCTAACATTCTCATTAACATTTGATTTTTCTTTTAGGTTCTATTTTGATTTGTCAGCTACATATGTTGGTGTGGGAATGATCTGTCCTTATATTATCACCATATCTTTGCTGGTGGGATCTATCCTTTCTTGGGGCATTATGTGGCTCCTCATAGCGTGTTAGAAGGGAATTTGGTACAATGAGAAACTCAGTGACAACAACCTTAGTGGCTTGCAAGGATATAAGCTATTCAATAATTAGTTTTTTTTCCTATTTCTTTATTATTGCAACCCTAATTTGATTTCAATTAACTACAAATTAAGTACAACATTAACTTACTTTAAATGATATTATTTTTTATAATACTTATTGTTTCTATTTAGGTTTTCATCGGAATATTAATAATATTAGGAGATGGACTATTTTACTTTACTTTAATACTTATTAGGGCTATTTGCGACTTCCTAATGGACTACATGAAAAGAAATTCATCTTTTGTTGCATTTGCTATTAATCGCCATGAAGCGTCGCTAGATAATATTGACAAGTGAGAAATAGTGATATTTCTAAGAGATTAAGTCCCGAAAAAATATATCATGATAGGTTGCATGATCTTGCTGGCAAAATCAGCTATTACAGTGCCGCTAATTATCCTTGAACTGAAATGGTATTAAATTTTTGTATTCTGCATTATTGTGCTAGTCCTGATATTTTCCAATGCTTATAGATGTGGACTAGCAATTTGGTCACTGGCTACTACTTATGGTAGATTGACCATTTTTGCCTTCAATTTATGGATTGGAATGGGTGAGGCCGGGGGAGTGATTGCTGGACTAGCTTCAGGTGGAATTATGAGAAGTATTGTATACATGTCAACCGACAGGATGCAAAACTTGAAGACAGCATATTTAACAAATACATCACTATGGACTATATTAACTAGCGATCAGTCTGTTAGTCCACATCCATAAGCATTAGAAAATATCATGATTGGTGTGATGATGCACAAGACAAAAATGTGATATCATTTCAGTTCAAGGATAATTAGTGGCACTGTAATAGTTGATATTGCCATCAAGATTATGTAACCTATTATGACATATTTTTTCGGGACTTGTTCTCTTAGAAATATCACTGTTTCATGCTTGTTAACATTATTTAGTGACGCTTCATGGCGATTAGTAACAAATGTAACAAAAGATGAATTTTTTTTCATGTAGTCCATTGAGAAGTCGCGAATGGCCTTAATAAGTATTAAAGTAAAGTAGAATAGTTCATCTCCTAATAGCATTGATATTCCGATGAAAACCTAAATATAAAAAAGAAGTATTATAAAAAATAATATCATTTAAAGTAAGTTAATATTGTAGTTAATTGAAATCAAATTAGGGTTGCAATAATAAAGAAATAGAAAAAAAACTAATTATTTTGGGTATTTTTCAGGGCCATACCTGATGAGCACTCCTATCTGAGCCAATATATCAACCCAATCATGTTCCGCAGCATTGCACTAATGGGGGTTGAAGGATTGTTATCGTTTCCTCAAAATTCTCTCGTCTTATGCATCGCCTTCTTCTTCGCTTCTATCTTTATATCTGTGTTGAAAGAGCTTGCAAACCATTATAACTTTAGGATATATGGTTTGATGTTGAGTATGATGGCCATGGCGATTCTATTTTTTATCGGACCATATTTTACGATCGACATGTGTGTGGGGAGCATTTTGAAAATTTTATGGAACAAGAATAGAGATAAAGAGGCAGACTCACTACCGCAGTCGCTTCTGCCTTATTTGTGGTGATGGTTTGTGGAAACTACTGTATTCAATACTTGCCCTTTTTAAAATCAACCCGCCAATTTGTATGAAGTTTTTGTCTAGATCTACAATATAAGAGTGGATGGTTTTTTAGTTAATTAATAAATAAGTTTTGTAATGCATTGTGTTGCATGTAGATGTGTTTTTGAAGTAAGAAGAAAATAAATGATGTTTTCCTTATCTAGATGATTTGTGTTTAAACGATATATTTGAATTTGAACAAGTACCCTTTTTTTTTGTTGAGTTGACTATGTGTAACAAGTAAGATTGGGAAAAACTGATCTGATGGATTTTTAATTAAGTGGGGCAATGGTTAGTTTGGGCCATGGAAAGATTGATATGGAGCTCGATGAGATGGGTATCAGCCTGATATGAACTGGTTTCTTAACTTGGCTAAAGAACAAAAGAAACAAAAAAAAATCTCTTGCATGGTTTAACTTGAGTAAACCATTATGCGAAAAAAAAAACCCAAAGATTGTCATAAAGCTGATAAAACAAAAGGATGTACTACCAAGAATAAAAATCCAAATACATTCCAATAAAATTTCTTAATGAGTTTAAACGATAAATAGTTTTACACATTGTACTTGAGGAATTGCTCTTGAGCGCCCTGTTTGAGTCCTTGGGAATCGTTGCTCTGCACTCTAGTTACACATAGCTCTAGTGGTCTGTCATTGTTCCATGTCAAAAAAAAGAAAATGATATTAAAGGTTAACTCAGATTGTTTATATGCATGAACCAACATTTATGTAGAAGCTACCAGCACTTGATTTATGAAGATGCAATTGTTGATATCCAAGTCCACCAGTTCCAACCCCTACCCTGACCCTGTCTTGGCAAAGTCTTGAGCGGCAAACCTACGATTTAGCAATAACTAATTTGATATTTTTTATTCTTTTTTTACTAGTACTTTTTTTCAAGTAGATGCTGTCAATTTTTCCATCACAATGTCCTTTTTTCTTTCTTCCATGAGTTTGCTCATCATCTTATATGGTTCTTATTATGATGTAACTACCTCACATTCTCTGTTTGAGTCAAAAATTTTAAGGAGAGCAAATATATTTGGATTTGTTGATCCATTTGTCATGCGATTTTAATGTTCACATTCTATTTTTAAAAATTGATGATGGGTCACTTATCTTGATATTAACACTCATACTTGGCCTTGAGATTAGCACCATGATGAAATGATAGACAATGTTACAGTTTTTATAAGCCAGGGCTAAGCATGGGCTTGTGTTGCTAGTTATTTCTTAAAAGGATTCACCTAAGCAATTATACCCATAATTCGGGAGATTTCTAGAGCGGCAGAGACCACCAACTAACCAAGGTTCCTTTCGAAATATGAATATGATCCATGCAACAACGGACACATCCCAACGAGCTTTCCACTTCCAGGCATAGTAGGTCTCAGATGAAAGGTCATGAGAGGATTTCTTGTGTCCTCGGGCTATGGTCTTAAGGAATCAACATTGCTCTACGAAAATTTCAGCAATACGAAATTAATCTCAGCAAGGTGATTGCACCTGGAAGAAAGATTTCTGATAATGATAAGGCATCTCCCAAATTCATTAGAAACTGCATTTAAACTACAGGACACTGGTAGGAACAACAGTTATATAATTGCTTCAAGCACACTTCTACGATGACTACATGCAATTCTGTCACATGCACAACTGACTAAACACAAACGCAATACTTACTACATACACACACAGCAGCTATCCTACGGATCCCATCCATAGGTGACACTTCTGATAGTTTTCCTAATAATTTTCTACCCCCACACAAATCATATATGGCTAACATTGCATAGCTTAACTAATTAACCCTTCATCCTCATCATCACTACTGCTCCAACAATTGCGAGATATACGGCTAAGGCCGGCTGATGTAGCATTTGGTTGCATGTGACTTTATGCAGTCTCACTGGCTCTATCAATCCGTTCCAGCTTGAACCCATGTCCTGCGGAGTGGGCATCTCTTGAACTGACATTTTCCTGTAAACCTGAAAGAAAATTTTTTTAAGCTTTAGCACATGGTGGTTAAACTTGATTCTTATTTGGGGAAAGTATGACCATAGACAATGTTTCCAACCTAGCCAACCCCTATACCTACAGTCATAGGTATGAGCAAGAAAATGAAAACAGAGATATAACTCGTTTTCCCACTACACAGTAGACAGAGGTATCCAATTCAGAATAAGATGTTGTTTATATTTATATTTAATTTTGACTACAAGAGTACACCATACTAGATATTTTCGTTCTTTCATAACAAATTTTTATTTTGTCTGGAGAACTTTATTTTTTTATCCACAGAAGCAAGCAAAACCTCGTAGGAACACAAAAACAGCCTAAGCTGCCCAACACATGACAAAGACACTGATCAAATCTATACTCCAGATTTTGCTAGAGCATCCAATGAAGTGTTGGCTCCTCTATTGATATGAGAAGAACATAAACCACACCGCCTAATTTCACTAGATAAATAATCTAGCCTTTCCCCAACTATCAACTATCTTTTAGTCGTTCATTTCATGTATGCATGCCTTCACGATTCTGTCACTTCCTAAGATGATGGATGCTTCACTTCATTCTTTTTTTTTTTTTTTTGGGAAAGATAAGTGTGTATATTTCCAGGCGACGTACAATGTACAGAGAAGATGACAAAGCTCTCACTTACATGCAACGTCCAACAAGAAGAAGCATAAGAACGAACGAACCAAACAAAATAACCCACGGGCCAGGTCAGCTCTTTTCCCATCTTAATGCAGTGTTTTGTCATGAGTGTCAATTTGCAGATAATCTGATGAATGCTCTAGCTAAACTCCTCTTTCTTAGGTTGCTTCAATTATGTAGGTGTTTTGGTCTGGGTATATCTAACTTATACTCGTCTTTTTTTTTTTTCGCTATAGAATGATTTCATTTAAGGATAGTACAGAAACATTAGAGCCAGTTTTCAAACAGCATGCAATAAAATATCAGAAAAGGGACAGCATTGAACCTTGAGAAACAAGTAATCCCTTGATGCAGTCTAGACCCAGGGTTGGCCAACCTTGGGCCAGCCCATAGGCTCAAGAGTTTCAGTAAGAGGCTCAAGCCCCCTGAAACCCATTAAAGAGATTAAAATCTCAAGCTCGAGCAAGCCTAGGATTCTTTTGTGTTTTTCCATTTATTTAAATCACGAGTAGCTAAAATTTAGGGATAT
Organism: Sextonia rubra; assembly: GCA_037013555.1. Lineage (NCBI taxonomy): Eukaryota > Viridiplantae > Streptophyta > Magnoliopsida > Laurales > Lauraceae > Sextonia > Sextonia rubra. The sequence goes on along the minus strand of JASUAD010000013.1, from coordinate 53,385,801 downwards.
AAGTTAATATTATATTTAGAACCTGATTTTAATTTGAATTGTTTTCAAATTAGAATTAGGGTACAAGCATATATAAAGGATTGCAATCTTCCTTTGGGGACAAGTTGATTGATTAATAACATTTCTACTTGAGCTTCGGATCTTACGGATCCCAATTGCTAAGCCTTTGTCATGGAGAATAACCCTTTAATTATTCTTCCATTACCCGTGCTGCGTCAATTGTTATCAAAGTGAAGATCCGTCTCTCAGATCACCTTTTTGATTGTCGGTCTAGGTAAGTTGCGAAACCAATTCTGTTTCAAATTGTTTTCCTTGGATTTCAAATTGTTTGCATCTTTGATGATGCCTCCAATCCGTTATGAGTTTGTGAACTGGTTAAAGGAGCCATCAAAGTTGAGTTTGAACCACCTAGGAGGAGGTGGAATACATTTATCAGTAGAGGAGCCCAAATGGGATACTGGTCCTCCACAGACATGGGTAATATTCCATTCAAGAATGTGAAATGGATTTAAACTTGACTCTAGCGGCGTGTGGAGATAGGGATGTAAAAACAAGGTCATTCCTGGCCTTCAAATGTACCTAGAAACCATCACGGCAGCCTTTAGTCTATGCAAGCATTTACTGTTAAGAAGCCAAGTTAGAAAGGTGGGGTATTTGGTCAGATTGTCAATGGAAAATGGTTCCAAGTCCTTGCAGCAAAGTTGCACTCACAGAATAAATGTTTCGCTGTATTTTTTGATGTATGGCACGCAGGGCATAAAGCTGAGAGATTAGTCATCCATGATGCAATCCGGTTTCTGGTAGGCAACCTATTACGAAGTTTTCTCCAGAGAAAGGGTTGAAGTTTAGCTAAGACCCGTGCTTTCCAAATTCGTTTCCATGGGAGATGAGGTCCTAGAGTGAGCCCCACAATTTCTTTGTAAATGGCCTTAAAGTATCATTTCCCACTGGGTTCCGATTTCCAACATTGTATATCCTGACCACCAATTGCATGGGGTGGCCAAATCACAGATAAAAAGCACAAAATTCTACTTCCTCAAGGGTCCTTCCAATGTAGTCAAGTAAACAGCCCAGTTCAATTGTTGGAGGAGATTCACAGGGACATGAGGAAGGAAGAACATATTCCTTCAACTGGCTGAGACCTGGGACCCAAACATCCTCAAAGGTTCTAATATTTGATCCATCACCTACCACCCATACTTTGATTTGATAAAATAATGTGTCTATGTTTGAGTATGGATTTCCATACTGTAGAATCTCTCAGCTTGGTTTGAACATCATAAAAACCAGCAGTATTCAAATATTTCTGAGTTAAAAGTCTAAACTAGCATCTATACAGATTACAAAGAGGTGAGAAATCTCCATGTGAGATGAGCCGAGCCTGCACTGTTCTGGGTCATCAGATCCCTGATACCCAACGCTCCCTCTATAATTGGTGTTGAGGCAGTTTTCCAACCTATACTGTTTTGGTGTGGCTGTATTCTGTGAGATTATGGCTCACTTTTTTCTTCATTGAAATAAATTTACCTATTACCATATAAAAAACAACTAAAAGATCCCAAGTTATAAAAAAAAAGGACCAGAGTTGAACTTTAGATCCCAAAACAGAAAAGGAAAAAAAAAAAACAGAAAAAAAGAAAGAAGAAAACAGACTTGATATCTACAGAGTAGCAGGAGGAAAATATGTATATTGTAAACGAAGGAAAGCCTTCACCTGTTTCAGTCATTGGCCCCATCACTCCAGGACCTGTGCTTGTTTCTCCAACTCCAGTAATTTCATTTTCACTTTCTACAGAAAATGGCTCAGTGCTTTCGTCTTCTTCATGTTCACTTTCAAATGGCTCAGTGCTTTTATCTTCTTCGTTTCCACATTCAAATGGCTCTTCTTCGTTTCCGCTTTCAAATGGCTCAATGCTTTCATCTTCTTCGTTTCCACTTTCAAAAGTGCTTTCATCTTCTTCATTTCCACTTTCAAAAGTTTCGTCTTTCTGAAATGGAAATAGCACCAATGCTGAGCTAAATAAATATCATGTTTAACGATGTTGCCTTCTCACTAAGAATGAGTATCTCATTGCTAGCTATGAATTATGATGCCAAAATATGCTATACAGACAAAAACATAGAGGATGGGAGCTTTGCATATTTACCTTTTCATTTCTACACATTAAAGTACAAGTAATATCCTGGGATATTGGTATTCTAAACTCGTGTAACACCCCGACCCCAATAAGCTGGTTTAGTCATAAATTTACTCTTGGAGTTAGCGTTTTGTTGGAGGATTTTCTTGGGTTATATGTTTTATTCTTGTTGGGTTAGGTTTGGAGTCTTGGTTGAGTAGTTGGGTTCAGTTTTACCTGGATCAGGTAGTTTCGGGCTCTTTTTCGTAATTTTCGATTTTGATTGAGTTTGTCCTTTCGACGTCATCTTGATGTCATCGTGTGTCTTTCGTAATGATTGTTACTTTCCGTAACTGGCTCGGAATCATCTAGAGTCATTTGAAATGTTTAAGTACTCATTGACTCGAACTGTAATTTGTATGACTTTTGGACCTGGTTGCAAATGGCTAAAATATCTATATATATATATCTCCCACCGCCTTAGTCGTTCTTATCTTCTTCTGTTCATTTTTCTTCGTTCAGTTTTCTGCTGTGTCGCTCTCTCTCTTGTTCTTGTTCCATCTTCGCAGGTGGCCGGTGTCAAGCTCCGATTCCTCGCACCGGGTTGTTTTGCTTTGGGTCTAGCAACGAGTGAAGTTTGCTTCTTTGTCAGTCAATGCGAGTATAAGCACATATTGGTTGAATACATGTTGGTATGCCGTGATTGTTTTGATTCTATTTCTTATTTTAGTATGTGCATAACAGCCCCCTTGTATGACTGTTTCCATCTATTAAAAGAGAAACTGAGCGAATTTGGAAGCTCTAGACAGTCTGCGTTGTAGAATGTTATGGGGCGTACGGCTGAGCTATGAGGTTTATGGCTCACAGTCCAAAGAAGCGAACCATTATATTTTGAACTACGGCTAAGGGTCGGCTAAGCTGTACAGGCTACTACGGCTAAGCCTTAGGCTAGCTGTGACCTAGCCGTAGGTCAGAATTGAAATGCAGATGACCTTCTATGGTCTAGCTATGTTGAAACCGTGCAATGTGCTAAGGCTAAGCCGTGCCCTAGCTGTAGAACAGAACATGGCTGAGCCATATAACAAAATACGGTTGAACCGTAAATGCAGATGAATAGTAAGGGAAACCGCGGTTGAGCCGCAGCATATTACGGCTAAGCCGTAAGATGCCTACGGCTAAGCCGTATGTTCATCTACGGCTAAGCCGTACAACCCCTGAGAGAAATGAATAAAAATGATAGGTTTAATGCGAGACCTTGTAGGGCCTTCGAGCTAGAATGTAGGTAACCTGAACATGCTCAATGGAATGTAGGAATCGCATGATGGGTCTTTAGGGCTGTGACTCGTTCATGTGTGTTATCCATTTGTTAAGCCCCTTCCCATGGGTATTGGTTTAAGGGACTTCGATATTCTTACTTATACGATGAGACACCAAAGGAAGAACAACCGAGTATTGGATAACTTAAAACTATATCATCATGCACGGTTAGTAACAATGGATAACTAGTTTAGGGTTGGCCAGTAAAAAATCGTGATTCTTACAAACTAATCTGATTTACATGGCATATTGATTTCAGTTTTGCCCTCTTATTCGCATGGGGCGCGTTCTGCGCTGGGACAATGATTGGATATTCCCTGGGGGCTCTGTCCATGGTTAATCTTGGGCGGAAACAGCTGACTTCCATGTTCGATGCTACCCGTTTGATTTATGTGAGTTGATGAGTTTTGGCATGTTTTATGGTACTTCAGCTATTGTAATCTTGACATGAACTGAACACAAACAATGCATGATCCGTCTACCGTTGAATTGTGTAAACGTCGAATGTTACTCATATAGGACATCTTGTATGGATAATTTGTAACCTCTATTCTTCTGTATGTCCGCATCGTATTCGTATGCCCTTGTTTGCACTGTATTCGTATGCCCATGTTCACAGCATAATTGTATGCCCATTTGATATAGTAAGCCCGATTGGTTCGATTATTCGATCTATTTCATGGACTTGGGCATTGTATGTATGAATTGATTATATGCACGTATGCTACATGTTTGATATGATATGATACGCATGATCTACTCAAGTTCTAGTATTTGTTTGATTCGGTATAGTTCGGCACTAGTCAGCCTCAGCCTTAGGATACCCGACCGGGTTGAATTTGGCGCAGTTTATATGGCTTCGCTGCAGTAAGTTTAGATCTTGGGGATTCCGGACCCCAGGAAACCGAGACCCATCTGGCCCATGGTGTTTTCATTATATATGTGCTTTCTCCACGGAGGGAGAATATAGCACATGTAGTAGCCACCTAGTTTAGTATTTCTGCTATTGACTAGTATGGCATGCTTTACTCATTGCACGATTTGCCTAGTATACGGAATTGACATCTTATTTGATTACCTGTCACTAATTCTTTCTAGACACAGCACGTATTACCTTTATGTTGCTTATACTTTGTTGAGCCATTGTACTCAGTCGTTGTTCTTGGTGTTTCAGGATCAGAGTCAATTCTCGATCCCTCGAAGATCAACGTGACTTTGGAGGAGATCATTGAGACCCCAGTGGGACGAGGGTGGATCTATTTGATCTACTCTAGAGAGTGTCTCGCATTTCTCACTTTCCCATTTGCTGCATATTAGTGTTTTATCGTATATGTATGCATTGGATATTCTTTTATGTATTTCTTGTTCGTCTAATTTGATTATGTTTATTAGATTCTTGTTATGCTCTTTTGTGCACTGATACTATTTACAGCTTCTGCGTTCAAGGACTGTACATGTGATAGATCCCTTGTATATGTGCTCTTAGACCAGGTTTAAGGGTACATATACGGGAGTATGTGTGTCACAGGTTAGGTTTTTACTAACCCTCAATTTCTTGGGCTCGGGTTGTGACAACTAGAAACTACCATCTTGGAGATTCCTGGATTGTCATGCTTCTTCTTCTTCTTTTTTTTTTTTTTTTTTTTTGTTGTGTACTGAGCTGGCCTAGTGGAATTCATGGATTGCAGATTGAAACTCCAGATGGAGACACACTGATGAATTAAATCGATCGATGCCCCTTTGGGGATGAATGCAATATATACGTAATACAATTAAGAGTCTTAAGAACCATGGGCCAGAACTGTGACGCAATATATACATGATACAAAGATGTGCCTGGACAATGAACTGGGTCAGGTGGCTCAAGTTTATAGAGACATCTTTACCTATTGAAAACAAGTGAAGAAAATGATCATCATGAAGACACTCTACAGTAAAATGGAACATAGTTCCGTAAGTATGCAACATAATTCAAATTTTGAATAGGGATTTGAAAAAGAAAGAAGTAGCCATCACTAAAAAGAACTCTATGATCAACATTGAGGGTAAAGCTAAGGATATGTCAAAGTCATAAATCAAGAGAGAGTTGTTAAAGATGAGAATTATTGATATTGGTGTATATAAATTGAGAGGATTTCCCCGAATGTTAGCTGGCAAAGGTAGCTTACGGCCTTTTCTTGCTCTTCCAAGATTATCTCAATCAAAAGCATGTAAGAACACTCTTCGATGAAAACCCAACCCTCGTTTCCATCATAAACCTGAAAACAAATAATAAAAAGAACCATGTTATCTCAAGAAGAAAAATACAAAACACAGAGAAATAGAAATCCGCAAAATGGGAGCAAACCTTCAGAAGTGCATTCACATGGTTACAAACAACTTTTTTTGAAAAACCTAAGGGGCAAAGTGCATCTATTGCTGCATCAATCCTCTTCAGTCCAACCTGGATCGATTTTGGAAGATAATTAGAAAGATGAAAGGTAAATGCAAAAAGAGGGAGAAAAAGGAGAGAGGAGATCTCTTCAAACCCTGTTGGCTCTTCTTCTTGGGGCCATGGCGTAAAATCCCTCTCTCTCTCTCTTTGGTTTGAGCTTCTTCATAGAACGATGAAATCGTGACGTATTCCTGCTTCTGCTTCTCCTTCTCTAGCAATATTCCTGATGGAATGGGAGTCCATAAGTGGCAAACTGGTCGGGCAGGCATGTATACGATGGCAATTCCCTTCTCCTCCTGCTCTAAGCTCTGATGGAATTGGATTCGGATACACCAAGCATGTATATGATGACATACTCCCTGCTTCCTCGTCTCTGAATTCTGACGGAATCGGATTATAAGTGGCAAATGGGTTGGGTTATGATAAACGGATCAACCAATTTATTAAACAAATAAAAATGATGATATATTCCTTGCTTTATTTTACCTCAGGATTCCTGACGGAATCACTCCATAAGTGGCAAACGGGAATCGGTCACTTGGTTTATTAAACAAGTAAAAATGATGACATATGTCCTGAGGTAAAAAGAAGCAGGGAATATGTCATCATTTTTACTTGTTTTATAAACCAAGTGACTGATTCCCGTTTGCTACTTATGGAGTGATTCCGTCAGGAATCCTGAGGTAAAATAAAGCAAGGAATATATCATCATTTTTACTTGTTTAATAAATTGGTTGATCCGTTTATCACAACCCGACCCATTTGCCACTTATAATCCGATTTCGTCAGAATTCAGATACGAGGAAGCAGGGAGTATGTCATCATATACATGCTTGGTGTATCCGAATCAGATTTCGTCAGAGCTTAGAGCAAAAGGAGGAGGGAATCTGCCATCGTATACATGCCTGCCCAACCCGTTTGCCACTTATGGACTCCCATTCCGTCAGGAATACTGCTAGAGAAGGAGAAGTAGAAGCAGGAATACGTCACGATTTCGTCATTCTATGAATAAGCTCAAACCAAAGAGAGCGAGGGAGGGATTTTACGCCATGGCCCCAAGAAGAAGAGCCAACAGGGTTTGAAGAGATCTCCTCTCTCCTTTTTCTCCCTCTTTTTGCATTTACCTTTCATCTTTCTAATTATCTTCCAAAATCGATCCAGGTTGGACTGAAGAGGATTGATACAGCAATAGATGCACTTCGCCCCTTAGGTTTTTCAAAAAAAGTTGTTTGTAACCATGGGAATGCACTTCTGAAGGTTTGCTCCCATTTTGCGGATTTCTATTTCTCTGTGTTTTGTATTTTTCTTCTTGAGATAACATGGTTCTTTTTATTATTTGTTTTCAGGTTTATGATGGAAACGAGGGTTGGGTTTTCATCGAAGAGTGTTCTTACATGCTTCTGATTGAGGTAATCTTGGAAGAGCAAGAAAAGGCCGTAAGCTACCTTTACCAGCTAACATTCGGGGAATCCTCTCAATTTATATACACCAATATCAATAATTCTCATCTTTAACAACTCTCTCTTGATTTATGACTTTGACATATTCTTAGCTTTCCCCTCAATGTTGATGATAGAGTTCTTTTTAGTGATGGCTAGTTCTTACTTTTTCGAATCCCTATTCAAAATTTGAATTATGCTGCATACTTACGAAACTATGTTCCATTTTACCGTAGAGTGTCTTCATGATGATCATTTTCTTCACTTTTTTCAATAGGTAAAGATGTTTCTGTAAACTTGAGCCACTGACCCTGTTCATTGTCCAGGCACATCTTTGCATCATGTATATTTTGCATCACAGTTCTGGCCCATGGTTCTTAAGACTCTTAATTGTATTATGTATATATTGCATTCATCCCCAAAGGGGCATTGATCGATTTAATTCATCAGTGTGTCTCTCTCTGGAGTTTCAGTCTGGCAATCCATGAATTCCACTAGGCCAGCTCAGCACAAAAAAAAAAGCATGACAATCTATGAATCTCCAAGATGATAGTTTCTAGTTTAGAATACCGATATCCCAGGATATTACTTGTACTTTTATGTTTAGAAATGAAAAAGGTAAATATGCAGAGCTCCCATCCTCTATGTTTTTGTCTGTATAGCATATTTTGGCATTATAATTCATAGCTGGCAATGAGATACTCAATTTTAGTGAGAAGGCGACATCGTTAAACATGATATTTATTTAGCTCGGCATTGGTGCTATTTCCATTTCAGGAAGATGAAACTTTTGAAAGTGGAAATGAAGAAGATGAAAGCACTTTTGAAAGTGGAAATGAAGAAGATGAAAGCATTGAGCCATTTGAAAGCAGAAACGAAGAAGAGCCATTTGAATGTGGAAACGAAGAAGATGAAAGCACTGAGCCATTTGAAAGTGAACATGAAGAAGATGAAAGCACTGAGCCATTTTCTGTAGAAAGTGAAAATGAAATTACTGGAGTTGGAGAAACAAGCACAGGTCCTGGAGTGATGGGGCCAATGACTGAAACAGGTGAAGGCTTTCCTTCGTTTACAATATACATATTTTCCTCCTCCTACTCTGTACATATTCAAGTCTGTTTTCTTCTTTCTTTTTTACTCTTTTTTTTTTCTCTGTTTTTCCTTCTCTGTTTTGGGGTCTAAAATTCAACTCTGGTCTTGATTTCACGACTCGACTTGAACCTTTGATCATGAGGATGACAGTCTGAGTTGGCTTGATTCTTGACTAAGGGTGTCCACTTTGTTTTTGTCTTTTTATGAAATGAGGTTCTTGATAAATTTTAAGAAAATCTTAATGCATCTGGACTATATCATATTAAAAGCTGCTAACAGGTTCATGGGGGCCACAACCCTTGCATAAGAGGGGGTTTTTTTTTTTAAAACTTGGGATCTTTTAGTTGGCTTTTTATATGGTAACAGGTAAATTTATTTTAGTGAAGAAAAAAGTGAGCCATAATCTCACAGAATACAGCCACACCAAAACAGTATAAGTTGGAAAACTGCTTCAACACCAATTATAGAGGGAGCGTTGGGTATCAGGGATCTGATGACCAGAACAGTGCAGGCTTGGCTCATCTCACATGGAGATTTCTCACCTCTTTGTAATCTGGGAGTCTAGACTTTTAACTCAGAAATATTTGAATAATGTTGGTTTTTATGATGTTAAAACCAGGCTGACAGATTCTACAGTGTGGAAATCCATACTCAAACATAGACACATTATTTTATCAAATCAAAGTATGGGTGGTAGGTGATGGATCAAATATCAGAACCTTTAAGGATGTTTGGGTCCCAGGTCTCAGCCAGTTGAAGGAATATGTTCTTCCTCATGTCCCTGTGAATCTCCTCCAACAATTGAACTGGGCTGTTTACTTGACTACATTGGAGGGACCCTTGAGGAAGTAGAATTTTGTGCTTTTTATCTGTGATTTGGCCACCCCATGCAATTGGTGGTCAGGATATACGATATTGGAAATCGGAACCCAGTGGGAAATGATACTTTAAGGCCATTTCCAAAGAAATTGTGGGGCTCACTCCAGGACCTCATCTCCCATGGAAACGAATTTGGAAAGCACGGATCTTAGCTAAACTTCAACCCTTTTTGTGGAGAAAACTTCGTAATAGGTTGCCTACCAGAAACTGGATTGCATCGTGGATGACTAATCTCTCACCTTTATGCCCTGCTTGCTGCACATCAGAAAATACAGTGAACCATTTATTCTGTGAGTGCAACTTTGCTGCAAGGACTTCGAACCTTTTTCCATTGATAACCTGACCAGATACCCCTCCTTTCTAACATGGTTTCTTAATGGTAAATCCTTGCATAGACTAAAGGTTGCTGTGATGGTTTCTAGGTATATTTGAAGGCCAGGAATGACCTTGTTTTTACATCCCAATCTCCACATGCTGCTAGAGTCAAGTCTAAATCCATTTCACATTCTTGAATGGAATATTACCCCATGTGTATGGAGGACCGGGATCCCATGTGGGCTCCTCTACGGATAAATGTATTCCACCTCCTCCCAGGTCGTTCAAACTCAACTTTGATGGCTACTTTAACCAGTTCACAAACTCATAAGGGATTGGAGGTATCATCAAAGATGCGAACAATTTGAAATCCATGGAAAACAATTTGAAACAAAATTGGATTCGCAACTTACCTAGATCGACAATAAGAAAGGTGATCTGAGAGGTGGATCTTCACTCTGATAACAATTGACGCAGCATGGGTAATGGAAGAATAATTAAAGGGTTATTCTCCATGACAAAGGCTTAGCGATTGGAATCCATAAGATCCGAAGCTCAAGTAGATTACTTGTTTCTCAAGGTTCAATGCTGTCTCTTTTCTGATATTTTATTGCATGCTGTTTGAAAACTGGCTCTGATGTTTCTGTACTATCCTTAAATGAAATCCTTCCATAGCGGACAAAAAAAGGAGTAGAAGTTAGGTATACCCAGACTGAAACACCTACATAATTGAAGCAACCCAAGAAAGAGGAGTATAAGTTAGATATACCCAAACCAAAACACCTACATAATTGAAGCAACCAAGAAACAATCTTTCTATTCCCTGTTTAGCTAGAGCATTCATCAGATAATCTGCGAATTGACACTCACGACAAAACACTGCATTAAGATGGGAGAAGAGTTGACCCGGCCTGTGGGTTATTTTGTTGGGTTCGTTCGTTTTGATGCTTCTTCTTCTTGGGGGTTGCATGTAAGTGGGAGCTTTGTCATCTTCTTTCTGTTCATTGTACTTTGCCTAGAAATATACACACTTATGCACACCGCCCCCCCCCCCCCCCCCCCCCCCCCCCCCCCCCCCACACACACAAACAACACACACAAAAACAAAAAAAAAAAAAAAAACTGAAGCCTCCATCGTCTTAGGGAGTGATAGAATCGTGAAGGCATGTATACATGAAATGAAAGACTCAAAGGGAGTTGATAGTTGGGGAAAGGCTAGCTTATTTAGCTAGTGAAATTAGGTGGTGTGGTTCATGTTCTTCTCATATCAATAGAGGAGCCAACACTTCAGTGGATGCTCTAGAAAAATCTGGAGTATAGATGTGATCAGTGTCTTTGTCGTGTGTTGGGCAGCTTAGACTGTTTTTGTGTTCCTATGAGGTTTTGCTTGCTTGTGTGTATTAAAAAATAAAGTTCTCCAGACAAAATAAATATTCGTTATGAAAGAAACGAAAATCTCTAGTATGGTGTACTCTTGTAGTCTGAATTAACTATAAATATAAATAACATCTTATTATGAATTGGATAGCTCTGTCTACTGTGTAGTGGGACAAGAAGTCATATCTCTGTTTTCATATTCTTGCTCATATCTATGACTGTAGGTATATGGGTTGGCTAGGTTGGAAACATTGTCTATGGTCAGACTTCCCCCAGATAAGAATCAAGTTTAGCCTCCATGTGCTAAAGCTTAAAAAAATCTTCTTTCAGGTTTACAGGAAAATGTTAGTTCAAGAGATGCCCACTCCGCAGGACATGGGTTCAGGCTGGAATGGATTGATAGAGGCAGTGAGACTGCATCAAGTCACATGCAACCAAATGCTACATCTGCAATTGTTGCAATTGTTGGAGCAGTAGTAATGATGAGGATGAAGAGTTAATTAGTAAAACTTGCAATGTTAGTCATGTGTGATTTGTGTGGGGCTAGAAACTTATTAGGAAAACTATCTGAAGCGTCACCTATGGATGGGATCCGTAGGATAGCTGCTGTGTGTGTATGTAGTAAGTATTGTGTTTGTGTTAAGTCAGTTGTGCGTTTGACAGAATTGCATGTAGTCATCGTAGAAGTGTGCTTGAAGCAGTTATATAACCGTTGTTCCTACCAGTGTTCTGTAGTTTAAATGCAGTTTCTAATGAATTTAGGAGATGCCTTATCATTATCAGAAATCTTTCTTCCAGGTGCAATCACCTTGCTGAGATTAATTGCTTATTGCTGAAATTTTCCTGGAGCACCGTTGATTCCTTAAGACCGTAGCTCGAGGACACAAGAAATCCTCTCATGACCTTTCATCTGAGAACTACTATTCCTGGAAGTGAAAAGCTTGTTGGGATGTGTCCGTTGTTGCATGGATGATATTCATATTTCAAAAGGAACCTTGGTCAGTTGGTGATCTCTGCCGCGATAGAAATCTCCCGAATTATGAGTATAATTGCTTAGGTGAATCCTTTTAAGAAATAACTAGCAATACAAGCCTATGCTTAGCCCGGCCTTATAAAAACTATTACATTGTCTATCATTTCATCATGGTGCCAATCTCAAGGCCAAGTATGAGTGTTAATATGAAGATAAGTGACCCATCGTTAATTTTTAAAAAAGGAATGTGGACATTAAAATCCCATGACGAATGGATCAACAAATCCAAATATATTTCCTCTCTTTGAAAATTTTGACTCAAACAAAGAATGTGGGGTGCTTACATCGTGATAGGAACTGTACAAGATGATGAGCAAACTCATGGAATAAAGAAAAACGAACATTGTGATAGAAAAATTGACAACATCTACTTGAAAAAAAAATACTTGTAAAAAAGAATAAAAAATAAAAAATTATATATTTTAGTAGATTCAAACTCATGCATCACCACACACCTATGAGTATTAGAAATATTGTCATTTCAATATTACTTTAATAAAATTTTAATTATCATAATCATCAAACTTTTATATGCCTAAGTAATATATATATATACATATTTATATATGTTTATACTTTTAATTTATTGGCCTTAATTTAGCACAAGCCTAATAATAGAACAAAGGACTTTTATCCTATCAAATTGTTGTGCCCACTGAAATGACTTTATTCTTCTAAATTCATTTTAGGTTTTCCTTTTTTATATAAATAATTTTCAGTATTATGTTACATGATTTGATTGATCATTTGTGTATTTTTTTTTCAAAAAGATTATAATCACATTTTGTGGATTTCATTGGGGTTTTTTTATACATTTTTTTTACAAGGAAAGCAAGATCTTATTTTTATTGGTTTTTTTGGGTTTTTCTAAATTCACTAACATATGGTTCTTATTTTTGTTTTTTGGAATTTTCTTTTAAAAATTAAAGTTATTATTTTAATGGATTTCATAATCCATACTAATTTAATTCCTTTCATTTCTCTTTATAATATATATTTTAATTATAATTATAATTTTAAAAATTTCAATTTTCTCCCGGGGCTTAGCATGGGGCTTTGTTGCTAGGGCTAGCATGTCAAGCCCATGCTTAGCCCGTTATGAAACTGAATTTAGAAAAGAATATAAAATTGAATGAGATAATTTAGTACGGAGAAAGAGACTTTAGTGGAGGAGATATTTTAGGGAAATAAATGAAATATGCATGAGATTTTTGTGGAATAAATGGAATAGATGAGAGAGAGGAGTGTAGAGGGAGAGAGTTTAGGGGATAATGTAGAAACAGTAGAAAGAGGTTTTAGAAAAACCATTTATTGATGTCACGTATCAATTTTTAGAAGTTAAAGTGGCGCTCTAAGAAAAAAGAATTAGGGGTGCTAATGTGGCACCCTTCAAATGCCTCAATGCTTGTAGCTTTAATATATGTAATTAGGGCATCAGGGCCCGCGCCCAAGTCGAACCATGAAAATATAATTATGTTTTATTAAAAATTAATAATTTGTAAATAAAATATAAATGAATGTTATCATATAATTATATAAAGCATAACAAAAACATAGTTAAAATTTTAAATTTTTATTTTTATAAAAGGAAACAAAAAATAATAATAATAATGAGATGAGGCAGAAGCAAGATAATAATTCATCCTAAGGTTTTTAAATCTTTAAAAAAGGAAAAAAGGTATAAGCAATGTTATTTAAGACAAATATACTTATTTTTGACATTGAAGAATCATGATTTTGTAGGATGATTGGTAATGGTGGGACCAGTGTCAAATTGGGATGATTACCTATTGATCACATCTTCCAAACCAACATGCTCGATATGTTCAAGCAAAGGAGCAAATTCTCTCTTTCTCAACGGGTTGATAATTCAATATTTCTAATTTTTTCTAAATGCCTATTTTTCCCCCTGTCATCTCAAATACCCAATTGATTAGAACCTTTTAACTCACTGCTTTTGTGTTTGAATAGGGGGAGGAATGGAATACTTAAAGGGTTATTCATCTGGGTATGTTTTTCTTCTTGCCCTTTTCTTCAGGATCTTACATGCCATACTTATTTTCCCTTGTTTGAGTGTGAAGTGTTGAGGCTATTGATCTTAATTTAGTAAAGGTTTTGGTTTTAAGAAGTGGGTTAGTATTTGTTAGCTTTGGAGATTTGTTTTTTAGACTAAAATACATTTCTATGCTGATGCTATTGTGGTAGTCTACTTTTATGTGGGGATGAAACCCATCATATTTCTAAGCTATAATTCGAAGAAAGACCATTGCTTAGAGGAGATAAAAAAAGTCCTTCAAATTCTCGGTAGATATTTATTTGATAATCTCGTGATGCGTGGATGGAACCCATAATGTTAGTGAATGAAATTAAAATTGAAGTTACAGATGTCGTGTTCTTTGTCGTAATAAATTTCAGGTAGCCACAGTTTTAGGTAAGGTTTGGATCCTTGGAATTTAGTTGTTCTGCATTAGTTTACTTATAAGTCCAATTACTTGTTATTGATCATGGATTGAAAAAATGAAATTTACAGTAACTCAGGTTACCCAAGTGCTTGATGAGTTAACTACACTTGATTTACCAACATGAAAATCGGCCTAAAATAAAATCACAAGAAAACTGAGTGCAAGGCTACCTAATTGCAGGGATCAAAGCAGGGCCTTTAATAGCTTAATATCCAAGGTGGGGAGTGGGGATTATGGCTTTCTGAGGGAGTCATGTGATCAAATGCAGTGGCAGGACAAGTTTCTTTTATGCTTTGTTTATGTTGTTTATCACTGGTGTTCTTATGTTTTGGGTTTGTTTGTTTGTTTGTTTTTTTTCATTACCTGTCAATTTATGCAATACCACCTTGCGCGTGCTTATATAATTCATGCTTCTTCACTGAAAACTCTGGTGCACCTGTTCAGAACAACAACGTAGTGTTGATGGTTGAGTCGAGAAGTATTCATTCATTAACTGGATATTGGGAACTTAAATGGTTTCTTGTCCAAGGTTTCTGGACTGAGAAGAAATGGCAGTTGTGCTTGTCAATGATATGGAATCACAAAAAAGCATTGTAAATTGATTTGGGTTTCTTTCTTTGAGGAATGTTGCGTGAAACCAGTATAAATTCACTTTGTGAACCTAAATTGTTTAATGAAAGTGAGATTTTTTTTTTCTTTCTTTTTTTACTTTTGGTTAGAAAACTTATTAATGACCTGTTTGATAGAAAATATACAATATCTTCAATTTTGAAGTATTAAAAAAATCTGCAGTTTTTCCTTCTTGTGTCAAAAAGCATGGTTTCTCCTTTTTGTTAGAAAATTTAGCAACTGCACTTGCAAATGAAATTATTAAATTACTGTTGTTCAGAGTTGAAGAGTAGAAGTTGATATCCAATTCTTTCTGCTTGCTTATCAATTGCTAATTTCTCTCTTCAATCATAATTCTTAGAGAAGCTAATATTATGGCAGATAGTCTTGCCAGAGAAGGAGTGTCTCGCTCCTCACTTTCTTTTGATGTTTTGTTTTATTTTGGTTTCTTTTTGTTCATTTTTTGTGTTTTTTTTTTGGTCCTTTTGGCTTTCATGAATAAAATTTATCGTTATAAAAAAAATTTTTGCTAAATTTTATTAGTTGCTATAATGCAGAGATGCCTGTGCATTGGGAGATTCCTTGTGTTATTATTGGCCATTCTGAAAGAAGGCTTTTGTTAAATGAGGCAAATGGGGTGTGTTCTGTTCCTAAGATTTGCTTTTATGTACCTGTTGTAGAAATTTGCAATGCTTTTTCTGCACAAGTTGGACAATCTAGCTCTTTAAACATATTTGTTTTTCACTTGCTTCAACCTATAGATCATGTGATTTAGAACCAGATGATCAAGACATTTGGGCACTCTGGTTTATGGTGAGTATGTTGTTATCATTAATAGTGCATCTAATCTCTCTTCAAATAATATTGTTGAAGTCAAATGGTGGAATCTAGCTTTAACGCCATCCTTTAAGCAGTCAAAACATGAGCTGATTTGAGAGTTGTAAGACAAGCGAGGCTCATCTATGATATCTTCAGCAGATTTTAAATCAAGATCGAGAAAATTTCATAGAGATTTGGAAACCATTTTCTCTTCCAAGTTCCAAGTGAGGTCAGACAGTGCATAGGATTGTTACATTGTAAGATGTTTGCTTCTTTTATTAAAGAGGCATTGAACCTTCAAGTAATTTTTTTTCTCAGTATAATTCTGCCTTCCAGAACATTGGATCAGAGGAGCCCCTTGTGGAATTCACTTGGTCCCTTCAAGTAGATCACTGTTGCATCAATGTGTTTTTTTGGAGTCATTCACTATGATAAAATTTATAAAGTTAAGAACACTGTAATCTACTATTTTCCAATCTTCAGTTTTCATTTGACAATTGCTTTATATTGGGGGCGATATGATCCAGCGGTTGATCCTAAATGAATGTGCGTCTCGGTGTTCCTCTCTCCTTGATGCTGTGATAAGGCCTTGCACTGGGTAATTGCCTCATATGCAAAGGTTGGCACATCAGCAAACTTACATGTTTGAAGTAGTGCATGCCATTCAAGACTTGTGTTATGATAGGCCTTTCTAGCTTCTTGAGCTTCTACATTTAAGGGTAGCAATACATGAAGAATATTATTCTTCTGTTCGTGTTAGTGATTTATTGCTACAGTATGTCCAACTGTCCATCTAGATACAAGTACATACTATGCCTTTTGATCTTCACAGTTCACATTCTCAATGGTTGAGATAAAGATGACTCATTTCACATATCAAATAATTTGTTTGGACACTTCACGTGTATGCTCCACTAGTATATATATACTTATATTTATAATCCTTAATAAAAAGCCAAGAAGTGACCAGCTTCTTCGTAAAAAAGTTTGCTCTACACAACCCCCTTGTGGGCCCTAGTTGCTTCTTTGTAAAAATTTTTCTCTCCACAACCCTTTCTGGGGCCCAGTTGCATGAACCACACAGCTCATCTGGTAAGGAACACATGGTTCGGTAGATGTCTCACTCTCGATTTCTTCTTTTTTCCCCTGAACATCTGTATTCAAATCATCCAAACAAAATCCGAGAAAACGACAAAAGAGAGGAGCGTTTGGGATTTCCAGGATTTCCACCTTGCCAGAGGCTCCAGATTTTATCTCCCAACTTTGGATTTCATCTCCTTGTAACTGTATTTTCTCTCCCCACTCTTTCTTTAGGCATTTTGATTTCATCTTCTCTGTTAAATTTTAAACGGTATGATGGTGCTTGCCTGGTGCCAATTCCTCTTTGGTTTTCATTTGATTCCTCGTGGGCTTTAGTCTGAGAGGCAAGAGAAGCTGAATCTCATGATCCACAAGAACCACCCGATGTCAAGCCTTTGAATTTTTGCTTATGCTGGAACACATTGGGGCTTCTGACTAACTGCATTACAGTACAAATATATATATATATATATATATAAGAGAATATTAGTATGCATTCATCCCTCACTATAGGGTGAGGGGCACTTTCATATTTAGATATATTAATGTGCAACAGATAGAAAGCATACGAAAAAGAGGAATGCTCAAGTACAAATAGGAAAGCCATATAAGCACTTCTCACCCTATGGTGAGGAAAATATGCATACTAACATTCCTCATATATATATATATATATAAATATAAATATACATGTATGTTGGTTGAATACTCCTTTTTTATTATTTTAAGAACTTTATGCATATTCATTAATTTGTTTCATCTTAATTATTGCGGACAACAATTGTATGATGAAAAGCTTAGCTGATTTCTTCTTCTTTTTTTTTTGTCCTTTTTGGGGGAATGCTTACCTAATTTCTTCTCAAAGAACTTTATGCATATTCATGAATTTCTTTCTTCTTAATTACTATGAACACCAATTGTTCAATGAAATGATTAGAGAGAGAGAGAGAGAGTGAGAGAGAGAGCGCTAATTAAAAATCCATTTTTCCAATTGCAACTGATAAATCCTTACATAACTTTTCTTATGAGAATATGAAGAAGTGTCACCAACTGAAAAGACTCTTTCAATGCTTGAAGTGCATTCAAGCACGGGCCCTCTAAGTGCTTGATATGTCAATAGAGAAATATCTCATGCTTCACAAAAACAAGTTTCAATGGAACATCAGAAATAGAACTGAGGGGGGGTTTTTACTTGAGAACACTGTACAGTGACATGCCCCCACTCTCATGGAGCACCTTGTCCTCTTCTTGGTGAATGAATGTATTTCTTATATTCTGTAAGTACTAGCTAACAAAAATATTGCTTTAGGTTCTCCAAAATGACAATGGTTAAATTTGATTTAATATCTCAGAATGATTATGGTCCTTGAAATTGTTTCAGACTTTGCTATTTGCAGAGGCACTTTTTTTTCTTCTTATATTTCTTTATTTTAAATTCAGATAAAAATATGTTAAGCTAATCTTGAGAGTAACTGTCAAGCTTGACAAAATTAATAGAGAGATGAAAGCACACCATGAGGAGGCAGTACCATCAAAGTGGGATTTTAGTTATAATTAAAAATTTCAAAGTTGAGTGAACTTTAGTGAACTCAGTAACATGCATGCATATTGCAAGTGAAGATTTGTGTCAAGATACAATTGTAAATGCATATGTAGATAGCTACCAAACTCATTTGTCACAAATTTATTATCATACGCATATGCATTTGCTACTTGTTTATTCGTACTAGATTTTTGGCTACCAAGAAGCTTTTTTATATGTGCTTACAAATATAAAATAGAAGAAACAATGTAAACAGAGATAATTGTTCCAATCAAGATCAGTCAGCCTAGTCAGAACACCTTTAAGTTTAAGGATATGCTTCAAGTATGGAGTTGCTGCTTATCACAAAATCATAAATAGATGGAGTTCTAACAGTAATGTTAGCCCGCCCTAACACTTTAATTTATCAAAACATGCGTGAAATATCAGCTTAAAAAGAAGTACATCCCCTTAAGGGGCTGTTTGTGCAGTCCCGTTTTCAGCGGAATGAAGGGGAGGCAAGGGCACTGGAAAACTTGGCTCCTTGCTCTTGCCATTTAGTTCACCGATGAAAGGGGGATGGATTCCTCCCCCTTTTGCTTATTTTCCGTGTCAACCTGGGATCTACATTTCCGACCTCCCTAGGTCAGAAACGATTGCCGTAGAAGAGGAAAATTGGGTTTCCTCTTCTGTGGCATGCACCAAACGAACCCTAAATGTTTTGGAGATGCATGAAAAATGGGCCACAGCCATCCAAAGCTTGAGCAATTGTTGCGATTCCTTATTATAGAGATTCTCAAACCACAGGTAAATAATTTACTTCAATCAGTTGGAAACATTGTTTAAAATGTTAAGAGGGGTGAGGCGAGCCATTCCAATTTACTAAAGTGTAGGGTGTTAAGCCTTAGCCTCATAAACACACAATTTTCAGAAATAAACAATAGCATTAAAAAGAATATATTAATAAAAATAGAAAACATCAACAATTTCATTGTTTCTAAGCCTTTTAGCGAGTTAACTAGGGTTGAATTAGTTTACATCTAGATAGAACAATATAAAGAGGAGATTTTCTTAAGTACTTGATCCCTCCTCTTTTGAAGCAACACAGCTAACATATCTCGATATTAGTTTTTAGTTTGATCCGATAAATTCTCAGAGTGACTTTGGTTTTGGTGGGAAGGATATGTAGGATGTAGGTCACGCCGGGTAGTCCTGAAAGTGTTTTCTATTTTTATTTTTCAATTCAAAAGATAGCTTGGAGATTATACTGGTTCTCTTCACCTACTCATTTGTGGGAATCTCTTTCTTGATTTACATTTGGTGATCTTCTCAGGTTTGTTGTGTTTTAATCTCTTTATATTTTTGTGGATTTAAAAGAAAAATGATTAGTTCTCATGGTTTTCCAGTGGCTTCGGTCATGTGGGGATCTTGAGTGCTGCTGGACATATTTAAAGACTCCTGTTGAGACTTGAAAGTACTGAAATTCTTTTGCTTCTGAGTTTCTCTGGTCCTTTGATTATTGAAATGTTGTGAGCTTTTTCTCTATTTGGCAAGGGGGTCTAAGTCGCCTCTTCAATGAATGGATTTTGTGATTTTTCAGCTCCAGTAGCTTTTTGTGGGATTTTGGTTTTGACAGAAGAACAATTAAGATGTTTCTTGAATACTTGTTGCGTTTGCCCTAGAAACATGGATTTTTCCAGAAAGCATGTGCAGATGTTTCTTGAATGAGTTATGAGTCTTTGATTTTTCTGTTGTTGTGATGTTTTAAGTGTTTAGAGTTGGCATAATTAGTGTGAAGGCTTCTTTGAAGCAATGAAATATTTGATTTATTAATTTCATTATGTGAGAAGGATTCTTTTTCCCTAAAAGCATCGTAAGAGTCTTTTTCTCAATGCTTGAAAGTATCTGGTTTTTCTTTTTTTTCTTTTTTTTTTCAAAAGCTGTGTCTTGCAGATATAAGAAAGTCTTAAATTTCCTACCTTTATAGTCTTTTTTTTTCGAGTTTAATGCAAAGTTTGAGGTGGCGGAAGTGCGAATATGGCTATAACCGCAAGCCTGAAAAACATATGATTATCTATGACCATAGATTTGTGGAATAAGTTGAACTATATACATTGTATTCTCTTCTTTCACTTTTATAGTAGTAGTTCTTAATCTTATAGAATTCTGCTGTTGTTTTTTGTTGTGCAACATATTCAGGAGTGAACTGGCTTTACCAAAATTTCACTGTGGTGAGTGACACCAAGTGTGATTTTGTCAGCCGGACTTGGTAAGGTGTAACTTGTGTATCCATTTTGTATACCAAATTTTGCTTGTGACTGTCTCAACCTTCCGTGCTCAATCTTTTGCGGGCTACAATTTCTTACAAGAAGCTCTTACAAAATTATATTGTTTGAAATAAATTACATATAGTATGACATTATTTAAGTTCTATTAAATTAAGTTACAGATCATTTTCTTTTATCCTTACCATGAGATTTGAAAAAGTGAATATCTTTCTCTTTAAGATTTGCGTTGTTTGACGACTGTTAGGCAAATATTATTTAGTAAATCCTCTGTCTTATTGTTAAACTGTGATTTATTAATATCTTAGTCTTCTCAATACCTTGTTATTTTTAAAAGACAACATGGTTCTTTACTTTTTTACTGTTTAAATTATATTGCATTTACCAAATAACATGATTAAAGAACATGAAGTTCTATGTAAATATCTTGTTGTAGCCGTAAGCTTGTAAATTAGGTGTCTAAATTAATGTTTTAGAATTATTCTTTAGTCCATGTAAGGAATGCATGTAATTTAATTTAATTGCTGCAAATAATTACTCAAATGGCTACAAAATTAGTAAAAAGCCCGATTGGGCCTCGCCGGATTGATTAAATAGGCAGGCTCGTGCTTGACTTAACAACTCTTGTCGGGCTTGGGCTAGTGTTTTTAAAGTTGGGTTGGGCCTCAATATGCATTAGCCCTGTGCGGCCCTACCCAAGAACACCCCTAATTTCAATGCTAGGGAATAAGATGTTACATCATATAAAATTTTAATATAACCACCTTTTGTCAGGAATCCTAGCAAAGAAACAAAACCTTAGAAAAACTACGTTACACCCACCCTCTTGAAATCATGTTAAAAAAATGTCAATATAACAAATTCAAATAATCTCAAATAAACAATTCTTGTCAGGAATCCTGGCAAAGAATAAACCCTTTGCAAAACCAAATCATGTTCAAAATATCCCAATATAACAAATTCTGCTCAGGAATCCTGCCAAAGAAATAGGCCCTTTTAAAACCAAGTGACGCCGCGCCTCTTGAAAAGTACTTCCTTATATCCGTGGGATGCATGCAAGGTAAGCAAGTTGCATGCGTTCAAGGGGCACAAAAAAAAATGCATGTAGCTTTTAAAGTGGTCTCCAACAAAATTCCTAAGTGGGTATGAATGATTGAGTTTGAGTTTATTATAAAAACTGAAAAATAAAAATTAAAAAACTAGCACAGCCCTGAAACAAGGATTTTTCATAAATCAAAATCTTTCTTCTCAAAATATATAGTTAGGGAGCTTAAGCCTATTACCCACATTAACTCATCTTATCCATCATTATGCTTGTAAATTAAATTCTTAAGAAATGATAATCCATTATCATCCCCAATTTAGACCCTTTCACTCATCCACATGATAAAAAGTATAAATACTAAACTTAGTACGTCAATGTACACATAAAAAAGAATATTGAAATTATTAGAAATTGAATAAAACATCTTACTACAAGATTTTTAAATAACCCCAAATAATCAGAAACAAGAAACACAATTAAAAGAAAATCTAATAAAAGAAAAGTCCCACCGCATTGGAATTTTCGATCAACAAGAACAAAAAAAAAAAAAAAACATTTAAACTTAATAGTTTCTTTGATCTAATTTTTTTAACATCATTCATAGGTTTTCTAGCAGCAACGCTCAGGCTGAGCTCGGGCGATATATAAAATCAATTCTATCTCTAATGTTAAATTATTGTTTAGCATAAATAATGATATTTATAGCGACAATGAGTATATTTTTATTTGCACCTAATTAAAAATCTACAATGATACTTTATTAAAGAATATTTTAATTTAATTTACTCGATGCAAAAGATTAATAAGTGCAGTCTGTATCAAATAAAGTGTTGAAGATGTAATTTGGTAATCATCCTTCAAAGTCATTTAATGAAGATCAAATGCACAAAATTGAGAATAAAAAATAGATTTAACAAATATTATTTTGTTCAGTTAGTTTTCCAACATTTGATATTGAAGCCTTGTCCAGTTGTACTCATTTTTCTTTTAACTTTTTGTAGCACCTTTTGCCTTGTTTGGAGGGTTGTTGTTATCCTTTTTCTCTAACATTGTAGACAAAAGGGCATGTTTTGTTGGGGAATGCTTTAATGCATTTGTATCATTGGGTTAGGATTATTCTCTAGTCCATGTAAGGAATGCATATAATTTAATTTAATTGGTGTAAACAATTACTCAAATGGCTACAAAATTAGTAAAAAGCCCGATTGGGCCTCGCCAAATTGATTAAATAGGCGGGCTTAGGCTTGACTTAACAGCTTTTGTCGGGCTTGGGCTAGTGTTTTTAAAGTTGTGCTGGGCCTCAATATGCATTAGCCCTGTGTGGCCCTACCCATGAGCACCCCTAATTTCAATGCTAGGGAATAAGATATCACATCATATAAAATTTTAATATAACTACCTTTTGTCAGGAATCCTGGCAAAGAAACAAACCCTTAGAAAAACTACGTCACACCCATCCTCTTGACATCATGTTAAAAAAATGTCAATATAACAAATTCAAATAATCTCAAATAAAAAATTCTTGTCAGGAATCCTGGCAAAGAATAAACCCTTTGTAAAACCAAATCATGTTCAAAATGTCCCAGTGTAACAAATTCTGCTCAGGAATCCTGCCAAAGAAACAGACCCTTTTTAAAACCAAGTGACGCCCACGCCTCTTATAAAGCACTTCCTTATATCTGTGGGATGCATGCAAGGTAAGCAAGTCGCATGCATTCAAGGGGCACATAAAAAAAATGCATGTAGCTTTTAAAGTGGTCCCCAACAAAATTCCTAAGTGGCTAAAATCAAAATCTTTCTTCTCAAAATATATAGTTAGGGAGCTTAAGCCTATTACCTACATTAACTCATCTTATCAACCATTATGCTTGTAAATTAAATTCTTAAGAAATGATAATCCATTCTTATCTCCAATTTAAACCCTTTCACCCATCCACATGATAAAAAGTAGAAATACTAAACTTAGTACGTCAGAGTACTCATAAAAAAGAATATTAAAACTATTAGAAATTGAATAAAACATCTTACTACAAGATTTTTAAATAACCCCAAATAATCAGAAACAAGAAACACAATGAAAAGAAAATCTAATAAAAGAAAAGTCCCACTGCATTGGAATTTTAGATCTACAAGAACAAATATATATATCTATACATTTAAACTTAATAGTTTCTTTGATCTAAATTTTTTAACCTCATTTATAGGTTTTCTAGCATTAACGCTCAGGTTGAGCCAGGGTGATATAAAATCAATTCTATCTCTAATGTTTAATTATCGTTTAGCATAAATAATGATATTCATAGCGACAATGGGTACATTTTTATTTGCACATAATTAAAAATCTACAATGACACTATATTAAAGAATATTTTAACTTAATTTACTCGATGCAAAAGATTAATAAGTGCAGTCTATATCAAATAAAGTTTTGAAGATGTAATTTGGTAATAATCCTTCAAAGTCATTTAATGAAGATCAAATGCACAAAATTGACAATAAAAAATAGATTTAACAAATATTATTATGTTTTGTTAGTTTTCCAACATTAGATGTTGAAGCCTTGTCTAGTTGTCCTCATTTTTCATTTGACTTTTTGCAGCACCTTTTGCCTTGTTTGGAGGGTTGTTGTTATCTTTTTTCTGCAACATTGTAGACAAAAGGGTATGTTTTGTTGGGGACTGCTTTAATGCTTTTTTATCATTGGGTTAGGATATACGGAACATAAAATGGTTAGGCGGAAAATCAGCATTACTTTCATCCTAAGGTAATGCTTGTGTAGCCATAGATTTTTTTTTTTGAGATCAAATTGAACAGTTAAGAATAATTCAATGAATATAAAATTACTCATGGTGCAAGATCATTGGTCAAAGCTGGGAAAAAGTGGGCCTCCTAGAGTTGCACTCCCAATGTTGCATCTATGATTTTGTTTGGTGAGCTTTGAATGTGTTCAAATTGATTACTGGGCAATGGGGACATTTTTTTCATGTCTCATATGCTTTCTTTGCGAATTGGTAATTATATTTTTAATTTTTGGCTAAGCTAAGAATGTGTTGATATAGTATTCAAAAAGAAGTTTCATATTGACCAAAGAAAAAAACAAGGAATACTAAATCCATGCTTCTGTATCTTAACCTTTTATTAAGAAATTGTAAATAATCTTAATGTACACGCATTTTTTTACACTTTTCCTTAGTAACACTAATGCTAAAGCACTTTCCTATTTTTACGGAGCCCCACCATTAACAAACGCATCCAAATTCATAGAAGGCTTACATGCAAACCTTTTCCGGTGTAAGAATATTCAAAGCCTTCATCTCTTTCATGCCTATGAAGCAGAACCTCAGCAGCAAATTGTATATAAATATGGACTAATGCAGTTTATTTCTTCAACCCAAGGACAATCATCCACCCCATCATAACCCTTTCCTATTCCTTTGATATCCAACTTCATCATTCGTTGATATCATGGAAAATAGTGTGGAGATTACTGAGATCGAAGAAATCTCAGTTGAGGGGATTACTGAGATCGAAGTAATCTCAAATGTCCTTTAAAACAATGTAATCTCAGATGACAACGTGGAGATTAAGGAGGCTAAAGATGCTTCTGTCATTGAAATTGAAGAAGGGAATATCATAAAAAGGGAAATAATTGCTCCCTCCTCCTGGAGGTAGTCTCTAACTTTCAGAAGTTTTATTATATCTTTAATAATAGGGATTTTATTTACCTCTATTTGTATTAATTTCAATCTTACAACCGGTTATGTCCCATCGCTCAATGTGGGAGCCGGGTTGTTAGGCTATTTTTTAACAAAATTGTGGGTAAATGTGAGCTTAAAATTTGGTTTTAAGCCAAAGCCATTTTCAAGGGAAGAGAACACAGTGATGTAAACATGCATAGTGTCAATAGCAGGAGTGCCACAAGCGGTAGTTTTTGAAATTTATTAAAACTTTCAAAAGCAGCGTAAGTTTTTCTTCTGACTTTTTAAAATAAGGGAGAAACTCCCTCTCATAAGCATGATCTTAGATTTTCAAAACAGTCTTTGCTTGTCAAAATTAGATAACACTTGAGTCGTAGGTAGAATGTTCGAAAATTGAGTTGATGAGGGATACATTGGGTTATAAAAAAATGAAAAAGAAAAAAAGAAGAAGCAAGATCTTAGATTTTAAAAGAAAGGTCAAAATGTCCACATGAGCGTTGTTCTTAGCCATCAAAAAGGCATGAGTGCTGTTTGGCTTGCATTGTCACACCCATTTATGTGTGCTGTTTATTGCTTTGTTTTATATAATAACAAGGGGCATCAGCATAGCTGTTGCTTTGTTGAACCAATCAAACTTAAACAATGAAGTCTTTTAGAGTGTTGTTGAAAGATATTCAAGAAGGTCCTCCTTTATTGCCTTTAAAAGAGGACAAGAGGAAAGATATGTGTTTCAGTTATCTTTCTGGCTTTAGTTTTTATTCTTTATAATTGTCCTGAATAGTAGTTTAAAAAAAAAAGAAAACATTGTACTCAAGTGTAGTATAGTGAAGGATTCATGAAAGGTTGACGTGTCTTATGAAGGTTCAATAATGGGTTTGTTTTCTCCAACAGTTTTCCAATTTTGAAGTATAAGAATATGGAAAAGATATTTTCATTTACATGATTTCTTTGTAGAATACTAGTCTAAATTAAGAAAAATAATACTCAGTGACAAACATTTTTCATAGAATATGTACTTGAAAATATAAAGTTCCTAACATTCACATTACAGTTACATCGGATCTGTTCATCCGAACTTGTACCATTTATAATAATAGAGCAATATTAGGAGAGATCAAATCAATCTCACATGTGTAAACAGTAGTAGCAACAGACACGTTCTTCTTCTATTATAGCATTAGCAGCCAACCTCCTGGTTGGTTATGGTGGTGATCTGTCCAAGCAAACTCAGCAGCAGTAACACACATAGTTTCATCATCAATAAGCATAGACTAGCAATTGTGGCTGGGACTTGGAGGGAAGGTTCCTGCTGATGGATGTAGATTTTGAGACGGGTTGGATTGCTTAAATCCCAAGTTGGTGGCTCATACAGGTCTTAACAGAAAGGCAAGCTCTGTTTGCAGCGTCTCTCTCTGAGTCATTGAAGGAACAGAGCCCCAAAACTTTCTAAAACCCTCCTATGTTTTTGTGAATTCTAGAATTTTATTACATATGTCGTTCCAGAATTTACAAAAAAGCCCATATATATTTTAAAAACTACATGCATTTTTTTATGTGCCCCTTTCAAAGTTTTTTTTCCTGCATAGTAGCCCCTTCAAGGAAGAATTCTTGGGTCCGGCCCTTGCTCCTAGTAGTCTTTTTATTTGTGAGTGGCTGCCAAGTTGAGTAGTTAAATGTGAGCTTTTTTAGATTTTTGGTAAGTTTTTTCTTACCCTTTTTTAAATACCAGTGGCGTTAAAGATAGAATAGCTTCAATTATAGCTTCAATTATGTACTTAATTCTTCCCAAGGGAGGAAGTAGGAAATTCGCCTTGCGAGGACACTATAAGTAAATGTTCTTGAGGGAGGCTTATAAAAAAAAGACTAAAATTTTTCAAAACATTAGAGTGTTTTTTGCAAAATTTTTGGAAGGTCAATATTAAAATACTAAAATTTTGTATAATAGTTAGTGGGGTTTAAGAAATTTCTGGGTGGTCATGGCCCCCTCAGCCACTAACTAGTTTCACCCCTGATTCTTCTGTTGCTATCAGATATTTTAGTTACGCTCTAAGACATCCGGCAATAATGGTATGTTATATATGCATTGATGGTTAAACACACCTCCCCCCCCCCCCCCCCCCCCCCCCCTCTTTCTTTCAACAGGCACACACAAAGATCGTACTGTTTGCCGATGAATGACTCATAACTATTCACAATAGACCCCCCACTTCCTTTATCACTATGGATCAAGAATTTGAATGTGATGAGATCCGGTCGCAATGATTTTGTCTGGATTCTTCTGTTGCTGTCAGATATTTTAGTTATGCTCTAAGATATTTGGCAATAATGGTATGTTGTACATGCATTGATGATTAAACACCCCCGCCCCCCCTCTTTCTTTCAACACACACACACAAAGATTGGACTGTTTGCCGATAAATGACTCATAACTATTCACAATTGACCCATTACTAAGTCTGCCCCACTTCCTTTATCACTGTGGATCAAGAATTTGAATGTGATGAGATCCAGTCGCAATGATATTGTTTGGAATTATCTTTTACATATAAGAAGGCATATACTGAATGGGTTTTCATTCTTTCATTCATGCCACAAAAAAAATAGATTGGGCTTCTCAAGAATACCCAATTGAGTTATTACCGAATACCCAAGGCATATGCCTTAGGTAAGGGGGTTTGCATATAAGAAGGTATATAAAGGCTCCATTATTAAGTCAAGAAAAGATACAGTGTATTTTCTTATACTCTCGGTGAAACCAGGAAAAGTTATGGGTCCTGAATGTGCTAGATCTCAGCTCAAACATGGATTGGTTAGCAGGCTAAGGAGTCGTTAATTTCCTGCTTTAGTTCAACATGCATCTGCTCGACTTCCTGAAACAGTTCGACATGCACACCATGCTTCACTCCAACACAAATAGTTAGAAATCTTGAAAACCATACACGTTGATACGGCAACCATATATTTGATATATTAACCATACACATTGATACAACAACCAACACCATTCTTTTAACCCATTCAAGTTGATACAGGGGTTGGGGGTGATGATGAAGGGTTGGGAGGGAAGAAAAAAGGGAAGATAGATGGAGAAAACGACTGGGGATGGCCCGGGTGTTATGGATTTGTTTCAATTCCAAATGCAATTGTGGAATTTTAGTATTAAAAAAAAACACAGAGAGAATAACAGGGATGTTGCCAGCGGGAAGGAATTTCTGCCGGATGTCTTTTAATTGAAATTTTGTTGGAACTGGAAGTCCTATTTTGAAATTTCGGTTTTTTCCTATTTCAAATAGTCCCAAAAACATAGGCCTCATTTGAAATATTTCTTAAATAACTTTATCTTCTTATTTCTTTCAGTTGTTGCCATAAAAAAATAATGATAACTATATATATTATTTATTTTTAGGTGGTTTGGCAACCAACATCATTGGTATGAGCAATCTAGTAGCTTCTCAGACGGGAAAAAAATAGATGCAACAACCATTAAGAATCTCAGCATTGGATGGATGATTGGATTTCCTTTTGTTGTGAGTTTCATTGGGACTTTTTGAGCTTTGCCTCTGGGGAAGGTAATCACTTATCAATATCATACACAAAAAAATTAGGTTTTTATAGAAAAACAGTTTTGGTAGTTTTATTTAAATGATATGATTTTCAGCCTTTTTTTTTACTTAATCAGATTATGATCATCGATCACAATTTACCCTATCCGAGTGCAACTGCTACTGGCCATATTATCAAGGGATTCCACACTCCCCAGAATTCAAAGCTCACAAAGTAAGTTCTGTTGCATCAATCATTACATGAATCTTGTTGATATACTAATAGGGGTTTATTTGATTGTGTACACCTTACAATTTACAGGAAGCAGATCTCCGCTCTTATCAAAAGCTTCTCATGTAGCTTCTTGTGGTCTTTTTCCAAGTGGTTCTATGAGGCTGGGAAGGACTCTGGATTTTCTGCATTTCCAAAACTAGGACTAAAAGCATATTATAACAAGTAAGCATTGGATGTGACTTTTCTTCTGCTTTTTGCTTAAGAGGAGGATCCATACAAAATATATAAAAAAAACTAACAAAAACGCATACTAATTACAAGTATAATATTGTACAAACAGGCCATGCATCTGATTGTTAAAATTAATTTTGGCTATTATTTGACAGAAGAATTGAAAGAACATAAATAGAAATTAAATGTATGCTGCATTGCATGTCCAAATAAATAAAATATCAACGAAACTTTTGTTCATACCATTAAGGCTAAAAACATGAAACAACATAGAGTATTAATAAAGTTTATGCTGCATGACTTGAAGTGAAAGACAGAGCTATATATATATACACTATGATTTTAAATGATAATTCTAAATTGATTTACAGTGGTTGTTAGAATTGCAACTGTAAGTTCCATATAATAGTCGATAGTTCAAATAATATGCGTGACCAATTAAATGTTTTTCTACTTTATTATATTATTTTTTTAAATCATTCAATTGTAAATATCAACTTTTTTTTATTAATCAATACTTATTTTTAGTTTTAATTTATTATTCAATTTACATGAAAATTACCCGTACAATTTCACACCCCACCCCAAGTCACCCACCCACATGATCCACGCACTATTGTTCGCTGGCCTCCATCCTTTACAGGAATCTAGTTTTGTACAATTATAATTTAATTACAACAATTCACAGTTCCTAACTTTTATAGAATATTAATGATTGCCATGAAGGGACACTTAGGGTTGCACCTCTTTTCAAAAAATATATGAAAACTATTACTAATATATGGATCAGTTATTAACAGAGGGGTCTATTCTCTGAACAACCCTTATTTAAATTATTTATCAAAAGGTGATCCTTCGAGTATCTGTTCAAGACAACCATTCACGTTTTTTTTTGTTTTTTGTATTAGTAGAGAACTTTACTCCTAACAATATAGGAAGTCAGGGGGTCAATTGTTTTATATATTCTTATACCTTAAAGCTATAACAGCATCATTAAACCAACGGCGGCATCTTATGATCTCCTTAATCACCCATTCACTTCTGTGGATACTTTAAAAAGAAACGTTTTCAAAGCTTCATCCATCTCACTCAAAAGCCTGTCGACGCATTTCAAATAAGCGTCTCCACCTTTTAATGTATAAGAACTATGAATTGCCTCATACATGATGGCTTATCATCTTTTTTTATTAAAAAACCACCGTTTTCTCCGCTTCATCCATCTCGTTAATTTCCTCTGCGCCTCCTCTATCTCCGTCGCCATCCTACAAGTTTTCCCTATCCTCATATTCAAACACCAATTATATCTCTTCCTGTAGCGTTCTGTACCTTAATTATATTATTATTATAAACTAAGCTGTTTTATAGCTAAATAAGCCCTTATAGTCTAAGCATATTCGGTTTAACATTAAAATTGTGTGTGTGCAGTTTCATTGGATAGCTAATAATTTTAGGAAATATTGAAACCTTGTTCGTAACTATTCGTAACTATTTCAAATTGTGAGGTTTGGGTTCCGTGGTTAACTCTCATAATTTCATTTACCTTATCCTTTTATTCTGACCGATTCAAACTCATTTTGACTGCCAAATACCTCATTTTTTAAAATTAAGCTTTTTTATAGAAAAATATCTAAAAACCCATTAAAATAGGCCAAAATTTCTTTTCCTCGAAACCATTCCAAAAGTCTAGTCATTGGAAAGCTTATTTTATTTTATAAACAGTGGCGCTTACGGTGACTCGATCCGACCTATGGTTCACAAATTATTGGCAAAACAAATTTTTAACAAACTTACTAAAGGGATGGCAGTTTTGTAATTTATTAAAAATCTCAACCCATTTCCCTAACTCCCTTCACTCGTTTTCCCACTCCCCGGTTCAGGGTGACTCTCTCCTCCCCATTTCATTTCTTTTTTCATTTTTCTTTTCTCTCTTTACTCTCATCTCACATTTCCCTCAACAGTACTCTCGTCTCTTCTCCTCACTTTTCTGTCACTCCCTCACCATCCCAACCATTCTGAGCTCGAGAGCAGCCCCTCTCCACGCCTTTTTTCACTCCTTTTCTTCTCCTAATCAAGCCATCACGCGCCCTCCTATAATGCTTGTGTAATTGTTTCTGCTCTTGCACTTCCTCCACATTTTGAATCCTCTAACGCGGGCCATGTTTAAAAATTTATATTATTTGTTAATAAAAATATTTATAAATATGTAAATTAATTTCAAATTAATATTAACATAAATTTCGTTACAAAATCATAATTTAATCAAAATACTTAAAATCAAAAATTTTAAGGATAAATAAATAAAATGGGCCAATCAAATTACATAGCATGTTGTATTGGAATATTGGAAGTGTTGAAGATTAATTATGAATAATATAATATGTGATGAAAAAGAAACCTTATGAAACTATTTTCTTAAAAGTGAAAAATATTGTAAAATGTTTAACAATGATTTTTATGTACAAACTTTACAACTAAATCACATATTATTTAAAAATAAATTAGAGTTCAAAAAGAATTGTTAATGAGATATTTTTCTAGCCTTTGAAGAAGATTTTCATCAATGGCTATTTACTTATAAGCTATGAGGAGAATTAGGGAGGCACATAGGGTAGGCCTTCTATGAAATGGGACCTTTTAATTATCTGTATCATAATTTTCAAGACCATTACCAGCAAAAAAATACCTTTATTTTTTATACATAATACTCGGCCATGAAATAACCATATCCTAGACCTAGATTATGTACCTGTGGATAGAGAAAACTCACATGCCTTATATACATGGGCCATTCCAGGTTCAGATCTTAAACTAATTGGGCTAAGTTGTTAAAAATTTAGATTTTTCCAGGCTCAAGCCCGCCCATGTACAACCCTTCCCAAATCTGTTTGGGTTTGTATTTACCCATATGCAATGTCAATCGAATGGCCACAAATCATCAAATATATTGAAATATTAGGATATTTACCTGGAGTCCTAACACTATCCGATCCATATGCCAAGTTGATTTGACGGTCACAAATACAAAAAATATGTTGATATTGTGATATTTACCCACCCAATACACCAATCAACACACTATGTGCTGGCCCAACACATTGACCGAGCTCCGCATGGCATTGCACTCGTAATGGCTGGGCAATGCTAGGACTAGGTGCATCAAAGTACGGGTCAATACCTATTAAAATAATTATATTAAAAAATAAAACTATTTAAGTCAATTATAAAATAATAAACAGTTAGAATAGTGACCACATGTTACAGTTATATCGTTCCTACATTTACACGATATAATCATCCCCATTGGATGCGAAACTGTTTAGGTGGGTCCCACATAAAAACAGTTAGAATAGTGGGCACATGTTAAGCGTTGTGATGCGTATTGAAATAATAATATCAATTAGTCAAGGTGGCATCATATGACTGCTTGATATTATGCAATAATTTGTTGGCACAAATGCATGTTTTCTCAGGTGGCCCATCATGGTACATTGAGTTTATTTTAAAACCGTTGGGGCTATTAATATCTCGGGCTATAGAAATATGATTGTTTTTTATTTATCTAAAAGGAGCATTAGATAGATATATGAATTAAATTAGGAAGTTTACATTTTAAGGATTCTAAAGTCTTGATAATTTGAAATAGATTTTAGGTGAGTAGATTAAAAAGCCATGAGAGAGAGAATTTAAGGGAGAGGCAATGAGAGAGAATTCTAGGGCTTGAACTACAACACGCATCACATGAGTAGATTAGATGAGCAATGAGAGAGATTTTTATTGGAGAGGCAATTAGAGAGATTTTTAGGGCTTATACTATAATGCACCATTTGTCGCGCTCCCGTTCTCTCTCGCGAAGGGGGCCGGGAATTCTATTAATATTTATAATTAGCAACAAACACCTGTGCTTAGCCCGAGCCCTATAATAAGAGTCAATATCTCAAAACTTGTTTTATTATTGCACATAAATATCATATTATATTATATAACATAAAATAATTTTTAAATTAATATAGGGCATTTGCTAAATTGATAAAAATAATTTTGGAGAAGATAATTGAGAATGTTTGAATCTAACATTCTTACAAGTTTGAATATCAAATGGTTCTTGAATATCAAATGGTTCTTACTCCTAAAATTTAGGCTTAAAAATAGGAATAATAAATTTGGAAAGGTGTGTTGTTGCCCATGTCATAGCCAAAGCTTTGAATGATTTTAAGACTTTTAAAAAACACAAATGTAAATGGAAAAAATATATCATCTATCATTCTTAAATTTTATTTATCAAAACATAAAAAAAATGAATTAAACTTAAATAAGTAGAATACTGCATTCATCATAGAATCAATAAGCACCCCAAACGACTACCATAATCACTGACAAAGACCCTTCCTATATCCTAGAGGACTCATCTCCATAGCTCAGGGTCTTCACTTTATTTGGAAACAAACCTTTCACAAAAGCCATTTCAGTTGTCTATCCAAGATAAATAAAAGCCTCAGTTGTGTCCAAATAAAAAAAAAACTGATTTAAGCAAAGTTTGCAACCTTGAAGTATTCTATATGATTTTTCTTAGCATTTTATTTAAATTTATTATTTATTTAAGTATTACTTATAAAAGATTTAAAAGTAAATAAATACTTTATTAGGGAAAAAGGTCCGATCTTACTAAACCAATTCTTATATAAAACTTAGATTGATGGGCTGATGTTATGTAACTGTGAAGTTGATATAAAGGAATAATAAAAAAAAGGGAATGATGATGATAATTGAAAGTTTCACTTAAATAAATTAAAAAAATATTTCCCAAAAATTCCTAGGTGGGAATGAATGATTGAGTTTGAGTTTATTATAAACACTAAAAATTAAAAATTAAAAAACCACGGCCCTAAAAAAGGATTTTTCATAAACCAAAATCTTTCTTCTCAAAATATATAGTTAGGGAGCTTAAACCTATTACCCACATTAACTCATCTTATCCACCATTATGCTTTTAAATTAAATTCTCAAGAAATGATAATCCATTATCATCTCCAATTTAGACCTTTCACCCATCCACATGATAAAAGTAGAACTACTAAACTTAGTACGTCAATGTACACATAAAAAGGAATATCGAAACTATTAGAAATTGAATAAAACATCTTATTACAAGATTTTTACATAACCCCAAATAATGAGAAACAAGAAACACATTGAAAAAAAAATCCAATGAGAGAAAAGTCCCACCGCATTAGAATTTTAGATCAACAAGAACCAAAAAAAAAAAATTTAAACTTAATAGTTTCTTTGATCTAAAATTTTTAACCTCATTCATAGGTTTTCTAGCAACAACGCCCGTGCTAAGCTCGGACGATATAAAATCAATTATTTCTCAAATGTTTAATTATTATTCAATATAAATAATGATATTCATAGCGACAATGGGTACATCTTTATTTACACATAATTAAAAATCTACAATGATACTTTATTAAAGAATATTTTAATTTAATTTACTTGATGCAAAAGATTAATAAACGCAGTTGGTATCAAATAAAGTGTTGAAGATGTAATTTGGTAATCATCCTTCAAAGTCATTTAATGAAATTCAAATACACAAAGTTGAGAAATAAAAAATAGATTTAACAAATATTATTCTATTCAGTTAGTTTTCCAACATTAGATGTTGAAGCCTTGCCCAGTTGTACTCATTTCTCATTTGACTTTTTGCCACACTTTTTGCCTTGTTTGGAGGGTTGTTGTTAACTTTTTTTTGCTACATTGTGGACAAAACCACATGTCTTGTTGGGAACCACTTTAATGCATTTGTATCATTGGGTTAGGATATACGGAACATATAATGGTTAGGCGGAAAATTAGCATTACTTTCATCCTAACGTAATGATTGTGTAGCCATAGATTTTTTTTTTTTGAGATAAAATTGAACGGTTAATAATAATTCAATGAACATAAAATTACGCATAGTGCAAGATCATTGGTCAAAGCTGGGAAAAAGTGGGCCTCCTAGAGTTGGACTCTCGATGTTGCATCTATGAGTTTGTTTGGTGAGCTTTGAATGTGTTCAAGTTGATTACTGGGCGATGGAGGCATTTTTTTTCGTGTCTCATATGCTTACTTTGTGAATTGGTAATTATATTTTTTAATTTTTGGCTAAGCTAACAATGTGTCGATATAGTATTCAAAAGGAAGTTTGATATGGACAAAAAAAAAAAAAGAAAAGGGAATACTAAATCCATGCTTTTGTATCTTAACCTTTTATTAAGAAATTGTAAATAATCTTCATGTATACGCAATTTTTTTCACTTTTCCTTAGTAACACTTACGCTAAAGCACTTTCCTATTTTTACGGAGCGCCGCCATTAGCAAATGCATCCAAACTCAAAGAAGGCTGACCCTTTTCCTGTGTAAGAATATTCGAAGCCATCATCTCTTTCATGCCTATGGAGCAGAACTTCAGCAGCAAATTGTATATAAATATGGACTCACACAAATCATTTCTTCAACCCAAGGACAATCATCCACCCCATCATAACCCTTCCTATTCCTTTGATATTCAACTTCATCATTCGTTGATTTCATGGAAAATAGTGTGGAGATTACTGAGATCGAAGAAATCTCAGTTGAGGGGATTACTGAGATCGAAGTAATCTCAAATGTCCTTCAAAACAATGTAATCTCAGATGACAACGTGGAGATTAAGGAGGCTAAAGACACTTCTGTCATTGAAATTGAAGAAGGGAATATCATTGAAAGGGAAGTAATTGCTCCCTCCTCCTGGAGGTAGTCTTTAACTTTCAGAAGTTTTATTATATCTTTAATAATAGGGATTTTATTTACCTTTGTTTGTATTAATTTCAATCTTACAACCGGTTATCTCCCATCGCTCAATGTGGGAGCCGGGTTGTTAGGCTATCTTTTAACAAAATTGTAGGTAAATGTGAGCTTAAAATTTGGTTTTAAGTCAAAGCCATTTTCACGGGAAGAGAACACAGCGATGCAAACATGCATAGTGGCAATGGTAGGAGTGGCCACAAGCAGTAGTTTTTGAAATTATTAAAACTTTCAAAAGTAGCCTAAGTTTTTCTTCTCACTTTTTATAATTGGGGAGAAACTCCCTCTCATAAGCATGATCTTAGATTTTCAAAAAAGTCTTTGTTTGTCAGGATTAGATGACTCTTGAGCCGTAGGTAAAAGGTCCGAAAGTTGAGTTGATGATGGATACATTGGGTTATAAAAAAAATGAAAAAGAAGAAGGAGCAAGATCTTAGATTTTAAAAGAAAGGTCAAAATGTCCACATGAGCATTGTTCTTAGCCAAACAAAAAGGCATGAGTGCTGTTTGGCTTGCATTGTCACACCCATTTATGTGTGCTGTTCATTGCTTTGTTTTATATAATAACAAGGGGCATCAGCATAGCTGTTGCTTTGTTGAACCAATCAGACTTAAACAATGAAGTCTTTTAGAGTGTTGTTGAAAGATATTCAAGAAGGTCCTCCTTTATTGCCTTTAAAAGAGGACAAGAGGAAAGATATGTGTTTCAGTTATCTTTCTGGCTTTAGTTTTTATTCTTTATAATTGTCCTGAATAGTAGTTTAAAAAAAAAGAAAACATTGTACTCGAGTGTAGTATAGTGAAGGATTCATGAAAGGTTGACGTGTCTTATGAAGGTTCAATAATGGGTTTGTTTTCTCCAACAGTTTTCCAATTTTGAAGTATAAGAATATGGAAAAAATATTTTCATTTACATGATTTCTTTGTAGAATACTAGTCTAAATTAAGAAAAATAATACTCAGTGACAAACATTTTTCATAGAATATGTACCTGAAAATATAAAGTTCCTGACGTTCACATTACAGTTACATCGGATCTGTTCATCCGAACTTGTACCATTTATAATAATAGAGCAATATTAGGAGAGATCAAATCAATCCCACCTGTGTAAACAGTAGCAGCAGCAGACACGTTCTTCTCCTGTTACAGCATTAGCAGCCAACCTCCTAGTTGGTTATGGTGGTGCTCTGTCCAAGCAAGCTCAGCAGCAGTAACACACATAGTTTCATCATCAATAAGCATAGACCAGCTATTGTGGCTGGGACTTGGAGGGAAGGTTCCTACTGATGGATGTAGATTTTGAGACGGGTTGGATTGCTTAAATCCCAAGTTGGTGGGTTGTACAGGTCTTAATAGAAATGCAGGTCTATTTGCAGCGTCTCTCTCTGAGTCACTGGAGGAACGGAGCCCCAGAACTTTCAAAAACCCCTCTTATGTTTTTGTGAATTCTATAATTTTTTAACATATGGCCTTCCAGGATTTACAAAAAAGCCCATATATACATTTTAAAAACTACATGCATGTTTTATATGTGCCCCTTTCAAAGTCTTTTTTTGTACATAGTGGCCCGTTCAAGGAATAATTCTTAGGTCTGCCTCTGCTCTTAGTATTCTTTTATTTGTGAGTGGCTGCCAAGTTGAGTAGTTAAATTTGAGCCTTTTTAGATTTTTGGTAAGTTTTTTCTTACCCTTTTTTTAATACTTGTGGCGTAAAAGATAGAATAGCTCCAATTATGTACATAATTCTTCCCAAGGGTGGAAGTAGAAAATTCACCTTGCGAGGACACTATAAGTAATTGTTCATGAGGGAGGCTAAAAAAAAAACACAGACTAAAGTTTTTCAAAGCATTAGAGTGTTTTTTGCAAAATATTTGTAAGGTCAATATTAAAATACTAAAAATTTATATAATAGTTAGTGGGGTTTACGAAATTTCTAGGGGGTCATGGCCCGGCCCCTCAGCCACTAACTAGTTCCACCCTTAATTCTTCTATTGCTGTCAGATATTTTAGTTACACTCTAAGATATCTGGCAATAATTTTATGTTATATATGCATTGATGATTAAAGGCATTAACAAACACACCATTAACAAAAAAAAAAAAGGTTTCCTATTTTTACATAGCCCCACCATTAACGAATGCATCCAAATTCAAAGAAGGCTGACATGCAACCCTTTTTTGGTGTAAGAATATTTGAAGCCTTCATCTCTTTCACGCCTATAGAGCTTTTCACTTTTCCTTAGTAACACTTGCGCTAAAGCACTTTCTTATTTTTGCAGAGCCCCATCATTAACAAATGCATCCAAATTCAAAGAAGGATGACGTGCAACCCTTTTCCTGTGTAAGAATATTCGAAGCCTTCATCTCTTTCACGCTTATGGAGCAGAACCTCAGCATCAAATTGTATATAAATATGGACTCATATGGTTCATTTCTTCAACCCAAGGACAATCATCCACCCCATCATAACCCTTCCTATTCCTCTGATATCCAACTTTATCATTCGTTGATTTCATGGAAAATAGTGTGGAGATTACTGAGATCGAAGAAATCTCAGTTGAGGGGATTACTGAGATCGAAGTAATCTCAAATGTCCTTCAAAACAATGTAGTCTCAGATGACAACGTGGAGATTAGGGAGGCTAAAGACACTTCTGTCGTTGAAATTGAAAAAGGGCATATCATTGAAAGGGAAGTAATTGCTCCCTCCTCCTGGAGGTAGTTTCTAACTTTCAGAAGTTTTATTATATCTTTAATAATAGGGATTTTATTTAACTCTATTTGTGTTAATTTCAATTCTACAACCGGTTATGTCCCATCACTCAATGTGGGATACGGGTTGTTAGGTTATTTTTTAACAAAATTGTGGGTAAATGTGAGCTTAAAATTTGGTTTTAAGCCAAAGCCATTTTCAAAGGAAGTGAACACAGCGATGCAAGCATGCATGATGGCAATGGTAGGAGTGGCCACAGCAGTAATTTTTGAAACTTATTAAAACTTTCTAAATCGACCTAAGTTTTCTTCTAACTTTTTAACATACGGGAGAAACTCCCTCCCACAATCATGATCAGAAACTCCCTCCCACAATCATGATCTTAGATTTTCAAAATAGTTGTCAGAATTGGGGACCCTTGAGTCATAGGCAGAAGGTCCGAAAGTTGTGTTGGCGAGGAATACCCTGGATTATTAAAAAAAAAAATGAAGCAAGATCTTAGATTTTAAAAGAAAAGGTCAAAATGTCCACATGAGCGTTGTTCTTAGCCAAACAAAAAGGCATGACTGCTGTTCGGCTTGCATTGTCACACCCATTTATGTGTGCTCTTCATTGCTTTGTTTTATATAATAACAAGGGGCATCAGCATAGCTGTTGCTTTGTTTAATCAATCAGACTAGAACAATGAAGTCTTTTAATTAAAGAGTTGTTGAAAGCTTCACTCATCTCACTCAAAAGCCTGTTGACGCATTTCAAGCAAACGCCTCCACCTTTTAAGGTATAAGAACTATGAATCGCCTCACACATGATGGCTCATCATCTTTCTTTATTAAAAAACCACCATTTTCTCCATCCATATCTCTTTAATTTCCTTTGCGCCTCCTCTATCTCCGTCTCCATCCTACAAGTTTTACCTATCCTCACGTCCGCCAACACCAATTACATCTCTTCCTCACTTTGCCTCGGCCTCAGCTTTCTATTTTCTAACCAACTGTGCCATTTTATTTTCATACTTCTTTTTCTCTTATGTTTGGATGTACATGAAATCTAAATAGGTCTTAATGAGGGGGTTACTGCCTTACTGGTAGGAGGCAGAGAATGTAACATCATGACTGTTTTTTCTTTCTCATTTCCCCTTTACTCTCATGAGTCTCATCTTTTGCGATTCTGATTTCGGGCTTGATTCCAAATTGATAGTCTTTCGGTAAACCGTGAAAAGTTCGTAGAAATGGAACTAGTACACTACAGTTTCATGTGCAGTTTTGTAATTTTTTCCTTTCAGCAAGGGCTGCACTGATCATAATAAGATTCAAAACTGATATATTTTGAAGGATCCATCAAGTGACTTTAATAAAGTTCTGATTTTTTCTTTTTTATTGTTGGTGTGGTTGTTATTGTTAATAGTTTTTTTTCCTTTGTCTTATCTATTTGAGAAAGTATGTCCTTTTTGGTATGATTATTTTGATTGAGGTTTAAGGAATTTTATTCCTTTTCTTCTGGAAAATTTTGATTTTATGGTTTTGGACTATTTGTATTGTGATTTTTTATTCTTGATTACTTTTTAGAAAAATTGAAATTGGGTATTTTGAGTTTGAGATTAGGGAATTGATCAATTGCATATGGGTTGACATTTGGCATTTGGAGGATTTAGGTATTGAAGTTGGACATTAGAGATTGTTCTGGTTCTGGTTTTTTAATTTTCTTTCATGAATTTTGGATTAGGTAATTAAGAAATTCCATATGGCTAATGACTACAGGTTGGGATGGATTTAGAGTCTTGGATTTTGAATTTGGGCAGTGGAGATAATGACTCTTTTTTTTAATTTCTTAGGAATTTTGTCCTTGGAGATGCAAGAAAATATAATTTGGCATATGTGACCGACATCTGGGCTCCTTAGGGTTCAACACAACCTTGCCTACGTCTACAGAGAAAAGCACACTTTATTCCTTTCTCTCTCTGCTGTGTTTTAACACAACTTCACCTCCTTAAGGTTTAGGGTTACACATCACATTAATATATAGATTCCATTTTTTTTGCCACCAAGAAAACCCATACATAATCTCTAAAATACCCCCTAAACCTGACCTCCAGTTCTGACTAACCCAGGCAACTGATCCGGCTAGACCAGAATATAAGACAAAACCCAACAGAAGTTCTATATAATTAACAATAATTAACACTCTTCTTCTAATTTAGTTTGTCATTTGCATTGCATCTTTTATTCATTTAGTTAAATGACACGTGTTGCTAATTTCTAATTTATGAATTCTTTCGGGTAATTTAAATGTGATTCACGAATACGTGTTCATAACCTTTTATTAAATATTAGAAACTTATTCTGTATGCATAAAGTTCAATCAGGCGATTATGTAGTTAATGCTATGGTATGGGCCTTTATGATATGGAATGAATCCATATAGTCTGTCACCGATATCCATCTGATTGGATAAAAAAACTATTTTAAATAACTATTTAAGCTTTGATCCGTGCATTGCACGGTCTTGATTCCCCTAGAAGAAAATTAAATTTAGTGGCCCCTTTACAAAATTTAAATAACTATTTAAGCTTTGACCCGTGCATTTGGATAATTTGTCTTACTTGATTCTCAAGCGA
Source organism: Sextonia rubra (assembly GCA_037013555.1). Classification (NCBI taxonomy): domain Eukaryota; kingdom Viridiplantae; phylum Streptophyta; class Magnoliopsida; order Laurales; family Lauraceae; genus Sextonia; species Sextonia rubra. The sequence continues at coordinate 53,344,117 of JASUAD010000013.1, read as the reverse complement.
ACATGAGCGACGCTGGCACATGGGTTAGGCTGAGCAAAGGCATAGCCCCACCAGCCCTGCTTAATAAACATAAGCCTATAGCAATGGAAGCCCAATTCAGTCTGCAAGTTGTATGGCCCAAGCCCGCCCTCCTCTCTCTCTCTCTTCCCCAAGGTAATGTTAGAATATTCTGCTGCTTGTGATTGACTAGCGGTTGTTGTCACTGTTAGTAAGATGGTTAGCTTCTCTTCTTTTATTTTTCACTGAGATGGTTAGCTAATTTTTTAAGGATATATTTTAAGGTTTTTGTGTGGGAGTTTGAGGGTCTCTCTCTCTCCTTCATTTTCTTAGCGATCTCTCATCTTCCTTTCTCTTCTCTTCCCGGCTCTACCCACTTTTTTCCCCTATAGAGCAACATAATTGCAGTAAAAGTTGGGATTTTACATTTTAGGGCAAGTCTAGGTTTCTATTTGATGAAAGTGGAAAAAAAAAAGGCCAGGATAGGCTTTTCGGCTTTTATTACTTGATCAAGATCGGCCCAAGTGGATTGGGGAAACTTTTGAGGCTGTCTCAGCCAAGGAAGGCCCAAGCACTCATTTTACAATCCAAGAAGCAAGCCTTGACTCTTATACTCTTATCAAGCTAGTCTTTCTTAAAATGGTTCTATATTGCCATAGATATGATTTATTATTGAGGTGGCTAATTGGTTCTATAAATATATTCTTAGAAATACAATCTGCCAAATTTGGACCAGCCATCTACGTTGCAGACTCTTTTTATTAGACCTATTAGGACAATTGGAACAAATTGATGAGCAAGCCACGGCATGATGCATCCATCAATTTGGCATTCCTAACCAACAGCTCATGTGCATCAAATGCAGTCAATGTAGATATCAAAGCTCAAAATTGTTTGTCATCTTTCTAACATTCTCATTAACATTTGATTTTTCTTTTAGGATCTATTTTGATTTCTTAGCTACATATGTTGGTGTGGGAATGATCTATCCTTATATTATCACCATATCTTTGCCGTTGGGATCTATCCTTTCTTGGGGCAATATGTGGCCCCTCATAGCCAGTCAGAAGGGAATTTGGTACAATGAGAAACTCAGTGACAACAACCTTAGTGGCTTGCAAGGATATATGGTATTCAATAATTAGTTTTTTTTATTCCTTTATTATTGCAACCCTAATTTGATTTCAATTAACTAAAAATTAAGTACAATATTAACTTACTTTAAATGATATTATTTTTTATAATATTTCTTTGAAAAGAAATTCATCTTCTGTTACATTTGCTACTAATCGCCATGAAGCATCGTTAAATAATGTTGACAAGCGGGAAATAGTAATATTTCTAAGACATCAAGTTTAGAAAAAATATGTCATGATAGGTTACATAATCTTGATGACAATATTAGCTATTACAGTGCCGCTAATTATCCTTGAATTGAAATGGTATCACATTTTTATCTTGTACATCATCGCTCCAATCCTTATATTTTTCAATGCTTATGGATGTAGATATCATGCGTGATGATGCACAAGACAAAAATATGATACCATTTCAGTTCAAGGATAATTAGCGGCAATGTAATAGCTAATATTGCCATCAAGATTATGTGACTCATCATGACAAATTTTTTTGGGACTTAATCTCTTAGAAATATCATTGTTTCTCACTTGTCAACATTATTTAACGATGCTTGATGGAGATTAGTAGCAAATGCAATAGAAGATGAATTTCTTTCATGTAGTCTATTAAGAAGTTGCGAATAACCCTAATAAGTATTATAAAAAATAAAGTAGAATAGTTCATCTCCTAATATCATTGATATCCCAATGAAAACCTAACTAGACAAAAGAAGTATTATAAAAAATAATATTATTTAAAGTAAGTTAATGTTGTACTTAATTTGTAGTTAATTGAAATCAAATTAGGTTCGCAATAATAAAGAAATAGGAAAAAAACTAATTATTTTGGGTATTTTCCGGGCCATACCTCATGAGCACTCTTATCCACACCAATATATCAACCCAATTATGTTTAATGATTTTTTTTTAATTTCTTGGGATTTTTTTATTGGAGATGCAAGAAAATATAATTTGGCATACGTGACCGACATCTGGGCTCGAATATTTATCTCATGGGGTTAGAAATTTTGATTCATCTTATTTTGGTTTGAAAGGTTCCGATTATGGATTTTAATTTTTCAAATAGTAGCTTTCTGGTTTTCGATTTTTTTATTCTGAATTTGAACAATGGAGATTTTGACTTGATTTTTTTTTTGTCCTTTTGGAATTGGGATTGGGTACTCTAAATTTGGGCATATGAAGTTATATAAAGTCTTGCTAATTTGAAATAGATTTTAGGTGAGTAGATTATAAAAGCAATGAGAGAGAGAATTTAAGGGAGAGGCAATGAGAGAGAATTTTAGGGCTTGAACTACAACGCGCATTATATGAGTAGATTAGATGAGCAGTGAGAGAGATTTTATTGGAGATGCTATTAGAGAGATTTTTAGGGCTTATACTATAATGCGCCATTTGTCATGCTCCCATTCTCTCTCACGAAAGGGAGAATTCTATTAATATATATAATTAGTAACAAACGCCTATGCTTAGCGCGAGCCCTATAATAAGAGTCAATATTTCAAAACTTGTTTTATTATTGCACATAAATATCATATTATATTATATAACACAAAATAATTTTTAAATTAATATAGGGCATTTGCTAAATTGATAAAAATAATTTTGGAGAAGATAATTGAGGATGTTTGAATCTAACATTCTTACAAGTTTGAATATCAAATGGTTCTTGAATATCAAATGGTTCTTACTCCTAAAATTTAGGCTTGAAAATAGGAATAATAAATTTGGAAAGGTGTGCAGTCGCCCATGTCATAGCCAAAGCTTTGAATGATTTTAAGACTTTTAAAAAACACAAATCTAAATGGAAAAAAATATATTATCTATCATTATTAAATTTTATTTATCAAAACATAAAAAAATGAATTAAACTTACAATAAGTAGAATTCATCATAGAATCAATAAGCGCCCCAAACGACTACCATAATCACCAACAAAGGCCCTTCCTATATCCTGGAGGACCCATCTCTATAGCTCAGGGTCTTTACTTTATGTGAAAACAAACCTTTCACAAAAGCCATTTCAGTTGTCTATCCAAGATAAATAAAAGCCTCAGTTGTGTCCAAATAAAAAAAAAATACTGATTTACGCAAAGTTTGCAACCTTGCAGTATTCTATATGATTTTTCTAAGCATTTTATTTAAATTTAGGATTTATTTAAGTATTACTTATAAAAGATTTAAAAGTAAATAAATATTTTATTAGAGAAAAAGGTCCGATCTTACTAAACCAATTCTTATATAAAACTTAGATTGATGGGCTAATGTTATGTAACTGTGAAGTTGATATAAAGGAATAATAAAAAAAAGGAAATGATGATGATAATTGAAAGTTTCACTTAAATAAAATTAAAAAAAATATTTCTCAAAAATTTCTAAGTGGGTATGAATGATTGAGTTTGAGTTTATTATAAAGACTGAAAAAAAAAAATAAAAAACCAGCAAGGCCCAAAAAAAGGATTTTTCATAAATCAAAATCTTTCTTCTCAAAATATATAGTTAGGGAGCTTAAACCTATTACCCACATTAACTCATCTTATCCACCATTATGCTTGTAAATCAAATTCTCAAGAAATGATAATCCATTATCATCTCCAATTTAGACCTTTCACCCATCCACATGATAAAAAGTAGAACTACTAAACTTAGTACGTCAATGTACACATAAAAAGGAATATCGAAACTATTAGAAATTGAATAAAACATCTTACTACAAGATTTTTACATAACCCCAACTAAGCAGAAACAAGAAACACAATGAAAAAAGGAAAGTCCCACGGCATTGGAATTTTAGATCAACAAGAACAAAAAAAAAAAAAAAACATTTAAACATAATAGTTTCTTTGATCTAAATTTTTTAACCTCATTCATAGGTTTTCTAGCAACAATGCCCGTGTTGAGCCCCGGCGATATAAAATCAATTATTTCTCAAATGTTTAATTATTATTCAACATAAATAATGATATTCATAGCGACAATGGGTACATCTTTATTTGCACATAATTAAAAATCTACAGTGATACTTTATTAAAGAATATTTTAATTTAATTTACTTGATGCAAAAGATTAATAAATGCAGTTGGTATCAAATAAAGTGTTGAAGATGTAATTTGGTAATCATCCTTCAAAGTCATTTAATGAAGATCAAATACACAAAGTTGAGAATAAAAAATAGATTTAACAAATATTATTCTATTCAGTTAGTTTTCCAACATTAGATGTTGAAGCCTTGTCCATTTGTACTGATTTTTCATTTGACTTTTTGCAGCACTTTTTGCCTTGTTTGGAGGGTTGTTGTTACCTTTTTTTTGCTACATTGTGGACAAAACCACATGTCTTACTAGGACCACTTTAATGCATTTGTATCATTGGGTTAGGATATACGGAACATATAATGGTTAGGCAGAAAATTAGCATTACTTTCATCCTAACATAATGATTGTGCAGCCATAGATTTTTTTTTGAGATCAAATTGAACGGTTAATAATAATTCAATGAACATAAAATTAGGCATAGTGTAAGATCATTGGTCTAAGCTGGGAAAAAGTGGGCCTCCCAAAGTTGGACTCTCAATGTTGCATCTATGAGTTTGTTTGGTGAGCTTTGAATGTGTTCAAGTTGATTATTGGGCAATGGAGGCTTTTTTTTTTTTTTTTTCATGTCTCAGATGCTTTCTTTGCTAATTGGTAATTATATTTTTTAATTTTTGGCTAAGCTGAGAATGTGTCAATGTGGTATTCAAAAGGAAGTTTGATATGGACAAAAAAAAAAAAAAAAAGAGGAATACTAAATCCATGCTTTTGTATCTTAACCTTTTATTAAGAAATTGTAAATAATATTCATGTATACGCATTTTTTTTCACTTTTCCTTAGTAACACTAACGCTAAAGCACTTTCCCATTTTTACATAGCCCCACCATTAACAAACGCATCCAAGTTTACAAAAGGTTGACATACAACCTTTTTCTGGTGTAAGACTATTCGAAGCCTTCATCTCTTTCACGCCTCTGGAGCAAAAGCTCGCAGCAAATTGTATATAAATATGGACTCATACAATTCATTTCTTCAACCCAAGGACAATCATCCACTCCATCATAACCCTTCCTGTTCCTCTGATATCCAACTTCATCATTCGTTGATATCATGGAAAATAGTGTGGAGATTACTGAGATCGAAGAAATCTCAGTTGAGGGGATCATTGAGATCGAAGCAATCTCAAATGTCCTTTAAAACAATGTAATCTCAGATGACAACGTGGAGATTAAGGAGGCTAAAGACACTTCTATCATTGAAATTGAAGAAGGAAATATCATTGAAAGGGAAGTAATTGCTCCCTCCTCGTGGAGGTAGTCTCTAACTTTTAGAAGTTTTATTATATCTTTAATAATAGGGATTTTATTTTCCTTTGTTTGTATTAATTTCAATCTGACAACCGGTTATCTCCCATCGCTCAATGTGGGAGTCGGTTATCTCCCATCGCTCAATGTGGGAGTCGGGTTGTTAGGCTATTTTTAACAAAATTGTGGGTAAATGTGAGCTTAAAATTTGGTTTTAAGCCAAAGCCATTTTCAAGGGAAGAGAACACAGCGATGCAAACATGCATAGTGGCAATGGCAGGAGTGGCCACAAGCGGTAGTTTTTGAAATTTATTAAACTTTCAAAAGTAGTCTAAGTTTTTCTTCTCTCTTCTTAAAATTAGGAGAGTAACTCCCTCTTATAAGTATGATCTTAGATTTTTAAAACAGTTTTTGTTTGTCAGAATTAGATGACTCTTGAGCCGTAGGTAGAAGGTCCGAAAGTTAAGTTGATGAGGGATGCATTGGGTTATAAAAAAAATGGAAAAGAAAAAAAGAAGGAGCAAGATCTTAGATTTTAAAAGAAAGGTCAAAATGTCCACAAGAGCATTGTTCTTAGCCAAACAAAAATGCATGAGTGATGTTTGGCTTGCATTGTCACACCCATTTATGTGTGCTCTTCATTGCTTTGTTTTATATAATAGCAAGGGGCATCAGCATAGCTGTTGCTTTGTTGACTCAATCAAACTTGAACAATGAAGTCTTTTGGAGTGTTGTTGAAAGATATTCAAGAAGGTCCTCCTTTATTGCCTTTAAAAGAGGACAAGAGGAAAGATATGTGTTTCAGTTATCTTTCTGGCTTTCAATTTTTTATGTTTATTTTTAGTTTTTATAATTGTCCTGAATAGTGGTTAAAAAAAACATTGTACTCAAGTGTAGTATAGTGAAGGATTCTTGAAAGGCTGACGTGTCTTGTGAAGGTTCAATAATGGGTTTGTTTTTTCCAACAGTTTTCCAATTTTAAAGTATAAGAATATGGCAAAAAATATTTTCATTTACATGATTTCTTCGTAGAATACTAGTCTAAAATAAGAAAAGTAATACTCAGTGACAAACATTTTTCATACAATATGTACTTGAAAATATAAAGTTCCTGATGTTCACATTACAGTTACATCGGATCGGTTCATCCGAACTTCTACCATTTATAATAGAGCAGTATTAGGAGAGATCAAATCAATCCCAACTGTGTAAACAGTAGCAGCAGCAGACACGTCCTTCTTCTGTGACAGCATTAGCAGCCAACGTCCTAGTTGGTTATGGTGGTGCTCTGTCCAAGCAAGCTCAGCAGCAGTAACACACATAGTTTCATCATCAATAAGCATAGACCAGCTATTGTGGCTGGGACTTGGAGGGAAGGTTCCTGCTGATGTAGATTTTGAGATGGGTTGGATTGCTTAAATCCCAAGTTGGTGGCCCGTACAGGTCTTAACAGAAAGGCAGGCTCTGTTTGCAGTGTCTCTCTCTGAGTCATTGGGGGAACAGAGCCCCAACCCTTTCTAAAACCCCTCTTATGTTTTTGTGAATTCTATAATTTTATTACATAAGTCCTTCCAGAATTTACAAAAAAGCCCATATATATTTAAAAAACTACATGCATTTTTTATATGTGCCCCTTTTAGATTTTTTTTCCTACATAGTGGCCCCTTCAAGGAAGAGTTCTTGGGTCTTTGCTTGCTCTTAGTAGTCTTTTATTTGCGAGTGGTTGCCAAGTTGAGTAGTTAAATGTGAGCTCTTTTACATTTTTGGTAAGTTTTTTCTTACCCTTTTTTAAATACCAGTAGCTTTAATTATGTACTTAATTCTTCCTAAGGGCGGAAGTAAGAAATTCGCCTTGCGAGGACACAATAAGTAAATGTTCTTGAAGGTGGCTAAAAAAAAAGAGACTAAAATTTTCAATAACATTAGAGTGTTTTTTGCAAAATTTTTGGAAGGTCAATATTAAAAAACTGAAAATTTATATAATGGTTAGTGGGGTTTACGAAATTTCTAGGGGGTCATGGCCCCTCAGCCACTAACTAGTTCCACCCCTAATTCTTTTGTTGCTTTCGGACTGGTACTGGTTGCCGATAAATGACTCAGAACTATTCACAATTGACCCATTACTAAGTCTGCCCCCGTTCCTTTATCACTATGGATTAAGAATTTGAATGTGATGAGATCCAGTCGCAATGATATTGTTTGGAATTATCTTTACATATAAGAAGGCATATACTGAATGGGTTTTCATTCTTTCATTCATGGCAAATATATATATATATATAGATTGGGCTTCTTCAAGAATACCCAATTGAGTAATTACCGAATACCCAAGGCATATGCCGTAGATAAGGGGGTTTGCATATAAGAAGGCACATAAAGGCTCCATTATTAAGTCAAGAAAAGATACAGAGTATTTTCTTACATTCTCGGTGAAACCAGGTAAAGTTTTGGGTACTGAATGTGCTAGATCTCATCTCAAACACGGATTGGTTAGCAGGTTTAAGGAGTGGTTGACATCCTGCTTTAGTTCTACATGCATCTGCTCAACTTCCTGAAACAGTTCGACATGCACACCATGCTTCACTTCAACACAAATAGTTAGAAATCTTGAAAACCATACACGTTGATACAGCAACCATATATTTGATATATTAACCATACACATTGATGCAACAACCAACACCATTCTTTTAACCCATACAAGTTGATATAGGGGTTGGGGGTGATGATGAAGGGTCGAGAGGGAAGAAGAAAGGGAAGATAGATGGAGAAAACGACTGGGGATGGCCCGGGTGTTATGGATTTGTTTCAATTCCAAATGCAATTTTGGAATTTTCGTAAAAAAAAAAAATACAGAGAGAATAACAGGGATGTTGCCAGCGGGAAGGAATTTCTGCCGGATGTCTTTCAATTGAAATTTCGTTGGAACTGGAAGTCCTATTTTGAAAATTCAGTTTTTTTTCCTATTTCAAAATGTCCCAAAAGCATAGGCCTCATTTGAGATCTTTCTTAAATAACTTTATCTTCTTATTTCTTTCATTTATTGCAATAAAAAAAATAATGACAACTATATGCATTATTTCTTTTTAGGTGTTTCGACAACTAACATCTTTGGTATGAGCAACCTAGTAGCTTCTCTGAGGTGGAAAAAATATTTGCAACAACCATTAAGAATCTCAACATTGGATGGATGATTGGATTTCTTTTCATTGAGAGTTTTATTGGGACTTTTTTAGCTTTACCCCTGGGAAGGTAATCACTTATCAATTTCATACACAAAAAAATTAGGTTTTTACAAAAAGGAGTTTTGGTAGTTTTATTTAAATGATAAGATTTTCAGCCCTTTTTTTTTACTTAATCAGATTATGATCATCGATCACAATTTACCCTATCCGAGTGCAACTGCTGCCGGCCATATTATCAAGGGATTCCACATTCCCCAGAATTCAAAGCTCACAAAGTAAGTTATGTTGCATCAATGATTACATGAATCTTGTTGATATGCTAATAGGGGTTTATTTGATTGTGTACACCTTACAATTACAGGAAGCAGATCTCCGCTCTTATCAAAAGCTTCTCATGTAGCTTCATGTGGTCTTTTTTCAAGTGGTTTCTACGAGGCAGGGAAGGACTGTGGATTTTCTGCATTTCCAATACTAGGACTAGAAGCATATTATAACTAGTAAGCATTAGATATGACTTTTCCTCTATTTTTTGCCTGAGAGGAGGATTTGTTTAAGTAAAAGAGAGAACAACATCCTTACAACAAAAATCCGTACAAAATGTATAAAAAAAACCTAATAAAAATGCATACTGATTACAAGTATAATATTGCGCGAACAGGCCATGCATCTGATTGTTATAATTAATTTTGGCTATTATTTGACAGAAGAATTGAAAGAACAAAAAATAGAAATTAAATGTATGTTGCATTGCATGTCCACATAAATAAAATATCAAAGAAACTTCAAGTGAAAGACAGAGCTCTATATTTCTACATACATATATATACTATAATTTTAAATGATAATTCTAAATCGATTTACAGTGGTTGTTAGAATTGCAACTGTAAGTTCCATATAATAGTCAATAGTTCAAATAATGTGCGTGACCAATTAAATTTTTTTCTTCTTTATTTTATTATTTTTTTAAAATCAGTCAATTGTAAATATCAACTTTTTTTATTAATCAATACTTATTTTTAGTTTTAATTTATTATTCAATTTACATGAAAATTACCTGTACAGTTTCACACCCCACCCGTCACCCACGCACTATTGTTCGCTGGCCTCCATCCTTTACAGGAATCAAGGTTTGTAGAATTATAATTTAATTACAACAATTCACGGTTCCTAACTTCTATAGAATATTAATGATTGCCATGAAGGGACACTTAGGGTCGCACCTCTTTTCAAAAAATATATGAAAACTATTACTAATATATGGATCAGTTATTAACAGAGGGGTCTATTCTTTGAACAACCCTTATTTAAATTATTTATCAAAAGGTGATCCTTCGAGTATCTGTTCAAGACAACCGTCCACGTTTTTTTTTTTTTTTTTGTATTAGTAGAGAACTTAATTCCTAACAATATATGAAGTCAGGGGGTCAATTGTTTTATATATTCTTATACCTTAAAACTACATCAGCATCTTTAAACCAATTGTGGCATCTTATAATCTCCTTAATCACCCACTCACTTTTGTGAATACTTTAAAAAGAAACGTTTCCAAAGCTTCACTCATCTCATTCAAAAGCCTGTCAACGCATTTCAAATAAGCGTCTCCACCTTTTAATGTAAAAGAACTATGAATGGCCTCATACATGACGGCTCATCATCTTTTTTTATTAAAAAAACCACTGTTTTCTCCGCTCCATCCATCTCTTTAATTTCCTCTGTGCCTCCTCTATCTCCGTCCCTATTGTACAAGTTTTCCCTATCCTCATGTTCCAACACCAATTATATCTCTTCTTGTAGCATTCTGTACATTAATTATATTATTATTATTATAAACTAAGCTGTATTATAGCTAAATAAGCTCTTATAGTCTAAGCGTGTTTGATTTAGCATTAGCATTGTGTGTGTACAGTTTCATTGGATAGCTAGCAATTTTAGAGAATATTGAAACCCTTTTCATAACTATTTCAAATTGTGAGGTTAGAGTTCAGTGGTTAGCTATCATAATTTCATTTACTTTATTCTTTACCCTAACCGATTCAAACTCATTTTGACCGCCAAATACCTCATTTTTTAAAATTGAGTTTTTTTATAGAAAAATATCTAAAAACCTATTAAAATAGGCCAAAATTTCTCTTCCTCAAAACCATATCAAAAGTCTAGTCATTGGAAAGCTTATTTTATTTCATGAACGGTGGCGCTTACGGTGACTCAATTTGGCCTATAGTTCTTGGCCTATAGTTCACAAATTATAGACAAAAATTTTTTTTTAACAAACTTATTAAAGGGATGGCATTTTTGTAATTTACTAAAAATCTCAACCCATTTCCCTAACTCCCCTCACTCGTTTTCCCACTCCCCCATTCAGGGCGACTCTCTCTCTCCTCCCCCATTTCATTTCTTTTTTTTATTCTTCTTTTCTCTCTTTACTCTCATCTCTCATTTCCCTCAACAGTACTCTCGTCTCTGCTCCTCACTTTCCCTCACTCCCTTACCGTCCCAACCATTCTAAGCTCGGTAGCAGCCCCTCTCCACGCCTTTTTTCACTCCTTTTCTTCTCCTAATCAAGCTCTCACGCCCCACCCATCTTACCTTTTCTTCTTCTTCCTTTTCTCTCTATTTTCCCTCTTTCCCTTTTACGCCATTTTCTTCCTCCTTGCTGCTGCCGCCGGAATCCATGCCTACCGCCGCCGCCGGAGCTTCCTCCTCTCCCTCCATCTTCCTCCTCAAGCCTCTGTCTCCCTAAGGAACCTATTCCTCAAGTTTTCTCCCCATCCAAACAACCCTAGGTAAGGTTTTCCTCCCTCATAAACTAATTGCATTTGTAGGTTTGATTTGTGTTGGGTTCGGATTTGCTAGTGTTTGAGCTTGGGTTTCTTTGGTGAGCTAGGGCATACCCATTTTCCATTTCTCACCAAGGCAAGTGGATAAACATATTTCATTTATGATGTGCATGTATATTTGATTGATTCTAGCATTCTATTTGTCATTTGTACACCCCTTTGCTCATTTTGGGTTTTATGTTAAAAATGCTAGACTTAGGTGTGGTAATGTATGTGATGGATTGATGTGTTGGAGGTGATTTGAATGTGCTAAATGAAGGGGTGGGATACCCATCTTCTGTAGGTTAAGAAGTGTGAGAAGAATGAGGGGATTGAAACCCCATTTTTATTGGGATTGTTATATTGTGCTGGAGGCTCAGGCGTGGGCTAATTGTGGCACTGATTGCACAGCCTTTTTACATACATAGTGGGGGGTATTTTGAGGACCTATTATGAGGGTCATTGGGAGCAAATGTACCTCTCATAGATGATATGATTTGTGTACAATGTACAAATTAACCGAACTCGGTTGATGTTGGACCTGGGCTATGCACCCTTATGACTTAAATGAAATTAATTACTCAACCATACATCACCCGGAGCTCAAGTAGAGTTGTCGGCTACACAAATTGCCATCATTGACCTAGGGATGGCTTGTAATTCTTTCTTGGCCTACGGGTTTGCATACTTTGCTTTGCAAATGATGGATACTGAACCATCTAGACCTGCACGCGAGTGACTAACATTATTTTGAGATCTTAATACCTTTCATTATTATTCGTTTTTGGCAGCCTGAGTTTTTGGTGCGCTTGCATTTAAAATATTTTGTAAAAACTTTTAAACTTTGAACTCAAACTCTAAATTCTACACCCCTTTTGATGTGCAATACTCTGATTATTTTGATCATGCCAACTGCTAAATATTGCTTTCGCAGGTATTTGTATTTGTGTGAAATTTTAAACTCACCGCGGACTAAAGATCCTATGGGGAATTGATTAGGAGCCATGTGTTAGGATGATAACGGGAAAAATTTTTAATTGGCCCTAATCTCACGAAACCCCAGGTTTAAATATTGGGGTCGTGACACTTCATCACTTTGCCTCAGCTTCAGCTTTCTATTTTCTAACTAACTGGGCCGTTTTATTTCCATACTTCTTTTTCTGGTATGTTTGGATGTACATGAAATCTAAATAGGTCTTAATGAGGGGGTTACTGGTAGGAGGCAGAGAATGTAACGTCATGACTGTTTTTTCTTTCTCATTTCCCCTTTACTCTCATCTGTTGCCATTCTGAGTTTGGGCTTGATTCCATATTGATAGTGTTTCGGTAAACCGTGAAAAGTTCGTAGAAATAGAACATGTACACTACAGTTTCATGGGCAGTGTTGCAATTTTTCCCTTTCAACAAGGGCTCCACTGATCATAATAAGATTCAAAAACTGATATATTTTGAAGGATCCATCAAATGACTTTAATAAAGTTCTGATTTTTTCTTTTTTATTGTTGGTGTGGTTGTTATTGTTAATAGTTTTTTTCTTTTTTTTGTTTCCTTTTTCTTATCTATTTGAGAAAGTATGTCCTTTTTGGTATGATTATTTTGATTGAGGTTTAGGGAATGTTATTCCTTTTCTTCTGGCTTGAAAATTTTGATTTTATGGTTTTGGACTATTCGTATTGTGATATTTGATTCTTGATTACTTTTTAGAAAAATTGAAATTGGGTATTTTGAGTTTGAGATTAGGGAATTGATCAATTGCATATGGGTTGACAGTTGGCATTTGGAGGATTTAGGTTTTGAAGCTGGACATTAGAGATTGTTCTGGTTCTAGTTTTTTAATTTTCTTTCATAAATTTTGGATTAGGTGATTAAGAAATTCCATATAGCTAATGACTACAGGTTGGGATGGATTTAGAGTCTTGTATTTTGAATTTGGGCGTTGGAGATAATGATTTTTTTTTAAATTTCTTAGGATTTTTTAATTGGAGATGCAAGAAAATATAATTTGGCATATGTGACCGACATCTGGGCTCGAATATTTATCTAATGGGGTTAGAAAATCTGATTCATCCTATTTTGGTTTGAAAGGTTCCGATTATGGATTTTAATTTTTCAAATAGTAGATTTCTAGTTTTGGATTTTTTTTATTCGGAATTTGAACAGTGGAGATTTTGACTTGATTTATTTCTTTTTGTCCTTTTGGAATTGGGATTGGTTACTCTAAATTTCGGCATTGGAGTATGGGATTAATTTGAACAGTGGAGATTTTGACTTGATTTATTTCTTTTTGTCCTTTTGGAATTGGGATTGGTTACTCTAAATTTCGGCATTGGAGTATGGGATTGGGTATCTTGAGTTGAAAATGGGGGAATTGAGAAGGGTTTGGAGGCTTTGGGTTTTGAGGACATTGGGTATTTTCATTTGCATTATATTTTTTATTTTTGTGAATTTGATGTTGGATAGTTGATAAAGTTCCATATAGTTAACAATTATTAACACTCTCCTTCTAATTTAGTTTGTCATTTGCACTGCATCTTTTATTCATTTAGTAACATGAGACGTGTTGCTAATTTCTAATTTATGAATTCTTTCGGGTAATTTAAATGTGATTCTTGAATATCTGTTAATGACCTTTTTTTAAATATTAGAAACCCATTCTGTATTCATAAAGTTCAATTAGGTGTTTATGTAGTTAATGCTATGGTATAGGCCTTTATGATATGGAATGAGTCCATATATTCTGTCACAGATAACCATATGATTGGATAAAAAACTATTTTAAATAACTAGTTAAGCTTTGATCCGTGCATTGCACGGGCTTGATGCCCCTTAGAAGAAAAATAAAATTCAGTGGCTCCTTTACAAAATTTTAAATAACTATTTAAGCGTTGACCCGTGCATTTGGATAATTTGTCTTGCTTGATTCTCAAGCGAACATGATCGACGCTGGCACATGGGTCGGGCTGAGCAAAGGCATATCCCCACCAGCCCAGCTTAATAAACATAAGCCTATAGCAATGGAAGCCCAATTGAGTCTGCAAGTTGTATGGCCCAAGCCCGCCCCCACCCACCCACCCACCCACCCCCCTCTTCCCCAAGGTAATGTTAGAACATTCTGCTGCTTGTGATTGACTAGCGGTTGCTGTCACTGTTAGTAAGATGGTTAGCTTCTCTTCTTTTTTTTTTTTTCCTTCGCTGAGATGGTTAGCTAATTTTTGAAGGATATATTTTAGGGTTTTTGTGTTGGAGTTTGAGGGTCTCTCCCTCCTTCATTTTCTTAGGGATCTCTATCTTCCTTGCACTTCTCTTCCCCTCTCTCCCCCATTCGCTTCCTCTATAGAGCAACTTAATTGCAGAAAAAGTTGGGATTTTACATTTTAGGGCAAGACTAGGTTTCTATTTGATGAAAGTGGCAAAAAAAGAAAAAAAAAAACAGACTAGGCCAGGATAGGCTTTTCGGCTTTTATTACTTGATCAAGCTCGGCCCAAGTGGGTTGGGGAAACTTTTGAGGCGGTCTCAGCCAAGGCAGGGCCCAAGCACCCATTTTACAATCCAAGAAGCAAGCCTTAACTCTTATACTCTTATCAAGCTAGTCTTTCTTAAAATGGTTTTATATTGTCATAGATATGATTTATTATTGGGGTGGCTAATTGGTTCTATAAATATATTCTTAGAAATACAATCTGCCAAATTAGGACCTGCCATCTACTTTGCTGCCCTTTTTATTAGACCTATTAGGACCATTGGAACAAATTGATAGGCAAGTGAGGGCATGATGCATCCATTAATTTGGCATTCCTAACCAATAGCTCATGTGCATCAAATGCAGTCAATGTAGATATCAAAGCTCAAAATTGTTTGTCATCTTTCTAACATTCTCATTAACATTTGATTTTTCTTTCAGGATCTATTTTGATTTCTCAGCTACATATGTTGGTGTGGGAATGATATGTCCTTATATTATCACCATATCTTTGCCGGTAGGATCTATCCTTTCTTGGGGCATTATGTGGCCCCTCATAGCGCGTAAGAAGGGAATTTGGTACAATGAGAAACTTAGTCACAACAACCTTCGCGGTTTGCAAGGATATATGATATTCAATAATTAGTTTTTTCCCTATTTCTTTATTATTACAACCCTAATTTGATTTCAATTAACTACAAATTAGGTACAACATTAACTTACTTTAAATGATATTATTTTTTATAATACTTCTTTTTCTATATAAGTTTTCATCGGGATATCAATGATATTAGGAGATGGATTATTCTATTTTACTTTAATACTTATTAGGGCTATTCATGACTTCTCAATGTACTACATGAACAGAAATTCATCTTCTATTGCATTAACTACTAATCGCCACGAAGCGTCGTTAAATAATGTTGACAAGGGGGAAACAGTGATATTTTTAAGAGATCAAGTCTCAAAAAAATATATCATGATAGGTTACATAATCTTGATGGCAATATCAACTATTATAGTGCCGTTAATTATCTTTAAACTGAAATGGTATCACATTTTTGTCTTGTGCATCTTCGAAAATATCAGGACTGGCGCAATGATGCATAAGACAAAAATATGATACCATTTCAGTTCAAGGATAATTAGCGGCACTATAATAGATGATATTGTCATCAAGATTATGTAACCTATCATGACATTTTTTTGGGACTTGATCTCTTAGAAATATCACTGTTTCCCGCCTGTCAACATTTTTTAGCGACGTTTCATGGCGATTAGTAGTAAATGCAACAAAGGTGAATTTCTTTTCATATAGTCCATTGAGAAGTCGCGAATAGCTCTAATAAGTATTAAAGTAAAGTAGAATAGTCAATCTCATAATATCATTGATATCCCTCTAAAAACCTAAATAAAAAAATAAAGTATTATAAAACATAATATTATTTAAAGTTAGTTAATGTTGTACTTAATTTGTAGTTAATTGAAATCAAATTAGGGTTGCAATAATAAAGAAATAGAAAAAAAATTAATTATTTTGGGCATTTTCCCGGCCATGCCTATTATCCGAGCCAATATATCAACCCAAGTATGTTTCGGAGCATTACACTAATAGGAGTTGAAGGATTGTCATCGCTTCCTCAAAATTGTCCTGTCTTATGCATCGCCGCCTTTTTCGCTTCTATCTTTATATTTAGGTTGAAAGAGCTTGCAGACCATTATAACTTGAGGATATATAGTTGGATGCCGAGTATGATGCGATTCCATTTTTTATCGGACCATATTTTGCAACCGACGTGTGTGGGGAGCGTTTTGAAAATTTTATGGAGGAAGAATAGAGGTAAAGAGGCAGACTATCTACCGCAGTTGCTTCTGGCCTTATTTGTGGTGATGGTTTGTGGAAACTACCGTATTCAATACTTGCCCTTTTTAAGATCAACCGCCAATTTGTATGAAGTTTTGTCTATATCTACAATGTAACGGTGGATGGATATTTAGTTAATTAATAAATAAGTTTGGTAATGCATTGTGTTGCATGTAGATGTGTTTTTGAAGTAAGAAGAAAAGAAATGAAGTTTTGCTTATCTAGATGATTTGCGTTTAAACGATATATTTGAATTTGAAAAAAGTGCCCCCCTTTTTTTTTTTTTTCTGTTGAGTTGACTATGTGTAAGAAATAAGATTGGGAAAAACTGATCTGATGGATTTTTAATTAAGTGGGGCAATGGTTAGTTTGGGCCATGGAAAGATTGATATGGAGATCGATGAGATGGGTTTCAGCCCGATATGAACTGGTTTCTTAACTTGGCTAAAGAACAAAAGAAAAAAAAAAATCTCTTGCATGGTCTAACTTGAGTAAACCATTATGCGTAAAAAAAAAACCCAAAAGATTGTCATAAAGCTGATAAAACAAAAGGATGTACTGCCAAGAATAAAAATCCAAATACATTCCAATAAAATTTCTTAATGAGCTTAAATGATAAATAGTTTTATACATTGTACTTGAGGAATTGCTCTTGAGCACCCTACTGGAATCCGTGGGAATCGATGCTCTGCACTCTAGTTACACATAGCTCTAGTGGTCTGTAATTGTTTTATGTCAAAGAAAAAAGAAATGATATTAAAGGTTAACTCAGATTGTTCATATGCATGAACCAACATTTATGCATAAGTTATCAGCACTTGATTTATGAATATGCATTTGTTGATATCCAAGTCCTCCAGTTCGGACCCCTGCCCTGACCCTGCCTTGGAGAAGTCTTGAGCGGCAAACTTCCGAAGAAAATCTTTCCCGGTTTCCACTCGTTGTCTTGAGAACCTCTTACCCTTGAGCAACACAAGCAAAAGAGACCTCAGCACAAGCCCGCACAACTCTGTGGCATGGGCAAAAGGAGCCTCATCCACCACAGGGAATCCATTGTGGCCCGTCGTCCTCAATGCATGCACTATGTTCCCACTTTCTCTATCCCGGCAAAACTCACTAGATTAGGTGGGACAACGTCCTTGGCAGAGTTCCTGAGGTAAGGCTCTGGATGGGCCTCCATGTAAGGCAACCCTTTCATTTTCACGATTTGATTGTAAACACCCTCGCTAAAGCAGTCTGCCACCGTCTTTGATATGAGCAGAACAAGCAGAACAAGGGGGAGCAATAAAAGGTTATTTGTGAGCTCAAGCAGTATGATACAAACAGAGACTGTCATCCTCATGGTACCTCCAAGGAAAGAGGCTGCTCCAAGGAGCGAAAAGAGACCTGCATCTAGGTCTGAGACTGGTGCAAATAAGGTTCCAACGATATGGCCAAATACGGAACCAGCTAGTATGACTGGGATGAAGCAATGCCGTAGGTTATGAGGCCGAGGCAGTAGAGACAGACAAAGAAGAGGAAGAGGGTAGACATGAATTCATTTTGTGTGCCAGCGCTGAAGAGGTTACGGATGGCATCATCATTCGTGTTAAGGAAGGGGGAGGCAATGACATTGTAGTGGCCTGGGGGGCATTGGAATCTCTTGAAGTTGCCTGTACGTCCTATCGTTGGACATTCATCTTCTTTCAAGCCAGGAGGGCAAGGGGTGCACTTACGCAACCAAGGGAAGCCATAGGAGCAACATGATGTCAGGAGGGAGATGGCCATCGTGAGGAGAATTTTGAATGGAGGTCCCCTCCTGCAACAAGATTTGGGTGTTAAGCAGCAGTTATAGGGACTGTGATATGCACAAAAAAATTATTTACTAATCACCATCATCATCAAGATGGCTTAATTGCATCATCATTAACAATCAGAAAATACAAATGATAATCTCATAATCGTATTTGGGAAGGATTTTGTCCAGAAGATTGTTATAGAGGCTACCAAATAAGCCCCTAGTTATTCCAAGGACTAAGACCACTATCAAATCTTCGGCACTATATCCAGTAATGGCTGCGCTGACATCAAACATGATCAATCCTCATTCCCCAAAAAGTCCACATTTTCCGCTTCGGCAGTATCCTATGAGGGCTCTCAATACCACAGCAACTACAGATGTTGTGAAAAGGGTCCTTCAAAGAAGAGCACTCCTCCACCTGATGAATACCAACAGCTTAAAATATAAAACTGGATGGCAATCAATGTGTAAGAACTTGGAACTGGGGTGTTAACTACAGCCCACATCCAAATCTCAAATTTGAAAGCTATAATAAGATTTATTTTTTTTATAGTTTTTCCTTTCTTTATTTTGGTAGGGTGGACCACTGCCAAGGGAGTGACACTCCCAACGTGAGGACCAGGCATTCACTAGGGATCAATTCCGGGTTTCTCTAGTGAGACAAAGACACCTTGCCTTGAAATTAGTGGTTTGACGTATAATGAGTTTTTTAGTCAAGAAATGATAAAATGAGAAGAACCCAAGGAAAAACTGTGTGGCTCCATTTTGAAGAGACATAAAGAAATGCTACCCAAAATGGTTTATGCAAGCTTTTAGAAGGGACTGGATCCCAACCTTCTTAGGGAGCTGGAGTACTGCAAGTACAGGTAACTAGACGGTGATGGAAGTAAGGATCCAAGGGTGGTTTTTTTGTTTTTTTGTTTTTTTTTTTTTTTTGGTTTTCTTTTTAAGTATGTAGAAGTGATGTCTCAGACTGTACAGTGACTGAAAACAGAGACCTAGATAATGCGGTATGGAGAAGTGAAACTAACAAAGTAGAGTTGTAGACCCCATGATAATGGGACAGGGACAAGGCTTTAACGGTGGTGGTGATAATGATGATAAATAGCTTTGAGTTTCCCTGCTAGTGAATGAGGTTCTAAAGTTCTATTAGATTTCATGAACCTCTCTTGACAAGATATTGGCCAGGTTTTTTGGTTTTTGAGGTCCCAATCATGTTATCTATTCAGTATCAATCAACTGCACCATTTGCATCGATCTAACCTTAACTTTGGACATGAGGATGCAACCAAAGCCATTGGTAATATTTCCTGTTTGACTTTGTCTGAATTCCAATTCCATGACTTCCCATTGTGTCTGTGCTCGTGTTCGTGTTAGAGAGAGAGAGAGAGAGAGAGAGAGAGAGAGAGAAGCAACTTCTTCAAGGGCGAAGAGAACACCAACTGGGGCCCGAAATGCGGCTGCCACACCAGCAGCAGCCCCACAAGTGATCAAATCACGGCGGTCCCAATCATTTTTGAAATATCTAAGCCATGACCATGTCGGATGATACTTGCGAGAGCCACCCTGACCCAGCAATGAGGCTATGCATGCTCCAGTGTGCACCATGGGTCCTTCCTTACCCAAAACAAATCCAGCAGAAACTCCACCAATGGATCCAATGATCTGAGGAAGCAGATTAGAACTACAATGAAGCTAGTGGAAAGGAAGTGACAAAAACTGAAGGAAAAAATCCTAACACCACATCTCTATTAATTAAGACA
Source organism: Sextonia rubra (assembly GCA_037013555.1). Taxonomy (NCBI): domain Eukaryota; kingdom Viridiplantae; phylum Streptophyta; class Magnoliopsida; order Laurales; family Lauraceae; genus Sextonia; species Sextonia rubra. Next base: position 53,323,778 of record JASUAD010000013.1, on the reverse strand, counting down.
ATAAGAGAATTAACTCAAACATAGTTGAAACCAAAATGTCAACCAAGGTTATGAAAAGGATACTGCTTTAAAAAAAAAATGAGTTAGTGTCAAACTTAAATTTATTATGACAACGCCATCTTTTCTAGGAAAAGTAGCAAAACCACGAGTGAAAATATCGGCCGATGCCAAATCGATATTTGGCTAGAAATCGATATCGGTACCGTCCAGCCAAAATATCCCCAAAATATCGGGATACATTGGCCGAATTGAAATATCGGCTGATATGTTGGCCGATATTTTGAAAATATCGGTCATATATAACTATTTATTTATTTTCAGATTTTTTAAAAATTTAATATTAAAATAGGATATTTTTAGGATTTCACCACAAATTTATTTTTTTAAGTAAATATGATTATTGCATACTTCATGTATGATAACTTCTTATTATTTTTCATGTAATTATTTTTATATTCTCAAATTTATTTTCGGATTTTTTAATAATCTAATATTAAAATTAGATTTTTGAGGATTTCATCACAAATTTATTTTTTTTAATAAGTATAATCATTATATGCTTCATGTTTGATAAATTTTTTCATTGTTCCTTTATGTAATTTGTTTTATAGTTTAAAATTAATTTTCGTATTTTCTAATAATTTAATATTAAACTGTTATATACTTAGGTTTTCACTATAAATGTCATTTTTTGATTTTATATAATCATTGTATAGTTCATATATGCTAATTTTTTATGGTTGTTTTTTCATTTATGTGATTATGTCAATATTTTTTGTATTTGTGAATTTATTTTTGGATTATTAAAATATGGTATTAAAAAAATTAATGCATCATTTAAATGTGCCCTTTTGAGATTTTAAATGCTAAAATAATTTGTCTTAGTTTCTATTATTTTTTGAAGCTTAACTTATAGGTAAGGCCAACTAGCAAAGTGTCTTAAAGATAATTCATAAGTTATAATTATTGTTCTTACAAAAAAAATCACAATTTCAAACAGGACAGTAATACATGATATCATAACTTAGGGGGACCGATATTTTGATTTCTACTTGTTACTAATGAAAAAAATATATTGTTTTCCAGCCTTTTCTAATATTTTGGATTTTTTGAATATTTTTTTAATTTTTTTGGATTAAAAAAAATCATACCGCTATGACCGTGACGGACTGTGAACTGCGACAGATACCGATACCGTATCATTTTTTGAGACAGATCGATACTGCGACCGATGCCGCAGTTTTCATCTATGAGCAAAACACCAACTTAAGAGAGGGTTGGTATGATTCAAAATATTAGAGTGCGAGTCAATTCTCATTGCAAAGACAAACCAAATGCACTTATAATTATCTTAGCATCATGGCAAGCGTCATGGGAGAAAATGCCCTCTTAAATTTCTTCCACTAGTATTCCATAGAGAATATTAATAATGGTCTCACCTTTACGAAGAGAGTACTTGGAGCTAATAAAGGGTAAGTATCCACTCCATTGAGGTATGATTTCTCTTCTGGTATACCGGAACCTGCAGCTGCAGGTGCTATGTAAGCACAAACTGCTGCTGATACAGTTGCCAAATTAAAATTCAACCAGCAAACACAATAAATGCCCGGTAGTACCTGCACTGGAACCATAACCGCATGTACTTTTACAAGCCAGTTTCACAAACAACGATACAATGCATTAAGATAAGTAAGATAAATGAAGAATATTCATTAATATAATCAGAAATGATATTCAGTCAATGGAACCATTCTTTCTTTTGCTAATTAATGACCGCTGTACACATTTTCATTTGAACATGGACAAGATTCTCGTATGATGACAATGATGTTGATGAGCCCTTAATAAAGACTCGGCAAGTCCGAGGGTGACATAACCAATGGTCAGCATCTGATGGAGAGTTTACCAAACGTCATTATGTGCTTTATAGGGAATCTCTAGTAGACAATTAGAAATTTCTCTTGAAGTATAACTTCACTTCTTTCCCTGTTTTACTTGCATTCCAATTCTCATTGTGGCTGGGGCTCAAGCGATCATCCTAACCTCTTGATCAATGGCCTACAAATTTTACCCCTTAAAAAATTAATCAATCAATCCAACAATGATGTCCATTTGGATGGGTGTGAAAATATGAGATTGGTAAGTAGGAAGGGTGTGTGTGTGGTTTGTTTGGATGGGTCATCAGGTTTACTCCACTATGAGCTGTGTATAAGATAAATTATATATATCTGTGTGTGTATGTGTATGTGTGTATATATATGGGGAATATTCATGTGCATATCTCATAATTTTTTTCGTGAGAACTCTAAGTGGAGCCTACTGTATGGTCCATTCAAATGGACCACACACACGAACCCCTTGAATTGAACCCGTTTACTAATTTTTGGTCAAATCCAAATTTATTATACCATTGGGTTGACATGCATCCATTCGAATGGAATGAATTTGTGGGTCATGGATGAAAGGGTCAGGGGCATGTGATTGAGGCCAAACTTACTATCTAAGGTAGACCTGCATGGATCTTTCCATCTCCCCCAGTCTCATCCCTTGGTGGGGTTCACCATGGGCCCCACAGAGGAGTATGCACGGTCCCTTGGTGAGGGATATATGCACATGAATATCTCCCTAAATATATAGATATGAGAGAGAGAGAGAGAGATCTCTAATGCACTGAAGCTTGAAAAGTAATTATGTTTAAGCTTATATTTGATGCGAATAGTAGAGACAATCTCATATGACTAGGATAGGGCTATGATGGTTTGTTCCTTATAAGAATTGGGGCCAAATAAGGCCCTAACTCGATTAACTGAGATGGGCACTTGAGCGTAGTATGAGTTTCTCTCATTAAAATGTTGTTATTTTATTTTATTTTTATTTTTATGCTTTTAATGTGAGTTCCTCTCATTAAGATGTAATAAAAGTCCTTGAGAAAAGGATTCAAAGAACATTGCGAGATCAAATAGTAATGCCTGAATGTGCACATGCACGTAATTCATCAAAGAACTAATATTGTATCAACTAATTCCCGGGAAGAGTATAGTTGGAGAGAATTTCATACAAAATATATCCAATGTTTTTAAAATTTCAACATCTAGTAAATGACATGGGTCACAATCAAGAACTCAGAAGGACAGGAATCACCATTGGAGAATGTCTCTGCTGCTCAAATGCTAACTGAAATTTCAAACGAAACTAGAAAATGGAAGATTGTGGTCTCCAATTTTTTTTCCTTTTTCAGAAGAAAACAACCAAAGTCCCAAAGTTTTTCAGACCTCAAAGGAACATTACCGCAACCATTTAATTCTTATTAACAGTCTAAGGCTGTAGGGTATTTGTCCGGAATGAAGTTACAATAGATTTTTATCTCGAACTGGCAGTAAATAAAGATATACATGAATGAAAACTTTAATAACCTCAAGGGATAGCTCAGCTGGCATGGGACCATGTTTAATTTCAGTTGCAGGTTGAAAGAGTTATTAAAATCTCAACATCTAGTAAATGACATGGGTCACACTCAAGAAAGGAGGAGGGTAGGAGGGACTAGATGAAAATTTTGAAATTCCACCTCAAGGGCCTATTTTTGGAAATTTTAAAATTTCTATAAACATAAATTATTGGAATTCTGATTAAGAAACGTACCTTAAGTGGTGTTGGGACATAAAATGTTACACAGATGTTCACACACAAGCCAGTTGGCAAACCTAGCTAAACATACAATAAGAGAAAAGAAAAAAGAAAAAACAGCCCAAATCCGAGAACCAGACCGGATCCAAAAATGGAAATTCTTCTTTAACTTCTGTTAAACGTCCTCTTCATGAAGGCCAAAGGAAAGAAGAAGGTCAACGTGCCAGCATCGTCCCTTTCTAATATTTATAATTAGACGTCCAGTGCCGCAGTAATATACAAGTTGCTTTCAACGACCGGAAGAGGGACCCACTTTCTGGCCCAAAGATGTTTGCTGGTGAAATTCTAGTCCAACCTGAGGAACTCTGCTGTAATTGGGCCCTCGATCAATTAGCCTTGCAGATTTTTTTTAAAGACTCCTTTCGAGGTACTCTTGTGAAACGCAATTCATTTGCTTTGGGCTTTGGATTTGTATTTTAAGGTCTTGAGTTCGACTTTTTTCCGTTGCAATATCTAAGTATTATGTGTGCGGTCATGTACATACCTCCAAGGAATTAGCCTTTGCTTGTCAGAATCAACTCTTGCTCGTTAAAATCGGATAACTCTCGGATCGAAGGCCAAAGGACTCTTAGCTAGGCTAGTAACGGATATCTTGGGTCATAAAAGAGATAATATTCCCGCATAGCCTGGATATTTGAAGGGGCCCCCTTTTATGGCCCTATTGATAATTGGGTTATGTTCATTGGGCTATTCTATTTACTCAAATATATACATGGGAGCGATTGAATTAAAGTTTTTTGTTATGGTTAAGCAATTTCAAATTAAATTTATCAATAATTATTTGTGCATATACTAAAATGCATACAAAATGCATACAAGTGTATTTATCCTGTGAGGTGAAGAATAAAAAGTGGAATAAAGTTATTATTGTGTAGTACCACATAAGTTATTGTATATTTTGTATGTATTTTAGTGTGTATACTTATTACAACTGTGCTTCATTTCTTGCCGCACAAAAAAAAAACAAAAAAAAAAAAAAAACAGTAGTAAGTGCTTAATATGAATAGTAACTGAAAAGCAATGGGCCCTGTCATATATTATGACCGTTAAACCACTTTTTTACCGACTCATCTTTTGATATAAATTTGAAATCACTAAAACATTTTTAAGTGGGATTCTAGGATTGCAAACGGGTTGGTTCCGGTTTGGGCCTATGGTGGGCCCATACCCAAATCCTGAATCTGTCTGGACCTAATTTCTAAGTTCCGGAACCAGAACTGTTAAGGAAAATATGGACCCAAAATCGGAACCAATTCCATGGAGGGGGCAGGTTTGGGTCTAGGTCCGAGTCTGTATAGAGAATAACATGAGGAAAAACTATTCTTTAGGGTTTTTTTTTTTTCGAAAACTTAGATAATATACAGGTCTTGTGCTCATGGATAGGAACCAAGGTGGAACCATATTTGGAACTATTTTGGTCATAGGTTCAAAAATAGGACTTAAACTCGGACTCATTTACTTATTGGAACTAAAATAAAGACCCAAATTCAGTTATTAACGGGCTGAAACCTTTGGGTAATCAGATAATCGAATACCCATTTGAAAGGGTTCCTCAATCTTTGGCAATCAACATGTTGATGTCAAATAATTGGATAATGAAATAAAAATTTTCAAGTAATTGATGAGATGAATAAGTTAATAATTTTATTCCAAATTAGATCTATGAATGTTGCTAATTTTGATTTGGAGATTTAGCACTCAAGCACCACTTTGAGATGGGACTAGGGCAAGGGTGGACTCAGAATTTTTTTTTTTTGTTGGGGGGGGGGGGGTGGGTTTGTTACACTATTTAGAAAAATAAAAAATTAATATAATTTTCAAAATATTGGTAGGAGCTTTTCCAAAAAATTTTGGGGCTATATGTAAAAATATAATAAAATTATTATAAACAGAAAGGGGGTTTTTGAAATTTTGGGGGGCCAACAAGACTCTAGCTCCGCCCATGTTGGGGGGATGAAAGATCTCCCCCTCACCAACTTATATATGGAGATAGTGGCTCAAATCATCATCCTATTCACTTGATCAATGACTAACAAATTCCACTATCCAAAACAAGTATGTAATTTATCCAGCAGTCTAATACATTCAGATAGATGTCAAATCTATGATCATTGGCTATCATGGGGGCCTCCTTTTTTATGGCCAACTCAGATGAATCACAAGGTGGTCCCCACCAGGGATTTATGCGCATGGTGCTTGCAGAGGTTTATCCAATTTGCATAGAGATTTTTTGGGAATTTTAGGTAGAGATTAAATTCTTATCTAATACATGGTTTCTAATATACGATACTCGGTTTCTAATGTCTCATCTACTACATATTACGGGTCCAAATATTAAATCAGCGTTTATCTAATATGTTGTTTTCTATTTTGCAGGGCTAATACAAATCAGTTATTATTATTATTTTTTGTGTGTGTAATTTTATCTCTGTTTTTTTTTATCTTTCTACATACAACCATTTTTTCAAGACTCTTCTTTTAAAACCCTTAATTATAGAGAGTAAATTTTTTTAATACACTTATCTAATACGTGTTACAAATTCAAAATTGTTTTCTTTGCTTGTTATATTAATTGTGAAATATAGCTTCGTTTGGTGATGAACTCTCAACTTTTATTTATTTATTCATTTCAGCATTGCACTTAAAACTATTTTGATTTTTTACATTTTTTGATATATAAATAATAGAAAAGAAAAGGCTAATTTGTGATGCAGGTTAGCACCAGTACAACAGATAAAATTGACAAAAATAAAATAAAAAGGAAACTAATGATGTCATTTGAAATGTGGGTTATGCATTTAAGTATAAAACCTAAACCAATGTTTGTAAGCAGAATGATAGCGATCATTGATCAAAGCAATTTAGAACATTCATACTATGCTGTTGTATCAAAAAAATGTCAAATATAAAGCAAAAAAAAATATGGAAATGAAAAACATAGAAAACAACAAGATCGGCTTAAATTAGCACAATTGTCATCATAGGGTACTTTAAAACAGAAAACAAAGTGAAACAATAGAACAAACCACATTATTATAGAGATTTTGCAGAAGAGAAAATAAAACAGTACATGCATCAGTGGGCAAACAACATCAAGAAGCCAGTGTAAGATAAAGAGGAACTGAAATACTCCCATTAATCAGGATTTGTGCAACTTCAGCTTGCTGCACAACAGCAAAATTGGGCTTAGTGAGTACACTACACTCATCATTATTTTGGACAGTTAAAATGTCCATATTCTCTCCAACCAATATGATCGGTGCGCTCTATGAAACTTAGATCTTTCAAAAGGAATGACAACGCGTGAAGCAGATCTGCAAACGCAATAAGATTCAAATTAAAAATCTGAAAATAGAAAACAAAAGACAGGATTTCTCTTTCTTTGAGGAAATATGAACCATCTTGAGTGAAAATGGGGTAATCATTGGAGAAACCTCCGTGAGCATCCGGTGCATAAATGCCTGGTGGAGACCGACCACCTTATCACCCATCTGAGTTTACCATAAAAAAAAAGGAGCCAAATGGTGCTTGAGTGCCAAATCTGCAATCAAAATTAGCACCTTTCATATATAGAAATTGGAATAAAATTATTAACTTATTCATCTCATCAATTACTTAAACTTTTTATTTCATAATGCTATTATTTGACATCAATATGTTGATTGCCAAAGAATGAGAAACCCACTTGAAAATGTTAGAGTGATTTTAAATTTATATCAAGAGATGAGTCGGTAAAAAAGTGGTTTAGCAGCCTAATATATGACTTTTTTTTTTGCTTGAACTAATACACGACATTAATTATAACATACAAGGGTGTATGCATGGTAATTTAGGTAATGTTTGGTTCGCCGGAATAAAGGTCGGAATGGAATGGTCATTCCGTTGGAATGACCATTCCCACGTTTGGTTCGTGAAAAAGTGGCGGAATGACCATTACCTCAGGAATCACCATTCCTTTATACAAGGGAATTACCATTCCTTTGGGGGGTAGAGGAATGACCATTCCATTCCATTGTAATTTTCCTTTGAGTCCAAAATGCCCCTTTCATCAAACAAAACCTTTAGATGTCCAATCATAAGACCTAGTCTCCTTCCTCTTCGTCTCTGACCTCTCATTCTAAGGGTATTTTGGTCAATTTTATGTAATTTTTTAGGGGTATTTTGGTCAATTTTATGTAATTTTTTTAGGGGTATTTTGATCAATTTTATATAATTTTTATTTCATTCCTGGCATCATTTAAGCATGACCTGAGATGTCCAATCATAAGACCTAGCCTCCTCCCTCTTCGTCTCTAACCTCTCATTCCAGGGGTATTTTGGTCAATTTTATATAATTTTTATAGGGGTATTTTGGTCAATTTTATGTAATTTTTATTCCATTTCTAGCATCATTCAAGCATGCCAAACACAGGAACTAGAATGAAAATCCTATTACTGGATTGATTCATTTGTCCAACCAAACGTTGGAATGAGAATTACCATTCCTGCCTCATTCCATTCCAGGCTCATTCCAGCCTCCATTCCATTCCTCTCAGCAATCATTCCAGCGAACCAAACGCTACCTTAGTGTTGAGAATCAGGAAATACACGACATCTATTATTATCAGGGCTTTAATGCTACTACAGTTTCATGTGCAGTGGAGCAATTCTTCCCCTTCAACAAGGATTCCACTAAAAATAATAGGATTCAAAACTGATATATTTTGAAGGATCCATCAAATGACTATAAGTGCTGAATTATAGTACCTAGCGTCAACTATTACTTGGAAATTCAACGTTTAGTAAGTCTCATCGTTTGGTGAGTCTCATCCCCAAACAATTTCTTTTTATATCCATAGAAGCTGAGACATCTCTTATTCAAGTGCTGCAGCAACTACAACTCTTTCCTTGGAAAAATGATTCAAAATCAAAAAGTTGGAAGCTAAACTTCAAGGTATCACTTAAGTTTAATATTCAAACCTACATCCGTGCGGACTATTCATTTCAGTTGTAAGATTAGTTAAGTCAGGAATGACAATGCTAACTTACATACATTGGAGTTTGAGCTTTTATTTCGTTTTTTATATGTTTGATGCCTGAGTTGTGGGCTTTGATTACCTGTGAGTTTGCTTGATGCACAGGTTGTGGGTTTTTCTATTCATTTGTGGGGCATGCCTCACGGGAGTTCCTAACCTCTTTTTGGATTAGGCTCCTTTTTTGTAGGATATTCTTGGTAATTTGAAGACTTAACTTACTCTTACAAAAAAAAAATAGACTTTAAAGTTCTGATTTTTTTTTACTTGTTTGGTATGGTTTCTGGTTCTTGATTAATTTTTAGAAAAATTGAAATTGGTCATTATGAGTTGGAGATAGGGAATTCATAAATTGCATTTGGGTTGACAGTTGGGATTTCGAGGACTTAGGTTTTGAAGTTGGACATGGGAGATTTTGATTTGCATTGTTCTGGTTTTTGAATTTGTATTTTCTTCCTGAAATTTGGATTAGGTAATTAAGAATTTCTTTATGGCTATCTATTGTGGGTTGGGATGGATATATAGTCTTGGATTGTGAGTTTGGTCATGGGAGATAATGATTTTTATTTTTTAATTAATTTTGTGACTTGGGATTTTTGAATCGGAGATGCAAGAAGTTAAAAGTTGACATATGTGAGTGACAATGGGGCTTGAAAATTCATCTAATCGGGTTAGAAAATTTGCTTCTAATTATGGATTTTAATTTTTCAAATATTCTGGTTTGAAAGGTTCCAATTGTGGATTTTAATTTATCAAATAGCAGATTTCTGGTTTTGGACTTGTTTATTCTGAATTTGAACAGCGGAGATTTTGAGCTTTTTTTTTTTCGGTTGCTTTTGAAGTTAGGATTGTGCATCTTGACTTGGAGATGGGGAAATTGAGAAATTCATATTGTTCACAAATGGCGTTTGGAGGTTTTGGACTTTGAGGATGGACACTGAAGATTTTCATTTGCAATATATTTTTTGTTTCTGTTTTTGTTTTGCGAATTTGAGAGTGGATAGTTGATAAAGTTCCATATAGTTTAACAATAATTATCACACTTCTTTTTATTATAGTTTGTCATCTGCGCTGCGTCTTTTATTCACATATCTTTTCATGACGTTTTATTAAATATTAGAAATCCATTCTGCATTCATTAAGTTCAATCAGGTGTTTATGTAGTTAATGTGATAGGCCTTCATGATATTATTGGTATGGAATGCTAACCATCTATTGTGTCACGGATATCGATCTAATTGGATAAAAATTCACTTTCAGTAAGTATTTAAGCTTTGACCAATGGGCTTTGATGCTAGTGTGCCCATCAAAGCAAAATAAAATTCAGTGGCCCCCTTACAATATTTTGTGCTTCCTCAATAGAAACTCAGCGGGAATTTCTTATATAGATTGGGAGGGAAGTTCTTATATGGTCTTGAAGAGCCACATGATGAGAGAGACCCTCGGCACAAACTTATTTATATGGAAAAAGCATCCAACTAAATTTCAATACGAAAAAGGAGCTGATTTTTGAAGCATACAATTTTTAGGATTTTTGTGTGGGAATTTCAGAGTCTCTTTCTCCCCTTCATTTCCCTTGGGCTCTCTTCGCCTCCCTTCTCTGCCCCCTTTTCTTCCCCTATAGAGCAACTTAATTGCAGAAAAAGTTGAGATTTTACATTTTAGAGCAAGACTAGGTTTCCATTCTAAATCCAGGTTGGGCAAAATTCTTAGGAGGCCTCAGCCGAGGTAGGGCCTGAGCACCCCTTTTACAATCTAGGAAGCAAGTCTTAACTCTTATATGTCAAATGCTTCTCCCTTAACTTCCTCTGGTCTTTCTTTAAATGGTTCTTTACTGTTGGTGATGACTGTTGGTGATGACTGTGGATTTGAACCAATTCCAAAATTTGAACTTAAAACCTATGAAAACATGCAATGACCAAATGTGATTTATTGTTGGGGTGGCTAATTGTTCTATAGATGTATTCTTTGAAGTGTAATCTACCAAATTAGGACTAACCATCCACTCTGCATTCTCTTATAATTTATTAGAACTACTAGCACCATGGGACAGAATTGACAAGCGACTGAAGGCTTGATGCATCCCATCAATTTGACATTCCTAACCTATAGCTCATGTGCATCAAATGCAGTCAATGTAGGTATCCAAGCTCAAACGTGTTTTGCCATCTTTCTACATTCTCATTAGCAGTAGCTTTTTCTTTAGGTTCTATTTTAATTTCTCAGCTACATATATTGGTGTGGGAATGATCTGTACCTAATCTTTGCTAGTGCGATCTATCCTTTCTTGGGGCATTTCTGTGACCCCTCCTAGCGCATAAGAGTGGAATTTGGTACAATGAAAAACTGAGTGACAACAACCTCAACGCCCTTCAAGGATAAAAGGTATTCAATAATTATTTTTATTTTTATTTTTGTATTTCTTTATTATTGTAACCTTAGTTTGATTTCAATTGACTACAAATTAAGTACAAGATGAATTTACTTTAAATGATATTATCTTTCATAATACTTCTTTTTTGTATTTAGTTTTCATCGCGATATCCATGATATTATAAAATGGCCTATTCTGCTTCACTTTAATCCTTATAAGGGCTATTCATGACTTCTTAAAAGACCACATTTCAATTTGTTGCTAATTGCCAAGAAGCATCGCTAAATAATGTTGACAAGCTCGAAACAAAAATATTTCTTAGAGATCAAAGTCCTAAAAAAATATTCCATTAGAGGTTACATAATCTTGACTGTCAGCTATTATTATGCCACTCATTATCCTTGAATATCTTTGAACTGAAATGGCATCACATTTCAATATTCTTTATCATTGCACTGAAATTTTCCAATGCTTATGGATGTGGACTGACTGACTGGTCACTGGGTCTATGGGTTGGAATGGGTGAGGGGAGTGATTACTGGACTGGCTTCAAGTAAAATAATGACCAGCATAGTATATTTGTCTAATGACTTAATGCAAAATATGATCAAATCACTACGGTTTGTATTAATTCGCGAAGCAATTGGTATTGGTTTGGGTTGCTTAATTTCCCAATACGTATTTTGAATATTTCACCTGGCAATACATGATGAGCGCTCTTATCTGAGTCAATATATCAACCCAATTATTTTCTGCTTATACTAATCGAGGTTGAAGGACTGTAATTTCTTCATCAGAATTGTCTCATATTATGCTTTGCCTTTTTTCTTTTACTTCTTTTTCTCTTCGATCTTTGTATGTGGGTTGAAATAGCTCGCAAAACACTGCAAATTGAAAACTGTAATCTCTTCCCCAGAATTGTCTAATTGTCTCATATTATGCATTGCCTTCTCTTTTTTCTTTTTTGCTTCAATCTTTGTATGTGGGTCTCGTATTGTGCATTGCCTTTTTCTTTTCATTCTTCTTTGCTTTGATCTTTGTTTGTGGGTCGCAAAACATTACAAATTGAGGATATATATTTGGATGCCAAGCATGATCGGCATGATGATTCCATTATTTACTGGCCATATTTTGTTATCGACATGATAAAGAGGCAGACTGCGTCTGGGCTTATTTGTGGATGCTAACCCTATTCAATACTCGCACTTTTTAAGATCAATCAACCAATTTGTATGAAATTTTTATCTAGATCGACAGATGTAATAGTGGATGGATTTTTAGTTAATTTACAAGTAAGTTTTGTAATGCATTGCGTTGCATGGAAATGTAATTTCTGTAATAGTAAGAAAGGAAATGAAGTTTCGCTAGATGAATTACATTTAAAAGACATATTCAAATTAGAACTGAGTGCCTAATTTTTTTTTCCCGGCTGAGTTGAATATTTGTAACAAATTAAGATTGGAAAAAATGATCTGATGAATTTATAATTAAGTGGGGCAATGGTTAGTATGGGCCATGGAAAGATTGGTATGGAGATCGATAAAATAGGTATCAGCCGATATGAACCGGTTTCTTAACTTGGCTAAAGAAACAAGGAAAAAAAAATCTCTTGCATGGTCTAACACACTAACTTGACTCAACCATTATCAAAAAAAAAAAAAAATCCAAAAATTGTAATAAAGCGGATAAAACAAAGATGTACTACCAAGAATAAAAATCCAAATACATTCCATTCCAATAATGTTTCTTTACGAGTTTAAATGAGAAATAGTGTTATACATTGCACTTGAGGAATTGTTAATCTCGAGTACTGTTGAGCGCCCTGGGAATCCTGCTCTGCATTCTAGTTACACATAGCTCTAATGGCCTGTAATTGTTCTATGTCAAAAAAAAAAAAAATTTTGATGTTGAAGGTTAATTAAGGTTGTTCATATGCATGAACCATCATTTATGCATAAGTTACCTGCACTTGATTTATAAAGATGCAAATGGGCTCTAAGTACAACAGTTTCCTGATGACCCAATCCTTCATCTGCACTAAAATTGTTGCCCTACGGCTATTCGCTGAACACACAAGTCAAAAGAGTGAAATAAGGAATACATTGAATAAGTGGATGTCCAATGAATAAGGCTCCCCAAGACCCAACTTCGATTGAAACCTTCAATTTCTTGAAGAACACTTGAAAAATGCTTATAGCAAAGTCAAAGCTAATCAAACCTCTCTAGCATTATCTACTTGTGGGGTTTGAAATGAGGGAAAAGCCCAAGAATGTGCTCTGGCATGAAGTCATGCCGCGTCAAAATCCCAACGACTGGTGAAATCTGCAAAAATAGAAAAAAAAAAAATTAGTTTCACCTGTCAAGGGGAAGGACAGTTGTTTTACAAAGGTGTTAATGTAATTTTGGAAGGTCATGCTTAGACCCAACCTTTCCTTATTTTCTTGCCTTATTGTTGTTTTTCTTTTTGTTTTCCCTCCTTCTAATTAAAGTTTTTGTTAGTGATAAAAAAAAATAATGCTTGGACCCAACCTTGATCTATGTGCCCCAAGTGGGGCAGGGGATCTTCAAGTGGTCCCAGTAGGCAGGTAGAAGACTCACATTTTTCTAAAGAAAGCATAGTGGGTTGTCACAGGTTTGAACCAACCCCAAACCCCTCAGAAGGCTAATTAGTGTGAAACTTAACATATTATATCCCTTTTAAGCTTTGCTGTTTCAGTGTATCATGCACGACAAGATAGAGTTCACTAGCAAAACCATTATGCTATAATCTTTTTTTTTTCTCAGGCTGTGGTTGCATGATAAACACCTCTTAGCAATAGCAATTAGCATCTATCTAATGACCAAATTCTCTGAATTACTTATGCTCCCTGCCTATATTATTGTGACTGTGTTATATGCATGTGGATTATGGAGAGAGAGAGAGAGAGAGAGAGAGAGAGAGAGAGAGAGAGAGAGAGAGAGAGAGAGAGAGAGAGAGAGAGACCCCAGCACTCTTGGGCACCACAAGTAGATGCCTGAGCCCCATTTCCCGAAATAACATTGCAGCCTTGGCAAGTGACATGGTCTCCACGACAGTGTATGGTGACGTATTAGTAATAGGATGGAGATCCACAAACATCTCCATCTCCTCATTGCTGATATCCAAGTCCTCCAGTTTCAACCCCTTCCCTGACCCAGCCTTGGCAAAGTCTTGAGAACCAAACCTCCGAAGGAAATCTTTTCTGGTTTCCACTCGTTGCCTTGAGAACCTCTTCCCCTTGAGCAACACAAGCAAATGAGACCTCAGCACAAGCCCACTCAACTCTTTGACATGGCCAAAAGGAGGCTCATCTATCACAGGAAACCCATTGTGCCCTGTCGTCCTCAATGCATGAACTATGTTCCCCACTTTCTCTATCACGGCAAAACTCACTAGATTAGCTGAGACAACGTCCTTGGCAACTAAGTTCCTGAGGCAAGGCTCTGGATGGGCCTCCATGTAAGGCAACCCTTTCATTTTCACGATTTGATCGTAAACACCCCTGTTAAAGCAGTCTGCCACAGTTTTTGATATGAGCAGAACAAGCATAACAAGGGGGAGCAATAAAAGGTTATTTGTGAGCTCAAGCAGTATGATACAAACAGAGACTGTCATCCTCATGGTACCTCCAAGGAAAGAGGCTGCTCCAAGGAGTGAAAAGAGACCTGCATCTAGATCTGAGACTGGTGCAAATAAGGTTCCAACGATACGGCCAAATACGGAACCAGCTAGTATGACTGGGATGAAGAGGCCAGATGGGACTGCAATGCCATAGGTTATGAGGCCAAGGCAGTAGACACAGACAAAGAAGAGGAAGAGGGTAGACATGTAGAATTCATTTTGTGTGCCAGCGCTGAAGAGGTTGCGGATGGCATCATCATTTGTGTTGAGGAAGAGGGAGGCAATGTCATTGTAGTGGCCTGGGGGGCATTGGAATCTCTTGAAGTTGCCTGTACGTCCTATCGTTGGACATTCATCTTCTTTCAAGCCAGGAGGGCAAGGGGTGCACTTACCCAACCAAGGGAAGCCATAGGAGCAACAAGATGTCAGGAGGGAGATGGCCATTGTGAGGAGAATTTTGAATGGAGGTCCCCTCCTGCAACAAGATTTAAGTGTTAAGCAGCAGTTACAGGGACTGTGATATGCACAAAAAAATTATTGACAAATCACCGTCATCAAGATGGCTTCATTGCATCATCATTAACAATCATAAAATACAAATGAAAAGCACCTACTCGTTGATGATGCTATATTTGCGAAGGATTTTGTCCAAAAGATGGTTATAGAGGCTGCCAAATAAGCCCCCAATTATTCCTAGGACTATGACCACAATCAAATCTTCAGCACTATATCCAGCAATGGCTGAGCTGACATCAAACATGATCAATCCTCCTTCCCCAAAAAGTCCACATTTTCCGCTTCGGCAGTATCCTATGAGGGCTCTCAATACCACAGCAACTACAGCTGTTGTGAAAAAGGTCCTCCAAAGAAGAGCACTCCTCCACCTGATGGATACCAACAGCAAATAATATATAATTGGATAGCTATCAAAGTATAAAAACTTGGATCTTGGGTGTTAACTACAGCCCACATCCAAATCTTGAATTTGAAAGTTATAATGAGATTTTTTTTTATAGTTTTCTTTTCTTTGTTTTGCTAGGGTGGACCACTGGCAAGGGAGTGATACTCCCAATGTGAGGACCACAGATTCACCAAGGATCAATCCTAGGTTTATCTAGTGAGACTAGGGTACCTTGCCTTGAACTATTAGTGGTTTGACGTATAATGAGTTTTTTGAGTCAAGAAATGATAAAATTAGGACCCAAGAACCCAAGGAAAAACTGTGTGGCTCCATTTTGAAGAGAAATGAAGAAATGCAACCCAAAATGGTTTATGCAAGCTTTTAGAAGAGACTAGAAACCAACCTTCTTGGGGAACTGAAGTACTGCAAGTACAAGTAACTAGACAGCGATGGAAGTAAGGATCCATTAAGGGTGGGGTTTTTTTTTCGTTTTGTTTTGTTTTTAAGTATGCAGAAGTGATGTCTCAGATTGTACCGTGACTGAAAACAGAGACCTAGATAATGAGGTATGGAGAAGTGCAACTTACAAAGTAGAGTTGTAGACCCCATAATAATGGGACAAGGCTTCAATGGTGGTGGTGATAATGATGATAAATAGCTTTGAGTTTCCCTACTAGTGAATGAGGTTCTAAAGCTCTATGAGATTTCGATAACTTCTCTTGGCAAGATATTGGCCAGGTTTTTATGGTTTTTGAGGTCCCAATCATGTTGTCTATTCAGTATCAATCAACTGCACCATTTGCATCGATATGACCTTAACTTTGGAAATGAGCATGCATTCAAAGCCATTGGTAATATTTCCTGTTTGACTTTATCTGAATTCCAATTCTGTGATTTCTGTTGTATCTGTGCTCGTGTTCGTGTTAGAGAGAGAGAGAGAGAGAGAGAGAGAGAGAGAGAGAGACCATGAAGCAACTTCTTCAAGGGCAAAGAGAACTCCACCAACTGGGGCCCGAAATGCGGCTGCCACACCAGCAGCAGCCCCACAAGTGATCAAATCACGGCGGTCCCGATCATTTTTGAAATATCTAAGCCATGACCATGTCAGATGATACTTGTGAGACCCACCCTGACCCAGCAATGAGGCTATGCATGCTCCAGTGTGCACCATGGGTCCTTCCTTACCCAAAACAAATCCAGCAGAAACTCCACCAATGGATCCAATGATCTGAGAAAGCAGATTAGAACTACAATGAAGCTAGTGCAAAGGAAGTGATAAAAACTGAAGGAAAAAATCCTAACATCACATCTCCATTTAAGACAACAAGAGAATTAACTAAAACATAGTTGAAAGTAACATGTCAACCAATGTTATGAAAAGGACACTGCTTAAATAAAAAAAGTTAGTGTCAAACTTAAATTTATAAAGACAACACCATCTTTTCAGGGGAAAATAGCAAAACACCAACTTAAAAGAGGATTGGTATTATTTAAAATATTCAAGAGTGCGAGTCAATTCTCATTGCAAAGACAAATCAAATGAACTTACAATGATCTTAGCATCATGGCAAAAATTATAGGAGAAATTGCCCTCTTAAATTTCTTCCGCTAATATTCCAAACAAAATATTAATAATGGTCTCACCTTTACGAAGAGAGTACTTGGAGCTAATAAAGGGTAAGCATCCACTCCATTTAGGTATGATTTCACTTCTGGTATACCGGAACCTGCAGCTGCTGGTGCTATGTAAGCACAAATTGCTGCAGATACAGTTGCCAAAATCAAATTGCAACCAGCAAACACAATGAATGCCTGGCAGTACCTGCACTGGAACCATAACCACATATACCTTTACAAGCCAGTTTGACAAACCAGGATACAATGCATTAAGATAAGTTAGATAAATGAAGAATATTCATTAATATAATCAGAAATGATATTCAGTCAATAGAAACATTCTTTCTTTTGTTAATTGATGGCAGCTGTAGTGCTGTACACATTTTCATTTGAACATAGACAAGATTCTCCTACCATAACGATGATGTTGATGAGCCCTTAATAAAGAATTGACAAGTTTAAGGGTGACATAACCAATGGTCAGCTTATGATGGAGAGTTTACCTAACCTCACTATGTGCTTTACAAGGAATCTCACAATTAGAAATTTCTCTTTAAGTATAACTACATTTTTTTCCTGTTTTACTTGCATTCCAATATTCACTGTGGCAGGGGCTCAAGTGATCTTCCTAACCCCTTGATCAATGACCCACAAATTTCACCCCTTAAAAAATTGACCAATCAATCCAACAGTGTAGTCCATTTGGATGGGTGTGAAAATATGGGATTGGTAACTAACGAGGGGTGTGTGTGTGTGTGGTATGTTAGGATGGGTCATCGGGTTCGCTCCACTATGAGGTGTGCATCGGATAAATTCTGTATTTGTATATATACATATATATGACTATATGAGACAGAAAGAGAGAGCTATAATGCACTGAAGATTGAAAAGTAATTATTTTTAAGCTTATACTTGAGGCAAATAGTAGAGACAATCTTAGATGACTAGGATAGGGCTATGATGGTGAGTTCCTTATAAGACTTTGGGCCAAATAAGGCCCTAACTCGATTAACTGAGATGGGCGCTTGACTCTGTTGTATGAGTTCCTGTTATTAAAATGTAATAAAAGTCCTTGAGAAAAGTATTCAAAGGAACATTGCGAGATCATACAATAATGCCTGAATATGCACATGCACATAGTTCATCAAAGAACTCATATTGTATCATCTGATTCCTTGGAAGAGTATAGTTGGAGACAATTTCATACAAAATATAACCAATGTTATTAAAATTTCAACATCTAGTAAATGACATGGGTCACACTCAAGAACTCAGAAGGATAGGAAGCACCATTGAAGAATGTCTCCGCTGCTCAAATGCTCCATTGAAGAATGTCTCCGCTGCTCAAATGCTAACTGAAATTTCGAGCGAAACTAGAAAATGAAAGATCGTGGTCCCCAATTTTTTTTTTCTTTTTTCAGAAGAAAACAACAATAGTCCCAAAGTTTTTCAGACATCGGAGAACATTATTGCAACCATTTACTTGTTGTTAACAGTCTAAGGCTATAAGCCATTTGTCTGGAATGAAGTTACAATAGATTTTAACCTGGAACTGGCAGAAAATAAAGATATACATGAATTGAAACTTAAATAACCCCAAGGGTGGTGCAGCCACTATCCACGATCGAGAAAAATATATTAATCTCCCAAATGATTGATCGAATGCAAGATGGATTCCTATCCTAGGGCACAATCATAACTAAGAAACACATTATAACTGGAGGAAAAACCCAATCTGAATATTATTGTTTATCAAAGCAAAATCAACTATAATGAGGTCTCTCTTATTTATAAAGTAGTAAACCTACTTCTTAGCAAGCAAGACTTACTAATTAAAACAAAGAACTTTCTAATTCTATTAAGCAAGAAATAATAATAGTAGTAGGATAATTATAGAAGGTGCCATAGTAACTCTCAGCCAACTGGACCTGTGGTTGAACCCAAATGGACCGGGTTGACCCATGGGTCAATGTTTGGGCCTAGTTGCCTTCTTGGGCCTGATTCATACTGCATCAACTCTCCCCAGCTTAGAAAAATTCAACTCCAATGAGTTGCTAACTTGAGAATGCCAAGAAGAATTTGACCAAAGGGTGAGGAAAAAGGGTTCGAAGGGGTTTGGGGTTTGGTCTCGGCAGGGGTATTGGGTCAACATGGGATATGGATGGTCTTGGGGCTTCTGGGACGGTTTTGTGGGGAAGGTAGGGATCGGGAATGGGTTTGGGATGGGTTTGTTTGGGTTGAGATGAGGTTGGGATTGCTTGTGAAAGGAGGGGGGGCGTTGCGATTGGGATGGCAGATGGTTGATGGCACGGTTTTGTAGGAATTGTGGTTGCAGCGTTGGTGAGAGATGGAAAGATGATGAAGATGATGGGACATAAATCTAGGAAGGACAGTGTCTTCCCAACGATTGCTTTTCGTTTCTAATAGCAATTGGCACAACCATGATCTACAATCGAGAAGAATAGATTAATTTTTCAAAGGATTGATCAATCCAAAATAGATTCCTGCCCTAGGGCACAAATATAACTAAAAAACATATCATAATTGGAGGAAAATCCAATCATATTATTGATTATCAAAGCATAATCAACTAGTGGTCCCTCTTAATTATAGAGTAGTAAACGTAGTTCTTGACGAGCAAGACTTACTAATTAAAACAAAGTAGTTCATAACCTTATGAAGAAAAAAATAATAGTAGTTGCCATAGCTTTCAGTACATTGGGCCTGTGGCTGAATCTAATAGACCAGGGTGACCCATGGATTAATGTTTGGGCCCAGCTACTTTTTTGGCAGCAGGATTCCCCTCGTTCTCACTTGTCGTCGCCAAAACCAGATCAGCCCCCACTTTCCTTTTTCATTTTTTTTTTCGATTGCACTGTAGACAGAGAAAGGAGGACGAACTCTTCCCCTCACACGTGCCAAGTCACCCTGAGTTCATTAGTTACACTTGGGCCCAAGTTCTGGTCTAACCCGAGTTTGACTTCACCTAAGTCTGGTCTGAATTAAGTCCAGTTGGACTCTAAGTCTGACCTGAGCCCATAGCCTGTTGGGTTCAGTCCTGACCCAAGTCAAGTCCGCCACCACCAAAAGATAAAAAAAGAAAGGAGAAAAGCAGAGAGAAAGAGAGAAGAAGAAGGAGCATAATGAGAAGAAGTAGGCGTACCTAGCACCAGTCTTCGAGAAGCACCTCCTCACCACGCCGTCGCAGGTCGTCCCGTTGCCACCCATCACCTTCATCGTCGTCGTCAACAACCAGACGAAGCAGCCACTGGATCGTCAGCTCCATCAACAGCAATAGCAAGTGTCACCAAGCCCCATCGTCTCCGGCACTTCACCACCATTGCAGTCCCTGGTCACAGACGATCTCCCACCTCCTCATCTCTTTGCAAATGAAAAAAGGTCTCGAAGTCCCACAATAGCAAGTATCGAAACTCTTTTGTTTCCTTTTGTAGCACAAGGAAACCACAGGATTAGTTGGGCCAATTCAAGTTCTGGTCCAGATCAGGTCAACCCGACCGCATTCGGGCCTATTCTTTCTAACAGTGTACTTGGCTGATAAGTCAGTTCTGACCCGTTAGCGGAATAGCCCTTCAGCCATATTGCTGACATCAACATTGCATCAATGAAAAGCTTTCAGCAGATTTTTCAACATCCAAGCGCCACAATTTGTTTCTCAGACTTCAAAGCCATCCAATGTCAAATTTCCCATCCGTCTTTGTCAACGTGTTTGTAGACAGCAGATATACACATCTTGTCTTGAGGCAAATATCATCAATCAAGGGCCTATCGTCAATTCAATTTTAGCCATTCATATTCAAATCGCAAAATCTCTTCCATCCGGACTCCGATTTCAAATCTATTTGATCACGTGCGCTTGTTTTGAAGAGATCTACATAATAAGTAAGATTGATTTATTTTTTTACACAAAAAAGCCCATTAATTTAGTAATTTTTTATATGGAATCGGAAGAAGAGTTATTATTGCCCGTTTTGTGCTTGGTGAGACATATTCATTTAAGTATGGACAATTGTATGATGATAATAATGCCTACTTTGATCAATTTTTGAATTTGAGACAAGGCAAGATGTCAGTTCTTGATTAATGATTATGATGTTGAATTTGAACGGCTACGCGTATTATGTGGACTAGATGAAAGTGATGAACATTATGGCACAATCTTTGTTAAAGGTTTGAAAAGAGCATTCGGAAAAATATGAGAGCCTACATGACCATAGATGAAGTATTTCGGGAAGAAATCCATGTCAAGCGTTTAATAAAACGCTATTATCTTCAAACAGCAAAACTGCAGTGTGAAAAATCTCCACAAACTACTAAAGCTCATGCTATTGAACCCATTATGAGGATGTAAAGGTTGATCTCGACGGACAAAAACAGGAAACAAGTAATTCCACCTTCTATTTAGATAAAATAACAGACAACTCCCCCTCAAATAATTCTACTTCAGATGCACTGGAAGCAAATGAACCTAAGTCCCATCCTTCTGATAGTATTGATCAATCGGTATAGGTGGAACACAAAGACGTAAACAATAAAGAAAATAACAAGGAGTCCAGTTATCTCGTCGGTCTGACCATAAGTCCACTTCCTAATGAGCAAAAAATTCATCAACAGAACATGTTTTTGTTTTGAAAGTTGCAAATGAGATTCCCCACATTGATTTCATTTTTGATGATAAACTATTGACAATAGATAATTGCAATCTACCACTTTAAAGCCAACAATGATTGCATTTAATGGTCAAATCACGCATCAATGTTGAAGTCAAATATTAGGAGAAGCCATGCCTCCATTCCCTGTCTACTTTAATGAAAAGATGGATTTTAGCCTCCAAGTCATGCCAAGAAGATAAAGACCAAACAACGCATCAAAAGTTTGTACGATTGATTTTCAACCCAGGAGGAAGTTTTCCTCACCTTAAGGTCAAATACTTCCTGGCATTTCTTAAGTTAGAAAACTCATTTAAGTTGAGTTTTTCCAAGCCGGAGAGAGTTGATGCAGGCCGAATTCAAGATCCAACCTAGCATTGATGGGCCACATTAATGGAACCAATCCAGCATTGATGGGCCATACTTGATCTATGATCTATCCAAGATCAGGAGTCCCTATCCTAAATTAGTTAGTTTCTTATTAATAGGGTTATTTCTTATTTATGTTGGATTAATATTAAGTAATTGCTTAATAGGATTTCATATTTGCTTAATTTAATTTTAGTAAGTAATGATTGTTTAAAGTTAGTCTTTTCTAGTTTAGAAACAGTTACTCTTATATGAGGAGGAGTCTTTCATTATAATGAATATGCTCAGTTTTAATTAATAAAGTTCTTTTTTGAGATTTGAGATGTTATATCTTATGGTATTTGTTCCTCTTCTGAGGACACCCTAGGGGTTGAATCCTTCTTGGATTTGATTAATCTTTTGGGAAATTGGTCTATTTAACGATCGTGGAATTCATGGATGCACCAAAGGGGCAGCTCAGTTGGCCTACGACCGCTGTTTGCTTTCAGAGGTTGCGGGTTTAAAATGCGCTATCACAATGGAGCTATAGGGGATTTACCCGGCTCCTTTTGGGCCCAAAGGGATTAGGGCACCCTGCATTAGTAAAAAAATAATAATAATAATAAAAGTTGAAACTTTAATAATCTGGGAAACAGTGGTGATCAAGCTTACCTTTCATTTTGTATGAGATCTCTGGTGAACAAAAATTTAAATCCAGCGAGGTTCTCAATAGCGAGATTATTAAAAAACCCAACAAGTCCAGTGGCCAAGCCTATAAGGAGCGCTAGAATCCACTTGAGGGCAATGTATTGGAATGCCTGAACCTTTTTCCTTGCCCTCCAATCCTCTTTGGAGATATCATTTTCGGCAACCCTGAATAAAGAAAGAAAAAGAAACTACAAATGTAAGTTAAAAGTTAACTAGGTAACAGTCTGTGTTAGTGTCAGTCATAGAGACAGGATTGAGATGCCAAAGCAATAGATAGTCCTTCCAGTGTACGAATCTAATCATTAAACTTTATTCAATTACTTGAGGGTTGGCCTGGTGACAAGCAACCCATTTCCTATAACACCCACCACAGATGGATCCCTAGTGGGTGCTTTGAAATTTCTTTCCCATAGCCATTGGGCCAGACTAGCAAAAAAAAGAAAAAAAAAACTTATTCAACTATATATGCACTGCTCGACTTGTATAGCACAATCTACTTGTGGAGAACAACACTCTAATGGGTACCAACCATCACACACACTACACAATGGCAGGCTGCTGGATCGACAAAGTGCATTCACACCAAAAGCTCAGAAAATAACATGTCCACAAATAAATTAACTCCCGTGAAAAAGTTAGCTCAGTCAAGAATAGATATATGCAAATTCATACATACATAGAAAGTGCTTTATTGATTTAGTAGAATAAATAAATTACATATATCAATCAATTGGAAAGTTCTAGTATGCATCCATCCTTCACATTATACTAAGGGACAATTCCATATTTGGACATATCAATATGCAAAAGTCAAAATGCATTTCACTTTTTCATATAGCTTTTTTTCTTTTGCACATTAATATGTCTAAATATGGAAGTATCCATCACCATAGCGTGAGAGATAGATGCATAGTAGTATTGTCCCAATCTATATGTTATTTTTAGATTTAAATGTATATATATAGAAAATATTTAAGTGCATACTTCCCTCATCATAAGGTGAGGGACATAATATGGGGCATTATAGTGAGGGCTGACTTTATGATCTATCCAAACTATGCACACACATAGGACCCCTAGAATTACATTGGATCCATCAAGTCTTCACTGATCCAAATGGACTCGACCGTTGAATTGAAGGTCAATTTTTTTTCTTTAATATAGAATCGTTAAACTTGTGGGCCACAGATGAAGGAGTTAGAGGAAAGAAATTGATCCCAAACTTAATATCTAGGCTCATTCAAAATATCTCTTTCTATCCCCCTTGTCCCATGATCAATGGGCCCTAGCAAGGCCCAATCAAGTTGTCCACTCAGTATAATCTTGTGAGAGATGGATGCATATGAAAAGATGGGGTCCAAAATTACGAAACATTACTCTGAAATGTTTCACCAAAGGAGGCCAAAACAAAATGGGGTCCAAAATAAAATTTTCAACTGTGATATAAAGGATTTGATTCTTAAACTGAGGTATGTACATTACAGGCATTGAGTTTGAACGTTTGGCACACAGTCCAAACAATTGACTTGATAATCTTATATAGGGGGTGTTTGGATAAACACAACATATAATATTAATAAAATCAGATATTATAAGATTTTTTTATTGCATAACAAAATAATATTATATTATAAGTGATAATATTTGGTAGTATCTTGAAAGATTCATTTCTTAGATATTTGTTGCTATAAGGATGTGGAGAAAAAAAATCTTGTAATTTTTAGTAGAAAGTCATCTATTGTTGGATACATTCTAAGTTAGCCAAACACCTAATTTTTAAGTAAGTAGATTATATTATAATATAATAATACAATTTCACGTAATCTTTTAAAATATCTTATTGTCAAACACCTCCTAACATAGAACTTGTCTGAAAAACTGAACCAGGTTGGAAGGTAACGTTCTCACTGATTGTTACATCATAATTGAGGCCATTTCTATGCTACAAGTATTGGCAGGCTTTGATCAAAGGGCCAGCAATCTCAACTATACCAATCGTTCAAATCAAATAGGAGTTATAGAGAGTAAAAATTCAAAGTAAAGAAATCAGGACATACAGAACAAAAAAGAAAGAGTGTTGAGTATTGTAGAAAGTGGTACAGACTAGCTTACTCATAATCCAGACTTTCTATGGTGCAAACGTTGGCGCCTACAACAGCAGTCTGTGATGAGGTGTTCGACCTTCCTTGAAGCAGAGGATCCCTAACAGCCTTATCCGTCTCCAATAATTCGGACTGGTTCCTCTCAGTCTTACTGTTGAATCCCTGGCTCTCAATGTCGTGATTGTCGTCATACATCTTCAAGCTCTCTTCTGCAAGGAGAAATATAGTTTGTAATATGTATTTAGTTAGAATTTAGAGCATTTTTTTATTTCTTAACGAACTCCTTAATACAGAGATTAAAGTATTAAAAAAGCTTATGCAAAATATATATTGATAATCTAATACTCTATTAAGAAGTGGTTATACATGTGTGAACCAGAATGCTTCAAATCCTGAAAGCAGATTTATGAGGCTATCAGGAAAAAGGAAAAAAAAAAGAAAAAGGTGTCAATTAATGAGAGGATGATCACTCTCTCTCTACCCTCTCCATAATTGCTATAGCATAATAATCCGTGCTTAGCACAGGTAATTTCATGCATTATAAATTAAAATTTTATACCTTAAATATAAAATACCTATTTTTGTGATCCGAGAGTAAATGATTTATAATAGTAATAGAAAAATTAGGATAGAAGGGTGACATAAGAGGGAAGGAGAGATGGTTTTTGAAGAAAAAAAGTAGAATTTAAAAAAATGGAGAGTGAAGGTGAGGATTTTAATAAAATAAAAGAGATAAAAAAAAATAGTTATGAGATATGAAATGGTAGGGAAAGAATATGAAAGTAAAAGTTAAAAGATAGCTTACTCTCAAAATCATAACCCCCAGTTAAAATTGAGAACAAAAACCTTTGAGCTTAGTATATTATAATGCTACAAGTCCCTATCTCTCCCTCTTTTTCACTTTCTCTGTTAATAACCAATTCCACTTTTAATCGTGCTCTCCCTCTACAAAAAAAAAAAAAATAATAAAAACCAACCCATATGAAATCTTCAAGAAATCTTCAAGAAATCTTCTTTATTTCATCACTAGAAAGCCCAATCAACAAAATCCAAGAAACCCCATTAATAACATACTGCAGTTTGATTGGTGTTTTGGCTTCTTGTGGTTAACTAAAGAACAACCACATTCCAATAGATATATAGATGGGGAAACTAGTCCATTTGGCCACACTTTCAAGAACTCAGCCTAGGCCTAAAAACCGCCCTACTGAGTCTCTTACTTCAAGACATATTCCGTATAGTAAGGAAGGAATGAAGATGGGTATTGGAATACTTGAATAAGAGAGGCCAAGGCACCAAATTTGAATCATCAGGTCTGGGTCAAAATTGTCCAGGTTTAGTTCAACGATATGGACCACAACAAATATCGAATCTGGGTCCAAAGTCCAAGTCCTGGTGTTTTGAGCTCAAGGACCTAAATACTCAATGCATCTACCACATGATTTAAGATGTGTAAGTGTATAATAAAATTATTTGTGAATCAACTTGTGTTCAAGCCCAGGCCTTAATATTCATGTTTAGGTTCGAATTCAGGTATTTAATTTAAAGGGCATGAGGCATGTTAGCAATCTTTACCCAGTTAGCCCTGGTGACAAGGTTATTAAACTTCTTCTTCTTCCTCTGCTTCTTCTTCTTCTTCCTTTCTTTTTTTTAAGGATCAATTTTACATGCAGGGTGGGCTGCCAATATGTATTAATAACCCAAGTCGAAAACCAAGAGAAAAAAAATTTTAAAAACTTTAATGACCCAAGCCAAAAACCAAGAGAAAAAAAATAAAATAAAAATTTAAGCAAAACAAAAGGGTCCAAATCTAAAGAATTAACAACTAGAAAAAAAAGAGGGCTACATTTACACAACAATTGAAGGTGAAGAATCATATAAAAAAATGATCTTCGGTTCACTTTCCTGTGCATGGTAGTGGGGATCGCTAGAATAAAAAGATAAATAATGAATTATTTTCTAGGGAAACTTCTAAAAACTTTAATGACCCGAGCCAAAAAAACAAGAGAAAAAAAAAAGAAAAAAAATTAAGCAAAACAAATGGGGTCCAAACCTAAAGAATCAACATAACAAAAGGGGGGGGGGGGGGGGGGGGGGGGGGGGGGGGGGAGTGAATGTTGTTTGTAAACTAACCCATTTGACCCCGGCTAATTTCACTCGAGCCAAGAATCACTGCACTACACCTAGTTAACACTATTGCATAAAACCAACCAAATTATAAGAAGGAAGGTGGACCCTCAATGAAAATGAAAAATGGTGTAAAATATATGGGCCCATCCCGCAAAATGAACATCCAAAAACGGAAATTCTTGAAAACTTTAATGACCCAAGCCAAAAACCAATAAAAAGAAAAAAAATACTTTAACTTAAGCCAAAAAACCAGGAGAAAAAAAAACAATTAAGCAAGACAAAAGGGTCCTAATCTAAAGAATAAACATTAGGAAAAAAAAAGGAGGGCTACAAGACTAACCCATTCAACCCAAGCCAAGAACAACTACACCATGCCTATTCAACACCCTCCTATAAAACAAACCAAATTATGAAAAGGAAGGTGGACACTCACTGAAAATGAAAAATGATATAAAATATATGAGCCCATCCCTGAAAATGAACATAAAAAAAAAGGAATTCAAGAAAACTTTAATGACCGAAGCCAAAAACCAATAGAAAAAAATTTTTAAATAACTTTAACTACCCAAACCAAAACCAAGAGAGAAAAAAATAAAAGAAAATAAAAACTTTAGCAAAACAAAAGGGTCCAAACCTAAATAATACACACATACACACACACACAAAGAGAGGGCTATAAGACTAACCTATTTGACCCGGGCCAAGAACCACTACACTACACTTATTTAACACCCTTGCATAAAACAAATTAAATTATGAAAAGAAAGGCGGACCCTCAGTGAAAATGATAAATGATGTAAAATATATGGGCCCATCCCCAAAAATGAATATAAAAAAAGAAGATTTTACCCAAAAAATCCTCCTAGTGTCACTCTATACCAAAAAGGAACCCAAAGACATGATTTTACCATAATGGTCCCAAGGGTTCTTTTTTGTTTAATTTTTTTGAATTCGAGTTGGGAGGGGATATCCCCACTCACCCACGCACATAAGAAGGGATGTCCATGCCTGCTTGTCCTCATCTTCCATCCTCCATTGCTTTTTTTCATTCTTCTTCTTCTTCCTCATTTCTCCTTCTTTCTCTAGAACTCAACAAACATACTCCATCCCATCTTCAAAGGAAAGAAAAAAAACAAAAAAACATATTTCCTAACTTCATTTCAAAATCTCTATTAAAAAACCCTATTTTTTGTAAGCAACATTCTAAAGGAGAAAAACCCATTTTGTTTTTAGATCCATCTTTAGACCCTAATCAAGACAAGAAAATCATATGTTTTGGGGCTCTTTCCAAACCCATGGCAAAGGAGATGCTCGAGAAGAGGACAAGGATGCCTTTGGTGTGGACACGAACATGGACGAGTTCATGCGGGGATGTGGTGGTGTGGAAGACTAATGCGAAGTGAAGATTCAGCTAGATAAACTGTGCTAAGATAGGGTTTTCGCCTTGAAATTAGAGGTTTAGAAAATAAGGAAGATGAATAAAGAAGGAAGAAGAATGAAAAAGAAGAAAGAATGAACGGAGCAGAGGAGGAAAGATGAGGAGGAAGAATAGGAAGAAAATGTGCAGGGATATTC
Source organism: Sextonia rubra (assembly GCA_037013555.1). Lineage (NCBI taxonomy): Eukaryota > Viridiplantae > Streptophyta > Magnoliopsida > Laurales > Lauraceae > Sextonia > Sextonia rubra. The sequence continues at coordinate 53,295,020 of JASUAD010000013.1, read as the reverse complement.
CCGCTTATAATTGCTTTGTATAACTATTTCAGGTCACCCTAGCATTGGGTTGACATAATGAGATTTTCTTGATTTGTGCTTTCATAATTGTCTCTTATATCTGTGCACGCATTTTCTCTTTGCTTTTCTAGTAGAATTAGTGCAAGCATTAACTCTTGCATTCATGCAAGTTGCAAGCATTAACTTCACTATTAAATCGATTACCCAAAAAAAAAACCTTCAATGACAAATAAGAGAAGAAAGGGGATAGAGTTGCCCTGGGGGCGCCTGGAAGGTGGCTTGTGACACGGGCCACTGCCGCTTGACCCAGCACAGTCCGTGCTTAGGACAGCCTGGTCCATGTTGACTCGTGTGTGCGGCTTGGGCAGCCCGGCCCATTTAAATCTCCAATAATGACTCAATTCCTATAAGAAAATCTCACGCATTCACAATGTGAACTAGGCAGGTCAGATTCCCACATCCCGAATCTCTGAAGTCCTCTTTGTTTGCATAGTAACTGAAATTCTTAGAATTGGTTAAAATTGAAGAAATTAAGGTGAAGATCCATAAATGACAATCAAATAAATGGGGATGGAAAATAATACATTTTCTATTAATGGAGAGATTCCATTGCCATTTATGGAAATTCACTCAATTTTGGCCAATTTAAAAACAATTTCTGAGAATTTCTAGGAATTCAATCCTATGCGAAAAATGGGCCTTTATAAGCCTCATTGTTTGCTGAGGAATAAATTCTCAGAAATTCTAAAAAACACTACTCCTATCAAAGTGACAATGACAAAAATTGAAGAATAGTTGGGTCATAACAGTGAATGTATAATTTGCTCCAATTAGCAGTACAATTAATTAAACACATTAAAATTTTTTGTGAAGAAGTCAAATCAAAGACATAACGAATCACAAATAAAGCCATGAATACCCATAGATTGCATGAACATCAATCTCCATCAGGAGTTCAAAAATAAAAGAGTAAAAATCATTCAAGAGAAGTGAGTCAAATGAAAATGATCTGAAATTACCTCGACCAACTACTCAAAAGATTCGATCTCCGAATCTAAGCAATCTCAATCGTCGTCGTGAACTCCCATTCCCTGCTATTTCAAGAAAATGTCCACAAAGTCTACCAAACTACACTGAAAAAAAAAGCAAGAAAAAAAAAACACTGTTCTGATTAGATGAAAGGAAGGAAAAAAATTGCAAATGTAACTTGCAAATTCCTACTCTCTTCTCTTCTTCAACTCGATTTCTGGTTTGATCTGAATCATTCACATTTAGGGTCAGGGTTGAGAGAGAGAGAGAGAGAGAGAAATACCTGTATGCCCGGTTCTTCTTCTTCTATATCCTTTTGAATGGGATCTAGGAGAGAATTTATGGGATTTGGGAGAGAAGATGCAAAAGGAAACAAGAATCTAAAAGATATGGTATCCATAGTGAGGCTTTTGATTAGTCCTTTCCATTTTAAACTTGGCATTTTGATGATGAATGGAAGAATCGTTGGAATGTTCTCCGATCCAAATGTAAACATTCAAAGTATGTAACGGAAGAAGAGTATGTGGCGGGTAGTTGTTAAATGACTTGGGAAGTAGAGTCCCGGTTTTTAAGTAGGGAATCTTCTCCAGCCAGTGGAGAGTGGAGTGGGTGTGAATGTGATTAACACAATTGTCTAGCATTTACTACATACCAACCAAAAAATTTTTTTTTAGGCCGGTTGGGTTTAGTGGCAAGGATGTAAGAACGAAAAGATGCCCACAAAATAAGGGACCTGATGGGGGCTATGCGAGTAGAAGTCTTATCCACAAGGTCATCCCTTTATTCCCTACTACATACTACTGGGTATGTAGTAGTTAGTTATGGCTATCTTTCATTTTTCCTTTCAATTTTTTGAATATCAACTTGTAGAATAGAGGGATTGTATCAGGTGTAGTGAATGCACTAAATTTAAGTTCAGCTCCATGGAGTATAGGATTTTCCAAATTTTACTTCGGAGAAATGAAGTTTGAAGGTGCATCAATTAATATGATCTTTTAATTCTGTTATCCTAAGAAAATTATTATTTGAAGCTCATTATTGGAAATACGTCTTTAGTCTTCGTTTTTAACTGCACTATGTATTCCATTCTTATATATTCTAATGCAAACAAATAAGCCCTAAGAGTCACCCCCATAAGATTCACCATATGATGAAAATCATGAAAAACATTATGCTAATATTACATGGGGTCATCTCCTATTAGATTAAAATTTAGAATAATGTCATATACCAAGGAGGCCTTTATAAATTGTTCTTGACTCCGATTATCAATGGATGGATATTGAGTCCAACTATGGTCCTTCGAAGTTCCTTTTTTTTTTTTTTTTGGGTGGTGGGGTGTTGGGGTTATTTATGTCATTTACATGTGTAAAAGATTCATATCATATTGGTCACATATATCAAATTTATTTGCACATGAAAATAATAAAGCCATTTAAACACCTATAAAGATGTGATCATTTAAATCCACTAGTAAAGTCTCACATGGTGATTGCATTCCCTTAGCCCCCTCAACCACGCTTCTTTACTTTCATTCGTGTGAACCTATATTTGTAATTCAAACTTTTGCTTTGTTTATTGAATTGATAGACCCTCGAGATTGATCAAAGTGAAAATCTTCCAATTCATGGAGTAGCTCATTGAAAATTCAAACCAACCTCACAGTGTATAAGATGTTTTAAATTTTATTTTCAGTATAGGTTGATCTCACCATAAGATTGATCATATGATGAATGCCACTATTAAGCTTATGCATTATTGATCAGATTGTTTATCATGTTATTCACTACATGGTCTTGGCATAAAATTTAGAGAAATCTCATAGATGGTGGAAGCCTTAATTTTGAACAGCTAAGATTTTCACTAGATTAGCCTCATTGTAGAACTCATTCAGCTCAGGAATTTGTAATTCAAAGACTGGAGGATCCGGACATGACAAAATCTCTCCTTCAGAATAAATTTTTTTTTTAAACAATAAGTGGGTCTCATCCTTCCATGTCACAAAATATTATGGGGCTGGCAGTAAAACCCCAAATACATGGCACTGCTAAGCACCATATATTGGTCAAAGCACTGAAAGAGAATTCCAAACATCAAACTCCAGAATAATATTAGACTTTCCAACCACTATGAAACATTCAAGGATGGGTGAACATAACATTTTCAACTTTTCTTTTTACAAAATGCAACCCCACCTTTACCAATAATACGGAAATTCACGTCTGGTTTGAAAATCTTGAGCAATTGCAATGAAAAGTGGGTAATTTTTAATCAATCGATGAAATATATTGATTCATGTGGAATGTTTCTTAAAAACATATATGTTTACTAGTCTCATTCGAATTAAAATTGGGTGACAACCTATAAAAGACAATTAAACATGAGTCAATTTAATTAAAATGGACATCCCCACTTCCAATTAAGCAAGTAAGATCCAAGATGCCTTCAGCTTTTGACGGTTATATATAGATTGTAAAGATCAAACAGGCAGGTGCTTATAGGTGGGCCTCATCATGGGCCTTCAGGACTTTCTCATGAGTTCATACGTGAAATTTGATTGAGTGGATGACAATATCCAGCAACTCATCTTTGATTGAGTGGAATTGCCCGGATGATAAGAAATTGGTAAACTCAAAGCAAATTTGCAATGACAGTATCATTTCATAGTCATGATATAAATATTTTTTGACATCCAAAGAAGAAGTTCTAACTACAAATGAAGTTCAGAGAATCTCAAATAAATCTCTGTGATTTCTGAAATTTCATCTACGCATATAATAGGTATGATTTTTTTTTCCTTGTGTTCCTATTTCTCTGGGATCTAGAATTATACATGTAAAAATTTTCCTCTAGGAATTTCTCAAGCAAATAGGCCAAAGCATGGCAAAATTTCAAATCTCCAAAGGATGAAGGAAGAAAAATTCACATCCCTCTGAATTCTATCTTTGGTAATGCGTACTGGTGTTCAAATTTTAGCAAATTCCAATGCGAATACACAACCTACCATTTTAGCCTTTTGAGTTTTGATTGCGACTAGACATCAAAATTTCTTCAATTTATCACCAAGTATTTTTTAGCCCCAGCCCCTGGCTGAGACCCACACAAGTAGGAAGAAGAGGACCACACCATAAGAGCTTACACAAGTAGGAAGAAGAGACCCACAAAATGAGAAGGATAGCTTTCACAAGTGCGAAGACTCGCCAACTACCTGAGCAACCCCTTGTTATGATACTTACATTAGAAAGGCTTTTCCTGCATATGCAGAAAATTGTAAGTGCAAGAAAGAGAGCAAAAAACCAAAACGTTTTTTGGATTCCTTTTCCATGAAAAATGCGTTATCCAAATGTGCCCCTAGGGCATGTTGAGAAAGAGATGTGGTCCAACAATATTTCAAGGTACTTCTTCCATGGACACCTTAAGTTTGGATTTTTCACCTTGGAATCCTCTTTTATTTTTTTTTATGCAATCACAAAGAAAGAACGTACTGGGACCTTATGATCTTCCTCAGAAAGAAGAATATTTCGGCACCAAACAACAGTTCAGCACACATCAGCGTGTCAGAATTACAAACCCATTCTTCATCATCATCAATATCAATCAGAGGTGGCTTGAGGAGTTCATCAATTCTTATTTTTCCCTTGCACGAGAGCTGTTCTACCGAGGTCTACCTTCCTCACTAGAGGGCTCCCCACCTCACCCCCGAGGTTACCCAGCTCTCCCAAGCAGAACACACCCCCCGGGGTACATTGTGCTCTCTTTGTCTCTCTTGTGCATATGCACACACAAATTTACCGCCACTGATCAAATCTATATTGGGTTTATCTTACATCTAAGGTAGGGGCCGTAGGGCCTATCCAAACTATGGATCTGGTTTTTGAGCCCCACTGTGATGGCATTACTAGATGATGTCATTCCCAGCCTCATTCAGAACTAATACATGGTATGCGCTAAGTGCAAGTATTAATCCACAGAGGAAATTACATAAACTGGTTCAGCGGAGAATATTCAACCCTGTTCCGGAAGAACTCTACTTTTAGTAAGTTTTGAAAATCAGGATAAAAATTACTGGCCTCCCAAAATAGCCAACAGCATCCCCAATGCTGTGTGACTACTGACAACAGTTTATAGGAACATTGCATCTGAAAATTTTCCATGCGTCATTTGAACCCCACTGCAAGATACAAGTAACATGAACATGTCAAGGAAAGAAGCCTATTTGTAGTAATCATACTAGTACTGATGCACAGGTGATAGGACTCACATTATACTAGTGAACGATCCCCGACGGGATGCAGAACAACCTAAGGAATGATTTCTCTCGTAGAGAAGGAATTCTACGACTGAATCTATAAACTTGATCATATTGACTAAAAACACACCAACTTCTGAGAACACCACACCAAAATGATTTCTTCTGTGTATTCTAATGAGCTCCCGACAAAATTTTCTGAACACCCTACGACGAGGAATGATGTGAGAATTGGCTTGTTGGAGGCTGCCTACCTCCTTAAGAAGAAGATGAGAAGGAAATATGGTTTTCTTTTTCTCCCATTTCTCTTTTCACAGCATAATTAAATACATGACACATAACAGCAAGTGAACCCCCTTACCCACTTACATGACACACGACACCAACTTCTTCCCCCATAACAAACCTGACACCATCCACTATACCACATCAGAGACACTACCTACTCTACCCACATCAAAGCACTCTGCCCACTACTCATAACCGACTCCTACTCCTAAGGAACAACCCAATAAACTTTATTGACCCTAACATACAATCAAACAGCAACATGACTCACATCAAACACCTAACTCACTACCTAACATTGGGCAAAACATTGAGGATCATGCACATAACATTCCCCCTCCCTCACAACAACCTCGCCTCAAGGTTGTTATGTTGCCTCCTCATCTGTTGGCAGCCCTTCATTCTCCTCATCAGGCCAATCTCCCTCCATTAGAAATAGTTGTTGCACGTTACAATGATGGCCAGGTGCAAACTTCTCAGCACAATTGAAGCAAAGCCCCTTATTTCTCCTTTCTTGTAGCTCAGTCAGCGAGAGCTTCTTTACAATTGGAACATCAGAGAGGGTCAGGTTTGGTGGTGGAGGCCATGGGTACAAGTTGCCAGCGGTGGTAGAGCACAACATTGAGACTGAATTTTGGCCTCATACAAGGCTGAAAGTGTAGTGGGGAGCAGAGCCTGTATGTTTGCCCTAAAGCTTTCTTTGAGCCCACCGACGAAGCAACCTACCTGTTGTGCTTGTGGCATCCTCCCCACACGACTGAGAAGTTTCTTGAACTGACTGATATTTTTGAACTGTGCCAGATTGCCTGAGTTTGGTTAAGGTCTCTAAAGAAGTCCTCATAACTAGTGGATCCAAACCTAACATGAAGCCCTTCTTTGAACACATCCCAAGTGATGGGTTGTCGCTCCTCTTTTAGTATATGATACAACAGCTGGGCATCACTATTCAAATGAAAGGCAGCCAAAGGAACATGCTTCCCCTCCAGGGTTTGATGGAAGTGAAAAAAAACTGCTCCATGTGGCAAATCTAGCTGGTTGGATATTCCCAATCCCCTCTATTGAAACAAGAAAAGTCCAACTTAATGAGCTTGGGTTGGTACATACCAGAATGTCCCTCCCCGAAGTGGTCATTGTTTCGTCCTCCACCATTTTGCTATTGGTTGAAAGAGCTTTCTCCGTGTTTCAAAGTTTGGCTTGCCAACAAGTTATCAAACTTGGCGTTCATTGCAGCGAACTTCTCCTGCATTTCTTTAAGTATCCGTGCTTGTCTAGTAGCCAAAGAGCTTATCTCCATCTCTATTCACTCAAGTCGTTGTTCTGCCATGTCCGTCTCTGATACCAAATAATATGTGCAATTTCCAACGACGAGGAATGATGTGAGAATTGGCTTGTTCGAAGCAGCCTACCTCCTTAAGAAGAAGATGAAGAGGAAATATGTTTTTCTTTTTCTCCCATTTCTCTTTTCATAGCATAATTAAATACATGACAGATAGTAGCAAGTGAACCCACTTACCCACATACATGACACATGACACCAACTTCTTCCCCCATAACAAACCTGACACCATCCACCATACCGCATCAGAGACACTAACTACTCTACCCACATCAGAGCTCAGTGCCCACTATTCATAACCGACTCCTACTCCTGAGGAACTACCCAATAAACTTTATTGACCATAACTTACAATCAAACTGTTAACATTGGCCCATGTAGAATAGCAGCCCAAATTGACTAGAAGCCCATGTATAGTAATGGGCCTTGACCCATTATATTGATAGAATTATCATAGTCAAAGATGTAAGGGAGCTGCTATATGTACATAGCTTTTTACTCTTCCTACACAGCCCATTTAAAAAAAAAAAATTTAAAACTCCCCAAACTACCCTCACCCCCTTTTCTCCCTATACACCTCCCCTCTCCATCCCTCCTCTCTCCTCCCCCCTTCCCCTCCAGCCAGTTGAGGGGAGTCTCCGTCCCTTCCCTCTCCCTCCCCATCTTCCTCTTCCTCTTCCTTTTCCTCCTCATCTTCCTCTCCCTCTTCCTATTCTTCTTTCTCCTTCTCTCCCTCCCTCTTCCCCTCCTCTCCTCTCCTCTTCCTCTTTCTCTCATCTTCGCCCTATTAGGCCCTATGAGGCCGTAGGGCCGAACAAGAGTTGTTCCGCCTCATAGGGCCAAACCAAGGTGGAGAGGAGAGAAAGAGGAAGAGGAGAGGAGAGGAAGAGGAAGAGGAAGAGGAAGAGGAAGAGGAAGATGAAGGGAGAAGAAGAGGAAGATAAAGGGAGAGGGAGAGGAGAGGCCCTTTTGGTTTGGCCTTACGAGGCCGAACAACAATGAGTTATTCGACCTCGTCGGGCCAAACCAGAAGTTGCTGGTTCGACCCTACGACATGGACCAACTCATGGTTGTTTAGCCTCGTAGGGTCGACTAGGGTGGAGAAGAAAGAAAAAGGGATAGGAGAGGAGAGGAAGAGGGAGGGAGAGGAGAGGAGGAGGGAGGAAGAGGATGAGGAAGAAGGAGAGGGAGAGGAAGAGGAGGAAAAGGAAAAGGAAGAGGAAGAGGAGGAAAAGAAAGAGGAATAGGAAGATGGGGAGAGATAAGGAAGGGAGGGAGACTCCCCTCCGTCGGCCAGAGGGGAAGGGGGGAGGAGATTAGAGGGGGGAGAGGGGAGATGTGTAGGGAGGGAAGGGGGTGGGGGTAGTTTAGAGAGTTTTAATTTGATTTTTTTTCTTTTTAAAAATGAGTTGTATAGGAAGAGTAAAAAGCTGTGTACATATAGCAGCTCCTAAGAGGTAATCATGTACACCTTTATTTCCCATTTTGTATGATCTCATAACTTTGTATATATTGTAAATGGATTGTGTGGAGAAATAGGTGGATTCCCCGTGACTATAGGTTTACATCAGGGATCAGCTTTAAGCCCTTATCTCTTCGCATTAATTATGGATGAGTTAACTGTGCATATTTAAGAAGAAGTACTATGGTATATGTTGTTTGCAGATGATATAGTATTGGTGTATGAATCAAGAGATGGTGTAAATGCAAAATTCGAGAGATGGCGGGGGGCATTAGAATCTAGAGGCTTTAAAATAAGTCGTACAAAGACAGAATATATGGATTGCAACTTCAATGGGCCTTTACAAAGTGTTGAAACTACTGTCAAAATTGAAACCCATGAGATACCACGTAGAGATTCTTTTCAGTACTTAGGCTCGATGATTAGTAAATATGGGGAGATTGACGAAGATGTAGAGCATAGGATAAAAGTTGGATGGCTAAAGTAGAGACTAGCTTTTGGAGTGCTTTGTGACAGACGAATGCCAACGAAATTGAAGGGCAAATTTTACAGGACAGTGGTTAAACCTATTATGACATATGAAGCAGAATGTTAGCTAATTAAAAAAACGTATATACATAAGATGAATGTAGAAGAGATGAGAATGCTTAGGTAGATCTGTGGTAAAACTATGAAAGAAAAAATTAAAAATGAACACTTTCGAGAACATTTAGGGGTAGCACCAATAGGGGATAAGATTCGAGAAACTCATTTAAGATGGTTTGGGCATGTTGAGCGTAGGTCGGTAATGGCACCAAAGAGAAAAAGTTTAGCTATATAGGTGGATAGCCCATCAAGAGGTAGAAGTAGGCCGAAGAAAATATTGATGGAGGTCATTGAATCAGATTTGAAGAAGTTTAACTTATCTAAGGATTTGGCTCAAAATAGAACGGTATGGAGAAACAGAATTCATGTAGCCGACCCCAACATGGTTGGGATAAGGCTTTGATGATGATGATGATGATGATGAGGATCCATCAACTCCCAATCCATTCTGTCTTCTCAAAACTTGTCTCTACTTTACTGTGTATGGAATGATAATTCACAACTAACACCTAACCCACTAACTGACATTGGGCAAAACATTTTAGGGTCATGCACATAACAGCTAATTTCTTAATCAAACAGCCTAATTACTTCATCATCATCATTATCGTCAAAGCCTTGTCCTAACCATGTTTGGATAGCAACATAAATTTTGTTTCTCCATTCTTGTCTATCCTAAACCAAATCCTCAACATGGTTGCACTTCTTCGATCTATCTTTGCTACTTCCTTCCATGTCCTCTTCAAGAATGGTAATGTTCGAGAACCTGGCATTTGAAGAAGACGAGAACTTGATGACAGTAACTCCGCCAGTTTTTGCTGCCGGTCCTAAGCCTAGGTAAAGGAGGATGGTTGCGTTAGGTAGGTTGACAGCCAGTGTAAAACTTTGTCACAACTCAACTATGAATTCTGAGAAAATGATATTTCACGATAAGGCTAGGGCGTTCCCCGTTTTAAGCGACGCATTGCAACGTCGCCCGACTGCAGTGAAAAGTGTGCAAGGACTACCGCATGACTTTGGGCTAGTGCGATTAAAGAAGTTAGTCCATGAGAAAAGGAGGAGAAATAGGAAAATTAGACTTGCTACTTGGAATATAAGAACCTTGATAGGCAAGAGCATGGAGTTGGTTGAGGTAATGAAAAGAAGAAGAATTAGTGTGACTTGTATACAGGAGACAAGGTGGAAAGGGAATAAAGCTAAAGAGCTCACGGATGGATATAAGCTTTTCTATGTAGGAAAGAGTAATACAAGAAATAGTGTGGGTATAGTTGTAGATAGGAATTTGAAAGAGAAAATTATAGGGGTAAAGAGGTTTGGTGATAGAATTATAGCAATTAAATTCGTGCTAGAGGAAGACATAATTCATATCATCAGTGCATATGCTCCCTAAGTAGGACTAGAGAAAAGTGTGAAAAGACAATTTTGGGAGGAGCTGGATGATTTAATGCGAGAAATCTCAAATAGTGATAAGATTTTCCTTGGAGGTGATTTAAACAAACATATAGGAAGAGATAATAGAGGATATGAGAGAGTGCATGGAAGGCAAGGATTTGGAGAAAAGAATAAATTCGGAAACACTATATTGGACTTTGCAGTGGCATTTGATCTTGTAGTAGCAAATACGTACTTTAAAAAAAGAAATGAGCATTTAATTATCTATAAAAGTGGGAGTAATAGGAGTTAGATAGACTTTTTTCTGGTTGGAAAACAGAACCAATTGGCATGTAAAGATTGCAAGGTTATACCAAGAGAGAGTTTGACTATGCAACATAGGCTTGGAGTTTTAGATATTTGCATTAGAAGTAGAAAGAGAGCGGCAGTAAACAAAATGGACCCTAAAACAAGGTGGAAAGATTTGAAGGGGGAAAGAGCAAATATATTTAAGGACAAAATGAATGAGAATGGAGAATGGAATATTGAAGGAGAAACTACAGTAATGTGGAATCAAATGGCTAATTGTATTAGGAATATGGCAAAAGAGGTACTTGAAGAATCAAAAGGAAAGAGACATATTAATAAAGAAACATGGTGGTGGAGTATGGAGGTTCAGGAAGTTATTCGACAGAAAAGACATTGCTACAAAGTTTGACAAGATACTAAGAGTATAGAAAATTTTGAGATGTATAAGAAGGCAAAGAAAGAATCTAAAAAAGTAGTAAGTAGTGCAAAGTTCAAAGTATATGATAACCTCTATAATAGGTTGGGAACAAGAGAAGGAGAAAAGAATATTTTTAAACTCGCAAAAATAAGAGAAAAGAAAAGTAGGGACTTAGATCATGTCAAATGTATCAAGGACAATGAGAAAAATATTCTGGTGAATGACAACGATATTAAAGAAAGGTGGAAGGAATATTTTAGCAAACTTCTAAATGAAGAAAATTTGGGCGATACAAGAGTTAAGGAGGATACTTCATCACTAGAGTATATTTTTCTCCATAAAATTAGAGGGGTGGAAGTGAAGGACGCATTAAAGCGAATGAAGACAGGAAAGGCAACAGGCTCAGATGGTATTCTGATAGAGGTATGGAAATGCTTAGGAGATGTTGGTGTGAGTTGGTTATGTAAACTATTCAATAAGATACTTGTGATAAAGAAAATGTCGGATGAATGGAAAAAAAGCATTGTAGTACCTATATATAAGAATAAGGGAGATATACAAAATTGTACCAACTATCGAGAGATTAAACTTATGAGTCATACTATGAAGTTATGGGAGAGAATAATGAAGCAAAGACTGAGAAAGAAGACCAAGATCTCTGAAAATCAATTTGGTTTTATGCCAAGGAGATTAACTATGGAAGCTATCTTTTCACATAGGCAATTAATGAAAAAATATTGAGCAAAGAGGAAAAATCTACATATGGTCTTTATCGATTTGGAAAAAGCCTATGATAGAGTACCAAGGAATTTAATTTGGTCGGTTTTAAAGAAAAGGAATGTCCCCAGATGTTACATTAAAATTTTTAAGGATATGTATGAAGGAGCAGTAACAAGTGTGAGAACCATATGTGGAGAAACAAGTGGATTCCCCGTGACTATAGGTTTACATCAGGGATCAACCTTAAACCCTTTTCTCTTTGCATTAATTATGGATGAGTTAACTGTACATATTCAAAAAGAAGTATCATGATGTATGTTGTTTGCAGATGATATAGTATTAGTAAATGAATCAAGAGATGATGCAAATGCAAAGCTTGAGAAATAGCGGAGGGCATTAGAATCTAAAGGCTTTAAAATAAGTCGTACAAAGATAAAATATATGGATTGCAACTTCAGTAGACATATATAAAGTGTTGAAACTACTGTCAAAATTGAAACCCATGAGATACCACGTAGAGATTCTTTTTAGTACCTAGGCTCGATGATTAGTAAGGATGGGGAGATTGATGAAGATGTGGAGCATATGATAAAAACTAGATGGCTGAAGTGGAGACTAGCTTCTGGAGTGCTTTGTGACGGACGAATGCCAACGAAATTGAAGGGCAAATTTTACAGGACAGTAGTTAGACCAGCTATGATATATGGAGTAGAATGTTGGCCAATTAAGAAGACGTATATTTATAAGATGGATGTAGTAGAAATGAGAACGCTTAGGTGGATGTGTGGTAAAACTAGAAGAGATAAAATTAGAAATGAGCGCTTTCGAGAACATTTATGGGTAGCACCAATAGGGGATAAGATTCGAGAAACTCGTTTAAGATGGTTTGGACATGTTGAGCGTAGGCCAGTAATGGCACCGGTGAGAAAAAGTTTGGCCATACAAGTGGATGACCTCTCAAGAGATAAGGGTAGGCCGAAGAAAACATTGATGGAAGTCATTAATTTAAATTTGAAGAAGTTTAACTTATCTAAGGATTTGACTCAAAATAGAACGGAATGGAGAAACATAATTCATGTAGCCAACCCCAACATGGTTGGGATAAGGCTTTAATGATGATGATGATGATGAGCACTTGATGACGGTATTTGACTCACCTTGAACCTGAGTGAATACACAGCTGAATCACAAATAACTTTTAAAAATTAGGGCTCCAAGCAAATCCCCCTTTGATTTCTATCCTAATCAACTTCACTTTGAAAGAAACAGGATTGCATATATACACTAATCCTATTTGATGTTATTTGATTTAAGCTCTCTAGACGTTGATAGATGCCTTGAAATCTCCTCCATCACCATGAAAATTATAATATATATATATTATTCCATTTAAACAATGGGCTCGTGGCAATAACTGAAAGGTGTTCAATACTACTATATACTAAACTTTTACTAATAGGTGGCCACATTGTGTCATGCAATCACACCAAGCAGCTGGGTATCTGAATGTAAACTAAAAAAGAATGTGGAACAGCAGTAATCCAAAAGGGAAGGTCCCATGGAATGTCTGTGTATCACAACAATAGAGGTTCCTAGAGTTGATGTTTCAAAGCCATAGTGATAGAGGTGGGCCAGCATAATTGGATATTGGAGGTTGAGATCAATTCAAACAACATGTTAACAACTCCCTTGAACAGGTAACCCCTCCTGCCAAGGAAAATATTCCCCACCGACAGCTCTCAATGGCAGAACAGAGCAATTTTCATTTTGAGTTCTGGTAAAAAATAGCTCTTGTGGGTACTTCCAAGTAGAAAAGGCGGCCTTTTCACTTTTGCATGAATTCAAATATGAAGATGGGTGTTTGCTTAGATCTTAATCAACAAAACCCTTGGAAGGGGACCATGATGGCATGAGAATGCTGTAGCTATCCCTTAACTTCAAAAGAATTCACCAACTAAGCTTCAAAAAGTATCCTTCAGTAGTGGAAAAGGGATAAATGATGAGTTGCAACAATGCACAAATTTATATCTTTTCAAGCAATGTAGCACATCTCTCACATCCATTCAAATTAATGTAGCACAACTCACAGTAGATCCATTGTTAGCTAATACAAAACAATTAATTATACGGTGTGTTACATGAACACTGTAAACTTTAGTAGAAAACCACATCATGTTGGCATTTGGAAGATTCTTCTAACTCTCTTTTCTACTTCAATTTGAGAGGACAACAAATCTGTGAATGAGATATAATTTAAGGGTGGGAATATATACACATATATTAGCATGATAGATATTTTAAGAAAAAGATCTCCACCAAAATAACTAGACTTTGAGGTTCAATCCTTTTAGAAATATTACATATATTCCTTATCCACATTACAAGAATCTCACACACAAACGTCAGTGATTCTACAAACAGATGAAACTGAAAAATTCCTTCTCTTGGTACACGAAAATCAACAAGTACCTAGATGCTTCAATAAAGTATGAAGACAGATTGAGGGCCATATGTCTCTCACTTAAGTGACTCTGACTAACCTTCCAGTCTATCATATGTCTTTATTCAAGATGTTAGTGGAGATAACGAACATATAAAAACACATTCAGAGGAATTTTTTATGGGAGGGAAATCAAGAGAAAAAGACATGGGTACTATAAGTAATGAGAACTTGAAGAAAAAAATTGGTGGCTTTCCCTCCAGTGAAGTATAGAAGGTGCTTGTTTCTTTGTATTGCCCAGTTGGAGAAATTAGACTCAAACGAAGTAGACCTATTGGACCATCAATGAAGTGTTAAGAGCCTTCAAATCTTATTTCTTGGGATTCTCTAATTGTGGAAATCAATCCTACATCTGCTGTTTCGAGGGTGCCTTCTAAGTTCTAACTGAGGCCTGAGGGTCCTTGGAAACCTCATTCTGTTCTTAATGAGATTAAGCCCTAATCTCCTTCATTCAATTGGAATATTTTTCACTTGGGGAGGATAAGGCAGGGCAATGAGGCGGTCGATGCTGTAGCTAAGAAATATAGATATTCTACATATGTATGCCCTCTTTTGTACTTCTGGATTTTTTTAGTTCTAGTACCGAATATTTATTGTTCTCAATGGAAATGGAAAAAAATAGAAAGAAAAAAAAATGTAAGAAGATGGAATTCAACATTTTAAGAGAATTCAAGCCCATGTATGCATAAGGTCATTCACCCACCCTATCCAAAATCCATAGACACAAACCACACATGCAAAGGAAGCATCCAAACCAACAAAGTCTCAAATAGAAAAGCTTAGTGCACATTTTGTAAATTCATATGGCTATAGTCTTTTGCCAAAGAGTCTAAAAGTGAAGGATCAAGAGTGAAGATAAACCCAAAAAACCATAAGTTTCTAGGATATAACAATCCCAGGACAGATGGTACACAATCATTTCTCATTAAAGGGGGTGTTTGATGGGCCCTCATTAATATAATAATCCCATTGCATAAGGGACCCTAATAATTCAGTAGAAACTAGACAGACCCACATCAAATTCATGAAACCTCAATCCACCGACTCAACATTATTTTTCAACAACCAATATGCGTCTTAAGTCAAAACAGAGCAAAAAAGCAATCTAAAGAAGACCAGAACAGATTACTTCTAGATCATGAATCTGATAACAAGTTCCCACAATTGAATCCACACCCACATTGCGGGCTCTCCTCGAAATTCGACAGCTCAAATGAAGCAGAGATCGGGCCAACATAGAAATCCAACTTACCTTCTTCTCTGCTCACCTCAGAAATGCTAAGCCACAAGAACAATACCTTCACGCTCACTCCTTGCAATTCCTTCAAAGACCCAACACTCACTTTCCCTGTAATCCTGCTCTTGTAGTTCAAAGAATACCCTGCTTCCACCTCAAACTTGCAATTCCCATCCAGGAAAACCTCAAACCTTCCATCTTGATTCAAAGTGTAGCTTTTCACACCTTGGGGGAGGATCCCTTTGGGGAAGTTGAATTTCTCAAGCATCTGATAGGCAGTCAGGTCGTCTGATACATGGGTTTGTGCAGAAATCAAGGCAAGGGATGAGATCAGGCAAAACCCAAAAAGGGTTTTGAAGAATGACATGATTGGAATACTGGGGTCTGATTCTTTAGGGTGTTTGGGTTGAGGAATGGGAGGTTCTGCTGGGAGAGGATGGATGGGTTTTCTTATGCCAGTTCCAAGGGTTTATTCCTTCTGATGCGCTTGACTTGAAGAATATGGAGACCGGTAATTCCAAAAAGGGTTCCTAAGTTTTTGAATATTTCATAGAAGGGCCCAGGCTTTGAAGAGTTTCAAAATCTACAAATCCTTCCAATTGGGTCCTTTCAGACAACAATAACTTTGATTAGGGTATTTTCAAAAATGAAATGGGTCGAATAATTTTTGCAGTTATCTTAATGATGTTACAAAACAAACCACTATCTCATTCAGATGATCATCTTTTCCAACCACCAACTAACCTAGTTTTCTTTCAATTCATATTTTGAGTCATCTTCATCTTTGTGATAAGGACATTTCAAAGTGGGCTTTGGCCAACATTACATATTTTTATTATTTAATTTTTTGTTACAAATAATAAGGGGGGTAAAATGTAGATAGTCTGGATTTGATGTTTGGAGTAGAGTTGATGAGAATTTGGAAACTATTGAAGTAAAAATGACCAAAATATAGGGTTTTAATCTTCTTGAGTTTTGATAGAAATAAAGCATGGATGAGGTGACTTTAAATGGAGATGATCATGAAGATGGTGTAGCATGAGAGATCCATTCATTAGGAAATGTTGGCTGAATTTGGAGTGGAAGGGTTGAATTTGTGAAAAGCAAAAACCTGCTTTAAAAATGTTTTCAGTTTTACATGAGAAGTAGTTATGCTTATGATTGATCCAAGGTATGAAATAGACTGACACGATAAGGATACTAATGAGATCCATTTGATGGAAAATGGATTGTTGAATTAGCCAAATTTAGAGTTAGACTTATAATGAGAAACAAGACTCCAATATCAGTCTGCAACATGAAAATTATATGAAGAAAAAGGGCAAGCAAGTCATTTCATATCTTTCAGTCCACACCAATGACCATTCCCAGTATGGTCACCAATGGATCATCAGTCATCTGACTAGTGTGATTTGGAGGTATAATTTATGAACCAAGAAGCAGCATATCTCTGAACTTCATCCTGTTTAGCAGGCAATTTGAATTTTCCTATGATAGCAACTATCAAACTCCATTGAATAGGTTACAATGCATAGTAATACATTCATACAGTGTGAATTGGGGATAAATAGTTCTTTCCACAGCATCTAGAGTATACAATTGTTTACTAACTAGAGATTATGGATGGAACCTATCGGCTAAGTCTGCCAATGGTCCTACCAGCGCAGCGTTGATGTACGTGGCAGGCTCTGATTGGGCATAGTTACTGCGATCATCCAAGAAGGAATCATTCACATCAGGTCCTCCAACGATGGCTCCCGTTAGTATGTTAGGGTTTGGGTTGGTGCTTTTAAAGGAATCAAAACCACTTTCACAGTCAAATTTCTCACTCCTCAGCTGGATGCTAGGCAAGGAAGAGCCTCTATGATGAATGCGCTGCGGAAATCGGTTGCCGAAGCCCACCATGTATGACATTCCTGATGGGTTATTTCCCAAGATATAATCTACCTGAACAGGGAAAGAATAACAGAGAAAGTTTTTCAATACAATTAACACAAATTTAAACTATAATCTCTCTCACAACCTTCTTAATTAAGCATTTCATGAGATCATTTGTAGAAAATTGGAAAAGAGTTTAAAAGAACTTTTTCTAGTGAAAAAAACTCTCCTCATAACTATTGCTAGAGTTCATTTGTCCATTGAACTTGGATTTTTTATCATCAAAAAAGTATAATTAATAAAGGTGGTTTTCTCCTTCACACTTAGTTCAAATCTGAACACAGTGGAGAATTGCTATGGTAGAAAAGTGGTGAGTCTCAATGATAGAGAGTTATTCACTTCAAGATTTCTATCTATTTCCTCACCAAGTGGGGATTTTTTTCACTTCATTTTAGCCATTTATAAATGCTCTTATGATAAAAACATGTAAGAAAAGGCTAGTGAATACCTGTTTCTTTGCCTGTTCCCTCAAGAGAGTGCGAGTCACAACCAAATCACCACACTTAAATGTTCCATCAGAAGACTGTAAGTACTTTGCATAGGTTGTTAACAAAAATGTTGAAGATGTGACATACTGAAGGTTGCTCCCCTTCAACTTGTACATGAGCCCCCCTGGTGTGTACTTAACCGTTGCCGACGGCGAGTTGGGCAGCACACTACAAATGAACCACTGTGCCTTCTCACGAATTTTTGGCAAGGCATTGGGATCTTTGTCATGAGGATACTGCAGAAATTGAATTCACTTGCTGATGTTATTCGTAGCCTACTGTTAGGAAACGTGCTATCCTTCGGGTCTATTTGTTTACATAGAATACATAGAAATTGAATAAATTGAAACTTATGGACAAATTAATGAATATATACATTGAATGCATAGAATACATAGGCATTGGGTTCTGTTTTCTCATGATGTTATTAGTAGCCTACTGTGGGGTGAAGGATATGAGGTGGGCCAAGGATATAAGGTAGCAGATTGGATGGATATTAACTTTCCTAAGATTTGTATCAATAGGGTGATGGCTGCATATTCATTTCTCAGCTGCTCTAGATTCAATTTCTATTAAAAGGAAAGTTGTTTGATGGTCGTTTTTAGATAGTCTCCTTTGATTCTTCATATTTAATCACTTGCAGAAATATGAAGTCTTAGAAGCCCAAAGAATTCATCTACATGAAGCAAATAGGCCATCAATCATCTCCATTTCTTGAATCTCAATTTTAACTAATATGGAATTAACACAGAGAGATAATTGAAAGTAATCATTAGAAACGTACGCGAGAGAGGAGAACTCTAGCACCAGCAAGCTTGTTATCCCAGCTGAAAACATCAGAATCGTCCTCAATGTTTAGTGACTGAGTGTAGTCAAGATAAGATGATTTGTGTGTAGCCTTGTAAAGCCATCCAGCAGCCCATAGTAGTTCATCCTAATAATGCCATATCATTGTCACTATTTCTGCTAATAAATTGCTAATTAATCATCATCAGCACCCACATTAGCACAGAGAAAAAAATGTAACAGAACAACATTTTGGAGATTCAGAAACTATGGTTTCATATCAGTAAAAATAAGGAACAAATTATGGTTTCATGCAGTGGAAGAACATATAGATGCCTGCCATTATATGCCACGTCTATGATGATGTAACATACATGCAATTTTAGGAAAGAGGTTATAGAAGGGGTCACATGTACTTTAGGAATGCTCATATGAGTTATCAATCGAAGTAGAAAGTAGCAGAATTTCATGGGTCCCAACGCCTAGTTAACAAATTCAAAGGTGGTCGATGCTACTTTTCATACACACATGTAATATTAACTTTTGTCCATGATAATTCCAGCCTTATTCCATCTAACTGGGCTTAATTAGCTAAGTGTGATGCATTTTAAAGTTCAATTCAGTTTAAGCTCTTTTTTTTTTTTTTTACAGCTCCCTTGAGACAGGGACATGCCAAACAACCAACACTTCCTGATGAATAAAACATGTAAACGAATGTATGCATGGATTAAATTAAACAACAGGAGAAAACCAACTTGGCTATGCATGGCATAAGAGTACCCAATAAAATAAGAGCTCTGTTGAATGTGGCTTACCTTGTAGCCAGAATATGAACAGTAGAAGGGACAGACAACTGATGCAAGGAAGTCACTGTAATTTCCTCTATATTTATCTGCGAATTCGAACGCCTTCTCTGCAGTTGCTAGCAGTGTCTTGGAGTACTGGGGATCAATGGTTCTGAACACAACTGAGGCTGCTGCAAGGGCAGCAGCTGTCTCGCCAGCAACCTCTGATCCAGGGTTTTTTGGGGTGACCTTGAAGATAGGCTGTGTGTTTATGTCCTCAGGTCGCTGCCAACACTTGTGATCAATTGTTGCGTCACCAACCTGCAATCAATTAGATCGTCTCAACTTTTGTCAAAAAATATCAGAACAAACAAAGGTCAGCTGAACCAAATTTACTAACATGGTTTGGTAAATCACTTATAAATAACAGAAGATTAACTCAACATATGATAGGCCTACACATTTCTTAAATCTGATGACAATATTCAATTAATGAATTGATGGAGAATTCTCAAAGAGAGGACATCACTCTCTCTTCCGGGATGAATTCAAACCTTACATACACATACCTCGCCATTGTATTGACATTGTTGGGTTTATGTCTTGTATTCCAGTTTAGCCGGATGAGTCCACTGGGTTAGCCAGGGACTGGTTTAAGGTCAAGGGTATTTTAATAATTGTACCGAGGCTTTTTTGGTGGCCACGAAAGCGGAGATTATATATTATATAGTCTGTAACCCTAGACCTTGCGGCGGCAGTTGCCCGTGGTGTTCCCACACCACATAGGAGAGATGATGTGAGAGTGTGGAAATCTCTTGTATGCTTTATTTGTCATAATGAAGATGTTCGTCCTCCTGTGCCCGTGGATGTAGCCCTATTTAGATGAACCACGTAAATCTCGTGTCTCTTTTTATGTGTGGCTTGCTTCATGTTGATCTTGTGATTCATGGATATGCACAACGGGTGATGTCAGAAAATCACAACAGAAACCTACCTCAATTTGACCATCATTGGACTTGTATAGGTTGTTAGATTTAATTTATCTAGAGGTTAAAACTTTTTAAATACTAAATTAACGGATATGATGATTTGATTGGAACTATTTTTTACCCTTAATTCTACATGTATCCATGGGTGACTCAACTATTACGTAAAAAAAGCCCTTGCTTTAGGCCCCAAAAAATAAGCGCCACCCCCCCCCCCCCCCCCCCCCCCCCCCTCTTTCTCTTCCACACACACACAAAAAAAAAAGAAGCAATTTTCATCTTTTTTTTAGTCCCACAAAATAAGGCCTCATAAAAGTAATTGAAGAAGCTTAATTCTTTTCAAATTTCAAAAAAAAATAATTGTTATCATTTTGTTTCTCCTAAATAATAAAGCATCATAAAAGTAATTAAAGCAACTACCATCTTCTTACATTTCAGAAAAAACAACTGGTTTCCTTTTCGTATATAAAAAAAAGCATTAAAGCCCATTTTCACCATTGAGAAAATTTTACCATTAAAATAAAAAAGAAAACCCTAAAATCATAGGAATTAAGAAATCACTTTTTGTTTTGAAAATACTCCAGTTTACACACATGATCTGTGATGCTTAAAATCCATAGACGACAACTTCAAATATAATTTTTTTTTTCATGTTGAAGAAGCTCCACCAAATTCAAAAATAATCCATATCTAAAATTTTTGTAGCCAACACTGATAAATCACTAAATTAGGCTCTATGTTTTTAAAAGTTCTTTTTTAATTCCAAGCTCATATTTTATGTTGATTATAGTTAGTATTCGTTTTATTTGTAAATATTATTAGTTATAATTTATAAATATTAAATATTTTTATTAGAAAAATATTGACAATACTTATAGTTACTACTTCTATAGAAAGAAATTTTTCAAAATTAAAATTAATAAAATCCTAATTTAGATCAACAATGTCAGAAGAAAGATTAAGTGGATTTGCCATACTATCAATTGAAAATATTTGTTAGCAAAATTTGTATATAAAAAACTTAATTAGTAATATTGCATTACAAAAAATGAAAAAAATAAATTTCAAATAAAATATTTCTAATAATATTAAAAAAATAAAAATTATCTCATTTATAATTGTTGCTTTAGGTCTTGAATTGTCTCAAGCCACATGTATCCCAACCCATTGCCAAAGACTTGCATGCATGCATTCAAGTGGGTCACACAAATATCTTTTATTTTAAAATAGGGGCAGTTCCTGTTGAGTATCCTCATAAAATAACACAAGCAAATGATTCAAAATCACAGTTATTGGGAATTTTTTTCCCCCAGAGAAAATACGTGTGCTTTTTCTCTTTAGCTTCCCACATTCACTTAAATCACTTTCCTCTTTTATATAATTACCACACCTACTGAGGGGTTTCATGTTCTCATATTTTGTATTACTTCTGACATCATTTCCTAGTCTGGCAACTATGGATGGATTACATGTCTACTTCTGACTTTATAAAAAGAAAGCTGATGATTGAACAACTCTGGGGTGCAGGTTGAGGCTTGTCGAATCCCAGCCTGGTTATTTATCAAACATATTAGCCAGAGCCCATCTTTTAATATTCCGATCCTAAATTATTATTTTTATTATTATTAATTTAATTATTTTTATTTTTAGCTAATTCAATTTCATTAGAGTTTAAGTGAACCCGAATTAGTGTTAAGATGGTGTGTGCGAAGTTTAGTTAGATTTTGAGCCCATTTAAGTGTAGCAAAGGGTAGTTCCTGAAAAGATTTTAGCATGTTGGCTAAATTCATGGATTGGGCAAAACTTTAGTTATAGTCAAAGTTATATTTTTATTTATTTTAAATTAGGAGTTTGAAGATGTTAAAGAGTCTTTAAAAAGTTGGAATAAAGGTATTTGGATTAAAAATGTCATATCTAGCAAACCGAGAGCCGGATATGGGCAAATGGCCTACAATTAGAAAGCTCGTTCAAAAAGATATTCGTAGGTTCCAATATTATTCAATTTAAGTTAAAACAATAAACTTATAACCTCGAGAAGTTTGCAAAAATTGTTTATTCAAAATTATGAAATTAGCATTGCGCAAATTTTTATTTTTATTTTAAGTGGAATTTTCCTGTTTTATGTCAGTTCCTATACTAGTTATATTACTATTATGAGACACGAAATTTGAGCTATAAAAAGGAGCTTTTTTTTTTAACCATAAGGCATTCATCTCCATCTAAAGAATTGAGATTCTACATTAGAGATTCCTTCTTTTTTATAAAACATTTATTGAAAGGCTGTGCTGAAGTTGTGGAGTTTTAGAGAATATTACTTTTATTTTTTTTGTAGAAGATTGTTCGTCTTAAATGACTTTAAGAAGCATTGGATCAAATGTGAAGAAGGCGAAAGGTGTATGTGTCAGTAAGAAAAACTTCAATCCTTTAGATTGTGTTCAGCTGGATAAGAATAGTAAGTAAATCAACCTCTCTTACATAGTGTTTAATCTGAGTGTAGGTGGTGTTAGGTCCTATTATTATTTTTTCATTTGGGTTCTTCATGTAAAAATCACATGTTTATCTCTTGTGGCTGATTGCTTTTTAACTTAGATTAATTATTTGTATAACCATATATAAAAAATCTATATTGAAACCTTAACCTATGTCAAAATTAGAATCCTTCTCATCCAAAATATCCAAAACTCATTAAATCAAGTCATATTTTCCCTCCAGATTTCCCTTCTCAAAACCATGTCAATACCGAGCTCATTGAAAAGCTAATTTTATTTTATGAACTTTTGTTTTAATTACAGCGACTCAAGTCGATGTGGCTTGCAAGTTATGGGCCCCGTTGATACTAATAGCGAGTGAGCCTACATTTTCTAATTTTGTTTCTCTCCCTCTCCTCTCATATTCCGTCTTTCATTTCCTCACTCCACTCCACCGACAACACCCCACATTTTTCTCCATTCTCTCTCCCTCCGCACAATTCACTCTCATTCTCTCTTATTATACCTCTTTATTCCTCCTCTCTCCGCTCATTTTTACTTTGTCCCTTCCTTATTTAATTCAACCCATCCCCTCTCTCTCTCTCTCTATTCTACCTAACCTCTCATTGTTTCTCGCTTTCTTCCTTCTCTGTCTTTTGCTTTCTCTCTTGTTTTTGCTTCCTCTCCTCTTACGGCCGACAATCACAGCGACGATCGTAGCCGCCTAAGCTTTCATCCACTCCGGTCATCTTCTTCCCCGACCTCTCCTCTATTCAAAGACATCATTTTCAAACCTTCTCCTCAACCACCGAACCCTGGGTAAGGTTTTCTCCCTCCTATAGCTAGGGCTTTGTAGATCTCGAGCTTAGAATGTGTGTAGTAAGCCCCTTTGGTTATTCCTTCTTCCTTTGCAGGTTTGGTTTTGGCTTGGATTGGGTTCTCTCCGTTTTTGAGGTTCTTGGGCTTCGACGGTGGGCTAAGGCTTTTAGGCAAGCAAATACAGAGTGATTTTATTGATGATATGCTTTCGTTATTGATGATTCTAGCATAAATTGTGCATTGAACTCTTATGCTCATTTTTTTAGTTTTAATGAAAAATGTTCGAATTAGGGCGTGGTTTATTGAATGGATTTGATGAATGGATGGATTTGATGCTGATGGGAGGATGTGTGCATATATATATAGGAGAGGGGTAGGCCTTGTATTATATTCGTCGTCATCAGGTGAAAGGCATGGGGAAGAATTCGTAACCCACGAATTCTTTTACTTGTAAATGTTTTTATATTTTGAGGAGCACATGATTGACCATGAACTCTACATAGTCCGAGGTATCGGGAGCGGCTATTCCTTAGATCACTTGATGGGCCAAGATGTTTTGGCCTTGATCATCAGATGATGCATATTTTCTACAACCATAATTTTGCACTGAATCGTTAGAACACTAGACCTCACTGGAGCTCAAGTGTAAACCTGTATGTATGGAAACATGAATAATAATAATAATATATGATTCAATAATAATATGGAAACAATAATTTTCTACTTTATAACTTTTTGTAAACTCTCTTTAATACATCCTGATCGCACTCTAGTCTTCAGCAAGACGAGTGATCGTGGAAAATACAATTCCTTTTTAGCTGTTTATGGGCAGGGGATTTGAACTCCAGTTTGAGGACTTTATGTTGGTGCCCTTGGCTTACCCTTTTGGAGGACTTATTGTGGACTATTGAGTATTGGCTTTTTCAGTAAACGTATCTCTTACGGACTATATGGTTTGCACATGAAGAACTAACTATTCGTAGTGGTGATGATTCGAGGCATCCATTAACTGCCTACGCACCAAAAATTAGAATGGATGTGTTGGTCTTACTTCACTGTGGTTCTAGTGGAGTTGTCATGTACGTAAATTGTGATCATTAACTTAGGAGTTGAGTTTGTAAGCACTCCCTGGCCTTCAGGTTTGCGTTGCTTTGCATTGATGATGTTTCTTTATAAATTGTACCATTTTTTTTATTGATGGGCTTTGTTGTGGTTTGGTATCGTGTATGATTTTTTAGAGGGATACTCATATTGAGTGGATTGTATTAGAATCCTCAAGTCGAAATAGTCCATCGTTTTTCATGGTTTGGTACTTGTGTACACCTGCATGGCCAACCCTTTACTTGACTTAGGAATTGTGTGTTGAACAATTTTTAAGCACCTAATGGCTCGTACTTAAGGGGGCAAGTATGTGGAGAAGGGTCTCGCACATGAAGAGGCAGATATGTGGGGACAATTGTAGAGGATCTGGTCATCGAACGACTACAGACAGTTTACATAAATGTACACTATAATGTATCGGATAGGGTGTGTATCACCCGAAGGCAAGCTTACCACTCATAATCAAATAGAGTCTTGGACTCTATGAGATCGGATAGGATGCTAGGCATCCAAAGATGAATTTGATCCACCATATTGGATAGGATAGTAAGCATCCAAAGACGGGGTATGTTCCTGTATGGGTACTGTTTTGTAATTGAGGCTCAGCTTATATGGGTGTGTTCATTTGTAGTGCATTAAATTAGGATTTACGTTCTTTGTATATTATTTATTGCATCTCGTACATTGTTTAATGTACTGTACTATGATCATATTGTCTTTACTCACTTTGATATTGTATATCTGTTATGGATTATGTTTATCTGCTTGCTCTGATGATGCTGTACTTGGTGTATAGGTACCGAGTCCTTCTACCCCGAGGAGAAGATGGACGGTGAAGCATTTCAAATGCTTAAGCTAGTTGATAAGCTCGAGTGGGGTGCTAACGGTGGCTTCAAAAGCCATCTAAACCCATATTATGGGGTTTTATTTTGATTATACAATTTTTTAATAACTTAGGTTTGGTGAGCTTGTAACTCAGCTTATATTTTTGTTTAACTTTAAAACTTGAACTTATATCCAATATCTATTGATTTGAAATGCTCTAAGTAGTGTATTGGTACCAATTATTAACTAATGCTTCGATAAGTATTGGTCAATGTGAATTATTTAGACTCATCACAAACTTAAGATCCCATGTGGGATTTGATTAGGAGCCATGTGTTGTATTAAACATAAAAAAAAATTATCACATCCCCCAAAGTGATACTGGGGTTAACGTGAGATTAGAGCCAATTAAATTTTTTCTTTCGTGTTTAATACAATACATGGCTCTTAATTAAATTCCACAGGATCTTAGGTTCGTGGTGAGTCTAAATAATTCACATTCACCAATACCTGCTGAAGCATTACCTAGCAATTGTTATCAATACATTAATTAGAGTATTGTACGTTACTAGATATGGGGTTTAAGTTCAAGTTTCAGAGTTAAACAAAAACATAAGTTTGGTTATAAGCCCACCAAACTCGGGCTGTCAAAATAAAACCCCATAATATGTGAGTCACTCTTGCTTCGAACCCATTGTGAGCACCTTACTTGGGCTCATCAGTTGGCTCAAGCGTTTGAAACGCTTCAACCTCCATCTCCTCCTTGAGGTCTCTGATGATGCTGTACTTGGTGCATAGATACCGAGTCCTACCCCAAGGAGGAGACGGAGGGTAAAACGTTTCAAACGCTTGAGCTAGTTGATGAGCCTGACTGGGGTGTTGACGATGGCTTCAGAGCCATCTAAACCAGAACAAGAGTGACTCACATATTATATGGGGTTTTATTTTGATTATACAGTATTTTGATTGGTGTGCTTGTAGCTAAAACTTATATTTCTGTTTTACTATGGAACTTGAATTGAAATCCATTATCTATTAATGTGCAATATTCTCATTGGTATATTGATACCAATTGCTAGTTAATGCTTGTGCAGGTATTGGTTAATGGATATTATTTAGACTCACCGCTGACCTAAGATTCTGTGTGGAATTTGATTAGGAGCCACTTGTTGTATTAAATACGGAATTATTTTTTAATTGGCCCTAATCTTATCACTTTGGGGGGACGTGACATCTGGCTAAGCCCACAAGTGAAAGTCAAGTTTGATACTATTTTGTCTGCTTTCTGGCGGAGATAGGCGTTGTGCCAGCAGATAAGCCGTCAGACTCATCCCAAGTTAGGGGAATCACAAGCTCACAAACAAAGGCAGTGTTTGGCTATTTTCATTTCTTTGAAATATTCCTTTTTTTTCAGGTAATAATAATTAGGCGGTTTGGAACCCCATTTAATGATGCCAAATTCTGCTCCTCTAATGCGCTTTCCACAAAATGAAATATAGAAACATATTGACATGAGCTGGATGAAATGTATCTTTTAATCATATACTTCTCTATGAAAATAAACCTTACTCTGAAGTAATAAGAAAGGTGCATTTCCTTGAAAATCAATCATCAACTGCAACTACTATAATCCATTGTGCAAACCTGAACATAGAGAGCATTTGGCAATTGGGAGGCGGCCTTAAGGAGGTAGTCAGCGCCCCAACGCACTGCTTCACGTGCGCCATTGACCTCGTTGGGCATGCGTTTGCCAAACTCCAGAACGCTCCAAGAGAGCATGGTGGTTGTGAAAGCCATGGGCAGGCCGAATTTGACGTTGTCGCCTGCATCATAATAGCCACCTGTGAGGTCCACCTGCAAATATGGTAATGGTTAGGGTCCATTTGTTTGCATGGGATTGAATATATGAAAATTCATGTTTAAATGGATGTAAAAACGGATTATTCTAGAGATAAGGGGTGAAAAATATAAGATGAAGATGAACATAAAACCTTATTTTCCTAAGATTTGAATTACTAGGTTGGATATTCACATCCCATCTTTCCTTTAGTCATGTTTTTTCATTAATTGTGAGATTTTTTTATGATCGTTTTTGAATATTTGCCTTTGTTTCTTCAACTGTAATCATTTCTAAAGCTCAAATGTATGCTTAAAGAGTTGGTTGATTTATTAGATGTTCGACTTGATTTTTGAGGTGTTTGGTAACAAAATAAACCTACATTCTCTGTTTTACCATCGGAGAGCCCTGCATCAGATCTCCATGTTATGCTCTGGCTAGAGGGGAGCTTGCCGGATCTTTGCCCTTCGAAGAAGATGATCGATTTCACAAGCGCGTCATGATAATCAGGATGGCTAGAAGTTGCAACACAAACAGCAGCCAGACACCCAATCAGGATTCCAAAGAGTGCAACTCTTTCCCACATCATTTTCCAATCTATTGTGTTCTATTATGCATTACCTTTCCTAGTTACCTAATAAGATAAGAGGATGGAAGGATCCAATATTATATGTGGTGGCGGGAAGGTTAGTTAGAATAACGACCAACATTCTGAAAGATAGGAAAGTTAAGCATAATAAGGGTGTTTGTTGGCACTGAGTTTGAAGACCTTGATGATTACACATGGGATGATGCTATTGCCCTACTAATTTTAGGTTGTTTTGGGTTAGGATTGTTTGGAGCCATATTCCAAATATAGCCCATATTTTTATTTTATCGCAATATAATTATTACATTATTTTCCTTCAACACATGTTATCAGGACACATTGATGGTAAATTCAATTTGCTGTCTGCTTGGTTTTTATCGCGATATTATTGATACTAATACCGCAAAATTCAAGCCGCAACATAGGTCATGTGCATTGAAATAGATTTCTCTTACCACTCAACCAAGAGACAGTTCTTGTCATGTGTTTGCCCAGCATAGAATATGAATGTTGTATCTGCAACTTCTAAGCTCTCTTTTGCGGTACGTTTTTCTCATGGCCCTTTATTTTCTTTTTCTTCCTTTTTTTTTGAACTCATTGGTATAATATTTATCCATATTTTTATTTTATTTTATTTTAAAATTTAATTATATTTTAATGACATTTTCCCAATAATATTCAAATAAAAACACAAAATTTAAAATTATTACAATATTTTCTATGGCCAATGTTTTCCCAATAATTATATTTGCAACAATGGTCTAGAGGAGGAACTTCATCTGTGCAAGAGTAGATCTAGACCATCCATTTAGAGGGTGGTCACACTGTAGACATATCATGGTATTCACCCCAAAGAATGTAATCCACCTAAAGAGCATTGCAAGTAGTGAAGTCATTGAAAGTGTCTTGTGATGATGACATGTACGTCACATAGGTAAAGAGTAGGAAGGTTAAAGGATGTAACTCATTTGAGATTAATTAAGTGAGCATTATGCAAATTAGAGAAATTTTTAGGTGTCATACTTTAAAAAAAAAAAAAAACCACATAAGACTTTCCAATTTATTTTTAATTTTCGTGCGCTTGGCCACACCCTAGAGCCTCCACATCAGCTAACGACTTGAAACTGAATTATAAAGAAAGAGTTTGTAATGTGTTGAACTTGAATTCATGCGACCCTATCCTTAGCTACTTAACAAGCTGCAATAGATTATATTAGATTGATAGCAGACTTTAAAAATTAGTTTGAGCTTGACTAGACTGCACCAAATCGACTTCAATTAGATCGAATCTTCAATGATTTTTTTTTTCTTCAGCTAGAAAAAGTTTGGTCAAGAGGGTAAAAGAAAAAAAAAAAAAAGAGAAACAGAAACAGGCTACAATGATCTTTTTTTATCAGAACAGTCATCTTGACCATGATCTGAATGCTGTCATTAGTTTTGAAGTTGGGAACGGCGGGGCGGTTGTGATACTGATATGGTGATGGGTGTGATACTGTTGTTGTGTTATATGAGGATGTTATTGAACTCAGATCCAGACCTTAGTGAGTGCCAAACGATATTGAAAGAAATGGGTCTCTGATTAGCTGAAATCCTCATAATCTCAATTCTCAGCGGGGATGATAAAAGTTTTGAAAAAGAAAATGAAAAAACGTGAACGGCAGGATTCGAACCTGCGCGGGCAGAGCCCACATGATTTCTAGTCATGCCCGATAACCACTCCGGCACGTCCACCTTTGTGTCCTGTTTGGGGCTGAAGAAATATCTTCATCTATATAATGAGGAATTGATTTTGAAATTTCGAAAGTGATGACTGGATAGATCTTGTTGTGTTAACTGTCGACATGTATCTGAGAGAGGGAGGGATCCAGGGAGAAGATGGGGCACAAGTGCACATGATCTGTCCATTAGTCCTTTGACCCATGTCCAGGACCAAGCATGCAGCAATTGGGCCGGTTCCAGATGAACGGTTTGGATTGTGTACGCATACCTTACCATCTCTTGTACTGTTTCTTGGCGTTACCTATTGGGTTGGTCCAATGGCAACAAAAAGAGGCGTCCATATGGCTAATATCAGTGGCTAAAGCCGCGTGTCACAATCATGTACGGTGATAAACCCACCTACAGTAACTGCGACCTCTACATTATCACTGAACCATTGACTGAACCATGGATGTCCCATGGTTTCTTTCTACAAAATCACTAAAGAAGGTTTTAAAATTTTAAGATATTGCCCACGGAGCTCTCTTGGACATGATAGTCGTCTTTGAACCGTTGAAAGTATAAGCATTTCCCACAAAATTGTTTGTTCGACATCTAAGATTGTGCATGCGATATCGCACCTGCGATATCCTAAGATTAATATCGCACAAGATATTTTTCCTGCACGCATGCCTTTGTAGGAAATATTAAAATTTCTACTCTTTTGGAGCACATGTCAAATTCAAGGGAAGTGATCAATATTCCTAAAACTTTCTATGGGCTCCACTGCTTATGGTCCACACCCAAAAATGGCAAGGACGCTCTTGATTGACATGCCAATTGATCAGTTGGACATGGAATTCTCAAGGTTCTACTTTTGTTTTTGGAAAGAACATCTCTATATATTGGGGCCATCGTAAGGATGGCCTAGATGTAGGGATGTCAATGGACCATCAATTACCCAGTCATCCAAAGGACCCATCCCGAAAAATCTGGGTCTGGGTCTAGTCGCGTCAACACTAAATAGAGATGATTAAAAAAAATACATAATATAGTATTAATATTATTTATCAAAACAAGTGGCAGATGCTACTGCATGTTGGAAAACCTGAGCTGCAAGCTTCCCAATTCCACAGGCCGAAGACTGGAGGACGCGGTTATATAGTTTTCTCGGGCTCATTATAAAGCATTAGGGCATGTTTTTGTAACACTTTTTTGCGTAAAGGGGGATCATTTTCTTCGAAAAAATCATGTTCATGTGTTTGGTGCATCATAATTTTTTGAAACTATTTTTCCGCTATATCACCACCATGTTAAACTTTTCCCCAAGCAGGTTGGAAATGGAATTCCTATGGGGCCATCGGACTTCAGTTTCCATAAAAATATTCACCCTCTTCCCATTTCATCATGGTGACAACCCCATATCCAGGCTCCTCCTTCTTTATTTACTACAATGCATTTCCCCTCTTTTTCTATTTCCACACTCTCTACCCCACTTTGTACTCTTCACCTACCCTTTTGCTCCCTCTTTCTATGCTTTTTACCAAATATTCCGCAACCAAACTAAACAATATTATCTCAAATTTACCAAAAAAAAATATTTTGCACCAAATACCAACTTTTGTACTTCCGCGGAACTCTTTTCCTATCAAATTCATTTCCATGGACTTTGTTGATGTAGCAATTTCCTCTTTTCAGGGAAAGAGTGTGTACAGAAACATGCCCTTAACAAATTTCTGATTCCACAGAATCTTACATGAAAGCCATAATCCAAGGGAATTGCTAATGCTTCTCACTTTAATGGGCTCTATTAGAGGCCTTTCCGTTTCATGCAATTGATTGAATGCATAGAAATGATATCACTTTCATTTCTAAAAATGGTTAAAACTGAAGAAACATATGTAAATTTCTATAAATGACCATCAATTTATCTGGTATCTAATGGAAAATAAATCAAACGGAAGTGGGAAATGATTACCCAGCCACTACTCCAGTGATTCAAATCCTACGAAAGTGAAGATTACACCTACATTACTACCTTTCCTTCACCCCTAGCAATGCTAATCTTACTCCTTTCTTACCTATTCATAATCCTTCATCGGAGCTCACTTGGACCAAAAATTCCTATATTTTTTATGAAAGCCGAGGTGCCGTGGAACTATTAGGATTTGTTTTATCTTTCCAGTTCCAATCAACAAAGTTTTATCTTAATTTTACAAACAAAGCATTTGGAGGAAATTTGCATGCACATGGGATCCCCCAGTTACAGAAGGGAAAGCGTTAGATTGTAAACCAAATTACTTTTGACTACACAAAACAAATGACTTGCAGGATGTTTAACAAAGAACCAAATAGGTACGCTGTACTCATGTCCCTGCATGCATTTGCTGTATCTGATGCTTTCCATGAACCCAAAAAAAACAAAAAACAAAAAACCTCTACGTTAATATGTTACCGAATCATAATCACACATCTACAGGAGTGTCAGCGCATCGTATCTTCCTTGGTGCCCACACATGAATAAATGGGTGACGAACATCGAAAGTCGACTAATCAATGACTCTCACATGCGAAAGACAATCTTTACTGTGCAATTACAGGGCCCAAAGAATACAACATTCTTAGCACAATTTCTAACGATACAATAGATACAGATGAGTGCAGATATATATAAGTTTTATACATGTTTCAATCCAGACCTTACCGTGAACCATCTCTGACCATAATTGACACAACAGCTCATCTCAGACTCATTGCAGGCCATGGTGTCACTCCTCCGGTAGCAGGCAGTGAAGCTCTCACAATGGGTGCACGCTTAACCACTGAAAATGCTTCATTCAGTCGTGCAGCATGGCTCTTGAACTGAGACGCCCTCTGTCAATTCACACCCATCAGAAACTTTATTGGAAGAAAGAGTACTAGTGTTGCTAATGCGATGGTTAATTAAGCACTACCAAAAGCCAAAGAAAAACCAAGATAGCAGACAATGACTTCAGCAACATTACAGTATAATTGATTTTTGCCAATAAGATTCTCTGTTAGCATTTAGCAAAAGAAGATAAATCACATCAAGCTAAATTAACAAGTATCAAGGATCAGAGGATGCAACCCCAAATGGTTGAGTAGGTAATAGTTTCCATTAATATCTCCATTCAGATGATCTCGTGTTTTGTGTGAGACATCGACACAGAGTTCTCCATGTCATATTGTCCTGGGAACATCTATAGCTTTCAGTGGAATAGAATCAAAGATAATGATCCATTCTGCTAACTAAGCAATATGTGATTTGCAGTGCATCTAAATAGGCGCTAAATTGGCCAGCCTGGGGATCTGCATTCAGGTCAAAGCACACTTAAATCAAGCCAGATTAAAATATGCATGGATATCAAACTGGGTAGAAAGGAAACTAATAAATATTCAACCATAATTCAAATTTGAAAGTTCAAAGTAGAAACAATGAACCTGGAGTTGGAAAAGGGGGAATAAATGGTATGAGTTCATGCAGCAAATGTCATTAGACTTATGGAAGGAGGAAATACGTATGTTAATTTCTAAAGATTCTAGTCTCAAGACACAATTTGAAGATACAAATTATACCACTACATCAGGACGTGGTGCAGGGTTTCAGATCACTAAGTTTTGACTCCAAACATCTCAGCCATTTTGGAATTTCGGTGTTCCATCTCGGAGTTGAGTTTCAGAAAATAAAAAAGTATAACATATAAATTTAGAAAAATAGAAAAATATTAAAAACTGAAAAAAGCATAGACTATGTGTACATTATTCATTCTATTGAAGAAACAATGTAATTTTCTATATTTACATCAAAGAAATGAATCTCAACCCCCATTGTGGTGAAATAAACAAATAAACAGATGGAGGAGGAAGAACCCACCTTAGTTGTAGAAGAAGAATAAGCTGTTTTTTTTTTAGGCGGTCAAAGGACACAAATGAAGAAGTAGAACAAAGAAGCGGCCAAAAGAAGGGAACCACTTATTGTGTAAGGTCCTAAAAGAGCTAAAATCTCTCACTTTTGAATGGGAAAGACCAAAAAAATCATACATACTCAGCATCGATGGAGGACATATTGGTCAAGATCCAACTCAGAAAATTAAAAAAGGAAAAATCCTCATGTTTGTCAAAGTTTGGCCGAAATATGGAATTTCAGCTTGTTCATCTGTAATATCTGAATCTGGATCCAAATAGGGATTTTGGCTGAACAAGACTGGAATCGCACCCGAAGTCTTTTTGGGGGATTGGTCATTCGGTCCACTAACCGAATCGAATAGTTTTGGGCAGTTCAGCCAAAATGCACCAAAATTGACAACTACGCTTTTCGATCAATAAAATGTTTATCTCATCTTCTAGAAGAAAGGGGGAGAAATGAAAGGGAAATAGACTAAGATTACATGTTTCTATTTGGCACAAAGGATTGGATCGAATAAGTGAGGTTGACTGTTGGAAGTACGCAGAATTTATAGTCAGAAAACACAAGCATAGAACAGAATGCCTTCATCTAAAGCTAATGAAGCTTCCATGTTACAATGATATTTGCTTAAAGAAAGATTGAAAAGCCCATCTGCATCCTGGAGAAGATAGCCGTATTCAAAGTGAATCATATAGTTTGATCTGGGAAGAACCTATTCTAGAAGGTAAAAGAAAAAAGAACACAATCTCAACAATACCAACAATCAGCACAAGTATGGCAAACATACATATATTGCAGAACCAATGTGATGGGCAGATAACACAATTCATAAGATAACCATTTCATTACTGATCAGAGAGATCATTGAAGCAAGCACCTCATCTCCACAGCAGATAGGATTACTGCCAACTCCAAATGACTAAGTAAAACAGGCAATATCCAAATAACAAGATACAATATTAAACCAAATCCAGTTGAATCTATTGTTAATCAATGAAGATAAATTAGAAAGGAAGATCTATCAGAAGATTCCAAATGAGACTGAAAAAGAAAGAAAAAGAAAAAAAAAACAGAACAATTATAATTAAGAATGTTCGCCTGTGGAGGTGAATGTTGGCCAATCAGGAAGCAACCCATGCATGAAATGATAATTAAGAATGTTGGCCTATGCAAGAGAATGTTGCCCAATCAGGAAGCAAACCATGCACAAAATGATTGTAGTAGAATGTTGAGATGGATGTGTATTAAACTAGAAAGATAGATCCGGAAATGAGCACTTTCAGAAGCATTTAATAGTAGCATTAATAGGTGATAAATTAAGAGAAACTAGCACAGGATGGTTTGGACAATGTCCAATGAGGGCAAACAATGGCACTGTGGAGGAAAAGTTTTGCTATTAAGGTTGATGGCCGTTTGAGGAGAAGGGGTAGGTCGAAGAAGGCATAGATGGAAATAATGTTAGAGATATTAGGGGTAGAATTATTAGTTTGAATTTTAAATCATTCTCTTGTAATTCATTTACTTTTGTATAAATTGAGAAGTTGGTGTACAATGAAACTTTATGGAAATGTAGCCTCTTTAGATTGTCTACAAGTTCAAGCATGGGGTGTGAAGAAGTGCAACCTATTAGACGATTTGGCTTAGGATAGATTAGAAAAAAGAAATGAAATTCATATAGCTACCCTACAACAGTCGGGATAAGGCTTTGACGACGAAGATGATGAAGATGATGATGATCAACAATAATTAAGCCTAGTACTTCGAAAACAAAGGCACAATCAGATAAGGGGTGATCAAACCTCACCTTATCATCTAAGCTAAACCTCAGCTGAATGCTCTGGCTCTTGTGCTTCGTCTTATACAATCTTCTTCCAAGAATTACGAAGCCCACGACCGCAGCAGCAATGGAGAAGGACCAAACAGGACTAATCCTTAAAGCACAGAATTTCAGAAGCTCCAAAGGCAGCTTCCACCAAACCATCCTCTTCTTCTCTCCATCACCTGATTTCACCTCATTCTCTTCGTGGGCATTCTTCGTCTTCCCATGAAATTCATCTCCTTCAACCTCCCCGGACCCACCAAATTCTAGTCTTTCTCCTGTGTTCAGAGGACCATCCCAGCCCAATCCACCTTCTCCCTCACCACCTCCATTTTTCTCGCAAACAGATATCTCACTTCCAGAATCAGACCAAAACTCCCCCAAAATCTTACGTTTGGTGCCAATTCCTTCAGAACCCACGTCCCCTTTTGCATCATCTCCAATACCCAACTCACGTTTCGCCTCGGGATCCAACAAAAACTTCTCCAAATTCTCACGCTCGACTCCAATCCCTCCAACAAGAAGCTCGCTTTTCGCATCATCAGCATAACCCAACTCAGGTTTTCCATCAAACGCCCCAAATTTCCGGGAAACAGATCCATCACTGCTCGAATCAGACCAAGACCCACCATAGTTCCTGCGCGGGAGCTCAATTCCGCCGAACCCCAATCCTCCTCTCCCTCCATCTGGATCAACCCAGCTCGGATTATCCGATTCTACAGAACCCTCTTCTCGATCGTCCTCCACGACCCGTTTCGGGTACCGGGTCTCGCAATCAAGGGAGAAGTAATCTGATCTGATGGCGCCTTCGGAAGCCCCTTCGATTCCCTCTAATTCCCGCGGGTTCTCAGCCAAATCGGGTACTGGAGGATGACCCATCTCCTGTTTTTGGAGCATTTCCCAGTCGTCTTCCATCGCCATGGCTCCCACAAGCAAACCCAAATTCTCAAAGAAGAAGAAGAAGAAGAAGAAGAGACAGAGAGAGAGAGAGAGATGAATGAAGAGATCAACAACTGCCAACTGAAAGTCTTAACTACAGTAGATTCTACATGTGGGGCCCATTTGATTGCCAAATGGTCATTAGAAAAATGTGGCCAGATTTTTTCATCATGGATTAGATCTGATTGAGAAATCAAAGCCATCTGCTTAGTCTAATCCATAATTCAGAGCCCATGATTTTAATGGTCGTTTAAGCATCAATTTATGGAGAGTTTCAATCCAACGGTTGATATAGTTTGTAGACTGATATTGAATATGAAGCGTTGGATTGATCAATTTTAGGCCTCATTCTCAGATCACTAGATCACAGCGGTAAGCATCTTCATCTCATCGTGGTTTTGAGCTTTCACCCATGTCGATTGTAGTTCACTAATCCAAATCCATCAAGGGATGGGACCCACAAACACACGTGGGTTGTTTATAGGCCATCTGCAGTCAGGTGGGCCACTGCACATGTGTCACAGGTAGATGGGCACTGTCTTTCCAATTTTTACAAATTGGGTTCGATCCTGCCGCTTTGGCCTTCATTTTCTACTGTTTTTTTTTTTTTTCAGTCACAAGCAAAGGATCTTGTTCTTGTGTGGCATGCACTGGCAGGAAGAAAAAGAATCTTCAATCATGCGGCCCACCATCCTTTCATCCAGACCGATCAATATACCGCTTTGATAAAAAAGGATCCAGCAAAATTAGTGGACCAGATTCACCGTCTGGATTCCCGTGCATGGTAAAGTGCATAAAGTGGGATACTTTTTACAGCGAAAAAGAAAAAAAACAATGGGATACTTCATACTTGGATAGTGGAAGACTAGTATGGGAGTCTAGCCCGTCAATTCCTTGTGAATTGATATTACGTATAATTGCGAATGGAGAATCTTTTAGCTAAAGTTGGTAAACTAATTGGCTGGGCGCCGGAGACTCCTTTGCGTGTGTGTCGGAGTTTGGACACTAGAGGCATCATGAGTGCTTGTGGGTCTTCATGGTTGCAAGTTGCAACTCATTCAGCCCCTGACTAATTCCAGGATTCTAAGCAAGGGAAGTTGTGGACGCTGCTGCATGATTGGGTCTTGAGAAATTGACCGTCCATCTATGGTCACAATGTTAGTGCAATCTAGTGTATAATGGACCTATTGAGAGTGAGACCACCTGTTGTGAATTCGAGCACTCCAAAAGCATACGTGGGATGGTTCTAAATTTTACTTTATTAATAATTAATTCTACTATAAGATTGAGCACTTGATTAAAAATTTCTCTCAGTTAATAGTATCCCATAAGATTCTAGATCTTATACTATATTTACTCAGCAATGAATTGACAGAAGCCCAACACTCATCCAATAGGTACTCATGGTTTGAGGGCTATAAATCAATGGGTTATGATTATTGAATGGGGTTAATATTTTAGATACCCCAGCTTTAGAAGTCATCATATATAGCATACTCCTAGTGTGTGTTAGATGCTCAATATTTTTTGTTGGGAGCTTGTCGAGCAAATGTATTTCATGCTTCTATATATTTGTTTTCAATCTTTTCATACAGCTCTCCCTTCTTTCTTAGCAAAATTTTAAGCAGATTCTTTGTGCTTAATCTGCATTATGTCAATAGGTTTATGGTATCATCTTTATACATAGAAGAATTTTATGGTATCATCTTTATGCCTAAGAAGAATAAGTATGATTGTATGAACCCAGTAAGAAGGAAAATGGGATGGTCTCCATACTCATCAAGTAGCCAAAGTCTTCTGCACTTGACTAGAGTTGAAACTTGAAACCACCACCTTATTATTTAAGATTTTCTTTGACTTCCAGCATGTGATTATAAAACTCATAACCTTAATCGTTTTTTTTTCCCTTCGAGACCTGAAACCAGTTTCTAATATATAGCAGATATAGAGGTTTTTTTATCTGTCCGAATTCTAATTTTTTTTCATTTTTCAGAATTGGCCTTTAAGGTGATTTTCTACCTGTTGAGTATAATTTGCGAAGCTTAACATGAAATAAGAAAAATCAAAGCATACTCAGCATGTAGAAGAGCCACCGGAAGGGTTACCCCATGGTTGTAGAATTCGGCCTAAACAGAGTTATATCATCCCATACCAACTGGTTTTAACCATGACTAATACTGATTTCATTTTTCAATTGTGGAAACTAAAACTGTAAGTTGAAGTTAATCTTTTGTTGCCATTATACTCTATCATGAAAAACTCCAAAAGCCAGTGGAAGACCCCAGGAATTTTTCAAGAGGGGCCTATTACATGAAAATAAAATTTCTTAGAGGGTATGTCGAAAAACCATGAGGGCCAATTTGTTTAATGTAAGTAAATAGTAGACAAATTAAGAGTTTGTTATAAGAGATTATCATACGTGGATGCCCACCTTGGGGCCCACATTAGATAAGAAAAGCAGTTAGGGTTAGAGTCCCGCTATATTAAATTGTTTGGAAAGGAAGCAATCTTATTCTATAAATAAAATCTCCCTCCCTCTTCATAATGTACACCTATCTCAGTAATAAGAAGATCTCTCTTTCTCTCTCTACTTCTCTGTCTCTTTTTATCACGCTACCAACACGACTTTGTGTACGTCCACCCACCAACTCTCCTCTCGATTTAAGTGCATTAAAGCACAGCACCATCCCTCATATTCCTATTTGGTCTACGTGCAAAAGAGAAAAAGTATAGCACCCTTTTTCTTCTTATTTCATATACAAGCAAAGAAGAAAGGCCTAGTTTCACGTGCAAGCATAAAAAAGGGCACAGTAGCACTATCCCAACTTGACCGCGAACTGGGTGTGCACACCCCACCCCCCCAACTCTTTTCTTTTGCATCAAGGAGGATCTAGTACAACATGCCTGAGACAAAAGCAGCCCCATACGGTCAAATATTATTTGACCAAATCAAAGGCATAAATTTCATTTATATGATATCTTAGCCATCCGGAGTTCGATCAAAGATCCATTTGAACTTACAGAAAGCTTGCGAGCAGATCTACACATTGAGAGCAAAAAAGAGGAAGATTCAACGGTAAAAATAATTTTTGTTATTTATAATTTTTGTATTAATTTAATAACTATATACGCATATTATCTTATTCTTATTACTCTTATTTGGAGATGAATGATTATTTATTTATTTTAAAAAGGGGAGATAAAGAATAGATTATAAATAAGAACCTGAAGTTCTATATCAATATGGACCTGCAGTTCCGTATGAACCAGAAGTTCCTTTTAAATCCGGACCAAAAGATCCGTAGATTATTCAAATCTGAAACCAGAAGTTCTCAGATCTACAATATGAACTCGAAGATTCATATTCTAAATCAAACCTAAAGTTTGATATTTAGATCTACAAATAAAATCAATAGGCCATAATATCAAGCTCGAAGCTTTGAGAAAACCTGAAGTTCTAATTCATGAACTTGCAATTCCAAATCAAGCCACAAGCCTTGCAAGAACCCTTGCCAGAACCTGTTGTTTTGGATTATTAAAGTTGATAATCTGATGTTTTCAATTTTAAATAGGTCAACTTGGTCCAACATGACTCACCCTTTGATTAATTCTGAATGATTTAAAATTTTATTTTTTATCTTTTATCTTCCCTTGTATATCAATGATCATGTATATTTTTTTCTTTTTTAGTTCTTGCATAATGCCGAATTTAGCCAAACCTGAATTTAAAGCCCTTAACATTACCGAGGACAACTACTTATCATGGTATTGGAATGCAAAATTAAACTTGCAATCCAAGAAACTTGGAAAGACGATAGAAAAAGGTAATAAAGAGTCCCCGGAAAATAGAGCATTGGCACTTATCTTCTTACATCATCATATACATGATAACCTCAAAAATGAATACCTTACTAAGGAGGACCCAGTAGGTTTTTGGAGATTCTTGAATGATAGATATGATCACCAAAATATGGTCATATTATCAGTGGCTCAGAACAAATGGCTAAACCCGCAATTCCAAAACTACAAATCGGTATCTGAATACAACTTTGTTTTTGTCAACATTGTTTCCTAGTTAAGATTGTGTGGGATAAAGATTACGAAAAAGTAGATGTTACAGAAAATACTGTCCACTTTCCACGCATCAAATATAACAGAAAACGCTGTCCACTTTCCACGCATCAAATGTAATCCTGCGTCGCAGTACCGTGAACGAGGTTTCTCTAAATACTCAGTACTAATTTCTTGTCTCCTTGTTGCTGAACAAAATAGCAAAGCCTTGCTAAAGAATCATAACTCCAGATCAACTGGATCTATGGTAATGCTTGAAGTAAATGCCAATGTCAATTCTAGTAGAGACAAAGGAAGGGGGCGTGGGCAAAACAATTCCTTCAGAAGAGGTGGAAAAAACAACTTTTCCAGACGAGGAGGATTTCGAGGTCCTCTTTTAAAATTCAGAGGCCACCAGAAGTGGTCTGATCCTTAGAAACAGAAAAATTAGGATCAACATCAGAATCCACAGAATAAATCTACCTACTGTTCTGAAGACCCTTGCTACAAATGTAAAAGGAATGGGCATTGGTCACGCACTTGTCGTGCACCAAAAGACGTGGTCGAACAATATAAAGCATACAAGGCCTTCATTCATTCTACATAGTCAAATGACCTAAAAGATTGAGATTGGGATACAGTCCTACAAAATGATGATTACCAGTTGGATATTACAAATTTGGAGACTAAAGATTTTTTTAAGACGAAAATGGCCAACCTCTGAGCAATGAGGCATTTAGTGCTAAAATCGGAACCCCTTTTGAAATGGTCTAGAAGACCAAAAAATTATTTTCAGAATTTCTATTTAGAACTATGTTTTTTTTAAGATATTTACTTTTCATGGATATTTTATGTTGGATGATTTATTATTTTTCAGTTTGATAAACCTTTTTATGGATTTTTTTTTGTGATGGATGACTTCTTATTATTCAGTTTAAAATTTTAATGAAAATTTTATGAGTTTTTTTTAATTTATATCACGTGAATGCTTAGTTACATTTATTATTATTATTATCTTTTGTTTAAAGGTATGGATCACAAAAATGGGGATACTTACTGTCTTGTAGATAGCGTTACAACACATACCATTTTGAAAAAATAGAAGTTTTTCTTAGAATCAGTATTTAATCCATGAAAGGTATACATCATAGTTGGACCCATGTAAATAATTGAAGGCTCTGGAAGAGCCTACATGATGTTATCTAATAGTACGCATTTATTCATTAAAGATGCATTGTTCTCCAATAGTTTTCAAAGAAAATAAACTTGCTCAGTTTCAAAGACATCAAAATAAATTGATACCATATTGAGACTTCTAATCAAGGTAACAAGGAAATGTTACTTATCGTTTCTAGTATTAGATGCCAGAAGCAAATACTAGAAACATTAAGTATACTTTCTTTTGAGTTATATTATACGACCATATCCATCGTCGAATCACATTCGATTTTGAGCAAAACGATATAGTTAAGTTTGAAGCTTAGCAACATTCAGACTTTATTGCTTTTGCATGATAAGTTAGGACATTCTGGAGTTATCATGTTAAAGAAAATCATTGATTACTCTATTAGGCACTTTTTAGAAAACTATAGATTAACCATACTTAATGGGTATCTATGTATCCCATGTTCACAGGGAAAGCTAATTACTCGACCTTTCAATGTTAAGATTGCATTAGAATCCACATCCTTTCTATAAAGAATACAAGGCGACATCTATAGACCGATAAATCCACCTAGTAGACCATTTAGGTATTTCATGGTTTTGATTGATGCTTCTACCTGTTGATCAGATGTTTGCCCACTTTCAACTAGGAATATAATATTTGCTTGCCTATTAACACAAATCATTAAACTTAGGGCCCATTTCCTTGATAATCCTATTACGTCTATACAACTTAACAATATGGGCGAATTTACATCACAAGCCTTCGATAACTACCGTTTATCTCTCAGCATTGTTGTCGAACATCCTGTCCCTTATATTCATAACCAGAATGGCTTAGCTGAATCCCTGATTAAGCGCATTCAACTTATTTCTAGGACTCTATTGTTACAGTCCAAATTACTAGTTAGTGCTTAGGGACACGCTATGTTACATGCATAAATGCTCACTAGACTCTGCCCCATGCCCTACCATCAATACTCCCCTATACAGCTTATATCAGGATATCAACCTAATATCTCCTATTTGCGCAAATTTGGTTGCGCAATTCTAGTCCCTATACCACCCCCTCAGCGTACTAAGATGGGACTACAACGTAGGTTGGGAATCTATATAGGTTATGACTTTCCTTCGATTATTCGATTTTTAGAACCAATAACAAGAAATGTTTTTACTGCTCGTTTTGCTGATTATCAATTTGATGAGATAAAATTCCCGCCGTTAGGGAGAGATAAAGAATATATTGTTCCTGCATAATAACCTGGTCATGAAGAACGACATGAACCAACGTGGAACACTTCCACTTTGTCTCATCTGGACCCACGTACTTCATAATGTGAAAATGAAGTACATAGAATTGTGCACTTATAAAAAATTACAAATAAATTATTTGATGCATTTAATGATGCGGCAAAGGTAACTAAGTCACATGTACTAACTATGAATGCACCTATTATAATTAATATCCCTATAGGACAAAGCCAAAAAGTGGAGACAAAAAAGTCTGTAATACTCTAGAAGCGAGGCAGACCTATAGGTTCAAAGGATCTAACTCCACAAAAAAGGAGAAATGTATAATCATCATCATATCCTCCCAACACTCCTAAAGAAGTTCCTCCCGAAGAGGTTTATAACACTCCCGAAGAGGTTATGAAAAAATCCACTGTCTCTAGAATAATGAAAGTCCTTAATGAGACTATAAAAGCCCCTGAAGAGGCACTAAAACAAGATAATGAAGAGCTCTCTATATTTTACAATTATTCAAGAGAGAGATGGAATAGAAAAGGAATTATTATCGATGATGCATTTGCAGTTTCGATAGCTACATAAATGTCACAACCCGAGCCCAGGGTTCGGGGGTTAGCAAAAGCCAAACCTAATGACACACGTACTCCCGTGCATGCACACGTAGACCGAGTCTAAATGCACACGCACAAGGGAACATTCACACGTGCCAAGCAAGTACGCGGAAGCTGTAAATATCAGAAACATAAAACTAATAATGCAAGAAGAGGATACAAGAAAGGACTGACATAATTACATATAAAGTCTTACAAAACGAACAAAAGAATATATACAATAATGACATGTCATGACATATACAAGTCTGAGAATCCCCAAAACATGACTCCAACATGATGCATGCCACGTACGCTCTCCCGTGGAGTGATCACATCCACTCCTCTAGGCCTGATGGGGTCCCGGGGGTCTCATCTGGAGCCTGGCCGACCGGCGAGGGTTCGGCAGGGGGATCTGGGCCTGCAACACCAAAAACAACTGTGAATACGAAGATTCAGCAAAGTATAAACCATAGCAAGTTAACACACGCTGTGTCTAATAGAATAAAGAACATCATGTTATTAAAGAAGGCATTTTCGTATACTAGGCTATCATGCAAGAAAGAAATATGCTGCGTGAATCAAGGATAACATGCTGTGTACATGACTAGTGGCTACTACATCACCATA
Source organism: Sextonia rubra (assembly GCA_037013555.1). Taxonomy (NCBI): domain Eukaryota; kingdom Viridiplantae; phylum Streptophyta; class Magnoliopsida; order Laurales; family Lauraceae; genus Sextonia; species Sextonia rubra. The sequence goes on along the minus strand of JASUAD010000013.1, from coordinate 53,250,828 downwards.
TGCTCCCAAAAGAGGGATCTTGTAACATGCAAAGAACACCATTGTCCGGGCCAGGGTACAATGGGTCTCGGTTTCCTGGGGTCCGGTTCCCCAAGACAAAATCCATACTGCAGCAGGTCCATATAACTATACCAAATTCACCCCGTCGGGATCCTAAGGCTGAGGCTAAGTAGTGCCTGACTATACAGAGTCAATCATGAAAATCCTGAGTAGATCGTGATAACTTATCATACGTGCAGATCCGTGAATGAACACATCATACATGCATACTCAGGATAAATAAACCACAATGTGAAAGTAACGAAACGAAACATACGTAATCATGTTAGAGAGTTGAGATCAATGATCGAATGCAATATGTTATGCAACAATCATGTGAATCGAATCATCTTAAGTTACAAACCCATTCTAATCTAATTATCCGGTGTTTCTAACCGTGCATGATGATGTAGTTTTAAGTTATTCGATACACCGTTGTCTAGTGTTGCCTTGAATCGGGCGGTGCACGAAGTCCCTTAAACCAACACCCATGGGGAGGTGCTTAACATCCGGATAACGAACATGAATGATTCACAGCCCTCGAGATCATTCACGCGTAGTAGCATATTCCGTTGGGCAAGTCTAGGTGCTCTACATTCTATCATGAAGGTCATAAGGGTCTTATCTTTACACCTAGCCTTATTCTTCATGTGTGGTTACGGCTTAGCCGTGTGTGTGTGCTGCGGCTTAGCCGTGTGTGGTCTACGGCTTAGCCGTGGCTGAACCGTAGAAGGTCTGTCATTTGCTGACTCTCAGTTATTCCAGAAATTTCACCCTGTATTGTTCTACGGCTGGGCCACGGCTGAGCTACGGCTTAGCCGTAGGGCAATCCACGGCTTAGCCGTGCCCTAGCCGTAGAGGAAAACTGGGTTTTTCTCCTCTCTGGATTGTGAGCCGTAGGTATTATACGGCTTAGCCGTACCTGCACGAATTCAGAAATCTGAAACATGTACAGAATGTCTGGGAAAGCATCCAATTTGCAATTTATCAAGGGATATAGACAAGGAGTAAGCAAATGAATATCAAATGGGCTGTAAACACATGTTTTCCATACCAATTCATGTAAGATCAACCAAGTCAAATGCATACCAACATGGGTTCTCAAGTCATGGTTATACTTGCCTCAATTTGGAATGTAATTACACAATGGTAGCCCTTGGATCCAAACACAACCTAATACAAGCAAAACCACAGACATGCATGAACATTGGGAAGAAATACAAAACACAGACACCAGGTAATTGGAAACAGGAAGAAGAAGAAGAACTAGAGGAGGAGAAGAGAGAATGGAAGGTTTCCTACCCACCTCACAAGCAAGAATCTTCTTCTAGATCGATGGAGGAGAGGAATTCGAAGGAGAGAAAATTGAGCTCCACGTGCACAGTGAGGGGAAAGAGAGAAAACGAGAGAAGGAAATGTGAGTTGATCGATGGAATGGGTTATATAAGCTCAAGGTATAGTCCATATTACAAAGAAGTCCAAGCTAGAATGCTAATTTCAGTTTGAGTCAAATCAAGGTCCACTCGAATCACACGACCTCGGTTGCAAATGACGTAGTTACGAAAGTTAACGAGCTCAGCGAAAGACACGTGTTGACGTCAAGGTGATACAAAATGACCATGTCTAAGAAAAGCTAAAATTACGAAAAAGGGCTTGGTCTACTTAATCCAGGTCAAACTCAACCCAACTACCTATCCATGACCCGTAACGAAAACAAAACACAAACAAAACACAATTAGCAACGAAAACAAGATTAACTAACCGCTAAACGGGGTCAAGCCGGGTCGGAGTGTTACATCCTCCCCTACTTGAGAATCATTCCGTCCTCGGAATGAACACTAACTCACTCATACCTGGGAAAACAAATCGGGGTACTGACGTGCCATCTGCTCTTCTAACTCCCAAGTAGCCTCATCGGGACTGTGATGCTCCCAAAGCACTTTGACCCACCGAATTGTCCTGGTGCGGAGTATCTGCTCTCGGGTTCCCACGATACGGAGCGGTCGCTCAACGTATGTAGCACTCGGCTGGATCTGAATCTCATCGTAACGAATGACATGGGAGGGATCATGAACATATTTCCGAAGCATCGAAACGTGAAAAACGTTGTGCACTCCTGAAAACATCTCGGGAAGCTCTAATCGATAGGCCAAATCACCAATCCGACTCTTGATCTCGAATGGTCCGACATAGCGTGGAGCTAACTTGCCTTTCTGGCCGAAACGGATCGTACCCTTCATCGGTGAGACTTTCAGAAAAACCCACTCGCCAACCTGAAACTCTAAGGGTCGTCTGCGGGTGTCTGCATAACTCTTCTGTCTCGACCGAGCAACTTTCAAGTTCTCAATGGCTTTCTGTACCTTCTCCGTAGTCTCGGCAATGATCGTCGGTCCGTGAAAACTTCGAGTTCCAACTTCTTCCCAACAAACCGGACTTCTACACTTCTTCCCGTACAGTGCTTCATATGGTGCCATCCCAATGCTCTCGTGGAAACTGTTGTTGTAGGCGAACTCGCACAACGATAGATGAAGATCCCATTCCTTCTCGTAGTTCAACACACTGGCTCGCAACATATCCTCCAAAGTCTGAATCGTCCGCTCTGATTGCCCATCCGTCTGTGGGTGGTATGCCGTGCTGAAACTCAACTTCGTACCCAAAGCCTCTTGGAATGCTCTCCAGAAAGAGGAAACAAAACGGCTGTCACGATCGGATACAATCGACACGGGGGTACCATGGAGTCTGACGATCTCATCCACGAACTTCCTAGCCATCTCTGAAAATGTCATACCCTTCCGGAAAGGAATGAAATGGGCTGACTTCGTCAATCGATCTACGATCACCCAAATGGCGTTGTTCTTCCTGCTCGTCGGCGGCAACCCGGAAACGAAGTCCATGGTGATGTGTTCCCACTTCCACTGCGGTATGTGCAAAGGATGCAACGAGCCTGGCGGTCTCTGATGATCTGCCTTCACCTTCTGGCATGTCAAACAGCGAGCAACAAATCCTGCTACTTCTCTCTTCATGTTGTTCCACCAGAAGCGATCTTTGAGATTCCGAAACATCTTGGTGCTGCCTGGATGCATCGTATAGCGAGCGTAATGCGCTTCATTCATCAGCTTCTCCTTGAACTCATCAACTGCTGGCACGCACAACCTACTCCGAAAGTAGAGTACACCATCCTCGAGTCTGAAATCGGGTCTGTCTCCAATGTGGTCTCGAATGCGCTTCAAAGTTAGATCCTCAAACTGCCTGTCCTTAATCTGCTGAATCAACTCAGGCTGAAACACTAGCGTACTAGCCAAAGTCACGCACTCATCCACTAGTTTAACTTCAACAGGGAGACCATGGAACTCTAAGAGGAAACTGCTCAAAAGCTGCACTGACTCTGCTTTCCTGCTGAGCGCATCTGCCACCACATTCCCCTTGCCTGGCTGATATTTGATCGGAAAATCATAATCCTTAATAAGCTCAAGCCATCTCCGCTGTCTCATGTTCAGCTCCTGCTGTGTGAATAAATACTGTAAACTGTGGTGGTCAGAACGAACCTCAAACTGCACACCATATAGATAATGCCTCCACAACTTCAATGCAAACACGATGGCGGCCAACTCCAAATCATGGGTGGCGTAATTCTTCTCATGATCTCGCAACTGTCTCGATCCATAGGCAATAACCTTCCCATGCTGCATCAACACACAACCTAGACCAACTCGAGAAGCATCTGAATAAACCACGAATCCTTCACAACCATCTGGCAAGGCTAACACTGGGACTGTAGTCAACTTCTCTTTCAAAATCCTGAAACTAGCTTCACACTCCTCAGTCCAATCAAATGGTACGTTCTTCCTGGTCAACTTCGTCAAAGGAGAAGAGATCTTAGCAAAGTCCTGGACAAATCGGCGATAGTAACCTGCTAGACCAAGGAAACTGCGAACCTCTGTCACTGTCTTGGGGTTAGGCCAATTCACTACTGCCTCTACTTTAGATGGATCAACTGCCAATCCCTCTCGTGAAATGATATGACCTAAAAATGCCACATGCTCAAGCCAAAAATCACACTTCGATAACTTAGCAAACAATCGATGTTCTCTCAACAACGATAAGGCTTTTCTCAAATGCTCCCTATGCTCCTCTGCTGACTTAGAATATATCAGTATATCATCAATAAACACAACTACGAATTGGTCCAAGAAAGGAGCAAAGATCTGATTCATCAATGCCATAAAAGCTGCAGGTGCGTTGGTTAGTCCAAAAGGCATCACGAGGAATTCATAGTGACCATAACGAGTCCTGAAGGCAGTCTTAGGAATGTCATCTTCTTTGACTCTCAACTGGTGATATCCAGATCTCAAATCAATCTTCGAAAAATAGGCTGCACCCTGAAGTTGGTCAAACAACTCATCAATCCTGGGTAGGGGGTACTTGTTCTTGATAGTCACTTTGTTCAGCTGTCGGTAGTCTATGCACATCCGAAAAGTACCATCCTTCTTCTTGACAAACAAGACTGGCGCTCCCCAAGGTGAGACGCTCGGGCGAATAAAACCCTTATCCAAAAGCTTCTGCAATTGCTTCTTCAACTCTGACAACTCTGCTGGGGCCATGCGATATGGAGCCTTGCTGATCGGTGCCGTGCCGGGAACAAGCTCAATGGCGAACTCCACATCTCGAACCGGGGGTAAGTCTGGCACATCATCTGGAAAGATATCGGGGAAGTCACAGACCACCTGGATCTCACCTAGCTGCTTCGTCTCCTTCTTCGCTGAGATAAAGGCAATGAAGCCTTCACACCCTCGGCGGATCAAGCGATCTGCCTTACACGCCGAGATCACACGTCTGGGGCATTTCTGCTGACTGCCCTCGAAACGGAAGCCCTTGCCTAAATCGAAGAAGATCGTCCTGTTGTAACAGTTAACACAGGCACGATATCGAGCGAGCCAATCCATACCAAGGATCACGTCGAAGTCCAACATCGACAACAGGATCAAATCAACAGGTAACTGATGACCTGCAATCTGCACGTCGCAATGGGGGTAGTACAAACTACACTCCACTCGCTTGCCAACTGGGGTGGATACAACCAGCACATATGGCAACGGCTTAGACGGCTGATGTAACCGCTCGGCGAAATGAGGTGCTACATAAGACCGTGTAGACCCCGAATCGAACAAAGCTAAAGCCTCGACGCGCGAAATCAAAACAGTACCTTCAACCACCTGTGGATCCTCGGCACTCTCGTGGGTAGCAGCGTAAGCACGGGCTGTCTGGCGAGGCTGTCTCGAACCTGGACGAGCTGACTGTGGCTTGCTCGGAGCTGTAGGTGCACTGGGTCTGCTAGGAACTGCACCGGAGGTAGGACCAGATGGAGCTGCACCGGAAGCTCTATATCGAGGACAATTGGCGATCCTATGCTCCCTCGAACCACAAATAAAGCAAGCACCGGCCTTCCTCCAGCACGCATCAGTCGCGTGGTTCTTGCCACAATACTCACAAATCACCCCACTGGAACTAGAGGTACTCTGCTGGCTTTTGGTCTTCTTCTGTACTTGTCCTCGTGCACTGAAAGGAGGCTGTCGCTTGGGCTCAACGGCTCTCGCAGCTTGGTGGATGGCCTCAGCAGAATAGGCCCTGTCCACTGCGTCATCGAACGTAGCCGGACGCTGAAACGCAGTCACGTGGTGCATGTACCGGGGATGCAAACCTTCGACAAACCTGTTCACCTTCCTTTCTTCAGTGCTGATCATGTCCGGAGCAAAAAGCGACAACTGCATAAACTTGTTCACGTACTCTGCTACTGTCATCTGCTGCTGACGGAGAGCTAGAAACTCAACCTCCTTGGCTCGAAACACATGAGCCGGGATGAACTTCCTCCTGAACTGCTGCTTGAACATCTCCCACACCGTCGCACTAGGGATATCTCTGTATGAATCTTTCACGCTCTTCCACCAAGTCTTAGCGACGTCTCTCAGCATAGAAGTTGCCAGCCCGACCTTCTGTCGGTTCGTGCACACAACGGTCTCAAAGACATCCTCTGTCTGTTCTAACCACTGTTCCGCCTTCAGTGGCTCTTCTGTCCCATAGAACTCAATAGCTCCTCGCTTGCGAAACTTGCCGTAAAGGGCATTCGGGTCACTCTCTCGAGGCTGTAAAATCACCTGCTGATCTACATGTGACTGAGCTGGGACTTGGCTTTGTCGGTCTAACATAGTGGTCACTTGGGCTTGCAAGTTCTGCATTGCTTGTGATTGTGCCTGAAGGGACTGCAATAGCATGAGAATACGTTCATCTGTATTCGGTGTCTGCGGTGACGGTGCAGATCCGCTTTCATTATTGCCGGCATTCTGCTGAGAACCAGAACCTGATGCCATCCTGTAAAATGGAAAAAGTCAGACACAAACACAAAACAATTGCGCCCAACAAACCCCAAAATCTAGAAAGATCACAAAGGAAATCGTATCCTCACCACGATCCTACATGCCTACATGCTTATCATCTAGAACAAGGAATGAGCAAGGAATGCTCTGATACCATACAATACGTATGTCACAACCCGAGCCCAGGGTTCGGGGGTTAGCAAAAGCCAAACCTAATGACACACGTACTCCCGTGCATGCACACGTAGACCGAGTCTAAATGCACACGCACAAGGGAACATTCACACGTGCCAAGCAAGTACGCGGAAGCTGTAAATATCAGAAACATAAAACTAATAATGCAAGAAGAGGATACAAGAAAGGACTGACATAATTACATATAAAGTCTTACAAAACGAACAAAAGAATATATACAATAATGACATGTCATGACATATACAAGTCTGAGAATCCCCAAAACATGACTCCAACATGATGCATGCCACGTACGCTCTCCCGTGGAGTGATCACATCCACTCCTCTAGGCCTGATGGGGTCCCGGGGGTCTCATCTGGAGCCTGGCCGACCGGCGAGGGTTCGGCAGGGGGATCTGGGCCTGCAACACCAAAAACAACTGTGAATACGAAGATTCAGCAAAGTATAAACCATAGCAAGTTAACACACGCTGTGTCTAATAGAATAAAGAACATCATGTTATTAAAGAAGGCATTTTCGTATACTAGGCTATCATGCAAGAAAGAAATATGCTGCGTGAATCAAGGATAACATGCTGTGTACATGACTAGTGGCTACTACATCACCATATGCTCCCAAAAGAGGGATCTTGTAACATGCAAAGAACACCATTGTCCGGGCCAGGGTACAATGGGTCTCGGTTTCCTGGGGTCCGGTTCCCCAAGACAAAATCCATACTGCAGCAGGTCCATATAACTATACCAAATTCACCCCGTCGGGATCCTAAGGCTGAGGCTAAGTAGTGCCTGACTATACAGAGTCAATCATGAAAATCCTGAGTAGATCGTGATAACTTATCATACGTGCAGATCCGTGAATGAACACATCATACATGCATACTCAGGATAAATAAACCACAATGTGAAAGTAACGAAACGAAACATACGTAATCATGTTAGAGAGTTGAGATCAATGATCGAATGCAATATGTTATGCAACAATCATGTGAATCGAATCATCTTAAGTTACAAACCCATTCTAATCTAATTATCCGGTGTTTCTAACCGTGCATGATGATGTAGTTTTAAGTTATTCGATACACCGTTGTCTAGTGTTGCCTTGAATCGGGCGGTGCACGAAGTCCCTTAAACCAACACCCATGGGGAGGTGCTTAACATCCGGATAACGAACATGAATGATTCACAGCCCTCGAGATCATTCACGCGTAGTAGCATATTCCGTTGGGCAAGTCTAGGTGCTCTACATTCTATCATGAAGGTCATAAGGGTCTTATCTTTACACCTAGCCTTATTCTTCATGTGTGGTTACGGCTTAGCCGTGTGTGTGCGCTGCGGCTTAGCCGTGTGTGGTCTACGGCTTAGCCGTGGCTGAACCGGAGAAGGTCTGTCATTTGCTGACTCTCAGTTATTCCAGAAATTTCACCATGTATTGTTCTACGGCTGGGCCACGGCTGAGCTACGGCTTAGCCGTAGGGCAATCCACGGCTTAGCCGTGCCCTAGCCGTAGAGGAAAACTGGGTTTTTCTCCTCTCTGGATTGTGAGCCGTAGGTATTATACGGCTTAGCCGTACCTGCACGAATTCAGAAATCTGAAACATGTACAGAATGTCTGGGAAAGCATCCAATTTGCAATTTATCAAGGGATATAGACAAGGAGTAAGCAAATGAATATCAAATGGGCTGTAAACACATGTTTTCCATACCAATTCATGTAAGATCAACCAAGTCAAATGCATACCAACATGGGTTCTCAAGTCATGGTTATACTTGCCTCAATTTGGAATGTAATTACACAATGGTAGCCCTTGGATCCAAACACAACCTAATACAAGCAAAACCACAGACATGCATGAACATTGGGAAGAAATACAAAACACAGACACCAGGTAATTGGAAACAGGAAGAAGAAGAAGAACTAGAGGAGGAGAAGAGAGAATGGAAGGTTTCCTACCCACCTCACAAGCAAGAATCTTCTTCTAGATCGATGGAGGAGAGGAATTCGAAGGAGAGAAAATTGAGCTCCACGTGCACAGTGATGGGAAAGAGAGAAAACGAGAGAAGGAAATGTGAGTTGATCGATGGAATGGGTTATATAAGCTCAAGGTATAGTCCATATTACAAAGAAGTCCAAGCTAGAATGCTAATTTCAGTTTGAGTCAAATCAAGGTCCACTCGAATCACACGACCTCGGTTGCAAATGACGTAGTTACGAAAGTTAACGAGCTCAGCGAAAGACACGTGTTGACATCAAGGTGATACAAAATGACCATGTCTAAGAAAAGCTAAAATTACGAAAAAGGGCTTGGTCTACTTAATCCAGGTCAAACTCAACCCAACTACCTATCCATGACCCGTAACGAAAACAAAACACAAACAAAACACAATTAGCAACGAAAACAAGATTAACTAACCGCTAAACGGGGTCAAGCCGGGTCGGAGTGTTACATCCTCCCCTACTTGAGAATCATTCCGTCCTCGGAATGAACACTAACTCACTCATACCTGGGAAAACAAATCGGGGTACTGACGTGCCATCTGCTCTTCTAACTCCCAAGTAGCCTCATCGGGACTGTGATGCTCCCAAAGCACTTTGACCCACCGAATTGTCCTGGTGCGGAGTATCTGCTCTCGGGTTCCCACGATACGGAGCGGTCGCTCAACGTATGTAGCACTCGGCTGGATCTGAATCTCATCGTAACGAATGACATGGGAGGGATCATGAACATATTTCCGAAGCATCGAAACGTGAAAAACGTTGTGCACTCCTGAAAACATCTCGGGAAGCTCTAATCGATAGGCCAAATCACCAATCCGACTCTTGATCTCGAATGGTCCGACATAGCGTGGAGCTAACTTGCCTTTCTGGCCGAAACGGATCGTACCCTTCATCGGTGAGACTTTCAGAAAAACCCACTCGCCAACCTGAAACTCTAAGGGTCGTCTGCGGGTGTCTGCATAACTCTTCTGTCTCGACCGAGCAACTTTCAAGTTCTCAATGGCTTTCTGTACCTTCTCCGTAGTCTCGGCAATGATCGTCGGTCCGTGAAAACTTCGAGTTCCAACTTCTTCCCAACAAACCGGACTTCTACACTTCTTCCCGTACAGTGCTTCATATGGTGCCATCCCAATGCTCTCGTGGAAACTGTTGTTGTAGGCGAACTCGCACAACGATAGATGAAGATCCCATTCCTTCTCGTAGTTCAACACACTGGCTCGCAACATATCCTCCAAAGTCTGAATCGTCCGCTCTGATTGCCCATCCGTCTGTGGGTGGTATGCCGTGCTGAAACTCAACTTCGTACCCAAAGCCTCTTGGAATGCTCTCCAGAAAGAGGAAACAAAACGGCTGTCACGATCGGATACAATCGACACGGGGGTACCATGGAGTCTGACGATCTCATCCACGAACTTCCTAGCCATCTCTGAAAATGTCATACCCTTCCGGAAAGGAATGAAATGGGCTGACTTCGTCAATCGATCTACGATCACCCAAATGGCGTTGTTCTTCCTGCTCGTCGGCGGCAACCCGGAAACGAAGTCCATGGTGATGTGTTCCCACTTCCACTGCGGTATGTGCAAAGGATGCAACGAGCCTGGCGGTCTCTGATGATCTGCCTTCACCTTCTGGCATGTCAAACAGCGAGCAACAAATCCTGCTACTTCTCTCTTCATGTTGTTCCACCAGAAGCGATCTTTGAGATTCCGAAACATCTTGGTGCTGCCTGGATGCATCGTATAGCGAGCGTAATGCGCTTCATTCATCAGCTTCTCCTTGAACTCATCAACTGCTGGCACGCACAACCTACTCCGAAAGTAGAGTACACCATCCTCGAGTCTGAAATCGGGTCTGTCTCCAATGTGGTCTCGAATGCGCTTCAAAGTTAGATCCTCAAACTGCCTGTCCTTAATCTGCTGAATCAACTCAGGCTGAAACACTAGCGTACTAGCCAAAGTCACGCACTCATCCACTAGTTTAACTTCAACAGGGAGACCATGGAACTCTAAGAGGAAACTGCTCAAAAGCTGCACTGACTCTGCTTTCCTGCTGAGCGCATCTGCCACCACATTCCCCTTGCCTGGCTGATATTTGATCGGAAAATCATAATCCTTAATAAGCTCAAGCCATCTCCGCTGTCTCATGTTCAGCTCCTGCTGTGTGAATAAATACTGTAAACTGTGGTGGTCAGAACGAACCTCAAACTGCACACCATATAGATAATGCCTCCACAACTTCAATGCAAACACGATGGCGGCCAACTCCAAATCATGGGTGGCGTAATTCTTCTCATGATCTCGCAACTGTCTCGATCCATAGGCAATAACCTTCCCATGCTGCATCAACACACAACCTAGACCAACTCGAGAAGCATCTGAATAAACCACGAATCCTTCACAACCATCTGGCAAGGCTAACACTGGGACTGTAGTCAACTTCTCTTTCAAAATCCTGAAACTAGCTTCACACTCCTCAGTCCAATCAAATGGTACGTTCTTCCTGGTCAACTTCGTCAAAGGAGAAGAGATCTTAGCAAAGTCCTGGACAAATCGGCGATAGTAACCTGCTAGACCAAGGAAACTGCGAACCTCTGTCACTGTCTTGGGGCTAGGCCAATTCACTACTGCCTCTACTTTAGATGGATCAACTGCCAATCCCTCTCGTGAAATGATATGACCTAAAAATGCCACATGCTCAAGCCAAAAATCACACTTCGATAACTTAGCAAACAATCGATGTTCTCTCAACAACGATAAGGCTTTTCTCAAATGCTCCCTATGCTCCTCTGCTGACTTAGAATATATCAGTATATCATCAATAAACACAACTACGAATTGGTCCAAGAAAGGAGCAAAGATCTGATTCATCAATGCCATAAAAGCTGCAGGTGCGTTGGTTAGTCCAAAAGGCATCACGAGGAATTCATAGTGACCATAACGAGTCCTGAAGGCAGTCTTAGGAATGTCATCTTCTTTGACTCTCAACTGGTGATATCCAGATCTCAAATCAATCTTCGAAAAATAGGCTGCACCCTGAAGTTGGTCAAACAACTCATCAATCCTGGGTAGGGGGTACTTGTTCTTGATAGTCACTTTGTTCAGCTGTCGGTAGTCTATGCACATCCGAAAAGTACCATCCTTCTTCTTGACAAACAAGACTGGCGCTCCCCAAGGTGAGACGCTCGGGCGAATAAAACCCTTATCCAAAAGCTTCTGCAATTGCTTCTTCAACTCTGACAACTCTGCTGGGGCCATGCGATATGGAGCCTTGCTGATCGGTGCCGTGCCGGGAACAAGCTCAATGGCGAACTCCACATCTCGAACCGGGGGTAAGTCTGGCACATCATCTGGAAAGATATCGGGGAAGTCACAGACCACCTGGATCTCACCTAGCTGCTTCGTCTCCTTCTTCGCTGAGATAAAGGCAATGAAGCCTTCACACCCTCGGCGGATCAAGCGATCTGCCTTACACGCCGAGATCACACGTCTGGGGCATTTCTGCTGACTGCCCTCGAAACGGAAGCCCTTGCCTAAATCGAAGAAGATCGTCCTGTTGTAACAGTTAACACAGGCACGATATCGAGCGAGCCAATCCATACCAAGGATCACGTCGAAGTCCAACATCGACAACAGGATCAAATCAACAGGTAACTGATGACCTGCAATCTGCACGTCGCAATGGGGGTAGTACAAACTACACTCCACTCGCTTGCCAACTGGGGTGGATACAACCAGCACATATGGCAACGGCTTAGACGGCTGATGTAACCGCTCGGCGAAATGAGGTGCTACATAAGACCGTGTAGACCCCGAATCGAACAAAGCTAAAGCCTCGACGCGCGAAATCAAAACAGTACCTTCAACCACCTGTGGATCCTCGGCACTCTCGTGGGTAGCAGCGTAAGCACGGGCTGTCTGGCGAGGCTGTCTCGAACCTGGACGAGCTGACTGTGGCTTGCTCGGAGCTGTAGGTGCACTGGGTCTGCTAGGAACTGCACCGGAGGTAGGACCAGATGGAGCTGCACCGGAAGCTCTATATCGAGGACAATTGGCGATCCTATGCTCCCTCGAACCACAAATAAAGCAAGCACCGGCCTTCCTCCAGCACGCATCAGTCGCGTGGTTCTTGCCACAATACTCACAAATCACCCCACTGGAACTAGAGGTACTCTGCTGGCTTTTGGTCTTCTTCTGTACTTGTCCTCGTGCACTGAAAGGAGGCTGTCGCTTGGGCTCAACGGCTCTCGCAGCTTGGTGGATGGCCTCAGCAGAATAGGCCCTGTCCACTGCGTCATCGAACGTAGCCGGACGCTGAAACGCAGTCACGTGGTGCATGTACCGGGGATGCAAACCTTCGACAAACCTGTTCACCTTCCTTTCTTCAGTGCTGATCATGTCCGGAGCAAAAAGCGACAACTGCATAAACTTGTTCACGTACTCTGCTACTGTCATCTGCTGCTGACGGAGAGCTAGAAACTCAACCTCCTTGGCTCGAAACACATGAGCCGGGATGAACTTCCTCCTGAACTGCTGCTTGAACATCTCCCACACCGTCGCACTAGGGATATCTCTGTATGAATCTTTCACGCTCTTCCACCAAGTCTTAGCGACGTCTCTCAGCATAGAAGTTGCCAGCCCGACCTTCTGTCGGTTCGTGCACACAACGGTCTCAAAGACATCCTCTGTCTGTTCTAACCACTGTTCCGCCTTCAGTGGCTCTTCTGTCCCATAGAACTCAATAGCTCCTCGCTTGCGAAACTTGCCGTAAAGGGCATTCGGGTCACTCTCTCGAGGCTGTAAAATCACCTGCTGATCTACATGTGACTGAGCTGGGACTTGGCTTTGTCGGTCTAACATAGTGGTCACTTGGGCTTGCAAGTTCTGCATTGCTTGTGATTGTGCCTGAAGGGACTGCAATAGCATGAGAATACGTTCATCTGTATTCGGTGTCTGCGGTGACGGTGCAGATCCGCTTTCATTATTGCCGGCATTCTGCTGAGAACCAGAACCTGATGCCATCCTGTAAAATGGAAAAAGTCAGACACAAACACAAAACAATTGCGCCCAACAAACCCCAAAATCTAGAAAGATCACAAAGGAAATCGTATCCTCACCACGATCCTACATGCCTACATGCTTATCATCTAGAACAAGGAATGAGCAAGGAATGCTCTGATACCATACAATACGTATGTCACAACCCGAGCCCAGGGTTCGGGGGTTAGCAAAAGCCAAACCTAATGACACACGTACTCCCGTGCATGCACACGTAGACCGAGTCTAAATGCACACGCACAAGGGAACATTCACACGTGCCAAGCAAGTACGCGGAAGCTGTAAATATCAGAAACATAAAACTAATAATGCAAGAAGAGGATACAAGAAAGGACTGACATAATTACATATAAAGTCTTACAAAACGAACAAAAGAATATATACAATAATGACATGTCATGACATATACAAGTCTGAGAATCCCCAAAACATGACTCCAACATGATGCATGCCACGTACGCTCTCCCGTGGAGTGATCACATCCACTCCTCTAGGCCTGATGGGGTCCCGGGGGTCTCATCTGGAGCCTGGCCGACCGGCGAGGGTTCGGCAGGGGGATCTGGGCCTGCAACACCAAAAACAACTGTGAATACGAAGATTCAGCAAAGTATAAACCATAGCAAGTTAACACACGCTGTGTCTAATAGAATAAAGAACATCATGTTATTAAAGAAGGCATTTTCGTATACTAGGCTATCATGCAAGAAAGAAATATGCTGCGTGAATCAAGGATAACATGCTGTGTACATGACTAGTGGCTACTACATCACCATATGCTCCCAAAAGAGGGATCTTGTAACATGCAAAGAACACCATTGTCCGGGCCAGGGTACAATGGGTCTCGGTTTCCTGGGGTCCGGTTCCCCAAGACAAAATCCATACTGCAGCAGGTCCATATAACTATACCAAATTCACCCCGTCGGGATCCTAAGGCTGAGGCTAAGTAGTGCCTGACTATACAGAGTCAATCATGAAAATCCTGAGTAGATCGTGACAACTTATCATACGTGCAGATCCGTGAATGAACACATCATACATGCATACTCAGGATAAATAAACCACAATGTGAAAGTAACGAAACGAAACATACGTAATCATGTTAGAGAGTTGAGATCAATGATCGAATGCAATATGTTATGCAACAATCATGTGAATCGAATCATCTTAAGTTACAAACCCATTCTAATCTAATTATCCGGTGTTTCTAACCGTGCATGATGATGTAGTTTTAAGTTATTCGATATACCGTTGTCTAGTGTTGCCTTGAATCGGGCGGTGCACGAAGTCCCTTAAACCAACACCCATGGGGAGGTGCTTAACATCCGGATAACGAACATGAATGATTCACAGCCCTCGAGATCATTCACGCGTAGTAGCATATTCCGTTGGGCAAGTCTAGGTGCTCTACATTCTATCATGAAGGTCATAAGGGTCTTACTTTACACCTAGCCTTATTCTTCATGTGTGGTTACGGCTTAGCCGTGTGTGTGTGCTGCGGCTTAGCCGTGTGTGGTCTACGGCTTAGCCGTGGCTGAACCGTAGAAGGTCTGTCATTTGCTGACTCTCAGTTATTCCAGAAATTTCACCCTGTATTGTTCTACGGCTGGGCCACGGCTGAGCTACGGCTTAGCCGTAGGGCAATCCACGGCTTAGCCGTGCCCTAGCCGTAGAGGAAAACTGGGTTTTTCTCCTCTCTGGATTGTGAGCCGTAGGTATTATACGGCTTAGCCGTACCTGCACGAATTCAGAAATCTGAAACATGTACAGAATGTCTGGGAAAGCATCCAATTTGCAATTTATCAAGGGATATAGACAAGGAGTAAGCAAATGAATATCAAATGGGCTGTAAACACATGTTTTCCATACCAATTCATGTAAGATCAACCAAGTCAAATGCATACCAACATGGGTTCTCAAGTCATGGTTATACTTGCCTCAATTTGGAATGTAATTACACAATGGTAGCCCTTGGATCCAAACACAACCTAATACAAGCAAAACCACAGACATGCATGAACATTGGGAAGAAATACAAAACACAGACACCAGGTAATTGGAAACAAGAAGAAGAAGAAGAACTAGAGGAGGAGAAGAGAGAATGGAAGGTTTCCTACCCACCTCACAAGCAAGAATCTTCTTCTAGATCGATGGAGGAGAGGAATTCGAAGGAGAGAAAATTGAGCTCCACGTGCACAGTGAGGGGAAAGAGAGAAAACGAGAGAAGGAAATGTGAGTTGATCGATGGAATGGGTTATATAAGCTCAAGGTATAGTCCATATTACAAAGAAGTCCAAGCTAGAATGCTAATTTCAGTTTGAGTCAAATCAAGGTCCACTCGAATCACACGACCTCGGTTGCAAATGACGTAGTTACGAAAGTTAACGAGCTCAGCGAAAGACACGTGTTGACATCAAGGTGATACAAAATGACCATGTCTAAGAAAAGCTAAAATTACGAAAAAGGGCTTGGTCTACTTAATCCAGGTCAAACTCAACCCAACTACCTATCCATGACCCGTAACGAAAACAAAACACAAACAAAACACAATTAGCAACGAAAACAAAATTAACTAACCGCTAAACGGGGTCAAGCCGGGTCGGAGTGTTACAATAAATATAAAGGAACACGAGGATGATGATTAGGATATAGAACCATGTACTATAAATAAATGTCGACAAAGGAAAGATTGGCCAAAATGCGAGAGTATCATTACAGTAGAGTTAGAGTTTCTCAATAGACGTGGTGTATTCGAACCTATAGTATAAACCCCAAAAGGTGTTAACCTTGTAAGTTACAAGTGGGTGTTTGTAAAAAAAAAGAAATAAAATGAATGAAATTACTAGATACAAGGCAAGACTTGTGGCACAAGGTTTCCTGCAGATATAACAACATTTAAGTATCTGATAAGTTTAGCGATTTTTGAAAATTTAGATGTGAAACTCATGAATGTTGTGACTGCTTATTTGTATAGGGACTCAGACACAAAAATTCATATGAAAATCCCGAAAGGATTTATTTTGCCTGATATAAAGTCCAAGAGTACATACTCAATACAACTCAGACAATAATTGTATAGACTGAAGCAATCCGGAATAATATGATACAATCGTCTCAGTAAATATTAGTTTAAAGAAGAATATGAGAACAATCTCATTTGCACATGTATCTTTATAAAGAAATCCTTAAAAGGATTTACAATAGTGGTAGTTTATGACGATGACATAAATTTGATCGGAACTTCAGAAGAGCTCGAAATAATTGTTGATTATTTGAAAAAAGAGTTTGAAATGAAAGACCTTGGAAAAACCAAATTTTATCTCAGCCTACAAATTGAGAGAAGTTCTAGTGGAATGTTAGTCAATCAGTGTAATTATACTGAGAATGTCTTGAAATACTTTGATATGAATAAAGCACATCCACTAAGTACTCCCATAGTAGTTTGGTCTTTAGATATAAACAAAAAGCTATATCGTCCAATTGAGGAAAATGAAATAGTATTGGGTCCTGAAGTATCATATGTGAGTGATATTGGTACTTTAATGTATTTAGCATAATGCACTGGACCGGACATTTCATAATGCACTGGACCGGACATTTCATTCTCAGTAAATCTACTTGCTAAATACAGTTCTACGCCAACGTAAAGGCATTAGACTGGTATCAAACATATCTTATGCTATTTACTTGGTACAATTGATTTAGAACTCTGTTATTATAAAGATTCTAAGTTTGTAAGATATGTAGATTCAGGATATTTCTCTAATCCTCATAAAGGTCGATCACAGACATGTTATGTATTTCTTAATGATAATGCTGCTATTTCTTGGTGCTATATTAAATAGATTTTGGTAGCTACTTCTTTTAACCATGCTGAAATTTTAGCTCTCTTTGATGCTAGCAGGGAATGTGTGTGGTTAAAATCTTTAATTCAGCACATTCGTAGTTCTTGTTAATTGCCTCTTAGTACAAGTACCCTGAGCATTATCTACGAAGACAATGAGGCATGTATTTAATAGATTAAAGAAAGATACATTAAAGGTGACAAGATGAAGTACATTGCACTAAAGTTCATCTTCACACGTGAGCTTTAGAAGAACAATGAGATAGAAGCTAAACAAATTCGTTCAAGCAATAATTTGGCTGATTTGTTTACAAAGTTATTACCAAAGTCAACATTCCAGTAGCTTGTACATGAGATCGGCATACATAGAGTTTGTCATCAAACAATGTAAAGATTATTGTTGTCAAGGAGAGTAATTGATTAGGAATGGGCATCCTAAGCATGCTACCTAAGATATATGTGCGTTATACTCCTTTTCCTTCTCAAGGTTTTATCCCACTGGATTTTCCTATTTAAGATTTTAACGAGGCAGCATTATGCACAACCAATACCACTTTAATAATTTTTTAGAATGCTATACTCTTTTTCCTTTGCCTTGGTTTTTATCCCAATGTGTTTTTCCTTTGCAAGGTTTTAATTAGGCAATTGTTATTGAATAGTGGTCATCCAAGGGGGAGTATTATAAGAGATTATTATAAGTGGATGCCCACCTTAGGGTCTACATTAGATAAGGAAAGCAGTTAGGGTTAGAGTCCTACTATATTGGGTTACTTGGCGAGGAAGCAATCTTATTCTATAAATAAAATCTCCATCTTCCTTCATAATGCACATCTCTCTCAGTAATAAGAAGATCTCTTTCTCCCTCTACTTCTCTTTCTCTTTTTTATCAGAGTTTATATTATCAGAAGTTAAAACTGAAGAATATGTTGGAAAATTGGGTTTCACAATGGTCATTGGGTCAACTTTGGACCACAGTACATGTGGGACCCACTCATCCTTTGTGGCGGTCTGAGTTGTAATGTGTTTTCCTTTAAGAGTATAAAAATAATGACCAATTACTTGATAAAAACCATTAAGGAGTGAATTAGAAATTGACTCCAAAGTTACCTCATTGAACTTGGTTGAAAATGACAAGAGGCTTGACTTGTGGAAAAACTAGAATCCCACATTGCTTAGGAAGTAAAAGTTATGGTGGGTTTATATACACCTATGTATGATTTAAAGGTTGGGCCCCAAGGGGCACCCATATTTGTCGCAAAGGAACCACGTAGACCACATATGTTTAACCCACACGCGCGGGCCGTCATCCATTAGTCTGTCCAGGCCAGGTAGGCATATACCCATACATACCTTTTTGCCAAAGTTCACAAGCCTTTAACAGTCATAATTTCTCAACTAAACAGTCATATCTTTTCCAAAGAGTTGCATTGTTTGACTAAATAGCAGCAGTCATGTCTTTTCAAAAGAGCTGCATTGTTTTGATCGGCAGCGCCAGGTTGAGTTGGGTAGGCCCATACCCATAAATACCCTTTTGCCAAAAGTCACAAGCCTTTAACAGTCATAGTTTTTCAACTGAACGGTCATGTCTTTTCCAAAGAGTTGCATTGTTTGACTAAACAAAAACAATTATGTCTTTTCAAAAGAGTTGCATTGTTTGATTGAACAGTTACATGATTGTTCCAAACAATCATTAGTTTATCTATTTAAAGCCATATCTTTTCTACATTTAGGAATTGAATTTTGAATCAAGTTTTCACCATTCATTGTCTATATAATTAAGCAAGAACATAGTTCTGTTTGCCGGGCAACATAGATTGAAGTGCTACTTATGTATCATATTGATCATTGTATCCTGGAAGACAGATCGACGTCTGTACACTATAAGCACCGCAGTGAGGACAACTCTTATCTTAAGGAGATAGTGTTAAACACTAGCCTTGATCGTTAAAACAAGTTGTTTTGACTGCATTTTCTATAAGTTCGAATTTATAATTTTATACTTGTACTACTATAGTTATCTTCTGTATTTGAAACAGTTACTGTAATCACAAAAGGACTTTAAGTCCCTTACAGAATCAAAGGTAAATATTAGAAAAAGACTAAGTGCTAATAGTAAGGGACTTCCCTTGCCATAGAAATAAGCTGTAGTGCCTATGGTGAGGGACTTGGTGAGTGTGTGTGGGTTTGTGAGTATTTACCTAAGGAAACAATGAAATACATTAAAATAATAAAAGATCATAAATAATAAATAATTTCCCTTTCAATAAAATTAGACAAAAGGAAGATGGAAAATGAATGCCACCCTGATATATGTTGTATGCCCCTTATATATATATTGTATGCTCCTGGTGTTAGTTATCTGCTAAATATTTTTTGTTGGGAACTTGTCGAGCAAATGTATTTCATGCTTCTATATATTTGTTTTCAATCTTTTCATACAGCTCTCCCTTCTTTTTTTTTGCAAAATTTTAAGCAGATTCTCTATGCTTAATCTGAATTACGTCAATAGGTTTATGGTATCATCTTTTTACCTAAGAAGAATAGCTAGGTTTGATTGTTTGAACCCACTAAGAAGGAAAATGGGTTGGTCTCCATACCCATCAAGCAGTCAAAGTCTTCTGCACTTGACTAGAGCTGAAACTTGAAACCACCACCTTATAATTTAAGATTTTCTTTGACTTCCAGCATGTGATTATAAAACTCATAACCTTAATCGCTTTTTTTTTTTTTTTTTTTAACTTTGAGACCTGAAACCAGTATCTACTATATAGCAGATATAGAGGTTTTTTAACTGTCTGAATTCTTTTTTTTTTAATTTTTTAGTAGTGGCCTTTAAGGTGATTTTCTACCTGTTGAGTATAATTTGCGAAGCTTAACATGAAATAAGAAAAATCAAAGAATACTCAGCGTGTAGAAGAGCCACCGGAAGGGTAACCCCATGGCTGTAGAAGTCGGCCTGAACAGAGTCATTTCATCCAATACCAACTGGTTTTAACCATGACTAATACTAATTTCATTTTTCAATTATGGAAACTAAAAATGTAAGTTGAAGTTAATCTTTTGTTGCCATTATATTCAATTGTGGAAAAACACTCCAAAAGCCAGTGGCAGACCCCAGGAATTTTTCAGGAGGGGGCTATTACATGAAAATAAAATTTCTTAGAGGATATGTTGAAAACCAAAAGGGCCGGTTGGTTTCATGTAATTGAATAGCAGGCAAACTAAGAATTTATATTTTATCAAAAGTTAAAAATGAAGAATCTAAATGAAGAATCTAAGGGTAAATATTAGAAAAAGACTTGAGTACTGATGGTGGGGGACTTCCCTCACCACAGAAATAAGCTGCAATGCTTATGGTGAGGGACTTGGCGAGTGTGTGTGGGTGTGCCAGAATTTACCTAAGGAAACAGTGAAATACTTTAAAGGGGAATATTCGTGTGCATATATCTCTCACCATTTTTTTCGTGAAAACTCTAGGTAAGACCCATTGTATGGTCCAACTAAATGGATTACACACACGACCCCGTTGAATTGAACCCGTTTACCATATTTTGGTCAAATCTGAATTTATTGGACTGTTGGATCGACTATGCACCCATTCGAATGGAATGAATTTGTGGGATAAATGAAGGGGTTAGGGATATGTGATTGGGGTCAAACTTGCTATATAGGGTGGTCCCGCATGAATCTTTTCATCCCCCCCCCCCCCCCCCCCCGGTCTCATCCCTTGGTGGGGTGGGGTCCACCATGGGCCCTACAGAAGAGTATGCACGGTCACTTGGTGAAGGACATATGCACATGAATATCCCCCTATATTAAAATAATAAAAGACCACAAATAATTTCCCCTTCAATAAAATCAGACCAAGGGAAAATGGGAAATGAATGCCACCCTTATAATTCAAACCTATGAATGAAAAGGTCTCATTAAATTCTACTTTATATTATATCATGCACCGTTACCTCTTTAATAATTCTTTGTTGTGATTTTTTATCCATGAAATGCAAATGAACAAGCCTTAAAATTTTAGGAAAATGAAAGTTGTTCTTTTAAAGACAAATGAACCTAAATTTGTGGGATTAGAATTATCCTTTTGAATGGATAAGATGCTGATAATGATCTAGACGTTTAGATTTACCCACAGTAGAGCTTCTGAACGGCGGTTTACTAGCACCATAATACAGTTTTTAAAATGCTATTCTATGCCACTCCCACGACAATGCAGCCAGCAAGCAGTATGGATTGATTTCAAAATACAGTTTGTAATACTACCTCTTTACCGGTACATCAAAATCTCCTCCAAAACCCTATTTTAAGACAATGCCTCATACAAAGTGGGCCCTGGGGTAGGGCACCAAGGACTAAGCACCTTCAAATTTGAAGATATCTTTTTGGAATTGAAGGCCTATCTGGCAAATTTGACATTTGTAATTTGGCATCTTCAATTTGAACAACTCCAAGAAAAGTGTCAAATATATTATTTTATTATTTTTTTCTTTTAACCTCATGTTGGACATCTCTTAACTGCTACAAGTACTTTCAAATTTGAATTGCCAACAATAAAATATTGAAAAGAAATATTTGGCATTTGCCTTTTTGAGCTACCAAATTTGGTATGGTAAGGGCAATGTCAAATGCTATGTCACATAGTTGTCAAATGTTACTGTTGAATGTTTATGTATCAATTTGACACTGCTATTGGAGATGCTCTAACATCTAGCGCAAGTTGGGTCTGAATTTCTGCTGTTAAGTAGAATGAAAAAATTGGATTGATTTTATAAAATGGAAACTTACAAGCTTTGGTCTAAATCCTAATTACACGTTCCCACATTGCATATTCAGCCTTTGGAGATTCCTCCACTAGGATTCTATCTAATTGAATTTACACTTCATGGGGCATATGACTTCAACATTAAAGCCACAGCCCTCTCCATCATCATCACTGTCCCTGCAGCAAGAACTTCCTTCAAATGCACCATCTTTGCTCATTTCTTCCATTCCTTTTTGCCTTCTCAAAAAAGATGTATAAAATATCTGTGCATGGATCTATCTCTCTCTTTGTTTGTGTATTTTCTGAGTGATGACATTAAACCATCTACAGTACTGTAAAATTGTGTAGGTTAACCACCATAACTGTTATGTCGTCTCTGCTGCCTCTGCTTGAGGAAATATCTACAAGCTTTCTGCAAGCTTCAATTGAGTCCTTGTGTCTCAGGACGACATCAACTGCCTCTTGATTAGTTACCTGTTTAAAATAAATTAACCAATTAGACTGGAGAAAAAAAGATTAATAGTAGAAAAGAGAAACAGAAGAAGAATTGACTGAGGATGCTTGCCTTTTCCCACAAACCATCAGAGGCTATAATCAAAAACTCGCAATCCTGTGTTAGTCGAAGTTTGTTAGTCTCTGGCTCAGAAATTATCCACTCCTTCAGATGCATGTCTCCTATTGCTCTGGAAACTGCAAGTGAGCCCTGAACTCTCCATACTCCACTATGGCAGTTCACATACCCTCCCTGCAATGAGAAAAATATAGTTATATTGATGTAAGTATGAGGTACATTAGCCCCAAAGTGCTAAAATATAGATGGCTTTCTAGGAATATGAATTTCAGATGCTTACCGTGCTCTCAATGCGAAAGCGCTCGTCCTCTCTATCGACGCAGTGGTCCCTTGTGAGAGGATCAGCTATTCCCTTCCTACTCAAAACCACTCTACAGTCACCCACATTTGATACATGCAGTTCTCCATCCTTCAGAAGCACAGTTGCAGCACAAGTTCCACTGCTCACACCCTGTCAATGAATCCCATTGATGAAGATCAACATAATTGTTCGACAACTTAATTATATCTAGGGCGAATTTCTAAATTCCTAGGACTTCTGAGCAATGCATTTCTATCAAAGGAGCTAAGAGGCATGGATTAGAGGTGAAGCCTTGCAAGGATCATCAAATACCCTGCCCTTAGATATGAAGTGATCATCATCACATCACCCTAGTATATTTAATGGTTGAGCTCCTAGGATATCTAACGAAAGATGTTAAAAGTGAAGATTCATGCGGGCACCAAACAACATCTTCTTTCATAGGAAATAATTACCCATCCATCACACTAGAAAATTAAATCTCAGTATAGTGATGCCCCATAAAGAGCTCTCTTCCTTGTTTTCTTCACCTCTTTCGTATGTTCATTAAAAGTACTTTCACTATAAATCCCTTGGAATTCAATATAAAATAGGCAAAGAGACATATTTGTTTAACCGATAGTGTGAGATTTTTAGGTTTTTTAGTTGGTACTTTACCTGACTAAGAAACTCCTTGTCTGTGGTCAAGTAGCCTGCTCTAATTGCTTGTTCTAGTTGGTTTTCTGCCTTCTCAAACTCCGCAATAGCTGTTATAATATTCCTTCCTAGCTTATCCGAAGCATAGTCTACAGCTGCACGGCCTCCATGTCCATCAAAGACACCAAAAAATGCCTACATCAAGAGGAATCACAAGACAGTGAATACACTTCTCCTATTAAAAAACTTCAGACAATGTGACTCTCTTGTTAGACAAAACACAAGGGCTAATTATTGAGATTTTTTGGAAGGGATACGAGACAAGACTTGTGATGCTATGCTAACAAATGAATTTGATAAGTGAAGTTTTTTTAGAAGGGCAACTTTTTGGGGACCACTTTTTGGAGAATCTGTAAAATCCCTTGTAAATTGTCTAAAATATTTGTTTATTCATAGTAATTTAAGAAATTGGCAATGGCACACACTTCTTTTATAATGATTAGGGCAAATGAAAAGATTCAATGGCCCTAATTCAAAAGAAAGAAGTCTATTAATTATATGGATAGAATTCTTCAAAAAAAAAAAACGTGGGCCTTTTATTCATAAAATGGATGAACAGATGCACAAGCAAACCAGCTACAAGATCTAGAAATCGAGTCCCATCTCTAGATATATGACGTTTGCCGTAGATATATACGGCAATGATCCCCAATATGTAATTTCTAGTAAAGATGTCTCCCATCGATGTGATTAGAACTACTATTCACATTAAGAATGATCATATTTATTCACAATAATTCCTTGATAATAAGTTAAACTCCAAGATTAGTACCAGCTAGCGTGCTAATGGCATTAATAATCTACAATACTGACACTAACTACAAGACCATGTAACTGAAAAACTTCCCAACTATATGAAAAGGCAACAAAGAAGTACTTATTTGGTACAAAAAGGAAGAGGAAGAAAAGGTTGAATATCCAATTTACCTGCTTAGAGTTCCCACATATGTCCGTAATAACCCCATAGCCGTCTTCCATCACCTTTCTCCTCCCTCTCTTGCTTGCCAAACAGAAATCTCTCCCTTGAACTTGAAATTCCTTCTCACCACCATCCACACTCACTTCCTCAAAATCCAAACCTCCGGTCATCTGCGGTATCGCAATCCTTGCCGGCCTTTTCCTCACCTTTCCAAGCACCTTAACTTCTCCACCCTTACATGTCACCATAGAACTCAATCCATCAGCCTTTGGAGTCATTGAGATCTCCTCCGGGCGCTCACTTGGCATCGAAATTACGTCATTTTGGACTGAATTCTGAGGTCCCACTCTAGAGATTCCTACTGGGGTTCGGTTAAATAGAAAATTATCTTCTGGGTATTTCTTGGAGCATGAATTCAACAGTGGGGGTCCTCCATTTACTGGTGTTAGGCCTGTAATTGGAATCGGAACCGGCGATTCTGGGAGCGAATTCTCTACTGGGTGTGTTTCATTACCCGAAATCTCTTGTGAACGATTTGCAGAAGAGAAAGATACGCCCCCCATGGGAGGAACAGGTGATCTGAAGCCCATCCATGAGCTTGAGTAGAGAGCCATGCGTATGGCCTTTCTAAGCAGTTTTAATGAGCGTAGCAAGAGAGAAACGAGGGAGAAGTTCCAGAGAAATTCAATTACATCGATCATCATTGGATCCTTTTTCATTCCCTTTTCTCTCTCTGCCATTTTTCAACCTTGCCTTCAATATCACAAGCTGTGAATTCAGACTACGTTTCGGTTTTGGTGTTTTATAGGCTTTTGGGTGGTGAAGAACTGTGGGTAATTATTAGGAAATGATTTGACCAGTCAACCAGAAAAAGTCCTCTAATCCAATCAAACAGATTTTGAATACCGAAAAGTAGCAGTAATATTGGTAGTTTGACTGACCTTCCAAATCTGTACTCCTTCGTGGGAGGCACCAAGTAAAAGAAAGAACACTTCGGGTTTGCTTCTGCAGAGCAGGCCCATGTTTGCATGGAGCCTACCAGGAAGGATCCAATGTACATTACTAAGAGAAAATTGTTCGAATATGCCCGGGGTACAATTTGGATTATGGATTGGCCAAGTCTAACTAAAGTGGAAACATTGTTGCTTGATTTTAGAGCCTCAAATTTTTTAGTGATTGATGTAAGTATACCTGTATTGTGATTAAATTTACTGGTTTACTATCTTTAGTGAATGTTTTATTAGCCAACCTAGTCTCAATAGGTCAACCATGGCCCACCTATCTCAATTGACCTACCATACTACAAATCATGATAAATAACCTTCAAGTCTCTATAAATCTCTATCTTTGTTGTGATAGAAATCTTGCTATTGTGATAGAGATCTTGTAGACATCTTTTCAATATTTAAATTCACCTTTTTGTATTTATTCTTGTCCTTACTACCTGGACTCATCCAGCTATTGTAAATAAGTTCTATAAATATGTAATTCAATACAAGAGATTATTGTGTCTTTGAATCCAAAATATTACTTTCATGTTTTACCTTCATGCAAAACTTTTAGTCCTTAAAATCAACAAAATTAGATCCCTTAAATTTAAGGCACCCGCAAAAAATTCATTTTAACATCCATGCAAGATTCTTATAGCATTAAACATCTATTGTTAACTCACTGTTGAATTTTTGAAAGAGTTTTCATCCACAAAACTAAAAATGTGTGAAAAAAAGCCTATAAAAATAAAAAAAGAAGCTTGGCACATGCAGGAAAAAAGCCGACTAAGTCAAATGTAGCCCACACACATGGAAAATAAATGTGGCATATTACAATTCAAGTCTAAATAGCTAGATGATAATTGTCATTCTTTACCACTTGGCTAAAAAGTCATTTATGAATTGACCATTATTGGTGTGTCTCCATTATGTAAATAAAATTGGCATTTATTTTTTGAAAACTAAATCTTGGTAAGCAAGCAAAATGACATTAGAGTTAATTTTTTTTTTATTATTCAGGGTACTCTGAGTATTGAAACGATGACCCAACAAAGTTAATATTCATGATTCATGTAGGCCCCTGTATGGTGATCAGGAAAGGAGGGCGAGTCTAATATTAGGAAGGTCATGCAGGCTACTGTATTGCAAAATATTGGTGGTCCGGCCAGTCACTGGAGCGGTCCATGGAAAGCACAAAACACGCAACGTTTTTTAGAATCCTTCAATGCTGAGTAAAAACATAGGAACGGAACAAAACGGAGAATATTCGCCCGAGAATTATTCCAATTTCCTCGCCGATTTTACAGACTAAAATCGCATTCGTATAAACTGCCGGTTCGGGTCATCGATGGGGGACCTAGGACTTCTCTTTGGGTTGTGCGGCCAATGAGAAGATGAAGAAGTTAAATATGAAAATGATAATTTTTTAAATTGTAATTACTAAAATTTTTTAAATTATGCAAATGCAATTGCACACGTATGCAAACACTTGGATACACTACTATATACGGATCCGAATCCATTTGATAGCTTGCTTTGAATGTTTTCAAAGGGATAGAACATTAGGCAGACATTATAAATGATAAGGCAAAGCAACTCAAATAAAATTTGATGTATATGAAGTGAAATCTTCAACTTTTTTATCAATAAAATCTAAGTTATTTGTCTCATAGTCAGTTTTACCCTACTGGTTTCAATATCTGTTTTTATCAAATTAAAATCCACTGTCAAATTAAGAACCAATAAGTGATTGAACTAATAATAAATCATAATTATTAAAATTATAGTTTTGATATAACAAAATCCACTTTGATCCGCTAGTAAATAAAGTCTCACTTCAAGTATGATGATATTAACAATTGGGTTGATCAATCACAACTTATTAATTGTTGTAAAGATTTTTCTAATTAATTGTATTTTTATCAATATGTATGCTGCAATGAAACCTCTCCCTTTACATAGGAAGAGAACCAAGGATTCTTGGCTTTGTTCATTAAAGACTTGGCTAGCGAGTGTGTTGGAGTGTGATTATTTACTAGAGCAAAAACAAAAATTAAATAATCAATTTTTTTATATTGAAGTGATTTTATGGTGTTAATCAAACATAGGATGTACGTAGTTCGAATAGAAAATTAGATGTGTAAAATGAGACAATTTTTTCCAATGAGCAAGCTTCATGTGTAATCCAACTACATATGAAGTTACTTGCCCCCCATCCTTCAAGCATTATGTTCAATTTTATTCTCATAAAATTTTACTCACTATTAAATAGAATTAGTTAATAGACCATCAAACATTAAGCTTATTAAATCAAGGGCTCGGATAATTTAATAGGCCTTTTTTTTTCTTGCATAGCTTTATACATAAAAAGTTCTATCCATTCATCCTACCCCCAATGCTAAAAATGTATCTCAGTGAGTTCCATGAGCTAAACTATACAAATACAATATTTTTCCTCTATAATGTAATCCTCCATGGTGTAGAATATTAAAATCCTTCAAAAGATTAGTGAATTGCTTCACCCCAGCAACGATGAACAAAATGAAACTTGCGTAGAAGAAGAGTTTCCTTCTTGCATTGCAACTTGCAAGCAAGCGAAGTAGTCAATAATGGCCGAGGAAATGGAGTTCTAGAAGCAGGGGTGGGGACCGTAGGGTTTAGATCGGCTATGTTGCTCTCAGCGAACCGTTTGGGCTGTGGCACGTCACGTTGCATGCCGCCAAAAAGAACGGTACTTTGAAAGAGAAAGAAGGGGTTTTGACCGTTGACTTCCGCCGGCTGAGGCGGGTCTGAAACGGTCTCCCGCTTGAGTTGACGTGGTCTGCAGTGGAGTCCGGATCATCTGCATCACGCTTATCTGATAGAAATTGAATCCTCCACCTCTTTTTGTTTCTTCTCAAAACCATGTTTGTGGGCCCAACAGACCACCGGATATAGTGCAGGCCTGATTGCTATTATTATTTTTTTTAGAAAAAATAAAATTAATCTCATTAAAAATTAATCACAACTTCAGAGAGAACATAATCACGAATTTCATTGAACATGCCTAACATTCTAAGACTGTAGACTTTTTGAAATTATTTTCACATTTTCAATCAGTTGCCCATATTAGCTACAATTTATATCTTCACTCCTTAAAGCATTTACAACCTTCAAAAAATCACCTTTAATTTCAACAAGCAAAGATTAACCGCCATCCATGACGTCATAGCTACAGTTGGATTTGTTATATATGGCTTAAAAAACATTTGCAAGCCAGCATCTTACCCATATAATTTCGAGCAACAAGACCACACCCATCATGTTTTTAGTATTGTTAATTGAAGCATCCCAATTGATCTTCACAACTCCCATTGTTGGTAATTTCCAACTCAACCCATAGTGGTATAATCTTGATTAGCCTTCAATTGGAATTTTCCTTCCTTAGTTGCATCTTGAAGCTCTTCCAAGGCTTTGACTGCCTTTCTCACCAGCTCCTTGGGATAGAGGAGTTCCCCCGCTAAAGACAAATTTATTTTTATACAGCTAAGTTCCTCTAAAAACAATTGCTACCAATTCAATCTCCACCTCGTCTACCCTTGACGTCAACCCTCCAAAAGAATCATAAAATCATAATCTTCCTTGGAGGATTTTTGGATTTTTCTACTGCATTCAGACCACATATCTTGAGCCGAAGGACATCTCCATAAAATGTGTGAAATCGACTCATCCTCCATCTCACAGATAGGACACATTTGGCTTGGAACAATTTTTCGTTTGAAGAGGTTTTCTTTAGTAGGCAATATGTTATTACAATGTTTCATGATTGCCATTATGAATTCAGTTTAGATGGTTAACAATGTTCAATCTCTGAGTTAACATTGGACTAGGAAGAAGAGTGGTGGTTGTTTGGAGGATGTAGGGCTCTTGGTTATTCGAAAATTTTTAGAAGTCCTTTTTATAGCTTATCACATATGAGGTTGGGTCTTCCATCACGATTTTTTTTTTTTTGGCAAGATCATAGGGCCTATTGGTTTCATGTAGTTGACTACTTAGAATTATGTTTTTATAAGTGATGATTAAAACTGAAGAACCAAAGGTAAATATTTAAAAATGAACATCAAATAACCTCACATTTAATGGAAATTGAATCAATTGAAAGATGATGATTAATGAACACTAGGATCACCCTAGTAACTTAATACCAAATAAGTCAAGGTTATATTCTTTTGAGGTACTTCATTTGACCACAAATTTATATTTTATTCAAATTCCTCTATTTTTTCATACAAAAGAAACAGGTTCAGAATCAACTCTTGCCTGCACCTTTGTTCTGTCTATCTCATTTTTTGTGGATTGATAATCTAAAGGTAAGTTTAATAAGTTTGAATTAGATTGCATAAGAATTGAATAGATAGGACTTCATTCCATGAGTGGTTAAAAATGAAGACCATAGGTGAATTTCCAAATACGAATATCAAATGATCTTTATGAAAGTAGAACCAAGGAAAGATTAGAAATGAATACTATTCATCCTAGTAATCAGTAGAAAGGAATGTGAAGATCCTACTGACATCTCCACCTTGTATCTTTGGCCCTCACTTCTTTTATGATCCCTTGGCAGAGTTCATTTCACTATGAATTCCTAGGCCATAAATGATTGAAAACCATGACAATTGTCCCAAAGAAGGATATAATTTTTTTTTATAACTTAGGGTATCCATCGCTAGCCCAACCTTTGCACATTTGGCCTCTGGCCCAGAGGTTACCTAATTTTGACGAGCAAAGATTATTCCCTAGAGAGTACATATATGGCCGCACACATAGTACCCAGGTAACGTAAGGGGCAGGAGTTGAACGTAAGACCTAGGAGAGCAAACCCAAAGCTCAAATCAACTAAGTCACCGCCTTGATGGCAAAGGATATAAATTGTGGATGCATTTTGTCTATTCTCTTATTTTCGGTGCTAATCTCCAGTAGTACATTTTCTCCAGCTCTTACGACCATCTAGCATGGACCCGCCGTCTGGCTTATCGACAGAACAATCATCATCATTATCATGCCCTTATCCCATTCATTATTCTTTTGGATCATGACTAAAAAGTATGATTTTAGATCCTTAATATGATTTTAGATCCTTAATCGTAAGTGTCACATGTAACTGCCCCATTTCAATTCCAACTATTTTGAATATCTTTTTCTACAAATTTTGTACAAATAAAAACGTTGAAATCTCCGTCCTAAACTGTGATGAAAGATACACATTTGAGTATGATGGGTAATTCTATTCAATCTTTCCAATATATATTTAATTATATCTCTTCAATGTTGTGATGTATGGGATTGTTTTGATTATTTACACCTCTCTCTCTCTCTCTCTCTCTCTCTCTCTCTCTCGTATGATGGGTAATTCTATTCAATCTTTCCAATCTATATTTAATTATACTTCTTCAATGTCGTGATGTATGGGATTGTTTTGATTATTTACACCTCTCTCTCTCGTTCTCTCTCAATAGAATTAAAGATAGAATTAAAGACCATATTTTAAGATTCAACTACTGCCCTGCCTGCTGGTAAGGCAACCAATAAAGAAAAGAAACTATAGGGTTATAATCTTATTTGTAGACCCAAACAAAGCTACTTAGTCAGTAGTAGTCAGTTGAAGTTTAAGGCTATTCTAGAACACCAAAACTTAAAACTTAAGAATTTATACGACAATGTTTACCTTTTCTTATTTCTATGCGCTACTGCCCTTTCAAAACTTTAGCTGTAACCAATTCAGAACTGTATTAATCACGATATATGCATACAAATTTCATGACTCTGTCAAATGTTTAACAAGTCATCGAATCAATCTGCGTCATGACCTCATCGCAATTCCTAAAATATTAGAAGAATAATCCTCTCTATGATATCATAATCCTAATAAAGGTCTTGTACAGCTACATTAATAGAAGTACTAGAAAGAAAGGCTTAACATTCATAGAAAGGTCTTGTTTGGTATAGGCATTACCCGAACTGCCAGAATTAGAAAGGTCATATAAAAATTCTAGAAAGAAAGGCTTCGGATAGGCATTACCTGAAATGCCTGAATTAGAAAGGTCCACTCTAGCTTACTATATTTGACAAATTAAATTTTGACTAAACCAAAGGATGAAGGGATGATGGCTGTGGATGTGAACTGTTCAATTAGAAATTTCAGCATTACCTACTAAGCTTAGATCAGATGGCAACTAGCATTTAGTGGATTTGACTTCTAATGGATACTTCACTAGTGGGACCAATGGACCAAACAAATTTGCAACACTTCTGTTTCCCTTCAGGACCTTGAGTCACTATCACACTCTTCCAAGCTAGTGAGAACTCTAAACCAATGCATTAGCTTTGTTGGTTTGTTATTATATATCAAGATTTACAATTTATGGGCTTCCTCTTCTAGAGTCAAAGTGCTTAAACCAAACTTGATTGCTTCACTGGTGTAGAGCACTGTGATTATCCCAGTGGATAAGGAATTGATTGTTTGGAATCTGGATCTTCAACAAGTCCTTGAAAGTTTCATTTCTATATCAATGAAATGAAAGCATTGTGTTCTTTGAACCAAGATGTGTTCAAGCACACTGGGGAAGAGGCTCATGGAATGACAGATTCCTTGGCCAAGCAACAGGTTGATAGTTTTCTTCTTTTTTTCTTTTTCCTTCTTTTGTTTGGTTGCTGCAACGATGTAATAATTCCTATTTAACTTGGGCATCATATTGCTATACAATCGCGCTCCTCCTTTATGGGTGTTTGTAACCGTTCTCCATCATCTAATCTTAATGTCTAGTCACCGATAAAAGAAAGATCAAACGTTGCATACTATTTTTCAACGCTTTCAGCACCAACGTCTTATAGGCTAAGCACATTTGTACGGTAAGATTTTTGTGAAAACATCAACGACATACTCTGGAGATATGCTTAATTTAATACTGTTATACAACAAAACAAAAAAAAAAAAAAAAACTGTCACGAAAACCTTTTAACAAAAAATCCATGATCCTCAGAATTTTGAAGAGGACAGACACTTCCACACAAAATTAGCACTCCCCACTGCATTCAAGAAAGTACACAGAAAAAAAGGGACGCCATGGACGCCATGGCCATTTCCAAACATGCCCTTAAAATCCACACCATACAGAATTTGATCAGCAGTATCCTTGTCCACATGCAAATAGACCTTCCCATGCCCCCATCTCCATCGATTAGTTGTGGTCCGAGGTGAGCTCCACAATATCGTGTAAGTGTCATGAGGAGAGTAATTAAATTATAACCCACTTAAATTGTTTGAGTGGTTCGAAAGTCCAGCAACGAGTTGGAGGTTCCCGCTTCAAAACCGTTTGGAGCCTTACGTGATACACATTGCCAGTGAGTGGTGTTCTGTGTCTGAGGTTTTACAAATGATCAACCCCTTTCAACTGATCAGCGAATTCCTTGTCATACAAGAAAAAATAATAATAAGAATAATTTTTTAGTGTGCATGTTAAGTACATTTCTAGTGTGTCCAGGAGTTCGCTATGGGGTATAAAGCACAAAGTTCAAATGGAGAGACCAAAAATGCACCATAATTTACACTATCCTCTAAACCTACCTAGTACTGTGTAATGAGGTGAACTAGTAAATTTTTATGAAATTCTCATGGACTTTCTCACTTTCCTTGAGAATTCCCTGATCAATGTCCGGTCTGAGAATGTCAAAGGAAGATCTTCATCCATCACAGGTTCAGTCTGATAAGTCACAGCTGCAGGTTCTCTCCGATTTACTGAACCACCTGCACTATTGTATTGACCGATCTCATCGGGGTCTTCCGGAATGTCCCCATATAGGTGCTTGAGAATGAAGAGAGCAGTGTCATGATCCCGCCAATAGCTTCTGCAAGCATTACATAAGGAAAACCAAGTTCAAGTTATAATCTGTCCTTTCATTTTCAAATACGCACACCTAGGGAAAGAATATATATAGGGGAATCTTCATATGCATCCATCTGTCCCTCACCATTTTTTTCGTAAGAACTCTAGGTAGGGCTCATCTGTCACCAAATCCAAACCTTGCAACACACAGCTTGTTGCAAGTTTTGGTCTCAAAATGAGATTGCACAGCTTGTTGAGTGGTTTGGTCTCAAATTTGATGGCCTAGTGTCAATAAAAGCATGCCTTGTGTCCTCTATGGATAGAGGTTCGAGGAAGGCTGGCTTAGACTCTGGTCACCTGCAGGTTTTTCTACCAAAGTGGGCGCTATCGCTAGAGGATATAGTCAAATTAAACTTTGCTGGGATCCTTATTAGCAAGTGATGCTGGCTGGGTTGGTGGGCTATTCGTAATGCTTTGGGGCCTATCAAATTTAGCTTCTTGGGCCCGATAACAATGTGGTCTGATGGTGACAAAGGTTAAGCTTCTTGAGGAGGAAATGGCGAAACTCGCACCTCTAAGTATTTAGGAAATTCTCCTAGTGCAATTAATTGGGCAAGTCGCTGTAGTGCAACTACTTGGAGATTTACACCCATTTTAAGGAAATTTAGGATATCCTAAGGATCTGTCCTCCGAAGCCTTTCTTTTCCTCCTTGTGTAAGATGAGTCAGATTTGGTGGTCAGCTGTTATGTATGAAGCTTTGACTTGGTGTACCACATTTTTACTTAATATCTTTTGGAAAAAGTAAAAACCATTCACAGAAAGAAAATATTAAGTAAATTAAAAAAAGTGAAAAAGGAATAGAACAAACAGTGTCTAAATAACTTCTTTGTTGTATAAATGCCCCAGACTTGTTTAATGCAGCTGTAAGAAAAAAGTTCACATGGGGAAAAGAAAGTACAGTCAACACCTAGTAAACATGCTGTTTATGATCTTTGTCGGAAGGATTACTTTAATCAATGGTTATTGTATATCTTTTTCCTCCTGTATCTAATTTAGTAGTTTTCCTTGTTTTCTTCGTTGTTGAATCGGTCAACTCCAGTCAGGTTCAGGGTTGTTCCAACCAGACCAACCATGTCAACAGTAGCCAGTCTAAAATATAGAAACAACTAAAATAAGAAGTGCACACCAGAAGGACGATGGAGATTATTAATCCATTCAAAGAAGACAAGGCTACTTACGTGTGCGATCCAATGGCTGATATGTATGCATGTTCAAATGTTTTATCCTGCAATTTAATGAGGAAACTCAATCAGAACATATCTTAAAAAAACAAAAATGCAATTTACATGCTGCTCTGCATGAGATATATCAAATGATGCATAGAAAGTTAACACAAGTGCCTCTCAACTTGTGGGTTGAAAGCCAATCAACCAGCATTGGTAAGTCATATACTCATCATCATCATCAAAGCCTCGTTCCAACT
Source organism: Sextonia rubra (assembly GCA_037013555.1). Classification (NCBI taxonomy): domain Eukaryota; kingdom Viridiplantae; phylum Streptophyta; class Magnoliopsida; order Laurales; family Lauraceae; genus Sextonia; species Sextonia rubra. The sequence goes on along the minus strand of JASUAD010000013.1, from coordinate 53,215,740 downwards.
ATCTTGGGGTCGGCTAAATGAGGTTGTTTTTCCATTTCGATCAATTCTAAGTCAAATCCTCAGATAGATTGCACTTCTTCGCATATATTGGTATTACTTCTATCCACCAACCTCTTCGGCATACCCCTTCCCCTTGGTGGGTGGCCACCAACCTACATAGAAGAACTTTAAATCACCAGCATTGTTGCCTGGCCTGTGTTTGACAAGTCGTGATATGGGTGCAATTGTGAGTGGAAACAAATTAGGAGATCAGCTAAGGAGACGTTCAGATGAGAGAGAGAAAAGTCACAATTCCCAACTAGGAGAAATAGGGAGAAAGAAATATGTGGAGAAAATTTGAGGATAGTCTAGTGTTTGTTAAATAGGATTCAAGGTAGAAAATAACTTTCTATAGTTACTCCAAGAAAAAAAAAAGGGCAATCCAATCAAATGGTAAATTTTTCCCCTCATGATGAGAACGGATAAACCAACTGATTTTGCTAATTGATCCTGATCTGTGTAACAGAAGGTGAAACACATAAATGGTCCAATTAATGTGATCTGTATTTCCTCTAAAATAATACTCATCAACATATGGTAAATAAATTTAAAAAATCCAAATAGATAGGCAAGAACCATTTTTCTCTTTATGTACCATAGTTATTCATTAGTCTATATCATCATCATATAAATATAAAAAAGAAACTATATAAATGGGAGCTCGGGTGCTTATTTTTCTTCATACATCTTTTGCCCTAAAGTGTGTGTTTTCTACAACATTGGTCGTACGTAGAATTCTCCACAAATTCATGGAGAGAGGTGGGTGGGATGTGCAGGGAATCTTGTGGGTAGGAAGTGGGTCAAGTCTCACCCCTATCCAACCAATATCCACCCATTGAAATAGCACAAAGCATCAAACGGTTTACGACGTGCTGATTCTCTCATGGAAATCCATCAGTAAAGTCCTAAAATAGAAGTAAAAGTACACCCGTCAAAGGCCACGTATTTAGATCAATAAGCCCAGCAGTCTCAGTCATTTGACGGCGGGGTCTCAGTCATTTGACCGTGGGATGGGTAGACATACATGATTTCATATAGTATCATAGAATATAATCCACTGTCACACAAATCCAAGAGTGGTAATCAGTTGATTGAATGGAGGTCAAATTTGACTAACCTTAAAGCACAAGATATATGCCAACACCAAAAAATAATAATAATAATAAACTGCATCTCCCGTTCTTCTTTTTCCCGTCCTCTGCTTTGCTCTCTCCAAATCACCCCAACCATTAATGGTATGCATCATTTTTCAAGTTACTTGGCAGGTGAACAAGTAACTTTGCTGCATCCCAACACTTGTACGCAAGCCACATCTTTAAATAGGGTTCAGTTGAAAAGAAGTAACAATGCCAATCATAGATAAACAAGGCAAGGCTTCAATGATGGTGGCCGTGGTAGTGGTGTGGTGACGACCACAATGATGGTAAAGGAATCAGAAAACCTTATTTTGAACATGTCCATCAACTGGAAATGATTTAATCCAAACAGAAGAATTGGTCTGAAACAAGGTAATTTAATGTTATTGGCTATTATTCCAGTGTATATGAAAGATCATCCAATCTCAATCATCGTGTTGAAACATACAAAAAATGGAATGAAACAATATATCACCTCAGAAACTCCCATTGAATGCATAATATACTCACTTGGAGCATGTGATCAATTCGACCATCTTCACTTCCAGTTAATCTCTGCATCATGATGGAACCATAGGTTCTCTCCTCCTCATCTTGAACATCTTCGATTGCTTTTATATATAAAACATGAAGAATCATAATGAATTCCAAGTGGAAAGAATTTAGGAAACATAATGATGAGATCCTCAATTACCTTCCATTTTGTTCTTATTTCTTGGCTGAAACACGTTCACCACTTTAACCTATTGAGTGATCATGCAATCAGGACATGGGACAGGAAATATCAACTTTGAAATCTTACTCTTGACCAGCATAATGGAAATGAAGTTTGTTACCCAATAAACAAATTACCGCAAGAAAAGAATCAATTTTTGTATAAACAAAACATCCACTTGTATTTGTTACAACACAAGAAAATTACTTGTTACTGTATACATTACTAATCTCAGCAGGGCCCACCAGGGACCACCACCAAGATGGGGATAGCGCAAAATGGGCCAATGTTGGATCATCACATCAACAAAATGAAGAGCTCTAAGATAAAAAAAAAGATTACACCCAGAGAACCATAAAAGGCCATGTTGGCCACAGATAATGTAAATTGAGTCAAAGTGTTCTAATTCAAAAATTTTGATGAATTTCTCTTTATGTGGTAGAGATTGACTGCTGATGGACCCTACATGTGAACGAAGTACTGGAAGATAGCATGGGTTTATATCAAGTACAAACTTCCTCATCTGGAAGTAATTCCAATGATCTTTGGAGTGATTCTTAGGAGCATAAAAGGCCATGTTGGCCATGGATAATGTAAATTGAGTCAAAGTGTTCAAATTCAAACATTTTGATAAATTTCTCTTTATGTGGTAGAGATTGACTGCTGATGGACCCAACACGTGACTGAAGTATTGGAAGATAGCATGGGTTTATATCAAGTACAAACTTCCTCATCTGGTAGTAATTCCGATTATCTCTGGAGTGATTCTTAGGAGCAGAAAACTGTCGTGTAGAATTGAGAGAGGAAAAATAATTTAAAATTGGAAGGATTTTTGGGATATTCTTTAGCTAGTAAGAAGAATGTGATTTTGACATATGGTAACCCAATTTCTTTATGGGAATAATGCTTTAAATCAAATGATTCATTTCCCTGATGATGGTCATCCTTTAAAGCCAGATTATGTACTTAGTGTGATAAGGAGCAGTTGGTTGAGCAGTTAGGTGAGGCCTGAGGGACCATCTGAAGCTGGGAGGCTAGTCAGGTTAGCAGTGAGGAAGACAAAATCAGGTTTATTATCAGCGTGCAACTGAAGAGCCAGGTTATATGGAATCTGAATTTAATACAATGATAAAGATTGGAAAACCAGTGGGTGGGGAGTCTCATTTGGATCTAAAGATGATACGTGAATGTGTCTGAAAGGGTCTTTGGGTAAAGATCGGGAGGGAGAGACTATAAAAGGAATAAAAAAGGGAAAAGGGCATATGCAAACTCCAAAATCTTCACATCAAGAGAAAAGGAAAAAAAGGGGGGAATGGTTTGAATTAGTTTAGAATGGTTAGTTGGATATTAGCTTCTGTAATTTTTACCAAAAAAGTTCTGTAATTTCAGATAGGTGTTGGGTAGCTTTGATGGGCATGGCTTGGGAGGTTGGTCATCCTGGATTTTTGAGCCCCTTGTTGCAGCTGTTTTCGATTTGGTTGTGGAGACTCTAATTTACCATTTCAAAGTGCAAAAATGACTCGTGTATGAATATCAATATGGGCATCAAATAAGTGGAAGCCACCTGGCACATAGTTATCTTGTGGTTTTGTTTTATTTTATTTTTTTTTATGTTTTGTGTTGCTGCTTTGGGAATGTGTCTCGTTTTGGTTTTTTCTTCTCTTCTCTCTCTCTCTCTCTCTCTCTGTCTCTGTCTCTGTGTGTGTGTGTGTGTGTGTGTGTGTGTGTGTGGTGTGTTGAAAATATTTACGACTTTGAAAGGTCTATTCATGGATAAAGGTTGCTCAAAACATCAGCCTAATTGGAAATCAGATGGTGGAGATATCAAGGCCTGAAGATTGAGGGTGGGAAAAGAAAAAAAAAAAAACTTTTTCAAGGCCAAATCCAATAGTAGTTTCAGATCAGATGAGTGTAAAATTGGATCTGGCAAGAGTTCAAATGAGGAGAGGATGGGAGGTGTAGCGGCAACATGGAGATCACAGGTGTGTCTCACCCTTATTTCATGTGTCTATGCATGCATTCTAGAAACAAGATTTGTAAGTTCTTTTGATTTATTTTGAAATATAAATTATTTGTGGAGTGAAAATTCACTACTCAGACGTTTTCTGAAGCAAGGGTAAAAACCCAAGCAGTGTCGATATGAAGCCTACTATAGGCTTTGACTCCACATGTTTTGGCTTGGTTTTTTTATTCAAATCTTGAAGAGTGACGATTATGTCACATGTGCTATTCAATTTTGCAACGACTCATGGATTGAACAACATCAATGAACATTTAGAACTAAGACAGTTTGCTATTATGCTAAAGCACACTTTTTCAGCAGGAAAGCTTTTTTTCATTTTACAGTCCGACACAAAAAGTTTAAATAAAATTTGGCAGCCATTGTAGTTTGGACAAAGCATAGTGGAAGTTAAAAAAAAACCTATGAAAAACTACCAGCACTTGAAAAAAAATATCATTTTTAAAATAAAAAAAATAACGTGGAGCATACCCTTAAAGAGTTTAAATGACTCACAACAGATTGAGATCTTGCAGCTAGATCTTCAGCGAACTCCTGCATCATACAAGTAATAAATAAACTAACCAACCAAGTTGCCAGGTACAATAACTAGTAGCTGCTAAGTAGTGTTACCTGAAAACCAATATGCAATCTCTTTCCACCCTTGTGATAAGGCACAATGACAGGACGTTTACTGATGTACTCTTTACATACAAGTGGTTCTACTCTGTATGAAAGCCCATCCTAGATTCATATAATGAGTTCTTACTTCAAAATAGAACTTCCTATCAAAAACACATCATCATGCAACTATGCTGTAACAGCTATTATATATGAAACACATTTCCCATAAAAGTTATGTTGCATACTTCACCAAATATTTTTCTCAAGAACATGCATTGCAAAATGAGAAATATATTAAGAGATGGAAATACCTATACGCCACAGGATCAAAGGGATGAAAGATATTAAACATCCGCCGGCATAAAGGCATTTCTTCTGTTATTCTTTCATCTTGCCAATATTCTTGTCCTTTGCCTAGAAAGGAGAACTGAAGATGTAAGGATTACAGTCAAGGAATATAACTGACACACCAAAAAAGATAACATTAGAATTCTTTGATGGTCTTTTCTTTCACCTTAACTGGATAACTGTAGCAACTGGATACTTGTAGCACACACAGAGAGAGAGAGAGAGAGAGAGAGAGAGGGAGAGAATATAATTGACACACCAAAAAAGATAACAATAGAATTCTTTGATGTTCTTTTCTTTCACCCTAACTGGATAATTATAGCAGAGAGAGAGAGAGAGAGGGATAGTTCAGAAGTCTTATATGCAAAAAAATGAATGAGAAAAACATTACTTCTCAGCCTCAATGTATATAGTTTTCATGCATTTCAGTGTGAACGCTCCATTGTTCAGTTGTCCAAACTGTGTTCCATGTCAACAGTCTTGTGTCATTAAACCATGAATTCCACACAAGAAAATTGAGTATTCAAGCAAACTATACATATTCTTAGGCTAAGCCTGCCATAATTCCTCTAAACTGGTATATCATATCAGCTGAATACAGTAAATTTTGTAGTCCAAAACTCCCTAAAGAAGAGAGGTGGTTTTAGTTAATAAGTAGAAACGCGATGAACATAACTCCAGTATATAGCAACCTTTTTCTCTGATATGTTCATAGTTTAATTATAATTCCATGCTAATTACCAATCCCGATGCGAATACTGCGAAGGGCAAGAAAGACTCCGAGAGGTGATCCGACTGCAAAGAATGTGTCAACCTGAGTTAAATGGTAAACAAGGGACTGTCAGTAGGGAAGTAAAATAGCATATAGACTGCAAGTAACAATTATGAATAAAATGGGCAACCATTTTGACAGAGGAAACCCAAATTATGATAATCAACAGGGAGCTAATGTATCAAACTCATAATTCTCAGATACAGAATGAAAACAGAAATAACACGCCAGGGACCCATCAAGGACACATATTTTACACATCAAATGATCTGATATGAGACAACACAAATGGATTGCCATGGATCATCACACAATCATGATGAAATAACAAAATGGTACAAGAAAAGAAAAAAGAATATGTCATATCTAGCTACCTTGAACTCAAGCTTAGTGTATTTAATGTAGGGTGTGTAACTCTTTCGTGAATCACCTTCCTCCATAGAAAGTGATTTTAAAAGCAATTGCTTTGAAGTAACATTGTTCATTTTGTCACCTGTTTACAATACACATTTGCTTAGATGTATAAGCATTCATTATAAACAGCAAATATGTTATCAACAACAACATCCACCATTACCTTCATGGGATTCCCAATTGTTAACTTCCCCACTATTTTGCCTTGATTCTAATTCCACTATTCTTGCTTTAAGAGAATTTACCTGTGACAGTTATTAATTATCAGATCCCCAAATCAAATCTTCAAAAACCCAAGTATATCGATCCATGGAAACACAGTCAACATTGAAGATGATGTTTATAAATGATAATTTTATGTAAATACAAAGAAAGATACTTTCATATAATCAGGGAGAAGTTAGCAATGAAATCTCTGTCGAATAAGAAAACAATAGCATCATAGCAAACTGCAAAAACATGAGGCACTTCCAGATATAATAATTCTACATTTCAGTTTCAAATTGAACCAAATTGTCATATATAATAATTCTACGTTTCATCCACAGAAGTTTTGGATAAAGCAGAGCTCAACTCTGAATCAGTGAACTTTGAAGAGTTGAACCAAACAGAGTGGTTGCATAGGGTTGGCTTTATTAATCCAACATTCTTCATCTCAAATTGCTTCACAATTTCTCCAGTCAAGGTCCATCGCAACAGGACTCTCTTAAATATTTCTCAAAGATTGCTGCTAACTGTTTACTCATTTATTATGAAAGAAAACACCACGATGGACATGATCATTCTTCATTTTTACACGACTCCCTAAGAAAATGAAAAAATTCTAGCATTACGTTATGGTCCTTCTCACATGTAGTTCTTGAGAGGGCCCCTCTCTAAGAAGATATCATGAAGTGCATCCACATTTCAAAGATGCTTCATATCATCAGCTGTTCCATTTTATACTAACTGAATAATCCTCCTGATATGGACCTGCTGCCCTGCTACTGAAGTGGTTTCCGGAAGTTGCAGTTTGATGGATGCGTGAGAGATGAGACAATGGTTAAGATGCTCAAAAGAAGAATATTCACAAAACTCTAATTGCGTTTTTCTTCATTTATGCATCCCTTTGAGTTTAATACATTAATAAGTAATACAAACCTTATGACATAGATAAATTTGCTAACCAGAGAACTACACTGATTGTAGACAAACACACTGCAGTGACCCCACAAAAGTAAAAACAATGAATGAACCAAAAATAATAACTTGTAAGTACAATGAAATAGTCAATAAGATGATGAATTGACCAACATAATGACTTGTAAGCAACATGAAACAGTACTAGAAGATAAATTCTGCATGTATATATTTACCTCTTCCTTCAATAAGGTGATTAGTTTGTCTCTGTCACTGCTACCATCAGATGTATCTTCAGGCACTGATATGGTACCATCATTAAGAGCTTGACTGTTCACGCGTGGATTGGCATCTGAACTCTTTCCCTCTAAAGAAGATGGGTCACTAGAAGCATGAGCCAGTTCTTCGACACCACAAGCCAGTTCTTGGACACGTTTATCAAATGATGGCAAATCATTTGACTCCATAAAGTTTCCAGTCTCTTGTAAAGAAGCACATGACTCTTCCACGGGACTTGGAGTGCCTAAAGTTCTGAAGTTTTTTTCTTTGTTGTCTGATGTGAGAGTTTGATCCACAGGGACAGAAAGATCTCCAGATAGTTCCTCATTAACTGTTGCCCTAGATAGCACATTTGAAGTATTCCCCTCCAAAGAACTCAATAACTCTAAAGTTTGACCATCTCCTTTCACATTTTTATCCACTGAGTTCCCAATAGAACTAGCTTGATCAGCTGCAAGCACATAAGATTCTTCATTCCGGGGATATCCAGTGTATACACAATCCATAGGAAATGGAGAGGATAAACTCTCTTGATGACAGAGAATATCATAGGAGAGAACACTTCCCAAAGAATGGCCATAGATGGAGACCTGCAAAGAGTTACATGGTTTGACAATTTGTAACCGTCTGCAAACTCAACAAAAAAAGTAGTCCAAAGAAAGAAGTGACATCAAATAGATACCTTCCCATCATAACCTGGATTCCTCTTAATAAATTTCATGTACAGTCTGTTCAACTGGTTGGAGACCTGAAGGGAAAAAAAAAGCCAGTCAGCCTGACAACAGGAGCTTGCCCAAAGTCCAAATAGAGCCTCTAGATTCCCTTCATCTGACTATCAAAATAAAGTTCAACGACAAAGCAGACGACTGCTTATAACATTTAGTATGTAAACTATAAATACATGTATTATGGGATTAGAAAATCAGGTCAGGCCTCAGTGAGTAACCCAAGCCAATATATGAATATATCCAATTTCACAGGGCTCAGGCTTGGTCCAGTCTAAGTTGCATCCTCACTCCTACTTCTACACTCCCTTACAAAATGACTACCAACAGCATCGACCACAACTACAACAAATTGATCCTCCCAAATATTTTGTCACATTCGTAGATTTTTTTTTTCACTTGTAATTTGTAAATCTAACATCCTCTTTAAACATACAATCACAATTTGACAACTAAAAGAGTTTACGATGATCTAGGACCACATTCCGGCAACCTTCAGCTTGGCCCCTCCCAGTGGTCACTTACCAAGGTTTCTCATTGCATTGATCATTGCAAAGGCCCCTTTAATGGCCTTTTCTTAATGGCTTATTCAACAGGCACATTTCATTTTTCCTCTGCTACCAAGCCCAGATGAATGGAGGGTTGCATCAAACTGGAAGTTGGCTATAGAAACTTGCCAAACCAGATTGAGTTTTGCTTTGAGAAAAGTAGCCTCAGAAAACACCAATTAGATGGAAGCAAAGATGATATATAATGATAAGCTCTACACTTTCCACATAATCTTATACTGAATTTTGAATAGGAGGAACTCATGCTTTCTAACATATTTCCACAACCACTGCTTTCCCTTTGCATCTCCATTTCCCACTTCATGCAAACTTAGGACATAGTAGGTCAAGTCAATCTAATCACTGTATACACCTTTACAGGTTAACCCTGAAAAAAAGATAAGCTACCTAATGTATTAATGTTGGAGGAAAATTCAGCAACAAACTGGCAGCAACTGCCAAAAGTTGTAACCCAGGTGTGGCCCACCTTGATGCATGCCAAATACAGGAAAAGATGGGACACAGATGGGTCAAGAGTGGATTAAAGGTGGGCCAAACATCAGTACAAACTGATGATTGTAACCATATATTTAAGGGCCCAAATTTTAACAGTTGCATATAAATTATAAAACCATTGAAATTTGGGCCCCTTACATAGATGATCACAACCATTGGGTCCTGCAAATCTTATGAACCACTGATCCACATTAAAACCTTTCAGACACATTACCTGCGTTTAGACTTCCGCATGCAACAAGATGGAACCCAATATTAAAATTTTGCGTTTAAAGTTAGCTTGCTTCTCGCAACTTAAAAATTTTTCCAGCCAATAGATGATATGCTTAGCACTAGTCTGTTTCTAGTTTGACATCCAAACCAATATTAAAATCATAAGAAAGTAGAAAGTGTTCGACATTGAAACTCAAGATAAAATGTGGATTACCGAATCAATTATATCTTGGCAGTATATGGGACTCATGTAATACAAAACATCATGGACAGTAGCACTCAACATTACTCGCAAGGCACGTACACCCTCCAAAGTAATTTTTTCTACAGCACTTTCACCACTAAGCTTTAACCCCCTCCTCCACTGAAAAAAAAAAGGTTGTTTGGTAAATTTTGTATGACAAATATATAATGGCCAATCTCATAAAGCAGAAATAAATGAATGAATGAAACTAATCCAGAATTCAAATTAATACATAAATAAACCACCAACAAAAGAAAGAGGCATCCATTGATGATACAAGACCTGACATGAGGAGCTCAAACAAAGGTTCACCCTTTTAGTTTCTTTTTCTTTTTTTTCACTCTTTAACAAAAGTTCTTTTTACAGAAAGAAGGAGAAACCTCTTTCCAATAAAAAAAAAATCTATACCATTTAATATTAGGCACCTCAACAGAAACATGTATCCATAAATGCAGGTACAGAGTGTTTTTTGAAAACTAAACAACAAACAAACTGTAAGAAACAAGAGCTTGATAGTAAATTTATCCAACTAGGATGAAACCGTACAAGCCACAAGGCAAAAAAAATTCATATACAGAATAGCGAAAACGAAGTTCCAGTTCACTCCATACACCACCACCTTGCACTTCAAAGAGAAGAAAATATTATGAAAGCTTTTAGGACTTTTGGGAAAAATTAGCACTAAAACTTCTCAATCCTATTTTATTTTATTTTTATAGGAATCCTGAGGAGGCTATTTGTCATTCAAAATGCAGGTTTACTCCTTCACAACAGGAACTTATGAATATCAGAACTGTTTGAAAGAAGAAACCTCAAACTTGAGGTCATAATTTACCATGAAATAGTTTCATATCTGGTTAGATATCACTGCTTTCCAGCAACTAAAAAGTCCTCTCACTTGGCAAAAACAGTGTAAACTTTTCCAAATAAGAAAATTCTATTTTCTTCTGTGAACACCAAATAGTTATAATATACTCAACGGCAATAGAAAAACTAATTAGATCCAACCCAAAATGAATTTTAAACAGATAGAACTAAACTGTCATACTTTGACAATAGATAGTGAAGGAAGATATCTAATCGTCATTCTGATGCGTACTACGTTTTAGATTATCTTGGATCAAACCCAGCTTTGTAAGAAGGAGAAATGGCTTGCACAAAAGTAAAGGATGAAATTCTTACCTAGAAGTCTTGATCATAAGGAAATTCTGTACGTTGTTAAGGTATATATATTCATAAAACAGGTGCATTTTACCTACATGATAGGGGGTTATTGTTATTTTTCCTTGCAAAATGCTCTGTTATTTGTAAGATTTAGTTACCATCTTTTTCTTTTTCCTTTTTTTTTTGGAAGAAAAAAAATTATTAATTTTAACAAAGATAAACTTCTTTGATCTAATCTCAATATGGACTTTGGGCTATGGCTTGGGATTCAAGAGTGTGAATGACCTGATACTTGGTGATATACTGACTAATTTTCTTGTTGAGGATGAATATGGAAAAACTATAAATATTTTTCCATACTACTTGCCCCTGCATATACTGTTCCTTGTCATATTTGAAAAAGGATCAGGCCATGCAACCTATTTCTATTTCTTGTAGTTTAAACCTGAAACCAAAGTGTTTCTGAGGCCTAACTATTGCCTATTGCTAAATGCCTTATCCAACTATAGCCAGAATGACAGGTAACCTTGTTTCTAGAGGGCAGATTAGGGTTGTTTATGGACCCGGTCAGGCCAGGCTGAGACCTGTCCAGACCCTGACTCCAGAAATATTGGGCCATATCCAGCCCAAGCCTGATACTATCCTTAAAGTCCTAGGCCAAGCCCGTTTGCCCACCTCAAACATGTCAGGCCTGAGCCTGGCCATCCAGTCAATCAGGCCATGCTGGTCTGGTCTTTCCATCACTTGTTCAGGATTTCTATCTGTTGTCTGGGCAAATCGATCACTATTCACTAACTACAAACCCTACTTACTCCGGCCAGGCTAGTTCGGGCTTTGAGTTTTCTTTCACTTAATTGAAGCCAACCCAAAATTTAGATCCAGTCCCAGCCCAAGTACTAAACCTGGTGCAAAGCAGGCCAGGCCAGGGTCGGGCCCAGGATGGCCTGGCCCATGAGCTACCCTACGGCATCTACACCTCAGTCTTCTAAAAAACAATTGATAGTTGAGAACCTAGTTCCCAGCTTTTTAAATAATTATAATACTTCTGAGCAATAATCTTTCTTTTCTTTACAATGTATACCAATTTTAAGTTATTGATCCAGAAAGGAAAAAGAACCATGTAACCTATGATGCATGGATACTTCAAAATGGCCAACGTATTGTATCATATCGTATCCGATACTTCACTTTTTGTGTGTTAAATCTGTGTCCCTGCCATGTTTGTAATGTGTCCTTGCCGTATCCATGTCGTATCTGGGCATCATAGCCTATTAGCCTGTAACCATGCCCAGCCAATGCACAACAACTCCCCTGCCTCTTCTATAATACTTACATCAAAATGAAGAGATCAAACCCATCAGGTGGTACATGTAAGAAACTGAAAACAACACAACTAGCAGTTCATACTTATCCTATGCATTCCGGTATTGTATTCTTGCACAAAAATGGACCCAAGGGGCTAGTCTAACTATTCCACTCAGTTAACTTGGACCGAGGCAATTACACTTAAAAAACATGAAATATAGCAAAAAAATTAATCCTGAAAAAGAGGAAATCTAGTTCTATTGATACTAGAATTTTAACAGTAATTATGTCTCATATATCAATAGTGAATTCAAGTGGTTACAGGTGCCCACATATATATTTCAGTTGAATGAGTAGCACCAGCTGCACCACCGATCTTCAAATGCTTGGATCTATAAGAAAAAATGGTTTTGATTTCAAAAAATGGTTTTGATTTCCAAAATATTCAATGCAATGGAGCCACCCACAGCTATTTCCCATACAAAAACTAAACACTAAGTGTGTTTAGGGCCCAAATACCGTAGAACTTGACCAAGTACGTGGCTTTGTTTGGGGGAGAAGGGGGAGCCAGGGAGGATGACCAGAATGGGCACCTGCCGAGTCCAAGTTGATTTGGACTTCGCCAACTTTTAAAACCATGCCCTTGCAAGATCTCAATTATTATGTTTGAACAAAAGCACACCATAAGGTGAGAAAACAAATGCATGACAAGCTTGTAGACATACCTGGCAAGGAATAAAGAGAACTCTCTGGGTGTTACGTTGGTATGAAGTTAAATGCCGCTCAGCAAGACCAGCTGTGATATGACGAAAATCACCAACATCATCCACCAGATTGGCTTTCTCTAACCTTTGACCAATACCATGAACCATGAAAACTAAATGCCGAACAGGAACCTGAGGAAGAAACACTAAAGTAAAAGATGCAACTACAAAAGGATTTGACCAATAGTAGGAGAATTTATTGGCATCTCATGTGAAGAATCACTATAGCATCTACTGAAATTTTATTCAATCAACAAATACATTTCAGTACTAAGTACAGTTAGACACGAGAAATGATCATAGATTGCCAGCTCCATGGCTGTCTACCCTTTTGATCTCCACTTCTGGCAGGAATTATTTCACAGTGATTCATTGCAGTGGACGGAACAGTATAGAAACTCTCCAGATTTTATCACTGGGTTAGAATATTACTTCAATGCGACAGTGATGAGATTCCAGTCTGAGTAATATTAGGCAGTAGAAATTTGAAAATGTAAATTTGACCCAATGGTCTATCTTGACAAGTAAGCAGCACAGTGCAATAGAATTGTTAAAATATTAATTTTCTAGTTATCATGGATGAATCTTAGTGTCGATCATGATATAAAAACAAATTAAAGAAGAGTTTAAAAACATGTATCTGTGCTTGAACTAGACCGAATCAGATCATCATCATCATCATCATCATCAAAACCTTATCCCAACCATGTTGGGGTCAGCTACATGAATTTTTTTTCTCCATTAGATCGGATCAGATCTTCAAGATAATTATCAATTATTCTTCCAGAACGTCTCCCTTTTCAAGGACGATGTCAAGAATTTTGCTAGTTGAGAGAGCTTAAAGGAACCAATTGGCCATATTTGTAATTGGGTGGTTCCCTAATCGATCAAGGTTACCAAATCTGGAGGGGCTTCTTAATTTGCCATGTACTTCAGCCTTACTAGGAAACTCACTTTAAGTTGGGGAGTGACAGGACTCTCAGAATCCATGTTTGCCTAAAAATAAGGAAGCCCAAAATATCATACTATTAATAGTTAGAATCAAGTAGGGACCATATCTGATCATGTTGGACCAACCAAAATTGACATACATTTCTTCCACTTGGCTGAACAACCACAAGTTCAAATATTTTCAAAAACTGTTTATTTTAATCGAATATTTAATTATTAAAATGACTTTCTCAGGTTCCAATGACAACTTTCGAAAAATCCTTATGAGTGCACACATGGGTAACTACATACAATCACTTTTTTAATTGGATTATTTTAACTGGATAAATCAATATATAAGTATAAATGATAGTGTATCCAGGTTAATGTATCTAGGTTCAAAGTATTTGAGATCTATGGGCCCCACCCACCAAGGATGGGAGCCAAGATCCAACAGGAAGCCACCATGAAAGTATGCCCCAAAATCGAATTTAAGCTCTGTTACTCACATAGCTACAAAAATATATTACTATCAAGAAAGGGAAAAAACATATGAACCAGTTCTATAAGAGGAAAGTTCAATTTGATGATAAATACCAACCTGTGAACAGTAATCATCCATCTCCTCCTCCTTCTGCTGGCGTAATTCATCCTGAAAATTTAAATCAGCATTATGAGAGAAGGATGATTGATAAATTGTCCTGTCAACAGTCATTAAGCAATAGTTTGAAATAAATATGATTTTACGTGGAACTGTTGGCATCCCCCAATCTGCTCATTCAGATCAAATCACTGCCTATGTACTTGTAGAATGTGCTCATGTGACTTGACAACAGCAGTATGAGGTGCTAATGTAGTTGCACTTATTCTCTATTTGTTTGTGAGATGGAAAAAAGTAGAGTAAAATAAAACTTTTGAAATTCAAAATTTTCACCCCTCTTTTTCAAAAAAATTCAAATTTCCCTCCTCCTTTTTCAAAAAAAAAAAAAGTCAAAAAGTCATCACTAAATTACAAAAAACTCACTACTTTTTATACGAAAAGTCAAAAAGATTCCATATCAAGCAACTAAAAATAAAAAGTCATCATAATCCCATCATATATTATTCTTTCTTGATTTTGGGTTTACTCTACTATACGCCACAAACAAATAGGCCCTTATACCCCAAAAATTGAGCAAGCCCAAATCACAGTATAAAATAGATTCAGTTCCCTTCTTCTATATTCTTTTCTTATCAATAGGTTAATCATTGTTACCAACAGGTGCTATGTTAAAATGTAACTCCACAAAGGAGGCACTGTCATTCATTTTCTTAGAAACAAACAGAGAAGAGAGGATTATGGAAGCAAGCTTCCATAAATATCATATTGGTTAACCATGAATGGACACATAAATATCATATTGGTTAATCATGGATGGGCTGTCCATGCAAGCATAGAGTGGTGGTACCATGGTAGGGATGTCAACTCCCACAGGGCACATCAGGGTTCAAACTCAGCTCAAACCAAATTGAAGGCATCCATGCCACCCAGTGCAGCAGCTTTACCCAAAGAAATGAAGGACAGGTTGATCCATAGTCTAATTGTCAGTCTTTTGCGAATTGGATGACAGTCTGTTCCATCAGAGCTCAAGTCTTCTTGAAACTTTGTTGTAAACCTCAAGATGGTAGGTCGTGTTATGTTCTGGGAGGAAAGATGCTGTCACCTCTTGAGTTTGATTTCCTTGGTTGCCACGTAGCAGTGAATTGGATGACTACAGTTTTGGATTATTGTGATAGGCAAGATTCAAAACAGCAGCCAATACATAGCAAATCAACTGCATTATCAGTGGCCAGTACATTATTCGTGAAATGGTGGCACTCACAAGTGTTGCAGGGTGTAGTGGCCGCCATTTTTGACATATTGGCCAATATGTCACGGCCAAACTGACAGCCGGTACAAACTCCCTTAGAATCCAGTTGGAAATTAACAACTTGAGAAAATGCAGGGATATTTTTCAAACTGGGGTTTTCTTGGAATATCATCAGGAAAATGTCATGAAAAAGAAATTAATTTTTATATAATGATAAATAAATATAAATGGTGTTTAAATTTTCAAATGGGTTTTTCCAAATTATCACAATTTTCTCGTGATATTTTCAGTTTCTATAATATTTTGATAATACTATGAATTTGTTCAGAAAATCGAAATCTTATTATTGCACATCGCTCAAGGGGTCTAGTCAAATTGAATAATGAATAGGATCCTCCACCCTAGGATTAGATTTAAACTTTTTGTTAAAAAAACATAAGTAAAATCTTAAAAATTACACACATGGTACCTACATATAATATCTAAGGAAAACACTTGTGAGAAAGCAGACCTGGGTTGGTTTTGGAGATCCAGATGTTGAGAATCCACGCCTCAATTTAACTCCGATTCCTCTCAAACCAATAACATTAGAGAGACCAGAGCTATCAACACCCAACCAAGCTTCCCAGGTATCATCTTCTCCTGTGAAAAGAGCATGCAGACCCTATACAAGGCCAAATGACTTAAAGCAAAATTAAAAAAAATAAAAAATCAACCGACTTCTAACTCATCTCGAGAGCAATAAAAGTACCTGCGTAGTTCCTTGTAAATCAACTCTGGCAGCAAAAAGCCCAGATGGTTGAAATGTCCTACGGTGCCAAACCTGAAAGAAGTAGACAAAAAAAAAATCACTACAAGTAAATCACATATAGATGGAACATAGTAACCAAAAATAATAGTAAAAAAAAAAAAATCTATCTCACAATTGAGTTGATAAAGACACCTTCTCTCCAAGGAATCATCTAGGTTCAAGCTTATGTTAGAGCTGCCACCTGAATATAACAGTCCGTGGAATCAAGCTACCAAGACAAGACAAGTCATTTTGTTTACGAAACTGATTCCTCCACTCCTAGTCTAATCTCCATAGCAAGAATGACTCAAAGAGACAAGCAATGAGAGATGGACAAAGGGTAGCCTCCATCATTAGGAGGACAAACATGAGTACCCTAAAGCCCCTGATATCTAGATCCTTTTCTTTCTTTTTTTTTTTTTTTTTTTTTTGATAACATGATATCCAGATACTTCAAAATGGTAACATATACCACATTACTTCATTTATACGTGCAAAACCCATTTCCTCGCTATATTCACAGAGTATGCCTGTTGTATCATTGCCATATGTGGGCATCATAGCCTGTAGCAGTGGTCCTAGCCACAAAGGAGAAGAAACTCAAGGCAAATGATAAGAAGGGCAAACCATATCATTTATTTGACCTCGTATGCAACTCCTATGAGAATTGAAGCTCAAGAGATACCACAAAGAGAGTCCTTCTAATACATTGGCTTTATAATCAGTATAAATGGAAAAATTGAAGAGGATGTCAACCATCTAATAAGAACTTGATGGTTGAAGTCAATCATTTCTTTTGGAGTTCTTTGTGATCAGCACATACCAACAAGATTGTAAAAAAAAATTACAAGACAACAAGGAGACCAGCTATGACCTATGAAGCAGATTGTTGGCCAATTAGGAAACAACACATGCTATAAAATGAGTATAGCATGGATGAGAATGTTGAGATAGATGCATGGTAAAACTAGGACAGAATTTCAGAGCATTTAAGGATAGCATCAATAGATGATAAATTAAGAGAGATATAGTTGAGATGGCTTGGACATGCCCAACGTAGGAAAAAAACTGTGCCAGTCAAAATTTTTTTCTGAAGAAGTGTAACCTATTTGAGGATTTGGCCTTAGATAGATTAGAATGGCAAAATGGAATTCATGTAACTAACCCTCACCTAGTTGGGACAAGGGTTTGATGAAATCATTTGAATTAGCCACACAAGCAACTTCTGTGAGTAGACAAGAAAAGCTACAAAAGAATTTTGAGTGGGGAAAATTTTGAATGCCTTGAATCCTTTCCTAGTCCTGCGAGGTTGCGACTAACCTAGAAACTAATCAGAGTTTGATATATCCACAGAATCCCTCAAGCTCTCCATCCATTTTCTAGCCCCATGCTTCAAACTTTGTTATGTAATCAGATGGTTTCAAATATAAGCAGCCCATTTAAAAGTAAAGTACAGAGTGCTGACAACACAAATGGGTCACCTAAGAGTACCTAAAGTGCCCTTATTTCTAAAAATATGTATCTGCAACATCATATGGTGCAAGACTGTTGATACAATTTGGCTTCAGCCTTGTCAAGCACTCAAAAATCCAAGAAGAATATATGCATTTCCCATGATCAACGTGTTATGGAATATAGACATGTATCTAACCATCATGACCATCAAAGCCTTGTCCTAGCTATGTAGGGGTCAGCAATCAGCTACATAAATTCTCATCCGTAAGTTAAAAAAAGGTTCAAAAGAAACGATTTCAGATATGTGCCAGTAAATTGCAAGTGCTAATGAATTGACTTGTTACTAAGGAGTCAAGCCTATGGAAAGCACAGAAGTAGTTGAAATTATAAAAACAAAAAAAAGGACTAACAAAACAAAATATGGAGAGCAGAAATTAAAGTTCAATTTTTTTCCCCTCCTTTACGGAATAAAATGCCTAGACTTTTTGCACTCCCTGATACCTGGCATCGGTATGCAAGCTCCAACTGTTCAGCAATATCTTCACGTAGAGGAAGCCAGTCAAGGCCATTTTTACGAGCAAACCAATGGCCCCTTAAAACTCGTCTATTTTCTCCATGCCAATAAACAGGAAAACAATGTCTCATAGCCAGGTCTACCTGCAGCCACCAACTTTGCTTCAGTTTCAGACAAATTAAGCTCTTAAAAATCAAAGAAATACAGCCAGCTATTATAATGCCCTATAAATATTTATAAACAAAATTCAATAAATAATTTGAGGATCATCATATGCTGAACTCTAAAAGTCCTACACTCAGAACAAGCTTATACAAGTCAAAATTTACTATCATTTTAGTCCCAGATTTGTTTCTCTTGAATAGAAAAGGAAGAAAATGTCGCAATAGCTGAAATCATAACACTTTAGAATCATATTAGTGAAGTTCTGTGATCAAAGAGCAGACAACTACTAATAAAATACTTCTAATAAAGTTACTACTTACTAGTGTGTTACACAACTCAAGACACCTTTAAGAAAGGTTGATTATAATGTAATGCTTGGGATGCTTGTGCACATTCTAACTCCTAGGCTATGGAGTGACATCCAAAATTATTCCCATTGTCTGGCTATCTAACTTAAATCGTGGTATACAGCAATCCCATATTGATTAAAAAAGTATTGAAACATCTCTGTACAACTTGACCCACAGATTGCTATCTATGGTAATATAAGGAAGATACTCAATTTACCACAGCTTTGCTCCTTTGATTTTGCGGGAAACTTTTAAGTTTTTTCATTAAATTGTAGTTCAAAAATATTTCTATCATCAAATTGAACAAATTAAAGAGAAAAGTTGAAGTAAATTCATAAGTAAGACATAACATTCACATCTATTTGATGTTGGAAGGATTTCACTAAGTTTTTTCATAAAACTGAACAAATTTAAGTGAAATAAATTATAAATTACACAAATAACTCAGAGTGGGGGAAAGGGAGGCAGGGTGAGGGGGGGGGGGGGGGTGGGTGTGTTGTGGGGACCATTCATGTTACTAGATAAATTAGTATAAGAAAAAAAAAAGCTAATACTAGCATTCTGATCAAAATCGTAACTCACATTCAAAGGGTGCCCCCCTTTACAGGAAATATTCAAGCATTCTGATCAAAATTGTACCTCATAGAGTCCTCCCTTTACAGGAACGCCAACTCTCTCTTCCTCGATCATATAAAGCGGAGTTGATTGACTAGCTTCGGAAGAATTCAATTTTGGTAGTGTATCTTTGGTAACGCCAGAACTCCTTGGATGTCCACTTGGACCTTCACTGCATTCCGCATACTCTTTCCACCATGCAGAAAGCAATTCTTCTTCCCTCTATCGAGATGGAGTATAAAAATAAATAATAAATAATCAAATTGGTAACCACCATACTCAATCCTCTGGTATGTCATGTAAGGGAAATAGCTAGAAGAAATTCAAACAAGCAAGGAAATAGCAAACAGAAATTCAGTAGACACATGCAGGTAAGAACTCCATAGCATCCTAAACAAACACAGGCAATGCAGTGCCAAAAGAGATATGAGGCCCAAACAAGTGAAAATATACACAATGAGCAAGATATTTAAACCATGAATAAATGGGCAAAGAGCAACACAAAAGATGCATGCAGATAAGATCCCTAACCAGTGAAGCAAATACCTAGCAGAATATCCATAATAGGATCATGGATGACATGATAATGGTTAAAATAATATTGAATTTTGGTTATTATCAAGTAAAACAATTACCTCCAAGAAAGAAGCCTCTAATGCGCGGGAGTCCCGCATACCGAATCGAAAATACTCACTCTTTCCAACTATCTCCAATTGAGGAACTGAGGCAGCCAGCTCTGTACAAATTTTGGCAAAAAATTGTAAAGGTATTAAAAAATGTGAGGACTACCATATTAGTGTATCATCATGTTAGGAAGTCAACTATATTGTATGCATGTGCGTATGTTCAGTGTTTGTTTATATGCATTTATGAGTCCATATAAGATGACACAACTTAAAATTGAAAGACAATTTGATTAAACCGTTGAAAACACAAGACACAAACTAATGCAAATTATGAATTTCTTTTTAGTGGTTTTTTTTCTTTCCTTTTTTGCTAGTTCTATCATGTAAATATTTGTTTTACCTATGTAGCCTTGTTACCTCTGTTCTCCATCCCATGCCATTAATTCTTTCGGCACTTCAAAAGGTAATGAAATATCACTTATGCAGCAAGCAATGCCTCAAATTAATAATACAACTAGCTTGAACGGGTCAAATATGTTTGCCTTCGAATAAAACTTTGTCGTCCATATTACATTCAGGATCTAGATTTCTTGGTGCAATATATGCTTAAGGGAAGGCAAATACTGAACTTGGAAAAAGACTAAATTTAGGATCCATACTAGCAAATAACTCCTGTGGCAATTTGGTGAGGTTGCAAGCACAAGAACTTAGTTGACTGATGTCATCAACGATTCCAGCAGAAGCACTATTCCTGCAGGGGCCCTTTTTTAACCTCCGCACATTTTACTTGGAAAAACAGATGAATTTTTTTTTCATTTATCAAAATAAACTTGTGTAGCGGCAAAAAAAAAAAAATGTCTCTCGCACAATTGTAGCCTTCTATCCTGTTCCTTGCATGGTAAGCTTCATAACAAAGATGGTTAAAGGCTACAATTCGACAAGATGGATTTAGCTTGGGTTAATCAACAGCTCCCTTACCCCGAATGCCATCCCTCCATTGGCCTGCTCTAACTTGCATGTGCATTAAAACATCTACCAAATGCACATCTACCAAACACAAGAAATGCCGTGGGAAGAACTGACTATCAATTGTGGGTCTGTTTAGTACATTAGGATTAGGAACAACACCTCTTAATTTATGACATTGGAGAGGCAAGAAACACTTTTGCATTTTCTTTAGTGAAACAATGAAATATGCAAAGGTAAGGCCAACATGTGGAATGTGGAAACAAAAAAAAAAAAAAAAAGACAGTTCCAATGCATTGCCATTTCCAAACACAAATTGAGGCACCGACGTGGGAAAAGTCAGTCATCAGAAATCAATTCCCAAGCAACCAAAGAGTCATTAAAAGCAAGAATTTCCGTAAGTACTGATTAATAATAGGTAAAACAAGAAATAGGTGATGTTCAATAGTAAGAGACATGGGCGGACCCGCATAGAGTCATGTGAGGGCAGATGCACCCCATGAAATTTAAAATTTCTTTATAAGGCTACTGGAAATTGGGTCCATGCCCCAGGTAAAACTCCTACTTGACCCCACCCATTTAAGCATGTGAAGATGATATGCCCTCAGGTCCCCCAACAAAGCACTGACTGTTGGAAT
The DNA here is from genome assembly GCA_037013555.1 of Sextonia rubra. Taxonomy (NCBI): domain Eukaryota; kingdom Viridiplantae; phylum Streptophyta; class Magnoliopsida; order Laurales; family Lauraceae; genus Sextonia; species Sextonia rubra. The sequence continues at coordinate 53,193,917 of JASUAD010000013.1, read as the reverse complement.
TCTACAAAACACCTAAAACAAATATTGCAAATGATGAGAGACAATGGGTGGGATTCTTTTTTATCTGAAGTTCATTCATTTTGTGAAAAACATGAAATCAAAAATAGATGATTTGTTGGTTGATCGAAAGTGATTAAGGCACAAAGCTGAAATGCCAAATATACATCATTTCCGCGTTGAAATATTCTAAACTACTATAGACATGCAACTTCAGGGGCTCAATCATCGCTTCAATGAGGTGACCATATAATTGCTTCTTTGTGTAGCTTGCTTGGATCCAAGTAACTCATTCTTTGCTTTTGATAAGGAAAAATTGATCCGTCTTTCTCAATTTTATCTTGATGATTTTTCAGACTCAAATCACGTGATGCTTGCATTTGAATTGGAGAGTTACATTATTGATATGTGACCTATAGTAGGTTCTTAGAAGTAAAAGGAATTAGTGGCCTTACTCAGAAGATGGTTGAAAGAAAAAAGGACATTTTTATTTTCTTTAGTTTACATGCTTTTGAAATTGGTATTAACCTTACCAGTTGCAACCACTACCGTTGAAAGGGTGTTTTCTGCTATGAAAATTATGAAGAATAGATTGTGCAATCGCATAGAGGATGAGTGGATGAATAACTGTTTGCTTCTATACATCGGAAATCATATATCTAACAGCATCAATGATGAGACAATCATGCAACACTTTCAAAATATGAAGAATCGTCAAGGGCAATTGTAAAGATTTTGTTTTAAAGTTGAAATATCACTTTTGACGAGAGAATGTTAGTTGTTGCATTTAAATATTTTGTATCCATTTAAATGCAAACATGAATTCCCCCAGCTTTTGCTTCATGTCCCAAGTCCAGGTAAAGGATGAGGGTTGCATTAGGTAGGTTGACAGCCAGCATAAAACTTTGTCACAATTCAAACATGAATTCTAAGATAACAATATTTCGCAATGAGGTTAGGGCATTCGGAGAAACAGAATTCATGTAGCCGACCCCAACATGGTTAGGATAAGGCTTTGATGATGATGATGATGTATCCGTTTAAACGCAATACATTTTCTCTTTTATCATTGTTCATGTGAAGAAACTATACCAAACTAATCAATTTAACTTTTTCAATTGACCACTATTTGCACCCCTTAAACAAAAATCTTGGGTCCGCCACTGGTAAGAGAATTTATGAGATGCTACTAAACCATTGCCATGTTATTTTCTCAAAACTTCTCTCTCTCTCTCTCTCTCTCTCTCTCTCTCTCTCTCTCTCTCTCTCGTTCATACACAACCAATTCAATTCAAACAAAGTAAGGAAACAAGAGGAAAAATTAAAGACCAAACTCACCATTCACAGCTAGAGGGACTTTGCAGAAATACCAACGAATGTCCTTTCCATCTGAGGGGCTCCTTGTCTGGGCAAGGTACTTCTGTCGACCCTTACAGTGTTCGATCACATCCTCCAACCTGGCAATGTTAAACGGTGTATTCTGCAGCATATCAGGCGACGTTTCAGCAACCTGACCAGAACTCGGGCCTTCCTGAACATTGGCCATATCTACTTCCTTACATTCTCCACCACTTCCACCCGTATCAGAAACAGATATTCCACAATTTTCTTCAGAATTAGCCATTCAGAATATGCCAAAACAATCTCAAGAAGAAACTGAGAAGAAGAAGAAGAAGAAGAGAAAAAAAAAAAAAAAAAGGATTTTGGTGGGTGCCCTTCAAATCAGCAAAAGATTAACTAAAACTTCACTAGTAAATCGGAATATGAAGATTCGAAACTTATACAAGGAACTGAATGGGAACCGCCCCAATTAGCCAAATCCGCCTAAAATCCTAAAACTTAGAGCAACTCCTCAAAAACCCATATGGGCAATGACCAAGAGCAATCACATCAAATACAAAAACCAATAAAGAACGCTACTTTGAGGGAAATTCGTACTTCTACTGTCAAAACGGCCCTAGAAAACAAGGAAAAACGGGTTCTTGTAGCGATTCCTGCCGTAATTTAGTCCAATAAACACCAATGGCCGTCTCTCGGATCGAAAAAAAAGGTGGAATTTGGAGAGAAACTGCAAAACCCAGAAAGGAGAAACAGCCGCGAGACTGAACTGTGTTCGAATTCACCGAAACAAATCGGTGGGTGCCTCCGGAATTTAAGAAGCAAGAGCAAGCCCCAGAACCGATTGAAGTGAGATTTAGAAGAACCTGTCAAAACCAAGATGGGAGTAAACGATGGGAGCTTTCAGAATCCATTCGCGAGAAAAGATAGATATTCGAAGAAATCCGATTGGCACGAACAGAATCAGATCGAAACCAAAGACCCTAATTTGGATTGGTACAGTGAAGAAGTAGATCGAAGGAAAAGGAAGAGAGGAGCAGGAGGAGGAGGTGTGGAATGTCTGGTAGGAAGAAAAGAAGAACGTCGGTTGGACTTCTGGTTTTCATATTCGGCTTCGGAGGAAACGTGCTGGTGCTGGAGTGAGCAAAGTGGGCCACCTCATCGGACGGATGTCATCTGTTAGAAAGTGCTGATTTGAAGGTGTCATGAAAATCCAACGGTGGATGATGATGGGATGAGATCAGCTGCGGTCTGAACAGTAAATCATGGGCCTTCGTTGAATCTAGACCGCTTCTAGAGAGGCTTGTGTGTGGCAACATTAAATTTTGGAACTTCTCATTTAGGGTTTATTTTATATGTATTTTTGGGAATTTCGATTGGAAGAATGTATGATTTAAACCTTATTTGAGTTTTTTTTTCACTGTATTAATGCGACTGAGTTTGGGAGGCTCGGTAACCATATCACCACTTTTAATATCAAAGCGAGTGTCATTTTTGTGCCCCGCCAAGTTCATCCATGAAATTTATTGGGCCTAAACGTGAAGGGGAGTATTTGATAAAAGCCTCACATCGCTGAAGTAATAAATTTGACATGACTTTATAACAAACGTTTCACCAAACTTAAACTTACGTTGTTTCTTTCATTAACCATATCACCACATCACTACTTTTATTATCCAAAATACATGTACAAGCAAAATGAGGTGGAGTCGTCAGTTAAAGAGATTCTAACTGTCGTCAGTTAAAGAGATTCTAACTAAGGTCATAAAAAATGGCCTATTAGAACAGATACTTCACTCTTTCTACTTTAGCATCAATTTCATAGTTTTAGATTTAGACTAGCACATTAATCCATGCTGAGCACGGACAAGGCTCATGTGGCTAGGGTCCATCCTCCGTATAAATAGTTTTAGCATTTTTTGGTAAATAAACACAAATATATATTTGGGTGTTATAGTGGTTAAGCTTTTTGAATAAAAAGGTAAGAAGTCGTGAGTTCAAATTCCTCAACACTTTTTAGCTTGTTACAAATACCTAATAAAAAAGTCAGAATTAAAAAGAATTCAATTAAAATTGAATCCAAAACCCTACTCTTTAATATCTTATAATAAGATTGCTGATGATGCCTTCTTGTAATATGACAAGTCTGATGGTCCTCACAAACTTCTCGGTGCTCTATTTTAAAAGGTAATAGGAAGCACAATGGGCCAAACATTTAAGATGGTGGGAAAGAATAGTATATATAATTCTCAGAGTGTACTCTTACAAATTGATCACAAAGGATTGATTGCATTTGAAATCTAAGTTGTCCAAAATAAGCACCCCCAATATATGAACAAAATAAAATAAAAAAATTATCCTAGTTTGGACCCGCCGCCAAATTGACGAGTGCAAAAAATTTTACAAAAACACACAGCCAAGGGATTAACATCCAATATCTCACACATTATGAATCTTCTATTGATGATCCAAACCCAATTGTGGAGGATTTCGGTGAAGTATTCACACATGAGGAGAAGATTTTGAGTTCAAAGGTGAGCGTCAGATGTGGATTTACAAACCTTAACCACATGATAAGAATCCAAATCACTCAAATGAGATTAGTTCTATGCTTGAGCATTTTACATAATGCTGCACCTTACTACGGGGCATGTTTGGTAATAGGTGAGGAATCTACAGTTTCACAAATTTCTTACAACCCCTAAAAAATAAAAATCCTCATTAAAAATTTTATAACTGAGGATTTATCATGTTCTACGTTTGGTTTAAACTATGAAATGATCAAGGATTTTCATAATTTATGTTTTGCACTGAACAATAAAATTTAAGGGTGTTCATGTGCTGGGCTTGGCTAAGGAATTTACAGGTTCTGCATGACATCTAAATTCTAAGTCCAAGCCCCGCCCAAGCCCAAATCAAGCCACATGGAGCTGGCCCAAGCCCAACCCGCCTTGAAATTTGAAAGCCCGGGGTTTAATATATAATTAACAAAGAGCGTAAAATTTTACAATCATAAATATTGCTTAGGCTTGGTGCATGTCAATACATGTAAACCTAGCTAAGTTCTTATTGTCCCTTTTTCAATCAGGACGGACCAAGCTTTAGGCTCTCTAAAGCAAAGTCCAAGCTCAACCCATTTATTAATCAGGCCAAAATATGGCATCCGAGCCCAACCAGAGTACTTTAACAAAAGGCCCAAGCTCAAATCAAATCAGGTTGGGCCCAATTTGGGCTCGGGCCAGCCTAGTCCATGAGAAGCGGCATGTACCCTTTTAGGAAAGGATTTGGCCTCTTATATCCCATGTCTACTCATCTATATTTTTTTATTATCCCCTTTTTAACTAGGCCGGCAAGGCTTTGGGCTCTCTATAGCTAAGTCCAAGCCCAATCCATTTATTAATCAGGCCAAAATATGACATCCAAGACCAATTTGAATACGTAAACCAAAAGCCCAAGCCCTAACCAAATCAGCTGAACCCAATTCAGGCTCAGAATAGCCCGGTCCATGAGAAGTCGTGTGTACTTTATCGGGAAAAGATTCAGCTTTTTATTTCCCATGTGTACTCTTCTATTTTTTCTTACTATTCCTTTTTTCAATCGAGCCGGGCTAAGCTTTGGGCTCTCTACAACTATGTCCAAGCTTGGCCCATTTCTTAAATGGCCAAAATATGACATCTAAGCCCAAACCAAATTGGGTTGGGCCCAGTTCAGGTTGGGCTAGCACGGTCCATAACAAGCTGTGTGTACTCTTTTGGATGAGAATTTAGCCTTTCTATATCTCATGCTTTAGTTGAGATGATTTGAAAATCCAATGAAAAAAGGTAAAACCTGAAAATCACAATAAGCAAGGATTTGATTTTTTACATGAATATTGATAGATATCTTTGAAACTATATTTCTTTTCTTCGATGATCTTGTTCCTACAGGTCAAGCTTTGATTTGTCTTCCACATGCATCTCGCTTAAACTTCGTCTTTCTTAAATTTTCTTTTGTATTATGTGAGAAGGTATGCCTCATAACATGCCATGAATCACGTCTCCTACGTCGAGCAAGTAGTTTCGATGGAAAGCAATGACACGACACAAGCATTGACGATATTTTAATAACAATAACATTTCAATGCCTCAGGAGAATTTAACCAATTGAGCTTTTTGCAGTGCCCGACTTGGATACCAATTAAGGAGGACTTTCTCCTATGGGAACCCCACACCAAAGCCCTGAATAACCTTGCATGTCATTAATTTAAAACTGAGCACTTTCAACGCCGTCAGCACTGATTAGTAGATTTGTCAAACTTTGAATAAATAGGAAATCATAGAATAAATCAAGAATCAAAATTGAGAAAGGACATTAAGGTGCCTTGGAACAGAAGAAACAGAGATAGCTGTAATTTGAACACAGAAAAATAGAAACATAGTATCAAACAGCAGCTGAAATCAGCAATGCGAATAAAAGAGAACATGTCATTAAGCGCCGTTCAGCCGGTTATATTGAGCGAGGGGGGGTGCATCAGTCCAAGAATCTAGTAAAGGGAAACAAATAAATAAATAAAAGAGAGCAATCCGATCATTCTAGTTTGTATGAAACTGGTATATTTCATATGACACCTTCATAGCCCAAAGAGCTGAGAAGGTTGAAAAGGATTATAAACAGGCATCATCAGTAATAACCTCTAATATCTGAACTAGATGTGCCACCCGTAACAAAGGTATTAGGGTCATGTCACAGCATTTCATCCATGGCAGGACCTACCATACATATCAAGACATGTATTTTACCCCACTACACCTCAATTTTTATGTATAGTATTGCATCTCACACCAACTCACAATCTATTTTAAATTGCCAGTAAAAGAAAAATATATATGAGAATTCAAATATTATAGAGAAACTGCAAAATTGTATGTTTTGGAGGGGATAATGACACTCAAAATTGAATGTATTGACTCTAATCCATCTATGCTTGCTTAGTTCGCAAAGACAGACAGGCCCAAAAGTAATATTTCAAAGAAGAAAAAGTTCCAAACTGTTAAAATTGCCCCAACTGGTACAAAAATGGAGAGCAGTAAACAGAGAATGGCGCATCAAGAAGATGTGGATTCCTTGAGATAAGCAATGAGATCTGCACGCTCTTGTGGTTTCTTAAGACCTGGGAATACCATTTTCGTTCCAGGGATATACTGCAAACACAGACAAACAATCAAAAAAGACAGATGAGAAAATTAGAAAGTTTGTTCGCAAGTACGTCCCCTAATCTATTCCTTTCTCACTTTAGTTGATTGATAATCAGTTCTACCAAAAAGAAAAAGAAAAAGAAAGAATTGACTGATAATCAGGGATTTGATACATAACTCTTATTTCCTGTCAAAATCATAGGCTTGTTGGATGTGTTAATCAATATGCTATTCAACAGTTCCAATTATATTAATAATAGGAATAGGAATTAGGTAAGTAAACTTTGAGTTCACATTCTTTTAGTCGGGATGTTATAATTAAAAAAAAAAAAAGAGTTTCGATAATTAGGTAGTTAACAGTTTGGGTTCACATTCGGGATGCAAATTGTGGGATTTGGACAACAATGAATTTGGGTACTATAAATATTATGTGTTCTCTAGTTTGTTTTTATTTCTAAGGGTAATTTGTTAGGAGGCCTTAACTGATTCCTGTTTCTGCAGATAGCATATCTCATATACTTTATGCTTAAATATGTTCCCTTTAAGTAGTACTAATAAAATTGTTTTCATTGCCACGACCGTTGAAAAGCTGCTGAAACATATTTGCACTGCCAACCTTACATGACCAGTGGCAAATCTTAGTGTGTACAGTATCCATGTGCCTCAGGGCATAGCAAACACCTTTGCCTCCCATGAGAGTTCTTGTAAGTTGTATCTGGCATCTTGGATCACAAATCTTAAAAATGATATATTCAGACGATATGCATTATGATGGATCAAATATCAATTGTAGCATTCAATATTTGTATATTAGTATTGACCATCAAATATCAACACTCTTGTATTGAGTATCAGCTGCTAGAAACTAGGAATCAGAAAGTATTACTTGAAGAAGGGTATGAACTATGAACAACAAAACATGTATGAAATGTTGGAAAACAATGAATCGTGCATGGTTAAACAGAAAGGGAGCAGTGAAATCCGTGCACATACATGCAATCCTAAAAGGTTGGACCTGGATCAATTACCTTCTTGGGATTGAACAAGTAATCATACAACGTTGACTCGCCCCAGATCACAGCCATATTCTTGTTAGCAGTAGAATATGAGTAACCAGGAGTCGTGCCGGATTGTCGTCCAAAAAGACCATTTAAGTTGGGCCCTATCAATTTAAAAAGGAAAAATCAAATTATTTAAAACACAAAACTAGAGTTCATGATCAAAATGCTAAACAATTCCAAAACTGGACAAATGAGTTTGACTCACATAATATGTCTTAGTGACTTCCAAATAAGAATTATTGATAAAACTCCCTATTTCGAGCATTTATAACTCAAACGAGAGGCATAGTTCATTCCATACTGGATACATCATAGTCATTAAACCTTATTACATCTGTAGGCGGTCGTCTTCATGAGTTCTACTATTGCCCAACCCTAATTTAAGGCAACACCATATATCATAGTGGCTCCAAATAAGCAATTACTATTAAAATGTCTAACTTCAATGATGCAGGCCGATCCCAAGTCCGGCCCAAATTACAGGCCCATAGGCCATCCAATTGATCTTTGATCTCCGATCCTTATCTTTAATTATTTACTTCCTATGTTATTTTGAGTAAGCCATGCTTGTTTAGAATTAGTCCTTCCTATTTTAGAAACAATCACTCCTATATAAGGAGAAGTTATTCATTGTAATAAACATGCTTTTATCAATAATAATCCAGCTTTTCCTAGAGTTTTTTCTTCCTAGTTTTGATTGTGAGTTTCATTGAGTCTTTGGATTCAAACAATCCTTCAGGAGATTGTTCTACACCCAATCTTCGATCCGGGGCTGCGCCATTCAAGCATTTCCAACCTTGCCCAATTAAGTGTGAACAAGATAGATGCACTTAGCAATTAAAAAAAAAAAAAAAATACTTGCTAGAGCTTGTTGCCACTTGCTAAGTTGCCAGCTATCATCGACATCATCGTCAAAACCTTGTCCCAACTATGCTAGATCAGCTACATGAATTCTGATTCTTCACCATTCCAGTCTATCCTGGGCCAAATCATACTAAGTAGCCGGCGAAATTTCTCAAATTGTAGAGGAATGGCAATTGGAAATCCAACAAAACATGTTGAAACATAGTTTCATTTTATAATGAGTTGATTCCAGCCTTTGATGGTGGTGATGAGGATGATGGATACAAGCAATAAAACCAGATCAGCCTACGTACGTAGTTCAAGAACTGTCTACTCGGTCTAAGAATAGGAGAGATCAACCAAAGACATCAATCAAATAGCCAGACGTCAATGGACAAAAGTGACAGCTCATAAACTCAATCACACACATTGCCAAAGGCCCTGCCTGAAGGTAGAACAAAATAAAGAAAGCAAAACCAGAACATATGCATACAACTTTAACAGAATGAAAAACAAACGAGAACTCATAACATGAGATCACGATATAATACAGGACCAAAAATCACAGATACGACGAAATCAAACAAAAGGAGACTAAGAAGAAGAAGAAGAAAAGGATGGACCTTGCTTGTGACCAGCTCCTTTATCGACAGTATGGCATTGAGCGCATTTGGTCCTGAAGATCTTCTCTCCGGATTTCCGATCGCCTGCTGGAGCCTCTGCAAAACTCGCCATCACTCTCCTCCTCCTCCTCCTCCTTTCTCGGTTATCAAACCCTACTTCAATTCCTTTCTCCGTTTTTTATTTTTTATTTTTTATTTTTTATTTTTTATTTTTTTGTCTTCTTTTGATCATTTTTAACTAGTTCTCCCTTCCGGATAAAAAATCAATTCATTGATTGATAATAGGAGGCTTTTCAAACATTTCGACAAAATACAGAGGCGGCCCTTTGCAATTATTGATCCTTACAGCAAGCCACGTTGCTACTAAAACCAAAATCTTGGGCCCCAAGCAGTTTAATGGTTGGGGTATGAAAAAAATAAATAAGTTTCGGGTGTATTTGGATAAACAAAAAAAAAAAAGTAAAGTGAAGATGGACCCAACAACTTAAAATTTCAATTCAACTCAGTTAGATGAGTTTGACTCAATATGTAAAATATCATTTTCAGCCTATATATATTTTATTTAACTTAAACGCTAAACACTTCAATTCTCCCTCAGTAAAACTCAATTCTATTTAAAAAAATTTTTAAATTTCACGTCACATCAAGCATCCAAATAGAATAAAGTGAATTAATCTACATTAACTTTAAGCCACTTCTCCATTTCACTCCTCATGAAAAATCTACTTTACTTTAATCTACTCATTTATCTAAATGGGCCCTAAATGAGAGACAGCCACGCATAGTCAATCCAACTCCATCCATCAATAAGATGATGATGATATAGCATAGGTGTTACACGGTTTGAATTGAATCGAACTGAGCCAAATTCGTTACCAAACTATTACTTACGGATTGACAGTTTTATAATCCGTCATTAATCCATGACCCATTAAAATTAATCCAAACTGAACCGTAAATCAACGGTTCAAATCGGTTTTTTAAATCATTCAACCCGTTAGTAGTTTTCTTCACTATTTCATACACTTTATCTACATTGGAAACTATTGTCTTCTAATATTTCTTTTTATTTCAACGGTTCAAATTAGTTTATATCTACGGATTAAGTGTAAAATTTGTCATCAAACCGTTATTAATGGATTATAATTTTTTCAATCCGTTCCAAATTCATTAATTATCGAATTGGTTAAAAAACCATGGATAGGATCAATTTCACAAATTGACGGTTTTTTTATACGCTTCTAGCACGGCAGTTAATATATAACATATAATTGAAGCAAGATATGACATACTGACACCAATCAGCCATCCATTCCCTGCCCACTTTCCAACCAGATAAACGAATTCCCATGCCCATTGTCCACTTGGACTGATTGATCCAATTAACCAACTACTGTCGAATGCTGCTGTTGCCAAAATCGATCGTGCAATGAACCAGTTGCCCATCCTCTGACAAATGGGGAGTGGACGACTTGCATGCGTCTCAGGAGACTCAACACTTACTTTATTTACGTGCCACCCATGGCAATGGATTGCCTACTTTCTTTTCTTTTTCTTTTTTTTTTTCCTCTATGACCTAAGATATCTTTGACCTCACTACTTTCTGGTCATTTCATCAATAAAATAATAATATGGCACATTTCCATTTCAGAATGCCCTTTCCACTTTGAAATGCATCGCAAGCAACAATCAAATAGACAACACAAGCATCCTCCCCAAATCCAAGAAAGAAGTCATTCTCTCTACAAAAGAACCGCCCAAGCATCACTTTCTTATGGGAATCCACAGTGAAACATTGTAAAATTGGAACGCCGGACTCAACCACGTACGGAAGGGAACCTCAAAAATCAGATTAGATTTGCACACGATCCTTTTCATGGGGTTGACAGGTCTGCAGTCATTTTAACTGATGCCATAAAACACAACTAATGTATCAAACTCAAGCCCCAAAATTATATTGTATCAGCATCACTTTATAATACATTCAAGTGAAGTTACTCGAAGATTTTCTACCTGCTACCCACACCAGACAACATGTAAGATACCAAATGCAAACATCTCAACCAACTTTTCTGAATATCCAGAGATACCAATCTACCTAACTACATGAATTCCTGGAAAGGAAGAAAGCAGTGTCTCTCCCCATTAAGGAGATAAGCTTTCATCTACTACAAAAGCACATGCACAGAACTAAAAAGTCACTCACCATAAGCATCAACCCACGAAATCAGAATTTAGGATACAGCTTTCTAAGTCCTATTAACACGCAAAATAAATGTCTATCAAAACAAAATTAAGAATACAACTTCCTAACTCCTATGAACAAGCAACACATTATTAAAACTGTAACTAACCCCTTTACATAATTCTCTTTCACCACAAAAATGAGAACTAATAAGATAACATCCCCGTCACTCAGTAATTGGAAACTTCTCGGAGTGGGATCATTGGCCTGCCAGGAAGAGGAGGAGAGTCCGGTGAGGATGCAAAATGGCGAGCACCAGAAGACAGAAGATTTACTTCCTCAAACCCCTCTGATAGGGATTCCTCCCTGATCATCATCCGGAATGAGATCGAGCCTCCCTTCGTTGATGCATCTGAGTTTCGTCCTGGACTCATAGCCGGAGCAACCTCGATAAGGCTTTGGTCAGCAATAGGAGATGACCTGTCATTAGGATCCAAGGGCTCTCCTCCCATTTCCAAGTGCTGATGGCTACTCACAGCTAAGGAATCTGCGATGGGGCAATAGACAAGCAAGCAGATTCCAACAAGAGTGCAGCACAACAGAGCAAGGAAGGCTAGGAAGACAAGGGACTCAAATGGTAGATGCCCAGGTTGAGAAAGAGTGGAGAATCCAAGAAATAAAACCCTCAATGGAAGGAAGATGATGACAGAAATGATCAATATGTAAACTCTCCTCCGCAATCCCTTGTTGATCACCAAAGACAACATCCTTGCCCCAAGGTACAAGAAGTAAGCAATTAAGAGAGAAGAAAACAGTCCAAACACAATTGTACTCAGCAAGGGGTAAGTACAGAGGGCAACTTCAATGTTGACATAATCGGAGGGAATGCTCGTGCGCGTGAAGTACTTTGGCATCTTTCTGAAGTACGCATGCGTATTGGTGAGCTTGGGTCCAATTAAAACGAGGCCAAGCTGCAAAATGAAGATGGGGAAGCAAAAAAGTATAACATAACCAGACGTCCTTTTGTTCCATTCTCGGCTTAAAGTTCCCAATTCTCTCCGCTGTAATGATGCCTGGAGGAGAAATATGAGAGTTAGGAACATGCTTGGTTCGGCAAACCCTAGATTTAAAAGGATGTAAAACTTGCAGATATTTTCCTGCCATGTCGAACTAAGGGAATGCAAGACCCTTCCTTTCCCCCTCAGCAAACTTAGACGAATGATCTCCCCTAGGCCCCACCAAATTGAAATTGAGATGAGCGTGATCCGAATGATCCAAGGGCCATTAAAATAACCAAGTTGAACATAACCTCGCTTCTGTATCCGTGATCGGAAGTAAACTGAATAAACAATGCAGAGTAAGCCAAACAGAACTGAGAGAGAGACTAGACAAATTGTCACCACACCGAATGCATCGGCGGCGAGTCTGGTCAGATGCATCACCCAAAGCACAGATTCCACGCATGCTCTCTGCCAGCTTGGATACTGACAATGCCCTCCAGAAACGAGGAAGGTTGCTTCTCAAAAATGTAGAAAATTAACAGAAGCCCTTTGAAATAAGCAAGAATGTTTTCCACAAAGGCTGAAACTGTATGCAATCACTGGAAACTACGCTAAATTCTCAAGGCCAGCAACAATCGGTGTCCTCCCTGAAACTGCCTGAGTGTCATGGTTATATAGAAAGGTAGTTCCATCTTCCAGGCACTTTCAACAGACCCCAACCAGATCATTGTGATCCTCAAGAAAACAGTTGTCAACTTCAAGGAAAGGGCATGCGTCCACCTTTGATGTCTCCAATGACACTGTAGCATATCCAACAAAGAATAAGTTTCACTTGTAAAGTGTCTTGAGGCATAATGACTATAAAGAACACCGATGAAGGTCCAAACAATCAGCTGCAGATAATGAGCTTAAAAGTTACGATTCCAAAATATCCTTGAATTTAGCATTCTCTCATGATACAAGACAATAAAATCAAACTACAACAGAAGAGGTGAGAGCAACTAGTTCCAATTAAAAACATGAAAGAACATACCCAAGTTTCAAAATAAACAAATGAAATGATGTACAGACATGCCATCTGATCATCTTTCTTTAATTAAAAAAAAATTCATTGAGGTTGTGAGTACCGAACAGATAAACATGCCACAAAATCTATCAGACAGGAAACAAAAATCCAAACAACAAAATGCTTTGATAAGTTGATAGGTGGAAAATAATGAACAATCAGGAAAATGGTTTGCTTTCTTGCAAAAGAAGCACAATAGGTAATAGCTTTTTTTATAAGGGTTGAATCATGTCAGCACAGAGGGTCAAGCCCGAGGAGACGTGAAAACTCATGAATTACAATTTGCACAACTTCTTCTTCTTCTACTTTTTTTTTCTTATCTCTCTGGAATACACACAAATTTATCCATCCCCACAAAGACATCAATACTACTAGTCTACTCATGGACAACGTTGATGTATCTTGGGTGAAAACTGAAAAGTCTTCACAGCTAAATCATTCCAACAACAGGATCAAGAACTTGCAAATTACACAGGATGAACAAAATGTACTATTTGTTGAGTTTAAAGCACCCTAATCTCATGTCTAAGATAATTCAATCAGGATGAATTTTTAGTTGAGGAGATGCTTGGTACCCCCTTCACAGCCAACCCACCCCTGGATCGCCACAGGTACAGGTGTGCCATGGATGCATAACCACAATATGACCAGGTGATACCGGTAACAACTCCAAGCATGTTGATTGCGCATGCACATGCAAGAAAATAATTCATGATTACAAATTAAATAAAGTCTATGGCACAGAACACATAGTACTGCAACTCTCCAGATCAAGTCACACCTCTCATTAAGGTAACATTATTTGCTAAAACCCCCTCCTCCCTTCGTAGATGGACCGGATTGATATCTAGCATTGAATTTAAGTGACTTTCATGATGTTGTGCCCTCACATACTATGTATGACAAAGTCCGATCAAACAATGAGCACAACTCTGATTTGAGTGAAATTCAGGTCATGCACAATACGTAGAAAGAGTAGTTCATCCAAAGCCACAAAATTGACAGCCTGAAATGACAAGAAATCTCGTCGAACTGACAATTAATATGAACTTGATCCGATGGCTACAAGCATGACACTTCTGGTTCTGGTTGCAATACAATCAGGGCCTACAGCCTGACAGAATGACAGAGGACCCAAATGAAAAGGATTCTGTACCAATGTTCCAAAACATCAGGGCATCAGGCAAGACGTTCCAATTGCCCAGAGTTGATAGGCATGAGCCTCAACACATGGGTTTAATCTTCATCAGCATGCGCTGTTTAAGTTTAAAAAATTATTTAAAAATTATAGACCATATCAATATGAATAGAAAACAGTTGCAGTTTGGTCTTGCTAATCCTTTCAATGAGTTGACTAGTTTTAACAATTATAGTTACAACAGTCCTATACTCGTACACAGTCGTGTGTATGCAATCACTATCCCTTCTGCTGCTGTGCACGGTGTACATGGAGCCCTCCGTGCACACCTGCTGTGGGTTGAAAGATCTAGTTTTGGTTTACCTATGTACAAAATATGGAGCCCATCTAATCATCCTAACCCCTCGATCAACTCCCCACAAATTTTTACCCCTAAAAGAAAAAGCTGTGCATAGTTGATCCAACAATCCAATCCATTCAAATGGGTGTTAAAAAAAGGGATCGGTGTAATTCAAGGGGGTCCTCTATGTTTGGTCCATTCAGATGCGTGATCTAGTCGCCTACACTATAAGTTGAGCACAATGTGTGCATTGGATAAGTTTTGTGTGTATACATACATACATATATATGTAGAGAGAGAGAGAGAGAGAGAGAGAGAGAGAGAGAGAGAGAGAGAGAGAGAGAGAGAACTTATTAAGTCACAAATTGCTCCTACCATTTTAAAAAAATGCATGATGTTTAATGAAGGATATTTCCCTCAATATGGAGGGTGTGACTTAAGTACACCTCATCTGCGCCATAAGCCCAGAGTGCTTCCAAAAGTGTTTTGTTCACAAGGCCCCCTCGGAGAAATATAGTACTGTGTCGAGCAGTAAATGAACCTATAGGTGTAGTTTTCATCAACTTAAGCCAAAGAATTAAGCACTATTCCATAACAGAGGAATGCCCCTCTGACACTTCCATCAGAGTTGTTTTATTCATCATTGCATTGGATGAGACCTACACTATATTGCCCCACAAGATGTAAGTGACAATAGTCACTCACACCTCCTACACTGATTAAATCCAATTGTCGCTAATATAAAAAAATAAAAATAAAAAACATGGTGGACACAGGCCCAAGTGTGCCAGATTCTATCAATGGTCTACTCAAGAGCCATGCATATTTACTTCATGAGATAAGAGTATCATGCATGCAGATCTTCCAAACCAACAGAATCAAATCATTGGAATAGTAAGCATCCACCATAAACTGCAGATTACCCACGAATCACCTGGGATGATGACAACCATTGTCAAACAAGTAATACAAGATCTAACACCTTCAAACGGCGTAGGTGCCACCAATATAAATGGGGAGCGTTTAGTGCTTATGGTTTGATGAAAAAGTTTACTTCATGAAATGTGAGCACCACAAGGCAAATTGTTTGGCTTAATAAAATTGAACCAATTCAATAGGATGGGAATGGTCCCGCATTTCTTCCAAAGAATCTCCTAATTGATCCAGAGCAACTAGAAAGAAGAACTCAGTACAGCTGTATGATACCCATCCAGGAGTTGTCGCAACTCAATAGCCACACATTATGATATATTTGTATTAAAGGCAACGCACATCTGGCTAACTGAAGGCGTCCCAAAACCCATCAGATTGGATGATGATGGCCATTGATTCAATGGCTTATAAAAGGTATGGGCATCCATAAAAAAACTACAACAAGCTAAAATGCTTGAGATATTAACAATCCCCTGCACTAAAACCACATGCAGCACAGGTGCCACAAATTTCTATCACGCATGGGGCCCAGATATGGCACTCATCTTACAAGGACGTGAGCAGGGAGATGCGCATAAACAATGTTTGATGCAACACAAATGCATTGTCCATTTTGCAGTATCAGTGCAACATAAGTCATAGCATAAAAGACAAAATATTCTACAACACATGAAGATGGACTCCTTCTTCTATTTACATTAATCTCAACAATTCCTCCCTTGTGTTCCTCCTTGTACCAAATTGATTCATTGTTTCTAGAAAAAGAATTAATAAAACAAACCTCATTAGGCTCAAAAAAAAAAAAAAATGGAAGCTTTCCTCTACAATTTCATCACAACTAGAGACCATTTGGTAGGCCCCTCACAATTTCTCAGTCAGGTCAACCAAAACTTGTTTTTGGCCAATCTCTCAAAACAATCACATTGGAATATAAAATTAAAAACCATACATTCTTAGAGAAATAAAATTCTATTTTCCATACACACACCAAAAAAATACAAACAAAACCATTCAACCAAAAAAAGAGACATCAATTTCTAAAATCTCAAATTCAAAAAAAAAAAAAAGCTTAAAACACCATAAAATGCACAAATTTCTACCAAAATCAAGCTCTTGAAATCTAAAGCAAACAATACATCTCCATTTCAAAAGCATGCAAACAAAAGCAAAAGAGAGACATAAAAATCTCAACTTCATCCAGCGTTCACGGCACAAAAAGACGCAACTTTTCAAAAATCCTCCAAACTTCCCACCAAAACCAACCAAAAACACATTCTCACTCATAAGCATTCAAGAAAGAGAACATATTCGCAGATATCTCATCTCTATGCAATAAAACGGAATCGCAAACTGCGATGAGAAGAAAAACAAAACAGTGGTAAATACCTCTAATCTAATCGCATCAAAGACCAGAAATCCTGCTAACACATCCTGCTTGGAAGAAGAAAACCCTAATTTCGAGCATTTCCTAGGAAAAACATCACAAGATCAAGAGGAACAGATATCAAACGATAGCTCTCAGATCGACGAGTCTCGATCCATGCGCCAAAGACGAAGATTTCAAGAGCTTCACAATGAAAAAGCTTGGAGAAGAATGGAGGAACCAGAGAGATGGAGGGAGAGGGAAGAGCGAGAGAGAAAGAGAGAGAGAGAGAGAGAGAGTCTGCAAAATAAAAACGATGGAGAAGAAAAGAGAGGGGGGGCTTTGGTTGCTGACAGGCTGTCTCCAGCTGTGTAGGTTCGGATCCAGAGCAGAGCTTTGGATAATCCGAGCCTAGCTGGCAATTAACCCCCGAGGCTGCCGTTGCGGTGGCCGTGTGTTGTCGTTCATTGTTGAAATGCAGGAGGGCCCTTTTCGCTCTTGGATTCAAAGAACCAAAAAATAGAAAATTTCAGATGGCTGTAATCCCATTGGCTAAACATGATTATTGTCATCGTAGATTTTTTTTTTTCTTATAGAGAGGCAATCTTAAGAGTTGTTTGGACACCCTAAAAATAATATCTTACTTTATAATAGAGAGCTTTTTTTTTTTTTGCATGTTAGAATGTTTGATTGTATTTTCTATTTTTAAAGCTTGTTAAATATTAGAGCTTTGAGCTTGAAAATATATGTTAAAGGGGACTTAACATTTTTTTTAGTAGAGCCTTTTTTTTATAGTTAAAGCAAGTGGAGGTACATAGTCTAAATTTATAATTGGTTTGGAGAAAAATGATACAAATTGTGGTTCTATGTTGAAATTTCAAAAAGTGGGTTGCATGTTTTATTTAAAATTAGAAAATTTTTTTTGTGATTTTACCAAAGAAATTAAGTATGGTAAAGACAACTCGTATTTTAGGATTTTACTAAAGCCTCTTTAGTCTTGTAGAAAAATAAAATTTTAATCATAGATGACAAAAATACCGAAAAGTTTGATAAATCTCATTTCACTTAATGAACTTAGGTGGGCCACTTGGATTTAGAATGTGAAAGAGGACAATGACAATGAAAATACTTCGATAGGGCTCTGGAATATATAATATCAAGCCCATTAAACATAAATAAGTATGTTAAAAGTAAGAAAAAAAAATAGAAGTACATTACTTTAATAGTTTGACAGTAGTAGGGTAGTAAATGAGTCAGCTTCAGTCTAGGTACATGGTTGACTTGAAATCAGGATCGTTAATGAGAAGATGATCAGGACTTAGAACTAAAACTGGTTGAGAACCAATTTCCTAATTTCGAACTAAAATCATAAATAAAAATATAAACTAAAACCGGAACCGATTTTGTATAAGGGGTATTTGGGTTCGGATAAATGTAGCGAATGCTTTAGACAAAATTTAACTTTTAAGAATAATTTCCAATAATTGATGAAATATGTAAGGTATCGGGTCTACATACCAAAATTAAGGTGAAACCATATTAAAAATTACTCAAGTTATGGATTAAAAAATAAAACATATAACAGAACACGTTCAATTATCAGCACCTAAGTAAGGATCTAACTTCGATTACTAACGGATTCGAACCACCTCATAATCAAAAAATCGGAGAACTATGTATAACCCTAGATAGGAAGGGGGAGAAAGTTTAATAAAAAATATATATATATATAAATAAATAAATAACTTTTCTTCCCAAAAATTAGTGCCTCATGAAGTGAGAAATTCTTATAGTTACCCTTTCAGTTTTGACCAACATGTATTTCTTTTACAGAGGAGATGATGATGAGATGTTTTTGCCCGCGGAGCATCTCTAGAATATAGGCTCTGACAGCCCTTTATATGCGATCGACGAATGGCACATGATGGATTCCCTGACCATAGGAGAGAGAGGTAGGACTGGCCAACTGTCAAAAATATGCTTGATATGACAAGTTCAGTTGTCCCATAAAAGGTAGTTACTGCTCTTATTTATTTTAACCATCAACGACAGATCTCATAGATGCCTTTGATATTTTCGTATCATTAGCATATGAACATGGAAATGATCGAAAGGTGAAAAATGATTATATAATTTAAATAGGTGAATAGTTCAGCTTCTCTACTCTTGATGGCAGATGCATGGGGATTGATCACTGGGACACAAGCTGTCTCATTTTTATCTAGCATATGCCTAAATATAAAAAAATTTGAAAGATATTAAGAAACAAGCTTGCCAAATCGGAAAAACTATACATATTTGATATTTTTATTAAGAAGAGTAGGCTCCACCAGACAAGAAATGTTGAAAAGTATTTTCACTATTTCTATCAATACGTTTAGGTTTTTGAATCAATAGTTAGTCGAAAAAATTTAATATGGTATTAAAGCCAATTAATCATAAATTTAAATTCCAGAAGAGACGAATTGGTAGCAAAGTAGAATTTAATTTTAATATGACCAATTCAGAGACAAGTTCTTTTTAAGTTGTGCTATTAATAGATTCATTAACTTGCCAAATATCCTTCAGAGGTCCACCATTTCATAATATTGACATGTTTGTTTTTAAAATTTATATTTTAAATTTTTATTAAAAATTCAAATTGGAGAAAACTTAATTGTGGGAATTATCTATAATTTTATAGTATACCCTAAATTGATGAAATGAGGCCATGGTAATGATAACTCGGATGTTGAGAATGATGAAAAATGAAGAGAACTCCTTAAAAGAAAATTATATATATGCCTGTTGAATAATGCTAACTACATTCCTGATCTTACAAGTCATCTCATAACCATCCTATATGGCAGGTCCAATTCATTTGTTTTGTTTTTAATATTGTAGAGACAAAAGAGAGGAAAAATATCATATAGGACAGTTGTAAGATGGGGAGTATGATTAGCATTACTCATACCTACCTATCTCTATGCCTCTTCCCCTACTTTTCTTCATTTGATACCACTACTTATTTCACTTTCACCACATATAAACACCTACTTTAGCAACAATTGGCAAGAGATTTAAAGATGAGGGGATACCACCAAAACACCAACGCCATTTTATGTATCCATATATCTTAAATATCTCATATTGTAGCTCAACTGGTTGGGAACATAAATGTGAGCGAGGGAGAGTGAACATGATTCATAGTCTCTTCACATTTAGAAGGAAAAAAATGGTTGGAATGCAAATGCAATGGTGAGTTGTTTAACATCCATCTAATAAAATTTAATTGAAATTGATCCATATGTAACAAAGTAGAACTTATTAACAGTTACAGATGACGTCGACTAAGAATTTTAGGAAATCTGATGAATCGTTTTGATGGTTGAACAGTTGACATTCTACAAATTAGCCAAGGTTTCCCCGCTTTGTTTCAATCCACATTTGCTGCTTTTTCAAATGGAAAACAAATTTCTTAGCTCTTGATAAATGACCAAGAGGAAAATGCTGAAACAAGAAAAATACAAAGATAATTTAAAGAGAGATTGAAAATTGAGGTACATTATTATATACACTGCCATGAAAGAAGATTAAAATCCAATAGACTGATCTTCTCCTCAATACATTGGCATTCCTATCCACTTTTGTACCCTTGATTAATCAATGGGCAAGGCACTGTGCACACATTCTCCTGGCCTAAGACAAGCTTAGATGGCCTTTGATTGCCTACACAAACAATTTTAAAAGAAAACATTGATGAGGACAAAGAAACAGAAATTTATCAAGCGTGCTATGAATAGTGAAGTAAGAAAGCTCTTGTAATAGGAAGAGCTAGCCAGGTGTAGTAAGTAGTACATCAACGTGTGTTGCCCATAGGATCTAAATCCTATCGAAGGCTCCAATGGTGGATTTTTTTAGAAGATGCTCGAAGTCACTTGTATTCTCACAACACATGTCTCTAACTAACTTAATTTACTCGAGATGGGGAGCTCATATGAAATAAGTCTTATAAATTAGTGAGAAGTTGAAGATCATATTATCGATCCACGGTAAATTTAAATTGCATGGAAGAGTAGAAGACTCACTAAATATCTCAAATTAAAATAAGAAAAAGAAAAAAGGATATCTAATTACAATAAGGAGAATAAACCTAAAAAAGCATTGTAAAAAGGAGAAAGGAGGGGCTGAGAAAACTCTAATTATAATGCATTGTCTGCGCACTTAAGAGTAAGGACAAATTTATTATTTTTGCTCCAAAATAAAATACCCTATTTCTAGCGAAAAAGAAGTTTCCTACTTCTATCAAAATATAAAACACCAATCAAACAACTCAAATAAGAAAAGGACGATAACAAAGAGCTCTAATCTAATAATGATTTCAACATATAAAGAAGCCATGATCACTATCATAGATAGAAAATCATTGTCTTGAAAAAAAAAAGTTGGGATCATTTCAAATTTGGAGGTTTCCTCTATATTTTTGGAAAAATGTTGTAGAAAATATATTATTTTTATATTATTAACGTGATAGATAAATACAAAGAATGTTGAAAAACATGGTAATTTGCAAACCAATATATACTGATTCTAAAAAATAAAAGAAAATAAATAGTGAAAGCATATGGCTACTGCAATATATACATATATACATTATTCAATGCATACTGCTTTATTACTACAGGACCTTTGAATACAAGGAGCCATGAGCCATCCTTCTAGTTGACGACATCTAAACCTTTTTTTTTTGTGTGTTTATGTAGGATTCAGACGATTAAGGAGGCCTATTTCATTTCAAATTTCAAAAATAGCTACCAAAAGCTAATTAATTAGTTCTACAACCAAGGTCCAAAATACACCTTGGGTTGAACTTGGGACCCAATAGAAGCAGATTGGGATCCTAGCCAAACTCCAAGACCTAACTGCTGGAAAGGTCAAAGTTTCAGCCTAGGATTTTGTATTATATATATACAGGTACAACGTTCTTTTTCATGTAATGGAATACAACAAATGACAAGCATTTAGACATTGTTTTTATTTCAAGTTGGGATCCAACTTCATTCCACAACATAAGATATAATGCTATAATTAATCTGTTTTCTCTTTTATTATATCATATAATAATACAGTGCAAGCTCCAATTGGATCTTGTTAATTTACACAGACCATTCTTTGCAAAATGGGTCCCACGCTTTAGTGTTTTCAAGGCATTCATGGTATACACCATGAACGGTAGTGGGAAAAAAAAAATCTAACTTTACCAGTCTCAGTCGTTCATCAGAGTGCTACTTTTTTCTAGTTAAACTTGAAAATTAGTATCCAATGACGACCGCTGTACTATCATTGAAAGCTATTGGTTCAGTGAGTCCGCATGATGAAAGACCGGACAAGTTTGAAATTGGGATTCAATACTGGAATGTAGAACTCCGCATCTTTACCATATGACAGCATGGTCATCGAAGGAAAGTTACGCCCTTCCCTCGTCCGTGAGTCTTAAAATAAAATAAAAAGACGAGTAGGTCGCCTGGCGAAGTTTATTGAGTCTCACCATCTAAAGGAAAAGTTTGCATGATAATTCATCAAATGTTTTGGAGCTTGGTGAAGGAAGATGAAAAACATAATTATTTTTATATTTTTATCTACTTTGCCGTCAAGGTGGTGATTCAATTGTTTCAGCTTTGTGTTTGCTCTCCAAAGTCTCAAGTTTGTTTCCCGCCTTTGGCTTTATTCGGGTAATATATGTGCGGCGCCCATATATATCTCCTGAAGAAATAGTCTTTGCTCAGAAGAATTGAGTAACCCCCAAAAGTCTGAAAGCTAAGCTGGTGAGAAATAGCTTTGGTCATAAATATATAGTGGAGAATATTAATATACATTCATCCCTCACAATAGGGTGAGGGACGCTTTCTTTTTTGAAAAGTATTAATGTATGAAAAGACAAAACCATCGCACTTCATCACACCTACTTTGAATGCCTTCAATGAGACAACTAAGGGAATGACTAGCATGTTAGCTTGAGTAGGGTCACGTTGCATAGAACACTACAGGATATACCCTAGCACTTTGACTGGTTGAGAGCTTGAGAGGTCAAGTTTCAATTCACTTAGGATGTGTTTAAAAGCAGGATAAGGGGGGGATAAGTGAGGAGATAAGCAACCTTTTGCATTTTGTTCTACTTATTCCTTATTTGGTTGCAATTTTAGTGCTTGGGAGTATACTATTCTAGTCTCGATGAAATAGTTAATTAATACCTAGCATGGGGGCTTAGATAATCTCACTTGGGAGGTGGGATAACTTAGTTGGCTTTGAGTTGAAGGGGAGAGGGGGATTATATTTTTTAGGTCTCCCTTATTTATCCGTCATTTTATTTGGATGCAATCAAATATCGAATTTGATTTATCTCTGAGATAAATAGAGTTCCATCCCATGCAACAATACCATTGGATAAGCTTGAATGGTATTAACCATCTAATCATACAAAAAAATTATTCCGCTTCCAAACACATCCTTAATGTCTTACGCACGCTTCTTATGAATGAGGAGTGAAATTTTACCATGAAGCTTGCCTATTTAAAATGCAAACTACTAAAAACATGAAAACCCTCCATCTAATAGGATGTGAAAACTTCACTTGAATAAGAGTTGGTCCCACAATACAACTAATATTGATCTTACACGCACCTATGTGCAAAGAATATTTCCACATGTGATTAATAATATAATTATGTATATGATTGATAATGCAAAGACACCATCAATTGCATTACTAATTATATGCTCAATTTTATGGTATGATCAACTTTTATTAAAGTAAAATTTTGTAAATTTTACTAGAGAGATTTATCTTAATCTATTTAAATTTTCAATAGATATGTCTCATAGTAAAATTTTAATGTATTAAGGATTTGTTTGTTTGCCACAAAATAAAATAAGATAAAGCGAAATAAGATTTTAAAGAAATAAATTTTTTTATTAAAAATTTATGGAGATTGCAACCGACATATTTTTATCCACACCAAATTCATGAGTGAAACACTATAATAGACAATCCACAAGAAGGTCATGCAACGTGAGTGAGAGGCCGTGGAAGGAGCACATCTCACGGTCATAAGGGATCCAGCAGTTATTTCGTACGGGCAGAGGGAATAACGGAAATTCGAGGCACCTCCCTTACTGCATCCTACCCTTACTAATTTTAGAATAATATTGAAGGGTCATTTGAACACATTTGTTTGCGTGTTAAATATTTTGACTTGCCACATAGGCTTTTCTTTTTTATATTTGTATATGATCAAATCCTATTTTAGATATTTATCTTCCATAGAATGCACTGATTTGTGTAAAAATGAAGTGCCAATATAGTAAAAAGAATCCCACTGTAAATTTTTTTTTTGAAGTTCAGTAAAAAGCCGAAGGTCCTTGCTTCAAAATTATTTGGGGTCTTTCCTAACACACTGTGTTAGTGAATGGTGTTTTGTATCCAAAACTTTACCAATGATCAATTTTAAAGGGGTTAGCAGATTCCTCGTCAACAAAAAATAAAAAAAAATCCCACTACACTTAATTACCACATACAAAAGGCTTTCGATCTTGCCACCATAATCCGTTTCAATCTATCCACACATACATGGCCCTAATTAAATGGTGTTAATCTTCCAAGCTTCAAACCTTGATATATTTTGGGGTTTGGTTGGAAGTGGAGCCCACCAAATCCTATGGTCAGTAGAAGGGTTCAGATGATCCCGTACATTTGGAAGTCCATGTGGTGGGATAATTCTAACATTTGATTGAAGAGCATCAAATAGATTATGTGAATAAATGACATGATTGTTAATCAAGACACCCATCTCTTGCATCCAACCCAAGACTCATGTCAGGACTAAGAAAATTCTCTTGGCGTAAGTCCATTAATGGGGCTAATTTTTGAAATCTAAACTGCTCAAAACCATTGGCACACATTGTCTTACTAAATGTGGAATATTAAATTAAAGGTATGGCCACAAAAAAGATACTATGTTAAAACAAGTGACAATAATAAGAAATAAAAAAATCAAATCATGTGCTCTACATGCAATCAATTTGATTGTAAAGTAATTCTAATTAAAAATGAAATTCAGTACTTTTACTTTATATGATTCAAAAGTTATGTTGTGTTGGCATATGTGATAGGCCTCACTTGTGTTTGCATGTAGTTGGACTCGAACACAGAATGACGTCCATCACAAGGAGTCAATTTGGATAAAGAGAGGATGAATTAATTCTTTTAAAAATTAAATTTCAATTGAGAGTCTAATCCAACTCTCATTTTTATCATATTCTAACTTGAATTGGAATCTATTATCCACTAAGCAAGATGCTATAAAAACATATAGTAGTGAAGTTGTAAAGAATCAAGAATACCACTAAGCAAAGTCTAGGGATGACTCATTCATCATAATTTTCTCCATAAGAGTGTTCATTTTTGCCTTGAGATCATAAAGAGTGAATCTACGTGATTGATTTCTTATAGAAAGTCACAGATTTCTTCATTAGTTACATGATCCAAGCCTAAGTTGTTCAGATCGCATTCGTAGCAATCCTGTATCTAAGTTGTTTTGATTGCATTCATAGTAATTCTGTGATCCTGATTTGTGCTTCTACAATACTTAAAAGTTCTCATGTTCGTAGCAATCCTGTGATTCTGATCCGCGCTTCCACAACACTTAAAAGCTCTCATGTTGTGATCATGATCTACTCTCCCGCAACACTTAAAAGCTATTATATTGATCAGTTTGATTTCAATGACAAGCCCCATCCTTAGATCGGCAGTGCCCTCACCAACAGTTGCATGTAGAATTGTAGATACTAAACTAGAGCTAGAGAAGAGGTCAGATTGCTGGCCAATGAAGTGGTTTTGTGCTTGTGCCTTGTGCTATGGGTGTCACAACCCGAGCCCAGGGACCGGGGGTCAGAGGAAGTCTAACCAGTGACACACGTACTCCCGTGCATGCACACCTAGACCCCGTCCAAGCATGCACACACAAGGGATTATTCACACGTGCAAACAACTGAACGCGGAAGCTGTACGTATCAAGGCATACCACAAATATACCAAAAGACATAGGAGATTACAAACTATCATGAACTGATAACAATAACAAATACAGGAACGTATGACGAATAAAGCGGGCTTACAACAATCCAACAATCAAAATACAGGTATCACTCAATGCCCACTTTACAAGTACAGAAAAATCCCCTCAAGAGACTCCAACACAAAGAATGGGGAAAACAAAATGATGCAAACCGTACTCTGGAGGATGGATCAAGTCCACTCCTCTAGGCCGGAGGGGACCTCGCGAGCCTCCCCTGCAGTCGGGTCGACCGACGCAGGATCGGAAGAGGGATCTGAGCCTGCAACACACAAAGACAACTAATAAGTACGACGACTTAGCAAAGTATAAGCCAACAAGAAGATAACACGAATCGTGTCTAATACTGAATAATACTGAACAATAATCATAATGCAATATCCATAGAAAGCATGTTCGTATACTAAACAAGTTATGCAATGAATAAGCATGCTGTACGAATCATAAACAGATAACAATCAAAGTGGCTACTACATTGGCCATTTTCTCCCTTACGAGAGCGGACGGAATGAGAACACCAGCGGCCGGGCCAGGGCTCGCATGGGTCTCTAGTTCCCGGGGTCCGGAGTCCCAGGACGGAAACACTCTGCAGAGGCAAACACATAACTAAACCAAAGTTAACCCCGTCGGGTATCCTAAGGCTGAGGCTCAGTAGTGCCAATACCAATCACAATCAAGCGGATGATGCACCTCGATCACTTATCACTTATCACTTATCACTTGTCACTTATCATACTGAACGAACAATAGAGAGTGCATCACATAAACTGATACTGAATGCAAATACTGAATGCATAATACGGATACTGATACGGATACTGATACGAAATGCAATACAGATACTGAAAGCAAATCATACGGATAACTGATACTGAATGCACATAAACTGATGCTGATACTCCAGTGGAGCAACGGTAAACACAATACACAATAATAGAATGGTTCCGCCCGGGCTTCGCTCTGGGGTTGCTGCATTTCCCACAGAATCGAGAGGTCCAGCGCAGAACACATAAGAGGGCATAACCGAAATCAATATGCTGTACAAATCAGAATGCTTATACGAATCAAGGTCAATTACAAGCCAATCCTACACTAATTATCCAGTGCTTCTAACCGTGCATGTTGATGTAGTTTTAAGTTGTCCGATGCACCATTGTCTAGTGTTGCAGTGTCCGGAGTGTGCACCGAAGTCCCTTAAACCAACACCCATGGGGAGGTGCTAAACAACTGGATAACAAGCATGAATGATTCACAGCCCATGAGATCATTCATGTCACTCAACATTCCATTGGGCATGTCCAGGTTCACTACATTCTAACATGAAAGTCATATACAGTCTTTTACTTAAGCCTAGTCCCTTTTCATTCAATTCTCAGGGTCTCACGGTGTAGCCGTAGGTAACCTTACGGCTTAGCCGTGGCATCTTACGGCTTAGCCGTACTATGCACTGCGGCTGAGCTGAGGTTCCCCAAATATCCCTTCGGATTTACGGCTTAACCGTATTTTGCTCTACGGCTCAGCCGTATCCTAGTCCACGGCTTAGCCGTAGGACAATGTACGGCTTAGATCAGGCTGGGCCGTAGAAGAATGTCAAATTGCCAACATCCAGTTATTTTCAGATAACAGTCTGTACTGTTCTACGGTTAGGGTTACGGTTGGGTCTCGGCTTAGCCGTAAGCCATTTTACGGCTTAGTCGTAGCACGTTTCACGGCTTAGCCGTGAGTGCACGGGCTCATTTTCCTGAAATCATCACAGACATACAGAAAGTGTGCGAAATGGCTGGAAACAGCAAGATAATAGTGAAATGAGTTCAAGAGGGCTGTCTAACACTGAGAAACACAATGAAGCATAAAAACACAACAATCAAACCACTATCAATCGGTGTTCACACATCTTGGGCTTATACTTGCCTCACGGACGAAATCCACACGCTGATTGGCTCATTCCACCGGAAGCACACACTAACGAGCTCCTTTCTTCCTCCCTCAAGCAGAGGAACAGTGAAGGAGAAGGAGAGAAAGAGAGCTGACGAGAGAGAGACGAGCTGGAGCGTGAGAGAGAGTGAGCTGAGAGACGATCGAGAGAAATGGGAGAGTTGGTGGGATATTTATACATAATTTGAGTCCAAATTACATTTAAGGCCAAATAGCTTATACAAATATCAGTTTGAGTCAAATGACGGTCCAACAAAAACAAACGAACTCATTCGGATCCAAGACAGTTACGACAATCGACAAGCTCGACGAAATACACGCGCTGACGTCAAAATGACGCGAAACTGACAAGGTCAATCAAAAGCCAAAATTACGAAAAAGGGCTCGATCTACTTAGACCAAGTCAAACTCAACCCAACGATCTCTCTACGAGTCAAAACCAAAGGAAAACAAAATCTAAACACTCTTAGCGATAAAAACACACGCAATACGCACTAATCCGGATCAACTCGGGTCGGAGTGTTACAATGGACAATGGAAACCGTTGACTGCTGACTTGACCCTCTTTCTCTGCCAACAGGCCATGTGCTTGCAAAATACATGTCCCTTTGTACTAGTGAATATATAATCCTAACCATTCAACGACAAGATCTATGGATACTTAAAGTGACCAACGGGTGCGCTATTCATGTTTGTATGCCAATGTCACATCTGCTGTGGGGGCCCACTAGTTGAACATCTTACCTTTCTGCCAATAGGGTCTGGGAGCAAAACATGTTCACATGGCTGAAAGCATTCCATACATGAAGAGTCGTCTCAGAGTCCATTGTCTGAAAAATCTAGTAAGTGGATAATTCTAAATTTTTGTATTTTTCAGATATTATCTGCTTTGTTTTGTGTGTGCGCGCATTTGTAGTTACAATATTAGCAGACGTCGTTTGGGAGAGTCATTCTTTCTAATTCTCAACAGTAGGAACTAATTTTCTTTACTATTTTTTTTTAACCACAGTTAGCCATACGTTTATGTTACTATTGCTTAGATGCATTGATCTGTATATTTGAGTTTTATCAGCATGAGTATTATCATTATTCCATTTTTATTCTTATGATGTTGTAAATTTGAATATTACAATTCTAAGACATCCATTTAGAACTATTTCAGCAACTATATTAAACTAATCTGACATTAGCATTGTTGAATTCAATGACAAAATAGTTCTACTTAGGAAGCCACAAATTTTGAAGATCAAAGAATTAAGTGTTAATATCATTTGACTTGAGTCATATTTGGGCCACCCCCTTACACTAAAAGTCCCCTGTGCTTACAACCTACCTTCCAAAATTGGATGCATCTCAAGTAGGCCCAAACAGGAGAGTAGGTTTTTTTTTATTTTTTTATTTTTTAAATACAACCAAGTTGATCACCAGATAACACCCTCTCTATGTGTCTACCAAATAGGAACTGATGCCAAATTAGAAGGGCACATTATTGTGAAGGAATTGGGCTTATCATAGTTGTGCTCAATTTCTTGACGAAGAAAGTAAGAGAAAGAGTGTTTTAAAAATTTTCCTTGTCCCTTTAAACTATTGTATGTAGCTAACAAATAATCCTTTTTTTTTTAAACGGTAACAAAATTTCATTAAGAGAAAAATGAATACAAAAGACATAAAGAAAGGAAGAGAAAGGAGAAGGTGTAGAAGAGATGGACCAACTTCGGCCTTAATTACAATATATCCACCAAGGAACCAACCTATGAACCCCTTATTTAGCTAACACATCTGCCATGAAATTGGCAGATTTAATCTTATAGCAGAAAGTAATGTTAATGTTGGCCGATAATTCCCTAATTGTATTAAAAAGAAATTGAAACTTCTATAGATTAGCCTTCTTATTAGAAACTCAACCAATTATATTTAAGGAATCACTTTCCATAAGCAGCGCGCCAACATATCTTGAAGAGAACAACCTAAGGCCTTTTATAATCACTAGCACCTCTACTTTATTAGAATCACACGCATCAACATGCTTGGAAAACAAAAAAAGCACCTCACCCTTACTATTGTGGGTTCCCGTGTTTGAGCTTGAAGACACCCATAAGAACAAATCATGGCACAACTAACATTTCCTACACAAATCCTAATAATCCTCAAGTATACAGCCTCCAGGTTTTATGGTCAAAATTAAAAGACAACAATGTTACAAATCCAATATACATAGGGAATTGGACAGCTGGGACCTTCCAACTTTGGGTTATGTTTCAAAGATAGATTCTTATTAGGTCAATGATCCATATCACCAAATGCTGGTATGCCACAAACAAACTTCTTGATCAAGTTTATTGTGCAAAACCTTTGGATCAAGGACCATACAAATTGGTTGTCTACAAATGCTACTTGACATGCTCCAAATCCAACCTTTCAGCAGAATTGATAGTTCACCCATCTTTGCTATAGGTTTTCCAATACGGAAGTTATTTCCAGTATAGCTTGTTTCATTTTTACTACTCTCAGAGCATCCCCAACAGACTAGCTAAATGCATTTATTAGCTAAGTAGTAGTTAGCAAAAACTCACTTTTCTAGCCCCAACAAACTAGCTAAATGGCTAGCTATTATACATTACAAGCAAAAGGCTAGCTAAATTTAGCTAGCCACTCTTGACTAGTAAAATCTTAAAATATTATTTTTAAAAATCCTTTGATTTTGATTAGATGGTTGAATTATTTAATTGAGTTGATTGGATATTTAAAATAAATATTAAAAGGAATAGAGAGCATTGCTGGAAATGCTCTTAAAACTTAAATTGAATCTCCTCTTAATCTTTGACCTGCAAGAACATACATGATACATAAATGCATGAACTTCAATAATGTGTGAAGTAAAAGAGTCATTTGTATTAGGTAAGAGAGGTTTGTCATTTCCTGTATGTTAGGTATGGCTGAGGTGCTAAATGCACATCTTTTTGAAAGATAAACTACTCAGAAACACTAGGATGACATAGCTACTCTAACATGCCGCACATGTAAGAACAGGACATAAAATGAGAAAAATTTTCTCCAGAATTGGAGTGGGGGTTTTTGACAGGCCCCTCGGTCCTTTGATGGTTGGACGGGGCCCCTTTATTGAGAAATCAAAAGTTTATCAACACGCAGGCCCACCACCAACATGATCTTGCCCAAAAAACTAAACTGGCGAGACAATTCTTATCATTAAATTTAAATATGGAAATATATTTTTCTACACAGCAATTTTCTATGCCCAATCAGCCAGTAGTAAGGACTTCTTGTCATTTGTAATGTGAATTAAACTCAAAGCTGCAAGGTTGCAATAGCGGGCATGTTCCACTGTGACCAGGATTATATCAATGTCCGATGTGTTGATAAAGTTTCCTCGGGGTCACATTGATGATCCCACCAGGATCATGTACAATTCGGCTAATCATTTTGGACATTATAAGGCTTTCATATCTCTAGGAGCAGTGTTTCATATCTCATTAATTCTGATGACAACCATTACCAAAGTGCAATCTTTTCCATGATATGATTTCAATGACAGGTTTATCATTTAATAAATTCTATTTTGAGCTTTTACCTGATTTCTTATTCCCTTTGCTAGCTTTCCGATCATCTGCCAAAAGCAAGATTTCCCTTCCGTTTTGTAGGAACAAAGAAGACATTTTACTTCAATAATCCAAATGCTTCACGATAAAGTGATGAACTTGACATTTTAAGCATGGAGAGGGATCTTCTACCAGATAAAAAAGCATGGAGGGGGATACCAACGTGTAAAAATCATGCAGAATAAGTGATGCAGCCGTGGACCACTAATAATCTGCCTATTGAAGCCCAAGAAGAAGGCCCATGTTGCGGCCTGGACGGCTGGACCACCTCTGATGAGTGCTAGTGCTCACCTTATGCTCTGCACAGGCACTTGCAGGGCGACCTAGGGACCCACTTGGACATAGGACGGCAGGGTTGGGGGGCAGGAATATTGAGACCCAATAACTCCTGTACAACGATTCGGGCTCCAATCATCACCGGCTCCACTTGATCTACGACCAACAAGTTTAGCCCATCTAAAATGAGTGCACACTCGATTCAATGTTCTAGTTCATTTGGATGGGTGCCAAATCCCGAGATCGGTTGTCTATTAGGGGGAGTCCCTGTTTGTTGGTCCAGTTGGATGGATTAGATGACGGGCCCCTCTATGACATGAACACCCGTGCTCAGCTGAGGAATTCAGTGGTATAAATATTGACATTCTAAAAAGATTTGGTAAGACAACAGACTTTGTTTTATAAGCAATTAATGCAATAAGTTTTTGTTTTTAGGCAATACAAAGATAGATCTAGTTTTCTAATTGATTCAGTTAATTTCGATAAAGGGTTGAGATTTCTTGTCATTGAGGTTCTTCTTTGCAATCATTGAATCAAATAGGGGTGAAATGTAATGGTCGATATGATTTTTGGAATAAAATCTGTATGAGAGTATTCTCTTTCTTGGGACTTTGTGCCTTCCAGACGCCAAGGAGGTTAACAGCTTCTCTTCTTGACATTAGTTGAAAGGGGCTATTAGTAAAAACTGAAATTGGAGGGTTTTATTTATTTTTTTTTGGGTATCATTTATGAGGTAAACAGAAAACATATGGGGTTTTTTAAAGAACAAAAAAAAAGACTGGTGAATTGAACATGTTGTTTAGGAAGCTGTTCACTGTGGCTGAAAATTTATAACATGAGTTTGATTCATTGGATGTTCAGAAATCAGAATCTCAAATCATTTACCGAGAGGCCATATGACTTTTCTCAGTGTACCTTATTGATCTCAAGGCACATAAGATACAAAATTTGAACAAATCAAACAATGCAAGGGTCATATATGAACCTACCTCATTGTGTTTCTCTCTCCTGTCAATACTCTGAAGACTGAATTCAAGTCCACCACTTAGATTAGATTTTCTCCAAGTAGGGAGTTATGTAAGATCTGAGCACCCAAACTTGCTTTTTAAATGCAAGAACTAAGTGACCATGATACCAACAAGATCAACACACACTGCTGCTTCAATATTCTGATACCATATTATAATCATAAGAGGACATTGCAAGAGATGGAATGAAGAAAATAAAATAAAATAAATACAAAGACAAATCCCTAAGTTAAAAGTAATATATGAGTTTTCAGTCTTGCTCTGGGAACCTCTGCATGTCTTTCCTTAGGAGTGGCATGCTGACTGTCCAATACCATGGACTTGGTGACAACTTCAGAGCTCCTGAGAGTCATAAACAAAAATGTAAGCTGTGCACAACACAAAAAAGGTCTTATAAAAATGATATCCCCTAAATTGTTTAATATCGAGTCAAACATATTTTAGTTTCTTTTTCATTTTTTTGGAAATAAACTGTTCTCTAATATTATTCATAATCACCGTTAAAAAAATATTATTTGTAATCATTACAAAAAGTCTTTGGAAAGTCCAACTTGAACCTATTTCAGTCTCTATCAAATCATATTGACTTAAACAGGTTTTGTATAGTCTGGTGTTTAAAAAAAAAAGGGCGGCCCAGTGTACAAGGCTCCCGCATAGTGAGGTTTGGGAAAGCCAAGATATGCACAGCCTTATCTTCATTTTGAAGAGGCTATTTTAGTGACTTGAGCCCGCGTCTTTCAGGACGCTACCGGTAAACCTTTACCGTTAGGCCAAGCCGCTATTCATTTTGTGTAATCTGGTGTTTAAGTTCTGAAATTCATGTACTGATGTACTTACAAAAATTTCAGTAATAAGAACATAAGCAACACTGGCAAGTTTCTTTTAACGATGATGAGAGGGAAAAAAAAGAAGATTAACACCAACCTTCTAGCTTCCAAAATGGTGCATTTAATGCTTCTAGAAGTGATTAATTCCATTGACATGTCCTGCAAGTGGAAGAAATAGAACACTACGATAGTAAGATTTCTGAAGCTAGAAAAAGTAATTAGTGCTGGGAGGAACAACTGCTTGGCTTTTCAATAGAACAGGTAGAGCACGAGGGACATTGGCTTTCCAATAGAACAGGTAGAGAATGAGGGACATTGGCCTTTCAATAGAACAGGTAAAGCATGAGTGACATTGAATAATACCTC
The DNA here is from genome assembly GCA_037013555.1 of Sextonia rubra. Taxonomy (NCBI): domain Eukaryota; kingdom Viridiplantae; phylum Streptophyta; class Magnoliopsida; order Laurales; family Lauraceae; genus Sextonia; species Sextonia rubra. The sequence goes on along the minus strand of JASUAD010000013.1, from coordinate 53,159,696 downwards.
TGCAGGTGGTCTAACTGAAGAAATAGAAGTGGAGTTTTTGTTGGCTAATACCACATTAGCGATTGGATTGCATGAACTGATATCATTCTCTGTCTTGCCAGTTGCCTTATGGAGAGTGTATTTCTGCTCCTGTGATGACATAGATGCATTTGACTTCATTTGTTGGTTCATCTTCACATCATTTCTTGCTGGACCACCAAATGTTTCCTTACAACATCACACACATAACATAATTGTGTTATCCCACACCAAATGGTGGTAGAAAACAAGAACACTTTGGATGTGAGATTCTGCATTCCTTATTAAATGAATCATTTTTTTACTTTCCAGCATTTCTATCCAAAATAGCAGCTTCCTAACAAGATTTTGAAGTTATCTTTATCATTGCTAGAGAGAGAGAGAGAGAGAGAGAGAGAGAGAGAGAGAGAGAGAGAGAGAGAGAGAGAGAGAGTAATTGCTTCAAATTATCTTCTCTATGTTGTCAGTTGAACAATCATCATTCCCACTGTCTCATCACTAAGGTCATTGCAGTCAATCCTTTCTATTCTTTCACTGCTAGTTTTTCTCAATGACTTTGGATGAGATACTAAGGATTCTGATTCCCAAGTACTGTAGCTGGGGATCATCTATGGATTTTGTTTCCTGTTATTTGGCTTGTTACTTGAATAGCTTTTTCTACCTGTAACGAGTTCCGTTCTTTGGTTTGGCGGCCAATACTACAATTATCACCAGTGTCCAATCTGGGTGTAGCCTGCTTATCTTGATGTAAACCCTTGAGTGCTTTCATCCTTTTGTAATATTCTTCAAAATATGCTTTCTTTTCGGCTACTAAACCCGGTGCCATGAATTTCTGTAGCTCCTCCTGATATTTGTTATGAGAGAAAACTGACCATTTTTCCCATGGCAGTGACTCAGCAGCAAATCTTCCGAAAGATATCGAGCCATTATCAACACAGTGGGCTGAGGCCTCCTGGACATTAAAATGTCATCATAATTAAAGAGACAAATAAGAAGATGTAAAAAAAAAAAACAGAAGGCTAAATAGGATAACAAAAGACAGATTCTTGCAGCAGTGAAGTCATAAACCCTGCATTAAGATTCCAATTGTCACCCCCATGTTTCATTTAAGTATTGCAAGTGCATCATGAAGGAAGAAATGAGGTTCTTTGACATCAAAACTTCTGGAGGGAGAAACTACTAAAAAGGGGTTCCATATCCATTTCAGTAGATAGACTCGTTACTGAAGATAATGACTTGAAGAGCTTAAAATAAGCACTATACTCGCACATTAGAAACTTTTTATAACAGTACCCTCCAGGAATAGAAGAAAAGACCCTCATCACTATAACCAAAGTGAAGGGGGTAAATTATCCATATATGGTTCCAGTTCAGATGAAGTTGACAAGCACCAGATACAAAAGGGTAGACATATATATAATAATTAGTATGGTTACGGAATTAATTTTTCTTGAAATAGAAGCATGTAAAATCCAACAATAATGGATTCAAGAAATACAAATGGTGAATGTACAAACTAAAGCAATAGGCACAGCAGCACTGAAAGCAAAACCATATTCAGAGCAGTGATGCCAGCAAGACCAAGCAGCAAACAACATGAGTCAATTTACATTGATTGATACAGAGTAAGAAGATTATTGATATGGTTGCCACACTGAAGAAAACCAATGAAATATGCTTCATAGAGTTGTCACATGAAGTGACAACTTATATACTACCAGCTTGCAAACCATCATATAATATTGAGCCTTAGAGATGAACTAAGATAAATAGTTGCACCAAATAAGTCACCTGAGAATCATTCCAATCAGATATCTGTTCATGTGACAATCCTCTGTAAGCTTGATCCATGTCAGTTGCCATTTCTTTCTACTTATATAATTTAATTCTCTCCTGCATTCTCCTCAAGTCGCTGGGAAAAAAGAAGCAACATTGCTACAGGCGTTACACAGCTAGACATATCAGATATCATGGCAAAATTTATAACCTGAAAGCAAATTATCAAGAGAAAAAAAACATGCTTGGGATGATGATAAGAGAAGTGCTAAAGGAATTTTGCTACATTCATTCATTTGCATTTTACTTCACTGCTTTAGTAGCACCCTCGGATAAAACTATGGGAGGTATGGGCGTGGAAATGGGGTATATTGATTGAATGTTTTAAGGAAAAAGTGATTACTTATCTGGGATACCTGATAAGAAGGTGAATTGGAAATGGAAGTATGCTTCTCTTTAGTATGAGTAGATGGCATCTTATGAGGCAGAGGCATGTTGGCAGCAATCAAAATCAAAGATAGGGAAGAATATGTGTACCTTTGGAGCAGTTTGGATGTCTGCCAACCACCGTTTGAGGTGTCCCCACAAGCTCCTTTTTAGAGATAGGACACCTGGGGAAAATTTTTCTACCAAGGGGGGGAATTAGGTGCAAGAAAACATAGTAGTGTTTCGTCATTATCATCATCTTAGCCATACCCATCGGAAGAGAAATTCTGCTTACTCTTTTAGGAAAACAACTATGCACATTTTGGGGAATCCAAATTAAGGGAGAAGATCACCATTCACCGTCCTCAACCTAATAACAAAACCCGAATCCAATTTGAAGAATTATGAAAAACCCAAAGAGAATTATAAACTTTGTATTATTCTCCAATAGTAACATACAAAATGATAACCCCGAAAACCCACACTCTACCAAAATAGGAAAAATTCTAAAACATAGTAAAAAAAAAAAACCCTAGTAACTTAAAACCGTTGAACCAAACTCTAAATTAATTTTCACAACCTTTCATGAAAATTCAAATCAAACAGGTTCAAGAACTTTTAAAATAATCAGAATAGAAAATAAGCATAAATTGTAAACTTTGCATAAAATCTCAGTTTGACCTTCGAAATGATCTCAATTCTTCCTGAAAACAGAAACCATTGAAGAGCATGTTGATAACTACTAAAATGGAATGATACTGGGATACAAAAAAATTATGGTTGTTTGAAGTTGACACTATCATTTCGATATGATATCTTAGGTTATCACATTCCAAAAATTATTTGGATGCTTGTTCTGCTTCAATACCTCTGCATGCCCCCCCATATACTGGGATCACTAATCAGGTATTCGCTGGCAGCAAACATTTTTCATTGGATACTTCTTATTATTGGTGTCCCTACGGTTCAGAATTCATACATTTTGGGGCCCATAATTTCCATCACCTGTACTGGTAAACATAATTTCCACTAACCGTACTGGTAACCATGTGAAATAATTAACTATCCTGTCCTCTGCCAGAGAAATTTTATTTGTTTATCAGTTTCCTCTCCCCAAGTTCTTGGTACTTGTCTTTTTCTCACACAACTTTAGGAGAACACTGCTAATCAACGGGGTTATTCAAAATTGATTTTTCGGTCAGGGTCTTTGACAAATTATCACATGGTCAGGGGTCTCTCAAACAATCACAAACCAGATCGTTTTTTTCGTAAGTAATGCTCCCTTTCATTTCACAAAGGTGTCTACAAAAGGTTTTTTACTTTGTAACGCATCAAGCAATTGATGGAAAAATCATGTGATGTGCATGTGCCCCCACAGCAATCCAAAAAGAAGAACACCCACAATAGACGCCTCAAGAAACTCATGCTGCTGAAAGCCTTTTGTAAAGGTACAAACAAACACTGACTAGAAGATGAAACCGGTGTCACATGCAATCCTTGTTCAAGCAAGGAAAAATATCCTGAAAAGTACTTTTTTGCATGACTCATTCATCAGTAAACCATGAGGCTACTATTCTACGCTCACGAACCCAAGACGTGGATGTGTACTTTTCAACTTTAATAATGATCTTGATCATCCATTGCTTGGACTCAGACTATATAATTGCTTTGGGCCCGGCCCTTAGGATCAAATTATTGGTGACCCACACAAGTGCAGTCACAATAAAGAGAAATAGTTTTGGGCCACCATTCACTTTTAAGAAGGCATGCTTATTGTACACTGATCAGGACCGTTGATCTGGAGGATATCCAATAGCATGATTGAAAGTGGGTGTCATATGCATGGATTTGAGTTGAAGAGGTCGAGGGTGTCAATCCTCAATCATCTCATTTCTCCTCAACAAAATTCCCTTTGCGGAGAAACTGGTAATAAATTTCTTAGGAAGTTCTTTTTATTTACACGAAAAAAACCATGGCATATGCAAGAAGAAAGAGAAAAATCCACACCAACACCAGCTACAAAAATTAGGACAAAACCAATATTCTTTCAAATAAAATAAATATTATGAAAACATTTGTGTAGCCCATTTTACGTGGAAAAAGTAAGAATTGTGGATGTTTTTCCTCGCAGAAAAGCTAAAAATGTGCTAAACTTTCTGCACTTTCTTGAAAAATAAATTCCCGTGTTGATAGTTGGAAATCCTTCTTTTTTTTTAATCAATTTCCCGCGGGATGGACACATAGATGCCGTGTTATTCTTAGAACAACTCAGAGTATAGGAAACAGATCTCAAGGAGAGAAGAATAAACAAGAATAGAAACAGCATCCTATGCACATAGTAGAGCTAAATTACTTAAATGACGTTATAGTTAGCTGAAACTCACTTTTTTTTTTCTTCATGCTTACGCATCAGGTTGACCTCTGGAGGCTCCTTGTAAAAATAACCGGGCAAAGTACCTTCTAGGCTCCACCTGGGAAAGGTTTTAGTTGAGTCTCTACTAGACTACCTTCATTGTCATGAATTTAAGTGGGCAGACCCTATTTAGCGGCTTATGTAGTGTTGATATTACTAAAAATAAATAGGAGCACTTGCAGGACCTTGAGACCAACTCAGGCCCAACCTACTTTCGGCTGGATTTAAACCAGGGCAAGTTTTGATACCATTCTCAAAGAGGAAATTGTTACGTCTGTAAATAAGTTATAAAATTTGATTTGACATGTTCCGTTAATCCATGGGCTTTTGGTGTACCAGTTAAGTTTATGATATTTTGTATCAGAGTCGACTTCCACATCTTGGGTTTGAGTCATGGAAAGAGCTACTTTGAGTAGAAAAAGCCATCTCAAAAAAAAAAAAAAAAAAAGAGGAAAATAGCTACTAACCGCCAGAGTTAGAGCCGCCATACAGAGGGCTACCTAGAGTAGGGTGTGAGTTGTCTCAAGAGGAGAAAAGGGTTACATGCCGTTAAGGACGTCGGGTGCGAAAGCGGGGCAGTTTGTTACGGCCCTAATTAAGTTATAAGATTTGATTTGATGTGTTCCATTAGTTTTGGGGCTTTTGGCGTATCAGTTAAGTCTATAATAGAAACATCACTAATTTTCCTTCATTGCTAAAAAAAAAAAAACACGTTTGGGTAAAGAGAGGAAAAGTAAGTGGGGATTGTCTAAATCTTTCAATCCCACAAAAAAATCTTGGAGACCTTTCCACTTCGAATTTTGCAAATCCACAAAGGTTGATATCTCCGTCTCCAACGCCTTACATCGAATTTTGCAAATCCACAAAGGTAAAAAAGTAATTGTGAATGAATCTTAATGTTTCCAAAACATGGGATGTAATGATTTCTTTCATAAAAAATCCTTAGAGAGAATAGTTTGGTTATAAAGGAATAAAAGAATCCTATAGACAGAGAATTCCTCTTAGTTTATCAAGCATACCCTAAAGGCTTTAAAATTCGAGGAGCCGAATCTCAATCTAAAAATTTAAGCCCATTTTGATATTTGGGTCAAGCTTGAATTAAGTGATAGAAAAGTCTTAAGCTTAACTTAGCCTATAATTAAATAACCAGTATCTTTTTTTTTGTGAGGTAGAGTAAAATAAAATATTTAAAATTTAAATTTTCCTCCTCCTTTTTCTAAAAAATTTAAAATTCTCTTATCTTATTTTTTTTTCAAAAAAGTTAAAAGTTGTTACTAAATTACAAAAAGCTCTTTGCTTTTTATGCAAAAAATAAAAAAGATACTATAACTAAAAACAAAAAATCATCATAACCTCTATATCATTCTTCTTTTATTTTGAATTTACCAAACAGTACTTTACTTTACCTCCACAAACAAGCAGGCGATAGTGTTACAGTTTGGTGACTTATTTGCCCTGGCAAGTGTTGGAGTGGCCAAACTAGTGTTATTGACTATAGAGGCAGGCTTGAGCTTGAATTGTTTTGGGTGGGCTCCTCTTGGGCCAGATATGGGCTTGTGCTCGTAAAAGGCACGCCAGCCCCATGGACACTAGCAGGCTGCACACAAGTGCTAAAATTTTTTTTTATGCGGATTCGATAGAAAGAACCTTATCGGATCTGAAACCCGGACGACCCGTTTACGTTCATACTTTTTATTTCCTTCCCTTGCAAGTTGCAACCGGTCGGGTAGTCGGATTCGGACTCCTGCGTTTCATCAGCTTTCTTCACGGAAAAGAACGGTATTTTCACAATCCAATCTTTCTTGGAAAACTTATAGATTTTGATTTGTAGTCACGAATTGGGGTTTAGGGTTTTGGGGTTTTAGTGTTTGCTGTTCTATTTCCTTGGATTCTGCTGTTAAAGAAAGTTTGGGGTCTTGGATATTTCAAGGGTAATCTTGAAAGTTGATGGTTTGGAGATTTTGCTTTGAATTATGGATAGAAAGGGTTCATGAATTATAGGCAGCTATTCAATCTGGTTTCAGTTGTTGTTGGAGCAACCTCTTTGTTGGAGCATCGTTGCTGCTTTGAATCCTGGAATCCCACATGCTTTTTTAACCCTTATCAGTGTGGGTGAATCCTGCTTGTCTGCTAGTTATGGTGATGAAGTCATGATTCATGAAAATGCTTTATGGGCAATCCTTTTTTATATCTTGGTTGGGCTCTCTAGAGCTTGACTTATTTGAAGTTTTTTGGTGCTGAAATGTGGAAAGAAATAAGAGAAGTTTAAGTAAGAACTGGTTGGGTCCATGGAGGTTTGTTCATCTTTTTGGATGTGATTGTGGCTTTGTGTAAAAGAGTTGATTTTCTGGTTTGGCAAAATTATCAGACACTGTGTGCCCATATAAAACATCTGTATATTTATATGTTTTTACTTGAGATGGGTATATGTATACATGCTGAATGGTGATACTGGTTAGTGGTTAGCTACTATTTTGCCCTGTTGCACTAGGTCCATTACTTCACAATTTATCTATTAGTCTTAGTCTTTCAACATAAATTGTTTGAAGGGAATGTAAATAAAAAAGAAAGAAAGAAAGAGAGAACTTCCATTACATTCATAAATGTCCTCTGATTACATGACTTAGTTGGCTGCACCTTGCCTTAACCCTTTTTAAGCTTTTTGTCGCCTATATGCCCCTTGGAGAGGCACCATGCCCATGGAAAAAATTAGGAGAAAATTGGATATCTGGGCCTAATAGATAGAATTGCTATGCAGAGTTGGTGAAGGAAACATTCAGGGTTTTGATTTCCCCTAGTCGAAGTAAGGGGAGGTTGGGGATGTGGAGGCTTGCTTTCACTTGGATTATGTTGGTTGTTTCTTTGTCAAGTGGTCAACACAGTGCAAACTGTGGCTGGCATTAATGTTGCACTAGAAAACTGTCGTATCAATGTCTAGTGGATTATTGGATAAGTGTTAAGATATTCAATTTAAAAATTTTAATGACATGATGGTGTGCTGAAGGAAATAAGGGAATTCATCTGAAAAGTTTGGGTAATTTCAGGCTATGAGGAATCTGATAAAAATAGTCATATTTCTTGTTGGAGTGGAAATGCTACTGTCCTTCCGCCGCTGCTAGGAAGGGAGCAGCTAAAGCAGAGCTAGTTTTCATTGTTTAAAGTGTTTGAAATTTGCAAATGTGGTGGAGATCAGAAAGATCATTTGTGAAAATTGACCTGGTCGAAAGCAGTTGGTTGTGGAGGACTAGTGTCTGGCTTTCATTTAATTTATGAACCTGCTAGGTACAGGAAGATTTATCTGCATGGAGAATGCGCCAATAAAACGGCAAATGACAAGTGCAACATATAAAATGGCAATTGACAAGTGCAACAGATTGCACCAAAAACCTGACTAGTAGTTCATATCACCTCTTTCTGGATTGTTTAAGACTATCATTCTCCTAATCAATGAGAAATTGCATTTCTTAGTTAGAAAGCCAAATGACATTTTTTTTTCTCCCTGTATTTGGATCTTCCTCATTTATTGGATTTCTCTTTGTTGCTTTGAAATTGACATGAACTGGTCTGGACTTGATCTGAAACTATTGGTTTATAGCTTTACAATATCAGAATTTACAGTTTCTTCTTCAAGCTTACTCCTGTTTTGATACCCACTCTGTTCATTTATTCATTCATTCATTATACACTTTTTTTAGTTTAGACCAAAAGGAGGTTTCGGCACTTGTCACACATTGAATGTCTTACAATAATGCTACTTAACAGTTGCAGATTACTCATTTTCCTCTGAGGACCTTGTGGTAATGGGTGTACCAGAGGTAGGGGTGCCCAAGCAGAACACTTCCTCTTCCTTGAGTGTGTTGGCATTGCAGAATGTTAGCCAAGGGTCAACCACATCAGCATCTGAGGCCAGTTCGAAGCCCAGGAAGAAGATCTGCTGTGCTTGTCCCGATACTAAGAGACTGAGAGATGAATGCATTGTGGAGCATGGTGAGGCTGCTTGCACAAAATGGATTGAAGCCCATCTTCAGTGCCTTCGATCTGAGGGATTCAAGGTTTGAACCTGAAGGTATGCTCTTCAGATGAGGGAAAAATGAGACAGTTTTGCACTTGATTACTGCACAATAAACTTGTTTACAAAGATTCTATTTACCAGGAGAATTAGTCTTTCACATTCTTAATAAAGGCCAACTTTACTGAGAGCCATTTGTGATGTATTTCAGTTATACACGCTGTCATTTTTGCTCATACACAACAAGCTTGTTTACAAAGATTCTATTTATCTGGAGAATTGGTCTTTCAGAGGCTGAATAAAAGTTTGACATTATTGAGTGCCATTTGTGTGTTTTTCCCTTACATATGCCATCATTTTTGCTTCTATGTCTTCTTGTCTATGCTTCAGTGCTTTCATGACATTATAATGTATGGTCTCCCTTGAAATTAAGTGGTGATGATCCATCAATTCATGTCTGTTAGGCTTCCAGTTGGCCTGGCTCAATGGTTCAATATTAATGTGCTGCTATTAAAATGACTGCACAATGCGGTTGAGATTATCCAAAGGTATTGATACGAATGCAATGTTAGGCTTTAGTTTACTAAAGCATTTTATGATGCATTTTCTTTAGGTTTAACCTTTTCCTTCGCCTTTGTTGGGACTTGTTACGGTTCATTTATTAGTTGCATCTTCTTGAATTCGTGGTCTCATCTTGTGGGTTTGTGAGCAGAGTCTCTTATCTGCCAGGAGGTTGTGTATGGCTTTGCGCAGGACATGTTAATGGCATTTCATTTCATCAGTATACTAGGTTATTTGATTTGTGTACTAGAAAAACTTGCAGAAGGTTATTTGCAACTGGGATTTTCAAAAAGGGATGCAATTGGACCATCTTTACAAGAAACCTGGAACATGGTTTCAGTTGACAAGAGTATGCAACATCTAATTAGTGGAGGGTAAAGTTCTCATGTGAAAAAAAAAAAAAAAAAATCTCATCCTCTCCCTGTTGAAAATCTTACTGTTTCTACTCTTCCCCAGCACCTCCAACCTCTCCCCACCCCAGGAATATCAAACTGCACAGTGCAAACCAAGCCCGCGAACCAGTTCATCATATTCAACAGGCCTGTTTGTGTAGACTCATTAAGAAATGATACGTAATGGGAATTAAATTTTCCTTGTATGCATTGAAGCCAACACTAAACCCTATTACTTAATCTGGCATTCCAATCAGCTGGCTTGGTAGGCGAGTGATAGCATATCAGCAATCAATGACCGGGTTGATCTATTGTGGATTTGAGGCTTTGATATGGTACATGCATACCAGCCAATTTGAGTGGAGCTGCCCCATGATCTAAATCAATCAGCTAGATTTTCAGCATGTACTGTCCCAATACCTCAAAGCCCCAACTGCTAGATTTGTGTTCCAACAAGTTAGTAGAGATTTCTTAATATAAGATAAAATGCAGATTTAGAGTTAGACATGGCCGATTTACTGGGAACCATTTTGACCCTCTTTTCTTTTAGAATTATCTTGTGTGCTCATGGGAAAGATTGCTATCTTCTGCCAGCAGGTCCCAACACTTGATATTAAACATGCATCAAGGTAGTGAAAATAACTGAGGAAACAAAAGAGACCGAAAGCTAACTGGGCTGTGAAAATATTGTTGAGGACACTGCAGAGGTCCACAACTGAAAGCTTGAATACATCCATTGCCAGAAGTTTACTAGGAAATTGTTCCATCTTGTTTTACTTACAGAGGGAGTTATACAGTATGTAGTGCCTCTGAGTTTGCTTGGTTCAGACAAGGAGTTAACAACATTACAGTTGGGAAAAAAGAGAGAAAAACACGGCGCTGTAAAGTCTAAGCCATAGGGTCATTTTTTTGTTTCCAATCTGGTTTCTGTGAAAGGGGAATGGTGAAGATGGAGGAAGAAAAGGGTAAAGAGTCAAAGGGTTAAAATTTACATATACGGATTTTATTTGTCATAGTGGGAGGGTCAGGATCTATTTTCTGCGGGAATTTAACTATCTACTTCATGACCATGGGCTTATCATTCTCACCATCAATGTCCAACTCCTCCCCTTTTCATAAACACTGGCCATGAAAGAGGAGAGATGACGGCTGTGACAAACGGGAGAAAGGTGATGAGCAAAAGTTGGGGATCAACATGTTTCGTTGTCAGGGAAGTTGAGGTCCAGTACTGCAGATAATTGACCATACATTTTATGACCAAGGTGTGCTTACTCCATACATTAATGTCTCACTGATCCCCTTTAGCTGAAAAAATGTTGGAAACAGGTGAACATGCCCCAGTTTTTTTCTTCTTATGAGAATCTGAAACCCAACTTAAGAACCAAGTCGGGGTCAGGCTTGAAAGTAGAGGCGAACTTCTTCGTCAGATACATAAGATGGAATCTCACAGTTTTATACAATTAAGCTAGCGCTGATCTCATGTTAATAAATATTTGTGCCTCATCATTCCGTCCCACTTGAGTAAGAAGGTCTATAATGCAAGAGTAATGCTCTTCAGATGGCTTAAGGTTGTGTTTTCTTACCATCAAGTTGAATATATGAACAGCTTCATCATCAAATCCAGCTCTCTTACATATGGATAACACTACACTGAAGGTGAAATGGTTAGGATTAAAACCCTCTGCTTGCATCAAATCAAAATGAACTAGAGCATCTCTGTATCGATAGTTACATCCGTGAGCTTCGATAATTGCTGTCCAAGTCATTGATCCCTTGGATGGGAGTGTGTCGAACACCAACTTTGCTTTGTCAAGCTCTCCACACTTACCATACATGTTGATAAGCATTGATGAAATTAAAGGGACCAGTTGCAAATCCTTCTTCATTAAATGCCCATGCAACTCCTTCCCAAACTTGGAAGCTGATAGTTCACTACAAACTGCTAGCATTCTCGCAATAGCTACAGAATCTGCTCTATGTTTTGAAAGCTGCATTGTTCTAAACACCCTCAAGGAATCATGCAGGCGCCCGTTCTTCCAGAAAGCATCAATCATCGCAGTCCAAGCAATCACATTCCTCTTCTCAATGCAATCAAACAACTTGCAAGAATACTCAAGTCTTCCACATTTTGAGTACATAATCAACAATGAAGTAGATATGGAAACATTGGGTAGAAAACCATTTTTCACCGAATATCCATGAATCTCCTTTCCCTGTTTCAAAGCTTTCAATTCACCACAAACTGGAAGGACAGTTGCAACTGACACGACATCAGGCTTCACCCCTTCTTGCTGCATCCATACTACGGATCTCAAAGCCTGCTCTAACCTTCCATTTGAGACATAGCCAGACATGAGTGCTGTCCAAGAAACTGCATTCCTTTCCCTAGACCTATAAAAGACTTGCCTCCCAGACCCCATGTCCCTGCACTTGCAGTACATATCAATCAGTGCAGATTGAATGAAGAGCTGTTTAGCATAACTCTTTGTCTTGATCACATACCCATGAACTTCCTGACCCAATTTCCTAGCCGACAACTCTCCAATCACCGGGAGAATTGTCGTCACTATAACGGAATTGGGTTCTATTCCTTCTCTTCTCATCCACCTCAAATACTCCAATGCCTCTCGTCTCAGCTTATTGTGCGCAAACCCTGCAACCATAGCCCCCCAGACAACAACATCTCTATCTCTTGGGGGAATTTCATCAAACACCTTCCACGCAAATCTAGTCTTGCCGCACTTGAAGTACATATCTATCAAACTAGTTCTAAGGATGACAGAGGAGCTAACAAATCCATTCTTGATCAAAAGGGCATGGGCTTTCATCCCTTGGCCAAGTGCGGGTGAGCCTGCAAAGCTCTTGATCAAGCAAGTGAAGGTGTACTGATTCATATCCACACCCAATTCTCTCATTCTCGAATACGTAGCGAGTGTATGGTGATTCTGCCGTCGCCCATTGACCACATTGCCTCTAAGCAGCGCATTCCACGCATAGACACTGCCTACGGGGAGCTCAGAGAAGACCCTTTCCGCGTCTTCCACCGACCCACACGAGGTGTACATTTGAACGAGTTTATTGCAGAGGAATTCATTCTTCTCGAGCCCGTTTATGCGCATATGGACATGAATTTGCTTACCTTGGGTGAGCGATTTCGATCGGGTGCAGGCGGCGAGGAGGGAAGAGAAGGTTGTGGGGTTGACTGGGATGCCTTGCTTCTCCATGTAGTCTAAGATGGTGAGGGCTTCCTTGAGCTTGTTCTGTCTGGCGAAGCTTTGGATATCTTTGCAGATGGCATGGGGGTTTTTGGTATGGAGGGGTAAGGAGAGTGGGAATGCATCTCTTTCTGAGGAATTTGAAGTCTTGCGCTTGGCTTTGGAGGGATTTTGGGTTTTGGTTGAAGGAGATGGAGGGCATGCTTTGGAGAGAATGGTGAGAGGGTTTGATGGGTTGGCAGGGAAATGGAGTTGCAGGGAGGGAGAGGGCTCTGGGCGGGTTTTGGAGGGCATGAGAGTTGGGTTTGAAAGACCTATAGCTCTCATTTCCATGTCTCCAGAGAAAGAGAGAGAGAGAGAGAGAGAGAGAGAGAGACTAAAAACAAAACCAAGACCATTGCCAGGCCTAGAATAAGAAGGACCCTCCTTGACTAGGCCCCTCTAGTATTTTGGGCTGGGCTTCAGTCTTGTTTAGTTTGTTCAAACAAATGCCTGCAAGCCCATACAACTAATAGAATGCCCAATTTGGCCCCGCCCAATTGACTAAATGGGCGGGATTGGGCCTGATATTACGGCCACATCAGGCTTATGCCAACTACAGCCTCTGTTTCAAAAGTTGTGCTGGACTTACATATGCGTCAACTTGGCCCGACCCGACCATTGAACACCCATAAGAATCAACATTCATGGTGTATATTTGAACCCATCTAGCATCTTACATCAACAGTATTAAAAGTATACACGGTTCAGATTGGATCGGATTAAGCTTAATCTGTTACTAATCTGTTACCTACGGATTGACCGTTTTGTAATTCGTAACCAATCCTTTGCCCCATTAAAAACTGAATCGTAGATCAATGATTCGGTTCGGTTAAAATCATTCAATCTGTCAACGGTAGTGCAAACTGTTTCCTCATTATTTATATGGAGAGTGAATTTCTGAAATTAAAAGTTGGATGATGAATAACCTAAAATGTTGCATTTTAATAATTTTTTTAATAAAAAATGGTTAGGATCGGTTTAAATTTGCTAATTAAGGGTAAAATCCGTTACCAAACCGTTACCAACAAATTATGATTTTTTTAATCCGTCACTAAACCATTAACCATCATATCGGTTAAAAAACTGCCAATTAGATCACTTTTATTAATTGATAGATTTTTTGTACACCTCTAAATAGTATTCATTGGCTTTAAAAGTAGACATAGCTATCACCTACTACATCTAAAAATTCTCATTGTAATTTCAGTCATTCATTGTTTGGATTTCATTTAAATATCAAGAATAAGTAGCTGAACTTAAACATCATAATAGAAGATATAAGAGTAATACTAATACATGAATAATTTTCTATCATTATGTTGGTCACATCAAATTATGATTACTTGGTTTGATATGATTACTTGGTCAAATATATGTATATAAATACATACTATATATGAATGCTTAATGAATCATGCCATGAAATCCTTAATTCATAATATCCAAACTATTATTAATTTAAGTGCTTAAATTGCTTAATTTAAAAGTATATTATGATCATGTGTCGTTTCAATTTCTCTGAGGGAAAACACTAATCCATCTAATAGTCATAGTTAATTAAATATGTACATGGGGACCAACCTTCAAAATGGTAATGAGATTCCATGATGTCAATATCCTACTTTCGATGTCTATCATGTAGTGCATCACGGATCTCACATTTCCATTTTGAATCTAGTCCAACCCTAATGTGACATTCAACTAGCTTTTTTCAAAAATAGAATCCATTTAATCCAATTATATAAAGTTAATGTGTTTTGCGAGTTGGTTAGAAAATATTCAAATTTCAAATCCAAATTAAATCAAATTATGGTCAAAGGAGAGGGAACAATTAGGTTTTTAATCTTCATTGTTGTATATATATATATATATAACAAAAGATCCAAATCTTGGATTTAGATTCAAAATTTAAAGTCAAATTAAAATCCAAATTAGGATCCCAAATACAATGTAATTAAGATTTTAATCATTCATAATTACCTTTTAATTAAATCCCAATTGAACTAATTAAAATACTAATTATACCTAAGTAAATATTAATTAAGATTCTAATCAAGTCATAATTAGATCCAAATCAATATTCTGATCAATTGTAACTTAATGTTTTAATCACGCCCAACCATTATGGAAACCCAAAATCAAATAAAGTGAAAATCCCAGTTAATACTCTAAATTCTAATCACCTTGGGCCCATTGACTCCACTAATAACCTACCAAAAACTCAGCCCAGCCCAATGGGCCCAGTATAGTCGCTACCCAGGCCTAGCCTTGCTGGCCAGGCAGCAGGTGCTGCTTAACACGCTAGCCAGCGCTGCTGCCTGGGCAATGCAGGCAGCAGTGGTTGCCCCCTTTTTTATTTATTTTTATTTTTTAATATTATTTTTATATGCATATTCTTTATGTCAATTAAAATCAAATCTTTATTATTAATCCATAATCAATACATTAAACCCAATCGAATAAATCATATTTTAAAGCATGTCATTTAACAAAGCAACAAGAAACAACATTATTTACAGTTATCCACTTGCTTCGATTTCGATACTAAAAGTAGATCTGAAGATTGAACCTTAGTTCCCCCTAGAGAACTACTATAACTTGGTTGCAGAGGAAAGGAAGAATTGAGCGTACGAAGACATGATGATCGAAAGCCTTTAGGGTTATATTATGTAAATGTTTTTCTAAATTACAAGGAAGGGCTCCTTACTTTTTAGTGAGTTTTATAAAATTTCAAAAAAGGGACTTTTGACTTAAAAGGATCAAATAACTCAGGCCCAAGGCCCAAGAATGTTTAATCGGCCCATCTCCAATGGGCTCTACATAAGACTACTATGCATGCAAGGATCCAAATCTTTAAAATGGCCTATTAATTACCCATCTAACCCGTCTTAACTTGATCCAAACCCAACAAACCAACTCTACCTAAAATTAAAAATCTAGAGCCTGACACCTCCCTTGAATCAGCATTGTGCCATACCACAATGTCCCTGTGCGGGGATTTATCTGGTCATCACTGGGGTCTATGACTCTGTAGTGTCTCATCCCCCTACCCACATTGTTGGTCATCTTTGTTAGATGTAATAGGGTTTGCAATAAAACATCAAACTTAAGGATCTAGATTTATGCATTAAACAATATATGATCTCAAGAAAATAAATGCATACCTTGCGCCATGATCTTGATGATGAGTAGATCTTAATTCTCAAATAGGGTTTTCTCATATCTCCCTTATCACCCACTCCAAGATGCGTGAGAGTTGATGGGTACTTTTCAGATCTCGTGGGTTAAGAGAGAGGACCGGAAAACGACTTTTATAGATAAACCCTAGAGAGATCTCTTCCCATAAAAGAAATCATTAAAGATAAGTTTCCTTAATTCCTCAATATTAGTCAACCAAGATATTTTAATTGATTGGGCTTACTAAAATTAAATCCAAGTTATATATAGTAAAACCAAAAACTAAAAGGGGAAGGCATCTTAAATTAGTGGGCTCAAGCTGTGGGCCCCAAAATATTAGACATGTAGTTATGAGGACTACATATGTCCAACAATCTCCCACTTGGTTCGATTGAATTTAATAGCATTTATAAATGACATGAAGGAGTCTAATCTAGATTGGTTGTAATGTCACCAGTGGTGAATGCTAAATATTGGGCCACTTTATCTCCAAAAATGATCCATATTATTAAATGTTGCGATAATTTAATAGGTCCATGAAGTAGATATACAAATATGGAATATTCATTTATTATGGATCCCAAAAATTCATGGACACTATTCATAGGTTTAAATAAAAGTAAGACCCAAAGAATGTAAAACCCAATAAATGTGACATAAAATAAAATTCAATCTAGTACATAAATAATCAAGACCCAAAAAAAAAATATTATTATTATTATAAAATCACAAAATATATGCTACCATGAAATTATAGCAATTAGACAAAAGGTTAACAACTACATGATAATTAATAAAATCCATCCAATGATTCTACTTACATTAGGCATAAAAGAAAATTGTCATAAAACTAAAATAGATGATCTCCAAAGTTCATTGGAAAACATGGTTTGAAAGTCCGACATCAAACGTAACTGAAATTGTCAGATTATCAATTGAATGGTTGATCTAACCAATCCAACCAATTTAAACGTTAGTGATAGCCTAGATACGGATGGAACATTATAACATGTCAGCACCATATTTTGTCCTTTAATAATAGTACAACTAAGACTACATCAGATAAACTTATACAATTCAATATGCCTAAAGTTAGCCCAAAGCCCATGATTTGTGCAAAATCTAGTTGGATGCAGTCTAATAAAAAAAAATAAAAAGATTTATATGCAGTAAGATCAAGTCAATACAAGCAAGTGAGCAGATGATCTGGACACAATACTAGATGGGCTGGAAGCATCTAGCCAGAAGTGAAAAAAAAATAAATAAATAGATAACGTTAAAATATATATATATATGCCATGTGACGACGTATCATGTGGAGTGTGGTCTGATATATCTGATTTATAATGTTCATGTTGAAGAGATGGATCTGCCTCTGATATAATATGTGCTGCGTGTTTTTCATTTTAGATGCAAAAGGTATTGGCAAGATCCGGCCATGAATAAAATCAAGATATCCATATGATAACATATCTCCATGAGTGTGTGTGGTGCGTACACTCAAACACCATAAGGTCCATTTATTTACACTTGAAACACCTCATCAAGATGTAATCTCATATTGTGCCAATTCTATTAGAAAACACCTTTTGTGTTGATGTTCTATAAGGCACAGAATATTATGGAACTCGAAATTATATGCTAAATATATATATATATATTGTATATCATTGTCATTATTCCCAGATAAACGTGGTTAATGAAATCACCACTGTACATTTGCCCAAAACAATGCGTTTGCAAATCTTGAATAGTGCACAAAACAGAGTCTTTCCAAAATCTTGTGCAGTGCACGAGGACAAGTCCATGTGCGCACATTGTACGGAGCTTGTTGCAGACATGGTAACAAAAGGGCCTAGTACTCATTGTGAATAATATAATTGATTATAATCCAATCAAACACAAAATTATTTAATGCATAAATAAAAAATAATAATAAAAAAATTGGCTCTGATACCATTGTTAGATTTAATAGGGTTTGCAATAAAACATCAAACTTAAGGATCTAGATTTATGCATTAAACAATATATGATATCAAGAAAATAAATGCATACCTTGCGCCATGATCTTGATGATGAGTAGATCTTAATTCTCAAATAGGGTTTTCTCATATCTCCCTTATCACCCACTCCAAGATGCGTGAGAGTTGATGGATACTTTTCAGATCTCGTGGATTAAGAGAGAGGACCGGAAAACCACTTTTATAGATAAACCTTAGAGAGATTTCTTCCCATCAAAAAAATCATTAAAGATAAGTTTCCTTAATTCCTCAAGATTAGTCAACCAAGATATCTTAATTGATTGGGCTTACTAAAATTGAATCCAAATTATATATAGTAAAACCAAAAACTAAAAGGGGAAGACATCTTAAATTAGTGGGCTCAAGCTGTGGGCCCCAAAATATTAGACATGTGGTTATGAGGACCACAAATGTCCAACAATCTTCACTGCGAACCCAATTGAGCACATTGCAAGAAGGGGCCTGTTCCTTGCCCGATTTGGACACCTTCGCCAGCATCGGTCAATTACATTCATTTGAGACTTCCTCTTCCCAACAGTGGCATCTATCACTAGTAAGAGAAGGACGAGAGATAAGGCCAATTTTAAGTAGATGTTGGTGTGAGCACCAATAGAGGCCATGTTTAGTGTTGATTAGAAGAGACTTAACGAGGGTTAAAAGAGAGGAGTGTATGTATTTATAGGAGAGGAGGGTGAGAGTAGTCTATTTGCCAGCATGAGCTCCGTTCATTCTAAAAGAAAAATTGTTTTGAAGGCTGTTGGTATAGAGAGAATTGAAATGAGCTATATAACTAGAAATGGAAAAGTGCAGCTGGGGAGGTTTTGTTCTACTTTCCAAGACATGGACCATTCGGTTACATGTTGTATCAAACTTGGCTGTTGGTATAGAGAGAATTGAAATGAGCTATATAACTAGAAATAGAAAAGTGCAGCTGGGGAGGTTTTGTTCTACTTTCCAAGACATGGACCATTCGGTTACATGTTGTAACAAACTTGGCTAAGTCCCGCTAAAAAGTGAACCAGAGCAACCAACGCTATTGAAAGTTATTATGGGCCATTTAGTTTTATTGGTTCAGGACAACCCTTCACATATCAGGCAAAGTTGACCCTATCTTTTAATTTATTATTATTATTATTGTTGTTTCAGGGGAGACATGAACCTACGATATTCCCGCATCCCTGCAAGGGAGCGTTGATATCTCTAACCAATTGAGTTACCGTCAATAAAAGCCAAAATTAGACCAGACAGCCTTTGGGCCTAAAAGTACATCGGCAGGACAACCATATGAAGGTTGTGCTCCGACGAGCTCGTTATTTGAACCCGGTCCTCGTATTTGATTGAAGGACCTCCTTTTCATGCACAGTTGAAACATATAATACATGGATGCTGCCTATTGCAGAGTTATTGAGTCAAACTGTTTTAGTCAAGCTCATGCTTATGGGATGAGCTATATATGATGCTGATGGTAATCTCAATCATGTCCGCATCACTGATGTGAGAATGTAATAAAAATCAGTATGTATCATGATTTTCAAAAAATATAAACGCCACATGATGATAACCCCACAAGTTGACATATGGATAAGTGGATGAAACGCATCTAGGGAAGACTTAAGACCCCCTAAAGTGCTGGGTTTATGTCTTGTATTTTGGTTTAGCCGGATGAGTCCACTGGGTTAGCCAGGGACTGATTTAAGGTCAATGGTATTTTGGTAATTGTACCGGGGCTTTCTTGGTAGCCAAAAAAGCGGATATTATATATGTGTATAGTCTGTAACCTTATATCTTGCGTGTTGAAGAGAGGCGAGAGCTCTCTTGCCCGTGGTGTTCCCACACCACGTAAGTGAGACGATGTGAGAGAACGAGAGTCTTTGTATGTTTTACTTGTCATAGTGAAGATGATCGTCTCTATGCCCGTGAATGTAACCCTGTTTGGGTGAACCACGTAAATCTCTGTGTCTCTTCTTATATGTGGTTGATTGTTGATCTTGCGATTGATGTATTGACACAACGGGTGATGTCAAAATCATAACAAGTAATATCAGAGATGTTGAACCAACGATGCTCTAGGTCAGGTTCGGTTTTCGGGTTGGGTCTGACCCAACCCATGGTGACAAGCCCAGGCAGCGCAGGCTGCATGTTCGAGTCCAGGTTGGGTTAGAGCTAACTTGCTTGTAACAGCAAAGCAAACAAGTCACAGAGCAGTTTCGGTTCGGGTGGGGTAGACCTGACCCTGTTCGTGTAGCAAGCCCAACAGCAGCAGTTTCGGGCCAGTTCGGGTCTGGTTAGTTCTGACCTGTGTGCAGAAGCCCAGCGAGAAGAGTTTAGCTCAGTTTCGGGTCAGGTGAGCCCGACCTAGGTCTGCTTCAGAAGCCCAACAGAACAGTAGTAGTGACATCAGCAGTGACGTTAGCAACGGTCAACAGGCATGTTTTACCAAATTGACGGCAGAATTTTGTTTCTATGATATCTTGATCATCCGGCGTTCGATCGAAAATCCGTTTGCACCTATGGACTCGTTTCGAGCAGATCTACACAGTGGAAGAGGGTGAATGTCTGTTTGATGGTCAGCGAGGAGGTTTGACCAATTATAAGCGTAGAAACTTGTTTCTGCGATATTGGAGCCATCTAGACTCGGATTTCAGATCCGTTTCTTCCAGCATATTCGTGTTGACGAGATCTACAACTTAATACAAGAATCTGGAGGAGATCTGAATAGATGTGGGTTTAGGCCATAATCGGGTCTACTCGACCCGGTTATTGTTGCAAACCCAATAGTAAGAGTCGCCGGCCTAGTTACAAAGGGTTTGCTGATTCAAACGAAGTTGTTCGTTTGGGATTCACATGCTTTTCGGATCGCATGTGATGTTATTCATCTTGCTAAAGCCAATGAAGAAGCAACAAGGAGGAGCTAATGTATCAGCAGTTGTCAAACATGTGTTTGATTGATCGGAGGCCCCGTCAAATGGAGTTTTTTAGACCGCTCGGAGGCAGATGTTGTTCTGCAATTGTGAAGTCATTTAGACTTATATTCTCGATCTGTTTTTCTTGCATGCTTGTGGTGATTATATCTTCATAGTGACGTTGAAGATGAGGCAAGATGGTGAGTGATTTAGATATCGATATCACTCAAATTCGTTAATGAATTCGAGCTTTAAGTTCGAGGTAGAGTTTGATGAGAAGATGAACTTTGCTTAAAGTTCATGTGCTGGTTCAACATGTCAAAGTGTTGAATAAAGAAGTCTGCATCGTTGGTACAGTGACATACCATTCAGCAAGGTACGTGAAGACAATGTCGGTTTTATCTCCTGGTGGCTCGAGTTGTGTAGAATTCAAGCCAAGGTGGAGATTGTTGGGTTTATGTCTTATATTCTGGTTTAGCCGGATGAGTCCACTGGGTTAGCTAGGGATTGATTTAAGGTCAAGAGTATTTTGATAATTATACCAGGTCTTTCTTGGTGGCCAAAAAAGCGGAGATTATATATGTGTATAGTCTGTAACCTTAGATCTTGCGCACTAAAGAGAGGTGAGAGCTCTCTTGCCCGTGGTGTTCCCACACCATGTAGGTGAGACGAGTGAGGAAACGAGAGTCTCTGTATGCTTTACTTGTCATAGTGAAGATGATCGTCTTTGTGCCCATGGATGTAGCCCTGTTTGGGTGAACCACGTAAATCTCCGTGTCACTTATTGTGTGTGGTTGATTGTTGATTTTGTGATTGATGTATTGACACAACGGGTGATAATACCAAAATCACAACATAAAGTCAATTATCCATTCCATGAGAAACCAATACATTTTGTCTTGCTGCTTATAGCTCTGCATGCTGCGAGGTTGGTAAAGCATGTTTTTGGTTCCTTTTGTAAGAAAGCAGTGAATGATTTTATTCAAGACAACTTTCAATGCTTCCCTTCACTCTACCAATAAAAAAAAATTCTTTGAGCAGGCCGGCCCCCAACGGTTTGGGTTGAGCCCAAAAGGTTATGGCCTATCACAAACCTAACCTTTTTCTAATTTTTTTATTCATCAATATAGCAACTTGACCCATTTCAGATTCAGTCAACCTAACCGAACCTGCATTATCGGCTTAAGAGAAGCTGGTTAGACAATTAGCTTCTAATGCCAAATCTTTAATCTCTCTCTTTGAGTTGTTTTTTCCAACATATTTGGATAACCATTTGAAAAATCATAAATGGCTCAATTTACAAAGGGTCATAAACTTAAATAAATCATGATCAGTAATTACAGTAGTTACTAGTTAGATAACAAAATTAATGAACAATGCTTAAAAGATGGAAAAAAGATATAGATAGGGCAAGATGAATAAGAGGGACGAGTTGCGAATATTGGTCAAGTGCTGCTCCTGAGAAGCTTTCCAATTGAAGAAATGGGGTCCTCAATCCCAAGCACTTTGTGGGGCCCACTGCAGCCACTATGTGGATGGTGGATGACTGCTGGACAAGAAAGACTCAATAATCATAGCCCATATAATCAGTTAATCAAGGGCGTCCAGTACAAACAGTTGGGCCCAGTGCTGTAGCAGTTTGAAGTAAAGTTCCATATTGTGGTAATGGTTAGCATTATAAAATTGAAGGTTGTTATAAGATGTATTATCATATGTGGATGCCCACATTGGGACCCACATGAGATAAAAGAGATTACAAGGGTTAGGGTTTTTCCCTATTGGGTTGCTTGAGGAGGAAGCAATCTTATTCTATAAATAAGATCCTCCTCCCCCCATTATGTACACACAGATCTCTTGAATAAGAACCTCTCTCCTTTCTCTCTATTCTTCTTTGTCTCTGGTTTTCCTTTAGATTTGTAATACGTTATCAGCACGATGAGCTCCGGCCTCGTGACTCCAGGAAGAAAAAAAAAAAACAAGCAGAGGAACCCGATGAAGAAGGGTGCAGTTTCATCATCGCCGCTGAAAATAGCCATGCAGATCTAAGGCTCGGACGGATCATTGACTCTCAAGGCGATGAAGGCCATTTCAGTATCGCAGATCGTGGGATCTTATAGCGGCAACGAAGCTTCTTTCTCAAGATCCGTTACTGTTCGGTGTTCTTGTCAAAAACGTCAGATCTGTTAATGTATCGATGTAAAGGAAAGTGGTTTGGTGTGAATATAGAGGGAGAGATGGTGTAAGTATGGATTAAGCAAGAGAGAGAGAAAGGCTTGCGGCAATGGATCTGTGTCATCCGACTTATGCCAAGTTCTTTCTCCCTCTCCCAAACCCCCAATCTCCGATTCGACGCCGCCGCCCGCGCTCCGATTTACGCCGCTGCCACTCCCCCTGTCTCCCGGAAGATGCGCAAGATGCGCAATCGACGCCATGTCTCCCGGAAGGACTCTCGGTCGTGTATGGTACCAAGGGATCGAAGCTAATCAAGGGGTCGTTGCAAGATCGTGCAAGTCTGATTGAAGCCATCCAGTAAGTTGACGTCGTGATCTGCGCTGTGTCTTCAAATCAAGTTCCTCATCAGAAGCTCCTCATTCAAGCAATCAAACAAGTTGGATGCACCAAGAAGGTTTGGCAGAGAATCAAATCTGTTGTTGCACATCTCGAAAATCAAATCTGATTTTGCAAATCCAAGCCTCACCATGCGGTTCTCGTTACAGAACTGAAAAAAAAAAGGGGGAAAACAGGAAGACGATGGTCTCCTGTGACTTAATAAAAAAAATTTTTTTTGTCATGATGTGAGATGTATCACATGTCTGTGTTCCCCCCTTTTGGGTTTGGTGCACCGAGGCATCACAATCAATTGTGATCCCTCGGGCCTGGCTTTTGGGCAAATCAGTCCACGTTCGGGTCAGCCCAACCCAAGAAGGCCCATACTCAATGTGACATCACTGATGATGTCATCAGATGCATATCAGATTCAAAAGACTGTTTTACAAGATCAAAGGGCTGCGATTTGAAACTGCGATATCTTAACGACCCGGAGTCCGATTTGAGATCCGTTTACGCCTACGGAAAGCTCCCAAGCAGATCTACACATTGGCACCAAAAGGTGAACGATTCAAAAGTTAAGTACTTTTTCCTTATTTTATGATCTTTTATTCGTTTTGATAAGCATACACCTACATTTATTATTATTCCTTTTTCGATTTGCAAGTATTTATAATTTAAATTCAAGTGATGAATAATTATTTCTTATCAAAAGGAGATCATAATAAAAATTGAAAATCATGGATCATAAATAGAACCAGAAGTTCTATGCAAGAAATTGGAACCCGAAGTTCCACACGATATTTAGAACCAGAAGTTCTATATGGAATCAATAATTCGGACTCGAAGTTCCATAAATTTTTTTTAATCTATGAACCAGAAGTTCTTTCAAATTCGGACCAGAAGATCCGTTGGTTATTTTACTCTGAAACCAGAAGTTTTCAGATCTACAATATGTATTCAAAGTTTCATATGATACTTAGAACTAGAAATTCTATATCGAATAAATAATCTGAACCTGCAGTTCTGTATGTTATTCTAATTTAGAACCAGAAGTTCTAACTCGGACCTGACGATCCATGAATTATCCTAATCTAGAACCTGAAGTTCTAATTTGTACTGAAAGATTTATGAACCACTCTAATTCAGAACCAGAAGTTCTGATTCTTAAGTTGAGAACCTAATGTTCTAAACTTCAAATTTCTCAATTCTTCATCACATTTTTATTATTATCTTTGATTGGATGTTAAGAACCTGAAGTTCTACATTTTATTTCTGTTTCTCATATACATTTATTTTTATATTCTATAACATTATACTGCATGCTTGATATAATTACTTCGGTATAATTATCACTAATGATTATCTGAAACTTTAGTTTTGATGAATTTATTATTGCCAGAAGCAGTAGTTCCAAATAATAGAACCTGAAGTTCTATATCCAATGAATAATCTGGACCTGAAGATCCATACATTATCTGGAACCAGAAGTTCTAAGATTCATATTCATCATCAAACTTGGAGCTTTGATTTCTAAAGATTCAAAGTAGTGTAGATCGATACAACGGCCATGAAATCAAATCTGAAGTTTTGATAGAATCAGAAGTTGTGATTCAAACCTGAAGCTTTGATAGAACCAGTAGTTCTAAGAACCTGAAGTTCTATCACTAGCCTGAAGTATTGACAGAACTAGAAGTTCTGATTCATCAGTTAAGAACCCGAAGTTCTAACTTTCTGATTGGCCAATTTTTCATTATATTTTGTCATCGGATATTGAGAACCCGAAGTTCTATTTTTGTTTGATTGTTATTAGTAAATCGATCTTAACACACTCTAAAAGGCTTGGTGATACTATCAAAGTCGGAAATAAAATATCCTTGAAGGATATGGCATACACTCTTATTTTCCGCGCCATTATATCCCCATTAGACAGAGATGATCACCAGCAGATGGTCATACACCCAATGCTTGAAATAAATGCCAGATTAGTCAATTACAATCCCTCCAGAAGAGGTAGATATAATATGTTCTCCCGTAGAGATGAAATAAACTACCCCAGGAGAGGTGATTGAGAAGGCATTTTGTTTGGAAATTGGGCAAACCACCAAGCATGGTCTGGAAGACCTACAACTACTTTTATGAGTTTGAACATTGAGTTCAGTTCTTAGATATTTTGTTGAATGCTATGACTTATTTTTAATCCCCCGTATATTATGTTATATTTGCTTTGAATGCTGAATTGTTTAGTTGTTCTTACTTTTATTTTTGCAATGCGATTACCTAGTTATGTGAGTTTATTATTACTTGCTCTATGGCTCATGGAATGCATGACACTGAGGATAATATCTGTCCAGTAGACAGTGCAACAAAACACACTACATTGAAAAAACCAGAAGTTTTTATCTGAATTAGTGTTTCATTCGTGCACGGCATCGATCATAGCTGTATCCATACAAATATTTAAATGCTCCTGAAGAGTCTACCTAATGGTATTTGCACATCATTACTAGTATTGACAGCCAGAAGCTGATACTAGAAAAGCTAAGTGCATTCTCCTTATATTTCAAGGCTATATTACAAGACACTCTTTAAAAATCGAATCATATTCGATTATGAGCAAAATGACAAAGTTAAGCTAGAAGCTTGTTATTCTAGGGGTCCTATACTCTGGTAAATTATTGATACTTATGTTACGTACTCCTTAGAGTACCATCTATTGACCATCCTTTTTCGCAAAGGGTATAGTGTGACATTAGTGAACTCATCAAATCCTGCCTATTAGCACAAATTATTACACTTAGGGTACACTTCCTTAGGCATATTTTTTTTATAATTTTATAAGACTTGATATCGTAGGTTTGTGACTTGCATGAGCCTACAACGTAGACTCTATGTTAGTTATACTTCACCCCAATTATTGGATATCTAGACCGAATGACAGGAGATATATTCATTGTTCGTTTTTGCTGATTGTCATCTTGATGAGACAGTCTTCTCGCCGTTAGGGGGAGATAAGAGAGTTCCTGAAGAACACCTTGTTCCTGAAGAACAATCCGTTCCTGAAGAACGGCGAGAATTAATGTGGAATACTTCCAATCTCATCTAGATTTATGTACTTCACAATGTGAGAATAAAGTACGGAGAATTGTGCACTTAATTACAAATGAATTCCCTGATGCTTTTAATGATGCAGCAAAAATGACTAGGTCACATGTATCGGCTATGAACACACAAGCACGAATTAATGTCCCTGTAGGACAAGTACGAATTAATGTTCCTGAAGAACAAAGTCCAAATATGGCAGCAAATGAATCTACACATGCCAGAAGCATGGTAGACTTATAGGTTTCAAGGACTCAGCTCCCCAGAAGAGGAGAAATGAGCAATTATATCCCAATCATACTCCAGAAGAGGTATACTCCCGAAGAGTTTATGATAAAATCCACTCTCTCCAAATTTCCTGAAGAAATTAATGTCCCGGAAGAGACATAAGTCCCAGAAGAGACTCTGGAAGCCCCTGAAGAGGCAATAGGTACCCAATAAATAAAGAGATCTCTATACTTTATAATTATTCAAGAGATAGATGGGATAGAAATGAAATTATCATCGATGACGCATTTGTATATGCGGTAGCTACTCAAATATCAAGGAAAAATGAGAATGATGATTGGGATACGAACCACGTTCTATAAATGAATGTCGACAAAGAACATATTGGCCAAAATAAAGAGATACCATTAAGGAATTACAATCTCTAAATAGACGTGGTATATATGAACCTATAGTACAAATCCCAAACGGTGTTAACCCTGTAGGTTACAAATGGGTGTTTGTAAGGCAAATGAACGAAAGGCAAACTTGTGATATAAGGTTTCCTGTAGAAACTTGGGATTGAAAACATACACAGTTATATATATGAAAATCCCAGAAGGATTTGCTTTGCCTGAAGCAAAGTCAGAAAGTACATACTCAATATAAGTAAGACGTTCATTGTACAGCCTGAAGCATTCCAGAAGAATATGGTACAATCGTCTTAGTAAATGTTTATATAAGGAAGAGTATGAAAACAATCCCATTTGTCTGTTCCTGTTTATATAATCCTTAAATGGATTTATAATAGTAGAAGTTTATATATCTAATCGAGACTCCAGAAGAGCTCGAAAAAACTATTGACTATTTTATCTCGACCCGCAGATCGAGAGAAGTTCTAATGAGATTTTTATTCTTTATAAATATGCTTCCCATATATAGTTTTGCACAAAGGCTTTGGATTGGTATTAAACAAATGCTATGATATTTATGTCTGTTTTATGGTTGAAACCAAATTTTATAGGATATACAGATTCAGGATATATCCCTGATCCTCATAAGGATCGATTATAGACATGTTATATGTTTCTTCATGTCAATATCATTATTTTTGATATTCTACTAAATTGACTATTGATAGCTACTTATTCTAACCATGCTGAGATTTTTAAGCCAGTGGGGAATGTGTATGGCAAAAATATTTAACTCAGCATAGATGTAGTTCTTGTCAATTACCTCTTAGTACAGGTACTCTGAGCATTATTTGCAAAGACAATGGGGCATGTATTCAACAGATTCAAGAATGATACATTAAAGATGACAAGACGAAACACATTACACCAACATTCCTCTTCACTCATGAGCTTCAAAAGAATAACAAGATTAAAGTCAAGCAAGTTCGTTCAAGCAATAACCTGGCTGATCAGTTTACGAAGTTTTGCCAAAACTCAGTATTTTAGAAATTGTCTACGAGATTAACATGCTGAATTATGTACAAAGATGTTATCATCAGGGGGAGTAGTCAATCAGGGGGAGGCATCCTGAAGTATGCTACCCAGGACATATGTGCGCTGTACTCTTTTTCCTTCTCTAGGTTTTGTCCCACTGGGTTTTCCTAGTTAAGGTTTTAACGAGGCAGCATTATGCACGTCCAACACCAAGTCAATGATCCTGTGGAATGTTGTACTCTTTTTCCTTCGCTTTGGTTTTTATCCCACTGGGTTTTTCCTTTGCAAGGTTTTAATGAGGCAACTGTCATTGAATGGTGGTCATCCAAGGGGGAGTGTTATAAGATGTATTATCATATGTGGATGCCCACATTGGGACCCACATGAGATAAAAGAGATTACAAGGGTTAGGGTTTTTCCCTATTGGGTTGCTTGAGGAGGAAGCAATCTTATTCTATAAATAAAATCCTCCTCCCCCCATTATGTACACACAGATCTCTTGAATAAGAACCTCTCTCCTTTCTCTCTATTCTTCTTTGTCTCTGGTTTTCCTTTAGATTTGTAATAAAGGTAGGTTTTTTAGCCACACATGTTATTAAATTTTAAGTCGTGAGGCATACAGGCAGTATAAGTGGCCTCACAAGTTGGGTTGGATTCCTAAACTGCAGTTAGGTAATTTCCTCAATGCTTTAAAACCCCACAAGAAAAGAGGGTTCGCACTCAACAATAAGTCCAGGATTCCCACTCACTCGTGACCACTCATGGAGTCATGGTCATATGACTCGTGACTAGCCCAATGTTGAAAGTTGAAACTGCGACTAAAATTTAATATTCATATCACTTAATTTAATAGCATAGTTTTTTAAGGCATTTAGAAACTAATATTGGCCATTTTGTAAAATTCAAAGTTTCATTTTCCTCTTTTCTTAAACCAAAAGCCCATTCTGTGTCTGGCCTACCGATTCCTCGCAATGTTTAACAGTAAGCCCCACTATCAAAATAAGATTGGCTCAAAATAAATTCTATTCACTTATATATGATATATGGCAAAATTTCTTTCTAATTGCCTCGGCATCATTACATAAAATATTTTAAAAATCATGTGCTTTATATTTTAACTACTTGATGGTAAGCTCATCTTCTATCATATATGATAGAATATAGCGGGGCCCAAAACAAAATGGGGAATTTATTTTGGGTGGTCTAATTTGTAGTAAGTGGGTCATGCAGCTACTTTTAGACTTGATATTTTTTTCAAAATAATTAAAGTTTAAATATTTGTTGTCAGAGGTAGAATATCACATGGATGGACCAGATCTTTATTATCAACATGTGAGTCAGAATGATCCAGATCGTTAAGAGCAACCAATACACATGAATCATCCTAGTAAAGCCCATTTTGATACTAATCTTATTCAAACATTAGTAAATCATTATTGACAAAACTGACCCACAGACCAATGGCTCTGAATTGGGTAGCAATCGAGTGGCAAAGCGACATCCCACGTCACTGCGTGCAAGTCTCAATCAAAAAGTCACAACGTGGTGTTTTCATTTTTCCTTACATGGGCTTCCATTTCGCCGTCCACCGTCTCTCATATTTCCATTGCATTCCATTTGACCTTGACCAAAAAGGTTAGACTTGACCCACTTCAAAATTATCCTGAATTCAGAGAAGACGCTGACTTTTCCATGTTCAACCTATATATACACTTCTTACCTTGGCACTTCCCACCTTAAGCTTTAATACTCATTTGTCTTGACCAATATTCATTACCTGACCCAGGTGCCTTACTTTTCATTCAAATGAGCCAAATTGATGAAGGGTGCACCAGCAACAGCAAGCAGGACATGTACAAGGGAGTACGTCGCCGGAAATGGGGGAAGTGGGTGTCGGAGATACGGCTCCCCGGCAAGCAGACCCGCCTTTGGTTGGGCTCTTACGCCACCCCAGAGGCTGCCGCAGTGGCCCATGACACCGCTGTTTTCTATTTGCGAGGCCCGTCTTCGGTGACGAAACTTAATTTTCCGATGTATGTTCCGACGTTCCACCGGGCCGACATGTCGCCGAGGTCTATACAGAGAGCTGCCTCAGATGCTGGCATGGCCATTGATGCCCAATTGGTAGCTGCTAAGGGTTCAGAAAATGACATGAAGCTAATGGAGGATAGTGTGTCTCAAGTCCAAGAGAGTTTGAATTGGGAAGAGATTTCGAGGGAGCTGAGTGAAGGAGAGGCCCTGAACATCTCAGTTGATGATATGGAAATATGCATCTGATTGATTGGATGTCCACACAGGCTTGTTTATTATCATAACTGTGTTTTCAGTTTCAGTACTAGACATAAACACATAAGATCTTGTAATTTTTTTCGACATTGCAAAGATTTAAACTATCCTAGATCAGTTTATAGCTTAGATTTCACATTATCAAATGATGTGGCAACATACAGTTTAGTAGTGTCAATCAAAATGGTTCATGAGATATATGGAATGTACAGTTTTTTTTTTTTTTTTTTTGTAGAGGCTTCAATTCATAAACGTGGAACTTTTGCGGGCTCATATTTCTCTGATACGAAGAATTAATATGATGGATGGCACTTTAGGTGGAGGGCATCCTGGAAACATGGGATATTGTAAGATCAAAGATGCAAGTTTTCTAGCCTTTTCCATCTTTTCTTTGTAGGTTTTCCATCCAAGGCTTTTTTTTCTTTTCCCCTTTTTTTTTTTGGGTTGAGATCTTTATTGAATCTAAGGAGGTTGTTTATATTGAGGAATGAGTCTCTTTCGAAAAAAAATATTAAAAAGTATTTTTACTGTATCCTTAAATGTAAAATCTTTTTAATACTTTTTAAAAAACCTAATACTTTTCACTCCTCAGTAGTTTGACCTTCTACAGAAGGTGGGAAAAAAAGCAAAAGTTCAATACCATTTGAACTGTGAACAGTTCTTGCCATATGTGCTCTCCAGCTGTTTTGTCTTCGACCTTTTCCCACTCAAACGGCACAAAACGTGTTGGGTGTGCTGGGTCTTGTCATGCTCAATGATATGGGCAACTCAATTCATGTGGGAAATGGGGGTCAGAAAATTGACGGGTTCTAGAGAGAGGCTTTCGGGCGTTGGACAAATAAATCTTCGTGCTATGGGACCACTAATTTAAAAAATTAGAAAATAATGCACAACGCCACACACTAACATAGTATATAAAGAAAGTTTTTTTTTTTTTTATAGTTTAGCTGCTGAATTCTTTTAAGCTGTGCCCATATTTGATGATCGAGTGATTCAAGCATTGTTTACATTTAGTCTCTAATGAAATAAATTTACTTGGATATGCAATGTTTTTACGTACCTTACTGAATGGTACATCACTGCACCAACGATACAGTCTTCTTCAACATTTGATTTGTTGAACCGGCACATTAACTTTGAGCAAAGTTCATCTCGTCAAACTCCACCTCGAACTTAAAGCTCGAAACCATTGACGAATCTGAGTAATATCTATCTGAATCACTCACCATCCTTCCCCACCTTCAACATCACTGTGAAGATCCAATCACCACAAGCATGCAAGCAAAACAGATCGGGAATACAAGTCCAGATGACTTCACAATTGCAGAAACTTCTACCTCTGAGCGGTAAAAAAACTCCATTTGACCGGGCCTCCGATCAATCAAACACATGTTTGACAACTACTGATGCATCAGCTCCTCCTTGCTACTTTTCCAGCTTTGACAAGATGAACAATATCACATGCGATCCAGAAAGCATGTGAACCCTAAACGAACAACTTCGTTTAAATCAGCAAACCCTTTGCAACTAGGCCAGCGACTCCTATTATTGGGTTTGCAACGACAACCAGGTCAAGTAGACCCGATTCTAGCCTAAATTTACATTTGTTCAAATCTCCTCCAGATTTCTGTATCAAGTTGGAGATCTCGTTAACACGAGCACGCTGGAAGAAACGGATCTAAAATCCAACTCCGGATGACTCCGATATCGCAGAAACAAGTTTCTACGCTCCTAATTGGTCAAACTTTTCGTTAATAATCAAGCAGCCAATCACTATCTTCCACTGTGTAGATCTGCTCGAAACGAGTCCGTAGGCGCAAACGGATCTCCAATCGGACATCGGACGATCAATATACCGCAGAAACAATTTCAGCCGTTGAAAGTGGTCAAACCTTGATGTTGACCGTACCTTCGCTGACGTTGGCTGACGTCAAACTGCAATGCTAACGCTGACTGGGCTTCTGCAACCGGTCCAGGTCCACCCGACCTGAACACGCACTGAACCTGCTTCAGTGCACTGGGCTGGACTCTGCGAACATGGGTTAGGTCCTACCCGACCCGGAATCTAATTGGAACTGCTGGATTGAACTGTTTGGTTGGGCTTCTTGTATATGGACCGGGTCGACCCGACCAGACCCGACTTGCAATCGCTGCTTGACTGGGCTGTCACCGCGGGTTAGGTTGAAACAACCCGACCCGAAACTAGAACCCAGAACCTGCTGTCCTAGGCTTATTCTCCACAATGGGTCAAGTCCGAACGACTTGACCCAAAACCCAACCGACCTGGGAGGTCGTCTTCAACCTCTGTGCTGATTTGCAACCCAGAACCATCTGGGTTTCTTCTTCGACTATAGCTGCGTGGTCCGGCTGGCTCGCTGCTAGTCCGGCGACCAGTAGCGACAGCAACGGCGACGATGCAATGGCGACGACCGACTGTGACAGGCGAGAGGCGACTGCTTGGCGAGAACTGCGGCGAGGCAATCGCGGCGGTAGCCACAGCTTGGTGAGAACGGTGAGAATTCCGGCGATGAGTCCGGACAAAATAGAAATTGCAAACCCACGCTGTTTCAAATATGCAGAAATCCGGATCCTCTCCGTTTCGTCTTCTTCCAGTGGCACAATCAGAAATCTGGTCTTCTCCTTCTCAGATCTAGAAAACCAGATCCTCTGTTCTTAGAAATCGCACCAGCCGCGATTACTTCGAGATCTGAAAACAACCTGTGAATTCTTTTTCCTCCGATCCCAACCAGATCGGAAAACCCAATCTCGTTTTCTTCTTCAATGGTGGCTCAACCTGTCACGCCCCGAATTCCGAGATCCTTAGGACCCTCAGAGTTCATGGCGTAACGGTCTCACATTTCATATTATAAATCATTCATTTAATTGAATCATTACTTGAGAGGATTCATAGTCAACTAGATTGGATTAAATCATTAATAGTTAAGTCATTAATAGAAGATAAACAGAAATGCCTAATACCAATGCTCTCAAAGTAATGAAATATTCAAATAGATATGTCATAGTCCAACTACATAATAAAACCAAATAAACACTAAAAAACTAAGTAGTGACTCAATTCTCAAGATTCGCCCATTTTCCGCAAATAAGCTAAGGTTCTTCATTATTGGTGGGATCAATCTCAATGTCTGAAAAGAAAAAAAAAAAAACAAACACATATGAGCATAAAGCTCCACAAGTAAACAAATTATAGAACTATAGCAAACAATTATTCAATCAAATGATAGCAATCTGGGTACGATGAACAAATAATAATTAATTCAAGGATAATCCAATAAAAAATGAGGTATTAAGAAATATTAACAAGACAATGGTAACATGAATAATTTTGCAATAATTTATGTATATTGACAATAAAATAAAGATCACATGATCTATTTTAAGAAAAGGCATCTCCTCAGCCACAATACACATATAAGGGCCCGAAGCCATAATCACATATATGAGGGCCCGAAGCCATAATCACACATATAAGGGCCCGAAGCTATAAGGGACTAGCTGCAGTCTAGTTATCACGTACAAAGGGGTTCCCAGGCCTCAATGTCATACCCATAAAGAGGGCTAGAGTCCGCATGTGAGAATTCCCACAATGCGTTGCCCATGCGTTGGATAATGCCTCAAAAGTCAAGGATTGCATTCAAGGGTGGACCATAAGACTCAAAATTAAATTTTCTTAGCAAAATATGATGTGAAACATTTTTGCAACATAATTAGAATTATGTCACAATTTTGGAGTCCAACCATGAAATAAATATTTCTAGTAAGGGATCATATAAGAATTTTTATATCTCATGGTAGCATCAAATGAACATGGAATAAGTTCAATATTTACAATTTTGATGATTGTTAAGTTCACAAATTAATTCATAAGGTTCAATCATATCAATAAAATCAATGGCCTTAGATAAGCTAAGATGCCAGGATTGAGCCCCGCATGAAACCAAGGATCACAGAACAATTTAATATTTTGGAAGGCAAATTAGAAAACTCTAATACTAGAGAACCATAGTAAGGTTACTTGCCTGGATTCACGATGATCACTTGATTAAACTTGCCCTGACCTGGATGTTCTGGAATCTTGATGTTGTTCCATGGTCATGATAGGTAACTAATAATTAGGATCCAGGTTCATGTGCAATTAATGGGTTTGGTTTGGGTAAAGGTTGGGTTTGATGGGTTGAGACACGTGGTTTGAGCCCAAAATATAAAATAGTGCAAGTGGGCCATATATAGTAGGAGTTACACATGTATATATTTAAGGTGGACCATGGCCAATAGTTTGTGTAAATGGATAGTGAGTGGGCTCAGACTACTAGATCATGAACTTGGGCCCGTGCATGAATGAAACATATAGACCAAGTAGGCTAGGATGGTGGGCCACAGTGACATAGAGTTATATTGGTATCTTACGCGGGTCAAGGTTGGTGGGTCCAAGAGGTCTAATAGAAAGTTTGGATATTGGTCTCAAGTGGGACCAACTATTAGTGATGTGATACATATATGTTCTCAGTTGCATGGCACTGAGTTGAATGGTTGAATTTATATATTATAAATGATTTTGGTGATTTACTTGTGATGAAGATTGGAGGTGAATGAGAACTAGTTGGGTCTAGACTTAGATTAGATGGGTCCATTGGTGATGAATGGGCGGATTGTTTCCATGGTAAATTGTAACAATTAATGAAGTTGTGTCTGGCTTACTAGAATGAAAGGTGGAGAATGATGGGTTGTTTGGTTAGAGGAACATAGTAGAATACAAAGGTGGAGATGGAGACTTGAAAATAGTTAAAAAGAAATAAATAAATAAAGTGGAGAAGTATGAGTGTAATAGAAATAGAAAGAAGAAGAAAAACTGTAGAAAAGGAAGAACTTTTAGAGTTGCAGAGATTGAGAATGACTTGTTTGTTAAGAGGGATAACATAGTTGGGTACTGGTTCTTAAAGTAAAACAGCCTAGTTTTAAAGTCTTGAGTTGCAGCAGCCACAAACACTTAAGTTCTAAGTTGGCTTCCCACTAGCTTCTGCATATAGTTTCTATGAGGAAGATGAGGATGTGATAATGGAGAGATGCAGTGCAGATGCTTGGGTTCAACCCCAAGTGAAGTGTTGGCCTTGAATTTAAAATTCTGCAAGTTGGTAGGATGGCAAATGTGTGTAATGTTTGGATTTTTATGATGGGTGAAATGCGCATTTGGAGGCTTACAGTAGTGAAGATGGGTTCTTCATCTCGATGACTATACATGATGTATAATTAAAATAGAGCATCAAAGAAATTAACAGACAAGATGAAACTACAAAATAAATATGAAAGAAGAACGCATAACATAAATGAATATGAAAAAGTCAGAAGAAGCCAAAGAAAAGAATATTGTTACAGTGGTATATGATGGAGATGATGGCTGAGAGATGAAGAAGAATGCAGTAAAATATGATGTGAAGGAAAACATGGAACACCATAAACATGGGTGAAAACAAATAAAGGAAATAGAGGTAGGTGATAGAGCTAACAAAGAAACTAGTGTTCTGTTTGTTTAAGAGAATAAGGCCTATGTCCATATTATAAACATGGGTTGGTGTAGGTGTTGAAAGAAGGTGGAAAATCAATTCTGCAAAGGTGATGATATGGGTATGCAAAAGCAAAGCATATAGATAATACTAAATCAATATTCCTAAAAGAAGTGTAACACTCCGACCCGAGTTGATCCGGTTTAGTGTGTAATTTCGTGTGTTTTTATCGCTAAGAGTGTTTTGATTTGGTTTTCCTTTGGTTTTGACTCGTAGAGAGATCGTTGAGTTGAGTTTGACTTGGTCTAAGTAGATCGAGCCCTT
Source organism: Sextonia rubra (assembly GCA_037013555.1). Classification (NCBI taxonomy): domain Eukaryota; kingdom Viridiplantae; phylum Streptophyta; class Magnoliopsida; order Laurales; family Lauraceae; genus Sextonia; species Sextonia rubra. Next base: position 53,123,307 of record JASUAD010000013.1, on the reverse strand, counting down.
TTTCGTAATTTTCGCTTTTGATTGACCTTGTCAGTTTTGCGTCATTCTGACGTCAGCGCGTGTATTTCGTCGAGCTTGTCGATTGTCGTAACTGTCTTGAATCCGAATGAGTTCGTTTGCTCTCGTTGGACTGTCATTTGATTCAAACTGATATTTGTATAAGCTATTTGGCCTTAAATGTAATTTCGACTCAAATTAAGTATAAAAATCCCACCAACTCCCTGTCTCTCTCTCGATCGTCTCTCTCGCTCTCTGTTTGTCTCTCTCTCTCGGCAGCTCTCTTTCTCTCCTTCTCCTTTCTGTTTCTGTGCTTGAGGGAGGAAGAGAGGAGCTCGTTTGTGCGTGTGTGATTCCGGTGGACTGAGCCAATTAGCGTGTGGATTTCGTCCGTGAGGCAAGTATAAGCCCAAGATGTGTGAACACCGATTGATAGTGCTTTGATTGTTGTGTTATTATGCTTCATTGTGTTTCTCAGCATTAGACAGCTCTATTCAGCTCATTTTGCTGTTTTGTTTCTGTTTCCCGCTGTTTTGCACACTTTCTGTATGACTGTGACAATTTCAGGAAAATGAGTCCGTGCACTCACGGCTAAGCCGTGAAATGTGCTACGGCTAAGCCGTAAAATGGCTTACGGCTAAGCCGAGACCCAACCGTAAACCAAACCGTAGAACAGTACAGACTGTTAGCTGAAAATAACTGGATGTTGGCAATTTGACATTCTTCTACGGCCCAGCCTGATCTACGCCGTACATTGGCTTACGGCCAAGCCGTGGACCAGGATACGGCTGAGCCGTAGAGCAAAATACGGTTAAGCCGTAAATCCGAAGGGATATTTGGGGAACCTCAGCTCAGCCGCAGTGCATATTACGGCTAAGCCGTAAGATGCCACGGCTAAGCCGTAAGGTTACCTACGGCTGCACCGTGAGACCCGGAGAATTGAATGAAAAGGATTAGGTTTAAGTAAAAGACCGTATATGACTTTCATGTTAGAATGTAGCGAACCTGGACATGCCCAATGGAATGTTTGAATGACATGAATGATCTCAAGGGCTGTGAATCATTCATGCTTGTATCCAGCTGTTTAGCACCTCCCCATGGGTGTTGGTTTAAGGGACTTCGGTGCACACTCCTGACACTGCAACACTAGACAATAGTGCATCGGATAACTTAAAACTACATCAACATGCACGGTTAGAGACGCTGGATAATTAGTGTAGGATTGGCTTGTAATGGATCCTTGATTCGTATAAGTACTGGATTGGTTTGAGTTGTACAGCATATTGATTTCGGTTTATGCCCTCTTATGTGTTCTACGCTGGACCTCTCGATTCTGTGGGAAATGCAGCAACCCCAGAGCGAAGCCCGGGTGGAACCATTCTATTATTGTGTATTGTGTTATACCGTTGCTCTATTGGAGAACTTGCATCAGTTATGAGTCAGTGATTGTGATTGATACTCATTGTCAGCACTTCCTGTAATTGCTTATGTACATTCAGTATATGCGATGCACTTCCTATTGTTTGTTCAGCATGATATGTGAGGTCTGTAAGTGATAAGTGATATGATATGATTGATTGATTGAGGTGCATCAGCCGATTGATTGTGATTGGTCTTGGCACTACTGAGCCTCAGCCTTAGGATACCCGACGGGGTTAACTTTGGTTTAGTTTAAGTGTTTGCCTCTGCAGAGTGTGATTGTCCTGGGACTCCGGACCCCGGGAACTAGAGACCCATGCGTGCCCTGGCCCGGTCGCTGGTGTTCTCATCCTGATTGCTCTCGTAAGGGAGAAAATGGCCAATGTAGTAGCCACTTGATTGTTACCTGTTCATGATTCTGATAGCATGCTTATTCATTGCATAATTGTTTAGTATACAGACAAAATTTCTATGGATATTGCATTATGACTATTGTTCGGTATTCTTCAGTTTTAGACACAATTCGTGTTATCTTCTTGTTGGCTTATACTTTGCTAAGTCGTCGTACTTATGTGTTTGTCTTGTGTGTTGCAGGCTCAGATCCCTCTTCCGATCCTGCGTCGGTCGACCCGACTGCAGGAGAGGCTCGCGAGGCCCCTTCCGGCCTAGAGGAGTGGACTTGATCCATCCTCCAGAGTACGGTTTGCATCATTTTGGGTTTCCCCATTCTTTGAGCTGGAGTCTATTGTATTGCGGGGATTTTCTGTACTTGTAGTGTGGGCTTGAGTGATATCTGTATATTGATTTTTGATCGTTGTAAGCCCACTATTTGGTCATACGTTCTTGTATTTGTTCTTGTTATCAGTTCATGTTATTTTGTAATCTCCCATTGTCTTTTAGATATTGTGGTATGCCTTGATACGTACAGCTTCCGCGTACAGTTGTTTGCACGTGTGAATGATCCCTTGTGTGTGTATGCTGGGACGGGGTCCAGGTGTGCATGCACGGGAGTACGTGTGTCATTGGTTAGGCTTCCTCTGACCCCCGGTCCCTGGGCTCGGGTTGTGACAAGAAGTAAAAGAAAAAGGGAAGGAATAAAACAAAGATAATTATAGTAAGCTAGAAATTATCAGAGAAAGGAGATGTGTGAATTACCTTGATGGGGAAGGAGACCTTGTGTGGAGAAGAAAATCTGTAAGAGAGAGAGCTTGAAAGGTAGTAAAGATTGGTATGATAGAGAGAGATTGGTACTTAGGAAGTGTTGTAAAGAAAAGGTTCGTACAGGTAAGATCTCTTCATATAAGGAGGACAGAGGAAGTTTTTCCTTTGTTTTAGTGGGAAGGAGATATGCTCAACGTGGCTTCCCCTTGTAGTTCAGTTGAGGTAGGTGGAGGAGATGGTGTAAGACACATTCTTTGCATGAAGAGAGAGAGAAATCTAGTGGGATACGTGGGTTCTTTTCATGGGATTCCAATTTGACTGAAGCATGATTCCCCTAATAAAGTTTAACATTTTAAAATCTAAATCCCCATCATTCAATGTTGGGTCCTACCCAAAACAAGATAATATCACAAAGATGACAATTTTAATTCAATGAATGGGTGGGGTCCAAGCATAGTCTAATTTTAAGATCAAAATTAAATAATAAATATAATAATAATAATAATAATATATAATTATAAATAAAATAAAAATAAAAAAAATCTTGGGATCGGGTCCTTACACAACCAGAGATCACGAAACTGATCTCTCTTTCCTCTGTTTCGAAAACAGAGATCCAAACCCTTTGACAAGGTTCAATCAGTCGATTTTCATGCGCATAACCTCCAAGGCACCGAGCGATCTCCACCTCGCTTAGAAACGCGAGAAACACCAACCTGACTTTGATACCATTTGTAGTGCCCTACCCCCACATGCATGCATGATATTGTCCGCTTTGGCCCATGGGCCTCACGGTTTTGTTTCTAGTGGGCCTCAACCCACCAAAAGGCCTCATACAAGGTAAGGGTGCAAGCTCTATATATAAACCCATTCACTTTCCTCTCTATAGTTGATTTAAGACTCCAGGATATTACAATCCACCCCCTTAGGGCTGCATGTCCCTGTGCAGTAGCCTGTCAGTTCCTGTAGCCTGCCAGCCCTCTTGGCCAGCCCACATATGAACCCGCCCACTTGCACCAGGCCACGGCAGGGACCCACACTCGATGTAATCGAGAGTCGACTCTGATACCACTTGTTGTGATTTTGACATCACCCGTTGTGCGCATACATCAATTACAAGATCAACAAGAAGCAACCACACATAAGAAGAGACACGAGATTTACGTGATTCACCCAAACAGAGCTACATCCACGGGCACAGAGACGATGATCATCACTATCACAAGTAAAGTACACAGAGACACACGTTCTCTCACATCGTCTCACCTACGTGGTGTGGGAACATCACAGGCAAGAGAGCTCTCACCTCTCTTCAGCGTAAGATCTAGGGTTACAGACCATACACATATATAGTCTCCGCTTTCTTGGCCACCAAGAAAGCCCCAGTACAATTACCAAAATACCCTTGACCTTAAACCAGTCTCTGGTTAACCCAGTGTACTCATCCGGCTAAACCGGAATAGAAGACATATACCCAACAGATATGGCATTGAAGTCCTAACACTTGCGGCAATTCAAAATGTGACTCAAATCCAACGTTTAGCTTGTGCAGATTGAATGAATTGGGCTTTTTGCAGTGAATGCACGTTGGTCAGTGGTCACTCATGCCTTGTTCACTGCAAACCCTTACCTATGGAACACTTATGATCACTCCTTCAGATGCTCAATCGCAGTAGAGAAGCATTTGGTCTTCACAGGCTAGTAAGGTGGATCTCTGGCTGATGGGTTTTCATCCAATCCGAAAGTCAGTCAACTCGTCCCAACCAAAGTCAAGTTAGTGGAGTTGGGATGTCAAATTTAGATTTGTTCTCAAGCTGTTCATATTTGAAAACTTAAAAAAAAAAAAAAACCGTTTTTAGAATTGCAGTGAGAATGGCATTCTAATTTTTAGCCACTTAGGGTGTGTTTAGCATCGTGCCATTCGGATGTTTTCATGTTTCTATTAAATAAGCTTACTAAAAATATATTTATTATATGCAAATCATTGTTTCATATTTTGGTCTTGTGGAAAGGAATCTCAAAACTTTAACCAGCAGGCACAAAAAACTCAGAACAAAAAACTTTTTTTTTAAAAAAAACAACTTGTTGGCACAATTATTTTCAACTTATCTCAAAGTGACTTTACCACCTAATTCTTAAAGTGGGTCACATAATAGTAATCACAAAAGGTAAGCCCATATTATAATTTCTAAAGTATTATAATGGTGGGACCACATTATAAATTGTTTAATTGTGAGCATCATGTTCTAATTTCTAAATGTAAGTTATATAGTCAAAAAAATATTCTCTTTCAAAAAAATTTAATTTTTTAAAAAATTATTTAATCTTTAAAGAGAATTTAATCTTTAAAAAATTAATATCTCAAAAAAATTAATCTTTCAAAAAAAAAGTTTAATCTTTTAAAAATAATATTTAATCTTTCAAATAAATACTTGAAAAAATATTATTTAATCTTTCAAATAAATATTTGATCTTTCAAGAAAAATATTTAATATTTCAAAATTTTTTAATATTTCAAAAAAAATCACAAAAGGTGGAGCCATATTATAATTTCTATGAATATGGGCCCACATTGTGAATCTTATGAATGTGGCTCCATATTCTAATATCTAAAGGTGAGTACCACATCATTTTTAAAGTGGGTCTTTTATTCAAAAGCAACAAGAGGATGACCCCACATTATAATCTATTATAATTTCTAAAGGTGGGCAACACATTGTAATTTCTAAATATGAGTCTTATGTACAAAATCACAAAATATATAGCTCCACTTGTAATTTCTAAATGTGGGTCACATAGTCACGATCACAAAAAGAAGGACCCATATTATAAGTCCTATGATTGTGGGCCTATATTTTAATTTCTAAAGGTATATACAATGCTGTAATTTATAAAAGTAAGTCCTATATTTAAATTAAAAAAGGTGAGCCTACATTATTATTCTTATAAAGGTAGGCCAACCTTGTATATCCTATGAATGTGGCCCCCATATATTCTAATTTTTAAAAGTGGATATTATGTTGTAACTTTTACACATGGATCTCATGTACGTCAATAATAAACTGTCACAAACATTAAAATGTGAGTCTTATATTTTTGATCTTATGATTTTTTTGCTTCTGTTCATTGGATAAAATTTTTTACGCCATTATCAAATAAGTTCCATATGACATATTCTTAGCAGAATATTTTAATATAACGTTGCTAAACAAATTCTGTATAGTTTAATCTCATTACAACTTGATCTCAGCACAGCCAGATCAAGTGCAAAATTGAAAACAACACGGAAACAATGCCAAATAGGGCCAAATAGGAACTAGTGATCTGAGCTGCGCTCTAAAACTTGGAAGATAGCATGATTCCTTTAGTGGACTTGATTCTTTAACCGAATATCCTGCAAACTGCATCTGTTTTGGACTTATGAAATGAAAACTTGGTAGATGAGAATCAGAAAGAATTTGAGCATCTAATATGATTAGTTGGGGTACTCTTTGTTGGGTTCCCTCTGTTTTGAGTGGCAGGGAATTCCTCTGCAGAAATTGTAGACCAAGTGTACCATAACCTTGTCACAGAATCAAAATTAAAGGAACTCACTCACTAATCAAATCCATCTCAGTATTTTATCGCAAGTCCCAGCAGCTCCAATGCTTTCAATAGTGTATGTTTCAGTAGAACTAACAAATTTTCTTTTTCATTTATGTTTGGCCCACCAATCTTATATCATCTAACAGTCACATATAGTCTAGGAATACATTCCCTTGAAAATTGGCAATAAACGCATTAATGTTCTCAAAAGATGCAGGAAAGATATGCCCATTTCGGGAACCAGAAAGCAGTAAGCAGCTCTGAATAGTTAGTTCGAGTCCGATGCTGGTTGCAGATCGAAGATTATTTTTTTGAGATTCCATGAGATTTAAATTCATCCGCAGATCATCATACTATATGGAAAAGAGGACATTGCAGTGATGTCACGCCAAGTTCTCTCTAGAAATAAAAAAAGATGATTCTGTAACTACCAGGGTGAAAGATAAGCTTTCTGTGCCCTTCTACTTAAAAGACAATTAACATATCCAATGCAAGATAATCTAATACGAATCTATCACCCTTATGTACATTTGAATTCACATGTACCAGGAAAAAAATCATGCATATTCACGAACTGTCTTGCTTTGGCTTCCTGCTTACCTCTGAATAATGACCTCCCATCAACTGCAAAATCTCCTCCCACAAATCTGATCCAGAATCTTGTGGCCCCCCATTAATCAGATTTGCACTACACGCAGCAACATACCAGTATTCTGATTCAATCTCGTCTCTCAATTGATCAAACTGCCACCCGGCGTACCCAACAAAGAATCTGAAATCTTTAGGCTTGAGTATCCCTTTCTTCACCAGTCCTGCAGCTTCATCTAAGCTGTTTTTAGCACCATAGCAAAGGCCTGGAATAACCTGCTCAAACCCTGGAAGGAGGAAATTCTCACTGTTCTTTAGCAAGAACATGCTAGCTTCAAGGGGTCCACCAAAATGCAAAGAACACTCAGAAAAGGTCGTTGCAAGATCGTGATTTGATGGTTTCATGTGTTTGATTCTCTTGCGAAGCGGACGGTTGAGAATGACACCGAAAGGGCCTTCCCTTGGGTCTTTGGTACCTGATCTGAGAAGGAGGACAACAGTTCTTTCAAAGGTGCCAACGCCATCAAGCTTCTCAGTAGCAACAAGAACACATCCAGCCTCGGGTACAGGAATAGGATGGGCCCACTTTAGGCCAAGTTGTTTGGCTGATTCTCTGGAGACTGTATCATGGGAAGTAGCATCGCCCTCTGCTCGCTGTACCTGGATAAAATGTCTAGTATTAAATTTTCTCCTCACCTTAATTTATTTATCAATGATCAACGCTTTTTTTTTCAATTAGTATTAAAGTAAGTCTTCTAATGCAACCACTTGGGCAAAAAAGCAAGAAGAAAACCCATGTATGTAAATTTTACCTAGACTGATATATTAGAATGCATCAAGTTGAATGGGGGTTTTATTTCATTTATTATTTGTTAAGAGGGGTTTGCCCCTTAAAGTTCATTTCCTGCAGTGAACTCTTTCTGAAAATTTTATCCCGGTTAATAAAAGGATAGCTAATCTTCCGAAAAAAAAAAATAATAATAATAACAATAAAAGTTCAATAGATCTCAAGTTTCAGCATACATCTACTGCAAAACAAGGAATATAAAGAGATACCATCACTGTGTACCATGGCCCTACTTTGTAATCTTGGTTATAGCCAGCTAGTGACTTCAATTTCTCTTCACTTCTGCAGGTACTCATGCTTTTATTTTATTTTATACTACTTGAATTTTTCTATGGAATGAAATTCCAGACACACTGATAAAGGAAAAAGTAAATCTAGAATAGGTAAGCTGCAGTTGTGGCAGTCAAAAACCATATGATGATATGAATGATACATCAAAATGATTTAGTTATCCCAAGAATAATTTATCATCTTCATCCTTGTGCTATTTCAAGGGCTCCCGCTTTATGGACGGCAGGGATGGAACATGTTGCACCATCCTTGTGTGGCACTTCTGCAGGTGAAAATTTTTGGCTATTTCAAATCTAATAATTCAGTCCTGCAAATGGACAAAGTGTGCAATGAGCCGATGACCAGAGAGGGAAAATGAGTTGCAATTGGACCATTAGGTTCACCAATTAGTGAAGTTCTTAGGATATGATGCATCCAAGGGAGGCATAACGTGGATGGAACCAATCAAAGTATGTGACGTAGTTGGGGCTTAAAATCATGTAATCATTTTGGCTATGGACAGATTTGGTTGTTGAGACTCTAGAAGATTACCAGTGAGTCTCTGTTCTGCCAAAGGCTTGTTTTTCCTAAGAAAATTTAATTTTGTATTTTTCCTTTCATTTCGGCAAACTCTGCAGAGTTTTCTGTTGCTTTTGCTTCTTTGCCTTTTCAAGTACTCGTTTAGAAGAAGAAATGCACATGTTGTTCCAAAAAGAGATTGCATCAGTCTAAAAGTGAAATCATGATTTTACACTGTGCATACTTTTCCCTAGAAATAACATTCCTGTTGTTTCTTAAAAATAAAAAAAAAAGAGTACCTGCTCCTGAGCCACGAGATTTGCCCGGAAAGTTCGCCAGTCAGAGATCACATGATTGGACTTACGGGTGGCAGCATCTTCAGATCTAGTGTTGTCGGAGGTGTTGCTTCCTTTAGCATCATCTCCCTCAGGAATTGGTTGATCGCTGCTCCCTGTGATAAATGTCATTTCCAAGAGTAGATCAGAGTAGATCAGTTGAAACAAATACCTTGACTTCGAAGAATACTAAGCAGTTTCAACTTAAGTCTTACATGTTGATTATGTTGTTTAAAAAAAAACGTCTATAATCGCATCACAGTGTTTGTTAGTTGTTACAAATGCAAGTGTTAGTCCACTACCCATCACAAAATCATTTTTACAGTTTTCACTGAGTTTATTTTATTTTTACATCTCTGTGACCATAAAATCCAAATTTCACAATACTACAGGTACTTTGAGGCAATCCATGAATTTTTTTTTAATAGTAACATGACTAGAACCCAAACCAATGCATGACAACTTTGAGGCATAACTGTCAAAAGGTTTTATATGCAGTACTGTTTATATATAGCACATCAGAATCCCCATGATATAATTAACAGGAGGACATTTTCCACTTGTTGTGCTAATTAATGTTATCGTAGAGAAATGAACTGATCTTTCAAAATATCCAATGCCTTGGGCTGCATTTAGCAGTCATGGCATATAACAAAGCAACTTACCAACAACAAGGTAAGAGGTTCTATCACAATTTGCTTACCAAGAAAAGAATAAAGAAAAATAGGAAACAATAATTTTTTCAATAGTAGTTTTCATTCATCCAGTGAAAATGCTTTTGTTCCATTTGCAGCCCATATTTGAATACCCAATTGGAATTGATCAGTGTGGTCCACTTGCTGGTTCCATAGCAAGCACATAAATGTTGAGCTAAATGTATATTATAAAGAACAAACTACATACACCGCTCTTTGCAGTAATGACAAGCTTGGTCACCATGGAGCCAAAGTTAATGATACTGATTATATGAAGCAAGTAGATTAGGAAAGACTTAGAAACAGAAAATAGTAGGGAATCTTTAGTCCCAGTTCCAGTGACGAAAGTCCTGAACTAGAAAACATGAAATCTTGAACTAAAGTTCTACAATTTATCCTAATCATCGTCTAAAAAAACGGCTGATACTGGTACGTATCGGCCCATACATACTGGTATCGGCGGAGACCATCCCAATATTCCATTGTGGAATAGTATCGGGAACGGTCTGTGAAATTATTGCCAAACTATTGCGAGAGACTGGCCGATATTTCAAAATATCAGTTGAAATGATATATTGGCTGATACTTTGAGAATATCGGCTGATATCTTATAAAAGCCTCAAACCCTAATTTTTTCCCTCTTTCTCCCTCTTTACTCATCTTCCCCTTTCCAAAGACGCCCAAGCTGCTGCTGCTCCTCCTCCATTAACTTCCAAAAACATCACAAATCTATTATTTTGGTGGATTTGGTCTATGAAAGTCAATAAAATAAATCTACAAAGGTAAGTATATTATATTTCTTATATATATTTTAAATATTTGTTTAGTAAGAGACTAAAAGCTTAGAAGTGATCCATGATGATGATTCCACGTATTTTTTTGTTATGAATTTACACATTGTGATTTGTGAGTGTAGATCTATTATTAGGTATTTTAAAATTTTTGGCTTTTAACTTTTGTTGAGATTTAGAGTCTTTTTAATGTTAAGTGTTATTTTTAATTTTATTAATATGCAAATACATGATTTTATAAACCAAGTTTGATAGATTTAGTAGTAGAATACATAGATCTAGAAGATGTGGACTTTTTATGTTTATTTATTTTCGAATTTTTGAATATTTTAATATTAAAATAAGATTTTTTGAGGATTTAACCACAATTTTGTTATTTTAACTCCGCTAGTTTTTATTGCCGATTCCAAGCCCAGGTAAAGGAGGAGGATTGCGTTAGGTAGGTTGACAGCCAGCGTAAAGCTTTATCACAACCCAAACATGAATTCTGAGAAAATGATATTTCACGATAAGGCTAGAGCGTTCGCCGCTTTAAGCGACGAATTGCAGCATCGCCCGGTTGCAGTGAAAAGTGTGCAAGGGCTACCGCATGACTTTGGGCTAGTGCGGTTACAGAAGTTAATCCATGAGAAGAAAAGGAGGAATAGGAAAATTAAACTTGCTACTTGGAATATAGGAACCTTGACAGGCAAGAGCATGGAGTTGGTCGTGGTAATGAAAAGAAGAAGAATTAGTGTGGCTTGTATGCAGGAGACAAGGTGGAAAGGGAATAAAGTTAAGAAGCTCATAGATGGGTATAAGCTTTTCTATGCAGGAAAGAGTAATACAAAAAATGGAGTGAGTATAGTTGTAGATAAGGATTTAAAAGAGAAAATTGCGGGGGTAACAAGGTTTGGTGATAGAATTATAGTAATTAAACTAGTGCTAGAGGAAGACATCATTCATATCATTAGTGCATATGCTCCCCAAGTAAGACTAGAGAAAAGTGTGAAAAGACAATTTTAGGAGGAGATAGATGATTTAATGTAAAAAATTTCAAATAGTGATAAGATTTTCCTTGGAGGGGATTTAAATGGGCATATAGGAAGAGATAATAGAGGATATGAAAGAGTGGATAGAGGGCAAGGATTTGGAAAAAAGAATGAATTCGAAAACACTATATTGGACTTTGCAGTGGCATTTGCTTATGTAGTAGCAAATACTTACTTTAAAAAGAGAGATGAGCATTTAATTACCTAAAAAGTGAGAGTAACAGGAGTTAGATAGATTTTTTTCTAGTTAGAAAATAAGACCGATTGGCTTGTAAAGATTGCAAGGTTATCTCAGGAGAAAGTTTGACTACGCAACATAGGCTCGAAGTTTTAGATATTTGTATTAGAAGTAAAAAGAGAGTGATAGTAAATAAAATGGACCCTAAAACAAGGTAAAGAGATTTAAAGGGGGAAAGAGCAAATATATTTAAAGATAAAATGATTGTGAAGGGAGAATGAAATATTGAAGGAGAAACTACAGTAATGTGGAATCAAATGGCTAATTGCATTATGAATGTTGCAAAGGAGGTACTTGGAGAATCAAAAGGAAAGAGACATATTAATAAAGAAACATGGTGGTGGAGTGTGTAAGTTCAGGAAGTTATTCAACAGAAAAAGCATTGCTACAAAGTTTGACAGGGGACTAAGAGTATGGAAAATTTTGAGCTGTATAAGAAGGCAAAGAAAGAAACTAAGAAAGTAGTAAGTAGTGCAAAGTTCAAAGTATACGATGACCTCTATAATAAGTTGGGAACAAGAGAAGGAGAAAAGGATTTTTTTAAGCTCGCAAAAATAAGAGAAAAGAAAAGTAGGGACTTAGATCATGTCAAATGTATCAAGGATAATGAGAAAAATATTCTGATGAAGGACAACGATATTAAAGAAAAGTGGAAGGAATATTTTAGCAAACTTATAAATGAAGAACATTTGGGCAATACAAGAGTTAAGGAGGATACTTCATCACTAGAGCATACTTTTCTCTGTAGAATTAAAGGGGTGGAAGTAAAGGAAGCATTGAAGTGAATGAAGATAGAAAAGGCAACGGACCCAGATGGTATTCCGATAGACGTATGGAACTGCTTAGGAGAGGTTGGGGTGAGTTGGTTATGTAGACTATTTAATAAGATACTTGTGACAAAGAATGCCGGATGAATAAAGAAGAAGCATTGTAGTACCTATATATAAAAATAAGGGAGATATACAAAATTATACCAACTATCGAGGGATTAAACTTATGAGTCATACTATGAAGTTATGGGAGAGAATAATGAAGCAAAGACTGAGAAATAAGACCGAGATTTCTGAAAATCAATTTGATTTTATGCCAAGAAGATCAACTATAAAAGCTATATTTTCACTTAGGCAATTAATGGAAAAATATCGAGCAAAGAGGAAAAATCTACATATGGTTTTTATCGATTTGAAACAATCTTATGATAGGGTACCGAGGAATTTAATTTGGTAGGTTTTAAAGAAAAGGAATGTCCCCAAAGGTTATATTGAAAATTTTAAGGATATGTATGAAGAAGCAGTAACAAATATGAGAACTACATGTGGAGAAACGGTGGATTCCCCGTGACTATAGGTTTACATCAGGGATCAACCTTAAGCCCTTATCTCTTTGCATTAATTATGAATGAGTTAACTGTGCATATTCAAAAAGAAGTACCCTAATGTATGTTGTTTGCAGATGATATAGTATTGGTAGATGAATCAAGAGTTGGTGTAAATGCAAAGCTTGAGAAATAGCAAGGAGGGATTAGAATCTAGAGGCTTTAAAATAAGTCGTACAAAGATAGAATATATGGATTGCAACTTCAGTAGACATATATAAAGTGTTGAAACCATTGTCAAAATTAAAACCCATGAAATACTATGTAGTGATTCTTTTCGGTACCTAGGCTCTATGATTAGTAAGGATGGGGAGATTGATGAAAATGTGGAGCATATGATAAAAACTGAATGGCTGAAGTGGAGACTAGCTTCTGAAGTGCTTTGTGACAGATGAATGCCAACTAAATTAAAGGACAAATTTTATAGGACAATAATTAAACCAGCTATGACATATGGAGCAGAATGTTAGCCAATTAAGAAGACGCATATTCATAAGATGGATGTAGCGAAAATAAGAATGCTTAGGTGGATGTGTGGTAAGACTAAAAAAGATAAAATTAGAAATGAATGCTTTCGAGAGCATTTAGGGGTAGCACCAATAGGGGATAAGATTAGAGAAACCCATTTAAGATGGTTTGGGTATGTTGAGCGTAGGCCAGTATTGGCACCGGTGAGAAAAAGTTTAGCTATGAGCGTAGGCCAGTATTAGCATCGATGAGAAAAAGTTTAGCTATATAGGTGGATGACTCATTAAGAGGTAGGGGTAAGCCGAAGAAAACATTGATGGAAGTCATTAATTCAGATTTGAAAAAGTTTAACTTATCGAAGGATTTGGCTCAAAATAGAACGGAATGGAGAAATAGAATTCATGTAGCTGACTCCAACATAGTTGGGATAAGGCTTTGATGATGATGATGATGATGATGATGAACCACAATTTTGTTATTTTATTGTATATATATGATATGAATATGATAAGTTTTCATTTTTTTTCAAAATATTATGTAAATAGTTTTATATTTTCAAAATTTATTTTCTTGTATGAATATTTTGAGGAAATATTTTGTTATGTAATATTTAAAAAGAATATTTTGAGGATTTCACTACAATTTTTTTTAAGTAAGCATAATCTTTGTATACTTCATGTAAGATTAATTTTTTTATTGTTCTTTTATGTAATTAGTTTTATATTTTTAAATTTATTTTTGGATTTTCTAATAATTTAATATTAAACTATTATATATTTAGATTTTCACTATAAATGTGGTGTACTTCACATATGCTAGTTTTTTTTACAGTTATCTTATCATTTATGTGATTATGTGTCATATCAATATTTTTTATATTTCTAAATTTATTTTTGGATTGTTAAAACATGGAATTAGGAAAATTAAATAATTAATGTATCATTTAAAATGTGCCTTTTTGAGATTCCAAATGCTTTACATAAATGCATTAATTTCCTTGCTTCTATTACATTTTGGATTTTAGTTCAAATATTTTATAAATTGTGCGATGTGTTCTTTTGTTTTGAAGAAACTAGATCAAAATGGTACGTGATATTGATCCGGCATGGAACTATTGTGAAGAAGCTAGAAGTAAACATAAAATTAAATGTAATTATTGCAAAAAAAAAAATAAATAGAGGGATAACTAGATTGAAACAACACTTGGCTCATAGTCAAGGCCAAATGATAAAATGTCCTCAAGTGCCACCTAATGTGAAAAAAAAAAATGCAAAAGTTGTTGGATGCAGGAAAACAAAAGAAGGTTGTCAGAAAGAAAATAAGAGAGGAGGAATTTGAAGCATGTAGAAAAGAAGTATTTGGATCTAGGGAGGGAGAAATTATTTCTTCCAACGATGATGAGGATCCAAATTTGAGGAGGGTTAGGAAAGAAAGTTTGAGGTCACTTTAGGAGGAGAAAGAGAAAAGAAAGATATAATATGAGGCAACCATAAGAGGTGGCGAATATAATGAGGGTGGCTCATCCGGATCCAAGGGAGGGGATTTGTGTCGAGTATTTAATCAAAGACAACCCCGCCTAGTAGTTATTGAGGATGATGATGAACTTTCTACACAGCACCTCGTAGGCCAAGTGTGGTGGGTCCAATGGACCCATTTGCATATAGAAAATCAACAGCCAAGCAACTCAGTATTGTAAAAGCACTGAAGGGGAAATTTAATAAAGCAAGAAAAAATTTGATAAGAGCTACTAGAAAGTTTTTTTTAGATACGGCCATTCCACCACATAAGGCAAACTCTCCTTATTTTACCACTATGTTGATACAACAGCGAAATATGGTCCCGGTATAAAGGCACCCACCCCACATGAGATTGGTCATCTCTGTGCTATAAAAGAATATAAAGAGTTACAGCTTTGGGTGGAGACTTTTAAGAGGATTTAGAAAGAAGGGGCTACACACTAATGTGTGATGGGTGGATGACCCTCACAAAACGTCATCTCTTGAATTTTTAAGTTTATGGCCCTTTGGGAATGGTTTTTATCAACTCAGTTGATGCAACTAATTATGTTGAAGATGCTAGATACATTAATAAGTTGTTTAATGAAGTGACTAATGATATTGGGGCAGATTGTATAGTTCAAGTTGTCATCGATAATGCTGCAAACATAAAGAAAGCCGGATTGATGCTTATGCAACAGAGGGCAAATATTTTTTGTCACCATTCGGAATTAGGGTGCGCATTCATTATCTCCAATTGCTTTATGATTTATTTTACTGTCATTATGTCATATGCTATGTTAATGTTGATATTCTTAAATTTCACAACTTGCTTGATAATTGAGTGATAAATTGATGATTGATGAATGATGACTGATAAATCATGATAAAGGGTATATAGTTATATACTATACAAGATACAAGTGCAACCATTATATATAAATTATAAATAAAATGTATTCTCTAAAATTTTATACTAACAGATAGTTCATATTTCACAAGTCATAATTATGGTTATTACACAAAAAAAAAAGTTACAATTTCAGACAAGACAGAGATACAGGATATCATAACTTAGGAGGACTAATATTTTGATTTATACTTATTACTAATGAAAAAAAAAACATTGTTTTCAAGCCTTTTCAAATATTTTGGATTTTTTGGATATTTTTTCATTTTTTTTTTGGATTAAAAAACAAAATTCACACCGTGAAAACAGCGACGGACCAATAACCGCGACCGATACTGATATCGTATCGGTTTTTTGGACCAGCCGATACTACGACCAATGCCGCGATTTTCATCCATGATCCTAATAGCATTATAGGGAAAGAATTCAAGTATCCCAATTCCAAAAATTCTTATCACGACAGTAGTGGCAGACAATAATCTTTGGCAAGCAAAACCCAAACTGACACCCTGCAGCATAGAAGAATTAAATTATCCCGATTCCAAATATTCTTATCACGACAGTAGTGGCAGATGATAACCATCTTTGGCAAGCAAAACCCAAACTGATATCCTGCAGCATTGAATATATTCCACTGTAATTCAAAACAACATGGATATGCTGTCTTTCTTGTTTGCTATAAATTATTTGGGTTTCAGCATCTCTTCAGAGTGTAGCTCACATTTTCTAGAATAAAAAGATGAAATCAACTACAAAATGTAATGACCAATGAATCATATCCACAATATCAGACAATGTTATATGGTAATAAAGTTTTTAGCAAGTGCTTAGAGTAAGATGCTCAAACATAAGAAATCAGTATTCAACAAGTACAGAATTTTGTTATACAAAAAAAAAAAAAAACAGAATTTCGGACTAAAACCGAAGACAGGAAAACTCCATCCAATGCATCTTTCCAAAGTGCCAGTTTGGATCATTGTCAACCTTGTAATTGGGCTTATGAATAAATCAGGTTTCACACATTTGGATAAATAACCTGTGTTACCTGTGAATGAGCTTTCCCCACTTTAACCAATTACACCTAAACAGGGTTACAGAAAATTACATTTGCAAGTAAACTGAGTAGCGAAGCCCTTAGAGTATCAATGCTCAATTAAGTGGCTGATATGTGCTCAAGACAGCCAATCTCTACTTCAATGGTTCCAACAACATTAAAATCATTATCACAAATCGAAACATGCCTATTGATTCAAAACTCCATTTTTACATATAACAAATCCTTAGGCCCAAAGCAAATTCATGTATGCAAGACAAAAACGATCTAAGTCAAAATGCTACAAACCCAAGGGCCAAGACTAGTAATATTCAGTAATCAGAAGAAGAGGTGCAAAACAAAAGCTCGAATCCTACTAATTCGAAATGCATCAAATAAGGGATCAACAAGGATCAAATTAGACAAGCAATCTATAAAATCCCAAAAGGACAACACCACTAGAAGAACTTAAAACACAAATAAATACCAAGATCTCTGCGCTCCAACAAAAGAATTGAAAAAGATGTTAGCACCCAAAAACAATTGCATAGCAGAATCGTATGATTTTCCATTTTCATAAGAAAAAGGCCCAAAAAGGTTGGATCTTTACAGAAGAAAACCGATTTTGGATCAAAACAGCCAAACAGCCTCACCGGAATTCGATGAATTCTCATGATTCTTTTTCCCCATCGCTCTCACAGCCAGACACCGATAAGAAGAGCACTTCAACTTCGAAACCCTAATCTCCAAAACCCCTCCTCCTTCCTCCATTCCAAGAAAACCCACCTTCCCAAGATTGGAAGAAACTTGCCTTTCAGCCCACAAATTCCTCTGCACAAAAGGTGAGATTTTTGCAGAGAAGAGTGCTCGATGGGTGCTTTGGAGGTTGATAGACCAAAGATCCATGGCCCTTTCGAAATGGGTACTGATCCGAATTCGGATTTGGACGATTTCCAATCGAAAGATCTCAGTTTTCTTAGCCTGCTGCGTTAGAAACGATGAAAAGCAGAGGAAGAGCACAAGGGAGAAGATGACGGGACGAATGGATATAAGCGATAAAATGAACTGCTAGAGATATGCTAAGTTCGTTAACAGAATTCTTGGGAGTATGCTTAAAGTGAGCATTATCGGCGCACGTTAGATTGTTGACGTTGGACCTGGCTACAATGAACCGAATGGGTTGGTGATGGGCAGTGGAATCGTTGGGTGGGGGCGAGTTGACTCAGTCCCGAGTGTGAAGGATTTGGATGTGGAAGAATCGAATACCCCTGAGTGACAAGATATCTAAGTGGATTTCGGCAGTCTCAAAGCTTCACACATCTTTTTGCCCCTGCCACACTACCTAAAATGAAATACCAAATCTCTTGATTGGAGTTTACAATGCTTGATCCCATGTACGACCTAAAGCACGCGAGTCACCTGATTTTCTACAACTTACTCTTTGGTTTTCTATTTTAGATTCAACCTAATTGTTCAACCATCAGCTAGAGTGGTCAACAGGTCGCGTTTTAAGATGTGCGGTCAATACTTTGTGATACATATAACCTTTTGGTAGCATGGTTCATATGCCCTGGAACACGAAGGGAGTTGTGAATCAAGTGTGTTAAAATATTCAAAGGGTATTTGCTTGCATGAAAGTGAGAATTGAATACGCGAGAATTTTTTTCTCAAATGAGCTCAAGCCACAAGGATATGAGACATATATAGAGGCAATCCTCACTTTTCTAGGGGAGATGATTTTGATGATTATTTATACAAATGCACATTTGGTCTTTACAATTTGAACCAAGAACTAGGAATATTACCACTCGTATCATTGATCAATGAAACAATCAGGTTTTAAAGAGTAAATTAATAGTTAAGTTGATTGGTTTGAGGAAAGTGATGTTAGCATTCATCATCCTTAAATTTTGTTTTTTAGTGGAGTCAATGCAAACATATTTCTCATGGATAAGTATTATGCTAAGATTGCTTTCCACAGCGCAAGTAGGATAGGAATGAGTTTGTTGAAAAGGACAACCTAGCTGGAGAGATCTTTAGAGCATGTTTGACAAGCAGTGGCTCTTGGGTGATAAATTGGCATAGGTTTTATAGGATTTCAGTCCAACTTGGTTTTGACGTGGGTTTAGTTTTTGGCCCCTCCATTTATCATTTTTAAGATATAATTAAAGAATATGTTACTTGGAAAATTGGAAAAAAAAAAGATTTTCTAGTCACAAAAAAAGCTTAAAAGTTAAAACAATTTAATATTTCCTGGCTACACATGATAAATCCTATTGTAATTTATTTAAATAACAAAATCAAGAAGCAAGACTTTATATCATATAAAAATCCTCACTTCTATGGATTTGCACAACACCACCAATTTCAATCAGCTATATGTATTATCAATGTACACTGATATCAATATAAAATCTTTAGCTATATGAAGGGAATCCCTATTCTAGGAGTAGAATCCTTAAATGTGCAAATTGATCACTTTTTAACAAACATGCTCTTAAGATAAAAAGCTAAAAGGTTTATCTAGCTATTAATAAAATAGTTGTTAAGCCCTTGGAAGTCCATGGGTCTAGGTGGTGTCACCTCTCTAAAAACACTCACCGTCCTCTCCTATCACTTTTTACACTTATCTAATCCCGATCCGAGGCACTAGGGACCCTCAGATTCTGTGACTTGGCGGTCCCACCTCAAGCATGTGGGAGTTCAAAACATGGATAACAAAATAGTAACTTAATTATTATTCGATGTCACTAAAAGTAACTCTATGAAAATAAATTTAAAAGCAATGTCCTCACATTTGATCGATATCTAGAAAGTTGATGAGTTTTTCGCCCTTTAATTAAATGCTTTCAACTAAAATCATACTCGTGAAAACTGCTGTCTCACCCATGAGCTCAAAAAAAAGTGAAGTGAAACATTGTTGAGAAACATGATCTACAAAACACTTGCAAATTTGATTTAAAGGTTTGAATTTTGAAAAATTAACAAGATATAGTTTTTTTTATTCGTATTTCCAACTTTTTCTTTTTTTCTAAATCTAAATTAGGTACTATGGAGCTTTGAAAACTTACACCTTTGAACTCTAAGAAATCCTCCAAAGTATGGGCAACGCATAGGAGTGCCCTACATGAGCTTTAGCTCCTTGTATAATTCCCACAGCCTTAATCCCACATGAGGCTTTTTAAAATAGTAGGGTAAGATTGGTTTGAAATCCAATGAGCCAAAATGGGTGATATCATGTTTTTATTGAGCTTGGGTCATCACATCCAACTTATATTACTATCCAAAAACACATAAGACTAGAAAAAAAATGACTCTAATTTTGAGGCTTTTAAATGATGGGGTAATTTGTACCAAAAATATAAAAAGAAGGGCTGTGTTGACCATGTGGTCTCCATGTTCTACATTGCCTGTGAGTTATATATGCAGGACACACAACTTTTTATCTTCTTGCCCTTTTTGATTAACATGCATTCAAGGAAAACCTCATCTCTGATTGATATGCAAGTGCTTAGAGTAGAAATTTGCATAAGAGCTAATAAGTGAGTGGATATCCTTTTTAAGTGGTTTATCCGACTGGTGGAATTTTGTGTCTCTAATCTACATTTTGCCTGCGGCCGGGGGGTGGGGGCGCTTCAAAGGGTAGAATATCTTCAGAGGGTAGAATATCATCATGCATAAAAATAGTTGAACGCACTAATAATCAATCCAAACCCTCTCATACATACGACGCCAGCCAATGTGGCCGCATTAATCTCAATTCATTACTTATCCAGCCATTGTTCACTGTTGAATGGCGTCAAAATAAAGATCCTCTTGTGAAATCACTAAATCTTGAAGCGCTAAAAATCATAGGCTTTGATTCAAGTATGGGTAGCAAAATCTGGCACGACCTGTTAATTACACCCAAACCCCACATGCAATATATACAGGTCAATCATGAGTTAAGAAAACCTGACCTGTGATAAAAATGGGTGTGTTTAGGATCAACCTACTCAAACTGCATGTCCTGCCTAACCCATTTTCATGAGTGGGTTTAATTCGGGCCAACCTTCGCACATAAACTCATTAAAACAATTTGGCGATTTAATATTTTGACACTTGGAATAATTTACTTCACATATGAAATGAGATGGGCTTGCGTTGGCCTTTTTTCTGGCTTGCAATTTAATTCTACAAGTTGGGTCGGTATAATGGGTTAATCCATATCGAATAGGGGTTATGCAGGTTAGGTGTAGGTTGAAGTTCCTTGAACCATTTTTAAAAATGGGTCACAGGTTAGACTTCAACCTGTTGATATATTTTGTCACTGTGACCAGCTTTTACCCAACCCAACCCAACCCAACCCTATATTCAAGTGTTTCAATGTTGACATCCGAAAGTGGAGCCATCTATATTCTACGGAAAACCTGATCCACGCAAAATGAAACGCATCTGTAGACTTAAATTATAGGGTTAAACCTAACTTTCAGACTGGGGGGTGTCAGGGCCCATTTATCCACTCATCTCTACTGTGAGTTCTTATGTATACTTCTTGGACTAGTCAAATGTTAACACCCTTCTGTTGAACAGAAGGCCCAAGAAGTAACTGGGCTGGATTTAGATTCTACGTTTTTTTTTTTGGAATCGTTCATGACTTCAGGTTTCGTGGGTGGCCATGTGGCGGGTTTTGTGGTGGATTGAGTGGGCTCGAAATGGATACGGGTTTGCAGATGCCAACCAGAGTCATGTCAGGTATGGATTCAGGTTTTGGCCACCCGGCCTTCCCTACCCTTTCTGACCTGTTTCAAACAAAAGTGCAGAAAACAAGTGGACAGGTTGTGATTGCCAATGAACTGCTAGTATCGGCCAATGGGTGTGATTGGATTGGATTCAGTGGTGGACCTATGATTTTCTTGGGGTGATGGTTGATTGGGTAAGGGTTTTGATGCAGTTTTTTACCCTATAACAATGATAATAAACTTTGCCAAAAAAATCATGAAAGTAAAAGTTTGCACTCCATGGGCCAAAAAAATAGCGTTGTTATTACTCCATGTATGACTTTTTCCTATAGAATTGGCTGGGGAGTTGTTGGTCCAGTCAACGTCCCCTATCACATATATTGAAAAAACAACTTTTTTGTGTGTTAAAAATTCTCACCAGTACAAGTACCGCCTTGCAATATGTGACGAGGTCCAAGGAAACAAACTTATTATACACATTTCTAATGAAGTGGAAGGAAACAAATTTATTATATACATTTTTATATGCATAGTTTTTCATGGGTCATTGTTATAATAGATGCACTAAGAAAAGTTAGAGAGGAGGCAATAACTCCTCCAGCTTCTATGCTACTCATCATATGGGGTTCACGGTGATCATGTAAAATAAAGATGGGCAACAACTTTTCATAATTGGACGGATAATACTTTTCTATCAAAAGGGAAGGTTATTTAATAGTAAAAATTTTAAATAAGGCTTTAGGTTTTAGCCTTTTTTTAAAAACGGATATAAGTTTCGAAATTTTTCAAATTAGTTTTGAAGTTTTTAAATAAATTCTCAATTAAGGACATCCGATAATTTAAAGGTATTTCATGTTGACTTTTTCCCTCAAATTTCTTAAAACACCAAAATTACACTTCATTTAAAACCATGACATGATTTTGAATACCACTTTATGCAGTAGGTCGCCATGGGAATGTTAGTTGTCGAATGATACTGAAGAAGGAAATGAGAGGAATGCAAAGGAATTAATGAGCATTTTATTTCAATGAAGACTAATCTTGATATGTGAAAAACATTGAGGGAAAAAATGGCTTGAAAATAGCTTTAAATGGACGGATGTCCTTAATTGAAAATTCTTTAAAAACTTAGGGATTAATTTAAAAGGTTTTGAAACTCGTGTCCTTTTTTAATATAAGGTTAAAACTTAAGACTTTATTTAAAAATTTTCCTTATTTAATTTTCCCTGTGCATTCTCACCATTCCAAATAGTCTTTTTGTGTGTGTGTGTGTGTGTAGTGACCTTTAATCTTTTAAGTATTGCTTGAAAACCCTACTTCACTATAGCCAAATAAAAAAAAAGGACGTTAAGTTTAGCTAGAAAACACAGAAGAGGATTTGACCAAAAAATTCTTAATGAATTGCACGGAACCAAAAAGACCCTCAATGTGTTAAATAGACTATAGTGGTCCCAACTCCGATGGTCCATGTTTGATAGATAGATAGCTAGATAAATAGATATGTATATATATATATATTTGTTACTTTTCCCTTCGAAGGCCGTATCCTACTCCTCATTTCCTTAAACCCATTTTGAAACCCTTTTTTACTTTTTTTCATCTAATTCTTCTTCTCACCTCCATCACGTGTACAATTTCAATGGATATAGCTAATCAACCAATCATTTCTATTGTCCCATGGCCCATCATTTCAATGGATACAGATCGGACGGTTAAGATCACCCATCATGTAAACGTCGTGCCAATCAATTCACAATGGCAGATTAAAATGCATGGTAGATTCATTTAGAAGAGTGATCTCCTCGGCTTACAAATAATAATAAATAAAAAAGAGCATACAACCAATCTGTCAAAAAAACCACTTCTAATCCACCAAATAAAAACAAACAGAGGAATTGGGAAGCTGCCTGCAACAACACCGACTGGAATTGGGAAGTTGCAGTCGCTACATTTCCAATGAATTGTGCAATACCCGCTGCGCTGCATTGCTTTTGGTTTTGACACCAGAAGGAGGTCCCTGCAACAACATCTAGCTCACAACTCCCATATGTCTGGTCCTATGGCCCAGACACTCCACTGCTGTACCCAAGGCACATCTCTACTGCCTTCTCTTGTATCACTTAACATCACATAAATAACACTCATTTTTCTAGAAAAAGAAAAAAAAAACAAAGAAAGAAATTGAATTCACACATAGCAACCGGAGAAAAACCAAACAAAATAGAAAAGTAGTAAGCATTTTATTAGACGAAGGGAAGAAGAAGAGTTAGATGAAGAAAAAGGGAAAAAAGGTTTCAGAATGGGTTTAAGCGAATGATGAGAGGGGATATCGCCGCTCAAAGGAAAAAGTAAAGAAAAAAAAAAACAAAACAAGAACTTTGGGGCCATTGTGGCCTATTTAATAGATTGACAATCTTTTTTGTTTCGTGCAAATCTATTGGAATTTTATTGATCAAATCTTCAAAATAAAAAGTAAAAGAAGGAACCCAAGGTCACTTTTGGCAACCAAACTTTTAGAGAAAAATTTTCACTTTTCACTAGGCAGTGAAAAACCTATGTTTAACAATTTTAAATGTTAGAGGAACTGGGCAAGAAAGATGGTGACTTTTTTAAGACACCTAGGTCTGGGTCTATAGGAATATGGAAATCCTCAATAAAAGGGAAAAGAGTATGAAATCTTTTAAATTTGTGGGATCCTGACCAGTTATCTTCAAATTTGTGGATTCTATACTTATCACCAATGTGAATTTCTTACGAGGAAAGCCCTGTTTTAAGGGGACCGACAAGTCCTCATATCCGGAGGGTCCTCTCATGTTGTGATGACCTAAAAAATCATATATTAAGTGCCTAAGCATTTGAAGAGTCAAAGTCCAGAGTGTTTAGAGAATTTCAAATATTGCCTAGAAGTAGAATTTCAAAATATGTGCATCCTAATTTAAAGACTTTGGCTGGCCAAAAGGATCTTTTTAAGTTGGCAAGTCAGCTAATTCTCACCTAAAAATTTCAATTAAAAAGATACCCAGAAATCGGAGAGACAACCACTGCATTATGTGGGCATTGGCTGAAATACTTGCAACCGAACATCCCCGAGTGTTTAAATGTCTCTCCTGCATCAATCAATAAAGTAAGCCACAGTCCATCAACAACTTAAAAAAAAAAAAAATCTTATCCCAAATTGTCGGTAGGGTTCACCTTTCTCTGAGTTGGTGCCTAGTACTCCTCATAATCATAATAAAATTTCCCATGCTCCTAAACCGACAACAAGACAACAATCCCTGCAATTTCACAGTATTCCAATTTGTGAGACCTTCGAACCAGTGATGTCAAATCTCCAGCATCGAGTATCGACTTCCCAACCTCACATCAGGCAGGCTAGAATGCCTATCTTGTCCTACTTGTAAGCCTTACTGTGGGTTGCATGTAACCTCAAAAACAGGGGTAGAAAACTTGACAATCCTAACCATCTAACTTTTTAAACCGTTCATCTAAATGGTGATGATCATTTAGGAACAAGTTCATGATGTTTAACCACAGTGGGGCTCACATATAAATTGGACAACGAAACAGAAGGGCATTAGGAAACATGTTGCTGCATGAGAAACATTTAAGAACAAGGACAAAGTACTTGATTTCTGTTTGTTTTCATTTCCATCGTTTCCCTAATGAGAAACTATTTCCACTGTTGACTTGAGGCCGTAATTCCGAAATCCTACTAAGAAAGATATGATTAGGCATAAAAGCTTGATCAATATCCTCACCAGCTTCCAACTACTGCTTTCGAATTGTAAGCTAATGGTATCTTAATTTTTTATTGGTTTACCTAGTTGATGTTCATTTCTCCAACCACTAATAGGGCATTTAAAGCCTGTATTGATTAAAAACGGCAATATCTTTAGAATATCCTTAATTATATAAAATTGTGAGGCTGATTAATGATAAAAAAACATAGATTAAAAATCAGATTCGAAGATACAAAAGATCTTTGATTTCTACCAATAAGGCTGCAAACTGTCTTAAGTTTAGCAAATGGAGTTCCCCCAAGTACAGGTTACTAACTGATACATGGAATAAAGCCGGACAAGAAAACTTCACCCATTTATTATTGGATGAATATAATTATATAAGTATATAGGAAATGGATCCTCCACTGCAGAGGGTTAATAACACCACCCTGATATGCATAAAAATGATCTCTACCAGGATAGTTTTAAGTCCAAATCATTATAAGTTTTTTCTTGTAGTGACCGTGAGTGGACTAATTATAGTCCATCATGTCATTGAGGGGATGCATGCTATTCATTGTTAGATCGTGGGGACTAATGGGCCCCACAAAATCTATGATCATAAGCCTCAACGGCTACATGATTGATATGGCTACCTCAATTCCTTAATTATCTCACGCGTTTAGCATAATCGGAGAGTCATTTCCCCGGCATTAATGGATAAATCAAATTTCTAAAATTATTAAGCTTAAGATCTATAAAAACATAAGAGATAACTACAGAAAAGAGAAATATTGCAAACCTATCTGTAGGCGATCACCGGCCTCGTTGCATCTTCTCCTATTGTGCACTTTGGTTCTTTCATTCATGGGGGTAGTAGTGCCCCATCCAAGGCAGCCCCTCTCCACAGTGACGTATTAAATTGTGATTGATCTACTAAGGATCGCGGAGATCAAGAGCCACAGAGGATCCCAATTCAGATATTTCTAGGGCAAGTGAGTGTAATAACAGGGCCCTTTCAGCCTTAACTGCTCACACATTCATTTCAATAATTTACTCTTAAATCTTAAAACATTGCTTCCTACATGTTCTTTTTAATAACAAAGAATCCCTCTTCAAAAGAATAATTTAAGGCCGAGATAATAGGCAACTCAATGAAAGTTCTTTATTTCTCAACTACTCCCAGACTAAGCGATCATTTCTTAAGAACCATTTAGATATCACAAATCAACATCAACATTTTAGGATTGACAACTCGTCCAAACCTTACTAGAATACCTTAAAGGGAGGGAAAATCATGAAAACCCAGATCTACCAACCAGTTTCCTTCACCAAGAATCCTCGTAGTTCTCATGTCTTCATCACTCATCTCCTATTTTTCCTTGCTGCATTCCCAAGGATGCAGTAAGACAAAACACGTAGAGTTCCGTCAGATTTCTCCTTCATTCTCAAGTCATCCTCTTCTTTATCCAATTCAATCTGAAATATAACCCCCTTGCAGCCTGAGCGTAGTGAAAAAGAACCCCACCCCAAAATCCGGAAAACCAATTTTCCATTGAGCAGCTGAGCTTCAAACCCAATAAGAAACCAAGGTACAATTCATGGGTTTTCCTCACATACACATGAAGTCCAAAACCTCAAATAAACTCAACCTCAAGCTCCTTTTCCTGGGCATCTTCATTGCATTCCTCCTGCTTTTTGCTCTAAGATCAAACCTCTCATCATCCCAACAAAACCTATCTCCCATCTCCCAAGGCCCGTCATCAAAGACTTCCATTGAAGAAATCCAAACAACAGCGTCAGAAAAATGTCCACCACAACCCACCTCATCATGCACCAAAATCCCACCCGCTCTAGTCCAAGCCCTCACCCACTACGCAACCTCCAATATCACCCCACAACAGACCCTCAATGAGATCTCAGTCACGTCCCAGGTCCTGGACAGGAAGTCCCCATGCAACTTCTTGGTCTTTGGCCTGGGCCATGATAGCCTCATGTGGGCTGGACTCAACCACGGGGGCCGAACCGTGTTCCTAGAAGAGGACAAGGCCTGGATCGACCAGGTCACGTCCAAGTTCCCCTCCTTGGAGACTTACCATGTCGTGTATGATACCAAGGTGCGCCATGCGGATGATCTGATCAAGGTGGTCCAGCTCGAGGAATGTACGGCCGTCGGCGACACACAGTTCTCCAAGTGCCAGCTGGCGCTCAAGGGCGTACCCAGTGACATTTTTGAGGTGGAGTGGGACCTCATCATGGTGGATGCGCCCACCGGATACTTTTTGGATGCCCCAGGTAAAAACATTGGAATTAGGGTTGCAAATAGGTACCCGGATCTCAAGTATCCGAAGGTTTTAATCAGTAAAAAATAGAGTTGGAAACCTATTTAAAGTTTTGATTTATAAATGTGTTTGAGTCCAAAACCCAATTTAAGTTCCGATTAGTAAATGAGTTCATATAGGTTTTGTCCTGTGGACCCAAGATTCGGCATAAGAGCTTTTAATATTGCAAATTATAGCTTAAAATAAATTTTGATTTGACATTTTATATTTAAACTTAAAGATAGTAAATTTGATGTATTGTTATAAATTGAATAATATCCTTAATTTAAAGGAAAAAAAATAGAAATAAGATTGTCGAAAGAAGTCAGAACCAATTTTAAAACTAGATCTCAATTTTGTAATCCGACATGGTTTCGAAAATAAATCTAGATCCTCATGGTTTTGAAAATGAATTTGGATCCTCTTATCAGAATTAGGTTTGGAACCAACAAAATAAGTTCTGAGTCAAAACTAGTTTTGAAGTGGAAATTGTAATTTAGAATGGATCAGGACCACAACCAACCCACTTGTTACTCCAATTGGAATGTCGAATTTCATCGAGAATTGTTTGGCTATCTATACAGTACAATAAAGACCATTAACCTGAACATTGTTATATTGCCAGGGAGGATGGGAGCCATTTATACGGCTGGGATGATGGCTAGAAACAGGAAGGAAGGAGAGACCGACGTTTTTGTGCATGATGTGGATCGGACGGTGGAGGATAAGTTCTCCAAAGCATTTCTTTGTGGGGGCTACATGAGGAGGCAGGAGGGCAGGTTGAGGCACTTCACCATTCCCAGTCACAGGGACAGTTCGAGTACGCCGTTTTGCCCTCCGGAGAATTGAGAGTCTTTACACACAAACTATCAAATAATTCTTTTGAGAATATGGGCTGGTTGGGGTTGTTGTTGATGTTATTTCTGGAACTTGGAGTTCAATTCTCATTTTTTTTCACCCTTCGGGTTTGGGGTTTAATTGATTTCTAAATTTGTATGGTTTTCGGCATCATTCTATTGGAATATCATGGAACCACACTTTGAATGTCTGGGCATTGCTGCTTTTCTAACAGGTGCGGTTTAAAAACTCGATTTGACTACCCATGACTTGCCCGAATCACTCATCGAGTTACCTAATGTTGGTGATTACAACAGAACTTAAAGAAGAGAACTTGCCATAAATTATCAAACAGGTCACTCATTTCTTACGAAAATGACCTCGCATTTATCAAAAAACTTAGTCAGAGTGCGGTGGGCTCGGAGAGCCGCTGGGCAGAATGTCAGGCTGAGTTTTGGTTGCTGTCATGTTGGTTCGGCCATGTGGACCCTTGGTGGCAAGTTTGCGGTTAAATTTTCTATCGATCCACTGGCTGTTAAACCCAGACTTTCGGAACTGCCTTTCTTCACTGCTCTTTAAATTATATTATCATCCTATATTTTTTTTAAAATTACAGATAAGCAATCTTTCTCATATTTGTATAGCCAATGCCACTTTGATGATGAAAGGTCGTTTCTACCCGGGCTGTGATTTGGGTTGGCCCCAAACCTAAATCTGCAAGTCCCAACCTGTTGGCTTTTGTTTGTTTGGGCTTAGGTTGGGCTTGCGCCTGAATATGAAGCCCACATGGAATTCAGATTGGATTTCAACTCCGGGTGCATAATTTTAACTTTGAGCAATTTAATACTAAATATAGGATTATTAAGTGGGATTACTGCTAATGGGTACTTCTCATAGATTGCATAAGAGGGAAAAAAAATCAAACCCCTGTCGGACCCCCTTGGATACATTCCAATCATTAGAAAACATTGCGATGAAAATGTCTCATTGTGGATAAGATCTTGGGCAAAACTCCAGAAGCAAATCTTTATTTCAACCATCTAGAAGAGCATGGCTACGAAGTTAACTCTCCTTTTAGTGCCGACTGCATGCCTATCAATAAGAGGAAAGCAGATGGAAAAGTCTCCTTGTGCACAAAGGGGAACCAAAAAATAGTCTAGTATATTATCCTAATCTTTGATTTAACAAGTTTGAAAGTTAAATGGTGTCTCATCCGCAGTTTTTTCCTTTTTTTTTTTTTTAATTCAATCCCACAATGAGTGAACATTTGATGTGTGTAAAATTGAGTCTTATATCAGATCAAGGGATGACAAGAGTGTTAAAGGTGCTGCATTAATCAAAAGTGAGCCCACTTATGCTGCATGGCACACACAATCCGCTTGAGAATATTTTCGCTGAAATGAGTAGTGGTCCTGAATGAACATGAAACCAATGTCCAAACTACAAAAGGACCAAGAAAAAACAATAGACGGGCCCTTAAATTGGATGGTTGACTGTTGGATAAGGAAATGCCATGGGTCCCAAGATGCCCTTCCAAAACCAGGATCAGATGATCCTAGTGCACTGAGATTGCAAGAGGTGGTCCAATAACCCATTTTGCAAGCTTTTGATGATAAAAAAGTGACACGAGCCTAGCAGAATTTGGAAGGTGCTCACAGCCGCAACAACACTGCAGGTTGAAAGTATTGCCAATAAATAATAGGCCTAGGCAATTCATGGTGGCCCCTTCTATCTGTTGCTTACTATCAAGACATTTAACATGGAAGTTATGTTAAATGAAACTATGGCGTTATTCCTCCAACATACTATCATCATCATCATCAAAGCCTTATCCCAATCATGTTGGGGTCGGCTACATGAATTCTGTTTCTCCATTCCGTTTTATTTTGAGCCAAATCTTTAGATAAGTTAAAAACTTCTTCAAATCTGATATGATAGGATTATGGATAGACTTGATCATCACTAGATAATAGGATGGTAACTCCACCAGGGATAGCAACTATCATTTAGGTATAGTGAGTTTTGACTGCTGAGAAAAGCTGCAAGAGCATGGAGACACAAGTAGGATCACAAAAATCAAATTCCATGGTTCAAGCAAGTTTGAGAAACTACCTTACAACTATCTGGATTTTTTTTAATCTGATTTTCATCCATCTGCCTTTGAAGGAATAAAGCAAAAACTCGAAACACGAGGACAAAAAACCACTAGAATGAAATACCTCATGCAAGCACGGGAGCAACGCAGGGGATGAAGATTAGCCAACGGGCTAATCTCCAAGCCAAAAGGCTTAGGGATAAATTGTCTAGGTGCCTCACCAAAGACAAATAAACTCTCTCAACTGAGAACCAATTCCAAATCTTTATTCAATATTAAAGTCTATCTCTCATAAAGAGATTACATCCTTGTTTATAACTAAAACATTATCTAAGAAAGGAAACAACTAATTCTAAACAAATAAGAAGTCCTAAATCAAACATGACTAGACTTGCTAAATATTAATAAAACAACTAAAGCAACTACTAATAATATAATTTACTCTAATCTACTGTGCTTTATTAGTCATAGGTCCAATAGTTGGCCAATCATGAATCTGGCCTGCATCAAGCACCCATACAAAATGCCTCAACAACCCCACATCAAGAAGAAAGGGCCAAAGTTCAAACCTGGACTCTCGAATTAAAACCCATTGTAGAGGACAACCAGTGCCTCTATGTTGAGCAACAAGGCTTTTTTGTGTTTGCCTCCGACCCAGTGACGGAAATTGTCTTCCCTTCTTTGACACTAGCAGGTACAGATTCCTCCGAAGAGATATTCTTCTTGCTAATTATCCGGTATATCTCAGCAAGAATCATCTGGAAAGCGTTCTCAACATTGGTCGCTTCAAGTGCAGAGGTTTCCATGAATGACAGGCTTTCCTTCTCAGCAAAGCTCTGGGCATCCTCGGTGGCAACCCCACGGAGGTGTCTTAGGTCTGTTTTATTCCCAATCAACATAACTACGATGTTCGCATCAGCATGAACCCTGAGCTCCTTAAGCCATCTGGAGACATTCTCAAATGTTGTTGGTTTAGTCACATCATAGACAAGGAGTGCCCCAAGTGCACCTCTATAGTATGCGCTGCTTATGGCTCTGCAACGCTCCTGCACAGCAGTATCCCATATCTGCACTTTCGCTGTCCTGCCCTCAACCTGATAAATAATTTAACAACATTTTGCAGAGAATCACTACATTATGATTTAACTAGAGATTGCTGAGACATCCTGGTATTGAAATATAAACATGCAGCAACCATAGAGCATTTGCAGATAAGCTTAATATATCGAAAGAGAATACCTTGCGACCGTCTTGTATAGTTCATTGATAGCAATTACAAAAGATAATATAGCATTCATATTATGTATTAAATACTTAAATTTGGCATCAAGTTTCCATTGATAAAAACAAATACAATTACTTGAAAAAAGAAGCTACAACATGTAGCGCATGAATCCTTTATACATTTTATAGATGCCCAGGTTACTGATACTACTGCAGAAGTTATCAACATCTGCCTTCCCTGGAAAGACATCTTTCCTCACACCAGCATAGAGGATATTTGCAAGCGATGGTAACTCCATGGTCTCATTGAAAATGCTAAGGTTTTCAAAGGTTCTACATTTACTGAAAACAATCATGACATGTTATTGATTCAATCTCCACCCATGAAAGGATTTCCAGAACAGACTTCGCATAGATTCTTTAACTTGTCTTGGAGTCTGTCCCCATCTGAAGAATGTTATTTTAATTATGGCCCAGTTGGTCCTAATCACTCCCCCATTCCAGTAGGACCAGAGAAAAACCAAAGATACTCAGCAAAATTAAGCACCAAGAAATTGCCTCATGAAATGCAACACACTTGAATTTCAATTAATATGGCCTTGCAGCTAAGTATATAAAACGCAGACCCCAGATTGATATAGGATAAGTCTTCAATGGTAAAGATGATCATTATCACCGCAGTGGTGACACAGCATCTAATGTGCGAAAAGAACCTCTTTTTTTTTTTTTTTCCTTTTTCTTTTTTGAAAATGGTGAGCTGTCCTCTTACCACTGATAATCAGAAATTTGATACAGACCAACCACATTGAAAATGAATACAGCAGGTGATTTAGTCCATTGATCTGCTATATTACATTTATTATTAACGTACACCATCCAACAATGTCAAATTCTTTAATAAGCACAGATTTGAAAAGTCTTGTGATTGCATCATGTCAATAAGCTCCCCAACTCTATCCAAGAAGCAAATGGTTGTTGGGAAAGAACGCAAAAACTACAGATTTAAACATGGATTAACCAGCAACGACAGCGGGCTTTTCCATTTGACCATTGACACAATTTTAGCTATTGACATTTGACACAATTTTTAACATTATTGAGGTGAACAGGATTTTCCATTCTGTAGTACTACTTAAAAATTCAGGGATGCAATCCCCATTGGGTGGGGGTTTGTGAAGGGGAAATGAAGGGAGTGTTTGGTAAATTCTCATAGAAATGAGCTTCTATCAAGGGATTAAAAGTGATGTGGAGAATGGATATCAATGACAATAATCGATCATCACAAATTTCATTTTCCTTCGACAGGAAATGTTTACATACCCCTTTCCCTGCATGTAAGTGAATCCTAGAAATCAGATAGTACCATGCAGATCTCCAACCTTTACCCTTCAGGATTAACCCCTGAATAGAGTCAATGATAAAATACATATATAGATCTGTTATTAGCAGCCCACAAACCAAGATCATGCAGACACAATCACAAAATAAGTGTAAAACTACAAGACCACAAAATTTCAACAAAACTCAGAAAACTCATTTGTCTTTCACCAATCCAGTTTTTTTAAGGACACCCAGAAGAGATTACCAAAACCCCAATTCCAATTCCAATATTATGCCATTTCCAAAGAACCCAAAAGAAAAATGATAAAACCCTTCTCCAAATCCTCATCCAAGCACCCACATGATGAAATCCTCCTCCAACTCAAAAGAAGAAGGAAAAATGAAGTGTGAATTACACATATAGAAAGTCAGATAAATGACAAATAGACAAAAACCCATCAAAGAGTTCTACCTAGAGAATGTTGGAATCATAGATAGAGCATAAGAAACATAGCTCATTCATGAATGAAATGAAATGAAATCGAAAGGAGGAAGAAGCGAAAGGAAGAAAGACCAGAAGTGTTCTGGTGGCAAATTCGACACCGATGGTGGATTTGGACTCCAAGCAGAACTCATTCCTGGTGAATCGAGAGAGGAGATTGGATTTTCCGACGCCGGAATCTCCAATTAATACCACCTTGAACAGGTAATCGTATTCATCTTCCGCCCTCCTCGCCATCTTTTATATGCTTTTCCTTCGATTGATTTCACAAGACGTGCTTCTTCTTAACAATACAAATCCTGTTCTAGGATCTTCTTTGTTTCACTTTCATCTATCAGACACAACGACAACCAAACTCAATCAATCTAAAGCCTCTCTCCCTCCATGCACACTATAAGCAATGCATCCCAAGGCAACCGTTTTTTGGACTTTTTTCACTGGGGTAATCTGGACCATTTATTTAAATGGGTCCCATCTTGGATAGGCCTATGCAAATATAGTAACTACTTAAAAGCAATTGAATTGACAATGATGCAAACCCAAATGTTCATTTAAAAAAAAAATGAATAGATGACTTAATTCTGAGTTATTTGTTTGGTAGACAGCATTTTTATTAAAAAAAAAAACAAAACAAGATTGGCTCAAGTAACAAAGGTATAATAAATTGGCCAACATACTCATGGTCTCTTACAAATTTTTTAAATATAAAATCTCAGAATTTGTTAAATGCTCTCATACAAACATGCCCTTGCAATTTTGATGAAGTCTCCAAATGTTCATTAATCTAAATTATTTTATTTCTCTTCCAAAAAACAAAAAAAAAAAAAACTGTTTCCTCTTGTAGAAAAGTTTGATTTTTTCCCCTGGCCTGCCTTGGACTTCCCAATTCCCATGGTGATTAAATCCTTGGGCCAAAGCTAACTGAAAGGCCAAGCCCACTTTAATAAGAGGGTCAGGCCCAAACCTCTTATCTTCAGAGTCCAACCCTAGTCCTGTTTCTCAAGATGCTGCTGTAGAGACCTAGTCCTAGCATACAAGGCTGTGAACCCATTTATATCTCTAGATCAAGTTCTGGTAGTTCAATTTAATGAAGGTTCGTGCATGGAAGTGAGAGTTGTTTGTGCTTTCCTGTAACCGGTTGCAGGCATACTGGGTATCGTACAAGTCAAATATTTGCATATGGGTAAACTTAGTTCACGGCAACAAGTTCCAAGGATTTTGATGCAGCCTAGGATCATATTTCATAACGAATGTCTCCGAAGAGACCAAGAACAAGAAGCATATTCCTAGTTTCCGTTTTTATTGTTTGAGGTGCAAATTAAACATTTTTCACTGGGACCATGCCTCTGCAATTCCGCCTTTTATGCAGGCACTGCAAAGGTCTTCTATGGACTATATTTCTTAAAAAGTAGGAATCTTCTTTTCAAAAGATTTTGCAAAAATTTCTTCCCCCAGGTTCTAATTTATGCATCTTCTTTGTACATGATATAAAATTGTGTGAAAATTGAAGTAAAGAAAACTGTTTCATTTGAAAATTCGTGAATCCATGCTGCGAAAGTTAACTTTATTTGTACGTGATGAAAAAATTCGGTCTATGAATTCATGCTTATGATTCTTGCACCACATACTGCCCGATTTGCTTTGAAGGCATTCATATATGCTTAGTTTTTTTTTTTTATCATTATTAGGAAAAACTACCTGGGGCAAAATATTATTGTAGGCCCTTTCTTTTTCTTTTTTGGAAGGTAATGCCTCTTTATTCAAAAAAAATACATAAAATACAGAAAAGATCATTAGATGATCAGAATAGATGATCTAAAATGAGGCATACTTCATAAAACTAACAAAGATAGAAAAACAGTGTAAAGAGCTACAACCTGGGATCAAGTATGCCAAAGGCCTATATAATCAATGGAGTCAATATAAGATGGAATAGAATATAATTTCCTAAATAGACAACCGAACCTGACCCACCTCATGGGAATTAATTTCTCATTCATATCTTAATAGTTTTTAATGAACAATAGTTTGGGTTTAATTTCCTCTTGGAAGAAAACAGGTTAGCATTTGGACCGCCTCAAAAGATGTGTGGGACCCACACTTATTGTGGTCCACTGTTGCCCCTAAACCAAAATTAAAAACCCATTTTTCCAACACAAGTAACTTCACGTGCAACAGCAGAAGGCCGTGAATAATACACCACACCAATATGATGAAAACATTGACCCATTCGTCTATAGGCAAATCGATGTCGCCAAGGTGAGGAAGGCGGGTCTTTCAATGCCTTAATTAACCTAAGCAAAGTTCAATTAAGTGCAATGACAATTTTCCAAGTAGAGATATTATTCATAGAGATATATAGCTTTAGTAGGTGATAATTTAAGATAGACTAGTTTCAGATGATTTGAACATGTTAGGCAGGTTAACAACTTGGACGACCGACTAGAAAGATCTTTTAACGTATAGATTCAAGAAGATATGAATGAAATTAGTAACGATAGATCAAGAAATGCAACTTATCCGATAAATCGATTAGCATAGATTGGCATGGAGAACAAAATTCGCCAACTGAGTTTGACAATGTTGATACATGAGTACAATGTTTTTACCTCACTTTTGTTGATGAAATGGAGATATCCTAATTCAAGTAGAGAAAAGAAATAGAAGAAGAAGAAGAAGAAGAAGAAGAAGAATAAGAAAAACAACTGTTTCATCCATTTTCCTAGACAGATGTTGGAAATTATCCGTGGAAATCGAGAGAAAGCACAAAGTCATAAACCATATGAGGACAAACCACAATGTTTCTCTTTATTGCCCATGTTGTTCTACTCTCACAATTGAAAAACATATATTCTCCCTTCTCTAAAAAGGGCAGATACATCTCCTCTAGTTTTATCCAATGACTAGATTTGCGAGCTGCTGTATATTCATGGGATAGGCGACATCAGGACCACCACTGAAAGCCCTTCGTCCCATTATGATATTCACAGCCTCTGTAGGGTGGAAGGCATCCCAAAAAACATACTCTCGTCTGTTTGAGCAAGGAGTCTGAAAAGGTAGACAAGTTATTTGCCCACCGTTGCGCCCAATACCACAACATCCGCGATCCACCACAGTAAATCCTTCAAAATTACACATACAAGGAGGAAAGAAAAAAAAAAAAAGAGTGAATGAGACTGTTCCAAGTTAACAACAACAAGAAGATACTGTATACAGACATTAATTTGAAGTGCTAAATTACATATACATATGTGTGTGTATATATATATATATATGGTGGGTGTGGGTGGGGGGTGTTGGGGTGTGACTATTCTATTAAGAAATAGTCATTTGTACAAATGTAGTCCCTAAATTTTATCTTTAGAGAGTCACCTACCATATTGGCTGGGGTTGTGGAGAATGTCCATGAACATCTGGTATATGTTTAAGTAAATAAATTTCGCACTGGGGAGATTGGCGTTGAGGTTGTTGACCATTGCCTTGACATTGTTGTTGAAGGGAAGAATAAGCGCATCCACAGCCGGCGAGCAACGGCTATCAGCGGTTTGAGCGAGCACGCTCGGAATACAGCCCAAAGATCCAACCCCAGAAATCACAAACTTCCTAGCTCCAAGGTTATAAAAGCTCTGCAATTAGTCAACAAGGTTGGTTATTTTTCTCTAAAGGGAGTTCAATATTTTTAGAAGAAGAAAAAGAAGAACATACAGTGAGCTGGTTCGTATACTGTTGAATCAAGAGATCAGCATATTGTTGGGGATTGTATTCATTGCTCGTGTCATAGTTGGGGAGCATGTAATTGTTGAGGTAGTCATTGCTTCCCATGCCCACGAAGAAGATGCATTTGCCGATCGCAGTGGCAACACCATCTGCCCCAAGTCGGTCTGTGATTTGATCAAGTGTGTTCTCAAAGTTCTTGATCTGTTGGTTGAAAGGTATACGAGTCACCTGCATGCAACCGATTAATAAGATTTAAGGTTCTTTTT
Organism: Sextonia rubra; assembly: GCA_037013555.1. Lineage (NCBI taxonomy): Eukaryota > Viridiplantae > Streptophyta > Magnoliopsida > Laurales > Lauraceae > Sextonia > Sextonia rubra. Next base: position 53,085,824 of record JASUAD010000013.1, on the reverse strand, counting down.
TCTCAGTTTTTACTACCTTATAGCTCTCGCTTGATTGTAGTGACAAAATAATAAAATCCCATTGATTGGATCAGTTATGTAGACCTTGAAGCACGTTGAAGTGTTCTGCCATTAAAAGGAACCACAACACACGACTGACCAAGTGATTCTGGGTTCAGGTTGATCCTTCTTGGTTTAGGGTTGGGGTCAGTTTGACATTTTTCAAGAAGAAAGTAGTAACTGTGTTGGGCTTGACTGAGCATGTACCTGCTATCTAACCTGTTAACAGAATCCAACCCAACTTAATTCCTGCTTGGGCTGTCAATAAAAATCAAGCCCAACTTGTTTATCAAGGGTTTGGGTCATGATTCACCCTTTTAATAACTTTCAGGTTGAGCTTGGGTTCATATTTTAAACCCTACTAATAAACGAGTTGATTCAAGTTCAGCCTATACATGAAGATGTTCAGCTTAACACAAATAAAATAAAAACTGATTCTACTCTTTGCCAGTCCCATTACTATCATCTACAAAAAACTGTTGAAAGGGAAAATTTGAGAAAGAACAAAGAAATTGCAAAATATTCAATCAAACTGGTGAGAAGATTTTCAACATTAGCTATGAAGTCAAATAATCGTTCAAAATTTCCTTTTTGTGTTAATTGTTAAATTCAATGATAAAAGCTAGCAGTATAAAAGGATTATACTGACAAGCTTCAAATGCCCAAAATGATAACAATTATCATACAAAATTGCTGCCAGTGATATCGAGAATTCCGGCTGCGGCCGATGCATAGTTAACACCATGAAGAGCATCATCTCCCGAAACTTCTGAGGCCGCTGGAATCAAAGGAAGACCCAAAAGCACAGCTGCAACAACAAGCAATATCAGTTGCAACATAATAACTCGGTATTAAGCAAAGTTAGTTTATGGGTCTATCATTTATATTGAGGATTCAAAATACAATGGCCAGTTTGTTTGCATGGAATTAAACTGCTAGAAATCCTAAGTAATTTGACACCATCAAAGCGGCTAAAATTTTCTTTCAATGATTCATCACACTCTGAAGTATCACGATCACATACAAATGTTTCATAAATTCCAAATCAAAGAAACAAAAAGAAACATCCTATACTATTAAACCTACGGATCTGTATAAACCTTAGTTCTGGAATCTGTTATTGTTTTATCAAATTTGTGTCAATAAAGCTTATATTTAGCAGTCCATATCCTCGTTAGGGTAATATGATTCGAAAACATTAAGGAAAATCCTGTAATTTTTAAATAAAAAAATAAATGTAAAATGCTGTAAAAAGTATTTTAATAAATATCTTCATTTTATCAAAAATAATATGAGGATATTTGTGATCAGATAGCAAAATTTTCAAAACTACGGTAACAATGGCTCTGTCAATTTTTGGAAATGATAAAAAATGTATTATGCATAACTAGATAGGAGAACAAGAGTATAAAAGCTTGTGGCACAAGTGAAGGTGCTCAACAGTGTGCGCACTTAGATTTGAGATATGTTACCAATAAAAAAGAACCAATAAAAAAGATAATTAATAGGGCATGGCAACCATTTTTCCTTGATAAAACAAAAAAATGTATATAGAAAAAAACCTAATTAGACAATTCCAAGCATGCATTATTAGGCCACAATACATTAATCATAACAGAGACCTAGGGACTGCAAGAGCCGAATGCATTTATGAAGGGTTAAAAACATGAAATAAATACTTTTCTCCAAAGATAGGAAAATCACGAAAGTGCTCATAATTAGCCCCTAAAAAAAGTTTACTCCTGGCCTGCTAGGGGTGGGCACCTTGTTGGCGCATCCGAATCATAACTCTCTTATGGATGGACCATTACAGTTGACCATCCACACCACACACCACATAAAACGAACCAACATGCAAACAAACGAGGAAACTTCAACAATCAACATTCCAGACCCAATATGGGATATACACAATGATTCCTTGATCATGCATAGTCTCATAGCCACCTGCACCATAGACTACAGTGATTAAAATGGGGCTTCAATTGATTGATCTCTTCTTTTTCAGGTCTTCTGTTAGGTGAAAGAAATGATCTGATTAACGAGGCCATTCCAGACCCTACCCGTTCGGAGGAACCGACTGTTATCAGTCATCCCGAGGAACATTTTTTAATTCTGCACCCTGATTTTTTTATCAATTTATTTTTTTAAAAAAATAAAAATAATCTTTTGACATTATAAATAACTCTTTGTATTTTATCCAAATGCTATATGTGCTGCCATATAAATACTCCTAGGAAATAATTGGTGTTCTTTAAAATCGGATAACCCCCATACCGGAGCCCCTATATCTGTAAGGTGCTGGGGAGGGATATTAGGTCATATATAAAAAAAAAATCCTTGCATTTTTTTGAAATGTCAGAAAACTTTCTACTTTTCAATGAAATTCAAGGGAGGCTTCTAAACATACACAGGACTTTTCCCTTCTTACACAGGCTAAAAATTAAAAAAAAAATCAAAATTTCTCGAAATGTCGTTCTCTCCATACACATCTTCTCTCCCTTCTCCGACCAGCGATGAGCTTCGGCCAGCTCTCTCCCCCTCTTCCTCCCTCTATTCTCTCTCTCTTTCCTCCCTCCCTCCTTCCTTTCTACTCCTTCCCGCCGTTTTCCTGCAACAGGGAGACCAATCCAGTCTCCTTGTTGTATGGAGACCCCGATCTCCCTGCTATGGGGAGACTAGGCGGGGAGACGATCTCGGTCTCCCTATAGCAGGGAGATCGGGGTCCCCATCCTGCAGGAGATCGGTCTACCTATTGCAAGGAGATCTCGGTCTCCCTGTTGTAGGGAGCAAGTGGGAAGAGGGAGACAGGGGAAAGGAGGGAAAGAGGGAGGGAGAGCTAAAGAGAAAGAGAATAGAGGGAGGGAGAGGAAGAGGAGGAGGAGGAAGAGGAAAAGAAAGAGGGAAGGGAGGGAGAGTAAGAGCCCCGGTGAAGCTCGTCGTCAACGGTCGAAGATCAGTCAGCAAGGAGGCCAATCTCCCTGCAGAGATGCCAGTCTCTCTGCTGCAAGGAGGCCGGCTGAGCGGAGGGGGGAGGAGAAGGGAGGAAAGAGAGAGGGAGAGAGAAAGAGAGAGAATAAAGGGAGGAGGAGGAGGAGGAGGAGGAGGGAGAGCCCCTCCGGTGGCTAGAGCTTATCGCGGGTCAGAGGGGAGGAAGGGAGAGATATGTTGGAAGAGAATAGGTGGAGGTATTTTGGAAAGTTTTAGTTTTTTTAATTTTTTTCCTTTTTTGCACTTGGTATAAGAAGAGAAGAGAGATGAGTATAAATCGGAGGACTCAATTCAAGACATCTTTTCTAGGAAGAAAGACTATAATAGCCCTGTCAATGAAAATGACAGGAAAGGGTTTGAAACATGAAACGTCAAATCCATATTCTCAGCACTTCTAGCCTAGAAAATATAGCAAGGAAAGTTGATGAAAATGCCGAATTTAGATTCGTACAACCATCATCCCGTGGAACTGGGGAGTCATCAAAGTACCAAAGAAGCTAAGACATCCTTCTACCCATTGTGAGAGAGAGAGAGAGAGAGAGAGCCCACCCACTACATCAACAATGGTGTAACCATTGGAGAACCTTCCAGTGGGGCCACCAGCGAAATCAATCCCATATGGGTAGTAATTGGCTTTAGCAAAAGATGCGAGATTGTTGTTGTTGCCATTGTCAATGAGGGAGTCCCCAAATATAAACATGGCTGGAACCAGTTCTCTCCCATTTCCGTTTCCTCCATCCACTTGAGCTTCAACTATTAAACCCCGAAAGAAGAAAAAGAAGAAGAAGAAGGTAAAGCAGCTAAAGCAGGCCATCAGAGAGAGAGAGAGAGAGAGAGAGAGAGAGAGAGAGAGAGAGAGAGAGGCCCGAGGAGGAAAGTGATAGCGTGAAGGGGGTTAAATAGAATCTGTGCGTGTGTGATTTTTTTACTGTTTTCCGGTAAAAGGTTGATAAGAGAGAGAAATAAATGAATGCATGTCTTTTTAACAGCGAAAAGTGGATGGTTTTGAAACTGCCATTAATGTCCCTCGGTATTTTACCTGTTTTTAGAAACCTACCTTCATCTTTCGACTTCATGTCATTTCTCGTAGGTGGAGGGCTAGTGCAGTGGTGCAGAACGTGTAGCACCAAATTTTAAAGTATGGTGGGACGCACTTTTTTAAAAGCCCGGCGAGTCATCAGCTTTACTATGCTTAATATTCATTATATCTAAATTTTCAAAGAAGCATTCAATAATCCAATCATTTAGATTGATCGTAAATGAGTATCTTTCTCTATTACTATTCCAACAAAAGAATAATAAAATAAGTTCATTATGTATTTTAAAAAGAGTTTAATCTAATGGTGACAATGCTACATATTTAAATAATAAGTTATACGGTAATCATTACAAAGGGTCTTTAAGACTAATGGATGACTCAGATTTTAAGAAAGTAGGCCCCATCATACAAGAAAGTGGGCCCCACCACACATTAAAATGGGCCAGTCCACCGTACTACTATACAATCCGGTCGTGAGAACAACCATGATTATTGCTGTTCCAATCAATCAGCGTTTTGCCTTCGTTTTTTTCAAACAATGTTTCTGCATAAAGGAAATTTTCCATGTTCAGATCACTTTTTCGTGTGCAGGGAGAAAAGACTAGAAAAAGAGGATGAAACAAGCTCTTATTGTGCCTTTAAAATAATGAAAAGAGAAGGAGGGGTTAGGATTTCTTGAGGCAGGAGAAAAATATAGAGCTTGAGTGAGGTCAAAAGTCAACAGAGGTCCCGATGTCACAACCTATGGTCAAAGCCGTAAAGAATCTTCTAATGCTTGATTATTATTATTCAACGAGATGTTAAATCTCTAACATTAATTGCTAAGTAGTGAATTTATTTATTTATTTTATACGATCAGTATAAGCTTAGGAAGGAATAATTCATGCCTAAATCAAAATAGCCCTAGTTTCTATAACTAAGCATTTTGCATTTTTAATTTCTCTTACACGCTTCCGCAACTGCATGATGTTTTTAATAAAAGGATATTGTGTCAATGTTACTACTGAAAAATAGATACCATTGCTCTCTAAAATAAATGGTGAAATCGTGCGGAATGACGATCAAAATGGTTTATTGGCGACAACCACCGTGGTCATGATTGTCAAATCTTGCTCTTTTTTTAATTTATAGCTATGGTGGCCCACCAATACAGATCTGACATGATCACTACACAAGCTTTTACATTGTACAAAAAGATGAAAATGATGAATTGTGGGCATTGATAAATGTGTGAACCAGGAGGCTGGAAGGAAATGGAAATGGAGGATTTTATTCTAAAATAATGTAGAGTGGTGCTCCTACTGTACTTAAACGATCCCTTTGGTAAAACACATAGTTGAATTGATGTAAGATGCACGAATGAAAATTAGAGGCTGTAGTTCTTTTAGAAGTATACTAGAACTGAACTATTTTGAAGTTCCTAATAATGTTAGATTAAAAAGTAAAAACCATTTATGATTTGTTTCTTTGCAAGAATTTTTAATAAGATTTCAATTTGTCTGTAATTTCAGAAATTTCTTGTTCATTTACTGACTTCATATCATTTGAGACAAGTAGCATTTTGGAATTCCAAAAAGGTGATATTTCGAAATGCTTGCATTTCCTCTAGTATTTTAGAATCCAAGCATTCCTAGATAATCTGGGAGAACTCCAACACTCTTAACAGTAAAAGAGTATCTTTACCTCCAAGCCATGGCAATAAAATCAAATCCAATCATCTTATTCACTTCTCTCGTCTACTTACCTCTTGTTATATATATATTTATATTTTTTTTCTAGTCTCTTCCATGCATATCATTTTAGGGGTTCTGCCCACAACACAAAGCAAAACCTAGATGGGTTCAGGTGTTTGCAGTGTCTTCTTGGATGCATACTAAGAGTTGCAACAAAACCCAATCATCGCCTCCTTATCGGTGGCTCCACAATATTAGGAAAGATAGAATGGTCATTGTTCTACAGGAATAAGATCGATAAAAGAAGCAATAAGATATAAGCCCTCGGTAGTGAAGAGAAATATCGTAAACATAGTGGTCCAAAACAAATTGAGGCACTGATAAGAAGAAACCAGAGAGAAAATTGGGTACGGATTTGACGATTTTAGCTGTTAGTGTTGATCTGATAAGAGGTGCTATGGAGAACTACCATGAATTCAAGTAGCAATGAAATAGGGAATTGTAGAATTCAGTTACATGAAATTCTCAGGTTATTGGAGTTCTGGCACGAAAGAAACAATAAATTTAGAAAGGTCAAAATTCAATAGCATTTTAAAATTTCAGCAGATAAGAATTCCAAACAAATTCTTACAAAAAAAAAAACAGGTCCTTAGTCACAGTCAAAGCTCAAACGTGCTAAGAAAATATTGAATGCACCATTAAATAGTCCCACCTTTGATAGGAAATGGTTATCCAATTTGTCACCTAGTTAAATTAAGAAAAGTTATAGATCACATTCTATAAGGTCCCGTATCCTAGTAGTATAATTAGGTGAAATCTCACAGTTCACATCCTTGGATTATTACCCTTTTAGTGTGTGTTAATTCATCAGGAAGGAGGAAAATGGGTGTCTGTATATACATTCAAACCAATAAATACCTAAACAGCATATAGATTATACATATTGCATGGATATGCATGCATTTTGGATAACGTAGATACATGAATTTTACCCATAAAAATAAGTATTTGAATTCCAAATATATTTTTAACACACTCATGGTAAGTTTTCACCATGCCCTGAGTTTCATTTGACCATAATTCTTGTAATACTAGCATTACTTTTTTTTTTTTACTACAACATGACTGCAGTAAAACATACTTTCGTGTAGAATCATAGAAAATTGCAATTGTTTTAATATACATTTTTTGAGAAAATCATGTTCACACCAAAGGATGGAAAGTACTTTTTATAGAAAGACTTCATGTTTTTTATGTGCCATTTTTGTGGAAGGGTGGTTACAAGAATGTACCTTAAAATTAGAAAACCATCTCTTGAGTAAGATAAATAACATATAGGTTGCCTCAAATTTCTAGAGCCTAATACTCAATCACTTAGTAAAAATCATTGCACTTTAATCAAGTCAAAACCCAAGCGACTAAGGAAATTTTTATGTAGCAGCATATACATAAAATCAATCGTGCGCGGACTTTCACTTGTCACAGAATTATTTTATTTTATTTTATCTATTTTTTCATAAAAAAATGTTTTTCATGAATCTAATTCATTTTCACACTTTTTATTGCAGAAAAAAGTTCACACCAACCAAGAGAAAAGATTTTCTCAAAAAAAACAAAGAAGGAAAGTATGGCCTTTTCCGTGGGCCATGAGGTACAACTTAGGCCTGTAAATGTCCGTGAGAAGGTTGAATAATAAATGGATGGAAAGGGACCCCGAGCATTTCCGTGCATTCATTAATTAGTGCCTCTCCGCTTAAAATAAACCAAAACAGGAAACACTAGTGGCAACCATTAACGTTGGACCACTGTATTTTGGCTCTCTGTTTAATGAGTTGCACCAGAATGTGCCCCACCGCTATTTGGTTTCCAAGGCAATGGCTGATAAAACTTGAATCCAGGTGGTCCCATGGGAGGGATAAATTTTCTTCAAAATTCCAGAGTTTACTTGCTGTTAGACTTTAATTGAAATAGAGTTCTATGTGGGTTCTCCCCATTGTGTTAGTGTTCATAAAGAGTGTAAACTCTAGCTACAATTCCAAATTTTAGAGGATCCGAGCTCCCTAAATCTGTTACCCTTCCTTGAGTTGAATGCACTTGAAAACCTCTCACATAACCTGGTTTGAAAGAAGTTGGTCTTCTGACATTATTGAACTGTAATGCATGAAAAAGTTTCAGTAGTATTAAAGGAACACTGGGGCAATAGGAAAACACGACCACAGAAGTACACCACCAAGCGAGCGGGTACAGAAGAAAACCATTGTCATTAATGAATGAAGGAAACTTTTAAAAGATTCATATTCTTTAATTTATAGTTTTATTTAAGTAGAGAGAGAGAGAGAGAGAGAGAGAGAGAGAGAGAGAGAGAGAGAGAGAGAGAGAGAGAGAGAGAGAGAGAGAGAGAGAGAGAGAGTTCTTTGTGAAGTGAAGGAGAAGTAGGATGATGTGCACGTTGTCATTCTCTCATTCAGGTTGTAAATAAACATCCTACAAAAACATATCCAGATTAACGTGCACACTGCTTTTTAAATAACTTCACATTATCGTCTCTCCAACTCATTCTTTCACTACAAGGGAGTCTACTCTTATGCTCCCTCTTACGGTCCAATCCACTATAGACAGTTGAGATTCTTTATGACAGTTGATCTAACCATTTATAATAGGCTGAGATGCATCAAGGCAAATTTGATGCTGGTGAAAGATGGCAAGTTGTTAAAAAACATGCTAGCCAGTGTTTGAAAATTAATTGTTGGAAAAATGCCATGCAAAATCATGAAAGTAACCCCCAATGGAAGCCTTCTCAGAGACACAGAATCCATGGGTTACACAAACTCTCCCTGGATGCATCAAATTATATGCGCAAATATGATAAACTTTTGAGTCTTTTATCACTTTTGACCCTATAAAGAAATTTTCCAATGGAGGTAACCTTAATTTTCCAGACCTATTAGCCACATTATGCCATCGGTACGACCTCTGTGAAACCCAAGCAGATGCAACAAAATGTAACCCTTGCTGTACAGCATGCCTGGAAGATGGAGAGTTATGAGATAGACCTGCCTAGGGACAAAAAACTGGGAGCGAGGGTCAGCAACCCGATGCATTTTCCAGTGCATGCAATAGTACCCACTAAGCAACTTATTCACAGACAGGTGCAGCTCTGTGTGTAGCTCCAGACTCGAAGAGTTTATACTTTACAGACTGCAGATACTGGTGAGGTACTATACTATACTACCTGAATCTGCATAATCCAAATCCAGTGGCCCACTCCAGATGTAGAAATGCCAAAGAAAGAGAATACATTGATTATACACCCTCAGAGCTCGACCATTTGTTATTGTACAAATTTTTTTTGATCCCTTGGCATTCTTTTGTACCATCAAATCCATCAACAGCTTGCAGTAACGAACGCATTATTAATTGGTTAGTTTGTTGATGCAGGAATTGAGCGTTCATTTGCTTCTGACAAGGGATCAGATGGTCGGATCTGTTGCTTGCTTCAGAGGAGTGCATGTCCACCAACTGTCAAGAGAGCTTAGACGTTGACCGTTGGAGCAATCTATCCATTGACACAGTGAGAGAGAGAGAGAGAGAGAGAGAGAGAGAGAGAGAGAGAGAGAGAGAGAGAGAGAGAGAGAGAATTGATTTTTGCGAGGGAGAGGTAGGTAGAATGTGCAGACATGGGTCAACACCTTGGCATTTGTTTGTTTTTGGAAAATTACAAGAATTTACGTGGGCCTATTAAATAAGAATATAAATGGGTTAGTTTAGCGTATTAAATAACAATCTAAATGATTTTTTTTAATCCCAGGTATAGACTTAGGATGATGAGATACGGGACTCTAATGAGAGAAAGGTGACTGCCAAGACCAATACCTGGACACCCAAGTGAGAACTATCACCTCTTACCAATGATAAGAGGTTGCTCTTAATTTAAATGAATTAGCTTACTAGTAAAATCATCATCTATGTATATCTAAATGTTGCTCTTGTGACAGTCACCCATCACTCAATCCATGTTTGACGTCATCCATTCCATGTTTATAAGTTGCATGTTGACATCTTCAATTCAAATTTTTTTAGCCAACCCATTCTAATGGGAGGAAGCTCTAGGGTAAGAAAAAGAGACCCTAGATGAATCAAGGGGCTTTCGAACGAAAAAACCTTGAGCAGTTAAGTGAGAATAAACACACTCTTACCATTGAGATAACATGTCAATCTCTAAATATTTTTAATTTCTAAATATTTTTTCATATTAATATTGCGATGGTGTCATAGCTGACAATAATAAACCACTAATGAGAACACATTGACCCAATTATTGGTTTAAATTTAAGATATCAACCATTTATATTGAATTCAATTAGTGGTTTTCAATGGAAGAAAAAGAAAAATAAAACAAAAATAAAACAATCCTGTGAGTATAAGGGTTTTTTAGAACCTCCAAAGATGAAGTGTTTAAGGTTCCAATTTAATTTATGGAGTGCAGTCCAATTAATAATGCTATAAAAATAAAAGAAAATAGTTAATCAGTCAACCACAAGAAGAGAGACACATGATTTTTAAAAGGAAAACCCAACACGGTAAAAAAACCATGAGACCTATCATTGGGTCTAATGAAAACCAAGCACTAATAAAATGAACAGTTACAAGATACTCACAATCCTTACCTAGTTAGTTACAACCTAAGGATTGTAGTACTCTCACTTGTGGAATACCACGCAGTTCTTTGTTCCTTACACTTGAATCAAACCGCATTGAATCAGTAAGGCGAACGAATCAGAACCACCTTGAATCCGCAAGGTGAACTAATTTTCTACAGAATTACAAGCACAAATCTCTAGAAGCTTAAAATCTCCGCATGTTCGATCTTCAATGGATGCTCTAAAGAAGAAAAGTAATCTCCAAAATGTATTTTATGCTCAAAATAAGGAAATTGATATCTACAGTTGAGAGAGGAACCCTTTAAATAGCCCAAGATTTGTAGCTTAGGGGTAGGGTTCTAATAGATTACAATAGGCAAGTCTAGATGAAATGAAAAAGAATTCGTGCAAGGAAAATAGGCAAAAATGCGTCTAGGTCTGCTCAAGCAAAAAGAGCTTTTGTCTCGGAGTGAAATCTTTACAAATTTTGCTTTTTCTTCTTTGTCTTCATTTTAGCGAATCTGGCAACATACACTACAATTTATTCTAAAAGAAATATAAAATTACAACTCAATGGACCTAACTTTTGTCCAACCCATGAATTGGCCAACCACTCAAATAAACCTAATAGAATATATAAAATATTGGCTTTCATAATGATATTATGATCCAAGTTCTCCGAACTCTTCACACATTCATATAGTTTCTTTTCCGATTTAGATCTTATGCACATAAATGTAGATCGAGTCCAAGTTTTATTGGATTCATAGCATTTATTAATGAATTGGAGACTAAAAATATTTGGATGACCGAAAACCGGAGGTTTATTGACATCAACCGAAAACCGGATGTTTATTAACATCTTTATCATTAGATCCTGCTTGTAGTGACACTACTTAGAGTGGTGTACATAGGTATGAAGATGATTAGAGGCACAAAGATCACTTGCTTGATTGCAATGTTTTGATGAAAATCATGACGATCACAAAGGGAAAGAGAGAGAAGAGGGATGCCGAAATGATTTAAGTGTTAAATATCATAATAATAAGTTGATTTTATTAAATTTCCTCCGCTAATCAATCCTAACCCCTTGAATGGAATCTTGTCAGCCCATAGTTTGTGACCTACACATTTCAGCATCAAGTCATTCATCCTATAATTTATACTCTTAACTGGTTGACTTTGATACTATATTAAATTTTTTATGCTAATCAATTCTACCTAAACCTCAAATCTTTGATAGAGACAACGTAAATACTTTTCAACAACTTATTAATCCAACATTTCACCTACCAAGCACATTTGTGTGCTACAGTTTCTTCGACATCCTAGTTTTACAATAATTTTATCATTTGTTGAAAAGAATTTCTTTATTTCTAAGTTTCCAATAGGGATTTTTTGGAAAAAATTCATTCTAAAGTCATATTAAACGGATTTATTAACAAATACAAAGAAACCTCTGATCGGAGGGTTATACAATTTTTTAAGACTAATTTGCCTGGCCTCATAAGTTATGATATTGTCTTAACGATATTATTAGGCTAATGTTAAACCCCAACATTATGGTTGCTCTCGTTTTATTTACCGACTGAAGAAGGTAAGCTATTGTACGTTTTCACTCGTCCAAAGCAATCTTCTTCCTTCCTTTGGTCCTTTTGTCATTCTCATTTACGAATCTGTCTATTGAAGTCATTCTTCATTACAACCCTTCTCTAAAATTCATAACCAAGGAAGAAAATGACAATGGGGTCAGTTTTCACAACTTCTTTATAAATGTGGTTATCTTGAATTGGTTTTTAAGTGGTTTCACTATGTTGGATTTTTGTAGAATGAGCTTTCTCATTGTTAGTATGATTTGAAATGTGTTAATTTATCTTTTCATTATTGCTCTATTAAAAGATGCATTGAGAATGAGTTTTGTGGAGCTAGCTGAAATTGGATGTCTTTTTTTTTTTTTTTTCTTTTATACAGAACTCTATCCACTAAGTTCCAAGTTAGACCTGCCACACATTTGATGTTGATTTGGAGAGGACAAGGGGTAAAGACAACATTCGATATGCTTTCTCTTATCACACACTCCTAAACTTGTAGTGATTCTGAATATCCATTTGTTCTACTCAAATTTCTTCCAAATATCATGTCCCTCAAAATTGTAAAACAAAATGGGAAAGCCATTTTTAGAATATGAAACCACATATGCTAATATTCTCTAATAAAATCACATGCTCTAGTTCGTCCATGTCAACAGTTCATACATCACCAACAGATGAAAATGGTACCATAGAAGAACGACTTCAACCAGTAAATTTGCAAATAAGAATGATAAAAAGTTTAGAGGAACGAGAAAGAGGGCTCTAAATAAGTGAAAACAGTAGCTTATCTTCTTCGGTGGGCAAATAGAACGACGATTACCACAATGTTAATAACAGATAACGGAGAAGATGGAAAAGGAGAAAAAAAAAGGAATCGTTGACGTTTTAATATTAGCCTAACAATATCATTAGGGCAACCTAATAACGATATTGTTTGGGGGCAAATTAATCTAAAGAAATGTATGAACCCCCCATTCAGTGGTTCTTTATATTTATTAATAAACTCATTTAATTTAGGTTTATGATCTTTTTTTTTAAATCCCTTTCTAATACTGTAGCAAAACAATTTCACAGGAGAAAGTGTGTTTGCCTCTGGACTGTACTTGCATTGCGAGAAAATTCTCCCGCTTAAATGGATAGGATAGGATGCATCCAATCAGATTGTTTGATATTTTATTTTTCACACGTGGGCCCACTGTAAATCCGTTAGCCCTATTTTTTTAGTTACCCCTTCTCGGCTATAGATCGGGGTGTAGTCAACATGACTATTGAGTTTTGACGTACACATGCATCCTTGGGTGGGTTAAGTAAGGTTTGTTACTAATTGAAAAAAAAAGAAAAAAGAAAAACTAATGTTCAATTCAATTTAAAGAAAAATACACTTAAAATTCTAATGGCCTATTTTTTTTTAAAGAATTTGCCACATTGGAGTTTTTTGGACATTATATCACATCTTGTCTCATGTCATTTGCAAATTTTACATTTTTTCATAAACATTTTAAAATTCCAATTACCTAAAAGGTTTCAAATGAACTTTAGAATTTCAAATTTTCCAACTTATTTTTTTTTAAATCTCTAAATGCTCAAGTATAAAGGAGCATTTAAGAATTTAATCATGTCTAAGAACTTCAAAATTTATCAAATAGGAATTCCATGAATTCCAGCAAATAAGTAGGCCCTTATGTTGTTGTTTTCCTGTGACATAAGGTGTGGATTCTCTCCCCACATCTTGTGCTTGAAAACACCCAACCTTTGCCCGGTATGTGTTTAGTGGCTGCCATTAGGGTCACTCGGGAAATTAGCCCTATTGGGTCCAAAACATCAAGGAGACCCACATTATTAAAACAACAACAATGACAGCAACAACATCAATAATAATAATAATAATAATAATAATAATAATAATAATTAGGCATGTTGTTTGCATTATAATACATAGGAATTTAATAGTTATTAAAAGGAAAAAGAACATCAAAGCACCTTTCCTTTCGGGGAGAGAGAATCACAACAAGATGAAAAATAGATACCTACGCATCAGCCTAGTAATTCAAAAAGAAAATGAAGGTCCTATATCTATAGGCGCCTTATATCTTTCACCCTCACCATATATCATTCACTTTTCACCTCTTTAATAATCATTCTATAAAGCTCTATAAAGCTCACTTCTTAATGTTCTTAATTTCTAGATATTTTAATGCAAATAAACATGTATTTCAATATTTGAGGCTTTAAATTGAGTTGCAGTCTACATGCGATATCTTCAAAGTCTCCAAGACACACTTTTAACCTTTTCTGAGTTGGATGCCCCACGTAAGGCCCATATCCATATACGAGGGAAATTTAGTTTCAAAGGTTAACCCGAGTCGATGAGAGTTCAACCCAGGTTGAAGATTTTTTTATTTATTCTTTTTTCGTGCCAACTCTTGTCCTTGGCAAAATCTTGGCCCCTATAATCTCCATCTTACAATTCGAGGATCATCTTCGGGTACATGTATGAAGTCAGGACTACCTAAAATTATACAACAATCCTAGATGCACTAAGTTCATTACAGTTAGTTACATGCAGTTGGAAAGAGAGAGAAACCAGTCAAAAATAAAGAGGAAAGTAAGAAATTTGCATTAAAGTAAATAGTCAGAAGGCCTAACAATTAGATAGAGGGATCAATTTAAAAGATAAATAGAGAAGAGGGGTCTTATAAAAATGTATAATATTTTAAACATTACATCATTTTTTTTAAATTCAAAATTTTATTTCCTCATTCCACCTTAAGATAAAAACACCTGTTCTTTTTATCTAAAAAAAAAACATTACTTTACATGCCACAAATGGCAAAAAGTTAAGGTGGATATTGAAATATTATAACTTTTTTATAACACCTCTTTACTTTTTTTCTTTCTTAAAGTGACTTTTAACTTGAATTTACTTTACAAGTAAATTAGCCAAATGGGCAAATAGACAAACATAGGAAAACCAGAGTTAGTGATTAATAAAGAGACAATATAGTGCTTACACAAAGATTTTAAAAAAAAAAGGCAACCAGTAACAGCTTGTATTGGCTCTACGAATTGTTGGATATATGGCTTACCAAAAGATCTTAAAAAAAAAAAAAAAACACACACACACACACACACGCACGGAGGCAACCAGTAGCAGTGTGTATTGGCTCCACGATTTGTTTTATTTGGCTTTAAAAGAAAGCTGAAGAAATCTTTAATAAAAGATTAAAAAATAAAAACATTAGATAAATGATTCAAAAAACAAATCATTAGGTTTTAATGTCATCACTCTAGATATTTGGATCTTCATGGGTGATGACATATTGGGTTGATTAGTAAAGCTATTTAACAGTCTTAAGAAGAAGAACAATAATGTCCCAAGAATGAAATAAGTTGTGGTTTTTTTTTCTATTTCAAAATGTAGGAATTCAAAATTATACAAACTACCATGGTATCAAACATAAGAGGAAAATGTTTATGAGAGACTAATAAATTTCATCTTAGACAATATGCTAAAATATTTTTGTTTTGCAACTGCAAGAACCAATGGCGCTCAAATGGAACCATTTTGACGACTTAATGGCAGGTATATGAGAAGACAATGAACCTAAAACTAACTAAATCCAAATGGAATTTTCTTTCCACGAGTGAAATATATTAGATGTGAAGTACATGATGTCAAGCTGATGGATTTCTCTGGGGTCTAGAGCTTTAACTAAGATACAGTTTATATCTAAAAAAGGACTTCACTTGGAGCACTTCTCTATACTTCTCACCCTTTTGTTGTCCTCTTTCTTCTCTCTACAAGCAGAATTCATGTTGATCCTACATGTCACTTGTCTGGTTGTTTCAAAGGCTTAAGCCACCAACTTCTTTGTCTTGATTTCACAACCCAAACCCCCTCCCCCACCCCCACGCCCAAAAAAAAAAAAAAACCTTCTCTCTTAGACTGCCTTTTATAGTTTGAACAAAGCCAATAATGAAAAGGAAGAACTTTAAAACTATATAAACTTTCGACCTAGAAATTTGTAGTGATGATTTCCATTGTCTTGATCACAAATTTCCATGAATGCAAAGAGAAGTACTCATGGTATATGGTCACATGAAGTGTATTTTATCATAAGCTAATCAGTTACCAAATGCTACACAACAAATATAGATAGAAGAATAACTTACACAAATTGGCACCTGCAACATTTCTTGCGTAATGTCAGCACTTAATGACACTGAAAATTTTCACAACCAAAATGGAAAGTAGGATCACGGAAGGCTTCCCTTACTCGAATGAAATACCTATGCAGTTGATTCTAGAAAAGGGTAGTCAGTGTACCCAATGACTGGATCAGGTGTGTAGAAAGTGTCTCTGTTGTACTTGTTGAGGGGTGCATCCAGTTCAAATCTCCTAGGCAGATCTGGATTAGCCAAGAACAAACGTCCATATGCAATCAGATCTGCGTGATTTTCAGCAATAGCTGCATTTCCTTGTTCCCTGTTATAGCCTCCAGCAGCAATAAAAGTTCCCTTGAAAGCCTCTCTTATGGGTTTAATACTGTGGAGAGTTTCTACCGTCATATTTACTTTGGCCATCCTAGGCTCAACCATGTGACAATAGAGAATTCCATATTTATTCAGTGATTTAGCCATGTAAAGGCCAAGAGCTTCTGGATTTGAGTCCCCTGACTCCATGTAATTAGCAAAAGGAGACAACCGTATGCCCACTTTATCAGCTCCAATCTCATTGACAACAGCCTCAATGACTTCCAAAGGAAAACGGCAACGGTTTTCTATGCTTCCGCCATATTCATCAGTTCTGTCATTCACTTGGTCTTTCATGAACTGATCCAGAAGGTATCCATGAGCACCATGTATCTCAACTCCATCAAACCCTACATGTACCACAGAAATACTTAAGTAATGGCTTTTTTAATGAAAATATTGATGATAGATGGAATAGACTACAATATTAATGATAGATGGAATAGACTACAATATGGATGTTCTGATCCCCCTCTTTCTTACAAAGTCTACCAAAGCTCAAGGCACAGGAACACTGAAGCTGCGTTATCGTTGGATGATTCATATCCAGGGTTTTTGATCATGAAGAAATTGCACAGCCACGATTGGTTCATCACCGCGAGGGCATCCGACGGCTGGATTTCGCGAAATCTCATTTCTAAAGAATAGAAGGCCCCCTGTGTGCAATCATCTTGAAGGCCTCACACTAGGAAGTGCCATGTGAGAGGAAATAAATGAGCTTTTGAAGTTTAGAGGGGCCCAAGTTAATTATAAGAGTCCTAGAAGAATAAAAGGGCCCATGTGTTTTTTACAAGACATAAAGACATAAGTCATGAAGAAAAGGGGGCCCACAACTTAAGTGATAAAAGGGTTTTTACCCTTGGGATTCATGCGCACACCCCTTTTGCACAAATCCCAAGGCCATTTGACCCTCCTCTCTCCTATTTTCATTTATTCTTTTAAGTGTGCTAATGTCATCAACTCTCCTTAGGGTATTATTAAGGACTGCTATTGTATTCTTGTTGGTTATGTTATATTTATGATATTGAATGAAAAGAAGACTTCTTCTTCTACCTTGAGCCTTTGGAGTTTTCCTTCTCTTGAGATCTTCTCTAACGCCTTTGGATCGGAGTTTGGTGAGAGCCCAATAAAGGTATCTTCTATCTCTTTCACTTTTATATTTCCAAGAGCACTATTGATCATTGCCATCTAGATCTAGAGCCACCTTGTTATAAACATCAAATCGGAACTATCCCAGATCTGAACCTTACAGATCTAGAATCACCTTATTACCAAACTTCAGATTTGAACCATATTATCATAAACCTTTTTTTAGATCTGAAACTTATTAGATCTGAACTTTTATTAGATCTTAACCTTATTACTATAGGCCTTCCATCTAGACCATTGTCCAAATTTGAACTTTATTAGATCTGAACCTTATTTATCATAGGCCTTTCATCTAAACCATTGGATATGCATTATTAGCCCTAAGCAACCTGAAAGTTCTATCTTCCATTGAGATCCAACCATTTTCTTTACTAAAAGGGTTTACTGCGGGATCTGTGAGATCACCTTGGACCTTCGATTTATTATTTACTTGATATTTGATGTTCTCTTTTAATTGGCATGATTATAACTTGATTTTAATTGTTAATTCAGATCTGATCTTATCAAATTATGGTAGATCTCATATTGTCCTGCATCAATTTTGGTATAAAAGCTTAGGTTTGCTTAGGGAGTCATTTAGATTCATCATAAATCGTTACTGCATTGCATTAGTAGTTTTTTTCATTTTAGTTGTCCATTTTGTATGCCCACACGGAGTGATAAAGATATCCAACCTGAACATCTCAAGATGAACTGAGAACAGGTGACTAAGATTGTCCAAGACATGTTGGGATCCATCATGACGCAACTGACCGCTCTTCGGCAAGAGTCACAAACTCGAGAGGATGCTCTAATACCCACCTTCGAGAATATTAAGAGATCGCAACAAGGTGATAATGCACATCGCCGTGGTCGTAACAGGAACCATGAAAGGAACCATGATAGGAACGGAGGACATGAGTGTGATAATAATATCAACCTCGAATCTGAGGTTGGAAACAACCATAGGGCCCGCGGTAAAGGACAAAACCCGGAAGATTGGGTTTTGAAGAGTGTTAAGGTAAAAGCCCCATCTTCTGACGGTCGGATCGACCCGAGAGCCTATTCGGATTGGGAATCTAACATGGACCACTACTTTGAGTGGTATGAGATGTCTGATGAGAGAAGGGTCCAATTTGCCAAAATGAAACTAGCGAGTCAAGCGCGGTTGTATTGGGTTGATGTTGAGCACAGTTTGCAGAACCGACAAGAGGTACCCATTGTCACCTGGGATGAGATGAAATTGCATTTGTGGGTTAAGTACCTACCCCAATCCTATCAGGATAGACTTTTAAATCAAAGGTCTAACCTCCGACAGGATAGTATGTCTGTGACAGAGTACATTAATAAATTTAAAGAACTTAATCTACAGTGTAATGTTCATAAAGACCTTCCAGGCCGAATGTCTAAATTCAGAATAGGTCTTCGTCAAGAGTTTTAGAGAAAGTTAATCACTATTAAGACAGCTAGCCTAGAGGATATTTACGAGGTAGTGCTCAACCTTGAGGCTGCCATAAAAAGTAAACAGGTTAGGCGTAGTGATTATTTGGGGAATGGACTCTAAGTCTTATCATTCGAGCGGTAAACCAAATTTTGGGGATCAACCTCCTAGAAATCCTGCCAATATACCGCCTGCATTCAAGGATAACTAAGGCAAAGGAATCGTTGGTGACAACTTTAAATGGAGCAACTTCGTTACCTGCCACAATTGCAATGGTCATGGGCACCTTGCCCGTGACTACCCTTTCTGAAATCTCTGCATTGAAGATGTGGAGGACGAGAGTGACCTAACAGTAGATGCCTACATCCCGGATTTTGCGCCTACTGATGATGATTGTGGTGATCAAGAGGATCGGGTATCTTTTCTTAGATTTGCTTCCTCTTATCATGGAGACCAAAATGCACAAGATAAAATGGAGGGTGAACTCCTTGTGTGATGGTAGTACGGTGTGCATTGACACTCCAAGAAAATGAGGACTAGTGTAGAACATCCATTTTTCACACCTACGTCAAATGCGATGATAAGAGCTGTATGGTCATCATTGACAGTGGGAGCTATACCAATGTAGTTTTTGTCAACAATTTATCCCGCTTAGGCTTGACCCCAGTACCCATCCCCAAGCCATACCGTGTGTCATGGGTAGATTTTACATCTATTCCCATCACTCAACGTTGCCTGGTCCCAATGCACATGTCCACTTATCAGGACCAGCTATGGTGTAACGTAGTCTCTATGGATGTGGGACATATTATCTTGGGGAGGCCTTGGATATACAATTTGGATGTCACCAATTTTAGACACACCAACATCTGCATCTTTAACTTCAAAGAAAAGAAGGTGAAGTTGCATCCATTACCTCCTAAAGATAAGACTGGCAAGAAAGAGAGTGAAAAGAAAGCCAGCACTAGTGCCCCGAATTCTAAAACAAAATTGATCTCGCGTTGATACAATAATTGATGCAGGACAGTATGAGATCTACCCTTTTATGATGAGATCAAATCTGAATTAACAATTAAAATTAAGTAATAATCATGCTAATTAAAAGAGAACATCGAATATCAAGTAAACAATAAATCTAAGGTCCAAGGTGATCTCACAGATCCCACAGTAACCCTTTTAGTAAGGAAAATGGTAAGATCTTAATAGAAGATAGAACTTCTAAATTGCTTAGGGCCAATAGAAACCGTCCTCTACAAGAAGAATGGTCTTGTCAAGACCAAAGTGTCCACCCACTCCACCAGCGTGGAGCTCCCAAATCAAAAATTCTCTCATGGATTTGCGTGGAATGCAAATCTGATTTCACGAAAGACATAGCCATCTTTCAATGTAAACCGATCAATGCTCCGGAGAGGATTATCAGAAAACAAAGCAATCATATCCCCTCAATCTGGATAGGAGGGATAGTCATCTCTCAAATGCTCAAACCTGGTGGCGTCGACATTCATGGAATGAATTAAATTGACTCTACGACTTAATCCATCAGCCGGTTTATTTTCCACTTCTGCCTTGTGCTTTAAAATGAAAGTGTACTCTTGTAATAGTTCAACTCATTTGGCATGCTCTCTTTTCAACTTAGATTGAGAGTTTAAGTACCGCAATGCCTCATGATTTGAGTATAAAACAAATTCTATCCATAACAAATAATGGAGCCAAAGTTTCAATGATTGAACTATTGCATAAAACTCTCTCTCGTAGTTCGAGTACTTTTTTTTGTTTTACTTTATTCAGCTTCTCACTGAAATAAGTAACTGGGTGTCCCTCTTGACTTAAAACACCTCTAATTCCGACGCCAGATGCATCATAGGCCACTTCAAACACCTTGGAAAAGTCAGGCAATCGCATGACAGGTGCTTCAGTCATCTTGGCCTTGATTCCTTGAAAGGCTTTCGTGGTGGTTGGGCTCCAATTAAACTCTCCCTTTCTCATGTAATCGGTAATTGGAGCCATGATGGTACTAAACCCCTTGATCAATTGACGATAAAACGTGGCTAATCCATGGAAGCTTCATACCTCATGGATGTTGGATGGAATTTTTCTTTCGACAATTGCCTGCACCTTTTCGGGATCAGCAGACATCGCTGCTGTAGAAACAACGAAATCGAAGAAAATCACACTGTCTGTTATGAAGGTGCACTTCTTTAGGTTTGCGTACAATTGTTCCTTACGCAAAGTACTACAAACTTGTCACAAATGGTTGAAGTGTTGTTCCTTTGTGTTACTATATATGAGAATATCATCGAAGTTGACAGCTAGAAATTTTCCCATGAATGGTCTCAACACTTGTGTCATGATGCGCATGAAAGTGTTTGGTACGTTTGATAACCCGAATGGCATCACCAGCCATTCATACAATCCGTCCTTTGTTTTAAAGGCAGTTTTCCATTCATCCCCCGAACGAATGCAAATCTGGTGATAGCCACTTTTAAGATCTATTTTAGAAAAGATAGTTGCATCAGCCATTATGTCCAGCATATCATCTAATCTAGGTATCGAGAACCGATACTTGACGGTGATCTTGTTGATCGCTCGACTGTCTACCCACATTCTCCAAGTCGCATCTTTCTTTGGAGTATGAAGTGTGGGAATGGCACAGGGGCTTAGGCTCTCCCTAATGAAACCCTTATCGAGGAGTTCATCTACATGTCTTTTCAGTTCGGTGTGTTCCAAAGGGTTCATTTGGTAATATGGTAGATTAGGCAATGTTGCCCCTGGAACATGATTAATTACGTGTTGGATGGTATGCATTGGTGGAAGTTCATTTGGTAATTCCTTAGGAAAGATATCCTGAAACTTCTGAAAGACAGGCTTCACCTCATGTGGAATGCTAGCAGTTGACCTTTTGGAAATTTTTGTAGCCAATACAGCATAGACAATGGGGTCTTCCTCCGAGTCCCTACTAGTCCTTTCCTCCATATCAGCCTGGAATTCACTAGCACTCAAGATCTGCAAGCTCTTTTTTTTAGAATTAGAGGCACTAGTACTGGCTTTCTCTTCGCTCTATTTCTTGCCAGTCTTATCTTTAGGGGGTAATGAATGCAACTTCACCTTCTTTTCTTTGAAGTTAAAGACGCAGATGTTGTGCGTCCAAAGTTGGTGACATCCAAATCGTAGATCAAGGCCTCCCCAAGATAATATTTCCCACATCTATAGAGACTACGTCACACCACAACTGGTCCTAATAAGTGGACATGTGCATTGGGACCAAGCAACACTAAGTGATGGGAATAGATGTAGAATCTACCCATGACACATGGTACGGCTTGGCATAGGGTACTGGGGTCAAGCCTAAGCGGGACAAATTGTTGGTAGAAACTACATTGGTACAACTCCCACTGTCAATGATGACCTTACAGCTCTTATCATTGCATTTGACGTTGGTGTGAAAGATGGATGCACACCGTACTACCATCACACAAGGTTAGCTCACCCTCCATTTTATCTTGTGCATGTTGGTCTCCATGATAAGAGGAAGCAAATCTAAGAAAAGATACCCGATCCTCTTGATCACCACAATCATCATCAGTAGGCGCAAAATCCGGAATGTAGGCATCTACTGTTGGGTCACTCTCGTCCTCCACATCTTCAGTGCAGAGATTTCGGAAAGCGTAGTCACAGGCAAGGTGCCCATGACCATTGCAATTGTGGTAGGTAACGGAGTTGATCCATTTAGAGTTGTCACCAATGATTCCTTTGCCTTTGTTATCCTTGAATGCAGGTTGTATATTGGCAAAATTTCTAGGAAGTTGACCCCCAAAATTTGGTTTACCGCTCGAATGATAAGACTTAGAGTCCGTTCCTCGATAATTACTACGCCTAGCCTATTTACTTTTCATGGTAGCCTCAAGGTTGAGTACTACCTCTCGTAAATGTCCTCTAGGCTAGCTGTCTTAACAATGATTAACTTTCTCTTAAACTCTTGATGAAGACCTATTCTAAATTTAGACATTCGGCCTGGAAGGTCTTCTTGAGCATTAAACTGTAGGTTAAGTTTTTCAAACTTATTAATGTACTTTGTCACAGACATACAACCCTGTCGGAGGTTAGAGCTTTGATCTAAAAGTCTATTCTGTTAGGATTGGTGTAGGTACTTAACCCGCAAATGCAATTTTATCTCATCCCAGGTCACAATGGGTGCCTCTCGTCGGTTCTGCAAACCACGCTCAACATCGACCCAATACAACCGCACTTGACTCATTAGTTTCATTTTGGCAAATTAGACACTTTTCTCATTAGACATCTTGTACCACTCAAAGTAGTGGTTTATGTCAGATTCCCAATCCGAATAGGCTCTCAGGTCGATCCGACCGTCCAAAGATAGGGCTTTTACCTTAGCACTCTTCAAAACCCAATCTTCTTGGTTTTGTCCTCTACCGCTGGCCCTATGGTTGTTTCCAACCTCAGACTTGAGGTTGGTATCATTAGCATGCTCATGTCCTCTGTTCCGCTCATGGTTCCTGTTACGACCGCGGCGATGTGCATTATCACCTTATTGCGATCTCTTAATATTCTCAAAGCGGGTACTAAGCACCCCCTCCCGAGTTTGTGACTCTTGCCGAAGAGCGGTCAGTTGGGTGATGATGGGTCCCAACGTGTCCTGGACAATCTCAGTCACCTGTTCTTGGTTCATCTTGAGATGTTCAGGTTGGATATCTTTACCACTCCGTGTGGGCATAGAAAATGGTCAACTAAAATTAAAAAAACTACTAATGCAATGCAGTAACGATTTATGATGAATCTAAATGACTCCCTAAGCAAACCTAAGCTTTGATACCAAAATTGATGCAAGACAATATGAGATCTACCATAATTTGATAAGATCATATCCGAATTAACAATTAAAATCAAGTTATAATCATGCCAATTAAAAGAGAACATTGAATATCAAGTAAACAATAAATCTAAGGTTCAAGGTAATCTCATAGATCTCGCAGTAAGCTCTTTTAGTAAGGAAAATGGTAGGATTTTAATGGAAGATAGAACTTCCAAGTTGCTTAAGGCCAATAATGCATATCCAATGGTTTAGATGAAAGGCCTATGATAAATAAGGTTCAGATCTAATAAAGTTCAGATTTGAACAATAATCTAGATGGAAGGTCTATGGTAAGAAAGTTCAAATCTAATAAGGTTTAGATCTAATAAGGGTTTAGATCTAATAAAAGTTCAGATCTGATAAGTTTCAGAGCTAAAAAAAAGGTTTATGATAATAAGGTTCAGATCTACAGTTTGGCAACAAGGTGATTCTAGATTTGTAAGGTTCAGATCTGGGATAGTTCAGATTTGATGTTGATAACAAGGTGGCTCTAAATTTAGATGGCAATGATTAATAGTGCTCTTGGAAACAGAAAAGTGAAAAAAATAAAAGATACCTTTATTGGGCTCCCACCAAACTCTGATCCAAAGGCATTAGAGAAGACCTCAAGAGAGGGTAAACTCCGGAGGCTCAAGGTAGAAGAAAAAGTCTTCTTTTCATTCAATATCATAAACATAACATAACCAAGAAGAATACAATAGCAGTCCTTAATAATACCCTAAGGAGAGTTAATGACATCATCACACTTAAAAGAACAAAAGAAAATAAATGAAAATAGGAGAGAGGAGGGTCAAATAGCCTTGGGATTTGTGCACAAGAGGTGTGCACACAAATCCCAAAGGTAAAAACCCTTTATCACTTAAGTTGTGGGCCCCTTTTTCTTCATTACTTATGTCTTTATGTCTTTTAAAAAAAAACATGGGCCATTTTATTCTTCTAGGACTCTTTTAATTAACTTGGGCCCCTTTAAACTTCAAAAGCTCTTTTATTTCCTCCCATGTGGCACTTCTCAATGTGGGGCCTTCAAGATGATTTCACACATGGGACCTTCTCTTCTTTAGAAATGAGATTCCGCGAAATCCAACCATCGGACGCCCTCATGGTGATGAATCAATGGTGGATATGCAATTTCTTCATGAATAAAGCTTGGGTATGAATCATCCAACCATAATGCAACTTCAGTGTTCCTGCACCTTGATCATTGGTAGACCTTATAAGGATAAGAGGAATCAGATCTGATGTCCCCATCACCATTACTCTGAAGCCCTCACAATTCAATACAAAATAAGCAAAACCAGTCTCAAGAGCTGATTCAATCACTACGACTATAAAAATCAAAAAGCTTCAATCAGCACTACTAAAAACAATGCTGACCATGAAGGAATTATACCAAAAGTTTGGAGCAAACAAAGTACTACTTTATTGTATTTGACCCAGCAGCACAACAACAGAGGTAACAGAAAGTGCTAGTAGGCTTGTTCATGTGATGGCCCCCCATGCTGCTTCCCCTGAACCAAAGTATCACATTGATCAAATGACCAGAACCATCCAACCAATGCAGTTTCACCCACTAAATGTGAACTATATCACAGGTAGGATGTTGAGGATCATCAATGAAAAATTGGCCCCGGTGAATCGACAGGGTGAACTGATACAAATCCCCAATTTAATATGCTGGGCCCAATATGATGACTCTTTTAACTCTCCAGCCCAATACAAAAGTCCAATAATTATCTCATCCTTATACCGATAGCCATTGAATTATATTGATAGCACCCTGAAATCTGAATCACTCTCTTGACAAAAGTAGCCACAGTTAGGACAATCCCCTACACTTATGTAGAAGGTCTCACCACATATCTAGAAGGTTCAGTACCATGATAAATCAGTAGAAGCTTGAGTCATACTGTAAGCACTAAGCTTCTTCTGGTGTCATAAATCAAGGTTGGAAAACTCATGACACGGACTTGACTATTCTAATACAAAAAAAAAAAAAAATGACTCAGATGGAGTCAACAGGGAGACTCAAGAGAGTCATATTTTTTAAATGATTTTAAAAATATTTAAAAATGAGGCCATCACTTATAAAATATTAAATACATTTATTTACATGCATTCATAATAATCAATTCATTTTAATAAATTTATATATGCAAGAAAAGTACAACAATAAGGAAAATAAAAGAAAATTTCTGCATATTACATAATTTGTTAGTCCAGATATCAAATGTAAAAGATTAAATAAAAGTTTCAAATTACATTTCAAATTCCCATAATCATTTTTAAATTACTAACTCAAAACCTCATGGATAATTACTTATAGATAAACGTTAATTATTTAAAATTAGATCTCCCTATTAAATGATTCTGAATGCAAACAACTTATTAAAATGAGATGACTCGAACGAGTCTCCCATATTTTTGACAGGGTACTTTGTCAAAAAGAGATGACTCGAGTAAGCCAAGAGTCAACTCAGAAAATTTCCAAACCCTGTTATAAACAACATTTATCAGTTGAATATTTGAGTCATAAGTAAGCACAAACTTTTTCCAATGTCATTATTCCAAGGATACATTACCGAACAATCCAGATGCAAGGGGAAAATACAAGTGACCTATGATGGACGGATACTTCAAAATAAGCAATGTATCGTGTCGTATTATATCCGATACTTCACTTTTTATGTGTAAAACCAGTGCCTCTGCGGTGTCCATGGCATATCCTTGCAGTGTCCATGCCGTATCCAAGCATCCTAGCAAGTGACGTTCAATATTAGGAAGCCCTTAAGTGACGTTCCAAAATATGAATGGAGGTCAATGTAATTTTATTTTTGAAGGTAGCTTAGTGTGAAAAGAATGTGCATGGAGGTCAATACAAGCTTTAGAGGCATGTATTACCTGTTGCTCTCTCTCTCTCTCTCTCACTCTCTCTCTATATATATATTCAAAAGCTCATATTCTGTGATGCACTCTCTCTAGATCTCTCCCTCTCTCTTTTTATTCTGAACTTCTCCCCCTATCTCTATCTCTCCTTATTCCTAATTCTGATCCTTTAACTGCTTGTAAACCTTTACATATACATGTATGATTAATATACAGACATCAAGGAAATTCTCTTAAGTTATCCCTTATCATGGTAGCAGAGCACACGTCCTATGGATTTTCTTCACGCCCACACGTCCTGCCTCGTGCCTTCACTTTATCTCTGTGGACCACTAAAGATAGTACTAAAACTCTCATGGTAATTCAATGAATTTGCAAAATTTTCATTTGCCTAAAGTTTCGGTAAATATAGAACATCAAGGGGGAAAAACTCCTAAAAGATAACATAGTTGAGTTTATTTCATTGTTTCCTTTTCTCACACTCTCACAGATGTTATGCACAACTAACCTGCTTCTATGGCATTCCGTGCAGCAACTCTAAAATCATTGACGATTTGAGGGATCTCATCCACCTTTAATTGTCGTGGAGGAGAAAACTCTGCCAGATCTATTCCATTAGCTCGCAGCTGAGGTGCAAGTGGCTTGTCAGTACTGGAGATTGGAGCTTGCCCACTAGGCTGAAATCCTAAAAATTGGAAAGAGAGAAATAAATAAACATCAAGCCTTAAAAAATCCTCCTGACACATTAAACTATGTAATGAATGACCAAATTAGGACAGAAACAAGAGAAAAGCAACCTTGAGATAAGATCTCTCTTTAAGTGGAATAGGGTCAAGGGAAATGACAAAAAGAAGTGCACAGGAGTCATGATGTGCAATCCCCCATGAAGTAGGTGCATCAAAGAGGCTAATCAAGATCAAAGAGACATTGTTCTTGTCACAGCACATGCTCAAATCGACCAAAGGAAAGCCTATGGATGCAAGAAACAAAAAAAATGCTACCATTACATCCACAAAGTTCCTTCTTAAAAGAAGAAAAAAATAAAAATTGTTGCATGTTCCTCGTCAAGTTGCAACCAGTGCTGCTACAACTAGAAATGTCCACTACCAAGGCATGGGATACACAACTTAATTTCCCATTCTAATGACCCATGCATACAACCCGCTTTTCAATCACCTTATAATGTGTTACAAGATCCTACAAAAAGGTAGGCACTCTTTCACAACAACGACGTCAAGGCAGGCATGTGAACATCACTTCCCGAAAATTTTTAAGATACTATTTATCCACTGCCATTCACACTTCTTCCATTAACAACCCATATGCAGAAAATGCAGTAGCATAAAGATCTTTCTGTACTATTTTTCATTGGTAAATTGTCATGGAGATAATTTGGTATTAGTAAACAGAATTTGAAATGTACCATAGTTGGAAACCCTCCCAACATGCCAAATTTGGCAAAAGAAGATCCCACCCTTCTCATGAACTGCATCGACTATTGGTTTCCAGGCTTCCACCTGCTCTTTTGTCCAAATACCAGGAGTCTCTGCGTACCTTCAAAATTGGAAAAATCAAATTATATAGTGATATGTGGGCGTGTGTGAGAAGAACGGGTATCTTATTGGCTACAGGAACAGTAAAGTATATATCACCATTTCTCTATATAAAACACCTTAATCATTCAATCAGTACATACACCGGGTGGGCAATTCAACAGTGCAATTGCAGGCCATGCCCATCATCTGATCAACAGACGTGTTCACTAACAGATGATAAAGGTGGGTTACACATCAAATTGTCAAAAAAATCTAGAATTTTACCCTTGAGCTGTGTCAGAAACGCCAGTGGCTTCAGCTATGAGAAGTCCCCCTTTGGTGGTTCTCTGAGAGTAATACAAGATTGCATGAGGTTGAGGGACGTTCCCAAAGGATCTCTGTCGCGTCAATGGTGCCAAAACAATTCTAAGGAAAAAAAAAAAGAAAGGGACCCAAGATCAATACAAGAAAACAATTTCAGATCGCTGAAGAAGCTAAATTACAAAAGATCTCAACAGATCCATTATTGATTTCTACTAAAGTAGAACAAGATAATCCAATGTCACAAGAAATGATTGGATGATTTTCATTTCATTTCCAGCACTTGAGGCATTCTTACAATTTAAAGGTGGTTCATGGTCTGTTTGGCAAATGGGGTAAAAGCTTTTGTGATTCCTCAAAAACCCAACTTTGGAGATTCCTTGAAGCGATTAACCACACTGGAAGTGACAAGTTTACAGTTTCAACTTTCCTACTTGATCAAAATCGAATCTTTAGAGGATTAGAGCTAAACCCTTGTAATCATAGGGATTAAAAAAAATTAAAAAAAGAATCTTCTCTCCTTCAGACCAAGAAAAAAGGACTCCCTTTTAAGATAAGGTGTTGATAAATTGAAGAAAAGGAAAAGAGAAAGAAGACCTGTGAGAGAGCTGGAATTTTCCCATCTTATATGGAGACATGAGAGGGGTTTGACTTCCAGACATTGCAGATTTTGCCATTCTCTCTTTTTCTTCCATGCTCTTCTCGGCTCTCCCCCTGCCTCAAGACGGGAAGCTGTGTGGGTTGTTATAATACCAACATATATTATAATCGCCGGCACCGGCGAATCTTTTGAAAGTAACGCCAATTAGGAGATCTGGATTCCCCAATTAGAACTTCATTTCATCAAGTGTTGATTTATATGTATATATATAAAATAATTTCATGAGATCTAGTTTTCAGTTTTTTTTTTTTTTTTTTTTGTAAGAACTCTAGGTGGAGCTCATCTATCATCCAATCTAAATCCTATAATACACAGAAACCTCCCTAATAGTTATTCATCCCAAGTTTCGGTTAGATCCAAATTTAGTAGACCGTTAGATAGACTGTACACCAATTCGAATAGACTGAATTTATGGGTTACGAATAAAGGGGTAGAGGCATGTGATTGGGGCCAAACTTGATACGTTAGTTGGTCTCACGTAGATATTTCTATCCCCCTTAGTCTCATTCCCAATTGAGGTCCACAAGTAGGCCTTATAAAAAGTTTTCACGGTACGTGCTTGAAAATAGTTTTCACAGGATCAAAGCCATATATATTTCTTTATTTATATATAAGGAAATAATCCTATGAGAACTAGTTTTTATCATTTTTTTTGTGAGAACTCTAAGCGGAGCATATCTATCATCCAATCCAAATCTTGCAATACACAAGGACCTCTCTTATAGTCAATTGCCGCAAGTTTTGGGCAAATCCGAATTTATTGGACCATTAGATCGACTGTGCACCAATCCGAATGGACTTAATTTGTGGGGCCACGGATGAAGAAGTTAGGGACATATGATTGGGACCAAACTTGATGTGTAGAGTGGTCCTACATAGATCTTTCATTCTCCTTTGTCCCATCCCTAAATGGAATCCACAAGTGAGTTCTATAAAAAGTTCTCATAGTAACTGCGTAAAAATAATTCTCAGAGGATTAAAGCTCATATAAATATATATATTTATACCGAATTAATCCCTTCTGACTCAGGAGGAGCCAGTAAACTCGCAACCTCTAAGAGCAGTCATAGGCCAATTGAGTTACCCCTCCAATTTAAGCGTTGATCTCATTCATAACTTTGACTAGAAAGTTATACTTCTCATCATAGCTGTTCACCTTGGGACATCACCTAGTATGCTATAGGTGTAGTCCAGTGGGGCTTACCTATAAGGACTGGGCTCCAAGGATGGAAACAGCTAAGTTCGGATGAGGGCCCACGAAATGAACAAGACACCCTAAATCAAGCATGAATAAAATTATGAGCAAAATCGTTTATTATAAAATGCTAGTGAGTGGCGTTGCGTCCGTTAAATTTTACCAGTGATAAGCAGGCAGTGAGTTGGTGGCTTTCTTGTCATGAAACAAAAAAAGTGGGTTGCCAAATCAATGGTGAAAACAGTATAATTTAGATTAAAGGTGCGACCCAACTGGGCTCTTGCCATGAAAGTCACTTTGCCGATGGCTGTCTTGTCATCAAACTCTAGCAAATGAAAGTATAGTGGAAATGTATAAACTATTATTTAACAATATATGAGAGCAATACTTAAGTTAAAAGACTCCTCTGAATGTTACCTCTTAATGCGTCCTGGTTCATTGGACCGACGCTCCTAGTCTAAATTGAAGGTTACCTACTCGGTTGGATGTCACGATATCTGCATCCATAGTTGACCAAAATTGATGGTTAACTTTCCGGTTTGATGTCACGATATCTCTATCCGCATTTGATTTGGCTTAAATTAGATATAAATAGGGCTTTTTTTTTTTTTTTGCGGACGGAGGGCATCCCGCCTCTTGGACATTAAGCCAGACTAATTCCATCAAACCTGAGGGAGCCTGGCAAATTTTGTGGCACTAACTTGGTAGGATATTGAACTAGGTGAATGGCCCCTAAAGTGCAGACGTGATTTAGAATACGATAAATGTGTTCTCGGATCCAAGCCTGAGCAAGTAAGTTCCAAAACTGGTACGATTTCAAATTTCACGTGGCCTTCAAATCAGAGGCTTTAGCCCAAGCCTGACCCAAAACTAGTACACTCCAAGTCCATTTTCATGCAGGTCAAGCCCAGACCACACTGTTCAGGTTCGCCCCAACTCAAGGTACATCATCATTGTGGATGTCATCGTCTAAAATAGAGACTTTCATGTGGTTACAAATAATTTGAAGCGTCGCAGGTCCCACTCTTGGAAGGATTTTCTTTTGGGTCCATTATCCCACCCATTTTCAAGTCTCAATGATGTAACACCATAGGTCAGGCGCCTGCAACATTGATCACGCAAGAAAAGTGGGCCTCACGTTGATAAAGTCATTGAAAATCTTCCAATGCTACCAGAATCATCGTCATGGATTTTGTCATGTTTTTTTCTCATCTACAACAGATTTGACTGTAAACATTTAACGGTCGTGCACACGCGCAATGTTTCAAAATGCACCCATTGTGAGGACTTTCTTGTAGGGCCCAGTTGGGGTCAACAATCATGGGAGAGATGGGAGATTAAAAGATTTGGATAACCTTACATGTCGGTAAATTTTCAAGTTCAATTGGGCCCCGTCTTATTATAGCAGAAAGGTTTTGAGATTTTCCAATTGATGAACTAAACACCGGCTCAAACATGTTCTAATTGAATGTGAAGCCAGCAGTTTGACGGCCAAATGTGTTTGGAAATAGGGGCAATTCCCTTGCCAAAAAATTTAAATTGTTAAGATTTAATTAATTGTTTGATTTTCTGAAACTAAAGAGAACTTCAAAAGACCTCATGGCAAGATAAAATGTTACCCACACTTAAAAAATTCTAGTAGTGGGGAAGTCCTCGAGTAACCTGAAGGTCCTCAGTTCGAACCTTTATAAGGACTTATCCGATACACATGACTTGTTCATGGTTGTGTGTATCCAGTGATCAACCGAAAAGGACACTGGTGGGTTCCCTCATTTAAAAAAAAAAAAGATAAAACCTGATCCAATTGAATTACTACCGTGGCAAGGTTCCATAGCTCAGCTATAGTTGGGTCACTAAATGCCATTTCAAGGGTGAGATTGCATTAGTTTTGAGTTAATGTATGAGAATGGGAAAGATAGAAATAAAAAATGTCAACGTGGCTCTGACAAAACATGCCATTCCCAAAAAATTCTAGTTTTATTGCATTGCAAATGAGAATTACAAATGATATGAGAAGAATGACCAAAACTTAAAAAGTTGACACAAATGGTGCTGCTAGATATGAAAACTAGCTCATTCCAATATTAATAGCCACATCTTCTTCATTCCCTTATCAATAAAAGAACATTTTAATAAAATAGAATGTAAAGAACATAACGCATTACTTATTTATCATAATAATGGAATTCGACGTCTCTATATGCTCAGTGTTTCAAGAAATGGGTAATCAGTGTAGCCCACAACAGGATCAGATGTGTAGAAGGTGCTTCTGTCATACTTGTTAAGGGGTGCATTAAGCTCGAATCTCTTTGGCAAATCTGGATTAGCCAAGAACAAACGACCAAATGCAATAAGATCTGCATGATTATCAACTATAGCTTTGTTCCCGCTTTCTCTATCATAGCCCCCAGCAGCAATAAAAGTCCCCTTGAAAGCCTTTCTCATGGGCAAAAGACTACGTTGGTCATCCCTCTCTTCAATACCGCTGATCCTTGGCTCAACAATGTGACAGTACAGAATTCCATATTTGTTCAGCGATTCAACCATGTAAAGGCCAAGAGCTTCTGGGTTGGAGTCTTCGGCGTCCATATAATCAGAGAATGGAGACAGTCTAATGCCAACTCTATTTGATCCAATCTCATTGGCGACAGCCTGAACTACCTCAAGGGCAAAGCGGCTGCGGTTCTCTAAGGATCCACCATAAACATCTGTTCTGTCATTGACATGATCTTTCAAGAACTGATCAATTAGGAACCCATGAGCGCCGTGGATCTCAACTCCATCAAAACCTGCGAATATAAGCATACGTAAGAAAATGAAGTGTAGAAAAGGAAATGAACAAATTACGTATGTGGACTAAACATCATGGTTATTGGAGCTATCCTACTATTAGTGACCTTTGAATGTGAATTGTGGCCCTTTCTTCCCTCAACGATCCATTTGAAGGTCACACGAATGCAAGGGCGCCTAAATTATTCAAATAGTTGAAGACTAAAGCATAAAGATATCTTTTTTAAAATATATATATTTTAAAAAATTATAAATGAATATTTGCTTAGATATATAGGAATTGAAAGCTTACCAGCTTCAATGGCGTTACGTGCAGCTAGCCTGAAATCATTCACAACTTGGGGGATTTCTTCGATCCTTAATCGCCTTGGGGGTGAGCGTTCTGCCGTGGCTGTCATCCCCTTATCTGTACTGGAGATTGGAGCTTGGCCATTGGGCTGAAATTCTACAAACAGAAATAAATTGAAAGATAAAATATCATGCATGAATCGGCATTAAGTTGAAAAAAAGAATGAGTGATTTACAATGCATTGAGTTGTTTTCGGACTGGCAATAAAGGTCTCTGAAGCCCTGCAGTTTAAAAGCTAAACTTGTGGACCAAATCACACTGATCGTCAGAGGCATTGGCCTGTTCTTCCTTAGCATTTTTTTTTTGAGGAAACTATATAATGGTAGGAATAGAATTGTCTGGTGTAAACAGATGCGAAGAGCCATGGATCCTCTTTCGAGTGTCCATAATTCAGAGCAGCCTTCAGAGACCTCGGTTATAAATGATCCAAGTTAATGGTCCTTTTTGCTGGACTTTGAATGGATGGGCATTGGGGATCCGGAATAGGTTGTGAAATGGTAATGTGAAGCTTCTCCTTGTACTCATCACCCATGTCCAAATGAATTTCAATTCAGCACAAGATAGATTCAGTAGATTTAACATTTGAGCAAAGCATACCATAATTAGAAACCCTGCCCGCATGAACTATTTGGCAAAAGAAGATGCCACCCTTCTTGTGCACAGCTTCCACAATTGGTTTCCAAGCTTCAACCTGCTCCTTCGTCCAAATGCCAGGGGTATCCAGATACCTGAAATTGGGAGAAAAATGATGGCCTCTTAGTTCAGCTCATACAGTAGAAAAAAAAAATTTGCTTCGAAAAATAAAAATGAAAAAACATAGGGCTCAAAAATAAAGAAAATGATGGCCAAACAAATCACCATACATGACCAATCTTCCTTGTATCACTATGGTTGTATGATTAAAAGCAGGCATATTCAACGATTAATACACACTCTTCTTCATCAAGAAAAGGGAAGAAAAAGCATAATACAAGGAAAGTCATCAATTATGTTGATGGACAGACAACACATGACATGTTGGTGACAAGATTTGGTCTATGAATTGGCCAACTTTTCATCAGGACTAGGACATCAAATGAGGCTAGTTTTTTCTCTGATTTTTGCAGACCATTCTTCTGGTGTTGTGACAGTAACACCAACATTTAGTGCCGCGCACTCTTGACAGACCAGTTGGTAGGACGTGCATATATGGTGATTATCTGAATTGAGCAGAGTCAAGATTTTACCCCTGAGAAGTGTCGGAAATGCCAGTTGCTTCAGCTATCAAAAGACCTCCTTTTGTAGCTCTCTGAGAGTAATACAAAATGGAATGTGGCTGAGGGATGCCTCCATAGGCTCTCATCCTGACCAACGGTGGCATAACTATCCTGAAAAAAAGAAAAAAAGGAGTAGATTAATTAACCTAATTTTAGAGGGTTGGGACACCAAAAACATTTTTTTGTGTGTAATTGCTTCTGATTGGTACCATAGCCTCTTTTATTAATGAGATGGAAAGGAAACTTTAAAGAAATTCATAAGACAGAAGGATGGAATCCCCAACATTATTGGGTTATGTGCTAGAGGGATGCTAATGGGTCAGGTTGGCCAAGTATCAACTAAAATCTGTACCCGCTCCGAGCTAAGCTCATTCTAAATTCTAGATTACATGCACGCCCTGAACCCAATCAATCCACAACCAAATCCAACCTTAATAAGAGCCAGTCAGGTCAGGTCAGGTCTGGTACTCACCTATTGGGCCCATAAATCTCACCTATCTTTTTTTTCAGCTGGTTGGCATAGTAGCCAGGATGTAGGAATGAAAGGGCGCCCACCAAGTATCGAGACTTGGTGGGTGCTATGGTATCCACAAGCCCAGCCCTTTACTCCTCACCTATTATTTGTAACTAAAAGTTACACCAGCAGTTTTCTGAAACAATGTCATCGAAAGAGGACTTGATCAATCTGTCCCACCTGCCTTCAATGGAAGGTGAGCTAACCCATTTTCTTATTTGAGATTTGAGAATGACTGACCTGTGGGAAAGATGAAAATCTCCCATCTTGTATGGAGTGAGGAGAGGGATTTCAACCATGGCTTCTGCATGAAAATGCCCCATTTTCTTCGTCTTCTTAGTCTTCTTTTCTCAATTGGGTTTTATCTATAAACATAAACTTACATGAATGAGTGCTTTTTATAGAGTTGGGAATCCAATTCCTCAAAGAAGCTAATTCGCCAGCACTTACATAACAGGTGACGACATATTAGAAGTACGAATTTGATACGTCCATCTTTTTAAATGTTGAACAATAGTATCATGTATTTATTTAAATCTGCATGTATCCAGACGGGCTCTTTTGTTGACCATTTATTAAAAAACTTGACGCGGTCAGCCTTGACTTGATGCTTTAACTAGATTCGGGTTTCACCGAGTTCAACAAGTTTTGCTGAGATCCCAATGGCTCAATGAAAATGTGGGTTTACATTCACCCGCGACAGATTCTGGAGCAAGGATGATTAGAAGGGTGCTGGCTTGTCAGACTATAATCAATTGCGGTGAAAGCTCCAACAATAACCAATTTAATTCAGCAATTTTTTTTTCACCAATCTAAATAGTAGCAAATTTTAACCACTGACCAATCCACCAAATTCTAAAGGAGACGTCCGTAGAGTAGCATCTTGACTTCCCGCCTTGACTAGACTCGGGGTGCACCAAGTTCTAGCTAACAGTTCAATGACTCAAGCAACATGTAAGTTCAGGCTCTCCGGAACAGAGATATGGAGCAAGGATGATTAGAAGGGTGCCGCCTTGTCAAACTGTAATCAATTGCAGTGAATCAATCCTATCAAATACTGAAGTAGGCATTTAGATGTAGAGGAAATGCTTTTCAATTAATTTGCAACCAGTTGGCTTTAGTATTTATTAAATTTTCTGTACTAACCAATTGGACCAAAATCTTAATGCGTCGGTAGAGACAGTAAGAATACTTTTGACAAATAGGGTTATTGATAGGCTAGATTTAGTTGAACATATGTAGGCCCAAGTTTGGGTCTGATAAAGATTGAAGGTTCCGAGTTCAGTATCGAGCTTGGATCCAACTTCAAACCCACTCTACCTAAAACACAGGATGCTCAAACCCACTCTGAGTCTTTGACTCTGATTGTGCTTATCATAAAATAGGTTCCAAGGTAGGTAGAATTATTATAGAGGTGTTAGCGGTGAATGATAGATGAACCTTGATTTTTAAAAATTTAATTTAATTGGATGATGACTAGGTATTTCAAACTTGTTTTCCATTGAATGAGAAACTATTTAAATATTATATTGCAAATCATCACCTTCGTTTCTTGAGTTTTAAATATTTTTAGAAATACATTTTTAGAACCCTTACAAATTTAATTGGGAGCTTCTAAATGTACCCCAGTTTGGACTCATTTTACTGCCACCTCCTTCTCTCCCTATACACTTTCTCCCTCCTCCCGTTCCCCCACCTCCCTTTCGGCCAGCGAAGACCTCTGGCGGCATAGGGACTCCCCTATCCCTCCCTTCCCCTCTCTTTCCATCTTACTCTTTCTCTTCCTCTCATCCCTCCCCCTTTCTCCCCCTCCCCGCAGCGTCTCAATCTCCTTGCAGGGAGACACTGAGGGGACGGGGAGAAAAGGGGAGGGAGGAGAGAGGGAGGGAGAGGGAAAGAGAGAGAATAGAGGGAGGGAGAGGAAGAGGAAGAAGAAGAGGGAGGGAAGTGGAGAAAGAGGGGAGTACTCCTCCGCCGCAAGAGTTCCTCATCGGCCAAAGGGGAGGTAAGGAAGGAAAGGTGGGAGGGATAGAGAAAGTGTGCAGGCAGAGAAGGAATTAGGGGATTTTGGAAATTTTTAATATTTATTTATTTATTATTTTTAAAGTTGTGTAGATTTAGTCAAAACTTGTGTATATTCTAGCAGCTCTTATTTAATTCTGTCAAACAACTGGGCTTCTATAATGTCACAATGAGTTTGAAGAAGAGATTGAAGGTAGGGCCCACATGGGTCTTTCGCCATGAAAGTCACTTTAGCTATGTCAATGATCATGTCATCACATTCACTTGAGCTATGTCAATGATCATGTCATCACATTCTTACATGTGATATTATAGGAAATATAAACTATTATATAATCCAGTAGTTCATGATGCCTCTGAATGTCTCTTCTAATGCGCCCCGATTCATTGGAACAACCCAGCTGACCTAGATTGACGGTTCTCTTTGACAATGGATGTCTTACATTGGATTTGATTAAACAAGTTTTTTCTATTAACTCACAATTCGATCAGCTGGGAATTGCAATGTTATAATATCATTCTGCATAGATAGAAGCCCATTTAGGTTGAACCTTTGATTTGGACGTTCAACATAGAATCTGGTTCGCATCCACCCAACTCGGCTAAGATTAAAACCATTGTCACCAGTCTACTTCTCCTAAGTTTTTCTTCTTGGGACAATTTTCAATTTCCTTAAAAAGAATCCAAAATTTCGTTGTCTCCGGCAAAGTATAAAAGTATTAGAAATTGATTGAAAATAGGAAATTCAAATATTTAAGTTTAGGTATATTATTGCTTTTTCTTATTTCTTCTTCTTCTTTTTTTTTTTTTTTGTTAAAAGAGGATTTTTCATTATTAAGAAAAAGGGCAGACACAACCTGGAAGTTAGTTAAGATATATATATATATATTTTTGGGTTACATTGGGTAATCAGTCTAAATGTGATACTTCCACTTGAGGACTTAGGAATTGATGCCCGGGCTTCACTACCAAACTAAGGTGCCAACTCCCAACACCACAACTATGAGTTTGTTGGCTATTTGTTATTTAGTCGTATAAGAGCTCAGTGTTAAGAAAGTGGGTTTGGGTGTTTTGGTAATTGTATTAAAACTTTCTAGTTGAGTAAGAAAGAGTTTGGGTAAAGAAGGAGTGAATCACCTCAGGGTAGTTGCATAGAGTTGATACCCAAGATAAATGTGTAGTTTCTTTCCTATGCATGTAGGCCAATGTAAAATCTCTACATGTAATTCTCTTTTCTCGTGTGACTTGACAATTGATCGTAGTGGTTTAATGTTTCCGCACACAAGCAGAACACTAGAAACTTCTCCGGATTTACTTCCCCTCACTCCAAGTAATCAGTGAAAGGACACAGCCATATGCCTACTCTTATGAGCTCCATTCTCATTGGCAACAACTTCCACAACTTTTAGGGCACGCTTTGCAACATCCGCGGCAACGAGGGGATTCTACAATTTCAAAGAATCTCTTCTAAAGCTTGAAATCAACCCACCCTCTCTAATAAAAATCAGGTTGGGAAAAGATAGGATTTTCATGAAAAACCTTTAAGAAATTAATGGCTTGAAATGTTTTGACCAATATCTTATGATCTACAAGGTCCCACATTATGAAATTTGATCTCATAATCGGTCTTGCCTCTAGATCAGATTTAACAGCTTGGATTTTTCAAAAGGGGCCAATAGAAGGCCAAATCTATATGTGGAATGTTAATCATCTTTTTTAAAATATCATCACATCTAAAAAGAATTGATGGCTGAAAATTGGTCTCATAGCTGTTTTGGGGGTGTTGCTCACATTTAACGGTCTAGATCATTCATTAGAGGCCTATCCACTAATAAAATCCGTGAAAAGACAAACTGCTCAAATAAATGCCCAAAACACTCTTCATCTGCCTTTCCGTGCCGATTGTGGGTTGTTGGTTTGGTTGGGGGGGGGGGGGGGGGGGGGGGGGTGGTAGAACACTCTTCATCTGCCTTTCCGTGCCGATTGTGGGTTGTTGGTTTGGTTGGGGGGGGGGGGGGGGGGGGGTGGTAGTTTTTCAACCACAAAAATCCATGAAAAGGTGGAAAGTGAAAATTCATTTTTTGCATTCCACCTTGTTGCTAAACGTGGAAAGTATAACATCGTAGAATCCCACATCGACTATAAAGAAGAAAGTGAATGGGTTTATATATAGAACTTGCACTTTTACTTTGCATGAGACCTTTTGGTGAGTTGAGGCCCACCAGAAGCAAAACCGTAAAACTCATAGGCCAAAGAGGACAATATCATGCATGCCTTAAAGTGAAACATTACAAATGGTATTAGAGCCGACTCTCAACTAGTTCGAGTATGGATCGGCATTACAAATGGTATCAAAGCTGACTCTCAACTAGTTCGAGTGTGCATCCCTGTCATGGTTTTGGTGTAAGTGGGTGGGCTTCTATGTGGGTGGGCCAAAAGGGCTGGCAGGCTACAGGCTACTACACAGGGATGTGCAGCCGCATTGTGACAACGTGGAGTCCCACATCAACTATAGAGAGGAAAGTGAATGAGTTTATATATGGAGCTTACACCCTTACCTTGCATGAAGCCTTTTGATGAGCTAAGGCCCACCGGAAGCAAAACCGTGAGGCTCATAGGCCAAAGCAGATAATATCATGCATGCGTATAGAATGGCGCGTTACAAATGGTATTAGAACCAACTCTCAACTAGTTTAAGTGTGGGTCTATACCGTGGTTTGGTGCAAGTAAGTGGGTTTCCATGTGGGCTGGCCAAAAGAGTTGGCAGGCTACAGGAACTGGTAGGCTACTGCACAGGGACGTGTAGGCCTAAGGGGGGTGAATTGTGACATCCTGGAGTCCCACATCGACTATAAAGAGGAAAGTAAATAGGTTTATATATAGTGTTTGCACTCTTACCTTGCATGAGGCCTTTTGTTGGGTTGAGGCCTACCGGAAGCAAAACCGTGAGGCTCATAGGCCAAAGCGGATAATATCATGCATGCATATTGGGTGAAGCGTGACAGGAAGTCTGTGAACTCGCGGATTTCTAACTGAAATCTGCAGCAATGACGCTTGCCAAACGTGCTCTTAAAGGAAAATGACAACGGTGAGAGCTTCTTAGAACCATTAAAGATGACGTGTTTAAGGTCCCAATTTGATTTTCTAGAATGCATTCCAATTAATAATGGTGGAAAAAAAGGAATTATAAATTAATCAACCGAAGAAAGCACTGCAGTTTTTTACGTAGAAAACCCGAACACGGGAAAAACCAAGACAACTATTACTCAATCCAACGGAAACCAAGTAATAGAAAATTGAGCAGTTACAAAATATACACACAAACCACTTCAGTTGACCACAACCCTAAGGATTGTAGTTCTTCTTGCTAACGACCACTCCATTCACCACTTGTTATGCTTGAATCAAACAACCTTGAGTCCACAAGATGAACAAACTTATACAAAAGTAGAGGCAACACAACTTAAGAGGCTTAGCAACTTCACCCCAACTCTCTAATGATTGCTCTAGGAAGAAGAGAATCTTCAATTGATATTCCAGGCTCAAAACTAGGATATCGATTGTGGCATAGCCTTA
This sequence comes from Sextonia rubra, assembly GCA_037013555.1. Classification (NCBI taxonomy): domain Eukaryota; kingdom Viridiplantae; phylum Streptophyta; class Magnoliopsida; order Laurales; family Lauraceae; genus Sextonia; species Sextonia rubra. The sequence goes on along the minus strand of JASUAD010000013.1, from coordinate 53,044,776 downwards.
AGGTTGAGAGAATAAGCCTTTAAATACCCTAATTTTTGTGACTTAAAGATAGACTCCAATCAAGGCTCAAATAGGTAGTCCTAGCAAACAAAGGAAACTGTTTCCCGCAAGAAAACTTAGATTTTTTTCGTCATCCACTTAAGCGGGCAAGGGTTAGCTCAAGCGAATTTAGGTTCCGTTTAGTTGTTTTGATCAGGCTCGCTCAAGTGGGCTCCTTGTTTGCTCAAAAGACCATAGCTTTTGGCCAGTGTATTTTGCTTCACGAGTTTTCTTCAATTCTTCACTTCAGCACAGCCGATCACTCATGATGCAAGTCTAATATAAAAATATGAAAATTACAAATCAATTGAATCCCAAGTTTTATCCATGACTCATGAATTAGCTAACACTCATAATCCTAATAAATAGTTTTCTGAGCTTTTGCTATAGTCATCAATTCTCACTGACTTGGTCTTTGACCATGAGCACTATGTATCTCAACTCTATCAAAACCTATCAAGTACCACAACAATATCATAGATGACACAGTCATCTAACCTTCTTCTATGGCAACTCTAAAATCGTTGTTGATTTGAAGGATTTAATATACCCTTAAAATACCGTGATGGAGAGCGCTGCCAAATCTATGCCATTAGCACAAAACTGAGGTAAAATGGGAGTGACTAATCTATTGTTTCTATTTTCCTCCTTGCTCAAAATTGAAACTTTAGAAGATTAAAGCTACAAAAACATTCTAATAGTAGGGATTTAACAAAAAAAAAAGAATCTTTTCTCTCCTCAAGACCAAGGCTTGTGATTATTGAAAAATGAAGGTTTTATAATACATAGGATTCATACCATACGTGGTTTAAATGGAAGGTCAAAAGGTGAATTTTAAAAACTAGCATCTAATAAACTTTCTTTTTAAGAAAATAAAAAAAGAAGATAATAAATAAACTATTTGGGTCATAGCCACTATTCATTTGTTGTCTTATTTTTATTCTATTCTCTGAAGGGACATGTAATTTTATTTTCATTTCTTTTTCAAATTCACCTTCAATCTTTATTTATGATCAAAATTCTATTTACTCAATCCCTACATATCGGCCTAATAAAAAACTATTTGTGGACTAGTTTTCAACTGCTAGACCAAAATGCAAATGGGCTAAGCACCAAGCTCCTGAAAATTTACACCATTTGTGTTTGTGAATTAGAAAGGAGTTGTAATAAACGTACAGTAGAGTAATTTCTCTTATTATTAGAAATGTGTGGAGGAATTGAAGAAAAGAACTCTCAGAGCGCTGGAACTTTCCCATTGGTATGACATGACAGTTGGTTTGTGATTATTATATTATACACTAACTTATTATAATGAGTCCGGATCCTCTATGGCCACCATTATATGGGGGGCGTGAGTGGACGAATTGTGATGAGCCACGTATTAGAGTCAATCGTGTTAGTGCTCAGTCACCAAACAACCAAAATAAAGTTTTAAGAATTCAAGAAGAGGTTGTTTGTAAAAATGAAGAAAAAATTCCCAACAGGCCCCCGCAACTCTTCCCGCAACTCTTCTCCCTTTGTGAAAGTCTCGGTGCCGTTGCAGCAGAAAAAAGTTGCGGTTCCCAAAGAAAATATACATCACCACAGCAGTAGCCCCTTTCTTCTTCCCTACCTTCCCCATGACCCTTCGTTTCTCCTCTCTTCCGAACCACTTTTGCATCAAGTCAAACAAATATACTTAACAAAAATTACAGACCTTTAAACAAAATGAAGATTTACACACTTTGTTGAACACGGTTCATGGTTTAAACGGTATCTTTCTGGGTTTTAGGATTTTCAGGACATTCTAAGCTTTGGGTCTTTCGGGGTTTTTCTTTTAATTTTTGGGTTCTTCATTTTGGTGCATCATCTGATCTCGAGAGACATGAGGACCTTTTCCTTGCGGTTTTTGATAGCATAAAGGTCTCTTCTTTTTGGGTTTCTTGTTCATAGTTTCATTGATAGATTTTCGTCCCAAGATGGGGTTTTTTGGGTTGATTTTATTGAGATTTGTGAAGCGAAATGATGTGTCAATTGGGAATATAGTTTAGAATTTTGAAGTGTACAAGATCCTTTCTCATTGCTCAGTTTTTTAATATGGTTTCGGTCTCTGTTTTGGGGTTTTTCCCCTTCTGGTAACTATGATACGATTTCTCTCAAGTACATAACATTTCAGTCTTTCGTTTTCCTGATTTGGATTTCTCAATGGAAGCCGAATGAAAGGAGACAGCTAAATGGAAGACAATAGGCCAGAGACATATAAGGTTGGAAAGCTGATGCCGAAGAGGTGGCGATGGCAATGGATCTGAGGACGAGATTAAGAGTAGAGGAAATTTTGGGAAGAGAGATAAAAAGATTTTTTTATTTATGAGAAACCCCCTACCAAAAGCTTTTATTTTAAGTCAAGTCTAATGCATAATGGAATGGGTGAATGGTGATTGGTGAGTAAGTAGGCCTTGACGTGGATTTAATTGCACACGTGGCGTAGTGTGATTTGGCCACCCACGGTGAGTGTTTTATGGTCATCACAGAGGATCCAAACTCTATTATAGTTGCTGTTGTCAGCAAATGCGTCAGCAAATATTCAGTAGTGTTGACTTTGACTGCACTTTCTTGATCTGGAATCTGGATTCTCCCTTGCCTGATTCCTTTTATAGATCTCGATCCTCCACGTACCCCGACGATATATTTGGAAGCGATACCTAGAGGATATATTTGGAAACAAGATTAGGGTGGATAAGTAAAGTGATAAGCAATTTTTTGCATTCTATCTCACTTATCCTTTATTTATTTACATGTTTAGTGCACGAAATTATATTATCTTAATTCAAACGCTACGGTGAATTAATTCATAGTATGGAGGTTTAGATAATTTCATATAGGAGGTAAGATAACTTTGGTTGGCTTTAAGTGAGAGATGAGATCATATTTTTTAAGTCCTTTTGTCCCCCATTTATCCGGACGTAACAAAACATGAGATTGAATTCATCTTTGGGGATAAATGAAATCACATCCCATGTAATAATATTATTAGATCGGCTTAAATGGTATTAGCTATCCAATCTTACCAAAAATTTATCCTACTTTCAAACACATCCTGAGTGTTTCACTTATCCTTAGCCTACTCATTGAGAAAATCTGAACTATTGAAAAGAAATGCCTCCCCATTATATGTTACCAATTTTACTATAATAAGAGTTTAGTTCCACCATAAAATTAAACATACGATTAATATCAATAAGACAATTTGTATCTTTCACAATCTTATGCATCTAGACATTATTAACTATATTAACTAAAATTTTTGGACAAACCACTAAAGCCATTTTCGGGTAAGTAGGTCAAAAACTGGTTCCACCAACTTTTCATCTTTTATAAAGATAAATAAAAAATAAAAAATTTCAACCTCTATCCATATAAAATGCTATTCCGTACAATCATGAAGATTTTAACTTATTTTTGGATTTTTCTTTGAAAAGTGAAAGATTACTTCAATATAGGTAGGCCCCATGCCAATATTATAGTTGAAAATCATGCAATCTACAATGTAAACAAGGAGAAATGAAATAGCCACAGGAATCATTATCATAGATTATTATGACTATAACCATATAATGGTCTCTCTCCAATTCAATGTTTCACATCCACGTACCATAGGAACTCTCTTTTAGGACTCACTTGGGGCCTCACTAATTAGGGTAGAGGTGGATGATTGAAGATCTGAATGTGACCTATTTGTCCAAAAATTTTCAAAGTTCGTTAGATATTTTTAACCCTTTAACCCATGATCTAAAAGTTTAATCATCTTAGAAGACAATATACTCATTAAGGGGAGCATTAAGTTCAAATTTTATCGGTAGATTGGGGTTTTTCAAGAACATGCCATTTCCCAAGAGTTCTAGTTTTGTTGCTTTGAAAGAAGAACTACAAATACAACAAAAAAAAATGTCCAAAACATAAAGTTGTCGCAAAATGTGCTAGATATGAAAAAAAACAAGTAGCTGATTCCAATATCAAAAACCACATCTCATTCATCCCTTTTACAATTTTTATTTATGAACACTAGAAGAACATCTTTAATAAAATAGAATGGAAAGAACATAACACATCACTTATTTAACTTAATAATGGAATTGAATTTTTTTTACTAATATTGAAATTGGACTTCTCTATTCATTGCAGCGATTTAAGAAATGGATAATCAGTGTAGCCCACAACAGGATCAGATGTGTAGAAGGTGCTTCTATCATACTTGTTAAGGGGTGCATTAAGCTCGAATCTCTTTGGCAAATCTGGATTAGCCAAGAACAAACGACCAAATGCAATAAGATCTGCATGATTATCAAGTATAGCTTTGTTCCCACTTTCTCTGTCATAGCCCCCGGCAGCAATAAAAGTCCCCTTGAAAGCCTTTCTCATGGGTAAAAGACTACGTGGGTCATCCCTCTCTTCAGTACCACTGATCCTTGGCTCAACAATGTGACAATATAGAATTCCATATTTGTTCAGTGATTCAACCACAAAAAGGCCAAGCGCTTCTGGATCTGAGTCAACAGCATCCATATAATCGGAGAATGGAGACAGTCTAATACCAACTCTATTTGATCCAATCTCATTGGCGACGGCCTCAACTACCTCAAGTGCAAAGCGGCTGCGGTTCTCTAAGGATCCACCGTATTCATCTGTTCTGTCATTGACTTGATCTTTCAAGAATTGATCAATTAGGTACCCATGAGCACCATGGATCTCAACTCCATCAAAACCTGCATATATAATCATGCATAATAAAATGAAGTGTAGAAAAGGAAATGAATAAATTTACTAAACATCAAGGTTGTTTGAGCCATCCTCCTATTAGTGACCTTTGAATGTGAATTGTAGCATTTTTTTTTTAGCCTCAACTATCCATTCAGAGGTCACACTAATGCAAGGGCTTAAATAATTTAATTAGTTAAATACTAAAACATAAATGAGATTTTTTAAAAATTTATTTTTGAAGGTTTTAAATGAACTTTTGCATGGTTATCTAGGAAATGAAAGCGTACCAGCTTCAATGGCATTACGTGCAGCTAGCCTAAAATCATTCACAACTTGAGGGATTTCTTCGGTCCTTAATCGCCTTGGAGGTGAGAATTTTGTCGTGCTTGTCAACCCCTTGTCTGTACTAGAGATTGGAGCTTGGCCATTGGGTTGAAGTTCTATAAGGAGGAATAATTGAAACAAAAAATATGAAGCATGAATCAGCTTTCGCTTGAAAGAAAATTGAGTGATTTACAATGCATATTTTGAGTTGTTTTCGAAATGGCAATGGAAGGTCCCTCAAGCCATACATTTCAAAAGCACAGCCTCTGCCCCATATCACACTGATCATGTAATAAAGGAATTAGCCTGTTCTTCCATGGCTATTTTGGTTTTGATGAAAATATAAAATGGTATGGTTAGAATTATATGATCGAGACAGACTCATGGCCCCATGGATGCTCCTGGGAGGGTCTGCTTAATGAACAATTCAGACACGCGGTTGGATACTCAAGTTGTAAATGATCCAAATGGTCCATTTTGCTAGACTTTGGATGGGTATGAGGGATCGTCCATGTGTAGTGAAATGTGAATGTGAAATTTCTTTCGGTAACCATGTCGAGATGAATGTCAATTCAATGCATGATAGATTCAATATATTTGAGCAAAACATACCATAATTAGAAACCCTGCCCACATGAATTAATTGGCAAAAGAAAACGCCACCCTTCTTGTGCACAGCTTCCACAATTGGTTTCCATGCTTCAACCTGCTCCTTGGTCCAAATACCAGGGGTGTCTAGAAACCTAAAATTGGGAGGAAAATGATAGTTCGTTAGATAATCTTACACAATGGAAGCAAAAGTTTGCTTCCAAAAATAAAACAATGAAAAAAACATAGTCAGGAAAAATAACGAAAATGATGACCAAGTAAATCATAATACACGACCAATCTTGTATCGCTATGGTTCCATGATGAAAGGCATGCAAATTCAAGGATTAGCACACCATCTTCTTCATTAAAACTAAATGAAAAAAAAAACTACTAATAAATGGCAAGTCATCAAAAATGTAGATAGAGGAGACGACATGTTGGTGATAGGATTTGGTTTATAAATTAGGCAATTTTTCATCAGTGACATTAGATGAGACTGATTTTGAAGTAAAGGTCTAATAAGCAAACTGCTCTTTTTTGTTTTGTGAAATCAACTACTCACACCAACATACAAATACAATGGGTTGCACACAACAACGTGCGTGGTGATTCATCCAAGCAGCAAGAGTCAAGAATTTACTCTTTGGAAGTGTCAGAAATGCCAGTAGCTTCAGCGATCAAAAACCCTCCTTTGGAAGCTCTCTGAGAGTAATATAAGATCGAATGTGGTTGAGGGATGCCTCCATAGGATCTCATCCTGACCAATGGTGGCAGAACTATCCTGAAAAAAGGACAGCACGAAAAATTTAGAATAATTCATAAGACTGAGAGATGGAATCCCAAACATTTTTCATTTACCGAGGCAGGGCCGGCTTGAGACATGTTGAGGTCTAAAGCGATGATTTTAAATGAAGCATTTTTTATATTTTTAATGTTATTATAATATTTTATTTAAATTTTATTATTTTTTCTTTTTTGGTAATCCAATATTATTAATTAAGTTTTGCTAACATATATTTTTCAATTGATAGTATAGCTAATCCACTCAATCTTTCTTGCAACATTTTTCATCTAAATTAGGATTTTATCAATTTTAATTTTGAAAAATTTCTTTCTGTAGAAGCAACGGTTATAAGTATTATCATTATTTTCTAGTAGACATATTTAATATTTATAAATTATAACTAATAATATTTACAAATAAAATGAACATCAAATATAATAAACATATAATATTGGCTTGGAATTAAAAAAAATTAAAAGCATAAAACCATAAGACCTAATTTTGTGATTTATAAATATGGATTACTTTTGAATTTGATATAACTTCTTCAATATGAAAAAAAAGATTATATTTGAAGTTATCTTTTATAAATTTCAAGCTTAATAGATGCAGGAGGGAAAATGTACAAACTAGAGGATTTTCAAAATAGAAAATGATTTCTTGCTTGTTGTGATTTTAGGGTTTTCAGTTTTTCTTTTAATGGCAACAATTTCTCAATAGTGAAAATGAGCTTTACTATTTTTTTTTTTTTGGAATATGAAAAGATAGTAGTTGTGTTTTTTTTAATGTAAAAAGATAGTAGTTGTTTTAATTACTTTTACGAGGCCTTATTCTTTATGAGAAGCAAAATGATGACAATTGCCTTTTTTAAAATTTAAAAAGATTTAAGTTGCTTCAATTACTTTTATGAGGCCTTATTTTTTGAGATTTCAAAAAAAAAAGAGAGATAGGAATTCCCTTTTTTTTTTGGGCCTTATATTTTTTGGGGGGGGGGGGGGGGGGTGCGCCTAAAGCAAGGGCTTTTCTTGCCCAATAGTCGAGCCACCCCTGTACCGAGGATGGAAATGGGTTGGGTAGGACGAGTCAGGCGCAAGTACAACCTGAACCGTCCCCGAGCTGGGCTTGGTCCAAATTCTAGGTTACAAGACCGCCCGAAATCCAATCAACCCAGAACCAAACCCAACCTTACTAAAAGCGGGCCAGGTCGGGTTACCTGTTTTACTCGCTTGTTTCTGTCTGTAAAGCTCACCTAGCATTTTTAAAATAGTTCTACACTAGCATTTTTATGATAAATCTTTGGGGCTTAACATTGCCGGAATTCTACCGAGGATAAAAACATTGCAAACCCATTTTCTTATTTGAGCATGACTGACCTGTGGGAGAGATGGAAATGTCCCATCTTGTATGGAGTGAGTAGAGGAATTTCAGCCATTGCTCTGCTTGTTCTTCTTCTTCTTAACCTTTCTTTCTCAACTGGATGTTATCGATATATAAACTTTCCTAAAAGAGTGCTTTTATAGGGTGAGGAGGCCAATACGTGAAAGCAGCTTCTTCAGCTCTTGCGTAACAGGTGACAACATCCGGTTGGAAACTACGAATTTGAAACGTCCATCTTTTCAAGGTTGAAATTGAAGTATTGAACTAATGAAAATGGCTTATGTTGACCATAGTATAAAGTATTCATTTTTAAATCTGCATGTGTCCGAACGGGCTCTTATATTGACCATATTAAAAAGTTGACGTGGTCCACCTTGACTCGCTGATTTGGCTACACTCGGCCGCTCGAGTTCAACAAGTTTGCATAGTTTGTCAAGGGCTCAATCAAAATCCGAGGGTTTATGTTAACGTTCACTCGAGTCTGATTCTGGAGCTAGTCAATTGCAGTGAAGGTTAATATAGCTTGATTACCATTCAAAAAGTAACAATAACAATATAGCTTGATCTCACAACTTCTGCAGACTTTTATAGCCTTGTTATCAGATTGGCAACTCTAACATGTGACATTATAGGAAATATAAACTATTCTTCAACCATGTCTGACTATAATCCAGCCGTTCATGATATGCCTCTGAATGTTACCACAAATGCATCCTGGTTCATGGGGTTGACACGGCTGGCCTATAATGACGGTTCTCTTTCGCAACGGATGTCGTACAAATTGGATTAAACAAGTTTTGTCAATTTAACTCAAAATTCAGCTGGGAATTGGGATGTTACCATATCATTCTAGATGGAAAAAGGACCATTGAGGGGGGACCCATGATTTAGACGTTCCATATAGAATCTGGTTCATATTGACCCAACTCAGGCTAAGATCAGAACCGTTGTCACAAACATCTAGTTCTCCTAAGCTTTTCTGCTTGGGACAAATAATGATAAACTTTCACAATTTTGGATTTCCTTTAAAAAATCTTTTTCACCATGGAAGTATAAAAACAACTAGAAATTGATTAAAAAATAGGCCCTTAAAATATTTAAGTTTAGGCGTATTGTTCTTGTTAAAATTCGTACGATCAGTCTTTCATTTTATGCTACTTTAAAATTTCCACAATTTTTTCAGTCATAACATCATAATCTTGCAAAAGTGCCAATGCGTGAGAAACTGACTCCAGTATAAACACGTTATAAAATCAGTAAAGCTTAAAAGCCTTTTTTTTATGACAACTAAGGTTTGTTTAATTAGTTAGCCATCTCATATCTCACCCTATACTATCCAAGATAGAATCCGTAGCGTATGATGTCCTTCCCACTTGAGTGGCATTCGTTCCCGCACGCGTAGACTCTCTTCTCATATGCAGTCTCTCTCTGTATGTCCATGTGCCACCATGGGTCTCAGTCCCCTTGGCTAGGGTACCTAAAAAGGGCAATTTTTATTAGGGCCAACTCAACTTGAAAATAGCACCAGTTTCGAATAGAAAATTTTTGGGTTATTGAGATTTACTTAATCCTTTGCATTTTTCTAAAATGAAACAAAACCCAAAAAGAGTTCATGTTGGCTAGATAAAACTTGATTAGATTGAATTAATACTGGGACACGATTCTAATTGTAGCGTCGCTGGTTGGGGGACACTACACGCCCACTGTAGACAGCAGAGTACTCGAGTTTCATTCCTTCTTGTGCCAATAAATATATAAATAAAACTTCATTAGATGTAGAACTGGTCAATTACATGAGCTCAATTTTTTGTCCAAACATCGATTGTTCCTATTAGTTTGGGGATAGCAAAATCAATATGGTTTTAACCATATCGGTGCTCATGGAACTTTTGGTATGGATACAGCGATAATCAAAGGCCTAACTGTTTATGCACTCTTGAGGGTATTTTGTCATTAGACAAAAAGTAAAAATCCAGAAGAATGGTTTATTTCATATGAGAAGATTATTATTAATTATTTTGATTAAAAAAAGCACGAGGAGATTCTTGAACGAGTTTATTCCTGAATATGTCAAGGCTTCAAGGATTTTAGAGAGAAGCAAATGATACTTCCTATGTCTTCTTCTCAAAGTGATTAAGGTGAGAAGGTTCATAAGATTGCTAGCTGATATAGTATTCGAGATAATATTTCGAGTTTTACTTACAATGGTGAGGAAAATTTTAAGGGTCGTTTGTTAATTTCACATGTGATGTGAAAATATTTTACATATGTAGATGAATCACTTATGCAAATGACTCACATATGTAATATAATTCTTTATTTGTTATTTTCACATGTGAATCTAATGGACCTAACGGTTCACATGTTTTTCACAAATTTTGAAAAATCCACAGTGAATCAAGTGATGAGATTTAATATACAAAACATTGTTGGCCTTTTGAAGAGGATCAATGGTTTAGATTTAAAAAAAAAAAAGCCCACAGAAATTAGAATTAAACAACAAATGGTCTAGCATTTTTTGTCAATATCTCACAATCCATGAAAGATCAATAGTTGAAATTTAATCCATTGGCCCCGTTTGGCCTTGTTAAGAGATTCAACGGTTCAAATATTTCATGTGACCCTCAAATGATCCAAAATATTGAAAAAAAGGACTACCCATTCAGCAAATGCAATGCACTGTATCAATGGTCCATACATCTAATGGTTAATACAATTTTTTTAGGATATCTTAAGATCCCTATTAAATTAACACCAGAAAATTGACCTTTTAGCTGAAAATGGCTTTTTGAACGAATTAATCGTTCGGATCATAAAAATGGGCACTATAAAATTTTAGAAATAAAGATTAATGGCCTAAACAATTTCAATTATATCTCACAGTTTATGATGATCCAATGACTGAAATTTTGTAGCATAGTTGTTTTTGACATGAAAAATATATTCGACGGTTCAAATCATGATTAAGATGCCCAAAAAATTAAAAAAATAAAATACAAAGCATGATGGGCGTTGATGCACTATGGCTCTACCTTTATTGAGTTGGTGTGAAACCAATTCACACCTATTGAGGTGTGAAAATCGTAGCCCCTTTTTGTATGGCATTTACACACTCAACCACATACAATCTCAACCACAAACAATTTACACACTACATATGTAAAATTTGAAAACAAGCATGTAATGTGTGAATCCATTTCACATGTGTAGTGTTTACATATGTAAATGGGATGAAACATATGACCCCTGAGTGTGCTTTGGCAAATTTATCTTGTGGATCTATTTGACTTAAAATTTATTAGAACACATGTTTTATTACTTTTTGTGTGCAAAAGTTTATGTGAATATCTAATTGACTAGTTTTAGTACCTTTGCCTTTTTTAAGAAAGTAACAAAAAGCCGACTTTTTCAATGAGACGTAAATGTGTAAAGCAATTAAATTCTTATTTATTTGATAAGTTTTCTCACATAACTTTCACTTCTATGCATGTCCATCGATGCGTGGAGAGCAAAAGAAAACGTCAACCTATAGACAACACGGAGCCAAAAAATCAATCCCACCAAATTATCCTAACAATTGATATAACATACTTAAATTTTAATAACGTCTAAATATTATATTCTATTTTGGATTCAACTGACCAATGTATGAAGGTTCAATGAGTATAAGATTTAATTAAACGATGTCTCTTGAATCTGATTGTTTTAACATTTAATCTTATGCTTCTTTAACAACAGATGGGTCCTACCATGACACTATTTTATTTTATCATAATGAAATCTTACAATATTTAAATTTATTGATATTATATTATAAAATTATCCAAACACCGGCTTGGGATGATGAGATTATCACAGATGAGTCCAAGTAGGCAATTTTTTAACTTCAATAGATGTCACTAATTCATGAGAAAGCATGCTTATTCCTTCAACTAGGATGCCACAATAAATTTCTGCGTAGTAGGCCTTTTAAGTGTCAGAACTTTGAACGCTTCACATTGAGTGACTCCTGACGGCTACAATATTGATTGGTGTAAAGTGTAAACTAGCTATGGCAATGTGCATCCACCTGATTTAGTTTAAAATACAGGTCTAATTTGGGTCTACAACATATTGAATTAAAATGTCGTTTTTTGAAAAAGGAAAACATATAGCACTAATATCAATGGAGGAGAATAGATGAAAAGGTCACTTTATAGATAAAGAACAACTAAAAAATAGGGACTAAAAAATATGCCCCACTAGAATATCATAACCTTTAATTTAATAGCCTCGTAGCTTAATAGGGTCTTAACGGTGAGTGAAGATTCAATGATTGTAAAAAAGGTCTTTATGCCTAATCATCAGATGACCAAAGTATCAAAGAGGCTGCTAATCAAAGTTAAGCCCAAATGGGCCACATAGAGTTGGACCGTAAGTGCGGTACGTTGGTAGATATTTGCCCGACATGGAGATTAAATGAGCACTAATATATATACCTAATTTAAGGAACCAAACATGAGGAACATTAGATCGAAACTTAACACAGGCCCAAATTCCACTCAGGCTTCAAGATAGAGGCTCAAACCCGCCTTAGTACCCAAAAGCACTGCCCATCAACCTGCATTGGATATATTGCTGATCCAAAATAAGATGTGAAAAACATTAATATAATTGGAAACAAGGGCACTCAATATAAAATTTTCAGATATATTAAACAATAAATGACTATAGTTGAGTAGATCCTCAAATATCAATATAACTCAAGTAGTGTAGTCCCTTGTATACTTTTAGTACGTGGATATAATAGTCTTGAATCCTTATCCTTGGGTCAAAACATTTTAGGACCAAATTGGAATTTGAATGTTCTTGGTCCTATATGCTTGAATTTGGAATTGGATTTGAATTTCTCTTGTTTTCTCTTGAATCCAAAAATAGGTTCCACACCCACTTTAGTAGGAAGAGGAGCTTCCTACCTAGAATTGAATTTGACCAAAAATGCTCAAAAAGTTCTAGATTGTTAGAAAATATGAGAGAGCAATAGACAGAAGAATAAAGAGAAATGAGAGAGAGATCTTATTACTAAGAGTTGTGTGTACATAAAAAATGGAGAAGAGTCTCATTTATAGAGTAAGACTGCTTTCTCTTCAAGCAGCCTAATATAATAGAGCTCTAACCCTAAGGTTCTAATCCTAAGTGATCTCATCATCCCATGTGGGTCTCAACGTGGGCATCCACCTATGATAATACATCTTATAACATGCCTCCTTGGATGATCACCATTTAATGACAGTTCCTTTATTAATACCTTGCAAAGGAAAAATTCAATAGGAAAAAAAACCAAAGCAAAGGAAAAGGAGTACAACATTCTACAAAATCATTGACTTTGTGTTGGACATGCATAATGCTACCTCGTTAAAATCTTAACTAGGAAAACCCAGTGAGATAAAACTTAGAAAAAGAAAAAGAGTGCAGCGTACAAATGTCCTGAGTAGCATACTTCAGAATGCCTCCCCCCGATTGACCCACTTCCCTAATGAAAACAACCTTTCACATAGTTAAGCATGTCAATCTTGTATTCATATTTGTAGAATACTAATTTTGGCAAGGACTTCGTAAACTGATCAGCCAATCTGTTGTTTGAAAATACTTGCATGACTTCAATCTTTTTATCCTTCTGAAGCTCATGAGTGAAGAAGAACTTTAGTGTAATGTACTTCGTCTTGTCATTTTTAATGTATTATTCTTTAATTTGTTGAATACATGCCTTATTATCTTCGTAGATAGCACTCGAAGTACCTATACTAAGAGGTAATTGACAAAACTACAAATATGCTGAAATATTTTAGCCACACACATTCCCAACTGACTTCATAGAGGGCTAAAATCTCAGCATGGTTAGAAAAAATAGCTACCAAAATTTATGTAATAGAACACCAAGAAATAGCAGTATTATCACTAACTAAATACATAATTTGTTTGTGATCGACCATTATGAGGATCAAAGAGATATTCTAAATCTGCATATCCTATAAAGTTATAGTCTTTACAACTATAATAATAAAAAGATATAAATATCATAGCATTTGTTCGATACCAATACAAAGCCTTAGTGCAAAACTATATATGCAAGCATATTTATAAAGAATGAAGAATCTTATTAGAACTTCTCTCGATCTGCGGATCGAGATAAAATTCTCCTATAAATAGTCAATGGTTTCATCAAGCTCTTTTAGAGTCCTGATTAGATTTATGTCATCTACATAAACTTCTACTATTATGAATCCTTATAAGGATTTTATAAAGATACATCGGCAAATGAGATTATTTTCATACCTTTCCTGAGATAAACATTTACTAAGACGATTATACCATATTCTTCTGAAATGCTTCAGGTCGTACAATTAATGTCTTAATTGTATTGAGTATATACCCTTTGACTTTGCTTCAGACAAAACAAATCCTTCTGTGATTTTCATATATATATTTATGAATGTTTTTAATCCCAAGTTTCTACAGGACACCTTGTACCATAAGTCTTGTCTTGTATTTAGTAATTTCATTTATTTTCCTTACAAACACTCATTTGTAATCTACATGGTTAAAACCTTTTGGGGTTTGTACTATAGGTCCAGATTCACTACGTTTATTAAGAGACTGTAATTCCACCTTAATGGCATCTCTCTATTTTGGCCAATCTGTTCTTTGTTGACATTCATTTATAGAACGTAGTTTTGTATCCCAATCATTATTCTCATTTTCCCTTGATATTTGTGTAGCTACCACATATACAAATGCGTTATCGATGATAATTTTATTTTTATCCCATCTCTCTCTTGAATAATTATGAAGTATAAAGATCTCTTCATTATTGGGTACCCATGCCTCTTTAGGGGCTTTCAGAGTATCTTTTGAGACTTGTATCTCTTCTGGGACATTAATTTCTTCATGAATTCTAGAGAGTGTGGTTTTTTTTATAACCTCTTGTTGAATGAAATGGTATACCTCATCAGGAGTATACAATTTGTCATAACCTCTTCGGGAGTATAATTGGGATCCAATTGCTCATTTCTCCTCTTCTAGGAAGCTGAGTCCTTGGAACCTATAGGTCTTCCACACTTTTGGCTTGTAACAGATTCATTTACTGCCATATTTGGACTTTTTGTCCTACAAAGATACTAATTTGTACTTGTCCTGTAAATACATTAATTCGTGCTTGTGTGTTTATACCTGGTACATGTGACCTAGTCACTTTTGCTGCATCATTAAAAGTATCAAGGAATTCGTTTATAAATAAGTGCACAATTCTTCATACTTTATTATCACATTATAAAGTACATAGATCTAGATGAAACTGAGTGGAAATATTTCACATTAATTCTCGTCATTCTTTAGGAACAAAGCATTCTTCAAAAACTCTCTTATCTCCCCCTAACGGCGGGAAGACAGTCTCATCAAGATAACAATCAGCAAAATGAACAGTTCATATATCTCTTGTCATTGATTCTAGATATCTAATAAGTGGGGTGAATTATAACCAACATAGATTCCTAATCTATGTTGTAAGTTCATGCAGGTCACAAACCTACAATATCAAGCCCTATAAACTTAATAGGATGCTCGGGAAAATATAACCTAAGTTTAATAATTTGTGCTAATAAGCGGGCAAAATCTAAAAAAAAAAGACAAATATCTAACCAAAGAGTAAAGGCATTAATCAAAATCATAAATATACCTAAAGAGATCTACTAGGGAGATTTAATGGGTTCACAAATGTCACCGTGTATCCTTTGAAGAAAGGATGGTTAATTAATGATACTCTAAGGAGTGCCCATAAGAGTTATAAAAAATTTGCCCTAACATAATAGCCCCAGGGTGACTTAGCATATCATGCCAAAGCATTAAAGCTTTATAATCATTAAGCCTCGAGTTTAGTTTAAGCTTGTGGCTTGACTTTGTTGTTTTGCTCATTATCGAATGTTATTCGATTTTGGAGATTATCTTGTAATATAGTCCTGAGGTTTGATGAAGATGCACTTAACTTTTCTAGTATTAGCATCTAGCTGTCAATTCTAGTAATAATGTATAAATATTTTATCTTACCTTCACTTATAGTTTCTATATGTGATACCCATTCATCCTGATGTATTTAAATCTAAGTTTTTTCGGAAACTACTAAAAAAAATAATACATCCTTAATGCATATATAGGTACCATTTGGTAACATTATGTGAACTCTTCCGGAACATTCAAGTATTTGTACATATCTAATTATGATTGATACCTGACATGAATTAAATATTTACTCTGAGAAAAACTTCTGGTTTTCAATATATTGTGTTTTGTGGCACTGTCTACCAGATAGATATTATCCTCAGGTTCATGCATTTTATGATTCATACCTTAAGAAATAATAAACTAATATAACTATTCAGTTGCATTACAAACATAAAACTTGTGAACAGCTAAATAATTCACTATTCAAAGCAAATATAACATGTAAACACAAGGTATGGGGGATAAAGGAATACGTCTCAACATTCAACAAAATATCTAAAAATTGAATTCAATATTCAAACTCATAAAAATAGTTGTAGGTCTTCTAGACCATGCTTAGTGGTTCTCCCAATTTTCAATCAAAATGCCTTGTTGATTACCTCTCTTAGGGTAGTTATTGTCTTCTTTACTAGAGGACCTATTATATCTACCTCTTCTTATGGGATTTTTTTAAACTAATGTAGCATTTACTTTAAGCATTGGGTGGTATGACCATCTACTAGTAATCATACATGTCTAACAGGGATATAATGGCGCAAAAATAAGGGCATATGTCATATCCTCCAGGGATATTTTTTTCCTACTTTGATAGCATCACTAAGCCTTTTCGAATATGTAGAGATTGATTTACTAATAATAATTAGTAAAAAAATAGAACTTTAGGTTCTAAATATCCAATAACAATATAATAAAAAATTGGCCAATTAAAAGTTAGAACTTCGTGTTCTTAATTGAGGAATCAGAACTTCTAGTTCTGTCAAGATTTCAGGTTTGAGATAGAACTTCAGGTTCTTAACCTATGAGTTAGAACTTCTAAATCCGTTAATGCTTTAGGCATGAATCAAAGCTTCTGGTTCCATCAAAACTTCATGTTTGAATCAGAACTTCAGGTTCTAACAAAACTTCAGGTTTAAATAAGAACTTCTGATTCTAAATATCATATAAAACATCGAGTTCCGTTCACTTATACAGAACTTCTAGTTATATTTATAATTCATGATTTGTAATTCCATCATGATCTCCCTTTGATAAAAAAAAATTGAACCATTCATCTACAAATCTAAAAAAAATAATGATAAAAGGCTATGTATATATTTATTAATCTAAGAAAGATTGAAAAGTAAAAAAAAATTATTTTACCATTGATTTGTTCACTGTTAAATTCCAAAGCGTAGATCTGCTCACGAGCTTTTTATGGGTTCTAACAGATCGCTGATCTAACTTCGTACGACCAAGATGTCGCAATCTAAAGTTTTGACGATGATCTACACGTTTGCTTGTGTCCTTGATTGATGTCAGCGCTATAAAGCATGGTGATATCGCTGCTGATGTCGATGCCTTTCTTTTCTATCTTTGCTTTTTTATTGTGTACATGAACAATGTGTAGAAAAGTGGAAGGTGCACCTTTACCAAAGTGCAAAATTAAAATAATGGACATTTGCTTACATTGACTGTAGTGCACAACAAGAATAGGAAACAAGGAGGCTTTATGCACGTGAATCGAAGTGTAAAAGGACAAAAGGGGCAATCCTCTCCTCACACGTGGGCCTAGGCATGGGGAGAGAAAAAAAAGAGAAAGGATGAGGCCGTTGTCCTCTCATGCATAAGGATCGAGGTGAAAGAAGGGAAGACGGCGCTGATAGCGTGTTAGAAAACATAAAAGAGCAAGAGAGAAAATAATAAAGAGAAAGGAGAGAGAGATCTTATCACTGAGAGTTGTGTGTACATAATAAAGTTGAGAAAAGTCTTATTTATAGAGGAAGACTACTTTTTCCTTAAGCAACTTAATATAGTAGAGTTCTAACTTTAAGTGATCTTATCATCTCACGTGGGTCCCAATGTAGGTATCCACCTATGATAATACATCTTATAACATAGATTTATTAGATTGCAAATGAGAATTATAACAACAAAGAGAAGAATGTCCACCATGTAAAGCTGATACAAATGGTACAACATATGCAAAATCGCACATTTCGATACCAATCTTGTTCATCCTTTGTAAAATTTTTATTTCAATTCACAATAACTTTCAAAAAGGGAATGAAGACAAACAATAAATGCATCACTTGTTTTCTCTTATGAATCCAATTGGACATCTATGTTCACTATACGAATTCAAGAAATGGATAATCAGTGTAGCCCACAATAGGATCATGTATGTAGAATGTGCTTCTATCATACTTGTTTTTTTTTTTTTAATAGAATTCTTTCATACTTGTTAAGGGGTGCATTAAATTCAAATCTTTTTGGCAAATCAGGGTTAACCAATAACAAACGACCATATGCGATAAGATCTACATGATTATCAGCTATGCCTTTATTCCCTCTTTCTTTATCATAGCCTCCACCAGCAATAAAAGTGCCTTTAAAAGCATTTCTCATGGAAAGTAGAATAAAATATGTATAGTTTTAAATATTGTTAGATTCTTTTCTCATATATTATAATACTAAACATTTGGTAACTTCTGAGATATTATAGTATGCTAGAATCTACAATATTACACCTCCTCTGAAGGAAGCAATATCCACAATTTCTAAAGAAACTCCCATACTGTAACTTATATTCTACACTTTTCAAACAATGCAAAGTAAAACTTGAATATTTTTATCTACTGCATGAAAAGATATCTTAAAATCTTGAATAATCTTTGGTTCTCAAACACCCTCTAAAACAATAATGTGTTAAAAAAATCTAGAATTTTACTAAAACTCATTTGAGAGTTCATGAGCGATCATTAACTATAGCGACCCACTATAAGTTTTAATATCAATGATTTTTGTAGGAGTACAACAATGACTCCCAATATTAAATTATCCCCACAATGCTTACAAGTTTAATGTGTGGTCCTATATTCATATCATGATTACATAGCCCTCTTAATTATCAATATTAGGTGGGTCCTACAAATATCACACCAGGGGTTGTGATTAATAACATTAGGTGGGTCCCATATTGCTAAAATTAACTAAGCCTTATATTGATTACCAAGATTGAATTGTATTATTGCATTTATTACTTTGTTATCATTAAATGGGTCCCACTGTTTAATAGCTCCCCCACTGTTCATATGACACTAACATCAAATGGGTCTCATAATGATTTTTAATAAACGGATTCATCAATGATGCATGGTTTTACATAAGCTTTCTAAAAAAAAAAAACTAGATAGGGTCATCTATGATAATCACTATTAGATGTATTATACTATAGTTACCAACATTTATTGGACCCAACTTAATTAAACAACATTGCTTAGATCTCATGATTTTAAACATTTAATCTTGTGATTTTTTAACACTAGATGGGTCTTACCATGTTATTAACACATTTACTAATTAGTGGATCATTCTTTGGGTCAATTGATTTCTTTCTCTTCATTTATCTTCTTTAGTATATCATGTTGCGAGTCTTTTTAAAAAGTTACAAATACTACAAAGGTATATTGAAATTTCTGGAAATTGTTTAACACTATAAGTAACCTAATAGAATAATATGTCACTATTTTGTTCTATATATGATAATGAAATCTTCCAATGTTTAAATATATTGATATTATTTTTCTGCATTGATCCAAACACTCCCAATGTACCCTAAAAAACAAGGAAGGAAGGAAGAACTTGAAAACATAAGGTGCATGGCTCAAATCAAACATACCCAGAAAGTACTAGTTTTGCTAGATTGTAAATGAAAATTACAACCTCAAAAAAAAGAATGTCTAATAATTAAAAGCAAAAGCAAATGGCGGTAGATATGAAAATTGGCTCATTTCAATATTAATGCAGGCACTAATAGGCCCAACAAACTTATTAGGAAAGGGCCAGCAGGTCAATGAGTTCAACCCACCTAAAATTGACCCAAATCAAGCTGAGGCATGGCTCAATTTATAAAAGATGAATGGTCCTAGAAGCAAAAATAATAATGAAAAAGTAACTTTCTCTCTAACTTCAGTTGCATACTTCTTGGGTTTGAATTGATTTTCCTCTATTCAGTTATAGAGAGAAAGGTTGTTAGATTAACGAGTCATTTTCTCTATGTCATAGATATGACACTCCATTCCTCAGAAAAGAGTGATGAATGTCCTAGTTTTCATGCTTTCCTTCTATATAGTATTCTAATTAGTGTAGCTAGTGCTATAACTTAGGAAAGCAGAGTTATTTTAATTTTTCAATATTCTATAAATAAGAATGTAAAGGGACAACTCGGCAGTCTTGGAATATTTATGAAAAAATTAATTAAAGTTGCATGTGTGCATTTTATCGTTTTTCATTCTCCTTAGTTGTAGTGTCTCGCACTGGATCCAAGGCATTGATGATGAATTTTTGCGACCTACAGTAAGCAAATCTCTATCTCTCGTTTGTCGATTTCCTGTCTGATTAAAGATCAAGTATTGTTGGTTTACCATCAATTGGCATTAGTACTTTCCTGACCGCGTCAAATATCAATAACCTCATCCTTTATTTCACAAGACTAGAACAACATTTAAAATATCAGAATTCAATTGAACTACTTTATTCACGACAGTGATTCTAGAAATGGGTAATCAGTGTATCCCACAACAGTATTAAATGTATAGAAGGTGCTTCTGTCATACTTGTTAAGGGCTACATTAAGTTCAAATCTCTTTGACAAATCTGGGTTAGACAAGAACAAATAGCCACATGCAATAAGATCTGTGTGATTATCAGCTATAGCTTTGTTTTCACTTTCTCTATCATACCCCCAGCAGCAAAAAAAGTTCCCTCAAAAGCGTTTCTCATGGGCAGAAGACTACGGGGACCATTTCTGTCTTCAATGCATTTCACCCTTGGTTCAACCATGTGGCAATACAGAATTCTGTATTTATTCAGCGATTCGACCATATAAACGCCAAGTGCTTTTGGGTTGGACTCTGCAGAGTCCATAAAATTTGCAAATGGGGAGAGTCTAATGCCAACTCTATCGGATCCAACCTCATTGACGACAGTCTCAACAACTTCAAGAGCAAAGTGACAGCAGTTCTCTAAGCATCCACCGTACTCGTCGGTTCTATCATTGACGTGATCTTTCATGACCTGATCAATTAGGCACCCACCATCAAAACCTGAATGTATAAACATGCCGAAGAAAATTCAATATGGATAAAGTAATAAATCAATTAGGTACATGGATGAACTATAACCTAGACATCTTTGGTTCTTTCTGCTCACCTATCCAGTTAGAGTTTCAAGAAGCCATGAATGTTCCTTGGATCGACATTCCACAGTAGCTGGAGTTTGTGGATTCAGCTACATTTTTATTGATGGATACGAGCCACGAGGCATCTTCCTTGGGCTTTGAAATGTGAATGTGGAAGTTTCTACTAGTGGCCATAGACTCAATTTATGTTCAGAACTTGTGTTTTTATCCTTAATTTATACTTATTTAAGTCTCTAATCTAACTTAGCATTACAATTAAAAAAGAACAATTTATGTCCAGATGAATTTCAATTCGAAGCATATATAGATTGAGTAGAATTTTGGACTACATACCTTAATTTGAAACTCTGCCCACATGCCATGATTGGCTAAAGAAGATGCCACCCTTCTTATGAACAGCTTCCACAATTGCTTTCCAGGCTTCGACATGCTTGTTTGTCCAAATACCGGGGGTTTCTGGATACCTAAAAATGAGGGGGAAATGATGGTTTGCTTGATGATCTCACACCATAGAAACATAAAAAAAATCTTCAAAAAATAAAAAAGGACGGGTGAAAAAAAAGGGGGAAATGATACTGTGAAGCAATTCACAATACATGATAACCTATTGTTAAGGGTCAACAGAGGTCACATGACATAATGAGAAGTTCAAGGATTAGAGAATTCCCATCAACCAAGGGCTAGTAGTCACCCCACATGGGGATAAATTTTTATGAAATGCCTAATCTCCAGACCCTATCTTTTTTTTCATGATACAACTGCATTCATAAGACCGACAATGTGTCACGCACGTTGATATTTCTATTGGTCTGTTGTGCACAATTATGCATCTATGCAGCAAGCAAGCGTCAAGATTTTACTCTCGAGCACTGTCAGAAATGCAGGTACCTTCCGCTATCAAAAGCCCTCCATGGGTGGCTCTCTGAGAGTAATGCAAGATAGCATGTGGTTGAGGGATGTTTCCATAGGATCTCATCCTGGTCAATGGTGCCAAAGCTACCCTGAAAAAGGATCAAATAAGCCTTAATTTTAGAGGGTTGGACACCAAAGACACTCTCTGTGGACTTTTGTGTCTGATATAAGCAGGTAATTTCATAAGGCATTTTCATTAACATTTTGGGAAAGGCCTTTTTATTAACTTTTTTGGATAGGTACAGATGGTAATAACAAGGTAATTCATAAGGCCCTTTTTATTGACTTTTTGAGATGACTAGAAGCTTTAGAACAAATCATAAGATAGAGATGAAATTCCCAATAATTTTCTGTTAGTAAACGTTAACTGATGGAAATAATTATAATAATAAACATGAGAAGGATGCAGTAAGATCTATTCAACAACAGAATCAACAAATCTTTCTCAATCCAGATCAGCTGACACAAATCTTTCTCAATTTGACAAGGGATTTTTGCACTGCCCCATACCATTTTGGCCATTTGTCAAAGAGGCCATTGGTGAAATATTAAGAAATTTTCTAACGGTATTAAGAAAATACCGCTGATTATTTTTTAGAAAGAATTGGTACTTTATTTTTAAGAGCTTTTTGTCAGTACCCCTTGAGGTTTATAGGATTTGCAAACAATTTGCAAATCCCCTGTAGTTCTAATATTTGTAAATAAGCTCTTATTTTTTTTAATACCTTTTGTATCCCTAAAATCAGTAACTTTCCAACCACAATAAATTTCTAGAGTGAAATGACAATTTTGCCTTTCACTATTATTCCTATATGCATAATTTTAAAAGCTTAATCTTATTGTCTTTCTCTTGTGACATTAAGAGTTACCATTAGAGGGTGAACATACACCGCATAAATCTAATTCTCTTAATCTAGGGTCCATTTCATTAAGTCTAAATCCATCGTAATGACAATCAACATATGACATACTTATAACTGGTTGTAATTGTTCCTATCCATACATAGCCAGCCCACCCTTTGATTGATGAAAGTTTCTAAATATATAACTAGGCTTCATGTGAACGAGAGTTATTGAGAGAGAGGCTATTGGGACTTGGGGTAAAATAATAATATTTTGTAAATAATAATATACTCTCTTTTTTTTTTTTTTGTTTAATAGGTGTAAGGGTAAAGGTTTCATTTTTTAAAAAAATTCAATACAAACCTAATGATAGTTGCCTATTTTTGTTAAGAATGTTTATTTGGGGGACCTAGCATGTATGAAACTGAAAAGAAGAGGCCTATTCAAAAATACTAAAATCACAATGGTGTAGTTACAAATCCTAGAAACCTTAGGGGCTTATTTACAAAAGTCTCTATTTTTAAAAAGGAAAGTTTAAGTTTTTTTTAATGAAAGTTTAATTTTTTTAATGGAAATGATCAGGTGCAAACTACTTCACACAAATCACTCCATGCAAAGTAGTAGTGGGGCTCACTGTTTGGTCATCCAAGGGTAGCAAATGGGTCAGGTTGGCCAATTCAGGTTGGGTCAACTGTGGGTTCGGACTTTGCACTCTCAACCTGCATTCAATCTCAAAACAGGTTAGAATTCTTCAGCCCACATAGGGTCAATTCCGGTTGGCCCGCCTAAACCCGCATTATATATTGTGGGTAGCTTAAGGTCAACTCAAACTAACCACTTCACTTAAATATTGTGGTTCTTTCTATATAGTAAAAATTATAAGACGTTAAAAGAAACTATATAATAGATGCGCAAAGCACAATCTATTATATGATATTCTTACACTCAACCCAAAGTTAAGAATTTAAATTATCTTGTTTTCCTTTTTGCTTCTTCTTTCTTTCTTTTCTTTTTTCATCTCTCCTTATTTCTTTTGTCCTTGCAACTCATTGCACAAGATCCTATCCTTTATCTCACAATCAAAATCGTGGACTCCAAAAAAATAAAAATAAACTCATATCCTATATTATTACTTATCAATCCTTATAAAATTAAATATAAATATAAAATACTATACGCGGTTCATGCGGGTTAAGTGGGCCAACCGTAACCCAATTCGTTTTTATGCAAGATAGAAAAACTTAACCCGTAATCGACCTGTATTTTGTGCAAGTCGGGTTATGTGGGTCATAAATGGGACAGGTTATGGTCAGGTTGACATGTCGAGCCTCATTTTGCCACCTCTAAATTCCAAGTGGACAAAAAACTGAGACCCCCACTATATTACACAGATCCTATGGATTTTACATTCATTGTAATGGACCGGTCCCACAAATCAACTGTGTCTGTGCACAAACCTAAATAGACAGATTAAACCAGTGGTGCCCAGTTCAAGGTGACAAGATTATTATATGGGTCCCAAATTTGGTGTGCCATCCCAAGAGGGTTTCCATAGTGGGCCCCACAAAAAAGTTTGCACATTATAAAGTGAAACAGTTAGCACAAGAAGAAAACCCTTTTTCAGTTGCATTTGTCATTTTGGCCCGAGCCGACCAAAATAGTTAGGAAGTTTCTTAAACACGGTTCGACCTTCCCAGAACTAATCTGATTGTCCGCGCATCCAAATGCAATTTAGATGTTGCTATACTGGAATTCAAGAATTCCCGTCCCTAGAATTTGATGCCATGATATATTGAAATTTTTTAAATTTCGTTTATACTTGAGCATTTAAAAATTTCACTAAAAAGTAACAGATCTAAAATTCCAAAATTCTGTTACCACATTTGAAACCTTTCAAGCATCTAGAATTTCAAAATTCTTTAAAACAAATGTGGGATTTGTAAATGTTAGAGGATCAGTCATTACATCATTTCCCAACCCCACCACAGAAATTTTAGCAAAGAAACCGCCCAGTCCTAAATCATTTGGATAGTCTTTACCCAAAATAAGTGCATTTTTTAAATAGGATTTAGAAAGTATATCCTGCCCAATAGTTGGGTACTTGTGACAGGCCTGTGCGCCTGGTGGTAGGTCGGATCTCATCTAATACTTTTGATTCTGAGACTTTTTTTTAACCAAAATAAATAGATATGTTTTTTATTTAAAAATATAAGACGATATAAGGCTATTTGTTTGTGGGGTAGCTTTTTATGACGATAGGGTTTTGTAAATAACCTTCTCTTACTTTTGCCTTAAATAAGTCAAATATAATGATCAAAATACCCCTTACCTAAATCTGGGTTAATCAATGAATCAATCCAGTTAACTCAAATTATAAGACATAAACCCAACATATCCCATATAGGACAATACATGAGGCAAAGGAGCTTTGGTTAGGCACAAGAAAAAACCCAATCCACCTGGACACATTGCCATCCTAAATCTTACCTAGCACTTTGCATTTTGTAGATAAATCTGTGGGGGCTGCCAGAGAAAGGACTACAATCCATCCCATCTTCCTTCAATGGAAGGTGAGCAAACCCATTTTCTTAATTGAAACAGACTGAACTGTGGGAGAGATGAAAATGTCCCATCTTGTATGGAGAGAGGAGAGGGATTTCAGCCATGGCTCCTGCTGCTGCTTCTTCTCCTTAACCTTCCTTTCTCAACTCAGTTTTATCTGGATGAAAGACTTCTTTTTATAGCAGCGCCGCCGGATCTTACCACATTTGGCGGACCACATCTCCTTTAAATAATTACCATATTTGGCTCATGCTCATGCATGTAATCCAAACCGGCTCGCGTTGGCTTTTTTTTTTTTTTTTCGTTTTGATAAGAGCTCACGTTGACCATATTTATATTTTAAAAAAATAGGGCTCAACTGGGTCAGTCCCGATTTGCCACTTTGGCTAGACTTGGGGTGTGCCCAATTATCTGTATTGTTTAAGTGATATGAAATGTTAACACAAAATATTTACATGTCGACTATGATTTGCTATTGTTTCACTTTGAGGGACTCATCCATTTATTTTAGTCAATCATTGTATTGACACATCAACATGTAAATAATTTGTGTCGACATTTCATATCACCTTAACATTATTGACTCAATTAAACAAGTGTCATGTTGTTCTTTTCTTTTTTATTTCTTTTCAGTTTTATTTTTTCTGCAAGTTTTATGCAACTCTTGCCTCAAGGAGACTTTTGGAAACTGTTCAGTCACATGACTCCTGCCCTTTTACCTACAACTTGTAGCAATGTCTCATTAGAACAATAGAAGAAGGGAGTGTCAATTTTGGAAACCCACCAACAGGCAGCTATATTTGGATATAGAATCTAAGTCAGCATATGCAAGAGAGATTGGTCCTATTGATGGTCAAAACCACTTAAAAGGCAACAAGATTACTTTCTACTTAGGCTCACGCATATCTCTCAATTTGAAAAGTACTCGTCAATATCTCTCTCACTCTGGAAAGTGTCAGCCATAAAGAATCTATGGATAGCATCATCATTCAACTCAATACATATTGTTATAGGTGACAAGACCATAGTTTGAAAACCGAGATATCTAAGTGAGGACTATCGAGTAGGAGCGTAATAAAAATCGAAAAATCATCGCACCAAATTGAATCGAACCGAATCTATGGTTAATAACCATATTTTACGGTTCAGTTACGGTTATTAAGATAAAAAAAACGGTGCTTCACGATTCGGTTTCAATTTTAGTCTCTACTCATGGTTATTAACCGAATTGAACTGTAACAAACTAAACAGTTAACAATGTGCGGTTAACCGAACCATTACACCTCTAAGTTATATTTTTAGATTAATTTCAACCGTTAATCTCTTATCATAAAACCTCTACAGTAGTCCGATATTCAAACACTTTCTTAGTACTAATAACCAAAATCGAACTGTCTAATACGGTTAATCGCGGTTTGATTGTTTAAGTTATAGTTACGGTTACGGGTTTTTAAAACTAAAAACTGACAGCTCGGTTCAATTAACTATTTTTTCAAAACCCATGGTTAACTGAATCGTTACACCTCTACAGTATTAAGGTAAAACCGAAAGAGACCCATCTCAAAGAAGGGAGAGTCTTATTAGGAGTTTCGATATCCTGTCTATTGCAAGGAAATTGCATCACATGCCAAGAACTACATCGTATGGCCCACAAAAAGATAATACAGACTTTTTAATATAAATTTCATCTACTCAGGTCACTAGTGATATATCTTCAAATTTCACTTTGATTGGAATGAGTCTCACCATAGGATTGAAGACATGACTAGGCATTCACATGGCATCGCTATGTGTCATAAATCATGCTTTACTCATGTGCTCAATCAAACGGTAGATCCCACAAACTTGAGGATTCCATCGAGGGGTATAGATTCATCTTGAATGGTCAGCCTTATCTTTATGTGGGCTCCACAATAGAGATCCTGATATGTCACATGGTTTCATGTAATAGCCACGACTTATCTTGGGTCTGAACTCGGTTTTCTAAGGGCGATCTCTTGGCCAAGAGAAGGGGAAGGAAAACATGGCGTAATCAGGGCTCTTGCTCCTGCTAATCAAGCCCCATATCAGTCTAGATAAGGTCAAATGGGAACAAACCCAAGGCCCATTTCTGCGGAGAACGTGGTGCTTGATGACATCAGTGAAGCCACAAAACTTCAAAATTGATTAATACTATATTTATTTATTTTCTTTTCAACAATATTTCAAAAGAAAATTCGTAAATTTTATATTTTTTTGGGCTTGTGCTCAGCACAAATGTCCTTTTGTAGGGAATTTTCTCCCATAAGAAGCCTCCAGGCTGCATGGCTACCATGTAGAATTTTCAATGAGTTTCCTCTTTCACTGATGGGATTTTGGCCTTGTGCTGAGTCCATGCCAGAATCTGATGTGAATTTGAGGTGTTAAGGTTTTTTAGAATGATGTAATGGTTTTTTACATGTCATTTGCCAGCCCCTTGCTCCTTGTTTTATTGGTTGGTTTTTTATTTTTATTTTTACAAGAATTTGAAGTGTGAAGGGTTTTTGAATATGATGTGATGACATTTTCATGGCATTTGCTAACCATTTGTTGCTTATTTTTATTATAGAGTTTTTTACAAGAATCCAAAGTATTGGGGCTTTCTTTTTAGATATGATGTGATTGCTTCTCTCATATGGGTCCTAGTTGATTGTACAGACACGGATGGCCTAAATTGAAGGTTACCTTTTTTGTTTTATGGATGTTACAATAAATAGGTTTTTATACAATTCGGTTGTCACAATATCTTTAGAGTCTTGCTATTTGTGCACAAGATTTTTCTCTCCTTACACAGGCCAAAAAATTTTATAAAAAATACAAAATTTTCCAAAATGCCCTTCTCTCCATACACACCTCTCTCTTCTTCGGCCGGCGATGAGCTCGGCAAAGGGCTCTTTCTCTCCCCTCCATTTACCTCTTCTTCCTCCTCTCCCTCTCTCTCTCCCTCTCACTCCCTCTATTCTCTCTCTCTTTCTCCCCCTTCCCGCCGTCTCCCCGCAGCAGGGAGACCGGGAGGGAGATCTCAATCTCCCTGCTGCGAAGAGACCGAGAACATCTCCCTGCAAATCTTCCTACAGCAGGGAGATTGGGGTCTCCCAGCAACAAATAGACCAATCACCCCGCAGCAGGGAGATGCCGGTCTCCCTGCTGCAGGGAGGCCGGCTACCACAATGAGGGAAAGGGGAACGGAGGAAAGAGGGAGGAAAAGAGAAAGAGAGAAAGAATAGAGGGAGGAGGAGGAGGAGGAGGAGGAGGAGGAGAAAAAGGAAGAGGGAGAGAGGGAGGGAGAGTCCTTCCGCTGGCTAGAGCTCGTCGCCGGCTGAAGGGGAGAAGGGAGAGAGATGTGTTGGGAGAGAATAAATGGGGGTAATTTCGAAAGTTTTGATTTTTTTTTCTATATATATATTTTTGGCTGGTGTAAGAAAAGAAGAAAAAGGAGTACAAATAGCACAACTCTATCTTTGTGCATAGTAGGTAGACCTTGTTGCTGGGGACCATTACTTGGAGGTCCACATTAGTGGCTCCGTGACAGCTATAATGGCCGTTGGTAAGTAAATTCATATATACGACAGCGATGTACATCCGCTTGATCCATGCTAGCCCATGCAAGGGCCATGCGTTTAAGTTTTGACCCAACCAAATAAATAAAATAATGAAGGTGCATCAACATCGTAAATGCCCAATGTCCAGCCTTGTCACAATCATACTAGAGTCGAATGTATGAATTTTATTTCTCCATTTTGATTTATCATGACTCAAATTCTCATAAAAGTTATACTTTCCTTTTTTTTGTTGAGGAACCCCCCAACCCCTTATAGATGATCATGGTAAAACCACAAATACACAAAACAACCCACTAGCACTCTGTATCAAATTAGACCTCAAACAATTTCTAAGTGGGGACCTCCAAATAAGCTATACTTCTTCATATATATTTTTATTACCTCCATTTACATCCTCTTTGGCCTACATCTTTCCCTTGGTGGGACATTAATATGCATAGCTAAACCTTTTCTTGGCAGCGCCATTGTCGGCTTAAGTTGAACATATCCAAACTATCTCAAATGGATTTCTTTAATTTAATCTCCTATTAATGCTATCACTAAATACTCTCGAATTAATATCCACAAAAGTTTAATGAAATTACTGATTGGGCATTAAGTCAATAGCTAGGGCAGGATGACTTCTTTAAAAAAAAACATTAAATTAGCCATGGCCTTTGGTTAAGAGCTTCTCATTCTCACCAAAGTGTCCGAAGTTCCAATCACTCACCAAGCATGGATGATGACATAGGATTAGTGCTAAATCTACTTGGTAATAGGGGCCAATTTCTTAGAAAAAAAATTTGGATTGTTGAGACTTACATATCCTTTGAGATTTTTTGAAATGAAAGAAATCAGAAAACGTCTTCATTTTAGAAAGATAAAACTTGTTTAGATTAAAATTACATTGTGGTAGGGTTAGGCTGTAGATCAGCTGATTCGGTAGGGAAGTTGTGTGAGTTACAGTACTAAAGGACCAAAAAAAAAAAAAAATGGTTGGAAGAAGAACTCGCTGACATGAGATCATTTCTTGTCCATACTTGGATTGTTCCTGCCTAGGAATTGGCTCAGATCAAACATGCCTAGAAAGTTCTAGTCTTACTGGATGGCAAATGAGAATAACAGCAAAAAGAAGAATGTCTAAAATTTAAAAGCTGACACAAATAGTGTAGATACGAAAAATGGCTCATTTCAACATCAATAACCCCATCTTATTCATCCACACAGTAGTTACTATTTCACAAGACTTCAACAAATTTTGACACAACAGAATTCCATTGAACTTCTTTATTCACTGAAGTGATTCAAGAAATGGGTAATCAGTATAGCCCACAACAGGATCAGATGTGTAGAAGGTGCTTCTGTCATACCTATTAAGGGGTGCATTAAGTTCAAATCTTTTTGGTAGATCAGGGTTAGCCAAGAACAGACGACCATACGCAATAAGATCTGCATGATTTTCAGCTAAAGCTCTGTTCCCACTCTCTCTATTATAGGCCCCAGCAGAAATAAAAGTCCCCTTAAAAGCCTTTCTCATGGGTACAAGACTACGGGAATCAACCCTATCTTCAATGCCATTCACCCTTGGCTCAACCATGTGGCAGTATAGGATTTCATATTTGTTCAGTGATTCAACCATATAAAGGCCAAGAGTTTCCGGGTTAGAGTCTGCAGAGTCCATATAATTTGCAAATGGAGAGAGTCTAATGCCTACTCTATCTGATCCAATCTCATTGATGACGGCCTCAACTACTTCAAGGGCGAAGCGACAACGGTTCTCTAAGCATCCACCATATTCGTCGGTTCTGTCATTGACGTGATCTTTCATGAACTGATCAATTAGGTACCCATGAGCTCCATGGATCTCAACTCCATCAAAACCTGCACATACAAACATGCCCAATCAAATCCAATGTAGATAAGGAAATGAATCAATTAGGTACATCCGTACATGGATAGGCCATAGCCTAAACATCATGGTGCTTTCTCCTCACCGATGTCACAATAAAACAAGGGCTAAAATAATTCAATCAGCTGAATCTTGAAACATAAATGAGATCCTTCCTCTTGAAGGTTATATATGAATTTTTGCTTAGAATCTAGGAATGGAAGGCTTACCAGCTTCTATGGCATTCCGTGCAGCAAGTCTGAAATCATTCACAATTTGAGGGATTTCATCAGTCCTTAATCGCCTTGGAGGCGAGAATTCTGTCTCAGGTGTCAACCCCTTGTTTGTACTAGAGATTGGAGCTTGGCCATTCGGCTGAAAGCCTATAAACAAGAATTACATGTAAAGATATAGTATGAATCAGCTTTTGTTTGAAGGAAAAATGAGCAATTTATACTGTATATTGAGTTGTTTTCGGAATGACAAACAACAATGAGAGGTTCGTCAAGGCTACATTTGGAAGGTGCGCTTTGTGCCCCAAATCACACTGATCGCATGGCATTGGCTTGTTTTACATTAGCTATTTGTTTTTCAGGCAAATATAGAAGGCTTGGATTAGAATTGTCTGACCGAACAGGCTCATTTAGCCATGATCCCTCGTTGAGGGACAGTCCAGTGTAGTCGCTGAAGACTTCAGTTATAAACGATCCAAATTATCCATTTAGATACAGAAGTTTCTCCTTGTGACCATAGACACAAGTGTGTCCAATTGAATATCAATTGGAACAATAGATAGATTCACTAGATTTAGGCATAACATACCATAATTTGAAACCCTGCCCACATGCCATAATTGGCAAAAGAAGATACCACCCTTTTTATGAACCGCTTCCACAATTGGTTTCCAGGCTTCAACCTGCTCTTTTGTCCAAATACCAGGGGTTTCCGGATACCTGAAAATGGGGAAAAAATGATGATTGGCTTGATCATTTCACACCATAGAAGGAAAAAGGATTGCTTAAAAAACTATAAAAATAGGAGTTTATAACAAAAATAAATA
Source organism: Sextonia rubra (assembly GCA_037013555.1). NCBI lineage: Eukaryota > Viridiplantae > Streptophyta > Magnoliopsida > Laurales > Lauraceae > Sextonia > Sextonia rubra. The sequence goes on along the minus strand of JASUAD010000013.1, from coordinate 53,012,664 downwards.
AATGTTAACAGTTAACAAAGGACACATGAAATGTTTATGACAAGATTTGGTTCAAGGATTAGTTAATTGCCCATCAATCCAAGGGCTAGTCACCTGGGCTGAAACTAAATTTTTTGTATCCCCGAAATCCAAATCTGCAAACCCTTTTCTTTATGTTATGATACTGGTGCATGTACATCAACGTACAATATTTCACACCCATAGATGGCGCATGCAGCTATTCATCCGTGGAGCATGATTCAAGAAATTTACCCTTGAGCAGTGTCAGAAACGCCAGTAGCTTCACTTATCAAAAGCCCTCCTCTGGTGGCTCTCTGAGAGTAGTACAAGATAGCATGCGGTTGAGGGACGTTCCCATAGGATCTCTGTCTAGTCAATGGTGCCAAAACTATTCTGAAAGAGGATCAGATTAACCTGATATTAGAGGGTTAAGCGCCATAAACATTCTCTCTGTGAATTTGTTTCTGCTTGACACAGATAGTAATAAGTAGTAGGTAATTCATGAGGCCCTTTTTATTAACTTTTTGGAAAGGCTAGAAAAAACCCCCTCGAAGGGGCAGTTCGGGTCGGGTCAACCACTAACCCGGCCCATTTGTATTCCTAAATCTAAATTAGCGTTTCACCGTAGTTTGACCCAATCATTTTTGTGAGAAATCTGTGGGGACAAGACATTGGCAGAAAGAGGACTACAATCTGTTTCATCTTCCTTCAGAGGGAGGTGAGCAAAACTATTTCCATATTTTAGATTTGAGAATGAGTGACCTGTGGGGAAAGATGAAAATTTTCCGTCTGGTATGGAATGACTGACCTGTGGGAGAGATGGAAATGTCCCATCTTGTATGGAGTGAGTAGAGGAATTTCAGCCATTGCTCTGCTTGTTCTTCTTCTTCTTAACCTTTCTTTCTCAACTGGATGTTATCGATACATAAACTTTCTCAAAAGAGTGCTTTTATAGGGTGAGGAGGCCAATGCCTGAAAGCATCTTCTACAGCTCTTACGTAACAGGTGACAACATCCGGTTGGAAACTACGAATTTGAGACGTCCATCTTTTCAAGGTTGAAATTGAAGTATTGAACTAATGAAAATGGCTTATGTTGACCATAGTATAAAGTACTTATTTTTAAATCTGCATGTATCCGACGGGGCTCTTATATTGACCATATTAAAAAGTTGACGTGGTCCACCTTGCTTCGCTGATTTGGCTACACTCGGCCGCGCGACTTCAACAAGTTTGCATAGTTTGTCAAGGGCTCAATCAAAATCCGAGGGTTATTGTTAACGTTCACTCGAGTCTGATTCTGGAGCTAGTCAATTGCAGTGAAGGTTAATATCGCTTGATTACCATTCAAAAAGTAATAATAACAATATAGCTTGATCTCACAACTTCTGCAGACATTTATAGCCTTGTTATCAGATTGGCAACTCTAACATGTGATATTATAGGAAATATGAACTATTCTTCAACCATGTCTGACTATAATCCAACCGTTCATGATATGCCTCTGAATGTTACCACAAATGCATCCTGGTTCATTGGGTTGACACGGCTGGCCCATAACGACGGTTCTCTTTTACAACGGATGTCACAAATTGGATTAAACAGGTTTTGTCACTTTAACTCAAAATTCGGCTAGGAATTGGGATGTTACCATATCATTCTACATGGAAAAAGGACCATTGAGGGGGGACCCATGATTTGGACGTTCCATATAGAATCTGGTTCATATTGGCCCAACTCAGCCTAAGATCAAAACCGTTGTCACAAACATCTAGTTCTCCTAAGCTTTTCTGCTTGGGACAAATAATGATAAACTTTCACAATTTTGGATTTCCTTTAAAAAATCTTTTTCACCATGGAAGTATAAAAACAACTAGAAATTGATTAAAAAAAAGGCCCTTAAAATATTTAAGTTTAGGCGTATTGTTCTTGTTAAAATTCGTACGATCAGTCTTTCATTTTATGCTACTTTAAAATTTCCACAATTTTTTCAGTCATAACATCATAATTTTGCAAAAGTGCCAATGTGTGAGAAACTGACTCCGGTTTAAACATGTTATAAAATCAGTAAAGCTTAAAAGCCTTTTTTTATGACAACTAAGGTTTGTTTAATTAGTTAGCAATCTCATATCTCACCCTATACTATCCAAGATGGAATCCGTAGCGTATGATGTCCTTCCCACTTGAGTGGCATTCGTTCCAGCATGTGTAGACTCTCTTCTCATATGCAGTCTCTCTCTGTATGTCCATGTGCCACCATGGGTCTCAGTCCCCTTGGCTAGGGTACCTAAAAAGGGCAATTTTTATTAGGGCCAGCTCAACTTGAAAATAGCACCGGTTTCGAATAGAAAAATTTTGGGTTATTGAGATTTACTTAATCCTTTGCATTTTTCTAAAATGAAACAAAACCCAAAAAGAGTTCATGTTGGCTAGATAAAACTTGGTTAGATTGAATTAATATTGGGACACGATTCTAATTGTAGCTTCGCTGGTTGGGGGACACTACACGCCCACTGTAGACAGCAGAGTACTCGAGTTTCATTCCTTCATGTGCCAATAAATATATAAATAAAACTTCATTAGATGTAGAACTGGTCAATTACATGAGCTCAATTTTTTGTCCAAACATCGATTGTTCCTATTAGTTTGGGGATAGCAAAATCAATATGGTTTTAACCATATCTGTGCTCATGGAACTTCTGGTATGGATACAGCGATAATCAAAGGCCTAACTATTTATGCACTCTTGAGGGTATTTTGTCATTAGACAAAAAGTAAAAATCCAGAAGAATGGTTTATTTCATATGAGAAGATTATTATTGAGTATTTTTATTAAATAAAAAACACGAGGAGATTCTTGAAAGAGTTTCTTCCTGAAGATGGCAAGGCTTCAAGGATTTTAGAGAGAAGCGAAGGATACTTCCTATGTCTTCTTCTCAAAGTGATTAAGGTGAGAAGGTTCATATGATTGCTAGCAGATGTAGTATTCGAGATAATATTTCGAGTTTTACTTACAATGGTGAGGAAAATTTTAAGGATCATTTGTTAATTTTACATGTAATGTGAAAATGTTTTACATATATGAATGAATCACTTATGCAAATGACTCACATATGTAATATAATTCTTAATTTGTTATTTTCACATGTGAATCTAATGAACCAAACGGTTCACAAGTTTTTCACAAATTTTGAAAAATCCACAGTGAATCAAGTGATGAGATTTAATATACAAAACATTGTTGGCCTTTTGAAGAGGATCAACGGTTTAGATTTAAAAAAAAAAGGCCCACAGAAATTAGAATTAAACAACAAATGGTCTAGCATTTTTTGTCAATATCTCACAATCCATGAAAAATCAATAGTTGAAATTTGATCCACTAGCCCTGTTTGGCCTTGTAAAGAGATTCAACGATTCAAATATTTCATGTGACCCTTAGATGATCCAAAATATTGAAAAAAAGGACTACCCATTCAGCAAATGCAATGCACTGTATCAATGGTCCATACATCTAATGGTAATACAGTTTTTTTAGGATATCTTAAGATCCCTATTAAATTAACACCTGAAAATTGAATTCTTAGCTGAAAATGGCTTTTTGAACGAATTAATCGTTCGGATCATAAAAATGGGCACTATAAAATTTTAGAAATAAAGATTAATGGCCTAAACAATTTCAATTATATCTCACAGTTTATGTTGATCCAATGACTGAAATTTTGTAACATAGTCGTTTTTTACATGAAAAATATATTGGACGGTTCAAATCATGATTAAGATGCCCAAAAAATTAAAAAAATAAAATACAAAGCATGATGGGTGTTGATGCACTATAGCTCTACCTTTATTGAGTTGGTGTGAAACCAATTCACACCTATTGAGGTGTGAAAATCGCAGCCCCTTTTTGTATGCCATTTACACACTTAACCACATACAATTTACACACTACATATGTAAAATTTGAAAACAAGCATGTAATGTGTGAATCCATTTCACATGTATAGTATTTACATATGTAAATGGGATGAAACATTCGACCCCTAAGTGTGCTTTGGCAAATTTATTAGAACACATGTTTTATTACTTTTGGCGTGCAAAAGTTTATGTGAATATCTAATTGACTAGTTTTAGTACCTTTGCCTTTTTAAGAAAGTAACAAAAAGCCGACTTTTCCAATGAGACGTAAATTTGTAAAGCAATTAAATTCTTATTTATTTGATAAGTTTTCTCCCATAACTTTCACTTCTATGCATGTCTATCGATGCGTGGAGAGCAAAAGAAAACGTCAACCTATAGACAACGCGGAGCCAAAAAATTAATCCCACCAAATTATCCTAACAATTGATATAACATACTTAAAGTTTAATAATGTCTAAATATTATATTCTTTTTTAGATTCAACTCACCAATGTATGAAGGTTCAATGAGTATAAGATTTAATTAAACAATGTCTCTTGAATCTGATTGTTTTAACATTTAATCTTATGCTTCTTTAACAACAGATGGGTCCTATCATGACATTATTTTATTTTATCATAATGAAATCTTACAATATTTAAATTTATTGATATTATATTATAAAATTATCCAAACACCGGCTTGGGATGATGAGATTATCACAGATGAGTCCAAGTAGGCAATAATAAATTTCTGCGTAGTAGGCCTTTTAAGTGTCAGAAGTTTGAACGCTTCACATTGAGTGACTCCTGACGGCTACAATATTGATTGGTGTAAAGTGTAAACTAGCTATGGCAATGTGCATCCACCTGATTTAGTTTAAAATACAGGTCTAATTTGGGTCTACAACATATTGAATTAAAATGTCATTTTTTGAAAAAGGAAAACATATAGCACTAATATCAATGGAGGAGAATAGATGAAAAGGTCACTTTATAGATAAAAAACAACTAAAAAATAGGGACTAAAAAATATGCCCCACTAGAATATCATAACCTTTAATTTAATAGCCTCGTAGCTTAATAGGGTCTTAACGGTGAGTGAAGATTCAATGATTGTAAAATTGGTCTTTATGCCTAATCATCAGTTGACCAAAGTATCAAAGAGGCTGCTAATCAAAGTTAGGCCCAAATGGGCCACATAGAGTTGGACCGTAAGTGCGGTACGTTGGTAGATATTTTCCCGACATGGAGATTAAATGAGCACTAATATATATACCTAATTTAAGGAACCAAACATGAGGAACATCAGATCGAAACTTAACACAGGCCCAAATTCCACTCAGGCTTCAAGATAGAGGCTCAAACCCGCCTTAGTACCCAAAAGCACTGCCCATCAACCTGCATTGGATATATTGCTGATCCAAAATAAGATGTGAAAGACATTAATATAATTGGAAACAAGGGCACTCAATATAAATTTTTCAGATATATTAAACAATAAATGACTATAGTTGAGTAGATCCTCAAATATCAATATAACTCAAGCAGTGTAGTCCCTTGTATACTTTTAGTACGTGGATATAATAGTCTTGAATCCTTATCCTTGGGTCAAAACATTTTAGGACCAAATTGGAATTTGAATGTTCTTGGTCCTATATGCTTGAATTTGGAATTGGATTTGAATTTCTTTTGAATCCAAAAATAGGTTCCACACCCACTTTAGTAGGAAGAGGAGCTTCCTACCTAGAATTGAATTTGACCAAAAATGCTCAAAAAGTTCTAGATTGTTAGAAAATATGAGAGAGCAATAGACAGAAGAATAAAGAGAAATGAGAGAGAGATCTTATTACTAAGAGTTGTGTGTACATAAAAAATGGAGAAGAGTCTTATTTATAGAGTAAGACTGCTTTCTCTCCAAGCAGCCTAATATAATAGAGCTCTAACCCTAAGGTTCTAATCCTAAGTGATCTCATCATCCCATGTGGGTCTCAACGTGGGCATCCACCTATGATAATACATCTTATAACATTCCTCGTTGCATGACCACCATTTAATGATAGTTACTTTATTAATACCTTGCAAAGGAAAAATTCAATAGGATAAAAACAAATGCAAAGGAAAAGGAGTACAACATTCTACAAAATCATTGACTTTGTATTGGACGTGCATAATGCTACCTCGTTAAAATCTTAACTAGGAAAACCCAGTAGAATAAAACCTACAAAAAGAAAAAGAGTACAACGTACAAATGTCCTGAGTAGCATACTTCAAAATGCTTCTCCCTAATTGACCACTCCCCCTAATGATAATAACCTTTCACATAGTTAAGCATGTCAATCTTGTATACATATTTGTAGAATACTGTTTTTGGCAAGGACTTTGTAAACTGATCAGCCAATCTGTTGTTTGAAAATACTTGCATGACTTCAATCTTTTTATCCTTCTGAAGCTCATGAGTGAAGAAGAACTTTAGTGTAATATACTTCGTCTTGTCATTTTTAATGTATTATTCTTTAATTTGTTAAATACATGCCTTATTATCTTCGTAGATAGCACTCGAAGTACCTATACTAAGAGGTAATTGACAAAACTACAAATATGCTGAAATATTTTAGCCACACACATTCCCAACTGACTTCATAGAGGGCTAAAATCTCAGCATAGTTAGAAAAAATAGCTACCAAAATTTATGTAATAGAACACCAAGAAATAGCAGTATTATCACTAAGAAATACATAATTTGTTTGTGATCGACCATTATGAGGATCAAAGAGATATTCTAAATCTGCATATCCTCTAAAGTTATAGTCTTTACAACTATAATAATAAAAAGATATAAATATCATAGCATTTGTTCGATACCAATCCAAAGCTTTAGTACAAAACTATATATGCAAGCATATTTATAAAGAATGAAGAATCTTATTAGAACTTCTCTCGATCTGCGGATCGAGATAAAATTCTCCTATAAATAGTCAATGGTTTCATCAAGCTCTTTTAGAGTACTGATTAGATTTATGTCATCTACATAAACTTCTACTATTATGAATCCTTATAAGGATTTTATAAAGATACATCGGCAAATGAGATTATTTTCATACCTTTCCTGAGATAAACATTTACTAAGACGATTATACCATATTCTTCTGAAATGCTTCAGGTCGTACAATTAATGTCTTAATTGTGTTGAGTATATACTCTTTGACTTTGCTTCAGACAAAACAAATCCTTCTGTGATTTTGATATATATGTTTATGAATGTTTTTAATCCCAAGTTTCTACAGGACACCTTGTACCATAAGTCTTGGCTTGTATTTAGTAATTTCATTTATTTTCCTTACAAACACCCATTTGTAATCTACAGGGTTAAAACCTTTTGGGGTTTGTACTATAGGTCCAAATTCACTACGTTTATTAAGAGACTGTAATTCCACCTTAATGGCATCTCTCTATTTTGGCCAATCTGTTCTTTGTTAACATTCATTTATAGAACGTAGTTTTGTATCCCAATCATTATTCTCATTTTCCCTTGATATTTGTGTAGCTACCACATATACAAATGCGTTATCGATGATAATTTTATTTTTATCCCATCTCTCTCTTGAATAATTCTGAAGTATAAAGATCTCTTCATTATTGGGTACCCATGCCTCTTTAAGGGCTTTCAGAGTATCTTTTGAGACTTGTATCTCTTCTAGGACATTAATTTCTTCATGAATTCTAGAGAGTGTGGTTTTTTTCATAACCTCTTGTTGAATGAAATGGTATACCTCATCAGGAGTATACAATTTGTCATAACCTCTTCGGGAGTATAATTGGGATCCGATTGCTCATTTCTCCTCTTTTAGGAAGCTGAGTCCTTGGAACCTATAAGTCTACCACACTTTTGGCGTGTAACAGATTCATTTACTGTCATATTTGGACTTTTTGTCCTACAAAGATACTAATTTGTACTTGTCCTGTAAATACATTAATTCGTGCTTGTATGTTTATACCTGGTACATGTGACCTAGTCACTTTTGCTGCATCATTAAAAGTATCAAGGAATTCGTTTATAAATAAGTGCACAATTCTTCATACTTTATTATCACATTATGAAGTACATAGATCTAGATGAAACTGAGTGGAAATATTTCACATTAATTCTCGTCATTCTTTAGGAACAAAGCATTCTTCAAGAACTCTCTTATCTCCCCCTAACGGCTGGAAGACAGTCTCATCAAGATAACAATCAGCAAAATGAACAGTTCATATATCTCTTGTCATTGATTCTAGATATCTAATAAGTGGGGTGAATTATAACCAACATAGATTCCTAATCTATATTGTAAGTTCATGCAGGTCACAAACCTACGATATCAAGCCCTATAAACTTAATAGGATGCTCGGGAAAATATAACCTAAGTTTAATAATTTGTGCTAATAAGCGGGCAAAATCTAAAAAAAAGACAAATATCTAACCAAAGAGTAAAGGCATTAATCAAAATCATAAATATACCTAAAGAGATCTACTAGGGAGATTTAATGGGTTCACAAATGTCACCGTGTATCCTTTGAAGAAAGGATGGTCAATTAATGATACTCTAAGGAGTGCCCATAAGAGTTATAAAAAATTTGCCCTAACATAATAGCCCCAGGGTGACTTAGTATATCATGCCAAAGCATTAAAGCTTTATAATCATTAAGCCTCGAGTTTAGTTTAAGCTTGTGGCTTGACTTTGTTGTTTTGCTCATTATCAAATGTTATTCGATTTTGGAGATTATCTTGTAATATAGTCCTGAGGTTTGATGAAGATGCACTTAACTTTTCTAGTATTAGCATCTGGCTGTCAATTCTAGTAATAATGTATAAATATTTTATCTTACCTTCACTTATAGTTTCTATATGTGATACCCATTCATCCTGATGTATTTAAATCTAAGTTTTTTCGGAAACTACTAAAAAAAATAATACATCCTTAATGCATATATAGGTACCATTTGGTAACATTATGTGAACTCTTCCGGAACATTCAAGTATTTGTACATATCTAATTATGATTGATACCTGACATGAATTAAATATTTACTCTGAGAAAAACTTCTGATTTTCAATATATTATGTTTTGTGGCACTGTCTACCAGATAGATATTATCCTCAGGTTCATTCATTTTATGATTCATACCTTAAGAAATAATAAACTAACATAACTATTCAGTTGCATTACAAACATAAAACTTGTGAACAGCTAAATAATTCACTATTCAAAGCAAATATAACATGTAAACACAAGGTATGGGGGATAAAGGAATACGTCTCAACATTCAACAAAATATCTAAAAATTGAATTCAATATTCAAACTCATAAAGATAGTTGTAGGTCTTCTAGACCATGCTTAGTGGTTCTCCCAATTTTCAATCAAAATGCCTTGTTGATTACCTCTCTTAGGGTAGTTATTTTCTTCTTTACTAGAGGACCTATTATATCTACCTCTTCTGATGGGATTTTTTTTAACTAATATAGCATTTACTTTAAGCATTGGGTGATATGACCATCTACTAGTAATCATACATGTCTAACAGGGATATAATGGCGCAAAAATAAGGGCATATGTCATATCTGTTGACCAATAAAAATTGCAAATACTGTAGCGAAGACACCTCATCTCAGCTTAATTTAAACTACAGAGGTTATTTGCAGATCCTGGGGAATCACTGTGAGAACCGGCATTCCATGAAGATCAAGATAGCTGGAACTCTCAGAGGAAGTTCAAATTTCGGGTTGAACAGACATCATCGAACTCAAAAGCCACAAGCATGTCAGCCTGAGGTCAGTTCCCCCAAGCCAGGGGGTCACTGACCAAAGTCCTGCTTCCCGATGTCCAAAATTAATGAAATTTAGACGCGAAGCTTCAGTCATGCTCAGAAGATACTTTGCAAATTTTCAAGATGAAAAAACTCTGTTTGGCCTAAATTTCATTACATGTCAGCTTAGAGGACAGTAATCCCGAATTTGGGGGTCATCGGCTAAGATCTTACTTCCAGAAGGCCAAAGCAGATAAAATTTGGAACAAATGCTCACAGAATGCCCCAAGTTATTCTCCCAAAGTTTCAAGTCAAGGGGAGGCTGTTCGGATAGAAAACAGGCTAACTGCCTCAATGTGGAGTGAATAGTGACCTAACGCATGCAATGAATAGGTTACTGTTCGAAATCCTACTTCCTCAAATCCAAACTGCATGAAATTTGGATAAATACTCCAAGATGTTCTTGACGTCAGTCCCTCCAAGTTTCAAATCAAACCGGGGTCATTTGGGCTTCAAACAGCTGAAACAAGGGCCCACTGTCATAAAAAAGTCAACTGGAGAGTTGACCAAGTTCAGATGGTCAAACAAAGCTGAAACTTCTATGACACACTCAAAATAGTGTCAAGAAGTGTTCCTCCAAGTTTCGTGGCGATTGGACGTCGTTTGGACCCCAAACAGGCGGAAACAAGCCACATATGCAAAATTCCAAGAATGGGCCATGGGAGTGACCGGGGCCCACAAACAAAAGGAGTTGACCATGTTCAGGTGGTCAAACAGAGTTGAAACTTCTGTGACACACTCAAAATAGTGTCAAGAAGCATCCCTCCAAGTTTCGTGGCGATTGGACACCGTTTGGGCCCCGAACAGGCGGAAACAAGCCACATATGCAAAATTCCAAGAATGGGCCTTGGGAGTGACCGGGGCCCACAAACAAAAGGAGTTGACCAAGTTCAGGTGGTCAAACAGAGCTGAAACTTCTGTGACACACTCAAAATAGTGTCAAGAAGCATCCCTCCAAGTTTCGTGGCGATTGGACACCATTTGGGCCCTGAACAACGGAAACAAGCCACATATGCAAAATTCCAAGAATGGGCCTTGGGAGTGACCGGGGCCCCCAAACAAAAGGAGTTGACCAAGTTCAGGTGGTCAAACAGAGCTGAAACTTCTGTGACATACTCAAAATAGTGTCAAGAAGCATCCCTCCAAGTTTCGTGGTGATTGGACACCGTTTGGGCCCCCGAACAGGCGGAAACAAGCCACATATGCAAAATTCCAAGAATGGGCCTTGAGAGTGACCGGGGCCCACAAACAACAGGAGTTGACCAAGTTCAGGTTGTCAAACAGAGTTGAAACTTCTGTGACACACTCAAAATAGTATCAAGAAGTATCCCTCCAAGTTTCGTGGCGATTGGACACCGTTTGGGCCCCGAACAGGGGGAAACAAGCCACATATGCAAAATTCCAAGAATGGGCCATGGGAGTGACCGGGACCCACAAACAAAAGGAGTTGACCATGTTCAAGTGGTCAAACAGAGCTGAAACTTCTGTGACACACTCAAAATAGTGTCAAGAAGTATCCCTCCAAGTTTCGTGGTGATTGGACACCGTTTGGGCCCCGAACAGGCGGAAACAAGCCACATATGTAAAAATCCAAGAATGGGCCTTGGGAGTGACCGGGGCCCACAAACAAAAGGAGTTGACCAAGTTCAGGTGGTCAAACAGAGCTGAAATTTCTATGAAACATTTAAGATGGTGTCAAGCAACATCTCTCCAAGTTTCGTGATGATTGGACATCATTCGGACCTCAAACAATGGAAAATAGACCGCATATGCAATGTTCCAAAAGTGGGCCTTGTCCGTGACCGGGGCCCAATTAATGAAAAAGTTGACCAACTTCCTGAAGTCAAAATGGGCTGAAATTTTTATGACATGTAGAAAATAGTGTTAAGAAGCATCCCTCCAAATTTGGTGGCAATCGGATTTCGTTTGAGCCTGAAATAGATGAAAATGGGCCACATACGCGAAAACCTGAAATTGGGCCTCGTCCGTGGCCCAGCCTGCGGTCACGGACCTTCAAAGGATGTTTCCCACGATTTTGGGTGGTTTCCCTCCACTCCTCTTCGAAATCCAACTCCCCACAACTGCTATTAACTCCCCACAACTGCACAAAACTGATTGGGAGTCTATAAAAAGGGAGAATTTGGAAGAAACAAAGGAAAAAGACACACACATAAGGAAGAAAAGTGAAGAAATTGAAGAAAGTCACTACCTAAGGCAACAAGAAGCAAACTCCAGCAGCACTTCCACGACCATTCCCACCTTCTTTTCTTAGTTTTAAAGGTGAGCAAGAAAATTCAGAAGGAGAGAAGGAAGGGAAATGGCCAAAGTCCATACCATGTTCGTACGACGCTAATTTTTGAGAGGATGACATTGTCACCCCTGTTTCTCTCATTCGTAGGGCTTCTTAGCCATTACAAGAGTTGTGAAAGAAGCCTCTCTAGGCCTCATTTTGTTCCTTGAAAATGATAGGTTCAAATGACACAACTCCGGCTTCAAATTTGCCCATTTCGAACTTGAAACAAAAATGCAGTTCGTAAGCACGAATGATGAGTTACAGCGGTTTCAATTGATTCCATGATAAAATGTGATCTTCTTGATGGTTGTCCACCGCTCCAAAGTCATGAGAATGGAGTTCCAACACTTGAAAGAAGTTCCAAGAAAGAACCAGCGCGAACAACACAAAAAACGGAGGCACAGGGCCATTGTCTGTCAGTGACCGTGATCCCTGGTCACTGGCAGGTTCCAGTGACCGCGGGTGAGTCACGGTCACTGGAAGGCCCCAGTGACCGCGGGTGAGTCACGGTCACTGGAAGGCCCCAGTGACCGCGGGTGAGTCACGATCACTGGAAGGCCCCGGTGACCGCGGGTGAGTCACGGTCACTGGAACGGGGCATTGACCGCGGGTCACGGTCACCCCCCATTTTTTCCCCTTTTTCCACATTTTCTTCCACCTTATGTACATTTTCTTGTATTTTCCAAATTGAGATCACATCTGAGACTTGAGGGAGGGGTTGTAAACTTTCAAAATGTATGTAAACAACCTGCATCCCCGCGGTCAGGGCACTTGAACCCATATAAACAAAAGGGAAATTAATGATAAACTGTAATTATTTTCCCATTCTTCTTAACGCTTAAAGTGCGTGAATGTCGGACCTTGATTCCGTAATTCATTTCCACGCCTACATTTTTAAGCGCGATCAATATCCTCCAGGGACATTTTATTTCCTACTTTGATAGCATCACTAAGCCTTTTCGAGTATGTAGAGATTGATTTACTAATAATAATTAGTAAAAAAATAGAACTTTAGGTTCTAAATATCCAATAACAATATAATAAAAAATTGGCCAATTAAAAGTTAGAACTTCGTGTTCTTAATTGAGAAATCAGAACTTCTAGTTCTGTCAAGATTTCAGGTTTGAGATAGAACTTCAGGTTCTTAACCTATGAGTTAGAACTTCTAGATCCGTTAATGCTTTAGGCATGAATCAAAGCTTCTGGTTCCATCAAAACTTCATGTTTGAATCAGAACTTCAGGTTCTAACAAAACTTCAAGTTTAAATAAGAACTTCTGATTCTAAATATCATATAAAACATCGAGTTCCGTTCACTTATACATAACTTCTAGTTATATTTATAATTCATGATTTGTAATTCCATCATGATCTCCCTTTGATAAAAAAAATTGAACCATTCATCTACAAATCTAAAAAAAATAATGATAAAAGGCTATGTATATATTTATTAATCTAAGAAAGATTGAAAAGTAAAAAAAAATTATTTTACCATTGATTTGTTCACTGTTAAACTCCAAAGCGTAGATCTGCTCACGAGCTTTCTATGGGTTCCAACAGATCGCTGATCTAACTTCGTACGACCAAGATATCGCAATCTAAAGTTTTGACGATGATCAACACGTTTGCTTGTGTCCTTGATTGATGTCAGCGCTATAAAGCATGGTGATGCCGCTGCTGATGTCGATGCCTTTCTTTTCTATCTTTGCTTTTTTATTGTGTACATGAACAATGTGTAGAAAAGTGGAAGGTGCACCTTTACCAAAGTGCAAAATTAAAATAATGGACATTTGCTCACATTGACTGTAGTGCACAACAAGAATAGGAAACAAGAAGGCTTTATGCACGTGAATCGAAGTGTAAAAGGACAAAAGGGGCAATCCTCTCCTCACACGTGGGCCTAGGCATGGGGAGAGAAAAAAAGAGAAAGGATGAGGCTGTTGTCCTCTCATGCATAAGGATCGAGGTGAAAGAAGGGAAGACGGCGCTGATAGCGTGTTAGAAAACATAAAAGAGCAAGAGAGAAAATAATAAAGAGAAAGGAGAGAGAGATCTTATCACTGAGAGTTGTGTGTACATAATAAAGCTGAGAAAAGTCTTATTTATAGAGGAAGACTACTTTTTCCTTAAGCAACTTAATATAGTAGAGTTCTAACTTTAAGTGATCTTATCATCTCACGTGGGTCCCAACGTAGATATCCACCTATGACAATACATCTTATAACATAGATTTGTTAGATTGCAAATGAGAATTATAACAACAAAGAGAAGAATGTCCACCATGAAAAGCTGATACAAATGGTACAACATATGCAAAATCACACATTTCGATACCAATCTTGTTCATCCTTTGTAAAATTTTTATTTCAATTCACAATAACTTTCAAAAAGGGAATGAAGACAAACAATAAATGCATCACTTGTTTTCTCTTATGAATCCAATTGGACATCTATGTTCACTATACGAATTCAAGAAATGGATAATCAGTGTAGCCCACAATAGGATCATGTATGTAGAATGTGCTTCTATCATAATTGTTTTTTTTTTTAATAGAATTCTTTCATACTTGTTAAGGGGTGCATTAAATTCAAATCTTTTTGGCAAATCAGGGTTAACCAATAACAAACGACCATATGCGATAAGATCTGCATGATTATCAGCTATGCCTTTATTCCCTCTTTCTCTATCATAGCCTCCACCAGCAATAAAAGTGCCTTTAAAAGCATTTCTCATGGAAAGTAGAATAAAATATGTATAGGCTTAAATATTGTTAGATTCTTTTCTCATATATTATAATACTAAACATTTGGTAACTTCTGAGATATTATATTATGCTAGAATCTACAATATTACACCTCCTCTGAAGGAAGCAATATCCACAATTTCTAAAGAAACTCCCATACTGTAACTTATATTCTACACTTTTCAAACAATGCAAAGTAAAACTTGAATATTTTTATCTACTGCATCAAAAGATATCTTAAAATCTTGAATAATCTTTGGTTTTCAAACACCCTCTAAAACAATAATGTGTTAGAAAAATCTAGAATTTTACTAAAACTCATTTGAGAGTTCATGAGCGATCATTAACTATAGCGACCCACTATAAGTTTTAATATCAATGACTTTTGTAGGAGTACAACAATGACTCCCAATATTAAATTATCCCCACAATGCTTACAAGTTTAATGTGTGGTCCTATATTCATATCATGATTACATAGCCCTCTTAATTATCAATATTAGGTGGGTCCTACAAATATCACACTAGGGGTTGTGATTAATAACATTAGGTGGGTCCCATATTGCTAAAATTAACTAAGCCTTATATTGATTACCAAGATTGAATTGTATTATTGCATTTATTACTTTGTTATCATTAAATGGGTCCCACTGTTTAATAGCTCCCCCACTGTTCATATGACACTAACATCAAATGGGTCTCATAATGATTTTTAATAAACGGATTCATCAATGATGCATGGTTTTACATAAGCTTTCTAAAAAAAAAAAAAACTAGATAGGGTCATCTATGATAATCACTATTAGATGTATTATACTATAGTTACCAACATTTATTGGACCCAACTTAATTAAACAACATTGCTTAGATCTCATGATTTTAAACATTTAATCTTGTGATTTTTTAACACTAGATGGGTCTTACCATGTTATTAACACATTTACTAATTAGTGGATCATGCTTTGGGTCAATTGATTTCTTTCTCTTCATTTATCTTCTTTAGTATATCATGTTGCGAGTCTTTTTAAAAAGTTACAAATACTACAAAGGTATATTGAAATTTCTGGAAATTGTTTAACACTATAAGTAACCTAATAGAATAATATGTCACTATTTTGTTCTATATATGATAATGAAATCTTCCAATGTTTAAATATATTGATATTATTTTTCTGCATTGATCCAAACACTCCCAATGTACCCTAAAAAACAAGGAAGGAAGGAAGAACTTGAAAACATAAGGTGCATGGCTCAAATCAAACATACCCAGAAAGTACTAGTTTTGCTAGATTGTAAATGAAAATTACAACCTAAAAAAAAAGAATGTCTAATACTTAAAAGCAAAAGCAAATGGCGGTAGATATGAAAATTGGCTCATTTCAATATTAACGCAGGCACTAATAGGCCCAGCAAACTTATTAGGAAAGGGCTAGCAAGTCAATGAGTTCAACCCACCTAAAATTGACCCAAATCAAGCTGACGCATGGCTCAGTTTATAAAAGATGAATGGTCCTACAAGCAAAAATAATAATGAAAAAGTAACTTTCTCTCTAACTTTAGTTGCATACTTCTTGGGTTTGAATTGATTTTCCTCTATTCAGTTATAGAGAGAGAGGTTGTTAGATTAACGAGTCATTTTCTTTATGTCATAGATATGACACTCCATTCCTCAGAAAAGAGTGGTGAATGTTCTAGTTTTTATGCTTTCCTTCTATATAGTATTCTAATTAGTGTAGCTAGTGCTATAACTTAGGAAAGCAGAGTTATTTTAATTTTTCAATATTCTATAAATAAGAATGTAAAGGGACAACTCGGCAGTCTTGGAATATTTATGAAAAAATTAATTAAAGTTGCATGTGTGCATTTTATCGTTTTTCATTCTCCTTAGTTGTAGTGTCTCGCACTGGATCCAAGGCATTGATGATGAATTTTTGCAATCTACAGTAAGCAAATCTCTATCTCTCGTTTGTCGATTTCCTGTCTGATTAAAGATCAAGTATTGTTGGTTTACCATCAATTGGCATTAGTACTTTCCTGACCGCGTCAAATATCAATAACCTCATCCTTTATTTCACAAGACTAGAACAACATTTAAAATATCAGAATTCAATTGAACTACTTTATTCACGACAGTGATTCTAGAAATGGGTAATCAGTGTATCCCACAACAGTATTAAATGTATAGAAGGTGCTTCTGTCATACTTGTTAAGGGCTACATTAAGTTCAAATCTCTTTGACAAATCTGGGTTAGACAAGAACAAATAGCCACATGCAATAAGATCTGTGTGATTATCAGCTATAGCTTTGTTTTCACTTTCTCTATCATACCCCCAGCAGCAAAAAAAGTTCCCTCAAAAGCGTTTCTCATGGGCAGAAGACTACGGGGACCATTTCTGTCTTCAATGCATTTCACCCTTGGTTCAACCATGTGGCAATACAGAATTCTGTATTTATTCAGCGATTCGACCATATAAACGCCAAGTGCTTTTGGGTTGGACTCTGCAGAGTCCATAAAATTTGCAAATGGGGAGAGTCTAATGCCAACTCTATCGGATCCAACCTCATTGACGACAGTCTCAACAACTTCAAGAGCAAAGTGACAGCAGTTCTCTAAGCATCCACCGTACTCGTCGGTTCTATCATTGACGTGATCTTTCATGACCTGATCAATTAGGCACCCACCATCAAAACCTGAATGTATAAACATGCCGAAGAAAATTCAATATGGATAAAGTAATAAATCAATTAGGTACATGGATGAACTATAACCTAGACATCTTTGGTTCTTTCTGCTCACCTATCCAGTTAGAGTTTCAAGAAGCCATGAATGTTCCTTGGATCGACATTCCACAGTAGCTGGAGTTTGTGGATTCAGCTACATTTTTATTGATGGATACGAGCCACGAGGCATCTTCCTTGGGCTTTGAAATGTGAATGTGGAAGTTTCTACTAGTGGCCATAGACTCAATTTATGTTCAGAACTTGTGTTTTTATCCTTAATTTATACTTATTTAAGTCTCTAATCTAACTTAGCATTACAATTAAAAAAGAACAATTTATGTCCAGATGAATTTCAATTCGAAGCATATATAGATTGAGTAGAATTTTGGACTACATACCTTAATTTGAAACTCTGCCCACATGCCATGATTGGCTAAAGAAGATGCCACCCTTCTTATGAACAGCTTCCACAATTGCTTTCCAGGCTTCGACATGCTTGTTTGTCCAAATACCGGGGGTTTCTGGATACCTAAAAATGAGGGGGAAATGATGGTTTGCTTGATGATCTCACACCATAGAAACATAAAAAAAATCTTCAAAAAATAAAAAAGGACGGGTGAAAAAAAAGGGGGAAATGATACTGTGAAGCAATTCACAATACATGATAACCTATTGTTAAGGGTCAACAGAGGTCACATGACATAATGAGAAGTTCAAGGATTAGAGAATTCCCATCAACCAAGGGCTAGTAGTCACCCCACATGGGGATAAATTTTTATGAAATGCCTAATCTCCAGACCCTATCTTTTTTTTCATGATACAACTGCATTCATAAGACCGACAATGTGTCACGCACGTTGATATTTCTATTGGTCTGTTGTGCACAATTATGCATCTATGCAGCAAGCAAGCGTCAAGATTTTACTCTCGAGCACTGTCAGAAATGCAGGTACCTTCCGCTATCAAAAGCCCTCCATGGGTGGCTCTCTGAGAGTAATGCAAGATAGCATGTGGTTGAGGGATGTTTCCATAGGATCTCATCCTGGTCAATGGTGCCAAAGCTACCCTGAAAAAGGATCAAATAAGCCTTAATTTTAGAGGGTTGGACACCAAAGACACTCTCTGTGGACTTTTGTGTCTGATATAAGCAGGTAATTTCATAAGGCATTTTCATTAACATTTTGGGAAAGGCCTTTTTATTAACTTTTTTGGATAGGTACAGATGGTAATAACAAGGTAATTCATAAGGCCCTTTTTATTGACTTTTTGAGATGACTAGAAGCTTTAGAACAAATCATAAGATAGAGATGAAATTCCCAATAATTTTCTGTTAGTAAACGTTAACTGATGGAAATAATTATAATAATAAACATGAGAAGGATGCAGTAAGATCTATTCAACAACAGAATCAACAAATCTTTCTCAATCCAGATCAGCTGACACAAATCTTTCTCAATTTGACAAGGGATTTTTGCACTGCCCCATACCATTTTGGCCATTTGTCAAAGAGGCCATTGGTGAAATATTAAGAAATTTTCTAACGGTATTAAGAAAATACCGCTGATTATTTTTTAGAAAGAATTGGTACTTTATTTTTAAGAGCTTTTTGTCAGTACCCCTTGAGGTTTATAGGATTTGCAAACAATTGCAAATCCCCTGTAGTTCTAATATTTGTAAATAAGCTCTTATTTTTTTTAATACCTTTTGTATCCCTAAAATCAGTAACTTTCCAACCACAATAAATTTCTAGAGTGAAATGACAATTTTGCCTTTCACTATTATTCCTATATGCATAATTTTAAAAGCTTAATCTTATTGTCTTTCTCTTGTGACATTAAGAGTTACCATTAGAGGGTGAACATACACCGCATAAATCTAATTCTCTTAATCTAGGGTCCATTTCATTAAGTCTAAATCCATCGTAATGACAATCAACATATGACATACTTATAACTGGTTGTAATTGTTCCTATCCATACATAGCCAGCCCACCCTTTGATTGATGAAAGTTTCTAAATATATAACTAGGCTTCATGTGAACGAGAGTTATTGAGAGAGAGGCTATTGGGACTTGGGGTAAAATAATAATATTTTGTAAATAATAATATACTCTCTTTTTTTTTTTTTTGTTTAATAGGTGTAAGGGTAAAGGTTTCATTTTTTAAAAAAATTCAATACAAACCTAATGATAGTTGCCTATTTTTGTTAAGAATGTTTATTTGGGGGACCTAGCATGTATGAAACTGAAAAGAAGAGGCCTATTCAAAAATACTAAAATCACAATGGTGTAGTTACAAATCCTAGAAACCTTAGGGGCTTATTTACAAAAGTCTCTATTTTTAAAAAGGAAAGTTTAAGTTTTTTTTAATGAAAGTTTAATTTTTTTAATGGAAATGATCAGGTGCAAACTACTTCACACAAATCACTCCATGCAAAGTAGTAGTGGGGCTCACTGTTTGGTCATCCAAGGGTAGCAAATGGGTCAGGTTGGCCAATTCAGGTTGGGTCAACTGTGGGTTCGGACTTTGCACTCTCAACCTGCATTCAATCTCAAAACAAGTTAGAATTCTTCAGCCCACATAGGGTCAATTCCGGTTGGCCCGCCTAAACCCGCATTATATATTGTGGGTAGCTTAAGGTCAACTCAAACTAACCACTTCACTTAAATATTGTGGTTCTTTCTATATAGTAAAAATTATAAGACGTTAAAAGAAACTATATAATAGATGCGCAAAGCACAATCTATTATATGATATTCTTACACTCAACCCAAAGTTAAGAATTTAAATTATCTTGTTTTCCTTTTTGCTTCTTCTTTCTTTCTTTTCTTTTTTCATCTCTCCTTATTTCTTTTGTCCTTGCAACTCATTGCACAAGATCCTATCCTTTATCTCACAATCAAAATCGTGGACTCCAAAAAAATAAAAATAAACTCATATCCTATATTATTACTTATCAATCCTTATAAAATTAAATATAAATATAAAATACTATACGCGGTTCATGCGGGTTAAGTGGGCCAACCGTAACCCAATTCGTTTTTATGCAAGATAGAAAAACTTAACCCGTAATCGACCTGTATTTTGTGCAAGTCGGGTTATGTGGGTCATAAATGGGACAGGTTATGGTCAGGTTGACATGTCGAGCCTCATTTTGCCACCTCTAAATTCCAAGTGGACAAAAAACTGAGACCCCCACTATATTACACAGATCCTATGGATTTTACATTCATTGTAATGGACCGGTCCCACAAATCAACTGTGTCTGTGCACAAACCTAAATAGACAGATTAAACCAGTGGTGCCCAGTTCAAGGTGACAAGATTATTATATGGGTCCCAAATTTGGTGTGCCATCCCAAGAGGGTTTCCATAGTGGGCCCCACAAAAAAGTTTGCACATTATAAAGTGAAACAGTTAGCACAAGAAGAAAACCCTTTTTCAGTTGCATTTGTCATTTTGGCCCGAGCCGACCAAAATAGTTAGGAAGTTTCTTAAACACGGTTCGACCTTCCCAGAACTAATCTGATTGTCCGCGCATCCAAATGCAATTTAGATGTTGCTATACTGGAATTCAAGAATTCCCGTCCCTAGAATTTGATGCCATGATATATTGAAATTTTTTAAATTTCGTTTATACTTGAGCATTTAAAAATTTCACTAAAAAGTAACAGATCTAAAATTCCAAAATTCTGTTACCACATTTGAAACCTTTCAAGCATCTAGAATTTCAAAATTCTTTAAAACAAATGTGGGATTTGTAAATGTTAGAGGATCAGTCATTACATCATTTCCCAACCCCACCACAGAAATTTTAGCAAAGAAACCGCCCAGTCCTAAATCATTTGGATAGTCTTTACCCAAAATAAGTGCATTTTTTAAATAGGATTTAGAAAGTATATCCTGCCCAATAGTTGGGTACTTGTGACAGGCCTGTGCGCCTGGTGGTAGGTCGGATCTCATCTAATACTTTTGATTCTGAGACTTTTTTTTAACCAAAATAAATAGATATGTTTTTTATTTAAAAATATAAGACGATATAAGGCTATTTGTTTGTGGGGTAGCTTTTTATGACGATAGGGTTTTGTAAATAACCTTCTCTTACTTTTGCCTTAAATAAGTCAAATATAATGATCAAAATACCCCTTACCTAAATCTGGGTTAATCAATGAATCAATCCAGTTAACTCAAATTATAAGACATAAACCCAACATATCCCATATAGGACAATACATGAGGCAAAGGAGCTTTGGTTAGGCACAAGAAAAAACCCAATCCACCTGGACACATTGCCATCCTAAATCTTACCTAGCACTTTGCATTTTGTAGATAAATCTGTGGGGGCTGCCAGAGAAAGGACTACAATCCATCCCATCTTCCTTCAATGGAAGGTGAGCAAACCCATTTTCTTAATTGAAACAGACTGACCTGTGGGAGAGATGAAAATGTCCCATCTTGTATGGAGAGAGGAGAGGGATTTCAGCCATGGCTCCTGCTGCTGCTTCTTCTCCTTAACCTTCCTTTCTCAACTCAGTTTTATCTGGATGAAAGACTTCTTTTTATAGCAGCGCCGCCGGATCTTACCACATTTGGCGGACCACATCTCCTTTAAATAATTACCATATTTGGCTCATGCTCATGCATGTAATCCAAACCGGCTCGCGTTGGCTTTTTTTTTTTTTTTTCGTTTTGATAAGAGCTCACGTTGACCATATTTATATTTTAAAAAAATAGGGCTCAACTGGGTCAGTCCCGATTTGCCACTTTGGCTAGACTTGGGGTGTGCCCAATTATCTGTATTGTTTAAGTGATATGAAATGTTAACACAAAATATTTACATGTCGACTATGATTTGCTATTGTTTCACTTTGAGGGACTCATCCATTTATTTTAGTCAATCATTGTATTGACACATCAACATGTAAATAATTTGTGTCGACATTTCATATCACCTTAACATTATTGACTCAATTAAACAAGTGTCATGTTGTTCTTTTCTTTTTTATTTCTTTTCAGTTTTATTTTTTCTGCAAGTTTTATGCAACTCTTGCCTCAAGGAGACTTTTGGAAACTGTTCAGTCACATGACTCCTGCCCTTTTACCTACAACTTGTAGCAATGTCTCATTAGAACAATAGAAGAAGGGAGTGTCAATTTTGGAAACCCACCAACAGGCAGCTATATTTGGATATAGAATCTAAGTCAGCATATGCAAGAGAGATTGGTCCTATTGATGGTCAAAACCACTTAAAAGGCAACAAGATTACTTTCTACTTAGGCTCACGCATATCTCTCAATTTGAAAAGTACTCGTCAATATCTCTCTCACTCTGGAAAGTGTCAGCCATAAAGAATCTATGGATAGCATCATCATTCAACTCAATACATATTGTTATAGGTGACAAGACCATAGTTTGAAAACCGAGATATCTAAGTGAGGACTATCGAGTAGGAGCGTAATAAAAATCGAAAAATCATCGCACCAAATTGAATCGAACCGAATCTATGGTTAATAACCATATTTTACGGTTCAGTTACGGTTATTAAGATAAAAAAAACGGTGCTTCACGATTCGGTTTCAATTTTAGTCTCTACTCATGGTTATTAACCGAATTGAACTGTAACAAACTAAACAGTTAACAATGTGCGGTTAACCGAACCATTACACCTCTAAGTTATATTTTTAGATTAATTTCAACCGTTAATCTCTTATCATAAAACCTCTACAGTAGTCCGATATTCAAACACTTTCTTAGTACTAATAACCAAAATCGAACTGTCTAATACGGTTAATCGCGGTTTGATTGTTTAAGTTATAGTTACGGTTACGGGTTTTTAAAACTAAAAACTGACAGCTCGGTTCAATTAACTATTTTTTCAAAACCCATGGTTAACTGAATCGTTACACCTCTACAGTATTAAGGTAAAACCGAAAGAGACCCATCTCAAAGAAGGGAGAGTCTTATTAGGAGTTTCGATATCCTGTCTATTGCAAGGAAATTGCATCACATGCCAAGAACTCCATCGTATGGCCCACAAAAAGATAATACAGACTTCTTAATATAAATTTCATCTACTCAGGTCACCAGTGATATATCTTCAAATTTCACTTTGATTGGAATGAGTCTCACCATAGGATTGAAGACATGACTAGGCATTCACATGGCATCGCTATGTGTCATAAATCATGCTTTCCTCATGTGCTCAATCAAACGGTAGATCCCACAAACTTGAGGATTCCATCGAGGGGTATAGATTCATCTTGAATGGTCAGCCTTATCTTTATGTGGGCTCCACAATAGAGATCCTGCTATGTCACATGGTTTCATGTAATAGCCACGACTTATCTTGGGTCTGAACTCGGTTTTCTAAGGGCGATCTCTTGGCCAAGAGAAGGGGAAGGAAAACATGGCATAATCAGGGCTCTTGCTCCGGCTAATCAAGCCCCATATCAATCTAGATAAGGTCAAATGGGAACAAACCCAAGGCCCATTTCTGCGGAGAACGTGGTGCTTGATGACATCAGTGAAGCCACAAAACTTCAAAACTGATTAATACTATATTTATTTATTTTCTTTTCAACAATATTTCAAAAGAAAATTCGTAAATTTTATATTTTTTTGGGCTTGCGCTCAGCACAAATGTCCTTTTGTTAGGAATTTTCTCCCATAAGAAGCCTCCAAGCTGCATGGCTACCATGTAGGATTTTCAATGAGTTTCCTCTTTCACTGATGGGATTTTGGCCTTGTGCTGAGTCTATACCAGAATCTGATGTGAATTTGAGGTGTTAAGGTTTTTTAGAATGATGTGATGGTTTTTTACATGTCATTTGCCAGCCCCTTGCTCCTTGTTTTATTGGTTGGTTTTTTATTTTTATTTTTACAAGAATTTGAAGTGTGAAGGGTTTTTGAATATGATGTGATGACATTTTCATGGCATTTGCTAACCATTTGTTGCTTATTTTTATGATAGAGTTTTTTACAAGAATCCAAAGTATTGGGGCTTTCTTTTTAGATATGATGTGATCGCTTCTCTCATATGGGTCCTAGTTGATTGTACAGATACGGATGGCCTAAATTGAAGGTTACCTTTTTTGTTTTATGGATGTCGCAATAAATAGGTTTTTGTACAATTCGGTTGTCACAATATCTTTAGAGTCTTGCTATTTGTGCACAAGATTTTTCTCTCCTTACACAGGCCAAAAAAATTTATAAAAAATACAAAATTTTCCAAAATGCCCTTCTCTCCATACACACCTCTCTCTTCTTCGGCCGGCGACGAGCTCGGCAGAGGGCTCTTTCTCTCCCCTCCATTTACCTCTTCTTCCTCCTCTCCCTCTCCCTCTCCCTCTCACTCCTTCTATTCTTTCTCTCTCTTTCCCTCTCCCTCTTTCTCCCCCTTCCCGCCGTCTCCCCGCAGCAGGGAAACCGGGAGGGAGATCTCAATCTCCCTGCTGCGAAGAGACCGAGAACATCTCCCTGCAAATCTTCCTACAGCAGGGAGATTGGGGTCTCCCAGCAACAAATAGACCAATCGCCCCGCAGCGGGGAGATGCCGGTCTCCCTGCTGCAGGGAGGCCGGCTACCGCAATGAGGGAAAGGGGAACGAAGGAAAGAGGGAGAAAAAGAGAAAGAGAGAAAGAATAGAGGGAGGAGGAGGAGGAGGAGGAGAAAAAGGAAGAGGGAGAGAGGAAGGGAGAGTCCTTCCACTGGCTAGAGCTCGTCGCCGGCTGGAGGGGAGAAGGGAGAAAGATGTGTAGGGAGAGAATAAATGGGGGTAATTTCGAAAGTTTTGATTTTTTTTTCTATATATATTTTTTTGGCTGGTGTAAAAAAAGAAGAAAGAGGAGTACAAATAGCATAACTCTATCTTTGTGCATAGTAGGTAGACCTTGTTGCTGGGGACCATTACTTGGAGGTCCACATTAGTGGCTCCGTGACAGCTATAATGGACATTGGTAAGTAAATTAATATATACGACAGCGATGTACATCCACTTGATCCATGCTAGCCCATGCAAGGGCCATGCGTTTAAGTTTTGACCCAACCCAATAAATGAAATAATGAAGGTGCTTCAACATCGTAAATGCCCAATGTCCAGCCTTGTCACAATCATAATAGAGTCGAATGTATGTGTAACGCCCCCAAATCCGAGCTATCCGAATAAGGCAAAAATTCGAACTTGGGGAGCGATACAAACACGATCTTTAATATGTAGTGAGGATCAATTTAAAACTTTTCCATACATTCAATCTTTATAAAAGGATAAGTGAAACATTTGCACAACTGCAAAAGCAATTGATTATTTATGACCCTTATAGTAAATGGTATCTGTCACATTGGTCAAATCAACAAGTACTGGAAGTATAAGTCTTATCTACGAAATTCAAGTAATCTCAAAATTACTACAATTTATTATAAACTTCTCAAAACTGCTCATCTAATAAAACTAGAAGAAAACCATCCAGATAAACAACCTCTCAGTTAATGACGATGATCTCCGAGTGCTCGACTAAATTTCTTCACTAATTGCTGTCCAAGTAAATTGGTCTAGTCGAGGTACCTCAATGGCCTTCTCCGGCGCCTCTCCCTCCGGAGTAAAGGTAGCGGGCTCACCGTCTACACACCCAAAGCAAATATAGTCAAGTCACGTAGGACTTGGCAAACGCGGCATGTAAATAACATCATATATATTTCAAGATAGAATAAAGGAAACGATATAATTAATGAAGTCAATGTTAACAATATCAAAGGCAATAATATCATGAATTGATAAATAAGAATCAACCAAATTAAGTAACATCTATATCATCCATCACCTAAACAAGAGGCACATCCAAACGTCTATTGCATGGTATGATAAACCAGCTTTATCCATCCCGTAGGACTTTTAGAAAAGAGTTCCGAATCCTCGGTATAAGTTTGATACCGTAGTATCCACTGGACCGCGCATCCAGCTATATAAAAACAATCCCGTCGGATCTCAGCCAACCATGGGGCCTATAAAATATGCTTTTACCAGGGGTTGGCCTACCCAAGGCTAAGCTATCAACTGAATGGATATAAGTGCCAATAGAACTGGATCAATAAGGGTAGGTCTATGTCTGGCTGGGCTCCTTGCGTGAGCAAGATCATCCCTATATAAAATCTCATCTGTAATAATTATAGTATTCATTTATGCCTTTATATCCCATCCATGTTATAATTTCTCATGTATACACAGCTATTGAATAGCTATCTCAGCATAGACATTACTTTCATTTCCATTTCATATTCCCGGGTCATCTCTAAGTATACCCTAGGTCAAATTACCATTTATGCATTTAAATAATTGAAAGGAAGAGCAATAATTTCTTATAAACATCTATGAAAAGGAAGGCAAGAATACAATAGCAATGTAAGAACGATATCATTTTATCCATCAATAGAATGTATAATAAAGGTAGCCAAACCTAGGTTAAGTTGCACATTTCGAGTTATAGAGGACTTGAGTTACCATATGATGGACATTCCAAACCTGTAGGGGTTGTACGCGTTGGGTGTTATAATAGTTGGGCCCCATCCAGATCCAAACATCCATCTATTGGTATGCATCTCATTCTCTATACTTTACTATGCTACAACAAGTGGATAAAGGCAAAGCTCACACCCTGAATCCACATGGGCATGTTTTACGGTCTATTGTCGGGGTTAGATATAATTCAAGTGGTGTCCAGGGTCTGGGTTTAGAATATCCATATATTCCTAATTACTAAGTTTTATTGCAAAGTACGCTTAGCAGCGATCTGGAAATTCTTCTCCGAATGGAGAATTATATTCTCATTCTTTTACCAACTTGCATGCAAGTATCTAAGCATGATTAATCATGCCTTCACTTCCTGTGGGTCCC
This sequence comes from Sextonia rubra, assembly GCA_037013555.1. Lineage (NCBI taxonomy): Eukaryota > Viridiplantae > Streptophyta > Magnoliopsida > Laurales > Lauraceae > Sextonia > Sextonia rubra. The sequence continues at coordinate 52,985,280 of JASUAD010000013.1, read as the reverse complement.
CCATCAATCGTACCCATTCATTTCTAATATGACACAATCATCATCATCCATTTATCAATATAGACACGGGTATGCAGTTGCTCATCATTAATACATTTAGGCCATTAAAAAGGGTTTCCACCTATACATACGTGAGCTTAGTTAGAGATGGGTTTCTTTCTAAATAATCCATCAATATGTAGAGTACAATCAAGGTAATTACATATATGAAGTTATAAACATGCTACTTGCCTTTGATGAGAAAAAAAATGAAAAGCCCACCAATAATCCAATTAAGCTCCAAATCGCATAAATCTAAACCCAATCAAATCCAACCTACAATGTAGTGAAGAAAACTAATGAACATGTTAAATCTATATTAAATCACAACTATAATGGCCTAGCTAATGAGGGAGGAAAACCTTACCCAAGGCTTGTTTGGTTTGGAGAAATCTTTAGAGAGTGGGTTCCCCGATAAGATGAAGGCTCTAGGAGGAAGGTGGACGTAGGAGAGAAATCTCCGGTGATGGCGAATGTGGAAATCAGGGAGTCCAAGCTTTATTCAGATCTAGAAAACTAGATCTGTCACCTTTGGTGGCAATCGACGGCTCTGTTCCAAAAATGTTATGATTGTTTGATCTCTCTCTCCTGAGATTTTTGAGATCGCTTTGGCCAACCGATCAGATCAAGTCCTATCTCTTTTCTTTTCTGATTCAACTTAGGGAATCGATCAACCCCAACGTGTGTCGCTTGTGGCCCAAATTGAGATCTAATCCAATCTATGTGTTTATTGTGTGGCCACTAGAGATCAAGAAATAGATCTCCTTTTTCTAACCGGAAAATTTCTTCATGAACCAAATGTGACATCTGGGTTGTAGTGGGAGCGAATTGGAGAAAAGAAGGGCTACCCATGTTCGCCTATCTTGTTACCTCCCAGTCACCGAGATTGGCTCATCTGGAATGGGGAAAAGACGAGGAGAGAGGAGAAGCGGGCTGCCAGTTTTGCCGCCTAACGTTGCTGGAGAAAGTCGGTCGGAAGAAGAGGGGTCCGAATCCTTGATGGTGGCTGCCGATTTCGTGAGGGGAGACAGAGATCGAGAGAAGAGAGGAAAGGGAAAAAAAATGAGGAAGTGGGTCGTCGCTGGATGGAGTTAAGGGAGGAGAAAGAGAAAAGAAAAGGAAAGGAAATAAAAAGAGAGAGAGATTACCGCCTGCGAGAGGGAAATGGAAGAGAGACTGGCGCTGGGAGAGAGAGATTCACGCTGGGAGAGGGAGAAATTTACGCTGGGTGAGAAAGATGAGCAGAGACGAGCGCTGGGACAGAGACGAGCACTGGGAGAGAGAAACGCACACTTAGAGAGAGGAACGAGCACCGGAAATAAGGGGAAATAGAATTTGAGTTATTTACCATTTTGCCATTGATTTAATAGTTGAGCTAAAAATTGTTTTGGCCATAACTTGTGAACCAAAGGTCGGATTGAGTCACCGTAAGCACCATCGTTCATGAAATAAAATAAGCTTCCCAATGAGTATACTTTTGGCATGGTTTCGACGAAGAAAAATTTTGGCCTATTTAAGTGGGTCTTTTAAGTATTTTAAGTGGGTTGGGTTTGGAATGATCAAAATAATCCCAAGAACCTCTAATCCTCTAATCCAAGTCTAAACACCACAAAAATAATAATAATAACAATATATATATAATAAATAAGCGGGGCCTCACAGTTTGAATTTTATTTCTCCATTTTGATTTATCATGACTCAAATTCTCATAAAAGTTATACTTTCCTTTTTTTGTTGAGGAACCCCCCAACCCCTTATAGATGATCATGGTAAAACCTCAAATACACAAAACAACCCAGTAGCACTCTGTATCAAATTAGACATCAAACAATTTCTAAGTGGGGACCTCCAGATAAGCTATACTTCTTCATATATTTTTTTATTACCTCCATTCACATCCTCTTTGGCCTACATCTTTCCCTTGGTGGGACATTAATATGCATAGCTAAACCTTTTCTTGTCAGCGCCATTGTCGGCCTAAGTTGAACATATCCAAACTATCTCAAATGGATTTCTTTAATTTAATCTCCTATTAATGCTACCACTAAATACTCTCGAATTAATATCCACAAAAGTGTAATGAAATTACTGATTGGGCATAAAGCGTAAAGCACAAATAGATGCCTTCCAATAAGTCAATAGCTAGGGCAGGATGGCTCCTTCTTTAAAAAAAACATTAAATTAGCCATGGCCTTTGGTTAAGAGCTTCTCATTCTCACCAAAGTGTCCGAAGTTCCAATCACTCACCAAGCATGGATGATGACATAGGATTAGTGCTAAATCTACTTGGTAATAGGGGCCAATTTCTTAGAAAAAAAATTTGGATTGTTGAGACTTACATATCCTTTGAGGTTTTGAAATGAAAGAAATCAGAAAACGTCTTCATTTTAGAAAGATAAAACTTGTTTAGATTAAAATTACATTGTGGTAGGGTTAGGCTGTAGATCAGCTGATTCGGTAGGGAAGTTGTGTGAGTTACAGTACTCAAGGACCAAAAAAAAAATGGTTGGAAGAAGAACTCGCTGACATGAGATCATTTCTTGTCCATACTTGGATTGTTCCTGCCTAGGAATTGGCTCAGATCAAACATGCCTAGAAAGTTCTAGTCTTACTGGATCGCAAATGAGAATAACAGCAAAAAGAAGAATGTCTAAAATTTAAAAGCTGACACAAATAGTGTAGATACGAAAAATGGCTCATTTCAACATCAATAACCCCATCTTATTCATCCACACAATAGTTACTATTTCATAAGACTTCACCAAATTTTGACACAACAGAATTCCGTTGAACTTCTTTATTCACTGAAGTGATTCAAGAAATGGGTAATCAGTATAGCCCACAACAGGATCAGATGCGTAGAAGGTGCTTCTGTCATACCTATTAAGGGGTGCATTAAGTTCAAATCTTTTTGGTAGATCAGGGTTAGCCAAGAACAGACGACCATACGCAATAAGATCTGCATGATTTTCAGCTAAAGCTCTGTTCCCACTCTCTCTATTATAGGCCCCAGCAGAAATAAAAGTCCCCTTAAAAGCCTTTCTCATAGGTACAAGACTACGGGAATCAACCCTATCTTCAATGCCATTCACCCTTGGCTCAACCATGTGGCAGTATAGGATTTCATATTTGTTCAGTGATTCAACCATATAAAGGCCAAGAGTTTCCGGGTTAGAGTCTGCAGAGTCCATATAATTTGCAAATGGAGAGAGTCTAATGCCTACTCTATCTGATCCAATCTCATTGATGACGGCCTCAACTACTTCAAGGGCGAAGCGACAACGGTTCTCTAAGCATCCACCATATTCGTCGGTTCTGTCATTGACGTGATCTTTCATGAACTGATCAATTAGGAACCCATGAGCTCCATGGATCTCAACTCCATCAAAACCTGCACATACAAACATGCCCAATCAAATCCAATGTAGATAAGGAAATGAATCAATTAGGTACATCCGTACATGGATAGGCCATAGCCTAAACATCATGGTGCTTTCTCCTCACCGATGTCACAATAAAACAAGGGCTAAAATAATTCAATCAGCTGAATCTTGAAACATAAATGAGATCCTTCCTCTTGAAGGTTATATATGAATTTTTGCTTAGAATCTAGGAATGAAAGGCTTACCAGCTTCTATGGCATTCCGTGCAGCAAGTCTGAAATCATTCACAATTTGAGGGATTTCATCAGTCCTTAATCGCCTTGGAGGCGAGAATTCTGTCTCAGGTGTCAACCCCTTGTTTGTACTAGAGATTGGAGCTTGGCCATTCGGCTGAAAGCCTATAAACAAGAATTACATGTAAAGATATAGTATGAATCAGCTTTTGTTTGAAGGAAAAATGAGCAATTTATACTGTATATTGAGTTGTTTTCGGAATGACAAACAACAATGAGAGGTTCGTCAAGGCTACATTTGGAAGGTGCGCTTTGTGCCCCAAATCACACTGATCGCATGGCATTGGCTTGTTTTACATTAGCTATTTGTTTTTCAGGCAAATATAGAAGGCTTGGATTAGAATTGTCTGACCGAACAGGCTCATTTAGCCATGATCCCTCGTTGAGGGACAGTCCAGTGTAGTCGCTGAAGACTTCAGTTATAAACGATCCAAATTATCCATTTAGATACAGAAGTTTCTCCTTGTGACCATAGACACAAGTGTGTCCAATTGAATATCAATTGGAACAATAGATAGATTCACTAGATTTAGGCATAACATACCATAATTTGAAACCCTGCCCACATGCCATAATTGGCAAAAGAAGATACCACCCTTTTTATGAACCGCTTCCACAATTGGTTTCCAGGCTTCAACCTGCTCTTTTGTCCAAATACCAGGGGTTTCCGGATACCTGAAAATGGGGAAAAAATGATGATTGGCTTGATCATTTCACACCATAGAAGGAAAAAGGATTGCTTAAAAAACTATAAAAATAGGAGTTTATAACAAAAATAAATAAATGTTAACAGTTAACAAAGGACACATGAAATGTTTATGACAAGATTTGGTTCAAGGATTAGTTAATTGCCCATCAATCCAAGGGCTAGTCACCTGGGCTGAAACTAAATTTTTTGTATCCCCGAAATCCAAATCTGCAAACCCTTTTCTTTATGTTATGATACTGGTGCATGTACATCAACGTACAATATTTCACACCCATAGATGGCGCATGCAGCTATTCATCCGTGGAGCATGATTCAAGAAATTTACCCTTGAGCAGTGTCAGAAACGCCAGTAGCTTCACTTATCAAAAGCCCTCCTCTGGTGGCTCTCTGAGAGTAGTACAAGATAGCATGCGGTTGAGGGACGTTCCCATAGGATCTCTGTCTAGTCAATGGTGCCAAAACTATTCTGAAAGAGGATCAGATTAACCTGATATTAGAGGGTTAAGCGCCATAAACATTCTCTCTGTGAATTTGTTTCTGCTTGACACAGATAGTAATAAGTAGTAGGTAATTCATGAGGCCCTTTTTATTAACTTTTTGGAAAGGCTAGAAAAAACCCCCTCGAAGGGGCAGTTCGGGTCGGGTCAACCACTAACCCGGCCCATTTGTATTCCTAAATCTAAATTAGCGTTTCACCGTAGTTTGACCCAATCATTTTTGTGAGAAATCTGTGGGGACAAGACATTGGCAGAAAGAGGACTACAATCTGTTTCATCTTCCTTCAGAGGGAGGTGAGCAAAACTATTTCCATATTTTAGATTTGAGAATGAGTGACCTGTGGGGAAAGATGAAAATTTTCCGTCTGGTATGGAATGACTGACCTGTGGGAGAGATGAAAATTTCCCATCTTGTATGGAGAGAGTAGAGGAATTTCAGCCATTGCTCTGCTTGTTCTTCTTCTTCTTCTTAACCTTTCTTTCTCAACTGGATGTTATCGATACATAAACATTCCCAAAAGAGTGCTTTTATAGGGTGAGGAGGCCAATGCCTGAAAGCATCTTCTACAGCTCTTACGTAACAGGTGACAACATCCGGTTGGAAACTACGAATTTGAAACGCCCATCTTTTCGAGGTTGAAATTGAAGTAGTGAACTAATGAAAATGGCTTATGTTGAGCATAGTAAAATGTACTTATTTTTAAATCTGCATGTATCCGAACGGGCTCTTATATTGACCATATTAAAAAGTTGACGTGGTCCACCTTGACTCGCTGATTTGGCTACACTCGGCCGCGCGACTTCAACAAGTTTGCATATTTTGTCAAGGGCTCAATCAAAATCCGAGGGTTTATGTTAACGTTCACTCGAGTCTGATTCAGGAGCTAGTCATTTGCAGTGAAGGTTAATATAGCTTGATTACCATTCAAAAAGTAACAATAACAATATAGCTTGATCTCACAACTTCTGCAGACATTTATAGCCTTGTTATCAGATTGGCAACTCTAACATGTGATATTATAGGAAATATTAATTATTCTTCAACCATGTCTGACTATAATCCAACCGTTCATGATATGCCTCTGAATGTTACCACAAATGCATCCTGGTTCATTGGGTTGACAGGGCTGGCCTATAATGACGGTTTCTCTTTTACAACGGATGTCGCACAAATTGGATTAAATTGGTTTTTTCAATTTAACTCAAAATTCGGTTGGGGATTGGGATGTTACCATATCATTCTACATGGTAAAAGGACCATTGAGGGGGGACCCATGATTTGGACGTTCCGTATAGAATCTGGTTCATATTGACCCAACTCAGGCTAAGATCAAAACCGTTGTCACAAATATCTAGTTCTCCTAAGCTTTTCTGCTTGGGACAAATAATGATAAACTTTCACAATTTTGGATTTCCATTAAAAAATCTTTTTCACTCATGGAAGTATAAAAACAACTAGAAATTGATTAAAAAATAGGACCTTAAAATATTTAAGTTTAGGCATATTGTTATTGTTAAAATTCGTACGATCAGTCTTTCATTTTATGCTATTTTAAAATTTGCACAATTTTTTCTGTCATAACTTCATAATCTTGCAAAATTGACAATGTGTGAGAAACTGACTCCAGTTTAAACATGTTATAAAATCATTTAAGTGATAAAGAGAGAGAGAGAGAGAGAGAGGAATAGAGGGAGTTGGGGGAGAAAGAGAAAGATATTCTTGTTGAATGAGAGAAGATATATGTGTGTAATCTGTAACCCTAGATCTTGCGCGCTGAAGAGAGGTAAGAGCTCTCTTGCCTGTGGTGTTCCCACACCACGTAGGTGAGACGATGTGAGAGAGAGAGTCTTTGTGTACTTTACTTGTGATAGTGAAGATGATCGTCTTTGTGCCTGTGGACGTAGCCCTGTTTGGGTGAACCATGTAAATCTCATGTCTCTTCTTGTGTGTGGCTTGTTCTTGTGGATCTTGTGATTCATGGATGTGCACAACGGGTGATGTTCAATATTCACAACAAGGGAGAGTATTGAGAAAAAGTTCCATGTCTCACATCGCCTAATTAATGGGTTTGACACGGCTTCATATGCATGTTCGAGACTTTCACCTATCAGCTTAAACTTTTGAGTTAGTACATAGTATCTTACAATAAAAACCACATAGTTCCAATAATAGTGAAGCACGCATGAAGACATGCATTAGGGCTAAATCTGCTTGAAAATTACCTTCAAGAATCTTATGTTGTTGACACAATTCGTACTAGATTTGAAAGATGGCTTATTTCAATATCAATAACATTCATCCATACTACAATTTATGTTTCACAAGACTAGAACAACTTTTAAAATAACAGAATTCAATTGGACTTTTATATTCACAGCAGTGATTCAAGAAATGGGTAATCAGTGTAACCCACAATAGGATCAAATGTGTAGAATGTGCTTTTGCCATACTTATTAAGGGGTGCATTAAGTTCAAATCTCTTTGGTAGATCCGGGTTAGCCAAGAAAAGGCGACCATACACAACAAGATCTACATGATTATCAGCTATAGCTTTATTCCCACTTTCTCTATCATAGCCCCAGTAGTAATAACAGTCCCCTTAAAAGCCTTTCTTATGGGCAGAAGATTGTGGGGATTATCTCTTTCTTCAATACCATTAATCCTTGGTTCAACCATGTGGCAATACAAAATTCCATATTCGTTTAGTGATTCCACCATATAAAGGCCAAGAGCTTCTGGGTTAGAGTCTGCAGAATCATATACATTTGCAAATGGAGATAGTCCAATGCCAACTTTATCTGATCCAACCTCAGTCACAATTTGTAACGCCCCCAAATCCAAGCTATCCAAATAAGGCAGAAATTCGAACTTGGGGTGCGATACAAACAGGATCTTTAATATGTAGTGAGGACCAATTCAAACTTTTCTATACATTCAATCTTTATAAAAGGATAAGTGAAACATTTGCACAACTGCAAAAGCAATTGATTATTTATGACCCTTATAGTAAATGGTATCTGTCACATTGGTCAAATCAATAAGTACTGGAAGCATAAGTCTTATCTACGAAATTCAAGTAATCCCAAAATTACTACAATTTATTATAAACTTCTCAAAACTGCTCATTTAATAAAACTAGAAGAAAACCATCCAGAAGAACAACCTCTCAATTGATGAATGATCTCCGAGTGCTCAACTAAATTTCTTCACTCACTGCTGTCCAAGTAAATTGGTCTAGTCGAGGTACCTCAAGGGCCTTCTCCGACGCCTCTCCCTCCGAAGTAAAGGTAGTGGGCTCACAATCTACACACCCAAAGCAAATATAGTCAAGTCACGTAGGACTTAGCAAACGCGGCATGTAAATAATATCATATATATTTCAAGATAGAATAAAGGAAATGATATAATTAATGAAGTCAATGTTAACAATATCAAAGGCAATAATATCATGAATTGATAAATAAGAATCAACCGAATTAAGTAATATCTATATCATCCATCACCTAAACAAGAGGCACATCCAAACGTCTATTGCATGTTATGATAAACCAGCATTATCCATCCCATAGGACTTTTAAAAAGGAGTTCCGAATCCTCGATATAGGTTTGATACCGTAGTATCCACTGGACCGCGCATCCAGCTATATAAAAACAATCCCGTCGAATCTCAGCCAACCATGGGGCCTATAAAATATGCTTTTACCAAGAGTTGGCCTACCTAAGGCTAAGCTATCAACTGAATGAATATGAGTGCCAATAGAACTGGATCAATAATGCAAGGTCTATGTCTGGCTGGGCTCCTTGCGTGAGCAAGATCATTCCTGTATAAGATCTCATATGCAATAATTATAGTATTCATTTATGCCTTCATATCTCTATCCATGTTATCATTTCTCATGTATACACAGCTATTGAATAGCTGTCCCAGCCATAGACATTACTTTCATTTCCATTTCATATTCCGGGGTCATCTCTAAGTATACCCTAGGTCAAATTACTATTTATGCATTTAAATAATTGAAAGGAAAAACAATAATATCTTATAAACATCTATAAAAAAGAAGGCAAGAATACAATAGCAATGTAAGATCGATATCATTTTATCCATCAATAGAACGTATGATAAAGGTAGCCAAATCTAGGTTAAGTTGTACATTTCGAGTTATAGAGGACTTGAGTTACCATATGATAGACATTCCAAACCTGTAGGGGTTGTACGCGTTCGGTGTTATAATAGTTGGGCCCCATCCAGATCCAAACATCCATCTATTGGTACACATCTCATTCTCTATACTTAACTATGCTACAACAAGTGGATAAAGGCAAAGTTCACACCTTGAATCCACATGGGCATGTTTTATGGTCTATTGTCGGGGTTAGATATAATTCAAGTGCTGTCCAAGGTTTGAGTTTAGATTCTTTAGAATATTCATTTTATTCCTGATTACTAAGTTTTATTGTAAAGTGCACTCAGCAGCGATCTGGAAATTCTTCTCCGAATGGAAAATTATATTCTCATACTTTCTTCAATTCCTATCCTTTTACCAACTTGCATAAAAGTATCTAAGCATGATCAATCATGCCTTCACTTCCCGTGTGTCCCCATCAATCGTACCCATTCATTTCTAGTTTAAAACAATCATCATTATTCACCCTCCATTCCATTCATCATAAACGATTTATCAATATAGACACTGGTATGCAGTTGCTCATCATTAATACATTTAGGGCCATTAAAAGGGATTTCCACCTATACATCTAAGTATGACGTGAGCTTAGTTAGAGATGGGTATCTTTCTAAATAATCCATCGACATATAAAGCACAATCAAGGTAATTATATATATATGAAGTTATAAACATGCTACTTGCCTTTGATAAAAAAAATGAAAAGCCCACCAATAATCCAATCAAGCTCCAAATCGCATAAATCTAAACCCAATCAAATCCAACCTACAATGTAGTGAAGAAAACTAATGAACATGTTAAATTTATATTAAATCACAACTATAATGGCCTGCTAATAAGGGAGGAAAACCTTACCCAAGGCTTGTTTGGTTTGGGGGAAAACTTTAGAGAATGGGTTCCTTGATAAAATGAAGGCTTGAGGGGGAAGATGGCGGTAGAAGAGAAACCTCCAACGACAGTCTTCTGCATGGATTCCGGCGACATCAACAAGGAGGAAGAAAATGGGGAAAAGGGGAAAATAGAAAAGTAAAGAGAAATGAAGAGGAAAAAGGAAGGATGACAGTGTGGTGGCCGTGGTCGTCGGAAGAAGAGGAGTCCGGATCGTTGATGGTGGCTGCTGATTTGGTGAGGGGAGATAGATATCGAGAGTAGAGAGGAAAGGAAAATAATGAAGTGGGTCGTCGCTGGATGGAGTTAAGGGAGGAGAAAGAGAAAAGAAAAGGAAAGGAAATAAAGAGAGAGAGAGAGAGAGATTACCGCCTGGGAGAGGGAAACGAGAGAGAGACTCACGCTGGGAGAGAGAAACTCACACTGGGAGAGGAAAAAACTCACACTGGGAGAGAGAACGAGTGCTGGGAGAGAAAGACGAGCGGGAGACTTACGCTGGGAGAGAGGGAATTAAGGGAAATGGGATTTTGAGTTATTTACAATTTTGCCATTGATTGAATAGTTGCGCTAAAAATTGTTTTGGCCATAACTTGTGAATCAAAGGTCGGATTGAGTCACCGTAAGCTCCATTGTTCAGAAATAAAATAAGCTTCCCAATGAGTATACTTTTGACATGGTTTTGACGAAGAAAAATTTTAGCCTATTTAAGTGGGTCTTTTAAGTATTTTAAGTAAGTTGCGGTTGGAATGATCAAAATAATCCTAGAGACCTCTAATCCTCTAATCCAAGCCTAAACACCACTAAGAAAATAAAATAATATATATAATAAATAAGCGGGGCCTCACACAATTATAAATACAAGCTTACGAAGCTTTTCTCCTCCCCTTTCTTGGCCTTCTTGGAAAAACCCTTCTCTCACAATCTCAATAATATTTACTAAGGAAAACACCTTTCTTTTCAATTAGAGCTTTCTAAATCGTAATAAGCTCTACAACCATATTGGATTAGGCTCAATCCACTTGCTCATATCAAAAGAGCTAAAAGTAAAAGTTAGAAAGGGGAGCGCTCGCAGTCTAGACTGCATCTCGGGAGTTTGAACAGCATCCCATTTCAACCATAACATAAACATGCCCGAGATAATCCAATATAGACAAGGCAATGGATCAATTTGGTACATGTACGAGCCATATCCTTGAAGGCATTGTTCTTTCTCCTCATCTATCCAATTGGAGTACACACTATACGAGGACTAAAATAATTCATTCAGTTGAATGTTTAACAAATGGAACTTTTCTATTGAAGGTTGTAAATGAAGTTTTTATTTAAAAAATTAGGAATGGAAAGCTTACCAGCTTCAATGGCATTTCGCGCAGCCGGTCTTAAGTCATTCAAAATCTGAGGGATTTCATCAATCCTTAATCGCCTATGAGGTGAGTATTCTGCCCCGGGTATCAACATCTTAGTAAACCCCTTGTCTGTACTAGAAATAGGAGCTTCACCATTGGGTTGAAAGCCTAAAAACAAGAATTACATTAAAAGAAAAATATAGAGTGACAATTTTGAACATAGGTACAATGGGTACGGTGGATCCTCCATCGGTTGCGTAAGAGAATGCAAAAGTTTCTCTTCATGATATTCATAGACACATTTTGTGTCTATATGAATTTCCTTTCAAAGCATAGATAGATTTAACAGAATTGGAAAAAAAATACCATTATTTGAAACCCTCCCGGCATGCCATAATTGGCAAAAGAAGATGCCACCCTTCTTGTGAACAGCTTCCACAATTGGTTTCTGGGCTTCAACCTGCTCCTTTGTCCAAATACCAGGGGTTTCTGGATACCTAAAATTGAGAAGGAGAAAAAAAAATTGAAAATTATTGAAAAAATCACTTTAGATGTTCAGTGCACCAAAAAGGCTTTCATAATTCCTATAACCCTAAAAGCTATCTTGTCAAATCTTAATTTTGTTTGAACGAGGACATCGTCGCTCACCTCTTCCTTTTCATCTTCTTTTATACTCTTCTGCCTCCTCTTTTTCGATCTCCCTTGCTCTATTTCTTTCAACATCCCTCATCTTCTCTCTCTCAACTCACTAGATCTCAAAAACCTCCATTAATTGTGTTTATGTTCCTCCTCCTCCTCCTCCTCCTCCTCCTTTACCTCTCCATTTATGTTCCTTCTTAACCAGAGGCAGCCATTTGTTCATCACCAGCGGCTCCACTAGCATTGACCTCACTCTCACCCACTAAGCCACCTCAAATGATACCCGTGTCTCCAACCTTTTCTGAACCCCTGATAAACTCAAGTAGATGGAGAAAGAGAAAGAAAAAGATGAAGAAAGAAGATACGAGTGATAATATCGTCACTGAATCAAAAAGAGCAATGCTCAAATAGAAGTGAAAATTCGCAGAAGGGCCTTCACAAAACATTTAAGGTGATTTTTCAAGTAATTTTCTGAAAAATCATCAATAAATAATATAAAATAAGAGCGAGAAAAGGGGGTAAATGATAAGTCAAACATATCACAATACATGATAAGCCATTCTGAGGTTCAACTGACGTCACATGACATGATGACAATATTTGATTTAAGAATTAGGAAATTTCCATCAATCCAAGAGCTAGTAGCCACATAAGATGGGATTAAAATTTTAGAAAACTTGTCTTTTTATTTCATGATAACAACTGAATCACTCCAATGTGCCACACTCACCGACAGATTAGTTTGTACGATCTAAGCAATTACTCATCTTTGCAACGAAGAGGCAAGATTATACCGAGCAGTCTCAGAAACGCAGATAGCTTCAGCTATTAAAAGCCCTCCTTCGGTGGTTCTCCGTGTATAATACAGGACAGCATGTAGTTGGGGGATGCTCCCATAGGATCTCTGTCTCGTCAATGGTGCCAAAACTATCCTGAAAAATGATCACATTAAGCTGATTTTAGGGGGTCGGACCCCAAAAACATTTTCGCTGTGAATTTGTTGCTGTTTGCACAGATGGTTAAAAGCAGGCAATTTATAGAGACTTCATTACTTTTTGGAATGGCTAGGAAAAATTTACAACAACTCATATGACAAAGAAGAATCCCAAACATTTTTCAGTAAATTTTTCAGTAAATAAAAGGAACTGTGAGAATTTTTTTTTTTTTTAATTGAACCTACAGGATACATCCCATGTAAGAAAGTCGTTCATCTGCTACCACGTGAAGCAAAAAAGCTTTCTATGCAAAATCTATTTTAATGACAAAATAAAATGACATAGATCAAAACAGTACCAAGACCACACTTAATAGGAGCACTTCGGCCCCTGTCAATGATTTAACCCAGTCCATTGCCGTCCCTTCATCTTAGTTACCTGGCAATTTGGTATAAGTTGCCAACCCTTTTTTTGTGAGAAATCTGTTGTGGCAAAACATTGCCAAAAAGAGAGGACTACAATGAACAGTCTGTCTGACACTCTCACTCATTTTTTTTTAAGTGGAAGGTGAGCAAAACCATTTCCTCATTTGAGAATGACTGACATGTGGGAATGTCACACCCTCAAAACAGGGTCAGATCTAAATCCGGTCCTAAGAGTGTGAGAATTAGAACTTATTTAAAATTTTATTGAATAAACAACACGGGCCTCAATCCTGGGTAGGTCATAAGTCCTTCGTGAAACGATACTTATTAATCAAGCAACCATAATCATACGCAGAACTAAAATCCATAATCTGCGCAGTTGAGTATCGAATTCAAATCATAAAAACAAACCTCAATAATAATTAATAAAGTGTCAAGAATTCTAAAGAATAACAATAAAGAATTATAATTCCAAGACAAATGAATTTAATGTCTAACTAATAGCCCTAAATATGAACTTATAACAAAATCTAGTGATACGATCTCAACACCATCTCTAAGACACCTCAGACGATGTCATTGGCGCTCCACTTAACAACTCTGCCATTTGGCAGAATCTCCTGCATCTCCTGACGCTACTGTTCGGTATCGGCAACGGGTCCTAAACATCAAAAGTAATGGGCCAGATTAACGTAATATGGCAAGAGGTAAACTACAAGTAATGATGATAATTAACTAAATTAAATCATATTTTTACATTCTACTTAGAATTTACTGAATGCAAACCCAAAGACATGAATGCACAAAAACAGGTATTCCCGCAGATACAATATATAGAAATGGATATTTCCATCAGATATAACAAATGGTACAGCTGTGTACTATATCCCACAATACACGCTGACGCAATGGCGTACGTCTACCTCCAAACTGCAGTCAGTCAGATATTTATACAAATACTTCCTGTATAAGAATGCATAATGAATCATGTTATGAAACCCCTAATGCACAACACCCATTCATTAACAATTTAATGAGTTTCAATTGCATAATTTAAAAGTATATTATGCTCAAGTAGCATTTTCCATTTTTACTAAAGGCAAGCTCTACAACACTTAATGTCATAGTTAGTTAAATATATACATTGAATCAAACCTTTCTTCGAAATGACAATGTAAGCCCACGATGCTGATATTCTATTTTCGGTGTTTATCATGTGATACATCCCAAAACTCACATTCTCATCCCGAGTCCAATTTAATTTCATGTGTACATTAACTAACCCTCCTTTACGAACGGAACTCATCATATTCTCAGGTCCAAGTTACATATTGATATATTTATCAATTAACCATTAAGCATGATGTCGAGTTAAGTGATCATACACCTTAGAAGTCACTTACCTGCAGTGCAATCCACTCGACTGGATTCTTTACATGTGATCACCAAACCTAACCTATTACACTACCAATTAAGTTAAAGTCTCTGGTTCTCATGGCCTAGCCTTGACCATCCTATGGCTTAGCCATAGCTCTCTTACGACTGTGCTAACAGGAGTAACGGCTTAGCTGTAAGACTAGCCATAGTACAATTATCCAAAAGCGGCTCACTGGAAAATGAGCTGTAGGCTGACCTATTGCTTAGCCGTAGACTCATACGAAATCGCCCCTTTTTGGAATTTTCTTTTAAAACCCATTATTAGACAATGGAAACCCAAATTTCTAATTAATAAATCAAACTCAATCATTTGAATCAGATTTCAATCATAACAATAATAAATTGAATTAATTAACATTATTTGAAGTTATCCACTTGCCTTAGGTTGCAAATGCTCAAATTCAAATCGGAAGATGCAAAGGATGTTCTGATCACAAATCCCCTCTCTAGACCCAAACTATAAATCAAAATCCTCCTACATGCTCACATGCAATACAACCATTCTAACTTATCTGTGTATGACCTAATGAAACAAAAAGATCTAATTGTGGTATAAGGATAGATGCTTACCGGAGTTGCATACACTAGCAAGATAGACAAAGGAAGAGGAAGAAGATGAAGAGATAATGATGATGATGGAAGGTTTCCGTTTCCCCTTGAAGCCTGGGTCCTCTGCAAAAGGCTAGGCCTTGGTTACAAGAGAGAGGAGAATAACGAAAGAACATTGCATACGAAGAAAAGACGATTAAATGCTTTTAGGATTGTTTTTACGTAAAGGTTTTTCTAAATTTTAAGAAAAGGCTCCCTACTCTTTAGTGAGTTTTACAAGATTCGTAGAAAAAAGGGCTTTTGGCTTAAAAGGTCAAATAACTCAAACCCAAGACCCAAGAATGTCTCAACTCAGAAGATGAAGATGGATGTCTTAGGGTTGAGAGAGAACCCTTTTTTATAGCCCCAATTTCATGCTTCATAACAGTAATCAAATCAAAATAGGAATTGGCACACAACAAGAAAGTCCCACTTAAAATAGAAATAGAAATTCATGCAATGGCAGTTTTGTAATTTTGGACAGCATAATTTCTACAAACTTCCCAATGCTATAACTTTATTGTTTCAGATATGATTAATATAATCTTGAAACCTATGGATATCTACTGGAAACGAGCTTTCTAACGGTAGGTTATTTGCTTATATCCGACGTTTAACTTGTAAGATATGGCCTTTTTAATCTAAATACCTTTATTAAATCTTTTTAGGGACTCTTTAACTTCTTCAAATCCTAGTTTAAAATTAATAGAAATGCAACTTTGACAAGAACTAGAGTTTTGTTCAATCCATAAATGTAGCCAACATACTAAAATCCTTACAGGTAGAATCAATAGGGCTTACTACAAGTAAATTCAAGGGAACCAATTCTTCCTTTTTTTTTTTTTCCTTCTTTCACTAAAACAACTCATGAAGATATTCCAAAGTGCCTATATGGAAGTAAAATTACACCAATCATCCACTTTTTGCTTGTTGTGTATGTTTGTATTAAATTCAAATGGATTTTTCTTTCTTACAAATGAAACATGTTAGATAGGAGCTATGAAGTACAGGTACTTCCAAAATGTACATGTACTCATACCGGGTACTTATCTATACACGTACTGGGTATGGGTACAACAAAAAATGTATTAGATACGGTCAAATGTACCTGGTATATTTTGACTTTATGGGTACAAGATGGGTACATTTATGGATACAGGATGGGTATGTTCCTGGTAATTTTCAAAGAGTTTTTTTTTTATAAAAACTTTTGTAAGAGTTTGAAAAAGTTAAATATATAATTTTTAACTTTAGCCCTAATCCTTCTCTACGAACTTAAAAGGAAAAAGGTTTTAGCCTAACCCATTTCTGATCCCCTCGTTTCTAATGAAAAAAAAAAAGAAAATGGAAAGGCGGAAGAAGAAAAAGAAGGAAAGAATACTGAATTATGAAATATAAAAAATAATATTGCTGTTGCTCTTGTTTTTCATTAAGTTGTATTTATAATAGTATTGAGTAATTGTTGGCTTGTTGCATTTAAGAGTTTTATCCTACTTTAATTATTAGCATATTACATTATTAAAATTTTAAAAAATATAATTCTTTAATAGATGTACCCTAGCGGTATTCATATCCTGGTTTTTTAAGATTTTACTGTATTGGTGCACTTGTACCGTACCTGTAGCAGTACCCGTGCTTCATAGGATAGGAGGCATACCGAGACAGTCAAGATGATGGATTTCATTGAGGATTTCTTTGGGGTTTAGAGCAAAACTAAGATATAGTCTCTATCTAAAAAAACAAGACTTCACTAATTGGAGCTCCTCTCTATTGCTGTCCCTTTTCTTGCCCTCATTCTTCTATCTGCTTCTTCAAGCAGCCACAAATCAAGATGGATATGCTTTTGGCCATATGAGGGATTTCATCTCGTTCTTGTTTTGGCGTGTATTCTATTACTGAGTATGTGTGGGATATTAAACGTCTTTAGGTAACCACCACTTGGGTGGAACCTCATTCCTCAACACTCCCCCTCACGTGGAATTCGGTTGGCTTATTTTTAGCTACATATTTTTTTAGCACCCGCTCCTCCCAAGAGGGCTTTAATACCATATTAAATTTTTTTAGCTAACCAATTCTATTAAAATTTTTAGGCGTTATTAGAGGCAGCAGAAATTCCTTTTAATACTCTTCTTCAAGTGGAGCCCACTCCCCAACATGGACCAAGTGCCACGAGAAACCATTTGGCTTTGTGAATATCCTGTAATTTCTGAATCAAGAGTTGGAATTGATGGAATTGGTGTGAATGTAACCCCCATGCCTATTTATATTCACTTCTCAATATTTATACTTTTCTTGTACAGACGGGCTGCATGTTTCTCATTCCTGATCAATGCGTTTGATCTTTGCAGCATATTAAAGCTAATTGAAAGTTGGGAGGGGTGGTTTGGTTTGGTCTCTGAAATGGGTTTTTACAGGAGGCTTGGTTTCATGGAAGTGGTCTGTTTGAAACATGACTTCGTTTATATGAAGGGATCTATGAGTTGAAATTGAGGTAAGCTCCATTCTTCTACCTAAACATGGTTAAGAAAACTGTGACTCTGTTTCTAAAATGGCGAATTCTATATTTGCAATCACTGCACATCATGCTATATAACAAAAAATGCCTATGTAAACGATGGCCAGAGATTTCCCGCCCCCAAGAAAACAGGTTCAAAATAAACACGTGATGGAATATTTAATAAGCCCTTTCAAATCATCTCTCTTTTACATGGAAGAACAGAATGTGCCATTTTGCATAAATAGATAGCTTCTTCTTAAATGGAAACTTTCACAGGAAAATCCCTTCAAACCAAATTTTGAACTTGGTAATGTTTTAAGATTAAAGGAGGCATTTGGAGTTGCAATTTGTATTTAATTTATAGTAATTATTATATCAGTAAATTTTTCTCATCTTAGCCACTGAGTATGTCACCTTTCACTCATAATTTCAATTTCAGATAAGTAGGGAGAGAGATATAAGATGTTTGGAGCCATAGCAGCTGCTGCATTGATTTGCTTCAAATTCTTCTATGCAGTCTCCCAATAACCAATCGGAAGTTATGTAGTTCCCACCCTAGTTGACTGTGGGAGATCTCTAGGTTCGGTTCCTCTTGACCACCATCTAGGTAAGCTCTTTCATGGGTGTTCTAAAGCACTCTTCCGTATCCTGGCATTGTTCTCAATGTGCATAATGACCTTTTGTCCGTTTTTTTGTGAGGTATTTAGGCTTTACGGAGACTCCATGCTCTAAGTTAAGGACTGCAACTGGCTGGACTCGGCCTGTCCTAGGGCTAGGGTTAGCTTGGTCTGACCTGATTGCCCCTGCTTATTGAAAAACATATGGATTGCTACATGAATAATGCACTAGATTCAAGCTTGAATATAAGGCTGCATTTGCCAGCTTTTTGGTTCAGTTAGTTTGTACCCTGCATTTGCCGACTTTGTTTCAACAATTTTAATTTTGGTTTAATATATATATATATATATATATTTTTTTTTTTTTTTGAAGAAAAAAAAATTCACACAGGTCACATGGTTTGTAGGTCTCCTTTAAGACAGAATACATCTGAGTCACTCTTTTGGTCTTCAACTGCAGATTTTTCATAAAGAACACTTTAAGAGAGCATTAGCACCAAAGATATAACAGGAAAACCCAATTTTCCTTCAAAGTGCTAATTGACAACTCAGGTATTTCTATCTACTTCTTATCAATCTTTCGTTCTGTATGTGCTTTCTTTTGTTACTTTTAGCTTTGTGAAATCTATAAATACTAGCCGTGCCGTGTTTGGATGCACAAAAATATGCAAATTTTTTATATTTTTAAGAAAATTATCTTATCCTTCAAGCTGTTGTTGTTTGTGTAACTGAATAAATTAAAAGATTACTGCCTTTTCTTTTAAAATATTCAAAGATTTCTCCCTACACCCCTATCTTATAGGAAAGAATCTTGCAAGAATATTTCATTGTATTTTATGGGTGGGTTGGTTATTTCACGACATCTCTTCTTTTCCTCTTCCTCCCATACCTATTGTCCCCTTCACCCTCTTACCCTCCTTGGATATCTATTGCCACAAAAGAAAGGTGTGTCTCTGCTCTTCTGTCTTTTCTTTTATTTCCTTTGTAAAGGCTTTTTTTCAGTAGCTACTGGATTTATCCATCGTCAACTGATTTTTGTTACAGTTTTAGGCTCTGAAGCAGGCGATTTTATGAGATGCCGTTCTCAACTATTCAATGGCCAATCGAGATTTTATCTTAAATCTGGGTATTAGTGCAATAAATCATGCTAGGCAAACTGAATGCATATAGAGGCACCTATATACCAAGACATGCCAATGGACACTTGTATATATACATGCTAAAGTCACACGGCGTTTTTTTTTTTTTTTTTTTTGTGTGTCTCTGTGTAGAGAGCAATGAATGTGCTCGACTATTCGAACTCAGAAACCTTGAATGATGAGGTGACTCTCATGGCCTATTGATCACAACACTTTACAACTATAATGATCCAATAAAACTGTAATGCATAAATCAAGATATATTGCAATAAAATTAATCAACAGTAAATCGATTCATGTATTCTATAATATGTGACCAACAGGAGAAATTGTGATAAAAGGTTACCCAAATCAAATTCTAAAAAAAAAAAAAACAAGGCTCTGATATCTTGATTGGGTTTTTTTTTTTTTAAGTTTTTGAAAGGTGCACCCCCGGAAATTGATAAATTATAAAAATTATTTTCCAAACAACCTTGGCAACTAAAAAATTACAAGGAATATTTAAAAATTGAAACACAGAGCACCAAATGAGGAGCAGACCTTAACATGACAATGACTTTATTTTAACATATATTATAATCTTCAATAATAGCTAAACGACTCATTTTAAAATAAGTTCAATCGTTCAAAATATATCGAACAACAACAATGCTGTAATAATATAATAATGCACTATTATATTCTACAACATTTGATTCTACTACTATTTTGATCTAAAGATATTATATTTTGCAGGTATCCAAATAGGCCCAGTCTAGCATATTTGAACAGAAGAGAACTAACAGAACATGTGGCCTGATGCTAGCTAAATAGGGAGTGGAGATGAGGTAAAAATTGTAAAATATAGACACACCGTTCGATGTGTTAAATGATTCCTCCTTATGTCTTTCCTTGAGGATATCAAGTGTGTATATAATAAATATTTACAATTGATACATTTTTGAGAATGTCAATCACAATCCTTGGATTGAGTTGTTACATATCAATCACAATCTTTGGATTGAGTTGTTACATATCAATCACAATCTTTGGATTGAGTGTTACAAATAATCAATGACTTGCATGCTATTTATAGGAGAACAATATCCCTTGAATTAAGGAATGAGTTGGGCTGCCTTGCTGCAATATTGATTGAATTGCCTCATCAAAAATACCACCTGAGACCCCAGTAAGTATTGAAAGTAGTATAATTGGATGCCAAGCCTCTGATTTGGTAATTTTTATTTCTTTTTGGTGTGATTTAGTCATTATCCATCTTTCCTTTATTTAGTGTTTTTTAGTCTTTTTTTTCTGGTGATATTTGTTATTTACACTCACTGAGAGTGTCCCAACGAGGTATAAAATGAGCACAAGGCCATGTCTATGCACTAGGTTATTTTATGCTTGTGTATGTCCACATTTTACGTTATGGGCTTTGGATTCTCGATGACTATTCTTTTGGACTCTGTGATGGTGGATGGAGACTAGATTTTTATGCTCTAGCTGTTGGAGCTGTTTATAGACTGCTGTGAGTGGAGTTATTAGGGTCTGTGTTGTTTTGAGTTAACATTACAGTCGGAAGAAGATTTTATTGTAGCTAGAAAGTCTCTTCTTCTTCTTAAATAAGTGGATTTTGGATATGAATTTTATTTGATTTTTTTGAATAAAAAGATGCCTTCTAAGATTGCTCTTGGACTAATGGGTTATGCTCTGTTTCCAAGTTTGTGTTTTCTAAATTTGAACCTAATGCTATTAGACTGATCAACATCTTTTGCTCTCTTTTCTTAGAAAGCATCTTATAGAAGATATAGACATTGAATTTTCTGTTTCTCCAGTGTTTGGTAATTAAAGATGTCTGCTTCAAGACCTGCACAACCCTTTTGAAGTTGTAGTAGCAGCAAACATAGTTCTAGGCTTATTGCTCAGACCACTGTAGATGCGAAGTTCCATGCAGAGTATGAGGAATCCGGCAGGTCCCTTGGCTACTCAAAATCATAGCACAGTTGATGTGGAGTGTGGACCAGCCAATGTCACATTAAGTGGTGATTAGGCTTTTTCTGGGAGCCTTTGAGAACCCTTGCACAGTCAGGCTCATGGTTGCTTCTCTAATCTCTTTGCTTCCATCAGCTCTTTGAAGGAATGGGTCTTGGTGGCTTTATGCTTCAGATTAATTGATATAGTTATGTGCAATAATACGAGACCCTAATCTGATGGGCCATGCAATCTTACCCATTGTTAACATTTACATTAATCACATTTTTCTTGACATTGCTTGGCATCTTCTATGAAAATTCTAGGCCGATTATTGGAACAAGATGAAAGCTATAATGGTCTCCTCCTTCGCTTTTACAACTCGATTTGGGCTCACACTTGGGGATATTGATTCGTCCAAAATCTACCTCCTATTGTGGTAGGTAGCACTCTTAAATGCCTAATCAGCTGGGCTTCTCAACTACATGGCATTGGTAGACCTCCTGGCAGCAGATTTCATGGGACCAAAAGGTGTCATGTACGTAGGGTGTTTAAAAGGCCATCTCGTGTTAAGTGTGCTCGTGGACTGGGCCGAATGAGACCTATACAGGCCCAGCACAATTTCGGGCTCGGCTTGGGGCGTAGGTACTAGTGGAAGAGCTGAGCTCATAATTTTAATTTGATCCCATTTAATAGATGCGCTGGACTTGGACTCAATGATAGAGAGCCCGAAGCCTACTCAGCGATATCGTAACATGGAATATGGCGAGAGGTAAACGTGGAGGTCGAACACAAGGCCTCATGACCTAACCACTTTAACTACAGCCAAGGACATCACAAAATATACATATATATATATATATATATATATGTCTCTCTCTCTCCCTCTCTTCTTTAAAGCAAACTTGAGCCTGGCTTTGGCCGAACTTATTCAGGTAGGCCGGGCTTGGTTTTATAATTTAGAAGTTGAGCTGGCCCTAGGCATTGTTCCGCCTTGCCCAACCCTACCCACAACCACCCTTAATCTTGCATTGGTAGCATCTTGGTCATTATTGAAGTAGACAATGAGAAATTGGAGATGAGGATTTTTTTTAATTTTTTTATGCGTTGGTTTATTTTAGAGGATGGTCACACATTACTCCTCCCGTGCTTTTTTTTTTTTCCATCTAATATGGGAAGGCAAGTTCGATGCTGCCCCTCCTCAAAGAGCTCGACATCAACCCTGGCAAATCCGTTTGGGATGGGGTGGTTTTCGTGCGGTTTTAATGTGGAGAAGGAAGACGAGAATCAGAGGGCTTGCTTTAGATCAAAGGGGGGCCATCAGGGATAGCAGAGGGTCACATAGGGGAGGGATCCAAAGTCAACAATCTGGGGTTGAGCAGCGTGTAGGGACGATCTCCGATATGGGGTTGAGCAGCGTGCAAGGATTTTTCTTTTTTTTTTTTTACGCCAGCATTGGCAAGGAAGGTGGTGGGGAGGGAGCCTGGTTGGTCTGCAGGGCTTTTGCATGAACATGCACGGTGATGGGATAGTGCAGTGCGTGGAGGAGAGGGTGACAAAATAATAATAATAATAATAATCAAAAGCCTACCCATGTTTTAGTCATCCCTCTCCTAATCTCTAAGAAACAAGAGAAAAAATCCAAACCCATATAATTTTTGCAAACCCTCCTCTCTCGCTTGCCTCATCCCTCTCTACCAGCGGATTCTTCTTATCGCAAGAGCCATCTAGTGTCTGCCTGCTCACTGCGATCCCTCTCCTCTTTTCCCCTATCAACCGCCCATTTCAAAAGAAAATAGAAAAAAAAAAACTATCTTGCCTTCTCTCTCTCCTTTCACTGTTGCAAAATCATCACCCCATACCAAGTGGAGATTGCCCTCGCTCAACTCCTCTCTGTTGTCGTCCCTCTCCTTTAATCGTTTCCTCAATCATGTAAACCCTTGTCGACCACACGAAAACCACCCCCATCCCAAAAGGATTTGGCAGGGTCGATGCTGAGCTCTTCGAGGAAGGAGATCGTCGAATTCGCCGCCGGTGTTTCACATAAGTTATGAGTTCAATACTCTCATATTAGATGAAAAAAAAAAAACATAGGAGTAGTTCTGTGTGACCAATCTCGGGCACTATAGCTCAAGTGAGTTACGTGGTTTTAGGGTTTCCTACCATGATTTTTGTCATAAAATCCCCTTTATTTTATTTGGCTCCAACTCTTTTTTTTTTGAAGAAATATTAGTTAGTGGTTGATAAAAAAATTTTGCCACTAAAGAGAACTTATAGTGGCGGATAAGAACCTCCACGCTCTAGTGATCTAAACATGACACTTTTTGGCCTGAAATGGTGTTTCTAGCGGTTTTAGCAGCAATTTATATTTTTAGCCTTTAAAACCAATTGCGAAAGAGTTGTTAATGACAAAATTAATGGAGGACGAATTGCCGCCCAAAAAGCTTTTACCGGCATTTTTTCCCGCCGCTAAAATCAAAATTTCTCTTGTAGTTTGACCAATGGGCCTATGGGCCTGAAACTGCCTCAGTTTATCTTTGTCTAGTTAGTAAATGATGGGACAATTTTCTTTCTTTTTTTTTTCCTTCTTAATATTAGCTCATTCTGTTTGTACAGTATTTAATTCACAAAATCCAATATAACAAATTTATCAAGGGCCTCAAGTTGATATGTTAAAATTTATAAAAAAATTTTTGATGAGTTAATAGCTAAGATTCAACTATTGGATTAAATGATTGTCTAGCCATCACCTTACTAAATTAAATTTTAGTGAAGTGTGGTCATCATTTACTAGTATGGTAACAAAATTTATCAAGGGCCTCAAATTGATAAGTTAAAACTTATAAAAAAATTTATGAGTTAAAAGCTAAGATTCTACTATTGGATTAAGTGATTGTATAGCCATCACCTTACTAAATTAGATTTTAGTAAAGTGTAATCATCATTTACTAGTATGGAGCTCGTTGTATTGCATTGAAGTCCTAATCCTAGATAAAGGAGGGTTAATGTTAGGTTTATCCTTGGTGCTTAGTGGCATTGTAGAAAATCTTAAAATTTAGTTCCCTCCTTCAAGTTCTGGTCTAACTTTGACCCTTAAGAGTAGAATGAAATCTTAAATAGTATAGGGCCTTTGAAGTATTAAATTTTCTTCAACTAATAATTGCTACCAAAACCTCAAGGTGTTGGTAAAAGTAGCCGAAATACTTTTCAGTATTCCCCATCGGGTGAAGCCCACTCCTCAATACTCCCCCTCAGGTGGAACCTGGTCGACGCACTTTTTTTTTTTTTTTTTTGCTGAGTCATTCCCCTTGAGATTCGAATTCACGACCGATTGTCTCTAATACCATATTAAATTTCCTCAGCTAATCATTGCTATCAAAACCTTAAGGTATTGGAGCGTTACAAATAAAATCAAACTCGATTCTCAACTAGTTTGAATGTGGGTCCCTGCCATGATTTGGTGCAAGTGGGCGGTTTTCCATGTGAGGGGGCTAAGAGGACTAGCAGGCTACATGGATTGGCAGGCTTCCATACAGGGACATATAACCCTAAAGGGGTGATTTGTGATGTCCTCTAGTTCCACATCAATTATAGAGAGGAAAGTGATTGGGCATATAAATAGGGCTTGCACCCTTACCTTCCATAAGGCCTTTTGGTCGGTTAAGGCACATGAGTCAAAACGAATGATATCATGCATGTGTGTGGGTGGGGAATTACATGGTATCAGAACGGGTATCATTCTTGTATAGCCCACGTGGCAGACCCGTCTATGAAATCCGTTGGACTTACACGTGAGGGGGAGTGTTGGAAAAAAAGTCTTATGTCCCATATCACCTAATTACTAAGTTTGATATAACTTCATATACTTGTTTGCACCCTTCACTCATCAGCTTAAGCTTTTAATTGGTACATATTTCTTACATGAAGTAGTGGCGGATCCAGGATTTTTGTTTGGGCGTGGCGGAGAATGAGCAGTTAAAAAAGCCAAACATTCTTTTATTGTACCTTCGCTACATAAACAGTAGCAAAAGAGAAAATGCATTCATTTCAATAAACACAAAATATTTAACCAATTTGGAGTAAGAATAGGGAAAAATCACGATTTTGGAATTAGGAATTTAAGCCTTAAATCTCAACCATCCACATAAACAAATGGTGCAGCTTTTGTAAATGGGTGTTTTCATATGCATGCACCTTTTGTAGCCTCATTGCCTCTCACCAAAAGCTTCAATTACCTAAGATACTCTTAACTCATTATCAAAATTGTAAAAGCAAATCATTGGAAAGTTTTGACTATTTGACCATCACTCTTTAACGAAAACAATCACATATATCCTGTATGACCTAATATATACAATTTATAGTGATTGTCAATGGAGAAATTTTAAGGTAGGAAGAGGATTTGAAATCTCATGAAATTGGATGATTGGATTTGGGTACAAGGGTGAGAGGATGGCTTAGAGTGGGCATCACAGAGACAACTGCTATTTGCAATTGATCAATGTTGTTTTATTGTATCTTTCCATCTATCTAATCATGGTTCAAGACAACCGGTATCGGCCATCGATCCATATTGGTACGATAATTTGAATTTATCGGTTTTGATATCGTCCTGTCAAAAAATCTTCAAAATATCGGATATTATTGGCCGATATCTCAAATTATCAATCCTAACCGATAGATCAGATGATATTTTATAAATATTGGTCAAAATATTGGCCCACTATATTCAAAGTTTTTTTTTTCTTTTCTCTTATTGTCCTTCTTTTTTCCTTCTTCCAAATATATCATATGCCACATTTTTTCTTCCTCGATACCTATTTCACTTTCAAGGCGTTGAAAATACTTTTTTTTTAATCAATGTAGTCTTGAAAGTCATATACAACTTTATCGAGGTGAGCATTTTGTATTTTTTAAAAGATTATTTAGATATAGCTTAGATATAATGATTATATGCTCTTTTGTTGTGAGTACCTTTTATTATTTAAATCTACACATTTTGAGGCTAGACCACCTATTTGAGGTTTTAAAAATCAAAATTTTTATTAAAATCTTGTTGATCTTTGTAAAATAGTTATTCAAATTTATCATCATTTTAAGTAAATTATAAAGATCCAATTGCTTTGTGTTTTACTATATTATCATAATAAAACTTGTTATCTTGAAATTGCAAAGCACAACTTACTTAATAATTGAGTGATGAGTACAAGCTTTATTTTCTTAAATTTCATACTAATAGATAGTTCATCAGTCATAATTATGGTTGCATTTTATAAAATTTATAATATTTTAACTTATTTAGTATATGCATCTAAATTAATTTAATTATAAACAAAATTTATATAGCTTCAGATTAGACAACAATACATGATCATAACTTAGGGGGTCCAATAATTTGATTTTTAGTTGTCACTAATGGAAAAGAATATTATTTTCTAGCATTTTCTAATATTTTAAATTTTTTGGATATTTTTTTAGACTAAAAAAATTTTCACACCGCAACGCCCGTGACACACCGCAAACCGCGACCAATACCGATATTGTATCAGTTTTTTTGGCCAGCCGATACCACGATTTTGAACTATATTTCTAATTGTCACATTAAGTTTCTCTTGGCATTTGAAAATTTATATATATATATATTAAAATATATCCATCATATTCGGTACCCCATTGGCCTTGAATGTAGATGGTGGAAGTGTTACACTCATGGCCATTGTAAGATGACCAAGCCCTCCTTCTTATTTAACAGGATAGCCAAACACATAATCAGATTCATTGGCTTCATGTGGTAGTTATTAATTAGGAAAAAAAAAGAAAATTGACATTTCATTGGTATAATTGTAAAAATTTATTGTCACTTTGAATTTATGGTTTTACCAATATCATCCTTATAAGACCATTACTCATTTATAAAAAAAATAATCAAAATTTCACTGAAAACGCCATTAAGAAAAATTAATTTTTCACTAAAAGAATAAAATTTGCATTTTTAGCAAACACAAAATAAAATTAAGAAAATAAATATTATTAAAAAAATCTTTTTATTTAATTTGAATATCGAGATAATCTCGTGTTTGTTTAGTGAATATGATATTCCCAAAATATCCCCGATTTTTTTTTTTAATTTTGCCAAAGCCAAGCGGAAATCGCTTCACTTGCCCTAGCTAGGGCTACGCTATATATGTATATATACATATACACAATCCCATCGGCAGCATTGGATGTTCTTCTCTCTCTCTCTCTCTGCTCCTGGAACCCTAGCGACTGCTCCAAATCTAGGGTTTTTCGTGCTCGAAGCGAACGCCTTTCCTTTCCCGTGATCAATGGCTCTGGTTAGTTTTTGAATCTTTCGATTTCCTTTCCTTCTTCCTAGCATTGATGAGATGAGACTAACCTCGATCTCCTTTTTGAATGATGGATGGATCTTGATGATTTCGTTGGTTAAGACTCAGATTTATGCTAAATTATGATTGTTCTTATGCAAGATGACATCTTTGATCTTTTGTGCGATTAATCTCTTTATCTTTAGGTCTTGCAATTAGGGATTTTCTCACTTGTGTTGAGTGGACTTGTAGTTGTGGTGATCCATCTTTTCGTTTCTTGCTTCAGTTGAATCAGTGAGGTGCAAAGGGTTTAAGGTTGAGATGAGCCGTAAACACTTGTTAGAACAGTTGCAGCGGTGGGGTGGTGCTGTTAGGCTTACCTTGGGCAGTAGCTCATGAGAGGGATGGGGCAATTGGAAAGGGGGGCTCCCCTGGATGGGGGTTGATTAGAATTTCCATCCCATCGAAGCTTGATAACCCACTGATTTGAGATATCAGCAGCGGCTATGCATCATGGATGTTTTTCATGATAAAATCCAACAGTGAATTGTAAAATTTGGGCTTATGCCAATACATAAGGGTTTAGTGTGTATGAAAAGCATCGATTGGCTGGAGGTGGCCCCATGCCCTAAAAAATGGTGGAAAAGGGGGATTTTTAGAAGGGAGGGTTTTGTAGAATGCACACGCGCATTTGTTTCTGCGAATTTTTTGGCATCACCTTTCATCTAATACTAAGACCTCAAGTGTGAAGGGAAGGAAGCAAAACCATTTATAATTTGTCATTTTCCTTGTTCATGCTGATCCTTTTGAGCTTACATCTATAAATTGCATGTGTGTGTGTGTTTGTGTGTGTGAGATTTGAGATTTCTGGCCTCCCCTTTCATCTAAAACTATGGCCTCAAGTCTGAAGGAAAGAAGCAAAACCATTTATAATTTGTCCTTTTCTTGTTGATGCTGAACCTTTTCAGCTTACATCCAGAAATTGTTCTATAACTTCTGCAGTGTAGTGGTGAATGGGGAACTTCCTACCCTTTTGTCCGTAGGGAGTGGTGATCTGATAATACATTTACTATAACTTTATGGTGATTTTGCTGCATCTGTTTTGTAGATCTTGCATGCAGGGAGGACAAATAAAAATGCTTTCAAGGCACTTATCGCTGCAGAGTATACTGGGGTCAAAGTCGAATTGGCCCAGAATTTTGAGATGGGAGTTACAAATAAAACTCCTGAATTTCTTAAGATGAATCCCATTGGAAAGGTATACATGCTTCATATCTCAATAGATTTTTTTGTTGCTACATTATGATTAAATCTGCTGGAATCAAAATCATTCTATGGTCACACAGGTTCCAGTGTTAGAAACACCTGATGGCCCCATATCTGAGAGCAATGCTATTGCACGCTATGGTGAGACACAGTTACATGTTTATCACGATTATGCCTTCCTATCTTCAATTGCTCATGGCTCTGTTTCTTGATGCAGTTGCTCGCTTGAAGGCAGACAATTCTCTTTTTGGATGCTCCTTGATTGAATATGTGAGTGTTGTGGTGTTCTGAATCTTCTGATGCATTTTTTGGCCACGGAGGCATTATTATTATTTTTATATATAGATTCAATTTTTTCCTTTTTTTTTTGTCCTGTTTATCATCTTTGATATGTATTCACAGGCTCGTGTTGAGCAATGGATTGATTTTGCTTCACTGGAGGTTGATCCAAACATTGTGCGATGGTTTTATCCAAGAATGGGGTTTGGAGTGTACATTCCTCCGGTTAGTTTATTAGATCCATGCACTTCATTCTCTGGGACATTTTAGTGATTATATCCTCTCTGATGTATGATTACCTCATAAATTTGTTGTATGAAGGCCGAGGAGGCTGCCATTGCTGCTTTGAAGAGAGCACTGACCGCTTTGAATACACATCTTGCTACAAACACTTACCTGGTGGGACATTCTGTAACGCTTGCTGACATTGTCATGACATGTAACTTGTACTTGGGATTTGCTTGTGTCATGACAAAGAGCTTTACCTCCGAGTTTCCCCACGTTGAGAGATACTTCTGGACCATGGTTAACCAACCTAACTTTAGTAAGATTATGGGTGAGGTGAAACAAGTAGAATCTGTTCCACCTGTTCCGTCTGCAAAGAAGCCTGCTCCACCAAAGGAGTCTGCGAAGCCAAAGCCAAAGCCAAAGGAGGAAGCAAAGAAAGAAGCCAAGAAAGAACCTGCAAAGCCTAAAGTGGAGGCTAATGACGAGGAAGAAGAGGCACCCAAACCAAAGCCAAAGAATCCTCTTGATCTTTTGCCCCCAAGTAAGATGATTCTGGACGAGTGGAAGAGGCTCTATTCAAATACTAAGACCAACTTCCGTGAGGTTGCGATCAAAGGTATATCTTCTGATTTATTCTTTTGTTAATGCTTAATAACCTGAGCAACAGAGGGCAGGACTTACCTCTCTGGATTGAATTTAGGAGCTAAAATCTGTTTGGAGGAAGCAAATCATTTTCTTAGTAGACCAACAAACAAATAGCTGATCTTCATTTTTATGGCATACAAATTGAGGAGGAGTTTTGCATCTTTCTTTTCTATCATCAGACTATTATTCTAAAGTTGTTTAAATGAAACTCTCTGTTTCTAAAATATAACAATACTTTGTTCATGTTTTCCTGTGTAAAATATGCATTATTTTTTAACCATTGATATATTCTGTAATATTTGTTGATACTGTTTGCCTTTAATTAACTTATTTAGTTATATAGTGTGCATTTTTTCTTTTTTGGTTATTTTGACACTATAATTCATCCAATTTCCATAATATTAAAGCTATTTTGTTCATTACTTTTTATAAGGTTTCTATTTAACAATGCAATATATTACTTTAAAGCCTTTTCTAAGCAACCAGGATTTGAACCAATTTATTAAAGCTTCTGTATTCAATACGTTTGTAAGGTTTCTATTTAACAATGCATTTTATTTTGATACTATAATGCCTTGTGGATTGGCCAGCCCTGTCTAAGCCATGATTAGAACCAATTTGTTAAGCTTTCTTTCGTTCGTTGCTGTTTACAGGATTTTGGGATATGTACGATCCAGAAGGATACTCACTATGGTTTTGTGAGTATAAATACAATGATGAGAACACTGTCTCATTTGTCACTCTGAACAAGGTGAGTGGATTCCTGCAGCGGATGGATTTGGCACGCAAATACGCATTTGGAAAGATGCTGGTGATTGGATCAGAGGCTCCATATAAGGTAAAGGGGCTATGGCTCTTCCGTGGAAAGGAGATACCTCAGTTTGTACTGGACGAGTGCTATGACATGGAATTGTATGACTGGACAAAAGTAGACATTTCTGATGAAGCTCAGAAGGAGCTTGTTAACGCCATGATTGAAGACCAAGAGCCGTTTGAGGGTGAGGCTTTACTGGATGCTAAGTGTTTCAAGTGAGCCAAGCCTTTTTTCGTTGAAGCTGGTTCTTCCCTCTTTATGGATTGAATAGTAGAATATTCCTGCACTTTAATTGTTTGATATAATTTGCTGAGATTAGTACTTCCTTTATGAACCATTTTGTGAGTTTTATGATAAAAGAGTGTTAGCAGTGCAGTTTTGTTGACATTTAACATTTTTGCTGGGAGTTTGCCTGTCATGCTGTTGGGAACAATCTTATATCAGATTAATTTAGTGCCTATTTTAGTTTTTTCTGAGTAAGGCAAGAATGGTCAACTTCATTGCTTTTCCATTGTGTTACGCACCCTTTTTAGTCGCTTGCAAAACATGTGAATTGATCGATACTAGTGCTTTTCATGCTGTCTTCTTGGCAGGGCCTATTTGTATATTCCA
The DNA here is from genome assembly GCA_037013555.1 of Sextonia rubra. Lineage (NCBI taxonomy): Eukaryota > Viridiplantae > Streptophyta > Magnoliopsida > Laurales > Lauraceae > Sextonia > Sextonia rubra. The sequence continues at coordinate 52,953,540 of JASUAD010000013.1, read as the reverse complement.
TGATCAAATTATAGGTCTGAATCTCGATTACATGATCTTTTTATATTTATCATAAGTGCAGCATGTTAGATCTAGAATGTTTCCTCAGTAGCAGTGCACTGATAATATATACTGTCATAGAAGTTAGGTTGATCTGTAGTCTGAGAATTTCAGATTAAACCAAATGATCAGTCTGTATTTGAATTATTTCCCTTGCCAAACCTTTGGAAGGCACCTCTACTCAATCAGTTTGGTCTCAATTCATTTGATGAGCAATCAGGCCTAGCTAATAAGGCCACTTCAAGCTATGTGCAAGACTACTTTGTGCTTAATTGGGTGGTGTGAAGAGGAGCTTTCTTCACCACAGGGGGTCCTTTTTTTGTGAATGGAGCAGATTTATGCATTTCAGATCTCTACCAATTCTCCTGAAGACCCAAATCCGCAGGGGCACTATCTGCTCTGTCTCTTTAATGTTCTTGAGCAAAATTTGAGTACAGAAGCAATTCTTGTGTTTAGATGGCTGTTAAATCCCCTACCAACAAAAATAGAATTCCTAGGCACTTATCAGCTTCCTAAGTTGCCTTCTCAGATGTTTCTCTTGTTGTTTTCTGTTTCCTTTTATAGGTGTACTATTGTGGCTCTGCCATCGTGGTACACTTTGGCACAGCGGATAACCATTTCCAGGGGTGTACTATTGTGGCTCTGCCATCGTGGTACACGGTGTCTATTCATCACTTGCCTGCACTGGGATGTTTCTTCTTTCTGGTATTCTTTGGATTATCCCCTTTTGTTATTTTGCAGTCTAGTTGGAGAGGGTCAATGATATGTTCTTTAGATAAGTTGAGGATGAATGGAAATGGCCTCCATTCCATTGCCGAAGGATAACGAAGTGGGATAGCGTTAAGGAGTTTGCTTACTTGAGAATAGGCTATATTTGCATAATTGGGATGCTTGCTTCCGTTGTAGAGTGGCTAGAGCAAGGTACCGCTTCAGTGCCCTCCTCCCTGCTAGGTGGGTTTGAAATTCATTGTAGGCAATGCTGCAAGAAGTGATTTCCTTTTGTTACTTGTTTTCTCTGAGAGTATGGGATCAAGGACTTTAATGAGAATAAAGTTTTGGGTTATCTTAGAAGCTGTCCAGTTATTCCATCCTTATATTAGAAGAGACTCCTTTGAGGTTTCAGTTTCACTCATTGGAAGTAAAAGCTCTGTCCTCCAACGTTCACGTTAAGTTAAAAGTATGTCGGTAGGTCAGCCAATGCCTTATGCTTTGGCTAAGCACTGTGTGGATGGGGCAGCTCCTTTGATTGCTCATTTTTTGTGATGTGGTTTTTGGTGCAGGGTATAGGGCCTTTATAACTGTTGGTTTATTTTCCTGCTTTGTTCTAGTAATATTTCCTTTGTTACCTTCTAAAACAGAAAGCGTATACAACCTGTGACGTTCAAAAGTGAATACATTGCAAAATGTACTAAATTACTTTCAAAATAATAATAAATCTTCAAATCCAAAGGGTATGGAAATTTTCTGTCACTTCATTAGTAATGAGAGGCACAACCAATGGAAGCGCAATAATACTTTAAACATAATTATGGAAGATTACTTTATAATCATAAAAGCAATGGTTGCATCAAAGACCATAGAAAAAAAAATCAAAATGATTACCTCTAGCATGAAGGTTTCCCATGCTATTTGTTCTGTACCAAAATATGAACACTAATCATATCTCAGATCTTCCCATCAGTCTCAGAAAATACAAACACTGCTCTCAACAATAAATTCACTACATGTTTTCTGGAATATTAGTTACAACCAGTAACAAAAGGATGCACCATCTTAAAGGATGAGACTATTATAAATACTGGCATTAGCATTCCTACGGAGGGCCTCAGCCTCCTGACGGGTTCTTTCCAGGCTCTCTTTGATCCGACGATTTTCCTCGCTTGCCCTTTCACGCGCCTCTCGGGCAAACTTCTCTGCCTGCAAACGCACACCTTACTCATCAGCCAATCGTTTTCGTAGGCTCTCTGTAGCTTCTCTTGCCTCAAACTCAACCGAATTATTGTCACACAATGTAACAACACATACACAATGTGTTGTTACATTATCAATAATAATGTAACAACACATACTCCAACTTTATCTGATATTATGATATCTTAGGGTCAGATTAAAACCAGCAAGCACTACACAATGGATCTTTATCATCTTTCATGGCACCGTAAATTGGTCAACACCTTGGACTGATAGGATACACGTTAGAGTATTAACCTATGCACACACAAAGCAACCCGACCTGCTTTTTACCTAAACAAAATATGTAAGTGAAAGAATAAATTTCTAAATCTTATGAGGTATGGAATAAGTATTAGAAAAGTACAACTTGACGAACATAAAAATGGACTAACATATTCTTTGATGTAATTAAAGTCATATACATGTCCTTAACAAAGTCGGTAAGTTTTTACTGCCTATTTTAAGGCCGGATAAAAAAGGAGGGTTGTGTTAAGTACGTCGACAGTAACCATATATTTTTTTTTCACAGCCCAAATATGAATTTTGAATTATGTTCTTCCAAATGTGAATAAGGTAATTGGGTGCTTGTAGTTGGAGAGATTATGGCAGAGGCACAACTCAGTTCAGGGAGAGGAAGGACCAATACAATATCTGGTTATTGATTCATGTTAACAAAGTGAAACATTCTCGGAGATGTACTTACCCTAGCTCTTTATATTCAACTATTAATTTTAAGGGAAAAAAAGCTTGTTGTTAATGAAAAAAATATAATGATATTTTAATAAAGTTTTAAAAAAAGTAATTGCAATATATATTTAAACAATTTAAGATAAATAAATAAATACAAGAATGAGAAGAACCAAAAAGAAAATTTACTAAAGGTACCATTTCAGTTGCTCCTCATTTTTTTGCCCGATCAGATCCATTTCTGGAATCTCATTTCCAACTATTAATTTTAGAGTAGAACGGATTGTTCCTAATCGTATAAAAGTTACGTAGGCTGGGTCAAGTTGACACACATAGGGTGCAGGTTGAAGTTATCTAGGCCGTGTTAAACATGGGCCGCAGATTGGGCTTAAAACCCCTAGACACCCATTACCAAGCCGACCCAACCTGTCTACCACCGCTGTGTAATAATAGCGTAGCTTGTAGTTTATTTACGTCATTAAACTCAAACTTTCCTCCTCCAAGCAATTTCTTGAGAGTAGAGTTCATTTGTAAGACGAGGAATCTAAGCTAGAGAGGAAAATTAATCTGATTGTTGTGCACCCCCTCTTGGGCTCTACAAATGAGATGATTAAATTTCATATGCGGGTAGTAGGAATGTAGGATTTCACTTGCTTTGAAAATGAAAATCAATGAAAATAAAAATCCACATAGAGAAAAATCTTCTCGCTACACAAATGCGACTTGAAATGGTTGGGACAGTAATATAAATATTAAGAGAGATAAAAATAAAAAATAAAAAAAAGACAAAGCCTTAATGGAGAAAAATAGCTGAGAAGGCTAACCTTCAAGGGTTCAGGGGACATACTGCCAATATATTCTTCCAATGTTAAGTCATTAAGTTCAAGTTCATCCCCAACGGACAAAATGACAATGACATAATCAGTGATTTTATCTCCAAAACAGTATTGCATTTTATTAAGTACTTCTTCTTCTTCCCTTGTAAAGCGAGTCCTAACTGTGAAGACAACAACAAATGCATGAATCCCATCTTTGGCCAATTCAATGCACTAAACGATCTCTTTGCCAATCACATCTGATTCAACCGAAGCATCAAATGACCCCGTAAAGAATTTACAAAGTTAGGACTCTCTGCTTGAAGTATATCAGGAACATGTCTTTATTTAATCAAAATTCATACAAGATTGCAAGAACTTGAAAAAGATCTTTCATTAATCATTATAATGAAATTCCAAAAAAATCTCATTTATCAACTAGGCATTTGAAACTAATAATGCCAATAGACCTACCCGGTGTGTCAATTACATTCAGAATTTGACCATCTACTAGGACAGAACTCTGCATTTCACTGGTATAAGTGACACCAGAAGAACTAGCATTGGAGATGAATGCTTTTCGTTCAAGTATACTATTTCCAGTAGCTCTTTTTCCTTTCACTTTTGCCAAACAAGACGACTGTACAAATGTTTTTTACTGAGAAAGCCGACTCCAAGGGGTCATCCATGCCATTCACTTCCACTGGGCAACTGCACTGAAAAAAAACCAAAACCATCCACTTTAGTTCTTACATTTTAAATAGATAGATGGTTAGTTGAATGTCTTCTAAAACATGGAAAAAAAGAAAGGGGTTTGGTGAGTGAAGTCTAAAACTACAATGTAGTAGTAGAAAATGCAACATAATGCAACGTTTTGTTAATCTGAAAGAGACTTTAATAGAATGAGGAAGTTAACTCTTCATTTGAGAGTTCCAAGTTCTAAACAAAGAAACACTTGAAAAAGAAAATGAACCACTCTAAGTGAGATAAAACCTAAGATCGGATAACTTACAAAACAGAGACAAATGTCGACTATGGTTGTTGAAGTCCACTGAACTAATCTCAATTCCTAATGTGGACAAGCAGTTTTGTGTTCCAATCGATTGGATTTCCCATGATTTTCTGACTTCTCTGTTCCCCATATGACCAGGCCGTTTCACATTCTCCTCTCTCATTACTAATATTCTTTAGATGCCAACACAATGATTTATATCTCCATCTATTCGCCTTCTCCCATCCACTCTCTTCATTGAACCGATCTCCAAATTGTTTTACAAAAAAAAAAAAAAAAGAAAATCTCCAAAAAATTTTCCCATGGATGTTTGTTGGAATAAAAATAAAGAAATGGATCATAGTCATCAATAGTACATCTAATGGTGGCCGCTTGGCTGGGGCAGATCTAAAAAAAGTTAATTTTCATAATTTTCCTAGGGTATTTTAAGAATTTTGAGCTTTTTTGGAGGTATAGGGGTAGGGCTTCAGCACCTGGACCCTTATACTTGGGTCCAGTCATGAGTAGTGGGCCCAATTTTGATGTGTGAGATTTGGCCATCTTCCGTACAAATGTGAGGAATTTTTTGTAGGTACACACAAATTTCTCGTGAGAAATGGCCGTTTAGGATACGTTTTTGCAAGGAAAGGAATCTCTACAATTCGAAATGTCACACATGACTTCGTTTGTGGTCCTCATACATACCAGGCAAAGGAACTTTTGAGTCCATTTAGCGTTAGGTATGTGTGAGGAGAGGAATTGGGTGCATGGGTAAAAATTAGTTTGATTTTCCATACAACCCCTTCTCTCGTTGTTAGATATTATTCATTATTCTTGTGGGAAAGGAGAGAAACTATCTCCTTTTCTTATAAAGAGCATTTCAATTCCCAATGTGAGGGATAAGAAGGCGGAATATATCTCTACAATGAGAAGTAGAAATCAGCAATGAGTAAAATCCTCAAGCCATACTTTGATCATGGAAATAGATAGCCAAATTGAGAACTTTATGATGGCTAATAAATCCCATGCCATAAAATATTCCATCACCTCCTAACAAGAAAACTACCATATAGATAAACCATCTTACTCCAGTGACAAGAGGTGTGAGCTCGCTTCTCCCTTTTATGGGCTTGTTTCCCACATGTGTGGACTCCTTTTCAAATAAGCAAACTTTCTTTCTCAAGTTACAACTCTACTGGTTAGGTTAAAAAAAACCTACCATATCTTTCTAATGTTTCTAACAATGGATATCTATTATATTTAAAAAGGTTAAATTAAATTTTTTTTGATTTTACAAAATGTAGAGAAAGAATGAAACATGTATGGGTAATGATTGGTCTGTCTTGTAATCAATAACCTACTGACAGCCATTTATGGATGCGTGATAGAGTAAACACATCCATTCAGTGGTTCTTACCGCTGCATGCAGGCGTGTCGTGAGTAAAAATCATTGCATATCTCTGCCGGCCAAGACATGATTTTGATTTTGAGGGGTTTGGAATTTTAATCAGAAAAATAAAAAGTAAAATGGGCCCACATCTTACTTCACCTATATCAAAAGCCCACTCATTTTACAAAAAATATCCCTAGCAAGCAAACTGCACGTGGAGCCAAGTTCTATGCGGCCCACTTGTGCCCACGTTTAACCGTTGTAGCCCCTTTCATCTCTTACCATTTATGATTGAACATTAACCTAATATTTAATCCTTTCCTAAGCCTATAAGGTTGAGGGAGGCAACGATCATTCATGAGTGTTCATCAATTGCAATCAGTTACTTGCCTGCATTGAATAAGGGTCTCACGAACGTATCTCACCAGTTGTGCACTCCCGCTTAGTAGGGCCCAATCAAGCCCACTTTCAATCAATGTAGTCCCTTCCACACTATCATCTCTGCATGATCAATCACTAGGTTCAATTTTACTCTCATCAAACCATGACCCATCATACATTGGATTGGATCTCAAATGGTTATGATGATCCCATCGAAAGGAATGACAAGCACAGTATTTAGTGTAATGAAAAGATTACTAAGAAAACCTCACTGTGAAAGAAACAAAAAGCATAGGCTATTACAAAAAGAAAATTTAATATTAATCAACAGTACCAAACAAACGTTAAATGCCAAATCATAAATTGCCTACTAGTACTAATAGTGATCAAACAACATGAAAATTGTCTTCATTTTTCATCAGGAGTAATATCCCAACTCAAACCCCAAAACAGATAAAACTGAACCATAAAAACCAGTGAGAAACTAAAGAGAAGTGCAGAGTCTCAAAGGATAAAACATCCTCCACCTTCGACGCGCCCACGAAGATGCTTGATATCGTGTTGGACATTTTTCAATGTCTCGAGGAGAAGATGGTCTTCCTTGACAAATTGTAGGCAGGCCTCTTGTGCACCATCCAGTGCAGCCAACCTTGCAACTTGTTCTTCTATCAACTGTCTTAGAAGACTCTCTGTAGTCATTTTAAGCTTCAATTCAACCTACAGTAATTAATGTAATAAAAAGATTAGTAAACCAATACATATAGATATTTAAGCATCAAGTTTTATCAAATTTGTCGATTACTGATAGAGACAGTTTGTCAATTACTTTTTCTCATTAGAGTTTCGGTTACAAATTACATAATAAATAAAAATACAAAACAAATTTTTTCTTAAAATTTATAAAGATCAAAATAACCCTAATCATGGGTCCCAACTAATTAACCCAAACAACCTAGAACGTCATCAAGCCATTACACAAGTCTGTTTGATGAGGCGTTCGCTAAGATCTGCTCTCAGATAAATTATATTTGATAACAAAAATAATGCCTTTAAACCCAATATGTATAAAATACAAAACTTGTACAATTTTCATGGACTTGATTCGATCAAGTGGTGTACCAATATTAACATGTTAAACTTAACAATAAAAATAAAGTGAAGATAAATGAATACCAGGTGCACTGTTTCGGTAAACTGCTTGACTTGCTCCTCGTATTTCTGACTCATCAGCTCCATTTCTGAAATTTCTGTTCCATTGTGCACCTTCAAAGCTTCCAATTCCTGAAGAACAGTATTGCATTAGGAATCAATAAATTTCCATTAAACAGAAAATTTTTTTTTTTTTTGGACAAATCAAAACATACTTCACCTTGACTTGGTTGAAAATTTCATCTGAGTAAGGCTGCCCACCATTATCATTGACTACCATGTTCACCAAAGATGGCAATTGCTCAACTTGTTGAGCCTTTCAAGTTTCATCATTAGTTCTATTGTCAAAAAGAACTACTCGGTGTTTACATGACTGGAGAATATTCTGCATCAACATTCCAAAATGCCAATTGATGGAGAATGAGAACTAGCATCAGTAAGCTTGAGAATACATTACCCAAGAAACAAAATAATTGACAAAAGAAAATGCACTAGAGACATACATTGAACATGACATTTTATTTGTATTAACCATTTTATTTAAAGGAGCGAATTATTATAAGACTTTAAAGAAAGATTGATGATCACATATTGTTCCCAAATCTGAAAACAAAGAAGCGCCACATGAGTAAAATCAACAACAAATACTATTTAAACAGAGCTGTGATTGAGGACAGCAAAATGAATTGTTGTGAAAGTGCTGCAAAAAAATGGTCTAGAAAATTAGTAAAGGTGGAAAACCAAAGACTGAAAAATTATAAGAGTTGCTAAACCAAAGTCTAAGGGAGTAGAATGTGTGAGAAAACTAACCTTTAAAGGATCTGGGCACCTGTTTCCCAAATAATCAGCCAAGGTTTCTTCATTATCTTCAAGATCATCACCACCAGTGAAAACTACAATAACATAATCTGTAATTTTTTATCCAAAAAATTTTTGCAAGCACTGAAGAACCACCTCTTCTTCCCTTGAAAAGAGATTCGTAGCTGAAAATACAAAAAGAACTGCATGGATTCCTTCCTTTGCCATATCTATACACTTGACGATCTCATTGCAGATGAGCTCATATAAAATTTATCTGAAAAATCAAACAACCCTGCACAACAATTGTGGCATTAGAATTCCCAAATTAATCTTTTAAATAGAAATACATTACTTTAGCATAAGCATCAACGTACCAGAAGGTTATGTAATCAGTTGTTATAGACTAGATGCACAAGTTGAAACAGATCAAAAAATTGAACGGCAAAACAGTACTCAACCACAGACTAATAAAAATGTACACAAATACTAGCATAAAACTAAAAATTAAATGCCTAGAACGATCGTAGAGATTGAAAGGAGAAACAGTACTCAACCACAAACGATTAAAAAAAACAAACTTCAGATTAATGAGAGTTCAGAGTAGTTTCGACTTTCGAACAATAACAACACCCGCCCCCCCCCCCCCCCCCCCAACACCAAAACAAAACAAAGAAAATTTTTTCACAATCCCCACAGCGCCAAAAGAATTCCACTTTTAACATAAAATGTAAGTGGAAACAAACAACAAATTGCATGTACTTGGCATTTGGTTATATATTCTAAAAGAACATAACAAATAAAATTACCAGGTTTGTCGATGACATTCAAAACGGGACCATCTTTCAAAACGGAGGTTTGCATTTCACCGAACTGGTGACACCATTAGAACTAGTCTTCGATTTAAAGGCCTTCCTTCGAAGAATACTATTGCCAGTGGTGCTTTTTCCATTCCCCGTTCGTCCAACCAAAACCGAAGTAGTAGCTCTATTGGATAAAGGTAATTCCCAGTCATCATCAATCACATTAATGACCATTGTGAACCTGTAATGAGTTTTTGAAAACATTGCAGAAACCAATAGAAACTCAATTGAAGAAGAAGAAGAAGAAGAACATGAGATGGAGAATGATATCTCTCTCTGATGGAGACTATCTTTCATTAACAATTAGATTACAGTATATATAGAGACAAGGGTCATTCATATTACAATTGTTTCAACAGAATTCTGTTAGCTACAGCTGTCCTGCAGGTGACAGATCAGCTGCCAGATCAACCTACACAAGTCTTTCATGAGTTAAGAGGTTGCAACTTCTGTCAGCTCCAACTGTCACCACAGCTCTTCTCTTGAGTTATAGGAATGAGTTGAGATTAACTCAGTTGAGCTCAATTCTGCTGAGGTTCAGCGGTCTGGACTTCATTAGCCTCCCGCAAGCTAAGGGGTGATGGAGTAACCTTTTGCTTGGACCTCAGAAATTTAAATCTCTTTGGATGTAATCCCTTGGTGAAAATGTCAGCTGGCTGATCTTGAGCAGTGACATGGTGAACAAGAAGATCTTTGCATATTACTTTCTCTCGAATGTAATGATAGTCAACTTCGATATGCTTAGATCTAGCATGAAATACTGGGTTGGAAGCTAGAGATATAGCAGAGATATTATCACACCAAATAGAGGGACAGGTTGGTAAGTAAATATGGAGATCACGAAGAAGCATCTGAATCCAAGATAGCTCAGCTGCTGTCTGTACTAAGGAGCAGTATTCGGCTTCAGTAGTGGATCTGGCGATGGTGCTCTGTTTTTTCAACCAGGAGATGGGAGAAGGTCCTAAGAAGACACAGTAGCCAGCGGTAGATCTTCTGTCAAATGGGTCACCGGCCCAGTCTGCCTAAGAGAAGGCTATTAACTGTAGGAAGCTGCGTGTAATGTTGATACCAAACAATAGAGTTCCTTTGATGTATCTTAGGATCCTTTTGAGGGCAACAAAATTCTCAGAGGAAGGATGATGCATATGTTGACAAGCCTGGTTCACGGCACAAGTCTAGTCTGGTCTAGTTAAGGTTAAGTACTGAAAGGCGCCTGCTATACTTCTGTACAGTTGTGGACAACAGAAACACTGGAGCAATCAGAGTTAGAAGCACCCTTATAATTGGAGGGAGAACCATAAGGCTGGCAATCTAGCATAGAAGTTCGCTCTAATAGACTCTTGGCATATTTGGATTGTGACAGAAACAACCCAATAGGAGTGTGACTAACTTCAATGCCTCAGAAGTGATGCAGCTGTCCAAGATTCTTCATTTCAAAAACCAGCCCAAGTTGAGTAATCAAATAGGTGATGTAATGAGGGTCATTACCTGTGATTATCAAGTCATCAACATATAGAAGAATTACAGTGATAGAACTGCTGCTATGCTGTATAAACAGAGAGGTGTCTGCATGACTGTTGTTAAAGCCTAAACCCAGCAAATAGTTTGAAAACTGCTGAAACCAAGCGCGAGGAGCCTGTTTCAATCCATACAAGGATTTATGAAGCTTGCAGATGTGATGGGGATGATTGGAGTCCCCAAATCCAAGGTGTTGGAACATATCAATGTCTTGTTGAAGGATCCCATAAAGAAAAGCATTGGTGACGTCTAGTTGATGTAATGGGCAGTGAAAATGGACTGCAAGAGCTAGCACAATTCGAATAGTAGGTTGCTTAACAATGGGACTGAAGGTTTCATTATAGTCAATTTCAGGCTCTTGATGAAACCCTCTAGCAACTAATGTGGCCTTATATCTAGCAATAGAACCATCAGGATGGTGTTTCAGTTTATACACCCATTTACACCCAACTAGTTGCTTATCAGGAGTAAAGGGAACACGTGACCAAGTACCCTGTCTTTGTAATGCAGAAAACTTCTCAGCCATGGCTGTTCACCATTCAACAGATTTAGAGGCCTCTGTGAAACTGATGGGTTCTTTAGTTTGATAGTAAACAGTTTGAGGAAGAGCGATGAATGTCTGTTGGTTAGCAAGCACTTCTTCTTAGATATACCAGACTTGGATCTGGTCTTCATTGAATGAGAATTGGCAGATGACTTTGGACCAGTATTAGTTTTGGATTTGGAGGTTGGAGGGATACTGGTAGAGGGCTGGGGACAATGAGATTGGTCAATTGAGCACTCAGTGGAAGGAGGAGGTTGAAGGCATCTGAGTGGGTGAATGTGGTAGAGGATCATTAGTAGGAATGCTTTGGGAGAGTGGCTGTTGGGAGTTAGTGGGGATGGAGCCTGGATAAGAACCAAGGATGGAAGGCAGAACTGACTGTTGGCTAGCGCATCCACATAAAGTTGGTGATCTATGCTCATGATAGAAAATGAAATTAATGATAGCAAGGAGAGCCCCGACTTTCATTTAAGAGGAATTGGAATTTTCAAAGAAAAAGCTTCCCATCTATGCAATTGCATTAGAGGAATCACTCTCCACAAGAAAATCACCCTGTAAGTATCTCGCATAACATTAGAGGGCTCTCAAAATAGTCAATACCTTCGCTTCATTAGAATCACAAACACCGACATGCTTTGAGATCATAAACAAGACCTCCCCCTTACTATTGCAATGCATGCATCCAAATTTAGCCAGCCCTAGTTTCCCTTTTGCAACACCATCCACATTAAACTTGAATACACCTGGAGATGGAAGGAGGCCAAAGAACAAATCTCCTCACTTTACCCGGTTTGCATCCCAAGCAAGCTTTCCAATTAAAAAGGAAATCATTAAGGCCAAAATTAGAGAGCATTTTTCTAATCAAGGCCTATTTTGCAATCCTTAGAGTTATTTTATCAATACACCGGGAAGAAGAATTACCTCTAAAAATCTTGTCATTCCTTTCCCTCCATGTGGACCTTTCTCTTGTAATTTTAACATTCAATGTCTTGAAACTAAAGCCATTAATGAATTTTTTTTTTCTAAATGTAACCAATCCATCATCCCAATAGTGTTCAGTGCCATTTCTCTAGCAGAATTTCTTAGAATCAGTCAGTATGACTGATTATAAGAGATATATGAAGGACCGTTAAAATCCCCATCACATACTGGGCTTTTCATTCGATCTTATTTTACTGGGGAGACTTTCCTTTCTGAGGATGGGAAGATGTTGAATAGAAAAAACGAATTGTTTCATTTGTCATGGGCCTGTCCTTGTAATTCAAGGCATAGCTACATTTGACTGGTGCGGTTGGGAGCTTCCATATCCTGCTGCTGAAAGAGAATTTTGCCATAAGAATATAAGATACTACTAAACACAAAAATTACAGGCTTGTAGCTTCTAAATTTCTTTGGGTGGAAATTTTAAATAATATATTCTCATTTAACTGCAATGGAGAAGAATCAAATCATTCAATAATCATGTGGACAGACCTTTCACTTGGTGAAGAAAAAATTAAAAGGTCCTGACCTCAAGTCAGTCTTACAAAAGAGATGTCTTGGAGCATAAAATATTCCATTTAACTATTCTGTTGCTCTCCTAATGTTAGAACAACCTCCACACAAATGAAATAAAAGTGTGGAGATAAGGGAGTGCCTCATTTAATTTCAACTTCCTTGCCAATAAGTGATAATCAACCCAGAAATAATTGAGGGAATTTATCTGAATATTTCTTCAACCGAAACCAAACCAAAGGTCACACATCTCGTAAAACAAGGAAAAACTTGGATTTTTTTTTTAAAGACCCAAGACCAAAGACATACCATATTCACTTTCAATCCACAAGTGAAAAAAATCTAAGAAGATTTATTGAGAAAATTATAGTATTGTAATCTTGTGGCTTTTCATCACTTCAGATTTGAAATCCCCCTCGGCTTCTCATATAAATTTCATGAGAAGTGACCACATTCAATTTATTAAGATCCATGAAATAGTAAAGTCATGTAATGTTTACTCCTGGGTTAGGCTTTGATTGTGGCAAAGAAATTCTATAAATACACCTCCTGGGTTATGGCTTTGATCGTGGCAAAGAAATTCTATAAATACACTAAATTATAAATAATCAGGTATAGGGGCGTTAAAAATAATACCCCATACCATTGACACTGAAAATTAATCAAAATAGTATGCATAAATACAATAGAATATCATAGGGTCTAGGAATTGAAATTCCACTTGTTCAGTACAAAACTTCAATGTTTTGAGAAAAGTAATAATAATAAGCTCCATGGAATAAGTTCATTGGCTTGCACAGTTGCCACCATTGAAGGCTTGCACAGTTGCCACCATTACTAAGAGCCCCCGCCAAAGTCTTGCCATCATTGAAGGCCTCTCCTACTGAACCTTTTAGTCTTCCAACCTTGCCGCTCTTCAGCCAACTGTTGTTCAAGAAACAATAGGTGGTTGATCAAAAAGTACAATCCTTCAACCTGACTGTCTAATAGAGTTCTGAAAACTTAATAGGAGATTGTGTTTCTCTGAGAGTTGTGAAATAAATTTTTATAAAAGACATAACAATAATGTGTAAGAACCAGAGGAAAGCAGAACAAGTGTACCTTTTCAGCTTTTCTATTGGGTGGCTCATTATAATGATGAAACAGATCCATTTCTGATGTCACTTTTTTTGCATGGCCTTTCAAAGATTCAAGTTCTTCTGTATTATTCAGCATCAAAGAATCCTATCAAACTGTATTATATTAAAAATCAGTAAACAAAAAATGCACAGCCTTGACAGTTTGAACTAATGATAGCATTCTTCACCTTGAGTTTCATGAAAAATTCATTCAAAGCTGGCGGACTAACATTTTCATTGACTACTCTGTTTACCATAGAGAGCAATTGTTGTACCTGGTTTTCTCTCTTCGTTCCATTTGTAGTTCTGCTATCGAACAGCACTACTTGGTCATTACATTGGTGGAGAAATTCCTGTATCAACATTACAAAATTCAAATTAACAAAGTACAAGCATATGAGACAAACAACGAGCAACATGGAAGAAATCAGAACACAAGCCAGTAAAAATTAAATTGTTGGGAAAGTGACGAAAAAATAACTATGTTAAAACATCATAGGAAAGAAAACCAAAGACTGAAAACCATATTGGAAAGAAATAATTGAAGATTCTTGACACTCAAAAGCTGAGGGCACCCACTGCCCAAATGCTCTGCCAATGTCGCATCGTTTTCTTTGAGTTCATCTCCACCATTGAAAACTAAAATTATGTACTTAGTAATTTTCTCTCCAAAAAATTCTAGAAAACTCTAAAGTGCAACCTCTTCTTGTCTCGAAAAGAGGGTCCGAACTGAATATACAAGAAAAATTGCATGAATTCCATCTTTTCCCAATCGAAGACACATTAGGAGCTCTTCGGCGATGCACTCCAATCCAGCTGAAAAATCAAAAAACCCAACAAGGAATATGTAGCATTAGGGTCGTCTACTTGAAGCATATAAAGAAAAAAAAATCATAGCACAAAATGATAAGTCATCATTTGTTCTAATCCAGAGACATAGCACAACAAGTATAAAAGATTGAAAGGCTAACTCGCACAACAAACTAATAGTAAATGTGTACTCAACTGCTAGAACAAGAATAATAACTTGAATGACTCGGAGTACATATTAAACAAAGTTGGTTAAAAGCCTCCATAGCATGAATTGGGGATTGAAAAACAGTTGCACTCATCAAAACAGCACCATGAAAATTTCCATTAAACAAATGATTATTTACAAAGGTTCCTTCAAAACAGCTACAAGTTCATTACATCCATTGCCAACATCACTCCAATATAATAAGAAGTTTGTCATGTATGCAAGAGAAATTGTGATACCCAACATGAACAATGTAGAAATAGACCTACCAGGTGTGTCAATGACATTCACAATTTCACAATCTTTAAGAATAGTGCTCCGTAATTCACAGGTACTTGTAAGACAAGAAGAACAGGCCTTTGGCTTAAATGCCTTCTGTCCGAGGATGCCATTTCCAGTTGCGATTTTTCCATTGCCTCTTTGTCCAAACAAAACTACAGTTGTAACCCTTTTTGAGGAACAAAGAAACTCCCAATGATCTACCATGTTCAGGCCATTGTGCACCTATATTTATTTCAACATACTAATTTTAGTTTAAAAATTAAAAAAATATATACAAAATGATGCACTTATTCTTTTTTCAATCCACAAAGATGATTAGACTAGAGACTACAAAAATAAAAAAGAATAAAAAAACAGAGCTTTAAATCTTATAGAACAATTTTCTGAAATGGTCATTTGATATAACATTGTAACAACTTAAAATTGTCCTATAATAAATTATATCAAACCCTCCTGACATGTACATAGGAATTTTAAAAGGCCATTTGTTTGCATTTAATACATAGGAATTAAGGTCAAATGGGCCGCACAGAATTTCTTTTTTTTTTTTTTTTTTGGAAAGAGGGGAGGTGTGAAATGATATTAGGTAGGACAAGGAAATAAGGAAATAATGTAGGATTTTCTTTTCTGGGATTTGAATTATTAGGATGTTGGCAGGGCATACATTTATCGTCTTCTCTTTATTCATTTTTCATTTAACGGGAGGTTAATCTTGATGGTCATTTTTGGATATTCACCTTTAATTTTTCATGTGAACCACTTTTAGAAATACAAAGTCCTGGAATTCCAAGGAATTCAATTACATAAAACAAGTAGCCCCTAGAAGAAAAGATCTTTTTCATTCTTTTGTTTGAATTTTTGGTGAGTCATTCCATTACATGGACCTCTTATCCAGTCAACTTCTGCCATATCATCATTTAAATAATATTTACTCTATGCATCTATTTAGAGAGCCTAAACCAGTGGGCGCCCCAGATAGATGTGTTCCTTCCTCCTTACATCCCACCATGCTACCAACACCAACACATCCCATCTCTTAGTGCTAATATAACCATCAGTGCATGTGGTTGTTATGTGATGCAGTTTTAGACCAAAACTGTTGTGGATATGATACCACCATTGTGCGCATGTGTGCGTGAGCAACCAAAATCAACAATCAACCACACAAGAAGACAAGATATTTACGTAGTTTCCAAAGATGCCTGTGTTTAGGGAAACCAATTTCCACTAGGTTCTCCTCCAATCTGTAAATCCACAGCCTTAGAATCTCAACATATGTCTAAGGTTACAGATTACATTAGTATATATAATCACCACTTCCTTATCTCCTAAGAACTCTATTCTTAGACAAAGAAAAGTCCTAATCCTATTAGGAGCACTATTGTTAACAAACGGGAAATTTCTAATATAATTAAGGAAACTACCTAGACATGAACCAATTTGGTTTGGACCCATTTAGCCAACAAAAACAAAATATTCTTATAAACAAATATACTGCTAAAGACCCATGCAAAGAGTAGCAACAATAAAACATTCTAGAAGATATTTGGTAGAATGTCATTTATTTCAGTTCTTTTGCAGAGTAAAGAAGCCATTTGCAATGTGGGGTGCATCAAAAAGCTTCATTGGAGAGGTCTAAGTTCTAAAGAAGCACGATATTCAAAAACAAACTACTAAGTCTCAAGTAGGAAGATGAACTTACGAACCAGAGATTTATTTCGACTATGCTCAATAGAAGTTGACAGAACAAACGAAAAAGATCCTTTTTTTTGAATGATGAGAAGAGCTTCTCCCCTCTCCTCCTCTCTCTATTTAAATACATGCATTTGTATGTTTTCTTATTAACCATATGAATGGTGAAATGGTTTCTATTCCAATCGATTGGATTGCCTAACTCTTCCTCTTTTCAGTTCCCCATACGGCCTTTTCCTATGCATTCCACTTTTCCCCATGTATCAACATCCGTCACTTTATCTCCCTAGTCCACACTATTTACCAAAAACGAGAACTCCCTCCAGGGCCAGTTCCAGCCGGGCTTAAATTATTCTAACGGACATTTGTTTGAATAAAGAAGAAATCAAAATATGAGTATGGAGCCCCCGAGTGCCCCATATTGATAGGGTTGGTCCATATAATTGATAAAAATCTAACTCTTCCCATATGTCATATCTTCAAATCTTATTTTGAAAGATTGTCTTAGATACAAATTTTTAGATTGCAGTTCAAACTATATATAACAGAAAAATAAAAGAAGTAACAAATAAATCAATCTCATACTGCAAGAAAAAAAAATAATAAATTTTCACATGGAAAAGCCTATCCCGAAAAAATCACGAGTCTAGCTTAGACTAACAAAAACCAAGCATTAATAATGAACAATTATAAGATATACTCACATACTCTTTCTCAGTTGCAATTCAACCTAAGGATTGCAGTTCTTCTTGCACAATCCCTATTGTCACAATTCAGTGTACAATTCATGAGGGTCATGTATTGGGTTTGAATTAATAGGAGTCCAACAGGGACCATGCCCCCTCCCCCTAAATTCTTAAAAAACCCCCTGCATATTTTGATAACTATATTTATATTTATATGTGGCCCTCTCAAAACTTCTTTTTAGATAATGGCTTAGGCTAATCAATGTGGCCCTTTGACAAGGGGCCCGGCTTGGCCCTTGAAAAAACTTTAAATTTAAGGCTTTCATTTTTTTTAAAAAGCCCTAAGACCAGACTTAAACAAGATTTTGTAGGCCCTCTTATTTTTGAATGCCGAGCTAGGACAATATCAAGCCTTGGTGGGATCAGGCCTTGGTGGGCCTGCCTTATATTTTTTCTTCATTTTAAAAAAAATATAATTATATATATGGTTTGGAGTGCCATTTATAATTACATACATGGTCTGATTATTTTAAGTAACTTATATGCATTAAATGAACATAGTAAAAGTGAATATGATGATATATAGGGTTTTTTTTTTTTAAGGATTGCATTACAGAAAGCAAGCGTACAAGAGATATTAAGTTACAAACAAGTTAGCCAGACATATGGCTCCGATAAACATATTCGATATATAAAATATTGGTAAAACAAAATTAGCCCGATGTCGCTAGAATTAGTGGTTGAGGTCATCCTTCGCCCTTAGAGCCCTCCATCTACACTCCTTCAAATTGCGCCGCACCAACTTGAAGGTAGTCGCTTGGGTCAGCATCCTGTATATATGAATGAAGACGAGAGAGAGGAAGACATGAGTCGCAAAGTATCGTTGTTGGGGGTTTGAGATGAGATACGACGTCAGCTAATAGACTATTGTCTTGCCCTGCAAACGCTAATTTAGCAACTATATATCTACTTTATGTTAGACAGAATCCTCTTCCGGATTTGATAGAGGGACCAAGGGGGGTTGTTCCCACCCATGATGTCAGGAGTGATTGTGCATCTCCTTCGAAGATGATTTTTTGCAAGTATTTTTGTATTGGTGAAGGTAGTGGCCAGTTTGTAATTTATTATGCAAGATTCACCACATGAAAACTTAATTCTGGAGGATACTTGTAGCGGCCAGAAGTTTATTCCATGGGAGACTGGGGCCCATAATGGGTGGGGTTAGGGAATGGTAAAGCCCCTTAATAGTGTAAGAGCATGCATTTTCATTTTTCCTGCATGTGATGTCTGGTCCACCAATGGGTAAAGATAAGATAGCATGGGAAATGCGGGGTTTGAAAAAAGTGAGGATTTTCCCCTTGTCCCAAACCTCATTGGCCAGTGGATCGATGAGGTCCCGAACTAAAGTTGGAAGTTGGGATTGGGAAATGCTCGTATTTAGGTCAAAATGAGCTAATAGGTGTCCAGTTCGGATCCACTTATCCTGAAAAATTCGGATCTGGTACCATCTCCAACAGACCAATGTAGGTCCTAGAGAATAGTATGTTTATTGGCTAGCAACATTTCCCCAATGGGGATGCGGACTTTGAGGGTAAACGGGAGTGAAAGTCCATATTTTTGAAGAGAGAAGTTGGACCCACCAGGCATCAGATCGAGTGATGAAGCGCCAGATTAGTTGGCCTATGAGGGCCTTACTCTGAATGTCCAGGTTTCGTATACCGAGTCCACCAGTGTCCCGAGGTGTTGTTTGGTGGTCCCAAGCATGGGAGTAAGATATTTGTGGTGAGAATTGGTACCCATCCAAAGAAAAGCAAACATCTTGGATTTGATAAATCCGCAGACTTGCTTGGTAAGATGTTGGTTGGATAGCTAATAGTTTGGGATGGCAAAGCATACGGATTTGATGGGGGTAGAATGGCCGGCTGTGTTAAGGTAGCTACCTCTCCAGTTGGAGATTTTGTTGTAGAATTTGGGGATAACATTCCACCAAAGTTTTGACATGGACTTGTCCATAGCGAGAGATGAACCAAGATAAACTATAGATGAATTGTTGTTGAGAATGTTTAATTTGAATATGCATTTTCTTTGAATACTGCGAGGTACATTGGTGGAGAACAAGATCTGACTCTTTTGGAAGTTAATGCGTTGTCCTCCTTCAACGATGAATTTGCCCTTGATTTTCTTGAAAAAGTTATTACATTTATCCAATATTTTAGAAAATATAAGAATGTCATCTACAAATTGTAGGAATAAGATTGGGTGTCCACCTGGTGTAAGATTAGCGAAAGAGACTTTTTGTCCTAAGCCGATGTTGTGTATAGATTTTCTCAAAGCTTCCTTGCATAGAATATATAGGTAAGGGGAGAGAGGGTCCCCAGTCTAAGGCCACTAGTAGTGTTGATCGTGTTTGTAAGGGTTCCATTAATAAGGACATTATCAGGGCCGGCTCAAGATAATTTGAGCCCTAAAGTGGCAATCTTAAATGTTGCATTTTTTATTTTTAATATCATTATAATATTTTATTTAAAATTTATTATTTTTCATTTTTTGTAATGCAATATTACTATTTAAGTTTTTATATTCAAATTTTGCTAACATATTTTTTTCAATTGATAGTATGGCTAATCTACTTAATAATTTTGTGACATTGTTGATCTAAATTAGGATTTTATCAATTTTAATTTTGAAAAACTGCTTTCTATAAAAGCAACAATTATAGGTATTGTCAATATTTTTCTAGTAGACATATTTAATATTTATAAATTATAACTAATAATATTTACAAATAAAACGAATACTAACTCTAAGAAACATACAATATGAGCTTGTAATTAAAATTTTTTTAAAAGTATAGAACTACAAAATCTAATTTAATGATTTGTCAGTGTTGGCCACAAAAATTATGCATGCAGATTCCTTTTGAATTTAATGCAGCTTCTTTAATATGAAAAAAAAGATTATATTTGAAGTTATTTTCTAAGAATTTCAAGTAGCATAAATGTAGAGGGAAGATTGTGCAAAATGGAGGATTTTCATAATAAAAACATGATTTCTAAATTGTGCAAAATGGAGAATTTTCATAACAAAAATGATTTCTTACTTCTTTTGATTTTAGGGTTTTTTTTTCTTTTAATGGCAATATTTTCTAAATGATGAAAGTGGTCTTTAATTCTTTTTTTTGAAATATGAAAAGATAACACTTTTTTTTCTGGAATGTAAAAAGATGGTAGTTGCTTTAATTACTTTTATAAGGCTTCATTCTTTAGGAGAAACCAAACGATGACAATTGTTTTTTTTTGTTTAAATTTGAAAAGATTAAAGTTGCTACAATTACGTTTTTGAGGCCTTATTCATTTGGATTGAAAAAAAAAGATGGGTTTTACTTTCTATGGGGCCTTATTTTTTTGGGGGCCTAAAGCAAAGGCTTTTTTGGCCCAAGAGTCGAGCCACCCCTGGACATTATAGCGCACAGTAGAAACACATTTCATAATCATGTCTGTGAAAGTGTCATCAAACCCAAAATTTAGTAGGCAATTTTGGAGGAAGGACCAAGATAGAGAATCATATGCTTTTTCCATGCCCAGTTTGACAACCATCAGACTGTCTTTCATTTGTTTTGTTTCATGACATGAAGTATTTTTTTTGGCAATGATAATGTGATTTGATGCTCTTCTGTCTTTCACAAATGCCCCTTGGTTGCCACTAATTAAAGTTGGGAGGAGTGTTCGAAGTCGAGTGACAAGAACCCACGAAATGATTTCGTAAAGAACATTACAGAGGCTAATGGGGTGATAATCTCTGAGTTGTTTTGGGTTGAAAGTTTTGGGGATAAGCACAATATTAGTTGTATTTGGATTTGGTGGAATAGTTGATGTTCGGAAAAAATTAGACACGAACATGGTTAGATCATCCCGCAGGGCTTCCCAAAAAAATTTTCAAAAATGATCTGGGTAGCCATCAGGTCCTCGTGCTTTGTGAGGTGGCATGGAGAATATTGCTTTCCGAACCTCCTCTTGGGTGGGGATAGCCTTTAGCCTATTATTATCTTCCACTGATATGAGGGTGGTGATGTGTGAGGGTAAGGTTATGGTGTATCACTGAGTTGTGTCGATGGAGAATGGAAGAATTCAATATAGTAGGCATGGTAGAAGCCCGTATCTCCTCCAAGTACTGAGAATAACACCCATCAGTTTATGTTGTTGGTGGCTATGATTAGACCGAGACTGCAATTTGATGACCTGGTGAAAAAACTTGGTATTATTGTCTCCTAAGGCTAACCAGTTGACCCGTGACCTTTGTACCCAAAAACATTCGAGTTGAACCAGTCTGGTAGTATACTCGCTAAGTAGTTGTCAACTATTATAGTTTAAATTAGATGATTTATTAGATATATTAAAAGAGGACTAAATTATTAAATTTTGAAGATATAATCAAGTATTATAGTTTAAATTAGTTTTACATATACAATACCTTTTGCATATAAAATAAGTATTATTACAAGTATTATTAAGTATCATCTTAACTTTTTATTTTATGTTATTTAACATATCATTAGAAGCATTATTGAGTAGCATTTGATATATTATTTAATATCATTAGAAGTAGTAGTAATCATCGTTAGAATATATTATTATATAAACTAATTTTTAATTTGTCATAAATTAATAAAAAATACTTTAACTCCACTGCGCTTGCTTTTTTTCAACCATTGTTGGTCTCAAGCCCAATTGACACTCGATGTTGGACGACAATGCTAAAATAATTTTAAAATATAATTTTTTTCAGGCCTAGACCCGGCCCTAACCCTTAAGGATAGGGTAATGGCTTAGGTGGAGCAAGCCTTCGAGGGCTCTGCCAACCCTGGCCTAGCTCTACATATATTGAGTATCGGGTCGGACAACGGTGGGGCCAGGCTTCAACAGGCCTATAGTGACCACCCCACCCCTAGGAAAAATTCCTTAGTGCACCCTTGGTCGTGTGTATGGACCACACAGAGGGCTCCATTATGGGAAATGTTCTGTGTAAACCGTGAGGACCATCCTCACAGGATCATTTTCATATATATATTTATAGAAAAAATTACTATGTATCCATCTCTCACCATAAGGTGAAGGACATTCCTTTTTTAGCCCTAATAAGGTCAAAAAGGTGTTATGATGTATAATAGTTTTATCTTTTTGCACATTTACTTTCCAAAAATGGAAGTGTCCCTCATCATAGTGTGAGGGACATGTGCATAGCAATTTTGTCCTATATATATATATGACATCTACATGACCTCGGGCATTTTGTTATTGGATTGTTTTGTTTTTGGATCTTAGGTATAAAAAAAAATACACATACACACACACACACACACACATATATATATATATATATCAAGCTTTGGATTGGGTGATAGCTAGGCCCCACCTAAAATTCTCATGAAAACAATAATGAGGGACGAAAGCGCATGAAGATTCTCCTATATATATGAAGAATTCTCAAAGGGGAGTTTTTGCCCCTCTTAATTTATCAAATGAGATCATAACACCTTACCTTTACATGTCAACCCATATTAAAAGAAAAAAAATAGGCATGTTTAAATGGTTTGACTTCCTTAAAAATAGCGTAAGATGAACATATTACCCAATTAAAAAAGAGTGTTTTTTTATAACAAAACACCCAGGGAGTTCTCTCTCTCTCTCTCTCTCTATATATATATAACATCCACGCTTTTTTTTATTGGATCTTTGAGAGGGATCGAGAGAGGGGTATTTTTAAGAATTTCAAATGTACATTTGAAAAAATTCATGCACAAAAGAGGAAAAGTCATTTATGGCATTATGAAAATTAAGAATCTTCATATGTAAAAGAGAAAGTCACCTCGTTGTTTCTCACCACAAGGTGAAGAAAGGATGCATAGTAATATTCTTCATGTATATATATATATGGATCACACTACTTTTTACAAAAAAAAAAATATGCCCCTTTTTTAGATTTTAACACGTGTCATCAATATCTCCTTAAAATTGGGTATTCCTTAGTTTTTTTTTCTTTGCACTTGTAAGGTAGTAGATTTTTATTAGACATATCGAAAGGGGCATAAACCCTTCTTTTTAAATGGAGAGTTTTTTAGAATTCCTATATATATATGTATATATATATATATGGGAAATACTCATTTGCATCTATCTGTCACTACGTCACGTTGAGGAACAAACCTCACCTTAATTTCAAGAGAGCAAACATTCATCTGGGGAGAACAGTAGAGACTCGGAAATAATTAAGAGTCCAGCATGCAAAGGGGTGTGATGGTAATAAAGATTTACCTTGATCACTACTAGATTAATTTTCTGAAAAGACAATAGTAGTGAACCAAGTGGTTTAATTTTGCTTCAAACACCCCTTCAATGTCTATGATTTTAAATAAACAGCAAGTCCCAGCTGCTGCAATCTCTCCATCTAAACCAGTACACACAAAAATCAAAATCCACAAACGAAGATCGCCTTCTCACTCTATTCCTTACTGTTACTGGTGCGTTTCAAGGGACTCCCCCATCGCTGTTTCATGCGACTCTGAAGGTTGAGTTCCCTCTCACCTGGCCCTCCACTCCTATTTACACTCTGGCCATTGCGGTGTCTAACTGATGTGCGATATCTTCTTGCAAGCTGATCAATATTATATCTTGCAACATCGCTTTGCGTAGTCATAAGTCGCGGTCCTGGCCTTTGGACCCTTGACTGGTGGAAGAGTCGTTGCCCACCACTGAGTAGGCTTGGTGAACTGTAGACCCTATGGAGCTCCGGCTTAGGACGATCTTGGCGTGAGGGATATAACACATCGCCACCACTGTTGGATGAATTTTGTGAGGAGCCTGAAGGGAAGATGCTAAAGATTGAAGGGCCTAGATCACTGATGGTGCGCGTAATGCCATTGATTGCTTCAATATAACGCTGTTCCAGGCCCCCATCTCGATCCATCCCATCAGTGTTGGAGATACTGATCTGGGTCTCCATGGTGATTGGGGTGAGGGGGAACAAGAAGGCACGCATCCTTGCATTCTTACCATCTCTGGAGCGCAGAGCAATGTGGAAATCAAATTCATCAAACATGTTTCTGAGGTCCTCATCACAAGTAACAGAGACCAAGGCATCGAGGCCTTCTGGCATCAACTGGTACTTTAGGACAACGTCGCTCTTGAACAAGCTAGCCAGCTTAGCCATCATCTCTGAAAATTTACATGAACAGGAGAGAATTATCAGTTAATTCAGTTAACTATGCAATAGACATGCAACAATGGAAGTAAGCATGCATGAAGATTCTAGTGTTGATTGATTGAGAGAACAGTAGCAAAAGTAACTGGCCTGAGAAGGTGATGTCTCGAGGAACAGCAACAATTCGGGTCTCGCCGCCAACATACTTTAGCTGTCCATCAGAGGGCCTTGGTAATATCTTCCCGCCATGACTGCATAAGAACTTCACACAATTTTTTCGCACCAAGAGCGGCCCCTCATTGCCAGACAATGTCATCTTCTCTACCTGTATTTGTATCTAAATCTCTTCTACAAACTTGGACAAATCCAGTTGTCAATTTTGACGGAAAAAAAAAATCCTCTTTTGTATTCGGTCTAATATGTGACAAAATGCTTGCCTCTCTTTATACTCTACTTTCTCTAATCTATCCTCTCATCTCTCTCCGTTCTCCTCCTGGTACGAGGAAAGACAATCAATGAAGGAAAAGCAATTCATTTAGTAGTTGAAAGTAACCCGCATATCAGTAAAATCGTGTGCACTTCTTGTTATGTAAATGTGATGTGAAGAGTGAAGACCATATGACCAAAAGGGCCATTTTTTACATTTCAAAAAATGGATTGCAAAAACCCCCCTGAGAATACAGAGTATAGAAGAGCTAAGCCATTAAACCACAATGCCTTATATTTAGGGAGCACAACTTCTTTAGAAACACATTTCTGTAGGTGAAAAGATACTAAAATTATCTCTTTTATGCTTCATTTGGGAAATGAATGGGAAACTGAATTAGAAAAATGCTGTCATTTGAAAATCCAAGGTAAAATGCATGGGAAACATAGAATTTTTCTTGTAAAGTAAACTGGAAACGTCATCAGAACTGCGAGGAAACACCCAAGAAATGATTTTGAACAGAACACAAAAATAGTAGTAAGGTCAGATAATCTACTTGTCACTTTCCACATGTTCCATAAATCTGTTTCACAATTGCTTCTCAAATTTTAATTCTTGTATTTCATAGCTGCTTCTAATTTGTTTTTCAATTTTTTTGCTACTCAAATTCTTGTATCATGATTCACATGTTCTTTATGTTAATACTTTGCTTCCTGCATCCAAAGCACATCTGGATTCAAAGCAGTTTAATGCAAATAATATATCAAATACACTCGCACATATTGCTGATGCAATCAATATGCTTTTACCAACCATTATTGTTTATTAGCACAAAGTAAAATTAGGCTGATACTAGCGATATATCGCTCTGTATCAATAGTACAAACATTACATATCAGTTTTTTTTTTTTTTTAGTGTGTGCACCAACTGACACACATTCAATACCAATATTTCATTACAAAAAATGAAACTAACCAATAAGAAGCCTGGGAATGGACCTTCTTCTACATGTCCAACAAGAAGTCCTGAAACCCAGAAGTGGTAGGTCCAAATTTCAGAAGGAAGAGAAATTCCTCAATCCTCCTCTTCGAGCAACAAAAAAAAGGAATGGGTAGGTTAAGATGGGATGCTCGAATAAGAAAGGAAATAGAGGAGATCTTATTTCTTCTTCTTCTTCTTTCTGCAACTTTGCAGGGTGGGGAGGAGGAAGAGAGAATGAATGTTGTATTACTTTAGATGTTTTTAGTATCCGGAAATTAAGGGCCGATTGAGTGATTCCCTTTTATCTAATTACCCCAACCACAAACACACCCACCACTCCCAGGTACGAGGAAAATTCGGCTACCAACTGCCTCCAAAATTCATATTTCTGCAAATCCTGATGTGGGGCTGTCTAGGACTCATGCCAATCACAATGACTAGTGTGGGATTGAAAGGTGTTGCAATCACAACCATCAATTTTTCTTCATTACTCGCTTTTTCATCATTACATGTATTTTATGTGTTCTGTCTAATGGTCAATATTATGTTAATTGGTGTATATCCTATGCTTAGAAATTTATTGAGGCTTTTGAGTAGGTGACCGGTTTGGATGGATGAAGGGGACCATATCAACACATTACAAGAGGTGCTGCTAACCGGGAGATCTGCACTCCAAGAAGTGTATTGGTAGCTGTTTATCTATAAGCTTTTAAATGAACGGTTCAGATTGACCCACCTATAATCTACATTTTCTAATCGATAGCTTACCTTGTGATTGAACTCCATTAATAAATAAATTAGCACAATAACCCATGCTAAGGCCTAAGAATGGCCATGACGAACATGGCTAAGGTCAAGCTCCATATAATTAGTTATGGATTTTTTGGTAAATAAATGTAGATACATGATGCATATATTGAGTGCTTTAGTTAAAAAGGTAAGCGGTTATGTGTTCAAATTCCCCGCCCTATACTTTTTTTTAGATTTTTACAAATGTTAAATAAAAAAGTAAAAATTTAAAAAAATGGCCAAAATTGAATCCAAAATCCTTCATATATTATAATAATGTAATATATGGTAGAAATTTTATCAAGCACCTATATGATCATCATCGGTCCCACAATTTCATCCAACACCAAAATTTTATTGTTGTTGAAAGATGAAAAATATGAAATGCTTAAAATTATAGTAATAGAAATGCTTAAAATTATAGTGATAGAGAATAAGGCATAGGCTTGCTCCCCACGTATTGTGTTTTAAACCTGCCCCAAAGTTGCCCTGTGTCTATTTGTGTGAGTTTAGCTTAGGCCATGCTGCCACCCATAAATAAGTGCTGGTGGATCAAAGACTTCATCAATACCTACATTATTACAGATACATATAGAGAAATAGAAGACGGGCCTTGGCGCAATGATAAGGTTGCTCCATTGGGACATGGACATTAAGGGTTCAAAACACATTAACAACCTCTCTACGTGCAGGATAAAGTTGCATACATTTCACCCTATCTAGACCCCCCCCCCCCCCCCCCCCCCCCCCAAACCAAAAGTTGCTTGCCCTTTCGAAAAAAAAATAGAGAATAAATATGTGTGGGTGAAAGAGAGACCTGCCTTAATCTGTTGGCTGATGGTCCCAGTGGTCACTATCTTACTGCATCAGTGGCTGGAAGGAAGAGTGTGGCCCACTTACATCTTGACCTCTTTGTATTTTCAAGGATCTCGACAAAGTTGCTCTAGAACACGATTCAAAAGATGAGGTAATGGAATTTAATAAGGCACATGGACCTGCATCGATCAAGGCGTGTGATGGGAGCCAAGCGTGTTCACCCTGAATTATTTAGTTACGATTTGAGAGATGCCATTATAATTTACTGGTGCGGAGGTGGTTATTCACCTCTCCTCCACCAGAGGACCTCGTTTGTTTCGTATAATTGAATACATGAGAATTACAAGACTTTTATTTCTAAAAAGTTATTAAAATTGAAGAAATTAGTGTGATTTAAAAATTAAAAAAAAAAAAAACCAAAGACTGTATCCAGCCTCTAATAGAAAATTGAATATTTTTAGGTTAAAAATGGAATACCCAATCACCACCTTTAAGTTAAATCCTAGAAAAGTGAGATTTGAATCTGGGTATCACCCCTCACCTTGTATCTCTCACCTCTCTTGCCTCCTTGATAATCCTCACATGCAGTTCTTTTGACAAAGAATTTTTATGCATCCTA
Organism: Sextonia rubra; assembly: GCA_037013555.1. Taxonomy (NCBI): domain Eukaryota; kingdom Viridiplantae; phylum Streptophyta; class Magnoliopsida; order Laurales; family Lauraceae; genus Sextonia; species Sextonia rubra. The sequence continues at coordinate 52,925,292 of JASUAD010000013.1, read as the reverse complement.
TGTAAACAAATAAGCCTTAAATGTTCTACCTTGTCTGGTGAGGTGAGTGATGTACAAGGGCTTACTTTGAAACTCAGCATAATCTGATTTTTTTTTTTTAAGAAACTAAGCACCTCCATATAAATATATGTATATATATATATGTTAAAAAACACGCCTATAAGAGAGCAGGTAGCGAGGCACATTGGTTGTGCAGCCACCCAACTCAAATTTCGGGCCCACTAGTAAGCCTGAGATCCATCCCACGGGCCTGAAAGTGAGAAGACCAAAGAATCGAAACGTCTCTTTAAATGGTAATGGTGAATACAGCCAGGCCGGGCCTTAAAGCAGACATTAAGTCTAGTAGGACCATTTAGCTACCGCCAGAATATTAGGCTTGAATCCAGCCCACAAATGAAAGTTAGCCCAATGTGGCTGGTACAGTCCATGAGCACCGCTACCCACACTATTGACTGCCAAAATCCGCTTGATGAACAGTGCTAAGTTGCGTTTTGAAATCTTGATCATGGGTCTAGTGTTAGGACATTAGAATATTACTGCGGTGATCCATTAGACTGGATCTATTGAGTTGGTCAGGTTTTATTGAATGATGCAGATAGACAAGAATGACGAAAGCACCTTGATGGTATATATATATATATATATATTGATCCAACGACTCGTATTGACTGCCACTGATGGGGCATAAGTTAAAATGATCGTCCTTTTAAATAAGCAGGAGGTTGGGCTTGATCATCTTTTTGCAGACGAGGAGACGACAGCTGGAGGGGCATCTGTCACTCTTTCCGTCTTACCCATCTGTCCTTTTAAATAAGCAGGAGGTGATGTGGATATGTGCTTGGTGTCTAGCTTTCTTCAATGGCTAAGAAAGCCTTCCTCCAGCAAATGGGTCAGACTAGTTGGGCTACGGGGCCCAAGTCCAACATCTACCACTTGACCCATGTGGAGAAAAAGGTTGTGTGATTATATACGGTGGCCCAACTACGATCATTAAGCAAAACATGTCTTACTAAGAAAATCAGAGGAGTGGGCTACTAATCGGATCTCTTGCTCTCTATGGTTGTTTGTGCACCAAGTGATCAATCAACCAGGAGCATTACGAACATGGAGTTAAAAATTTCAATCCCCCACCCAAAGAAGCCTCCTAATCTCAACTAAAAAGATCCATTCCATCATTTTCTCCATCTGCAGATGGGCCCCAAACTTTCTCGAGTCCAAACTCATAAATATAATAGGCCCGGTTGCAGAGAGAAGATACCCCAAAATTTCCCTATCCCACGTTCTAACTCACATATATATATATATATATATATATAACCAATAACAATATTCAGTATACACATCCTACAACTCAAAAGGCAACATTACAGAAGGCTTGTAAGTTTGTTTTCCAATAACATGTATTAGACTTGCCAACACAGGTAAATCTAAATAAATGTGGGAGGAAAACGGAAAGAAAGAAAATAAATAAACAAATAAAGATCATGAAAAGGTCTAATCTAACATGAACGTGGAAAATTAGAAGCTCAATTATTGACATGCACATGCCGCATAAAATATACAAATATGAACAGACCAAGACTCAGAACTAGAAAAAAAAAATTGACATCCACAAAGATTAGATACAATCCACTGACCCATTTCGGTATGCCCACCACTCATGTTCTAGTTATACAATTTGATTACTGAGGAAGAGGAAACGCATGATCATGGGAAGGCCAATACACCTTTTCTCTGGGACAAGGGAGAGGAGCAGGTTGAGCAATAAAAGTAGGATAGTGTTCTCCTGGCATCACCACAGAGAAATCGGACGTGCACAAAGTCATTGCCTGCAATCAAACACCATATTAGAGTTCAGCTTACAAAAAAAAAATGCAGAAAAATAAAAAAAAATAAATTAATGGTTTCTAACAATAAATTATAAAGAAGGTGATAACACGAGGTGCATACGCCACACAGCTATCAAGATATTATGCCAAAATGGAGTATTTATAGATCAAAAAGTGACGATACAATGTTGCTCTTTTGATTTCTACCCAAAACTCATTTTGCCACCACAAATCACTTAGAAAATTGTTAGAAGGAATTAGATGCCCGATAGGTTTCAAGGACCCATCACCAACAAAGTGGAATAGTGAACGATGCTCGACTCCAAAGAGAGCCTCTTTTCTTCACGTCGTTTTCTCCCTTCTGTTCTGATTGAGAAAAAACACCAAGTCATATAAATGCACTTTGCTTCCTTGGTTCTTTTTTCTTAATAACCTAGTGTATGAGCCAATAACATTAACATTCTCCCCCAACTAGACCTAAATGAAGGTAATCACCAAAACCTCAATGTTTAACTGGTATCCACACCAAACAAGACCTTACAGAATTCTTGCTTCACTTTGGGAACAGTGTTAGTAATCATATCTGATTAATTCTGCTTAGTGCGAATCTTCTCCAATTGCATCAACCGGTTCAACAATACATTGTGTATCTAGTGATAGGTGAGTCCTCTCCAATTGCATCAACCAGTTCAACAACATGCTGTGTATCCAGTGATAGTAAACATCTATGTGCTTAGTTTTTGGTTGTGAATGACATGAAGCATTCTGGTTCGAATGAATTGCACTATGACCATCACAATGAACAACAGTGTTCTTGCACCAAGCTCAATTCTTGGAGTAATCACTTCATCCAAAATATCACTCTGATCAGATTCAAGCTACAATATATTCTAGGTTTGTCCTGGAAAGTGCAACACACTAAATTTGGACTTCCATGATACAACTTCCCTTGCTAAAGTGAATCGATATCTACGGTATAATAAAAAATAGAAACAAAATGAATTGATATCTTGAAGTGAACTCCCTGCTATCAATGTCACCGACCAAGTGAAGCGGCGCAGGGGAAGAAGATTAGCCAACGGGCTAATCTCCAAACCAAAAGGCTTAAGGATAGGTTGTTTAGGTGCCTCACCAAAGACAAACAAATTCTCTCAACTGAAAACCAACTCAAAATCTTTATTCAATATTAAAGTCTATGTATATATCCCATGAAGAGATTACATCCTTATTTATAACTAAGACATTATCTAAGAAAGGAACCAACTAATTCTAAACAAAAAAGAAGTCCTGAATCAAACATGAGTGGACTTGCCAAATATTAATAAAGCAACTTAAATCAACTACTAATAATATAATATACTCTAATCTATTAGGCTGTATTGATCTTGGGTCCAATGGCCTGGTCAATCATGGATCTGGCCTGCATCAGTTCTCCCCCGCTTGGAGAACTCGTCCTCGAGGTCTATAAATATCCACCGGGGTCGAAAGTCACTCGAACAAACTTTTGTTTTGTCTTCAGATCCATATTTTCATGACATGGCTTAAAAGCTTGTTGCAGTCTTTTCCTCTATGTAATAGTAGATCGGAATGTTTTCGACTGTTGGTTTTTGTATGGAGCTTGGATGTGTGAACAAACCAGTAGATGCTGCAAGTGTGAACAGTCAAATATCCATATGTGATCTCTGAAGATGAAGTCAATGTGGGGAACTTTTATAACTTGAACTACTTGTGAGATAACTGGAACAATGAATTTCACTATTGGCGTCCTAATTGGATTTTCTGGAAAAGGCAGAACAATCAATTCTCTTGGATGTTCAATGTCTGCTTGTACGTCAGCTTGATATACCTTTTGCTTCTCACTTGAAGTTGCAATGAGATATTTCTTTCCATAAATGGGCTTCTCAAAATCACCATTGGAAGCATCACCAAGTCTGCATCTCTTTATCCCTCCAACAAAGGTTTAGAACAGCCATAATACTAACACGACTTAGATAGACCTTTCAAGTACCCAAGGATCCCAAAACCACTGCCCATAGTTCCTGTTCAAGATTGGTAAGATACCTGCTCAATTGCTCATTAACACCTATTGTATGAGCAAAATCCAGCCCATTGTAAAACATGGTGTACATCAGACTCCCCACTTCTTGAAGCCATCTCGTACTACTCCTTCTCAATAAGAAGTTTTCATATAGAACTTTCAAGCACCCCATTCAATGTGTTTCTCTTGTGACAGCCATAACTTCTTGCTCTATTGTCACCAGTAAACTTCAAAGTCCAATATCAGTTGAGTAAGCCCTATCTCCTTCATGTCAAAGGTGAAAGGACTTTCAACAACTCTTTATTCAACATCTTATTGTTGCCAACATCTCTATCAACAATTAGCGTGTCACAAACATAAAGCAGAAGAATAATGCAATTACTATTGAAAAGTTTTCTTTGTAAACACAAAGGTCCACATTTTCTTTCTGTAACCACAAACCACCCAGAATGAGTTGAATTTCTGGTAACATTTTGCTTTATGGCTTGTTTCACTTTCAACCCCTACAACCTTTACTCCCAACTCCTTCTGCCTGCTCCATATAGTTTTCATTCAAATCATCAAGAAGGCAGGTCAGCTTGAATCTAATTGCACAAACTCAAGGTCCATGCTAGTAGCTAGGCCAAAAATCACTCAAATAGATGATATCTCTACTGTCAGAGAAAAAAAATCATTAAAATCAACTCCCTTCTTTTGACCAAAGCCTTTTTCAACCAATCAAGATTTATATTTCACTTTCCTGGCACAATCAATTTTCAACTTGAAGACGACTTGTTCTTTAATGCTTCTCTTTCATTTGAAGACTTCACCAACTCATAACTATTATTCTTTCAAGGAACTTCCTTCTTTATGCATAGCCATCTTCCACTTCATCTTTATGAACTTTTGCTTCCTAATAACTTTCAAGTTCTCCCGCATTTTTTTTATCAGCAACAGTGACTTTATATTAAAGGAGAAGGGGTTACAAAGAGAGAACAATAAAAAAGAAGCGAGCGTGAAGGAAACACAAAGGTACAAAAGTATTGTACCCCACTCATACAACAACTACAAGATAAAACCCTCCTAAGGAAAAACCATCTCAACACCTTGTTTGGCTAAAACATCCGCCATCATATTTGCTGACCTACTTTGGTGTCGAAAGCTAACATTAATGTTGGTAGATAAAGCCTGAATTTCATTAAAGAGGAATTGGAACTTCCATGGAAATGCCTTCACATTTGAGACCCATGAGATCACATTAGAAAAATCGCTCTCCATAATAAGAACACCATAGTAGAATCTCCAAAAACATCTAAGAGATTCCAAAACAGCTTTAACCTCCACTTCATTAGAGTCACAAACCCCCACATATTTGGAGAACATAAAATAAAACATCCCCATTGCAATTCCGAAGCACGTCTCTGATACCAGCCAGTCCCTACTTCCCTTTCACGGCCCCATCAATAGTAAACTTAAACCAACCAATAAGAGGAGAAAACCAAACAACAGATTTTTCTCATTTTAATTGGGCCACACCCCATACACGATTCACAATTAATAAGGATGTCATCAAGACAGAAATTAGAAAACTCCTTTTTCTAAGCAAAGCCAAATTCGCAATCCTATGAGTGATCTTTAAAATCAATTCCACAAAAGTTGAGGAAGACCCCCTGAAAATTCTGTTATTCCTTTCTTTTCAAATGGACCATAAAATGGCAAACAGAATCATCCTCCAAAGAGTAGGCCCACATCCCATAAAACAACCTCCTATCCAAGACTTTGCCGCATCAACAATCTTATGTGGATAGCACTAATCAACACCGCACCTACCAATAAAATGGCCCCATACACTGGAAGCAACCTCACAATGAAGAAAAAAGATGGTTTACCGACTCCAACTCCTTATGACACATCACACAAGTGTCTGCGATGGTGGACGATGTCAATCCTCTCCTTCTCAAATTATTTGCAATTGAAATTTTAGGTGCAACTGCTAACCAACAGAAAACCTCCACTCGGGAAGGAACTAAACCCACCCAAACCAAGGAGGAAGAAGCTTTAGGGAGATGGTTTCCCTGCAAAGCTAAGTAAAAAGATTTCGTTGAGAATTCTCCGGATATGGATGGCTTCCAAATCCTAGAATCCCTACTCTCCCTCATTTTTTACCATGACAAACTTAGTGGATGAGGTACTTCTTTGAAAGTTGGCACTCTCTTATGGATCTTTCATAACCTGAGGCTCTACAAGTCCTTGAGGAGACTAATTCCCCTTTGCAACATCAATGTAGAATGGAATCGAATCACGGGGTGGGCAAGGTAGATGAGATGGAGGGGAAAAATTGAGCTCTCACCAAACTCTAATCCAGAGGCGTTAGAGAAATTGGGCTCTCACCAAACTCTAATCCAGAGAGAAATTGGGCTCTCACCAAACTCTAATCCAGAGGTATTAGGGATGTGGAGAACTCCAAGAAGACTTGGGAAAGATCCCAAAACTTTTCATTAATCATTAATCATTAATTAAGCTAAATAGGCTTTATAATGCTTAAATAAAAAAAAAGAAATAACCTAGGACTAATCTAGACCATCCAACCAAGTTGAAGGCCACGATTAAAACATTTTATTAAAATAAATTAAAGCAAATAAAATCCTAAATAAACTAGGATAAATGGGTTGGGCTTAGGGTGGGTCGACCCATGGGGACCATGGGTCTGTTCAGCATCAATTCTCCTCTGATTGGAGATAACTCGACCTCGAGTTTTAGTAGAAGTCCTCTAGGATCAAATATTATGCATGGAAATCCTCGATGTGCTTATAATCAATCTCTTGACATGCTTTGGAAGCTATAATCAATCTTTTCATCCAGACAGAAAAGGACTAGAGACATGGCTTCTGTTGATGTTTGACTTCAACATTGATGTGTGATTTGACCGTTAAATGCAACAATTGTTGGCGTTGAAACAGTAAGTCACAGTCTTCTATCGTCAATAGTCTATCCCCAAATATGAAATCAAAATGAGGGACATCAATGAGTTGCTCAACATTTGCAACGCTAGCCTTTTCAACCTTTTTAGTATTGGCTTATTCAATCTGTTCAGTACTAGCCTCTTCTTCAGTGGAAACAGGTTCTTTTTTTTTTATGTGGTTCTATATTCATTTCCATTGGACCCGCAAGTTGATTGTGAGTCTTATCCAAGTCTTCACTGCTAGTTGGCATATGCTGATCAACAATTTTCAAATGATGAGACTCAGATTCATTTTCTTTCAATTCATCTGAAGGAGAAATGTCTAAAGGAGTGCCACATGCTACTACATCTGAATTGATTATGGAATCATTTCTTTCATACTTTTGTTCCTCAATTTTAGACTTAACATTCTCCATAATGGGTTCAACAACATGAGCTTCAATAGTTTGTAGAGATTTTTCTCTTTGCATTTTTGCAGTTCAAAGGCGATAGCGTTTTATCAAACACTTGGCATGGATCACTTTCCCAGGTGCTTCACACATATCTTTACAATCTTTTTTCATATACTTGGTTACAAACCTAACTCTGCCAGTTTTTACTGCCGGTCCCAAGCCCGGGTAAAGGAGGAGGATTGCGTTAGGTAGGTTGACAGTCAACGTAAAACTTTGTCACAACCCAAACATGAAATCTGAGATAACAATATTTTCCGATAAGGCTAGGGCATTCAAAAACAGAATTCATGTAGCTGACCCTAATATGGTTGGAATAAGACTTTAATGACGATAATGATGACGATAACTTGGTCGCAAACCTCCAACAAAGATAGTAACATAATGTTCCTCACTCTCATGTAGCCCACATAACGCTTGTAGCATTGAAAATTCAACATCATAATCAAGAACTGAAAACTTGCCTTGTCTCCAATTCATAAATTAATCAAATTAGACTTCATTATCAACTTACCATTGTCTTTACTTAATTAAGTGGATATGTTACTCCAAGCACAATATGGTGCAATTGCGATAATAGCACTTCTTTCGATACCATATGGAAGACTTCAAAAATAATGCGCTTTTTTTCTTTCTTTTTTTTAGTAAAAAAAAAATAAAGCAATCTGACCTATTGGGTAAATCTCTTCAAAACAAGTGCACAGGATCAAACAGATTTGAAATCGGAATTTAGATGGAGAAGATCTTGTGATTTGAAGATGAATGGTTAAAATTGAATTGACAGCGGGCCCTTAATGAATGAGATCTGCCTCAATACCTACACCACGGTATAGATCTTGTCACTACGAGCACGCAAGATCAAACGGATCTCAAATCAGAGTCCGGATGGTCCTAATATCACAAAATCAAGTTTCGTCTGTCGATCGGGTCAAACCCCTATTTGATTGGAATCTATTACTGTCACGCTGGAGTCACTACTGATGTCGGTTTCTATGCTACTGCGTTTTTGCTGTAGATGGGGTGGGTTCACCTAACCTGAAATTGAACTGACCAAGCCTAAAACCAGATCTCGTGACTAAGGACCACAAGATATTGTGGTGATTAGGAGCACCATAAACCAAAGCCCTTTCCGTTTCACAACAGAGCCCTCGTTGCCAACACAAAAGCAAGACGAGATGCCATCCCACGAAGCAAGTAGCAATTAACGGCAATCAACAACGGCACTTCCTCCAACGACGATGACGGCGACGGCAAGTGGCAACAAGCGACAACGATGGGTGCCAGGTATGCTCTTTTTTCCTCTTCTCTTTCTCGCTGCTTTTCTCTCTCTCTCTCTCTCTCTCTTTTTTTTTTTTTTTTTTTTTTTTTTTTTTTTTTTTTTTTTTTTTTTTTTTTTTTTTTGTGTTCTTGTTCGGCGGAAGGAGATGGATGGATTTGGAGTTGAGGGAATAGGGCTTTGGTGTTGGGGTAGGCCGCGGGTTGTGTGGGTTTGGTGAATGGGGTTTTGGTTTAGGGATTAAGGTGGTTAGAGGTTTTGACAGGGATGCGAGTGGTCATCAGGTGATTTTTTTCTTAGGTTGAATGGGTAAAAAAGGTGAGGGAGGGTTTGGGTGTAGCAGTGGCTGCGTGGTTTAATGGCAATGTCGGTGAAGGTGATGCGGTCCTGGGGTTAACGATGGGGACTGGGATTTTGGATCTTAGATTCGGGATAGGCATCGAATGGGCATTAGATCTGGTTAAGGATCTTGGGTTGGGGTTTCAGATCTGGTAGATCTAGGTTCTGGGGTTTCTTGGGGATAAGATCTGAGGCCGGTGGTGATGATCAGTCATTATGAGTTGGTCTTTGGCGACGGCGATGAACACTATGAATGTGGTTGGCTACACAGATGATGAAAGCCAGCGACGATCTAGGGGCATGGAGATTGTCGAATCACAAATCCTTAGTGGATCACTCTTCGTCTCTGATACCAAATAATGCGGAACGGAATAGAATCGTGGGTGGGCAAGGTAAATGAGGCGGAGGGGAAAAATTGGGCTGTCTTCAAACTCCAATCCGAAAGCATTAGAGAAATTGAGCTCTCACCAAACTCCAATTCGGAAGCATTAGGGATTTAGAGGAGAACCCTAAGAAGATTTGGAAAAGATCCCAAAACTTTTCATTAATCATCAATCATTAACGCAACCAAAGAGGCTTTACAATACTTGCATAGAAAAAAAGAAATAACCTGGACTAATTTGGACCATCCAACCAAGTTGACAGCCATAATTAAAACATCTTATTAAAATAACTTAAAGCAAATAAAATCCAAAATAAACTAGGATAGATGGGCTCGGCCCAAGGCGGCTCGACCCATGGAGACCATGGGTCTATCCTGCATCAAGCATCTTCATATTCTAGTGCATGATATCCAACCATGCCATCATCTTCATGCCTCTCCCTCTTCAATATGCAGCATGAGGAGGAACTAAAGTGAGACCAGACCAAGGCTGTCAATCAAGCCCTCTATGAGCTTATCTTGCCTGGTCCAACCCTCAAAAGGCCAACAGGATTAGACCTTTTACTTTTCTTAAAAGGCTTAAGGGCAGGGCTTGGACAAAATTGTTGCAAGCCTGCCAATTTGAGGGCCAAGATTGGACACTATTAGGCCCGGGCCCCACTCTTATTTTTCTTATGATGCATGTGGCTATATTAAGCATTTAAAAATGATTCTTATGTGGGTTCTTATCTTTTCCATTAAAAAAGCCTAGTTCGTATATGTAAGCATTTAAAAATGATTCTTATGTGGGTTCTTATCTTTTTTATTAAAAAAGCCTAGTTCATATACGTAAGCATTTAAAAATGATTCTTATGTGGGTTCTTATCCTTTCCATTAAAAAAGCCTAGTTCCCAGTCACATCTCCTGCCCACCCTCCCTCCATTGTCAAATATGTCCAGGGGCTTTTCTATTCAATGTGTTCTATTTATCATCTTTCCTATCATCTTGCTCGAATACATCACATTCAATAGGTTCATACAAATCATTACAGTATAAAACATATCCATTTTGGCTTTCCAAATTATACAACTTGAGCAATTGGACTAACCATTCTACTATGTTGCTAGCCTCCATTTTAATCCGCACATGACAAACAATCAAACCTCAAGCTTGTGTTGAACCAAGACATGATACCACTTGTTGGAAGTGAAGCTTCCCATCTAATAAACTGAAGAAATAAACCGATAAGTAGGTACGTACAAGAATCAAGAAAATTTCAAATAAAGCTAGAAGCCACATAAAGATATAAAACCAAGACATTATATGCAAAAGAAAAATTAATAAAAAGGGAAAATCCACAGGACAAATCTGAGAAAATCACTTATCAAAAAAATAGGACAAACATTTTGCTTCTTCTCAAGTTTATGCTCAAAAACTTGAGGTATTGTATCAAATAGAGAAGGTACTACTAAATTTTTTTAGCTGACTATTCCTACCAAAACCTAAAGGTATTAGTAAAGACAGCGGAAATGCTTTTCAATATTCCCCATCGGCTGGAGCCCACTCCTCAGGTGGAATCCGGTCGGTCTACTTTTGGCAACACGCATTTTTTTTAGCACCAAGACATTCTTCCTGGGATTTGAATTCGCGACTAGTTGGCTCCAATACCATATTGGATTTATTCGACTAGCTATTCCTACCAAAACTTCAAGATGCTACTCGAGACAACGGAAATACTTTTCAATATTTTCCGGGTGGAGCCCACTCCTCAATAGGTACAACAGTACCTCTTTGATGTTTACCAAAAACTCACTTTCTTAACACACCACAGGACAAATTAGAAACCTCAAAGGCACTAGGCTTCAATAACGATCACAACCATGATGGAAGAAATGACGGATACTTATGCCTTGAGAAACATATTTTTTCTCCTACTTTTCTTAGTTGTGTCCTTGAATTATTTATCCACTTAATTCATACATAGACATGAAGACCTTGCTTCCCAACAAAGAGACAGATCAAAACAATTGGGATGCATTGCCATGGAGGGGTTAGAGCTTCACGACAGAAGGTGGAGATGTCTTCAAGACCTGGGCATTTAATAGATATTTTATGCTGTCTGTGGAGAGAGGGCAATTTGTTCAACTTAGGTGCATGGGTATCTTGATACTGAGAGCTAAGCAACAGGCAATATGCTGCTATTAATAAAGTGGAGCCTACCAAAATAAGAATTGTATTATGTGAAAATAAAGAACATGAAGGGTTGAGTATGTACAAGAGAGGCCCATGAGGCCTTGATTCATTATTTTCATATCACTGACCTGATAGATCATACATCCAAAAAGCCATTTCATTTGAAAGTCATGACCTTCGATTGACAACCAGCTAGCATATGGCTAAAAGGAAAATACAGCAAAAAGCCACATTCAACATAAAGAAAGAGCAAATACCAAATAACTAGGATTAGGGATCTTGTTTACATTTGAGGCATATTTTTTGTCCACAATGGGGCGATCATATCAGATACTTGGATCACCAAACAGTGGACCTGATGATATTAGGCATTTGATGGATCAACTCCAAGGGTAAGTGTTCCTACTCAAGATGCACTTATCACATTGTAAAGAGACATGATTTTGGTGGCATGGGTGTCAGTGTTGCAACTCTCCAGGCTATGAGTGGAGGGGGTGGGTAGGGGAGAGGCAGGTGCCCCACCTCCCCAACTTGGTAGTCTGCCCCACTGCTATTGGGCCATTGGATGGTCAGATTCGTCAGAATCCTTTGATATACAAGCCAATGTACATGGGCAAGCTGTCAACTACCCTTGGGTTGGTGAACACTTCTCATCGTGTTTTGACTATTAAATTCTATGGTAAACCCTGCAAGCCAGTTGTACATGAATGAGTTGACACTTGCCACTTAGCCTTGGCTTATGGAAAACACTCATTCTATTGGAACATTGTTTTTCATTTTATTGTTTAAAATTCTGTTGTACTTGTAAGCAGTATAGTAAAGCCTTTTCTATTGGATTTGTAATCCAAATACTATTTGTATTGGACCCATCTTTGAATTTCACGCAATATGCATGGCCCGCAGTCTAGATGCATGATACGTAGGGTGAATATTTCCCCATTTGTATTGTAAAGTTTACAAATTGTTTTGTTAAACAAATAAAAAAAAGGTGATCAGTTCCACTCATGCTTCCGGGACATGAAAAAAAAATCAATATTGCAACTGAGAATTATTTCAAAGCAAGAGCCAAGAAGTGTCTTCCATGAGTGATTCGCAATTATTTATATTCGCACATCTTGTTTTTTTTCTTTTTGATCCATGTTTTATTTATTGGGGTCCATAATTTGTCATTCTTAAACAAAATTCAATTGATATCTTGCTTACAAAAATAAATGAATAGATTTTCTTTTTCTTTAGTCCATGTTAATGAAAAAGAAGGATGGCAACGGTATTGCTGACCCTATGGGCACATTTGTATAATGTATGTAGAAAACTAGTTCTGCACACTTTTCTCTTCCACCCCAAAAATAAAAATAAAAATAAAAATCCGAACCACCCATCGGAAATGCTTTTCTGCAGAATTGTGATAAATTTAGGTCATATTTGTATATTTCCTCATGGAAAAGTGGCACACCAAACATGAAAAACTTCTACGTTGCAACAGAAGCCAAAGTGTTCATACCATTGTCACAGAATAGCAATTGCATAAACGTGCCCTATATGTCAACTATCGCTTGCCCCACAACCTCCACCCCCACAACCCCCCACAAAAACCAAAACCCCCCCTAAAAAAAATTCCTGGCTCCGCCCACTGTCTCCAAGCCCCTCCTTTACATACTGCACCCTGTGTGTTCTTGTACTTAATGCCTATACTAGGTTTACACGAGCAAGTGGAAATATTTCAACAAAACAGATACCATAATTATGCTAAAAATCTAAACACTGGCGAATTGGAGAAGAACAAAAAGGATGATAACTAGAAAGCTTACAGTTTGTTGATTGCCAAGTTTTTCAAGCAAATGTATTTGAGATCGCATATGACCTGATTCCAGGGTTCTTTGAGCGACATCTTGCATGGAAGGATAAGAGGATCTTGGCTTCAACAAATGTTCAAATATTGCCATGATGAGAAACAGAGATACCAAGATTGCTGTAGCCACAAAACCACAAGAGATGGCATTCAGAGAAGTGCCGAAATTCTTCCATGAAGTTCCTATATCAGCTGCTGGCTGTGATAAAGTTGAGTTGGCACTGGTGTAAACACTCCATGAGTTCATATTATCCGAGCTGAAACTCCCCATCGTTCTTGGATGTGTTTCTCTTTCTTGGATGTGTTTCTCTTTGTAATTAGTGCCTGTTAAAACAATTGAAACAGAACACCTTTCTGAATTCTTCAGTTTCAGAACATCAAGCGGGGCCCAGCAAAGAGAAGTAGGTTCCAGTTATGTACTGACAGCCATATGATGCAGAATTCATACTCTTTCTTGGTTCCCTATAGAATAGCCTCACTTATTCAGCAACATTTTTAACTAGTGGCCAAAATGACATAAACAAAATCAAGCCCATCAGCGGTGTTCTCTACAATCAATAACACTCCAAGGATACACCTTAGTGAATGAATCTGCAAATGGTCAGCATTAAAACATTTAGCTAAAATATGGTGAGTATTTGAGCTCTGTATTCTCGATCAATTCAGATTGTCATTTACAATTCACAGACAAGAGACTACTAACCTTTTGGATATGCATTGGACATTTCATAACTGATGAACTTGCAATCTAAAAAGTTGTTCCTCAAGCCATGGCTCCAGATAGGGTTTCATCGAAGGTAGATAAAGAAGAAGAAAGCTCAAAACACGTCAAATAACAAAGCACACATTGGGTATGCAGGCTCCACAGAGCAACACAAAGGAATGATCCTTCTTCACAATGGCAATGGCAATGACAATGACATATAGGCAATAAATAAGGGCCTTCATGTCAACTAGCATCAGGAAACCAGCACAGAATTAGCATTCAAAAGTCTTACCTACAAAAACAAACCTAAAAAGCAAAATATGGACTTTCCATATTGCCCTTCCCATTTCATGAGATTTTCATAATAACAAGGAGTTACTCTGATTTCCTTTGTATTCCACGTGTACCCATCATAGGTTTTCACATGCATAACCGATAAATAAGATCAGCCCCCTCCTTACAGAAAAAAATTATGACAATGACATAAAGGTAGAACATTATTTCTAGAATTGCTGATTTGGTAATAAACAGGCCAAAAGAACGTAATTCCATGGATGGTAATCAAGTGCAATTTCCATTGAGAAGTATGACATCAGCAACAGTGACCTTCTCTTTAGCGCACTACTGACAGTTGAGTTGAAAAGTCATGGACATGGGTCCAGGAAATATCATCATCTGTGTTTTGGTCTGCCTTGAATGTAACTTAACTACAAAGAAAGGCATAGAAAACCACATTATTCACTTTTCACTTGCAGTACCTGAATAAGCACTAATCCCAAGAAATGTTAAAAATGCAATTCTCAACCCATATCATAAATAACCTATTAAGAAAAAAAAAGAAAGTAATAAACAATTAAGAATCAATTTTTTTCCATCACTGGTTGCATCTAAAGGAAAAATCACTCAAGTAATGGGGGAGCGAGAGATAGAGAGGCCAACATTCCAGTATCCTTAATCCTTTTCATGGCTTGTATATGCTGCATCCACCTGTGTGAATCCTACACTAGGTCCTGAGAAATAAAGAGAGTGCCATTCGATGCGCCATTCAATGCAAGCATCAGGGCATATTGGTAACTGAAAAGCTGATGTGCATTTTCAATCTTCTGGTAAAAACCAAATATGCAAGACCATTGGGGCATTTTCATGGAAAGCAGTGTAGCCAAAAGATATCCCACCACAAACAAAAAGAAAAGCTGCCAGAGGAGATAAATAAAACACTAAAGGCTGCAACTATAGCATATTACAAATTCCTAGTGGCAGTCATGGTTGATAAGAGTCTGTTCATATCCTAAATGCAAAACTACGGATTATCACCATAGAATTAAAAAAATAAATTAAATTAAATTAAGGTTGGACATCTCACAGATATGTATTGCCAGAGCTACCATGACTCGAGAGAAAAGTAGAAGGGCTCATTAAAAAAGAAGCCATACAACTCTTGCATACAACAGGAGCCGACGATCACATTGATTTCTCAATTTATTGTTTCAATGATTACAATTCCATGTTGAAAGAACCCCACAACATATGTCAGAACCACAAAAGCAATGACCTTCCAAGAAGGCGGATTGCAACAACTGGATAATATCACACAACCATGAACAAGAAAATCAAATAGAACAAGAACAGCAATTATTACAAGGTAAATGCCCGCTAAAAAGATGCTTTGCCTGCAACTGATTAAGGACCCTTTTCAACCTGATAATGACTAACAAGAAATCAAAACCCGCCTAGTCCCATCCACTCTAAGTTCAATGCATTGTTTGTGGAAGTAACTTCCAACTTAAGCAGAAAATAATCATTTTCTTGTTTTTCGTCATCATGATCATGTTCTGTGAAACAAAGGAGGCAATGTCAAATTTGAGGCATGTGGGCCTTTAGTTGTAGGGAAGAAATCAATAAACCCATCCCCCATTGAGAGAGGAAAAACTATGACTTCTGCCTTGTAAATGATTACTCATTTCAAATGTTTGATCAATACTTCCAAACAGAAACACAGAAAATACAGGCTTCCATCTACATCACAACTCTATCAACAAGTTAATGATAGATTAATTAGATGCTTCTGGTAAGAAAAAGAAGGAACAGCTCATTACCATCAAACAGGAAAAAGAGAAAGACCATAAGAAATCTCTATTGTACTTCTTTTATTCCAGTAACCCACTTCCGCCGTTTGGGTCATTCTCAGGAAAAAGATTACTGTCTTCCATTTGGGTCATATCACAAAAAAGAAAGGGCCCATGAAGAGAGCAGCAGATATAAAGCATGGCTTGAAAACAAACTCCAACATATTCCTGCTCTGCTGTTTTCTTCCTTTTTCCTCCCTTTCTTTTCTAAGCCCCAACACAATCCACAAAATCCAAAAGCAAGCATCAATCCCTGCATGGATTTGCTACCACAAAAACTCATTTCAACCCATAATTTTTCTTTCCAAAAGAAGAAAGTAGAAAGAAAAATATATAGATAAAAACAAAGGGAAAGAAAGAAGACCCCATTTAATCTGAATTATTCCTCCATGTTAAATTTCAATGAAAAAACAGAAAGAAAGAGAGAAAGATGAAGAAAAAAAAAACTATACAAGACAGAAGACAGGAGTGTTCATGTGAGATACAAAAGCTTAAAAGAAACATTCATGGGGGATAGAAAATACTGAAATTCTCACTCACCTTGCTATGGTCTCTTTGTTCTATGGGTTTGCATTTCTCTCTCTTTTTGACTTTTCCTCTGGTCCTGCTGTCTGTGTACTTTTCTTGGCTTTCTCCATCTGTCTTTCTCTCTCTTCCTTCCTTCTCTGTTATTGTTGGTGGTTCAGTCATGGGAAAAAAAAAAAAGAAGAAGAGAGAGAAAGAGAGATGTTCTTTTTTAAAAAAGAATAATAATATTTAAAAATAAAATTATGTTCCCATATGCGCATGCAGTGGTGGGCCTTGTGTCGGTGCGACGTGATCGTTAGATGGGGCCCACACATGTCTCGTGTGCTTTTGACAATTTCTTGCCTTTCACGATTTCCGAATCTAGCTACTTGCTGGTTTCTAGTTAAATCCGGAGTAGGAAGTTAGAACCTAGCTCCTCATGTCTTTGGATATCTGCTATCTATCTACTTATCATACTGTCTTGTGTGAAGATATAAAATAAAGGGTTATGGTGCAAAAATGGTCATTAATAATTAATTTTTGTCCATCAACCGCCAAGGTTTAAGTATTCTTGTAAAATCGTTGATATGATACTTTAGAATATAATATAATATCGCCCATATCTAGTGTCATGGGATATCACATTATTATTATTATTATTATTATACGAACAACTTGGTAAAAAATAGTTAAACTTCTTTTTATACGGAGGTAAATGTCATATTTAATGGCAGTTGTATAAGCAATATCTCAAAAATAAAAAGGACCTTTTTGAAAAAAAGATAATTTTAAAATATGATCAAATGAAGAGTAAGGAAAAATATAAAAATAATTGCAAAAGGCAACGTATATAATTTTTTACTAAATTAATACCAATTGTGCCATGCAATGGTGTGATAGCTCCCGTGTTTGCATTTCTTAATCCCCCTCCCACCAAACTTTTTCCTTATCGGCGAACGAAAATGAGAGATGCAAGTTCTACTTTTAAATAAAAACTGCAAAAGCATCAAAGAATGGCTAGCTCTGAGAAATGAGAGTTGTATTTTACAAAAATGTAAAACGTCAAAGAATGGCTAGCTCTGAGAAATGCGAGTTGTATTTTCCAAAAATGTAAAACGTCAAAGAATGGCTACATAATGTGTAGTGCAAATTTGAATCATTGAATATTTTTGTATTTGTAATTGTATGAATGGTTGAATGTATTTGTGCATGTGAGAATGGTTGCATTATTTTGTGCATGTGAGAATGGTTGAATGTATTATTTATATTTTGGGAAATTTTTAAATAGGGCCTTAAATTCTTGCCTTATTTCAAAAAATGGACACAAGTTCCAAAGCTTTTCGAAGTAGTCATTAAGTTTTTTTTAATAAATTTTCAATTAAAGACATTTATCTATTTAATGGTGTTTCCTTATAACTTTTTTCGCATACTTTCTTTAAAATATTGAAATTACCTTCATTTAAAGTCATTACAGAGTTCTTGTAGTTACTACATGCTACTGATTGCTATATGAATGTTGGTGGTCCTTGACTACTATGATAATGCCGATGAAGTAAATGAGAATAATATAGACAAAGTGAATGAGAGTTTGATTTCAATAAAAAGTAATTTAGGTATATTAGAGAAATTGAAAGAAAATGTTGGCGAAAAATAGCTTTTTAATGGACGGATGTCTTTAATAAAAAACTTTTAATTTAAAAACTTTTAAAACTTGTGTCTTTTTTAAATATAAGGCAAAAAAATTAAGGCTCTATTTAAAAATGTTTCTTCATATTTAAAATTGTATGAAAAGTTAAATATATATAAAAGGTGGATGGGTTGTGCAGGGAAGAAAAAACATTGCCCACATGAAATAATTTAAAGGGAGCCAGGGCGCTAACAAGAGTGGCCATATCGCCATATGTACATCCACATTATGATTTGATATGCCGACAACATGCGGTGCTGCATGATTGAATGCATCCAAGCATGGGCGGACCCGGGGGCCATGTTTATTTTGTACTTTTCTTTTATACATATGTATATATAAATATAAGTATATATCCTTTGGCCCCCCTTTTTCAAGGTTGGCCCATCCAACATTATTAAAAATTAAGTAATAGAAATATAATTTGGGTTAAAAAAACTAAATAATATTCGATTTAGTACTTTTAGGGAAAAATGAGATGAAAGAAGAAAAGAAAGGAAAATAATGAAAAGAAAAAATATCAAATAAAAGAAGAGATTATGAATATATTAGAAACTATTTAATAAAAAATCTAGAATCTAGTCATCACCCGCATATGTTGATTTGAAATCATAATAGTTTGAACAAAGAGAAGTGGATAGCTTGGATTGTTGGGTCTTAGATTCCATGTTGGGGCCGTGCCAAACGTTCCATGCATTTGAATTGTCCTTCCAATATTCCTTGTTTCCATTTTTTTGCAGTATTAGGCTAAAATTTTAAAAGACTTATATAAACAAAGGAATGACATATAAATTTAAGTGGTTTGGTCAAGTTTAACCTAATCCACAGGAACAAATATCCATTTGAGTTTCTTCTACTTAAAAATTTCTTAATAAGATTACCTTCAAAACTTTTATAATTTTTATAGATAATAAAAAAATAAAAAGTAAAAGACTATATTTTTTATATTTGCACTAAAGAAAAAAAAACTATCTATTATGCCGACAACATGTGGTGCTACATGATTGAATTCATCCTAGGTATGTATAACATCTAAACATCTTTCTATATTTATAAACAATGAAAGGGAATCGACTGTTCATGCATATCTCTGTGGTGACAACAGCTCATGCATGTATAATGTTTTCTACGAACTCCAAAATATATTTCTTGTTGCAGGAAAAAAAAAAGGGAAAACATAGCTCCTACAAGCAAGTTATTCTCCAAGATGCATGTCGGAAGAGTTCGAGTATCTACGGCTTAAGCACGCGAAGTTACAGAGGAGAGTCAAAATACAAGGTATGGAATCAACAGATCAACAAAAAGTAGCAGATTTCTTGTCTCTGGGTACTTTTTTACATTTTATCCAATAGGAATAGTTGATCTACTTGTATGAATCTTTCTACGTCATTCTATTCTTGAATATCATTCAAAATAGTTTCCCATTGTCCGGTATTCCTTCACTGTTGACATATTTAAAAATCCCACGATTTTGCGATTTTGTGATATACATCTTTGGTCTTCATTTTCTCACAACTTATTACGTGAATTAAATAATGAAGCTCATTGGTTAAAGGGACGATTAATATTAGTTTTTTAGTATAACTACTAATACAATAACCCGTGCTAAGCATGAGGATAATTGACGTGGCTGTAGTCCATGCTCCATATAATTAGTCTTGATAATTTTTTCATATGACATCATTGACGGGCTAAGGTCCATGCTCCATATAATTAATCTTGATAATTTTTTTTGTATCTAAATGTACATATGCACTTGAGTATTGTATTGGTTTGGTTACTTAATTGGTAGATGTCATGAGTTCAAATCCCTTTAATCTATATAAAATTTTTATAGCATTTTTACAATGCTCAATGAAAAAGTCAAATTTGAATGGAATCTAGCCAAAATTGAATCTTTTACAAATGCTCAATGAAAATGTCAAAATCGAATGGAATCTAGTCAAAATTGAATCAAAACACTTATCTTTAATGTATTATAATCAGACAAAATTTTTCATAAAAATCCCTAATTTATATTCTAATTGGTGAACTTGTATTTTTTTAAGACTTGCAGTGTATAACTCTTTTTATCACAAATGGCAATAGGAAAGGAATCTACTTATTTGAAGATTTCTCACTGCTAGTGGAATAAGGATTTCTCACTGAGGATTAATATACTTAAGGACTTTACATCAATATCAGTACCCAACGATAAATATAGTTGAAAATATTGATTTTAGTGAGCAATCATAAAACTAAGGAAACTTGAAAATCCTCATTTATGAAGATTCCCATCAGTCCAAATCCTAAAAAATATACAATTGTCAAATGTGGATTTTTTACGACTTTGTGAAACTTGAAAATCTTTTCTCTAATGATTTGGTTACCAAACATGACCCAACTATTGTTCTTTTTGGGCTGCACAATGTTCAATGAAATTTAATTTCTGTAGTAAATAATGAAATTTCTCGAGCACCATATAAATATGGGCAAAGAGTAAAAACTCAAAAGCATAGATATATAAAAGGTAATATAAGGATGTCTTGGTAAATAGGACTCTTAGGCATGTTTAGTAACAAGATCATCAAGGATATCAATATCCATGTTTGGTGTTGGCAAATCTCCAATAATTTTGGCATAATAAAATATCGATTTCTATTAATTCCCAGATTCTACCTCCACCATCTTATTTTCAAATAATCTCATCCAAAATAAGGGATATAAGAGACTAAATCCTCACCTAAAAAATAGGAGTGCTCGTGGGCTAGGCAAGCCTACCTTGAGCTAGGCTTAGATAGGTAATTAGGGCCCATTTTAATAATAGGAACTATTTAACAAATGGGCCGGGTGTGGATTAAGTGATAGAAAGCCTAAAACCCAGCCTAGCCTGTAAGATCTCGACCTTGAATCTAGGGTTTGTTTGCTAATCTTTTGTATTATTGCAAATTAATGGTATTTTTATTCTAATTGGACCGTGGATAGGTAGATTAGTGGGACCTTACCGTTAATTCGATAGCTTCAAGGGCCAATTTGTAATTTAACTAATCTAATTTACATCATCTCATTAATCATATTGTGTTCATTAATCATGATTATTATAATACACATTAGTGGACCCATTTCATTTAAACCTAAGTCACCTATGTAGAACCCTTATGACTTCTTTTGTAAATAACATTAACCTATGGACTTGTTAGCAATTACCTAAAGTTTCTAGCAACCCTATCTCTATATGAGATACAATTCCCAAAGCTAGAGCCTCTTGTGTCCCCTAGTTCAGACCTTTGTCTCCATCTTGTTCTTCCATCCTCCTAGAGTGTGTGAAAGAGAGATTCTAACTATTGGATATTGTTTTCATTTTCTCCTATACACTCACTTTTACTTACTTGGTATTTGTTTGAAGTGAAAAGCTCATCTTCACCACTTTTTGCACAACTTCCAAAGTAAGAAATTCGATCTATCTTGATATTTGTGCCCATTTAAATAGTACATAGTGTTTTTTCTAGCTTATCACTCATCACATCATCTTTTTAAAGCATTCATCTCTTTTTCATGTCATTTTCATGATTAGAGATTTATTTAAGCTTGAGATTTGAGGGTTTGCACTCTAAAAGCTTTGATTTGAATTTTGGGAGCACCTAAGGCAAGCATATGCAAGTAGTAACCTACATGGATGTATTAATAATTAATTCTTTGAGATTCTTATGGTTTAGCATACTGGTACAGCTTATCCTCTTCTTATTTCATAAATGAGGATGTCTTTGCGGGTGGAAATAGATTTTAAATGAAGAAATGAGGGTTTGGATTTTAATGCAATAATGCAATGGAATGAAAGTAAATGGCTTTCAATATGCTAGGTTAGGTGTGTGAAATAATGGATTTTGTGTAGGAAAAGGATGTGATTAATTGTGGTGAAGTTCAGATTTGAAACAAGTCAGATCTGAGTCCTAAGCCCAATCGATCAAACATATTCCCGATCGATCAGATGGAATGTTTTTGAAATTTCATCAGAAATTCGTAATAACTAATCAATTGAATTACCCTTCTGGGATCGATTGGGTAAGGTTTGACCCATTTAATTATTTATTCATTTTATTTATTTTTCGAATTGTAAAACCCTTATAATCCAACTTCATTTGACTCAGCTAAGGCCAATATACTTTAGGGAACTTTGACCTTGATGATTGGATAAAATGACATATTAGAATACTGAGGGAACCTTGTGACCATAGAGGGCCTTGACTTTGGAAATCCTATATCTTACACTTGCCTAACAAAATGAAATAGGGTAAACAAGGAAAATATTAGCTGTCATTTATTTTTGTTAGATGATTTAGTTCGTTCTAATGTTATGCCATTCGTGTATAGGTGTAAGGAGCCCAGTGTTCAGATTCATATACGGTGCGACACTAGAGTTTCGGTAACTAATGGCATTGGGATCCTTATGATTACATCGAAGTGGAAAACTAAAGACACGGGCATCTTAATTAGTTTGGCTTGTAATTTATCTTTGCTTATTAATTAATTGAAAATTATGCATATTTCAATGACTTATAAATCATTCACTTACTTATGTTAATTGTTCAATTATATTCCTTTCATTACTTTCACATTATACTTCTGTTACTGTAAATGTCAAGTCAGTAAAGGATGCTAAGAAGGTAAGTTTGAGAGCACAATAGTGCTGTCTATTCTATCTGTATTGACTCATAGAGTTGGTACCACTGAGCTGGAGGCGGGGTTGAATATGAGTTAAAATTCTGTGCACTACTATAGTTGGTTTTCAGTGGAGTAAGTTGACGTTTCTTTGGGCGGTCAAATTAGCTACTCAATCTCTGGTTGTGTTTTGATATCTATATCTCTTTAGAGAATATTGTAGCCATGTAGTTTGTCACATAGTTGTTATTTCCTATCGTTTTAATTCCTCACATTTATGTTTTACCTTATGTTAATATGCTTAAAATTTGCCTTTGCCTTATTTAATAAGTAGATCTTTAATTTTATTTGGAACAACATGTTTAGTATACTACTTGCCTATTATTATTGAGTTGTTGCACTCAGGATGTTATCCTTGGTGTTACAGGACCTGACCCCAATACAAAATAGGTTATCGATGCGCTCCTGGAGATTGTCATAGCGGTACCTTCAGGATCATACGAGTGGGGACCGGATGACACCTTCTACTAGTCACTTATCTGTAGAGCGATATGGTTTTTATTGGGCATCTAGGATATGCGCTACAATAGTTCTTTTTATCATATCATATGTCTTTGGACTTGGTTTATACTTATTTTTTTTAGGGATACGTATTATTTTTCTCGGTTTTTGACTGTTATGCTACAATTTATCATTTGACATCACTCAGTCATGTAGTTTATGTATGAAATTATGATAATTTTATTAACTATTTAAGTAGTTTAATTATGGAATATTTAAATATGTATTTATTTAGGCTTTTATACTATCATATGGTGTTTATTGGGTGAACTACGCACTAAATTCCGAAGTTAGATTTGAATGTATATGTATAATGGATCTTATATATGTATTATGGATCTTTTGCACATATGAGAATTGTGAAAATTCGCTTATAACAATTTATGTGTTGCCTTAGTGCGGCATGAATTGTTACAAGATTACGTGTGCCATGTCATGAGCCTATCCGTAGTGACCTAATATTAGGTTTAGGGCATGACACGACCCGTGTGAGGAATGCATATAATTTAATTTAATTAGTACAAATAATTACTAAAACGGCTGTAATATGATAAAAAAGGTCGATTCGACTCGGTCTGATTGATTAAATAGATGGGCTCAGGCCTAACTTTTATAGCCCGTGTCAAGCTTGGGCTGGGCCTACACTAGTGTTTTTAAAATTAGGCCGAGCCTATATATGCCTTAGCCTAGCCGCGAGCATCTCTACCGAAAGAGTACACAAGGCTTGTAAAAATTCTCGATCATGTTATAGTTTTAATCAAACATAGAACGTGAGAAATCTTCAGTTATAAAATCCTTAGTGAGGATTTTTATTTTTTAAAAATAGTGAGAAATTTATAAAAGTGCAGATTCCTCACCCATTACCAAATGTGCCATTACTTTTATTGTACTTTTTTAGTATTGGTCCCTTGGCGGGTAGGTTCACAAAGCGCCTCCTGACTACTTGTCCTAAGAAAAAAAAATTGGAAGCAGAAGATATCTTCAAAATATCTTGCTTCTAAGTCTTTGCCATTGACATTTTTGGTGTTCATTGCCCCTCCTTTTTTAACCCTTTCTATTATATTTTTCCCATGAAGCTCATTTCTTTGGGTGTTTTTGGATGTGAGGTAGATTAGAATAGAGTAAAATGAAAATTTTGAAATTCTAATTTCACCTCTTCTTTAAAAAAAATTCAAATTGTCATTATTTTTTGAAAAAAAAGGTCAAAAAATGATCACTAAATTACAAAAAAAATTTCTATTTTTTTATATAAAAGGCCAAAAAAATTTCATATCAAGCAATAAAAAACAAAAACTCATCATAATTTCATCATGTGTTATTTTTTTTATTTTGAGTTTATTTTATTCTATATTACTCTACCTCACAGTAAAACACTATTTAGTAATGGATGACAATAGTAGAATTAGGAAAGCAAGCCCAAAGATGTACGAACCTATGGCCAATTAGCTTTGTCGGCAGTATTGCTTGGGTCATTAAATCATTTGAAAGACAGAATTGTGTACTTTGGAAGAAAAATGCAAAAAACAATCAGCAGAAGTTCTGATTTAAAGTTCTAATCGAGACATCATGATCACACTTTGAATCCAGGCTGTGTCTATCAATCTAAGTCATTAACTTGGTGGGACCAACCTTAAATTGCTTATGGATTAATAATCCTTCTAATTTGACTCATCCAACTTTATGGTCAAGAGCATGTACATGAAGGGTCGTACAAAATACTCAGAGGTCCACATTGAGCCGTCCAATTAGAGGTCAAAAGTTTCGGCGGACGTACATCATAACTAATGATAAAATTGTAGCTGCAATCAAGTGGACTGGGGAACTCCCTGGTTGACTTAACCCAGAGTTTACATATTAAAAAATGCGAAGAAAAAAAACAAATGAAGAAAGAGAAAGAGAGTAAAAAACATCCAAGAAAAGCAACTTCTTAAACAAATTCATTCATTTTCAGAGCAATTTTGGATTTCATAGCACCAAAACTCAAAGGTCTGTTTTTTTACTCCAAAGATATTTCAGATGTGGATTCTTCAAACCAGGAATTGTGTTTGAGGAGGAAGAAAGCACACAAATCTGTCAAAAATTTCACTAACTCTCACCTCTTTTGGACCCCAAAGTTGTTACAAGTGTGGATTTGGTAATTGATGATTTTCTACGAGAAATCTATGAAATATTGTCACAGCATCCAAATACCACATTTAGCAATGTATGTATGAGGAAAAGAAAAAAAAGTAAATAAAAAAAAATCCAATGCATGAATGTGACCTAAATGCATTTCCTACTTGATCAAAGAAAATCGACGATGAAACGAGATAGCATTTTGTGCTTTAAGTTTTCCCGTTTATTAGTGATATTTCATCAACAACGAGGCAAGGGTGCACCTGATAGTCTTTTCTGTTCCCCTATTCAGCTGATTAAACTCTTTCTTGTCTGGAGGACCCAGTAATATTTATATGATGTCTCATGGGTCATCTTCATGTGCACATTTGACTGGTGAGAAAGCCTTCTAGGTTGGGAAATAAGATAGGATAATGAGCAGTAGACAAGGGTACGTGGTGGGCTATGCTTGCTGGTGTTTGTTTGGACACTCTCAAATCAGTCTTTTTTATATTCAGTTTGTTTTTGCAAGGTCGTTAACTTT
Source organism: Sextonia rubra (assembly GCA_037013555.1). Taxonomy (NCBI): domain Eukaryota; kingdom Viridiplantae; phylum Streptophyta; class Magnoliopsida; order Laurales; family Lauraceae; genus Sextonia; species Sextonia rubra. The sequence continues at coordinate 52,899,154 of JASUAD010000013.1, read as the reverse complement.
TTTGGTTGAGATCGCTTTCGCTTGTGTATGTGATTTCTAATGACAACTATTTACATGGTGAAGCTGATTCCAGCAGAAAGGATCATTTGAATCTTGCCGACTTGTTTATGCTCAAATTAACATCGCGATTGCTGATACAGGCGGCTTTTGTGACGGGCCTCTCAATTCCCTTCATAGCATTGCCAATAAATCTTACATACATGACATGTTTTGCTATTTAATCAAAACTCAGTCCATAGCCTCTCTCTCTCTCTCTCTTTCTCTCTCTCTCTCTCACACACACACACACACAAAAGTGGGTGGGTCTAGGTGCATTGCCCAAGGCAAGCTCATTTACTAACATGCTTAGTACTGGGGCATAATTTACTCTCCAAGGCTGAAACTACAAGGTTGCACGTAGGCCATGATGCATGTTTGATTCAGCCAACATAGCCAACGTCAATGGGTCTAGTGGTCAACTAGTAAATTATTGGGCCCAAGTCATTTACAGTGGCCATGAGAAAAATGAAGGCCCAATATCACACCATTTAAATCTCAAAAGTGCACGCACCTGTGTCTCTGCGTCTCTGCGTGGAGGCGGGAATTTTGGGGACATGGCGCTGGTCGTGGTCTGCGGGCAACCGTGCAGTGGAAAATCGACGGCTGCGATTTGCCTATCCGAAGCTCTTCAAACCCTAGACCCTAAACCAACGGTCAAGATCATCGATGAATCGTCCTTCCATCTCGATCGCAATCAGAGCTACGCAGGTAACACATCCCTCCCCAAACCCTAGAAAGAACACCCTCCATTATTTTGGATTCCATCTTTCTATCTATTCTCTCGTTTTCGATCAGTTCAAGCATGTTAGAATAGAAGAAGAAGAAGATGGATTTTTAGTTGGGTAATATCAGTGCATTTGATAAACCCTAAATCGCAATCACTACAGAGTACAGATGATGGAATCAGCTGGTTCATGACTGATTTGAGCTTGCTTGCAGATTACGTATCTGCTGAGCGAAACATTCAATTAAAAGTAGACTCAAAATTTGATTCCAAGGCGAGAACTTTCTGAATTGGGACACTGGAATTGGGGCAATAGGATTGCGTAATTCTGGAAAATGTGGTTTTAGGTCAGTGCGCGTTTTAAGAAAGGATCAGCTTAATATCAACTCACCTTAGGAGATGTTCTAAAGTCTAAACCGTGAGCTGATTGATGCTGGTATTTGATGTTCATAGGATAAATGCGTATGATGGAGTGTTTGTCGTATAAATTTGTCATTCCCTATTGTCTGTTGAATGCAATCCGAGCGAATGCGGGATGAGTCGGTGGCTTGTATTTTTTTTAGCCCTTTCTGAAGATATATTTCAATCTTAATTGAGATGATGTTTTCCTTATCCTGTTGGAAAGAGACATTACAGTAAATGTTATTAGTCTAGTGATTTCTGCTGCCTTTGCATCATTCTCATGAATACGTTATTGTAGTTAGAAATAAGGGGCTTACATGGTGTTTGGCATTGTACTCAGTGATGTATGGCCTTGCAATTGACATTATGGATGTTTGTGTAGGCATTAGTACAAAAATATGCGCATGGATATGTTTCCGAACACATCATAGAAATAGAAACATATGTATATAGGAAAAAAAAATGAGAGCTGTCTGCACTGAAGAGCTATGCAATTTGGCTTATTCCTTGGACCACGTGGCCCACCTGTAATCACTTACACCCCTCACACAGTAATCCTTATGGATTACTCCCTGACCAAGTGTGATGATCATCCAAACATTACTTATCGACTATCGTTGGATTGAAAAAAAAAAAAAAGAGATGTGTTCTAAAAGAATTAAAGTTGAGGGCATAGATCAATGGGGGTTAAGATGATCTGATGTGGTTAGTATTTGCACACTTCTAGGTCTTATTGAGATTTAAACCTAACTTCGATATGACAGAGAAAAAGGCTTTGTATCTAAGATACTCAATACATCTAGGACTTTTTAAAAGGTTAAACAATTCGACTAAATGGTGGTTGTATGAAAGCTTGAAAGATCTCTACTGTGTAGTTTGATCTTCATGCATGTGAGACCCTTGGCATGAGGTAGACCCTTCTTCTTCCTATGAATTCTGATCATATTTATTTTGTCATTCAGCTGCCATTGCTTCTATTGTTTTATAGAAAGAGTGAATATATTTCTGATGAATATCTTTGCTGCATTTTGATAGATATGCCTGCAGAGAAGAATTTAAGGGGGGTGCTCAGATCCGAAGTCGATAGGTCCTTATCCAGAGACAGTATTGTTATTGTGGACTCCTTGAACAGCATTAAGGTGAGGAAGCTGCTCTGTGTGTTATTGTTGGTGATTCAATAATAGCAATTATGCATTTTGTTGCCAGTGTGCTCCGTTTGCAATTTCATTTTGCATAGCAACGTTTCTTAATTTTGCTTAATATTGTTTTATTGCTGCTTTTATTTTCTGTTTCATTGATCTCTCTAGGGTTTCTTTTGCAACTTTTTGTTTGTTTATTTCAATTGCTGTGTTTCTTTCCCTACAGGGTTACAGATATGAATTATGGTGTCTGGCTCGAGCCGCTGGGATAAGATATTGTGTGGTAAGCTATCATCATGTCTTCTACTTAAGTTCTACTATGGATGGATCTACTTTTTTAATTTTTATATTGATGGTTTTGTTTAACTCAAAGCAGAACAGTGTAAAACACACCTTTTTCTAATTTTATATTGAGAGTTTTCTTTAACTCAAAGCTGAACAGTGTAAACCACACACGCACACACACAAATGGTGCCTGAGCAACAAAAAAAACTCACTAGACCTTTTATTGACTCGAAAATTTTTCTGGTCTAGATCTGAAGAGCTCTCAGCATGTTGATATGATATATATGGATTCTTTCATTCTATTTTAGAACCTTCTTTTGCAATTTTTTATGGATGACAATGCCATGTATTCATTTGATGTCACAGCTATATTGTGATACGGATGAAAACCAATGCAGGGAATGGAACAAGGAACGTGGGGAAAATGGTCAGGCTACATATGATGATAAGATGTGAGTAGCAGTGTCATTTGCAGCATCTTTTTTTATTTTCTGTCCGCCATCATTATTGTAACTTACAATTAGATGAAGGCTGTAAACTGAAATATCTGGGATGTTATCATGCCCTGTCAACATTGCTCATATTTTTTGAAATGAGCAACATCTGTGTGCCAATGTGGATTCTCATGTCCGATACCCAACAGCATCGTGTTGGAAGTACCATTCCACAATTAGAATGTTGGAAAAATATTATTACCATTTCTTCTTATGAAATCTTAAGAAAATACTGATTTGTTACTTGATTGTTTAGATAAATATTTGTAAATTACTTCTGATGGTGTTATTCTCAAATTTTTTTATTTAAAATTAGTCTTTTATTGATACTAATTTTAATATTATGGTAAACAGTGAATCCGCTAATCTTATTTTTGGGGTTTACAGAACCAGGCACCTAATGCTTGTCAGATTCCAGTGCCTGTATTGGTAGTCATGTGACTTTTTTCTGTGCGAACAATCAACATTGATACTCATCTATTTACACTATAACCTTTTCTGTTTCTGTTATCATAGTTTGGCAATAGTTGTACATTTAGGGATGAAATGGGTCAGGTACAGAATGAGTCCATGGTGTATGCAGACCTGGGCCTAACTGGAACCCAGAGTTATATACCCACACCCGTATCCAAGCGGGTTTAAGGAAGGATACTTGCACCTGTATCCGAACAGAATCCGAATACCTGAACTTGAATCTGAACCTGTATTCATCCCCCCTCGCCATGAGGATCCCATCTTGGCCAGGGCCTTGGCTCTAGAGAAAGTAATTTTGACTTAATGAGATCAACATAATGCAACCTTTAGAACCTTTTTTTTTTTTTTGAAACGGTAATGTAAATTTCATTAAAAGAGATAGAAGGTACAAAGGGAGAGACAAAAAAAGAGTGAGAAGATACTAGAGAGACATACCTCCATTCAAACCACAATTGCATGACAATCCCCTCCCACGGTATAGTCCCGCCAAGCCCTTGTTTGGCAAGAGTGTCCGCCATAAAGTTGGCCGATTTAGACTCATACCAAAGGTCAACATTAATGGAAGAAGATAAAGCACGAATTTCGTTGAAAAGGATTCAAAATTTCCAAGGATTCACTTTTTGATTAGACACCCATGAAATTGCATTAGAAGAGTCACTCTCCACAATAAGGCTTCCATAAAAAGATCTTGAGAGACACTGAAGAGCTTCCAAGATAGCTAGCACATCTGTTTGACTAAAGTCACATGCACCTATATGCTTAGAGAACATAAACAAGACTTCCCCTTTGTTAGCACCCCTCCAATTCCCGTAGGCCCCCTTGCAGCTCCATCAACATTGAATTAAAGCACCCCAACCGGAGGTGGGAGGGGAGACATGCCATATAAGCTTCCCAATTAACGATAAGGTCATTGAGAGAAAAGCTAGAAAATTCCCTTCTGACCGATTCCCAATTTGCAATTCTTATGGTAATATTGTCAATTAACTTTGAGAGAGGAGAGACACCCCTGAGAGAGGAGAGATACCCCTGAAAATTCTATCATTCCTTTTCCTCCGGATAGTCCATAATATAGCAAAGGGAATTATTCGCCCAAGGCTGCCCACAGCCACCAAAATGACCTCCCAACCAATATTGAGTTGCTTCTGCAATAGATCTCGTGCAACACCAATCAATACCACACCTAGCAATGAAGTGATTCCAAATGTCAATTTATGACCTCCCAACCTTCAGAACCATTTACTCGAATTACTGAATCTCACTACCACTTTATGGATACTTGCTACTGGGTGTTGTTTCTTTTGTTGTCTTTTAAGAAGCTAGTGGCCTTTCCTTATCAGCTTTGAAATCCAGTGTTTATTGTCTGTTCGCACAAGATTTTGGGCATTCTGATACACTGGTTAGAGAAGTCTTGCTGTAACCTTTTTCTGAAAGTATCTAATAATGTTTGAGTGATCAGATTCGAAGATTTAGTGAGAAGGTTTGAGAAACCAGATAGGCGCAACCGATGGGATTCTCCACTTTTTGAACTGTGGCCATCCAAAGGTAATGCATGTTGGTTTATTTTTATTCTTGAATGATAGTGACTTGGTTCCTAACTTCCTATCAATAAAGAAGGGAGGATTCTTATAACCCTTGAAATAAGATTATTACTTCCAGAGACAATCCTTATTTTTATTTTATTTTAAAAATATAGAACATTTCCTAATATATAGAATGGAAATTAGTCAGGTGAGTTGGGTTATGTAAGCTTGGAATTGCAACACCGATAAACTTGCTGTTGAACATCTGGATCCATTGGGAACGAGTAGTCTTTGTAGTAGTATTATTATTATTGTTGTTGTTGTTGTTGTTAAAATGACTCAAACCTGCAACCTCTTGGTTGCAAGTTGCAACATCTAGCACCTTCCAACTGTGTGTGGGCTCTTGTCATGTACTCTTCATATCTTGACAAGCATGTTCACCATCTTATGGAAAACATTGCTATTTTTGTTTGTTTTTCTTTGATTTCTCTTGAAATTTCGGAGGCCAAGGATTCTCAATTTCCTGATGTTTTGATCAAGCAAAAATTTTTTTGTCCTCAGTTGCTATTAAGGAAAGTAAATAAAAATAAAATAATAGTGAAGCATGGACAATGGTTCACTAGTTGTAATCGGGAGATCTTAGACCCTCCACACGATGTAATTCCTTTTACTGCTTTTGGCTTCATGCCAATTTGGGAGCCAAGAAAAATGTTTACTGACATACTATTTGAATATAAAAAAATGTTTTCTGGGATTTGAGACACTGGTATTTCTACTTCTAAAGCAAGAGGAACTTTTCCTCTTGAACTAGGCAAGGAGCTAAACGCAGCCTTGTCCTATTCAACATGTTCTATTGTGTTTCATTTTTCCTCTGAATGATTTATTTAATGCATAGTTGAAGATATTTAAGTTCAAAGGGATTGCTGTAAGAACATAGAAAACCAAGGTGCTTGCAATTAACTTTCTCATTAAAAGACAGTTATAAAAATGAGTTTACAGTAAATTGTATTAGATAACTTTTTGCTTATGCTTCTGGTCTCCTGGCAGATGGCATAAATCAATCATCTACAGCTATTTCGGAGGCAGTATCTTATCTGACTAGGAGAGTGGATTCAAAAACAAGAAATGTTAGAATCCTTCAACCCACCATTGCTACGCAAAATGTAAGTTTTCAGTTCTTCCTATGAAATGCGCTATGTTTATTCTCCTATAAAGAATCCTAGTTGATTTCTTTAAATAAGGGAAGACTTCTAGCCCTTTGTAGTTGTGATTGCATTAAGGAAATGGCAAACTACTTAGTTTTGGTTTATGTAAAATATATCACTGAAAAGGCAGAGAAGTTAACCATTTATGTAATGTGGCGAGGACAACTGGTAGGTTCTTTTAAACAAGATCAGTTCTTGAGATACGTTATAAAAAAAAAGAAAAAAAAAAAGATCAGTTCTTGAGATGATTAACATGCACATGAGCACATGCATGCCACAATGAAACTGCATACCAACTCTCCTCTGAGCTTTTGACCTTCATCTAGACTATTACAAAAGAAGATCCTCGTTTTTTTAATCTTTATGTAGGTTTATGTCAGATATGTACTATTCTTATTTAATTATATAAAATTATTTGTATAGTTTGAAGGTTTATGTCTATTGTTCTTGATGGCTGTTTTTTCTCTTGCTTTTATAGTACTTTTTGACATGTCATAGTGTATGAATATTCAATGCTTGATCTGATGTTTCCTTGAAGCGCTTTTTCCCCACTTTTCTGAGATGGTTTGTGTGGATGTGTATGCATGGATGCCTCTATGGGAGCAGGCCCTATTTTATAACACTGAAGGGAGGATGTCTGGCGCAACAACTTGGCCATAAAATGTCCCTTCTTGCTGTTTTCACCATTATTTCTCGTTATTGGAAGATGGTATATGTTGGTTGTCTGTGACTTTCTGTTTTCTGATGTGAAGAACAAATGATAGGCTAGACATTGTAGTGTCCGACATTTCCCTCATGGTCATATACTGATCTCAGTTTGTAATATACGATTTCCTTTTTTATCATCAAAAGTTTTAATCCCATGAAAATTCATTAGGTACGCGTGTCTGAGGCTAATTCACTGTATGAGATGGACCAGGCCACACAGGTGCTTGGGAAAAGCTAGTCATTTTTTTCTTGCTTGTATCTTTTACCAATATGCACCTTTAAGACTCATGGAACCTGTTTACTTGCAGGAGGTGATCAGTGCCATTGTCGAAGCCCAATCTCAGGGGTTCGGTGCCCCAGCAAACAGGATTTCTCTTGGCCCGCAATTGCCAACCATATCCTTTAAAGTTCAACTGTATTTTTGTTGCCACTAGACATTTGATTTGAGCGGTTGAAAGCATGAATTACTAAAAACTGCACACTTTTGATGCACGGGTGAATACAAGCATCAACGACAACAACAAGAACAATTAGAAAAGGCAATTCATCATCATCAGAGCCTTGTCCCAACTATGTTGGGGTTGGCTATTTGAATTTTAGTTATCCATTTTGCTCTATCTTGAGCCAAATCCTCAAATAAGTTGCACCTTTTCGGTTCTCTTTTTACTATCTCTATCCACGTCCTCTTCAACCTACCCTTCTTTTGGTAGGCTATCGATCTGTATAACTAAACTTTTTCTTACTGGCACCTTTACTGGCTTGCGTTGAACATGCCCAAATCATGTCAAATGGGTTTCTCTAATTTTATCCCATAATAATGCTACCCTACATGCTTTCAAAAATGCTTATTTATAATTTGATCTTTTCTTGTTTTTCACACATCCACCACAATATTCTCATCTTTGTTACATATGTTTTATGCATATATTGCTTCTTGATTGACCAATATTCTACTTCATAGGTCATAGCTGTCTAATCATGGTCTTATAAATTTTTTCCTTCAATTTTGTGAGAATTCATCGGTCATGAATCAGTTTAGAAGCAAATCTCTACTTCAACCATCCTACTTTTATCTTATGTTCGACATCTACATCAATCTCCCCATCCTTGCTAACAATTATGGCTTAAAATCTAATGATCTATTTTCATACCATTAACATGATGAGCCTTCAGCGGCTGGCTCATGCAAAATATCTGGCAGATAGGAGTGGCAAACAAATAGATAATTTAAGGTGGGAAAACATTTTACAATCAACAAAGAGCAGTATAAAAGAAGTTACTCTGCTATGATATTACAACCTATGTGGATAGTTATTGGGTTGATTATGACCTGCACAATACCTGTCCTGAAACTCTTAATCTACAACTGGAACCACAATGCCTGTCCTGAAACTCTTAATCTACAGCTGGAACCACTATTTGGAAGCATGGAACTGTTGTGCATGGTACATCTCATCTACAATGAACTGATTTTCACAAAGCTGCATGCATTGTTAAAAATGAGCACTGATTCTGTTCCGACTCCTGAGAGTCCATTTGATAAGGATGCATGTTTGATGGTCATCTGCCTAAAACCATCTGATTTATAAAAAGAGGTCGTCATAGGTTTTGAAAATTTTGCAGTGTCAACTTATAAGGGGTAAAAAGGATATACCCCTTCTCTCTCGCTCCCCCCCCCCCCCCCCCCCCCATATTTGTCATCTCACATGACCATAAAGATTACCATGAAACCCTTAGTGACTGATTTAAAGCCACTGAAAGTTAAAAGGCGTCAGATCCAAATTTCAAACACAGGTCTTCCTGAAACCCCATGTTAACTATTTTAAAGCCACCAAGACAATAAAAGAAAGGATCCAAATCAAAGGCCAAATAAATAAAACATAAAAAGAAAAATATAAATAAACAAGTACTTATCAATCCATGTCATCTGCCAAATAAATAAATAAAATAGCTAAAGAATGCAAACTTACCTATTCAATGAAAGTGATTGAGATGAAGAATAGAAAGATGGACAAATATGCCTTGATTCCTCCCTTTCCCAGAAAAGTAAGAAGCAAATCATTAATTATGGGATTATATATTTTTAAATATGAATTTATAATTTTATTAAATTATAAGGTGTTAATAACGTCTTATCCATGATTCTTTCCTTCTGCAATTTAAAGATTTTTCCAGCCTTTGGAATGTTGGGTTTTCGCCACTGTAACACATCCATTACCCAGATAAACGGAAAAAGTTTTGATGATGATGAATTGATGATCTGGCATCTGTAAATGATGCCTATCTCCACAGACTGACTGCACAAGTAGGTATGTTAGCTGCATTGCATCATTTGTCATGCATCCACTTTTGCATCCATAATTGTATTTGGAAAATGCTCAGATTTTGTAGCATCTGTCTTTTTATTTTTTTATTGTAAAGCTGATTAACACAACCTTGTGGTTGCAACACTGAGCACCTGTCAATTATGCCTTGATCAATTTTTCCTTTTGTATGTCATGATCAAAACAACTCAAGATTACAATTTTCTTGCGTGTCATTTAGGTCAGAGTGATATTCTTTGCTGGGCGTGAATTGTTTATCTTCATGCCAAGCTAAAATATGAGATCACCAATAATCATCTGAAGATAAATTCTAACTAGTGGATGCTACTCTGGTCCAAATGATAGTTGAGAATGTCTCAATTCACAGGTTGGTTTTATGTCCAATGTTCTAACCTTGTGAGTGGTGAGATCCACAATACAGATATTGTTCTCTTGAATCAGAGCCTAAGGCTTTGTTGCTTGTATACAATTATTTATCATCATCTCAACCATAGATGACCTAAAGCTGCTATCCCAAACTGTTAAAACTATAATTGAATAAATGTAGTGAGACATTCTGGTTTGTTCAATTAAACCGGGCAAGCCATCTGGTTCTGCTGAGACTTAGCCGTTTGGATAGTTACCTAAAACCTAGGAAGGCAGCTTTTGAGGTAGATCTGGACCACTAATAGTGGCCAGCCAGTCCCGCCCTTGTGTATGCTAAGGCGTGTATGAGCCACTACCGAGCTTTTCTTTTGCCAAGGCCTTGACTGAGTATTTACATCAGCGTTCGGAGACAGGTTGGATTGCCTGAGCTTCGGAGCCTGCGACGGACCTTCATAAAATTAACAGCACAATCTAGCTTGAGCGGGCCGCCACCACCTTCTGATGCTGACAGCGCAAAGAGGATGTTTGTGGATTACTTGAATCGGGAAATTGGAACTACTTAAACCTCACCACAAGGTAATTTTTTTTTTCTTTTTCACTTTATTTGAGAGCCAAAATGGTTATTCTGTACTTTTTTGTATTATATAAGAAAATTTTAAGCCTTGATTGGGAATTTTACTCATATATGGAGTAGCGTTCTTGCTGTTCAATTATTTAACTTTTGTTATTGGACATTTGCAATAGTTGTTCTTTACCCCTGCTACTTCATTGAACGAAGCCCTTTGCAATAAAATTGAAAACTATTTCAAATGCGCCTCCAGTCATGCCAACAAACAGTGAGAAAAAGATACCGTTTGATATGCTGAAGGGCATGCTTGGTAACAAGATCATTGAGGAAAGGAATCTGATTTCTAGGATATTTATTAATATCCATGTTTGGCGCTAGCAAATCTCTGATGATTTTGTCTAATTCAAGTCCTTGTTTTTTGTGATTCTCAGGTTCTCACCTGCTTTTATTGGATTTTTAAATTATCATATCAAAATGAAGGGATATAAGACTCTAAATCCTCACTTGAAAGATAGGGTGCTCATTGGCTGGGCCAGCCCAAGCCTAATTTGGGTTCAGCCTACCATGGGCTGGGCTTTCATAGGTAAGTTGGGCCCATTTAATAATTAGGCTGTGTATGGATTAAATTATAAAAGGCTCAAAGCCCTAATCAGCCCGTGTAAGGAATGCATGCAATTAGTATAAACAATAACTACAATGACAACAAAATTAATAATAATAAAAACCCGATTCAGCCCAGCTTGATTGATTAAATGAGTAGGTTGGGGGCTTGACTTTTTGGCCCATGTCGGGCTTGGGCTGGGCCTATGCTAGTGTTTCTAAAGTTGGGCTGGGCTTGGATAGGTAGGTAGTGCCCATTTAATAATTGGGCCTGTTTAATAATTGGTTTGAGCTTGGATTAAGTGATTGAAAGCTCAAATCTCGGTCTGGCCTATGTAAGGAATGCATGTAATTTAATGTAATTAGTACAAATAATTACTAAAATGATCATAAAATTGATAAAAAAAATTCGATTCGGCCCGGCCCAATTGATTAAATGGGCAAGCTAGGGCTTGACTTTTATGGCTTATGCTGGGCTACGGATGGGCTTATGCCAGTGTTTTAAAGTTTTGCTGGGATTGGATATGCTTTCGCCCATTCCATGAACTCCTCTACTGAAGGAGTATACACGACTTGTAAAAATTTTTAGTCATTTTATAGTTCTAACCAAATGTAGAATATGAGAAATCCTTAGCAATAAAATCCTTAATGAGGGCTTTTTTTTTGTAGGGGTAGTTAGGAATTCGTGGAGTTGCAAATTTCTCACCTGTTACTAAATGTGTCTGAAGAGTTTTAAGATAGCTTTTCAGAACTTTGAGAAAAAATGCAGTTAGTTTGAAGAGAACTGAATCAGTTGTCCGACTCCAGCTAGTTAAATCTGATGGCTAGACTACTTAATCCCAGTGTTATTTTCCGTCATCCTTTACCCACAACCCACAATAGGGTACAGACTGGTGTGAATTCCTACTGAAGCTGCTACACTGTCTAGCTTTAGTGGACTGCTACGTTTTATGAGGCCAAGCATTTGTGCATATTGCTCCATGGTTTTATTGGTATGGACTCTCCAGTACGACAGTGTAAATGACCAGGTGAACCATGTTGTATGAGTCGGACCATTGTTTTCAAACTCGTGAATGAGCACTCATCTCATAACCCTGCCGATTGGAGTAACTCATCTGAGTCTCTGTTTCCACTCAAACTCGTCCAACCTCCACTAGCTCCCTCAACTCGACAACCTGCCACGTCATGTCAAGTTGATCTTGATGACAATAGGCCTTATCACCATAGAGTAAAGTTGATCTTGATGACCATGTCCCATTTGTAGGCCCTAAGTCTTGATATACAACCCAAATTGAAAAAAAGTGCAACCATTGCCATCATTCAAGGTAAAGTTTAGTAATAAGTAGTTAGGAACTGGATATCCAATATACTTCCTTTTAGGCCTGCTTGGATCTCTCTCAACCAAGTGCAGGTAACTTGTCTTATGCACAACCAAGTGCAGGTTAACTTGTCTTATGCACAAATCAAGGTTTATGCAATGGGATAGCCTGATTTGCCTGTCGAGTCACAGATTTTGCTGTGATCAGTTACAGGTAGCCAGAATAGTCAGGTCTCGTAGAAATGCATCATACACTCAGGGAAGAGGAGCTAAGCAAGTCTTCTGAGTGGATAGCTGTGATTGTTGGGAGGGGAAGTACAGGCCCATGTGCGGTGGGTCCACAATCTCTTCTCAATATCACTAATTCATCCGTGGCCAATCTCGGGTTCGATTTGCTGGTCCCCATATCTCTGCTGGCACTCTGTTTTTATGAACTGTTAAAAAGGAAATGCTTGGAGGGGCCACAGGCTCACAACACTGTAAAACTTTTATAGCAAATAGGAACGACGTTACTAAAGCAAAAGGAGATTCTCACGACAAAGCAAAACTCAGATGGACATTGGTGTCACAAGGAATGTGAAAAATATGGCAATACAATGGATTATGATGTGGAAGAAAGAAATACTAAATGCATGACACTCTAATATAGTACAAAGAACCAACATGACCCCATTAGGTGTGTTAGCTACCCATCTAAGAAATGCTCCTTGAGACACTCTTTTCAAAGAAGTGCCTTGTTATTCCTTCCATCTCCATAACCAGGAAGCGTGAGCTTTGCACATTGCAAGGCTTATGAAAACAAACCCTGCTTGGAGCAAGTGCATTGCAATTGATTTTCATGACCCTATAAGAAAACTTGCTCATACCAGGAGATCTGGAGGAAGTTTAAGGTTGCAGTTCTCCTTATCATAGTTCTTTGGTTGATGATGCTGAGGGGTAGAAGGGAAAGACTGATGATTGGGGGTGTGGTGTGAGAACTCTGAGAGCATTTGGACCACTTCCCTCATTGTTGGTCTCTCGACACTGTTCTCTTGAATGCATGACATTGCAATGAAGAAGACATGCTTTGCTTCTTCCAGGGGCACTGCACTTAGCATCCTAGGATCGACGATCTTGATGACTTGTTCTTTATCACCTTTGGTGACCTGCTTGGCCCATTGGACTATGTCCACACCATCACCAAACTCACCCACTGGGCGGCGACCAGTAATAAGCTCTAACAGAACCACTCCAAAGCTGTAAACATCACTTTTCTCGTCCACTCTCAAAGTATATGCGTACTCTGCAGTAAATAGAGGAACATGAAACAGTTAAATAAATCCTATTGATGATGTAAACATAAATCCTATTGATGATGTAAACCTTATCTCGTAAACCATATATAGAGATAAGCAACAATTTGATGAGGAGCTCATCCTTGAAAGAACATACGAGAGTGAAAACGAAGAGAATGCCGTTGGGCTAGAGATCGCTGGCAGATCGTTTCTCGAATCTCTTTAACTGGGATTTTCTTATATCTTTTCATGGATCACGGTCTGCATATATATATAATATTGTTTGAGAACCGTTCTAACCATCAAAGCCGGAGAAGTGGCTCTCCAATTATACGTGAGCTGATCAAGGGATATGGGGCTAACCATATCAAAGAAATAGCCATTGAGGCTTATGGGCAAAAACCATGCAGGGCCCATTAGTCCCCATGATCCAACAATCCTCCTCATGGCAAACCATTGGATATTGAATCTTTACATGTTAAATGATGGGTCTGAATATGACTATTGGATTGAGCATGCTTAATACTGATGATCATCAGGGAGGTTTAGATTTAACAGAACATTCTAAACGATGGATCGTAGGCCTCTGTGTGTCGATTTGGCCGAATCAAACATAAATCATGAGAATGATACTTTTCAGAGTGTTTCTATAGCCAGTTGTCTATGTTTATCATCATATATCACAATTAATTCTACAGAAAACCAAATGGAAAGAAATTCAGAAAAAAAACTCACCCAAGTATCATAGAAAGGCATCACAAATTTGACAGGTTTTTGGTGAATTTGGTCAAACTTGTTTGCCTCACTGTGCTGGGACTGGAGTTGACCACATTTGTTTTGAGAATGTTTTGAAATTCTAGCTTGAACCATAGGCAAAAGCATTTTTTTAATTTTTAAAAGTTTCAGATTCCCAAGAGAATTGGCACAGGCACCAAACATATTCCAAATAATTTAGTGATAAAAATATCTGTATGAGGTGACCATGAGAAAGTGTCGGCTTTCTTTCTTTCACGAGACTTGATAACTGTTACGTTACGTTCTAGTCTTGTCAGTAAGTCAGAACTTGGTTTGTCAGCGGCTCAGATTCTGATTTCCTTAGGACCATTTCCTGAGAACAAGTGGACGTGGATGGGTGACTTTCCTTATCATTCCACACCAACAGAGAGAGAGAGAGAGAGAGAGAGAGAGAGACTTTCCTTATCATTCCACACAACAAGAGAGAGAGAGAGAGAGAGAGAGAGAGAGAGAGAGAGAGAGAGAGAGTCTTTGTAACGAGCAGAACACATTAAGACAATTCCTGATAAGGCCAAAAGATGAGAAAAAGGAGGAATGTTGGAATGAATATTAGTTGAAAACGGAATGTTGGAAAAACAGTATCCCACTTGTTATGATTTCTAACTTAGATGACTTGTATGGACCCAAAATCTCAAAGAAGAATGGTAACCTTTCAAATAATTTGAAACTATTATAGCTCAAGGTACATCCAAGCACAGACTAAAATTTCAAGAAAAAACAATTCTGCACTTTGACATAAAAACCTGAAACATCCAGAAAGTACAAATTGCCAACCTAGCCAGAAAATCTACTCAACAAGAAGCAACCTTTGGAATGGGCCATGACCCAAGGATTGAAATCCCCGTGAAGGGTAGTTACAAGCAATGCTTTTGAAGGTTTGTTTATCTAGCACTAGTTGAATGTAATAATTTCCGAGGCCCATCCTAGAGGAGACTCATCAATTGAATGGCAGGCTTGTTACGAATCAGATAATTTAGATGGAGCAATAAAAATAAAAGAAGAAGAAGACGGTGATGAGTTACAGTTTTTTTTTGGAATAAGGTGATGAGTGAGATTAACACATACCTGGAGCAATGTAGCCATATGAGCCAGCAATTGCTGACATGCTCTCGGATGTGCCACTATCCTGTAAGAACTTGGCCAGCCCAAAATCGGCAACATGGGCTTCAAAGCTTGAATTCAAGAGAATGTTATTGGACTTCACATCTCTGTGAACTATGAGAGGAGAACAGTCATGGTGCAGGTAACACAGCCCTGTAGCTGCTTCAAATGCAATTTTATACCTCAAATCCCACCCCAAAAACAGCCCCTTTTTTCCATGCAATGCCTCTCCCAAGCTCCCATTCCTCATGTACTCATACACCAAAAGATTCATCTGAGAATTGGAGCAAAACGCAATCAGTCTCACTATATTCCTGTGTCTGATATTGCCCAATGTCTGGATTTCAGCTCTGAATCCATGGTCATGACTGTTGTTTCCAAATCCAAGTAGTCTCTTGACAGCGATCTCTTCCCCATTTGGCATCTTCCCTACATACACGATCCCTGCCCCTCCCCTTCCTATCACATTGCAGTCTTTCATGCAGTCGATCACGTCAGAGCTTGTGAAATTGAGCTTCTGGAATGCAGTCAGCTTCCATGAATCTGGGTCAGTTCTTTTTGAAGACTTTGCTTTGACAATTGCAGCAATAGTGAAAATGAGAGAGCAAATGAGTAGGCCTAGAGCGAAAATGAACTTGAAATTGCCAGGGACTTTTCTGGTTCTGGTACCAACTGAAGTGAATTTACATGGGTTGTTCAGGAGAAGCCCGCAGAGGCGAGGATTACCCGCAAAGGATGATGCATTGAAGTATGCAAACTGACCCGTTTCAGGTAACTTTCCAGAGAGATCATTGAAGGAGAAATCGGCCACTGTCAGGCTCTTCATGACACCAATAGACTTTGGTATGGTCTGGTTGAGATGGTTTCTTGATAAGTTCAGGTAATTCAGTATACGAATTTTGGCAATCTCTGGTGGGATGTGACCGGAAAGATTGTTCTGAGACAGGTCTAGATAAGTGAGTTGGGAGCATTTTCCAATCTCTGGTGGGATGTCGCTGGATAACCTGTTCCGGCTGAGATCAAGCTTTAGTATTTGGTTTAATTCTCCAATTGAAATGGGGATACGACCAGAAAACTGGTTGTCATTTAAAAGGAGGATTTGGAGGGAGGAGAAATTTGAAATTGAAGATGGCAGATACCCAGATAGGAGATTGTTTGATAGGTTCAGCTGACCCAACTTTTTAGGACTCAAGCTTCTGTTGCTGTTCTCAGAGAATGTTCCTGATAGATAGTTGTTCTGTAATTCTACTAAATTCAGCTGAGGCAAGTACAGAAAACCTTCAGGAATACTGCCATTCAAATAGTTATGCCCGAGTCTAATTCTAGTGAGACTTAGGCATGTCCCTAAGTTCTCTGGGATTGGTCCAAACAGGAAATTCTTAAACAGAATCAGTATCCTAAGCAGATTTGAAGAACATAGGCCTCTAGGAATTGTACCAGTAAGCTTATTGGAAGACAAATCAAGGAGCTGAATTTTTCCATTTTCTCCGAGCTTTTCTGGGATCATCCCTGTGAAGTTGTTCATAAACAGACCAATGAATTCCAAATTTGGCAATTTGGAGATGAAATCTGGTATTGACCCATGTAATTTGTTCATAAACAGATTCAAAAGACTCAACTGTTTGAGATTGATGAACTCATATGGAATCTCTCCTGTGAGGGCATTGTTTGAAAGATCAAGAGATACCAATCGAGTTAGGTTCCCTAATTTCTTTGGAATTGGACCCGACAAAAGATTCGTATGTAAGAAGAGTGTGTCGAGAAGCCATAAATTCCCCATGTGGGGTGGAATTCTCCCATCTAATCCACAGCTAGAGAGATCCAGGTAAACTAAATTCACCAGATTCCCAAGTTCTTTTGGAATCCCGCCTTCAAAAACATTGAAGTGGCCCAGATAAAGCTGTGTTAAGTTTGTGAGATTGCCCAACTGACCTGGTATTTTTCCGCGAAGATCATTTCCTGCCAGTTGTAAGTACTCCAATCCAATTAAATCTCCATAACCTGTTGGGATGTTTCCATAAAAGAAATTCCCACCAAGGTCTAGATATTTGATTTTCTTCAAGCCCATAATCCCCATAGGAAGAAGACAACTGAAGTTGTTGTTATAACCATCAAAGACCTCCAAGCTCATCAGACCAGAGTAGTCCCAGTCCAAGCTGCCATTCAGCTGATTGTTTGAAATGTTGAGAGTTTGGAGACTGGTTAAATTGGCAATCTTGATCTCTCCCGACAAATCATTTCCATCAAGAGATAGGCTGACAAGCTGATCCAGGCCTGAAATTACAGGCAAAACAGAACCCGAAAGATTCAAATTTGAGAGATTGATAGAAACCACTCGGTTCCTTTCGCATGTGATTCCGACCCATGAACAAGCAGAACTGGGATTCGATACGTCCCAACTGTCCAGTACAGGATCAGAAAACAAAAAACCTTGTTTGAGTGAAGCTAGAACAAGAGCATCACTGATAAGTGAGGAAGAACTACAAGTAGTGAGAAGAGAAAACAGAGCAAGAACAAGGAATAGGACCATGTCTCGGAAATTTTTCAGGAGATCAGTTTTCGAGAGCTGGGCTCGAAGGTATTCACAGGGAAGTTGGGCTTAGATGCTCTATCCAGTGGGAGTTTATTGGGCAAAGATGGAAAAAGAAGAGGAATCTGAGAAACTTCAGCTGAGCATAGCCTTAGAAAATCAAGCATCTTCAAGAAGAGCCTTCACATTCAAGGAAGAAACACAAGTACCCCTTTTCCCTTTTCCAGGAAGAGGAATTTCTGTTCTTTTCCTAATCTAAGCTTTGTGAAAGAGAAGATAAGGAGCTGGATTTTGTGCTATCTGGTTTGAGAGCGGTCTAAGCTGCTTTGGCTATGAAAAAGCAGGAAGAAGGTTTTCTGTTACATCTTTTATTTTTCTTAACCATAGAAAGAAGAAAAAAAATGCCGTTGGATAACAGAAATTTAAAGTTTAGATTAGGAGGAAAGTTGAAGTGTCGCCAATGACGAAAATGCCCTTAACATTTGAAGATTGGTGAAGGATGTTCTTCACTTTGCATATTCTAACTTAGTGATTGAGGAGAAACATGGGAGGGAAACAATCTTCTCTCAGTAGAAACCTCTTCTTTTTATCTAGTTTGATCTTATTTAGTGGAGAAAAGCCAGTTTTCCTCTTAATTAAATATTGTGGAAAGTATGAGAAATCATTTCTCTCAGCGAGTGGAGAACACACACTTTTCTCTGGTTAAGTTGAGAATTTGTATTATTAAAATAACATACAACCAACTGATTTTCTTTCAAAAAAAGGGAACTTCTCACTCTCCTTCATAACTTTCTCTAATCAAATTCAAACATAGAAGAAAATCGTTATTATACAAAAGTAATGGAATTGCTACTGGAGAATAGTGGTGAATTGTGATATACATTGTTACGATGTTCTCTATTAGCTTAAGGTTTTAGAGTAAGTGGTTGTCGAGAGTTGTTACCATCTTCTTTCCTTTGTTCAAAATTATAAAACATGGTGGTTCATGTCTTTGTAATCCTGGGTATTATTTAAATTATCATATTTCTCCTTTGAAAAAATGACTCACTTTTGTAAGATTTAAGCTACTTATCTGGCCGTGTTACCTTGGATCATGCTTAAAGCGATATTGATCTCTAAACCATGAAATGAGAGGATTGTCAGCTGGTATTATTGGACAATGGTCTGGATAGCATATATGTAGGTCCCTTGATATTTTGGTTCTGGTTTGTGACAAACATGATTTTCAGTCTCCTTGACAATAAGACTGGATCAAGTTGAGTCCATATCACTCGACTCACGAACCCTTTTGAAGGCCCAGGTTGAAGTGACTTTGGTGCCTAAAATTTCTGTCCAAGCTCAGCCCCAAGTTACAAGCTGAGCAGATAGCCCAACAGACTTGGTGTAATGTGGCTGCAATTGATGATGAAGAAGAAGAATGAGGATAATGGTAAAGTTGAACGCGTACTTGATAAGGGATGCCTAAATGTTATTGACTCAGGCCATGTGGCTGTATGATTCTTGCATGTATCCCAATGCTAATCCTCATCATGTGTGGTCAGAATACAGTAGAAAAGTTATTATGATTATATAATTATGCTTTGTATGGCTATAATCAATGAGAGGCTTTCATTTTGCATGGTTTATTATACAATAAATAATATGATTATGTATGTGGAGGGGGAATCATTGAAGCTTTTTTCTGCTTTATTCCTACTCCTTCCTTGCCCTACAGCCTACAGAGATGGGACCAGCTTCCCGATATCCATGTAATGTCACTGTGTGCTTTGAGAGCAGCTTAGTCTTTTCTAACAAAAAAAGAGAAACAAAAAAAAAAAGATCAGCTTAGTCCTAGTCTTAAAGGGAGGGCTGAAGAGAGAGGGGAGAAAAAAAGGAGTAAAGGAGATGTGTTTAGTTCTCTCATTTCGAAGAAGAATCCATGACAGGCCATCTTCACATGGAAAAGTGCTGTTATTTGAAGTTGAATGGGGGAAACACTTGCATTCCAAAGTTTGCTAAAGGGAACCACTTTCAAAGGGGTCCCCCGTTTGACATATTTAGTGGGGGCTTGAGATCCCTTGAAGGGTCACCATCCCCATGTCTGAGTGGACTGGGCCCTTTTGAGGTGTCTCCATCTGCCCCGCTTAAGGGTAGGGGGGTGCATCTAATGATCCTTTTGAGGGTCACCGTCCCTCAATTTGAGGGAAACCTCTGATTTGGTCACCACCCCTAGGTGCATGGGCATTTTGGGGCAGAGAGAAATACAGACATTTCATGGAGAAATGAATACAGAAGTTTCAGGAGGGTCTCTAGTTTGGACAGCAATGTAAAGGCTCCATTTATTGCCTCTGACGTGCTCTCTTTCTGTGGGTATAGATTATCTCTCTGTGGGTCCCTGGGCAATACTTTTGACAATCTTATCCTAATCCTCATAGTGGGTCAGGCGTAATCCTTTGATCTACTGATAAAACACTCAGGTAATATGAAATTCCTAATTTCTAACTGATCAAACCATTGTCAATGATTGGATTAAATCTAGATAAAAAGATATTCATGCAAAACCATTGAATTATGAGGCCTTAAAAGTCAAGGGAGAGGATGATTTGATTAGCCTAATATCTGGCCAATTCCTAATCATCATACTCATCTCGTCAACCTACCACTGTTTGGCATGAATCAGGTGGGTCCCATTACGACAGGGCGTGCTTCTAAAAAGCAATCCCAAGTTGGTTTCTTCTCTCTCTCTCTCTCTCTCTCTCTCTCTCTCTCTTCCTTTGTTTTACTGCATACTTAATTCTCAGCATAGTAAAGGTTAAATATTGTATGAGTAGGATCTTGATCTTCTAGTGGTCCATGCTATGATCTGATGTGTCCCACCAAGTACAAGCTCAAAAGTGCTCATCTCCCTTTGTTAGACCTAAGGCACCTTCCTTGGATAGATGGTCATCCGCTATCTCCTTTGAAGTTTGAACACAATAATCTGATAATCCATGCTTTGCCATTTTAAAAGAAAGGAAAAAAAATTTTAATTGGCCTCGGCAAAGACGGTTGGTCTGTATAAAACATGTTGGCATAAAGCCATTCTCATGGTAAAGCCTTCTCCCTTCTTTCTAGGAGAATCATATTCCACACTCATACTATAATCAGCTTACTAGATAGAACCAGGTTATGAACATGAAGGGGTAAAGAGAAAGACAAAAAGGGAGAGAGAGAGTGTGTGCCATTTCCCTTACTTTAAAATCTTGGATTGAATATCAATAAGCTTTCTTTTTTACCATGGTTTGTAGAACAAGTATCCATCTTTGGAAGGTGCCATGGTCTACTTCTTCCAATGTTAGTGGCAGGTAAAAAGCATTCCCAGATAAAGTGTCCTTGAAACTATTCACACGTTCCCAGATAAAGTGTCCTTAAAACTATTCACACAGAATGAATGCACGCCACCCTAGTAGGATGGCAGCAGGGGGGCTCCTCTGGGATGATCACATAAAGGCTTCTCTCCCACTCACAAGTGTTTGTATTTTCAAGCATATGATTCCAAAAGCTTTTATCATGTCTGTGTGAACTGTCTTAAAAGTCCAACTTCAGAACCATGGGACAATATAAGACAATGATCCACGTAAGGGAACCACAAGCAGTGCAACACACAACAAAATGTTTATGCAATTTGTGCTTTTATTTTGTTAGGGCGTGTTTGGCAGGTATATATATATAGAACATTCAAAATAGGGTCATTAAAAATAGGCTACAAAAAAAAAAAAAAAAGGCTAGAATCAAACAATGTGTTTGGTAATACAAAGATCTATTTTAAATAGACTTTTTACATTAGAGGTTGAAAGTTTTCCACAAATTTTTTAAAATCTACAGAGTATAAAGTTTTGATATTCTACCTTTAGCCATGTTTATCCTTCAAATAAGATTTAACGGCTTGGGTCTTGTGTTTGGGGCCTACAAATTTTAAAAAACAATAGCAAATAATTCATATTTTTTTAGCAAATATCTCAATATTGGCGACGATCCAACAGCTGAAATTTGGTTTCTCAATGATCATTGACCATATAAACATTTTTAACGGTTCGAATCATGATTTATTGTCTCAAACATAATAGTAAAAAAAAACAAAAAGGGACTGCATGTGGACTTAAATAAAATTGAACCATATTACATTAACGGTTGAATGTCTTTTTACAAATATCTCAAGATCTACAAGATAATCAAGCCTTGAAAATTGACCTTATAGCCGTGTTAGGCCTTCTAAGTATTTCCAACGGTTTTAATCTTGTGTTTGGGGCCTACAAAATTTAAGAAAAATTATCCAATGGCACGTGTTTTTGCACATATCTCAAGATTGGTGACGATCAAACAAATGAAATTTGGATGTATGTCTGAGTTTGATCTTTTGAACATTTCTAATGGTTTGGATCTTTATTTACTTTCTCAGATTTAACAGAATATATAAAAAATGGACGAGGCCTGATGCACCTCAATGCACTAGAGCTCCGCCTCTTATTTTTTGGCTCTATTTCTAAAGTGCCTTATTGAGGGGCATGTGGAAATACGAGGCATTGCCTCTACTTCTCTATAATGGATAGAGGCTAGAAAGTGGTGCCAAACACTCTATTTTTCCAAACTTTTGCCTAGTTTAGAGAAATAAAAGAGTAGAGGCAAATTTTAGACCATCCAAATAAGAGCTGACTGCCCTTTAAATGAAACATAGGCCTTCAAATGAAACATTTGATTTGAATCCAATCTGGTAAAATACATAAAAGGTTAAGGTATGAATCATCCTTGGTGTGTTGAGTCCTATTTAAAACTAAGCTGGTTTGTTTGTTTGTTTTTTTTTTTTCTGTTTCTTCAAAGCGCTAATAGTATTTAACTTTAATATTAAAACAATCATGGTTAAACTAGATGACTTAAGAATTTTGAGGTCTTGTTCTCTAATTTAGCTAACTCTATAATTAAATTAAGGAAGGGAAGAAACGGGCAATTCACATCAAAGGATAAATTAATTGTAAATAAATATTTTTATAGTAGATAGGCTATTAACATACATATTAATCAATGAGATTATTCTTGGATTATGTGATTTAGGGAGAGAAGAAACAGGCAATTACATCAAAGGATTAATTAAGTGTAAATAAATCTTTTCAGAGTAGATAGGTGAAAGTTTGTCCCAATACGGATTTCTAGATTACAATTAAATTAACAATGGTATAAAATAAAAAAACAAGCAAATCAATCAACTGCACAAACAAAGAGGCACACAATTTTTTACATGGATATCCTCTTCAAGAAAAACCATGAATTCTCGTTAGACAAACAGAAACCAAGCACTATGAATTGGGCAATTATAAGATATATTCACAAACTCTTTCTTAGTCTCCTCAACCTAAGGATTGTAGTTCTTCTTGCACAACTTTCCATTATTACGACTTTTCACCATTCATTGCTCATCGCGGTTAATCTAACCAATCTTCTACAAGAAAAAACAATTTTCGACAAGGAAGTAGAAGCAATATTCTTTAGCACTCAAAGTTTCGACACAATCTTTCCAATGAATGCTCTATAGAAGAAAGAGTATCCGTAATATATATTCTCAACTTAAAATAGGAGGTGAATGCCTTATGGTTCAAAGAAAACACTTACTTATAACTCACAATTTGTGCATAAAAGTTAGAGTTTTTATAGAATACAAAATAGCAATCCTAGCACAAAAAAGGAAAGTGCTTTTGTGCAGGTCGGTGGGTTTCTGTACGTCGCGCAATCGAGTGGATAAGTGGGCACTTGAGTGAACCTCAATTCTGACTTGGCAAAAATCGTAGGCCATAGTTGATCGGGGTACTTGTCTTGGTTGACCGGTCTTCGCTCGAGTAGATTGGCCCTTGCTTGAGCGGGCATTCAATCTGTTCTGAAATTCTTTCTCAAAATTTTCACTTTTTCTTCATATTTTCACTTCAGCTCTCCCAGCAATAAATATCATAGTTTATTTTAGAATAAATAAAAAAATTACAACTCAATATACCCAATATTTTGTCTAAACTCTAAATTAGCCATTACTCGTCATTCTTACGATAGGCTACTAACGCACTAATATCCATTAGATTACTCTTGAATTATGTGATTGCCGGCTTGACCCATTATACCTCGGGTCCTTGTATGTTTAATTTGGTGATCTTGGCCAAATGGAGATGGGTAGTAGTGTCCCCCAGTAGGAAAATGCTAACCCTTGGATCAATGATGGCGCAATATGGGCCTATTAATATATGGTTAAGAAAACAGTCTGAAGATTAGGTGGCAGGGATTTAGTGCTGTTGGAGAGGTTTTTTTTGGCTATAATGAAAAAACTTTATTAAAATCAAAGAAACAAAACAATTTAGGGCGGATTAATCAAATTCGTCAGCCAACTCCAATAGTTTTCGGATCATTCAACATCATAATCACAAGAAAAACAAAGTTTTGATAACTCATATGGGGCACCCGTATTACAATTTCCAGGAACAAAATCAAACGTTTAATCATATCAATATATTTAGAAGACTCCTACATCTAAAGCGTCCGAGAAGACAGTGATTCTAGGAAGATCTTTGATCCTAGCCTTAGTAAACGCAAGGGTCGTCCTTGCTTCTGCTTTCTCAGGGAGAGATAATCTTTGGTCTTTTCATAGCTCATGCAGTGGACCCATTAAGAATTATAACGATATCTGCGTTACCATTAAAAATTCATACGGATTATTTTATCGAAGGGTCCACTTGCACAAACTTAAGCTTAATCAAAAGTCAAAAGTTGGTTCCCCAGCAATTAATTTACCTATACATCTATTTGCTTATACAAGAAAAAACCATCACTCACATGTACTTAACTAAGGTTATTGCAACACGTGATTCGTAAAAATTAACTTGTGGGTAAACATGAGTTACCTGCACTGGATTTCGGAAGATCTAAATGGAATTTAGGGAAGAGGACTTAAGACCGTCCTAGTTCCGGAATTTTAGATTGCAGCATAAATATATGAAGTGAAAAAAAAAGAATTAGCAAATAAATCAATCACATTATATATATTAAAGCTACAAGAATGGAGGCCCGTGGAGGGCACCACATCAACACTTTTTTTTTTTTTTCCAGAGCCCTATATTAGCATCCTTGAAAATTACATGTGGCAACAAAAAATCACTAATTCCCTTAAAATCTCTCCATATACTACTATCACTAAAATCTCTCACTCATATTCCTTTTTTGCATTTTTTTTGTTGCCTAATCCTATTTGTTGCTTAAATGGTAGCATATCTTTTTTCTTGTGAGGCCTCTTTATAAAGATTTAGCACCAATCAAAATAGATGACTCTATTTCTTATAGGAGTTAGACTTATGATCAAATTATGATGCTAATTTTTCTTGTGAGGCCTATTTATAAAGATTTGACATCAATCAAAATAGATAGCTCCATTTCTTACCATACCATCAAATTATAAAAACTTTGTAATACTTTCAAAATATATAAGTGGGCCTTACCAAAATCATTTCCAGAGGATATATCTCTGGGCCACCATTAAATTATGAAAATGTCAAGTTTTTTAATAGTTATAATGGGCTCAACTTATGCTCATTTGAAATTTGGTTTGAATAAATCTAAAGCCATAACACTTACTTCTTCAATTTGATATGAAATGTTGTTTTATCTAATTTTTTTCTGAATGGTTTTCAAGTCAAATCAACTTTATTCAAGCAACTACAAGGAAGAAGGTTGATGTTGCATTTTTTCAGATTATGAAAATGAAACTTTTCAAGTAATTTTGGTATTCTGTTACTTGCTTATTTCTAATTGATTATAAAAAGAGGATTTTGTGATTTTTTTCCTTGGACATTTAACTTGGTGGAATAATGTTTGTATAATATAGTTTATTTTTTCTCCTTTGAGGATTTTGTGATTTTTTCCTTGGACATTTAACTTGGTGGAATAATTTTGTATAATATCTTTTATTTTTCCTCCTTTTCTTTTCTAAGTAGAAAGTGAGCTTTTTTAATAAAATTTTTTTGGATTTAAGTAGACTCAAACTCTAAGAATTTTTTCCTTTGAAGTTGTTATTTTTTTAATTTTATTGAGATAAATTCTCAATCATCATCATCATCATTTCCTTTTTTTAATTCTTTTTTTTATCAATTTTAAAGCAAGTAACATTAGTATTTCAATCTAATTCTAATAAATAAATTAGCTTGATAGATAATATATTTATCTATTATTTATTTATTTATATTAATAATATTTTGAAGAATACAATAATATTTGATGTATTATTTTTATGCAGCAAAAACCTTTAAAATATCTATCTTAAGTAAGGACTAGCAATGCAGGCTCGTGCTTAACTCAGACCTATATAAAAAATTTAAATAGTTTATTACAAAGTTTATAAAAATAATAAAAGTTCAAATGTTTATAAAATTTAATAGACTTTTGAATTTTTTTCTTTTATTTAAACCATGAGAATCATTCAGTGGGCTATTTACATTTTAAAACATTTTCTAATTTTTATTTTCTTGATTTAGTAGGTGGAATTTTATAAATATCTAAGATTTTGTATTTTTAGAGGTTTTTTAATAAATTATTTAATTTTTTATGTAGGCCAAGGCTAAGCACAAGCCTATGTTGCTAGTATCCTAAGAAAATAACATGTAAATTTTTGCATAAAAAATCCTACTCAGAAAAAACCATGAGTTCTATTCGGACCAACATTAACCATATACGAATTATAATGAGCAATTACAAAATATACTCATAGACCATTTCTCAGTTGTAACTCAACCTAAAGACTATAGCTCTTCTTGCACAATCCATGTTGTCACAACTGCTCGCCATTCACTACTCTCCACGCTTAAAACAATTATCTTGAATCCACAAGGTAAACACACATTCTACAAGAAAAGTCAATCTTTTACAAGGAAGTAGAAGCACAAATCTCTAAAACTTAAAGCTTTAATATAATCTCTTCAATAGCTACTCTAGAAAAAAAGAGTATTTTCAATGTGTATTCTCAACTTAGAATATGGATATGGATGCTTTAGAGTGGAGAAAAACACCCTTTTATAGCTCACAATTCGTGTCTTAGGATAGTAGTCCTTTTAAAACAGAAAATGGCAATTTTGGTACAAATAGGAAATAATTCAGTATAGAAAATTAGATTTTTGTGCGTCAGGCACTTGAGTCAGTTGAATAGGTGCTCGAGCGCACTAGTTTCAACTTTGGGCGCTCGAGCGTTGAAAATTATATACTTTTCTGTAAACTTTTAGGTGTTATAACTTTGTTGTTTTAACTCTGATTGCTATAATCTTGGAATCTATGGATAACTACTCGAAAAGAGCTTTTCAATGGTAAGTAACTTGGCCTAATCCAATTGTCAGTTTGTGAGATATGACATTTTCAATCATATTAACATTAGAAAATCATTTCAAAATACTTCAATTTGCGTTCTTTTTTCAATTTCTTCACTTTAGTGTATCCGGTAATTCATACCACAGTCCATTCTAAAAGAAATAAAAATTACAATTTAATGAACCAAAATTTTATCCAATACATGAATTGGACAACACATAAATATCCTCTCTAGGACAATGTAAGATGAGTGACAGGCCTTTTTTGCTCTGAGCGTCCCAGAGGCTTGTGATCATACTAGCCCCAATGCGCCAGGCTGTCAACTTGCACTTGCACCACATTAAATCATCATCCAAAAGATGCAGACCCAGCCCGTGTTTCGAATGAACCTTGCTTACTTGACTACACCAAAAAAGACCCCCTCAGTTAGAATAGGGTATGGACCCTCTTTTGTTGACCGATTAATGATCCTGGGCCAACATTGTCTCTGTGACCATGCATAGTGCGGCATGTAATGATCCGGCATACAATGATATGTTTTTCTAGGGTGCCATTTGGATCTTTACAACCTGATTCACTGCGTTTACCCTTTGTTACCTGAAACTCCAATTACCTATAATTTAGTTGTTGTAAAGAAGAAAACCATCCCAGGCGATGCATGAGGATTTAAAAACCTTAAAGTTCAATAACATGCATGTAAGAGCAGTTTTTTGTGGACTTAATCCAACGGTAAAGAATTGTCAAATTTTATGTTTAAATGGAAGCTCCGTAAGCGGGTCCCTTACTAAAAAAAGCAAGAAGGGGCGCAACTAAGACGCTGTCTTTAATAAAACAACTGTGACTTATGGATAACTAAAGTAATTGAAATGCATGAACCCTGTATTTATTAGCAAATAGAGTCCGCAAGCAACATCAGCAATACAAATTTGAGTTTTGTGATCATTTGCTTTCAGACATTTCCCTAATCCTACTGACCAAGATTAGTAAAGATAACATCGGAGTTTGCTGCTATTTGGATCTTCTATTTGGATCTTCAATTATAGCTATAAGTTCTTGGACTCGAGCAACATTTGGCCTAACCAGGGCCTGTTCCATGAACAGCTGTCCTTGTCTGTACAGCAGGACACAATTTACATGACAAGAAAATGCACAGAGAGAGAAAGAGAGAGAGAGAGTCCCTATAATCAGGATTGGAGTCTTGGGTTAATGATTTCTCCAGTAGTGGAGATCCAAGTCACCTCCGATTCTGTATGTCACAACCTGTCGTGTGACCAGTGGCCACAAGCACTAATTGGCAACAATACTCCATATCCACTCAATGCCCTTTAATCAAGAATATATTCACTTGCTATCTTTATATCATTACATCCAATGGGGAGAGAGTAAGTCATCCCTACCTCTCCTGAAAAAAAATATCACACCACTCAAGTCTACCTGAAAAAAAATATCACACCGCTCAAGTCTAAGTCATTTCGTCTTTTGAAAATTTCATCGGTGGGGACTTCACCAAAGTACACGTTTGTATTCTGCAACCTAGTGAGAATCCCATATATGGGCCGGAAAGTGAGGAAACCCATATCTGGTCAAAGAGATTTGTTTATTTGACCTGCAAAAAGACTCATCAGACAGGAATATATTAGGGAATTAGAGTCTAAAGATGAACGGAAGGCATGTTTTGATCTGTTTAGGTTTTTATGAATGTACGATTTTGATAACCCAGTCCAGGGGTTGGGACTCGGATATGCACTCTAATTTAAATACAACTACTAATTCACATGTACGAGGTAATGGAGACTTGTAAAAACACGGACCCTACTCACACATGTGAGGTAGTGTGGACTCACACATGTAGAGACACAGATGCTAACCACACATGTGAGATAATGGGGGGTCACACATGTGAAGACACATACTAACTTACACATGAGAGGTAATGGAGACTTACACATGTTAGGACATAGTCATTGACTTACACATGCAAGGTAACAGAGACTCACATGCGAGGAGACAAAACACAATTAGGACAACGTCACCTTGGATTCACTCTTCACAATTTCAGGGTAAAGATAGATACC
Source organism: Sextonia rubra (assembly GCA_037013555.1). NCBI lineage: Eukaryota > Viridiplantae > Streptophyta > Magnoliopsida > Laurales > Lauraceae > Sextonia > Sextonia rubra. Next base: position 52,869,874 of record JASUAD010000013.1, on the reverse strand, counting down.
CTAATAGAGAAGATGGTGATAAATGACTTATCCTCTTTGGTTATATGCATTCTGGTGCTCTTCTACCACACAGTCATTTTATATAATATAACAATACCCTATTTCGCGGGAGGGCGACACGTGGCGCTTTACTCTTCGTGAGAGTGCGACACATGGTGCAATCTAAAGATTTTATCTATATTAGCTAGATTCTATCCATACCACCTCTCTAAATCCCTCAATTTTCTTAAAATCTCTCCTTAGTTTTACTATGAAATCTCTCCCTCCCTAATTTCTCTCTCTCATCCATCTACAACTTTTTCCCTATCTATTCTTTAAAGAACTCTTATTTCATATAGCCATACCACCTCTCTAAAATTTCTCAATTTTTTCGAGCCTTTTTTGGAACACCATGTCATCACCATTTTTAATATTTTTTTAATGAAAATAACTATTTAGATTGACTTCTTTTTCATGATTCTGGTTTCATGGTAATCTTAACCCTTTGACTGATACTATTTAGATTTACTACTTATAGAAGTAATTATTATATTCTTAAACTGTTTATAGTAATCTATAGCCCTTTAACTAACACTATTTCGATAAACAATTAAATCCCTAAACCATATACTGTTCATGGTAATTAGTAGTCAAGAAATCTTGATTATTTAATCATGAGTCATTGTAGTCAATAGTGACGTTCTTAAGATTCTTAAGATTGTTAAAAAATAGGAGTTCTAGGTATTAGGTTAACCCCAATCTAACCAAATTTACGTATCATCTAGCTGTTATGTTAATCAAGTTAATATATTCATCTATTGCACATATTATGAAACAATTGTTTTTATTTTTTTTATTGTCAGATATATTGCAACTGCAATAGTTATAGATCACACTAAAGAAACATCATTCTTATTGCAAGATGAAGTACTTAAGATTTTTATAAATGCTATAGAAGAAGAATTTCAAGAATATGCAAATATGGTATTTTACATTTATTCTTATTTACATGAAGTTACTTTTTTATTTTAACTATCATCAAGTATATAAATAAATATTAAATTTTTAATTATTCTCCAGGTTAATTGGTATGAACTATTGGAAAATAAAATAAAAAAAGCATTATGAAAGCAATATTTATTTCATATAAAACTAAACTTAATGATGAACAAACTAAAGTAAAGTCAGAAAACAATATCCCAGTCAAGAAAATTGAAGAAATTATTTACACTCAAGAATCAACTATTTTATTATCAGAAATTAAAAATCATAAGTTTTATTTTAATGCTATCAACAGAATTTCTTTCATATCAGTTTCTTTTACTAATTCATTTGTATGTTTACTATGTAATATCAAATTATAAAGAAAATATGAAATTTCAAGATGTTGGACCAAGTACTTCCATTGCAATATCGAAAATAAATAACTTTATTGAGACAAACACATAAATCAAAACAAGTGCAAGAGATAAAAGATCTACATAAGATGAAATAAGCGCAACTGTCGAGATAAGCGGAAAAGATGAATCAAGTGCAACTATTGAAAGAAGTGCATGCCAATAAACAAATATCAATATTTTTTTTCCTTAGACAATATGTAATTCCTTTAATCACTCAAGGATGACTTAATATCAACGGTTTTTTTTTTCACTCTTAACTTTTATACATGTATGATTTACAGAAAATATTTTCTCCTTTCAAAAAAATAAAGATTCAATATTTTAACTATGATTTATGTCATAATATTCATTAATATTTTATTTAAATTATTAATAATTTTCAATACGACTTAAATTATTATTTTTTCATGCCAATAAACAAATATCAACATTTTTTTCCTTAGACAATATGTAATTCCTTTAATCACTCAAGGATGACTTAATGTCAACGGTTTTTTTTTTTACTCTTAACTTTTATACATCTATAATTCAAAGAAAATATTTTCTCCTTTCAAAAAAATAAAGATTCAATATTTTAACTATGATTTATGTTATAATATTCATTAATATTTTATTTAAATTATTAATAATTTTTAATACAACTTAACTTATTATTTTTTCATAGCCCGCGCTCAGTAGCACTAGTTATATATATTAAAGCTATGAGAATGGAGGCATATAAAGAGTGCCACATCAGCGCTCCTTATTTTCTTTTTTTCTGAAGTGCAATGTCATTGTTTTAGAAAATTACATGTGGCATTGGCTTCCCAAAAATCACTCACTATACAATATTTTTTGTGGGTCATATTAGGAATGTAAGTAAGTCCCTCAATCTAACCTTCTAAAATCTCTCTTCTCTTAATAAAATTTAATATCTATTCTAATTTTTTTATTTGAATTTTCCTATATTCTCTCCAATCAGCTATCTCAATGGAGAGTGCATTAATTGAGGTTTTCTATCTCACCATGCCTAATAACGTGGCAGTCTAGAAAGGCCTTTCTTCTTCATTTTTTTATTTAAGATTTGAATTTTCAATCTTGCATTTGCCGATGGTTTCCATGCCAACAGCTTCAATTCACCTTATACCGCCGGAAAAGTCATCACTTGCAACTGTCTCTTCCTCGACCTAAAGCATGTCATATATATATCTCTACATAAGTTCATGTATCAGTTTTAAGTTCTCGTGTTCTATATTTTATAGTTTTGTGAGAAGCAAGGGAAATGGAGTCAAGGGCATAAGACCTGACGAGCACATGATTCACATCATCAATGGCAAGTGTGTTAAATGCGACAGTCACAAGTCAAACGAAATAAACCTCTAATATAAATTCTTGGTTATGAGACTCCACGACATTGTTACTATTAGATCAAAACCATAGTTTTTCATGGATCTATATTCTTTGCTTCGAGATGTCCTAATTTGATCTTACAAAAATGATTGTTGTCAATGCTATTATATTATTTTTCTGTTAAAATTCATTGATCGTATTAATTATTCTTGACTCCATTTAAACTATTATTCTTTTTTTAATTATTGCCACTACTGTTGTTGATTTGGCATTATTACTGCTCTTGTAGAATTAGTAAATGCATATATCATTTATTTTTATTTTCTATTTGTTACACGTCAAATGATAGTGTCAAAAATGTCCACTCGAAATGTCCACCTATCGATAAAAATGATTGTTGTCAATGCTATTATGTTATTTTTCTGTTAAAATTCATCGATCTTATTAATTATTCTTGACTCCATTTAAACAATTATTCTTTTTTTTATTATTGTTGCTACTATTGCTGATTTTCATATTGTTACTGCTCTTGTCGAAATTAGTAAATGAATATATCATTTAATCTTTATTTATTTTTATAACATTAATAGTTTTTATTTGTTATACATCAAATGACAGTGGCAAAAATGTCCGCCTAAAATGTCCTCCCATCATCATCCCTAAAATCTCTCTCGTCAACCAGTTTTTTGCACAAATTTATTATTCCTAAAATCTCTCTCATTTACATAATAAGTAATCAAATTAATCCAATTAATAGTCTAACGCCAATCACATTTGCTATTTATGGATTGGAACCCTGAATAATTCAAGTCTTTAAATTTGGCGTTTCGTAAAATCTCTCTCATCCACCATTCCTAAAATCTCTCTCATTCACTTAATAAGCAATTCAATTAATCCAATTAATAGTCTAAGACGCCAATCATATTTGCTCTTTATGGATTGAAACCCTAAATAATTAAAGACCAACTTAAACTTGGCGTTTGAGACTCCCATCATAAATTTGGCATTTGTGACTCTTTTATTTCATCATAAATTTGGCGTTTGTGACTCTTTTATTTCATCATAAATTCCAAACCATCATTTCTATAATGATTTTCAGAAATTATAGTTAGAGAGTATAGAGTGTTGGGAAAAGCGGCGCAACGGAAACAACCCGCGATCAACGGATCTACCACGATCTACGCAAGCAATCACACCATCAAGCAATCACACACATGACACAGCAGTTTTACGTGGTTCGGCAACTTGCCTACGTCCACGGGAGGAGAGAACTCATCTACTATGATCCCATCTCGATCCCCTCCAGGATCTAGGGTTACAGTACATCAATATATATAGTTCCCGCTTTCTTGGCGACCAAGAAAACCCATACATAATGACTAAAATACCCCTAACCCTGAGTCTCGGTTCTGGCTAACCCAGACGACCGATCCGGCTAAACCGGAATACAAGACAAAACCCAACAATCTCCACCTTGGCTTGGATTCCGCAAATCCTCAGAGCCACCTTGAGATACCCGGTAATGTCTTCACGCACCTTGCTGAAAGGTACGTCTCCGCACACGCTACGACCTAGCGTGGCAACAGTTGCCCCCTTTGACCTCAACACCACCGTCTTGAACCTCCGAAGTGCTCTCCATTTGTTGCCACATGCATGCATCCTTGCAACACAATGAACCTAACTTCCGTCCGTCAAGACAAAACTGAAGACCTCCCCGAATCCGGATCTCACTGGTACCTTGTGAATCCTTTCTTCTGTCTTCATCCCGGTGTTCTTTCCGTCAAACCTTCAACTGTCCTGTTCTAGCCTGTTCTGGTGGGTTGGGCACAGTACATGCGGGTTAAGTATGACCCGATGCTTAAACCGGCTTACTCCGACCTGAACAAAACTACTTTTTCCCGAGAAAATCAACTCCGTTCAGGGCTTCCTGGATTTCCGCTAGATGATATCATCGAAAATCCATTAATCCATCTTCCGATGATCCGTCGCATCTAACTCCACCTGAACCACAGATTTCCTCCCCTGTTATTTGATGTCTCCTTCACTGCTCCACCTGAAAAAACATACCCTATCAACCTGTAGAGATTTCTGACCATCTCACCCTCCATGATGACCAATGTTCCCTTTTCCACCTTCGTAACTCCACCCGCTACAGTGCACTTGCAGCCTTTGAAGTCTAAGGCACACAAAGAAATCCTATTTCTTCGTTAACCCGGAACATATATCACAGCCGTTAGGGTTTGAATAACATCATTATACATCTGGATTTCTACCATTCTTATCTCAAATGCTCATCAGTTGCATTCTCCCCCATAAAAACAAATCCATCAACCATGATAGTTATTTGCATCAAACTAATCTCTATGCGAACATATAATAGAAAGAATCTGAATCCCAATACCATGAATCAACAACCGGATTCATACCTGTAGCGACCAAAACTGATTCCCTGTCAACCGAATCCGAGCTTTGTTGCACACTACCTCCTTCTGATTCTGTAAGGACCCGAACCCTCACTAATCCTAATTACGTTAATTAATCCTGTTTCCTATTGATTAAGACTGGTTGAGGCCCAATTTAGTGTGAATTATTGGGTTTGGACCCCGCTTAAATAGCTAAGGGCTTTTTCGTAAATTGTCCTTATGCCTCTTGGGTACCCCGTCCCTCTCCTTACGTGTGATTTATCGCGTAGATCATCTTTTGTGTTGGGCCCGAGTTAATCCGGACTCATCTTAAGCCAATTGGAGACCTTCCGGACTAAACTGAAATTTCTAGAAACAAATGGGCTTGCATGTAACTCCAGGGAAATTATGTTTAAAAAGAGAATCCCACGTTCTTTCTCCTTCTTCCTCTCGTTCTCTTGGCCGGAGCTCTCATTTTCTGGGTTTCTTCTCCTTGCATTGGAGTGCATGGCGATCTTGGGGGTGTGCATGTGTGGGAGTGGTCTCCACTCATCTTCTCCTTACTCCTTTGGGCATTCCTCCCTCTCTAAGTTACAGATCTAAGAGAACCCATTCAGATTTGAAGGTTTCCTCCAACCTCACGGCAAGCTACAGTGGGAGAGGGTAGTACGGTTAGGAGAGGCAAGTACTTAAGCTTAGATTCACTGCATGTGGAATTGTTCGTTGCATGTTAAGTTAGTTGTTCTCCTTGCCATTTCTTCTTTCTTAATATGTATGAATGAATCAAGTAGGAATGATGGAGATGGGAATAGAAGGTGTGTGAGTATGGAACACTCTCCAGAAAACTTCAGTTGAGCTTCAGAATTTCCCTTATAAGTGAGTTCTGTAGTGATCCCGTACAGAAAAATTGAGCTACAGAACTGTATGTAGATTTTCTGAAGCTTACGGCGAAGCTACGGCTAAGCCGTGAGCTCTTACGGCTCAATGTCCAGAGAGCAGAAAATGAGCTTTTGTACTACGGCTCATTTATGGCTACGCCGTGGAATCCACTACGGCTGAGCCGTACCCAGCCCGTAGCCTAGCCGTAGGTCTTTCTACGGCGAACTTCCAGAGAGCTCACAGAACCCAGTTCCTTCTACGGCCTGCATACGGCTGCACAGTGAAATACCCTACGGCTAAGCCGTAACCTCCCCGTGACCCAGCCGTAGGCTTAGCACGGCTAAGCCGTAGGCCAATATACGGTTGAACCGTAACCACACCGAAAATCCGGATGAACTGTGACCCCCTCTCGGCTAAGCCGTAACCCTGTATACGACTAAGCCGTAAGAACCCAGTGAACGTAGGAGGTTAGGAATCTCAATGATGTTGTAGGGCTTTAGTCATGGTACCCTCTATACCTCCACTTTGGCCATTGGTAATTATACGTTGGAATGAATGAAGGATTCCCCAATGGTAAGTCATGGATGTTGGCATGAGAAGGGTGTTCCGTATACACAATGTAATATCCAGACGCGGTAACACAACACACCGAACATCTCATGTGTACCTCGTGCTGAATGTCCTTGGGAATCAGGAGACTGCTTTATCGAAATGCATTCATATTGATACATTACACTACCTTCGACATGACTGATATCGAATTTACTTTCCCCAGCAAAACCCGAGGCAATTCAGACCTGAGCTTCTAATGAGTGCGTGTCTGACAAGCCAGAGCTTCTATTGAGTGTGTGCTTGCTAGCCAAGGGTGTAGCTGAGGCTCGGGCCTTGTAGCCTACCTGCATGTGTTTCGTTTAAGTATTCGTTGTTTTATGATTATCTATTCCTTATGTATGTTATGATTTGTATGATTGACTCCGAGTCGGCACCACTTGGCTTCTGCCCTTTGGGTATTATATGTCACCACTGCAGTAGGTTTACGGAGGGGTTGTCGACGCTCCTTGGGAAGCTAGCTTGATCCCCTAGCGACCCATACGTTATGTATGCTCCCTTTGGGAGAATAGAGCATCGTGGTTGCCAATCAGTATGTATAACATTAAGTTTCACTCATGCATCATGTCTAGTGATTGTTCTTGCAATGTATTATGTTATATTGGTTCCTATGCTTAGTACTTGCTTAACCGTCGTGTTAACAGTGTTACCCTCGGTATTGCAGATTCAGCACCCGCTCCCGACACGAACACTGACGCGGCCCCGGAAGATACCCCAACGGTACCTCGGGGTGTAGGTGAATGGATGGATGGCGACGTTTACTACTAGCCATCCTACGGAGAGCGTCTCTTCTGGGAATATTCTGTGGAAGACTTTTGTATCACCTTTAAGGACTGATTTTGGGAATGGATTTAAAGGACTATAACACTATTGTATGTAAATATGTTTTAATAGACTATGAACTTTATGTGCTCTTGATGATTATTGAGTATTTCACAGGTTCTCGATTATGATAATTTATGTTTGTACGTGTGTCAGCATACCTCACACGTTCATGTGGAATCTCCCTTGTAGGAATTCGTGCAAAATTCTTCAGGGCACGGATTTCTACGGGATTACGTATCCACGCCCTGGGGGCCCACTCAAATCCCCAAATTCCCGGGATTGGGGCGTGACATACGTAAGTAATGGTATCAGAGCCATTCCAAGAAGTCACTTAAAAGACTTAGCAACATTAGGAAGCGTGGTGAGGTTCCGATAGATCCGTTTAAGTGGGTTTCTATTATAATGATAACTATGGTATGACTGTAGTATGTATGTATGTATGTGCATCTATTTAAACATATATGATTAATGACCATTGTGACGTCAGAACCATGGCGTCTGGATCCGGTACGAACAACAGTTCCGGTGATAATAACCGTAATAATATTGAGTTGGACGGCGCAGATCCTCCACCACAACCTCCTCCTCAACCCACCTACAATACAGAGGAACGGTTTATGATGTTAATGCATCAATTGGCAGCTAGTAACGCCAATCAGGCCGCCATGCAGTTGCAGATGGCCGCCATGTTAAACCGACAGGATCAGCCAGGAGATCCTAACTCCTTATATGAGAAGTTTCGAAAAAGGGGAGCAACAGAGTTTACTGGACATGAGGATCCGTTACAAGCAGATGAATGGTTTGTCCACACGGAAAATGTTTTCGATACCTTGACTTGCACACCCAGGCAGCAAGTGGTCCTCGCAGCATCCATGTTTAGAGACGTCGCGGATACATGGTGGAAGAGTATCCGGGACCACATGAGGACTATGCCGGACGCCACTGTTTTGGAAGCCTTTAAGAGGCAGTTCCGGAAGAAGTTCATCCCCGACCACGTTACTCGCAGAAAGAAGGCAGAGTTTCTTTCCCTGCAGCAGAACCTCATGACCGTTGCAGAATATGTGCATGTATTCAGTCAGCTTTCCCGGTTTGCTCTAGACTTGATTGATACTGAGGAAAAGAGGGTGGAAAGATTTCTAGAAGGGTTAAGGCCTGCTATCAAGGGACATGCCACTGCCTTTCAGCGTCCCGTTCAATATGACGATGCAGTGGCCAGGGCTTATGCAGCGGAAGAAATTGAGAAGAGCCTATTCTTGGGGGAGTCTAAGAAGAGTGCTCCACCTTCTGGGAAAGGTCAGCAGTACTCTAAGAAACAGAAGGGAGTTGCTAGCAGCACGTCCCGACCAGTTTGCGGTGCATGTGGAAAGGGTCACGAGACTAGTAAATGTTGGAGGGCTATGGGAGCCTGTTTCGGCTGTGGCTCCATGGACCATCGCTTGTCCGAGTGCCCGAGAAGGAAGGAATTTAGCCAAGGCTATCAACAGCAGCAGTATCAGCAGCCCCCTCCTGCGCCTAACCGACAGCAACAGCAAGTGAGACAAGGCCAAGGGCAGACCCGACAAGGCCAAGGGCAGACACGACAAGGCCAGGGGCAACAGAGACAAGGACAGCAACACCGACCCCAAAGGCAAGGCCGCGCTTATGCATTGACACAAGAAGAGGCAGAGGCTGCAGAACATGCGGTTGTAGGTAAGGTTTCTGTTTGTGGTATTGAAGCTAAAGTGTTGTTTGATTCGGGATCTTCACACTCCTTCATCTCACCTCGGTTCTCTAGTAGGATACGGGAATCGCCTGCACAATTGCCATATGTGTTGAGTGTTATCACTCCGGTTGGTAAACGGGTAACCTGTGACGACTATTACCCTGGTTGTCGAGTTCTCATCGGAGAAGTTCTTCTCCCAGCGGAACTTATTGTGCTACCCATGCATGATTTCGATGTAATCCTAGGCATGGACTGGCTGACCAAATATATGGCCTGTTTGGACTGCTTCCGTAAGACCGTCACCGTAAGGGTGAGTGAAGATGGTCCAAGTGCGGTGTTCCAAGGTGACAAGAAGAGTTCGAACACCAGATTGATTTCAGCACTTCGAGCGGAACGATTAATACATAGTGGTTGTGAGGGCTATATTGCCTTCATTGTAGAAAAGAAATCACCTAAGAAGTTAGAAGAAATACCTGTGGTTTGCGAATTCCCGGATGTATTCCCGGATGAAGTACCCGGCCTTCCACCAATCAGGGAAGTGGATTTTACTATAGAGTTAGTACCCGGTACCGCTCCCGTCTCTAAGGCTCCATATAGAATGGCCCCGGCAGAGCTACGTGAACTGAAACTGCAGTTACAAGAATTATTGGATAAAGGGTTTATTCGCCCTAGCACATCCCCATGGGGAGCCCCGGTTTTATTTGTGAAGAAGAAGGATGGCACCCTTAGAATGTGTATTGATTACCGGCAGTTGAATCAGGTGACAATTAAAAACAAATATCCACTGCCTAGAATTGATGAATTGTTTGATCAGCTACAGGGTGCAACACATTTTTCAAAGATCGATCTTAGGTCTGGATATCATCAACTGCGAGTTAGGGACCAAGATGCATCGAAGACAGCTTTCAGGACAAGATATGGGCATTACGAATTCTTGGTTATGCCTTTTGGATTGACAAATGCCCCCGCAGTGTTTATGGCCTTAATGAACAAGATCTTCTCATCATATCTTGATCAGTTCGTGGTAATTTTCATTGATGATGTTCTGGTGTATTCCAAGACCAAAGACGAGCATGTGGAGCATCTGAGGACCTCTCTACAATTGCTAAGGGACCACCGATTATATGCCAAACTGGACAAATGTGAATTTTGGCTGGAACAAGTTGCCTTTTTAGGGCATATAATTTCTAAGGATGGGCTTGCAGTAGATCCAGCTAAGATTGAGGCTATAACTACTTGGCAGAGTCCCAAAACCGTTGCAGAAATTAGAAGTTTTGTTGGCTTGGCCGGTTATTATAGAAGGTTCGTGAAGGACTTTTCCAAAATAGTCGCCCCTTTGACTAAGTTGACACGAAAGAACGAACCATTTGTGTGGTCCGCAGAGTGTGAATCGAGTTTCCAACTGCTTAAGGAGAAGTTAACCTCAGCCCCGATCTTATCCCTGCCAGAAGGGAGTGGCGGATTTGTTATCTATACAGATGCTTCAGGGATTGGGCTAGGGTGTGTACTCATGCAGAATGGAAAGGTAATAGCATATGGATCCCGCCAATTGAAGGAACATGAGAAAAACTATGCCGTACATGACTTGGAATTGGCTGCAGTAATTTTCGCGCTGAAGATGTGGAGACATTACTTATATGGAGAGAAATTTGAAGTCCATAGTGATCATCGTAGTCTCCAGTATCTGTTTTCGCAGCATGATCTTAACATGAGACAGCGCAGGTGGTTGGAATTCATAAAGGATTATGACTTTCCGATTAGATACTTCCCTGGAAAAGGGAATATAGTAGCTGATGCTTTAAGCAGGAAATCCACCACCGAGTTGGCAGCCTTGTGTGGTGAATGGTCCCTAGTGGAGGAATTCCGAGATCTGGACGTGGAAGCTGAATTCGTAGATGATAAGGTCATGTTAGTGGCTATGTCAGTCTTCGAACCCACCCTGATTCAGCAGATCAAGGAGAGACAGTTTGAAGACCCGGAGTTTGTCAAGATTCGTGACCATATTTCTGAGAGGCCGGATTTCAGAATTGTAGACGGTGTGTTGTACTTTCGAGATCGGCTTTGTGTTCCAGGAGTTCAAAATCATAACCTCAAAAGGGCAATTATGACTGAAGCACACCATGCTCGGTATTCCATGCACCCAGGGAGTACAAAAATGTATCGGAATCTACATGGCAGGTTTTGGTGGAATAACATGAAGAGGGACATAGCGGGCTTTGTGGCCAAATGCCTTACCTGCCAACGAGTGAAGGCTGAGCACAGGAAGCCTCCCGGTTTGTTACACCCTCTACAGATTCCTAAATGGAAATGGGAGAATTTGACGATGGATTTTGTTTCCGGACTACCTCGAACAAGTAGACACCATGATGTAGTGTGGGTGATTGTCGACCGACTAACAAAATCAGCCCACTTTATTCCCATCAAGAAAGGGACGAAATTTCAGGAAATGGCCAAGATCTTCATTGATGAGATTGTACGGCTACATGGTACCCCGGTCTCAATTGTGTCCGACCGAGATAGTAGGTTCGTGTCCTCCTTTTGGCAGTCTTTCCAGACGTCTTTAGGCACCAAACTCAGTTCTAGCATGGCTTACCATCCTCAAACAGATGGGCAATCGGAACGAACGATACAGACCCTGGAAGATATGCTACGAGCTAGCGTAATGGATTTCGGAAAGGAGTGGGATGAGCACCTCTCCTTGTGCGAGTTTGCATATAATAACAGCTTTCACGCGAGCATCGGTATGGCCCCATTTGAAGCCTGGTATGGACGAAAGTGCCGTACGCCAGTCTGTTGGGAAGAAGTTGGGGTTAGGAGTTTCCATGGACCCACTCTGGTAGCGGATACAGCGGAGAAAGTACAAAAAGTGCAAGATAGACTGAGAACTGCACGATCGCGCCAGAAAAGTTATGCAGATAACCGCCGCCGGCCCCTCGAGTTCCAAGTGGGGGACAGAGTTTTCCTAAAAGTTTCCCCAATGAAGGGTACTATCGGGTTTGGCCAGAAGGGTAAGCTTGCTCCTCGGTTCGTCGGGCCTTTCGAGATACAGAGTAGAGTGGGAGACTTAGCTTATCGGTTGGAGTTGCCACCCTCGCTTGCAGGAGTTCATAATGTGTTCCATGTATCAATGCTCCGGAAATACCTCCCAGATCCGTCACATGTTCTTGAGTTGGATGATGTACAGGTACGGCCTAATGTGAGCTACGAAGAGAGACCCCTTCGTATCGTTGACACTAAGGAACAGGTGCTGCGTACACGAACGATCAAATGGGTCAAGGTGTTATGGAATCACCATGGACAGGAAGAGGCCACTTGGGAACTTGAAGATCAAATCCGGGCGAAATATCCAGAGCTACTACCTAAGGTACGTGCATTCGGAGGACCGAATGATCTTAAGTGGGGGAGGATGTAAGGACCCGAACCCTCACTAATCCTAATTACGTTAATTAATCCTGTTTCCTATTGATTAAGACTGGTTGAGGCCCAATTTAGTGTGAATTATTGGGTTTGGACCCCGCTTAAATAGCTAAGGGCTTTTTCGTAAATTGTCCTTATGCCTCTTGGGTACCCCGTCCCTCTCCTTACGTGTGATTTATCGCGTAGATCATCTTTTGTGTTGGGCCCGAGTTAATCCGGACTCATCTTAAGCCAATTGGAGCCCTTCCGGACTAAACTGAAATTTCTAGAAACAAATGGGCTTGCATGTAACTCCAGGGAAATTATGTTTAAAAAGAGAATCCCACGTTCTTTCTCCTTCTTCCTCTCGTTCTCTTGGCTGGAGCTCTCATTTTCTGGGTTTCTTCTCCTTGCATTGGAGTGCATGGCGATCTTGGGGGTGTGCATGTGTGGGAGTGGTCTCCACTCATCTTCTCCTTACTCCTTTGGGCATTCCTCCCTCTCTAAGTTACAGATCTAAGAGAACCCATTCAGATTTGAAGGTTTCCTCCAACCTCACGGCAAGCTACAGTGGGAGAGGGTAGTACGGTTAGGAGAGGCAAGTACTTAAGCTTAGATTCACTGCATGTGGAATTGTTCGTTGCATGTTAAGTTAGTTGTTCTCCTTGCCATTTCTTCTTTCTTAATATGTATGAATGAATCAAGTAGGAATGATGGAGATGGGAATAGAAGGTGTGTGAGTATGGAACACTCTCCAGAAAACTTCAGTTGAGCTTCAGAATTTCCCTTATAAGTGAGTTCTGTAGTGATCCCGTACAGAAAAATTGAGCTACAGAACTGTATGTAGATTTTCTGAAGCTTACGGCGAAGCTACGGCTAAGCCGTGAGCTCTTACGGCTCAATGTCCAGAGAGCAGAAAATGAGCTTTTGTACTACGGCTCATTTACGGCTACGCCGTGGAATCCACTACGGCTGAGCCGTACCCAGCCTGTAGCCTAGCCGTAGGTCTTTCTACGGCGAACTTCCAGAGAGCTCACAGAACCCAGTTCCTTCTACGGCCTGCATACGGCTGCACCGTGAAATACCCTACGGCTAAGCCGTAACCTCCCCGTGACCCAGCCGTAGGCTTAGCACGGCTAAGCCGTAGGCCAATATACGGTTGAACCGTAACCACACCGAAAATCCGGATGAACTGTGACCCCCTCTCGGCTAAGCCGTAACCCTGTATACGGCTAAGCCGTAAGAACCCAGTGAACGTAGGAGGTTAGGAATCTCAATGATGTTGTAGGGCTTTAGTCATGGTACCCTCTATACCTCCACTTTGGCTATTGGTAATTATACGTTGGAATGAATGAAGGATTCCCCAATGGTAAGTCATGGATGTTGGCATGAGAAGGGTGTTCCGTATACACAATGTAATACCCAGACGCGGTAACACAACACACCGAACATCTCATGTGTACCTCGTGCTGAATGTCCTTGGGAATCAGGAGACTGCTTTATCGAAATGCATTCATATTGATACATTACACTACCTTCGACATGACTGATATCGAATTTACTTCCCCCAGCAAAACCCGAGGCAATTCAGACCTGAGCTTCTAATGAGTGCGTGTCTGACAAGCCAGAGCTTCTATTGAGTGTGTGCTTGCTAGCCAAGGGTGTAGCTGAGGCTCGGGCCTTGTAGCCTACCTGCATGTGTTTCGTTTAAGTATTCATTGTTTTATGATTATCTATTCCTTATGTATGTTATGATTTGTATGATTGACTCCGAGTCGGCACCACTTGGCTTCTGCCCTTTGGGTATTATATGTCACCACTGCAGTAGGTTTACGGAGGGGTTGTCGACGCTCCTTGGGAAGCTAGCTTGATCCCCTAGCGACCCATACGTTATGTATGCTCCCTTTGGGAGAATAGAGCATCGTGGTTGCCAATCAGTATGTATAACATTAAGTTTCACTCATGCATCATGTCTAGTGATTGTTCTTGCAATGTATTATGTTATATTGGTTCCTATGCTTAGTACTTGCTTAACCGTCGTGTTAACAGTGTTACCCTCGGTATTGCAGATTCAGCACCCGCTCCCGACACGAACACTGACGCGGCCCCGGAAGATACCCCAACGGTACCTCGGGGTGTAGGTGAATGGATGGATGGCGACGTTTACTACTAGCCATCCTACGGAGAGCGTCTCTTCTGGGAATATTCTGTGGAAGACTTTTGTATCACCTTTAAGGACTGATTTTGGGAATGGATTTAAAGGACTATAACACTATTGTATGTAAATATGTTTTAATAGACTATGAACTTTATGTGCTCTTGATGATTATTGAGTATTTCACAGGTTCTCGATTATGATAATTTATGTTTGTACGTGTGTCAGCATACCTCACACGTTCCTGTGGAATCTCCCTTGTAGGAATTCGTGCAAAATTCTTCAGGGCACGGATTTCTACGGGATTACGTATCCACGCCCTGGGCGCCCACTCAAATCCCCAAATTCCCGGGATTGGGGCGTGACAGATTCTGATTCCTTTTGCTTTTTCTTCCACTTTGGCATGTCGCTCCTTCCCGATCCCTTCGACGCGGATCTGAGCTTTCCATCAAAGTACTTGGAGCAATCTACCATTGACGACATCAAGTAACACTTTTCAATCATTGCTGCATCATGGAGTCTAACACTCTATCCTGCCAATCCCTGAAGTCGTTTCTCAATCAAACACTTCAATCTGGCCCGTGATGCTTGAATCCATTGCTATCATCGTGAATCTGTCAGTTTCTTCAGTCCCCCAATTTTCTGCCCATCAAACTGCTAATATCTTTTATCAACCTCGTAGATCTCGTCACCGTGAGCACGCTGGAAGAAACGGATCTGAAATCCGACTCCGAATGGCTTCGATATCGCAGAATTACTTCTCTACACTCCAATTGGTCAAACATTCATGTTGATCATTGACCAGCCCATCTTCTTCCATATACGCGTAGATCTGCTCAAAACGAGTCCGTAGGCTCAAACGGATATCCGATCGGACATCGGACGATCAAGATATCGCAGAAACAATTTCAGCCGTTGAATATGGTCAAACCTGCCTGTTGACCGTGCTGATGTCACTGCTGACGTCACGGCTTGCTGGCAAACTGGGCTTCTAAAACGGATCTGGGTCGGGACCCGGAACGGAACTGAACTGCTTGCTCTGCTGGGCTTCTCTGCCGTACCGGGTTCGGGTCTGACCTGACCTGACCCGGAACCGAACCGGCTCGAACTGCTGGGCTTCTAGTACACGGACTAGGTCGACCCGACCCGACTTGGCCTGAACCTGCTAACGGAACTGGGCTTGCACCGCGGGTTGGTTCGGATCCAACCCGAAACTTGACCCAACCTGAAAAACAGGCGCTAGGCTTATTTTCTCCGCGGGTCAGTCAAACTGACCCGACCCGACCCAACGGACCCGAAACCGGGTCGTCTTCAACAACCCAGGCGGGCGCTGCGTCTGCAACCCAGTTGCAGACGCAGCGCTGCAGCGGCCGGCACGCCGAGTTCTTCTGCGGCGCCGGCGACCAGCGGAGAGGGGCGACGGCCGCACGGCGACGGCGGACAGCCGCGGGCGACGGTGAACAGCCGGGGGGCGGTGACAGCGGCGACAGAGGAAACGACCGGCTGCGGTCAGCGTCTGCTGGAGATGGCGGCAGCAACAACGGCTTCTTCGCCGTTTTCCGATCTGCAACAATGGCGGCGTCCTCGACTGCGTCTCTGTTTTCCCGATCTGTGGATCTCTCTGTAACAGAACCCAAATCCAGATTTTCTTTGCCGGTCTTCTTCTTCGGCTCGGCTGGCAGCGGCGAGTGAGGCTGGCGATCGCCGGCAATCTTCTTGTTCTTCCTCGACTCCGGCAACTTCCAGCAACCCAAATCCTCTTCACGTCGGCTTCCAGCGAGGATGGCCCACAGAGATCACGGTTGTGATCTCTTCTCCTCTAATTGATCTTCTTATCCACACAGAAATCCCAGATCCGTTAATCGCAAATTCGAGCGATCTCCACCTTGCTCTGATACCACTTGTTGGGAAAAGCGGCGCAACGGAAACAACCCGCGATCAACGGATCTACCACGATCTACGCAAGCAATCACACCATCAAGCAATCACACACATGACACAGCAGTTTTACGTGGTTCGGCAACTTGCCTACGTCCACGAGAGGAGAGAACTCATCTACTATGATCCCATCTCGATCCCCTCCAGGATCTAGGGTTACAGTACATCAATATATATAGTTCCCGCTTTCTTGGCGACCAAGAAAACCCATACATAATGACTAAAATACCCCTAACCCTGAGTCTCGGTTCTGGCTAACCCAGACGACCGATCCGGCTAAACCGGAATACAAGACAAAACCCAACATAGAGCGCACGCATTTGGAATTCTTCATTGGATTGCACTTTTCTCATTGTTACCCTTACTGTTTGATTGTATGGATCATTAGGCAAGTTTCTCTTTCATCACACATTTATTTTTATTTTTATTTTATTTTTATTCTCTAAAATGTTTTTCTTTTTACTATTGCACATCTTTGTATTTGTTCATTTGATGTTGACAAAAATAAAATCACACAAATAGTCCACACACAAATTTTTTTATATTTATTATTAAAATTAATATATATTATAAAATTCATATCTTTTTTTATTAATTATTAATATGCATATAATAATTACATATTATAGAATCCTAATATGTATATTTTAATATTCTATATCAATTACAACCCTGTTCGATACATTATATTCTTTAATAATACAATGAATATAATAACATATTTTGAGATACTATATGTAATAATTATTCCAAAATGTTAGTGGAGAGGCACCAATATTGAGATTAATGGGATAAAATTTGGGCTTAGCACGTCTCAAAAACAAAATTATATTTTAATTAGTGCAAGAAACTAAAATACTTTTGCCCGGGTTATTTAATTAAAATTCTTTAATATTTGTATTATAAAAGAAATTAGAGATTGGTTTGAAACTAAATAGCAAATGTGATTGGCGTTTGAGAAACTGTTATTCCATCATAAATACTTCTGCCCGGGTTTTTGATTTTTTGAAAATATTTTCTATTATTTTTTCAAGGCTCGGGCTTAACACGGGCCATTGTTGCTAGTATCTATTTATAGCAGTTGGCTTAGTAGATGATAAACTCCAACTTAAGCTAGAATATAATAAGGAAGGAGAGTTAGAATATATTCTCTCAACTAGAGTTTAAGTCTTAGAAGGATGGAGAGTTAGAATATATTCTCTCAACTAGAGTTTAAGTCTTAGAAGGATAACACATCCTCTCTTTAACCAAATAGACTTCTTTGTGAGGGGTGTCCATCTGTATTGGGGCTACCTATGAGTGGGCCCCATCATAGATGCCAACAATAAAAACTCACATATGCAAAGATTGGGGAAACCAGGTTTGAACCTAAGACCTGCGAGTGAGAATATACACTCCTTACCACTAAGGTTTTTATGAATGTATGTTGAATATAATGAACACGAGGAATGATCATACTTACACTAACCCATTTAAGCGCCACCTTTGGTCAATCCGAACCATTTATTTTCCATGTTGTCCCATAAAAACAAAATGGCCCAAATATGCTCTAGTCAAATTCTAGGATGTATTAAAATTCAGAATAATTATTCAAATAATTTTAAAGAATAACCTTTCACCCCAATGGCAAGAGGTGTCAGTTCTTACCTGGCTGCCCCAGAGTTTAGAACTGAGTCGTCTTTCCTTTTCAGAGGGCTATTCTGCTTAACTTGAGGTCCACTTCCTTCACCAGAGGCTAGGGTCACAGCCCCCTACGCTAGGTAAAAAAAAAAAAACTGTTTAGATAATTTCAGTTTTTCATGTGGATAAAATAATGGTGTGTATCAATTGGATTGGAATGAAATTTGAATAAGCAGAAGTCGTTTGAATAGAAACTTACTTGTGGATATCTACATGTGATTGTTTATTTGAAAGAGGATAATTCAGTAGCTTTAATACAAGTATTAAAACATTTGAACTTCTAAGGCATAGAGGTTTACGCAGTTGCAAGATTCACCAACACAAATGCACCTTTTATTTATCAAGTTATTATAGATATTTTGGGGCACTTAGCATTTGAGCTTGAGCATACTTAACCATCACTTATAGGTAGGGATGCAAGTGGGCAGGCCTGCATGAGTCGATTCTGCTTCGGGCTGATCCTGTGGACCATGAGCTGGTTGACACCTAACAACTATGCCCAATAAATGACTCAGCTTGGCACGTGTCAATCTTTTATCCTGAAGGCCAAATTAGATGGTCTAGTCCAACCTGGAAATTTAGCGAGTTCGGTTTCTATGGGATGGGATGGGTGTGAGGTTTTTCAAGTTAAACTGGTCGGGTCTGGCTTTAGAGGACAGACCTATGAAAATTATAAGGTCTCAACCCTGGCCCGATCCGTAGAAAGGTCTGTCAACAACAATTGATCTTATCAAGACTGGATTTGCTAGCCAGAGCTTTGCCTACGGATCTGAGGCTAAATTCACCCATGGGAACTTCCAAATGTGGACATTCTCATTTGAAGGTTAAACAGGAAGGAGCCCGCCACAAAATCAGAACTCCCCTGAATTAAAGTCACCCATTAAACATTTATGAGACTTGCCAAGGGCATGTTTGCGTCACGTTGTGGAATAGGAAAAGGAGACTTTCCTCTCCGCAGCATTTCCTTTCCTCTGGGGGGTGGTTGGCACTTCAAATCCAATCTTGCACGGGAAAATGATAGAAAATAAAGTTTTTAATGATGAAAATGGTGCTGCACCAAACAGCTTTCGTAAGGCTCTAGATTTTCTGAAACCTTGTTGAGACCATTTTCAATGGAAAACGGGGCTGCATAAACAGCCCCTAAATGAACTCCCTCCCCTCCCTTTGTCTCTTCTTTCCCTCCTCTCTCCCGCCTTGATCTCCGTAGTGCAAGGAGACGGGAGGTGGGGGGGAGATCAGCTGCTAGCTCCCTTCACTAGAGCTTGCCATCGTTGCCGAAAGGGGAGGAGAGAGGAGAGGAAGGTAAGTGGGAAGAGAAAGAGGGTGCATTTGGGTAATTTTACTTTAAAAAAAAGGTGGGGTTGATTTTATTGAGTCCAATCCTTAGTTCATTTAGCACATCCCAACATCCACATAGGATAAAATTTCTCTGGGCCTGATAACTACATCAGATCAACTGGGACAAGATTTGAGGTCTCCTTCCCTCACCCCCAAAGTTGGGTGAACAAAAATAAGGGTCCTTAAACCCCAAAGAACTGTAATTTTGCTGATCCTCAGTTACTGTACATTAAGGGGTGTTCGCTCACATGGATAAATTTGCCCGTTGTGAATGGGATTTTATTAAAGACTTAGTATTATTATTATTATTATTATTATTATTATTATTCTGTGAACTGTCTTTTATTAAAAAAATCTTATAAATTGGAAGATATGATGGCCTTTCAATTTGATGCAAACAGATTTTTGAGAAGGAACACAACCATAAGATCTCTTATGATTTGCCAACGTCCAACATCTGAATGATGGATCCCCCACCCACCCCACCATTGATAGAAGTTGAAGGTTAAGAAAGGGACAGAAGTGAAACCCACAAAAGCCTGGTTATGTTACTAGCAGAAATGAAATTACTTGTTGGGTCAGCCGATCTAAGTTCAGCTTGCTTTATGCAGAATTTGGTCCTGAGTTTTTATGTCTGTGGCCTGGATCTAGGCCTAAATATTTGTCCCACAACATCTGTGGACTAGTCTTGGGCCAATTTATCTCTGAAGACCCAAATAGATAGACTGGATAGGCATAAGCCCAGCCCAATGGAAACCCAACATGAAAATAGAAGGTAAGTTCTATCACAAAAGTTGATTGCAGTGACCAGGGTCGGGCCTGGACTAGGCCTAGTTCTGCCACATTGCGATGGTCTTGAGCATATGTGTCTACAAGTGGTCAGCTTCATACTTGGCCAACTTCTTTAGGTTTGTTGGACCCTGTCGATGACTATATGGTTATCAAAACACTGCGTGGAACTCCTATATAAGGCCCGGATCAATCAAATATTATACACACTGGCTACTGACTTGGCTTCCAGCCCAATATGGCACCGATCCAACCTATGGTCACCATTACATATCCATTTCATGGCGGAAAAGACTCAAAAGCCTATCTAAGCCCAGCATGTTTTCGCTTTTGTCCAAACCTAATCTAAAATGAAGCTGTTCCAAAATTTCCGTCCTCACTCCTGTTGAGATAAACAGGCTGGAGTTCCAAATTTAGCTGGACATAATGGTTGAGGTCCTCATGCTAGCCTGTGGTCCTTGTTCAGAAGCATTTCAAATCATGTGATTGTCAGTATTTAGCCTTTTTATCCCAACATTTTTTTTCGTTGTTTTTTTTTTGTGTCTTTTCTATATTCATCTTGAATTTCTTTTGTGTTTGGTTATTTCTTCAATTTTAACCACTTTTAAAAATGCTAGTCTTAAAATTTTTTGAAATTCAATTACATGAAGCAAACGGCACCTTTGAATTCCTAACCAATGGAAATGATATCTAAATTATCTCCAGATATTTTCTGATTCCAATATAAAAGGATGAGCATAACCATGAAGATCATCAAATTTTCTCACATGAGTTGGAATTTATTTGGTAAGGGAGGATTGAAAACCATTAAAATTGAAGAAACATGGGTGATTACACAAAATTGGCCATCAAACAATCTCTCTTGAGTAGAAAATATATTAGGGGGGATGGAAAATGAATACCGGCCATAACCCCTCTAATTCAAAAAGTTATTGGTGGCAATTTTCCTCCGATGCACACACTCCAACAGGGGTGCATCCAGACCATCATGATGGGTAGGAACCTCTTTGAATTTCACCAGGTCCCGCATGATGAGCATCACTAATGTGCAGTGCGTAGGAGAGAATTGCCCAATTAAGATCTCATTATATCTGCTCCTTATATCTTGAAGGATTCTAACATTGAAAGGTGCCAACATAGATTTTTTATATGTAGTTAAAAAATAATTAAGCTAATTTAAGAAGCAATCAATCATAACAGAAGGACACGCGATTTTTACATGGAAAATCCAAACTGAACAAAAAAGAAAAAGAAAAAGAAAAACAAGACCTAACACCAGTCCAAACTCAAATCAAATACTATATAAAAGAGGTTACAAAATATACTTACTACCCTTATCTAGTTAAACACAACCTAAAGGATTGAAGTTCTCTAAAACTCAAGAACTTTAACGTAACCTGTCAATGAATACTCTAGAGAATAAAAGAACATCTAATGTGAAATTTCAATTTAGAATATGGAAATGGATGCCTTTGGGTTGAGAGAAACACAATTCAAATGACCCTCAATTTGTGCCTTATAATTGAAGTCCATGTAGAACCAAAACACCTAATCCTCGAGCAAAAAAGAAAGGTTTCCCTATAATGGCACTGTTATAATTTTTGCGCGATAGCAGTTTCGTAATTACAGAAAACAAAATTTCTGCAAACTTTTTTAGCTATAACTTTATTGTTTTCACTCCGATTGATGCAATCTTTGGACCTAAGGATATTCAGAAAAGAGTTTTCTAATGGTATGTAGTTTGCCTCGATCTGACGCTTAGTTTGTGAGATATGACTTTTCAAATCTATGTTATCCCAAAAAAAAAAAAAAAACTTCAATTTGACTCTTATGAAATTCTTTAACCTCTTCAACCTCTTAATCTAAAATAAATAAAAATATAATTTTGATTAGAACTAGAGTTTGTCCAATCAATGAATTAACAAACACTTTTAATTATAATACAAGACATCATCATCATCATCATCAAACCCTTATCCTAATCATGTTGGAGTCGGCTACATAAATTCTATTTCTCCAAATCTTATTACAATTCTAATATAACTTGCACCCCTCTATTTTTTTAATAATATTTTATTGGAGCCCATTTTAGTATTAATTCTATTTATTTGATTCTTAGCAAACAAACATGCCCTTTTATTGAAGTTCCAATGGAAACTCTAAAGTTAGAATAGAAGAAGTAGAGAAGTTATTTACACTCTCAAATAACCACAGAAACAATGAAGTCTTCAAGAGGATTTATGAAGTCTTCAAGAGGATTTATCATAAAATAGTAGATCCAACCCATTTGCACTTCATTTTATCACATATGATATTTTGTTAATTTAAAATAAACTCACTAATCAATCTTGCTAAAGCTATTTAATATAGAAGAGTAGCTCAACTGGCCTAGAGCAATGATTTGCTTTAAAAAATTATAGGTTCAAACTACACTATCACATTAAGGCCACATGAGATTAACTTGGCTCTCCATATTTGAAAAATTATTCTCTCTCCAAAGGTTTGGACATCTTCTATTTAAAAAAATATATATATTTGCTAGAGCCAGTTGGGCTAGACTTCAATCAATTCAAATTACTTTCAAGGCCAGTTATAGGCTGAGAACAGTCATGTCTTAACGTACTGGTTTCAAACCCGGCTCGCTCCTTCCCTTTCTTTGTTAGCTCGCACCTATTTGCGTTTGACAAACTTACAAAGATTATAAAATGGACCAAGATATGCATAGTTTGATGAGCGTGATTCCAATTGTTGGCCTACAAAATCGTAAGTCCAAACTGAAATCATTGTCTAACTACTGTAGTTGGATAATGACTGATGCGACCTGTCAGTGAATCTGTCACATGGATTTCACCTTTGTTTCATCAGTATTCCATTTCACTCATTTCACTATCCATGAGTTACCATGTCCCAAAATTTCTCTCTAGTGGGCATCAATGCATAACACACAGGATTAGCTATCAATCTAAACTCCCATTTGTGTGATATAAATGGATTAGCTATCAATTGTACGTCAAATGGCTGATGGAAAAATAAAATGTGTGTTATAAATGAATTAGATCAAGGGAAGGCAAGCGACAAAGTGGTTGGAGAGACATTATAAATATTGTAAGTGGGTTATTGATGGTAGAGTTACATGAAAATTCTTGAAATTGTAGGCTTTTCGCTGCAAATGCAAATATCATACGCATATTGCAAAAAGTACTATTTTAGTTTAGTTTCTGACAAGTCCTTAACTCTCACTATTTTTATTTATCTTTTTATTTAACCACATCTTTAGGTGAAATTTAATTTGACTAGAGTAAAATTTGGCTTAGAGATACAAATACAAGTGCCACTTTTGGATTCTAAAAAGAGTCTAGATCTTGTAAGCTTTGAAGTTTGAACATATAGGAAATTTGCAAGACTTTGTGAAGAGCTACACTAAAAATCTAAATAAGTCCAAATAAGTTCTCTTCTCTCATATGGGACCAAGCCAAGTTTCACAGCTGTAGGGTTGGATGGTCCGAAAATTTTATCACTTATAATACAACTAAATAAAATGTCAAGGATCGGTTTGAATAGTGAACACATCTCTTTTTAGATAAGGATTTGATCGAAACGACATAAGAGAAGGAGAGATTTAATATTGATTAAAAGAGAGGGAGAGAGATTTACTTCAAATGATTTAGATTTTTAATAGGCTAGTCCGTCTATGATGTCTTGTGAATTGCTTGCAAATTTGCGCTTAAAAAGATTCACGCTATTGAAAAGGTGATCATATAAATGGATTTATGAAATCCACTACTAAACCTTTTTTTAAGCGCAATGTGTCTGTACGTAATTAAATACACAAGAATTTATAATCGAAAGAGCTCCAAAAGAGAATTATTAAAGGAGGAAGGGATGAATGATATAAAGTTTAGAAGTACATGCGACATTTGGCTTTCTTAGGATTTGAATTTTTTTTTTTATAATCACCTAAGATTTGAATTAGTAGATGGTGAAGGGTGGTTGTGTTAGAACACCATTTAAGGTGATCCACTTGGCTACCAAATGGGCTCTTTCTTTCTCCATGTGAATCAGCACATGTATGCTTTTCCTTGCTGTATTTTTCTTCTTTCATCATTCACTATCATTAAAGGAATATTCATGACTTGCATCTCTTGGTGAAAGGGATGCATTTGAGAAAGCCTATAAAAGGATACTCCATAGATAACTCTCTGTATCTCAAATCCTTGCAAGGAAGCCATCACTAATACTTGCAAAAAGGGAAACAGCAAGAGTTGTAAAACCCATTTTAAATCGAGGAAGGCATAAATCTTGGAAGCATGTTCTTTTTTAAATTATTTTTCATATCTTCAATTTAGTAACAATTGGTGCAGAGCCATTGGTTTTGGGTTTTAATCTGAATAATACTCATTGGTCTCTTTTGGGTATTTGTACCTGTGCTATGTACAACTCTTCCTTCTTGCAAGTTTAGACAGTTTTCTGCCATGAAAGGTACGTGCATGAAAGATGTTAGGATGTACATAGTTCGGATTGGATTGGATTGAGCCAAATTCGTCACCAAACTATTGCCTACGGATTGATAGTTTTGTAACTCGTTACCGATCTGTTGCACATTAAAATCAATCCGAGCCGAACCGTAGATCAATGGTTCGAATTGGTTTAAACCGTTCAATTCATTAGTAGTTTTTCTCACTATTTCATACACTTTATTCATTGTAATAAGAAAATTACAATGGAGATTATTGTTTTAGAATATTTTTTATATAAAAATAAATAAATAAACATTTTATTTTAATGGTTTGAATCAGTTTAAATCTGCAGATTAAGTGTGAAATCCATCACTAAACCATTATTAATGAATTATGATTTTTTCAATCCGTCATCAGTCCATTAACCATCGGATCACTTAAAAAACCGCAGATCCAATCGGATTGACGGATTTTTTGCACAACCCTAAAAGACGTATAAGAAAATATTTATCAATTGTGTTGTGCACAGTCGTTCTTTGTATAGCATTAGCACATTTCAATGAGTTGAACTCTCATTTCTTCAAAAAAAAAAAAAAAGTTGCAAAAAAAAAAATGGTTTTTACAATCGTAAGCAGCACCTGTTGCATTAGCGCTGCCTGTAACTTCTTCTCCAGAATTAAAGTTTGTACATCCTGTTTGTACATAGCGTCAGTAAATGCCAATTAATTTGGTCCATTAACATACCATTCTGACAGATCCAAACCGGTAAAATCCATAATCTAAATATTCATAATTTTCTAATGTGGAGTCAACATCTAGGTTAACCAAATTCAAAAAAGAAAAAAAAATCAATGGCTAAAAAATTGTTTTTGTGATTACGAACTCATTTGGGCTCCAGTTTTTTTTATTCGTCTTTACCTATAATTTTGTTTCAGTGAGATCTTCATGATTATCGGTTCAGACCAGTCATAAAATGATTCTAATTTGTGCATAATTTATAAACGTTACTTTAACTCATTAAAGTCTTATTTCCGCACTTAATTTATTATGATCAGAGTTAATATTCATTATTTATACACATGTTTATATGATTTTATTCCAAATGGAAGGAGAATCAATGGTTGGATTCAATGGATCCATCATGATAATAAATCAATTAAGGATATTAGGGCTTGATCAGCGGCCCAATTAAAGTTATCTTGGACCATTAATCATATAAAGGGTACTTATAAAGGAAATGTCATCTAATCAAATGCTCATCACTTGGATATGATGATTTAAAGGGACTTATGATCACATAGTGTTGTTGATCAATGCGGACACCAAGTGCAATATCGACGATTATAGTTTTACCCGGTGAGTCCGAGATTGTATCTACAATGAGTTAGTATACTCATAAAACCTGTCCTAATAAATAAAATTAATGCTAGCCTAAAAAAATTCTATAAAAATATACAACTATTAATTCTAAAAATTAAGTTTAAATTACAATTCCAAATATGAGAAATCACAAATTAAACCTAATCTAAAATCCCTAAACTAAAAAGTAACCTAAACTAATTACTGTAAAACAAATAAACGCATCAAACTACCAATTGATTGATATTAAAAGTGAATAAAATAAATCTAAAAATTAAAATAGAATGCAATAAAAAAAAGAGAAAAAATGGTTTTTAATTATTTAAATCTAAATTTAAAACCTTAGTTTGATAAAATCAAAGTAAACTTAGATCCATCGTACCAAACACGCATTGTCACTACACATAAACATACGATGTTGATTCTATGGTGAAAACTATGACATCACTAACTTTATTTATCAATGAAAAACTCAATTTAAATGACCAACAAATTCAGATTTATTAAATTAAAATAAATACATTAAAACCTACCCAATGATCATAAACTTTAAGGAAGAATGGTTGCTCGCTTGGCTCTTCAACTAGCCTTTTCTTCAAAACATACTCCAAGAGTAAGGAAGATGGTGGAAGAAGATGGATGGTGATGAATCTAGAGGGGTTGGCCAAACTCCTTATGGGGTGCATAGATGATGGCTGGTGATGTATGGTAAATGGTGTATGGAAGAGAGAGATGGAGAAAATGGTGGTGTATGGAAGAGATGGGTTGATTGGTGACGTGTGAAGTAATGGGCGTCGAGTGGAGATTATGGGTTCTCTGGGAGAGAGTAGTATTGGTGGCTGGGACTGTGTTGGCTTTATTAATTTATATAACTAAAAGTGGACTCCTTTTAGCATTATATGAGTTGCCTTTCCAGGGAAAACTTTCTAGCTTGCCCAACCAATAGCAATAAAATATAAGAAAGAGAATCCCTTGCATGCTTCCCATGTGCACCCAATTAGTGGTTTGCATGAGCACATGAATTACCAAATCATTTTTTATTTCCTTTCTTTTAAGATTCTTTGACTTGGAATTTG
This sequence comes from Sextonia rubra, assembly GCA_037013555.1. Lineage (NCBI taxonomy): Eukaryota > Viridiplantae > Streptophyta > Magnoliopsida > Laurales > Lauraceae > Sextonia > Sextonia rubra. The sequence goes on along the minus strand of JASUAD010000013.1, from coordinate 52,842,561 downwards.
AGAGAAGTGGGGACCACAATTCTACCATTGCCATGAGATCCATAGTTGCTAGAATGATATGGGACATGCAACAAGGGGCTAGGAATGTCCATAGTGTACTACAATTTCTCCAAGTTTATCTCTCTGTCGAGCCATTTCCCTCTTTGTGTATATCTCTTTCTTGTTTTTCTTTGACTTGGTTTTTCAGTTTCTTTCCTTCCTTTTTTAATTCAAATTTAAATCTTGACTTGAGATTTCCAACAAGAGATTGTGATTTTTTTTTTCAACACAAATGGGCTCCCACTTTTTGCGTAACTTGCCTTGTGTGAATACACAGGTGATGTGTGTGCTCCATTTGTGCTTTAATTTCTTCTGTCCTTCATTTTTCTTTTTCTTGGATCTCTTCACAAATAATTCTTTGACATCAAGTCTTGATTGTGGATCCCTTTCTCTAATTCTCTACAAAGAAAAGTGACATTTTATTAAAAATAATGATTTTTATCAAAAGTCACAATTGTACTAATGTGGGCCCAATTCATATAAAATGACACAATAAATTCACATTATTAATTATGAATTATCTTTAAATAACTAATGATGATAAAACCTTTTGTCATTTTTATGTGAAAATTTTTATTTAAAAAACCCTTTTAAAAAATGGAAATCCAAAAATGGAAATTTTTATGATTTTATAAAAAATTGATGATTTTCAATAATTTTTGCAAGAAAATTCTAAAAGGAATTCTAAAATCATAAAATCTTGATTTCCAACTAAATGGAGAGATTTTCAATGCATAAATCCTTAAAATCCCCTAAAATATGCATAAAATGATGTATTTTTAAGGACTTATTAGTTGTTGTATGTATTAATTCAAAATACACATTTTTTTTATTAATTTGATAGTCATTAAAGTGGCATGGTTATGATAAAATTATGTATTTTAAAGTTAAAATTAAATAAGTCACCTCTCCAATTGTTTGATAAACAATGATACTAAATGGCAATTTCATTCAGGAGATTATGTGTCAGCTTAAAGGTTTGATAATCTTGTCATAACTTGAAATTGGAATAAGACAATACATCGATGATTAATTTTTTTCTGGCCCAAAAGTAAAGTCAATTACTTTGTGATATGATTTATTAACATGGTCTTATTAATTATAGAAGAGTGATAATTAAGATATTGTTTTTCAATTGAAAGGTCGAATTACAATGATGTACCACTACTCTCAAAGTTATTGTTATTATAATTATTTTTTCTAATTCAAAGCATAAATTTATTGTGTGTATATTTATTTTACCGCCTCTAAATTTATGTCATTACCCTTTTGCTTAGGCGCAATTCCAATCCTCGATGAATCACACTTTGTTGACTGATTAGACATACTAATATTAGCATTTACCTAGTTGGACTTGAATATGGCTGTTGATGAACGTATGCCCCCAAAGCCTACAGACATTAGTTCAGCCACTGATATAACAAATTAAGAAAATGGATAAGATGTACTAAAGTTTGCCTTAGGATTATCTCAAATTTTATTTCTAAAAGGGGTCACTTATAATTAGGGATAATACTAAGAATTTGCTTGAATCAGTGAAAAAGCAATCTGAGATAATGGACAAAGCCCTAGGTGCATCTTTGATGAATCGCGTAATAAATCTGAAATATAATGGGACCATGGAAGTAAAAGAGCATATTTTAATTATGATAAATCTTACTGCAAAATTGAAGGATGTTGATATGAGCGTATCTAATGGATATTTGATTCAATTCAACCTTGACTCTCTTCCTCCTTGTTTTGGCCCATTTAGAATGCAATATAATTAGAGGTCAACTCCGTGGGCTATAAGTGAATTGATATATATATATACTTATGTTTGTTTGACATTGTGTACATTAATCATTATAGTTCTAATAAAATGATTTCGTAATTCTTACTTTATATATTATCATCACATGTGATTAATGTTGATAACGTGAGAATGTAAAGTTATTGTATTAAATTACACCCTAAATAAGACTACCATGTTAATATCCTATTTTAACTCTCATTAAAGCCTTGATTAGGTGATAATATTGATGTTGTAATTGTAGAATGAAATGTGTCAATAATGACATGTGACCGCCATGATTCACATTAGTATTTTATATCTAATCATAGATCTTTTAGTGGCATAAAAGTTGACTGAGAACTTCTTTTTTAAGTGGTGCAACAATCAAAGTCATTTTTTTAAAAGTCGTTTGAGTCATTTTTTTATATTATATATATGTATATTTAAATCTTAAGGTATATGCATGTGGTAAGTGGACAAAGTGGACAAAGTGAGAGACTTTTAGAACACCATTTAAGGTGGTCCATATGACTACCAAATGGGCTTTCTCTCTTCCTCCATATGAATCAGCACATGCATGTAAGGCTTCTCCTTGTTATATTTTTCTTCTTTCATCATTCACTGCCATTAGGTGAAGAATGAGGGCAAAGGGATTGATCGAGACAGATCTCTTGTTCTTATTAAAAGATCGCAATTTGATCTGCATATTTTGGTAAAAAGAATAATCTTCTCCTTTGATCATAATAAAAAATGGAAAGTGTTCAATTGGAACATGAGAATGTGACTGAATTGGTCCTAGTTACTCTTTGGGACGGAGTGGAAGAAGGGAGGAGATTCTTGAACGAGGAAAAGGACCCAATTACTTCGAAAAAATTGAACAAGGAGCATTCATGGCTTACATCCCCATCAAAGGATGTATTTGAGAAAGCCTATAAAAGGAAACTCTATGGATAACTCTCTCTACCTCAAATCCTTTCAAGGAAGTCATCACTGACACTTGTAGAAAGGGAAATAGCAGAAAGTTGTAAAACCCATTTTCAACAAGGGAAGCCATGAATCCTGGAAGTATTTTCTTTTTTAAATTATTTGTCATATTCAGATTACAATCAAGTTAAATCTTGATATTAAGGTTTTGGATAACTCTAACAAGTTGAGCCTTCACTTTTCATTTCACCTTGATTCATTTATACTAAAGGGGCAATTATGATATTTACTGTCATTTTTAAAATATTTTAACGGTACTAAAGAGTAGAATTCTTAAAATTTCTAGGAATTCTAATAGATAAAACAATGGCACTCTCAACGAAGTGTTTGTTTGTAACAACTTATTATGACAATAATGTCAGCTACCACTTCCTTTTCTCTCTCGCTCTTTTTTGAGAGCTACTACTGCCTTTGCATCTGAAATTCTCTGTTTAATTTTTAAGATTTTAAAAGTACAACCTTGTAAAAATTATCTCTTTTAGCTCATAAAAATCTCTAAAATTTTAGCTTTTAAGTTGTCGGGGCATGCAGATATACCTCAGGGACCAACAGGATTATCAGATATGCTGCAAACAAACAGGCCACAGTACCCCATCTCCAAACGATCTGTAGATGTTTTCATTAGGCCAGTACAGGGTTAAGACAAGCTTTGTTTTTCACAATGTCTCCAGGAGACTTGAGAGTAACTACTGGTGGGAGCTGGGAAGGGCTGGCATGGACTGAAGCAGCAGTGAGGTCCAATCATTGGAGAACCAAGTAGGCTAGCAGCACAGTTGACTTTATTATTGGTGAGACCCACGCAGGTCTATGCATGTCATTTTGCTTGCTTCAGCCAGTCCCGGTCCTCGATAAGTGTGGTGCCCATTCCCACCCAGTGCACCCATCTCTGGTCGGCCCTTTGTCCCGCTTGTGATCACGACTCGAGGACCTCATTTTCAAATTGTATGATGCCACTTCCCTTTCCCAATTTGAAATTCTATGACTAGCACACTATTGTCCTTGTATTTTTGGGTTTCAAGCCAATCAATTTCATGTCTCTTGTTTTAGCTAAACCTAAAATTTCCTCGAATATAAGTTGAGGTGCTTATCATCAAGTTGATCTCAGTATAATAGGATTTTAAAACTCGGCCCCTGAGTGAGATCGAGTCACCTCAATTTCACCCAACTTTGGCTGAGTTCGATTTACGCATGGTAGAATTTTAAAATTCTGCTGCAATCACTGAATAAGATCGATTCACCCCAACTTGACCAAACTCTAGCCAAATTCGATTTATATATGATAGGATTTTAAAACTCGGAGGCTATCATTAAGTGAGATTGAGTTGCCCCAACTTGACCCAACTCTGGCCAAGTTCGATCTCTGTATGATAGGATTTTAAAATTCAGCAGCCATATCACTGAGTGAGATCCAATTGCCCCAGTTTGACCCAACTCTAGACGAGTCATGTGATAGGATTTTAAAACTCGACGACCATCACGGAGTGAGATTGAGTCACCCTAACTCGACCCAATTTTGGATGAGTCGAGTTCCAAGTCTGCATTTTTAAATACTGCCACAAAGCAACCATTTGAACTTCTTTATTTATTTAGTTCTTTTTAATGAAGACATGTTTTTTTTTGAAAAAGATGTTTTCAAAGATATTTTTAAAATTTTTTTTAAGTTAATAATATCGTTCGTTAGTAATCCTCTTTACGGAGGTTTGAGTAGAACTTGAGCCTAAGTAGAAATAAGAGAAAATAATGATTTCTAATGGTTGAATTTTGAAAATACCGTTAAGACCTAGCGTCCTATAAATAATTCCTCAAACTTCTACTCTCCATCTTATTAAATAAATAAAGAAAATTCAAAAATTGATATGAGATTGGTTTGACATGAAAGCTTTAGTCCTCTTCTCATGGTAGGTTGAGATATTAGTGTGAAAAGAATTAGGAATAGAATGGGATGAGAAGAGTCATACTTACCTGACACGATAATTAGAAATGGAGAATGGAACTCATTTTATCTCAAAATCATAATGACATCATCAACTTAATTTTGAAGAGTCAAGCCTAAGGTAGAAGACATTTCATTCAGGATGGCAAACGGATATTGGTTATTTAATTATTTTGCATCTTCAAAGTTCAACCCTAGGAAAAGACATTTAAAACGTAATTTTGATCACATTAACTGATTTTGGCTCTGTTAAGAGACCGGATATATAGGTCCAAAACCACATGCATTTCGTCTCGAAGACCTGGAACCAAACCCATTTGCAACTTTGATCTTGTTCTCTTAATTGTACATTTCATGAACCAAATTAGAAATCATGAGATATAAAGTCCAAATCTGCACATAGCTCCACTTTGTCTTCTTTTTTTTTTTTATAATTTATCTCAGAGATTCATATAATTCTTTAACCAAACAAGTCTTTCGAATTGATGAGAGAGATTTATGAGAAATTTGAGTTATGTGAAAATTGTCTGCGACTTCCAAATGCTTGTTTGACATGCATTCTCGTCACTTTCAACGAAGTGGTCAAAAAGCTTATGAAATGGTCAAAATTTATTACTTTCAAATGCTGTTTAAAAAATACCATTTTATCGGCACTTAAAGATTGCATATAAGAATTTGCATTTTTTTCCTCCCTGTATAAGAGTTTCTCAAGTTCTTAATGTCAAACAGACCTTGCGTATCTCAAAGAACTAATTTTTTAATGTAGTGAAAAAAAATTTGGCATGCCCCTTGTCATTAAATCCAAAATGGCAAAACATGCACCATTTACTTATTCCGTCATTAACCCAAACTTTATTCCAATCCAATTAAGGTTCGTTGTGGGATTGATTATAGGTCAATCATGTGAGTCGTAATGTCAACAGATTTTGCATTTTTAAAATATGTAATCAATTTAATGATTAGTCAGGTTCTAACTTAAACAGAGTTTTATCCGGTTACAGAACAAGTTTAAGATGGGCCTTGCAGAGTGAAGGCTTTTTTAGCCCTCTTTACGATCATCCTATAATTGAAAGAAAATGGATATAAAATATACTTCATAGTTACTTGCACCAACATTTTTACTACTGTATACAATGATTTGACATTTATTTTGAACCATTCAACTAAGTGAGCCCCATTGACAACAAATAACCCAACATTAGAGAGTCCAAGAGGATTAACTGTTGCGAGATTCTGGTCTTTTCACAAACTTTGTCTTTTTGTCTATCCCAACCCGAATGCTGATGCTGGTTGCCCATTCACACAAGATTTCATGAGGGGTCCAAATGGATTTCTGTCTGCATCTAATTCCAATTTGGCAATTTGCCCAATCACTTTTGTTGTGGGGTCCAACATAGAGACCCCATTCCCATTTATTGATGATACATGATTGTCACGACATTGAGTGGCCGGTGGGTATATGTCGTTTAATCAAATCAAATCCTACCGGATATCATGTAAACCAAGACTTGCCTATGAATATGAAAATGAAATTTTACATGTTTTTCAATTGTATAGATGAAAAATAATTTAGCAAATAAATTATAATATCACAAAATAAATCAATAGGCACAGCTCCAATGTTACATTTTTTTTAAGCGAAAGATTTTGCATTTTTAAAATTAATTTAATTTGGCCCTAAAAAATTCCTGACCATACATGTGATGGGTTTTTTTTTTTTTTTTTTTTTTTTTTGAGTACTCTAGCTAAGGAGCTGGACCGCATTGAGCCATCAGGTGAACAAAGGTAGCTCTTGGTCAGGCAGGTGAGAACTGAGGCATCTGACTGGTGTTCTAATGATGGTGATTCCGTGTTCATGGTCTACAATGCCAAGCTCGGTAGTTATTCACAACACGAGAGGAAGTTGGACACCGCTCTCCATTTATTTCAGATTGAGATGGTGGTTGCCAACGTGGGTCACGGGATCTAGGAAGACAAAGTTACTTAAAATGTTATGTAACACACCTGCATGTTCGATACCATTTTTAGAGTTAGGCCATTTCAATATTCTTTTTCCCATACTGAAATTTGAAACACTGCTGGAAATATATTATAGGGCCAATTGATTGGACTTCAATGAGATTTTACAGATAAAGAAAAATAGGAGAGTTGGTTTTTCCTTTGGCTACATTGGTCTAATGAAGTGTGTCACTATCACACAAAAACTCAAGGATTGATCTCTGGACATCTGTCTGATATAAGGTGTTAATACCATTCAATCATGAGTGTGTTTGCATATAGGAGAATTCATTACTAGAAGATTTAGATGATGGATAAAATATGACTGTCACACCACAATTTTTATTTGTGGTGGACTTATTTTTTATATTTTGTGCGAGTGGATCCAACCAACTCTATGGTCATTATAACCTCTTCACACTCAATGCTCTCCTGTGATCTCAAATGAGGTCTAATTTAATTGATACTAATTTTACCTTAAATAATTATTAGATTGAATTTTTTTAGGAAAAAGAACTTATAGTTTTCAAGGTCATTAAATTTTAAGCCTTTTAAATATTAAAAAAAAGAGGATAATATAGTGGGACTGATTTTTGGATAGCCCCTGCCAGAATTGAAACTTTTCCATCCTCTACCCGCACCTAATAAGTAGAAATATTCTCCTATGAGCAATTGCGTATGTAGTCCAACTCTATGGGGCCCACCTTGGTTCTATAAAAGCCCTTCACACTCTCATCCCCTTGTAATCCGGTACCAATCCAGGTTCTCTACCATCAACCCTTTATCCATCTTTGAATTGAATTTCAAAGAAATTTATGGTTAAAAGACAATTAAAGTCTATGACTTTCAAATTAAGGACTAGGATAACCTTACAAGGCTCTTTTATTTTTTAGAGGGGTGGAGGGGGCCATATATGCTTAAGGAGACCTTTCTATGCACCCAATCCCACTAAAAAGAGAGCAACTTAGGTGGGCTCCATGAGCTGAATTGCATATTGCTCCTATGCAATCTATGCAATCTTTCTTGGGAAAACATTGGCCCACCTACATAATTAAGTATGCATTTAATTAGATCCCAGGAGCTGGAACATTTATTGAGCAATATGCAATCAGCTCCTGCCGTAAAATTTTCATAATCCTCTGGGGCCCCCGACCTTGGTTGATGGTATTAAAAGACAAAAAAAGGGAAAAAGAAAGTGAAGATTCCAACTCTCTTTCATTTAAAACAAACAATACAATGTTTTAAATATTTTAAAAGCTGAAGTTTAAATATAAAATATATAAACGCCAGCCAGACATATCTTTCATTTATTAATTAATTGACAGACATGGATAAAAATCACATTCCTTAATTTCTATTATGAAATGGAAAGGTGGACCACACACTCTTTTTGTAACACTTATCCATTTGAACCTATATACACTTGACTCATTCCTGGTCCACTTCCAGCACATTCAAATAAATAAATAGCGGACCCACAACGAAACAAAGACCAAAGCTTGGTCAAATCCAACTCACAATGAAAGCAATTAAAGCCACAGGAATTTTTTGTTAGAGGGACCATTATCTAGATAGAGGTTTTGGGAGGGTTATATATAAAAGATAAATATAGTTTTCAAAATATGTAAACAGTTTTTTTAAAATGGGGGCTATATGTAAAGATTTTTAAAACATAAAAGGGTTTTATAAAATTTTGGGATGCCATATGTAAAAAAAGCTAAAACATATTAATAACTTTAAGGCGCTTTGTGAATGGCTCCCCTAAGCCGACATATGGGTCCGTCCCTACTTAAAACAATTAAAACCAGAAAATAAAACTGAGGTTAGGAGGCAAGTTGATGTAATGAAGAGCGATTTTGGGCAAAACCTTTTTTGTTATTTTTTTAGATTTGTTTATTTGAGTGAAAAAAGGGATTAAAAGCCCAATATGTTGACATAGTGGAATTTCTTCTCTCATGCACATTCTTTTACAAAAGAGGGCATCCATCACATAATATCGATGCATCAGTAGATGGGCAAACCTACATACATTAATTCTTTTGCAGGTAATCGCCTTCGTCATGTTAAGGTTATTGAAAAATATAGATGAAAATTCTGAGTCTTCTTTTAAAATACCCATTAAATTCTAAGTAGACTCCAAAATTTATATAAAGATTATGAGTTTGCTCTACAAATCTAATTATATTTGGGTCTTCCCCTTTCATATGAAAATCCTAAGTCCGCAACGGCCACTACAGATACACAAAAGTAACATGGTACTAAAAACCATTTTTGGTAACTAAGAACATTTCATGTGGAGCAGATCAGCCCAATTTACACTAGCTTCATCCTTGCTAGTCAAATGTGAAGATAAAAATCTTACAATCAATTCTTAGAAAAAAAAAATCTTCCCAATAATTTCGTAAACAGTCATTTCAAGATATCCATCTCATAAATCTGTACACATTTAAAAGGGTTTAAGAATCATAACAACTCTGCATTCATCAAATGTTAGATTCCTGGGACGATTTTTGAATCCATAGCTTTGAGAGAAGAGTTTTTTTCCTTTTTATGGCCACATGAAGCATGCAGCCTAGCAAGTGGTAGTACCTGCATGAAAACGATTACTCAGTTATATAGTGACGCAGGCAGTAACTAACTTTAAGGGTAAAAACGTCTTTGTCCTTTCCTGTTTGTCCGCTGCCGTTATTTATATGCTTCCTGCTGTACTTGTTCTCCTTGAAACTGAGAATTCAAGAAATCGCAAATTCCAGCTACGACACAGATTTTGTGGAAAGTTGGAAAGGAGGGAACTTGGGTTTCTCAAAAGTTCTTTAGAAAATCTAAGAGCCGTAGAGTTTCCGCGTACAATAGCAGATGGATGAAGGAGTCTTCAAAGTTTCTTGAATGGAGAATTTGATTTTCTATGCTGATGGAAGAAAAGAAAGCAGCAGCAGCAGCATAAGGGCAAGCCAATTTGCTTTGGTACCCCAGATTTCGCTCTCATCTGGTAAGAAGCTTTATAGTGAAGTTTTAAAACAACTGAGACCTTTTTGAAGTACTTGCTTGGCTTATACAGCATACTAGGATGGTGAATTAACTGAAGAAAACTAAATATTAGAATCTGAAAATATTTAGAACTAGTGTTTCTGATGAAATGAAAATGGTAAGTGGTCCAAATCTGAGTCTTAGAAAAAAAAAACTTTTGAAGTTGTTTTTTATTTTTTTATTTTTTTTCGTTTTCTTTGGTTTTTTCCTTCCTATCTTCTGGAAAAAAAATCTTTGGAAAGGAAATAAAGGGAAGAGCTTTATTTCTTTTTTCATATATATATATATATATAGAAGTCTGATTTTGTAATTCTGAATAAGAAAAAGGGGCAGAAAGGGAGAAGACTACATGGATTTTCAATGTGATTTTTTAGTTTTTTTTCACCTTTGGGGTACATGCTTACACATCTATACACTCAAGTTATCCAAATCCCTTCCTAACCAATAGAACTAGTGATTGCTCTTGGTTTTATTGGAAGTAGAGATGCCTCACCTCTTGTAGCACATGTGGATTTGCAAGTGGTTTTTTAGGGTTGAGAAAGCACAGTGCGTCTTTGATGCATTTCCCACTTTTGCTTTTTTAAGAGAAGGAGAAGCAATACGCAATACAAGTTTTGGCTCTTCTTTTGACCTTTTTTCTCAGTGTCTAAGGTGCTTGATATTTCATTGGGGGCATGTTTGGCAAAAGGGAGGGTAAAGTATAGCGAAGTTAAATTTTAAAAATTTAAACTTCTTTTTTAAGAAAATTCAAATTTTATTCATGTTTTTTCAAAAAAAGTCAAAAAGTCATCATTAAACTATACAAAATTTTTTACATTTTATACAAAAAATCTAAAAGATTCCATATCAAACAAGTAAAAGTAAAAAGTCATCATAACCTAATTATATATTATTCTTTTTTTTTATTTTGGGTTTACTTTACCTTGTTTGACCCTATCCCTCTCTCAAACATACCCACATATCTGCAATCCTGACCATTAGATCAATGATCAAGTGTAACTAAATCATATTGATCAATGGCTTACATTGAGATCTATTTTCTGTATGAAGATACTTGTCCAGGAAAAGAGACGACTATAGCAATTGCATTCTTCACAAGTGTGTCAGTTCCAAAAGCAGGCCCAGGCCCAATCCTTGCACTTTTCAGCCTTTTTTTTTTCACTTTGACATGAGCGGCATGGTAAGTTATCCTGTTCCTAAACTAAGTCTAATCTACAATCCTTTTAATTAGGCTCATCCTTTGGGTGCTTTGATTAGTGATCTCTACTTTTTCAATAGTATAATGTCTGTGTAATCCCACTTCAAGGGTCGATGTGAAAGCAGTGAGATTTAGATACCCCTACCAGTAGATTGTATAATGATTCTCCTTGGACTTAAATTTACTACAAGTTGTTCTCCTGCTTCTCTATGAAGAGTTAAGTGGAATATAGGATGGTATAACAAATTATATTATGTAATATATTTTAATTGGGAAAATGAAATAATAATTTATCTACTTTTATTTGCAAATCTCATTATAATATGTTAAAGTCAAAGGTTTTAGTTTTAATTTTAACCGTCAGTTGTAATTTTGACTGGTAATTATCATTTTATTGAAGTGTTCCACACTGTCTCCCCACTAGTACTATAACTACCTACTTATATCTTTATCTCATCAAACCATTCTCTTTTATTCTCTACTTTTTAAAGTTTCACCTTTTTCTTTTCATAACAAATGTAGTTCCCCCTCATCTCTTCTGTTATCTTTTGGCCCAATTTTTCTATTTCCATTTTATAAGAAGGAAAATACTCTCATAATCTTTTTAATATTTGAAGATTTAATTTATAAAGCATAGATATGTCGTGCTAAGCAAGAGTTATTATGCTAGTACTTTTAAGCCATGTCGGTGATACGAGGGTGTGAATAGGATATATCGTATTGATGACTTGTAATAATTTCTTGAATATTATTGTAGACTGTATATAATTCACAGGCAGTTTCGCTTTGTTATGCCCACTTGGCCCACCTTTGATCAATCTACCTATCTACACCTCTACCTCTCCCCTCAAATTGGCACAGGCACTAGGCCTAATTTGATATTTACTCAACCTTTCATTAGCTATGTTGGATTTATCAAAAAAAAATTGTATGGACCGTCAAAATTTGAGGCTATTAAGTCAAGGGTTTAATGATACAGGTTCTTCGGTCATAAGTCCCTGCATATTTTTCTAGAATAGAATAGATCCAGTGATATAAATTTTGCTACATTAAGTTCCTAACTTGAAAAAATCAATATAAATTGACAAAAATAACCCTAAACCAAGCCTAGGCTAATTTTTTCTTCCTCTTTTGTTTCTACTCTCTGCAACTAGAAACATTCAACAGAAACTCGAGACCCCTTTGTTTTCACTTCGCGACGGACCCTTTGCAGCGATCCTCCTTCTTTGGCGATGGCTGGAGTCCTAGCTGTGTCTGTGGGCCATGGTGAGTGCAACCGGCAAGCCAATGCATTGCTCATTGTAGATTGTATTGTTAAGATGCCACTGATACTCAAATCACTCCCAAAGTAGTGAGAATTCATGGCACAAATTGGGACTTTTAGAATTCATTTGTTTTTGTGTTCTTTTACGAATTGGATTGTGGACTCCCCTGTGGGCCACCTAATTTAGATCTGGTGGAAGATTTAGGGGCGACCCTATGAAACCTATCTTGATTGGGAACCAACCCAGTTGGGCCCACAGATTTTAGCCAATAAATTGCCCAAAAAGGAAATTAAAACTATCGACATCCCTAATATGGATATTTGGTGATAGAAGCAAGTGTCCCAGCTGGTCTCTAAGAATAGCTATTGTCGTATTCTTTCCATCTCTTTCTACAAATTTATCTATTGGGTAGAACAGATAAATTCAAAGTGATCCAACAAATTAACTGCTAAAAAATTATCTGCTGGATTTGGCTTTCAGTTTATTCCCGCCCACCCACACCCCCCCACCCCCCCCCCCCCCCCATTGGGTTGAACAGATAACTTTGAAATAGTCCAACAGAGTAAATTCTTTTTTTTTTTTTTTTGCAACAAAATTTCCTCTTAACAGATAAATTTTAGATTTCATGTGTTAGGTTTCTCCTTTTTTATATTCGACTATCTTTCTAATTTCAACGGATAGATTTTATCTGTTAGGTTTCCCCCATCTGTAGATTTTATCTGTTAGGTTTCCCCATCTTTTTTAATCCCAATAGATAGATTTCATCCGTTAAGTTCCCACTCTCTTTTTATTCAATTTTATTTTTGATTCCAATAGCTAAATGTTATCTATTGGGTCTCCCACTCTCTTTATATTCCAAGAGATAGATTTTATCTGATGGGTCTTCTCTATCTCTTTCTATCCCAATTGATTGATTTCATTTGTTTGGTCTCCCCTTTTTTTCTATCCCAAAAATAGAATTCATCTATTGGGTCATACTTGATGCATTTCATGTCAGATACTTGATGTATTATGTTGCTTGTAGGAGGCCAATGGATAGATTTTATCTGTTTTTTGATTCACTGTGAGGTTGCGCTCGAATACCATTTATGGACTGTTTTCCACAAATAGGTGCTAGAATTCATGGGTTTTTCCAAGTCCAAACCATGTTTCGGCTTTCCCATTGGTCACAGTAAGCTGAGACTAAGCTTTACTCTTTTTTTTTTTTTTTTGAAACTTCTATCTAAACTGAATTGGAAATAAAGTGAATTTGGCATAATATCAGGGGTGGACCCAGGAATTTTCCCTTAGAGGGGCCAATATCTTTTTTTTTAGGACCACATATAAAAAAATAAATATAGTTTTCAAGATATATAGAGGGTTTTCTAAAACTTTTGGGGGGCTATATGTAAAAAAATAAAAAATAAATAAAAATATAAAGAGGTTTTTCTAAATTTTAGAAATTCTTTTGGGGGGGAATGGGATGGCCCTGTGGCCCACCTAGGTGCGCCGCTGCATAGTATCCTCTAAAATTATCGGATTTCTTGCGGCTGGAGAGGAAGCTGTAGGTGCCGGCCACGACGGATGTAGCGGTGAAGCTTCCGCAACAGCTATTTGGAGATTGGGCGAATGTTGTGGTGGGGCCGCAGAAATTTTATCTGTTGTGGGACATGTTTTGGCAAGTGGAGAAGATGTGTTGGTGGTGGGAGATATATTGGCAAGTGTTAAAAAGGTGGGGTGGTATTAAGAAATGTGTTGGCAAGTGGAGAAGATGAAATTGGCTATGGTGAGCTTTGGTCTGGAACTGTACATTTGATGGGAGCGTTTGAAGTGAGCGTGGGTTGAGCAAAGCTAGGCATCGGCTGAGTTAGGTTGGAGCCGGACGTGCTCAGCCTCGGATGAGTACCCCGGGATGTGGTCAACACGGGTAGAATTATGTCCGGTTGGCTGATGGAACTGTTGATGGGTGTTGAGCACAGTCTCCTTGGGTGCTGGGGAGCCATTGATAACTAGGACCAAAAATTTTAGGGGATCAAAAATTTTTAGGGAATTAGGAACAAAGGGTGTGGATGGGATAGATTTTACCGGTCCGAGCAAGCAAACAGATAAAATTTTTTCTTTAGAGAATTAAATATGCAACATAGATCTTGTTATGTAGATTTCAAAAAAGAATTTTCAAAAATATAAGTTTTGTTGCAAACAAATAAGTACAGTGAAAGTTAAAAAATTTTAAGGCTTATGAAAAAAATGACGTCACTTTGGTTAACATCAATACATTTATACATTTCTAACGTAGAAGGGGTATTTTTTTTCTAATATTTGTCATTATCACTAATTAAATACCTAATGAAATATCAAATTATTTTAGATGGACCAATATGAAATTATTTACAAGATCAGCCTCTAAAGACATTTGCGATGCGAAGTTTTGCCTATCCATGAAGTATAATAGCACGTTTTCTTCCATTGATTAAGTATGTCAATAGGTGGGCCCCTGGGATTTGAAGCAAAGATGCATAGTAGGTATTTAAGCTAGTAGGGAAAAATTCCCCTGCATGGATTGTATCCTTGCTATCACTATATGGACTTATTTGTGAAGTGTTAGGATTCCCAAACATTTTTATTTCCTCAAAAAGAGAGAAATTCTGCGTTGTTTATATCCCATAATAAATTGATGTTATTTTTACCGAAAAAAATCAGTTGATTTTTTCTATTTTTACGAAAAATATGTTGCATCAAACAAGAACGTAATAATATGCTACACAAAAATTAGAGTAATTTTTTTCTCTCCACTTTTACACACAATCTTCCCTGTTAGCCATAGGTAAGTGGAAATAGTGGCCCCACTGAATCACGGAAATATTGACGTTTGGATTGCCACTTCCACAGCCAACCTCTCGCGGCAGTGCCTTCCAATGGTTCCTTTACACGGTTTCTTAGTCATTCTCATCTGATTGTTATCTCATCATCTGTGGCTTCCTCCCACAGCAACGTTTGTTGTTGCTAAAGCTGTGAGCATTACGTTGGACCCGTTATTTCCCATTTCTCATTAACCTCTTGGAGAAAACTTGCACTCCACTAACACTTGTAAATTCACAGCTACTCATCATAACGGGAAAATACTGCCCCCCTGAAAGAAATGAAACCCATCAGACAAGACCCCATGTAAGACATAACTGGGAATAGTGATTCGGTTTGGAGGGTAGTAAACAAAGTATGATCCTTTTCCCATCACTGCAAACGACAGGGTGCACATGAATCCAGTGTTTCTGTTTCCGCACCCAACCACTGAGCCCCTGTGGGCCGATAAGATTCACTCATAGTGGATTTTTGTTTTGACAACATGAAAAAATCTAATAACTTATAATTGAAGAGTTTGGCTCATTTATCAGTGATTCTGACCACAAGATGATGAACTCACCGCACAAAAACCAGGTTCAACGTATTAGCCCGGTGATGATTGAAGTAATTTGATTTCCCATCACTGCAAACGATAAGGTGCAAATGAATCCAGTGTTTCCCCAACCACTGAGCCCCTGTGGGCTGATAAGATTCACTCATAGTGGATTTTTGTTTTGACAACATGATAAAATCTAATAACTTATAATTGAAGAGTTTGGCTCATTTATCAGTTATTCTGACCAAAAGATGATGAACCCCGCGCACAAAAACCAGGTTCAATATATCAGCCTGGTGATGATTGCAGTAACTTGATTTCCTGCCGACACGTAACAGTGGGCACTATTCAAATGTCCACAGTTCACACACTAGGGCACATTAGTGCAAGGTAGCTTTCGTGGAAGTGGAACTACTGTTTCCGTTTCATGCGTGTGTTTATTTATTTAGTGCAGCAGTACTATTCAGCGGAAAATCAAAATTTTCTCGCAAATTTTCACTCTGAGAGAGAGTGGACTTTAGTTTACACATAAATCCCTGTGTCTTCTATGTGTGTGATTGTTTGTTCTTCTTCATTGCGTGTGTGCTTGGTTAGATTCAAACCTAACAAGTTGTGTACCAAGAAAATATGGAGTTTGGGTCCTCAAAATTTTTATCAATGGATATGTGCAAATTCAAAACCACTCAAAATACTCTCCCCACCACTTGTATTGGATGAGCCTACTATTAGATTGATTACATTTAGAGCATGTGATTAAAACTCGAAAGGCAAACAATGAATCATCTGATTGTAGGTGAACAATCTGTAATCACTTGTCTTCAAACATGGACAGTCTATCCGGCCACCTATGATTGTAGGCGAACCCTGTGCCAATTGGCAAGGGTGTGATTTCAATCTGTTTTATTTATGAAAAGGAGCGGTAGTGGTTGGTCTAAGACTCTTGGCTTGGTGGCATCCTGTAACTTCATCAACCATAGACCAGGGGTACATGTCCTTGGATAGTCTTGAGTTACCTTTTAAGTGACAGTTTTTTTATTCGGAAACCTTTTAAGTGACGGTTGTTTTGTTGCTCGGCATAATTAATCGCAGGTAAACAGAGTTACTGGTAATTAGATTTAGAGGTGAAAGCAGCTGAATTCAGAAGATACAAATAGGGCTCATGCAAGTAAATTCCCTGAACTCTCTCTCATATGCACCATCATCTCTATGCAACAAGAAGATGCTAAAAATATTTTCCCCTCATTCTGCAGATGTGGCAATTTACGTTCCACAGATTCGCATGGTATTGGTAGCACATTCATGAAATCACAATTTCAGCCTTAGCATTGTTTCCAATGGAGAAAAGTTTTCTTTCCATTGTTTTCTTAATCACTCTTATCTTTCTTCCCCTTTTCCAGCCCTCAACGTCCCTAACAGACCAAATTCAAGTCCTACTACAATTCAAAAAACAGTTAAAAGACCCACTAAATAGCCTGCAAAGTTGGAAAGACTTTGAATCTCCCTGTAGTTTTTCTGGAATCTCTTGTGACCCAAACACCCATCAAGTCACTGGTATCTCCCTTGCCAACCTATCTCTTGAAGGCAATCTCTCTCCCTCCATCTGTGACCTCCCAAGGCTGGAATCTCTTGTGCTGACAACAAATGCAATTTCAGGCGATGTTCCTTCACAGTTAGCCAATTGCACTAGCCTTCGGGTTCTGGACATCTCAGACAACAGCTTTACCGGCCCCTTGCCGGATTTCTCAGCTTTGGAGCATCTACAGGTTCTTGACGTTTCGGAGAATTACATTTCTGGTGATTTTCCTTCATGGGTTGGAAAACTATCTGGATTGACCTCCCTAAGCCTCGCCGAGAATGACTTCAATGAGGGAGGAATTCCAGAGAGTTTGGGGTATTTGAAGAACTTGACATTGATTTATATGGCCAACTGTAACTTTACTGGGGAGATACCAAGCTCAATCTTTGAATTGTCATTACTGGAGACCTTAGATTTTTCCAAGAACAAGCTTTCTGGCATGTTTCCAAAAGCGATCACCAGCTTACAGCACCTCAAAAAGATTGAGCTCTACTCGAACAATCTCAGTGGGAAAATCCCACCTGAGCTTGCGAACCTTACTCGTTTGCAAGAATTTGACATCTCTCACAACCAAATGACAGGAGAGTTGCCAGTTGAGATTGGTAATCTGACGGATTTGGTGGTTTTTCAGTTATATGAGAACAACTTCGCAGGGGAGATCCCCAAAGGATTTGGTGATATGCAGCATCTTGTGGGGTTCTCTGTTTACCGAAATGGCTTCACAGGTGAATTTCCTCAGAATTTGGGCCGATACTCGCCACTCAACAGCATAGACATATCAGAAAATCAGTTTTCTGGTGCTTTTCCAAGCTTCTTTTGTGAGAACAAGAAGTTACAGTTCCTGCTTGCATTGGATAACAACTTTTCCGGCGAGTTTCCAGATTCATACTCTGAATGCAAGACTTTAGAGAGGCTCAGGGTCAGTCAAAATCACCTGTTAGGAGAGATTGCAGATGGAGTCTGGGGGCTGCCTAATGCAAAAATCATAGATTTTGCAGATAATGGTTTCAGTGGAAGGATATCTTCAGAGATTGGGATTTCCATTAGCTTGAACCAGCTGCTTCTACAGAACAATAATTTTTCAGGTGAGCTTCCATCCGAACTTGGTGCACTTACCCAATTACAGAAACTTGGTGCCAGTAACAATTCCCTTTCTGGTAAAATCCCTTTGCAAATTGGAAAGTTGAACCAGTTATCTTCTTTGCACTTGGAAGAAAATTCATTGACAGGAGAGATACCATCAGAACTCGGTAAATGCACTAGATTGGTTGACTTGGATCTTGCAAAAAATTCTCTTACTGGTCATATTCCTGAGTCATTGTCCCTATTGAGCTCCTTGAACTCTCTGAATTTGTCACAGAACAGGCTTTCTGGTTTCATCCCAGAGAATTTACAGACACTGAAGCTAAGTTCCATTGATTTCTCCAAAAACCAATTATCAGGAAGCATTCCATCGGAACTGCTGATGATGGCCGGAGACCAAGCATTTCTTGGTAACAAAGCTCTGTGCATTGACCAAAAACTTCATAATGGGAGAAGTTCTGAAATAGTTTTTTGCAGCCCAAGCCCCAAGCACAAGCAAATAATAGGAGACCGTCTGACTTTGGTCTGTATCATATTGCTAGCCTTGACTTTGGTTTTAGCTGGAATTGGTTTTGTGAGTTACAGGAGCTTCAAGCTTGAAGAATCATCTAAAGAAAATGATCTTGGAAGAGGCTTTAGAAAAGATCCGAGTTGGAAACTTAAATCTTTCCATCAGACTGAACTAGAAGTTGAAGAGCTAAGTAATTTGGATGAAGAAAACCTGATTGGCAGTGGTGGTACTGGTAAAGTTTATAGATTGGATTTGAAGAGTGGAGGACCGGTCGCCGTTAAGCAACTGTGGAAGGGGAATGAGGTGAAAGTCATGACGGCAGAAATGGAGATTCTTGGGAAGATCCGGCATCGAAATGTGTTGAAACTCTATGCTTGTTTGACAAGAGGCGAATCAAATTGCCTGGTTTTTGAATTCATGGCTAATGGGAATCTGTTTCAAGCTCTGCGACGGGAAATCAAGGGTCAACCAGAGCTAGATTGGAATCGGCGGTATAAGATTGCTTTGGGAGCTGCCAAGGGCATTGCATATCTTCATCATGACTGTTTGCCAGCCATAATCCACAGAGATGTAAAATCTACCAACATCTTACTTGATGAGGATTATGAAGCAAAGATCGCAGACTTTGGGATTGCAAAGATTGCAGAAGATCCACTGGGGGGATCAGATTCAAGCTGTTTTGCTGGAACTCATGGTTACATTGCTCCAGGTGAGCTTCAAAGTCTGTTTTCTGATTTGAAAATCTTAGTATAACTACCTATCATTTTATTGAATAGCCTTTTCTTTTATTGATTTGCATAGAAGCTGTTAAGCTTCTGTGGTTCTGCCCATGTTGGATAGATGGAGACTTTCAAGCATCTCTACCTGCATCAGAGTCAAATCAACTCCAGCATAGGCTTTTTCAAAAGACAATGACTATAATACTAACTCTTGAAGCTACAAAATTTAACTATGACCTGGCAAATCTGGTGCCAGTGATTTGCTGATTCTCTAATTAGTTTGATTTAAAAAAAAATGTCTACCACATAATATGCATTCATCAGCTTCATTTGTATGTATTTATATAGCTTGAAAAAAATACCTAAAATACCTTTTTCCTTTTTTCAAATTTCATATTTTTCTTTGCTTTTTTTTTCCTCATCTAAATTATCCCAAGGAACTGTTGTTATTATTGTTCTTACTTTATTTTCAGAACTTGCATACTCACTCAAAGTGACTGAAAAGAGCGACGTATATAGCTTTGGAGTTGTCCTGCTAGAAATAGTAAGCGGAAAGAATCCAATTGAATCCGAGTATGGTGAGGGAAAAGACATTGTCAATTGGGTTTCAGCTCATTTAAATGAAAAGAAAGATATTGTTGAAGTTCTTGACCGGAGGGTGTCATTACATAATGAAGATGACATGATCAGGGTCTTGAAGGTTGCTCTTCTCTGCACTACTAAGCTTCCATCTCTGCGTCCTACCATGAGAGAAGTGGTGAAGAAGCTTACTGATGTTGATCCTTGTATAGTCACCACAGGAGAAAAGAATTCCGGTAAATATTGATAATTCTACTGAAAGCATTAAGATTTTCATCCATGCCATCTTTAGCCAATTTGAACTAGGTAGTGCTATTTGGTGTATATGATCATACTAAGTACGATGTTTTTAATAAACAAGTAGGTTTTGTGTTTACATGTAAAATAATTGGGATTGTATGCCTTCTAACCACCATATTTAGATCGCTTGTATATGTCAAGTACACCATAAACTAATGACTTTAATCATCCAACAAATCTATATGAAATTGATAGTTCAGATTTGTATGTTTCTGAAACAATAATCATTCATCAATGAGTCATTTCATATAACAGGGCCCACATCGAACGCTTATAGCTAAAAAATATCATTTCAACCAGATCATCAGCCTTGCCAGTGGAGCTGCCACACCTCCTTAAAGTTCAGAATTTGAATCCAACCGACAACAAGCTCTTGGACATATATCAAGGATTAGTGATCTTGAATCCACATTATCGAAGCTACTCCATACTTAAAAATCATTCCATTCACCCTGTCCTTCAGTTCATTGCCTCAATAATCACATACCACATCAATTAGAAATCATTCCCTTCACCCTGTCCTTCAGTTCATTGCCTCAATAATCACATACCACATCAATTAGAAATCATTCCCTTCACCCTGTCCTTCAGTTCATTGCCTCAATAATCACATACCACATCAATTAGAAACATAGTTGAGGCTGTACATACTTGTATGGTAATTTTCAAGGTATGCCACAATTTTACTTTCTGACAAATGATGGTTTGTCATTCATATTTCATCCAGGATAGTTGTAGTTACAAGAGAGGAAAGAAGCCTAGAAACAATCAAGCTTAAAATGATGAAGCCTTCTTGGTGAGAAGGGAACTTGGGATCAACATCTTGGACCCAAGATTTCAAGCCACTGATAATCTCCTGGGCCAAAGCGAAACCCATTTTATGGAGCTACTGAACACCTCTCTGAGAATCATTACCTATTCTACATACACAGACAGTTTCACACATGACTGGAAAGCAATCCCTTTCATTAGGTCCACTTCCCGCAGTGCTGATGGACTCACCAAATAGACACCATACACCCAACACAACACAGCACAGTTTACCATGTTCCATTTGGAAGACTGCATGTTACATCTATGGCAATGTTATTTCTAAGCAAGTGCTAGCGATCATGTAAAGAATGGTCAATTTCCTAGGGGACTAAATATAACTAGAATCACGAACAGTTAATCGTTTTCTATGGAAGGAAAGATCATTTGATGCACCTTGGGCATTTATCTGCACTTTAATCCTTCACCTATGGCTTAGAATAATCATCATCGTAGCAGCCTTGTCAGGTAAATGAGGCTGGTTACATTAGGTAGGTTGATAGCCAACGTAAAATTTTGTTATAACCCAAACAAACAATGTAAGGCCTAGACATTGCACAATTTAGTTCCCAACAACAAGTGAGTGTACTATACACACTAAATATAAGAGGAGCTCAGATTAGCCATCAATCAAAATGTACCTTTCAGGTCCAACAAATCAAATCATCCATTTGAAGTAGATTGGATTGAATTTCTCTTTGGTGGATTGTCAATCTATAATCACCTTATGTGGGTCCCATGGACACGCCTCTATACAAATTACACCTAACTACTTGTTACAGCAGTATTAGACAGATGGGAGATATGCGATTTGATATCCGTTTGGATGGAGATGAGAGGAATTTCACATGCCTTTGTAATAAAAAAGGAAATTCAATGTCATAATAGCACTAATTCATTCAACTTCCATAGTTAAAAAGAAAAAAAAAAAAACAAAAGGCAACAGCAAACTGTGCGTCAATAAACGGGCCTGGATCTAGACCTGAAATGAGACCCAATGGTTATACAATATTACATAATATAACTTTTAAACATGTATGATAAACAATGGTACATTGCCTATTTGGTCTATGCAGTGGACTGATCTTGCCCAAAATTGAAAATGCGACCAGATCTTGGACCCATGGATAATCTTCGCTGTTTGGCCCTTCATAACTATACCCGTGGTTTCAATAGAATGAGCTGGGACTGGGCTTGCAGACCTATTGTTGGGCCTCGAAGTATGAGCGGCTGGCCCCATAGGCCTACTATAAAGCCCAAGCCTAACCCATTCAAAATAAAATTGTCAAGTTTGAGACCAAGCCTCTGCTCAATGGCATCAACGAGTGAAATGGTCAATTACAAAATCTCGCATTCCAATGAGAAATTATGGCCCTTTCCCTCTATAAAAGCAATCAGGATCTATTCCTTACTGTAATGCTGATAGCAAGGGACTTGGGATGGATGTGTGTACTGAGTCTTTCGTGAGTAAAAAATATATATATATATGTCTGAGACATGTGTGCCATGACCTCTTTTGTATTTGACTGCAAAATATGAACAATTAATGCACTAACTTCAAGTAGGCTTAAAAGCGGGCCTCATTAGAGGCCCGAGAGACAGAAGGGGTGAAAAAATGCAGCAATTTTCGTTTTATTGTCTTTGTAATCATTTGGTTAATTTAAAGGGAAACTGAGTCATTATTTCTTTTCATTTTGCTTATATGGTAGAGTTTAGATTATGTTAATCATGATTTGATGTTTGGATTTTTATAAAACCAAAGCAAAGGAGTGTGCAGTGTTCTTAACTTGATGAAATAGAAGTTTCCTGGAGGGGTTAAAGGATATGCTTCACTACTTGTTCATGGGTGATGACTTGCATCTTGTGAAATATGGATCTTGAAATCATTATTTTTATAGAGAAAGAATTCACAATGAGAGCTGTTGAGCTTAACTTGAAAGGAGACTTTCCAATTATAAATTTTTAGTTGTTTTTAGCTACGTCATGTCATTGTACAATCTTGAATTCATTGGACCTTAGCCTACGTTAACAATCCTAGTCAAAGAATAATTAGTCATTTTAGTCACATCGATCTCCTCCTAAGCCGCAGCCCCTCACAAGTCATATCCCAGTGGGCACGGGCCTAATTTTCCCCCCATCTAACCTACTCACTATTGAATTTTTAATACTCCAGCCTAGGGAATTGGGCCAAACGGAGCCCACATAAATTGAAAGTGAAAGCCTACAAATAGGAAGGCTAGTGGGTTCAAATTATTAGGCTTAAGTGTAACTTAAAAACCACTTCCAATGTGGGTTTCCCATCTTAAATGACCGTTATCCATTAACACCCTTATGTTGATAAGTCTCCCAACAGAGATATCTTTGATAGTCCAGGAAAATTGGTAATCCACTAGAGTTTACTAAGCTAATAGAAATCTAAATTTTAATTAAAATTATAAAACTCTAAAATGGGGAGTGAATAATGTGAAAAAACCCTATATAAAGAGTTCCTTTACAATACAATTCATTTTAGAGTTTTTATTTATACCTTCTCTTATAATTCTTATGTTCATGTTTAATATTGACTGCCCACGTGGGTCCTAAAACAACTTATACACATCCATAACCACAACCAATATAAATATCATTTTTTATAAATCGCTAACATTTTATATCAAAAAATAAATATATCCCTAGTGGCTAGGTGACATGTGGGGTCGCGAATGAACTGAGCAATATCTTGTTGTCTCTTCCACGTTTTTGCTTGTGCTTGACATGTATTCAAGGAGAAAAAAACAGATATGGTTCTTGAAACATCCAGATTTGAAAACAGTTGGTCTAGAAATTAGATGTATTGATTCGATGCATGGTCTATGAAAATGGGCCTCGGCCCAACTTTTTGCACACAAAGCTAGATAATGGGCCTCACATAGAGTTCACGACCTGAAGTTTTGGTTGACCAGATGACTTGTCGGTTGGGTAGGGTAAACCTGTGCGGTACAAGGGTTTGGGAATATCTGACCCATTTTAAAATATATGTTGACCGGACCAATTTTGACCTGACCGGGCCCACATAGAGCGCGTCCAAGCCCGGCCGGAGGAGGCCACCCTGGCTCACTTGAAACCCTAGATTTCAAAATTGACGCCACCCGGCCGCACGAGCATAACCTACCAGTTTCCCCACCTTATTCAGGGGTATTTTGGTAAACTGAGGAACCACTATATAATCCAAGGAGCGGAAACGGTAGGCCGAGAACGGAAAAAAGAAGTTGCAGACTGCATTCTATGTAATCTGTACATGAAGAGGAGGCATGGTATAAATACGCATCTGCTCTCTCTCTCTCTCTCTGTCTCGCTTTTGCTCTTACTCTGCTGTCTCCTTATTAGGGTTTTTTTATTCTTCCCGTTTAGAAACCCTAGCTCCTCATTCGTTGATTGTCTTCCTTTTCCAATTCGAATCCAACGTGAGATGCCTGGTTCTTGATTTCTTGTTTGGTTCTTGTAGAGAATTTTGAATTCGGTGATCTCCTGCTTAGAAATTGATCTGTTTCATTCATCATTGTGTTTTGAGGAAGTTGCTTGCTTGCTGAATGAAAAATCTGTGCTTTTTTTTTTTGAAGAAGAAGATTTCAAATTCATTGATTTGCTGTGTAGAGATTGATCTGTTGCCTCTTTTGTTTTCTTTCTTTTTTGTGTGATTTAAGTTTGGAGGAGGAACTTACTTGCTTGTTGAATGAGAAATGTGTGGTTTTATGTTTGATGTTAGATGTTAAGTTGTTTGTTTTGGTTTTAGAGGTTTTTGGTGATTGATTAGCTAGGTTTGTGTCTAGATGATAAAAGAGAGAAAGTTGAAAACCTGTTTTTTTGTAAGAGATTGTGGGTTTCTAGCTTTTATGTTACAAAGAGAATTGGAAAATCAAATTAGAGGAAGGAATAACACTATCATAAATAATGAAAGGGGAAAAAAAATGAAGAAACTGTGGTTTTTGCGTCCTGGGTGTATTTGCATGTGTGGAGAATTTTTGGAGTTTATTAAGGTTTTTTCTTTTTTGGAGGGATATTATTCAAATTGATGATAGGGTGGTTGCAACAAAGAGAAGTTCCACTTGACGGATCATGATGATCCAGGTGCCATTATGTCGTTAAGTTGTTTCTGAATTTTGATTTGCAGGTGCGGATCGGCAAATGCTTAGACTACTGAGGGCTACGAGAAATTTTGGTAGTTCTAATTTTTCGTTACGGGAACGGAAACTCTGAAACATTATGAGTGGTGCTCCAAAGAGATCACATGAGGAGGGAAGTCATCCTACAACCTCGAAGAGGCCACCTGAAGAGTCTCCCATGTTATCCAATGTTTCTGGGAAATTTGTTTCTTCATTTGTCAATGTACATCTCCCCCTTTACGAACCTGGGCATGATGGCCGGTTGGCTAAAGCTCCACGGATTGAATTCCGTGATGGTGATAAACGACAGGCTCTAACTCCATATCAGTTTTCTTCATCTACTAATGATTCAGGCTTGGATCATTCTGGTGCTTTTGAGAACAGAACAGAATTGAGAGATTCCAAGGAAAGTAGGGGTGCTAAGATTGAGAATAGAGAAACAATGGCGGACCCATACACAGAGACAAGGATGGATTCCCAAGCTGTTAAAAATGAGAAAGATGTGAGATCGGAAAATAAGGGGGATGATAAAGAAATTAAATCTGATAGGGAGTCTCACATGGGTTTCAAGGGTGAGAATAAGATTGAAAAGGAAATTCATAGTGCTGGTAATTCACATTCAAATTGGAGTGAGCCCAGAGAACACCATAGGGGAAAGAAATATTCAGAATCAATAAACGATGTCACGGAATCTTGGAGGGCTATGCGTACTAATGTACACAATGTGGATGAGAATGGAAAGGAAGCTTCAACGGCTGAAGAGCGAGAGCGTTTAGAAGGACATGAGGCTGTTGGGGAAAACAAGGTGGACGTGAGAGGTGATGACAAACTCAAAGAGAAGGAAAGGAAAAGGAAGGATGAGAAACACAAAGAGTGGGGAGAAAGGGAAAAAGACAGAAATGACCGTCGAAACAATTTGCAGCTGGGTGGCAATAGTAATGAACGCATGGAATCAACAAGGGAAGAGAGAGAAAGGTGGGAAAGGGAGAGAAAAGATGTTCCAAAAGACAAGGAGAGACCAAAGGATAGGGACAGGGATTACATTAAGAGAGATGTGTTGAATGTAAATGAGAAGGAGAGTCTGCTTGATGGGAAGGAACTGATGGATGGAACCTTAAGAATGGCTGAGCAGGAAAGTTCTGCATTAGAACCTAAAAGGCTTAAAGAACTTGATAGTAGGAAAGTTGTTGATAAGGACACTAAAGATTGGAAGAGAGAGAGGGACTTAGATGGAGAAGGTGATCGGCATAAAAAACGTGGTAGGTCTTTTGATAAGGAATCAGATGATGGATACATTGAAGGAGATGGGGTTTCAGAAAGGGATAGAGAAGCCTTTGGATATGGTGTTCAGCAGCGTAGGCGGATGCTACGGCCTAGGGGGACTTCCCAAGCGTCTAATCAGGAACCCCGGTTCCGGCCACGTGCGCGTGACATTGATGGGTATGCATTACTATATTTATACTTATTTCCTTGCTTTGGGTGGTATTCTGTTATTCTTTAATCTTCATATATCCAGATACATATCTTTTCAGATGCCTGCTGTAGAGCTCCTTGTTTTTAGCTTCTCCTATTCTTGTACAAATGTAATATTATAACACTTGTGGTTTGTATTACCCAAGTATCATTTTTATTTTTATTTTTATAAACCTTGTGAGGTGGTTTGTTATCCAATTGCCAATCTGACTAATATTTGACTGTTTGGAAAGGTTTTGCCATTCAAATTATTGCCCATGCTCAGATCTTACCTGGACCATTTCATCTGTATTCTGGTTAAATTTGGTGCTGTGGGCTGGATTTGGACATGGGTCTGCCATGTTTGGTCTTTTATGCAACTACCTCCTGATAATAATATTTGACTATCGATTTTTTTTTTCAATTGATTGGTATATGTAGAGTGGCTTGTTGGCGCTCTATTCATTGCTGGTTCATTCTTTCTGCGCTTGTGACAAATGCAATGTCCAATGCTGTGAAATTTACAACTGGTCTATGTTAAAGATATGCAATGACCATCCATTTTGGATTTTGTCTAGAATATAATCAGCCATTTGTGAATTGCATGTGCTGTTAAACTTTCCTAAGTTGGGATCCATATTTGGATTGTGAATCTGCCTTGTTGGCCTGAACCAGGTGCTTTTTCTTCCATTTGACTCACATGATGAGAAAAGTCCTTTTTTAATTTGATCTTACATCATCTTGAACAGATATCTTTAGTTTCCTTGAAATTGGGATGGGACCCATAGTTAATTGTTTTTCTTGTGCCTGTGAAATGTCTGATAGGCCAGTACTCAATCCTGAGAAGCTGCTTACTATTAAGAATGCTATCCTTGTTGTTATTGTTGTCATAGTTGGGACAAGGCTTTGATGATGATGATAATTGTTTTCTTATTATTTTAATTAGGTTTTTGTTTTCTTTTCCAATGTAGCATTGGAAATACATTGAAATCCAAATTGATTGTGATGGTTCAATAAAAAAAAATCAAATAATCAAATTGATTGTGAAGAACAATTCTTTGAATATCTTTAGTTTCTCATATCAGAGAGGACTCATTGTAATTTATGCCTCTGTCCTTGCTGTTCTCTTTCATTCGAATTTACTGGATATCTTGGACCTCGTTGAGCAGCCTGCTGTTCTGTTAACTTGCCAGGTTGAATTAGATTTTTCAACAGACTGGAAACTTGGCCTGCTTGTCGAATTTGTTGTTTTAATTTAGCTGATAGCTTTCATCTTGAGTCTACAGCATGACATAATGTATATCAACAAATAAATATGGCCTCAGAATCACTAGGAAAAGCATCTTCAAGCACAATTTAGCCTCACTGAAACAGTTAAGCTGAGCAGCGCAGCATTCATGAACTACGTAAGCAGAATATGTTTCCTATAGGTTAAGCAAGTTTGGTTAGATTGTTTCCTTGTTTACTATGATTACAATTTCATGTGATAGAAGACTTGCTGTTAATTTTTTGGAAATTGATTTCTTGTTTGCTCGTGCACTTGGTCAAAATTGATTTCTTGTTTGCTCGTGCACTTGATGACCAAATTGTATGTGAATTCCTTTTAAATAATTTCCTTTTTATGTAAAATTAGTTAATGTTTACTTACTATCTTTATATGCACACTTAACATTTTTTTTCTTCAAAAATTTCTGTATTTTTGCAGATCTCAAGGTGAGCCGAGATATCCTCTTGAATTTTGATTGCTATCCTCTGTTGCAAGCTGGAGTTAGAAAACAACATTCTTTACTTGCGCTAAGTTGTCTCGAACTTATATAGTTTTTGAGGCGTACATCACAAATAAAGTGTGCCCTCAGTCACGCTCCATATCTGGGGAATGTGCCTCATTCACACATCTTGTTTTCAGAGAAAGGGAGTGGCAGTTTGTAATTTAAGAAGTTCGAAATCTTCATTTTCTAAAAAAATTTAAGACTATTGTGTATTGACTTAACTTAATTCTACCCGTGTTGATTCATTATAAGGCTTATATACAGCTAAAAATAATTACTGTTTTTTATAATATATTATTTTGTATTGTAATTATCCATTTATAAAAAAGGTGTTCTCATAAGGCTTATGCTCCTTGCATTGAAGCTTAAGGCCCACATTTTGGACACTTTGAACACCTCGCCTCATGCCTCTATATTTTGAAACTTTGGTTTTCAAAGCTACAAATACCCTAAATTTTCCGGTCATTTTATCCTCACTGTTGCATTTTTCTAGCTGGTTTTTTACTGTTCTCAAAAGAGTAGTTTCTCATTTGTGCTTTTCTTTAAAATTCACTGCTGGTTTTCAAGTCTCCTTAGACTTCTATTGATTGCTTTGTACCAAATGGGTATTTTGCTATTATTATCCTTTTACTAAGTATAGATGGTGAATCCTGCTGAGTTTTGTTTATATTATGAAGGAAAATCCTGGATGACCAATGTTCTCAATTCTCAGCTAATTCTCAGTTAACATGTTCGCACTAGAGGGTTAAGTCGTGCTGATTTGATTTGTTGACTGATGAGGAATTGAGAGTGATCATTTGTTAATTATAATGTTGGCATTTGGATTATATGTCAAAAGAGAATTTCTTGTGACTAAGGTGGTGAAAAGAGTTCGAGCTATCGCATTAGGCTTTGGAAATAGCATGAGCACTCAAATGTTCTCAGATTTTTACAGAAGTCATCTCTGTTGGATAAATGAGAAATCAGTGACCTTGGCATCACTTTATTTTAATTATGATTTGGTTTTATTAAAATCTTTAGCTCGTTATTAATTTTTAACTGTTGCATTTCTATTTCCAGTAAAAGCAGAAGCTTCTGCTGTTATTTACAAGGCAGGTGAATGCATGCAAGAACTTATAAAATTGTGGAAGGAGTTTGAAGCATCTGAAGATTATAAAAATGATGCTTGGAATGGTCCATCTCTGGAAATTCGGATACCTGCTGAATGTGTGACTGCCACAAATCGACAAGTGAGGTTTTCTTTTGTTTTTTTTTAATTATTTTTTCTTTTTTTTAAAATCTTGAACAGCCTTTTATTGTCATGGTTCTGCAGTGAAATTCACTTTTATGTTCCACTCATTCAGCCTGATTTCCCTTTTTTCCCCATTTAATGGCCTTTTGTCACCTGGTGAATTTAAGTGAGTAACTCAATTTTTAACAAATAATTGATGGCCTAGGATGCCACAAATACCCTACTACCCATTAAGCAAATTTCTTGCCAAGTCATTGTTATCTCAATGGTAAGGCACCTCCCTCTCCACATAAATGACCGGGTTCATTCCCAGGCCATTGCTCTGAAGGTGTTTGGACTTGAATGTGTAAGTAGTTGTATTGGAGGCAAAATAAATAAATAAATAATAATAAACCAGCTGATGGCCTAGGCTGCTGACAAGTTTCTCGTCTATGTAGCAACATATTTTATCATGTTAGAAACAAATTGATGGTACATTTCTGACATATGGAAGAACAATAATTTGAAATTTTCTTTTGAAAAGTTAATGATACGTACCTCTTAAATCATTGCAATTGTATTTTGTCAATTGATGAGCCTTTGCGTTCATGGTGATAGTCTCATGCAAAGAACTCTGTGGTCAGGGAAATTTTGTCATTCTGATAGCTGAAAATGGGTTTCTTGCAAGACATTGTTTTTCAACCACTAGGTGCTTGTTTTCTTATTGACCATTCATTCTATGCTTATGAATTATTTTTCTTTTGATTTGGTCATATTTTCATTTTTGATGGAAGGATCTCTCTCTCTCTCTCTCTCATACCTTTAATAGTTTTTAGGATAAACCTATATGCTGCGACATTAGGAGCCTTTTGCTAAGGCCTTCTGTTGGGAGCAACGAGTTTTTACTGTTCTGAAGATAAATATTATGTTACATTTGTCTGAGGAGTTCAGCTAAGTGCACAATAGTCAAAAGTTTATTACAAAATGATCAGTTAAAAATACAAAATTATCAGGAAGAGTTGGTTTTGGAGCAAAACAAATACAGTCTGGTGGTTGGTGTAAAGACTTTTTTGAAGCTACTGCTATCCTTTGGATTCGTCCAATACAGTACATTTACATACTGGTCCAGGTATTGACCTAGGCCAGTCTCTGCTTGAATTGCATGTGTGAGCCCAAGCTCGAACCCAGATTAAACCTGAATTGTGAAGCCTGAGCATGGGCGCAAACTAAATGCAACCCTGAGACTGAGTGAAGGTGAAACCAATGGTCACCATTCAAAAGAAAAAAAAAAAAAAAGAAGAAGAAGAGTAAAACCAATTGTCACCATAAAGAAAAAGAAGCCTGAAACCAATGGTTTCTCTATTTGTGCTGGAGTTTTATAGCAAAAAGAAAGGGAAGAATCCCTTGCTGTTGGTGTCAGGTTTTACAGCTTATAGAAAGAAATGGAGAAAGAGTCAAACAAGAAACAAAATATAGATTGTCCTAGCAGTCTCGATTTTGGAAGGGGGAGGTGGAGATTGTCAAATTTTAGCAAAACATAATAACTAAATAAAACGTAAATATTAAAGTAAATAATAAATAAAGGAGGTTGAGAGCAAAACTTCACTTACACTGGCATTATAATTAGATCTTGCTGCCTTCTAAGTAATCCCACCAACTACCTCATCACCTGACTTCGTCTCCAAGGCTGCCCATGTTGAGGTCCCCTCCATGCCCTCTGATGACTTCTCCTTTCCTAAAAAATCTGTCTTGAGAACGAATCCGAGTTAGAGAATACAACTGATTTTCAATCCAGGAAGACTCCATATTAACTCATAAAGTCTATCTGCA
Organism: Sextonia rubra; assembly: GCA_037013555.1. Taxonomy (NCBI): domain Eukaryota; kingdom Viridiplantae; phylum Streptophyta; class Magnoliopsida; order Laurales; family Lauraceae; genus Sextonia; species Sextonia rubra. The sequence goes on along the minus strand of JASUAD010000013.1, from coordinate 52,810,986 downwards.
TGGAAGAACTGATTCATTGTAAGTGCATCAGATGCATAACTTGATATAAAAGGAGGCCTGACCCATAGTGGGCCAGCCCATTGGGCCCAGCTCATAGATGACTAGTCTATGGCCTGCAACCCATTAGTTACCACTTTGTAACAAATTTCAAAGAAAGTTTCCTAGACCCATTGTCTTAGTTTACCACGATCTCAAGAGGATTTTGTTATATATTCTTAGTTTAGAAAAACCTTAGAAGATCTCCTAGATCCTGCAAGATAGTTGACTGGCATGTAATCAATAAATGAGCAGAAAGATCATCCTATCTAGAAAAAAGAGATCAACGTGTAATTGTATCGGAAGAGGAAAGGAAATTCTATCTAGGATCCCTAATAGGCATGCTTGTCTCATTCTTTATAAATTCCCTCATCTTCTCTACTTTATCATTTGATGAAATTTTTGCATTTTCTTTCTCAAATATTATGCATCTCATAAAGCATGCTACCATGTGTGATGACTCTATGGGCTGCCAATGTTGACTTCAAAGACCAGAAGGTCGTGAAGACTGTGTATGACTCCAGCCCTCCAATCCTCCTTTATCTTTTCATGCAGTTTTTGTTGCGCTCTTCTTCCCTTGTATTTTCCCTTTTTGGTGCAATGGAACTTTAGTCAACTTTATCTGCACACACAAAGCTGTGTTTCGCTTGCTTTGCATTTTGGTTGGTGCAAGTTTGGTAAATGTTTAAAATGAGACCTTGAAAGTTTTTCATTGATATTACTCTTAAAACTAAAGAAAGAGTTGCTACTCTGCTGTGTCATTTCTTCCACCAATGAAATAGGCTTGGAGGTAATATCTGGCTTTTCTGTCCTTTCAGTGGTTGGTTTTATGTCACTATAAATTCCTAGACTATTCATTACTTTTAATATATTATTCAAGTTTAACACAACTTTCAAGAGGGCATTATTCTATCTTAAGTATTGTTAAGACTAAAAAGTGTCACTTTGGTGCAATTTGAGTAGGTCAGAGGCGGTCAGCTATGGGGAACAGATATATACACAGATGACTCGGATCTAGTTGCCGGTATGTAGTTTTATGTATAACCTATAGCTTTAATATGGAAGCATGTGTACTTATTGCTTCCCTTTGTTGCTTACGAAAATTATTTTTCTTATGTGGGTTTTGCTTGTCAGTTCTCATGCACACTGGTTATTGTCGCCCAACAGCATCCCCTCCTCCTTCGGCCATCCAAGAGCTATGTGCAACTGTACGAGTGCTGCCTCCACAAGAGTGTAAGCTTACTCTTTAGATTTTTGAATTGCAAATGTTGTCAGGTTCCATCTTTTTAATCTTTTATATCCCACCATTCCCACCACCACACCACACCACACCCACGCACCCCCCCCCCCCCCCCCCCCCCCCCCCCACATTCCCACCACCACACCACACCACACCACACCGTGCGCCACCTCCCCCCCCCCCCCCCCCCCCCCCCCCCCCCCCCGACCAAAAAAAAGAAAAAAAAAGGAATAGGGTTGCCAGGTCCATTTTGAATGTTTGAAGATAGATGAACAAAGTTTAGTAGTTCACACAGTTGAAATTTTGCTGGTGAAATATATCTATGTGAGCAAATTTCTGTACTATAGATAATCCAGTGGGGCCAACGGCCCAAATGGATGAAGAACCCAGAGAAAGTCATCATATCGTTCTGCCAAGTTCATTACCTTTGCCATCAATCTATTTCTCTGGCATCCAAAAAATAAATTTAGCTTTTACAGTTGAGATGTTCCATTCCATGGACCACCTTCCTCTGAGAGAAATGATGCCATTGTTTTGTATACACGCTCTGGGGCCTGGGTATACAATGGACTTGCAAGGTTAAAAAGCTGACCTCCCATGTTTTCAAACATATATGTGTGTGAATGCTTGAGAGGATAATAAACTTAAGTATTTGATTCTGCTTTGCATCTGAGTGTTGTGAACTTGTGATGCACATTGTATTATATAGTTTTTCATCTTTTCCATTATGTTGATGTAGGTTATACTTCAACGTTGAGAAACAATGTTCGTTCTCGTGCTTGGGGAGCTGCAATTGGGTGTAGCTATCGTGTTGAACGGTGTTGCATTGTGAAGGTGGCTATTGATTTTATTTTTAAATTGGATGTTATTACATGTTAATTTATTTATATAGTGGAATGTTTAGATTGTGCCATTTCTCTCATTGCCTTCAGTTATTCCAACCCACTTTAAAAAATTCATTCTGCTTGAAATTGACTGCATTGGTAGATCCTCCTTTTTTGCTTCTTCTTACTGCTTGTGTGCTGATACAATGCCTTTCTGCAGAAAGGAGGTGGAACTATTGATCTTGAGCCCTCTCTGATGCATACCTCAGCAGTGGAGCCCACTCTTGCTCCAGTGGTTGTTGAGCGCACGATGACTACACGTGCTGCAGCTTCGGTACTTGCCCACACACGTTCTTCTCCTGTTTCTGCTGTTGCTTTGCTCTTTTGCAATTTGTGAGAAACTGTATGATTTTATGTATAAAAAATGACACTGTTATTCTTATGGCCTCACTAGTTATGTTTTTGTATGTCTTTATTATTATTATTATTATTTGCACCTGGATTTTCTTTTCTTTTCGAGCATTCCTTTTTCTTTTCCATTGTGTTATTGATTAATCATGTAAATATATGGTGGTGCAAATGGGCCAGTCTAGCCAGTCTCTAGGCTGGCAGTTGATTGGAGCCTTCCTTATTACCTGACCTCCAGCTTGTTGTGGCCCACCCCATTGGGCTTAGGCTTGGCATGAATGCTACTGAAGCAGGGTATGCCTAGACAGTCCTATTCGCAACCCAGCATGCATAATTTCATATGCAGCAGGTTAGACATTGCTGACAAGAGACTGTGGCCTGTGGGTTCAAGTCATGTTATTTAGGGGGAAAAAGCCAGGTTGGACATTGCGGATTGCATTGTGACTTGTGAGCCATTGTGAGTTGTGACTCTGTCAACAGTTTGAAGGATGGCCTTCACAATGATTTCAGTGCTCATCATTATCATTTGTGAACATAGTGGTTGACCCATGAAAATGCTATTTAGCTGACTGGCAGGATCCGTTGTAAGAGACTCGGGAACCAGAATCACCACTCACCAAATCTCTTCATTTTAAAGAAGAGCAATTATTGTTTCCAAACGTGGTAGTGAGGATCCTGATTCAGTATCTGTCACGTTTTGGCTGATATAGGATTCAAGCCACCCAGCAACTCATAAATATTATATGCTTCTAATTCTTCTCTTTGTACCTTCACGCAACAGAACTCCATAGGCCTAGACATTCTTAACTCCCCCCATATGCCAATATTTTCCTAGGAACTGATCACCCTGTTTCAGCTGTGCAATTTCTCTACAATTTGATAGTCCCTGGCCATTTATTTTTTCATATGAGCATATGCTGCCGATGTTGAATTCCACTACTCCTTTTAGTCTTACAATATCTAAAACTGACTGCAATGACATCTTCCATGGAGTTAAGAATCTAATTCACCACCAACATGTTTCCTTCTTCCTAGTTGCCATATTTCCGATCACCAATTGATGGGTTGTTGAGTCTCCCATTCATGCATCCAAGTCTGTATGTACTAATAATAGCCGTCTTAGCTGAATAGGATTGCTCTTTATATCTTTTTCCCGGAAAACAGATTCACTGTGATTTAGTGGATTGGATTAACAACCTCAGAAACTTGAGATCTAATGGAGCTTTCTTTGCCTGACTTAAAATCTATATGGGAAAATAAAGATATTTACATCTTTTTTCAAATAGGATAAAAGGTCTTCAAGAAAATAGCAAAATTTGGAACCAAAGCTCATAATTGCTTCTTCCAAGTTGAACCACTTCAACTGCTCAGTGGGAGTCTCCATCTCTCTTCTCACAAAAACTTTGATAAGAAAAGCTCACAAACTAGTCAAAAACAAATTCTTAAGAAGGTGCTTTCAACCCCACCCAACATGCCAAAATGAGGGTTCTCTAATCTTGGGTGCTGATGACCCCACATATATCACGTTTACACCAGTCCTAGCCTCCTAGGGGTCTGCACAGTCAGAAGAAAACCTCCATGCTGCTCTCCATGAGTCCTGTTTCTTATGGGTGCTTTGATACCAAATACAATTCAACTAAATTAGAGAGAGAGAGAGAGAGAGAGAGAGAGAGAATGGGGGAAATTTTTGTCATTAGGATGGGTCATCCAATTCAGTTCTGGGTGACTAGTGTATTAAAAAAAACTGCAGTAAAAATACTGCTTAATTTTTTGTTTTTCTCAGAAGCACAGAACATGTCTTGAAGTTCAGAATTACAAAATAGTCCCCATATATAAATTTCAATATGATTTAGGTCCATCTAATAGTCATCAAGAATTTTTAGCTTTTTCCTTGTTTTTTTTTTTGTGAACTTTTTCTTGTATTTAGCATTTATTAATTTTAAGCTTTTTCTTTGTCTTGTTCGCGTTTATTCTTTTCTAATATATATTGTTATCGTTAGTAATAAGAAATGTAGTATTTTTCTGTAGAATGCGCTTCGGCAACAGAGGTTTGTACGTGAGGTCACAATACAATACAACCTATGCAATGAGCCATGGTATGCTTCTTATCTTTGCTCAATATACATCCATACATACACACACGCACACAAATATTGTATGCTGATTTGATGTTAATGAGTAGCTCTAGATTGTAACAGTACAATAGTTATTGCATGCCTAATACTGTCAGTGGTCAATAGTAATCTTCCATTTTTCAATACGCTGCCTCAGGTTAACTCTATCTTATACATTTATGTTTTTTTTTTTTTTTTTTGCATTTTCTCTCCATTTATATTTGTTGGTATCATTTTGAAACATAAACAAGTGCTTATACTTAGCATGGTTATTTGTCTGTAGTTTATGTTTAACTACTGTCTACTGCAACTTTTTTGCCTAAAAACTGTCTCAATATTTTGATTTTTAATCTCTATGTAATAGCAAAACTTACTCATATCATAGAAGTGATTATTTCTGGGAATCATTTCCATTGATAATTTATCTTCTAGTTGAGTTTTTCCTCTTTTCTCTTTAACCCTGCATAAGCCAATCATAGGCTGCCCCTTTCACCTTGCAGGCGGGCATCATACCTGGCCTGTGTAGTGATTGCATGCAGGATAAAATCTCAGGTACTTCTGGATGAATCATAGAGTGAGCTCACACTTGCATGTCTGTCTCATATTTATGTGAATGCATCTCCCCTTTGAAGAGGTAGATTTGTCCTCTGGTTGGTGGCCCTTATTGTTAATAGAAAATGATATAGTAAAACTATCCCCAGTTTGAATTTCACTGCTATGACTGTTGAATCTGGCAGTACAAAGTTGTCACTTGCAAAATGGATCTGTACAAGATTTAACCTCATTTTCTTATGTCTTCAATTTTTTCAATTTATTTCATTCTTCCAGTTTCCACTGTTTACTTTATATAGTTAATTCTTACCTATTATTCATAAATCTTGATATCAGGCCCTGCAAAGATAGTGTTGCAGATGGTGCAAGAGTTTTCATTTTAACTAAGCTGCATGTGTAGATGGACATCTGTCAGAATCTAATACTGGTATAAGTTGCCCCGTTTGGCAACCTTGGCAACCTTGAAATATGGGATTCATGAGCTTGCATAATATTTAAGTTTTGTTTAATAAAATAATATATAAATCTTTGTCAAACATTCATGTACAGAGATACCATTATCATACTTAGATTCCAGAAGGAGAAAGGGAATTTTATTTCATCAATTGTTGAACAATGTTCAAATTAGTAATACAAGAATCCATTGTTGTCTCATTTGGTATGTTTTCAACATGGGTACATTGTTCATTTCAAAGAATCTGTGTAACATATTGTTCAAATACATTTGAAATCAGTTTATGCCTTGTTATGAGGTTTCAGCAAAATTATCATGTCACAGAACTTGCAGTTTTACACTCTTACTGCCACCCATGATGTGGTTCTGTATAGAACTTTCATGAGCAAATCTAGGAAACAGCAAATTTTATAGTATTGTCAATCTGATAGAGTATATTTAGGTGTGATTCTAAACCTCTGGATGAGTTCATTCGATTTTGCTTGTTTCTTTTTGGGTTTTCCTTCAAATACTTTTGTACTTTTTTTTTTTTTTTTGTGTGTGGATTAGTGAAACACTCTTGTACTTATTGGCCATCTTATCTGAGAATGGATCAGGGTTAAATATAGCATAGGCATAGTTGCTGATAAAGGACTCAAGAAGCCACTGTATACATCTGCACGCTTGAAGAAGGGAGAAGTATTGTATTTGGAATCACATTCAAAGAGGTATGCTATTTAGTTTTACACACACACACACACACAATGATACATATACATGCATGGAAGTCGTAAGGTTTGATGTAACCAAACCCAACATAGTTGGGACAAAGCTTTGATGATGATGAATGAGTTCGGCACTCATTTGAATAGATGTTAATAATTTCTTCTGATTTCTTATTGGTGAATGTGAAAAAGGTTGGACCCCCAGATGAAAATGACTGAATGTTTAATGCTGAATGCAAAGACACCGAGAGAAATGCAGGTTTTACCTTCATTTGATAAGAATGAAGGTGGAGGCTTAGATGGTGGTAGAGATGGTGGATGTGAGGTTATGCGTGGGGAAGACAGGAATAAGCGTTGGACAGGCCTGATGTAAGGGGAGGGGCAACCTGAAAAAGTAGCTACTGAGATGGCTCCCAGAGTGAGGGATTGTCGGACTGATGGTGGATCAAGAGGCCCTTGACTTGGAAGTTGGAAATTTCAGCCTGAAGGCCAAGTTAGAGCAGAGGGGAGACGAAGTGCAGGTGGCCGACTGTAGCTGGAGAACCAAAAAGAAAGTGCCATGCCGCTTTGTGGATTTCATACAAAGTGCAGAGGATGGGGTGAAGTGGGCAAATGATTGACAGAAATTTGTATGGGGTAAGGTTATGTTGATGCAAGCCAGTCAAGGCAGAAGGTGCATCCAAGGTGCAAAGACCAGTTGGAGCTTAAGGTGTAAAATTGTGGATCCAGGCTCTCAAGCAAATGAATTGAACTTTCCTTGGTCACCCGAGAGGGTTTGTGGTAGCAGAATCATTGTGAATGTGTGCCCTCTCATGAATGCTGAATTGGCTGATCCTCTCTTGCTTTATTGCCCAACAGCCTACTACTTTTTCACAAGCTTTTTCATGATACAAATGTAGAATTGTAGTTAGTCGTCACTCATGTTTTAAGGTGTTATTTGGGGTTTGGCTTTTCAGATGCTATCGGAAAGCTATCATCACTTGGGATCCATCTCATTCATGGCAGTAATCTAGTGCATTTGAATTAAGCGGTAATAGGGAGGAGCTTTGGAGGTAAGTTGGTGAGTCAAGGTGCCCTTGTATCATAAGTTTTCCTTCGTGCTATGTTTCTTGGGCAGTAGTGCCCTTGAAATTCTTGAGAAGCGAAGCATTTTTGCTTGTGATATGTTTAAGGGATATCATCGGTGACTCTAGGTGGCATTCAGTTGTTTGCTTTTATTCTCTCTGCCCCAAAGCTTGTGGATTTTTATGGTAGTGCACAAGGCAACCGAGCTTGGTAGGAGTGGGCAGTTTGATGTGGGACAATGAGTCCTCCATTACCCACTGGAGGCCCTGTCCATATCTGGGGAGCTAAAGAAACAGAGTTCCTGTCTCTTAGATTTGGGAGGGAGGCTAACATGTTAAATCCAACAACTCCTGATCAAATGGGAGTCCAACTAGTCGAATGAGAACTGCCCAGCCCCATTGGACAATGGTGGATCTGGTGAAGGAGATTCATGATTTGGACTGTCACAACCAGTCTGACTTTTTGCATGTGTAGGAGCACGAACAAGGAAACAGATACCCTACTAGGACAGGGATCTGTTTCATACTTTCAGTCAGAACATCACAATAGGGAAAAACATGCTGAGTTATTTTTAATGCACTATCAATTCTGTTCTTTAATTTTCAATTTTATTTTTTATCCTTTCATTTTCCATATTTTCTTGTTGTAGGTATGAACTTTGTTTCAATGGAGAGAAAGCTCTTAGCAATATTGTGGCAACAAGCTCTCAGGCTCCAGAATTAGAGTCAGAAAAGCTGCAAAATCATAATCCACATGCCCCCCAAACCAATGACAGAAACCCAACAGATCGTGATAGCATTGTTGATGTATTCAGATGGTGTCGTTGTAAAAGACCTCTTCCGCAGAAAGTCATGCTTTCGGTTGGAATCCCATTACCTATTGAACATTTGGAGGTACTTATCTCAATAGCTATTTGACCAAAACCACCCCACATTTATGAAATTGTCTAACATAGTCATCAGCATGTAGAGAAGTTCTTAACTGGAAAAAGGGAGAAAATATGTTTTGTATACGTGATTTCATGCAATTATGTTAGTCTCAAGAGTGTGTTGGAGAATAATCATTGTTGCAAAAGGACTTTGGGTTAGCTTAGCTTCCAAAATGTGAAAAGAACCGTGTCAATTATTTTTGAAACAGTCATGTTGTTCTATCATATTCTACGAACAACCAGCACCAGGTTTCATGAATACTGGTAGGATTGTTGGAATCTAATACTCATCCAAGGTGTCCAATTGGGCAAATCCCAAAATATAGGATTCATGGATTTGGTTTGAGTTTTTTTTTAATAAAATAAAATCACAATAAAAGAACACCTACAAAAAGATTATGTATATTTAGTTAGATTTCATATGGAAAAAAGACATAACAATCTCTTATTAACCTTTTTTTTAATGGTACAATCTCCTATTGACTATGAAGAAATGTTTAAATTCGCAATAGAAGAATCCTGTCAGTGTCATGTTTGAGACATGTCCTACATATGTACATTGCTTACTCCAAGGAATTCATGTAACCTAGCCTAGCACTAATGTTTTTTTTTTTTTGTCTTAAAAATAATGTCGGACTGTCCAAAGTGAATACCCAAGCGAGTAGCAATTTTCAGGATTCTTTTTCTGGTCCTCTATTCCATGTTTTGTTGATTGATACTGTTGGCTCTGAAGTCTTTTTTTTTTTTTTGGTTGCACTGTGTGGAAATGTTACAGTGAAATGTTGGTTTATATTAGTATATCGTTCGCTAAATTATCTACATTCCTGGACCGTCTATTCCTTAGGGCCTTCTGTTGGAAAGAGTGGTGTGCTGAAAATTGCATTTGTTTACTCTGGCCATCTTATAGAAGCTACAGCTGATAGACCCATCCCTTTGATGAGGTGGGCTGGTTCTAGAGGCATGCTCTTGTTTACCAGTCTATACTCTCAGAATAATCATTATTGTACATCAGCATTTTCTTTAGTAGTACACCTTTTGTGTTTATGGTAACTAAATCATCTTACATTTTCCAAAACGTCACATTTTTTTTTTCAGGTATTGGAGGAGAACCTTCACTGGGAAGATGTGCAGTGGTCCCAAACTGGTGTTTGGGTTGCAGGAAAGGAATACCAACTTGCGCGAGTGCATTTTCTTTCCCCAAATTAATTTTCTCTAACACGAGATCGGAGCATTCGGGGTTTCCTAACTTGTGTAATATTATGCGTCAGGCATTTGCCAATATATATTTGTAAAGATGCCTATTTGTGGCCTTGGAAGTTTAAGGTGTAATTTCTTCCGTCCAAAGTAACATATTTTTGCCTGTTATTTCTTCAATGTTTCATTGAGTTTTTCCATAAAAAATACGACAAATAAAAATTGATGGAGGGTCAATATATTGTTTGGTTGAATCAGCTTTTGTTTGATTGGAACAAATAGATGGTTAAAGACTGCAGCGGACATTCAATGGGCAAAATACCGCCTGGACTCAAACTAAAATTGGTAGAATATGTGACCCTTGCTTGACATTTTTTTTTTCCTCCCCTCGATTCAGGCCTCTTAGATGATATTGGGTCCTCAGGAACGCAATTTTTGTATAAGATGACCCTCCAAACATATTATTATCATGATAATGTCATGCCAGTTATTCCGGCTGTTGAAAGAAGAAAGATCCCACCTTAAGAATGATAGCACCTTAAGATTGGATGACATGATGGGCAAATGGGCATAGTTCCAAGTGTTTCAACAGCTAGTTAGGCAACGAGAATCAGCAAGCCAGTTAAAGGGTAATGTGTCAGGTGAGCCAGTTTTTTTTTTTTTTTTTTTGGGTTATGAAAAGATCACTTTGTGATAAATATGTTGGGCCAGGCTGGGTATTTAAGGATAGTCAGGCACAGATCCACAGTGACCAATATATAATATATGGGCTGTAAATTTAGGCCTAAGTACAGCCATGGACTCGGTCCCATGCCAAGCTTCGGTTGAGCTGGAGCTGGCCAACCCGTGAAGAAGAACACTGCCAACTTATACGCCAAGGGAAACACAACCTGTAACCCGCGTGAGGCTTTGTGGTGGGGACCTAATAGGATCTAAATAACAAAAGAATGTGTCTCCCTCATATGGAGTCCAATGTCTCTCCCTCGCATGAAATCCAATCAAATAGAAAACACATAATATTTTGTGTATTCAGCAGGGGCGTACAAAAAACCCATCGTTAAATCGATCTGATTTGCAGTTTTCTTATCGATTCAATGGTTAACGGTTTGTGATAGATTGAAAAAAATTATAATCTATTAATAATGATTTGGTGATGAATTTTAAACTTCAATTTACGAATTTAAATCAATCAAACTGTTGAAATAAAAAAATATATATTTATTTTTATATAAAGAATTATTAAAAACAACAGATTCACTTTTGTCGGTTTTTAATCTCAGCCATTTACTCTTCTCAGCCAGATAAAAGGTTTTCAGATTAGGGCTTATCCCATCTCTCTCTCTCTCTCTCTCTCTCTCAACTGCTCAGCGCCCACTTCCTGCCTGCCCAAGTAAACCCTCTCTCTCTCTCTCTCTCTCTCTCTCTCTCTCTCTCTTTCTCATCTGCCTTTTCTCTTTGGACAGCTGGCAATTTAGGGTTCTTCAACTGGCATAGATTTGGAGACGTCTCTGCGTCTCTCCAACACCATCCAACCGTCCATTTTCACCTCACCATCGCCCCACTGAAGCTCTTTCTCTATCTCAGCCGCCAATCATCCTCTTGAATGCCTTTTTCCTGAGATTCACGATCAGTAGTTCTGAGAGAGATTTCGCCTGTTGCAGAATTATATTTTTATTGATGGTTCTCTATAAAATCTTCTGGAAAGATCCTTCTTGTAGGATATTTGATGTTTGGCTTTACTAATGGATTGGATGGTTTTAACCGATCTCAACCGTTGATCCACGGATTGAATTGGTTTTAATGGGCACCGGATCAGTTAAGGATTAAAAACTGTCAATCCGTAGATAACGATTTGGTGAAAAATTTGGCTTAATCCGATCCAATTTGAACCGGGCACACCCCTAGCTATTCATGTGTTTTATATGTTAGCAACAGTAAAGTGAAAAGTTGGTTTAAACTCGTTTTATATTTTGCTTATGAAAAGAGGATAATCTTTACTTGTTTAGATTTTTTTTTTCTTTTTTATGACCAAATAGGGTTTATTTTTACAAGTTAACATTTCATACCTTTGGCCTCTGGCCAAGGTTGTCCGATTTTAACGAGCAAACACTATTTCCAAAGGTACATACATTAGTTGTATAGATTTTTAATGGCCTGTTCCTTATTTGTGAGATAAGGCCAAAGGAAATGGATTTGATACGGAAGTTCCTCTTAGTTGTAATGTTATGGAACAAGTTCTCCCATATATAGTCTTGGCACAACCCGATTTCAGGATCAGCCAAACGGGCCCTGAATTTGTATATAAACCAGTTCTAAGTGGAAATTTGATAATAGAGCAGCTTTTATTTACAGAAAGAAGGGGTGGTTATTATTTGCGAAAGAAGGGGGTGGCTATTTGAGAATATAAAGTATAAAATTATATTAATTTCCTGTTTTTGTAATTTCAGAAAAATACAGTGGGTTATATGAAAATTGAAAATCTCTTTCTTCGTAAAATCCCACAATTTCTAACCCTCTAATGGAACCCTAGCTTTCATATCTTATGCAGTTCTGGTGAAAGGACCCTGAAAAAAAATCCCAAATCTGGTGTCTTTGGGCGATATGGTTTACGATCCAATGAGATCAGAGGAAGACGAAGGAAAAGGCGTTTTTCCTCCATCGCCGCCGATCTTCAGAGACATTAGGCGCTACTACTGCGATTACTGCAGCATTTGCAGATCGAAGAAATCTCTCATATCTGCGCATATCCAATCGCAACACAAGGTATTCAGATTCTCACTCGAATCATCTAGGGTCTTAATTCAACTTATTACCTTCTGTTTTTTTATTTGCTTCCGCTATCTTTTCTTGTGAATCGTGATTGTATGAATGGGCATTTGCAGATTGTATGAATGATTGTGTATGCTTCGTCTAACCCAGGAACAAAACAAAGAAAAAGAAAAGGATGACCGACCCAGATCTTATGATTGCGCGAAATGCAGAGCTAGCTTCAAGAAACCTGCGTATCTTAAGCAGCACATGCAAAGCCATTCTTCTGTGGTATCGCCCTTTATTCTCTTGATTTCTTTGCATTTGTGTTACTATTGCCTTTGGAAATGTTGAGTTTAACTCTCTCTCTCTCTGTGTACATGATTATCCAATGAGAAGGCTTGCAATACTCATGCTTTTACTTTTTGAAGGGGAATGTGTTCTTTTCCCATTAAATTTACCCAAATCTTATGTTTTATTAGGAACATAGTGAAGTTAGAGTTGTGCAATGTTATATTTTTATATGTAGGATTATGGGGTTCTTTGAGCTGGAGAAACTTACTCCTCTTTTGTTGTTTCTAAATAGGATATAGTCTACCATGAATGATTTTTTCTATCCTTTTTAATGCACCTCGCCTGAAAGGAAATGGTTTTGCAGGGTTAGGTTTTTTTTAGTTGATGAAATAATACAAGAAACCTGGATATCTGGCGTGAGGCATTGGATCCCATCTAAAGAACTCCAAAATGCAAAGAGGCTGCACTATTGATCTTGAATGGACCAGTATCAGGATGGGTGACCTCCTGTGAAGCTCCTTCAGGATTGCCTCATTCACACACCTGTTTCTGAGAGGTTTGTTGTCAACTTTTCTATTAGCATTTATGATTCCTGTTGAATGGTCACTTTGCTCTGTTTTGCTTGGATTTCGGTCATTTGTATAGCCACCATTGCATGATTTTGATCCTGTTTCCCCCCAACCTTGTTATTTCATTGTTTGTATCACTTCTATCACATGATTTAAAAATCCTGGTAACCTGATTTTTTTTTGTACATGTCATTTGCTTATGTGTTTCATAAGTTTAACATCACTTGGTTATCCTTTTTGTACTTGCTGTAGAGGTCATTTACATGCCCTGTAGATGACTGCAATTCTAGCGATAGAAGGAAAGATCATTTAACCCGCCACTGGCTCCAGCATCAAGGTAAGCTCTTCATTTGTCCCATTGAGAACTGCAACCGCAAGTTTGCTTTCCAGGGAAACATGAAACGGCATGTGAAGGAACTTCATGATGAGGACTCAAATGACAGTGAAGTACAAAAGCAGCACATATGCCAAGAATGTGGAAAGATATTTAAGTTTGCATCAAAGTTGAGGAAGCATGCGGATTCACATGGTAAGCTACCTAGGCAATCAATTTGTTCTCTATAAGATGCTTTGCTTAGGTGAACAATTATTATTATTATTATTATTACTACCACCACCATCATTGAGTCAATTGAAACATTTTTTTTTGTAATTTTTTATTATTTTATTTAAATGAATACCCAATTGAAATCATTTGGAAAACGGGCAAATCCAATGGAAGATCATGCGGTGTATGGGTGTATATATAGTTTTTGCTGGTCTAGGAAATTATTCATTTTCATCAAACTGTATGCAAGTCGAAACTCTGCTCTCTTGTGTGAAGCTTTCAAGTGACAAAGTACTATAATTTCTTCCCCTGTTGACCTGTCCATCACAGTTAAACTGGATTCCGTGGAGGCAATCTGTTGTGAACCTGGGTGTATGAAAATTTTCCCAAATGCTGAATGCCTTAAGGATCATCTAAGATTATGCCATCAATATGTTCCTTGTGAGGTTTGTGGGACCCAAGAGCTCAGGAAAAATATCAAGCGACACCTCCGTACCCATGAAGATAAAGATGCTACTGAGAGTATAAAGTGTGGTTTTAAAGATTGCAGTCTTTCATTTTCAACTGTAAGTTTCTCTTACCATTCTTATGTTGTTGCTTGTTGAGAGAATGAGGGTATGTCATAAAAAATAATAATAATAATTTGATGCTAATAGTACTTTACCCGACAATTGATACCTCCCTTGCTTATCATTTGCAGACTTGTAACCTTAAGCAGCACGTAAAGGCTGTCCACCTTGAGCTCCGACCATTTACATGTCATGTCTCTGGGTGCCGAAAGAAATTCTCGTATAAGCATGTGAGGGATAACTGATGCAGTCTAGGCTCCAGCAGCCCCTCTTCAACTTAGATTAGGATTATTATTAGTAAAATTTTAATTAAATTGTTATTAGGAAAGTTTCCATTTTTAGCCTAGGGTTTTCTTACACATTAAGTTTGCTTTAACTATAGATATGGCATTGTAGAGAAGAAATTCTCAGATTTAGTTGATTAATAGAATTGAGTTTTCCCCAGAGAGGCGCGTCCTCGTGTGTGTGGAAGTCTTTGTGACCATTCGAAGTGTCATTGGACACGTGCTTAGGCACCTCCACGCAGTCCTAACCCTAGGGCTGCATCAGATTGGTATTAGAGATCAGATCCTGTCATCGGGAGCCCTCTGTTGTTCTCGGAATTTGTCACCACATCCACTGTTCATCTCATCCTCTCCGCTGCTATCCCAGACGACCCATCCTCTCCGCTGCCATTCCAGACGACAGCCAATCTACCACCGCCATCTTCAAACCCTAACCTCCTACCGACACCTATCTCCCTGTCACGTACCCAAATCCCTAAATCCCCACACATCA
Source organism: Sextonia rubra (assembly GCA_037013555.1). Lineage (NCBI taxonomy): Eukaryota > Viridiplantae > Streptophyta > Magnoliopsida > Laurales > Lauraceae > Sextonia > Sextonia rubra. The sequence goes on along the minus strand of JASUAD010000013.1, from coordinate 52,795,963 downwards.
CACCGAACCGAAACCCTAACCGCGCCTCTGTTAAAACCCGTTCGCCGAAACCCCATCCACTACCCCCATCCGTTAACTCTCATCCTGCACCGACACAGATCCACCACCAAAAACCCCGATCCCATATAATTCCACTTTCCGACCTAGTCCCCACGCCTTTACGAAAGGGCGACACTGCAAACCCACTTTTCAGCCAAAGCCATCAAAACCCCAACCCAATCCACAGTCCCGAAACCCAAACCCACAAAACCGTAATCTTTTCCACCCCCGATCCTCCTCCAGAAGCCGCAGAGAGAGGAGCAGCAGCCGAGAAAAAAAAAAAAAAAAGCAAAGACGCGAGATCGAGAGACAGAAAGAAAGAGCAGCGTACCTGGTCCAACCCGCTGCCGTTTGCCCTCTGTGGAAATCAGCGCCGCTATCTCTGCCGCCCGGCAGTACCGCTCGACGATCGCTGCCGACACCCTTCATGCATCGCTGCCGTCCACTGCTGCATACGCTTCGCCGAAGCCGCACCTAGCTACTGGACGCCATCAGCCGCTCGCTGCACCAGACCTCTTCTCCAGCGCAGCCGATCTTTCTTTCCCATCACTTCCTCTCTTCCGGTTCCTCCTCTGCTCTCCTCTTGCATCCACCGACGCCAGGCCAAGATCTTCTTTCTTATCCCCATCTTCTCGTCACGAAGTACGAGACCGAGAGAAAAAAAAATTCAGTTTTGGGCCCGTGTTCTAAAGTCGGGTACACTTGACCTACTTTCGTGAGCCCATATACACAACGGCCCACAAACGACATTCCTCTTAAAAGAGTTCTGGTCAATGTGTGTATGCAAGATCAACATGAATTATGCTCCGATTTCCGATCTGTCTTCACCAGCATACTTCTGAAAAGTAGATCTACACATCAGGTCAGTCAGATTTAACTTTTGCATTGAAAAAAAAATGCCTCCTAAGAAGCAAGTGGATGCTGAATCTTCATCTTCTTCACTTGAAGATTTGGCTAGTGCCATTAGAGAATTATTTGTAAAAGTTGATGGCATGCACACCACCCTGCACCAATTGGACATTCGAGTGACAAATTTGGAAAATCATCAACGTGTGCATCACCACCGTGAAGATGGTGCACATATTCGGAATCCACGGGATCCACCACTCAATAATCCTGATCGAGACTTAGGGATTAAAATTGTGATTCCTGAATATGATGGAAAATTGCAGCCTGCGGAATTTATGGATTGGTTAGTGTGCGTGGAGAATATTTTCGCACATAAGCCAATGACTGAGCACCATAAAGTCACACTAATTGCCACTAGATTTTGTAATTATGTTGCAACTTTGTGAGCTGAATTGCAAAGAAAACGGAGGAATCAAAACATGGACCCAGTTGATACATGGATTGAGATGAAGAATATTTTGAAACAAAAATTCCTCCCTGTCAACTATGCAAGAGATCTACGATCCAGCTTGCAAAACTTGAAACAAATATCCAAAACAGTAATTGAATATTTTGAAGGATTTTTAACTCTGCAAGCTCGTTGTGGCTTGAATGAAAATGATGATGTGGTAGTTGATAGATTTTTCAATGGATTGAGACTAGATATTCAGCATATCCTTGCCTTCCAACATTTTGATAATGTTGATGAACTCATCCAACATGTTATTAAGGCTGAGGGAATTGCAAATCATCAAGTACAAAAATCCAAATGGGTTTCTCCGAAGAATTCATCTATCCAAGAAGCTAAATCCAATGAACAGATTTTTGCTAGGACTGAAGGTCAAAATAAGATGGTTTGTTTTCATTGTAATCAGCACGGACATCGAGCAACAGATTGTCCAAAGCGAATACATTTGATTGAGATTGAAGGTGCTAAGAACAATATCCGAGATGATATTAAGGGTACTGACACTGATCCTAAGGATAGTGACAATTCCAAGGATATTGACACTGCAGAAATTGAATTCACCGATGCAGAGCCCCCAGATGAAGCTCTTATTGTCCTCAAGGATGCTTCACCAACTATTGAGCATAAGTGGTTGCGCAAAAATATTTTCCGTTCCGCATGAATAATTCAGGGACAAACTGCACAGTTGTTATTAACAGTGGAAGTTGTGAAAATCTCATCTCCCAGGCTCTTGTTGATCGCCTCTAATTGAAAGTTTATAAGCATAACCGTCTTTATTTTGTCAAGTGGCTAATGAATGGTGATCAAGCGCATGTTTGACATACTTGCAAAGTTACTTTTGCTATTGGTGAGACTTACACAGATACAATCCAGTGTGATGTGCTACCTATGGATAGTGGTGATATCTTATTGGGCCGTCCATGGATGTATGACAAGAATGGGACTCATGGTATTCGCGACAACACCTATACATTCATGCATGGTGGACAGCAAGTTACTCTTTATTTTGAGAAACCACAACCGCTAAAGAAGAATTCCTAGAAAGCTGCCACAAAGGAAGTCCTTCATGTTCAATACATTTACACTGGCAATCCAAAGCAGAATTGAGTTCGAGGACGAACTCTTCTTTCAAACCGGGGAGGATGATGATGCAGTCTAGGCCCCAGCAGCCCCTCTTCAACTTAGATTAGGATTATTATTAGTAGAATTTTAATTAAATTGTTATTAGGAAAGTTTTCATTTTTAGCTTAGGGTTTTCTTACACATTAAGTTTGCTTTAACTATATATATGGCATTGTAAAGAAGAAATTCTCAGATTTGGTTGATTAATAGAATTGGGTTTTCTTTAGAGAGGCGCGTCCTCGTGTGTGTGGAAGTCTTTGTGACAGTTCGAAGTGTCGTTGGACACGTGCTTAGGCACCTCCACGCAGTCCTAACCCTAGAGCTGCATCAATAACCATGAGAGATCTGGTGCTCATGTTTATATGCAGGTAAGTTTGATGCCTTCTGGCTTTCAATGTAGGGGGGAGACCATTTTCCATGCTAAGTTGCTAACAATTACGTGTATGCTAATCATTAGATGTTGAAATTATTTGTATATCTTATGCAATCTTACCCTTGTTGCGCAAAGCATGGAGCCATACGGTCTTATGGTGTTATCCATTCCAAGTGTTTCTTTCTCTTTTTTTTTCAGAAAAAAGGTCCCACCTTTCTCTGTGCATCAAGGTTTAAGTATTGAATCTATTGATATTTTAGTTCTTACTCCATACTTTTTTACTTTCTATTTTGCTCTTTTTTTCATGCATTTGTCTCAACATTGGTTGATATATAAGATGAGATGTCAGTGGCTGACATCGTGCAGGTACATAATGTACATGTATACTGTTGAAATGGCAGATAATATTGTCTCACCAAAAAATATCAGTCTCTACCGTACATTGAGCTTGTATTATGTTGGTGGCAGTCTGAAGCCATTTATATTATGCCAGTGGATTTGATCTGCTTCTTTGTTTGGAATTGATGATCGTTTTCCTCTATCTCTAGTTGTATAATGTATATTCTATAAGAACATAATTGAACACTGCCCCCATATCAGTATCAAGTACATATGTAACAACTCCTCGTTGTTTCTTTCTTGATTGCAGGGTGACTTTTTGGAATCTGATGAGCAATTTAGATCAAGGCCACGTGGTGGACGGAAAAGGAAGTCCTTTACTGTTGAAAAATTACTGAGAAAGAGGGTCGTTCCACCTGGTCAGAGTTCCGTATTAGATAATGGATCGGAGTATCTGAATTGGCTACTTTCTGAGGATAGCAATGATCCAGCAGGTGTCATGAGCTTATGTGATTAATTTGAAGTCTTACACGGAGTAGTAGAGGTCATAAGGCCCTGCTTATAATGAATTTTGATGTGTTTGTAGATCTGCTGGTTTGGAAATGGTTGCATGAGTGGGGGTGCATGTATTCAAGGCCCTACAAAAGGAAGATGTATTCGTTCAACATCCTTTGTGTTGATGTCAAAGGACCTCACGTCAGCTCAGTATATACCCACATTTTTAAGTGTTATATTGGAAGCTACGAATCTATTTTGTAACAATTGTGAAGCATGTTCGTTTTTAGTGTTGGTTAAAGTAAAGTGAAATAACTAAAATTCAAGTTTCTCCTCTTCTTTTTCATAAAAATTCAAAAATTTGCCCTTTTTTTAGAAAAAGTCAAAAATTAATTACTAAATTACAAAGAAAATCTATTTTTATATAAAAGGTCAAAAAAATTTCTTATCAAGCAATTAAAAGTAAAACGTCATCATAATTTTATTACATTTTATTCTCTCGATTTTAAGTTTATTTTATTTTATCTTACTCTACCCTGCAAACAAAAAGGCCAGAACATTCTTGAATATGCCACCTTTTTATGTGTACGGGTTTCTTTTTGTGCATGGTATATCTCTAGTTGAGTTGAAAAAAAAAAGTCTCATAATTGTGATTTCGATATATCTGTGTTGTTGCTCCACTGGTAAAATCCAACTTAAATGGACGAAAGAACTGGAACTAAATTTATAGAGCCACGAGACTTCAATCTGGGAATTAAAAAGGGAAAACGAAAGAAGCATCTGGTCTATATGAGGAGTAGTTCTAAGGTGCTAGGTGCCTCAGCACCATTTTAATGCTAGGCAGAGGCACCTAGCACCTTAAAATTTCTCCTGTTTGGGCTATTTTATTATCTGCCATTGTTCAAATAGTCAATTTACGTATTCATTTATTCGGAACAGAGGCAATGACCCAGCATCCATCTCACTTCAGCAACAAGGTTGTAAAAACATGCAGGGTAAAACAATATCCATGGTTTAGGTTGATTTGATCAAATTAATATTTGTCCAACCTCTAATCCATCCCATACCTTTCCCATCTCGCAACTGTCTACTAGACTGCTTACGCTATTCACAATATTTGCGGGCCACGCGTTAAGGCAGGTTAAAGCCCTTGAAATGCATGCGCTACCTAGTACCTAGGACTTTGCACTGGGTATGGGCCCGAAAAGTATAAAGTTGATTAAAATTTTTGTTTCCTGTAGTAATATTTAGCACTGAGTGTTAACAAGAAATTAATTCTCTCCTTTTTTTTTTTATGACCTAGGGTTTCCCTTGTAAGCCTAACATTCAAACCTTTCGCCTCCGGCTTATGGGTATTTAATTCTGACGAGCAAGGATTATTCTTTATAAGATACATAAATAGCTACATACAGAGTACTGAAATAATGCAAGGGGTGAGAGTCAAATTCAAAACCTTAAAAAGCAAACCCAAGATTTAAACGAATAGAGCCACTACCTTTACGGCTATTCTCTTCATTTATCCAAGCTATGGACATAAAGAAAAACTTTCCATTTTAGCCAATTGTCTCGTTGCATAATAAATATATATATATGTTAAATTAAAATAATACATCTACAGAAATTCATTGTTAAATGGCATTATTTATTCACAAAAAATTGAATACATACATAATGAAAAAAAAACATATTATTTAATATGGTTTAAAAAAATAATTTTAATTTAGCCAATCCTAACATAGTTAGGATAAGACTTAAACAATGAAAAAAACTAATTTTAATTTCTTATATCTATAATATAATAAAACAAATGTTGTAAAATAAATCAAGTGTAAAAGTGTGAAAAATGAGTATTTTAGTAAATATATGATATGATGTATATCAGCATTTTCATATATATAATTATACATATCACATATGTAAGGATAACAAGGATAGATTACCAACCTAAGAGTTGGCGTATGGATGGAGTTGTATAAAGTGTGGGTTTTCACTTTATGCCCTACGTCTTGTATTCTAAACCACTTTAGTTGTACCAAGTGTGCGATTGAAGCCCCCGGGGTACTGGTTCCATGGGGTCAAAAATATCATGAATACCCACACTATAAAAAGGATATGAAAAAATAAAATTCATAAAGCGAATCAAAAGAAGAGAAAAAATTATAGTTGGAACAAGACTTTAAAAATTACTAAGACCAGGTGGGCCGCGGCTGCAGCCGGGACCCTCCGTGCCCATTGATGTCCTTCTATTTATCGTTAGTATTGGAAGTAGCACATCATATACTTGCATAACCAAAACTTCCCCTAGGCTTGAACCATTGGGCGTGCGTTCCACTTTTCAGTGTTTCGCGCGCTTCCAGGTCCGTCGATCGCTCCTTACCCCCATCTAATCTAACAAATCAAACCTCATCACAATCCCCAAAATCAAGTGCCTCTTCTTCTTCATTTGTGAGAGCTTGCATTTGGCTTTGAAAGAGATATCTCTACTCCTTCTCATCATTTGTCTTATTGTCCTCAGGTGATGCTTCAATGAGTTAAACATCTTTCCAGGATGCTCAGTTTGAGATTTCCTCCAGCCACTGTTACCCCAAGTTTGGGATTCACTGACACTTCAAGTAGATTGATTGGTTCTGTGGTGAGCTTCTTTTTAGCCTTATCTAATTATATTAGGGCATTTTCTACTTATTAACTTGTACCTTGTTTTAAGTTAAGCATGTTCTTCTGGCATTCTAGTTTCTTTGGTTTTTTGGAATCATCCATTTTTAAGTTAAACATCCCTTGGCTTGTTTTGCTTTGGATGCAAAAAAGGGGGATTGGGTGATTTTGTGCATAGACTAGGTTAGTAGGTTGTGGTTTTGTATGGGTGTCTTTTTTTCTTTTTTTCTTTTTTTGCTATTGTTATAATTTGGGGTACTAGTTTATTGTCTAATCTTACCCTTCCATGAAAGTTTTGTGTTTATAAATTTTTTACTATTATTATTATTTTATTTTGACATTGTACATTTGTTATATTTTTGGCTTATGTTCAATTGTGTTCATGTAGTGTGTTTTTGCTGTGTTGCAGACATGTGCTTTAAAAGGCCCAAGACCAAGATATCCTCGGGTGTGGAAATCCAGGAAGAAAATAGGCACCATTTCAAAGGCAGCAAAGCTTGTTGACTGTGTAAGGTTTTATTGTACTGTTGTCTGACATAACCAAACGAAGAGAGGTTTGCAGACATAGTTCCCATAAGTATGGTGCAGCAACCATTTTTCTCCTATGCTCTACCATTTAGTGCCCATCGGTTGGGTGGTTTGGACTTTCAAATGTGATGTTGGTGTCGATCTTTCATTCTTTGTTCGTTTGATACTTGCGATTTTAGCATATAGGAGTTATGAATTACCAAGGTTTTCCTTGTGGACGGCATGTGAGGAGCGAGCGAGCGAGCGAGCCCCATTTTAGTATCATTCATGGCATGATTTTAGATCAACTGTACTAAGCTGATGATTCAATTCATCATCCTGCAATATGCTTTCTGCTGAAATTAATTCCACAACCTGGTTTGGCCCTGTAAAGATTAATGCTAAATGTCTTTTTGACTTTTCATTGGTGCCTTTGGAATGGGAAGCAAATCGTTTGAACATAGGTGGCTAACCACTGGTATATCGATTTCTAATTCCATCTCTTTAACCTAGAAACCCAAGGCCTAAATTGACTCTTTATCAGCAATTAGCTGTGAATCATGCCAAAGTTATTCAACTTTGAGGTCTATTCATTCCAGATTTAATCATCATCCATTGCTTGAAAATAATCAATTTAGTTTTTTCCCTGTACATTTTTGGGTGTGTGAGTTCTATAACTCTTACTACAGGCACATTAAAAATCTGGTACTTCTAGTGTTCCATGACAAAGTTAAACATTTCCATGGACTCTTAGACAACAAGAACATGTTTGATTGGGTCAACAATGTTCAACATCCAACATCATGGCAACATGAAGGACACCTTTGTGTAACATCACCGAAGAGGAAATACTTTTCCTATACAGGCGGTTGGACTCGCATTTCCTTGCATGGAAAAAATGATGATTTTTAGGGTCTTCCTTGGAGAACACATTGCACCGGACATGGGAAGCAGAATGGTTGCAGAAAATGGGTAGATTTTCTGTTCCTCTTCCACATAAACAGGGCCATGTAAATGTGCCCAAAAGACTACTAGCAGCCAAGTTGAGGAACTCTTGAGCCTCAACTCATGATTTGGTGCGCATCTTTAGGAAGAGGAATCTCCTACTTATGCATGCAGTATAATGATTTTACTCTTTTAATGTTTATTTAATTTAGATTTTTTTAAATTATTTTATTGTTTTATTTGGTTGCTACTGCTGCGTCTGTTTTTGGCCTTTACATAGGAAATCTTTCTTTCTCCATGCTCTCTTAGATAAAAGGATTGTCAAATGTCAAGGAGGAAGTTTATGGGGCTCTTGATTCTTTCGTTGCTTGGGAGTTAGAGTTTCCTTTAATTACAGTGAAGAAAGCTCTAAAGACTCTTGAGAATGAACAAGAATGGAAAAGGGTAATTCAGGTATTAACAAAGGCCATTTAGCTTCAATTTTGTCACTTTTGTTCCTAATCTGCTTTTAAAAAATCATTTTCATTCATTCAAACTCTGGTGGGGTAGGTGACAAAGTGGATGTTAAGCAAAGGTCAAGGGAAAACCAAGGGGAGCTATTATACATTACTAAATGCTTTAGCAGAGGATGGTAGACTTGAAGAAGCTGAAGAACTTTGGACAATGATATTTTCTCAAAGCTTGGAGCACTTGCCTCGTGACTTCTTTTGTAAAATGATTTCAATTTACTATAACAGGGGCATGCATGAGAAGATGTTTGAGGTATACTCTATTATCTCATTGTTTTACTTTTTGAAAGATATACATGGTCCATGATTTTTGTTTCTTCTTACACGACATATCTAAGGAAGTGTTTTATCACGTGTTTCATTTGCTCATTCATCATCAAAGCCTTGTTCCAACTCCCAACTATGTTGAGGTACCTACATGAATCATGTATCACCATTCCTGTCTATCTTAGCCAAATCTTTGGATAGGTTGCCCTTCTTCACATCGGCTGCTTTCATTCATGTCCTCTTTGGCCTACCCCTTTTTCTTGGAGTGGCACTACCTGTATAAAAAACTTTTCCTTCTTGGCGTTGTTGTTGGCTTGCTTCACACATGTCAAACCATTTCGACTGAGTCTCTCCTAATTTTTCACCTATTGATGCTACTCTAAACTTTCTGAATGCTCTCATTTTTTTTTTTCTTTTCTCTTTCTTAGTTTTACCACTCATCCATCTCTACATTCTTATTATTGGCTACACTTATTTTTTTATGTGTCATTTCATAATTGGCCAGTATCTACTCCATAGGTCATAGTTGATCTAACCATTGTCTTGTAAAATATTAAAATTTCACTTCAACATTGTCATCTGCTCTTTACCATCCATAATCTTAAGTTTGTACTTTCCATGAAAGCTTATGGGTGGTTTTAGAAGAAGTTTTCCACATTAGAAGTGCTATAAAATGCACTGCTTGTGAACAGTTTCCAATCATTCAATCATGTGGTCCCCAATGTCAGCTATGCATGTCATTCAACTGGTGGAACCCATAGTGGATATAGATTGAAAGTCAATTAACTGGTGACTTCAAGCAATATGGCCTGTTGGCTATGGATGTTTTCCATCCCCCACCATCCACGTACAACTTAATCATGGGATGGCTAGGATTGTTTGGACATGGTGAAATCTATTCCATTGCCTATCAATGCTACATCCCAAGTCCTGACAGACAAATGATCTCTTTAAGAATGCCCTTACTGAATACTTGGTCGACACAGAATTATAGTCATTTAGGCCATGTAGATAGAGCTTCCCTTTCATATATTCAGGGAAAAAAAAACAAAGGAAAATTTCATTGAGTTTTGGGAACTCCAAAAAATTGATCAATTTGTACTGTCCATGAGCATAGACAAGCATTAATATGAGTATATAAATTACAGTACTGTTTGCAGCCCTGTTCATTGAATATGTCTTTTAGACATACTTTGGCTAATGGGTTAATTGTGCTCCTATTTTGCAATTAAGAATGAACACTCTAGCCAGCTGCATTTTGATTTGCTCTCTTTCTTTCGATCTTTCCTAGATGCTTCTCTCCCTCTATCCATGGTGGTCCTTCATATTGTTCTCGTGGCCTGAAATGGATGAGCTACATTTTGATTCACTGGCTTTCTTTCAATCTTTCCTAGAGGCTTCTCTCCCCCTATCCATGGTGGTCCTTCATATCATTCTCATGGCCTGAAATGGATGAGAAAAAGGAAGCAAGAAATGTATATGGAACCTGGAAATACTGCTTACCAAAAAGTTATACGTTGTTTAGAGGGAAACTGTATATGTGCTAAATTATATACACGTTTCATCTCACATTTTATTCCTCTTCTTGAACGGCATATTTTAAGCAAATGGGCTCTATAGCTTCATTTGAAAGCTTCATATGCTGCATTAATTAATGGTTTTGATATTTGTTCATTTAGTCGGTTAGATGCGGCTGAAGACTTTCTAACCTGAAATTTGGATCCCTTAGGTGTTTGCTGACATGGAAGAGCTGGGCGTCAAGCCAAACAGTTCGATTGTGGAGATGCTTGGAAAGGTATTCCAGGACTTGGGAATGATGGACAAGTATGAAAAGTTGATGAAGAAATATCCACCAACAATGTGGGATTATCGATATTTCAAACGGAAACGTGTTAAAGTTCGATCAAAGCATCCCTATGGATTAGATAAGGAAGCTGACACTAAACTACCTCAATCTGAGCATGCAAATAGAATAGAAGATGCAGAAGCTTGTGGTCGAGTACTTCAATCAGAGGATCAAAATGGTGTAGAGGAACCCAATGCCCAAGTACCTCCGACGCAGCATCAAAATGAAGTACATGAGGAAGCTAACACAAGTTTACCTCAGTTGATGCATCAAAACAAAGCAGCAGGTGAAGAAGCTAATACCAACCTGCCCCCAATCAAATGAGCTATATGGAATATATGAGGAAGCTGATGCTAAAGCAGTAATTTAGAAGTGCAGGCTTTTCTTTTCCTACTTTCTGTTTTGCAGGGTGTGCTTGATAATCTCCCTCTAAAAATCACCAGGATTTCTATAATCTTGTGACTTAAAGATCAGTGTAATGTTGTAGTGCATCAAGTCATTGACAGCAAGGACCTCTATTTTCCCTTTTTAACAGAAACGATAACAGGAAGAAATTCATTCAACTCAAAAAAAATGAGAATAGTGAGAAAATGAAGATATGGAGCATTCGGTATACTCAAACTAGTATTCTATACTGATATAACTGAACTATTGTTCTTTTCTCTTTTTTAATACAGACATTGATTACCTTTTTTTTTTCACCCAGATCATATTCTCCTTTTTTAATTTCTGGCGAGATTTTTTTAAAAATATATTGTGATATATTTGGCTTATTTTCTCTCATTAATATTCATATAAAATTGTGATGTTTTTATTAGTATCTGCCATCAGTGTACCCATTAAGGATGTAAACGGACAGAGTCCAAGTTGGTTCCATTTTTGGAGCTGGGTTGGGTCCGGTCCACTCCAGACTCCTAAAAAGTCTATTCAGGTGTGATTACACTGTAAATCTAACCAAATCTGATTCATTACATCCATAATTCACTCATGGTTCTGATGGATGAAAATACTGTACTCTGTTTCTGCTTTTCTGCTAAAACAGTACATTAGTTAACCCACTATTGAAATTATGAAATTAGTAGGCCGAAATCCACATTTTTCTTTCTTTAAATGTGCCCCTTGAATACCCTGGCTTAATATAGGACCTGATTTTATTAAACATTTTGGCAGTGTTGCTGCTTTGAGCCAAGTGATAGCAAAGCTTCTTTTATCTCTACTCTCTATAGATGTTGTCATAGATTCCAACTAGTCCTTTCTAGTCTCAGTAATTAATATTCATTGCGAAGCTAACCCATGATGCTATTTTAGCTGGGTGGGTGTTATTGCCAACCCATAAAAAATATAAAAAAAGACAGCTCCGCTGACGTCAATCTATCTCTTGGACAAATTATCTGCATGTAATAAACATTCCCAACTCCCAATAAGCTGCTTTATGCACGTAACTAACAACATTATTGCTTCAATGGGCATTAGTTAACTAAATAATAATCCATCTTGAACCAGTGCGCCCAAATCAGAAAAGTGCTATCTAATACTCATTATTTGATGATCACGTTCCATCCAGCCTCTACAGAATTGAAGTTTGAACCAGCCAATTGGAAATCACCAGCTTACAGTGAGCTTTAATCTGAGGCAGATCACCTGTCGAATTCAGTTGGACTTGAACTGCTACGTGTCGCAGTTTAGTTCAACTAGAACCATTTACTCTTAGTTAAGAGTCATGTGAACCAACTTGATCGACCATTGTACCATTTGAACCTTACTGGTTTCTCAACATCTGGCCAATGAGCAAAATTGGAAAAAGAATCTATATGTTAAACTAAATCTAAAACTTTGAATTGCTATTACTTTAGTTTTAAATCTTTAGAATGCAACTTTTATTACATTGAGCATTGATTTTACAGTTCACAAGTTATTATACTTTCAACTTTTTAGATTATTTTAGATTTGTTTTGATTTATTGAATGTATGATTCTGATGCCGTTTACTGATGTAAAGAGTGTAACTGTAAGGCCTAAATGTCAACAGTATGCTTGTTTGGTTTTGTTTCATAACAAATTTAAAAAAAAAAAAAGGGTTAGTCAAGGTGCCAAAGCTTCAGATCAAGGCAGGCCCTATTAGTAAGACACCTGATTGGCCCTTCTGAATTCTGACATTGTGAAATAATGATATACATGCTGATAGAAGGTGTGGCTGCTAGGATAACTCTGAAACTGCAGGAAGGATAAACCTTATCCTGCCATCAATTTCTTGAAATTGAAGTGAAAGCGAGATTGGCCCATCATCAGAAATGGATAGGGTTTGCATTCTGTGCAGTTGATGTCAATGCGTGGGCTTGAAGTTAAAGATAAAAACATCAGCATCATTGTTGCCATCCTTGTCATCATCAGAACCTTATTTCATTTATTTAGAGCCTTATCTCACTACATTTCTATAAGTACCCTGAATATGTAAACATTCAATAAGCCTTAGGTTGTTATGGGTTGCCCATTTTATTTCAAATGACATTCTTTGATGTTGCAGTTTTGTTGGAGCTAGTCATAAGTTTAGTCTTATGCACAAGTTCAAATTCTGCCCAACGTCTCCAGATGTTATTATAGATCTAACAATAATATTGTAGACTGACCCATTGATGGGTCTATCTCTAACTCACCAATGCTAATCACAATGGCTTTTATTCTCTCCCAAGTTACTAAATACTAGCTAAACTTGGAAGGAGTAGCCTGGTGGCTATCTTTGTCAGATTTGGGTGAAGATCTGAGTCTTCTATCAGAAGTATTTTTATCAAATCATGAGTTTTGGTAAGCAGTTAAATTTGAAAACTTGTTTGGTTTCAATAAAATTAGAAGAATGATCCTTAATAGAGCAGGATGGTCTTAATTATTTTAGTTTCCTATTTATCTTCTCCTGCTTCTATTGACTCAGCATGCAAATCTAGATTGATTTGTTGCTGATACAATGATTTACATTTCATTAAATGGTCAGACTTAATCTGGTCTCTAACTGCAAGTCTGAGTCGGGCTCCACCCATACACGAGATGAGCAGCTTCATTCAGATTTTCATTTGTCAATCATTTCCCAACTGAAAATAGAAGTCTTTCCATGACTTAATCTGATGGCTATCGTGGCTGGATATTGGAGTCAATTATCACAAACAAAACAAAATTAGAGAAGGGTTAGAGTTTAGACACAGCTGTATACATGCTTGAATTTGAGCAGATTAAATCTTCAAGATGGTGACTTCATCTTCTTCGAGGCACAACCCTTTATTATAGCAAGGATGATGCCTTGCTAGTTTGCTAGGTTGAGAGGGCTAGAAGGGTCAGACTGATCATACATTCATACTTATAATAATGCCTTAACATTCTCTAATCCATCAAGGTAAGCCCTATTAGAAAATTTGTTTTAAGTTAGGTATGGACTAAAACCTAAATTCTAAGTTTTCTTGAAAAAGCAATCCTAGTATTATATGAAGCAAGTGGGCCCTACTTGTGGTTGTGTGGGACCACCCTGATTAGACATACTTCTTACGAGGAATACTAGTAAATCACTTGATTGGGGTCTAGTAAATCAAGCAGAACAATGAGGATAAGAAGCATAGCATTTAGCAGGTCATAAATGACACATTCCCAAAAAGACATATATGAGAAAGGTTGCACGAAGCCTTTCAATTTGATTAATATGTGTATATAGACACCATCAGTGTCATTCACAGCAGTTCAATTGCTGCTAACTTCTTCTGAATTTTTATCTTTTGCCAATCTTATCGTCTCTATATATAGAGAGAATCATGCTTAACTAATATATGAGAACATGGCATTGATCAGTTAAATGAAATTGCTATTAGAATTACTGTAAAACAGCGCCCTTTTCAGCTTTTTTGTCGAACCAAACCCAACCTGGCTTCCTCAGCTAATACTGGGACCCGCTGCTGAGTTGGCTGCATAGGTCCTCAAGGAGGGTGATCGGGTGACACGATCAATTGTTACTGTCTTCTTTTGCTGCAGTCTTCTCCTTGCTATATAGCCCCTTATCCATGGGGTCACATCCTCATTTATTTTAATCATGATGAAGAACAAGATGCGGTAGATGATGATCATGCTAAAAAGAACAGTGAGATCCCACCATTTTGACCTGTTCACATCAATCTGGAAGATATCTTCTAGAATGTATTCGCCAGGGATCTTTGGGAGATCTGGTGTCTGGTTATCAAATACCAGGCCTCTTAGATCATTTTGGTATTGGCCCTGAGGTGTACAAACAACAATTAGAACATTTTACTGGCTTCAGATGAAAATCTTGAAAGTCTTAAGTAGGTACAAACTCAATTTCAGTTGGTTTCTTGAGTGCCTACCTGAAGTGCCCAGTAATGGAAACTGATATAGGACATTGGATATCGCCAGAAAGGTTTTGGGATATCATTTGGGAGCCTAAAATACCCTGAAACCAGCATAAAAATTCCCTGTTCCATAATACAATAACCGTCAACCATCAGATGTGATTACTGACATGAGCTCAACAACAAAGAAAGAACCATGGTGATAACAAAAAAGACAACTGCTAATAGAGCAATTAGAAGTTCACAACTAAAGTTCCTTCACCATTCTCTGATATAGTTTTTTCAATCTAGTGGCTAAATATCTCATGCGGAAGATCATCGTCTTCTTGACTTCTAAACTTTAATGAAGTTTTGTGATTTAATGTTCGATAATCATAGAAGCAACTCTGAATTTGTGGTTCCCATGTTCTTGTTTGCTAGTGCCGTTCTTTGACTAGTAGCATCCAGCCAAAAAGGCATCTTATTTTGGTGGCAGAAGGGAAAGGATCGAATTTTTTTCACTTAATAATCAGATTTTGGATTGGCCAAGTTTCAACTCTACAGCAATTCTTTATTTTGTCTGATCAATTAACTTGTTCCGTCATAATAAAAAAAATTTAACTAGTTTGTGATTTTCATTTTATCTAGTTTATCAAACGTGGAGTCTTCAGAAACAAGCAGTGTGTTGGAGAACTCATTAAAAAAAAACATGAGGACAAATATATGAAGGTAATAGTAGTGATAATGATATCACAAATACAGAATGTTTCTGTGATAACATTATTTCTCAATATTAGCTTAGTGTGTTGGAGAACACATTAAAAAAAACATGCGGACAAATATATGAAGGTGATAGTAGTGATAATGATATCACAAATACAGAATGTTTGTGTGATAACATAATTTCTCAATATTAGCAAACTAGAACATGGGAACCACTTATTCTATGTAAAATGGACATAGTTATAAGGTGTCAACGATGTGTTTGGTTTTATTTTCATTTTCAGCGCTTATTTCAATTATTCAGGAGTGAATAGAGCTTACCTGGATTCCAGCTCCAATGATAATTCCCATGAGGAAGTTGGGGATGACACTGGCTATGGCCATCATCAAGCTTTCTACGACGGTAACGCTAGCATACAGGCACAGCACAAAGAACAAATAATGAATAAACCCAGGATGAAGGTGAACCATGAAGTAGCATATGGTCCCAGAAATAAAGGTAATGAGGATTAGATATGGCATTGCAGAAACAGTGTTGCTGATGACGAATGCCATCACCCCATAGTGGCCATTCAGCCTTTCTCTCTGAAAAACCTGCATGAATTGAGCGTGAAAGTTGCTCAGTCTGCTTAAAGTTCCAGTCAAATAAATGACTTAAAAAACAGGATCACTATTTTGTACGAACCTTCATATCTTCCACAAATGATGGAAATCCTCCAATCGACATGAAGGTGACAAAGCCAAATACAAAAGAAGCACATGCACCTCTTGCCTGTTGTACATTTAAAATGAATCGCTGTAAGCTCAATTGAGCATGAGTAATAGAAGACATTATGATCAATACATGGATTTGGATTGAGAAAATGGTAAGCTTTGGGTTTCAGCAGTGGAGTAGAAAATCGTTGAGAACTTTGGGCATATAAAAATTTTTCCAAGGTTTGTTAGGCCATTTGATTTGGTACGATTACGAGTGAGTCTTCAGTACATCAGTTTTAATCCTTGTATAAGCTTTGAGTTTCTTGATTCAGTTGTGAATTATAATCTTAGTCATGTGGACCAGTGCAGCTTGTTACATTTAAATTTTATATGATTAGTTTGATGTGACCGTAACCCCCAGGTGAATGGCGAAAGGCTCAATTTTCCCTTGCATGGTGAAACGAAAGAGATGAGACTGAAAAAGCAATGGGAAATAATCAGCACCTCAAGGCTTAGAACTTACCAGTATAGAACTGTAGCCAGTTCCTACATTCAAGTAGATAGTTCCGATGCAGATGGTCACCACAATGTAAATCAAAAGCCTCAACCAGTAATAACCAAAGTCTCTTGACATGTTTACAAATGAGCGTTTCGTTAAGGTGAAGGTCTGCATTAGGAAGCTAGCCTGGCTGCCTTGTGAATCCAACACAGTCCCTTTCTGCAACAGACGAAGCTTAATTGTCATGAATCTTCTGCTTATAAGATTCCATCTTAAAGAGGGTAAAGAAAACAAAGACACCAAGTTACTGACCACTCTGGAGATTTCCTCTACTTTTTCTCTTGCAGTGTCGTAGTAATGAGAAGAACTGTAGAAATTGATCAGTGTCCTAATAGCCTCAGCTGTGGTTGTTTTCTCTAGAGGATCATCTGTCATCACAAACTGAGAAAAGGGAGGGTGAAAAAGTTCATTGAAATTGGAATTCTATTCTCAGGACCATGGTATGTTGAAGAAAGAAAGGAAATAAGAAAGAAACAAATTGTTCATACCCGCATTTTCATTGATCCTTTCAGAGTAGCTTTCACCTTGTCAAAATCTGAGTTTATGCACCTCAGAAAGTGATCGGAGGGATTTCTCAGGGCAGGGCAGGGGAAACCAGCTTGTGCAAAAAACTGGAGTCAAGAATCAATGTTAGAACTCATACATAAATCAAAGATAAATCGAGAACAGACCTCTCTTACGCTTACCTCATATGCCTCAGAAGCCTTCCCAAAGTATACTGTTTTTCCACCAGAGAGCAAGTATAAGCGATCAAAAAGCTCAAACACCTCACTGCTAGGCTGGTGAATAGATGCAATAACAGTCCGCCCATCTCTAGACAGACCGCGGAGTGTCTGAGTCACGAAGAAGGCAGATGCACTGTGCATAGATCCATATTTATTTCCAATTAGAAGTGCAGAAAGAATCAATCCAAAATTCTAAATCATGGAAAGTACAATAAATAGAATGGAAGCAGATACAATAAATTCTGCCAATGTTGTTTAGCAGATTTACATACAAGAGAAAATAAAGGTTAAAGTTGTGATGGAAGAGAAATGAGGAGATATCCATAAAAGGATGCTTACGAACAACATAGAGAATTGAAAAGAATAAGCAAAGAAGATAAACAGATAAAAAACGACACCAATGACTTGGTTGGCTTGATATAAACAGATGGAGTAAGAAGACAATGAAAGCTTTTGGTGATTTCTGGTCATATCTGCGATCAACAAAGTAGAGAATTTTGAGAGTTTGGAATTTGGTTGCTACCTATCCAGGCCACTTGTGGGCTCATCAAGGAAGAGCAACCTGGGTCTCATAAGTATCTCGAGAGCAATGCTAACTCTTCTCTTCTCTCCTCCGCTAACTCCACGCAAATGCCAGTTTCCGATCACTGTGTCTGCACAATCTTGAAGGCCCATTTCAATGATTGTGCTCTCAACCAAAGCTTGCTTGTCCGACCATGGCATCTTGTCAGGGAGACGGAGGCGGGCAGAGTAGGCAATCGTCTCCCGCACTGTTAAAGTACCAATTAAGTTGTCATCTTGAGTAACATATGCCTGAGATGGAAGAGTACACTTAATCAGTTGCCTGACAAGATCCCTATTCTAATTACTAATCTAAACCAAAACTGAATCAATTGCAACATCATCAAAGCCTTAATATACATGAGGATGGCTTTGTGAGTTCTACTTTTTCCCTTCATACGTAAAGAAATCAAAACTAAAAAATATTAAATCTAAAACGCAAAAGCTGACATGTTGATTTTAAAAAATGAATCAATACTATAAATGAATTGGTTTTTTTCTTTTTTCAATTTCAAAACACAGAGTGATATAGTTGTGTACTCTTCATTTACCTAATGTTGAAAAGGCATGAATTTAGGAAAGAAAAATGATAAAGTATAAGAATGAATAATGTCACCATCAACAAAAGAAATCAGATCCATATCATCATGGAAGTCTTATCCAATTCATCTAGGGGGATCATTCAAAAATGCAAAACAGAAAGCTACATGCTTTTTGCATCATATCAGATAAATCAAACAAAAAAGTTAATGAATTTCAGGGCGGAAATATTCAAGTGAAATATGCAGAAATACATCAAGCACCAAAATATTTATGAAAAATAGAAATAAGCAAGATACGGTAGAACAAACTTCCTCTATTTTCTACCAAACGGAGGAAAACAGAGATCAGAACCCCCTACAATTCCACTTCATATACAAGAAGGAGCAACTCACCGCTGTCCCAAAAGACAGCTTAGCCTTTCTTCCATTGAGAAGAATAGTTCCAGAAAGAAATGCATTGGTTGCCAGGCGACTAGCAAGCGCATCGAGGAGGGTGGACTTCCCCGAACCCGACGGACCCATAAGCGCCATCAGGCCCCCCGGTTCGGCGTACCCAGTAAGCCCTTCCAACACCTTCTGTGTGTCTCCATTGCTTAGTGTAACTGTGACAGTAAGATCCTTCCATGTAAGCCTGGCCGACACATCTCCTATGAATTCAGTATCGGTCTTCTCCTTCCAAAGTGTCTCACTAAGAGGACTCAAACCTCCTACAACCATTCCATTCCCTGATGGCTTACTAGCCTCCATCTCCATTATAACATGGTTTGCCGAGTTCCTCATCTTTACTTCTTCCTATGCGTTGATAGAATATAAAGAGATAACCCACCAAGTAGATGATGAAGAAGCAGAATCAGCCTATATATCTTTTATATAAGAAGATAGAAAGAACCCCACCAAATGAAGAATGGAAAAGATGTGAGACACTGCAAAACAGTGCTAGAGAGAGAGAGAGAGAGAGAGAGAGAGAGAGAGAGAGAGAAGGGCGTTTGGAGGAGTTGAATGTGTGAGGTTGAGAAGAAGAAATGCATGTAGAGAGAGAGAACTTTTGGTGTGAGCTGTGGAACTGATGGTCTCTTGTACTAGTCCTGGACGGCTGCACCTGCTCATAACGACGACCCAACCATCTGAAATTATGGGAAATATTATACTATAATGTTGTTGCTTTTTAGATTCTTAGAATATGATCAAGATCTTGCGTGTGTTATCATAATCCATTAATAAGGGCTGGTGGGCGTTGTTGGCTCCATTTAATGCGAGCGGCCCCACCTTGTATGAGGTCTCCACACCTGTAACCCTTAAGAAGCTGGCTTGGTCATACTCTCCAATCAATTCTACAACGGTATTGCTGTTGGACTTATTAATTCTATTATTATCATCAGACTCGGATACGTGCGAGCATAACCCAAGCAGATCACTCCCAGCTGCCGACTCCATGCAAGTGTGCGCTGGTGTCAAAGTTTGTGAGACCCACTCGGCCCCTATCAGATCATTCCTATACTATGACGCCAGAAGCTTGTCATTTTGATAAAATTTAGGGTTTGTTTGGAAATCTGTTTGTTAGAAATAAAAATGTTTTAATCAGAGAATTTTACATAATAGACTGTATTATAATGTATCGCTTTTAAGGTCGCAAAAGGGTATGGATCATCCGTGTGTTTGGAACCTCCTTTTAAACATAGGAGAAATTCGGATTTGGATTTGGATCAATGCATCTAGCATCTACAATGTTTGGATGCATGACATGATCTATGATGTTCCAGACCAAAGATTTGAATCCAAGATGGTTACATTCATAAATATATATATATATATATAAATACTATGTATTCATCCTTCACCACAAAAGAGACAATTTCTTTTTTAAACCTAACAAGATAAGGTATTATGATGTGTGATGATCTTGTCTTTTTGCACATCAATATTTTTCAAAAATAAAAGTATCCCTCACCCTAATATGAGAGACATATGCATAATAATTTTGTCCACATATATATAGGGCTTTAATCATGTGAGAACTGTTCTCACATATCTACCGTGAAAATTTTTTAAAGAGCCCACTTGTGGGTCCTATTTGAATATGGGACTTGGGGATAGAAAGATCTATGTGTGTTCACCTCACATATTAAATTCAGCCCCAATCACATGTCTCTACCCTTCATCCTTGGCCCACAAATTCAGCCCATTTGGATTGGTGCACAATCGATGCAACAGTTCAATAAATTCGAATCTGACCAAAGCTTGGTACGAGTAACTATCAGGGAAATATCTATGTATTGTAAGGTTTGGATTGGATAATAAATAGGCTCCACCTAGAGTTCTCATAAAAAAAAGGTAAGAATTAGTTCTCATATGATTATTTCCCATATATATATATATATATATTGAGAGGACTTGCATAGCTTGAGTTATATTCATATTTGAAACTAAATTCTAAACAACCAGCTACTTAGGAAAAAAAAAAAAACAAATCAATAGGCTATCACCAGTATCAACTTTTGCTATCTAATCCATGACAGGAAGAAGTGAACAATAATAACTAATTCTAATTATAACTACCGCAATGAACGATTACTTTCTTCTCATTAATTGGGTCCAAAAACGGCACGTGTTATGATTATTGCTGGCTTATAAAAAAAAAGGAGGAAGAGTAAAAGCAGCACAAGTGCGCAACAAATGTGTTTTAATGAAGGATTTGAAAACTGCATGTGAAACTAGTATCATTCTTTCAGAAGAAAACAAATCCATTGTAATACCATATGGAAACTTTAGTTTTGGTACTGAGGTTCATTGAACAAAAGGAATATCTATTTAGTTTCATGTTTAATTGGCCACCATGGCATCATTACTTGTGGGTTGGTCATGCACAACATGCGAAGTGCCCTGAGTCGATACCACCGTTACTAGAAGGATCATTACACTAGGGGGACTACAATATAAACTTTGTTGATAGTGACTGATGATGGCTTGCTGGATTTAGAAACCCTAATCAAGGTTAATTACTCCAAAAGACGGTCTTTACCAAAAGGAAGTGGTTAGTGGTCCCATGTCCGGTTTTGGAAAGGGCTTGTGTGAATATGCAAAGCTGTAAAAGAGTTTGACCCAGATGAGTTTGAAGTGCACCTTTTGCATCCATGTGGGTTGGTCAGGGACTTAG
This sequence comes from Sextonia rubra, assembly GCA_037013555.1. Lineage (NCBI taxonomy): Eukaryota > Viridiplantae > Streptophyta > Magnoliopsida > Laurales > Lauraceae > Sextonia > Sextonia rubra. The sequence goes on along the minus strand of JASUAD010000013.1, from coordinate 52,774,234 downwards.
GGCTGCCCCCCACCAATCTCTCACCTAAAAATGGAATGGTTTGAACTTGCACAGTAACAGCTGTGTCCTCATGCCGCCTTCCTCCTCTGTCATTTAACCTACCCACCGGTTATTAGGCTAACATTGACCAGCATTCAAATCTGCCTTTTGTCCGGCTCCTGTCATTCAACTGAATCCATAGGGTCGGAAAATTGGCATCAGATTCAGGGCACCACAACCCTTTTATGGGTGGGTCACTGCGTCTAGTCATAGATCTAGATTTTCGACCCTCAAATCATTTGGGCCTAACTTGGAAAATTTGTCAGGGGTTAGTCTAGTTAGGTTAAAGATGGTCTGCAGATGAATGGCTAGAAATGAGCATGGCCCTATCCATGAGTTGGCAATATGAACATTAATAACTACTCCTTTGATTTACTGTGGGTAGCATATTTATTAGTTATTACTGTGAACGTGAAGAACAGATTCTCAGCAGTAAATAAGTTTTGAGAAAGGCTAGCCACACTCCTCAATTTACAAATTTACAATCCATCTCACAACTGTCCTATGTGGCAGTTTTCCCTTTCCTTATCTCTACAATGTTAAAAGTAAAAACAAATTAATTAAGCATACCATAGGACAGTTGTGAGATGGATTATGAGTTGAGGAGTATGGCTATCATTTCTCATAAGTTCTTGGCTGTGTACTAAGCAGGAAAGAAGAAAATGGTAATGTGTAATTACACTGAACTGGAAACACTTGTGAGTTTCGACTGACCCACAGCCACTCACCCACTAGGAGAAACTAAAACGCCTTGTTCCGTTTCAACCAAACGGAGGTTCCCATCTGCCACAACAGTGATTTGACATCCACATGGTTTGTCATTTATAATGGTGTTTACTTCTTTTTATGTTTTTTTTTTAAAAGAAGTGTAACTTATGGCAGGTCTAATCCAATCCTCTACTCATGTATTTTTTTAAAGCAGATAAATGTTTGAAAAAATAGAGTTTTAGGCACCTCTTTTCAGCCTCTAGTTACTGTACTTTAGAGAAATAGAGGCATTAGCTCTTTTTTTCTTTTTTTCCAAAGCCCAGTTTAGGGTGCAGTTGAGAACTGGAGCTAGACAAAAAGAAGCAAAGCTACAGTACCACAAATGTTCATCATGCCCAATCTATTTTTTTCTTTTTTAAAAAAATTTGAGAGGATAAATCAACATTCAAACACTGAAAATGTTCACAAGGTCAAAAACGGCTATGATACCAAATTTTAGCCACTCGATTATCACCAATCTCAAGATATATGCAAAAAATGTAAAACATTGGATTTTTTTATTTTGTGGGCCCTAATCACAAGATCCAAACTGTTACATCTCTTTGGAAGGCTGAACATGCTGATGGGGTTATTATTCAAGGCTTGATACCTTATCGATGTCAAAAAATTTGCAAACAAATATCAACCAATGACATAACATGTTCAATTTTGAATTTCTACGTAGGCAGTCCTTTTTTTTCTTTTTTTTAATTATTTCTGGGACAATAGAACACGATCCGAACCATTGAAAATGATTATAAGATCAATGGTCACTATTGGACAAATTTTAGCCGTTGGATTATCATCAATCTTGATATATTTGCAAAAAAAAGTGGACTATTTGATATTATTTTTGAAATATATATGTCCCAAACAGAATATCCAAACCATTAAATCTCTTTAAAAGGATGAGCATGACAATGGGGACAAATTTCAAGGCCTAATACCTTGAAGATCTCTAGAATTTTGTGAAAAACGTTTGGCCACTAATTTAAAAAAGTCTATTTAAAATAAATCCTTGCATTACAAAACACATATTTTGATTATAGCCTCCTTTTCTATGGTTCTTTTTGTAATAGCCCTATTTTGGAAGGTTTTGTAAGAAAAAGAGTAAAAATGCCAAAAAAAGCCCTTAGTCTATTTGTGCTAATTTATTTAGATTGGGAATAGTGATAGCATGCGGTCACCAGGTAGCCAATCACCTGATAGCTCACCAATAAGGCAGCTCCCTCTCCACATATAGATTCAAGTTGTAGTGTTCATGGTTAAAGGACTTGGGTAGTGTTACAGATGTATGCATATTTACCAGAGGAAAAAAAGAATACAGGCACCAAACTCTCATGTGCACCTTTCACTCAATGGAGATTGTCTTCAATATTACGAGTAGAACTTATGAACCTAAGCCTAAGTTGATAAAATAAGGCTATGACAATGATCCTATGTGGATTACAAAATTATGAAAGCAAAGATATGGGCATATATATATGTTTTGTTAGTGACTATCTTGCATAATAGCCAAAAATCAACGTTCTGTGTAAGTATTTTTGTATGTTGGCTAAATTCATTGATTGGACAAAACTCAAATTTTAGTTGAAGTTATATTTCTGTTTATTATTAGACAAGAGTTTGAAGGGGTGACAGAGTCTCAGAAGAGCTGAAAAGAAGAAAATTTGGAGAAGTCGAAACTGGGTTACCCGATCTATAGAGCATGGATCTGATCAATCCAATTCAAGGCAGTGTCCAAATTCAATCAACCAGATCACTACCCGATCGATTGGACCTATGCGAAATACTCCACGAACTTGTGAATTTTTCTGCCCTTTTTTTTGTAAAACTTGCCTGTTTCATGTCATCTCATTTTCCGATAGAAATATACTTATGAGATATGAATTTTGAGCTATAAAAATGGGTTCTCTCTCAATCTTAAAGAGATGGAACACATATCTCATTATCTTAAGTAACGATTGCTTATTGGAGATCACCTTTTCTGGAGTTTTTTATTGGAGAGTTGAAGGGCTAAAATTCTACTATAGAAATATTTGTCTTCTACTTTTCTAAGTATAAAAGATTGTTCTTGAATCAAGTACAACATCTAGAAGATGTCTAGGTGCTTGAATCTGTCACAAAAGACAATAGGGGGTCGTTACAGCAAAGTGCTGTGCAGGGAGAAATTCATATCCTTAGCTTGTGCCAGAATTGAATAAAGTTGTAAGTAAATCTCTTTGTAACTGTGCTATAATCCATAGTGCTTGATTTTAGGCCATGATTTTTTTCCGGTTTAGGTTTCCACATAAAAATTGTGTCTTCTTGGGGTGTGTACTTATATTTGATTTATTTTTACTACGTAGTTGAATGTTTGTACAGATAGTATTAAAATTGATTGTGTTAATCCATTCTAGAGGTCTCCTAAAAACTTTCATTCTCTAAAACAAATAGAAGAGTTACTAGCTAGTTGAAGGAACTAATAGAAGAGTGAGACCAATACGAATATTGGGAGATGGAGATTTGGGAAGAAGAGGAATGCGCAGAAAGGAAGGTTATTGCTTCAAAATACGAGTAAAAAAGAGGGGATGGAAGGTGGAGAATAATGAGAAAGGAGAAAAAAAATAGCGTCCAAGGTGCCTAAGGATATTCGAAAACTACAGAAACCGCCTTATAAAGCGGAAATTATTTGCTGAAAATGAGGACTTGATATGGTGATGGGAGCTGCATCCTTTTTGGGAGGATTTGTCAATTGGAGAATGGGCTTTACCCTTGGGATATCAAAGATTGTATATGATCTCAATTGTAATGTAGCATTAACAACGGGATGGCAGTGCATATGGAGGCTCATATGCTATGTGACTTGAACTTTAGAAGACAGTTGAGATCATTGAGATACAGATGCCAGCTAGGTAGCTCTCAGGATGCTCTTAATGCGGGATTCTTCCATTGGAAGAGGTATTTTTACATGTCCTCATTTCTGATTCTCTTTCACACCTTCCTTTGGATGAGACTTCGCTGATAGGCCGATATAGTCAAGCAGATTGGGTCCTAAATATCAATACGTCTCATTTACTCATATTTATATTAGATGGTCCTTAATAAAGTAAGGATCTTTAGAGCTGATATGATCTCAGGCAGATCACTGTCTTCTTAGGATTTTATTTAGCATGTTTTCTCGGTTGTCCAAGCTCTAGTTGATTAGTTCAGCCATCAATACAGTTCACTATGTGGAGATAAGAGACCTGACTGCATGAATATGTCCTATTTTGTTTAGCCTATGCCGATTGGCTGCAAGTCAGTCACAAGATAAGGAAATGACAAATTATGCAGATGAGTCATTTATGTTGCAAGAGAGAGAAAAGGGACGGGTACCAGCATTTGGAAAAAGTGGGTTGCTCAAGTTAATCATGTTCCTGTGGTCAGGCCTCAGGGACAGCTTAATGAGGCCCACCTCAGGCCCCACTGATCATGGGGTCCTGGGAGATAAAAAGAGTCATCCTAAGTGGATCCAAATATCAAGTTTGAGGTCAATTTTATACCTTCAATGCCTTCATCTGCAGCCTATAAATTTAATGACGTTATATTAAGAAAAAATTTAATACTTGGTCCAACGGTAATCTAATTGGATTTGTGAAACTCAATGAAACCAATGTCATTCAAGGAGTCATATGTGTATGATTCGGATGAATCAAAAGGTATGCCTGCTATGTTGCCCTTGCCGCAAAATAGTGCTAGGGATATGCAAAGGAAAAAAGAAGTGAAAAAAGAAGTTTAAGTACAATGAGATACAAATAAAAGGGCAATAGAAAAGTACTCAGGAGAAGTCATTGAAGGAAAGTGAGGAAACTTTCAGACGAAGAAATATGTTTTCGTGGTCAGATCTTCTCCCTAACTTGAGCATCAGCTAGAGTCTAGAGAGGCCAATAATGATATCTATAATTTTCTTTGCAGTACAATGCAACTACGTATGAAGCTACGGATGTAGCTTCAACTGGTCTCATAATTGCTTGTAATCTTCCAATGATAACGGATGGGCCAACCACCATTACTTTTTTGTTTAGACAAATTTATTAAGGTGCTAGAATTTAGATGTCTTTATTTTCATAACCGGGTCTCATCAATCCTCTCCCACAGTAATGCATAAATTATCCTTGGGAGAATTTTAATGCATAAGTTCTCTTAGGAAAAGTTATGTATAAATTCTCTTGGGAAAATCTTAAGGTTCTAGAATTTATGCATTAATGTTCCCTAGCAAAACATTAATAAATATATTCTCTTGGAAAATTTTAAAAAAGTATAAAAAAATTTAACTCGCTTTAAAAAAAAAGTACATAAAGATTTGAATATTTTAAAAAATATATGAAAGTTTTTCACAATTCTTTCAATTAAGTCCACTTATTTAAATTTTTTTAAAATTGACAAAAATGCCCTTCCATCAGTTTTCAAATTCTCTTTTAATAAATCATTTAAGAGAAATAATCAGATACAACCCAAATGACCTAGCAGGGCCCACCTAGAGGTATGATGTTAAGAAAAGACAAAAACATGTCATAAGAGAACAGTTTTTTTTGTCATTTTTGGAAAAAATTTTATGGAGATAACTTAATTACAAGAATTGTGGAAAAACGTTTGTATTTTTTTTTTTTGAAACATTCAAATCTTCATATACTTTTTTTAAAAATAAGCCAAAAGTTTTATGCTTTTTGAAAAATTTTCAATTTCTTTTTGAGGAACAATAATGAGACAAAATACTTTATTTGCACCATTTAAAGTTTTTGTCAATTTCTTCTATTGCAGTGACCAGCAAAAAAGGTCTTTAATCTAATCACACATTCTTCTTTATCAACTTTAATTAGTAACATCTTCATATCAATTGCCCAACTTTTTGTAAATTTCTTTCAAGAAAATCGTAAAAAGAAAAAAAAAAAATCTAATGGTCCTGGTCCAGTATAAATAGAAAAAATTCCTTTTAAGGCACTGTGTAAATGCTTAGTTAGATTTATGATGCTAGAAACATGAGAAAAAATCAAGTTTCAATTAACTCTCCTTTTTTCAAAATGTTACAAAAATATCTTTAGATGTGTTAGAAAGATAGGTTTTTGTTGTTTTCATGTCTTTTGAGTAGAAGACATTAAGCTAACCCATTATGGTGGGATAAGGTTAAGAACACGGTGATGGTCTTCACATATACTAAATTCAAAGGTGATTGATTACCTCCAAAATTCTTGAATTCTTGGAACTCCTTCTCCAAGAGATCCCAAGCATGTTTTGAATTGGTTGCAGCTAAAATTCTTGAAAAAAAATTATTTTGATCTCTGCTTCGGTGAAAAGAAGAACTTATATGTCCTTTTATTTGTTCTCCTTGGACTCATTTTTAGATGCATCATGGTCATTTTCCACCAATTCCCATAAAACTTGATAGATCACTACAAAAATTCTGGGATTTAGCGACGAAATGTTTCGTCCTTGAAAAATATTTTTTCATCGCATCCTGTCACGACCCGAGCCCAGGGACCGGGGGTCAGAGAAAGTCTAACCAATGACACACGTACTCCCGTGCATGCACACCTAGACCCCGTCCAAGCATACACACACAAGGGATCATTCACACGTGCAAACAACTGTACGCGGAAGCTGTACGTATCAAGGCATACCACAGTATCAAGACAATGGGAGATTACAAAATAACATGAACTGATAACAATAACAAATACAGGAACGTATGTTACGGAAGAGGGCTCCCAAATAATCAAAATACAATATACAGATATCACTCAAGCCCACATTACAATTACAGAAAAGTCCCCTCAACAGACTCCCAGACAAGGAATGGGGAAACCCAAAATGATGCAAACCGTACTCTGGAGGATGGATCAAGTCCACTCCTCTAGGCCGGAGGGGGCCTCGCACGCCTCTCCTGGAGTCGGGTCGACCGACGCAGGATCGGGAGAGGGATCTGAGCCTGCAACACACAAGGACAACTAATAAGTACAACGACTTAGCAAAGTATAAGCCAACAAGAAGATAACACGGATTGTGTCGAATACTGAATAATACTGAACAATGATCATAATGCAATATCCATAGAAAGCATGTTCGTATACTAAACAATTTATGCAAATGAATAAGCATGCTGTAAGAATCATAAACAGGTAACAATCAAGTGGCTACTACATTGGCCATTTTCTCCCTTACGAGAGCAATCAGGATGAGAACACCAGCGACCGGGCCAGGGCACGCATGGGTCTCTAGTTCCCGGGGTCCGGAGTCCCAGGACAAGACACTCTGCAGAGGTAAACACTTAAACTAAACCAAAGTTAACCCCGTCGGGTATCCTAAGGCCGAGGCTCAGTAGTGCCAATACCAATCACAATCAATCGGATGATGCACCTCAATCAATCACTCAATCATGTCATATCACTTACAGATCTCGCATATCATACATAGCATACTGAACGAACAATAGGAAGTGCATCCCATAAACTGATACGGATACTGAATGCAATAACAAGACCGAATGCCGATAAGCAGTTAACAATCTCAAGCACTAATAACAATTATGCAAGTACTCCGGTGGAGCAATGATAACAATGGTACCAATACAACAATAGAATGGTTCCGCCCGGGCTTCGCTCTGGGGTTGCTGCATTTCCCACAGAATCGAGAGGTCCAGCGCAGAACACATAAGAGGGCATAACCGAAATCAATATGCTGCACAAATCAGAATGCTTATAAGAATCAAGGTCAATTACAAGCCAATCCTACACTAATTATCCAGTGTCTCTAACCGTGCATGTTGATGTAGTTTTAAGTTGTTCGATGCACCATTGTCTAGTGTTGCAGTGTCAGGAGTGTGCACCGAAGTCCCTTAAACCAACACCCATGGGGAGGTGCTAAACAGCTGGATAACAAGCATGAATGATTCACAGCCCTTGAGATCATTCATGTCATTCAAACATTCCATTGGGCATGTCCAGGTTAGCTACATTCTAACATGAAAGTCATATACGGTCTTTTGCTTAAACCTAGTCCCTTTTCATTCAATTCTCAGGGTCTCACGGTGCAGCCGTAGGTAACCTTACGGCTTAGCCGTGGCATCTTACGGCTTAGCCGTACTATGCACTGCGGCTGAGCTGAGGTTTCCCAAATATCCATCCGGATTTACGGCTCAGCCGTATTTTGCTCTACGGCTCAGCCGTATCCTGGTCCACGGCTTAGCCGTAAGACAATGTACGGCTTAGATCAGGCTGGGCCGTAGAAGAATGGCAAATTGCCAACATCCAGTTATTTTCAGCTAACAGTCTGTGCTGTTCTACGGTTTGGGTTACGGCTGGGTCTCGGCTTAGCCGTAAGCTATTTTACGGCTTAGCCATAGCACATTTCACGGCGTAGCCGTGAGTGCACGGAGTCATTTTCCTGAAATCACTACAGACATACAGAAACTGTGCAAAACGGCTGGAAACAGCAAGATAACAGTGAAATGAGTTCAATAGGGCTGTCTAACACTGAGAAACACAATGAAGCATAAAAACACAACAATCAAATCACTATCAATCGGTGTTCACACATCTTGGGCTTATACTTGCCTCACAAATGGAATCACTTCGTGGTTTGGCTCAGTCCGCTGGAATCACACGCACAAACGAGCTCCTTTCTTCCTCCCACAAGCAATCGAACAGAGAAGGAGAAGAGAGAAAGAGAGCTGGACCGAGAGAGACGAGCTGAAGAGAGTGAGCTGAGAGACAAAGACGATCGAGAGAGAAAACGAACTCATTCGGATCCAAGACAGTTACGAAAATTGACAAGCTCAACGAAATACACGCGCGGACGTCAAGATGATGCAAAACTGACAAGGTCAATCAAAGCCAAAATTACGAAAAAGGGCTCGAACTAACTAGTCCAAGTCAAACTCAACCCAACGATCTCTCTACGAGTCAAAACCAAAGGAAAACAGAACCTAAACACTCTTAGCAATAAAAACACACGCAATTACCCACTAAACCAGGTCAACTCGGGTCGGAGTGTTACATCCTCCCCCACTTAGACATCATTCCGTCCTCGGAATGAAAGCGTACCTGAGCAAACAGATAAGGATACTGACGCGCCATCTGATCTTCCAATTCCCACGTGGCTTCATCAGGTCCATGATGTTCCCAAAGTACCTTGACCCGAGCCCAAGGACCGGGGGTCAGAGAAAGTCTAACCAATGACACATGTACTCCCGTGCATGCACACCTAGACCCATCGAATAGTCCTCGTACGCAAGAGCTGTTCTCTAGTCCCAACAATACGGAGCGGGCGCTCAACATATGACGCTTTAGGTTGCATCTGAATATCATCATATCGAATCACATGCGTCGGGTCTCGAACATACTTGCGAAGCATAGACACATGAAAAACATCGTGTACTCCAGAAAATTCCACGGGTAGAATCAATCTGTACGCCAAATCACCAATCCGGCTCTTGATCTCAAATGGACCCACATACCTTGGCGCTAACTTGCCCTTCTGACCGAATCGTACTGTACCTTTCATCGGTGAGACTGTCACGCCCCAATCCCGGGAATTTGGGGATTTGAGTGGGCCCCCAGGGCGTGGATACGTAATCCCGTAGAAATCCGTGCCCTGAAGAATTTTGCACGAATCCCTACAAGGGAGATTCCACAGGAACGTGTGAGGTATGCTGACACACGTACAAACATAAATTATCATAATCGAGAACCTGTGAAATACTCGGTAATCATCAGGAGCACATAAAATTCATAGTCTATTAAAGCATATTTACATACAATAGTATTATAGTCTTTTAAATACATTCCCAAAACCAGTCCTTAAAGGTGATACAAAAGTCTTCAACATAATATTCCCAGAAGAGACGCTCTCCGTAGGATGGCTAGTAGTAAACGTCGCCATCCATCCATTCACCTACACCCCGAGGTACCGTTGGGGTATCTTCCGGGGCCGCGTCAGTATTCGTGTCGGGAGCGGGTGCTGAATCTGCAATACCAAGGGTAACACTGTTAACACGACGGTTAAGCAAGTACTAAGCATAGGAATTAATATAACATAATACGTTAGCAAGAACAATCACTAAAAATGATGCATGAGTGAAACTCAATGTCATACATACTGATTGGCAACCACGATGCTCTATTCTCCCAACGGGAGCATACATAACGTATGGGTCGCTAGGGGATCAAGCTAGCTTCCCGAGGAGCGTCGACAACCCCTCCGTAAACCTACTGCAGTGGTGACATATAATACCCAAAGGGCAGAAGCCAAGTGGTGCCGACTCGGAGTCAATCATACAAATCATAACATATATAAGGAATAGATAACCATGAAACAACAAATACTTAAACAAACACATGCAGGTAGGCTACAAGGCCCGAGCCTCAGCTACACCCTTGGCTAGCAAGCGCACACTCGATAGAAGCTCTGGCTTGTCAGACACGCACTCATTAGAAGCTCAGGTCTGAATTGCCTCGGGGTTTGCTGGAGGAAGTACATTCGATAACAGTCATGTCGAAGGTGGTGTAATGTATCAATATGAATGCAATTCGATAAAGCAGTCTCCTGATTCCCCAGGGACATTCAGCACGAGGTACACATGAGATGTTCGGTGTCGTTGTGTTACCGCGTCTGGGTATTACATTGTGTATACGGAACACCCTTCTCATGCCAACATCCATGACTTGCCATTGGGGAATCCTTCATTCATTCCAACGTATAATTACCAATGGCCAAGTGAAGGTATAGAGGGTACCATGACTAAAGGCCTACCAAATCATTGAGATTCCTAACATCTTAGGTTCACTGGGTTCTTACGGCTTAGCCGTATACAGGGTTACGGCTTAGCCGAGAAGGGGTCACAGTTCATCCGGACTTTCGGTGTGGTTACGGTTCAACCGTATATTGTCCTTCGGCTTAGCCGAGCTAAGCCTGCGGCTTGGTCACGGGGAGGTCACGGCGTAGCCGTAGGGTATTTCACGGTGCAGCCGTATGCAAGCCGTAGAAGGAACTGGGTCCTGTGAGCTCTCTGGAAAGTTCGCCGTAGAAAGGCCTACGGCTAGGCTACGGGCTGGGTACGGCTCAGCCGTAGTGGATTCCACGGCGTAGCCGTAAATGAGCCGTAGTACAAAAGCTCATTTTCTTCTCTCTGGACATCGAGCCGTAAGAGCTCACGGCTTAGCCGTATCTTCGCCGTAAGCTTCAGAAAATCAAAATACAGTTCTGTAGCTCAATTTTCTGTGCGGGATTACTACAGGACTAACTTATAAGGGGGTTCTGTAGCTCAATTGAAGTGTCTTGAGAGTATCCCATACTCACACACCTCCTATTCCCATCTCCTTCATTCTTACTTGATTCACACCACATTTGCATCCATTAACAAGGACAGAGAAATGGCTGGAATTTGAAATGTAATAGCTAGTTCCAATTATCCACATTCCACCATGCATGCAATACCTATAACTGAATACTTACTTGTTACAGTGTTTAGCACCTTCCTAACCCTTCTTTCTTGCTGTATGCTCAGGAAAATCTCTGGAGTAAAATGGGTTCTCTACAAATCACATGAATGTGGTACATGGAACTTAAATTTACAAGCATGTCAAGAAATGAGTCCTTTAAGACCCTAATAACCCAAACAATAAAAGGAGGAAACCCACTCCTCACCTTATTGCTGTAGCTCAGAGGGGAGATCACTCTACACCAGAGAATAATGGAAAAAGGGATCAAGGAGGAAGAAGAAGATGGTGGGAGGGTGCCACTCCCTGTGCATGCACACTCCCAAAGCCCACAGTACTTTGATTGCAAGGAGGAGAAACCCAGAGATGAGAGCTCCAGCCAAGAGAACGAGAGGAAAAGGAGAAGGAACGTGGGATTCTCCTTTTTAAACATAATTTCCCTGGAGTGTCACAACCCGAGCCCAGGGTTCGGGGGTTAGCAAAAGCCAAACCTAATGACACACGTACTCCCGTGCATGCACACGTAGACCGAGTCTAAATGCACACGCACAAGGGAACAAGCACACGTGCCAAGCAAGTATGCGGAAGCTGTAAATATCAGAAACACAAAACTAACAATGCAAGAAGAGGATACAAGGAAAGGACTGACATAATTACATATGAACGTTTACAAAAGAACAAAAGGATAAATACAATAATGACAAGTCATGACATATACAAGTCTGAAAATCCCCAAAACATGACTCCAACATGATGCATGCCATGAACGCGCTCCCGTGGAGTGATCACATCCACTCCTCTAGGCCTGATGGGGCCCCGGGGGTCTCATCTGGAGCCTGGCCAACCGGCGAGGGTTCGGCAGGGGGATCTGGGCCTGCAACACCAAAAACAACTGTGAATACGAAGATTCAGCAAAGTATAAACCATAGCAAGTTAACACACGCTGTATCTAACAGAATAAGAACATCATGTGATTAAAGAAAGCATTTTCGTATACTAGGCTATCATGCAAGAAAGAAAGATGCTGTGTGAATCAAGGATAACATGCTGTGTACATAACTAGTGGCTACTACATTACCATGTGCTCCCAAAAGAGGGATCTTATAACATGCAAAGAACACCATTGTCCGGGCCAGGGTACAATGGGTCTCGGTTTCCTGGGGTCCGGTTCCCCAAGACAAAATCCATACTGCAGCAGGTCCTTATAACTGTACCAAATTCACCCCGTCGGGATCCTAAGGCTGAGGCTAAGTAGAGCCTGACCATACAAAGTCAATCAAGAAAACCTGAGTAGATCGTGATCATATATCAAGCGTGCATGTCTGGAAGTGAACATATCATACATGTATACTCAGGGTAAATAATCGCAATGTGAAAGTAAAGTAACGGGATACAAGTAATCATGTCAGAGTGTGAGATCAATGATCGAATGCAATATGGTATGCAACAAATCATGCGAAATCGAATCATCTTAAGTTACAAACCAATTCTAATCTAATTATCCGGTGTTTCTAACCGTGCATGATGATGTAGTTTTAAGTTATTCGATACACCGTTGTCTAGTGTTGCCTGGAATCGGGCGGTGCACGAAGTCCCTTAAACCAACACCCATGGGGAGGTGCTTAACATCCGGATAACGAACATGAATGATTCGCAGCCCTCGAGATCATTCACGCGTAGTATCACATCCGTTGGGCAAGTCTCGGTGCTCTACATTCTATCATGAAGGTCATATAGGTCTTATCGTTACACCTAGCCTTATTCTTCATGTGTGGTTACGGCTTAGCCGTGTGTGTGCTACGGCTTAGCCGTGTGTGGTCTACGGCTTAGCCGTGGCTGAACCGTAGAAGGTCTGTCATTAGCTGACTCTCAGTTATTCCAGAAATTGCACCCTGTATTGTTCTACGGCTGGGCCACGGCTGAGCTACGGCTTAGCCGTAGGGCATTCCACGGCTTAGCCGTGCCCTAGCCGTAGAGGAAAACTGGGTTTTTCTCCTCTCTGGATTGTGAGCCGTAGGTGCTATACGGCTTAGCCGTACCTGCACGAATTCAATTTCCTGAAACCTGTACAGAATGTCTGGGAAGCATCCAAATTTCAATTATCAAAGGGGAGTAGACAAGTATTGAATTAATGAGTAGCAAATGGGCTGTAAATACATATTTCCACATCAATGCATGTAAAAACTATCCAATTCAAATGCATATCAACATGGGTTCTCACAAGCTAGGTTTATACTTGCCTCAAATTTGGAAATCAATTGCACAAATGGAGCCCTTGGATCCAAACACAACCTAACACACAAACAAAACCACATGTATGCATGAGGGATGGAGAGAAATCAAAACACAGACACACCAAGCACGATGGAGACAAGAGGGAGAAGAGATGGAGAAAGGAGATGAGAGAGTGGAAAGGTTTCCAACTCACCTTTCATGCAAGAACCGCACAGTGGAGCTTGATCGATGGAGGTTGGAGAAGAGAATGCAAGGAAGCAAGGGAGTCTCCACGTGCACAGTGAGGGGAAAGAGAGAAAACGAGAGAGAGAGAACGAGAGTGTTGGTGAATTGGGTGAGATATATAAGCTCATTAGGTGGTCAAATTGCAATGAAGTCCAAGCTAGAATACAAATTTCAGTTTGAGTCAAACTCGGGTCCAATCGAATCACACGACCTCGGTTGCAATTGACGTAGTTACGAAAGTTAACGAGCTCAACGAAAGACACGTGTTGACACCAAGATGATGCAAAACTGACCATGTCGAAGAAAAGCTAAAATTACGAAAAAGGGCTTGGTCTACTCAATCCAGGTCAAACTCAACCCAACTACCTATCCATGACCCGTAACGAAAACAAAACACAAACAAAACACAATTAGCAACAAAAACAAGATTAACTAGACGCTAAACGAGGTCAAGCTGGGTCGGAGTGTTACATCCTCCCCCACTTGAGAATCATTCCGTCCTCGGAATGAACACTAACTCGCTCATACCTGGGAAAACAAATCGGGGTACTGACGTGCCATCTGCTCTTCTAGCTCCCAAGTAGCCTCATCAGGACGGTGATGCTCCCAAAGCACCTTGACCCATCGAATCGTCCTGGTGCGGAGTATCTGCTCTCGGGTCCCCACGATACGGAGCGGTCGCTCAACGTATGCAGCACTCGGCTGGATCTGGACCTCGTCATAACGAATGACATGGGAGGGATCGTGAACGTATCTCCGAAGCATCGAAACGTGGAAAACGTTGTGCACTCCTGAAAACATCTCGGGAAGCTCTAATCGATAAGCCAAATCACCAATCCGACTCTTGATCTCGAACGGTCCGACATAGCGTGGAGCTAACTTGCCTTTCTGGCCGAAACGGATCGTACCCTTCATCGGAGAGACCTTCAGAAAAACCCACTCGCCAACCTGAAACTCTAAGGGTCGTCTGCGGGTGTCTGCATAACTCTTCTGTCTCGACCGAGCAACTTTCAAGTTCTCAATTGCTTTCTGTACCTTCTCCGTAGTCTCGGCAATGATCGTCGGTCCGTGAAAACTTCGAGTTCCAACTTCTTCCCAACAAACCGGACTTCTACACTTCTTCCCGTACAATGCTTCATATGGTGCCATCCCAATGCTCTCGTGGAAACTGTTGTTGTAGGCGAACTCGCACAACGATAGATGAAGATCCCATTCTTTCTCGTAGCTCAACACACTGGCTCGCAACATATCCTCCAAAGTCTGAATCGTCCGCTCTGATTGTCCATCCGTCTGTGGGTGGTATGCCGTGCTGAAACTCAACTTCGTACCCAAAGCCTCTTGGAATGCTCTCTAGAAAGACGAAACAAAACGGCTGTCACGATCGGATACAATCGACACGGGGGTACCATGGAGCCTGACGATCTCATCCACGAACTTCCTAGCCATCTCTGAAAATGTCATACCCTTCCGAAAAGGAATGAAATGGGCTGTCTTCGTCAATCGATCTACAATCACCCAAATGGCGTTGTTCTTCCTGCTCGTCGGTGGTAACCCTGAAACGAAGTCCATGGTGATGTGTTCCCACTTCCACTGCGGTATATGCAAAGGATGCAATGAGCCTGGCGGTCTCTGATGATCAGCCTTCACCTTCTGACATGTCAAACAGCGAGCAACAAAGCCTGCTACTTCTCTCTTCATGTTGTTCCACCAAAAGCGATCCTTGAGATTCCGAAACATCTTCGTGCTGCCTGGGTGCATCGCGTAGCGAGCGTAATGCGCTTCGTTCATCAGCTTCTCCTTGAACTCATCAACTGCTGGCACGCACAACCTACTTCGAAAATAGAGTACACCATCCTCGAGTCTGAAATCGGGTCTGTCTCCAATGTGGTCTCGAATGCGCTTCAATGTTAGATCTTCAAACTGCCTGTCTTTTATCTGCTGAATCACCTCAGGCTGAAACACTAGCGTACTAGCCAAAGTCACGCACTCATCCACTAGTTTAACTTCAACAGGGAGACCATGGAACTCTAGGAGAAAACTGCTCAAAAGCTGCACTGACTCTGTTTTCCGACTGAGTGCATCTGCCACCACATTCCCCTTGCCTGGCTGATATTTGATCGGGAAGTCATAATCCTTAATAAGCTCAAGCCATCTCCGCTGTCTCATGTTCAGCTCCTGCTGTGTGAATAAATACTGCAAACTGTGGTGGTCAGAACGAACCTCAAACTGCACACCATATAGATAATGTCTCCACAGCTTCAACGCAAACACGATGGCTGCCAATTCCAAATCATGGGTGGCGTAATTCTTCTCATGTTCTCGCAACTGTCTCGATCCATAAGCAATCACCTTCCCATGCTGCATCAACACACAACCTAGGCCAACTCGAGAAGCGTCTGAATAAACCACGAATCCTTCACTACCATCTGGCAAGGCTAACACTGGGACCGTAGTCAACTTCTCTTTCAAAATCCGGAAACGGGCTTCACACTCCTCAGTCCAATCAAATGGTACATTCTTCCTGGTCAACTTCGTCAAAGGAGAAGAGATCTTAGCAAAGTCCTGGACAAATCGACGGTAGTAACCTGCTAGACCAAGGAAACTGCGAACCTCTGTCACTGTCTTGGGGCTAGACCAATTCACCACTGCCTCTACTTTAGATGGATCAACTGCCAATCCCTCTCGTGAAATGATATGACCTAAAAATGCAACCTGCTCAAGCCAAAAATCACACTTCGACAACTTAGCAAACAATCGATGTTCTCTCAACAACGACAAGGCTTTTCTCAAATGCTCCCTATGCTCCTCTGCTGACTTAGAATATATCAAGATATCATCAATAAACACAACTACGAATTGGTCCAAGAAAGGAGCAAAAATCTGATTCATCAATGCCATAAAAGCTGCAGGTGCGTTGGTTAGTCCAAAAGGCATCACGAGGAATTCATAATGTCCATAACGAGTCCTGAAGGCAGTCTTGGGAATGTCATCTTCTTTGACTCTCAACTGGTGATATCCAGACCTCAAATCAATCTTCGAAAAATATGCTGCGCCCTGAAGTTGGTCAAACAACTCATCGATCCTGGGTAGGGGGTACTTGTTCTTGATCGTCACTTTGTTCAGCTGGCGGTAGTCTATGCACATCCGAAAAGTACCATCCTTCTTCTTGACAAACAAGACTGGTGCTCCCCAAGGTGAAACGCTCGGGCGAATGAAACTCTTATCCAAAAGCTCCTGTAGTTGCTTCTTCAATTCTGACAACTCTGCTGGGGCCATGCGATACGGAGCCTTGCTGATCGGTGCCGTGCCGGGAACAAGCTCAATGGCGAACTCCACATCTCGAACCGGGGGTAAGTCTGGCACATCGTCTGGAAAGACATCTGGAAAGTCACAGACCACCTGAACCTCACCTAGCTGCTTCGGCTCCTTCTTCGCTGAGATAAAGGCAATGAAGCCTTCGCACCCTCGGCGGATCAAGCGATCTGCCTTACACGCCGAAATCATACGTCTGGGGCATCTCTGCTGACTGCCCTCGAAACGGAAGCCCTTGCCTAAATCGAAGAAGATCGTCCTGTTGTAACAGTTAACACAGGCACGATATCGAGCGAGCCAATCCATACCAAGGATCACGTCGAAGTCCAGCATCGACAACAGGATCAAATCAACAGGTAACTGATGACCTGCAATCTGCACGTCGCAATGGGGGTAGTACATACTACACTCCACTCGCTTGCCAACTGGGGTGGATACAACCAACACATATGGCAACGGCTCAGACGGCTGATGCAACCGCTTGGCGAAATGAGGTGCTACATAAGACCGTGTAGACCCCGAATCGAACAAAGCTAATGCCTCGACGCGCGAAATCAAAACAGTACCTTCAACCACCTGTGGATCCTCGGCACTCTCGTGGGTAGCAGCGTAAGCACGGGCTGACTGGCGAGGCTGTCTCGAGCCTGGACGAGCTGACTGCGGCTTGCTCGGAGCTGTAGGTGCACTAGGCCTGCTAGGAACTGTGCCGGAAGTAGGACCAGATGGAGCTGCACCAGAGGCTCTATGTCGAGGACAATTGGCGATCATATGCTCCCTTGAACCACAAATGAAACAAGCACCGGCCTTCCTCCAACAAGCTTCAGTCGTGTGGCTCTTGCCGCAATATCCACAAGTCACTCCACTGGAACTAGAAGTACTCTGCTGGCCTTTGGTCTTCTTCTGTACTTGTCCTCGTGCACTGAAAGGCGGCTGTCGCTTGGGTTCAACGGCTCTAGCAGCTTGGTGGATGGCCTCAGCAGAATAGGCCCTGTCCACTGCATCATCGAACGTAGCGGGACGCTGAAACGCTGTCACGTGGTGCATGTACCGGGGATGCAAACCTTCCACAAACCTGTTCACCTTCCTCTCTTCGGTACTGAT
This sequence comes from Sextonia rubra, assembly GCA_037013555.1. Taxonomy (NCBI): domain Eukaryota; kingdom Viridiplantae; phylum Streptophyta; class Magnoliopsida; order Laurales; family Lauraceae; genus Sextonia; species Sextonia rubra. Next base: position 52,756,121 of record JASUAD010000013.1, on the reverse strand, counting down.
CATGTCCGGAGCAAAAAGCGACAACTGCATAAACTTGTTTACATACTCTGCTACTGTCATCTGCTGCTGGCGGAGAGCTAGGAACTCAACCTCCTTGGCTCGAAACACATGAGCCGGGATGAACTTCCTCCTGAACTGTTGCTTGAACATCTCCCACACCGTAGCACTAGGGATATCTCTGTATGAATCTTTCACGCTCTTCCACCAAGTCTTTGCGACATCTCTAAACATAGAAGTTGCTAGTCCGACCTTCTGTCGGTTCGTGCACACGACGGTCTCAAAGACATCCTCTGTCTGGTCTAACCACTGTTCTGCCTTCAATGGCTCTTCTGTCCCATAGAACTCAATAGCTCCTCGTTTGCGAAATTTACCATAGAGGGCATTCGGGTCACTCTCTCGAGGCTGCAAGATCACCTGCTGGTCTACATGTGACTGAGCTGGGACTTGGCTTTGTCGGTCTAACATAGTGGTCACTTGGGCTTGCAAGTTCTGCATTGCTTGTGATTGTGCCTGAAGGGACTGCAATAGCATGAGAATACGTTCATCTGTATTCGGTGTCTGCGGTGACGGGGCAGATCCGCTCTCGTTATTGCCGGCATTCTGCTGAGAACCAGAACCTGATGCCATCCTGTAAAATGGAACGAGTCAGACACAAACACAACACAAGAGCGCCCAACAAACCCCAAAGTCTAGAAAGAACACAAAGAAATAATCGTATCCTCACCACGATCCTACATGCCTACATGCTTATCACACTAGAACAAGGAATGAGCAAGGAATGCTCTGATACCATACAATACGTATGTCACAACCCGAGCCCAGGGTTCGGGGGTTAGCAAAAGCCAAACCTAATGACACACGTACTCCCGTGCATGCACACGTAGACCGAGTCTAAATGCACACGCACAAGGGAACAAGCACACGTGCCAAGCAAGTATGCGGAAGCTGTAAATATCAGAAACACAAAACTAACAATGCAAGAAGAGGATACAAGGAAAGGACTGACATAATTACATATGAACGTTTACAAAAGAACAAAAGGATAAATACAATAATGACAAGTCATGACATATACAAGTCTGAAAATCCCCAAAACATGACTCCAACATGATGCATGCCATGAACGCGCTCCCGTGGAGTGATCACATCCACTCCTCTAGGCCTGATGGGGCCCCGGGGGTCTCATCTGGAGCCTGGCCGACCGGCGAGGGTTCGGCAGGGGGATCTGGGCCTGCAACACCAAAAACAACTGTGAATACGAAGATTCAGCAAAGTATAAACCATAGCAAGTTAACACACGCTGTATCTAACAGAATAAGAACATCATGTGATTAAAGAAAGCATTTTCGTATACTAGGCTATCATGCAAGAAAGAAAGATGCTGTGTGAATCAAGGATAACATGCTGTGTACATAACTAGTGGCTACTACATTACCATGTGCTCCCAAAAGAGGGATCTTATAACATGCAAAGAACACCATTGTCCGGGCCAGGGTACAATGGGTCTCGGTTTCCTGGGGTCCGGTTCCCCAAGACAAAATCCATACTGCAGCAGGTCCTTATAACTGTACCAAATTCACCCCGTCGGGATCCTAAGGCTGAGGCTAAGTAGAGCCTGACCATACAAAGTCAATCAAGAAAACCTGAGTAGATCGTGATCATATATCAAGCGTGCATGTCTGGAAGTGAACATATCATACATGTATACTCAGGGTAAATAATCGCAATGTGAAAGTAAAGTAACGGGATACAAGTAATCATGTCAGAGTGTGAGATCAATGATCGAATGCAATATGGTATGCAACAAATCATGCGAAATCGAATCATCTTAAGTTACAAACCAATTCTAATCTAATTATCCGGTGTTTCTAACCGTGCATGATGATGTAGTTTTAAGTTATTCGATACACCGTTGTCTAGTGTTGCCTGGAATCGGGCGGTGCACGAAGTCCCTTAAACCAACACCCATGGGGAGGTGCTTAACATCCGGATAACGAACATGAATGATTCGCAGCCCTCGAGATCATTCACGCGTAGTATCACATCCGTTGGGCAAGTCTCGGTGCTCTACATTCTATCATGAAGGTCATATAGGTCTTATCGTTACACCTAGCCTTATTCTTCATGTGTGGTTACGGCTTAGCCGTGTGTGTGCTACGGCTTAGCCGTGTGTGGTCTACGGCTTAGCCGTGGCTGAACCGTAGAAGGTCTGTCATTAGCTGACTCTCAGTTATTCCAGAAATTGCACCCTGTATTGTTCTACGGCTGGGCCACGGCTGAGCTACGGCTTAGCCGTAGGGCATTCCACGGCTTAGCCGTGCCCTAGCCGTAGAGGAAAACTGGGTTTTTCTCCTCTCTGGATTGTGAGCCGTAGGTGCTATACGGCTTAGCCGTACCTGCACGAATTCAATTTCCTGAAACCTGTACAGAATGTCTGGGAAGCATCCAAATTTCAATTATCAAAGGGGAGTAGACAAGTATTGAATTAATGAGTAGCAAATGGGCTGTAAATACATATTTCCACATCAATGCATGTAAAAACTATCCAATTCAAATGCATATCAACATGGGTTCTCACAAGCTAGGTTTATACTTGCCTCAAATTTGGAAATCAATTGCACAAATGGAGCCCTTGGATCCAAACACAACCTAACACACAAACAAAACCACATGTATGCATGAGGGATGGAGAGAAATCAAAACACAGACACACCAAGCACGATGGAGACAAGAGGGAGAAGAGATGGAGAAAGGAGATGAGAGAGTGGAAAGGTTTCCAACTCACCTTTCATGCAAGAACCGCACAGTGGAGCTTGATCGATGGAGGTTGGAGAAGAGAATGCAAGGAAGCAAGGGAGTCTCCACGTGCACAGTGAGGGGAAAGAGAGAAAACGAGAGAGAGAGAACGAGAGTGTTGGTGAATTGGGTGAGATATATAAGCTCATTAGGTGGTCAAATTGCAATGAAGTCCAAGCTAGAATACAAATTTCAGTTTGAGTCAAACTCGGGTCCAATCGAATCACACGACCTCGGTTGCAATTGACGTAGTTACGAAAGTTAACGAGCTCAACGAAAGACACGTGTTGACACCAAGATGATGCAAAACTGACCATGTCGAAGAAAAGCTAAAATTACGAAAAAGGGCTTGGTCTACTCAATCCAGGTCAAACTCAACCCAACTACCTATCCATGACCCGTAACGAAAACAAAACACAAACAAAACACAATTAGCAACAAAAACAAGATTAACTAGACGCTAAACGAGGTCAAGCTGGGTCGGAGTGTTACATGGAGTTACATGCAAGCCCATTCGTTTCTAGGAATTTCAGTTTAGTCCGGAAGGGCTCCAATTGGCTTAAGATGAGTCCGGATTAACTCGGGCCCAACACAAAAGATGATCTACGCGATAAATCACACGTAAGGAGATGGACGGGGTATCCAAGAGGCATAAGGACAATTTACGAAAAAGCCCTTAGCTATTTAATTGGGGTCCAAACCCAATAATTCACACTAAATTGGCCATTAACAAGTCTTAATCAATAGGAACATGATTAATTAACGTAATTAGGATTAGTGGGGGTTCGGGTCCTTACAGAGACCTTCAAGAATACCCAATCACCAACCTGAAATGCTAATGTTCTTCTTCGCGTATCTGCATAGCTCTTCTGTCTCGATCGGGCAATCTTCAAATTATCAATGACCTTTTGAACTTTCTCTGTAGTCTCAGCAATGATTGTCGGTCCGTGGAAACTCCTTGTTCCAACTTCTTCCCAGCAAACAGGACTTCTACATTTCCGCCCATACAAAGCTTCATAGGGTGCCATTCCAATACTCTCGTGGAAGCTATTGTTATACGCAAACTCACACAACGAGAGATGCAGATCCCATTCTTTCTCGAAACTCAGCACACTGGCCCGTAACATGTCCTCGAGCGTCTGAATAATTCGTTCTGACTGTCCATCAGTCTGCGGGTGATACGCCGTACTAAAGCTCAACTTCGTTCCCATGGCTTCCTGAAATGCTCTCCAAAACGAAGAAACAAAGCGGCTATCTCGATCTGACACAATCGATACAGGCGTACCATGTAATCTCACGATCTCATCAACGAACTTCTTCGCCATCTCGGAAAATGTCATGCCTTTCTTGAATGGAAGAAAATGGGCTGTCTTCGTCAGTCTGTCCACGATCACCCAAATGGCACTGTTCTTCTTGCTCGTCAGGGGTAAACCCGAAACAAAGTCCATCGAAATGTGCTCCCATTTCCACTGGGGAATGTGCAAAGGATGTAAGGACCCTGGAGGTCTCTGATGGTCAGCTTTCACCTTTTAGCAAGTCAAACATCTGGCAATAAACCCAGCAATTTCTCTCTTCATATTATTCCACCAGAATCTGTCCTTGAGAGCTCGGTACATCTTCGTACTTCCAGGATGCATAGAATAACGTGCATGGTGTGCTTCGGTCATCAAACTCTCCTTTAAAGCCTCTACTGCTGGCACACATAACCTACTCCTGAAATACAAGACATCACCCTCCAAACGAAAGTCTGGTCGATCTGCAATGTTATCCCGAATTCGCTTCAACATCGCATCTTCAAACTGCTGGTCTTTGATCCGCTGAATGATGTCAGGCTGAAAGCTCACTGTACTGGCAAGTGTCAAACTGTTCTCCACCAATTGCAGTTCCACTGGCTGTGCATGCCTCACAAAATAAAGGCTGTCCAAAGCCTGAAGAATCTCCGATTTCCTACTCAAGGCATCTGCAACAACATTGCCTTTCCCTGGATGATACTTGATGGGGAAGTCAAAATCCTTAATCAACTCAAGCCACCTTCGTTGCCTCATATTCAACTCAGACTGCGTGAAGAGATACTGTAGACTATGATGATCTGAATGCACTTCAAATGTCACGCCATACAAATAGTGTCTCCACATCTTCAACGCAAAAACGACGGCTGCCAACTCTAAGTCATGTGTAGCATAGTTCTTCTCGTGCTCTCGAAGTTGTCTCGAGCCATAGGCAATCACTTTGCCATGTTGCATCAAAACACATCCCAAACCGACTCGAGAAGCATCAGAATAGATCATAAATCCTTCATGCCCATCTGGTAACGTCAAGACTGGAGCCGAAGTAAGCTTCTCCTTCAACATCCGGAAATGGCACTCGCATTCGTCCGTCCACAGAAAAGGAACATTCTTCCTGGTCAATCGAGTCAACGGGGCTGAAATCTTGGCAAAATCTTGAATAAAGCGACGATAATAGCCAGCCAATCCGAGAAAACTCCGTATCTCCGTCACAGTCTTTGGGCTGGGCCAATTCATCACTGCCTCAACTTTCATCTAATCCACTGCCAACCCATCTCGTGAAATGGTATGACCAAGAAAAGCTACCTGCTCGAGCCAAAAATCACACTTCGACAACTTGGCATATAAGCGATGCTCTTTCAACAACTGCAAGGCTCGACGTAGATATTCCTCATGCTCCTTTGGGGTCTTCGAATACACTAAAATATCATCAATAAAGACCACCACGAATCGATCCAAGAAAGGAGCAAAGATCCTGTTCATCAAAGCCATGAAGGCAGCAGGTGCATTGGTTAATCCAAATGGCATCACGAGAAACTCAAAATGTCCGTACCGTGTCCTGAAAGCAGTCTTCACAATGTCTTCTTCCTTCACCCGAAGTTGATGATACCCTGATCTTAGATCAATCTTGGAAAAATAAGCGGCACCTTGAAGTTGATCAAACAACTCATCAATACGCGGCAATGGGTATTTGTTCTTGATCGTGACTTTGTTCAATCGCCGGTAATCTATACACATCCGTAAGGTACCGTCCTTCTTCTTCACAAACAGCACTGACGCTCCCCACGGTGACACACTCGGCCGTACGAAACCTTTCTCCAAAAGATCTTGCAATTGTGTCTTCAATTCGAGTAACTCAGCAGGGGCCATACGATAAGGAGCTAAACTAATGGGTGCTGTACCAGGCACTAAATCAATCGCAAACTCTACATCTCGGACAGGGGGTAACTCGGGTACTTCCTCCAGAAATACATCCGGGAACTCACGTACTACCGGAATATCGCTCAACTGCTTCACTTCCTTCTTCTCCGAGATGAAGGCAAGAAATCCTGCACAACCTCTGCGTATCAAACGATCCGCCTTGCATGCGGAGATGACACGCCTCGGGCATCTCTCCTGATTGCCCTCGAAACGAAACCCCTTCGCAAAATTGAAGTAAATCGTCCTGTTGTAACAGTTAACACAGGCACGATACCGCGCTAGCCAGTCCATTCCAAGGATCACATCGAAATCCAACATGGACAACAAGACCAAATCAACTGGCAGCTGGCGACCTTCAATCACCACGTCGCACAGAGGGTAGTATACACTACACTCCACTCTCTTGCCCACGGGAGTGGACACTACTAACACATAGGGTAGCGGCTGAGGGGGTTGCGGTAACTGTTCCGCAAAACGAGGTGCAACATACGAACGCGTAGATCCCGAATCAAATAGTGTATGTGCTTCAGCTCGGGCAATGAGAACTTTACCTTCCACCACTTTCGCATCTTCTGCATGATCATGGGAGGCTGCATACGCGCGAGCAGTCTGACGCTGTGGCTTCTGGTTCTGGCGAGACGGCTGGGGGCTATTCGAAGCTGCTGAACTGAGAGACTTGGATGACCCCATAGATCTAGATGACTGGAAAGTCCTGGTCTTCGGGCACTGAGCTATCTTATGCTCCATAGATCCGCAACTCAAACAAGCTCCAGACTTCTTCCAACACTTCTCCGTCGGATGTCCAAATCCACAAAACTCGCATCTGCTCCCGGAGAAACTCGAAGTTCCTTGCTTCCCTTTCCATTTCTTCTGAATCTGTCCCCTGGAACTCACTGGTGCACTCCTCTTGAAGTCCATAGCTCTCTCTGCTAGGTGGTTGGCTTCCGCAGCGTGTGCTCTATCGACCGCATCGTCAAAAGTAGCTGGTCTCTGAAAAGCAGTCACGAAATTCGCATATCTCGGATGCAGACCAGTAATAAAACGATTCACCTTCTTCTCCTCGGTATTGATCATGTCCTCAGCAAAATGGGACAACTGGGTAAAGCGGTGAATATACTCTGAAACGGTCAGCTGCTGCTGCTGTAAGGCCAGAAACTCAACTTCCTTCACACGACGAACATGAGCAGGAATGAACTTCCTTCTGAACTGTTTCTGGAACGTCTCCCACACTGTTTCACTAGGCATAGTCAGATAGGCTGCACTGACACTCTTCCACCACGTCTTTGCTACCTCTCGGAACATCGAGGCCGTAAGCATGACTTTCTGCCGGTCATCACAAACGATGGTAGAGAAGAGATCTCCGGTATGCTCTAGCCACTGATCAGCCTTCAATGCATCTTCATTTCCATAGAATTATGTGGCTCCACGTTTTCTGAATTTGTCGTACAACGCATTCGGATCGCTCTCTCTAGGCTGGAAAACCACTGGCTGCTCTGCAGGCCGAACTGGCGTTTGACTCAGTCGGTCTACGATCGAAACGACCTGCGCTTGCAAAGAATGGATCGCCTGCAGCATAGTCAAGAAGCGCTCGTCGAAATTCACGAGTGGCTGTGGAGCGGCTGACCCACTCTCGTTATCTCCCTGATCATTGTTGTTGTGTGTTCCGGATCCCGATGCCATAGCCTGCAAAACACAAAAGTCAATCTGCTATCACACTCGGTAACTCACACAGACTCACAAGACAAAGGGACCAAACACAACAGTCCAAAACTGGACTACGAAATCTCACCACGTCCTATATGCCTACATGCTTACACATTAAGATAGAGACAATGCCCTGAGAGACAATGCTCGGAGAGACAATGCTCTGATACCATACAATACGTATGTCACGACCCGAGCCCAGGGACCGGGGGTCAGAGAAAGTCTAACCAATGACACACGTACTCCCGTGCATGCACACCTAGACCCCGTCCAAGCATACACACACAAGGGATCATTCACACGTGCAAACAACTGTACGCGGAAGCTGTACGTATCAAGGCATACCACAGTATCAAGACAATGGGAGATTACAAAATAACATGAACTGATAACAATAACAAATACAGGAACGTATGTTACGGAAGAGGGCTCCCAAATAATCAAAATACAATATACAGATATCACTCAAGCCCACATTACAATTACAGAAAAGTCCCCTCAACAGACTCCCAGACAAGGAATGGGGAAACCCAAAATGATGCAAACCGTACTCTGGAGGATGGATCAAGTCCACTCCTCTAGGCCGGAGGGGGCCTCGCAAGCCTCTCCTGGAGTCGGGTCGACCGACGCAGGATCGGGAAAGGGATCTGAGCCTGCAACACACAAGGACAACTAATAAGTACAACGACTTAGCAAAGTATAAGCCAACAAGAAGATAACACGGATTGTGTCGAATACTGAATAATACTGAACAATGATCATAATGCAATATCCATAGAAAGCATGTTCATATACTAAACAATTTATGCAAATGAATAAGCATGCTGTAAGAATCATAAACAAGTAACAATCAAGTGGCTACTACATTGGCCATTTTCTCCCTTACGAGAGCAATCAGGATGAGAACACCAGCGACCGGGCCAGGGCACGCATGGGTCTCTAGTTCCCGGGGTCCGGAGTCCCAGGACAAGACACTCTGCAGAGGTAAACACTTAAACTAAACCAAAGTTAACCCCGTCGGGTATCCTAAGGCCGAGGCTCAGTAGTGCCAATACCAATCACAATCAATCGGATGATGCACCTCAATCAATCACTCAATCATGTCATATCACTTACAGATCTCGCATATCATACATAGCATACTGAACGAACAATAGGAAGTGCATCCCATAAACTGATACGGATACTGAATGCAATAACAAGACCGAATGCCGATAAGCAGTTAACAATCTCAAGCACTAATAACAATTATGCAAGTACTCCGGTGGAGCAATGATAACAATGGTACCAATACAACAATAGAATGGTTCCGCCCGGGCTTCGCTCTGGGGTTGCTGCATTTCCTACAGAATCGAGAGGTCCAGCGCAGAACACATAAGAGGGCATAATCGAAGTCAATATGCTGTACAAATTAGAATACTTTTACGAATCAAGGTTAATTACAAGCCAATCCTAACCTATTTATCCAGTGTTTCTAACCGTGCATGTTGATGTAGTTTTAAGTTGTCCGATGCACCATTGTCTAGCGTTGCAGTGTCAGGAGTGTGCACCGAAGTCCCTTAAACCAACACCCATGGGGAGGTGCTAAACAGCTGGATAACAAGCATGAATGATTCACAGCCCTTGAGATCATTCATGTCATTCAAACATTCCATTGGGCATGTCCAGGTTAGCTACATTCTAACATGAAAGTCATATACGGTCTTTTGCTTAAACCTAGTCCCTTTTCATTCAATTCTCAGGGTCTCACGGTGCAGCCGTAGGTAACCTTACGGCTTAGCCGTGGCATCTTACGGCTTAGCCGTACTATGCACTGCGGCTGAGCTGAGGTTTCCCAAATATCCATCCGGATTTACGGCTCAACCGTATTTTGCTCTACGGCTCAGCCGTATCCTGGTCCACGGCTTAGCCGTAAGACAATGTACGGCTTAGATCAGGCTGGGCCGTAGAAGAATGGCAAATTGCCAACATCCAGTTATTTTCAGCTAACAGTCTGTGCTGTTCTACGGTTTGGGTTACGGCTGGGTCTCGGCTTAGCCGTAAGCCATTTTACGGCTTAGCCGTAGCACATTTCACGGCGTAGCCGTGAGTGCACGGAGTCATTTTCCTGAAATCACTACAGACATACAGAAACTGTGCAAAACGGCTGGAAACAGCAAGATAACAGTGAAATGAGTTCAATAGGGCTGTCTAACACTGAGAAACACAATGAAGCATAAAAACACAACAATCAAATCACTATCAATCGGTGTTCACACATCTTGGGCTTATACTTGCCTCACAAATGGAATCACTTCGTGGTTTGGCTCAGTCCGCTGGAATCACACGCACAAACGAGCTCCTTTCTTCCTCCCACAAGCAATCGAACAGAGAAGGAGAAGAGAGAAAGAGAGCTGGACCGAGAGAGACGAGCTGAAGAGAGTGAGCTGAGAGACAAAGACAATCGAGAGAGAAAACGAACTCATTCGGATCCAAGACAGTTACGAAAATTGACAAGCTCAACGAAATACACGCGCGGACGTCAAGATGATGCAAAACTGACAAGGTCAATCAAAGCCAAAATTACGAAAAAGGGCTCGAACTAACTAGTCCAAGTCAAACTCAACCCAACGATCTCTCTACGAGTCAAAACCAAAGGAAAACAGAACCTAAACACTCTTAGCAATAAAAACACACGCAATTACCCACTAAACCGGGTCAACTCGGGTCGGAGTGTTACACATCCTGTCTCTAAAGAAATTTCTTGACAAAATATGGTTTCGTCACTATAACTTCGCAATCTACGACCTCTTATTGCGTCACCAAATATACCAAAATTTCATCGCTATATATTATATTTCGTCTTAAAAAGCACATAAAGAAATAATAAAAAATTGATTAGTGACAAAATTATTTCATCACCAAAGGCTTTAACCTTTTGGCAATGAAATAATTTCGTCACTAAAAGTATTTTTATCATCTCCAAAAGTATTTTAAAAATGATAAAAATACTTTTAGCGACGAAATTATTTCATCACCAAAAGAAATTTTTTCAAAAAAATTATTTTTAAATTTGCTCCTACCTCTCTCTCTTCCTCCCTCCTCCTCTTTGTTCTCTCTCCCCTCTCCCTCCATCTCTCTCTCCTTCCCTCTCCCTCCCTCCCTCCCCATCTCTGTTCTGTCCCTATCTCCTTCCCTTTCCCTACCTCTCTCTCTCTCTCTCTTTCCCTCTCTCCCTCCCACCCCATCTTTATTCTCTTTCCTTCCCGCTCCCTCCCTTTCTCTCTCTCTCTTTTCCTCTCCCTACCTCTCTCTCTCCCTCCCTCCCTCCCTCCCCATCTTTATTCTCTCTCTCCTTCCCTCTCCCTACTTCTCTTTCTTTCCTTCCCTCCCTCCCCATATCTATTCTCTCTCTATCTCCTACCCTCTCCCTACCTCTCTCTCTCCCTCCCCATCTCTATTCTCTCTTTCTCTCTCCTTCCATCTCCTTACCTCTCTCGATCCTTCCCTCTCCCTACCTCCTTCTCTCTCTCTTATTCCCTCTTCCTACCTCCTCCCCCCTTCCTTCCATCTCCCTCTCTTCCTCCCCCTTCCTTTCATCTCCTTCTCCCTCTCTATTCTCTCTCCCCTCTCTCCCTCCCCATCTCTCCTGAGGCTTCCTTTTATAAATTTTGTTTTTGTTTTTTTGCGATGAAATAATCTCAACAGTTTTTGAGGGAATAATGGAGCCTTTTTTGTTTGTATTTTTAAATTTGGCAACGAAATTTAAATTTCATCACCAATAGTACACATTTGGCAACAAAATTTGAATTTCATCACTAAAAGTTGTATTATTGGTGGCGACATTTAAATTTCTTCTCCAAATTGTCACAACCCGAGCCCAGGGACCGGGGGTCAGAGGAAGTCTAACCAATGACACACGTACTCTCGTGCATGCACACCTAGACCCCGTCCAAGTATACACACACAAGGGATTATTCACACGTGCAAACAATGTACGCGGAAGCTGTACGTATCAAGGCATACCACAAAATACCAAAAGACATAATGGATTACAAAACATTTAACTGATGACAAGAATAATTACAAGAACGTATGGCAATAAAGAGGGCTCACAAAAGTCAAAATATAGGTACAATCAAAGCCCACAGTACAAGTCACAGCAAAAATCCCCCCAAATAGACTCAGACTCAATGAATGAGGAAAACAAAATGATGCAAACCGTACTCTAGAGGATGGATCAAGTCCACTCCTCTAAGCCGGAGGGGGCCTCGCGCGCCTCTCCTGAAGTTGGGACGACCGACGCAGGATCGGGAGAGGGATCTGAGCCTGCAACACACAAAGACAACTCATAAGTACAACGACTTAGCAAAATATAAGCCACAAGAAGATAACACGAATTGTGTCTAATCATGAGTAATAGTCACAGTGCAAGATCCATGGAAATCATGTTCGTATACTAAGCAATTGTGCAAATGAATAAGCATGCTATCAGAATCATAAACAGTAACAATCAAAGTGGCTACTACATTGGCCATCTTCTCCCTTTCGAGAGCAGTCGGAATGAGAACACCAGCGACCGGGCCAGGGTACGCATGGGTCTCTAGTTCCCGGGGTCCGGAGTCCCAGGACAGAACACTCTGCAGAGGCAAACACATAAACTAAACCAAAGTCAACCCCGTCGGGCATCCTAAGGCTGAGGCTCAGTAGTGCCATATACCAATCACAATCAAATTGGATGATGCACCTCAATCAATCAATCATATCACATACAGATCTCACATATCACGCTAAACAAACAATAGGAAGTGCATCACATATACTAATACTGATACTGAATGCGAATAAGCAATACTGAATGCGGATAAGCAGTTACCAAGAACAATATCACTAACTCAAGTACTCCAGTGGAGCAACGGTAAAACACAATACACAATAATAGAATGGTCCCGCCCGGGCTTCGCTCTGGGGTTGCTGCATTTCCTACAGAATCGAGAGGTCCAGCGCAGAACACATAAGAGGGCATAATCGAAGTCAATATGCTGTACAAATTAGAATACTTTTACGAATCAAGGTTAATTACAAGCCAATCCTAACCTATTTATCCAGTGTTTCTAACCGTGCATGTTGATGTAGTTTTAAGTTGTCCGATGCACCATTGTCTAGCGTTGCAGTGTCAGGAGTGTGCACCGAAGTCCCTTAAACCAACACCCATGGGGAGGTGCTAAACAACTGGATAAAGGGCATGAATGATTCACAGCTCTTGGGATCATTCATGTCATTCAAACATTTCCATTGGGCATGTTCAGGTTAGCTACATTCTAACATGAAAGTCATATACGGTCTTTTGCTTAAGCCTAATCCTTTTCTTGATTCCTTCCTCGGACATCTTACGGTGTAGCCGTAGGTGACCTTACGGCTTAGCCGAAGCATCTTACGGCTTAGCCGTAATATGCACTGCGGCTGAGCCGAGGCTCCCCAAAATGTTCATCCGTATTTACGGCTCAACCGTATTTTACTCTACGGCGCAGCCGTATCCTGGTCCACGGCTTAGCCGTAGTACAATGTACGGCTTAGATCAGGCTGGCCAATAGAAGAATCGCATTTTTGCCAACTCTCAGTTATTTCCAGATGTCAGTCTGTACTGTTCTATGGTTAGGGTTACGGCTGGTTCTCGACTTAGCTGTAAGCCATTTCACGGCTTAGCCGTAGCACATTTCACGGTGTAGCCGTGAGTGCACGGAGTCATTTTTCCTGCAACAGGTACAATCCTACAGAAAATGAACAATTCGACTGAAATCGACTGAAAACAAAAAGATAACAGCAGAACGGACTCAAGAGGGCTGTCTAACACTGATGCATACAACAAGAAGTAAGATACAAACAATCAAAACACTGTCAATCGGTATTCATACTACTTGTGCTTATACTTGCCTCACGGACGAAATCACGTCGTTGCTTGGCTCAGTCCACTGGAAACACACACAACTTGGCTCCTTTCTTCCTCCCTCATGCAAAAGAACCGAGAAGGAAAGAGAGAAAGAGAGCTGAACGAGAGAGAGAGAGAGAGAGAGACAAGCTGTTGCTGAGAACGATCGAGAGAGAGAAGTAGAGTAGGTAGGATATTTATAACTAAAAATGAGTCCAAATTACAAACAAGTCCAAACAGCTTACACAAATGTCAGTTTGAGTCAACTGACAATCTAACGAGAGCAAACGAAATCATTCGAATCCAAGACAGTTACGAAGATCGACAAGCTCAACGAAATACACGCGATGACGTCAGAATGATGCAAAACTGACAAGGTCAATCAAAAGTCAAAATTACGAAAAAGGGCTCGAACTACCTAAACCAAGTCAACTCAACCCAAACGATCTCTCCAAGACTCAAAATCAAAGAAAAACAAAAGCCAAAACACACTTAACGACAAAATCGCACGCAATTACCCACTAATCCGGATCAACTCGGGTCGGAGTGTTACACAAATCTACACCTTTTGCGATGAAATATAACTTTTTGTCGCCAATAGTACATCTTTTAGCAATGAAATTCAAATTTCGTCACCAATTTTGAAAATACAAAAGAAAAAAATGGCTTCATTGTTGGTGACAAAAATAATTTTTTTATCGCTTATATCACACTTTAGGCGACGAAACATTTTTTCGTCGCCTTATGACATATTTTTCTATAATTAGCAACAAAAAATAGTTTCATTGCAAATTCATTAATTATTAACGACGAAAATAGATATTCACTACTTAAAGTATGATCTTTGGCGACGAAATACTATTTCATAAATGATTTTGAATCAACAGCAATGAAATATTAATTCGTAGCCAAATTCCGTCGCAAATAAGGCCATTTCTTGTAGTGGATGTATAGAGTCTTCATTATAAGAAATCGTGTGGCCCACATATCATAGGTCCGATATAAGATTAAGCAAGGCAAATGCCAATAAAGATTGCAATTTCACTGAAGTGTAAGACTTGATCTAAGCCCCACAATAAGACTCCCAATATGATCAATAGATGTCAGTTTCTAGTAGAAAAAGTTTGTAGTAAGTGTGACTCTTTTGGGTTTGTCTATATAAGGATAAGGGAGCCCTAGGATTTGATATTCTCCATTTCCGTAAGAAAGACAAGAGGCAAAGAGATCCACAGAGCTTTCCAATCACTGGAATGCACATAGATCTCTGACCATGTGACGGAATCTCCATATCCAGATCCATCATTTATTTGAAAGCCCAAATAATTACAACTTTCTCCATCATACACAGTACCATATTTTCTAAATAATTGAAAAGGTGGAGTTTAAATTTGTTGCTGTGGTTATTGGTTAATTTGTGAACCAAAACCTCATTTCACTCTATACACTCATATGAATAACATTTTACTCCATTTATACTCGTACATAGGGAAAACTAAACTGTAAAGAGACCATTTATAGACTTCAAGGAAGTACACTAGATTGATTCTCTCCAGTATGCACAAAGAGACATTTCTATCAAGAATTATCTAAAAAGTACTGAATATTTAAGAGGATTTCTAATTATAATTATACACGAGGTCCCCATCAACGTAATGAATTCTATTTCAAGTAGACGATGCCACCAAAGGTGTTTAACCACACCTCTGATCATGGCAGGAATGATGTTTGAGTGAGTTGAAATTCCGGTGGTTGTTCAATCTAACAATGAATCTTACTCCATGTACAGTATGTCTCAAAATATGTAGCATTCTCCGTGGTCAAAACATTTGGATAACTGTTTCTAGCAACAAGTGACGTTAATTCGATAAAATTGTGAGTCATTGAGCTCAACTAGTGCAACAGTTTACAAATGCAATTTGCAGGACTTAAAGTTGACAAAATTCCACTTCATCTAGTATTTGTAGTAGCTTTCAAGGTATGTTTGTATAACACTTTTTCATAAAAATGTAAATGATTTTTCACAAAAAAATTCAATTTACTTGCATTTGATGCAACACATTTTCATGGAATTACTTTTTGCTATGTCAGCTTTTTCCTTAATTAGGTTGGAAATAAAGTTCTTATTTGGGCATTGTTAGGACTATTGTATGTTGACTATATTCATGGATTGGATAAAACCCTAGTTTTAGTCAAAATTATATTTCTATTTATTTTAGACTAGAAGTTTGAAGAGGTAAAAGAGTCCCAGAAAAGCTGGAATGAAGGTATTTAGATTAAAAAGGTCATATCTTATAAAATGAGCATTAAATTAGAGCAAGTTACCACCATTGGAAAGCTCTTTTCGAGTAGATATTTGTAGGTTCCAAGATTACATCAATCGAGCTAAAACGACAAAGTTATAGTCTTGAGAAGTTTGCAAAAATTGTGCTATCCGAAATTAGGAAACTATCATTGCACGAATTTCTATTTCTATTTTAAGTTTGCGTCAATTCCTATCCTGGTAGGATTGCTATTATGAGACACAAAATTGAGGCTACAAAAAGGGATTTTCTCTCAACCCTAAGGCATCAATCTCCCTATTTAAAGTTGAGAATACATATTAGAAATACTCATCTTCTCTAGAGTAACCATTGAAGATATTGTACTGAAGTTTTGAGTTCCAGAGATTTGTGCTTCTACTTTTTTGTAAAAGATTGACTTCTCTTGTAGAAAATTCATTCACCTTGTAGATTCAAGGTGGTTGTTTCAAACGCGGTTAGTGGTGAACAGCAAGTAGTAGGCAAGAAGAACTGCAGTCCTTAGATTGAGTTACAGCTGGAAAAAGGTCTGTGAGGATATCTTGTAATTATTTATTATTAATACTTAATTTTAGTTAGTCTGAAGAAGACTAGTAGTTTTTTCTGAGTAGGGTTTTTCACGTAAAAATTAGCGTATCTTCTTCTTGTGGTTTATGATTGATTTATTTGCTAATTCTTTTATTTTTTTCGCTGCATATATTTTGAGCTATAATCTAGAAATCCGGATCTGGGACATTCTTTCAAGCCATCAGACTTTCATTTCTAAATGAAAAGTTATTCCATTTATAACTTCATTTCCTATTTTATTTCCACAACCAGAAAACTCAATTAATTTCTTTTGCACCTCCAGCCAACTACAATTAATAGTCTCTCTCTCTCTCTCTCTCTCTCTCTCTCTCTCAACCCTCGCCCCCTTCGACCTGTCGAGAATGAGGGAACAATTTTCACCCCTGATTTGGCAAGCCCCCACCCCTAAAAAAACCAAAAGAAAAAATCTTTAAAAACATTTTTGAAGGAGAATCTTCATACGCATCCGTCCCTCACTATTTTTTTCGTGAGAACTCTAGGTGGGGCCCATCTATCACTCAATCCAAACCTTGCAACACACATGGGACCCCATGATAACAACTCGCCCCAACTTTCGATCGGATCTGAATTTATTAGACCGTTGGATTGACTATACACCAATCCGAACGGAATGAATTTGTGAGTCATAGATGAAGAGGTTAAGGATATATGATTAGGACCAAATTTGATATGTAGGGTGCTTTCACATAGATCTTTTCAACCCCACCAATCTCATCCCTTGGTAGGGTCTATAGTAGGCCCTACCAAAGAGTGTGCACGAAAAGTCCATGAAAGATGTATGCACAAAAAAAGACCTCATTTTTTAATACTGTTAGTTGTGATCATAGGTGGATCACTATTAAAGGATATACTTAATGTATGTGAAGTGACTGGTATACACCACATTAAACTAAAGTACACATTCTGAATGCCAATTACCCTGTTACTGTTTACATCATACATTAATGATTATAATGATATCTGCAGATGGAATGTGATCTAAATGATGAACTTGGAAGTATTCTCTATAATGCACGCCACCTGTTTGGTAAAATTCTGCTGTGATGTATTGACGGATTTTGAGATGGGTAACTGGGAAACGTCAAATCAAGATGGATGTGTCTAGAGTTTTGATGCAGACTTCATTGGGTGTCTACCGGAAAATAGTAGCAGAAAGAAGAAATTCCAAATGGGTGTTGCCTGGGTTGGATGGATATGGAGTATAAATATTCAATTGTCTAGAACTCTTTTTGGATGAAAGAGAGAGAGATAAAGAGCTTCAAGAAATGGGAACTAGCAGTATTTTTGGAGTACTTGCGGTTGAAATTAATGTAATTTTGTGGGCTTTTGTTGGTGATTGGACTTTCAATAAATTATTATAAATAATTTAGTTTTATGCAGGTTAGATAATTTTTCTATGGAAAACTTTTGCACCAAACAAAAAAAAAATTAGTTTTGAATAAGGAATCCATAATCGCACCGAAAAAAATTAATTTTGAATAAGGAATCCATAATCACACCGAACAATATTTGTTTCATTTCATCAAGGAACCAAACATGAATTTCACGGTTTCGTGGAACTCCTTTTATGATGTATCCAACTACCATGAAAATTGCTTATGTAATAATTTCCTCTTTCCATGCAAATAGTGTATACACAAGCATGAAGATTCATAACTCGGGTCAAATTGCTTAAACAACCGGAATGGGGCTTGTGGGTTTCCGTCCTCGCTAGAAGAAGACCGGCTCGGTCCTGGTTAGGTGAAGTAGTTATCATCTGTGGTTACAATATATTCATGACATGATGAAATCCCTCAAGATAGGAAACATCGCATCAATGAGACAGCAAAGTGCATCTCGTTGAAAATCCATTAGTTCTACTACACAAACAGTTTGTACAAAGAAATAAATAAATAAACTCAGTTAGCATTTTAGAGCACCATTGCTTGCGGTAAAGGAATTCATAGTTCAAAGTGAATACAATTCCTCGTGTGAGAACAAAGAATCCATAAGTTTGAACTGGGAGCAATTTACAAGGGAGGTTTGAGTTACCATGCAAAGGGAATCATTCCAAATTCATTTCCATCATGTGTTTGGAGAATCATGTGTGCTTGAAAACTTCAACTGAGTTGTCAAAATCAGTCTACTACGTATTCAAAAATTCTAAACCTCATCTGGATAGTTAAAATCATACATGGTTTTGCCATGTGCGGAAGGACATTATTTGAGCTGAAAAATGAAAAAAAGTTGTCAAGTAATTAATTGAAAGAATGTCCCAGATCTGGACTTCTAAATTGCAGCTCAAAATATATGCAGCGAAAGAATAAAAAAATTAGTAAATAAATCAATCACACACTACAATAAGAAAATATGCAGATTTTTACGTGGAGAACCCTACTCAGAAAAAACCATGGGTCCTCCTTGAACCAACAAAAACCAAGTACTAATAATAAATAATTACAAGATATACTCATAAATCCTTTCCCAAGTGCAACTCAACCCAAGGATTGTAGTTTTTCTTGCACAATTCCTATTGTCACGACTTCTCACAGTTCACTGCTCTCTACGCTTGATCCAACATGCCTTAAAGCCATTCAAGATGAACAAATCTTCTACGAAAAACAAAGCAATCTTCTATAAAAGAAGTAAAAGCAATATTCTTTAACACAAAGTTTCAGCACAATCTCTCCAATGGAAGCTATAAAAAAGTAAGTTAATCTCCAATGTGAATTTTCAATTCAAAATAATGAAATCCTTGCATTTGGATTGAGAGAAAACCTTTTTTTTTATAACCCACAATTTGTGCCTTAGGGTTAGAGTCCTTGTAGAACATACACTGGTAGTTCTTGCACAAACAAGAAACAATTTTTGTATAAGAAGGTGGGTTTTTACACATTAGGCCCTTAAACGCACTAATTTCTAGCTTAAAGCTATGTCTTGGGTACTCAAACCTATATGTAAATTCTATACTCTTATGTAAACTTTCTGATGCCATGATTTCGTCGTTTTAGCTTCGATTAAAGTAATATTAAAACCTATTGATATCTACTCGAAAAGAACTTTTCAACTATTACTAGCTTACCCCGATCCAATGCTTGATTTGTGAGATATGACCTTTTTAATCCATATTTTTATTTCGATATGTATTATTTATTCAATTTCCTCACTTTAGTGCACCGGCGACTCATATACTACAATCTTTTCTAAAAGCAAGAAAAAAATTAAATTCAATGGATCTAGAGTTTTGCCCAACCCATGAATTGGCCAACACACAAATATCCTAACATTAATAATACATTAATCAATATAAAAAATTATCCACCAACCATTTGTTACCACAAAAAAAAAATCTTGGGTCCACCCCTGGATGGGATAAATAACGATGAAGAATATTTCTAATTACACATTTTTTTAATTGAAATAAAATTGCAGATTCAAAATGCAAAAATCAGGCAATGGAGGAAGAGAGCTTGATTTCTTGCCTATTTATGTTATTAAGCGTTGCTATCTTTTCCTAGAACCAGCTATTGTGGTTGCTGGTTTGTGATTGTTTTTTACTGACATCAGCGATTCTAGAAGGAGAATTTATTGTTTGCCTGGGGATCGATGTTATTTCTGCAGTTTAGGTTTACCATCTCTAACCATCTAGAGCTATTGTACCTGAAAGGAGCTGCATGCATTGCGATAAAATTGTTGCAAATCGGACCTAAACAAGTCTTCGGCAATAACTATTACAACAAAATAGTGCAAAAAATCTAATATTCTGTCCTGCTATATTACTGAATAAGATGACTTCTAGATGAAAACAGGTCAGGTTTGGACCTATGATGTAAGGGTGCACAAATCCGAATTATTAAAAATCATTGGCACCTGAACATGGACCCAAATTAGGTCCAGGTTACGCGCACCTTTCCCAAACCTGACTATGAGCAAGATCCGAACCTGTTCTACTTGTCCTTTTTCCCCCGAGAGACAATCATCCAGATTGCCAAATAATTGCACAATCATCCTGATGTGGACACAAAAGATGGTAGGGCCAGTCCACCATAGGCCCATTTTTCAACTCGTGACATCCAAAATCCGTTATTGATCCAACTACTTTTCTATTGTTGGGCCAGACATCCAAGCCCACGCAATCTGTAACTTTCATAGGCAGAGCTGGACCCATAAAGCAGGGCTGGACCTCAATGGAAAGATCGAGACAAAGGACTCAAATGCATTCATTTAGGCCCACAATCTTGCCATGGAGATTGGACTACTTGTTTGGACCGATGACAAGGAATTTATCATATCCAAATGATATCGTGTGCTTCCAAGAGCTAATCTGCAGATTAGAAATGGCCTACTTTGATTTACAAGGGCTGAAGATGGAATGTGCTTGATTGGCTTCGTCGTTCAACTTGTTCGGATGATCCTCCGCCGATTATAAGCATACAAGATCGACGGTTGAACAGAATTTGCCAGATTGAACATTTCACAGATTCTTGATGGATGGATGATTAGGATCAGAAATGGGCCCTCACTCCTCTTGGTGAAGCATCCTTCATCCTGTTAATGGACAAATTCAGAAGCCCATGGGCGACGACTGGGCCTATACTCTCCATAATACCAAATCATAGGTTCAATTGTTCATGTGGCCTGTTTTCATCATCTACAGCTCATAATTTAAAGGGAACCTTCCATCCACGATCCAGTCACACGTGCGCCAGTTTAAAATCTACATCAAGTAGGCCCAAGAGCTTGGTATCAATATGGTACACTTATCACGTGACTCCACTCTTGCAAGTTGATTGTGGCCCGTTTAGAACTAGTTTATTTTTGCCATTTTGATAATGGGAGTGTGGCAAGTATGTGCTTGACAGTGATCTGCAAAAGTGGGACTCAGCTGATCAATGATCCACAAAATGGGATCCAGCTGCTCAATCACTTGGACGTGGGGCATTGTGGCATGTCCACGTCTAGTAGTATGCCTACCTACATATAGCATTAGCCAAAACAAAAAACCTCAGTGGGCTGAGGACACATTTTATTTCATTTTCCTTAACAACTTCAGCAGTAAGTTAAAAAAATTAGAACATATATATACTGTTTAAGTCACAAAATCTTAGAATGACATAATCAAAGATGGACCAGCAGATCCTTTTTTAATGAAAATAATTTTTAAAAAAATCCTTGAATCTTTACAGTAATTTTGGGAAGAGATTGTAGTTTCCTTGTAGTTTCCACACAGTTTAGGTTTGGAGCTATACTCCTAGAAAATCAATATCGGTCCGAGTAAAAACCCATGTGTGTATTGGACAATATAATTTGATTTTGATCAAAACTTTAAATCAATGAGAGAAAAAAAAAAGGACAAAAGAATAAATACATAGCTATTTGAAACGATGATTAATTTGGAACTTGAAAGTGAGAGTAGAAGATATGGATTGAGAAAGAGAGTATCATATTAGTATTAGTTATAGGTGCTACTTTTGTGTGCTCATCATGCCTCAATTATTTGGAAGCATGCCTCCAAACTCTATCTGCTTTAGCCTTCGGTGATGTTCCGCTCACCAATTTTTTTCTATTCTACCATTTTGGGTGGCCTTGTCGTATTTAGGTGCACTCATCTATCTTTATGTGAACACCCTATATAAAATTTTAATGTGGTCTATTCATTTTTAATTTATGAGATCTCGTATCTTAGTATCTTTCTAACATGAGATTATCTAAATTATCTTCTCATAACATTTTTTTTATTTTTTTATTGGTAACAGACATGACTTGAACTCAGAGAATCAAGGTTCCAACAATGAGCATGCACCTTCTACTGTGCCACAGACACTTTTATTCTCACTTAATCATTTATAACTATAGATGTGGCATTATTGAGAAGTACATTCATAAAGATTTTAAAGAAATAATATTATATAGACCCAATAAGATTATAATGATGATGATATTGTTGATTCAATAATTGAGTTTTGCCCAGTAAGAAGGAATATAACCAATTAATATAAGTGCTGATGATGATTATTATTTTGAAACGACTTTCTAGGTTTTTTTGTGAACTTGCTAGTTTGCCATGGTTATCTGCCAATTTGATTTAGATCTCTCTTTACAGTAAGAAATGAGCTGAGTTCCGAACTCGAAGACTGCGGGTCACTATCATGTCTTTCATAATCACAGATTTGCAATCTCAACTTTTTAACTAACCCTTCCACTCATTAAGAGAAAAGGTCGGATTTTTTTAATTTCATGTGCTTCAGATGAAATAAACAAAAGAAACTTACCTTTCTACGCCCAACCTAATAAAATAACAATAGCACCACACAACTAAAAATCACTTGTCTTCTGACGGCGGGTCGAAATTATTTGAGTCCAAAATGATATAGTTTCAAGCTGCAAAAACAAAATTTTGCAAGATGGCCCAAGCTTGGGGTTTGGTCTGAGTGTTGAATAGGTTTGTGTTTGTGTTTGTGTTTGTGTTTGTGTTTGGGTTTGGGTTTGCACCTGAGTAAATAATTTTTTTCCGTGTGTGCAGGCTTTTTTTTTTACTTATATGAGCTTTCTTCCTACTTGTGCGGCTCCTTTTCCGCATGAGTGGCCATCTAAATGAGCTCTCTTTTTTAGGTCTCAGCCCCCTTGGCTAGGTTGCCAAAAAAAAAAAAAAAAAAAACAGAGCTAAGGTATTAGGGCTAATGGGTTGGACTTCTAGGCCTGTGATATGAGCTGTGTGTTAATGGAGTATTAGGGCCTGGATATAAATTGGCCCAGTCTGCTGAGGTTCAAATAGCACCAGAGTAGTACTCATGTTTGGCAGAATGCAGAAAAAGGCCCATTTGGGTCCAGCTATATGCAGCACTTTGTGAGTAGTGTGGGGCTCACTTTGAGCTGCATACAACTCAAAATTCTCCCATTTAGGACATAAAAGAGCCATGGAATCAAGGACCCCAGAAAGTAGCTAGGATCTGGATGTTAAACAGCTTTCTCCTTTAAACTTCTCTGCTTCTTTTTATTTGGAGTAGGTTATTTCAAGAGGATTTTACCCAATAAAAATCACAAAAGAAGACCCCCCAAACTATATAATTCACCTAAGGTATGAGTGCCCAAGAGCCACTCCTGTGTTTTTTTTTTTCATCTACTATGGGAGCATCAAACTTGCCACTCACCTTGCACATTCAAAGAGAGGCTTTTCAGGTTTCCTAATTTGCAGAGAATCGCAGTCAATGACGAGTTTGATACTTATTGCCCAACACCGATTACTGCCTTTGGAAGGGTGTCACATGTGATAGCTCCACTGGTCATGTGATGGGCCTAGACCTCACCAACTATGGAATCACAACCCCAATCAACCTCACCTCCTTGATGTCTTTGTCAAGCCTCAAACATCTCAATCTCTCTCAAAATCTCTTCAACTCTTTTGTTGGATTTTGTCTTGTATTCCAATTCAGCCGGATCGATTGTCTGGGTTAGCCAAAACCGAAGTTTAGGGGTATGGATATTTTAGTCATTATATATAGGTTTTATTATTAGTCAAGAAAGTGGGAGCTATATATATTGATGTATTGCAACCATAAATCCTAGGGGATTGAGATGCAATTATGATAGATAAGTTCTCTCCCTCATGGATATAGGCAAGGTTGCCGAACCACGTAAATTATTGTGTTCATGTGTGTGATTGCTTGATGATATGATTGTATTCGTTTATCGTGATTGATCTGTCAATCGTAGGTTTATTCCGCTGCGTCGCTTTTCCCAACATCTCTTAATGCTCTCTCGAATCCGACCCACCTCAATATCTTAGAGTCAGGGTTCATAGGTACCATTTCGGTCAATATTTCACACATCAAGAGTCTTGAGTCGCTAGATCTCTCCTGCACTGACCTCTTATTTTCCTCTTATCTTGGTTAACCAAGGCTCGATTGAATCTCTCTATCCTCTTCTCCCCTCCTCATTCTTCCCCCGTTCCCCATTGGAGGCTCTCTTTCTTAGCCACCTTCCTCCCCATGTCTTTTCCAACAAAGAGCACCCAACTGAGGAGCGGCGAATTCACCACTAGTGCAACAAGCCTATAGTGAATTCGCCGCTTTCCAATTAAGTGCAAAAAAACTATCAAAGTAGTCATATGTGATCACTCCTAGACACCTTACATGATTTTTTTTTAATCTTTTTTATTTCAATTCAATGATAAAGATGCTTGATCTGAGGAATATTTGCATTAATTAAATGGATTTGACCGTACGCACCTTCAGTGGAGTATTTTATTTGGAGATGGATCAGGGGTTTGAAATAGGAGGTGTACAGTATCCTCATACACCCCTTTTCCATACACATTGTACACATATATTGGTAGTGTAGAAAATGGACATGGAGGGGCCCACCAAGAATGGGGTACTTTAATATCGGCTCATAGTTAATCATACCACCATCTCCCTTCCCTTCTTTCCTACTTTTACCGCTATTAAGGCTGCAGATGGCTTCGACTGGGATCCAATTCTGAAAATATCTGGTTCAACTAACAATTTAAGATCTTTGATGAGAATTTGGAACCACTGCCTATTAGTTTGCTATGAAATAGAATAAGAATAGAGTTAAATAAAATCTAATATTACATTTTTTATTCAGAAACATATTTACAAAGATTGCAAATTATTCTTACATGTCAATTGTTGTTTTTATAAACATATTTTTAATAGAAAAAAAATGCTACTCCTAAATTTTACTCCACTCTATTTTTATTATGTTTTATAGCAAGCTGTAAGTATTTTTGTATTGGCAAATTCATGGGTTGGACAAAAGTTGAGTCCATTAGTATTTTATTTTATATATCATTGAGTATGGACAATGGTTTGAGTCGCCGGATGTACTGAAGTGAAGAAATAGAAGTAAAAGCGACAAATTGAAGTAGTTTTCTACGGACAACATGCATTAAAAAGGTTATATCTCACAAACCGAGGTCGGATATAAGCATGCAACTACCATTGGAAAACTCGTTTTGAGAGAATTCCGTAGAGCCCAAGATCGCCTCAATTGGAGCTTAAACGAGAAAGTTATGACCTCCGGAAGTTTGCAGGAAAATGCTGAAATTTTCACCCAGGCAGAACCATAATCCGACTGATCAAGCAAGTGCAGAAAGTGCGCCGACTTGCGATTTTTTAGTCCGAATTAAAGGAAAACCTACCTGTTTGATGCCAACTTCTTTCCTGATCGTATTATACTTATGAGGCATGTATTAGAAGCTAAAACAAAGAGGGTTTTCTCTCAACCCTAAGGGTGGAACATAGATCTCAATATTCTAAGAGGAAGATTACTTGTTGGAGATTACCTTCTCTAGAGTTCTTCCTTTGGAGAGTTGAAGGGCTGGAGTTCTGCTCTAAAGATCGTTGTCTTTTACTTCTTTGAGTATAGAAGATTGCTATAGGAAGTCAAGTACAACATCTAGAAGGCGTCTAGGTATCTTGGATCTATCACAAAGAACAGCATGGGGTCGTTGCAGCAGGGAACTGTGCAAAGGAATCACAAGGTCCTTAGGTTGAGGAGCAATTGGATAAGAGTTGTGAGTATTCTCTTGTAACTGTAGTATGATTCATAGTGCTTGATTCTTGATCGTAGCTTTTTCCCGGTTTGGGTTTCCACGTAAAATATATGTCTTCTTGTGGTGTGTGCTTGTGGTTTGATTTATTTCCGTTGCGTGATTGATTGTTTTCACACATATTGATATTGATTGGCATTAATCCATTCTAGAGGATCTCTCTCCCCAAAAACCTTCATGAGCAAACATGCCAAAGCTTTTAAATAGTAATGTTCTAGGGCCAAGCTTTGGATTCAGGTGGACCTATCTTTCTGTGGTCCAAATTACAAGTGTTGTCACAGTACAACACCTCAGAAACCTATATAGCTTTTACCAATTACAGGGCATACTTAATTCAACGACACAATTGAGTATTAACCGAATCAAATGTCAAATCTAGGTGTTATTTTATCATTACCACCATTATGGCTGTTGCTTTTGTTGCTGCAAGACTTTCTACACTGATTTTTTCTCCAAACAAAGTGAACAAAGCCTTACCATGTTTTGGCTAAATCAAGCAAAGAGCTAACCAAAATCTAGCTAATACTTCTTAAAGGTTAAGGGCTATTATGACAACTCTGATCTGTACAAAATAGAGTTGACTTTATTTAGATCTATTTTAAATAGAATCACTTTAATTAGACCATTTTACAAATAAATTATTTTGTAAATATTAAACAATCATACATATGATGTAGTAAAAGTTGTATTGGAAACTTGTCATCAAGTAAAAATAGTAAGCCAAACTTATTATGATGTAGTAAAAATTATATAGATAAACTTGTTAAAAAATTCATAAATTGGCATTCTTGTATAGTTTAAAAAGTTGCTCTTTCATATTTACTTTTTGAAAAAGAGAAAAAAATTTTAAAGACAATTCCTTTGAGAATTATGTAAACTTTTTCAAACACTGAAATATATTTCAATCATATTTAACTAAAATAGATCCAAAACTTAGAATTTTCAAGTGACACCTAAGTTTCTCACTTTCAACTAGAATTGCTGGACTAAGTTTTAGATTAAAAAAAAATTGTATTTAATGTGGGGTGACTAGGCTGTCGAACTGTCGGACACAGATGTCTTTCAACAGGTTGAATAGAGCTCTAATCTTGGTGCTCTCCATGGTTGTAGATGTTCCTACCAACAAGCTATGGCCTATACTTGCGGAGATGATTAATTAGAACCACATTTGGTGCATATCATTACATTTATACTTCTACTCTATTTTTAAGTTTTCACTATTCAAATCTGCATTGGTGTCGTTCGTTAAAAAGATGGTATTTAAATATCAATAAAGAAAAGAAATGTACAAACCTTTTTGTAAAATAGAATATCACAAACTACTCTTTGCATGGGCTTCAATAGAAAGGCTTACACTAATCACTATGTTTAATGTTTGATCTTTATAACAAAACATTTCCCTCAACCTTTAAACTTCCGACTCTATCTCAAGCACCTGTTAAAAAGGAAGGAAGGGCTGTTTGTCTTTACTTATCGGACCAAGAAAGGTGACAATACTAAAAAGAAAAGAAAGAAAAGGATATCCACCCAAAGCAACAGACGCATACCTCTTTCAATCAAACAAAATAAAGAGTGACATATCCATCACTGAATTATTTCCTTCTTTCACTTAAAGACTTACCCCAACCCACATGAATCTCTCCACACCCCTCAAAACCAAGTGCTTGCAAAGAAACAAACATCAGAAAAACATGGTAGCCTTAGTGGCTCTGCTCATAGTGGTGGTGCTACACTTCCATGGTGGTGGAGCCTCATCCTTTCCCGCCGCCGGCTTCCATATCTTGAACGTGCGAGCAACTACTGCCAGCACAAAATCCCGGCCTTCAGAAGTATCCGGCGACCGACAATTCTCGAAAGTAGCCGACCGGATTGATGACGGCCGGGGGTGGCGGTTGAAGTTGGTTCACCGGGATGCGGTCTCCGTTGGAAACTTCTCCGGCTACCATTGCGGTTTCAAAGAACGCATGAAGAGGGACGCAAAGAGGGTTGCGGGCTTGACCCACCGCCTGACCGGAGGCGGCGCCGGAGTTGGTTACCATGAGACGGATTTCGGGTCGGACGTGGTGTCGGGTATGAATGAGGGGAGTGGAGAATATTTTGTGCGGATCGGTGTTGGGAGCCCCCCAAGGGAACAGTACATGGTGATTGATTCAGGGAGTGACATTGTGTGGGTGCAATGCCAGCCCTGTTCTCAGTGTTACCACCAGGCTGACCCGGTCTTCGACCCGGCAGCCTCGGCATCTTTTGCCGGCGTGCCATGCGACTCTACCCTCTGCGGCCTGTTAGAGAACGCTAAATGCCACGCCGGCAGGTGCCACTATCAGGTCTTGTACGGGGATGGTTCCTACACCATAGGCACCCTCGCCCTGGAGACACTTACTTTTGGCAGCACCTCTGTGAGAAACGTAGCCATTGGGTGCGGTCATAAGAATCATGGACTTTTTGTGGGTGCTTCTGGGCTCTTGGGCCTTGGGGGCGGCGCCATGTCGTTCATCGGCCAGCTCGGTGGCCAGACCGGCGGCTCATTTGGATACTGTCTTGTGAGCCGGGGAACTATGTCGTCCGGATCACTGACCTTCGGACGGGGCGCCGTGCCGGCTGGGGCTGTATGGATCCCCCTGTTACGAAATCCACGGGCCCCCAGTTTCTACTACATTGGGCTTGAGGGCCTCGGTGTTGGAGGGGTCACAGTGCCCGTGCCGGAGGGCATGTTCCGGCTGACTGAATTGGGGGATGGCGGCACGGTGATGGACACCGGAACGGCGGTGACCAGGTTCCCAAATGCAGCCTATCAGGCCTTGCGTGATGCGTTTATCGCCGGCACCGTGGGCCTCCCACGGGCATCTGGCATATCGATTTTCGACACGTGTTATGATCTGTCTGGGTTTGAATTGGTGAGAGTGCCGACGGTGTCATTTTACTTCTCCAGTGGGCCGGTGCTTACGGTACCGGCGAACAATATTCTGATTCCGGTGGATGAGGTGGGAACATACTGCTTTGCATTTGCGCCATCCTCATCTGGGCTTTCCATAATAGGAAACATCCAACAGGAGGGGATCCAGATAACCTTTGATGCAGCAAATGGATTTGTGGGCTTTGGGCCGAAAACTTGCTAGTAGTGTAGATAGCCTGTGATTTGCTATTAGCTTCCTGTAATGGTAGTATGGCATGTAAAAGAAGCTGTGAATCTGATGGGTCTCCACTTCTATGACAGTCGTCGCAAGGTCATGACACTATTGTAATTGCATATTGCTAGCTCGAGTTGCTTTAGTTTGCATCTGATAAATTTTTTGCTGAGAGAGAGAGAGAGAGACTGAAAGGCCCCACAACAACAGTAAATATTCTTGGCAGAAAAATGTGATAAGAAAAAAGTGCCGCCTAAGAATAATTATATAGTTGGGATTTTTATGAATAAATTCATCCCAAATATGAATTAGATGATTTGATTATAAAAAACATATATATAACAAATTACGGTGTTATACATTTTATTTTCAACAAATCTGCCCTCATAAAGAATGATAACAACATCATTATTTAAAAAATATAAACCTACAGGGAAAAAATATATCTGGGTCAAATTCTAACATTATTTTCTATGTTGATTCACCACAATATCCATGAAGATATTAGGAATTAGATGTTAGAAACCAAAATTGAGTGTAAAATCTATAAAGAATTGTAACGATATCATTACATAATTGCGAGATAAAAAAGTATTTTTTGATTAAATTTTAGTATCATTTTCAGTGTTTATTCACCTCGATATAAAGATATTACAAATCAGATATTGTAGAACAAATATGGGCATATAATTTATAAAGAATCATAACGATATCGTTACCAAAAAATCATATAATTGCAAGGAAAAATAATTCTGAATTAAATTCTAGTACCCTTTCTAGTGTTTATGCACTTCAATATAATGATATTACAGATCGAATGTTGAAGACCAAAAATAAATATAGAATCTATAAAAGATGGTAACAACATTGTTACCTAAAAATTATATAGTTGTAGGGAATGTTCATTATTAGGTCAAATTATTGAGGTGACTACGATATAGTTATATTGCTTGTTCTACATTTCTTGTTAACTATAAATTTTCTGGATAATAATTTTGGTTCATAATATTTTAGAGTATTTGAGTTTTGTCTTGTCTTTTTTACCCTTGGTGTTCTCGTTTAGTAGTATTGATTAGTATAAGTGTATAGAAATGGAGTTTGGGTTTGACTCTTTGCTTGTCAAAAAAAATTTATGATTCTTAGAATCTTACAATTCTTAAGTTTAAATCATTAACCATCAAAATCATAAATATTTTACCTTTTTTAGTACTGAATTAATTGTGAACTTAGTTTGGTAGGTTGTTGATGAATTCTCATCAAGAGACGTTCACAAACTGAACGGTGAGGCTCTTTGGACAAATATTGTGAATTCTCAGTTAAAACTCATTTGCTTGATGTTGTTGATTTACCACTTGTAGATTCAAATTTCTAATTGAAACATGAAACAATGAGTGCCCATTTAAAATTTAAAAAAAAGTTGTAAAATTAATGTCAAACTTAGAAAAATTTTACTTGTTACCAACATTTATTTCTTTAAATGAAAGCAATTGAGTTTACCTAGCTAAAAACAACCCCTAGCATCAGCATATAAAAAGTTCCTGACTAAAAAATGTGCCAATATATTCTTAAAACCCCAACCATATGCAAGACTTAAAAGCCTATCTATGTACTTAGTGCACCCTGTATAAATCAAATGGCCAAAATCTTCATGCAATCATATGTATTTTCAATCTAAAATACAAAATGTATTGCACAAATCATCCATGTTACATATTTAAAAAAAAGTTCTCTTGAAATATAACTATACATTTATCTATTTCAAATGTTGCAAATTACTAGTTGGAAGTAGAGAAAAAATATAGATGTAGAATCTTTAAAAAATGTGACAATATTGTTACCTAAAAATGCCCCATTCACATTTACTTGAGAAATCTAGAAAGGTCACTAGAATTTAACCCAAAATTATTTTTTCCGCAACTATATAATTTTCTAGTAACTATATCATTACGATTTCTTATATATTCTATGCCCATATTTTGTCTCCAACATCCGAACCATAATTTCTTTACACTAAGGAGCATAAACACTAAAAAGAAATTAAGATTTGACTCAAAATTGTTTTTTCTTGCAAGTAGAAAACAATATTGTTATCATTCTTTATAGATGCTACACCCAATTTTGGTCCCCAACATCTAATTCATGATATCTTTATACTGGTGCAAATAAATACAGAAAAGGATATTAGAATTTGACTCAGATATGTTTTTTCCCTGCAAGTATATAATTTTCACATAGTGATATCATTACCATTCTTTAAGAGGACATATTTTTCAAAAAAAAATATACCACACTCTAATTCGTTATATATGTGTTTTTCATAATTAAATTATCTAATCCATATTTATGATGAATTTATTCGTAAATTTTGAAAAAAAATTGAAAATAATATATAGAGTGTATAGATCTTATGAAGATAGGTATTGACATTCCTACAGTTTTTTTTTTTAGAGAGTCTCTTTTTTTCATACCTTGGGGGAGAGCATATCAGAGTCAGAAAGCTTTAAAAAATCTATCTTTTATAGTCCCTACACAAGTGATAGAAACGAATTTTGGTGTGAAAAAATGTAGCCAGCATCAAACTATGAAAATTGAAATCACATAAACATAGAATCTAAATTTTCATTCCACAAAAAATTTCTTTGTCATTTTTATAATTCTTGCTCACACTCTAAAAAAGTTATACAGAAACAATCAGAAGAACCTGACCTTGGATTAGTAGTGTTCCAAGAAAGAAACTCTAACCCACAAAAGTTCAATGACATAATATTAGTCATATGTAATGTAAATCTAATGCAATGTAAATCTTTACCAAAAAAAAAAAAATGCAATGTAAATGAGAGTTGAGAGCTCCTAGGTGGAGAAATACAAGAGTCAAAGGTTTACAAAAGAGCTTAACCACAGTCAAAAGAAGCAAAGCATCCAAAGGAAAGGTAATAAAAGGTACTTGAGAAATGCAAAAGACAATTTACGTGGCCACATGATTGAGAAAAAATTTGAAGGTAAGGCGATGCGGGGAAAAAAGGGAAAAGAAAAAACAAAGGATCATTGCATGCATGTGCAGCCCACTTGATCATTGCTATTTTGAGACGTGCTCATGGTGGGCCCTACTTGAAGAAAGACTTCATCTCGTCGTCTGTCATGCTGGGACCCGCATTTTTACATATACCTTTTAGTTCAAATAAAACTATTAGTATATAACCTCTTTCATTTTTAACTTTGGCACGGTAAATGAGACCTATTTTCTGGGATTTTTCAACTTATTTTCATGAAATTCCTGTGAGCAGGGAAAGAGTTAATATGTCAAATCTGACCGCTGTAAGTTGATTTTTACGGTTAAATCGTTGACATGATCCCAACAAGGCCAATGAATAAAACTTGCTGCCCATGCAGGGCTGCAGGCATCCAATTCACTCCATTGCCGCAAGAGGGAGATAGAAGTCCCTATCTATTTGCATTAGAATACATAAAAATCAAATACCTATTAATTAAATGTGAGTTCTCAAAATAAAGATCAATTTACATTTTCTTTTACAAAAATAAAATCAACAGAAGATGCAATTTGATAGTAACTTTTGATATTTATTTTTAACTATTCTATGTATTCAGTTATTATATATTTTAATGCAAACAGACAAGCCAGGCCTAAAGAAAATTTAAAGAAAGCAGGACTGTGCTGAGCCCAAATATTAAATATAATTAAATTTAAATTTTTTAACTTTTTTTAGAAAGAGGATAAATTCAAAGAAATTTTAAAAAAAAGATTACATTTTCTTTTATCATTTTTGAGATTTTATATATAGATCAAAATCCATTAAATCAATTTTTACTAGAGTAAAAATAAATAAATTAAGATCGCATCTGATGAATCCATGCTTCATTGTTTAGTGGGTCACGATTTTTGTCGTGTCAACTTCAGTTTTAGCTAGGATAAGATGAGATATTTCAGACCTGGGACAAGATGAGATATTTCGAACTTTTGTATTTCGCAAAGATCCATGTATTCTCGTTTTTATTTGCAAGTGGATTCTGATTTTAGGTCTAATATTTGAAGCCGTTGGAATGACATAGCCCAAGTTTGGCGCATGATTTATTTGATACTTAAAAATTGAATTATGGAACTTTTGGTCACAATTAAATTGATTAAAGATTTAAATTCATTGACAACTTAGATCCTAAATTAGAATAAATTTAACCATTCTTAATTAAAGTTCAAAGCCATTTAGAAGTGTGTTTGTACGAGGGGATCAGAGGAGTAAAGGAAAATAAGGAGTCAAATTAAGAGTAAAGGAAAAAGGATGTACTACGTGACATAAAGTTACTCCTCCCAATTTAATGAATTTGGGGGTAGTAACTTAAAAACAATAAAAATGAAAAAGAAAAAACAAATTTGTACCCAATGAGGTGCTAGGATCCGCATACAAATACAACTCACATATATCACGAAGACAAAGACACAATAGGGACTTGCGCATGCGAGGTGATAGATACAACTCACACATGAAAGAAATGAGGGCTCTCGCATATAAGCAGGGGTAGAAGTAGGATTCTACACCGAAAGGGGCAGCACTAAAAGATTTGTTTTTCATAAAATCAATATATTTTCAAGCGTTCCCTGAAATTTTCAGAAATTGAAATCTCAATGTTGGCTATCAACTTCTGATTTTTTATCACTTTTTCTCTTAAAATATGCATCAATTGGGATTATCTTTCCCTTCTAAGAATTAAATTGAAATCATAACAAACACATTTTAGCAACTATGTTAAAATAAATGATTCACAAATCACAATCTAATAAGTTTTTTTTTTCGTTATTATCTAATTCAGTCAGTATACAAATATTGAACATATTTTAAAAATCAAAATACATGATTTGGACCAAAGACTTGAACTTAAGGAAGAGGGAAAGTTTAGAAAATGATGTCCACAGAACAAGGGCGACGCGAGGAATAAGATGCAAAAGGAAAACTAGTGGTTTGTGGCTTGGGGGGTGGCTGGTCGTAAAGTGGAGAGAGAAGGGAGAATAGGGAATAAAGAAAAGAATGAAGAAAACAAATAAAGTGAGATGGGGTTGGGTAGTGGGCCAAATGGGCCTTAGGGCCCTAATTTAGTTCTACCTTATTCTTTTCTTTTTTTTAAGTAGGGGGTGCGCACCCCCCCCCCCCCCCCCCCCCCCCCCCAAGGCCCATATTGGTTTTCCCCCTCCATGTGAGGACACAAACACAACTTGCATATGTAAGGTGAGGTAACGAGAACTCACGCATATAAGAAAACAAATGCAACTCACACATACGAGGTAATAGGAACTCACACGAGACAATATAACACATACATGTACAGTAATAAAAACTCAAATATGCAATGAGGGAAGAAGTCACACTTGAACCTAGGATTTCTTAATAAGAATATGCACTCATTCTCACTAAAGTAAGAAGCCATTCTCACTTTTTTCCACTTAAGAGGAAAAAAGTGGGGGAGGAGGTAGGGTTGTAAACGGGTCAGTTTCGATCCGGGTCCATGGGAGAGCCGGAACCGAAACAATTAGTAAAAGGATGGATTCGGAATTGAAATCGAAACCGTTTCGGAACCAATTTTCTAGATACAGAATCGAAACCATTAAGGAGTGGTGGGACCCAAAACCAGAACTGAAACCATGTATAGGGCAGATTCGGGTCTAGGTCCGAGTGTGTAGAGAATGCTTTCAATAAAAAGTTAACTTTTAGGAAAAATTTTCAAAAATTAGGTTAATATGTCGAGCCTCTGGTTCACAGGTTAAAACCAAGGTGAAACCAGACCTGAAACCGTTTAAATCACGGGTTCAAAAATAGGATCCAGGCCGGACCGATTTACTTACCGGTTCCTAAATAAGGACCCAAATCCGATTATTAACAGATCGAAACTTTTGAATAATCGGAGAATTGGGAACCCATTTACAACCCTAGGTGGAGGAGAGAAACTTTCATGTCATATTAATCTCCTTTTTACATAACAA
This sequence comes from Sextonia rubra, assembly GCA_037013555.1. NCBI lineage: Eukaryota > Viridiplantae > Streptophyta > Magnoliopsida > Laurales > Lauraceae > Sextonia > Sextonia rubra. The sequence goes on along the minus strand of JASUAD010000013.1, from coordinate 52,720,955 downwards.
CAAGTTATAGTAAAATGGTCACATTGGCCACTGGGCCAAGTAAGTTTAAAAAAAAAATTTTTGACATTGGCGGCTTTACTCTAGCTCTACTCCTGTCAACCAAACAAGAGTAACTTTGCGAATCACATCATGTATTTTTTTTCAAGTTTCAACGATCTTTTACTTCAATGCCCACACCCAAATTAAATAAAAACTTAAGGCATTGCGTCCTAAATAAATAGATCAAACACGAAGTGCTCTAAATACTAAGCACAACAAAAAAGAGCAATTGGCATTCCGTCTGAAATAATTAGGTTGGAGAATGGGCTTGTGGGCATGACTCTCTCTCTCGCTCTCTCTCTCTGTCTCTTTCAATAAATCATGACCAAAGGGAGAGCCATCACATTGATGGATTAGTGGATGAATGTCACGTGAAGACATCACTTGGGGACTTGGGGTCTTTGGTCCTCCTTTAATCTAGCCAAAGTCATAGACATTCAAGCAATGGCTTTTCTAAAGGTCCTGAAGTTGGAAGTGCTACTGACAGCACCTCACAGTTGGATGCGTTTTTCACTCTTTATTGTTGCACTGTCGTAGGTTATACGGACCCTTTATCTGTAGGCCCACAAAAGGTAAAGTTTGGTGGGATTGTAAAAAGAGTAGTAGGAATCTCCAAAAGCATAGTGACATATTGTCTTGGTATGTGGTCAAGGGGAATAGGTTCATGAGGGATATACTTGCATATATGCATTTATACCTAGTCGGATGCCACGGGAGAACCCTAAAATTTCCTAGTAAAGCTCTTGACCCTGACTTGACTGTGATTGCAAATGATTTGGATGGCTACTTTCAGATTCCTGTAGATGGATATATTACCTCCACTAATCCATCTACCCAAAGACAGAGATGATATGATTGAATCATTTGCAATTTTCATCTAAAGGGTGTTTAGGGTTGGCTTTGCTAATTCTTAATATCTATGGGCCAGGCTAGGGCCTATGAAAATCTTAATTAATTATAGATAAGACTTGGACTTGAAGCATGGCCCATCTGCATCTGCATCTGCATCTGGTCTTCTTTTTTTTTTTTTTCTTTTTTCTTTTTTTTGTAAGAATATGCATGTGGTCTTGGCATTAAGATTTTTATAATAGACAGGTAAGCCTCAAAGACGTAGGGCAAGGCCCTTTTGCCAGAGAAAGGTGTCTAACCAATTTCAAAACCTAATCAAGCATGTAAGAACTGTCACTTCTTACTAATGAAGTAAAAGGCCGTTCTTCAATAGGAAGACTCTTGTTAAAAAATAAATAAAATAAAATAAAATAAAATAAAATAAAAAGGAAAGCAAAACGACTAGTAATATTAAAGGCAAAACTTCCAACCTAATTAAAAAGCGCAGTATTGACCAGTTGTTTTTTTAATAGTTGGACTTGTTTTCTCTATTCAAATCCAATTATCAAGTCACCTAAATGGGAGGGCTTTTTCACATTTTACAATCCCAGGTAATTAATTTCAGTTATTAACTTTGGTTGTCAATGGCCGGGCTAGAGCTATAGTCTAGTCAAGAGTTTATAGCAGACAAGCCCATTCATTTCATGTATATGGCATCAAAGCTTCCCAATCACAATTCGCTTTATCCTGTTAAATATGATTGATGTTGTTGTGGTTGTAAACTTTCTGAACATCAGACGCCCCACCTTCCCTTCCACACACACACAAGGTCAACTTTCTGAACCTCATGCGCCCCCCCTTCCCTTCCACACAAACGCACGAAAAGAAAAGACTTTCTGAACCAGAGATCAAACTGGTTTGATTAATGGCTCGACTCATTTGCACTTGTCAAAACTGTCGATTTAGACCACTGCAACTTGGTCTCATTAGCAGATTAAGTTTTTGGTAACCCAGCCGAGTATATACTTTGGTCCATTGACAGCTGGAGCAGTTGAGATGAGAGCATTAAAGTGGATCAACACCTTTCATACTTTAGAACCTTTAATATGAATAGTTTTCAGGTGCTCGTTTGTGCAATAGTATAATAAATATCATATGCATGTGTAAAGCTAGGTCAGTTTGGCCAGATCTTGGACCAGAACTTCAGTCCCAATGTCATCTTTTGACTCGACCTTGACCCAAAACTAAATTGGCTCAGGTCAACCCGAGGGGGGGTTTCCCTCAACCCAATTTGCAGCCTTAGTCTATCAGCGCATTCCACAAAAATAACAACTAAATGTCCTTTAGGGCATGTTTCTTTGCAAAAATGCATAGGAAACCAGGATCAATGGAGCCCCAGCTGAAGGACTGTTATAAACATGAGGGTAAATGATATGAAGTGCAAGTCAAAGATGGGTGGAGATATAAATGAAACCTTAACTTATATTTGAATTACTACAGGGTGAGTTGAGTTTTCATGTCCCATCGTCCCTTTTTCACTTAATGAAATTTCATCGAATGGAAAGTTATTTGATCATCATTTTTTATGTCACATCTGATTCTTCACTTTAACCATTTATAGCAAAACAAACTCTCAAAATTTTTGGTAATTGAAACAATAAAGCCCTTATGGCCCATGTATACCTTTTCAAACTTAAACCCATGGTCAGAAGGCATCGCTTGGAGTTCCTAAGAATTCAGCTGCCAAACAAACACACGGACCTTACACCAGGGAAAAAGTGCCCATAGAACTTGATTTTAAATAACATAGATCTTAAATTTAACTGAATAACTAAAATTTCTGGTGCCTTTGTTTCCAATTACCTATTATGGAGTACCATTATTGAAGCAAAGCTTCCAAAGTAAACGGCACATTCGATATAATGGTTGGTCACTTTCGCAGAAAAGCGATTTAATTTGGACCCTCCCCATTGAAAATAAATGGTTTTGCATAATATCCTGAAAAAAAAATTTACCAATTTGTCTCACAAAAAGTGCCTCACTAAACCAAAATTAAGAGAGAGAGATTTAAGCTTGAAAACTATTCTTTTTTTCTGTGGCTTTTTCCCAAAAACTGTGTGACACAAACTTGCCTGAAAGGACGAGTAGAACGCCAAAACGTGCAACATTTGATGATGGGCACTTTACAGGGTAGCTGATCACTTGATCTGAACACACAGAAGCATCCACATCCTTCAGCTATGCTCCCATTTTCTTCATGTGCCACAACTGTCCTACTCTCCTACCGTTCTCTTCATCTGCCTTGACCCACCTACCAGAAAAACTCTGCAAAGTTGTTTCCTTTATTTTGCTTGTCATTCACAAAGCGAAAAGGAAAGCATAAAGTAAATTACCTTTTTTTTTAAGGCAGTGCTGGTTTAATGATCGAGCCACCTGGAAGCTTAACATCTAAATTCACTCATACATAATTAACTGACAAACCGAGACATTTTTTTCCTCCTTGAAATTTTAAATATTTCTATTGACATCATAAAATTCACACCAAAACAAAATCTAGTTGACCAATCTAATTTCTTACATTCCGTATTTTTTAAGGATCAAGATGATCTATCCATTCCCCACGAGCCGGCACAAGTGGCACCAACTCATCCCACTCCCAATTGGCATGAATACCACAATGAATATTGAAATATGTAAACTTTGACTCAAATACAATGCTTGTGAAATAGTTTCTTATCATAGAACATAATAGAGAAACCAAGAGGTGGCAGCTCAAGTTGCAAAAGACTTGTGCCTCATGAAATAAAGAGGTCTTGTGTTCGACATTCAACCTCATTAGCCACATGTTTGTATGTGACCTAGAGATTAGTTTTATCATTTTTATTTTTTAATGCCAAGTCTAATCTAACCCAAACGCCTTTTACACACCATTTCTCCAACATTTCTTATATTGCCCCTTTTAAATCTAATAAGGACGAAATTACAATCAATGCTAACAAAATTGCTGTGGAAGATTTCTTGGTCCAGGTCCATTTTTATTAATCCTATCTGATCTTATCACGCACTTACCTACGTGCCGTTCTAACAAATCAACGCCAGTCAAAGTATATATTCCTCTGAATTATTTCATCAAAAATCGGTTATCGTATAATCACATTTTGGAGGTTAGTATAATTGCTGTCATCCACAAATTGCAGAGGAAGACTTCTTCATTTCACTTGTGTGGCAGTAGACTTTACTCGATCAAGGTGTTCATTTTATACACTGGTGTACATCAGTACACGCGGCTAATTGTGGGTTTTCACTAGCAGTCATCCACTTTTATCAGAGCCAAGAGATCGATCAGTGAACTTGTGTCCGAAACTATGGTGCCTAAGGGCTTATTTAATATCTCTACTCTTTTACTATAAATCCAACCAAAATATGGCCACTAAAAATAAAAGCTAAAATCAAAATATGTGTTTAGTAATATAATAATCTATCTTAAATAGACCATTTTAAATCAATGGTTGAAAATTTTTTATAAATTTCTCAAGATCTATAAGATATCAAGTATTAAAATTTTCCTTCAAGGTAATGACTCGGTTGGATTGAACCTTGAATTTGCTCCATAAGGTCTTATGTTCGACTCCTGCCTCTTGTATTATCCGAGTAATATGTGTGCGGCCTTCTTGCCCGTTAGAATTAAGTCACACTCGAGCTAAAAGCCAAAGATCTGAAAGTTAAACTGACAAAAAATATCTTGAGTCATCAAAAAAAAAATCAAGCCTTAAAATTTGAACCCATCGCGATGTTCATCCTTACAAAGAGATAACGGTTTGAATTGTCTATTAGAAGCCTACAAATTTAAAAAACAATAATATCAAATAATTCACATTTTTTTGTCAAAATTGATGGTGATCTAATGACTAAGATTTTGTTTGACGGTGAACATTAACATTATAAACATTTTTAACAACTTGAATAGTGATTTATTGTTCAAGAAGTAATAATAATTAAAAAGATAAAAAAAAAGGGACAGCATGTAAGCTAGTCTAAAATCCAAGAGATTTTTTTCATAATTGACCCCACAGCCGTTTTCAACGTTCCAAACATTTTTAATAGTTTGGATCTTATGCTTAAACCCCCACAGAATTAAAAAAACTAATATCCAATGGCTCGCCCTTTTTGCACATATCTTAATATTAATGATGATCCAACAGTTGAAATTTAAGGGCATAACCATATTTAATCAAATAAACATTTTCAACAATTTAAATATTAATTTACACTCTTGGATTTAAATTTAAAAATAAAAAAAATAAAAAACAGACTATGCAATATTAACCTAAAAAACTATAACTCTGTCTTTTATTTTTTGCCTCTATTTTTCAAGTACCACCTCTTCAAGCTGTTATTAATGTCACAATTATTATCAAATTACAATCAATGCCAATTCAAGGGTGTACTCGTGTGCATGAAGGGTCTAGATCGACCTATGTCAGCCTGTGTATCAAAAACAAATAGTCGAGAGACTGAGGCATGGTCCTAAAACTCATGGCCGCACCCTAAAATTCAGGGGATAAAACTGTTGTTTAATGTGGGCCTCACATCTTTAACGTTCAGATCAAGATCCATGTGAGAAAATGTCACTTAATATGAATTTTGAGCAACAAGGTTTTTTTTTTAACCAAAAAAAGAGTAATTAGTTTGGATCTTCTGAGTCTATGGATTTAAAGAATTACTACGTTGAAGAAGTGGGATTTCAGCATAGACCATTAGATGAAAAGCTAGATGCTCAATATGAATGCCCTCACCAATCACCACCTTAGTGACTGCCCAAAATTTACACCAACAGGAAAATGCAACTAATCCGTGAATGTTGGAAACTAGATCCGCTTTCTTATTCTACTTCACTTCTCCGATAAATAGCACTAGTAATGCTTAGGGAACCGAAGCAAGCATTGGTTGCTCCTGTTTTTATCATAAGACCGATGTTACAGTAAAGATTTTATCATCCTGTGCTGAACTGCTGATGTACCATGCTCTGAGAATAAACACAGTGCAATGCAGCATGTATTCATCAATCATCTCACACTTTAATATACAGCTTTTATCTGGGCCAACATAATAATACATAAAAGGCAAGGATTTAGATTTAATTTTGACCAAATTTCTTTCAATTTTGACTACTTTGTCAAACCTTGATTAAAAGAAATTATCAAAAAAAGCAAGGTGATGGGGTTTGAACTTCGAACTTAATTCAATTTAAAATAATTCATCTAACCACTACAATATGACGAGCATGTCTAACAGACCACAATACATAAATGTCAGCCAAAAACAAGTTGATCTTCACATGAAACTATATTATAATCCGAACACAAGAGTCTCGATTAACCAATTCACCAGTTTTAGGGGTTACATCTACCTAGTAAAGCAGAATCTTCGAATACTCATAATGAACGACTGAAATCCTAAATCAAAAGGGGAGAAAGATACTGCAAGTATTCAAACTCCTAGTTTCCATGAAACATTGACATTTACAAAAGTTGGCATTGGGAGACATTTGAAATTGCCCCCATCTCCCTACCTTCTACTCCTTATCTGATATTACTTGTACCTGACAAGGATTTAAACACAACAACATATGTCAGCGACATTAAAGAAACCAATTCAATTACTCAGCTTAAATTCATAACAACAATGTGCATACCTCATCATTGTCATCATTGGCATTTTCTAAAGCCTTTGCATACTCTGACTTCAGTTCCAAAACTTTATCCATGTAAGGCTTCTTTTCCTGATACAATGCGATTAAAAAAAAAAATCCCATGCATCACTACAATAGTCCCAATAATACAACCAAAAAAATTTACTAGTAGGATTAAAAAGTGGAATAAAGTAAAACACAAATAGACAAGAAAATACAACTCACTTCATCTGTCATGGATTTCCATTTTACCCCTGCTTCCTTTGTGACCTTTATTTTTTCATCAATTCAAAGAAACATGTCACCATAAAATCAGATTTTCAAAAGCATGAATAAGATTCAAAGAGAATAATTACTCAGTGTCAGATGTTTTACCTCTGTAACACCTTTTGAATCTGGATGTGCCTCCTTATATTCTTTCCTAAAGTCGTTCCTGAAACCAGAAAACTCATTTAGGTAAGCAGGCACAATGGATGCAAGCACATTACAACGAATGAGCTTAGATAGACTTGAGACTACTTTTTCACAATCAATCTATAATTTAATTCAATAGAACCAAAACACATTCACAAACAAAAACTACGGTATCATTTTCCTGAAGTAAAAAAGATAAACTGAAAGATTATATATGCAGCTATGTATGTAACCCCTAAAGAATAGTTCTTGATCATCAAAATCAGATAAAAATAAACTAAATGCAAAGCCCACAAAAGATGAAACCAAGTCTTCACACCTAACCTATCCTTATTGACATATCAATCCAATTTGGCACTGCCCCAAAATCAATGGGTTTAAAAGCAAGCAATTATTCAAAGGATAAAAACATTAAGGAACTAAATAAAGTGCTAGAATGATATGAATGGCACAAACTTTGTTGTTCCTCTAACCCTAAATGATGTGATGCCAATACCTTATTCACCCATGTTACTAGCAGTAGTAGTGGTAAAAACAATAACAACTACAACTACTGCTACTACTAAAAACAGAGAACCAAAAAGCAGAGAGAGAAGGAGAGAGTTCAACACATGAAGAGAAAGAAAGCAGTTTGAGGGCGTTTGGGCATGTTCGGGTCTTTCGCTTTCTTCCCGTTTCTGCCGCTCTTCGCCTTTGGTTCTGATGCTACTCCCTTCTTCCTGTCATTGATATGAAGATGAGTAAAACAGGAGAAGGATCAATAGCATAATGCAAAACTCTCTCCGTAAAAAGCCAAAAACATTGAAATTGAGTTCGCAAAACAATCAAATGCGAAGAAACGAACCTTTCTGCAGGTTTTCTAACTTCTGTAACAGTCTCCACGATCTGGGACTCTGCATTTAGAGGGAACAGAACAGAGAAGTTAGAAGAATAAGGAGAAAAACATATAAATCAGATAACAACAACATCACAAAAGAGAAGGTATTGATAGATACCTAAATTCATCTTGATCTTTGAATCGAGACTGCAACTGTGCATGTCAATGAGGCCTACGGGAACATCTTTATTACATTCTTCACTGCAAAACGAGCGAAGAAAAACCTTCTTTACTCCCAAAACGACAATAAATCACATTTGCCAGAGACCCTGATACTAACAACGCATACCATCTTGAATTCGGGGAAAACAATGAATCTAGAGCAAACCCAGAATAAAAAACTAAGGGGGTAATCAAATGGCAAAAGAATACCATCTGGTGAAAGCGCTTCCGTCCCTTGCGCGCTTGAGCGAGCTGGTTTCGACTTCGACTCGCTTTCGAGTCCTTGGAGGGTTCGATTTCGAATAAGCCGCTGCCATTGAGAGAGAGAGAGAGAGATTGCTATTGCTATTGAGTCCTTGGAGGGGAGAATGGGCGCTTTGAGGATTCGGAGAGCGGAATGCTTGGAGGTATAAAAAAAGAGTGAAGAGACGAAATTTTGTTTGGCGGGTGACTGAAATCGCGGGAAGCGTTTGAATTTCGTTTGACACGGATCGTGGGATTAGCTAGTTTTCTGGCCGTTGATTAGTTTTTAGTTTTTTCTTTGGACGGTAGAGATTTGTTCTCTTTTTTCAAGTCCCGCCTGGTAGGTTTTTGGCGGTAGAGGGTCGACCCGCCCGGTTTTTGATATTCTACGGGTCCGAGCGGAAGTCTCCACAACTGGCCAGAAGCTAACGCCTAAACTTGTCTCTGTTCGGCAGGAGTGGTGATGGGCCGAGCTAGAATGTGGGATTGGGATTTGGTTTTGAGCATTTGCATCAAAACCCATCTCCTGGTCGCCCATGCCCATATTGCCCAAATGTTATAGATCCAATAATCACCCATTTGGGCGAACCAAGTTTTATAATTCCAATTTTAGTTTCTAGACATTCAATGTGTCGAGTGAAAACTTTAGTTAGGGGTTAAGGGGTGCGCAATGTGTGCATGGAGCTTTCATAAAGGCCTCGTCTTGGGGCCTAGATGGGTAGGGGGCTCAGGGGATTGAAAGAATTGGATGGAGTGGAGCCTCTTTGATCATTCTAAGCTTTGATGAATGACCCACAAATTTCACAACTAAAAATAAGTGCATGGCCAATCTAACAGGCAAGTCCATTCAAGTAAGTACAGATCAATCTAGTGATTATCCAAGGGGGGCCTTATTTGTGGATCATTCACATGGATTCGAGGACAATCAAGTAGGCCCCACTTTAGGATGCGCACAGGTATATACACATAAAGAACCTATGTGCAAGGGATTACTTACCAAAAACATATAATCACGATATCCAACAGTGATTAATGTGTGAAATAGTTTAAATGATAACCAATAACTTGTTCACTTAACCATTGCCTGCACCATTTAAGCAAAAATCCTAAGCCCACCATTGTAATCACCCTTGTAACTATGTGCGCCTAGATGGGGCTGGCATTTGGAGGCCCATCAAGAAATGAAAAAGTATGTGGTCCAAATATTTGGTTTGAGCCCGTATCAATAAATGTGAAGGTGTGAGATCAAAAAATCTAGATGGATCCTACCCTACAAAAAATTCAAATTCAACATATCATCAGGATCCCATACTTTCAGGTTCATAAGTTAACCATGTAGGATCAATATAAAAAATTTGACCATTTATCTATCGCTTCAGATCATTTAAGTTTGTGCAAACCCATTATCTCCCATGAGGCTGACCAATGTGATACATTCGCATCAGTGACTTAGAAGGGTCCCACAATGAAGTGTGCACTAGATCAGTCAAAAGGGTCCACTATAAAGTGTGCACTAGATCAGTCAAAGAGCAAGTCATCTAAAATATCGGAAAATTTTATCATCTGCCATGACAATTGGCACCTGTTCGAATTATTTATCTCAAGGGGTGTAACGGTTCGGTTAACCATATGTTTTTAAAAAACTATTAATCGAACCGTATTTTATGATTTTCAGTCTTTTAAAATCATAACCATAACTATAACTGTAAAAACCATATAAACAGAACCATGACTAACCGCATTAGACGGTTCAATTACAGGTAACCGATGTAGTTTTTTTCTTTTTTTTTTATCAAAATGCAAAATACATATTCAAAAGACTTGTTCGATTACAGTTAACTGTTATAATTTTTTTTCAATTCTTATTATGTGTGAGAAATATGCATAATATATATTTTAACGATGGGTTCGGCTATTCTCGAAAAGGCATTTACAAAAAATAACTTTTTGGGGCTATGGTGATATCATATACATAAGGTGGGGATGGAAATATCTAAAAAAACCTAGTCGGTCTATAAAATATCAACCCCAAAAGATAATTATAACCCCTTCAATCAAACAATGAGGAGTACAACATGTTACAATCTATAATTCTATAGTTAGTTTAATTGCTAGACAAAACATTGTATAATTGCTTTTTAACTAGGCTATTTCATTAGAAAGGCCTTCAAAGTTTTAATGACTCTTGTATACCTCGAATGCCATTGCACAATTTTTTTAACTTTTTAAGCAAGACACATAGAGTAATCAACTCTATGGTTCATCTTCAACTAAATGAATTAACTAGTGAAAGCAAGATTAAAATAGGTTAAAAAAATATTTTGATGGTTCAAGCAGGTTTTTTTAATTAAAATTGAGTTGAATTAAACCAAACAATAGGTTTTGTTGAAAAAATTAGGGCCTCTTTTTTGTCTTCCTCCTTCAGTCATTCAAGTGATCGAATCTGCCTCTTTTACTTTTTCTTCTTCTTGTTTTGTTGAAAAGAGAGGCTGCTTGTTTTTTTTATGTTTAGTGCTTAGGGCTTCATCCTTTGCTTAAAGTTAAAAATAATTACATTTTAGCCCCCTTTTTTTTCTAATTTTAAGCCAATAGACGCAGTTAACCGTTTCACGGTTAACCGAACCGTATGATACAGTTTTGGCTCCGTTATTAACCGTGAACCATAACTGAAAACCGAAACCGAACCATAATAAATAATTTTCTGATTTTAATAACCGTAACCATAATCGAACCGTAAAACATGGTTATTAACTGCAGTTCTGCTCAATTCAATTCGGTTTAGACGGTTTTTCAGTTTTTTGTCATACTTCTATTCATCTCTTCTATATTATTAGGATAATTTGCATTTTCACAAATGAACCACTTACCCTCTATTATAATTTCACAAATAACCATTGTATTGATCTAAAAATATCCTCGACAACCTTGAGCAGTTTAGCTCCAACTAAAGGGCAACTTTTGACCGGTTTATTAAATCTGGTAGATTTTACTTTAAAAAAGGTTGAATGTTTCCTTGAGTCTTAACTCGATTAATATTAAATGAAAGCATCAATCCTTATTAATTGAGTCAAAATTAGTAATTTTTTTCATTATCACCTTAAATATAATTCAATAAAACAGATCTAAACAATTTTTTATCCTTTCGAGGAAAACGCATTGTGAATTTATGGATCAATGAAAAATCATTCATCAGTTGACGCATAAAAAAAAAACAAAAACAAAAAACGGCAACAACAACAACAAAAGGGCAAGTGGTTATATGCAATTGTGAAAGCAATTGCATGTGATTAAACAACTCTTAGTTTTATATCTTATTAGCTCAAGAACTCTTAGCTTTATATCTTATTAACTCGATCATTAAATACAGTGATCTAAACCCATCATTTAATTTTATTCATTTAACTTTGAAGATTAGCAAAAAAAAAAAAGAAACCTTAATTAACCACTCAGAAAGGGATTGGGGTTGAAACTAAAACAAATACATTACACACTAGTTGCGCATGTAACTTTCACAATTATGCAAGTTGATCCGCTGATTAGAAACACCAAATGTAAGCAATACACTCACGATTAATTAATGTTGGCACCTTAGTGTTATACACATGCCTAGTAATCCGTCACTGGCCTTCAACTTGAAGTATTGAAGTATTAGCTCGCCAAAAAGAAATAATAACAAAAAAAAAACAAAACAAATGCCCCTGTTAGAAGGTGAGTGTTGTGTTAGGTCCTCGTTAGCATAAATAAATACATATATAAATATATCAAAACTAGCATAAATAGAAAAAAAAATTGGCCATTTCAAAATTAAAACTACAGTGCTCAAAGATTAATTTAGCAGGTGACATCCCACGGATTATTCTCGTTGGGTAAACACCTCAAGATACCCACGGCATAAAAAAGTTAAATAAAAGGTTTAGAGTCCAAAATGTTTTTAAGTTACCCATATAATGTGAGGCTCCACAAATTGTGTTGCTAGAGTTCTATGGACATGGTTGTCCTTTGGTAATGTCACAATACCATATTTCATTGCTATAATTTTGAGTTCTACTACCTAGAAAACGACCTTTATCCCACTTGAGCATTTTTGGATTCTCCAAATAAAGAGATAATTCATACTTTCTACTCCACGGAAACCCTAGGGACAAACATTTGGAAGATTATAATTTCTACACGCATAAATTCTTTGAATTATAATAAATAAATTGGTCCTACAAGTATGAATTCTTTGAATTATAATGTATGAATTGGTCCTAAAAGCATATTTGTGTAGAGTCCACAAAATAGAAATCAACGGACATCACTCTTATGCGGAAAGGTCTATCTTTTTTAACTCCCTTTTTAAAGTCAATTAAAAAAACTATTTTCCACCCAATTCACAAAAATAAATTGTACAATGAGCTTTTTTGTTGAATAAAAAATAAAATAGAAACGACATTTGTAAGGACAGCCCACACTGTGAGATACACTTCGAAGGGCCCATGTTATAGGTCATTTAAATGGATCACACACATAACCCCTCTATTTACACAGGTCCACCAATTTTGGGTCTCATCTAGATAGATCAACCCGTTGGATCAACTGCACACATAAGGTCTATTTGGATGTGTGTGCAATCAAACCAATGGTCCAATTTATTCGAATGAAACTCAAAATTGATGGACGTGTGCAATTTAGAGGAGATCGTGCTTGTGATCCATTTGGATGGCCCATGACATGGGCTAAATAGGTGTATCTCACAATGCAAATTTATTGTGAGGACAGTCCTTAACATTTCTCATAATAAAATACCCCAAATAATGACAGAGTAAATATACATAAAGTTGACAGGCCTTCACAGTCTTATTCGATAGAAATTGTGTTGCTTATTATTTAATGATAATTTTTCCAAACAATTGCTAGAAAAAGCTCGAACAAATCATAAAATGGGTCTAATAGCCACGACTGTCTTAGGGTTAAGATGGATATGGGCCCATATGTCCAAAGTTAGCTCAGGCCTAACTATACAACAATCTAGCCCAACCTGGGCTATGAACACCCCCTACCTAAGATTAACCCTTTTTTTAAATAAGTTAAAATAACTCAAGCTAAATATGTTAATTTAAACAACCTTTCAAAGATCTAAACCACTTACATAACAACACATGATCATTTATACCTTAATGTGCCTAAGATCCACTTTCATCTCCTATTAAACATCTATTCAAAGGGCAAGTCTCTCCCAAACTCAAGCTTATATAATAAATTCCGTAAGTTTGAGCCCTTGGTGCCCACCCAAATAGACCAAATACACAACCCCCCTGAATTGCAATGTTCACCAATTTTTGGTCAAATCTAATTTTAATAGACTATTGGATCGATTGTGCTCCGATCTGAATAAACTATTGACCATTAAATTTTAGGAGCCCATATTGAAAAGATAAAACCATGGTTGGGGTTAATTTTTAGCAGAGAGAAGGGTTCTAAGGAGTCATTCAAATCTCTCCCCATCCACATCCCCATGTGGGCACCCAGGTGGGCCCCACAAACGTGGGCCCTTTACTTGAAGTTATCTTATCCTAAGCTTAAGCTTAGGAGAGAAGCCCCCCTATGAAAACTACAAATTTTGTTTTGAATCCCCAAAAATTGAACTTCTAGGTTCAATCAAACAAATGTACAAATAAAGCTTAAAAGTCATAAATCAACTATCACAATATTGGTTTCACAAACGAGTACTCTTTTTATTTTAGTTCATATTCCATTAACGTGTACCCCACGGCGACTGTTACCATGTCATCATAAAGTAGTCTTGCCGTCTATGGTATAATTGCCTGTGTGCATTATAGACTGCCTGATGGTGACATAGCAAACTGCGATAGGTTCTACTACGGTGGTCACCGTGGGGTGAAATATTAAAGCATTTAAACTCATCTATTTAAGGCAAGGGCTATCTAAGATAACATAGGGTGGCCTACACTAATAAGTTCAGCGCACGGTCGCCATGCTGCCCCGGTGGACCATGAGTGTTCTACCTATGGTGGTCACTCTGCAGCAAACACTCAAGAGGATCCGGACACACATTAAGAATCCGGATTTTTTTTTTTTTCGAATGACTCCATATCAAGTTGGTCTCATTAAATGGGACCTTGATGAACCAGGAAATGGTGGTTGACAGGATGGGGCCCAACTTGCTGTAGATTCTCTTGGACCGTGCACTGTTCCCTTCTACGATGGCTCGATGAGATGTCTCCGCGACCGCGACATTTCCGGGCCGAGAGAGGACCATGTAACAGGACCGTATCCCGTAAACTTAGCCTATTAAATGCGTATAGATATGATCGACAGATTCGGGACGATCCAGTAACAAAATAGGCACGTGCCTTCAACAAATAACTTCTGCAAGGAGCCTCCTCCTAATGAAGTGGGGGCCACTTGCTGAAAACAGGGTCCACCCGTGTGACCCAGGTAAGTGGCATGGAGCTTTAGGAAAAGGGGCACACTGGAAAGAATTGGATGGCCTAAAGTTCAGCCTGATTTCATAATTTTCGGCCTCTCTCTCTCTCTCTCTCTCTCTCCTCTGCAAGATATTGAATCAGCAGAACATACACATTATAGTGACTAAATCAAAGAAAACAAAAGCCATTAAGTACAGTGTTGCGGATGTCCATCAAATAATTTACACTTCTTACGGGAAATGAACACTCGCACTCACCTAAGTGTATTAGGGCAGGCACCTACGGATGTCCATCAAATAATTTACACTATTTAGGGGAAATGAACACGCGTAGTCACCTAAGTGCATTAAGGCAGGCACCTATCTGCATCTTTACCTCATCTTCTTCATGCAGCACCACTATAACACACCTACACCTTATCTTCATTGCTTTACTTTTTCATGCATCACTGCTTTAATACATCTTTACCTTTACCTAGAATTCTAACGCGTTTGTAAATATTTACTAGACTAGAGCAAATTCTGTACTTTAGAGGCATGAAAAGACGAAAAATTTAAATTAAGAATACAAAAACTTAAAATTCCTCTTTTCCTTATCTTAAAAATGTAAAAACCATTGAGAAATAACAAATTTAAGCCATAAGTGATAAAATAGTCATCTACCTTTTATAATAAAGTTCAAAAGATTCCACTAAAACTCAAAAGACATCCCCTTATAATTAAATTATTTTATATTTTATTTTCTCTTAATTTAAAGCTTTATCTTACCCACCATATTTTACCACATTTCCCAATATGCCCATAAAATTCAATTTTAACAAATTCGCGCCTCGAAATTCACTTACCCCACTAATGATTATAACCATTCCATTTACATACCAATTTATTTCATTACAATGATAAATGACCTCAAAATACACTAGGTGCCTGTTGTTTGCGTAGTTAAATTCGCAAACGTGTTAGGATTTAAAATTGGCTAAAACCCTTTAGAAATATAGGTGGAAATTCACATAAAGACATTCTACATCTTATCCACATCTTCACCTTTATCTCCCTCAAATTGTGAACCCTTTAATATTTCTCCGTTGGGAGCTATTTTAAAATTATTCAATTCATGCAAATAAACAAGGCAAACGGTGGAATGCATTAAGATAGAAATACAAGTGAAATTTTAACCAACCCCTCTACTACCTGTTGTCTATTTGACGTGTCCCGGTGAGCTAACGGAGAGCCCTTTTCACAACATGCGGCTTGGCTGAGACATGAGCATGAAGGACATGATGAGATTTCTAGGAGATTTGGAAGACCTTCACAACTTTTCCTATGCGAAAAAATCTAGAGTTGCACTCATCTTTTTCTTCTAATCACATCACGTGATACAATCCGCAATATCTGTGAGATTGACCCCAATGACGTCTACGTCTCTTAACATGTGGGCTGTCTCCAAACCACAGAGGCAGTGGCCAGTGCACACTAATAAGAAACATATCATCAAGTTCCTGTACATTGGGTTGGGAAATTTTCACAATGAAATGAAACAATGCCCATGTGACAAGAAACTCAAAAAAATATTGCGAAATCCATTCTTTCCATAATTATATTAATTATGGTCATCAAACCTGATATTTGTGAGTGCGGCAACAGGCAAAATGCAAGTGGGAAGATGCTCTTCAGAAACTAAAAATTCTAAAAATCTCATTCCCCCAACCAAATGTACACAATGCTATTAACACTTGATCAGATGGGGCCCAGTGACTATTTATACAGATTTCAGCAATCAATGTCATCCGGATTCGGAATTTAAACACGGTTGAGTGGGTAAGGATGATGTCAAAATGACGGTTCTGTGATGTTTTCAAATTTCTAGCGTTCCCATAGGATAAATGATGGTCTGAATACGTACACGTGGTCCTCCCTTAGAAAGTTGTAATTTCAGGGCAATGTTGGAAAGAGATGCACTAAGTTAGCCAAATAAGTAGACTTTAAAACATGTTGATATAGGAAAAGTGATTAAGAGATTGCAGACATCCAAACGGTCTCACTGCCAAATATCCTGTTTTAGATAAGCTGAAGACGAGAGAATGAAACTTGAAGGCCATAATGGCAGCTCTGTGCTCGCTTTAATCAGAGTACTTTGGTAAGTAAAGTACAGCGCATTTTGTAAACATTAAGCAGTAATATGGAGCTCACCAGCTGCTAGCTAGTTGCTGCAGACCCTCAAACACCGACTCGTCTGGGTCATACTCATAGCCCATACTCCTCAGACACTGCCAAGGAAAGCCACGCGTTGTATTGGAAAAAAGAAACGAAAAAGAAGGAAAGCTTTTTCCCAGTGGCCCATGAGTCCATCACCCAGGAAAAGAAATCTACTGATACAAGAGAAATAGTCCTATGTCGGCGTCTTGGTATGGACCCCACCGCGTGTGGACCTGGTTTTTCAGGTGTAGTCCCACCCACAACTAGATCAAAACCACTCATCACAGGGACGCCCCATATGAACTGTTTCGAATTTGAATTCAATCCACGTACATCAACCGTTGGATTGATCATTAGAACATAACTCTATTTCATAGCGTCACAATGAAAGTGAGAAATGGGTTAAAATTAAGGTGGACCTCACACATGATAATGGTCTCACTGTAATGGCCCCCCAGTGGCGACCCATGACCCAACAGATGCCTGAAACATTTGCAGCTACTAGCTTCAACGAAACAAGAAGCCAAAACCCATAAACAGAGCAGACAAACGCCAAAAGAAAAACTAAAAACATGACCAGCCGGAACATACCAACTACTCAAAACTCTGCATCAAAACCCCATAACAAAAGATTTCGAAAGAACAAAAAAACTTCAGAACTTCATTTACAAAACAAACACATACCTCCTCCCTAGAAACATTTTTCTACGTACTATCTACCCCCATACATTCTCTCCCACAGAAATAACATTCCATCTCTCTCTCTCTCTCTCTCATTGAGAAATCAGTAAAGGAAACCAGACCCTCCATCGTCGAAATTCAAAGCATAGCTAAAAGGGTCATATTGGAAGCTAAACCTCCTCTTCGACCTCCCTTTCACTTGCCTTCGTATCTCAGCTCGAACTCTCCAATACAAGCTCCTGCATCGCCTTTTCCCTCTACACAAGACCAGTGTCGTTGGTTCCAATATAACAGAAATCGTTGCCATTGCTACAGAAGTAGGGAAAGCCACAAGCCCCACAAGCTCTTCCAGAGTTACAAAGAGTGGCAAAAAGGCTATCCTTCTATTGCATTTTAAATACTTCTTCTACACAGAGAGAGACAGAGAGAGAGTCTAGCTTGTAAGGCAAGCCGAGGGGAGAGGTATGCGTTTAGGTAGTGCTGCAGCTGCTATACTGTAGTGCGGCAGTCTTGTCAGAAAGTCTGGGGGCAGTCACATGGGACTCTGGAGAGAGAAAGCCGGAGCGGGGTTCCTTTTGATGGATCGGACTGCTGGGATTCTCTGATATTGTTTGTGGATCAGAATAGTGTGGTATGTGTGTCATATCATGAACTGCGGGAGCACCTTTGATTCGCTACGGGAATTAAGCGATGTTGACGCGGTTTGGGACTTTTCCTTGATCTGGACCAGCTAATGTTAAGATGAGGGTCTTATGGTCTTGGGGGGCCACAGATTGATGGGTCGATGGCTAGGATGCTCTTGATATCATGCATGCATGACAAAGTCATATGGGTCTCCGGACTACTAATCGAATCACTCGATGGAGTAGGAAAATATGGTGGGCCAGCCCGATCAGAAATTCAGGACGTGGATCGTGAAGTCTGGAACTCTGGATCAGACGTTGAAAAATGAAATTTATTTAAGGGGACCATCTCGCACTTTTTGGGCTTATGTGACGACATTGGACCTTCCTTGCATTTTTCTTCTCCTAATTTGTTTGATGGACATTGACTGGATGGGGGTTATCATTGTACGAGAGATGCAATTTAATTTGCACATCAAACACCAGAACATATCACCAAAAATCTGTACGAGAACTGTAGATGTACCAATGGCAACTCTACTGAGTCCGCATCCGTTAAGTTTTTAACCTAGTGAAATATCGAGTTATTCGCAACTGTACGTGTACTTAATAGGTTGTTTATTAAATTAAGTAATAGCATAAAATAAGGTGAATGGTCATTTTAAAATGATAAAAAAATAAGATGTGTTAAATCAATTTAATAATGAGATTTTATCTTTTAAAGAAGAAAAAATTTAACCTTTTGACTTTTTATGTTAAAAGTATATTTTTTTTGTCAGTTAATAGGATGAGAAATTAGCTTTTTTACTTTTTTATGTAAAAAGGTAAAAGTATTTTTTTTTGAAATGTGTAATTTTGATTTGACTATTTTAGTTTGTTATGTCTTGAAATGAAAGATAACTTTAACTTTACTTTGAGATGGAATTGCCGAACATGTAGGGTAGAGTCATGTAGGGTAGAGTAAAATAATGTAGAGAAAATTTAAAATTAAGAAAGAATAATATAAGATGGATTATGATTACTTTTTATTTTTAGTCGCTTAAAATAGAATTTTTCTTGAATTTTTGTATAAAAAGTAGAGTTTTTTTTGTAATTTAGTGATGATTTTTTACTTTTTAAAAAAAGAATGAGAAATTTTTATTTTTTTTTAAAGGGGAATTTTTTAATTTCAAAATTTTCATTTTACTCTAAGCTATGCACTCGGCACCTGAAAATTTCACACTTTAGATAACAAAGGAGTTTTCAAATGAAAATAATCCTATGAGACTAATTTTTATTTTATTTTATTTTTTTTTTTAAAGTTCAAGTGAGGTCTATCTATTATCCAATTTAAATGTTACAATACACAAGGACTCCCTTGTAGTTATACGCATTAAATATCAGTCACATTCAAATTTACTTGATCATTTAATCGACTTTACATTAATCCGAATATACCAATTTTGTGGGCCTTTGATGAAGGGGTTAGGGACATATAATTGGGGCTAAACTTAACATTTTGGGTGATCCTATATAGATCTTTCCATCCTCCTTAATCTATCCCTAAATTGGACTAACAAGTGAGCCACATAAAAATTTCTCACAGTAGCTGTGTGAGAATGTTTCTCATAAGATTTCAAGCCCATTTTCAAATATCTAACTAGGAGCATTCACAACAAAACTATATATTCTTTAGCCAAATTTTCACTAAAATGCTACAATTTTATTTTAACTAGGTACCTTTTCAACTTCGCACTTCAACAATGCCATCAATCCTTTCTCTATCTCATTGAAATATTATTTTTTATTCATTTTTAACTACACCATGACAAAGTCAACTCAATAAAAAGTTTTTTGTTGTTTAGCTAGTGTAAATGTAGAATAGCTAGGGTGATAACAAACGAGCCACTTTTTTTTTTTCTTCAAACTATCTATTTTAGCTAATAGAAACTTTTAGCTAGTTTGTTGTTGATGCTCTTTGATGACTTGTTTTATAATGGAAGGATTGTATGAAGTGTGGTTTTTTTCAAGGAGAGGAAATGTGTCCTTTGGTTTCTATTAGGTCCTAGTACAACCCTTGTGTGCTCCTATTTAAGATGATGCTCAAATGCCTTCTTAACACAATTGAAAAGGCTATAAAACCATTGTTCAACCTTTTCCATCACTAATTGGTTTTGAAATAAGTGGTAGCTCAATAGGGTCTGAGATTCTACAAGTTGTAACAAAACTTGAAAGGGTTGGTGGTTACCATAAAACCATTGTTCTACTTTTTCCATCATCATTTGTTTTTTGGAATAGGTGGTAACTCAATGGGGTCTGAAATCTTTCAGTCTCCTCCTCCATTTGAAGTTTTAAAATTGAACATTAATAGAGCATCAAGAGGTAAGCCAAGGCCGGCAGAAATTAGAAGGTGCTTCAAAATTACAAAGGTGAGCTACTACATATGTTTTCCAAGAATGTGGGAACGCGTATGCGACTTTAATGAAGTGGATGTGTTAACCATTTTGGAAGTTCTTAGGTTATTTCACATGAGCTATGCTAGAATTCTTATGGTGGAAAGTGATTTTCTTAATACGGTTACATGGGTATCAACTTGGAAGGCAGTGCCTTGGAAGTCTCAATTTCATTTCAATAAAATTAGGGAGTTATTATCTGTAATCAATGTGTCATTTGATCACAATATTAGATTTGCTATTCTTTGGCTAATGAATTAGCCAAAAAAGGGGTTGAGAGAACATCTCCTTGGGTGGATGTGGTTATGTAATTAGAGCGAGATATGGTATAATGCTCTTATACTCTCACCCTTCTTTTTATTTTTGCTTTGATTTTGTTTCTTGATTTTTTTCTTAAAAAGTTTTTGTTATGTTAGAAAAAAACTTTATGCTAGGGCCCACCAATTAAATCTCATCTATTAAAAATAAACTCAATTAGTTATATGGGATAACTTCAAATTTTATATCAATACAAGTATTTCCACCATTTTGTGTTAACGGTTTGACGAAAAATATAACAAGTATACACATAAGATTGTGTTAATCACATTTTCCATGAATCCAATAAAAACTCAAATTAATAAAAATTTTAAGGATATCCCTTTTACTTTCGTTTTGCATAATTCACTTGTAAAGTGATGTAAAGTGAACCTTCTATTCAAGAGATAGGAAATGATTAACCAATAATATCAATAATATAAAATTTAAAACTTTACATTTTTTTCAAAAAAAGTAAAAAATAACAATTGTAAGCTATTAAATGACAAGAAGGCATTTACTTCTTAAAAAAAAAAAAGGTCAAAAAGATTACTTATTGAGCCAATAAAGACAAAAAAAAAAAAACATTATGATAAGACCCATTTATATTTTATTCTCCGTTGATTTAAGGCTTTATTTTGAATTCACTTTACAATTGAATTGCTAAACTGGCCTAGAGGCTATTTGTTATGAACTTTTCAAATTTTATTATGTGTACTCTACTACTGGGTTGCACTCCTTTAACATGGGATTCCTCTATGTTTAAAGCTTCAAAGGATTTTGATACTTTGTTCCAAAATTTTTTTTATAGAATATCTAATAAGAATTGCATTTGTTTAGATTTTTTTTATATAATGTGACAATGTGTTGTCCACTAAATTTTCAAAATATCATGCTTCTTTATAACAATTTCAAATCCCATCCTTCCAAGAGCCCACAAAAAGGCTTTGACAAAATTTAAAATTTTTATTTATTTTTATTTTCGATAGAACTTTTAAGATGTTAAATAACAAGAGCATATAGAAATTTCAATATATATTTGAATTCCCAAAAGAAAGAGGCCCATTGTCACACATACATTTGGTGGTTTACTTGCGGTGCGGGCCAGCATTAGGATCACCATTACTTTGAGTCCTTTTAACATTGAACCAACTTGGGATTGACCAGAAAAGCATTGGTTAGCTACCTCGGGGAGCTAAAATTCTGGCATGTAAATGCAAGGAGTGGGAGCGTGGGAGGTTGTGCGCGCTGTTTGTTGAGATGATGCTCGTCCTCGGGCGACGAGGGCGCCGAGCCACTGCAGAGGCAAATGGTAAAGGAGACGTCCAATCGCTGTCATCGTCGCACCCACTCCCCATCTTTTTGCCTTACCACCTTTCACTCGTTATTGCCCTTTTCATTCTCCTCCGAGCTCTTCTTCTACCCCACTCTGTGGGTGGGCCACTTGAAATTTCTGTGGGTCCATCTCTTGTTGGATCAGATAAATGACATAAAATTGCGTCCTGCAACGCATTCTCCTTCATCCCCTCTGTTATGTAAGATCGGTTAAGAAGTTGGTGGAGTTGTATAAATCGTGGGGTTGCTCTCCATATTTTATTATGAAAACCCATTAAGTTAATTAATTTTCATTTTGTATGGATTTGGCAGGTGGGAGAATTAGTGTTGATAAGTCAAAGACTATAAAATGTCTACTTCAATTTAAAATTTTTAAAAAAAGTGATGTACGATTGATTTATGATATGAGTGGCATTTATAATTGGAAAAAAAGGGATTTTAATTGGTTGCCGGATCTATATTTTAGAAATAGGTTAAGTGATGTATGGTACTGTTAGTTATTATTGATTATAAATGCTCTTTATATATATTGGCAATCAAAGAAACTTTATAACAAAGTTTGACACGAGAATTTTTGTATTTATGGATTTTATCAAGTAAAAAAAATAGGTGATTTAGTGTATGATGCTCCTGCATAGCAAAGTTTAAGGGGGCAAGATAAACACAGCTTTATTTTTATTTTAAAGAGAGAGTTTTCGTGACCTGAACTCGTGTTATGAGAATACTTATGATAAACCTTTATTATTAGGCCAAGCCATAATAACCTTTATTCTTATAAAATTTACCGAGTACTTATCAAAATTTACCGACTTTTACTTAGTTGCATTCACATTGATCTGGTACATTGGCATTGTGTGGGGAAGGCCTAGTCATAACCCTGTGTATTTGCTTTATCGAGAAACAGGAAAGCAGATTCCTTATTTTGAAACTTTCTGCATGAATTCTTACGCAGGGTTGTTATTTGAATGGACGAAGCCCGACATATTTAATGCAGTGGGTTGTACTGTTGAACACAGAGAATTCAAAGTAAAAAGATGGAAATAGACCAGACGAAGCAAGGAGCAAAGAAATAAAGAGCAAGGTAATGGGACTCTGCAGCCTTGTTAACTCCTGTAATTTTCTGTCTTCAATCAATTGAACATACTTCTTTTATATTTTTTTGGAATATCTTAAAAAAATATAGTATTTTATCGAAAAAATTCTCTTAGACTCACTATATACCAAGAAGGCCTCGAAAAACATAATTCCATTTAGTAGTCCGGGATGTCCTTCTTAGTTGAAGTTGTTAAGACCTGCGTTGTTGCAAGGATATTCCGCTCACCCACATAGACCAGTGGGCATATCTTTTTTCGTTTTTTTTTTCTTCTACCTCTTCTTCTTTCCTTTTTTAAAAAAGAAGCAAGGGATGAAAAAGCCCCTCTTCTTCCTACTTCTTTTTTCTGCACTGTAAAGAAGGAGGGGATGAAAAAACCCCTTTTCTTTTTCTGTTTCTTCTTCTGGCAATGGTTATAGCAAAGCGTACTATCTCCTCGCCTGGCGACTGTGACTTCAATGTGGGCAGCAGCTAGTGAAGACAGTAATATGACCCACCATGATCGATGATGGGTCTTTAAAATTGCATCATTTTATATATTTTTTTATAAAATTTTAAGGATTTATTCATTAAAAATCACTTTATTTAATTAGAAAATTGATGGATCAGAGAGAGATGGAAGAAAGTGAAGTGAGCATATGGAAGTGATGGCGGTAAGGGACGTGGAATGAAGATGTGGGATTATGGGACGTGCACCCTCTCCAGGGAAGGTGCCTGTGGCTGCACGCGACTTGGAATCTGGGACGTGCACCCTTTCCTTGGTTTCTTTTCTTATAATGTTTGGTCCCCAGTTTGTAGCATCTTAATCCTTTTAGTAAAGTTCCTCTAATTGTCCCTGGTAAGTCTTTCTTTCTTTAGCTTTAAGTTTGCTAAATTTTAAGAATTAATCCTTCTCTTCATACGCCTTCTAAATTTTAAAAATCATGTCTCAATTTGATCGTCACTTGCTGTCAATTGGGTGAAGTGGGTCCCAAGGAATCTTCATAGCTGTGAGGATGCATAAGTGCACTGGGTACAAACTTGTCAGCTCATGACTTGTAATTTTTGAAACTTATCCTTGCAGGTCAAGCACGATTTCCTTGCAGGTCAAGCACGACCTGGTAAAACGAAAAATTTGTGCTCCAGCCTTCTTAAGGTCCCAACCTTGTCGACACCACCACTAGTAGCTTCATCTCTAAATGCCTTGTAGGTGAGTACTACATGTGCCACCAAGAAGCTGCCCACAAGAGGTCTTTAATTTAGCCCTGCCCGTGAGGTTAAAGGAGTGGCTAGGCTTGGATGCCCAACACACCTGTGATCTTTCCTCTTTCTTTCTTCTCTTGCCATGCCTCCTTGCTTTAATGAATTAACCTCTTTTGCATGTAATCTTCATCATTGACTTTTCAATTTCTCCACAATTTATTCCTTGACTTCAAATTTTCAATGTGGGTCTCTTATTTCAATTTTCCTACACATAAAATGTGACCTGTAATTAAATTAGTAATTTTAACCACAAGTCATAAATGCACTAATGCGGCCCCAACTCACATAAAATAATTACCTTAAACTACATTATTATTCATGTTTTGACTTAAATTAACCAATGATGATAAAAATTATATCATTGCATGTATTTGAGAAACTTTTTTAAAAATGAAAATTCAAGAATGGAAAGTTTTACTTTTTTATGAAAAAATTAAGAATTTCGAAGAATTTTGTATGAAAATAAAACAATGATGCCTAAAATTATAAAAAGCATTATTTCTAACTAAATGAAGAGATTTATAATGAATAAGTCCTTAAAATTTCTTAAAATGAATATGGAATGATGCACTTTTAAGGACTTATCAATTAATAAATAATCACGTTTTCTCTCTCTCAAAATAAAAACCTAATCGGCAGCCTTCACGAGCTTAGAGGGTCTCTACCTTGTTTTCCTTTTCTTCTTTCTGAGTATGGTCATAAAAAAGGAAGCTTTAGCAACTAATTTTTAGTACTAGTGTGTAAGTGTTGTAGTGGTCTAAACTCTTGAGATGGATTATAGTTAGAAGCAACATAGCAACACCATTGTTGTTTGTAAAGTTGGCCATGTACATAGTGGTGGTTGGCTTTGCTCATAGAAGGAGGAGGAAAGATGCTCATAGAAGGAGGAAAGAAGAAGAAGGAAGAAAAAGCGAGCCGACGAGAAAGGAAAAGGAGAAGGAAGAAAAAAAAGAGAGTGAGGATATCCCTGCTTGAGTATGTGGGTAAGCTGGTATATTTCAATCAAGCTCAGATTCTAAAAATTTAAACCAAAAGAACCTATGGGACCACTATGGTGGAATTATGTCTTTGGGTTCTGTTTTTGTATAAATAAAGTGACTATGAGAGGAACTTTTTGATTAAATACTCAAAAATTCAACTCTTTTTTTGTGTTGTTTTGTGTGAAAAGACAGCTGTATGAAACATGAAATTTTTTTAATATAGAAACTCGACCAACTTTTCATTGCCTTTTTTTTAATGAAATATGGCTCACAAAGAATGCCTACATGTTGTGTTTGTGTAACAAGAGGAATCCATGGTAGAGAGGACTATTATTTATACTTTCATTACATACTTTTTTTTCAATTATTTAGTGCAACAAATTTTCCTCATATGAGAAGAAAAACATGAACTGATTTTCTCCGATAGAGAGGACTTTAAATTTTATATGTGAGGAGTAGAAATATAGGATTCTTTTCTATTGCGAAAATAAAAATATGCAAAGGTCTGAATCCTCTTATTGCACAAACAAACCTTTCGTATGACAAGAAGACTTTTAATAGAGAGGAAAATTAGTTTGATTTTCCATACAGTCCATTGATTTGCTGTCTCATGGGATATATTTCTCTTGTGAAAATTAGAAAAGTTGAATTAATTTTATTTGATAAAAAGGATTTTGATTGGGAGAGTGGGAATTAGAATTCCTCTCTCTTGTGAAAAATAGATGTATACAATCCATTGGCTAGGGCATGTTTATGCTATGTAGATTAATTAGCGTTTTAGAGAAAGAAAGAGAGATATCATGCATCTCTCTTCCTCTAAGAAAAAATCAAAATCCTCTCTAATAAGGAAATCCCTTTATTTTGGGCTCTATATATATATATATATTTCAGCTCTATATTGAGCATGAGAAAAGTGTTATAGTTTAGCATGGATTCTTGCAAAGTACAAAACTTTAGAATGATCTAAACCTCATTAGTTACTCCTGGAGTTGAACAAGGCCCGAATCAGTTTGTGGGTGGCAATGGTAGACGAAGAATTTTTATTTGGGTGAGGCTAAACTTCACTAAACATTTTTCATATTAAAAATATTAAAAGAGATAATGTATTGCATGTAGGTGGATTTTAATTCTTAACCCATTCCTTTTTAGCTAGGTCCTCCAAGTTTAATAAGAATGTATCAAGTAAAATTTATTGTGATAAAATTTAATAGTGATTAATCCTCACGTGCTGAATTCTCATGGCAGTGAGCATATTGTTCAAAACCTAATGCACAACAAATACAAAAATGTTTAGAAGTTCTTAATTAACAAAGAGGCACACCACTGCCGCCACCATCACTAATCTGAAGCTGATGTCAAAGAAAGACACTCATGGAGATTGGAGAAGGGGGAAGCCAAGATGGGTTTTTCGATGGGCAAAATGAAGAGGATTTTTGAAGAGAACGAAAAGGGTATCAAAGAAGCAAGGGCTAAAAAGGGGCATTGTAAAGTAGGCCTGCGGCGAAATTGGATTTTACATGGGGCTGGGGCAACATGGGCCATGGCCCTCTTAAGGGATTTTGTAAAGTTCTCTGTGCGACCGCACCACGTCTCTCAATGTGGGTCTGCCCCAGGACTGGGTGGGCTCTCTAAAGTGGCCACCACGATCTAATTTAGACATGGCTGACAGAGGATCTCACTCTGTGAGGAAAAAACTTTGCCCACAAGGCCACAAAGTGACTAATTCATTTCTTTATGCAACGCATACCCCCTACAAGTTTGAAAAATATTCCGCAACAACCCTTTTACTGTCACCCTTTTATCTATCTAAACATAGCTCAATTTAATCTCTTCCAAAACAGCCATTCCTTAGAATTAACAATTATCTTAATTCAATACTAACATACACATAGATGGGTTTTATTCCTCTAAATTTGAATGATGTGCAACCATCAAAATTTGAGGAGTTAAAGATGCTTGGGGGGGGGGGGGAAATGAACTAAAACAAGAGTTGGTCTTATTAAAAGATTATTTATACAAGTAATAAAATAATTATTAAAGAAATCGTGTCAATCAATCTTTTAATCATATAATCTAATGGCATAACTACTCCTTTTTTTTTCAATCGAAAAAACCTTTCATTCTAAAACAAATTACATCATTGAATCAATAATTTCATTTTGCCTAATAAAATTCGAATTAAAGTACCACTAAACTATTATATCTTCCCTAAATTTGAAATAACTGCTCTTAATAAAATTTGAAGACATCCAATACCAATGCAGGCATTTATGTTGAAAAGATCGTATTGATGGCTTCACGTTAAGAGTCCATTCGTGATCTTTTCAAGGCTAATGCTAAAAAAAACATGGCTAAAACCTATTGTTCTGCACAATGATGATTCTTGACATGGAGATGGATCCAGTGCACTTTCAAAACTATTATTGTTATGATTGGGGTCAGCCCACAGTGCGGGCGGCCACGAGCCTGTAAAATCTCTGCACACCCTACCCATCGCATCAAAAACGGTCAACTATTCTGTCCGCTATGGAATCCTTCCTTTATATTATAGGGCCCCGTGTTCTGACAGCTACTGGGCCCAAACTTTCTTTTGTAACCCATATTCAGAGGCCTGAGTCTTTTAATGGGAAGGTCCATGTTGGGCTCCCCTGTGTAGGGAATAGGAGATGAAGATGGGAAAATAACTCCAAATAGACCCACAACGACTAATGCAAATAATTTGAAGCACTTTCCACTGTAATTATATAATAGATTTCATATGAGTGTAAATGTTTGATTAAAATGATGCTACAAAATATGTCTAACTCAGCCCCTTGGCCATGGAGTTAGTGGTCCGGAAACTAATTACTAGGATAATTGGATCGTATTGATGTTAGATTCAACCCTAATCCCACGTCCAAATCTCTCCAGACACATCATGTTTGGTTGTTAAACAGATCCAAAATGTGAAGAGGCAAAAATATTAAGACAAGCAATGTGTTCCTATCAAAGGGGCGAAAATTGCAAAACCCACAAGTAAAGGCCCAATTATCACATTAGTAATTTGAGTCCTAAAAAAGTGAACCAAGATATAGAAACTTAACATTTCAAAGCCCTCCATTGCCAGCCAAATCTTACGTTTTGAAAACCTGGGTCAAGATCAGTCCTCAGTGAATCGTGTGGATTGCCGGATAATTTGACCAGTAACGATCCAACTTTTATGGCCTGGGCCACGCCGTGCAAGGCTAAAGCTTAACAAAGTCCTTCCCTTTTAGTTTTTCGGCCATGTATTCGAAATGTGTGCACCGGGTGGACCCAGATACAGCCCATGGGCCTTTAGACGGAGCCCAAATTCACCCCAACACAAGTTGGTCTCAGGTCAGGCTCAGGCTCAGGATGGGCTGACCCATGAGCACCTACTTAAATAGAAGATCAGAAGGAGTAGACATCAGTGATCAGACACCATTTCATAAAACCATCATTTATTCACTAATAAATCCCAAGTAAGAAAATATATGCCGAAGCCCAAATACAAGAATATGACCAAATATATGAATGGAGTGTGAACATAATGCAACTCCATTTCCTATCCTCCAAGTAAAGAAAACAAATGAACATGTAATGATCAACCAATATGACTAAAAACACAAAGAACAAATGAATACAAAATCAGAGTCTCAACTTAAATTTACAGCTACTTGTTCTAATACTAACAGCGTTACTATCAGCAGTTAAATTACCAACAACCAGCTTGCACCTGACCAAGAATTTCACCTTCCTCAGCTTCAGCCTCCCAAATTTCACTCTCACTGGTACCCTGACTTTGAGATCCAAGGGGATACTCCCAGTCTGTTGTTGCTCCTCCACTAATGCATTCATCAAAGTGCCCCCAAACTGGGTCTGACCCGTCAAAGGGACGTTGAGGATTGTGGTGTTTTGATGACCCTGGTAGAATGCTGGCAGTGCCCCATGACATAGATTGCTATTACCATACCACACGCTAATGTTGCTCCCTTCCTTGTAGTAGATGCCAATCTTCTTGTTGGGATTTCTAGCAGTGATTGTTACGTTGAAGGCAGCAGAGAGGCTATTATCAGAATTATTGACCTCAAGGCTGGAAATTTGCAGGCCGTTGACTGAGTACTTGGGCAGCTTTGGTCGGAAAACAAGGTAGAGGATACCCCCAGTGGCTGCAATAAGGACCAAGAGAATCAGGAGGAGGCTTACTGTCCAACAAAAGAATTTACAACAGCAGCTTCTCTTCTTCGGGGGCTTCGAGTGTCTCACGGGGATCGTGCGATGTTTTGGGGGGAATTGATGGACTGGGCTACGTACATCTATAGAACTTAGCGAGTCATGTTTCACCAACGGCGCAGATGGTGCTGTTTCGATGTCTGCAGGGTGGATTTTCTGATGATCAGCCATGGCTCAGAAGTCTGGATGTCGAGTTGTATGCGTAAAGACCTTCTATTTTGTAGAGTGAATCAATTGATTGCTTGGTTATCCAGGCCAAACTTTGCTTCTACTTATAATATTTCCACAGGCTCCTGATCACCAGTTGTAAATGACTCCCCTCCAAGCCTATACCACAAGGGCTCAAATAGTGTCATAAACTCATTCCAATGTGATGTTATATATAGACTTTTGACATGGCTACGTTTGACATATTTCACCTCTTTTTTACGCATCCTTATTTGACTATGGTTTAACGTCGTGTGTTTATATGAACGTAAATGCGGCTATTGGCAACTTCCTCACCAAATAACAGACAGAGAATCTAGAACTGTAGTTCAGCTAATGAACACCCCTATCCTGATTTAATGTGGGAATGGGTCTTGGCATGCTACCAATTCAATTAAAATATCAGGCCGAATCCAACTGCTATGGAAACTTCCATGTCCATATTTCAGACATATGTATTGACTTGCAGGAATATAACCGCGTGGAGCTACGTGGAGACATCTGATGGAACCCCTTGGTGGACCTCCTCTAATTTATCTTGGTTTCCAAAGGGTGTCTGGTATTATACCTTACATTATTGACATTTTATATGATGGGCTGCTTTAGGTACACGGAATCACACTTCTTTACACATGAAAATTGGAAAACAATTAAATGTGGCTACCGTGTTCTTTCTTCTCTTTACAAAAAGATTAACAAGCAAAGAATGATCAGGTCCACAACTTGTAATAGTCAACAATCACTGTTGCTTTATTTCTCATTTCTTTTTTACTGCAGCCATGTGATGAAGTCCCAGTGTCGTCATGTTCACATCAAGATTTTGGAATTATCCACTGAACTTCTATTCACATCTGTTAGGATCCCTAACAACCACTTTAAATAAATCTTTTGAGGTCCAGTTCTCTCTACGTATGATCATTAAGAGTTGCTTAACAAATGCATGCCGGCTTTTGACCTGGCTGATCATATACATGTCTAGGTCTGTCCTATTGACTAAACCAATGGCTAAAGTTTGATTTCCAGGTTCCTTCCTTAAGCTAGACCTAGTCCGCCAATTTGAAGCTTTTATAAGGTTTATGCAGATGAGGCAACAGATAATAAGAACAAAAACATGATCAAATGCCTGTTATATTGGTTGCTAA
Organism: Sextonia rubra; assembly: GCA_037013555.1. Lineage (NCBI taxonomy): Eukaryota > Viridiplantae > Streptophyta > Magnoliopsida > Laurales > Lauraceae > Sextonia > Sextonia rubra. The sequence continues at coordinate 52,689,809 of JASUAD010000013.1, read as the reverse complement.
GCTTTTGTTAATGCTTAAAACACCTAATAAACCGGCATTGTAAAAGGTTTAGATTAGAAACTCAGGCCGTCATGCTATTGTTTTCTTTTTAACATTCGAGTAACAGCCAATGGGTTATGGCATGACACACTATTTGTTCTAATTGTAATGGAACTGAAGTTTAAGGAACGAGCTTTGCACTTAAAAACAATGTGTGTTCTCGGTGCTGTGGTGTTCAAATTATAACTGGAAGACCCAACAGTAACTTCGCTAGTTGCCAGTGAGGGATATCATTTAGACAGATTCTTTGGTTTGAAATGTTCCACATTCAGAAAATCACCATCTATTACATGCCCCCACTCCTTTCTCTTCGTTATCATGATGTTCAGAAAATCAACATGTCCCTGCTCTTCACAATCTTTATATTTTGAAAATAACCATCCATGAAATGTCCCATCTCCACCATTATAAAGGATCTGCTTGCACATTAAAGGCAGGGCGCATAGTTTCATCAGTCAAGATAACCAAATATTGGGCCCCAAATGGAATAACAAATCTGATGCAGTAGGACCCAACAGTTAATTTCCAATTTGGTACACCGTGGGCAGAACAGGAAGCAATAATGTAAGCTTAGGTTATAACATAATACTTTTCATTTATAAATACATTACAACTCTCACTGAAGATCTTGGCCTTCAGCTTATATAACCCTGGGTATGTATACATCTTCAGAACTTGATTGCCCAGATGCCCTGTACTTAGCTTATGCCCTGTACTCAGCTTATGTCTATATCTAATCGGTAATTAACATTTTTAACCTGCATTTGGTTACAGCAATGAGCAAAGAAAGACTTAATAGGTATAATTGACGCTATCCAACTGCACCAGATCTAAAGTAGAAATCACCCGATTTACATATTAAGTTGACCAAATGCATAAAACCTATTACATTTCTAGCTGAGTAGGTTAACAAATATCTAAATATTCCCCTTTGTGCAAGGAAGTACCTCAAATTTGGTAGCTAAGAATTAAGAGGCAGAATGACGAGGTCCACTAATTTTGTGGTCTTTACAGCCCTAACTGGAAACCAAATTTCGAAGTCTGTAATAACATTAACACTCTGACAGGCCATCCAAACAGCCTCAAAGAAACAATCACGTTGCTACCAGAATCTAATCCACAACAATATGAGATACCTGAGGTAAATTAGGACCACAAACCATAATAAACCATAATATACAACACATGTAAAAAAAAATGGGAAGGCCAGGGAAAGCTCTGAATCTTCCTGCTGGCAAAAATAAAGATCACATCCTGCAACTGTCAATGTATTGCTCTTGTTAAAATCATCTTCCCTTTTTGGGCACTAAAATGCCTGGCATTTGGAATGATTTTACATGTGGTATGAATACAAGCAAGGTGGCAGCCAAAATCTTCATAGGAAGTAAGATACTCCACTCCTGGGCCCTCTCATTTGATTGTTCTCCTCGGTTTCTGTGAAAAACTTTACCTCTCTCTCCTGTATAACCAGGAAAGAGAACAGAAATGAAAACAGCAGACATCATAAACATCATATGGTAATACTATGGATGTAATGAAACAAAAATGATAGAACAAGCATTAAAACAAACTGAGGTAGACTATGTCAAGCAAAGCTTAATGATGATGATGATGATGACAACAACTTTAAAAAATAGAGAATGTTGTCCCATAAATTTAAGTCACGCGTGTTTCAATTATTCATAATGAATTAAAGTGACAACAGATGGTCACATTTTATTTTCATTTGGTCAATGAACATTACCATTGATCTTCCACAAAATATGGTTGTTCATCATTAAAAAAATGTGTACAAAATGGCCCCAAATGCCTCCACATCTTCTCACAACAAAAAATTTAGAGAAGAAATTCATTTCCCTATAGGACTTGGCCGCAGGGATTTAGAGGGTGAATTGACTTGGATGTCAAGTGTTCCACCAAGTCACTTGAGATCAAAAGGTTCAACTTTTCAAGTTTTTTTTTTTTTGGGTTAAAATCTGTTTTTAGTTTACACAACAGAACAATTTTTTTTTTAAACTTTCCTTGACAAGAGAACTATAAAAAATTAAACTAAAGCTGTTTTGAGCTAACAGAATGGTGGCTTAGCCCAACAGTAAAGGCTTACCGGTAGCGTCCTCGTGAACGCGAGTTCAAGTCATGGAAACAACTTCTTCAAAATGAAGATAAGGCTACGTACATTTTGCCCTTCCCCAGATCCTACTATGCAGGAGCCTTGTGCATTGAGCCGCCCTTTTTTTTTTTTTTTTTTCTGAGCTGACACTTGTAAGCAAACTTTTTTATTTTTATGTTTAAGTTTTCCTTCACGAGCACTTAAATGAGTTAAACCAAATCTTTTGTATTATGAACTATGATGCTCTGATTGACATGGATACGGCAAGGACATACCATGAACATGCTACGGACATATATTTTACACATAAAAGTAGAGTATTAGATACAATAAGTTGATACTAGCCTGTTTTGAAGTACCCTGTCACAAAAGATTATGAGTGCTCCAGCTTGCAAATTGACAATTGCTCATCCACCAAAGATTATAAAATAATGGTCCTACAATATGGCTCACTAACACTTCAAGACATGATATTGATGAATAACTAAATGGTCACATCCTGACTGTGTCAAGCAACTTAAAGAGTACAAGGGTTCACCTATTTGCATACATGACCTTAAAATTCATTTAGGATGCATTCGTGCAAGAAGCTTGACATGGAAACATGAAGGAAAAATGGGGGCATTTTCTGCCGACACCTTGGTTAGATGTTTGGTGTGGGAGCAAATCATCAACAAAAGCGGCCTTAAATCTCTTATATTCGGAGTCAAGGATGACTCATTTGTACCTATGAGGTTGGATTTGAGTTTTGCAAAGAGGAAAACACACGTTTCTTCTTATAGGGTTTTGCACAAACACGTCCTTAGTTACTCTTTCAAAGTTTCTTCTTCTTCTTCTTCTTCTTTTATGTGAGTGTTGTTATTGTTGTTGTTGGAGGTGGGGGTTGTTGCGGGAGCAAGAATGGTGAGTGAAAATTTTATTAAAGAAAGCGAAAGTGCAAAACAACATAGGAGATTAATGATGAAAAGCTACAACTTAAGTCGCCCAGACAAAAACATTGCAGAGCTAAGCAAGAAAGCAAGAGAACTAAGTGACAGATATGTCTCAACATTCAACAAGTAATAAGCAAAGAGGTTACTGACTACAGCATGAAAGGGAAAAAAAAATCAACAAGTTTAGTGACATGCCATGTTCTCATTGAAGCTCAATATAGAAGCTACATTCCCGCATCGATAACAGTAGTTTGGAGCAGACCACACCTGCAGAAGCCAAGAGCCACTCAACTCAATGGATATAAATGGAAAGTTTACTCAGCCATTGACAAATCAGCGGCACAGGAGCAACAACATCAAAAACAATATAAACCGACATTTCCACATGACTCACAGTAACAAGGCCCTTATCTTGAAACATGTATTTGAGACCTTCTTGGACAAGCTGGTGTGCACGGCAAACAAGATCTAGCTTGTTTATGTGATTAAACTGCAAAAATAGAAAGTTATGTTGCTAATAATTTTATGAGAACCAATCCATTCATATAAGCCGGCCACAAGGTCAACCTAACATGTTTATTTACCTCTGTTGTGACCCTAGATCCAAAAAGCCAACCTGCACCACGTGGACTAACTGCCCATGTTTCAATCTCTTCTGGATCACTCCACATGAGATCACAAAAGGGCCCTTCATGTGGGATTTCACAATTTCGCTCAATGACCCTCATCTGCCAGAAAAAAAAAAGAAAATAAATAAAAAGCATTTGTTAGTTTTTTCTTCACGAGCCGTGAGTTAACTGTTACTGGGAACTGGAAGGAAAATATATGAGCAATCAAAAGTGGTGAGAAAGCGTGTACCTGGTCAATGGTTCGGACATCAGGAGAAAGACCTCCATGTACGCAAAGAACCTTTAATTTAAAAAAAATTATATCACCACATCATAACAATGGTAGCAGCTCAGCTGGTTAGGACATTGGTGTCTGAGTGTGTTTGTGAGTTCAAATTCCAAGTGTAGTGTGAGAGAGAGAGAGAGAGAGAGAGAGAGAGAGAGAGAGAGAGAGAGAGAGATGTACTGTTCCATCAATTATTGCTGAGAGGGTGAGGTAGTCAAAAACATCAGTGCAATACCGCCATGCATTAGCATTTCCATATTTCCTCTGGCACTCATCATAAAAACCATATACCTAGAAAAGAAGGACCCCATATTTCAGAGTCTCATACACTGATTTTTTGCAATGATTTATCACAAGAACAAAATGACCTAGGAGCCATCACAAGCCACTGAGGATACTGATTATCCTAGTCGCACCATTTTAGCAGCAGGCCCTCATATGAAGGTGAGCCCCACTCTTTCCTGAAAAGAGTATATTCTTATCTAATCAATATTCATTCTTTGATTGCTCTTAAGGAATGGAACAATTAAAAGAGAGAGAACACGGGCACTCCTATGTCATTGATTAAGCTTCCCTACCAATTATGACCCCACCTACAGTTGCATGAATCTTATTTCCATTGGTGTCGCCCGGCATTGCACCTTCCCTAGATACTGCGGGTGACAGCCCTGTTTTCTAATGCAACTTGTTTGATTGCCAGCCATGTTTCCTGTCCCTCCTGGTCAATGTTCTAAAAACTGGATAGGACCAAGCAGGCCAATCCAGTTGATCCAGAACTGTGACAGCATGCGTCAGTTCAACTAACCTTTCCCTTGAGCAAACTCTGTGAATAGCAAAGGTTCAGTGTGTTGCAGGAAAACCACTTACTTGAGTGATACTTGGAGATGGGTATAAAAAAACAAAAAAGAACTTAAAATCTTGCAACTGAAATTATTTATATATTTAAGATTTCAAAAATGTAATTTCTAAAACAATTGTTCAATGTAAAAACAAACATCACATGTTTATCTTGCCAACACACTCATGGTTCATTGGAGCTGGCACCTCGGTAGCACACACATGCCTAGGAATCAATCCCTGCGTCTTAAAGGTTGATGGTATCACTCCTGGCCAGTAGGCCAAAAATAGAAAAACATACATGTTTAGCTTAAGTAAGGAAGATCCACTAGGTGACTAGATCCCAAGTTCACTCCTCTTCTAAAGAAATTTCTTCTACACTTTGGATCAGCTAAGTTTTCTGCAACAGAAGAAGGAACAGAAATGGAAGACACAGCACACAAATAGGTTTCATAAGATGGAAATAAAAAATGCATAAGAAACAAACTTCTGAATGGGATGAAGGCACAATTACTTTTTTCCTCTGCAAAGACTAGAGTAATGGGAATATCAACAGAGAATCTTCAGCATCTTTGCATGTGTGTATGAGAGAGAGATATATAGAGACAGAATGAATGAATGAAAAGGAATCACATAACAAGATTTCCTTGGACTTCTTAAATAGACATCAAATCACTCTACAACCACTACCTACCATAAAAAGAGTTACATCATGGTAGAAAAGAAACAATACCTGAGTGAGTTGCCTGCTTTCATGATTTCCGCGCAGAAGAGTTATGTTTGCTGGGTATCTGAAAAAAAAAAAATGAGAACATTGAAGAAACAAGGAAGCATTGTCAAGTAATTGCGTCATTCTTTTGTTTCATCTGTTTGATCAAACAGTAACCAGACATAAATAATAAAAGCTATTAATATTATTTTTTTATAACAGTAAATTTTATTGCTCCAAAAAAGAGCTGGACTGGGAAAACACAGACCAGCTCTAAAACAAACAACTTGGCAAATAAAAACAACAAGAAGATGAAAAATTAAAAAAAAATCAAACTACATTAGACAGCAAAAGAAATAGAAACAAGAGACACACCTTCTTTGGCGAGAACATTTGTTGTTTCATTAGCCGTAAGCGAACAAGATTTTGTTTTAGATAATTTAAAAAGGAGAAGATCTTCCGCAAAGACACAAGCTGGTATAGATGTTTACAAATGCACAAACCACAACATAACAACATAAATCTAAAACTAGCAACTGGCACACCAACATCACTAATCATGAAAGTCTTAGTTTGTGGAAATTACTAATTGTAGGAATTAAATCAAAACTGAGCTTCAATATTTGGGTTTGACAATGTTTCCCACAGAAAATAAGTTTCTTCCTAGGGAGCAACGTAAATATCAGGCAATGATATTTCAAATTTATCATGGTAACATTAAGATGCATAATAGCAAATGAATTTGTATTGATAATATTGAGATACATTCAAAACTTCATTAAAATTGAACCTGTCCGGGCTTCACTTTATAAAAGAAAAATCAATTACTTAGGGTTTATTGTGTACGGTATACCATCATGACTATGCAAGTGTATGATTTACCAGCATAAGCATTCAAATGCAAGTAAAACCACCTAACCAACAAATCAAGGTAGCAAAAGATGACCATCTCTCTCTCTCTCTCTCAAACACACACAATTAAATAATGTGAGGATACCTTGCTTTAAGAAGCAAAAGTATTGTGAAAACTTCCAGGCTGTTGTATCCACGATCAACAAAATCACCCTGCCAGAAGTGTTTAGCAGTTTAATATATACACGCAGCAAGATGTAACACAAAATGAAATGAATCATGACAGATCAAAAACAACTTGAATTTAAGCAAGGAAAGAATAAGCATTACCATAAAAATGTAATTTGTCTCTGGCACATGTCCCCCAGTCTGAAAAAGTTTCATTAGATCATGGAACTGGCCATGAATGTCACCACAAACAGTCACTGGACTATTTACAGGCTGCACATTTGACTCCTCAATAAGAATGTCCTTCACCTGAGAGGTGAACATACAAGTCAATAGAAATAAAGATGACTGTAGCTCCAAACACTATTAACTGTCTTGTGAAAAGATATAACACAGAGTTAAGTTAAACTTAAAGACAGTTAACCACTATTTATTCCAGTAGATCAAGGATCATCACCACTAAAACCCACAAATGTACTATTTGGTGATTTAAAAAAAAAAGGAGCTAATTGTGGTATTCAGTTAAATAAATGTTTCCAGCAATTTTAATGGAACAAGAAAGCATAGTGAAGCTTAAAAATTACTTCAATAAACATCATAACTATCCCTCTCTATATTGATTTCACTACATAAATTGGTACGGACAAAACAAAAAGTCCCAGGACTAAAACATGGCCATTGATTAGACAGAACTCAAGACACAAAGGATAGGAAAAAGAAACCATTTGGTCTATTAAACTCCTTAGAATCATAAGTTAGCTCAACAAGTGAAGTTGTTTGAATGTGCAAGGAAGCAAATTCAGGACAACTGAAAATTACCACACTGGTGATGGCCTGATGGGCAACACATTCCATCCAATAAGTAAATGTTCTTAGTGGAGCCTAGGGATCACCAATATTCAAGTCCTGAAAGTAATTTCACCCTTCAGTCAAACATTGACCACCAAGATATGTATGAAATGATGCAAATACATATATATATAACATATATATAAAAAAAAACGAGAAACTACCATTGGCATTTACCATGCCAACCTATATCACATAATGTCCCAACCAAAGTTGCCAGCCAACTGGTCACAGTTTGAATGCCAACAAAAATGAATGTGGTCACTATCTCATTCCAGTATGGTAAGAGAAGTAAATGCAGTGATATTGGATCTCATAGCCATAGTCATGACAGATTATTTCAAATATATGCTTCATAGATAGAAAATATCCTCTTTTAAAAATGGGTTTTCTTGTAATAGATAAAAAGAATCACCAACTTTGTTTGAAATAAATGCTAATTAAGGAAGAAAAATAACACACCAAGCACACATGCATGCTCAAGTAATGAGAGGGGGGCTTGAAAAATGGTTCACGGGAACCCACAACTATGATATTCATGCATCGCCGTCGCCGTGGCCAAACCCTTATCCCACCTATCTAGAATAAGCTTTGCAAGTTCTACTTTTCGACTCAACCCCATTTACAGCCAAGTTTTCAGTAACTTCACAATGTATCACGTTTTTCTTCACTGCTTAATGTAAGGTCTTTCCTACTCACCCCTTCTTCAAGGCCCTAGAAGATGGAACCCCTAAATACACAATACAAAAGGTATTTATAGGTCTCTCAGTCTTTTGTGTACATGCCCAAACCATTTCAAACAACATTCCTTGATTTTCCATTCTACTGTAAGCTTCATCTCAGCTGCTCCCATTCATTCACCTAAGCATTTCACACTTGGACTGAATGCATAACATAACCCATATCTTCTTTCTCCATACATCTCCATCTTAGCCAATCAAAAGCAGCTTCACGGTCCAAATAACTACTTTTAATGAAAACTGAAGCAATCCCAACACACATCTCCAAAATTTCCCTCAAATCTTAACATTTACCCCTTCCAAAGAATACGAAACACATTCCAAATCACAACACCAAGAGCTTACAAGAGAGAACCATGTAGCAGCCTAGCACCGAAAGACAACATCAAAACAGCATAAAGAACGAGCGCAGCAAGTAGCTTATGATACGATATCTAGGGTTAATTACGAAGGTAGAAACAGATGAAAAGAGGCGGTGATATAGTAAACCCTAAGTTGTGCGAGAAGAAAGGAGCGATTTTTCAAAAGAAGAAACCCTAGATCGGAAAGGGGTATAGAGAAGAAGAAGATGATGATGATGATGATGATGGAAAGCGAAAGCGAAAGCGAAATCTTACGTATTCGCAGAGGAGTTGAAGCTCGTCCTCCATCAAATGATTGCCCTCTTTCACCTTCGAAATCCACAGATCCAGATCCATATCGATTCCTCTCACAAGAAATTCCTCCTCTTCTTATTCGGAAAGAAACAGAGAGAGACACAGAGAGAGAAGGTAAAAGAGACAAAGGAGGACTTTCAGTTTTTTATGAAGACTGGCTTGGATGAAAGTTTTGCATGAACTAGAACATTGATAATGAAAGCACCGTAAAAAAGTTTTAGCCAAGGGACAATACATAATAGATGTTGTAATCGGACGGAATAACCAATAAGTGTGCATTTGGGTCCAATTAAGTTTATAAATTAAGATACATGTTCCACCTTAAAAACTTAAGGTTAAGGACAAATAGGTATACGAAGCCATATCAAATTCACGTAGACTTTACAAGAAACCGAGTCACCAAAACTCAAGCTGATAGTAAAGGACAAAACAGTGTATATCAAAGGGTTTTAATAGCCCCCCTCACGTGTGGGGCTTTGCACGTACTATAAAACATGCCAAATGACCAACGTCGATGAAAACACGTCATGAGGGATTCTAACACATGACCTCCGAGTATGATACCATGTTAATAACCAGAATCGCCAAAAGCTTTAGCTGATAATCAACAATAGAATAATGTATATCAAAGGGTCCTAATATATAAGGGGACAGCTTGGATTGTATTTGTTTGTGTTATGAATTCGTTTTGCCGGACTTTAGGCTTTTATTTAGGCTCTGTGACTTGATAATCATGCATGTAAGAAGAAGATCGGCTTCCATGGTTATTTGGAGCTTGAGAGAATAGAACATCTATACATATGATATACTTGAATTTCATAAGACTTAAAAAACCAGGTTATCTACTAAGCAGTCTAAAAATATTTAAGGATTTATTGACGGTTTTATTTTATTTTCTAATTCCATTAGCATGTGTCTTTTAGCTTGGAATATAACAGACCTGAAGTGAACTCAAGCCGGCCTTAATTCCTGATTTGAATTCAACTACCCTCTTAAGTAATTAAACCATCCACACAACTATGCATTCAAATGGACCTTTTACATGTTGAAAGGAAATTTTTTTTTTAGTTAGTACCTTGATTAGTTCATTGTGTTTTAATATCAACAATAATTAGCTAAACTTAAAACATCATATCTGAATAATAAGAAATTAAAAATCATTATATAGAGCATCCTCTATTGTTTTGCTGGATTGGTAATTACCAAGACCAACATAAAATTATAGAGCTACAATTCAACAACAATATATTGTTCACATCAGGCTATAATTGCAACTGAACCCCTCTAGCTCACTCTACACACATACATAGAGAAGAGCGCGCGCACACACATTTATAGGCTTCATTAGCATCTAGTTCTTGTGCAGCTTAGTGCTCCTGAAGACCTTGTTTGGAGCCTAACCAATCCGGCATTTACTACTGTGAACCTCTGAAAACGGTTGTAAGTTGGCTTTGCAACAATAGTGCCTGATTGTCGAAAGAAAGCTCCATTAAGGAAATGGTCATTCTTTGACTTCCAACTCCAACCTGCACCTCCACCCCTCCATGTCACCTGGTTAATATGAAACATCTAATTAGCACGTTCCCTTGATGAATAGAAAAAGGGAGAGCAAAACCAGGGTACTTAATAGTGAAGATTCACCTTATTGCTGCCAGAAGATATGAAGACATTCGATTCGCTTTTGATGTTAGGATTCATACTTCCTCCGATGGCATATATTCCCCAACCTTCGTATAGATTGTTTACAACATGAACATAGCCATGTCGAGCCCTGGAGTTCCATATAATATGAATTATGATTGAAGAATTAATGAATTGGAAAGGAAATTCAATTCAGGGTGAGAGGTGATTCCAAGAGAGATTAAGATAATAAGAAACTCGAGGCCAGTAAAAAGGAAAAATGTTGATCACCTAGGCATACGTTGATGGCAGTTGGGACCAAACCGGTTGAAAATCAAGGTCACCCTCATCTTCCTATCCTTCACATATCCGTCGTCATGACCCAGAAGCATTACCTTGTCTTGATCCTTGAACCAGTTGTTTGAGATGGTTATATCAGTCGAGCCTTGTGTAACATCCACTAGCCCATCTTTGCACTGATAGAGCGTATTGTGGTCAATCCAAACCTTGGAAGACCCAATGACTGCAATTGCGTCGATGTCAAACCTACCTAAATCTAAAATATTCGCCCCTGGAGCAATCACCTTACCAGGAGATGGCTTTTGGCAATGGTGGATGTGTAGGCCATGAACTATAACATTGGTCACCTAGTCATGTATATATCACCACAACCTTATCAATTGAATTATACTACTGTGTTAAACGGAATTCATCTCTTGTTATGAATCTTACCTCATAGAGCACCAAGCACGCGCCATAAGCAACGTTGACATTAACTCCACGCCCATCAATGGCAGTGAAGCTGCTAATGAAAAGCGGTTTTTCAAGTTTTATATGCATACTCCTATGGAAATTTATCCATACCTTTCCTTCAATCAGCGTCGCGCCATACCTCAATGTCCCTGGGCGGGGATTTATCGGGTCATCGCTGGGGTCTGTGACTGTGTAGTGCCTCATTCCCCTACCCACATTGTTGGTCATCCTCCCTGCGAACCCAACTGAACACATTGCAAGAAGGGGCCTGTTCCTTCCCCAATTCGGACGCCTTCGCCAGCAACGGTCAATTACATTCATTCGAGACTTCCTCGTCGCAACAGTGACATCTATCAGTAGGAAGAGAAGGACAAGAGATATGACCAATTTTATGTAGATGTTGGTGTGGCCACCAACAGAGGCCATGTTTAGTGTTTTTTTTTTTTTTTAGTAAATATGTTAAGTGTTGATTAGGGGAGAGGTAATAAGAGTTAAGAGATAAATTTATTTATTTATAGGAGTGCTGAACAAGTGATTGTTTTGGAGGCAGTTGGAACTGAGAGGATTGAGATGAACTACAGCTAGAAATAGAAAAGAACAGGCGGGAGGTTTCATTCTGTTCTTTTATGAGTGCATTCGGGTAAACTCGGGACATGGTAGTTAGGATGTACAGACGAACTTGTTGATGATGTTATACCTCCTTTCACTACTATCCATTCCTTTCATGGACTCAACATCGGCTAAAACGTGTCAAAATGAATCATGTCTAAGACTCTAACTGCTCCTCCAGTCAGATCAAAATTCCAACTCAGATCCAGCCACACATTATTGAAATTTATTTTGGTGCATTGAGTTATCGTGTGAAACCCGTTTAGACAGTAGACAAGATAGACCTGAACTCAGCCCCTGGTACCCTTGTTCTTGGCAAAGGGCTATCTTCTCCGAATTCATATCCCCTTTCACACATTCTTTTTTTTTTTTCCGTTTATATGATTAAATGCCCCATTACCCTACCTCCGACCTGCCCATTAACATAACCATGGAGTAATAAACAGGATAAGCGAACCGAGCTCTTGAATCAAGTATCTGAAGCTTGATCTCGGCTTGACTCCATTTTTTTTAGAATTATTATTATTAAAGTCATCTGTCTAGCAGGAAAATAAAAATAAAAATACAATTTGCATATGTCACAAGTAAACCTAGGTATAACTGACTGAGCCAACTAGTAGTCAAGCGAAGCCTCAAAACTAGGCAAGCCAAGCTGAGTTAGAGCTCATGTCCTAACTATTGCTACCAAAACCTTAAGATATGAGTAAAAGACAGCGGTAATACACTTCTTTTTTTTCATTGAGCCGTTTCCTTTAAGATTCAAACTTACAACCAATTCACTATATTACTATATTAAATTTCTTCGGGTGATCTTAAAAAGCTTGGAACTATAGGTAGAAATCATAAAAATACTTTTTAATATCCTTCATTCGATGGATCCACTCTTCAACCTAAACCATTGGTTACGAATTTATCGTGGACTGAGGTTTTCAAGTCAGACTTTGGATTTTCAAGTCAGAAACTGAAGGTACATGCTACGAGAAAAAGAACGAGTACGAGAAAGCTAAAACCTGTTGTGCGCGTGTGTGCAAACTCAAGCAATATCAACCAATCACCACACAAGAAGACAAGAAGATTTACGTGGTTCGGCAAGGATGCCTACGTCCACGGGAAACCAATTTCCACTGGGTTCTCTTCCAATCTGTGAAACCACAGCCTTGGAATCTCAGCCTCTCTGACTGACTTCTCTAGGGTTACAGATTACATCTCATATATATAACCAGTACATCCTTATCCCCCAAGAACTCTATCTCAAGAAAAAGGAAAGTCCTAACCCATTAGAAAACTACTATTTAGCAAAATAGGAAATTCCTAATACATTAGGAAACCACCCCAGATTTGAACCCAAACATGGTCTGGACCCACATGGCCAACAATCTCCCCCTCCAGACCATGGGGAAGATGCCCTGAACCCCTTACTGGGAGTTCAGTCCAGCCAACTCTGAACACAGCTCTAGCTTTCCCTTAGACACAACCTTGGTCATCATGTCCGAGGGATTCTTGTCCGAATGAATCTTTTCCAGCTTCATGAAGTTCTTCTCGATCACCTCACGAATCCAATGGTACTTGATATCAACGTGCTTCATGCGACCATGATATGTAGCATTCTCACTGAAATCCATAGCACTCTGACTATCACAGTAAACTACATATTCTTCTTGCTTCAAACCTAGTTCTTGAAGGAATCTCTTCAACCAAAGCATCTCTCTCCCTGCTTCATTAGCAGCTATATATTCCGCTTCAGTTGTAGACTGTGCTGTACACTTCTGTAACTTTGATTGCCAGGAAATAGCTCCCCCTACAAAAGTAAACAAATAACCAGAAGTCGACAACCGACGATCAAGATCGCCTGCAAAATCAGCATCAGTATAACCTTCCATGACTGGTTTTGAGCCTCCGAAACATAAGCACAACTTGGAAGTACCTCTCAAATACCTAAAGATCCACTTCACTGCTTCCCAATGCTCTTTTCCAGGGTTTGCGAGAAATCGACTCACTAAACTCACAGCATGAGCAATGTCTGGCCGTGTACAAACCATGGCATACATGAGACTCCCCACAGCAGAGGAGTAAGGAACACATGCCATCCGTTCCTTTTCATCATCTGTAGTAGGACACAAGCGCTTGCTTAGTTTGAAGTGACTGGCTAGAGGTATGCTAACTGGCTTAGCATTCTTCATGTTGAACCGTTCGAGAACTCGTTCAACATATTTCTCCTGTGACAACCACAGCTGCTTGGAACTCCTATCACGACGTATTTGCATGCCCAATATCGTTCGTGCGGGACCCAAGTCTTTCATGTCAAACGACTTTGACATCTCCTCTTTTAACTTGCCAATCAACTTGCTATCCTGTCCAACTATCAGCATATCATCTACATATAAAAGAAGGATGATGAACCGACCATCGATAAATCGACGAACATAGACACAATGATCTGCAGCTGTCCTCCGGTACCCATGACTCAACATGAATGAATCAAACTTCTTGTACCATTGTCTCGGTGCTTGCTTCAGCCCGTAGAGACTCTTCTTCAACTTGCAAACCATCTGTTCTTTTCCTTCTACCTCAAACCCCTCTGGCTGAGTCATGTAGATCTCTTCTTTCAAGTCACCGTGAAGAAACGCGGTCTTCACGTCCATCTGTTCAAGCTCAAGGTCCATGCTGGCGACTAGACCCAAAACGATTCTGATAGAAGTCATTTTCACAACAGGAGAGAAAACATCACTGAAGTCGATACCCTTCGTCTGTGCGAAGCCTTTTACCACTAACCGTGCTTTATGCTTCACCAGTTTCCCATTCTCATCCTTTTTCAGCTTGAACACCCATTTGTTTTTCAGAACATTCCTATCTTTAGGAAGTTGTACCAGCTCATAAGTCTTGTTCTTCTTCAAAGAACTCATCTCATCCTGCATAGCCTTCATCCACTCATCTTTATCACCATGAGTCATTGCTTCTCGGAAGCTAGCTGGCTCTCCCTCATCAGTGAGCAACACATATTCGGATGCAGGATACCTAGTTGATGGTTGACGCTCTCGGGTAGACCTCCTAGCTGGAGGTTCCGTGGTTTCAATCCGAGGAGACTGCTGCTCCCCCTGCTCAACACCCTCATCATCTGGCAACCCCTGTGCCTCATCACGATCCGGATCGTTTTGTCCACCTTCTCCACCTGTAGTCTGCACCGGAGAAGGAGTCGGTGTGAGATCAACCACTCCATCAACTTTCTCAGAAGACTTATCAATCTTTTCAACATCTCCAAAGAACTGATCTTCATGGAAAACCACATCCCTACTTCTGATAAGTTTCCTCTTCTCTGGATCCCATAATCTGTAGCCAAACTCATCTCCACCATAACCAAGAAAGATGCAACTCACTGCCTTATCGTCCAACTTGGAACGCTGCTCCTTTGGTACATGTACAAACGCTTTACACCCAAACACCTTCAGATGTGAATAGGAAACATTTTTACCTGTCCATCTTCTCTCTGGAAGATCATAATTCAAAGGAACTGAGAAGGATCTGTTAATCAGATAAACGGCAGTCAGAACGGCTTCACCCCAGAATGACTTAGGCAACCGTGCTAATTTTATCATGCATCTCATCTTCTCAAGAATAGTGCGGTTCATTCTCTCTGCCACACCATTGTGCTGTGGAGTACCAGGAACTGTCTTTTCATGTCGAATGCCATGCTTCAAGCAGTAGCTTTTGAACTGGTTGGATGTGTATTCACCCCCATTATCTGAACGGAGACACTTCAAGAGTTTACCTGTTTCTCTTTCAACCTGGACATGAAACTGTTGAAACATCTGGAATACTTGATTCTTTGATTTCAACGGATAAACCCAGACTTTCCTGGATGCATCATCGATGAACGTGACAAAGTACTTATTGCCACCCAATGATTCTACCTCTATGGGACCACAAACATCAGAATATACCAAATCCAACACATTGGATTTCAATGTTGATGTCGAAGAGAAAGCAACCCTATGCTGTTTACCATATAAACAATAATCACAAGGGTCAAGGGACATACCTTTGGAGTAAGGAATTAAATCCTTCTTTGCCAACATCTGCAAGCCTTTCTCACTCATATGACCAAGCCTCTTATGCCACAGATTCAGAGAGGAATTGTCTTGAACTGCATTCAACGCATCTTTGCACAGCTTGACTTGTGTTTTATAAAGAGTATTACCTGCTGTTCCTCTCGCAATAACAAGAGACCCTTTAGTGAGCTTCCATCTGCCATTTCCGAAGTAATTCTCATAACCAGCACGGTCCAATGCAGTCCCGGAAATCAGATTCAACCGCAGATCAGGAACATGTCGCACATCTTTCAGCGTCATTGTGCAACCAATATCGGTTTTAATGCAGATATCACCGATACCAACAATATCTGAATGACTCGTGTTGCCCATCTTCACAGTACCAAAGTCACCTGCTTTGTACGTCGTGAACATCTCCCTGCAGGGAGTAGCATGGTAGGATGCTGCTGTGTCAACAACCCACTCAATCTGACCATCTGCAACACTCAAACACTTATCATCATCGCCGGCGAGCACCACTACTTCCTGTTCCAAAGTAGCTGTAGTGTTATCATTGTCATTCTTCTTCTCATTGTTGGATCCTTTCTGTTCCTTCATGGCAAAACAATTTTTCCTGATGTGGCCCATCTTGCCACAGAAAAAGCACTTTACAGACTTTTTCTTGCTCTGTGATTCACTGCTAGACTTAGACTGTGATTCACCTCTAGACTTGCCACGACCCCCCTTTGGTCCTCTACTCTTACTCCTCCCCCTGTTCTCAGTAACAAAGGCCTGTGCATTATCTGTCCCTGCAGATTTCCGTCTTGTTTCTTCATTCTGTAGGCTACTGGTAACCTGACTCATAGATAACACACCATCTGGAGTAGAATTGCTCAAGGAAACAACTAATGTCTCCCATGTATCTGGCAAAGAACTCAGAAGCAACAAAGCTTGCATCTCATCATCAAGGATCATCTTCATAGTGGCTAACTGATTTACCACACTTTGGAACTCATTGATGTGATCTTCAATCTGACCACCATCCTTGAATTTCATGTTCACAAGCTTTCTGATCAAGAAGGTTTTGTTTACCGAGGTCTTTTTATCATACATTGCTTCTAACTTTTTCCAAAGGGTATTCGCATTGGTTTCATTAGACACGTGGTGAAATATACTGTTATCAACCCACTGTCTGATGTGACCAATCGCTTTTCTATGCAATTTGATCCAATCAGCATCTTGCATATCTTTCGGTCGGGCACTATCCCCCTCAACGGGATCATGGAGGTCTTTACAATAGAGAATATCCTCCATCTTCGGTTTCCAGATCAACCAATTGGAATGGTTGAGCTTAACCATGGTAGTGTTGATCGTATTGTTCTCCATCTTAATCAAATTAAGTAACAGGAAAAACAAATAATTAACACTGACCTCAACTCCTGCACCAAGTTGTAGATCTCGTCAACACGAGCACGCTGGAAGAAACGGATCTGAAATCCGACCCCGGATGGCTCCGATATCGCAAAAACGGTTTTCTGGGCTTCTGATTTAGTCAAACTCCTTGTTGACCGTCAAACAGCCAATCTTCTTCCACTAACACGTAGATCTGCTCGAAACGAGTCCGTAGGCGCAAACGGATCTCCGATCGGACTTCGGATGATCAAGATATCGCAGAAACAAGTTTCTGCCGTCAATCTGGTCAACTCTGGCCGTTGACCGTCTGTCTGATGACGTGGGCTGACGTCAGCCTGATGACGTCACGCTGCTGACGTCTGCGCGGGGCTGACGGGCTGGACCGTCTGCTTACGGGTTCAGGTCGACCCGACCCGACCTGAACCGGCCTGCACTGCTCTACTGGGCTTAACGTCAACCAGGTCAGGTCAACCTGGCCTGACCCGAAACGTAACCCACCTTGCTGCCTGGGTTGCTCTTCTCCGCGGGTCGGTCAACCTGACCCGACCCGACCTGACAGATCCGAACCCAGACGACTGGGTCGTCTTCAACAGCGACGGGCGCTGCGTCTGCAACTGGTTGCAGACGCGGTGAATCGACGGCCTGCTGCTGCAGGCACCGGCGCAGCGGCCCGACGTCCGGTGGTGTCGCACGGCGATGGCAGCGAGCAACGGCAGGCGAGCAACGGCGGGCGGCCTCGATCGGCAGCGACCGGGTGCTTCTCGTGCGACCGGGTTCTTCTCTGCCGCAGATCCGAGAAATTCGGCAAGCACGGCGACGCCTGGACACTGCTATTCTCCGGTCCTCTTCTTCAAAGCCGGCGGCCAATCTTCTCCGATGAAGATCTGGAGCAACCAAACCCCCCCGACAACGGCGTCTCTGTTTCCGGGAAAAACAGAACGAGAACCCAATCTTCTTCTTCTTCGATCGCGTGTGGCCCAGTAGAGATCAACCTTGATCTCTGCTCTTCCCGTTGATCTTCCACGCACAATCAATCTCTCTGATACCACTTGTTGTGCGCGTGTGTGCAAACTCAAGCAAGATCAACCAATCACCACACAAGAAGACAAGAAGATTTACGTGGTTCGGCAAGGATGCCTACGTCAACGGGAAACCAATTTCCACTGGGTTCTCTTCCAATCTGTGAAACCACAGCCTTGGAATCTCAGCCTCTCTGACTGACTTCTCTAGGGTTACAGATTACATCTCATATATATAACCAGTACATCCTTATCCCCCAAGAACTCTATCTCAAGAAAAAGGAAAGTCCTAACCCATTAGAAAACTACTATTTAGCAAAATAGGAAATTCCTAATACATTAGGAAACCACCCCAGATTTGAACCCAAACATGGTCTGGACCCACATGGCCAACAATTGGTTACGAATTTATCGTGGACTGAGGTTTTCAAGTCAGACTTTGGATTTTCAAGTCAGAAACTGAAGGTACATGCTACGAGAAAAAGAACGAGTACGAGAAAGCTAAAACCTTCCGTTTCTCTCTACTCACTCCACTACTACCACTACTTTTCTCTCATTGAATTGAAGAGATAAGCATCAATTAATGGCAAGCACTGAAAACGCTCGAGCCGTTTCACTCCCACGACGCCGGTATCGATACCTTTGCCGGCTTCGCCCTCCATTTGTCAACCTATCTCCCTCGAATACAATGCATATAACCTCAAAAAACTCTCCCTGTTTTGGGTCTCTGCTAAATTTAGCTGACAAGTGTCCCCACCCTCAGCTAGAGATTTCCAAGTTCCAACCTCCCTCTCTCCCTCCCTCACTTGCAGTTGCTTGAGAAGTGAGAATAATCAAGATGCAGACGAACGTGGGAGATGATAGCAAAGGCAAACGCTTTGCTGCTGATTCGTCTTCTTCTAGGAGTGTTGGGTTTGTGGAGGAGAATGTGGGGATTGGATTGGAGGGAGCGGCCGCTTCAGCTGTGAACTTAATGCAGAATATTCGGGTTGCAGCAGGAGAGATGATGGGCGTGGATCAGAGTATGAAGTTCAATCGCAGGTTCACTGTTGCGGCTCCGGCGTTGCAGTTCCAAACAGGTTCTTTTATTTTTAGATTTCGCAAAAAAAAAAAAAAAAGAAAAGAAAAGAAAAGAAAAGAAAAGTTATTTTTACTTCATTATTCAATATAGAATTATTAAAGAGGTGAGGGGCGTAAAATATAAAATACAAATGTACGATGTAGATCAAATCGTGAGTTTCTTAGGATTTGAATTACTAGGGTGGTGGCCGCTTACTATTCATCTCCCACCTCCCCATGATTCACTTTCCATTAGGAGATAACGTTGATGGTCATTGTCAGAAATTCACATTTATTTCTTCGATTTTGACCATTTTTAGAAATATGATTAGTCTTACAACTCCTATGTTTTCAATTACGTGAAGCAAACAGTTGGAATAATATGACATGATTTTTTTTTCTAAATCACTGGGGAGGTCACAAGATGTTTCCATGGTAGACTGTAAATGGTATGCATCTGTGTACGAAGTCAGTCGTCGATTGCTTTGTTTTGAGCACAACATGAGGGTCTGGACTAACCGACAAGTTCCTTCTCTTCATATTCTTAAGTTTTGGGAGAAAATATAGTGTACGAAGTCCGCATTTGAATACTAATACTCTATTTTAACTTGAAAACATATCAATAACTTCTTGAAATAAAAGCTGACCATCTTCTTTAGCAATTTTTTTCTAGGCCGCTTTCTTCTGGAGAATTCTCCTAATTGTGAGGGATCTGAGCTGAACTCCCTGTTTGGCACTGGGAACAATTTACTACTACCAGAACCGATGAATAACTCCTATGCATTTCCATACATTTCACATGGTAATGTGTGCTTTCCAAGTTCTGCAATACCAAATTGGAGGAGCAAGGCTGATGATTTTTGGAATCCATCCAGTTTTGCGAGCTTTTTAGTACATAATGACAGCTTGTATCCTCATATGACGGGCAGTTATTGTCATGATTCAGGTACAGAATTGTTTACACAAGATTTGCCTAAGTATATATTTATGTGCTTGAATGCCTTTGTTTTATATTGTAAAGACTTTAGTATGTGTAAACATGCATCATATATGTGATCATTTCTTTTGTTTTCTTGTTGTGGGGGTGTGGGGGGTGTGTGGGGTTTCGTGTGATTTATATGTGGGGTGGTGTCCTGAACTCCTGATCCATTTGTGGCCATGTGAATGTTTCTGGGATACCGTCTGCTTGTACATATATATATTTCATGGGTCATCTATCTTCCCCATGTAATGTTATATTTTTGTGAACTTTAGTAAGGAGAAGAGTGATACTTTCACCTACAAGTACACTACTAGGAATTCTGTGTTACTCAAGCTGATCTATTTATTGTGACTATGCAGTGTTCCAGTCAAGCTCTTTCCCTGTAGCAGCTTTTTATCAACTCCCATGCTATCCCGTCAGTGGGAGGAAATCGTATACAAGTTACAACATGGATTCTTGTGATTTGAGTATTGGTAGCTCTTCAGGGGCAACATTTCTTACTCGCAAACAGAAGTTGGTTAGTCAGAGTCATGTGTGTTGTTCTACCGTTTTAGACAGAAGTAAGAATCCCAGTGTTGAAATGATGCCAATGCACATATGGGGCCATCGTGCATTTGGACATTCTTCAATCTTGAAGCAGTCATTGAATCCTTCCTTAGAACACCCTGCTGGGTGTTGGAATTTGGAAATTTTTGATAGATTTGGCAATGATAAGGTGTGTTAAACTCACTTCAATTTTTTATTTTCTCCTCTCTGCAAAATGTAAAAAGCCATTCAGACAAAGTAATAAAGCATTAAGAGGAATCTAAAATCTCTGCATTGGGTGAACCCAGCATTTTCACAACGAAACCATGTAGAAGTTGGGTTCCATTTATTAATAGTCAGTGGGCTGCAAATACAATCTTGATGTGGACCTTTGAAGATATATTCCTCGTTTCCTTTCAATCTTCTACTTATGCAGCCGACCTGATGAACAGACCTGCTTCTCTTTTAGGTCTGGTCATGTACAAAGCGGTGTCCACCTGTTTGCATTGCTCGGATATGAAGGTGCTCTTGTGTAATTCTAGATGTGTCTGAGCGATCAAGTTGATTGCATCAAGCCTTTGGATGCTTTTAGCAAAAGAAATTGAGAGGATAAAAAAAGAAGAGAGATAGCCTCCTTACATGACCTTGACTCAAGCAATTGAAGGAATTTGCAGGATCTTATGCACCCATTGAGCTACCATTTCTACCAAAATCAATTGGTGATGGTAGAGGCACAACTCAATGTTTTAAGGCATTCAACATCGCACCCATGGGCCTATTTTTAGAGTAGTCGTAGGGCGCGGTATTGTGGTATACCTCTACCTAACAATTACCCCCTCGCGATGGCGCTTCCACGACTCAAACCCTTGACCTGGAGCTCTGATACCATTTGTAAGATCTTATGCAACCATTGAGCTGCCATTCCTACCAAAACCAATTGGTGATGATAGAGGCACAACTCAATGTTTTAATGCATTCTACACTGCAACCATGGGCCTGTTTTTAGAGCGGTCGTAGGGAGCGGCATTGTGGCACGCCTCTACTGACAAAATTTGC
The DNA here is from genome assembly GCA_037013555.1 of Sextonia rubra. NCBI lineage: Eukaryota > Viridiplantae > Streptophyta > Magnoliopsida > Laurales > Lauraceae > Sextonia > Sextonia rubra. The sequence continues at coordinate 52,667,962 of JASUAD010000013.1, read as the reverse complement.
TGCCATTTCTAGTAGTAGTCTCCTTTTAGGATGATGTTTTCGAAGTTCCATTCTTGCCATGTTTTGTCATAAAAGATTGTGATCTTTGCAGGTGTTAGAGGAGGGGTCATGGACAATGATTTTGCGAAAAGAGTTGCGAAACAGTGATGTTGGTAGCCCTGGGAGGATTGTTCTTCCAAAAGTATGCTGCATTATCTTTTTACTGAATTACACCGTGGGATTTTCTTTTAAGATATTCATAGAATCTTAATGTAGTTTGTAGTGTGTAATCATTTCAGAAAAGCCAATCGAAAGGTACTAGTGAAATACCAATCTGCATTGTTATTTGTGAGGCTCATTTCTTGTCACTGTAGTCACTGGATCGAACTTTGCCATCTTGAGTTAGAACTGGCTTAAGTATAACCAATAGTGGAATGTTATTCACTACTGGATTGAAATCATGTTCTTCATTGTGGTTTCATGTTTTGTTTAGATTGATTATATCACTTTGATGCATCGGCGAGATTGTGAGTGTCATTTATGCAAGATGCAATTTATATGCCATAGTTTCAATCCAATGGTCTAAATTGACAAGAAAGAAGCCTCAAAATGTAGACTTTGCTCACCTGTTTCAAAATTTGTAGTTGTCTCCCTAGATCTAACCATTTCATGATGGTGTCCAATTGTTTCTTCAATGCTAGAGCAAATTGACTCTTATGCAAGAGAGCCAACATTAGATATTGAGTACTTTCTGTTTTGATCATGGTATTGTAGAGAGAAGCAGAGGCAAATCTTCCTCCCCTGTCTGAACGAAATGGAGTAATTTTGCTCATGGAAGACATGATTTCTGCAGTTTGCTGGGAATTCAAGTATAGGTATGTTAACTGCATTACTTTTTCTTCCATTGACACAATTGAAGCTATGCTAAGTGGAAACCTATCTTTGAGGCATGTTATAGTCATGTCAATCTTGTATTAGTCATCTAAGTGGGGTTCTACAAGTTCTTCTGAATAATTCATAGGACTTCAACTGTTGATCAGCATCATTTTGCTTTTCTGTTGCAGCTGTCTACTCAGTTCTCACCTTGCTTTACTGGTACCTATGATCCTCATGTTTAGTTAATAAGCCAAATCTTGAGCTTGGCATGGCTAAAAGAAAAAAGTTATCTGTGTCTGAATTGGTTGATTTGAAAGAGGATTTGGCCTGCAGTGTTTCTTTTCAAACCATTTATAATTTAAAAACCTACTTGCTGACAATAGAAAAAGTAATGAAAGTTGTATACACATCAGTAGACAAGTTGGCTGTACAATGCAGTTTGTGGTTCCCATCATCTTGTGATGATTGTTTTCTCTTCTTCAGATACTGGCCAAACAACCGAAGCAGGATGTACATCATGGAAAACACAGGTATCTGCTGAATATCCACATCTTTTAGGATCTTTTGAAACCTGATTGTTTAAAAGTTGAGCATACTAAAGCCTTCATTTATAACCTCAGGAGGATTCATTAGATCACATAAGCTTCAGACTGGTGACTTTTTCATCATTTACAAAGAGGAAGTCTCTGGAAAATTTGTAAGTAATATTTGTCTAGACTCTAGATGACCTTTCCAATCACTTGACAGACTAGTGGAAATTAACTCTGTCAATAGAATTGGTAGCAGAGCTGCTTCTGGATGTTAATTTTTTTGTGAAGTGTGCATTTTATTTGCAATTTTATGATATGATCCTGATCGTGGTTGTTGTAAATGAGGTTGATGGTAAATGTCATATCCAGTAATCTATTTTTAATAGTCCATACATGGCTTGGTTGTTCACTGCAGGGCCAATCACTCAATTTCTTAGACCATTTCTCATATTCTTGAAGCCCAAATAGAGGAATGCACAAAATTAAAACTTGTATATGTTAAGTAGTTACTTTGTCTTACCTGTAATTAATGCCTAGGTGTTTTGGGTGTAATGGTTAGCAACTTGAGATGGTATCGGGGCCAACACATCCCGGGTATAAATCCACGCAAGGTTAAAAAAAAGCCTCATGCTACATCATGTGTGCGGGCACATGTGCCTCATGATGCGTCTTGTGTGCGGGCACCTGTGCACAAGACAAAGAGGCCCATGTCATGTCTTGTGTGGGCGTGTGCTCCAAGTACAGATGGTGTCCACCCGAGGGGGTGTTAACTAGTTTGTTTGCCACACCTTTAATGCCTATATGGGCCCTAGACTCATGCAAGGAGGTCCAAAAGGATGTGTCAAAGACCCGGTAGGTTTTAATGGTTGTAAGCTCATAACGGGACCATTTTATGTGATTGTTTTCTTTACATATCATTGATGACATGAACACACTGGTGATACATTTAGTAAGATCTATGGATTTATTTCAGTCTTTAATTTTTGCATGTCCTATTGTTGATTTGTTTCTTTTAACTAATCTCAGCTATCATCTTCATTGAAGGTTGAGTTGTGACTAGATTTTTAAGAGGAAGAGAGAATAGGGCTTGCCAACCACCCCAGATTGGGAATGCATTCATAAATTTATGAAATTCATTAATAAAAGTTCAGATTTCTCATTACTGTTGTGGATGTGGTTGTTTATTGTGGACACATAGTTCTTATCTATTTCAAGTTTAGGCTTGTGATTTGACCATCTGGATCCAATCCAGTTCATTGACACAGCCTATTGCTGCTTGATCCTGATGATACGATGCTATCCTCAGGTTGAGGATTCAAGGGTCCAAATGGTCATATTTTATGTTCATTCTTTGTGATGTCTAAAATTCTGGTAAGCATAGAGAGAATTAGTCCCTTTCCCTTTGGCACTGTTAATTATCATTATTTTGTTTCTAATTACAAGCACAAAAATCCCTGCTGTTTTAAGCAGTTGAACTATTCATACAGATTGATTTGAATTCTGTGTATTGTTCTTTTGAAGATCGTCAGAGGCGAAAGGGGCCACAGATCTTCAATTTCTGCAAATCAGGTGGAACAAAACTGCACTCTCCAATGCAACATGGAGGGAGTCCTCAGCGCACAGCAGCCAAGGAGCAACACAGAAATGGAGGCAAATCTTCCTCCATCTCCAGAACCAAGAACTTTTTTACCAACAGCCAATCTATTGATATCCAATGCTGAAGCCACTGCCACTACAGTGGGTCCCCCATACAACGTTGAGAGTGTCTCCGGTGGATCAACTCAGTTCACTCCATATTTTTCTGCTGACACCTTTGTCAATCCCTCTGATCGCTGCCTCCCATAGGGTGTATTGCTTGGAGATGATCTCCTTTTATCAGCAAGTTTGATATAATAATAGAGTTTGGGATTTTAATAATTTGACTGAATGTATTATATTACAAGGTCCTTTGCATACTGTTGGATTTAAATATATATACCTTTTGAATATGATGTTGGACTTTCTGTTCAATGTACATACTCTTTTTCCTTAATGTTTCTAAAGCCTGGATGTGGTTGACCATTCTAAACCTTTTCTGCTTCTGTTTTCAGTTCTAAGGATTTGTTTACCTGGAGCTGATGATGAATGCAGAAACTGAAGTCCGTGATGCCATCCTTTATAGTATTCTTCTGTGAAACTTTGAGATATCAACCATCTTAACTAGCTATCCAGGGCTCCTTACCCTAGTGGTAAGGCATGGCTGTTCTTACCTTGATATCCAAGGTTCGAACCTTGGCTAGCCCCCCTTCTTCCCAATTGTATGGGATACCTTCCCACTTAAGTGTGTTTCCTTTCCAGGCACACCTATCCTTGAGTCCCAGCCCCCTTAGCTGAGCTATAAAAAAAAAAAAAACTGGCTTTATTTACTCTGCCAGAGGATTACTGCAGCATGGTCTAGTGCCGTAGAGTTTTCACTTCATGTTCACAACCATGCTGTGATATCAACTTGGAAGCAACCTTAATTGCAAATCAAATTTCAGTTAGACCTGTTTTGCTGGCTGGATTGGAGAGCATTCCTCATGCTTTGTGCATGGGAGCACCATTCCTGCTGAATGAGTGCTATCCATCACCAGCCTATTGCAAGCAGTGGGACCGGTTTATATGGAACTGCATTCCTAGTAATTGTCGGGGACCGGTTTATATGGAAGTGAATTCCTAGGAATTCTCAGAAAAGGGGTTCTAAGTAGAGAGATTGAAGAGGTTGGGCGTTTTGGGTTGAAGGTGCAGATGTAGATGAGAGCCTAATTGGACTTGGATTTGATTTACTAGTGTGATGGTTGGATATTCATTTGCTCTCTCTTTTAAATAAATTTTCATTGAAGGGGTGATATTGTGATAGCTATTTATGGGTCCTAACCTCTGTTTCATCAAATGCAGGCCACTTTCAGAGTTTCATTCCTTAGAATGTTTAGGAATTCAATTCCATACGCACTAGCAGGCCCCAAAAGCCTATTTTGCCTACAGAGCACTCTTATCTACTCTGTATTGAATTCCTAGGAATTTCATAGTAGAGATGGTAGTTTGGTATAAGAGTTAAGGACAACCTCAAAAAGGCTTTTGTATTTTTTTTTTAGTAAAACCACCCCAAATGAAACAAATAACCGTTAGTTTTTATGGACAGACAAAATTAACTTTAATTAACAAAACTAAAGTTATGTGGGGCCTACTTAGATAGGAAGTATGGCAATGAAAAGATTAAATGACTGTAGCCTTTAGTTTTAGATCCTCAAAATTTAATTACTATACATTATATAAACTTATGAAAAAGTTCAATGCTAAATAATGACCAAAATAGTGTAAAATGGGATCTGTGCCACTGGGGGCAAATCATTATTTGAGTCATTTGAAATTTTCTGAGGAGTTAATAGGTCAAAATGAAAATTGGATAATATAGTTGCTTTTTGTACAGTTACACAAACCTCTCAAGAAAATAAATTATAGAAAATGAAAAAACAGGCAGCAAAGATTATTTAGTAGTGACATGGCGAAAAAGCAAAAAATCGATTTTCCATTATTTCAGGGTGTTGAGTAAGGATCTTTCCTATTATTGATGATCATAGGATTAGGAAGAGAGAGGAGGAAGAAGGAGAAGGGCAATGGAATATGTATTTTTTTATTAAAGTTCCTGTCGAAATGGTTTTTTTTTTTTTTTTGTTTTCTAGATAGGCGGAAGCAATATTTATCTTGTAAAACCTCTCCCTTCAATTTTGTTCCCAGATGCCCGCACGGGCCCTACGCAAAATAGGGTAATTGTATGTGTGTATTCCTCAGGTATGTTAAATTATTTATAAACAAGTTAATAGCTCTCTCACTTTCTAATCAATAAGTCGTTGTAGTATAGTGGTGAGTATTCCCGCCTGTCACGCGGGTGACCCGGGTTCGATCCCCGGCAACGGCGTTTGTTTTTTTAATTTTACACATTCTGAGTCGACTCAACTTTAGTGTTTTAGCCTGAGTCCGCTTAGTTTTTTTATGTCAGAGGTGGGTTGAGTGCTGGATTCGACTCGTCCGAGTAATAATTCCTTTACATGGTCAGTGCGACCAGTGGGTCCTTCCATGGATAGAGAGGCGTCACTTGTCAGTGTACTAGGCCAATGGGTTTTGATACAGAAGCCCAAGCCCAAGCCCAGCCCCATACAAATAAGTGTTACTTTTATGGCCTTGCCCAGAGCCATGGACCTTAAGAGCCTTTCCAGGCTCTCAGACCATGGAACACCAACAAAAAAAGATACCTATTGGACAACTCTTAACCCCTTCTTTTGTAGCTAGGAGAAAATTGCATAAAGTATTGCAGGCTTGCCGTATACATTATCGCTCAATCAATTACAAAACCATTTGAGGCCTTCCCACACACAAATGCAGAATCTGATATTTGTTCAGCTCAAACCAATACCAGAACAAATAGCTGGACATGTTTTTAGCAAATCCCATGTCCAAATGTGTTATCGATGAGTACATTCAAGACATATTACAGATGATTAAAATAAAAGAAAAGTTATGCCATTTAAAATGGTTCTGGATATCTATTTACAAGTCCAAGATATTACAAACGGTAAGAACCTAGAATGTGCAGTAACACAACCTAAGCAGTTACAGAGTACATGGTTTTAAATGGCATTTGATGGAAAAGTAGACCCTAGAAAAATAAAAATGGGATTAGGCCACGACAAACAAGAGAGAATGGCAATTACCCCAACACCTGCACATGCTCAGATCATCCCAAACAGTAAATACTCTCGAATAGCATCAACTACAGAAGAAGAGCACAAATGAAAAAACAAAATAAATAAAATCTGCTCATTTCCACCACCGTAATGTAATGCAATCTCATGACAATTAGGTGACTAATACCAAAATCACCAGTACTGTTTCAAAATTTTGCTCAGTAACCTTACACATAATTATCCAAAATTGAATGTAATTCGGAGAAGAGATTCCACTGTGCTGTAAAAGCAAATTTATCACCTCCCGAAAACAACTGAAGACTTGAAATTAGAAATTCTGTTGTATGTTATAGTTCCTGGTTGTGAAAAGGTGTTTGTTTGTTTATGGAAAAGCTATCTGCAATCAACACCAACTGCATCAAGGACTGATTTAAAGCCATCCTTATCCAAGCATTCTGCCAATTCAGCCTGCAAACAATTAAGTGGTCTTCAGAAACTCGACACTTACTAAAACCTCTCTGTGAATGAAAAGGACATCTCAAAAGCATTGGGGGAAAATAAATATAATCAGCCTAGTATTATATAGCTGATCTGATTGGAATACAAATTCATGTTTAATTATATGCATGTGTACATTACTCACAAATTCAAAAGCTTTCTGCATGTGGAATTTCAAACTTCAAGCACTAGAGACTCGAAGAAGTAAAAAACTGTACCTTTATCTGGGGTATGAGCGCTGGTCCTCCATAGGCAAAGGCTGTGTAGAGCTGAACAAGGGTTGCTCCGGCTCGTATCTTTTTGTATGCATCCTCTCCACTGCATCAGATGGCATTTTCAAACAAATGTGAGCAGGTTAAATGGAAAACACCAATGATGATGTTCAGCCCCAAGCACTCATGCTGTAGACCACAAATACCTGCTGATGCCCCCACATCCAATAAGAGGTATTTTGCCCTGATATGGTGCAAGTCAAAAGAAACATCAAAGCGCCCAAATTAGTGCCAAAAATAGAATGAGGTGTTTCATCAAAAAGAAAATCAATTGCCTATAGAAGTGTGGAACATATAACAAATGAACATTTATGTGTAGAGACATGATGCATCATGATCAACATACCCGTGTGAGAATAAACATCTCCTTAAGAATATTAGTGGACAGATCAAAGAGAGGCTTCCCACTCAAGCCACCAGCTTCTTTAGCCAATGGGTTCTTGTTAACAGGATCTGGTCTCGATATAGTGGTATTGGATATGATCTATTCAAAATATATTAAGAACACGTCATTAAATTACATGGCCAGCCCTAGTCTGATGGTACAGCAATAGGTTAATGGCAATCACTATACTGCATGCAGAAAACGAAATCAATGCAAAGCAAATGACGAATAGAAGTTATCACACAATTCAGCAAGCAAAAGCAACTTTAAGCAGATGATATATTGAAATGGGAAACCCTGAGCCTTTTCCTATCCAACTTCAAGGCAGTTTCTGCACTACAGACTAGCACACAGAAGTTAAGAGGCCCACACTTCAACTTGATGTAAACCAGCTATCTGGTTAAGAAACAGAAAGGAACAGAACAAGCCAACCATGGAAGTAGTGTCTCAGTTAAGGCATTCTGCCACTAGGAGAGAGGTCCTATAACTGATGTATGTGAGGGCTATGGAATTGGTTGTGGTCTTGCCTGCAGCTTTATTAAGTATTTTACAGTTAGTTCCCTGAGGAATAGGATGAGGACCAACACAAGAAGAAAAATCTTCCCCTCTTAAATTTTACTCAAAGGTCCACATACACACACAGACAAAAAGAAACATGAATTGGTGTTTTCATTCTGCGGGTTTTTTTTTTTTAGTATTTTTCGTTGGTTAATTAAGAAGACGCATATTCATAAGATGGATATACCGGAAATGAGAATGCTTACGTAAATGTGTAGTAAAACTAGGAAAGATAAAATTAGAAATGAGCGCTTTCGAAAGCATTTAGGGGTAGCACCAATAGGCGATAAGATTAGAGAAACCTGTTTAAGATGGTTTGGGCATATTGAGCGTAGGCCAGTAATGGCACCGGTAAAAAAAAGTTTGGCTATATAGGTGGATGGCCAATCAAGAGGTAGGGGTAGGCCGAAGAAAGCATTGATGAAAGTCATTAATTCAGATTTGAAGAAATTTAACTTATCAAATGATTTGTTTCAAAATAAAACGGAGTGGAGAAACAGAATTTATGTAGCCGACTCCAACATAGTTAGGATAAGTCTTTGATGATGATGATGATGATGAGTAGTATTTCTTGATGGAACTTCACTATATATCGTGATGATGTTGATTATCATCATCACCATCATTATTATCATTATGATTTTGGGAATAACTATATGATGTTGATTATACCATTCCTAGGAAAAAAAAAGTCCATTTTTAAATTATTTACCATTTACATATTTATTAATTTGGATTTTATTTTCCCATATCATTTTCTGATGATAATATCACAAGACAACTCCAAAATTTGAAAACATCCAATAGCATCCGTAGGCAATGAAATCCCAAGGACATTGGTGACAGTAAAGACAACACAAACAGAAACCCAGAAAGTTAAAGTTGACAAATGTACCTTTGCTTTTTTATTCTTCAAGTCGAGAAAAAACAATCACATTTTTTTTTTGATATGACAAAAAAATTTATTCCTAAAACACTATTAACAAAATACAATTCAAAATGTAAGCATCATACAAACGATGGATGCAAATGCATCATAATTAGCCAATGTATCAGCTAATCTCATATGCTTTCCAAAGGTTGCCTGTAAACACACAATGACCTTCAAAAGCCAAAGAAAAGTGTTTCTAGTAAAATAAGATAACTGCCATAGAAATGGACCGCTAGAATAGAAGCCCACTTTATAGTGGAAACAGAATAACCCTCAACAATAATGTACCTGCATTCAGGAGTCAAAAAGTGAAGCTCGTGACGTTTTCTTTTTCTATTTTCCCTTTTTTTTCTGAATTATAAAGCTCATGAAAAACTCCCAACAGAATTTGATCCACGGCCTCATCAGCTTCACTTATTTTTTCACTGTTCAGGCATTTTGAAAAATATGGCATAGGCCCATATTACTACGATTAAAGATAACAGCAACCAGACTAACATTACAATCTTAGTAGCAACAATATTCCTGGATCCACCATATCAAGCTACATAACACATAAGGCACCAGTCAGCAGGCATCTTCTAGTGTATCCAATGATATCCTTCCCTTTTAACTCTACAGGGCATCCCCTGTCTAATTTTGCATTTTTAAATTTGGATTTTCTAAAAATTCAAAGAACGACTCCCTTTTGTAAGAATTCATACGAATTCAAAGGAATTTACATTAGCCACAAAAGTGAAACCTCAATTGTTAAACATGTAATAATTATATCAATATGCTAAATCAATAGGTGTTCACACATACACCACTCAGTTAATTAATGAATAAACAAAGAAGCATAAAAACATGCAGTACTAAACCAATCTAATCACTCAACTAGATAGTCAGTATGTCAAGTGAGAAAGAAAATACCAATCCATCCAAACGGAGTGTAAGAGCAACCTAGGAAAAGCAGGGAGAAAAGGGAATCGTTAGACAGCTTGACATGGAAACAATAGCTATAAAAACATCTGATGCAAGACAATTAACACTTGGATACCGCTGCAATATCTTCAAGGTCCTGTTTAGACAAGTCAGGAGCAATCTTCACAAGTAATGGAGGTGGACCCTCTTCTCCCCATTGCATTTCATCACGAGCAGCTTGTACCTAATTAATGAAAGGCTTCACTAACAGAGAGTATAATTCAATGGAAATAAGCGGCTGACACTTGGATTCAGTTTACAAGTATGAAGCTGCTAACCTTCTTAACAAGATCCTTCAGTTGTTTTCTCCCTTGTAGTTTACGCAGTCCAGGGGTGTTAGGTGATGAAACATTGATAACCTGCAGAGTGACACTAATTAAAATGTAGGGTACTGCATGTTCAACATTATATGAAAATAATGCAAACTTAAAATATCAGAATATGTACATCAGTTAAAGTGGGAAACTAAAAGATCAAAACGGGGGGAAAAAAAAAGAGTGCAGGGGAAAGCTAAAATATCCTGAGTCAAGAGACAGAAAATACCAAGTAATCAGCATACTGGGATAGAGTATGAACTCCTTGAACATAGTCAGCAGAGGCATCCTCACTTGTCTTATTCTTGCCAATATTGACTCCAAGAATGCCAGGACCTGCTTTTCCACCATGTTTTACTTCATCATTGGAGGAAGATGAAGAGCTTGAAGTTTCATCAAGCTTCCTCTTGCCATGTTGGACTCCTAACCGTCTTGCAACAGCAAGAATGCCCTCACTATTAAAGCCACATCGATTAATGATAGCACTGCCAGCAAAAGGAATCACTGGGTATTTTATAAAGCAGTGGTGTAAGGTACAAAAATATCAGCACCTTTTCCAATTCACTTGTATGCTTGGAATGAGTTTAACTTTCAATCATATGCAAAGCATCTGTAGCTACATGAACTACACAGAGAAATCAAAAAGAGCACAAAAAACAAAAACACACACACACACACACACACACACACACACACACACAGAAAATAAAATGAAAGATGATATTCAAGATTTAAAAATGAGAAAAGACCGTGCAGATCACGATCTTGACACCCAGATACAACTTGGATATGATAGGGACAGACCATGGACATGAAAAGGGCACGAATTTTACACATAAAAAGTGAAATATCGGACACATTACGACACAATATGTTGCTCATTTTAAAGTATCCATGCATCATAGATCGCGATGAATTTAATTCATAAATAACATTCAAAGCATTGAACAAGCCAAAAAACTGTAAATCTAAGTGCAATAACTAAGAAGCAACATACATGCTTACCCCTCCTGCCGCAATCTAAATATACGAGGTTTTGGATTGCCCTCCTGTGGGACAGGGGTCACCGAGCCAACCTCTACAAAGCCAAAGCCTAACCCAAGTAATCCTTCAACAGCCTCAGCATTTTTATCAAAACCAGCAGCAAGACCTAGTGGATTTGAAAATTTACGTCCCCAAACTTCAAGTCCTAGATTTAATGGGTCAGGCCTCTTTTCCCTTGGAACCCAGCCACGAGCTGCTGCTGCTATTGATAATCGATGAGCGGCCTCTGCATCTAGCAAGGCAAATAATGGGTTCACAAGTTTTGTGGCTGAAAATAGCCACCCACTGCACAAATTTGAAGCAAGATAAGACTACTGAGATTTTTTGAAAGATATAAGACTCTTTAAAATTAGCAAGTAAAATATGCAAATATAAAGTGTTTATCAGAACAAGATTTCTGAATATGCATGGGCATGAATGGAAACAAGAGAATCAACTATTGAGCATTTTATCCTATGTTTCATGAAAATAAGTACATGAATCAGAGGTATGAGGTAACAGATTTCGCAAATTTGGGAAAAAATAAACTGTGGACTCAACATAATTTTTAAATTATGTTAAACTCCGCCAGTTTTTACCGCCAATCCCAGGGCCAAATAAAAGATGAAGGTTGCGTTAGATAGGCTGACTGCCAATGTAAAACTTTGTCACAACCTGAACATGAATTTTGAAATAACAATATGGCTCAAAATAGAACGGAATGGAAAAACAAAATTCATGTAGCCGAACCCAATATAGTTGGGATAAGGCTTTGATGATGATGATGATGTTAATAAAAAAAACAAAATTTTGTTAATTAGTTCAAATAAGCTACTCATTAAATAAGAATATAAAGAATACCTACTCTACAAAAGTAACTATTCCAACATCTGATGTTGACTTCAAAAGGGGGAAATTGTAAAAATATTACCACTACACAATAACACTTGTTTAAACTAGTAGTAGTATAAACCAATAGTCTTTACTTTTCTTGTAAGAATCCAGAACTCTTTTGAGGAACCTGATGTGAAAATTCCTGTCCACAGGTTTGTTTAGGGAGTCTGTGTATACCGTGGAATGGAAAAATGGAATTTTTCCTCCTCTATACCGCTCGTAGCAATGAAAAGATTTGGAAATGTGATGGAATTTTTTGCGATGTGGAACACTAATGTTTCACAATCAAGTGAAATTCTCATTTCAGAGAGAAGAGGCAGAATTGTTCTGGCCATCTATGAAAAATGATGACATGACATGTCCAGAATCCCAATTCCATGGATGTGCCCGAATGAACCCCTAGATACGCAACACATTGGTCATCTCAAAAAAAGTCAGTGTGACATAGAAATCTAACCTAGCAATAACATTTGAAGATTTTTATAGGTACTGTTGTAAAGAGACCTAAAACTATGGTTTCCACTATGAAGAAATGTAAAAGGTCCATAGTGAGCTGTTTCCTTGCAAATTTTCTTTTGCATGGTAGACAGACAGGCATGAGCCACACAAGGTGGCAATACTCTCATGAATGGAAGGGTTCAGAAATTCTGACTAGGAGATGCAGACTCCTATTCAATAATTTCCTTTTATTGCAGTACGCACCTCTTATTGTACAGAATTTCTTTTCATCATAAAATTATTGAAATTAATAAAGATACACGTCATACAAAACTCCTTTAAAAAAAATCCTGCTCTGCAGTATTATTTCAGTCATATTGTACATGCACATGTATCAAACCGAGATTGGCCGAAAAGGAGAAGGCTTCAACTTGGGAACTAAAGGCCTCGACACCTTATTAAAATGTATAACATTTGGCTAAGGATCAGAGCTAATGGGTATGCAATTTTTACTTAAAATTGCAGCGCCAGAAAGCGGCACAACAACCATTTCTAAGTGGCTGATTCGCAAAGAATCTCATCAAGGATTCATTTGAACGTGGAACAACATAAGCAATAGGCAAAATTGGCACATAATCACTCCAAAACTTTTTCTTATTTAAACGTACTCGTTAGCAAGATACTCATCTATAATACAAAATGGAGATTCGAAAAGGTGTACCAGAATGTCGCCTCGTCGACGGTACTCACATAAGCTCCCCCAGTTATAAGAAGGCCCATGGTAGCTCCAGTCAATAACCTTCCCTAAAGTGAAAAGAACATTAGAAAAGGCATAAAATGCATGACAATGAACTAAAAAGAGAATGAAGATACATCTTAAAGCATAAAACAATAAGAAATCCCTTTGCATGGTCAGATAAAACAAGAAGAACTCTAAAGTCACTATATATAGCACCCCCAAATACAGCATGGATATGACTGGGACGCCGGGTATGACAGGGACACAGATCTTACACATTAAAAGTGAAGTATGGGTGCAGTACAAGTGATATGTTGCTGATTTTGACGTATCTGCGCAGCATGGGTGAAAACCCTCTTCTCGACCACGGTTGGGTTAAGGAGAACAGGATAAATCATAGCAGGGAACCCCATTGGACAATCAAAAACAAGTTGAACAATGCAAAAACAAGCTGAACAATGCATGTGGTACTTGAAACGCAGAACATGTGCAAAAAACAAACGACCCCAGAGCATAAACCACCAAAATGGACGCCCCCAACAACAAGAATCCCATCAATGTCATGATTTTAAGCACCGCCCAATCCACTAACAAACACCCACAAATAAGGGAAATTTAGATTCATACTTTCTTGGAAGACTGTGGAATCGGTGCACCCCCATCAGCAGCTGTGCTCAATTGCCGCAGACCTGCAGCGCCTCCGGATTTCAACCTCCTATTGAGAACCTCTTTCAGAAACTTCCTTGAAATTCCTGCTGCCATCGTCCGCTTCAAAAGACTATAAACCCTAAACCCCCGCTAAGGAAAAAAACGAAAAAAAAAAAAAAAGCTTCTTTTCTTGTTGTTGTTGTTGTTGTTGTTGCTGCCGCTGCTGCTGTTGTGGTTGAAGGGGATAGGAACGGAGAGAAAGGTTGGGTTTTTTCGGGTTTGGGTGTTTGGGGATTGGGGAATGGAAATGCAATGGAAATTTCTGGGGTGGGGTTGGAATTTGGAAAAGGGTGCAGAGTGGAGAGCTTTTCGCTGCAACGTAGAAAAGAAACAGAAAAGGGAGAGAGGAATAGGAATAGGAATAAAGGAATAGGGGCTGTGGTCGCCGGCTCGCATCAAAGGTGCCTTTTAGAAGTGGGACTTTCACTTCAGCTGGAGCCTGAATCTGCAAATCCTAGTCTCCGATCGGATCTCCCATGTTTCTTTCTTATTTCTTATTCTACACTTGGATCAATGGCAGGGAAAAGATCATCTGGATGGAATTGGAGACGTTTGGGCTTGGGCTCCTAGCTTGCCCCATTATATGCTTCAAACATGTATCTCGTGAATAATTTGTACTGTATAATTATTGTCCAAAATCATATACGCTGCGTTACTTTCCTTAGCCAAAGCCTTATCCCAACCAAATTAGATTAATTACATAAATTATGTTCCTTCGTTTCATCGTTTGGATCTATTTGTAATTAAAGTCGTACTTCTTTATAACTATTTTTACTAATTGCCCTCCATCGTCCTTGGGGTTTTTTATGTCAAAAAAAAAAAGTCTTGAAAGTTGTCATATCCTTATTGATATTATCTTCTTTGCCTTTCTTTAATGTTGTTTTTTGTATATTTATCTACCCCTCAACGATTTTTCTCCTTTCTAAAGAAAGAAGTTTCAAAATACATGAGGGCAGTTGAATCATTTACCTTTTATTATAAGACATCTAATTAAAGCTATCAGCTAGAATTTCCATTTAAATTATATGGTTGGTTGGTTTTATTTATCTTTCTTCTTTCTCCACCAATTTACTTCTCAGAAATGGAACCTATAAATTATAATGAAACCTCATTTAATAAAAATCTGAAGCGCTCAATTGCATTTCCCGCATAGGCACTATAGTAGATCAATGGTTTGGAGTTTTTCTGCAATTTTATGAAGATTTGTGATGAATCAATATTTCAAATTTGATCCCCAGTCCATTTTTAGCCTTCCAGTGAAGATGAACGGTCCGTATCATAGTTTAGGGACCTATGAAATTCAGAAACAGTCGTCTAACAATTTGGATATTTTTATAATTTTTTTAAAATCCATAATGAATCAACTTTTTAAGTTTGACCCCTACCCGTTTTGAGCCTTTTCAATGAGGATGAACTGTTGCAACTATGAATTTAGGAGCTCACACAAGTAACAATTTTTAAGGAAAAAAAAAAGGTCATTTAAGATAGTCTGTGTAAAGTAATGTAACCAAACGTCGGTTTTCCCCCAGAGCGTGAAAAAGGAGGCATTTTTCATGGTTGAGGATTGTTTCCTTCCTTACAGATATTCGAATATAACTTTAGAATGGCATTGATTGATTGGTGCTTCTGTCATCGATCATGGCCTTATTTTTAATGGATAAGAGATTTTGTTTTCCTTTATGATCAGGTCCTTCTACTTGCATTTATACCAATTTTAGGGTGCCTTTTGGTATCATGTCATCCATGTTCTCATGCTTCTATGAGCCTAGAAGAAATCTCAAAATCTTAACTGCACACCAAATGTTCTCACTTATTATAAAGGTATGCCACATTTTCACAATCTCATAAAAGATGACCCCACTTTATCTTACCTACTCATCTCTTATCCTTTAAAAAGACATTGGGATTCAATGAGGAAATCCCTCATGGTGGTCTCCCCACGTCACCATTGAGGGATTTTTGAAATGTGGTATTTTGCTTTGATTTTTTTAATTTTTTTGTCTTGAAATGAAATATGACTTTAATTTTACTTTGAGGTGAAATTAGCCATGCCCTAAAGGTATGCCATATGTTCATAATTTCAAAGAAGATGACCCCACTTTGCTTGTGCAACGCTTTCATACTCATCTCTTACCTTTAAAAAAAGCGATATTTAAAGACTCAAAATCTTCTCGCTTATCATAAAGGTACACCACATGTTCACAATCTTAAAGAAGATGACCCCACTTTGTAAATTCTAAAGGTGGGTAACATGATCATAATCATAAAAGTGGGCCCATATTATATTTCCTATAATAGTGGAACCACAATATAAATCATATGATCAATGGGCCCATGTTCTACTTTCCTAAAGGTGGGTCTTGTGCTCACAATCACATAACAAGGTGACCTCACTTTATAAGTCTTAAAAGTGGGTCATATAATTACAATCACAAAAGATGGGGCCACATTATAAATCTTATGAATGTAACCGCATTTCTAATTTCTAAAGGTGGGTATTCTGTTTTAATTTTTAAATGTGAGCCCCATCCATAATCAATAAAAAGATGGCCTCATATTATAATTCTTATAAAAGTGGGCCCACATTATAAATCCTATGAATGTGCTCTCATATTCTAATTTATAAAGATGAGCACCTCATCGTAATTCTAAATGTGAATCCTGTGTCCATAACAACAAAAAAAGTGGCTCCACATTGTAATTCCTAAATATAGCTCACATGATCATGATCACAAAAGGTAGACTCACATTGTAAATTATATGAATTTGGCCCTATATTCTAATTTTTTAAGATATCTGCCACGTTGTAATTCTAAGGTAGATTTCATATTTACATTCATATAAAAGGTGACCTCACATTATAAATCCTACAAACATGGGCCCACATTGTAAATCCAATGAATATGAACCTCATGTTCTAATTTTTAAAGGTGGGTACCACATTGTAATTTGCATAGGTGGATCCCATTATTGATAATAATAGAGTGTTGCAAGTAATAAAAGTGGGTCCCATTTTGTAAATCTTATGATTCTCTTCCTTCTATTCATTAGAGTGAAACTTTTCTAATGGTGCCAAACAAGTATCACACAACATATTCTCAATAGACCAGTTTAATATAATGTTGGCAAATAAGTTTTGTAGAGTCTAGTCTCGACATAACCCATTCTTAACATAAAATTGGAAACAATACGAAAACACTGTCAAGCGGGCCTGAGGTTCACTTATTTAAGTGCAAGAGCTAAGACTGCACTTTGCATTGTGCCATTCGAATGTTCACATATTCCTATAATATATGGCTGTATAAAACATGTTGGTATGTGTAAATCACTATTTCGAATTTTGGTTTCACATGAAGGAATCTCAAAATCTTAATTCACTAGCAAAATAAACTCGAAACAAAAAAACTTTATTTTTTTTAAGAGACAACCTGCTAGCACAGTTGTTTCCTACTTATCTCTTGCCTTATCTCAAAAGAAGTAACTTGACTATCTAATTTATAAAATGGGTCACATGATAACAATCACAAAAGATGGCCCCATGTTATAATTCATAATTTATTGTAATGGTGGGACTATATTATTAATCATTTGAATGTGGACTCCATACTCTAATTTCTAAATGTGGCTCCATATAAGTCACAATTACAAAAGATAGAGCCACATTTTAATTCTATGAATATGGTCCCACATTGTGAATCCTATGAATGTGTCTCATATTCTAATTTTTAAATGTGGGTTCCACGCAATTTTTAAAGTAGGTTTCGTATTCACAATCAACAAACAAAATGACCCCACATTATAATCTATTATAATTTCTAAAGGTGGGCACCATATTGTAATTTCTAAATATGGGTCATATGTATAAAATCACGAAAATGTAGCTCCGCTTTATAATTTCTAAATGTGGGTTACATATTCACAATAACAAAATGTAGACCTATGTTATAAATCCTATAAATGTAGCCCATATTTTAATTTCAAAAAGTGTGTAACATGCTGTAATTTATAAAGATGGGTCTCATATTTACATTAAAAAATGTGGGCCCAGATTATTATTCCGATATAGGTAGGCCTCACCTTATAATTCTTATGAATATAAGCCATATGTTCTAATTTTTAATGGTGACTACCATGCTATAACTTATATAGGTGAGTCTCATATATGACAACAATAGATGCTGCAAACAATAAAAGATGGATCTCATATTTTATAACATAAGTTTCGTATGACATGTTCTTAATAAAGTATTATAGTATAAAATGTTGTCAAACAAGATTTGTATAGCAAAGTCTTAACACAACCAAATTCTAACATAAAATTGAAAACAATACAAGAACAATGCCAAAGAGGCCCTAATTTTTTTTCAATAAAAAATACAATATTAATCCCTTCTTTTTGCTCTCGTGTTTGACTCGGTGGAATCCATCACAAGTAAAATATAACCAAAGCACTACTCAATTTGATGTTATTATTATTTTTAGGTTGTTATTGCTCATTACATTTCATTTTGGATGTTATCATATACCCAAAAAGCTGGTCCTTCAGCTATATCAGTCGTCATATTGAGAACCATTCAAATTTTGTCTCCAACGCCGCCATGCACCTGATTGACGGAGGTCTCATGACCAACAAAATGAAAACTATGCTGTAAAAGAAAACATGGCATCATTTGAAACATTCTCACAAAGTTAACTACAAAACTCATGTTTAAGGTACACCAAGCTCATTAAAGTAGGGACTCAATTAGTTGGGTTATATATATTTTTTAATGACACAGGTCTTCCTCACCACCTCAGAGTTGGGCACCTCGGCTTCTAGCTTGGAGGTTACCTCATTATGATAAGTAAGAACTATTTCGTGGAGGATAGATATATAGATGCATGCATAATATCTAGATAATGCAGGAAGTGAGAGACAAACTCAAGACATTCAGGAGCAAAATCAAGGTTAAAACCAACTAAGTCAATGCCCTAATGACAACTAAGTTACAAATATATGATCACCAAAGTCAACCTGTGTCTATTATAGGTCGTGCATGAGCTGGGTGTTGAACGTACGGCCTACCAAAGCTGCTCTTCATCTCCCACTGTTCATACTAAAGAAGTTTTTGTACATGTAATTTCACTGAGAAACTAATCACCAACGGGGCATAGTGGATCGACGTAAAATAAAGCCCAGACCTAAAGGCGGACCTAGGATTTTCACAAGGGGGTGGATGCCGCCATAATATTAATTGTCATGTTTTTTCATTTGAGGGGAGTGATGACTTCTTTCTAATGGAGAAATGGGCTTTTTCTCCATGTTGAGGCTTAGAGGTTTTCGGCTTTTGTGAGTTCTAGTGGGGGCAAGCGCCCCCAAAAGACAATACTTGTGTCTGCTAATGCCTAGATGGGCAAAATAAAAAATCATGTACCTACTATGAAACAGAAAAACCTGTTGGCCAAGTGGGTCCACACCAATTGGGTTCATTGTCTTAGGTAGTTTCCCTAATTGTATTAAGAATTTCATGTTTGTTAAATAGCAGTCTCTTAATAGGATTAGGACTTTCCTTTATCTAAGACTGAAGTTCTTAGGGGATAAGGAAATGATGATTATATATATGATATAATCTATAACCCTAGACATATGCTAAAATTCCAAGGCTATAAATTCACAAATTAGAGGAAAACTCATAGAAATTGATTTCTTTTTTACGTAGGCATTTTTGCCAAACCACGTAAATTTCTTGTCTTCTTATGTGGTTGATTGTTGATTTTAATTGCTTAGACACATACGTGCACAACGGTGGTGTCATATCCACAACAAGTGGTATTAGAGCCTAGATAGGGTCTCCTAGTGTTTAAAGTTGGTGAGCGAAAGATTGACAGATTGGATCTCATATGAGGATCCAGATTTTTGCAATCTCTGTTGTAAAAAAAGTAGAGATTGGCTGTGATCTCTGTTGGGCAACAGTTGTCACGACTCAAGCCCAAAAAATCGGGGATTAAGATTAAACTCAATCAGTGACATACGTACTCCCGTGCATACACACCTGACTCCAGTATAAGTGTACACACACAAGAGAAAATCATACGTGCAATATCATTGTACGCGGAAGCTGTCAATACCATCACATAATAAGAGGACGCATCAAAACAAAGAACATTGTTAATATGTGCAAGGAAGTCATGCCTTTACATGAGAGAGAAAAAAGTTTCTATAATACACAACATGCAGGGAGGTATAATTCACTACATAACAAAATGTATCCAACATGTCAAAATGAGGGCTGGCCTAAGCCATGCTGCTCTCAAAGGTGGATTGATCATGTCCACTCATTTAGCCCTAATGGAGTTTTGACGATCACTTTTGAAGTCCCACCGACCTTTGAAGGGTTGGGAGTGCGACCTGAGCCTGTAATACCAAAGGACAACAAGTGAATAAGACTATTGAACA
Organism: Sextonia rubra; assembly: GCA_037013555.1. Taxonomy (NCBI): domain Eukaryota; kingdom Viridiplantae; phylum Streptophyta; class Magnoliopsida; order Laurales; family Lauraceae; genus Sextonia; species Sextonia rubra. Next base: position 52,647,715 of record JASUAD010000013.1, on the reverse strand, counting down.
AAGCATAAACAAAATTAAGGTAATATGCACTGTATCTATAAGACTCATTAACAGGTGATTATAAATAGATTTTCAATTTAGTCTACTAGGCAAATTGTGCATTTGAATAGAGCATATTATAAAATTCAATGAACAGAAATATTTTACGAGGTGGCTACTACATTTGCATACCCTCCCTCTAAGGATCTATGCGTTGAGAACACAATCGAACGGGCCAGGGTACGAATGGGTCTCTACTTCCTGGAGTCCGGAAGCTCCAAGACAAGAGTACACTGCAGCAGCAACAAACATGCCACGCCAAAGTCAACCCCACCGGGTATCATAAGGCTGAGGCTGAGTAGAGCGAGACAATTCCAATCATTTCATATAGTAATTCATTCAGTGAGAAAGGACAGTAACATACATAAGACATTCAAAGCATGTGTGTAAGGAGTTCATACTCAATTCAGTTGCATTTAGTTCAATGTCAAGGTCAATAGACAATGCATATCGCGAACAACACAATTAGAACCAATTGCTAGATGGTCATTCCATTCAAATTATGATTGGGGACTAGAAAGCAATAACCATATTTCAACATGCTATGCAATTCAATTTGATAAAATCATGGTAGTTTTATTAGCCAACTCTAATCTAGTCATCTATTGTTTTTAACCGTGTATAATGATGTAGTTTTAAGTTATCCGATACATTGTTGTCTCTCTTTTGGTGTTACATTGTATCAGGAAGGTGTATCGAAGTTCCTTAAACCAACACCCATAGGGAGGTGCTTAACAAATGGACAACACACATGAATGAGTTATAACCCTCAAGACCATTCATGATATTTAATTATTCCATTGGACAAGTTCATGGCAAAAAAGATCCAAGATTAAAGCCCTACAAGGTCTCTTAATAGTACCTACCTTCTTCCTTAGTTTTTAGTGGCCTCACAGCTTGGCCGTAGACAACTTACGACTTGATTGTATTGTCGTAGTTACCCAGATTTTCCCACAAGTATGGTTGAACTGTAGAGTATTGTCACAACCCGAGCCCAGAAATCAGGAGTTAGAGAAAACCTAACCAATGACACACGTACTCCCGTACACGTACACCTAGACTTGTCCAAGTGTACACATATAAGGGATCAATCACACGTGCAAGCAAGTGTACGTGGAAGCTGTAAGTATCATGGCATACCACAAGATAACACGAGAGCAATAAAAGAACGATGATTACAAAAGATTAGACTGATTTACAATAATGTACAACAAAATAGAGGGACTAGTCTACGAAATCAAAATATATGGATAAACCAAAACCCAAAATACAAACCACAGAAAAATACCCCAGATAAGCTAAGACATAAATGGAGGGGAAATAAAATGATGAAAACCACTCTCAGAAGAATGGATCGAGTCCACTCCTCTAGGCCGGAAGGGGCCTCACGGGTCTCTCTTGGAGTCGGGTCGACCGACGCAGGATCGGGAGAGGGATTTGAACCTACAATACCAAGAACAACTCATAAGTACAACGACTTAGCAAAATATAAGCCACAAGAAGATAACACGAATTGTGTCTATCAATGAGCAAAAATAGTAATGCAAAGATCCATAATGATCATGTTCATATACTAGGTAAATCGTGCATATGAATAAGTATACTATCAGAACCATACACAGATAACCTATCAAAGTGGCTACTACATTTGTCATATTCTCCCTTTCGAGAGCAATCAATATGAGAACACCATCGACCGGGCCAGGGTACGAATGGGTCTCAAATTTTCGGGGTCCGGAATCCCAGGACACGAGCACTCTGCAGAAGCAATCACACACTCTAAACCAAAGTCAACCCCGTCGAGTATCCTGAGGCTGAGGCTAAGTAGCGCTATATATAGACAATATCAATCAAATCATATGATGCACCTCAATCAATATCACAAACATATCACAACCTATCACAACAAACGAAACAATAGTAAGTGCATCACATTACTGATACTCAATGCGAATAACGAAGACAAATAAGCATTGACGAATGGATACAAATAACGAATGATCACTGAGCTCAAGTACTCCACAGGAGCAATGACAAATATACAGTAGTAGATTGTTCTTGCCCGGGCTTCGTTCTGGGGATGTTGCTACATTTCTCTCAGATTCGAGAGGTCCAGCGCAGAACACTTAAGATGGCAAAACCAAAATCAATATGTTGTACAATTCAGGATTTACCTTGAGGAATCAAGGTTTTTTATTAGCCAATCCTAACTTAGTTGTCCAGTGTTTCTAACCGTGCATGTGTAACACTCCGACCCAGCTTGACTTCGTTTAGCGGTTAGTTAATCTTGTTTTCATTGCTAATCGTGTTTTGTTTGTGTTTTGATTTTCGTTACGGGTCATGGATAGGTAGTTGGGTTGAGTTTGACCTGGATTAAGTAGACCAAGCCCTTTTTCGTAATTTTAGCTTTTCTTAGACATGGTCATTTTTGCATCATCTTGATGTCAACACGTGTCTTTCGTTGAGCTCGTTAACCTTCGTAACTACGTCATTTGCAACCGAGGTCGTGTGATTCGATTGGACCCGAGTTTGACTCAAACTGGAATTAGCATTCTCACTTGGCTCTTATTGCAATTTGAACAACCCATTTGATTATATAAGCTCACCATCGATCACAACTCACGTTCTCTCTCTCTCTCTTTCATTTTCCTGCACTGCATGTGGAATTCTCTCTCCCTCCTTCACTTGAATTCTCTTCACTTGATTTCTCTCCATCGATCAAGCTTGTGGTGCTTGCATGTGAGGTGAGTTGGTGGAAATCCCTTCATCATTCTCATCTCTCTTCTCTAGTTCTTCTCCTTCTTGTTCCATTGTTGCATGTTGTATCTGTGTTGTGGATTTCTTCCCATTTCTCATGCATGCATGTGGTTTGATTTGCATTAGGTTGTGTTTGGATCCAAGGGCTCCCATTGTGCAATTGATTTCCAAATTGAGGCAAGTATAACCATAGTTGTGAGAACCCATGTTGGTATGCTTTGATTTTGGTTAGCTCACATTAATGTGTATGGAAAACATGTGTTTACAGCCCATTGATACTTATTTGATTACTACTTGGTTTATCTCCCTTGATAAATTGAAATTTGGATGCTTCCCAGACATTCTGTACAGGTTTCAGGAAATTGAATTCGTGCAGGTACGGCTAAGCCGTATAGCACCTACGGCTCACAGTCCAGAGAGGAGAAAAACCCAGTTTTCCTCTACGGCTAGGGCACGGCTAAGCCGTGGAATGCCCTACGGCTAAGCCGAAGCTCAGCCGTGGCCCAGCCGTAGAACAATACAGGGTGCATTTTCTGGAATAACTGAGAGTCAGCAACTGACAGACCTTCTACGGCCCAGCCACGGCTAAGCCGTAGACCACACACGGCTAAGCCGTAGCACACACACGGCTAAGCCGTAACCACACATGAAGAATAAGGCTAGGTGTAAAGATAAGACCTATATGACCTTCATGATAGAATGTAGAGCACCTAGACTTGCCCAACGGAATGTGATACTACGCGCGAATGATCTCGAGGGCTGCGAATCATTCATGTTCGTTATCCGGATGTTAAGCACCTCCCCATGGGTGTTGGTTTAAGGGACTTCGTGCACCGCCCGATTCAAGGCAACACTAGACAACGGTGTATCGAATAACTTAAAACTACATCATCATGCACGGTTAGAAACACCGGATAATTAGATTAGAATTGGTTTGTAACTTAAGATGATTCGATTCACATGATTTGTTGCATAACATATTGCATTCGACCATTGATCTCAACTCTCTAACATGATTACGTATGTTTCGTTATTTTCACATTGTGGTTTATTTACCCTGAGTATGCATGTATGATGTGTTCATTCACGGATCTGCACGTATGATAAGTTGTCACGATCTACTCAGGATTTTCATGATTGACTCTGTATGGTCAGGCACTACTTAGCCTCAGCCTTAGGATCCCGACGGGGTGAATTCGGTATAGTTTATATGGCCTGCTGCAGTATGGATTTTGTCTTGGGGAACCGGACCCCAGGAAACCGAGACCCATTGTACCCTGGCCCGGACAATGGTGTTCTTTGCATGTTACAAGATCCCTCTTTTGGGAGCATATGGTAATGTAGTAGCCACTAGTCATGTACACAGCATGTTATCCTTGATTCACGCAGCATATTTCTTTCTTGCATGATAGCCTAGTATACGAAAATGCCTTCTTTAATAACATGATGTTCTTTATTCTATTAGACACAGCGTGTGTTAACTTGCTATGGTTTATACTTTGCTGAATCGTCGTATTCACAGTTGTTTTTGGTGTTGCAGGCCCAGATTACCCTGCCGAACCCTCGCCGGTCGGCCAGGCTTCAGATGAGACCCCCGGGGCCCCATCAGGCCTAGAGGAGTGGATGTGATCACTCCACGGGAGAGCGTCCATGGCATGCATCATTTTGGAGTCTTGTTTTGTGTAACACTCCGACCCGAGTTGACCCGGATTAGTGGGTAATTGCGTGTGTTTTTATCGCTAAGTGTGTTTTGATTTGGTTTGTTTTTGGCTTTGAGTTGTAGAGAGATCGTTTGGGTTGAGTTTGACTTGGTCTAAGTAGATCGAGCCCTTTTTCGTAATTTTGGCTTTTGATTGACCTTGTCAGTTTTGCGTCATTTTGACGTCAGCGCGTGTATTTCGTTGAGCTTGTCAATGTTCGTAACTGTCTTGGCTTCGAATGAGTTCGTTTGCTCTTGTTGGACCGTCATTTGACTCAAACTGCTATTGATATAAACTGGTTGGACTTAAGTGCAATTTGGACTCAAATTAAGTTATAAATATCCCACCAACTCCCTTCTCTTTCTTTCGATCGCCTCTGTCTCTCTCTCAGCTTGTTTCTCTCTCTCGGTGCAGCTCTCTCTTTCTCTCCTCCTTTTTCTTTGATCGGTTGCTTACTTGAGGGGGGAAGAAAGGAGCACTTTGTGTGTGTTTTCCGGTGGACTGAGCCAAGCAACAAAGTGATTCCATCCGTGAGGCAAGTATAAGCCCAAGTTGTATGAACATTGATTGATAGTGATTTGATTGTTGTGTTCTTGTTCTTCAGTGTGTTCTTCAGTGCTAGACAGCCCCATTGAGTTTGTTTCACTGTTATTTTGTTGTTTGCAGCCGTTTTGTTCAGTTTCTGTATGTCTGTAATGATTCCAGGAAAAATGACTCCGTGCACTCACGGCTAAGCCGTGAAATGTGCTACGGCTAAGCCGTAAAATGGCTTACGGCTAAGCCGAGGCCCAACCGTAACCCAAACCGTAGAACAGTACAGACTGTTAGCTGAAAATAACTGGATGTTGGCAATTTGACATTCTTCTACGGCCCAGCCTGATCTACGCCGTACATTGTCTTACGGCTAAGCCGTGGACCAGGATACGGCTGAGCCGTAGAGCAAAATACGGTTAAGCCGTAAATCCGAAGGGATATTTGGGGAACCTCAGCTCAGCCGCAGTGCCTAGTACGGCTAAGCCGTAAGATGCCACGGCTAAGCCGTAAGGTTACCTACGGCTACACCGTGAGACCCTGAGAATTGAATGAAAAGGGACTAGGTTTAAGTAAAAGACCGTAGATGACTTTCATGTTAGAATGTAGTTAACCTGGACATGCCCAATGGAATGTTGAGTGACATGAATGATCTCATGGGCTGTGAATCATTCATGCTTGTTATCCAGTTGTTTAGCACCTCCCCATGGGTGTTGGTTTAAGGGACTTCGGTGCACACCCTTGACCCTGCAACACTAGACAATGGTGCATCGAACAACTTAAAACTACATCAACATGCACGGTTAGAAACACTGGATAATTAATGTAGGATTGGCTTGTAATTGATCCTTGATTCGTATAAGTACTTGATTTATTGATTTGTACAGCATATTGATTTCGGTTATGCCCTCTTATGTGTTCTGCGCTGGACCTCTCGATTCTGTGGGAAATGCAGCAACCCCAGAGCGAAGCCCGGGCGGAACCATTCTCATCGTGTATTGTATTTACCGTTACTCTATTGGAGTACTTGCATCAGTTATGAGTCAGTGATTGTAATTGATACTCATTGTTAACACTTCTTGTATGTGTTTATGTACCTGTTTGTGTACATTCAGTATCAGTATCATGTTCGATGCACTTCCTATTGTGTATTCAGCGCGCTATGTGAGATCTGTATGTGATATGATATGATTGATTGAGTGAGGTGCATCATCTGATTTGATTGTGATTGGTATTGGCACTACTGAGCCTCAGCCTTAGGATACCCGACGGGGTTAACTTTGGTTTAGTTTAAGTGTTTACCTCTGCAGAGTGATTGTCCTGGGCTTCCGGACCCCGGGAACTAGAGACCCATGTGTACCCTGGCCCGGTCGCTGGTGTTCTCATCCTGATTGCTCTCGTAAGGGAGAAAATGGCCAATGTAGTAGCCACTTGATTGTTACCTGTTTATGATTCTTACAGCATGCTTATTCATTTGCATAAATTGTTTAGTATACGAACATGCTTTCTATGGATATTGCATTATGATCATTGTTCAGTATTATTCAGTATTCGACACAATTCGTGTTATCTTCTTGTTGGCTTATACTTTGCTAAGTCGTTGTACTTATTCGTTGTCTTTGTGTGTTGCAGGCTCAGATCCCTCTCCCGATCCTGCGTCGGTCGACCCGACTGCAGGAGAGGCTCGCGAGGCCCCTTCCGGCCTAGAGGAGTGGACTTGATCCCTTCTCCAGAGTACGGTTTGCATCATTTTGGTTTCCCATTCCTTGAGTTGGAGTCTATTGTATTGAGGGGATTTTTCTGTAATTGTAATGTGGGCTTGAGTGATATCTGTATATTGTATTTTGATTATTTGGGAGCCTCTTCCGTAACATACGTTCCTGTATTTGTTATCAGTTCATGTTATTTTGTAATCTCCCATTGTCTTGATACTGTGGTATGCCTTGATACGTACAGCTTCCGCGTACAGTTGTTTGCACGTGTGAATGATCCCTTGTGTGTGTATGCTTGGACGGGGTCCAGGTGTGCGTGCACGGGAGTACGTGTGTCATTGGTTAGGCTTCCTCTGACCCCGATCCCTGGGCTCGGGTTGTGACATACGTATTGTATGGTATCAGAGCATTGTCTCTATGAGCATTGTCTCTATCTTAGTGTGTAAGCATGTAGGCATATAGGACGTGGTGAGATTTCGTAGTCCAGTTCTGGACTGCTGTGTGGGTCCCCTTGTCTTGTGAGTCTGTGAGTACCTCGTGTGATAGCAGATTGACTTTTGTGTTTTGCAGGCTATGGCATCGGGATCTGGAACACACAACAACAATGATCAGGGAGATAACGAGAGTGGATCAGCCGCTCCACAGCCACTTGTGAATTTCGACGAGCGCTTCTTGACGATGCTACAGGCGATCCATTCTTTGCAAGCGCAAGTCGTTTCGATCGTAGACCGACAAAGTCAAACGCCAGTTCGGCCTGCAGAGCAGCCAGTGGTTTTCCAGCCTAAAGAGAGCGATCCGAATGCGCTGTATGACAAGTTCAGGAAACGTGGAGCCACATAATTTTATGGAAACGAAGATGCATTGAAGGCTGATCAGTGGCTAGAGCATACAGGAGATCTCTTCTCGACTATCGTCTGTGAGGACCGGCAGAAGGTTATGCTTACTGCCTCGATGTTCCGAGAGGTGGCAAAGACGTGGTGGAAGAGTGTCAGTGCAGCCTATCTGACTATACCTAGTGAAACAGTGTGGGAGACGTTCCAGAAACAGTTCAGAAGGAAGTTCATTCCTGCTCATGTTCGTCGTGTGAAGGAAGTTGAGTTTCTGGCCTTACAGCAGCAGCAGCTGACCGTTTCAGAGTATATTCACCGCTTTACCCAGTTGTCCCATTTTGCTGAGGACATGATCTGTCACGACCCGAGCCCAGAATTCGGGGGTTAGCGAAAAGCTAAACCGGTGACACACGTACTCCCGTGCACGTGCACCCAAACCCAGTCCAGATGCACGCACACAAGGGATCTAACACGTGCGAACTAAGCGTACGCGGAAGCTGTACATATCATAGCAAGCAACAAAGGAAAATAAAATAGCGGAAGCCAAAACAAATACGAAACGGAAAAGACAAAGACAAATACACTGAGATAAAACCGAATACACACCAAAATCAATATACACAAAATATACAGAATACAAGTCCAAAGTCCAAAGTCCAAATACAAGCTCTCAAAAACCAAAACGCAAAATAAAAGCCACTGGTATGCATGCACGCACTTGGCAGAAGTGATCAGGCCCACTCTGCCAGACCGGAGGGTGCCTCTACACTCGCCCCTGCAGCCTCCTCGACCGCCGGGGAGCTGGGCAAGGTATCTGTGCCTGCAACACCACAGACAACACAAATGAATACAACGATCCAGCAAATATAAGTAACAGGAAAGAAACACGCATAGTATCAAAGTGAATGAAATAGGGACAGAAGATTAAATACAGAGTCCATCTTAGTATGCTAAGCAAATCGTGCATAGGAGTAAAACATGATAATGGAATCAAAACATAGAATACTGAACTAGTTGGCTACTACGTTAACCATGTTCTCTCCAAAAGAGAGCAGAGCAGAGCAGAGCAGAGGAGAACACCGCTGTCCAGGCCAAAGGTACAAGCGGGTCTCGGTTCCTGGGTTCCGGGGTCCCAAGACAAAGCAACACTGCAGTTAAAACAGAGATACAGAGATCTACGCCAGAGGTAACCCCGTCGGGTATCCTAGGGCTGAGGCTGAGTAGAGCCAGACTAATACCAATCAAATCAAAGCTAAAGAAAGGAGATTATCCGCTTTGGACTCACCGATGACAAGGACCGGATCTTATCCTCACGTATTAACCTCTGGGCAGAGCCACCAGGGAATACCCAAAAATCAGAGATATACAAAGCCAGAGAATATACAAAGCATAGCATAGATCAAAACATAGTACAGAGCGAAGAATAATACAGATATACAGAACGAAAGCAAAATGACTGAGGAAATGCATACATAGATTAACAGAGCAGAGGGCAAAACTATAAACAATATGAAATGCATCTCAGATTAATACGGAATCAAGGTTCATTACAAGCCAAGCCTAATCTAGTTGCACCACTATCACTAACCGTGCATGTTGATGTAGTTTTAAGTTATTCGATGCACCGTTGCCATCCTAGTGTTGCAATATAATCCTTATGTGCATCGAAGTCCCTTAAACCAACACCCATGGGGAGGTGCTTAACAATGAGCAACACTCACATGAATAAGTCACAGCCTAACAGACTATTCATGCGCTCCAAAGAATCCATTTGGGCCGGTTTACGGGTATGGTTAACCTGTATTTGAGCCCTACAAGGTCACACCATTAGCCTAAGTTAACTGATATTTAACAGGTCTTACGGTTTAGCCATGGGTGACCTACGGCTTAGCCGTGGCATCCTACGGCGTAGCCGCAATATGCACTACGGCTTAGCCGTGGTTCCCTTCAGAACACGGCTAAACTGTCAGCTTTTCCACCTCTGATCTGATACCTCTCACGGCTGAGCTACAGTCAGTATACGGCTTAGCCGTAGACCAATCCACGGCTTAGCCGTAGCCTCACCGTAGGAGTACTGATATCAGAAAAGTTTCGACTGATCAGAGAATTAATTCACGGCTGGGGTACGGTTGGGTCACGGCTAGCTTACGGCTCAGCCGTAGGACAATTTACGGCTTAGCCGTAGCCTAGCCGTAGAACAAAACTCAAATTTCGAGTCTCTGGAAACCAAGCCGTAGAAGTTCACGGCTTAGCCGTACAATACAGAGATGAATTCGGGCTGAGTACAGAAACTGAAATTTGATACAGAAACTGAATAAAATGAGTTACAGAGGTTTCCAAATTCACAAATTGTGGCTGTAAAACATGCTAGACAAAGAATAAGAGTGAATCAAAGCCATCAAACAAACACCCATATGTGTTATCAAAGCCTGTACTTATACTTGCCTCAAATCTGACAAAATCCTCTGAAATCAAGCTCCAAGCAACTAAAATCAAAACAAATCAAAGCAATCACACATGCATGAGATGAAGACAAAGCAACAGAGAATGGGAGATGTAATTTGGAGAAGAAATACAAAGAGTTGGGAAAGAACCCACTTACCTAAGGCAAGGACAGAGAGAGGGGAGAAATTCCAACCAAACAGTCCAACCAAACAGAGATTAGCAAAACCCAATCGAAGGAGAGAGAGAGAGAGAGAGAGAGAGATGATGGAGGGAGCTTCACCTGGAAATCTCTCTAGCATGCAACGTGGGAGAGAAAAGAGCAGGGAGTTGGACATCTGGAGTAACTCATCTTATATAGGTTTGGAAGTTTTAAAACAAGGTCCAATGGGTTTAAGCAATTTACAGTTTAAGTCACACAAAGGTCCATCTTCCCCAATTGACTCCAAACGGATCTGACACAGTTATGGAAATTGTCGAGCTCAACGAAATACGCGTGCTGACACCAAGATGATGCAAAGATGATATGAGCAAAGCAAAAGCAAAATTACGAAAAAGGGCTTAGAACTACCTATCTCAGGTCAAAGGTCACTCAACTACCTATCCATGACCCAAAACAAGTCCAAAAGAAATAAACAAAACAAAACACACACTAATGAGCCACTAATCCGGCTCAAAGGGGATCGGAGTGTTACATGATCAATACCGAGGAGAAGAAGGTGAATCGTTTTATTACTGGTCTGCATCCGAGATATGCGAATTTCGTGACTGCTTTTCAGAGACCAGCTACTTTTGACGATGCGGTCGATAGAGCACACGCTGCGGAAGCCAACCACCTAGCAGAGAGAGCTATGGACTTCAAGAGAAGTGCACCAGCGGGGTCCAAGGGACAGATCCAGAAGAAATGGAAAGGGAAGCAAGGAACTTCGAGTTTCTCCGGGAGCAGATGCGAGTTTTGTGGATTTGGTCATCCGACGGAGAAGTGTTGGAAGAAGTCCGGAGCTTGTTTGAGTTGCGGATCTATGGAGCATAAGATAGCTCAGTGCCCGAAGACTAGGACCTTCCAGTCGTCCAAATCTATGGGGTCATCCAAGTCGCTCAGTTCAGCAGCTTCGAACAGCCCCCATCCGTCTCGCCAAAGCCAGAAGCCCCAGCGTCAGACTGCTCGTGTGTATGCAGCCTCTCATGATCATGCAGAAGATGCGAAAGTGGTGGAAGGTAAAGTTCTCATTGCCCGAGCTGAAGCACATACCCTATTTGATTCGGGATCTACGCGTTCGTATGTTACACCTCGTTTTGCGGAACAGTTACCGCAACCCCCTCAGCCGCTACCCTATGTGTTGGTGGTGTCCACTCCTGTGGGCAAGAGAGTGGAGTGTAGTGTATACTACCCTCAGTGCGACGTGGTGATTGAAGGTCGCCAGCTGCCAGTCGATTTGGTTTTGTTGTCCATGTTGGATTTCGACGTGATCCTTGGAATGGACTGGCTAGCGCGGTATCGTGCCTGTGTTAACTGTTACAACAGGACGATTTACTTCGATTTTGAGAAGGGGTTTCGTTTCGAGGGCAATCAGGAGAGATGCCCGAGGCGTGTCATCTCCGCATGCAAAGCGGATCGTTTGATACGTAGAGGTTGTGCAGGATTTCTTGCTTTTGTCTCGGAGAAGAAGGAAGTGAAGCAGTTGAGTGAGATTCCGGTAGTACGTGAGTTCCCGGATGTATTTCCGGAGGAAGTACCCGAGTTACCCCCTGTCCGAGATGTAGAGTTCGCGATCGATCTAGTGCCCGGTACAGCACCCATTAGTTTAGCTCCTTATCGTATGGCCCCTGCTGAGTTACTCGAATTGAAGACGCAATTGCAAGATCTTTTGGAGAAGGGTTTCATACGGCCGAGTGTGTCACCGTGGGGAGCTCCAGTGCTGTTTGTGAAGAAGAAGGACGGTACCTTACGGATGTGTATCGATTACCGGCGGTTGAACAAAGTCACGATCAAGAACAAATACCCATTGCCGCGTATTGATGAGTTGTTTGACCAACTTCAAGGTGCTGCTTATTTTTCCAAGATTGATCTGAGATCAGGGTATCATCAACTTCGGGTGAAGGAAGAAGACATTGTGAAGACTGCTTTCAGGACACGGTATGGACATTTTGAGTTTCTCGTGATGCCATTTGGATTAACCAATGCACCTGCTGCCTTCATGGCCTTGATGAACAGGATCTTCGCTCCTTTTCTGGATCGTTTTGTGGTGGTCTTTATTGATGACATTTTGGTGTATTCGAAGACCCCAGAGGAGCATGAGGAACACCTACGTCGAGCCTTACAGTTGCTGAAAGAACATCGTTTATATGCCAAGTTGTCGAAGTGTGATTTTTGGCTCGAGCAGGTAGCTTTTCTTGGTCATACCATTTCACGAGATGGGTTGGCAGTGGATCAGATGAAAGTTGAGGCAGTGATGAATTGGCCCAGCCCAAAGACTGTGACGGAGATACGGAGTTTTCTTGGATTAGCTGGATATTATCGTCGCTTTATTCAAGATTTTGCCAAGATTTCAGCCCCGTTGACTCGATTGACCAGGAAGAATGTTCCTTTTCTTTGGACGGACGACTGTGAGCGCCATTTCCAGATGTTGAAGGAGAAGCTTACTTCGGCTCCAGTTTTGACGTTACCAGATGGGCATGAAGGATTTATGATTTACTCTGATGCTTCTCGAGTCGGTTTGGGATGTGTTTTGATGCAACATGGCAAAGTGATTGCCTATGGCTCGAGACAACTTCGAGAGCACGAGAAGAACTATGCTACACATGACTTAGAGTTGGCAGCCGTCGTTTTTGCGTTGAAGATGTGGAGACACTATTTGTATGGCGTGAACTTTGAAGTGCATTCAGATCATCATAGTCTACAGTACCTCTTCACGCAGTCTGAGTTGAATATGAGGCAACGAAGGTGGCTTGAGTTGATTAAGGATTTTGACTTCCCCATTAAGTACCATCCAGGGAAAGGCAACGTTGTTGCAGATGCTTTGAGTAGGAATTCGGAGATTCTTCAGGCCTTGGATAGTCTTTATTTCGTGAGACATGCTCAGCCAGTGGAACTGCAATTGGTGGAGAACTGTTTGACACTTGCCAGTACAGTGAGCTTTCAGCCTGACATCATTCAGCGTATTAAAGACCAGCAGTTTGAAGATGCGATGTTGAAACGAATTCGAGATAGCATTGCAGATCGACCAGACTTCTGCTTGGAGGGTGATGTTTTATATTTCAGGAGCAGATTATGTGTGCCAGCAGTAGATGCTTTGAAGGAAAGTTTGATGACCGAAGCACACCATGCACGTTATTCTATGCATCCTGGAAGTACGAAGATGTACCGAGCTCTCAAGGACAGATTCTGGTGGAACAACATGAAGAGAGAAATTGCTGGGTTTGTTGCCAGATGTTTGACTTGCCAAAAGGTGAAAGCTGACCATCAGAGACCTCCAGGTTCCTTACATCCATTGCACATTCCCCAGTGGAAATGGGAGCACATTACGATGGACTTTGTTTCAGGTTTGCCCCTGACGAGCAAGAAGAACAGTGCCATTTGGGTGATCGTGGACAGATTGACGAAGACAGCCCATTTTCTTCCATTCAAGAAAGGCATGACATTTTCCGAGATGGCGAAGAAGTTCGTTGATGAGATCGTGAGACTACATGGTACGCCTGTATCGATTGTGTCAGATCGAGATAGCCGCTTTGTCTCTTCGTTTTGGAGAGCATTCCAGGAAGCCATGGGAACGAAGTTGAGCTTCAGTACGGCGTATCACCCGCAGACCGATGGACAGTCCGAACGAACTATTCAGACCCTCGAGGACATGTTACGGGCCAGTGTACTGAATTTCGAGAAAGAATGGGATCTGCATCTCTCGTTGTGTGAGTTTGCGTATAACAATAGCTTTCACGAGAGTATTGGAATGGCACCCTATGAAGCTCTGTATGGACGGAAATGTAGAAGTCCTGTTTGCTGGGAAGAAGTTGGAACAAGGAGTTTTCACGGACCGACGATCATTGCTGAGACTACAGAGAAAGTTCAGAAAGTGATTGACAATTTGAAGATTGCCCGATCGAGACAGAAGAGCTATGCAGATACGCGAAGAAGAACATTAGCATTTCAGGTTGGAGATTGGGTATTCTTGAAAGTCTCGCCGATGAAAGGTACAGTACGGTTCGGTCAAAAGGGCAAGTTAGCGCCAAGATATGTGGGTCCATTTGAGATCAAGAGCCGGATTGGTGATCTAGCGTACAGACTGATTCTACCCGTGGAGTTTTCTGGAGTACACGACGTTTTTCATGTGTCTATGCTTCGCAAGTATGTTCGAGACCCGACGCATGTGATTCGATATGATGATATTCAGATGCAACCTAACGCGTCATACGTTGAGCGCCCGCTCCGTATTGTTGGGACCAGAGAACAGCTCTTGCGTACGAGGACTATTCGATGGGTCAAGGTACTTTGGGAACATCATGGACCTGATGAAGCCACGTGGGAATTAGAAGATCAGATGGCGCGTCAGTATCCTTATCTGTTTGCTCAGGTACGTGTTCATTCCGAGGACGGAATGATGTCCAAGTGGGGGAGGATGTAACACTCCGACCTGAGTTGACCCGGATTAGTGGGTAATTGCGTGTGTTTTTATCGCTAAGTGTGTTTTGATTTGGTTTGTTTTTGGCTTTGAGTTGTAGAGAGATCGTTTGGGTTGAGTTTGACTTGGTCTAAGTAGATTGAGCCCTTTTTCGTAATTTTGGCTTTTGATTGACCTTGTCAGTTTTGCGTCATTTTGACGTCAGCGCGTGTATTTCGTTGAGCTTGTCAATGTTCGTAACTGTCTTGGCTTCGAATGAGTTCGTTTGCTCTTGTTGGACCGTCATTTGACTCAAACTGCTATTGATATAAACTGGTTGGACTTAAGTGCAATTTGGACTCAAATTAAGTTATAAATATCCCACCAACTCCCTTCTCTTTCTTTCGATCGCCTCTGTCTCTCTCTCAGCTTGTTTCTCTCTCTCGGTGCAGCTCTCTCTTTCTCTCCTCCTTTTTCTTTGATCGGTTGCTTACTTGAGGGGGGAAGAAAGGAGCACTTTGTGTGTGTTTTCCGGTGGACTGAGCCAAGCAACAAAGTGATTCCATCCGTGAGGCAAGTATAAGCCCAAGTTGTATGAACATTGATTGATAGTGATTTGATTGTTGTGTTCTTGTTCTTCAGTGTGTTCTTCAGTGCTAGACAGCCCCATTGAGTTTGTTTCACTGTTATTTTGTTGTTTGCAGCCGTTTTGTTCAGTTTCTGTATGTCTGTAATGATTCCAGGAAAAATGACTCCGTGCACTCACGGCTAAGCCGTGAAATGTGCTACGGCTAAGCCGTAAAATGGCTTACGGCTAAGCCGAGACCCAACCGTAACCCAAACCGTAGAACAGTACAGACTGTTAGCTGAAAATAACTGGATGTTGGCAATTTGACATTCTTCTACGGCCCAGCCTGATCTACGCCGTACATTGTCTTACGGCTAAGCCGTGGACCAGGATACGGCTGAGCCGTAGAGCAAAATACGGTTAAGCCGTAAATCCGAAGGGATATTTGGGGAACCTCAGCTCAGCCGCAGTGCCTAGTACGGCTAAGCCGTAAGATGCCACGGCTAAGCCGTAAGGTTACCTACGGCTACACCGTGAGACCCTGAGAATTGAATGAAAAGGGACTAGGTTTAAGTAAAAGACCGTAGATGACTTTCATGTTAGAATGTAGTTAACCTGGACATGCCCAATGGAATGTTGAGTGACATGAATGATCTCATGGGCTGTGAATCATTCATGCTTGTTATCCAGTTGTTTAGCACCTCCCCATGGGTGTTGGTTTAAGGGACTTCGGTGCACACCCTTGACCCTGCAACACTAGACAATGGTGCATCGAACAACTTAAAACTACATCAACATGCACGGTTAGAAACACTGGATAATTAATGTAGGATTGGCTTGTAATTGATCCTTGATTCGTATAAGTACTTGATTTATTGATTTGTACAGCATATTGATTTCGGTTATGCCCTCTTATGTGTTCTGCGCTGGACCTCTCGATTCTGTGGGAAATGCAGCAACCCCAGAGCGAAGCCCGGGCGGAACCATTCTCATCGTGTATTGTATTTACCGTTACTCTATTGGAGTACTTGCATCAGTTATGAGTCAGTGATTGTAATTGATACTCATTGTTAACACTTCTTGTATGTGTTTATGTACCTGTTTGTGTACATTCAGTATCAGTATCATGTTCGATGCACTTCCTATTGTGTATTCAGCGCGCTATGTGAGATCTGTATGTGATATGATATGATTGATTGAGTGAGGTGCATCATCTGATTTGATTGTGATTGGTATTGGCACTACTGAGCCTCAGCCTTAGGATACCCGACGGGGTTAACTTTGGTTTAGTTTAAGTGTTTACCTCTGCAGAGTGATTGTCCTGGGCTTCCGGACCCCGGGAACTAGAGACCCATGTGTACCCTGGCCCGGTCGCTGGTGTTCTCATCCTGATTGCTCTCGTAAGGGAGAAAATGGCCAATGTAGTAGCCACTTGATTGTTACCTGTTTATGATTCTTACAGCATGCTTATTCATTTGCATAAATTGTTTAGTATACGAACATGCTTTCTATGGATATTGCATTATGATCATTGTTCAGTATTATTCAGTATTCGACACAATTCGTGTTATCTTCTTGTTGGCTTATACTTTGCTAAGTCGTTGTACTTATTCGTTGTCTTTGTGTGTTGCAGGCTCAGATCCCTCTCCCGATCCTGCGTCGGTCGACCCGACTGCAGGAGAGGCTCGCGAGGCCCCTTCCGGCCTAGAGGAGTGGACTTGATCCCTTCTCCAGAGTACGGTTTGCATCATTTTGGTTTCCCATTCCTTGAGTTGGAGTCTATTGTATTGAGGGGATTTTTCTGTAATTGTAATGTGGGCTTGAGTGATATCTGTATATTGTATTTTGATTATTTGGGAGCCTCTTCCGTAACATACGTTCCTGTATTTGTTATCAGTTCATGTTATTTTGTAATCTCCCATTGTCTTGATACTGTGGTATGCCTTGATACGTACAGCTTCCGCGTACAGTTGTTTGCACGTGTGAATGATCCCTTGTGTGTGTATGCTTGGACGGGGTCCAGGTGTGCGTGCACGGGAGTACGTGTGTCATTGGTTAGGCTTCCTCTGACCCCGGTCCCTGGGCTCGGGTTGTGACATTTTGTGGATTTTCAGACTTGTATTTGGCATGACATGTCATTATTGTATATATTCTTTTGTTCTTTTTGTAAAACTTTCTTATGTAATTATGTCAGTCCTTTCTTGGTATCCCCTTCTTGCTTTGTTAGTTTTATGTTTCTGATATTTGCAGCTTCCGCATACTTGCTTGGCACGTGTGCTTGTTCCCTTGTGCGTGTGCATTTAGACCCGGTCTACGTGTGCAGGCACGGGAGTACGTGTGTCATTAGGTTTGGCTTTTGCTAACCCCCGAACCCTGGGCTCGGGTTGTGACAGCATGCTGATGTAGTTTTAAGGTATTCGATACACAGTTGTTCCACCAAGGAGTGTTGCATCTTATGACGAAAGTGTACCAAAGTCCCTTAAACCAACACCCATGGGAAGGTGCTAAACAACTGGATAACATACATGAATGAGACGCAGCTCTCGAGATCATTCATGTCATTCTTACATTCCATTGGGCGTGTTCGGGTTGTCTACATTCTAGCACGAGAGTCATATCAGGTCTCTTCCTTAATCATAATCTTTTTATTCATTTCTCAGAATGGTACGGTTTAGCCGTAGGTGAACATACGGCTTAGCCATAGGCATCTTACGGTGTCACGACCCGAGCCCAGAATTCGGGGGTTAGCGAAAAGCTAAACCTGTGACACACGTACTCCCGTGCACGTGCACCCAAACCCAGTCCAGATGCACGCACACAAGGGATCTAACACGTGCGAACTAAGCGTACGCGGAAGCTGTACATATCATAGCAAGCAACAAAGGAAAATAAAATAGCGGAAGCCAAAGCAAATACGAAACGGAAAAGACAAAGACAAATACACTGAGATAAAACCGAATACACACCAAAATCAATATACACAAAATATACAGAATACAAGTCCAAAGTCCAAAGTCCAAATACAAGCTCTCAAAAACCAAAACGCAAAATACAAGCCACTGGTATGCATGCACGCACTTGGCAGAAGTGATCAGGCCCACTCTGCCAGACCGGAGGGTGCCTCTACACTCGCCCCTGCAGCCTCCTCGACCGCCGGGGAGCTGGGCAAGGTATCTGTGCCTGCAACACCACAGACAACACAAATGAATACAACGATCCAGCAAATATAAGTAACAGGGGTGAAACACGCATAGTATCAAAGAGGATATAATAATGACAGAAGATTAAATACAGAGTTCCATATTAGGAAACTAAGCAAATCGTGCATAGAAGTAAAACATGATAATGGAATCAAAACATAGAATACTGAACTAGTTGGCTACTACGTTAACCATGTTCTCTCCAAAAGAGAGCAGAGCAGAGCAGAGCAGAGCAGAGGAGAACACCGCTGTCCAGGCCAAAGGTACAACGGGTCTCGGTTTCCTGGGTTCCGGGGTCCCAAGACAAAGCAACACTGCAGTTAAAACAGAGATACAGAGATCTACGCCAGAGGTAACCCCGTCGGGTATCCTAGGGCTGAGGCTGAGTAGAGCCAGACTAATACCAATCAAATCAAAGCTAAAGAAAGGAGATTATCCGCTTTGGACTCACCGATGACAAAGACCGGATCTTATCCTCACGTATTAACCTCTGGGCAGAGCCACCAGGGAATACCCAAAAATCAGAGATATACAAAGCCAGAGAATATACAAAGCATAGCATAGATCAAAACATAGTACAGAGCGAAGAATAATACAGATATACAGAACGAAAGCAAAATGACTGAGGAATGCATAACATAGATTAACAGAACAGAGGGCAAAACCATAAACAATATGCAATGCATCTCAGATTAATACGGAATCAAGGTTCATTACAAGCCAAGTCTAATCTAGTTGCATCACTGTCACTAACCGTGCATGTTGATGTAGTTTTAAGTTATTCGATGCACCGTTGCCATCCTAGTGTTGCAATGTAATCCTTATGTGCATCGAAGTCCCTTAAACCAACACCCATGGGGAGGTGCTTAACAGTGATCAACGCTCACATGAACAAGTCACAGCCTAACAGACTATTCATGCGATCCAAAGAGTCCATCGGGCCGGTGTACGGGTATGGTTAACCTGTATTTGAGCCCTACAAGGTCACACCATTAGCCTAAGTTTAACTGATATTTAACAGGTCTTTAACAGGTCTTACGGTTTAGCCATGGGTGACCTACGGCTTAGCCGTGGCATCCTACGGCGTAGCCGCAATATGCACTACGGCTTAGCCGTGGTTCCCTTCAGAACACGGCTAAACTGTCATCTTTTCCACCTCTGATCTGATACATCTCACGGCTGAGCTACGGTGGAGTCCACGGCTTAGCCGTAGACCATCACGGCTTAGCCGTAGCCTCACCGTAAGAACACTGATATCAGAAAAGTTTCGACTGATCAGAGATTAAATCCACGGCTTAGATACGGTTTGGTTCACGGCTAGCTTACGGCTCAGCCGTAGGACAAATTGCGGCTTAGCCGTAGCCTAGCCGTAGAACAAACTCGAATTTGTCACTCTCTGGAATCTAAGCCGTACAGGGTTACGGCTTAGCCGTACAATACAGATGCGAATTCGGGAAGATTACAGAAACGAAATTTTTGTACAGAAACTGAATAAAACAAGCTCAACTGATCCTCATAGCTTAGAAAATGGCTGTAACACATTTCTATACAGAGAATGAGAATGAATCCAAGCAATCAAACAACACCCATATGTGTTATCAAAACCTGTACTTATACTTGCCTCAAATCTGACAAATCCTCTGAAATCAAGCTCCAAGCAACTAAAATCAAAACAAATCAAAGCAATCACACATGCATGAGATGAAGACATAGCAACAGAGAATGGGAGATGCAATTTGGAGAAGAAATACAAAGAGTTGGGAAAGAACCCACTTACCTAAGGCAAGGACAGAGAGAGAGGAGAAATTCCAACCAAACAGTCCAACCAAACAGAGATTAGCAAAACCCAATCGAAGGAGAGAGAGAGAGAGAGAGAGAGAGAGAGAGAGAGAGAGATGGTGGAGGGAGCTTCACCTGGAAATCTCTCTAGCATGCAACGTGGGAGAGAAAAGAGCAGGGAGTTGGACATCTGGAGTAACTCATCTTATATAGGTTTGGAAGTTTTAAAACAAGGTCCAATGGGTTTAAGCAATTTACAGTTTAAGTCACACAAAGGTCCATCTTCCCCAATTGACTCCAAACGGATCTGACACAGTTATGGAAATTGTCGAGCTCAACGAAATACGCGTGCTGACACCAAGATGATGCAAAGATGAGATGAGCAAAGCCAAAGCAAAATTACGAAAAAGGGCTTAGAACTACCTATTCCAGGTCAAAGGTCACTCAACTACCTATCCATGACTCAAAACAAGTCCAAAAGAAATAAACAAAACAAAACACACACTAATGAGCCACTAATCCGGCTCAAAGGGGATCGGAGTGTTACATCCTCCCCCACTAGGAATCATTCCGTCCTCGGAATGACTACCTACCTGCGCAAAGAGCTGGGGGTACTGGCGCGCTAGCTGCTCCTCTAGTTCCCAAGTAGCCTCATCCGGACCGTGATGCTCCCACAACACTTTAACCCATCTGATAGTCCTGGTACGGAGAATCTGCTCTCGTGTCCCAACGATGCGAAGCGGACGCTCAACGTAAGTCGCATTAGGCTGAATCCGAATGTCATCATAGCGAATCACATGGCTCGGATCTGGCACATACTTACGGAGCATCGACACATGGAACACATCGTGAACACCGGAGAACTCAACTGGAAGTGTCAACCGATAGGCTAAATCTCCAACTCGGCTCCTGACTTCGAACGGTCCTACATATCTCGGAGCTAACTTGCCCTTCTGACCAAATCGAACTGTGCCCTTCATCGGAGAAACTTTAAGAAATACCCAATCTCCGACTTGGAATGCCAAAGGTCTCCTCCGAGTATCAGCATAGCTCTTCTGCCTGGACCGAGCAATCTTCAGATTCTCTATCACTTTCTGCACCTTCTCTGTCGTCTCAGCAATGATTGTCGGACCATGGAAACTTCTAGTTCCAACTTCTTCCCAGCACACTGGGGTCCTGCACTTGCGTCCGTATAGAGCCTCATAAGGTGCCATACCAATACTCTCATGGAAGCTGTTGTTGTAAGCAAACTCACACAATGCTAGATGCGTATCCCATTCCTTCTCAAAGTTCAGCACACTAGCTCTGAGCATATCCTCCAACGTCTGAATGGTACGCTCCGACTGTCCATCGGTCTGGGGGTGGTATGCCGTACTAAAACTCAGCTTCGTACCCATAGCTTCCTGAAATGCTCTCCAGAATGAAGATACAAAACGACTGTCGCGATCTGACACAATCGATACTGGGGTACCATGCAATCTGACTATCTCGTCAACAAACTTCCTGGCCATCTCCGTGAATGTCATCCCTTTCTTGAACGGAAGGAAATGTGCTGACTTGGTCAATCTGTCCACTATGACCCAGATCGCATTATTCTTTCTACTGGTCGGCGGAAAACCGGAGACGAAATCCATCGTAATGTGCTCCCACTTCCACTGCGGAGTGTGCAATGGATGTAATGATCCTGGAGGTCGCTGATGGTCGGCTTTCACCCTCTGACAGGTCAAACATCGAGCTACGAACCCTGCGATCTCCCGCTTCATATTGTTCCACCAAAATCTGTCCTTCAAGTTCCGGTACATCTTCGTACTCCCTGGGTGCATCGCATATCGGGCATCGTGCGCATCTGTCATCAACTTATCTTTCAGCTCATCCACAGCGGGAACACACAACCTATTCCTGAAGTACAAAACTCCATCTACCAAGCTGAAATCCGGTCGATCTGCAATCCGATCTCTGAACTTCACCAGGAGGGGGTCCTCAAACTGGCGATCCTTAATCTGCTGAATCACCTCAGGCTGAAATACGACGGTAGTAGCTAATGTCACCAATTCACCTACCATCCGAACCTCTACAGGCTGATCATGCACAAGCATATAAAATCCTGCCAACACCTGAAGGCTGTTTGTCCTCCTGCTAAGTGCATCTGCAACTACATTTCCTTTGCCTGGGTGGTACTTGATCGGAAAGTCATAGTCTTTGATAAACTCCAACCATCTACGCTGCCTCATATTCAAGTCATGCTGATCAAACAAGTACTGCAGACTGTGATGATCGGAATGGACCTCGAACTTCACACCGTACAAGTAATGTCGCCACAACTTCAGTGCAAATACAATAGCTGCTAACTCCAAGTCATGTGTGGCATAGTTCTTCTCATGTTCTTTCAACTGTCTGGATCCATAGGCAATCACCTTCTGATTCTGCATCAGTACACAGCCTAGTCCAACTCTAGAGGCATCTGAGTAAATCATGAATCCCTCACTACCATTCGGGAGAGTCAACACTGGCGCCGTAGTGAGCTTTTCCTTCAGCAACTGAAAACTACGCTCACATTTCTCTGTCCACTCATACGGGACCTTCTTCCGAGTCAACTGAGTCAGCGGGGCTGAAATCTTCGAGAAATCCTGCACAAACCTGCGGTAATATCCTGCTAATCCCAGAAAACTCCGAATCTCTGTCACTGATCTAGGACGGGGCCAATGGACTACTGCCTCAATCTTAGCCGGATCCACCATCAATCCATCTCTAGAAATCACATGTCCCAAAAATGCAACTTGCTCTAGCCAGAAATCACATTTAGCCAACTTTGCATACAACTTGTGATCTCGAAGCAGCTGCAATGCCTTCCTCAGATGGTCTGTATGTTCCTCAGCAGTCTTCGAATAGACCAATATGTCATCTATAAAAACCACAACGAACTGGTCCAAGAAGGAAGTAAACACCCTATTCATCAACGCCATAAAAGCTGCGGGTGCGTTCGTCAAACCAAACGGCATGACAAGGAACTCGTAGTGTCCATACCGAGTCCTGAAAGCTGTCTTAGGAACATCCTCATCCTTCACCCTGAGCTGGTGATATCCTGACCTCAAGTCAATCTTAGAGAAGTAAGCTGCACCCTGAAGTTGATCGAACAACTCATCAATCCTAGGCAATGGGTATTTGTTCTTGATAGTCACTTTGTTCAACTGCCTGTAGTCAATGCACATCCGGAAACTGCCATCCTTCTTCTTGACAAACAATACAGGAGCTCCCCAAGGTGAAACACTTGGGCGTATGAACCCTTTATCCAACAAATCCTGCAATTGTTTCTTTAATTCCAACAACTCTGCAGGTGCCATACGATATGGAGCTCTACTGATGGGTGCTGTACCTGGCATCAAATCAATCGCAAACTCTATCTCTCGAGCTGGTGGTAACCCTGGCACATCCTCCGGAAAGACATCCGGGAACTCGCTGACTACTGGAATCTCGCTGAGCTGTCGCTGATCTTTCTTCTCTGAAATGAATGCAAGAAATCCTTCACATCCCCTACGAAGCATCCTGTCTGCCTTACAAGCAGATATCACACGCCTGGGGCACTTCGTCTGGCTGCCCTCAAATCGGAATCCGCTGCCTAAATCAAAATAAATAGCCTTGCTGTAGCAATTGATACACGCATGATATCTCGCAAGCCAGTCCATACCAAGAATCACATCGAAGTCCAGTGTCGTGAGCAACACGAGGTCTACTGAGAGCTGATGACCAGCTATCCGCACAGCGCACTGAGGGTAGAAAACACTGCACTCCACCCGTTTACCAACCGGAGTGGACACTAGCAACAAGTAGGGAAGTGGTGTGGGTCGCTGTCGAAGCTGCACAGCAAAATGGGGTGCTACGTACGAACGCGTAGACCCGGAGTCAAATAAAGCTAAAGCTTCTGCATCGGAAATTAAAATTTTACCTTCCACTACCGTGGCCTCCTCCGCGCCCTCATGCGTAGCAGCATAGGCTCGGGCTGTCTGGCGATTCGGCTTCTGACCTGGGCGAGCTGGCTGAGATCTGCCCTGTGCTGTAGGTCCTGTCTGTCTCGTCTGTGGAGAGGACTGAAACTTCGGGCATTGGGCCCGCCTGTGGTCCGTAGAGCCACACCCGAAACAAGCCCCACTCTTCCTCCAACATCTGTCTGTGGGGTGATCCTTCCCACAGTGACCGCAAACTATCTGAGAACTGCTCGAACTACCCTGTTTACCCTTGAACTTCTTCTGGAACTGACTTCTGCCACTGAAACCTGCTGCCCTCTTAGCCTCTGTTCGCTCCTCCTCAAAGATGGCCTCTGCATCATAAGCCCTGTCAATAGCGTCATCCAAGGTAGCCGGCCACATACAAGCAACCACGTGGCGTTTGTGCCTCGGGTTCAGGCCGTTGACGAAGCGAGTCACCTTCTTATGCTCCGTGTTCACCATATCCTCTGCGAAATGAGACAACTCTATAAACCTGTGTACATAATCTGCAACTGACATCTGTCTCTGCTGAAGGTTGAAGAATTCCACTTCCTTGGCTCGCTGAATATGGAGAGGCATGAACTTACGACGGAATTGCTGCTTGAAGGTCTCCCAAACTGTGGCACTGGGCATAGTCTGAAATGAGGTCTTAACACTCCTCCACCATGTCTTAGCTACACTCCGAAGCATAGAGGCTGTGAGAACTACCTTCTGCTTGTTACTGCACACGATCGTATCAAAAAGCTCTTCAGTCTGCTCCAACCATTGCTCAGCCTGCAATGCGTCCTCTATCCCATGGAACTCAGTCGCCCCTCGCTTACGGAACTTGTCGAAAAGAGCATTTGGATCTGATTCCTTAGGCTGGAAAATCACCTGCTGATCTATACGAGGTGATGCTACTGCGGCAGCAGCCTGACTCTGTCTATCTACCATGGATGCCATCTGCGCCTGTAATGACTGCATAGACTGCATCATCATCATCAAGCGCTCCTCACTGCTGATATGTGGGGGTACCGATCCACTATCACCGTTATGGCCCTGTTGATTCTCATCCCTAGATCCTGATCCTGATGCCATCCTGTAAAAGGAAAAGAAACACAACACACAAATATAACATGCCCTGAGTTAGTCAAACCCCAAATCAACATATGAGACCTCGAGTCAAATAGTTGATATCGTTATCTCACCACGATCTTAGATGCCTACATGCTTATAACTAGCATGCTCTGATACCATACAATACGTATGTCACGACCCGAGCCCAGAATTCGGGGGTTAGCGAAAAGCTAAACCTGTGACACACGTACTCCCGTGAACGTGCACCCAAACCCAGTCCAGATGCACGCACACAAGGGATCTAACACGTGCGAACTAAGCGTACGCGGAAGCTGTACATATCATAGCAAGCAACAAAGGAAAATAAAATAGCGGAAGCCAAAGCAAATACGAAACGGAAAAGACAAAGACAAATACACTGAGATAAAACCGAATACACACCAAAATCAATATACACAAAATATACAGAATACAAGTCCAAAGTCCAAAGTCCAAATACAAGCTCTCAAAAACCAAAACGCAAAATACAAGCCACTGGTATGCATGCACGCACTTGGCAGAAGTGATCAGGCCCACTCTGCCAGACCGGAGGGTGCCTCTACACTCGCCCCTGCAGCCTCCTCGACCGCCGGGGAGCTGGGCAAGGTATCTGTGCCTGCAACACCACAGACAACACAAATGAATACAACGATCCAGCAAATATAAGTAACAGGGGTGAAACACGCATAGTATCAAAGAGGATATAATAATGACAGAAGATTAAATACAGAGTTCCATATTAGGAAACTAAGCAAATCGTGCATAGAAGTAAAACATGATAATGGAATCAAAACATAGAATACTGAACTAGTTGGCTACTACGTTAACCATGTTCTCTCCAAAAGAGAGCAGAGCAGAGCAGAGCAGAGCAGAGGAGAACACCGCTGTCCAGGCCAAAGGTACAACGGGTCTCGGTTTCCTGGGTTCCGGGGTCCCAAGACAAAGCAACACTGCAGTTAAAACAGAGATACAGAGATCTACGCCAGAGGTAACCCCGTCGGGTATCCTAGGGCTGAGGCTGAGTAGAGCCAGACTAATACCAATCAAATCAAAGCTAAAGAAAGGAGATTATCCGCTTTGGACTCACCGATGACAAAGACCGGATCTTATCCTCACGTATTAACCTCTGGGCAGAGCCACCAGGGAATACCCAAAAATCAGAGATATACAAAGCCAGAGAATATACAAAGCATAACATAGATCAAAACATAGTACAGAGCGAAGAATAATACAGATATACAGAACGAAAGCAAAATGACTGAGGAATGCATAACATAGATTAACAGAACAGAGGGCAAAACCATAAACAATATGCAATGCATCTCAGATTAATACGGAATCAAGGTTCATTACAAGCCAAGTCTAATCTAGTTGCATCACTGTCACTAACCGTGCATGTTGATGTAGTTTTAAGTTATTCGATGCACCGTTGCCATCCTAGTGTTGCAATGTAATCCTTATGTGCATCGAAGTCCCTTAAACCAACACCCATGGGGAGGTGCTTAACAGTGATCAACGCTCACATGAACAAGTCACAGCCTAACAGACTATTCATGCGATCCAAAGAGTCCATCGGGCCGGTGTACGGGTATGGTTAACCTGTATTTGAGCCCTACAAGGTCACACCATTAGCCTAAGTTTAACTGATATTTAACAGGTCTTTAACAGGTCTTACGGTTTAGCCATGGGTGACCTACGGCTTAGCCGTGGCATCCTACGGCGTAGCCGCAATATGCACTACGGCTTAGCAGTGGTTCCCTTCAGAACACGGCTAAACTGTCATCTTTTCCACCTCTGATCTGATACATCTCACGGCTGAGCTACGGTGGAGTCCACGGCTTAGCCGTAGACCATCACGGCTTAGCCGTAGCCTCACCGTAAGAACACTGATATCAGAAAAGTTTCGACTGATCAGAGATTAAATCCACGGCTTAGATACGGTTTGGTTCACGGCTAGCTTACGGCTCAGCCGTAGGACAAATTGCGGCTTAGCCGTAGCCTAGCCGTAGAACAAACTCGAATTTGTCACTCTCTGGAATCTAAGCCGTACAGGGTTACGGCTTAGCCGTACAATACAGATGCGAATTCGGGAAGATTACAGAAACGAAATTTTTGTACAGAAACTGAATAAAACAAGCTCAACTGATCCTCATAGCTTAGAAAATGGCTGTAACACATTTCTATACAGAGAATGAGAATGAATCCAAGCAATCAAACAACACCCATATGTGTTATCAAAACCTGTACTTATACTTGCCTCAAATCTGACAAATCCTCTGAAATCAAGCTCCAAGCAACTAAAATCAAAACAAATCAAAGCAATCACACATGCATGAGATGAAGACATAGCAACAGAGAATGGGAGATGCAATTTGGAGAAGAAATACAAAGAGTTGGGAAAGAACCCACTTACCTAAGGCAAGGACAGAGAGAGAGGAGAAATTCCAACCAAACAGTCCAACCAAACAGAGATTAGCAAAACCCAATCGAAGGAGAGAGAGAGAGAGAGAGAGAGAGAGAGAGAGAGAGAGATGGTGGAGGGAGCTTCACCTGGAAATCTCTCTAGCATGCAACGTGGGAGAGAAAAGAGCAGGGAGTTGGACATCTGGAGTAACTCATCTTATATAGGTTTGGAAGTTTTAAAACAAGGTCCAATGGGTTTAAGCAATTTACAGTTTAAGTCACACAAAGGTCCATCTTCCCCAATTGACTCCAAACGGATCTGACACAGTTATGGAAATTGTCGAGCTCAACGAAATACGCGTGCTGACACCAAGATGATGCAAAGATGAGATGAGCAAAGCCAAAGCAAAATTACGAAAAAGGGCTTAGAACTACCTATTCCAGGTCAAAGGTCACTCAACTACCTATCCATGACTCAAAACAAGTCCAAAAGAAATAAACAAAACAAAACACACACTAATGAGCCACTAATCCGGCTCAAAGGGGATCGGAGTGTTACATACGGCGTAGCCGTAATATACACTGCGGCAGAGCCAAGGTTCCCCGAACTATTCATCCGCATTTACAACTCAACCGAAATTTACTCTACGGCTCAACCGTATCTTGTTCTACGGCTTAGCCGTAGCACAATGGACGGCTTAGATCTTGCTGGGCCGTAGAAAAGCAGCAGATTTGTCAACTCTCAGTTATTTCAGATGTCACCCTGTATTGATCTACGACTAAGGTCATGGTTGGGTCACGGCATAGCCGTAAGACATTTCACTACTCGGCCGTAGCACAGTTCACGATTTAGCCGTGAATGCGCTGGGTCGATTCTTCTGAAATAGTTACAGAACTACAGAACTGTCTAATTCTCAAGTGAAGAAAGAAAATAAGAACAAAACTTACTCAATAGGGCTGTACATCAATGATCCATGCAAGAAGAGTAAAATAAACATAATCAAAGCATTAGCAATACGTGTTCAAGCTACTTGTGCTTATACTTACCTCAAACCTAAATCAAACACACACCAGTCGTTGTATTGGGCTCAATCCGCTGTCCAAACACAAGTCTACTCATCAGACACTCCTCAAACACTCGAGAACTCAAAGGCATGTTGAATACATGCACCAAACTAACAGATGAGGAAAACAAACAGGAAAAACACAATGAAACACAAGACATACCGTTGAAGTCACGCGAAGATGACGGGTGCACCACTCCCTTTCTCACTTAAACAAGGCAGAAATGAAAGAAAGAGAAAGAGAGACGAACGAGAGAGAGAGAAGAACAGGAAAGAGCGTTAAAGAGGAGGAAGAGACCGTGGTTGGGTCTCTTATAGGATAAGGATGAGTCAAAATTATAAGAAAGTCCATATGTTTACATAAATTACAGTTCAAGTCAATTAGCGATCCAACGGAAGCAAATGAAGTCGTTTACATACGAGTCAGTCACAAAGCTTGACGGGCTCGACGAAATACACGCGTTGATATCAAGATAATACAAATCTGACAATGTCTGACGAAAGCAAAAATTACGAAAAAGGGCTCAAACCTACCTAAACCAGGTCAAACTCAACCAAACTACCTATCCATTGCTCAAGACCAAAGAAAAGCAAAACCAAAACACACTTAACAGCAATATCGCAATTAATTAGCTACTAATTCGGATTAAGTTGGGTCGGAGTGTTACAAGTATCTTATAGCTCAGCCATATGTAGTTTATGGTTGAGCCACGGCGTGCTTATGACTTAGCCGTAACACAATATACGACTTGACCGTGACTTAGCCGTAGAAGCTTTTCAAAGTCCCTTCCTTTCGGGTTTTCAAATTATAACATGGCTTACGACTGGACCACGGTTAAGCTACGACTCAACTGTAGTACATCCTATGGCTTAGGCTACGACTCAACCGTAGTACATCCTATGACTTAGCCATGGCTTGGCTGTAGTACAAATTTCAAATTTGCTCGTCTCTGGACTTGGAGCGGTAGAATCCAACAGCTTAGTCGTAGGTCTCAGCAACTCTGAAACTCCCGAAGTTCACGTACAGTTCAAAACTTGGGAAATTCCCTACCTTGTGAAACGAAACCATATGACAGTATACAAAAGGGTTGTAAATGTAAAAGATTGTAAGAATAGTAACAATCAAAATATTTCAACATGTGTTCATCTGAAATTTGCTTATACTTGCCTTCAAAGAAGTTTTTTAAGCTTTAATTTGTCATTTGGCTCAGTTTAGGTATACATAGACCTAAATAGCCATGCAAGCAAAAATTGAGCAAAGCATGAGTGCGAGTGAATTAAGAGTCGAAGGAGTTGTAAGCCAAACAACTTCACACCTGGCTCACAAGTTAGAGAATAGCTCAAGGTTCACGGATGAAGAAATGGGAGTAGACGGGTCACACAAGCAACGTTTCTATTTCGATGAGGAGAGAACAAGAAGTGAAGAAGAGAAGAAGAAGAAAGAAGATGAAGACGAAGAAGAAAAAGTCGTTGGAGAGTCAATAGGTTGGTACTCTCGCCTTATATAAGACATCTATTGGAAATTTATAAAAAAGCCCGAATGG
This sequence comes from Sextonia rubra, assembly GCA_037013555.1. NCBI lineage: Eukaryota > Viridiplantae > Streptophyta > Magnoliopsida > Laurales > Lauraceae > Sextonia > Sextonia rubra. The sequence continues at coordinate 52,617,473 of JASUAD010000013.1, read as the reverse complement.
TTCAAGGAAATTTTAGTTTAAGTCAAATAAACGTCCAACTAGTACAAACGAAGTTGTTTGTATATGAGTCAATTATGGAAAATAACAAGTTGGACAAGATACACATGATGACACCAAGATGATGCATAAATGACGAAATCATTCAAAGTCTAAAATTACAAAGAGTTGCTCATATCTACCTCATCCAGGTTAAACCCAACCCAACTTCCTATCATTATCCAAAACTAACTCAAAAAGACAAAACAACATTAACAAAACTCATTCTCTGGAAAATCACTAACAACGGGATCAATTAGTTGCTAAATCAGCTTAATTAGGGCCGAAGTGTTACAATAGTTTTGCTTTTTGTCAATTGAGATGAAGAAAGAGGAGTTAGGTTCTCGGGCGTATTGATTGGGAACAGAGTTTAAGAAAGGAAAAAGGGGGTTCTCTGCCTAATTTTTTCTCTCCCTGTCACAGCCACTTGCAAGCCGCAACGATTGCCGTTACCTGAGGAGACGACCATCATCAAATAGCCTTTCGGCGGCCGCTGCACACTTGCCGTCGCCGGAATCACCGGCTGACCCGCCGGACCAGCAGATCCCTTACTACTGTGGCTGAGGAAAAGGGCATAGGGGTTCTGGCTCCCTATTGGAGAAACAAGGAAAGAGGAAGAAGACACTAGGATTTTCATTCTAAGTCAGCTTCAATTTAAGTTCAGGTCAAGTTAACCTGACCTGTTTGTAATACCCAGCCTAGAGCAGATAGACAGATTAGCTCATTTCCAGATCGGGTCAACCTGACCCGTGTTCAAGCCCAGTCACAACAGCAATCAGTTGCCAACATAAGCATACATCAACAAAGTCGTACGGTCAAAGCAGATTGACCGAGATCGATGGCAGAAACTTATTTCTGTGATATCTTAATCATTCGACGTTTGATCGGAGATCCGTTTGTGCCTATGGACTCGTTTCAAGCATATTATGCGTTTGTAGAAGAAGATTGGCTGTTTGACAGTCAATGAGGAGTTTGACCAATTAGGATCGAAAAAGACTGTTTCTGCGATATCTGAGCCATGCGGGGTCGGATTTCAGATCCGTTTCTTCTAGCATACTCGCAGTGAATAGATCTACAGCTTGGTACAAGAGTTAAGGTCAGTGTTAGTTATTTATTTTTTTACTATTGCTTAATTTAATTAAGATGGAAAACAATACTGTAAACACTACTATGATTAAGCTCAACCATTTCAATTAGTTGACCTAGAAACCGAAGATGGAGGATATCCTCTATTGAAAAGACATTTATGATCTCATTGAGGAGGATAGTGCTTGACAAACATATATGAAAGATGCAAAATGAAACAAGATGCATAGAAAGGCAATTGGTCACATCAGACAGTGGGTTGATAACAGCATATTTCACCACGTGTCTAATGAAACCAATGCACATAGCCTTTGGAAAAAGTTAGAAGCAAGTTATGTTAAAAAGACTACGGTGAACAAAACCATTTTTATCATAAAGTTTGTGAACGTGAAATTCAAGGACGGTGGTTAGATCGAAGATCACATCAATGAGTTCCAAAGTGTGGTCACTCGGTTAACCACAATGAAGATGATCTTGATGATGAGATGTAAGCTTTGTTGCTTCTAAGTTCTTTGTTGGATACATGGGAAATATTGGTTATTTCCGTGAGCAACTCTACTCCAAATGGTGTGTTGTCCATGAGTCAGGTTATCAGTAGTTTACAGAATGAAGAAACTAGAAGGAAAACTGCATAGACAAATAATGCACAGGCCTTTGTTACTGAGGACATGGGGAAGAGTAAGAGTAACTGATCAGAGGAGGTCATGGCAAGTCTAGATGAGGGTCACAAACTAGGAAAAAGTCTATGAAATGCTTTTTCTGTAGCAAGATGGGCCACATCAGGAAAAATTGTTTTGCCTTGAAGGAACAGAAAGGATTTAACTATGAGAAGAAGAATTACAGTGATAACACTACAGCTACTTTGGGATAGGAAGTAGTAGTGCTCATCGGAGATGATGACGAGTATTTGAGTGTTGCAAATAACCAGGTTGAGTGGGTTGTTGACACAGCAGTATCATACCATGTTACTCATTGTAGGAAAATGTTCACGACATACAAATCAAGTAACTTTGGTACTATGCAAATAGGCAACACGAGTCATTCAAAGATTGTTGGTATCGGTGATGTCTGCATTAAAATCGATATTGGTTGCACAATGACTCTAAAAGATGCACGACGTGTTCTTGATTTGCAGTTGAATTTGATTTTCAAAACTGCATTAGGTTGTGCAGGTTATGAGAATTACTTCGAAAATGGTAGATGGAAGCTTACTGAAGGGTCTCTTATTATTGCGAGAGGGAAAGCAGGTAATACGTTTTTACAAAACACTTGTGAAACTGTACAAATGTGTGTTGAATGTTGTTCAAGACAATTTCTCTCCTAATTTGTTGCATAAGAGATGTGGTCATATAAGTGAGAAAGGCCAGCAAATGTTGGCAAAGAAGGATTAATTCCGTATTCCGAAGGTACATCCCTTTACCCTTGTGATTATTGTTTGTTTTGCAAACAGCATAGGGTTGCTTTCTCTTCGACATCAAAATTAAAATCTAATATGTTGAATTTAGTATATTTTGATGTTTGTGGTCCCATGGAGGTAAAATCATCAGGTCGCAATAAGTTATTTGTCACATTTATCGATGATGCATCCAGGAAAGCCTCGGTTTATACGTTTAAATCAAAGGATCATGTGTTCCAGATTTTTCAACAATTCATCTCATGGTTGAAAGAGAAACATGTAAGCTCTTGAACTGTCTCCGTATAGATAATAGGAGTGAGCACACCTCAAACCAATTTAGAAGCTACTGCTTGAAGCATGGTATTCGATATGAAAAGACAGTTCTTAATACACCACAGTACAATCGTGTGACAAAGAGAATGAATTGCACGATTCTTGAGAAGATGAGATGCATGATGGGATTAGCATGGTTGCCTAAGTCATTTTGGGATGAAGCCGTTCTGACTGCCAGTTATTTGATTAACAGATCTATCTTAGTTCCTTTGAGTTTTGATCTTCCAGAGAGAAGATGGACAAATAAAAATGTTTCTTATTCACACTTGAAGGTGTTTGGGTGTAAGGCATTTACATATGTACCAAAGGAGTAGCGTTCAAAGTTGGACGATAAAGCAGTAAGTTGAATCTTTTTTTGCTATAGTAGAGATGAGTTTGGTTACAGTTTATAGGATCCAGAGAAAAGAAGAATTATCAGAAATAGGGATGTGGTTTTCCATGAAAACCAATTCTTTGGAGATGTTGAGAAGATTGATAAGTCTTTTGAAATAGTTGATGGAGCAGTTGATCTCACAACGACTCCTTCTCCAATGTTAACGATAGGTGGAGAAGGTGGACAAAATAATTCAAATTATGATGAGGCACAGGGATTGCTAGATGATGAGAGTGTTAAGCAAGGGGAGCTATAGTCTCCTTGGTTGTAAACCACAGAACCTCAAGCTAAGAGGTCTACTTAAGAGCGTCAACAATCAACTAAGTATCCTGCATTCGAATATGTTTTGCTCGCTGATGAGGGGGAACTAGGAAACTTCCGAGAAGCAACGACTCATGATAATAAAGTTTTTTGAAGAAGAACAAGACTTATGAGCTAGTGCAACTTCCTAATGATATGAATATTCTGAAAAACAAATGGGTGTTCAAGCTGAAAAAGAATGAGAATGGAAAACTGGTGAAACACAAAGCACGGTTAGTAGTAAAAGGCTTCGCAGAAATGAAGGGTATCGACTTCGGTGATGTTTTCTCTTTTGTTGTGAAGATGACTTCTGTCAGAGTCATCTTGGGTTTAGCTGCCAGCATGGACCTTGAGTTTGAATAGATGGATGTGAAGACTGCATTTCTTCATGGTGACTTGAAAGAAGATATCTACATGAATCAACTATAGGGGTTTGAGGTAGAAAGAAAAGAATAAATGATTTGCAAGTTGAAAAAAAGTCTTTACGGGTTGAAACAAGCACCAAGATAGTGGTACAAGAAGTTTGATTCATTCATATTGAGTCATAGATACCAGAAAACAGCTGTAGATCACTATGTTTATGTTCGTCATTTTATCGATGATAAGTTTATCATCATTCTTTTGTATATAGATGATATGCTGATAGTTGGACTTGATAGCAAGTTAATTGGCAAGTTGAAAGAGGAAATGTCAAAGTCGTTTGATATGAAATACTTGGGTCACGCAGGAACGATATTGGGCATACAAATACGTCAAGACAAAATTTCCAAGTAGTGAGGTTGTCACAGGAGAAATATGTTGAACAAGTACTATAGCGGTTCATCTTGTTCAACATGAAACTGCTAAGCCAGTTAGTATGCCTCTAGCTAGTCACTTCAAGCTAAGTAAAAGCTTGTGTCCTACTACAAATGAAAAAAAAGAACGAATGGCATGTGTTCCTTACTCCTTTGCCGCGGGAGTCTTATGTATGCTATGATTTACACACGGCCAAACATTGTTTATGCTGTGGGTTTAGTGAGTAGATTTCTATCAACCCTCGAAAAAAGCATTGGGAAGCAGTGAAGTGGATCTTTGGGCATTTGAGAGGTATTTCTAAGTTGTGCTTATGTTTTGGAGGCTCAAAATAAGTGATGAAAGGTTTTACTGATGTTGATTTTGCAGGTGATCTTGATCGATGGTTGTCGACTTCTGGTTATTTATTTACTTTCGTAGGAAAAGTTATCTCCTGGCAATCAAAGTTGCAGAAGTCTATCACTACAACAAAATGCATTATTGGCTATGGTTTTGCCCACGCAAGCCCATTTTGTGTGGCTAAAAGTTATCTTTTGCCTACGAAAATAAATCTAAGTAGGTAAAAGCCACAATTATCTACTATTTTTTGCGACGCAAGATATTTTCGTAGGCAAAAGTAGTTTGAATTCTCTCCAAACTAAGAGGCAAAGTTTTACCCACGAAGAAATATCATTTGGCGACGCGTCATTTTGTAGGCAAAGTGAAAAACATTTGGCCACACATATATTTTCATAGGGAAAAACTAAGACTTTTGGCCACGCATAGTCTTTTGTAGGCAATATCCTTTGGCAACACAGTATTTTGTAGGCAACGTGAAAAACCTTTAGCCACACATATATTTGCGTAGAGAAAGGTCAAGACTTTCGGCTACGCATGGTTTTTCGTGGATACTATCCTTTGGCGACGCAATATTTTATAGGCAAAGTGAAAAACCTTTAGCCACGCATATATTTCCATAGGGAAAAGCTAAGATTTTCGGCTACGCATGGTGTTCCGTGGCTAATATCCTTTGGCGACACGATATTTTGTAGGCAAAGTGAAAAACCTTTGGCCACGAATATATTTTCGTTGGGAAAGGCCAAAACTTTCGGCAACGCATGGTTTTCCATGGGCAATATCCTTTAGCGACGCTATAGTTTGTAAGCAAAGTAAAAAACCTTTCGCCACGATTATTTTTGCATAGGAAAAGGCCAAGACTTTTGACCACACCTTGTTTTCTATGGGCAAATCCAAATATTTTCATTTCCATTCTTTTATTTTTTTTAATGAAACTATTCCCATGCCTTCCTCTTCTTTTTGTTTTTTTTAAATACTATTGGGTTATGTAGATGTTTTTGCTAAAATTGTGCTTTTAAAATCAAAGCCGATTTCTTTTTGTGCTGTACTGTTTTATTTAAAAAGTCATTTATATGAGAGAAAGAACTTTGGTGTGAGGATATTTTGGTGCCATGTATTTGGATGGTGTAAACTTGATGGGCTTCTAAGTAAGCTGCATTATTTAAAAATGGAATTGATTATTATTGCAGATTTTTCATAAGTAAGCTGCATTAGAGTTTAGCTTTCTTTGATGTAGATTTTTTAAGTGCAGTTTTTTTTAATAGTGGGTCTTTTTTAAGTGCAATTTTTTTTTAATAGTGGATCTATCACATGTTTTAGAAAACTATGTAGAATTTGATTAGTTTCATTATTAATGTATCAACTGGGTCCTTCTTTAAAAGTTAAATCTGGCCAATCTCATAAAACATAGTACATACTATCCATTCTAATTAAATTTGATTTAAAATAAATAGGACACATGGGCACCTAATGGACCCCACAATATGCACATGCTTGTGATCCTATGTGCATTAGGATTTAGGGTTTAATAAGAGTTAACTTGCGTCACTTTCTTTTCAACAAAGAGAAAAACGAGGGAAAGAGAAGAGAAATGAGGGAAAGGGAAGAAAAGAAGGGAAACTGAAAGGAGGGAGAGGAAAGAATAGGAAGGAAGAAGAAAGTGCAGCAGCGATTTAGGTTCATCACATAGTTTTTAAATCTTTCTTCATTAAAACCTGCATCACAATGATTTTTTTCTTGTCCATGTGCTGTTCCATTAGTGTTCTGTGTTCATCAATCCATTTTATTTGATCTTTTCTGTGTTGTTTTTGTTAAACTGTATATGGATTTGGCGTGCATGATCTGTGTTGCATCTGTTAAACAGTAGATCTGTAATCTGTGTTGTGTGGGTAGATCTGTAATCTATGTTGTTAAACATAGAGTAGATCTGCAACTGTGTTGTTTCTGTAGCGCAGAGCAAACATACAGACAGATCTACTGCAATGTGTAGAATTGTTAAACGCAGAGCAGACATACAGTAGATGTTATGCATACATACAGATCTACTGCACTGCAACAATGTCAATGTTTCTGTAGAAACCACGTTCGCTGTTACTGTTGTTTTTTGCAAAAGGTATTAGGCTCCTCCCCCCCACACCGAAGAAGGCTAGGCCGGGATTTGCACCCCCCCTGCGCGCAATAATCACGCAGGACGTGCGACGCGGGCACGCACCCGGTTAAACGTTTTCCGGATCGAGAATGTCGGGCCAAGCCCGGCTCGTGTGCGCGCATAGGGCTCATAGCAAAAGAGTCCAAAAGAACTTGAAGTATAAAGGACAAGGATATACATATATAGTGCTCAAAGAATTTGAACTTTTCCAATGTGGGACTTTTGAAAAACCACAAAGCTCTTTGTGTAAAGCAAAACTATAAAACTCAATTTTAAAATTAACCCCTTAGAACCCAATCCCATCTATATATATTAACAAAGTTGAATTCACCACAATAACTACCACAATCATGTGTTTATCCGGTCTTAACCTCAAATCAATTTTCTAACCATGCCTATACCATATATTAATTTAGACTAGTTATATTTAGAACCTATAACTAGTTAGTGATAGCATGAATTTAACATGCACATGAGCACTTGAAAATTTGAGGGTTGCTTCTATACACATGAATTGTATTTTTGGAAGTAACTAAAATTAAAGAAATAAAAAGAAATATTCATAAGTATCTAAGTAGGAAAAAAAAGAAATAGAAAAGAGTAAAAATCTATATTGCACCCATTTGTTTGCTTGGAATTGAATGACTTGAATTCCTTTGAAAACATGAAATATATTTTTAAAAATGACTAAAATTGAAGAAATATGAGTAAAGACTAGCATAAAATATCGTGTTATGTATGGCTAGTGTCGCATATAGATTGAATAATAAATTAAAATTGAATGGTCAAAATCAAGTAGAAATTGCGATAGGCCCATACTAAGCTTGGGCCTAAAAATAAAAATATACTCAATTTGGGGACTTTTTTCAAGAGACTAATGATAAGAAATGAAAAAATACTATATAACATAAGGCAAGGAATAACATTTACATTTTATTACATTAAAAAAAAGTAAGTTTGACATTTTTTAAAAATGGAGACTACAATTTATAGTCAAATAAAAACATTTTGAGAAAAAAAAACTATGCAAAGACTATATGTTTGAATGGAATTGAATGACTTGAATTCCCTCGAATAATAATAATAATAGTAAGGTCGATTTTATTTCTTTATGTTGGTTTGACAAAAAAAAAATCAAACAAATGTCACAACTGTTGTAAAACATTAAGTTAAATTCATCATTTGGGCATCCAAATATGCTTTAATTCATTCAAGATATTCCATATATATGTAGACAACATGGGTCCAAGTTTCAAAATAGACAGACTTCATCTCAACCAAAATCAAGCTTAAATGACTCTTGTCAGTGTTTCTGGGTGGCAACCCAGGCTAGAGCAACTCATACTTTCCGATGATAAAATTAGTTGAAACTCACAGGGAAGACTTAAAATATGCTCTAGGTCATTCCTTCATAGTTTCGGAATTTTCAGACACCATTAGATGTAAGTTCAAATTTACGGAGCCCCATTCTAAAGTTTTAGGGACATTGTGTGAAACTTCACTTCCTAAAGACCAAATTGGCTAAAATTTCTATGGAAGGCCTCAATAATGCTCTAGAGTATTTCCACAGAATTTCGGTTCGGTTGGATGTTGTTGACCCAAAGTCAACATACCGACAGGCTGTGAGGGCACTGAATACAAGCCTAACTTCCCAAAGGCCAAATCAATTGGAAATTGGATAGAGACCTCAAAATAGGTTCCTTATAAAAATCTCAAAATTCCGTGGCTATCTAAGATCTTTGGGCCCCAAACAATTGAAGCATGGACCCACTTTGACCAAAAGTCAACAGATGTGTGACCCACTTTTCGATGTCAGAGCCTGATGAGAATTTTATGGCATTCCTAAAATGATGTCATAGTCCATCCATTTAAATTTCATGAGCTTTGCATATCATTTGGGCCCAAAACCATATAGAGTAAAGATATATAATTGCACCCATTTGTTTTCATGGAATTGAATGACTTGAATTCCCTTGAATACATGAAATGTATTTTTGGGAATGACTAAAATTAAAGAAATAAAAGTAATAATTCATATGTTTCTAACTTAAAAAAAAAAAGAAATAGAAAAGAGTAAAGATTTGTAAATGATAAAAAACTTAAAAAGGAGATGAAAAATATTTACCTCACTATTAGCTTAATTGTACCATCCATGTCGAATCGGTACAATTGTGACTGTAATAAAAAATTGTAAAAATACTTAAAATTTAAAAAAAAGGTAAAAAATGTAAAAAGATAAAACGCATGATTATGCCTTTGCACATTTTTTTAAAACCTTTTAGAGTTCAAAATGATAAAACTCACTACTATGCATAACATTAATTTGTTGACTTAACCCTGAACCGCATGATTTCAGATATGGACAAAAGTTGGTTGTTGTTTCGTGACACATTCAGTGAGCAATATAAAGATGGCGTGAAGTCATTTATTGAGTTTGCAAAGGCACATTCAGGCGAGGTTACGGAGATTAAGTGCCCGTGTAGCCATTGTTGTAACTACTTTAAGCATAAGTATGATACTGTTTATATTCATCTGTTAAAAAGAGGGATGATGGCATCCTACACCACTTGGGACAGACACGGAGAACTTCCACAACGTGATGAGCCGGACAAGGAAGATGATGAATATGATGAGGATCATGTTGAATATGATCAATTATTAGAGGACCATCACATGGGAACTTACATCGAGGGTGATACCCTAGAGATGGAGGATGTGCAAGACTTTGAGAAAATATTGGAGGCGTCCCAATGTTGTTTGTACCCTGGCTGCAAAGAGACAGATACTTTGTTATCATTCGTCATCCAAATGTTATATGTGAAAGTAGAGAATGGGTGGAGCAATACATCTTTCAACAAAGTTTTAGAGATATTTAGGCAGTTCCTACCAAAGGGACACAAAGTTCCAGGGTCAATTTATGAGTCCAAAAAGTTACTACGTGACTTAGGATTGGGATATGAGCTCATTGATGCATGTAAAAATGATTGTGCACTATATTGGAAAGAGAATGCAAACTTGAAAAAATGTCCCACGTGTCAGGAATCCAGGTATAAGATCAACGATAGTAAGGGTAAGAAGATCCCTCACAAGATACTGCGTTACTTCCCATTGACACCGAGGTTGCGAAGATTGAACATGTCCCGGAAGACAGCCAAAGACATGAGATGGCACAGTGATAAGCGTCTGGATGACGGGGTAGGAAGGCATCCAGCAGACTTTGAAGAGTGGAAGCAATTTGATCGGAATTATCCAGAGTTTGCACAGGAGACCCGCAATGTCAGATTGGGCTTGGCCACTGATGGGTTCAACCCTTTCGGAAACTTGAGCACTTCTTATAGTATGTGGCATGTCATTATTATGCCCTATAACTTACCACCCTGGAAATGCATGAAGGACCCATTTTTCATGATGTCCTTATTTATTCCTGGACCGAGTCAACCAGGGACTAACATTGATGTCTACCTAAGACCCTTGATTGATGAGTTAAATGATCTATGGGAGACAGGGGTTCTGACTTATGATGCCTCCACTAAAAAGAACTTTCAGATGCGTGCAGCTTTAATGTGGACCATAAATGACTTCCCTGCATATGGTGACGTGTCCGGGTGGAGTACAAAAGGTTATTTGGCTTGTCCCACTTGCAATGATAATAGTTTATCAGTAAGATTGACAGATAAGATCGGTTGGGTGGGACATCGATCTTACTTGCCTGAGAATCACAATTGGAGGAAGGACAATAAGTTTAATGGTTTTCCCGAGCTTGACAAAAGATCCTTGGACATACCAGCCGTGGATAAAGTTATGGCTCAATTGGATAAGTTACCAAAGACCAAGTTCGGGAAGGGTGATACTAAAAGGAAAAGGCCCCGTGACGACGAACAACTGAACTGGACAAAAAAGAGCATTTTATGGAAGCTTCCATACTGGAAGTCAAAGAAGCTCCGACATAATCTTGATGTCATGCACATAGAGAAGAATATAGGTGAAAGCTGCTGTGGAACGATGTTGGCCATAGAAGGCAAGAACAAAGACACTCCAAAAGCGCGTGCGGATTTGGAAAAAATGGGCATAAGACCAGAATTGCATCTACAGAAGAATGACAAAGGATCTATATTGAAGCCTAGGGCAGTCTACACATTGGGCTCAAAACAGATAGATGATTTTTATGAATTCTTGAAGTCCATCTGTTATCCAGATGGCTATGCTGCTAACATATCAAGGTCTGTAAACTCTAAAAATGGCAAGTTATTGGGCATGAAAAGCCATGACTATCATGTCCTCCTTCAACGTCTTCTTCCGATAGGCATGCGTGGTTTTGTGAACAAAGAGATATGTACCGTACTATTTGAGTTGGGCAGTTTTTTTCAAGAACTTTGCTCGAAGTCATTAAGGCGTAGTGATTTGGAGAAATTGGAGGAACGAATAGTGCTTATACTCTGCAAGTTGGAGATTATCTTTCCTCCAGCTTTCTTTGATGTAATGGTCCATCTGGCTGTGCACTTACCTCGTGAGGCCATGCTTGGTGGACCTGTGCAATATCGGTGGATGTACCCGATCGAAAGGTGAATGCTACAATCCTATGGTGAATTATTGATTTAGTACTGTAATTATCTTACATATGCAATCTTAATTGTGATTGTTGTTTATTTGAAGGTTTCTCAAGACTCTAAAAGGGTATGTTACCAACAAAGCACGTCCAAAAGGTTCAATCGCCGAGGCTTACATTTCCAAGGAGTGTCTTAATTTTTGCTCAATGTACCTAAAAGGAACTGATAAACCAGAACGAAATTATGATGGTGGCGATCGTGGCCCTGGAATGGAGATCTTTACCCAAAATGTCAAACTTTTCTCACCGATCTTAAGGGCTCCTAATCCTTCCCAGAAAGAACGGGAAATGGCTCATTGGTTTGTGCTGTACAATACCGCCGAGGTGGAACCATATCTAGAGTATGTGGGTTGGTTAAATTACATTTATAAACCTATTCATTTTAATACTATTTTAAGATACTTATGATACAAATTTCACTGAATAGGAAACACAGGAATATTATAGAGAATCAGAATCCTCAAGGACGTGATATAAGCCAAATACAGCGAGCAGAATTTCCAAAATGGTTTGAAAAACATGTAAGATATATTAGAAAGAGCTTAGACATATTGGTAAACACCAATTAACTTAAATTCATTTGACATTAACTTTTATGTTTGCAATATGTTTGTTCATGTAGATGAATGAGTTGCGAAATCAACGGTCACCAAAAGCAACCCAAGAACTGTGGTCATTAGCACAAGGTCCTGGTCCAATAATTGATCTTTATGCTGGTTGCATCTGCAATGGTATCCGGTTCCACAGTAGAGACCGTGAGAGCCATCGGAGGTGCTAAAATAGTGGGTTGGTTGTAGAAGGGGAGCATAAAGGGAAGCAAATTGACTTCTATGGTTATTTGTGCAAAATATTAGAATTAAGATACTTGCATGGAGGTAGAGTGGTTCTTTTTCAATATGAATGGTATGACATCGGTCACAAAAGTAGAATACACACCGATCAACATGTCAAAACCATTGATGTTAGGAGGCTTTGGTATAAAGATGATCCATTTGTCCTTCCAAGTAATGTCAAACAAGTATTCTATGTCAATGACACCATCAAAGGCAAGAATTGGAGAGTTGTAGAACGGGTCAATCATCGAGGAGTATGGGATGTACCAGAACGGGATGATGCGTCCAATGATGCATTTCAACAGGATGAATCAACCAATGGTGTCCCAATTCTCGAACAAGATACTGATATTCAATATTTCAGTAGCGATGCTATGGATCTCGAGATCGTTCCTGTTGATGAATTAATAACTGAGCATTGTTCCGATGATAATGATGAGGATGACACAATTTTGGAGTATATAGATGACGAAGAAGATGAACAGCAAAGACGGCCCATCCATGATATCTATCATGATATAGAACCTGATATAGAATATCATATGTAACTTTTGTTTTCTACTTTTGTAGCTTTTGGTCATATGGACAAGTTTTATAAATTTATAAGATTTTTTATTTACATATCATGGCTTTGCTGTTTCACATGTCATTCCATTTATTGGCATTATTTTATTACTTTTTTTCATTTCATTGTTTGTCATATATAGTTGCCAAATATGCAAAAAGGTGGCAAATTATTTGTGAAGCCTGGGTTTTTGGCGACCCAGAGGAAGAAGTTACCTATTGAGGAGGAGAGAGATAAAAGGATTAAAGAGAATACCGCGAGAATGCATGCTCTAGGGGTTTTGGATAAGGCAAATTCATTCTTTGGATTGGGTCAGACAGCTATAAAGAAAAAAACTATGGAGAGAAAAAGAAAGGAGTGTGGATGTGACGATGATGAGCCTTATCTTCCACCTGAAGGTGAGGATGGATTGAGTTCTTCCGATGAAAGTTCCTTTAATGATGAGGATAATGATTCTGAGCCCCAGCTGAATAAGGTAATAACCTTTATTTTTCCGTTCATGCTTAGAAGCTACAAAGGTTAAAAATATTGACTAGTAATAGTAACTTTGTTGATTTCTTCATTTTATACATATTACTATTATATGACGATTATGACGATTACTCTATGTAGTATTACTTAATTTGATATTTGATTGTTGATTACTTCAATATTTGATTACTAATAATTAAGTCTGTTGTTATGTCAGGTCACAAATATGCCTCCGTGGCTTAGGAAGAGAGGTGGTGCTACTAGTCGTTCAGGGGCTACACAGAGCCTCGAGCGAGCGACACTGTTGCCATCTCCACAGCCTACCCATGATCCATTGCCACAGCATGATCCACAACCACATCCACAGCTACAACCTACCCAAGCTCACTTCTCATTACTTACACGGCCTGACCAGCTTACCAGTCCACGTAGTGCCGCCAGTAGTGTGGGTAAGAAATGTACACCATTTACATATAAATAAAATTAACCTTCCTTTAATGATTTATGTCTACTAACATAAATAAATTTGTGTTCTTAACAGCATCAGCTTCATTCTCTAACAAAACTGGTAAACGGGGCCCGACCAGGGGAAAGAACGTGGACAGGCTTAGGAAAGTGCTTGGTCATCCCATTCCTGTTGATATCAATCGTGAGGAAGGGGCAATAGAGGGGACATGGGCCTCTTCTGTAGCATCTGCTCTTGAGGAACAAATTCAAAATCATGCACCAATCCGAGACATTCATTGGGTAGACATTGATTTTGAGATCAAGCTAGCCATTGTTATGAGAGTTGGGGTAATATCAATTGATTTATAAAAAGGAAATTGTTTAACACGTTATTCAATTGATTTCTTAAATTGAGAGTTTAATTCATATTGCATTTTATTGTTACCAATTGCAGTTAACTTTTGACCTTGGCGGGGACTACGAAAGAGATTTGGTGCTCAAGTCTATCATTGACCATAAGTGCCAGGATTTATACAAAGACTGGAAGAGTACATTGCACAAGCACTATCTTAAGCTTAAAAAGGATGAGGTGCCAGACATCAAAAGCCATCTATTATATCCTTGTAAGTTGGATGACTGGAAGTTTATGATCGAGCAGGTGTGGGAGAGCGATAGTTTTAAGGTATTCTTATTGGTGTTATATATATATGGTGTTTGGGCTTCTACTAGATTGAAATAGACCAACCGTATGTGGGATAATTAAGCTTATTTTGTTGTTTTCTTTTTTAATTTTGTCCTCATAGAAAAAGTCTGAAAGTGGGAAAAAGGCACGAGCTGCCCAAAAATACAATCATACGAGTGGCTCAAGATCGTATGCATCACGAGCATCTATCGATGTAAGTATGGGATTGTAAATTTTTACTCTTAATAAAATTTCAATATTTAGTTAATCTGACCGAAATATCTAATAAACAATAGGCATCAAAGAATGGTGGTGTTCGACCGTCTATCCCAGATATTTTTGAGCAAACTCACAGACGTGGTCGGCATGGTGGGATATGGATAAATGACCATGCTGAACAACATCATGTAAATACTAGCTAATTCATTTATTTAAATCATCAAAGGTACATTTTTTACATATACTATGGGTTTACATAATGCAAAATGACAGGCTATGCTAAAAGAGAAGATTCTCGCACAGTCGCAGCCAGGTGTCAAGAATCCGCAAACCAAGGTACAAGTTTCCATCGATGTGCTTGGGAAAAGATCAGGTTTCTCAAGGGGATTTGGGATCCGCAGCATCGCTTCATCTTCCACACAGTCTCAGGAACCTAATCCCGAGGTGATCGCTCTGCAGCAGAAGATAGCTGACCAAGATAAGACCTTGGCTGCATGGCGGGGCTTACTACAGGTGATGGCTACAAAAATTGGGATAGATCCTGCCAGTGTACCAGGGTTGGTTGATCCAACTATCGTTCCAGGGTTAGTTCTAGAGAATGGTGGTGCAGATGGCACATTGAGTGGAGGGCAGGATGCGGCTTCCCTTGGTAAGTAAATAAATTTTTTTTTTTGTAATTCTAGAGAGTGGTTTGGACTTAAAGGTTGAGCTTAAAGAGGAATTTAGAATTAAGTAAATAAATTATTTCATTTATTTAAGCCAAATTTTGTTGTGGCTAATTTTGTGATGATTCATTTTGACAATATAGACACTGTGAGGTTCTTAAAATATTGTTGTGGCTTTGAAATATATTTTGGGTAATATTTTTAGGGGGAGATGCTGCTCCTTTATTTTCAGAGGGCATAGTTAGTGTAATTTACTAACTTTTGAATTTCTGATCAACTTAAAGAGTGACAAAAGCAAAAGCATATAATTAGGTTTCAAGTCAGTTTATTGATAAAATGCTAACAATTTTCTGTATTTTTTTGTGCAGGTTGATGATGGAGGATGTCTTCAGCTGGACAACTAGATGGCTTCTTCTCTTATTTTCTCTTTTATCACAAGCATTTAGACTTGTTGAACATTATTTTCTTGTTTTTGGATATTTGAATATATTTGAGACTTATTTGGATGATATGTATTGGATATTTTGTATTTTTTAATATTTTTTCATTGGGATTCATAATTGGTTGGATTTTAATATATTTGGATGTTTATTGAATTAGTTTGGATGAGATTGGTATAAACTGGTTGTTGAAAAAAATTAAAAATAAATAATTTTTTTCATTATTTCTTTTGGCTATGCAATGTATGTAGGTAAAGAATAGATGGAGGTTTTGGCTACGTGTATTGCGTCGACAAAAGTTATGTTTATAATAAAAAAATAATATTCTTTACTTTTGCCTACGACCTTTTCATGGGCAAAAGTGCTTATTAAAATTAGAAAAAATTATATTTGACTTTTGGCTATGCAAACCTTCGTAGCTAAAAATTACAAACCTTTGTAGCCAAAGGTTGTACATTTGCCTACGTAAAATCTTCGTAGTAAAAGATTATACATTTGCCTACGCAAAATCTTGTAGCTAAAGGTTGTACATTTGCCTACGTAAAATCTTCGTAGCCAAAGATTATACATTTGCCTACGCACAATTTTCGTAGCCAAAGGTTGTACATTTACCTACGCAAAATCTTCGTAGCCAAAGATTATACATTTGCCTATGCAAAATCTTCGTAGCCAAAAGTTGTACATTTGGCGTAGCAAAAGTACAACCTTTAGCTACGAAGATTTTGCGTAGCCAAAAGCAACACACTTACCTTACCAGCAAGCGTAGCCAAAAACTCAATTTTTGCCTACGCACTATTCTATACGTGGGCAAAGACCTTTCCCCACAACCATTTGGCTACGATTTGCCTACGCATGTCGTTACGTAGGCAAAGAGATTTACCTATGCATCTAGTCCTTTACCTACAAATTTTTTGCATAGGCAAAGGTGCATTTTGTTGTAGTGATAGTACAGTTTACAACTGAAATGGGATATACAACTACTAACAAAGCGGGGTGAGAGATGCTTTGGTTAAAGAGATTTCTTCAAGAATTAGTTTTGAAACAAGAAAAGTATGCAGTTTACTGTGATAGCCAGAGTGTTATGGATTTCAGTGAGAATGCTACATATCATAGTCACATGAAGCACGTTGATGTCAAGAACCATTGGATTCGTAAGGTGATCAAGGAGAACTTCATAAAACTGAAAACGATTCACATTGATAAGAATCTTTTGGACATGATGACAAAGGTTGTGTCTAAGGGAAAACTAGAGCTGTGTTCAGAGTTGGCAGGGTTGAAATTTTAGTAAGGAGTTCAAGGCATCTTCCCCGTGGTCTGGAGGTGGAGATTGTTGGCCAAGTAGGTCCAAACAAATTTGGCTCATTGTCTTGGGTAGTTTCTCTAATTGTATTAGGAATTTCCTGTTTGTTAAACAATAGTCTCTTAATAGGATTAGGAATTTCTTTTATCTAAAAATAGAGTTTTTGAAGGATAAGGAAGTGATGATTGCATATATAATGTAATCTGTAACCGTGGACATATGCTGAGATTCCAAGGCTGTGGTTCACAAATTGGAAGAGAACTTAGTGGAAATTAATTTTCTGTGGATGTAAACATATTTACCGAATCACGTAAATATCTTGTCTTTTTGTGTGGTTGATTGTTGATCTTAGTTATTTACGCAAACATGCGCATAACGGTGGTATTATATTCACAACAAAACCCACTACCAGACTCACCCCTGATAGGAGGGGTCACATTTAAACCTGACCCATTGCATGCATACATCAAAGGTTAGTCTCATGAATTACGCCCATCGAGTTTTACAAAGCCTAATTATTCTGAGGTTCATTTGGGTAAGAGGGCCATTCTGACAGGAAACCCAGTGCTTGTTCTTCAGGCTAGACAGCCCAACTTGTTGGATATAATTACTTACGGGCCAGCGAAGCTCATCTATGACAAATTCATCTTCAATTTGCATCTGTTAGAAAGCAATTGCGGTAAGCATCAGTCTACTCTCTCCTAAAAAGGGTAAATGATAATGGTTGTAATTTGAATTGTGCAGATGACAATGGACAGTGTGCAAAGTTTTGGCCCTCTCATAAACAACTCTTGGCCCTCTCCTTCGAAAACAACTCATGTCCAAAGGTTACATAAAAAGTTTTTTTTTTCTTTTATATAATCTCTAACCATAAAATCACAGTGGGGAACACACTAAGACAACATGGACAAATCATATCTTGGCCATCAATAATAATATTGAGATCAATTATCAAGTCTGCAAACTGAGTCCAACACATATAGGATTTGGGTCTGTTTTATCTTTAAGGCAAATTTATTGGTAACTTGAGTGTTTTAGCATGGGGCATTTATTGTCTTAAGGAAAATAGGAAGCGGGTTAAGCTATTCATTCCAACCATATATTTAACCCAACTATAAACTATGTTAAAGCTACAATAAAATAGACTCAAACATCATGCCACTCGATTATTTATTAAGTGAAAGATAAAACATGCTAACGTGGATAAAAAATTCTCAACGGTTCATTGGCACACAGACACAGCCAAGAAATTATTTTCACCTGCTGTGATTGATGTCAAACCTCATGAAAATAGAGATTCAGCGATAAATCTGAAGACGAATAATGCAAGCAGAATCATGAATATATGGTGGTATGCGAGAGCCAATTCAATCCAAACACAAACATCATCGCCCTTGCTGCGACTTCTCTCCACAAAGTTTCAATGACAAAAACCAAGAACGACGAAACCACTGCAAATCCTAAAAGCCTAAACCATCCCCACGCATCAACGACGCTCCTCCTCTCTCCTTCCCGTCTCCGCCAACAACCTCCCGGAGATCAAACCCGGAGCGAGGCGGCGGGAAGATGATCTCCGGCGAGGCAAAGCTCAACAGCTGGCCGAAGTCAGGCCTCGCCGGCAAACCAGAGAACCCGGCCGCGCCGACTGATTTGAAAGGTTGGACTGGGGCAGGTTCTTGGCCTAGGGAGGAGGAGGAGGTAGGGGTGGTGCCGGTGCCGGTGGCGGCGATGATGGAGGGCTCAGCCTGTTGAAGGAGCCACTCGATGGTCTGGCCGTCTGATTTGTGGCCAAGCTCGCGGGTGAGCTGGAAGACGCGGGCGGCGCAGATAATCGGCATGCGGATGCGGCGGCCGCGGCCGTCCACCTTGCTGTGGCGGTCCTTGGAGGGGGGCTTCCTGACGGCGAGGGCAGTGTCAGTGGTGGAGGATGGATGGAGCTGGAGCTGGGGTTCCGTTACCTTTGGAGCGCCGTTACCGTTAGGTGGTGGGCTGTTGTTATACATGGAGACAGAGAGAGAAGTGGAAATGAGTGTGAGTGAGGTGGGGATTGTGGGAAGCCAATTAAGTGAGCAGAATGAGAGGGAGGAGATTAAAAATGAGAGTTTAGCTAATCATTCAGCGGTTGTAGCGGGGGGTAGACAGTGGTGATTGGCACATGGGGTGTGGGGCCACAGCAAAGGAAAAAATCTCACAAACTGAATTGATGGATTTACCACTCCTAATCATCAGAAAATTACAGGCCCATGGGCATTGTGAGTTGTCACGTTTTATGAGTTTGACCCGTAAAACCATTTAAATGATTAGTGGCCCACTTTAAATTAAGACCCTTGTTTTGTTTTTCCTTTTGGTCACAATCTTGTTTTTGTCCATTCGCATTTAATGTTTTGCTAAATTTCACTTTAATTATAGTTGTGTGTATCAATTTATAATTAGCATTTTGTCGAATGTGACCATTTTCTCCACATATTTTTATACCCATATTCTCCCTACCCAACGCTATCTCAAAGTTAAATATTTTTTTAATAACCCTTTTTTTTTTTTGCTAAGATAAGTGTCGGACGTGTAGTTTCATGCCATGAATATTTCTTAAGTATTTCTGCTACCGCTACTAGAAGTAGAAAAAGAGTCATAGCTATTTGAGCTTTTCACCTTTTCTTCTAATCCTCTTGTCTATCATAGTGTATGTGGCAACTATCATTATCTAAGTAAAATATTTTAAGCTTGAGAAATTTTCAGAAATGCCCTATTTGAAAATGAGTATTTTTACTATTTTTTTAATCCTTCAATGAGAGATAGAATGTGTGAAGGCTTTTTTTTTAATAATATTAATTATCATTTATACTATTAAAAAAAATTTATCTCCTATTCATTGTGAAAAAGAGACTTTGACCCTATCCAGCACTTCTCTTTCTAACATTTTCACATCCACATTAGAATTCAGTGAAATTGATGTGAAAGTTTGAAAATCACATGAGTCTAGTTTTACGTTGTTGCAAAGTGAAAGCGACACTGACTTGTGCTGCTCGCCTGTCTGCGCCCGCTCTTGAGTTGTAATTTGTAGTTTGTACGAAGAAAGTGAGACAACAGTCCATTTTGGTAGCAGGGTCAAAACTAAAACTAGCAGAGGGCGTGGGATAGTGCCGCTTATTGCGGAGAGAGATGGGCAGAGGTCGGTTTGATACTTGGTAGCCCACCCGACCACCAAACTGGTGGTTCACCCAAAATTCCAAGAGCTACCATTGGTCGTCAGGTGGGCGCACAACAGTGCTTCTCTTCCCGATAGATACTGCTGTCCTTATCAACAAGCCTAAAAATTGCTTCAAAGTGGGGGGCACGTAGAGATAATTTGGACTTGAAACTCATCTGCTCCCCCCACATTACCTTCAAATATTACTTCAATGGAAATAGGTTCTGCCGTAAAATTGATGGCATGATTGAAGCCCCTTGACCTGTGCCTGTGATTCAATTAGATATTAAGGCCAATTTGGAAACCCCTGTCTATTAAAAAATATAGTTTATTCAATTAGATCTTTTAAAATTTGAGTTGTTTCACTTTAAAACCCACTGACTTGTATGTGTGAATCATTAACAAAAAACAATCAAGCCCTGTACGAAAATTAATGCAAGTTAACTTCCCACAAGGTAAAAGTTATCTGAGCAAACTTTTATTTAATAATAATAATAATAATAATCATCATCATCATCATCATCCTCATAATACGATAATAGTGTCAATGGTTGTCTCATTGCTTCATAATGTTCATTCCAAAAGTTATCCTTTTATTAGATTTCAAATAAAAGGACAAAATATCTTAAAATTAATCAAGGATTTAACCAATTTAAATAGTTTAATGTACTATAATATACGATTGAACGAGCATGTTAAATACACCCAGAAAGTAGAGTTGTCAAACAGCAAATTAGCCCACTCCATGTATTTTAGGGTGTTTAGGTTCCCGGATATGAGATCCAGTAAACTCTGACATGAGTTTTGTTATTATATGTAGAGAGACACCAAGGCATGTTTTAAATAATTTACTAGGAAAGTAATGTTAAATCAGTGAAAAAGATAATTTACTGGGAACATATGACATGGTGTGCATCGGGGCCGATTTAAATAATGAACCCTGCAGTAATATATTCCAGATTTTGAACACGTTATAAATTTTTTATCCGATGGTTCTTCAACTGGGATTTTGAGTATACTTGGCAAGTCTGTTACAAGCTTCTTACTGATGTAAAACCTTTTCAAAACTGAAGTAGATTGTTTTGAGACTCTCCATTTGACAACTCAAAAATGTTGGACGTCTATTTCAGAGAGGATTCAATACTCGAGAGTAGAGTTGCAAATTGATCAATTTCGGAACGGGTCGATACTAGATCCGCAATTCATTTCTAAATAACGGCTTTGGTTCCAGAAATGGTTTTGACTACAAATCTATTTTGTTGGTTCCAGATCAAATTCCGATGAGATGATCCGAATTAGGTCTAAAAATTAAAATTGACTTAAGAATTGGGATATAGTTCTAAAATTAGTTTTGATTTCTTTTAACATTCTTATATTATGATTATTTATTTAAAATAAGGATAGCATTCAACTTATAATAATACATCATGACTACTATCTTTATGATTAAATATAAAAATGTCAAGCCAAAGTTGATTTTAAACTAGCTACAATTTGCAATATTAAAGGCATTTGTGTTAGGTCTTGGGTCCACGGGTTGGAACCCATATGGACCGGGAACCAAACAATTTACTAATCAAAACCTTAATTTGGTTTCAAACTTGGAGCTCGTTTTTTTACATGTCGAAACCTTCAGATAACTGAAGAATCAAGTACCTATTTACAAACCTACTCTAGAGAATCAAAACAGACCTAAAAGTCTAAAATGCATAGACGTGCACCTCCACCATGCAATGGATGTGGGTTTTGTGTCACTTTTTTTTAATTCCATGACCCTATATGATGATCTAAATTGTTAAAAGTCTTAACAATATGGGAAAAAATAGTCATCTTTCCAAATTTGAGCCGTTGATCTTTCTTGGATATTGAGATATTTGTTAAAAAAAAAAGTAGAACCATTCTACATTTCTGGACTTTTATGGGGCCCAACGTCATGATCAAAACAGTTGATCTTCTTCAACTAGTGAAAATAGTCATGACTTCAAATTTCAACTTATGATTCATTGTATGTCTCAAGAGATTTAAGAAAAACTAAGAGTCATTAGATATGATCCGGTAAAAAAAAAAAAGTTGCATTCCACATGCTTTTTCACTGGTATGTTTTTTCCTTTAAAAAATTTTTGTGGGCAATAAAATTATGATCCAAACTGTCAGAAAAAGTTTGTGAGAGAGAATAAAACTATGTATCAAACTTTTAGCCGTTGATCCTTTCAGATTCTCAATATATTTAAAAAATGAAGAAACATTGATCCTCTTTGGAACCATTAAAAAGACTATGGAAGAATTTTTTTAGTCATTGATCAATAGTTTCAAACTTCTATGGGCCCCACAATGATGAGCTGAACCATTGATCCACTTTAGAACCCTAAAAAGGATAATAACAAGAACTTTCAGCCCTTGATTCATTATAAATTTTGAGAAACTAGTGAGAAACATTGAACTGTCGATTTTTAAAATATCTATTTTAACCATTTTTTCCATCTTACAAAATAGTATAGTTATCAAACATCTATTTCAAACCACTCCTTTTGGAATAGATCTATATCACAAAGATTTATTTCATACAAATAAGATTTACCCGGCAAGGAGTGTTGTCAACAAGCCGAGCTAGCTTGGTTTAACTAAGCCAAAGCTTTGATTTTGGCTTGTGAGATTTGTCAATCCCAACCAACTTCATGCGATTGCCTCATGAGACGACCTCAAGCTACACTGGTTGGTTTTAACTTGGGCTTAATTGGGCCACGAGCTTGACTTCGGCTCAACTTGTTAATGGCTGCAATCTGAAGCTCAAATGAAATACAAATCAAGCTCAACTTCACACCAACACAAGAACAACTTCTTACAACTTTTACCTCAATGGTAAAAGGTAGCAATTCTCACCTAGTTGCCCAAGGCTCGACCTTAAGCAAGTCACTTTTTTTTGCACCAGAGGGCCTTATCACTTTGCTTGATGACTCCACCACCTCTTCAAGAACTATTGCTCTCTCTCGAGGGGGCAACCTAGCCCCCTATAGCTGGGATTACAAAAATAAAAAGGGCACCCATACGTATCCAATATGTTCTCAAAACGGGCCAAGTTCCACAACCCACACCGACCTGTATTGGCCTGCATTTTGAACAAGCTGTATTAAATTCCATTGAATTGAAGATAATTGTGCCTTTTAGTGGATAGCTAGATGAGATAATTATGCAATTAAATGGATAGTTAGATGAGATAATTATACATTTAAGTGGCCTACAAATTCCAAAGTGTGCATTTAAGCATCTTACAAATTAAAATTGTGCATTTTATGCGACTGGTTAGTTCCAACAAGGACATACATACTCTAAAAATTTTGTAGGACAACCCTAACCCAACCATTTTAATCCGTGGATCCTGAGTTGTGACTGACCTGTATACATGGGTCGGGTTATGCGAGTCATGTTTAGGTCAAATATGGATTCGGCTAACAGATCTTATCATAATTTTCTACCTTTAAATTTACACCCAATCCGCATCCATCGGGTCCATATGAAACCAGGGGCACGCATGTCTTCTTGAAGGTTTTTTTTTTCTTTTTTGCTATAAAGGCGTGCATTAAAATTAAAGGAACAGTGTGGACTTGGATCCACTTATAGGAATTAAAAGGAAGAAAAGAGAGCTTGAAAAATGAGACTATGCAGCAGTCAGTTTACAATTCCTATGAGTGGGTAAGGGTAAAAGAAGGGAGGAGAAGGAGACAGGAAGATGATGGAGGTGGACGAGAGGTAGAAGTTGAGGTTCTATAGCATATGAAGCCAAGCCTTTGAAAATTAAAGTTCTTCCTAACGTCTAAGAGCCACTGTATGTTCCATCCTAGCTCTAACTCTGTTAGTTTAGGTTGATGGCATATAGATGGCATTTATCCACTAATCTGGACTGTCCATGCAGTTAAATTCATGGCCATGATTGTCTCATCCATTTTAGAATCCCATCAATCACCAACGAATCTTCCTCTATGGTACCAAATGCCATTCTATGATATCAGATACTCCCCTCTTAGAAATTTTTTATCGGAGCTCACCTTTGAAATTCAAACTAAAAAATTCAATGCCTCAAAATTATCCTATTGTCATGACATATTATATTTCAATTACAATGATATTTATTGTTAAACTTGGTGGTTTCCCTAAAACATAAACAAAAATCCCTATGATTAGTAATTAATGATAGGAAATTTACATTTGAACCCCCGTTTTTTTAATGTATTAATAGGTTTGTGATATTACAATCTATACTCACATTCTTAAAATAGCTAAATGGCAAGCACTAGAAAGGAGTTAAAGCATATGAGTATGGATAATATTTTCACTAAATAGGAAGCTTATTTGGGGTGTAGTCATGCTAAAAAAAACCAATATTTGCTTGGTCTCTGCTTTCTTAAAATGTTATAAAATTTAATGTGGATGATGTAGCAAAAGGAAAGCTTGATCATGCAGGTATTTTTGGCATCCTACGAAATTATAAAGTAGTGTTGTTTATGTTCTCAAAACATGTATGCATTAAAAATTCCAATGAAGTGGAAGTGTTGGCTATTTTGGAAGTGTTAAGGATTTGTTCATCTCACAATTATTAAAAAATATTGATGGAAAGCGATTATTCAAATGCAATATTTTGGATGTCTTTGTTGGATAAAGATCCTTAGAAATTTCAATTATTCTTCAATGGAATCACAACATTATCTTCATTTATGAATGCTAGGTTGCATCATGTGTATCGATCAACAAATAAGATAGCATACGCTTTGGCAAAGTTGGGGTAGATAAAAATGTTCATTTATTTGCTTCTTTGTAAATTATATTTTATATGCGCCGGAATTTAGCTTTTATACATTCACATGTTTTTTCTTGTGTCTTTATCCTTAATTTATAGTTCTTTAAAATTTTAATTTAATATACCGCTACTTGTGTGTTGGCTAATTCATGTGTTAGATAAAACTCGAGGTCCATTGAATTGTAATTTTTTATTCATTTTATAATTGACTATAGTGTGAGTTACCGGATGCACTAAAGTGAATAAATTGAACAAAAATGCAAATTGAAATATTTTGAAGTGCTTTTCTAAGGTCAATATATATTAAAAATGTTATATCTTACAAACCAAGCATCGAATTGGGCCAAGCTCTATACCATTAGAAAGCTCTTTTCGAGTAGATATCCGTAAGTTCTAAGATTATATCAATTGGAGTTAAAACAATAAAATTATGGCATCGGAAAGTTTGTAGAAAAGTATGAAATTTAGATGTGTGCTTGAGTGCTTGTGAACCTGCGCTCGAGCTCCCAAAGCAAAGTTTTAAAGCAGAAACTAGTGCGCTTGAGTACCCATTCAGCTACCTTGAGCACTTGTCACGTAGAAACCCACTTTTCTAAGCGGAATTATATTTTGTTTGCGTGAAAAACTGCCAATTTCTGTTTTACCAGGACTCTAAACTTAAGGCATGAATTATATGTTATATAAAGGGTGTTTCCCTTAACCCTGATGCATCAATTTCCTTATTCAAAGTTGAGAATACACAATTAGAGATACATTTATTATCTAAAGCAGTTATTGGAGATATTGCGTTGAGGCTTTGAGTTATGGAGATTTATGTTTCTATTTTTTTGTAGAAGATTGACTTATCTCATATAAGGTTCGTTCACCTTGCGGATTGAAGGTGGTTGTTTTAAGCGCAAAGAGCTGTGAACAGCGAGTAGTCGTGACAACAAGATTGTATAAGAAGAACTACAGTCTTTAAATTGAGTTGCAACTGAGAAAAATGTCTATGAGTATATTTTATAATTGCTCATTATTAGTGCTTCGCTTTTGTTGGTCCGATGAAAACTCATAGTTTTTCCTAAATAGGGTTTTTAATGTAAAAATTTGCGTGTCTTATTACTGTGATGTGTGATTGATTTATTTGCTAATTCGTTTATTCTTTCACTGCATATATTTTAAACTATAATCTAAAAATCCAAAGCTGTAATCTAAAAATTTGGATGTGGGACGATCTTTAAAAAATTCTATATCAACATTCGAACGATATGAATTTGAGGCGGCTCTTTGACATGCTGGAAAAACAATGGTGGTTGAAATCGCAATTTAATGAAAACGGAGAGAGTGGATGCATACATTCCAATGGGACATGTTAGAGTCTCTTAACTCTGATTCAGTGGCTATAAAAGTTGAAAAAGCTGCAAATTAGAATAACAATTACCCCAAAAAAGGAAACAACCAATCAGTCAGAGTTACTCACATTTTCATTGATTATTAGATCAAAGTGAGAAAGTGTGGCCATGAGTGATTAAACTGTTTAATGAAATTATAAAAAAATTAACCTTAATCGATGAGTGCAACCCAAAGTCCCTCACACTTCCTCTAACTTTTTGTCAATTTTTACTTTTATATTTGAACAACTTTATCATCTTTTTCCTCATCTCCTGACTCCATGATGATAATGATTCATATATATATATTTATGTAGATTATTATCATTATGTAGTTTAACACATATACAAATATATATTGAAAAAAGAAAAAGAAAATTATAAAAGTTTCTAAAAAAAAGTCAAACGTGAGTCAACTGGCTGACTTTTAGCATGTCCCCGTGGGCTCAGAATCTGGAGTCTTGCCCACAGGAAATCCATATTCCATCCTCGTCACTCACACTTGTAACTGAAAAAGAGAAACCCAGTAACGCATCCACCCAAACACAGACAACACTCTCTCCACATATCTGATCGCCTTCTTTTCGTCCTCGCTCAGAACTTCGGTTCTATCTGGCTGCACAACAACAACAACAACAACAACACCAACAAGAAAAAGAACAAGAATGTATTCAACAAGAACAACAGCAGAAAGACAAAGGCGATCCGGCCGAAAAATCTACTACTGCTACCAATGCGATCGCCCCATCTCCATCTCGCTCGCCACCTCTCCCCAAGTCATCTGCCCTATCTGCCATGGCGGTTTCCTCCTCGAAGAAAACCCTAACCCTAACCCTAGCCCTACCCCTGCTCCTAGCCCCGCTTTCCTCCCCCCTCCCTTCGCCATCGCCGGCTTCCCCCTCGTCTTCTCCCCCGCCGCCGCCGGCTTCTATCTCCAACAACCGCCGCCCGATCCCTACCTCTTCCGCCCCTCCTCCTCCTCCTCCGCCTCCGTGCCCGTGCCCTTCAACCCCGCCTTCTTCCTCCACAACCACCTCCACAGCCTCATCGGCGGCGGCGCCAACATCCACTTCGTCCTCGACGGCCGCGGCGGCGGTGAGCGTCGCGGCTCCGATCCCCCCGTCGCCAACTCCCGCTTTCCTGGCAGCTTTGGCGACTACTACCTCGGCCCCGGCCTCGAGCAGCTCATTCAGCAGCTCGCCGAGAACGATCCGAACCGGCATGGCACGCCGCCTGCATCGAGGGCGGCCGTGGCGTTGCTGCCCACTGTGAAGGTCTCGGAGCAGCTGCTCGGTTCGGACTCCGGGCAGTGCGCGGTCTGCATGGACGCGTTCGAGCTCGGGGGGGATGTGAAGCAGATGCCCTGCAGGCACATTTACCATCGGGACTGCATCCTGCCGTGGCTGGCACTGCACAATTCTTGCCCCGTGTGCCGGTATGAGCTCCCCACCGATGATCCCGATTACGAGCGCCGGGCGAGGGCCGCCCGACCGCCGCCGCCGCCGCCGCCGCCTCCTAATCAGGGCCCTGCTAATGCCCACTTGGGTTCGGGCAGCGGCAGCGGCGTAGGATGGGGGCATTCGGCGGAGGTGCGCGCAACTGAGCGGAGTGTTAGGATCTCATTGCCATGGCCATTTAGGGGTTCACAGTCATCGGAGGAGACTCGGATTGACAACAGCAGAAATGGCGCGCATGGGAATTTGAATTCTGGTGGACGGGGTTGTAATCAGGATTTAAACCAGGAGCCTTGGGATGGAGATTAGTATTGATGATAAGATGAGGTACTTTCTTTTGACTTTTGATATCTTTCCTCGTATTTCATTTTTCTTATTCTTTTGTGTGTGTGTGTGTGTGTGCGCGCTTTGGAAGGATTTTTGTCTACTGTATGTTCTTTATCATGAATCCTACTTGGAGAACCATGGAAATTATTTAGGAGTTCGAGACACTATCCTGTTTGTAACTTTCTTTTGGTGTTTTTGTTTGTCGCGAAATGCACATTGAGTGATGCAATCTGTGTCTTCCCTTTTCAATGTTGGGCAAATGTATTAGCTTGTATAACTAAAAGCTATGATGCATGCATACTTCAAAATGGGGAACGTGCCGTTATCACATTGTACTGGATACTTCATCTTTTATATGTTAAATCCATGCTCTGCCACGTCTATGGCATGTCCTTGTCGTATCCATGCCAACGCAGACTAAAAGCAGCTTGCCTTATAAAAAAGAAGCAAAAACTGAGTGGGATTGATGACTTTTGATTGTAGAAAAACTAAATTTTGTTGTGTTGACCCATTGCTCTGTATAACCTTGGAACCTTGGTTAAATGGAGAATGATTGGGAGTAGATTTTTATTTGAGAGATCAATGAAAACAGACTATCCTTGGTGCGTGCCATTAAAAATATCTTTAGTTTTTTGCGGTACATTGATAATGATTTTTAGTTGATATGCTTTTCCTGGATTTAGGTTGGAGTTTAAGATGTGGAACTCGCGTCTGAGCTTGTCCAATAAGGAAAATGGGGCCCCTGTACTCCTGATTAAAGCCTGGAAATGATGAAAACATGGATATAGATTCACCTTATTATATCGTTCCCCACCATTGTTAACATCATCATTGGCGTCTCATCATCAAAAACAAAATCCTAGAATAGATTCCACCCTAAAAACAAAAAATGTATGTTGTAAGAATGTGCAGGCACGTTGGTCCATGGAGGTCGCCTCCGCAAAAGCTGACTCCATGAAGATTACTTATGCGGGCCAATTAAGTGAAGGAAGCAGATGAGGCTTACTTGGAAAAGTCTATAAAAGGGGGGCTTTAATCCCAAGCACGGGCACGAAAACGAGAATCTAGAAAGTATCTCCATTTCTTGTAGCGGAAGGGAGGCAAAAAGTATTCTCTTCTGAGCTTTGCCGTAGTAGAGATAGTTTGCTGGTTCTTTGTAGAAAGGGCACCAGCGATTAGTCTCTAATTGGCCAGGAGCTTAGTCTCATCATAGGAAACCCTTACTGTATCAATACTTCTGTACACTTTAGTAAAACTGGTGGGTGCCTGGCAATGCCGAAGCACCCATATGATCTTGCATTGTTCATTCCTAACCCTTGGCATCTAACTCATACTAACCCTTAACTTTAGTAACTAACTTCTAACATTCATAGCACTCACATCACACAACCTTACATAGGTTAATACCATTATTTTTGTTATTATCACCAGCATAACAAAGATGCATAAACCCTAATGACCACATCCTCATCGTCCCCTTATCATCAAGGACAATGTTTTATCCAAAACTTTAGAGTTTCAACTTTTGTCATGTATAAAGAGTCAAGTTGCACCTGCACCGATATAAGGTTAAATGCTAGGCTGAAAACTTTGATAGAATTAACATGGTAGGCTTGAAGTGGATGATCATATGATCAAAGTGGCGGATGGCTATTGGGTTTATTGGTCTTCACTATCTGGATTTGTTGAATTAATTTTCGATGGGAGCTTGATGAACAATTTAGTTATCAGTTGGGTTTGGGGAAACAGTCAACAATGAGAAAGTGTTAATGGTTTCTGCTTGTTTTGGTCATATGGTGTTTGTAAAACCTGTGACTTGGTGCAAATATGGAGGCTATTAGGGTTTGACATCATTTTCAAGTATTCTACTAGAGAGGCAAATGTGGAAATTGATGCACTGGCAAAATGGAGTTGTTTGTTCAAGTGTGATCATTCCAATAAGTTAATGATGTTCCCATTCTCTTTTCCTTGTATTTTTTCCCATAAAATAAAATTTAGCAACCATTATAAAGTTAAGAAACTAAAGAATCTGCAATAGTTTAGGAAAGTTTTTTCATATTTCTGTTTCAGATTTTTGTGGGGAAGCAACTATAGCATGGAGAAACAGGTTGAAATCTTTACTGTAATTGTTCTCTATAATATGGCTAACAAGCCCAGTAATTCTGTTCCTGAACGTGTCATGATAAGATTGATTTGACTCATGATTCTATCCAAAAACTTTTTTTTTTTGAAAAATTTTATCCAAAAACTTGAAAGAAAGATTGGTGTATGTTTCAGAAACATCCATGAAAAAAATAGTCGCTACATTTTGTGGTTGACTCTTCTGATTCGTTCCGTAATTAGTATCAGTGTATTATTTGTGTTATCATCTTTAACTGAATCTCTACGTTATTCATCCTGCTTAACTTCTAACCACTATATTGAAAGATTGCCCTGTAATATTTCAAAAGAAAAAATAGATATTGTATTATATAGCTTATCAGCATTTTAGTTGTACTGATTGCTAACTCAATAAAGAAAATAGAATCATACATAGTTTGAAGTACCCATTATAAATGGAAACTAGTCCCTTTTGTCTTTTCAAACTGTAGAGGGTCCAAGGTAAAGCTCACTTTAGTTGCAAATATTTCTAGTGGTACATTCGGCTATTTCCGTCGAGTCTGATCCAATCATGCATCCAACTCATTTTTTTAATGGGAAATGCATTACTCCCACCAAGAGAGATAGAAGAGTACAACGGGAAACCAGAAAAATGGTTGACATAGGTACAAGAGCATTGTACCCTATGCCTACATAATAGGAGCATACAAAGAAACTTCCATAACCACCCCTTTCCGTTGGGTTAACTCTTCCTATGGTTGGTTTGATAAACAGCAGTTTGACTTCATTCTTGAAATACTTCTCAATGAAATAATCATAAATAACTATTTGAGTAACATTTTTTGAAAGAAAATGCTATAAAAGAAAAGCTGATCTTCGGTTGAATGCTGGTGTTTGATTTGTTCACCTTGTCAAAATTTTCTTTCATACTGAACTGCTGATTCAAAAATTCATGATTCCTAGACAGTTTGGCTGCAATACATATTATTTTAAATAATTTGTTGCCACAGTTACTTCCTTTTTTTTTTTTTTTGGTAGTCAATTTTGCATGGATTCGTTTAAATAAGTGGCATACCCATGTGAGGCATGAGTTGGACACGCCACCTTGTTGGATGATTCTTCATAGATTCTTCTGTTACTAATGTAAACATTGTTGTAGTTGATAAATGTTGTTCCATGTTTTCTTCTTTATAGTTGATATATATATATATTGTTTCTTGTTTTTGTCTTTGAGAATCTTAGCAAAATATTGGATTATCTGTTACTTGATTATCCAGAGTAAGGTGATACATAATTTTTTATTGGTTCCATTTAATATTTTCATCTAAAAATAGATATTTGCTTAAATCTAATTGATTATTACTGTGAATTCATTAATCTGTATCCAAGGAATTGCCAAAAACAGACACCTCATACATCTATTAAATATTCCAACTCACTAATCCTGTAAGCATGTGACAGGTTTTTGGTTTGACTTTCTAAAGGTGCCTTTCGGGTAATTGGCGTTTGAACCTCTCAAAAGCCTTGCTTGGTTTTAAAAGCCTTTCAAAGCTTGCTCGATTAATAGACATTTAAAAGGGTTTTTTAAGAAGTAAAAGTTAAATATAGCTTTTTGGGAAAGCAAACCTCAACTGACTTTGCTTTAAAAAAGCACTTTTCCACTTTTGCGGAAAGTGAGAGGAAATATGGCCTGAAGCGTAGAGTTTTTTCTCCCCTTCTTTTTTAACCGCTTAAAGTCGAGATCATTCAATGTATTAGTGCCGGGTCGTATTTCTCTTGATCTTTTTTTAGAAGTTATTAAAATACATAAATCATACTATCATAGGGTGTAAAATGGAGTGTTTTACATGTGATAAATCCAATGGTGGGCTAATGCTTTTATATTTTTATATCATTTTGGGCCAACTTGTTTGAGTTGGTTTGTTGCTTTTTTGCTCTCTTTTAATATAATTTGGTTGCTAATAAAAACAAATAAATCTAATGGTGGGCCAAAGACGAACTTTAATTGGAGTGAAATTTCTCTTGCAACTAGTACACGGGTTTTTAATTTCAAGTGATTTGGATTTTATAGATGGCCGTGTTAATGTATTTATATGCTTGAACTTGAATAATCATATGATGTAGGAATGAACTCATTTATCATTTTTCCATGAAATAATGATAGTGGTGATGCCCCATAACATGTGTCGGGTGACGCAATTAAGATTTTATGTGAGGGCATTTTATACCTATAATAGTTTTATATATTGTGTAATTACTTTATTATAAAAAAAATAGTATGTTATTTAGTTTTGATATTCTAAAGGATGGTTTTTATATCATAATCTAACAACCATGGGTGGTTTTGTTGATAAAAAGCATTCACAAAATTCATGCCAACCAATTGAATTTTCTTCTAAAAAGTTGGTCTTAAACATGGATCATGAGAAGCTCCTTTTAGGAAGATGCTTTTGATTTTCTAAAGGCTCAACTAAACACACCCTAAGTTCTTGACAGGACATGAGCATAAAATCACATGAAATTGTCATGTAAGAGATTTAGTTCATTTATTCGTTCTTTTTTTCCTGGTGAAAGGTAGTTCATTTATACTTCTAGAAGGATAAAATGAGAAGTACGGTTGAATTCTTAAACAATTGGCATTAGAGAGTAAGGGGACTGCTATCTTTTTTCTTTTTCTTTTTTTTTTATTGGCAAATGATGTTATAATATGTGGAGCCATTTCCTCATTTTGCTAGAGTTCACCGTGGAATTGTTTTGGCATCTTCCGTGGGCCTCTTGCTCACCTATCATACCCAGATACTTGAAAATGGAAATGCCCCCGGTACTTTGCTGTGTCTTATATGATACTAAGGCCATGTCCCTCCATATCCATTTGCAAAATAGGCCGTGCCGGTTAGAGAGTTATTATGTTGATAGAAACTAGAGTTTCTAATATTGAAGGAAAGCTAATGCGGGTACTTGCAATCCAACATTATGTTTTGGTGAATCTTTTCCAATTTTGTAATTCATCTTCTTTCATATTGTTAAATGTCTTTAACAATGGCACGAAAATGATTATTTCACAGTATAAATGACAACGTGTGTTCACATGTCAAATTTTCTGGGAGTGGTGTTTCCCCATTAAATAGCTTGCCACGTTTTCCTTTTCCTGATGTTTCTCTTTGATTATATTACCCTGCAACTTTTGACATTTCCTAGGGAATACTCAACCTATTGTTTTTTGATATGAGGATATTCTGTGCAAAGTTACCACCAAAACAAAAGTGATCGCTACAACTTTCATTGTTTCTCCTTTTAATTACCATAACTTACTTTCTCTTATAAATAGTTGATAAAGAAATGTACATCTCTTTGAACTCTGGTAGATCTTGTCCTCATTTTCGTATTTCTTGATTATCAGAATTTACAACACCTTTTCTTCTCTATTTTTTGCTTTGTAATACACACTGCATCTTTTTTCAATTTGTCTTCTCTATTTTTTGCTTTGTAATACACACTGCATCTTTTTTCAATTTGCTATCATTTTGCAGGTAGGAGCTGTTTTTTTTATCTTTTTCTGAGTATCATGTCTTGTGAAGTGCAAATTCTATCTTTTGACAGGGAAGCAGGAGTAGCCGAGCAGAGCACTCAGTATGGGAGTTGTTGCATTGAATTGGGAGATTATAATGCTTGATTCATTTTTCTCTGCCTAGATTTCATTGTATCATAATTTAAACATGTCTAGCAATTCAAAGTAATTTAAATATGTGACTTTCTTCATTGTATGTGAATCAATTAACTCTGGAAGGATGAAGATCCTGTTACTGGAAGTTGTTTTCATTGGAATTTTCAGCACCTGGAGGACTGAATGGTTATTTCTTTCTTTAGTTGGATACTTCGCATCCAAGTTTCTTTTTTCAGTCAACAGGACAAACTTGTAGGTGGGAATGAGTTATTTAGTTTTGTTACATCTCTCGTCATTGATTCTTCATTGTTTCCACTACTGATGTTTTTGGGCCTAAATCATGTGTGCCTAAATGGTGCAGTTTGGGTTGGCGTCCAGCCACTACCCAGTTTTATTGAACGGGGCGTGGGTAAGATTTGAAAACATAGGAGGTTGAATATTGTGCGCGCCCTTGGGCCTGTGTATTAGTGATGAATAGATGATGTAATAGATGGTTAATGACTCATGGACAGCTGGCCACAATTGTTGTTTCTGATTTTTAGTAAACTGCCAGCTGCCACAGCCATTGTGCTTGATGGGGTCCATAGGTGCCAAGTTCTCTGTGATCAGAGTGCTGGTAATAACACATTAATAACACTCAAATTTTGAGTTGGATCAAGAATGGCCTGCTAACCGAGTGGTAAGAGGTGACTTCCTTCTGTAGAGGGTTCTTTCCCTCGGCCTCTGCTTATCTCATCAGTGGGTTAGATAGGGCTAGTTAGGGTTGCAAACGGGTTGATTTGGGAACGGGTCTATACCGGACTCGGACCAGCTTCTAAATGACGGTTCTGGTTTTGAAATCGGTTCTGACTGAAACCTGTTTTGTTGGTTATGAACCCGGTTCTGATAAAAAGACCCGGATTCGGATCTGGGTCTGGTTGGAGAATTGGGATCTAGTTTTAAAATTGACTTTGACTTATTTTAAATTTCCTAAGTTTTTATTTTTCCTTTAAATTAAGGATATTATTCAACTACAATGCATTAATTCTACTGTCTTTAAGATTTGAATATAAACATGTCAAATCAAAGTTTATTCTAAGCTATAATTTGTAAAATTAAATACTCTTGTGCCAGGTACAGCAGTCGAAACATGTATAAACGTGGAACTAGACCTGTTATCTAATTGGAGCATAACTTGGGTTACGGATTTAGACTTGTTTATAAATCAAAACCTACAAGTTTAAAACTCCATCTGTCAAGGGTTCAAAACTTTGATAATTAGAGAATTAGGTACTCATTTTTAAACCTAGGGCTAAGGTCCTAACCCACTAAGTGGAGGCAATGATCTTTTTTGTTATAGTTGGATCCATCACCCATAAGGCCGGCCTTGACCCCCATTCTATAGAACTCTCTTGAAAGGAGTGTTACTGTTGCAAGAGTTTTGCTATATGTGCACAGGAAATTACTCTTCTTACACCGGCAAATTTTTTTTTTTAATTTCTCAAAATATCCCCATATTCTCTCCATACACACCTCTTTATCTTCCAGCCGGCGGTAAGCTCCGGCCGGCGGGCTCTTCTTCTCCCTCCCCTCCCTCTCTCTCTTCCTCTCCCTCTCCCTCTCCCTCTATTCTCTCTCTCTTTCCCTCTCCCTCCCTCTTTTCTCCCTTCCCCCTTTTCTCCCATTCCCTGCGCGGTCTCCCTTGCACAGGGAGATCGGGATCTCCCTGCGCAAAGAGCGGGGTCTTGGCCAGAGAGGCGGAGATGTTGTCCGATCACATCGCGATCGTGGTGAATTTGCCGAAGCAGGTGTAGGCGTGGCTGGATGTGATTGACCCGATCCAAATGCCATTCCCAATCCTAAACTGGCCTATCCGGTCGAAAGCTTTGTGGTAGCCATCGCGGTTCTCAAGATCTCACTTGATCAGGCACTCGCTGGTCCAGCTCGGGGAGAACGTGGAGGGTTGATGGCTAGACATCAGGGAGTACGAAGGGAGGGTTTGGTTCCATTAAGTCAGAGAAGAGGGAGAAAGGGGGGAAAGGAGGAAAGAGGGAGGGAGAGAGAGAGGAAGAGGGAGAGAGAGAAAGGGAGGAGAGGGAGAGGAAGAGCCTGCCGGTAAGAGCTTGTCGTCGGCCGGACGAATAGGAGGTGTGTATGGAGAGAATGTATGGGGACATTTTATAAAATTTAAAAATTTTTTTTTTACCTGTATAGGAAGAGTAATTTCTTGTGTACATATAACAGGAGTACATATAGCAGGACTCCTGTTGCAAAGTACATATCCCGCATGAAGCAGGAAGCAGGATGAAGTACGGTGTGGAGCTTTCCGTGCAAATAGTGCATTTATTGATGAATGACAATTATGTGATTGCTGAATATTGTATTTTTGGGGGAATTTTATGAAAAATACATGTTTACACTATTACCTGCAAAATGCTGAATATTCTTCTTTTCTCCAAACCCCTCTCAAAATCAAAATCATGGGGCAGAGTTGCCACATTGCGACCCTCTTATATCTTAGCTCCCGAAATAACATTATCTTAATTTAATTAAAACCATTTGGACATCTTGGCGAATATATATCATGATATATTTGATGAGACTCGTTCACCTATGAGCATCAGAAAGCTAATTCAGATTCACAAGAAAACATGAATGGTCACCTCTAACTTTGAATAACTAAGCAGTGTTCAAGTTAGGTGGCTAGCTAGTTCAAAATTGCTACTGCTGAAAATTTTTTGATTTTTATTTGAGAGATTACTAATATTTTGTTATTGACCTCGTACAAAGCTTTCATTCATTTATCATGACTTAAAAGAGTTTATAAAATTCCCTCACTTTAATTCCATTGGAAAGTGACTTAGATTTGACCCCAACTTAAAATGTTGCCACCGGGGCAGCTATAGTTTATACTTATAAAATTGAATTGATATTGTAATTGTTGTTTATTTGTTCCAGATGAAATCGACTCTGAGCCAATCCATTGTAATTGGTCCAATTGTGTATAAATTTTGTCTCTTGTTTAATTTATTTACTACTGCTGGATCGAACGCGTGTAACTAATATTTGAATTGCATAATATTGGGCTTCAAATAAATATTTTTATAATTAATTTATAATTTTGAATGATTGTGATCATTTTACTCCTCAACCATAATTGTATTATATAATGCAGTTGTTGATTTTGACCAAACCAATTTTCAAAATCTCAGCCTCTTTAGCACTTAGCAAATCATTCACGAGGATTTAGGATTCCACCCAAACGACACATTTTGGAGAATTCACAGATTTTTCATACATAAATTTCCTAAATTATGGGCAAAAATAAAATAGGTGCAAAAAGTCAAACATATTACTCCTAGTGGCTACCGGAGGATGCCCTAGTCCCTTGCATGAGTACTGTTTCGAAGGAAATATTATTGTGGTGCATTTAAAAAATGAAGTGTTAATTGATAATCCATCACTCTAAGCGGTGTTTTTTGGTTGACAATTCATTATTTTCATGGATCTTTATATTTTGTTTCTTAAACTTCAACCTCTTATCGTAATTCATTTCGAATTTCCATACATCTCCGGGCCATTGCCATTTTAAATAAATGACACCATGACATGACCTATTTCTTTGAGTTGGATCCTTTTGTGCCTCTAAGATGTGCTTGTCATGAGTGAAGGGAAGCAAAACTCCACCACAAGGTGTGTTTATTATACATCTGAAAAGTTCAGTATGAATGCCCTATCCTTATTTGATACTTTCCTAAGGGTTCGTTTGTTGATTTAATTGGTAGAGTGAAGTGAGGTGAATGATCATTTTAAAAGATAAAAAAATAAGAGGGGTTAAATCAATCCAACGATGAGATTTTGTTTTTCAGTGAAGAGAGAATATAATTTTTGACTTTTTGTGTTAAAAGTATATATTTTTTATCAGTTAGTGGATGAGAAAGTTGCTTTTTTACTTTTTTGTGTAAAAAGGTAAAAGAATTTTTTTGAAATATGGTATTTTGATTTGACTCTATTAAGTTATTGTGTCTTGAAATGAAAGATGACTTTAACTTCACAATGAGGGGAAATCAACAAGCCCATAAAAGTTACTCTTAAGGAAGTTGATCCCGCTACTTTTATATCGATCATAGGATTGTTATATTTAGTCTATTGATGGGATTGAGATAAACTTCTATCAAGTAAAATTAGGGACATCATATGAAAGTAGAGACTATTTATTTTTATCAGCTCTTATTTATAATAAGAGGGCTCGACTGGGAAGTTCCACTCCATTCACTCTCATGAAGTATGGGTGAGACACACAAAGGATGTGGACTTTAGTCAATGTTGGTCAAAGCTTTATTGAAATGATGCAAACAACTTAATAAAAAATATTTACTTCAGTAAGAATTATTGGTTCGGCTCAGCTTGCAACCAGTTATACTATGTATGGATAGGAAGTAGTTACCAATCCTAATATTTGATACTTGTGTGAATGAATTTGACCATTGAATAGAGAGTTATTTTTTTTTTAAATATGAATTTATTAAACTTGTGGGCTATGGATGAAAAGGTTAGAATGTGAGATTAGAGTCAAACTTGGTACTTGTGGCAATTTGATATAAGTATTTTCATCCCCTGATCTAATCCTTAAATGGGATCCATAAGTGGACCTAATAAAAAAATGTTTTCATTATAACTCCACGAGAACACCCCTCATAGGAACAAACCTGCAACTTAATTATACCAATTATCCAATCCATGTTATATTTGCCATTATTGTTAGACAACGAATACTTCTTTGATATTTTATCATTTGGGGATGATTCACCCAACAATATAGTTTAGGCAAAATGGCCCCACAGTGTTTCACATTTAGTGGTAAGATAATAAATAAAAATATATATGAGAGAATATTCATGTGCATATGTTCTTCGTCATTTTTATAAGGGATACTCCTTTTTTGAAAAACATTAAAATGTAAGAGGACAAAACTTCACGTTTTTTTAAACTTAAAAAATAAAAAAAAAGTATCTTTCACCAAAATAACGAGGGACATATTCATATAAAAGATTCCTCGTATATATATATATATATATATATATATAGTTACATATCCGATCAGGGCATATCCTAGGTACGAGCGAGGATTGGGATTCGGTCATACCGCCTCGTGTACAGTGGAGACTTGCCCGTGTTCAGTCATGAGTAAGCTCATGCTGGTCGCACGACCGCACTCTCCTCGGTGGTTATAAGTTGCGTTAGCGTCCATCGAACGCACCCATCAAAAACCATGAGCTCGCCCATAGTTTGAAATTGGACAGTGAACTAAACAGTATGCGCAACTAAACAGTAAGCGCAGGTTTGAGTTAAAAACACGATAGCACCTAATTTAACTTGACCAAATTTTTATCTTTCTTTTTTATTTAAAGAATTAAAACACATGATAACTTTATAAAAACTCCAACCATAATTTATACTTTATATAATTTGTTTTAGATATTCCCATATTGATCAAATCCTATTATTTTGTACAGAGAATTTAAAAAATGTTGGTAAGGCCCCTTTTTTTTATAAGAGTTTCGGACTTAATTTTTTATTACATATTGAGATTTTTAAGATATGATATGATGGTTTATCTCTAAATTTATAAATTTTAGAATTTTTGGTTGCTCAGGCAAGATTTAAAATAAATTTAACAAATTTTACTCTATCTGAAAATTAAAAAATGTTTGTAGATAAAAACTCTCGGAATTCGAGCAGACAATTAGGCGGTAGGATTTGAAACATCCTCATTTCTCATTCATTCACCAATCTAAGGATGTTTTTGTCAGAAGTACCCCTAAACCAGATTTTGAACGCATTATCCACACGCACAAGGTACAGGTACTTTCTGCTGCTGTGACGTTGCTGTTGAGACATGAGAGAATTGGGAAGGTGAGCTCCCATTTCAAACTCATCCATCGAGTAACAGTCACCTACTTAAACCCTTTGACCCTCCAAAATACGCACCTTCCCTCCCAGCAGAAGCAAAAAAGGCGCCTTCTTTTTTCGTCTTTCGACTTTCCCGGCATTCGCGAATCTCTCCTTCTCATTCACTATTTATTGGTTACTCCTCTTTACATTCTTCAAGACAAGAAACCGCCTAGAGTTGCATTGCAGCTATTGAGCAAACAAAACACACACATCCATCGTCAAATCAACAAGTTCCACTTTCCCTTCTTGATCCTCATCCCGCCCAGATGAAAGACGGCTTTCTGCTGCCTCCGGAAGATCTTCAATGCTCCCACGCGGACGAATCATCCGCCCGTCGTTGCAGGAACTGGCGAATTCAGGACCAGAGCCTCTGCCAGCTCCATTTCTTAGAGCTCCGCGATGGTGAGAAAGGATCCAAGCCTAGGGTTAGGGTTTCGAAAGATGGTGTGGAGAAGGATCCCCCGAGGCGCAGAGGACGCGGAAGGAAGAAGAAGAAGCGGCTGAGAGGGAATTGGAGGAAAAGAGGGAGAAATGAAGATGGTGATGATGACGACGATGATGAGGAGGAGGAGGAGGAGGAGGAGAAGGAGGTCATGCCTGCGAGGAAGGTCAGACGGAAGCTGGAGGACACGGACGAGATCAAGATCGAAGACGAAGAAGAAGAAGGAGCAGAAGAAGAAGCTGATTTGGAGGATTCTAATGCCGACAGGTCTCTGAAGAAGCGCCGCGGTCGGAAACCAGCTAAGGATAGGATAACGGTGAAGGAAGAAGAGGATGATTTGAAGGAGGAGAGGGTTGAGATGGAGGCTGAAGAAGGAGTTGATTTGGAGGATTCCACTTCGGAGAAGGCGAAGGCGAAGGCGAAGGCTACGAAGAAGCGCCGCGGCCGGAAACCAGCTAAGGTGAAGGAAGAAGAGGATGATTTGGAGGATTTGAATGAGGAGAGGGTTGAGACGGAGAAGGTGAAGATGGAGGCTGAAGAAGAAGGATGTGATTTGAAGGATTCCGCTTCGGAGAAGGCGAGGGCTCTGAAGAAGCGGCCCGGCCGGAAACCAGCTAAGGATAAGATGAAAGTGAGGGAAGAAGAGGAGGATTTGGAGGATTTGAATGAGGAGATGGAGAGGGTTGAGATGGAGCCTGAAGGAGAAGGGTGTGATTTGGAGGATTCCACTGCGGACAAGGCTCAGAAGAAGCGCCGCGGTCGGAAGCCGGCCAAGGATAAGATAAAGCTGAAAGAAGAAGAAGAAGAAGAAGAAGAAGAAGAAGTTGATTTGGAGGATGCCACTGAGGATAGGGTTGGTCCCAGGCGTTCTGGTAGGAGGGCAGTAAATGGGGTGCAGAAAAAGGAGGGGTCTTGGAGAGAAGTGAAGGTGGAGAACATGGAGGATAAAGATGATGAACATTTTGAGAGTTCAGTTGCGGAGAGGACTTTAAGGCGTCGTGCAATGAAGGCGCTCAGTGGAGGTGAAATGAAGGCAAACAATGGAAAAGTAAATCTTTGATTTCTTTCCGGAATTTGGCCTTTTCTTCCATCTTGATTATGTTTTGCTTTGTAATTTGTTTTAAAAAATTGGATTTGAGGGTTTTTGGTTTTGATTGTAGGGTGTCAAAAAAAAGCTGCTCAAGGGAGAAGAAGCTCTCATGTGCCATCAGTGTCAGAGGAATGACAAAGGAAGGGTCATTCGCTGCACTGAGTGTAAGGGTAGGAAGAGATACTGCATTCCGTGTGCAACGCGATGGTACAGCTTCTATTTCTCAGTTTTCATATCTCCTTACTTGGAATTTTAATTCAGATTAACTAAGAGTATGACCTGTGTATGAATAAATGGTGGCATTTCTTTATTTATTTATTGGTACAGAAATGAATTAACTACTTGGGTTTGGGAAAACGGCTCCAGGGTTTGAACCAGCCCTTAGATGAAGGGCCTAGTTGAAGGTGCCACACTGATGTCTGTGGGGACAATGGGCTTGATGATGATATTGTGAATACAATGGGTTCATAATGGCCATTATGGAGACAATCTAGGACTTTGTTGAATCCTGCTCTGATTGTATCTATATTTTTTAACCTGCATCACTCTGAATCTTAGGTAACAAAGAAACATCAAGAAGAGAAAGCACATATAGCTTGGATGAGGATGATAAAATGGGTGCGTATTATGAAAAAGAGTTACTTATAATTAGGAGTTTGTACATCACAAGACACCTGTATGTGACTGACTCCAGCAGAAGGGAAAATACAAGAATGTCAATTGAGACAGTTGAGATTTGTGCTTAGAAGTTTGAGAAATCCCCTTTTGGGGAATTGGGGTATTGCAATTCAGTGAATTGGAGTCTAGGAAGAGAGCTAAGGAGTAGAAAGAGGTGGGGGGGGGGGGGGGGGGGGGTGGTGTTACAGTCTTATGAATGCTTGGCTGAAGTAGTATATAATAGCTACATGAAATTGTAGGGCTTGTAGGGTTTAATCTCAAGTAATGATGAATGGAATTGCAGAGCTGATCCCTAGATTTAGTCTGGAAAATGCTTGGAGCCTGAAGCCAACTCCATTATTTGAGTTGACTGCATGTGTCAAATGGAAAGGGGCATCCACATGCTTAGCTTTCCACGCCAAAAAGGTTCTGCATGCCCATCTTGTAAATGCCAAATTCTTTTGCCCAGGCCAATGGCCAAACACAAATAACGGTTTAAAAAATGAATACGTGTTTATTGCAGGCTCACTAAGGGGAAATCACAGGTATGTTTGGATTTTGGTTTTCATTCTCCAGAGTTGAAAGTGTGCAATTGTACATGGGACTTCTTGTTTGGGCTCTAGTTGTCAACTAGTTCCACAGGTTGAGAATAAGATTAGAATGAGAAAATATGAACAAATATTTTAATATTTATGTAGTCAAAGTTTGAATATTAGATTCTAGGG
This sequence comes from Sextonia rubra, assembly GCA_037013555.1. Classification (NCBI taxonomy): domain Eukaryota; kingdom Viridiplantae; phylum Streptophyta; class Magnoliopsida; order Laurales; family Lauraceae; genus Sextonia; species Sextonia rubra. The sequence goes on along the minus strand of JASUAD010000013.1, from coordinate 52,574,702 downwards.
TTTTTTTTTCATGAAAGAAGACTTTAATATTTATGTAATCAAAGTTTAATAATTAGTTTTTAGGGTTTTTCTTTAAAAACTTGAAAAATGATAAGGTAAAACAAAAAATATCAAGTGAGGAAAAAAAAAAAGAAGAAGAAGCAAAAGTTTCTTCTATAGAAAATAAACAAAAGAGTTCCTGAAATGATATTATAAATAGCATGCTTTAGAACTTGATTTTGGACAATGTAGTCAAAGCCCAAGACTTCAGACATCAGCTAAGTCAATGTATTGTACAGATATATCAGCCTTTTTCAGTCCTCTTTTACTATGAAACATTCTAAAACAGAGCACAATAATGATTAAAATGAAAAAGGATGTGAAGGTGGTATGAATAAAATTTCAACTATCTTAAGTTTCACTTGGAACACAAAATTGGAATCATCATGGACTAAACTTTTACATATTCTAGTTTGAACATAGATTAAACTCAGCCAATGTGAGAGACTCTTTGTTTTACTTTCTGAATCCATTTTCCCTTTATACAGTCCATCCCAACTGGACTACATGCATGCATAGTTGTAGGCGCCACCAATTCACATTTGTGCACGTACCAAGCAGTGGGAGGCCTACCTTTACCAATGTCTGCTCCTCTTAAGGAGATGGGTCATTTTCCACAGTTAAGGGTGGCATATCCTGACCCAACCCAAACTTGGCCCGATAATTTAGTGTTCAGGTTTACCCCTTTTATATTTGGGTTTGGTTAATAAATGGTTTGGGTTTATCTTGAGTCCATTCTTGCTCCTTGACATATGAATAGGCCCTTATTTGTGAACTGCCTAATTAATCAGCTCAAGCTTGAGTTGAGCTTATACATGTTACATGTTTGCCACAGTGCTCAACCTGACATGAACTGGACTGACCATTCAAGTTATTAATGCACTGTGGAAAGAAATATAGTGGTCTACATGGCCCACTTGGTGAGCAGGATCTCATACAAGTGCCTTTTGTAACCAGTTGATACTTGCACATTTGTAGGGCTAGCAAAACCATGGTCCTTATGTCACCTTTGCATCCAAAATCAAATATGAGGTTCATAAATAATAAGTCAGAGAATCATATGAGAGCATCAATAATGGTCTTACCTGCTAAAAGAGGAGTGGGTCTGTCATAAACTGTAGTGCAGTGTGGTCATTGGCCGCTTCTGTAATGAGTGTGGTGAAGTTGTGTAGGCATCACTTGGGATATCTGTTATAAAATGCAGTTTTGTGGAAATTGTTTTAAGTTTTATGTATTATTTTGAGTAGGTATGTTTTTGTTATAAATGAACTTGCGTGTGGTGTTTGTTCGAACTTGATGCTGTAGAGAAAAATAACAGAGGAATCTGAAGAGGTAATTTGAAGGGGCAATATTGCATTATGCAGAATGTAACTTTTTACCTTCTCTTGCCAAAGAAGGGTTATGATACACTTTCCAGCATGGCGAGTTTAAGAAAGAGAAGAACCTCGGAGAAGATTAGAAAAATCACAGGGTTTATAGCTTTAAAGAAAGGAAAATCAGTGTTTCATTTTCCCAAATTAACTGAAAATTTTCATTCTACTGTTTTGTGCTTGGTAAAAGATGCATGATCATTTCCTACAAAGTTTTAAGACTTAAGAAGCCATTTACCAAATAAAGGAATGCTCCTAACCTGGAAAAACAAAAAAATAATCATGGTACTAAACCTGGCTGGAAGTATGGAACAGTCCAGGAGGAGTGAAATACTTTAGTACCTGTTTAGTGCAGTTCCTGTAACAGAAAAGAAAGTTCTGGCTAAAAGGTGCACAGTATGTCTGTTAGTTATTACATTTTATTAATCTTGAATCTGTCTTGTGAACTAACTCCATATTTTATTTCTAATTTGCAGTGGATGGGATTTTACTTAGCAAAATGTAGCATCAGAAATGACAAGTTGTATTTTGGAGGACCCCTTCTTTTTATTATTTGTAATTCTTTTAATGCCTTTATTTTCTGATTCATTAAATATAGGTACCCTGCCTTATCAGAGGCAGAAATTTCACAGAAATGCCCAGTCTGTCGAGGAAACTGCAATTGTAAGGCATGCTTACGAATGGGTATACTCAAGGTTTGGCTTTGTTGTATCTGTTGCATTTTCTTAGATGTATACTACCAATACATCCGTACTTTTGTACACGATATTTGATATCCTTATTTCATTGTTCAGACGCAGAATTCAGCTCTGGAAATAAGTCAGATTGACAGAATGAGGCATGCCCAGTATTTGGCATGCTTGCTTCTTCCGTTCCTAAGACAATTTCGTGAGGAACAAATAAAAGAGAAGGAGATCGAGGCTAACATTCAAGGTATGATCTAATTTGAATTCTGTTAGTATTTTCTTCTGAATGCTTGGTTACCAGGTTTTTCATTTGTGTAGGGATATCCTTATCTGAAATAAAGCTTCCACAAGCACATGTTCGTAAGAATGAGCGGTTATATTGGTAAGCTTCAATTTCTTGAACTACTCTCATGTTTCCTTTTCTTTATTGAACCTGAACAAATTTTTTTTTTTTCAACTTCATTGTGCTGTGCTCGTAGCCTTGTTCTTCATTTCCTGAAGTCCTGTTCATTTCATGTTTTGGTGCAGTGACTACTGTAGAACTTCTATTGCTGATTTCCATCGGAGCTGTGCAGAATGTTCATATGACCTCTGCCTCACTTGCTGTCGGGAGATTCGAGAAGGATGCTTACAAGGGGTTTGCAGGGAAGCAGTTAAGCATATTGCTGATATTGAGAACAGTTATATGAATGGCAATGGCACTGATACTAAGATTAACGAACAAGAGAGAGTTTCGACTGAACATGCTGAGTCGAAGTCCACAGATTTTATCCTGCCAGCATCGATAGGATGGAAAGCTGAGACGAATGGTTGTATTCGTTGTCCTCCAGAAGCAATTGGTGGATGTGGAAATCACCACCTGGAGCTGAAGTGTATCTTTCCAGAAGAATGGCTCAAAGAATTGGAAGAGGATGCACACAAAGTAGCTGCTAAAAATAAATATCCTGAGGTGCCTCATATTTCTTCTTTGTGTTCTTGCTTCAATGATGAAGGCCTAGTTGATGTTGATAACGTGAATTTAAGAAAAGCAGCTTGTAGAGAAGATTCCAGTGACAACCATCTATACTGTCCAACTGCTAGAGATGTTCAGCATGGAGACCTGGATCATTTCCAGAAGCATTGGATTAAAGGCGAGCCGGTGATAGTTCGCAATGTTCTTGAATTTGCATCTGGATTGAGCTGGGAACCGATGGTTATGTGGCGTGCCTTTCGTGAGACGGGGAAATCCAAGAATGCAAAAAATGGTTCTGATTTTTTGACAGTGAATGCTATTGATTGCCTGGATTTTTCTGAGGTTAGTTCTATGATTCTATTTTGCTTTTGATGAAAATGCATGGTATTTACAAAGAGCGTGTAGAATAGTTGGAAGGTGCTCTGTGTCGCAACCACAAGGTTGCAAGTTCGAGTCGTGTTACCTTTCAAACAATGAAGAGAAGAAAAATGATATTGTATGCATTGCCATTTTTAGGTTTATAATATTCCACATGTACATTATGGATGGTTAGATTTCATATCTAATTCCATCAGTCATCTCTATGGCCTATGTCTCATCATGTTGGAGCTCTTTCTTGTATACTGTGAAAGGGGCAGGAAAGAATTATTTGGTTGGCACTTAAAGGAGGGTTTCTAACTATGGATAACCTCTTCTATTGGCAATTATTTATTGTTAATGCTTGCTCCATGTGCCTCGAGGATGTGGAGTTGGTTGACTACTTAGTTCTTGAATGCAAAATAGCTCAAGAGATATGGAGATCGGTCCTTGGCTGGTGTGATTGTAGTTGGTCTCTTCCTCAAACTTTTGGTGATCTTTTGAGGCTTGGGAGTTGGCAGTGGGTCCAATGACAGGTAGGGTTGTGGAGATCCTACTTGGCTGTTATGTGGGCCATCTGTAAGGAGATTAATCTTCAATCTTTTGAATGAAAATCATCCCATGTTGCAGCTATTATCGACAGATTACAATTCACTGCTGCCTCATGGTTATCCAACTATCCATTCTTTTTCGGTTCTATGGCTTTTCTCATTTAACCTCAAAAAAAAATTTTTTTTTCAAATGGAGAGTGGTGGCTGCTTCACATTTTGATGCCTGGTAGTCTACTGTAGGATCTGCTTCTTCAAGCTCATACTTGCTGTGCATTCCTCCCTTTTACTTCCTTGAGTTTATGATGTTTTGAGTTTTTCTGTTTCTTCTTGTGGGTTTTAGCCTTGAAGCTCTCCTTTTGGTGGCCTTTTGTTTTTCTCTTTGCTTGTTGGCTTGGCGGTTCATATCTCTTGTAATCCTAAGCTTTACCATTCAATAGTTTGTTCATTTATTGTGAGCTTCTGTCCTCCAATGTCATTTGAAGCAGTCTATTGTACCTAGAAGCCTTTATATCTGATGTACTTTTTTTTTTTGGAGAAAAAGGAAGTGAAAAGAAAGAGAGGTGGGTGGGTGGAGTTGTTCTTTTGAAGGTGATTTACTCTGATAAAACATATGACCATGAAGTTAGGTAGTAGTGATTACTACTTTCTGCATGCATTAAATATCTTAGCTGATGACCATGTATTGACCCAAAAAAAAAAAAACTATTTACTGGTTGATATGAACATAACCAGGGTTTAATGGTTTTTAACCTTTTGTTGTGGGTTTTTTTTTTTATTTGGGAAGAAGGGTGTGGGGTTAGGGGTTGTTTATCTTCAAAACAACCACTGATTTTAAAAATATTGCATCATAAAGGTAGTGGTAGTGATTATTGCATTTATTAGTTTTCTCAGCTGATGGATAAAAATTTCTATATGCAGGTTGAGATAAAAATTCACCAATTCTTTACTGGTTATACTAAGGGACGAGTGCACAAGAATCTCTGCCCTCAGATACTTAAATTGAAAGATTGGCCTCCTTCTGCCTTCTTTGAGGAGCGTTTACCTCGTCATGGTGCTGAATTCATTAGCGCATTGCCATATAAGGAATATACGCATCCTAAGTCTGGTAGCCTTAATGTTGCTGTAAAGCTGCCAAAGGAAAGTCTGAAACCAGATTTGGGGCCAAAGACATATATTGCTTATGGGGTCTTTAAAGAGCTGGGCCTGGGAGATTCTGTCACTAAGCTTCATTGTGATGTGGCTGATGCGGTAGGAGTAGTTCTGTTGATGGTTTTCTTGAACTTTTTTCTCTCAAATCTGGTCTTGTAATACCTTAGTTCAGCCTGGTTGGATTATTAAAACTCACTGATTTTATCAAATCAGAATTTGAATATGATACATGCATGATGCATCTGTCTGAACTGACTACAAGTCAAGTTACTGATTAGTTTTTTGGCAAGGTTGAGTTTTTGGCCATTGACATAGTTAATTTTTGATAGTGAAGGGGCCACCTTTTTCCTCCTTAATGGTTATTATAAAGACACTTCATTATTTGGGAATTGCTATATTCTGCAGTTTTAGAAATAATGGATTAACCAATTGAAGAACTCTTGGTTTTGGGAAGCATTCAAAAATTGAGCCTTTGCGGGAGCTTGGGTAAGCTTTGAACATTACAGTTAGAAGACAGTTGGATGGTGTCAGCTTGCTTGAATACCTGGCCTTCATATATTCAAACTAAGTAACCATATCTTGATTGCGCTGGTAATTTCTGTTTGGCTTCCTTTTTGCAATTTTATCCTGTCATTTTATCTCTGTAAATTTTGAAGCAGATCTCTGCTATGTAGCTTCTGTTAAGTGTGGATGGAATATTGTAAATGGGTTCCACACTATAGTTTTCTTTATGGTTGTTGATGTTCTTATTCTTTTGTGCCTATCATGCTCACATGGAGCAGAAGTAGGTCACCAAAAAGTGGTTTCCTTAGAAGTAGTAGTACTTCTTTAAGTCACTGATGCTTTTCAGAGAGGATTATAGCCTGTACTTTACTAAATGTGTACAAACACATTATTTTTACTAAATGTGTTCAAACACATTTTTTTTAAAATTTGGATTGAATTCTAGAATGCACGGTATGCTCTGTTGTGGTTGGAATATTCCATTTAATTTGCTGCTACTTCAACTTTTTGACAGGTGAATGTTTTGACGCATACTGCAGAAGTAGTTATTTCCCGTAATCAGCTTTCAGCCTTGGAAATGTTAAAGAAGGAGCTTTTTTGTGAAGATCAAATGGAGCTGAGCACTGCTCAACTAAAGCGGGAAGATGTGAATCAGGAAGATGTGAATGTCAAACACCCAGCATCAAGTGCTGGGAAAGCTATGGTGGAAATGGGTGGTGCTGGTTTCAAAGATGAGAAAGTGAGAGATACTTTTTCTGTTGCTGCTAAACCTGAACCCAGTGAAGCGGTCGAGCCTTCAGTTGAAAAGAAAATGAGTGACGACGTCTCTTGTCTCTTACCGGTAGAGGAGACTAAGGATGATGTGGAGGGTGGCACTGGGATCCAAAACAGTGTCCCTGATGCTTCTAAGGGAAGTGTGGGGCAAAAGCAAGTTGAAGAATGTGCTGGCGATAAAGATCAGAAAGTAGGAAAGAGCTTTTCCCTTGTTCCTAAATCTAAACCCAGTGAAGCACTCAAGCCTCCAGTTGAAAATAAAATAGGTGATGACTTCTCTTGTCTCTTACCGACAGAGGAGACTAAGGATGATGTGGAAGGTGACACTGGGATCCAAACAAATGTCCCTGATGCTTCTACGGTAAGTGTGAGACAAAAGCAAGTTGAAGAATGTGCTGGGGACAAAAATCAGAAAGTGGAAGAGAGTTTTTCCCTTGCTCCTAAATCTGAGCCCAGTGAAGCACTCAAGCCTCCAGTTGACAAGAAAATGCGTGATGACTTTTCTTGTCTCTCACCGGTAGAGGAGGCTAAGGATGATGTGGAGGGTGACACTGGGTTCCAAAACAATGTCCCTGATGCTTCTAAGGGAAGTGTGGGGCAAAAGCAAGTTGAAGAAAATACTGGTGACCAAGATCAGATAGTGGGAGAGAGTTTTACCCTTGGTCCTAAATCTGAACCCAGTGAAGCACTCAGGCCTCCAGTTGAAAAGAAAATGGGTAATGACTTCTCTTGTCTCTCTCCAGCAGAGGAGACTAAGCATGATGCAGAAGGTGAAAATGGGATCCAAACCAATGTCCCTGACGTTTCTGATGGAAGTGTGGGGCAAAAGCAAGTTGAAGAAAGTACTGGCAACAATGATCAGAAAGTGGGAGAGAGTTTTTCCTTTGCTGCTAAAACTGTACCCAGTGAAGCACCCAAGCCTCCAGTTGGAAAGATAATGGGTGACTTATCCTCTTTCTCACCAGCAGAGGAGACTAATGATGATGTGGAGGGTGAATCTGGGATCCAAACCAATGTCCCTGATGTTTCTGAGGGAAGTGTGGGGCAAAAGCAAGTTAGGGCTGCAAAGAGGAAGAGGGGTAGAGGTGCAAGATCTGGAAGCAAGGTGAAGCCTTCATCTATATCAGGGAATAAAGATAAGACTGCTCGGAAGGTTAGAGGCAGAAAGAGTCAGAGGGGAAGAGCTACTGGTAATGGCAATGAAGAGACATCGAGGTTGATATTGGATAGTGCTTCCGGGGGCCTAGAGTATGGGATTGATGCTGGTTGTCTTGCTCATCAAACAGATATCACTAAAGAAATTGATAGAAATGGTGAGGCACTTAATCTGAGGATGGATGGTGGTGCTCTTTGGGACATTTATAGGAGACAAGATGTTCCTAAGCTACAGGAGTTTCTTCTGAAGCACTCTAGAGAATTCAGACAAGTCGAGGAGGTGATCACATCATTACTTATTATATATTAAAATAAATATTGCACTACAACTGTGGATTTATGCCCACTTCTAACTTACATTTTATTTTATTTTTTTTTTATGAACAGGTTTTGCATCCCATTCATGATCAGACCTTTTATTTAACTTTGGAGCATAAACAAAAGCTTAAGGAGGAATTTGGTTAGTTGAGTTTGGTCACTCACTAGCATGACTAATTTTTGTTGGGTGGGCACTTGTGATTGTTTACTTAAAAAATTCCTTCTATGTGTAGGCATCGAACCGTGGACATTTGTGCAAAAACTTGGAGAGGCTGTCATTATTCCTGCTGGCTGTCCTCATCAAGTTAGAAATTTGAAGGTGTGTAAACAATGAATTTGAAAATGCAAGATTTTGAATTTCTTGGGACTTGAGGTTTCAAGAATTAAAATTTGTGTCTAGTCCATGTTGAATTAGAGTCAGATGTGACCTCTTTTGTGTAGGTTAAACAAAAGAGAGGGAAAAAAAATGTGAAGCTTAAGTGTCTGTTCTCATCTGTCAGCAGATGACATGGCTATTATGGATACGGACGGTGCAACTTGGTGGATGCGTAGATAGAATCTGCCAAATCATGTTCTGGGTCGCATGTTTCATAGGTGACTTCACCTTACCAATCCGATTTGTAACTGAGCTGACCCATAGGTGCTGAATGCAGCCTACCAAAGATTAGGTATGGGTTGGCTCGGTTGTTGATTGGGTAACATTTGAAGTTAAAATGATTTTCTATCAGCTAACAGATGGTGAAATCAGCTTGTGTCAAGAACAAATTAGTGCTTTAATGAATTTGGAGTCTTGAGTTGATAATTGACCTCTTCTCTTAAATGCAGTCTTGTATAAAGGTCGCGCTTGATTTTGTCTCACCAGAAAATATCCATGAGTGCATCCGTCTGACAGAAGAATTCCGTTTACTTCCCCATGATCACAAAGCTAATGAAGACAAACTACAGGTAAATGTCTATCCATTTCTACAACCAACACACACATCTGTATTATAGCCATTACATATGCACAGCTGTGTGCGGGATGTTAAATTCTTTTTTGCACTAAGGGACTCACCTGATGCTGAAATGCACTCAGCTATTGTTAGACAGCTTTTGTTCAGCAATTCCGGCATTGAGGAAATATTGGAAATTGTTCAGACGTCTAAGAATCAGGATGAATTCTGGGAAGCATGCCAAAAATAAATGATTAAAAATACAATTTACAGGAAAATATTTAAATTTAATTAAAAGTTGCTTAGAATATGCAAACACCAAATGACCTAGAGTTTTAGGTAAGATCTTATGAAATTACTGTCGTTGCAAGTACTTAGCATTTTATTGATATTACGAAATTTATTGCAAGAACTTTTCATTTTTTTATATTTGGAAGTTAAACAATAATATTGGATTTTATCATCATCCTGCATTTCTTCTTATCATTTAAATATCTCAAGAAGTCCAGTTTCAAAATTTTGGTATTTTATGAATGCTTATCTAAACAGATGATTTCTGTTGAGCTTGTAGAAACTGTTTTGGCTTGTACCATTACAGCCAAGTTTCAGATTGCTTTGCCCATGTTGTTGAGTTGTTGAATGTGCAGACAATTATGCTATCCTTGCCTCCTAATTTGTTTTGGGAAAATTGGTTGACACCTCTGTTGAGAGGTGTTTGGTGTTGTATTCTACTAGTTAGTACATCATCATTATCATTATCATCAAAGCCTTATTTCAACTATGTTGGGGCTACTAGTCAATACATACCAGCCAAAAAAATGCACCAATAAATGAACAAATGATGTCTCCTTTTAAAAATAATGTTTCCTTGTTTTGTTTGTCTATTTTTTGTTCTAAATTTGCTCATGCAAAACAGGTAAAGAAAATGATGATTCATGCTATCGACCAAGCTCGACAGACATTGCAGGATCCTAAATCAGTAGAGTGAGTAGCTTGGAAGTTCTAGTATTGGTCCTGTCTTGTTGGTGCTCTTTACTAGCCAGGAAGTTTTGCATCCCTCACTTTATTTTTAGTTGTGTTGTTTCAGGTCCAAAACTGTAGACATTGACGAGAAAGTTTCGATGGAATCACTGCAGCTACATTCTTCAGACCCTGAGCAGCCATCCGAGCAGCTAATGCCATCGTCTCCCAAATGTTCACCGTCGACTCCACGGTTGCAGCCTAATGTGTTCTCATCCAGGCAAGACTCATGATACTGCCATTGAAGATGTGGTTGCTAGATTTACCAGCCCGAGTTGTGTTTTTTTTTTTGGTGGGGGGTGGTCATCTGATATGCATGAAAGGATCAAGACTGTTCATGTTGCCAGCAAGATTGTACTGGCAGATTTTGTATAGATTAGTGATCAACATGGCTTTTGGGTCTTGATGGTTCCTCTTTTTTGTGGGAATTATGAGAAATGTAATATATTTAAAAGGGTCTTCAACATTCAAATTTTGTCCTCACCTCCACTACAGGTGACCATTTTCTTGGAATCCTAAGCTCAAAATGATGGACGCTTGTTTGGTGATCGTTTGCTTTTAACCACTTTTCGTTGGTGGCTTCAATCAGAGGATCATTGCATGGTGTGATTTTGGTGCACTAGTCATTCTTTATTATTTTTGCTGACATTTTGGTCGGGTTGGATTGATAAGAAGTGTCAGCTTAAATACCGTGCTGGGTTTTTGGGTCCCTCCTGGCTCGATAACTTATGCTGGTCTAGGCCGTAGCTTTGTGGAGACTTTTCCTTATCGTTTCCCTATTTTGCCTTGTGGATACAGCCTAAAACATAGTCAGCCAGTTCTGTATCAGGTTTTGCAGCTAAATTTGAAAACGTCACCCAGTTATTAATAAATATCTCGACCAGGGCAATTTAGTCTGGTCCTCCCAAGAATTTTGGGCTCAGACCAAGCCCTGTCGGTTATTATAATAGTTGTGTATAAGCGGCTGGATGGTGGGGGCTCCAGGCATACTTGATTCTCGCAGAGAAGGTTGTTAAAATACCTAGTGAATTGGCGTCAAGCAAAGTGGGGTTTGATTAGAATAGAGTTCCTTAATTTCAGTTTAAATGTTATTTTTTTTAATTGAGAAGCTTATATGGGGTGTATCCTGATTAAGGTAAAGAAATCTCTCTTTTTAATTTTTTTTTCTCCCTTGGAGTATTTAAATTTAATGTTGATAGTGCGGCGAGAGGCAAGGGAGGGCCGGTGGGAATGAAAAGTGTGTTTCTTAATAATTAGGGTGACTTTTTTCTTTCTTTTTTTATTATTTATTATTTTTTAATGTTTTTAAAGAGTGTTTGGTGTTTGTGATTTTAATGAAACTAGGTATTACCCATGGGGATGCTCTTGAACTTTTTGAGGAACATTTTTCGTAATTTTATCGTAGAAAGTAATTCTTTTAATGCAATTGCTTGGACCTTTAAAAAGAATATCAACAATTGGTAATTTCAATTTCTATTCAATGAAATAAGGCTTTATCTATTTTCTTGAAGTTATCTTTTATCATGGTTCTACATCAACTAACTCTTTGGCTAATACTTTAGCAAAGCAGGGTTTGAGAGGTCTTTTTTTGGGAGAGGTATGGCTATGCAAGTGTTGAGTTGTTATTTTTTTTATGTGTTTGGTGAGTGGGGGTATATTTGTAATTTGTAATAGTGTATTTTTATGAATTTATCTCTCTCTATATACATACATATATGATATATGGACTCTTCTTATAGTTCTCACATTAAAAAAAAAAAATAGTGAGGCATGGATATGCATGAAGAGTCTCCATATATATAATATACAAGAAATTTAAATATGTATGGAAATTTAAATATGTATGCAAGCACTTGATATGCATTGGTAATTCTAGTCATGAAACCTAATAGCTATAAGTTATTAAATTTATAAATTTAGGATTTATAAAAATCTCATAATGTAATTTTATCTCTAATAAAACAAGAAATTTAGATTTATACCGCATTTCGAATTCTCCAAATTCTCATTGTGTCCACTATAGGCACATATTAAATGCTAGGGAATCACAGCCGCCGACCAGATACCTCTTGATGCTCTGCACGTGTTTGGACATTGTAGATCAAATAGGAAATGAATACATAATTAATGTAGTTAAAAATAAAGATTCAAGGTAATTTTCTGAAAATTAACATCAACTAATATTTTATTTTAAAAAATAAAATAAAATAAAAAGAAAATGCTAGCAAGCTTGGGTCATGGTGGGCCCCTTGTAAAATAAATATATAAGATTTCTTCTCTCTCTCTCTCTCTCTCTCTCTATTGGCTGCAATCAGATTCTTCCTTTTTCATTCTGGCACGGCGCTTCTTTCTTCTCTCCATTTCCATACCCTAATAATAGAATCGCAAGGAAGAGCTGAGCTGAGCTGAGCTGACCTGAGTGAGTCTGAAATCCATCCATCTGAAGGAGGAGAGAAGAGAAGACATGGCTCGAAGCCAGGCCACGAAAATCCTGGGATCCATAGCTTCAAAGCTCTGCAAACAGAATTCATCGCAGTCGCGCCATTTCGCGGCTGCTCCATCTCCTCCACCCGCTGTTTTCGTTGATAAGAACACGAGAGTCATCTGCCAAGGCATCACGGGGAAAAACGGCACCTTCCACACCGAGCAAGCCATTGAATATGGCACTAACATGGTATATGCACCCACCCACCAAAAATTTTTTTTTTCGTTTGTTTGTGTGTTTTTCATTATTCTTTCATGGATCTGCGCTCTGGGTCTTCTCTAGTTTTTGAGTATTTTGTCTGTAAATTGTAGTATTTGAACTGAAAGATGGGGATGGAATGCTTCTTGTTTTTGTTATACCTTTCCTTTTTCTGGGTTTTTATTTTCTGTGGTTTACTTTTGTGGGTTTTAATCTGTTTGGCGATTGGAGTTATGGGGTTTTTTTTTTTTTTTTTTTTGGTTTGAATTGCTGTCTATGTTAGTGAATTGGAAATGGAAATGGGCATTCTTTTTTAGATTGGTTTAGTCACTTTGGCTCATGGATCTGGTTTCCGGTCTTTTGCATGTTTTACATATGATATGAGCTTCAGTTGTCACTTGTCAGGCTTAATTTGGTAACGGGCAATTTCTTTTCCTGGCTGATTGAGGGTTGAAGCATTGCAAATTGTTTAGCAGGTTATGCATTCTCCTCGATCCCAGCTGTTTTTGTATGTTCTTTTTATTTTTTATTTCTTATTTTTATTTTGCTTTGGTTTAGGATGAAAATGAAAGGGCCTAGTAGAGGAAGAGGAGCCTATAGATATATAGGAGATATATTAAGATACCTGTTAAATAGGAATCACAGGTAAAGAAAATTGTTAATTAGAACTAAAATCAATGTATGGTAAATGAAATTCTTAGAATGGTAGTAAATACAACCTTATTGAGTGACGAAGTAAAATAGAGTATCAGGACCACCAACTGTTACCTACTGAATTACGAGTTTTTTTTTGGTTAATACTAAATTATGGGTTTTGATGTGTAAAAGTGGGGTTGTTTGATTACAAAACTGTTCTGCAAAATCTTGAATGCAAAAGGAGTGCCCATGAATAAATTTTATAAGAACAAAGGTGATACTTGGAACTCTGCAAACTACCAAACCATTTTACTTTTGAGCCATATCATATGATGAAACTTTGGAAGAAAGTAACAGAGCAGCATCAGTGATGAGATCTAAAATATTTCAAAGAACCAGTTTAGGTCTAAAGTCATTGTTCTATCAAGACAACCATGGCAAAGTTCAGTGAGAATAACTTATTTTTATATGAATCACAATATGCAGGATTGACAGAGATAACGTACTGGTGTGGCATGTATTAATTGTCCTTGGTCAATAAAGGTACTCTTCATATTCAAGCGGATGCATTATAGCACAGGCCCTGACTATGGTTTTAATTTTCTTTTCTTTTCTTTTTTTTTTTTTTTTTGGTGGATCAAGACATTTTTATTGCTTTTGGTTATAAGGAAAATGGTCTAGGTGAGGTCCATGGTCTAGAAGTTCCTATATACCATCAAGCCTTCACGCGACAACATCAGGGTGTTTTTTATGCTTATTGTCTGTGGTTCCCTCTTTCTATGTTTGTAATGTGCTTTTAAAATCTTGAGCATTTAAAATCTTGGGCATTGTTCTTTCACCTAGGTGTTGCTTTCAAGGCTGATATGTGGATTCTCGCTTTTTTTTATGCATTTTATGCTAATAATGTAAAGGCAAATTCACTTTCTTTTTTTTAAATTTTTTATTTAATATAGGTTGGTGGAGTGACGCCAAAAAAAGGTGGAACAGAACACTTGGGACTACCTGTTTTCAACACCGTTGCAGAAGCAAAGGCGGAAACAAAGGCGAATGCATCAGTTATTTATGTACCCCCACCTTTTGCTGCAGCTGCTATTATGGAGGCAATGGAAGCTGAGTTGGACCTGGTTGTGTGCATCACCGAGGGAATTCCTCAGCATGACATGGTATACTGTATTTACTGTATTTCCTTGATACTTTCTTCTCTTCCCTGAACATAAGTTTTCTGATCATATTTTCCTTGCATATGGGGTACTCCTTTCTTGATAGTCGATCTGACATTGTTGCCAAGTCTTGAGTGCTCTTTAAGAAAATGGACTATTCAGATGTGTACATATATATATGTGTGTGTGTGCTATTTTGTTCAATGATGTTTCTTGTGAGAACAAGCTGTAATGATGCAAATCCGAAGCGTTTTGATGCATGATAGGCCTATAGTTCTCATGGGTTGACCCGCCTTTGGGCCTAGCCCACCTATCCTAGTTCATTTAGGGTTTTATTTGCTTATATTTTTAAGTTGTTTTAGCAATGTATTTTAATCTTGATTGTCAGATTGTCTGGATGGTCCAGATTAGTCCTAAGATTATGTCTTTTATCTATTTAAGCATTGTAAAGCCTCTTTGGCTAATAGCTAATGATTAATGATTAATGAAAAGTTTTGGGATCTTCTTTAAGTTTCTTCGAGTTCTCCTCGAAATCCCTAACTCCTCTTAGATTGGAGTTTGGTGAAAGCCCAATTCTCTAACGCCTCTTAGATTGGAGTTTAGTGAGAGCTCAATTTTCTAATGCCTCCTAGACTGGAGTTTGGTGAGAACTCAATTTCCCCCTCTATCTCTATCATCTACCTTACCCGCCCTGCGAATCCATTCTGCCCCTCATTATGTTTTATTCAATGATGTTTCTTGTGAGAACAAGCTGTAAAAAATGCAGATCTGAAGCTTGGATGAATCAATCAAAGGTACGGTATGTGGTCAAGTTAGCTAAACAGTGTTTGAATATTTTCTGATTCTTTTAGATATGAGCACATCTTATCTGTCAAACTATGTTTGATTAACCCAAAGCTAATATGTTTGATTAACACAAAACTAAGTGTGATGAGTCACTTGATTACCTGTCCAACTGGCCCAAAATTTGGGCTGTTTTTTTTTAAGATTTAGAATAATAATTCTTAAATCCTCTCAACAATTCCCCAAGTGACATTTACTTGAAAGAAATATGTGTAAAAATGTAGTAACTGACATCCACTAGCCTCCAATTGAATCATTCAACAGCCAGATGCGAATTTTTTCTTCTCAGGATTTCTTGCAAAAACTCTTCAATAACTTGAAAATCTTATGTCATTAAAAAAAAAAACTCATCATAAGTATAGAGATAATTGGAGTGCTCACATTTTTCCATATAGATGGGATTGATGGGGTTTTGACGGCAATAATGATGAGACTGAAGATTTTTAGACAAAAATTATGTATGACAAATATTATGATGAATTGGCTATAATGATAGGATATTTTTAGATATATCCTTAGTGTATGTAATGCCTCATGGTATAAAAAGGCCTTGATGATGATGATGCTATGTGGTGCCCTTGATAGAAGTGATAAGGCTAAGATGGTGATGATGATCCTTAATGTGTGATGCTTGTTTTTTCACATTTTGAATTGTGCTTCTTTTACTGTCCATTACATTGGTAAATTTTCTGTTGATAACCTTCAATTGAATT
The DNA here is from genome assembly GCA_037013555.1 of Sextonia rubra. Taxonomy (NCBI): domain Eukaryota; kingdom Viridiplantae; phylum Streptophyta; class Magnoliopsida; order Laurales; family Lauraceae; genus Sextonia; species Sextonia rubra. Next base: position 52,558,860 of record JASUAD010000013.1, on the reverse strand, counting down.
CCTTTCCCTAAATCTCAGGTTCGTGTGAAGGCTGCGCTGAACAGGCAAACCAAAACTCGGCTGATTGGGCCTAACTGCCCTGGTATCATCAAACCAGGGGAGTGCAAGATTGGAATTATGCCTGGATATATTCACAAGCCAGGACGCATAGGAATAGTTTCCCGATCGGGTACCTTAACTTATGAAGCGGTATGTTTTTATTTGAATCTAACCTTTCGGATTATATTGGGAACCGTTTGGTGAAATTGATTGTGCTTGTCATTCATTTGACAGGTTTTCCAAACAACTGCTGTTGGCTTGGGACAATCCACCTGTGTAGGTATTGGGGGTGATCCTTTCAATGGGACAAACTTCGTTGATTGCATGAAGAAGTTCCTTGAGGATCCTCAAACTGAAGGTAATCTGTTCTTGGAAGTTGGGAGCTGAATCCAATCGGCATTTTTTTTTGGTGCTTTTTTACATTAGACTTAGACTATACTGTTAATTCAGTTGTAGCTATGTTTTACTGTGTGTGTATTTCTTGTGGTGACACCTTTCTTTTAATAGAAAAATAGCTGACGGCTTCATAAATAGTATTTGTAATGTGATGATATCGGAAAGGTGATTATGTTTTACTATGTGCATATTTCCTGTTGCAATGTCACTGGTGTCTTTGTTTTAGTGGATACCTAAGAAATTCAGAAGTGATATATGTTTTTATCTGGGAAATGTGTGTGACGAGAGCCCATAGATTGGTCAGTGGAAGGTGCTCATTCCTGCAATGACAAGGTTTCAGGTATGAATCACATACTTACATCTATCAAAAGAGGAAAAAAAGAGTGTCAAATGTGTTAATTGATATAGTGGGCAGGTCTACTATTTTCTAGTTTCTGCCTGAGCTCTATTTTGACCTTCTTCGTTCTAATTGCTTGTGGCAATGGAGGTCAAGTGATGCAGTTTTTTTCGTTTTATTTTGCAAAAAGTTCTACTATTGCTCCCAATGAAACATAAGGAGTAGCAGTAGGCTATTGATAAAAAAATGGTAGGCTATTATTTGGATGCTGACATAAGAAACTGCATTTTTAAATTTATAAATCTGCGTGGGCCTAGGAAAATCTAATATTTACACAGCTGTTGAAGCAGGCATTCACACACGGACACGCTACACGTATATTTTTTAATGTAGTTCTGTTGGCCATTGCAACAGACTGCTGGCTTGGAATCTGGTAAAAAGTTGCTGTAATTCATTTGGAGTTTGTTGCACGCAGAGTTCTTTGTTCTTTGCAATATATAAAGAAATGATTTCCTTATAATCTTTGATATGGTTCTACATTCTCTCTTGTAGTTCAAAAACTAAAAGAACAATTGTTGCCTACTTGCCATAATTTTAGTTCTTGTGCTGTAGGAACAGTTTCGACTAATTGATGATTAGATCCCTGGTAATTGTCGAATGATGCTAGTTCCATTTGTGTTTTAGGTATTATTCTTATAGGAGAGATTGGTGGAACTGCAGAAGAGGATGCTGCAGCTCTAATCAAGGTATTGCAGATTGAGATCAACAAAATTAATTTGGGTATATAATAAGTGTAGATGCTCTGAAGATGGTCTTGATTTTTACTATGATATAACTGGTTTCAAATTAACCCAATCTTGATAGTTCCCCATAAAATGTTTCTCAATTTAATTGTGTTTGGATCTGCACAAACTTTTAGTGTATCCTTGCTTAATTCCATGTCGTGGTAGGTAGATTTGGGAAAGATTCTGTGTTGCTGCACTGCTGCTTTAGCAACTTAGAGATTCAGTACCTATGCCACCACAGCCCATTTAGTTCTGATGATTAAACATACTTTCTTTTAAACATCGCAAAAGAATTTGAAAATAAAATCAAATATAAAAGTCAATAACATTAGCAATGTATAAAGTATAAACCAATAGACATCACATATCAAATAGCGGAGAATGCCTATAAGAAACCTCTCTTTGCTAGCCTATCTACCAGATTTTCATCATGTGATGAGTACAAGTAAATTGAGCCACCCTTACACACATGAATTTTTTGAATCCAATCCACTTATGCAAGGGAGAGGAGGTGGTCTCAAAGCTCGCTTTATCTCACACAATCTTATTTAACCATTGCACCATCAGTGCCCAAGTGAACAGGTTCCCCATACCCAAAGCATTACCTGTTGTAAATATAGCTACAGAAATTTGGGCAGCTATTTAACAAATAAACAGAATAATTTTACCGATATGTGAAGAAAAGAACAGATGACTGTTGGCAGAACTGAAGGTAGTAATTGAAGAGAATTGGCTGGGCCGAGGCACGTTAATTGACGCTCTCTTTAGGACGAGTTCCGCCCCATGGGTTAGTACCCAGATGCGAAGGTTCTAAGCAAAACCGTCCTTAGGATACAATGGCCTTCTCTATGCCTTGCTTGGTCGCACCCAAGGTCGGACTCCAATCCTTCGGTTGAAGCTTAAAAAGTACGGGCGAAATAGAAACAAAGTAAAGAGAGAGCAGAAGAGTAGAAGATCTATTTTTGAAAGGCAAAGCTCTGTTTATAAAGTTAAGCTTTACTTTTCTATTGAAACATGTAATTAATAACAATTAAAACTATAATAAAATAATGGCGTCAAAACAATCATTAAGGACCGTTAATAATATAACGTTTTAAATTTAAATTCAAATCAAAATTAATTCCAACGATTTGAATTTAGAGCAAAATTTTAATTGAAACGTTTTGCAAAAACTGCCCACTTCTAGATTAGAATATGGGTCCCTCAAGGCTAGGCCGGTTGGATTTGCACCCACTTGCGCACGATGATCACGCAAGGTCGGACTCCAATCTTTCGGTTGCAGCTTAAAAAGTACAGGCAAAATAGAAACAAAGTAGAGAGAAAGCAGAAGAGAAGAAGATCTATTTTTGAAAGGCAAAGCTCTGTTTATAAAGTTAAGCTTTACTTTTCCGTTGAAACATGTAATTAATAACAATTAAAACTATAATAAAATAATGGGGTTAAAACAATCATTAAGGACCGTTAATATTATAATGTTTTAAATTTAAATTCAAATCAAAATTAATTCTAACGATTTGAATTTAGAGCAAAATTTTAATTGAAACGTTTTGCAAAAAACTGCCCACTTCTAGATTAGAATATGGGTCCCTCAAGGCCGGGCCTGTTGGATTTGCACCAACCCCCCCCCCCCCAACCCCACCCCACCTGCGCACGATGATCACCCAAGGTTGGACTCCAATCCTTCGATTGAAGCTTAAAAGGTATAGGTGAAATAGAAACAAAGTAGAGAGAGAGCAGAAGAGAAGAAAATCGGAAGATCTATTTTTGAAAGGCAAAGCTCTGTTTATAAAGTTAAGCTTTACTTTTTCGTTGAAACATGTAATTAATGACAATTAAAACTATAATAAAATAATGACATTAAAACAATCATTAAGGAATGTTAATAATATAATGTTTTAAATTTAAATTCAAATCAAAATTAATTCCAACGATTTGAATTTAGGGCAAAATTTTAATTGAAACGTTTTGCAAAAACTGCCCACTTCTAGATTAGAATATGGGTCCCCCAAGGCCGGGCTGGTTGGATTTGCACCCCCCCTGCGCATGATGATCACAGAGGATGCATGTCACAGACACGCCCCCGGTTAAACAGTTTTCGGATCTGGCTCCCGGGTCAAGCCTAGCTCGTGTGCGCACATAGGGCTTGTGGCAAAATTGTTTAAAGTAGCTTGTTGTGTATAGCACAAGGAACTACTTATATAGCCCTCAAACCTTTTGCTCTTTTCCAATGTGGGACTCTTGCAAACATACAAAGCCTCAATATAAAGGAAGAAGAAAGGAAAAACACAAAGAAAACATTTGAATGTTTTGAAGCATATAAAACACCAACATTACCATCACCTCAGCCTCATTAGAATGGGCCCAAATAGAATTACCCCAGTAATCTTTAATGATCTCTCTAATTAATGTTGTCTTACCTTGAATGAAATTCTTCAGTAATCCAAATAAAATTACCCCTGTAATCTTTAATGATGTCTCTGATTATTGCTGTCCTAGCTTGAATGATATAGAATGTTGATGGTGTTATGGACTTAACCAATATGCCAAAAGCCCCAGGACTGATGGAACGCGTCAAATCAAATCTTATAACTTATTTAAGACTGTAACAGACCACCATGCTTCCGCAGCCGGTGTCCTCAGAGGCTCTCACTTTGGTGGTAGGTAGCCCTTTTCCCCTCTTGGGACGGCTCACTTATTTGGGACCGTAATAGAGCACCACGCTTTCGCAATTGATATCTTTGGCGACTCTCACTTTGGTGGTAGGTAGCCCTTTTCCCCTCTTGGGACGGCTCACACCCTATTCCAGGTAGCCCTCTCTGCAGTGGCTCTCACTCTGGTGGTAAGTTGCCCTTTTCCTTTTTTTTAAAGGATGGCTTTCACTCTACTCTAGGTAGCCCTTTCCATGACTCGAACCCGAGACGCGGGGGTCGGCTTTGATACCAAATGTTCCCCCTCCACAGTGGCTTTCACACTGGCGATAAGTAGTCCTTTTCCTTTTTTTTTAGGACGGCTTTCATTCTACTCTAGGTAGCCCTTTTCGTGACTTTAACTCGAGATGTGGAGTTTAGCTTTGATACCAAATGTTATGGACTTAACCAATACGCCAAAAGCCTCAGGACTGATGGAATGCGTCAAATCAAATCTGATAATTTATTTAGGACCGTAACAGATGGATTGTGGAAAGGAAAGCCAGGACCATCTGAGACTGGGGTTGTTTGGAAGCAAAGGGGATCTAAAATCATTCTTTTCTATAATTTTTTCCCTAGTGGGAATTAAGAATACATAGACGTATGCACAGGGGAATGCACTTGTGTGATTTTCTTCTCCGCTTTATTTCTTTTATATCATCATATAGATTATAGAGTAGGGTTTTTTCCCGATTGTAATGGTTCTAAAAAGATATTACTACTATACTATAGAGATGTTGGGAAATTGCTTGCTAAGGTGAACACGATTGAGAGTTTATTTTTATTGTTTGATGGACTATTGTTATATTACTCTTCCATAATCAGTTTTGAGCAGGATTCCATACTTTGATATGATTCTATACTTCGATATGCTTCTCTTTCATAGTATCTCCAAATTGCATTTTTGTTAATTTCTCCGTTGTTTCTTTTTTTCTTTTATATCGTCGTATAGGGTAGGGATTTCTTGTCATTTTAATGGTTCTGCCATTTCAAATTTTTAACTGGATTTTTAGCTTTGTAGAAAAGAACAATTTCATCTTTATTGTGTTTTAATACATTTATAGTTCCTGAATGACTTGTTGCTTGCTTTTGTGATTCTAGTTATGGCAGGAATTCATGTCTAGTTTGCTAATGTGTATAAATCAGGAAAGTGGAACTCAAAAGCCAATTGTTGCATTTATTGCTGGACTCACTGCACCACCAGGTCGTCGTATGGGCCATGCTGGAGGTATGTGTCTTCCATCTACTTTGTCATCGGCTGTCTTATTTTTGGCATCCCTCTACTTGAATCTCTATTCCCTTTTTGAGCAGATGAGAATCTCATTGCCTGTCTGTATATTATTGACTGCTCTCCATAAGCTGTACCCATATGCACGAGACACATATCTACCAACATCTCAAACCTTTGGATGATTCATGGTTATTTTTGTAAGAGAATTTCCAAAATTGTTTATACCATTAGACAACTTTTTTACTGCCATGTGGAACCCTTGGAGATCAATCAAACCCCTCACACTTGTTAAACCCCTCATCCCCACCCCCACCCCCACTCACACCCCCCAATTGCCTTGCACTTAACCTTATTTGACACTAATCCAAATTATACTATGTTAGATCGAATTTTATTGAAGGTGTAACTTAAGAAAAATATTATACTGTAAGGCACCTAAACCAATGTTGTCATGATTTGGTTGTGAAAATTTTGGCCAAAATCATATCCATAATGAGACAGTTTCATCATGCCATCCTCATATGAATGGTGTGCATCCAAGTTGGCCCCACAAGGGCCAGTCCATATTGTCCAAAGACAGTTTGGGTGAAAATTCAGATTCTCACTTGAAATGTGTTTGTCTGTGTTGCAATTATAGATTTTTTTAAGGGTAGATTCTTTTTAAGGATAAGTTCTGTAAAAGAAGAAAAGAGTACACCAGGCGGTATAGGGGACTTGTGCCACCAAGAAAACAATGAGACTTGTACCACCAACACACAAGGTACAAAAACCTAGATTACACCCAACCGAAAGACCTAAAAGTGTTTGCATCTATCTACCCTCGTCTGTTTTTGTTAGAGAGTCCTCAAATTCACTAACTGCAGTTGAGGAACTCTCCCCGCATGTGAATTCCCCACCATGGGATAGATGATTTATTTGGATATTCAAACTCATACCATCTGTGTCAAGCAAGGTTAAAATACCCTGGTCATTGTCAGATATCAACAGTATAATTTCTTCTGCATTATATCTCACGGCATTTCATATTTTGTCGCTTATCAAAGAAATAGTTGGTGATGACAAATTTTTTCCACAGGACTTTTTTTTAATGTGTGCTGAATTTGTTATGATATCTTTTTCCCATCATTATCTTGCAGCGATTGTGTCCGGTGGGAAGGGTACTGCTCAAGACAAAATTAAGACCCTTAGAGAAGCTGGTGTGACAGTGGTGGAGTCCCCTGCAAAGATTGGCACTGCCATGCTCGATGTTTTCAAAGAACGTGGGCTTGTAAATTAAAACTTATCACCACCTTATTTTTTTTGTTAAAACCAACAAAGATGGGGTCATATTTTTTGGATGATGCACTGGAGTATTCGATGTACTCCACTTGTTTTCCCCTCCTCTTTTCTAAAATCTGCGGGCTGTTAATGAAATAAACTAGCGACATTTGTTGCTGCTATGAGTTGCATTTGGAAAGCAATCGACTACATTTTTGTTTAATTCTGTGAAATTCTAGCAATGATACTCATATTAGATTGCTGCAATACCAGGAGGCTTTTTGCATGGGCATGTTGATTGGGACTCGTTTCTTGGATTTTTGGTCATCTGTTATTTCCATCTTTTATTTTAGAACTTAGAACATACGAAGGGAGTCTCCGAAATCAGGCAGGCAATGGGTTGGAAAGGTTTTGGTAGTGTAAACCCATTTCTGACTGGATGAACACCTAGCCCGCTCTTAAAGGTAGCTTTAGGTTATGTGATATCAAACCTGCCTTATGTTGGGTAGACCGCGTAGGGTTGTGTAAAAGTAGGGTTCAGGCCCTTAAATGATTTGTCAAGCACTTTGAGTGATTTTTTCCCTTAAATGTTTCTGAATGATATCTCTGTTGATGAGCATTTAGAAAGGTCATAAAGGGGTAAATGGGTTGGATCAGACATCTTGGTCTGAATTCATCATAGCCATTATCGAACCCTTCCCAATGGGGGGGCAGATTGAAGCGGGTGGCCCATGTGATCCTATGTGCGTAGACTGCCTCCAATTTTAAAACCTGAGAGTGAGAATTAAAACATAAAGCTGTAAACTCACAAAACAACTCGATTTGATTATTGTCCATATGAATAGAGATGCATGGCTGGAAAATGTTGATCAGGTTCACAATTAATGTGGAAGGTCAGATTCTGCGCAAGACGGGATAAATGTTTCAGAATTCTCTTAGGAAGAGAGTCTATGAATTTAAGACTAGTTCCTTGGTCAAAGTCTTCCCTATTCTAAACAAATACACGTGACGGGTGTACGTCACATATCCAGATATTTCCTCTGATGGTCCTCAGAAGGCAAACAATTGAGAAATCGTGGCAGTACGACCACATTGATTTCTGGTCAAATACCTAACCTTTTGCTTGCGACTGAAACTATCCAACGCAAGAAGAATGATCCACATTCAACGGCTACAAGGGTTCCCCTAGATGGCTTGGACACAACTAAATCAACATTGAGAATGCAATCAGTTGTTTACTCCCCAAGACTTATTTTATTTTATTTTTCTTTTTCTTTTGGGTGGAAGACTCCCAAGACTTGAGATGTAGAATAAGCTCCCAAGTCAAGCATCACACTAATTTCGTGGGTGTCCTTGGAAAGAGCTCTCTCTTGACTTCTGACACATGCTCCCTTCTTGTATATAAAGTAAGGATTAAATTGGGTAAACTTCCATTAAGAACAGTTGTTTTAAGAAGACATCCTAACTTCTTCCATTAGGAGCAGTTCTTCTAGGAAGACATCCTCTTACAAGGTTTTCCATTAGGCCACCTAAGCCCACGCCTAATCATCATAAAAGCTGATCATGGTCATGGTTGGCTTTAAGAACACTTGGAACCTAATTATTTGCACGTTGATATTTGTTGGAAAGTTGCAAGTCCCTGTCAATCATAGGACTTGATTGGGAATGGGACCAAGCCACCTTGGTGGGAGGTATGTTTTGTACCTGCTTCTCAATGAAGACGTACACACAAAATTTATTCTTGTCTTACTATCAGTATCTTCGAAATTGTCCCCAGGTGAGGATAAAGAAACTTTAAATGGCTTGTACCACAACAAAGCCGTAGTGGATTGACGAAATGGAATGTACCCCATTTGAGGTTTTTAATGGACTGAAGATATATCTAGAATGTACCCCATTTGAGGTATTTAATAATTGCTTTTCAGGTTTGGAGTTTGAAATCTTGAGTCGGTTTGTCTTTGAAAGAGGCTGGTAAGACGTTTCAGTATCAGACAGGTTTAGAATCTTTGAGAGGGCGATGTGGCAGAATCTCTCCACTCTCTGTTTACTTTAACAGATACGATAAAAGATGAGATATTTCTGGAGAAAGGGATGAAGAGTCCGTCTCTAAATTTCCACAACTCACAACTTTTTTATAGGTACTGGGTAGTTGCATCCATGTGGGGTTACACCGGTTAGAACAAAATTCAAAACTCAGTTTGATGAACTAATCTTAGCCACCCAATTATGCCCATGAAATGGAAGGCTGAGATGAAAATACTTAGCTTGTCAAAATTCAGAGGAAGATGCTTGAAGGGGCACGGGGACCAGCTATTTGGACTGTGTTTGCTGTATTTTTATGGAGCTTTCTTTTAAAAGGTAGGGGAGTTCTTGGGCAATCAGGTCAGGTTGAGGCTTGTCCTAGCCCGATCAATTTAGCTTCAGGTCCAACATCTAGGCTTGAATTTGGCGTGAAATTCTGGCCCTGGCTTAGCTCATTTATAAAATGATATGTCCTAGTGCGTTGTACACCAGCCCGGGTGGGCATTAAAATTATGGGGCCAAAAAGGCTCAGGCATAAATCATAGTCCAAATCCTGGCCAACAAGGCCCTGAGTCGAATCAGGCCAGGGTTGGTGAGCCTGACCCATGAGCCTACTTAGAGAGACTCCTCCAACTAGATTTAGATGTTGAAGAAAATTTGAGTGCGAACGTCGTGGCAACTATGAAGCTGCAAAGGCTGTGGATCCCACCTTGGTTCATGCCAATTATTGGTAGGAGATGACTTGCAATCCGTTCACTGTTGGTGCGTTATCATATGGTCAAAATTATGTATCGATGTCCATATTGGTCTGTGCGGTCGTGATTCCACACTTATGTTCTCATCTTAAAAAAGAAACAAAAAAATGGGTAAAGATTTAGCTAATTTTCTTTTTGAACATTTATAGGGACCATTTATCACATTACTGCTATTACATAGCATTGGAAATGGCAAAATAGTCTCATTACATTGTGTAAGGCTTTTTCCTAAGGTGAGTGGATCAATCACGGTTTATCATATTATTGTGGATAGGTATGCCATTCAGGTGGGCAGTGGTGTTGCATCTAAGAGAGCTTTTTTGTATAGTGATATGGTGACTCGCAATTGATGCACTCATTGTCACTAGCTCAAAAGCCTCATGAAATCTGATTCACAAAGAGAGGCAATGACCTGTTATCATTTAATGAAGGATCTTGCATGCAAATGCATGAATGTCCCAATGCGGATGTCCAAATCCGAAAGTTAAAAAAGCCAGGACCACCCGAAATCTGAGGGCAGTCATTGTCCCTCGGCAGAAAATTCCCGTTTGTCTCACATTTCCTAAACTTCTCATCGTTTTAAGTTAAGAAATGGGAGAGGGGTGTGAGACCGCCAGGTTTGGATTTGACCTCACACATTTCCATTCTCCATTGTCAAGGTAATCATATATACTATTAATTAAAACTACTTTGTTCTTATCGTGATTTTGATCATAATTTCATGATCCAATGGATCAAAATGTCTTATTATTTTGATGGTCCCCACCCCTTTATCCACAACTACCTATTCATAGCCACTAGAAGACTAAAAACAGAATGACTTCCATTTCTTTCCCCCAAGAGGCTCAGGTAACTACGCACGATCCGCCGCCTTAAAAAAGTTAAAAAAGAGAGAGTCATAAACAGTAAAACAGCTCACCACTTCCTTAAATAGTTTATTAGTCCTCACAATCCGGCCTGTTAAGATTAAACACCCATAAAAGCTGCTTGTAACAAATCACCAAAGATCAGTTTCTCTTGTAAATTCTGCGTCATCCCATTTTCCTTCCCAAAAGAGATTGTGAGGAATCTTTAAAAGTCACACTTTTCTTGTCACCATCTTTCACTCTCCTTTGCAAATGAACTAGTCACTCACTCAGCTATCAAACCCCTCCATACCATCAGATATGGCCGCGTTCTCAGACTTCGTTGTCTACTGTGTCGTCTACCTCTTTGTTTACTTCATCTGTATTCAGTCTAGGGTGCTGGAAGACGAGGCCTTGGCTCAACAGGAGGCCGATCGCGTTGTAGGAATACCCGGGCAGCCTCCGGTGAAGTTCCGGCAATACGCGGGGTACGTGACAATCGATGAGAGGCATGGAAAGGCACTCTTCTACTGGTTCTTTGAAGCGACGCAGAGACCGCAAGAGAAATCTGTTCTTCTGTGGCTTAATGGAGGTAAACGCACACAAGTGTGAATAGCATGTATATAGGTACGTACAAATACGCAGAAGCACATGCATGTATAGAGAACGACAGCGACCGGTTTGAAGGTGGCTTTGGCTACTAGACATTCTCAGCTGTTTAAATAGTTCATTGAGGATATGAACATTTCTTGTTTATTCTTGTTTTTTGTTTTTGTGTGTCCCGTGAAATCCACGCACAAGGAGCAATAAGCCCTCATACACAAGGAGTGAAACACCTGTACATACTGGGTGTGGACACGGGATCGATCAATCCTTGACTAGTTGGGTGAGAAGCAAAGAGTCCAACCAACTAGGCAATCATTAGCTCTCATGTACATTTCTTCTTGGTTTATGTTTCCTAGTGAGAAAAGTGCCCACACGTCTACTAGTTTTTCCTCTTAGATGATGGGAAAAAATGGAAAATATTTTATATTTAATGAATACAATTTTAAATGAAATCAAAGAGAAAACATCTTTGAATGGTTGGTTTATCCTTGAATCATGAACCATATCTTGGTTAATTTCCATTTGGTTTTAGAACCACTATGTTTTTTAAACTTGTAAACATGGATGTGGCATAGTTTGTGCTTGCCCTTGCAAAATGATTAGATGACTGGTCATCTATAAAATATTCATCTGGAAATTACCTCTTATTTGAAGGGCATCAATGGGTACTTTTTCATACAGTTTAGACATTACATTACATCCAATAAACTTGATTCTTTGCATGACTAATCCTTATTGTCATTTTGTATCGATGAACTTTGATAGGGTCCACAACTCTTTGAGGTGTACATGGTCCATCCTCCCATTTACAATTGCATTTAATTGCATAGTCTGTATTGCTTGGGTACTTTCTAAAAGTTTCTTATTTGTAAAAGGGGTAGATGCATCCAGGTAACTATTCACTTTAGTTTATAATTTTTTAAAAAAAATAAATTGTAGGACCCGGTTGTTCTTCAATTGGCTATGGAGAAGCACTTGAGCTTGGGCCATTTCTAGTGCAGAAGGGAGGGACCGAGGTCAAGTTCAATAACCATTCGTGGAACAAAGGCAAGATTGTGCTGGTTTCTCTTGCGTCTCTTTCTGAGTTTGTAAGGAATATTTCCCATTTCTGTAACAAATATCAGTCATCCCTAAATAGGGTTCGGGGGTGCATTTATGAATTGCTAAGGCTCAAATTAAGGGTGACTGCTGTATGTGTAGAATACAGGTGGAGGGATCTTTCTATTTGCACATCCATCTTCCCTACCTTCATCCTTATCCTTATCCAATTAATTGCATCGGACATATAGAAATGACAAGTGAGGAATCCTGGCTATGCTGAGAAATGATAAGAAAACTATGGACGAGGTTTCCCATTTAGAAAACTATTACTCTTTTTTTTTTTTCCTATGTAGGAATTCAATAGATCATTTTTTTTTATAAAATTTTTGAAATAGTCAAAAAATGAAGATCAAAGGTGAATTTTCAAACATCAACATCAAATAAACTTTTCTTTAGGAAAACAGAATAAAAAAAGATGAAAATGACTACCTAGCCTTTGGTCTTAATATTTAATCACTAAAATAATTCCTCTGTACTGAGTTCCTATGAAAATAGAATTAAAATATGGGAAAGGAATACCTAGGCTTTGCCACTTAAAAAACAGCCCCATCTATTTTAATACAAACAAATAGGTCCTAATAGTAATTCTCTTGTTTGGATTTAAATGGAGGAAGAAAACTGGTGAAGCTATTTTAAAATATTTACAAAAAGACTAACTGCTACATAATTAAATCGTATTTTTGTTAATTAAAAGAAATTTTACCATAGAAAAGGATGTTTTATCGATCCTATAAGGAGGAATCTTTTTTTTTTTTTAAAGTTAGTTAAGAGGAAAGGTACCCAATTAAAGAAAATATATTTCACCGGAGAAAATTTCTTCACACAACGTTTCTCCATATTCAAATGGACCCTTTGCCTTCTAAAACGCATTTTTATTCAGTACAAAAGGCCCTTGTGAATGCCCCCAATCCTATTTGGTGCTAATCTGACCCATGTCCACTACTGGATCTCATGAAAAGAATATTTCTCTTAGAATGATTGATCTTTGAGGCTATAGATTATGATATTAGGATCATCTAACAGGCATGCAAAAAGTTGGCTCCACAAAAGTTGGGGTATGTTAAACTTGCAGGGACCACTAAGTGAAAAAGAAAATTCAGAGGCCACTTTGTAAAAATACATATAATTTACTAAAGCCGTATCTTTTAAGCAACTGGTCGGCCATATTTACAATAAAGCCTTAAGGTTCGCTAATTTATTAAGCTTACCAAATGTGTGTTAAATTTTTTATATTGATTCTATATTTTAGTAATATTAATAAACTTTTTTTTAGTTGGACGCTAAATAGAGTCACTTTTTAAAACAAAGACATTCATAATATTGTAATGTTAATCATATGAATCGAGCAGGGCTTATATGTGATGGTCTTAATATTGTAATATTAATCATTTGAATCAAGCAGTGCTTATATGTGATCATATGAGAGCACTCAACATGCCTTGCGCATACATTTTTAAAACAAGACAGTACCTTTTAAATTACAATAAGAGTACACATTGACAGGAAATGCTTTTGTTTGCCATCTGTAGAGGCGAATTTGTTGTTTTTAGAAACCCCTGTAGGCGTTGGATTCTCATATACAAACACAAGTTCAGATATTGAAATGCTTGGAGATGATGTTACAGGTATTGCCCAGGACTCTTAATATTTTTCAATTCTTCAATGCGTCTAAAAATTTTCTAAATTGATTGATACTTATACTGCATTGATGTCATATTTAGCAATCGATTCGTATATGTTTCTTATCAAATGGTTTGGGAGGTTCCCACAGTACAAATCCCATGAATTTTTCATTTCAGGAGAAAGCTACGCAGGTATCAACACTCTTAAGAGAAACTTAGATACATGTATATATTCTTTTACCAACTATACTTTTGGCTTTTGTTTTCCTTATTTCTGATTTTAGTTTTTTCCTTGCAAAGGCCACTACATTCCTCAGCTTGCAGAGGCTATCGTTGAAGGGAACATGAAAACCAGCAAAGAAAATTACATAAATCTCAAGGGTTTTATCGTAAGCATAGTTTTTTCTTTTCATTTTAGTATGTTGCACACTGCTACGCTTCATAGTTCAGGCCAGTCTGGGTTTTTAGGTCGGCTTGGGTTGGGTTCAAGTTATCACAGATCAAGTTGTTTTGGGTTGAGGAATCTCAGCCCTGATCTCAACCTGAGATCGACCAATCCCCCAACCCGACCTAAAAGTCAAGTCGTATGCGTTGGACTCAGTTGGGCCTGACCCAAGTTGTTCCAAGAAATTATCCAGTTGGGTTACAACCAACTAGGAAGATGAAGTTTCCAGCCGTATTTTGTGAACAAGCAGCTTCTTTTGAAGAATAAGGATAATTGGGTCGTACACACATGGGACCTGGGAGCGGCCTGTCTGAATTCCCTGGGTTCAGGCCAAAGTTTAGAGTTTGAAATTCTTATTGGGCAGGATGTGGGTCTTGAAGTCCAGGCCTTCCATTTCTTAGGTCACGTTCTAGTGTGATAGTTTTCTGTGACATTTTTTTCACACTGATTTTATTTTGGGGTTTTTCTTGAAAAAATCCTCTTAGAATCTTTGTAGAACAAAAAGGATCTCGGAGATTTTTATGGCCCAGAGTGATCCATTGAGCCCTTTCTGATTTTTTTTTCTTTCAATATTATTTATGAGCATAGATATCTATATACCCAAAGCAGAGTCATGGCTTTTTTCTTTTAAACATTGTTGATGAGCAGCAATATTTATGCTCGCTATAGACATAAATAGGTTATTTTTCTCCCTTTTCTTCTTGTTTCAATTTCTTCTTCTACGTTTCTCTCTTTTATGTTTTTCTATCTATTCTACTTCTTTATCTTCTTTTTCCAATTTCTTCTTCTGCTTCTCATATCTTATATGTTTTTCCATCTATTCCACTTTTTTCTCTTTTTTTTTTCACCTTTTATTAAACCACTTTCATCCTCTTTCTCCTCCCCGTATTTCTTCTTCTTCCATGTTTTTCTTCCTCCTTCCTCCTATTCCTTGTCTTCTCTTTTTTTTTTTTTTTGTTTCTATTTTCTTTTTCTCTATTTCTTCTTCCTAATTTTCCACTCCTTGCCCCAGTCAAAATCCAAACAGAACCAAGGCTTATTTTCCTTTTTCCTGTTCTTCTGTTTTTCTTATTTTGTTGTTGTTGTTCTTCTTCAGTTTCCTCTTTGCTTCTTCCATCACCATCCCCTTTTTCTCTCCTCTTTTTTTTTTTTTTGCTTCAATCCCCTTTCTTCTCCTCGATTTTTCTCGTCCTTACTCCTCTCTACACCAGACCAAGAAGAAAAGATAATGAAGAGGAAGAAGGAAGGGGAAAAGGGTTTGGTGTATATTACATTTGAATATAAATATCCATGCTCATGTGTAATATACGTAAAGCAAAATCATGAGGGTTTTTTTTTTAGACATTGTTGATGAGCAGCGATATCTATACTCACTGCAGTTATAGATGGGTTCTCTCTTTTCTTCTTATTTCAATTTCTTCTGTTGCATCCCTTTCTTTTCTCGTTCCACATCTATTCTATTTCTTTCTTTTTTTTATTTTCTCTTCTTCTTCCACTTTTCATTAAACCACTCTCATCCTCTTTCTCTTCCTAGCAATTCTTCTTCTTCCTTGTTGTTGTTGTTGTTCTTCTCTTTTCTTCTTCCTTCCTCCTCTTCCTTGTGTTCTCTTTTTCTATTGTTTCTATTTTCTCTTTCTCTTTTTTACTACTTGGCTTTCCCCTATTTGCCTTAGACAGAACCTAAACAAAACATGGAAAAGAGGAAGGGAAAGAAGAGATGAAGAAAAGAAAAAAGGAAGATAAAAGGTTCACTTAAGTATAGATATCGCTGCTCATGAACAATATTAACATAAATCAGAAAGGGTGTAGGGGATAACTTAAGGCCATAAAAATTTATGAAGTGCTTTTTCTTCTAGAAAGACTTTGAGGGGATTTTTGTTTTTTGGGAAAAACTCCTTTTCTTGTCTATGATAATTAGAAGTTAAAGAGTTCAATCTCTATAGTTTGGTGTGCTAGTAGTAGCGGTACACTTTTTCCCAGTGAGTTTAGCTCATGTAAGACTGCAGCAAATGGTTTTTTTTTTTTTTTGTTGAATTTGTTTCTTAATAAACTATGAAAAATGCTTTTACCTCAGGATGGAAAAAGGTCTTAAGGTCAGAACAACAGAAAATCTCAATGGTCGTTTTCTTTTCTACAAAAAATGCTCTACCCTTAAAACTCCAAACGGCAAAACCTGTTTGATTGCACGCATGTCTGTCCGGGAATTCTTGACCAAATGCGGCGGATGTTCCTGAGATACATGAATTTTTTGTTTGATTGAGATTTGATGGTGAGAATTTGCTGGGCTAGGCAAGTAAAAATTTTTGGAATTCAGAATGCTCCTGAATCGTTATCATTTTGGAATTCTATTTTGCAGGGGGTAGCATTTGGAAATTTCCAAAATTCTCCATAGGGTACCCCCAAATGCTTGCGAATAAACGGGGTTCTAACTTTTTTCACTTTTGTGATCATTGCTTAGATTGGAAATCCATGGATTGATAAGGAGATGGACCAAAAGGGCATGATTGATTATGCATGGGGCCATGCCATAATTTCGGACCAGACGTACCTAGACGTCAAGAAGAACTGCGATTTTGGGAAATTACCTCTAACTGAGAAATGCAATGAAGCACTGAAAGTATACTACTCAGTATACAACATCATAGACATGTACAGTTTGTATACTCCAAAATGCACCAAGAACCCCTCTGCGACTAATCAGTCTCCAAAGCTCCAAGGCATGTTACCAAAACTCTTCTCGAAAAAGGTATTGATATTCTCTTCTAAACCTTTTCCTTTGTAGGAACTTTTTTAAGTAAGAATCTTAACACATCGAATTTAAGTTCCTGGGTGACATTGTTTCAGTATTAAAAAGGTGAATACTGAAGTGCTGGCCATAGTAATTTAAGTTAGTAGAATGCTTGGTAAGATTTTTGATAGCCCTCTTGTGGTTTTGGGCTTTTCTGTCTTTGACGCATGCCTATAACCGTTTGATTGAAAGACATTACTTAGAAATCGTAATAATTTAATATTTTATTGAACAACGGGCGAGTCATTTAATGTCAGTGACCGGCTTGGATACTTGTAGGATGGTGGGATTAGAAGACCCAGAGGGTACGATCCATGTATGGCTGACGGCGCAGGGGAGTATTTCAATCGGCAGGACGTTCAAAAGGCCCTGCACGCAAATGTTACCGACATCCCTTACCCATGGACTATCTGCAGGTATCTTTTTCTACTACTGTATGCAGAAATGAGTGCATATTCCTGACCATTGATATGGTGGACCATCATGGACTGTGTTTGATCAACATTAGCGGCCAAAGGGCTAGTACTCAAGAGAGAGCCCTCACATGCGAGAAGATAGTCCAAATTCGAGGCTATGATTTAAATGACAAATCCCATTCATCAAATAAACAAGAAAGAACACAAAAATGAAAAATATATAGTTGAGGCATTGCGCTTATGATCTAGCTAAAGAGAAATAGTTGGCCCAAAGACACTGTTCCCATACAAGGTGAGTCTGAATTTGAGTAAAGGGGGCTGGTTCGCCAAACTGTGCTTTGTTTTGGAAGTTGGAACTCATTAGATTCTTCTGAGTTTGCCTGGTTCTTTAACAATCAACATTCAGTGTGCTATCCACATTTTCTTACAAAATTTTCACTGTTTTGAACATCTTGAGAATATCATAATACTCTTGGAAAATTAAAGGCTTCTGATGATGTTGTGATATTCTCAAGAACTCTGTGTTGGCAATGTTTCCAAGTCTAATTTATCCACAGTTCAGCCAGTTGCAACCATATCTTTGTAATTACATCTTCGTGTATCAACCGAATAAATTTATATACGTAATAGAAATCATTCAAATCGCAGAAACTTATTGCACTAACATAAAATTTATATTTTTTTTACTAAGGATATCACATACTAACAGAGACTTTTTCTCTTAATTTGTTATACAGTGATCCTGTTTTTCTTCATTGGCGTATGCCGCCTACCTCAGTCCTCCCTGTCATCAAAAAACTGATCGACGGTGGGATCCGAGTTTGGTTTTATAGGTATGAAATGAAATGTTCAATTTTATGACTGGAAGCACTATTTTTCAATATTTTGTTTGGGTCCATGGAACCTGTTATCCTGTACTCTAGGTTATCAACAACCCCGTTTACCTGGGAAGAAACAATTATTTCCTTCATAAAATTACTTGTGATATTGTTTTGTTCTGCTTTCCATTCTTCTCTTTCAGTGGAGACACCGATGCAAATGTTCCCGTGACATCAACTAGATATTCAATAAACAAGCTTGGATTAAACATTACTGAGGATTGGGCTCCTTGGTTCAATTACAGAGAGGTACTGTTACTGCCCCAAAACAATTTCATCTCTTCTCATCACAAGCATTGTATGGAATGACCACCGCTGTTACGATGATTTGGTTTTTTTTGTGAATGGCTAATCTAAATAACTCCTTTGTATTGTCCAACTAAAGTGATATAAAGACAAGAAATGTAGGTAGCCGAACCTGCCCAGTCATGCCAATGGGGTCGTTAGTAAAATGGTTTAGACAATGGATGGTCCATCTTGTCTTTAAGTGTGGCCTACATTTTCGTAGTTATTTGTCTAGCATATCAACTTATTTGTTTAATTTTGTGTATTTCTCAGGTGGGAGGGTGGACAATTGGTTATGAGGGTTTGAGGTTTGTAACAGTAAGAGGAGCAGGCCATGAGGTTCCCACCTTTGCGCCTAAGCGTTCTAGGCAGTTGATCAAGCACTTCTTGGCCAATCAAAAGTTGCCATCTCTCCCTTTTTGATTCCCAACAAAAAACAGTGACAATTTGCTATTGTAATAGCATATATTTTCACTTTTTTTATATGTGCAATTTGTATTAGCTACTAGGAGAAAACGGGTCTCTTTGGTTGTTCTAGCTTGACCCAAATGTAAATTGCTAACAAGAGATCCTTGCTTGGAACCAACCCTGTTCAGGTCCAAGAATAGGGACATTAATGGGTATCCAATCATCTAATTCTCAGAAATATAAGGTCCCAGAAAAGCTTTGTAATCCATATCTTGTTAATCTAGATAGATTTAAGTGTTTCGTTTTACTTAATTTTTGGTTCCATGAGAATTTTTTACTGATTGATTATTGATGTAGATCTAACCCCTCTAATTCAGAATGGATACTGGCACAGGCCATGACACAACATTTTTGAATTTCAGAACATGGGTTTTCATGGATTCCACTTTCCATGAAATGTGCTTTCCATGGAATCTGCCTCATCAGTTTCTTGAATTTCCAGCAACCTCTTGACTATGTTTTTCATGTATTTTGACTAATTTACATGATTTGAAGACTAAGAAGTCGGAAGCCAAACAAAGGAAACATATTACATGATAATATGAATAGCTTTCAAGAAAACATCACAACACATTAGTCTAGATGATTTTCATGGAATCATGATCTGGTTGCAAGTACAATGTCCAGCATGTTAACTCATGTATTTGATTATCATAATAAAAAATTGGTTTCTTACGAAATGAAACAATCCAAAATGAAAATAGCATGCAGCACTACAAACCATTCCCACTATATGATCAATGGGTTTAAAGAAAAATTCATGCGACAGTCTTCTGCTTGTATAAGAGTGCATAGGAATTGAATATATCAGGCGGTTAAAATCTAAGATTAAAGATGAATCTTTAATAATGAACATCAAATAATATTTTCTTTTAGAAAAGATAATAAAAAAATGCCATTTGATGCTGAATTTTGATAATTCACCTTTGATCTTCATTTATAATTATCATATGTATTCAATTTCAAAGTATTTTAATGCAAATAAATAGGCCCAGTTTGTCTGCATGAAATTAGCTTCTAATGTATTAAAGAGAAATATATTTCTGTAAGTGCTAAAATTCTATAATCTCCAACATAATGAAAAATAAAATAAGAGGTGATGGAAAATGTTTTAATACTTACTAGGGTGCTCGCTTGATATTTAATTCTCACCTCTTCTTCATTAATTTTTCATTATAAGAGAGATTACTTGATAGCCAATGCCAATGCATTGCTTTTAAACTGTTGTTCCAAACCCAACATGAAAGTGGGCATGTAAAAGTGCTGAATTCAGGTTGATCCATATGACCCAAACCCACACAGCCACCCCAAATTGGTGTTCTAGGTACCTAGCTCGGACATAAGTATCATGTGTTGGGCCCAGACCCATCTCAAGCCAAAGGATGTTATTATTATTATTTTTTTATATAAGAAAGAATGTTATTATTATACATCATATATTATATATTGCAATATATATAATTATTAATGTGTGTATCTATATTTCATATATTATAAAATGAAATAAAATGATGTTTTTATATAATTTATATTATATATCATACATTATATCCGTGTAGGCTTGGGTCAAGGATGTGGATCTAGGCTCGAATATTAAAGGATAAAAAATTCATTCTAAGGTCTTTCGAGTCAAACCTTTCTAGCCAGTAACTATGCAGCCTATAAGGCTAACGTCGAGTGATGGTAAATGAGATTATTGTGGGTGCATGAGTTGTCAAAGAGCCCAAAGCTATCTCTTTGAAGGAGGCCAAAGTGAGGACATGCAGTCCTAACAGCATTGGAAAAAGCAAAGAAGAATGGTTTTATAAGGCTTCATGTTTTGACAGATTCTCAAAAGTTATGAATGCTTTGAAGGAAGACAATGACTAATTTATACATCCTATTATTTTAAACATTAAAGCTTTATCTGCATTTTTTAAGTTTTCTAGACTTTGTGTATGTTCCAAGGGCCCTATATGGCCAAGCTCATAAACTTGCCAAGTTTTGTTTCTCTGTTACGTAGGATTTAGGTTGGGATTGAGCCTCTTTGATTTTTTTGGTGGGTGATTAAGTTGTTTTGTCCCTCTTTTTTGCTTCTTTGTTGACTGTTTTTTGTTTTAATGAATTTGCCTTTCTACTAAAAACACTACAAAATCAGATGACATCACTCCATGGAGCCTTAAGTGGGTCAACCCAATCCTTTAATTAACAAGTTGGGTTTGAGCTCAGTTGGCAGGTCATAGTGTAACTAGTTAGCTGGATCAAGTTTGCATGTGAAATTGTAATAATAGATTGATCAACTTAATCCAACCCATTCATTGATCAAGTTGAAAATTAAGTTAACTCGGAAGGATCAATGAAAACTCTGAATTACTAGGTCAAGTTTGAGTCAAGTTGGTGGATTGTGCAATTAATTGGCACTCGCATTTGGCCTAATAATTCATTTTTTATTTATAACGTCACGCTAATTCTCACAATTAAAAATCAAAAAATAAAAAAAAAGTGAACTTTTTCACACAAAAGAATATTTATGTCATTTGAGAAGACTTTTTTTTTTTTTTGCAGAAAATATATAGAAATTGAATACATAAGAATTTATATCATAAATGGTTAAAAATGAAAATCCAAGGTGAATATACAAAATGAAATCAAGGAAAGATGAAAAATGAATACCCAGGTATTATCCTTGTTACAACCCCAGCCCAAGAGATTGGGGGTTAGTGACAATCTAACAGTGACACACGTATTCCCGTGCATATGCACCGAAATCTCGTCTCAATGCACACGCACAAGGGAAATGCACACATGCCATACATGTACGCGGAAGTTGTAAGTATCAAACTGTAACACTAAAATACAGGAAAACCAAATGAATGATTTCATAAAAGTCGGAATATACAAACTGAGTCCAATTACAAATACACAGAACAGGAATAAAACCAATGGCATGGGAAGAAGAGGATATGCATGTATGATACTGTCGCACTCCGATGGAGTGGTGACATTCACTCCGCTAACCCTGAAGAGACAGCAGAAGTCTCCCTTGTAATCTGAATGACCAACGAGGACTCGATCGAGGGGTCTGAGCCTGCAACACCAAGGACAACTCATGAATACAACGATTCAGCAAAGTATAAGCAATAACAAGTTAACATATGTGGCATTTAAGAGAATAAATGACATTAGATAAATCATAGTATTTCAGTGTCGTATTCTAGGCAGTCGTGCATTCAAATTAAAATATGCTCTCAGGATCAATGTATACATAACATGTACATACTAGGTGGCTATTACATATGCCACATGCTTCCAAAAAGGGATCTTATATCCGTGCTGAGAGCACCATGGGCCAGATGGGTCTCGATTTCCTGGGGTCCGGAATCCCCAAGACAATAACTCACTGCAGCGAGGCCATATAAACTATGCCAAATTCAACCCCGTCGGGTATCCTGAGACTGAAGCTTCGTAGTGCTAGACTGTAGGGAGTCAAACAAATATAAGAACATGCATATCTTATCATAACGTGCATATCATAACGTGCATAACTTATCAGAATGTGACGTGCACATCATGTCAGGCATATGTCAAACAACTCAAGTGGTCATACGAGTTAGACTGATCATACAAATCAAACAGAACAAGAAAATCAAACCTTATTGGATCAAAAGATATAATGGATGCTCAACCAAACATATGTGAGCAAAGTAACAAAAGAGATGAAGCCTTATCAACTCACATGAATCAAACGGGTAATATCGAACATGCAAGACCGTTGTTCCGCCCGGGATTAACCATGGACAGAGCCAGGAAATATCCAATCGTTGCCCCAGCGTATAACGCGTATAAGAGGCCAAAACCGAAGCTAAGATGCACTGCAATTCAAATTATCTTGCGGGAATTACGATCTTTTACTAACCAATCCTATTCTAGTTATCCAGTGTTTTTAACCGTGTATGCTGATGTAGTTTTAAGTTATCCAATGCACCGTTGTCTAGTGTTGTATGGTATCTGAAATGTGCACCGAAGTCCCTTAAACCAACACTCATGAGGAGGTGTTAAACAACCGAATAACGTACATGAATGAATCGTAGCCCTCGAGATCATTCATGTCATTCGTACATTCCATTGGGCAAGTTCGGGTTATCTACATTCTAACATGAAGGCCATATCAGGTCTCTTCCTTAATCCCATCCTTTTTATTTATTCCCCAGGGGTGGTACGGCTTAGCTGTGGGTGAACATATGGCTTAGCCGTATGCATCTTACGGCTTAACTGTAATATGCACTGCAGCTCAGCCGCGGTTCCCCTTACTGTGTATCCACATTTACGACTCAACCGTATTTTATTCTACAACTCAACGGTATTCTATTCTACGGCTTAGCCGTAGCACAGTGAACGGCTTAGAGATGGCTAGGCCGTATAAGTTCAGTAGAAATGCTAACTCTTAGTTAATCCATAAAATTCAACCCTGTATTGATCTACGGCTGTGTCACGGCTGAGCTACGGCTTAGCCGTAGCACATTACACAGCTTAGCCGTGACCTTACCGTAGAAGAAAAATAGGTCTTACAAGTTTTTGTACTCCGAGCCATAGTACAATCACGGCTTAGCCGTAGACTGCACAGGGTTATTTTCTGAACCTGCTACAGAAACAACTGAATGGGTACAAAATGACAAAATCACATGAAACAAATGGAGACTAACATAAAATGGGCTGTAAACTTAGTTCATATGTGAGATTACACGAATTAATCACAATCAAACATCTACCCACATGGTTCATACAAATCATGCTTATACTTACCTTAAATGAGTCATGACAAGCTCTAAGTTGTCATTGGGCTCAATTCATACTTCTAACCACTGATCCAACACCCATGCATGCAAAAGAAGAAAGTAAGAAAGGGACATGAGTGCATGTAACAGTAGCTGACATGAAGGAGAAGGAGAAGAAGAAGAAGAGAATCAAGCAACCAAAGCTCACCTTAAACTATACGAGGAATAAATCAAGCGTGTAAGTGCACAAGATCCCCTTCCTGGCTTTGATCGTTGGAAAAGAAAGAAGAAGCAACAAGAGAAAGAGAAGAGGAAGCCAACGTGAGGAACTGATGAGGGCGAGAGAGAGTCGGTGGCTTATAAGATAAGGATTAAGACAAATTGCAAAACAGTCCAAATGTTTCCACGAATTACAGTTCAAGTCAATTACGGGTCCAACAGAAACAAACGATATATTTTATAAACGAAGTAATTACGAGAATCAACGAGCATAACAAAAGGCATGCGTTGACGCCAAGGTAATGAATGAATGATAACATCTATCAAAATCGACAATTACGAAAAAAGGCTAATGTCTACCTAAATCAGGTCAAACGAAACCCAATTACCTATCCATAACCCAGAATAAAGCAAAGGCAAAGGTAAAACACAATTAGCAACCAATTCGTCATTGATTAGTAGCTAAACAGGATTAAGTTGGATCGGAGTGTTACAATCCTACTAATCCAAATTTGAAGAAAGTCAAGACCCCATCTACATTGCTGCTTTTTATCTTTCACTTCACATCATTCACACGTCATCTTTTTACTTCAAAGACTATGTTTCAATGCTTTGTATGAGTTATTATATAAAATAAAAGAACAAACATCCATATGGTCCGGACTTCTAAAAAATCAGAATAAAGACTCGCACTATACAATACATATTTCTTAAACGATAAGTCTGCTCATTCATTTATTTTAATTTAAATATCAGTACTTCATTAATGAAGAATGATTGTGTTAATAATGCATATAAATAAGGTGAGACCGAGCAGGTCCTTGTACTATATGGGGGCTGCACATGATTGTCATTGCTTACAATTCCAGACTTCTTAAAGTAGGAAGAAGAAAAGGGATGATTTTCAGCGTCATGTCTCGTGTGGGCAAAAGCTTGCGAAGGAGGTAAGGTAATGCATTCCTGATTGACTTACATATTGTTTATTAGTTAATAAATATCAGATCTTCCTTTCCCTTTCTTTGCCGAAGGAAAATAAGAAGTGGTTATCTTCCTTATCCTTGATACTCAAATTTTGAGTATTAAAATTAGTCTGAACAATGATAACGATGACAGTGACGTAGCTGTATGAGAAATTTAACATTGGGACAATTCCAACCTAGCCAGAGTCCCATACCTATAATATCATATTAAATATATGAATACCACAAAAAATATGAAGGTTTGCATCTTGATTTGTTGGTCAACTGCAAATTCACTGAAAGTTCAGTGGTGGGGCACCTCCCTTAAGTTACAGTGTGTGTATTTATGAGAGAAAAAGTAAAGGAATGAAAATGAAGAGCCATTGGCAAGAGCCATGTTGGCTGGAGACATGTATGGTGCATGTGAGTGTCTAAGTTAGAGTTTCTTGTAAAACAAAACGTGCAAAGGTTCACATTTTAGATGATGCAAGTTACTGTTGAGTCAGTCTCAAAAGGTAGTTCAGTTGATATAAGATTGTGATTTGCTTATGAAAGTTACAAGTTTGAGCTGTGCTACCACATTGGTGCCACAGATGATTTACTTGACTCCCCTTCAACTCAAAGGGATTAATCCAATCCAAAGGGTTATGATACCTCCATCATAAAAAAAAGAAAAAAAAAAGTTATCACTGGTGCCATCACTAATTATAGATGATTTGTAAAAGTGACTTTGTGTAACCGCCAAACTTGTTCCTAGTAAGATGAAATGTTAGGCTTATAAATGTCTCTTTGATTCAACTAGGGGGGTCCACCTACCCGAACAAATGATCAATTACTCCTATAACACTAGATTCAACCCTTCCATGGATTTGGGACTCATCCATAATACTCATCACGTGACCGAAGTACCCTATTGTTTATTTATTTCCATCATTGATGTTTGGGACCTCAAATTCATATCTAAAATGATCTAAATAGGCTAATTCTTGACGCATCTCTTATTGATTCAGCGAGTTTCCTAATGGTCTACCCCTACGATTAATTACCATCCGTTGAAGTAGGGCATTCACGGTCATTCTTGTACAGCTGCGGGAGAGCTAGTTGTAATGGGAGCAATACTTTATAAATACCAGAAAATTATCACATGTTGTTGCTAGGAAGATGCTGGAGTCCGGATCCCCAGGGTTTTTCATATGGGCAGTGGGAGGCTCCACCCAAGGCTGGGTCCCATGTTGACATCGTAGGCTGTGATTGACCCACTCAGAATCAGCAGGAGGAAAAACCCCATATGATCCCAATTCAAAATGACAGAGGTTGTCAAAATCTATATATGATGAATTATTGTTTGATCGATTGTGCGATAAAAATCAAGCAATGATATATATCAATTTGAGGTGATATTTTTTAATAACATAGCGGAGAAGCAGAAATTCTAAAAATATCCCTACAATTTTATTTTTGTTTTTTGCCAGAACAAGATTTGTGACAGTGGCCTGGATTCATCCCCAAACATGGTCAGCCGAATTTTTATCAGACATCATCATATAACTGGTGATTGACGCACCGGTCCCTCAGTTGACATTGACTTTAAAAATGTTCTGGAAATCATTTGACTGATTATTCCAATCCGCATTTCTTGCCGTGGTCGCTACAAATCAACATGGACGAAATTGTTGTTACAAGACAAAAAGGAAAGTCACCTTTGAACATTGACTTTTTTATGGAAAAATCACCTGTATTTGGCAAAACATGGGGCTCCAAAAACTCTTATCTTTATTAATAATGATGTAAAAAATAATCCCTAACTAAAATTCAATGACAGTTTTGATCCTGTAAGGATGAGCTTCGTGGAATATTTCTCGCATTCAATCACTGTATAAGTCCGTCAATATAAAGTTGCTATAAACCCCAAACCACCAAGAATCACCAGCTTGCTTCATTTTTTATCTAGCTTGATTTCACTATAAAAAAAAATGTGCCCATTATGGAAATATTTTGTATTTTTTTTCCTTCTTATTTTGCTAAGTTGGGACGGTGGTATAGAACTTATGAAACGACCAATTTACCAGTGATCATCCAAATGTGGCTGTGGAAACTCATGAGATGCCCCTTACCACTCGGTCATCTCGTGTTTCTATTTTGTAATTTTTTTTAAATTTTACTGCTTTTTAAAACTATATATGTTGGAGTAAATGATCTAATGATAAAAGTGAAATTTGGGTTAGAACTATCACAAGATGAGTTTTGATATTGGGCATGTTAGATTTTATAGTGAAAGTTCTGAGGGTTTTCCCAAGGATGTGATTTTTTAGAACGCAAATAAACACATAATATGTAGCGGAAAATAAAAGAAATTAAACAAACAATCACCACAAGAAGACAAGATTTGTACGTGGAAATCCAAACCAGAAAAAAACAACGAGTCCAAATTGGACCAATAGCCAAACACTATAAATCTCGTTGTACAAGAACATAAAATCCCAACCCTAATTTGGTTCTCGTGTAACCTAAAGACTGAAACAATTCTTACGTAGATACATACTGTCACGATCGCTTGCCGATCTCTGCAAATAGATCCAATTCTTTTTTAACTCCCTAGATAATTTTTTACAAAAGAAGATGATCTTTAACAAGAGATGTAGAAGCCGTAGGTCTTTAGAACAAAAGGTCAGTACAAATTGTCCAATGAAAGCTCTAGAGAAGAATGGATCTCAAACATCCATTTCTCTTTCTTGGGGGTTCATACCCATGTTTCTTTTCTCCTTTAATACAATTTACCTTTAAAAAAAAACCTTTTGGACTCAAAACAATGAGAGAGATGTTTTAGGATTGAGAGAGGTACACTTTTTATAACTCAAAATTTGTGTCTTTTAATAATACTTTTTGTAGAACACAACTTACTAATCCTGATATAAATAAAAAATAAATCCGCACATGTTGGTGGGTTTTCTTTGTTAACGTGCTCGAGCGTAGATGAGCACCTGCTCAAGCACAGTCTTTGTGCATGCAGTTAATTGATGTTTTGTTAGTCAGGCTTTAGCGCGTACATTAGGGGCTTGAGCGAGTTCTCTTCTACCTTGGGCACCTGAGCACGAATTCAAGGGTGCTTGAGGGCGTGCCCTATTTTTTGAATTTTATGCTTCAGCTTTTCTGGTAATGCGAACCACAGTCCATTTTAAATAATTATAAAATACAATTCAATAGACCCAGAGCTTTATTCACCTTATAAATTATCTAGTATACAAAAATCCTTGCACATAGGTATGTCCACTGACGGATTTATTGCAATGAAAAACGGTCTAGACTCAGCTAATGAACACACCACCCCCCCCCCCCCCCCCCCCCCCAAAAAAAAAAAAAACCATTCTTTTCTTTTTTAACGACAAGGTCATCCTCATGGGTGAGGGATGCTTCCACCAAACCGCCGGTACTCATTAATGGATTGCTTCTTGACTAAACAAAGATTAAAGGAAAACACTCTGACCTAAATTGCAATCAGCGGGGCTTACTGATCTGCAAGGCAAGGGCACCATTGCTTGAGGACTACGTTTCAAACTATTTGTATTCACAATTTATTAAAAAAAACACATTTTGACTCACCAGCATTAGGACTGGTCGACTGGACTTGTAGATGGTTAGGCAATGGAACAAATCCTTGATCAGACTTCTCAGCTTTGTCACTTTGAGGGCCCGTTTCTTTACTAGAATTCATGGAATTCATGTCTGGTGGCTGTCTGGAATTTTTAAATGCTGGAACTCTGAAATGTTATTGGATTCTGTCTTTCCTAAATTCCCTGTTTCTTTCATACCTGAATTCTTACCTGAGAATTTCTTACCTGAGAATTTCTGAATTCTAAGAATTTCTAAATTCCTTGTTTCATATAATGATTTCTGAATAAAAATTTTCTCCTGTATACATTGTTTACATACAAATTCACTACCAACCTATATATTTAAATAACTCAGTACACATAAGGGTCCCATTAATGACAAAATGTATGACTCACTGATGAGCCCTACATACATAATTTAAGCTTAAAATGAATAATTCCATAAAAACCACATCAAACCAGACAAACATAATTTAAATTTGGCACAATCATCCATAGTCATTTCCATCCACATAAACGTATTGTGGCAATTACAGTCATCCAAAATTAAAAAGTTTTCCTACATCCAACTAACAAAATAAGTAATAATATGTCCATACATATCAAAAGCTACTACCATTCATCTTCATCAAGATGCAAAAGAAAGTGTTCTTTATGTTCAACTAGACGAATTTAGATTAAAATTCATATCTAACCATTCCAACTTCATATCATCATCTAAACTCATGAATGTCATTGCAGCTATGCGATCACAAACGAGAAAGTTAATTACCGGCAATTTCAGATGTCGTGGTATAGTTGCAAGTGAAGTAACAGCTGCTGTGATTTTTGGGATTATATTATCATGTGGGTTCATTTGCTCCGCAAGAGCATAAACAGCATTTGCAACATTATCCAATGTTGCTTTTACTTCATCACTTGCCTTAGACTTTTGCTTCTTGCTTGTCCTACTTGTGCCAGTTTGTCCTGATGGGAGAGTTGTACGTCTAGGTGAATTTACACTATGTTGATGCAAATTCTGGTCATCCATAGCATCCAATCCATCTGGTTGTATTCCAGAATTCTCATTGATATTCTCATCATCCATCACCATTTCAGGAGCATTTATTTGGCTCCTTTCAGTTCCAGTAAGGGCTATTTCACCTTCAGCAATATCATCAGCGATGAGATCACAAATTTCCTCATAGAACTTTACAGTAATACGTTTGTACTTAGCTAGCTTGCTTTTTGCCTGTACCAAGTTCATTTAGTTAGAATGTAATTCATTGAAAGGAAAAACAAGGAAAAATTTCTTTGCTTAATTGCAAATTGAAGTTGTTAAATTTACCTGTTCCAAGTTGTCCCAAACATTTCTTCAGCTGTTACAATCTTTAATGTATCATCCCATCCGAAACCAGACATACTCAGAAGTTGTTTCACTTCTCTATATCGTGTCCGCCAATTTTTGTACTTATTTTTGGCATTACTAGTAGTGGGTTTTATTCCGGTTTTTTCTTTTACCTTTGCTATTGCTTCTTCCCAAGAAGCATTATTGAAGTTTTTCTCAACTTTCCTTCCCGCAAGCTTCATTTCGAGAAGCGTGTCCATTAAAACCCTCTCCACTTTGGGATCCCATTTGAAATTATCTTTTCTCTGTTACCGTATTGGGATGTGATCATTGACAATTATTCAATCATTTAACATAAAAATAAACTAAATCATACCATCTTATCAACATTTATATAAAAAAAAAGTTAATAACTATAAATTGTCAGATGCATCTAAATAGTACAAAAAAAATAACTAGATATTTTTCTTGTTAAAAGACCTTTTGACAGCATCAAAAACAACAATGGAAGTATACCCTAATTCATTGGACCTGCATCATATCAAAATTCTATTATAGCCTTTATTAGCCAAAATGTTATGCAGAAAAGATATATTCTGCCTTTATCATTGGTCACTTTCTTCTTGTTGCTGTTCGTAATCATGCCACATTTGATCAGCTATTGAGTCCCGAAACGCTTGCCAACTATCTCTACTAGAACTTGGGATAGTCTCTGCATTTCTGTTTCTTCTCAAGGGAGGATCAGCTCTAGATGTTGTTGTTGTAGAAATTGTTTCAAGCATTGGATCTTCTGCACTATGCATAACTATGTGGTTGTGGAGAACAGTAGAAGCAATGACTGCATCTCGCTGAGTGGTCAGCGAATAACCGTGTGGCATGCGTAGAATTGAAAAGCGATTTTTAACAACTCCAAACACTCGTTCTATGGTAGTACACAATGAGGAGTGCCGTAAATTAAACAGTTCATGAGAATTAACCGGAGGACATTCCTCAAATTCTCTTAGATGGTAATGCACACCTCTATAAGGTGTCAAGAATCCAGGTGTATTACCAAAACCAGCATCCACTAAATAAAATTTACCTACATATGCAAATTAGAATTCACTTAAGTGTGCATATACACTTAAACTATGCATACAAATACTTAGAAATATTTTTGTGTAGTTTTAAAACCTTCTGGCACTGCTAGTCTATCGCCTCTGTTCAATGCAAAGAAAAGCACAGTAGCATCACTTGCAGATCCTTCCCATCCAGCAAGCACATAGTGAAATAGCATGTTGAATCCACATGCCATAAGACAATTTTGTGATAGTTGGCCATGTCGATTTCGATATTTAGCTTGCAATGAAAATGATACATGGGCAGGCACATGTGTACCATCTAATGCACCTGTGCACTCGTATTGATTGAACGAAAAAGTTATATATAATGAAAATCTATAAAGGTTTTATTCATACTTAATTATAAAAACAAAAGTAAACCGATTAGAAGAACTAACCTTAAAATATGGATAGAATCTAGTATTTGTCCTAATTTGCAGTGGAGTTGGGGCATTCTCTGGAACTTGAACATAATTTGGATAGAGCTTGCAGATTGCATTTAATACTTTATGAAAATATCGACTAACAGTGGCACCAGAATGGTTAAATCGATTAGCAATGACTCTATTAGTAATATTATGGGCCAATGTATGCAGAAACATTGCTAACTGCTCATCCACGGTCATTACTCATGTGTTTTCCAGTAGTCCTCGTTGCATAAGTATATCACGCAATTTTATGAAACAGTCAGGACTCATACGCAAGTTTTCATGACACTGAGGCCTATCACTGGATACTAGCTCCTTTATGTCACAACCCGAGCCCAGGGTTCGGGGGTTAGCAAAAGCCAAACCTAATGACACACGTACTCCCGTGCATGCACACGTAGACCGAGCCTAAATGTACACGCACAAGGGAACATTCACACGTGCCAAGCAAGTACGCGGAAGCTGTAAATATCAGAATATAAACCTAACAGTACAAGAAAAGGATACCAAGAACAAACTGACATAATTACATATGAAGGTTTTACAAAACGAACAAAATAACATATACAGTCATGACATATATACAAGTCTGATATCCTCAAAACAAGACAACAAGAACAGGACTCCGATGCAATGCATGCCAAGAGCGCTCTCCCGTGGAGTGATCACATCCACTCCTCTAGGCCTGATGGGGCCCCGGGGGTCTCATCTGGAGCCTGGCCGACCTGCGGGGGTTCGGCAGGGGGATCTGGGCCTGCAACACCAAAAACAACTATGAATACGAAGATTCAGCAAAGTATAAACCATAGCAAGTTAACACACGCTGTGTCTAATAGAATAAAGAATATCATGTGATTAAAGAAGGCATTTTCGTATACTAGGCTGTCATGCAAGAAAGAAATATGCTACGTGAATCAATGAATACATGCTGTGTACATACTAGTGGCTACTACATTACCATATGCTCCCAAAAGAGGGATCTTGTAACATGCAAAGAACACCATTGTCCGGGCCAGGGTACAATGGGTCTCGGTTTCCTGGGGTCCGGTTCCCCAAGACAAATCCATACTGCAGCAGGTCCATATAAACTATACCAAATTCACCCCGTCGGGATCCTAAGGCTGAGGCTAAGTAGTGCCTGACTATATGGAGTCAATCATGAAAACCCTGAGTAAATCGTGATAACTTATCATACGTGCATATCTGTATCTGGAAACTTATACATACATACTCAAGGTAAAGAAATCGCAATGTGAAATTAACGAAACATACGTAATCATGTAGAGCATTGAGATCAAGGATCGAATGCAATATGTTATGCAACAAACCATGTGAAATTGAATCATCTTAAATTACAAACCTTCTAACCGTGCATGATAATGTAGTTTTAAGTTATTCGATGCACCGTTGTCTAGTGTTGCGATGAATCGGGTGGTGCACGAGGTCCCTTAAACCAACACCCATGGGGAGGTGCTTAACATCCGGATAACGAACATGAATGATTCGCAGCCCTCGAGATCATTCACGCGTTGTATCACATTCCGTTGGGCAAGTCTAGGTGTTCTACATTCCATCATGAAGGCCATATTGGTCTTGTCTTTACCCTATCCTTATTCTCCATTTTCATACTAGTGTGGTTACGGCTTAGCCGTGTGTGTGCTACGGCTTAGCCGTGTGTGGTCTACGGCTTAGCCGTGGCTGAACCGTAGAAGATGTGTCAGTTGCTGACTCTCAGTTATTTCAGAAATTGCACCCTGTATTGGGCCACGGCTGAGCTTCGGCTTAGCCGTGCCCTAGCCGTAGAGGAAAACTGGGTTTTTCTCCTCTTTGGATTGTGAGCCGTAGGTGTTATACGGCTTAGCCGTACCTGCACGAATTCAGAAATCTGAAACATGTACAGAATGTCTGGGAAAGCATCCAAATTGCAATTTATCAAGGGAGATAGACAAAGTAGTAGTCATATGAATATCAAATGGGCTGTAAACACATGTTTTCCATACCAATTCATGTAAGATCAACCAAGTCAAATGCATACCAACATGGGTTCTCAAGTCATGGTTATACTTGCCTCAATTGGAAATGTAATTACACAATGGTAGCCCTTGGATCCAACACAACCTATCACAAGCAAAACCACATGCATGCATGAGGGATGGAGAGAAATTCACAACATAGACCCACCAATAAGAACAAGAAGGAGAAGAAAGAGGGGAAAGAGATGAGAGGAATGGAAGAAAATCCACTCACCTCACATGCAAGACCCACCTTCCTCTTGATCGATGGGGAAGAGGAAATGGGAGAAGAGAATTCAAGAGAGAAGAGAGAGTCCACGTGCAGTGCAGGCAAATTGAAAATGAGAGAGAGAGAACGTGAGTGTTGGTGAAATGGGTGAGAGTATATATAAGTAATGGTTTGTCCAATTTACAATGAAGGCCAAGTTAGAAATGTATTTCAGTTTGAGTCAGATCAAGGTCCAATCGAATCACACGACTTCGGTTGCAATTGACGTAGTTACAAAAGTTAACGAGCTCAACGAAAGACACGTGTTGACATCGAGATGATGCAAAAATGACCATGTCTAAGAAAAGCTAAAATTACGAAAAAGGGCTTGGTCTACTTAATCCAGGTCAAACTCAACCCAACTACCTATCCATGACCCGTAACGAGAATAAAACACGAACAAAACACGATTAGCAACGAAAACAAGATTAACTAACCGCTAAACGGGGTCAAGCTGGGTCGGAGTGTTACACTTTACCCACTCTTCACCTGACAAATATGAAATACGACGTTGTTTCCTAGGTCGTTCATCTTCTAAGGAAAACCACAGTACAGCCAACTGGCAACATGCAACCACCGCGACAACAATAGCTGGAATAAATCATCTTTTGCGTGATTCTGTTGTAATTCAATACTTTTGCATAAATATGATAATGTGAAAGAGCATGTTAAATCACTAATATCACATTCAATTTAAAACATCCTTATTCTAAGGAGGATATAATACCTTCCATTAAGAATTGAGCCTATAAATCACACTGAGAATATTCACTGACTTTCTTATGTCCAATCCTGCAATGGAAAAACACAATTACTAAAATAAGAACACTGAGAAATCACAAAACCATCAAACAAAACAAGATACATTAGATGGGAAAAAAATAGAGACTCACTTCTTAAAGAACCCAAAAAAACAAAAAAAACAAAAAAAAAAACTCACATTCTATAGTGTAGTTCATTCACTTCTCATAAATCCAAATCATTCACAAGTCACAAAGTCACCTATAAAACCTTTAGAAAGGGCCAGAGGAAAAACAAAGAGGATTTTTCTCAAGTCACATATGCTTTTATCTTTCTTTCTTCTTTCTTTTTTTTTTTTCTTCAATACAGTCGTTACTCTTTCTATAAATTCTACCCAGTATGGTTTTCAGTCATTAGCCTTTTGTAGTTTTGTCCAACTACTAGCAAAGAGATTACCTTGGCTACTCTCTTGTGTTCAAAGGGCCACAACACACACAACCATTTTTCTGTTACAGACATGCAAGAGAGTGGATCTCTTATTAAGAAGGGAATAAATATAATCCAACAAACAAACACCATATATGAGTACGACTATCCAATGTTCCTCATTTAAAAAGATTAATAACTACGTATGGCCTTTTTTATATTACAGATATACAAGAGAGTCCGAATCCCTTATTGTGAGGGAATAGCAATATGATTCAACAAACAAACATCATGTATAACTAGCTACTGTTTCTCATATAATAAAAGATTAAAACTTACTGTATGAAATTAACCTCCTCCACCCAACCCAGACAAAAAGAGAAAGAAAGAACATCTATCAAAAGATTAACAAGGACCTACAAAACAAATATCAATCATTGTATAAGTCTAGCCACTTGTATTTACACAAACCAGCCACCCATTTCAGTATCTACACAAACCAGCCACCCATTTCAGTTTTCTCTTCTGCCTTTATAATGGATCATTGTTGTGTCATACAAAACCATTGCATTGCATTGCCCTCTACTCTAGTTATATACTTTATAATTCAATTTGGGCTAATATGATTTTTTTCCTCTCACATGGACCAAGTGCAACTGTTATTGTATTAGAGGTCTGACTTGGTCCTAGTTTTAGTAGCAAAACCTGTGTTGTCCAACCATGAAAAACACATGAACAAGGAACTTTAGTACAAGACGTTCATTGATATAAAAGGTTCATGATTGTGTCTTTTTTAACAAATCCAAGCTATACAAATGTAACGACTGATCCAAACAGAGCAGTAGTTCTGTGTCTAGTCATCGGTGGGAACGAAAATTAACTTTAATTGATTATAAAGTAGACCTGAACTTGAATTATAAAGTAAACCTATAGCAAGACCAAACTGATGTAGGTCCATGATTCACCGCAATACTCCATGTATGACTTGAATTAATTTTGTAGGAGTCACTTAGTTGCATACTAATCATAGAAATCGAGTCCACATAGCAGAGATCAAACCGTCAATTCAGATCGTCCCATAGCACATCGATATCCACCACAATTTTCTAGTGAATTAGTGTATGATTCACTATTAGATTGGTTACATAGAAAAACATGTCTTAATTTGTGTTCAATTATTCCAACAATGGATATATAACTCTAATAGAACTGAAATTCTATGAAAATAAAAGGCGAGAAATTATGCAACTAATGCACAATCAAGATCGTTAGAAGGAGCACTCCACTCTAGGTGAAAATATAATCTTATTAATAATTCATTATTAATTAATGATTTAATTACAGTTTTCCTCAGCCAGTGTTAAAATTAACTCATTACTGAGTGATTTAATCGCATTTTTCTTCAACTCGATATCGAAAATCCCTCATCTAGGAGATGATTCGAGTTCACTTCAGGCTGGGCAATGAAAGAGACAGATCTCTCTAATTTTTGGGTTTAGGCTGGGTTGATAGGAGCAGCGATTGGACATTGTAGGGCCTCTTCTTATTTGGGTGTTGAGTCAACTTCTTAGTTTGGACATTGTAGGGAATGTTGGTGTACCCATTAGCTCTAGAAGGAGAAGATGTGCCTTCTATATCCCATCTGTTGGCAGTCTTTTCTCCAGCCCAAACCAACAGAGATGCCATGGACATGCTTCTCTAGGGATTCCTTCTATAAGCGAGGGTGAGTAAACGTCGCCAAATCAGTTGCAGGGGGATGTGATCAAGAAGAGAATAATGTGAGAAAAAATAGAAATCAAACCCTCTATGAAAAGCAAAGAAAAAAATGGAAAGATGGAAGAGAAAAATCACATAAATCATCTATACATGCAGAGGAAGTAGAAAAACACCTTATTGCAGAGTGCCGTGCTCTGAAAATCAAGGTTGAAGATGACCGTTTGAGCACCGGAGCAGTTTGGGTTTGTCAACTGGAGAGTTCCTGAGAGCTTGCAATCTTGAAACCCTCATTGGATTGTAGGTTTTGCAAATGCCCAGTATTTGACATTTACAAATGACAGGGATTCTTAAATGCCAAGAATCTCTCTAAGAAAACAAGGAATTCCTGTCAGGAATTCCACTAAAGAAAGGGGCCCTGAGAGTGAGTAAAAATTTTTGAGCTCATTAACAACGGCTGCAGTGGTGAAGGCCCAATAAAGCTTCAGATATTCAGTCCGGCCAAAGAAGTTGATTCTTCCAAACAAAATTTATAGAACTGGTCCGAAAGAACAAGATGGAGACTATCACCACCATCATCAAGTCTTATTTCATCCATCCAAATATGAATGTGGAAGATCAATTTTACGGGCAACCTTTTTCACATTCTGTGGGAAATCCATTCCCTCTAAAAAAATTTTCTGTGGAATCACAGAAAACTTGGTTTATTATTCTGCTTTTTCTTTCGAAAATGTGGTTACACTAACCATGAACTAGCTGCACAAACGTGTCCATCAGGCTTGGGAGGCCCTGGATCAAGGTATGAACCCAAAATATAGTGAGGATGACAATCTAAGCTTTGAAAGGGACGGTTAAGACCAAGTTTTTACAGAAGTTGCGTACATGCATGGTAAGACTCAAGGGACAACGACTAACGGGGTGATACATTGACTTTGACTTGGTGCTCCCCCAAAATTCCTCGCCTTGGAATGTCACCACTGAAATGCAGAGGAGTCTCTCTCGAAGAGAAACTATAGTAAGATGAACTCCACTTGATTGTAATTAAATTTACATAAATAAATTACAATTGCGACTAGTAACAATTAGTGAAAATAAATTACTATTGCGACTAATAACAATTAGTGACACCACTGTTAGCAACAGCACAGCGGCGATAAAAATATTGTTATTAAAACTTTTAGTGGTGACTTTGTTACCTTTAGCTACAACAAATTTCGCAACTAAATATCAACTTTCTTGTAATTGATGTATCTAATAAAGACAATCCGAATGGAGTTGAGTTGTTGATTCACCATAGTTGAGTTGTTGATTCACCATAGGGTCCATTTGTTTGCATAAAATTATAGAAATTTATAATCAATTAAATGGGTTGCAACCAAGAATTGTCAAAAAAAAAAAAAGGAGTGAAGGATATAATGTGGAAATGCAAAAGAAATCTCTAATTAAGTTTCCTGAAGGCACGTTTGTGTACACACTCTTTCCCTGAAAAGAGGAAATTATCTCATCAGCAAAGTTCATGGAAATGAATTCCATGAAAAAAGAGTTTTGTAGAAGTACAAAGGTTGGTGTTTGGTGCAAAATATTTTTTCCTGATGAATTAGAGATAATGTTATTTGTTGTGGTTGTGAAATATTTGGAGAAAACCATAAAAAGAGAGGGCAGAAGGGTGGGTGGAGGGGACAAAGAGAGGTAGGGAGTGTGAAAATATGAAGAAAGGGGAGATATATCATAGTAGATAAAGAGGAATGAGCCCGTGCAACTCACGGAGAAATGAGAAGAGGATGAACATTTTTACGGAAATGGAAGTCCGACGGTCCTCCATAGGAATTCCTTTTCCAACATTCTTAAGGAAAAATCTGACTGACAATGACGTGGCAGAAAAGTGCTTCCGAAGAATTATGCTGCACCAAACACATTAAAAATTATTTCTCCAAAGAAAATCGTCCTTTTTTACATAGAAAAGTATTACACAAATATACCCTTAGTTATTAGATTGATGGCTTAGTGATACGTTTTCATTTAAGAAGAGATTATTTTTTTTTATTGGTAACGCAAACATATATTAAGAAGAAGACCAATACAGAAGAAAGCAAATAATGGGGACATGTATAAAAGTCTTAAATCAAACCTTATTCAACAAAAAAAGGAAAGACGATACAAACACCACAAACCTCAAATGCCAAGAAAGGGACCATTACTGTCAACTCCTTGCTTGGTGAGTGAATCTGCAATGTCACTTTCTGAACGGAGAATATCCGTGAAGACCAACCGCATAATTGAAGAAAAAGCTTTAATTTATTTAAGAACATATAGTAAATTTCAAGGAACCTTACATTTTTGTGAAACTCAAGAAATTGCATTGGATAAATTACTTTTCACAATCAAATTTTTAGTAAAGGAATTGGAATAAATTCTTAAAGCTTGTAGATTCAAAAAACACATCCGCATCATTAGATTTTTTACTTCCAATTGCGAAGCACTCCTCCAGTACCCATTGGGCCTCGCTTGTCTCTAATTGCCTCATTTACATTAAACTTGAGTGCCCCTTCCAAAAGCGGGCACCAGCTAATAGAATTGATTGAGCAAGAAGAGCCATACATCATACAAAGGGAGATTATTTCACATCCATTTAAATGAATACCTTTATTGCCTATTTTAGTCACTTTTAGAAACATATTTCCTAGATTTTTTGAGAAATTAATTCCATGCAAACAAAATGGCCCAAGCTTTTATGCAGATGACGTTTAGTTGATTCATCTAGAACTTGTATTTCTAAAATCATCCCGCCAATATGACACATCATAGTTTTCGTTTAAATTTTTTGAAATTTGAGTTCTCATGCATGGACTTTTCAGTTGTATACATTGTTCATAATCGTAAGCATGAAAAATAGAAGGTAATGCTTGCAAAGTTCTCCATCAGCATTGGTATTTAGTGCCTATATTATATCCTTTCTTTTGATACTTAAAGTATAATCTTTCCTTCTGATACTCATGATTTTATATTATTTTAACAAATAGTGATGAAAATTTCAAAATAGACAATACCTATGTATGATTTAATATCCTTAATTTTCGACTAATCCGTAGGCAGTCCCTATTTTTATTATTTATTATTATTTCTTGGATAATAAATAACAATCCAAACCATTGAAAATGTGTAGATGGTCAATGACCACTAGTAGACCAAATTTCAGCCATTGGATCACCACCAAACTTAAGATATTTTCTAAAAAATGAATTATTAAATATTATTTTTAAAAAAATAGGGGCCCCAAACAGAAGGTCCAAACTGTTAAGTTTCTTTGGGAGGCCGAACATGGTTGTGGAGTAAACTCTTAATGCTTGATACCTAGTAGATCTTGATATGTTTGTAAAAAACTTTCAACCATTGATTTAAAATGATTTATTTAAAATAGATGTTTCAATTACTAAATACATATTTTAATTCTAGCCTCTTTTTTTATAGCTTTTTTTTTAATGGCCCTATTTTGAATGGCCTATAAAAATAAAACTAGATCTACCAAAGAAGCCTTTACAATATAATCTTTCCTTCTAATACTCATGATTTTATATTATTTTAACAAATAATGATGAAATTTTCAAAATAGACACTACTTATGTATGATTGTAAAAACGAAGAAGAAATTATTAAATGAAATTGCTGTTTTTATTGTACTAAATTGCGCCCAACACATGCACTCCTTTATCGAAAAGTGAAAACTTCTAATTTGAGAGCCATTGAGAATCAACTTGTTTTAATGCCGACCAAGAACCGAGAAATTGGTTTTGGGTATAGTTTATTATGTTTTAATTGAATGTCATCGATATAACTGAGTAATTTCTCTAAGCTATACTTTCTTACATTTTTTTTAATGAATGAAGTAAATAGAACCATCCTTCTCAACATGATCACATTTAACCCAAATTAGAATATAGACTTCTGTTACACAGTGTTAGTAAAATTTTGTAATTTTTTGCTAATGCATTACAGGGGTAGGTTCAGGTTTGGGTTTCATGTCTCGGAATTCAATCCAAGCACCAGATTTACATTATTCCAAGTGTGTGTATATATGTGTATGTGTATGTGTATGCATCCATCCCTCACCGTAGGGTGAGGGGTACTTTCATATCTGGATATATTTATGTGTAAAAGACAAAAAAATTATAGTGAGGGAAGAATGCATATTAACATTCCTCACGTATGTATATATATATGAAGATTATTATGCATCCATCTCTCACCATATGGTGAGAGAAATTTAGTTTTTTAACCTAACAAGGTCAAAAAGGTGTGATAGTTTTATCTTTTTGGTCATTAATACTTTTCAAAAAAGGAAGTGCCACTCGCCCTATAGTGAGAAATAGATGCATATAATATTTTTCATATATATACACACTATAAAAGTACATGCAATTTCTATAAATACTAAGGATACACCAGAACAAATGTATCTTTAAAAGCCAATAAAAAAGAAAAGAAGAAAAAAAATTTGGGCTTCCAAGTTGACTTGAGGAAACCCAGTTCAACCTTTATTGCACTTGGGTAAGGAATCTTCAATCTGGGTCTAGTTCTAGTTGAGTAAATTCATAGTTCCCTTGGATTAGGGTTGAGTTTTGGATTGCTTGCATACAAATTGAGTAGGGAAAGGGCGAAATTATTACATTTTGTTAGTTAATTATTGCTACCAAAATTTCAAGGTGTCAGTAAATGCACCGAAAATACTTTTCAATATTCCTTATCGAATGAGTTTATTTTTAGCACTGGGTTAATCTTTCTGAGATTCAAACTTACGACCGGTTGGCTCTAATACCATATTAAGTTTTCTCATCTCACAATTTCTATCAAAACCTTAAGATGTTAGTAGAGGCAGCGGAGATACTTTTCAATATTTTTCATTGGGTGGAGCCCACTTTTTAATGCTCCCCCTCAAGTGGTACCTAGTCGGGGTACTTGTGCCGATATACTTTTTTTTTAGTGTCAAGTAGTTTCTTCTGAGACTCGAACTCGCAATTGATTGGCTCTGATATTATATTAAATTTTCTTTGTTTTTCAACGCTGAGTTGTTCCTCTTAGAATTCTAACTTATAATTACTGACTTTAATACTATATTAAATT
This sequence comes from Sextonia rubra, assembly GCA_037013555.1. Taxonomy (NCBI): domain Eukaryota; kingdom Viridiplantae; phylum Streptophyta; class Magnoliopsida; order Laurales; family Lauraceae; genus Sextonia; species Sextonia rubra. The sequence continues at coordinate 52,517,221 of JASUAD010000013.1, read as the reverse complement.
TCTCTAACTAATTATTTCTGCTAATACTTCAAGATATTGATAGAGGCAGCAGAAATATTTTTCAATATTTCTCAATATAAATCTGCATAGCAGTAACAAAAAATCAAAAGAAGAAAAACTATTTTCCATGAAAACTATTTTATGTTAAAGAGGGAAAACTAGGCAGACCACCAATCAAATCCACTATCCAGAGCTACATTTGTAAACTCTAAACTTTGTAAAGCCAAACAAGGACTAATTTGAAAAACTTCTCCATGCACACAATACCCTCCTCTGCATGTTATGATAGAAAAAGGGGTACTTTCATTCTCTTAGGTAGCGTTTGGTTCGCTGGAATGATTGCTGGGAGGAATGGAATGGAGGCTGGAATGAGCCTGGAATGGAATGAGGCAGGAATGGTAATTCTTATTCCAACGTTTGGTTACACAGAGGAATCATTCCAGTAATAGGACTCTCATTCCGATTCCTGTGTTTGGTATGATGGAATGATACCAGGAATGGAATAAAATTTAATTAAACTGACCAAATATAAAATTTATATAAAATTTATATTTTATTAAAATATTAAAAAATTAATAAATTTAGCTTTTTCAAATAAAATTTAATTTTTTTATGTGACCAAACATTGTATATAATTTTATTCTTAAAATTTTGATATTTTAAATTTAATTTCAACTATGTTTATTTTATGATTTATATAATAATATTTATTTATATTTTATTAAAATATTAAAAAATTAATAAATTTAGCTTTTTCAAATAAAATTTAATTTTTTATGTGACCAAACATTGTATATAATTTTATTCTTAAAATTTTGATATTTTAAATTTAATTTCAACTATGTTTATTTTATGATTTATATAATAATATTTATTTATATTTTATTAAAATATTAAAAAATTAATAAATTTAGCTTTTTCAAATAAATTTAATTTTTTTATGTGACCAAACATTGTATATAATTTTATTCTTAAAATTTTGATATTTTAAATTTAATTTCAACTATGTTTATTTTATGATTTATATAATAATATTATTTATATTTTATTAAAATATTAAAAAATTAATAAATTTAGCTTTTTAAAATAAATTTTAATTTTTTTATGTGACCAAACATTGTATATAATTTTATTCTTAAAATTTCGATATTTTAAATTTAATTTCAACTATATTTATTTTATGATTTATATAATAATATTTATTTATATTTTATTAAAATATTAAAAAATTAATAAATTTAGCTTTTTAAAATAAAATTCGTCAAAAATAAAATTGGGAAAGGAATGGAATGGCCATTCCTCCGCCCCCCCGGCGGAATGGTGATTCCCTTGTATAAAGGAATGGTGATTCCTGAAGTAATGGTCATTCCGCCGTTTTTTCACGAACCAAACGTGGGAATGGTCATTCCAATGGAATGGCCATTCCATTCCAGCCTTCATTACAGCGAACCAAACGCTACCTTAATTCTCTCCCCATCGCATCATATAAGAAAGAGACAAGGCTAACAGACGTCTACCAGCTTACATATAAACACGGATATGTTAAGTGCGAATGATGGGTTTCATGTTTGAAACGAGAGTACCCTGGGTCATGAGGACTGGCTGACCCAGGAAGGCATGACAAGCCCCCTGCGTGAGGAATTGAGCTTCAAAGTAGGGTCCACCTTAGTAAGCTTCTCCATGAATGCCCTCTTCGTGTGTGACATTCTACAAATTTTATGTTCAATCTTACAGAGCGTAGGACCATTTCCTATTCAAAATTTTAAAAGGTGGGTCCACTGTGTCGTCCCATTCCTTTTACTCAAGAATTTGGTCAGCCTTGCTTTATGCCCATCAAATACACGGCGGGGCTAAAAATCCTGACAAGCACATTTACCGAGATGAAGGGACTAGATGGCAACAAGTTTATATCTGTTAATATATACTTTCCACATATAATGCCCTCTAGTTGGTAGTATGGGTTTGATTGAGTTGAGGAGACTAATAATAATAATAATTTAGTCAATATCCCATTTATATTTATGCATTCTCAACGATCATTTGTTAGGACCCATTTTACCATAAATTTCACGGGAAAAAACTAGCCCCCCGAAAAACAGCAGAAACCTGAACTAGTATAGTTTCTAGGACTTGCCATTAATATCCAAACAAGAGAGGGTGTCTGAATGTGATTACAGCGTCAAGGGTAGGAATATGGGAAAAAGTTAGGGCCGTCTAGGGACTTGACCAGCCCCCGCAGTCCAAGTCATCTCCAATTTCATATTCACATTCCAGTTTTTTCTCGTATTCTTTTTTCATTCACTTTCTTCTAATAGGAAACGTAACGATCCAAAAAGCACCCTTCTCGTATTAGAATTCAAACGCTCCCAAAGCCTCGACACCATATAATTCCATCTCCCTCACTCTTTGAGCTCCCCATGGCCACCAAAGAGACCGTGCGAACAATCATTTCCAAGAAATCGTGTTTCCCATCTTGTTTCCGGTCTCCTCGGAACGTTTCGGACCGCAATAGCTCCGGGGATAGGGATATCGTGTCGGGTCGAAAGAGACACTGGCTTCCATGGCCGAGGTTTCGGCGGCGGAAACCCGATATAAGGACCGTACATGTCGATGTGGCGGTCCCGGTGAAGATGACACGTGGACGGGATGCACGCGAGGAAATCCAAGATATTTACGAGAGTGAGGGGACTGGGAGGAATCCAGTAGTAGTCGTTTCCGTGCTAAAACAGGGCGGCGGTGAAAGGGGTCGGAAGGTATGGTACTTCAATTCCTGCATCTGCGATTCGTTGGTTTCTCTTTCCTGAGAAATCAAATTCCCCGAAATCTTTTAGAAAGTTCTTGCATTTTTTAACCCCCTTGAGTTTTGCCGAGTTTTTCGACTCCAATTCAGGCCGTCCCAATCGCCGGCCCCTTTCCCCATATTAAACAATCTCTCATATAATTTTATGCGTCTGTTCTAAACCATGTTGGGGCCCACCTCTTGACAGACCATGACCATGTCTGTTCTAAGTAATGGCCCACTGAACGAATGGCCTTGATATTCTGGTGGGTCCCACACGTAACTGGTGATTCTCCGAAACATAGTCTTTTGGAATTGTTGCGTGTACTTCTTGGCCGACTATGCGTGGCCCGCACAATCTTCCATTTTAGACGATGTCAATGAAGTGAACCCAATCGACCGCGCCCCTGGTTACCTGATACTGGGATCTGCTCTCTTGAATTAAACGCGTTTGCAGTCAAATTAAGAAAAACACAACGACAGTTGGAATCTGCCTTCCCACGGCAGTCCTCCAACTAAATTTAATGCGCCTGGAGTGTAGAATGATCATTAAGAAAACTGACATAGACTTTTGAGTATAATTTAAACTAAGGGCTCCAAAGAATAAATACGGTCGCCATCCATGCGCATGGAGCTTTACATGTGCAACTTGTTGTGGGGCCACATGGAGATGGGGCCAGAGGGATCGAACGATCTGATTGGGGGCCCTCTTATGCATAAGCCATCGGATCATCTTAATCCTTTTATCCATAGTTCATACTGTAAAAAAATAAGTGCACATTACAATGTTTCAATCCAGTCAGGTAGGTATAAACATTTTTTATGACTATTGGGGTGTGTCATCTAATTGGATGGACCATCAGATGGGCCTTACTATGAGTGTGAATGAAATATCCCATGCCCAATGTGTGCATGGGATAATTTATGACTATAAATAAGTGTTTGATAGTAAACTTGAGAGAAAAAAACCCAATACATTTACATTGTTGTCCGTATAACTCTCTTGAAGTCTTTTGGTGATTAGTACTACATATATTTTTAACAATTCTTTTCCTATTAAGTGTGGTCAATCTAATTTTGTAGAGAAGGGTGCATGCTTCTGGTAATGTTTTTTTCTCAGGGATAACGTTTAAATTGGAATAATGTTTTTCTATAAGCAAAATTTATATATTTTTTTTAAATAATTCAGCTCTCAGGGTCCACTTAGATGCTTATTAATCAAGTGGTGTTATGATATGTGAAAATGTCTCTTTGTGGTTAAGGATAAAGAAAAAAGCAAATCAAACCCATCAGTTATCCTAGCTTACCTAAAAAGTTCGGTGGTATTTTAATCATGAATTTCTTTGTGCTTCATTATTCCAATGGTGAATAAAGGTCTCATCAAGTAAAATTGGGCCTACATTGCTCAAAGGCTGGCCCCGGTTTGCTCCATTGAGTAGGGTAGCTCATAGATGAATTTCTCATTTAAATTAGTACATAAACTTATAACTTGCACCACACGTGTATTATTAGCATGTGTATAAATTGTAATTTTTGTATTTCTGAAAAGATTTAAATGCATTTTGAAAATTTTTCAGGCCAAGAACGGAAATGGAAAGCCCCAATCAGATGCTCCAAATCTCAACCCGGATAACTCGGCATTCACAAAGTCCCGACCCGGTTCACCACAAACCAACCCAGTTTGCGCGCCCGTTGCGCCCTCCACATCGTTTACTAATCATCGCAAACCGCCGCATCCGACCAGAATCTCCCCGCCCTCATGCCGGAATCTTGCCTCCGGAGGTTTCGATTCGATGGTCGGAGTGTCGGTTTTGGTGGTGGCGCTCGCTGTCATGGTCATGTGGGGCCGGTTCTGCGCGATCGTGTGTACGTGTGCGTGGCTCTATTTCATTCCTCGACTAAAAACGGAGGCGAAATCGAGCGAGACTGCTTCGATTTCGAAACGGGCCCACTTTAGTACGCCCGACATGGACTCGCAGCAGTATAAGAAGAAAGTGATCCTGGAAGGGTTGCTGGAGAGAAACCACAGAAGCCCTGCGGTGATTTTGTGACTCGGCAGGTGCGCACGTTAGCATACGACCGCTCTCTGTTGCTTGAAGGCGCTCCTGACTGCTTCGCTTACCACCCTGCTGGAGCCCACTTTTATCGGCCCAAACCAAACCATTCGATCAATCTCTTACTCATAAATATGATATTCACTGTTGAATTAAAATATTGTAGATTGTCTGGGCAGTTTAACTCATTGGGCTTACTTAGATGAATGTATATTCATGGGATGAGGGAAGAAAAAAGGGCTATCGAAACATTCAACTCGTTAGATTGTCCTAGCCGTTGATTTAATGGCCTTAAAATTTAATAAATTCTTTTAGCATATACCTTTTTATAGATTTATAACATTATCCATTTTTTTAGAACTAGTAGGCAGATCTCCTGGGGCATACATACCACATTGGTGTTGTATTGTACACAGGATTGTTTCTTCTTTTTCTTTGTACTATTCTTTTCTTGTTTTGGTATTTTCTTCGTAAGTATACAAAGCATAATGAATTGCCAGTGTATGTAAAATCTTACTACCATTTTCCGATTCTAGCCTATTGTATTCAACTTCCAGGTAACTGCTGCATCTTTTTTTTTTTTAACCGTTCTTCCTCTTCAATGTGGTCAAATGACCTTGCAGTTGTCTAGAGTGGAAGGTAGCTGGGTTTCAGGTGGCAAATCCTAACCTGATCGGCCATACTCTATCCTAACCCGAACTCAGCCTGACCTGACCTTTTGTGCTTTGATCCACCAGCTTATCCCAGGCTAAATAGGTTATTTTAGGATTCCAAGTTGAGATATTCAACCTTATAGATAAAGGGCGCCACGTCTCAATTTGAAAGCACTCACAAATACAATCTCTAGTGTGTTGATTCTATAAATTCATCCACACTAATTTTTTCTGTTTGTTTTAATGTTGATAAACTTTTTTGTGGTCCTCCGTCTCACACCAACTCCAATTTCATTCAAAAGTAGATAGATTTGCAAAGATTCCTCAAGTTTTTATGGCCATCTAACATCAACTCTCCTTCTTTTTGAAAAATAGGGCAGATAAATTATCATCTAAAAATGGATACAAACGAAGCAATACAACTAGAAAGCCAGAGAAACCCAGATACTTCTTTCTTTTTAATCTATTCATGCATGCCACTACTTAATTAATAAGCTAATTCATTATCTTAAAGAGAGTCAGAGTTCCTGGGCAGCAACAGTTCACACAAGCGAGAGGAGAACACGGAAGGTTTGCCAAGCCACAACAGCAACAAGATTGTAGCCATCTTCGTGCTGCTGCTCACTTCAGGTCTTTGGGGCTGTTTGTTTCATGTTAATGAATTTAGAAGAATTCTCTGAGTTAGTTTTAAAAGTGATTCACAACGAACAAATAAAAGTGAACATCCAAAAGAATCACAAAAGAATCTCTTTTTTAATAGAAAATAAATCAAAGGAAATGGGAAATGAATATCAAGTCTACCACCTACTAATTCAAGTTCTAAAAAAGTCAATGTCTCATTTATGTCCCTACATTGTCTTCAATAATTATTTGTTGGAGCCTATTTGACCAAAAATCCTAGTATTCAATTCCATTCAAACAAACTGCCCTTTCTCAATTCATTAAATTGGTGCACTAAGTTAATGTGCTTTTAGTTTTTGGAGCACCTTTTTTGCTAATTAGGAGTGATATTCTAGATTGCAGATCTAGGGACTGATTACTGGGCATTTGAGTAATATTAAGGTGCAACATCATTCAACCATGAGTGCAATTATTGATGCAATATATGTGACTTACAAAGCCATGCATGTTTTCTTTTAACAAAAACAAAAAAACATGTCTTCTAGAGATGCTGCAATTGAGCGATACTAAGGTGCAACATCATTCAACCATGGGTGGCACGCAATCAATGATGCAGTATGCGGCTTACAACAAAATGCATGTTTTACTTTACTAAAAAACAGACTCACTACACTCACCAAAAAAAAAAAAAAAAGCCTAGACTACCCGCCTCGCCCCCCCCACCCCACAACCTCCCCTCTCTTCTCTCCCCGCTCACCTTCCCCACCTGTCCCTTCTCTCTCCTCCCCTTCCCCACCTCACTATCTCGGCTACAATCGTTGGTTCGGTGGCCACTGTTAAGTTCATGAATTTACATGATTTAGGCATAATTTTAGATTGAATTAGGGACTTAATTAGGTTAAATACATCATTATTCATTTAATTTCATCATTTCATGCACTTTCATCTAGAAATTGGAATTTGTATAATTTTTGCACATTTTATGCATTTATTAAGAATGTTCGCAATTTTTCTCCAAAGAGTCATAGTTAGAGTAGACCCATAGAACCCTAAGATGATTATGCAAATAATAATCTTTTATATTATTATTATTATTATTATTCTCAAAAGGAAAATAATAATAAAAGAGAACTGTGGTATGCAAATCAAAAACTAAATAAATTAATAACAATGATGAGAAACAAATTAAAGCAGCCAAAATCCATTAAGTTATTCAAAAATTTAATTTATGCAATTAATTTACCCTTTTTATCTCAATTATTTTCTCAGATAAAAAATAAATCAATGTTTTTTATCTGTATGATTTGACTATTGCAAAAATTAATTTTTAATTAAGAAAAATAAAATCAATACTTAAGACCTTCTTCACCTCATAAAAGGATGAACATCCTAAGCATAACCGATCAAACTAAGCATAGACTATCAAAGATAACCAATGATCTAAATATAATCTATCAGAGTAAGTGTAAATGATCAAAATTTATTCATTAAGAACGTAAATCAAAAGTTCGTCTTTGGCATGAAGACAAATATATTATTATCTTTTAAAAGCACATTAATAATAGATAATCAGAAAAGAAAAAAATAGCAAATATAAGCTAGAATATTAAAATACTTAGCTACATTTTTCACTTAAATCAGAAACTCAACCCACTATTGTAAAGAACCTAAAAAAAACATTATTGATATCTTTTTCTTACATAATGGTATCTCAAAATTCTTTTTTTCAGATCTTAGTTTTTGAAACAATGCTCCAGAACACCTTTAAAATAAAATCAGAACTTAATGGAGGGAAGAGGTGGAGAAGATAGGGAGAGAGAGATCTTGGATTTCCAGATCTAGCTAGAAATGAGGATGAGCCTCTTATAGTAGCCTCCTTTTATAGTTTTCTGGCTCCTAGGTCCATTGAACCTGAACCTCTTTTTAATGGATTAAGAAATAAGATATGCTGCTTGTTAATTGGGTTTATCTCCTTAAATGAGAGAGACCTTGGATGAGGTGGAAGTTTTTAGCATTTTTATTTTATCTTTATATGGGGTCTACAGAGAGATGTGCAGCAGTTTTACTTTAATAGTATAGATGCAACTGCAATCATGCCTAAAAATGTACTTGAAAATTTTCATGCCTATAACTTTCTCATTTTAGCTCTGATTTGCGTAATCTTAGGCTCCAAAGACATCTACTCTGAAAGATCTTTCAAACGGTGGGTCATTTACATTGATATAACATCTGAATTGAGAGTTATGGTCATTTTAAGATAGGATGTCATGATAAAAACAAGATTGAATTTTGAATTCTAATTTGCAATGGACTATATCTGTGCAGTGGTTGTAACTTATTAGCCAAGTCAAAATGATATTTCTTGGCACAATGGAATAAGATCTTCTGGAAGCTTTAGCTGATCTTCAGGAGGGATCCATAGGTAGATAAACTTTAAGTATGTCGATCTTTAAGCAGTGGGACCCAAATCATCCTAGAGTTTAGTGGGTCTAACAAATTTTATTTTCTGCACATTCTAATTATGCCCATCAATACTGAAGAGCCCACTTTGAAGTAGGATTCATTCGGATAAAGTTCTATTCCAACTAGGACTTTTTGGAAAAAAATTGCAAACATTCTTAATTAATGCATAAAATGTGCAAAAATTGTACAAATTCCAATTTATAAGTGAAAATGTATGAAATAATGAAATTGAGCAAATAATGATGCATTTAACCTAATTAAGTCCCTAATCCAATCCAAAATGATGCCTAAATCATGCAAATTCATGAACTTAACAGCCATCTAAGCCATCAGATTTCTCTCCCTCCCTCTCCCTCCTCTTTTTCCTTTTCCTATCATCGATCTCATCTTCCTTTCCCTTTTCCTCTCCTTTCTTTTCCTCTTCCTATTCCATATTCTGCTTTGTTCGGCCCTACGAGGCCGAACATTACGCTATTTGTTTGGTTTGGCAGAACTAAGCAAAACTAGAACGTTTGGCAGGGATTGGCTGAACAAAAAAAGATTGTTCAGTTAGTCTTGATGGAACAAGTGGGGGGAAGAGGAGAGCTCCCCAATTGCAAGGAGATCTCAGTTGCAGGGAGATCGAGGTCTCCCTGCAGGGAGGAAGAGCAGAGGGGGAAAAATGGGGGAAGGGGAGAGAAAGGAAAAGGGAGGAAAAGGAAGAGAGAGCAGGAGGGAAATCCGGCGGCCACCAGAGTTGCTGATGGTGGCTGGGATGGGGAGGAGAGTGGAGATGGAGGTAGGGAAGATGAGTGGGAAAAGACGAGGGTGTGGGTAGTTTAGGCTTTTTTTTTTCATGAGTGTTCTTAGTCCAGTTTTACTTTCATATAGTGAATCCCTTAACAAAAACAAAATGAGCATGTTTTCTTCATGCATGTATAAATACTCTCTCTTTTCTAATGAATTGATTCTTGGGTTTCTTGAGATGGAAATACTAGTGTATATATACTTCCTTTACAATGTTCTTGTCTCCCATGATTTTTTGTGGATTTGGAAAGTACAAGCGAGTTGATGCCTGTGTTTGTGTTTGTATCTACCTCTATTCGTTATCACCCATAATTCTAACCTATTTCCGATATCCGTAATTGCAATACAACTGGATTTGAAAGCAGCAACAATTGGCGCCCTCCCTTAGCTTATACCCCGTGCTTGGATGACACATATAAGGGCTTTTTTTTTTTTTTTACACAAAAAACAGGGCTCTGTGTATTACCAAAATGTGCCCGATCTCTGTTTTGGTAGTGACTGGTAGCAAAATGATTGGTCGTGACACTCATGTGCTTTATAGTTTGTGGGGTGTCATAGACGTATTAAAACTGTGACTGGTAGCAAAATGATTGGTCTTGACACTCATGTGCTTTATAGTTTGTGGGGTGTCATAGACGTATTAAAACTATGACTGGTAGCAAAATGATTGGTCGTGACACTCATTATGCTTTATAGTTTGTGGGGTGTCATAGACCTATTAAAACTGTAACCACATAATTGGTAATTATCTCATCTAAAAAATTTACCGGCCATGTTTAAAATCATGAAATTTATCCCAAATCGCAGATTTTTAACCGTTTATATTTCACACCGGAAGGTTACTTCTTCCCTCTCTCGAGAAGCTTTCTTGACATTTCCTTACAAAAGTTATCATGCTGACGAAATCGGGTTCACTGTGCAGGTATTTTACATTCTAGATTGGGTTAAACCCTCCTATGTGACTCAAAACTATTTCAAGCCTTCTTGAGGATTAATGTAATATAAGTGCTGTAACTGTGCATGCAGATTGCTCATGGACCAAGCCAGTGATCCCGGATCTGGCCTACATCTAACTGGATTTGAGCTCTTTAGGCCTGTGGGCTTACAAGGGCATTATTATTATTTTGTACAGATTATCAAATGGGCCAGGCCTGGGGTTGTTAATTGTTATATGCTGAAAAGCTTTGGGCTGCCCACATATTTGGCATGTGGGGGTTTATATATTTTGCAAATGGGCTGAGATTGGACATTACTTTCAGGTCCGTGGTCTTGATAGCAACCTGAACATTCAGCCCAATAATTGGACAAGCTCTCGCCTGGCTCGACCAAGCCCATGAACGCTCCCACATGGGTGCTTTTGCTCATGGAGTTCGGGGGGGTATTTGGATAAATACTTCTCTCCCTGGACAGCCTGTTTTCCTCCTTGCTTGATCTTACTCATGCAATGATCATATTCTAATTATCGTATAAATGTTAACACTGCTGTTACAATCAGCGTGCAAGTATATTCATATAGGTTCTAAGCTAAGGAGGAGCCAACCTCAAAACTACTGTTAAGGTGCGAGGTGCCAAGCTAGTACTAGTCCTTTTATAGTAAAATCTCTTTTAGGGCCTATTTGTTTGCATAAAATGTTAAAAATAAGGCCATAAAAATTAGGACAAAAGCAGAATAATTATACCAATGTTGAAGTTGAGAGGCGACGACAGACTAAGGAAATGGAAGAGAGTTTGTGGAAGCAATAGTGGGCCGAGGTACGCCAGATAATGCTGTCTTTAGGACGAATTCCACCCCTTGGACAGTAACCCAGATGCAAAAGTTCTTAGTAGAACTGCCTCCATGATACAACAACCTTTTCTGCATTTGCTTGATCTCACACTAAGACTGTGAAGGTCGGACTGCAATTTATATGATGCCCTTAAAGAGTAGAACAGATGAAGTCGATAAAGAAAACCCGATAAGAAGAAGAAGATGATGATAAACTCAGCTGCCCCATATATATATGTATGTATATAAAAATACTAACGTTGGGGCCATTATAGAAGCAATAAAAGACTATTAAAAGAACGTTTGAAACGGTTTTAATTTAAGAACTATTAAATAAAACGTTTTGGTTTTTTAAATAAATGTCTATTTAATAAAAAAATATTTTTACAATTTTTTGCAAAAGGTCACTAATTCTATATTGATATATGGTCTCCTAAGGTAGGCTGGGTTGTCCGGCCCCCTGGGCCAAGCTCGACTCGTATGCACACATAGTATTTATAGCAAAAGAGCCTAAAGCAATTTGATGTGTATAGAATAATGAACTACATATATAGCCTTCAAAGCTTTTGCTAATCTCTAATGTAAGACTCTCGGAAACACACAAAGGTGTCTTTTGCCTCTACATGAAGTAAGAAGTAAGAAGAAAGAAGAGAAAGCATTATGAAAAACACATTGAATTTTTTGAAACCCACATAAAAACCAACATAAGATACAGAGAAATTCATAGTCAAATGATCAGCCAAAGGGTTATTAAAGAGGTGAGAGGTGCGGGGCAGAGGATCCAAGGTAGCAATGTAAATGCAACCATCGATTTTTTAGGATTTGAATTATTAGGGTTGTTGTTAGGTATTCATTTCTCATCTTTTTTTGGTTCATTTTCCATTAGAAGGGAGATAATTTGATTGTCATTTTTGAAAATTTATATTTATTTCCTCAATATTAACCATTTTTTGAAACTAAAATTCTACAATTCCTATGATTCAATTAAATGAAACAAATGGACCCTTAGTTTCATTAGGAGCTTAAGAATCATAGTTGAAGAATCAGCATGAGTAAACTATGATTTTTAGATTACCGATCTCCACCAAAGTTGATGAAAATCAAGATTACTGATCTCCACCAAGATTTCAAAACATGTACAAATAGGCACTTAAGAGAATCAGCACGAGTAGCAGGGAAAATAACGGATACTAAAGGTTATTGAGCTCATCTTTCTCCAAAAGCTTGCGGTTGTTAATTTAGACAGGGAAGGGTTGCAATATGTATCTGCGGGTGTGAAGCTCTGGAGTGTGAGTGCACGTGACTAAATTGAAAGACTTGATTATCTATGTTGTGAGAGAGATTCCATTAGCCTGGTGATCAGTATATCCAAATGTTTTTTACCATATTTTCAGTTTACAATTTCTCTTATTGAGGTTGTCTATAGGTATGGTTTCCATATAGATACAAGAAATTTTCGGATAGGTAAACAATTTGTGTTGACTGAATCAATACCATCGAGGATCTTGTGGGCTGTGAGCATGTGACTATCATGTGGGCCCAATGATGAGCTAAAATATCGACAACAAAAAATGTCATCAGATTGGTAGATTGTTGAACGGTTCGATAGTTGAGTTTTTACTTAATCACCATGTCTCTTAGGTAGTAATTATGACAGAAGGCTGACCTTGCTGGAATTTGTCTAAGTTCAACCTAAAAAACCCCACTTAGCATTGGGCCCAATAATTAGGCCAATATTATTCCCTAGGTGGTTTCACCAGATATCATTAAATAAATACACTCGCCTCTCCAAACCTAAATTACACAACCCAATTCCAACTCAAAGGAGCTAAACATGGGCTGGGCTTTGGATGTATTGATATCCAAGACTCTAATCTTCTTCAAATAAAGGCTTTGCACGATTCATGGCTCCCAAGAAAGTAGCTGAATTGTGGTGTGATTATGAATATTTTCATGTTGCTAAAATTGCAGTCCCGATATTTCTCTTATTATTAACTAAGCATGATGACTGATTATTAAGATGCTTGATTTTTAAAGAAAAAGATGCTTGATTAGGGCTATACTTTATGTTTGAGTTCTAACCTTCTATGGAGAAACATTTTTCCTCCCAGACTGCCTCATCACAGCTTCTTAATGGCCGAAAGACATGTTTGAAAAATATTTATTTTATTGAGATATAACTCATCATAGTGATGGTGAAGTTGACAAAGAGATGTTTTCCTACTATTAAGGGCGAAATTGTGAGGAAATGATCAAAGTTAAAATAAATGTGGGATTTTTTATGACAGCCTCCCTACCCCAACTACCTAACCACACCCCCACCCATGCAAGGGCACCATATTAAATTTTCTCAGCTACCATTCGTCAAGAATTTCAAAATTCAACTCATGTCCATAATTTTACTGTAGATTTCATTAAATAAAAGGATTACATTTTTAGCAAACCAGAACTAACCTTATCAAAGAGGATATGGATAAATTACTTATAACAACTCATAAAATCCTAACAAGTTCTAACAAATCTTCTAACCGCCAATGATACTTTCTAACATCCCCCCTCAATAGCATGATCATTTATAGAAAGAATATGTGATTTTTAACATGAGAAATAAACACTTAATAAATGGTAAATTTGTTTATGATTTTATTGAAGAATAAAGTCACAGTGATTATTACAATGCATGAAAAACCGTACTTGGTTAATTGCAATATTGCCACAGTGATCCAATCCATCTCTAATACCATGAAGAATTTCAAAAATCAACTCATGCCCATAATTTCACTACAGATTTCTTTGAAGGAAAGGATTACACATTTATAAGCAAACCTAAGTAACCTTTTTAAGAGATAAAGATAAATTACTAACAACTTATAATATCCTCGTAAGTCCTAACAAATCTTCTGACCACTGATGATATTCGTTGAATTGTTCCTCTTGGAATTCCAATTCGCAATCGATTGGCTTTGATACTATATTACGTTTCATTTACTAACCATTCTTATTAAAACCTCATGGTCTTAGTGGAATTACTTTTTAATATTTCTTATCGGGTGGAGCCCACTCTTCAATATACTATACATTAGCCAAAGTTTTTAACTCGTAAAAAAGTAAGAGCAAGTGTGAATCTTGTAGTCCAAGCGCAAGTGTACATAATGAGGTTTTTTTTTCCAGTAAAGAATGAGGGTTTGTTGCATTGGATAACCTCAAAAAGGATTTTTTTATGGTAGCAGAAAAGTAGTTGCAAGTAATAGAATATAGGAATGTCCGTGTGGATAGGACTTCTCTTCTCATTTTAAGGTTAGTCATTGAAAAAAAAAGACTAATTCTTGTAGTTTATAAACAAAGTTGGTCGTAGCTCCAAGAGCAAGCGCAGTTAACAAGGACCACGGTGGTAGTAGTTTTGAAGTTGCACTCTCTCCTCGGGGCCACTTGCTCAAGCAAAATTCTGACTAACTTGATGCATGAGGGCACCATAAACTTCACGTGCCCAAGGTTATGTCAGTTTTTTAAAATATAAGACATCATCGTCAAAAAAAAAAAAAAAAAGAGAAAAGAAAAAACTAAAACCTTCTTCAATTCGTTATTGTAAATTATTGAACTCCTATCTCCAAGTACGCACCCTACCTGGATAGATGGACTTGGCTGTAACAAAGGACAAGAAAGCACCTACTTCGTGCACAACTCATTTTTGTTCCCACCATTTCCTTTTGAAGGGTATCAACGGACGAGCATCCATTCTAGCCAAAGTGCACAGTCAATTCATGCAGAACTCATTTCTGCTCATTTCATTTCCATTTGGAGGAGGGTATATAAAGTATAAACGGACCATCATCCTTTTTTGGACAAAGTACATAGTTATGTAGGGATTGAATTACCATAAACAGTGGTTGCAAATGTAATTTTCCTAAAACATACTCTTTCATCACTTGATTGTCAATTTCTTCAGTTTAATTATGGTTTCAAAATCTAAGAATCAATATTGGAAACATAATGCCCATGAAAAATCTTCAATGTTACTAACGATAAAAGTGACTAGTTTTAAGAGTAATAAAAACAATATCTAATCAACAGTTTTCCTTTATCTCATTCAATTAAATATGCCTATTTATAGAATTTGGTCAACATCACGCTTTTATAAGAATCATGCATTGTTTGTATTGTTCAAGGAAGATGAGCTGTAATTTCCACGTTTTGGTCTGGATTCCGAAGCCATGCAAAAGAAGAAAAGAGCCCCTGGTCGCTTGTGATGCTGATAGTGAAATCTGAAAGCATCAAGCCTGGTCCTCAGTAATCTAGCCTTCTCTGGGCCCTATTCTAACACAAGCCCAATGGCAATAAGAAAAAAAGTGCATCACCACAAAACTAAATCACATTATTAATCAAGGTGGGCTCAATCAACTTGTTGTGACCAATTAATAAGTATAGAAATATGCGCCAAGTATGGTAAAATTAATTGGTTCGGATGGCGATGCCCCACAACTCGGGTTCGACTCGATCTCTTTCATGTCTAAACTTGAGTTTGGGTTGACATTTCCATTCCACATAGGAATGAGTTGGGTATAGATGAGTTCACCCCATATTTTATATTCAACTTGTCCCTTCATAAATCTGACCCTTGCTCACAAACTCACCGATGTGGTATTTTACGATATCTTTGCTATCATTCCCGCATGTTTTCCAATTTACGGTTGAGATTGGGTTATACTAAAATTGGTTGTGCTTAGACTATCTTGTTTGACAACATTATATCAAAGTGTTTTGCTGAGAATATGTTGAGCGGAACTGATTTGGTGACATTATAAAATCATGTTAGCTCCATTGTTAAATTAAAATCTAAGAATTCATGAATCTACTTTGTTGTATAGTAGAAGTAAAAGAATAGTTTATTAGTAAGTTCATAATGTATAATAACTTTGCAAGAGCAAATAATTAATTGGATTCATTGTATAGTTAACATAAATCACTCTCTCAAAACACTATGTTGCGTATGGAGTGTACATATACTGTGAAGTGGAAAACATGTACAAACCCAATACTGATTGGGAATGTTGCTGCAACCTATTTGAACTATATTGTATTATATTTGGCTACCAAGCTCTTTCCTCTTTGATCACCTAACCGGCGTGTGATCTAACAGATAGAAATCATGCAAGGAGAAATTTGAGTTGGTTGATTTGATATCTAATCATGCAATTAATATACGCGTTAGAAAAACATCAACACTAAGTTGATCAAAGAAGGCATTGGCCGTGGATATGTAATTAATGGGCTTGATTAGGTTTCTTGGTTTTCACTCATTGTTCTAGACTCCATATTCATTAGATTGCTTACGAAAGGCATTGAGAGAGAGAGAGATGACATTACACGAAAGTGGGAGAGAGAGAGAGAGATGATAATTGCAACTAGAGACAAGATGTAGTAGGAGATGAATAGTGAACAAGTTTGCTCCCAAAGCATTTCTCTTTAAAAAACGATGTTAGATCGGGTGAAAATTCTCTACTCCAATGTTATGATTTCATAGATTCTTTTCCACTATCCAAAATTTAAATGACAGTTAATATCTTCTAAATAAAAATTTCACGTTTTCTTATCATATGATGGAAACATGAAAATAATTCGAAGCATAAACTCAAATAGATTAACACTTTTAATTTTTAAGTTGAATTATGAGTGACACAGTTGAACCCTTATTAAACTCGTCGAATGTGAGCTTTGCCATGCACATTAAGTTAAAGAGGTCAGCCCCTCCATTCCTCCAAGCTCAAACCGACTCAACCAATTCCCACTCCTCCGAAGAAGTCCATCTCCTGTAGTCTCAGAGGCACGTGCATCCCAGCCACAGGAGCCATCGTTACAAAAAGGGCGCGCACGACGAACCAGGGTTAAACGTCGCACTCATATTCACTTATTCAGAATTCACACACCATCTCTCTTCTTTTCTCTTTCTCAAGCGCGCACACGCGCTCACACAGAAACCGCAATATGCTTTCTACCCGGCTTCTGCATCACCTTCTCTTTCATCTTCGCGCTAGGAAATGCAGAAACCCAATCCATCATCGCTCGCTCTTCCTGATCGTCTGATTCTTCAACCCTAGCTCTACGTTTTCGGCTCTCATTGCCTCGTCGAATCCATCTGGTTGCTGCCGAAGAGAGGATTTGATTAGGGTTTCTCGCTTCCGCCATGGCTCCTGGGCGTAAAAAGGGAGCGAATCGCAAAAAGACGAAGAATCCTTTGAGTTTGGGGGATCTCGTTCTCGCTAAGGTTAAAGGCTTCCCCCACTGGCCAGCAAAGGTTTGCAAATCTCATCCCTACTTCTTTCAGCCTCGCTGTTTTTTTCTCTTTCTGTACTGTTTTCAATCATCTACTTCTTCGAGAACGGAAGAATTAGGGTTTCGGATTGGCGGCGAGTGTGAGGATCTCTTGTTTTTTTTTTTTTTTTGTTGGAGTGGTTTAAGGTTGTTGAATGGATGTTATATTGATTTCATGCTTGTATTTGTTTTAGGGGTTTGTTTTCAGATTTTTGTCTTTGTTTTTGCACATTGTGTTGTTTCATCCCATTTGGTTGTCTATCTATGTGATTGTTAATGTTTCATGTTTATTCTATTTTGAAGAAGATGTTGGTCTTGTATGCACAGATTGGCAGGCCTGAGGATTGGAAAAGATCTCCAGATCCTAGGAAATATTTCGTCGAGTTTTTTGGAACTGGTGAAATGTAAGTTTCATGTTTAGATTTTTTTTTTATTTATTGAACTGATGGTGTTATGTCATCTCCTTCGCGGCATGGAATGTGTAAAATAGAATCTGATCATGGTTTTGGCTTCACAGATGTGGATATTGTGTAGTGGTTGTAATTTTGTTAGTTATTGGATTAGATAGTGAAGAAAAGATTGGGAGCAACTGAGCAAGATGACTGGCTGGGCATTGAGACCCCAACGTATGAATCTGGCGAAGTTTCTGAAGTGCCAGTCGACAACTTGAGAATTGATTTGTATTTGAGGCTTTTAAGATGAATCTCACATGAATTTACAAGAAATCAAACATCATTATTACCAACATAAGATATATAGGTTACTTTGCTGATTGTTAGAGACTTATCTGATGTCTCTATCCCATAGAATCAGCAGCTCATCATCTGGATCTGCCTTGCTAACCATGTCCGCCCAACAAAGATCCTTTCCAATTGGCAGAAATATGCTGTATTTGTTTGCTGGAATTTTCTCTGAGTGGAAATTACAAAATTGTGAGCTGCCTCACCATCATTCTAATTGTTTTGTGCTTACCTTCTAATGGAATCTCCCAGAATTGTATCAAATTTGTTAATCTTTTGCTCTACTTTATTAGTAACTGAGAACCTGTCCAATGGGGATTTGAATCTTAAACAACCTGCCTGACAAATAGAACATGAGAACCTTTCTGAAGAGGAGTTTCGTCTCCCATAAACCTCCCAACTGCTGCTTGTTGATCAGTCAATGACTAAACCTTCTCGCTGCCAAACCCCCTTTCAAAAGCAAGGACTTGCAATGTACGGCAAACCTGTTATCAACTGAAGTAGCTTGCGTAAGCACTTGGACAACATCATCGCTTTTGTCAAAACTTTTGCCCAGAGTCCTTTGCCCATCTTAGCTAGGTTTGGCTTAACAGTATTACGTGGGCCCCACACTTATTTGTACCCATAGTTATTTGTACCTGTAGGACCTCCTCTAGCCGCTTGGAGATGCAGATGGGCATTTCGGTCTATTTTTTGTCACAAGATCCTTTATTGTTGGGGCATGTAGATTACGGGTGGAAATTCTTAATCTGGCCTGCTATCCAACCCAAACCCAACCCATTAATGAGTGGGTTTGGATTGACTCTTCTGGCTGAATTAACAAATAGGTAAGGGTTGAGTCCATGCTTCCTATTCCATCCTTTGGCCTTTGAATCCCACACTGTTCGTATTGAATGATTCCAGATTTGATTCAGTGGAATTCGGTGCTTTCAGAAGCCACAATTCGTTAGCGTTTGTTTGATACTGTGCTTTCTAAAAAGGCAAGGTGTACGGAAGAAGAAGAGAGAAGTGAGTAAGAAAGAGTGAAGAAGGAGCTACCAGTGGCAAATGTGCCATTTTTTATTTGTTCGCATCACTTCTCCATTGCTTTATTTGCAATAGAGGAAAGGGAGAAATCAATGATATTATTTAATGAAATTGTACAACTTGCGCTCTCGCTCTCATCTCTTTACTATATCAATCGGTCTTTCTTTCTCACCTCTTTATACTTTACCTTATCCATCAGTCTCTTTGCAAGAGAGGAAAAGTGGAAATTATGATGTGATTTAATGCAATGTACAACTTGCTCTCTCTCTCTCTCTCTCTCTCTCTCTCTCTCTCTCTCTCTCTGTCTCTTTAATATCCATTGGTCTTTTGCACGAGAGGAAAAAAAAACCTGAAAATTGATGATGTGAACTTAAATACTTCCTTACTCTCCTAATCTCTATACTATTCAGTCTTTTTAAGATTATGAATTTGGACATATGAAAAATTCATGGAATGAGTATGGCCCATTAATTAGAAATCCAAATCATTGAAAATGGTTTTTTTGAAGGATAAAAAAATGATTGATCTCCTCTATTATAATTTCTATAAAGGTTTGTTTCAAAAAAAAAAAAAGACTTTGCCCCATTGTAGGATTTAATTTATGTTTTATTGATAGTTTAATGTTTGAATGTTTATTACTTCATTAAGGAATTATTATTATTTTTTTTTGTAGAGATGGTCTCTATATATTTATTTGTCTCATATTCTTTTTGAAATATTATTATTTATAGATTTTTTTAAAATATCTAAAGTCTTTTTTTAAATATTTATACTATATAATATTGAATTGGACTTACAGTTTAACTCATCGAAGTTGAATTGTGAATCAAGCTAATTGAGTAACAAATTAAGTAAACCTACTCTATTGAATTTTTGAATTTGAGTAAATGTCAAATTGTGAACTATGAAGTCGAATTTGAATAAGTCGAATTGCAAATCAGTTAACTATGATTTTACCTGCTAATTTAAGCTATGGACTTACGGATTAACTTATAGGTTTAATAAATGGGCTGGGTTTAGATTGTAGCTGTACATGTGGCCTATTGTACTTGTGCCAACCCAACTAATTATTAATCTTAGATCACCCCCCATGCACTACCACATTCAAACACTAACTGAAACATCTTCCATTAGATCTGCCATTTGCACAATTGAACCATGGATTACTACTAAAAATTCGACATAAGTTGTTAGAATCCCGCGATTCGTATCCCGAATCTTAAGGAAAGTGATTCATATCTATACAACGAATTCCATTTATTGATGAATCTTAGGATTCAGGTGTGAATCTTACGATTCGATACTTATTTTGTCGAATTTTACGATTCAAGTGATTCGGATGAGCAAAAATATCTACAATTACGAAATTAATATTAACAATATTTTACCTTTTTTCTCTTTTAGTTTTTTTTTCTTTTAGCTTTTTAATTTTTAAAAATTATTTAATAGTTAACAAAACAATTCCGCCAGTTTTGGCTGCTAGTCTCAAGCCCGGGTAAAGGAGGAGGGTTGCGTTATGTAGGTTGACAGCCAGCGTAAAACTTTGTTACAACCCAAATATGAATTTTGAGATAACAATGAATTTGGCTCAAAATAGAACATAATGGAGAAACAGAATTTATGTAGCCGATCCCAACATGGTTGGGATAAGGCTTTGATGATGATGATGATGATTTAATAGTTAACAAAACCTTTTAAAAATATTCATGGCTTTGGAGAGGTTTTAGAGATAAATAAAGAGCATGCATTTAATTAAAGCATTCAATTGTAGTCTTTAGGCATGCTACTTGTCTATATCTTCTTCTTTTTTCTTTAGTCTTTTTTGGTTCTTTTCTTCATGAACACTTTCTTAACTTAAAGAGATATTCTATTCTGTAAGATTGATGGTTTGAATTTTATTTTTAGTTATATATTTTTATTTAAAGATAGCAAAAAATAAATGTGTTTATATATATGATACCTTAAACTTATCAAATTGTTTACACATATCATTTATTATTTATTAATATATGTCATGATGTTCTTGATATGATTGTATGATAGACTTATTTGTCATTGTATTTATATTGCTATAAACGGGAAATTGGATATTTATATATAACTATGTTTTTCTTTTTTTTAATTTCGTAATTATTTTTAATTTTTATTTAAAAAATTGAAAATCCTACGATTTGCGATTCGATTTACAATTTGATTCATGGGTATGAACGATTTGCGATACAATTTCGATTTTCAAAACTATGATTCTAACCATAGCAGCTGCTAGAATTTTCCCAAGAACCGATTCTCTGCTCCATTCTAGACCTCAACCTTCACGATGGATTCAACCCTAAGAAGAATCAATTGGGCCGCCCTTAATCATCTAAGATGTCCAAGTCATGAAGTTTTGTGTTGTCTAGGGAACTTATTAGATGAATCCACCTTCAATGCTCAGCCTCATATGGCCAATGGTCTCAACAGTCACCACAAAACCATCTGCTTGAGGCTGAACCCAGAACCACTTGACAGAATGTTTGGATCCAAGTGCTTCCACTGCCGGTTCGACTGGGAACAATAGTGTCATCATTATGATACAAGCAAAATAAAAGTAAATTAAAAACACATTCAAAATAGTTACAACTTTCAAATCCGCCTGGTTAGATCGGTTGGGCCACTGGTTTTGTACTGTTTTGATTAGTTTTGACCAGTTTATGCCAGGCAGAGAACTTTTTTGGATCAGACTGTCCAAGGCACTGATTCAAGTTGAACCAGATCCAACTGGCTGGTCAGGTTTTATTAATGCTGGTTTGGTCTCAGAGTGTTGAGGGGATCTTTCATATATCCTCATGCCAAGTATCTGATAATTAATCAGCGTGTTGACTGTAAATGTATTAGTGCTCTTACTCCTACTTCATACTTATCAGCTCTCTGACTTCACCCATTTCCTCTCATTTTTCTGTGCAGTGCTTTTGTTGCTGCTGCTGATATTGAAGCATTTACTAGTGAAACAAGGAGTAAGTTGGTCGCTCGGTGTCAAGGTAAGACTGTTAACGATTTTTCCCGTGCTGTGAAGGAGATTTGTGAAGCTTTTGAAGAATTACAGAAAAAGAGAACAGGTGGTTCTGGAGATGATATTGACAGTACTGCTAGTGGCCGCACAGCATCAAATGTTGGCAGAGAAGACAACAAACAACTAGGACACCACAAAGCTGCTGGATTAAAAGATGAGCGTAAGTCACCTGAACAGAAGGGAAGTGATAATATTGAGGGTCTGGATGATGAAGAATGTGGATTGGAACGATGTTTTCCAAGTTCGGGTGATACTCTCCCCGACGATTTAAAGGATGGTATTTCTCATAAAGTGGAGTATAAGTCATCTCCAGTTTTAGTTGTCAAGAAAGAGGCTAAAACATCCAATGATGGCACACATTTACTAGACAATGGAATAGATTCCACCACAAATAAAGTTTCTAGTTCTTCCCCTGATAAGGGAGAAATCTGTATTGGAATTAATAGTGGAAATGGTGAGGGTATGACTGCTGGATGTGGTAAAGCAGAGTCTCATTCAAATGGTTCTGATACCACCAAAAGAGATGGTGTATTAGATGGTGAAGAAGATTCTCCTATCGGTTTGATTGATGGCAAAGATGGGGGGTCTCCACCTTTGGTCGTATCCTTCCGTGCCAAAAGCTCTGGTAGACAAAGGGTAATTGTGAAAAGTGATGGGGAAAAAAAGGTAGCTCCTGAGCTGAGAAGGAAAATTGAATGTTCTGTGGAAGTTCTCAAAAAGATCTCTGCAGATCGTAAATTAGTGAAGAAATACTCATCTGATGAACATTTTGAACGCTCTGAATCGAGTGAAGACATGAAAGATGAAGTTATGTACAAAAGAGTGCAAGGAAAGATTGCTTCGTGCGGCAATGTGAGAGAATCATCATCTCATGCTTTAAAATCAGATACTGATGTGGTTGAGAAGGAGAATACAAGGAAAAATGCCAAGAGCTCATTTGAAGGCAAGAAGCATTTGGTTAGAGTGGATAGTTTACATAGAGCTTATGTTAGTAAGAAGACCGCATTATGCAGTGTTGAGAAGGGCAGAGATGTGAGATTGTTAGCTGATGATTGCAGTAGAAAACGCAAGATGGCTACCAGTGATGATTTGCATCCTGCCAACAGGTCAAGGCATATTATCCGGGGTGATGATACAGCTGAAAGGTCAGCTTTTGTTGACAGAAAGATTGACGCCACATGCTCTGCTGCTGTCGAAGGTAAAGGACATGAACTTCCAGAAACTAAGAAATCAGGATTGCATTCAAAAGCTGAAAATCATGTGGCCTCAAAGACTAAAGTGCATGGTTGTGGAAGCCGCTCAATTGCAAGTGAGCTTGGATTGCCAATAATGAAGCGACGTCGAGCATTAGAGGCATTGCCTGATTTTGCTACTAAAGCTGCTGGAAATGCAGCAAGAAAAAGTTCTGGCTTATCTAAAGATGTCAAGCTGAGTTCTGATTGTGACAAATCTCCCTCTGCTCAACTTCGCTCAAGACGGAGATTATGCTGCCCACTTGATGATGATGATGATGCGGGTGAAGTGCATTGTAAAACTCCAGTGCACCGAGGATCAGGAAGCATTCTGAAGACAGCTACTTCAAATGTGTCAGATGCCATTCGTAATACCAATCTGCATCAAGAAAGTCCCTCCCATTGTCAATCAGATGCTAAAGATGTTGTTGGTGATAGTTTGGGTGCAGCAAAACTGGATGGTAGACCTTCAAAGGATAGCTTGTCACCTATAAAAATGTTCAATGAGTCTATTTTGTCAAGTCCAAGGCTAACTGAAGAGAAGAGACTGAAAAATGCTAATGAGATGCATGTTACCAGTACCACTATTGCTGGGAATCCAGAATCTCAGATACCATCTTCTGATAGTAAATTAGCGAATGATTCACTGAAAAATGCCCCTGCATTGGTTAATGCAGATAAAACTGTGCTGAATAAAACCCTTAAGCCTCAGGTTAAACCATCTGGTAATTATACAGTAAGAAAGATACAAGGTGGATCTTTAAAAGCTTCATATCCGGCTATTGATGGCTTAAACCATTCTAATAATCTAGTGACAGCACAAAGGAAGACACCAACTTCATCCAAAAAGTTGAAGGTTACTCCAAAAACCAATTCACGTATGAATGCGACATCTGAGAATAGGCCTGACTGTACTGGTTCAGTGGAACACTGTAGCAAGCGAGATATTTTGCCTGGGGAAGGGTATGCAATACTTCTACTTGCTCTACTACATGGTATTATTATTTGTAGTGAGTTGTAAATTTATTTTGTTGTCATTAATCATTATTGTTATTTTTATTTTATTTTAATATTGTCGACCTTCCACTGTTGTTATTATTAGTAGCAGTATGTTCTCTTGTTTGTGATATGCCTTAGCTGACCTAGATTGATGGAATAAGGCTAAGAAGAAGAAGAAGAAGAAGAAGAAGAAGAAGAGGAAGAAGAAGAAGATGATGATGGTATTTGTGATATGACTATAATCTTTTTGTTTAACTGCAGGGTTGGAGTTGCTGGAGCCGAGAAAGTATCTCAATTATTAAATGATCCCAAGTTCTCACAGTCGTCTACATCTATGAAACATCTTATTGCAGCTGCTCAGGCAAAGAGGAGAGAAGCTCATTCCCAATCTCTAAACCAGCCTGATTCTTTTCCTGCTTTTATTTCTACTCCTCCAGCAGCCCAGGCAATGAGTCCTAGTCCTGTATCTGCTGTTCAGATCTCTTCATCAAGCAACATGATGCATCAGGATACGAAGGCATTAAATTCGCATACATCTCTAGCTTCTCTGTCTCCTCAAGCCCCTCAGCTTTTATCACAAAATCAAATAGATGCTGAAGAATATGAGGAAGGTGGATTGAGTTCAGGATACAGGGCAGGTGGGGGTTCATTAAGTGGTGGAACTGAAGCAGCTGTTGCCCGTGATGCTTTTGAGGGAATGATAGAGACTTTGTCCAGGACAAAGGAAAGTATTGGACGTGCAACTCGTCTGGCCATTGATTGTGCGAAGTATGGGATTGCTAGTGAGGTGGGATGATCTTTAATGCTATTTTTTCCCACAATTTCCTGCCTGCATGGATTGTCCTTTTGTTATATACTGCATTACATCTTAATCGTAATATTCTAAGAGCTCATTTTCATTCCTACCTTATCCAGTCTGAAACTTTAATGTGAAGAAACACTAGCATCATTATGTGACTGCGATGCTCATGCTCCTATGTTACACTCGACTCTGCAAGTTGTGCGTGCATGCTTCTTTGTTGGACTCGACTCTTCTGGTTGTGTGTGTGGCCCGGTGTCGCAAAATTCGGTTTGTTTTGGCCGAACTTTTTGAATAATTTTGGTTCATTCACTCTATTGAAATGTACAGGATCATTGTAATTATTCGTCCCAGAAATTCCAGTTCGTACGATTCGGTCCAAATTTTATGATTTCAGGCAATTCATCTGATTCATCCAATTATTCATCCTAACATGAAGGTTGCCTTTAATATAGGAAAAAATGAAAATGGAGGGGCCTAAGCATAGTTTTTTTAACTTATAAGTAAAAGTAAAAATACCTTTTTGGCCTTTTGGCTTAGAGAAATTTGCCGGCTCCACTGTGGAGTCTATTAAAAGTCTAAATAACTATATGGCCCTAATCAAATTTTATTCCAACAGAAAAACATTTTAATATGAATAAGCTAGCCAAGTTTCACCCTAATATGAAATGGCGCATCAAATATAAATCGACATGTTGCATTGATGTTGTCGAATAAATTAAGTGTATCATATATTATTTTTACATTTTAATAAATATAATATGTTATCCGAAATATTTCTCCAAGATTTCTGAATCAACCGGAACATTTCATTTTGAGGCCAAACTGAAATAGTGTCTGATCCAATACTCACAGCTACGGTGTGGTCTTAATGGTGTATCAAAACCTGTATCTGCAAATTTCTGGCAGTGGCAGGGAATGGCTTGGAAATTGGTTCCACATTAATGAGTGGAATCCAATACAGAAGACTTTGACCTGTGGAGCTATTCATAAACAGTTTCATATTTTTCTAAATTAGTTTCTTTTCTTAATCTTGTTTAAATATTTGTACTTGCAATGACTTCATCTGATCATGTTAGAGTAATTATACTAGCAAGCATTGTTGTTAAAACCCTATGATTTGTATCTCAGATCCTATGATTTGTATCAAATCCTAAAGAGAAAGATTTGTATCTATACAACTAATCTCTTTTGTAGGTAATTCTTAGGATTCAAGTGTGAATCTTACAATCCAATGCTTGCTTTATTGAATCTTATGATTCAAGCAATTCGTCTAGGTTGGAATGGTAACAGTCAAATAGTTAATATTAGTAATTTTTATTTTCCTTTTATTTGTGTTTTTAGTATTTCTATTTTTAAGAGGTTATCTAGTGATTAACAAAGCCTTTTAAGAATTTGTGGGATCGTAGGGAGGATTTGGGAAAAAAAAAAAGGAATAGGCATGTCACTAAACATTCGACTATATGCATGGATTTCATTCTGTATTCTTTTTTTCATGAATCACTTCGTTAACATTAGGAAACACAGCATAACTGTGCTACTAATGTCGCATATCAATGATGTTCTTCATAGGATTATATCCCTGTATTTATGCTACTACAGATGAAAAATAGATGGATTTGAACAACTACCTTTTTTTATCTTTCGTGATATGATTCAATTCACTTGAATTCAACCCATTGACAGATTTGCGATAAAATTTGAATTTCATAACAGTTCTGGCAAGGACTCATCTGATGACTCTGAGCTAATCTAGTGTGTAGGTTTACGCTTGTAACTTTTTGAAGCTTTATGTTAGGAACTGAAGGATGGATGGTCTAATATCTGCCTCTTCTTGGCATACTTTTTTTCCCCCTCTAAAAGAGAACAACTCATCCGTCACATGATTTCCTAACACTACCTCGTTCAGTACAAAATCAGTTACCACGACTTTATGGCTAATTGTTTGGCATGGTTCATCAAAGTTTGGACATTCAAAATTTCAACTACATGGCAAACAGTTGTAACTGAAGATATGTGTTCTTGGAGTTTAAAATTCCATATATGAGAATTTGAAGATTCCATTCTCTCTTTGATATTTGGGATATAAGAAATGTGCAAAATGTTTAATGAACTAGGAGTTTGCTGATGCAAAGATTGCCTTCCATATTCTGTAATTATGAGTCCTTTTCCTGATGATGGTGAGTCTACAATGATGAATCCTTATGTTAGATTTATTCTGCACCAAGAAGGGCATTTGTTTTTTGAGTGAACTTATCACGTACCTTTTCTTCTGTGCAGGTTGTGGAACTCCTCATCCACAAGTTGGAGAATGAACCCAGTTTCCATCGTAGAGTTGATCTGTTCTTTCTTGTGGATTCTATTACACAATGTTCACATAGTCAGAGAGGTATATACATATTCAGAAACTGTGTCAGTGACCATGAATTTATAAGAGCTGTATCTGTTTTCTTTATTGAACTCGGTGTGGGGTTAAAGTATTTGGTTATATGTACATATGCATGAGAAACTTCTAGATGGAACTGGTTCCTTTTATGATGACTACAGATTCTCATATGCAACTACCTGCACATATTATTATGATTTGATTGGGGCCAATTTTTTTTCCACCCTAATGCACATGTACTCCTACTCAGGCGTCCCCCCATAAAAAGTTCCTTGTCTTTGGAACAAGGAACGATTTCCTCTAGAATATTATCCCTTCATGTATTCTCTATCTTTCTATCTGTCTCTCTGTCTGTCTGTCTGTCTATTTATATCCACAGGAAAATTTTGTAAGAGGGAACTTGTCCCTCATATTATATCAAGGGACTTCTAATTGGCCACATCTACCAAGTTTCATTAGTATGAGAATGCATGTCAGAAGCCAGTGCTGATGTGAGGTGTTTGATTTGACAAATCTCTCGATAGGATTCATTGATTTTACATGTCTCATGTTTACTTTTAAAGCAAAACATACAAAATTAAACCTTAATAATAATTATGTGCAAGTGTTTATTCATAATCAGATAATAAGCACTTGAATTTTTAGTTGGACAGCAAAAGCAAAAAGTGTAGCTATGTTTTTTAATTTCAAAACAATGTGAAGTATAGAAGAATCTGTTATTGAAATGGGCCTTCACTCATTTTAAAGAATCCATGTGACATAAACTACCTATGATGAGTTCCAATTTGACATTTAAGTGGGACGATATCTACGATTGGGTTGAAGCACAAGAACGTGCTCTTTCTTTAAGGTTTGAAACATTGTGGACCCTAATCAAGCTTCAGAGTATTTTTATTAAGAACATTTTGGTTTAATCCTATTCAATGTGTAGCCCTACTTGTCCCTCATGATGATTGGAGATTTGGGTTCCATATTCCTTAGTGTATTTGAGCAGACTATTCTGCTTTCTATGCATGTTTACTCAAGATGATTGATGTTTTATCTTTATGTTATTGTGAGATTGAAAAGAAAATGGTCATATTTTTTTTTTATAAAAATTTTGTGAAATTTCACTTTTGCCTTCGTGTTTATTTTGATAATTTTCAGGCATTGCTGGAGCATCATACATTCCTACAGTACAAGCAGCGCTGCCACGCCTTTTAGGTGCAGCTGCACCGGCTGGTGCAAATGCTCGTGAGAATCGTCGCCAATGTCACAAGGTAATCGTTGTTGTTATACCTATAAAGAGTTTCATTATCATCAAGGGGAAATCTAATTATTCCTTTTTCCAGGTTTTAAGGTTATGGCTTGAACGGAAAATCCTGCCAGAATCACTTCTTCGCCATTATATGGACGATATCTGTGTTTCCAATGATGATATGACTGCTGGATTTTTTCTTAGACGTCCGACTCGTGCTGAGCGTGCTGTGGATGACCCAATTAGGGAAATGGATGGCATCCTTGTTGATGAGTATGGGAGGTGTGTGTTATTTTTCTTTTTCATCCTTTCTTTCTTATGGCAATATGCCATTGCCATCTTGTATTTTTTGTTTTATATATTTCTATTATGTTATTTTACAGTTAATTTGTCTTTTTATCTATTCGGTTCTTCATTGGACCATACTATTGGTTGGTACTTGGTTCTGACTTGTACTAGAAAGTGCCTAAGTGATGCAGCTCTTTTCAGAAGTGCATAAAAAGTTAGAGTCTGGTATTTATACCAGTCTTATTTTATTTTATTTTATTTTTTATGATGTGGTTATCCCTGATGATGATGATGACGACGACGATGTGTGTATCCCTGAAGTCTTTGACCCAACAAGACTAACCACCCAACCCCAACCCCCCCCCCCCCCCCCCCCCGCGAGGTGATTGTCAGTCATTTACTAGCTCTTGAATTTTCACTATGTATGGTTTTTTTTTTCACTTCCACCCATTTGCTGGGTTTTTCAAGCAAATGGAAATTGACATTGAAGAAGTGTCTGTGGGTTTGTGAAGTGAGAGGGTGCATTGTACAGTGATATAATGGTTGCCATGGTGTATGTAAGGTCTCATTTTTCCTCCTCCTTTGTAATATTTGTATTTTCATAAAGATTCTGATTATCAATGTTTCACTTCCACGAGGAATTAGATCTGCATATCACCTTCCCAATCTTGGTCTTCCCTTCCCTTTTTGGAATGACATTAACAACTTTCAGCTTGGGTTGTTTTCCCCTAAGTTTTACATTTCACTCCTTGCTTTTTGTTTCCAATTGCTTTTAGATCCTGTACTGTCAATGATGTTAAAATAGTTATCTGAATGGACAAACAAAAGTTGGCTAGATTGCTTTCCTCACTTTGGCTATTATATATTCTGTAGAGGTTAAAACAATCTTTTCTGTCATGTACATGTATCTTTACAGATTTGACCTGCTATTGGATTCTTGCAATGATAGCTATATTGTTTAATTTTGTGTTTCTTTACTTCTGGGAATTTATTTTGTTTACTTTTTTTTTTTTAGCAATGCAATGTTTCAGATTCCTGGCTTTTTATCTTCTCATATATTTGAAGATGAAGATGAAGATGATGTTCCCAATAGTTTGTGCAAAAATACTGGTGCTGATTTTCCTCCAACTGAAGCTCCCAGTGCTTTGGAGGAGCAAGAAACTAGTGCAGTTACTCCAAGTGACAGGTGCCACCGCATTTTAGAGGAGGTGGATGGGGAACTTGAAATGGAAGACGTGTCTACATACTCTAAAGATGAGAAAGTGACAGCTGTGAATGGTTATTTGGAATTCGAAAATCAGCAGCACAGTTCTGAAGGGATTTTGGAATCAATGTCAAACAACCTCAGCGAATTACCCCCTCTACCATTGGGCTCTCCGCCTTTGCCTTCAGATTCACCGCCCCCCTTACCACCATTTCCTCCTCCACCCCCACCACCACCCCCACCACTGTCTCCACCACCTCCCCCTCCCCCTCCCCCGCCTCCTCCAGGTCTGCCTTCATCATCTTTACTGCCTCCACTATCTCAGCTGGCTCCACCACCCCCACCCCCACCCCCTCCTCCACCCCCACCTCCACTACCACCATCTACTTCATCATTTGTATATCATCCCCCCTCATCTCAAGAATATTGTAGCACTACAAGTGTAAGTTTCTTGGCTACTACTTTATTTTGTTTTCCTACTTTATGATTTTGTCATATACGAGGTAACCAACTCCAGATGGCTGTAAATGTTCCTCTTCAGGGTCATGCTATTGCTGGCTTCAAAAATGATATGGCTCCACCACACTCGTCTTCCTTCATTACAACAGGAATGTGCCATGCACAAAATGTGTCTGCTTTTGGTTCCTCACGATCATTTGGGGTTGGGCATAATAATATGTTTTTACCACCTCAACCGTCTTACCCCAACCAGCAGTTTCAATCATGTAGTGCACCTTTACCCCAGAGACCATACCATACACAATCACCATCGTCTAATTTCTCATGTGTAAAGTCCACAGTTCATCACCATGTACAGCAGCCAATCCATCCTTACTCTCTGCCTGCTCTTCCTAATGGAGGACAGAGGCAATATGTTACTGACGAACAATTTCGGGTACATTCTAGTGATTTTAGCCCAGATAATCACCATGGTGTTTGGGTGGCTGGAGGGAGGACACCATGTTCGGGGGCTCATTTTGTCCAGGAAGGTGTGCTCTTGTTTTTTTTCTCTTTCAATTTATTTTTCAATTGATACAGAATTTTCATACAGATAAAGTAAATTGTGGTCTTTTTTTAATTCATCAAGTACTTAAGCCCATCTATCTCGTCTTGGCTTTGTGTGTTCTATTTTTCCACATGACTATTGGAATTTCTGTCACTTCACAATTTAAGATCTCTATTTTGGCTATTTATTCCAAGTCTGCATTTGTTTCCTGTTTCCATTTATTCCTCGATTCTTCAATTTTTTGAAGTGGCCTCTTTTTTACTGGTTTCTCATTCTCCTTGTTCCCAGGCTCACTTATTTTGTTACTTTTGCGTGTGGAACTGTTTGGGACGTAAAGCCTTCCCAAAGGACATTCTTTGATTTTCTTTGACAGCCATGGATTTTATTTCTTTTGTCTACATTGTTAATTCTGATCTTTTTGTTTCTCCACATATTCGTCTTAAGCATTTTTTACTCTTGAAATTCATCTTCTTGGTCCATGATTTTAAAACATTGAATCAAACCTCTAATGTCCAGAGTTGAAACCATTATATCTGAGTTGATATAAAGGCTCATTTGGCACCTCTTATTTTGTAAGGATATTATCAGCTACAAAATGATCCCTTTTAATTTATTGTTAAGAGCTTTCTGCATAGTTGGAAGGTGCTCATTTTGTCAACGACAAGGTTTTGGTTCAAGTCATGTTTCACAATAAGAAAAAAAGGTGGAAAAAAGAACCTAATCTTTTTCGTCTTTATATGTAATAATGTATATAGCCTATAATATGGCATGTGGTGGAAACATTTTTGTAACCACCTACTATTGATAATTTTTGTGCCTTTCATACAAGTGCATTATTTAAAAATCATTTGGAATTTTTGCAGAGTGGTTAGCGGTCCCTTTGCATCTGGTGCTTTAAGAAAGAAAGTTGAGCCTCTTTTCCCCCTTTTGAAGATGTCAATGCTTGTAAAAAAAAATCTAAAATGGAATAGAAAATCAATTTTGTTGTTGTCGAGGCCGACAATGTCAGTCATAATGGCCATCAGTATTAGGGGATGCCAAGCTATAATAAAAATGGTGCATCTGTTGTGGGCGGCTAATACATGGTTCATTGCAATCCGACGTAGTGTGTTGGCAGATATTTTGAGTCATTTCTCACTCAGTAGTTTCATTTTTGCTCCTTGGCAAAATTGTACATATGGTCTAAGCTGGTTGTGATTAAGGGCTGTCAGTTCTCTTTTTTTCTGGTTGCACTTTCATATTTGTGCGTTTCCTAGTATTTTCTTTTGTAACATTCAAATGTACTAACACGTTTCTCAAGTCTCTTTTTTAACAGTGCCTTATCACTTCTTCATTTCCTAAAACTTACTTGATGTGATTGCGCATTTCAGATTAACTGCTATATAAATGGATGCCTTTCAATCAGCATGGCACTGTCATAAGATCTACCTATTGAACTGTCTACTGTCTTTTGCTATCATGATTATGGGTGGCAATGAGTTAGGTTAAGTCCAGTTGAGCAGTATGGGTAGCATCAGCATGTGTGGTCTGTATTCTCTACCTGAATCCTACACATTTAATATTTAAGTTGAAATTGTCAACCCAAACCCAACCCAGAAGTTAGGGGTAACCCAAAACCAACCCAGAACTCTTATTTACGGGAGTGGTTCTGGTTTGTTTGGCAGGTCATGGTATTAGATGAATTGGGTGGGTTGGATTCAGGCTAGATTCAGGCTGGTCACATACAGGTAGAATGGACTCAACCTAACCCAACCTTTTTCCCAATCGGGTTTGAAATGTCAACCCAAATCAAAAAATAAAAAGTGTCAATCTGAACATTGAATTATTGGGTTCGGTTGCGCTGAGTTGGTGGGTCAGGTTATATGAATTGCCACCTTTGATCATGATAACATCCTTTTTTACTTATTGCTCAAAATGGATGTGTGCGTGTCTCTGTGATACTATTCCTTTTGGAAAGTGCTACTTTAAACTTGAGAGATGCTTATCTAAATGGTACCTTAAAATTTTCATTGCAGGATTCTCTTGGCAACCCAGGGAAAGACCACTAACTAATTCAGTTAGTGTTCAACATCCTGTACATAGTTCTCTAGCACCTAGAGCTTCAATGCCAGGTGACGGACTTGCAAATAACATTGTTAGGTTTATGTTGGAAAAAATACTTTGACACTTAAAAAGGTTTTGTTTCTAACCAATTACATTATATGATTGGTTTAGCGTTTCTTGTTTCTACAGGTCATAATGTTGGCCAAATGTTCCCTTGTAGGCCAGACATCCCTCTTAACTGCTGGAGGCCATCATAAGTATCACTGTGAGGTGAACTAATTATGCACTTCAGGTTACTTTTCACCTTTTAAGCAGGAAGCCTCCTTTCTATTTCTTAAATCCAATCACTGAGTGAATTGAAGTAGTGGTTGGTGTTTGCAAGTTATGTTTGAACAGAAGAATATTTGTAGCCAAAACTTGTTGGATGACCTACTCTGTTATCTTGTTATTTCAGGCATGTAAGATGATGGCAGATTGAAGAGACTTGCATCCTATAATGCTCCAGAAGGAAGTGTTACTCTTCTCTTGTTGACTTCTAAATAGTTGGGTGTGACCGAGATGGTGTTGAGATCTCTGGAGATTATATGCAGGACTGTATATTATATTTTTTTCCTGACAACTGCATCCCGCAGACCTATTGCTGCCAAGTGTAAGCACATATTCTTCTTATATAATGAGAATGTAACATCATTAATGTGATCTAAGTTTTATAGCATTCCCTCCCTTTGGTATCATTGATTATACTACCAGAAATTTATTTCAAGGTTTAGTATTCCATTTTTGGCATTAGTAGCTGAAAATACTATTTGAAGAAAGATACTAAGGATATTGGATGAGTTAGCCTTTTAAAACACAAGCAAGAGACAACAAAAATGACAGATACATGACAGGTACTTCCCTAGTAAACAAACAGGACATAATTTGGCTCCAAAAAGTTTGCCAGTGAAAATGATTTCTTAATAACAGATCATTGAATACATGGTGCTTATGGGCTGTGTCATGTATACATGGTTTTACCAGCGGCCCTACAATGTTCGTGAGGTGGGGTCAAGGGTTTCCCTGTCTTAAAGAAAAAAAAACAGATCATTGAAGTCCTTTTTTATCATGGCCCAAATCTATGCATTCGTAGTCAGTTGAATGTCCTTGAGAATTTTCCAAGTCCTCTCTTTCTAGGTTTGTGGAATTGCACAAGCAATCTTGCTCCACAGAATCTTTGCTTCCCGCAACCAAGGTTTTTTCTCCAACCAATGACTAGATCCTTTATCTTTTCTTGCTGAACACAAGGCTTTAGACTGCTGAAACAAAAGTAAGATTCCCCCAACGTCTGTTTTTGTCTTTCAAGTTTATGCCTTTCATTTAGATCGACCATAAATAAAATGATTAGAGGAAAAAATGGATGGACGGATTAGTTGCTGTTCTTGTCCTGTTTTTGTTTTTTCTGTTGCAGCAATAAAAAAATTAATTATTAATGAAAAAAAGGATAGAGGGATGATATCATAGCAGAACAGGAAACAAAAAGTAACAGTAATGACTTGCTTATAAAGGGGTTGAAGATTTTTGAAAGAGAACTTAATTGAAATGCTTGTTGAGTCTCATGTGGTAGCATAGTCTTAATTGTCTATGTTTTGAAGGGAAATGAATAGTCCAAGTTCAGTTGGTAGATTAAATCTTTTGAATATTTTGTTTATATTTAGAGGGATTAAAAGTGGTTAAAGACCGCAGCATGTATGAAGCATATTCTACCATGCGGGAAAGTCAATCTCTTTAGATAAGTGTTTGTTCGACCATACAAGAATATATAGTACAATTTATTAGCAACAGGTTGAAAACCGAAGCATGACTATTTTTTACTTAGTTATCTATTAAACTAGCCCTTGTGTAGATCAATGAGATAACGAAAGATTACGATGGCCATGCGGTAGATATTATTATCTATATAGAATGGCCTTAAGAATAGGCTGAGTTATATCAGATTTGGACTTGACCACTCATATGTATCAGAAAAGTTGTAGTGGACTTGATGGTTATGAATGTTAATAATTCGGGATCCATTAGGCCAAACCCACCTGTATACTAAAGCCCGGTACACTAGTGTAGTCAAACACCACAAATTGTGTACAGATGCTACTTACCATATTTGGAATGTGCTGATGGTATTCTTCCTGTGTAGTTGCTGATTTGTAGCCCATAACAGGGCATTTGTACTATTATATGAACTAAATGAATTCTGGGATCCCATTCCATTCATTCTCTGTAATCCCATGACAATGAAGAGACTTAATCAAGTTTTGAAATGACACAATGAAGGATGGTCAACCCAATGCAAGATGAAATAGAGTAAAGGGCAATTTCTCTTTCCCTATCTTTCTAGCTATCTATCCATCCATACTAAACCCTCAATTTTATGGTTACAAGATTGCCTCTTCCAATTGTTCTGCTGGGGCTTGTTTGACGATGCAAAATCATTCAATAATGTAGTAGTAGCAGAAGTTTGTAGGGAACAATGATGCAGACCTGAAACTCTGTGAACATGAAAATAGACCAAATTTCCCTGAAAGGTTTTGGCCAAATCCATGAAGGATTCTGGACCAAGCTCCAAAGAGGCTTGGCTGAATCCACCATTGATTCAACAAATGACCACTCTGAAGATAGAGAAAAACTTACACACCATAAGGTTAACCACTCAAATCTTCATTCAAAAATTGAAAGCTGTCTTCCCTATAGAGGCCTACACATATTTTTAGGGAAGGATGGGATGTCCCTTTCCTACTAAAGTTTTAATTCCTTAGATCTTCTGTAAAATTAAAAAGGAAACAAATCTCCTAAAATCCTGTCAGGGTTTCGTACAAATCAAACCAATATTTTAATCCAAAATCCTATGTGGAATTTGGTCTACTTAATGTTTGCGGAGATCCGGGTCTATGTCAAAGTTGGCCCAGGTGAAGCTACAAAGATCAACTGGATGGCCTGCAATTAGGTTCTCTGTCTAAGGGAGGAGGATAGCATTACTGAATCTCAAATACTAAAACAAAGGGATATGAATTTGCAAACAAGTGTGATGTATTGAAAATGAAAGTAGACCAGTGAAAAAAAGAGGAAACCAAGTGGAAGGATTTGATGAGTGGAAAATAATGTTTGTTGATCAAGATAATGACGTGGATTGTTAGAGGTTTTGGAAGAAAGCAGAATATGACAGTGCTGAGAAGATTGGTGAATAAAGGACAAAAATGATTTTCTTTCCTTTTTTTCTAACCTTTTCTTTTCCCTTTTTGTTTCTTTTTTGAATTAATGCCTGATCAAATCAATCAACTTACTTTTCTGGCTTATGAGTGTCAAACCAATGTGATTGGAATTGTGATTGGAAGCACATAAAAGAGGTCAAGTGTTAGAGGGTACACCCTCTTTGTTGTCAATGTGGTTGGGGTTGGATTTCTTAACGGGGGGTTGCAAGTGGTTTGTTCATGATATAGATTGGTAGCATATTCAAGTTAAGGGTTTGAAATGTATCATTTTCAGTTCACTTTTATGGTACAGTTTTTTAGATGGTTGGTGTCATACATCTGGCTGTGAATTTGTTATGGTTCTTTGGGGTGGGGGATTCATTATCATTTGTTTTCCTCACAAGTGGGGGTGCATGATCAGTGATGCAATGTAAGATGTGTGATCAGCAATTTCATCCTTTTTTAATGGATATTGGTTAAAGATATTTACTTTCTTTTTGTAATATATTATTTTTTTATTGTACTTTTGTTTGTAAAGACCCCTTAAACTCATTGCCCCTGCTGACATTGAATTTCATAATTCTCCCCACTAGGTCCTCATACACAAAGTAAGCTGGGAAAAATGACAACAATGTCCTTTTTTCTGCAATATTGCAGAAATCTTTTAAAATATGCAATATCGCAGAGGTTGTGCCCTTTTTCAACTGCTTTTCACCTTCTCCCATAAATGCTTTCATCATTTTTTAGCTGCTGGAAGTCTGGTAGAGAAGTGATAAATATAAAAGCAAAGAACCCGTGTGCTTGCAGATTAAATCCTCATTAAAAATAAAGCATCCCCTGTTTCTGCCCTTTCCTTCTCATATATGGACGGGATCTTTCTTTTAAGTTGGCTTTGAGTTGTCCTCTGATTATTCCATCAAGAAATCTGGATATGAGTATTTTACAACCCTGATTAATAATTTGCTGTGACTGTTAAAAAAAAATTCTGTGGATCCAGATCTAGTGTGGACCATGCTTTAGTACCCTTTCATATTGGAAAAGAAAAGATAACGATGGCAGTGGTGGTGATGCTGAAGGTCCGTATCAGTGCACCCTGGAGTCATCAAATGACTCCAAATCTTGTTCCTATCTCAGAGAGAGGGAGGGAGGGATTTCGATCTTGGTAGGTGTGAATCCGAGTTTGAGAGGAAAGGGAAGAGAGAGAAAGGAAGGGGGGGGGGGGGGGTTTCCATGCGGTTAAAACTCGAAACCCCTTCTAAATGCAACAATCACCATGACATATTGGTTTTAGAGTCTGTTGGGCAGTGATTCTGAACCTTGTTCTTTTACTTCTGCTTTGTTGTGACATCATTGGCTTTTGGTGGTGTCTCAACAAATCAATTAGATTTCATTGGGGTCCTTTGTAACTTTCAGGTATTACCTTTATGGGCTTCCTATGTTAGCAATAGCTCCTTTGTTGGTGTTGCAACCCTGTGGAATTTTGTGAGTTTCATTGACATCCACATTGGTTGCTCTTGGTAAGCTTGCCCTTCCATTATCTTGGCTTCAAGCGGTTGCAGATCTGGAATCCTCATTGTGGAACCTGATTCTAGAAATGTATAAATGTGAGATTCTTTATCGGTCAAAGATTTCTTTGTTAGATGATCTACCTATCTATTATCTATCGGTTTTAAAAATCTTTCGCACTGTGGCAAAAAATAAGTAAATAACCTGAAGAGATTTATTGTTGCATGGTAAGAGTTATGACGGTTCTTGGGATGACTAATTTGAATGTGGTTTAGTGGTGGAGCAAGAGGCTTTAGGGTTGGGAAGAATTAAAGAAATGAATTGTGTGAAAAATGAGTGGTGGGGGTTTGGTTAGGATAATGATACATTATGTAGGGTGATAATCTCCTTCAAGGTGTTCTCTCTTAGGGTTGTTGGCAATTTTACTGAGGGATTTAAGGTTTCAAGGAATATCGCGAAGGCGGGGGACTAAAATTCAGGTGGGTGAGATCTATGTTTTAATGATCCGATATTAATGTTGGGAAAGGAAATGTGATTAAATTTTTGTGCATCTGTGAGATGGGGAGAGCACTCTTGCTTTGAATACCCAAAATTGATCACAAAAGGACGCATGCATAAAGGTGGTTGTGAGGGTTGATGGGGGTGGTGTGGGAGAGCTGGAATTTGTTTTGAGTTTTTTTTTTCCCTCGGAAAAAGGCACAATAGGTTGAAATTGAGATTTTGCCAAACATATAGGGGGACTTGCATGCCATTTGATTGTGACAATGACAGTGTTCAGACCTTCCACACCCTTGCACCAAAATCATTCCCTTGTAGATTTTTTGGGGCTTTCTTGCCTCCCCCTCAGGTCTTATAGAGTCGAGGCCTTTGCTGGCAGGCCCAAACAAACTTTGTTTCCCTTTCTGTGGGACTGAGAATCAGTTGGATATTTATTTCTAAATATAAGTATCCTTCCCGTTTGTTGGACTTTTAACGTCATCTTTTTAAATTTCTGAGTTATTCCTTTTTTTGGGTCCTTACTAGTATAGCCACATATGATATTCCAACATATTTGCAGAAAAGCAAATATTTCCAGATTGTGCAGTGTTCTTGCCTTCAATTTTCTACTAGTTTACATGTAAATTATTCTTTATTAGCGTCTTTGCCATGCTTTATTTATTTATTTTTTGGTCTGCTCTGTGAACTGAGTTTAATTCTATATGCTCTAGTAATTGACATTCAACTGTATTCTTTATACTCTTATTCTATGGTTTTCTGAAATTTTCATGTTATTTTTTCTGTTTGGGAGTGACATGAATATCAGATAGCAATCTTCCTGCTACTCTCTTGGGTACTATATGGGCTGTGAAGAAGACAAGCTGATCTCAGCTCATACTCTTGTACTCAGTCACTCAGTGTCAGTCTTAAACTTGGCTCATACTACTTTTAAGCTTTACAAATCGAGCTCATGCCCAATATGGAAGTATTTAATTAAAGTTGAGTTTAAGCCCTTCGCAAATGATGATGATGATGATAAAAATATAACAACCCAAGCTTTCATTTAAAAAGTTAGGTATAGATCGATGGCCCACCAAGGGGTAGGCCATGAGGACATAGATGGAAGTGGTAAAGATAGATATGAAGAATGCAATGTATCCCAAGATTTTGCTCAGGATAGATAGGAATGGAGAAACAAAATTTGTGTAGCCTACCTGAATATAGCTGGGACAAGGTTTTGATGATGATGGTGATGCATAGGTTATAGCTTAAGAAAATTACTCTAAACATAGGATTGCGGCTATTTTGGCTCTCTTTTAAGAGTTAAACCCAAGTTTTCCTTTTCAAAACATGTATGGTTGCCAAAAATGCTTCTACAATTGGTACATGTTAAGTAATAAAATATGTTATGCACAAGTGAAATAGAAGGCAAAGGCAAGTGAAGCAGCGCAGGGGAAGAAGATTAGCCAACGGGCTAATCTCCAAGTCAATAGACTTAGGGATAGAGTGTCTAGGGGATAGAGTGTCTAGGTGCCTCACCAAAGACAAACAAACTCTTTCTCAACTGAGAACCAACTCAAAATCTTTATTCAATATTAAAATCTATGTCTCATGAAGAGATTACATCCTTATTTATAACTAAAACATCATCTAAGAAAGGAAACAACTAATTCTAAACAAATAAGAAGTCCTAAATCAAACATGACTTGACTTGCCAAATATTAATAAAGCAATTAAAACAACTATTAA
The DNA here is from genome assembly GCA_037013555.1 of Sextonia rubra. Taxonomy (NCBI): domain Eukaryota; kingdom Viridiplantae; phylum Streptophyta; class Magnoliopsida; order Laurales; family Lauraceae; genus Sextonia; species Sextonia rubra. The sequence continues at coordinate 52,476,829 of JASUAD010000013.1, read as the reverse complement.
TAATATAATCTACTCTAGTCTACTGGCCTGTATTGATCTTGGGCTTGTGGCTATAGACTTTCAGACGGGGCCCATTGACATGGCCTGCATAAGCAAGCTCTCGACAAAAAAAAAAAAAAAAAAAAAAAGAGAGCAGCAGAGGTAATCCACTTATTCAACTGATCCTAGGCTGGTTAGCTGAGATGACAGTTCTATGTGAGCTTGGCTCATTGATAGCCTTGGATTGGGACTTTTCATCTTGAGATCTCACCTAGCTAGTAATTTGGATTTTGTTTTTATGTCGAAGCCCTTTAAGCCAACCCACAGTTGATGGGATGAGGCTAATTGATGATATATACATGTTATTATTATTATTTTTTTTATTTTTATTTTGTGTGTGTTTGAGAGAGAGAGAGAGAGAGAGAGAGAGAGAGAGGAAAATCCTTAAGTGCACACCACCTCATGTGCAGACCCTTTCTAAAACTGCTAGTCTTTTAGGGCCATAGATCAAGAAGGTAGGATGAGTTTTAATTATGCATACATGTTGGTCTCATTGAGATATACCAATCCCCAACTTCCCCATATATTGTTATGGCCCAGGTAGGCCCCACAATGGGTGCCATGTGAGTTGTGCATTGAGAGGGTGCTCCATACATGTATATGGGAAATCCTCAACTGAGCACCTTTGGGGCACATTTGTGTACATGCTGCAGAATACTGGCTCCACGAAAATTTGTGTTGGAAAAAAAAAAGTTTCTCTGACCTCCCCAATGAGGAATTTATTTTCCGAGAAATTGTGAAAATTTTAGCACATCATGGATTTTACTGTAGCACATAAACTATTTCCACATTCTTCATTTTTTTGAATGGAAAATCAGCTACAAAAATGTGCCCTTATATGAGTACCAACCATGAGCACCCTCTTATTTTTAGCACATGGGATCCTCTATGATAAATCCAGCCCCTTCATTGCTCCAAGTCACTATGTCCATGTATTGGCAGAAACCCAAATCTAACACTCATCCAACTATTGCTTACCGTTGGATTGAAATCAAATAAAATGATGCCTTCTAAATTCATTGGAACTTAAGGGCCATAGATCAAAGGGATAGGTGGATCTAATGGATATTTTGTCTACCCTTAGGTCTTATTTAGATCTTTGGATCCCTCACCTCCCCCATGATTAGCATGGGCCCAACAAGGGCGTGCTCATGAAAGGTGCTCATTGATGGTGCTTGGTGGAGGGTGGCCTTATATATAATATATATAATACTAGAAAACACCCAATATTTTTTAGTAGGAAAACACCCCTCTTAATAGGATCCACTGGGATGCATGATGATCATGGAAGGTGGATATAAAGATCCGCATGAGACCTACCTATATGTAAAATTTTGAATCCTTAAGGCCATCCTAACCCTTTGACCCATAGCCCTAAAATTTAATGGTTTTAGAGGCAACATTTTCTTATAATTTCATACCCTTTGATTTCAACCCAATGGTCAGGAAAAGTTGGATGAATGTTAAATATGGACTTGTGACTATTCATGGGAGGGGTAGTATGTGTGAAGATACCGGATTGGGTCAAGGTGGGCTTCATGCCCGAAAAAAAAAAAAAAAAAAAAAAAGAGGGGCAGAAAAGGGGGCCTTTTTAAAGTCAAAGAGTTTTGGAGAATTACCTATGTATAGATTAGCAACATGACTTGGGCCCACAATTTCATGGTTGCAATAGTGAGCACCTTCGATTGTTTCACGGGCTCGTCGATGATGATGTTCTGAAGATGCTACTAACTAATTATTTTTAGAATTATGTATTTGGTTGAAGTCTTCCTCTTATTTTTTTCAGTTATCTGAAGCTGCTGTGTTGCTTTCCTTTATGATATTTTTAGTATTGGTATCTAGAGGATAAAATATGGGTTTGATGTACAAGGACAGAGCATAATTGATAATACATTCCATTTTATAATAATTTATTCTGTATGTTATGATGTATAATATGCTAAGTCTTTTATATAAACTGCAAAAATAAATGAGTACAATTTGAAAAGGCATTTAATTGGGGATATTGTATTTCAGTTTTTCTGGACAATCTTTTTGGTCTTCGAAGTTTGCCTTATTTTTATTTTTTAATGATATGAATGTTATATTAGTTCCTACCTTTCCATATGACAACAATAATGATCTCAATTTCCTGCTGTTTCTGAAGAACACTAGTACCAATTAGCATATCCTGCACTTTTTTAAATTCTTGATTAACACCTTTTTCCTCTACATGATTCTGTAAGAATATATTATCAGTGTAATATAGTGTATTAGTTACTATGACTTCTTGGTGATCATCAGTTATTATTCCAGAAGAGTCATTCTGCAGAATAAGATGTCGGGTATCATACTAAAGTAGAATTGTTGCAGGTTTGGCTACAACAATGACGTATTTATGAAGTGGGAACCATATGTAGGAAGTCAGATTGTGAAAGATCAAGGAGTAAAGCTTATTAGAAATAAAGCTGCGGTAAATATAGAGGTAAATTTCAGTGTAGTGGTACTGGGTATCCTACTTAAAACATGCAGCCTGTAAATTTTGGTAGATATTCTAGACTTCTGTAGAGAGGGAACTGTGGGACCCACTTAAGGAAGTTCTCACAATTGCCAATCTACTAATGTGCTAAAAGTTCTATAGAAGCATGAAGCATATTTTTCCTTTTTGCTGGATGTTCTAATTCCAAGCTTATATTTTTAGATTAGAGATTTCTGTTAATCATGTATCTGTGAAGCAACTGGAAACGAACAAGGCTTCTTTGGTGTCAAACCTTTTAACAACTGACTTAAGGAGCCTTTTTTTAAGAAAACTTTAATTGTTTGTTGCACTTTCTGTAATATGCTTGTGAAGTGCACTTGTACTGATCTTTGGCTAGCATAATATGCCTTGAAAACAGAATTTCATAGTCCTAAATACTTGCTAATATCTGACCAGAAACTGCACATTCTTAAAACTACCTTGTGTGAGTGCATTTAAATGTAAGCTTCTGGACCAAATATCAGGGAACTTGTTAAATGAAAGTAAGCAGTAAGAAATGAGTTTACCATTAATCCAGTATTTAAACTTGCTTTCAAAATAAGGCAGGGTTTTCTAATATCTGCTAAAGTCGGATGCGGATCTGAATCAAATGATTTATCTGAAGCCTTAAACCAACAGTAGGCTCTTGCTGACAGTCAATCCAACTCTTGATGTTCTTTTTGCTTCTTTGCAATATTATGGTTTCCATCTTCTCTTTTCCTCTATGTATTGTTGATGTTGATTCGAATCATCTCTCTTTCGTTCTTGCATCTATGTTGTTTGTTGTTAGTGATTTCAGAACTGAGGTCAAATTGTTCTTAGAATATATTGTTTGCTTAGGATTTAGTTTGTCAGTTATTGGTTACTTTATTGTCATAAAAGCTGTTTGATATCCATACATTGCTGACAACAGGGAAAAGGAAATTGACTGTCTTCAAGACCCTTTCCTTCTAACATGCAAATGAACTATTGTTAATTTTGAAAAAGTGATGTATAGAACCCATTTCTATTTTCAAAATGTGTAGAATGCTTGGTCATAAAAAAATGTATAGAATGCAGGGCAGTGTATTTCATAATATATCAACTGTATTGCACTGTTGATAGGGTTGTAAGTGTCCCCGATTCTCCAATTGCCCAAACGGTTCTAGGTTTGGTTTCACCTTTGTTCTGGCCCGTGGACCCAAGACCTGACATATTACCTTAGTTTTAAAGATTTTTTTCCCCTATAAGTTAGAATTTCTTCAAAGCATTCTCTACACAGACTCGGACCCGCCCCATACACAAAACTAGTTCTGGTTCCATATTCTCATTAATAGTTCCGGTGCCAGGTCCATCTTCTCTTTAACGGTTCTGGGTCCACCATGGACCCAGACTAAAACTGACCCGTTTGCAACCCTAACCGTTGATTTTGATCACAACTGCCATTTTCTTTGTTTTCGAGATCTAGTTCTGGTACCCTTTTGTCGGCAACTACCTACTCCATCCACTTGCATTCATGTGAATGGATAACAGTTACATGTAATGGATATGTTGCTCTTCTTCAGATTTATCCTTACTACTTTCATTCATTTTTTCTTTGGCCTACCCCTTTTCCTTCTATTGTCTTCCACCTGCATAAAAAGACTTTTGCTCACTAGCATCGTCATTGGCTTTTGTTGGACGTGTCCAAACCATCTCAAAGGAGTCTCTCTTAATTGGTCACCTAGTAATGCTACCCCAAAATGCCCTCGAATGCACTTATTTTTTATTCTGTCTTTCCTAGTCGTACCACACACCCATCTCACATCTCCTCTACACTCATTCAGTCATTTGCATGTATTGTTTCCTAATTGACCATCATTTTGCTCTATAGGCAACTAGTCTAATTGTTGTTTTGTAAAGTTTTTTTTTTTTTAATCTTGTTTGTATGCGCTGAACATAAAGCATTCCATAATCGAGTATCCACTTCAACCATTCAAATCTTATTCTATGTTTGATGTCCTTAGTCTCTTTATCATTACTAATTATAGAGAAAAAAAGGAATCCTTTTTGTGTTATCTCTTGAGCTTCAGGTCCCATAGAAGTTACATCTCTTTGCACATCTGCATTGAAGTTGCAATTTATACAGTCCGTCTTTATACGGCTTATTATAAAGCCTCTATTCTTTTCTTTAATTTCACAATTACACCATCTCCTGGTTGATCCACCAATGCCATATCATTTGCAAATAACGTATACTACAGAACCTCTTGAATATAACCAATTAACGTCACCATACTTGTTGCAAACCAATAAGAGCTTAGAGCTGATCCCTAAAGCAAACTTATGGTCACTAGAAACTAACCTATCACTCCACGGGTGGTTGTTACACTCATTATTGTTTCCTCAATACATGTTTATAATGATGTTAACATAACCTCTTGAGACACTTATTTTATCTAAAACCTACAAGACAGTATGAAGATTATTCCCCTTCCCTCGGTATTTCTCCCTCAGCTGTCTAATTGCAATTTCATAGTTGACCTCTCCATGGTTTGAAATGGAATTGATTTTCAAATATCTTGGTCTTTTGTGTGAGTCATTGCCCCATTTCTCTCTCCAATAGTTTCATACTATGACTGATTAGTTGAATCCCATAATAATTTGTGCAACTTTGTATATTTTTTCTGTTCTTGCATATGGGTACTGCAACACTCTTTCTCCATTTATCTGAGATCTTCTTTGCCTTCAATCAAACTCATCCAATTCTCCTTAATATTATCCAAGCTTCTATCATAATGTGATCTGTCCCATAGCGTTTATTTTCTTCATTCTTATCAATGCTTTCTTCACTTTTGCTATCCAAATTATTATGGTAGAAGGTATGTTCTGCCAACAAGGTATCCTCTCTTGTTCGCAAGTCCTCTTGTAGATCTTCATTTTAAAGTTTGCTCTCTAATATCACCATCCTAGATTAAAACCTTTTGGCACTCTCTTTAAACATCTAATATGGTTTAAAATCTCTACTTTTCTTTTCCTTCGTTCTTGCAAGCTTGAAAACATCTCTCGTTCTTGTTCCCGTACTTATTATATAGGCAATCATTTGCGTTGGACTTTGTATAATTTGCTATTTTCTTAACTTCTTTCTTTGCCTCCATAATTTTATAGTCGTATTTCCTAATCTCTAGAGAAACTTTGTAACATCATCTTTTCCCTTGAACAGCTTCCTAAACCTATGATGCACGGATACGTCAAAATGGCCATCGTATCGTATCTGATTCTTCACTTTTTATGTGTAAAATCCATGTCTCTGCCATGTCCATAGTGTGTCCGCAAGTATCTGGGCATCATAATCCGAAACCTCTGCATCACTTAAACCGTTCTCATTTCTTGTGAAAATTGAGCCACAATCCACATCAATATCAATCCTGTTCTCAACCAGTGGTGAGGCATATTGAAGTGAATTGTCTTTTCACCAAACTTTTTTTCTGTGTAATCAAAGACAAGTATTACCCAGGAGGATACTGATATCTTTTGTAACTACTGCAAGCTAGTTATATTCTCTCTCTCTCTCTCTCTCTCTAAACCGCAGGTTTCCTCATATCATTGTACGAGAACTTGGCATTCCACTCTCTATAATGTTCTCTTGTATTGTGAAATTCAAGCAACAATCCACACCACTGCTAATCATTTTTTTAACTAAATGCAAAACACATCAAAGTGAATTGTAGTTTCACCAGTAACTTCCTTTTTTCCATATGTTTCTGTTTTTCCGGAGAACCAGTATTAGTTGGGAATATTTTTGACACCTTTATAACTGCTACAAACCAGTTATATGCTGATCTCATCATAGCGAAATCAGCATTCCATTCTATAACCCCCCCCTCTTGTATTGCGTAAATGGAGTGACAACCCACATTACTTTTAATCCTTTTTTTTTCACTCATTGGGAGACATAAAAATTGAATCATCATTTCACCAGACTCTTTTCTTCCCCTGATCTGTTGCACAAGAGAGAAATTTTAGTTGTGAGGATTTTGACTCCTTTTGTAACTTGTGCAAACCAGTTGTAATCTCATCATAATCCTTTCTTTCTGACTTTCTGTTGGGATCATGTTGGCTGGCAGGTCAGCCATATGGCTCTCAAGGGAGCATAGCAGATCTGGAACCCAATCTCCCTTGTCGATGGTATGGCTGACCAGTGTACACTGGTGTTATTGGCCAGTCAGAATCTTTTACTGATTTCATTGTTTGTTGTGAACACCTATGAGATCTTGTTTTTAACTGCTTACCATATACGTTTTCTGAGTAATGTAATCATGAGACATGTTGACTATCTATGGTATTGCAGAAACCTAAAGGAAATTATTGAGGCATGGTGACCATCACGTTCATTTTTTCACTAAAAATTTCACAATATTACCTTTGTAGAATATTTATTTTTCTGTATGGATTCATATTGAAGGTTTCTTACATTTTAAGTGTTTGTTTGAACTTGAAGCTTAAGCATGGCACAGTTCTTCCAATAAATGTAGGTATTTATCTCTTAAAATACATTATGATCGTTGAAAACTTTACAGTTCTTACAATATAAATAAATAAAGTCCTTTCTCCCTTTGATCCATGCAACTGTTTCCATGTTATTGAATTGTTGTCTTAGTTGTTGATTGCCCAGTTCCTTTCTATGCAAAATTAGTTTAGACAACAATTGTCTTAGTTATTCATCATACAGTTGTTTTCTTCTTCCCTGGATGCCCAGATTTGAGTCTCCCGTCCCTGCCTTAATTTCCATGGGTTGAGAAGCTCTTAAATGGTGTTGAATGAATGACATTAAAAGAATTATAACAAGGTGATTCTTTTGTTTTCCATTTCTGCGGCTTCTGATTTACTTCCAACTCTTTTTTGTTTTTGGTATCCCAACTATGGGAGGCTGGGACCCCACCCTCAGTAGAGGGAAGCAGACCTCAAAGAGGTGGTGGAGGCCTTGGGCAAGTCTAGCAGATAGACCTCAGGTGTAACATGGCCCTCTAGTGAGGGAAAGTTGCCCCCCAAGGTTTGAACCTTGGTCAGGTAAGTAAGAATTGACACCTTTTACCAGGGAGGTAAGAGGCCGTTCTTGATTTACTTCCAACTTGAGATGAGCAAGTTGGCATACATATGAAAGTTGGTATTACACTCAACTTTCATACAACAATCCTATAAATGCTAGAAAGGGGTTTAAGTTCCTTCAGGATGATAGTGGGTTCTAACTTTGATGCAGCCCTTGACCAAGCCCCACATGGGATCCACAAGGTGGTTGACCAAAAGCTCATGTCGAGACACATGTTTAATTAATTACATATTCCTAATAAGCAATGAATCCCTTTAATTAATTACATATTCCTAATAAGCAATGAATTCCTTGCCTTTAGTTTTAAGGACTCGTCTCAGGGCCTTTTTTAGTTTTCATAAAGTGATTTAGATTCAGTTCCATTGAGGATTTAAAGATTTAGATTCAATAGGATTTTAGTTTCATCTTTGTGAAAGAAGTAAACGTGAGAAAGAATAGAGTTGGAATATATTTATATATACATGCACACACTCTTTTCTCGAGTCATTATCTTTCACCTCAGGAGCTGCAGAAGGTTGGATGTGACTCTTGATGTGGGTACCTATTTTATGATATATCCAGGTTTGATTAAGCCATCCGATTAGGCTCTTTTCTCATTTGCTTTGAATCAGTATTGTCATTGGATCAACATTGCTGTTCTGTTCGTTTAGATGAGAATCAGCATATTTTCCGCATGTCCACTACGGAAACTCTCTTGATGGTTTAATCATTAATGTCCTGAACCAAGGCCATGGTCCTTGGCTATCTCCTGCTATCGGATCTCTCCACCAAGCTGGATGAAGTCTAAATTCATTTGGTCTGTTTTATTTTTATTTACCGATCAATATCTAAATCTAAAAAGATTTTATTCTATATGCATCCAAATGTGCCGTAATCCTCGAAGATAATATTGTATCTAGTCGGCCACTGGTAGCAATAAACCTCCACGTGTCCGATAAGTATACATTGGCAAAGCTTCCCCAATAAAGGAATAGAGAATCCAACCCCGTAATGCATTAGGCGAATCTAGATCATGTGGTACCAGGCATTCGAGAACCCTGTGAGGATTGCCCCTAGAATCCTAGTTGCTCAAAACAATTATTGTTCTGTTTATTAATCCTATGTCAAATCTTGCACCTATGAACATTGCAGTTGCCAAGATCAAGTGTCGGACGGACATGTGTTTGCTCTGCCCTTTTTATTTAAATTTCAGTCAGTAATCTGTTCTGGACCACTTTGATTGATGTGAAGTTTGGCCGAGAGAATATACGGGCTCAGGATGTTGTCAGTTATTTAGATTTAATAGGCTGGTCCTGCTAACGGATTATAGGCTTTGGCCTCGAGGATCTGGATTCTTGATCGCCAACTATTGTTGATACGATTGCATCTGACATTTGTATCTTCTTGGATCCTGAACCCTTACTCTTCTCTGTAGATGGGTATCAGAATAGCATTGTCGAAGTTTTTGGGCCCATTGGTCCTACCAATATAGAGTCCAGAGAATGTTATCAATCCAGTCTAAAGCCAATAAAATTGACTCTTAAATATAAGAACCTCTTTTATGTCTGCAGTAGATTTGACAATTGGCAACATTTAATGGGATTCAATTTTAAAAAGGAACTCCTCTGAGCCTTGTTGAGTTTGGTAAGGTAATGAGTTTTCCTGTATCTAGTAGGTCTAAATGCACAATAAACTTTTTATTTTATTTTATTTTGAAAAGCAGTGGAGAACTTTCCGCGCCTTATTATTATTATTATTATTGTAAGAAAGGATAACTTCCTGTGTTAAGTTGCAGAAAAGGTCTGGATTTATCACTTTTTGGTCCCATTATTATGACTCTTTTTTGGGGGCAGATATAGTTGAAATTAAACTTGCTTTTAAAAAATCAGTGTGAATTTAATAATTTAAAATACTAAAGCATGTGCTTTGAGTATTTTTTTTCATTTTCTGTTTACAAATTTTCCTATTTTTTAATTAAATTTTGGAGATATTTTGAAATGAAAGAAATGTCAGGTTGGGTTTTTTTTTTTTTTTACTAAGAACATTTCTGTTGTTTATTTACTCAAATATTGATAGGAAACTGTTTATTGAATAAATGAAAAACATCATTAGTCGAAGCGTTCTTTAGGAAAGGATAGATAGATGACTCGGTGCTTCTTAGGTAGTCTTTTAGAAATAAGGTTTTGCCATTGTGATGGTGCTGAAAACTGATTAAAAAATAATAGGAAATCGTCGTTTTGCTTTGATGTGGTTTTCTGCAGCACAAGCATACATCTGATCACTGAATGATTTATAGGTAGATTAAAAACCAACCCATTTGGAGGAATCTTCGAGAGAGGTGGATGATCAACACTCTCCAAAAACCAGCAGGCCTAGATTGGATTTTTTTTTTTTTTTTTGGTTACCTGCTTTAGAGATGAATTGTTACATGAGGTCTCCATGAAAAATGAAATTGAGTGGGTCAAGCAAAACTATGACCCGCAAATGCACCTAGGGATTTAAAAGAAACTATCACCCCCACCACCACGTACCAAATCCACCAAAATATATATATATATAAAATACTGAATTTCATAATACAGGTAGCTCTTTCATAATACAAAGCATGATTGGACAGAATTTCAAAATACAGGCCATCTTCAAGCGATTTAAAAGATAGAAACAGACTAGGACATATGCGCCCTGATTATGGCTGTGTACGGTGCAAGACCAAGAGCTCCTCCACTGCAAACCCTGCATTTTCTCTCATGATTCTTGCGCTATGATTCATAAGACCCTAAAATATTCGGATGACGGAGAACCTCCTGAAAAATAAGGCGGGAAAAGAAAAGGAAACACATCTATTTAGAACAATACAAACCTACTCTCAACACCGTACAACACTTCCAACAAAAATTTTTTTATAAAGCAACGTACTTGTACATGTGGGCGGCACTTTTAAGGGAAATACAATATGATCTGGTTTAATTTAACTGTACTGAATGTATTGGTATTTGGTAACACCACCATCTAATATAGATGAATTTGTGGTAATTCATGTCTTGAGAAAGCTAAACAGTGGAAAAGGCTTCAACGGAAGGGAAGATGGCTGCAACAGAAGAAAATGAATAATGACCACACGGTTGCAATTACCAGATGCCACTACTATCTCTTACAAACTGCAATTCTGGGGAATAAATACTATTGCTGTCCGTCGTCCTGCTAGCAGAAGCTGTCTTATTCATTATCCCCTCTCTTTGTCCTTACAAAGCTATGTACTGTGCACGCCTTGCTTGACGGAAAGGCTTGGTCGAAAGTTTAACATGAGCATTCCAAAAAAAAATCAATACATGAAATAGGCATAAGGATACTAGTCCAGAGCAGCTTTCCTTCTGCTGGTAATCGGCTTGGGCAAGCCATCAAAGATGGGCCTAGTAATGGCAGCAGTTGATAGGCCCTGCAAGTCCGGTTTTAAATTCCACTTGGAAGCTGCCTTGCCATTTTCTGAGTCCTGCAAATCCGATGTGCTGTTTGATTTTCTAACTCCAAAAAGAGAACCGGTAGGGAAAGACTCTGTCATAGGGGTCGAATTAATGCGACCTGAATCAGCATCCGCTGCCAAAGAGGCACGGCTTGTTGACTTAGGCCTAAGAGCTAGACCTTTTCCTGTTATTCCAGAGAACCCACCACTAGTATCTTCCTTCAACAATAATTCAGTCATTGGAGAAGCTGGACCTAGATCCAATTTATGACGCCTCCAGACAGGCTTTTCCTTTGTTATTTCTGCCTCCCTATCCCCAGAATCAGCAACTACCATGCTTACTGGTTCTCCATTTTCAGGCGAAAACCCATTTGCTAGGCCTCTAGACCTTAGGTGCCAGCCAGTAGGGGTATCAGAAAATTGTGATGATTTTGAGGGCATCTCGTCTTCTAGGTCTTTTACTCTTTTTGTCTTGTAGACTGCCATCTCAGTACCTTCTGCTGCACCTTTGTTATTCAAAGGTGTAAGGCCATAGTAGCCTTGCAAACTGTTCATTGCCGAAGAAACTCTGCATGGTGTGGAATTCTTCAATGACTGGAATGAATCTAATATGCCCAAATCAGAGCGGTGGGTTGGTATCTGTTCAGTACTTCGATCTCTGCAATTAATTCCAGCACGATTAACTAATTCAGCAATCATGAACCCTCAACAGTGGGCACTCGTCAAATAGGAAATTGCATTTTGCAAGTAATAGCACTGAGACAAGGTAATCAAGAATAGGCAAGTATATGGGTCGTCAACTAATACGCATGCATATAACAATGATGCAAGGAATCAAAACTTCAGTATTGATCAGAAAAAAACATTTGTGCCAACATGTGTTGGGGAATGAACCCTGACAATCAAGATAATGCTTTTTTTTTTTTGAATGGTGAGATTTATTAGAAAGCTTAACATTACAACAGAATTATACCGAAAAGCAAACGACCAAATAGAGGCCCACAAAAAGCACCAAACAAAAAGGAAGACAAGGAGGCAGAAAGTGTAACAAAAATGAAGACCACAAGGCTCAAGACAAAGCAGCTCTCCAAAGCAAAACAAAAGGCTAAACACAGAGCCAAAGATGGAGGAACCCGAATTAAGAAAGAATGACTTCCTAATAAAAATATCCCACAAAGCAGCTCCCCAAAACAAAACCAAACAAAACAAAAGATAAGGCTAAACACAAAGCCAAAGATGGAGGAGTGCGAATTAAGAAAGAACGACTTCCTAATAAAAATATCTAAAGTTGGAGGAACCCAAATTAAGAAAGAAGGACTTCCTAATAAAAATATCCAAAGATGAACCCAAATCACGAAAAAATGACTTCCTAATAAAAATATCCCTAAATCATATTCAGATCTCTAAATCTGATATCCCATTATGTATTCATTATTACTACATGGGCAGACACCGCATAAATGAATCATCAGATAGAACATTACTAGAAAGGTCAGTCTCAGATTGCAAGGTGCTTTAATCTTTGAATGAATTGTCCTGGTTAGGAGTATACTGTAACTGACTGTTGCAGATATGGCATCTTTTAAATTGTCAAGGAAATGCTAAAATCACAACTATTACCCTGAACACAAATGATCTCCATTTGTCCAGATGAATACTAACACAACGCACAAGTGAGAGCTTTATAAAATCAAATGTCACTACTTTGTTCTCAAGTCCAATGAAAGCCCACAAAAAAAAGAGTAGCAGTACCAAAAAAAACAAGTTATTTAAAGTCAAATTCATTTGGATACCTAGAGCTTCAAAAGTGGACTTTAAATCAAGTGCCATAGTTTGGGTTTGGAAATAATAAAGCTGTTTCATACAATTACAGCCATTTCCTTGATCACAAATAATCCCATTTATGAAGATACCTAAGTCACAAAAGCAGAAGCAAGAGCTTGATAATAGCCATTGTCTGTTCTGATGCCAAATTGTTACCAAAGGCGCAAGAATATGTGGCAAGGAAAAAGTAGAAAACAAGTTATTTTATCATCAAAATCATTTGGGTATTATGAGTTTCCACTTCTCAAAGCAGATAATATAAAACATGATTAACTAAAGAAACTGTAAGCACAAATCCTCCACCATATAATACATATGTAGAGAATTAGAAGACAGACATTAATGTCCAAGGCTCAAAGCATGTGCTCTGTATACAAATATTGCTACAGGTAACTAGACACCAAGTAATGATGACTACAGAGCCTATGCCTTCTATTTCTGCAGTCTATTGGCAAACAAAATTGACATAACACAACATGGAATGCCAATTAGCAACTTGTTAACATATAAAAAGTCATATAACTTGAACTGGCGTATTTTTGAAAGTTCATGACCAAAAACTTGCATGGAAGTGTCTCTGTCACCAGCAAGATAGGCAGTAATTCAAAAAAAAAAATTGACATAACACAACATGGAATGCCAATTGGCAACTTATTAACACGTACAAAAGTCAAGTAAATTTAACTGCGGTATTTTTTAAAGTTCATAAACAACTATAATCCATGAAACTTGCATGGAAGTGTCTCTCTGTCACCAACAAGGTGAATGGCGAACAAGGAATACAAGTGTTTCTGTTTCTAGGAAGCTTTCATCATAATCAAAGCATTGGGTGGGTAATGACACCTTCATCAGTTGGGAGAAACAAAAAGAAAAAACAATTAGTATAGTATTTATGATGCATAGAACTCTACCTCGACACTTGCAGTTTTCATTCACATTTAAGTTAGCTCACTCCAATGTCTTAAGAAGAACTGGGAAATTCAATCTGTCATCAAATATTTGCTTATGCACACATATCCCAACAAGAATGAGGAATCTCAATCTGTAAGGTTGTAATGGTCACTTTTTCATTGCTTCAAGCCTGTTTGGATTATCTTCCATAGAAAAATGAATTGTAACTAATTAAGTTTATCATCAAACTAATGCCCCAAACAAACTGTGGAACTCTGGTCAGTCAAGTGGTTTTCTATTTTGCAAATACAACCACCAGAAGTGAAAAATAGAGTGAGAATGACAGAAATTAGTCTAGAATGACAGAATGAGTGATTTTAGAAACATGAGAATTTTGAAAATGAAGGCGGCAGATGCTGGAAAGTAAAAGTCTGATTTCCACTCAATTGATCTTTCATGTCAAACTCATTGAATCATGAAGAATGCCTCTTTGGTATAACATAAGAAGTGAAAAATAATAATAATAATAAACATGATCATAATATCTACCAGAACTGAAGAACAGATATGCATCAGTTGCAAAAACAAGGGGGAAGAAACAAAGACTTGGTGACAGAATCTCCCAAAATCATGTGAGATAATCTCAACACTAAAAAAAATTCCATAAATATTGAAAAAGTAAGAGCATGTCAATACCCATGGCCAGCTGAACCATTTGACAGTATTGGAGATGGTGGATGCCTTCCTGGTAGAGGTATCTGCAGTGACTTGAGGGCATACATCTGAAGATCTGTCACCAAGCCATTCATTCGCTTAATGTCTGCAACCTAAAGCACCACCAAAAAATAATAAATAAATAAATAAATAAAAATAAAAGACACAAATTGCAGCCAAAAAATGAAAGAACGACAAACAAAAGGAATAGGGTGTGTGTGTGTGTGTGTGTGTGAGAGAGAGAGAGAGAGAGAGAGAGAGAGAGAGAGAGAGAGAGAGAGAGAGCAAACCACCGGATATAAGAACCATGTGGTTATTACTTATTTTGGGGACCCCTAGACCCACCCAATATCAAGTTACCCCCTCCACAAACACTAACCACGTGAATTACCACAAGCTAAAACTTAACACTGAAATAATTAAAAAAACAGTGAGTCTTTTTAAAATTATAAAACTTGAGAGCTATAAATCAGGGGGTTAAGATGATCTGATGCAGTTGATATTTTGAAAAACCCTAGATCTTATTGAGATCTCTCCTCTACTATGATTGGCATGGCTAACGGGCAACAACCCTAGGTCATATGGTGTGGAATTTGGACACCAACAGTGAGTCTTTGGAATCTTCCACCAACAGTGCAAGACTCAACTGTGATCGGCCAGTTTAAGGTCCGCCAACAGTGAAAAACTCAACCGATGTGCAGAAGTGGACCGTACTCCTGTAAGGTATAATGCAGATATTGAGATGGAAAAGATGATTATGGAAGGTAGCCTGGTTTACAAATTGGATATACATCATCATCATCATCATCATCATCATCATCAAAGCGTTATCCCAACCATATTGGGGTCGGCAAATAAATAAATAATAAATAAATAAATAATAAAGAAAGACACGTTTCGCCAAACTCATAGTGAATACTTGACTTTCTTTGTAATACACGTAGTATCATTTTGATGATCCCAATCCTTAAAAATTCTAAAAACATACTAAGGGCCTCTTTGGAACTATAGTCTAATTTACTAATAAGAGCTAGTCAGATTAACTCTAGAACAAATAGCACTAACTGTTAAGTTCTATTACATTTAATCTTTTTTTTATAACTATGATATTTAATCTTTTGCTGAAATTCTAAATAAAAAGCTTTTCTTTTCACATGTATTTTTTTGTAAACAAGTAAATCAGGTCTTATCAAAGGAGCATTTTTGTCATTTTCAAAAATAAAATTTTAACTAGAGAAAACGATCATCACAATTGGGTAAGTAATTGGAAAATTAAAAAAAAAAGGAGCTTCTAAATACACCCCTGATTTTACTTTCCACTCCCACCATTTTAATTTTTTTATTACAATTATGCCCTATAGAAAATTACCCAAAAGGCCATAACCCCCACCCTCCTACCCCACCACTCTCTCTCTCTCCCTGAGGGGTGTGGGGAAGAGGTGAAGGAGGGGAGGAGGGGGTGGGGAAGGGGGTGCAAAGAGAAATGGGTGGAGGGTAGTTTAGGTATAATGGGGGTATGGAGACAAAAATCACCCCTGATTTTAGAAGGGAGGTGGGTGTGGAAAGAAATTTGGTGGGTGTATTTAGAAGCTCCCTTAAAAAAATAGCACAATCATGCCAAAGGATAAAGTCTGGAATTGACCTTTGTATAAGAAGGAAAGCTTCACTTGCCACGGGGCTTGGAGGGAGTTGGGTGATGGTTTTTACAAAGAGATGATGTAGAAAGGGGTAAAAAAAAAAGAAAGAGGGTATTTAAGGAATATATCCATTTTACCATGAGCATTTCTTTTGAAAGAGCTTGAGGGATTTCGAGAAGGGTTCTTGTCAAGCAGGTTTTTGTCTTTGATAAGAACATGATGATGCAGCAAAAGAGAAATAATATAAAATGGCATTTAACATATGTAAATAAGCTCTAAAACTCAAAACAAGCTCTTAAGGTTTAAATTTTCCAAATGCCTCCTAAGATTAGTTTTCAAATGCATGCAAGCTCAAAATAAGCAGTTTCACATGCACAAATTGTGTCCTTGCAGTTTCACAAGCTCAAAATAAGCAGTTTCACATGCACAAATTGTGTCCTTGCAGTTTCACAACCAACATTGCTATTCACTAAAGTCCATTCATAAGAAACCATACTGCATACATCTGCGATACATACTCAAAACCAACAATATTGTAACTTGTAAGCCAGCAACCCAAATAGAAAGACAATATCCTACAGATTGAAATCACAAAATAATCTTAACTGTAATCAGGGCAGTGCAAATAAGTGATTCAAGGAAAATCAATTTGCACTTGCAATTCTGGGAAAACAATGATGATGATAGGGTTAGGCTTTGATAACAATGGTCCAGACTGCTTGAACATGATTACCAGATTACGTTTAGAATTCCTATTTAAGAGGAATTGCAAATTCTCCAAACGATTCCCAAACCAAACCCCCCCCCCCCCACCAAAAAAAAAAAAAAAAACAAAACAAAAAGGTTTCGAAAATGCTCAAGTCAAGTATAGCCCATTATAATATATTAAGCTAGTTGGTTTTAATTAAGAAATCAGCCAAAATTTGTCCAATTAATTTTGACCGTCCACTTTTATTTTGACCCCTTTAAATGATTTCCACCCTCCCCTCCTAAATGACTCTTCAATACCATCACTCCTCTTCTTAAACAGTTAATCCCTTATTTCTCTTCCCTATTGTAACTCTCACGCCCTTAATTCTTTTCATTACCGTAACTCCTCAAGCCTGCACATTTCTGCAAACGTCTCCTCAAATTACTACATTCTTACTTGAGATTCATCAAATGACTGTAACTCTTCCTCTCCTCTTAACTTTTTTATGTATAAAACCCATGTTTGGATTCTTACCTTCTTCATCAGGTTTTGAATTTGTGAATATGCATCTTCTAATTTGCTGAATAATAGTTTGATTTTATCAAAATCTTTCTCTCTAAACTTCCTATTATTCCATTTCCCTTTTTTTTAACTCTGTGTTTCCTTCTTTTTTTTTATACCTTAATTTGCATCTTTCTTCACGAATTTATCAATTTTTAAATCTCTTTTCTCAAACACGTTTTTTTTAAAGATTTGTTATGTCTGATGTTTTATGGCTGATCTGTTTGGTTTTGTAAATCCTAAATCCTAAATACTTATTTCTCTTCTTTTTCAAGAGTCAGAGCTATTAAGAAAAGAGAAATGGCGAGCACGAGCCCCAGAAAAGTTGTAATTCTTGTTTCTACTAAAGTAAGGAATTCTACCATGCAGAAAGAGAAAGGAAAGAAGGCTATAATTCATCACAATACATTTCTTCCGATCAATCCATGATACCATCAAAATACAATCATTTTAGGTATACTTATCTCTTTCCCTTTTGATAGTAATACCCTTGCTTCTTTCTTTTTTTTTTTTTTATTTCGTTTGATGTTTCGATAGAAATGTGTATGAATTTTTTTGGGTATGTTTCATTTGTAGGGATTTTGTGTCTATGTTGAGATATAAATTGCGTTATTGTTATTGCTATTGTTTATGATATAGGATCATAGATTGTAACTTTTAAATGTTTTCTAGAAAAATATAGGGTTTGGGAGCTATTTTCCTTACTTTTTTTTTTATAGATTTCCTTTATGGGTTGTTAGTTTTTTTTTTTTTTTGCAACTGTCTTTTCTATATCCATTCTTTCTCTCTATTTCATTCAGTTTTATTATTGCGCTTCTCTTTCCAGTGTTATATATTTTTTAGGAAATTATCTATCCATCGGTTTTGGATGCCATATTGAAATAGAGAGTTTTTAGATCCTCCAATTTAGTTGACCTCAATCAAAATGATATTGTTCAATGCCTGGAGTAGAATATTAATATTCATCATGTGGCTCTTGAAATAATTTGTCAACTATGTGAAATTAAATTGTATGTGATTTAGATTTTGGCATATCATATTACAATTATCTTTTACAAGAGACTTTTCAAACTCAATACCAAACAGTATGAGGTGCCGTGGTTATAACTATTTAACCGATCCAAATACTATGTATTCAGAAGGTAATGAGTTCCTTAAATTTTATGATGACATGGAAAGGAATCAGAGTATAACCAAAATGAATGGGGGTGTACTGCTCAGTTAGGCATTGCAACTAAACCAAAGCAACTTACCAACTAGGCCACTTCAAAACAAAGCGGCACACTGGTGTTAAAGGTAATTCAGATTTCATATTTTAAATATTTGTTTTTTTATCACAATCTTGTTCTTTGTTTGTCACTGGAAAGGTAGGTAGTTGGCTGAGAAGAACTTTGAATTGGATTTGAGTGCTAACTCATCATTGAAAAAATTGAGATACTATTTTATTAGATTATCCTTTGTAAGCCATATCATTGTCTTTCTTTCTTTTTGTAACAATTTCCAATGTCTATTCAAGGATTTTTTTTTATTATGTGTTTGTAAATTAGCTAATATTGTAAGGAATCCAATGGGTAACACTAAATATGACATTGTTTTTTATAGAATAAAAATAGTAACAAATGCCTCTTTGTTCATGTTAATTTTTACATTTCTTTTTTGCATTATTTATCAATTTAATTTTTTTATACTTTTGTAATATTTGGAGTTCTATTGCCTGTGCTAAGCACGGGTGTGTTTTGCTAGTATTTTAATAAGGTGGAATTTGGAGATTACAAACACCAAAAGCGATACTTCATAAGCAAGATTTTATGACATTCTACTAATCAAAAAGAAAATTGCAAATGCTTTGTTATCAGAAATTCCCAACACATGGTTTTAGGCATGAAGAGGAAGCCAATAAGGACTCCTACAAGACGTATTTATAAGATTCCGCACGGTGACAGATAACATCAACATGGGCCTAAATATGAATTAAAGAAGTAGAAATCACAAAACTGACCCAGATTGTTCGACTATGTTGGACTACACATAGATAATAGATGATGATGATGATACACCAGTGTAACTGTTGTTATTGGACCAGCCACACACCATCCTCAGATGCCGACAATCTGGACTGTCCGTACGGCTGTACCGCTCCAGGAGAGAATCGTACAAAGGGCGTTACAGAGATTGACAATACCACAGAAATTACAAAGAAGAATGAAAAACCAAAACTCCTTGGCATGTTCTTTTTTTTTCCCTATTCGGACAAACAAGATTTTAGCATGTTCATGAATGCTGCATCAAATACAAAATCGAAAGAGAAGGTGGAGAAGAAGCACATGACCGCAGATGCCTTGGATCTACTACTGTAATTACATACATACATACAACAAGAAATCGGTTTTGCTTTGAGACTTACCTCGACGCCGTATTTGATCGCCAGGCCCGCCAGGGTATCCATCTTCGAGACCTGGTGCTCGATATAGTTCACGCCTGGCACCATCGCCATGAGATTCGACGCCGCCATCGCCGAAGAAGCAGATCGTCTGGCAACAACTCCATCTACGACCGAATCGTCCGAAAAGATCTCATGATTCCCGTTCCTCTGCATCGTCCTAGTCCCGATCTCATCTCAGACAACGCTCTCTCAACAAAACCCTAGATTTCGCTTAAAAAGCCATCGATTCCCCCAACTGAAACCCTAAAAAACCTATGAATGACGAGATCTCGCACTCGGTTTGAAAGATCGGAATCTTCCAATTGGGAGATTCGACGCAGATTTGCGTGAATGCTCGAGATCGATTGCGGACAGCGGTAGTTTCAACAGAAACAATGGAAATCTGGAGAGATCTCTTCGTACAATCGCGAGATTGGGGAAATTTTAATCATGAATTCACGATACCTCGACTGAGGAATGGATTTCGGTTCCATTTCGTTTCTGATACATGAATCGTTTTGAGAGTAATCCAAGGGACGAGAGAGAGAGATAGAAAGAAAAGCGGAGAGCACAGAGTGCTCGGTTTTCTACTTGTTCTCTGCTTTAATCAGACCCCAAGCCGTGGTCCTTTTAGTAATGTTGATAGATGGAGGACACGTGTATAATCTCAGTGGCCTACTTTTTTATGTTATTTTTAAGAGGTCTTTGCCAGTCCCTCATGGATTTTTCATGCACACTCTTTGGTGGAACCCACTATAAATCCCACCAAAAGATGAGATTGGGGGTTAAAAAAATCTATGTGAAAATACCCTACATATCAAATTTGGTCCCAATCACATATCCTTAACCCCTTCATCCGTGGCTCATAAATTCATTCCGTTCGGATTGATCTATGGTCAATCCAACGGTCTAATAAATTCGGATGCTACAAAAAGTTGGGGCGAGTTGCTATCATGGGGTCCTATTTGTGTTGCAAGGTTTGGATTGAGTGATAGATGGGCTTCACCTAGAGTTCTCACGAAAAAAATGATGAGAGACGGATGGATAAGAAGATTCTCCATTTTTAAGATGACTATATTTCTCATTTTGGCATGTTAATTGTGATACAGTCAAACCTGATGGACTCTCGAGACAAGAGTGACTTACCTGCAATGTGGGCCCATTTACGTTATAGTTTGCTTGGTATATTTTAGAGGAAGTTTAAATATCCCTCTTATTGGATGTTCATACTACTCAAAATTGAACTCTTAACGTCGGTGATTCAGTTTTACCTTTATTTTATAGTGAAATATAAAGTAGTTAATAATTGATTAGTACTAGATTAAAAATAATAATAATTTCATAGTATAGATGAGTAAATAACTTAATCAAAAGCTCCACATTCAGGGGTGGAACTAGAGTAGATAACAGACCACATGTTATGTGCAGAGAATACAAATTATGTTGCACTCAATATATGAATGTGTATATATAATATAATATAAGTAAATTGCTAGGTAAGTAGTATTAATTTAGTGATAGAGAACATTCATATTATCAATACACATATATATAAGAAAGGAAAGGAAGAGCAGCTTTCATGCCAATCTTAGAATTGTCATGTTGTCCTTGTGGAAAGGTAAAATATCAATGCCCTGATCAATTAGTTGGTCGGCAGTATACTTCACTTACATACCATATTTTCTAAATTTAACAATTGTGAACGTTACTTTAAAAAAATTTGTGTAAGTAAGGACGGTTTATTAGGTTAGTTTGCATAAATTCTATTGGAAGGACATAGTGGAATAAAATCTCATTGGTATCTGCCATGCTCATGCTTATCTCCCATTGGAAGGACATAGGTAACTTGTATATTCTTGTCCAACTTGTTAGGTCTGGATTTAGCAAAGCGTACACCACAACAAAGAAAAACAAGCAAACACACACACAGAAAACATAAGGATTTACGTGGTTCGGCCAGATTGCCTACGTCCATGAGCGCAAGGATTTCACTAATGAAGAAATCTCTCTCTCACCCCTTGCAACTGTCTCTCTGTGTTCCTTTCCCTCTTGCTCTCTTTGTTGGTTGCCCTAGAACAAAAGCATCTAAGAGAGAATATATAAAACATAAACCCTAATCAACCGGGCCCTCCACTCAAGCCCAATAAGGACCTTTTGAGCCAAACCCGACAATCTCTACCTTGGCAAAAAATGTCCAACCCTTTGAAGAATTGTTGAAATGTATTTAGAACACAAACATCGTGGGAACGCAATCCCACCATGACTGCACCCCAAGGGAGATGAGGTGCACCTTTGCTCTTTAACAAGAGGAGAGATTAAGCAAGTCCAAACAATGCTTGAACTTCTTTGTAGTCACTGGCTTGGTAAGTATATCAGCTGGATTATCATCTATGTGAATCTTCTGAATGGAGATCTCACCTGGAGCAACCCAATCTCGAATTATGTTATATATAACAGCTATGTGTTTTGTTCTTGCATGATACACCTGATTCTTTGATAGGCATATTGCACTCTGACTGTCACAGTGTAACAAGATTGATTTCTGCTTGACACCCATATCATTTACCAAACCTCTCAACCAAATTGCTTCCTTAGAAGCCTCCGAAGCTGCTATGTATTTTGCCTCTGTAGTGGATAATGCAGTTGTAGACTGAAACACCGGTCTCCTGCAAAATCAGAATCTATACATCCAACTACAAACTCTAACCCCTATTTTCTTTCAAATGGAATTTCCAAGTCTTTGGTGCCCTTCAAGTACCTCGGAATCCACTTTACAGCATTCCAATGCTCTTTTCCTGGATTCTCCATGTACTTACTCACTACACCCACTGCTTGAGCTATATCTAATCTAGTACAAACCATGGCATACATCAAACATCCTACTGCATTTGCATACAGTATCCTGGATATTTCTTCAATTTTCTCATCATTACTTAGACATTGTTTGACACTTAAACTAAAGTGACTTGCAAGTGGAGTAGACACAGGCTTAGCATTTAGCATGTTGAATTTTTAAGTACCTTTGAGATGTATCTTTTCTGTGATAACCACAGCTTTTCAGCCTTCCTGTCTCTCCTAATTTCCATGCCCAACATTTTTGTGGCTGCCCCAAGGTCTTTCATGTCAAACTCTTTTCTCAACTGAGATTTGAGTTCATCAACTTTTGACATGTCATTATATACAATGAGCATATCATCTACATAAAGCAGCAAAACAATAACAGAATTATCATCTAAAATTATGTAATAAGCACAACAGTCATACTCACATCGATGGTAGCCGATCTGCAACATATAGGAGTCGAAACGCTTGTACCATTGTCTTGGAGATTGTTTCAGCCCGTACAATGATCTCTTCAACTTACACACATGGTATTCTTTTCCGACTTCCTTGAATCCTTCAGGTTGCTCCATGTAAATTATTTCCTCCAAGTTACCATGAAGGAAAGCTCTCTTTACATCTAACTTTCGAGTTCCATGTCGAATTGTGCTACCAATGCCAACAACACCCTGATAGAAGTGTGTTTCACAACTGGGAAAAAAAATCTCATCATAATCAACCCCTTCCTTTTTTTAGTACCCCTTTGCTACTAAACGTGCCTTGAACTTGGTTCTGCATTTTCTTGCGAAGCTTCTTTTCTCCTAAACACCCATTTACAGCCAACTGTTGTTTTGTCTTTGGGTTTAGGAACTAACTCCCACACTGAGTTCTTTTGGAAAGATTCCATCCCATCCATCATAGCACCCATCCAACCTTATCTTTCACTGATTTCCATAGCTTCTTGAAATGAGGTCAGATCACTACTGCGGTAATAAGAGCAAAGTGTACTTCATTCTCATCCCATCCAAACCTTTGAGGTGGCTTGATGGTTCTCTTTCCCCTTCCTTGTGCTAGACTTGGAGGTTCCTGCTGAACCTTACATTGTTCATCGCCTCCAGATGTACCAACCTTCGATGAACTTTGAGCTTGTTCCTTGGTTGTATTATCTGCAAGAGGAATAACTTCGGTAACCACTTTTTCAACATTGTGCCCTTTGACTTCACTGTCATGTTCTCTATTTAGCATAGAAACTTCATTAAATACAACATCTCTGCTGCAGATCTTTTTCCTGTTTTCTGGATCCCATAGTTTATACCCCTTTACACATTTCTCAAAGTCGAGGAATATGCATTTGAGTAACTTGGAGTCTAACTTGGATCTCTCATTACTAGGAATGTGTACATTAACTGGACAACCGAATACCTTTAATGAAGAATAGTCCACCTCTTTACCTGTCCACACTTCTTCTGCAACTTTATAGTCAATAGGTTTTTATGGTGACCGATTAACCAAATAGCATGCGTGGTTAACTGCTTCTGCCAAAAAACTTTCAGGCAATCCTGCATGAAGTCTCATACTCCTTGCTCTTTCTAGAAGTGTCCTGTTTATTCTTTATGCAACTCCGTTTTGCTGAGGATTCTTTGAAACAGTAAAGTGCCTTATGATGATTTCATTTTTGCAAAACTATAGAAACTTGCCATTTTTGTATTCGCCCCCATTATCTGATCTCAAATACTTGACTTTTCTGCCTGTTTGATTTTCTACTTCTGCCTTCCACTTTTTGAACTTAGTGAAGACTTCAGATTTCTCTTTCATAAAGTAGACCCAAACATTTCTTGAAAAGTCATCAATGAATATCACAAAATAGTATACTACACATTTTGACATAACTGGGGCTAGTCCCCACACATCGGAGTGAATATAATCCAGAATATCACTACTTCTACAACAGTTTCCTGCAATTTTGAAAGACACATTTTTCTGCTTGCAAAAAACATAGAATTTACAAAAATCCAGCCTACATATTTTCGCACCCTTTAACAACTATCTTTTGTGTAGTTTTAATATGCCTCTCTTACTCATATGCCCTAGACGCATATGCCACAACTGAGACTCATCATCACTGGCTTTATCATCTGTGGAGATTGTCACTCCGCCTACAACTGTGTTTTTATAAGCTTATACAGGTTGTTCCCCACTCCAGTACCTTTCATTAATACCAGGACACCTTTACACACTTTCAGTAAACCATCTTTTGCCATGAATGTACACCCTTTGGATTCAAGCAAGCCTAACGAGATTAGGTTTTTCTTGAGTGCTGGTACATGCCTCACATCACTCAGGGTTCTCACAACTCCATCTGCCATTTTAATATTAATGGTGCCAATTCCATTGGTCTTACAGGGTGTATCATTACCCATTAGAACACTACCACCATTACATTCCTTATATATATCAAACCAATCACGATTATGGCACATGTAATAAAAACAACCAGAATCTAAAATCCAAGCATCAGACAAATGGTTACCTTGCGAGACAGATAGGAGTTCCACTTCAGTTTCTAAAGAAACGTTGGCGGAGTCACTGTTAGCAGCTTTGTTCTTCCCATCTTTAGACACCTTGTATTCCTTGCAATCTTTCCTCTAGTGTCCTTTTTTTTTTTTTTTGCAAAAGAAGCACTCTGAATTTTTCTTGTTTCGTGATTTTGCTCTGGAGTTGTTCCTCTTTGATTTGCCCCTATCACTGGATCTGCCACGTTCACTAGAACCTTCATTTACTAGAAGTCTCTCCGCACGTGAACTAATTTTTGTAGCCTTTTTCCTTGCATCATTGGAGATGATGTCTTGCCTAACATCCTCGAAATTGAGTGTGCCCTTTCCATACAACAGGGTAGTCACGAAATGATCATATGAGTTAGGAAGAGAATTCAACAGCAGCAAATACTTGTCTTCATCATCGAATTTCACATCGAGCCTTAACAAGTCATTAATCATTTTGTTGAAAATATTCATGTGCTTCAGCACATCACAACCTTCTTCCATTTTCAACCCATACAACTGTTTCTTGAGATGCAGCTTGTTTGTGAGATTTTTACCCATATAAAGACTCTCGAGCTTCTCCCATAGACCCTTTGCAGTCTCCTCTTCCATGACGTTATACATGACTTTATCAGAGAGGTAATTGAATAGAGCTGACTGCCTTTTCATCTATGTCTGCCCAATCTTCATCTTTTATCTTTTCAGGCTTTTTTTTTTTTTTTTTTGCCTAACAATGCCACCTTAATACCTTGTTGAATCAAGATATTTTTCACCTTTCATTACCATAAACCAAAGTTTATTCTTCCATCAAAAATTTCAATTTCAAATTTGATACCTTCCGTAGTGGAAGTTCCTGTTGTGGCCATGATAAATCTGAAGAAAATCCCAAAAACAACTCACCAAAATATTTGCTTGTCAAACTGCCAATCTACTCCGTTCACGTCGTAGATTTCGTGGCTAGGAGTCCACTGGAAAAAACGGAGCTCAATTCCGAGTCCGGATGACTCTGAAAATTGAGTTTTAATTTTGACCGTTGAATCTGGTCAAATTGGTCAACCTGCTGACGTAGGATGACATTAGCACTGCTGACGGACTGGGTTTCTGCAGACGGGTTTGGGTCAGGTCGACCCGAACTGTAAACTACTCTGTCTTCTTGGACTGGGCTGCGGAACCGGTTCAGGTTCACTTGAGCCAAGCTTGACTTGGATTCAGCAATGACTGGGCTGGGTTCTGTTATGGGTCAGGTCCGCCTGACCTGACCTGTGACCTGATGAGTTGGACTAGGCTGTAAAATTGGGTCAGTTCAACCCGACTTGGACTCGAGACCGACCCATTGCCGGTCTTCTTCTTCTTCTGTTTTCTGTAACAGAAAACCGGAACCCCTTCGGTTCTTCCTCCTTCGTCTGCGGTGGGCGGACAACCAGCTCCGGTTCGGCCGTGGGGTGCAATGGCATTGGGTGAAGGGCAAAGCAGCAGCGGCGGCGATGGACGCCGGCAGGCGTAGAGGCAGCAATGAGGAGATCTGGTTGTGCGCACGGTTCTGACTGGCGATGTACACAGTGGGGAACGTCATCCTTGGGAGACGGAT
The DNA here is from genome assembly GCA_037013555.1 of Sextonia rubra. Lineage (NCBI taxonomy): Eukaryota > Viridiplantae > Streptophyta > Magnoliopsida > Laurales > Lauraceae > Sextonia > Sextonia rubra. The sequence continues at coordinate 52,450,098 of JASUAD010000013.1, read as the reverse complement.
CCGGCCAACTGGCCGCGGGCATGGGGGCTGCAGCAGTTCTTCTCCGGCGATGGCACCTTGCATGTGGTCGGCGATCGTGCAAAACCGATGTCTGGCAAAGGAACTCCGGTGGCTGGCGACTGCGCACGGCGAAAACAACCTAGATCTGGTTTCTACTCTGTTGAATAGGGCAAAAAACAACCCAGATCTGGAATGCCCTCTTCCTTCCAATCTGTGTAGCCCACGAAAATCACTGATCCGATCTTTCTGGCACGATCTGTGCGAATCCTTTGCCACCAAATCTCCACGATCTCAACAAACGCTCTGATACCACTTATTAGATTTGGATTTAGCCAAGCACACACCACAACAAAGAAAAATAAGCAAACACACACAGAAGACATAAGGATTTACGTGGTTCGGTCAGATTGCCTACGTCCACGAGCACAAGAATTTTACTAATGAAGAAATCTCTCTCTCACCCCTTACAATTGTCTCTCTGTGTTTCCTTCCCTATTGCTCTCTTTGTTGGTTGCCCTAAAACAAAAGCATCTAAGAGAGAATATATAAGATATAAACCCTAATTAATTGGGCCTCCACTCAGGCCCAATAAGAACCTTTTGAGCCAAACCCAACACAACTTACATTGGCATACATCATGTTTAAAACATATAAAACGCCTTGACCATTTCTGCATCTAGGAGCTTGTTGGGTATTTGAATTACTAAGGTATGGTTGAGTGTTTTTTTTTAATTAAAAGGATATTATTTGGTGGTCACTTTTAAGACATTTACCTTTGTTTTCTCGATTTAACAAATTTAAAAAATGCCATAAGATTTTAAAATTCAATTAAATGAAAGTATTGAGGGCATTTTGTGAGTCTGATTATTATTATTTTTCTGTGGGACTTGAAACCATGAGTGCTTGAAAATTCCCATTTAAACACTGAGATTTACCAAGAAAATCTCTACATCTTTGGAGGTAGAGCCTTGGCCTCCCAATAGTCTCACACTTTGCATGAGTGAAGGGAGTGAAACTCTACTATGCAGCCCACATACTAAAAACCCGGTTCCTCAAGATGGCCACCCTACTTGTCTACCATATATATCTCTTAATTTTGTCTCAAATAGGAGTTAGTTATACTGTAAAATTGAGTATATGATTAATAATGCGATCTATGCATCTCATCTATAATTGGTCATATAGTAGAACTTACACCGGTGCACAACACTGCACATCCAGACCGTTCTAGAGGTAGGATCACCATGGAATTTCACACGCTATGGGTCCAAATGAGTAATGGGCATGTCCCCGACCGGGTGAATATTTTTCTTTAATAATATGCTCAATCTTACATTAGAATCAACTCTCAATGGCTCAAATTTTCATTGGGTCGACACAGGGATGTAGCTACGTGTGAGTGATGCAACCTATAAAAGCCCATATGAGCTATAAGGCCCCTACTAATAAAAACCTAATAAGCCCCACTTGTTGCGTATGATGGGGCTTAAGGTGATCTACACTAGTGATCTGATTGGGCTCAAGTTGTTGGACAATTTCTAGAAAAAAGAAATTGCAAAAATGAAAGATCTTGTTCACCCCCATTTATGTCGTCAGTTAAATGAATATGAGCCAATATTTTACATTTTTCATATTCTGTTATGTCTCTCTTAATCGTACCAAAACAATTTGTTCATAAAAATACTTTATCACATCATCACCTAATGGACACACACATCTATAATTGGTTGATGTGGATGAGCCCCACAACATATGTAAAGTAATTTGACCATCATTAGTTCCCTTCAAGTGAAAATTTTGGGTCTGCCACAAAGCCTACAGTGGGGGTATAAAATGAAACTGACAGTTCCTTAACCAACTCTCAGTGGCTCCGATTTTCACTGGGTCTATGGTTGGGCTATGATACTAACCGTTGTTTAAAAATATGCTTAACTTGTTTAGGACACGGGTGTGAGTTACTGAGGAATGAATAAAAAGGAGAACTGGTACTGACCGTTGGTCGTTGATCTAACGAGACTATTAATTCGCGTAAAAGAGAATGCTCTATACGCTGTATACTCGCTCTTACATATCGATAGATGCTAAACGGATGATCTACATTGCAAGTACGCTGCAAGCAGTTCAGCAATGGGTGGGTTGCCGTTTGCCACGTCTCTTAGCATACAGTCTTGGTCTGTGCAAGACGCACATAGGTTATGCACGTCTCTTCCATTATCCACTGCATTCCAGAGTCGAGGCTCTTGAAAAGGCCCGCGAAGGCAGCGGATAAGAGAGAGCGAGAGGGACGTGGCTGTAATGGCGACTCTGCAACTCACGGATTCAAACCCTCTCCTTCTGCAACCCTTCTTTGGTTCCTCCATCAAAACCAGCAATCGCCATTTCCGCATCTCTCAAGCTCGCTTCGTTCCCAAAGCTGCCGCTTCTTCTTCTTCTTCTTCTTCTTCTTCATTAAGTCGAAGGCAATTCGTTGCCGAAACCGCAGCGATTTCCATCTCGATTGCTCCTCTAATCGGATTCCAGCAGCCAGCGAAATCCGATGAAGGTCTCTCCGAGTGGGAGAGAGTTTATCTTCCGATCGATCCGGGCGTCGTCCTACTCGACATCGCCTTTATTCCAGACGACGTGAATCACGGTCTTCTCCAATCTCTAGGGTTTCCATTCTTCAAACTTCTTTTGTTAGATTTCTTCAAATGTGCTTAAATGATCGGTTTTAGCTGAGATTTTCTCCATGAACTGAGTTGAGAATTTCTGTTGATGAGTTTACACACACACACACACACACACACACACACTGTTTTTGCTGCTGAAATGTTAGGCTTCAGCTTATTTGGCTGATTGAATTAGTTTGAATTCGTGCCTGTAAGAGAATTGCTGTTATTTTTGGTTTCAATCATGACATTCCACTCATGGAAATGAACTGTTCTGGCTTGAATTATTAGAAATTCTAGTGTTTCAATCAGCCTAATGTGATTTGGTTTGATTGATTATTCATTGATATTTTGTCATGTGATTGCTTTTTAAAGTTCTTAATCTGAGATTAAGATAGAAGAAATAGAGGGATGCATGAAATTAATAAATGAGGATTTTGGTAATGCTAGAGAGTTAGGATGCTTATTATTGCAAATGTTTGTTGACTAAGGTTTTCTTTTGGGGACGCGGCAAACCATTATGGAGACGAAAGATGGGGGGAACACCTGGTTTCCACGCTCCATACCTTCTGCTGAGGATGAAGACTTCAATTACAGATTCAATTCCATCAGCTTTAAGGGAAAGGAAGGATGGATAGTTGGGAAACCTGCTATTCTGTTGTACACATCAGACGCTGGAGAAAGTTGGGAAAGGATTCCATTGAGTTCACAACTTCCAGGTGATATGGTAAGCTAATCCTACTGCAATTCATGTGAGTTTTGCACTTGGGCAATCCCAGTTATATGGGAGATGACCCAGGACAGACCTTTGATCCGTTGGTAAAATACTGTTCTTCAGTACAATCTGACAGTTGTGCTAATTGATCTCACCAGCCTTATCAGATTTGAGATTCTTGGTTGAAATTTTTGTGAAAGTTTGGCTAATGAGTTTGGATGGTTATGTTTGGAAGCAGAACTGTTTTGCTGACATGTGATCTTAAACTCTAATGCATAAAAACCGAAAAAAAAAAGAACTCTAATTCCTAAAAATATGAACATACTTGTATCTATCTCTTATGCAGCAGATTCAATCCTATTTGTGATACACTGATACAATTTCATTTCAGTCAGAGAATTTGCAGGTTTATAGAAAACAATTGTGAATAACGATGCAGAGATGTTTACTGAACAAAAGCTTTGAGCTAAACCATTTGCACTATGCTGTTGCTTTCTGTTGATTTCATTTTTTATGATAGCAAAAGATCACACATAACTTCACCCTAACAAGAGTTCACATGTCCGCTATTATTTGTCAGGTTTATATAAAAGCTACTGGGGAGACAAGTGCAGAGATGGTCACTGATGAAGGTGCAATATATATTACATCAAACCGAGGATACAACTGGAGGGCTGCTGTTCAGGAGACTGTTTCAGCTACTCTTAACCGGTAATTTTATGTGGAACCTAATGCATTAATAATACTAACAGATCAAAGAAGTGTTTGAAGATCTGATCTATGATTGTTATTGTTGCTTCCACCCTAGGAAAGCTAGGCTTGAGTTCTCAAGATGACATTGACTCTGACATTCTTTTTTTTTTTTTTTTTTTTGTTAAGATACTTGAATACTCAAAAACTCTCCATTTAAAAAAGGGGAGTTTATGCCCCTTTCCACATATCCAATAAAAATCTCCCACCTCACAAGTGCAAAGCAAAAACTAAGGGATAGCTAATTTTAAGGAAATGTTCATGACATGTACTAAAATTTCATAGGCTAAAAAAGGGACCTTCTTTAGTAAAAACGCACAGGGAGTTTTGTAGCGTGACCCAAATATAAATATATAAATATATATATGGAAATAATCCTATGAGAACTAGTTTTCACTAACTTTTTGTGAGAACTCTAGGTGGGGCCCATCTATTACCCAATCCAAACGTTGTAATACAAAGGAATCCCCTAATAGTCACACATCTCAAGTTTCGATCAAATCTGAATTTATTGGACTATTGGATCGACTGTGCACCAATTCGAATGGATTGGATTTGTGATAACTATTCTCACACACCTACCATGAGAACTTTTTATGGGGCCCACTTGTGGTTCTCATTTGAAGATGGGACTACGGGGTTGGAAAGATCTATATGGGACCACCCCAAATATCAAGTTTAGCCCCAATTATATGTCCCTAACCCCTTCATCCATGGCCCACAAATCCAATCCATTCGGATTGATGCATAGTTGATCCAACAGTCCAGTAAATTCGGATTTGACCAAAACTTGGGGCGTGTGACTATCCAGGGAGTTCCCTGTGTATTACAACATTTGGATTAGGTGATAGATGGGTCTCACCAAGAGTTCTCACAAGATCATTTGCCATATATATATAAATATTATGCCGTGTTTTTGACATTGGTCTTGTGTCCTAATTTTTTTTCTTAAATGGGATTTGTGGTGTGTTTGTGTATTTTTTTTTGGGTTAAGGTCTGTTAATGATTGATGTTTATGTTCTTTCTCATATTCCATTTTCAAGGATATAATCTTGCATTACAGAGGAGGTTCTTTGTTCTCTTACCACACTTGGTTATGCTGACCTATAAGTTATTCCTCCTGGCCACTCATGTTCTGGGGATAGCACGGGAGGGATAAATTTGTGTTTAATATTTGGAAGATCTGAAAACGAACCCAGATAGATGGGATAAGGCCATGATGATGATCTAGAGACCTAAAGCTTTTACCTATTTTTGTGTTAGAAAATCTAGAGAGAGAGATATAGATTCTGGTACTTTTTTCAGATTGCATAACCAACACTGAGTGATGATAATTGAGCCTGGTTTGGTAATCTTAGGATATTCTGGGCTTCTAACTCATGTTCCTTTATTGCCTTTGCAGAACAGTTTCTAGTGGCATCAGTGGTGCGAGCTACTATACAGGAACTTTCAATACAGTAAACCGCTCTCCAGATGGCAGGTATGTTGCTGTCTCAAGCCGTGGGAACTTTTACTTGACTTGGGAGCCTGGGCAGGTAAGCTTCTCCTTATCATCTGTATCCAAGTTTTCTCTATTAAGCAATGCATGCTACTGTGCTGTGATGGACAAATAGACTGCCCAAGGGCATGTTTTCTTCTTTTAAATCTTACTAAATCTTTAATGGAGCATTCTGTTAAGATAATTATGTTAGCTTTATATGCATAGATTTGTGTAGATTCCACAGCAAAACTTGATAAAGCATTCAACAGGTTGTTAGGACCAATCTTGATTTGATCGTCATTATAATCTATACATGGATTTTTCTCATATTGAAGGTACTTAATATTATTGTTTTTTTTCGGAAATTCCATGTGGTGTCAGAGCTTCTTGGTCTATATCATTCAACTCTACTGGTTCATTGAGATCCTCACCAGCCAATATCCATACTGTATCAACCCCAGCTTTGAACCTTCAGCCCTACGATTAAGCTGCCTCTGGTCCTGGAACCTGCCTAAATCATCAGATTCCTGAATCCAATCTTGTTGATGCATTCCTGGACGTCAAACTCCACTTTGTGGCCTTGCATCACTGTGCAGCATGTGCCCTTGTTCTCTTATATACCAAATCTTATGGCCAGTAGCCACCGGTGCTCTAACCTCCCACCATATCTGACAGCCATCACCCATGTGTTCTTCATTACTGCAGTCCTGATGGTGGCATTTGTTTGATTGGTCACCTTGAGAAAGACAACAGCCTTTTCTTGCTCATTTTGCTTCACCGCTGGACCACAGGATTTGATGCTGAGACCATGCCACTTGCTGGTCCTTTACTGTGACTATAGCTCAATCCTTCCAAACCTCACCATTGTCATTCCGGTATGCACCAGCTCTGCACCATTACCACTGCCATAACCACCTCAGCATCCCCTGATAACAGTACCCATTCCTCCTACAGCTCTTTGATGCAGGCCCTAGGGGTAGGGCTGTGTAAGGGTGCTGAAGCACGTGTCCGAGGACACTTCAAATCATCTAGAAGACTTCACACATGAGGACGCACCTCCAGGATAAAATCCACAAATCTATTAATCAATCAAAGTCTTAGAATCTCTTTTGTGCAATGCCATACATATAATAAAAGCAAACTTAATGCCTAAGCAAATCCTAAGCTATTAATAGAAACTTTCCTAATAACAATGTAATTAGAAATCTACTAATAAAAATAATATAATCCTAATCTAATTTGAAGAGGGATTGCTTGTGGGGCCTAGACTGCATCACTTTTCTTCATTACACCTGCAAACCCATGGTCCCAGCCACCAGAACAGTTGACTGCACATTCAGTGGTGCGTCTTCTTCATTCATCTGGTTTCCAACAGGTTGTAGCATCTCTGATGCTGAGACAACAAAGCCCAAAAATTCGACTTTGGAATTAAAAAATGTACACTTCTTCAAATTAATGTAAAACTTTTCTCTTCGAAGTGCACGCATGACATACCTCAGATGATCGAGATGATCTTCCTTTGATTTGCTGAAGATTAAAATATCATCAAAATATACCATAACAAATTTGCCAAGAAAAGGTCGTAGAAGCTGAGTCATTACTCTCATAAAAGTGCTGGGAGCATTCGTTAGACCGAACGGCATGACTAACCATTCGTATAGTCCATCTTTGGTTTTGAATGTTGTTTTCCATTCATCTCCGGGCCGAATACAGAGTTGGTGATATCCGCTCTTGAGATCAATCTTGGAAAAGACAGAAGATCCAGACATCATATCAAGCATGTCATCCACTCGGGGAATCGGAAACCGATATTTGATGGTAATTTTGTTAATCGCTCGGCTATCAACACACATTCGCCAAGAACCATCTTTCTTCGGTGTTAAGAGGGCTGGAACTGTACAAGGACTCATGCTTTCTCGGATATAACCCTTCTGGAGTAAATCTTCAACCTGTCTGCGCAATTCAGCATGTTCGGCGGGACTCATGCGATAAGCATGTAAGTTAGGAAGGATAGATCCAGGGACTAAATCAATGGCATGCTGGATGTCCCGCATAAGAGGTAGCTCATTAGGAAGCTCTGCGGGAATCAAATCTTGAAAATCATGGAGCAATGACTTGATTTCTAGTGGCGTAGAATCCTGTTGTTTATTATCTACTTCTTGGGTTTCTTTAGGCATAAGAGCATAAACAACTCCTTGGTCTTTGCTTTCCATTTCAAACTTCCTCATAGAGAGAACATGAGGGTTTGATGGGGTGGTAGAAACCGTCGGAGAAGATGTTAATGGCGGCAATGGAAGAAGATCCACCACTTGTCCCTTCCATTTAAAAGAATGAATGTGCTTTTTCTGATCAGTATGTACCTCTCGATCATATAACCAAGGTCGGCCAAGTAAAATGTGAACAATATTCATAGGGATAATATCGCACCATATATCATCTTCATATATGCCAATTTTAAAATGAACCAAGCAACGATGGGTCACAGGGATTGAATGATCATCTACCCAAGCGACCTTGTAAGGCTTTGGGTGCTTTTCAATAGGCAAATTGAGCTTAGTGATCACTTCCTGTGAAACAACATTCATAGCACTACCTCCATCAACAATTAAATTGTATAACTTACCTTTGCATCTCACGCGTGTTCTGAATATTGAAGTATGTCGCCAATCAGCTTCTTCTTGTTCATTGGTGAGGAGAAGTTGAATGACAAGGGTGTGAGTATCTTCTCCTTCAAGTTTTGTTTCCATCAGATGATCTTTCGTTCGTTGTGGAGAATGTTCTTGCTTAGGCTTGACTTGTTGCAGGTGGGACCATTGAAGCATGTGCTCAATATGAATTGCTTCTTTGTATGCTTCATGAACACTGTGACATGGTTTCATCTTCTCAAGAATGTCTGGCTTCAAACCTCTGATAAAGCGAGTTAAATCATGCAGGTCATTTTATTCCAAGTCACAAACTTGGTGCAGTTTCGAAAATTGATTTAAATATTCATAAACTGTCGAATTTGCCTGTCTGAGATTGAGGAACTGCTCAAAGTAGACTTTATTTGCAAAATACCAATCTCCATATTTATACTCATATAACATGCTTTGAACTTCATCAGATGGTCCAAAGATTTGCATATTGACGTTGCTATACTCAAGCACAGAAGAGGAGTCGGGCTGTTGTCACACACGTGACACGCACACGTGACTTGAGAAAGACCCGTGAAGAAGAAAAAGGGGTTCGACGCCCTCTCTTTCTCAAGGCCTCTCTGAACATCTCCCTCTTTCTGTCTCTCTGCTTGATGAAAGGGTGAAGAAGGCTCGCGGCTGCTGTTGCTGTAACGAGAGTAGAAAAACAGGGGTTTTCGAAACCCTTGCTTCGTCAACTACTGTGATGCTTCAAACGGCACAGGAACAGAAGAGGTGGACGACGACGATGCCGACGACGATGACCAAGTGCGGTCCGCGTTGCAGTGGAGCGACGAGATCCAGGTACGCCCGATGTCTCTACTTCGCTGCTCTCTTGTCTGTTGCGTTTTTTCTTTCGCGTCTGTCTTCTCTCTCTCTCTCTCTTTTTCTATTCTTGAGAAGATGAGATGCATGATAAGACTAGCACGGTTGCCTAAGTCATTCTGGGGTGAAGCCGTTCTGACTGCTGTTTATCTGATTAACAGATCTTTTTCGGTTCCTTTGAATTATGATCTTCCAGAGAGAAGATGGATAGGTAAAAATGTTTCCTATTCACACTTGAAGGTGTTTGGGTGTAAAGCATTTGTACATGTAACAAAGGAGCAGCGTTCCAAGTTGGACGATAAGGCAGTGAGTTGCATCTTTCTTGTTTATGGTGGAGATGAGTTTGGCTACAGATTATGGGATCCAGAGAAGAGGAAACTTATCAGAAGTAGGGATGTGGTTTACCATGAAGATCAGTTCTTTGGAGATGTTGAGAAGATTGATAAGTCTTTTGAGAAAGTTGATGGAGTGGTTGATCTCACATCGACTCCTTCTCCGGTGCAGACTGCAGGTGGAGAAGGTGGACAAAACGATCCGGATCGTGATGAGGCACAGGGGTTGCCAGATGATGAGGTTGTTGAGCAGGGGGAGCAGTCTCCTCGGATTGAAACCACGGAACCTCAAGTTAGGAGGTCTACACGGGAGCGTCAACCGTCAACTAGGTATCCTGCATCCGAATATGTGTTGCTTACTGATGAGGGAGAGCCAGCTAGCTTCCGAGAAGCAATGACTCATGCTGATAAAGATGAGTGGATGAAGGCTATGCAGGATGAGATGAGTTCTTTGAAGAAGAACAAGACATATGAGCTGGTGCAACTTCCTAAAGATAGGAATGTTCTGAAAAACAAATTGGTATCAAAGAAGATTAGCCCGTTGGCTAATCTTCTTCCCCTGCACTGCTTCAATTGGTATCAGAGAGAAGATCCACTCTCGGATCGCCGCCATTCCGATCACCGGTCCGAGGTAACCGTGCAACCCATCTCCGTAACTTCATCCACCCGTCAAGCATCATCCATTGTTCATCTTCACCATCGCATTCCATCATCCTCATTGCATTACTTTCCACTTACAATCGAATCTACCATCTCTTCCCTTTCTGCCGTGACACCCTTTCAACATCCTAACTCCCATCACACATCATCGTAGTCCTCTCCCACTTCACCCCAAACCATACCCTTACAGTCCCCAATTCACAGTCACCCTTCAAATCCCACCACAAAAATCCATCTAGACTTCTGTCGACCTTTTCTTTTCCCTCTGCCGACCCCAACATCCAAAAACCCCCATCCATTATCTCCCTCATCCTCATCTTCCCCGTCCCACGCCAACCTATCCGAACCCAGATCCCCAAATCTCCAGCCAAACCCCTAAACCAGTAACCCAGATCCCCTCATCCCAAAATCTCCAACCCTTTCCACCCACCACAGCAATACCGAAAACCCTAGCCCTCTCCCGCATCACCACCGCACTCCATACCCTCCATAGACCCCTTCCATAACCCACCGCACACCCTAAACCCTAAATCAAGCCCAACCCCTTCACGAGACCACTTTCGACCATATCCCTTTCCACTGAAACCAAACGCCATCTCCAACACTGCTGTAACTAACCCACCACCATCCCAGCCTCCGATCCTCTCTGCTCAATAAAACCCCAAACCAAGAAAAGAAAGAGAGAGAGAGAGAGAGAAGACAGACGCGAAAGAAGAAACGCAACAGACAAGAGAGCAGCGAAGTAGAGACATCGGGCGTACCTGGATCTCGCCGCTCCACTGCAACGCGGACCGCACTTGGTCATCGTCGTCGGCATCGTCGTCGTCCACCTCTTCTGTTCCTGTGCCGTTTGAAGCATCACAGTAGTTGACGAAGCAAGGGTTTCGAAAACCCCTGTTTTTCTCCTCTCGTTACAGCAACAGCAGCCGCGAGCCTTCTTCACCCTTTCATCAAGCAGAGAGACAGAAAGAGGGAGACGTTCAGAGAGGCCTTGAGAAAGAGAGGGCGTCGAACCCCTTTTTCTTCTTCACGGGTCTTTCTCAAGTCACGTGTGCGTGTCACGTGTGTGACAACAGCCCGACTCCTCTTCTGTGCTTGAGTATAGCAACGTCAATATGCAAATCTTTGGACCATCTGATGAAGTTCAAAGCATGTTATATGAGTATAAATATGGAGATTGGTATTTTGCAAATAAGGTCTACTTTGAGCAGTTCATCAATCTCAGACAGGCAAATTCGACAGTTTATGAATATTTAAATCAATTTTCGAGACTGCACCAAGTTTGTGACTTGGAACAAAATGACCTGCATGATTTAACTCGCTTTATCAGAGGTTTGAAGCCAGACATTCTTGAGAAGATGAAACCATGTCACAGTGTTCATGAAGCATACAAAGAAGCAATTCATATTGAGCACATGCTTCAATGGTCCCACCTGCAACAAGTCAAGCCTAAGCAAGAACATTCTCCATAACGAACGAAAGATCATCTGATGGAAACAAAACTTGAAGGAGAAGATACTCACACCCTTGTCATTCGCAGACTTCTCACCACCAATGAACAGGAAGACAAATAGTGGAAACAGACTATAGTATTCCGAACGCGAGTAAGGTGTGAAGATCGATTAACTAATCTAGTTATTGATCATGACAGTACTATCAATTTTGTGGCACAATATGTTATTGATAAACTCAATTGGCCTACGGAGACTCTTCCAATGCCTTACGAAGTTACATGGTCTAATGCTTCTGTCATTACTGTAACTCACAGATGTTTAGTATCTTTCAAGATTGGTGTATATGAAGATAAAATTTGGTGTGATGTAATTCCCATGAATATCACTCATATTCTTTTGGGACAACCATGGCTTCTTAATCGGAAAGTGCAATATGACAAAGAGAAGAATATCTATTCTTTCTATTGGAAAGGACAATATGTTGATCTTGTTCCATTACAACCAGCAACATCTTCGTCTACCTCGTCACTATCAATTGAAGAGTCACAAGATGAACAAAGGGAAGAAACAAATTCCAACGAGGATGTTGAAAAGCCCATTCATGGAAAGGAAGATCTTATTGCAACTTCAAGTGCGAAGCAAAAGGTACATCAAGCTGACATTGAACATCTAAGAGAATTGATTGTTCTGCCTTTTCCAAAAAATCCAATTAGGACACCAACAGTGAAATTCCTTGTTCCAGTTATCTCACAAGTAGTTCAAGTTATAAAAGTTCCCCACATTGACTTCATCTTCAGAGATCACATATGGATATCTGACTGTCAACACTTGTAACATCTACTGGTTTGTTCACACATCCAAGCTCCATGCAAAGACCCACAGTCGAAAACATTCCGATCTACTATTACATGGAGGAAAAGACTGCAACAAGCTTTCAAGCCATGTCATGAAAATATGGATCTGAAGATAAAACAAAAGTTTGTTCGAATGACTTTCGACCCCGGTGGATATTTACAGAACTCGAGGACGAGTTCTCCTCCAAGCAGGGGAAAACTGATGCAGGCGAGATTCATGATTGGCCAGCTATTAGACCTATGACAAATAAAGCATAGTAGAATTAGAATAGACTATATTAATAGTAGTTGCTTTAGTTGTTTTATTGATATTTGGCAAGTCCAGTTATATTTAATTTAGGACTTCTTATTTGTTTGGAATTAGTTATTTCCTTTCTTAGATAATGTTTTAGTTATAAATAAGGATGTAATCTCTTCAAGAGAGATAGACTTTCATATTGGATAAAACTTTGGAATTGGTTCTCAGTTGAGAGAGTTTAGTTGTCTTTGGTGAGGCACCTAGACAACTTATCCCTAAGCCTTTTGGCTTGGAGATTAGCCCGTTGGCTAATCTTCTTCCCCTGCGCTGCTTCAATCTCCCATTTCCTGTCCAGCTAGGCCTACCTTTCCATACTCTTATTTGCAACCTGATAGCCTTCCTTGTGGCTCTAAACCACCCACTCTCAATCCAGCCAGTCCTCAACCCAGCCCAACAACATAACCACTTCCATTGCAACCGTTTTAGACTACCAACACAGCTTCTTATTCACTCTGCTACATCAAATTCATCATCCCTCTCGCTCTGACTTTGTTGCAGTCCTGCTGCTCCACCCAACACTTGTTGTGAAGGTGGCTGGCCATGTCTGCATTGCACTTACCATGTCTGCACCTGGGGAAGCTTCCAACCTCCTCTAAAGATGAAGCCAATGCTTTCTTAGATTTGAAGATTTTAATCTTTGAGACTTTGAGTCCATGTGTTTGGCTTTCAGTATGTCTGAAAATTTTTGGAAATGGATGCACATGCACATGATGTTGGAACTGTGCTGCAAATCAAGCAAGAGATTGTTCCTGTTATGGAAATTTCCTTTGGGTGCACATCACTTGTAACTGACCCTTTGGTCTCCCTTTTATGAATCTCATCATTTGTCTTCAGATCACGTCTCCTTTAAATGTATCTGATTGCCTGTTTCCTGATCATATCCTTCCCCCAGCTGATATCTTAAAGCATAATTATAAAAGTCAACTTGCCCTGTGACTTGGGAGGGTATGACATTGAGTAACCTGGGCAAGTCTGGTTGAATTTCTGGTAAACTTAGTTAAATTTGTTACATTAGATGCTCTCAAATAGTACGCTAAGTCTGGATAAGTTGAGTTGACTTTTTATACACTTAAAAGCACAGAGACAACACTAAATTATGCAATGAAAGATTGGGGGATCTGGGACAGCTGTAAGAGAACAGTTAATTCCATAAATGATTTGTGTTTTTGGTTTTTTTTTTTTTTAATTCAAATGAAAACCAGATGCAATTGAAAGAAGTTTGTCAACAGACATGGACTATTGAATCTGAAAGAAGAGAAAGCTGGATGATCTTACCAATTAATGGAGTGAGAGGATTAGGGGGAAAATTAAGGAAGAAGCCTGCAAAACCAGAAGCTGATGGCTTCGGCAATAAGGGTCTTGTAAAGTAATCATCATGGAAAATAAGAAGGATTCGGCCCCGGATTCAGGAGAGAAGAAATCGCTATTTAATGTCATATCTTGTGAAAATGGAATATACATTATTATAGGGTGATTTGGCTTAGATGCACCACTTTGTTTTTGCTTAGTACTCTAGTTTGGATTATATTCAATATCTTTTCTCATATCGAAACTTCACTTCTAAAATGAGACTTTAATCATACCTCATATTGATTAACTTGCTAAATTTGAACAAACCAATTAGATAAGACCCATAAGTTGACATTAGAACAGAAACTTTCTAAATCATAACTGTCCTGACTTGGATGTATGACATGGACTTTTTTTTTGGCACATGCTTGATTAATTCAATTAAGTGAATCAGGTGCTCCCCATGCTAAACATGCAAGGTCCTTTGGGTTCTTTGGGCCTGCTTTTTATATGTCTCATGGAAGAGAGAGAGAGAGAGAGAGAGAGAGAGAGAGAGAGAGAGAGAGAGAGAGAGAGAGAATCTGTTGTTCACTGCTATTGTTCTATTAAATTGTTGATAAATTAGCATTCTAATCAGCATTATGATCTGCTTGCATGGGATAAGCAATTTTAAGCTGTCTAAAATCTACATGCTCTTCATCTTGTTTGCAGCCGTACTGGCAACCACATAACAGAGCAGTTGCACGAAGAATTCAAAATATGGGATGGAGAGCTGATGGTGGTTTGTGGCTTCTTGTGAGGGGTGGAGGACTATACCTTAGCAAAGGCACTGGGGTAGGTGGAAGTTGGAGTTCCTTTGCATTTTAGTGTGGACGAGTTTCTGTATTGTCATTTAATGGTATTTGCACTTGATGTTTTCCTTGTAGACTGTGTCTGCAAAGTTCAGTCTCATTGTCTCTCATGGTTCATGAATTGGATCGAGCTTCTGTCAGTTTCATTGTTTACCACATAAATACCAAAGTGGTTAACAATTTGTGCAAGTTAGATCAACTTCTAACAATTTCATTGTTATACCACATATATGTCAAAGTGATTAACAATTTGTGCAAGTTATTTATTAACTTGGCTTTGATGATGATGATGATGAGCTGATTTAAAGTCAAGTTGTCTATTACTTTTAGGTCCTGGAACTTGAAAGGTCATAGTGATTGGTTTTTATCAAGTCAGAGCGGAATGCACAATAGAACATCAATACAACGAATGTACAGGACATTGTATACTGGATCATGACCTTCCAATATTTTTCTGGAATCTACATCTTAGCAGCGGTTCCTTTGTACTACTCCAATAGGAGCTGTTTATGATTTAATGCAGTTTAGTTATACAAAGCGAATGCTGTTCCAATTTCAAGAAAATCTATCCAGCAATCCATAACCTTCATATTAACCTATTCAGAACTTTTTTAAATTACATTTTCCTGTTACAATCATGACAGCTCTGTCTCCCTTGTCAAAATGGATAGCTAATTGGTTTACCTTTATGATAATTCACTAGTTGATGGATAGCCAACGAAGTAAGAGTAAGGTTCATATCATAGAGGAATTTCAGCCCTCTTAATGCACTCCAGTGTGCATTTAGGGCTTAAGTGAATCAGAAAAACCAATTTACCACTTGGACATTTAAAAGGAGAAAAGAAAAGAAAATCCCATAGGCAGTGGAGTTTGACTCTCTCAGTGCACTCATTTAGTTGTGGCCCTGTGGGCTTTCTTAAATGACTTATAGGGAACAGGTCAAGACCTTGCAAAAAATTTTGGTCAAGTAAGACCAAACATCGATACCATCATTCTAGAAAAACCTGTCCAATGTCATTTCTTGTAAAACAGGATCTGACTTTCCAGTCTCCAGTTATGATTCTCACGCGATGAGCTAGAAAGATAAGTTCACTCATTTTCCAGGAATTTTCATGCAAAGATTTTCATGCTTGTACTTCCTTAAGATGTTAAATTGTTGTGGCGTAATGGTTTTTCAATCAGCACTGGAAAATTCATTAACAATAAATTTAAAAAACAATAGAAGAATCCACCACAAATCTGAAAAACAATACTGGCAAATTACTTTGAAGGACTCAAATACATTTTCTCTATCCTCTTGTTTTTTTAACTAATGATCTGTCACTTCACTAGAGCCCCCTCAAAACATGATGGTATTCAGCCTCCACAAAATCACAGAGTTCTCGATCTTGTTTACAAGAAAATGATATTTTTTAAGTATATTCCGTTCATCTAAGTTCTGGCATTTTTACAGTTACTTTCCACAACCGATCGACCCAAAAAGGAATTACAAAAGATCCTCTATGCTTCCCTAATGGCCAGAATATCTACATTAGATTCTCAAATCTCACCCCCAATAGGACTGGAGGAACCATACAAGTTTTTCCTTTCTCATAAAAAAAGAACCACCTATACCTGCTGGCCATAGTTCTTTCTCTATCAACTCCATCCTCATTTAATTTAAAGATGTCAGGAAGTAGGGAGAGCCGTGTCATTTTCATCAGTATTTCCTACTACTTTTACATCTGTCCCAATTGAAGAAATCAATTTTCACAATTTGGTTGTCATTAAAGTGCACTTACCTACTCTCAACTTGATTATACCATAATCTACTCATTTGCTTCCTTCTGGGAGACCACAGAATTGCTACTCATAGCAGTTTCGATAGGATTTTCCTCTGTGATTAAATGGTTCACACTCCTATCTCACCACCATGTCAGGTATGTATACAGGAAGCGCCTGGTGTTACTGCATAACAAAAGAAAATAGCTCCAAATCCATCTTATAAAAGTCTCAAATTATTCCTGGTCTCATTGTTAATGAGTTCTTTCAAATGGGTGACCATAAAGCTACTTTTCCTGATTTACATTGGTTGATTAACTCTAGTTCAATTTTCTTGTCTTTTTTAATCTTTTATCCACATGGAACCACTCCAAAATTTTTTGTTTAACTTTTTTATTCTCATTTTATTTTCATCCACTCTTCTTTTCCTAGTATATATTTAGCACTGCAAACTCTCCCAATTTCCATCAATTTAGAATTTTTCCGTAGCATTTAGGTGATTGATAGTGGCATGTATTGTATTCTATCAAGATGATATAGTTTTTCATTCAAACTTCACTTTTAAAGAAAAGGTGATGATTGCACTTTTCAGATCACAGAGGACTTTGAAGAAGTTCCTGTTCAGAGCCGGGGTTTTGGTATTCTTGATGTTGGATATCGTTCGAAGGTATATTTTTTAATTTAAAAATTTTTGAGTCATTGTTACTTCATAGAGGTTATAAATTTTTTACTTTATATAATTGTATATTGCCTAAAAACGTGTGCATAAAGACAATCATAAATTCCTACACATGCTGCTTTTCAATATGTGAAAAGCTTGAAATCTACTTACTTCATGCTACATGGATTCTTTGTAACAAGTAATGTGTCACATCTCGACATGGATTCTAATGACAGATAAACCTCAAAACAGCTGGATTCTTGTAGCTGGCATTTATGATGCTCAATACTTCAAAATAGGCAATGTATTGTATCGTATCCGTATAGTATCTGATATTTCACTTTTTATGTGTAAAACCCATGTCCTTGCCTTAACCATGTTGTTTCCCACAGTATCCTTGCATATCTGGGCATCATAGCCTGTCATGTTTGTTTAAATACTTGTAGTTTAGAAAAATAGTTCCATGTTTCATCCCTGCAAAATTCTAATTAGAATGGAAATGTCTTTGCTTGTAGATTTGCCAAATTAGACAACATAAGCTTGTATTGGATTTCTATCTTGAGGAAGCCGATGGATGGTTAATAAGAGTTCTTGCACAATTTCAGTTTATCACTACAAATTTCCTGAGAATGTGGAAGGCTCTCTACCCTTCTGAACTTTGTCGAACCTAATTTCCTGAAATGACCATTTATGCACTTATTCCCATCATAAATTATAAGCAGTGAAACCAATTTAAGTATAGCTGCATTAGATGCATGGGATTAGAAACTAACAAGAAGGTGGTCATGTGCATCCTTGTAATTCATAAAATTTCAGCAATCATTTTGTATCTCAGTTTCACAATTTCCCATCATTGACTATTTTGATATTTGTCATGGTGTGCACTAGGATGAAGCTTGGGCAGCCGGGGGTAGTGGCATTTTACTGAGAACAACAAATGGTGGCAAGACATGGATCCGTGACAAAGCTGCAGACAATATTGCTGCTAATCTCTATTCAGTAAAGTGAGTTTCTTTTCACCTGCTCTTGGGCTCTCACTCTTGCATTATTAAAGACATAACTCTTGAATATTATTTGCTTCAGTAATGCTTTCTTCAATTATCTTGTGTTTATTCATTTATTTTGTGAAGGATCATGCCCATTTTTTCATGCTGTGTTATCGTTGAACTTTACAAACACGAAATGTGTAATTTTTGGCCAGGCAAACTAATAGCCTTTTTTTATTGAATGGAATTAAATTCCTAGGTATTCATGGTAAAATGGGCTGCGCTAGAGGATTATTAAAGAGGTGAGGGGTGAAGATATAAGGTGGAGATGTAGATAAGACCCTCACTTTCCTAGGATTTGATTTATTAGGGTGATAATTGGGTATTTTTTTTAATATTATTATTTCCTTGCTGACCCCTCTTATGGTTGATTATTGGAAAAAGCCTGGATACGCAGCAACACCTACTAGCATTGTGTATTGGGTATTCAATTTTCAACTTCCCTTAATTCATTTTTCATGAAAGGGAGATTATTGGGTTGCCATTTATAGATCTTCACCTTTTGATTTTTCAATTTTAGCCACTTTTAACAATAAATTTCATAGAATTCCTAGGAATTCAACTCCAGTAAACAAACGGGCCCTTAAAAGTTTTTGATATGACTAGAGGCCTTACAGGTGTGCTCCAAAGTTGATCTAAACAATTAATATGGGGGGACCATCATGAATGAGTCTTGCTTCAAATGTCTTACCAATTGGATAACCCAAGCCATGTGGCCTGTGTGTGTGCCCGCCTCAACGGTGGGATGTGGATTATTGATGAATTATCCATTTACTTAACAGTTAGTTGGAATGTGACTGAACAAATCTGCCATACTGATATTGTAATGACCCGAGCCCATTGCCTACATGATATTGTCCACTTAGGCTCATGGGATTTCAACCCAATCTTGCTACACGATTTTAAAAGGCCTTATGACTCATTAGGGGTTCTGGTTAGGCCACAGTTATATACCCAGGATTAGGACTTGCATGTTTTACGATGTGAGACTTAATGCACCATTGCGTACCTAGTCCTTTAGAGTTTCCCCCGCCCTCTTTCTGCAATCGGATGCTCACCGGACCCAACGCCCTTCTACAGGAGGCCCATAGATGTGACATCCCCATAGGAAAATAAGCCTTCCGTGGCTCTGATGTCATTCTGTAACAACCCGAGCCCACTACTTACATGATGTTGTCCACTTTGGCTTATGAGATTTCAACCTGTTAGGTTTATGTCTTGTATTCCGGTTTAGCCGGATGAGTCACTGGGTTAGCCAGGGACTGGTTTAAGGTTAAGGGTATTTTGGTAATTGTACCGGGGCTTTCTTGGTGGCCAAGAAAGCGGAGATTATATATTGTATAGTCTGTAACCCTAGACCTTGCGGCGGCGGCATTAGTTGCCCGTGGTGCTCCCACACCACGTAGGAGAGATGAGGTGAGAGTGTGGGAATCTCTTGTATGCTTTACTTGTCATAGTGAAGATGTTCGTCCTCCTGTGCCCGTGGATGTAGCCCGGTTTGGGTGAACCACGTAAATCTCGGTGTCTCTTCTATTGTGTGGTTGGTTGATTGTTGATCTTGTGATTCCGTGAATGTGCACAACGGGTGATTGTCAGAAAATCACAACAATTGGTATCAGAGCCAAGGTTGGTATTCCTCGGGTTTTCTGAGCGAGGTGGAGATCGCTCAGTGGTTTGGAGGTTGTGCGCATGAAGAAAGATCAGGTTCATGATTTCTGGTTAGGCCACATCGGAGAATCTCCGGTCTCGTTGGGATCGGAGGAAAAGCATTCACAGGTTGTTCAGATCTGGAGTTACATGCTGCGGTTGTTGTCTGATCTCACAGATGGTAAAGGAGAAGACCGGCGCATGTTGATCTGTGATGAGCCATTGGAGAAACAAGCTTTTCTTTGTTACAGTAACAGAGAACTGGGAATGAAGAAGACCGGAAGAGAAAACAAAAAAAAAAAGAAACCGAATCTCTTGCCGCTGCCGGAGAAGACGACCACTTGCACGCAGCCGCCGCCATCGCCGCCGCATCCAGTCACCGATCGGCGTTCTTTGCCGCCGTGCAGTGTCGCCGAAGAAGCTGCCGTCCACCGCTGCCACCCCGCTGCCGTCGCCGGATCAGACGAAGACAGGCTGTCGCGCGCATCTCGGTCACCACCGAGATCTCCGCCGGGATACTCGTCGCCGTCGCAGTCGCTGCCGTTCCCGTCGCCGCTGCCAGCCGGCGCTGAAGCCGGAGCCGAAGCAGATCGCGACCGTCCGCAACCGGGATGCAGAGGATGTTGCAGAACCCGTGAACAGGGGAAGAAGAGGTTGAAGACGACCCAGGTGTTCCGGGTTCGGGTCGGGTCAGTTTGACCTGACCCGTGGACAATCAGGCCAGGTCAGCGAGGTTTGAAGTTGGTTCGGGTTTCGGGTTGGGTCCGACCCAACCCGCGGAGACAAGCCCGGCAAAGCAAGCTCAGTTCCGAGTCAGGTCAGGTTCGACCCGACCCGTTTGCATCCGGCCCAGCAGTTCAGAGCAGGTTTGGTTTCGGGTCAGGTCAGGTCCGACCTGACCCGTTAACAGGCGGTCTAGCCCACCAGCAGGTTCAGGCCGGGTCAGTTCGGGTTCGACCTGACCCGTGTGCACAGAGTCCAGCCCAGAGAAGAGTTCAGATCAGTTCGGGTCAGGTGAACCCGACCCGGGTCCGCTCCAGAAGCCCAGCAGACAGTGCAGTGACGTCAGCAGTGACGTCAGCAACGGTCAACAGGCAGGTTTGACCAGATTTGTGGCTGAAATTGTTTCTGCGATATTTTGATCGTCCGATGTCCGATCGGAGATCCGTTTGCTCCTACGGACTCGTTTCGAGCAGATCTACGCAGTGGAAGAGGTTGATTGGCTGTTTGACAGTCAAGGAGGAGGTTTGACCGATTGGAGCGTAGAAACTTGTTTCTACGTTATCGGAGCCATCCTGAGTCGGATTTCAGATCCGTTTCTTCCAGTGTGCTCGTGGTGACGAGATCTATAACTTGATGCAGAAATTTGGAGGAGATCTGAACAGATGTGGATTCAGGCTTGAATCGGGTCTACTCGACCTGGTTGTTGTTGCAAACCCAATAATAGGAGTCGCCGGCCTAGTTGCAAAGGGTTTGCTGATTTAAACGAAGTTGTTCGTTTGGGGTTCACATGATCGCATGTGATGATATTCATCTTGCCAGAGCCAAGCCGGAAAAGCAGCAAGGAGGAGCTGATGTATCAGCAGTTGATCGGAGGCCCAGTCAAATGGAGTTTTTTGACTGCTCGGAGGCAGAGGTTGTTCTGCAATGGAGTTATCTGGACTTGTATTCCCGATCTGTTTGCTTGCATGCTTGTGGTGATTGGATCTTCACAGTGATGTTGAAGATGGGGCAGGATGGTGAGTGATTCAGATATCGCTCAGATTCGTCAATGGTTTCGAGCTTTTAGTTCGAGGTGGAGTTTGACGAGGGTATGAACTTTGCTCAAAGTTCATGTGCTGGTTCAACATGTCAAAGTGTTGAAGAAGACTGCATCCCTGGTGCAGTGACGTGCCATTCAGCAGGGTACGTGAAGACATTGCCGGTTTTATCTCCTAGTAGCTCGAGTTGTACGGAGTTGTACGGAATTCAAGCCAAGGTGGAGATTGTTAGGTTTATGTCTTGTATTCCGGTTTAGCCGGATGAGTCACTGGGTTAGCCAGGGACTGGTTTAAGGTTAAGGGTATTTTGGTAATTGTACCGGGGCTTTCTTGGTGGCCAAGAAAGCGGAGATTATATATTGTATAGTCTGTAACCCTAGACCTTGTGTCACAACCCGAGCCCAGGGTTCGGGGGTTAGCAAAAGCCAAACCTAATGACACACGTACTCCCGTGCATGCACACGTAGACCGAGTCTAAATGCACACGCACAAGGGAACAAGCACACGTGCCAAGCAAGTATGCGGAAGCTGTAAATATCAGAAACATAAACAACTAATAGCACAAGAAGAGGATACAAGGAAAGGACTGACATAATTACATATGAACGTTTACAAAAGAACAAAAGGATAAATACAATAGTGACATGTCATGACATATACAAGTCTGAAAATCCTCAAAACATGACTCCAACATGATGCATGCCATGAACGCGCTCCCGTGGAGTGATCACATCCACTCCTCTAGGCCTGATGGGGCCCCGGGGGTCTCATCTGGAGCCTGGCCGACCGGCGAGGGTTCGGCAGGGGGATCTGGGCCTGCAACACCAAAAACAACTGTGAATACGAAGATTCAGCAAAGTATAAACCATAGCAAGTTAACACACGCTGTGTCTAATAGAATAAAGAACATCATGTTATTAAAGAAAGCATTTTCGTATACTAGGCTATCATGCAAGAAAGAAAGATGCTGTGTGAATCAAGGATAACATTCTGTGTACATGACTAGTGGCTACTACATTACCATATGCTCCCAAAAGAGGGATCTTGTAACATGCAAAGAACACCATTGTCCGGGCCAGGGTACAATGGGTCTCGGTTTCCTGGGGTCCGGTTCCCCAAGACAAAATCCATACTGCAGCAGGTCCTTATAACTATACCAAATTCACCCCGTCGGGATCCTAAGGCTGAGGCTAAGTAGAGCCTGACCATACAAAGTCAATCATGAAAACCTGAGTAGATCGTGATCATATATCATGCGTGCATATCTGGAATTGAACATATCATACATGTATACTCAGGGTAAATAATCGCAATGTGAAAGTAAAGTAACGGGATACAAGTAATCATGTCAGAGTGTGAGATCAATGATCGAATGCAATATGGTATGCAACAAATCATGCGAAATCGAATCATCTTAAGTTACAAACCAATTCTAATCTAATTATCCGGTGTTTCTAACCGTGCATGATGATGTAGTTTTAAGTTATTCGATACACCGTTGTCTAGTGTTGCCTGGAATCGGGCGATGCACGAAGTCCCTTAAACCAACACCCATGGGGAGGTGCTTAACATCCGGATAACGAACATGAATGATTCGCAGCCCTCGAGATCATTCACGCGTAGTATCACATCCGTTGGGCAAGTCTCGGTGCTCTACATTCTATCATGAAGGTCATATAGGTCTTATCGTTACACCTAGCCTTATTCTTCATGTGTGGTTACGGCTTAGCCGTGTGTGTGCTACGGCTTAGCCGTGTGTGGTCTACGGCTTAGCCGTGGCTGGACCGTAGAAGGTCTGTCAGTTGCTGACTCTCAGTTATTCCAGAAATTGCACCCTGTATTGTTCTACGGCTGGGCCACGGCTGAGCTACGGCTTAGCCGTAGGGCATTCCACGGCTTAGCCGTGCCCTAGCCGTAGAGGAAAACTGGGTTTTTCTCCTCTCTGGATTGTGAGCCGTAAGAAGCATACGGCTTAGCCGTACCTGTACGAATTCCATTTCCTGAAACATGTACAGAATAGCTGGGAATGCATCATAGGGGCAATTTATCAATGGGAATACACAAGAACTGAAGCAATGAGTATCAAGTGAGCTGTAAACACTTATTTCCATATCAATACATGTAAGATCAACCCAATTCAATGCATACCAACATGGGTTCTCAATGTTATGGTTATACTTGCCTTAGATTGGAAATCAATTGCACACTTGTAGCCCTCAAGCCAAACACAACCTAACACCAAATCAAAGTACATGCATGCATGAGAGATGGAGTCACAGACACACTATACAACAATGGAAACAAGAGGGAGAAGAACTAGAGAAGAGAGATGAGAAGGATGAAGGGATTTCCACCAACTCACCTCACATGCAAGCAATCGACCTCCACTTGATCGATGGAGAAGAGGAATTCAAGTGCAAGAGAGATTCCACGTGCACAGTGAAATTGAGAGAAAACGAGAGAGAGAACATGAGTGTTGGTGAATTGGGTGAGAGCTTATATAAGTAATGGGTTGATCAAATTCCAAGAAGGGCCAAGTCATAAGTCTATTTTCAGTTTGAGTCAAATCAAGGTCCAATCGAAACACACGACGTCGGTTGCAAATGACGTAGTTACGAAAGTTAACGAGCTCAACGAAAGACACGTGTTGACCTCAAGATGATGCAAAAATGACCATGTCTAAGAAAAGCTAAAATTACGAAAAAGGGCTTGATCTACTTAATCCAGGTCAAACTCAACCCAACTACCTATCCATGACCCGTAACGAAAACAAAACACAAACAAAACACAATTAACAACAAAAACAAGATTAACTAACCGCTAAACGGGGTCAAGCTGGGTCGGAGTGTTACATCCTCCCCCACTTGAGAATCATTCCGTCCTCGGAATGAACACTAACTCGCTCATACCTGGGAAAACAATTCGGGGTACTGGCGTGCCATCTGCTCTTCTAACTCCCAAGTAGCCTCATCGGGACTGTGATGCTCCCAAAGCACTTTGACCCATCGAATCGTTCTGGTGCGGAGTATCTGCTCTCGGGTTCCCACGATACGGAGCGGTCGCTCAACGTATACAGCACTCGGCTGAATCTGGACCTCGTCATAACGAATGACATGGGAGGGATCATGAACATATTTCCGAAGCATCGAAACGTGGAAAACGTTGTGCACTCCTGAAAACATCTCGGGAAGCTCTAATCGATAAGCTAAATCACCGATCCGACTCTTGATCTCGAACGGTCCGACATAGCGTGGAGCTAACTTGCCTTTCTGGCCGAAACGGATCGTACCCTTCATCGGAGAGACCTTCAGAAAAACCCACTCGCCAACCTGAAACTCTAAGGGTCGTCTGCGGGTGTCTGCATAACTCTTCTGTCTCGACCGAGCAACTTTCAAGTTCTCCATTGCTTTCTGTACCTTCTCCGTAGTCTCGGCAATGATCGTCGGTCCGTGAAAACTTCGAGTTCCAACTTCTTCCCAACAAACCGGACTTCTACACTTCTTCCCGTACAATGCTTCATATGGTGCCATCCCAATGCTCTCGTGGAAACTGTTGTTGTAGGCGAACTCGCACAACGATAGATGAAGATCCCATTCTTTCTCGTAGCTCAACACACTGGCTCGCAACATATCCTCCAAAGTCTGAATCGTCCGCTCTGATTGTCCATCCGTCTGTGGGTGGTATGCCGTGCTGAAACTCAACTTCGTACCCAAAGCCTCTTGGAATGCTCTCCAGAAAGACGAAACAAAACGGCTGTCACGATCGGATACAATCGACACGGGGGTACCATGGAGCCTGACGATCTCATCCACGAACTCCCTAGCCATCTCTGAAAACGTCATACCCTTCCGAAAAGGAATGAAATGGGCTGTCTTCGTCAAGCGATCTACAATCACCCAAATGGCGTTGTTCTTCCTGCTCGTCGGCGGTAATCCGGAAACGAAGTCCATGGTGATGTGTTCCCACTTCCACTGCGGTATATGCAAAGGATGCAACGAGCCTGGCGGTCTCTGATGATCAGCCTTCACCTTCTGACATGTCAAACAGCGAGCAACAAAGCCTGCTACTTCTCTCTTCATGTTGTTCCACCAAAAGCGATCCTTGAGATTCCGAAACATCTTCGTGCTGCCTGGGTGCATCGCGTAGCGAGCGTAATGCGCTTCGTTCATCAGCTTCTCCTTGAACTCACCAACTGCTGGCACGCACAACCTACTCCGAAAATAGAGTACACCATCCTCGAGTCTGAAATCGGGTCTGTCTCCAATGTGGTCTCGAATGCGCTTCAATGTTAGATCTTCAAACTGCCTGTCTTTAATCTGCTGAATCATCTCAGGCTGAAACACTAGCGTACTAGCCAAAGTCACGCACTCATCCACTAGTTTAACTTCAACAGGGAGACCATGGAACTCTAGGAGAAAACTGCTCAAAAGCTGCACTGACTCTGTTTTCCGACTGAGTGCATCTGCCACCACATTCCCCTTGCCTGGCTGATATTTGATCGGGAAGTCATAATCCTTAATAAGCTCAAGCCATCTCCGCTGTCTCATGTTCAGCTCCTGCTGTGTGAATAAATACTGCAAACTGTGGTGGTCAGAACGAACCTCAAACTGCACACCATATAGATAATGTCTCCACAGCTTCAACGCAAACACGATGGCTGCCAATTCCAAATCATGGGTGGCGTAATTCTTCTCATGTTCTCGCAACTGTCTCGATCCATAAGCAATCACCTTCCCATGCTGCATCAACACACAACCTAGGCCAACTCGAGAAGCGTCTGAATAAACCACGAATCCTTCACTACCATCTGGCAAGGCTAACACTGGGACCGTAGTCAACTTCTCTTTCAAAATCCTGAAACGGGCTTCACACTCCTCAGTCCAATCAAATGGTACATTCTTCCTTGTCAACTTCGTCAAAGGAGAAGAGATCTTAGCAAAGTCCTGGACAAATCGACGGTAGTAACCTGCTAGACCAAGGAAACTGCGAATCTCTGACACTGTCTTGGGGCTAGGCCAATTCACTACTGCCTCTACTTTAGATGGATCAACTGCCAATCCCTCTCGTGAAATGATATGACCTAAAAATGCAACCTGCTCAAGCCAAAAATCACACTTCGACAACTTAGCAAACAATCGATGTTCTCTCAACAACGACAAGGCTTTTCTCAAATGCTCCCTATGCTCCTCTGCTGACTTAGAATATATCAAGATATCATCAATAAACACAACTACGAATTGGTCCAAGAAAGGAGCAAAAATCTGATTCATCAATGCCATAAAAGCTGCAGGTGCGTTGGTTAGTCCAAAAGGCATCACGAGGAATTCATAATGTCCATAACGAGTCCTGAAGGCAGTCTTAGGAATGTCATCTACTTTGACTCTCAACTGGTGATATCCAGACCTCAAATCAATCTTCGAAAAATATGCTGCGCCCTGAAGTTGATCGAACAGCTCATCAATCCTGGGTAAGGGGTACTTGTTCTTGATCGTCACTTTGTTCAACTGGCGGTAATCTATGCACATCCGAAAAGTACCATCCTTCTTCTTGACAAACAAGACTGGTGCTCCCCAAGGTGAAACGCTCGGGCGAACGAAACCCTTATCCAAAAGCTCCTGCAATTGTTTCTTCAATTCTGACAACTCTGCTGGGGCCATGCGATACGGAGCCTTGCTGATCGGTGCCGTGCCGGGAACAAGCTCAATGGCGAACTCCACATCTCGAACCGGGGGTAAGTCTGGCACATCGTCTGGAAAGACATCTGGAAAGTCACAGACCACCTGAACCTCACCTAGCTGCTTCGGCTCCTTCTTCGCTGAGATAAAGGCAATGAAGCCTTCGCACCCTCGGCGGATCAAGCGATCTGCCTTACACGCCGAAATCACACGTCTGGGGCATCTCTGCTGACTGCCCTCGAAACGGAAGCCCTTGCCTAAATCGAAGAAGATCGTCCTGTTGTAACAGTTAACACAGGCACGATATCGAGCGAGCCAATCCATACCAAGGATCACGTCGAAGTCCAGCATCGACAACAGGATCAAATCAACAGGTAACTGATGACCTGCAATCTGCACGTCGCAATGGGGGTAGTACATACTACACTCCACTCGCTTGCCAACTGGGGTGGATACAACCAACACATATGGCAACGGCTTAGACGGCTGAGGTAACCGCTCGGCAAAATGAGGTGCTACATAAGATCGTGTAGACCCCGAATCGAACAAAGCTAAGGCCTCGACGCGCGAAATCAAAACAGTACCTTCAACCACCTGTGGATCCTCGGCACTCTCGTGAGTAGCAGCGTAAGCACGGGCTGTCTGGCGAGGCTGTCTCGAGCCTGGACGAGCTGACTGTGGCTTGCTCGGAGCTGTAGGTGCACTGGGTCTGCTAGGAACTGCACCGGAAGCTCTCTGTCGAGGACAATTGGCGATCATATGCTCCCTCGAACCGCAAATAAAACAAGCACCGGCCTTCCTCCAACAAGCTTCGGTCGTGTGGCTCTTGCCGCAATATCCACAAGTCACTCCACTGGAACTAGAAGTACTCTGCTGGCCTTTGGTCTTCTTCTGTACTTGTCCTCGTGCACTGAAAGGCGGCTGTCGCTTGGGTTCAACGGCTCTAGCAGCTTGGTGGATGGCCTCAGCAGAATAGGCCCTGTCCACTGCATCATCGAACGTAGCGGGACGCTGAAACGCTGTCACGTGGTGCATGTACCGGGGATGCAAACCTTCCACAAACCTGTTCACCTTCCTCTCTTCGGTACTGATCATGTCCGGAGCAAAAAGCGACAACTGCATAAACTTGTTTACATACTCTGCTACTGTCATCTGCTGCTGGCGGAGAGCTAGGAACTCAACCTCCTTGGCTCGAAACACATGAGCCGGGATGAACTTCCTCCTGAACTGTTGCTTGAACATCTCCCACACCGTAGCACTAGGGATATCTCTGTATGAATCTTTCACGCTCTTCCACCAAGTCTTTGCG
This sequence comes from Sextonia rubra, assembly GCA_037013555.1. Taxonomy (NCBI): domain Eukaryota; kingdom Viridiplantae; phylum Streptophyta; class Magnoliopsida; order Laurales; family Lauraceae; genus Sextonia; species Sextonia rubra. The sequence continues at coordinate 52,421,410 of JASUAD010000013.1, read as the reverse complement.
ACATCTCTAAACATAGAAGTTGCTAGTCCGACCTTCTGTCGGTTCGTGCACACGACGGTCTCAAAGACATCCTCTGTCTGGTCTAACCACTGTTCTGCCTTCAGTGGCTCTTCTGTTCCATAGAACTCAATAGCTCCTCGCTTGCGAAATTTACCATAGAGGGCATTCGGGTCACTCTCTCGAGGCTGCAAGATCACCTGCTGGTCTACATGTGACTGAGCTGGGACTTGGCTTTGTCGGTCTAACATGGTTGTCACTTGGGCTTGCAAGTTCTGCATGGATTGCGATTGTGCCTGAAGGGACTGGAATAACATGAGGATGCGTTCATCTGTATTCGGTGTCTGCGGTGATGGTGCAGATCCGCTCTCGTTATTTCCGGCGTTCTGCTGAGAACCAGAACCTGATGCCATCCTGTAAAATGGAACGAGTCAGACACAAACACAAAACAATAGCGCCCAACAAACCCCAAAGTCTAGAAAGAACACAAAGAAATAATCGTATCCTCACCACGATCCTACATGCCTACATGCTTATCACACTAGAACAAGGAATGAGCAAGGAATGCTCTGATACCATACAATACGTATGTCACAACCCGAGCCCAGGGTTCGGGGGTTAGCAAAAGCCAAACCTAATGACACACGTACTCCCGTGCATGCACACGTAGACCGAGTCTAAATGCACACGCACAAGGGAACAAGCACACGTGCCAAGCAAGTATGCGGAAGCTGTAAATATCAGAAACATAAACAACTAATAGCACAAGAAGAGGATACAAGGAAAGGACTGACATAATTACATATGAACGTTTACAAAAGAACAAAAGGATAAATACAATAGTGACATGTCATGACATATACAAGTCTGAAAATCCTCAAAACATGACTCCAACATGATGCATGCCATGAACGCGCTCCCGTGGAGTGATCACATCCACTCCTCTAGGCCTGATGGGGCCCCGGGGGTCTCATCTGGAGCCTGGCCGACCGGCGAGGGTTCGGCAGGGGGATCTGGGCCTGCAACACCAAAAACAACTGTGAATACGAAGATTCAGCAAAGTATAAACCATAGCAAGTTAACACACGCTGTGTCTAATAGAATAAAGAACATCATGTTATTAAAGAAAGCATTTTCGTATACTAGGCTATCATGCAAGAAAGAAAGATGCTGTGTGAATCAAGGATAACATTCTGTGTACATGACTAGTGGCTACTACATTACCATATGCTCCCAAAAGAGGGATCTTGTAACATGCAAAGAACACCATTGTCCGGGCCAGGGTACAATGGGTCTCGGTTTCCTGGGGTCCGGTTCCCCAAGACAAAATCCATACTGCAGCAGGTCCTTATAACTATACCAAATTCACCCCGTCGGGATCCTAAGGCTGAGGCTAAGTAGAGCCTGACCATACAAAGTCAATCATGAAAACCTGAGTAGATCGTGATCATATATCATGCGTGCATATCTGGAATTGAACATATCATACATGTATACTCAGGGTAAATAATCGCAATGTGAAAGTAAAGTAACGGGATACAAGTAATCATGTCAGAGTGTGAGATCAATGATCGAATGCAATATGGTATGCAACAAATCATGCGAAATCGAATCATCTTAAGTTACAAACCAATTCTAATCTAATTATCCGGTGTTTCTAACCGTGCATGATGATGTAGTTTTAAGTTATTCGATACACCGTTGTCTAGTGTTGCCTGGAATCGGGCGATGCACGAAGTCCCTTAAACCAACACCCATGGGGAGGTGCTTAACATCCGGATAACGAACATGAATGATTCGCAGCCCTCGAGATCATTCACGCGTAGTATCACATCCGTTGGGCAAGTCTCGGTGCTCTACATTCTATCATGAAGGTCATATAGGTCTTATCGTTACACCTAGCCTTATTCTTCATGTGTGGTTACGGCTTAGCCGTGTGTGTGCTACGGCTTAGCCGTGTGTGGTCTACGGCTTAGCCGTGGCTGGACCGTAGAAGGTCTGTCAGTTGCTGACTCTCAGTTATTCCAGAAATTGCACCCTGTATTGTTCTACGGCTGGGCCACGGCTGAGCTACGGCTTAGCCGTAGGGCATTCCACGGCTTAGCCGTGCCCTAGCCGTAGAGGAAAACTGGGTTTTTCTCCTCTCTGGATTGTGAGCCGTAAGAAGCATACGGCTTAGCCGTACCTGTACGAATTCCATTTCCTGAAACATGTACAGAATAGCTGGGAATGCATCATAGGGGCAATTTATCAATGGGAATACACAAGAACTGAAGCAATGAGTATCAAGTGAGCTGTAAACACTTATTTCCATATCAATACATGTAAGATCAACCCAATTCAATGCATACCAACATGGGTTCTCAATGTTATGGTTATACTTGCCTTAGATTGGAAATCAATTGCACACTTGTAGCCCTCAAGCCAAACACAACCTAACACCAAATCAAAGTACATGCATGCATGAGAGATGGAGTCACAGACACACTATACAACAATGGAAACAAGAGGGAGAAGAACTAGAGAAGAGAGATGAGAAGGATGAAGGGATTTCCACCAACTCACCTCACATGCAAGCAATCGACCTCCACTTGATCGATGGAGAAGAGGAATTCAAGTGCAAGAGAGATTCCACGTGCACAGTGAAATTGAGAGAAAACGAGAGAGAGAACATGAGTGTTGGTGAATTGGGTGAGAGCTTATATAAGTAATGGGTTGATCAAATTCCAAGAAGGGCCAAGTCATAAGTCTATTTTCAGTTTGAGTCAAATCAAGGTCCAATCGAAACACACGACGTCGGTTGCAAATGACGTAGTTACGAAAGTTAACGAGCTCAACGAAAGACACGTGTTGACCTCAAGATGATGCAAAAATGACCATGTCTAAGAAAAGCTAAAATTACGAAAAAGGGCTTGATCTACTTAATCCAGGTCAAACTCAACCCAACTACCTATCCATGACCCGTAACGAAAACAAAACACAAACAAAACACAATTAACAACAAAAACAAGATTAACTAACCGCTAAACGGGGTCAAGCTGGGTCGGAGTGTTACACCTTGCGGCGGCGGCATTAGTTGCCCGTGGTGCTCCCACACCACGTAGGAGAGATGAGGTGAAAGTGTGGGAATCTCTTGTATGCTTTACTTGTCATAGTGAAGATGTTCGTCCTCCTGTGCCCGTGGATGTAGCCCGGTTTGGGTGAACCACGTAAATCTCGGTGTCTCTTCTATTGTATGGTTGGTTGATTGTTGATCTTGTGATTCCGTGAATGTGCACAACGGGTGATTGTCAGAAAATCACAACACAACCCAAGCTTGCCACGGGGTTTTAAAAGGCCTCGTGCACGATTAAGGTTAGGCTGCAATTATATACCTTGGATTTGGACTTGCATGTTTCCGACATGAGATTCATTCACCACTGCATATCTAATCCTTTAGAGTCCACCCACCCCCCCCCCCCCCCCCCCCCCCCCCCCCTCTCTCTTTTATATATATGTGTGTGCAAATGCTCGGCAGGCCCAATGCCCTTCTATAGGGGGCCACAGGCATGACAAACATTCATGAGCATCTAAAGGAAGTGAAACATTCTATTCATAATCATTTAGTCATTATCCCTTGTGTTTGGGACAGGGGTTGGTGCAAACCAAAAATTTTTTAAAACCCCTTTGGGAATTTGAAATCCAACCTCATCAGCGATCTGCTGAAGATCACCTAGTCAAAAAAAGAAAACACGCAGTCACTTGATATAATGCAATGAAACAGACCACCAAAATTGGAAAACAAAAGAAGCAGCAACCAGCTCATTGTGATGGCTAATGATCTCTGATGGATCTAAATCTTGGTAGAGGGCCAAGAATAAACCCAGACATCTGCTTCTTACAATATATGCTGTTCGCATAGTGTTTTTACTATAAAACTGTGGGGCTTGTTTTCACAATAGAGAAATGAAATTGCACCAAGCACAGTTTCTGGTTTCTCTCTCCCCATGAAGACCAATGACTATGAAGAGTGGAATTCAGAAGCATAGAAATGAAGACATCAACCTTACTAACTGAACGCAGATAATGTTATTGTGTAGTGATCTTCCTGCAGTGTTCCTATCAGTTCTAAATATGTACAATAGTTGCATCCACATGTTTGAAGTCTTGATAGTTAAATCATTTCCTTGGCAGGTTCATCAATGATAACAAAGGTTTTGTACTTGGAAATGATGGTGTGTTGCTTCGGTATCTGGGATGATGTCCCTTTCTCTTTTATGTGACATTATTGATTGTATTTGTGGAAAGCAAGGAATAGAAACAATTCTTGGGCTGAGAATATTTTTTTGTTGTATCTTAGAAGGCTTTCTATTGTAATATCTTGCCCTTTCCTTACTCTCAATAATCTTCTTTCACAACTCCTTGAGATAACCTCCGGCAGATATGAAGGCCAGTGTACAAAATGAGCTAAACTAGAAAAGAATCGGAGTGAGATCTGAGATTGTACTCTTTGGATTGGTTTGGTATTTCTTCTGCACTGAGATATCTAGCTCCAAGCTAGGAATTGTTTCAGTAAAGCTGAAGCCTGCTTTCTATCCACTGAAGGTTGGTAGGTTGGGTCCAGACCACATATTTCTTCTGCACTGAGAAATCTAGGTCCAAGCTGGGAATTGTTTTACAAAAGCCCACGCCTGCTTGCTGCTTTCTTCCTATTGGAGGTAGGTAAGTTGGGTCGGTTGGGTCCAGACCACTCCAGACTAACCATACCAATCCAAGTGAACCAATATCTTCATGCCATTGAAGGTGAACCCATAAGAGATGGTGGCTTGTTTCACCAGTTAGATTAGAGATTGATGTATATACACCAGACCACTGCTTATACTGCAGATGTTCTAAGTTTGTATACGCACTTGTGTGCTACACTCTGTAAAATTTGTATGCTACACTTAGATGCAGCTATTTGATTTTCTAAATTTGGAGTCATATCTAGGAATGGGGCTTCTCTACTATAATCATGTGCGGTTGGATCTTGACGTGTTTTTAGATAGACTGGCTAGGTGTATGAGTGATGAAAGATTCTCTCCTGGTTTATTCTACTAGGAACTTTCCAAGGAAAGAATCAGTGTAAAAGCTGAATGAATGGTAATGGAGAATGTAAATTTAAAAAAATAAATAAAAGAGCAAAGGGGACATTTGTCTCCTACGAATGGGATATGAAAATGGAATTTACACATAAAATTTGCATATGTGAATTTTAGATATGTAAAATTTACATGTGAAATGCAATACCTGTTGGTTTGAAAGCTCCATTTTCATACAAGTAAATATTGAATGGTTTAGATTACTTATGTAAAGTCTTTTTGCATTTTAAAATTTATTAATGTTTAAGACATGAAACTAAATATTTTGGGTTTTTAATGGGTGAATACAAAATTTGAATGGTCATACTAGAAATTCAGAGATTACAGTAGTTGAAAAATGTTAAAGGTAATTAACGAATTTGATATTGAATGCATCCTTTGTACTATTGCCTTTTTACCTTAGGAGGTGTGTGACTGTGTGTAATTGTGTCACACTCATTTACATATGGAAATGAGTGTAAATAAATTATCCCAAAGTGTAAAAGTCAAATGCATGGTGATGAAGCATAGGGAATGAGATCATATGGACAAAAAATTTGCTTATGTCTCGGGCGTGTCGGGCTGGGCCTCTAGAATAAGGGCCCGTGCCTGGCCCGTTTAACTATCGAGCCGAAAATTAAGTCTGGGACATTCATAGGCCAGCAAGTAGAAACGTGGCCCGAATCTATCCCAGTGCAGGCTGACGCAAATGAGTGCTTTGTGTGGCGATGGACACCCATATCTATCTTGGCCATGATGCTCACCCCATCATCACTTGAACTCCCACAATCTCAATTTAGCAATGTTCCATTTGTCAGCTCCTATAAATGACACAGATAATCACTTAAAAGAACTATTAGGCTTGATGCCTAAATTGAAGGTTTATGGCCACTTGACTGCAATGACATTCGTTCCTCCCACTACCACTTATCCACTCCAAAGTGCCAAACCCTACCCATGCCTATCCACTTCCTTGATGATAGTGCACATGTGTCCACATGGCTCCCTTGTACAAATTCAGGCCCCCAATCCATGTGCACACGTGGCTCATCTGACATCCATGTTTGTAATTAGTTCATGGAATCAAAGTGTTCATCTCTATCTCAATCTCTCTCTAGGTATGGTCCTTTATTTTCACGTTCCTCTTGCTAAGTTACATATAGTTTTATACACATTCACTGGTAATCGGTAAAGCACAGCACGTGTTTATTCTTCGGAAAGGTAGCTCTACAATTTGAATAAGACGAAGCATGCTCTGTCACTTCTCTATTTCCTATTCAAAAGGTCGAACTTTCAGATTAAAAATTAATGTAATACTGACTTCACAATCTTAAACAATGTATCAAATGATGCCTCTACATGAACACGAAGGGACTCCTCTTAGGATTAGTGCTTGTTTGTGCCTTCATCGAAGGCGCATTGAAATAGACAAAAATATAAAACTACAAGTACACCACACGGAGATGAAGCTCATTTTAGCCTTTGGTCACTTAACTTTTTTCTTTCGAATTGGCATTGGACCTAATTTGATACTCATCTATTGAATCCGATGACTCGATCTCAAAAGATTGTATAATTATAAGTTTTTAAAAATTGAGATAATTGAATCGATTGGTGGAAATATCTAATCAAGCTAATTATTTGCAACCTAAATTCATGGTGAGCTAGGCCCTTCCAAGCTCACACTTCTCGTGATTGGCATACTTTTTAGACAGTATAGATTGGCCTCACATAATTTGAATGCAGAGAGACTAGAAAAATTCATGCTTGTAGGGAAGGAAAGCCATCAGAATGCATGAGCATTTGTCTAATTTATTAAGACTTTTTAATATATATATATATATGGCGTATCTTAGAATTTAAAGATTTTGGCATCTCAGAATCCCACTTTTTCAATACTTACTACTGGATACATGCATATTAAAATTTAAGGCAGCATGCCTCTTCAGAAGATGCCGGCAGCCTAACTATAATATGGCCATAAATCCGAAAGCGACTAAAAGTGATAAAATACTAGGAAGGATTTAGAACAACACCCAATCCCTGATCTTATGGCAAGGTGCAATGGACCTCTGGGGTAATTAAAAAAACAAGTGAGTATTAGCCTTGTTTTTGGACCCAACTGGTAATAGGCGAGGTACTCAGATTTTTATCCGAATATGCAGTTGGCTAATGGTATGCAGAAAATAATATTACATTGTAAGAAATTTTTATATGAAAATTAAGCATAAACTTCGAATCCATGAATCAGTAATAAAATTTTAGAAATCATTGACAAAGTGCTTTTGTAGAGGCATGAATTACTAGTTTAAACTTAATTTTTATTTTTATTAAACTAAATTGTATGGAATATGTGTCAATAAGTAGTGTATTATTTTATACGATAACAGACTAGAATATTTAGAATGACAGGTAGGTAAGTGCAGTCATGGCCGATCCAGCCCAGAGACAACCTGCGTTGGACTGGATTTAGGCTAAAGTTTTTAGGCCACTAGGCTGAACCTAGGCACAAATTTTTAGGCTTTTGTGCAGTACTCGGTATCCGAGCCTTGGGGTGCTTTTGGTATTATATCATTTGGATATTCGCATGAGATGAGACAATAAAAAACGTATTAGATACCTGTAAATCACTATTTCTAATTTTGGATTTTGTTGGAATCAAAATCTTAATACACTAGCATAAGAAACTCGAAACAATTTTTTTTTAAGAAGCAACTTGGTGGCAGAATTATGTCCAATTATCTTGCCTTATCTTAAAGAAAGTGACTCCACTATTTAATTCATAAAGTTGGTCATATGACAATGATCACAAAAAGTAGGCCTATATTATAAATTTTAATTTTCTTATAATGGTAGGAAACTATTATAAATCTTTTTAGTATGGGCCCCATATTTTAATTTTTAATGTGGATTATATGGTCACAATTCCAAAAAATGGAGCCACATTGTAATTCCTATGAATATGGGCCCACATTACGAATCTTATGAATGTGGCCCCATATTCTAATTTATAAAGGTAGGCACCAAATAATTTTTAAAGTGGATCTTGTGTTCACAATCAACAAACAAGTTGGCCTCACACTATAAATCTATTATAATTTTTAAAAGTGAAGACCATATTTGTAATTTCTAAATATAGGTCCTATGTATAAAATCACAAAAAATATGACTCCATTTTGTAATTTCTAAATATAGATCACGCAGTTAGGACCACAAAAGGTGGACTTATATCATAGGCCCTATGAATGTGAGCTTATATTCTAATTTCTAAAGGTGTATAACTTGCTGTAATTTATAATTTAGCCCCACATTATAATTCCTATAATGGTAGCCCACCTCATAAATCTTATGAATTCGAGCCTCATGTTTTAATATTTAAAAAGGTGAGTACCACGTAGAGTGCCGCAAACATTAAAATGTGGGTTTCATATTTTAGATTATATGATTCTCTTGCTTTTATTTATTAAAGAAAATTTTTTACACTGTTACCAAATAAATTTCATATGATATATTCACAATAGAATATTTTGATATAATGTTACAAAACAATTTTTACAAAGTATGATCTCAACACAACCTAGTCTCAACACAACCTAATATGAGCAAAATTTTGAAAACAACATGAGTACAATGGCAAACATGCCCTAACTTTATGACACAATTCTTGGCCTGCGAAAACTTTCAGCTATGTTGTGTATATGCCAAATATGTTTGTGAATGGACCATGGGTCCTATGGGATGATTAGGACTATTAAATTAACTGCCACAAAGTTTAGTAGTTTGATGAGTGCCCATACGATTGTAAAACTCTGAAGCTCTTAATTAAATAGCGACGATAAAATCTTTCATTTCTTTCGTACCATCTAGATGGGTCCTTCGTAGAAGGTTATCAACGTTGTGAGTGTGTGAAGATGGAATAGGAGCTAGTAAACCTCTTACAAAGAAACATGAATTTCTACATCATGCACCTGACCCTACAATTCTATCAAATGTGTATTTGCTTCGCGATTCCACTAGGTTGGAATTCCTTAATCTTCTATGCGAAAGTTGAAAGCTATATGATGGTTAGAGGTACAAAATCATTGTCATTTTCATTCCCTTGCAAGTATTTTGTCCCATTCATTGTTGTTGCTTTTCTAAATTCTACTCATTCTAATGTGGTCTTTGTCACTCTTCCAAGTTCCCACAAAGTTGATTAGAAACTAATAAAATCATTTGTAAGGATTTTTGTATTGGCTAATTCATGGGTTGGATGAAACATGAGTCCATTGGTGTTATATTTTATATATCCTTAAGTATAGATAATGATTTAAGTCGCCTGATATATTGAAGTGAAGAAATCAAAGAAAGAGCGACAAATTAAAGTGATTCTCTATGGACAACATGGTTTAAAAAGGTCAAATCTCACAAATTGAGTGTCGGATATAAGCAAACGACCTACTGTTGGAAAGCTCATTTCGAGTAGATATCTGTAGAGCCCAAAGATTGCATCAATTGAAATTAAAAGGAGAAAGTTATGGATTCTGTAAGTTTATAGAGAAATGTACTGAAATTTCACCTAGGTAGAGCATTAATCCGACCGATTGGACATGTGCAAAAAAGTTCGCCGACTTGTAATTTTTCAATATGATTTTAAGAGAAACTTGTCTGTTTTATCTCAACTTCTTTCCTAATTGAAATAAACTTATGAGGCACGAGATTGGAGCTATAAAAATGGGTTCTCTTTTAACCCTAAGGTATGGAATAGATATCTCATTGTTTTAAATAGATATTGCTTATTGGAGATCATATTCTCTATGGTTTTTTCAATGGAGAGTTGAAGGGCTGAAGTTCTATTCTAAAGATTATTGTCTTCTACTTCTCTGAGTGTAAAAGATTGTTCTGGAGAGTTAAGTGCAACATCTATTAGGTGTCTCGATGATTGAATTTGTGACAGAGAATGACAAGGAGTCGTTGCAGTAGGATGCTGTTCAAGGGATCACAAGGTCTTAGGTTATGCGATACCGGATAAGGGTTATAATTATATCTTTTGTAACTATAGTATGATTCATAGTGTTTGATTTTTTGTGGTAGTTTTTTTTCGGTTTGAGTTTCCACATAAAAACTGTGTTTTCTTGTAATGTGTATTTTTGTTTGATTTATTTCCTTTGCATAGTTATTCATTTGTATATATAGTATTGAAATTGATTGCATTAATCCATTGTAGAGAGTCTCCCAAAAAAATCTTCATCATCCCTATTCAAAAGGCTATCTGGCCGGTCCGTACATGATCACGTTAGACTTGACCAACTCGATTACCCTCCAAGCCGATTCCAGTCCATCAAATCGGGATGTGTTCGTAATGTGCTTTTGAACTTTCACGTTCTCTCCTGTTATGTGATTGTAATATTTTTCAGAACCAACTAATTATATGATCATCTGCGTATATATTCAAGACACTTCTACCAACATTCCTTGAATTTTCTTTTATTGAAGTCGGTAAAAGCTTTCTTCTTGCTCATTGATTAACAATTTTGTCTTCCTTATTGTCACAACAAAATTGTCTGTCTTTGTTGCTTTAAATGTAAAGTCTACCAATCCAGGCACTGAATAATATTTTTGTTAGCCGTTCTCCTTCCACCTAAAAAACAAGTACAAGTTGCACATCCAGGAACTACTTGATCCTGATTTTAGCAAATTACACTTTCTGGTCTACAAAGCAATGCTTCAGAGAATCCTTGGCTGTGAAGGAAGCAACTTTGACTAGGCTTGGGTTGGGTCAGCCCCCAAGACTCAGGACATGGTTTGCTTTTCGAAAGTATGAAACATTAAATACTAAAAAATGTAGATATTTAAGAAATATTAGCATAGTGAATAATAACTTGGGTTCCCTAAAAGGATTTTGAGCAGCCAAAGCCCAACCCCAAACCCAATTTGAATTTCATGAATGTTTCAGAACCTAGACCGAAGCCCAACTGAAACTCAAGAAAACCCAACATAGACTTTGCTTTGGGTCAGGTTGGGCCATGTGGATTCATCAGCTTTTTATCCTCTGACCTTATTGGTTTTTAAGGCAGCTCCTTTGAGAACAGACAAAACAAGGGCGGCATTGGAGAATATGCCACAGAGGACCGGACGCATGGTGGCCTCTCCAATGTAGACACTCCACTCGATTCTTATTCACCGAGTCCGGTTCCTCTTGGCGCCTCCCACACACTTCCCATAGAATGGATGCATGGAACTCCATGTTGTGGTACCCAACTCTTGATAGTATGAAACATAAAAAATGAATGTCATCTCCCAATGATATATTTTTAAGTCTTACATAGATGGAAATTAATGGCCATAAAATTGAGTATCAAAGGTCATTATCGAAAGCTTTATTTCAACTATATTAGAGCGGCAAAGATGAGTATTGATTCTCCATTCAACTCTAGTTTGAAGCAAATTTTTGGTTGAGTTGCACTTGATTGATTATATTGCTATTACTTCCATTAATATCCTCCCATCCTCACAGTGGGCTATCATCGGGCATGAATAAAAACTTTTTTCCTATATGTATGGTTGGTGGCTTGCGTTGAACAAGTTTAGGTTATTTAAAACAAACTTTTCTTATTTTATCACTTATACCATGCCTATGGGTCAGACTAGGCGAAGGCAAAATATGTATCCGAATATGACATGGGCTTGGAAATGTAGGCGTCAGCCCTGTCCAGCGCAATGTAAGCTGCACACCCGAGCATCTTAGAAAATAGAAAATAGGCCCCACTCCCCTGACGTCAGGGATGATCGAAGCTGACAATTCTGAATTGAATTTCTTTCCTTCCCTTGCCCCTTCACCTAACCACCCGGCAACTTTTCTCCGCACCACCGCCACCGTCACCGTATTTCCTCGTTCTTCACTTTTCATTTCCCCGCTGTTCCTTTTTCCCTTTCCCTCTCCCATCAGTTTCCTCGGAATATCATACGATCATCGTTACATCGACGACCGCCCAAGGAGAAATAAGAGAAAGAGAAGTATTCTCTTTTTTTTCCGTCGAATGCATGCATGCATGCATCATTGAAGAGTAAAAAAGGAAAAAATCATAACAAAACAAGGATTTGAGGAGAGCTACAGATTTTGGTGGCTGAGGGATTGATGCTTGATTGGTATTTTTTTTTCATTGATTAATGTTTATGTTGCATGCATTTGATTTGTCCGAGGATTTGGGGATGGGGTCATTTCCTGTATAAACTTTAGTGTTTTGTGACGGGTTTTTGTAGATTCTTCACTTGTGGATGGTTTGGTGATTTGGAAATGGAAATGGGCTTTCAATCGTCGTTTCAGCAAATTTTTTGGGTGTGTGTTCTTTGTTTGGATTTTGCTGGGTTTTGACTGTTTCTTTGTTGGATTGCGGAAAAGTGAAGATTTCTATGGGGTGCTTTGTAAATGAAGTTTTGATCTTGAAGTATAATTTCTTAGTTGAGAAAGAGCAGGTTTTAGCTTAATTTGTAGATTCTTGTCCCTTGAAGGGTCGTCGTAGTTTTCTTGTAGCTCAATTTGCTGTTACCCATCCGTGCAAAACAGTTCTAGAGATCTTTTTTTAACCAATTCACATTTTTTTTGTTCATGATTTCGGACACGGCGGCCTTCTTTATCTGCAATAATTCTACTAGATGATTGACAGTCATCATTAGATTTTCATGTACAGGTTCTGATAGAAAATAGGAGCTTCCATATCCTGGGAATTGGCTTAAGTTGATAAGAATCCATTCTTGCCAAGATTTTCCGGTCTTCAATCGTCTCAAGGTACAAGTCATTTTTTAAAAAATTTTTTTTCGAGTATATATGCTTCTTATGGTATCCTCATAAAGACTTTAGGTCTTTGAGAAATAGAAAATTATCCTATTATGTCAAACCACTGTGTGCAGTATATTTTCATTACAATGTTTGGGACTAGTTAATTAAGTGGGCTGGGCTTATATTTATTGTGTTAGCAAATTGTATTATCTGATGTTCAATAGTGGCAGCTATAAAATGTTAAAAATTTCCAAATCAGAGTACAACGCAGTGTCAAAGAACATGAGGGCCAGTTATACTTTTTACTCGCCGTTAGAGCCAAAGTGGGAAAATGGTCAAATATTTTCTCACCGCAAACAGCTTGTGAGATTTGGACATGTTTCTCCCCCTTTTTTTTTTTTTTTTTTGAAATGGTAACGATGAGATATTATTAAAGGGAGAAAGGAGAATACAAGGACCCCTCTTTAAAAAGGAAAAGAGGGACAAGAAGGTATAAAAACGTTATACCAAAACCAAAATTACAAAGTGAGAGCTACCAAATTAGAAATCTTATCCACTCCTTGTTTAGCTAGCGAGTTTACAAAACCATTGGCGGACCTACCTACACGCTTAAAGGCAACTTGAAATGGGGGCAACAAAGCTTTAACGTCATTCATGTAAAATTGAAACTTCCATGGAAACATAATTAGATGACACCCACGAGATAGCATTAAGAGAATCACTTTCTACCACTAAACTTAAATGAGAAGAAGAAGAAGAGAATATTTGGATAGCTTCCAAAATGGCTAGAACCTCTATCTCGTTAGACTCCATATAACCCAGATGCTTCGAGAACATAGCCAGCACAATACCTTCACTATTATGGAGCAGTCCCCATATGCCCGCCAGCCTAGGGTTTCACCTAGCTGCCCCATCAACATTTAACTTCAACATACCTCTAAGAGGAGGATCCAAAAAAATCACCTTTTTGGCCTTCTTGACTTTACATAATAAAGAAGCCTCCCAATTATGTGTCACACCATCAACCTTTAAACTGTCAAATTCACTCTTGAAAGCAGCCTAGTTGGCAACTCGTGCCACCATAAAAAACGATACCTCATCTACTGATAATGAAGACCCTCTAAACACTCTATTATTTCTTTTTTTCCAAACTGACCATAAGATAGCAAAAAGAATGAGTCTTCAAAGAACCAACTCACATCAAAAAAGACTAGAGCACCTCTATACTTCAAACATCCCTGCTAGAGACCCTTGGCTACACCGGAGAATACTAAATTGCAAAAGAAGCCTATACAATAAAGAATGAGCAAACTCACAATGCACAAACAAATGATCCACTGTCTCCCTTTCTTTTCTACACATCACACAGAAGTCTGAAATATATTCGGAAGCAAAGCCTCTCATCCTTAGATTATCAGCCGTAGAGACCTTCTCCGAGACTGCAAGCTATGCAAAAGCCTCCACCCTGGGTGAAGCCAAACCCTGCCAAACTAGAGAGGAAGGAACATTGACTTCTAGTATGCCTTCTAACACCTTGTAGAAAGACTTGCATGAAAAAATGCTAGAAGGACTATGCTTCCAAATACGAGAATTTGCTACATCCTTGCAAATGAAAACATTAGAGAGAAGATTGATCAAAGACCCAAACTCAGCCTCCTTAGACAATCGCAAGGTTCTCCTGAAAGACATATTCCATGACCCTAACCCCCCTTCACTCACAAAGTAATCTTTAACAGAAGTCCACTTATTCACCACCACTCTGAATAACTTAGGGAAAGATAAACACAACGATCCCACTCCCACCTAATCATCAACCCAAAAATGAACTCGACTTCCCTCCCCCACTTTAAAGCCTACTCCACTCCCAAATATCTCCCATCCTTCCATAGAATATAAATCCCCAACCCTCAAAATATTACCCCACAAACTTGACATATGGGACCTAGGAACTTTAATAGGGTCCCAACCCCAATCATTCTCACCAAATTTTGCAGCAATAACTCTCCTCCATAAAGCTTCCTTCTCCTCCCCATATCTCCACCACCATTTAGCCAAAAGAGCCCAATTTTTAAATTCCAAGTTTCCTAGCCCTAAACCCCCCACGGCTTTAGGCTTGACAACAACATCCCATTTGACTAAGTGCAATTTTTGTTAGGTACTCTTCCCTCCCCACAAAAACTCCCTTCTTAACTTATCCAACTTTTCCCAAACACTCATTAGCATCCTTAATAAGGACATATAGTAGGCTAGCAAATTCGACAAGGAAGCCTTTGAGAAGGTGATTCTACCTACCAAAGAAAGATAATTTCCCTTCCATGTAGACAACTTCCTTTAGCAGTTCTCCACCACAGGATTCCACACCTCTTTAGATCTTGCTTTACCTCCAATAGGCAAACCCAGGTACACAATTGGCAAGTTACCAGACTTACAATGTATCTTTGTGGCTAGCAATAGAACTTTGTCATCTGAAGTTCCAACCCCCACTAACAAGCTCTTGGATAAATTAATTCTTAACCCTGATGAAAGTTCGAAACACCTAAGAATCCTCTTCAAGACAAGAACCTCTTCCAACCTCGAGGAACTAAAGATAATGGTGTCATCTGCAAACTAAAGGGGGATTATAACTTCTGCTCCTCTACCTACTTCAAAGCCTTCTGTCTGACCGCAGACTTTAGCCTTAGAAAGTAGAGTACTTAGAGCATCAGCCACATTGGTAAATAGAAATGGAGAGAGAGGATCCCCTTGTCTAAGCCCCGTAGAAGCTCTGAATAATCGTGAAGGGGATCCATTCACCAAAACCAAGAAGGAAGTTGAAGAAATGCATTCTCGAATCCAAGAGCACCATTTCTCCCCAGAGCCAAATCTCCTCAGCATGTAATCCACGAAACTCCATTCGATGTGGTCATATGCCTTTTCCAAATCTATTTTGAAGATAACTCCTCCTTTCTCTGATTGTTTCCTAGCATCAATGAGCTCATTAGCAATAAGAACTCCATCCAGAATTTGTTTATTGTGAACAAAAGCCCCTTGGCAAGGACCTATTATGGACGGTAGTACCTTCTATAACCTATTGGCAATGATTTTAGACAACAATTTATAAATACAACCCACCAAACCTATAGGTCTACAATCTTTGAGATCCGCCGTATTAGGGATTTTTGGAATAAGAGTCAGAAAAGTAGCATCGATCTACTTAATCTGCCCTTCAAGTGGAATTTTGTCAACATTTTGCAAAAATCACTACTAAAAAACCCCAAGCTGCCTTAAGGAAAGAGAAATTGAAATCATTTGGCCCTAGACCTTTATCACCCTCACATTCAGACAAGACCACTTTAACCTCTGCGTCCTCAAACTCCCTTTCTAGCCACAATCACCATCGGAAATAGAAGGGAAAGACAACCCCGGTAGGTCTTGGGAAGATATCACTTGCATATAACTTTTCAAAGTGACTAGCAATGTCTTCTTTAACTTCCTCCGGCACACTAGTAAAGCCACTGCCCCTGCGAATTTTACCAATGAAGTTAATCCTTTTTCTAGCATTAGCCATGTGGTGGAAAAACTTCGTGTTCAACCAAAAAGCTCTAGACTTCTGCCTCCACGAGATGTCTTCCATATGGCCAAGGTCCCACAATTTACTAAGAACTAAAGCCCTTGATGTTTTTTCTTCTTGATTCAAACCTCTGTCTCAGAATTCATGTTTGGGTTGTGATAAAGTTTTACGCTGGCTGTCAACCTACCTAACGCAACCCTCTTCCTTTACCCGGGCTTGGGACTGGCCACAAAAACGGGCTTGGGATAAGGCTTTGATGATGATGATGATGATGATGATGATGATTCAGACCTCTATCCTCCTCAATCAAATCCCACTTCTCAAGCTCCTTAGAAATGGAAGACCTAGGAGCCGCAATCCTCCTAAAAACTTCATTGTTCCTTGATCTTAACTTTAAGAAGCTGAAGTTTTTTTTACTAACTTGAAACCTGCAAAATCCTGAACATCCATTTGCTCCCACCAATTTTTCAGCAATGAAAGGAAATTCTTCTGTAATAGCCAACAATTTTGAAAACAAAAAGGTCTCGGCCCCCAATATATCTCAGTAGTTTTAAGCTTGATTGGCCTATGATTTGAAACTCCTCTAGGCAAAGCTGACTGGATTGGCCCAAGAAAGTGGTCCTCCCACTTGTTAGAGACGAGAAAATGATCAATCCTACTCAAAGCCACTGTGACCTGATTATTTGACCATGTAAACTTGGAACCTGAAAGTGGTAAGTCAATAAATTCGTTCCCCTCGATAAAATCTGAGAACCTATCCATACTCCTTGACAAGAATACTGCATCTTTTTTTCATGAGGGAATCTAACCATATTAAAATCCCTGCCAACACACCAAGGAACTAGCGAACGAGAACGAATATAAGAAATATTATAACAAAACTAACCTCTAGTTGAATCCACATTTGGGCCGTAGACATTGGCAGCTGCCCACCTGAAGTTAATCACTCACCGAAGTAAAACTAACTACCAAAACCCTTTGAGAAGAGTAAACATCCTCCTTCCTCAAGGAGTCCTCACTCCAAATAGAGATGAGGCCTCTAGAGGCACCCTCTGAAGGGACCCACTCCTAACCGCACCTTCTAGAGCCCCAATCACTGAAAAACAATATTTTCAACATCTTTGTGAATTTTTGTCTCTTGAAGGAGAAGAAGATCAACCTTGTGACTTTTGACCAATCTTCTAATAGCAGCCCTTTTAGCTAGTTTTCCCAGCCCTTTAACATCCCAACCTACTATTATCATCAAAAACCTGCATAAACGCCCTGACGCCCTAAAGCCACTTGCGCCAAATGATGTGGCCTCCCCTGTTGAACACAAACAGATTCAACAATACCATTTCCTCTGTCACCTCCCTCCCTGGGTTCCAATATTGCATTTCTCTGCAAGATTTCTGCTTCATGAGGGCCAAAAGAGACTCCAATTTGTTTACCCACATGGGCAACCTCCAAGGATTCACCATCAAAGTCCACTTGATTGCACCCAACACTTCCAAACTCAGATTCCTCCACACCCTCAAGAACAACTTCTCCTGCAGGAATATAGGAGTCCATTTCCTGCAAGGAAGCTAGTTTGGAAAAATTAGAGAAGGCAGCAGCCACTTTGCTCTGAAAAGCAGCATTTCCATGGTTCCCTCTAGAAGCTTTGTCTATTCTCTTGAGCTTCATTACTGATCTTTTCTTTGGACTATCCCTTTTTTCAACCCTTCGAACACGCTCCCCATCTTCATAAGTGTCATGGACATCTGAATGGGTACAATCCTTGTTTTGGTTTGCAAGCCCAACAATAGAAGCCCAAGCTCACCTTCTAAAGAGCAGTTTGACTGATAGGATAAGGGCTCCACCAAAACACTCTTCACATTCTACTGAGATAAAGAAAGGGCACATCTGGCCATACACTTTGCCATATCGTCAGGCCAACCGTCTGCTTTCATAGAAACTGGTGCATTAGTCCTCTCCATCCGATCAAGCAGGTGCAAATCTACATCCTCCACCTTTCTGCCACAGACAACAACTTTGGGAGCATGTGAACAAGATATTGACTCTAAAATATCTCCATTTTCCTTATTTACACTTGGCACATACACTTTAGAAGAAGAGATAAGACTTGAGGGAGACTCTTCATCGAAACAAGGCGAAACCCACTGACAGCAATTGTTCTCACCTGAGATTAAATTGTTCTTACATTACATTCCATCAAAACTGTTATCTTATTCTATGGGCACACGAAAAGTTTCATTTATTATTGGTGCCCTTGAGATTGTTTGGTGCAATGTAGACCCATGTTGAACTAGCCGACTGTTAGAATCAAGGAACACCATCTTTGGCACCTCCGTGTATTGTTAGTTGTTAGTTGTTACCGTATCTAATCCTAATTTTCATAAGATTCTATGGGACAATATCTCCCCATTCCGACTGGAGCTCAAACCTGTCTACCCTGCCTTCTACTGAAGGACTTTTGCTGTTACCAGCCAAGCTCACTGCCTGGGAATATGCCACTTGATTGACCTTGTATATTCATCGAGTAAATATGACAACAAATATTTTAATGACTCTTTATGCTAAAATTTATTTTATGGTACCCTCTCTGGTCTGCTTCATCCTTTGACTTTCATTAATTAAAGATATGCATTGGTAAATGCCTTCAAATTTGAACTAGAGTTACCTAGCAAATTTTCAAATTTGAATGTATGCTCTCTGATTCTTTTCATAATGGAAACCGTTTCCTCATATAAAAGCAGAAGAAATTTGGAGAATAGACCATAATGAATGAATTTTTGTTACTTATGGTTAAATATGGTGGAGTGGATGCTTATTTTTAGCATGCCTGAGAGAGGGATGGAATAAAAAGGAAATGAAATAAAACCTTGTCTTCATCTTAAAGAAAATGAAGAGAACATGGCATAGGTTCCTAACTTTAGTAGGCAGATGTACGTTCTTTATAGGTTTTTGCCCACAAAAACCTGGCTAAGTTTTTTGAACCATCGTAGTTTGGATATCTGCTTTTATTTTTCTTATTAAAAATCGAAAGCGTGCTTCTTATTGTCAGCCAAAACTAGCAATTGCTTGATAAGAGAAACTAATAAATATTGTTTTTGAAACATTCTTGTTAATATATATTTGCTAGTTATATCTTTGATGCATGGGTATATGCGAAGGTTGGTTGTTTTGTAAACTGCTGGCATTTCCCATTTACTTTTTCCTTGTTTCACCTTATTTTTATATTGTTAATATAATAACCTTTTGTGTGCGACCACATTGTTGGAAAACTGCAGACATCCTCTGTAGGTGTTCATATAGAGCATTTGGTTAATAATACATGAGCATTTAGTTGAGTTGGAATGTGCTAATGTTTCAATAGAGTAGTGCAATTATAATTTGTTAATATGATTTTTTTTCTACTCTGTACAGGCCTTTTATTTTTCCAAAAAGAAAGAGAACCTTTTAAATTCTGATACTCATTTCTGAACATACTTGGATATACACAACAAAAGATGCAGTCTACCTGTCGGAGAAGTGATAATATTGGGAAAGCTGTTGATGGAGGAACTTTTACACTATCCAAAAAAGGGAAAAATAACCGCAATAGAAAGGTAATGTCACATTTTGTTCCAGTGCCTTGTCAGTCGAAGCTAAAACTCTTCACTTTGATTCAAATATATTTTGTCAGTGCATTGCAGTCTATCCAGTGCTATTAATGGTTTATGTGCATTTCTTTTTCCAGGACCCTGGAATATCTGCTATCATTTTGAAGAATTCTAATCAAGGGTAATGTGGTTACATTTATGTGTAAAATACTTCTGATTGGTTTCAAGTTGTGTGTACAACATTTTCAGCGGCCATGCCATTGATCTTTATGTTCTGCATGGATAATACTTCTTTTAGATTGTTTTGAGTTGTTGTCGTTAGTGCATCGTCATTTTGCAAAAAACATGTTCTTAGCACTTGAATGGTTGTCCTATTCTGAATCTTTAGACAAGACCACCTAATCCAATCCATCTAGGGTTGGGTTTGTGGTTTGGTTCTTTAGATATGGCATTTATTAGAAAACACATGTTTGAATCAGATGTTTTCTACTTGATTTGCATCATTTACCATCAAATTTCACAACTTTACATCAGCAATTTTTTGATGTCCAATCAATGGTGTGGTTGTATGGGCTCTCTTTCCCTGTCCCCCTTCTTTTCTGTGTTTTCTTTTTCTACTTTTTTCATTTTTTTTTTTGGCTGGAGAAGAGAGTTGAACTCACACTCTCATCCCCTTTTTCTTGTTGTTCATTTTCTGTTTTTTCATTGGTTTTTCCTGCAAAGTGAAGAATTAGGTTAGTATTAAATGATTAATCTCCTATTTGTTCATTGTTTCTCAGGTGTATTGTTGTTATATGGGTTTTCGTCAAACTTGACACATGCTACGAAATTGTACCGCTTATTGTGCCTTTGCAACAGTTTGATCAAAGAGACTGTTTGCGGTCAGGAACTGAAGTGAAAATGGATGGCCTAGAGCCAGTTCTTTCATCCCCTGAAATTTCATTGGATTTTGATATGAGAACGGAACAGACAAGCCAGTGTCCTTCAAAGCACATGTGTTGTGAGAAGACATTTACATCCAGCAGTTCTGCATCTAATGGTCTCTTTTGGAACAGGGGTTCTGTAAATAAAAGAACTAAATCTGCTATTTCTAAAAGTTGTAGCCATCAGATCTGTAATTTATCCAGCGATTCTTCTGGTTCAGGGCATGATGCTTCCACTGGAGCAGGTTCTGCTGACCTGGTAAAGGATGGCCCCAAAGTAGATAAGCCTATGAAAAGAAGCTCAAGAAAAAAAATAAAGAAGAGAAGGAGGCAGCAGAAGAAACCTTCCTCATGCAGTAATGATAGAGCAGTTATCAATGAGCAAGGTATCCAAGGAATTTCTGCCCTTGAGACCTTCTCTGAGAGTGGCTCAGCTTTGGTGGATGGGTGTTCTTTGGAGAGGAATTTGTCTGATATTGCAACAAACTTCAGTGGTACAGTGCATGATATTATAATGGAAAAGGTCGATAATGAGGATAGTAGTGATGACACTGTAAACTTTTCTGCTAAAACATCAAAGGCCACTTCTTGCAATGATGATGTGGAATTGCTAGAAACAGAAGCATCTTTACATGAAGATTCTGCTGGTGATGACACTGGGTCTGAACAGTTAGGAGTAGATGGAAGGCCTCTCTTCGTTACTACAAGTCCTCTTCAGACCATGAAAGTAACTCTCTGTTCCTTTGGTGGGCAAACTTTGGATGAACATCTAAAGCGAAGCAACACCCATGCTGAGATTATTTCTGATCATAATTCTTCTGAATATGATGCCCTGGTCTTATATCCATTTTCCGATGACTGGAACAGTGATGTTGGTATTAATGGGAGTGATGATGTCAATAATCTACCATCTCTCAAGAAAGAGAATGTGGTTCATCCTTCAGACAGTGAGGCTTTAGATTGCAATAACTGTGGTACTTCATCTACTGATGTAACATCTGGAAATGGAAATTCTAGTTGTGGGACTTTATATGATTCAGATAGTGGAACTGCTATCAGTGGCAATCATTGTTCTGAGGTTGTAGATGACAGTAACAATAATTCTAAGAGCACAGAATGTGTTCATGACGGCTGTAGCAATGGTGACAATTTTTTAGTTACATTAGGAAAGAAAGGTAGGCAGAATAGAAAATATTTGGTGGGATCAAATGGGACCCACAAAGTTAGTAGTGGTGTAAATGGGTATGGTTGGGCTGGAAAGGAGACCAATCATTCTGTCCGGCAGAAGGTCCAAAAGAGTGATTTAGATGAATGCTTTGGACCAATGGACAGAGATCATGTTTGTTCAGAGCTTGATGTGTCAAAAGGGGGTTCCTCATTTGCAAGCCATGATACATGTATGGGCCCAACGGAAGATGATCATGAAAAATCTACTGGACCTGCTTGTTTAGATGAAATTTCTGCCCAAACTGATGAATGTCAAAGGTCAGCAACCATCCATGCTGATACATCCTCTTTGAACTCAGAATGTAACAACTCATGGAAAAAGGTCTCTGAAAAGTTGAAAAGGGAAACCAGTTCAGGATCAAAGATAGAAAATGGTCAGAATTTCAGGAAGGGTTCTCATACTGGTAAAGCTGTGAGGGTTAGGCCTACAAAGATGAATGTGCCCCAGAAAGAGGCACTGGACATCTTATTGCCTGTGACTAGTTGCAAAAGTGTTGGTGCTGGCTCAGGATCTTCTAGTTTCCTCAATGACAACTTTACCTTATCTTCCTCAGAACCACTTCAAGACTCACAAATTTGTTCACAAGAAACAAGACCACTGGGAGATGTCATTGCTGTAGCTTCCAAAACAGATACTCAAGCTTCGCAAGACCAGACTGGCGCATTATCTGCAGTATCAGATCACCTCGAAAAACTTGGAGTGGAACCTTACAGTAGCTCTAAGGTTTTCAAGGATGAGCCTCGGGATTCTTGTCTTCAAACATGCAATGAAAATACTCCTCCAGAACAAGAAGTCTATGATTCTCAAGTAGGGGATTGCAATCCAGGCCATAAATGTGGATCGATCTTGCAGAAGTGGGTTCCTGTCGTTGGAAAGGATGCAGAGGCTCTGGACAACTTATCAAACTCTCATCTGGATGATCCATTTTCCGATGGGTGCAATATGATGAGCACCAAAGAAGAGCAGCTGAGTACAGAATCTCATTCTCATGTTCCTTTGACGAATGCTGGTGCTCCATTCTTGGTTCCTTGTTCTGGCAGTATAAACTGCACATTATCTGAAGATGAAGTGACCTGTGAGCAGAGATATGATGCACCTGTAGTACTCAAAGAGCGAGCCAATATGCATATTGTATCTAGCGACCGAGCAATTCATAAATTAAATGAGCAGGGGAGTTTTATAAATGAACTTGATTCATGTAACATATCACAAGCTGTAAATGATGCCTACAAAATGCAAATTTTGTCTGAAGGTGTTCAACTGGCAACAGGGAGTCCACTTGCCGAGTTTGAGAGATTTCTTCATTCTGCTTCTCCGGTTCTCGTCCAAACATCCTGTGTTCGACATTGCAATGTTTGCTCTGGGGATCAGCTGATTGGTGATTCTCTTTGCAGAGATCAGATCCCTAATATTTCTTTGGGAAGCCTTTGGCAGTGGTATGAAATGCCTGGGAGCTATGGTTTGGAAGTGAAGGCAGAAGACTGTCATAGCTCAAAGAGATTTTTTAATGATCGATTTCAGTTTCGTGCATATTTTGTTCCCTTCCTGTCAGCCATACAGTTGTTTGGACTGTCCAGTTGCTCCATGAGTGCTTTTAATGCCATGTCTAATGGTAAATTTACAAAAAAATTATGATGTGGATGCAATATTAGAATTTTTATCTCGTTTAAATACACACCTTATTTTCTCAAACTATTGCCCTGACCTCACAGAGAAGTGGAAACTGATTCATCTCTGCCTGTGCTCCTCAGATTGCTCGTCCCCACCTGGCCAAGCTCAGCTTTGTAAGCCATCAGTTGGTAGTGCATGCATTAGTGATTCGGAGCTACTTTTTCAGTATTTTGAATCGGAGCAGCCTCAGAAACGGCACCCGTTACATGAAAAGTAAGTTTGAGGCCCTTCTGTTTATTCATTTATGGACTTATGATAATTGCTGGACCTCCTAAAAGAGTGGCAAATTTGAACAGTTTGAACCTGGTAAAGCAGCAGGACTGCTAACATTGGAAGATATCTTTATGATATCTCCAGGCTGGACAGCAGATCTATCTTGAATATATTTATTAACAAGACCATCTTCAGTTGCCTTCTTGAGAAATCCTGAAATTCTAACATACTCTGTGTTCAACCATTAGTGTTGAATGGGTCTGGTCATAATTGTTAATGCATGTCTACTTTGTGAGATTATTTCCATTAAGAACCTTCATACCTGATACAAGGGCCCATGGCACACTTCGAAGGTGCTTGTTGTGGCAACGAGGTTGTGGGTTTAGGTCATGTTAACAAGGAAAGAACCTTTGTTACCTGAGGAAATTTGCCACGTATATGCCCTAAAGATTTCATTGATAATGCAGATGAGATATATATATATATATTTCATTTGTTTCCCTTACTAATTGGAAAGAAAAGAAAGAAAGGAAAGGTGTTTACCTCAACTTAGATTGTCACGCAGCAGCCCTTCTTAACCCCTTGAATGCCTCTGTGACAATTCTGTGCCAATTGATTTCCTGCTTCTTAAAGTGCTTACCTAGCCATGTCATGTATGAGTGAAAACCTGTAAAGATAGTTTTACCAGATTAATATTGGGGTGTGCTAAATCCAACATTGGATTGAAGTCTAATGGTAACTAAATCATCTGTGAACATTAGAGGGACTGCAGAGAATTCATGAGCTTTTTGATCCTTTAAAAACAAAGAGAGGTTTTCAAGTAGGCTGCGTTGATTTAAAAAGCATACCTGTTACAACTCGAGCCCAGAAATCGGGGGTTAGTTAAAACCTAACCAATGACACACGTACTTCCTTATACGCACACCTCGACCTTGTCTAAGTGCACGGACACAAGGGATGTTCACATGTGCAAACTAGGTGTACGTGGAAGCTGTACGTATCAGTGCAAGGAAGGAAAAAAAAAGGATACATAACAATATAGGATTAACAAAATGACATTAATTACAAAGTGTACAATACAAAATGGAGAGATAGCTCCTTAGCGACCAATACAAGATAAGAGGTACATGAGAAACCAACATCCTGATGCAAAGGGGAAGACAAGAGACTGATGCAATGCACAGTCGCTCTCCAATGGGAGGGATTACATCCACTCCTCTAGCCCTGACTGGGCCTCGTGAGTCTCTCCTGAAGCCTGGCCGACCGGCGAGGGGTCGATAGATGGATTTGGGCCTACAACACCAAGAACAACCAATGAGTAAAACTACTCAGCAAAGTATAAGCAGCAATAAGTGAACATGCGTTCTGTCTAGCAGAATAGTTAACAGGTAACAATTATCCATGCATAGAGGTCATGTGCGTATACTAGGCAGGTCGTGCATATCAATCAGTATGCTTTTAGAATCATGAAACAGGTAACTGGCTAGGTGGCTACTACATTTGCCATATTCTCCCTATCGAAAGCAGTCATGATGAGAACACCATCGACCGGGCCAGGGTACGAATGGGTCTCTAGTTCCCGGGGTTTGGAATTCTAAGACAGGAGCACTCTGCAGAGGCAACAAACAGTCTACGCCAAAGTCAACCCCATCGGATATCCTAAGGCTGAAGCTGAGTAGAGCCACACGGATAAAATCAGTCATGTGATATGATGCACGTCAATCAATGTCAGTCGGTCGGTCAGGCAGTGCAATACAGTACCATACAGTACATGTATTATATCATATCACACGAGCAAGCAGTACAGTGCGTGCATCACACGAGAATCAATCACTCAACTCAAGTCTTGCAATACCATTACAAACGAACAATTACAAGTCAAAACAAGAATAAGAGCACGGAAGGCAATAATCGGAATCAGTATGCAATGCAAGTCAAGTTGTTGCCTTGAATCAAGGTTGTTTACTAGCCAACCCTAAGCTAGTTGTCCAATGTTACTAACCGTGCATGATGATGTCGTTTTAAGTTATTCGATACACAGTTGTTCATTTCGTGGGTGTTGCACTGTAGCAATAAATGTGTATCGAAGTCCCTTAAACCAACATCCATGGGGAGGTGCTTAACAATTGGACAACACACATGAATGTGTCAGAGCCCGTAAGACCATTCATGCGATTCTTGTATTCCATTAGGCAAGT
The DNA here is from genome assembly GCA_037013555.1 of Sextonia rubra. Lineage (NCBI taxonomy): Eukaryota > Viridiplantae > Streptophyta > Magnoliopsida > Laurales > Lauraceae > Sextonia > Sextonia rubra. The sequence goes on along the minus strand of JASUAD010000013.1, from coordinate 52,395,188 downwards.
TAAGGGTCACCAATACTCTACTGTGAAGGCCCTATCAAGTCCAATTTATACCTACCTTTTATTGGAGGTCTCTGGAAAGACTTCCTTACATATTTCATGAGCCATGGGGCCCGGGAATACAACCTAAAGGGTTCCTTGGTTAGCGTGAAAGGTAGGAGAATATAAATGAATACAAAAGCTTTCAGTGTACAGACGTAATCTCCTAAAGCAGAACACTTCAGGGCCGATCGATCGGTTAGGAGCCCGACCGGTCGAATTTCGGTTCTGGCTGTGTCCGATCGGTCGGCTCTGAAGCCCGATCGGTCGGACAGTCCATTCTGTTACAGAACGACTGGGAGTAAAAGGAAGGCTTTGCACCTCAGTTACACAAAAGATCAAGATCATACAATCACATAAGTGCTGTACATCAAAACACACTTTAGAGTAGAGAGAAAACTCATGGCAATCATGGTGTACTAATATGTGTTCATCCAAATCATGCTTATACTTGCTTTAAACGAACTCTTTCTTGAACGTAGCTGTTCTTGGGCCCAATCAAGCTCAGGGATACACTCCTAACACCATGCATGTCAAGAGTAAGCAAGAGAAAAGAGGTGCATGCCATGCAATCACACCCTAACCCATAACGGAGACCATGACTCAACTACTCACCTAAGATGAACCAGGAAGAAGGTGCGGGGGTCTCGTCCACAGCGAAGAGACAAGGAAGAAGAAAACGAAGACGAGTGTAGTGAACGGAAATAGGACGAGCTTGTTTCTTACTGGCGAACCCAAAGAGAAGACGAGCAACCGATGCACAAGAATTCTCCCCTTTCTTTGCTTATGAGAAGAAGAAGGAGATGAAGAAGAGGTGAATAGTAGAGAAGAGAAAAGAGAGGGATTGACATTGGAAGAGAGGAATGAAACAAAGAGAGAGTGTCGGTGCCTACTCCTTATATAAGATAAGGATGTATTGAATTTAGATATAAGTCCAATAGTTCGGGCTAATTACAGTTTGAGTCAATTAACGGTCCAACGGAAACAAACAATGTCGTTTACATACGAGACAGTTGCGGAAGTTGACAAGCTCGACGAAAGACACGTGTTGACACCAAGATGTTACATGAATGACGAACTCGTACAAAATCGAAAATTATGAAAAAGGGCTCGTGTCTACTTAACCTAGGTTAAACTCAACCCAACAACCTATCCATGACCCGAAACAAAGCTCAAAAGGATAAGACATCAAGCATAAAATGCATTTACTCAAAAAGAACTCAAAACCACATTAATTAGTCGTTAAACCGGATTAAGCTGGGCCGGAGTGTTATAATACCTGTTCATTATTTTTGAACTGCTGTAGCTTGACTTGGGGTTAGGTTATTCCTAACGGATCAATGTAAATGAGCTGATTTGGTCGGAACAGCAATGACGCGCTGAAGTCATTGATTGGGTTTGTCATATATTGAGCTCCACTGATGCAGTCTGGGCCCCACAAGTGGTCCCATTCAAATCTAATTAGATTAGGACTATGTTATTTTATTAGTAGCTTTCTAATTGCATTATTAGGGAAGTTTCTATTAATAAATTAGGGTTTTCTTAGGCATTAAATTTGCTTTTATTATATATATGGTATTGTGGAAAAGAAATTCTCAGACTTGGATTGATTAATAGAATTAGGTTTTATTCCTGAGCAGTGCATCCTCTTGTTTAAAGTCTTTTGACGATTCAAAGTGTCCTCGAATATGTGCTTCGTCACCCCTACACAGTCCTAACCCTAGTGCCTGCATCAGTTTGGTATCAAAGCCAAACAATAAAACCCATTGTCCTAACCAACCCCATTCCTAATCTCCCCAATCATCCAAATCCATCTCCCACCGTCACTCTTTCACAACCAGAGCTCAACCACCATCGCCGAACCTCGACCAGAGAATAATAATAAAAAAAAGGTAGCAACAACGAATAAGTTGAAGACCAAGAGGAGGCGCGTACCAGGTGTTTGAGCTCTAACCGCTAGCGATGTTGCTTATCATCATTGTCGTCATCGGATGCACTTCTACTACCGCAAGCCATCTACCATCGTCTTTGCCTGAAGCAATCGTCGTCAGTAGCACCCTCGCAGCAGCACGCTTACTGCCTTTCCATTGTCGCTGAGCTGTTCTACTTGCTGCTCCCCATCACCAATCTTCCTCAACATCGCCAGAGTACATCTCTTCACCAGCCCTCTCGATCGTTGAAGCACAAGGCTGGATCCCTTCTCTCTGTTTCAACACAAAGAAAGAGGTCGAAGGCAAGGGGGCTCACGTGTAATTCCTTTGACACGTGTGAGAATACCTTGTCTTTAGTGGGCCTTTCTTTTGGTTGGGTTCAACACTTCAATTACAAGCCAGTTTTGGATCTGACCCATTCAAGAAAGACGTCCAGTAGCAAGACACACATCATCTCTATTGACATCATTGCTGACCATAAAAAAGAGGGGGCAATCACCGTCCAAAATTTGTTTCAGCGATTGTAGAACCATCTAAAGTCCAATTTCAATTTTGTTTTCTCCTGCGCTATCGTGGTGAGCAGATCTATACATCAGGTCAATCATATTTTAAATTTACAAAAAAATAAAAATACCTCCTAAGAAGCAAGTTGAGGTGGAATCTTTATCTTTTTCACTTAAAAGATTTGGCTAGTGCCCTTAAAGAATTACCTGCAAAAGTTGGTGGTGTGCAAACCACCTTGCAACAATTGAAAGCTAAAGTGACAAATTTGAAAAATAATCAGCGCATAAATCACAAGCGTGTTGATGGAGAAAATATTCGGAATCAACAAGATCTACTGATCAATAATTCTGATTGAAATTTAGGGCTTAAACTCGTGATTCCTGAATATGATAAAAAATTGCAACTCGCTGAATTCATAGATTAGTTAGTGTGTGTGGAGAATATTTTGCAGACAAACTAATGAATAAGCGCCACAAAGTTATGTTGGTTGCCACTTGATTTTGCAGTTATACTGCAACTTGGTAGGCTGAATTATAAAGAAAAAAGGAGAAATCGGAATATGGACCCCATTGAAACATGGAATGAGATGAAAAATATTTTAAAGAAAAAATTCCTCCCCCTCAATTATGCAAGAGATCTACATTCAAGCTTTCAGAACTTGAAACAAAGATCCAAGACGGTTTTTTGACTATTCTGAAGAATTTCTGAATTTACATGCTCGTTGTGGTTTGATTGAAGATGATGATGTGGTTGTTGATAAATTTTTGAATGGATTGAGAATAGACATTTAACATATCCTCGCATTCCAAAATTTTGATAATGTCGACGAATTCATCCAATATGCTGTCAAAGCTGAGGGCATTGCAAATCATCAAGCACAAAAATCCAAATGAGTTTTACCAAAGAATTCATCTTTGCAAGATGTTAAACCCAGTGGTTTCTTAGGACACATTGTTTTCCTTGTCAACAGCCAGGGCGTCGCGCGGCGGGGTGTCCAAAGCGCTTACATTTGATTGAGATTGAAGGTGATGTTAAAGAATGGAACTGATTAAAGGTGACTAGTACCCTGGCTCAGGATGATTCTAAAAATCTTGAAACTGATTCCAAGGGTACTGAAATTGAGGAAATTGAGGAGGCATTCACAGATACCACAGGTGAAGCTTCATCGTCATCAAAGAGTCTCCACCAATTGTTGAGAATAAATGGTTGAGGAAAAGTATCTTTTATTCTACAAATACAATTCTTGGACAACATTGCACAGTTGTTGTTGATGAAGTTGCAAAAATCTCATACCTCAAGCTCTTGTTGATCGTCTCAAGTTGAAAGTTTATAAGCACAACCGTCCTTATTTTGTCAAATGGCTAATGACAGGTGATCAAGCGCATGTTTGACATACTTTCAAAGTTACTTTTGTCATTGGTGAGACTTACAAAAATACAATTTGGTGTGATGTACTACTTATGGATAGTGGTGATATCTTATTAGGTCGCCGATGGATATATAATAAAAATGGGACTCATGGAATGTGCGATAACACATACATATTCTTGCATGGTGAAAAGCAAGTCACACTTCATCCTAAAAAGTCAGAGCCACCAACGAAAAATTTTCAAGCAGTTTCAACAAAAGAAGTTCTTCATGTTTACCACATTTACAGAGGCAATCCGAAGAAGACTCGAGTTCGAGGACGAACTCTTCTTTCAACCTAGGGAGGCTGGGCCCCACAAGTGGTCCCATTCAAATTTAATTAGATTAGGATTATGTTATTTTATTAGTAACTTTCTAATTGTATTATTAGGGAAGTTTCTATTAATAGATTAGGGTTTTCTTAAGCATTAAGTTTACTCTTATTATATATATGGCATTGTAAAAAGGAAAATTTCAAACTTGGATTGATTAATAGAATTGAGTTTTATCTCTGAGATGTGCATTCTCGTGTTTTTGAAGTCTTTTGATGATTCGAAGTGTCCTTGGACACATGTTTCGGCACCCCTACGTAGCCCTAACCCTAGGTCCTGCATCATCCACTTATATCATGACAATCAAAGATTTACACAGGACCATTGCCCACTACCCCCTTTAATTTTTAACTCTTTTGGATAACATTGTATTTGTTAAAAGACAAACTATATTGTGCATGGCAGAAGATAAGCGGTCATGCAAAATTCAACAGAGAACTGCAACAAAAGCATCTCTTATAATGTGAAAAATATTTTGATGGCAGGTACGAGGACCAAGTCTGGACCGAAGGCCATACCACAAGCTTTTGCCTTCTGCCAACTATTTCAATATCAAAATCTCCTGCTTTGTGACAAGAGCGTGTGGCACAATGGAAGGTGCTCACAGTTGCAACGTTGAGGTTGTGGGCTCAAGTCACGTTAGCTATATATAATAAAAAAGAGAGAATCCATCATTGTGCTGAATACTTTGAGCTAGATAAGAGATGGATTCTTGATACTATATTTTGATTTTCAACAGAAAATGTTGTGCTATTTCTAGCTTTTATTTGGATGATTACCAATATTTACTGCATTAAAATATTTTGGTACTTAAATCATCAGCATCAGCAATCAAATAAATAAATACATATGTCATCTTTGTTGGAAAGCCGTATCCAATCTACTTCTTGTCATCTACATTTTATTTTTATTATTAAAATATTGAAATATTACACATTTTCTAAACATCTTAAATACGTTCTTAGAGAAAATTTAATGATTTTGTCCTTTGATCTCCTTCAGGATACAAGAGCTGATTAGAGGCAATGCAACATCAAATATCCCTATATTTGGAGACCCATTGAAGCTAGAGTCCATAAATCTGCATGATCTTCATCCTTCATCCTGGTAAGTATCAATTTGTGAGTCTGAGTCTACTTGCAACAATCTACAGAAAATTGACAAACAAACCATGTTATTTACATCTTAATTCTTTTTAGTTAGCAAAATTCTTATTCTGTTGCTTTTCATTTGTATAAGTTTGATTTGTTGGCTCTCAGGTACTCTGTAGCTTGGTATCCTATTTATAGGATACCAGATGGTAATTTTCGTGCTTCATTCCTGACTTACCATTCACTTGGCCATTTCATACGACGTACAGCATCAGATTCTCTCGGCGGGGCTACTTATATTACTTCTCCTGTTGTAGGTCTGCAGGGTTACAATGCTCAGGTATTAAGATTATTATTATTGCTTCTCAATTCCATTTGACACCAGTAGTTTGAATTTGGTGGTGGTTGTAAGATTCCCCCATATAATTGCCCTTGCTATTCCCAAATAAACAAAAAAGTTCCCTCTCTGATGACAGTTGACATCCTGTCACTACCGTTTTGGGGTCACTTGGATGTGGAGAAAAGGTGGAGAAAACTTACTGTGGATAGTTTTATCCACCATTTTCTCTACTTTTTTCTTCTCATCTAAAGTACCCATTTACTATACTGGATCTGCAGTTTCTAATTTCATTTTTGTACCTGAGTAGCTAGGTGAAGCTCTTTCTTGGGGGAGTATCCAGGCTATATTCCCACTGCTGTACTGGTTATGTTCTGCCTGATCCAATATTCCCTTCACCCATCAACTGTTTGCAGCTTTACATATCTTGCCCCGCCCCAAATGATTCTAGTCTTCAAATGTTTTAATTTTCCCTGGCATGCTTGTTTTCTTGAGGGGAGAAGTGGAGTAAAATAAATGGTCAAATCAAGAGAAAAAGAAATAGGAGGGAGTGGAGGGTAGAAGGCATTAAATGACAAAAAGCTATTACTTTGGGAGGAGTAATTTTTTGTCATGTAGTGCCTTTTATCCTCAATCCCCTTCTTTTTCTTTTTCTCCTGATTTGACCATTTATGTTACTCCACTTTCATTCAAACAAATATGAGATGTAACTCCCTCTGCAAATGGTGGAGAATTTCTCAGCCGTTTGGATTCTGTTCACTTTTGTTGTTCATTCTCAAAGATTATCAACTGCATCATTGAAGCAATATGTGAAGTTGGATTTTGTTTTGTTGCCCTTTTTTTCTTTTGAACTCTCAGGAAAAAAAGACACCATTCTGACTTGTACACCATATTATTTACAGGGCGAATGCTGGTTTCAACCTAGGAACTTAATGATGATGCAAATGGAAGGACCCTTTTCTTACAACCCTTCTGAAGTTCTGAAAGAGCGGTTGAGGACACTTGAGCAAACAGCTCATGTGATGGCTAGGGCCTCTGTGCGTAAGGGTGATGACAAATTGGTGAACAGACAACCTGATTATGAGTTCTTCCTCTCTCGAAGACGATAGTTATACTCTCTTTTCAGATTTTGCACCTGTTACCCACTTGTTGGTATCTGCATCCTTTTTTAATAAATGCAGCATTAGGTAAAACTAACCCAAATCTAACCTTGAAGCAGAGTGACAAGCACCCTCTGTTTTTCTTTGTATAATTTCTGTACATGGATTTGTTTTAGGCCTTTTTTGTTTTGTGCCTTGGTTTAAGGGTGCTACTCTAATTATCCGTCACTGTTTGAATGCTGTAACTCTATGTCCTTCCCTATATAGTAAATTTAAAGTGTTTCAGTACGGTAAAACTTAAGTGCATTAGTTTTAATGATGATGTAGCCAGAAAGAGTGGCTGGCTTTTGTTAATCTTCTACTTTTTACTTATTGGCTTTCATGTAATTGAATGTCTGAATATGTGAGCCTTTTCTCCTTCAGCAGCTATTGTCATCTACTTCTTTTGCTGTGGTTTTCAACGTTGGGTATTTTACAATGGAAATATGTTGCTCCATGGTTTTTTTTGTTTATCAGCAATCATCAGAAGGTGATCCAGCAACCTACCTTAGGAACCAGCAGCTTTCATGAAAGGTGATTATGGAACTAACAAGGGTGTTCTCTCCAACCGCCTCAGGAAGTTTGTTTGTCCTACTTTGTACAAAATTTATGAGAATTATTTTCTCCTCTGAACGAACTCCAAGCAGGGGAAAAGAGGTTTTTTTGGGGAAGGGCTTTTCCTTCCTACTTTTCTCCTCATCCAAGGGGTCCCCATTTGACCCGAAACTACCACCACACCAATAATTTTTTAGAAAACTTGTGGTTGCATAGGATAAGCATGTTGCCTAATGGAGTTGTACTTCCAGCTCTCTCTCCCACACACACATGGCTACTTCTTAGCCGAGAGGTACCTCTTACAACTTGTGTGGGGCAACAACTTAAGCACGATGCGGGGCCTGTTTAACATCAACACACCCCTTTACGGCTCTCTCACTACCCCTTGTATTGGCTCGCTAACTACCCCATGAATAGGTACTTACCCTATTATAATCATTGTTGGATTGGCTCCTTAAATCGATGGTTGTGATGATCTGATTGAGATGAGTTTTTCCCCCAAGATCATTTCTCCATATTGTGACATTTCCATTACATTATTTCCCCTATTGGCAAAGCAATTGCATAGCTAGACATGAGGGGAAATCTAGATGATTAACAGATTTAACTTGCAGTCCAGGTTCAACGGTAAATCAAGCAGTCAGCATTGTTGACATATCGGCTAAATTCTAACCCGGTCCGCTGTGCATCCATTGATTGGTTGACCTGCACATTATCTTGGAGCCTATTTGGATTGTGAAATTCTCACATCATCCGTACAGGATCCAAAAATTCTCCGACAGGTTCAGGGCCTTAGGTGCAGAAAAATCGAGTTCCAGGAATCCAAACAGGGCCTAGGTGGAATGCAGTTTTCCTACTTTGCCACCCAAATTAATAGCAGTGATTTTCGACGCACATAAATGTGGTGCAGTGGAGAAGCACCCTATTTTAATATGACATGTTATGGCTATGCTTCAGGGGTACATTTACGTACTGATTGCAAATCACTTTTGCACTTTAACACTCAAAACTACAAGTGCTGTTTTGGGTGTTCCAGTGATATTTCTGTGTTTTCTTAGCCTTGAATTTATCAGCATTTTCTTTCACTTTGAGCCTTTGCCTTCTTGTAAGCACTAAAATGTTGTCCCTAAAAATGGCCTCCAATGCAATTAACCGCAAGGCGGTTAACGATGAGAATTAAGAGTTACACAATGTAGTTACTACATCACATATAACTGCACTTCTTGCATAAAACTAGGATTTGAATTAATTTGTTGTGACAATTTTTTAATTGGTTAAGTTTTATATTGTTTTTAAGATAAATTTATGTTAATTTTGATGAATAATTATTTTCACTTTCAAAGCTATTGTATGCCATGAATGTACGAATACTTTCAATTAATTAAGTTTTATATTTAAGTTGAATTCATGAATCCTTATAATAGATTTAAACTCAGTTGTCTTGCCAAACGCAATTATCTTGGTTCTTTCTTTGAAACAAAACAGTTCAATGATGTAACCAAAAAAAGTCCCACGTACGCAGTTTCAACAACCCAATTTCAGCAAAAAAAGTCCCACGTACGCAGTTCATAACATTTTCTTTTGTAAGATATTAATACCGAAAGGTGATCTCTCTATCTTTTAAATGTAAAAATGTATCATTCTTATTCTCTACATAGGGACCATCTTTGGTGTAATAAGCAGCCTGAATTTGGGCTGTCTTAATGCCCGTAGCTGCTGCTTTTGTAAGTTTTTTTTTATAACTTGACTGGGTAAAATTGGCTGGGTCTCATAAATTACAAGCTTAAAGGCTAGCCGGATTTTAGCGTCCGAATACTTTAAGCAGATTCTCATACGTATTTTTTTAAAAATCTACTGTGCATTTTCTTCCAACCCAGAAAATATTCTCATAATTCCATCCATGTATTGTTGGCGTTCCAGGCATTCCAGAGTACCAGTGGAGCCATCTGACATTTTGGAAACCCGTTTCACTGCCTTTTCTTTAAAACAATAATTAAAGTCTGTTTGTTTGATGATCCGTGCCTTCTTTCCAGAGCACAACTCATAGCAGCATTTTAAATGGTTAAAATTTTCTGTATTGAGTAACTTGAAACTCAATCAGACTCATTCGGCTTAGAAACCTTTTAGGATGTGCTTATTCGGATAGATTACTTAGAAATCAAATATATAGCACTTTACAGTCAAATGAGCTCTCTTGAAGGATTATTAACGAAGTGGGGTGAATGACATAAGGTAAAAATATAGATGAGACTGACTTCCCTACAATAAAAATTTCTATGATACATGGCTAGTTATTCATTTCTCATTTTCCCTATATTTAATTTTCAAAATAGAAATGATCATATTTGGATATTCACTTTTGACTCTTCATTTTTAACCACTTACAGATATTTAGTCTTTATCTTCTAGGACTTCAGTCAAATGAAACAACCAGGCCCTTGATTAAATTTTGTGTTCGGAAACTATGCCTCAGACAGAGTAATATTAGAAGTCACTTTGATTGGTGGTCTGAGAACCCAAATTATTTTGAAAGAAGTGGTTAAAGTTAAAAACACGGAATAATCCACAAATTCAATCGGAAATAGTTAAAATTAGTTGGCTAAGGGTTTACGCTAAAGATTTACAGCATTGCCAAAACAGTATCAGGTCTGTTCTAAGGACTAAATATACAAAAGTCTAAGCTGAGCTTGACAAAAAGTATAATTTCAGCTACAAGTTTTCTCAACAAATTTCAAAACTTTCAAACAAGAAAGGAAAAAGCTAAAATTGAGTGGTAATATCAGGTCCTGATTTCAACAAGAAAGAATCCACTTTAGCATTAGCAGCTCTGGACAAGAACTTCATGCATATGGGAGGCTTCACCTTGGCCAAAGAAAGAATGGAGGCAGGCAAAGACCATATCCCATCACCACAAATCATACCAGCGGCAATTGCCGGTGCAAAAGCACCAGCGTGTCTATTGTCTTTTTTCTCCCATATGTACAAGATGAAGCTCCCAAAGCACATGTCGATCACAAAGTACGACCCCAAGAAGAACGGTATTGCCGTCGCCATGATGCTTGGCATGTAGAAGTAGAGCCTCCAATTCCGGCTCTTCATGACCTCTTTGATGGCACTTATGAAGAATGAGATGAGGAAGAAGATGAGGCATAGCCTGATGCAATGTTTGGGAAGGGAGGAGAGACCTTCCACACTAAGAAGTGCGATTCCTCGATAAACTGTGGCATATGGGGCAGGGTAACCCCCGCCGGGAATGCCAAGGGGGAAGGCTTTGTAGAAGATCCAAAAGATAGATGGTGCAATGACACAGCCAACAGCAGTTCCAAATGCTTGGCTGATGAACATGGATCGTGGGGAGGCTAGTGTTAAGTAGCCCGTCTTGAAGTCTTGCATTAGATCGGATGCATTCGATACGATGCTCATCATGACCATACAGGAAGCAAGTCCTGCAAGGACACCACCTTTGACACCAACCCATGCACCAAAGATCATAATGGCCAACTTGCCATAGCTAGAAGCGAGCGACCAGTCTGTGAGACCACACCCATAAGAATTGCAGAAGGCAAATAGGGGCGCCATGATGTAAATGACCAAGATGTGGTACCATTTAAGCTGTGGCAATATAAAAGGAACTGAGACAATGGAGATGATGGCAAAGATAAGGTAGCCTAGGAGGGCGTACTTTGTAGATATTTGGTCTTCAAGAAAGATTCGCTTGCGGCGAAGCTCATCATAACTGAGTGATGAAGCATGGGCATCAGGTATAAATGTGGAAGATGGTTCTCTCCTCATGTGAGCCAGAGATATTACATATATGGTTCTAACAAGCACAGAGACAAAGTTGAAGAGACCATCACCTAAGATCATTGCAATGCCAATGAAGACCTGATGTACCAAGCAGAGAGAGAGGCAATATAAAATAACAGCCAGAGATGGAATGGCAGTTGAACATGAATATAGAATAGATCAAAATATTATCATGCATATCAACAAACTTCTATATGCATAACAAATATAAAATATCAGACACTAACAATCTACCCAAATTGTGATCAAGGCACTGGTTATCATCATGTATCTTTGTAACATGATGTACAAATGAAGTTGTAATGAAGATTTTCAATTAATGTCAACTACAATTTGAGATAGTTGCCAAGGGGATTCCTCAAAACATCTAATTGCAGTTACAAAGAAATAGATGAACTATTTAGATGATGAATTTGAACACGAGAAGAAATCATAAGATGGAAAGGCAGTGAGTTTAACACCTTGTATCCTTGTAGGCCAAGAAGACTGTTAGGGCTGAGTTTCTCATCATACCAGTCACCCTTCTTGGATTCTATGTACGGCCACATAATACCCCATGAGAGGATAGACCCAGCAAGCAAAGAAATATTTACAACGTAAGGGCACATAATTCCCACACCAACGTAAGTTGCTGAGAAATCAAAGTAGAACCTGCATAAAAAAGAAAAAAAATTAAAAAAAAAACTTCGAGGACTGATTGTTGCCGAGAAACAATCAATCAAATAAAAGGCAAGTGGAGTTTACTCATAATTAGAAATTAAAAGCCTATAATCCTATCCACTGGGATATCTATAGTTACCAATGCCTTGGTTTCTCTATGTATAAAAGATGTGTATATGAGCTAATAGAAACTAAAAAGAAATGGCTTCTGCATTCTGTAAAGTCTTACTTGTTTTGATAGGCTTTGAGACCAAATGTAGGGAAAGAAATGAATCCACAATCATGTCCGGCAGTGTAGAACCACTGGAAAAGAGCCCAAACAAAGCTAAATGAAAAGCACTTGAATAGAACAGACACTTGTTTCCTGTACAAAATGAAATTAGTAATTGGATCAATTTAGCTACATATGGAAGATTCAGAAAAGCATATGACAAGTGACATTGATCTTGCCTCACTAGGTTTGCTCCTTGAGGAGTGTGGAAGCTGTTGATAAGGTGAGCAGTTGCAGTTCCACTTGGGTAAACAAGCTTATGATCTATGATCATAATCTGAAATTGGCACAGAAATATGATCATACTTCTGTTAAAACCAGACATGATGAGGGAAATTGTGAATTTCATGAGTTCTATTTTTCAGACAATAACAATTGATGCATGATCATTGCTTCCTAAGTTGTAACAGGCCTCTAGGCCCCACCAAGGCATATACCCTGGTTTCATAGTATCTCAATTGAGACCTAGGCCATGCTTCCATCATTCTGACCGTTTTACCCTGACTAGTCCATGGCATGGAAAATAGGAAGTGGGTCACATTTGATCAAGCAGGTCAAGGAAGAGAAAAAAAAAAAGCTAGAGCAGGCCCAAAGTGACTACTATACCCTTCTCAAAGGTGCGACCGAAAAGAGACCAATGAAGCTAACGGCAAAGAGGAACGGAATCATCCATTTGAGGGAGGGATCCTTGATGTTTTCAGGGGTATTTCCGTTTTCTGACTGGGCTGCGATAATCGCGCTCATACCAAACAGATAACTCCCGAAACCACCTGTTACATACATGTAACAATAGAATTAGTAAAGAAGAAAAAGTTAAATAAATAGCAAAAGCAACCTATATTTTGATTATGGGATCTTAAGCAGGTCTGATCCATGATAGACACTGACAGATTTATTAAGATTATATTGCTTAACCCAAATCCTGTTGGGCACATATTTGACAGTAGACCCAACTCAAGACCTAAACACCGTTGAATGTAGAACCAAAATTGATGTACCCCACTTCAACATCGTTTGGACAAAGCTCTGATGATGATGATGATGATGATGATGAAGAATTTACGTTTATATTAACTATGAACATGAGCATTTATAGTATGTATATGACTTTCATTTGGTCAGAAAAGAGCGTAATATGAAGAATGTTTAAGGAAGCTTCTATGTATCTAGATAATCAGAGGCATATTGATATCCATAAATCATCAAGAGCTTATTTGTTTCATGAAATTGAATTCCCAGGACTGCATTTTTAATTAGGCTTTAAAAATGAACATAAAAAAAAACATAAATATCAAGGAATGGCCACTAAATAAGATTTTGAAACAAAGAAAGATAGAACATAAATAGTCAACCATCACCCTAATAATTCAAATCATGCGAATGTCAAAAGATTTCATCTGCATCACTACTTTTGTCCTTTGCTCTCCACTTATTTAATAATTTTTTGATGGAGCAACGCGGAATTAAATTGCTTAGCTGAAATTTTTTTACGTGAAAAAAGTAGTTTCAACCCTCATGATCCTAAGAATATATGGCGTCAAGGAAAACTCTTTGGGTCCTGAAAGAAAGCCATTGAATCCTCGGTGTGATACAAACATGTGGCGAAAAAAAAAAAAAGAATTTTTGCGTGCATATATATATATATACCACTGAAAGCGACTCCAGATATTGCAACAACGCACGTCTGTATGACCGTATTCTCTTGCCGGGTGAATGGATGCTTGACAAAACCAAATTTACTGATGACCTTCGTCCATGCATTGACCATGAAATACCCCAACAAACCCGCAGCCAGATTGAGAGAAGGGATTATCCCAGTCGACAAGTTGAGATTCATCACGACGAAACTAAAGAAGATCCCCAGCATGAGGCTGACGACCAATGCTCTGACCGTAATCTGCTCTCTCCATGAAGGAAACTTCGTCCCATCAAACAGCATCTCCAGTGTCGGGCTTCCTCGCTCTCCGTTGCTCATTTCGTACTCGGTGACCGACACTGATACCGACTGTTCTCGTCTTTCCATCTTTCTCTCCCTCTCTGTGTTCCGAGATTACTAGAGAGAAATGAGAGTGGATCTTTTCCTGTGAATTTGGATACCTACAAGGAAAGGTGATGAAACGAGAAGGATCTGTTACAAAGGTAGAAGGGCAATGCTGCTGCTTCTGCATTTTTCTGTCATGAGGGAAAACAGCTCTTCTTGCTGGAGAGATGGGGAGTTTTCTTAACAATACCAAGAAGCGTCTGAAAATCCATAAATGAAGGAGGATAAGAGAAATAGAAACCTGAGGAGTTGTTTGGTCCCGAAGTTTGACGAGTTTCATCAACAAAACAAGATCATTAGGAGAGAAGTTAAAAGTTGTTGAGTTTGGTTTTAATTTAGAATTAAAGATCAGTTTGGTAGGAGACCCTTTTTTCCGTTTGGCCATGTAATTTTCTGGAGGGCATTTCATCTATAGGCGGCTTTTCTGTTAAACCCTTTAATATGGAGAAAAAAATGCATTTGGATGGTATGTAGGAAAGAATGGTTGGGAGCTGTGATCTAAAAATTAGTTTGATTGGATGTTGCCAGCCGATCAGAGGTGGCGCTTGTGATCGACGAAGTATTCTACAGAGTCTCTCCACTTTATCTCCACTTTGTTACCTTAAAAATATTTTCATAGTTGCAATGTTCTACAATTAGGGACTGTATGTTTGCATTAGAATAATACAAAGGATTCAGACCAACAAGGGGTTAATAATGATAGTCCTAGATGAATTTTAAAAAAAGAGAATCAAAGCCATCTTTCACTTGATAAAATTAAAATCAAAAGAAAATGGAAAATGAATCTTCAGCTATATGCTCAATAATTCAATACATAGGAAAGTGAAAGTCTTATCTACATCTCCACTTTATACCTTTAATCCTTCACTTCTTCAATAATCCTTTGATAGAGTTTATTTCACCATGTATCCCTATGTATTTAAATCTTATATATTTTATTGCAAACAAAAGGCACAAAATAGATGGGGTCAACCCGTCATTTGGCCATAACCACTTAAACTCCGTAATAATGCTACGACCCCCACCAAGAGCGAGGGATTCCAGATAAGACAGCCAAATGAATCGATAATTTGCCGTTCATTTCATGATATAATTTATAGAAAATTATTGATTGGGCTGATTTTCACCAGAAAATTTCCCACCTTACGTTGAGGATTCGTACTTTCTAAATGAAACCAATAAAAATTTGGAATGAATTGATCTTCCTCGATTTTCAGAATCAACATACGAAGAAGATGGCTTCCTTAAAAACCATCTTCTAAGAATTAATTTAGAAAGGGTAATTTTGATAAAGTGGCCAACAACAATATGTCCACCAATCGTCTCTGATTTTCAAATGCAACTAGGGTTTGATCTCCGGTTTCTTCATGTCTCTCTAGTAGCTACTAGGGAGACTGGTTGGAGAATGAGTTACCCTTTTTAGCGTCTTTTCCTTTGTACAACACAGGCAGCATCCTTTGCAAATTTGTCTCCACACACACACCCTGTGCCTATCATTTGAAAGCCTAGAATCCTTTTGAGTCTCCTCCTCTGCAATAGTGAAGATCATGACATCTAATATATTAATTTCAACCCTAGATTCTGAAGTTGATAAAGGACAACCATGAAATTGGTATATAAGAATAAAAGTACTATTTTGGTTGCAAGATGTAAGGGAGATCTTTAATGATCGTGTAAGGATTTTTGTATTAGTAAATTCATGAGTTGGACAAAACTCGAGTTCATAGGTGTTATGATATATATATATATATCTTTTAATATAGATTGTGGTCTGAGTTGCCGATATACTGAAGTAAAGAAATCGAAGAAAAAGTGACAAATTAAAGTATTTTTTTAAGGATAATATGGTTTAAAAATGTCATATCTCACAAACTAAACGTTAAATATAGACAAGCTACTTATCATTGGAAAACTCATTTCAAGTAGATATTTATAAAGCCCGATATTACGTCAATTAGAGCTAAAACAATAAAGTTATAGCCTCGAATAGTTTGCAAAAATTTGTGTTGAATTTCATATGATCAATCAGGCAGACATCCAATTGATCCAACTTGAGATAGCAGTTTAATTTGATTGATTGAGCATTATGCAGAAACACACAGACTTACATGAAAACCTTTCCTATTTGTGCTAGAGTTGTTTATTTTGCTCCTACTTAAACTCTAATCTATGGCACGAATTGTGGGTTATAAAAGTGGTTTTCTCTCAAACCTAAACAAAGATCTCATTATTTTAACTTAAGAATACTCTTTGAAGATCACCATTCTTCTCTAAAGCTTCTATTGGAAAGTTTGCTAGAGGCTTCTAGTTCTACAGTTTTGATGCTTCTACTTCCTAGTAGGAGATTGTTCATCTTGTGAAGACAAGGTGTTGTGGATCACAAGCGGAGAATAGGGCATACATAGTCAAGTTGTGTTATGGATTCTTGGAAGAAAGACTACATCCTATGGTCGAGGGACTGACTGTATAAGATTGTGAATATATCTTGTAACTGCTTAAAATTAGTATTCGGTTTTTAGCTTGTGTAGCTCATGGTTCTTTTTCATAGGAGTTTCCACGTAAAAATCTTTGCGTCTTCTTTTTATGTGGTTGTTTGCTTTTTGCTTACAATTTTATTTTATTTATTCTATTGTGTATTATTTAACTTGCAATCTAAAAATTTGAGACCCTATCAATATAACAACAAGCAAATATATTTGCTTGATCAACTTAAACCGGTTTCAAGTTGGTACATGTGGGTTATTTTGGCTCCTCTTGTTAAATTAAAAATAAAATTAAGCATTTTGCTCGCCGAATGAGTGATTGATCTTTTAACTCTTCATTATTTTGATTACAAATCCATTTTCACTTATTTTCTTTTCTTTTCTTCTTCTTTTCTTATTCTTTTGGTTTTTTTTTAATTTTTATGAAGGGAGTTTCCCAATAGTATATAGCCCGACATGACTATTCCTCTGGAAACAGGCACACACAAAACTCTCACGATTCAAGCACGTGATATGGGAGCAAACCTTTGTTAGGCCGGCCACCAAACATCGAGGTAGGTATTTGATCACCTTAAAATTATTGAAATAAAAATCAAAGTTGATATTTAAAAAATGCCTGCTCAAACTAATTAGAGACATTAACTACCCTCTTGAAGGGAAAGAGCGGGTGAGTTTTCTTATAAACCACATTGAAAAAAATAAGTATTTTGAAATGGTTATATTTATTTATTACAATTTCTGGAATTCTTATCTAAAGAATTTTAAAATTATCTAGCATAGTGGAATTTCTAAACGCTCCCTTTCTCACCAAAAAGTAAAGGGGCTAAATTTTAAAAGCCATTTGAGATCTTTTAAGTTGTTAAAATTTTAAATTTCTACTACCATTATGTTAAGAGATCAGATATCACAATATGTCCAAAAATTCAAACAAAATAAATTCCTGTTAGAAACACCCGGATGAATCGCAATGGATCCACCACGTGAGCTCATATGAAATTGAAGAGATTACAGTACTTAGATATCGGAAGCATAATGGACCAATGTCCTATTAATAGGACGGCGTCTCACCTTCTCAGTTTGATGCAAAAGCTGGGCCCTCTCACTGCACCCTAACCAGCTTTCCCTTTTACTCCCATGTCATCCATTCTAGATGCTTTGCTTCCTTCAGTATCAGCGAATCATAATATTGTTCATGGTCAATTTGTCCATAAGAAAATCAATGGCCGCACCACGACTACTTCCATGCGATACACCTTTTTTTCTAATTTTTTTAGTGGGGAGTGAAAAAGTAAATTTATGCGACACATATGATTGTGGTTGAGTTTATGATATTGTCTTACAAGATACAAGAAAACTCAGTAGGTTTTATTCCTTACCTACTAGCTAGACCTACACTTCCACATTCATCTCATCAATAATCCTCTATAGTAACCCCATTTCCATTAATTCCTACATATTCAATATCATGTAATCAAACATGCCTTGAACACTATTTGAGTTCCTAGAATCTTGAGAAATGCCATTCCATAAAAGAGTTGAAAAGTGAAGGATTAAAGGCAAACATGTATAATAAACCATCAAATAACCTCTCTATCCACGGATGTGGGAGTGTGAGTAGAATGTGTGATTTTGAATCTCCGATGCAGCAAAAAATAATGCCAAAGTAAAAATAATCATAGAAAGTGATCTCACCATCTACATCTCCCCAAGTGTTTAATACCTCCTCCTTCCGAAAATCCTCTCCAACAAGAATTCTAGGATCCTGGGAATTCAATACAAATTAGCCACAGCTAATTCTGGCTGGAAGGTAAGCAATAGCAGTCCTCCTTTGGCTGTTGTCTAGATTTTGAACTTTCCTCATCCAATGAACCTAAGCATACCTTTTCAAAGTATTTAGATGTGGCCAAAGTATTTGAAGTTAAAACTTCAAATTGAACCAAATCCTTAAAGCTGAATTGATCTAAGAAAAAGGAAATCATGCCAACACAAAATTTAAAGTGGGAAAAATATTACCTTTCTCGAAGAGTACACACGTAGAATGGATTTGAAGGTAAAAGAAAGTGTCATTAAAAGAGTAATTTGGGCCTGAGACAAATCATGAACAAAAGCTAATAAGGGCTTGTTTATTTGTATAAAATACATCTTAGGTGGTTAAAAATATAGAAAAATGACCATCAAATAACCTCTCCTCCATGTAAAGTGAATTCAGGGAAGATGTAAAATCGTATTAATTCAAATCTAGAAGAGTCAAGGTCCCCCCAGCATTGCTACCTTATATCATTCATGCTTCTTCTCTTTTTTTTTCTTTTTTGAACAATAACAAGACTTTATTAAGAAAATAAAGAAAGGGTATAACAGCAAATAAAGACACTAGAACCAAAGAAAGATAAGGGAGGGATAAGGTTCAAGAGACCCTAATTACATCATCACACCTGCCCAGGGAGACAACCTCGCTTGGCTAATGCATCGGCTATATGGTTGGCAGATCTAACTTTATGACAAAAAAAAAAAAAAAAACATTTAAAGTAGCCAATAACTCTCTAGTTTCATTGAAACAGAATTGAAATTTCCAATGAAACCCCTTCCCTTTAGATATCCAAGTGATCGCATTGAAAGAGTCGCTTTCCACAACTAAAAGACTAAAATACCTTCTTAAAAATAACATGAGACCTTCCAAAATAGTAACACTTTCACTTAATTCTGCCCACATGCTTAAAAAATATAAGTTAAGCTTATCCTCATAATTACGAGATATACCTCTCCAATCTCTGCCCACCTCGATTTGCCCCTTGAAAATCCATCCACATTGAATTTTAAAAGGCCAAAAGAGAAGAATACCATTAATTTTTATGTATTATAATGCAAGCAAACACGCCATGAGATTTAGTAACAAAAGTTTTGAGAGCCTTGATCATATGGACAAAAAAAAAAATGGAGTGGATTTAATGGTCTCCACCAATACGTGTCTGTGCAATCGGACTAAAACTACTGAACACTGACCATCTCTTCAGGTCCTTTGAGATTAATGAAGCTTTGATTTGAAAGGTTATTCTACTATTTGAACGATTACATCGGTAACATGAAGGCATTGGTTGACTCCATGTGATTGCTTGATGTCTCTCTAATTTTGTTATTTTTCAATTTGGTTTCTTAAATAAACTATTTGGGGGGCTTTGTCCTATGAGTGAATTGCATACTAGTCGTAAATGACTTGCTGACAGGGCCCATCTAAATACATAGCTATCAATGGGGATGGATGTATGGTCCCGAATCCCACTAATCTTAATCTATGTTAATTAAGCTCATTCTATATTGATTAAACCTTATTAAGGCTAATTTAATTCAGAACTATAGGATTTGGGTCTTGGATAGAGAGGTGGGCGGAGCTTGGACCTCACTTTAGTAGTTAAGGGCCTTTTTGTAAATTTTCCTTACATCTCTTAGACACCCAGTCCACTGCCTTTCATGTAATTTTTCGTGTAGATCATCTTTCGTGCTGGGCCCGAGTCGATCCGGAGTCATCCTAGGCCAATTGAGGTCCCTTTGGTCTAAACTGTAATTATCCAGAACCTATGGACTTGCATATGGATTTCAGGAAGTTTCAGTTAAAAGGAAGGCACAACGTCCATTCTTCCATTTTGCCTTCTTCTGTAGCTGGAGCTCTCTCATTCAATCTCTCTCCATTTCACCTTAGAGCTGGGAAGGAAGAACTAGAGCTTGCATGTGATGCTCGTAGCATCCATAGATCCATCTTCATCATCATCTTCTTCTTTGGGCACTTTGATCTCTCTAGAAATCACAATCTCCTCTAAGCTATAGACCTAATGTGAGAATTTTATCTCCAACTCATCTCTGTAAGTTTGTTAGAGTCTGGGAGACTCAATCACATGACATGCATGTGAATCTAAATCTCCGTCCTTGTTGCATGCTCTGTTGGTAGAGAACCCATCTCAGTTTGGAGGTCTTCCCCCTAACCACACAGTAAGAGACAGTTGGAGAAGGTTAGCACTTTTAGAAAAGGCAAGTATTGAGTTATATGTACTGCATGCATGATTAAGTATGGATTATTGAGCTAGCTACTTGCATTTTCCCCAATTCCAGTCATTTTCATTGTTTTAATCGTTATAAATGTGATGGAATGAATCACAAGGTAAACATGCATTAGAAGGGTGCGTGGGCATTAAACACCTTCAAGGACAAGGTCACTGAGCCATAGGAATGCTTCACTTATCCATGCTTTGTGTTGAAGGAATGCTTCACTTATCCATGCTCTGTGTTGAATTGCATTAGAACCGAGCTACAGAACTGTATTTAGATTTCTGAAGCTTACGGCGAAGCTACGGCTAAGCCGTAAGCATCTACGGCTTAAAGTTCAAAGAGCAACAAAACTCGATTTTGAACTACGACTCACCCATGGCTGCACCATGAAATGTACTACAGCTAAGCCGCGTCCAGCCCGTACCCAAGCCGAAGGTCTTCCTTCGGCGAGCTTTCCAGAGAGCTCCAAGAACCCCTTCCCTTTTACGGTTTACACACGGCTGCATCGTGGAATACACTATGGCTACGCCGTAACCTTCCCGTAATCTAGCCGTAGGCTTAGCACAGCTAAGCCGTAGGCCAACATATGGTTCGGCCGTAATTGCGCCTGAAAAATCCGAATGGAATTGACCCACACGGCTAAGCCGTAGCCTTGTACACGGCTAAGCCGTAAGAACCCAGTAAACATAGGGGTTAAGGGCATTCAATGATTTTGTAGGGCCTTAGTATTGGCACCCCTATACCACTATACTGGCCGAATGGTAAGCACAGTTTGGAAAAAATGAATGATACTCGGATGATCTCCCAATAGTAAGTCATGGATGTTGGCATAAGAAGGTGTCCCGTATGCCTATAAGGTAATACTAAGACACGGTAATACAATGACACCAGATTTCTTATGAGTACGTCGTGTTAAATATTCTTAGGGATCATGGGTCAATTAATATAGGATGAGTAGTAATCTCTCAATCCGAATGCATGCATCTTGTTACAACACACCACCTTCAACATGAACTACTTCCTTTAGGAAAACCCTGAGGCAATTCAGACCCGAGCTTCTAATGAGTGCGTGTCTGACAAGCCAGAGCTTCTAATGAGTGCGAGCATGTTAGCCAAGGGTATGATATGACTGATACGATTGAATATGAGTCGGCACCACTCAGCTTACGCCCTTTGGGTATACGTATGACACCACTGCAGTAGGTTTACGGAGGAGTAGTCGGCGCTCCTCGGGAAGCTAGCCTGATCCCCTAGCGACCCATATGTATGTATGCTCCCTTTTTGGGAGAATAGAGGCCCGTGGTTGCCAATTAGTATGTATGATGTTTTAACGGTAATTCCTCATTCATTATCACTCCTGCATTATATGTTTAGCACGTCATCATTATTCTTTTACATCAGTGCATACTGTTAAGTACTTTTGATATATATATATATGTATGTTATGTTATACTTGTTTTATATGCCTCAGTACTTACTTAACCGTCATGTTAACAGTGTTACCCTTGGTATTGTAGGCCCAGAACCCGGTCCTAACGTGGACACTGATGCGCCCCCGGATGGTACCCTAACGGTACCTCGGAATGTAGACGAGTGGACAGATGGCGACGTCTATTACTAGCCATCCTACGAAGTGCGTGTATTCTTGGGATGTTATGCTTAGACCTTTTGTATCACACTCTTAAGTAATATTCTTGGAATATACTTAAAAGACTTTAACACTATTGTATGTATATATGTTTACTTATGAAGGTTAACAGACTATGAACTTCATGTGCTCTTGATAATTACTGAGTATTTCGCAGGATTTCGCCTATGATAAATTATATTTGTCCGTGTGTCAGTATACCTCATACATTTCTGTGGAATCTTCCTTGTAGGAATTCGTGCATAATTCTTCAGAGCACGGATTTCTACGGGATTACGTATCCACGCCCTGGGGGCCTACTCAAATCCCCAAATTCCCGGGATCGCGGCGTGACAATGGAACTTCCCACAAAGACTAGAATTGGCAAATTCATGGTCCCCATCAACCATGCTTGCCCTCTCTGTCATGAACAGGGATAATCCAATGCTCATCTTTTCTGCGCGTTCCCTTTCGCTATATCGGTCTGGGCCTTCTTCCCTACGTCAACCCACAATCTCGCTTCTTCTACATCTCTTACTGCTTGGTTTGTTGCTGCAGATACTGCTGAACATTTGGTGCTGGGTATCATAGTGTCATGGGACATTTGGAAAACGAGGAACAGTTTGGGTTTTGAAAACGCTCCGCCTAACCCAAGATTCGTCTTCTCCATATCTATTTTTCATCTGCTTGAATGGGATTTGATACACTCCTTTGCGGGTCTAGTCACCTCGGTAGGATCCAGCTCTAACTCTTGGCCGCCACCTCCTCCAGGATGGGCCAAGCTCAACTTTGGTGGTTCATTCAATGCCAACACAGGAGAAATAGGAATCCGTGGTATTATCAGGGACTGTCATGGCAAGTTGCTTTATGCTTATGCAAGGAACCCTCCAGTAGTAACCTGTGCTCTCAAGGCCGATCTCCTTGCTCTGCATGAAGGGATTCAGCTCTGTTGAAATCTCCATCTGGACTCTGTGCATGTTGAAAGTGATACCCTCATCCTTGTATCTACGTTTGAAAGTGCTGATACCATGGCTTGGGATATGATGCCTTTGTCGAAGTTGACCTCAGATCTTTTAGGAGGTCTTCGGGAATGGCGGTTCAGCTTTTGGAAACAGTCAGCCAATGCCATCGCATCTAAATTGGCCAAATTACGATTGCCCACATTCCAGACCTTCAGCAACCAACTCCCAGACTCCATCCAAAACATCCTCATGAAAGAACAGGACCAAGCTTCTCTCTACACCAGCCACTTCTTCCATTCGGTAACCGTTGTCCTAGAAGCTTCTAGCTCCTCCTTGCAGGACGGACCACCGGCAGCGGCGATGAACCCACAGAGGCAGGATGCACCTCCCAGAACTGGCCATGAAGGGTCCTTTCTTTCTCTTCTGGACTCTTACTGCTTCTCCGGTTTCTGGATTCTTTCTTTGGTTTTCCAATCTCTCTTTTCGCGGCCACAATCGTATGGAACTGCTTCATCCAATAGCATCCGTTTGGGACATGTTTCAGTGTCATCAGCTCAGCTGCTCCTTGTTATTCTCCTTTTCTGTTTCTTACTTTAAGGCCCTGTATAGTAGTCCTCTGCTGTCCAAATCATTTCCAGTTTTGTTGTCATCTGGAAATGTGATCTTATCCAGCTCTGTACCTTCCTTTTAATAATAATTTTCTCCTCCTTATTGCCCAAAAAAGAAAAGTCTCCTAAGCAAGATATCAAATCAATCAAATTATTGTAACTCTTAATTTAATAACCTAAAAGTTCCTTAGTCCTCTTTATTTTTACTTATTTTCTAAGACTCAATCTAATGGTTTAAGATAATATGGATGTCAAATGGTGCCTTGACCATACAGCTGCAAATTTATGTACTACTACAAATCTTAATTTAGACAATTGAAGAGAAAGAGACACTAGTTTATCACAGCACATCTCTAATGTTTTTAGCCCAGTGAGATTCATATAGAACAATGGGACAATTATTGTACATAAGCCCCTATACCCGACATTTGCCTAAAAACTATCTACAAAAACAAAATTACCACATAGTTGATTGTACAAAAAAGAACGCTCTACAAATAATGATTTTACCTATATAGGATATAAAACTATATCCCACAAAAATAGGATGTCGAACAATGTAATTTCCTTTAGATCTCAAGTTCTACCCCTTTATCCCAAATCCAATGGGCATTTTCAGTATGGAACTCTAGTTTGTCTTCATTGTTTTCACTTTTTTCAAATTCCTGAGTTGAAGCTTTCCTATATAGGTTTTTATCATCCAAAAATCATTTATTTCAATTATCATAAGAGGTATGTGGTCTTTATTTTATTTATCTTCTTCGACTATCAGAAAAAGAAGTAGACCATTTTTTCCTTTCTTTGGCAGAAATGAAGGGGTGAAAAAAATCTTGAGTTTCGTACAATATCCTGCATTGGTAGCATATCGAATCATTTGATAACCTATAATAATAACATATCGCTTTGCACCGTTCAATATCTTACAGGTTCAAAGGATAAAATCATCATTTGCCGGACATCCTTTCTTATACAAGTAGTTGTGTGATAATTATTATTTTGTGGCTGGCTTTATGACAACTGTGAAATATAAAGGCATCCATACCTTCATTGTCCCTTGAGCAATTGACTAAAATACAGTGTCAACTGCGTGCATGCTCTGTCTCTGGAGAATCCCATTGTTTTTTGATCTAAGACAACCAGTACTTGTTTTTCCAGAAGACAGAAAGAAAGGACAAAAAATGCTGTATTTAGATGACTTCTTATCCCATGCTTTCCCATTTCAACTATGCAATTTATCAAATGAAACTTGGTTCGACTTCAGAATAAGAGACTAACTGAAACTGAACTAGGAACCCTGTTGCAGTCATCGTGGGCCCTTATTAACGAAAAAGAAATTTACGGTGGACCACACTATAATGAACGGTACCCAAGAAGTTTGACATTCGAAGCTACTCTGTTACATTTAGTCAAACAATATATAGGCCGACTCTAAGTTATGACTCTGCTGTGGTTGTCAATTTTTTTATTTTCATCTATTATACGAAACCTTATAATGTAGACCAATCAAGATAAATTTTATCATCCATAGTAATTTAAAAGAAGTGCACTCCTTTGATAAAAAAAAATTAAAAAAAAAAAAGGAAAGTAGTATGCTTCACCATACCGTTGATCACATGATGAAAAGTGTAAGTAATATGACGCAATGGCGGAGCCAAATTTTCTTTTAGTGGAGGCAAGCGCAATAGTTTGCTAATAGTTGCAGAGCCAAATTTATTTAAGAGGGCATCGATAATATTTTATATATTATATATTTTGTTTGCTAATCATTTTAAAATATATTTATTTTTCATAATTTTTCAATAATATTAAAAAAATAAGATTCTATTGGAAAATACGGAAATGCTTTTAAAGACATAATTTCTCAGAATTTATAAGGATAGTTAAAATTAAAAAGTAATATGACTCATTATAATGAATCCAAATTACTCAAAATAATCATTTACTTATTTAGGACTAAGAATTGTATCGCACTCAAATTAAAATAGGGCCAATGCAAAATTGATCACTTGTAAACATTTTGATTCATAATTTATAAATAAATTGTTTGGTTAGTTATAATCATTTAATGCACCACAATGCCTTTTATACATGTAAATAATTGAAAATTCACTGATTGATTACTTGTGATTTTTTTTATGAGCAGTGGTGATTACAATAGTATAGATGATTGAGAACATACCAATGATAGTCATTTGCTAATGTTATTAAAAAGAAAATGATGAATTATAAAAGTGCAATATCCATGGTACTCAGAATTAATATCATCCTCTAAAGTGGTTTTTTGAAATTTTTCTCTAATAAGATTTAGCCTTGACCCACCATAAAATTGACATAATATTTTTAATCATATGCTCAATAAAGTAGGACCAACTCTTATTTAATTAAAATTTGTAAACAACCAAACTAAGGAGAGTGGCTGACTTTTTAACGGCTTAGATTTCTATTGAAACTATCTCACTAGCCCTTAATTTAAAAGCCACACAATTTTGTGGCCCTTTAAGGATAGATTTCTCTGTGATTTAATTATGGAGAAGAGTTTGAAATTTAATCAAAAACAAAAAAAAGATAAGATAGCCAAATCTATTCACAATAAAAGAATTCTCCAAAATTACCGTGAAGCTAAAGTGCTTGGGAGAGAATGAAGGAGGAAAAACTTTATTTGAATGATTACACATTGCAAGCACTCCAAAAAATTTGGAGAATGACTTATTAATCTTTCTTGAAGCCAAATGAAAGACAAAAATATTCTTAAATCCTTTTTAAATTCTCTCATTGTGTAAAGATGAAGTAAATGAGTGGTGGCAAAATTGAGAGGGACCATAAATTTTACAAACTAATCCCATGAATTCAAATGGCCATCCAAAGTTGAGTGGGGGCAATTGCCCCCACTCGAGCCCCTCTCCCTCCGCACCTGACACCACCTTAGCAATTTCACATTAGCAGCAACTAACAGTCTCATGTGGTCAATCCAATAGCAATAATCAATCTTTTTTATTTGAAATTTGAGAATATATTACTGAGATGAAATTCTTCTTGAACAAATATATGCGGTCACGTATATACCGCCGAGGAGTAGTCCTTGTTCATTATAGTCAAATTACCTCCAGCCAAAAGGCAAAAGTCTAAAGGCTATGTTGCCTAAAGAAATCTTGCGTCAATTCTGCAATGGAGTTCCAAGATTTTATTACCCGATCAGAAGAAAATAGCTGCCACAAAGGATCCACACTCTCGTTTTTTATTTAATCTGAAGTGGTGATCATGCCATAACTCAAAATTCAATCTAAAATAATAATTTGGTGGCTCAAAGTCTCAAATCACAAGCGATGAGAGTCAAAGTCTAAAATCCTCGGACGGTGACATTCCTAGCAATCCATCGACCGTGTACATGAAATGAAATGACATAACAATTTATTCATTTGCTGGACCACAGAGAAAAAAGATCAAATACAGATGTGCACCACACCAGATTCGAATACAACCCTTTCATATCCATAAATATACTTTAAAATAGACTCGTGAGAACTCGTTCTCACTCACCCGAGTCGACCTTTCAAACTATCCACCTATAATCAACATCAATAAACCAGGTCGAGGTGAGTTCCAACGAAGCCCTAAACTCCTACTGCGACGCCAACCTACAACCGACTAGCCCTAGAGAGGGGTCCCAAAGCCTTTGCCATGTCTCTGAGCACAAACTTTTGAATCTTACCAGTCGAAGTCTTGGGCAGTTCTGGGACAACAACAACCGTCTTAGGCACCATGTAATGAGGCAATCTCTCTCTACAGAAAGCTATTATCTCCTTCTCCGACGGCTTCTTCTCCTTGTGCTCCTCCTTCAAGCTCACGAACGCACAGGGCGTCTCACCCCAGAACTCATCAGGCCTCGCAACCACCGCCGCTTCGTTGATTGCCGGGTGCGAATACAGCACCGATTCCACCTCCACGCTGCTCAAATTCTCTCCTCCGCTTATGATCACGTCCTTGGATCGGTCCCTAATCTCCAAATACCCATCTGGGTGCATCACCCCCACATCTCCCGTGTAAAACCACCCGTTTTTTAGGCTGTTTGCAGTCCCCTTGGGGTCTTTCAGGTACCCCAGCATGATCCCTCCGCCCCTCAAGACGATTTCTCCCAGCGTCGATCCGTCTCGTTTGACGCTTTTTCCGGTCTTCCCGTCGACGACATCGACCTCCGTCATGCAAAGGGTTCGAACCCCTTGTCTCGCCTTCAGCCGCGCCCGCTCCGTCGCTGGAAGCCGGTTCCATTGACCCTTCCAGGCGCAGGAGACCACCAGCCCCGCCGTCTCCGTCAGGCCGTACCCATGGCTGACGGAGAATCCAAGCGCCTCCGTACGGAAGAGGACGGCGGCGGGGGGCGGAGCCCCCGCCGTGAGGATCTGGACTGGGTTGGGGAGCGGCTTCCGATCGGAGTCCGGAGCGTTGGCGAGCATGTTGAGGACGACGGGCGCGCCGCAGAGATGCGTGACTCGGTGTCTGTGGATCGCGCCGTAGACGACCTTTGCGTCGAATTTTCTCAAACAGACGTTGGTTCCGCCCATGGCTGCGACCCCCCACGGGAAGCTCCAGCCGTTGGCGTGGAACATGGGTAGGCTCCACAGATAGATGGGCTGCTTGGTTCCCATCCAATCGATCAACGAATCAACGGTGATGATGAAGATCCCGCGGTGGGAGTGGACCACACCCTTGGGAGATGAGGTGGTTCCGGACGTGTAGTTGAGGATCATTGGCGACCACTCGCTCTTGGGTCGAACCCACTCGAACCCCGGATCGCCCCTCTCGATCAGCCTCTCGTATGTGAGTCCACCATAACCATCTTCGACCGTGCCACACTTCTCGTACTCATCTTCGATGATGATCACAGTAGGTGGATTTGGTAACGATTTGATGGCCTGCTCGATAAGCGGCCGAGATTGGATGTCGACGAAGATGAGCTTGGACTCGCTGTGGCGGAGGAGCACGGAGACGGTGCGGGAATCAAGGCGGATGTTGATGGTGTTGAGGATGGCGCCGGACATGGGGACGGCAAAATGCATCTCGTACATGGCTGGGATGTTGGGTGCGACCACAGAGACCTGGTGTGGAGTCACAAAAACAGAGGGTTTTTTATTTATATTGATTGCAAGTGTAGATTTGTGGAGCATCAGATGCAAAAGTAAGAGATGGATGGGTGAATGATATGTACCACATCGCCTGCGGAGATGCCTATGAAAGAGAGGGCAGAGGCGAGCCTGATGCAGCGATTGTAGGTCTGGGACCAGGTGTGGATCGTGTCGTTGTAGATGATGGAGGGGCAGTCTCCATAGACGGTTGCGGTTCGGTCCAAGAAGCCGATGGGTGTGAGAGGAGATGAATTTGCAGAGCTTGCTTTGAGGTGATCCATTTGTCCTTCTCTCTCTGTTTGTGTTCTAGTCTGTTTTTGGCTCTCTGTATCTCTGCTGTTATCTGAACTAAGAGGACGAGTCAAACGGGATTGGGTGCTTACTAAATAAAAAGAGTGGAGAAATTAATAATTGACGTTTGGTATTTGACTACATATTTTATATCTCCTCGCATATTCGCATATAAGAAGAAGGGAGAATATTTATGTGCATATGTTCCTTCCTATATTGATGAGGAACACTCGTTTTTGGAAAACATTAATATGCAAGAGGATAAAACTTCACGTCTTTTTAAAATTAAAAAGTCCAAAAAAAAAAAAGTATCTCTTACCAAAATAATGAAGGGGATATGCACATGAAGACTCCTAAAAAAATATATATATTTATAAAAAATTTTAAAATACTCCATACATCTCTCTCCCTCCCACCTCTGCCTCCCCCCTTCCCTCCAGCCGGTCAAAGAGCTCTGACCGGCTGGAGTGGGGCTCTCCCTTCCTCTCTATCTTCCTCTTCTCTCCTCTCCCTCCTTGTGCCTCTCATTTTCCTCCGTCTTCATCCCCCTTTTCCTCTTCTCTCTTCTCTCTTCTCTGTCTTGTTTGGCCTTACAAGGCTTGCCTCACAAAGCAGTGTTCTTTGGCCCTGCGAGGCCCAACATTATTGTAATGTTTGGCCCCATATAACCGAAGGGGGAGGAGAGGAGTAGACAAAAAAAGGAGTGAATGAAGAAGGAGAGAGAGGGGATGAGGAGAAGGAAGAGAAATGGGGAGGAGAGGGAGAGGGAAAGAGAGAGAAGAGGAAAAAGAAGAGGAAAAGGGGAGTAGTCCTCTTTCACCACGTCGCACATAAGAGGGAGAGGTGGGGAAGGGGAGGATAAAGGGGGAAGAAGAAGAAGAGGGGAGTACTCCTCCTTCACCGCGTCGCACGTTAGAGGGAGAGGTGGGGAAGGGGAGGATAGAGGAGGAAGAGGAAGAGGGGGTGAGGTTATTTTAAAAATTATTTATTTTTTATTTTTAATTATGTGTGCAATGAAATATTTTTTGTATTTATTCGGTATTTCCCTTAATAATTTCCTATATAGAGTGGGGCGAGTGTTTGGCATTTTCAGAGATGGGCAGTAATAACCGAATTTAAAATTGGGACTGGATGTTTCCATCAGAGTGACTCATGTAATATTGTAATTAACTCTTCTGGAATCTGTCATATCTGTACGGCCTCAGAAAATATTTTGGTTTTGTACTATGCAAAGTCGTACTCGGACTCTCGTACCCATGTGAAGGTTGGCTGGTCATGTTGGGTTTTGTTCACCTACCCATCTCAGCCATGTCGGATTTTGTTCGGCTATCCACAGCTATCCATCTCACTGGGGACCACTTGGCTCCACCTTTAATCGGTGTAGCCATATTCATAATTTTTTTCATCTTATGATTGGTTAGGCCTAATTTTACACTCATGTGAATGTTTGGTAATTTGTCAAACTATGCAAAGTCGTACTCGGACTCGTACCCATGTGAAGGTTGGCTGGTCATGTTGGGTTTTGTTCACCTACCCATCTCAGGCTCTCAGCCATGTCGGATTTTGTTCGGCTATCCACAGCTATCCATCTCACTGGGGACCACTTGGCTCCACCTTTAATCGGTGTAGCCATTTTCATAATTTTTTTCATCTTATGATTGGTTAGGCCTAATTTTAGGCTCATGTGAATGTTTGGTAATTTATCGAACTGATAAGTAAATTGAGATGAAGGCTAAATTATGAGATAAGAAAAGAAAAGTGGTCATATTAAAAAGTGATATATATATATATATATTTGTTATTAAATGATAGCAAAAACTTCATTCGTTTTTGCTATTAGTTTCAAGCTCAGATAAAGGAGGAGGATTGCATTAAATAAGTTGACAGCAAACGTAAAACTTTGTCACAACCTAAATATGAATTTTGAGAAGAAACAAAATTTATATAGCTGAACCCAACATTGTTAGAATAAGGATTTGATGATAATGATGATGATAATGATTTTTGTTATTTAGTAAAATGAGAATGTATCTTTTTTATTTTTAAAAAATAGCCTTTTGTCATTTAGTATGATGGGAAAGTAATTTTTTTACATTTTGTATTAAAAAGTAGAGTTGTATTTTGAAGGTTTTCATTAGGCCCCTTTTCTTTATTGTAAGGATGTAAACATGTATTCAATTTTCCATTTATTAGAAGGTTCCGAATCGTAAAAACTTCTAGTTTGGAACATGTTTTAGATTTTGATTCATAAACATATCCGGGTTTAAAACCCAATTTAGGTTTTAATTGATAAATGGGTCCATTTTCAAATCCATAAAGGTTTTGACCCATGGAGATGACATACAAGCTTTTAATGTTATAACTATAGATCAAAATCAATTTTAGTCGATCATTTTTATGTTTAATTTTGGAGATAATAGACTTAATCTGCTGTTAAAGTGGTAGCTTAGTTATTTACACCTTCGATTTGCTCTCTAAGGTTCCAACTTCAACACTTGCCCTTAAGTCATCTAAGTACTATGTGTGCAACAATGCATGTACCCTTCTAGAAATAGTCCTTATTCATCATAATCAAATAACCCTATAAGCTAAAGGCCAAAAGTCCAAAACACTGGGTTGACTAGAAATACCTTGGATCATTTAAAAAAAACGAGACGCCAAAGCCAGCCAGTTTGTTTTCGAACCGGATCTTTCAACCCCGTCTTTTTTTTTTTTTTTTTTTTGTTTGTTGGGGGTGGGGGTGGGGGGAGGTGTAATATCTCTGTCTTCTAGTTAGAATAGGATCTATTATTGGGATGAGGATTGTAACCGACAAAAAAAGTCCTGAGTTGAAATCAGATAGAGAATCAAAACCGTCATTCAGAATCGGGTTTGGGTTCCAGATCCAGAAGGATTCAGTCCAAAAACCAAGCCATTTCTTAGTTTTCTTACAAGGAAATGCCTAGATAAGACACTTTTCAGGTCCCTTTCTTTTCTACACACAATATCCCTTAAATGGAACGAATCGTCACCATACATGAGCAATATTAAAAAAAGAAAAGAAATGAGCCTAAGGGCTAGTTTTTTAATGGAAGTAAAAATAAAAACAATATTGACAGGACCTAAGCGATATTGTTTCTACTGGTCTTAATTTAGTCCTTATTTGAAGTCCATTTTGCTACTCTAAAAGTAAAAAAAAAAAAAAAAAGAAATTTAAGGACTGATTGAACCTTAGATTGGGACGACATTAAAACTAAAAAATGAGCCTGAAGACTAATTAAACAATGTAACCGAGCCTCAGAACCTACTTTGTTTTTGCTATATCTCTTGGCAGCTGGTTTTGTGAAGCCACTAGAAGAGGATACTAGTTATGTAAAAGAGAATTTGGTAAATTAGTTAAGTGTAATTGGAAAATCATTCAACATTTTTTTTTACAGATGAATGATCCACTTCGATTTGAGTGGTGGGCCGGGGGGGCGCCCGGAGTGGGGCGCGGGGCTAATGTATCTCCACCGCTGACATTGATTTATAGTACATGGGCCCTTTGGGCTATGCCTAATTCAATTGTCATCATAACGACAGAGTCCAAAAAAGCTTACATAATCTTTGCAATACAAAGTATAGAGTTGAAACATTAAGTATAGAGTTATGAGTGCTCAAGTTATATACTTATTGCAAATTATACTAAATCTGTTGGTTATTCCCATCAATAGATTCCGTAGCATATGTATTCATGGTTTTTACTTTCAAAACATCCCAAAAAACAATGTGCTCCCACCAAAGAATGCCATATATGGTAACTATGGGCTTTTTAAAATATAAATAAAAATTAAGTCATTTTAACCAGGATGACAGTTTCATTGATCCATCTTTTTTTTTTTTCACTTTGAGTATAATTTGTTTAAAGGAAAAGAAGGAAAAAAAAAATACATAGGCCCAAAGAGCCCCACTACTGAAGCAAGAGCAGATGAAGCAAAAAGTATAAACATGAGTGTTAACCTGGAGAAGCCGACGGTACTAAGAGGTTGTCTTAGAATGAGAAAAACCATGTTGGATGAGAATATTTGGATATAATGATAATTTGATCTACCCAAGTATGTTGATGCATTATAGTAAAAATTACATATGACTGTCATGATATCTACATTTATTATATTAGTCAAATTAAAATGTTTTGCAGGGGCATTTGGAGACTCTAGTCTAATTTTATTAAGGTCTACATAAAACTCTAATTAACATTTAGTCTGTCTTGTAAAATGAAAAAAAAAACTCTTGTTTCGTGAGGTAATATGGGTCACAGTTAGAAATTGTGGTAAATAAGGCCCACATTTTAAATATCACAATATGGAACCCAAAAATTGCTTCATTTTGAAAATTTTAAGAAGTTATTATCCTCCAAAACACTAGTAAGTTTTGCATCGTTCACCTCCATTCAATTTAGCTAAACAAGCTCTTCAAAAAGCTTCCCCCCCCCCCCCCCCCCCCCCCCCCCCCCCCACCCACAACAAACAAATACTCTAATATATAGATATGATTTAAACCATAAAATAAGAGCTTATTTAATAGTCACCTAACGCTCCCCTCTAGGACTTGGAAATATATCAGTTTATTTTAGGTTCTAAGCTCAGGACTGGGGATGTAAACAGGTCAGTTCCAATCCTCGTCAATGGTGGATTCAAAAACAAAACCATTAATGAAAAGACAGACTGAAAATCAATACCGATATGAAACCAGTTTCTGGATTCCAAAATCAAAACTATTAATGAGAATATAGAATCACAACCAAAACCAACTCAGTGTAAGAGATGGGTTCATGTCTGGTCCACGTTTGTGGTTTGGGAAAATAAACTAACTTTCGAGAGAAAATTTTGGCAACTGAAAGAATATGTCAGATCGTTCATAAGCCAAAACCAAGGTGGAACTAAATTCAGAACCTTTAAAGCACTGGT
The DNA here is from genome assembly GCA_037013555.1 of Sextonia rubra. Classification (NCBI taxonomy): domain Eukaryota; kingdom Viridiplantae; phylum Streptophyta; class Magnoliopsida; order Laurales; family Lauraceae; genus Sextonia; species Sextonia rubra. The sequence continues at coordinate 52,361,020 of JASUAD010000013.1, read as the reverse complement.
CAAAAAAGTGTACCCAGATACATTTACTTAATGTGACTTATATAAGCACCCCAAACCCAATTATTAACAGCTCAGAATCCCTGGATAATTTGGAGACTCGGACACACATTTACATTCTTACCAAGGACTTTTCTTCTATTATTTTATTATCATTAAACTAAATAAACGGTACAAGTCCTATAATCTCATATAAAATCAAGCATAATGTTTCATCAGCCACATGACCACATGGCATCATCGAATCATGTTTGAAAACAGGGGCGCAAATTACTCATTTTCATATATTCGAGGCCTGTTTGAACGTACAAAGGTGTTTGGGAGTTATTACAGTATATCTACGAAAGTGTGGGTTAAAGCGTAAATAAGTAGTAGAATAAAAAGCTCGTGCACAGAAGAAACCAAAATAAAAGATCATTAGGGGTGGCAACCGACCTCTGACTATCCGGTTGTCTGAAGGTCCAACCAAAAGTTCAGGTACAAACCTGATTTTTTTTAACTCATTGGTAATTATGATTCGGATCCACACTTTTGGACCAAAGATAATACTGCCCATGTCCACCTCCAATCTGGCCTGGACCATAAACCTGAATGCCCAAGTGTATGATGTACCTAGTGTATAGCAATATACATACATGAAAATACATATACATACATATCATAGGAAATGCAAAACTTGAGATATGGTGGGAGGCATTAGAATCTAGAGGCTTTAAAATAAATCGTACAATGACAGAATATATAGATTGCAACTTCAGTGGATATATACAAAGTATTAAAACTACTGTCAAAATTGAAACCCATAAGATACCATATAGAGATTCTTTTTTGTACCTAAGCTCGATGATTAGTAAGGATGGGGAAATTGACGAAGATGTGGGGTATAGGATAAAAGCTGGATAGCTGAAGTGGAAACTGACTTCTGGAGTGCTTTGTGACGAGCGAATACCAACAAAATTGAAGGGCAAATTTTACAGGACAGTGGTTAGACCAGCTATGACATATGGAGAAGAATGTTGGCCAATTAAGAAGATGCATATTCATAAGATGGATGTAGCAGAAATGAGAATGCTTAGGTGGATGTGTAGTAAAACCAGAAAAGATAAAATTAAAAACGAGTGCTTTCGAGAACATTTAGGGGTAACACCAATAGGAGATAAGATTAGATAAACCCATTTATGATGGTTTGGGCATGTTGAGCGTAGATCGGTAACGGCACCGGTGAGAAAAAGTTTGGTTATACAGGTGAATAACCTATTAAGAAGTAAGAGTAGGCCGAACAAAACATTGATGGAGGTCATTAATTCAGATTTGAAGAAGTTTAACTTATGGAAAGATTTGGATAAAATAAAACGGAATAGAGAAACAGAATTCATGTAGCCGACTCCAACATAGTTGGGATAAAGCTTTGATGATGATGATGATGATGATGACATATCATAGGAAATAATACATCAAATTATATCAGTACATTCAACTCTAGTAAAATATCCAAGATGTAACAATGACATACTACGTCTTGACTTAGGCATCAGGACTGGTCAAATCAAGTACATGGGCACCAGGAGTCCAATGCATTGGTCACATGTAGGGCCTAAATTTTAGTCCAATGTGGTCCCAGCTTGAAGCTGACCCATTTAAGTGGGCCCAAGTTTTAGTTCGATCACATCAACTCGATTGGATAGGTTGAACCTCAAGGGATAGCTTATCTGGCCTAAGACCATAATTTGCTCCTGGAGATTATAGGTTCCACCTGCGATACCACAGTAGGGATACAATAAACAAAAAAAATGAATTGGATAGATTATAGAATAAATTAAAAAGAAATAAAATAAAATTTTAACAAACAAATAGTGAACTAAAATGATGATGTATATCGAAGGAGTTACCCACTTGTTATTGGCATGTTAATGGGCTGGGACCAAACACGCTGGTCAATGTGCCATGGCCCATCCTATCCTAGGCATGCGTTATCCTGGGGCAGCATGGCCATTGCCCTTGGCACAGCCTAGTGCCTAGCACGCCTAGGCCCAGGCATGCCATGGCCTGGCACAATATGATTGAGGGGGGTAGTGTGTATATTTAAAAACCTATGAATTATGCTAGGCATACTCTCCATCTCACAACCAAACTCATGACCCTCATATCTACAATGTTAAAATCGAGTGGGCCCTAAAACAAAACAAAACGAAACAAAACAAATGAGTTCGCCTTCCAAGTAGGATGGTTGTGAGTTGGATTATGAGATATGAAGTGTGGCTAGCATTATTAAAATATATTTATGGCTTGAGGTTTAAAATTGGTGGGATAGTGGTATTTAATATTTATGGACTTATACAAATTTCAACAAAGTGATATTTATAACATAATACAAGCTTTATTTGACATCATACAAGTTTCAATGACTAGTATTTAATGCTTCATACAAGTTTCAATGACAATTTAACAAAATAAACAAAGACCCATGGGCCAGACTGACCCAGCCCATGGAGGGCATGACCCAGCACACCACAACCAGGCACGTGCCTGTAACTGTAAGCCATGCTGGTCCGAGCCCTTGCCAACATGGGCAGGGCCCAACCTCACCGAAGACATTTCACCAGCACTGCCTGTTTTACATGTCTAGTTATTACTCCCTGAAAAGGTTTATTTCAAAATAAAATGTTCACTAGAGAAACAACACAACAGCAGGCTTATTTACCCCACACACATACCCCCCACACTCAAAAGTATTTGTGACTAAGTAACACACATACACCCCCCACACTTTAAAAGTATTTGTGACTAACACACAGGCACCCCCACCACACGCACGCACACACGACACACTTAAAAGTATTTGTGACACACACACACACTAAAAAGTATTTGTGACTAAGTAATACATACACACACACACACATAAAAGTATTTGTGACCAAGTAACACGCGCGCGTGCTAAAAAGCATTTGTGACTAAGTAGCGTGCGCGCACACACACACACACACACACACAAGTTTTTGTAGCTAAGTATTTGTGAATTTAGATATTAATTTATTTCACAAATCTTATTATAATAAATTATTATTATTATTATTATCATTATCATTTTTATTATTATGTAAATAAATTCAATCAAAAAGTTTTTCAAGACGGCCACACTAGAATCATTTAAAAACGAGGCTGACGCCTGTACACTGGATGGAAGACAGTAATCAGCCACACCTTCGTCAAACAACCATCACCAAGCAAATGATCACCATCAAATAGGCTGTTAAACTTTTCTTTGTGGGTAACTTGGGCTGCATTATAGCATGTGAGCCCTCTCCATGAAAATGAAAACATAATTTAAGATTGATGTTTAAGATCATTTGTCTTAGTTTGGTTGTTAGAAAATAGAAGGTTAGAAAAAAAAAATACAGCAAAGAATATAAAAGATATAGATTGGTCATCCAGGATGTAAGATGTGGGGTGTTTATGTTCATGAGCAAACTACAGTGCGGCCATTATGGTGGGGCCTGGGGATTCCATTGGCTGGGACGAGGGGTAATTTGGGAATTATGGAAGAAGGAATGTAGGCAGCTGATTTGGTAGTAAGACCCACAACGGTCTTGGACAAGCATCTAATCTTTGGCTCTCTTTAGCCTTGAGAGCTGGAAAACATTAGTATTATATATAACTTAGTAAATGTTTTAATACAAGGTTATAATAGTACCGGTGACGGTAGATAATGCATTCTATATTTTAGATCTGAAAACATGCAACTTACCATTGGTTTAAATACATCAGAATGAAGAAACAACATTCATATTGCCAACACCAACATAGTTAGAACAGCGCTGTGATGATGACAAAGACATCTTTACTTAATTTTTTAAAGGTAAGTTATTCACCCATCCACTCAAATAGACTCACCCAAATACCCACCATCAACGCTATATAAGCATTGCGCATTACAATTTACAATGCTTATATAGGACAGAACTAACCCTAGATTTAATTTCATCCACTAAAAACAATATACAGCTAAGATTAAAACATTAACCACTTAAACAACTAATTTAAAATTGCAAAATAATCCACACATTAAAAGAATCAATCCTAAAGTGGTCTATGGACTTTGGGGCTCGGTCGACCCATGGATCATGGATTTGCCGTGCATCACTCTTTCACGGATTGTCAATGTTAGCATTAAAGGATCAAATCAAAAAGACTAGGGAATAAATATTCAATGTGATGTCTCATGCATGTTTTGTGGAGAGAGGAATGAATCCCTCGAACAATCCTGTGGATGCCCTTTGAAAAATTGGATGTTGGATTTAGGATTTCATTTGGCATTTATCCTTGGTAACTCAGCTTTTTCCCCTAAGCTTTTCAGCCCACGATGCAATTTTAAGTATTCTACAAGCCATTTCCCATGATAAGAGCCTTGAAATTGTTGTTTGGCTTGTATTAAGTTCTAAGATAGCAAAGGATATTTATGAAAAATAGAAACCTAAAAAGTTCATTTCTGATAGGTTATCCGAGAAATTGGATGGAGAATTCTCCTTAATTAGGAAAAGAAGTTCAAATCAAACCCTATCTCAGTAATTTGGAGTCTTCCTATAGCCTCATTAGGATATAGCTACACCACTCAAATCAAAACCAAATCGATCGTTAAACATGTTATTTCTCTGCTCCTCATAAAAGAAGATCTAATGCACATTAGGTTCTTTCACTCCTTCACATGATTTTCTCCATCTCCTTTAGATATTTGGAGCCTCAATTAGTAAGGAGCAACTAGAGATTGAAGGACAAGAAGTGATTCTCATTAAATAATGAAAAGAAATGTCTTCCCTTCCATAATCAGGCATCAGGACTGTCTGGAGAAGGTGGAGAGGGTTTAATGGGCACATTCCCAAACACTCCTTCATGGTCAGGTAGGCAATGTTTTCATAAAGGACTCAAAAAAAAAGGAGAGACTTGGGAAAAAATATTCAATGTGACGTTAAATGCATGTTTTGTGGAATGAGAATGAGTCCACAGATCATCTATTTTTTCAATGCTCTGAACGTGGTTAAATGGGCACATCCCCAAACACTCTTTCATGGTTAGGTAGGCAAGGTTTTCATAAAATGCTAAAAAAAACAAAAACGGACTTGGGAAAAAAATATTCAATGTGATGCTAAATATATGTTTTGTAGAGAGAGAACGAGTCCATAGATCAACTATTTTTTTAATGCCCTCTAGCAATTTGGGTTTAGGATTTCATTAAAAAGTTCTTGTAGGTAACATAGCCTCTTCCCCTGAGCTTTTCAACCTACAGTGAAAATGTCAATCTTTCCCAAGCCAATTTGCATGATAACATACTTGAAATCGTTGTCCCTATACACTTTCCAGTTGATGTTCGGCATGTATGAAGTCATTGGAAAGTAAAGGTCATTTAAGGGAAAATAGATGAAAAATATGAAAGTTGAGATTTGGTTAGAAGAACCTCGTAATAAAAAATAAAAAAAGTACAATTTTGTATAGAGATTACCAATGATCATGAGTGAGCTTCACAGGAATTTAGGGTGATCTTGGGTTGTTGTTCAAAATTCACAAGCAAAAGACGTCAATTGTATTGTTGACGCGCGAGCTTTGCTTAAGAAAATTAGTCTTTCAAGCTCATCTATCTTAAAGACACAAGAAAAAATTCCACAGAACAAGAGTCCTATAAAAACTGGATTATCACAAAGCCAGCACGACTGAGAAAAGGTCATCAAGAATTGAAACAAAGAGAAGCATATATGGCATCCTTAGTCGGTTTGATGCCCCTTGAATGGCTAAGATGTATAGTTTCGTTGCTGATAATTGTGGAGACAACTCTAAAAAATCGATCATAGATTGCGAACGTAGTTCATGAGTTGTGAGAATTGATCATTGGTGGTTGTATTTGTTTAATCATCATAGTATTTGCCCTACAGTTGGTTGTAGAGATTCTAAACTCCAAGAAAAAGTGGTCGTTGTTGTTGTTTCGCAATTTGAATGAAAGCAGGCACGAGTTATTTATGGTGTCCCTGGAAATCCATGATCATCAACAGTTGTTAATTGGAGAAGGGAAAGAATAACCTAAATAAATTGTCATCGGAATCGTTGATAGTCGTGAGAGTTAATGGTTGATGTGAGAAGGCTGTTAGTCAAATCATTGACTATAACTAAGATTGTTCTACTTTCAAAAAAGAAAAAAAATGTATCCCATCATTGATTAGGCAACTGTTGTTTTTTCATATGTCGGATCTATTCAAGGATAAGTCATTGTAGTTGACTCGGGAATTCAAGGGCATTGAGGGGAGTCATTTAACGAATTGTAAGAATAAACAATTGTGGGAGTAAGTTATTCTGGTCAAAAGTCAAGAGCACTAATTGTTCCACGTAGTGTTGAGAGTGGAGTTTGCATGTTGGACAATCAATAGATAATTAGATTGGTGACACCTGAAAGAAAAGGTTGAATGCCATCCTTTGTTGAATTCCCTCGGATGCCAAAATGTATACTACTTTTGTATTGATGTTGTAAATTATTGTGAGTTACAGGGCTTCACGAGGGAAATTGAGGTAATCTTCGGTTGTTATTATTGGCAAATATGTGAATACATCATCGTGGTTCTATGTCATGATCATAAATGTTTATGGTATGGTTGACACGTGAAGTTCACTTGTATTTTAATTTTGGGTCTATCAAGATCATCTATCATCCAGACACAAGTGAGAACTCCGCACGGAATGGAATATCATAAGTCATTACAACACAGGTGAGGTCATCAGGGATTGAAATAAATGTTGTAATGGAATGAAAAATGCATATGTGATCCTCAATTGGCTTCATGCTCCTTGATAGGCGAAAATGTATAGTTTTTTCATCGAGAATTGTATGACAAGCCTGAATAATTCATCACCTTTTAAGTAAGTGACCACTGTTGTTTTTTCCCATTCTGAATTAGTGGTCACGATAATGCAGGCCAGACCAATGGATCATGTTGGAAAGTTTATACCCGCTGGCCCAAGTCTAAATAATAGTTTGCTTTATTAGTAATAGTTGCTTTCTTAAGTTTTAGCAATTGCTTTTATATTTTAATTAAGACTCCTTATTTGGATTGAACTAGTTTGTTTCTTTATTTGGAAAGTAGTTTAGTTATAAATAATTGTAACCCCTTCTCATGGGATAGACTACATTATTATTGAATAAAGATTTCAGTTTTCTTCTCCCTATGGGTTGAATTCCTGTCTTTGGTGTCAGACCTAGACAAATTATCCTAAACCTTTTTGGCTTAGAGAATAACCGGTTGACTATTCTTCTTCTTGGTGCTGAGTCAATTGGTATCAGAGTGGAGATCCATTCTCAGAATGCCGTTCCGATCGCCGATCTGAGGTACGCGGGTACCCTATCTCCATACTTTCGTTCTTCTATCTATCGCTCATCACCTTTTATCATATCACTTCCTCCTCTTCATTGTCCCTCCCCATCATCATCACTACATCTCTCCCGATCCCCGTCCAAATGGTCACACACTTCCGCAAACCAAACCTCGTCCCAACAAACCTTATCCGAACCCTGACCCTTACCCTCTCCCCCTGCCAAACCCAACTGCAAAATCCAAACCCATCCGATTCACTGAATCCCATTGCCCTCCATCCCCAAACCCTAATCACACCCCACCCACCGAGTCCCTCTCCCTCAACATCCCGAGACCCCCAACGCCAGCCCACCGTAACCCTTTAACAACCTGCATCCCCAGCCGCACGCGATCCATCCCCATTCCCCTTCCCCCAAATTGCCAAACCCGTAAACACTTCCACCGCAGCCCCACGATGATCCCCATTCCTTATACCCCTCTTCCGCAACCAAACAACCACCTCTGGTCCCCCATATCCTCCCCTCCATCCCACGATCCCCAAAAAAAAAAAAACATACTGAAACAAAGACAGGAGAGGATAGATCGCAGATAGTGGGCGTACCGTGCACCAACGATCTCCTGCCAGCACCCCCCCCCCCCCCCCCCCTAATTCCTGCTACATCCACGCAGTACCTAGGGAAAAAGGGTTTCGCACCGCCTTTTTCTTTCCTTCCTTTGCTATTGGGTCTGGCTTGGGCCCACGGATCCAGTTATAAAGAAACCGCAGTCAAGCCACCTTTGGGGCTTCCTTTGGGTCAGGTCAAACCCGTTTACTTGCCCGGTAAAAAAAATAAAAAATAAAACCCTCAGCCAGTCTTCGCAACCAGCACCATGTCTACTCACACCGCGGCAACCTTCAGAAGCAAATTCACTGACCGTCTACGTGATATTTATATCACAGAGTTGATGGACAAAGTGGATCGACTTGAAAGGAATATTGCTATCAGACAACCAACTCCAACTTCACAAGGCAACAAAACTAATGGCCCAACTGGTTCTTCCAACAATGACAAAGGAAAAGATCCTCAAGCAAACGCTATACCACAATTAGAGCACTCAGTTGTTGGCGAGCCTCAAGAGACTTGTCGACAGTTTATGGAACGCATGATGGAAGACTGCCTATGATGACTATCACGGCCGCAGGGATGACATCACAAAAAAGGTATGTGTCGATGTTCTTGACTTTTACGGGTGCAGAGATGTCAAGATCTTCACCGATTGGATTACAGCACTTGAGGATTATTTTGAGTGGTACAATACAGATGAAGACAAGTGTGTTCCCTTTGTGAAAATGAAATTGAAAGGTGCAGCACGTGTTTGGTGGCGAAGTATAGATGAGAGGAATGCCACTCATGGGAGACACCCTACTAACACCTAGGATGAGATAAAAGAAAAGCTTGAAGATAAATACCTACCAATTGATTTTGTTGATTCCCTTGTTGATCAACTAGTTGATTGTAGGCAAGGGAATTCCACTGTGGATGAATTCATAGAGCGGTTCTATGATCTCATGGTACGATGCAAGGTGTCCAAACAAGATCGCCAAGCAATTACAAGATACAAGAAAGGCCTTCGTCAAGAGATTCAGAGAGAATTGACTACCCTTAATTTCCACAGCATTGAGGAAGTTTATCGTATGGCCCTTCGTGTTGAAGAGAAGTTACGATCTCCCTACTCATGACGTTTTGGAGAACCTCTTCAGAGGAAACACTCCGATATGACCTATCAATGGGTCGCTCCTTCACAAAGCTCCAACAGGCAAGCTCCATAGCACAATTTTAATAGGCAAGCGCCGCCTCGAAATCAAACACAACCTCCTCCTAACAATGCAAATAAAGGAAAGGCTCTTAGTACTTCTCAACCAAAGCCAGACATCACTTGTTTTCAATGCAAGACACACTTGTTTTCGATGCAAAGGCAAAGGTCATTATGCTTCGGAATGCCCAGGCACAAAAAATCTTTATAATGCTCAAAATGATGAAGACGGCTATGAATCAAAGCCTATTGATGAAGCATATGATGTTGAAACTCCATATGACAATCCTAAGCCTTTTTGGCTTGGAGAATAGCCCGTTGGCTGTCTTTCTTCTTGGTGTTGCATAACACAACTTATTTTGCTTGCCCTAAAAATTCATTACCATCAAGCAAAATCGTTGTTTTTATTGTTCGTAGTCGTGAGAAGGTTGTTTGTCAAAGTATTAGCGGTTCTAGAATATATAGAAAAAAAATTTGTATGTCATCATTGGTTCGAGCATTATATTTTTATTATATTGGATATATACAATGATCAGTAATTGCTGTTGACTTCGGGAATTCATAGTCACTAAGGTTGTTATTTAAGGATTTTTTCAGAATAAACAATCGAAAGGGATAGCTGCTGATTTTGAAAGTCATGAGCACTAGTCATTGTTCATATTGTTGAGTGCAGAGTTGCCTTATTAGAGTTTTGCTCGACACTAAGATTGGTGTGATTTCAAAAATATGAAAGCCGTTCTTCGGTAATATTGTAAATGGATCCATGATTCTCCGATTACCCAGAGGTTCCAACTCATTAATAACCAGGTTTGGATCCTTATTTAAGTACCGCTAAATAAACGGGTCCGGGGTCTAGTTTCACCTTGGTTCTGGCCCGTGGACCTGAGACCCAATATATTACCTTAGCTTTTTAAAAAATTTTCTAAAAGTTCGTTTTCCTCCAATGCATTTTCTACACATACCGAGACCAAAACCAACACCCCCCACCCCCACCATACATAGAACTATTCCAATTTTGGTTTCATATTTTCATTACCAGCTCCAATTCCCGAAACCAGGAAACCTGTTCCAAACCGGTTCTGAATCCATCTTCTCATTAGCGGTTCTGGAACCGACTCGTTTACAATCCTATTCTTCAGTATTAGAATTCCCTTGGATTCGTAACAATGTACTGTTTTGCATAGATGATCAAATAAACATGAGTAATACTAGTTGACTCAGAAATTCAGGGCCATCATCGGTTGTTTTTATTGTCAAATTTATGAATACATCGTTGTGGTTCAAAGTCACAAGCAAAAAATGTCGAGTATAGCATTGACAAGCAACATCTCTTTCTTTTTTTTTTCTTTTTTTGTTTTGCTTTTTTCAATCTATCAAGGTCATCTATCATCCAGAAAGAAGCTAAAATTTTAGACAGCAAGAGTTCTACAAAATTAGTAAATCACAAAGCAAATATGGCTCAGCATTGGTGGTCAAGGGTTGAAACTATGCAAAGTACAAATGGCATCCTTAGTTGGCTTAATGCCTCTTGATTGGAAAACATTTATAGTATTGTCATCAATTATTGTGGTGACAGGTTTGACTACTAGATTTAATATTGAAAACGAAATTTTTGATCCATGAGAATTGATCATTGGTGGTTATATTTGCTCAATCATGAACGTATATGACCAATATTTTAAAGTTGAGATTATAAATTCTAAGAATAAGAGACCGTTGGTGGTAGTGATATTTCACATATCGGTAGTTTAAAAAAAATACTATATGTCATCACTGGTTAGACTGTTGTTGTTTTCCTGAATGTTTAATGTGTGTAATGATGAATAATTGGGGCTGACCCGAGAATTCATGGTTAGCGAGGTTGTTATACGAGGAATTATAAGAATCAACAACTGTGGGAGAAAGTTGTTCTTATAAAAAGTCATGAGCAGTTATTTCTGCATGTATTGTACAGCACGGAGTTTGGATGATGGAGAATTAACTGATACTAGGATTGGTGAAAATCGGAAAAAAAAAATGAATGTTGGAGAATTGATTGGTACTAGGATTGGTGCGAATTGAAAAATAAGAATGTTAGAGATTTGTTGGTTAAAATACCCTCAGATTCAGAAAGATATACATTTTTGGATTTGAGATTGCAATTGGTTGTGAGTTACGGTGCTGGACACGAGAATTTAGGCTGACATTAGGGTGTTATTATTTGCATGTCAAGTTTGCAAATACGCCATAGTGGTTTGAACTCATGAGCATAAAATGTTGCTGGTTTTGTTGATGCAGGAAGTTTGCTTTAAAAAATGGTCAATCAATCTCATCTCTCTTCCAAAAACAAGCTGAAATCCCGCACAGCAAAAGTTTATAAAACTGGAATATCACAAAGCCAGTTCGACTAAGCAGAGGTCATCAAGGATTGAAATAAAGAAAAGTATAAATGACATCCTTAGTTGGCTTGATACCCTTGATTGGCAAACATACATAGTTTTGCTGAGATAATTGTGGTCGCAAGTCTGAATAATCAATCATAGATTGCAAACGCAGTTCATAGTTTGATCATTGGTGATTGTATTTGTTTAATCATCAAAGTATTTGCGCTGTGGCTGGTGGTGGAGATTCTAAATTCTACCTTGTTGGTGTTTCACAATTTGAATGAAAGAAGGTATGAGTTATTTAGGTTGTCCCCAGAAATTCATGGTTCAAGGTTTGTTTGGTTTTATGTCCCCCTGATTGGCAAGGATGTATAGTTTTATTGCCAATAATTTTGGTGACAAGTCTGAATAATCTATCATAGACTGCAAATGTAGTTTACGACTTGTGAGAAGTGGTTACCGGTGGTTGTATTTGCTTAACCATCAAAGCATCAGACCAATGGTTAATGGTAGAGATTCTAGAGGTAGAGATTCTGGATTCTAAGAATTAAGTGGCCGATGTTGCTTGCTGGCGTTTCCCAATTTGCATGAAAGTAAGTATGCATGAGTAATTTCAGTTGTCCCAGAAAATTAATGATCATCAAGGCTTATACTCTTCAAAAAAATATATTAATTCTTCAAAAAAAAAATTATACTCTTCAAAAAAACAAAATTACATCTCGAAAAATTGAACATATAAAAAAAATTCTCTTCAAAAAAAATTTATCCTAAAAAACATATACTCGCCAACAAAAAATACTTTAAAAAAAACTCACACTAAAATAAGTTACTTACAAAAAAAATACAATTCAAAAAATATTATAAATTAACACTTAAAAAATTTACTCTACAAACAAAATTACTCTCAAAAGAATTTTTAAAAAAATTTACTCCACAAACAAAATCACTCTTCAAAAGAAATTTACTCTTCAAAAAAATTTAACGCTTGAAAAGAAATTACTCCTCAAATAAAAATTCACTATGCCAAAAACAATTACTCTTCAAAATTACTATTCAAAAAGTGACTATGCAAAAAAAAATCTTATTCTTCAAAAAGAAATTTTGATCTTCAAAAAAATTTTACTTCGGTAAAAAGAATTTACTCCTCCAAAAAAAAAACTTTTAACTCTTCAAAAAAAAATGTCAAACTGCAAAAAAAAAAATTACACTTCAAAAAAGATTTTACTATTCCAAAAAAAAAATCATTCTTAAAAAACATATTCACTCTTCAAAAAAAAATCACATACCAAAATTCTCTTCAAAAAATTTACCCTTAAAAAAAATCTCATACAAAAAATAATATACAAAAATTTGACTCTTCAAAAAAGATATTTACTCATCAAAAGAATTTACTCTTCATAAAAGATATAAAGAAAACAATATTTCTCTTTAATAAGATATTTAACAATTCAAAAAATTTTAATTACTCAAAACACAAAATTTACACTTCAAAAAAATACTCTTCAAAAACAAATCTTACTCTTCTTCAAAAAAATTTTACTATAAAAAAATTATTCCTCAAAAGATTAACTTTTCAAAAAAAATTTACTCTAAAAAAATTATGCTTCAAAAGTTTTACTCTTCAAAAAAAATTAACTTAAAAAAACTTTAGTCTGCACAAAAAAAACTTACTATTCAAAAAAAAATCTAAAACAAAAAAAAAAAACAAACAAACACACTCTAAAAAATTCACTCTTTAAAAAAATTCTACTTTATTCATCAAAAAGAATTTTTTACTCTTCGAAAAAGCTTTTACACTTTAAAAAGAACTTAACACTATAAAACAAATTCAAAATTCAAAAAACAATGCACTTCAAAAAAATTAATCACTCTTCTAAAAATCATTACGCTAAAAAATTTTACTCTGCAAAACACAAACATTACACTTCAAAACAATAATGCAAAAAAAAAAAAAAGAAATGCTCACCAAAAACAAATCTTACTCGTCTTCAAAGAAAGAATGTACAATTAATTAAAAAATATTTACTTTTCAAAAAAAAGTTACCCTTCAATAAAATATTTCACACTCTAAAATAAAATTTTTACTCTTCACAACATAAAAATAACACATCAAAACAATAATGCGAAAAACAAATACTCTTCAAAAACAAATACTCAAAAAAAAAAATTACAGCTCAAAAGTTTCACTTTTCAAAATATATATATACTTTAAAAAAATTTAGTCTTCACAATAGAGATTACTAGTCAAAAAACATTTTCTCCTAAAAACCAAATACTCTCATTAAAAAAAATTCTACTTTACTCTTCAAAAAGAATTTTTTACTCTTTGAAAAAGCTTTTACACTTTAAAAAGAATTTAACACTTTAAAAACTCTAATTTCCAAAAAAATACTCTTTATAGAAAAATAACTCAAAAATTCACACTACAAAAAAAAATTACTCCACAAAAAATATTAAACTTCCAACATAATTTTACTATTAAACAAAAATTTACTGCAAAAAAAGCATACACTCCAACAAAATTTTCTTTTCAAAAAATTAGTCTAAAAAAAGTTAAGCTCTAAAAAAACATAGTTCAAAAAATAATATACATTTACGCTTCAAAAAAGTTTACTCTTCAAATGAAATTATACTCTTCAAAAGAAATTTACGCTTCAAGAAAAGTTTTACTCTTAAAAAAAACTTTTAACACTTGAAAAGAAATAACTCCTAAAATAAAAATCTACGACTCCAAAAAAAGTAACACTTCAAATCTTGAAAAATTTACACCAAAAAAAAGTTACGATTCAAGAAACAATTTTACTATACAAAAAAATTATTCTACAAAAAGTAATTTTACTCTTAAAAATTTTTACACTTGTAAAAAAATTAACTCTTGAAACAAAATTTTCCCTTCAAAAAAACTTCACACATCAAAAAAGATTTTACTTTAACAAAAACATTTCATATTAACAAAAAAAAATTACTCTTCCAAACAAAAAATATATCATAGAAAAGTCTCTCTAAAAAATTTACTCTCCAAAAAAAAACCTCACTCAAAAATTCTCTAGAAATAACTTATTCTTCAAAAATATTTTACACATAAAACAAAACACTTACTCATCAAAAGAAAAAAAATTCTTATACAAAAACTCTCTTAAAAAAAAAGTCTACTCTTCAAGGTTTACCCATCAAAAGAAATTACTCATAAAAAATATTTACATTCAAAAAAAGTATTTCTCTCCAATAAAATATTTTACTCTTCAACAAAAAAATTATTATTAAAAAATATTAATCTTCAAAAAAAATATTCACAAAAAATAATGCCTAAAAAAACACACTTTAAAAACAAATATCACTCTGCTTCAAAGAAAAAATTACACTTCAACAAAAATTAACCCTAAAAAATTACTATTGAAAACTTTTTCTTTTTAAAAATAAATTCTATTATGCACAAAACAACTTACTATTCAAAAAAAAAGTTTCCCTTAAATAGCAAACACAACAAATCCTACTCTTCTTCAAAGAAAAATTACAATTCAATAAAAAAATTCCCCTAAAAGAATTACTATTGAAAAGTTTTTCTTTTCTAAAAAAATTTATATTTAAAAAAATTTTGGCCTACACAAAACAACTTACAATTCAAACAAAAACTCTCTTAAAAAACAAATACCATCTAAAAAAACACTACTGTATTCTTCAAAAAGAATTTTTTCTACTCAAAAAATAATTTAACACCTAAACAAATTCACACTTCAAAAAAGAATTATCAACTCTTCAAAAACAATTTACTCTTAAAAAATTCACAATTCAATAAAAAAAATTACTCCACAAAAAAATTTAAACTTTAAAAAAATTACTTTGAAGAAAAAAATTCTCCAAAAATATAATAACTTGCAACAAGAAATTCTATTAAGAAATTTTACTCTAAAAAAGTTACTCTTCCAAAAAAATACAGTTCTAATAATATTATTACTTTACAAATCAAAACAATTTAAGCCACAACAGATATTTAGCCCTCAAAAAAAAGTTTACTCTTCAAAAAAATTTAAAACTTGAAAAGAAATTTCTCAATAAATAAAATTCACAATTCCAAAAAAATACACTGTTCAAAGTCAAGAAAACTTTACACAAAAAAGTTACTATTTTCAAAAAAATTATTTACTTTGCAAATAAAAAATTCAATTCTTGAAAACAAATTTTTCTATTCAAAAAAATTTTAATCTTGAGTAAAGAATTTTCTTTTCAAAAAAACAAAACTTTTACACTTCAAAAAAATTTTCACACTTCGATAAAAAAAATTCCACTTTTAAACAGCTTTTACTCCTCAAAAAAATTTACTTTTAAAAAACAAAATTATTCTTCAAAACAATTTACTTTTTAAAAAATCACAAAGAATAATTCTCTTTAAAAAAATTTACTCTTCAAAAATATTTTATTCAAAAAAGAAAAACAATAACTCTTCAAAAAAATTATCAAACAAAAATTCCCTTAAAATAATTTATTCTTCCAAAAAAACTTCTCTTCAAAAAATCCTTTTCCTAATTTATTAGTATCCCAGCCTAAAGGAGCCCTTAGGAGAGGAGAGGCACCTCAAATGAAATGACAAGCACTCAAGAGAGGAAAGGTTCCTGGAAAAGTTTAAACATTTGCCAGGTTGGTAAAAACCAAACCTCTTATAACAATATCTCTCCAATAAAATTATTTACAATTCAAAAAAATTTCCTTTTCAAAAAAAAATCTTACTATTCAAAACGCAAAAATACGTAAAAATTACACTACAAAAAAATTTTCTTTCCAAAAAAATAATGCAAAAAATACTCATAAAAAAAAAATCCTGCTCTGCGTTAAAAAAAAGGATTTTACTCTTTATAAACATATTTACTCTGCAGAAAAATTTCTCTTCAATAAAATATTTTACACTTGAAAAAAAATTTACTATTTGAAAATTTTTTAATTCTTCAAAACACAAAAATTACACTTCAATAAAATATTCTACACTAGAAAAAAAACTTACTATTTCAAAAAATTTTAATTCTTCAAAACACAAAAATTACACTTCAAAAAAATATTCTCTCAAAACATCAACGGAAAAAAAATACTATTCGAAAACAAAACTTATTCTTCCTAAAAAATATTTCTTTTCAATAAAATATTATCCTCTTTAAAAAAGTACTTTTCAACAAAAATTTAATCTACAAATTAAAAAAATTACACATCAAAAAATTATTCGCTTCAAAAAAATAATTCAAAAACAATATTATTCCAAAACAAATCTTACACTTCTTCAAAATAAAAAAAAAGAACTTACAACATATAAATAATATTTACTTTTCAAAAGAATTTCTATTCAATAAAATACGTTACACTTCAAAAAAAAATTACTCCTGAAACCCCAAAAATAAATCTTCAAAAAAATTTCACTTCAAAAAAAGATCACCAAAAAACAAATCTTTTCTCCACTACAAAGAAAATTTTACACTTAATAAAAAAAAGAACTTTAAAAAAATACTAGTCAAAAGAATAACTTTTCAAAAAATATATATACATAAATACAAAAAATTTCTATTAAAAATAAATTACTATACAAAATAATTCCACGTTATTCTTCACAAAGAACTTTCTACTAATTGAAAAAGATTTTACACTGTGAAAACATTCATACATCAAAAATAGTTATTAACTTTTCAAAAAAAGTTACTCTAAAAAAAATATATACTCCTCAAAAGAAAATTACTTCTCAAAAAAACTTATGCATCAAAAAAAGATTTACTTGCCCGCAAAAAAATTCTAAGCTTCAAAAAAATTGACTCTTGAAAAGAAATTTTAATCTTCAAAATCAAGAAAAATTTACACTCCAAAAAAATTTAACACTTGAAACGAAATTTCACCTAAAATATAAATTCACAATTGCAAAGAAAATTAATCTTCAAATTCAACATAAATTCACACTAAAAAAATTTCCTATTTAAAAAAATTTTTACTCTACATACGGAAAACCCTATTCGTCAAAAAGAAATTTTACTCTTCTATAAAGAATTTACTCTTCAAAAAAAATTCACTCTTCAAAAAAAATTTCACATTTAAAAAAAATTACACTTCAAAAAGGTTTTACTCCTAAAAAAATAAAAAAACATTTGCTCTTCAAAAAAAAGCCCATTCAAAGATTCTGTTTAAAAGATTTACCATTCAAAAAAAAATCTCAAACAAAAATGTTACTCTTCAAAACAAAAAAATTATACTTCAAAAGATACTCTTATAAAAAATAATGCAAAAAAAAAAAATCTTCACAAACAAATCTTACTCTTTTACAAAGAAAGAATTTACTCGTCATAAAACATATTTACTTATCAAAGAAAAATTTTCCTTCAATAAAATATTTTGCATTTTAAAAACAATTTTAATCTGCAAAATACAAATACTGCACTTCAAAAAAAATTCCCTTTAAAAAAATAATCTCCAAAAAAAGCTCTACAAAAAAATCTCACTCTAGTTCAGAGAAAAAATGACAATTCAAAATAAATTTACTTAAAGAAATTAATCTTCAAAATTTATACTTTTCAAAAGAAAATTTATAGTTAAAAAAATTTAGACTTCAAAAAACAACTTAATATTCAAAAAAAATCTTTTCAAGAACAATTAATATAAAAAAACCACTCATTAATAAAATCCTCCGTTAAACTTCAAAAAAAATTACTATTTAAAAAGGCCATTACCACTCTAACAAAATTAATACTTCAAAAAAAATCCTCTTCAAAAAGAATTATTAACTGTTCAAAAAAAATTACTATAAAAAAATTTACTCTTTGAAATAAAAAAAATACTATTCAAAAAATTTTACACTTTAACAAAAATTTACTCGCTAGCAAAAATTGCTTTTAAAAAAATTACTCTCAAAATAACTTACTCTTCAAAAAAATACAATTCAAAAAATATCATAAATTTACATTTCAAAAAAATTTTACTCTTCAAAAGGAATTGATGACCAAAAGAACTTAACACTTGGAAAAGAAATTTCTTCTCAAATAAAAATTCACTATTAAAAAAAGTACTTTCCAAAATTAAGGAAAATTTATACTAAAACAAAGTTACTGTTCAAAAAAAATTTACTCTAAAAAATTTTCAATTATTCAAAAAGAAATTTTACTCTTCAGAAAAAAATTCACTTAAAAAAAGAATTTAGTCAATTTACTTCATAAAAAAACTTTTACTCTTCAAAAAACATTTCATACATGAAAAAAAAATACACTTCAAAAAAAATTTTCCGCTTGAAAAAACATTTACTCCTAAAAAAAACTAGTAAAAAAATTCTCTTCAAAAAAATTACACTTCAAAAAAAATCTCAAACATAAATTCTCTTAAAAAATTTGCTCTTCAAAAATATTTAACTTGTGAAAAAAAACATTCACTCTTCAAAAAAAAAAAGTTTGCCCTTTAAGAAACTCCTTACTCTTCAAAAGAATTTACTCTCCATAAAAAATATTTCTCTTCAATAAAATATTTTACTCTTCCACAAAAATTTACTTTCAAAACAACATTTTACACTTCAAAACACAAAAATTACACTAAAAAAATATTCTCTTCAAAAAAATAATGCAAAAGAATACTCTCCAAAAACAAATCTTGCTCTTATTCAAGGAAGGAATTTATTTTTCAAAAAAAAAATTACTTGTAAAAAATTTTTCGCTTCAATAAAATCTTTTGCACTTTAAAAAAAAATTACTATTCAAAAAAATTTTTACTCTTTAAAATACAAAAATTACACTTGAAAAAAATATTCTCTAAAAAAAATAATGCAAAAAGAAAAAAAAATACTCTTCAAAAACAAATCTTAATCTTCTTCAAGGAAAAACTTACACCTCAAAAAAAAAAAACTCTAAAACCAATACTGTTCCTAAGTTTTACTTTTCAAAATACAAATTTATACAAAAAAATTGTTAGTCTTCATAAAAACAACTTACCGTTTAAAAACTTTTCTCTTCAAAAACAAGTACTCTGAAAAAATTCATCTAAAAACTTTTCTCTTCAAAAACAAATACTCTAAAAAAAATCATTCTTTCAAAAACTTGTACTTTAATCCTCAAAAAGAATTTCTTACTCATCGAAAAAGCTTTGACGCCTTAAAAAGAATTTAACATTATAACAAAATTGATAATTCAACCCAAAAAAAAACACTCTTCAAAAAACTTCACTTTAAAAAAAAAAAACTATCATCCTCAAAAAATTTTACACATCAAGAAAAAATTTAATAGTAAAAAAAATCTGCTAAAAAATTTACTTGCCAACAAAAAAATTCTTTTAGAAAATTTACTCTAAAAAAATTATAGTTCAAAAAATATTATAAATTTCAGCTTCAAAAAAATTTACACTTCAAATAAAAATTTTCTCTTCAAAAGAAATTTACTTTTCAAAAAAATTTAACACATGAAAAGAAATTACTCCTCAAATAAAAATTTACTATTCCAAAAAGAAATTACTTGTCAAAATCAAGAAAAATTTACACTTAAAAAAAAGTTACTTTTGAAAAAAAAATTTACTCCGCAGCAAAAATTTTAATTCTTCAAAAGAAATTTTCCCCTAGTAAAAAGAATTTACTCTTCAAAAAAAAAAACTTTTACTCTTCAAAAAAAAATACGCTTCAAAAAGATTTTACTCTTAAAATAAACATTTGTTTTCAAAAAAAAATCTCATAAAAATTTCTCTTTAAAAAAATCTCATACAAACACTCTATTAAAAAAATTAACTCTTCAAAAATATTTGACTCTTAGAAAAAATTTGCTCTCCGAAAAAAATTCTCATAAAAACTTCTCTTAAAAACATTTACTCTTCAAAAAAGGTTTACTCTTCAGAAAACATTCACTTTTCATTAAAAAATTTATTGTTCAAAAAATCTCTTTTCAATAAAAAATTCCAATCCAAAAAAAAATTTTCTTTTCATAAACATTTTACTTGTCAAAACACATTTTACTTTTCAAAAAATTGTCTCTTCAAAAGATAGTTACTCTTAAAAACAGTTTTACTCATCACAAAATATTTTACCCTTTGAAAAAAATTTAGCCTTCAAAAAAAATTTTTACTTTTCAACAAAAATTTACTCTTCAAAAAACTTTACTCATTTTAAAAAATCTACTTTTTCAAAAAAAAACTCTTTTAAAAATATTTACTCTACTTTTCAAAAAAAATTACTCTTCAGAAAAAAATTACTCAACAAAAAAATTACTATTCAAAAACATTTTACGCTTCAAAAAATTTACTATAAAAGAATTTAGTCTTTAAAAAAAATTCACACTGCAAAAAAAATTATTCTTCAAAAAAAAGTCTACTATTTTAAAAAAAAATTACTCTTCAGCAAAATTTTACTTTCAAAAAAAATTTCTCTTCAAAAAACCATAGTCTTCAAAAGAAGATTTTACTCTTCAAAAAAATTTTACTCATAGAAAAAAATTACTCTTTAAAAAGAAAACTTACTCTTCAAAAAACTTTTACTCTTCAAAATCTATATGTATAAATAAATTGTTGTCGGAATTATTGATAGTCTTGAGAGCTAATGGTTCGTGTGAGAAGGTTATTAGTCAGACTATTTACTATAACTAAGATAATTCAACAATAAAGAAAATGTATGTTATCATTGGTTAGACCATGGTTGTTTCATCGTTGTCAAATGTATGTAATGATGAGTTATTGTAGTTGACTCTTGATTTCGAGGTCATCACCCAATATTGTTTAAAGAATTTTTAAGAATAAACAGTTGTGGAGAAAGCTATTATTGTCGAAAGTCATGAGCACTAATTGGTACACATAGTGTTGAGCGTGAAGTTTGCATATTGGAGATTGATAGATAATCAGATTGGTTCGAGCTGAAAAAATAACGAAAGTCATCCTTCGTTGGTCAAAACTCCCTTAGATCCATAAAGATGTACTACTTTCAATTAATGTTGTAAATGATCGTGGGTTACAATGCTTAACAAGGGAATTTAGGGTAATTTCGGCTTGTTATTATTGGCGAATTTACAAATATATTATTGTGGTTCAAAGTAACGGGAATAAAATATTGTTGTAATTGTGGATGCACGAATTTCACTTGTATTTTATTTTTGGCTCAATAAGGTCTTCTATCTTCCAGACACAAAGAAGAACTTCGTACAGCTGGAACTTCATCGCAATAGAATACTAAGATGATGGATAATTAGCAGGATGGCAGCTAGGTATTCATTTCCTACCTTCACTTGATTCAGTTTTCATTAAAGGGGAGATTTTATGATCATTTTTGGGATATTACCTTTTGGTTCTTCACTTTTAACCACTCATGGAAATACATTCAACAACATGAAACAAACAAGTCCCAAGTGAACACACCAATCAAGTCTAAAATTATGCATCTAGCTTGTTCAATGCACCAAAGATGTCAAGAAAGCTAAAAAATATATAAAACAAAAAATCATTACAAAACAATATAATAAATCTTGAATAAGTAGACATTAAATAAAGAAGAAACTGCAGAAATGGAGAAAAGAAGCTCTCTGACCTGATCACAAAGCCAACAATGAAGATTGAAGCTCTCAAAAACTTTGGAGATAATCAAGTCACACATAGCTTTTGATTCTTACACCTGTTTGCGAAAACCAACTAAAATTATAATATCTAAAAATAGGCCATAAAACACTATAAAATTTTACATTCCAAAATGCCTTTTAAAAATTCGCACTTGAAGAATTTTAATGGCAAACTCCCTAAGTGGTGTGGTTTGGAATCCCATAGTAAAACTTTTCAAGCCAACCCGCCAAGGCTTCAGAGATGATGAATATTTAAGTTATCAGTCTCACCGTCCCAAATCAATATTGGCAATGTCATGTATATGCGTCTTGAAAATGAGGAAGAAGAATCCCACCCAATATAATCTTTAATTCCTACACTGCCAAAACGCACAGTGAAACAGGTAGTCATTCATTCTGCCATAATATTCTACCCTGATTGCCAGTGAGATACATCCTAATTCACCAATTATGAGTTTTCCCTTAACACAAAAAACATACATACAGATACACATGAACTCACCAAAATCCCACTTTCTATGATCAGATTCCAATGTTTATGAAAGAAGCTATCACACAAAATATGGAATGAAACAGGCCGTCACCTAACAAACTTCCATTGAATGCATAATATACTCACTTGGAGCATTCGATCAATTTGACCATCTTCAGTTCCAGTTAATCTCTGCATCATGAGGGAACCATGGGTTCTCTCCTCTTCTTGAACATCTTCGATCACTCTTATGTGTAAAATGCACAGTCATAACAAATTTCAAGGGGAAAGAATTTAGGAAACATAATGGCTGACCTCCCATTTTGCTCTCATTTCTTGGCTGAAACATGTTCATCATTTTAACCTATTGAAGTAATCATGCAATCAGGACATGGGACAGAAAATATGAGCTTCGAAATCTGATTTCTGACAAGCATAATGGAATTGAAGTTTGTTGTCCATAAACAAATTACCACAAAAAAGGAATCAAATTTTTTTAGAAACAAAACATCCACATGTATTTGTTACAAAGCAAGAAAATTACTTGTTAATGTACTGTATACAGTGTCATTTACTAGTCTCTACAGAGCCAACCTGGGACCACCACCTAGATGGTGGGGATACCCCTAGATGGCCCATGTTGGATCAGCACATCAATGAAATAAAGAGCCCTAAGATAAAAAGATGAACACCCAGAGAGCCATAAAAGACCATATTGGCCACTGATAATGTAAATTGAGTCAAAAGGGTTCTAACTTGAACAGTTTGGTGAATTTGTCTTTGTGATTTTGACATATGGTAAACCAATTTCTTTATGGGAACAATACTTCAAATCATATGATTCATGTCCGCGATGACGGTAGTCCTATAAATCCAGATTATGTAATAGATGTGATAAGGGGCAGTTGGTTGAGCAATTAGATAAGACAAGAGGGACCATCTGAAGCCCATGTCAGATGGGAAGGCTAGTAAGGTTAGCAGTAGGGAAGCCAAGATTGGGTTTATTATCAGCGTGCAACTGAAGAGCCAGGTTATTATATGGAATCTGATGTTAATAAGATGATAAAGATTGGAAAATCAGTGGGAGGGGGGTCTCGTTTGGATCAAAAGATGATATGTGAATGCTTCTGAAAGGGTCTCCGGACAAAGATTGGGAGGGAGAGACTACAAAAGGGAAGGGTATATGCAAACTTCAGAATCTTCACCTTGAAAGAAAATGAAACAAATTAATGGGGAGAAGTGTCTGTATCAGTTTAGAATGGTTAGTCAGATATTAACTTCTGTAATTTTAACAATGTGTTGGGTAGCTTTGATGGGCATGGCTTGGAAGGTTGGCCATCCAGGGTTCTTAAGCCCCTTGTTGCGGCTATTTTGGATTTGGTGGTAGAGACTCTAATTTACCATTACAAAGTGGAAAAAACTACTAGTGTGTGAATATAAATATGGGTATCAAATAAGTGGAAGCCACCTGGCAGATAGTTTTTTTTCTTTCTTTCTTTCTTTCTTTTTCTTTTTTACCTTTTTTTGTTGTTGTGGGGATGCAGGGGAAATGTTAACAAATTAGAAAGGTCTAGGTATGGATAAGGGGTAGTTCACACATCAGCCCAA
Source organism: Sextonia rubra (assembly GCA_037013555.1). NCBI lineage: Eukaryota > Viridiplantae > Streptophyta > Magnoliopsida > Laurales > Lauraceae > Sextonia > Sextonia rubra. The sequence continues at coordinate 52,336,902 of JASUAD010000013.1, read as the reverse complement.
TTGGAGATCAAATGGTGGAGATATCACCTGATGATCGAAGGTGGGAAGATAAAAGGACTTTATCAAGGCCAAATCTAACAGTACTTTCAGACGTGTGTAAAATTGGGTCTGGTGAGAGTTAAAATAAGCAGACGATGGTGAGTGTTACAGCAGTATGGAGATAACAGGTGAGTCTCACCTTTATTTAAATGCATGCATTCCAGGAATAAGATGTTTTAGTTCTTTTAATTTATTTTGAAACATAAATTAATGGTGGGGTGGAAATTCACTACTCATGACTTGTTCTGAAGATATGAAGCCTACTATAGGCTTTGACTACACACATTTTGGCTCGATTTTATTATTCAAATCTCAAGCATTGTGGATTATGTCACACGTATTGTTCAATTTTGCAATGATTCATGGATTGAACAACATCAATGAACATTTAGAATAAAGACAGTTTGCAATTATGCTAAAGCACACTTTTAGCAGGATTTTTTTTTTTTTACAGTCCTAAACAAAAAATTTAAATTTCATTTGGAGTGAAATTTACAAAACCTCAGAAAAACTACCAGCATTTGAAAACTTAACATGGGACATACCATCAGAGAGTTTAAATGATTCACAGCAGATTGAGATCTTGCAGAGCATTCTTCAGTAAACTCCTGCATCAAACAAGAAGTAATAAATAAACTAAACCACCAAGTTGTCAGGTACAAATGTACAATAACTAGTACTGCTAGTAATTGCTAAGTAGTGTTACGGAAAAACCAATATGCAAACTCTTTCCACCTTTGTGAGAAGGTACAAGGATGGGTGTTTACTGATGCACTCTTTACATACAAGTGGTTCTACTCCGTATGAAAGACCATCCTAGATTCAGATAATGAGTTCCTACTTCAAAATAAAACTTCCCATCAAAAAATAAAAATAAAAATAAAAATATCCTCATGCAACTATGCTGTAACAGCTATGATATAAGAAACACCTTTCTCATAAGTATTGCATCGTATAAAAATATTTTACTAAAGGACATGCATTGCAAAATGAGGCATATGAAGAGATGGAAATACCAATATGCCGCAGGATAAAGGAGTGAAAAATATTAAACAGCCACTGACATGAAGCCATTTCTTCAGTTATTATTTCATCTTGCCAATATTCTTGTCCTCTGCCTAGAAAAGAGAACAGAAGATGTAAGGATTACATTCGATGAATATAATTGTCACACCAAACAAGTACCATTAGAATCCTTCGATGGGCTATTGTTTTCAACCTAACTACTAATTAGGTTATTGTAGCCATTAGAGAGAGAGAGAGAGATGGTTCTGAAGTCATATACGCAAAAAATGAATGAGCAATACATCACTTCTCAGCCCCAGTGTATATAGTTTTCATGGGTTTCAGTGTGAACAGCCCATTGTTCAGTTACCCAAACCGTGTACCACGTCGACAGTCTGTGTCATAAAACCATGAATTCCACATGAACAAACAATACATATGCTCAGGCCGAGCCTGCTATAATTCCTCTAAAACTGGTATATCATATCAGCTGAATATAGTAAGTGTTTTAGTACAAAACCGCCTAAGAAAGGTAGGTGGTCTTGGTTAATAAGTAGAAAGGCGAGGATCACAACAACAGTACACATAGCACCCTTTTCTCGATGATATGGTCATGGTTTAATTACAATTTCAGGCTAATTACCAATCCCAATTCTAATACTGCAAAGAATGTGTCAACCTGAGTTAAATGGTAAACAAGGGAGTGTCGATAGGGGACAAAAACAGCATAAGCCTGAAAATAACAACAAAGATTCAAACGGGCAACCATTTTAAGCGAAGCAATCCAAATTATGATAATGAACGGCGTCAAACTCATGATGCCCAGATATAGAATGGAAACAGAAAGGACATGCCAAGGACTCCGTCAAGGACACAAAATGGTAAATCATATACTGTTGATTAGAACCCTTGTTACCCAGCCATACCATTTTGTGCCTAGTTATAGCTGGGTACATGGGACAACAGATGATTAGAGGTAATCATAGTAATAAATGATATCATTAGCCCAGATGTGAACGCCCAAATTAGACGCCCATGATCAACACATTGGAGTAAGATGATTCTAAGACTAAAAACAAAATTCGAGAAACCAATCACTAAATCAAATTCAAGAAACCAAATGAACTTAAAACAAAAGAAGAAGAAGAAGAAGAAGAAGAAGAAGCTAGAAAGAGATCATGGACAAGATCCCAGATTCAAAACAAAACAAGAACCCTAGCAATTCCCTCCAAGAAGAAACATCATAGACAAAAGAAGAAGAAGCCCGAGAAATTTAAAACAGAAAATTACATACCGATAGGGCAGAGGAAGAAGCCTTCGGCTTCGATCCTCCATCTTCTGGTCTGGTCAGGTAAGCCTGAGACAGGTATGGTTGAGAAAACAAAGATTTCCCTTCCCTCCGATGTCATTTTAAAATGGGTTCGCACAGGGAAGTGAATTTATACAACATACATACAGGAGTACAGCTGTCACTTTCTAAGCTGGTCATGCGGGACATGGGCCCACTGTGGAAATTTATTATTTTATACAAAAGACCCGTTGGATATAATACGCAGCCGGATCAAGTCTCACGCGGCAGAGCTTTCTTAAACCTCAACTAGCAACCAACGCCCGTGCTTAGCCCGAGTCAAAAAATAAATTATGTTAATATTTAAAATATACTGTAAAAAATTCATATAAAATGCAAGTAATATTTCGTAACATTTCTGACCTATAGCCTATTTTAGTTTATTCTTAAATTTGAAAAATCAATTAAGAGTTTATCAAAATAGTTCTACATATGAAAGAATCGTGAAAATCACATCCATATATTTATTACAAAATAGAGATTTGATTATTATATCCATAGATTAATCCCATCTCCTCATTGAACACAACTATGAACTTAAGGAATAATTTTAAATATTTACATGAGGAGGCCCACCAATGCCCGTCCTGAGCTTGGGCCAAGAAAACAATATTAAATGTTTTAATACTATTCAGCATAAATAATGATATTCATAGTGACAATGACATAGAAAAATAGCTAAGAACATTAGATAAAAGTGGTAGAGGCATAGCCAACATCAAAGAGAACCACCATGTCAAAGGCTTGTATTACAAAAGCATGGCTTTCCAGTACCATTAACAACTACCACTGGGTCGGTACACAACAAATACACTGAAAGAAAATGCCACCATTTTTTTCAATAAAGTCTCATATAATTACTCAAAAAATACCAATGGGACAATAAGTATTTCATTAATTACTTCAATCAGCTATTTTACAATGCCAAGTAAAACATCTACTGTGATTCCCAAAACCACTTGCAATTTGGAGTGCATCCAAATGCATCTTACCATGTTAATGTAATTAAAAAACAAAGAGTTGCAGGGTAATAGAAATTGAGAGAAAAACTATATGAACTCATTTAAAGTTTGCAGTGCAAACAATAAAGCAACTCCACACTAAATAAATAAACTCATCAAGCAAACAGATTACAAGGAATAGTCCACACCTTGGATACTCTTCTCTCGATTACTGTTTCGAGACATCCGATAAGTTGTCGTCTCTCCGCCTTCAAGATTGAGAAGAAAGGATTTAGTATCCCTTAAAAATTGAAGGAAATAGAAATAGCTGGTATACCATTAACCCTAGAAAAAGAAAAGCTACAAATTAACCCACAAAAACAGAAACAGGTGTTTCAATATTCAACTTATAACAAACCCGATAAGCATCATGCCTCTCAGTATTCATTTTTCCATGGAAGACCACATACTACATGTCCGTCAAGGTGCAAACTACTTCGAAGAGGAGCTTTGCCGGATCTTTATATTGGATTGTCACCAAAGAATATTCTTTGTAATACCAATCGCATTAGGCCTCTGCATCTCATTTGTCACTTCATGATCGAACCTCTCAAAATCCCGATCAACAAACATCATTTGATGAAGCTGTCGCTCTGGGTGGGTGGTCCCCAATGAAACTGCGGTCTTAGATCCCCTAATCTTGTTGTTTCCTTTCAGTAGGAAAAAAAAACAACAAAAAAACCAAAAAAAAAAAAAACACTGACCCATCAACAAAAAGCCTGGATAAACACCAAATCTCATAAAATAAAGACCGCCCATTTCATTGCATAAATACAAGACAAGCCCAAAACAAAACTAATAGAACACAAAAAAATTAGACGACCAAAAAGCCCAAAACAGGAGACACCCATGACAGCCCAAGATCCAAAATCGAGCTTGAATGACAAAATAACACATACCCATTGCCCCTATTGACTCCATGGGGTGGGCTGCATCATGTACATACTTCAAGTGGGAAATCAAGCAAAACTGCTCATCAAGTGGGCCAGAGTAGCCAACTGTGATAAGAAAAAAGGGGCCAATGGTCAACTACGCAAATGAATTGCGTCTGGATCCAAGATCGGGTCTGAAACGGTTATCTCCCTAGTCAGAGGAGGCAAAAATAGAGCCAGGTCACATTTCTGTAACTCCTCGATCTTGGTCTTGAGATGGAGAATGGTGTACAGAGATGGGTAGTGGATATCTCTGGATGGGACCCACCTCCCGATCACTTCTTATCCATCGTCTCTCTTTCCTCTCCACGACCGCTCTGTAATCACCAGGTTTGGGTCTGTATGTGGGCGTGTGTGAAAAACCCAAAGCTCCAGAATCTAGTCGTAGGGTAGGGGCTCTTCTTTAATTGCTTATAGGCTTTCCTCCTCTTCGTTTTCTCTCTCGCTTCCGTTTTCCCCCAAAACACCAAACGGAGATTGGAAGAAATTCCATCGAACAGGAGCGATGCAGGCTTATCGTAGATGCCTAGGGCAGCAGCAGCAACAGCATTTGATTCCCGCCCTCAAATCTCTCCATCCTCTCTCTGGTATTTACACTTCTCGATCAAACCCTCTCTTCTCTTGAAATGAAACCCATCTGATTTCATCCGATTCTCCGATTTCACCATTAGTATATATTTTTTTATCATGCTGGAGATTGCGAGCTGGGAGGAAACAGGAATTCCTGAGAGGCAGAGTTCGGTCCGATTTTCAGCTTGATATCTGGGGGCAGAGAACACGTTAAGCCAGGAGGAAATCCGTCGATCTTGTGCATATGCGGATCGCTGTGCAGGCGATGATCACAACAACAAGAAAGCAATAAGAAGAAGCAGAAGAAAAGGCAGAGAGCACACTCGAAGAAGAAGACGAAGAAAAGGCAACGAAATCGGATCGCCTTTAATAACAACGGCAGCAATAAGAAGCAGAAGAAACCATTTGATAGAAGATTTAGTCTGAAAAAATTGCCATGAAGATTCAGTTCGAAAAATTTGGCGTCAATTTGGCATTTTGATAGATTCGTCAATAGAAGATTGATTTGAAGTTAGGATTCGTAGATTGATTGAGTTGGACTTGGTTTCAATGGGGAGAAATTTTAGTTGCCTACGTGGCGCTTTAAAAAAAAAAAAGAAAAAAAGAGGGTGCTGATGTGGCACCCCTCAGAGAGCTCGATTCTTATAACTTTACTATATACTAGCGCTTCAGGGCCCGCGCCCAACGCGGGCTATGAAAAAATAGTAATTAAGTGCATGTTTGGCAAGTCTAAAATTTAGGCTCTTAGGGCTTGTTTAGTAGGTCTAGTTTTATTTTTATAGACCATCTAAAATAGAGCTATTAAAAAAAGAACTATAAAAAAAAGAGGCTAGATTTAAAATATGTGTTTGGCAATGAAAGCATCTATTTTAAATAGACTATTTTAAATCAATAGTTGAAAATTTTTCACAAATATATTGATATCTAGTAGGTATTAAGCCTTGAAATTTTACTTCATAACCACGTTTGGCCTCCCAAAGAGATCTAACGGTTTGGATTTTGTGTTTGAGGCCCCCAATTTTTAAAAAAAATATTTAATAATTCACGTTTTTACATAAATATCTCAAGTTTGGTGATGATCCAACGGCTAAAATATGGTCTCATAATGGTCATTGACCTTCTACACATTTTCAATGGTTTGGATTGTTATTTACTGTCCCAGAAATAATAATAAAAAATAAAAAAAAGGGGCTGCCTGTGGACTAGTACAAATTCAGCATATTAAATTCAATGGTTGAAAGTTTTTTACAAATATCTTGAGATTCACAAGGAATCAATCCTTGAAAATTAACCCCATAGCCGTTTTAGTCTTCCCAACATTTCCAATGGTTTGGATCTTGTGTTTGGGCCCCACAAAATTCAAAAACTAATATCCAATGGCTCACGCTTTCTTGCACATATCTCGAGATTCCGGATGAATTAACGGCTGAAATTTGGATGGGTGGCCGTAATTGATCATGTGAACATTTTCAACGGTTTGGATGTAGATTTAGGGGCTCAGATTTCGAGAAAATCAAAAAAACGTACTGGGCGTGATCCCTCAAAATATTGTAGCTGGGCGCCTCTTTTTTTTTTCCCTCTGATTTGGAAATGCATCACAGCCCCTCCTCTTCAAAATAGAGCTTTTATCTCTTATTGTCTAAATTAAATAGAGCTAAAAATGCATGCCAAACGCCTCTATTTTGTTAACTCTATAAATTTTAGACATTTAGACAATAAGTGCATGTTTGGCAAGTCTAAAATTTCCCCTCTTATTGTCTAAATGTCTAAAATTTATAGAGTTGGAAAAATAGAGGCGTTTGGCATGCGTTTTTAGCTCTATTTAATTTAGACAATAAGAGGTAAAAGCTCTATTTTGGAGAGGAGGCCATGTGATGCATTTCCAAATCAGAGGGGAAAAAAAGAGGCGCCCAGCTACAGTAACTTGATGGATCACACCCAGTACGGTTTTTTCGATTTTTCTCAAAATCCGAGCCCCTAAATCTACATCCAAACCGTTGAAAATGTTCACATGATCAATTACGGCCACCCATCCAAATTTCAGCCGTTAATTCATCCTGAATCGCGAGATATGTGCAAGAAAGCGTGAGCCATTGGATACTAGTTTTTGAATTCTGTGGGGCCCAAACACAAGATCCAAACCATTGGAAATGTTGGGAAGACTAAAAACGGCTATGGGGTCAATTTTCAAGGATTGATTCCTTGTGGATCTCAAGATATTTGTGAAAAACTTTCAACCATTGAATTTAATATGCTGAATTTGTAACTAATCCACAGGCAGCCCCTTTTTTTATTTATTATTATTATTTCTGGGACAGTAAATAACAATCCAAACCATTGAAAATGTGTAGAAGGTCAATAAACATTATGAGACCAAATTTCAGCCGTTGGATCATCACCAAACTTGAGATATTTATGTAAAAATGTGAATTATTAAATACTTTTTTTAAAAAATTGGGGGCCTCAAACACAAAATCCAAACCGTTAGATCTCTTTGGGAGGCCAAACGTGGTTATGAAGTAAAATTTCAAGGCTTAATACCTACTAGATCTCAATATATTTGTGAAAAATTTTCAACTATTGATTTAAAATAGTCTATTTAAAATAGATGCTTTCATTGCCAAACACATATTTTAAATCTAACCTCTTTTTTTTATAGCTCTTTTTTTAATAGCTCTATTTTAGATGATCTATAAAAATAAGACTAGACCTACCAAACAAGCCCTAAGTCTTATTAAAAGTTATTAATAATTTAAATTAAATATTAATGAATATTATGATATAAATCATAGTTAAAATATTAAATCTTTATTTTTTTAAAAGGAGAAAATATTTTCTTTGAATAATGATGTATAAAAATTAAGAGTGAAAAAAAAACGTTGATATTAAGTCATCCTTGAATGAATAAAGGAATTACATGTGGTCTAAGGAAAAAAAATGTAGATATTTGTTTATTGGCATGTACTTGCTTCAATAGTTGTATTTCGTTCAAATAGCTATAAGAATATCTATTAGGATGTTTATATTCAGCACTTTTATATTTATATCATGTTGGAGCATCTCAATGTCATTATTTGAAAAATGGGATTGACTTTTGTTTGATGCATCTACATGTTAGGATTGATAGCCCTTCTTAGAAGTTTATATTGATTTTCATAAAATGATATATAACACTTATAGAAAAGATAATTTTATTTAATTTAAATAGGAAATAATTTATATTAAAATTAGTTCAAAATATGATTATTCGTGTGGGAATTGGATGTTTTATATGAAACACTTACAGTTAGTTGATGTGATTGGGCTCTTTATGTTAGAAATTATAAAATGAGTACACTTTTTTGTAATTTTATGGGAGGAAATATTTTAGATTTTAGGATGTTTTGTGTTCCTGAAAGGGAGCACCACGGGGAAACCTTCCTTTTAATTATTAATCATAATATTCAGGACTATTATGAAAAAAAAATCTTTTTTCCTATATAATACCAAGCTTTGAAATAGACATGTCTTAGACTCAACTATATTTTGGTAACGTGCCTTATTATCTTTCGTTTCCCCTCAAGTCTTGACCCTATATTTGTATCGGTGATATGCTAGTTGCCTCCAAACCAGAAATTCACATCTCGCACTTGTCTCAACCACTTCTCAAGTCATGACCCACTGCAATCTGCATGCACATTATGGGTTGTTATTTCTGGATCTCTCTAATTGCTTGTTTATTTGTCTTGTCCAATACCTTTTAGAAAGTCCCGGGGTAGAGACTTTCTAAAAATTTTAGAACCATGCAAATTCCATTATTCATAATCCCGTAATAGAATAATTTAAAAAAGTTTTTGGAAAGTTCTAAGAAAAAAAAATGAAACTGTGCGAGTCTATCTCCATTATATACAAGGTTAGTGCAAATACTAAGAAGAGAGAGAAGTAGAGAGATAGATTGATAAAACAATAGGTGAGTTATGAATAGAGATTTAAGGAGAGATGATAGATATTGAGCAATGAGATTTTATGGAAAATCAAGGAGAGATTTTAGGAAAATTGAGGTATTTGATATGGATAGAGTTTAGCCAATCAAGGAGAGATTTTAGGAAAATTGAGAAATTTGATATGGATAGAGTTTAGCCAATATGAATGGAATCCTCATATTGCGCTACATGTCGCTCTCTCGCGAAAAAGTTATGCCACGTGTCGCTATCCCGCAAAAAGGGCTATTGCTATAATAGGGCCCACGCCCAACACGGGCCTTACTTAATAATTATAATTTTATAAAATCCATTAAAATCTTTATTTTTAAAAAGAAAATTCACAAAACAGAAAGAAGAGCCATATGCTAGTAGATTTGGGAAATCCAAAACATATCAATGAAAATAAGATCTTGCTCTCCTAGCTAGGAGAAAAATGACGTATAAAAAACCCTAATGAAATCCACAAACTGTGATCCTTTCAAAAACAAAATACACGAATGATTAATCTAACTATATCACACAATACTATGAAAATTAGTAATATAAAAAGGAAAGACCAAATGGACTTGAGAAAAATAAAAGAAATAAGTAAAAAAAAGGTAAAAAAAATTAAAAAGCCATTTTTAATAGGCGCCACATGTTGGCAGGAAAAAAAAAGGTCCTTTGAAAAGTAAAAGAGTAAAAATAAATGAATATATATTATGTATTGGAAAAACCTTGTATCCGACGTTCTACCCATTCCCTAAAATTGACAATATCATCAAAGTGGGCCCCACGAATCAATAAACCCCACAAAATATTTTGTAAATTTGATGTCTGCGTCGATTTATTATCTCTTCTTAACCATCATTAGTAGGTAATAGGGTAAAAGAGAATTCAACCTTAAAAAGAGTTGAGCTAAACAAATCCAAGTTAAGGGCCATCATGGTAAACTGTGAGGGTTGGTCTTACACCCCTAATGTGGTTTTAGAATTTTAACTGTAACATGAAAAGTACTAAAAATTTTAAAAATAATTAATGATTGAAATATTTATAAATATTTAACTGATATTTAATTTAATATTAACATTAAGTTCATTTTACAATCATAATCTTAAATATTTAAGATTATAAGATTATGATTTAAATGAAATAATATAAAATGATTTGGGGTACTAATGAAATGATATAAAATGAAGCCACATATGAGCTTAAGACAAATCTTAAGTCTTAAATAATAGATATCAGTATTTGAAACAAATGGTAAATAAGAAAACAAAATACCTAAGCCATGATTGTGACTGGTAATGAGATAAAAAAAAATTGTAGTCATGATAATGATATTTAAATACTAATTATTATTATGTAATTGTAAGAGAAAATAAATAAATTGTAAGTAGGTTTTAAGAGTCTAAATGAGGTAAATTTTCTATTAGTAAATTATAAATTTAAAAAAAATGTAAGGGAGACAAATTTAGTGGCACAAACTCTAGCTACTTGATTTTGGTTGACTCTTTTCTCCTTATATAATAGTGTTGTTGTTAATCCAACTAAGAAAGAATTCAAATAGAATTTTCATTATCTAATTGTTAAATATCAAGCTTTGAAATAGAGCTTGGTGTTAAATAAAGAGGGGTGATTTGTTGATAAAACTACTATTACTGACAATCAATGGCCTAGTTGAATAGTTGTTGAATTGATGAATAGAGATTGATGTATATAAGGAAGATACCGCATTCTCAAGTAAATCAAAGATATAGTTTCTATCTTTAAGCCGTAGCCATCAATTAAGAGACACAAATAGCAAAAAGTTGTAATAATCGATTTCTTAGGCTCTTTAAATTGATGGCTAAGCCCCTTAGATTGATGGCTAGGGTCCCACCTTCATGGTGGGCCCTCCAACACAACTAATATGTTTTCCTTGATGGTTCCTAATCCATCCATCGATAAATCAGCACTTGTTTTCTTATTGGGCGGCGGCGTTCTTATTTTATTGCTCTTGATTGATGTATAATAAATGTGGCATGTTTCTTTGATTGATGTATATTAGTTAATAAATAAATGAGGGGTAGAAGGCGTGTTTGCAATTGATCGATTTAAATTTAAAAGATGGTCCTTATCACGAAGGGGCCATTTTCCTTTTTCATCAAAACCCAATGTTATTCTTATCCCTCCATTCCTAATAAATAATAAATAATCATGCCAGTTCCATCAAACAAACAAAAAGGCTAGATAAGAGTGAGCATCTCTTAATTAACAGCGATTTAGAAAGAAGATATCATTTTCCAAATTTAAAGAAAAAGATCTACTGGAATTAAATGGCTTTTAAATCCAATATCGTCCAGATTGATTTACTGTCCTCAATTTGAAGGTGACGATTTACTGATACGAGATGAATGTCATTACTCCCAAATTGATCCTAACACACGTTGATTTATGGATCAGCTTTCCAACTTGTATGAAGCAGAACCAAAACCAAGCCCCACTGCCCACCCATTCCCTTCCAAACCCAACATCCTCAACAAAATCCAAACCCAACGTCCCCATCAAAATCCAAACCCTTACGCAGTATAGAAGAAAAAGAAGGCCCCTTGCGTACGCACCTGGCTGGCACTTTGAAGAAGTAGACAGTTTCAAGTTTACTATAGAGCAACCCACCCGATCTCTCCACTCAGTCTTCTCCTCGCCTTGCCTTCGGTTGCTGCCGGTAAATGTAATCGAGGACATAAAGAACTCCACAAGTGTTTTCATCCATGTGACCATGTTATGTTGACAAAAGAAGCATTATAGAGAAGAAATAATTAGACCTTGGAATTCTAATTTGTCCAAGTCCAAGTAGGAGAAGAATCTAAAATTAAAGAGTTTGAGTGAGATGGAGAATTATCCTTATTAACCTGAGATCCTTATTTATTGGAAATTATTATCGGTATTAGATTGTATTTGTAGATTTAAAAGATAATAGAATTTTAAGACTTTAATGAGAGCGCGCCACATGTCGCATTCTCACGAAAAGGTCGCGCCACGTGTCATCCTCCCTCGAAAGGGGAAATTGCTTTAATATATATAATAATAATTGGAACGGTCGCATATTCATCGCAGATGTCTCGACCGTGCAAAACAATTACTAAGAGGTTCCCATGAAACTGAATTGTGTGACGAGACCTATTATTATAGGTGGATACCCACATTGAGACCCACTTGATATAAGTATATTATTTAGGTTAAAGTCTTGTCATTTTATATTGATTAGAAAGAAAGTAATCTTATTCTATAAATATAAATAAGATCATCTTTTCCCTTATTATTACACATCTCTTATTAAAAAGATTTCTTTCTTCTTCTTTACTCTTTATTCTTGTGTTTAATATTTCACAACACGTTATCAATATGAGAAGACTCTTTTTTTTATTCTTTTATTTTATAAAGGTTCGGATTTTGTGATAATTATGTGAAACTGCTATATCTACATCATCTTATTCATAGATTTGCTCTCGGGTTGCAAGTTTTCCACTTATTCTGCAACAAGAAAGGAAGAACAAAATGGCCTACTTTTTTTTTCTTATTCTATGCACCGAAATCAAGAAACCAAAGATTTATTTCTTTACTCATTTTTCTCATATGATCATCCTTGTAAAGGAAGATGACATCACATGCTTTGACTTTTTTTTTTTTTAAAACTTTGGAGCTTCTTGGAAAGCATACCAAAGAAAACCAATTTAAGAGGAGAGAAGTTATAAGCAACAAGCAAACAACACGTGGTGCTATTAGCGGCTGGTTTGGCCTCGAGAAACAAGCAGCCAGCGGCAGATTTGTTGCCTCTTATTTTCAGTGAATAGCTCAGGTCGGTTCTAGCAAACCCAACTCGTAGCAAGCCTGAGCCCAAGTGCTACAGAAGCACTAGTATAGTGTTACAGCAAGATGACAGCACCGTAGGAATAGCAAGTCCTTCGGGCAAGTGCGATTTGCAAGGGCGTTGGGTCGGGCGAACCCAACTTAACCTGACCTGGTCCAACCCTGCTCTAAGCTTTGGTACAACACTGGCGCAGAAGCGTTGACCACGGGTGACGTCAACAGAGACTAATGCAAGAAGTAACATAATCTCTGACGCAAGTAAAGTGCTAGTCAACCGTTAAGTCTTCAGTTCGCTATATCTTGATCATTTGGAGTTAGATTGACGATCCGTTTGTGGCTACAGAAATATCGCGAGCAGATCTATACATTGGCAGCAAAATGATGATAATTAAATGGTTCAAAATGATGATAATTAAATGGTTAAGTATATGTTTTATTTAAAGATCTTTTATTAGTTTGATAGTTATATACATGCGTTTATAATTTTGAGATCTACAAGTATTTATAATCTTATATCGAGTGATGAATGATTCATTATCTTTTGTCGACCAAAAATCTTAATAGAATTGCAATTCATTAATCATAAATAAAAGCAGAAGTTCTATTTAAGTAATCGGAACCCAAAGTTCCATATAATATTTAGAATAAAAAATTCTATATGAAATCAATAACACAGACTCGAAGTTCTGTAAATTATTTTCATTTAAGAACCAGAAGTTCTTTCTAATCCGGACTAAAGGATCTATTGGTTATTATAATTTGAAACCAGAAGTTCTTAGATTCACAATATGAACCTAGAGATTCATATTCATAATGAAATTGGAAGTCTGATATTTAGATCCAAAAATAAACCAATCAATACTAGGCTATAAAATCAATCTTAAACTCTTCATAGAACTAGAAGTTCAAACTTAAAGTTTTAACGGAACCAAAAGTTCTTATTCATGCATAAAGCATTGACAGAATCAAAAGTTCTGATTCTTATGTTGAGAACCTGACATTCTAACTTCAATTACTCAATTCTTCATTACATTCATTCTCGATTATCTTCAATTGAATGTTAATAACCTGAAGTTCTAACTTTTATCTCTATTTCTCTGTACACTTTTAATTTCTATATATTTTTTTACATTGTGCTGCATGCTTGACATAAGTACTTTAGTATAGTTATGACTATATGATTATATGAAACTTTAATTTTGATTAATTTATTGCTAAAAGCAATGGTTACATATAATAGAACCAGAAGTTCTATATCAAATATATAATATGGACTTGAAGTTCCTTGAATTATGTACCAGTAGTCATAAGCTTTTTTTTTTAACATTTATATGAACCTGTAGATTCACATTCATGATCAAACCTAAAGGTTTGAATTTTTTTTAAATTTTCAAAGTCGTATAGATCGATATGAAGGTCATGAAATCAAACCTGAAATTCTGGCAAGACCAAAAGTTTTGACTCAAACATGAAACTTTGATAGAACTAGTAATTCTAAAAACCTGAAGTTCTATCTCAATCCTGAAGTCTTGACAGAACTACAAGTTTTGATTCCTCAGTTAAGAACCTGTAGTTCTAACTTTTTAATTGGCTGATTTTTCATTATATTTTGTCATTTGAGGAATTGAAGTTTTATTTTTTTATGGTTTTCACTGTTAAATCGATCTCTATACGCTCGAAAATGCTTGGTGATGCCATCAAAGAGGAAAATAAGATATCCTCGAAGGATATGACATAAACCCTTGTTTTCTAAGCCATTATATCCCTTATAGACATGTATGATCACCATATGATTGCTATCTGTTTTTTGATTGTGTGGGCTAGTCCCTATATTTTGTTGTACATTGTGTAATCAATCAGTCTAATCTTTTGTAATCATTGTGCCTTTTGTTATCTTGTGGTATGCCTTGATACGTACAGGTTCCGCGTACACTTGTTTGCACGTGTGATTGATCCCTTGTGTGTGTACATTTGGGCGAGGTCTAGTTGTACATGCACAGGAGTACGTGCGTCATTGATTAGGTTTTCTCTAACCCCCGATTTCTAGGCTCGGGTTGTGTCATGATCATACCACCCAATGCTAATAATAATTGCAAACATAGTATAGAAGACCAACAATTACTATTATGAACTTGAATATTAAGTTCAGTTTTTAGATCTTTTGTTGGATGGTAGGACTTATTATTTTATCCCCGTATCTTGTGTTTGCATATTATATTTGCTTTAAATGGCGAATTGTTTAGCTGTTTTCAATTTTATTTTTGTTATGCAACGAATAGTTTGTGACTTTATTATTTCTTGCAGTATGGATCATGGAATGTATGGAATTGAGAATAATATCTATTCAATAGACAGTGCCACAAAATATACTATATTGAAAACCAAAAGTTTTTTTCAGAGTTAGTGTTTAATTCACGCATGATATCGATTATAGCTGGATCTGTACAAATACTTGAATGCTCCAGACAAATTTACATAATTCTACCAAATGGTACCCACATATGCATTAAGGATATTTTTTTTAGTAGTTCTCGAATAAACTTGTTTAGATTCAAATATACCAGGATGACTCGGTACCACAAATAGACACTGTAAGTGAAGGTAACACAAAATATTTATATAGCATTACTAATATTGACAGCCAAGAGTTGATACTTGAAAAGTTAAGTGCATGCATTCTCATCAGACCTCAGGGCTATATTACAAGACAATCTCCAAAAATCAAATCACATTCGATTATGAGTAAAATGACAAAGTTAAATCAGAAGCTTAAAACCAAGCCCGAAGCTTAGTGACCCTAAGGCTTTAATGCCCTGGCATGATAGGTTAGGTAAACCTGAGGCTATTGTATTAAGGCAAATTTTTTATACTCCTCTAGGCTCTCATTAGAGCACTATCAATTGACTATCATTTCTACAAAGGATATAAGATGACATTTGTGAACCCATAAAATCTTTATAGTAGAACTTCTTATGCATTTTATGATTTTGATTTATGCCTCTACCCATTTGTTGGATGTTTGCATATTTTTTTAGCATCTACCTATCTATTAGAACAACTTATATAGGGTATACTTCTATGAACATCTTATTAAGTCTATAAGGCTTGATATCACAGGTTCGTGACCTATTTGAACCCACAATGTGGATTGTAAATTTATGTTGGTTATGATTAGCCCCAATTATTAGATATCTAAAACCAATGACAGAAAATGTATTCACTATTTGTTTTGCTAATTGTCGTCTTGGTGAAACAATCTTTCCACCATTAGGGGGAAATGAGAGAGTTCCTGAAGAATACATTATTCCCGTAAAAAATTTCATTCATAAAGAACGGTGAGAATTAATGTGGAATACTCTCGCTCTATCTCATCTAGATCTTTGTACTTCACAATGTGAGAATGAAGTACGGAGGAATTGTACACTTAATTTTAAACGAATTCTCTAATGGTTTTAATAATGCAACAAAAGTGACTAGCTCATATGTATCAGCTATCATCACATAAGCACGAATTAATGTCCCTATAGGACAAACACAAATTAGTATCTCTGTAAGACAGAAAACCAAATATGGCAGTAAATGAATCTGTTACACCTTATAAGCGTGGCGGACCTATAAATTCCAATGACTCAGCTCTCTGGAAAAGGAGAAGAGAGCAATCAGATCCCACTTATGCTCCCGAAAAGGTTATGACAAATCGTACACGCTTGAAGAGGTACATCATTTCACTCAATACGAGGTTATAGAAAATCCACTTTAGTTAAAATTTCTGAAGAAGTTAATGTCTTGGAAGAGACTCCGAAAGCCCCTGAAGAGGCAATGGTACCCAATAATAAAGAGATTTCTTTATTTTATGATTATTTAAGAGAGATATGGGATCGAAAGGAAATGATCATCGAGGATGTATTTACATACACGGTAGCTACACAAATATCAAAGGAAAATGAGTATGATGATTGAGACACAAAATCACGTACTATGAATGAATGTCGACAAAGAAAAGATTGGCCAAAATAGGAAAGTGCTATCAAAGAAGAGTTAGAATCTCTTAATAAATTGGGTGTATCTGGACTTATAGTATAAACCCCAAAAGTTGTTAACCCTGTAAATTACAAATGGGTATTTATAAAGAAAATAAATAAAATTACTAGATACAAGACAAGACTTGTGATACAAGGTTTCCTATAAAAAACTTGAGATTGAAAATATACACAGACATATATATAAAAATCTCAGAAGGATTTGCTTTGCCTAAAGCGAATCAGAAAGTGCGTATTCAATACAAATAAAATGTTCATTGTACGGCGTGAAGCATTCTAAAAGAATATGACATAGTCATCTTAGTGAATGTTTATCTAAGAAAGGATATGAAAATAATCCCATTTGCCCTTGTGTTTTTATAAAATCTTTACATGGATTCATAATAATAGAAATTTATGTAGATGACATAAATCTAATTGGGACTCCAGAAAACCTCGAAAGAACTATTGACTATTTATAAGAAAATTTTGTCTCAGCCTGCAAATCGAAAGACATTCGAAAAGGGATATTTCATTTTTTATAAATATGCTTATTATATATAGTTTCACACCAACTCAAAAGTATTGAATTGGTATAAAAAAGATCTTACTATATTTACTTCTATTTTATTTTTATGGTTGTTAAGATTCAAACTTTGTAGGATATACAAATTTAGAATACCTCTCTGATCCTCATAAAGGTTGATCATAGATAGGTTATGTATTTCTTAGTAATAATATCGGCATTTCTTGGTGTTCTACTAACCAAACTTTGGTAGCTATTTCTTCTAACCATGATAAGATTTAACCCTCTATGAAGCTAGTAGGAAATGTGTATGGCTAAAATTTTTGATTCAGCATATTCGTAGCTTTTGTTAATTACTTCCTAGTACAAGCACTCCAAGTATTATCTATAAAGATAATGGGGTATGCATTTAACAGATTAAAAAATGACACATTAAAGGTGACAAGATAAAGCATATTGCACCAAAGTTCTTCTTCACTCATAAACTTTAAAAGAACAATGAGATTGAAGTCAAGCAGGTTCGTTCAAACAACAACCTGGTTAATGTATTTACCAAGTCTTTGCCGAAATCAATATTCTAAAAACTTGTATACGAGATTGATATGCGTAAAGTTCATCATCAAAATATGTGAAAAGTTATTGTCATCAGGGGGAGTAGTTAATTAGGGGATAGCATCCTGAAGCATGCTATTTAAGACATATGTGCACTGTACTCTTTTCTTTATAGGTTTTATCCCACTAGTTTTTTTTAGTTAAGATTTTAATGAGGCAGCATTATACATATCCAACACTAATTCAATGATCTCATAGAATGTTGTATTCTTTTTTCTTCATTTTATTTTTTTCCCATTAAGTTTTTCCTTTGCAAGGTTTTAATGATTTAATTATTATTCAATCGTTATCATCCAAGGGAGAGTGTTATGAGATGTATTATCATGGGTGGATGCCCACATTGGGGCCCACGTGAGGTAAGAATATTACTTAAGGCTAGAGTCCTGTCATATTATGTTGTTTGGAGAGGAAACAATCTTATTTTTATAAATAATATCATTCTTCCTCCTTATTATGTACATATTTCTCAATAATAAAAATTTTCTATTCCTCTCTATTCCTCTCTATTTCCTTCTGTTTTTGTGTTTGATATTTCACAATAAATTGTTACATATTGATCGGTTTAAATAAATGTTTAATGGAGTAAGTCTGATTTTATTGACTTCTTTAAGGGCTTCTATACGAAGAAAGAGTGGAGAGGCCATGTTAATCATGAATTTAATAAGTCAACTCCACTGAACAATCATAATGTGTGAATATACACAATTAATTTTTTTTACCCTGTGGAAATGCATCCAGTATCCACATGGATTAACCATCTATGGTAGTTGGGACGAAGGGGGATGCTAACACTTTCCTTTTTTTGTAATAAGACGACAAATGATTGCTGCATATAGCGTAGACTGGAAAAGATTTAAAAAATGTATGTGTTAAAGGGGTAAGGGACTGTCTCTATGATGGAAGATCTGTGTGTTAAAGGGATAAAGGACTGTCTCTATGATGGAAGATCTATTCGTCTCCATGGATTATCCAAACCATGTTCCTGTCATGACCCATGGAAATCATAAACCAAACCATGTTCCTGTCATGACCCATGGAAATCATAATCCAACCCATGTTCCTGTCATGACCCATGGAAATCATAAACCAAACCATGTTCCTGTCAGGACCCATGGAAATCATACTCAAGCCACTTGCCTTTTTATTACAAATTGTGTTAAATATGTTAATTGTTCCCACCAATAGATTGTGTAGTATGTGGATTGATGGTTTTTCCTTTCAAATCATCCAAGAAAAACAAAGTGCTCCCACCAAAGCACGTCCTGTAAGGTAATAATAGGATTTTTAATTTAAAAAAAAAAACCTTTATTTCAAATTTCACCAGGACGATGGCTTTCTTAATCCATCTTATTCAGCCATAGTTCCATATTCGTTCTCACATGAAAATGGCCGCCCTCGTGAAAAAGGGAAAACAAACAGTATTGTTATTGTATGAATTCTACTCAAGGTGATGCATGGATTTTTATAGGTGGCAGGATTCAAGGTGTTGTATGGATTCTCATCGGTTTGGTATTTCTAAGTTATTGGTCAGAAATTTGTCTTTGTAATAATAATTCTCTGTGGTTTTTTTTTTCTTCTGATTTCTTCATCAGTTGAATTTGGAGATTTGATTTTGTTGGCGTGATGAAATCTTATTATAAGTTTCAAAAGAAAAAAAATCTTGTTCTCTTCTAGTCTTCTAGTAAATGATTAAAGCTCTATTAGATTTTTGGCTTCACGCTCTATATTAAATTGGGTGATCAGGTAGTCTAATAGTTATAGTGGAATGCCTCTTTAATTATATGATAAAAAATATTTTTTAACATTCATGTTTGTATTTATCTTTGTTTAAATGTTGAACTTGCCAATTTGGAAGTGGTCAAAGCCATGAGTCAATTGTGTTGGCAAAAGAAAAATCATGTTGGATGGAAAATCATTATCATCAAAGTCTTATTTCTATTAGTATGTTACTTTTGAACTAAATTAAACGTTACACATGTCTCAACTCAAGCATTAAATTAAATCATATACAAACAGATAAACAAACTGTCAAATTAACGTAATCTTTCATCAACTACCTGGCAGTATTGCACCATGTTTGAAAAGGGATCGTGCAAGTGACACATTTTCATAGGCATGTTTAATGTAGAAAGATGTTTGGGAGTTCTTACAGTTATCTACAAAAGTGTGGGACAATGCTTAAATTAGGTAGTTGTGGGGGATAATATCTCGTGCTGTTGGTAAAATGGTGATTAAAGCTCGGATCTCACCTGAATAATCGATGAGAGGGGCCACGATCCGAGGGACTAGCTAATGCTTCCGAGCTGGTGATGAGGTAAAGGGATGAGCTCGGCTTAGATTCTACTAGAGGAGTTCAGCTCAGATTTAAGGCTTCAGCTCGGTAAACATACGGTTATCCGTATGATTTGTCCGAGCTCTGTTTCAAGTTTTGACAGTAGAGGATAGGGAACCCTAAGACTATCCCACGTGTTAAGGCATGAGACCCCATGTCCAACTAAGCACGAAGCAGGCAATTACTAAAATGTGGGGAAGCAGGAAGATAAGATGAGGAAAGGAAACTGTCCCTTACCTTTGCGGTTGAGGAGGAATGGAGGGACGAGGGCAACACCTTTAAAAGCATACCAAAGATGAAGAGGGAGCTATGAACATCTTACTAGCTAAGACCCGGACTAACTTTATTCCCTCATATTCTCTTTCTTACTTAGGTGTTGGAGGGCCTTTGGCCAGAACACATCCGGTTGGCAATTACTCATTGTTTGTTCCTGTGCAGAACCTGGATGACCAGCATCTCCAGCTTGGCCCAATGGAAGAATCCTCACTCTATTCTACACTATGCCCAGGTCAAACTAAACCTAACCCACCATCTAAAATTTGACCCCATAGTAGTATAATACAGCTTCAATCATACTGGGGCATAGGAAATTTATGTCGCTCATTCTAGGTCTTAAGGGATTAATCTAGCCCTGCGTGTTAGGACACCCTTCATTATGCAAAAAAGCAGTATAATAAAACTTGTTTATTGAAGAAATCAAGATGAAAGATAAATAATTAGGGATGTCAATTGACCTCTACCGTTGGTTTACCTTGAAGGATCCGACCAAAAGATTAGGTTCAAACTTGTTGTTTGACTTGTTTGATAATTATGATCGGGACCACAATTTGGGACTAAATCCAATTTGGCCTGGACCATAAATCCAAATGGCTGAGTGTATGGTGCAATTTTTATAGGAAGTTTATGTAAGTGTATGTTTGTTTATATATATATATAAGGGAAATAATTCTATAAAAACTGGTTCTTACCACTATTTTGTGAGAAGTCTAGGTAGTGCCTATCTATTACCCAATCCAAATCTTGAAATATACATGGACCTCCTTAATTAGAGTCACACACTCCAATTTTTGCTCAAATCCGAATTTACTAGAGCGTTGAATTGATTGTGCACTTGTAATTTATGGTGATTCCATATAGATCTTTTCATTCCCCTAGTCCTAGCCCTAAATGGGACTCACAAATGGATCCTATAAAAAGTTTTCATGGTAGGTGTGTGAAAACACTTTTTATAATATTAAAGTCCATTAAATAATTCATCATATTATTTTAGCATATCCAACTTTAGTAACATATTAAAGATATAATAAAGACTAGCGGTGGAGTCACGTAGAGTCACCTGCCATCATTTTTAAGAATTTAATATATAAGAAAAGGATATGAAAGTTCCCATGCCTATTTTATATTATCATCTTTGTCTTTCCTCAATTCTTTTCTTATTTGGCACCATAGCAATTTTATTTTTCCCTTAGTAAGGAATAAACTTTTCAAAATATAGTGAGGCAATTTCGTCATTTTTTTTATCTAAAAGATAGCCCACTAAAACTATCTAATTACGACTTTCATTTGAATTACATAGTTTCAATGTCACCTACTGCACTTGAGTGCAAGGAGCGAAACTCACACGGCGGTTACTTAATGAAAATCCGAGCCGTTCAAATTGATTTTCTAAACTTATGAATGAGATATAATGTCAGTTATTGACTCATGTTAAAAAAAAATTTTATAACTTTTTAGTCAGCAAAAACATAACTATTACTTATTTCTTAAAATTCTAGCTAATAAGAAATTTTTGGCCCTTCAAAAAGAAAATACTAGCCCTGCCAGTCAGCCACGCCTTCACCATGCAACCATCACGAATGAAATGATCGCCATCAATTGGGCCGCTAAACTTTTATGCGGCCAAGTCATATGGTAAGAGACATCAAAAGTCCTATTTGAAAAGATAAAGAGTACGAAATACAACCAATCTCGGATATATGCAGGAGGACATTAGTGGATTAACACCGAAAACAAGTAATGAATAGATTAGATTTACTTTTACCAATCAACTCAAATGGAATTTTAAACCTAACTGCAAGCCAGGTAAGCTTGCAAGGGACATCTTAGTCTCCCAAGATGAAACCAGGTAGGACTACATGATAAGAGATAAAAAAAAAAAAGAGAGTAACCCTCTTGGTTGGATTCCAGGTTCACAGCGGAATAAAAGATAAAAAAAAAAAAAAACCTGGCAACAGGGGACACACCTGTGCTTTGGAAAAACTGGCAACAAGGCAAACACGTGCTTTGGATTTTGTCAGTAAAGTGAGAGGAAGCCCATTGGTTTGCTCGAATGGCTGTTTCAAGGACAGTGCGGTGAACTGACGAGAGGATCTTAAATTTTAGGGATTTTTCCGAAAAAATTAATCTTAAATTTAAATTATACTAATTGATTAAAAAGGATTAGAAAAAACCTCATTTAGACTTCGTACCCTATCAAAAGACAAATATGCCCTCAGCTGACAATATCATTAGGCGTATAAAACCTTTCCTATCATTCTTATTCTTCTCTTATTTCTTTTCCTTTCTGCAGAACTGGTATGCAATCTTCCTCCTCCTTCCCCTCCTCCTCCTTCTTCTTTCACTAGTACGCCTTCTTTTTGTTCATCTTCTTCTTCTTCTTTTTTTTATTTTCTTTCCCTTTAATCTCTCTTTCTATTATGACAATCCCTTCACCCTCTCATGTTTTTTTTCTTACATTCCTCTTGGTTCTCTCTCTCACTCTCTATGTTTTTTTATACTCTCAACCATTCTATTTCTCTCTTCTCTATGCCCAGTTATTTTTAATTTTTGTTTTTTTTTCTTTTATTCTCTCGTAAGTCCTCTCTCTTTTCCTCCTACTGTCATTTCACTCGATCCCCTTTTTCTTCTCCTTCTTTTCTCATATTTTTACTTTCATCTATCTTTCTTTTCATTTTTTTCCTATTCAGCCGTAAACAAATAATACCAAAAAATTACTCTCTGGATTGTGGCCTGTGAGTTCTACGGCTTAGCCGTAAATAATTCTATGACTAAGCCGTTAGGAACTTACAGCTTTATTGTATGGTCAGTTGTAAGTAAAAAATACAAAATAAAACTATCTAGATAGTGGCCCGTGAGTACTATGGCTTAGCTGTAAATCATTATATGACTAAGTCATTATGGCTTCATTGTATGGTTAGCCGTAAGCAAAAGCAAAAAAAAAAAAAAAAAACTTTGGATAGTGACCCGTGAGTTTATGGCTTAGCCATAGGGTCAGCCGTAATAGAGTTCAATAACTTTCAGGTAATGATATCGTTACCTAAAACTTATAATTTCATGTATGAATCAAATTATTTGGATCAATTTTTATGCCCTCTACATAATTTATGTATCTTAATATAAAGATATTTAGAAAATGAATTTTGGGAACCAAACTGAACATATAAAGCATTAAAAATGGTAACGATATCGTTACCTAACAGTTATAGATTCATACATTAATCAAATTATTTGGATAAATTTCTATCCCTTCTACATAGTTTATGTATCTCAGTATAAAAATATTTAGAGAATAAATTTTGGGAACCAAACTGGACATATAAGGCTTTAAAAAAGGTAACAATATTGTTACTTGATTGTTATAAATTCGTGTATAAATTAGATTATTTGGGTCAATTTCTAAGCCCTCTACATAGTTTATATATCTCAGTATAAAGATATTTAGAGAATGAATTTTGGGAATCAAACTGGACACATAAAGCGTTAAAAATAGTAATGATATCATTACCTGTGAGCTATAAATTCATATATGAATCAAATTATTTGGGTCAATTTCTATGCCCTTTATATAGTTTATGTATCTCAGTATAAAGATATTTAGAGAATAAATTTTTGGAACAAAATTAGATGTATAAAAATTTAAAAATGGTAATGATATCGTTACTTGAAAGTTATAAAAAATCAAATTATTTGGGTCAATTTCTATGCTCTCTACATAGTTTATGTATCTCAGTATAAAAATATTTAGAGAATGAATTTTTGGAACCAAACTGGACATATAAGGTTTTAAAAAAGGTAACGATATTGTTTTCTAACTGTTATAAGGCTAAGCCGTATGGCTTAGCCATAAGTAAAAAAAACTGTGCAAATATGGTCTATCTGTAAAATGACCTACGACTTAGTCGTAAATATACTATGGCTTAACCGTAAAGCTTAGCCGTAAGTGAAAAAACTACGTAAATACAGTCCACCCGTAAAATGACTTACGGCATAGCCGTAAATGCACTACGGCTTAACCACAAAGCTTAGTCGTAAGTAAAAAAAACTGCGCAAATACGGTCCACCAGTAAAATGACCTACGACTTAGCCGTAAATGCACTACGACTTAACCGTAAAACTTAGCCGTACGTGAAAAGATACTGCACAAATACGGTCCACCTTTAAAATGACCTATGGCTCAGCCGTAAATACATTACAGGTTAACCATTCGGCTTAGCCGTAAGTGAAAAACCTTGCGCAAATACAGTCCGATCAAAGCTGACGTCATATTTGTCTTTTGATGAAGTATGAACTCCAAATTGAATTTTTTGAAATCTTTCTTAACCAATTGGTATAATCTAAATTTAGATTTAATGTTTTGGTAAAAATTCCTAAATTTTATATTATGTCTTTTAACTATCAACATCAAATTCACTTATAGGGTTAATCTGAAGAAAATGTGTAAGTTGTGAAATATCCAGTAATAAATTTTAATTAGAGGAGCATTGAAAAGTATTTATTATGCAATCTCTACTAATCCAGGGCACTAGATTTTGCTAGGAAGGGTTAAGTAAATTTAATACTCCTTGCTTTTATTAGTGATGATGAAAAGCTTTCCCAAATACTCCAGTAATCCGAACTAGAAAAATGATTTTCCACCCCAGTCTAAGGTTAATTTTCAGTTCATATAAAGCCCTTGGTCTCATCCATGAATAGGAATGGCAATATAACTCTAAGTTAGTCTGATTTACGTATTGAGGACCCTAAAACCTAACTTTGACCATTATTCCGTGATATATCCGATGTATGCCACTCAACTATTGTCATGGATTGGGCCCTTGGGGTCCCATATATAGAAGCCGTACATCTTTTGAGGTAAAAATGTTTTGCATATACATTTTTGGGCCTATATTTCGATCTGTCTTAGCAAGGGTATGAGTTATTGAACCGTGGACCTTCTAACTCAAGTCTGAATCCCCACATGGCCATCAGTAGTTCCAAAGCTGTCAGCGAGCCAATTTCAGGCTTACCTCATATAAAATATAAAGTTTAGAGTCAAGCATTGGCTATTCTCGCATGGATTGTGGACAACTATAAGGGCATATATATATATTTGCTAGAATTAAGAGAATCCATGTCCTCAAAATTTATAAATTCCCCAATATAATAGAATTTTAGAAATTTCCTTCCGACTTGAGCATCTAAAAATTCCAAAAAAAAATGAATATGTTGAAAATTTAAAATTCTCACGGGGCAGTTGACATGTTTTAAATAGATGGTATTTTCAAATTCCAGTAGTATAACATGATATTTACAAATTCAAAGAGACAAGGAATCATGTATGTTAAAATAATTCGAACACCTCCAATTTCTATAAGAAATTCTACAAAAAGAAATAGACTCTAAGTCTGGCATTTAGGCTCATTTTTTACTTTAGGACCTAAACTCAACCCCTGTGGCACTCTTTAATAGGTGCAATTTGGACTCTACGGAGCCCAACTTTAACCACAAGGAGAAAAGAAAACCACATGTTAACAACTTTAACAGGAGGGGTTAAAGTTTGCAAGTTTTTCTATACAATTTAAAACCACATGTCACCCAAAATAAAAAGAGAAATTGCTCATCGTCAGCACGCAGTCATGGGCCATGGACCAGCGTCGCCGGTGGGAATTCCCCAAGTCCCTTTCTTGCAAGCGTATTCTCTACGTAACCTTTTCGTAGCTTCCTGAGTCCTCCCTCTTAAGTCTTTATATCTGTTGCTCTCCTCTAGCTTCCATGCTCCACAAAGCACAAAATCAAAACAAAATGTCCGCCGAAAAAATCACCACCAGCGATGGAAACTGGTCGGAGATCCCGCCGGAGATCCTAGAACAGATTCTCCAGCGGCTGACCTTCCCCGACACCCGGAGATTCTCCGCCGTCTGCACCCAGTGGCGCTCTATCCTCAAATCCGAGCCGCCGGCATTCGATGCCGGCTCCGTACCCATGCCCTGGCTCATGGTAGGGGACGAGGCCGTCGGATCCGGTCTGCCGAAGCGGGCGCGGCGGATCGGCGGCAGGATCCGACGGTTTTTCAACCCGGTGGAGAGGAGGTGCTACGACATCGAGGCGGCCGAGTTCGCGCGGTCCGTTTGCCACGCGGCAGTGCGTGATTGGTTGCTGCTGTCCGTGTGCAAAGAAAGGAAGGAAGAGGAGGGGGAGAGCTGGGAGGTGTTGTTCTTCAATCCGTTCACCAGGGAGCGTTTTAATCTTCCTGGCGCGCATTCGCCTTTCGATTTGGGGGTTTGTTCGGGTGTCCCGACGTTCTCGGATTGCGTGCTTCTTTTGGTGACCAAAGGAGTAACTGAACTTCAGACTACAGTTCTCAAGGTGCCTTTTAAATTTCTACTGCTTCCTAATCTCTGCTCCCTGTTTTGGTTTTCTTAATTAGTTGAATTTTTTAGATAATATTAAACTGCCATCAAATTTTACATTTGAAATTAAGTATTTCTCACAGAGTTAGGGTTATTTGTATATTAGAATAATACGATTTCGCACTACTATAAAATATCACACAAGGCGATATGTGGCGATATGTGTGATATTGAAAGAGCACAGTATGTGTGATATTGCCCGACTCACCTTGGCATATTGCAAGAACTATTCCATAAAAAAATATTTAGAGTTTGTCAGTTCAATAACCAATATTTTGTTGTGAAATAAAAAATTCACGGTGAGAAGTAAAGAGGAAGCGGGAGGAAGAGTCCAACGCACTATTCAATGATAGTTGTCTCGTTAAAATCTTGTGAAGAAAAATTCAATGATAGATGTCTCGTTAAAACCTTGTGAAAAAAAAAAAAAGGAGTAATGCGGATAAATATGTTGGGTAGCATGCTTAAGGATGCCTCCTGGTTGACTATATTCTTTATTTAGCACTTACTTGAGCTTCAGGGTTTGGATCCTCTATGGTGATTGGTGATTGCTGCCCATGATATGAGTGGAATTGGACATTAAATGGACGGTCAGCAGAGAATCAGCTACTGCTGAAGCCGTGAAGGCTGCTGCGGTTTCGACAGTACTTTAAGGCCCTGATGTGGTCACACTTTATTGTTTTGTGGATTTTCATTTGGACAGCTCCTGTGAACATGTCATGTGGCCTAATTTTTAATCAAAAAAGCGGAAGGGAATCAGCTGTAGTGAAAGCTATGGGGGTGCTGATGGGCAGATCACCTATCTCAAACCCTATCCTACTTCCTACCCCACATTGGGATGGATTTGGGCTGTATTTTCGGGCACATGGGCATGACCCGAGAAGACAGGTGGGCCTCGGCCTTAATTTCCTTAAAATCATGGCCCGAATTAATATGTCTACTGGGAGGGTTGGAAAGCAATATTTGTTTTATCTGAGTATATGGTTTAGCAAAACAGATCTGAAAACTAACTTGGGTTCTGATTAATAATGGCATCCAATCTGTTTTTGGCAATGAAAGATTTTGCATTGGATCTGATGTTACTGTGTGTTTAATTATTTTGGTCAGAAGGATATAAATGATCAATGTCAATCATTATATCCGATCGATCATCTTTTTTACTGGAGAAATGATAGTCACACTTCTCAACTCACAATCCATCTCACAACTGTCCTATGTGGCATGCCTAACTAATTTGTTTTGCTTTTAACATTATAGAGATAAGGGAAAGAGAAACTGCCATATAGGACAGTTGTGAGATGGGTTGTGAGTTGAAGAGTGTGACTAGCATTGCTCTTTATATTGTCCTATTTCTTCCCATGTTTGCTGCTTGCTTCTTCTCTGGTTGTGGGCTCACGCACATGCATGATGTAACTTCCAGGAACATCCGGTGGAAACTACATACATGGGTGGGCCACAGTGGAAATAACAGGGTGTTTTTTTTTTCTGTCTGATCTGCTGTCTTCGAATGGATGTGCTACAAACAAAAATATTCGCATTGCATCAGTCAATGGTCCACAAGGCTATGTAAAAATATAGTGAGGGAATGGTTATTATAGATTTTTGGACGGTAGTTCATCTATTCCATGACAAGACCGCCCCACGCAATGAACAATTGTACTGTCCAGTGGATCATGCAGATCACGTGGGCTCGTGGGAGTGAATTATCCCACGACCCATCAAGCGCCTTCCTTCGAGGTGAGCTCATTGTCCTATTAAAAGTGGGGGCCCAGATTCAGTACAAGGTCATGAATCAAAAAACAATACATGGTCCCTTATTACAAATTCAGATTCCAAGCCCAGGCTCACTATGGGCCTAACCTGGACCTGGCTTATTTTCCGTTTGTTCTAATGCTTGCAATTTCCTGCAAGCTATATATGTCTGAACCGGTGATGAATTTACGGGTTGGATATGGGGATAAGGGTGCTCATGGGCCATATAAACCCTGCCCGGGACAGTCTGGGCTAAAATGAGCCCAAGCCCTGCTTTCTTAGTTTTGCAGCCTGATGTTTCAGGATTGTGTTCTACCTCACATGCTACAGTGCTCATGGGCTGGACTGAGCCCAAGTCTGACTTGAGCCCAGTCCTCATTGGTTTAATTTATTCACGCTACAGTTTTCAGGTCGTAGGCTGGAAACTGACCTTACTTTCTGGCTGATAGCTAATTAGGCTGTCTTAGGCCTATGGATGCTTAGACGCCTGGCCTGATTCGGTTATGACGTGTTTAGGGTTTATAAATTTTTTAATGGGCAGAGTGTGGGCCTGACTTTCAGGGCTGGATACAGGCCAAAATAGGCCCCACAAGTAAACAGGATGGAAATGGACCAGGTTGGGTTGGCCCAGCCCTGCCCAGCCCATGAGCTACTCAAAACTTCGGAAGTTAGGCTTAGAAGTGGCTATTTGCAAATTTCATACGTATATGTGACAGTTGACTGTTGAGAGCTATGAGTCAAGACTTCAAAAGCACACAAATGTCCTAACCAAGCTCACAGCAGCCCAAAGATGCCAGTACCACTAAGTGGTCTTAGAAAAACAAAGTCCCATGCAAGTGTGGCTTAGAGCGGGGCCAGACTGGCCCACCTCAATGGCTGCACAAAGGGAATCACAGACAAGAGACGTAGATTCAGAACCCTCAAACAGCAACCCCAACTGTTATGCTATAGCTGATCTAATGTTACTAATTGTGTTATTGGGTCGCTGTCTTTTTTTTCCAAAATCTTTTGTAAAACATTAGGAAACAAAAGATATATAATTCTCTATTACCAAGAGCGTCGTAAAATATTTAAGCCGTAGTTATGTAAATAGAATCAAAGAATATTGCATACCATTATGCCTAATATTGTTTCTATACATTTCATTTATGTTTTTGGCCTATTAGTGTTTGTTTAGTATCATTCTAGGAATATTTCATTCTAAGAATGAATGAAGAAAAACTTGTTTAACAGGCATTTTGCGAGAGAGATTCTAAAGAGATAGAAAGAGGAGGGAGATAAGAGAGACTGATATTCCCGTAACTACTAAAACCAATACATAAAAGTTGTAGCTGTTCCTTGTTGTTTTAGGTGGGGATAAACAATACGAAAGATGGTAAAAAAATGAAGGTTTTTGGTGGGTCTTCTAGAATGGATTAATGCAATCAATCTCAATACCATGTGTACAAACAATTAACTATGCTGTGGAAATAAATCAAACAAAAGCACACCCACAAGTAGACATGATTTTTATGTGGAAACCATAACCGGGAAAACACCACGATTGAAAATCACGCATAATGAATCATACCACAGTTACAAGAGATATACTCACAGTCCTTATCCAGTTATTGCGCAATCTAAGGACTTGTGATTCTCATTGCAATGCACCCAGCTGCAAAGATTCCCTGCCGTCTTCTGTTTTAGATCTAAGCACCTAGACACCTCTAGATGTTATACTTGATTCCTCAGAGCAATCTTTTACGCTTAGAAGACGATCTTTTAAAAAGAGATGTCGAAGACAACAATATCTAGAACAAAGTTTCAGCCCTTCAACTCTTCAAGGAAAAACTCTGGAGAATATGATCTCCAATAGGTAATCTCTACTTAGAACAATGAGATCTTTGTTTGGGGTTGAGAGAGAACCCCTTTATATAGCTTTAAATTCGTACCTCATAAGTGTATTCCAACCAGGAAAGGAATTGGCACCAAATAGGAAAGGTCAATTAAAATTGGAATAAGAAATTCGCAAGTCGATGGGATTTCCGTGTAGGTCCGATCGATCGAATTGAGTCACTGCTTTTAATCCGATCGATCAGATTTTTGCTCGATTGATTGGGCAGCCCTTTTTGATTTTTTCTAGATTTTTTTGTTTAAGCTCTTCTAGGATTCCACAACCTCTTTAAACTCCTTAGTTTAAAAACAAATAGAAATACAACTTCGACTAGGACTTGAGTTTAGCTAACATACAAAATTCCTTTTGGAGAATTACCCTCATCCTCATTGTAATTCCACTCATTGCTTTCAGCTGAACCCGGTACTAGTTCAACTAAGCTTTTAACCACTTACCCCAACACCAGGAGGAGGGATCTAAAACAATGATAAATAACTGATTACAAACCTGCGTTATTTTTTTTATGCTTTTTATATTCTAAGGCATGGCCAGTTTGTATTGCCCTCATTGGATTCAATTCAATCTCAGGGGTAGGTAGATGAGACTATGGTGTATTGATGATGTCACCAAATACCATCTTAATCGGACTATCCTTACCCTTGTTCTCAGGGCCTCAATGCTTAATAAATTCTCAAGTGCATTTTGAATCATGATTTAATCAATGGCGGTAATCATCCGATCATTGACTAGTTGGGATGTATGCCAAATTGCCAATTCAGGTGGGGTGGGGGTGTCAAGTACGTTAGGAAAGGAGTTTGCCAAAGTTTTTACTGGGAGGCTGCAGATGAAACCATAATGCATATTTTGCATCTTTAATTAACTAAGAACACCATCAAACCTCACTAACACCTACTACTCGTGTGTGAATATAAAGGTACATCCCCAGGAAAACCAGGACCCAGTTGCTACTTACACTCATCCAACAACATTTGAACTGGACATCCTTGATGCAGCCTACTGTGGTGGCCTCTTCTACATATATGGCACGTCATGGATGGGGAGGGTCCTCTCTTTTGACCCCAACACAGGTTCCTTACAACATCTGATAAACATGTTCTCAGCTCTGTCCCAACCCTTGAGCATCAACCTGGTGGAGTCCCTTGGCAACATCTTAGTCATCACTAGAGGGGACTCCGGTGGGGGCTGGTGCCGCATTTACCGCCTCAACTTGTCAGCGAAAGCATTCACTCCGGCTTCGGAGGAGCTCGAAGGGCAGCTTCTGTTGCTGGGGGCAGGCACATCCATGGCGATCCCCGCGGCAAGTGGGTCGCCCGGTAGCACCATTTACTTTGCCAAAAGTGGGTCCTTTGAAGGTGGAATGTCCAAGTTCAGGAGTGGGTGTAAGAACAACATCTCAGCCTTGTCACCTTTGGATGGGGGCTTGTATGGATTGCCAGGGAAGAGTGTGACACCATGGCCCGTGTCTCTTTCTGATGATAGTTTGTTTGTTGATAATCTTGAGCGGTTGCACTATATTAGAGTGCCCAGGGTTCGTGCATGGGCAGATGCTGCAGGTGAGTGGTATGCTACTGGTGGGGTTGAGGGAGTTTGGATTCAACCTCCATTGTGTTAAGAGATTTATACTAAAAGATGAATTTCCTTTTCCTTTTCTCCGTCTTGTTACGCTGAAGAAGTTGTTTAAGATCAGTGTAAGTTGCTGAAATATTGGGAAGTAGATTTTAGCATGAATTTTGAATTTTCTTAATTTCTGTTTAATTGCACCTGGAGTCCTTGTGGATGTAGGGGGTCACAATTCCATAGGTTGCTCAGTGCGTTGTCCCCTGAAATTCTCATTGATAGTTTGATTGGATGTGGATAATTTCATCAACGGTGTTAACAGACTTTTCTTAGGACTTCCAGATTCACCGTAGTCTGAAACTCCAAAACCTACTTGGTAGGAAAGCATTTGGAAATTCTAGTATATTCAGTCCCAGATTCAGCCCACGGACCTTAAAAGCTGGCCCAGGCCCAGTCCTAAATCTTTCTTTTCCACTTGTGAGCAACCGAACATGGTAAAGTTTAATGTTTTAAGATTGAAAGTACTCTCATCGATTTTACTATACTTAAAACAAACATTGAGTATAGTCTAGGTTGTTTCTAGAGCAGATTGGGGTTATCCCATTCAGCAAACAGTGGAAGGTGTCCTTCCTGATCCCATTCCATGGTTACAACTGGTCCTGCAACATGTCACAATTCAAATTAACAGTGTGTTCAGCTGTGCAAAGTTCATCAATTTTGTAGTACTTTGCCATCGATTTTAAGGTTGAAAGTACTTTGCCATGATTTTACTTTACGTCCTGTTTGTTTGTGGAGTAAAGTGAACTAGAGTAGAGTAAATTCAAAATAAAAAAAAAGAATAAACTATGATTGGGTTATGATAACTTTTTTTTTAGTTGTTTGATTAGGAATATTTTTTACATTTTTGTATAAAAAGTAGATGTTCTTTGTAATTTAGTGGTTGATTAAAAAAAATTTTTTTAAAAAGGGGGAAAGTTTGAAATTCAAATATTTAACTTTACTCTAATTTATTGTACCTCATATCCAAACACACCCTTCTGTAAAACAAATATTGAGTATTGTCTAAGTTGTTTCTAGAGTAGATGGGGTTATCCCACTCAGCAAACAGTGGAAGGTGTCCTGGATCCCATTCCATGATTAAAACTGGTCCTACAACATGTCACAATTGAATCTTACTTGGAATTAACACATGTTCAGCTGTGCAAAGTTTATCCTTATGACAATGTATGAAAGCAATATAATTTATAAGGCTCATAAGATACTATGCACCAACCCAAAAAGCTTAAGCCTGTTGGGGCTAACTAAGTAATATGAAGCCATGCCAAACTCGTTACTTGAATGATGTGGGGCCCGGGACTTTTTACCACCACAATGAGTTTTATGGGTGAATTATGTTAAGAGGCCAGGCCTCGCCTGGCTTGGGCCTCCTGTTTATATATGTGAACTGATGAAATTTGCATCTGACCAGATGCATGTGGATTTAGATTCTGGTTTTTTTTTAAGTATTATACGGACTTGGGTCTAGATCCAATTTGGAACATAACCCAGGCCACAAATATATACAGATAGGACTCTGGTCTAGCCCACATTGCAGTCCATCAGAGGGGATCAAGATGCACTAAAAAAACAATGAAATTGTACCCTTAACACTTCCCCAACAAGCATATAAAGCCATGCCCAACCCATTACTTGGTGATGTGGGACGTGGGACATTTTACCACCATAATGAGGTTTATGGGTGAATTATGTTAAGAGGCGAGGCCTTGCCTGGCTTGAGCCTCATGTTTATATATGTGAACTAACAAAATTTACATCTGCCCAGATGCATGTGGATTCAGATTCTGGTTTTTTCAGTAATATACAGAGTTGCGTCTAGATCCAATTTGGAACATGACCCAGACCACAAATATATACAGATAGGACTCCGGTCAAGCCAACATTGTAGTCCATCACAGGGGATCAAGATGCACTCAAAAAACAATGACATTGTACCCCCAACGCTTCCCAAACCCCCCGCCCCCCTGCCTCTGTGTGTGCGTGCACCCGCACATGCACAACCGAATAAATGAATAATTGTGGGTTCATTGTAGTAAACATATACCCAGAATCCAAATTAACT
Source organism: Sextonia rubra (assembly GCA_037013555.1). Lineage (NCBI taxonomy): Eukaryota > Viridiplantae > Streptophyta > Magnoliopsida > Laurales > Lauraceae > Sextonia > Sextonia rubra. The sequence continues at coordinate 52,302,738 of JASUAD010000013.1, read as the reverse complement.
GGGTCTGAAGTACCCTAAAATGTATCCCCATTTCATCCAGTAGTACCTATATCGCAGTATCCACCCCTTCGGTCACCTTGCCTTTGCATGCATCTATCACTATTCCATTAATCTTCCTGGCATACTTCCAATGAAATATATGACTCAGATAGCCTAAAGTTATGGGTCTTTTAAATCAGCTTTGCTTGAACGGATAGTTACCTAGCTCACTGCTAAGCTCATCCAATTGTGAATTGTTCATTACCAGTTCGAATTACGAACTGAATCTACCTGCCTGAGAAGAAAAAAAAAACTAAGCTGAGTCCAAGAAATCCATCGGAGGGAACCAACGAAACTATCCAAGCAGCTCAAAAGCACTGCCAACTGCATTAGTACTAGCCCGTGTCTAACCATAAATTAAAGGTAGACACACTTTACAGCATGGAAAATTTCTTTGATTTTCATTGGCTGATCTTCCTTCATAGAATGCAGGATAGGGACAGAGAGGGAAGACATACTCTTACTCAGGAGCGAGTAAGCCAAACTCAAAAGAAGAAGGTTTAGTAAACCATCACATTGATCAGGTTAAGGTTAATTTGATTGTGTGCCCAACTCATATCATTATCATCATCATTATCAAAGTCTTATCCCAACCATGTTGGGGTCGGCTACATGAATTTTGTTTCTTCTTTCCGTTTTATTTTAAGTGTGCCCACCTCATATATATAGTCAAATTTTGCCCATGTCAATACACATCTAGAGAAAAAGTCACTTTAGTGGTTTGGAGGAATTCTTGGCCGGTTGGTCCAATTTCAATGGGAGGGTGGCAATTTTTTCACCTTTGGTTAGTAAGTGCGCACATGCTCATTCACATTACCAAATATCAGTGGTTTTATTTTAAAATATCACAATATTTAAGTCATCACAACAAGGAGTTTATGCGAACAACAGAAATTTCATTGCAGGGTTCTGGTCCTCTGGCCCAGCTATACTGTTAGAAGGGAACATCCCGAGAGGAATTTTGGAAAGGACCCATGTTTGTTGGACTTGTATGGTCTTCGTGGACGATCGTCCCAAGTCCAACCATTTCAAGTTTTCAGCTAAATATCAATGTCATTAAAAGATGAGTGCGCATGCATGTATAAACAAAGTTAAGTGAAATTCTAAACCGTGGGTGATGCGCACCATGGGTTACCTAGTTAGTTGGCAACCCACAGGTCAGTTGGGTTCCAAGAATTGAGCCCTGGATATTGCTACTCTCCCTATTTTGTGGGCTTCCTTTTCCCATTGTATCGGCTTATCTTGGGTCCTTGCCCAAGGATGGGGTGCCAAAAAAAAGGTGGGTGATGGTTTATTTGAATTTGTTAACTGGATTTTCTGAGTAAATCAAATTACCTGAACTCAGTTTATGAAGATTCAAAGGTCGAAAGCTAACATAGCTGAAACTTGTGTGCACCACTTACTGGGCTGCTCAGTTTCACTGTCATGCCTGTGAGGCATGGAGTTTTCACTACAGTAGAAATGGGCTCTGTCCAATACCTTGGGTAAGTCAGACAGGATGTAACGAATCGACTCTGGGTTGGGGTCATAGTGTTACACAACCAGACCCAGTTCAGTTTGTCGGACCTGGATCCATATCTAATCGTCAATCGGATTGAATTACGTCAATTTAACTTGCTTTGAAGAATGGCTCCATAGGCAGTTATTACTTCGCTATTGAGTGTACGAACCTTGGGTACGTCACCTTTCTTCCAGCGTATGCGAGCTGTTTTTCCACTTTGTGGGCTTTCTTCATTCGTGTGCGGGCTCTCTGCCTACTCCTGTGGGCTGTGTTTCCACGTGTGTGGACTCTCTCTTGGGTCCCAGCCCCGTTTGTTGGGTTACCTAATTTTTTTTTAACTCTGATACAATTCAATTGATTTTAGGCCCAATTGACAAATAGAAATGGATCCAGTTCCAACAAACTTAATTTATTCTGGAATCATGACCACCGAGACTCTACTAAATGGTCAGGATCATTTAATCAAGACAATCTTTCAGGTGATTCTAGTACTCGGTAAGCGGATGATAACCATGGTAGATAAAGGTGTTAGGAATGGGGAACGGTCCAAATTGCACCTGAAAAGATCAGATTGGATAAATGTCCTGTCGACTGAGCCTCCATCTAAGTCCAACCCACTTACCTCATAGGTTACAGCCCAACCCTCTTTCTCCTCATTTCTTAGAAGGGTGCAGTGGTTTGTTCTGTTTAGAGGGCCAACCTGTATGGCGCATTGGGTGGAGTGGGGTTTCAGTCGGTAGGTTTTGTTGATACGCAAAAGATTATTCTAATTTGTATGGATCAATTGTCCGACCTTTGTAACTGTAGGTCTGAATTTCATGACCCATGGGCCATGATAGACACATCTAGTATGGGCCTGATAAAGGCAGCCAAAACCAAGTGGGCCAAAATCCATGCACTTTTGTGGACCCCTAATTCATGATTTGAACCATTTCCTCTGTTTCTGCCCAAAATCATTTTCACTTACTGGCAAAAATGATGCTTGCAAAGAAACATTGCTTAAAAGACAAGCAACTCCCAAGGGTGAGAGTGTAAAAATATAAAGGTGTGTATTGTGTTCATGAGCTTGTGTATGTAGAGTACGGCCCTTTTCCTACTCAAAATCAAATGACACCAAATAACTTAACAAATTATATATATATATATATTATAATTTACCTTATAATAACAAGGAGATTATACTAAATACTCGACTTTTGCTTTACACACCTTTTTCACACTCTTAAAACAATTACAACACAAACTTTCAAAAGACATGACTTACATATAACAAAGTAATACTTTTCAAAATGACTTTTCAATTTCCTAGGACATTTTTTTTAAACTTTCATATAAGAATATTAAAAGTAATAATTCCAACAGAGAGTGTGGGTGTTCTATCCTTACAAGCAAAAAGAAATAAAAATAAAAACTAAAAGATGAAACATATAAACAAAGAATATAAGTACTCAAAAGCGGGGAAGCCTAAAAATAAATTAGCCATTCAAGCTTAATAAGAAGAAAATTTTGCCTTACAGGAAATTATTTGAAATTAGAATCAGTAACCATTCCAGTTGAACATCCACACATAAAGAGGGGCCAAAAGAGAAGCTCCAAGGTAGTACTAAGTGCAAGATATATCAAGCTCTTGGCTTGTAATGACTAGGGGTGTACCTGGTTCGAATCGAATTAGATGAGCCTAATCAATTACCAATCTGTTACTTATAGATTGACAGTTTTGTAATTTGTAGCTAATTTGATGCTTTTTAGAAATAGAACCAAACTAAACCGTGGATCAACGGTTTAATTAGGTTAAAACCATTCAATCCGTTAGATAACAAAATAGACATAAAAATCAAACCCGATATATATATATTATATTTTATGTCAATGGTTTGGTTCAGTTTCGATTCGTAGACGAAGGGTAAAATCTGTCACTGAATCATTACTAACGGATTATGATTTTTTCAATCTATCACCAAATTATTAACCATTGGTTCATTTAAAAACCCATGGATCGGATCAGTTCAGTTTGGTTTTATGGATCGACAGATTTTTTGTACACTCTAGTAATGATTAATGAGCTAAGCTGAAGTGCTGAGTTTTTTCAATATTGAATCATTAGAAGAAATTGAAAACATGGAACATCTGTAGGGAAATAGGCTAAGGAAATCGAAAACATGGAACATCTGCAGGGATGTTATAATTTGTGTATCTAAGATAGCACTTATAATCAATTGTAGTAATAAATATGTGAATGAAAAACGAAATTGAACAAATGATTGATTCACAGATCAAGGCTAGTGTATTACACTATGTCCTTAAGACAAAATTCGTCCCTCGCAGTGATGTTGATAGATTCAAACAATTATCTCTCAGGATACAATGATCTTTCAATCAGCAGTAGCATCACTTCTTTGCACATTCAGGTGAATCAAACTTTGGCGTTATTATTCTTAGAAAGCAGACAACAATGAGAGAAAGAGAGGAGAAAAATTTGATGATTTTAATCTAGGATTGATCCCATTTTATAGCTAACAAGGAGACTGTTCAAACCAACTGTTCAGTCAAACAATGCAACTTAAAACATGATTGTAAAAGGCTTTATATCTTTTGTCAAAAAGTATTTATGGGCTTGGGCTTACATGTGTGTGGACCCAACATAACCCAACCCGGCTGGCAGGCCGTGGCGCGCATGTGGGTTAAACCCATGTGGTCTATGTGGTCCCTTTGGGACAACATATGAGTGCCCCTCGGGGGCCAATTTTACAAGCACACATAGGTGTATATAAAGTCACCATGGGTTTTACATCTTAAGCAATGTGGGATTCTAGTTTTCTCATAAGCCAATCCTCTTGCCATCTTAAAACAAGTTTAAGGTGATAATTCTGGAGTTAATTTCTCATTCACACGTTAATGGTTTTTATCAAATAATTGGTCATTGTTGTTCTATTCTACTCTTGAAGGAGAACACATTACAACCCGAACCTGCCACAAAGGATGAGTGGGTCCCATATTTATCATATTCCCAAGTTGACCTAATGACCATTGTGAAATCCGTTTTTTCAACAAAATAGACTGGGTTCTCGTAGAATTACCAGTTCAAATTTGTTGCTCTTCTATAAAGTTGTTGCTCGAGTTAACAACTTGGATAACTACCAAAAACACTTGGATAACCGTCAAAATGCTATTTTAGAAGTGTGATCTTTGTTGGGCTTAGCTCAAAAGGTCCTCATTAAGCCTATGAGTGGTTTACAGTAGGGCCCAGTTAATTAAGGCTAATCTTACATGCTCTTTCAGGGTATACTTTTTGTAAGGAAGCAAGAAAGCAAGCAGGGCAAAATGAACATTGAGAGATCTTGTAAGGGGGGTGTGAGAGAGAGATTTCTTTATAATGAAAATTTCATACTCGTGGACATAGGTAATATGACTGAACCACGTAAATCTTTAGGTCTTGTGTGTGATTGCGTGTTCTTCTTTCTTTTGTGGTGTGTGATTGTTTGTGCTTGTCTTAGATCCAGATTTGACAATTGGTAACAAAGCTTGGGTTGTGTTGGAGGATCGACCGATTGGATTTTCTTTGAGATTCGAATTTCTGCAATGTGGAAAGAGGTCTTTCCTCTTCATTGCAGAAAACAACGAGATCAACGATATTAGAATAGCCACGGATCACGCCATGAATAAGTCACGTGTCCGTGACTTGGTTGAAGCTTGTTAATTTCCGTTGAAGGAGACAGTAACATGTCATGTGTCGGTGATTGGTAAAAAAAAAAAAAGGTTGTTGTTGTATTTTGGCTTTTGCAGAAATTGGAAACAAAGGACAAAGTGGATCCGGATTCATCCAATTTCTGGATCGTCACCACACCAGATCCACCGAACTGCCGCCACTGTTTGGCCGTCCTCTGCCAGTGTTCACCGTTGCCGCTTCTGATCCATCATTCATTGCACCTGGTGAGGAAGGGAAAAACCCTTTCCCATTCTGTTGCAGAACCAAAAGAGGAAGGAGACCCTTTCTTAGGTCAGTTCAAGGTCCAGTCCAGGTCGGGTTGATTCGACCTACTAAATAGCCCAATCAGCTTTAGGTTCTGTTTCAAGTAGTTCTGACTTGATCAGTTCAGAAGCCCAAGCCCAGAGTAACCTGCAGAAGCCAGTGACGTCATTGTTGATATCAGCAACAGGGTCACACAGTCTGTTTGACCAAATTCAACGGTCAGAATTCAAATGCAACTTTCGGAGTCATCCAGACTCGGAATTGAATTTCATTTTTTCCGGTGGACTCGTGGCGACAAGATCTACAAAGTTAAAGGAGTAGATTGGTAGTTTGGCAAGCATAAATTTAGGTAAGTTTTTGAAACATCTTTAGATTTATAATGGCCACAAAGGGAACTTCTACTGCATGAGGTATCAAATATGAAATTGAGAAATTTGATGGAATAATAAACTTTGATTTATGGCAGCGGAAGATGAAAAATATCTTTATTCAACAAGGTATCAAAGTGGCATTATTAGGCAAAGAAAAGAAGCTGAAAAGATGATTGGGTAAAAATTGATGAAGAGGTAGTCAGTTTTATTCAATTTTATCTCTCTAACGAAGTAATGTACAATGTCATTGAAGAGGAGACTGTATAGGGTCTATAGGAGGAGCTAGAGAGTCATTACATGATAAAGAATCTCACAAATAAGTTGCATCTCAAGAAATAGTTATATGGATTGAAGATGGAGGAAGGTTGTGATGTGTTGGAGCACATGAACACTTTTAACAGAATGATTAATTATTTGTTGAGACTTGATGTGAAATTCGATAATGAAGATAAGTCTTTACTATTTTTGAACTCTCTTCTTGACTCATATGACCATTTTGTGACTACCCTACTTTATGGAAATGACAAACTTAATTTTGAGGGTGTCAAGCAAGATATCATCTCTAATGCTACGAAGAAGAAACCCACTAAAATTAGTTCACATGCAGAGGGACTTCTAGTAAAGGAAGGTTTTAATGAACACGACAGGTCCAATGAAAAGGGTAAGTCAAGAAGAAACAATTCCAGATCAAAATCAAGAAGCAAGAAAAATTCATAATGCTTATTTTGCAAAAATAAAGGATACTAGAGGAAAGATTGTTGGGAATTCAAGGCGACTAAAGATGGGTAGAATAAAGTTGGGAATAAAGCTGATAACAGTGACTTCGCCAGCGTTGCTTCAGAAAGTGAAGTGGAACTCCTACTTATCTCACAAGGTAACCATCTATCTAATGTTTGGATTTTAAATTCCGGTTATTCTTATCATATGTGCCATAATCGTAATTGGTTTGATACTTATGAACAAAGTAATGGAGGTAGTGTTCTAATGGTAATGATGCACCCTGTAAGACCATTGGAATTGGCACTATTAAAATTAAAGATGGAGTTGTGACAATCCTAAGTGATGTGAGGCATGTGCCAGCATTCAAGAAAAACCTCATCTCATTAGGCTCACTTAAATCCAAAGGATGTACATATATAGCAAAGGATGGTGTGCTTAAAGTGACTAAAGGTGTTTTAGTAGTAATGAAAGGTACTAGAGTGGGGGATAACCTTTATAAACTTATGGGAAACACAATTATAGGGGGAGTGGGAGTCTCCACGGATCACAAAACTAGTGATGATGAATCTCAGTTGTGGCATATGCGTCTGGGGCATATAAGTGAGAGAGGTATGTTAGAACTTCACAAAAGACACTCAGTTGTGGCATATGTGTCTGGGGCATATAAGTGAGAGGGGCATGTTAGAACTTCACAAAAGACAGTTGCTAAAAGGTGTGAAAACATACAAGTTGGATTTTTGTAAATACTATGTTTTCGGCAAGAAGAAAAAGGTGTTATTTAAAACTACAAGCAATAGTTGTAGAAGCACTAGTGTTCTAGATTACATTCACTCCGACGTGTGGGGATGAGCCCCGGTTATGTTAAAAGGTGGAGCATACTACTTTGTGGTATTTATTGATGACTTTTCAAGAAAGGCTTGGATTTACTTTACGAAAGAGAACTCTGAGGTCTTCACCAAATTTAAAGAGTGGAAGACAGAAGTAGAAAACCAACATGTAAAAAGTCAAATATCTGAGATCAAATAATGGGGGTGAATATAGAAATTGTAGGTTTCTATAATTTTGCAAGGATGAAGGTATCACAAGGCACTTCACTGTTCCAAAGATTCCTCAGCAAAACGGAGTTGCAGAAAAAATAAACATGATACTTTTAAAAAGAACAATGAGTATGAGACTTCATGCAGGGTTGTCTAAAAGTTTTTGGGCAGAAACAGTTAATCATATATGTTATGTGGTTAATCAATCACCATTAAGACCCCTTGATTGTAAAGTTGTATAAGAAGTGTAGACAGGTAAAGAGGTAGACTATTCTTCATTAAAGGTATTCGATTGTCCAGCGTACACACACATTCCTAGTGATGAGCGATCCAAGTTAGATTTCAAGTCACTCAAATGCATATTCCTCGGCTTTGAGAAATGTGTAAAGGGGTACAAACTATTGGATCTAAAAAATAAGAAAAAGATCTACATCAGAGATGTTGTGTTTGATGAAGCTTCTATGCTGAATGAAGAACGTGACAGTGAATTCAAAGGACATGGTGTTGAAAAAGTAGTTACAGAAGTTATTCTTTTTATAGGGAATACAACCAATGAACAATCTCAAAGTTCATCAGATATTAGTACATTTGGAGGGAGGAAGAAAATGCGGTTTAGCAGGAACCTTCAAGTCTAGCACAGGGAAGGATAAAGAGAACCATCAAGCCACCTCAAAGGTTTGGATGAGATGGGGATGAAGTACATTTTGCTCTAATCACCGGTAGTGATGATCCAACCTCATTTCAAGAAGTTATGAAAAGCAGTGAAAGATAAGGTTGGATGGGTGTTATGATGGATGAAATGGAATCTCTGTAAAAGAACTCAGTTTGGGAGTTTGTTCTTAAACCCAAAGAAAGGACAACAGTTCACTACAAATGGGTGTTTAAGAGAAAGGAAGTTTTGCAAGATAATGAAGAATTAAGGTTCAAGGCATATCTAGTAGCAAAGGGGTATTCACAAAAGGAAGGGGTTAATTATAATGATATTTTTTCTCCAGTTGTAAAACACACTTCTCTCAGGGTGTGGTTAACATTGGTAGCATAGTTCGACATGGAGCTCCAACAACTAGATGTAAAGACAACTTTTTTTACAGTGACTTCGAGGAAATAATTTATATAGAGCAACCGAAGGGTTCAAAGAAGTTGGAAGAGAAGACTATATGTGCAAAGTAAAGAGATCATTATACGGGCTGAAACAATCTCTAAGATATTGGTATAGGTGCTTTGACTCCTACATGTTACAAATCGGCTAACAACGATGCGAATATGATTGTTGTGTTTATTACAGAATATTGGATGATAATTCTATTATCATTTTGCTATTTTATGTGGATGATATGCTTATTGCATGTAATGGCATGTTAAAAGTGGATGAACTCAAATCTAAATTGAGAAAAGAATTTGACATGAGAGACATTGGGGTAGCCACAAAATGTTGGGCATGGAAATTAGGAGAGATAGAAAGGCTGGAAAGCTGTGGTTATCACAGCAAAAGTACATTTCAAAGATACTTGAAAAATTCAATATGCTAAATGCTAAGCGTGTGTCTACTCCACTTGCAAGTCACTTTAGTTTAGATACTAGACAATGTCTTAGTGTTGATGAAGAAATTAAGGAAATGTTCAAGATATCGTATGCTAATGTAGTGGGATGTTTGATGTATGCCATGCTTTGCACAAGATTAGATATAGCTCAAGCAATGGGTGTAGTGAGTACGTACATGGCGAATTCTGGAAAAGAGCATTGGAATGCCGTAAAGTGGATTCTGAGGTACTTAAAGGGCACCAGAGACTTAGGAATTCTTTTTGAAAGAAAACAGGGGCCAGAGTATATAGTTGGATATGTAAACTCTGATTTTGCAGAGAACTTAGACAAGAGAAGATCCACTATAGGATATATTTACATGCTTGCTAGTGGACCAAAAAGCTGGAGGTTGATGCTTCAGTCTACAACTGCATTATACACTACAGAGGCATAATATATTATAGCTTCAGTGGCTTCTAAAGAAGCTATCTGATTGAGAGGTTTGGTAAATGACATGGGTATCAAGTAGAAATCAATCTTGCTATACTGTGACAGTCAGAGTGTAATATGTCTATAAAAAATCAGGTATATCATGCAAGGACAAAAAACATAGCTATTATCTTTTACAGAATTCTAGTTTGGGTTGCTACAGCTGAGATCTTCATTCAGAAGATTCACAAAAATGAAAATACAACTGATATGCTTACCAAGCCAGTTACTACAGAGAAGTTTTAAGCATTGCTTGGACTTGCTCAATCTTTTCTCTTGTTAAAGAGTGAAGATATACCTCATCTTCATTTGGGTGCAATTGCAGTGGGATGGGGATCCCACAAAGTATATGTGTTATAAACACATTTCAACAATTTTTGAAAGAGGAAGGTATCTTTTCGTCAAGGTGGAGGTTATTGGGTTGGGCTCAAAAGGTCCTTATTGGACCTATGAGTGGTTTACATTATGGCCGAGTAAATTAGGGCTAATCTTACATACTCTTTTAGGGTATATTCTTTGTAAGCAAGCAGGGCAAAAGGAACATAAAGAGATCTTATAGTAGGGGGGTGTGGGAGAGAGATTTCTTCAAAGTGAAATCTTCATACTCGTGGACGTAGGCAATCTGGCTGAACTACGTAAATCCTTACGTCTTGTGTGTGATTGCTTATTTTTCTTTTTGTGTGGTGTGTGATTGTATGTGCTTGTCTTAGATCTAGATCTACCAATCTTAACCTAATATTTGCAGTGGAAGATAATGAAAAAAGGAGCTGAGGATGTGTCCAAGGACAGATTTGTGCACAAAACACATCTCCTCTCCTTTTGTTTTCAACCCACAATAGAAATCTTAATTGTAGTATAATTGGTTTGCTTCTCACTTGAATATCTTTCTCCACTTAAAATAATTTAATTCTTCACTCGCCCCAAGCCTAGATGAGGGAGGAGAGTAGTGGAATATAAACAGTGCAAAACTTTTGTCACTTGCATATAATATAAATTTTGAGACGGCGCTCCATTGTTGGAGAACTTGTCGCCATATAGACTAAAATGACAAAATGGAATTCGTGTAGTTGCCCAACAGTGTTGAAACAAGGGTTTTCTGATGATTGATGATGACGATAAAAACAACTTAAGAAATACTTTATTTTAATTAGAAGCGAAAATAATTCCTCTTATTAAACCTTGTTACATGATAATACATGTGGAAGTCCATTTGCGCATAATTTATTATGAGAACATAGAGTGGATGCGCCCACTTAGCCCATGTGACAGTGGGCACTTCATGTTTTCCAACGGCATCATCATTCATAGATTTTAGTTGTGTTTTAATATAAACACTTGGAGAATGCCATTGTAAAGTGTACGACTCCCGGTGGTTTAGGCTGAAGCGTCTAACTAGAGCTGGTAAAATTCAGCCCGACTCATCTAGCCGGCTAGACTCATTTTGACCCGCTTAACCCAACCCGTTTGAAATATGGATCGGGTTAGTATTAGGGTTTACCAACCCGTATAAAAATGAGTCGGGTTAGGGTTGACTCGCCTTTACCGGTTTGACCCATTTAGATTTTATTAAATTACCATGACTTTTCAATTTTCATGTCACTTTGCTTATTTATGTGGGCCATAAACTAGATACTATTAATTTTTTGTGGATGAGTTATGTAAAATTTTAATACTTAGAATATAAAACATATTTTTTTATTTGAAAATATGATGTTTTTGTAGTTGAAACATTGATATGTGTTTTTTATTTTTATGTTTGCATATAAATTTATCTCTAAAATATGGATGTGAATGAAATACAATATTGTTGATGAGTCTAATAGTTATACTCAGATATGTAATAATAAAATTGAACAAAAATTGAAAAAAGGATTATTTCAAATTCTCAACAAATAGGCTAGAAAATATTTATAGATTCTCCATTTTTTACACCTTGAAAATTCATAAATTATAAATTCATGCTCAATACAATATTTTAAATAAATTTCGATATAAGGAGATCTTTACAAATGAAATTGGACCACATAAAATGAGTTAAATCATATACAAAATGAGAATTAAATATGTTAAGTTGGGTGTACCCGATCCAACTCGCATCAAATTCGGGTTAGGCAGGTCGTGTCGGGTTGACCCACCACTGGTGTGGGTTGAAGGTTTCCAACCCGTTTTAAAAATGGGTTGGATTAGGGTTGAGACTAATAAATTCGTGTTCGGGTTGACCCAACACGAATTTGGTCAACCCATCTCGTTTGCCAGGTCTACGTCCAACTTTGTGGGAGCCTCTCCTTTTGGTGTCTCGCACCACTTTCTGGTGTCTCTAATTGTTTTTTGTGAATTTTATAGGAACAAGCTCCATAAATGTTCACTACACTCGATTAAATTTAATTAATCAATTATGTGCACTAATTGGATCTTTTGGGCCTGATTTTATGCATTGTTTTTTACATGTTGGGTAGAGTGACACCCATATTAAAAAAAAAGTTGAATTTCTCTTTTCCTCTCCTCCCTCTGGTTCCTTCTCCAACTTGAGGTAGTGGGAGGGAATGAAGGAGGTGGGACTAGGGCCTTGTGCGCAGGTGGATCGATTTGGAGAGGAAAAGAGAAACTCAACCTTTTTTTCCTTATATGTGGGGTTGAGTGACACTCCAATTATTTTTTTTTTGAACAAAATTAGGCCCAAGGGATCCAATTAGTGCAAATAATCAATTAAGATCTAATCGTATGTAGTGAAAATTTATGGAATTTTTTTCCAATAAAATTCTCATGTTTTTTAGCAGTATTTTCAGTGTAGTCATCTTGTCTCAGAATACCCTCAATGCAGGGATGGTGATAACCCCATTTTGGCCTGGCTCTAGGTGAACCCATAGCCCGCCTTGATTCACACCCGCAATATGCACCTTGACTCATGACGAGTTTAGGGCATTTGACAACCCACCCTGTAATAGGTGTGGGTTGGATTGATTTTGGGGCAGACCCAAGAAGTGGATAAGGGCGAACCAATCTAATTATGGTACGCTTTCAAAATTTTGAGGTAAATTTTGGATCCACTTAAAAAAATTCAATAAAAGCATAGGTTTACCATTAAAATTCACATGAAAATTTTTAATTTGCCTCCCAAAACCAAAACTACCATTAGGGTCTGCACCCCTAAAATAAAACTCCTGGCTCTACCATTGACACAATTGATACCAGCTTTCTTTACAAAATTCTATGATGTACTTCAATTTTTGTCTATTATGTTTCTGTCAATTGTTGCCTTACCTAGTGCATGGAGGCGTCAAAGCGGGGAATAGGCGGTTCTTTTAGTGGGTTGGGCAAATTGTCTTACCTAGTGCATGGAGGCGTCAAGGGAGGCATAGGCGGTTCTTTTAGTTTGGTTTGTGGGGGGGGGGGGGGGGGGGGGGGGCGGTGTGGTCAAAGCGGGGAATAGGCGGTTCTTTTAGTGGGTTAGGCAAATTGTCTTGCAAATTGTCTTACCTAGTGCATGGAGGCGTCAAGGGAGGCATAGGCGGTTCTTTTAGTTTGGTTTTGGGGGGGGGGGGGGGGGTGGTCAAAGCGGGGAATAGGCGGTTCTTTTAGTGGGTTAGGCAAATTGTCTTGCAAATTGTCTTACCTAGTGCATGGAGGCGTCAAGGGAGGCATAGGCGATTCTTTTAGTTTGGTTTGCGGGGGGGGGGGGGGGGGGGGGGGGTCAAAGCCGGGAATAGGCGGTTCTTTTAGTGGGTTAGGCAAATTGTCTTACCTAGTGCATGGAGGCGTCAAGGGAGGAATAGGCAGTTCTTTTAGTTTTGGGTTGGGGGGGGTGGGTGGGTGGGTGGGGGGCGCTCGTTGTAGGTCCAACTCAATTCAAGCTGAAATATATTACCCTAAACCTAATAAAAACCATTACCAAATTCCAATGGGATTGGGAAGGGGACCCAACCTGACTCATTGCGGTCACTCTCTTGATTTGGCCTAAACTCGTTGTATCCAGCTGAAGTTGAAATCTATTAACCCATACCGGATCTAAAACTACTCTAAACGCCATAAAAACCACTACCAAATTCCAATGGGATTGGGGAGGGGGCCCAACCTGACTCACTGCTGTCACTCTCTTGATTTGGCCAAAACTCATTCCATGACTTCATTTTGTCCTTGTCACAGTATATTTCGACCCAAATATCCATATATGTAGAGCTAGCAAAATCATTACATGTCAGAGCCTCAAAACAAACTGGAGTTCCTTGGAGTATTGAGTCCCCAGAGCACCCACTCATAAAATACATTATTATACTAGAACAGATACCGTAATATCGGAGTCCAGATCATACTCAGCTAGACAGGATCAATGGTTGATCGAGAAGGCCCGTGGCCTCCATTGCACTTGGGAGAAGAGCACTGGGTTATTATCTACCCAATCGGGAAAGTGCATGTCATAATTTGCAATAGAGGGGGCTTGCGTTCATGTGGCGCCTCCCAATATCACAATCCAAATCCCCTGATGTTGGTTGTTACATAAATGATAAAACCATACTTATAAATTCATTAGTATGGATTTATATAAAATTCTAACTACTCTTTTTCACTGTAAGTGCCTTCAACACGAGCGGCGTAGGTTCCAATCTATGAGCCTGTAGGGTAGGGGCTGTTACAGTCCTCTAGAAGCTATTTTTCACTTTTCCAGCTGAAAATGAAACTGGACCAATATGGCTAACATATCAACACATATAGAGATGTGTATCTACTTTTTGCTGGCAGACATGAAGTCTGATGCCAAACTTTGAACCAAGGGCTCTTTAGTTCAATCATGAAAGGAATTGCAATGATAGGCCCCCGAAGAGCATGGATGATGTGACAAAGTCTTCTGCGCTGAATAATTCTACCTAGGGTTGCATGGATTAAAACAAAAAAATACTTCAACATTCAAAACATTGTTTAAAAAATAAAAATAAACTAAAAGAGATATCAATGGCTTAATTAAAACCCCCCTTTGCACAGATTAGAGACTCCAAGTTATGACAAATAAGCTGAACATTTTGAAAATGCATAGATATTTATACGAGAAATTAGTAAATGAAATATGTTCAAACTTCAAAGTATTAAGACATTTTTGATATTTTTAGAGTTTATATTAAGAATTTTCACAATATTTTTAAAGTTTTTTTTGCTTATTTTTATCATTTTAATTATTTTACTTGCCATAGAGTCTCCTTGATGAAATCCGGAGAAAAAATTCCTAATGGGAACAAGATTTGGGAGTTGTGACAATGACTATGGATGACACTACGAAAAAGTATGAGAGAATAACAATTAATTGGTCATGATACATTGAGATGTCATAAACAGCTCATTTTGCACATGCGGGCCATGATGTGATATCCAAACTGCTAGTCTGATGGTCCCACAACGTTGGATTATATCCTATGATTGGCCAATTGTAAAAGGAGTATTGAGATCCTGGGTAGATTTCGATAGCCAAAACAAAAGCATTGGTCACTGGATTACAAACAAATTTTTTTGTGTGTGTTCTTGCTTTTTATTTTTTTTAGAAAATTTCAAAAAGTTATAAAATTTTGGCTCATTTTTTTAAAAAAGTACATGAAAATTTGACTATTTCAAAAAAGCATAAAAGTTTTCAAAGACTCTTTCAATCAAGTGCTCTCCATAAATTTTTTTAGCAATGACAAAAATATTCTTATGTCATTTTTTAAAAATTTTCTTTTATAAATCATTTAAGAGAAATGACCAAGTGCCACTCAAATGACCTAGTGGGGCCCACTTCAACCATCTTTATGCATGGGTGGCTAAAAAATGAGATTTCAAATGATTATAAAACTAGTTTCATTAAGTTGTTATGATCATCTAAATCAAAATAGTTAGTTTTAGGGAGTAAAAATGTTAAGAAAGACAAAAGGCTATCATAGCCGAATGATTTTTTGTCATTTCTAAGAAGGGCTTGATTGAAAGGAGGGCTTGATTGAAAGGATTGTAAAAAAACTTTTATACTTTTTTGAAATATTCAAATCTTCATATAAATTTTTGAAAATGAGCCAAAAGTTTTATACTTTTTTTTGACAATTTCTCTTTTTCTAAGTTTCTATAGCTAATAAGGTATTACCCACTGTGTAGAAAAATAATGCTTTTTGTGGAGCACACCTCAAGCCACAACAAATTGTGAAATGTTGTATGATTGCAAAATTTTCATTGCGAAGCCAATTCATTGTTAGATCAGTGAAGAGGCACACCCTTGCACAGGCAGAACCAAAGAATCTTTGGCTATAGCACTGAAGGTGAGGGATTTAGGTGAACACCCGTGGGTGTACAATTGTAAAAAAAGAAAAAGAAAAAGTATTAATGGCAGATCAAGATGTTAAAAATAGCACTCTCAAGAATTTTTAGAAAACAACGCTTTTTTTTTTAATGTAAAAGGTCTACTCAGAATTAATTTTTTGATAGGGACCTATTCAAGGAAAACTTCCTTGGTGACCATTGGGTGATTCAAATCCACTGTCTACATCGCTTCAATTAGGTTAAAATTTGGAACCGTGACAACTGACAATCCATGTAGAATAGACAAGTATAAGAGGTTGGGTTCACTGCAGGGGCGGGTTGGGTCCATGGTGGACCTAAATTATACCTAATCAAGTAATCAAATATAGGGTGAAAATCCAACCACAGAAAAGCCCCATATTTAGATCGATGAATCAAAGTAGATGAAAGAGTATTAATTACAATGGAGAAGGAGACATTCCAATAGTTTTATAAAGTGATGATTTTTATTTTTAGTTTTATGAAATTTAAAGATGTTAGGCATAAAACTTCAGAGACAACCAATCTTCAAACACCTATGACCTAGCCACATCCAAGTCTCTAACCCTGAAAACCCCAGGATTGCCTACTTTGGCATTAGAGCCCTATCCACGCACTGTCAAATTAAAGTTGTGGGGCATCTAGACTCATCCTCAAAAGATAGAAGGAAAGGATGTAAGCATTAAATTTGTATATCTAAAAGACCCAAATGCTACCATCAAATCAATGTTATTTACCAACAAACATCCATGCATTATATAAATTTTTTTGTTATATTGATGCCGAACTTTACGGTGGAAATTTATCGAAGACTATGACCTACGTGCAGTTTTTTTCTTTCTATAATACTGTGCACTTGCTCTAGAAAAGCTTTACGGATTCAATGTCTGCCTGTAGAGTGCTTTTTCAGCTGGGTATTATTGTGTGGGATGTTTGAGTGTGCTCATTTTCTATTAGACTGTGAAGAACTCCAAGCAATTTGCAATCAGAAGTGTGCTTATCATGTTATTGTCAAAAGGACAGGGACAAGGACAAAAAGCTCTCGTGTCTTTTTATTCTTCTTTGGAGGATGGCAAACCTTATCTACTGATGCATAGTAGATAACTGTATGTGTTTGTTGTCGACCATATATTAGTCTGGATTAATTACAAATCACAGGGCAGGAGTGAAAAAAAGTTTCGGTGGATCCAAACAATTGATCAAGTATTGCAATGGACCTGTTTGGATTATTTGAACGACCTGCTGTGGAGGAGATGTGTATCCCGTTAACGGATATGAATCCTGTTTTGGATTCAGAAGAAACTTGGATCTGGGTTTAGATCCATGCTTAAAAGATCTGAATTCATATGTTTTGGCTCAATAATCCAGAGTTTAAATTAACTAGAGCCATGTAATGAAAGAGTAATTGTTTTAAGGCTTTTCAGTGAGTATACATAGCTTGAGTCATATTGGTGCTTTAGAGCTACACTCGTATGCTAAATAGAAGTTATCCTTAGGCCAGTTGTTCTTAGGGGCAGTCAGATTAGACTACTTTTGGTCTCGAACCTGGATCTAGAACAGGAACTGAATCTTTGATTTATAGATGAAGCCGGATCCCTATCCAATGCAAAGGACCTATGTTGGATCTGGATCTGGAGATGGGTCCATCCTATTTAAAAATGGATCCCAATCCATATACACCATGCATGGTTTTGGTGACGGGACCAAAACCACTTACATCTCTACCTCTGATTACCAATTTAAAAATTGGGCTTCACTTTAAAACACAAACATATCCCATAGGTATGATAATTTTACATCCCAATTATTGTCCATAATTAGAACCGGTTGAGGAAAGTAATCCGATCATCTACATATCTCCCAACAAACAATGAATGATCAGTTGTCACAGAAAATAATAAAAGGGTTTTGCTTGCTATGGTTCTGCATCATTCATCCCAATCTGTTCATGGCATGTAGCACGGGGTCCATGAAAAAAGATCAAGAAAGCGAGTCATCTAAGACTCTTCACAGTAGAGCGACAATCCATGTCCCAGGCAACTTGACATGGCCAGTAGCAGATAAAAGAAAGAGAGAGAGAGAGTTGACAGAAAGATTTGTCTGATGGCAAGTTGATTTCCTTATCTGTCACATCATTGTGGTGGCACTTCTGTAGTGGACGCATTTGGACTTTGTAATTTGGATCTATCGGATTACAAAACATCAGTACTGCAGTGAAAACTGTAGAGGATCTAGATACGTATCCAATTTTGATGATCCCTCCCTCTTAGTCTACCCACTACTGTGGCAGCATGGAGAGCCGATAATGAAAGCAGTGGCTGAAACTTGAAATGCAAATGTAGATGATATAGAAAATCTTAGGAAATGGGGAATTGCTGGTGCAGTCATTCAGTCCTGTCTTCCTCATTCATAAGGTCCATTGACAATGGTGCAAGTGGGAGACACAGGCAAAAGCTAGTGGATAACTTGAATATTTCATCATGAAGAAGATAGTGGAAATTTCGTTGTTTTTTCCTTTCCAAGCTATGTCTATCCATCGCTTTGTAAATGATATTTAGTTGAGAAACGTGACAAAACGTGAAAACCACTGAAGCAATCATATGGAGACAATTGGAGAAAATCCATGAAAAACAGTTTTTTTTTTCTACCACAATGATGTTCTAAGAGGGTAGTCTTCATACAGGACACAATATTTTTAAGATGTCAATAGGGACATTCATTGAATTTGATATATGTCACACGTGACAAAGACCAAATCATTACTATCATTATCATCATCAAAGTTTGATTTCAATTATATCGGCTCAGCTACAAGAATTTTGTTTGTCCATTTTAGTATATTTTGAGCTAAATTATAGAATAACTTCAAATTGTATAAGAATTTCAATATGAATTCTGATCAAATCATAGGTTCAAAATATTTTAAACTGGTTTTTTTATCCACATGTTCAGAGCTAAGCCAAAGTTTTGTGCCCAGCTCAAATAAACATATGTTTAGTTTGCATTAAAAATTGAATTTAGCAATTAAATTCTCTTTTCAAAAAATTGGGTTTTGCAATTCTAATATATGAATCTTTGCTTTCTCCTTCATTTGCTTTTTTTATTTTTCATTTTATGACAGCCAAGAGGACTGGGTTGGAGTAAACCGGAGCAGGCGGTGTGGAGACAACTATCGATAGACTTTGGAGAGACTACTTTCCTAAACAGGAAATAGCGGACCCACTTATTGAACTCTGGAAAGTTGGATGAGAATAGAACTCCTACCAGTAGGCTGGCACATTCATATACTCTATTTACTATCCAAATAATAGAAACAGAAGTTTCAATCATTGACATTACAGACTAGTCCTTAACAACAATAAAGAGGAAAAAACATCATCAATACGGAGAAATGATCATGTAATTAGTGGATGGTATTGGCAAGTCTATTGGAAGTTTAAGCAATGGATATGGTCACCCCACCAGCATCCAAAGATGTCATGAAAATTCGATCAGAACTCATCCAAGCAATCAGATATTAGATCAATGAATCGTATCAAACTATCAATCATCAGAGACAATTGTTGGGTGGAGATAAGTGCATCTGCCTTCTCCTTTTGGGTCGTGTCAGACATCACATCCTTGGGAGGCATGGTATGGGACCCACTGAGCTAAAGAACCATCAGATGAATCATTCATTGAATCATTCAAGATTGATTAGTTCTGGAAAAAAACACCACCTCAATCATTTTGTTTAGGAACTCTCCCTGAGGAGTTCAATTAAAAGCAACTAAAGGAGAAACTTGAAACGAAAATTACACAACACTACCTTCCTAAAGACTGAAAATGGCACAATGGGAGAGTTCTCCTCGTGGGTGAATTTTTAAAGCTCCCACCAGTGGTCAATTCAACTAGGCGTTGCTCGTAGGCGGGACAACCCAAAGCTTGACTCAAGCCCAGCCCATATTAACCGGATTTGGACTGTATAATTTCTAGGTACAACCGCCAGACACAGTAGTTCCAGCCTTATAGTTAAACGGGCCGTGCATGGCCCTCTGTATGATTAAGGCATGGTGACCTGTTCCAACTATTTGTTTTTGGATTTTTTGGCGTCTTTTTATATCTATTATTATTGCCAATCCACAATGACGCAATTACATTCAATCCACTGAAAATATATGTTATTTTAATTTTATTTGTTGCTTAGCCTTTTTTTTTATATCGATCATGCAAACATATATTAAAAAAAAGAAGAGGAACACAGAGGGAAGCAAGTAATGGAGACATGTATAAAGCTTTAAATCAAACCATAATTAACAAAAAAGGAAAGACAGTATAAATACCACAAACCTCAAATACCAAGAACAGAACTATATCTGTCAACTTCTTGCTTGGCTAGCGATTCCACAATATCATTTGCTCAACGAAGAATATGTTTGAAGGCCACCCTCATCAATGAAGATAAAGCTTTAATTCCATTAAGAAGATATAAAAATCTCCAAGGCGCCTTATCTTTTTGTAAAACCCAAGAAATTGTATTCAATAAATTACTTTCCACAATCAAATTTTCAATAAAGGAATTGGAATAAACTCTTAAGGCTTCTAGAATCACAAGTACGTATGCCTCATTAGAATCCATATAGTCTTTATTGTTCAGTCCTTTGCAAAATTCTAAATTAAATTATTTAATATTTCAAAGTTTTTAACTTTGGTTTGTAATTTTAGAATTGCTTGTTTGCATGAAATTGAATTCTTAGGAGTCCTAAAATTTATATTCTCACAAGCGGCTAAAACTGAAGAAACAGAAATGACCCTTAAATAATCTGTCATCTAATAGCAAATGAATTGAAGAAATATTAAAAATGAATAAATGACCCATCTATCACCTTAGCTGGTAAATCAAATTTTAAGAAAGTTAAATCACAACTTTGCCTCCACTACCTTATATATTTCACCCATAACCTTCTTAGTAATCCCTGCATATTGGACACATTTTAACTTGAATTACTAGGAATTCAACTCCATGAGCAAACTGGCCATTTAATCTCACTCCTCGAGAGAAATTTTGGTTCCTTGCCTGATGGGTCTTCTCTCAAATGCTCGAGTTATGGGACTGTTGTAAGTCTTCCCAAGTTGGATGTCCAAGTCTAGTTTTGAGGATTTAAATTCTCTCTCTCTCTCTCTCTCTCTCTCTCTCTCTCTCTCTCTCTCTCTCTCTCTACCTGGATGATTATTATTACTGTTTTTGTATGTTGTCTTCTTCCGGAGGGAACGTGACTAATTTGTACGTGGCTGTTAATGTGGAATTGATAGATATCGCCCACATTCAGACCATCATCATTTCTTTATACTAAGATACGACTGGTTGACCTAACAACAGTACTAAACAAACATCGAATAAGCAAGGGAAAAAACAAAAACTTGATTAGACGAAAGGAAAAACGAAAGCACTGGAATATAATTATTAGTCCAGTGCAACGGCAACACTTGCAGAAACCGCCCATGTTTATTTTAATGAAAATGATTATAACTCCATCCACGTCCAACGTTCTTGTAACAGGAGAATAAACTCAGAACTGGCATTATACCCATTCTAAGATCCAAACATTAATCAAAATTTCTAAATAATTGGAGTAGGCCATGGACAAAATATGTGATTATGTCTAAAATATATTATTAATGACTTTTTGTGTGATCAATCTGCTGGTGGGCCTAATCTACTTATCCTGATAAATTGAAGCGGGAGAGGGCAATCATGAGCGGTTT
This sequence comes from Sextonia rubra, assembly GCA_037013555.1. NCBI lineage: Eukaryota > Viridiplantae > Streptophyta > Magnoliopsida > Laurales > Lauraceae > Sextonia > Sextonia rubra. The sequence goes on along the minus strand of JASUAD010000013.1, from coordinate 52,281,057 downwards.
GGATTTGGAAAGTGGGTCCCACTGATGTAGATATTTGGCATTGCACAAAAAATTCTTTGGAGAAACTCAATGCGCAAAAAACTGATATAGCAAAGCCAGGGCCCAATTCCAGTCGATCCAAACGCCCCCGTGCTCCATTTAATTGGTAACTAACAACATTTCATCCTACCATGATGATGTTGGCGGATGGGCCAGCAACAATATAGAGGCAGGTAGTGTTTGTGACTCGTTTTGATTTAATAAGATGGTACTCATTCCGTGGATTAAGGGATAGAAACACTGCTGTGACTGTCACCTGAAGGGCCCAGCCACGCATTGCTGGCACTCAGAGAGAGAGAGAGAGAGAGAGAGAGAGAGAGAGAGAGAGAGAGAGAGAGAGAGAGAGAGAGAGAGAGAGAGAGAGAGAGAGAGAGAGAGAGAGAGAGAGAGAGATTCTCCTCAACTACTGTGAGAACCCTTCTAGTTCGGCTCAGTGCATTTAGAATTAATTGGTGGTAGCTTTTACGTTCCCTCTTGCATATGGGGAGTTGAAGGTTGGATAAAGTGAAAAGGGAGACCCTAGTGCACAGAGGGAAGGGAAGCTGCAATATTGCAGTTGCAAGCAAAGCTTCCCCTGGTGAATGATAAGAAGGGAAAGTCTTGCACTGAAGAGGAGGATGCAATTCCATCCAACAATTACATTATATCATAGTTTGCTGAGTCTAAACCCACTCAATGTCTCAGAGCACGAATAACACTACCTAGAGAATATAATAAATGAGAATGGACCAACTATTTCATTTTTAGCAAGCAGTATATGAAAAGGGTTAGGGGGAATAAAACATTGCGCAGATGGTGAAGAAGGTTAAAAACGAGCACTTGAGAAAAGTCGTCGTCTAAGGGATTCCAAAACTTTGTATTTCAAGCACAAGGTGTTGCCTACTTGGTTTGGCATCATGTTTCTCACCTAACTATCCAAAGTTTGATTCCAACCCTATTGGTTACGTACAATAAAAAAAAAAAAAAAGATTTATATATCTACAAAGATCAGAACTGAACCTCCAAAGGTAAATATCCCAAAATGACCATCAAATAGCATCCCCTCTAATGAAAATTGAACCCAAGGAGGATAAAGAATGAAAATCTAGCCATCATTGCAACAATTTAAATCCTAGAAAAATCGAGGCCTCATCTAAAAATTGAGGCCTCATCTAAGTCAGTACCTTATATCACGCTAATAAAATGCTAGTTATACGATTTAAGTTGTGTAGAATCCACTTCTGATCAAAACTCCTTATATTATGCACTAGCTTCTCTTTTAGAGGTTTTTTGCTTTACCCATGCATGTATGTAAATGGGGCTATATATGAAACTATTTCAAATGCTTTATGTTTGTCTGCCTGATTTACCCATTCAGTGAAAAAAAAGGTGAGAAACTTGTGTGAAAACAGTGTGGTTTTTTCCCTCAAAATTTTCCATCTAAAGGCATTTGAAATGGAATCATTGGGTTTGTCATTTTTTGGTTGATGATGGTTTTGTCATGCTAATATGAACTGTTAAAAATGTTGGGAAGGTAAAAAACAAGTATATTAAAAAATTTCAGCTGTTGGATTATCATGGATGATGGGAAATGACTAAAAAAATTCAAAACAGATGGATCTAAATTTGTAAACTTCTTGGTTTCCATTTTGATGATTTGAACCGTTAAAACTCTTTAAATGCCAAAGACGAACATGCAATAAAGTTTCAAGTCTTAATCATTCATGAGTTTTTAGAAATTAGAGAAAAATATAGAGCTGTTGGATGCGTTTTCTATTGCTAAATATAAATCGTATTTGGTGAGAGCAGTCTGAGTTTTTCAAAATTTTGAAGCCTTTGTGCCCTAAAACAATATTTGAACCTTTAGACCTCTTTATAGGGCCCAAGACGGCTAACATAACAAATTTGAACTATTAATCATTTATAGATTGTGAGATATTTGTGAAAGAACTAAACCATTGGATTTAGTATCCTAATTTTGTGTGACTCTTTACCCAATCGACTTGTTAATCCTCTTAATAAGGCCAACAATGGCTAAAGAGTTGAATCTCATTACTTGATTCATCATGGAGTTTTAAAATTTTGTGAAAAACTAGTGAAAGACATGAGAGCTGCTGGTTGGACTTAGATTCATATGTGTAAAGGTGTAAAAGAAGGCAAACAATAGAATGTGTTTCATATATGACTCAATTACTTATGAACATGTATCACAAGTAAATAATTTACATATGTGAGTCCTATCATGTGTCAAATCTGTAAATGACCCCTTAGGAATTCTGTATATTTTATTCATGATATAACAAATGATGATTCGAGGGAAATTTGAGTGACTAGCTACAATAAGGGTGATGTCTGATATTAGAATATTTGATTAAAAAGTGGGTTCCACTTTGGTTAAATTATTTAAAAGTTGCTGTCAGCATCGTGCCCGACATTGGATCATCTTAGTCCTCAACTAGCTTGACCACTCATCTTAAAGTAGGCACATGTATATGGATAAATAAACAAATAAAAATTAATTAATCACTAGTGTCCTTGGAGTCAAAATTTTAAGAATAATTAGTTTTACGAATGATTGTAATTAAAACTTTATTGGATCAATGTACAAAAAAACTAAAAATAAAAGTTAATAAAATAATAAAAAGTTTAATGTGAAATAAGACATACATATATGTAGTAATGATATTGAACAAGCTTCTCTTATGGTCTTACGGTATATGTTACCACGTGAGCCCCCCTCTTAGTCTATTTGAGCTGACTATTTAAACCCACCACTCCTATTTACATAGGTCCTACCGGGTTTTGATAAATCCAAATGGAATGGAATGTTGGATCGATGGTCAATTTTTTTATTGTATATAAAAGGCCTAAACTTGTGGACTATGGATAAATAGGTGAAAGGTATTAGACTGACTATAAATTTGATATCCAAGTTCACCCCACATGGACCTTTTGATCATCCCACTATTTTATGATTTATGGGGTCCCAATGGGCTCCACGTGGTAGATTGTGCAATAAGACCGTTAGAGAAACTTATATAGGATAATTACTCATATATATATTTATGAAAAATAATTTTATGAGAACTCGTTTTCACCACTATTTTGTGAAAAGTTTAAGTAGGGCCCATCTACTACCCAATCCAAATCTTGTAATACATATGGATCTTCTGATAGTGACATGCCTCAATTTTCAGTCAAATCTAAATTCACTGGATTATTGGATCGGCTGTGTACCAACCCGAATGGATTGAATTTGTCGGTTATTAATTAATGGGTTAGAGATATGTGATTGAGAGCCAAACTTGATATTTAGCATTGTCTCACATAGATCTTTCCATCCCCTTGATCGTACCCCAAATGGGATCCACAAGTGGTCCCCATAAAAATTCTCATGGTAGGTGTGTGAGAACACTTCTTATAAGATTAAAAACCATATATATATATATATATATCTAGAGGCAGACCTAGATACTATCATGCGGGTGTGGTCGTACCCGTCAATCCGTGGTACGCTTCCAAAATTTATATGAACCAATAAAAATCATGGGAACATCTTCAAAATATATATGAAAATCATCGAATTGCCCTAAAATCCAAACTACCTATTAGGATCCGCACCCCTCAATTGGAAATTTTAGAGAAAAAAATAGAGAGGAAAAAAGATTTACAAGTTGGACACATACTTGAAAATGGACAATAACTATAACTGCTAGTTGACTAGGATTGTTCAATCACAATAAATTTTACAACATAGGCCCATCAACTTATACTTTTCAAATTAATAGATAGATTAGAAATCAAGATATCATACTAGGCATATCGATATCCAATTACAATAATTTTTAGGACTACGACAACCCATAATCACATGCAAATCAATAAATCATAAATCAGAATATCTTAAAGGTTTATCGAAAAGACTTAAAAAATGAGGAAATGATATGAGGTTTCTTAATTTATAAAAAGAAAAAAGAAAGAAATGTGAATGATCTAGTGTACGTTTCACTCTGTTAGTAAATGACATGAATAGTGTCTTTCGGTTCACAAGTGTGCAAGGATGTTGTTCCATCTATATCTACTTTGACACGTTTTAAATAAGATTTAAAAAGAAATCTCATGTAATGAAATGGGTAGATTATATCTTAAAAACTTTTTAGAAGCAACGTTGCGAGTTCAACTTTCTACAACGTGTATTATAACTTTTTCTTTAAGCTGCTTGGAAAAATAATGAATGGCTAAGACAAGTCATCTGTAATTCACATCAAAGTCTTCCAATACCTCCTCCACTCATGACTACCATGCATACTTGCATAGCCTTGCGGGGGTTTAATGCTATTCAGTAAAACCAACAACGGCCTCATACAGAAGATGCAAGTGGCGTATTCACCTAGGTACTTAGAATTTGAAGCATGTCATCTTCTTTCACTTGAGGTCTACATTCCTCACCCAATAATTTCATCATCTTACTAGAGGGCAGAGTCCCAACCCCCTATATTTGGGTACCAAAAAAACAATAAATGCAATACATTAAAACCTACTTGATAGTGTTTTTCCTCTTTCTATACCAATACCTCTCCCTTCATCGAATTGTAATATGGTTGTAGGAATGGTGCTCGCCAACAAAATTGAGATTCCACATTTGGAGCGTCTGATTTTGAGGAGCTAGGGGTGTAACAAAAAACTAAAAAACCATCTAACCAAACCGAATTGCGGTTAATAACTGTGTTTCATGGTTCGATTACTGTTACAGTTATTTAAATAGAAAACCGTTTGTCACGGTTCGGTTTCAATTTTCAGTTATGGCTCATGATTAATAATCGAACCAAACCGTAACATACAGTTCAGTTAATTGTGAAATGGTTAACCGCGTCTAGTATTGGTTTAAAATTAGAAAAAAAAAATAAAGGGGCTAAAATGTAATTGTTTTTAACTTTAAGCAAAAGGATGAAGCCCTAAGCCCTAAACGTAAAAAAATCAAACAGCCCCCCTTTTTTAATGAAATAAGAAGAAGAAAAAGAAAAAGAGGCAGATTCAATCATTTGAAGGACTGAAGGAGGAAGAAGAAAAAGATGTCTTAGCCCTTCTCAACGAAACCTATTATTTGGTTTAATTCAACTTAATTTTGATTAAAAGAATTGCTTGAACCATCAAAATATCTTTTTAACCGATTTTAATCTTGTTTTCACTAGTTAATTCGTGCAATTAAAGATGAATCGTGGGGTTGATTCTTCAGTGTGTCTTGTTAATTAAAAAGTTGAAAAACTGTATAATGGCGTTTGAGGTAGACAAAAGTTATTAGAACTTAGAAGACCCTCTTAATATGATAGCACAGTTAAGAAGCAAGTCCATAGTGCTTTTTCTAGCAATTAAACTAATTATAGAATTATAGATTATAGTATGTTATACCTCTCATCGTTGAATTGAAGATGTTAAAATTATCTTTTGGTGTTGATATTTTACAGACCCACTAGATTTTTTTAGATCTTTCCATCCCCACATCTTATATATGACATTGCCATGGCTCCCAAAAGTTGTCTCTCATAGATGCCTCTTCGAGAATAATCCAACCCATCTTTAAAATATAAATTATGCATATTTTCCACATATAGTAAGACTTGAGAAAAATTATAGTAGTTAACCGTAATTGAACAAATCTTTTGAACATGTATTTTACATTTTGACAAAAATATATATATATATAACAGTTAACTGTAATCGAATTGTCTAATATGATTAACCATCGTTTAATTTTATATAATTTTACGGTTACGGTTATAGTTTTTAAAAACTGAAGACCATAAAATACGATTCGATTAACAGTTTTTCAAAACATACCCCTATGAGTAGCATAAACTTTAATGTTATATGCACTGTGAAAATCTAAACTTAGTGTGCATCTTACAAAGCCAACTGTTTTCCAACCATACCCTCCCTTCCCTTCCCTTCAAGTGGGCTACTAACCTGTCCCCGATGATCCTCACAGGCAACGGTACCTTGAAAGTCACTCCCTCTAATTTTTATATGGATCAATTCCATCTCATGACATACAATACAGCTGTAGAAGGAAACGAAAACAATAGTTATAATAATAATAATAATAATAATAATAATAATAATAATAAGATGAATGTACTCATCGGGGTCGGTGTGGCCACCAAGGATCCAGCCAGATCAAAATGACCGTCCAGATTATCCCTCACCGTCCCCACCGTCCATTGTCCGCGCAAGATGAGATAAAAAAATTAGAATTTTTCACAAGTGGGAGGGCGAAGCTTCTTCTCTATCAACCTCGACTTTCACACCCGAATCTGTTTCAAGGAAAGTCACACCGTGCCCCCAACCCCACACAGCATATCTTCTCGGAAACGCAGCCCTTCCCACCACGTGCCGTAGACTCGCGGTTGGTTCACTTCCATGTGTTTTTTCGCGACTTGCTGTCCATGTCACTTGACTCGCTCCACAGTCCGTGAACGTGGCCTGTGTGCATGTTCTACACGGGTGCATGAACGTCTATGATAATACCCCTTCGCGTTTTTGTGAAAACGCCGGCCATGCATGCCCCTGCCATGCGTGCCAGAGTGGGGTTATTTTGGTAAACCGGTCCCCCTCGCTATCACAGTTATACCTGTTATGACCGGAAACAAAGTACAGCCCCATCAACTACCGTGGTGTGTGGGGACGTGTCATACTCATACCTTTTAGGGAGTCCTAATCGTCAGTACAAAATAAATGTCATCACTTCCAAGTTCCAATGGTGACGATGTATAAGTTTCAAATTTCGGTTCAAATAAATGTTGTGGTTCCATCACGAGATTAGGCAACTGATGGTAATATGATCAACACCAAGTCAATACTCCAATTCACTGTAGGATCCACTCCTAATGAACCAGAACTTAAGAGTACATACCAGTGGAGGAGACTTGATTCATTTTAAACTGTGTAGTTTATCTCATGCGGGTTTCAAAATCGAGTTTTAGAAAAGGGTTTCATGATTCCCTGATATAACTGCAACAAAGGATCCAAACTTAAACTAGATGGAGCCACAATAGGTTGGTCATTGTCCTTATATGGAATTAATGCAATTTCTATCTAATGAATTAACCATGTTAATTTAATGGCAGGCCTAACTTTAATTAAAAAAGATAAGAGTTGGATTTTTTTTCATTCTACCTTGAAATTTTGAAAGGTGGTAGGCGCTCAGAGCTAATTGATTATTAATTTCACAAGAAGCTTCTAATCTTATTTACTTTTCCATAAAACGTGTTTTACTTTTGGTCCACTTGCTTTATAATATTTTATTAGTTGTTTTGTCTATTCCAACACCATTCGGTGCATAAAAGGATATTTTCCACCAGCTTTAAAAGCAGTGAGGGGCCCATTTTATGCTAAAAAATGTAATTAGTATTAATATTTTCTAATTTATTTTAATTTTAGTTAAACAAAATCACTATTTGAAAGATTGTATGATAAGGAGATTTTTGTATGATAAGGAGATTTTTGTGTTTTTACCCAGCTAGTTCTGTCACCAATGAGTTTACTATAATAAAAACTCCCACTGCTAGAAAATCTGGCTAATTGGTATTGTCAAAAGATTATAGGTGTGATCAAATTAAGTTGGAATGAAAGTGACTTAAGGATTGTTGCCTGGATGTAGGCATATAAATTTTGGTGGGCTGCCCAAGCCCGCCAATGCCAAGCTTGAAAAATGCTGGTCCTGGGCTAGCACGGCACGATCCTAGGCCCGGGCCGTCTTGGCCAGGGGGCCTTGGGTTGCATTCCAACATAGCACGGCCCATACTGGGTTAAGGTGCATGGGGCTTGGTATGGCATGGCATGACTGAGGCAAGGCCAAGCCTGATATTTACATTAAAATATTTTTATGTTTATATGAATTAAGTATAACTTTAAAATAATTAAAGTTTTTCCCTTCATTTGTGCGTTTAACCTATTAGTTTCAATTTTATTTTAAGTTGAAAATCCTAAAAGTGCATAATCTCTCCTTCAGTTTATATAATTTTTTTAAATTAAAAAAAATAGTAGCGGCATGTGGGCTGGCTCATGGGCAGCATGACCTAGCCTTTTTAGGGAATGGCCCAGCATAGCATGACATAAGTTGTGCCCTATGCCGTGCTAAGCTGGCCTCCTAGCTGCCTGTGCACAACACGACATAGCTCGTGATCTTACATAGGCCGGCACGGCATAACCCACATTTACATGGCTGCCTAGATGGAACAAAGTTTTAGGAATTTCAGAAAACATAAGAATTTCCAGACTATACTCCTAACATGAATAAAATTGAAGAACTTAGGGTCATGAAGATTCATAAATGAGTAACAAATTAATGATCTTCCTTTTAAAGAAATGAATTAAGGGGTGATGAAAAACAAATATCTTGTCATCATTCTAGCATATTAAATTCCTAGAAAGTCAAGTCATATTTATATTTTGGACCTTATATCCTTCACTCTCCACCTTTTTAGTAATCTTTTATTGAAAGTCATTTTGACATGAATCCTATAAATTTAATTTTGTAAAATGGGCTTAGTTGTGATCAAAGTTGGACTTAAGGCCTCTTAATTTGTTTACATGAGATTAAATTCTTAGAAATTTTACTAAAAATACTCAACTAGAATTGATCAAAACTGAAGTAACAATAGTGAAGATCCAACAATGATCATCAAATGTTATCTGGTTTTGTTTTAAATTTGACTTTACTTCCTAAATCCAATCTTCAGTACGTTGAGATCTTATCAACATGTCCACATTTCATCCTTTCCTGCTCTTACCTCAAGATCTTCGACCCCACCTCAGAAACATTATAGGGCTCTTACATCTTTAATGCAAACAACCCCACTCTAAAGTTGGCTGTACATAGAACATAGACAAGGTTGAATAGTATAAATGGTTTGGACATGGAGGTGCAGCTGAGATCTTCCCCCAACATACATCACCACATGCAAGTACAAACTAGCGACTGGAAAAAGATTAGGCGTTTTAACGACGGCAGGAGGAGACTTTGGACGGTGTATGAACAAGGACGGCAGAGAGAGGTTAATTGCTATAGAATTCCAAGTTGCAACTAAGGGAGAGAGAGAGAGAGAGAGAGAGAGAGAGAGAGAGAGAGAGAGAGAGAGAGAGAGAGAGAGAGAGAGAGAGAGAGAGAGAGAGAGGTCCCTCAAAGGAGATTCTGGGAAGCACAACACGTATGATTCCAATCCTAGGCCCTCGAAATTGACTGTTGAGTTTATCCTTCATTGCACGTCGCCTCTCTGTTTCATTTAATAATAGAGTAAAAAGAAAATGAGGATGCATTGCCTCCCTGTCAACACCACAGGCGTCCACTTGTTGTCTCCACCGTCCGGGGGCATAAAATAGTGGATTCACCCGTGATGAAGCTAGCTTCCACTTCCATCTTTGTGTTTTAATTTCCTTTTCTATGGTTTTAATACTGATCTTTCGGCCATGATGGATACTAAGTTTTTCTTTTGTAATGTAGTGTGAGAAGAAAAGATAGTGGGTCGGTAATTTCTCCGTTTTTGTAATAATTTTAATTATCTTTTATTAACAATATCTAAGATACTCTAAGAATAATTAAAAGGAGATTTGACCATACAGGATATAAGGGACCTTGATTTTCTCAAAACGGGATTGACCAAAATTATATCCCAACTGTAGCTATTTTACATGTGGTCATTTTTTTTTCCCACTTATACCTTTTGTTCGATATTGTAAAACTATGTGATATCATACAAATTGAAACAGAAAAAATGTTTGTGCTTCTAATTTTTACTTCATTTTTTCCCTTTTTTTTTTCTTTGACTCTCTTTATTCCGCCAGCGTCTCCTTCGTTAAAGAATATTTTCAAAGGTGTTTCTCCATTTCAATTCTTGCAATAGTCTTCATCGTTAAAGGAGGTTTTCAATAGGGTTTCTCCACCTCTTCTATTTTTACAAAAGAATTTAAAAATATCTCCATTACTATTCTTCCCTTCTTCCTTTCTATTTGGATTCAAAAAAATATGTATCCCAATATTTTGGATTTATGTATTAATCTACGAAGTTTCTCCATGAAATATCTTGCATGAACATTGTCAAAGTAGTCAAACAAATCCAATGAGAAACTTCATAGACCAATACATTAATCCAAAATATTGGAATACACAAATTCTTTGTGAATCCAAATGGAAAATAAAAAAGGAAGAAAAGTAATGGATATACCTTTAGATTCTTTAAAAAAAAATTGAAGAGGCGGAGAAACCGTATTGAAAACCTCCTTTAATGATGGAGATTATTGTAAAAATGGAGAAACACACATGAAAACATTCTTTAATGCTATATACTCTTGTAGGAATAGAGGAAGTCACAAGAAAATAATAGAATCGAGAAATGGATGAAAAAATAGAATTGCAAATATTTTTTTCTGTTTAAGTTTGTGCGATACCGCACATAAAGAATGAGAGAAACGGACAAAAAAAAAAAGAATTGCAAATGTTTTTTTATGTTTAAATTTGTGAAATATCGCACAGTTGTACAATATTGCACAAAAGGGTATAAGTGGAATAAAAAAATGGCCACATGTAAAAGAGCCACAGTTGGGATATCGCTTTGGTCAACACCATTTTGAGAAAGTCAAGGTCTGTTATATCCTGTATAGCAAAATCCCCTAATTAAAATTTTTTTGAAACAAAAGTGTTTCGGGGGTTTAATAGGTTTATAAATATTTGGGACTGTTCCTTTTAAAAGTTTTAGTTTGATAGGTATCACAAAAATGGTGGAGAAATTTTTTTTTTTTAATATCATGTGAAAATGCCCCTATATGTGTAGATATCATTTTTATATTCCATTTACAAAGCATAAATGAATACAAACATACGTGAACATACGTAAATGTTATCCTTGTGTGTAAATATATTAATGAGGCAGAGAAACAACCCCCAAAAGTTTCTGTATGGACTACACCGTCGACCCAATCAATCTAACGATTTATTTCTTTATCAATTACAACTATTCAAGTGGCACGCCCCTTACCCATGAAATTGTTGACTTAGCACATTTTCAAGACTGAACTAGAGGTAGTGGCGCTTATGGGCCTGGATGCAGTACCTATGCCCGGTTTATACTGGTCTTGATTGTTTAGAGTACTTCCAGCTGCATGGGATGGGCCAGACTTTAATTTCCGGCCTATAGAAGAGTCATCATGGCTCCTCATATCCCTAAAGTCGGAAGACCGGCTCAAAATTACAAATTTCGAACCTTAACATGCTATATGGGAGGGATTGACAATTAAACTGGCCCGGCTTTGAATATGTTTTGGGCCCAACCTATCCAATGGACAACCTAAAACTGTAGGCTCAACTTCTTTCCGGATTTTGACAATCAATTCTAACACACCAACTAGAAAGCATATATTATATATCTGCTCTTGAAATTGGCAAAGAATTCAGTTTTCCGGCATGCAGGACCTAATTGGAATGTAACGTGTCAAATTGGGAGATTCAGATTGATTTCTGTCTCCCTAAATTTGAAAGATGTCTCGGTTGAAATCTGCTGGACTGTTTCCAAGCAGTCAGCCCACCATGACCACTCTTTCTTCAGGATCAGTTAACTGAAACCATGACCACTCTTTCTTCAGGATCAGTTAACTGAAGACTATGCGTAGATGCTGTGGATCTACTTGCTGTATAGACAAGTAAGTGCTTAGTTGCCTAATCATCTAAAATCATTGAATGTAGCAATACTTTAATGATCAAGTGAGAACTAGCCATGTTATATGTAGAGGATGCAGCTCCGAGAATCAGTATTCGCCCTTCACTTCTTAGACACGTGGCAAAATTTGTGATGCATGATGGATCAATCATATCAGAGAATTAGTTTGATTGAATGATATTGGTTGTTGTCTGAGACTATAAAATAGTTGATTAAAATTGTGACGTCTTCGAGTCTCACATTGACTATAGAGAGGAAAGTGACTGGACTTATATATAAAGCTTACACATTTATCTTGCTCATGGCCTTTTTGGTGGATTAAGTACTACTAGAAGCAAAACCGTGAGGCTCATGAGTCAAAGCGGACAATAGCATATATACATGTTGGGTGGAGCGTGACAAATTGGTATAAAAGCCGACTCTCAACTAGTTCAAATGTGGGTGCTTGCTGTAGTCTAGTGCAAGTGGGCCCCACAAGGACGTGCCCCCCTAAGGGGTGGATTGTGACGTCCTCGAGTCCTACATCAATTATAGAGAGAAAATTGATTGGACTTATATATAGAGCTTATTCCCTTACTAGGCTTATTATATATAGATCTTATTCATTTACTTTGCATGAGGTTTTTTGGTAGGTTGAGTACTACCAGAAGTAAAACTGTAGGCCTATAGGTCAAAGCGGACAATATTATGCATATGTACAAGGTAGGATGTAACAAGAATTATAAATATAAATAGCTTCTTTTATCTATTGACTTTCATTTTATGACTCTTAGAGGATGGACGGTAAGAGGAGAAAAGGTATGTGGCAAGAAAAATTGAGGAAGTCACCACCACCTTTTATAACTGCTGCAAAAATGGATTCAATAGAGAGAAAGAGTGGTGTATTGAATGTAGAGAGAGAAAAAGGGAATATTAATTATGGGTGTCTAAATAGATAAAGACACATTTTACTGGCAAGGAAAAAAAAGCAAATGTCAAGATCAATATTGCGATTAGGTTTAAGACATTAGTCCCAATCCTTTGAGGTTTCTTCTCACATTGGCCATGAGTGGAATAGTTACAGCTCACCATGTCAACTTAGGGAGCTAGCCGATTCATGTGGGTAGTGGGAGTCAAGATCAATATTGCGATTAGGTTTAAGACATTAGTCCCAATCCTTTGAGGTTTCTTCTCACATTGGCCATGAGTGGAATAGTTACAGCTCACCATGTCAACTTAGGGAGCTAGCCAATTCATGTGGGTAGTGGGAACCTCATCGAGGCAGCCTCTTCTATGCTGACGTGGCAGATTATGATTGGCCTACTCATAGTTAGGACAAGGGATCATCTGATCCTGATTCTTTAGACGTATCCTATGATATGGCAAGATGAGGGCAATTTCATCAAAGAAAGAGATTTTTGGGCTAAAATGCTTTCTGAAAGAATTTCTGGATGTTAGCTAGTTCATGGGTCAGACAAAACTCTAGGTCCATTGAATTGTATGTTATATTCTTGATGATAGACTATGATTCTTGTCGCTAGAAGAGATGAAGAGAAGAAGATCGAAAAAATTGGATGAAGGCAGCTCGATCGAACGGATTCAAGTCAGTAGCTTAATTCGATCAATCGGATGGACACTTGATCGATTAGGCCTGCGTTAATTTCCCATCGACCTATGGGATTTTTATTCCTATTTTAAGTGAAACTTTTCTATTTCGTATCAATTTCTATTTTGCTTTAATTACTATTATGAGGTACAAAATTAAGAATATTTAAATGGATTCTCTCTCAACCATAAATATAGATCTCATTAACTAAAGTGAAGATTACATATTGGAGATTATCTTCTTAAGAGTTTTCATTGAGAGTTGAATTGCTGAAGCTTTATTTTAAAACGTAGTTACTTTTACATCCTATGTAGGAGTTTTGAGGCCATTTTGAATGATCAAAGTGTGAGTTGATCAAGTATAAAACAATGCATTATGAAAGAGTGTCGTGAGAAAAAGGAGTTGCAATAAAAAGAATTCAGTCCATAGGGTGCGAAAAGAACGTGAGTAAATTTTGCAACTATTTGACTTTGCTTGATAGTTGATTCTTATTGGATTTGTGGTTTTTTAACTGATTAAGGTTTTTTATGTTAAAAAACTACATAATTTCTTTTGGTATGTCCTTGTGCTTGTTTGCGTTCAATTTTTTTTTCATATATATATTATTTGATTGTTCGGCATTATAAAAATCCCTTAAACCTTCACTCTCGTATTAGTTTCTTGGTATTCTTTTGTCCAGCACTATTTTTGAGATTTAACTGTCAACGCATATTTCCCGTAAAAAATTTCTTTGACTTGAAGGCTTTAAAGTTGGATAATCAATTTTAACAGACAATCCATGAGAGAGATGTTTGTGCGAGGGTCCGTCGAACTTATCTAAGTGAAGCCACACGAGAACAAGCTGAACTTGTCAAATCGGGTGATTCACTTTCCCCTATCTAAGTGGAAATCTGCAACAAAGTTTGCAGGCAGTCTTGATTACTTTACTTCCAGACTAGGTAACTGAAGATTATGTAGATACTGGGGATCCCCTTCCTGTGAATACAAGTCAGGTACCAAATCATGTAAATCACCACGGTGGCAATATATTAATGATCAACTGAGAACAAGCCGTGTTTTACGAAGAAGATGCAGTCCACCCCCTCTCCTCTCCTAGGATGGTCAATAACCTCCCCTGTTCTTAGGATCCACTTCCTCCATTTCTTATTTGTGTAGTGCCTTTTCACATTTTAGGGCACATGAAACAACTTCTGAGACAAAATAAGCCAAATAAATTAAATTCAAGAATCAGATTGACAGAATGCTACTAGCTTAAAATCGTGATCATTCATTCTATTACTTCAGATTACACGATCAATATTACTTTTTAGCATCCACTTCTAGTCGAAAACGCTCTCCTCTTAACAGTGTCCATTACTTGGGTGATTTAGATCACCACAATATGAAAATCCAACCATAGAAGCAAATGGAATTGAGGGATATGATGTGACACGTGGCATTGCTACTCTTTCCTTATACTAAACGTGGCCCCACAGAAACCTGCCACGTACACAATGGCTGTGTCATCACACTAATATTACTAACTCTGCCTCTGGCAGAGGCATCAAATGATAATTTCTTAGCATAATCAGAAAAAGGTTAACATTTCAGTCAGCAACAGTAACAACTACAGCAACAGCAACAGCAACAGCAACGGCAACAACCAACGCTTTATTTCTTCCCTCCAAATGCATGAACCAAACCCCTTTATAAACCCCAACCTCCTCTCTTACCCCTCCACACCCAATTCTGCAAGAAAGAGAGACAGAGAGAGAGAGCGAAATTGTAGGAAGTAGAGAAAGAAGAAGAAGAAGGAGGAATTAAAATTGTCGTAAGTGAGAAACTATGTCTCCTTCTCCGCTTCCTTTCACTCCCACGCTCGTCTCCAAATGCACCATCCATCCAGACCAGAAATCTACCCTCCCTGACCTCAAGCTTTCCGTCTCCGACCTCCCCATGCTCTCCTGCCAGTACATCCAGAAGGGCGTCTTGCTCGCCGGCCCTCTCCTCCCCTCCGACGCGCTCCTCCCCTTCCTCCGCCTCTCCCTCTCCCACACCCTCTCCCTCTTCCCTCCCCTCGCCGGCCGGCTCTCCACCCATCCCTCCTCCGGCCACGTCTACATCACCTGCAACGACGCCGGCGCCGACTTCATCCACGCCATTGCCTCCTCCATCTCCCTCCTCGACGTCCTCTCCCCTCTCTACGTCCCCGACTCCGTCCGCGACTTCTTCTGCTTCGCCTTCGAAGGCGCCCTCAGCTACAACGGCCATTTCCACCCGCTCCTCGCCGTCCAGGTCACCGAGCTAGCCGACGGCATCTTCATCGGATGCGCCGTCAACCACGCCGTCACCGACGGCACCTCCTTCTGGAACTTCTTCAACACCTTCGCCGAAGTCTGCAAGGCCGGCGCCCGCCGGCTCTCCCGACCGCCGGACTTCACCCGCAACTTCTTCCAACAGTCCACTGCCGTCCTCAGGTTCCCGGACGGCGGGCCGAAGCTGACTTTCTCCGGCGGGGATCCGCTCCGCGAGCGGATCTTCCGTTTCAGCCGCGCGGCGATCCTGAGCCTGAAGGCGAGGGCGAATGGCGACGCGTGGAAGCGGGCGGAGGCGGAGATCCTCGGCAAGGAGAGCAACGACGGGTGGAAGAGGGCCGGCAGGGGCGGCGAGATCCGGGCCGCTGCGGATCGGACCGTCGCGGAGATCTCATCGTTCCAGTCGCTCTGCGCGCAGCTGTGGCGATCCGTGACACGTGCGAGGAGGCTGACGTCAGCCACGCGCACGACGTTTCGGATGGCGGTTAACTGCAGGCACCGGGTCGACCCGGGGATCGACCCGCTCTATTTCGGGAACGCGATCCAGAGCATCCCGACCGTTGCTTCGGCGGGGGAGATCCTGTCGCGGGATCTGAGATGGAGCGCGGGACTGCTGAACAAGAACGTGGCGGCGCACGGGGACGCCACCGTGCGCCGGTGCGTAGAGGATTGGGAGAGGGCGCCACGTGTCTTCCCCCTGGGGAACTTCGACGGGGCGTCGATCACGATGGGGAGCTCGCCGCGATTCCCCATGTACGACAACGATTTCGGGTGGGGGAGGCCGATCGCGGTTCGTAGCGGTCGAGCGAACAAGTTTGATGGGAAGATGTCGGCGTTTCCCGGGAGGGAAGGGGGCGGCAGTGTGGATCTGGAGGTGTGCCTTGCGCTCGCTACGATGACCGCTCTGGAGGCCGATACCGAGTTCATGCAGTATGTAACGGAATAGGATCAAATGGCGAGAGACACATTGAAATTAGATTTTAGACTCTTAGATTTAGAGGAGCAATGGGGAAACAAACAGGGGAATCCGTTATTGGGTGGCTGCTGTAGCATTTTAGCATTTGATGGCTCTTCTCCTTTCGAATGGTGTGTGTATGTTTGTTTCGTTGTTTGTTGTTTTGTGGCTCATGTATACTGGTTAAAAATTGGATGAGAGACGTTTTTGTCCATTTAACTGCTGCCTTGTTTTCTTGTGATGTTTGCATTGCACTGGGACCGTACTTGTGGGGTTCCTTTGTTGGGTGTTTTCGGGTGAGCCACTGATCAGCACGTTTTTGTTCTGATGCGACCCTTGCTGAACGCATCTTCAGCCACTCAGATCTGATCTCATCACTCTTACTATGAAAGGCGCTGTAGAGCCGTGATCCCTTCTATTATGGTTATATGGAAATTTTCAATTTTAAACATTAAAGATGGAGCAAGAGGGTTACACACTTACACTTGTTGTAGGCTATAGTTTGGAACTCTTAAGTCTTAACTGAACAATACACACTCCAACTGGGATGAGAAATAATAATAATAATAATAATAATCAGATGATGATGACACTTATTTCATAGGATTCGATTCAAAAGATCATATGACAATTTTAATAACTGTGGCCCAAATTTGGATTTCGGGTGACAGTCCACTCATTCAAAATATACCACCAAGCAAAATCCCGCCTAACGTGATTTCCAACGCCCCCCAAACGGCCAAACCAAAATGCAACTGTCGTATTGGAATGCATCCAAGTGTAGCAGTGGTCCAGTACAACGACATGTAATAATGCTGTCAGGTACAGGTACAGCTCTGCCAAGTCACAGTTGTAAAACAGGTCAAGTCTAAAATTAAAAGATGGTATATTCCTTGTTAATCCATTAATATATTTTTTTTTACATTAACAGACAACAGGCATGACGGGCCTAGCTGAATCAACCAGCCTTTAGATTGTGGGCTTTTTAAAATCGGATCCTACTCTATCCTCAAGTTTTAGGATAATAAGTAAAGCTCTTGTTTTGAGAGATTTCACAAACCCTCGCACTTCATCAAAAGGCCCGTTTTACAGCCCTGAACAACACCTTCTCTACCCAAACTTCTTGATTTTTTTAAAACTTTATAAAAACACTCGGCAAAGTTGGCGGAGGTCATTTCTTAGTAATGGATGGCTTTGATATGTCTAAACAAACTCAGAAAGTAGTAGGGTTTCCATGTCCTCATACATAAAGTATAATCCATTTTGTGACCTCAATGGTTATTTCAACAACAATTGTACTTTTTTATTGACATTAAATCAAATGGTTATTAACATCCATTGAAGTTGTTTATAAATGATTAATCTAAAAAGGTTTCTTGAATGATGAGGCCAGTACGCTCTGAATCCTCCCAAGTGACTTACTGCTATTTGACCTATGTTTTAAAGAAGAGATTACGATCTAAGTATAACAGGCCTTCCATAAAGATTTTGACTCAGATAGTCAACAGAGTACATGTACTCTGTAGTCAAGATTTTTTGGGATATTTTTATTTAAAAAAAGATAAAGGTTTCAACTCAAAATCAACAGGCTATAGTTAACAAAACATAGAAATCAGCAGTGTTTTGTGCTATGCTGAATATCAGATTTTGTTTCTATGAAAATGCTTTTGTCATGAAATCTTGAGTATCGATTCCTCTTTTTTCAATCCTTTCTACCAGTGCAGGTGCAAAAGTATTATCACCATGGATCAAAATAGTGGCTGTTATGTAGTGTAGCAGCCTACTGGTAAGGAGTGCTATTTGTGTTTTGGCGCCGCTATACAGTGGTTGGGTTTTGATGACTTCAAAGGTTTTCCTTTCTCTCCTTTTACTTCTCTTCTTTCATTGTTACCATAATTCTTCCATAAGTTGCGTTTCTAACATCACTTGCTTCCTATCTAAAGTTAGAAGATACAACCAAACGAAAATAATAGTAATAATAAAGGAACTAATACACCTCTTTATCTTAGTCACTAAAAAAAACACATTATAGTTTTTTTTTACAATATTTTGAATTTTCTGCTATTTTTTTAATTTTTTGTGAATTTTTTCTATTCATACTACTACCTGCTACAAAGCATTTTGACAATCACCGCTATGCAACCGCTGCTGCAATTTTGATCCTTAATTACCACCTATATTGCTAAACCTCTCACAACAACATTCCATGTTTCACCCTACTCAACTGGTCACGTCAAATCCATCAAAACCCACTAGACAAAACCTCAGCAGACAAAACCTCAGCAGCCAAAAGAAAGCTCACAAAAACACTAAAACAGCTATCTACTGAAAAAACAGAAAATATCAGTTCTAGATTCATGTCATCCAACAGCCAAAAGAAAGAAACCAACAAGATAATACCATGTGAGCTTAGATGGTTTTGCGCCATGTCTAAGAACCCAGTACTAGTCATAACAGCATTCCTCACCTTGTGATTTCTCTTCCCTTGATTGTCCATCCAGTCCCGTCAGACACAGAGAAGAAGATATCTGGCTCCTTGCCAGTTTCCTAGCGACCCATTCATGTGGGAGAATCTTATCATTGTCATCGTCATCATCTTCATTTGCATCATTATCGTCATGACCAGAGACGACATCATGACAAGCAGCAGTTGGTTCATGTCTAGGAGCAGCAGAAACAGGTGAATCCCGCTGGATTTCATAACTTTTGGACTCTTTATCATTTCTGTCTCGACAACAGCTCAAATGTCTTCCACGTCAGTCTTCATTTCTGACGCAATAAAATGACCAAAGGTAACTTTGTCAAAAAAAAAAAAAAAAAAAAAGAAAATTCTGACATCCTGGTCAAAGTACTTTGCGAGTAATTTCTAAAATTTGTTAACTACCCCATTGATTATGAGCTTAACTTAATTCTTTTGTGAAAAGCTCTCAAAGCTTTTATGATCATTCATTTTATCGCATTATGCAGGACAATTAGCAATGCCCTACAAAATTGATTTTTCCAATTTTTTTCTTACCACCTTGATATTCATGTGGCTAGATGCCCCTTTTGTATCTGGTAGGACATTAAGCCCAACAGTTTTTTTTCCTACTCTGAAAAGGTGAGAGATTCCTGTTGTAGAAGTGGAGGACCTGAATCCTATCTCAAATGAAGACGATGACAGATTTTATACATGCCAATTTATGGGAAATGTTTTAAAAAATTAACCTTGGCAGCAATTGTTCACCGTCAGACCAGATACAGCGAGTGACCATAAGTCATTCACCTATATATTTTGTGCTCTACTTCTATTTCTATGATGTGACACCTCAAATGTCTCGTGATCCTGTTTTTCATTTCAGGTCCCATTAGGCCCAGCCCAACCAATTCAACTTTTGCGCTTTAAGGAATTTTAGTTTGGCTCAACAAGCACCCCATTATAGACTTCTGATCTACCTAGCCCTCTTCTATATAGGAATGAACATTGGGTATCCATGGCATGGTGGGAACTTCCTATTGAAACGCCCACCAAATTCAATGGTGGGCCCACCTGCACCATGTAGAGGTTTTTGAAGCGTAACAAGGTGCATGAATCGTTACTTTACTCTCTCGAATTCCTCAAGACACCAATAATGTTATGCACAAATAATATGCAAATCAATCAATCAATCAATCAATTTTAATTGCACTACTAATCAAATGAACATATCTAAGGTCTGTGATATACAACAAACGCATGCATATCATATGCAAACTGACAATAACCTGCTTAATCCCACAAACAGACTTCTTTTAAGTCATCCTATCGTACCATCATCCATAGCTAACATTTGGATCCCTGAAAATTCGCCGAACCAACCATTGCAGAGGTCTCAATAGCTGCGCTCTCCTCTTCCGCCAGAACCAAATAGCAGCGTTGTATTGTTCGTTTCGTATCTTACTTGTCGCAGCCCGCCAATCATACTTCTCCATTTCCTCCCTTGCAGCTTTTCCAATGGTTTCTCTCAATTCCCTGCAAGACAGAAGACTTTTCACTTTGTTCACACAGTCTTCCAGATCTCCAGGATTAAAGAGAAAGCCTGTTTTCCCCTCCAGATCCTCTGGGATAATGTCTGGAATCCCACCAGCGCGAGCTGCCACCACCGGAAGTCCCGACGACATGGCCTCCAATACCACAAGCCCAAGAGTCTCAGATTCTGATGGCATTATAAATACGTCTCCACTTGCATATGCCTGAGAAAGCTCCTCACCTAGCATCATCCCCGTAAATACAGCAGGCATGCCGGAGAACATCTTTTCCAGCTCATCCCTGCCTAGACAGAAACAAAATCTGTGAGGAAAAGCACAATACTGTTAAGTGTGCTCATAGTAAAGGCTGTCAATGAGTTACATCTGACAAGTTGAGTTGACAAAATTGGTTCAGCATAGATCTGGGTTTGGACAAAACATTTTCAGTCATCAGGTCAGGAATGATTATGGGTCCTCTAATGCGACAGTCAACATCGATGGATCCATCCTCCAGAGATATAATATATTATCTAGGAGTAGATATGAAATTGGGTAGGGTCAACCAATGATCCAAAGAATCTAGGGATTAACATTCCTTTCTTGCTTAGATTGTCCATGGGTGGATTTTCTGAAGTTGAAAGGCTATTTTCTTGTGGTTTTCATAATGCTTTGCATTGACACTCAATAAGATCAGGTTAGTATATAAATTTGTGGGGTTATAAGAATTTATGTTAGTGTTATTACTGAGACAATTTGGAGACCTCACTAGTAAAAGAACTGGATGGGTACCTTGAAATAGAATTGTATTTTAAGAAATACTGTAGGTCGTGATTGCAGCTACATGGCTTCCTGGAATTTTGTTGACAGTTGCTTAAATTTTTCTCCGCATTTGGGAATATGAAATGTAATGCAAAGCAAGCATCTTAGGCTTTGCATTCAGACACATGCATTATTTTGCCCATATCAACATTTGGATATTTTTCTTACTCAGGCAGGAAGATATCATTTCTAACTCAAATCAGAATGATCTTGCTTTACGACCACAAAGCAAATATTTCCAACAAATCAATAACTATGTGGAGTCAAGCGGAAAAACAACCGTCTGCATAAAGTGGTTCTTCCTGATATCCATGTTAATGGAGTGTCATACAGCTCAATAAAATATTAGGTTCTATTGTGGTTTGGAGAATGACGAGCCCACGGCACAATGGAAGATGTTCATTATAGCAACCTTAGGTTGTGGGTTCAGGCCATTTTACCAATTAAAAAAAAATTGTGGTTTAGAGCTTCTCCGTGATTAATAGTGATGAATAATAAATGATAAGAGTAGGTTACCTATATGGTCCATCTCCAATGAAGGCAATCCGCGCTTCAGGAAGCCTTTCCATGACCCTGCTCAATCGTGTGTTCACGTCAGTCTAAAAGAGATAATTATATGCACAAAGGCTTATACTTTTTTCATAAAGAAAACAAAACAAGTGATAACAATGAATAGATAAAGGGTTAGCAAAGTATGCAACAAACGAAACTGAAATAACACTGAACAAGAACAATCATAATAATGCAACCAAAAAACCTAAGATTTAAAGATCTTGCAATCTCAAGATTGAAGTAAAACTACTTACTTTTTGAGGAAATCCAAGCTCTTTTCAACTCCAAGACGTCCTACATGAATTACCAAAGGTTTTTCGGGTTCCCCATCACTAACAAAAAAGGCAATAGTTATGTTAGTCATCTCAATAAGAAAAATATTTCATTGCTGGCACTATAACTCCAAATCAAAATGAGGTTGAAACAAAAACAAAGTCAAGTTGGATTCAGAAAGACTTGGTTCCACAATCTGCATGCTCTGGAGAGGACACCTTACCTTAGCCTCAATCGCATTTCATAGTTGCGGAATCGAGGATGAAAGCTTTCAGAATCAACACCCTTGCTCCAAAGACGTATCTTATTAGCTAAGAAAAACAATTGGTGAGCATACAAATCAAAGCATCAAACAGGATTTGCAAAAACCACAAATAGAGTATCAAATGGGATTGGACTAGAAATGGATAGCTTATTTTACCTGCAGTCACATGAGCAGCTAATAAATCCCTGCTGATGGCCGCTGAAGGCACCAATGTGAGATCAGCAGCTCTGTGAAGAAACTCTGAATTAAATAGGAAATAGTTTAGTGGCCTCCACTTCAATACTGGATCTCGATATAAAAGAAGAGTGAATCAGTTACAAGCTTACATACTTATAACCCACCACATTGGTGTCACAAGCCAGCTGAAGGTGTATCTTGGAATATATCTGCTCTAGAATAAACAAGTTAAGGTTCCACATAGCAATAAATCAAAGATAATTGCTTTACCCAGTGCAAAATATAAGATGAAAAGAGATAGAGGAGAAATATAAATAAACCAAGCTCACATTGGAACATGGGTGTGATATGACATTACTATGGGTACACACAGAAGTTTTGCAATTATGAGAGCACCAAATACCTGTAAAACACAGTTCATTATTTTGGTCAGTCAACAGATCATCAACTTTCCAATGTTATTAACATGCCTTGATGGACCAGTATATACCATTACTCCAGGTGAAGATGCATGTATAATGTCTGGCTTGAACTTTGCTACCTCTGAAATTATTCTAGGACTAAGTGCCAGTGATAGGGGTACTTTCTGATACCAGGGTAAAGGGAAGCTGGAAAGAGAAGTGAGAAACATCAGGAGAATGAATAGGTTGCAGCTGATTAAAGAAAAGTTCATCTACAAAACAATTACTAGGTGTTGAAATATAAGTACAAAGATAAGCAGGTAATAAGATTTAAATTACATGAGTTGGAATCTTGAAAGTCTAAACAATGTGGAAGGAAATCATTTAAAATTTTTGAAACTTAGGTTCAATGTGGGAGCAAGTCTGTCATTCACTTATCCGCATCCCACAATTGGTTGAATAACTTGAGTCCAAGAAGAAATGGCAAAAAGCTGGAGTACATGATGAAAGGATAGAATTAGGAAAAACGCATAGAAGGAAAATAGTGAGCAGACACAGTAGGAAAGAAAATCAAGGAATGTATCGAAGGCTTACAAGCCGAAAGAGCCGGGAGCTATGATGCATGGATACGCATATGGTGTCATACCGTATCCAATACTACAGTTTTTTGTGTGCAACCCATATCCCTACCATATCCACGGCATGTCCTTGGCATATCAATGCCCCATATATAGGAATCATAGACTGGGAGATTGTAAAGACTAATAAAGACCTTTAAATAAACTAGTGAGGAAAGAGATGATGGATTTTGGAGTTACTTGGAACATGCCTAAAATAGGGTTGAGTGGAAAAGTAGAACTCTAAAAGAAGTCAAAGGCTTTGATGATGCTAATGATGATGATCCCTGACATAAAGAGGAATGGTTTGAAGGTTTTTAAAGAGTACCATTGGAAACCACCCACAAAGCACAATGGCCACTGAGGATGGGTAAAGGTCCCACCATAGATGTCCTACCACTTTCACTATCACCAGCAATCCAGCATCAAGAATCAACAAAATGGAAAGCTGACATAATTTGCTAGCCTAAATTGTTCTTGAAGCAGGCTTCTCATGTATGACTAGTAGAACCAATCATGGTGATATAGGGAAGCGGACAGCCATGGTGCACCCTTTCTATCATATGATCCACCCAATCCAAATATGAACTATACTGTCCAGTGTAAAGTCCTTGTATGGGACTGGTTCATTTTTTATGAGCTAAGGCGGAATATTTTTCATTTGATTCCTAGCTCAAACTATTGGAACAACTTTTCCGACTCCATGATTCAGTTCTACAGCTAAAGAACAACTGAACCAATCCTGTGATGTCTAGATAAAGCCTAGACACAGTAAGGTAGAGCCATGGATATGGCAGGGGCACAGATTTTACACATAAAAACGAAGTATTAGGTATGGTATGACTTGGAGACATAGCCTATTTTGAAGAATCTGGGTATCACAAAAACCAACCTTGGGATGAGTCATTACCGAGTTGATCCATTAGGCAAGTTTTTTCACTTACCTCATTAAGTATTTAGAAATCATTCTGTATTCCAAAAAAATCTTACTAATATCAAATCATTCTACATGATTATTCATGGTTATGAAAGGCTAGTCACATAAAATCACACAAATTACAAACTGCAACATTTAATGATGCAATCATCACAATGAAGATAACTGAATACCTCCATGACCCAATTAATTTTGCCCCATGGAACTCTTCAGGCACTCCTTCATGAGTAGTCACAACGATTACCTACATGCCATGAAACACCATTGTCAATTCACATAAAACCCATTTCCTTTCTTCGTGATCAACAATTTATGAAATCATCAGTTCACAAGATTTTGAATAATGACAGAGAATTGCACGGCCCAAACTAATGTAGGCTTTTCTCAGACCAAGCATTCTACAGTTGGGCCAAGTATTTCAATGACTCTAATAATTGATTCTACTATTGGGATGAAAATAGCGGTAGCGGCAGGCATAGTGGTGCGCCGTCAAAACGCTATGTAGTGGCGTAGCGGTGTGATTTGAAAAAATCATCAAAAAATTCTAAAAAAATTTCAGAGAATCCAACATATTAGAAAATGATAGAATATATGATTTTCTTGCAAAAGTAATTAAGATAAAGGGGTGTAGTGGTCCCTTCATTGCATGAGGTCCTGTATTGTTGTATTCATAGAAAATAATATTAATGATAATTTTTTTCACGTGTATTCATGTTGTTATGCTAACTTAGAAACTAATGAAAGGCTTATTAAAAAAACTCTGATGAAGTAATATCAACAAAATAACCAATGTATTGAACTTGAAGTCAAGATTCAAGATTTAAAGGTTGAAACTTAAGAGTGAAATAGTAAACACTAAACAGTGAATAGTCAATATTCAGTAGTCAACAGTCAATATAACAAACGTGGAATCACATAATAATTAATAGCTTCATAAAAACACTCCACTTAAAAGGAATTCTTTACATCAACTTCAATTCAGCGAAATCCTATGTGCTTTGGGATCCTATGTGTTTTGGTGTTCTTTCAAATATAAAAGGGTAGAAGAGTTGAGTAAAAATGTTATTTGAAGAGAAAAAGTAAAAAAATAAGCTTTAATATGTATTTCAATTTTTTTTGAAAAATAGCAATCATCCATACTCCGTAGTGGCCGTAGTGGACCGTAGCGGCCGTTATGAAAGATAGCGGCACTATTTTCAATTTAGCATAGTAGGCCACTATTTTCATCCATGATTGGGACCCAGAAAGCACATACAGAGGTTCCTTTGCAATCTAGTTGAATAAATGGAAAAAAAATTTCCCCTTGCTTGCCCAATGGTGGTTCCACTAGATGAATGTTCCAAATCACCAACACATGGATCCCACTTCTATAGATTGCTTTGCCAGCAAAATGCGTGTTGTAATACTTTTCAGTGACTATGGAAAGGATATCTTCATGGTTGCAATAATGAAATCTCACAATATTCTGCTGTGTAGTAATTTTTGAACTGAGACTAGTGACCAAGTGGTTGTTGTCATTGTTTACTCATGTATTGACACTGTTTAGCTGTTTTAACTAAACTAGCTGTGCCAGATAGATCATTGAAAGCAATTAAACTTTATTGAAAAGAACACAGATGATTAATGTACCTCATCTCCCATTTCACGCAAATGCTTTATGAAATTTTGGAACCGATTTTTATATCCTGATACATAGCTGCAAAATTTAAATCAAACAGTTCCAGATGTTAGACACTCGTAAGAAAATTTAGTGGCTGTTTCATCTACCTTAGCAGCCGACCATAGGCATTAGAAAAATAAGCAAATAGAATTTTCATTAAAATTTCAATTTAAGATGAATAAAAATCCTGGACTTGTTATATAATTGTTCTAAGGATGTAAATTTAGGTATTAGCAACCTTCACACCCTATTACAAGCAACACTGATACTATGATTTTAAGAACAATCAGCACCATGGTTAAAAATAGCAACTGCTATGCTATTTTGAAAATATCGGTGTTATGGTCTAAAACCTAATAGAGCCAAACAGTTTTAATTTTGAACACCATTTTTCCCATTTCTTCTCCTCAATAGCCTTTCCTATGGTTGTCTCTACCCTTATATGGTTCAAAATCACTAAAATAAAACACAATATTAGCTGCTATACAAGATTAAAAAAAAAAACACTCAAAAAATTCAGATTGCTTTTCCACTAAATATTGCTACAACCGCTACGTATTGTCCGCTATGTAACATTTTGGCCATTGGCCGTTACGTCGGCCGCAACCACTATTATTATCCTTGATCAGCACAAGTTACTATCTCTAGCTTGAAAATGAAAAAATAAGATAAACAACATAGAATGCAACTATGTAATAAGGTTCAATTCTTAAAATAAGAAACAGAAGGTATTCAAAACTGTGCAAACCACCAAGCCATTGAACTCGTGAATCATACGAAAAAGCAAATTCAATGATAAAACTGGAACATTCTCAATAACCAACTTGAATTTCTGCTTGGTAGATCTACTACAAATGCCATTTTCTTATTAAGAAAACTAATAGCAAAATATAAAAACTAAAAACCATGGAATTTTATATATGGTTTTAATTGATTTAGAGAATGTCTCGGATAGGGTGCCAAGCTAATTAAAGTGGCAGAACTTGAAGGACAATGCATCCATAATAATTCTACTGAAATTGTTCAAGACAACGTATAAGGTAATGACAAAAGAGAATTGTGAGTGGGGACACATTTGAGTTCCAGTTTGGAATCAATTACACAAGGTTCTGCTTTAAGCCTCGCTCTATTTGCTCTGGCTATTGACAACTTAATGGTAGATATTACAAGATGAAGTTACGTCATGTATGTTGTTTGCAGATGATGTGGCACTCATTAGTCAAAACAAGAAAGAAAATAAATGACACATCTAGAACATTGGAGAACGGCTTTTGAGCTGATGAGATATAAGGAGAGCAAGTTTTAGTGGATCTGAGATGGGAAAAGTGAGAGTAAAATTTGTAAAGAGAATAATATTCAAATGTAATAGATCTTGATATTTGAGAACTATTGAAAAAGATGGTGGGCGAACTAGATATAACAAATATATCAGAGCAGATGGCGAAAGTGCATACAAGCAACTGGGGTGTGACATGAAAGTTGAGTGCCACTTCCATTAAAGGGCCACTTTTATAAGATGACAGGTAGACTTGCTTTGTTTTATGAAGATGAATGTCAGCCAACTAAGAAACAATAAGCAAAAGCACATGTTGCTAAGATAAATGGTGTAAGACATCAATGATGATGATGCAAGAGTAACAAAATTTGTCATGAATGAAATATTGTTGAATTTCCACAGTAACAAGTCAAACGGCAGCCCCATACAATTCTAAAATGAATTGAGCAAGTACCAAATGAATAAATATCTCCCTACTGTAGCTCAGCTAGTTAGAGACCTCAACATAGCCCTCTTTAGTAGGGCCAAGGGTGTGCTAGTTCAAGTTGACTCTAGCAAAAAGAAAACAGATAGTTATTGGAAAGTGCATGGAGTTAGTAACCAACTTTTTTTTTAGGGTAAATTTGTTTCCATATTGGAGGAACTACTTATTAGTTTTTTTATATTAAGTTCTTTGTGTTGCTTTGAGATATTTTGTTTAACAACAAAGTGTCTTAGGGAGATAAAAGAACTTAAAGAGAGAGGAAACTAAAGGGATAACTAGAAAAGTGGCAAGCTAGGAAGCACGGATACAAACATGGGACACGGATACGACACGGCACGGACATTGCAATATGGCAAATCTTAAAAAAGTAGGATACGGACACAGCTAGGACGTGGTAGATAATAAATATATATTTTATATATAATCATAAAATTAAAGAATAGTTATATTTTTAACCAAATTAAGAAGTATAATGTCATAATTAATAGAAAAGAAAAATGTAACTAATACTGAAAAAGTCAAAAAAGATGAGACTAGTAAAAAACGGAAAAAAAAGTTATAACAGAGGGTAGCCAAAAAAAAGGAGATTTTTTGAAAAATTTTATATTTGGCCTGAAATTGTTCCTGAATTATTTATGAACTTTTGAAACTTCATTTAACACTCTTTTTTTTTTTTACAGACACATTTTTTGGCATGTCGAACACGTATCTGGCTGTGTCCGACTCATGCCCGATATGGACATAAGAACCCTAGGCGCGTACCCGTACTTCCTAGGTGGCAAGCATTAAAAAACATGGCAACTACTCTTCTTAGGGGATTTGTTCTTGGATGAAGATCCATCCACAAATCTCAAAATGAATGGTTGCTGGATTCTTCAATATTGCAGAATCATTTAAAAGGTATTTTCTTCACTGTGGAGAGCAAAATATAGTTTTCTTTTTCCTTCTATCTTTTGTTTCTTTTAAATGGTTCCCTATCCATTTCTTCCACTATTTTTTTTCTTTACATCTTTTTGGGTGTTTATTTATTTTATTTTATTTTATTTTATTTTTTATAAGAGTTTTGGGTGTGTATTGTTAATCGAAGGATTCAATCAATTGTTCATGTAGCAGAAACCAACAACTAAAGATGAAGGAAATTGGGTTCTTGGAAAATTCATATCAGAAAATCATATTAAACATAAGTGTTAAATTAAAAGATTCACTAATTTAATGATGAAAGTGAAACCACATAAAGCAGTTTAAGTCGTACTTCCAAACATTTTTGAAAGCAGTAAATCATGAACCCAGCTCTACAAGCTTCAAAATGTGCAACAATGAAAATGCATTAGTTAGAGCAAAAGTTCTGCCGCAAACAGTGAGTGAATGATATTGTGTACCATATTTCAAACCTAACTTGATGTTCGAGACTGCAAATTGGGCTAGCTCGTGCAATGGGTGCATCTGTGTTAATGAAAACCCTGGTGCTTCCATAAAAGAAGCTCTGTTTCTCCGTGTAAAGTTTTTCATCAGATTTCTTTGATGAAAGGACTATGGAAAGACAAAGGTGCTCTAACTTGATATGAGACCATAGGAAAACCAACAACAAATCAGAGCCTACAGTTGATGAGGAGTTACAAATTTTAATTCTTGAATGCTTCAAAGGACAGCCTAAACAAATAAAATCTACAATATTGCAGCTAATGAGTGCATAGTAATAAAGCCAATAGGAATCAACATTCTAAACTAATACAACACAACCCTGATTGATCACAGCTATAGTACAAACAGAACCCTGATTAATCACAGCTATAGTACAAGAGCCACAAGTCAACTCCAAAACTAGAAAACTTACTTAGATTACCGAACAGAATAATACACGTAACAGATTCTAAGCTTAAATTCACTGTTCTTTGCACTATAACTAAAATACAATAGATTTGTGAAAAGTACAGGCAATACTCAAAACTAAGAAGCCACTAAATAGACATCTCAACTCATGAATAGTAAACCACAAGCACATGACAACATATTATCATAAAACCAGCTAAAATTATAGCTAAAACAAACAACCCACAGAAACCACAAGCATGGCGCTTACAAGAAACCCATCAAAAGTAGAGTAAAATTTACGCAATCTAGAGCTCGAGCGACCAAGACAACCAAAACCCATCAATGTTACAGCTAAATGAATACATAATCTCATTCCCAAATGTGTCACACATGATCTTAGCCTCATCCATCAGTCTGTGGTGGTGGGCCCAATGCGTTCCACTCAAAAGGAAAAAGAAAAAGGCTGAAACCACAAATCCTATGAAATTGGTGTGATCACTCTCTAAGAATAAGGCATAATAAAAGATAATTTCGCTTCTCAATATACTCACGCAAAAGGAGAAGGCTCGACAAACAGAGCAATGCGTCGGGGCTTGGAATTTTGCTCGGTGTCCTCCGAAGTTGTTGGAGGGGCTTCCTCCGCTTCCTTCACTTCTTGGATATCCATATTCTTCCCCGCTGCAAAGGCTCTTCTTCTCTTTGCCTCCAACCCCACAAAGCTTGAACCAATGGAGGAGATGGTTATGGGTCTTATACTTCTTCTTCTACTACTAGAACTACTACTGCTTGCAGAAAGAAGAAGTGGGTGTTGCAGAGGTAAGCAGAGGGAGAGAGAGGAAGAGGCAACAGCATTAGCAGATGAAAAGGGGGGAGAAAATGATGGATTTATAGAGCAAGGGAAGGTCATGTTGTTGATAATTGTTGGTTTATAAATGATGATGGAACACTGAGAAGGATAAGTAACAAGTTACAAGTGGGAGGGAAGTTTTGGGGGGATGGATTTGGAATCTGCAGTGGGGATTCAAAGGAATATTCTTCTGGAGGAGGAGGGAATATGAGGATTTCGGAGGAGCATATGCTTGCAGAGAGCTACCTTCCTTGTTTGTGTGGGACTCAATTTGGAGTGGGAGACCAGGAATCAGGGGACCAGGAGTCCAGGACGGGTGACTAACCTAAAAAGATAAAACTATGATTTTTAAATGAATGAGACCTTAAGCTTTTTGTTTTGTTTTTAAAAAAGTACACAAAGTTTTAAAACTTTTTCAATTAGTTTCTAAGTTTTTTAGTGTTTTTTTTAATTAAGGTCATTAGGCAATTTAAAGCTAATTTCTTGCAACTTTTTTTCTCAGTTTTGTAAAATACCAAAATTACCAATAATTTAAAGCCAAAGTCCTGATATAGTTTTAGCAACCGCTACATGCAGCTGTCTTTGATCATCATGAGATGAGGATACCAAAAAAGAAAATGAAGAAAATAGATAGGAATTAAATTAGGATTTTACATTAAAAAGGGAAATTAGAGTACTTTAAAAATTGAGGGAAAGTTTTGCCTGAATATTGTTTTTAATGGACAGATGTTCTTAATTGAAATTTTTTAAAGAAATTGAATGATTAATTTGAAAAGTTTTAAAACTTATATCTTTTGTTTAAATAGGTAGAAAGCTAAGGCTTTATTTGAAATTTTTTTGAATATAAAATCTTTCTTGTTTCCTTGGCTAT
The DNA here is from genome assembly GCA_037013555.1 of Sextonia rubra. Classification (NCBI taxonomy): domain Eukaryota; kingdom Viridiplantae; phylum Streptophyta; class Magnoliopsida; order Laurales; family Lauraceae; genus Sextonia; species Sextonia rubra. Next base: position 52,249,519 of record JASUAD010000013.1, on the reverse strand, counting down.
ACCATGATTTTAAATGTCTCTCTGTGGGACTAGTTTTTGAGGATTTCATGTTCCACCTTCCCCATGTTATTTGAAATCCTCATTTTTTTATATATTTATGCGACAATACCAATTTTTTTAAGTTATATGCCAACATTGATGTAAAATCTTCAATTATGCAATCCCTTTTTAGGGGACCTCACCTATTTCCAAACTTGGTCTGATAAAGGATTTGATAGTAGTGAATCCCTCTTAGCCATGTGATGTGCCGTCACGAAATGGATTATCTGTATTGAGGCTTTAGATCGGAGGGTTATTTAAAATCTCCGGCTGAGTTTACTTGGCATGGTGTTGCCTTGTTGGTGCCCTTTGGAGTCTGGAGTAAGTTTTCGAGTTTCGTAACTTTCGGTAGGACGGGTCTGTTTTATGTTTTATTTTGTTTTGTTAACCTGGGTCCATTTTTTTATTCAGCACGAGGAGCAATTTTGTAGAGAACAATGCCAACTTGGCTACAGATTCAAGCACAATGAGATTTAGATCCACTCTTAACCCACAGGCCCAGTTTGTCCAAGAGCAAGAAACATGACCATATTGATGTTATAGAAGGCCCATATATGTGAACAACCAGGCCTAAGTTCACCCACAAATATAGGCTTGTATGTATTTATAAACACCCAATTATCATTAGAACCGGGCCCATTTTTGTATCTATTCAGGCCCAGGGTGTTTCGCTTATGGGGCCCAAATAAATTCGTTTCTGAACTGGGCCCAGTTTAAATGTTCTTGGTCCTCCTGCTCCTTCACATCTTCTCGGTCAAGGATTGCTTATATATTCAGGATGTTGCAGTTTTCAAACCAGGCCTGTTCATATGCAGCATTGCGGCCAAAAATATTATTCATATAATAATTTTAAGACTTTGTAAAATGGGCTTGACTCAGAAGATCACTGAACCAAGTAATTCGGGTGAGCCTTCTCCAAACTTGTTGGCTCAAATTGGTGACTTCAGAGCGAGGTCAACTCAGCCAAGTTGGGGCAAGTCAAAACAAATGTTTAGACTATGATTTGTTACAAAAGTCCTTTTAATCTGGCCCAGCAACCGTGCACTATCTGGGGCAAAAACCTTCTGCTGCATAAGCAGCCTAACTCAACATTCATATCAGGCCCATATAAGTTAAAGCCATAGCAAATAGGCCCATTTATTTCATAAAAAGTTTTATCTAGTAAGCAAGTGCAATTCGTTTACAATCAAGAAGAGCTTGTTCTGAAGAAGGCCCAGTTTCAGGATGTTTCAGCCTAAGCTAATTTACAGATTAGATCCTTGAGGAAGTGTTCAATCCATGGCCACAGATCAGTTTTTCCTGATTCAGTGTAATTTTTTTTTCTTTTGAGCCAGTTAAAACAGACTGTTGACATGTGACAATCATAAAAGCTTAAAGCCCTGTTGTTACGGTCCTTACAACTGAACAGGCCTAATGACAATAGGAGTTTGTGTAATGTACACGTCTCAATTTTGGACGGTTGGAGTTTGACCTAGTCCTAAACTGGCTAGACAACCTATTATAAAAGTGTTCTGCGTAGAGAAATTCGTTATGCGTACATATAGCCTTCTGTTACGAAGTATTATGGTCCACCTGTTTATCACAGATCAATTGGTAATTACACATCCACTTTTTCCTTCCGATTGATTAATCTATGTTCAAAAAGTTGTAGCTTCAGTTACAAGGTACAATATCAGAAAGTTCCTCGTTATCAATGAATAAAATTCAGTAAGAAGGAACCCAATATGTTTTGTATAGAGAGCTATTCTGTGCTTCACTATTACTAAATAGAGTGCCATTCTCAGAGGCATCTTTCCTCCTCCATAATAGCGCCAATTTAGAACCCTTTTTTTTCTTTTTCTAATTTTTCAATAATGGTGAGAGTTTTGACTTTGGCATGCATTGGGTGAACCTCATTGAAGGGGGGATACAAAGTTGCTCCGGGAATAGGAGCCTATTTGTTTTGGAGGTATTCCTCACGGATGGATGATTGCTACTATCATTTAAGAATTCTAAATTTCATGTTTGAACAGTAAGAATTTGTAAAATCAGTCCAGTGAAGTGTAACTTTTACTTTATAAGAAATTTTCTAAATGCTACATTTACTAGGGCATTTGCGAAACTGATCAGTGGAACACATTTTGGGACTTATTTTGGTTAGAGGAATTATTTGAAATCCTGTCCACAAGAATTCAGATGTGTCCCCCAAATTATTTCTAAATGCCAAAAAATGACTTCTTAAAAGGAGGTTTCCATACTTGTAACATCCAAATGTGAAATTGCAAATGCTCTTAAGACATGATACACACCAGCATAAAAATTTTTTTGAGTTTTTACAAAAATACCTCTAAACAAATAGATCCTTAGAATATTCATCAAAACCTTTCAACTATAATTTTCTTACAAACATGACCTTCACATAGTTAAAAGGCGATTCCCTAAATCTGACATCATAATCTGATCATAAAAAATGGGCCACTGCCCACCACCATTCAATCATCTACAACGATGGGAATATACTTTGGTAAAATGTGTATGTTAACATCCCCACATAAATTTAATGACAATAAAACGAAAAACCAATCACCTCGCCAATGATACAAACAGATTCCTTCATCAAATACATATAATTATGAAAAGAACACATCAAAACACAGTCAATGTATGGGACAGCAACCTACAAACATAACTTCTAAAACATGCATAACAAATTAAACCTCAGCTCTCTCTTTCTCTCTCCCCACCTCTGCTGCTCTGTCTCTAGTTGAAGCCATTCTCTTTCTCCTTCTTAGAGCTGACTCGCCCATCAGTCCCAGCCAACATCCCATACTTATCCTTCCTAGTAAAGCTGGTGCACTCAAATCCCAGCGTCCCCGCCAGCACTCGCTGAATATAATTGGCCACTTCAATGGCAGACTTCCCCCCACTACAAGTCAACTCAGTAGGCAATTGACTCAGGAAAGTAATCTCATAAGTTGGCATGGGATTCATGAAGAAGAAGTAAGGATCCATGAGCTTAAACCCACGAACAGTTGTCCCATGAAAGACACTTTGCTTAGTATTAATCGCGACGGGGACAATCCTATCGGTGAGCTCTGCGAAGAGGGCGCTAAACCTGAGAAGAAAGGGCTCTCTGCAAGTAGTCCCCTCCGGGCAGATCACCAAGTCGCCTTCTTCGAGCAAGCTTTTGATGTGGGCGGCGTCTTTCTCTCTTTCGCGGGAGAGGGCGACGGCCTTGATGGGTGAGATGAGCTCGGAGAACTTGCTGATGCTGTAGGTGACGCAGCTGATCTTGCGGCCCAGTGCGACGGCGGTGACAACGGGGTCGAGGACTGTCCGGTGGTTGCAGACAAAGAGGACGCCACTCTGGCCCTTTTGTGGGGGCGGAGGGGGGTTGCCTTTGACTATGAGCTTGATGCCGAGGAGGGTATACATGTGTCGGACAATTCTCTCTGGGAGGGGGATGTTGAGGTAGACTCTGAGGAGGGAGAGGATGAAGCCTATGGGCATCCAGAGGAAGGTCAGGAGGGCTACTAGAGGGGCCGGTCTTTGGACCAATCGACCATCATGGAAGATGATTGGGCTCAACAGCTTGTTTCTTGCTACTGGCTCACACTTGGTTTTGGGGACTACGAAACCTTCCTGCACATAACGAAATGCATGTTACCATAGAATCCAATTTAGTCATTTGTTAGAAAGAAATGAAACCTTTAGATGGAAATAGATTGTTTGCTGTGGAAGGACCATTGAGAATGAATGATGTGGAGAAAGACCCTTCTTAAAACTCTTGGTTAAGACTCAGATAAAACTCACTCAGGACTCGGTTGAATTGGTCAAGACTCAGTTGAGTCCTGAATTGACTCGGCTGAGTGGCTTTCAAAATAGGGTGGACTCCGATATGATCACTTGGTCAAGACTCGGTTGGGTGTCGGGATTGACTTGGGTTAGTATATTTCTATACAGGGCCAACTCGGCCAGGACTTTGTTGACTTGTTCAAGACTCAGTTGAATTCTGAGTTGAGCCAACTCAGTAGATTTCTTAACTGGTCAACTCAGCCAAGACATGGCTGAGTCTCCAAATTGACTCAGCCTAGTAGATTGGAAATAGGGTCAACTCAGCTAAGATTTGGTTGACTTGGTCAAGAGTCAGATGCTCTCGGACTTGACTCGGCTCAGTGGATTTTTGAACAAGGGCAACTCAGCCAAAACTCAGTTCACTTGGTCAAGGATCAATTGAGTCCTGCAATTGACTTAGTCCAGTCCATGTTTCAAGTGGGTCAGCTCGACTTGGCTGACTTACTCAAGACTCAATTAATTGAGTCTCGGAAATGACTCGGCTCAGTATCTTTGTAAGCAGGATCAAGCTTTATTGTTTTTTGATATTTTAAAGCTTTCTTTATTCATCCATTTTACAATCAAATGTGGACATGGGTCAGCACATAACATCCAATTTATAGTTGGGTCCGAACCCGATCTAGTCGGGTCAATACCCTCTTGCCCAGCACCAGAATTTAAAAAATAATAATAAAATGAAAATAAAAGGGAATGCTGACATAAGGTTGGCTTTTGTTGGATGCAAACCCATCTGGAATTCAGGTATAATCCATACAAAATAATTGAATTTGGATCAAATTCAAACATGTCAAACCCTAGATCTAGATTCAATATATGACTCTGGAACTGGATTCAAGTATCCAATGAGTAGATTGGATATAAAACAAAATTGAATGAAAATTTCATAGAGAAGACTCCAGAAACTACAGACTAACAGAACACACAGAATTCCAAATGGAGTAGGAGTGATTGCCATTCAATTCCTGAGCTGTTAAGGGTCACTAGGAAGTAATGAAAATGCTCTCTCCATGCCAACAGAATCTTTAAGAGTAGGTAGAGGCAGTAACTATCAACTGAAATGAGGGCGCAGGATGGAATGAAAATGGCAAGAATGCATTGGCTTGTTTCAGGATTGGGAGTGCTAGTAGTGGTTGTGGTTGTAATACTTTTGGGTTCATTGAATGATGTTGAGATAGATAAAGAAATGGATTTAAAACCTTTGATTAAGATCTATATCACAATTAAGAACGGCCACTTACTTAAATGGTAAGAGGTGTTAGCTCTTATATAGTTGTCTAGAGCTTAAATCTGGGTAATCACCTTTTCTCATATGAGGGAAGTGCTATCTTACGGGAAGTTTTCTTCTCTCACCTCAGGCTTCCTGACCTCATCCAAGGCCTACTTTTATCTTTAGAGGGTGAGGGTTTAACCGCCTTAAGCTGAGTAAAAAGAAGGATCTGTACCATGATCATATAATGCAGTTAATCAGACCCGGATCTAGGCAGATGGATGGGGAAGGTCAAATCCTTTACTCACCCACCTCTCGACTACTCTTGGTTGGGACCACTAGGATTGTGATCCAGATGTTTCTTTTTGTGATAGAAGATTGTGATCCAGATGTTGGTTTGCTACCAATACATTAAATGATATTAGACAGGTGGGGTCAACTACTGGGCACATGATCTGTTACTGTTTAGTCATGGATCCACGATGTGATTTCCTGGAGGTTGGATTCGGTTCAATTAATATTTGGCCAATGCTACAGAGACCACGGGACAAGACAAGGGCGGTGGGATAAAAATAATGTGGGAGGAACCACTGTGTTAGCAAAAATGCAGGAGGGCACCGTAAAACTTTTACACTTCATTTTCAAAAAATTATTGAGGGGGACAATTGCCAACCCCTGGCGACCCAAGGTTTTATCCCAACCCCAGGCTTTTTCCCTACTAAAACACCATCCTTCAATAGACCTCACCTTTATACTTGATAACCAAAGGAGGGATAGTGATGGAAAGATTCAAATGAAGATAAAAGACGTGTAAGTTTTAAGCCAATCAAAAGATCCTATAAAATACTCATAAAGCGGACGCTACTAGGGTTGTAAACGTGTCAGTTTCGATTCAAGTCCATGGTAGACCCGGACCCGGAACCATTAATGAAAGGATGGACGTAAAATTGGAACCGAAACCATTTTGAAACTAGTTTCCTGTACTCGGAACCGGAACAGCTAAGAAGTGGAACCGGACTTGGAACCAGAACCTTGTATGGGACAGATTTGGGTCTAAGTCCGAGTTTGTACAGATAATGTTTTAGCGAAAAAATAACTTGTAGGAAAAAATTTCAAAAATTAAGGTAATATATTGAGTATCGAGTCCACAAATCGGAACTAAAGTAGAACTAAACTTAGAATCGTTTAGGTCATGGGTTCTAAAATAGGATCCAGATCCTAACCTATTTACTTATTGGTTTCTAAATAAAAACTTAAATCCGGTTATTAATGGGTCAAAACTTTCATATAATTGGAGAATCAGGGACTCATTTACAACCCTAGATGCTATGCAATATATTGCAAACATAAACTTTCATGTGGACCAGCAGGCTGCAACTATGGTTAGTGCCAACCCAACCAATGCATTGATTTCTGTTTGTCTTCAGCTTAAGTCCTATGTGGCTATGTCTAAGGGTGAAATTTTCTCATATAGGGAACATGTGCACGTGAACGTCTTGATCTGGATGATAAAGAGGTGGACCGAGGGGGGCCCTCTATCAAAGACATATTGAATTTTAGTAAGTAGACACTATTACAATGGGAACTTCGTACATGAGGGAACGTCCAAGGGATAAGCATCTCATATTGCTCTAGTTTATGGCCTTGGACAAGTTTTAGAATGGCTAATCTGAAAAGCCTCTTGCCATAAATTTTGCTTTCTCGAAAAGCTTCATAGCCAATAGAGAATCTCGATGTTTGATAAGACTCCAAAAAGGATCCACAGTATTTTGGAAAATTATTTTAACTTTTTCTTGTTATCCACAACTTAGTTTTTTGGGACACATTTTACTAATAATAAAAAGGAAAGAATGAATTAATTTTCTTAACAGAGAGAATTTAAATTTACTTTAAGAGTGGTCGCAAAATAAAATTTTTAGTACATGAAGAAACAAATACTCATAAAAATATTGAGAGAGGCCAATCCTCCCGAGAATAGGATGAGCATTATCCAAGTCTAACTCTTTAAATTCATTAGTAGATCCTAACATTGAAATTCAAACACTCAAATTAACTGTTGCACATGTTTTGCTTTAACTTGAATTTCACCTCAATTGAAATTATATCCATCATTAGGGTCAATCTCACTCTCTCTCCCTCAAACTTGGCTCTTTTGTTCTTTGTACTTTAATAACCATTTTATACATACACAGCTGATCCAACAGTTGTTATAAATTTGATTTGGTTGAAATTTATGTTAGCTATGAAAACATGTCGGGGCAATAATTTTGAAAGGCGTGCATTTCAACTAAAGATCAAAATAATATCGAGATATCGTACAGCCCCTTCAACTGTACTTCTCCCATGGGCTTCACTGGAATGGGACCATGGACCATGCGACCGTGTGGCCCACCATAGAAGGAACCCAGCTTTTCAGTGAATCTTTAACCATCTTCCACTTCTAGGGTTATTTTATAGAGCATAATGTTATAACTTAGGGTAATTTCATTGACAAGACCAGCGGCATGGGGAAAGAATAGCAGGTAATCGGGTACCCGTATTTGATGATACTTACAGTTTTTGGGTGGGGTCGGATCATTTGGCAATAGGCGGAGTTCAGTCAGATCCAGGATGATCTATGGTCCTATACTTGGGTAACATTCTTCGGGTAATCGGGCAATCAGATTCTATTGGCAAATCTAGAAACAGGTCCATTATGTGTGTGCAGTAGGAGGTTTGGGTGTGTCAATGTTACAAACATGTCACAAATTGAGAAGGGTAGGAGATCAAACCTTGCATATGGACATAAAATCATAGTCAGTCTCCCGATCTCCAATGCCCAAATCCGGCAAATCATCGCCGAATTCGCGTTGAAGTGCCTCTTTCTTCAGCTGAGCAACAAGAACTCCAGGCTCTCTAACAAACCCAGTAGCCCTACCGGTTTTGGACACCTCTAGCTCAGTTCCAAGGACCTTGTCAGCCCCAAGGTAGGCCTTGACAAAGTGCTCCACCATAATTCTGGGGTTGGCAGTGATAATATACCTCTTCCCAAAGGAACTGAATACTCTCCAGCTCTCTGGATGGACATTATCAGCATAGAACTTGGGCAAGACTGATTTGGAAGCGATCTCGATGTCCCTAATTTTTAGACCCCCCAATGCGATGAAGATGATCATCTTGATTGCTAAGGCCTCAGAGAAGAGTATGTATACGATAGTCAAGATAGGGAGTGAGGCTAGTAGGAGTAGCACCCTTAGAATACTGCCAGCTTCTAAGGCAACAAGCAAGTAGTAAGGGAAGGCACTACTAGAGACAAGGAGGGTACCATCTAGATCAGCTGCTATTGTCTGGTTTGATCTCCCCTCTGAGCTGCATTTTGAAATATGCTCAAAACGATGAGACCCCATTACGGGATTGTATGAGAGAGAGAGAGAGAGAGAGAGAGAGAGAGAGAGAGAGAGATCTGGGTGTGTGCGGGCTATGTGAGGAGGTGAGGTGGGGGGAGGGGAGTTTAAATGGGGGGAAGAGAAAAAAGGTTGCAAGGGAGTGTTGATTAGGGGAGAAGTAATTACATATGTCTTTAGTGGGAGATGGGTTACTTTCAGATGGGTTTAACGTTGGTAGATGGAGGTTTTGAGTGTATAAATTAGGGCAGGTGTGCGGCTGCCCAAGTAGTTGAAAGTTGAAACCAACACTTCGTTACATTCAATTAGCCTACTTTTTAGACGGTGGTGAGTTAGTGTGGAGTCAAATGGCTTTGGATTCGACTGGCTTGGCTGGCTTGGGTTGCAAATGTTGCCCATGTTCTGAGAATTTATTAGAAAGAATGACAAAAAAAAAAAAAAACAAAGTAAGATAGTGATGGGAACAGTGCCATTAATCAAAATAATCATAAAAATTAGGAGAAGCTATGCATATAAATGGGTTAGGCCAGGCTCTAATCAATATGATCAGCACATAATTTGGCATGGATGGCAATCAAAACCTAAGAATACAAGGACATGTACCTAATTATATTTAATCAGGCTAGTTTCAGGTGAAAATCATACAACAAAAGCATATTTTTGTCTTATTGTTTCCATCATCATTATCATCATTGTTGTTTTTATTTTGCTAGTAGCAGTAGGGGTGCTCATTGACAACAAGGTTGGGCCGAGCTAAGGAATTTCTGGGCTCAGCCCAACTTCTAAACACTAGCTCCAGACGTTGCCAGAGCATGACTCGGGCCATGACTAGTTGGCACGAGCTATTGATATATCTATTTCATTACCTAAAAAAACTATGTACATTGGATGTTGATAACCATTTTATACTAGGTCTTGATAAAATGGATAATAAAAATAAAAAATTCTCCATTTATCTATTGACCATTCATTTCAAGCTTTTATATTAGAAATCTACCAAGATCTAATAGAGTGTTTAACTCACAAATCCGAACAATCAATCACTGATCATATTATTAATATTATGCTCAATCTTATAATCCCTATAAAAGAAGGGCATACATTTTAAACAATGTTGAGTTTTGAATGAGTGGGCAGTTACGGGGATTTGCTTTTTTCACTCAAGAAAAAATAAGTAAGTATATAAAACGGTATGACCTAGGGTAGGGAAATGTTCTCCTAAAATAGATGGCAAATAGCCTACATGTAGTTCAACTTGTGGGTTTCACTAAGATGCAAGTTTATTAATAGGAGGAGGTACATTGAGAGATCTCTTCATGGTCAAGGAAGATCCAAAATAATCAACCCTACCAGAACATCGTAGGCTTTAATTAATAGCCTTAATGTTTAAAGGCATCTAAACCATAGATTTGAACATTATACTCAAGGTTAAAGGTAATTTGCACATTTCTTTTATCCCTTTTTTATTCCTTTCCTTGCTATACAATTCATCCACTAGCAATTAATACTGGAAAGCGTATGTAACTTTCCATTGGTTGTTCAATCAGTTCTCATATTTTTAGCATTTCTCTTATTTTATTTGCTCCATAATTAGCCTTGCTATGAACCCATGTAGCTACTTATGAGAAGTGGTTGGTCATTGATGGTGAAGAATGCGCAGTAGTTGTAACTGTTACCGTAAGGAAGAGATTTTTTAAAGGAAGTTGAATATTCATGTGAAAGGCAGGTTCACCAGGGTCCTAAACCAACGTTTCTTTCTTATACTTATGCCAGTAAGCTATGGTGTGTGAAGTTAGTTCATGTAATCTTAATTTGTTCATCCTTGTTTGGTAGAATTTTGAAAAAATAAATTTATAGTTGCTAACACACTAACACAAAATGGAGCAGATAATTTCTAAGAAATGCAAATTTTAGAGTTTTTTTTTAAATTTTTCTAGAACTTTCAGATTTTTTTAATTTGTTTTAATATCATTCTATATGCATTTGTTTAAAAAATGCTATGGATTCTGGTAATGAGATTTAAGACCACTGGAGAACATAATGCCCAATGCACCACAATATAGTTTTCAATTCCCGTTATGCAACCTTCATGAGACTGTTCAGCAACCACTGGGATTGGATGCAAGGAGTTTCTTCCCGCTTGATGGTTTCCTTCACGACACTTGAATGTGACTAAAAGTTTCTTTAGGGAAGTAACCAAATGTTGTTGTGACAACAAGGCAATTAACTATACCAAAAAAACAGGGCTATTAATTACTCTATTTGGCTTACTTGGTCATAAACGTACGGGCGTGGCATTGGACATGAGTCACCTACTCAGCCCAGACAAAGCCAGGGTTGTGGCTTTAATTGCCATGACCCACAAGCGTTAGGCTCCTCCTAATTCGGTCTTTTAGTGTCATTGGGGTATGTTTTTTTAATTTTTGGTAGACTCTGTGGGTGTCGAGTATTTCTTACGCTGACGTCTAATCGTGTCCCCTGGCATTCCAAAAGCTCCTCCCTAATTAGAAGATCACTTTTTAGTCTATTGAAAAACTTTTTAGTCTATTGAATTTACTTAAATCTAATTTCTAAATATTAGTTGCATTTAAACATTTGTAATTCCACTTCGAAACTATTATTTTGGACAATTTCAAATTCTCTTTTGGAACTCCACCTAGGTGCTAATATTTGGACAACATCAAATTCTGTCAAACAAGAATTTTTAGTGTTTCCACAAACAAATAGGCGTAATATTGAAGTAAGGCTGTAAATGGGTTGAAGGCAGAAGACCTAATTAGACTTGGTCCAAAACCTATGGAGTCAGGTTTGGAGCCAAGCTTTGTTTTTGACAAAATTGAGTAACCCAATTTGAGCCCCACCGTAGGATGAGCGAACAACACATTGTAATCATGCAGTTCAGCTTATGAGGCCCGTTTAGAGGTATTTCATCATTGGGAATGTCTCATTTCACTATAGATTCTTTTTAGATTTATTCTAATAGCAAATTAAAATTGATAAGCAAATGTGGCATGGTGACGGATGAACCAGAGATAGAGAGTGTGAAGGATTGTGAAAGAAGCTGCTCCGATCCAAGGTCTAGCCAAGTGAGCCCCATAAAGCAGTTAGTATGTTTGTTGAAGGAACTTTTACCCATTTCTAATTTTGCTTTCTGCGTAAATTAGCATGGCAGCTATTGGGAGCTATAAGTACTCATGATGTAGGCACCTGCACGATCTCATCTCTTTCTTAATACCCATTATCACAAATTCTCGAGAATCATAATCTCATAAAGTTCTTGAAACATTTACACTTAGACTTTTCTCCATGATGTCATTAGAAAATTGTTGCAAAAACTAAGAAAAATTTAAAAAGCAAAAGACAAAATATAGAAAGTAATTATATACTCGGGCCTAAGAAAGTTAGATAATTGAATATAGTTGTTAGAAGCCAACATAAATAGTTAGGAGAGATAAATAATTAATAGTTTTGCAAAACTTTCTCTTGCAATAATAGCTACATACAAACATCCTAATCCAGATATTAAAGAGGTAGGGGCCTCATAAAAAGTTAAAAAAAAAAAAAAGAAAAAGAAAAAACCTTAAGATTCTCCTGAATTTCAAAGCACAGACCGTAATGACAAAAATGTTTGCATGAGAAAATTTCCAATATCTCTTAGTAATGTAATAAGTCTAGTTAATATTTATTAGTCATTATCATTTAGTATTTCAAAAACTGAATAATTTTATTAAAAAAACAATGAATAATAAAAGATTTATAGAAATTTGAGTCAATTTTTGATTGATTTGTTAAGAATATTTGTTTGACATTTCTTCTCTTTAAAAATATCCACAACAATTGTGAAGCTTTCACACCCACAACCCCATAATTAACATTATTACAAATTTTTCACTCATCCCAACTATAATTTTGTCTTTGGGCCTTAATATCGAGGCCACTAATTAGATAACTTTTTATTCACCCCGTACACGACTGTAGAACTTAATTTCTATCCCTCACCACGAATCATCCGTGTAGGGTTGTCAAGATGAGCTGTCTCATTCAATGCAATACTATTTATTGTTTCAAATAACTCCTATATCTTATTTTATGAAAAGAAAAAAAATAAGAAAAAAAAACATCTATCTGTTGAGTTTGTCGTGGTATTATCATAATTTTTTGGTGGGGCCACCTTTTCAAAATCTGATACCGTCATCAGCCCTAGGACGGTTCATAAACGGAAAGAGTTATGTTCTTCCATTAATATTGTTTTTTGGTAAAGGCTTCCATTAATATTGTTGAAAAATGATATTTGTGATGCTACTAGCATTAAAAGCCGAAACACATCCACCATATCAAATGAGCGTACAAAAGTGGTTGGCACTATTACACCACACTCAGAATTATCACATGACCCAGGCACAAGATTTTCAATCTGGTAGAATGAGAATTTCAATCTCAGCACAGAGGGACTCCTCGGATTAGAGGCAGAGACCATAAGCCATATGGGATTCCCCTTGGGGAACATCCCCTTTCATCGTAGAGATTTGGTTTGGTATTCTAAGTGAAGGTTTTTGTAAGATTCTTTAAAATGGATTGATGCAATCAATCTCAATAATATGTGTGCATACAATCAATTACGCAGCAAAAATAAATCAAACAAAAGTACATATCATAAAAAGACACAGTTTTTATGCTTAAACCCAAACTGAAAAAAAACTATGAGTCCAACCTGAATTAATAATCAAACATTATATATTATCACGCAGTTACAAGCCACTTACAGATATTCGCATGACTCTGTAACGTCAACCTCTTTTAAAGAATCACTCTGCAACGACCGCCTGTCGTTGCCTGCTACAAATCCAATCAACTAAACATATTCTAATTGTTATTTTGACTCGCCAGATCTTCTACGCTTGGAAGATTATCTTTTACAAGAGATGTAGAAGATAAGAATCTTTAGAATAGAGTTGGTAAAATCCAGCCCGACCCGACCAGACCCGATCATTTTTTAACCTGCCTAACCTGACCCGTTTGAAATACGGGTCGGGTTAGGGTTAAGATTTACCAACTCGAATAAAAATGGATCGAGTTAAGGTTGACCCGCCTAACCCGCTCTAACATATTTGACCCATTTAGATTTTACTAAATTACCATGATTTTTTAATTTTTATGTGACTTTTCTCATTTATGTGGGCCATAAACTAGGTACTCTTAATCTTTTGTGGAGGAAAAATGTAAAATTTTAATACTTAGAATATAAACTTTATTTTTTTATTTGAAAATATGATTTTTTGTAGTTGAAATATTTATGTATTTTTTATTTTTATGTTGGCATATAAATTTACCTCTAAAATATTGATATGAATGAAATACAATATCGTTGATGAGTCTTATACTTATACTCAAATATAGAATTATAAGATTGAACAAAAATTAAAAGGAAATTATCTCAAATTCTCAATAAATGGGATAGAAAATATTTATAGATTCCCCATTTTTCACATATTGAAAATTGAAATGCATTGTCATGTGAAACCCAATTTGTTATTGAAACCAAAGGGAGAAATAATAAAAAGAAAAAATGATCTTCACAGTCCTGGTGTTTATATATATATATATATATATCTCACATGACATGAGCTGACACGAGAAGGGCCAGGGAAGCTTATAGGTTGGCTTATTTGCAGCCGATGACACTGGGCAACTTCTTGGCCTCTCATTCTAGAGGTTTCATGTCCATACTTCAACAGGTCCTTGTGATGATGTCTCCTGTTTATATCTTTCCCGATTTTGTTTTTGTGGCGTGTATTTGTTTTATATTGAAGGCGTTACTCCTCCTTTCTTACCTAATAAGCCACATACTGATACAGGTAGATATCCACATCAACCACCCTCGCCAATTTTCTCCTCCTCCTCCTTTTTTAGTAAAGCAACATCTCTTTTTTCTGTTAAAAGAAACGAAAACCACGGGAGTGAAAAGGGGATTTCTAAAAGTCAGCGTGTTTATTTTTTTTAAACAGTAGAGCGGTTCAAGTGCAAGGAAATTGCCTTCTTATTTCTTTTGTCATTTCCCAACATGCACGCATGAGCAGTTGTGCAGTGCAGTCTGTCTAAATTATAAAATTTGCAGGTGGTGGGTTGCTGGGGGAACCGGATTACCCAATTACCCAAAAGGAGGACCCATCATATCTGGATGCAGGACACTGTGTTTGAGGACTGAGTTTGTGTGTATAATAGCAGTCAAAGTGAGTATTAATGTAAGGGAAATAATCCCATGGGAACAAGTTTTCACCTTTTTTTTTTAATTCTACATAGGGCTCATCTACCACTTAATTCAAATTTTGCAATACAAAGGGACTCTCCTGATAGTCACACACTCCAAATTTCGATCAGATCCGAATTTACTGAACCGTTGGATTGACTATACACCAATCCGAATATACTAGATTTATAGGCCGCGGATGAAGCGGTTAAAAGCATATGATTGAAACCAAATTTCATATTTGGACTGGTCTCATATATATCTTTCTTTCTTTCTATGCCCCTAGTCACATTCCCAAATGGGACCTATAAGTGAGTCTAAAAAAAAGTTCTCACGGTAGATGCATGAGAATAATTCTCATAAGATCAAAGCCCTTAATGTAATATTTGAGGTATGTAATCAAGAAGGGTTTTTGCTATATAGTTGTCTTTAGTGGTCAATTTTCCCATGCCATTATTAAAGTAGTACTATTTATCCACATGTTTTGCACATTTTTTGTTATGATCGTACTTATTGAAAGTGAAAGTGATCATAGATTTTGTGAAATGGTAAGTTTACTTTATGTAAAATCACAAATTTACTTTATACGATTTCGCATGGTTTTTTATACATGTCTTAATTTTCGCTATCCCTCTAAAAATTTTAATTTTTTTACTGCATTATTCACAAAGTCAACAAAATTCATAAAGATTTAACATGTAAAACTAAATATAAAAAATATAATATCCTTAGTAAATCATATAAAGGGTTCATATCAAGATTTTTGGATCTACTGAAATTAAAAAAAATTGATGACTTAAAAATATAGAATAGAATCCTACTCCATACCTACATGCAAAATTAAAAGTTTAAAATCTAAAGGTTGGCATTTTAAACAACATAAAACTATATATTTTTATAACATTAACAACTACACTGCATTAATACCTACATATTCTTACAACATTTGATCTATATCTCATTGGTACTAATTTTCTCTATTTAGGAAAAGAAAAAATACCATAAAATGCACATCTAAATTTAAAAAGAGAGACAACATAGGAGTTGCACAGTTGCTTTGTAACTCATATAATGTACATTTAAGTTAAAAAATAGTGCTTACGTGGGAGTTATTCAATTGCTTGTAACTCAACATGTGTGGTCTCCTCTTCCCACATATGTAGGTTATCGTATGGCCCAGTCACCTTGGCTAACACTTAAAAAGAAAGAAAGAAAGAGAAAAAAAAAAGGATTAGTGGGCGAAACATAGCTCACTGTGGAAGGGGACGATGATAAATGGAGAAGGAATACTGGAAACTATAATGAAAATATAAGTAGGAAGGCCGTCATTGACTTTTTAAGAAATCATTTCGCAAAAAAGTAACATCTTCTACCCATCATGGGTATGGTTAGTGTAGAAAATGTGGGAGAATGTGTGGGTAAATATCTTAATTATAGTGAGGGCATGAGAAAATCTACTACTAAAAGTGACTATACAAAAAAAAAACCAAATCAATATATACAGAGGAATGATTGCACCACCTAATGGGACCCACCTAATAATCACCAATTTGAATGAGCCACAAATAAACCACCCTAAATCCCTTGGGTTTGAAATGATCCGTTAGGCTAGGCCTTTGGCTTGAGTGTCAAAAAAAAACAAATCACTTAATATGCATACCCAAATATTCAAGTGGGATACAATATCCACACTCCACAGATAAGAATTATGCAGTCTAGCTTATTTTTACCTATCAAGTCTCTCTCTCTCTCTCTCTCTCCCTCTCTCTCTCTCTCTCCACAATTTGAAACTTATCAATCCAATCATTACTCATCATTTTTTTCCCTTTTTCATTTGTTATCCCTACTTTGAATTAGTGGACAGGGAGTCGGAATTCCAATACAGGGACTGGGGATCAATCCTTGATTGTTGTCGTGAAACTAAGGTGCATCTATCACTGATCCATTAGTAGTTCGTCCTTCCCTGATTTAAATAGAAAGAATAATGTATTCTAGCTTCCATGGATGAGGGGAGAATCATGATGAATTAATGTGGTACAGAACCATACGTCCCATTTAGATTTTTTTTATCCCCCTTCTCCAGGATGGACATGTTCCTAGATAGGCTCTTCAGGTATTGCCATATGAACTTAGCCCTTGTTTGGTAGTTCTATTTCAAGCCTCTATTCAAGGGTGAAATTAGGATTCTACAACAAGGGGAGCTAAACTAGAAGGATTTTCTTTTTTATCAAATCATTATATTTTCAAGTGTTCTCTGGAATTTTCAAAAATTAGAATCTCAACTTTGGAGGAGGTTAGCAATGATTTATCAACGTCTTATTGTCATTTTATTTCTTAAAATATGCATCAATTGGAATTGTTTTTCCCATCTAAAATTAAATTAAAATCATAACAAGCACATTTTAGCAACTATAATAAAATAAATGATTCACAAATCATAATCTAGTAGGGTTTTTTTTTCCCTTCTTCTTCTTCTTCTTACTATCTAATTCAATCATCACACAAGTATTGAAATATTTTAGAAATCAAAGCACATGACTTGGGGAAAAAAAATTATTTGCTCTTCACAATCACATACTCAATGCTAATGGCATAGTCATACTAAAGCATTTCCATTAAAATGGGCAAAACCTGACAAGTATATTAAAAAGCTATAATAAAGATTAAATCAATAGCTGAGAAAGATGGATACACTTAGAATTTTAGCAAGAGAATGAATCTTATCTCATCTCAAACTCAGAAGACTTGTTGGCCTAGAAGAGGACTCATCTAAAGAAGAAAAGCCACATATAAGACCTTCTTTGAACAAGAGTAGAAGAAAAAAAGTACAAAGAGGGAACCCCTCTCCTATACTCTTCATGGAAAAATTACCCACCTCCCACCTCTAGATTTCTATACTCCATCTCTCCCTCTCTTGTCTCTCCATTTTAATTCATCAAGGAGATTTAACCCTAAAGCTACACCACTGACCTTGAAGTGTCAACTAGAAGGGAGAATTCTCATACATCCTAGTATGTAATTGTTTGCTTTTTATTTTCAATTTTTTGTAAGACAATTTCACACTATTAAATTTTTTTTCTTTTCAATTTTCTTGTCTTTGATTTTGTGGTGTTCATAATATTAGTCTTGTTTGTGATTGGGTTGATTTTCATTCTTGTTTAAATATTAGAATAGGGTTGAAATTACAACTATTAACCCATCTTAGTAACATTTTCAATATACTTTGTTTCTTTGAATACATTATATGTTTAGAGGCAATACAAGATAGAGTTAAAGAGGTTTGAGTGAAAGAAAGATTAGAGGCTAATTTTGAAACTTATTTCTATATGGAATGGAAATTGATTATTCTCACTTAGATTGACGACTTAAGATGAAGAATAAGGCCTAGTGACAATACTTCTAATATTTTTGAGCCCAAGTTGAGATAAGGAATTAAAAGAATAATCTACCGCATTTGGCTTTCTGTTATTATTGCTTTTGACTTTAGTTGCTTACCGCCTTTGATTTTATACACTTTTTATTTATTTTCTTGCACTTTTTTTTTTATTTCCTGCACTTTTATCTTAAATTTCTCCATTATTTATGTTTATTAGCATCATACATCATTCTCATGCATCATATCATGCACGCCTCATTCATTCATGCATTAAAACATTCTTTGCATTAGTGTAGTTCACATGTTTCATTCATCTTGTAATTTTATTTTATTTTTATATTGTCATACATCATAGATTAATTTAGGAAAGTTTAGTTTCAGATTTTTATTTTTATTTTTAGAAAGAGTCTTATGCATGATAGTTTCATATAAATTCATTCTTAATTTAGAAAGTTGTTTTGTTTAGTTGCATTGTATTGTTTTGTAGAAAGTGTAGATTTTTAACCTAACTTAGTTTTTAATTTAAGAAAGTTTTCGTTTTCTTTCACATTAGTGTAATTTGTTTCTAACATTATTTAGTTTTTTTATTTTTAGTTAGTTTCTAATTTTAGTTTTATTTTATTGGAAATTTTAATGTGTGTTTTATTTTGCAGAAATCTTAGTTTTATTTTTTTAGGAAGTTTTAGAATTAGGATTTTTAATTTAGAAATTGGAATTGTATGTGTGTATTAGTTTTTAGGAATGAATGTATTTTATAGTTTTTAAATTAGGCTAGTTTTAGATTTTTATTTAGAACAAATACAAGTTGAAAACATTTTAAAAACATTGCTCATTGTGGATCGACCTAGTCTTACAAGTAATATTACTACATAGCGGCTCTGCACTTGAAGCTCACGATTAAGTTTTTGGCGCTATTACCGAGGAGCGTCATTTAAAGTAACTTCTCAAATTTTCCTAATTTACATTGCTTTGTGTGTGTGATTTAATTTTGGGATCTTTCTAGAAATAGGAGGATATGCATGGAATGATGAGCCACCTTAATTTGAAATAGGAAAGTGCATGGATTGCTAGAAAGTACACATCACTCAGATATTTAGAAACTTTCTAAAATTGGGAAAAGTTGCTATCTTCAACTTGACATAACTTCTTTTGGAAGAAAGTACACCACAAGTGATCTAATTGCTATCCTTGATCTTCTCGGTGTCCAAGAAAGCCTTTGCCCCCGTAGTGCACGACAGCTTGTCCGTTCAAAAACACTGGTCTTTCAAACAGGTCCATCTGTAACTCTACCACTTCCAAATAGCTAACCTAGCCGAGTTAGTTTCATAGGATTGAATGGAGAACTAGAGGAAACTTTTTAACCTTAGAGAGTTACTTAGATGTTTTTTGTATAACTTAGGCTTTTATCATTTAAAAAAAACACAAAAAAATTCAAAAAAAAAAAAGTGATTCCAAAAATGGACATAAGCAGTAGACGTAGGTATTTCGTCAAACCATGTAAATTTCTCATGTGTGTTCTTGTGTGCTTATTTCCTCTTCTTATGTGCAGCTTTGATTGCCGATCGCAGGTTACGCACTTCCACACATTCATAACAAGTGGTATCAGAGGCTAGGTTGTGATGTGCAATCCATAGTTGAATTGAATCCTCTTTGAGGGCTTGGTTTCGGATCTCTGTTTCTTCAAACAAAGACGTACGGATCATATCTATCTGATCTTTGTGGGCCACATAGATTGGTTCTTACCAATCGAAAACAGTAGAGGAAGGAGAAGGGCTTGGGATTTCTCGTTGTAGAAATTGGAAAAAGAGGATCCCAGTTCGTCGAAATCAGAGAGATTTCAATGCTTGACTAAGGTCAAATTTGCTTCTGTTTTGGGTTGAAGATTTCGCTGGTCTTCATCGGAGTGTGGAGAAGGAAACGGCCTGGGTCTCTGTCTTTCTTGGTTTTAAAGAGATATTTGAAAAAAAAAACTCATTGAAACTAGCTGCCATTGCTGTAGTTGTCGTTGCCGTCGCCGGGGAAGCCACCGCTGTCAACCACCACCGTTGGTTGTCCTTTGTCTCGCTGCTATAGAGGGTAGTGTAAGTGGGCACTGGGTTCTATTGCAAAATCGAGTCGTATAACAAAAGAGAAGACGAGAGAAAGGTGCAGGTCGTGGTCAGGTCAAGTTGACCTGACCTATTAGTAGCAGCGAAGCCCATGAAGCAGCAGAGGTTCCAGGTCAGGTCGAGCCGGGGCGACTTGATCCATGTGCAGAGTCCAGCTTGGTAGCAGGTGCAGGGCTGACATCAACAAGTATGGTCAAAGTAGTTGACCGAGGAATCGACGACAGAAACTTTTTTCTGCAATATCTTGGTCATTCGGTGTTTAATCGGATATCCGTTTATGCCTATGGACTCGTTTTGAATAAATCTATGCAGTGGAAGAGGGTAATTAGCTATTTGATGGCCAACAAAGAGGTTTGATTGATCAAAGCGTAAAAACTTGTTTATGCGATATTGGAACTATTCGGACTCGGATTTCAGATTCGTTTCTTTCAGCATGCTCGTGGTGATAAGATCCATAATATGGTGAGGAAATTTTGTAGAAATGAAAACAAAATTTGAAGTTGAAAAATTCAACAGCAATAATGATTTCAGCTTGTAGAGCATGAAGATGAATACTTTGTTAGTTCAAAAGGGGTTGCAGAAAGCATTGAAAAGAAAGAATGCCCTTTCTGCAACGATGTTAGAAGACGAAAAGGAGGATCTGCTGGATAAGGCATATGGAGCGATTTTGTTATGCTTCAGCGATAGAGTGCTGCAAAAGGTTATTCAAGAGAAAACCGCTGCTATGTTGTGGCTGATATTAGAGAGTCAGTAAATAAGCAAGTCTCTGACAAACTATTTGTATCTGAAGAAACGGTTGTTCACTTTTTAGATGCAGGAAGGTATGTCTCTTGATACCCATCTTGATGCATTTGATAAAACTATCATGAATCTGAAAAATATTGATGTTTCAATTGATGATGAGGACCAAGCTATTATGCTGTTATGTTCTTTACCACCATCGTATGAGTATTTTGTTGATACCATGATGTATGGTAGAGAGTGAAGAAGATGTAGAGGCAACCTTGAACTCTAAGGTAGCGTTTAGTTCGCTAGAATGAAGGTCGGAATGGAATGGTCATTCTGTTGGAGTGAACATTTCGACGTTTGGTTCGTGAAAAAGTGGCGGAATGACCATTACTTCAGGAATCATCATTCCTTTATACAGGGAAATCACCATTCCATTTGGGGGGGGGGGGGGGGGGGGGTAGAGGAATGGCCATTCCATTCCTTCGTAATTTTCCCTTGAGTCCAAAAAGCCCCTTTCATCAAACAAAACCTGAGATGCCCAATCATATGACCTAGCCTCCTTCCTCTTCGTCTCTGACCTCTCTCTCCTTCTATGATTTGCCACCGACCCTGTTCCATCGACCATAAGGCATGTTCTATGACACCCCCTTTCTCACAGTTGGTTGATTGGAATCCGCCGCAGAGGGAGATAGTTGGGACAGACAGAAGGAAAGGGGTTGGGTGAGAAAGAAGAGAGGGTTATGACAAAGAGAGAATGAGAGGGGGCTGGGCGATAGAGGGAGAGGGTTGGGACAAAGAGAGAGGGAGAGAGGGCTGGGAAGTGAGAAATAAGGAGAAGGGGCTAGGCGAGAGAAGGAAAAAGGGCTGGAAATAGAGAGAAGAAGAGGGGCTGGGCGAAAAGGGAGAGAGGGTTATGATAGAGAGAAGGAGAGGGGGCTGGGCGAGAGAGGAAAAGGGTTGGGACAAAGAGAGAAGGAGACGGGGCTAGGAAGTGAGAGATAGGGAGGGGGGCTAGGCGAGAGAAGGAGAGGGTTGGGACAGAGAGAGAAGGAGAGAGGGTTGGGAAGTGAGAGATAGGGATAGGGAGGTGGGAGAGAGGGGGAGAGACTACTAAGAGCAGAGAGAGGGGGAGAGGGGCTAGGAATAGAGGAGAGGGAGAGGGGCTGAGCAAGAAGGGAGAGAGGGCTGGGACAAAGGAGGGGCTGAGAACAGAGAAAGGGAGAGAATGTTGAGAACACAGATAGTGGGAGAGGGTTAGGACAGAGAGAGAGGGAGAGAGGGCTGGGAATAGAAAGAGGGCTTGGCGAGAGAGGAAAATTTTGGCAAAAAAAAAAAAAATTCACCGGGGTATTTTGGTCAAATTTATGTAATTTTTATTCTATTCCTGGCATCATTCAAGCATACCAAACACAGGAACTGGAATGAGAATCCTATTACTAGATTGATTCCTCTGTCTAATCAAATGTTGGAATGGGAATTACTATTCCTGCCTCATTCCATTCCAGACTCATTCCAGTCTCTATTCCATTCCTGCCAAAAATCATTCTAATGAACCAAACGCTACCTAAGGAGTTGAAGAAAAAGGTTGTGCTTGAAAACAATGATTACTCTAGCAAGGGTTTGTTTGTAATATGAAAAACAAAAGACTCCAATAATATGGGCAAACATAGATCTAAGTCTAAATCTAACAAGAAAAACATTGAATATTATTATTGCCATAAGAAAGGGCACATTCAAAAGAACTATTTTGATAGGCAGAGGAAAGGGAAAGAAATAGAATATTCATCCTCTTATGATTCAGTCAGTGTTGCAGAGAGAAGATCAAGTTTTGATGTCGATAATGCATTTTTTATGATTACAAAAGGTATTTATTGTTAGAATGAATTGATTCTTGATTCTGAATGCTCCTACCATATGTTTCTCAATAGGGACTGGTTTACCACTTATTGCGAGATCAACAGTGCTAGTGTCTTGATGGGCAACAATGTTATATGTAAAATGGTTGGGATTGGAACAATCAGAATAAAGATGTATGATAGAATCGTCAGAACATTGGCAGAGGTTCGACATGTCCCTGATCTAAAAAATAATCTTATTTCTTTGGGTGCCTTGGACTCCAACAATTGTAAGTTCTCAGCTAAAGGTAAAGTCATGAAGGTTGTGAATGGTGTTCTGGTTCTTATGAGAGGCAATTGTAATGACCCAAATTTTTATTTTCAATTCAAATTAATTTCAACCTTTGATTTGATCTGTGATGGACCCTACTTGTACTTTTATTATTCTATTTTGAAATCTGGAATTACTTGTGGGACCATATTTTGTAAAAATTTGGCTTATTAGGGAGTTTGGCTCAACCAAGATCTTCAAATTGATTAAGCTTCTTGTTGTTATTGTGTTTTCCTATCTCAACTCCTCTACCTTAAAATTAGTATCCAATTCCAACTTGTGCTTTAAAGTCCAACCTTCTAGGCCAAATTTGGTTTGGAACCAATATCTTTTATGGACTCTCTTTATTTTTGCTATAAAAAGACATCATCCCCTCTAGTCTCCGATATGAATCTAAATTTCCTCTTTTCTCTCCTTCTTTTCGAGGCTTTTCTACAGAAGGTATAGTCCCTTTTTGCCTTTTCTATTTCATTTGCAAGTTACTACAATAGTATATTCTCATATCTTTCACGTCAGTGTGTGCATATAGGTTCTTTTATCTTGTTATTTTTATGCGAAGACATTAAATGCATTACCATTATCACCCAGCCATTGTCACCATGATCTTTAGCCTCAATCATCATCACCACAATTAGTCAATGCATTACAACGGGCCACCATGACCATTATTCAATTGGATTTAGTCTGCTGGAACCCATCACCTCCCGAGATCAGTGCCCCACTCACCACGGACCTAGCTATTCTCGACGCCACTGTTCATTGTCTTCTTCCTTCTTTTAATCTTCCCTACTTCTTCTTCCTCCTCCAGATGGCAGCGCCCGAAATCTCTACCACCACCACCGTTTGCATCTTCATCTCCTTCTTTTATTCCTTCTTCGTTTGACTTTTTCTCCCTTGCTCTCTTTTCTTTCTTCTCTGTTTTTCTTTTTCATCTACTTTTTTCCCGTTCTTCTTTCTATACCCAACTCTTTTCCTTCTTCCTTGCATTTGTTTTCTCTATTCTCTCCATTTTCAAACGGCTGCAAACATCCACCCTCTGAGATCTCCATTGCACCATTGTCTCTCTTTTTTTCTTGTTCTTTTTCTTTTGTTTCCTTTCCTCCTTTTCTGTTTTTTCCTCTCTTCTCCTCACTTCCTTCCATTGCCGTGCAAAACAAACAGTCCCCACATACCTCAGTCATCACTGTTTTCATTCTTTTCTTTATCTCGGATCAAAGAAGCTGGGCTAGAACCAAGGAACCCATCTCTGTTATCTTCTTCTTGTTGTTTCTTTCTTTCTTTCTTTCTTTCTTGCCCTTCAGATTCCTTCGTCCTTTCCCTCATTGTTTCCCTCAACCATCTGCAGAGTGCACGCATGGTGCCTGTCACAACCCGAGCCCAGGGACCGGGGGTCAGAGAAAGCCTAACCAATGACACACGTACTCCCGTGCATGCACACCTGAACCCCGTCCAAGCATACACACACAAGGGATCATTCACACATACAAACCACTGTACGCGGAAGCTGTACGTATCAAGGCATACCACGATATACCAAATTGACATAGGAGATTACAAAAGATCATGAACTGATAACAAGTACAATTACATGAACGTATGAGACAAAAATGGGGCTTACAATTATCAAATACAATTATCAAGCCCACAATACAAGTCGCAACAAAACTCCCCTCAATAGACTCCAATTCAATGTATGGGAGAACCAAATGATGTAAACCGTACTCAGGAGGATGGTGGGTCAAGTCCACTCCTCTAGGCCGGAGGGGGCCTCGCGAGCCTCTCCTGGAGTCGGGTCGACCGACGCAGAATCAGGAGAGGGATCTGAGCCTGCAACACACAAAGACAACTAATAAGTACAACGACTTAGCAAAGTACAAGCAACAAGAAGATAACACAAATTGTGTCAAATCATGAGTAATAGTCACAGTGCAAGATCCATAAAAATCATGTTCGTATACTAAGCAAATATGCAAATGAATAAGCATGCTGTAAGAATCATAAACAGATAACAATCAAAGTGGCTACTACATTGGCCATTTTCTCCCTTACGAGAGCGGACGGAATGAGAACACCAGCGACCGGGCCAGGGTACGCATGGGTCTCTAGTTCCCGGGGTCCGGAGTCCCAGGACAGAACACTCTGCAGAGGCAACACATAAACTAAACCAAAGTTAACCCCGCCGGGTATCCTAAGGCTGAGGCTCAGTAGTGCCAAGACCAATCACAATCAAATCGGATGATGCACCTCAATCAATCAATCATGTCATATCACATACCACATACAGATCTCACATATCACGCTGAACAAACAATAGGAAGTGCATCACACATACTGATACTGAACAATAAGCTGATACTAATACTGAAGATACTGAATGCAAATAAGCCATAAAAGAGGCACTGACAAACTCAAGTACCAATAACAATAAGCACTGATACAAGTACTCCAATGGAGCAATGGTAAAAACACAATACACAATAATAGAATGGTCCCGCCCGGGCTTCGCTCTGGGGTTGCTGCATTTCCCACAGAATCGAGAGGTCCAGCGCAGAACACATGAGAGGGCATAACCGTAATCAATATGCTGTACAAATCAAACAAATCAAGTACTTATACGAATCAAGGATCAATTACAAGCCAATCCTACACTAATTATCCAGTGTTTCTAACCGTGCATGTTGATGTAGTTTTAAGTTGTCCGATGCACCATTGTCTAGTGTTGCAGTGTCTGGAGTGTGCACCGAAGTCCCTTAAACCAACACCCATGGGGAGGTGCTAAACAACTGGATAACAAGCATGAATGATTCGCAGCCCTCGATCTCATTCATGTCATTCAGACATTCCATTGGGCATATTCAGGCTCGCTACCTTCTAATATGAAAGTCATATACGGTCTTTTGCTTAAACCTAATCCTTTTCATTCAATTCTCAGGGTTTCACGGTGTAGCCGTAGGTGACCTTACGGCTTAGCCGAGGCATCTTACGGCTTAGCCGTAATATACACTGCGGCTGAGCCGAGGTTCCCCAAATATCCACCCGGATTTACGGCTCAACCGTATTTTACTCTACGGCTCAGCCGTATCCTGGTCCACGGCTTAGCCGTAAGACAATGTACGGCTTAGATCAGGCTGGGCCGTAGAAGAATGGCAATTTGCCAACTTTCAGTTATTTTCAGATAACAGTCTGTACTGTTCTACGGTTAGGCTTACGGCTGGGTCTCGGCTTAGCCGTAAGCCATTTTACGGCTTAGCCGTAGCACATTTCACGGCTTAGCCGTGAGTGCACGGAGTCATTTTCCTGAAATTGTCACAGTCATACAGAAAGTGTACAGCACGACTGAAATTGAGGAGATAACAGTAAAATAAGTTCAATAGGGCTGTCTAACACTGAGAAACACAATGAAGAATCAAAACACAACAATCAAATCCATATCAATCGGTGTTCATACTACTTGGGCTTATACTTGCCTCACGGATGGAAATTACTTCGTTGCTTGGCTCAGTCCACCGGAAAACACACACAAACGAGCTCCTTTCTTCCTCCCTCAAGCAGTAGAAACAGAGATGGAGAAGGAGAGAAGGAGAGCTGACGAGAGAGACGAGCTGAGCTTGAGAAGAGACGATCGAAAGAAAGAAATGGAGTTGGTGAGATATTTATAACTTAATTTGAGTCCAAATTGCACTTAAGTCCAAACAGTTTACACAAATATCAGTTTGAGTCAAATGACGGTCCAACGAGAGCAAACGAAATCATTCGGATCCACGACAGTTACGAAAAACGACAAGCTCAACGGAATACACGCGCTGACGTCAGAATGACGCAAAACTGACAAGGTCAATCAAAAGCCAAAATTACGAAAAAGGGCTCGGTCTACCTAGACCAAGTCAAACTCAACCCAAACAATCTCTCCAAGACTCAAAACCAACTAAAAACAAAAGCCAAAACACTCTTAACGATAAAAGCACACGTAATTACCCACTAATCCGAATCAACTCGGGTCGGAGTGTCACAGTGCCCTCTTTATTCATCTTCCTTTCTTTTCTTGTTTCTTCCTTCTCTTCTGTTCTCTTTTTTGTTCTGTGGTTTTCCTTCTTTCTTCTCTCTGTTTCCCGCTTCTGTTCCTCTTATCTCTTTATTTTCTTTTCTCTCTCTTGTTTCTGTTTCTTCTTTCCTTTTTCTTTCCTAGTTTCCTCTCATCCAAACAGAACCCATTAACCTGGGAATCTTCATATTTTTCTTCTCAGTTCCATCATCACCATCAGACCCTCTGCAACTCTACTTCTTATTTCGTCTCCTTCCATAGATTTTCTTCTTCATGGTCACCATGCATTTTAATCCCTCCCTCACAGTTCAACACCAGTTGTTCCCCTTATATCGTTTCTTCACTATCCGTGGCACCATCACACCAGTGCCCATCTTCACCTTCCACTCGGTCCCATGCCTTTTCCTTTTCTTCTCCTTTAATCTCTTTCCTTCCTCCAATCCATCTTGCATATTCATCTCTACTTTTTTTTTCTTTCTTTCTTTCTTCTGCCTATTTTTCCCTTCGTTTTCTATCTTCTTCGTTTTCTCCTCCTTGCTTTGCACCCAGCGCGACTTGGCCCTGTACTGTCTTCTTCTTTTCTAATTTCATTTTCATCTTACTTCCTCTCCTCGTCCCCTCTTTCCCTGATCATGGCTGTTCTAGCAAGGACCTATCTGTAAGGTCCTAATCCCAACCAATCTTGATATTGTATTAATTAATCTTATTTGTACTAATTAAACTTCACCTAAGTTAATTAACTCTAAATCCTTTAGG
This sequence comes from Sextonia rubra, assembly GCA_037013555.1. Taxonomy (NCBI): domain Eukaryota; kingdom Viridiplantae; phylum Streptophyta; class Magnoliopsida; order Laurales; family Lauraceae; genus Sextonia; species Sextonia rubra. Next base: position 52,221,632 of record JASUAD010000013.1, on the reverse strand, counting down.
CTTGGATCATGCATAGGTAGTTGGGTCAGATTTGAATTTTACCTAGGCAGTTTAGGCTCCTTTGTAATTTAGAGTCTTTGTATCATATTAATACTTCATTAGTTGCATCTTGTGTAATTCATCGTGTAAATCATCTTTCATGTTGGATCCAACTTAATTCGGATCCATCGTGGCCCAATTGAGGTCCATTTAACCTAAACTATAATTTTCCTGAGGCATTGGACTTACATGCAAAGTCCAGGAAATTTTGATTTAAAAGGGGACAACCATCGACCCTCTCTTGTCTCTCTTCCCTCCCGCCCCTACTTGAGCTACATTTCCCTTTCCATTCCTTAGCTTCTTCTTTACCAACCCAAGCTAGAAGCTTTACATGCAAGAAGGATAGCCTCTACTCATCTCTTTCTTCAACCTTTTATGCATCTCCTTCATTGGAATCAACATATTCATCATCTTCTTCAAGTTACAGCTTGCTAAGGTAAAATCTCTACCGCCATTTCAATTCTCTGGGTTTAATAGAGTCAAGAAGACTCAATAGAACAACATGCATACATCTAATATTAGATTCACCCATTGCATGTCTTTCGTGCAGATAACCCATCTTCTATGGAGGCTCTCTCTAACTATACACTAAGGAGAAGTTTATATGGTCAAGTACTGTGTTAAAGGCAAGTGTTAGAGTATATATTTTACTATATGTATGTCTATATTTGTTGATTTATGAAAGATATGAATTCCAATCGGTTTTGATATGTTGAGTTGGCACCACTTAGCTTGTACCTTTATTAGGTTCGACGGGACCAATTCGAGTATTCCTTATGTTCCTATTGCAGTAGTTTATGGAGAAGTTGTCATTGTTCCTCGAAAAGCTTGCCTGATCCCCTAACGTAATTCTCATATATATGTTATACGCTTTTTCTAGATATTACGATCTCTTTTGGGAGAATATTGCCTTGTGGATGCCAATTGGTACATTATGATACTTTATCCATGATTCGTTATAAATGCTTACTCATGCACAACATACCTAGTTTACTGTTACTGCCTTCTTTAAATCAATATATTCTTTAATTCATTTGATATATCATGATGGTCTTATATATTTCTATATTTGCTTAACCGTCATGTTAACAGTGCTACCCTTGGTGTTATAAGTACTGAACCCAATCCTAGCACTACTATTGACGGTCCCCAGAGGGCACCTCAACGGTATCTCTAAAGGTGTATAAGAGTGGAATGAAGGCGACATATACGATTAGTTGTCTTATGAAGAGCATACAAAAGGGGTTTGGTTGGGTTGATAAGTTTAGTGATGTTGGGACTAGTGTTTAACATGCCTCTCTATCTTTATCGGGACTTTGATTGATGGACATACGTTTGAGATTGTATTATTGAAAATGCTTAAGTGATTTGTGATTATGTGTGTTGGAAATGGATCAGTAAAGGACTTTAAGTTTATTTTAGGATTGTATAATGTTTTTTCTATAATTGCTTATGATCATTACAAGCGTATTTCATAGATTTTTGCTTATAGTTGAAATTAAATCTATGAGTTCGTTGAACTTTCTCACACATTCTTGTGGAATCTCCCTTATAATGATTTGTGCGTGTCTTCAAATGGCACAGATTGCTACAGGATTACGTATCCATACCCTGGGGGCCCATTCTAATATCTAATTCCCGGGATCGGAGTATGACACTATTTTCTTCCCCCTGCCATGGTCGACATTCATCACCCTCTCATCATCTTTTTCATTCCCCTCTTACTCCCTTGCCACCATTAAGAACATCTCCATTGTTTTTTTTTTCTTTCTTTTCATTTTCTTTTCTCTTATGGTTCTCTTATAGTTCAACTCCTCCCTCTGTGCACAACTAGACCAACCCATCTTCTTTTTCTTCTTTTTTGCCGGTTCTTCTCTCCTTATTCTCCCACCAGCTAAGCAGTCAACTCCATCTTCTTCTTTTCTTCTTGTTCTCTTTTTTGGATTTTCTCTTCCTCTCTGTTTTCTTCTCCTCCCTCTCTGCTTGTTCCTTTCTATGTTTCTGACTACAACCGAGCCTCTCATCCACTCTTATGTTCTTCTTTTTCTTCTTCTTGTTTCTTCATATTCTCTTATTAATCTCTTTCTCAGTACCCACCTGATGTATATATTAATATAATTCAACATTATGTAGGCCCACCACGAGTTGATTCCCTATTCATTTGGCCCAAATTCAACCGACTTATGTTATATTCATGCTTGATCAATTCAAGTTTCTTACCGCACTTAGTGATTTTCTAACCCTCCTCACTTAAACTACCCCCCTTACTTAAACTAAGTATGGTGACTTAACCACCTATATATGGCAGTAACCAACAATGAAAACCCAATTTGAATCTACCTGAGCCTAGCTTGGCTCGAACCCACCTATTCTTTCTTTTTCTTTTCCTTCCCCTTGGTATGACCAGTTTCCATGCAAAACCCATTTACAGACCTGCCCATGGCCTTTTTTTGGCATTCTCCTTACGTTGAAACCATCCCTTGATTAACTACCATGGGCCACTTAAATTGGGCCCAATCAAGCATATGACCATACCTTAGCCCAAATTCATCTCGTGTGATTATAACCCAAATCAATAGCCCATGCATGAGCCCATCCCCCAGACTTACTTGCAAATCCGTTTGCAAACCATCATCGACAGGGACCTTTATCGATTCTCCTATATATTTAGATTGGGGTTAGTCAAGTCAATCATCCGCTGTCAATCCAGGCGAGTAGTCTTACTGTGTTATCCTAGTATTTGAGTTTTTGTATTCTCTGTTAACACTCTGACCCAACTTAATCGGTTTAATGGCGAATTAGTTGTTGTATATGTTTGACTTTGTTTTTGTTTCGTTCCGGGTCATGGATAAGTAGTTGGGTTGAGTTTAACCTGGATTAAGTAGACTTGAGGCCTTTTTCGTAATTTTAGATTTTGTATGATTTCGTCATTCATGCATCATCTTGGTGTCAACACGTGTATCTTGTCAAGCTCGTTGACTTCTGTAACCGACTTACTAGCAAACGACTTCGTTTGTTTCCGTTAGACGGTTATTTGACTCGAACTGTAATTCTCACCAACCTTTGAACCATTTTATGATTTCCCATCATCCTTATCTTATAAAGAGAGCTATGCACTGACTCTCTCTCTCCTTTCAACGTTTTTTCCTTCCTTCATTTCTTTTTTTCCTTTCCTTCTTCTTCCTCACGATCAAAGCAAAGAAAGGGAAAACCCTTGTGCAACCATTCCATCTATCTATCCTTTGTGAACTCTAAGGTAAGAGTTGGGTTCTTGCTCATCTTTATGAGTTTTCACTTCTTCTCATCCTTCTTATGCTCTACGTGTGCTCGACTCCTTTTTCTTCTTGCATGCATGGCTGTTAGAGCTACGTTTACCGATCAATTTGTGCCAACGGATAACTAATTCTCGGGAAAAGCTCATTAAGGCAAGTATAAGCACGATTTGGTTGAACACATGTTGGTATACGGTGATTGTTATTAGTCTTCTTTAATCTGACAAGTGTGCCATGACTTATAGCTTTTTTGTAATTGTATGATCTTGATATTTATTGTCTTCGTGGTGCAAGCTTCAATTCAGTCGTTTTGTAACAACAGCATTCTGCAACAGAATTCTGTTACATGACCAATCAGGCATGGAGTCCGACCAATCGGACACCTTCCAGAACCGAAATCGGACCAATCGAGCTTCAGGACCAACCGGTCGGCCCTGAAGCACTCTGTTCCGGCAGATTCAGTTTCAGACTAAATCCTCTTTTGGCCCATTTTCATTCTCCTGCTTTTAAACACTAAGAGGACCCTTTTATACTGCTTTATTGGGTCATTCTACTCTTTAATTAATTGGAGAAAAGATAGGGTTAATGATGAGATCTTATAGGGCCTTTACATGGATTTTCAACCTCTTAACTTGCCCAATGGACTACCTTAAGAGCATGAATGGTCTTGAGAGTTGTGACTCATTCATGTGTATTGTCCAATTGTTAAGCACCTCCCTATGGGTACTGGTTTAAGGGACTTCAATATACGTATCTAGATACATTGCAACACCCATAAAAAGGACAACTGTGTATCAAATAACTTAAAACTACATCATTATGCAAAGTTAGAAACAATGGACAATAAGCTTTGGGTTGGTTAGTAAACGATCATAATTCCGTGAACTAACTTGACTTGCATTACATGTTGATTTTGGTTAATGCCCTCCATTCATTCTATTGTTTTGACTTGTATTGGTGATTGTCTGTAATTGTATGTAAGACGTGATACATGTACTGTACAGCTTGAATGTGACTTGAATTGACGTGTGTTGTATGACATGATTAACACGGTCTGGCTCTACTCAGCCTCAGCCCTAGGATACCCAACGGGGTTGACTTTGGCGCAGCCTACTTGTTGCTGCTATAGTGTGCTCCTGTCTTGGGACTTCCGGACCCCATGAACCATAGACCCATTTGCACCCTGGCCCGATTGATGGTGTTCTCAACGTCTGCTCTTGATAGGGAGAATATGGTAAATATAGTAGCCACCTAAAAAGTACACCTGTTTTATGATTCTGATAGCATGTGTTATTCATATGCATGACTTGCCTAGTAGACGAATTTGAAATTCTATGCACTATCACTTGTTACTGATTCTGATAGATATAACTCATGTTAATTTATCGTGGCTTATGCTTTACTAAATCGTTGTATTCACTCGCTGTCCTTAGTGTTGTAGGCTTAGCTCCCGCTACTAACCCCTCGTCAATCAGCCGGAGTCCAAAGGAGACCATAGACGCCCCATCAGGGCTAGAGGAGTGGATGTGATCACTCCGCCGGAGAGCGACATTGATATGCATATAGGTCTTCTTTGGGGTTTGTGGGATGTGTTTGGTTTTTATAAATTGGTGTTGGTTAGACTTTCCACATTTTGTATCTTGTCTCACTTTTGTATCTATTGTGTAATTCATGTAATCTTTTATAGATATTCTTTTGCTTAGTGTTATCTTCTTTTGCATGTAATAATACATACAGCTTCCGCGTACATAAATGTGCACGTGTGATCTTCCCTTATGCGTGTGCATTTAGACAGGGTCTAAGTGTGGACGCACAGGAGTACGTGTGTCACTGATTAAGTTTAACCTTAATCTCTGATTTTATGGGCTCGGGTTGTGACATTCCCTGTCTCAATTATAATTTAATCGTACTTGTGAACTTATTGAAATAATCATAGAACTTCTGAGGATTTGCTCCATTTGATTTTATTTACTTTGTTTCTTTTTTTATTTGATTTGTTATATTGATGACTAAATTTGATATTAATCCTTGGACACCATTCTATTGTAAAATAAATTTCTCACTAAATTATTGTCAGTGATTATTGATCATTTTATTTAAAGGATTTGATTGTGAAAAATTCGATATCATGTGATAGACTTGTGTTTGTAACCCTAAACCGAGGTATGAATTGAAATTTGAGAATTTTTTGACTTTGTTACTTGTACACTATTCGACATCAAGGCATTCTCTAAAGCATAGGCAGAGCACCGTGGGGATGCTCATACGCGGATTTTAGCTCTTTTGGATATGACATTGGGATTGGGATCCCTTTGTGCGATATTCCTAGTTTACAGCTATACCTAATTTGTTCTGTGGTGATTATTGGTATCTCAGGCCTCGTGCCAACTTTGGATATAAAAATGGTTTGTACCTAGCGGGTACTTTGTGCTTTGCACAGGCTTAATTCTGGCAAATATACTTTGTTAGTTTGTTTACTGAGGAGATGCCTTATCTTTAAATTGGCTTGAGGATGTTGCTCCTAAATTGTGATGTCTTGATTAACCTTTTTTGTTGTTTTGAAGATTATACATTTTCAGCCTTGTTAAATTTGTATTTAATTATGCTAAAGATATGACTCTCCTAAGTTAGTGACTTTGGCTCATGATTTATTTCAGATTCGTATTGATTACCACTCTCGCTATTGATATTTTGATCTGAACTATTTCTCTTATTACCATAGTTTAAACAATTGTGAAATTACATTTGAAATGTCTAAATTCATACTCCGTGACCCAATTTGTAATAATTTTGATTAATTGTTGAATTATCTTGCTTATTTTCTCCGTTTATCTTGTGTAAACTCTAATGAAATCCAATTTTGCCAATTTATATTTGATTTAATCTTATTATTCGACTTTATCACCTTTAAGATTGTTATATTCTGCTTTTTGATAATTTGTTTGAAACCATGACTCTTAAATTTAATACTTTGATTGTTACCAGTTTATTATGGTTTCAAAGTAGATCTACTTGTAGAGTTGTATTCACCCCCTTTGTTTTTCCCTATATTTCGCAGTTGAGCAGGACATGGAGGGTACTGAGTTTGCATGCGAGACCAAGATTGAGGAATGAGTTGCGAGAATTTTGCTTTAAAATATTAGTAGGATGTGTCGGAGTTATTTATTCATGTAATTATTGTTTAATGAGATTTATTAATTAAATTTTCTTTTACCTTAGTTATTATGGACCAGTCGTGCCTTGTGATTTGAGGGTCTCAAGGATTTCAATTTTCGGCGTGTGACGGCAATTGAGTTGGAAGCTTGTATATTTTATCTAGAAATACTGTTTTAGGTAGAGCTGTAGTGTCTTCATTAGATGATCATGAATTTATTTTAACACATTTCTAGCACTTGCATGTGGGTCACATCAGTGAGAAAAGCTTGATAATGCTGAGCAAGCAGAATTTACTATGTGCCAATAAGATAGGTAAGTTGGATTTCTGTGAGAAATCTATATTCGGAAAACACTATAAAGTCAGTTTCAAAACAGGTATTCATTGCACAAAAGGTATCCCTAATGTTCATTTAAATGTGTGGGGTCCTTCTAAGGTTTATTTCAAGGGTGAATCCCGACTTATGTTGATTGTCATAGATGATTATTCAAGAAAGGTCTAAGTTTATACACTGGAGACGAAGGATCAAACCTTTGAAACATTCAAGCGGTGGAAGGCAATATTTGAGAAACAGATCTGCAGGAAGTTAAAGACAGATAATGGCAAGGAGTACAAATCTAATGAGTTTGAGAACTATTACAAGGATAGAGGCATAGTTCGGTAATATTATACCACCATAGAAACTCCACAGCAGAATGAAGTTGCATAGAAGATGAACAAAACAATCTTGGAAAGAGCTCGTAGTATGTTGCTTACTACAGGATTGTCCAAAGACTTTTGGGTTGATGCAGTACATACTGTAGGCGACTTGATTAATAGGTCTCCACCTTTAGGGATTGGTTGCAAAACACTGAAAGAAATGTGGTCAGGTAATCCAGCTGATTATTCTAACTTGACGGTTTTCGATTGTCCAGCGTATGTTCATGTGAAAATGGATATGTTAGAATCAAGGGCTATGAAATGCATCTTTGTTGGATATGCTTATAGGGTGAAATGATAGAGGTTGTGGTATACTGATCGGGATTCACTCAGATTTATCATCGGCGAGAATGTTGCATTTCATGAAGATTCTTTACTCGATGCGAGAAAGCAGGTGGAGAATACAGAAGTAGGTAGCAGTAGTAGCATTATTTAGGTGGAGTCAGACATCCTAGTTTGGAAAGAGAGTGCATCCGACTACTCCCGAGATTCTGAGGAAGTTAAACTGAGCAACACATAGGTAGACCGCTGAGAGTGAGAAAATGGCCAGTTAGATACAGTTTCGAGGATATGTTGGTGACAGATGATGTGGTGACATATGCATTAACGGTTAAGCCATCCACGTATCTAGAGTTTGTGGAAAGGCAAAAAAGTGGTTAATAGGTAGCAATCATAGATGAACAGATGGAGTCTCTTGATGATAACAATCGAGTCATTAGATGCAAGCGGGTCTACGAGGAAAAGGAAGGAACTTCCCATGCAGGTGGAGTGAAGTTTTAGATTCCTGATTATGCATGCAATTCAGAGAAATCATTATATGGGTTGAAGAAAACTTTTGGACAATGGTACAAGCGATTTGGGACATTCATGGTGAAACTGGTTAAGGACAAGTTCTAGGCTAACTTGGACTTGATCCATGTTACTCATCATTGAAGCGTGAAGATTGTGCCCAGTGACAGTGTACCTATAAATGTACCTTCCAGCAAGGTACGTAGCGCTGAAAACATTGCGGATTATTCTTCTAGTGGCTCGAGTTTTACGAAATTCAAATCAAGGTGAAGATTGTTGAGTTTATGTCTTGTATTTCAGGTTCATCGGATTAGTCCATAGGGTTATTTTTGCACCGGGTTTTGGGTTAGGGGTATTTTGGTCTTTGTACTGGATTTTCTTAAGGGATAAGAAAGAGCGAGTTATATATATATATATATGATATAATCTGTAATCCTAAATCTAAGCAAAATAGTACGGTAAAAGAGTAGAGTTCTCTTTTGGCTGTAGACGTAGGCATCTCGCCGAACCACGTAAATCCTTTGTGTATGCTCTTATATGATTATCTCTTCTTGTATGTGGCTTTAATTGTTTATGTGTTTTCGCACGTTCACAACATCATTTAATTCAATATATTTTTCCTGTTTGTATAATGTCAAAGCTCTTTAAATCCTTCACAAAATTCAAGTGATTGGTCGTAGTGGTTCCATCGCTTCATTTCATTTTTCGTGTTACCTTTCCCTGCACAACAACTCTGCATAACTTGATCAGAAAAACTTTGTGCAAAAACAAATGAAAGCCGTTGTTTTTAGCACTTCGTTGGGCTTCAACAGAATTCTAATAGTTGGTACTTAGCTTCTCTAGATCTCATGGTGTTTTCTTCAAGTTCTATTTAGTTTGAATAGTCCGTGGGAATGGTCCGCGCCTATTCAGGCTGTGTGGGGAGCCACTCAGGCTCACGGGGCTGAGGAAAGTCCTGGAGTTCTGAGGGGAAGGAGCGCGGGAAGCGTTGCAAGTTCATGGTCCGCAGTAGCCACATGAGGGCCTTTTGGAAAATGCGTTTTGAGCTGGGACATTGCTCCTTTTTCATCTATAGATAGAACAGTTGCCATCTGCCTCTTGGAAAGCTTCACATCCCCCCTCTGCAGCAGCAGAGTTACTCTAATTCTCTTTTTCTTGTTTCTGTGTCTGACTTTTATTATGTTTTGGGACTTTTTTTTGGGTCAGAGGTTGTGTCATGTTATCACACTTCTGCCTACCTGGGGATTTGTACCACATTTTGTACCTTCTTTTAATTAATGAATCCGTATTTGCAAAGAAAAAAAAAAGATAGCGCCCATTGTTGGGCTCAATCTCATGGTGTCTGCTCCTAGTCCTATTTTTTTACGCTTGGCGATATCTGAACCCCACTGGGGAAATAGGCCATGGCAACTGGATTTGCTCGGACGATATTAATATTTTTAAGAGGTTCTGGTGAATTTGCTGCAGTTTGACTTCTCATGTGTTTTATTAACTCAATATATTGGATTTCTCAATGCAACAGTAGCCAAAAAGGTGAAGCAAAACTGAAGGAAATGCTTAAAGACTAGATAGCATAACTTCAACTGAACACAATTCAGAGAGGGATGTAAGAACCTTCTTTCTCAATTTGAGATGAGTACATTGATGCAAGTTTATATTTTACATGTACTAGATATTACATTTAAAAATAATAATTTTGCTACTCTTCGAAATCAAGAACTTTATAACACTTAGAGATCAACTATAATGTTAGAGATCAAATAAAATTAGAAAGTTTCTTTCATTGTATAGATGGGTCACCTTGAATGATCTAGGAAGAGAAAAAATTTCCTTGGTCTTTCCTTCTTCCTTACCAAGAAGTATCTCATCCATCACAACTAACCATAGAGCCAGATGACCAGGATTAATAAACATAGAGGAATTTGGAAGGAAAGTGGTGGCAGCCATGCTCCCAGACAGCAAAAAATTCAGCGCTCATATTCAAGGTTCAGAAAATCTCTTCAAATAGTTTTTCCCTTTTCTGTTGTTGGTTAGAATTTTGAGTATTCATGCTAGAGAATTTTAGAATCCTCAAATTCCTGATCTCCAATTTCTCTCACTAGAACATTGTCTCCTTATCAAGATATATTTGGTATTTAAGTAAAGTTGCTAACATAATAGAAATTTTCTATAATAAGAGGAATCTAAGTTCTAATTAAATTAAGACTCCATGAAAGAGAGTTATCAAAGAAAACATATAGATATGGTTTAGCGGTTATAACTCCTTTCCATAATAATGCATTAATTGCCTCATCGAGATCACACAAAAACGGTAGTAGTGGAGGAGCGTAATAAATTCTCAATCAAAGTAGAGGTTTAGATTAGGTACATGTTTAGATTTTAAATTTATGTTGTGGTAGCCAAGTCTATCCTATATTTGTGAAGACGATTTGAATAAGTTAGTTAGAAAACAAACAGAATATTCGACCACCTCTAATGCATAATGAGCGTTCATCCTAGCCATTTCCTATATAAGTTGTTTTTTTTTTTTTAATGTTGAGTGAATTTTGTTCTTCTTTTCTTCTTTTTGGGACCCTTGTTCGGGGAGCTTGTGATCTTCCATATTAACTATTTTTAATGAGAGGCATTTTTTGTGACTTGCAGAAATCATCTTTATAAACAAGAAGTTGAGAATTGCGTTCCGTGATCTTACATCAGAGGTGAAAACATATTTCAGCAAGAAAAATGTGTAACTGCACCGAGTGCAAAACTGAGACAGGATAAGATGCCATCTCCAAACTCCATTTTCTGCAGGAATGAAATCACTGTCGAAATAATTACAAATAAAGTTAGTTATATGCAAACATTGCCCTATAGGTATTTCCCCAAGCCCACATACAAATTTAAGGAATATTAACCTGCCAAACTGAGTATCTTCTTAGATATTTCTAACAGACCCTTTCTTTTTGCTAGGATAAAAGACCCCCTTTTTCAGCCAACTTAGCCGCGGAGTTAGATGTAACATGTAAGGAAACTTGCCATACAGGTATCAATCCCTAGGTAGAACTATAGGACAGGTGTGCTATATACAGCGATGACTCTGTGATTAGAGTAACAGACCTCATTTAGTGAGCTTAGTTTTAAAAGGGACTAGACTCCCTGACAGCTACCGGTGCTCAAGTATTGGGCCTGGACTGGACCCAGATAGCTTTGGGCCTGTTCGGTGCTTGGATGATTGGGGTGATAGAAATTCCGGACCAACAGACTAAATGGGAAGGCTCGCGCCTGGTATAATTGGGGTGCGTCAGCCTCTGACCAGGAACCTATAGCCCAATGTTGGGCTTGGGGCAAACATGGGCCTGCGTTTCCAAAACAGCTTCAGCCTTGGATTTTGGTGTCCGGACAGATCCCTCTGGGCCCAAGAGGAGTCAAGTAAATTGCTTGTAGCCCAAGAGTGATAGCGCAACTCAAATTGTGTTCCTAGGCCTGTTGAGCTACCCTCCCAAGGCCATGAGCACACCTACTGCCAGCTAGAAAAAATCCCATACTCTTGATCGGTGGTGTTGAGTTTTTTTTTTTTAACAATGTAATTACAATTTTATTAGATGCCCATTCACATGATTATCCATGGGCCCAATCCGAAAAGAATGGGATTGGGACCATTCAAATGATTCTGGTACTCCTTGGACGTAGCAAAAAGCAACCTCCTTTCGTTCCCTCCTTACGCCAACCGCTCCTTGTTGCTTCGTCTCCACATTTTCCCGCGCAGTTCGTTTCTCACTTGCTGCCTCTTCTTTGCTGCTTCTTGCATTTGCAGCGTTTCTGCAACTCAAAGCCTAATCAAAACGACACCCACACGCATCTCTACTCTTTTTTTAGATCAAAACCCAAAACCCTAGCTTCAAAAAAAAAAAAATAAATAAACAAGAGAAGGAAGAATGGATTCGAAGCATTTGACTTCTCGGATCTCGGGAAATTCCCCTCCAACGGCACTCAAATCGAGCTCCAATCTCGACCCAGAATCTCTCTCCTTCGAAGAATTTTTTGCATCTCCTAATCCTTCGATAGAAGCGACCTCGCCATTAAAGCTCCCTTTCCTCTTCCTCTTCTCCATCCCCGTTCTTCAGATCCACGCGTTCCGCTTCTCTCTCCCCCTTTCGGATTCTTGTTTATCTAGATAGAGTGGATTTCACCGGCTTCGACCTGAGATTCGCTGCAGAGTGTGATCGATTTTGGGAGATAATTAGATGGTGTGTGATTTCTTTGGGGGCGGACTTTCGATGTTGGAATTGCCCAAATTTGCCTTTTCGTTTGCTGGGTCATCGATGTTTTCAAAAAATTTCGATGGATTTTGGTGTTTGTTCAAATTTGTGATGTTTTGCTATCTGGGGTTCTGTTTGTTGCAGGAATGGAGTAGAGAAAGATTAGATTTAAAATGAAGTAGGAAAGTGAAACTTCTATTGGCTAAGCTGGGAGAATCCAGTTTCGATAGGAGGCTGGTTATTTCCTCTTTGTCGGTTTCTTGGATTCAAGGTTAGGTTCTTTTATTCAGTCTCTTTCTCCCATTCTGTGGTTGGTTGAAGTTTCTTTCGTGTGCGCCTGTCCATTAGGAATTGCGGTTGATGCTAGAAGATTTTGAACTGGATTAATCTTATTGTCCATTGGTAATTGTAAGAAATCCCAACAAAAGTTTTAAATCCACTTCACAATGACTGCTGGGATTCTTCTACGTTGTCTATGGATCCTGAGAAATCAGTCAGGACCTTCATTTTCACAAAACTAAAAAATCCTAATATTTTTTTAAAGGGTTGGTGATTTGGTTTGATTCAACCCCCTTGAATGATTCGTGATACAATTTTGATTTTGAGAACAACAGTGGTCCAAACCTTCATATCAATACCGTTGTTTAAAAGCTCGCTCAAAAACTGGCTTGACTTGAAGTTCACCAAGTTGAGTAACTTGCATGACAGGATTGAGAGTATTACAACCAGAACCTTTTTTTTTTTTTTTTAAACAAACCTTAGACTCAGCTGAGATAAGTTTAGTGACTCAAAAAATTTACCAAGTTGAGTGGGCCAGCAATTGAAAGTAGTTGCCTGTAGTTTTAGAGCTGCTTTTGATGTATGAGTCCACTATTTTCCTGTTGCAGGTGAAGCACCATGTCTTTCAATGTCAAGTCATATTCAGTTATTGGACATGATGTTGAGGAAGCAGAATTCAGAGATGCAAATGGAGCATTACCATTTGGTAAAGGAGATAATATGGTCTACAAGATTCTTCATAGTTTTATAAAGGAAAAGAATAACAGATTTATCAACATTGCAACTAATGCTGTTAGAAGAGCGACAAATCACAGGTAAATTTCTAAATTACCCTCATGAGCTGTTCCTGATCTTGCTGTGAATCTTGTATGATCGTTTCTTTTAAACTGAGGTGCATTTATGATCAATGTTGTGCAGATATTACAGTGTACATACTGTGGGCATAAATTGCATCCTAGGGCTAATGCTTGTGACCCATGCATTACTTGCTTGACACAGCCAGAACCTATATTTCATTTCACTAATGCAAACCCTTTAAATGCAATGAAAGAGCTTGTGAGAGATTGTACATGACTAGATGTCCACCTTGAGATCTGTGTTCCTTTTGGACCTCAGGTTTTTTAAATAATTGACTTGAACTTGATTGTCATTTCTTTCCATATGACATATTGTTCTTTTGGATTTTCAATTCTTTAGTACTTGGAACTGTTTTCAAACCTCCTACCTGAGAAGTATGTATTTGTGATTAAGAGTGTTAACCAATTTCTTCTTAATAAGATATTTATCAACATGCAGGGTTTCTTCTGGCTCTACGGGAGAATTTGGTGATGACATCAGTCATCACATTGATGAGGATGAAAAGCGGCAGCATGTATCTGAAAGAGTGTCTGGACCCCTTCTGTCTGGATTAGCTTACTGCTTTTCCTCGTGCAGCATGATATTGCTAAACAAAATTGTTCTATCAGGTTATGGTTTTGATGCAGGAATCTCATTGATGTTTTACCAGGTAGCTACGTCTGTCATCTATAGGCAACAAAACTGGTTACTTCCTTTGGGTTGTGTAGTGGACTAGGCACCTCATTTATTGGTTCTACTGCACTTTTTCAAGCCTAATATTTTCCACTGAACCAAAAAATTGTGCAAGAATCTACAAATTTGTATATTCAAAACTAGTTTTATTTTCTTAATTGATTTAGTCTTAGACTCCAACCTAATGCCCTTGATGGTTCAACTATCCATTGCCTTTTACATTTTCTGGCATGCTTGTAATGGCTCATAACTCATGACTTTTTCAATTGTTGTCTGGATGGTACAATCTTGGCCCATCATTTATGTACTGGTACCAACCGTGCCCATATTATATACTGCATTTTTATGTTATACTTTCCAAAAATAGTTTAGTGGGTTATGACAATGAATATATTTAATATTTATCCTAGGAAAAATATATTTAATAATAATAAGCTTATGTTTATTTAGAACTCTTTTAAAAATTACTCAACAGAGTACGAAGCATGATAAAAGAACATTTTGGGATGGCTAATCCATATTGGCAAGCTTGGATACCTCAGCTTGCTTACATCCATATTATGTGCTAATTATGGTGATGGCACAAATGGTTGGCCCAGCAATGCACATTTCAGCTTGCAACATTGAAGCAGTGTGTTTCTCTTTCATCTCTTTTCTATTTTTAAATTTAAGTGAGTTGTGTATTTTGCCCTTTTTTAGTGCTTAGATAATTGTCTGTTTATTGTCTAATGTATTTAATATTCTGCAGAATTTCGTTTGTGTCATGGTTGTTATTGCTTTGGAGTTCTTTGGAGTAGTATCAACGGAAAGGTTCTCTTTGAAGTTGATTAAAGTTTGGGTTCCTGTCAACCTAATATTCATTGGTATGCTTGTGACAGGCATGTATAGGTATGGACAATTTCTGAAGTCCTCGCTTAACTGGCTTATAGCGGTGGGTGTTGGGTATGGAATAGACAATGGGTAGAGCAATGAGAGAAAGTAGTGTGGAAAGTCTGTAGCATAAGATTAATTTAGTTAAGACTTCAGGTTTATATGAGAATTTAACCATTGATTTTCACTGTGACAGATCTGACAGACCAAGTTTACCTCCCTTAGTTATGTTCACGTGGTCTTTTTGTTGATTTTTCAGTCTGACGTACATAAACATTGCAATGGTGACAATCTTGAAGAATGTGACCAATATATTAACTGCTGTTGGAGAAGCATATATTTTCAGGAGGCGCCAGAATAAAAAAGTTTGGACTGCAATGATTCTAATGGTGTGCATCAATTTTTACCTGTACATGTAACTCTTTTAACTAATTCTACTCACATTCGTTAGTGTCAAATCTAAGTTTGGCAATATTTATCTGAGGCGATACATTTCTTTAATATTGTCTTTTGCACAACTTTTTTCCCTAGGAATTGTATTTCTATTCCATAACTTGGTTGTGCAAAAATCTAATTTGTCTCTTTGAAACTACTATATTTTTCTATATTATTTTAGGAGTTCAACTGGCGGGCAAGGTCCCTTACTTCCAACCGTACTCAATGTTTTTTTACGTGTTCCACTAATTTAGCACATTTAGGTTTGCAGCAGCTGAGGAAACAAAATTTTCTGCTGATGCTGGATCACAACCTTCTGTTTAAATGTACAGCCCTTTGATGTATTATCTTTGTTTAGGTCAGTTGGGTTTGACAGGAAGTTGATTTCTTGTTCCGTGTTAGTATAAATATCTATGCTGTTTTATCTTAGAAACTGTTATCTTTCACCATTTCATCTAAGGGTATTGACTAGCAAACAAGGTTCCAAACCTCCAACTGTTTTCAACTTTTTTTCACATGATGAAATAATGTAAACTACAATCTTTAGTTGAGGAAGTATAATTGGAACCACTGTTAGTGCCACTGATTTGGTTTTGTAAACTGCAAGCCTTGTGCATATTATGTTTTTTTTTAGGTCGGTAGTGTTTTATAGAAATTTGATTTCTTGATCAAATTTTTTATGGGAATCTATTGTGTTTTCTCCTAGGAAGTAGATACTCTTTCCTTTGCTTTATTAAATTTAAGGGTTGACTCGGTCATAAAATTCTTAAACTTCCAACTGTTGAACCCCTTTTTTTTAATTTAAGATTAATCTTTTATCATCATCATCTTCTTCAAAACCTTATCCCATCTGTCTGAAACTTGATGAATTCTACGTCACCTTAAAGGAATAAAAATATATTATCCTGAAATATATGCTCAAAATATTGACATTCCTCCTAGAAAAGGATAAATCTATGATTCTACACCATTCCAAAACCATATACTCATGGCCTTTTTTTTTTACTTCTGTTCTTCCACGATTTTATTCAATGTTGAGCTGTAAGTTACTCTAGAGAATTCCATGCCTTTCCTTGCTGCTTCCTGTACCACCTCCAATTTGCCTCACCGGGGCAGTTCCCTGCCTTCCCTAAACATGCCTGAACCATATCAAATGTTGTCCTGTGATTTCTTTGATTGCTGTTATTCTTAAAATTGCTATTAACCCTTTGATACATCTCACCAGGGCAGTTACTTGCTTTCTATAAACGTGTGGTATTCTGTAATTTTATCTTCAATTGCTTTTATTCCTTGTTACTTCCAATGTATTCATTTATAATTCTATCATATCTAGTCAACTCCATACATCCTTAGCATTTGTAATCTACCCTAATTTTCTTTTAGAGCATTACTGGAAGATACTTCCCTCTTGCAACCAAGGAGACAAACTATCAACCCCTTGCTTGGCTAAAGTATCTGTCATAGAGTTGGAGTGATCTTTTTTGTATTCTTAATGTGATCTGTCACCAAACTCACCATCACCTGCTGTTATGAGAGTAGTGAATTAATTACCATCATGACCAACTTTAAAAATGAGAATTACTGACTGAGCATAATCCAGTTTTATTCTAACTTAATATTGACTTTATGTGCAATGTTTACATATCAATACATCTATTATCTGAATGTTTTCCAGATTATATCTGCTGTCAGCGGTGGGATCACAGATCTCTCTTTTGATGCTTTGGGTTATGCATGGCAAACAGTGAACTGCATTCTTACTGCAAGCTACTCAGTAAGTTTCATCTTTTTAATGCATTCTATGTTTCTTTACCTCATCATCGAACCAACCACCACAAGCTTTGGCTCTCATGGTTCATTTAAACATCAAATTCAACATTTTTTTCATAACACAGGGTGTCCCCACCCCCTTGGATGCAGGACTAATTCCTGTGGGTGCAAATGATCACCTGCAAACCGTATGCACAGTTTAAACCAGGGGAGGTCGTTGCTCATGGGAAACGAACACACACTAAAAGAGTGTTTTATTTTCTCCAAGAACTATTTTTATCATTCTCCATATGCAACTAGTATCAGTTTCTATTAATACAAGAGGAATTATGGGGCCTGGTCCTCAGCTGTGACTGTACAGTTTGCTGAGCTGTCCTTTTTCTTTTATTCTTTTCCTTCTTTTTCACATGTCAACATTGCATTTGTCAGATCATCATTTTCATCAAAGCCTTGTTTGGACCAGCTTGGGGTTTTTCAGATCAAGAACACCAAATTAACCAATTAGATTCAGGATCTTACAAGGCAAACACCTTTGGACACCAGATATCACCTATTCACCTTCCACATCAAAGAAAATAAATGTTAAGAGTTTTTTTCAAATTAAGAAAATTTTTCTACTTTATTGTGGGCAGGTGATACCTGATGTCCAAAGGAGTCTACCTTGTAAGATCCTAAATCTAATTGGTTGTGATTGGTGTTTACTTTTGTACTATTGCCTTGAGTATATTTCAAACAATGACACAAACCCTTCCCACAGGCACTCCTGTCTTGGAGCTTTTTCCTGTAAGTGTTACATCTGCTAATTCACCCTTGCACCAAATAGACTCCATCTCCCTCTCCCTCTTCCTCTGCCAGATGCAAATAGGAAACATACTTCTTATGAAAATAAGGCCCCTTTACTGTTTTTAATATATGTTGATTGCAAGTTCTCCCTTGAACATTGTTAAGCTTGATTTTTTTTTCCCTGTTTTTATTCTCTCTACAGCCAATTGATTTCAAGGTTTGTTATTTCTAACAGCTCACTTTGCGTCGAGTTATGGACACAGCAAAGCAATCAACCAGATCTGGATCACTTAATGAAATTTCAATGGTGTTGTTGAACAATGCACTGTCTTTACCTTTTGCCATCCTCTTGATCCTTGTCTTTGGTGAATGGGAATATGTGTACAATTCGTAAGCACTTTGTCCCCTTTGAGACATTTGACTTGTTGATTCACTTGAAGCATAATATATTGGCCTTGTTTGTACTTCACGTGACTTTGGAGTGTGATTTATTCATTTGGCTTGATTCTTGTCGATTCATCCCGCTCACTTGTGCTGTTTTTTAGTGAAAATTTTTGCAGCATGTGAAGTATATTTCACTCTTTGCTTCCGTTTTACAAAGAGCAATTGGTGTTTTATGTTGTAAAGTTTTCAGTATATTCACATTGTTCACACATGTTACCGGTGTCCTAGCTGACCGGTTTTTATTGTCATTGTTAATTTAACCTTTCCCTGTGCTCTGGTTACCATTGTTGTGTTTGTGCTGTTCTGCTTTCCATTCTGAGGGATGTTGCCAACTTTATTGTTTACCTATTGCTGATTGCCGTTGTTGTCTTAGTGCTGACTTCCTGTGCTCCCTTTGCAGAGATGTTATTAGGATGCCAATGTTTTGGGTACTGGCAACAGCCAGTGGATTGCTTGGACTTGCTATCAGCTTTTCGTCTATGTGGTTTTTAAACCAGACTGGTCCCACCACTTATAGGTAAAAGAAGAAAATGATAATATATATTTGAAATTTTATCCAATGTACTCCTCTTTTCCATGCACACCCTATGGTGGTGCACCACAGGGACCCTCCCTCAGAGAGAGAGAGAGAGAGAAAGAGGCCTTCCTTCCATTAAGTTTCTGATGAAAAGCCTCTTGCCTTTTGCAGTCTGGTGGGATCCTTAAACAAGATTCCTATAGCTATTGCTGGTATACTGTTGTTCAAAGTACCAGTCAGCCTACCGAACCTTTTCAACATACTTTTTGGTAATGGATGATTGATGCTGTGACTAACTGCTACTTCTGTTGTATTTCCAACTCTTTTGGATTCTATTGAACCCGCATTTGTTTTTTTTTTTTTTTTTTCAGGTCTTTTTGCTGGGGTGTTCTTTGCAATTGCTAAAACGTCTTGACTTATAGGCTCAAAAGGATCATCTACCGGGGATGCACTTACTTGGGAGTCTTACCCCTGCTGATTCTTTTTTTAATTTTTTTTCTACGTTTTTTAATTATTTATACTGGCTCGGTAAAAGTAAAAGATTGCTAAATGGAAACATGAGAGGGTATGAAACAGCACTTATAATTGAGTAGAAGTCAAGTAACACTATCCGATGCTGACATCAGCTGAGGAAGTTTTTTTTCTTTATTCAAGGATATTACTACAATTTCTAGTATAATTCAGCAGCATGCCTGCTAAATGTTTTTTTTTTTCCACATTTATTAAATGTTTATAGAATTTAAGAAATTGTAAAAAGTTACACTGTAATTGAGTTCATTTCTTGGTTGATAATGATTCTGATTGTAGTGAAACGTTAATTTTTTTTACATGCGTGTCTCTTTGCATGTTCTATCTTCAATTTATCTGGTTGGAGAATTCATGGAAACTTGTAAAATAAAAAGAAAAATGAAAGGATTTCTCATTATGTTTTATTTTATTATTTGCTCAGTTGGTTTTTTTTTTTTTTTAATTTTTGGGTTGAACTAGTATCATTGCTTCAGTGCAATGGAAAAAGTTTCTGGAGCTATTTGTGATTATGCAAGTTCAAGATGAGCAACCACTTTGTACAAAATTGCCAAAGGTTTGGTTCTGTCTATGGTCTGGACCCTCCCAACGCCTTGATTCAACAGGACCCGTATTGAGTAATGACCTTCTTTTTTTCAGGTCGAACTAAGTAACCTGTTGTTTAGAGGCAACAAGTATATTGGGCTTATTGTATACTACAGAGCTCAACATATGATGCCATTCTTCCTCTAAAATGAGGTACTACTTACCAACATGATGTTAGATTTTTTGTTTTTTACATGGTGGCCTCATGGAAAATTTCCTGTGTCCGCCCTTGATCCTTGCAAAGACCTAAGTCGTAGTAAGACCTTTCAAGTCACCTAAAATGTTCCCCAGGTGAGCCCATATATTAGGCTGTTCATGAAAATGGCTGTTGTAAAATGCCATCAATGAACCACGCTTCACAATGTCCAGAAATGCCCTCCTTGATGGATGTCTGTTGCATACTTAGCGCAAAACATGGGCCGGAGCCGACTCTGAACCTGAATCCGACCAGAGATGAAAATTTTCGGTCGGGCTTGTTTATGTGTTGGTTGACCACAGGCCTAGGATTTGGAAACCCATGTGGAATTCAATGCGAATTTCTTTAAGTACTATATAACAATAGGGTGACACGAAATGTTGATTTGTGTCAACATTTCGTGTCACTCCAGCATTATTAATTATATATACACTATCATATATGAGCAGTGAGCTACATATGCTTGTAAAAATTTTATGCCTTCGGATACCAAAACAAACCCAATAATTTGGATACACGACCCAAGCCCGAGCAACATCCAATACCAAAATTGCACTTGGGCAAGGAATTTTACCACTCGGTTTGGGTCGCGTTAGGTTTGTTCAGGTCTCAAGTCGGGTTTAGATTTTCCTCGATGGTCTATGCAATCGGGCTATGCTTGGGCTAAGTTTGACCCTGATTTCATACTCACTACAACTTAGTTTTTTATTTTTCATTTTATCAGACTATACGCCAAGGATCGTACCCCCATATTGTCGACTCAACTGAGGGTTGACCGCCTTAGGTAACATGTGTCGACTCAACTCATGCACAACTGATTGTTAATAGGGTTGAATATTTCACCCTCAGCTCCTCTGACAATTTAACTAAACCCTTAATTAATATACCAAGCTTGAAATGGGTTGTTGGGCCATAATCAAATTAGTTGGGCTGCATTGAACTTTAAGCTAGGTTGGTAGACTAAATAACAAGAACCATTTCAGTTGATTGCCCTTTTAGGATCTTTACCCTTATTCATTCAGTTTTATCTCCATTTAAAGAAAGGCATTGGTTTGAATTCCTAAGAGTATCGAAGAAACAGGCCTACTGAGAAAAAAAGAATCTTAGATCTTTCTTGACTTAGATTAAACTGAGGGAATTAATCTTTATTAAATCTGTTTAGATTTAATGGTCTTTTTGGTTTTTCACCTTAGATTTAACCTAAATGAGGTTACATCTAAAACAAAATTTATCCTTTTCAAGACAAGATTTAGTAAACTTTACCAATCAGTCAAAAATTAATTAGCTCGTGACTTATGATCAGTGTAGGCTTCCTTTTTTTTTTTTTTTTAATCCAACCAAGGGGCTAGGACTTAAATAGAGACATGTAAAGACACTAATACAACTCGCACATAATAAAAACTAACAGATGCATATGCAAAAAAAGAATCTTAGATCTTTCTTGACTTAGATTAAACTAAGGGAATTAATCTTTATTAAATCTGTTTAAATTTAATGGTCTTTTTGGTTTTTCACGTTAGATTTAACCTGAATAAGGTTACATCTAAAAGAAAATTTACCCTTCTCAAGACAAGATTTAGTAAACTTTATCAATCAGTCAAAAATTAATTAGCTGATGACTTATGATCAAATGTAGGCTTCCCTTTTTTTTTTTTTAATCTAGCCAAGGGGCTAGGACTTAAATAGAGACATGTAAAGACACTAATACAACTCACACATAATAAAAACTAACATATGCATATGCAAAAGCGCACCGCCCCCCCCCCCCCCCCCCCCACAACAAAATGAGAAGATGTATTCCTTACCACTAAGGTAAGAAACATTCTCAAGTAGTTGACAAAGATTTTCAGACTTATAAAAGTGATAACTTAAAAAATTAAGAAGCATAGGAATTTATGGTTTAGTGAGCTTCATCTTTAAAATATTATTAAAGAGTGAGGGGTGATGTACATGAGGTGAGAGATATATGGCATAACATAGTGATATAGATAGGAGCTTGAATTTCCTACGACTCGAATTATAGCATGATGGTTGATTATTAATTTTCCATCTTTCCTTCATTTCATTTTCATAAAACGATAGGTTATTTGATGCTCATTTTTTAATATTCATGTTTGCCAACTTAGGGCATAGTTTCCCATGTATTTAATTCCTCTATGTAGGGTTGCAAATGAGTATTCAATCATCCGAGTATGCAAATACTTTGGTTCCGAATAAAATAGGTATGAAAACAATTTTTGGATCGAGAATAAATTTGTATCTAGACCCATGCAGATAGGATGTGGAACATTCAATTTGAGAACCAAACCCTACTATTTTTCAACCTGAGGAGCTAGATGCATGGGTCTATATGAAAATGATACAGGTTTTGAGCATCTATACAGCTTAAGTTATATTCATATTTGAGAGTCTACTTAACTTTAATCCAACACTGCAATAATATTGTTTCATCCAATTATACTAATGCAATATGCAACTTATTTTTAGGTTACTACATCCAGATTATAAATACAGATCTAGGTCCGGATCAACAATGGTTCTGCCCGGGATCCAACTTGTTTGTATCCCTACCTGACAAACAAGCAATATCACGACGCTTGTATGGATTTCAGAAAATAAGTTTAAATTTCCAACTTTGGTGATCAGGACCGCTGACATGAAAATCTCAAACTAGAAATGGTCTATGCCCCAAAAAATCTCATTAATCAACAGTCGTCCAAATTAAATCCAAGCCGTCTTTTTCTTTGTGAAGTCAGAATCTAGTATTTACAAATCTACACTCGAAAACTACAACCAGCTGATTTCTTTCTCTGTTCAAAAGTTCAGTAGATTGACAAAAGAAAGAACAATACACACAAACAAAAACAAAAATAAAAATGGAAATGATTTGACTGTAACCGAAAGGAATCCGAGTCTCAGTCGAGAAACGCTTCTTCTCCTAACAGACTGCAGAGAATTCCAACGGTCTCAGTCGGTCTAGGCACTAAAAACCCTGTTCAGTTTCAACCTACTCAACTGTTACACACAAACCGTTTCCTAAATCCACCTTTCTTAACTATACTGCAATCACATCATGGTCATCATCATAAGCCAACTTTACTACATTGAGGGATTTTGGAACATGAAACCATCTCTACCAAATCCATATCTCTCCTGCAACTCCGAGATAATTGATCTTCGCCCATATGAACCTCCAAATTTAGATCCTCATTTTTAAAACCAGAAGATAAAGAAGAAGAGAATCCGTTTAATAGATAGGAGATATAATGGTCTGAACTCAAATAGGTGGGAGCAGCAGCACTTGTAACGTTAGTAGTTGTTGAACTGGTAGTTGTGGCAGTAGTTTCTTCATGTAGGTTATTATCAAAACACAAATCCGTCAATGGTGACGAAGAGTATAAGGTGGCGAATTCAGGCATCTCAGGTAACTGGTTGTTATCATCAAAGAGAATATCATCAGAAAACAGGGTGTTTTGGATATGGATTATTTGAGACTGTTCTTCATATGAGCACCCATTGGAGGTATTTTCACTGTAGTTATTCGCAATGTAGATCGAGTTTTCTATTGTATGACTGACGATTGTTGAAGAATCAGAAGTAAATGTGGATGGTTTTGGAAATGTAGGAAAATGGGTATCGTTTTTTGGGGTGGTAGGGTTGATGGGGATATCGGTTTTGCTCATGCTTATAATGTAGTCTTGCAATATGGATGGACGTGATTTTCCTCGTTGGGCTGTCGCTTTTTTTATCCTTCTCTTTGAATTTTGCTTCCTTTTGGTGGCATTCCAGTGGTTTTTCACCGCGTTTTCGGTTCTTCCAGGGATTCGCTTTGCAATCTCGGCCCATCTGTTGCCTATCTTCTCATGGGCCTCAACTAACAGTTTCTCTTCTTCTTCACTCCATGTATCCTTCTACAAGAAGCGAGCAACAGAAGGTGGAAAAGTTAAGGAACACCACATACAACACGTTTTGTTGTAACAATAAAGAGTAGAGAAATATTCAAAAAAAGTTCTTGAATTAAAAGTGCATGAAGAATATTGGTTTGATATATACGCAATAATAATGTATCTCACATGAACCGAATTCGAAAAAAAATATGGAAACTAAAGAGGAGGAGAAGGAGGGTATGTTTGTACTTTATCCTGCTAAATTGGAGAATCCAGATTTGAAAAGTCATGAGGGAACATTTCTAAGAAAATTTAAGATTTATGAGAAAATAAAAAGAACTGTAAAGAAAAGTAGGTTGGAAAGTGCACATGGGGTTTGCTGCTTCAATAACTATGAAACAGAAGAACCAAGAATGCATGTGAGTTTAACGTATCTAGTAAAAAAAAGCATAAACAAGTACAAACCCAAAATTGGCCCATGACTTCAGTTTCTATGGAAACCCTAATCAAATGCATGTGTTTCTGCATAAAATAAGGAAATTTTCCATACATGCAAACCCTATCTCATATGGGCCAATGATTAAGAGAAGCATGGGGAATTTGAACGTGAAATTTCGTACTGTAAAGTTTCTAAACTAAAAAATGGAGTAGCATAACAACCTTGATATCAGGGCGCAGATGATTATGCCATCTCTCTCTGCATTGCTTCCCAATCCGACCTACCAGTTTCTGTGCAATCAGAGACCACTTCCTATCTCCATACTGTTTAACCAGTTGAACCAGCAACCTGCAAAAAGAAAAAAATACCTATTAATTTCTCCACCTATATTACTTTCCTAGTGTTAATATGCACAAAAAACTACAAACAACAACTGCATGGAATTGCTACATCCATCTCATCACCTGTCTTCTTCAGCAGTCCATTGTCCCTTAACCAAGTTAGAGGAAGAGCTCCTTTTCACTCTTCTCCCACTTGGGTCTTTCCCTTCTCCCTTAGAAACCACCTCACAACTTAAATCCTCAATCTCCCCTCCATTTCTCTCATGGGTCCAGTCCATAGACTCTCCATCTACAAGAAAACCATCGACAAAACACATCTCTTCCAGACAAGGCGAGGAAAACCCACATACACGACCTTGGGTCTCACCACAAGGACCATCTCCAAACCCAATTGGAGAAACAAATCTCTCGCTCTTGTTGCACCATGTTTGGATCGGGGTCTGCAACAAACTGCTGGAATTAGTATGTACACTTCCCAAAGGCAGCAATGGAGGAGCAGGTAGGAGAAGATACGGGTTTCTCTCCCAATAACCATCTCCATAACCAGCTCCGTCCATGAAAACTAGACAAATAAGAGGCAGATCAAAAGGAGGAGAGCACCGAAGTGGGAGAGGATTAGCTTTGGAAATGGCTTTGATTTGGGGTGGTGGTGGTTTCGTCTGCTTTGTAAGAGAGAACAGTTACAGGTAAGGGGCTGAAATCTTGCATGTATGGTCGTCGGAAGGTCTAGAGGCATTGATTACTGCCAATTGCGAAATTAATCCGACGGCAGAGAATTGGCTGGGGGTGTAACGGCTCAGCTCTTTCCTCAGATAAGAAAGACGGGATTATTTATAATTAAGCCAGCATTAACTAAAAACGGAAAGATATTAGTCTTAATATGAACTGCTCGAATGCATGGCACATGTTACCCACGCTGGTTTAGGTGATCGACTCATCATGACCCTCATCCTTGAGCCCACTGCAGATGGGTTCTTGGTCAATGGACCAATGGAGCAAAAAACGCCGGCGGTCCCACTATGACATTGGAAAGATGGTTAAAGTTGGTCGGATCCGTGCAATGTTTTGAAGGTAAATGCAACAGTCAAGCAATTGGATGGATGGTAAGAATTGTTCTCTGATATGCGTGAGGTGAGGCCCAGTTGGGATTAATGGCATCGGTCGTAAACTCTAATTTTATTAAACCTTACACAGTCATATAAGAAACTCAAAAACTCTGCTAAACCGCAATTATCTGCACCGTAATGTTACAAGTTGTATCTACATTTAAAATATAGTGATCCCACCCATTACTGACCACACTCATATCACAGACACCACTTGATTGGGGTCGATCATATGCCAAATCTCACTACAATTGAAGAGATGAACATGCTTTGAGCATAATCAATCAAATGATGCTTGGAATTTCATTTAGACACAGATTATGGGAAATTTCCACATTATGAGGCCAGTGTTATTTGATTGAATTCGATTTTACAAAGGTAGGCCCCAATAGGATGAATTCGGCATTCGCCGCCGTAGGCCTCGTCACGATAGCGGGCGCAGGCAGAGTGGATCATTTCTCCATAAAAAAAAAATCTTAAAAACCACTGCAAAATGAGAAGTAATATTTTCATAATTTTAGCCAATTTTGGTGGCCGGTTGGATGTGAAGTGAACAAAGTGGAAGAGAACTTCGTACGTATTCATTTGAGGGTTTGATCATGTGGGAACTATTTTCACATACCTATCGTGAGAATATTTTATGGGGCTCACTTGGAAGTTCCATTTAGAGATGAGACCAAGGATGATAGAAAGATCTATATGGAACTATCCTAAATATCAAATTTGGCTTCAATCACATATCCCTAACCTCTTTAACCGTGGTCCATAAATACAATCCATTCATATTTGTGCACAATTAATCCAACGGTCCAATAAATTAGAATTTGACTAAATCCTAAGACGTGTGACTATCGAGAGGTCTTTATATATTACAAGGTTTGGATTAGGTGATAGACGGACCCCACCTAAAGTTATCACAAAAATGATAAAAACTAATTCTCATAAGATTATTTTGCATATAAAAAACTTTCTCAGCTTTACTTTTATATCTCAAAATAGATTAATTACCCTTTGGTTGTACCTCAGCAAGTTAGGGACAAAGCATGTAAAAGTAGATAGAGTTAAAAAATAGTGAGTGAGTTCCGCGGTGTGTCTCAATATTGTTGGAAACAAAAAGCCATAATTTAGTAACATTTAGCTTTTATAAAAACAAATAAAGTGGTTTCATATTTCAAAAAAACTTCCCTGGAAACTAACATCACCTAGAACCTTATCAGTTCTCACCATATATAATGTGAAGGGGTTGGGTGCTATTTTCATAAAATAATAAATTCAAAATTAGCTACACACAATTTTATGACTAATTGTTTGCATGCATGACACCAACTCTTCTTTGCATCAGCTTGCAACTAGCATGTACCAATTACATATAGGAATTATTATTCTTACTCGGAGAAAGGTCCTACTGACCAATGTTGCAGATATTACCACCATAATAATAATAATAATAATACTAGAGGAGATTATATTGGGACTAATTAATATTTGTATTTCATTAAGAAATTGTTGAAAATGAAATGATAATTTAAATAATAAAAATAAAAATAAGGATAAAAGTTAAAAGTTTATACTTCCAACAACATATCCCCTTGGATTTTATCACATTTTTGAAATATTACTATGAGAACATCAACTCATCAAGATAAACTCATTTCGGGCAATAAATTGATTTTGTTGCAGTAATGTTGTAACAAGGAATTTCAAATAAGGACACCTATAGCAATAAGTTCAAAATATCAAATATCTTTGTTACACCGATGTCAATCAAGCATATGTAGTTCCAAGTACAAGCAAAAAAAGGAAGTACTAGCATTGGACTTTGTATCAGTGGAGAAAAATTAATATGTATCAGCTATATCAGTGATACAGGTTCCCTCAATTTACCAGAAAATTTGATAAAAGCCATCAAATGACCATAAAACAAAAGAGGTAATCAACCATCATTTCTTGGTTTAAAACAAATATAACGGTTTCAAGCTTCTACCGATTGCATTTGAAAATTTGTGCCGTTAAAACCAAGGTATCGACCGTTTATAGTAAATGCTTTATATTAAAAGAAACAAAAATAGGATTAATGGCATTGCATTATTATTATGAGTAATTTAATAATAGTTAGGACGTGTGTGGAGTAATTTCGGGAGAATTTTCAACCCACTCAATGCATTTTGGGAAAGATTGACACTATTACACCTTTGAAACAAAGGTTAGAAGAATTCCTGGTGTACTGGTTTATTTTTAAAAGTGCTTGAGCTAGTATTGAAGAATCTCTATAATCTTCATGTTCAAATAATTTTAGATTTTCAAAGGGTGGCATACAGAGGGTGGCCTGCCACGAAGGTAGAGCCCACCTATTCTCAATCACCCTTCTCCTCACTCATTGGATGGATCATGTGAAATACATAGTATCTAATTCATCCAATAGTTGGAAAAACTACCAGTTTTCTTGCCTTAAATCAAGTGTGAGATGATTTGATCATGATCAACCTACATTTAACATTCAAAGAGAAAGTCTAAACTTACGCCACCACTTACTCTTTCAATTACTTCCTAGTATTTTTTGTGGTTCACATCTATCCAAAATGTGATGTGGGCTACATCTATGATAAATATGAACCACAAAAATCGTTAGAGGCTGTTTGATAATTTCACCTTTACGTAAAGTTAAAGTCATCTATCATTCAAGACACAATAAATTAAAAGAGTTAAATCAAAATACCACATTTAAAAAAAAAGATCTTCTACCTTTTTATACTAAAAAGTCAAAAAATTACTTTCTCATCCCATTAACTAACAAAAAAATATCTACTTTTAATATAAATAGTCAAAAAAGTTGCATTCTTTTCTCACTAAAATATAAAATCTCATCATGAGATTTATTTAATCTCTCTCTCTCTCTCTCTCTTTTCTTTTGAAATGATCATTCACCTTATTTTACTGATTTAACCTCTCTCTTTTTTTTCTCTTTTAAAATGATCATTCACCTTATTTCAATCTATCAGGTAAATTAACAAACTTAACCTTAAGGAGTAAATGGAGATGTAAGTGTAACAATGCTCACATTCAAATGAACCTTTTAGATGAGTATTTCACTGCCTGGCTTGTTTACAGGATCACCAGCCCCACATGCAATGGGAGAGTTAGCAAATTAAGCAAAAATTAGTTCCATTTATTTGTGCCACTTATTAGATATGTGGACTAACCCATCTGTAGTAGTTGGGAAGTCTAGTATTGTTTTGGAGGTCCTACTTCAAATCTTCTTTGAGTGCCTTACCCAATATATATGTTATTTATGGGTGGTGCCACTATCCTGAGTTTTACCATAGGCCCAACAACATTTATGACATGGGGTGCTGGTCACGTCATAAGAGAAAAGGATATATGGACTAGATAAGCAAAATAAAATTGGGACACACCTAGCTCAAGATCTTTATTTTCACAGGTACTAAAGTTCATTTCAATAGTTCTAAATGTTTAATCTACAAATTCTTCATGGAAAAAGATATCTTCTCTAATATCATCAATGCATCATTTAATTACTTTCGACCAAGGTTCTCTGCTATGGAGAGGTAATGGTGTGATTGTGACTATGTTTGTAGTTTTTAGTTTCTTATACATCAAAGGTGGGTAGCTCAGTTGGCCTTGGACCATGGTTTGCTTTTGGACATTGTGGATTCGAATAATGCTACCATACTAAGGCCACAATGGATTTACCCGACTTCCCTTAGCCCCGTGAGGATTAGTTTGACTCAAATGGTCGGTACACTTATAACAAGCTATGAAAGAATAGAAACAAATTAAAACTAGCTTAATTTGAATTAAGGAATTACATTCTACCCCAAGAGGGCCAAAAAAACTTACTCAAAAATAACTTTAGACCTTCCAAAATTACTACCACCTCCTCACCCTTACCATTTCAAAGCATGCCTACAATTCCTGGCAAACTCCATTTACCCTTCAAACTCCGTCAACGTCTCCTCGAAACTCCAATTCTTTTTGTACTATATGTCTATTATAATTTTAGATTTACTATGACTTCTGTCTCCCTAACTTATCCGGTTATCAACTCTAAGGGGTAGCTCAACTACGTAGAGCATGGTTTGCTCTTGAGCTAAGATTGCGAGCTCGAGTTGCACTACCACAATAGGGCTACTATCAAAAGTAAAAAATTTGGAGACCTTTTGCTGAAGCTCCCAAAAATAAATAATTACCCCCTTATCATAAAATCATCTTTTTTTAAGAATAAAGTTTAAGTTTGTAATCATTGAGCCCCAGCTAAGGTATCCAAGTTGCTCAAAGTCATTGTCCTCTCGTGATGTTTATTAGCAATTGTTTTGTTCCGTTTGGATTTTTGTAAGTGGGCCCATAGTTTGATTCATGTTCAATGCTGGGCCTGCTTGGGCCAAGGTGAGATTTCGAATGAGATAGTATTTAGCTCTATCTCTAATGCAGGCTGGACTGGGGAGGGTCGGGCTTCTGGCAAAATTAGAAGGGGCCAAATTTTAAATCCAGGCCTGATAGGAGAACCAAAGCCACAGGCTCAAACACCGTGTCAGGCCCAAACTTTGAGGACCTCAAGTTGGATTTATAGCAATTGGATGAGAAAATATTTAATCGAAACTGCAACAAGGAAATATAGACATTAATTAGTAGTAATTTTGTGCAGTTTGGATATCACAGGTGGGCCCCTCGGTTGAGTATATTACGATTGATTGAAAATTCCTTCATTTAAACCACTCAAAATCATTGATGAGTTGTGATCAAGGAATACCAAATGTTTGCTAGCAGTGACTTTGTGTGGTTTGGTTTCACATGTGAACCCCACATTTGGATTTATTATAATGTCGTTAAGAATCTTCAATTTTTTCACTATTACAAATCCATCAATACGTCCAAAAACAGAAATCCAAAATGTTCAGAATTATGGCCCCACCTATCAGGTCTAGGCTAATGTTATTTATGGAAATCCATCAGTTGAGCCACCATCAAGATCAAAACAGCTCAAAACCTTTACCCATATGTCATTCTTGGGCCACCTCTCAAATCTAATCTGCTCAAAATTGCAGTCCATAGAACGGGTGATTGATAGGCATCAAGTTTTTATTTTAAATTTTTAGTTTTGGGAAGCATATTGGTGTTTGAATATCGAAAATCTTCTTTTCCAATTTCATGGAGCTATCACAAATTTTTTTTTCCTTGGTCTTATAGCTCCAAGTAGAGCTGATATGTCAATTGAGAGAGAAATTTTCGAGTAGGCTGAAGCCTCCATGACAAATCTTCTAGGTTCTATACCTCCAATAATGCAGATACGACACAAAATCACTGTCACAGTCCCACTGTAAATTTCACCGATCGAATGAGAGGATCCGTACCTCTGCTGATTGTATTAAACTGGCAAGGATTTGGGTTCGATTTTGGTTTTGGTACCGAAATCCATTGTCTGTTCGAATTTGGTTTCGGTACCAAAATCCAGTGTCTGATGTGGGAAACTAAACTAGAATTTAAATCTTGAATATGGAACGTCTGAATCTTTAACTTCAGAGAAATTTTGAGTCCAAAGTAGTGAACACGCCAATATGGTCGTAGTTGAGTAGTATTGCACCTAAAATAGTTTCCTGCACTCTATCCCTAGATCGATCCCTAGACCTGACCATCACCCTATCCCCTTAGCAATCCCCTCTACATTACAAGTTGAAGGCTTGTTAGTTTGCATTTGGGGTTAGAGAAAATTCAAATCAAAAGAAAAATACAGGAGAGTGGTTTGAGAGTAAAAGCACTAAAGTTCGAAACTATAAACTTCCTCTACTAATATATGACATCTACAAGTTATTCAGCCAAAATAATAATAATAATAATAAGATATTTGCAAATTGTACAGATTGGTAATTGTTTGAAAAAAAGAAACACGTTTTATAACGTTTTATATCATCTTCATCAAGCACTAAAGTTCGAAACTATAAACTTCCTCTACTAATATATGATATCTACAAGTTATTCAGCCAAAATAATAATAATAATAAGATATTTGCAAATTGTACAGATTGGTAATTGTTTGACAAAAAGAAACACGTTTTATAACATTTTATATCATCTTCAACAACATCAAAGCCTTGTCTTTACAATAGTGGAGTCAACTATATGGATTATGTTTTTACATTTCGATTTATCTTAGTAAATCTTCAAATAATTTACACTTTTTAGGATTCAGTTTTACTACCTCATTCCACGTCCTCTTGGGCCTACCCCTTTCCTTTAGTGGGTCATCAAATTGCATAACCAAACATTTTCTTATTAGTGTCGGATTGTTGTTAGCCTGCGTTGGATATGCTAAAGCTATCTCAAACGAGTTTATTTAATTTATCCTTTTACTATTGTTATTTTTAAATACTTTCAAAATCATTCATTTCTAATTTTATCATTCCTAATTTCACCACACATCTACATCTACATTCACATACCTGTTATATCCATTTTGTGTAAATGTTGCTTTTTTATTGATCAACATTCACTACATAGGTTAGAGCTAGTTTAATTGCTCCTCTTTAAATTTTCCTTAAATCTTATTAGCATTCATCGGTCACAAAGTACTCCAAAAACAAATATCTATTTCAAACATCCCGCTTTTTATCATATGTTTGACATGTTTATCAATCTTCGCATCCATGGTGAATATTAAGCAAAGGTAAAGAAATGAATACCATAGTATTTCTTAAGCTTTAATTCTCACAGTAGTTTTACCCTTATATAAATGTTTACTGAACTTACAATCCATCTATTAAGTATTTATATACCTTATTTTAAAGCCTTTGGATTTTAAAGCTTTTCATCATCTCCCGAGTTTTGCATTCACAAAATATATTTATTCATCTACCAATATTATATCA
This sequence comes from Sextonia rubra, assembly GCA_037013555.1. Classification (NCBI taxonomy): domain Eukaryota; kingdom Viridiplantae; phylum Streptophyta; class Magnoliopsida; order Laurales; family Lauraceae; genus Sextonia; species Sextonia rubra. The sequence goes on along the minus strand of JASUAD010000013.1, from coordinate 52,188,850 downwards.
TCTGTAAGTAATATACAATAATGTACCTTCTCCTGAATATAAGTAGGTAACTCATTTATAATTAATGGAAAGAGATAAAGATTGATGGCTAACTGTGATGCAAAAACCTATGATCACTAGAAACTCACTTTGTACCTCCACATGCAATTCTTACACTCATTATAAGTAGTTAACTCATTTATAATTAATGGAAAGAGATAAAGATTGATGGCTAACTGTGATGCAAAAACCTATGATCACTAGAAACTCACTTTGTACCTCCACATGCAGTTCTTACACTCATTGTCGCTTTTTTATATATATACCTTTAATAATTTCAATATAACCTTTTATAACATTCTTTTAAATTAAACCAGTCAAACTGAATTTCGAATACCTTGTCATAAACTATTTTTTTAGATAATAAAGACTATGTATGTATTTTATATTAATTGGTTAATTATATTTAAAAAAAGTGGTTAATTCAATAGTTGAAAAGATGGAAAGTGAGGTGAGATTTGATAGGGTAGTTCATTTGAACTGCTTGAATTATATATGGTGGCTTCCATCGTCAAATTTTACAGGCCTGTTTGGTAATTTTACTTGTAGAGTGAAATGAGGTGAATTGTGATTTTAAAAGATAAAAAAATAAGAAAGATTACATCAATAAATAATTGCATTTTGTTACTTAGTAAGTCGAGAATATAATTTTTGACTTTTTATGTCAACAGTAGATATTTTTTTGTAATATAGTATTTTAGTTCGACTCCTTTTTATTTATTATGTTTTAAAATGACATTTCACTTCAACTCTCTATAAGTGAATTTACCAAATAAACCCATAGTTCAGACTCTCAAATCTCATGTGAAGGACAGAATTATCATAAAAACAAATGGGTGGGGGCCATATGTGAAATATCCAAACCATTATACTATCTTGACGCCCATTGTATGCTCTATATCTATCCATTGACATTCGATTTCAGTGGGCCTACCGATGGATTCATCATTAGATTTTCTATACGAGAGACTCCTTTCATTTCTGCCCATTATTAAAAGTGGTTGCAAAAAAGTTTATCATGGGCTCTAGATTTAATTAATCTAATGGTCGTCATCTCACTAATTTAAATAATAATTTGTTATTTGATTACCAGTGGTCCATAATACCAAGCAGTGTCAGGATTTGACAGATGCCAGTTAATAAATGGTCCGTATGCACGTGTCAAGGAGCAAATGAAGCTGTACTTGTGCACCGGTTATCTTCTCATGCGAGACTCACGGGGATTGTGTGTTTTTAACGGAGGTTTGTTTGGATGCAGGATAAGGGGATAAGTGGCGACAAAAGTTATTTTTTTATTATATTTTATTTATTTTTGTTTGTTTGCACTCTTAGTGCATGAAATATATTAATCTAATACCAATGCAATAGTGAATTAATACGTAGTATGGCGGCTTAAATTATTCCACATTAGGATAATTTAAACCGCCATACTATGTATTAAAGGATGGCCAATCCTTTGATTTTTGTTCATATCTCACCGTAGATGACTTTGAGTAGGGTGGGGGGAGGGGAATAAAGTTTTTAGATATTTTTATCCCCCTTGTCTCCCACTTATCCGAAAGTAAACAAATAAGGGATTGGATTCACCTTTACGATAAATGGAATCTTATCTCATGTAATAATATCATTGGATGGGTTTAAATGATATTAGCTATCTAATCTTACAAAAAAATTTTTCTGCTTCTAAACACACATTATATATATCGAATTGGAACTTTTTGTATAAAACCTCTACTATTTACCATAATTTTAAAAAAGCCCATATTGTTCTCTTTATTCTTAATTAAAATATTTAGACTAAAAGTGTCTCAAACTATTTGGATGCAAGGAAAATACTGAGCTGCTTTCGGCGGCAAAAGGAAAAGAAATATACCCTTGCACGGACACAACTATTTGAAATAAATACATTTATAATAGGTTTTCTTATGTTGTGAGATACCTCTTATAACTTGAGGTAAAAATCTAAACTCCATATAAGATCCACGTGAATGCATGTATGCCATTTATGAGAGAAAAAAAAATTGGAACGGGGCTCTAGAGGATATAATTTTGGGCAGCCGGTCACTTCACTGACATCAACTCAAGCTAACGGAAAATGCATTGCTCATGCCTGTGGGGCCAACATAGGGACAAGGCTTGGGGAGATTTTAGATTTACCTACGTCCATCTCACGTATAAAAAATTAGCCACACCCGATGATCCTATCATGCTCATCTAAGCCCACAAGTTTAATTGTGTGTGATTCACTTGGATGGGAGTACAATTGATCCAACGATGCACAGTTCATTCGGATGGGTCAAAACTAGTGAGACCCTAGAACAATAAGTTTGGAATTTTGGTCAACTTGGATCGACTGTAGATGGGCACCACACATGCAAGTAAATAGATCCTCTCTAGTAAACTGAGTTAATATATATATATAGAAAGCGCCTCTCCTAAACTCAAGTGTGTGGCTCACGCCTGTAGAGGATACCTGGGGACCCACATAGAGCTGGAAATTGGGGGATTTGAATGACTCCCTAGAACCTTTCTCTCTATAAAAAAATAAACCTCAATCATGGTTTTTATCATCTCCATTTGGTTCCAAAAAATTTAAGGGTCAACAATCGATCGGGATCAATGCCTAGTCAATCTAACAGTCCAGTAAATTCAGATTTAACTACAAATTAATGAACATGTGCAAGGGAAGTCAAGTGTTTGATCCATTTGGATGAACTAAAGGTGGGCCTCAAGGGCTCGGGCATACGGAATTTCTTATAAAAGCTTGAGCTTAGGAGAGGCTTGCCTATATATATATTATATATATATATATACAAGGAGCCTAGATAGCGCCTGGGCATTTTTAAAAGTGAAAACGCCCATTTTGCAACAAATAGAAGATCAGAAATGTGAGGAAGCAATTAATGTTACTTTTAAAAAGGAGAAAAAATTACCACATGACTTATCCCTCATTAGAGAATAAACAGAGAGCAAAAACGCCCCCTTTTTAAATAAGGCATTCCTAAGAATTTATATATATAATTCCTGAGAATATATACATATATATCTATAACGAGGGCTCCTCACTTGTACTCAATTGTGGATAAGGGGTGTCCATTCAAAGGTGTGGGACCCACCTATGGACAAACATGGAGATGGAGATGGTGGAATTTGAAGGACACACATAGATCCTCTTCTCTACAAAAAAGTCAGCCACGCCTTGATTTTTATCATCTCCATGTAGGCCTTACAATTTTAATAGTGCACAGTCCATTCAGATTTGTGTGCAATAAATCCAATGATCCAATCCATCTGGATCAGCCAAAAATTGGTAGGCTAGTAGAATTCAGGGGCTCCTGTGTGTGGTCCATTTGGATAGACCACAAGTGGGCCCCACATGCTCAGGCAAACGAGATTTCTCCTGTCTAACTGAATTAAGGTAAAGGATGCCCATATATAATATATATAAGAATTCTCATAAACTCTCCATATCTAGGTATGGACAATATTCATATACATATGCCTCTCACACTATAGTGACAGACACTTCCATATTTGGAAAGTCAGTGAAGAGGCCCCTAGAAAAGGTGAGCAACACTTATATATTTGAAAAGTCTATGAAGAGGCCCCTATATGTATATATAAAACTCCTCATATATATATATATACATATTTATAGGGCTTTGATCTTGTGAGAACGGTTCTCACACTCCTTTCGTAAGAACTTTTTATGGGACCCATTTGTAGGCCCCATTTGTAAATATGACCAAGGGAGATGGAAAAATCTGTAGGATCACCCTAAGTATCAAGTTTGAGCCTAATTACATGTCCCTAACCCCTTCATCCGTGACCCACAATTTCAATTCATCCAGATTGGTGCATACTCGATCCAACAGTTCAATAATTTAGATTTGATCGAAATTTGGGAGGTGTAACTATGAGGATGGTCCCTGTGTATTGTAAGATTTAGATAGGTTGATAGATGGGCTCCACGTAGGATTCTCACAAAAAGTTAATAATAATTAATTCCCATAAGATTATTTTTCATATATATATATATAATATAGTATAGAAGAGAGAGATTCTACAAAAAGCCCCTTTTAAAAAGGGACATTTCAAATCCTATCCTATGTCCAATAGGAGTGAACGATTTCTCCTTCTTAATTAAAGCAAACACTTATTATATTCCTTCTTTTTCTTTGTTTTCAAGAAGCGTTAACTTCTTTTACATCATGCCCCTTAAAGGTGTAAAAGGTTCGGATTGGATCGGATTGAGCCAAATCCGTCACCAAACCGTTACCTATGGATTGACGGTTTTATAATCCGTCGCTGATCCATTGTCCTTTAAAACCGATTTAAATCGAACTGAACCGTGGATCAATGGCTTGGATCGGTTAAAACCATTCAATCCGTTGATAGAGCCCATAATAGGAATTCTTTTGCAATAAAATAAAATAAAAATAGAAGAAAAATTTGTAAGTGGCCTGTTGGTAACACTTGATCATAAGTGGCCCGTCTCTATTCTTCCTATGTGATCATTCCCAAATTATTAGATAAAGTCATTGTTAAGATCAATGCGTTGGACATATTCATTTGATGAAATGTCTTGAAGAGACCAGATTTTGAAGAGGTTAAAAAATGACACATTCAACTATTCTATGAATTCCCACAAGTTGATTATGGTATAAGATAACTGGCATATCACTAAATATATAATGCAAAATACAAGTAATAATAGAAAGATATATAAGTAGATACCCCAAATAAGATCTTTAAGCAAAAACTCTGAATTTTAAGTACTTCAAAAGCATAAATGACTGGCTAGCATATTTCAAATCAGTTTTTTAACTGAGTTCTACTTTTCTAACACAAAAAGAATTGTATTACTAATTCCATAAGGTCTTTAAAGGATCTTAAAAGAACCTCACCAGAAAAATTTTAACAGAACGATAAAACAAAATACACAAAATACTTAAACCCACAAAACACTTAAACATTTTGGAAGATATTTTGCAATGGGCACCACACAAAATACTTAAACATTGTCGAAGAAATTATTGCCTTTTAATAATTTTTATATAAAAATAAAAATATATTTTTTCTATTTCAATGAATTGATCGGTTTAAATCCACAGATTAAAGATAAAATCCGTCACCAATTTATTAGCTATCTGATCAGTTAAAAAATCGCAGCTCGAATCGGTTTAATGAATCCATAAATTTTTTATACACCTTTAATGCACCTCTATAAAATGAGTGCTTTTGCCCCTCCACTAAGTCAACCATTCCACATCATCTGTTCCTTTTCATTTTTTTAAAAGGCGACTTCGAGGACCTCCATTCCTTTATTCATGTGCGTCGTTATTTTGCATTTTTTTTTATTATGTTCTTTGCATCGAGGGAGGGGATGAGCTTTGGTGCAATGGTAGGACTTGCAGAGGCAAGACTGGGTGCTCTTCCCATGCCCAAATTTAAGGTAGATGTTCTACTTGCTTTGTGAGAATTGCTTTATGGAATGCTTATGAGTTACGACTTATGTGCAGAGGTATTTGAAAGGCGATACATCTTGTTTGAGGCCTTAAATTAACTTTGGGATGATTCAGTAAACTATTGTTAGGCTGCACACTTATCCACTTTCACACGTGTCTGCCGTCCCTTCCTACTTCACTTAATTAGTAAGTATCCTCACGGGCACACTTTATAGGAGGGATTTTCCAAGTTAAAGAATACCGGGGGTGTCCTTGCTCTGTTACCGGGCTACACGTAACATGAACTTTTTTTTAACATGAACTTAGAGCAAGGAACCAATTACAAATATTTGAACATCAATTTTATTTTAAACTAAAATTTTCAAGGGCCATTCTAAAATTACAACAAAGATAAGGACACTCTTAAGTGGCTGTAATAACTATTAGTAACCAATCCAATGAAAGGAAGTGGATGGGTGATAAAAAAGCAATGAATAATTTAAAATTATTGCCTGTAATTAAAAGACTATAATAATTAATTATCTTGATGATAATTATACATACCAAACTCCCTTTCATTTCGTGGTAGTGTATACTCCCATGGCGATACGTACCAGTAATAAAACAATATCAAGGTGACCATCGATACCTAGGTATACATGCAGTCAATATTGTTCCTCCCTCTCACTTCTTTTAACCCCTAAATGCAACCATTACTCATTTATTTGAATACATTGCTTTCCGTTAAGAGCAATGGGAAGCCCATCATCGCATAAGATCTAACTCGGTGCAATTCTACATGACCCAAATTAGAGACAATTTAGTAGATTGATAGACCCTATCAAAAGCAATACTTTTAAAAGGACCTTGATATAATTGCAAAAAAGATATAGGGTGTAAGGGTTTTTTGTGTCAGTAAATTCATGGGTTGGACAAAACTTAAGTCCATTAGTGTTGAATTTTATATGTCTTTAAGTATAGATAATTGTTTGAGTCACCAGTGCATTGAAGTGAAGAAATAGAAGAAAAAACGACAAATTGAAGTGGTTTTCTACGGACAATATGGATTAAAAAGGTCATAACTCACAAACCGAGCATTGGATATGGGCATGCAACATACTATTGGAAAGCTCGTTTCAAGAGGATTCCGTAAAGCCTAAGATCGTCTCAATCGGAGTTGAAACGAGAAAATTATGGCTTCCGGAGGTTTACAGGAAAATGTTGAAATTTTCACCTGAGCAAAACTTTAATCCAACCAATCGGGCTATTTATTCGACCGATTGGGCAAGTGCAGAAAGTGCGTCGACTTGCGATTTTTCAATCCAAATTGAAGGGAAACTTGCTTGTTTGATACTAACTTCTTTTCTAATCGAATTATACTTATGAGGCACGTATTAGGGGCTATAAAAATGAGTTTTCTTTCAACCCTAAGGGAGGAACACAAATCTATTGTTCTAAGAAGAAGATTGTTCATTAGAGATCACCTTCTCTAGAGTTCTTTCATTCGACCGATTGGGCAACTGCAGAAAGTGCGCCGACTTAGATTTTTCAGTCTAAATTGAAAGGAAACGTGTCTGTTTGATGTCAACTTCTTTCCTGATCGAATTATACTTATGAGGCACATATTAGGGGCTATAAAAATGGGCTTTCTTTCAACCCTAAGGAAGGAACACATATCTCATTGTTCTAAGAAGAAGATTGCTCATTGGAGATCACATTCTTTAGAGTTCTTTCATTGGAGAGTTGGCGGGCTGAAGTTCTACTTTAGAGATATTTGTCTTCTACTTCTCTGAGTGTAGAAAATTGCTTTTGGGGAGTCAAGTACAACATCTAAAAGGCGTCTAAGTATTTTGGATCTATCACAGAGAACGGCAGGAGTTCATTGCAGTAAGAAACTGTGCAAGGGAATCACAAAGTCCTTAGGTTAAGAGGCAACTAGATAAGGGTTGTGAGTATTCTCTTGTAACTGTAGTATGATTCATAGTACTTGATTCTTGACCGTCGTATTTTTTCAAATTGAGTTTTCACGTAAAATCTGTATTTTCTTATGGTGTGTGCTTTTGTTTGATTTATTTCCGCTGCGTAGTTAATTATTTATACACATATTATTAAAATTGGCATAAATCTATTCTAGAGGATCTCTCACCAAAAACCTTCACAAGGTCCTAGTAAAAATTCTCCAATCAAATATTCTCGGCTTCTGCACATCTTGCCAAACGAAACTGGCAGCAATGACTAGTTGCTATAGCTTTCGGAGACGATGAACCGACATGCTACATGCTAGTTGGAGCGCCCCTAAAACGTTTTGAAGCCTACCAAATAGCATCAAAACTACCCTTGAGATGAGGGCGATACCTCGCCCCGGAAGCCAAGGCCTAACATTATTCAGGTTTGGTAATAGTCCTCCTCAAACGGTATCCACCTTTGCTCCTCGATCCACAAAAGCCGGAGAGAGGAAAAATAGCATTGAAAGTGAGACTTTTGATTGCATTGCGTTGAGTAAGGAAGTGGCAAAATCAGATCAACGTATGGGGACAGCTCTTTTTCTCTACTTGATCGTTCACGCGATTTTCCTGATAGTCAATGGCGGGGGACAGGTTTGATCATAACTGTGGGTCGACGGAGATTGAGATTTGAAAAGGTGGAAACTGAAAATCCACTTCTGATGCCCCTTTTTTTCACGAGAAAATCTTTTTGCTTTCATTTCTTTTTGACTCTGTGTTTATAAATAAAGACTCTTCATCTTTCTTCATAATCTCTTCCATTTCCTTTCTCTTTCCCCCAAAAGCTCCTCCTAGCTCTGTTGGGATGGAAACCAACTTGATATGTTATAAGCATCCACTCTCTTCTTCCCCTGCAATGAAATCTTCAATTCTTTCTCCAACTTACAAACAACAACAAAACCGCTTAATCCATTCTCCATTCCAAACGCGGATCCTGAGATCGCAATCGTGTGGAAATCTAAATTCGTCGAGATGCAAGACGCTGCGAAGATCATGCAGCGCCAGCTTAGATCGGTTCCGCGATGAGAAAGAGAAAGTGGGGAGGAGATTTCAGGAATTCGACCTGAAGTTTCACCGCGGCTCCACGGACACGGAAGCTCCCGAGGATTTCTGCGAAATCGAGAGGAGTTTCGGGTTCAGGCCTTTCGAGTCGGCGGAGGAGGACGAGATGAGCATCGAGAGGAAGGCGAACAGCGTCGACCTGCCGTTCTCTCTCCGGATCCTCCAGCGGAAGCGGCAGTGGCAGGACAGGTTCCGGGCGGCGGGGGAATCCGCCTGCTGCTCCGTGAAGAAGGCCTTCGCCTCCATGGTTTTCATCATCCGCGAGCTGCAGAGTTACACGCTGCAGATGAGAGAGAGCCTCTTCTTCTGCGGCGATTTGCCGGACATCCTCGACCGAGTGCACGACGAGATGCACGCCACCTTCGTCTGCCTCTTTCAGCAGATCTTCTCCCACACGCCGGCGCTCATGGTCTCCGTCATGATCCTCCTCGCCAATTTCACCGTCCATTCGATGAGCAACGCCACCGCCATCTCCGCCGCGGCACCGCCTCCCGCCGCCGCCCTGATGGAGGCGGTCTCGACCGTGGACGACCTGCAGGAGCTCAGACTCGACCCGCTGTCCGCGAGAGCGTCCTCGGTTTGGCAGGGAGGCGGCGGTGGCGGGAAGGGGGCGCGGCCCGTGGCGGGGCCGACTGACGGCGGAGATGAGCAGTCGGAGCAGATGGTAGCGGCGTCTGCGTGGGATCGGTATCGGAGGATGTTGCCGGAGGAGGCGACGATGGTGTTGGAGTCGGAGGAGGAGGTGAGGCTGTGGGAGTCGGTGGTGGAGGAAGCTTCGAGAGTGAGGGCGGAGGTGGAAGACGAGTCGTTGGATCACGAGACGTTACGGATGTTGGTGTCGCCTGTAACGGTGGAGATGGAAGCAGAGGACTATGAGGTGTATTTTCGGACGGAGCTGGTGTATCAGCGTGCCGTAACGGAAGAGCCACAAAACCCTCTCGTGCTCTGCAATTATGCCCAATTCCTCTACCTAGTGGTCCGCAACTTCGACTGGTGAGCGACATGGCCCTCTGCGTAAAACTCAATCCCAATTCGAACTGTAGGGCCCACTTAGATGCTGCCGATGGATGAAATAGGATAGCTCTTGATTTAATAACCAATAAAATTTAGTGCTGTCTTAATCCTTAAAATTTTTTAGGATGCTGCGGATGGATGAAATAAAATAGCCCTTAGATTTAATAACCAATAAAATTTAGTGCTCTCTTAATCCCTAAAACTTTTTTGGCATTGGCATTCAATATGACGGTAGTTATAGGTTTGATGACAGTATTAACATTGAGCTTGGATTGGATTTATTATTTTTTCTAAATGATCGATCTCTAGATGTGGTGAATTGCTTATTGGAGTAAAAATTTTGCCATCTCCGATAGTCCCAACACTCCAACCTAGAGAGAATGGATAAAAGAATGGCCCACAAGACGTGAGACGTTATTGGCCGTAGAATAGCATGCATGCATTCGATGAAAAACTGTGGTTAGGAGTATAACTAATAATAGCAGTAACAGAGGATTCCCAATTTAACGGAGTTGGATTTGTGGGTGTTTTGGTGGTGCAGGGCAGAAGAGTTCTTTAAGCGAGCGATCCGAGTGGAACCGCCGGATGCCAACTCGCTAAACAGATACGCGAATTTTCTGTGGTTGGTTCGGAAAGACCATGGAGCCGCGGAAGAAACGTTCCTGAGAGCCGTAGAGGTCGACCCTAGCAACATGTACTATGGCTCCTGTTATGCTAATTTCTTGTGGCAAACGGGTGGGAAAGACACGTGCTTTCCCCTCTCCTGCTGACAGGAGGAGGGGAGGGGAGGGAAAGATACATGGGTATTATCTCCTTCTCTCACGCACTAGAAATTTGGTAATCATTTCAAGGATCATCTCAGCATTTTGCATGACAAATCAATATATATGTAAGCGTATTGTTGTTATTATAGTACTTGTTACTCTGAGATGTTTTCCTCTTGTGGTGAGGGCTTTGATTTGGGAGATGCCTGCTTCTACTTCCTTCATTGCTCGAGTGGTCGGTGGGATCTTAAAATGTGTAATTAGATCAATAATTAATGCCTCTGCCATTTCTGCCTACTCTCTCTCTCTGTTTTATTTTGGTCACCAATCTGTTCTAAGGAAATCTTTTGTTAGACCATGTTTAAGTCATTATTGAATCAGGATTAACTTTTTAAGATATGGGAGCTATACCTCGCTATCAAGCGCGTTCAAAAGTGGAGATTTGGAGGTTAAGCTTTGCAATCACAAGCGGTCGAGAAAGTGATGGTTTGGGGTCTAGATCTTCAAAAGCTTACACACTATAACCACTTAATTAACCATCCACGCAGCGTCCAACCACTTCCTCCTTTTTTTCCGAGCTGAACGCCGGCCCAAACTGGCTAGCAGGACTACTTATGCCTGAGCCTAGAAGGGCTGGACTTGGGATATTGGGACTTGAGAAGAACTCCCAACTTTGGCGCTTCTTATGGGAGATGGATATTCTTCCCGAGACCTTTTAATATTCCGTGTGTAAAATCTACTGCTGTTGATTCGCAGAAATATTTAATAATGTGTAGTAGAAAAAACAAAAAAATGGTTCTTCTGGGTCCCTTCGACTAATTGATTGTGTTTGATTCATCCAACTGAAGCATTCAGAAAACAAAGGGAGAAATATGAAGCATGCAAAGGGTGCAATTGTTAGACGAATAGTCTATAGGAAATTTCACCGTAAAAGAAAGCTTTTCCGCATTTTTGATAGTCGGGTGCAAGCATGATCAATCCAACTCGATCAACCATACTTACAATCAACTTGATCAATCAGACTCAAATCATTGGGAAAGTGTGGTGTTGGGCTCTGGTCAAACAAGGTTTAAAATTTCTCCAAACTCTTTCTGATTTGGCCCAGTAGACTAGGCTTGTTTGCTTAAAGTTAGGCTATGACCGAGTCCTGGTTGCTTGGCCAGACAGACCCGAGTTCCTTGCTTGAGTTGAGCAGAGATTTTAGGAGACTTTTCTCCTGAGAACCGACTCTACCCTGTATGGACATTCAGCTCAAGCTCTTCTTCCACCATTCTTTGACATCATCGAACCTTCATTTGCCATTAGTTTAAATTTCTGAAAAAGGTCTATAGTTGGTTAAACTTTAATATGTTAAATCAGGGTGAGACTGTTATCTGAAGAGAGATCTTTTCATCCATCCACCTCCGATGAAAAAAATGCGTCAATGTGGACTTGATGAGCTAGAGCTCATGAACTATTGCCATACCCAATCCACATGAAAACCCATCCTCCTTACGGAAGGTTAGCATGAATTCAGGTAGAGGTATGCTCCAAAAGACATGTACACGTATGACTTGACTTAAGTCGCTGAATATATGAATACTAAGTGTGATGTTAAGTGCCACGACATAATTGTAGTTTTAAATGTCAATATCAGACCCAGTATACTGATTGTAAAAACAGTTCAAAACAATGCGCATCCTTCCGCTGCCATAAGATGCATGTTTTCATGTGAACAAAAATTCGGTGCAATATTTTTACTTCATAGATTAAAATCTTTTATTTGTTTTTTAACCACTGGGACTATAATTTTTGTTTTATCGTAGGGTGCATTGCCCTGTGAATTTGAGTTTCTTTTTCTTTTTAAAGAACGGGTGTATTCTCATCACTATACACATAATTTTTTCTCATTTTAAAAATTGCAAACTCGATAATAAGAAATTTGAAATTAGTGCAGTTTTTCGTAAATAAATCATTGACTTCTTCAATTATGAAATCAGTGGCCTTCATCATATTGATTTAATGAAGAGAAATATGCATATACAACTCCAAACAACAAGGTGTATGCATCTCTCATTTCTTGTGAGCCTATCCAGATGCATAGCGATACAAAAAACGAGCACTACCAACGAGTGGTGCATTAGAGGTAACCTCAATATTAGGCTAATTAAATTACACTAGCTCTTATTATAGCTCTATAATGTTCAATAATACAGTATTACACAAATTTTTGTGATAAAATTCAATAGCTTCGTATGTTTAAGTAGGCTAAAAAAGTCTGAATGTGTAGATGAAGGTTCTAGCAGCAGAGACATTTGTAAGTTTAAATGTTACTAAACAACTCTTGGACAAAAAAATGCCAGGTGCTAATCGATGATGCGTCTGCGAGTTGGTGGAAGTGCTTGATCGTAATGGCATGTGTTTGAGCCTTGAGGAGCTCATCTTTTGGAATGTGTATAGGAGCGAGATAAATTTTTTGATATGATTGGATTGCTAATACCATCCAATGGTATTATTGAATGGAATAGGACTTCATTTATGTGAGAGATGAATCCAATAAAATGTTTGGTTGCATACGAAAAAATGGGAGACAAGGAACCAAAAAACCTAAAATGTATAGTCTCCCCCTCTAAGCCAACCCAAGTTATCCCATCTCTTAGTTGAGACTATCTAAGCCCTCATACTAGGTACTAATTTACCGTAACATCGAGACTACAATAATATAATTTCAAGCACTAAAAATAAAAGCAAATAAGGGATAAGTCGGACATAATGCAAAGCGTTACTTATCGCACCACTTATCCCCCCGAATCCTACTTTCAAACATATTCATACTGTTTTGCAAGCTTCAAACCGGTGTAACGCCTATCGTTGTGTTCAACGAATTTTAGAATCATGTAACTCAACACATATTCAATTGATTTTTCTGAGGTGATATTCCAATTCCCAAATGATTGTAATATGCTATTATTTCTTCTTGTCCCAAATATCAGCTTAAAACGTTGGATTGAAATATTTTTAATTTTCTCCCTGTAAATACAAATGCAGACCATTATTAGGTATGATGGGAATATGTAAAATGTTTACTGATTATTATATTGCTTTTGAAAATTGTAAATTAGTGAGATTTTCACTTGTGGAAATGAGTACAAGCGGATGTTCTGATCCAATCGTAAAAAAGGCATGGCCCATTAAACGATCGGAACGCTCTGAATTAAAGTAGTTTAGATGGAGAGCATGACATCTGCTTGTGGAAACGTTCCCCAAAGATCGGAACCCTTCCGTAGACCGTCAAACCCACTTGCTTTAATATAATTGCATACCAATCTGGCAAGCAATTCAAAGATGTACTTTAATTCTTCTAAATTAGGAATTAGATATAAGGATATTGCAAATCAATGGTTGTGTTCTTGCATGTGGATATATACACGCAGGTGTCACCGTCAATTTGAATCAAGCTAATCGGATGTTGACTTGTTGACGACTGTAACCCTGAGTATTGACTTGTTGGCCTTATCAAGATCCTAGAATTCTAAAGCAACCTATCTCGATGATGTAACCTCTACTGCATATGCATGATATAAAATAATCCACAGTTGAATAAACTACCATTGTTAGGGAAGAAAAAGTACTTGGTATCAATTTAGTATCGTCTTTATCCCCTCAAAAACGCACATGGCCACAAATTCAAACTTAAAGCTTATCTACGTTGTATGGTCCATGTGGTTCGACTTGTCAAAATGTACATGATATTTTTAGGAAATCACTGTTAAAAAGTTATTTTTTAATAACAACTTCTACCATACCTTTTTAAAATGAAAGTGTTTTATTAGCTCAACTTCTACGCTTCCTTTTAACATATGAAGTATGTTGATTTTTTTGGTCAGGCATATGAAAACCAACTTCAACATATAATAATTTATAAATTAAGTAAATTTCTATAACATAATTACTCAATAGGAAAAACTATAGATGTAAATAAAATGATCCCACACATAAAAAAAAAGTAGTTAATATAAATATTGTTTTAAATTTATTGAAAAAAACAACATCTACATATTTTATAAAAAGACTACAACTATGAATTTCAAAGAAGAGAAATTGAATAGAGATGGTGATCAAAGCCAAGAAACCCTAACAAATAAATATATTTATTCAACAGTAAATACTAGACTCTATCATCCTAAGAATGTGCAACAAACATTGTATTAGCAATGGCATCCCTCACTTCCTACATATACTGGCCTTGATCACTATACAACACGTCCTCGTCATTAGCCACATCATTAAATAGCATAGAATAAGGCTCTTCGTAATCGCTTTCATCATATCCATTTGCACCCTCATTATTATATTGACTAAATAATGTGTCCATTATAGCTTCTTGATGAATGAAGTTGTGTGCTGCTGTTGCTGTAACAATAATATATATCCGCGTTGAAAATGGGTGGAGTGTCATTTCCTTTAAGATTGGAAATCATGCCTTCAATACTCCAAAGCAATGCTCTATTACATTCCTAAGCGAGGAATGAAAGGAGTTAAACAACTTCTTTTTATTTCTAGGTCTAATACCTCGACGGAAGTCTTAAAAATGATAACATCGATTAATATAAGGCGTAAAGAAGCCCCATGCATTAGGGAATACTGCGTCAACTATGTAGAATTTACTTGTTATATAAAAAAAAGATCATTTAAATGTTTAAAAAATGAAAAAAAAAATCATCTGTGTCATAACAGAAGAAAATGAATAAATTTCAATGACATTCACTTGATGGAGCATGAGGAAAGCTCTACTTTGCATTATACATAGCATCTGCCATGATCCATGAGTCATTTGTCGTGTTTTCCCAACCAACACATATAAATGTAAATTGTATGTCAAAGTCACATGCAGCCATAACATTTTGAGTGCATTCTCCTTTTCTGCTAGATTGATATGGAATTTGTTTTTCTTAAAGAATTACAACACTAATATGTGTACCATCAGTTGCACCCACACAATCCTTCAAATATTAAAACATAAAAAATCAATAGAGATCTATCAAAGAACTTTTATAGTAACTTATAACAAAAAAGATTTTCTCATTACCTTAAACCATGGCCAATATTTATGATTTTTGCAAAAAAATTAGGTGTCTCGTCAAGCAATGGCGACTTTATTAACTCCATAGAGAATGTTGCCATTGCTGTTAACACACCCTATTGAAATATCGACTTCTCATCTCCCTGAGTGTTGAACCCTCTCTTGGACCATTCTGTTTTTTTCATTGTGACCAATGGTCATAAGAAATATGGTGAGTTGCTCTTCAACACTCATATTACATGTGTCCTTCAATAAATTTATCTCCTTAATAGCTGCACATAACCTAACGAAAATATATTTTTCTATACGAAATAATTATAGCATCGAGTAGGATTCCCACTAAAAATTTCCACGATAAAAAATTGTCTTGTACACCATAAATTCCTACATTGTTCTTTGACTAGATACAAACTTCGATATTCAACTAAAATCTTTGTTATAATAAGAATGATAATATCTAAATTGTCTGAGTTCATTTGGTCTATTAAAAAAAAAGAAAGAAAAAGAAAAATCAAACAATGCCCTACTACATGCCCATACATGTGTGTGTATATAACTATATAAGTAAATAAACACTATCACAACATTATAACCATCAAATGTGAGCTTTATAGAAACTCTTATTTTGTAATGATGCAAAATAATCATACAAGAAGAGTGTCAACCATATGACCCATCAGGTATGACTCATGGAAGAATAAATAAAGGTCTGACACATATATATATATAGTCATAATCAATATATCCATCATGCAATAGAATGAAAAAAAATAAAGATCTCAATAATCATTTCCTAACATCAACCATACTATCTTATTAAATATGCACATAAAAGCATCAATTAAACATGTGAAGAAGACTCCACTAGCAACTATCACTCTAAAGAATCTTCTTTTGCATACATCTGCTATAACCACTTAAGGAGCACATTAGGCTTTTCAAATCCTATAAATGTCATCCTATAGTTCCTCTTGTAAAATAAATTAACAATCTAAAAATATAACTCGCTTCTAGAATCCACTTAATCCATTGCATCTAGACGTTGTATGCAATCCATAATGGTTGGAGTTTTCTTGTACTATTCTGATTACCTAATTGTCTAGTGGCAACAATCTCAATCAATCAATCAATTTGGTTAGTTATCTTCGCTCCGACTTCTTTAGCTTCCCCTTTACTCTTAGAAGAGGATGATGGTGTAGAATCCATTGACCACTTCTTGTTGAGTCTTGATCTTCTATTATCATCATCACCATCCCCAACTTCATGGATGACTACGTGTGGAGTTAGTAATATTTCTTCAGGACTATGGGGACGTAAGCCTAAGGTTCATACTTGGGTGGAATTTGGGTCTTGAGTATCTTGAGTAATATCCACAACATTATTATAAAGGATACCAAATGATAGCGCCCATGTATAGTCTCCGATTGTAGTAGTCCCTCCGAATATGATATTAAACTCATCCTCAAATTCTACAGGATAAGTGCGAAACTGTGTGGCTTTAGGGTTTGCCTGTGCTCAAAAAGAATTTATTGCTTATTAAAAAAGTTGCAGTTATTAAAAATAAAAAATAATATTTTAAATATAAAATAGAACCAATTAACCTAGATATATGATGTCCAAGCTTCATCTGGAGCACTAATTGTATGAAAAATAGGATCAAACCCCATTCCGCTCTTCCCTTTAAGGGCTTTCCACGCCTTCCATGACTCTTTAATAGAATCATAATAATTCTTCATCTGTTTCTTATGATAATGCAATCTAGTTTTTTCAGTGAATCTCTTAATTATTGCATCCAACCCGGCTCGATTAAAGCAATGAGTGGGCCGATTTTCTTTTTGGACTTGCTCCACACATAATTCCACAAATAGTTGATGATGTTGTGGACTCTAATAAGTCTTTGTCCATTTACCAGCATAGTTAGGTGCCGACATCAATACCTATGATAACAATGATACATGCAGATCAAACTTAAAAGAGCAGTTAATATCTAGATGTTCAAAAAATTATTTAATTATTATGTATATAAATATGCATAATTATGCTTGTTGCCTTATAAAATTACACTTACTGCCTTATGATATTTCTTTCTTTCACTTACTCTGAAATGATTTTTATAGCTTTTGTTGAAAAGTTTATGGAATTGTGTTGGTTTTGGGCTGGTTGAAGCGAGTTCTTTTAATTATATCACTAATAATTTTGTTTCCACTTTAAGTCCTTTTGAGTTCTAAGTCATTGTAAAAAAACTTGTCCTCAAAATCAGAATGATCACTTCTATTTTCCATTGAATATTTTTCCATTATTTAAAGCATTTTCTAATTAAAAAATGGTGAAAATGATCTTTTATAATGTGAGAGAGAGAGAGAGAGAGAGTGTGTGTGTGTGTGTGTCTGTGTATATAGTACAGAGCAGGATTTCTAATAATTGAGTGGAGCAGAGGCCCATTGGACCACACATTGCCTGATTTTCATGAAAGAATCCAAGAGGGTGCACTTTTCATGAAGGAATCCAAGGGAGACTTAACAAATTCTCCTATGAATTTGTTTCTACAGGAAACCATAGTTTCCATTTTGATCAATATTGTCAATTGCTCTGTACTAGGAGTTCTACTTAAAGTAAAAACTCGAGTTTATTTGGATGGTTATCCATATTTGAAGATACTCCCAATGCTAGTTGGGATAAGGCTTTCATGATGACGATGATGACAATCCATAATTGAAGATATAGCTGTTGTAGATATATAATATCATCTACTCTAAGGATTGGACTAGTCAAAGCCCAAAGTAACTCAATCTATTTGTAAGGCGGATTGCATAAAGTTATTTGCATTATTGTTTAATTTCAAGAAGTGAAAACAACACATTGGCATGAAGCTTTATTTTGGGCCCCTTTCTTACCAATGCATGAAGCATATCTAGAGTTAATGTTGAAAGGTTTTATACTTTTTTTTTTCCTTCTTTATTGTGTGATAGGTTGTTAGCACAAGCTGTTACATGCCCTGTGTATATGTTCTCATGTATTCTATATAAAAATACATTCAACCCATGGAACGCTTACATATGTAGATTAAAATTAGTTTGTGAAAGAAAAGAAGTAATATAAAAGCCTAAAAGTAAATCAAATAATTTGGAGAATAATATGAAATATTTGCCAATTTGGAATTTAGGAAGCATAAAACCTCAACCATCAACAGAAATCCATGACATATGAATCAATTTGATTGCCATACCCAAATATCATTAAAAATTTAGATCAACATTCAGTAATTGCAACAACCAACTCAATTTATATATAGAAACATGACATGATTTGTTGATATACATCACATAGAGAGAGAGCATTCAATTTGCAGCAGAGTAGGACCCAGAAGTAATTTACCAAGAAACTATGGCATGTGTTTTAAGGGAATGGCAGTAGAAAAGCAAAGGATAAGTTGGAGCTCTCCCTAAACATAGAAATCAAAAGGAAAAGAGACTCATTTGCCAAAGTGCCTTGAAGTACTTGGAATAGATAGCAGAAACGAAGCAAGACACTTAATGTCAGAAAAAGTCTTGCTCTACAACAAGTTCATCTAAATATTTCTACTCTTTCTGTCTAATAATTTATCATTTGATGACTAAATACTTCATTTTTCCTAAAGGCCATCTCATATTTCTATAAAAATTCTTTCTAATAATTTTTTTTTTCATTTGAATGACAAAGCATCTCATCTGTTTCTGATAAAATTAAATAATTTTTTTGTTTAGAATGACTTCAAACTTCCCCTAGTTTACTAGTTGTTTCGTGACATGTGACATGGAAAGTCCAAACCTACTCAGTGTGGGAAAAAAATTCGTTGCATTCTCCTCTGTTCCAAAATTATTATCTCATGCTATTACATGGTCAGATCTGAAATGCATCCTATATAAATTTTGGTGGAAATTCTTTCATTGCACATCCATGACATGGTTTTTTTTTTTCTTTTGTTTTTCAAATCTACCTCCTAATAGTACTCGAAAACAACTATAAATTTTGGGTGAAATTCTTTCATTGCACATCCATGCCATGGTTTTTTTTTTTTTTTTGTTCAAATCTACCTCCAAATACTTTTCCACCATCAGAGCCATAGTGGCCAATTCTGGTTTGTTTTGGCTGATTGGAATGGTTGAGGCATACTTTTCCACCATAGAAGCATGTGGGAACATGCAGCCAAAGCAAACCAAGATCGTCACACAAGCAAAAAAGGGGTTTGAAGAGCAATAGCAGCTTCTTCTTGCAAATGAACAATAACACATTCCTGAATATGAAAAACTAAAGACCAATGTCATATCACTCTCCACGTAGTCAACCGCCATTGAATAAATCATGAAAAACACCACAATATCTGTAGAGAGGATTATGAGGAACAAGGATGCCCACACACCTCAAACTCATTTAGGAACTTGCAGATCTTGCCCATTTCACAGATTATTTCAGAACATTTTCATATGGATTTATTTATGTGATTGTCATGTACAATCTTTAGCCATTCAAACATAAAATCACATGGAACTAGAAGGATGATGAGAGGAGAAGAAAACAACAAAGAAAAATAAACAGATGATAAAATAGATACCAAGAAGAGGGATACCAAGACTTTAGGGATGTTACAGAGCAACAAAACCCACTGAAAATCTATTGATGAAAGACAATATGGCATATGAAATATGGTTGTTTTATAGTGAAACTAGAGATGGATAAGGAAAGAGAAACATCCCCTCCAGCGTTTCTTCCTACTTCCCGCGTTAAGGTCATCTGGTTCCTGCCTTTCTTCCACTTCCCGCCTTGCAACTTCTCGCAAAAGTGACGCTTTGGCTTTCAATGCAAAATTAGGTATATAGCCACTTCTTCAAAACATGGGTTTTCCACTTTTACTTTTAAAGGACTTTTAAGTTTTGAGTAACCAAACATGATTTCTGGGCTTTGGGGCTTTTAAATTTTTAAAAGCTCAAAAAGCCCATTTAATCAGTCAAACCAAAAACACTTTTAGATGTTTTGATTCTATGTCGTTGCATTTTCTTTTCTGTTAATGAACGGGGTTGGTTTTTTTTTTTTCTTTTTTATTTGGGTATCGCATCCTTGTGTGTGTGTGTTAGAGGGGGGGGGGGTGTGGACCTTCGGGCTAGAAAAGACACCTCGAGTGAGGTTGGAGAATTATTTGATGAGTAAAGATGGCCTTAAGTGGCACAACACACCCTTGGGTGAAGAAAAGTGCCTAGCTAAATTTTTTGTTAATGAACAATTGATTGTAATTTTTGCCTTTTACTATAAGCCATTGCGAGCTTTAAAAAAATCTATGATTAATTTCTTTTCCTTATAATCCTTCATAATACTTCTGAAAATTAAAAATCAAAATCAGTTATATACATTTTATAAGTTTTCTATTACTATTTTGGAGAAACTTTAGCCAACCCAGACCATAAACCCAAATCTGTAGTGCACAAAGTGCATATGCGTAGGAGCATATTTTCCCTAACTTAGAGACTGTTTTCAGTAAATTAGAAAAGTTGCCAATAGAGAACACAAATCAGAGTGATAATTGGAGAGGATTAGGTAGATCTAAAATACATAATTATGTCTAGTTTTGTTGATTGTCATTGTTAATGTTTCTTTGTCCTTTATATATGTAGGAGTTTGCTATTAATAGAATTACATAATAACTTTTAAGTAGTTGACAGTGATGTTTTCCACTCTTTCTTCTCACAAGTTTTTCAATATGAAGAAAAAAAAAGAAAAAACAAACTAGCAAGATATTCAAGTATTCAACCAGTTTAACCAAAATATGGAGCTTTTTTGAAGGAGATATAAAACTACCTCGGTAGAAAATAAACATTTTTCTACCTATATGTGATTATTATTATGAAGCATTTATTTTTCACACTTATAAGTAAAAATATGACCATTTGCATTAAAAAAAACATAGTCGCTTTGTCGAAATGCTTCGGAATTAGCCTTGGCAAAATAGTATATCCCCCTAAAAACTTTTGATCTCAATTCCAATCAATTCCAATTTTCATTTCCAAACCAATTCCAGTCCATTCTAGCCAATGTTTCATACTTCCATTAATATATAGTAAAAAATTTTTAAAAAATGGTCAGTTGTACAGTGTAATTTGATTTTAAGTGATGTAAATGTGCATTTTTTTTATTATTTTAACATTCGACTACTTTTTCAATTTAAGTTTCTCCTTTATTTAGTTATTTTCATTTTTCAAACATGTTTTTTCCAAAATAGAATACCCAAAGTGCCCAGAATTCCGAAATGCTTCACTACAAGATCAAACCAGAATAACGACCAGAACCAAATTGGCAACTATATTCAGAATATATTCAGAAATTGCAATGAGTTAGTATAAAACTCTAAAAAAGCTCACTTTCCTCTTTGATAAAAGCAAAATCCATTTTTATTCTTTATTACAAAGAGCCACCTATAATCCTTCCAAATCAAGTCATAAAGCCATATAACAAGTCCTTTTATATATACGTCTCCAGTTATGCATGATTAGATTAACTTCTCTACCTTATTTATATCTCTAATCAAGATCAAAGATAAAATGTTGTGCTGTTGAAAGAAGAATATCACATCCCGGCCACGATAATTCATAGATTAGGGTACTTCCCGCGGCATGACATACATACTCCCATAAAATTCACACTCGTACCATTGTCAAAGTTGAATTACACAAGGGATATTCACAATCTAACACGTGTGAGAAGCATTATCGGACATCTGTCCTAGTATATGACACATAGAAATCTATTAATATCACCTATAATTTTTAAATTTTGATAACATTTAGGGGTATCAAGCTTTACATGAATCAATTCGCAACTAAAAAAGTAGATACAAAAAGAGATGTATATTATACCCACCATAGACTTGTATACAATTAGATGCGAAGGTGGACAACTATATAGGTCTAACAAAAGTGGAAGAACACTATGAATAGGAATATGCAAATCTAAATTTGGTCATACAACATAAACAAGTCCCAAAAGTGAAAATAAGATCCCTTGTGTTTGTGACGCTTTCCGATAAGTGGGTTGGGTAGTTAAAGAGCCTCTGCGGTCCACTCTTCTAGGCCTAAAAGAACCGGTATGGTCTCCTTCGATACCTCCTCAGTCTCTGTATGACTAGAACTGGGTTCTGAGCCTGTAACAGTAAACAAATAGGTGTGAAGAAGACTATTCAGCAAAGCATAAGTATGATTAAAGTAATACAAGCCGTATCTAAAAAAATTAGAAAACATGACAAGTAAAAGAGATCAAATCCAGTCTACTAGGCAATATTGTGCAGAGAATATTCATGCTCTGTGAATCAATAATAGAAATACAATCAAAGCGGCTACTATATGTTGCTATATCTTCTCGGTAGGGATCCTGTCGTTGGATGCACCAGTGCCTGTGCCCGGTACACTTGGGTTCCTAATTTCTAAGTTCCGGAATCCCAAATGCCAACTGCAGTGGCAAACAATCAATCTCTCCTTATTCAACCCCATCAGCTTATAAGTGCGAAGCTAAATAGAGCCAGACAATTTTCAAATAAATTAATATCATTTTAGTATGGTTTCAGTCTATCTCAGTCAAGATTCATTCCAATCAATTCAGTTAATCTTACTCAATTTGAAGTACAATTCAATGACAGTAGAATAACGAAAAAACCAATCAATCCAGCATCATTGAGACAATGATTCAATATCAATTAAACATCAATAGAGCTGATCAATTTAGTATCATAGTAAATAATGATTCAGTATAATTGAAGAGATCAATGTTCTTATTTACTATATTCTGTGTAGTATAATTTAAGGAGTCAATCAAGTTTACTAGCCAACCCTAAGCTAACCACCCATAGCCTCTAACCTTCAATTTCGATGTAGTTTTAGATTATTTGATTTATTGCTATCTTTGCTTGGTGTTATAGTGTATAAAACGTGAATCAAAGTCTCCTAAACCAACATCCATGGTTAAGTGCTCGATGTACGAGTGATAATACATGCATAAATCCCAACCAAGACTATTCATGCATATTTAATTACCATTGGGGTGATTTGTCAAGGTTTAAAGGCTCCAAACTAAGGTACTATTAGGTCTTCTAGAGCCCTACAGTGCTAAAGTTTGTAATTTGGATCATACTTAACCCTTAGCTTAATATTAAGAAATATTAGGACCCTTAGGAACAACACAAAATGCTAATTAACTCCCAATTCAAATTTAGACAATAAAATTATATGGAAATACATGGGGTACCCGACCAATCAGATCATTGTCCCAAATGAAAATGTTAATGGAAGTGAAGAAGAAATGACGGAATTTGGGTTTAGAGGCTCAATCCTCACATGTAACAATCTTCATTATGCATTCAAGTAGAAATTTAGGGAAGAGAAAAAGGAGAATGAGCTCCCAACTGGATTTTTGGTGAAGAAGGATCGAATGGCTACAGTTGGGCTCCTTTATACATTAGAATTTGCTAATGTGTATAAGAAAGTCCATTTTTTCTTAGTGTATTTTCATTTTGAGTCAAATGAGGGTCGAATTAACACAAACGAAGTCAAATGCGTTCAAGTCGAACACGAAAGTTCATGAGTTCGATGAGACGAATATAATGATATCAATATGATGCATGTATGACGTAAAAACACAAAATCTAAAATTACAAAAAAGGACTTCATCTACCTAATCGAGGTCAAATCCAACCTAACTACCTATTTGCAATCCAAACTCAACCCATAAGACTCGAATAGGATAAAACAACCTTTGTCTAAGCTTAAACTATATTAAACACAGTTATTTACTTTAATCTTTGATTAATTAGCTTCTAATCATGCTTAATTAGCCACTAATTGTCATTAACCTAAGTCGGAATGCTACATCCTCCCCTGTTTAGGAAACATTCAGTCCCTTGAATGGAATACACACCTGCAAAAAGAGCTTTGGATAGTCCCAAGCCACCTGTTCTTCGAGTTCCCACGTAACCTCATTGGGTCTATGGTGTTCCCAAAAAACTTTAACCTATCGTATCGTCCTTATACCAAAGCTTGCTCCTTAACCCCAGCAATACGGAGAGGATGCTCAATGTATGTCACATTCCGCTGAATCTAGTTATCATCATACTGAATAACATGTGAAGGATCCTAAACGTACTTGTGGAGCATAGAAACATTGAATACATTATGTATTCCCACAAATTCTAGAGGAAGGGCTAGTTTGCAGGCCAAATATCCAATTCTACCTTTGATCATAAATGGCCCTATGTACCTTGGAGACAACTTAGCCTTCTGCCTATAGTTTAAAATCGCGGTATCAGTTGCGGTATCGGCCGGTCAAAAAAAACCGATACAATATCGGTATCAATCGTGGTTCACGGTCTATTGCGGTTGTCGTGGTGTGAATTTTTATTTTACTCCAAAAAAATTCTAAAAATTTATCCAAAAAAAATGGAATAACATAAAATGCTGGAAAATTATATCTTTTTTCATTAGTACACATTATAAAGCAAAATACCAGTCCCCCTAAGGCAAAGCATCCTGTATTGCTGTTTTGTCTGAAACTGTTGACTATTTCATGTTTTAATGTCTCATACTTCTAATTTATAAATCCATCAAAGAAGCCCCCAATTTAAATCCCAAATCCAATCAATTAAAATAATTATCACCCTTTAGTTTTTTTTTGTAAAGAAATTATTACTTTTTACTTGATTTGTAACAATATTCACTTTTTATATTAAGAAAAAAGGCATTTATTTTTAGTGTAAATTTATTTTTAGTGGATTAGACTTTTCCATTAGTATACCCTATTAGAGGCTGACTAATAAAATAAAACATTTGGATGCTCAATTGATTTTTTTAACATTTTATTTTAATGTTTATAAGTGATCAATGTGACATTGGGCCAACTGTTATTAAATTAATGTTTGTTGAGGGACCATTTAAAATTGGCATGTATTTTGACTTAGAAAATTAACAAGGGGAATTAAACACTTTAGACAATAATAGAGGGCATTAAATTGTTTTAAATTTTAAATTCTGATATTTATTGTTTGATCATTTCAGAGGATGCATTGATGTAGATTAGAGTTTTAGAAAACCGAGCCACAAGT
Organism: Sextonia rubra; assembly: GCA_037013555.1. Taxonomy (NCBI): domain Eukaryota; kingdom Viridiplantae; phylum Streptophyta; class Magnoliopsida; order Laurales; family Lauraceae; genus Sextonia; species Sextonia rubra. The sequence goes on along the minus strand of JASUAD010000013.1, from coordinate 52,163,345 downwards.
ATGGAAGACTCACACCATGTGGGAATTAATAGAGAGAGGGAAAAGCCCTCTTTTCTGTCAATGCATCACACGACACCCTAAGCCTCAACCCATACCACCACCAGACAGAGACAGCAGGGAAAGGGAAAAGAAAGAGGAAAAGAGGAAGACAGAGGAGGAAGAGAAAAAAAGGGGAGGGGAGGAGGAGGAGGAAGAAGAAGAAATGGAAGGCAGTTGAGGTGGCACTGCAACAACCAGGTCAGGTTTCAACCTCCCCAGGGATTTGAGGTATGAGTTTTGCAACTCTCCATCCTGCAACTGTGTGTTCATTTTTGTTTTCCTCTGTTTCTTTAAAACTACATGGGGCTATTGTATTTCCCCTCTTCTGCAAATGCATCCTCTTGTGCTTTTTTTTTTTTTTTTGAATTGTGGTCATCTCGGTCGTTACGACTAATATTTTGAAAATATCGGTCATAACGGCCGATATTTAACCGATATATTAGCGATTTTCACTATGACGATACCGATACCGGTATCCAATCAAAATATCATCATGGTACAGGCTGATACCAGTTAATATTGGCCTATACAAACCAGTATCAACCGATATTTTAATCCTTGGTTCTGCCTAAATCTAGTTGTGCCTTTCATCGGATAGACTTTTCAAAAAACTCAATCTCCAATCTGAAATTTTAAGTCTCTTCTACAATTGTTGGCATAGCTTTTTTACCTAAAACAGGAATCTTCAAATTTTCCACCACTTTTGTACTTTCTCAGCGGTTTCTGCCATGATTGTCGATCATGAAAAATTTCAGTTCCCATTTCTTTCCAACATGCTGGAGAGCGATTTCTGCAATGATTGTCGGTCCATGAAAATTTCTAATTCCCACTTTTTCCTAGCATGTTGGAGTCCGACACTTACGTCCATACAATGCTTCAAATTGAGCCATACCAATGCTTTCATGATTGTTATTGTTGTACGCAAACTCGCACAGTGACAAGTGCTTGTCCCATTCCTTGTCAAAGTTAAGGACATTAGCACGCAATATGTCCTCTAACATTTGTATTATGCATTTATACTGTCCATTAGTCTGTGGATGATAAGTGATATTGAAACCTAGCTTAATACCAATTTCTTCTTGAAATGCCTTCCAGAAAGATGACATAAATCTAGTGTCACAATCTGAAACAATAGGTATCGGAGCACCATTTAGTCTTGTAATTTCATCAGTAAACTTCTAATCCAGTTCTGTAAAAGTCATGCCCTTTTTTAAAGGAATAAAATGCATCGTTTTTGTCTTTGTCAAATTTGAAACGATCCCAACAGTTCCCATTAGAGGATATGCAAAGATCCACCAGTGTATTTCTCATTTTTAGAAAGAGAAAGCAGAGTGATGCATGAGCTTACATTTTTAGAGAGAGATTCTCTGCTTCCATTGTGTTGGTAGCATATTTGTTGACAAAGCAACAAGGGAAGACCATAGGAAGACGGAAAGAAGATGAGAGCAAACTAGTGAGGTGCATTGAAGGGAAGAAGAAGAAAACGAAACACGAACAGAGAAGTATGGGACTGTATTGAATCAATCAAGCTTTTTGAAACTCATTCCTCTGCTTCCATTAACATAGACAATAAAGAACTTGTTAAAACCCCGCAAAATGTGGGAGACAATTTATCAATAGGAGTGCTAGGCTCGCCATGAAACCTCAAGTTTGGGGTGTTCATGGGCCAGGACAGGCCGGGATAAGGAATATCCAGACCTAACCCGACTTTTACACGGTAAGTCCAAGCCCAGTCTAGGCCTCAATCAGGCCACAAGAGCTGGCCCAAGCCCAGCCTCCTAGAAATTTGTAAGCCTGAGCCCAGCCCGAGTTTGATATATAGGTAACAAAGTGACTTAGATTTCATAATCTCAAGTGCACCTCAACTGGCTTGGTGTTGTCAACATGTGTGAAAAGTACCTGGGTTGAATCCACATTTGCTATATTTCCCTATTATCCTTTTTAGAATCAGGCCGGGCTGCGCCTTGGGCTTTCTAGAGCTGAGTCGAAACCTAGCCTATTTATTAAATGGCAAAAGTAACACATGTGAGCCCAGCCTGAGTACTATAACCAAAGGCCCAAGCCCAGCCCAAGGGATCGTTCGGGCTTAGGCCAACCCGATCCATGAGCAGCCCAACTCATTCCTCAAGGTCATGGGTTTCTTGTCGCATAATTGATCGAAACGTTATGTACATTTTTCAATTTTATGTTCTAATATTTAAAACTTGTTTACCCCCAAATAGATACGAAGATAAGAAGAAGATGCCAAGTTTACAGTTCCATTAATAAACCAAGAATTGGACGAGTAGTATAGTTAACGGTGGTTTTAAACAAATGCTTAAAGGTGCATTGAGAAATGTGACTTTGAATTGAATGAGATCCAAATCAAACCTTTAATAGAAATATAGAAGCTTACTATTTTATGTTGGAAGGATTGAGATTATCAGTCCCAATCTCCATGCGCGTCAAAGTACCAAGCAGAGCTAATCCTTTTATCCCTCGTAAAGAGCCCACTAATTATATTACTAAACAGGTTCAAGATTATCTTTGTGCTTAGGGTATTGACGCAGTTAGTGAGGTTACAACTGAGGTCTGTCAGTTGCCTGTTGAAAACTATTGCCAAACCCCTCTTTCGCCTGGATTCAACCGTGTGCCATTGAGAATTTCTGGAAGGGTACCTTCGGCCTTCCTCTAATCAAGGGTAAAGCCTACAAAGGAAGAAAAAAAAGAAAAGAAAACTAAAATTAAAATAAAAAATAAAAAAAGAAAGAAAGTCCAAGATTTCCTATGGCACATTTTGGTTAGAGGGGCCACAGAGACTCTTATCTAATCAGTTGGTGGGTGTCAAGCGTGGTTTATTTCTTTAAGAAGATCATTCTCCAATTAAAGGATGAGTTTTTCCTTTTTTTCCGTCTTCTTGAGAAAGACAAGACACCCAACCGGGAAGGGTGTCTCGTCTCGGACAGCTGCTGGATTAATCCTTGGGCAGGCATGTTGTCTCATATTTGTGAACCACTCACCTATCAAGCAAAAGAGAATTTTGTTTCAAACATCTGGTGGAAGTGGAACAGAAACTCTGCCATTTCAGCAAGACCCAAAAGATCCCAACTTCATTCTTGCCCTACATCCATTTCCTCACAAGATGAAGAACCAAAATCATTACTGACCCCATAATTTTGAAACCATCCTGGAATATATACTCTGCCAACTTGGACTCTCGATCGACTATACCAAGTACCAACAACCAACCCTTCTTGTCATGTGCAGTGCATCTCCTCTTCATTGGCTGATACATTCCTCTGCCTGTCTCTGCCCGTGTGAAACATTGACATTCCTTTATTCTTTACATCTACTCATGTCTCCTTGAACAAATGAGCCTGTGCCCAGGCGTCACATTATACCACAAAATGGCACTGCCGAACCCACATTCTAACTTTTCAAGTTCCGCAATTTCCTCAACAAATGGGGTGTAATTATTTATTGATTGTCGCTCTAGATTATTGCTCCCTTGCCGTAGATTGAAGGTTCCTTGTACCAAATTGCAGACCAACACCCATCATATGATTAAAACCAACAGTCCACAATATTTGCACCATGACCCACCATTACACTCCAAGAGCCCACTGGACAAGCTAGCTGTTGCAACCCCAATTAGCTGCCCAAACTAGATCCCATCAATCCCCAACCCACCTCATACTGATTCAAATTCAATTCATGCATACATACATCATCACCCAAGCCCTGGCCCATACAGCAACATGTTAATAATTCTGTGAGTTGTGGGTATCAAAGCCTGGAAAAAGAATAAAAGTCAACTATTAAAAGTCAAAACTTAAAACAGGACAATTACTATGAACTCTGCTTTAAAAATTAATATTTTCATTTATACAATACAACAAATAAAAAAAAAGGGTGTAAATTTAGCATCTACCAATGAATATTGCACTATGACATCATTTGTATGGTATGTATAATGTACCATATGAGTCATAGATCTTAAGCAACAACATCAACAACAATAATAATAATAATCCATCAAAAGTATGGCTCAATGCCATAAACCCCCAAAAAATAATAATAATAATAAACCACTGACTTTAATGCCTTTCTCTATCTTTCATTTCAGTATCATGTCTCTGTTTTCTGGATTCTGATCCTGACCCGGACCCGTTCGGGTGCACCACTGCATGCTGCCAGTAATCCCCCAAAAACGTCTTGGCAGCATCCAGGCTCGGGTAATTGGGCGGCTCCAAGAACATCTGTGGCAGAGGATCCGACTCCCCCTCAAACCCGAGAAAGGCCCGATTCCCGTTCGCCTCCACGCTCCCGATCACCACCACGATCAGCTGCCAATACGCGTAGAAGAATCTCTTCATCGCCGCCTCGATCGCCTGAAACGCCTGCATCAGATGGATCTTCGCCGCGTCTCTCTTCCGATGCAAAACCCTCATCGCCGCTTCCTGGATCCTCGGACCCCCCTTCGGATCCACCTCAACGCCCAGCACTTGGGGCACCCTCCGCCGCAGATCCTTCGAAGATCGGGTCATTTCAATCAGGGCCGTCGATCTGAAACAGAACGGCTCGGATCCGGCCGTCGATTTGATGCAGAGCTGGCTCTTGAGACGGAGGAAGTCATCCGGATCCATCAGCAGATGCAGATCCTCAATCTCGGACATGAGCTTCCAGACCCGCTCCAGGATCCAGCAATCGCCGGCCGCCTTGTCGAATTCCCGCGCCTCGATCCGCTCCCCGATCCGACACAGGAGCTCCCGGCCCGATCGGATCCACGACTCGAGAATCTGGTACGTCGCGTAGAGCATCTCGTTCTCGTAATTCTCGAGGTTTCTTGGCGATTTTTTCAGCGAGTGGAGATCGGACGGCCTGCAGACGAGGTCGTACTCCAGGTTCGGCTTCCCGGCCAGGTTCGGCTCGCCCAAGCCGAGCGTGTACGCCGATCGCTGCATGTGGCACTCGATCGCGAACGCGATCCTCCTCGCCACCGCCTCGGATCTCTGCCACGTGGCCAGCCGCGGGAGCAGGCTCGCCTCGCTGCTCCTGCAGACCACCGAAAGCGTCTCCCCTGGCAGCGTCCACACCTCCCGCGAGCTCCCGTCCCGGGACAGCACGCCGTTGGATCGGCTCAGATCCGCGGTCGGCGCGCTGCCGCCGTCGTCCTCTTCGCACAGGCCGGCGATCAGCTCGATCTGGTGCACGGCGAGCGACTCAAGCCGCCGCTCCCACTCGCACCGGTTCGCGTACGGTCGCGGATCGGATAACGCGACGGAGATCAACCGAAACGTTATTTCGAGCGCTTGCAGTGCCGGTTTGAGGACCGTTTCGGAGTTCCAGCTCGGAAAGTCTCTGGAGCTCCAGAGCCTCACGAGGTCGGGAAGGCGGAGGTACTGCTCATAGGCTAAGGTCGCGGGAGGGGATGTCTGTAACAGATCGCCGACACGAGAAGAGAGAGGAACGGGGCGGTGGGAGCCGTTGGAGGGTTTCGGCGATTTGCTGGACATGTCGGGCGTTACAACCATGTTGTTGTTCCAATCCAAATCGATCATCTTCAAACGAACCGATACGAAGCGAGACGATGGAAAGAAATGCAGGTGTGTTTCGGGAGATGGGTTGTGTTACAAGGAGGAGGCGGAGGAGGGGGGAGAGGAGAGGGGTATTTATAGGGACACGCAACGAAGAAAAGGCGTGTGGAAAGTGGAAGGACAGAGGAGGTGATGAGGAGGGCGTGGAATTCTAATTCAACGTTCGAAAGAACTTATCCATTTTACCTAACCCAACACGCTACTCTTCCTCTTCGTCTTTTGGGTTGAAATGACTGAAGTGCCCCTGTGGGTGGGTTGGGGCGGCCGCCTTCGTGTACTCCAGTTGGCGTTTGTGGAAATTGGTCTGGGGGTGTTTTCCTCGGATGCTTCTTCGAGTGGCTTCCAAGGGCAAGTCGTCTTTACGAAACATTCCCAGTTTCTAGAGAGGAAAATGGGATGTCGATGGACCGAGGTTTTTTTTTTCTTCTTTTGAATCTTGGATTCGATTTTACGATTTTGCACGCCCGACATTTGATCTGGTGAGGACGGCGGGATTGAAGTTCGATTGCGTTGAAAAAGTCACATGTTTTCAGGGAAAAGGACTCATGCTGACTTCAAATTGGAAACATTGAGGTCCGGATGTGTGTGGATAATGGAATGATATATTTTTTTTTACCCCCAATGCCTTTGTGGTTTGTTTGTTTGTGTGGAAACTGAAGAAAAGCACATTAATGGAGAGGAGGCATTAATTAATTCAAGGCTGTCATCAGGTTGAAATCAATGCCGCGGTTGCTGAGGCCCAGGAGAAATCTAACCTCTATTAGACCTGCCAATTGTGGTCCAAGTTGACCATTTTTTACTTTTTAACAATGAGATTGACATTTTTAATACATTAAAAAATGAACTCAAAACATAGTCAGCCTAAAAACTAGGAACATGGCCCCATCCGCACCTCCTCTAGGGGATCAATTCATTTGGGAGGAACCCACTTGGATGTGTGCAATAAGGATATGATCTCACTTCATGGACTAGGATGTGGCAAGTAAACCCGCCCCAAAGATAAAAGAGCTTCAAAGTCGATCGTTCTCAAATTCAAAATAGATCCATTAAACATTGCCAAAACTGGAGAGACTTTCAATTCGGAGTCATTTAATATCAATAGGTAGAATTAAAAATTGTAATAGAGGGCCCATTACAGAGTAGAATTTGGGTTGATATTAGTTTTCGTATATTATGAAGACAAGCCGTAAAGAGGATTGCTTATCCGCTTCAATCTTCTAATTTCCGCAATCATAGTATATGCCATATCTCTGCCTCAATGAAATAATAATTGATGTCTTATCTTCATATGGAAGTTGGCTTTCATCTTCTCCTTTTGTTGGTAAAACAAACTTTTACTGGAGCTTAATGCGAAAGCTAACTACAGCCAGTCAAAGACATGTCAAGTGCACGCACAGCAAAAAATACTGGAATATGTTCGTTTCATCATTATCCAAAATGTTATCCCTTCGGATTCCAATAACAGTAATAAGCGTCTATGTTAACATCACTGCTCTTCTCACAAGTGTGAAAGATCTAGCCTGATGCTTGCTTTGAAGGTGGTAGGTTTGATATGCAAATCTAAGCCTGTCGTGCTCCTGGCCGGCCTCATTACCAAGGATAAGAAAGGCAAGGAGTGCGATTAAGGACTGAAATTGGAGAAGAGTGATTTTAGATTTAAATTGAGTTCAAGCATGTTGCATGGCCAGGAACAATTGACATTGGGTCTAGGTTTAGACCTATTAAAATTTTACTTGATTCTCCATGCAGATCATCCAATATTTATCTTCGATGGGCCATTCTAAATCAGCTTTATCAATGTCTTCAAATTTAATAGTTTTAGAAGATATCATTTTATATATAAGAGTTTTAATCCAAAGATTTAAAAACAATTTGATGAATATCAAATTTGGAATTATGGCAATTTATGAAGAGAATAGTGAGTATGAGAGAGAGAGAATGGGATTGATCAAAAAGCGCCCCACTTGTTAAAAAGAGGGAGCCCAATAAAATTGATGATAATAGTTGTGGATTGAACCTTGGTTGCTTTGTGAAGAGGGAGGTGCCTCAAATTTGAGCTTACAAGGCCTTATGTTCTTCTTAGCTTAATAGCTTTCTTTTCCTCAAATGCTCAGTGATTCACATCATGCGTGTCACATCTTGTACTAGGTTTTAAACATTGTTTAGTTATTAAGAGACATTTATCATAGGTTTTGAGATTAATGCCAAAAGAAAGGGCACAAGTACACTTTCCTTTGTCAATGGTTGAAAATAAAAAAAAAAGTAACTTACAAGAGATAGTTACATGTCTCAATAAATCAAGGAACGATAAGCCTTTCTCTCTCTACTAAATAGTAAGTATGCAAAAAAAGTAAATCCATTCAAATAAAAAAAAAACCAGCGCACGCGAAAAGAAATGAAATACCCAAGATTCAAAACATTGGACAACTAAGTAAGATCACACACCTCTTACCACTGGAATAATAGCACACTACTTATAGTAGTAAGAGGGCACTACTTAAATGCATTTTCTATTTTAACATTCAATAAGATAAGATATATTTTTCCTAAATTGCAAGCATCCAAACAAACCCTTTAGATTAGATAATAAGCAGTGGTGGAAATGGGCAAGAGTTCCAAAAAAATGATAACAGTGGCACCCAAAAGAGTATTTCCTAGCTAATTCCGTTCCTGATGATAAATTATTTCAACTTGTATCAAGTTATTCGTTTGTTTCTTATCAATAAATTCAAATTGGATATGAGGAAAGAGAGGTACATTTAAAATAGGAAATCATGTGTACACCCTTTCCCTTTTTAGCTAATTGTTGGGCATTTAAATTAAAAAAAAAGAGAAATTCATAAAATTTGATCTAAACACCATATTGACTTGTGCAAAACAGCTAACAAATACTAATTTAATCACCCAAAAACATTCCCCTCAAAAGAACCCAAACATCTTTTTCCCCAATTACAACACAATTAAACAATATTCTATAATTTCTTAACTCTAAAAACCAGTTCATCCTTCATTAAAAACAATAAACCAAGCCCCACAATCTTGTCTCTAATTAACAGTCCCCAAAGCAAGAAAACAAAAAATAAAAAAAAGACACGCTACCCATGAAAGTTGGGTCACATAAAGAGGGCGCATTTCCACCGAAACCCCCGGGGGCATTTCCGTCATTTCAGTCACTTGCCTCAATCTCTTCGGATAAGGGTCGACATTTCTTCACTAGCCGTTCAAGACGAGGTCCGCGATTTTCGCTTCCTTCGACCTTTCTTCTCCTTTCACACCACGCGACCGAACTGAAATCTCTACCGTACAATTTCAAATTTTAGCCACGCGTCCATCATCCAACGATCAAGAACAGCTAGTCGCCGATCGTGGCGTCCAGCTCGGCTAGGCATTCATCGGCCAGCTATTCCACGTGACGTGCTGTCTCGGACAGCTGCAGAGACCGACACGTGGAATCTGACCCGTGCCCGTTTTTGTAGCATGTCGGATCTAAGTGGACATTGTATTGGTAGTTTCGGTTGGGTGGAGGGCGGTGCGAGATGAGTTGTTGTATGAATGCCACGTGGAGTGCGGGTTGATCGTGACGGTTGGTTCTTGCTTACACGTTTGGAATGTTGTGTCGATAATCGGGTATGACGCTGCTACAGTAGAATATTGGGTGGGACCCGAATAGAGTTGGGATGCGGAGCTGGTTTGACTTTTCAAGGGAGTCAAAGGAGGTGTACCGGTTGATGCCAGTCCGGAACTACGTCGTCGGTTTCTGCTAACGTGCGCGTGATATGCGCTCTGTTATTCCATTGGCTCTCATGGTTCCAAAGCAGCTGCAAAGTTTTCGCCCATGGGCCGTGGGCCCAAGCCTTGTTTCATTTTCTTTTTATTTTTACTATGGTTTAAATTTTTAGAATTTTTTATTTTGAATATTTACTTGAGTCTTCAGATTTTAGAGGGTGTTTGGATGCACGAGATTAATAAATCTTTTCCAAGTGTGTTTATAATTTAGATACAGATGTAACATAATATCATTAGATTTGAATATAAAAAAGATTCACATTAAGGAACTTTTATATATATATTTTTGCTGACGGCGAATGTTTTGGCCCTTTGGACCGGATTAATCCATTCACACCTATAAAGAAAGCTGGGTAAATGCCCCATTGTCTCAATATAGTAGCATAGTTTCAACTTACGACATTTGAAAACAAACGGTGGTCCTAAGACACTTGAAATTATATTAAGTAGTATAATATGGTTGGATCAAAGTATTCAATAGCCGATGTCTTCTGTCTTTTTTTTATGGTATGATTATCTTTAGGTGCTGAGCGTGATAAGCCCCAACATGTTGAGCGCAAATTAAACAAATGGAATCTAGTGAAGCAACCTTGTGTTATCTTGAACGAAAGCCACAAATCCCATTGGGTGTCATTATCACTGGAATATTACACTTTCTCACCTTGTTGGCTAAAAGATTGAGGATAAAGCCGTTAAATTCGGCAAACTTTTGCATTGGAAACAACAGAATGCATATTTAAAGCACTCGTCTCCATAAAATTGATTAAATGAAAATAGAACAAGTCATCTGGATGGTCATAAACTCTTGATCCTATCCTATCCTACTCTGATCATTCTCTTACCTTTTCACTGTTACGATGAGATAACTCCTGGCCGACATTTGTGAGAACTGAGAAGGCAGCGAATGTCCACATCGGAATAACTTTGCAAGAAAAAGAGTCCTACTTCTTTTACATAAATCATATACTTAGAATGATGTGATATGTGTGATAGATAAATGGACAGAAAGAAGAGGAGAAGATAGGTCAACAGCTGGATCATGAAAGGAAAGGCCTATGGTAAATGAAAATAGTAGTCGATTTCAAGTGGTGGACAGCGGTGGATTGAGAAAGGTCAACATAAAAAGGAGGGTCATCATTCTGATAGCCTAAATTTAGACAATTTATGCCAATATATTGTACCTTCTGTTGTGTTTTTCCATAATCGATCACACGGAGTAAGAGGAAGATTAGTGCCAATCTGCAACATAGGGGTGGGGAAGATCCTGAGTGTGAGAGGATGATTGATCATGTTGGCAAAGAGCCCACATTCCCGGCCACTAGTTCCTCAATAACAACCTCACCATCGTGGATAATTTCACTATTCTAACGTTGTCATTTCCATTGAAACTTTACTTCACCTATTTGTTGGATATATGGGCGCTTTGCCAGTTCTCTTCTATGAAAACTTGAACTACATTTGCTATTGAACAAAACAAAATTCGAGCTACTTTTTTTTATCAGGGTTAGGACTATTATGGGATAATTGCTCCAATTACTTAATGCATAAAGAATATAATTTTGCGGTACCCGAGTGTTCAGGTGTTTTGAACCTTTGATGTAAAACTTGTGGGACTAGATCCAGAAACGGGGCCAGTCTCCCAGACCCAGATTTTGTTCCGGCACCATGGACCAAACTCAGCGTGAATTAAAAACAGGTCCAAATCCTGCACACAAACCCAATGTATTGTTCAGATCTTCTGGTGTTCCTGGCCCATTTAGATATCTACAAATTGGGTTGAGAATGGGCCCAAGTTTTTAAGGGCCATGGGTCGAGCCTAAAAGTAAGCCCTAGTAAAATCTAATGCACAAGAAATCCATCCTTCACCTCTGCACAAATAAAAGACTTGGAAAATATGCTAATGATGTATAAGATGGTGCAAATCACAATATGCAATTGAATCATATGCTCAATTTTACAATGAAATCAACTCCTATTAAAACAAAATTGATAAAAGCGAAGGGCATTCATTGTAAACATATTTTATTTTCAGTAAACGGCTATGATTGTTGAGTTCCACTTTCTCCACGAAGGAAGCCTAATGAGAGCCACAGAGGATACCAATTCCAGAGTTGGATCTTACGCGTGTGCGGTTTAGGCATTTAGCACATATGGTATGGAACTCCTCATGTCCAGCTGGATTTAGCTATCCAGCTAACAAGCACGGCTTGTTAGGTATGCAGAACAGCTAGGTTCAGGTCCAGTAATAAAAGGAAGGTGTTTTCTAGTAAGCACCTATAGGAGAGAAAAAAAAGGATATAATAGAATTCACCCAAACTTAAAAAACATAAAAAAAAACAGCAATATTACTACTTCAGAAGTGATATGTTGACCATATGACTGAATGCCGAACGAGTCTTGCCGGACCCAAATCTCAGCTGACGAAATCAACGAAGATTTGGAAAAAGACTGAAACTCCTTCAGAGAACTTTACAGGTATCTTTCACTTAAAATATAACAGGAAAGCTGTGCAAAGAGGAGAAGTCAAAATAATTGGTTGCGCTTAAGACTTTTCAGTGATTCTTTGAGAAGAAATCTGTACAGTTTAGTGGAATTTTCTTTGACCTGGACAAATAATAGTCAAACCCGCACCCCCTATCAGTCAAATAAAATGGCAAACAGATCTCTTACAAATTGCATACAGCAGTCTAGATTACGTAAAGAAAATAACCAGTGGAAAGGCTGACTTATTCTCCATCTTTTTCAAATGGAAACTTGTATTAAAGTCCTACAATTAAAGACTGATATTTTCTGATCATGGCAGATAACTATGGATCAAACAATGAGCTGGATAGGCCATAGGGCAATATCGCTTGCTCCTGTCCTGTGATATCAAATTGTTGCGCACCCATTTGCCTCTCCGTCTGGCCATATTTCATCTCCAAGCAAACTTAAGGTGGAATCTCACTGTTCAGATCTTTAGTAACCAATAAGCACCCGATGTTTATGGGTTCGAGCAATAATCTAAAGATGGAAATCAACACATTTCAAGCATATTAAGCTATAGATTAATTAGCATGAACCTGGATCACAAAATTATATCAAAAGCATCAAGTAAACTAATCAATTGAAATTAAGTTCGGATAAGACGACTGTTAGAAAAAAGTAATCTAAGCAACATGAAACACAACCTATTCTTCTTGAATTTACCGAAAACTGAACAAAACTAATGTTTCAAAATTCAGATTGCAACGTCCTAAACCATCGGGGTTCTAATCAAACAAACCGAAGCCCAAGTCACCATCTGACTCCTCTTCTGGCTCTTCCTTCTTCTCTTCCTCCTTGGCTGCAGCCGCTGGGGCAGCACTGCCTGCAGCAGCAACTGGGGCAGCAGCAACAGCAAACTTGCTCGGGTCCTGAAATGCAAATCAATTAAATCAATCAGAAACAACGACAACCCCTATTTTTATACAAACAATCAACTAAGAACCCAGAGAGTTTTCATATCAACCTTTAGATATTCCTTCACTTCTTCAGCTTGTGGGAATGAGTACTCAGTGGCAAGTGCAACAGCCAGAACATTCTTGTAGGCATTGATGAACATGTGGGGTGCAGCTGCTAGAGTTGGATAGGAAAGGGCCAGTGCCAATGAGGTAACCATCGAAACACCAGCAGCAAACTTCTCAACCAAATCATCCTCTGTGAGGTCAAGCACCTCTGGACTGAAAACAGAGCCATTATCGTACACAGACAAGACCACAAGTCCATACGAGAAAGGCCTTATCCCAAGCTTAGAAAGCAACGCAGCCTCAGATGAACCCACCTTGTCTCCTTTTCTGATCAGTTCTACAGGTGTGATGATTTCAACTGTACCCTTGTTAATCTTGGTGGGGATGTTAAGCACCTGGAATAAGTAAATGAAGTGTTAGAACAAGAAGAGGAGAAGAATTTAGTTATATAAAATAGGTCTTTCAAAGGAGAACCTGGAAGAAGGAAGTCTGAGAAGGATCCAACCCAGTGTTGCCAGGGGGAACAATGACATCAATTGGCGCAACAAGGCCAACACGAGCAGGAGCTCCAACCTAAATTCACAGAAGGCAACAGAAATGTGTGAGGTAAAATTCCATGAAGTATAAGACTAGAGCATCAAGTCTACTTTGAAGTTATACAAATGCTAATTGGTGTTCAGATTTACATTGGGCTCGAGCTTTTAAAAAATGCACAATATCACTATTCAAGGCATCATTGAAGTCTTAACCCCATATCTCTGATATTCATCAGAGAACAATAAGATAACTTATCCATAGTAACATATAACAATATGATTCAACACCACTAATCTGGGGTGGTGATGCCCCATATCACTCACGTCATCGCCATCATTGAACCCTTGTCCCATCTATGTGGGGTCATTTTAGGTTATGTTCTCTGATATTCATAAGAGCTACATTACTCAAAAGGTCATTCAGACTACCATATGGCTGTAGGATCCAACACTGTACTGGGGCGTGTTATGCAACCCAATGGTAGCTCAAATGAAAAATGACGGTATAAAGCCTTTTTTTTCCAAAAATATGCTTACATAGAGTATAAACCCTGTGCAAAATTACCCGACTTTTGCCAGGATTATTGCTTCTAAGAAATTCACTTCTTCATTCATATTAATGTATTGTCTGCCATCATGTTTGCTTTCCCATGCCTTAGAACTACAAGCATTTCTAGATAAAATAGAAAGAGACTCGAAAATCTAGCACCCCTCAAGTGGGAGTCACAAGAACCATACTTTTGCCCTTTGGTTGACTGTAATCCAAACAGCACACTATAGATCATAGTTACCTGATTCACAGTTTGACCAGTTCAGATTTGAATTCGCAGTTCACAATTCAGCAGTGACTCCAATTCGAAAATTCGATGGAGTAGGTTTAGTAAATTCGTTTTTGAATTCACTTAATTCATAGTTCGAATTCAATCAATTCGTTGGACTAATTCGAATATATAATACAATAATTGGTGATTATTCATGTCTCAAGTTGCAATGGTTTTTCTCAATAACTTTCACATGCTCATGAAGCCTAATCAGTAGTAACTTTCATCAATCTAATGGTGGATATCATAATTGATTATAAATATAGGTACTGATTGTCATTATCATCAATTTGGATTTAATGAAATGAAAATCATATAGATAAAAATGGATTAATGTCGGGTTATTTTATCCCACTTAAGTGTAGTTGTTAATATTACATTTAAAAAAAAGTCTAATTTATTCAAGCATTAAAATTAAAATGGAGGAGCCTATTTGAAAATAGAAAAATCTCCAGGGCTGATTTATAAATTCTAAAAAAACTGTATATAAAAAAAAACTTTAAAAGATTTTAGTAAAGTGTAAGTTGTAATCATCTAGTAGCCACCTGTATCCCAATTCCCCAATTTGAATTATTTAAATTCTATAATTTAAAACACTCTTTTGCCATTTTCATTTTGTAATTCTACTTGGATTAAAACATCTGAAATCATCCAAATTCTTAAAAAACATAACCCCAAAAATTTGCAACAAAACAAGAATTAACATTTGCATTTTAAATCATGTTCCTTCCAATACTCAACACGAATGTTCTACTAGAAAATTTTCTCATAAACACTCATGCACTAGGCATTGCCAGTTGTCACATAGATCAGGCCTAGTGAAATTAAGGAGGGTCCCACATTTGGTGATGGCCAGATGTGCCCTTGGAGTGAATCTTCCTTAATTTAACTTTCTTCATTAACTCACTCAAGTCGTCCAACTCAGTGACCCACCAAGGCAAGTCGCCAAGTTAACATGGGCCTAGAATCTTAAATTCTTACCCGGTGTGCAAGTGCACGGTACACCGCAGTCAAATTTTCTAAAAGATATGGGAAGAAAAAAGTAAAGTGGTGGAGTCTCTGGACAAAATTTCATCCCCAGCAATCACCTTTCTCGCCGAATTATGTTTTTCATCTCTTTCAACTGCTCATTTACATCCATCCATTCATCATCAGGTATTCTCTCTCATCCAAGTAACCAACCAGTGAATATATTCGTGAGGACTTCCTTTCATTTCTTCATCTCCTCTCTTTCTCTCTTTTCTCTCTCTACCCCAATCTTACAAAACAGCAGAAGAAAACAGAGGGAAAAAAGAATCCATCACACAACTGGAATTCCTGATTTTCTGCTAACTCATGTGCCCTTTTATCCAATGTCAAAATGGAAGGGATCGTGCAATTTCGAAATGGAAGGGAAGAGTAAGAGAAAATCGGAAAGAGATATGCACGATCAGAGGAAAAGATATAGGAATAGAAAGAAAGGAAAGCCTTTCTATTAAAGGATATCAAAAGGAAAAAGCAACTTCTATCTTCCTCATGATTTTCGAACTGCACCGAACAAAGCTTTCTTAGATTTTCGAATTACACCAAATCATCTAGCGATTTGTTCGAAATGAATGGTTTGTGATTGGGTGTGTATGGGAACACAATAGGGAACTATGGGATAGACTTCTTTAATGCCAGCATAACCTGGGTATTTAAAGAAGTAATAAGAGAAACAGAGGTGACGGCTATAGTTGTCAAATCGTGATTTGTATTACGAATCGATCAAGAGGTTGAATTGAATCGAATTGTGAATCCTAGGATACTTTCTACTTTTCTTAATATAGATAAGAAAAATCCAAAAAATATTGAAAACATAGTTTTGAAAAATATTATAGAAGTCCACAATCTATCTATTTTTCATCCATATCAACATCAATGCATGACAAATATTAACTTCTTCATAGTTTTGAAAATCGGAATCGTATCACAAATTTTTCATGCACACAAATCATGAAACGTATTGTGAATCATAGGATTTTTTTTTTCATTTTTCTAATAAAAATGAACAATAGTTAAAAATCAAAAGAAAGAAAAAAGGAATTCATGCATATGAATACCCATCCATTTTTCCATTTATCATCATCATCATCAAAGCCTTATTCCAACCATGTTAGAGTCAGCTACATGAATTCTGTTTCTCCATTACATTCTATTTTGAGCCAAATCCTTAGATAAGTTAAACTTCTTCAAATCTAATTTAATAACCTCCAGCAATGCTTTCTTCGGCCTACCCGTACCTCTTGATACGCCATCTACCTGAATAGCCAAACTTTTCCTCACCGGTGCCATAACCGGCCTACGCTCAACATACCCAAACCATCTTAGACAGATTTCTCTAATCTTATCCCCTATTGGCGCTACCCTTAAATGTTCTACAAAGCACCCATTTCTAATTTTATCTTTCCTAGTTTTACTACACATCCACCTAAACATTCTCATCTCCGCCATATTCATCTTATGTATATGCGTCTTTTTAATTGGCCAACATTCTGCTCCGCATATCATCTATTTTCCCATTTATAGTAGTAAAAATACAACAAGAAAATTGAATAAGTCTATCATAAAATCATATCAAGAAATTCATGACATATTTTAATAAATAATAAATATATGTGTAAATAGTTAAATAAGTTTCAAGTATTTATAATATATTGATCTCCTTAAATCAAAATGTAAAAGTAAAAATAAAATACAAATCATGACTCCTATACAATAAGATATCTTTTGAAGTTAAAGAAAGTGTTCATGAAGGAAACAAAACCAAAAAAGGTTATAAAAAAGATATAGACAAGCACCAAACGTATCTAACGCGTTAATTAAATCCATATTCTTTATTCATGTCTAAAACCTCCCCAAAGAGGCAAAAATTCTTAAAGAGATTTTTAGTTAACTAAATAAACTTTTAAAAGTAAAAATGCTAAAAGAAAGAAAGAATAAAGAAGGAAAAAGCTAAAAGATGGTTAGCATTAACTTATTATGGAGGCCAACAATTAAAGGTCATGAGCTTCCAATTCAGCAGCTAAGATAGTTAATGGAACCCACAATAATTGCGGATCCACAAGAGCACAGTTCCTTAAGACCCATAACCAGTAAAACAAATTTACCAGTTATAACAGTTAAAATAATACAATGGATTCCATTACACCAACATAGAAACTATTCTTCACATCATAATCAAAAGTAAACAAACACTTCCCACACCTTGTATTTGCTAACTTCCTCGCTCACTTCCTTCAAATCCCCCTTGGTGAAAATCAATCCCACATTGCCCTACATAGAACATAAATAAACCAATTAAGACATATAAACTAAACCCAAGCTTCCTTCAATAGCCAATCACCAAGAAGAGTACCAAATTACAAGCGAACAAGTCGACAACCACATGAAAGAATAACAATGAAAAGCATATGCATCTCAACAGTTTTCCAATCCAAAACTTTTCTAACTTATCTAATTCATCATCTAAATTAACATACAGCCATCCAAACGCATCATAAATCCTAGGAATCTCAAGGAGGAAAGAAATTACCACAAGGAGAGGAATGAGATTGAGGTAGGCCTTGTTCCCAGTCTTCTCGGCGTGTAGGCGGATCGATCTCTTCATCATGGTGTTCTTCCCCATCAACACCACGGAATCCCCACGCAGACCCTTCCTAATGTTCTGCAACTGATTCGATCCGACATTGTCGGCAGCAGCGATCAGGACCTGGCTGTACAGATCGAGTAGCTGGCATAGTTTGTGATCGTAGGCGATCTTCTTCTCGGCCTTGGATGTCTTCACTGCCATCTCTGCAAGTGATTGAAATCTCTTCTGATACGAAAAACAACAAAAAAACCCTAGATTAGATGATGATGAGGGCCTAGACGAAGCAGTGCTTTGCCAATGCGGAGAGCAGGTGCGGTACTGCTGCTATTGCCGCAATCTCTTTAACGTCAGACTCGTGTCTGTGTGGAGTTTTATAGGGAACGAAGAAGGGATGAATCGAAAACCTAGATCTAAGCCTAGATCGGACGGCTGGGGTTGTTAATGGGATTGAAATCCAACGGTTCACTCACCGACCTCTACATTGAGCCCACCTATTAGAATAAAAGCCCCCCAGTGGTGAGACCATTAATGGATTGGTCAATGAGGACCCGCACCCCACACCCCAAGCCCCACCCTAGGGGACTGGGACCTACACGTGGATGAAGGCAGTAGACAACAGGTGAAGTGGCGAAGCTTATCAAGTGAGATATATAGCCCGTGGGTGAGAGAAGAGCGTGCAGCTAAGGAAAAGTGGCATGCCCGAGGCCCCAAGCAATAGGCTACTAAGTGAGAAGTAACACTTCTTGCTAGCATGGTAAAAGGATATTTCCAAATTAATCAATGAGTTAAAACAAAGTTTTTTAATAATATTTTAATAAAAAAAAATAATTCTTTTCCAGGACTGAAAAATATCAGATTGAAATATTTAATAAGAGAAATGTTTTTTTTTTATGAGCAGTTGGGATTTTAGTAAAGAGCCTTCAAGCTCTCCATCGTATATTATGAGGATTTTTTTCTATACTGTTTTATTCAAGTATATTGTACATAACTAATGCTTAAATTATCTTTCAAAAAAAAATCTTTCAGAAAAATTTTAATCTTTAAAAAAAATTAATCTTTCAAAAAAAAAGACTTTAATCTTTCAAAAAATTAATCTTTAACAAAAAACTAATGTTTTTTGTATCTTGGTTTTGAAAGTAAAAAAAATATTTTTATTTTTGAAAAAAATATATAGTTTTTTTTTTGTAAATATGATAAGAATTTGCAATATTATTAAATATAGTGGCATGGATAGCAAATTAGGATGTGCTACTTTAGTGCCTCATGGCTCATTGGAAGCATGAATGATGAATCAGGCTTGGCCAATCAAAACACATCCATCTATAGAATGAATGGCTAACTTAGCATCTTTATTATGAGTCAAGATCATTGAGAATCTCACTCATAAATGCATATAATTGCATAAGTGAGACAAGAGTGCTGCAACTTATTAGAAATGAATTGGAATTATATGAGGGTTTCCCTCATGATGAGGGTGGGGAGATCTTACCACGATCACCGTGGGGTAACACGTCAGACGATCCGAACTCATTAAAAATATAAAATTGTTCATAATAAACTCTCCTCTCATGTATGAAATGTGACAAGATTCTACCCTTCATTCTATTGTATACAAAATTAATAGCATTTTCAGTTATCTTCTGATTAAGGTACAACTTTGACTGCATTTGATAGTGAAGGGGAAGTGCAATTTGAGCCATATAGGTTTCCCCGTGTGCACGTACTCAGTCGCATGCGTGAAATCATCTCCTTGAATCTTGTGCTTGGCTAGTCGGAGTATCATCTCGGACCGGACAAATTTAATATAAAGCACATAGTCAAATGCGCCAACTTAGGCCTTGTACATAAATAACCAGCACAGACAATTTTGGTAATAAGCCCGTGTATACTGCAGATGGGCTTTGTATGGGGCTGCAAACAGGTTGGTTTTCATCTAAGTCCACGGTGAACTCAGAAGTAGAATCATTAATGAGAATATGGATGTGAAACTAGTTCGGAACCAAGTTTCCTAATTTCGAAATAAGAACTGTTAATAAAATTATGAAGCCAAAACTGAAACTAGTTTCATATGTAGGGCAGGTTTGGCTCTAAATCAAGATTTGTGAAGAAAAATTTTAAAAACCTGAGATAATATGTGTGTCTCGGGTCCACTTGAGCTGGTAGGAAGTTATCCTTTCCAAGAAATACATAAGAAAAAATACAAGCTTTTGGCATTCACATTGTATCTACCTCCCCTAAATTTTCTCTCTTTTTTATTTGGTAGAAAAACTCTCTCTTGATATCTTTGAAAAGTCCCCTAAACTCTCTCTCATCCAAATGTACTTCCAAAAATTCTATAAAAGATTTGAATCACATCCTTAATTTTAGAAATTTGTAATCGTTATCCTTGATTGACTCACACTAGCTTGGTAATCCTCATTCATAATTGAAATCTTCTTACAAATTTTATAGAAACTAATCTTCCTAGAATCTTTAAAAATTTAAGATTTTAACAGCCATCTGAGATTGGATATGGACAATTTCGGTTCTTGGTGCTATGGGTTTTTTGACTAGGTGGGCAAGTTAGTTGTGTGTGCGCGTGTTTTTATTTTTTATTTTATTTTATTTATTTATTTATTTATTTTGTGATGGCAATGGTGTGGAGAGAATGGCCGGACGAGATACATCCTGACAAGAGGAAGCAAGGCTGGGTTTGGAAGGCTTTGTTTTGATTTTTTTTTTTTTTTACTCTGGGTTTGAGGATGCCATAACGGTGCCGGGATTAAATTAGACTTCGATGGAGGTTGACAGAGTTGAAGTCTGCAAGTGGGTGAGGGGGCTTGGGGTTGTGTTTGTCTCAGGTGTAGTAATGGGTGCCTAGGGAGGGGTTTCGGTCGGGATGATTAGGTTTGCAGAAGGAAGGTGAGGGTAGAAATTTTCATCAAAAAAGAAAAAAAAAACGTAATTGACTATGCACACTTAATACTGCCATCCCATGCTCTTTTTACTTGGCAATTTATACACATTGTTTTGGTGCTCCTAAAGACCCATCTGCTTTTTTGTTCTTTTTACCAGATCTGTTGAACTTACTAATGTATTTATCTTTGGTCTGTGTCAAGCCCAAGTATATTTCTGAGATGAGAAATACATTATCGTCGTATTGGATCTTGAGATTGTATCGGAACCTTTCGTTGAAGTGGCAATAACTAGAACCATTGTTGAAGCGGTAATAACCTGAACTTTGTTAATAGACCATTGTGTCTTCTTTCTTTCTTTATATTTTGTAACATAACATGGGTCTCGAGTTTTTACTTTGTACAACGTATTTCCTCTGTTTCCCTCCCTCATGTGGCGTGTTTTTGGTTTTTAAGTATCAGTTTTGAGCATTAGGTGTTAGTGATTTGAGCTTTTTTTATGTGTTTCTATTAGTGATTTGTGCATTTTTATGTGTTTCTGTTTTACATTGTTTTTGTTTTATTCCTGTTTTATCTCACGGTCTAATTTTTGTAGGAAAATGTGAATATTTGGGTTTCCTTCATGCTTTGATTGATTTCATATGAATTTTCATTTAAAAGATAACCAATATCATTTACTCGGAGCGACTATTTTATTTTATTTTGTACACAGAACTATTGATTAGGTACATGGGTTATCTTAAATTTTGAATCAGTGCCTAACTGAGTAGTGGAGGTGATTAACATTCTGATTTTGGTGAACTCTAACAATATCTGACTTGAGATGGTGAATGGGCTGAGGATGTTACAAAAAGGATAATGAAAAACCCTTTGGTTCAATATTCTTGCAGTTCCATTTTTTATTTAATCTTTGTCTTAATTCAAGATTTATGTGATCAAGTAGTTATGTCCGAGATCGTGTGTGGCCCATGTTTCTCTAGAGTGACCTCATTCTCCATTATGATTTGTAGAGAAGGAGAAGGAGTAGGTACTCCCGGAGTACTGAATAATTTTCCATTTCTATGGTACTAAGTTCCTATTACAAAGTTGGGGCCCTCTAAATATAATTTTATTTTATTGTTGATGGATTGAATGCCTACTTAATATTTGTGGTTTTCCTATCAATATGTGGGGCTCACTTATAATAATTTTTTTCTTTATTTTATTGTATTCCAACTTCATTTTTGTTTTTATCTATTTTTATATATTTTTTTGTTTTCATCTCATTGTGTGACCTGGTCAAATTAATCATAGAATTTTAAAAATGATAAACAATTTATTATTTTCTTAGCTTTTTTATGAGTTTTTTGTTAACAATTTATGGGGCCCATTGTTAAATGCATCTTTTCACACCATTTGTGGTGGGCCACTTTCATAGCCAACCAATTGTTTTTTGTACTTTTTATTTACAACTATCTATTATCATTTTTTACGAGAAGTCAAGCTTAAATGCCCTTATATCTATGGATTTTAAAAATAATTTTCAAACCGTTATCATAAAGAAAATAATTTATTATTATTATAACCTCTCAATAAACTTTTTTCTAAAATTCACCTGCTAAAGTCTCTTTCTATTTTCAACCTAGAGAAATTTAGGACTGCTGGGAGGCTTGGCATCTTAATGCCATAAAAGATCTCTCTCGCTCTCTCTCTCTCTCTCTTAGTGAAGCAATTAAATTTTGTTGATAATACATTGATGGGGCCCACCTATTAGATCCAGTTTGCTGAAATGTGAGGCCCACTGAAGGATCATTGCCTACCTGATCTGTGTCATATTCAATTTAATATGTGATGCATTGAAAAATTAAGATCATCTTTTAACACTTTCAATAAGTGGAAGAACAGTTATTTTAGTTGCAGTTTCAATTTATCTTATTTTTTATTCTACTTTGTATCTAAAACGAAGTTCAATGGTAGTTCTTTTTAGAGATTTATTTTCAACGCATTAACACAATGTATTGAATAATAAGACAACCTTTAAAATGTTGATTCATATTACATTGTTGCTAGTTTCCTATTAAAGTACAAATTTAACTGCATTTGATAGCGAAGAGAAAGTGCAATTTGAGCCGTATAGGTTTTCCATGTTTACATCGTGGAATTCCACTTGTTTTATTTTAGTCACATGCGTGAAATCGAGTGAAATCGCCTTCTTTAATCTTGTGCCGTGGCTGGTTAGAGTGTTAGGCCGGACCAGACAAATTTAATATAAAGCACGTAGTCAAATGCGCCAACTTAGGCCCGATACTTAAACAACCAGCCCAGACAGTTTTAGCAACCCGCCCATGTATATTGCAGATGGGCTCTGTATAGGGTCAGTTTCAATTTGGGTCCATGATGGACCCAAAATCAAAACTATTAATGAGAAAATAGACCTAAACCACCTTGGAACCAAGTTTTTTTATTTCGGAATTAGAACCGTTAATAAGAATATGGAACCAAAACTAAAATTAGTTTCCTATATAGGGTAGGTTTGGTTCGAATTAGAGTTCGTAAACAAAAATTTTAAAATTTTAAAGTAATATGTGGGTCTCAAGCTTACAGCAAGAACTAAGGTGGAAGCCAAATCCAAAACCGTTTAGGTCAGAGGTCCAAAAATAAAATCCAGATTCAGACTTATTTACTTATCGGAACCTAAATAATAACTCAAATTTTATTATTAATAAGTCGAAACCTCCCGGTGATTGGAGACCCATACAACTCTAGCTATGTAGGGCTACATTTTCAAGCTTATGTAGATAAATCCAAATCTAAATATAAGGGTTTGCTATTAAATAGGCTTTTGCTTGGGAATGCTTTCAACTTATGATATTGAGTACATATCCCATGATCGTCTTCCTTCCACTTCTCTCGAGGGGAAGAAGTGGGACTGCATGGTGGGGACTGCTATTGAAAGAAAAAGCCACATAAAGTGAACTTTTGTTTTCTTTTTTTACCCATTTATGAGTGGTATTCCAATAAGATTAATCATATGATTCAAGCACAGCTAATGCCTAAGGGTTTTTTTTTTTTTTTTTTGGTGACTCCCTTGAAAATAAAAATATCTATACCATTAAGTGGTAACAAATTTGTAGCCTAATTAAATATGGAGGGCTAAGGATTAGAGATACAAAAGCAAACAACCTAGCTCTTGATATTTAGAGAGAGATGAAATACAGAACATAAGAGAGATGAATGTCGTGCCTCCTTTGAGGATCGACTGTTCTTATATAAGGGTTTAATTCCCTAATTACAATCAATTACAAATCTTAGATCCTAAACTGAAGCCACAAATTAAGTCCCTAATTACAATCAATTACAAATCTTAGATCCTAAACTAAAGCCACAAATTAAGTAACAACCTTTGACTAATTACAACGTAACAAAAAGGTACAATAAATGAGCCTAATGGACTTGGGCTTGCTTGACATGAAATGAGCCTAATGGACTTGGGCTTGCTTGACACCCCCCCTCAAATTGATGCTGGGGAGTCATAAAGCAGCAATTTGGAAACAAGAAATTGATGACGAGGACGAGGAAGTCCCTTTGTGAAGATATCGGCAAACTGAAATGCTGTAGGAACATGAGGAAGAGTAATGACACCACGCTTATATTCATCGCGAATAAAGTGGCAGGCAACTTCGATATGTTTGGTGCGTTCATGGAAGACAGGATTTTCAGTTATTCTGATAGCCCCAGTATTATCGGCATGCAATGGAGTAGGAGAGGTTTGAGAAAACCCGAGTTCCGAAAGAAGTCCCCGTAACCATAAGATCTCAGAACAAGCAGAAGACATAGCCCTATATTCAGCTTCCGTGGAAGAGCGGGACACCCGTTCTTGTTTCTTGCATTTCCAAGAAACGAGAGATGTTCCAAGGTACATGCACCAACCAGTAGTAGAACGGCGTGTGTCTTAACAGCCAGCCCAGTCAGCATCTGCATAAGCGGTCAGATGAAGAGGATTATCCTTTGGATAATATAAACCACGAGGGACAGTTTTGAGCAGATAACGGATAATGCGCTTCACAGCTGTCAAATGAAGGTGTCGAGGAGCTGTCATGAATTGGCTCACAAGATGAACAGCATATGAGATGTCAGGTCTAGTGATGGTGAGATAAACAAGACTTCCCACCAGACGCCGGTAGGTATGAGGATCAGGAAGAAGATCGCCATCATCTTTACTCAACTTGAGATTGACCTCGACAGGCGTATCAACAGGTGAAGAATCATTGAGGTCAGCCAACTCGATAAGATCTGATGTGTATTTGTGCTGATTAACAAATAAACCTTTTGGAGATTGATGCACCTCGAGGCCCAAGAAATAATGCAAAGGACCCAAATCCTTCATACGGAAGGAATCCCTGAGAGAAGCTTGAAGAGATTTGATCATACGATCATCCGTGCCAGTGATAATAATATCGTCAACATAGACGAGAAGCACAGTAACACCAGTAGATGTGTGGCATAAAAAGAGAGATGGATCAGAAGGACTCTGGGTAAAGCCACTCTCGCATAAGCGAGCCTTGAAGGTTTCAAACCAAGCGCGAGGAGCTTGTTTTAAACCATAAAGCGATTTGCGCAGGCGACAGACAGACCTCTTGAAGGGAGAGGAGACGCCTTGTGGTATCCGCATATAGACTTCTTCGTGCAGGTCCCCATGGAGAAATGCATTTTTGACATCCATTTGGTATAAAGGCCAGGATTTAGAGGCAGCAATGGCGAGAAGTAACCGAACAGATGTCATTTTTGCCACAGGTGCAAACGTTTCCTCATAGTCAATGCCATACTCTTGTCTGTTTCCGAGTGCTACAAGTCTAGCTTTGTGTCTATCCAATGACCCATCAGATTTAAGCTTGATCGAGTAGATCCATTTGCAACCGATGGGTTTAACTCCGGAAGGACAATCCACAATATCCCAAGTGTGATTCTGATCCAATGCATCCAATTCATCCTTCATAGCCTGGTTCCAGCAATCGTGTTGGACAGCCTGCAAATAATAACTTGGGATAGAGATAGAAGAGAGAGTGGTCATCAAGGAAGTATGGGTAAATCCATACCTATCAGGCGGTCTAGAAGTTCTGGAGGAGCGACGTAAGGGAGGAGTAGGTGTGGAACCATGTGTCGGTGGAGGATCAGGGGGAGGACCATCCGCAGTGGGAGGTTTCTCCTGACGGTGGTATACAAAAGCAGGATTAAACCGAGTAACAGAGGTTTGATCCGAAAAACCTGGTAAGAGAGCTGGGGAAGAGGGATGAGGACTGTCCATGTGAGTGGGGAAGAAATATTGATTTTCAAAGAAAATAACATTCCGAGAAACCCTGATACGACGACCAATGGGATCATAACAAACAAAACCTTTTTGATTAGTGGCATAACCCAAAAAAGCACACCTGCGAGATTGTGCTGTTAGTTTCGTTCTTTCTGTGGGAGGTAAATGAACAAAGCAAACACAGCCAAAGGTATGTAAGTGATCAAACACAGGATGATGACCAAACAATTTAAAATGAGGCGTTAAATGAGCAATGGTATGTGATGGAAGGCGGTTTATGAGATAGACAGCTGTGGTAAGAGCTTCAGTCCAAAAACGAGGGGGAACGGATGCTTCAATCAGAAGAGTTCTAGTGACAGCAAGAAGATGTCTGTTTTTCCGTTCCGCGACTCCATTTTGTTGTGGAGTATATGGACAGGTACGTTGGGAAATGATTCCATTATTGTTTAAAAATGATTGAAAATCCTTGGAAACATGCTCCCCCCCTGAGTCTGAGCGCAAAGTTTTAATGCATTTAGAGAATTGGTTTTTAACATATTGAACAAAAAATTTAAATGCATTAAGAACATCAGACTTTGAATGTAATAAATAAATCCAAGTAAATCTGCTGTAGTCATCAATGAATGTTACAAAGTACTTGAAATGACTATGTGAAATGGTCGGAGCAATGCCCCAAACATCACTGTGAATTAAGTCAAAACATGTAGTGCTCCGTGTGTTAGAAGTTGGAAAGGGTAAAGTTTGACTCTTCCCTAATTTACAAGCATCACAGTCAAAAGAAGCAGAATCAACAGGTTTATTTATTAATCCAGATTGAAATAAAGTAGACATTGTAGAAGCAGTCGGATGACCTAGTCTATTATGCCACAACCGAGAATTATTCTTAATGAAAAAACAAAATAACTGATGTAAAGTTTTATCATGAATAAATGAAGACACTGGTAAGGAAAAAAAGTCTTCCACGCTTAGGCCCCCTCACGATCACTTCCCCCGACTCCCGGTCCTGCACAACACAACCAGAAGGAGAAAACAAAACATTGCAGTTATTTTCAACAAGTTGACCCACAGAAACCAAATTGGTAGCAAGATGAGGAGAAACTAAAACATTGGTTAATGGTAAGGGGCTAGGGATATCACCAACAGAGGTGATAGGAAGATGATCTCCATTGGCAGCTTGGACAGTAAGATGACCAGTGTAAGGAACAACATTGTGTAATTTTAGGGCTGAAGTGGTCATATGGTTACTTGCACCAGAATCTAAGTACCAGGTATTGGAAAGAGAGGAAGCAGTACCTGCGATGTGCATGGAAGCTAAGGCATTGATGATCATTTGGTTTACCATCTCAGGGGTGAGAGGAGTTGTTGACGTAGATTGGGAGGAACCAGGTTGGGATGAAGAATCAGACTGCAGAGAACCACTGAAGTCAGGTGAAGCATATGGTGGAGTAGTCACAGTGTAAGCACTAGGAGCTGACTGCACGCTGTAAGTACCAGGGGCTGGCTGCACATAGTTTCGGGAAAGAGAATTGCGATTCTTCTTCCTGCACTCTTCAAGAACATGACCAGTGGCCTTACAATATCGGCAGATTTTTGCCTTACATTGATTTGCATAGTGACCATATTTCTTGCAGGTATGGCACTGAACTTTACTGATGTCCCTAGAAGGTGGTCTAGTTGTAGCAACATAGGCAAGGGGAGTCTCAACAGATCTCTGTTGTTCCAGTGTAGTTTGAGTGACCCGACGTTGTTCTTCCCGTAGAAGTTCCTGAAGACAATCATCCAAGCTAGGAAGAGAAGCCCTACTCATTAAGTTAGATCGAACTGTCTCAAACTCGAGACGAAGTTTCATAAGAAACTGATCCCGATGACTACATTGCTGTAATGGAAGTAATTCCTGGAGAAGAGCTGCAGATACCGAGGCAAACTTAATCTCATCATATTCAGACCACAGTCTGCAGAAGCCATTATAATACTCCTGAATAGACTGGGTGCCTTGAGTGAATTGTGAGATTTCAAGTTCTAATTGAAACTGGCGAGCAGCATTGCCCTGTTGGTAAATTTTCTTAAGATACTCCCACATTGCACGGGCAGTGTGGCAGGGTTTGAGGTTGAGAATAAAATGTGACTCAACAGAACCCAGCAACCAGGTCTTGATTTTAGCATCCTTTGTTTTCCAAGCTAAAATTTTTTTATCATTTTCTGCAGGTTGAGGTTCAGATCCATCAATGTGTCCCCAGAGTTCTTTTCCTTCCAAATAAATTTGAAATTGGAAGGCCCAGGAGGTATAATTTGTACCATCAAAGCGAATCAGGGCAATCTCATGTTTGTCCATGACTAAAGAGAAGGAAGAAACCCGCACAAAGCAGTCCGGAAAGGATATTGGCAAAACAATATCGTTTGGATGGCCGAGATGAAAAGAAATGGACAAAACAGAATTTCTACAATAAAGGGTAGATGGCCTACCTCAGATGATCCATAAATGGTGAGAAAATCTTCAAAAAAAAATGTAGAAATCCAGACGACCAAGATGGGCTGGTCCAGCTGAATGGCGATGATGATCGCAGGTGGGCCACTTCAGATCTGAGATGAACAGGGATGATCAAGGCTTCCAGATCTTGGAAGATGACTCTGATGATCAATAAATCAGAAACAAATTCTTCATAAATCCTGGAAGCTTCAGGCGACCAAGATGGTAGGATTCCGCTAATGAGTTGGTGAGAATCACAGGTGGGCCACGTCGGATCTGAGATGATCAGGATGATCTGGCTGAAGAGAATGATCACAGATGATCATATACTGGCTTCCAATGTTTGGAAGATGATGTAGGAGAAGATCACAGATGATCGAGCTTTGATACCATGATATTTAGAGAGAGATGAAATACAGAACATAAGAGAGATGAATGTCGTGCCTCCTTTGAGGATCGACTGTTCTTATATAAGGGTTTAATTCCCTAATTACAATCAATTACAAATCTTAGATCCTAAACTGAAGCTACAAATTAAGTCCCTAATTACAATCAATTACAAATCTTAGATCCTAAACTGAAGCTACAAATTAAGTCCCTAATTACAATCAATTACAAATCTTAGATCCTAAACTAAAGCCACAAATTAAGTAACAACCTTTGACTAATTACAACGTAACAAAAAGGTACAATAAATGAGCCTAATGGACTTGGGCTTGCTTGACATGAAATGAGCCTAATGGACTTGGGCTTGCTTGACAGCTCTTTTGGCCCAAACTTGTTGCCGGTGCCTTTTAAGTAAAAACTAACTCAGATCAATGATCTTGAAAGCTAAATTTTGCCTGAACAAATCTTTATAGAAGCAAATTATAGAAATAGTAAGTCTTGGTTCTGAAAGGAGTTTGTTGAAGCGACTAATTTTATTAATAAAATGATAGGATATACAACAGGCAATGGGGATCAAATCTCCATCGAGAAATGTAATTGGACACCTTTGGAGAGGGGCCTTAGGAAACCAATGCCTAACATGCTGAATTATGATCTAATGGTAAAGGACCTTTACAACCTAGATAGGACCTAAAACGAACAGTTAATTAGGAGAGTTTTCAATAACCAATCTGATGTGGATAGGATACTGGAAATTAAGGATACTTTAAGAATGTGGAATTATCCTCATGATCAGCCTACAAAGCTATCATTGAAGAAGGTAGAGATAACACTAATCTTCCTGTTGACTGGAAGGCAATGTGGATGTGCCGCCTTCCTCAAAGAGTAGTCGTGTTTAGTTAGAATCATCTTAATGATGTGATCCAGGTACATAGACTTCTTTACAATAAAACTATCTCACAGGATACCTTTTGTCCTATTTGCACAAGCATAGAAGAATCTATTGAACATGCTCACTTCCACTGTGAGAACACAAGAGCAACTTGGTTTGACTATGACTTAGGAATGCTAACGAGTTGTGTAATTCCTCTCATAGTTAGATATTAGTGGACCACCTTTTATAGGACCCCCAAAATTTAAAAAAACCGCAAATTCATCCTCAGGCCAAACCATAGGCCCTTGCTCTTTGGTGGGCCTAGTGGAAAAGAAGAAATGACTTTGTTTTCAGGGGGATAAATACTATGCCCCTTAACATATTAAATATTGCAAAGAAAATAATATAAGACTTTTTGAACAAATTTTAAAAAGATTGCCAAGGAAGTCTAACCCTACGCAAAAAGTTTAGCATTAGGATCTTTAGGGACATTGCTCAAATGTTCTTAGATGCTTCTTTTAGAGCTAAGATGGAACAATAAGATTTGGCTTTACTATTTGGTTTGATGGTGATTAGGTGAATGAAGGCTCGCGTGGTGGAGTCAAGATCTCTTTGTCAAAAGAAGTCGAGGCAAGAGCTATTTTATGCTCGCTGAAAGAAGCTAGATTAATTGGCTTCTGCTAGCAGAGGCAAAAATAGGAAAATTGACTTAGGGGAGCCGCTATAGAAATAAATATTCTTGGGGATGCCAATATAGAAAAAAAAAACTAAAAATCTCTACAATATTAGGATATCTTTCCTAAATTCTTTGGAAAGCAATATTAAAAGACCAAAATTTAAGATAATAGCAGGGGTTTTTAGAAATTTTGGGCGGGGGGGGGGGGGGGGGGGGGGGGGGGCATGGCCCCTCTCAACCACTACATAATTCCGCCCATGTCCGCAAGATCCACGTTTTGTCAGACGCTCCTAAGGTGATTTGAGCGATCAATGGAGTGTTGGATTGGTCTATCCATCATATTTTGCTAAACATCAGAGATTTGAGTTTAAAGTTTTAGGCCATTTCTTTATCTTATATTCTTAGAAAATTTAATGGTTTTGTTCATGAACTTGCCAAAACTCGAACGAGTCAGCTTTTTTTGGTTCTATGGAGGGGAGGGGTACTTTAACCATTGTGTATCTTAATAATTTTATCTCTTTGTTTTTACTGAAATCCCTTTTCTACTAAAGAAAAAAAAACTAAATAAATAAAAATAAAAAAACTTGTACTTGACCCCATACTCAATCTTTCAATAGGTGGGCCTGATGTAGAGTTCCACTCTTGCAATTCATGGAAAGTGTAAGGGGGACACTTCTACAAATCCCTTAAAGGAAAGACTTTCATATTCTACATAGTTATGGAAAATTTCATGTTTGACAATTGTAAATTCACGATGATTTGAAACAATAATATAGGTTTTTCTTTATTTTTGTAGTTTTTTTCAATGATGAATTCTTCTTCCAAAGGCAATAAGAAATATTTATATCTACCAATTCCTCACATGTTACAAAAGGGGCTTTTGCGAGGGATCTAGAGGCAATGGCATCCCTTAGTTGAGTTTGATACAAAAGGAGTTGAGTTCACAATGAGGCTCAACTATTTAGAAAAAAAAATACACTCCCATCAGACAGGTAATTCGAAACTTTAGCCCCAAATTAGTTGGGTGTCCACAAAATTTTTATTGGATTAATTTTTCTGTGTGACCAACCTCTATTGAATAAAATTTGATAAGAAGGGCATTTATTTTGTTGTGCTCGAAATGTTCATAAACGGCCCCACCACGAAGGTCAACATTTTTCCAAAACCAGCGCCTTTTGGTGCACCAGCAAGACCAGCCATCGACTGCTCTTTCTCTCCCTTTCCTTCCAGAGCTCGTAACGAGGGAAAGCTCCTTATCTTCCATGACCAAAACACCCTCATCGCACAAACCAAAATCCCATGTTCTAACTCTTCGACCGTACTCATTTGAGGGCATATCTTGGTCATTTCCACCGTCTTCGCAGCTCGAGCATCGAATTCGAAATTGACCTTCTACTCCTCCCGACCATCCTCACTTCTTCTCTGAGACATTTCACCAAACGGATCATCGATCGCTCTCCGCGCGCGCCCACTTGTTTCTCGTCCCGCCCGATTTCTAGGGTTTCCATGGCTTCCTCATCCATCTCTTCGTATCGAGATCGGACGTCCGAATTCCGCTCCTTAGCTGAAAGATTGAAGAGGATCGATGGGAACGGCCCCTCCAGAGACGGATCTGATAATGATCGCGATACGTTGCCGGCATTTTCTCGATCCGAATTCAACAGGACGGCATCGAGAATCGGGTTGGGAATCCATGAAACCTCGCAGAAGATCGCAAGGCTTGCGAAACGTAAATTCCCCTTTCACTTCTTTTCTCTGGATGCTGGATTTCTTATTGTTTCGATTCTATCAGTCTATTTGCAATGTAAACAAGTCACTGTCTGTGTTTTGAAATTTCACCAATAGGAATAGAAACTGAAAGGAAATTGAGGATGTGAATTGGAAGATTTGAAGGAATTTATTGTTAGTTTGATTTGGTATAACTGTAACCTTTTGAAAGTTGGGGCATATCTGTTGATGCTGCTCTCAGTGGCATCATTGAGTTACCTCTACACCTTGATTTGTAGAAAATAGAGACCTTGTAACTGCCTTCTGCTAGTAGGTCTCTTCAACACCTATACTTTACCTGACAATTGGAGTTTTGTTTAATTACAAGTGAAGATGTGTTAGAAGTTATTTTGGGCAAGATTTACTTTTTATTATACTAATAATTGGTTCTACAAACTAGTGACTCCGAATTTGCAGTGGCGGCGGCCCATTATAACCTCAAGAATTGTGTGTAACAAATTAGGGAAGTAAAGAATGGATTGGTAGATATATGCGGAAATTGGCAATCCATCAAGCAGGATTGCTCACTATCATTACACCCTTGGGATATAGAATTAGGTTCTAAAACTGTGGAGATGAACAGGAAAAAGCCTCATCTCTCCAACACTTGCGAGTTACGAGACATTCTAAATCAACCTTGCCTTATGGTTGCTGCTCTTACTATCAAAACACACTGAATGTTGGAGAAATCTTATAGTCCACCACTTTGAAAATGAATGATTTTAAGCAACAATAACATGATATATCATATTTCATATTAAAATTTTATACGAAGTATTACTTTTTCTTCAAAACAGTTCCTAAACTGGTGAAATTATCACTATTGACATTCCTTTCTATTCTTCCGGTTTTTTTTTTTTTTTTTCATTTTACGGGAAGAAAACTTATATTGTTGTAACTGAAAAGAAAACTCTCTTAGAACTTGATGAAAAGAAATGGACTCAGTGAAGAGAGGATATACTAAATTTGGTTGATAAAAATGATAGGCTAAAAATTGCATCCTATAGGTATTCTTGTTGTTTCCAAAGCAAATACCATTGGAATTGTCCATCCTAGAAGATCAATTGACATGGTCAGACTGCACTGTATATAGACTTCCGTGGTGTTTAAATCTTTAGACTGAATATGTGAAGGGCCCTCGATGAGATCTGCCTTTATCTTGGGCAGGGAAACAATGTGGTGGATTCTATGGTTGTCCAACCTATGCTGTAATTTTTAATGGTTGTAGTGGATGAACTTGTTCTCTTGGACTTGCTGCTCCATGTGAGAGATTGGGCCTTTATATTGTAAGGGCATGGCTCAAATGAGCCTGATAGGAAAGCCAATCTGTTGTCCTTTGCTTCTTCATCTAGACAGCTGAAAATCTGTTAAGCTTGTCATGATTTATTGGTGCATAACTGGAAATCATTTCAATTAGTGGAATCTGTGAATATTATATGGGCTTTTACTAACATCTCTACTCCAATTTCCAGTGGCAAAAAGGTCATCTATGTTTGATGATCCTGTCCTGGAAATACAAGAACTTACTGCCTTGATAAAGAACGACATTACAATGCTGAATGCAGCTGTATCGGATTTGCAAACTCTTCAAAACTTGGAAGTAGCAGATGGGAACTGCTCCAAGGATTCCATTGTTCATTCAACTACTATTTGTGATGATTTGAAGAATAAACTTATGGGAAGCACAAAACAGTTTAAGGATGTACTAACTACAAGGACAGAGGTCAAACATTCTTTCGGGAACAAGATGCTCTTTCATTAGTAGTACTGTATTTATATTCTGTGTCTATGGTTTGTATTGCATTAATAAATTCTGTTTTCTGCAGAACATCAAGGCTCATGAAAACAGGAAACAGATATTCTCCACAAATGCGTCAAGAGAGAATCCCTTTCGGAATCAAACTAAGTTGATCCAAGAACCTCCTCCATGGTCAAATGCAATCAATACATCTGGGAATTCTCCTCCCTCAGTGTATGTTTCTTTTTATTTGTATGTGAGTGTGTTTTGTTCGACCTTACTCCCACCACACTAATCCTTTTACTACAAACATGCTAATGTTTCCCTACCGATGCATATCTCAAGAAACATTTTGTGAGTATTTCTTCTACCTATTAGTTTTCTATGATTCACAATATGTACCCTGCATATTCCTGGGCGTGCTTCAGTGCAAACACCAATGCTTATAGTTTTATGTTGGCATGAAGAAGATAACTTGGTAGAAAGGAAAGATAAAAAGAGAAAACAAGTGATTTGAGAAATTGGAATGTGCTTGAATCTGTCACTATTTTTGGAGAATGGAGATTGACATCTTCAATCCAATTACACAATTCCTTTCTAAGATAGCTTATACAACGGATATTTGGATGCGTATTGAAGAAAAATGTTGTTGCAAGAAGATATACAAGCTCTCTACAATTGCACATGCAGTTATTGTGTGCATCCAATTGTTATGGTGTGTGCCACAAGTATACCCTATTGTTCCATGATTCACTGTGGTCCTCTGTAGTTGTCCTTGAAATGATGCAGATGATCGAGGAGAATATATTTGTCGACCAAGAGTTCATGGTGCTCTGTCTAATTGATTTGGTAAAGAAATCTGGGTTTGCAGATTGGCAGACATGGAGTGTGGTAGTGCCATTTTCCATGTACTCTCTAATCTGATGGATGAAAACAGGTTGGGTTTGGATTGGTTCCTTAATGTACTCAGCTTGGATCCACACAAAGGGCCTGGACCCGGACCTGAATCTAGACACAAATAATATGATATATGGTGGTGGTGGCATGTATCTTCTTAAACTTTTAGATATGAGAGATCTGACATCATCACATGAAGAACTAAGTTGAAAGAGGAAATGATGGAATCAAGAATTGGAATGTGCTGGAATCCATGTTGCCACATCCTGCGGAACTATGACTTTTGTAATCTATCACTTATGTGCAATTAAATAATTGGCCTTCTAAGTAACTTATACAGTGGATATGTACATAAGCAAAGAAGGAAAGAGTTGTTAGATGAGGATTTATGAGAACTGTATGACCGTATTGTATGGATCCACTTGTCGTGCTCCACAAGTACACCCTACACATTGTGATTGATTGGTGCTTATGGTGCATCCGCATGAACATCTTTTTCACGAAATGAATGTGTCTAGATTTCTTATTTCCAGAATCCAGTGTATATAATATTGAATTTGTTATTTGATAGTTTTACCAATGAGTTTCTTGTATATATGATCTTTTTGTTGACCTTATTGAACCATCTGATTTCATTGATCAAACCTTATCTATAAGCATTGCCTCATTGGTGCATTACATGTTCATTTCCCATATTTGGAAGCTTATCCTGAGATTTTGTAATTACACTGCTGTAGACTCATAATACTTTCAAGCATACACTTTTAAACAAGATCGTACGTGTTGACCGATATATCGGCCATATCGTCTAATTGATTTGATAAACAGAAGAAAAATCATTGCTTACATGAGTTTTGGCTGATCAATAGGTGTATCGGCTGATAAACCGAGGAGATTTTGGGGGGCAGCAAGAAACAATGTGGAATCATGGTTAATATCATCCTTATGTAGGGTACTACTCAATGATGTGATCCAAGACAAGGGCAATACTTCTATCAATACCAGCACAATGGAGAAACACTACAATCATCAAGGTTAGGCTCTTAACAAGGTTGGGGCAGGGGACGGCGCAGAGGTTGGGTTTAGGGAGATGGGGGTTGTTGGCGAAGGCTCTGCGATGGGGTTGAGAAAGCGTGGTTGTGGGTTTAGGTTTTTGAGTTTTGTGGTCTTGGGTTTTGAGGTTTTTTTTTTTTTTTTGGCTGGTTCTAGTTTGGGTTTGGTGCTAGAAAGTGGTGTTTGGATTTGGGGAGGGATTTTGGGAAGGGTTTCGATGATCGGTGGGGACTTTCAGGTTTTGGTGAATGTTGGGGGCTTTGGGGCTTTGGCGATCGGTGGGTCTCGGGTGGGATGGTAGCGATGAGAGGAAGATGGAGGATGGAGATTGTTGTCGATCTGGAGATGGGTCGCCGAATCTCGAATTTGGGATAGCTCTTCGGCTTTCATACCAAATAATGCGAAAATGAGGGGAGATGCGGGGTAGACAAGGTAGAAGATGAAGATAGAGGAAAAAATTGCGCTCTCACCAAACTCCTAACTGCAAGCGTTAGAGATTGGGCTCTCACCAAACTCCAAACCGGAGACATTAGTGATTTTGAGGACAACTCCAAGAAAACTTTGGGGAGATCCCAAAACTTTCATTAATTATCAATAACTAACTGTCTAGCCAAAGAGGCTTTACATCATTATGTAGAGAAAGAAATAATCCTAGGACTAATCTAGATTATCCAATCACATTGACGGCCAAGATTAAAACATCCACTAAACATAACTTAAAATATAAATAAGTAGATAAAATCCTAAATAGACTAAGATATGTGGGCTGGGCACAAAGGCGGGTCGACCCAGGGGGACCATGAGTCCGTCCTACATCAAAGACCCTGTGGATGAGATCTCTAATTTCCATGAATGATCCATGATCATAAATTTATACTTTGTGTGCTAGGGTAATTTGCTTATTTGAATTTAAAAATGCATAATAGTGATGAAATTTTGATGACACTATCTGATCTTTAATATTGTAGTTTCCAACTTAATATAGCTGATCAACATGAATATTTATGGAAAAATTCTTTTTAATACTGATACATTATAATCATACAGCAATATGGGACCTGTGTGACAATGAGGGGTTTGATATGCCCATCTATCTTAGTTATTAATGGAAAAACTATTGAATTCTAACTTTTTCAATAGTATGAATTTTTTTTAGCCTCTTTTTCAATTTACAATGATGAGTGACAACTGATATATAGTGCCTGATACATATCATTTTGGCCATCAGTTGCACAACCAATGTTCGAATCCTTGGTTGTAGGGTTAAGTTTCATGACATTGTTGCATCTAGCTAGTGGTGTGGTTATTTATTAATCTTGTAGATACTACTTAATGCACTTGATAGTGGCATGTTCACTTCTCATTTTCAAATGGTCCTTTGTTTATCTTGTAGATGCTACTCAATATACTTGATAGTGGCATGTTCACTTCTCAAATTTCAGATAGTAATCATCATTTATTTTACCACTTTTTGCGCATCCAGCTATGTTGATGGTTATTTGGTCATTTATGCTGATTACTTTTATATGTTGGGTTGGTTGTTAAGTTAATGGCAGGAATATTTCATATTTCATTTTTTAGATTGTAGTCGTACTTTTTCAATTTTTGTTATTATTTTTTTGAAGTTAAGAAATTCATCAACCTGATATTTCAATTAATTTGATTGCCAGTAGCCCCTCAAATGGAGTTCAAGGTGGCAACCAATTGAGGTATACCCTTTTCTCTAGTTTTTGATGATCCCGTATTTTCAGTTTTAAGTGCAAATCCATAGCCAAGAGATGCCTTTTTTTTTTTTTTTTTTTTTGATCTTCTCTTTTGATCCGATGAAATTGTTTGAATTGATAGTGCTTTAGATTTTAGTAAGAAATTCAGTAGTA
This sequence comes from Sextonia rubra, assembly GCA_037013555.1. Lineage (NCBI taxonomy): Eukaryota > Viridiplantae > Streptophyta > Magnoliopsida > Laurales > Lauraceae > Sextonia > Sextonia rubra. The sequence continues at coordinate 52,125,572 of JASUAD010000013.1, read as the reverse complement.
ATCAAGTTAAATGGAATGCATGAATTTAGCCTTGAGAAATATAAGCATTCGTAGATTAATTGTCCGTCTTTATTTTTTTTCTTTTTCCTTTTATTATTATTATTTTATTGTGATAGATAATATGACTTATGCCCAGAACTTTGTGGTCGCGATAATGAGCACCTTACAACTGTAGCTATGTGCTTTTTTAATTGGTCTTCAATTTTTTCTCTCTTGAATTTTCTGAGTTGCAAGAGAATAGGTAGCATGTGAGTAAAGTAAAGATTATGGTTAGGGGTTGCACATGGGTAGGATTGAGTTGGGGGTCAAAAGGTTTAGGTCCAACGTGTACCTGACCTGTTTTCAGGTCAGATTATCTCATTCAGCACCTGATGTGGGTAGTGTGATCTGACCTGCAACAAAGAATGGAGGAAGAGAACAAAGGAACTGCAACAAAGAAAGGAGGAAGAGAAAAAAGGAGCTGCGACAAAGAAAGGAGGCAGAGAAAATAGGAAGAAGACGACCCAAAAAAAAGAAGGAAGAAAATGAATTTGGGAGCTAAAAGAGATGAGCTGTAAAAAATTAAGGAGAAATCTTCAGGGAGGAGACGATGAGGTCTTTACATGGAATACTTCATCAATCTCCCTGATCAAACCCTGCATAGTGCTGCTGCACTTCCCATTGAATGCCATCTCTTAGTAGAAGTGGAAGGAGTCCGGATCTTTTGAGGCTCTCACTCAAGTGATACGTTGAATACTTGAAACTCCATAGTGCAGCCTGTAAAAATCTTAACTTCTCAAAATTAACTACCCCTTTTTGGATGGATATGGCCAAATTTTACTCCAAAATAGGAGTTGATCCCATTATAAGATTTAACATATATAAAATATATAAATAAAGTATCAAAAATATTATTCTTTATATATATCAAGCATATGTTTAATTTGATGGTGGGGTCAACTCATATTAGATTAAAATTTGGCCTCATTTTGTATACGAGGAGGATGTTCACTTTGAAAAACTTAGATTTCCAATGGGTATGTCCCACCATTGAGTGCCGCCTAGCTCACTAACTTGAGCAAGAACCTTAGACTTTAGAGGACCCAGACTAAAAAGCAAATGCAAATGAAGGAGCGACACTTTCATTGCAATCTCAAGGCACCAGTCACTATTCAAATGACACATGTTGTGATCCGAAGAAAAAAATGTCATGTCTATCCTATTAGATAGGGAAATGACTGCTTGAAGAGGGCAAGTCACGTGAATGTTGACACATATACTTTTGTATGATGGACATTTTGGAATGTGGTTTGAAGCAGTTTAGTGTTAACAACACTAACGTAAAAAAGGAAACACAGAGAAAGAATAAGGAGAAAAGTTGGAGAGACCCTTGTAACACTAGCTCTCTCACAGTAGATCTCGCAAATGGGTCGGGTCAACCCGAACCTGAATTTGTTGGTTCCAACCCTAACCCGACCCATTTTTAAAGCCGGTTGGAAACCTTCGACCCTCACCTGTGGCGGGCTAACCTGACCCGATCTACGTAACCTGAATTTGATGTGGGTTGAGTTAAGTTGACCTGACCTAATCTATTTAATTCTCATTTTGTGTATGATTTAATTCATTTTATGTGCCCCAATTTCATTTGTGAAGCGCTTCTTTCATGTAGACTAATTTAAAATGTTGCATTGAGCATGAATTTATAATTTATCAATTTTCAAGGTGTAAAAAATGAGGCCAAAATTCATAAATATTTTCTAAGCCATTTATTGTAATAATCCATTTTCAATTTTTGTTCAGTTTTCTAATTCCATATTTGAGCATGAGTATAAGACTCATTAATGCTATTGTATTCTATTCATATCCATGTTTTAGAGGTAAATTTTATTCCAACTAATATAAAAATAAAAGGCACATATTAATATTACAACTGCAAAAACATTATATTGTCAAAAAAAAGGTTTTATATTTTAAATATTAAAACTTTAAATAACTCCGCCACATAAGATTAAGAGTACATAGCTTATGGCCCACATGAATAAGAAAAGTCACATGAAAATTGAAAAGTTACCTTAAATTAGTAAAATCTAAATAGGTCAAACGGGTTAGGCGGGTCAATCCTAACCCGACCTGTTTTTATACGGTTGGTAAACCCTAACCCTAACCCGACCCATATTTTAAATGGGTGGGGTTCGGCAGGTCAGAAATGGGTTAGCTTGGGCTGGGTTATCGTGTCAAGCTAAATTTTGCTAGCTCTAAGCATGAATGTATATTTTCATTTGGGCAGTCTTTCTTCTTTCTTTAATTGGTGGTTTTTGGGGTTGGGAGGGCATTAAGGGGGGTTGGATTGATTATAATGATTATAGGTGGATCCTAAAAGGGGCTAAAATTTTTACCTGTAATAGAATTGTGAGAGGTTCCTCTCTTGTGAAGGATTCTAATATATGTAAAATATATAATTATTCTTTTTGAAATTGTGAATAGTAGAGAATGAAGAATGTAGTATTTTCATCATATGTTTTGGTAATTACTAATCATCACTTTGATTGGTTTGCTAAGATTGTAAATTAGGGATTATTTTAAGCTGCGCTTTACTTTATAGTATCATTGGATTTGTAATAAAAAGTGATTGTTGTCACAAGTCGATGATCATATCAAATTTCCTTATTTATGCTTTCTTGTAATTTCTCTCATCCTCACTTTATCTTGTTCTTTCTTTCTTCCACAGTGCTTATATCCATGAAGATTGGATCCTTCAATCCCTTCTTCTCTAGTTCCCTTGATTTCTACCTTCTTCATTCTTTGCATCCTTGCTGAAATAGTCGGTCATTATCGATCATACAACTTGTGTTTGCAACATTAAGGTCAAGGAGCGCGTGTTCACTGAATAAGAGTATTGAACTGTAGAGTTGAATTTAAAGGTTCGAAAGTGATGCAGGCTAAATCCATGGTTGGCCACCCCATTGGGCCCAAATCTAAGAAGGCCTAGTAGTAAATATTAGTCTTTATTATTAGGAGGAGTCATATATTTTTATAATAGAAATTAGTATTATGATTGAGTTAGAACTCTTAATTAGGATTGTTTTCAAGAATAGAATAGGGTATGAGTCTATATAAATAATTGTAATCCTTTCTTATGGGACAAAACATTGATATTGAATAAGAATTTGAGTTATTTCTTAGTTGAAAGTTGATTTGTTGTCTTTGGTGAGGCACTAGACATCATATCCTTGAGCCTTTTGGCTTGAAGATTAGTCCGTTGGCTATTCTTCTTTCCTGCGCTACTTCAATCGGCATCGAAGCTAAAATCCGATCTCGGATCGCCGTCCGTACAGATTGTCGATTCGGGGTAATGTAATCCATCCATATATCGTTCATTATCTTTTACCATCAATCCATTCATCACTATCCCATCATCATTCATTATCATCATCCTTATCATCCCTATCACCGCCCACCCAACTACTACCACTGTCACCCACCAAAACCAGTAACAAGTCCATCGAAATCCGACCACAAACTCCACTGCTATCTTCCTCCACTGTGTTATCCATCGGACCCCACCCCTAAACCGTAATCACAACCAACCCATCCCTACACTGCTTGCGGCTCCTTCCAATCATCCCACCATCACCAACTTTCCGAAACACACCTAGACCCTCACCCTCGAAACCCCCTTCCTGTGAAACCCATTCACCAAACCCACATCCCAACTCCACCCATCACCGAATCTCAGATCCAATTTTCATCTTTAACAGCGTAACCCCATTCCTACCTCTCCACAAAACCCCTTCCCAGTTCCTCACACCTTCTGTAGCCCAAACCTCATCACTCCAAACCTATCCAACCAACACAACTAATCGTCCATCCTTAAGCCTTGACACCAACCAGCCACTCCCGACCCCACAACCCATCTCTACAAGCAACCTAGACCCCTCTCGCCCCTCCCAAAACCGCAGCATCCCATCAGACGAGGACCATTCGCCTCGTTGATTTCCAAACCCCAACCCTGAGAGAGAGAGAGAGAGAGAGTACCATTCACCAACCGCCTGCTTCATCATTGCACACTGTCGACATCATTGCCGATCTCCGCCGACCACAGCGCAGTCTTCGGCTGCCGCAATCCCCTAGCACACACTAGTCGCCCCTAACTTCTCTATCGCAGTTCATCAATGACAGCAAAAGGGGAGAAGCCCCTTTTCTTTCTTTCGGTGCATCCAGGCGAGCCCATATCTTGGGCTTGAGTGTAGGTTAGGCCCGACCCAAGGCCAGAGTTTAAAAAAAAAAAAAAACTACGCTGCAGGCTAGTCCAAGTTTGGTGAGCCCAACTTGACCCATGTCCAAGCGGGCCTATCCAAATCACAAATTTTCTCATTGCTCAATCTCATTAGTTGATTCTCAAAAGGAGTGATATCTTCGCCATCTAACATCCAATCAACACTCCATCTTCATGTGCATATTTTTGTCAATCTAATCAAGTCAGCAGGTCAGTCAATTTTGAGAATTCAAAAGATTTTAATTTTCTTATATCAAAGTCAATATGCATTTCTTTGGACCATCCGACGAATTTCAAAGAATGTTGTATAAGTATAAATATAGAGATTGGTATTATGCAAAAAAGGTCTACTTTGAGCAGTTCTTCAATCTCAGACAGGCAGATTTGACAGTTTATGAATATTTAAATTAATTTTTGAGATTGTACCAAGTTTGTGACTTGGAACAGAATGAGCTGCATTATTTGACTCATTTTATTAGAGGCTTGAAGTTAGACATTCTTGAGAAGATGAAACCATGTAACAACTTTCACGATGCATACAAGGAAGCTCTTTATGCTGAGCACATATTTCAACTGTCACATCTGCAACAAGTTAAGTCTTAAAAAGAAAATTTTTAGCAACACGTTACCTCTTCATCTACCTCATCACCATCAATGGAAGAGTCAAAAGATGAACACAAAGAAGAAACAAATTCTAATGGTGATGTTGAGAAGCACGTTCACGGAAAGAAAGATTTCATTACAACTTCAAGTGAGAAGCAAGAGGTACGTCAAGATGATGTATAAGTAGACATTGATCATCCAATGGATCTGATTGCAACATCGGACGACAAATTAATTGCTTCAGTGTTTTCGCAAGAAGATATGTTCACATTGATTGAAGTACACTGCATTAATTTCATCTTTAGGGATCAACCAATGCCAATCAACTATTTTGCTATGTTGTTACAGATTCAATTCAAGCATCTAATGGTCTCACACAATTAAAATAGCAGTAATTATCAGAAGACGCAACGCCTCCAACCTACTTCTGATTGTCATAGAAGTTTCGATCTTGCTTTTAAGGCATGTCCCTAACATGATACTCAACCAATGACATAGAAGTTTGTTCGAATGATTTTCGACCTAGGTGGACATTTTTCGAATTTGAGGACGAGTTCTTCTTCAAAAGGGGGAGAACTGATGCAGGCCAAATTCATGATTGGCCAATCCATTGGACCCAAGTCTAATAAGGCCCAGTAGTGAAGATTAGTTTTTATTATTAGTCGGAGTTTTATATTTTTATAATAGAAATTAGTATTATTATTGAGTTAGAACTCTTAATTAAGATTGCTTCCAAGAATAGAATAGGGTATGAGTTTATATAAAGGTTTTTAATCTTTCTTATGGGACAAAACATTGATATTGAATGAGAATTTGAGTTATTTCTCAGTTGAGTGTTGATTTGTTGTCGTTGGTGAAGAACCTAGACATCCTATCGTTAAGCCTTTTGGCTTGGGGATTAGCCTGTTGGCTATTCTTTTTTCCTGTGTTGCTTCAAAAAGTTTTTTCTGTTCTCCAAAAAATAAAAAAAATCCAATAGTTAAAGAAAGGTCTTTTCTAGATGTGCTTTTCTAATACCCTTTTTAATCTTTCTCTGCTACTATGCTTGGAGTATGTAAATGAGAGTGGAGCACACTACTCATTGTTAGCACTTTTCCAGCATATATTCTTATTTCTACTGTTTTAATTATTATTATTATTTTTATTATTTGCGACAATGAGAGAGATTTAAAGATTGGGGGTTGGTTCCTATGATGTGGAGAAGTTTTGATATTTATGCTTACCTTTGTGCAGTTCTGTTAATGTCAGAAAATGGTTGTTTTGGTTCTTTAGGAAATTGACTATTTGGCATATGAGTCTTGGAATAATTCGTCTGTTGGAACACATACCCTTGTGTAGTCAAAATGACCACCTGGATATGATGATTATGATTTTAAAACTGGATAAAGTTAGGTTATACGTAAGCTTTTAGTATCCAAAAAGCAACCGACTATTGTGCCTTTGGCCTGAGTCGGACTGCTTGACATTCCTGCTTCACTCAGTCTCAGAGTATGATGTCTCAAGCCTGAGTCAATTCAAACTTTTGAATCTTAGGTGGTGTACTGCTACTGGAGCTTCCATTGATTGCTACTGTGTTTACTCTGTTACTGTTTTCTTTCTTTTTCTTCATGGTCTGTTATATCCGTTTGCTGTTTTTTTTTTCTATGCTGCCAGTTCTGTTTCTTGTACACAGTAATAATCAAACTGGACGAGTGATTATGATCTTTTAGACTTTAGATTGGAATAGTTCTGGTAAATTTGTAGTTGTATTAGTTATCGTAGCCATCTTTGTATATGGACAGAAAAATGTTTATGGTAAGTTGATAAGATTTCCCATTCCAGGAGGAGGTTGGCTTCAGACAGCACCCCATCACATCATATGGAAGTTTCCATGTTACAGCAGGTTGCTCCACGCCAGGAGAACTATATGCAGGGTCGGGCAGATGCTCTTCGAAATGTTGAATCAACAATTTCTGAACTTGGAGGGATCTTCTCTCAGTTGGCAACGATGGTGGCCCAGCAAGGGGAACTGGCTATTAGGTTTTCTTCTTCCATGCATCTGTTTGTTCCTCTAGCAACCCAAAAATTTCCATGAAATGGTTTTCGTGTTTATGCCCTATAATGCAGGAAAGATGCATCATTTTAAGATACCATTTTTTTATGTGCGATATATTTATTAAGATTGAAAAAGTACATTAGTCTCGGAAAAAGCAAGAAACATTAATCTGAGCATATCTACTGCCAAAATTTCAAGAAAGAACTAGCAATTGTAGCCAAAATTTCTTTATAACTTTTAGTTAAGACTCAAGCTCCACTGTACAGTAGGTCCTCAAACAATCTTTTTCTCTTGGTCAAAGGTTCACTTCCGTCCTAGAATTGTGAATGAAGCGTCAACCATAAAATCTTAGCCTTTTCCATAGATTAATAAACAAGTGCACCCACTAGTCATCCACTACTGATCACCCTGTGGATGATTTTCCCTCGTTTCCTTGTATCCTTTTGTTGTGTACTCTTGCTAGTTTGTTGGGTGGGAGGGGTTAGCGTTTTAGTTAAAAGAATATTATACTATCCTGATCATGCTACTGATCACAGGATAGTCAGTAGAAGCATGCGTTTGATAGGTCCTCCATTTTTTTTCTTGTCGATGTGAATTGTTGTAAGGTTCTGCTTTATATTGGATCATGACTTCCGTGTCAACATGACCTGAACTTTCTCTGGTCCTGCTTATAATTTTAAATTTGCACTTATGATCATGGTTTTAAATTCTAGTGTCGGTCTTAGTACCGGTTGGGACTAGGATGAGTCCATGCCACCAGTGTCGGACCATTATGGCAGCATCAATCCTAAAAAATGTTAAAAAATCTATAAAAATTCTAAAATATAAAAAATAATAGAAAACTGTAAAAACATAAAATTTTTTATATATAACAAATATCAAATCCAAATATAGTGATGTTTAGTGTTGTTGAGTACTGAGTTGCTGATAGTGTAACATATAACTACTAGTTTTGGAAAGGCAAGATTATCTTTTTTTTCTTTCAACTTAGAGATTAATGTTAAATTGGTAAAAAAAAAAAGTACTTTAAATGACATAAATAATTATAAGCGTACAATGGTCATTAACTCAAGTTAGTTTCAATGAGCCCTCCCAACTAGATGTATAAAGACAGAGATAGCATATTCATTGCAAGGCTTGGATGGATTAGGAATATTCAAATGATCATAGTCTTTAATTTTTTTTTATGATTAAAGTTTAAGGGGCAAATTTATCTTTTTATCTCTAAGAATGTGGCTATGAGTTAAGGAAGATTTTAATCATCATCATTATCAAAGCCTTATCCCAACCATGTTGGGGTCGGCTACATGAATTCTGTTTCTCTTAAGGAAGATTTTAATCAAAGCACAAAATACACCAACACCAATATGTAAAAATCTCTTTAAAAAAAAAAGAAGTCAAAGGTGAGTTTTGAAATCATGTAAAACAAGAATAATTACTACACTTTCGTGAAAAATGTGAAAACAAAGGGCCTTGTGTGTAAAATCTCCTAGAAAATGGCAAAAGGAAAAACTCAGTGCTTGATGAGATTCGATCTCATGTATTTAACACATCAAACAAGACTTCCGAGGACCTCACCAATGAGCTACAGTGCATCATGTGCTATTAAATGCAATATATTATATAAGGTGAGTTATTTTGTTTTGGCACAATGACTTACTGGTGCTGGAGCTCGACTCGCTTCGGACATGGTTGGCACCAGGTCAACTCATCCAAGTCGACCCTGTGCCGATCGGAATTTAAAACCATGCTTATGACACACTTTGATTTGGCTACAATGGAATGTTAAGAGAAGAAACGACACAACCATCAGCAAGGCCAAAGATTTGTCAGTTTGGTGCCTTATATTCTAGGAGAATATTGTGCATGGACTATGCATAACAAGCTCAATCATATCGACAAATTGGAGTAGTCATCTGTGGACCAATGCAAACCAGGGCTAGCAAGACACTGATGATAGTGAATAAAAACGATCCAAAACCTAAAATCTGAGCAAACCAAACCTTATGAACTGAGTGATCCAGACCTATTATCCTAACAATAGCACAAATTGATTAATGCGGAATGAAAGGGAGATGCGAGATGGGCAGGATAGAAATGGAAGAGATAGTGGATAAGGTTAGGCTTCACCTGAAAATTGTTATCGTGCCAAACTCCTATTCAAGAGGAAAAAGAGAACTCGGGGAAGATCCCAAAAGCCCAAAAGCTAGAATTTCATTAGTCATAGTCTAAAGAGCAAAGAGACTTTACATCATTATATTGGAAAAGAAATAACCCTAGAACTAGTCTTAGCCATCCGAACATATTGATAGTTAGAATATTAAAAAATATATATATATATATGAACGGTTAGGTTTAAAACATCTAACATAAAAACAACTTAAAACATAAAAAAACAAAACTCTGAATAGAATAAAGATAGATGGGCTGGGCACAAAGGCTGATCAACCTATGGAGACCATGGGTCATCCAACATATATATGAGGCAAACTGCAACCAATGAAATTACATTTCAACTGTCATTTCAACCTTAATCTTATGTCTAATTACAGAACCATGAAGGTCGTTTCAGAGTAATTGTGATACTAGGCCAGAGTGATAATCAAGTCTGCAAGAAATGATCGGGTTTTCCAACTGTCTATCAATAACCGAATTTGTTGCCAGACTGCAAACTTATCGGGATATACATAGAAGCACCCATGCAACCAGTTGCACCTTCAATAGAATTTACTATGATAAACAATCACTTTTACTGAAATGGATATAGGAAAACGGGTATGGCATCTCAGTATTCAAAATCCTATATATGGAGACAGTTTCCCATTCATAACAAACTCTGCATGCTTAGTTTTATAATTTTACTTGAAGCGTTTTCTATAAGCAGTTATGTTTATAGTTTCCTACTTCTATCAAAAACAGTATGTTTACTTTTCTAGAATGCTAAATGCAATGAGTATCAACATTTATTTCATTTTTAACTATTAAAAGATGCATTGGTGTGTTTCTATTTTGTTTCTCTTTTAATTTAGTATTTTTCAAAAGACACCCATGGCATTCTTCTTTTGTATTTCTTATGTAAAAAATTGCATTAGGGAATTATCTGTTTAAATGTAACGAACCTAATGCAACATGACAACTAAAAGCAAACTTTTCAAGTGTCCTGGAAGTATCTGCTATCATTACCTGTAGCATACTATTTTTTTTTATATGTCAAACATATGCTTTACTAGCATTTGGATATCTTATCTCACAGTCCTTATGGAAGCTTAATTGTTTAAGTTGGTAGATTAAGCTTTTTCTTGATAGGGTGTTTTTATGTATTGTTAAGGTTACTGATTTGATAAACAGTTCCTTCTAATTGTTAAGTAATTTTATTTGTATTTTCTTTTGATAATTGTACCACTTTCATTTGTATGTGTAAATGATTCGCATATTCTGACCGATAAAAAAAAGGATTCATGTATTATGGTGACACCTGGCTGAATGCGTGTAGGATTGATGATAACATGGATGAGACATTGGCTAACGTGGACAGCGCTCGTGGTGCACTGTTGAAGCATCTGAATCGTATATCCTCAAACCGGTGGCTGTTAATCAAGATATTTGCCACCCTCATCCTCTTTCTCTTGGCATTTGTTTTCTTTGTGTTGTAAACATTATAGATGGGGATGAAGGCTTGCATTGATACCTCATCCATATTCTTTTCTTTTGCATTTTTGGGGTTTCATATATAGTAGTTTGATTCTGCTACCCTAATTGTATGCTATCTTTGTTCTGTAAATGTATTATTTTTTGGTCCCTATTGATTCTGTAGATGCATGTTGAAGGCAATCTCTCCCGAAAAATTGTACGTCAGCTGATATCTGTCATGAAATCTCTGCTGACAGGCTGATCTAATAACAAGGACCTAGCTGAAATTATATCGAACCATAGTGACTACTTCGATTTTTTTTTTTTGAATTTAAAGGAAAAAGTTGAGATCTTCTTAAAATTTCTAGTACATGTTTACTTATGATGAAATCCAGTAAGTTTTTTACAGTTCCTAGGAAGGAAATATATTGAAAGGTCTCCCCATGATCTCCCTTTCTTAAGAAATGGTAGGTATCTTATTACGGGAGGTGTACTTTTGAGGGCCTCGATATTGTCTAAAATCCTAGCCAATGGAAAAAAATTAGATGTGTCACATTTTCTTGATCAATTCAAGGGCCTCTAAAACTTAGATGAGTGCCGGTCATAGATGGTGTTGAGACATAGATAAGGACAACGTGATGATGATCATTCTCAGAGCTAGAGAGCTTTCACATGTGGTTGTAGGATAAAAAGCGATGGAGATGGGTAGGTTATTACATGAGTATTGTACCACCAGTCCAAAAACCAAAAAACAAGAAGGGAAAAGAAAGAAAGATTTTTGGATTTTTCATTAACTTTCTAATGCAGCTTGGGTTTACGAGAGGCAGCTGGTTATTTACTAGGGAGTTAACGTTCTGCTCTAATAATGATTAATTAGATCACAGTTAACTTATTTTTTATTTACTATTACAAAGGTATTTTTATCAAAGGACTTAAATTAAGAGATAAGGCGAGGGGTTCTTTGCACTTTCTTAATAGTCTTGGTTTTCTGTAACTTTAAAAGAAGTCCCAAGGAAGAGAGAATTTGAAAGTTGTTCCTATGATATCTCTTGCAAATTGCAGTCAAGGCAGTGGCTTAGTTGATTTGAGCCTTGGGTTTGCTTTTTAAGGTCTCAAATTTGACTCTTGTCAATTGCTTTATTTGGGTACTATGTTTGCGGCCATATATGAATCTCTTAATGAATAGTCATTGCTTGTTAGAATTGGATAATTCATAGGTCGGAGGCTAAAGGTCTGAAAACTAGACTGGTGAGAAATACTCAGGGTTTTAAAAGTAAATGAATAAATAAATAATATATATACTATGCATGCATTCCTCACCATAGGGTGAGGGATGCTTATATGGCTTTTTTTATTTGTACATGAGCATTCCTTTGTCGTATAATCTTTTTGTCTTTTGCATAAGAATATTTTTAATTGTGCAAATGTCCATCATCCTATACTGAAGGATGAATGCATACTAATTTTCTCATATATATATAAGCCATCATCCTGTGCAATCGTTCCCACGAACTTTTCGTGCACACTCCATTGGGCCTACTATGAACCCCAATAAGGGATGAGATCGGGGGGATGAAAAAATCCATGTGAGACCACCCCACATATCAAGTTTGGCTCTAATCACATGTTCCCAACCCCTTCATCCATGGCCCATATATCTATTCCATTTGAATCAGTGTGTAGTTGATTCAATAGTCCAGGATAGAGACTTGGGGCGTGTGAGGGATGCTTACATGGCATTTTTTATTTGTATTTGAGCATTCCTCTTTTTTATATAACATTTTGTCTTTTACACATTAATATATCTAAATATGGAAGTGTCACTACTTAATATTACTCTCTCTCTCTCTCTCTATTATCTTTCAAATTTGACAACCACATAATGACTTCGAATACACTTTTTGAATTACCCTGAATTCAGGTTTTGTTATGCTAAAGTCGACTGGGTTGCAGTGGGGCTTGGCCCAAGTTGCAGCCTTTGACTAATTTTCAGTTGAATTTGCGGAAATTATAGATGAGTCAACCCGTAACACAAAAGTTGGCCTGCATGATCTGGCTATGGGTTGAACTTGGACAAACGTTATAGACCCATGAGCCTCACAGGGAATAAACTTAAAGCTAATCTAGTAGCCGGGCCGGCTTTGTTCTATTTCGAAGCCCATCCTCTCAGCCTATCATCTCAGGCCTAATGCCCCCCGTCTGCTGGTTTTGTAAAAAAAGATCTAAAAAATCTCTTCCAACAAATCTAGAAGCCATAACCCGAATAGAAACAAGAGTACTAAAACTGCCTGGCTGTATCCATTTGAATTAAGAACTGTTACGCTTCTGTGTTGTTGAAACTGCCATATCCTACGTAGAAACCATACCCCCACAACCAACTGAACACGAATGACTAGCAAGATATAGAAAGCCAAATTGAGCGGATCAAGTGAATGGCACCCAGTTAAATTAGTATACTCATACATCACACTGTTTATCTTAAGTCATCCAAATGCATGGTCCCTGAGTTTATCTGCACTTGGTTTCTGACGATGCAAACAGGCCCACCTATTCGGGAAAACATCAGCCATAAAGTGACACAGATAATTTAACTGGCCCACCATGTGAAAGCGACAGACCCTTTGATCTCTAAATTTTCATTTGAATCCTATCAAAACTGTTCTATTTCTAACTCTATAATCTAAACCTCGTTTTGTCTCACTGCTTCGTTCCCAATCTTTCAGTTAAAAAGCTTAGACAAATTTATCTCGACTATGAATATCTGTTTACATATCAATTTGACAAAGTCAGACGAGTGGGTGAACTGATTTGGACTTTGGACTGAAGGTGGGGTTCAGTCAAAACAATTTGGCCTCCACTCCAGATATCTGAATCTGAATGGGCCATCCATGGTCCGAACCATCTTGTCAAATCCGGTTTGAATCACCGTCTTCTTATTCAAACTTTGTTTAAAGTGATGATATAGTGGGGTCAAAGGTATGTGTATTATCTCATTTTTCACATGAAGTTTGGCGGATTTGAAATGAACTGTAGATATTGGCACTTTTCTTTGGTTGGGTAGAGATCCACCCAATTGAGTAATAGTGGCCGACTTATGACCTAAAACATCTTTTCCTCTTGTGGGATTTTTTTACTGTCTGCCATTATCTCCCCGCTGTGGCCCAATCAGAGGGAGAGAGCATGATGAATTCCATAGAATGAAGTGGATTCGTATCTACGATTGAAGGTTCTACGAAAGAAACAAACGGGACCGTGGATAAGGACTTGCACTGCCGCTTCTTGTAAACTCAATCATGTCATGACCAAACAACTCAGATATGAGCTTCTCCAGAAAATGGGTGGTGGGCTGTTTCGGGTGGGACCCATCTTTGGAAGGACCACCCAAACGCAGCTATCATGACATGCCTAAAAGATAGAGAGTGATGATCACATGCAAATAGCTGCGAGGTAAGAACCAATACAAATCATTGCACTGTTCCGAATGGCATGGTCCTGACCAAAGGTTGAACTTGGCGTTATGCCACTTTTGACTGTTTGAATTATTATTAGAGAAGAACATTCAACTGATTCAGCGTGTTTTTTTTTTTTTTTCTTCTCTTAAGAAGAGTCACAATGAGAAGTCACTGTATACTAATAATGTGAAAAGAACCCAGATTGTTCACCTAATTAAAAATCGTACAAATTATTCTGGACTCCCTACTCATCAAGTCAAGTCATTTGATGGCGCCATTGTCCGGGTTTCAGACAACAGCTGATACGTATTTTAGGAAATTGGCAATGTATTGGTGGGATATCCTATTCATATATGCATCACCAAGTAAAGATGTATGTAAGAGAAATGTTCGCCTTGGAGCAACAATATTTGAGTCCAGTTCAGTGGGCCCACATTTATTCAATGCAGTCTCTTTTGCACTGCCTTTCCCCTGTGATCGCAGAGGGCTCAATTTCAATCTCATCAAACATTTATTCAATGAGTCCCAGAGAGCTCTCTCAACCATTGGATTAATTCTCAAAGAACTCATGCTCTAAAATAGTTGACTTTTTGTTGACCCTTATCCATAATAAGAGCTTACCCCTCACCCACTTCTAAATAATAATAATAATAATAATAATAATAATAATCTAAGAACCCCCTTTTTATTTCAGGAAACGTTATGAATTTTTAAAATTTTTATATATTACCCATCCAAGATTTCTAAAAACCCCTTTATACTTTAGAAAATTTTATGAATGTTTACATATGCCCCTACAAAATTTTTGAAAGCTCATTTTTTAGAAGATTTTTTTTTTAATTTTTTACATATGGACCCGCAAGATTTTCAAAAAAGTTACTGCATATTTTGTAAATTACATGCATTTTTTCATATACGGAACCCCTTAAGTTTTTTTTTCGACCTAGTGGGCCCCAATGAAGAATTTTGTGTCCACCCCCACACCACCAGTTGGATTGCATATAAAAAGTATTAGCCGGGATCCTCTTAGTGATTTTCTAAAGGTAATGTGGCAAACCCTGAGTAGTCCCCATCCGCAATCACTCTGACATGCATACACTCGTATAATATCAACTCAAGAAGTATGGCTGCCCCTCTATAGGTTATTATCTCTCCATTTTTTTAGAGCATGCCTTCTCGCGACCATGCCATGTTTGGTTACATGATGGTTAAAATAAATCTACAATATTACAGCTGATGTGCCAATCACTATCACTAATATATAGTGGATATTGATGTTCTACCAGCAAATATAAAATCTGATACCGATACTTAAGCCCACCCAATGAGTCCAAGGGAGTGTAAAGGCTTAAAAAGCGGCATAGACTGAAGTCTGAAATTGCTCACGGCAGTTCTATGAATTTGAGGCTCCTTTCATTGTCTCATAGAGGTGGTGACTACCCTCCGCAAAGTGGGCCTTAATCACCTTATCTTTTTTGTGATGTGATGGGATCAAGTGGGTGGCCCGCTTTCTGTCATCGTCAAAGAAAAATCAAATCAAACTTGGTTCTAAAAATCTGAGACAAATGCCTGTGTTTCAGATTAGCTTGTTTGGACCACTGGAAGTTTATTCTAAATGGGTCGAAATCAAACAGTGATTCTTACTAAGCATTTGATCAGTTGGAATATGTCGAAAATGTTGAAAATCTCGTGTGGCCGGTGGCGCACCTCGTCATCCTGATTCCCCTAGTAATAGAGAATATTACGTTATGATGAGTGTAAATTTTTATCCATTAGAATATATTATGTTTTGATGAGTACAAATTTATCCATTAGATTCGGTTTGATCTTGATGTGATTAGAATATCTAGAACTATGATATGATCTTTGGTTTTTTTTATTTCACCATCTCTCTTGTAATTACTCACACACCCATACGCTTACTCATCCAATTACTTCACCGTTAATGCTACGGGCCTTGATCACTAATCAGTGTGCATCACCCGAGTCCCTCTGTCTCACCATCAAATTCTTACGATATTAGATTAGATTTATAATGAAATTAGTTAGGAGTTGAATTTGTGAAAAAAGTTGCTCAATTTTTTTATGGTTTGGATGTCATGGAAAGAGAGCACAAGGAGAGCCGTGCATCAGCTTGATCAAATTATCTTGAACTTTGATTTTGGAGCTTTCAAAATTTAATGACATTCCGTTTCATAAAAAAACAAAAAATCAATGACATTTTAATTTGTGGTTCATTTTGTTGATGAAGGACAGGTGTGGAAGAGATGGTTGTGGTGGAAAATGGATTGGGTTTTTTTTTTTTTTGGTTTGGCAGCTGTCTTTGGTGTGGAAAGGGAAGCACGTGACGAGCACGAGGGGTCCCTTACGGATGTCTGTCTTCGGACGGCCCCAAAACCAGACTGTTTGTCCCCACACACGACGGCCAACGCCTTACCTCCTTGCCCTCGCCCATTAAAGACGCAGTTTCATCAACTACCAAATTACATCTCAATCACATGAATTTATACTTCCCTAAAAGAGCATTTTAGGATTTTCATTATCTAGATTATCTTTTAACTTTTCACCAATTTTTTTTTTGATACTCGAGTCAAGGGGCTTGGAGTAGGACCCCAAAGATTAAGTGTTCGCACATGCTAAGAGAGAGAACATATGTCGGTAGAGAATGAGAACTTGCACAAGCAAGATTGGAGTTTCAGACAACAGTGTGGGTTTCTAATGAACTGGGTAACCCTTCATTCTCATGCTAATACTTGAAAGTATATTGTGAGTAAATTTTTTTCAATAGAATCTCTAACTAAAATTTGACATGTTTGGAACTCATAGATATAATGTGATGGTTGTCATTTGCGGATGCCATATTTCTTTATTAGATTTTTAAATTTCAGCTACTTAGAAAGTTTCAATTGGGATTCATGAAATTTCTACTCTCTTTTTTTTGTTGGATTTTTAGATGCTTCACCCAAAAGGAGAATTTAAGAATTCCATCGTAGAAGATAACTTTTGAGAAATTTGAAATCTTCAAAAAACAAATAGACGAGGCCTAGCCCATTTTATTATTCAATTCATTTGGAAATAAACTTTATAAACTTCAAAACTTAATTAAGGAAGGTCTTTAATGTCTTTTATTAGAGGTATATATTAGGAAATTTTAATCAAAGTTTTTATGTCAATGTTTAGGGTAAAAAATCCTTTTACATGAAAGATAAGATTGACATATATAAGAATTGCCGGCTTACCCTAGTGGTAAGAGATGTGTGTTCTTACCTGACCGTCATGGGCACAAACCCTAATAGCACCTCTTTCCACATGTGCGAGATTCCCTTTCCATTTGATTCTATATAATCCTCAGCCTATTTTAATATTTAAAAATAGACATCTCTCCCTCTCTTTTTTTTTTTAAAATCACTTAGGCTTTCTTATCAATATCAGTGAACCACCAGCCGGTCATCATGTTGACCGAACCAAGCTACAGTTTTCTCGTAAAAAATAGAAGCTTGCTAGACTAAAACACAGTAAAATATCAAAATATTGTTTTTTCCTTGAAGTCACTAGAGTTATCATATTTCTACTGGAAAAATGACTTTTCATAGTATTTTTACCACTCTAGAATATCATATTTTGTTTCAAGGTAAAACTTAACCATAATTTCAAGTCTAGATTATCATACTAATACTTGAAAGTATATTATGAGGAATCTCTAACTAAAATTTGACATGTTTGGAACTCATAGATATGATGTGATGACTGTCATTTGCAAATGTCATATTTTTTTATTAGAAATTTAAATTCCAGCCACTTAAAAAGTTTCAATTGAAATTCATGGAATTTCAACTTCCTTATTTTTGTTAGATTTTTATAAGCTCCACCCAAAAAGAGAATTTAGGAACTCCATCCTGAGAGATAGCTTTTGAAGAATTTGAAATCTTCAAAAAGGAAATAGGCTCTACTTCTGCTAAAGGCCCAACACATTTTATCTTTCATTTCATTTAAAAATAAACTTGAAAAACGTCAAAACTTTATTAAGAAAAGGTCTTTAATGTCTTTATCAAATTATATATTATGCAATTTTAATCAAAGTTTTTAAGCCAATGGCTAGGGGAAAACCCTTTAAGTAAGATAAGATGGACATGTATATAACTACCTACCTATCTTAATATTTACAAATCGATATCTCTATTTTTTTTAATTGTAAGGATTTTTATAATTGGCTAACTCATGGGTTAGACAAAACTTTGAGTCTGTTAAGTTGTATTTCATATTCTTTAAAATGGATTATGGTTTGCATTGCAAGAAGAGCCGAATTGAAAAAAATAAGAATACAATGCATGCACTCGAGTGGGCCTAGACAAAAGTGACCACTCTCAAGCCTAACAAATGGATCAAAAATACCTGGATGCACGAAGTACGTGTTCGAGCGGGCGCTTATATGCACTTAGCGCACAAGCAGCAGAAACCCATATTCTTATTACAAAATTGTTTTCCATTTATACCAGGATTAGTAAGTTGAGTTCTCTAAGGACTATTCTTATGAAACACAAATTGTGGATTATTTAAAAGGTTTCTCTTTTAATGCTAATACATAAATCTCATTATTCTAAGTAGAGATTACACTTTGAGGATTACCTTCTTCTCTAGAGTTTCCATTGGAAAGATTTTTCTGAAGCTTTGAGTTTTAGAATTTGCTACTTTACTTCTTCGTAAAAGATTGCACATTTTGTGAAATCAAGGTAATTGGGTCAAGCGTGGAGAGTAAGGATGCGAGGCATAGTCGTATCGTGGATTCTTGCTAGAAGAATTACATCTTTAGGTCGAGGGACTAACTGAAAAAGTTTATGAGTATATCTTATAACTGTTCCAAATTAATGTATGGTTTTGCTAGTCCATAAGAGCTCATAGTTTTTTCCATTTGCGTCTTTCATATTAAAAGCTTGCTTGTTTTCTTCTTATGTGGTTGATTGTTTATTTGCTAGTTTGTTTATTTTTTTGTTGCATATATGTAAATCGAACTACAAGCTAAATATCTGGCCTCAAAAAATTTCATAACTCCCTTAGGCTTTCTTATCAATATCAGCAAACCACCGGCTGGTCATCATGTTGACTAAACCAAGATACATTTTTTCTGGTAAAAGAGAAGCTGGCCAGACAAACACAGTAAAATATCAAAATCATTTCTTTTCGTTGAAACAACTAGAGTTATCATATTTCTACTAGAAAAAAGACTAGTCATAGTTTTTTGACCGGTTTTAGATTATCATATTTTGTTTCAAGGTAAAATTTAACCAATTAATGGTAGACTATGGAGTTGATTTTTGTCAGTTTGAGTTACTTCAATGGAAATTGGTCGAACTAGTCAGGAGATCTTTTTCCACCTATATTGATCGTTGGATATATTAGAAAGATATGTGGTTATATCATATATGTAAATTTTATCTAAAAGAACTGCTGTACCTGTATTAGTGGTGTCTTTGATCGTGCTTTACATGCCTTTAATCTGTAAGAGAATAGGGGTTGCCCAGTTTTTCAGGCATCTCTCTTCTCACCTTATTGCACCGGGGTGGATCCCTGCCCCGAGGCAGCCTTCTTGCATGAGGTGGTGATCTTTCCAATGACCGGGGCTTCCAATCTACATGTGCAGATTTTCTTCTCTTTAGCTGGAGCTCCAACTAGAGACGTAAACGGCACAAATTTTGCTCGGCCTGGCTCTGCTTCGTGCCGTGCTAGCTGCTGGTAGGGTTTGGCCCAGCACAGCCCATCTCGTGCTAGGCTTAAGCTGTGTCATGCTTGGCTGCCGTGCTGACCCTTTTAATAATGTTCAATGTTTCCATTTTTTTAGGATCTTAGGTTAAAAAATTTAAAATATACAAATACAGAAAAGAATGACATACAAATTTAAATAGTTTGAGTAAACTTAACCTACTCCACTAAAAAAAATTATTTGAATTTCTTCTACTTGAAGGTTTTTTAATAGGAATACCTTCAAAACTTTAGTGATTTTTATAGATAATAAAAAAATAAAAAGGACATGACTGTATTTTTTTTATATTTATACTAAAAAAGAAAGAGAAAATATAAATTACATAAAAATATAGAAATGGGATATTAAGGAGGTGAAACGGGCTGTACCTTGTGTTGTGATGTGCCGTTGATTGTGCCGAGCCGTGCCACCCATTTTACATCTCTGGTCTCAACACCCTTGGTTGGTTACCCACAAAATCAAAAAATGCTAGTATGCCATTACTGGCTAGACCCATCAACCAACCTAGAACTTGACCATAGTAGATGGACTGGTTAGCCTCGTCTAAATGGGTTGTGCAATAAAATTGACAACTAAATGGGGAACTTGCATTACAAGGCATGGCACCTGAGAGTTTTCCCATTGCACCAAAGCAAGTATCCTAATAATATTGGCAACATATTGACAAATATTGAAGACATTTTGTAATTACAAAAACATTGTAGTGATATTTACAGAAGATGTTAAATGCTCGATAAATTGAGAAATTCAAATATCTTAAGAAATCTAAACAACGCATTAAAGATGGAGAGAAAATTCTGACATCACAAACATTAAAAAAAATGGTGAGATTAAGAAGTTGTATTATTAATAGTAATTTATTTTCTCATCGATATCTCAATTCGTTGTTATTAAAAATAATTTAAATTTTGCCACAATCTCTAGCTAAAATCTTAATCGCCGCTCCAAATCTTTCAAAGTATACTATCATTCTTTTTTGAGATGATGAGCACCCCTTTGACACTCGCCCTGCTTGCCAACTTGGACGAAATCGTACATGACTCATACAATTGTACTATTACACACCAAGTGTGACTCGTTGTACAGTGACCAACCAATCATTAATCCGTTCGGTAATTTCATTTGTTGAGTGCAGTGAAATGAATAGTTATTTAAATGGTAAGAAAAATAAGAGGTCAAATGGATAAATGATTGCATACTTTGTTATTTAGTGGGAGAGGTTGTAACTTTTTTACTTTCGTGTTAAAAGTATAAATATTTGATCGGTTAGTAGATGAAAAAGTAGCTATTTAAAATTTTAGTGTAAAAAAGAAGAATAATCTTTTAAAATGTGATATTTTAACCTGACTTTTTTTTATTTATTAGGTCTTGAGATAACACCTCACTTCAACTTTACACGAGTTTAGAGCTAACCTCGTTCACATTGTAGAGTTTGTATTGACCTTTTTAACTTTTGTGTTGTGTTTGGTTGACATTCTCTACCCAAGTAATGTATATATTGACTTTTGAGTTAAGCCTTTATATAATACATAGAGGTGCAGGAGCATCTTCAGTAATGCTCTCTATTTAATATCTAAAATAGCTAGTTAAAAAGTGTTTTTATCTATTTTAGCTAAATTCTCTATTTCTTCTTGTAAGGAATATAATGTTGCCAAATTTATTGGCTGGACAAAACTTGGGGTTAAATATTGTAATTTTCTTTTCTAGATGGACCGAAGTCTCTACCAGAGTTACAAATGGTGGCCTTCTATTTTAAAGGTGGAAAGCGCATGTCTTTTCTGTTGGACCAGTCGGATTATTGGCAGATCGGTCGAATTATGTGCATCCAACATCTGTAGGCAGAATGGAAAACTGACCGGTCGGCTGTTGTGCCTGATCGGTCGGACCTCATGATCGACCGGTCGGATAGCCCATCTGATCAGTCGGCTGGGTCGACTGGGTACGAATCAAAATCACTGATTTTTTGGATCTATTCTCTCATGGGCTCAAGTCTTTCCCTATTCTCTTGGAATTCAAAGCGGAAAAGACATCACGGTTTTTGTGTATATATGGACCGATTCTTTCTATGAAGTAATAAGTCTCTCCATATTCAAACCCTAGAAATTTTATTGAGAGATATCTTCTTCTCTGAAGCTCCTTTGTCTTTTATGTGCTGCAATGTTAGCTTCTGAGATTTGTCTTCTTTCTCTTATTTGATAATTCGTCTTGAGAGGTATTAAGGCATGAAGATTAAGCTTGAAGAAGGTGAACAGCATGTGCGTTAACAAGAAGGGCTTCGAGTCCTTTAAGTCGTGTTCAACTGGAAAAAGGGTAGTAAGTAGTTCTTGTAATCTTTTGTACATAGTGCTTGATCTAAGTGGATCAGTAGTTGGTCCCGTGTTTTTTCCTGTTTGGGTTTTTCATGTAAAAAACCCTGTGTCTATCTTCATTGTTGTGATTGATAGTTTTATTAGATTCATTATTTTTGTTATCTTCATAGTTAAATCTGGTTAGGACATAAACCTTTGTTAAGGTTTAAAGAGTTTCACTTCTCTATTTATTTTAAATATCTAACTAACTCAATTAAACAATTAAACCATCCAATCAAAAGCAAATGACCTTAAAAAATAATATTGTAAGATTTAGCTAGTCAAGAGTGGCTAGCTAAATTTAGTTAGTCTTTTACTTGTAATGTATGATAGCTAACCATTTAGCTCGTCTGTTGGAGCTAGAAAAGCAAGTTTTTGCTAACTACTTTAACTAATAAATGCATTTAGTTAGTCTCTTGAAGATGCTCTTAGACGTGATATTGTATTAGTACCACAAGATAAATGTGTGGCATGGCCATGCCAACATGGCACGTACAATGTTTCGTGCTGTGCCAAGCCGACATGAAACTTCCAGGGTCCAGCTTGCGTTGTGACGTGTTGGCTGGGGCCCATTGGACTTAGTTTTTTTTTTTCACAAGCTTTTTAAAAAATAGTAAAATGCACTTGTTGTAGTGGAGCTGTGATTATAGGCAAGTGTAGTTGTACCTTTAGAGTAATATTGTATGATGAAAGAAAATGGCTTACAACCATCTTGAAAAATAAATTGAAACCAATCCTTTGTTTCAATCCATTCTAACTCATGGTGCTAACATCTTGGGTGAGTAAAGTGTTGGGAAAAGCGGCACAGCGAAATACTCGTAATCAATGGATTAACCATGAAGAACATAAGCAATTATACTATCAAGCAATCACATATATGAATACAACAATTTTACGTGGTTCGACAACCTTGCCTACGTTCATGGAGGAGAGAACTCATCTATCATGATCTCATCTCAATCTCCTGGGATCTAGGGTTATAGTGCATCAATATATAGCTCTCGCTTTATTAGCTAACAAGAAAATTCATTCATAATGACTAAAGTACCCCTAACTCTGAACCTCGGTTCTGACTAAATTAGACGACCGATACGGTTAAACAGGAATACAAGATAAAACCCAGCATAAAGTACTTTCTTCCTTGTATTTTTTTTTCCAGCACATCAAGGTCAACGGTTTGAGAATAATCTTCCGTGAATTTTTGGATTTCTATTATAAAGTGGTAGAGAGTAAATTTTTAGCCAAGTGCAGTCTAATATCATTAGTACTTATATGCGATCATACTTTGGAATGGTGGAGATTGCTCGGGTTCTACTTTATGTACTGTGTAATCTATTTTTTGTGTATACTTTGGTGACAATGATATGTCAATTGACTGTAACTTATTACCTGATAAATAGTCTAAACTTGCAATTCAGTTTGAAGGATATCAACTTGTAGCAAGATTACTTTTGTGCTTGATGATCATAACTTCTATGGTCAAACTAAGGCTGGGATTTAAAGGGATTGCCTACACTTTTCTTCTTTTCTCCATGTGAAAACAGAGACAGGTTTCATCAATTGATTGTAGGAGGTGATTTACAACACTACTCTGAGTAGGCATCAACGTAAGGCCGGTGCAATGGAAGCTATGGGAAATGATTTTATGGAGCCTCTCAAGTGCAATTGCAACTACATCCTTTCTATATGGGTTTTTTGAAAAATCACCATTGTATCGTGCCTGCATGCAGTGTCGTGCCCTTGTTGTGCCATTACATGGGTTGTGCTATGGCATGCCTGCAAGCTTGGCACCCTCAGCTTAGCACGGCATGTGTCTCTGGGCCATTTCATACGGGCCTTGCTGTGCAGCATTGACTCATGTGCCAGGGCTGGAAGGGGGGGGGGGGGGGCGCCACACCCTAGTAGTACCCACAATTCCAGGCCGAACTTGCCCTATTGCCACCCTGATGAACTAAATAACCAAGTCAAAGCAAGGGTTTGCCATTCCATAGGAACATAAAAACAAGGGATCAACTTGGAAACACGTATTTGCTTAGATGGCTAGTGATCATGTCCTTGGGACATTTTTCTGAAAACCTAACTAAAAGAAATCATCTTTTGTTGAGGGAGACTCATAAGTCATTAGGTAGAGAGCAAACCATGTGTCTCCTGTTGGGTTGGGCTTCTTGTACACAGACTAGGTCGAGTCGACCCGACTCGACTTGCAACCTGTTTGACTGGGCTTACACCACGGGTTGGGTCTGACCCAACTTGAGACCTGAAGTGACCTGCTCTGCTGGGCTTATTCTCCACGACGGGTCAGGTCAAACTAACTCGACCCTAACCCAGAACCTGGGGAGTCGTCTTCCTCACGACTCTGCTTTTGTCTTACAACCCGACATCTGGCAGATCCCATCAGCTGCAGCTTCGGCAACGGCTTGGCTAGTCTGGCGACCAGCGATGACTGGCAGCAGCGACGGTGACAGCGACGACTGGCGGCTGACGAGAAAAATTTTTTTTTTTCTGAGCTTCCTCCTCAAATCCGGCAGCCCCTCAAATCTGGCAGCCCAAAATCTCAAATCCGACAGGTCTTCTTCTTCAGAACTCTGGCAGCCCAAACTCTGGCAAAGATGTCCAGCAGGCAATTGATCGTCCATTAATCGAAAAAGCCAGCACAGCCGAGAATGCTTCTTTGCCTGCAAAACCGATTTCTCTAAGAAATTGATTTTCTCCTGTGGCCCATCAGAGATCAGCAGGCTCCGGTCTTCTCCTTCTCAAATATGGAAAACCAGGAAATTGAACCAGCTGTGATTAACTCTGAGATCTAAAACCATGTGAATTTTTTTTTCTCCGACCCCAACGAGACCGGAGAACCCAATCTCGTCTTCTTCTTCAATGGTGGCCCAACCAGAGATCACGAAACTGATCTCTCGCCTTCTCTATTTTGAAAACAGAGATCCGAACCCTTCGACAAGGATTTAATCAGTTGATCTTCATGCGCACAACCTCCAAGCCACCAAGCGATCTCCACCTCGCTTAGAAACCCAAGGAACACCACCTTGGCTCTGATACCACTTGTTGTGCGCGTGTGTGCGTAAGCAACCAAGATAAATAATCAACCACACAAGAAGACAAGCGATTTACGTGGTTCGGCAAAGATGCCTACGTCCACGGGAAACTAATTTCCACTAAGTTCTCCTCAGACGAAGAGAAACCAATTTCCACGGGAAACCAACAGTTCAATCCAGGAAGTCAGCCAGTTCCGGTCGGGTAAGACCTGACCAGTTTGCCAGTAAGCCGTGACGTCAGCAGTGATGTCAATGTCGGTCAACAGGCAGGTTTGACCAGTTTTAATGGCTGAAATTGTTTCTGCAATATCTTGATCGTTCGATGTCTGATCAAAGATCCGTTTATGCCCACAGATTCGTTTCGAACAGATCTACATAGTGGAATAGGGTGATTGGTTGTTTGGTGGTCAACGGGGAGTTTGATCAATTCGGAGCGTAAAAACTTGTTTCTGCGATATCGGAGCCATCCGTGGTTGGATTTCAGATCCGTTTCTTCTAGCGTGCTCGTGTTGATGAGATTTACAACTTGATGTAGAAATCTGAAGGAGATCTGAATAGATGTAGGTTAAGGTCGGAAATGGGTCTACTCGACCTGGTTGTTGTTGTAAACCCAATAGTAGGAGTCGCCGACCTAGTTGCAAAGGGTTTGCTCATTCAAACGAAGTTGTTCGTTTGGGTCTCATATACTTTCTGGATCGCATGTGATGTTGTTTATCTTGCCAAAGCCAAGCCAATGAAGAAGCAGCAAGAAAAAGCTGATGCGTCAGCAGTTATCAAACATGTGTTTGAGTGATCGGAGGCCCAGTCAAATGGATTTTTTGGCCGCTTGGAGGCAGAGGTTGTTCTGCAATTGTGAAGTCATCTTGACTTGTATTCTTGATCTATTTTGCTTGCTTGCTTGTGGTGGTTTGATCTTCACAGTGATGTTGAAGATGGGGCAAGATGGTGAGTGATTCAGGATATCACTCAGATTCGTTAATGGATTCGAGCTTTAAGTTGGAGGTGGAGTTTAACGAAAAGATGAACTTTGCTCAAAGTTCATGTGCTGGTTCAACATGTCAAAGTGTTGAAGAAAGAAATCTGCATCGTCGTTGCAGTGACATACCATTCAGCAAAGTACGTGAATACATTGCCGGTTTTATCTCCTGGTGGTTCGAGTTGTACGGAATTCAAGCTAAGGTGGAGATTATTGGATTTATGTCTTGTATTCCGGTTTAGTCAGATGAGTCCACTGGGTTAGTTAGGGATTTGTTTGAGGTCAAGGGTGTTTTGGTAATTGTACCGGGGCTTCTTGGTGGTCAAGAAAGTGGAGCCTATATATGTATTTAGTCTGTAACCCTAGATCTTGCGCAGTAGAAGAGAGGTGAGAGCTCTCGTGCTTGTGTTGTCCCTAATTATATTAGGAATTTCCTGTTCGATTAAACAACAGTTTCTTAATAGGTTAGGACTTTCCTTTTTTCTGAGATAGAGTTCTTGGGGGATAAGGATGTAATGATTATATATATGATATAATCTATAACCCTAGAGAGAGGCTGAAAGATATTGAAATTCTAAAGCTGTGGTTTCATAGATTGAAAGAAAACCTAGTGGAAATTGGTTTTCCGTAGACATAGGCATCTTTGCCGAATCACGTAAATCGCTTGTCTTCTTGTATAGTTGATTGTTGATCTTGGTTGCTTACGCATACACGCGCACAACATCTCTCATATTAGTCATGCCTGAGTTGTTAGGCTATCACTTTCACTAGAAATATTCATCATCGTCACTGGATCTTGTTGACACGTAGCCCATCTAGTTGGAAATCTCTTCCTTTTTTTTTTTTAACTATAGTCAGTTCTAATTTATTCATCTCTCTATTAATATAAAATTTTCAGCAGCTAGAATCTTCACTCTATACTATTGAATTCACAAGGCAGATCATTCTTTTATTTTATTTGTTTATTTTTCATCTCAGGAAGAAATTGAAAGCAAGTTAGCCTTCAGGTCATTACAGAACTTCTCACATCAAGTATGCTTTGTGAATGCCTTGCCATTGGTTTGTTATTATTATTATTGTTTTTACCAATAAAGTTGGTTGGACCCTTTAACATGTGAGAAAACCCAGGGACTGGTTTGCTCTCTCGAGCGAATAATTGTTCCAATGACGTTGTAGTTTTATGGCAGGAACCCCATCATTAGTGGCTAATTAAGCTTGTCATAGACCCCTCTCTTGTTCTTAGGCTGAATATGTAAGGGACTTAAACTTATTCTGTGATTATAGTAACTGTTTCAAATACAGAAGAAAACCACAGTAATGCAAGTACAAAATTATAAATTCAAACTTAGAGAAAGTGCAATCAGAATAGTTTATTTTGATGATCAAGGCTAGTATTTAATACTATGTCTTTGAGACAAAATTTAGCTCCATTGTGGAATTCACGATAACTGGACATCTGCTTTCCAGGATATAATGATCAAGGGGACACAGAAGCAACACTTCAATCTTTATTACTTGGAGAACAGAACTATATTATTACTCTTTCAAACAGACAATGAATGGTGAGGATTTGATTTGGAATTCAATGCCTAAATGCAGAAATGAAATGACTTTAAATAGATGAGTTGGTGATTGTTATGAACAGTTAGATACTAAAGAATAGATGTTTTTGTTCGGTTTTAGGAATAAAACAATAATGCATTGGTTTAGTGGAGGAGACATACCTGTATACTGCGTCTATTAATAGAGGAGACACAACTGTTGGTAAAACTAATTTCTCCAAAAAGATATGATTGGCACCTGACCCAACCCGACTCAGCTCACCCACCAATCCGACGGATGGCGGCCGCAGCGCGCTTTGTGTTAGTTGTGATGTGATGTAGGTCCTTCTTCCAAGATAAAATATAATGCCCCTTAGGGTGCAAACTGCATCTCCACACCTAATGTATATAAGCATAAACACTTTAGTACAATGTAAGATTCTCTTCTTTCCTTCTTTGTTACCATATATAAGCAATTTTAATTAGTCATTTTTGAGGTCAATTTCTCATTCATATCTTAATGGTTTTCAATGAACAATGATTTGGGTTTAATTCCTTCATGGAAGAGAACATATTAGCACTTTGACCCACTTCAAGAGATGTGTAGGACCCATGCATATTGTGGTCCAAAGTTGACCCAAAAACCATTTTTCCAACATAATAGTCGAGTGGGTTTACATGAAGAGTACTGGTGAAGAAAATTATTCGTACGGTTTAAATGTAGCGACCGTTGGTTTATATGTAATTGAATTCAGCAGGTCATTTTAAACAAAATTTGGCCTAGTCTGAATCAATCGGACACGGTGACAATGAAGTCTCAACTGACCCTTCTCAATGGTGGTCAAGTCCGAGTTTTCCAACACTGCAGCTTCATGCAACCAATGAGTACACCTTGCCTAATGAGTACATCAGCGTCCGATTGAACCTGCCAGTTTGGTAAATTCACTTTACATGTGAAGTTACCAAACAGGATGGAGGCTGATAAAGCTGTCCACTGTCTTATTTTGTTTCAGACTAATTATTTGTTGCAACTGTGCTCTCCATTTGTGGAAAAAGAAAAATCATAAAAGCAATGGAGCAAACAAAAACAAAACACCACAACACCAGCTATTGCACGCACTCTGGAAGGGAGTCAAGTACTCAAGACCACCGGCACAAGATTGATAACATTTAGCCGTTGTATTAGCAGCAACATTCAAAATTCTGATTATTCAGCTGTATGGGCAACAAGATTTAAAATTCCCGGTATATGATTAAACCTAGATTAATAATCATTTATCACTCAGGTGCAACCGATAGCACATGCCCTCTAGCAGGCCTAGATGTTAGGAGTTTGCTTAGCTCGTTCTAAATATGCCATGTGACTTTGGCTAATATATCACAACAGGCCCCAGACTCTATAATCGAGCTACATTCCTACATTGGCCTACATTCAATATGCTGGCTTTTGGGCTATAAAATAGGCTCAATGCAACAGGCCAATAAAGAAAGAAACGTCTAAGACATTCAATTTCCTAGCATTTGTTGCAAAAAAAAAAAAGAAAAAGAAAAAATGAAACAGAAAAAAAAAAGAAACGTCTATGGTAGTATTTGAAGGTATTTTTAATAAGAACTTTATGTGTTGAAAATTTGTGATAATAATATTAATGGTTGTCTTTATAACTCCTGTAATTCCTTGTTTAATTAATAAAATTAGATTCAACCTTCTAAAATGCATTTTCTGACCTTTCAAATAATTACAGATTTCTGCATCTAGATGTTGGGGCATAACCTGTTGAATTACGATGGCAATTGGAGAGATTCAAAATCTTCTCCAACTAAGAACTCGGCAAACAAATGGTTGTTAGAGCCTTTTTGGTTGAAAGCATCTTTGTCAAGAATTCACCTTCCTTGAGAATTCCATACAAAATGTAATGGCTGTCCCTTGAATATCTGAATTACTTGTTTGATTGAGATTTAAAGGTAAGAGTTTGTTGAGCTGATCAAATAAAAAGTCACTTCTGGCCAATTGAATTTTCTAAATTATGAAATTGAAATGCCCCAAACCGATTAAAATTATAAAATTCTAGTTCTTGGAGTAGCATTTGAAATTCTCTAAATTGTCTAGACTGAATATCTCCAAATGATTTCAACCAAGTATGCTATTAGTCTTATGTGTAGATGGCCATTATTTCATCGTAGTAATATAAATTATTGGAGAGTATACATTTTACACTAACAAGACGATTCACTATTTATTAAATTTCATGATCGAATTATGTGTTCAAGAAAAATCACCCACATATAAAAATAATATACTATGGAATATATATTTTAAGAACTGTCTAGCACAGGGTAACAGAATATCTTACTAATAAATGAGAAATATTATGGCACAGACGTAGCTAATGACGTTTTTACTCCATTCATTTTTTATGGTCAAAATTGTTCATATAAAAACCCCTCTATGTAGAAAATGCCCAAAAGCTACACTTCAATTGAGTGATTTGCACAATTAGTTTGATCATGCATGAATTATAAAGTATATTTTCTTAGATGTAATCAATCCCCCCGCCTTTGTTTTGGTTCATTGGCATCCAGAAGACATTTGTTCATTGGCATATAGAAGGCATTTTGGGTTTACTCCCGGATCTTGTGTTCAACACCCTTCAAATTTATCTGGTGGATGCGTTTTGTTGGGTCAAAATTGCAGGGATACCCTTGTTTAGTTGGGTCAAATATTGAAGGGACACCCTCGTCAAATATAAAGTGGTTCTCATGATGTGAATGGATTTGATCACAGACAAATAGACCCCACAATAAATAGAACACATAGATGGTGCCCTCAGAACCATAATGCTGGATCATTCCCGGTTCAAAATGCCACTTGAAATTTTCCAAGTATATCATATGATTCCAAGATGAAAAAGGTTAATTGGTATTTTTGGTCAAAGCCAGTGGCATAATAGTTTGTGGAAGTCCATTATCATGTGGAGCTGGGCCCTCTAAAGTGTGTGTGGGTTAGTGGACTGACCTTTCATAGTTAAGTCAAGACGAAACTAATGAGAGAGAGAGAGAGAGAAAGAGAGAGAGAGAGAGAGAGAGAGAGAGCATTTAATACAAAATGGCCATATCTTGAGGATCCATGTGGTCCATCCTAACTGGTTCATGTACTTGGGTTAGGGTGGGGTCTGCCCTACTAACATCTATCAAACGGCTGTCCTTACTAGAATGGCTCTTTTCTCACTTGACCACAGAAAATAGGAGGACCCATAAGCTTGTAACCTCACTTTATGCAATGGGCTATTTAAGGCCACATGATTCCAAATACAGTTCCTTGTTGCCATCATCAAATGCTGGAAGCTTCAACTTGAAAAGATTGATGGCACTGATATGTGGGTATTTCCCATTAAGCCTAGAGAGTCAGTCATGGCTTCCTACTTGCTGTCTATCTATAGACTACGATCTACATAAATCCCCCTCTCAGCAGACAGGTGAGAGACAAGAACTGGGGGCAGTGCATGAGGGAGGGGATGGGCTCAGCTCTACAAAATGGTGCTAGGCTCTGGTTTCATGGATAAATGTGTCTCAGTGGGACACGCCTCAGTCCACACATGCATGCATCAAAACGATGGAGTTGTTACCGCTACTTGGAAATGAGGATAAAAATTCTTAACTCATAAGATCATTTTTTGAACATCCAATGGGAATTCTGTGCACAAGAGGAATCAATACATCAAAACCTACTTTTGGCACAATAGTGGAGGAAGCTGAATATGGTAACATTTACTCTAGAAAACAGATGCTACTCATCTTTGGCTATGGTTTTAGGAAACAAGTAAATTTTGAGAGTAAGTTAGAAAAATGTTTAATAGCGTGGAGTGATGGTCAAAATATATTGTTTCAGTAACTTCTACCGTGTATCGATGGAGAGAGAAAAAAATATATAATCAACTTAAACTTTGACCCATCAAAAGACTAAAAAATCTAGAAGTGGTCAAAAGAGACATTCTTAGACGGGAGAGTTTAAAATGTAGTGTACGATTGTGTTGGGAAGCAGAGCTGATAATGTTAAATCCAAAGAACTAAGATAAGCTTTGTTGAAAATAGGGATAGCTGCGTTAGTTGGGTATCTCATTTCTTAAATAATTATAAAGGGTTTGATTCTGAGGTTTCTCTCTGTAGGGTTTTCTAAATGCATTACGGTTGGTTGGTTTTCTCCCGATGACTAGAGTTTACTGTTGCATATGCCAGTGCTCTCATGGGTACAGCAAGCCCCTAGGCTGTTAAAAAAGCGATGAAAAAAAAGAGAAAGAGCCTCGTTAGTGAGGATGATAACTGACCTCAATGGTGGAAAACTCTATTGTCATCTCCCGGGTACTAGTTGGTCACATGGGTTTGTGACAAAAGCCATGCTTGATTGGACCCATCATGGACGACGGATGACCCAAATAATTTCCTCAATAAGAACATAGCAATCATCCAATGTTTCTCCTTTTCTGCCCGTCATAGCTGCTCAATTTGTCAAAACTGTTCCATTGAGTAAGCTTCAATGTTCTTCATGTTTGGTTGATTTACATCGCATTTTTTAACTTTGCTTGACATTGATGTTATCCATTGAAAGGATCATACAGAGTGACAGTGATATTCCCCTCAATAATGAAATAGCCTTATGTGGTTTGTCCTCATATTCTTTTGACTCTTCTCTGCTAAAAATCCCTATTTCTTTTATTCATGCTTGTGTTGGTGCGTGGAATCAGCGTTCTTTTGTCGGATGCAAGTAGTAGAAACAAAAAAGATTTTAATACATGGCATAATATTGAAAGTATTGAATAATGAATGAGTACATAGAAGAAATCTACATCCAAATGTAATAAATTCCAAAGAATGTTATCAAAGATGGCTTCAACCAACAATACAAAGACTTGAAGTGCTATGACTTACAAGTTCTGGAAACTAGAGAATACATTAAATGCGGTCTATTGCAAAAATAGAACCGCGGAGATCACATCGGATAGAAGAAGCAAGCTTTGAGACAGATGAGAACAAGGAACTGGCCACACTAAGAAAAAAAATTACTTTTAGTGGCAGTTGTAGTTCTCCGCCAATCAATGTAAAACCACTGCTATATCCACAAGCTGGTTGTGTAACTCATTTCTCATTAACTGCTTAGGGTTTTGATCTTCGAATTCTTATTCTGATGGCTCTCTCATGGAATAAATAAAGGCTTTTGAGAGTGATGATCATAATGATGATAAAGATTACCAAGAAGAAGTTTGGAATGCATAAAACCATGGGCAATATAGTGACTTACCCAATTCATGGAAGTTGGTGCCCTAGATCTTAAGATCACATAGGCAGATCTAACGAAGACCCAGA
Source organism: Sextonia rubra (assembly GCA_037013555.1). Lineage (NCBI taxonomy): Eukaryota > Viridiplantae > Streptophyta > Magnoliopsida > Laurales > Lauraceae > Sextonia > Sextonia rubra. Next base: position 52,092,569 of record JASUAD010000013.1, on the reverse strand, counting down.
GAGGGTTTTGATAGGTCTAAAATTTGCCACCCACAATGGATGTCCCAAATCATTTCCCAAATTGAAAAGTGCAAGCCTTCCAACATTCACTCTTTATTAAAAAATATCACTATCATATTATTTCCACGTGTGTACTTGGTTCACCTTTTTTTAGTGGAAAAAGTAGAATTTCACAGTAGTTCTCACCTACTAAATATCTGAACTATTCAAAATAAATATTCTCACCATTGAAACTAATGTTATGATTAACAATGTGATTAATCGGATCTTATGCATTATATTCACATACTTATTAATAATGATCATCATTCTTTGTATGTTATTGTTATGAGTGTGGCTATCTACTATTCGAGTAAAATTTGGAGGCATCTCATATACTGCGAGGGTATTCATTTTTTATGGTTTGGATTTTCATTAGGTTGGACTTACTGTAGAATTTCACTCTTTCAACAAAAGAATTCTCTCATTATCTCAAAGGATTTGGGCTCCACTTGATTGTAATTTCTTTGTTATTGATTGAAGCGTTTCATTTAATCTAAAGCATTTTTTTTATGACGGATTAGGTTCAATATAAAAGATTTTGTTCCAGTGATCAACACAACTAATAAATCTATTTTAATACAAAAAAATCATAAATCTTTTTAAATGTTTTTATAAAATTCATGATCTGAATCAAATATATTGATTAACGGTGACTGAAAATATCATATTTTCATTATTCAATTAATGCCCTGGTACAATCAAAGTCAGTGGAGTTGCATAAGACATAGGCTTGCTTCTGTCATGTGTTTGAAATCTGCCCTAAATTTGCCCGATGTGCGTTTGTGTGGATTTAGTTGGCACCACTCAGATAATAGTTTTGCTGCATCAAAGACCTCAGATACCCACGACATCCAAAAAGAAAAAGTGATGCCTGTGTTGGATCTGTCCTAATAATCATTTTCCTTTTCCCTTCAGAATTTTTTTTCTTTTGGGTATAGACTCTTCCCTTTTGACTTGTACGCACAAAAAATCTGTATTTATCAAGCGCTGCGTTATGCCTCTGATTCACATAAGCATATATGTCATAGGTTATGTTGAAAATAAAGCTGTTGGAATGACAAAAAGGAAGACAGGATTAGTAATCAGTTTATAACTGAAAATCTATAGAAGGCTCCAAGAGAAATATAAAATAATAAAAATTTTGTCTTATAAGAGATTTATTGCGCTATTTTCTAAAGAGAGAGAATGATTCAAACACTGGATGTCGTGAACAAAATTGACCTAATTTAACATGGAGGATGGATCGCCATCATGATCCAACAGAGATTTTCAAAAATGATCGATCACATCATAAAGTTTGCCCAGAATTATTTTATTGTACGCTATTATCATCTTGAATTTTTTATAATTTGTTAATATTTTTATAATAACAGAAAGAACTTCTAAGTTAACTCTACTGCTTGACTATCTTTAGCCTAATTCAAATAAAAAACCGTTCTTACCTACTCATCAGGGTGAGGATCTTGAGATGTTAGCATGTGGACCTCTTAGTCTCACATGTGGGGCTGGGATTCTGGGATTCGAATACATGACCCCGACTTTGATACATATTGATAACCAGAATCACCAAGAGCTTAAGTTATTAGTGAATGAAATAACAATGAATATCAAAGGGTCTTGATAACGGTTCCCCAATATCATCTGAAGTGCACTCTCCTCACTTGAGGCCTCCCTTACAAGAGGACTAGAGGTCTCAGCCCCCCTAAAGCTTGGGTACCAAAAAACATAAAAAGAAATAGTAAATAAATAAAGTCAGCAACCTATGATAAAAGCATCCGACTTTTTTTTGTATTGAAAGACTTTTTAAGATATTATTAAGAAGTGAATAAAGAATCAACAATTGCACATTGCCTAATTAGGTCTTGAGTGAAATACCACCAAACCACTATATTATCAACATATTGAGTGTGCCTGGCTAATATGAGCTACTTCATTCCCATCTTTACCCACATGATTCACTTCAAAGCAGCCCACTTACTATTTACACCTTTGTATTAGTAAGCATAAGAGTTACTTCTTACTAATCCTTTCATACTTTCTTCTCATAATCTTTTTTTTAATTCTTCCCTCATATTCAAAAAAAATATTTATTTTTTACTTTAAACTTTTCCATAATGTTTTATGAATAATATCACAATAAAAACATAATACTTGAGATTATCACAATATCTTCTCCTTCCTATGCTATCAGGACAACTACATTTGCAAATTTGGTGGTTGGCGGGTACCATGGTTTTGTTTATATTGTGCTAATCTCATTGAATTTGAATGTGGATAGAAGGGTGTCGAAGAATTTTGTTGAATCTATTAGGTAAATGTTGTATATTACGGTTTAGCTGGATTGGTTTATTAGTCTAACCAATAATTAGGTTAGAATCAAGGGTAATTTGGTCTTTGTATCGAGGCTTTTTTGGTAGCCAAGAAAACATACATTATATATTCATGTAATATAACTTTAGACTCTGTGTAGGAGATGTGGCAGATCTCTTCCTCGTTGTGTAAACCACGTAGGGCCATGTAGGGTGTAGAGAGGTATGAGCTCTCTTTCCCATGGTATTGACATACCACATAAGGCAGTGTATTGTAAGAGCAATATTAAAACCTATGAAGATTGATGAGCTAAGTGTTAGAGAAAATGGAGTCCTTATAACGAATTGCCCAGTATTTTTCATGGTGAAATCGAGCAAGATCTCATAGCTCGTGGAGATAGCTTTTATGGTGAACCACATAAAATCTATGTGTAAGGATTGCATGGTTTTCTTGTTCTTTATGTATGTGATGATATTGAGTGCTTGTTGACAGATCATGATCTAGGCTAAGCACATCAAGCACACACTACACAAGAAGAAGAACAAGCAATTACACACAGGAGACATAAGGATTTACGTGGTTTGGCCAGATTGCTTATGTCTACGGGCACGAAGATTTCACTATGAAGAAATATCTCTTTCACCTCTTACGATATTCTCTTTGTATTCCCTTCTACTTTCTATTTTATTGCTTTCTTTCTTGGTTACAACAGAATACACTGTAAAAAAATATAGAAGATTAGCCCTAATTAACTGGGCCTTCCGCTCATAAGCCTAATAAGAACCTTTTGAGCCAAACCCAACAAAATTAGAATATGATAGCCGACCAATAATTGCAATGAAACATTATTTGATGTCAAGTATCTGGCCATTTGACATTTGCCTCTTGGACATATTGAAGGATTAGGTTCTTTAAACTTGAAGGATGTTGCACCATGTATATGGGTGGGAAAAAGGATTTTGCGCCTCTGATTCTGTAAAACGCGTCCTTTTAGATTTGTATTGTGAAATGAAGACATGGAGTCGAAGGATGATGGCGACTGAACTTGTCATGTTCTCTTCTCTTCTGAACATTTAGTTCCTTGTTGGTTCATCCTAATCTTCTGCCTGCTTTTCCCCAACCTGCTTAGACTTTAAGCCCCCAAATCGTGCATACCTTGACATCACATAGCATTAACATGTGTTTATCTTACCATGAAAAAGAATCCTAATTACAGTAAAAAGTAGTGTTAGTGTTTGTCAATAATTTGTGGAAGCCTTAAATAATACAATTCAGAAGGTACGTGATGTATCAATCCACTAGGATCAATTTGTTTACATAGAATACATATGAATTGAATACATAAAAATTCATGATTAAATAGGCTCCATTAAATGATTATTAAAAGGTGATGAGTGAAAGATATAATGCAAAAACATAGATGGGACCGACTTTTCTAAAATTTGAATTTCGTTGGTAATGGCCTAGATATTTATTGCCCATCGTCTTTTATTCAATTTTCTTTTAAATGGGAGGTTATTTGATGGTCACTTTTTTTATATTCGCCTTTGATATTCATTTTTAGCTACTTACCGCATAAATTTTTATATATTCTATGCACACAAATTGGCCCTTAGTGTCTTAACACATTGGGAACTATTAAACAATTCTTTCATGAAGAAGGGGCCATGGATTGAAATTTGTGTTTACTTTCCCAGCTTCACAAAGCACAAGGGTTGAAACCTAAGGTCAGAAACCTTCATGAATCCTTTATCCACTTAAACAGTTCAATGCACTCTTCATCCACCACTGCTAAGAAGAGAAGTTTACTTAGTCCACTTTTTCGTGAGATCTTGATATAAAACACCAGTATCAAATTTCTACGACTTTCTACACCATATCATTTTCCTTTAATGGAATTACTTCATGGTTATAAAGAATGTCTTGTAAGACATGCCATATCCATACATAGGAATGTCGATTTTCTCAATGAAAGGACACCTTGTCTAAAATTACCAAGTTTAACTTTTACTTACTTTGTTGTGGTTGACTGAGAATGAGGGGAAGGGTTGGCTTAGTTTTTCTAACTTGAATTGTTGGGTAAGTGGTGACTGAAATATGACACGCATATGACCTCAGCAGAGCACCTAGCACCTAGCAGAGCACCTACACACACAAACAAAGAGCAAAAAAAAAAAAGGTTTGCGTGATTGACTGTTTTGGTTTGTATTAATCGAAAGATTTGTTCATGATTGGTTTAAGAGATCAAGGGGCCATGAGTAATTTGTGTGAATTGAATACTTTGAATTGATGTATGGATCGGAGGGCATGCGTGCTAGGAAAAGCTGGTGAAAATGAGACCCACATGGCTTTGGAAATGAGCACACTCGAGGGCCCTCCTCCACCCCTCTCACCCTTGTCCCACTTCAACACACAAACACTGAAACCTTGCCGGTTTTATCAGAGCTTCCCTCCTCTACATGGGAACCTGTGCCCTTCTCTTTGGTCTCTCTGCTCAATAACTCTTAATTTTACTATTTGTGTTTCCTTCTTTTCTTCTCCAGAGAGAGAAGAAAGAAAGAGAGCCTTCTCCAGGAGAGGAGAGAGAGAGAGAGAGAGGTCCTTGATCTTTCACGTGGCCATGTATCCAAAAAGCCAAGCACCTGACATGGGGTTCTAGTGCACCAATCCAGAGATTATATATGGCTTAGAAAACTCAAAATAGTCTGTTTTTAATCCCGAGTTAGGTTCGTGAGAGATTCAAGTAATCGTACCGCAAACCGTTGGTAAAAAAAGTCAACTTTTCCGTGCACGTTACTGCTCCTGTGGGCCTATGGCTGTGGTTTGTTTAAAAATGTTACTGGCAGTGGTCAGCGTTACTTCTGGGATTAATGGACTCTCCCAGCTCAGTTCACTTCACTCGTTCAAAATGACTCGAATATTTCACGTTTGCTGCTTGTTCTTTGCTGCTAGCATGTTTTTACCTACCTCAGTAAAAGGTCAAAGAAAGTGAAAAATTCTGGTATCGGCCCAATTAATTCAGATCCGGACTTAGACCCACACTTATAAACCCATTGGAGGACTGGGTATGGACCCATTACATAACATTATAAAAGGATAAAATGGGAATGACGATCAACACCCATTAACCAGAATAACCAATTGATTTAACCTGTAGAAAGGATGGGGGAAGATTGGGTCTGGCAACAGCTGGACTAGATCAAGGTTATGACCCTTGATTGGGCCTGATTGAAACTAGGTACATGTTTGGGTTGTAGCTACCAATCAACCTTTCGGCTAATTGGGTTGGTATGGGTCTCTAAAACTTAATTGGGTCTCTTACAAAATATATAAGAAAAAGAAGTTTACAAGATATAATTTAAAGTGATTGATAATATATCTACTTTTTTTTTAGAAAATCATTCATTCAAATTAAAAAAAAATTACATCATTGAGTCAATTAGAACAATTTGTCTAATAAAATCTGAAGGAGGATATCACCAAACCATCATATCGCCCACGAATTTAGCATGTATAACTAGTTTGTGTGCCGCTTCGTTGTTGTCCCTACCCACGTGAGTCACTTCGTACCTATTGAAGTATTTCAGCAACACTTGGACCTCATCAAACATAGACCCTGTCTTACTAGGTTAGGAGAAAAAGAATTTAGAGTCTCAACCGTCCTCAACGAATCACTTTCAATAATGACTTCTTGTATCCCTAAATGACAAATCATTTGTAACCCTCTTAAGACAGTTAGAGCTTCAATATCATCCACTCTACCATTCCATTCTCAATTTTGCTCATCACACTACCCACCTCATTATATAAAATAGCTCCCACCCAAGATTGTTAGATATTGGAAAACAAAGCACCATCTTGTTGACCCATAAAAAATTAAAAATAATGCAGCATAGACATTACAAGCTTTGGATTATAAAATTCAAAAGTTTTCAAAGCGTTTGGACCTCATTTCAGTTCAAGTCAGGCTTCGAAGGCTGTTTGTTAATTTCTTGGAAATCACTGTGGGACCTGGCACTTCCACATGTCGAAGTAATCCTTATTCAACAAAATGCTTTCAAGTGATTTGAAGACTATCTTTCAAGGATTCAGAGCATTTGGACAACATTCGGATCTAAACTCAGTCTAGATGGTTATATACTGCGCTCTGTGGGTCTCAGTACAAAGCGACACCTCACAAAGATCAAACCAGCTGAAACTCTCAAAGGAAGCTCAAATTATGCTCAAGGAAGGCCGTACAAAATTTCAAGATAAACAGATATCATTTGATCCAAAAGATACAAGCATGTCAACTTGGGGTCAGTCCCCCCCAAAGCCATGGGGTCACTGACCAAAGTTCTGCTTTCTGATGTCCAAAATTGATGAAATTTGGATACGAAGCTTCAATTATGCACAGAAGATATTCTAAAAAATTTCAAGTCGAAAGGACTCCGTTTGGTCTGACTTTTACTGCATGTAAGCTTAGAGGACAGTGACCTCAAGTTATGGAGGTCACTAGCTAAAATCTTACTTCTAGGAGACCAAAATTGATAAAATTAGGAACAAATGCTCAAAGAATACTCAAAGTTCTCTTCCAAAGTTTTAAGTCAATTGGACGTTGTTCGGGTAGACAACAAGCTGACTACCTATAGTGCAGGGTGAATAGTAACTTAACACATGCAATGAATAAGCCACTGTTTGAAATCCTACTTCCCTAAATCAAAAGCTGATGAAATTTAGAGAAAAACTCCAAGATGTTCCTGACATCAGTCCCTCCAAGTTTCAAACCAAATTGAGGTCATTTAGGCCTCAAACAGCTGAAACAAGGGCCCGCTTTCATGAAAAGTCAACTAGAGAGTTAACCAATTTTAGAGGGCCAAAATAGGTTAAAACTTCTATAACAGACTCAAAATAGTGTCAAGAAGTATCCCTCCAAGTTTCATGAAGATTGGACTTCGTTTAGACCCCAAACAGATGAAAACGGGTCACAAATGCAAGAGTCTAAAAATGGGCCTTGGGAGTGGCTGCAGTCTGTTCATCAAGGGAGTTGACCAACTTAAAGTGGTCAAAACGAGTTGAAACTTCTATGATATACTCAAAATACTGTCACAAAGTATCCTTCCAAGTTTCGTAAAGATTGGACTTCGTTCGGACCCCAAACAAGTGAAAACGGGTCATAAATGCAAAAGTCCAAAAATGGGCCTTGTCCGTGAACACGGCCTATTCATCAAGGGAGTTGACCAACTCCAGATGTCAAAACGAGCTGAAACTTTTATGACATGATCAAAATAGTGTCAAGAAGATCCCTCCAAGTTTCATTGCGATTGGACTTCGTTTGGACCCAAAACAGGTGAAAACGATTACAAATGCAAAAACCTGAAATTGGGCCTTGTCCATGACCGCGACTGTGGTCACGGACCCCTAAAGGACATTTTCAGCTGTTTTGGACAGTTTTTTCCCACTCCCTTTCGAAGTTTAACTTCCCATAACTCCCCTTAACTCCCCGGAACTGCAAAAAACCACCTGAAAGCTTTATAAAAGGGGTAGTGTTTGAAGGAGGAGGGGATGGAGAGGGAAGAGACATAGAATTCGAAGAACACAAGAGTATTCAAGCAAGGACAGGAGCATTCCACGACCTTTTCCCCTCTTTTTCTCAATTACGAAGGTGAGCAAGAAAGTTCAGAGGAGGAGGAGAAGAGAGGGTGACTAAATAAAAAGCTATGTTCATGCATTGATGAGTATTCGAAGGATGACATTATCATCTTTGTTTTTTTCATTCGGGGGGTTTCTTGGCCATTACGAAGGTTGTGAACAAGCCCTTTGGGTCTCATTTAGTCCTTGAAAGTTATAGGTTCAGAATAACGCAACTTTGGCTTCCTATCATACCCTCTTCGGACTTGAACAAAAGACAGTCCGTAAACATGAATGATGAATTACAAAGTTTTCAATCGATTCCATGGTTAAATTCGATCTTCTCAATGGCTATTCAACACACCAAGGGTCATAAAAAAAGAGTTTCGGCACTTGAAAAAAATAGTTTAAAGGAAGAACCAACACGAACAGCACGAGAAATGGAGGTAAACAGTGACTGCACTGTCACTGTCTGTCAGTGACCGTGACTCACGGTCACTGATAGGTGCTAGTGACCGTGAGCCACCGTCACCAACAGGTGCCAGTGACCGTGACCTACGATCACTGGCTTGGGGCAGTGACCGTGGGTCACAATCACCCCCATTTTCCCCCTTTTTTTCATTGTTTTCTATATTATGTACATTTTCTTATATTTTCCAAATTGAGATCACATCTAAGACTTGAGAGAGGGATTGTAGACTTTGAAAATTCGTGTAAACAACCTGCATCCCCTTGGTCAGGGCATTAAAACCTATCTAAACAAAGGGAAGTTAATGATAAACTGTAATTAATTCTCATTCTTCTTAACACTTGAAGTGCATGAATGTCGGACATCGAATCCACCACATATTTCCATGCCATTTTAAGCGTGATCACATCTATGTTGATCTTTAACACACCCATAGGAGGAGTTTACCATTTAAGAATTTTCTCCTAATTTAAATTGAATTTTTGAGCTTTTACCATCTTGAAATTCTTTAGCAGCATTAAAGCCTTTTCAACCGCCAAGCTTGGTTCTATTGACTTACCATTGTGGATGTACAGATTCCTTCTATAACGTATTCCATGTGACAATGAAAAAAAGAGCCATATCAACTATTGGAGTTTTTTCCTTCAAATCCCAAGTTACCAGGCCAAAATTATAGTGGATAAACTGATCAAAATTAACCCAGGGAGGCTTAATTTCCATACCTAATGAAGTTGGGGGCATGTGCACAGTGCGTGAATGCTATTCTCCATCTTACACCTGTAAAAAAATATATAAATCATTGTCCAAAATCTTTCTTTTTGACAAATTTTGCTTAGTAGGCAGGATGCCATTTCATGCTCTACAAGCAAAATTTTTTATTTTGTTAGGGATCTTCCAATTCCATAGGTTAAACCAAAATTTCCTCTGAGCCCTTGTGTTTAAACTTTCTCCTACATCTCGGTTCTTCCAAATTTTAACCACTATTAGGTGAGCACTTTTTACACTAAATTCACCCGATTTGTTTTCCACCCAAATTAGCCTATCATTTGACATCATAGGGCTTTCATTTGGTATATCTACTTAAACTTATAAGACTTTACTTATTCTTGAAAACATATAACAAAAATATCACAGTACCTTAGAGCCTGATTGCCTACATTGTATTCAAATTACCTAGAAATTCTTTATAAAGTGGGTTTTTAGAAAGAATTTTAATTTCTATGGAAAAAAGTAGAAATATCAAAGAGTTGGATAAGGGAATAACTAATCATTTTATGCACGCGTGGGGAGACTACTTGATAGAGGAGAATTCTTTCCCTATTCTATGGGGGCTCACGTGGGCTCATCTTTGATCAGTGTAATCCTTTTCACCCACATATATTTGTTTATCTTAAGAATGACCTCTTACCTCATTGGTAAGAAGTAGTAGTTTTTACCTGCCTGATTAGGGTTTGAACTGGACATGCACATTTCTCTTACAAGAGGGTCTTATATTACCTCACCTGAGGTCTATGTTCTCCCTTTGCCCAAGGGCTCTTCCTGCAACTTTGAGGCTACTTCCGTCAACCGTTAGTGGGGCCCCAACCCCCTATAGCTGGGATATTAAAACACAAAAAGAACATATATTTGTTTATCCTAGCCAAGGGCCTAGCACCCATGAGAGCACCTGTACACCCAAGGAGAGAGCACTTGCACAAGTAAGAAGAAGACACCTACGCCTGAGGAGAGGGAAGACTCACACATGTGAAGAGAGGACACCCACAGTCACACATGTTGATGTATACTTTGAAAATATCTTTAGAAACTAAAAAAAAAATCACAGGAAAATTGTAATAAAACCACAATAAAAATTAAAAGTAACATTGGTAGTTGGGTGAGAATAGAACTCTCAACCGCTATCCCCTTATTCCTCACATTTTTGAGTTTGATTAGACCATGATGATAATGCATTTGATCTATTTAATTGGAAATAAGAATTAAATGGATGTACAACCTCAAAGTGCTATGGACAAAAACATAGAATAGGGCAATGATCCACACTTGTCTGTGCAGAGTTTTTTTTTTTTGGTAAAATAGAATTCATTAAATAAAAAAAAATACAAATTACAAACACCCTAAAATAGATCCCAACAAAGCCACAACACAACAGCAAAATAATACCCCAATCAATGCCCCTCCGAAGAAATAACAAAGCTCTTTCCCGATTTACATCCTGATTAGAAGAAAATGAGAGTTTAGCCAAAGAATGCGCTGCATAGTTAAGACTTCTAGAGATATGAGAAAATTAAACTTGACCACAATTCAAAATGAGCTTCTTAATATCGATAATAATTGGATTGATGGCCTAATTAAACTTGTCGCTCAAAGCCTGAACCACCTCAATAGCATTCGAGCACATGTGGATCTTTGAATATCCGTTTGCAATTACTTTTTTAAGGCTATAAAGACTACCCTCGCTTTGGCTCCCTTTAATGACACGACTTTTGGCCACTTGCATCCATAATAGACCCTTTAAGCATAACAACATAACCAAATAAAGATTTCCCATCATCTATTCTAAAAGCAACATCTGAGCATATCACAACATTGGTACCGAATTTGATCACTTCCAAAGTTTCCTTAATATCATCCTTCTTCCTCTCCTCTATCTCGTAGGAGTTGATAATGCTGTTAATCATTGCTTTCACAAAAGCAATTATATATATAGGACTAATTTGTTTTCCCTTAAAGAGGAGCTCATTTCTTGCTTTCTACAACGACTACCATAAAGCTATTTGTCCAGAGTTTGAACCTTTGATATGCCATATTTCCTTTGTGTGTGAGCTTTTATGTTTGTGTGTGCGGGCTTTCTTTTCCACCCATGTAGGCTTATGTTCTAATGTGTACTCCTTTCTCGTAGGATCCAACCCTCTTGGATGCGGTAAAAAAATGGAAATAAAAAAAAAAACCAGATATGTACATCGTCTATGATGATTATGAAGCGAAAGATGCTCAATGACTACATATTTCTTCAATAAATTCATGTTCTAACCGTATCCCACGCATCATAGATGATGCTTAATGTGATCTCCTCCATTGTCTAATCTTCCTTGAATTAAGTAGGTTCAGTGTCCAAGGAATATACACCATTTTTTATCACAACAATAGCAGCGGATCTTGCAATTAAATCATGTCAGGTCTGCGAATTAATTAATCAAGCTCATGAACCCCGGCATTTCAGCTTGGGAACAGAATTCAAATATTCAGTTATGGTCGGTTCACGTTCTAGAGTCGTAACCAAGAACGATTACAAAAAAAAAAGAAAGAAAAGGAAGACGAAGAAAGAAAGAAGAAAAGTGAAAAGGATAAAAGAGTGATACAAGGCAACTTTGGAATTTATTTATCTTTTGTTTTTTTTTATTGGCAACTTTGTGATTTAGTCACATGAAAAAGATTAGTGTGAGAAATTTTTAGATGAAATTCCATTTCTGAAAGAAAATAAAAAATGCCCCCGAATAACCTTTGCTTTATATGTTTAAGCAACATACTGCTTTGAAATAAGAGTTCTTTTAATAGAACGGCCATCGGGCGTTTTTAAGAAATTCAAAGCCCTCATGTTACGGGCTTTTTGGGTGCCGGATATAATTACCCTCATTGGAGGGCCTTACTTCACAAGGCAACCTACCATGATATGGACCTTACAAGAACTTGACCGATCCAGCCTGGGCCCAACTCGAGACCACCCTGCATTTGGCTGTTCGGCCAGTAAGCTGGACTTGGGATCATTATCTGGCCTAATAGTTGCATAGACAAGCTTGGGACTTTTGTATGCTCAAAGGCACAGATCAGAATGGCCCGGAAAGTAAGCCCAAAGGAGCACAAACATTTTGTAACTAGCTAGGCCAGAACGAATATTAGTGCCTGTGAGGTGGATCTAGGTCGAAAGACTAGACCCGATAGCTCAACAACATGGTAATGTTAAAGCTTCATCTAGTGCTGGCCCAGCTCATAAGACCGTACTAATATTATTATTACCTTTGTCTAACCCTGTTCATGATTAGGTCAGGCTATGCACATTACGGTCCAAGTTCAGTATGTCAGCCAAATGTTTTGGACCTAACATCAGGTCCAGCTGTTCAAAACATTATAGCAGAAAATTAGACCAGGGCATACAAGCTAGAAACGCAATCCAATGTGGGATACGAATGTGTGAATCCCTGATGGCGTGGGCCGTGAGAAGAGCCCTCTACTATACTCTTACGATCCACTAATATGCGTGTACTATCTATGCATGGATGTAGAAGTACAAACCTTTGGAATTGTGGGCCACAAGGAAACAAGGCACCAGAGTGGACACAAGGCATGGATGGAGTCGTCGGTGTCAGAGCCCAGCGGACAGCTCTCAGAGGCATATATATTATTCTAAAAATCTACTGGGCCAAAGGACTAGTCTTGAACGGTTTAGATTTGTTTTGATCTAGATGTTAGATTATGTGAGGATCGATCACAATGAAGACGATCACAATTCTAACCTATTATTATTTTAAAAGATAAACAAAAAATTCATAGATCATTACTACATGCATTAAACTGCAGCCCCAAATTGGAAAACTCTCAATTTTAACATAGAGCTTTCTCATAATATCATACTATGATAGGGAGGCAGAAACATGAATTTTTTAATTGGGGGGCCAAAATTTTTTTATCGAGGGTGGATGTAATTTCAATTGAATTAGAATTTCTAATAATCGTACAATATAATTCAAATATGATTTTTAGTAGATTGGATTTCAATAATGAGTTTCATTAATTGAAAAGACATAGTGAAGAATGAAAAATTAGTACAATAACAATTGTAAATGCCTTGAGGTAAAAGAAAATCATTTTTAAAGTGAGTTCTTTGTTTTCCCTTCTATTTTATATAAAAACCAAAAAGTAATCAATGGCAATGGTCCATATTTGAGGTCTAATCCATTTAATTTGATATTAATAATAAAAATTAAACATTGAGAAACAAAAACATAAAAAAAAACTTTACTATCTATGATGGATATAATCCCAATCAATTTGAATTTTTTTGTATAAGAATAACATAAATGAAAAGTAGTTTTGAATGAGTTAGATTTTAAGTATAAACTTTAAGAGTAAAAAAAAAATGACGCACAGAAATTTACTGCATTGATAATTGTAGAAGCATAAAGTGAAAGAAGTATTGCTTTTTTAGCATTTTTTTTTGGTGCCTATAATAAAGCAACAACTTCAAACCCTTCTTCTCATATATCAGATGATATTCCTAATATTTAATTTTTTTATTATGTTGGAGGAGCCATCCATTGAGAAATTGCCATGAAAAGGAGAGATCGAAGGTTATATATTTATGTATATAAATAAATAAAAGTTTATATATATATATAAAAGCTTTCAAATTTATCTCCTTTCAAACTTGTATCATTCAAATTCGACTGTCTCAAGATGGTCAAGTCAAATTTAAAACTTATAAATTTTAGAACATAAGCAAAAGTATGGAAAAAAGTGTAGTAGAATTATAATAAACATCTTATTTTCACATATGCCTTATGTTAAAGTCAGTGGCTCCATATAAATTTTGTTAATACTTTTAGCAATAAATAAATATATATTATGTATATAGGGACAGTGCAAATTCTATCAACAAAATTTAAACCCACCACAAATTGAGTGGATTGCGGCTGGTCCTCTTTAAGTCTGACCCATTGTAATCCTGGTTTACATCTTAAAAATTCACTCCATTTATTCATATTTAAATCCATAGAGAACCGGCCTTCGATCAAAATTGATGTGACCCAAACTTCAAATCGTACGGAGATTTAGCAATCAGGCGCTAATGGCAATAATTTGGTCTGATCACATGAAGGCATTCAAATTTCTATTATCGAAGTGGGCTCACTCTTATCCAAGCGCTTGTCAAAAGGCCCACCTTTGAATCATGGCTGCAGTGCAGCGGTAGGCCTTCACTTCTACCCAATCAAGTCAATACCAAACTCTTACATCATCCAAGGTGGGCCATTTTCATCCACCGGCTCCATTCTTTCCTTATTTCCCTGCATTACCGTATACCATAGCCCGTAGCGTGAACTGTTTCAAATCGAGGGTCAGTTCTGGAAAATCGAAAAACATCACCGCCGCCGCCGCCGGTGTTCATCGTGGTGGTGTCGGTAGCGCCTCTCGGGAGTCGTCCCCATGCCTCCTTTCGTCGCGCTAACGTCATGCTACGCTCATAGCGTAACGGCGTTTCGAACGTGTATCAGTTATTTCCTTTCCGGACGAATCGCTGCACCCGAGAAAGTCACGTATCGGCCGATATATAGACCTTTTGAGTCAGCGTTGGAATAATAGCCGGGTGATGATTCCATGGATTGGTTTTGGAAGGATGGAGAAATGTACAATTCACGTAACAGCAGTTACAAGTTGTATCATGTGTTCTTGTTACAACTTGCAATAGTCATCTGGAAAGGATACCTAGTGGGAAAGTAAAGAGAAAGTATACCAGGGAGGGACCAGTCGAGGTGAGGGGCTACCATAACATTAACCATATGTATACTTTTTATTCTTGGAGAACAGAACAGTTGAGAGGAAGGGCTACGATAACAAAATATATATATATATACTTTTTAGTTTTCTCCAATAACCTAATCACCAAGTTATCATTCTTGGATAGCCCTTTCGAAAGACATCCCAACCACAATTTTGAAGTATAGTAGGTAGCCTGAGGACCACTTCTTTGGTCCACACTTAAAATTGCATATCTAAAATTATATTATCATGATATTTTTGTGAGATTTATATAAGATTTATACATGTATACGTTGGGTTGTGCTCTATATGAGAGACAACTTTGTGGGCCCACCTGGTGCCATGTCAATATGGGGAGATGGGGGATTGAAATGTCTCATCAAAATTTAACAGTGTGCATAATGTCAACAACGGCAGATCATCCTAACTACTCTTTTGAAAAAAAAAAAAAAACAAAGGAAAAAATCCCACTAAAATGGAAGATAGACTCGAGTATATATACACAAAATAGATTCCTCAAAACAAGATCCCTGCCCCTAAGAAGTTTAATAGTCTTAGAAGGCATAATTATTTTTTAAGATTTAATTGAAAAAAGGACTAACAAATAGATGAGTGTTAAATTTGGTTAGGCTTGTGCCACTTCATAAAGGGGCAGTGAGTCTGAGGGGATTTAATCGATCATGGGAGGTCTCAAATGCATAAAAAATTAAAATTTTGTTTTTTTCTTTTTTGTCATGATAGACATCCTCACTTCAACATTAGCACTATGTTATTTATATACGTGTGTGTACGAGGAATTTTCAAATAACTAACTAACACACTATCGTAGAAACTCTCTATTTTGCTCCTCTATGTTTCTTGGGTGTAGAACCCACCTTGAGTTAATCCAATTATTTCGCACATACTACCCCCCATAACTCAGAATAAAGATCAAATTTGATACTCATCCAACCTTTACTAATCATTTGATTGAAATCATAAGTGATGCCTTTAAAAACATTAATCTTTGAAGCCATCAATCAAGGAGTTAGGATAGTATAATGGAGCTGAAAATTTTTAGATGCATTGATCTCATCTAAATTATTTCATCCAGTGGCATAACTTGGTTGTCATCCACCATAGTGGGCCCAACTAGAAGGTGGTTTCTTGTTAAAAAAAAATATCTCTAGGAGTTTTCTAGCGCTCCCCTCTCTCTCGTGTGTAGGATTTAGCATTTTAGATAGTATTTAAAAAAAAAACTTAAATGATTTAAACTCCAACGTTTGTTCATGAAAACAACCTACCAAATTCCAATCATTGGTGGTCCTCAAACTAAATATTAGATGTGTGAATAACAAATGAAAATGATCTTTTTATGCTATTGTAGTTTAGTGTTGATGGTTGCCAACCATGATTTGACCTATGTAATGCTCATCATTCTTGTGCTCACCATGAGAGACAACTTTGTGCTCTCAATGGGGCCATGCCAATATGGAGAGTTGGGATGCGGAGGGATCTAAGCCCTTGATCGACGGCCTCAATGAAAGCACAAATTATTGATTGCAGTGGATCATCCCAACACCTTGATCTACAGGTCTCAAGTTTAAGACTTAAGGGCATTATTTTTTAGGATTTTGAGGCAACTGTGCGGAACCATTGGAGGATTGTCAAATTTAGGTTTCTGCCAATTCAATTGGGCTTTGGTTGTATCAAGAGCATTGAGTGTGAGGGGATTGAATTGAACCTAAGTGGTCTGATTTGGTTAAAGAAAGGGGATCTATAAATTGCCACTGGTGGAGATATCCTCACTTAACATTAGTCCCGTGTATATATAGGAAATAATCGTATGAGAACTCTAAGTGAGGCCTATCTATTATCCAATCTAAATCTTGCAATACAAAAGGACTCCTCTTGATAGTCACTCACTCCAACTTTCAGTTAGATCCGAATTTACTGGACTGTTAGATGGACTGTACACCAATCTGAATGAACTTAGTTTGTCGGCCACTGATGAAGGGGTTAGGCATATGTGATCATTAAGGCAAAACTTGATATGTGAGGTGGTCCCACATAGATCTTTCCATCCCTTCAAATATCATCACCAAATGAGACTCACAAGTGGACCTCATAAAAAGTTCTCACGGTAGGTGGGTAAGAACAGTTTTTACAAGATCAAAGCCATACATATATAATAATAATATTCAAGTGCATTCATCTCTCACCAAAATAGAGAGGACACTCCTTTTTTGAAAGGTATTAATATGTAAAAGGATAAAGCCATTACAAATCATGACTATATATATATGGATTTGGTCTTGTGCGAACTATTCTCACGTACCTTCAGTGAGAACTTTTTATAGTAAGTTCCATTTGGAGATAGGACTAGGGGGCATGGAAAGATTTATGTGGAACCACCCCAAATATCAAATTTGGCTACAATCACAGGTTTCTAACTCCTTTATCCGTGGTTTACAAATTCAGTTCATTCAAATTGATGTATAGTCGATCAAATGATCTAGTAAATTTGGATTTAACTGAAACTTGGGGCATATGATTATTAGGGGGCCCCTATGCATTTCAAGGTTTAAATTGGGTGATAGATGAACCCTATATAGAGTTCTCACAAAAAAAAAATGGTGAGAACTTTATGCTCATATAGGATTATTTCTTATATATATATTTATATATATATATATAGGGAAAGGTTTCCCTGAGCTCGAACTTATATAAGGAACTCCATAAGCCCTTAGAGCCCACCTTTGATTCATGTGTAAGTATTTTTCACATTTTAGATATTATTTTTAAATTGTTTTAAATGATTTAAACTATAATGGTTGTTCATGATAACAACTCACAAAATTCCAATCATTGGTGGTCCTCAAACTAATTGGATGTTTGAATTCCAAATGAAAAAGTTGTTTTATGCTATTGTAGTGAGGTGGCGATAGTCGCCAACCGCCGGGTTTGACCTATGTGAAGCTCACCTAGCTTGAGTTGTGTTCTCTATGAGAGATAGCTTTCTCGGCCTACATGGAGCCATGCAATCTGGTGAGGTGGGAGATGGAAAGATCTCATTAAGGCTTGGTAGTGTACAAAATATCAACTAATCTAGTGGATCATCTTAACATATTAATCTATGAGCCACAAGTTTTAAGATTTGAAGGCCTCATTTATTACGATTTTAACACAACAGTAAGTAAGATGATTGTCAAACTCATGCTTATTGAGTGTAAGGGGACTGACTTGATCATAGAAGGAACCCGTGCTTAAATAAAGTGGATCTGCTAGGTTATCCCATGATAAACATTGTCATTTGAGAATTTGCTGTTACATTCTCTATAGAAAAACTCGTCATATGCCATGGTTCTTGTAGTTGCATAAATCAGGGTCGTTTTCTCTAGAAACAACGTCCAATGACTATCGTTTATTACCAACAGTGTAGAGCTGTTTTTTTTTTTTTAATTTCCTGACCGTTGATTTTAAAAAAAAATACGACTTGAAATTTTATGATGGCTGTGGGTGTCGGTTTTCCATGAAAAAAGGACCAACGGCCCAAAGCCATCATTTTTTATGCATTTTGACATAGTATTATATATATATATATATATTTCATTTGTATTGTTTTTTAGCATTTTGGATATTATTCTTAAAATGCCTTAAATGATTTAAACTTTCATGGTTGTTCATGATAACAACCCATAAAATTCCAATCATTGGTGGTCCTTAAACTAAACGGATGTGCCAATTCCAAATGAGAATGATCTTTTGTGCTTTTGTACTTCGGTGTTTATGGTAGCCAACCACCCGATTTGACCTGTATGAAGCTCACCTTGTTGATCGAAGCAGCTTTTAACGGTATTGAAATTGGCTCAAATTTCTCTCCATTCCAAAAGTTGAGATGTATAGGTAACAATAATGGGAAGGTATCCGTAAAACAGGAAAAGGAAGATAGAAAGAAAAGCAAATCAATTGTAAAAACCGCTCTCTTCAAGGTGATTTTCTTCCTGGATACAAGAATCCAGTGATTTGTTCTCTGCAATGTACATGTTTATTAAGATTTCATTGTGGTAGAGACCTATCTTATAGCTTAAACGTCCTAATAGTACCTTAACTTTAAATTAAATATAAAAATGTTAAAGGCTAATTGTTTGCACTAGAATACTAAAAAAATGAATACATGGGGTGGTTAAAATGAAGATTAAAGTTAAATTTCAAAAAATGAACATCAAATAATATTTTCTTTTATGGAAATAGAATTAAAAGAAGATTAAAGAACTAAAAATCAAAGAAGAAGGTACTTGATTCTAATTTTTATAAACTCAACTTTGATCTTAATTTTAACCACCCTATATATTCAATTCCCATATATTTTAAAGCAAACAAACAAGTCCTTAGCAAAATCTTAATTATTCTATGTAAGTATTTGGGGCTAGGATTTACTCAATAGTGCCATCAAAGGTTCAAGTAGTCTAAATCATGCTAATATTTACATAACCTTTGAGGATTTTGCAACACATTTCTCATGATTAACATATGTTTTTCTTTCAAACTTTTCACTTGTTTTGGGGATACCTTGAGGAAAATCTCCCTAAAATAGCATATTGAAATAATGAAAATTTAAATATATTATATAATTCGAAAAAATGTCACAATACTATCGTTTTGACCTACATTTCACAAATATTACGATAAAATTGAAATATCATTGATGATGCCGACATGGGGCTGCACAAATGCGTATCCTATAATTTGATGGAGTTCCTCATCAATCTGAGTGGGACCGCGTCGCTTTCTGCCAATGGGAGTCCATGGACCACTGTAACTTTTTTCTGTAGGAAGGTAGAGGCGTTTCCTTAAACTTAAAATAATCACAAGTATACATTATTTTAGAGTAGGGTGTCAAGATCCATTGATTAGCTTAAATTTTTTTTTTTTTTTGTAATGTACAATCATCACTACCTTCATTACGAGGTCAGTGTGTAGAGAGAGTGCACATGAGGCCTGTTAGCAAAAGTTTATAAACTATTAGCACAGGAAATGATAGCATCAAAAACTCTATCAATTAGACCACTCATAAAGACTAAAGGACCCCAAGAATGCCTCCCTTGTGACATCAGCATGATAACCCTTGTTGTGGGCCCCACCAAGGGAACGTACCATCAAATTGGTATCATGTCGATCAATAGTCATACAGCTAATCAGGGTATCTATTTAATGTAATTTTTAGGTCTTTTACGTTGAGATACCAACTACTAAGCCATGATTGTAAAACTTGCCTTGGACGAGTTACTTGGTTCGGTAGAAAAATGGAGGCTTTGATGAGAGGTCAAGTGTTTAACAAGTTGTTTACCCAAAAAAAAAAAAAAAGAAGTGTTTAACAAGTTTTGATAAAACCCAGGTTTTTTTATTGATCACATATTAAACATATGCTAATTATCGCTATTTGCTTGGATAAAGGAGATCCATTTGCAGAGAGAAAGAGAGAACTATTTCAGCTTCTTAATCTGATCAGAGGTCAATTGTCTAACAAGTTGTTTACCAAAAAAAAGTGTTTAACAAGTTTTGATATGCCCTACTTTTTTATTTTATCAAATCTTAGAAATACTACTAATTATTGCTATTTGATTATATGAAGGAGATCATTTGGAGAGAACTATTTCAGCATCTTGAGTGGCCTAGTTGGATTATGCTAATCTTCATAGAATGCAATGATGGGAAAGTCTTAGTGCAGATCATCTAGACCATTAATTAAGAGCCATAAGTTTTAAGAGCCTATTGAGTTAATCTTTCGCTGAAGTTTAATATAAGAGCTTTTTAGGCGCTCACATGTTCATCTAAGGAATTTCCGCATAGCTTCGTGGGGCTTTCACCTGATGCCAGTTCTATTCTTGGGTAGGTGGGGATCTAAAGGGTCTAGATGTGACCCACCTAACTATAAAATCTTAAGTCTATTAGTTTATTTTAACCCCTCTATTTATGCCATTCAAGTTTAATATTTATAATATATCTTTTCAATTTTAATCCAACAGTTAATCCCATTCAAATCAGTGTAAAAAAAATGTGATTGATGATATTTACGGGGACGGTTGAGTCTGTCTCATTCAAGTTGACCATAGATACAAATTTTAGGTGGGTTGTCATGTCTAAGCCATTTGTGCATGCAAGAGCTCACCTAAAAATTTTATGTATCATACCAACTTTGAATAGTTTACTCCTTCAAGAGTAGTCAAATCTCCGAGTTGATCATGATATCATAATAAACAAATAAACCTGAAAAACTAACATAAAACTAAATCAATGAATGATGGTCACCATCAAAGCATGCCTTGGCCAATCCGATCAATCTCTGTTGCTATGGTCATTCAATTGAGTCAAATAGAAAACTTAATCAGCACATCTGAGAAAGAAAAAAAAATCACTGCTAAAATACAAAAATATATATAATTTATAGCACCTTTTTTAAAATCCAAATATTTTCAAAGTTTTATTATTATCTTTAAGGAATCTAAGTAAGTCAAATTCATATCATAGAATCCAAGCAAGTCAAACGAGTCCTAACTTTTTCGTTTTCAAGTTCATATTCATTTTGTCTTTACATTTCCGGCTGATTTGATTGAACTCGATTAGGAGATGATCCAAATCTGAATGGGTCTGTCAATACTGACTGCCTCAATCTGAATCCAACAATTGGACCTCACCATCCAACAATATTTGGTATGTATTTCAAGATATCAGGCCTAATGAACCAATGACTTGGAAGCTTCGTTGCAAATATATACCCCTCAAATACAACGTTGGAAGGAAACTTAGTACTTAGATTTGACCCACTGAGCTCAAAAGAAACTGACTTGGCGAAGGCGACATGGGCACTCGGGTGGAAAGTCATTTTTTTATTTAGATTATTTTTAAAATATTAATAATAAATTATAAAATATTAATTCATATGCATTCCTGACAATTAAGCCAAATTAATAAATTCACTAATTTAAGAAACACAAAATAGGAAGACAACAATAAATAAATAAACAACAAAAAATCCGTACAACCTTTTTTTTTAATTTGTATAACTCCGCCTTCCAAATTGAGGTAGCTTGGTTTAGTTAAGAATCAACTATGTGAGTTTCTCAACTTTTTTTCCTTTTAATTTTTTTACTGTTATAAATACTCACAAGCCCACCCACATACTCATCCAAGTCCTTTATCATCAAGGCAACAATCAAGGATTGATCTCTTATTCATTTTATGAGTGTTCATTTATGAAATGAAGGCGCCAGTCTCCACTAATTTAGTTCCAGATGATTGGCAGTAATAAAAAAAAAACTACGATTGGTTTTTACTTTTCGTACACCAGCCTATCATTTGGTTGGCAATTGGATGACTTGTATCCAGATTCATGAACGAGCAAATTTTTATAAGTAGTAACATATGCATGTATTTTAATAAGGGCTTTGATGCCATGAGAACTGTTCTCACCCACTTATTGTAAGAATTTTTTATGGGGCTCTCTTGTAGGTCTCATTTGGAGATGAGACTAGGGGTTGGAAAAATCTATGTGGGACCACCTTACATTTTAAGTTTGGCTTCAATCACAAGTGTCCCTAACTTCTTCATCTGTGGCCTACATATTCAATCCATTCGAATTAGTGTACAATCGATTCAACGGTCTAATAAATTGGGATCTGAGCGAAACTTGTGGCAATTGATTATTAGGGGAGTTGCTGTGTATTGTAAAGTTTATATTGAATGATAGATAACCCACACCTAAACTTCTCACAAAAAAAATGGTTAGAAATAGTTTTCATAGGATTATTTTCCCTTTAATAATTATTGATTTTATTTCTAACCAAAACATCTCACACTGACTTAAATTGATTTTGATCGAAACGGGTTAAAATGGCCCAACCTCTAATTTGGTTTAACTTCAAAGGGTGGCTCAGTTGACATAGAATTATAGTTTTTGACATTGAATTTACTTTTGGAGGTTATGGGTTCGAATTGCACTATCACATTAGAATCAGAAAAAATTTACCTAACCTCCCATGGGCATGAAGGGATCAGTTAAGTCCAAAGGACTGAACACCCTCACTTAAAAAAAAATCACTCTAAATTTGTTTTGAGCCAACACACCAGCTGATCCTCTACACAAACTCTATTTTTCACATTCACTGCAATCAAGTGCCAAGATCAAGAGGGTGAAATGGTGTGGGCACAAGGTGAAAATGGCGTCATGATGATGGTGGGTCACACACGGAAGTGGTCTGAATCTGATGTGAGGAGGGAGGTGGTGGTCTCATGGTATGATTTCCACATTAGCTGTCCATCCCTTTCAAACCCCGGATCATTGAGAGACGTTGGTTAGTGCGGGTATCGAGTATCAAATGCACCCACCCACCTCTCTCTCTCTCTCTCTCTCTCTCTCTCTCTCTCTCTCTCTACACTTCATCATCCATCTATATCCAAAAGGTATTTCCCGTCGTCTCAGTGATGGTGGGCCCCACCAGCCCCAGGGCCCGCACACACGCATGAAAAAGATTCCGAGACGGCGTCAAAAGAAGAGGCCTTCCTAAACGGCGTCAAAAAGCAGTGGGAGCCGTGAGATAACATTTATAAAACAATGGTAGACGCACGTAGAAATAGAAAATAGAAAATACGTGTGGGAAGAAGATGCCTTTTGATCGCTGCTGCTTTTGTGGGTTTTTTTTTTCTCTCTGATGATCTTCTTTGTAATCTTATTATGAGAGAAAAGAGGAAATTGGGGGCCAATGTGTAGAGGAAGAGAGGAACATATTCCGAATTTTTCACAAGTGGCGTCGGCGTCAAAATCCCCCAAATTAATCATTACACCCCCACTAAACAAACCTCACTTACTCGTATTCAAAAGGCTTTGAGACAAAAAGGAGGCACTTGGATTGAAAAGATAACAATGGTCTTATTACCATGGTAGGCCATGTAACAGTTTCGGCGCGTAATGTAACGGTCTGAGCCTTTCGTCATTATGGAGATTAATACACATCCTAAACACCCATTTTGAATTTTTTTTCCCCTATTCACCCTTTTTGAATTGGGGTTGTTAAGGGTTCAGATCCGTTGGGTTTGTGACTTTATTAATTGACTCAAGGGTTATTCCGTGTAATATTAAAAAGTGAAAAAGATTTAAAAAAAAAACGGAGTTGATATGTGTTTTTAGTGTTGTGTGGAAATTTGAAAAATTAAATTAAATGCTGATGTGGCACCTTTACATTAGAACTTTTAAGCATTTAGGGAAGAGATGAAACTTAAGATTCCATAACCTGTCGAAAAAAAAAAAAGGGAATGTGCCTAGTACAATTTTTTTTCACTTTCTAGAGTTTCATACATATTATGCTAAAATTTATAGGTCAAATTAGGGTTGGATTGATGGGTTGAGATATAATGTCAAAATCTCGGACATTGGGTCAAGTTGAATATAATGCCAATCGCTAAAAGTTTAGTAGTGAGACACCTAGCTCTCCCAAAATAAAATAAATAAGGGAGTTATCCTTATTTGTTGCGCTCGTGGTTATGGATGGTCCGCAAGCAGAGTGGGTGAGGACTAGCGAGAGCAAACTAAACATTGGGTTTGAAATAACAAATTGATCATGGAATTATCAGGATATCCAGTTAGGAGTTTCTCTCCGTAATTAACGATGTAGATTTTCAGGGTCTTTATCAAAAAAAGAAAAAACAATGTTACAGTTTCGGGGTGAGTCCGTTACGGATTCCGAAACTGCCGAAACTGAGTTATAAAACGAGAGGTCTGAGGGGTAATCGCACCAAGCAGACAAGATCCCCGTTTCAACGGGAAGGGTAGTTGTCTGTATGGGATGAGAGTTACAGGGATTTTGCTCACCAACGAGAGAAAATAGGGATTGCTGAATGGGGGAAAATACATCTTCCAGTCACTAAAGAGGCAATTTGAGGTGGTGGCCCCCACTTTTTCTCCAGGTGTATTGAATTTTCTTGAACAATTAATTTTGGACACCTCTTTGGATTTTTGGAATCGCCGCAGTCAGCACGTGAATATCACGAGTCTACCTAAGTGGGACCCTTTTTGAAAGTAAATGACTTGTTAAATGGTGGCTGCATCCACAATGGGCCGTGATTTTTCTGGCCCTTTGGTGGGCCCAGGCTTAATTTCGGGCCTGATCTCTAAATGGATTGGGCCTTCGGTGTATATGTTTAAAGGCTCGATCATAAGCCCAGCCAAGATCATCATATCAGATAGGCACGGATCAGATTATGCACCAACTTTCAAGCCCGAAACATGGATCTAAGTATTATTGTTCATTGTATCATTATCCTATTGTTGTCGTCATCATGCTAGATTCATTGCTTAATTTGGGGCCACCGGGAGTTTTACTCATGAGGCAAGCAATAAATCCATCTATTTTGGTGGATTTATCATTGATGGAGTGGCTTTGGACAACATTGCAATGTCGACCAGCTTAAGGATTCACCATATGTACACGTCTTGCAAATGTTTTTTTTTTTTTTTTCAATCCTCTTTTCTTTTTCCCCAGAATACTCACACTACTAAGTCACTCACCAATCACCATTAACATTCAAGTAAGGGATTAATGTTAATGGTGATTGGTGAGTGAAATAATAAAAATGATTATTATTCTACTGGTAAAATAATAAAAATTCAAGATCACAAAAGGCCCCAAATTCTATCTATACATATTAGTGAGAAGTTTCAAATTTAAGCAAATTTAGAAGATATTATTCACACTTAACTGGTCGAAAAAAGCAAATTCAAAGAAAGAGAGAGAGAGAGAGAGAGAGGGAAAATTTAAAAAAAAAAAAAGTGAACAAAACTGACAGAGTGACTATAAGAATGGTTCCTTACTTCAATGGTGAGGAGTGGTGGTGCTCATTGAGAGGTCAAGGTTTGAATTTGGCCTCTTTCATCTTTGCTTGTATGAGTTGTTTTTATCTTGCATGTGTGAGTTATATATCATCGTATCTGCGAGTTTCTATCACTTCACATGTGTGAGTTGTGTATCAACGCATGTGCAAGTTTCTATCACTTCGCATGTGTGAGTTGTGTCCCAATCGCAAAATATATTTTTCTATATTTGTGACATTTTTAGAGCTAAAATTAGCTGCATGATATTTCTTATGATGCTTTTAGAAAAATATGTTTATGATATTTTGAAGCCTATTGCCCATATGTTTATGATATTTTGATAAACTATAAGAAATTTAATTTTTTGCTACAGAAAAATCTGCATTAATATATTTTTATGATATTCTAAGAGAAAATGATATTCTATGATGTTGTTATAAAAATAAAATTTTGCGATATTTTTTAAGTGAATAGATGATATATAACATTGTTTTATTATATTTTAGAAAGTGGAAATAATCCTTGACCAGATTCTTAATTGTTGTAGTGACATTGGGTAAGTAGACTCTTTCTAATCTACAAAATCCCACATATCTATTTCATTTTAAGAAGTAAATGGGTTAGCTCTTGGACAGACCTATATTGAATTTGAAGCTAGAACCATATTCAAATGATGATTTTAATTTCGACATCAAATCTATTTTGTTGGTTTTAAACCTTATTCACATAAAAAGAGAAAGAATCCCAAAGTTTGTTTTAACTTTCTAAGAATCCCAAAATCAATTTTAACTTTCTTTTTTATATTTATTTTTTATTAAAAATAATTATATTATTCAACTTATAATAGTGTATTTAGTCTACCACCTTCGAGATGAAACATAAAAGTCTCCAACCAATATCAATATTGACTTACAATTTCTAACCTTACGACTTGTATGCAGGTTCACATATCTAAAGATTGAAATTTTTATGGATTCGAAAACTGGAACCATTTATCAATAAGAATTTAAACTGGATTCCAGATGTGATTTGTTTACGAACCAAAATCTAAAATAGGTTGCAGACCTAATTTTTTACTGATAAAAACCTCAGAATGATTGGAGAATTGTAGATCCATGCTAAAAACAGCTACCTCACTGGCAAAGAATTTAGGGGCGTGGGATCGACCTCGGACGGCCTCGGGGAAACTGGATGCCTATGAGGATAACAGTACGTTGGCGTAAAATGGTGAGATGATGGGAGACTTTTATTACATACTGTTTCGCTTATGCATATGTTTGTCGTACGTAATAGTTGAACAAGGCTAGAGCATATCTAGTCATCTGGCCTCAAATTGAGCGTCGTGTGACTCATGTGGCCATTCCCAAAATTTTACGGCTGGGGCCATAGTTAATTTTACTAAATGTTTATTAGTATTTAAATTTTAAAATTTGCACATTGAAATTTGTACTAACAATCTTTTCACAATATTAAAAATGAACTATGGCCAAAGCTTTTTCAATTTTATTAAAGTCATTTTCCCTTATTTTTAAAACTCAAGCAGATGAGTGCGGAACCCTTTTAGCAATAATAGATGCTTGGCAGTTTATCTTTGGGTTCATATAAAAATTATTTAAACCATTTAAGATGAATTCAATCCTCCCTGGTCTTTAGTGACACTTCCTTTTACTGTCACTTTAATAAAGGGAAAGAATACTTTCGTGGCATCATTACTGACGCTAAGTTAATAATACTCCATCATGTGCTCAATCATCCATGGGAACCACTTCTTTTGAATTAAAATTTTTGGACATATCCCTCCAATATATGGGTTCATCTTAAGCACTCTGGATTAATAATGCGGGCTGGAATTCCATACATGTGTTACATGATTTCTATGTAATAACTATGTACTGCAGGGGATCTAGACTCAAAGTAAAAATATCTAGTGGTGATAATTTTAAGATGTTTCATTATAAATGATATAAAAGGAATATGCTTAATTTATTAATGAGTAATATTCTGATACTGAAAACTATTGCATATTCTAATTTAATCATTGAAGAAACAGAATATGCGGGTATTATACACTACGATAAGATAAAAATGGCCAAGGTCAGGCTTATCAAACAAACTTTTTTGCATAAGTCCAGGCCTACCATATTGATGGGGCACACTTAAGGCCATCTTGACCCATAAGCCACAATAGGTCATTGAAGATCAGAGCAAAAATGGTAAGTTTCAACTAGGGTTGGCAATTAGTTGGGTTAAAAAGGGGAACCAACCCGGCTTGCTTCTGTTCCTGATAAATATGGTTTAAGTATGCAGCGGGTTTGGTATCTTGGTAAAGATCCATCAAAGGTTCGGGGCAGTATTGTATTTTAACTTTCTGTCTTAGCAAGTCATTAAACCTATTAATTGCGAAGCCTATTAATCATTCAAACTTAAAATAATACCCAGCCAATAGTTATTTTTAAAATGTAACTGGTCAATGAATTAAAAATCTTAATTATATCTTTAAATATGAAGTCATCAAGGATTCTATTTCTAGGAAAAAGCTTTTTTCTTCCAATCTATAAGAATTAAGAGTACCGTTTAGGCTTCCCCGGCCTTCAGGCAAGGTCATTTTGTTTCTCCATTTTTCTTCTTCTTCTTCCTACTCTTCTCATTTTGATCCTCTTCTATGGGTAATATAAATAATACATTTTACAGTCAATAAAGAAGACTATTTGAAGAATCACATCGGTTGAAGAGGTATGCTATTTTTCTTTTTCTTTTTGTACAATTAATTTTGTTCTTACATATTTTCCTTGTATGTGTTGCTTTCCTTACGACTCACAAATGGGCGAGTCAATCCTGCTATGAAGTTTAATTGAAGCTCTTGTGGCGTGGGTTTCAGTTTAAACATTTCAAATCTATTCCAAGGCAAAGTGGGTTAGGGACGGATTGGTAGTCGGGCCAAGTTGAGCTTAGTCTTCAAGAGTAATTTTGGAATTTTATTTTAAACTCCTGTTGGGTTGTGAGACGGCTCTTTAATGATTGCTAAGAGATGTTGAGTCTGCCCAAACCTACAAAAGGAATTGAGGGTTTTCACTTAGAAATCTATTTATGGACCTCTCTTGTTAACCTAATAAGATTCGGTTTTGAAAGAACAAGTTGATTTGAGGAATTCTGAAAATCTTAATTAAAGAATTATGAACTCTCTAAATTTTTTCTTCCAAGTAATTTTCAAAATGTTTTAACAATGGTCTAGCGTCAAGGTAGCTAAAATTATAAGAGAAGTGACTCAAAGAGCATGCCGTGCCCAAGGTTGGCCGTGGAGTGCTTGACACCCCTAGGCTACATGTTCATTCCTATATTTTCCCTATATCTAGCTGATTAATATCAAATGATCGGATAAGTGCCCATTCATCCATGAAGAGGTTGACCACATGTCATGCTTTGAATCTATTGCAATTTGCTCCTATAAATGGCCTCTTAAAAAGGATCCTATCCTATAATAAAATTTATCCCTAATAGTCAATGTACTATGCCTACTTATGTTGATAACAATTTAGGTTTATGTTATCCATGTAAAGCTTGCTTTCTTAGTTGCATCGGGCTCTAGCTTAGAAGAGGCCCGGCGAGTGGACCCAAGTTAGTAAATAGTAATATCCGCGTCCGTTCGAGAAAATTTAAACGGGTAGGTCTCCAGGTCCACCATAGACCCGTTGAATCCGTCGTCACTTACCTGCGAATTGTGATGCAATCCAAGCGTGCGAGTTCGGCGACGATTCCAAACGCGCACTGAGTCAGAATCTTTCGAGTTACTCGAGCCAGTATCTGACGAGTCACTCAGACACCCAAGCCGAAGAAATGGAGGCGTGGGCTGAGCACAGCTCGGCTCAAGCCGACAACAGCAGAAAGACAAAAGCCGCAACGAGAGCCAACCAAAAAGCGCTACACAGAAATAACATGACCCATCTGCGAATACGGCGAGGTGTAGGGAAGCTGCGGAACTTCCCTTCTACACTTGTACAAAAACTTAAAAAAAAAAAAAAAAAAAAAACCTCAAAACATGTAAAGGGGAAAAGTGAGAAGCCATTGACATCAGGAAATGCGAATTTGAGTTAAAACCAAAATTCCCCAGAATTATTTGAGTGAGATTTGGATCTGACCCTTCTTTTATAATCACCTACAATGACAGCCCAAAGCACCAGTACAACTCAGCAAACAAACAAGAGAGAGAAAGGGAAAGACAGAGGAGAGAGAAGGAAGCGTAAGCCTCCACTGTCCTGTAAGTCTATAACTACAACAGAGCCCAGTTAAGAACTAGAAGTAGAACAACTCCCCAATTCCCCGTAGCAGCTGCAGCAAAAGCAGAAAAAGAGAGCCCGCAGCACAAGTGAGAAGACAGAGCGAGAGAGAGGGAAAGAGAGTTTTTTCTCGTTTTCCTCCTTTTCTCCCTCTTTCCTCTCTTTTGGATTTCCTTCTCAGAAAGAGGAGGAGCAATTTCTAGACCGGTCTTTTGTCGTAGCCGTTTGGATTTTCATCCGCGTCTCTCTCTCTCTCTCTCTCTCTCTCTCTCTCTCTCCCCCCCCCATAAAACCGGCCCCGTTCTCCCCCTTTCTTTTCCTTGGATCGACGTCCTTTTCTTAAGATCTCGATTCTCCCCAGCAACACAGTAGCAGCAGACCTCTCGCAAGCGCTCTCTACACAAGTGTGAGAATTTCAGAAACCAGAGCAGAAAGCAGCCTCCTTTCCACTGCCACATTTCATCAAACGCTGGCAAGACTTGAACTCCATTTCTCTCTCTTCTATATTCTCGAATCCCTTCCTCTGCCGCACATTTAAAACCGACTTGACTCCACTGAGGGGAAGATTTGACATTTGTAACGGAGATTTGCAATAATATCGGCATTTAAAGCCACCTGCAGTAATCTTAAATGGAGTATACTCTATTATTCTCACTCCCAGCTGCCCGTTGCCTTCCAACACCCGTCCGTTTCTAGCTTTGGACTTTGCCTTTCCACTCCCCCACATAAAGCGAAACGCCCAAGGAGGGAGAGCCAAGTCGCTCAAATCGCCCGCACGAAAGGCCTTGGATAGATACTGGAAAGTGAAGGTTTTCACATCTCAGGTGAGTGAGAAGAAAACGCTTTTCTTCAGCCTGCTCTATCTCTTTCATAGGGTATGGATCTGAGTTTTCGCTTTCGTTTTTGTGCCCTTTTGCGTGTTCTAGTTTTGTCTCTTTTCATGTTCGTTTCCTGTTCTTGTTCAGAGATCTCCCAGGATGCAGAAGCAAGCAGAAGAAGCGATCGTGTCCAACTACAACGAGACGGAGATCGAAGGGAAGGAGGAAGAGAAGGAGGATCAGTCGATCTTGAGCGTGAAAAGCTTCCTCTGGCATGGAGGCTCGGTTTACGATGCCTGGTTCAGCTGCGCCTCAAATCAAGTAAAAATTAGCGAGCACAAGTATCAGTGTTTGAGAAATCTCGATCTTTTGTGTTTGTGATTTCACGGAACTGTGTTTGCTTTGGGGGATTTTTTACAGGTTGCGCAGGTGCTTTTGACGCTACCGTACTCCTTTTCTCAGCTGGGGATGCTCTCTGGAATCTTGCTACAGCTCTTCTACGGAATTGTTGGGAGCTGGACGGCGTATCTCATCAGCGTACTCTACGTCGAGTACAGAACCCGAAAGGAGAAAGAGAACGTTAGCTTCAAGAACCATGTCATTCAGGTACATACATTTGCCTGCTCCTCCTCAGAGTCCGTTTTCCATCCTCCTACCTCATGTAAAAGGAGGAGAAACTAGATTCCTTGGAACATGGTTTCCTTCTTTCTCCTCTTATTTGCTTACTAGGGAAATGTCCTTTGTAGTGGTTTGAAGTGCTAGATGGGCTACTGGGTCCGTACTGGAAAGCCATTGGACTTGCTTTCAATTGCACTTTCCTCCTCTGTGGGTCTGTGATTCAGCTAATTGGCTGTGCCAGGTGAGTTGAACCCGAAATCTAGAAGTCCATACTTCACATGATACAAATCCTGATTTTGGTACTCTGGGTTCTTTCTATTTCACAATCTGAACTTCATTTTTGCCCTTTTTGGGTGCAGTAATATATATTACATTAACGATCGTTTGGACAAGAGGACATGGACGTATATATTCGGAGCGTGCTGTGCAACAACTGTTTTCATCCCTTCCTTCCACAACTACCGCATCTGGTCGTTTCTGGGTCTTGGTATGACAACATACACGGCCTGGTATTTGACAATTGCAGCTCTCATTCATGGTCAGGTAACAACTAAAATAGTGATCAAGAAGAGCTCTTTTTTCTGGTGTTGTTTTCTCTATGGTTTTCTTTCTTTTCTTGTCTTTGAGCTGTTGTAGAGGAAGATAGGGATAGGGATAGTTTTAATGAGAGACGGCAGATGGGTATGGTTGTTGTTGGCCATTTCTCCTCTATAAATAGTGGTGGAGCACTGAGTGTAAAGTTAAGTGAAAGTGTTTTTCCCTTCTTTCTTCTCTCATCTGTGATAGGTGGAAGACGTTCGTCATTCGGGTCCTTCAAAGCTAGTACTGTATTTTACCGGCGCCACTAATATCCTCTACACTTTCGGCGGACACGCAGTTACCGTGTAAGTTGTGTTTGAAAACTCGTCCCCCATCTTGAAGTTTTACTTGGTTTACAGCGCTTCAATTCCTCGCAGCTTTTGCCCCCCATTTGGGTGGTAAAACGGTAGAAAAATAATCATGGTAGGAAAAAGTCTGCCCTTTTGTTCTCTTAGAATGACCAAAATGCCCTGGAGTGAACTCGGCCTTGGTGGTAACGCGTCACTAGATATGATTATGATGGAAATAATGACTTGGGATTGTCATTTCCAATCCAATTACAGAACGGGTCACACATCAAGAAGGTAATGGATTACAGTCAATTGATTTGTACAATGTCCATATACATCTATAACCCCACCAAATTGAGTCGGACTCTGTTCCATTAACTCACCGAGTTATAGACTCACTTTTGGTGGGTAAGCTGGTCCCTTACTCTCTTAATCTCTTATTTTTTACACAAATTTGAAGAGGGTATGCTGTAGATTCTACGCGTTTTCTCTAGTCTAGTAAAACAATCTCCCAAGTCCCTTTTCCTTGCATATGGGGAATAGAATAGTCCCACCGGCACAAGTGGAATTTTGTTTACATCGGATTGGGTAATGAGACGAGTTTGAAAGAGGAGGAAAAAAAATTGGGGTTAAAAAAGGAAGAAGCGATAGCGAAATCCAGCCCTCCGATTTGTCGTTTCCGAAAAACTGAAAGAAACGTGTGGCCTGAAAATGATATTGCAGGGAAATTATGCACGCGATGTGGAAGCCCCAGAAATTTAAGTACATCTATTTGCTAGCAACTGTATACGTCTTCACCCTCACCTTGCCGTCTGCCTCCGCCATGTACTGGGCCTTCGGTGACCAGCTCCTCAACCATTCCAATGCCTTCTCCCTCCTCCCCAAGACCCGTTTCCGTGATGCCGCCGTTATCCTCATGCTCATTCACCAGGTCTGCTGTTAAGCAATACTGAAGTTGAAGTAAAGTTTGAAGTATTGTTTATTTTGGTGAAATTACCATCTTACCCTTTGTGCTTCTTCTTGTTGTTGCAGTTTATTACATTCGGTTTTGCATGTACGCCGCTGTATTTCGTCTGGGAGAAGGTTATAGGGATGCACGATACAAAAAGCATATGTTTACGGGCAATTGCCCGGCTGCCCGTGGTCGTACCGATATGGTTCCTTGCCATTATCTTCCCCTTCTTTGGGCCCATTAACTCGGCTGTGGGGGCGCTGTTGGTCAGCTTCACTGTCTACATCATTCCATCGCTGGCACATATGCTCACTTACAGGAAGGCCTCTGCCCGCCAGGTAACTGTCAAAAATTTTCCCTTTACTTTCACTTTACTATTTGATGATGCCAGAGGGGTAATTTGGTCATCGCATTTCTCACCACTGTGTTGAAACTTAGCTGGTGGGGTCCCCCACTTTACACCATTCAGATGAGTCACTTGGTGGGACCGACTGACTTGAACTCTTATCTGTTTGGGTTTGCTTTCCGGCTTTAGCTGGAATTTTTCTTGTTTTTGCCGGTTTTTCCGTTTCAACCGCAAGGAAGTGAAGGTTGTTACAGAGGATGAGAAATGCTGACGTCCTCACGCGAGCGTTATGCGGGCGAGTTAAATTTTCCAGAGTGGGGACCTTGCGTTTACTTGATTCCCACAATTCATGCCACATGCCGTTCCTGTTCATGCACTTAACCAAATTGATTTCATTCAAACTTGTGCGCTTGGGTCGACCCCAGTAAAAGTAGGGGCTTGGTGTTTTTGCAATATTTGCTTTTGTAACTTTCAGTTTGGAAGTTACTCTGAGCCAACCCCAAATCATTGTTGGCACCCATACAGATATGTCCATGGCTTAGTTCAAGGAAAAGTATGACCAAGCAGTTGTAAATCATTCACATCATTATTTGGCAGGACTGTGTGATGACGCCTATCCAGGGCACCTTTTTCCATCCAAGCCAACCCCATCAATTCGGCATATTGACATACCCATATCGACAATTTCTGATGCCGATTTCATAATTTGCAAACGATCCACTGGGATTTCAATAGAAGGGAACGTTGTTTATCTTCAATCGGCCGAGGACGTGTGACGTCTTTTCCAACTGGTTCCTTAGCAAACTAATCTTTATATTATGGAAATGTAGAGGAGTAGTCGCTTTAGCATGATAAAACGTTATCTCAGTCCATTTCAAGGTGAATATCTGCTGTCTGCAAGTAGGTCGATGTGCCAGTTGGCACCTTAGCTCAAAATTTTCGAGACCATCACTTGCATTTATTTTGGTTACGTATTTGTGTCTTTCTATGCGTACTGGTTGCATCATGCAAAACTGAAGCCTGGACAATGGATCGAATATACCTTTTATCAAGGAGGTTTGGGTATGAAGGACCCCACCATGTGATTGCCTACAATTGGAAGTTCAGTTGGACCATTCACATTGAAAGAAGTCTTGACAGGCTCCAACCATCATCTTATCAATGTGATAACGTCGAAAGCATAGTTTTTTTTTTTTTTTTCCTTGTTCAAATCCCAACTGAAAGATACCGTGACATTGGACTCAGTTGTGACTTGGAAGACATCCTCTCCAGCATTCATTGCCATCGCTTTGGTGAGGGCCTGTGATTGGGACCTCCATATTCTCCGCTGGGGATATGGTTTTCTCCCAATGCCCACACCTTCGTCCACGTGGTCCCATGCTCGTGTCAAGCACGTGACTGGAGAGGAAGTGGGGCGCTGAGCATTAAATGTTGGGGATTTGGAAATATTTCAAGACGCTGAGATGTTTCTCTCAATTTGTTATGACACCGAGCCGGTGAGACATGACTGGGTGGATTGAAAAGGTCTGAAAACCCCCAACCCGACTTGGACTCGGATCCAAAACTCAGGCCGAGTCAAGTGCCTTTTCTTTTTTCCAACTCAACGATGTTTTTATTGACTGTGTTCTTTTATTGGTTCTTATTGCAGAATGCTGCTGAAAAGCCTCCTTTCTTCATCCCAAGCTGGACGGCCATGTACGTGCTTAACACATTCATCGTTTTGTGGGTCCTAGTCGTTGGATTTGGCTTCGGCGGGTGGGCCAGCGTGACCAATTTTGTCAAGCAAGTGGACACCTTTGGGCTCTTTGCCAAGTGCTACCAATGCGCCAAGCCTGCACCCACCCCAGCTCAGCATCACTGAGTCGGACCGAGTCATCCCCCGAACCGAGTCACATGACACAAAAGCACAAAAACAGATGGCCAATCTTGTCTTTCTGTATGATATAGCGATATACATGGGAAATTAGCACCTTCCCCCCCCCCCCCCCTGTGGCGTGTGGTCCCTGTTTTTTTTTTTTTTTTTCTCTCTCTCTTCTTCTTTTGGTTTCTTTACTAAGTTGATGGGATTGTACGGTGGTGATGATTCCTGGCTGTGAAAGAGTCAAGGTAAATTAAGATGTAGTTTCTTCATTTTCGCATGTGTTTTTTTTAATATAAGGTTTGCTTATTGATTCCAGTCTCCCATTATGTCAAGCATGCTTCGTGAGTCTTTGGTAGTACGCAAGGAGATGGGGTTGGCGTGGTGGCCCACGGGGCCACGATCTGACGGTCTTGGTGGAGCCTTTGTTTAGTAAGGGGGCTTTTGACTCGATTCTCGTCAGTGCTTGTGGTCACATGGGTTGCACGTTGGGGCACCTATGTGTCACGTGAGTGTAACCTTGGACCATGTTTTCACTTGTTTTGTGTCTACTTTTTATTGGCATAGCTCTTCTTTGTGGAGACAATAAAAGGATAGTTTATGGTTGAAGATTCCTCATATCTCTTCGCTGCTACTTTTACAGCAAAAATATCCCTCTCTTCTCGTATTTTACTCAATTGTATTGTTTTCTAAGTTTATGTGTGTGAATGAATTTTAAAAAGCAATATGGATATGACAACTAGTTAAAATGCAGAAAGATTAGAATTTTAAGATAATGTGTTAGAGAAAAGTTTTTTCTTTTTTAGAGAGATATTCCTATTCCAACATAGTAGAGATAAAGTAGTTTTGATAATGATTATGATGATGAAAGAGCTTTGTTGATATGAAGTTTGGCTTAAAATCTGATTCCAAATGAGGGAGTCCTAGCAAAAGAATTGGAAAAAATAAGTTGGTAATTTATTCTTGCATAGACTAGCATCAATTGAGTTGATGTAAGATGGTTGATGTAAGTTGCACTCCTTTTGCTGATCGTTCAACTTATGCCAATTAAAGAGGAGGAATATAAAGGTCGCTTATTATGGAATAAAGATTGGATGACAACCAATTTCCAAAACATTTTTTTAGCAAAACTCGCACCTTAAATTACCCTTGAGAGTATCTGGAGATCCTCCGAATTAATGGTGCAAATTATGATGACTGTCTGAAAAACCCTTCTATATTATTTATTTGGTGGTCTTTTTCTTTGAGCCAACATGGATGATAATTTTGGTGGTATCCTGTGTCAACGGTTTCTAGCTATTTGATTGTCCCCACTGTCCATCTCAGGTGAAATAAAGTAGTTGGGTGTTCAAAAGGAATAAGTCATAAAAAGTTGCAGGACTAAAATTTTGAGTCAATTTAGAACAAATGTTGCACTCTATACATTGGCAGGATAAAGGTTACAACTGATGATATCATTTGATGCCATCTAATCCTCAAGAGAGTTATCCAAAAAAGAAGACAACAAAAATCAATTGGGAGAAATGTAAATAGCAGAATCAGAATCTTCAATAAGGGACCCTCCGTCCAATCTTTTTCTCCAATCAGTAGTGGATCTCTACTTTTTTATTTTCAATACTCAATATACGTGAAAGATAAAATCACATTTTCCTTACATTTCTCAGTTGTTGCATTTTCCAAAACCTGATGAATCACAATATCTTTGGTTTTGGGAAAAATCATTAAAATTTTTTCAATAGAGTCAAACAGCTTTGTTACCATTGGGGTCTTTTGTTGTTATCTCATGGAATCCAAGTTTAAAAGTGACTAAATCATCAAATCCTTACTATTTATTTGCTAGTCTTTTTTTTTTAAAGCAAACATGGACGAGCATTTTATTTGTCCCTTAGATATCACATTTTCTAGTTATTTGATAGTCCCGCCTCCATTTTAATCCAAAATGATAGAGTTTTGTTTGAACAGGAATAAGTCATAAAAACTCATACAACTAAAATATTGTGTCAATTTGGAACAAATTATTGTTTCATTCTCTACATTGGCAGGATAAAGATTACAAGGGAGATAATATCATTTGATGTTATCTAGGGCCTAATTGGATGAAAAAGAAAACACAACAAAATAATATTTTGTAGAACATAATCTTTCATGTTTTAAAGAAAGACATCTTGCACATTTAGTAACCTAAGAAAAATACTAAGAAAATATCATTTTCTTTTAAAAAACTTAATGTTTTTTCTTATAACTTCACATCCAGAAAATTTTCTACAATATAAAAATCTATTACAAAGTAGTGGAGTTGACTTTACTTTACTAAATTTATCATGATGTATTTGTTTATATATATGGTAAACTAAAGTAAAGGTAAATGTCACATTATAGAAAAGATGAGGTAAAGTAAAAGTTAAAAAAAGTATATGGTGAAGTAAATTGGAGGGGAATGGTAAAGTAGTTTCTTATTGTTTGACTTTTACCTGATCACATTTTACCGTAGTTTATATGGTAAACAAAAAGTGGCTTATGACAAAGTGACTTATTTGCATTTGTGGCAAAATAAAATAAAGATTATTATCACATCATGATAAAAGGTGAGGTAAAATAACGCAAGGTAAAACAGGTCAGATAAAGTGGTAGAGTACAGTAAAGACTTTACTTTACCAGATCTATCATAATGTATTTATTTACATGTATGGTAAAGTAAAATAAAGGTAAATGTCACATAAAGTGACTTATTTACATGTGTGGTAAAGTAGAATAAAGATTAATATTACATTATGGTAAAATGTGAAGTAAAATAAGGTAAAGTAAAATAAGTCAAATAAAATGGTAGAGTAAAGTGAAGACTTTATTTCACCAAATCTATTATGATATATTTGTTTACATATATGGTAAAGTAAAGGTAAATGTCACATCATTGTAAATAGGGAGTAAAGTAAAAGTTAGATAAATCATATGGTGAAGTAAAGTGGGAGGGAATGGTAAAGTAGTTTATTTTCTATTGACTTTACTTTATTACCATAGTTTTATATGGTAAATAAAAGGGACTTGTAATAAAGTGACTTATTTATATATGTGGTAAAGTAAAATAAAGATTAATATCACTTCATGGTAAAACGTAAGGTAAACTAAGGTGAGATGAAGTATGCGGTAAAGTAAAATAGAAAACAAAGTTGTAAAGTTGTTATATATATATATACTTTACTACACTTACATGAAAAAAAAGCAGCTAATAGTAAAAAAATGTGGCAGTTTAACTTTACTTTACTACTCTATTTTTTTATCCAGACGATGTAGATTACATATAAATTAAAGTGATTAATAAGAAAGTATTCTAATAATGAAATTTTCTTTAATCGTAGCACCTTCCAAGTAACTGAATTTTAAATAAGTAACATTTTTCAAAAGTTGCCAAACAAAAAAAATTTTATATTATTTTAATATTATACTATTTTGTTTTGTATTATTTTATTCTTATAATATTTAATTTTGTAAATATTTTATTTTGTAAACATCCAAACGAGTAAGAAAATTTCACAATAAATACCAATTGGGAGAAGTGTCAACGAGGGACTCTCCACCCAATCTTTTTCCTCCTACCGGAGGGGTATCTCTACCCGTTTTTTTTCCAGTACAGCCAAGGGGTCAGGGTCAAAGCTGGACTAATGCCAAGATTCATTTGGCAAACATCAGAATTATTGGACGGCCATAATTGTCTAAACACAAAAATTTTGGCCAACACCAGTAAAACGTTCTACATGATCGATGGCCTTGATCATTACTCTCACTTCTGAGCACATGCCAAATCTATTTTCGTTGCAGGTCCAGATCAAAACTCTGCAAAATTTTTATAAATTCTTACCAACACTACTTCTCCTCTCTCCATTGATTGGATGGTCCTTTCCATCTCAAAGTCCATCAATCAAGAGTTTGTAGGTTTGGTTACATCAAATAATGGTGACACGCCAGCATAGGATCCCACGAAATTATTAGCTTGCTTATGTAAAATATGAAATGAAAACACATCAACGGCTACCTAATCAATGTGTAGTGTTTATAATGACGATCCCCTTGTTTCCTGTTCCACGTGATTCACTAGCTAATCAAACTGGTGACCAAAGATCAAACAGCTATATATATTGTCCTTTCATTGTTTCTTTTAACACACATAAAATCTGGTCAAAAAGTCATTAGTTTGGTTAAGCTTAAAAGATGTTTCTATGTGTGAATGTGTTTGTAGCTTTCTTCTTTGTTCCCCTCTTACATGTGGATAGGACTTAGGTTTACTTTTGGTTGGGACCTACTTTTGATATCTAATTCTAACTAATTGCATTTCTTAATGCTTTTCCTAATGTCCAGTGAGTATGTTGTCACCTGGGCTCTTGAAAAGTGAAATCATTGTATTTTTTATGTGACAAGATCAATAGGTTTAGGTAAGGTATAACTACATTAGTCATTAACACATGTTTTAGATTTGAAATGGAGGAAAAGAGCCTAGGCTTATTCTAGAGGTAAGAAATAAAATAAGTAGCAATAGGGTCCACGTTAATCTATAGAAGAATGGTGTCTCTTGAGCAATAGGAGAGGCCCACTCCCATGAATTGGAACTGTACTGAAAACCGTAATCGTTTTAATTGTCGAAGATTCGTATGAAGAATGCCTTTGATTTTAACCTTACGAGTCATGGTCGAGGAATTACTGATAACCTCAAGATAGAATGATTTACTACCACAAAGCAGAAGTATGGAAGACACAAATAGCTCTCAACCAAAAAGGAGGAAAAAAAAAAACTCATCCAATCGATAAAAGAGAAGAGAAAAACACTAGGGTACTTCTTGAGGATTAGCCAGGAAGAAAATTATTTTGATCTTCCATGCTGTCCACTATTTCGTTGGAGCATGTTTGATGTAGAGCAGGATTAGTCATCTGCATGGTCCTAGGCAATTGTTGGATCTCTTTTGTTTTCATCTTTGTAGCTCATTTGTTTAGGGCATTTTAGACTTTTCTTTTATTTTGAGTTTTAGGGTTACCTTGAAACCTATATGAGAAAGGAGAAGGGATAGAAGAAGGGGCTTCTAACATTTTGACGAACAAAATGCTCCTAACCTTTGAGATTGTAAAGTTTGTGTAGCAACAAATTTGCCCTTTGGCAATCTGGGAGTCCACAAATGTTGTAATTTAGTTTTGTGCAACAAATTTTCCTTGTGAAAAAGGAAAAAGTGAACTGGTATTCTTTGACAAAGATGATTGCAATCTCCTATTAGATGGGTTGAGTGTTCTCTCTTAGAAACAAAAATTTTTGGAGCATGGACTCCTTGGTGAGTGAATTGCACAATAGGATGGCAAAATGAGTGTAAGTTTCCATGCAACCCACAATCCGATTGTTTGGTGTGACCCATTTTTATTGCAGATAAGGGAAAAAATGAAATTAATTTTCCTTGATATGGTTTACATGTATAGTTTACGGTGTGCACTTATTTTTTAACTTAACCCTCTCTCAAGCACTAAGAAAGTTTGATTAAAATGACCAAAATACCTTCTAATCCTAAACCTTAATCACGCTTGACCTAGAAAACCATGAATTAACTAGAAATACATGACATTCAGCCCAAAATATAGAACCAAGCGCCTGTGGTGCCAAGGATGCTAAGCATTGGTCTACAAGAGCCAACTGTGAAGACTCAATAGCAGGCGAAAGTCTCCTTGAGTTGGGGCCGCACCAAACCTTAGCCAACTGCCATCCCTAGTTTTCTTTATCCATAAACCACACATTATTCCAGAAAAGCTTAATCCAACCCAAGTGGCAGTCTCTACTTCCCTGATGGGATATTTCAGGAATAACACCGAGAAACCTACTCTGGAGAAACTTAGGCTTCATCCTGAGTAGCAAGTAAACCTATACAGCATAGGGGCTTTTTCATGGATAGCTTTATGTCCTTATCCATGTGCCAAACAAGGCTCAGGGATTCATGCAATGGAACTTTCACCATCTGAAACAGGTAACCGAGTCATGGAACTACACCTACTATGAAAAGCACCAACCTCTGATGGCCTCAGATGCAGAATGCAATTAGGCATTATTTGTTCAATCAGCTAAAAAGGCATCTTCTTTAGATATTTATTTCAAATCAGTGTGATTGAGCCCAAAAAAAGTCATATTCATTGTACCAGTAGTGTGATGAGGCCTATTTTCTAACTTTAAAGCCATAGTGGGAATTGTCATAAGACTAGCAAGTCCAAGAAGCCACGACTTCCATCAATTTGGTCCAACTACTCACACCAAATCATGCAGTGCAACCAATTGCAATTGGACTCATGAATAATCCAACTAGCTATCTAAAAGCTCCAAAATTGCAACGGCTGTGTACGTCTGTGGAAAAGTGGCTCCGCGGACTTCTACTTTTCCCTTTTTGACTGCAGCATTGCAAAAAATTAAATTTCCTTTGTAATTTTTTTCAAAGAAAGTGTCACACAAAACTGTAGGAAAAAGCTATGAAAGTAGAAATGTGAGTCTTCTTTCACAGCATTTTTGCAGGAACAATACCAGGCAAATATGCCCTTGGTTAACTTGGACCGTCACCAAAAATAACAAATAAAAAAATAAGTCGGACTCTCACCAAGGTGAGGAACTCGGTCCAGTTAATGGGCCGGGTACTCAGTTAGATTCAGCCAAGCTTAGTAAATGATCTAGTTGACTTGACTTACGTGAGTCCCAAAAGATTAAATTTTGCAGCCCCTGAATCTAAGTTTAGTGTTTGTTTGTCTTCATTTTGGAAATATTTATTCTGAAAATAAATGAAGAGAAACTTGTTTAACTAGACATTTTGTAAGAAAGAGAGACAAAGAGGAAGGCGATAAAGATGGAGAAGTTTTATACGTGTGCAAAATGTAAAAGAAAATTCCTACCAAACACATTTTCTTCATTCATTCCTCAAATGAAATATTTTCAAAAACATAAAGAACACGCTCTTATATAAATTTGGTGGGATGAGATTCTACCATACACTAGTCCACATTAAGACCTTGAAAATTATTTACCAAAAAAAAAAAAAGACCTTGAAAATTACTCCTAAGAAGTAGTCCTTTCTCCTTTTCCACAAGAAATGGAAGGGCAACAGTGGTCCATGAGTCTGATTGCTTAAAGAATTTTTAACGAAATGCTGAGGTGTGGAATTTCAAAGTTTCAGAGGACAAGGACGATGACAACGAAAACTCCATTCTCCCTAAATTCCATGTCAGTAGTAGGTGAGATTTTAAAAATCGACCATATTTTAAAGGACTTCCACATCCACCATTTTCTTCTTGAGCTTTGCTGGAAGTTGTAACTTAGAAAATGTGAAGATATGAAATCTTCTTTCCACTTATTCATTTATGACCAAATCAACATATTTGATTTTATGTATCATCCAACGGCCTTTTTAATGGGGAATAAAGAGAATGGAATTAGCTGAAGTGAAAGTAAATTGTGATGGATGCGGATGAGGAGACTCCGTCACGCAGCCGAAGGTCTATGTATGTTCCGGTGATGGAAAGCTCCGTGGATCTCTTTGCCTCTTGTCTTTCCCACAGGAATGGAGAGAATAATAATCAAAACCCTCGGACTCCCTTATCCTTATATAGACAAGTCCCAAAAAGTCACACTTATTAGAGACATCTTCCACCAGAAGCCCACATCCACTGATTTTATTGAGAGTTTTATTATGGAGCCCAGATCAAGTCTTACACTAAAGTTAAATTGCAATTTTTGTTGACATCTGCCATGCTTGATTTAACGTGAGACTCGTGGCATGCGGGCCACACGATTTCTTATAATCTCCCACTTGGCACGAATGCCATGTACATCAAATATTTCTCAGTCTCAGACGCATTACATGCCTTGCAAAAACCTCTGCAGGCAAAGCTTTGGTGAGAGCATTAGCCATCAATTCTTCTGAAGGCACATAAAAAATTTTTATATCATTCTTTTCAACCTTCTCTCTAACAAAGTGATATTTTATTTCAACATGTTTTGATCTGCTGTTAATCTTTTGCTCATTCACTATAGAAACAGCCGACATACTGTCTATGCTGATTGGGACAGGCTCTTTCTCATTTATTACCTCCAAATCACACATGAAGTATTTTAACAAAGAGCCTCCTAGACTCCTGTACTACAAGCTATATACTCTACTTCGGCTGTTGATATAGCCGTAGAGGTCTCTTTCTTGCTACCCCAATAAATTGCACCTCCTCAAAGGGTAAACACATAGTTGGTTGTTGACTTTCTCTGGTCGAAATCACCGTCCCAATCTGCATCTGAGTAGCTGCGCAGTTCCAGGACTTCACCTTGATAATATATGCGAAGATTCGTTGTTCCTTTGATGTACTACAGAATTCTCTTAACTACATACCAATGCTGTAATCCTGGGTTACTTAGAAATCTACTTACGAGACCCACGGCGAATCCAAGGTCTAGTCTCGTATACAACATTGCATATATAATGCTACCTAAAATTT
Organism: Sextonia rubra; assembly: GCA_037013555.1. Taxonomy (NCBI): domain Eukaryota; kingdom Viridiplantae; phylum Streptophyta; class Magnoliopsida; order Laurales; family Lauraceae; genus Sextonia; species Sextonia rubra. The sequence goes on along the minus strand of JASUAD010000013.1, from coordinate 52,048,536 downwards.
GAGCATAAGGTTTTAATCTTATCATTTTCCTATCCTGCTCATTTGTGGGTCCTTGATCACTTAACAAGTTTGTATTCTTACAGATGGGAGTATCAATTGGTTTACATTTAGCCACATCAAACATTTTCAACATAGTTTCCAGATAGGATCTTTGTGATAAAGTCAATATCCTATTCGGACAATCATAGGTTATTTCAATGCCAATGACATACTCTGCCTCACCCAATCTTTCATCTCGAATATTGACTTTAACCATTGTTTAATTTCATCTATGGCTTCCAATTTACTACTAGTGATCAAAATGTCATCCACATATAGTGACAAATATATATAACAACTCCCACTGCGTTTAATATAAACGCATGTGTCTACACTATTTGGGACAAATCCTATTTCACATATGGCCTGATGAAATTTTTTATACCATTGTCTTAAGGCCTGTTTTAATCCATATAATGCCCTATTAAGTTTGAATACTTTGTCCTCGTGACCTTGCACCACAAAACCCTCAGGTTGTTTCATATAAATTTCTTCTTCTAATTCGCCGTTCAAGAATGCTGTTTTCACATCCATCTGGTGCAATTTAAGGTCACGATATGCTACCAATGCTACTAAGGTTCGTATGGATTGAAATTTTACGACTTGAAAAAATGTCTCATCGTAATCTATTCCTTCCACTTGTGTGAATCCCTTAGCTACTAATCGTGCTTTATATTTATCTAAGGATCCATCCTTTTTAAATTTTTTTCTAAGAACCCATTTACATCCAATGGCTTTTCGATCTTTAGGTAGATCAACCAACCGCCATACTTGGTTCTTTTCAATTGAGTCCATCTCCTCTCTCATAGCCTCTAGCCAATACTGCGCATCCTGCACTTTGACTGCTTGAGAGTAGGAGGTTGGATCCAAATCTTGCACCGTTTCCAAAAAAGTGCAATAATCATCTAGATACCCCAGTTGTTTCCTTGCCTGAATCGGCCTACCAACTGGCTCATCGGGTTGTTTAATAACCTCAAGTGGGCCCTATCCAGGAATTTATGTCCAATGTCTTCTTCGTCAAAACCCTCCTTGCTTGAACCCCCCTGCCCATAAAGATTTCATACAATTCCACATTCTATGGTCTTACTCTAGGACTAACCATCAGATTCTCAAGGAAAAACACATCTTGGTATTCCATGATTATTCTATTATCGTGATCATACACATGATATCTTTTAGAGTGAGAAGGGTAGCCAACGAAAGAACAATTTTTCTTCGTTTTTGCTTGCAGTTTATGCCTTTCTTCTGGTGGTAGCAGGAAGTGTATAGGGCAGCTCCAAACTCTCATATGTTTTAATTTTGGTTTGGTACCAGTCCATAAGTCATACGGGGTCCTGGGCACACTCTTAGAGGGTACTCTGTTTAAAATATATTGTGCAGTATTTAATGCTTCTCCCCACAAATACAGTAGAAGACTCTCTTGGCTGATCATTGACATTACCATATCCATTAAGGTCATATTCCTCCTCTCGACCATGTCATTTGCTGTGAGGTATATGCAATTGGATATTTATGAATTATTCCCTCACGTGCACAATATTCTTTAAACAATTCAGAAGTGTATTCACCCCCTCTATCAGATCTAATCCTTTTTATTTTCTTGCCCTTTTAATTTTGGACTTCAGCAGCATATATTTGGAACATTTTTAAGGCCCCATGTTTATGTTTAATTATATACACATCCCATATCTGCTGTAATCATCAATAAATGTAATGAAATAGTCCTTTCCGGTTCGATTGTATACATTTAATAGTCCACATATGTCTGAATGAATTATGATCAATATTTCAGAATTTCTAGTTCCTTTTGAAAATGGTTTATTGACTATCTTTCCACTGATACATGGTTTCACATATGGGGTACTCAATTTTACCTAGGTCTGGTAAAAGCCCATCTTTAACGATTCTACTGATTTTGTTTTTGTTAATGTGGCCTAATCGTAAATGCCATAATATTGCTAAACTATTCATACATATATTCACACACATAGAATAATCAGAAGTGGACTTTATTTCATTATTAAGAATATCCAGCAAATACAATTTTTTAAAAAGAAAATCATGGACTAAAACTTTACCGCGCATTCCAATAGTAAACCCATTGTTTTTTAATCTAATTTCGAATTCATTCATTGCCAACTGGCTTACAGAGATGATGCTCCTCCTCATTGCGAGAGCAAAGAAGACATCAAAGAGATAAAGGGATTGCCGGTTAATAAGGGAATTTTGACTTTCTTTATCCCCAACACATCACATAATGTTTCATTCCCCATGTATATACTTTGTTCTCCTAGTTTCATCTCTTTGAATTCGATAAATCCAACCTTAGTCCTTGATATGTGTCTGGTGGCTCCAGAATTAATCCACCAATTTTTGTCATTGGTGTCCACCATTATGGACTCAGTGATTATCTCAACATAATCTCCGTGTTCTTTAGTCACTTTACCTTGCTGGCTATTCTCAGCCTTTTTTTTTCTGCATTGAAAACTAAAGTGTCTAGGCTTCCCACAATTAAAGCAAACACCATTTTTAGGCCCTTTCCGTTTTTTATTGCCTTTTAAATTTCTTTGTATTTTTCACATTGGTGGTTAATGCACTGCTATAACTCTTAGTTTTAGCAATCATAGGAAAATTTGTAAGTGTTATACCACGGGCAGCCTGCCTTTGTCTTTCAGCAAGTAATTTAGCTTCAACCTCACTAAGGGTTACACTCTTTTGAAGGCTAAGGGTTTGAGACATATTCTCCCACGAAGGTGAAAGACTCATCAGCAAGTACATGATCTGAAAATCTTCGTCCATTTCCTTTCCCAAAGCTGCAAGATTACTGTGTTGGACCGACATTTTGTCAACATAATCCCTTATAGATAACCTCTCTGGCATCTTATAAATGACATATGCGCTAAATGCATCCATCAGATGAGATTTGGAGGTTTCATCATACTTGTCCATAGCATAATCCCAAATTTCTTTCACTGTGGTGAAGTGCTCAAACTGTTTCACCAACTCACTGGATATGAATCCAATCAATAGATACCCCGCTTATTTGATATCAAAGGCCCATTGCTCATATAATTTATGGTCCTCCTTAGGGGCATCATCAGCGGGCTTAGGGATTGGATCAGATTCAATCACATAAGTTAATCCGTCAAAATGCAGCAATATGTCCATCCGACTCTTCCACTGCGTTTAAGTGAAAAGAGAACATTTTATCATACTTGACTTGTTTAGTACCTGGCAAGGTGTTTGGAGCCCTTTAAACCCTTGAGAGACACCTGGGAGTAAACCCAGTACATGCTGGGGAGAAAACCAACTTTACATTAATATAAACGGATCTTTACCAAAAAAAAAAGCTTCAACCTTAATTATATGGTTTTAGAAACAAAAATTAGAAAATGAAGAGATGGTTGTTCATACATTTTTTTTTAGTAAAAAATTACCCAAGTTGACGATATCATCAACTTAGTTGACGATATCGTCAATTGGTTGATGATATCGTCAACCTCCTACAATTTTTATTTTTCTTTTTTTGATTTTTTTGTCTTCTCCTTCGATAGTTTTCATATTACCTTAGGTATGGAGGGGACGATGTAGAAATTTGGTAGGGCTTTGGATATTCATTTCAAAGAAATAAACGGAAGTCGAAAAGAGGTGCTAAATGCATTAAAAAAAAAAGAATTTGATAAGTCTTTTACAAATCACATAATAAAGTGTGTTCAATCCATTCACTATCAACTCCATGTTTTAAACTGGTTCAAAGATTCTAGATTTCATAGTACAAAAAGAACTCTTGAAATCTAAAACTCACTTCATTTATTACTCAGATATTGCCTAGCATGCCTCCCTACATGTTGCTTAGAAACATCAAGAATTTCAAAAATTTTCAAACAAATGGCTTCAAACTTTAAATGCTAATAAGGGCACACCTAAATTCATCCCCTCTAACCTCACTCAAAGCCACTGCCAAATAAAGAGAAAATCCTTATTTAGGCATTTTATCAAACACCTTGTACTCCAAACTCAAACTCTCAAGACTAATATGAAGGGGGCACCGACAAGTGTATAGAAACTTAGCATAGGACCCACATCACCTAAAGAAGATTGTCGAAACACTTAAAGGAAGACCGCCGAAACACAAAATGTAATAATTTTCATAACTTTTCCATCACTACGCAAAAGAAGGTGAGCAGTTGTAATTTGCAATGAAAATTGATCATATCATCAATCGAGGTGATTTCGTTAAAAAAATGTATGAACAACTATCTCGTCAATTGATGATTTTTCTTCAAAAACCCATTTAATTTAGATTTAAACTTATTTTATTTATAAAAATATATGCTATACAATACTCCCTTTAAGAAGGTATGAAAGGCTTTATGCAATTCAGAGTTTATCATCACCATAACAAGTCAAGTTCCAAAGGGCAACCGAGGTCAATCCATTTAGGAAATAGAAGAAAAACAATAATTTTATGTAATTTGGCTTTTTGCTTTACGTTTAGGGGTGTAAGTGATTCTCCATTTATCTAGAGGCTCCAACCCATAGAAGTCCTTGGAATTTATTTTAGGTTTCGATTCGATTCAAAGATAGATTGGGGTCCAAATCCTATTTAGGTTGCGATTGATAAATGAGTCTAGTTTCGCATCCATACAAATTCTGTCGCACGAACATGGGACTTGACATATGATTATTTAAAATTGTAAATTACAACTCGAAATCAAAATTATTAGACTTGATGTAGTAACAAGGGGAATGATATTCTTATTTTTAGCAAAAAAAACAAAAAAACAAAAAATTGGCAAAGAAGTTGAAGCAATTTTGCAATTGGATCTCAAATGTCTAGTTGGAATGAGTTCCAAAGCCGGACCTAGGTCTAGAAACAACAAAGTAGGTTATGAAATATCGTAACCAGATTCGAAAATGGTTTTTGGTTCCTGGTCCAATATGGTTCTAGCAAAAAATCCAGCCGCTTACATCCCTAGCTACATTCATATGGAAGAAGTTGTTTTCAACTTAAAGCATATGTGGGAATTCTAATCCAATTGAAATAGAGTTGATTCAATTAGATATGTTTTCAATCGAGTGGTTTCTATTAGAGTATTTCACAAATAAATTGTTTAATAAGCCACATTATATGTGTGATTGAATTGAAAAGGCAAACTTGTCATATAGAACAAATTATATAGGTGAATATGTCATATCTTAATAGAAGTATGGACAAATATGCCTGCTAGTAAAATTATACAAGTAGGCTTCTAAAAAAAATTAGAAAAAAAATCTTCCAATTGCTATGCTGATTTAATATTCCCTTAGACAAAAGTTTTAATGCTAGTTGAATAGACAGAAATAGAATTTATCAAATAGTCTAAAGTAGTCAAGCATCATTTGCATCATATTTAAGTCATTAAGATTCTATTCTTAAACTTGTCAAATAGTACCTTAGAAAAGGCTTGAGTCATAAAATAAAATAAGTAATTTAAAAGAGTATTAGAAACACCTACACTTGCAGCTTTTCACAACATATACCACACACGGGCTTGTTTGTGTCATCACCTGAATACATAGGAAGTCTAAGAGTCTTTTTACAAATGGTATAAATTAAAAAATAAATATAATTTTAAAAAATGAGCATCAAATTATCTCCACTTAAAGGAAAATGATTTATGGGTAGGTAGGAAATGAATAACCTACCTCCACCCCAGTAATGGAAAATCTTAGGAAATTGAAGGTTACATCTACATGGACACTTTATATCTTATGCCTCTCACTTTACCCTTCACTTCTCTCCTCATAATAGTCCTTTTCGTGCAGCTTATTTGGCCTTAATTCAAATGGAATCAATTTCTACTTATTTAATGTGAACAAATAGGCCTTTGAAAACCTTATTATGCACTGGTACTATTCCTGAAAGATTTCCAAGCTAATACTTTCTAAAAGAATCCACCAAAGAAAGAGAAGTCCTATACCAGTGACTTTTGTTACCCTCTGCACAACCCAACCTAAGTCCTACAAGGATTTTCCATGTATCAACAAACGCAAAAAAAAAAATCCGAATTTTGTTTTTATTCCTAGAAATTTCAATGTGGCTGCTCATCTTCTTGCAAAGCTGAGCTACTCTTTAAATTAGGACCTTTGTGGGGTAGATCCTGTGGGACGAGGGTTTCTGTGCTAGGCATTCCTTTTTTTTTTTTCTTGTTTCCTGCTGTTTGTTGCCTTTCTTTTTTCTCTGGTAATGAAATTCTCTTTGCCAAAAAAAAAAAAAAAAGAAACAAAAAACAAAAAAAATTACCCAAGCAATGGATTGGGAGCCAAAGCGCAAACCATAAGAAAGTAATTACGCCTGAAACCTACAATTTATTAGGTAGGCCAGTGCTGAAGCTAACCCTACTCCCAAAAACTATGTTCTCTTTACCATTGGGCCGAAAGTCATTCGGTCCAGTTTGAATGAAGCGAGCCTATGCTTTACCCATTTACTAAACTGGCTATGTTTTTGGACCTCCGGATCCATGACAAATTGAGCGCACTCACAAGCTCAATGAGACAGAAAAAAAAAGTCACGTAGCTTTTGCTAGACTGGCCCAACCCATCAAAATCCCTACACTAACTGCAGCCAACGGGATGGCGAAATTAGTTCTAGCCCTGCTTCAAACTGGTTAGAGTGGGCGCTTGAAGGATTTGATTGTCCGTGTCCTTGGGCATCCCACCAAGAGGCCTAGAAATAGGGATGGCAATGGGCCCCAATTTACGTGGCTAGGTAGCTAAATGATCCATTCTGGGCTCATTTACATCCTTAAAGATGGCATATCTGTTGCCTAGAGGCCCGGACCCTAGAAAACTGGACTGGAACCTCGATCCAACCATAGGCCAAACCGATTACATCCATACTTCGACATGATGGAGCAAAATACTTAGAAATAATAACCAAAGAACTTAACTTTTCCAACTATTTTAAGTGAGTGAAATAGAAATCCTTGGAGATTAAAAGAAAAGGGAAAGAAACATTTGATGAAGATATGGCTCTGTAATCACAATTCTTTCTTTGTGAACCCAACTGAAAGTCAACAAGGGATAGTGACTGTTGCAATCTGGGGCTCTAGCTATATCCTGGGAAAATCACTGGCAAAATCCTCTTCACACCATGACTCTTGCAATCTTGCATTGAGTTTGCTCAACAGTCAAAAAAATATTTTCATTTAATAATAAAAAATGAAATGAATACTAAATACTAACATGTGAAACCACTTGGCAGACCCATTTGAAAATATATTGTTTGTAGAGGGAAGATGACTTACTTTATTGATGATTAAAAAGCAGTCTTATTTGAATTCTGGGGCTCCAGCTATAGTAGCCATGCTAATACTCCTTTTAGCTGGAGGCTTCCAGCTTGTAGTCTTCCATGAAACAGTTAGCTCAACAATCAAAAGCACTTTCTCTTTAAATAATTCAGTAGACACACCTATAATTAGCAAAACACAAAACGGCCATTGAAAGGTACAGGAAAGATTCGTGCTTTAAACGGTTTGATTCTCATGTTAAAAGCAGAAAAGAAGATAAAAAGAACTCTTTAGAAAAATAAGAAGAAACACATACACATAATGAACTACTGATGGGGTGCCCAAAAAAATCCTACTGATGAACTGTAACCTCATTACTGATAATTGAAATTTCATTCATTTAAATCAGCTTTCATGAGGTGTAGTTTTTTTGTTTGGTTACCCAGTTGAGGAGCTAGGACCTATATATAAACACCAACACCAACTTATACTGCGAGGTAATCAAAACTCACACATATGAGGGATATTGCGAGGTAATCAAGACTCACACATATGACGGATATACACAATTTATATATGAAAGGTAGTGAAGATTGGTAATGGTGACTCATATGTGTGAGAAAACATAATAAAATTTGTATATGTGAGGTGATAAAACTCAAATACACAATAAAGAAGGAGGAGGTGAGGAAATTGAACGTAAGATGTTCCGGTAAAAACCCAACACTCCTTACTACTAGGGTAAGGACCACCATCAGGGTTTACAGTTGCTGAACCATTTGTTGACGTATCTGTTATTCATGGGCCTGTTAAAAGTTGAGGCAGACACCTTTTTGTAGGCCTAGGCTGTGATGTAATGTGTCAGGGCCAAAATTATCCGGAACTGACTAGAGACAAAAAATTAACTGTATAAATGATCAGGATTAACCTGATTAATTAAGCAATGCAAACTGATATAAATTTTAAATATATGTAACTAGATTTAAATCCTACCTGATCTGAGATGAACCAAACACTGGTCCACCAAAGGTATACAACTGTTTTTATGTCATAAAATGAGCAAAACATTGCATGCTCAAGACCGCCATTTGACTACATGATCATATAAAATCTGATATTTTCTCTTATAGTAAATGAACATATGGGCAATAAAATAATGAGCATCGAGTTGTGCACCAGCGACTTACATGGTTTTTCAAATTGCCTATAGAATCCTCCACAGTGATTCACAGAAATTGTCCTTATTTTAGGTTCAAATCTGATGGGAATAATGTTCTATGACTGGCAACTCATTGATTTTAATTTTGATCCATAACCCTCTTATCGACTAGATACTTTGGGTGGCGGGTAAACAAAGGCCATATATAGTTTTTTTTGGTTCATCCATGTTCTAAAGGGTTGGGCTGAAGCCCAGTTGGATATGTAAATCACATCCCAAATCGGGTGTTTGTGGAACCAAGTATGGACCATATTGGGCCCACTGTCGATGTAAAGAGGGTTTATTGCTGCAGACTAAGGCTTTGTTTGGTAGGTCTAGTCTTATTTTTATAGACCATCCAAAATAGAGCCACTAAAAAAAAGCTATAAAAAAAAGATGTTAAAATTAAAATATGTGTTTGGCAATGGAAGCATCTATTTTAAATAGACCATTTTAAATCAATAGTTGAAAGTTTTTCACAAATATATTGAGATCTACTACGTATCAAGCCTTGAGATTTTACTTCATAAACATGTTCGGCCTCTCAAAGAGATCTAACGGTTTGGATCTTGTGTTTGGGGCCCCTAATTTTTTTAAAAATATTTAATAATTCATGTTTTTACAAAAATATCTTAAGTTTGGTACTGATCCAACGGCTGAATTTGGTTTCACAGTGGTCATTGACCTTCTATACATTTCAATGGCTTGGATTGTTATTTATTGTCCAAAAAATAATAATAATAAATAAAAAAAGGGACTGCCTATGGATTAGTTTAAAATTGAGCATATTAAATCAATGGTTGAGATTTTTTCACAAATTTCTCGAAATCCACAAGGAATCAATCCTTGAAAATTGATCCCATAGCCGTTTTTAGTCTTCCCAACATTTTCAATGGTTTGGATCTTGTGTTTGGGCCCCACAGAATTCAAAAAATAACATCAAATAGCTCACGTTTTCTTGCATATATCTCGAGATTCATGATGATCCAACGGTTGAAATTTGGAGGGATGGCCATGTTTGATCATGTGAACATTTTCAACGGTTTAGATCTAGATTTATCCTCTTGGATTTCGAGAAAAATTGAAAAAAATGAACCGGGCATGATCCTCATAAAACACTGTAGCAATGCATCTTCTTTTCTTCCTCTAATTTGGAAATGCATCATGAGGAGGGCTGTGAGAAATAAAGGTAAAGCCTCTACATATCTAAATTAGATGGAGCACAAAAGCACATACCAAACGTTCTTATTTTTATAAACTCCACTTGGTTTAGACATCTAGACAAATAGAGCCTAAAATTAGTGATGCCGAACATGCACTAAGTTTGATTCAACTTCAAACCAGCCCAAATCAGGGCTGACGTCTTTGTTTTCTTTCTTTTTTTTTTTTTGCCTTTTTTATTTTTGGGTTGGTGGGGGGGGGGGGGGGGTTTTGGTCCTTCAGATAATCCGGTCAACTAGATCCATTTGATGTTGCCTTGTTGGTCCCTCTGATAATCACAGCAACTAGATCCATTTGTTGATGTTAGATCCACACAACTTGAATCAGATCTTCACAAGCTAGGATATGCGCAAAACAATTGTTATACATGGAATGTAAAAGCATATTTAATTCCATGACGAAGTGGAAAATCTTTTTTTTTTTTTTGGAAAGATAAGTTATTCTTTCATTTTCTCAAAATTAATATACACAAATAGTCCTTCTATCTGAAGGTCTCAATGGGACATACCTCATTTTACATAAAAAAAAAAAAAACCACACCTCAGGCATTGATTAGCAAAAAGAACAAATTGAAAACAACTTCATCATGGTAGCACGGTATGCACTTGAAAAAAACTCTTGAATTTTCTACTTATGTGGAGAGATCGATCAAAGATCAGTAAATAATAGATCTCCTTTACTCTTTTAAGTAGAAGCTACAGTTTTCTAGCTTGAAATCACTGTTGCCAACGGGATGCAAATGGATCTAGAAGCACCTTAGTCAGACCATGATCACCCTCAATACTAACTACCTGAACATCATAGGGAATCAATTGAAGGAGGTTAAACACAGCCTCAAAGTAGTCCAAATCAAACTATATTAAGCCATCTTCTAGTTTGCCCTTATCTCTCCATAAAATACCTACTAATGTAGGAGGTAAGTTGGAGAGTCTTGATCAAATGGCTGTGCAAATATAGGGTAACCCTTAGATTTAACCCCTTTAACCCTTTATCTGATCTTTCTCAAACCATTCCCTTGCCATTGTGAAGTCTCAATTTTTTTTTATATATTTTTTTAAGGGGTTGGAGCCTGAGAGACTCAGACATGCTAGATCATGAAAACTCGTACATACAAAAATACACAATTTACATGTGTAATTAGATAAAAAGTTAAAAACAACTAACGTATGTAAAGAGGGAGGAGGTTGGAGGCCAGTTCTCAAAACTAGACCTCCCAATAAAAATGCCACTCCTTACCATTGATGTAAGGAGTCATTCTCGTGGCGTCTCAGTTTTAAGAAACTTCTTGTAACTCTATCAGTAGGAAACTCTAGCAACTTTCTCAAGTCCATGAGAAGTCTCAAAAATATGGAAACCTTTGCCAGCTTGGTCGACTAAGTGGGCATAACAGTATGGGCGCGTGGCCAGATTGACCCAAACATTCTTACGCCATTCCTATCCTTAAAAAGAAAAAGATGATTCCAATCTCCAATTTAATAGTGAATATCAATTCAATTCAAAGCTCCATTATTCCCATTCCCCTCACCTGTATCAGAAGTTACAGTCCTGTCCCTGTAGAGTAACAGTACCTTTTAATGAAGTGTTTTTCGGGCACTCAATTCCCAATGCCAAAGCTTGCAAGTATGCAACATATTGCATGTGGACTCTTTCTGCCACAGCACTAGTAATTTTGTGAATGATTTCCTTATAAAAGCTTCAAAAGACTCCATTCGAAAGATGAATTTCACAAGAGTCTGATATTGCTAATTGCTTCTTCAATGAGTCACTAATCAAGTGAGATAAGCGCTGTGTCTTTATGGTGGGAAGCGAAGGCCCTACTATCATACACTTTTCAAGGGAAAGATAAAAAATACCCAATAGAAATCAATGCCATTGAACCACCACAGTACCTGTTTCAAGGGAACCTTTTTATAATAAAAAAAAATCTTGAATTTTTATTAGTTTTGGAACATGCATGTTTGATTCTTCCTTTCACCTTTGAATAAAGAGGTGTAATAGATGGATGACAACCTGGTCATTATCATCCTTCAGTGCCAAAGAGATATTATATTTTCTAAAATATAAAATTTATGCATGTGGCCCAATGTTTTTCTAAACCAAAGGGTTAGAATGATGGACCGCCACTTATCCAGGATGCCCTTAAACTGTTAGATATTGGATGCTATTTTACCATTTTATAGTGGGAACATGAGGATATTTTGAAAAATATTACTTATATACTTCAACTGCCTAGAACCCATAGTCTATAAAAACTGGACAGGGCTCGACTTAAATCAGCCATGGATCAACTCAGAAGGGCAACGACTCAAACGTGTCCGGCCAGGAAGGGTTGGGGGTGATGGGCCCCCTAAAACTTTGAGTCAAAAAGCAGGAAAAGGGGTAGCCTGGCCCAACCCGCTGTGGGCCAGTTTGGATGTTAGGTTTTAGTATTTTAGTGACTGATCTGCCCAATTAAGTGTTAAAAGGGCCAAATATATGCCCAACTAGGGTTGCCCTGATCTTAAGATTTTTTTTATAATCTCCTTTTTTTCCCCTCTTATGGACCCTCAAGAATTTATTCTTTTCATAGTGGCCTACTCAAAATATTTCCCTGAGTCCGTCACCGAGTTGGACAGAGTTGGTTAAACTTTGTCAACCCCACCCAAGTTACTCGACTGATGCCCTTTCTAAATAGCTTGGCAAATCGATGTTTATAGCTCTGTCTACAACTACACAAAGTTATTCTATGGCTACTATGTTTGTACAAGATAAGCAATCTTTTGTATAAGCACATCTTCGCTAGCTTTGCTATGTTTGTACATCTGTTTACAACTACACAAAATTATTCTATATTCACTACAAGTACATCTTCCTCGTATAATAATATCCAGGGCAATACCTGGATGGGGTACATGCAAATAGGCCTCTTTTAAATATATTTCAATTGTTGTGCACCCAGAGGGGTCCATGGACTTGAAGATGTCATCAGCAGCAATTGGATGTGCTCTATCTCTATCTCTATCTCCTTTCAGAAATTCCTAGTATATTGCGGTCTATTCATTCATTTGGATGAAAGCAAAAGAAGGAAATGATCAGCCACTGGTCGTGAAACAAATCACAAAAAGAAGGAGCGCGTGCATTAAACAAAGAGACTACAAAGTGTTTGGAGATGATGGCATCCATGCCACGTTCTTCATCTTTTGGCTTTGTTTTCTCTTGTTTTATTTCTCATTATCGCTTCTTTAATGCCAGGTTTCGTCAATTAGGACGGAAAGGGTAAGGCACAAGAGGAGGAAAGGATACAAAAAGAGCAAAACATATCCACTCTCATCAAAAGAGAATTATACCCTCTATTGCTTTGCCTTTTTTCCCCCCCTTGGGATTACTGCCCCCACTTTTTGTTAAATTAAGTTTACATTCAAAGACTCTGTAACCTAGTAATTGACATTCAAAGACTCTGTAACCTAGTAATTGACATCAAATGAAGTTGGAGGATTGGAGGATTGGCTCTTGGGTTAAGGTTTGATTGGACCCTTGAAAGACTTCTTGGACTTTAGTGCAGCCAATTTAGTCTCCAAGCCCATGGGCCTGTTTGGATCTTTGAGAGTGACTTCAGATTTCTCTGTTTGAAAGTAAATGAGGATTTGTGCGTTTCGATAACCTGGGTTACTAAAACTAGTAAGTGGGATTCTTTTTTTGTTTTGACTTACAGGTTAACATGGTCACTGGGAATTATATTTATAGACTAACAACCTGAGTAAGGGCAGCTGATTTCCAAGCATTCAAACAGGGCCTATGGTCCACCAAATGTCCCACCGGGCCACTATTAAGTAATCTGAACTGGGATTCCAGGAATGGCCAATTTGCATCTCAGTTTGGAATAGGATTTGGGTTGAGTCCTAATTAAGAATAGAGATGGAAATGGAGCCCATTCACCTAATTCCCAAAAAGACCCAGATCTGATTGGTCCAATGGAACCGGATGTTGAACCAGAATTTCAAATCCCACATATTTTGCAAACAGTGGATGTTAAATTGGTCCAACTAATTGAGAGCTCTAAAAGGATTTGTATCCACTGGGAACTCTTTCATATCCTTCTCAATATATTTACAAATTAATTAACAGATAAACTGTTACGTCACAATGACATGGGTACATGGAAGTTTGAGTATGGGTCCGATGAACTCTGACTCGGACATGATCATCAATCGAGTCCAAAAATGGAGCTCATATCCAAAATTTGCAAGTCCAGTCTTTGAAGTAGCCAGGAAATTGGAGGACCATTGGCATCTGTATCTCTGATACCAACTAGTTTTATACAAGCATTCTTCAATGAGGTCCTCTGCTGAAATCTAAACTGCACACCAACAATCGGGAAAGAAAATGAACCATGTTTCCAAGTGTAATCCCTGAATTTGTTTAAAATCAGGCAATTAACCCAAGGGAAACAGGTTAAAATGGGCCAGTTCACTATCAGATTGTGCGCAGTTTTTAATAGTTGTGCTTAGTTATGCTTAGAATTTAGTCCCCGAGTAGCACTAGATGGGCCAGGTTTCTATCAGGTAGAACTTGGCCAGCCCAACCAATTTAGGTAGAGTATCTAATATATAGACATGAATCCATTCCATGAGCCTAAATATTTAATTCTGGCCCAACCTGTATTCAAACTTTACGCCCCTGAATAATATATGTCAGGGTACCAGTCTCTGTGTGTGTGTGTGTGTGTGTGTGTGTGAGAGAGAGAGAGAGAGAGAGAGAGAGAGAGAGAGAGAGAGAGAGGCTGCCTTTGTAGTCAAGCCTCTAAAAATTAGGCCCAGAGTTGTTCGTGGCAATCAGACCAGAAAGTAGGCCCAGGCCTAGCCAATGAGTCTAAAACATAGTCCAGATTCAGTGGTGAAACAAATTTTTGGGCTGAGTCTGAGCTGAACCCAATCAGTTCATGACAACTATAATGGTTTTTTTTAATTGTTTTTTTTAATTTTTTTTATCGATTTATGGGATAAGGGGCTGATGATAATGATGACGTTATTGATCTTGAGAAATATATCAGGTTGGGCCAGGCCTACCCTGATTAGACATGGGAAACCTGAATTTGATATTTCTGGGCCAATTAATAGAAAGTCCACATTCTGGGTTTGGCTGCTCTAGCGTGAGCCCAACATTAACCTCAAAATCACAACCAACCGTCCAGTGCTATATCACAATCATAGATGGAGAAGGGTCGATGGTTTTAGAACACATGGTGATTAAACACAATTACCATTAGCAAGTTAGTGGCTTGGGTTGAGATCTAAGAACTGTTTGAATTCTCGCGAATCTAAAATCCAAGAAGAAAAGAGTATGATTTTAATCCATAAGAAATTCAAATCCGGATCCATGCATGTAGGATTGCAAATGTGGATTTATGTTTGTTTGACAAGATCTAGATACAGATCCAATTCCAGCCATAGATCATAACAGCCATAGCTCAAACGATTATATGATATCATATTGTCTTTGTTGGAGTCTGCAAGGCTTGAATCATATTACACAAAATCCAACAAGTTGGCCCTCTATCTTGAGACAGTTCCATTCTATTATTGCCGCATCACCTTGATCCACATGGACCCAAGTACCCATTTACATCCTCAAGATACTGTGCCTCTTGAGATGTTCCAAAAGATCCATTGGGAACAGATCAACCTCAGGATGCTTTCTACCTAGCTATGGTGCAAGTAGACTATATACGAAGTATTAAGGCTTGGTCTACTCACCTAATTATACTTAGGTATCTGGTCATGGGGCGGATTAAACAGAGCTGCAAGTTGTCCAAGTGCAGTACATTTACTTATTGCACCCATGGTGCAAAAACTCACAAACTCAACTGAATTCACCAAGTTGAGTAGCTGGGTTGAGTTCGGCAGAGTTCCTAAAACCTGCCGAGCCAAGTGAACTTGGTTCAGCCTGGGTGAGTAAGAACAAATATTTGAACAATGAGCCTAAAACTTTAAAAGATAGACCGTAGTGGCCTCTTGATGAGATTGCTCATGTTTTGTTCGTGTACTATTCTTCCTTTAGCAAGAGTGTTTGTTGGGACGATTGCTTTCTGGATTGACTTTGGGATAGATACCACTCCCAATAGTCCTGGTGCATGTGTGTTTCATTGTCGCTGAAGTTATTTTACCCAAATAAACAAATAAATAACAACTAAGTCATTACGGTCACTTGTTTGCACTCATTTACATATGTAAATAATGTATATTTGTGATACTTACTTGTAATCACATTGAAGGGTGCTATTTACACAACATGTGTAAATAAAGTGTGTCAGTACGTAAATGAAGCCATTTTCAGTTCTTTGAGGTACCTAAGTTGGTGGTAGATTGTTGTATGCAAGTAGGGAAAAGGTTTTGATTCAATTGCAACTCCCTTCTTTTGTAGGGCCCTAATTGGTTATTTAAGTGATTCTTCTTCTTTAACAGTATAATAAATCATGAGGTATTTCTTTTTTCGATCTTAAATCTTCATAGATTTGGAGAAAGAGAAACTCGAGAAAAGTATTAAAAATTTTTAACCTATAGATCTAATTTGTTGCACTTTTGTGGGCCCTCACTTCATGATCCAATCTATTTACTTATTTATTTATTATTTTTTAAAATGTAAGTACTCATACAACCATCCACTCACACACTCACCCAAAACTCTCCTCATGAGGGCTACGGTAAGGGATTGATTCTTCATAGTTTCTATAGAACAGAGGTGCCTCACCAACTAAGCTAATAGTAAATTGGCATACTCTCATATCAATTATAAGCATTATCTTGGACTTCATAGCTTTTGAGAAATTTATAAAAACTATCTATAAAATCAAAACACCGTTTACAAGGGCCGAACTAGAAAAATTACTTGGGGGTGCTATAAAAATAAACATTCTTGTGGGGGGGGGGGGGGGGGGGGGGGTGGGGGGCGCACAAAATAGGAAAAGAAAAAAACTAAAGATCTCCATAACTTTTCTCCTAGATTTTTTGGAGACCAATATTAAAAAATCAAATTTTTACTTAATAAAAGGGGGTTTTTGAAAATTTTGAGGGGCATGGCCCCCTTCACTCATAATGTAGTTCTGCCCATGATCGTTTAAATTGTTGGATTTACTCATTTACTAGTGTGAAAATGATGACTTTTACTAATATAATGATGTGTTTCACATACATAATAATTGCATATAAAAAAAGTTACATATGAATCTTTTGTGTAAATAAAACTCATTTGCATATCTCATGTGTAAAATGCAAATGAACCCAAGTAAAATTTATTGATGTGTTCACTGTTGTTAAATAATTAGGGAACATTTTTAAGCACATAGATAGTCTCCCACATAGTTGTCACAATGTGAAGTGGATGTAAGAAGTATTGAAAAATAAATATGAAAGCAGTTAATTCTGCAGTATATTGTGTATTATTAATAATGTTGAGTTCTGAAATGAATGTGAGATAAAGAGTAGTTTTTAGGCGCTAGGTGCTCACTGGTGGCTAGGGTTGTAAACGGGTCGGTTCCGGTCCGAGTCCATGGTGGACCCGGAATTGGAACCGTTAGTAAGATGATGGACCCAGACCCGAAACCGGAACGGATTCGGAACTAATTTCTTGGATCCGGAACCGGAACCATTAAGGAGTGGATGGACCTGGAACCGGAATCGAAACCATTTCTTGGCCGGGTTTGGGTCCGTGTCCAGATCTATGTAGAGAATTTTTTAGAGAAAAGCTAACTTTTAGAAAAAAATTTTCTAAAATTGGGGTAATATATTGGAGCTCGGGTTCATGGGCCGGAACTAAGGTGGAACCAGACCCGGAACCATTTAGGTCACGGGTCCAAAAATAGGAACCATACCCAGACCCGTTTATTTATCGGTCCCTAAAGAAGGACTCAAACCCAATTATTAACAGGTTGAAACCTTCGGATAATCAGAGAATCGGATAGCCATTTACAACCCTACTGGTAGCACTTAGCACTTGAAAATTTCACGGGATAAAAGGATTGTATTTCTCTAGCTGAATTCCTGGTGAGAAATTTCCTTTTTTTTCTCTCTCTCTTTATCTTCCCACTTGGAGAATGGGCCTACTATCCACAGCGACAGCCCTATAATACTCCAACAAAAGCATTTTTGGCAACATGAAGAGGCCATTTTGCATTGGGATGAGCCATCCAAGTACATGCAAAACAACGGAAAGTACTGAAGCTGACTTGGAAAAAATGCATAGTATGTGTTTTGGATTAGGTAGGGCCATTTGAAAACTCCAATCTAATCAATGAGAGTTAATTAAATTTTGTTATAAATAGAAACTCTAATTTCTAAGTTCTAATTTATAATAAAGTAAAATGACACCCACTATCATATTAGCTCATCTCGTTTTCTTCCTTTGATAAGTAGATCGAGAGTGTTATTCAAAAGTAAATTCAAAATTTGATTCGCCAGCGCTATATGACTAATTGTCTGTTTGATGTTCGATTGCAAGTGGCAACTCACCCATTTGTTTGTGACATGAGATTCAAACATGTTTAAATAGTAAATACTACAATAGGAGGAAGGAATTAAGTTAGAGGAGTCTTCACGTGCATATGTCCCTCACCATTTTAGTGAGGGACATTTCATTTTTTGGACCTATCTAAGTTTTAAAAAGTGTAAAGTTTTGTCCTCTTGCATATTAATACTTTTAAAAAAAAGAGTGTCTCTCACCAAAATTGTGAGAGATATATACACATGAATATTCTCCATTAAGTTAACACTTGTTGGGCTCCTTTTTCACTTTAAAATCATAGTTCGATGTTCAAGTGGACGATTAGCCAAAGCCAAAAAATTTTTTTGATTTGGACGGCCATTCGAGTCTTGATCTAATAATGGTAAAAGGTGTTAAAGGTTGGAATTTGGTGGTCCACACTAACCTCTTGTCAGGAGGGCATGTATCAATACTATAAATAGTTGCTTTTGTTATTCATTGGTGCTTAATTTTATTGGTTACATTTAAACCAACGGTAAGAAGTCTTATAAGTTGGTGGTACCCAATCTAGAGTGAATGACCTGAATTTAATACATTCTATAGATGATTGGTTAGGTCAAAAAGGTCAAATATAAAAGATCTAGGGTGTGGATCTGAAGATCTATTGCAGCATGGACAGTACGAATTTGTCTTGAGACAATCGTAACGGCCCCATAGTCCTCTCCATCTTTGAATTTGAATTTGATTTTAAACTTGTACTAAATAACTAGAAGTAATTTAAAGTTGATTCAGAGTTTTTGATAAAATCTCAGTCGTATTTGTATGTGTGGTATGACTTCGGATTGAGGAGATGCTGCTTTGGTTGAGCAAAACTTTCTAATCGAATTGAGTGAAATTCTACGAAATCTTGGTGGATGCAGAATCTTATTTTGCAACTACAAGTTTTCTGAATTTTTGTGGATTCTCTACATTTTTTGGTTTTGTCAATTTGGGTCCTCAATGGTTCAATTACATTAATCGAGAATCAAGAATATGTGAGTCATTATCGGCAATATGTTTTTTTTTTTATAATGAAGGGTGTTGGGCGAGACAAATCCCATCATGTGTAGAGGACCTGGGTAAATCACCTGTGACACCAGTATGATAGTGCAGCTAAAATCCACAACCTTTAAAAGCAAACCGTCGTCCTAAAACCAAAGCTATATGTTTTACAACTAGAGATTTAAATATACAAGCTATTTTTATATTCTTCATCTTTGTTTCATTCACCTTTAATGGCCTTTTGTAACATAAACAGTACTTGGAGCTGGATCGGCTTTTTTATGAGTAATCTTTGGAGCAAGTCAAAAACCTATTTATTCTGAATTAAAGTTGTTGGTTAGAAAATGAGGTGATGAAGTTAGGGTGCTTCTATGATTTTAAAAATGGAAATGGATACCTATCGTTTGATTTGATGGATGCTTAAGATAGGATTTTTCTTGTTTACTTTCTAATTTTATGTAAACATTATAAAAACTTTTTATCAAAGTAGTGATGGTTTAAATAGGAGTTTTCTATTTTCTTATTATCTTCTCTTCACATTTTAACATTTCTTCTTTGTTAAATCAGTCAGTGCTGTAGTACATGTGGTATAACCCATCCACCTAGGGATGGATCCCCCAACGAATCTGTGAGAAGAAACAACCCATTTTAGAGGTGTCTTGTGCTTCTCTTTTTTTCTTTACTCTTTGATAGATAGATTCTAATCCCTTTTATTGCACCTGTTGACAATAGGGCTGGTTTTTTTACGAGAATTTCAAGAATTTATATTTGGAGGGATTTCAAATTCTCCAAAAGTTACCTCCTTGGGGTGGAATTTCAAATCCCAGCTCTTGATGAAGTATTTAAAATTCCAATCAAATATATAAAAAATGGAATTTCAAGAATTCCAAAAGGTCATTGGAGACCGTTTAGGTGGCTAAGATTTGGAATTTTAGTGAAAAAAAAATTGTGTTTCGAATTTTAGGAAACAAGATGTCACATCATGTCTAAAAAATCCAACACACTAAATTCATGTAAGAAATTCTAGTTAAAAAAACAAGCACTGAGCGTTTATTAGTTAGTTGGCAACCCCGTATATTACTCTAATACCCAATGGTGGAACTCGAGGGGGGCCAGCAGGGGCCATGCCCCCCAAAATTTCAAGCATTTTTATAATTCTTTTCATATAGCCATCCAAAGTTTTTTACAAAAGCACCTATATATTTTGAAAACAACATTAATTTTTTTATATGTGGCCTTTCCAAAAATCTTTTTTAGACAGTTCCTTCCTAAGAAAATTTTCTAGATCCACCCTTGCTGTTGCTTAGAGATTAATCATTCGGTATGCCACTTTTCCTACTTTGTAGGTTTCTCTACCTTCGTGTTGGTATTCTTCCCATTTATGTGGGCAATCTTGTGCTTCAGCCCTCAAGGCAGAGGTGTAAAAAAATAATAATAATAATTGAAATATTTAGGTTATTTAGGATCTAGACCAACTCTTATCCTTTATATGAACCTTGATTCATGACAAGTTTTACAGCTTGTGATACTTAAACTCATGTGAAAAGTATGGATTGGATCCATTTTCATACTATTTAGCTAAATTTTTTAAAAAAATAATAAAATTTGCAATTCTAAAGAGTTGAATCCATCACTTTTCCTAGCATGTAACTGGGCACTGCCACTTGCAGTAGTGAAATTTCATAAAAATAAAAAAAAGATGAGCTAGGTCGGGGCACCGCAAAAAGCAAACCCTGCTAAGCCCAACTCCAATCCGAATCCTCAACCCACACCCGCATCAAACTTGACCCACACCCACATCAAACTTGACCAACTCATTGTCAATTTCATATTCAATAGGTGTGGAATGATATGGGTCCCACTTAAATCCAACCTTTTGCCATCTCTTAGGGGTCATTTGTTTTGTGTAAAAATGATTCACATGAGTAAATGACTCAAATATGAATCAATTGCACATGCAAAAGACTCAGATGTGATTCAGATTCCACTGTTTGTTAATTCCAACAAATTTTCATATGTGAATTTAAAGTGAATCCAATGGCCATATGTTTTTCACAAAAATCTCATACTCCAGGATGCATCAAGACCTCAAAGTTGACCCCCTAACCTTTCAAGACATTTTAAAACTAATGAATGGTCCAGATCTTGCAAATGGGCTCCACAAAAGTACAAATCATAGATTTTGTCGTTTGGAGTTTTTTAAAAATTTCTTACAATTTTGGGTAAATCAATGGTTGAAAAATTGACTCTTTAGCCATTTTTAATGTTCTAAAGATGATGGATGGTTCAGATCTTGAAATATAAGGCCAAAAAAATGAAAAAAAAAAAATAGAAACAGAAAAAGGACTAGATGGTATGCATACTTCATCACGTCATGTACAAAAAGGGTAATCAACGGTTACAACATTTTTCACGCTTTTCTCACAGTGCATGAGGAACTATGATTTGAAATTTGACCCTTGAGCCGTTCTTAGCATTTTTAAAGATATTGAATGGTTCGGATCTTGAAAAGGGAGCCCACAAAAGTCAAAATCATAGATCTAAAGGTCTGAATTTATTCCCAAACATCTCACAATCTTGGACGATCCAATGTCTAAATTTTGGTTAAATGCCGTTTTTAGCCTTATAACGATGATTAAGGGTTTATATTATGGTTTTGGGGCTTGGAATAATGAGAAAAAATAAAAACACACACACAGAGTACTGCTCACTTGGACATCCGTGTTACTATATCGTGCACATTAAAAGTGACATGGGAAACTTTTTCCCACCTCTTGAGATGTGAAATGAAGGGCTCTTTTTTAAGTTGATTTTCACACCATTTACACTTAAATTTTACACACGTGAATCAAATTCATACGAAACAAATGTACTTTATGCGTAATTATTACTCATGTAATTCAATTACATACGTAAATGGACACAAACAAATGACCCCTTTGTACACTCTTCTTTAGAATCCCTAAGTCACATTAGGAACTAAATTATGGCTAAGATTAAGTATGACGGCCTCCCTCTCTGCAATGTGAAGCAAACGACAAGAATGGCCATTTCTCCTTTTGTTGAGTATGTATGGGTTCGGTGTATGAGCACTTAAAAAAAAATGGACACAGATCACAAAACAATTTGAAAAATCTTACTCCCGCTTTCTTAGCAAAGGATCAACTCATTATAAGATTGCAAACGCTACCATGAAAACAAAAGACCGGTTCAAATGATTAGGGTTGTATAAAAATCATTATTACTAGTAATCAAATATAATCTCTCTCATATTTTTTAATTCATCACTTGAAAATTTATTTACTTTTTGCAACATTTCCTAATGATACCAAATAAAACTCCATTTCAAAATTGAGTTTGGATCATTGAAGGCTTTTCTACATAGTGATTAAAGTAGATATATTATGATCTGCCACGTCATCGAAGAGAAGCATGTCATTTAGGTAGTAGTCACATCGAAAACAATTCCTCCCCATGGTGATGTGATGGACTTTGATTAGTCCACTCAATCCGGAGTTGGTCAAAAGCCTCATTCAATCCAAATTCTTCAAAATTTGGAGGAAACTTTCCCTATTTTCAAAATGTGAAGTAATCCTACTTAGGAACCAACACCAAATGTCTTGAACTTTCAATCCAAAATGGAAACCAAAGGCATAAATGGTAATATAGAAAAACATAGTCTAAATCATCTGACTAATCCACGATAATGATTCTAATTGGTTCACTCATGATCCACAACATCAACCACTCATAATCCACAACAGCATCAGCCAACCTGTCAAGCATGCTGTATGCTTGCCCCATTGCGTGGGAGGCTGCCCCATGTCGCGTTCCACCCACAGTCGCGTTCCACCCACAGTCGCCACGGGCAAACACTCGTATAATCTAAATTCAAACCGAAAGGGTCCAGTCATCAGTGCCGTCCCTACACTGCCACGTGTCAAGCATCTAACATGGTCGTTAGTTCGTGGCACTAGCAAGCCATTGTCCTATTTCTAACAAGAAGCATCAGAGTCCTCTTTCTGTCTGCGAATAACATAGTGTAGACTGTAGAATACTGCAATCACCGTTTCTTCGTTTCCTCGTTTCCAAACACGCTTCTCCCCTGCGTTTTCGTTTCCCTGTTCTTCTCGAAACAACCATTCTTGCGCGCCAAAAACAACGAAGAAGCTCAAACCAGAGAGAGAGAAGGATTTTTACCTGTAGTTCCCACAGCCATGGCTCCCAGAGGAAGACCCAAAAAGGTTTGCAGAGTTCCCCAATCTCCTTTTCATTTCCCTCTCTTTCTCCATTTGGGGTTCTTCTTCATCTTTCTAATCCTCTTCTTCTGTTCTGTGTTATCTTCCAAATCGATGCAGGTGGGACTGAAGAGGATGGATGCTGCAGTAGATGCTCTGCGCCCGTTAGGGTTCTCGAAAGGCGTTGTCCGCAGAACCGTCAACGCCCTTTTGAAGGTCATCTCCCTTTCTGCAGATTTCTACTTCTCTCTGTGTTGTGATGTGTTTTGTTTGATTGAGACAATGGGGCTTTTGATTTTTCAGGTTTATGATGGAAACGAGGGTTGGGTTTTCATCGAAGAGGCTTCTTACAAGCTTCTGATTGAGACCATCTTGGACGAGCAACAGAAGGCCGCCGAAAACGCTGGGGTAAGCTATCTTTGTTCGCTACTCTATCTATCGATCTTTCTTCTTGCATTGATTGATGGGTTTGAGCTTGTTTTTGCCTTACTGGGTTTTGTTGAATTTCGGAGAAGGTCAAAACCCATATGGGTTTTTCCTTTTGTGCTTTGTTTTAGACCATGAATCACTTAATAGCTTTTTGAAATGTTTTTTTAGGTTTCTTTTTTTTTATGGGTTCTTGTTGAATGCATGAGAATTTTTAAAATACAGATGAGTTCTTCGTAATTCCACTTTAGTCAGCAATGTAGGCATCTCATAGTGTAAGGATCCAATTATAATGATGATGATTGTGGATGTTCATAAGTTGATAGAGAGAATTTGCCATCACTGTTCTCTTCCGTTGATGTGGTCACTCTTTTTGCACATTTGAAGATAATTGCCTTGTGATCTAAACTATTTACCTAATAAGCCCCTCCTTGGATTGACAATGCCCTGAGCCCAGGTTTTGAGATCAATGTTCAACCTTTTTGAAATTTGGCTTGTATGAAACAGTTCCCTTTTTATTGATGATTTTATTGTTGGTGAGAATTTTGTTGTATGGAATATCCATCTCATGGATCACAGATCTTGTTCATTACACAAGTGGTCTCTCATCTGCGAACTTAAGGTTTGAGTTTACTGTGGAAACCTGGAGCAATGATTAGATAATTCCTCTTGCTTTTTTATCTGAAAAATTGCTCCTGGCATTAATATATTATCTGATATGAAGCTCATCATTACAATAAGTAATTATTTTGCATTAGTCTTCATGAATGTGAGAGAGAGAGAGAGAGAGAGAGAGTGCTCTGACTGACATACGCTTAGCTTTTCTATCAATGTTGGTCATAGAGTTCTTAAGTGATAGCTGCTTCTTTCTTTTTTGAATCACTATTCAAATTTCTTCACTTTTCTCAATAGGTAAAGATGTCCAGCAATCCATGAATCCCACTTGGCCATGTCAGCAACACACACAACAGAGAGAGAGAGAGAGAGAGAGAGAGAGAGTCCATGAATCTCAGATGCTAGTTTCTACTTTAGATTCTTGTGGGATACCATTTTTTGGTATTCTACAGCTTTAGATTCATTATTTCTTAATGTTCTGTTAATTATCTTTGTCAAATATGAACAGTAGAAAGAACTCGAATGTTACTTGTACTTAAAGTTTAGAAATGGGCAAGGTGAATATGCAGAGCTGTGTCCTCATCCGCTGTATATTTGTCTGTTTAGCATATCTTGGCATCTTAATTCATAGCTGGCAGTGAGATACTCAATTTCAGTAAGGCAACCTCATTAAACATGATATTTATTTAGCTCACCATTGGTGCTATTTCCATTTCAGAAAGATGAAACATGTGAAAGTGGAAAGGAAGAACGTAAAATCGCTGAGCCATTTGCTGAAGAAAGTGCAAATGAAGTTACCGGCGTTAAAGAAATGAGCACAGCCCCTGGAGTGATAGGGCTGATGACTGAAAGAGGTGAAGGCTCCATATTTTCCTCCTGCTACTCTATACATATTCATGTCTATTCTTTTTTTTTCCTTCTTCTTTTTCCCCTTTTCTGTTTTGAGCTCTAAAGCTCAACTCAGCTCGACTTGAACTTTTGATCTGGAGGATGATAGTCTGAGTTGGCGTGATTCTTGATTAAGGGTGCCCACTTTGTTTTTTTCTTTTTTTTTGTGGAATGAGGTTCTTGATCAAGTATAAGAAAACATCATGATCTTAATGCATCTGGACTTTGCATCTGTTGTTAAAAGCTGCTAGCAGGTTCATGGGAGCCGCAACCTTCTGTAAGATGTTATTTATTTATTTATAACTTGGGGTCTTTTAATTGTTTTTTATTTGGTAACAGGTAAAATTTTATTAGTGGAGAAAAATGTTAGCCATAACATCACAGCATACAGCCATGCCCAAAGAGTATAAGACAGATTTTCTCAAACCAAAACACCTACATAATGGAAGCAACCCATAAAACAATCTATCTACCCCCTTTTATGGCTAGAGCATCCATCATATTATTCGCGGATCTGACTCTCATGACAAAACACTACATTAAGATGAGAGAAGAGCTGCTTGATTTCATTGTAGAACTGAAGCCGCTTTCACTGAGGGAGTGACAGAATCATGAAGGCATGTAAACATGAAATGAAAGACCCCTACTAGAGTTGATGGTTGGGCAAAGTCATGATTATCTACACCAAGAAGGCTAGCTTGTGAAATTAGGTGATGTGGTTCATGTTCTTCTCATATCAACTGAGGAGGCAACACTTCAGCAGATGCTCTAGCAAAATCGGGACTATGGATGCGATCAGTGCCTTAATGTGTTTGGTAGCTTAGACCTTGTTTTTGTGTTCCTCCGAGGTTTTGCTTTCTTCTGTCTCAGGATGTAGCTCTTAAACAGTCTGGCCATTCTTTTCCCTACTTTGAAAAATATTCTGTTGCTGATAAAAAAAAATGAAAGTTCTTCGGACAAAATAAATCTTTGTTATGAAAAAACAAAATTTTCTAGTATGATGTACTTTTGTAGTGAAAATCATAATAATGTAAATGACAGCTTATTATGAATTGGATACCTTTACTGTCTATTGTATACTGGGAACTCCCTACTTTCATATTTATGCTCTTATCTGTGCTGGCAAAAATTTGGGTTGGCTAGGTTGGAAACATTGACCATGGTCATACATCCCCAGATAAGAAACAAGTTTAACCACCATGCGCTAAAGCTTAAAAAAATCTTCTTTCAGGTTTACAGGAAGATATCAGCTGTAGAGATGCTGACTCTGAAAGACATGGGTTGAGGCTAGAACAGATCTCCACACGAGTTAGGATAGACGGTGGAACAGCACGAAGTCATGTGCAGCCAGTTGTTACTCCTGTCATAAGGAGGCGTAAACCGTGTTATGGGTGGATCAGTGATGACGACGAGGATGAAGAGGAAGGTACTAAAACTGCATTGGTGGTCTGTCAGAAAGCTGAGCGGAAATCTCGTTGGGATGTGAAGCCAGAGGATATGTGAAATGGGTGGATAGTAATCTTTTTTCAAGATGTAAGCAAACCTTGTCATGTTAAGTACCCTTAATTCTGCATATCTGTATATACTGGCCAAGGAAGATTTTTAAATACTGTAGAAACAAAATCTGTCTTCTAGAAATTTCATATTATACTTACAGGAAATAGTTTATTGAATTCTAGTTTTGTAGCTTTGGGTTGGTTGTATGATTGGCTTGTACCCATGATTTTAGTTGTTGTGGCAATTCATGTGGGTCCAGTTTTTAGTTTCTGTTGTGTAGGTCAAATTCATATTAGAAGCGGAACCTTGGTGATCACTGCGATGCACATTGTCTGAGTGCCAGGGACCATTTCTCTGTGGAGTAGCAGATTTAAATGGATGAAATGAAGTCCAGATCTTGGGACAAGGTCCCCTTACTATTTAAGTCATTGTTAGCGTTGCTTATGGTTTAATATAGTTTTTTTTTTAATTTAAAGTGTGGTTTAATATGGTTGCTGATGCTTATTCTGATGATATTGCTGTTATTTTGACGATTAATGTAGTCTAATCATGTTGGAATTTTACAGGAACAAAAGAACTTGACTGAGGTAAGGTTAGGGTTGTTTATGGGCTGCACATGTTTGGCCCAAAATCCAGGCTTGAACCCAACCCATGGGCATGAAAGTTAGACTGGGGTCAGCCCATCTGTGAAATATATACTTCCCATGTGTTAAATATACCAGGTTCTTCGAGGGATTTAATCATATATAGACACAGGACTAATCAATTTAACAATAAGAGCGGCCAGGAGAACCAGTTGTGGCCATTGGGCTTAAAACTAGAGCCATATCTAACCCAATGTATGCTGGACCTGTATGTGGCCTGGCCCAGCCTATGTAAAGGTTCCGGGTGGTCATATAATGTTTTATCAACATTAAAGCATGACTTGACTAAATCTCTCTTGGATGCATCAACTCTCTTGGATGCTTGTTGATGCAGTTCAACGTAGAATAATTTTCAGTAAGCATCATAACAGTAGTAAAAATAAGTCAGTTGGTTCCCAACTCTCAGAACATAACATGGAATATCAGGCTGTTAAAACCTGGGAGCCAGTCGAGTCCAGTGGGTTAGCAACGAACTCAGTGTTCTTCAAATCGAGTCAACTCAGGCTCAGCCCATGGATTTAGGACGGCCCGAATTGATTGATCTTTAGACCAACGGTTGGGATCAAAAGTCCTGTTCTAGTATATCCTGTTGTCTTGTCCCCATGTACGTGGGGACATACATCAAAGTCACTCGAGGCCCCCACTCACATACTGCTCTCAAGATCATGTTAGAGCAATATAAGCGGTTAAGTCAGTTGATACAGAAATACTTAGCGATGGCAAAATACACGTGTCACCATTTCAATGGCTACTACAGGTTCGCCTCTGGATTCGATTAGATGAGAGGGAAGAAGTGTAACAGAAGTGTCATCACCGGCGGCCGCGCTTGCAAGCGAACAAACGAAAAGATAACAAAAAAATCTCATTTGTTTCTCATCTTCCTCTGTCCGAAGACAACACCACCAAGATCTTCTCCTCCTCCTTTGTCTATCGAAACCCTAATCCTCAAAGCAAAGCGGCCATGGGAGCTGGATTCTCGGAGGCCTGGTAAAAGCTCAATCCATTCGAGACTCCAGATATGAACTTCCCGGCCATCTTGCAGTGCACTCCTTGCTGCAATCTTCGCTTCTACCCGGCCATCCCTTCTTCCAATGTTTTGAGAAGGAACCGCCGCTATCTGCGGGCGAATCCTCTTCTGAGGTCTCCTGTTTGGACTTCTTTTCCTTTTCTGGAGAATTCGAGAGTCATTGGAGTACTGTCTGTGCTTTTAGAATCGATTTGGTCTTTTGTTTTGTTTTTTAGGTCACTGTCCTCGAAGAAGAGGCGATGGATTGCGTTTCAAGCCATGTCTTCGGAGACAGAGACGGAGCCGGACAGCAATAACGATAAGGTAATTGTGATTTCATGTTTGCTGATTGTGCATCTTTTAAATCTGATAAGTAACATGATATCCAAGCCAACTTATAGAACTCATCAGCCATTCTGAACTGATCATACTTGAACTGATCTGGGATCTGATTAGCTTGACTGCAATGTGTGAAATCACTTGTTCTGCCCAGTCAGCTGACTGCTGATTCTTCATTGTGGTTTCTGAATTGTGTTCACATTCCATAATCAGCTTGAGAGGGGGTGTTAAGTGAGATCTAGTTGCTTAATTTAGATTGGATTAGGATTACAATGATGGTTGGTGATACCGTGATAGTAGCTGTCACTATTTTATATCTTTAAATAATGGATAAGGTATGTCTAGTTATGATGCACATGTAGGCTACATATGCATGATTTCTTTTTGAGAATAACATCTCCATCAGCAACAAAGCTTTGTCCTAACCATGTTGGGGTCAGGTTTTGTGAGAATAAGATATCGAGTCTATCAGTTCAATCTGATCTGTAACCATGTTGACGTACATGAGGCAATGCGTGGCACCACGCACTGCAGGTACCGTCGATAGTCTCTGCACTGCAGGAGAGCCTTTACAGCTCCCTTAATCATTTTATTAAACAATCAATGTGAGACAAAAGACTTGACAGGGGAAAACCACTTAAAACTGTATACAGGCAGAAGGCTTGTTGGACTTGGAACGTAATACCAATGATCAACATTGGCATTTGACAGTAATTAATTGCAGTCATTTAGGGTGGAGAGGCAAAAGAACTGCATTCCACTTACTGTGGTTTCCAATCTGGTGTTGTACCTGACATATACCAGAATTGATAACCGTCTGTTTACCAAACTGTGCAAACAGCTTGGTATTTGGTGTACATCCATGATCCAGCTATGAAATAGAAGTTCAAAATTTATTATTTCTAAATTTAAGCATTTACTCATTTCCAGTGTATTTAACTGTGTTTGGATTGCACTTATCAACAACCTTTCCTCTTTTTATTGGACCAAGCAACACATTTTGGCAGACACCATGGATAAGGCTGTAATGTTGACGGTGCCATACATTTTATCAAGTTTGCATCTTAAAATCTAAAACTCACTTCAATTCATGAATGACTGTTGAAATGGGGTATAACTTTTCCTATTCATTTTTAAAAGTCCTTTTTTCGTATTTCATTCTCTCTTTTTTCTTTTTTTTTTCTTTTTTTCAGGAGAAAGACTTAACTGATGATGGAGGACAGTCACCAGCTTCGACTGACCCCCTTAAGCAAAACCATGTCTCCATCAATTCTCAAGCAACTGCTGATAAAGTATTTTCCATTTTTTTTATTTTTATTTTTATTTTTACTTTTTTTTGAAGGAATATGCCAGGATTGGAGTGCCTTCTCAATTTTTGTCTCTTAATAATTACTGCAAGTGTTCTTGTTGCTTTTATTAAAAAACCACTTACTGTTCATTGCCATACTAACTTTTCAACAATTTGCATCCTTTTCAAATTTCCATTTAGTACATTGTGATAAATCTTGGAAGACAGCTTGAAATCATTGAGCAATGGTGATTGGAGATTAGAGAGAGAGAAGATGCTAAAGAGATTTTGGAGGCTTAAATTCATGTGTTTTCAACTAGGTTTCAAGTTTATAATCCAAAAAATCAAGGTGATAATTAGTACAGATCAAAATCTACTGAATAAGATTTTTTTGGAACAGAAACCAGAAGGCCTCTTCTGCTGACTTGATTCTGTCAAAAAAATGTTTTAGTTATCTTAAAAGCAGAACCACTGGGGCTCATTTGGATCTAAGGATTTGATAGGTTTTTTAAAATGATCAGATATTCATATTTCCAAATTCAAATTAACTAGTCATATTCTCTAATTTTGGTGATGAAAAATTATGTTTGGATTTTTTGTCTAGAGGATTCTCAAAATCCAGGGTCCCTAAATATTTGTTTGAATATCTGTTGAAGGTTCTATGACTGTTTTTATACATGTGTTTCACTCATTACAAAATGTGAAATTGCTGTCACTTAATCATATAGGACTTAACATGCATTCTCTTCGGACTTGTATTGAATACTGCCACTCTAAAGTGACTAAACTTGAACTGGACATGGCTCTCATGTATCAGTTATGGCCCTATCTCTTGTGGCCGCAGTGGCATTCAGCTCCAACTCAAGCCTCAAGTGTAGTTATATCCTTTTTTGAATTGTTATTATATACAATATTGTTGATTTAACATATATTTTATAGTCTTCATGTGCATGTCCCTCACCATTTTGAGGAGGGACACTTCCTTTTTTGGAGCTATCAAGGTCAAAAAGGTGTGATGAGGTGTGAAGTTTTGTCTTTTTGCACATTAATACTTTCCAAAAAAGGAGTGTTGATGCAGGCCAAATCCATGATTAGCTAGCCTATTGGACCCAAGACTAATAAGGCCCAGTAGACTAGAGTAGATTCTATTATTAGTAGTTGCTTTAGTTGCTTTTTTAATATTTGGCAAGTCAAGTCATGTTTGGTTTAGGACTTCTTATTTGATTTAAATTAGTTGTTTCCTTTATTAGATAATGTCTTAGTTTTAAATACACATGTAATCTCTTCAAGAGACATAGTTATTGATATTGAATAAGAATTTGAGTTTGGTTCTCAATTGAGAGAGTTTTGTTTGTCTTTGGTGAGACACCAAGACATCCTATCTTTAACCCTTTTGGCTTGGAGATTAGCCCGTTGGCTATTCTTCTTCTTTACACTGCTTCAGTTGGTATCAGAGCGAGGATCCAATTTCAGATCG
This sequence comes from Sextonia rubra, assembly GCA_037013555.1. Lineage (NCBI taxonomy): Eukaryota > Viridiplantae > Streptophyta > Magnoliopsida > Laurales > Lauraceae > Sextonia > Sextonia rubra. The sequence continues at coordinate 52,016,894 of JASUAD010000013.1, read as the reverse complement.
CGGTCTGTCTGATCACCAATTCGAAGTAACGTAACCCGTTCCCGTTTGTTTGGTCTTTGCCAGTCGTTCCTCTTCCTCCCGAATCCACCAATCCCCAACCGACACCCACACAATACCACTACAACCATCTGGAACCCCAACACTCAGATCGGAACCCATTCCCGTTCCTCTCTTCCAAACCCCATCCCCCCAGTCGAAGCCCATCTCACAGGACCCATCTACAACCCATTACCGACCCTAGAACCACTGCTGATCCATCCTAGACCACCGCAACCCTAACCGCACCGAGCCACACCCCTCCACCGAACCATCTCTAACTCGCCAACACCATCCCTAGTCGCCACCCGAAACCCGAAAACCCAAATCCTCCAACCCTAAGGATATCCCCCTCCACCGAAACCCAAATCAATTCCCGCGTCCCACCGGAACCCCTCCACTGACCCTCAACCTTTTCACCAGAACCCTTGTCAACCCGCACCAAACCAACCCATCTCTTCACCGGAAACCCAAACCCTCCTCCGTCGCAGAACCCACCCCTCGGTTGCTGTCACACATTCCCAAGCCCAGATGATAAACAACAGGATTCTACCCTGCAAGAAATCAAGTCTTTACTCCATGACTTTCAAGATTTGATACCAGCCGAGCTTTCTACTGAACTACCCCCTATGCGGGACATGCAGCATGCCATTGATTTAGTCCCTGAATCTACTCTTCCTAATTTATCTGCTTATCGCATGAGCCCTACTGAACATGCCGAATTGCGAAGACAGGTTGAAGACTTATTCAAGAAGGGTTATATTCGAAAAAGCATGAGGCCTTGCGCAGTTCCAGCCCTCTTAACACCGAAGAAAGATGGTTTTTGGAGAATGTGCATCGATAGCCGAGCAATTAACAAGATTACCATCAAATATCGGTTTCCGATTCCCCGAGTGGACAACATGCTTGATATGATGTCTGGATCCTCTGTTTTTTCCAAGGTTGATCTCAGAAGCGGATATCACCAACTCCGTATTCGGCTCAGAGATGAATGGAAAACAGCATTCAAGACCAAGATGGATTATACGAATGGTTGGTCATGCCGTTTGGTTTATCTAATGCTCCAAGCACTTTTATGAGAGTAATGACTCAGCTTTTATGGCCTTTTCTTGGCAAATTTGTTGTGGTAAATTTTGATGACATCTTGGTCTTCAGCAAATCAAAAGAAGTTCATCTCGACCGTCTGAGGTATGTCATGCGTGCACTTCAAAAAGAAAAGTTTTACATTAATTTGAAAAAGTGTACATTTTTTAATTCCAAAGTTATATTTTTGGGCTTTGTTGTTTTGGCCCAAGGAGTTGAACCTAATTCAAATAAAGTCAAAGCAATCATTGATTGGCCCATTCCCACTTATATACATGAGGTCTGCAATTTTCATGGATTGGCTACCTTTTATAGGAGGTTCATTTGTAATTTTAGTACCATCATGGCCTCTATAACTGATTGCATGAAAAAGGAAGAGTTCACTTGGACCAATGCCGCTTCTCGAGCATTTGAACAGATTAAGCGGAAAATGACTGAATCACTGGTTTTAAAACTTCCAAACTTTAACAAGCTCTTTGAAGTTAGTTGTGATGCTTCCCACGTCAATATTGGCGGAGTCTTGAGTGAAGACAGTTATCCAGTTGCTTACTTCAGTGAGAAGTTAAATGACTCCCATAAGAAGTACACTGTTTATGATATGGAATATTATGCAGTGGTTCAAGCTCTTCGCTATTGGCGTCATTATTTCATCGGAAAAGAGTTTGTCTTATACTCTGACCATAAAGCCTTGCAAAACCTGAATTCTCAAAAGAAGATGAGAGCTAATCATGTCAAATGGAGTGCATGCCTACAGGAGTTCACTTTTGTTCTATATCATAAATTTGGCACGGAAAATAAAGTCGCAGATGCTTTGAGTCATCGAACTCACATTCTTACAACAATTTTCGTCAATGTTCCCGGCTTCGAAGAAATACGCAGAGAATATGCTGCTGATCATGATTTTGGTCGCATTTATACAGATCTTCGAAATGGTGAGTTTTCAGAACATCCAATTAGGTCGTCAATAGCGAAATACATTGTTCCAGTTATCTCACATGCAGTTCAAGTTGTTGAAGTTCCCCACATTGACTTCATCTTCAAAGCTCACATATGGATATTTGACAGTCAACACTTAAAGCATCTACTGGTCTGTTCACACATCCAAGCTCCATGCAGAGACCAACAGTCGAGAACATTCCGATCTACTATTACATGGAGGAAAAGACTGCAAAAAGCTTTCAAGCCATATCATGAAAATGTGGATCTGAAGACAAGACAAAAGTTTGTTCGAATGATTTTCGACTCAGGTGGACATTTACCGAACTCGAGGACAAGTTTTTTTCCAAGCAGGGGAGAACTGATGCAGGCCAGATCCATGATTGGCCAGCTTTTTGGACCCAAGACCAATAAGGCCCAATAGACTAGAGTAGATTCTATTATTAATAGTTGCTTTCTTAATATTTGGCAAATCCAGTCATGTTTGGTTTAGAACTTCCTATTTGATTTGAATTAGTTGTTTCCTTTATTAGATAAGATCTTAGTTTTAAATACACATGTAATCTCTTCAAGAGACATAGACATTGATATTGAATAAGAATTTGAGTTTGGTTCTCAGTTAAGAGAATTTTGTTTGTCTTTGGTGAGACACCAAGACATCCTATCCTTAAGCCTTTTGGCTTGGAGATTAACCCGTTGGCTATTCTTCTTCCTTGCGTTGTTTCAAGTGTCCCTCATCAAATTGGTGAGAGACATATGCATATGAATATTGTCCTATTTTATAAATATCAAATAAAATATACGATAACATAAAATTGCTATTTTATAAAATAATATTGATATAATATTAGAGAAGTAAATAGGTTGGGTTGGGCTAGGGTGAAACGAGGGGGTGGGAGTGGCCAACAACACCGCGCACGCGCCTCCCCACCACCACCACCACCACCCCCTGGCTCCGTGGACCTATACCTGGAGGCCTCCACTAGGCTCGCTCAAACCTCAAATATGTTGTATGCTATCATATAAAATAATATGGATTTAGGACATGTTTATTACAAATATGACTTATGTTGAACTAATAATAGGAATTTAAATTGGTCAAGTTCGGGTTAGTTTTGTGATGACCTGAACCCAGGCCAATTAAAGTTTCTGCTCCTGAACATAGACCTAGTCAACTCTGGAGTCTGGGCCCAACTTAATAACCCAGGTAATATATAATTACTATCATTGTCTAATATGTTATTTATTACATATGATCTATGATGTTATTTTTTTTTATATTATCTATATTAAAACATTTATAAAAATGGGTATTCGGGTAGGGACCTGAACTTTGCACCCAGACCTGGATCTAATCATCAACTGGACTTAAAAGGTATCCATACTTCAGATTTTTTTCCGACCTGAATCCTTTGTGTGACAATGTAAATGTAGGGATTCATTGACTCCCACAGCCCATATGCATTTGTTATAAATATTTTACACCATATTATTATGTAGTATATATTATGCACTCGGGTTACATTTATATTCACGTTAGTGTGGGGAATGATGATCTTTCATGTGGGAGAAAACTTGAACCCTTTGGATTTGGGCCACGTAATCCAAAACATCGTTTGAGGTAGTTTTCTTTTTTTGGGTCCAAATCTACACTTTTTGTGGGTTTACAAATCCATAGATTTTACAAACTACAAAGGGGCAAATCCTTCTCTATCCAAACATAAGATACCTGACTAGGATTCCAGAAGTCCATGAATTTTAGGAATCTATGCCAAGAACCTTCACATTGAAACGACCCCTTGGTCATGCTTCTGTAACCACCCTTTGACCATACTGTGGCCAGGGCACTAATAGTGATCTGTTACACAAACTGAAATAGTAATATGATAGCTCCAAATTGCTTTTTGAGAAACTTGTCTTTGATGCCATCAGAATACTTGGAAAAGAACTTGAGGAGAGAGAGAGAGAGAGAGAGAGAGAGAGAGAGAGAGAGAGAGAGAGAGAGAGAGAGAGAGAGAAGAATCAGTGATTAAAGAGAGAAGGAAGATGATTTCCAAAGGAAGAGATATTGGAGGCTGAAATTCATGTATTTTCATGAGTCTATTTCTCTATATACAACTGTGTTACAATTTTTTTCTTTTTTCCTTTTAAATTGAAGATTCTAAACTACGATGCCAAGATACATAATGGATGTGGCAGGGAACACCATCGATGAGAGAGGGGCACTGATGCTGGCCGACCCATCAGACACATAACTTTACACAGAAAATTTAGAGGTGGATATGATACAACATGATATGTTGCCTACTTTTAAGAATCTAGTATGATAGATTCTAAGCATTAACATATCTTGAAATATAGATTGTTATCTAATCACATCCTTAATGGTTAATTAGGTCATAGATTCTAAGCATTAACATAGCTTTAAATATAGATTGTTATCTAATCACATCCTTAATGGTTAATTTGGTTTCCTTAGGAGGCATAATTTTCTAAAAGATACAAAATTATTCCCTCAATATTATCTTATTACTGAATGGTCCTAAGCATATCTTTTGTTGTAGTCACTTGCTTTATTTTAGTATACTAAGGGTGTAGCTTAGTTTTTATCCATCCTTTCCCTGCATTTGAATGAAAATATCTCCTTGTGACATACCCTTCACACATCTAAAATTGGTTTTGAGTGGTCACAGACTCATATCCTTTTGAGAGCTTCATGGGATAGTGATGTGGTCATATAATGTGACTAACTGTTATATACTTGTCATCTTTCTAAGGATATGGACCAATCTGTTGGGATGGAAAAACTAGATTTGAAGGACTCAGTAGAAGAAACTAATGGGGCTCCTCAGGCTCAAGGTGTGGTGCAGGTATTCTTATGATCTTGATTAATGAATTATGACTGGTTCTACTGGGCATGCCCATTCTTGAAATGGTCTATTCTCTTAAGGAACTTTTGATTATTAAGAATTGTAACTTTAACTTATTGTAGTTACTGAATTGTCTGACATAGGAGAGTGGTGATAACTTGGAAGTCACTAGTGGTTCTCCTCTGCCAGGTGTGAAGGTGACTATCTTGGGAGCTAAAATTTTCAATTGGAACTTGTTCAGTTTTATATCTCTACTGTTGTTTTAATCACCATATATATTTTTTCCTTCAAATGTTGACATGTTACCACAGCAATTTGGAGAACCTATCAAGATCCCTAAGGAAACTATTGACATTTTCAAAGACCAAATTTTTGGCTTCGACACTTTCTTTGTGACTAGTCAGGAGCCCTATGAGGTGAGTTGGCATGTCTAATTGCGGTTGTTTTGATCTGCAATAGATTGATTCCTTGTTGTTTTATGCAATTTCCCACTGGTAGACTTCATTAATGCCGTGCTATGCATCCTCCTATGAGCAAATAGGAGCCATATGAGGGGAGTCACCATGTTTAATCTCTGTGGTTTCAATATGTGAGAGGTTGATTCTTTTTTTTTTACCTTGCACTTCCCTATTGCCATGCCTTAAGTAATACCACATTATGCATCTCTTATATGTGAATAGGATGTGTTTGCCAGTAGTTTGGTTCCTGGAAGATGGTTAACTTAATTATGTTCTAGAAGTGCACAAAAAATGCCATGATGAAGCTCTAGGTCATAAAATTGTGTGATGCCTTCTAATTGTTTGGTAAATGGAAGACTGTACTTTCTACTGTTGCTGCAGCTTATACTTCACACTGAATGTATAATTCGTTATCATAATTCATGCTTGTCATCCTTATGATGAACTCTTTGCATGTTGTGAATGTATAATCATTGTATAGCAGTTTGATTTATTAGGAAATATTGTCTTCATTTGTTTGTATCACATTTAATGGATTGAGTCATATCTGTAGGTTCACCATTTATATATTGTTTTTTTAATTCTTGTGGTCTGCAAGATTTCAATTGTTGGTCGGTGTATAAGAACTTGCACAAATGTGGTGCGTCTGAAGAGCTTAGTCAGCAGCTCAATGTTAGTTCTGTATAAGATTCAACCATGATAATTTCCCAATTCTTTTACCAGGGTGGAATATTGTTCAAGGGGAATCTGCGAGGCAAGGCAGCCAAAAGCTATGAAAAGATAACAAAGAGGATGGAGGTGATTCTGATTTTGGTTTCTTCGTTTGTCTAATCAAGCGTCTTACCTATTTAGGCTTCGTTTTGTATAAACTCCAGCACACTTTATTCACAGGATAGGTTTGGAGATCAATATAAGCTTTTCCTTCTCATCAATCCAGAGGATGACAAGCCAGTGGCAGTAGTGGTTCCGCGTAAAACTTTACAGCCAGAGGCAACCGGTAATTACTATGTCCCAGGGAAACTTCTTTTGAACATTACGAACAGTTATCATCAGAAAAAATTGTATTGATAAAGCTTGTTTTCGTATGATATTGAAGAGACTTTTATTAATAAAAAAAATTATTATCTTGCAATTGCAAACTGCAATTCCATTCTTACATTGAATTTCTGTGTGCAGCGGTACCAGAATGGTTTGCAGCTGGTGCATTTGGATTAGTAACCATTTTTACTTTACTTCTACGAAATGTACCTGCGCTGCAGTTGAACTTGCTGTATGGGATCTCTCTCCTTTGCTTTATTTAATTCTTTAATTTTTTGTTCCATCAAGCAAAAAACTCAACTGTTGTTTACTATTGTACTATAATTATTTTATGCCATGATCGAATTAGTTCACATTAACAACCATGACATGATGCATGTTCAAATATGAAGGCCTTGAGTTTCAAATTACAGAACCATTTTATGCAACCCACCTAAATGCATGCCAATCACATGGTAGGGTGGGATTGGGAGCTCTTGATGTAGATTGTGGGGTCAGTCAGAACATGTACATGTATAGCCATTGAATTTTGTTGCCCGAAAAATGTTTTTTTTTATAGATACCAGTTATATTAATACTTGCAAGATTCATAGAATAAATTTGGTATTGTAATAGAAGCCAATGTAAGAGGCTTAAAATCAACCTCACTTGAGCCACACAAATTGTAGAAAATGATCACCTTCAAACTGGAGGGTAGAGAAAGGGAAATCAAACTGGCGTCAACATTGCCAAAGACCATTGTTTTGACAAGGGGCTCTACCACTTTGTGGCACCAACATGCATGAAAATAGAATGGCCTGCCCTGTCTAAGTCTTAGATCTCACCCACACTGAACAGATTTCCACTGGGTGTTACCACCCTAATGGCACATCTAGACCCTAGTCTCCATCTAATACTCCTTGCTTTGAGAAGGCCCAACCTAATGTTCACGAACTCTGCTGCATTGACTGATTGTTAGGCCTACTGGCTGAACAATCTCCAAATAATTTTGCCTGAGTTATCTTGGATAAGCCCCTTAACCCCTATCGGTCCCAAATATGCCTAGGTGCTACCATCAGAGTTTAGCTTAAAGAGGTCTTCTGGGAGAGGATGTTATAGAGGATGGGGTATCTACATGCTGCAAGATGAAGTGGGGATCACCTTCCCACTATCAGATGGTTGAGATCTGATTTCCTTTAAGCCTCTGCAGTTGAGGCTCATTATGCCACAGAAAGCTTAATAAATCCTCCACAACACCTTTCCTTTAGCTCGCCGCCTTGGCATCTGTTGTTCCTTTCTTTCCATATAAGCCCAAATAATTGCCATATATGACTTGCAATAAATCTTAATCCCCTTCACCTATTAAGCCAACTTTTCATGCCTCAAAGAGCTCAGAATGGGGCTTTGGGAGGGGCCAACTGTATCCAAACCAAGATGGAAGTGTCATTAATTATGCCTTGAATAAACTGGCTCTGAAGAAGTTGTATAATGATTCTGCATCAGCTGAACACATTGGTAAGCGTTAATGACCATGAGCGGACAACGTCACAGGTTATCCATGGTTAATATGGCCCTAAGCAGCATTGTTCATCCAAAAGTAATGACCCTTGGGAATGCTCTAATCCTCTATGACTTTTAGCTTAGGCTCCATTTTCATTCCTCCCAACGCTGAGAAGAAAGAAATTACCAAGAAACTGGTTTCACATGAATAATATTCGTACTGGTCAGCTCCCTGGTCATTGTGGACCATTAATGCTGATCTTGAACCAGGATTTACATGGATCAGTTTTTCTTCTTGATCTGGGCTTGATTGAACCCGACATTGGACTTGGTTGGGCTTGTTATCGATTCATCTGGTCCTGGAACAAGCCTGGCTCAGATGGGCCATCTTCTAAGGACCTGATTTGCACCACCAACTATTGGCACTGCTGTTTCATCTGTTTTTGTAATTACACTAGTTTCTGCAACTAGTTCCTGCCTGGCTTTGCAGTGTTGAGGCCTTTGGGTATGATTAAATTTTTTTGACTAATTGAAGATCAATCCAAGGAGGATTGTATCAGCAGGAACTGGTCCCAATCCAGTTAAGGTCTAGATAGATAGCCTTTCTCAAGTGAGAGAAGGATATCATCTGTAAAAGTAACCTTTTTTAAGATGTGTGTGAACAATATTTGTAGAATGTACACTCTACTTTTCAATTCTAATGATGTAACATGACACATTCTGTGGTTCTCAACTGATCCTTGCAGCGGTCTGGACAGTTCTTGTTACACATGTATTACTGATATGAGATATTTGCTTGGAGTTTTATCTCGAGAAACTAATGTTCTATGATTTATTTTTAGTTCACTAATTTTGAGATGTGTCAGATCGACCTTTGACAATCTTGCACTGTTGAAAGATGGCCTTAATGGAGCACTTGTAACTGCATTGGTCTTAGGGGTGCATGAAGTAAGTCACTTTTTAGTGGCAAAAGACATTGGGGTTAAGCTTGGAGTGCCATATTTTATTCCAAGTTGGCAGGTGTGGTATGATTATCTCGCTTTAATATTGCAGCAGTTTGTTCAATGTTTTGGTTTTATTCTAAAAATCTCTCTATTTAAGGCCAAAACACTCTCATATTTGAGGGGAGGAGTGGGAGCTCCAGCTCGTAGTAACATGACTACTGCCATTTTAGCATTTCAATCCCTCTTAACACATACCATTGTCACACTGCATCTAATCCCTTAAAGCGTGGGTGTGTTGTTCTGTTTGTGTTTCTTCTTTGTTCTTCCCCTTTGAGTTATGTTTTTAGTATCTAACCAATTTGTTTCATGATTATATCATCACCATCATCATGATAATCTTTTCTAATCTATCTGGGGTCATTTAGTCTATCAATGAAATTTCACAATATTAACACTTTAATTATTTTATATAGTTGCTTCCTTGCTGCTCCTTCTGCTTGAATCTTGACTTTCAAGAACGGGTGTTTCATAACATCCTAAAAAACGGCCCTCCTAGTAGGATCCACTGGGATGCATGATGATCATGGAAGTCTATTAGATGGAAAGATCTATATGAGGCTTACCTATATGCAAAATATTGAGTCCATAACATCATCCTAACCTTTAGATCAATGGCCCTAAACAAGGGAGGTGGAAAAAGGTGCTTTTTAAAGTGGGGGCGTTTTTTTAGAATTTTCCATATATATGTCGAGGAATGTTAGTATGCATCCTTCCCTCACCAAAGGGTGAGGGATGCTTACATGGTTTTTCTTATTTCTACATAAGCATTCCTCTTTTGCATATACTTTCTGTCTTTTGCACATGAATATTTCCAATTGTGCAAATTTCCCTCACCCTATAGTGAAGGATGGATGCATATTGACATTCTCTATATCATATATATATCTGTTTATATATATGACTCTGATCCTTTGAGAACTGTTCTCACACCCCTACCGTGAGAAACTTTTATGGGGCCCACTTGTGGGTCTCATTTAAAGATGAGACCAGGGGGATGAAAAGATCTATGTGGGATTACCTAAAATATCAAGTTTGGCCTCAATCCTATGTCCCTAACCCCTTTATCCATAGCCCATAAATCTAATCCTTTCGAATTGGTGCATAGTCAATCCAACGGTCCAGTAAATTTAGATTTGATCAAAACTTAAGGCGTGTGACTATTAAAGAAGTCCCTGTATATTGCAAGGTTTGGGTTCGGTGATGGATGGGTCCCACCTAGAGTTCTCACAAATAAATGATGAGAACTAGTTCTCATAGGATTATTTCCCATATATATATGAGTTTGATCTTGTGAGAACTATTCTCACACACCTATCATGAGAACTTTTTATGGGGCCCACTTGTGGGTCCCATTTGGAGATGGGACTGGGGGGATGAAAAGATCTATGTGGGAGCACCCCAAATATCAAGTTTGGCCCCAGTCACACGTCCCTAGCCACTTCATCTGTGCCCACAAATTCAATCCATTTGGATTTGCACAGTCGATCCAACGGTTCATTAAATTCAGATTTCACTGAAACTTGGAATGTGTGACTACTATCAGGGGGGTCACTGTGTATTGTAAGGTTTAAATTGGATAATAGATGGGCCTACCTAGAGTTCTCACAAAAAAAAATATGGTGAGAACTAGTTCTCAAAGGATTATTTCCCATATATATATATATATATATCAACAAACACCTTCACAAAGTCAAAACACATTCACAAAGTCATTTACTGCAGTGTGCAGGGTAAATCTCCCCAAATACACCTGTTACTCTCTCTGCTTGGTATGAACAAGTGATTGTCACTCAATATTGGATTGATGTTTTAGACAAACTTCCTTTTCTACCTGCCCGCTGATTCAAACATTCCAAAATTACATTAAGAGTGATCTTTATGCAACCTTGTAACAATAGATTGATTTGATGATCTGACATAAGGGTCAATTTAAAGGAAGAAAGAAATGGTTAACTTGCATCCCTGCAAGCTCCATTTGTCTATTCCTTTCTTGTTTTTTATCGAACAATTGTATATCTCAGCATTGGCTCTCCATGCTAATTAATATTTCAAAGTGTAAAGGAGGACAATTTATTGGTTTACCACTACTAAACATATTGATGGGATAAGGCTTTAAAAAAGATCATGGCTGGTTCTCACCAAAGTCTTGCCATATTTTATGGAAGGCTTGATAAAATATTCTTGTTTTTGTGCCCTGTGCCCTTTTTCCGGGTGCTGAAGATTTATTGTCTTTACATGGACAGTTGATGGCTAACTTTGGCTGCAGATAGGCTCTTTTGGTGCCATTACAAGGATTGTAAATATTGTGCCCAGCCGTGAGGATCTTCTGAAAGTTGCAGCTGCAGGGCCCTTGGCTGGATTCGCTGTGGGAATTGTTCTTCTACTTTTAGGGTTCATTTTACCACCCAGTGATGGCATTGGTATTGTAGTTGATGCAGGCATATTTCATGAATCATTTCTTGCTGGGGGTATTGGTGAGTACTTGTTAATCTGAGGAGTAACTAATGATTGTTCATCATTATGAGAAATGGTTATATGTGACTGTCAGTTTGTAAGTTGCAATAAGTTAAGCAAAATCTGCATTGTGAAGACCACTTATTTTGGTTGAGATAGACTGATGGATCAAACCTTTCCATGTAAATTGTTACTGGCTGAAGGTCACTCAGATCTGGCTGATATTAACCATTGGATTGAAGTATTCTTCACCTGGTATCACATTCTAGTTTGGTGCAAGGAAGACTAGACCCCTTTAATCTAACAGCAAAAACAACTCGAGTCTCATTAATTTTGGTGCACAGCTGCAGATTTGCTTATCTTATCGTCTTAATTTTTAATTGTAGCAAAGCTTTAAGATTTTACGCCCTTTTTTTGTGCACTTGCTGTCACATGTTTACAATGGGCATGGGACTTTGTTTCATCTTGTTTAGGCATGCAATAAATGGATTGGACAGTGTTTGCCATTTATGTTATTGCTAAAGAATTACTGTTATAAAATACATGTGACATGATAGAGTTCTTTGATTTCTTTTATATTCTCAAGTCTCATGAGCATAATTGTTTGGAATTGATTCTTTCTCCTTTTCTGCTTGAAAAAGTCACATTGGCATTCTGATTAGGATTGCATGATTTTATCCAAAGACAGCATTTCATTTTTTAATATTCTGGGAGTATCCTAACCTATACAAGCAAATTAGACTATAAATAGGTTGCCATATTTTGTTGAAATTACATCTGATGGCTTATAAGTTAATTGAATATGTGATTCTTTTTTCTTTCTTTTTGGTAGCAAAACTTCTTCTAGGAGATGTTTTGAAAGAAGGCACTCCCTTGTCTGTGAACCCACTTGTTATATGGGCATGGGCTGGACTTCTTATCAATGCTATCAACAGCATCCCTGCAGGAGAGCTTGATGGAGGACGCATTTCTTTCGCCCTTTGGGGAAGAAAGGTATTTCATTTGTATTGATCTGCAATGGAGTAATATTACTACTATCATGGACATATGTTTCACAGTTACATGTCTCACATGCATAAGCATGTCAAGTTGTCAATATTTCTGCTTGTGTTCAATATTGTGGTAAAATATAGTTTTTTAGTAATTAAAAAGTTGCTAATGCATGCTCTTTATCGATGTCTACCAAATAAAGAGTATATTTCCTTGAGTAATTTACACAAGAGATTAACTTTTCTTATCTACCATTTTATTGAAATATCAACATAATCTCATCCTTCTTATTGTGGTATTTTGGATAACTCAATTTCTGTTCATTGCTTCCAGTATTCACTTTTGATCAAGATAACCCTCTGCTTTCTTTTCTACCATCTTCAATCCCCACGAGCTATTCCGCTTAACAATATCTCTTTCATTACATGGCATACAAACCTTCTTCTCCTGCTGGAATTTTCATTTTCTTCATGTAGCACCACAGTTGAAGCTTTTGAAAGGTGACAGTCAAGGCTACAATATCTCTAGGATCCTATAGTATCTGATTTTTTGAAAACCTCATAACCAAAATTGGCAAATCACAAAGAAGGAGCTAAAATGTTAGTGGATTGAGAACGTGTATCCCCTCAATGTGAAGCCACCTCCTTAATAGCTTTAATTTTGTGTATCCATTCACTTGATTAGGGGATCTTACATGCTTACAATATATTTGATGCATTCTAAATAATCTAAACAAATCTTTATTCTAATCTACAAGATTTGGTAATGTATGGCAGTGTATCCAGAAGTGAGACCACTTCGAATAGTGTATGTAGAATAACCTTCAAATTGCCTGACTTTATGCAAATAGAAGCTCATAGAACCAAAGGCAAGAATGTCCACTAGATCCAAGGCATCCTGAAGCCAATGATCTGGTGACTGGAAAGCAGAGGCTCAACAATTTTATCCTAAGACTAGCAAGAAGTGGGTGATCAGCAGCTTGAATAGAAGGTGGTTTCTGTAGCAGTCACATCCATGGAGCATGCAAATGGGAAGATGGGCAACTGGTGTATGAGCTCGATAGACTAGGAAGTATCGCAATGTAAAAGCTTCACAGAATGACCCTGGTCTTAGGAATCTTCCACTTGAATAAGATGGATCCCTCATGGGATCTTATCTCATGGAGGACTTCTCTTCAACAAGAAGGCCCCAAAAACTGTTCTTAATGAAAGGTTTCTTCTTGTCACAATGAAGAATCCACATTTTCTTCGAAAAATGAGGTTTCTGGTGAAACTCTGTCACAAAATATCAAAAGCTCTTCTGATAATGCTTTCCACTAAACTTAGCTATGTTCCAAAAAGGGCCCACTCAAACAAAATCCCATGTGGTCTCTAGTGTGACACGTGCATGCGCACGCGCACAGAGAGAGAGAGAGAGAGAGAGAGAGAGAGAGAGAGAGAGAGAGAGAGTATGATTGGATTGTAAACCTGTGTCTCCTCAATGTGAGAGACACCTCCTTATATATTATTTGTTGTATGCATTCATTCCCTTAAGTAGAGAACTACATGACTACAATCAATTCGATATAATCTGAATAGTCTAATTACCTTTTTTTTTCCTGGCTAATCTACTAGATATTGTATGCGTATGGTAGTCCTCAAATTTATCCAAATGTGAGACCAGTTTTAATAGTGTATGGTAGTCTGCACTGCAGGACCATATTCCACAAAAATAACACACTTGTTTTAAATTTCTATTGTTATATTAAAAAAAATCTTCCTAGGATTTTTTTTAACTTTTAGCTAAAGCATTGGGTTAGACTGTGCTATGTATCTTCTGCAAAGCAGAATTTCATGGTAGCTCATCCATTGTAGACATGTCATACAGGTGCTCCATAGTGGACCTTGTAGAGGTTTACTAGATTCTGAATAATGAAACTTGGACCAATCTGACCCATCAAACTAGTCTGTCAGATGGATGGTTAAGAAGAGGATGATCATTTGTCCAAATTCAACAGGTGTCAGGTTATATCAAATGGTTAGGATCGTTTGTTTTTATTTCATCATCCATCCATATTGGAACCTACAATGAGAACAGCCCAACTTGGTGTGTGCATAAGCCTTCTTCTGTCTAAAGTAGATGAGTTGGCACAAAATTTACCTATGTGGGCAATTAACATTAGAGATTAGCTTTGTTTGTTTGCAGAGAGAGTTCTGAAGCAAGGGAGCATTCTAGTTAAGTTATCCAGATGATGGTGATTAAGTTGGAACTGCCCTTTCAATCAAGGAATTATGACTACTGTGGAGTTGGGCTAAGCCTATTCGGACTATTGTGAAGTCACAAGGCTTACCTCATTTGTAGTTTGAAAGAATCTAGATGCGACTTTGACTGGGTTTATATATGTACCCAGGCTTGCTCTTATATTTTTTGTTCCTGCAGTTGGTTTGACCTGTGCCTGAGCGGCTATAGATGTAAGTTGAGGGGGTCCATTCCCTTGGGTATCCATGTGTAATTACTTGTATGTTTTGCAGGCTTCAACTCGCATTACTGGTGTCTCCATTGCCTTGCTCGGACTATCCTCATTGTTCAACGATGTAGCATTCTATTGGGTAGTACTGGTTTTCTTCTTGCAGAGAGGTCCTATTGCACCACTTTCTGAGGAGATCACTGATCCAGAGAACAAATACATTGCTTTTGGCATTGCAGTTTTGCTTTTGGGGTTGTTGGTTTGTCTCCCATATCCCTTTCCTTTTGTAGCTGAAGAAATGAGTTTCTAGGGACAGTTCATATACATATGCCGCTTTTTTCACACTAATTTATACTGAGAACACAATAGCAAAGTAGCCTCTGGACATTCTGTGTAAACAGACAAACTATTCTGTAAATTATAAAAAGTGGCCATTTATTTTATTTGCTGGGATTATTTGCTTTTTCTAAAAGTTGGATTAGTATAATTAAAAGAAAACAATAGAAACTAGGATAACGACTGACACAGAATAAAGAAATCAGAAGAGAACTAGCTAAAGTACACTACGTACTGATAACTGACTACTACAAGTCTACAACTAACTTGACTGCTTAACAGACACCAGAGAATGAACTACTGCTACTAGACAAGAGTACTGACCTAATTAAGACCAGACATTATGACTACAGGCTCGCTACTGTGATACAAACTGCAGAACTATCTTTGGACAAAACAAAAGCGACAGAGGACCATGTAACAATTTACGAACAGGATCGAGAAACTGGATCATTAGAGTAGCATGGCCTGTGGTATGATCTGTGATGCTTCCTTGGGGGTGGGCTGTTGCTGGATATCCATCATGATGCTGCTGTCCTGATAATAAGTTTCTCAAGGTGCTGGATTTGTGTCTTGGGGATTTATCATATCTTTAGGTATCTCTTAAGAAAAAAGGAAAAAGGCAGCCCAATGCACGAGGCTTCCTCCATTGCGGGTTCTGGGGAGGGTCAGATGTACGCAGCCTTACCCCTGCAAGCGGAAAGGCTATTTCCACGTTTCGAACCCATGATGCCAAGGTCACAAGGGAAAAATCTTTAGGTATCTCATGAAGGGAAAAAAACTCCACATTGGCAGTGGAAGGCCATTGTTGGGTAAGGAGGGTTCAAGTTAGTAGGCCACTTTATTGGTGCTTCAGAAGAACCTTTCCACTGGTGCAGAGAGGTGAGAACTTTTGATATTTTCTTCCAACCAACTTTAAATCTCAAGGGAGGCTTCCATTCTCTTGTAGAATTTCAGTTGAGATCATATTTTCTCCTTCAGTTCCCAAGCTAGGAATCCATGTTGCTTAGCATAGGTCAACTCCTTTGTGAGGGCTTCTAGCTTGTGGCACTTTTGTGCAATGCTTTTTCCATGGAAGACTTCATTTTCCATTGTACAGACAGTTTTCCGCCAAGAAAAGCTACTTTTTTGCTCGATGTTTCCCCAATCCACCCTTTCCAACAGAAAGGGTATGGGAAAGGTGGAGCGTTCTATGGAAAGCAAAAGTACACGGACTTCCATCTCTGTTGACATTACTCAAACATGCCCTTTAGGTACCCTCCAAGTGTTTCTGCTACCTGCTGAATGTTTTCTTCTTCCCATCAGGAAGGTGGGTCTATGTGGAAGAGAAACCGATATAGGCTGTGATTAGATCAAAGTTGAGGATCCGCTTTGTTACTGCTAGTTGTAGGCCAGTTGTTGTCCACAGTGAGCCTATTTTCCGCAGTGAGACTTAATGAGCTCTAACCCATATTTAGCTAAAATGTGAAGGCAAATAGTAAGAATTGGTGAGGGATTTGTAAGACATCAATGCCTCCATGTCTCAAAAATGATGGCAATCTAAGTTGAGGATTCTTACTGGGATGGCTCCCTCCTGATTAGCAAGAGCTTTTTGGGACTATGGATTTGCTCTAGTTATTCTCACATTGAAGGTCATGACTAGAATGGTCAGGTCTTCAGGTGTTGGCTGGTGTGACATACGAGATACCCAGCACTAACAGTGCAGTTGTTCCACCACTGCTTTGGCAGACTTCGTAGTAGGTCGGAGCATTTCTATCTCCATTTCCCTTCTTTTTTTTTTTGGTGGGGATGGATCCATGAGAGAACTTCGCTATGGAAGAAGGCTGCTCTTGCAGGAAGATGAATCCAAGGATCAAACCTTAGGTAGTTAGGTGAGAAATGAGGCACCTAACCAACTGGGCAACCCCTTGTTCTCTATCTCCATTTCCTTGCAGGTGTTGAGAGGGTTTTGGATTTGATAGTCTGGTGATTGAACATGTCTGTAGCAGAGGATGAAGGACCATGGTCCGGTGGTTGGTTTTCTAAGGTGAAGGATGAGGTTTGTTCTTGTTGAGGAGGAAGTTGAGGCATTGCAAAAATTTTGTGTTCAGATGACTTCATGGAATAAATTTTGAGGATTGAGTTTAAAGTAATTTTATGTATACAACTATTCATTCTTTATTACATATTTTATGGGCAACATGGGCATAGAAAGACCAATCAGTAAATATTTGTGATTTCTGCAGGTTAAAGAAATCCCTTTATAGGTGAAATCCCTTTTCATATTTGGAAGAAGATTATACAAACACCAACAGTGAAGTCTTCATAGCCTGATCTCTTGTAGCATTGTTAGAAATCATATGACCACTGCACATTATGTTCTCAACGCCTGAGTAATGGCTTAGCTGGTTTGAGCTTTGGGTTTGCTCCCCAAGGTCTTAAAGTTCGACTCTCGCGCCTTACGTTATCCGGGTACTATGTGTGCAGCCATTTATGTACCCCCAAGGAATAGTCCTTGCTCGTTAAAATCAGGTAACTCCGAAGGCTAAAGGCCTAAAGGCTGGGTTGGCAAGGGATACCTTGGGTCATTATAAAAAAAAAAAAATGCTCTCAACGCCTGCTGCTCATTTGGTCCGAAGCCTAGATCACTACGAAATGTTTCAGACTGCTGTATTTCAACAACATATAGGTACGCTTTTTAAATAGACTGAACCTGACTATTTAATGGGTCGCTGTTGGCCCACCAGCTGGCTGCATTAAATGGGTCATGTCATGGGTTTTGGTTTGAAAATAAGATCTAAATAGAAACTAAAATTATCATGTGCTAGTAAGCAGATGGGAGCTTCCATGTAGGTCTAACTTTTGCTTCATCCATGTTAACCTTAGATAGCGTTTGGTTCACTTGAATGGGAGCTGAAATGGAATGACTATTCCGTCAAAATGGCCATTCTTTTGTTTGGTTCGTCCAAAATAGACGGAATGCTCATCCCAAAAGGATTCACCATTTCTCTACATAGGGGAATGGTCATTCGATTTGGGGGGGGGGGGGGGGGGGGGGTGGGGTAAGGAATGATCATTCCATTGCAGATTCATTTTTTATTGAAACAAAAATTTCCCCACCCATTACCATTGCCACCCATTTGCCGCCGCTACTACCACCACCACCACCCAACCACCGGTACCACCGTAGCCACCACCACCACCCACCACCACCACAAAAAAATGAAGAGGAAAATAGGGATATTTTGATAAAAATATGGATTTTTTTATTTCATTTATGCTTTAATTTTTGCATACCAAACATGAGGATAAGAATAGGAATTCCTTTCCACCCACCATTTTAAAGATAAATCCAAATATTGGAATGGAATGATCATTCCAACCTTCATTCCATTCCAGATTCATTCCAACCTCTATTCCATTTCAGCCCAAAATTATTCATGCGAACCAAACACCACCATAGATTATTATCAAATATGTGAAAAGGGGAAATGTGGAAACTGGAAAGCAAGATCTGATAGTTAACCCAGCTCTTCACATATTGTTTAATCTCACAGTTTATATTACACCAATTGTGGTGAAACAGCCACTTCTACCTAGATGGAGGAGGGCGATGTAAACGCTAGGACCAAGAAAAGGCGAGGCCCACGTGTCGAGTGCAAGTAGTCTACACGGAAGCCCCCCACCCCCCCGGCCCCCGGCGGACGTTGGCATAGAATCATTCATTTAATGAAGGGATTTTTCTGAAAACTGCCTTCAGGTTTGCATTAATTGTAAAAATTGCCCTAATTTAAAGTATTCTAAAATTCCCTCAGCTTTGGAACTTCTCTTGAAAAATGACCTTGAACTGGCAAATATTTAAGCCATGAGCAAGGAGGCATTTGTGTAACACCCTATCCATGGAAATTTACAATCATCCCTTCTTTTTCTTTTATTTTTTTCTTTTTATTATTATTTTTTGTTTGATTTAACGTGGCATAGTTTCCTCAAGAAACAAGATCATTAAAAAGAACAACTGATTTTTATACTAATACGGAGAGGCATTTCCTATAGGAAGAAAGAAGGGAAGGGGTGGGGGGTAAAGGGGTTGGGATAAGAAGGGCATTCTTTTCATGCTAAAAAGCTAGTTAATAGAACGCCTTCTCACGAGTAGTACACAAATATGGCGTTAGGTATGTTTTAAAAAAAAATGCCCTTAGGTGAAAATATTTGAATAAATAACCAGTAGATTATGCAATTTGGCAGTTGCCTTGGCAGTTACGATTAGAGTTGGTCAAATACATGGGCTTTCAAGCAAAGGAATTAAAAAAGATTCCACCAAAGCTGGGAAAGCCAGATTTTCTTACAGATGAGAAACATAGTTATCCACTTCATTTTGTTTAGCCCATGTAGCTAAAACAAAATGACTAGTACAACTTTTCGGTTTGACTTTCAGTCAAGATTGGCCAAGACTCTAAATTTCAGGTGAAATTGACTCAAATGGATGAAACTTTTGAAATTTCTAATATGACCAAAGTGTTATAAGGAATGCGTCCAAACATCTTAAAGGTTGTTATCTTTTATTGTTATGAAATATGTATTTAAATTCTATTATGCATAGGAATGTGATTAAATTTTAAACTCATATGTTATAATATTATTTTATCGTGATGAATTAAATGCATAAGTTATCTTCTTTTTATTTTTATTTTCTGAACATATACATATATTTTTAAAAAAAAATTTCAAGATATAACTACAAGTTTTTTTTATTGAAATTCCAAATTGGCCGAAATGAGGTCAAACGAAATTATATAACAATTATGATGAGGAAGCCAAGTCGAAGAAAGAAAACACCACCTAGTACACGGGAATTTTATCCTACAAGATTCGTGCATACTCGGCGAGAGCCTTTAATGCAAAGAGTCCCCACTTCTGTTTATGGTGTGGATTAAAGGACCCTTATAGGTGAAAACGGCTCTGGTCAACATATCCAAACTCCAAAGTGTCAGTCAAATAGGAAAATTTTCACCTGTGGCCTGCAGCCTGCTGGACGTCACAAAAGTGGATGCTTGATTTTTAGCCTGACTATCCACAAACGCAAAGCCCTCTAAATTGTGGTGCTGCCGGGACAATCAGGGGTAACAATTCTCAAAGATAGGGTGCGGATATTCAGATCCCTCTCGTTGCTCCAGAGAAGTGGGAATCGAAGATGGGTGAATAAATGGCTAATAGAAGCGCAGTTACCCAGGCTACAGCAGCCCGGAGATCTCTCTAAAATCTCGCTAAAAGCAGTGATATGACTGACGCGCAATCTGTTCATAACCCAAGAGATCCCCGCACGCACCGTTACACAGATTCCTGTGGGTGAATTACAATTCACCATGTCCGCAGGAGGGGTGTTTTGGGATGACATTTTTCATATGAAAATCCCCATGTTTATTTCATGCAAACCCAACAGAAAGTTACAAGGTGAAAAAAATAAATAAATAAAATCTCCAATCACACACACTCGAGATTAATTGATCCCGGATGCATCCTAAACCTGCACCACACCTTTAGTCAATGTTAACAAGGCAGCCTTACCAAGAGGACACCCCGTGCAGGGCATGTAATGATTTCTTTGATGCTTTTCTAGCAGGCACCCTGTGAATTGAGTCTCCACTTGCATCCATGTCCCTTTTTTCCCTCTAGCTTTGTGATTGTGTTTCCTTTCAACAATAGATTACATTGACTGATTGACTGGGGACAAACGGAAAAAATCTGCAAAAAGATATTAAACAATGTGGCACTGGAAACAAAGGCATGAGAATAAATTACTGCAGCAACTATACATTACATTAACAAAATAAGAGCTTTAAAAAAAACAGTTGGCCAAAAATAAAGGAAAACAGATTACAGAATCAACTGTTTTCAATAACACTTGACAACCAGAGCGGATTTACCAGTGGCTGAATCTAAAATACTTTCACAGTTATCTCTCAACCTAAACTCTACTCCAACTTCTCCCTGCCTACATCTTGGAGCTTTAGAGGTTCAGCTGGTAAGTATTTTATGCCAATAAGGTCGCCAACTCGGCTGATGACCTGGCAAGTGCAGCAGTCAGAAACATCAGGCCAGAGAGAGAGAGAGTTATACCATAATTTGCTGGCATCATTAAGGCAGATCAATCACATGTACCCGATAAACCATGTGCAGTGCACGCATATAAATCATTCCAGCAAAAGAAGATTTAGGAATTATGGAATCATGAATGACAGGCTTTGATCCTAGGAACTCACTTGCCCCACACTTGTAATAGGTTATGGTAAAGGACAAAATAACTGTGACTTCTAGATCACTTGGGTCATCCAAATGCAGGAACCTTCATTTATGTGTAAATAGGCCTACAGAAAATAAGCACTTTGATGTGCTCTCTGTTTCATACATTGAACATTGAGCTGGCAGTGGGCCAGTCTAAGGCATGGCAAAAGGCTACACAAATAAAGCAAAGCCTGGTAGAGGTCCAGTTAAATTCATACCCAGCCCAGCTCACACCCATCCACCACATGACAAGTCAAGGATTGGACACTAAATTGCCCCATGACAGACATGGCCAGGTTTGGGATGAGCATCCCAATTTCCATTTTCCATAACAGACGATTAAAACTTTCTAAAAAAATAATCTAGTTATATTTTGTACATAGTACTTTTATTAAAACAAGTAAACAGGCCAAATAGATAACGGCAGTCAACATTCATACACCCTGAAACCAGATGGGGTTATGATCTATAAAAATGTACAGGAATTTTCTCCTGCTGATGTTCCTGCATGCAGACATCATGGTTGTCACAGTAAGAGCCTTGAACTCAGTGGGGTTCGCAAACATGTACCTTTGCTAAGCCTTTTGAAACCTGCCTCAAAGGAAATAGGGCAGGACAGGTCAGCTGTTTAACCTAATGCAGTACAATCCCTACATTGAAATTACCGGCCACCATTTGGAGAACAAAATTAGGAAAACAGTTGGAAGGCAGCTTTGGCCAAGATGTGGCTTCTAGGTCATTGGCCCACGAAGATGCATATACGGGCTGTAGATTAAGAGTTTTAACAATCAACCCCACTCATTGGACATTCGTATCCATCTAAACTAAGGTGATGAAGACAGTAAAAAAAAGATCACTTTAACTAGCCATATAATTGCTTTGAATCAGATATAACTGCCTTGGGCTAGAACTACCAATAAGACAAACTTTTGGCAGGCCTCCAATCCCAAGTCATATCCATCTGGAATGGTCAGTGACCAAATCCAATATGCAAAAATTCATACTGACTAGATGTTAAAAATCCCAAATCAATGCAGTTAACAAGAAAATCCCCATGCATGGTGGTAGAACCACCATTGGCCAACGTGGATTCAAGTGCATATATTCCAAGTTACAGCGGACAATTTAGTTATAAATTCCGCATGTATCTGAAGTTAGTTTGGAGATCAACCAAATTCAACATGCAAAACTGCACTCTAAGATTGTACAGTGAATGTGATCAGTGATAATTACTCATGTATGGTGGGACCTCATATTTGGCCAGACTCAGCTGAGGTACAAGATTCTCTGTAGTTCACTAGAGTATCATGTATAACAGACTCACATTGATAATGGAAAGAAAAAGCTATAAAGTGATGCATATTGAAGGAAATATCAGACAAAAACACAGAGCATACATTTTTCTAAGCTGGAAATTACCTCCAAACCTTTTATCAGATCTTCCCTGGTATGAGAAGCAGATATGCAGATGCGTGCCCTTGCCAATAATAGTGGAGTCGCAGGAAATGCGACTGTCACAACAGCAACCTATAGAACATGGCAGCAGGTCATTGATGTTCATGAAAGGCTACTCTATAACATTCTGACAGCCGTACCTACTAGATACTTTGACAGATCATTGATGTTAAATCAAAGATGATGCTGAAAGTCTGAAACAGACATTCTGACAGACAATTGCCGTGACATAAAATATAAATGGATGGCTGAAAGAAGGATGTTTGCCAGAAAGTAAGCATTTTAAGCATTTTTCCACTGATCATGCACAGTAATTCCATTAACTACGAAAACAATGAAGGTGTTTGAGGGTCTCCATTGGCCATAGCATCCAGAAAGCATACATGTAACGAGGAATGGCATTAATTTATCACCCTTCAGTAAATCAATAATTAATAGGTGCCGAATGCTTTCTAAAGAACTATTAAATACAGAATATGTGTACCAGCAGATCATAAATTATAACTAAATCAAAGGGATCACTGAGCCGATCAAAATAAATCAATATGGGCTCATTGGGTTCCTTGGACCTCCTCTTGTACACTTTTGCTCACAGGCGGCATCATTCAGCTCATCAGTATGTTAGAGCTTTAGAGTTAAATTTGTCTTCTTTTCTCACCACTTGTTCGTATGTAAAGTCAACTTATAAAGCAAGCTTTTGATGTAAAGCTATATTATGTTGACTAATTTCCATTTGGTGTGCCATGAGAACCAGTATTTCAATATTTAAACAGATTTCCACCTTCCTCCCATACATCAGGTAAATGCATATGGGTTTCTGCATGGCTGTCACCGCCTGTCAGTGCCTCAAATATGTAACAAGATTTGATACATATTCCAACTTACCTATAATAAACTGAGTATTTGGTAGCAAAATCAAGCATAATTTTTGTTGCAATATGGATAAGTCTGGTTTAACTTTGAATATATGACAGTGTAATGTATGTGCATTCCTTGACTATTCTGAAAGAATTATGCTAGGCTGAAAGACTTGACGTACTCACATTCTGTCTGAGACACTCTCGAGAAAATGCAGGGATCTTAGCTGGATTGTAAAGCATTATTGGCATTACTGGAGAATCGTTATCTCCAAGAACTTCAAAGCCCATCTTCTGCAGCTCTGATCGGAAAAAATTGCTGTTCTCACGGATTCGTGCAAGTTTCTGAGCCCCTGTATTGAACTAAATGTATATAGTCATAATTACAATAACAATAATAATGAGTTAAGCCAGCAATCAGAATGCCATCAAGGTGGAAAAAATTTTGAGGTAGCAACGGCTTCACATACCTCTATTAGAACCATCCTCTCCAAGAACAACTTTTATGGCAGATATAACTTGTTGTACACCAGGAGGTGACATGGATGTCGCATAAAGATGGGCTGGACAGGTGTACTTCAAATACTGAATAAGTTCCTGATGATGACAAGCAGTGGCTTAATCACAGTAGCTGCACAATCTAGGCTCCTAGTTTCCATTAATATACATTTAGGTGTCACGGGCAGCCCTCATTTATATTCACTTTTGGTGGCTTGAGGGGGCACAAATGGCAGTTTTCTTTTTCTGCCTGCAACTGATAGTTGACTAATTTCAGATTAGACCAAAGTGATCAGACCATCAGTTTTCAGGGAATCAAAAAATAAAAAATAAAAAAAAGCAGCAGCTTGGATATCATTGAAAGCAACCCAAATCCAAGGGCAGCCCCTCATCCCCATATCCACCTAAAAGCTAAGGGCCCATTTGTCTGCATGGAATTTTATACATAGGAATTAAAAGTCAAATGGGCTCCAAGAAAGAATTATTAAAGAGGTGAGGGATGAAGGATACAAGATGGAGGAAATGGAGATGGCACCCTGATTTTCCCTAGACCTGATTTACTAAGATGATGGTTGGGTATTCATTTCTCATCTCCTCTTGATTCGTTTTCCATTGAGGGAAGGATTATTTTATAGTCATTTTTTGATACTTGGCTTTGTATCTTCAATTATAACCACTTTTAGAAACAGAAGTCTTAGAATTCCTAGGAATTAAATTACATGAACCAAACAGGCCCTAAATGTAAACGTAGTATTTTGAGAACAGAATTCCCATATAAAAATCAGTGTCATAGATTATTGGGAAATGGGGCATTGTATCCATAAAACCCATATCCTGTGTCCAAACAGGTATCCATATATGTGCATCACAGGCGCAATGGCATGGACCAGTGCCAGTATGCTATCTGCTTCCAGGAACATAGAACTTGAAAGTGCATGAACATATGCCTGACCTTGGATCCTGCAATATAGCCACCACATGATCCAAATGATTTTGTAAAAGTCCCCATCATAATATCTACATCAGCAGGGTCCACTCCCAGGAGCTCACAAACGCCTCTTCCTGTTTTTCCTACTGCTCCAATGCTGTGTGCCTCATCTAAATATGTGTATGCCTATTCCAAAGATAAAGAAGAATGAGAAAAAGCAATAACCTAATAGTCACCATGTCACACTTTGAAAATTAGAGCATAACTGTGATTGTAAAAATCTAAAATTTAAAGAGATAGCAATCATTGCTGTCAATTTTATTCCATTTCATCTAACTAAACCAAAACACATGAATAGACCAAATATTCTAACCATAACGCAGCCTGCTTTTGCATTTTAGTGTTTTACTGAATCCAGACTAAAACAGTTGAAGCATCCATGATTCATCCAGAATCAACCGAAAATTCTTGTTTGGCACTCACTCAAAGGTCACTAGGATAGTAAAAGTATCACTGTTGAATTTTATGGCTTAACAGGTCTCGTTACATCACCAGAGACCAAAGAAATCCTAAATCACAGATGCACTAGTTAGAACAACTAAGTAATTGAACTTTTTTATGATTGTATGTATTGGTAAAAACAATAAAAGAAAAGTCTAGCTGTTCGCGTAAACCTAGTTAGGATGCAACAAAGGAGACAGCAGAGCATCTGCTCTTTTAAGTAATCTCCAACCATTTTATAGCTAAAACATCACCATTTGGTGGTTAAAATTTAGAAAAATACAGACACAATAATTCTGTCTAGCCCCTTATGCTTAGATTTTTTTTTTTTTTTTTTTGAATGGTCCTTGTGCTAAGATCGTAATTTTAATTTTTTTTCAACATTTTTGTCATTGTAGCTGACACCAACAGAAACCAATACAAGATTTATCCAGTATTGTAGGATCAGAGATGCTTATGATTGTGTTCCCTGTTCACACCCAGTTGTGCCAGAGAATTTAACAGAATTATTACATTAAAGATCTACCTGGGGATGGCAAAAGGTTGAGTCAAATAAGTGACAAGCAGATTTAATAGTGGTGCCTACAGGTGGCAAGGTACTGGTTAATTGACCTAGGTCAGGTTGGGAGCAGGTTCAAGTTTTGACAGCCCCAACCTAATCTGTCCCGCTTATGACCAATTTATATATTTATTAATGTAATAGCAAATATAGATAAAATTCTTCTCAAATTATTCAATGTTTAGTATCAGGTAATACGCAAAAAGCTTGAACCAGCCTGTACTGTCAGAGTCACAGGATGGCTTTGGTATCACATATTTAAAAATCATCATGGCAGAGTTGGGTACAGGGCAGGGAGGTGTTATCTAGGTGGGTATGGGTTTACCCCCAGCAAGTACCAAACCAGACACATTGCAATCCCTGGTAGTGACATTCGTACATTCGTAAGTGAATCGATCCAAACCCAAATCTCTGATGGGATTCATGACACAACCTACTCAGAAATCACCAAATGGTTTCACTAAACTGAGTCAGGGCAGAATAAACAAGACTACAGTGCTCAATACTCATGAATAATTTCCAGAACATTTATTAACACAACCACTATGTATATAATTCAAGAAAGAAATGAAAAAAGAAAGAAATGCAAAAATTTTATGTGGGCCCAATACAGATGCCTAAATTCTGTATAGATCCTTATGCCTTAGAGCAATTCCTTTCAACATTTTTTCTTATGGTAGTTGACAGTAGAAATCAATACAAGCTTCAGCAAGGACTATCATTTCCCACTAACAGCATTCTCCAATAACAAATTTATAGCATTAAGAGGTTCACCATTCGCCTTTAGTAGTTCTGAGTCTACTGACAAAGTTTGAACCTGAATATAAGAGCAAAATTTCACTTTCATAATATTTAGTAAGGATGAAAAACCATTGTGCTAAATTATCAGATGAAGTAGAAACAAATTGATCTCCACTTGTCAGGGCAGTCCACTTGGAAGAAACCCGGTCCCCATGATTTTCCATCAGCCCAGTTGTCAATCAAATTTGAGTTAATGCTATTCGACCTGACATTGAAGTGATTTTTGCCACTAGGCAATGTCCAAGTTTTATATTACAAACACGACGACGTATTCAACCAAGAAATTGTGGTTTTGACTTATGCTTCAATGGTCTACCATGACAAGCCATGGGCCCTAAATCATGCTTATCTTATCAAGGCACAAAAAATGCATAAAAAAAATGTATAGTAGTTAATTTACCTTATACTTCTTACACACTGCTATGATCTCAGGAAGCTTACACAGCTCCCCTTCCATGCTGTAGATTCCCTCAATGACAACGATTATCTTTTTCCAAGGCCTGTGTGTTCGGGGCTGTCCATCAGCAATTAGTTCTCTCAGCACTTCTTCTAAGTGCGATGGTGCTAAGAGAAGGATGGTAAGTAAATGAGATACACGAGAACATGTAAGATGAGTATTGTTAGGTGGTTACAAATCGTTTTCCTAAGTTGAAAGTAACTGTATGCTTACTATTATGTTGGAAAACGCGAATTGTTGCTCCTGATCCTCTAGCACCATTAACAATTGAGTTATGGTTCAAAGAATCACTAATTATTAAACTGCCCTGTGTACAACCATAGGAAGGAAAAGATTGATCAAGATGAACTAATACAAGCACTACAAGTCTACAAAACTTGTCTAATGCAGAATTGCAGATCAATCTACATTTTTTAGAAAAATTGCAAACCTTCCCAACGAGGGCTGGAATGATGGCAGAATTGGTCACGTAGCCCATACCAAAAACTACTGCAGCTGGCTTTCCAACAAATTTTGCAACCAAATCCTCCAATTCAGTATGCAATACAGTAGTTCCTGACATCATAGCAACATTAGCTTAAACTCAAGTTGATCCAAAATTGTATGTGTATGTTGTATTAAAATGCACTCACCTCCGTCTACACGAGTACCACATGTGCTTGGTGAAAACCTCTTCAATGATTCAATTACACGGGGCGTGCAATATTCATCTGCAGCTGCAAATCCAAGGTAATTGTATGATCCCAAGTTAAGGCATTTACTTCTCTTCGTGGTTCGTCTGCATTAAAAGCAACTCACTGGATTACATATTCACACTTCAGAACCGATCTGGCTGAGTATTTCATCAGACAATCTAAAAGAAAACAGAACAGAATCGGACGGTCCAGCAATTCTTACTCCTCTTTCTTTTTTTTGGAATTCTGGTTCAAGTATTCTTGCATGGCCATTAATAAAACAAAAAAAAAATCAAAATGAAAAAGGCCAAAAAAAAAAAAAAAAAAACTCACAACAGTGTCTTGTTGTTGTCATTAGAATAACGTTCAACCACATCAATCCAAGCATCGGGTGGCCCCGCTATTGGTCGGCCAAAACAATCCTGCCAAGAGAGGGAAGAATTTGATGCTTGTACTCAAATTATAATCTCTAAAAATAAAGATGGTATCAAAGGATGCAGACTTTCACAGCATCTACAATTTGTAATAACCGAACTCACCTGTGAATGAAAAAAGAGAAAAATGAAATTTGAAGAAGGAAATGCCATAAAGGAAATGGCCAGAAATGCCCTATGACCTTCACTTGCAAAAGAACATACAATTGCTTGTAGACATGACACGTGTTAAAGTAACTGCTGGATATATTAATGACTCTAGGGATGCTTCAGTGATTGTTTGGTATATTAAAGATCCACTGTCATTGCACAACCTGTAGGTATATGGAGAAGCATAGTGATGAAACCAAAACTGCTTCATAGGGCTGGATTTATTGATAACCATAGCTGCCTTCATTTTGAGATAGGGTTGGCCTTGCATAGTGTTGGACATTTGGACCACAGATCAGATAACTGGCCGGTGCATCATGTGGGCTGGAATTAAATGGCAATTCAGCAACTCTCTCTCTCTCTCTCTCTCTCTCTCTCTCTCTCTCTCTCTCTCTCTCTCTAAAACTGAACTTTCAGACAACTTCAGCTCATGGGAAAAGTGTCATCTAGATCATTAATGCTTAGGCCTATTTGTTTGTATTAGAATACATAGGAATTGAATAAAAAGAATTTATGTCACAAGTGGTTAAAAATGAAAACCAAATGTGAATTTTCAAAATTAAGCATCAAATAACCTTTCCTTTTATGGAAATAGAATTACAGGAAGATGGAAAATGAATAACTAAGGGTGATGGCTGAATATTCATTTCCCCTCTTTCTTTTATTCTATTTCCATAAAAGGAAATGTTATTAAACACAAATTTTTGGAAATTGACCTATCATCTTCATTTTTAACCACTTGTGACGTGAATCCTTTTTTATTCAATTCCTATGTATTTCAATACAAACAAACAGGCCCTTATGGAAGATTCCGTCCAAATTTGCTTATTCAATAAATGCTCCATCCATTCTGCACATGGAAAGCACTCTAGGAGAGACTCCGAAGGCCAAAGCCAAGACAGGCACCTCATAGTGGCTAAAGTCACAAATTATGCATTATATTGACACGCATTCCATGTATTTACACTGATTGAATTTGACAATCTAAATAAAGAAAGGCACACAAACAGTAATTACTAAAAAGAAGTTAGCTTGGCTATTGTCGCAAGATTCTTCAAAATAAGCAGCATAACAATGCCAGACCATAGCGGATGCAACACCGAGCTGGATTATCGAATCACCACTACTAATTCAAACATTGGTTCAAAAAAATTATAGTACTACACCTTTTCTTTTACGTGATTTAGATTAGAGTCAGTAGTAGTTCAGTGCAACATCCTCAACTCATTCAGATAAGATCCAAATTCCAAATCATGACCTTTTAATGACAGAATCAATAGATTTCAACTCTCTCACTGCCAATCTCAGCTTCTCCCCATGCATAATCAAATGTATGGATTCGAATACCGATTTCGAGAAAATTCAAAGAACAGATCTAGCAACATCAAACGGTTCAGAATCATAAGAAAAAACAAATCTACAACTGAATCGAAACAACAGATCATTACCTGAATGCGGAGATACAGACGCCGAGTGTAGAAATCCTCAAGCCCTAGGCAGATCGGTGCATATCCCTGATAAAAAAAATCGAGAAAAATTCACACTCGTGTCGAGATCAAAGGATTTGGAGAAGATGAAGAAAGACGGACCTGGAGATTTTCGGAAGTGGACCAATCGAGGAACTTCCGGAACAGATCTCTGATCTGGCCAAAGGCAAATAGGAGGCCGTAGCTGAAGAGAGTGGTGAGAGCGGTCAGATAAGGGATCGTGATCATGATGATTGATCGATCGGACAGCGGAGGTTGAATGAAGAAGATCTGGAATGTGATAAGATACAGACAGAGAGAGAGAGAGAGAGCGAGAGAGAGGGAGGAGTGTTGACTCTATGGAAACTCTTGGGGCTCAGTGGAAGGCAATGAAGAATGAGAAGAAGAGGACGCGGTTCACGATAACAGCACTAGGCCCACAGTGGGAATTTAGGACAGTGGGCGGCACCTATTAAATCCGATCCAATCTAAAAGAAATGCCCACCAGCGATAATATATAGGCTATTCCATCGTTGGATTTTTATGGTTGATGAGAAATGTGAAATGATTATATATAAAATTGTGTTAATCTTTTTTTATTATTATCAAACATCAATCCATCAGTGGAATAAACTAGGACTACTGTAAAATATGAGAGTCGGATAGATACCTGGAAGGCCATTTATTATGAACCGTTGGAATTTCATTGGATGAACCTTGCTATGGAATTTCATTGGATGAACCTTGCTATAGAGTTTCACTTCTTGTATTTGGGGGGTTTTTCAAGGATTCATATTTGCAAATTAATTGTTTTATAGTGCCAACAATTATAATATATTAAGCCAAGTATATATATATAATATATTAAGTCAATTGATTCCAATTGCAAAATCAAAGAATTAAAGTCAATTAATTTTGACCGTATTAAATTTATTTTGACCACCACTTAAATCCACAAGAAATGTTTCTATTACATGTGCTGCAATAACTCCTACTCACTTTCCTCTTTCCCACTACTTCTCTCTAGCATAATTTGAACCTCCTTAATTGTTGAATTTGTAACTCCAAATGCAACCTTTCATCTTCTTCTGAGCCCCCTTAGCTTATCACAATCGTAGATAGAAAAACCTATAAAGAGATTCCAAATCTCTCTCTTCCTTCTCACAACATGAATGACTCTCCCCTCTCCCGCGCCGTTGCGGTTTCCCTCGATCTCTCCAGCACTCTTTCTTTGCATCTCTACATTTTTCCCCTTTCTTCATCTTTGCATCTTCCTCTCTTCTCTCTTTACATTTATTGTTTTCGGTCCCTACAGATTTAAGTTGGTGATGGGTTTGGGGACATGACAAAGAGATGATGCTACTTTACACATACTAACATATCATGTGAGTAGTTATATCAATTTCAATATATCAATTATTGTTAGTGGAAGAGTTTATAGGATTTGGCAGTTCTATTTATAAGAGTCACTTCTGTTAGTTGTGTTTGGTCCATGTCTTTTTTTAAGTTGGTTTTTTTTTTTTATTGAAAAACATCAATACCGGATACATTAGGTTGCTTTCTTTAGGTAAAAAGTCAAAAAGGAAATTGAAAATTGTTTTTTGTATTTATGAAAAATGATAAAAAAATATAATTTCTAATATCATTGATACTAATTCATGATTGACATTACTTGAACATTATTTCTATAATTTCAAAAGTTATGGATAAGAAAATGGAAGGGAAAGATGTCATTTATTTGTTTTAGGTGTTTGTGGATGAAGATCAATTTGGTGATGTCTAAGTAATGGCCCTACAATAATAGC
The DNA here is from genome assembly GCA_037013555.1 of Sextonia rubra. Classification (NCBI taxonomy): domain Eukaryota; kingdom Viridiplantae; phylum Streptophyta; class Magnoliopsida; order Laurales; family Lauraceae; genus Sextonia; species Sextonia rubra. The sequence continues at coordinate 51,984,918 of JASUAD010000013.1, read as the reverse complement.
ATCTTTAGTCTTAAAGCTCAGAATTATTGGTTGTACAATATGAAATTTTTTTAAATATTTGGGAAGAAGAAAAAATATTTTGGCCAGTCTAGAAAAAGTGTGTTTGTACTAAGTCCTAGCATTCTCTTTAATTCTATATGCATTTTGCTTCAAGAGTTTAGAAATTTGTCTAAATTATTTTTATATTAGTTGATTGTAAGTATAGGTGGAATTGCTCAATCCTTTAATTTTCTTTTAAGTAGGTATATGTCTCATGTTGGAAAAATTATTTGATCCAGTTGTTTTTTCTTTTTTTTTAATCTATTGGTTACACCATCAAGTAAGGTTCTCTCAACAATCACTTTGGCTCTTTTTTGACTATTCTTAAAATTCAATGTTATATTTCCCATTTATTGACCCAATTCTTTTGTTTCACGCGCTATATGCATGTATCAGTTCATCACCTTCTTTACGCCACTGACGTATTGAAATTGGATTTCTTGATGAGTGTGTGTCGTGGGTGTACACAAATTGCAATTTAATTATCCTTTTTTAACATATTTATTCGGGTACATGACCAAAAGTAATAATTAGTGGAACGTCATTTCTACCCATCAATAGACATTTGCAGCGTGGAAAATCTCACATGCCCTAAATTTCATTTTTATATGTTGTCTTTGACTCGGTACAATTGATAACCATCCCACATGCCTTGGTTGTAAATTGCGAACCCAATTACTTTTTGTCTTTTACCTTTCTTATAACAAAGCTTAACTTTATTCCACTCTTTAAACATTTCTCCTCTATTTTAGATTAAAACTTGTAATGAAAGAAAAAAGTAAGTTTTTTCTTAAAACTGAATAAAAAGTGACAACTTTTATATGTGATTTTGTTAATTTTTTAGCCAATGTGTATGGCCATCATATTTTGTAAAGTAAGCAAGGCCGCAAGTTTAAAAAACCATATCGATGCTTTCCACATGATTTAACATGGCAAATCAATCATTTTAGAAAGAAAAAACAATTGCCCTTTTTACATAGTTTTACTTATATAGTGTCATCTTGCAAAAAAGGGCCAAAAAGTAAAAGGCAACAGAAGTCACCATTTAAAAAGAAAGGAAAGAAGAAGGAAAAAAAAAAGAAACTATAGATTGTAATACTATGATGTTTTATATTATATCAAAAAAATTTATTTCAGTTTTTCATATGATTTTTTTGGGGTATATAAAATCACATTGATTTTGGATTGGTTTAGTTGATGATAATGTTAGTTTTGTAAACCAAGCAATACACGTATAAGAAATTAATGAGGCTAGAGGATGGTTTTCATTGATAAAGGGCATTTTTATTAATTAATTTATTTTGCTTTAGTGTTTCAAAAAGTATCAAAAAGTTTAGGATGGATTCTAGCTTTTTCAAGGGGATTGCAAAAGGATGCAAGACGGTGTAGAGTATTTGTAACATTTTATTCCAATATATATACTCTCTTGTGATTTACATAAATACAATTAGTTTTTAGAAAAAAAAATAATAAACTTATATGCATGATCAAGATATATACATAACCTATTTGGGTGATGATTCATTGGAATAAGGTGTGTTTTTTTTTTTCCCACGTATTGTGTTCGAATCGCACTCTAGACTGTGTGCGTGTGTGTGTTACATGGTCGTGCATGTGCCCGGGGGAATAGTCATGTCCAATAAAAATGATAGGGGAATACCCTTGTCATATATAAAAAGAAACAAGATATATAAATATAGCAATAATTGTTTTTTAATTGTATGCTATTTGCTTTTCTTTTCACTCAAGAAATTTTGTGTTATTGTTTTAAAATGATGATTCGTTTTCTTTTCCTAAATATGATTTAGCATTTTATTGTTCTTAAAAATTTTGACTTTTTCAGTTCTTGGCTTCAGTTACCAATATATATGGCTTTAGTCATGAATAGGACAATCTAAATATTGCAATACATTAAGTTTACTATATTTAATTTCTAAGATTTTCCTCTTTAGGATTATATATCAATGCATTTGCTTATATTTGTTTATGCATTGAACAAGTTTTTTTAATCCTTTTTCCCCCCTCTAAAGGTTAAAGATGGGAAAAAGTGCATTTAGATAAGTAAAGATATCATATAAGTCTTCCCGTAGTTTCTAGGACTTTATGGGAAGTATATAAGTGTGTTTTTTGTATAATCAAATAATTTTGAAGGTCCAATTTGTACCCTCAAAAATTCATTTGATTCAACAAGTGTATGAATTCCTAGAATAAAAATCATAAATTAGAACTCTATGCAAATGTAAATTATATGATTGTTATGTGCTATTAGTATAAGTTTTGTTTGTTTAATCCAAGTGACATTTCTCATATAATAATATAACTTATCACATGCATTATGACTCCCATCTTTTCTACTTTTTAAATTTTTTTCTCAAACGTTGTTGGTTGCTTGCCCGTGATTAGCACGGGTATCCTTTGCTAGTATGTGATTATGGAAAAACATTCCCCTATGGGCATATTGCATATACAATCTAGCTCCACTGGAGCCTCACTTTAAGCAATGCAACTCCCTTCTTATTCCAGTCATCCCGCGATATGGGAGTAGGCTCAATTTTGCAACAATTGAACCTTCACTCGTAGTTGGATTGAATACCAACAAGATCTATGATTAAAATGTAATTAAACTATAAGGATGTTAAATTAAATGCTACGTTGATTTGCAAGGGCCTGTGTTGTTTTTTTTTTTTTTCTTTTGCTACTCCTCTAATGGATAAATATGCATCTAAGTGGACCCTACAAGCTAAACATCTATGCAATCATCAAAGAATAATCTTATTTCTCCATCCATGCCAGCATAATGAGGTGCCAGTGATGTTTTAAGTGTGGACCTGCCATCCTAACAAGTTGTAGGCTCTCGTGAAGCTGCAATGAGCCAAAGACCGGTTGGGTTAGTCACTACACTTCCGGTTTAATTTGGACACCTAGATGTACATGTAGAATTTACCTTTTAAAATTGCAGTTAAAAAGATGCAATTCAAATGGTGTGGAATTACATAGATAACCCCATTATTTTAGTTCATACTTCAAGCTCATGTTTAATCATCTAAAATTTTCACTAATACTTACATCCCTAAATTAGCACTAATCCCTAGCTATTTCACATCTTCAAGAAGTAATTCGGCATGGGATTTTAGCATAATAAATTTGCAAGATGTATGCACGTTCAAACAAAATTCATCTTTTAGAAAAATTTATCTTGCAAAATAAGAACTGTGAGAAGACTTAAAAATAAAGCCTTTTTTTTTACTTATATATATAGCTTGCTTTGGCCTTAGAGAGTTTAGTGGATCAAACAGAGCATATTAATGAGTTAGTTTCGTTTGAACTAACCACAATAAAAAAAAGGACTGGATTTGTTAAGTAAATGGGTAAAATAGACTAATAGAGTTCTTATCTTTGGTATGGATTAATAGGAACCAGTTTCATTGAAAATAGGCATCAAACAAAGAGAACTGGACTGGGAATATAGGTATGTCACTAAAAACATGACTTCCTAGGTTTAGGTAGCTCCCTTAGCCATTAGGCCAAACAAGAGAAGGTAAAAAGAAAGAAAACAGACACACACACACGCTAAAAAAAACAAAAAAGAACAAAAACGAAAAGCAAACGTGAAAATGCATAGTGTGAAAGAACAAAGCACCCAATGTTTTGCTCTAGTATTTTATTGAAATGCAGTACATGAAAATGTTAATTATCAAAAATGGCCTTGATATAGATACCATTGTTATTTTTTTCCTTTTTATCACATGATTGGATTAAAATAGATTGTGACGGACTTATAAGGACTGAGGTAGGCCCAAATAGGCAGTTTGGTGGGCACAAATCCAAGATTTTCACGTGGATCTTAGAGGGTGGACCCATGGTTCTCATATTGTTTTTTAAAGAAGACTCAAAAATTTCATGTGTTTTGGAAGCAGATTAAGTCTAGTGAAGGTGACCGCCCTCAAAAATATATATGGAAGTTCACTCGTAATGTATACCTTAAGATTACCCCTAAAAGATTATCCACTTAAAAAATTTATATATACAATTCCTTATAGACGCTATACATGTCTCCTTCTAACTATGTTCGACTTATATGATCAAACCATTCAGAATCTTCTAACATTGGAGATTTTACGATGGACCATCGTGTGCAAATCACATGCATTAGTAACTGTGAGAGCCTTATATATCCAAAACTTAAGGATCTGGAAATGATTCTATGCTCCCAACATGGTGAAACTTTCATTTTGGTTTAGAAGTATAACACTATTCTTCTAAAAGTCTATGTAAGTCATTGCAATATTATTATAGTCTAACAAATGATGGATCCGGATGAGGAGACTCCGTCACGCGGCCGGAGATCTAGGTATGTTCTGGTGATGGGAAGCTCCGTGGATCTCTTCGCCTCATGTCTTTCCTACGGAAATAGAGAGAATAATAATCATGCAAACCATAAGGCTCCCTTATCCTTATATAGACAAGTTTCAAAGAGTCACACTTACTAGAGACATCTTCCACCAGAATCCCACATCCACTGATCCTATTGGGAGTCTTATTACGGGGCCCAGATCAAGTCTTACACTAAAGTGGGATTGCAATCTCTATTAGCATCTGCCTTGCTTGATCTGACGTGGGACCCGTGGCATGCAGGCTACACAATTTCCTACAATCTCCCACTTGGCACGAATGCCATGTACATTAACATTTCTTAGTCCCATATGCATTACATGCCATGCAAAAACCTCTACAGGCAAAGCCTTGGTGAGAGCATCAGCCATCAATTCTTCTGAAGGCACATAGAAAATTTCTATATCATTCTTTTCAGCCTTCTCTAGCAAAATGATATTTTACTCGTTCACCATAGAAATGGCCGACATACTGTAAATGCTCATTGTGACAAGCTCCTTCTCATTTTGTAACACTCCGACCTAACTTAATCCGGTTTAGAGACTAATTAATGATGAATTGGTTGCTAACTGTGTTTTGACTTTGTTTTTGTTATGTTCCGGGTTATGGATAGGTAGTTGGGTTTGAGTTTGACCTGGATTAGGTAGACATAAGCCCTTTTTCGTAATTTTTGATTTTGTAAGGTGTCATCAGTCATGCATTATCTTGACGTCAACGCGTGTCTTTTGTTACGCTCGTTTATTCTTGTAACTGCTTTGTTTGCTAAATATGTCGTTTGTTTCCGCTGGACTCTTATTGACTCGAACTATAATTTGTCTTAATGCTTGGACTTTTTGGTAATTTTCTCTTATACTCATCTTATATAAGTCTCCACTGCTTCTCTCAGTCATTTGTATTATCACGTTGGGTCTTCCTTCTCCTTCTCTTCTTGTTTCTTTGGATCGATCAGTTAAGGAAGGGGAATTTGTGCACTCACGATCTTGATTCATCGCTCGTGTGAATTCAAGGTGAGCTTGGTATCTTGATTTTCCTCTTCTTCGCCTTCTTCTTCATGTCAACTACGGTTACATGCATTCACGCCTCTCTTTCCTTCTTCTTTTGTATGCATGGGTGTTAACTCAATGGTTAGAAGTGCAAATTAAGCCCAAGGACAACAAAGATCGTGTTAGAACTCATTTGAGGCAAGTATAAGCATGATTTGGATGAACCATGTTGGTATATGTTTGATTTTGATCAAATTTTCGTAATCTTTCATGTGAAATATGTTTACAGCCCAATTTGTGTTAGTTTCCATCTGTTTAATGTGGTTTTGCTATCTTTGTACACATTCAGTTCCTCTGTAACCAGTTCAGAAAATGACCCCGTGCAGTCCACGGCTTAGTCGTAACTGTACTACGACTCAGAGTCCAGAATTCTGTGAAACATGAATTTCTTCTACGGCCAGGATACGGCTAAGCCGTATAATGTGCTACGGCTAAGCCGTAGTGTAGCCGTGACTTAGCCGTAGATCAGTATAGGGTTACAGGATTTGAAATAACTAAGAGTTGACACTTTTGCAAACCTTCTACGGTCCAGCCACGGCTAAGCCGTGAAGAGTGCTACGGCTAAGCCGTACCCTTACCATGGTTGAGCCGTAGAACAAAAACCAGGCTAAGCCGAAAATGCGGATGAACAGTAAGGAGAACCACGGCCGAGCCGCAGTACAAATTACGGCGTAGTCGTAAGATGCCTACGGCTAAGCCGTAAGGTCACCTACGGCTACACCGTGTGATCCTGAGAAAGGAATAAAAAGATTAGGTTTAAGAAAGAGACCGTATATGACTTTCATATTAGAATGTAGATAACCTGAATATGCCCAATGGAATGTTTAAATGACATGAATGATCGTGAGGGCTGCGTTTCATTCCTGTTTGTTATCCAGTTGTTTAGCACCTCCCCATGGGTGTTGGTTTAAGGGACTTCGGTGCACATTCCAGATACACTGCAACACTAGACAATGGTGCATTGGATAACTTAAAACTACATCAACATGCACGGTTAGAAACACTGGATAAATAGGTTAGGATTGGCTTGTAATTGACCTTGATTCGTCAGAGTAATCTGATCTGTATAGCATATTGACTTCGGTTATGCCATCTTATGTGTTCTGCGCTGGACCTCTCGATTCTGTGGGAAATGCAGCAGCCCCAGAGCGAAGCCCGGGCAGGACCATTCTGTACTCATTCGTCAGTGCTTCATTGCATTGGTTATTCGTACTGCTATGCGCATTGAGTATCAGTATATGTGATGCACTTCCTATTGTTCGTTTATTGTGATATGTGCAGCCCCAGAGCGAAGCCGGGGCAGGACCATTCTGTACTCATTCGTCAGTGCTTCCTTGCATTGGTTATTCGTACTGCTATGCGCATTGAGTATCAGTATATGTGATGCACTTCCTATTGTTCGTTTATTGTGACATGTGAGATCTGTATGTGATATGATTGATTGAGGTGCATCATCCGATTTGATTGTGATTGTTATATGGCACTACTAAGCCTCAGCCTCAGGATACCCGACGGGGTTGACTTTGGTTTAGTTTATGTGTTTGCCTCTGCAGAGTGTTCTGTCCTGGGACTCCGGACCCTGAGAAATAGAGACCCATGCGTACCCTGTCCCGGACGATGGTGTTCTCATTCCGACTGCTCTCGAACGGGAGAATATGGCCAATGTAGTAGCCACTTTAACTGTTATCTGTTTATGACTCTAATAGCATGCTTATTCATTTGCACAATTTACTTAGTATACGAACATACTTACTATGGATCTTGCATTGTGACTTTTGCTCATTAATAGACACAATTCGTGTTATCTTCTCGTGGCTTATATTTTGTTAAGTCGTTGTACTTATGAGTTGTTATTGGTGTTGTAGGCTCAGATCCCTTTCCCGATCCTGCGTCGGTCGACCCAACTCCAGGAAAGGCTCGCGACGCCCCCTTCGGCCTAGAGGAGTGGACTTGATCCATCCTCCAGAGTACGGTTTGCATCATTTTGTTTTCCCTATTCATTTGAGTCTGGGTCTATTTGGAGGATTTTTCTGTAACTTGTATCGTGGGCTTGATTGATATCTGTATTTTGATTTTTGTGTAGAGCCCTCTATATTGTTATACGCTCTTGTATTTGTTCTTGTAATCAGTCTAATGCTTTTGTAATCCATTATGGTTTGTTCTTGTGGTATGCCTTGATACGTACAGCTTTCGCGTACACTTGTTTGCACGTGTGATTGATCCCTTGTGTGTGTCTGCTTGGACGGGGTCTAGGTATACATGCACGGGAGTACGTGTGTCATTGGTTAGGTTTTCTTTAACCCTGATTCTCTGGGCTCGGGTTGTGACAGGCAACGATTGAATATTCCCTGAGGGCTTTGTTCATGGTTAATCCCAGGCAGAATCAGCGAACTTCCATGTTTGATGTTATTCGTCTGATTTATGTAAAATGATAAGTCTTGACATGTTTTATGGTACCTCAGATATCGTACTTTTGTATGAATGATTGTCGACTTCCATCCTTCTGTCTGATCTGTCTAGTACTCATTATACCTTCTGATTTGGTAAGTCTGATTATATGTATGATTGATCGTAAGCAATATGTTTCCCCTAACTTGAGGATGGTGTGTATGGACTCTATGTGTGACCTAAATGTATACGATATGCTTGATATGACACGTATGGCTACTCAAGTTCTTGTATATGTGTAACACCCCGACCCCCAAATTAGCAAGTTTGGAAGTGGATTAACTGTGTGCTTAGCGTCTTATTTGAGGATTTTATGCAGTCACTGTGTTTTGCTCTTCTTGGGTTATGTTAGGGGTCTTGGATAGGTAGTTGGGTTGAGTTTAGCCTGGATTAGGTAACTTTGAGCCCTTTTTAATAATTTTTTATTTTGTTCGCTTTTGTCGTTTGGGTGTCATCTTGACCTCATCGCATGTCTTTTGTCGTGCTCGTTCTTTTCCGTAACTGACTCGAAAGTGTTTGGAAACCAATTGAGATTGTTAGTGTTCATTTGACTCGAATTGTAATTTGTATAACTTTTGGACTTGGTTGCAAATGGCTAAAATATATATATCTATATATATCACCTACCGCTCGTTCATCCTTATCTTCCATTTTTTTTCGTTTCTTCCGTTCTTCTTCTTCTTCCTTCATTCCTCCACTTCGCCGGTGTCAAGTGTCACAACCCGAGCCCAGGAGGTCGGGGGTTAGCAAAAACTTGACCAGCGACACACGTACTGTCACAACCTGAGCCCAGGGTTCGGGGGTTAGCAAAAGCCAAACCTAATGACACACGTACTCCCGTGCATGCACACGAAGACCGAGTCTAAATGCACACGCACAAGGGAACATTCACACGTGCCAAGCAAGTACGCGGAAGCTGTAAATATCAGAAACATAACTAACAATGCAAGAAGAGGATACAAGAAAGGACTGACATAATTACATATAAGGTTTTACAAAAAGAATCAAAATAACATATACAGTCTGTCATAAACACAAGTCTGAAAATCCTCAAAACAAGACGCCAAAGATATGCATGCCATGAACGCTCTCCCGCGGAGTGATCACATCCACTCCTTTAGGCCTGATGGGGCCTCGGGGGTCTCAACTGGAGCCTGGCCGACCTGCGAGGGTTCGGCAGGGGGATCTGGGCCTGCAACACCAAAAACAACTGTGAATACGAAGATTCAGCAAAGTATAAACCATAACAAGTAACACACGCTGTATCTAACAGAATAAAGAACATCATGTTATTAAAGAAGGCATTTTCGTATACTAGGCTGTCATGCAAGAAAGAAAGATGCTGAGTGAATCAATGAATACATGCTGTGTACAGAACTAGTGGCTACTACATTACCATATGCTCCCAAAAGAGGGATCTTGTAACATGCAAAGAACACCATTGTCCGGGCCAGGGTACAATGGGTCTCGGTTTCCTGGGGTCCGGTTCCCCAAGGCAAATCCATACTGCAGCAGGTCCATATAAACTATACCAAATTCACCCCGTCGGGATCCTAAGGCTGAGGCTAAGTAGTGCCTGACTATACGGAGTCAATCATGAAAACCCTGAGTAGATCGTGACAACATATCATACGTGCATACCTGTATCTGGAACTTATACATGCATACTCAAGGTAAATAAATCACAATGTGAAAGTAACGAAACATACATAATCCTGTAGAGCTTTGAGATCAATGATCGAATGCAATATGTTATGCAACAAATCATGTGAAATTGAATCATCTTGATTTACAAACCAATCCTAATCTAATTATCCGGTGTTTCTAACCGTGCATGATGATGTAGTTTTAAGTTATTCGATGCACCGTTGTCTAGTGTTGCAATGAATCGAGCAGTGCATGAAGTCCCTTAAACCAACACCCATGGGGAGGTGCTTAACATCCGGATAACGAACATGAATGATTCGCAGCCCTCGAGATCATTCACGCGTTGTATCACATTCCGTTGGGCAAGACTAGGTGTTCTACATTCCATTATGAAGGCCATATTGGTCTTTTCTTTACACCTATCCTTATTCTCCATTTTCATCTAACGTGGTTACGGCTTAGCCGTGTGTGCTTCGGCTTAGCCGTGTGTGGTCTACGGCTTAGCCGTGGCTGGGCCGTAGAAGGTCTGTCAGTTGCTGACTCTCAGTTATCTCAGAAATTGCACCCTGTATTGTTCTACGGCTGGGCCACGGCTGGGCTTCGGCTTAGCCGTAGGGCAATCCACGGCTTAGCCGTGCCCTAGCCGTAGAGGAAAACTGGGTTTTTCTCCTCTCTGGATTGTGAGCCGTAAGAAGCATACGGCTTAGCCGTACCTGTACGAAGTTAAATTCCTGAAACCTGTACAGAATGTCTGGGAAAGCATCCCAATTGCAATTTATCAAGGGAGATAGGCAAAGTAGTAATCAAATGAGTATCAAATGGGCTGTAAACACTTGTTTTCCATACCAATTCATGTAAGATCAACCAAGTCAAATGCATACCAACATGGGTTCTCAAAGTCATGGTTATACTTGCCTCAATGTGGAAATCAATTGCCCAACTGAAGTTCTCAAGCCCAAACACAACCTAACACACCAACAACCAACATGCATGCATGAGGATTGGAAGGAAATCCAAAACACAGAGACACACCATGCAAGGAGACAAGAAGGAGAAGAGATAGAGAAAGGAGATGAAAAGAATGGAAGACTTCCACTCACCTCAATTGCACATGCAAGAACCACAAGCTTGATCAATGGAGAGAAATCAAATGAAGGAGGGAGAACTCCACGTGCAGTTGAAGAAACTTGAGAGAAAACGAGAGAGAACAAGAGAGAGAGCATGAGTTGGTCGATGGATGCACTTATACAAGTCAATGGGTTGTCCAAATTGCAATGAAGGCCAAGTGAAAAGTGTATTTTTAGTTTGAGTCAAATCCAGGTCCAATCGAATCACACGACCTCGGTTGCAAATGACGTAGTTACGAAAGTTAACGAGCTCAACGAAAGACACGTGTTGACATCAAGATGATGCAAAAATGATCATGTCTAAGAAAAGCTAAAATTACGAAAAAGGGCTTGGTCTACTTAATCCAGGTCAAACTCAACCCAACTACCTATCCATGACCCGTAACAAAAACCAAAACATAAACAAAACACGATTAACAACGAAAACAAGATTAACTAACCACTAAACGGGGTCAAGCTGGGTCGGAGTGTTACATCCTCCCCCACTTGAGAATCATTCCGTCCTCGGAATGAACACTAACTCACTCATACCTGGGAAAACAAATCGGGGTACTGACGTGCCATCTGCTCTTCTAACTCCCAAGTAGCCTCATCAGGACTGTGATGCTCCCAAAGCACTTTGACCCACCGAATTGTCCTGGTGCGGAGTATCTGCTCTCGGGTCCCCACGATACGGAGCGGTCGCTCAACGTATGCAGCACTCGGCTGAATCTGAACCTCGTCGTAACGAATGACATGGGAGGGATCATGGACATATTTCCGAAGCATCGAAACGTGGAAAACGTTGTGCACTCCTGAAAACATCTCGGGAAGCTCTAATCGATAGGCCAAATCACCAATCCGACTCTTGATCTCGAACGGTCCGACATAGCGTGGAGCTAACTTGCCTTTCTGGCCGAAACGGATCGTACCCTTCATCGGTGAGACCTTCAGGAAAACCCACTCGCCAACCTGAAACTCTAAGGGTCGTCTGCGGGTGTCTGCATAACTCTTCTGTCTCGACCGAGCAACTTTCAAGTTCTCAATGGCTTTCTGTACCTTCTCCGTAGTCTCGGCAATGATCGTCGGTCCGTGAAAACTGCGAGTTCCAACTTCTTCCCAACATACCGGACTTCTACACTTCTTCCCGTACAATGCTTCATATGGTGCCATCCCAATGCTCTCGTGGAAGCTGTTATTGTAGGCAAACTCGCACAACGATAGATGAAGATCCCATTCTTTCTCGTAACTCAACACGCTGGCTCGCAACATATCCTCCAAAGTCTGAATCGTCCGCTCTGATTGCCCATCCGTCTGTGGGTGGTATGCCGTGCTGAAACTCAACTTCGTACCCAAAGCCTCTTGGAATGCTCTCCAGAAAGATGAAACAAAACGGCTGTCACGATCGGATACAATCGACACGGGGGTACCATGGAGCCTGACGATCTCATCCACGAACTTCCTAGCCATCTCTGAAAACGTCATACCCTTCCGAAAAGGAATGAAATGGGCTGACTTCGTCAATCGATCTACGATCACCCAAATGGCGTTGTTCTTCTTGTTCGTCGGCGGTAATCCGGAAACAAAGTCCATGGTGATGTGTTCCCACTTCCACTGCGGTATGTGCAACGGATGCAACGAGCCTGGCGGTCTCTGATGATCTGCCTTCACCTTCTGGCATGTCAAACAGCGAGCAACAAATCCTGCTACTTCTCTCTTCATGTTGTTCCACCAGAAGCGATCTTTGAGATTCCGAAACATCTTCGTGCTGCCTGGATGCATCGCGTAGTGAGCGTAATGCGCTTCGTTCATCAGCTTCTCCTTGAACTCATCAACTGCTGGCACGCACAGCCTACTCCGAAAGTAGAGTACACCATTCTCGAGCCTGAAATCGGGTCGGTCTCCAATGTGGTCTCGAATGCGCTTCAAAGTTAGATCTTCAAACTGCCTGTCCTTAATCTGCTGAATCATCTCAGGCTGAAACACTAACGTACTAGCCAACATCACGCACTCATCCACTAGCTTAACTTCAACAGGGAGACCACGAAACTCTAAGAGGAAACTGCTCAATAACTGCACTGACTCTGCTTTCCTGCTGAGCGCATCTGCCACCACATTCCCCTTGCCTGGCTGATATTTGATCGGAAAATCATAATCCTTAATAAGCTCAAGCCATCTCCGCTGTCTCATGTTCAGCTCCTGCTGTGTGAATAAGTACTGTAAACTGTGGTGGTCAGAACGAACCTCAAACTGCACACCATAGAGATAATGTCTCCACAACTTCAACGCAAACACGATGGCTGCCAATTCCAAGTCATGGGTGGCATAATTCTTCTCATGTTCTCGCAACTGTCTCGATCCATAAGCAATAACCTTCCCATGCTGCATCAACACACAGCCCAGACCAACTCGAGAAGCGTCTGAATAAACCACGAATCCTTCACAACCATCTGGCAAGGCTAACACCGGAACTGTAGTCAACTTCTCTTTCAAAATCCGGAAACTGGCTTCACACTCCTCAGTCCAATCAAATGGTACGTTCTTCCTGGTCAACTTCGTCAAAGGAGAAGAGATCTTAGCAAAGTCCTGGACAAATCGACGATAGTAACCTGCTAGACCAAGGAAATTGCGAATCTCTGTCACTGTCTTAGGGCTAGACCAATTCACTACTGCCTCCACTTTAGATGGATCAACTGCCAATCCCTCTCGTGAAATGATATGACCTAAAAATGCCACCTGCTCAAGCCAAAAATCGCACTTCGACAATTTCGCAAACAATCGATGTTCTCTCAACAACGACAAGGCTTTTCTCAAATGCTCCCTATGCTCCTCTGCTGACTTAGAATAGATCAGTATATCATCAATAAACACAACTACGAATTGGTCCAAGAAAGGAGCAAAGATCTGATTCATCAAAGCCATAAAAGCTGCAGGTGCGTTGGTTAGTCCAAAAGGCATCACGAGGAATTCATAATGACCATAACGAGTCTTGAAGGCAGTCTTAGGAATGTCATCTTCTTTGACTCTCAACTGGTGATATCCAGACCTCAAATCAATCTTCGAAAAATATGCTGCGCCCTGAAGTTGGTCAAACAACTCATCGATCCTGGGTAGGGGGTACTTGTTCTTGATAGTCACTTTGTTCAACTGGCGGTAGTCTATGCACATCCGAAAAGTACCATCCTTCTTCTTGACAAACAAGACTGGTGCTCCCCAAGGTGAAACGCTCGGGCGAATGAAACCCTTATCCAAAAGCTCCTGCAATTGCTTCCTCAGCTCTGACAACTCTGCTGGGGCCATGCGATACGGAGCCTTGCTGATCGGTGCCGTGCCGGGAACAAGCTCAATAGCGAACTCCACATCTCGAACCGGGGGTAAATCTGGCACATCGTCTGGAAAGATATCTGAAAAGTCACAGACCACCTGAATCTCACCTAGCTGCTTCGGCTCCTTCTTCGCTGAGATAAAGGCAATGAAGCCTTCGCACCCTCGGCGGATCAAGCGATCTGCCTTACACGCCGAAATCACACGTCTGGGGCATCTCTGCTGACTGCCCTCGAAACGGAAGCCCTTGCCTAAATCGAAGAAGATCGTCCTGTTGTAACAGTTAACACAGGCACGATATCGAGCGAGCCAATCCATACCAAGGATCACGTCGAAGTCCAACATCGACAACATGATCAAATCAACAGGTAACTGATGACCTGCAATCTGCACGTCGCAATGGGGGTAGTACATACTACACTCCACTCGCTTGCCAACTGGGGTGGATACAACCAGCACATATGGCAACGGCTTAGACGGCTGAGGTAACCGCTCGGCAAAATGAGGTGCTACATAAGATCGTGTAGACCCCGAATCGAACAAAGCTAATGCCTCGACACGCGAAATCAAAACAGTACCTTCTACCACCTGTGGATCCTCGGCACTCTCGTGGGTCGCAGCGTAAGCACGAGCTGTCTGGCGAGGCTGTCTCGAGCCTGAACGAGCTGACTGTGGCTTGCTCGGAGCTGTAGGTGCACTAGGCCTGCTAGGAACTGCGCCGGAAGTAGGACCAGATGAAGCTGCACCGGAGGCTCTATGTCGAGGACAATTGGCGATCATGTGCTCCCTCGAACCGCAAATGAAACAAGCACCGGCCTTCCTCCAACACGCATCCGTCGCGTGGTTCTTGCCACAATATCCACAAGTCACTCCAGAAGAACTAGAAGTACTCTGCTGGCCTTTGGTCTTCTTCTGTACTTGCCCTCGTGCACTGAAAGGCGGCTGTCGCTTGGGCTCAACGGCTCTAGCAGCTTGGTGGATGGCCTCGGCGGAATAGGCCCTGTCCACTGCATCGTCAAACGTAGCCGGACGCTGGAACGCAGTCACGTGATGCATGTACCGTGGATGCAAACCTTCGACAAACCTGTTCACCTTCCTTTCTTCGGTGCTGATCATGTCCGGAGCAAAAAGCGACAACTGCATAAACTTGTTCACGTATTCTGCTACTGTCATCTGCTGCTGACGGAGAGCTAGGAACTCAACCTCCTTGGCTCGAAACACATGAGCCGGGATGAACTTCCGTCTGAACTGTTGCTTGAACGACTCCCAAACCGTCGCACTAGGAATATCTCTGTACGAGTCTTTCACGCTTTTCCACCAGGTTTTTGCGACGTCTCTGAACATAGAAGTTGCTAGCCCGATCTTCTGCCGGTTCGTGCACACGACGGTCTCGAAGACATCTTCTATCTGCTCTAACCACTGTTCTGCCTTCAGTGGCTCTTCGGTTCCATAGAACTCAATAGCTCCTCGCTTGCGAAATTTCCCGTAGAGGGCATTCGGGTCATTCTCTCGAGGCTGTAAAATCACCTGCTGATCTACATGTGACTGAGCTGGGACTTGGCTTTGTCGGTCTAGCATGGTTGTCACTTGGGCTTGCAAGTTCTGCATCGATTGCGATTGTGCCTGAAGGGACTGAAATAGCATGAGAATGCGTTCATCTGTATTCGGTGTCTGCGGTCATGGTGCAGATCCGCTTTCGTTATTTCCGGCATTCTGCTGAGAACCAGAACCTGATGCCATCCTGTAAAAATGGAAAGAGTCAGACATAAACACAAAACAATTGCGCCCAACAAACCCCAAACTCTAGAAAAGATCACAAAGAAAACCGTATCCTCACCACGATCCTACATGCCTACATGCTTATCATCTAGAACAAGGAATGAGCAAGGAATGCTCTGATACCATACAATACGTATGTCACAACCCGAGCCCAGGGTTCGGGGGTTAGCAAAAGCCAAACCTAATGACACACGTACTCCCGTGCATGCACACGAAGACCGAGTCTAAATGCACACGCACAAGGGAACATTCACACGTGCCAAGCAAGTACGCGGAAGCTGTAAATATCAGAAACATAACTAACAATGCAAGAAGAGGATACAAGAAAGGACTGACATAATTACATATAAGGTTTTACAAAAAGAATCAAAATAACATATACAGTCTGTCATAAACACAAGTCTGAAAATCCTCAAAACAAGACGCCAAAGATATGCATGCCATGAACGCTCTCCCGCGGAGTGATCACATCCACTCCTCTAGGCCTGATGGGGCCTCGGGGGTCTCAACTGGAGCCTGGCCGACCTGCGAGGGTTCGGCAGGGGGATCTGGGCCTGCAACACCAAAAACAACTGTGAATACGAAGATTCAGCAAAGTATAAACCATAACAAGTAACACACGCTGTATCTAACAGAATAAAGAACATCATGTTATTAAAGAAGGCATTTTCGTATACTAGGCTGTCATGCAAGAAAGAAAGATGCTGAGTGAATCAATGAATACATGCTGTGTACAGAACTAGTGGCTACTACATTACCATATGCTCCCAAAAGAGGGATCTTGTAACATGCAAAGAACACCATTGTCCGGGCCAGGGTACAATGGGTCTCGGTTTCCTGGGGTCCGGTTCCCCAAGGCAAATCCATACTGCAGCAGGTCCATATAAACTATACCAAATTCACCCCGTCGGGATCCTAAGGCTGAGGCTAAGTAGTGCCTGACTATACGGAGTCAATCATGAAAACCCTGAGTAGATCGTGACAACATATCATACGTGCATACCTGTATCTGGAACTTATACATGCATACTCAAGGTAAATAAATCACAATGTGAAAGTAACGAAACATACATAATCCTGTAGAGCTTTGAGATCAATGATCGAATGCAATATGTTATGCAACAAATCATGTGAAATTGAATCATCTTGATTTACAAACCAATCCTAATCTAATTATCCGGTGTTTCTAACCGTGCATGATGATGTAGTTTTAAGTTATTCGATGCACCGTTGTCTAGTGTTGCAATGAATCGAGCAGTGCATGAAGTCCCTTAAACCAACACCCATGGGGAGGTGCTTAACATCCGGATAACGAACATGAATGATTCGCAGCCCTCGAGATCATTCACGCGTTGTATCACATTCCGTTGGGCAAGACTAGGTGTTCTACATTCCATTATGAAGGCCATATTGGTCTTTTCTTTACACCTATCCTTATTCTCCATTTTCATCTAACGTGGTTACGGCTTAGCCGTGTGTGCTTCGGCTTAGCCGTGTGTGGTCTACGGCTTAGCCGTGGCTGGGCCGTAGAAGGTCTGTCAGTTGCTGACTCTCAGTTATCTCAGAAATTGCACCCTGTATTGTTCTACGGCTGGGCCACGGCTGGGCTTCGGCTTAGCCGTAGGGCAATCCACGGCTTAGCCGTGCCCTAGCCGTAGAGGAAAACTGGGTTTTTCTCCTCTCTGGATTGTGAGCCGTAAGAAGCATACGGCTTAGCCGTACCTGTACGAAGTTAAATTCCTGAAACCTGTACAGAATGTCTGGGAAAGCATCCCAATTGCAATTTATCAAGGGAGATAGGCAAAGTAGTAATCAAATGAGTATCAAATGGGCTGTAAACACTTGTTTTCCATACCAATTCATGTAAGATCAACCAAGTCAAATGCATACCAACATGGGTTCTCAAAGTCATGGTTATACTTGCCTCAATGTGGAAATCAATTGCCCAACTGAAGTTCTCAAGCCCAAACACAACCTAACACACCAACAACCAACATGCATGCATGAGGATTGGAAGGAAATCCAAAACACAGAGACACACCATGCAAGGAGACAAGAAGGAGAAGAGATAGAGAAAGGAGATGAGAAGAATGGAAGACTTCCACTCACCTCAATTGCACATGCAAGAACCACAAGCTTGATCAATGGAGAGAAATCAAATGAAGGAGGGAGAACTCCACGTGCAGTTGAAGAAACTTGAGAGAAAACGAGAGAGAACAAGAGAGAGAGCATGAGTTGGTCGATGGATGCACTTATACAAGTCAATGGGTTGTCCAAATTGCAATGAAGGCCAAGTGAAAAGTGTATTTTTAGTTTGAGTCAAATCCAGGTCCAATCGAATCACACGACCTCGGTTGCAAATGACGTAGTTACGAAAGTTAACGAGCTCAACGAAAGACACGTGTTGACATCAAGATGATGCAAAAATGATCATGTCTAAGAAAAGCTAAAATTACGAAAAAGGGCTTGGTCTACTTAATCCAGGTCAAACTCAACCCAACTACCTATCCATGACCCGTAACAAAAACCAAAACATAAACAAAACACGATTAACAACGAAAACAAGATTAACTAACCACTAAACGGGGTCAAGCTGGGTCGGAGTGTTACATCCTCCCCCACTTGAGAATCATTCCGTCCTCGGAATGAACACTAACTCACTCATACCTGGGAAAACAAATCGGGGTACTGACGTGCCATCTGCTCTTCTAACTCCCAAGTAGCCTCATCAGGACTGTGATGCTCCCAAAGCACTTTGACCCACCGAATTGTCCTGGTGCGGAGTATCTGCTCTCGGGTCCCCACGATACGGAGCGGTCGCTCAACGTATGCAGCACTCGGCTGAATCTGAACCTCGTCGTAACGAATGACATGGGAGGGATCATGGACATATTTCCGAAGCATCGAAACGTGGAAAACGTTGTGCACTCCTGAAAACATCTCGGGAAGCTCTAATCGATAGGCCAAATCACCAATCCGACTCTTGATCTCGAACGGTCCGACATAGCGTGGAGCTAACTTGCCTTTCTGGCCGAAACGGATCGTACCCTTCATCGGTGAGACCTTCAGGAAAACCCACTCGCCAACCTGAAACTCTAAGGGTCGTCTGCGGGTGTCTGCATAACTCTTCTGTCTCGACCGAGCAACTTTCAAGTTCTCAATGGCTTTCTGTACCTTCTCCGTAGTCTCGGCAATGATCGTCGGTCCGTGAAAACTGCGAGTTCCAACTTCTTCCCAACATACCGGACTTCTACACTTCTTCCCGTACAATGCTTCATATGGTGCCATCCCAATGCTCTCGTGGAAGCTGTTATTGTAGGCAAACTCGCACAACGATAGATGAAGATCCCATTCTTTCTCGTAACTCAACACGCTGGCTCGCAACATATCCTCCAAAGTCTGAATCGTCCGCTCTGATTGCCCATCCGTCTGTGGGTGGTATGCCGTGCTGAAACTCAACTTCGTACCCAAAGCCTCTTGGAATGCTCTCCAGAAAGATGAAACAAAACGGCTGTCACGATCGGATACAATCGACACGGGGGTACCATGGAGCCTGACGATCTCATCCACGAACTTCCTAGCCATCTCTGAAAACGTCATACCCTTCCGAAAAGGAATGAAATGGGCTGACTTCGTCAATCGATCTACGATCACCCAAATGGCGTTGTTCTTCTTGTTCGTCGGCGGTAATCCGGAAACAAAGTCCATGGTGATGTGTTCCCACTTCCACTGCGGTATGTGCAACGGATGCAACGAGCCTGGCGGTCTCTGATGATCTGCCTTCACCTTCTGGCATGTCAAACAGCGAGCAACAAATCCTGCTACTTCTCTCTTCATGTTGTTCCACCAGAAGCGATCTTTGAGATTCCGAAACATCTTCGTGCTGCCTGGATGCATCGCGTAGTGAGCGTAATGCGCTTCGTTCATCAGCTTCTCCTTGAACTCATCAACTGCTGGCACGCACAGCCTACTCCGAAAGTAGAGTACACCATTCTCGAGCCTGAAATCGGGTCGGTCTCCAATGTGGTCTCGAATGCGCTTCAAAGTTAGATCTTCAAACTGCCTGTCCTTAATCTGCTGAATCATCTCAGGCTGAAACACTAACGTACTAGCCAACATCACGCACTCATCCACTAGCTTAACTTCAACAGGGAGACCACGAAACTCTAAGAGGAAACTGCTCAATAACTGCACTGACTCTGCTTTCCTGCTGAGCGCATCTGCCACCACATTCCCCTTGCCTGGCTGATATTTGATCGGAAAATCATAATCCTTAATAAGCTCAAGCCATCTCCGCTGTCTCATGTTCAGCTCCTGCTGTGTGAATAAGTACTGTAAACTGTGGTGGTCAGAACGAACCTCAAACTGCACACCATAGAGATAATGTCTCCACAACTTCAACGCAAACACGATGGCTGCCAATTCCAAGTCATGGGTGGCATAATTCTTCTCATGTTCTCGCAACTGTCTCGATCCATAAGCAATAACCTTCCCATGCTGCATCAACACACAGCCCAGACCAACTCGAGAAGCGTCTGAATAAACCACGAATCCTTCACAACCATCTGGCAAGGCTAACACCGGAACTGTAGTCAACTTCTCTTTCAAAATCCGGAAACTGGCTTCACACTCCTCAGTCCAATCAAATGGTACGTTCTTCCTGGTCAACTTCGTCAAAGGAGAAGAGATCTTAGCAAAGTCCTGGACAAATCGACGATAGTAACCTGCTAGACCAAGGAAACTGCGAATCTCTGTCACTGTCTTGGGGCTAGACCAATTCACTACTGCCTCCACTTTAGATGGATCAACTGCCAATCCCTCTCGTGAAATGATATGACCTAAAAATGCCACCTGCTCAAGCCAAAAATCGCACTTCGACAATTTCGCAAACAATCGATGTTCTCTCAACAACGACAAGGCTTTTCTCAAATGCTCCCTATGCTCCTCTGCTGACTTAGAATAGATCAGTATATCATCAATAAACACAACTACGAATTGGTCCAAGAAAGGAGCAAAGATCTGATTCATCAAAGCCATAAAAGCTGCAGGTGCGTTGGTTAGTCCAAAAGGCATCACGAGGAATTCATAATGACCATAACGAGTCTTGAAGGCAGTCTTAGGAATGTCATCTTCTTTGACTCTCAACTGGTGATATCCAGACCTCAAATCAATCTTCGAAAAATATGCTGCGCCCTGAAGTTGGTCAAACAACTCATCGATCCTGGGTAGGGGGTACTTGTTCTTGATAGTCACTTTGTTCAACTGGCGGTAGTCTATGCACATCCGAAAAGTACCATCCTTCTTCTTGACAAACAAGACTGGTGCTCCCCAAGGTGAAACGCTCGGGCGAATGAAACCCTTATCCAAAAGCTCCTGCAATTGCTTCCTCAGCTCTGACAACTCTGCTGGGGCCATGCGATACGGAGCCTTGCTGATCGGTGCCGTGCCGGGAACAAGCTCAATAGCGAACTCCACATCTCGAACCGGGGGTAAATCTGGCACATCGTCTGGAAAGATATCTGAAAAGTCACAGACCACCTGAATCTCACCTAGCTGCTTCGGCTCCTTCTTCGCTGAGATAAAGGCAATGAAGCCTTCGCACCCTCGGCGGATCAAGCGATCTGCCTTACACGCCGAAATCACACGTCTGGGGCATCTCTGCTGACTGCCCTCGAAACGGAAGCCCTTGCCTAAATCGAAGAAGATCGTCCTGTTGTAACAGTTAACACAGGCACGATATCGAGCGAGCCAATCCATACCAAGGATCACGTCGAAGTCCAACATCGACAACATGATCAAATCAACAGGTAACTGATGACCTGCAATCTGCACGTCGCAATGGGGGTAGTACATACTACACTCCACTCGCTTGCCAACTGGGGTGGATACAACCAGCACATATGGCAACGGCTTAGACGGCTGAGGTAACCGCTCGGCAAAATGAGGTGCTACATAAGATCGTGTAGACCCCGAATCGAACAAAGCTAATGCCTCGACACGCGAAATCAAAACAGTACCTTCTACCACCTGTGGATCCTCGGCACTCTCGTGGGTCGCAGCGTAAGCACGAGCTGTCTGGCGAGGCTGTCTCGAGCCTGAACGAGCTGACTGTGGCTTGCTCGGAGCTGTAGGTGCACTAGGCCTGCTAGGAACTGCGCCGGAAGTAGGACCAGATGAAGCTGCACCGGAGGCTCTATGTCGAGGACAATTGGCGATCATGTGCTCCCTCGAACCGCAAATGAAACAAGCACCGGCCTTCCTCCAACACGCATCCGTCGCGTGGTTCTTGCCACAATATCCACAAGTCACTCCAGAAGAACTAGAAGTACTCTGCTGGCCTTTGGTCTTCTTCTGTACTTGCCCTCGTGCACTGAAAGGCGGCTGTCGCTTGGGCTCAACGGCTCTAGCAGCTTGGTGGATGGCCTCGGCAGAATAGGCCCTGTCCACTGCATCGTCAAACGTAGCCGGACGCTGGAACGCAGTCACGTGATGCATGTACCGTGGATGCAAACCTTCGACAAACCTGTTCACCTTCCTTTCTTCGGTGCTGATCATGTCCGGAGCAAAAAGCGACAACTGCATAAACTTGTTCACGTATTCTGCTACTGTCATCTGCTGCTGACGGAGAGCTAGGAACTCAACCTCCTTGGCTCGAAACACATGAGCCGGGATGAACTTCCGTCTGAACTGTTGCTTGAACGACTCCCAAACCGTCGCACTAGGAATATCTCTGTACGAGTCTTTCACGCTTTTCCACCAGGTTTTTGCGACGTCTCTGAACATAGAAGTTGCTAGCCCGATCTTCTGCCGGTTCGTGCACACGACGGTCTCGAAGACATCTTCTATCTGCTCTAACCACTGTTCTGCCTTCAGTGGCTCTTCGGTTCCATAGAACTCAATAGCTCCTCGCTTGCGAAATTTCCCGTAGAGGGCATTCGGGTCATTCTCTCGAGGCTGTAAAATCACCTGCTGATCTACATGTGACTGAGCTGGGACTTGGCTTTGTCGGTCTAGCATGGTTGTCACTTGGGCTTGCAAGTTCTGCATCGATTGCGATTGTGCCTGAAGGGACTGAAATAGCATGAGAATGCGTTCATCTGTATTCGGTGTCTGCGGTCATGGTGCAGATCCGCTTTCGTTATTTCCGGCATTCTGCTGAGAACCAGAACCTGATGCCATCCTGTAAAAATGGAAAGAGTCAGGCATAAACACAAAACAATTGCGCCCAACAAACCCCAAACTCTAGAAAAGATCACAAAGAAAACCGTATCCTCACCACGATCCTACATGCCTACATGCTTATCATCTAGAACAAGGAATGAGCAAGGAATGCTCTGATACCATACAATACGTATGTCACAACCCGAGCCCAGGGTTCGGGGGTTAGCAAAAGCCAAACCTAATGACACACGTACTCCCGTGCATGCACACGAAGACCGAGTCTAAATGCACACGCACAAGGGAACATTCACACGTGCCAAGCAAGTACGCGGAAGCTGTAAATATCAGAAACATAACTAACAATGCAAGAAGAGGATACAAGAAAGGACTGACATAATTACATATAAGGTTTTACAAAAAGAATCAAAATAACATATACAGTCTGTCATAAACACAAGTCTGAAAATCCTCAAAACAAGACGCCAAAGATATGCATGCCATGAACGCTCTCCCGCGGAGTGATCACATCCACTCCTCTAGGCCTGATGGGGCCTCGGGGGTCTCAACTGGAGCCTGGCCGACCTGCGAGGGTTCGGCAGGGGGATCTGGGCCTGCAACACCAAAAACAACTGTGAATACGAAGATTCAGCAAAGTATAAACCATAACAAGTAACACACGCTGTATCTAACAGAATAAAGAACATCATGTTATTAAAGAAGGCATTTTCGTATACTAGGCTGTCATGCAAGAAAGAAAGATGCTGAGTGAATCAATGAATACATGCTGTGTACAGAACTAGTGGCTACTACATTACCATATGCTCCCAAAAGAGGGATCTTGTAACATGCAAAGAACACCATTGTCCGGGCCAGGGTACAATGGGTCTCGGTTTCCTGGGGTCCGGTTCCCCAAGGCAAATCCATACTGCAGCAGGTCCATATAAACTATACCAAATTCACCCCGTCGGGATCCTAAGGCTGAGGCTAAGTAGTGCCTGACTATACGGAGTCAATCATGAAAACCCTGAGTAGATCGTGACAACATATCATACGTGCATACCTGTATCTGGAACTTATACATGCATACTCAAGGTAAATAAATCACAATGTGAAAGTAACGAAACATACATAATCCTGTAGAGCTTTGAGATCAATGATCGAATGCAATATGTTATGCAACAAATCATGTGAAATTGAATCATCTTGATTTACAAACCAATCCTAATCTAATTATCCGGTGTTTCTAACCGTGCATGATGATGTAGTTTTAAGTTATTCGATGCACCGTTGTCTAGTGTTGCAATGAATCGAGCAGTGCATGAAGTCCCTTAAACCAACACCCATGGGGAGGTGCTTAACATCCGGATAACGAACATGAATGATTCGCAGCCCTCGAGATCATTCACGCGTTGTATCACATTCCGTTGGGCAAGACTAGGTGTTCTACATTCCATTATGAAGGCCATATTGGTCTTTTCTTTACACCTATCCTTATTCTCCATTTTCATCTAACGTGGTTACGGCTTAGCCGTGTGTGCTTCGGCTTAGCCGTGTGTGGTCTACGGCTTAGCCGTGGCTGGGCCGTAGAAGGTCTGTCAGTTGCTGACTCTCAGTTATCTCAGAAATTGCACCCTGTATTGTTCTACGGCTGGGCTTCGGCTTAGCCGTAGGGCAATCCACGGCTTAGCCGTGCCCTAGCCGTAGAGGAAAACTGGGTTTTTCTCCTCTCTGGATTGTGAGCCGTAAGAAGCATACGGCTTAGCCGTACCTGTACGAAGTTAAATTCCTGAAACCTGTACAGAATGTCTGGGAAAGCATCCCAATTGCAATTTATCAAGGGAGATAGGCAAAGTAGTAATCAAATGAGTATCAAATGGGCTGTAAACACTTGTTTTCCATACCAATTCATGTAAGATCAACCAAGTCAAATGCATACCAACATGGGTTCTCAAAGTCATGGTTATACTTGCCTCAATGTGGAAATCAATTGCCCAACTGAAGTTCTCAAGCCCAAACACAACCTAACACACCAACAACCAACATGCATGCATGAGGATTGGAAGGAAATCCAAAACACAGAGACACACCATGCAAGGAGACAAGAAGGAGAAGAGATAGAGAAAGGAGATGAGAAGAATGGAAGACTTCCACTCACCTCAATTGCACATGCAAGAACCACAAGCTTGATCAATGGAGAGAAATCAAATGAAGGAGGGAGAACTCCACGTGCAGTTGAAGAAACTTGAGAGAAAACGAGAGAGAACAAGAGAGAGAGCATGAGTTGGTCGATGGATGCACTTATACAAGTCAATGGGTTGTCCAAATTGCAATGAAGGCCAAGTGAAAAGTGTATTTTTAGTTTGAGTCAAATCCAGGTCCAATCGAATCACACGACCTCGGTTGCAAATGACGTAGTTACGAAAGTTAACGAGCTCAACGAAAGACACGTGTTGACATCAAGATGATGCAAAAATGATCATGTCTAAGAAAAGCTAAAATTACGAAAAAGGGCTTGGTCTACTTAATCCAGGTCAAACTCAACCCAACTACCTATCCATGACCCGTAACAAAAACCAAAACATAAACAAAACACGATTAACAACGAAAACAAGATTAACTAACCACTAAACGGGGTCAAGCTGGGTCGGAGTGTTACATCCTCCCCCACTTGAGAATCATTCCGTCCTCGGAATGAACACTAACTCACTCATACCTGGGAAAACAAATCGGGGTACTGACGTGCCATCTGCTCTTCTAACTCCCAAGTAGCCTCATCAGGACTGTGATGCTCCCAAAGCACTTTGACCCACCGAATTGTCCTGGTGCGGAGTATCTGCTCTCGGGTCCCCACGATACGGAGCGGTCGCTCAACGTATGCAGCACTCGGCTGAATCTGAACCTCGTCGTAACGAATGACATGGGAGGGATCATGGACATATTTCCGAAGCATCGAAACGTGGAAAACATTGTGCACTCCTGAAAACATCTCGGGAAGCTCTAATCGATAGGCCAAATCACCAATCCGACTCTTGATCTCGAACGGTCCGACATAGCGTGGAGCTAACTTGCCTTTCTGGCCGAAACGGATCGTACCCTTCATCGGTGAGACCTTCAGGAAAACCCACTCGCCAACCTGAAACTCTAAGGGTCGTCTGCGGGTGTCTGCATAACTCTTCTGTCTCGACCGAGCAACTTTCAAGTTCTCAATGGCTTTCTGTACCTTCTCCGTAGTCTCGGCAATGATCGTCGGTCCGTGAAAACTGCGAGTTCCAACTTCTTCCCAACATACCGGACTTCTACACTTTTTCCCGTACAATGCTTCATATGGTGCCATCCCAATGCTCTCGTGGAAGCTGTTATTGTAGGCAAACTCGCACAACGATAGATGAAGATCCCATTCTTTCTCGTAACTCAACACGCTGGCTCGCAACATATCCTCCAAAGTCTGAATCGTCCGCTCTGATTGCCCATCCGTCTGTGGGTGGTATGCCGTGCTGAAACTCAACTTCGTACCCAAAGCCTCTTGGAATGCTCTCCAGAAAGATGAAACAAAACGGCTGTCACGATCGGATACAATCGACACGGGGGTACCATGGAGCCTGACGATCTCATCCACGAACTTCCTAGCCATCTCTGAAAACGTCATACCCTTCCGAAAAGGAATGAAATGGGCTGACTTCGTCAATCGATCTACGATCACCCAAATGGCGTTGTTCTTCTTGTTCGTCGGCGGTAATCCGGAAACAAAGTCCATGGTGATGTGTTCCCACTTCCACTGCGGTATGTGCAACGGATGCAACGAGCCTGGCGGTCTCTGATGATCTGCCTTCACCTTCTGGCATGTCAAACAGCGAGCAACAAATCCTGCTACTTCTCTCTTCATGTTGTTCCACCAGAAGCGATCTTTGAGATTCCGAAACATCTTCGTGCTGCCTGGATGCATCGCGTAGTGAGCGTAATGCGCTTCGTTCATCAGCTTCTCCTTGAACTCATCAACTGCTGGCACGCACAGCCTACTCCGAAAGTAGAGTACACCATTCTCGAGCCTGAAATCGGGTCGGTCTCCAATGTGGTCTCGAATGCGCTTCAAAGTTAGATCTTCAAACTGCCTGTCCTTAATCTGCTGAATCATCTCAGGCTGAAACACTAACGTACTAGCCAACATCACGCACTCATCCACTAGCTTAACTTCAACAGGGAGACCACGAAACTCTAAGAGGAAACTGCTCAATAACTGCACTGACTCTGCTTTCCTGCTGAGCGCATCTGCCACCACATTCCCCTTGCCTGGCTGATATTTGATCGGAAAATCATAATCCTTAATAAGCTCAAGCCATCTCCGCTGTCTCATGTTCAGCTCCTGCTGTGTGAATAAGTACTGTAAACTGTGGTGGTCAGAACGAACCTCAAACTGCACACCATAGAGATAATGTCTCCACAACTTCAACGCAAACACGATGGCTGCCAATTCCAAGTCATGGGTGGCATAATTCTTCTCATGTTCTCGCAACTGTCTCGATCCATAAGCAATAACCTTCCCATGCTGCATCAACACACAGCCCAGACCAACTCGAGAAGCGTCTGAATAAACCACGAATCCTTCACAACCATCTGGCAAGGCTAACACCGGAACTGTAGTCAACTTCTCTTTCAAAATCCGGAAACTGGCTTCACACTCTTCAGTCCAATCAAATGGTACGTTCTTCCTGGTCAACTTCGTCAAAGGAGAAGAGATCTTAGCAAAGTCCTGGACAAATCGACGATAGTAACCTGCTAGACCAAGGAAACTGCGAATCTCTGTCACTGTCTTGGGGCTAGACCAATTCACTACTGCCTCCACTTTAGATGGATCAACTGCCAATCCCTCTCGTGAAATGATATGACCTAAAAATGCCACCTGCTCAAGCCAAAAATCGCACTTCGACAATTTCGCAAACAATCGATGTTCTCTCAACAACGACAAGGCTTTTCTCAAATGCTCCCTATGCTCCTCTGCTGACTTAGAATAGATCAGTATATCATCAATAAACACAACTACGAATTGGTCCAAGAAAGGAGCAAAGATCTGATTCATCAAAGCCATAAAAGCTGCAGGTGCGTTGGTTAGTCCAAAAGGCATCACGAGGAATTCATAATGACCATAACGAGTCTTGAAGGCAGTCTTAGGAATGTCATCTTCTTTGACTCTCAACTGGTGATATCCAGACCTCAAATCAATCTTCGAAAAATATGCTGCGCCCTGAAGTTGGTCAAACAACTCATCGATCCTGGGTAGGGGGTACTTGTTCTTGATAGTCACTTTGTTCAACTGGCGGTAGTCTATGCACATCCGAAAAGTACCATCCTTCTTCTTGACAAACAAGACTGGTGCTCCCCAAGGTGAAACGCTCGGGCGAATGAAACCCTTATCCAAAAGCTCCTGCAATTGCTTCCTCAGCTCTGACAACTCTGCTGGGGCCATGCGATACGGAGCCTTGCTGATCGGTGCCGTGCCGGGAACAAGCTCAATAGCGAACTCCACATCTCGAACCGGGGGTAAATCTGGCACATCGTCTGGAAAGATATCTGAAAAGTCACAGACCACCTGAATCTCACCTAGCTGCTTCGGCTCCTTCTTCGCTGAGATAAAGGCAATGAAGCCTTCGCACCCTCGGCGGATCAAGCGATCTGCCTTACACGCCGAAATCACACGTCTGGGGCATCTCTGCTGACTGCCCTCGAAACGGAAGCCCTTGCCTAAATCGAAGAAGATCGTCCTGTTGTAACAGTTAACACAGGCACGATATCGAGCGAGCCAATCCATACCAAGGATCACGTCGAAGTCCAACATCGACAACATGATCAAATCAACAGGTAACTGATGACCTGCAATCTGCACGTCGCAATGGGGGTAGTACATACTACACTCCACTCGCTTGCCAACTGGGGTGGATACAACCAGCACATATGGCAACGGCTTAGACGGCTGAGGTAACCGCTCGGCAAAATGAGGTGCTACATAAGATCGTGTAGACCCCGAATCGAACAAAGCTAATGCCTCGACACGCGAAATCAAAACAGTACCTTCTACCACCTGTGGATCCTCGGCACTCTCGTGGGTCGCAGCGTAAGCACGAGCTGTCTGGCGAGGCTGTCTCGAGCCTGAACGAGCTGACTGTGGCTTGCTCGGAGCTGTAGGTGCACTAGGCCTGCTAGGAACTGCGCCGGAAGTAGGACCAGATGAAGCTGCACCGGAGGCTCTATGTCGAGGACAATTGGCGATCATGTGCTCCCTCGAACCGCAAATGAAACAAGCACCGGCCTTCCTCCAACACGCATCCGTCGCGTGGTTCTTGCCACAATATCCACAAGTCACTCCAGAAGAACTAGAAGTACTCTGCTGGCCTTTGGTCTTCTTCTGTACTTGCCCTCGTGCACTGAAAGGCGGCTGTCGCTTGGGCTCAACGGCTCTAGCAGCTTGGTGGATGGCCTCGGCGGAATAGGCCCTGTCCACTGCATCGTCAAACGTAGCCGGACGCTGGAACGCAGTCACGTGATGCATGTACCGTGGATGCAAACCTTCGACAAACCTGTTCACCTTCCTTTCTTCGGTGCTGATCATGTCCGGAGCAAAAAGCGACAACTGCATAAACTTGTTCACGTATTCTGCTACTGTCATCTGCTGCTGACGGAGAGCTAGGAACTCAACCTCCTTGGCTCGAAACACATGAGCCGGGATGAACTTCCGTCTGAACTGTTGCTTGAACGACTCCCAAACCGTCGCACTAGGAATATCTCTGTACGAGTCTTTCACGCTTTTCCACCAGGTTTTTGCGACGTCTCTGAACATAGAAGTTGCTAGCCCGATCTTCTGCCGGTTCGTGCACACGACGGTCTCGAAGACATCTTCTGTCTGCTCTAACCACTGTTCTGCCTTCAGTGGCTCTTCGGTTCCATAGAACTCAATAGCTCCTCGCTTGCGAAATTTCCCGTAGAGGGCATTCGGGTCATTCTCTCGAGGCTGTAAAATCACCTGCTGATCTACATGTGACTGAGCTGGGACTTGGCTTTGTCGGTCTAGCATGGTTGTCACTTGGGCTTGCAAGTTCTGCATCGATTGCGATTGTGCCTGAAGGGACTGAAATAGCATGAGAATGCGTTCATCTGTATTCGGTGTCTGCGGTCATGGTGCAGATCCGCTTTCGTTATTTCCGGCATTCTGCTGAGAACCAGAACCTGATGCCATCCTGTAAAAATGGAAAGAGTCAGACATAAACACAAAACAATTGCGCCCAACAAACCCCAAACTCTAGAAAAGATCACAAAGAAAACCGTATCCTCACCACGATCCTACATGCCTACATGCTTATCATCTAGAACAAGGAATGAGCAAGGAATGCTCTGATACCATACAATACGTATGTCACAACCCGAGCCCAGGGTTCGGGGGTTAGCAAAAGCCAAACCTAATGACACACGTACTCCCGTGCATGCACACGAAGACCGAGTCTAAATGCACACGCACAAGGGAACATTCACACGTGCCAAGCAAGTACGCGGAAGCTGTAAATATCAGAAACATAACTAACAATGCAAGAAGAGGATACAAGAAAGGACTGACATAATTACATATAAGGTTTTACAAAAAGAATCAAAATAACATATACAGTCTGTCATAAACACAAGTCTGAAAATCCTCAAAACAAGACGCCAAAGATATGCATGCCATGAATTCTCTCCCGCGGAGTGATCACATCCACTCCTCTAGGCCTGATGGGGCCTCGGGGGTCTCAACTGGAGCCTGGCCGACCTGCGAGGGTTCGGCAGGGGGATCTGGGCCTGCAACACCAAAAACAACTGTGAATACGAAGATTCAGCAAAGTATAAACCATAACAAGTAACACACGCTGTATCTAACAGAATAAAGAACATCATGTTATTAAAGAAGGCATTTTCGTATACTAGGCTGTCATGCAAGAAAGAAAGATGCTGAGTGAATCAATGAATACATGCTGTGTACAGAACTAGTGGCTACTACATTACCATATGCTCCCAAAAGAGGGATCTTGTAACATGCAAAGAACACCATTGTCCGGGCCAGGGTACAATGGGTCTCGGTTTCCTGGGGTCCGGTTCCCCAAGGCAAATCCATACTGCAGCAGGTCCATATAAACTATACCAAATTCACCCCGTCGGGATCCTAAGGCTGAGGCTAAGTAGTGCCTGACTATACGGAGTCAATCATGAAAACCCTGAGTAGATCGTGACAACATATCATACGTGCATACCTGTATCTGGAACTTATACATGCATACTCAAGGTAAATAAATCACAATGTGAAAGTAACGAAACATACATAATCCTGTAGAGCTTTGAGATCAATGATCGAATGCAATATGTTATGCAACAAATCATGTGAAATTGAATCATCTTGATTTACAAACCAATCCTAATCTAATTATCCGGTGTTTCTAACCGTGCATGATGATGTAGTTTTAAGTTATTCGATGCACCGTTGTCTAGTGTTGCAATGAATCGAGCAGTGCATGAAGTCCCTTAAACCAACACCCATGGGGAGGTGCTTAACATCCGGATAACGAACATGAATGATTCGCAGCCCTCGAGATCATTCACGCGTTGTATCACATTCCGTTGGGCAAGACTAGGTGTTCTACATTCCATTATGAAGGCCATATTGGTCTTTTCTTTACACCTATCCTTATTCTCCATTTTCATCTAACGTGGTTACGGCTTAGCCGTGTGTGCTTCGGCTTAGCCGTGTGTGGTCTACGGCTTAGCCGTGGCTGGGCCGTAGAAGGTCTGTCAGTTGCTGACTCTCAGTTATCTCAGAAATTGCACCCTGTATTGTTCTACGGCTGGGCTTCGGCTTAGCCGTAGGGCAATCCACGGCTTAGCCGTGCCCTAACCGTAGAGGAAAACTGGGTTTTTCTCCTCTCTGGATTGTGAGCCGTAAGAAGCATACGGCTTAGCCGTACCTGTACGAAGTTAAATTCCTGAAACCTGTACAGAATGTCTGGGAAAGCATCCCAATTGCAATTTATCAAGGGAGATAGGCAAAGTAGTAATCAAATGAGTATCAAATGGGCTGTAAACACTTGTTTTCCATACCAATTCATGTAAGATCAACCAAGTCAAATGCATACCAACATGGGTTCTCAAAGTCATGGTTATACTTGCCTCAATGTGGAAATCAATTGCCCAACTGAAGTTCTCAAGCCCAAACACAACCTAACACACCAACAACCAACATGCATGCATGAGGATTGGAAGGAAATCCAAAACACAGAGACACACCATGCAAGGAGACAAGAAGGAGAAGAGATAGAGAAAGGAGATGAGAAGAATGGAAGACTTCCACTCACCTCAATTGCACATGCAAGAACCACAAGCTTGATCAATGGAGAGAAATCAAATGAAGGAGGGAGAACTCCACGTGCAGTTGAAGAAACTTGAGAGAAAACGAGAGAGAACAAGAGAGAGAGCATGAGTTGGTCGATGGATGCACTTATACAAGTCAATGGGTTGTCCAAATTGCAATGAAGGCCAAGTGAAAAGTGTATTTTTAGTTTGAGTCAAATCCAGGTCCAATCGAATCACACGACCTCGGTTGCAAATGACGTAGTTACGAAAGTTAACGAGCTCAACGAAAGACACGTGTTGACATCAAGATGATGCAAAAATGATCATGTCTAAGAAAAGCTAAAATTACGAAAAAGGGCTTGGTCTACTTAATCCAGGTCAAACTCAACCCAACTACCTATCCATGACCCGTAACAAAAACCAAAACATAAACAAAACACGATTAACAACGAAAACAAGATTAACTAACCACTAAACGGGGTCAAGCTGGGTCGGAGTGTTACATCCTCCCCCACTTGAGAATCATTCCGTCCTCGGAATGAACACTAACTCACTCATACCTGGGAAAACAAATCGGGGTACTGACGTGCCATCTGCTCTTCTAACTCCCAAGTAGCCTCATCAGGACTGTGATGCTCCCAAAGCACTTTGACCCACCGAATTGTCCTGGTGCGGAGTATCTGCTCTCGGGTCCCCACGATACGGAGCGGTCGCTCAACGTATGCAGCACTCGGCTGAATCTGAACCTCGTCGTAACGAATGACATGGGAGGGATCATGGACATATTTCCGAAGCATCGAAACGTGGAAAACATTGTGCACTCCTGAAAACATCTCGGGAAGCTCTAATCGATAGGCCAAATCACCAATCCGACTCTTGATCTCGAACGGTCCGACATAGCGTGGAGCTAACTTGCCTTTCTGGCCGAAACGGATCGTACCCTTCATCGGTGAGACCTTCAGGAAAACCCACTCGCCAACCTAAAACTCTAAGGGTCGTCTGCGGGTGTCTGCATAACTCTTCTGTCTCGACCGAGCAACTTTCAAGTTCTCAATGGCTTTCTGTACCTTCTCCGTAGTCTCGGCAATGATCGTCGGTCCGTGAAAACTGCGAGTTCCAACTTCTTCCCAACATACCGGACTTCTACACTTTTTCCCGTACAATGCTTCATATGGTGCCATCCCAATGCTCTCGTGGAAGCTGTTATTGTAGGCAAACTCGCACAACGATAGATGAAGATCCCATTCTTTCTCGTAACTCAACACGCTGGCTCGCAACATATCCTCCAAAGTCTGAATCGTCCGCTCTGATTGCCCATCCGTCTGTGGGTGGTATGCCGTGCTGAAACTCAACTTCGTACCCAAAGCCTCTTGGAATGCTCTCCAGAAAGATGAAACAAAACGGCTGTCACGATCGGATACAATCGACACGGGGGTACCATGGAGCCTGACGATCTCATCCACGAACTTCCTAGCCATCTCTGAAAACGTCATACCCTTCCGAAAAGGAATGAAATGGGCTGACTTCGTCAATCGATCTACGATCACCCAAATGGCGTTGTTCTTCTTGTTCGTCGGCGGTAATCCGGAAACAAAGTCCATGGTGATGTGTTCCCACTTCCACTGCGGTATGTGCAACGGATGCAACGAGCCTGGCGGTCTCTGATGATCTGCCTTCACCTTCTGGCATGTCAAACAGCGAGCAACAAATCCTGCTACTTCTCTCTTCATGTTGTTCCACCAGAAGCGATCTTTGAGATTCCGAAACATCTTCGTGCTGCCTGGATGCATCGCGTAGTGAGCGTAATGCGCTTCGTTCATCAGCTTCTCCTTGAACTCATCAACTGCTGGCACGCACAGCCTACTCCGAAAGTAGAGTACACCATTCTCGAGCCTGAAATCGGGTCGGTCTCCAATGTGGTCTCGAATGCGCTTCAAAGTTAGATCTTCAAACTGCCTGTCCTTAATCTGCTGAATCATCTCAGGCTGAAACACTAACGTACTAGCCAACATCACGCACTCATCCACTAGCTTAACTTCAACAGGGAGACCACGAAACTCTAAGAGGAAACTGTTCAATAACTGCACTGACTCTGCTTTCCTGCTGAGCGCATCTGCCACCACATTCCCCTTGCCTGGCTGATATTTGATCGGAAAATCATAATCCTTAATAAGCTCAAGCCATCTCCGCTGTCTCATGTTCAGCTCCTGCTGTGTGAATAAGTACTGTAAACTGTGGTGGTCAGAACGAACCTCAAACTGCACACCATAGAGATAATGTCTCCACAACTTCAACGCAAACACGATGGCTGCCAATTCCAAGTCATGGGTGGCATAATTCTTCTCATGTTCTCGCAACTGTCTCGATCCATAAGCAATAACCTTCCCATGCTGCATCAACACACAGCCCAGACCAACTCGAGAAGCGTCTGAATAAACCACGAATCCTTCACAACCATCTGGCAAGGCTAACACCGGAACTGTAGTCAACTTCTCTTTCAAAATCCGGAAACTGGCTTCACACTCCTCAGTCCAATCAAATGGTACGTTCTTCCTGGTCAACTTCGTCAAAGGAGAAGAGATCTTAGCAAAGTCCTGGACAAATCGACGATAGTAACCTGCTAGACCAAGGAAACTGCGAATCTCTGTCACTGTCTTGGGGCTAGACCAATTCACTACTGCCTCCACTTTAGATGGATCAACTGCCAATCCCTCTCGTGAAATGATATGACCTAAAAATGCCACCTGCTCAAGCCAAAAATCGCACTTCGACAATTTCGCAAACAATCGATGTTCTCTCAACAACGACAAGGCTTTTCTCAAATGCTCCCTATGCTCCTCTGCTGACTTAGAATAGATCAGTATATCATCAATAAACACAACTACGAATTGGTCCAAGAAAGGAGCAAAGATCTGATTCATCAAAGCCATAAAAGCTGCAGGTGCGTTGGTTAGTCCAAAAGGCATCACGAGGAATTCATAATGACCATAACGAGTCTTGAAGGCAGTCTTAGGAATGTCATCTTCTTTGACTCTCAACTGGTGATATCCAGACCTCAAATCAATCTTCGAAAAATATGCTGCGCCCTGAAGTTGGTCAAACAACTCATCGATCCTGGGTAGGGGGTACTTGTTCTTGATAGTCACTTTGTTCAACTGGCGGTAGTCTATGCACATCCGAAAAGTACCATCCTTCTTCTTGACAAACAAGACTGGTGCTCCCCAAGGTGAAACGCTCGGGCGAATGAAACCCTTATCCAAAAGCTCCTGCAATTGCTTCCTCAGCTCTGACAACTCTGCTGGGGCCATGCGATACGGAGCCTTGCTGATCGGTGCCGTGCCGGGAACAAGCTCAATAGCGAACTCCACATCTCGAACCGGGGGTAAATCTGGCACATCGTCTGGAAAGATATCTGAAAAGTCACAGACCACCTGAATCTCACCTAGCTGCTTCGGCTCCTTCTTCGCTGAGATAAAGGCAATGAAGCCTTCGCACCCTCGGCGGATCAAGCGATCTGCCTTACACGCCGAAATCACACGTCTGGGGCATCTCTGCTGACTGCCCTCGAAACGGAAGCCCTTGCCTAAATCGAAGAAGATCGTCCTGTTGTAACAGTTAACACAGGCACGATATCGAGCGAGCCAATCCATACCAAGGATCACGTCGAAGTCCAACATCGACAACATGATCAAATCAACAGGTAACTGATGACCTGCAATCTGCACGTCGCAATGGGGGTAGTACATACTACACTCCACTCGCTTGCCAACTGGGGTGGATACAACCAGCACATATGGCAACGGCTTAGACGGCTGAGGTAACCGCTCGGCAAAATGAGGTGCTACATAAGATCGTGTAGACCCCGAATCGAACAAAGCTAATGCCTCGACACGCGAAATCAAAACAGTACCTTCTACCACCTGTGGATCCTCGGCACTCTCGTGGGTCGCAGCGTAAGCACGAGCTGTCTGGCGAGGCTGTCTCGAGCCTGAACGAGCTGACTGTGGCTTGCTCGGAGCTGTAGGTGCACTAGGCCTGCTAGGAACTGCGCCGGAAGTAGGACCAGATGAAGCTGCACCGGAGGCTCTATGTCGAGGACAATTGGCGATCATGTGCTCCCTCGAACCGCAAATGAAACAAGCACCGGCCTTCCTCCAACACGCATCCGTCGCGTGGTTCTTGCCACAATATCCACAAGTCACTCCAGAAGAACTAGAAGTACTCTGCTGGCCTTTGGTCTTCTTCTGTACTTGCCCTCGTGCACTGAAAGGCGGCTGTCGCTTGGGCTCAACGGCTCTAGCAGCTTGGTGGATGGCCTCGGCGGAATAGGCCCTGTCCACTGCATCGTCAAACGTAGCCGGACGCTGGAACGCAGTCACGTGATGCATGTACCGTGGATGCAAACCTTCGACAAACCTGTTCACCTTCCTTTCTTCGGTGCTGATCATGTCCGGAGCAAAAAGCGACAACTGCATAAACTTGTTCACGTATTCTGCTACTGTCATCTGCTGCTGACGGAGAGCTAGGAACTCAACCTCCTTGGCTCGAAACACATGAGCCGGGATGAACTTCCGTCTGAACTGTTGCTTGAACGACTCCCAAACCGTCGCACTAGGAATATCTCTGTACGAGTCTTTCACGCTTTTCCACCAGGTTTTTGCGACGTCTCTGAACATA
The DNA here is from genome assembly GCA_037013555.1 of Sextonia rubra. NCBI lineage: Eukaryota > Viridiplantae > Streptophyta > Magnoliopsida > Laurales > Lauraceae > Sextonia > Sextonia rubra. The sequence continues at coordinate 51,947,942 of JASUAD010000013.1, read as the reverse complement.
GAAGTTGCTAGCCCGATCTTCTGCCGGTTCGTGCACACGACGGTCTCGAAGACATCTTCTGTCTGCTCTAACCACTGTTCTGCCTTCAGTGGCTCTTCGGTTCCATAGAACTCAATAGCTCCTCGCTTGCGAAATTTCCCGTAGAGGGCATTCGGGTCATTCTCTCGAGGCTGTAAAATCACCTGCTGATCTACATGTGACTGAGCTGGGACTTGGCTTTGTCGGTCTAGCATGGTTGTCACTTGGGCTTGCAAGTTCTGCATCGATTGCGATTGTGCCTGAAGGGACTGAAATAGCATGAGAATGCGTTCATCTGTATTCGGTGTCTGCGGTCATGGTGCAGATCCGCTTTCGTTATTTCCGGCATTCTGCTGAGAACCAGAACCTGATGCCATCCTGTAAAAATGGAAAGAGTCAGACATAAACACAAAACAATTGCGCCCAACAAACCCCAAACTCTAGAAAAGATCACAAAGAAAACCGTATCCTCACCACGATCCTACATGCCTACATGCTTATCATCTAGAACAAGGAATGAGCAAGGAATGCTCTGATACCATACAATACGTATGTCACAACCCGAGCCCAGGGTTCGGGGGTTAGCAAAAGCCAAACCTAATGACACACGTACTCCCGTGCATGCACACGAAGACCGAGTCTAAATGCACACGCACAAGGGAACATTCACACGTGCCAAGCAAGTACGCGGAAGCTGTAAATATCAGAAACATAACTAACAATGCAAGAAGAGGATACAAGAAAGGACTGACATAATTACATATAAGGTTTTACAAAAAGAATCAAAATAACATATACAGTCTGTCATAAACACAAGTCTGAAAATCCTCAAAACAAGACGCCAAAGATATGCATGCCATGAACGCTCTCCCGCGGAGTGATCACATCCACTCCTCTAGGCCTGATGGGGCCTCGGGGGTCTCAACTGGAGCCTGGCCGACCTGCGAGGGTTCGGCAGGGGGATCTGGGCCTGCAACACCAAAAACAACTGTGAATACGAAGATTCAGCAAAGTATAAACCATAACAAGTAACACACGCTGTATCTAACAGAATAAAGAACATCATGTTATTAAAGAAGGCATTTTCGTATACTAGGCTGTCATGTAAGAAAGAAAGATGCTGAGTGAATCAATGAATACATGCTGTGTACAGAACTAGTGGCTACTACATTACCATATACTCCCAAAAGAGGGATCTTGTAACATGCAAAGAACACCATTGTCCGGGCCAGGGTACAATGGGTCTCGGTTTCCTGGGGTCCGGTTCCCCAAGGCAAATCCATACTGCAGCAGGTCCATATAAACTATACCAAATTCACCCCGTCGGGATCCTAAGGCTGAGGCTAAGTAGTGCCTGACTATACGGAGTCAATCATGAAAACCCTGAGTAGATCGTGACAACATATCATACGTGCATACCTGTATCTGGAACTTATACATGCATACTCAAGGTAAATAAATCACAATGTGAAAGTAACGAAACATACACAATCCTGTAGAGCTTTGAGATCAATGATCGAATGCAATATGTTATGCAACAAATCATGTGAAATTGAATCATCTTGATTTACAAACCAATCCTAATCTAATTATCCGGTGTTTCTAACCGTGCATGATGATGTAGTTTTAAGTTATTCGATGCACCGTTGTCTAGTGTTGCAATGAATCGAGCAGTGCATGAAGTCCCTTAAACCAACACCCATGGGGAGGTGCTTAACATCCGGATAACGAACATGAATGATTCACAGCCCTCGAGATCATTCACGCGTTGTATCACATTCCGTTGGGCAAGACTAGGTGTTCTACATTCCATTATGAAGGCCATATTGGTCTTTTCTTTACACCTATCCTTATTCTCCATTTTCATCTAACGTGGTTACGGCTTAGCCGTGTGTGCTTCGGCTTAGCCGTGTGTGGTCTACGGCTTAGCCGTGGCTGGGCCGTAGAAGGTCTGTCAGTTGCTGACTCTCAGTTATCTCAGAAATTGCACCCTGTATTGTTCTACGGCTGGGCTTCGGCTTAGCCGTAGGGCAATCCACGGCTTAGCCGTGCCCTAACCGTAGAGGAAAACTGGGTTTTTCTCCTCTCTGGATTGTGAGCCGTAAGAAGCATACGGCTTAGCCGTACCTGTACGAAGTTAAATTCCTGAAACCTGTACAGAATGTCTGGGAAAGCATCCCAATTGCAATTTATCAAGGGAGATAGGCAAAGTAGTAATCAAATGAGTATCAAATGGGCTGTAAACACTTGTTTTCCATACCAATTCATGTAAGATCAACCAAGTCAAATGCATACCAACATGGGTTCTCAAAGTCATGGTTATACTTGCCTCAATGTGGAAATCAATTGCCCAACTGAAGTTCTCAAGCCCAAACACAACCTAACACACCAACAACCAACATGCATGCATGAGGATTGGAAGGAAATCCAAAACACAGAGACACACCATGCAAGGAGACAAGAAGGAGAAGAGATAGAGAAAGGAGATGAGAAGAATGGAAGACTTCCACTCACCTCAATTGCACATGCAAGAACCAGAAGCTTGATCAATGGAGAGAAATCAAATGAAGGAGGGAGAACTCCACGTGCAGTTGAAGAAACTTGAGAGAAAACGAGAGAGAACAAGAGAGAGAGCATGAGTTGGTCGATGGATGCACTTATACAAGTCAATGGGTTGTCCAAATTGCAATGAAGGCCAAGTGAAAAGTGTATTTTTAGTTTGAGTCAAATCCAGGTCCAATCGAATCACACGACCTCGGTTGCAAATGACGTAGTTACGAAAGTTAACGAGCTCAACGAAAGACACGTGTTGACATCAAGATGATGCAAAAATGATCATGTCTAAGAAAAGCTAAAATTACGAAAAAGGGCTTGGTCTACTTAATCCAGGTCAAACTCAACCCAACTACCTATCCATGACCCGTAACAAAAACCAAAACATAAACAAAACACGATTAACAACGAAAACAAGATTAACTAACCACTAAACGGGGTCAAGCTGGGTCGGAGTGTTACACGTACTCCCGTGCATATGCACTTAGACCCGGTCTAGATGCACACGCACAAGGGAAAACACACGTGCAAAACATGTATGCGGAAGCTCAAAATATCAACAAGAGTCACGAGGCACACAAGAACAAAGACATAATACTCAAAAGCTGATACAAAAGTCTGGACATACACACGAAATCCAATCATGATGTCTAGTACATGAGTACAATAAATGACAGGAAAGGAAAATAAGATGCATGCATGCAGAGAACTGTCGCGCTCCAATAGTGTGCGATAGCACACACCCCGCGAACCTTTAGAGACGGCTGGAGTCTCCCAAGCAAATTGACAACTGACAAGAACACGGTAGATGGTACCTGAGCCTGCAACACCAATAACAACACATAAGTACAACGACTTAGCAAAATATAAGCCACAAAAAGATAACACGAATTGTGTCTATTAATGAGCAATAGTCACAATGCAAGATCCATAGTGAGCATGTTCGTATACTAAGCAAATCGTGCAATGCATAAGCATGCTATCAGAATCATAAACAGATAACAGTCAAAGTGGCTACTACATTGGCCATTTTCTCCCTTTCGAGAGCAGTCGGAATGAGAACACCAGCGACCGGGCTAGGGTACGCATGGGTCTTTGGTTCCCGGGGTCCGGAGTCCCAGGACAGAACACTCTGCAGAGGCAAATACATAAACTAAACCAAAGTCAACCCCGTCGGGCATCCTAAGGCTGAGACTCAGTAGTGCCATATACCAATCACAATCAAATCAGATGATGCACCTCAATCAATCAATCATATCACATACCACATACAGATCTCTCACATATCACATTAAACGAACAATAGGAAATGCATCACAGATACTGACACTGATACTGAACGCGAATAAGCAATACTGAAAGCGAGTAAGCAATACTGAATGCGAATAAGCAATACTGAAGCACGGATAACGAAATACCAAGAACAAATAATCACTGACTCAAGTACTCCAGTGTAGCAACGATACAAACACAATAATAGAATGGTCCCGCCCGGGCTTCGCTCTGGGGTTGTTGCATTTCCCACAGAATCGAGAGGTCCAGCGCAGAACACATAAGAGGGCATAACTGAAGTCAATATGCTGTACAAATCAGAATGCTTTTACGAATCAAGGTCAATTACAAGCCAATCCTAACCTAATTATCCAGTGTTTCTAACCGTGCATGTTGATGTAGTTTTAAGTTGTCCGATGCACCATTGTCTAGTGTTGCAGTGCCTGGAATGTGCACCGAAGTCCCTTAAACCAACACCCATGGGGAGGTGCTAAACAACTGGATAACGGGCATGAATGATTCACAGCCCTTGAGATCATTCATGTCATTCAAACATTCCATTGGGCATGTTCAGGTTAGCTACATTCTAACATGACGGTCATATACGGTCTCTTTCTTAAGCCTAGTCCTTTTATTCTATCTCAGGTACCTTACGGTGTAGCCGTAGGTGACCTTACGGCTTAGCCGAGGCACCTTACGGCTTAGCCGTAATATGCACTGCGGCTGAGCCGAGGTTCCCCAAATTGTTCATCCGGCTTTATGGCTCAACCGTATTTTACTCTACGGCGCAGTCGTATCCTGGTCCACGGCTTAGCCGTAAGACAATGTACGGCTTAGATCAAGCTGGGCCGTAGAAGAATGGCATTTTGCCAACTCTCAGTTATTTTCAGATGTCAGTCTGTACTGTTCTACGGTCAGGGTTACGGCTGGGTCTCGGCTTAGCTGTAACGCTCCGACCCGAGTTGATCCGGATTAGTGCGTATTGCGTGTGTTTTTATCGCTAAGAGTGTTTTGGCTTTTGTTTTATGTAGTTTTGAGCCTTAGAGAGAGTGTTTGGGGTGAGTTTGACTTGGTCTAAGTAGATCGAGCCCTTTTTCGTAAATTTGGCCTTTGATTGACCTTGTCAGTTTCGCGTCGTTTTGACGTCAGGGCGTGTATTTCGTTGAGCTTGTCGATTGTCGTAACTGTCTTGGATCCGAATGAGTTCGTTTGCTTTTGTTGGACCGTCATTTGACTCAAACTGATATTTGTATAAGCTATGTGGCCTTAAATGTAATTTGGACTCAAATTATGTATAAATATCCCACCTACCCTTTGTTTCTCTCGATCGTCTCTCAGCTCACTCTCTCTCTCACGCTCCAGCTCGTCTCTGTCTCGTCAGCTCTCTTTCTCTCCTTCTCCATTTCTGTTTCTCTGCTTGAGGGAGGAAGAAAGGAGCTCGTCAGTGTGTGTGATTCCGGTGGACTGAACCAATCAGCGTGTGGATTTCGTCCGTGAGGCAAGTATAAGCCCAAGATGTGTGAACACCGATTGATAGTGATTTGATTGTTGTGTTTTTATGCTTCATTGTGTTTCTCAGCATTAAACAGCTCTATTCAGCTCATTTTGCTGTTTTGTTTCTGTTTCCCGCTGTTTTGCACACTTTCTGTATGACTGTGACAATTTCAGGAAAATGAGTCCGCGCACTCACGGCTAAGCCGTGAAATGTGCTACGGCTAAGCCGTAAAATGGCTTACGGCTAAGCCGAGACCCAACCGTAACCCAAACCGTAGAACAGTACAGACTGTTAGCTGAAAATAACTGGATGTTGGCAATTTGACATTCTTCTACGGCCCAGCCTGATCTAAGCCGTACATTGTCTTACGGCTAAGCCGTGGACCAGGATACGGCTGAGCCGTAGAGCAAAATACGGTTGAGCCGTAAATCCGGGTGGATATTTGGGAAACCTCAGCTCAGCCGCAGTGTATATTACGGCTAAGCCGTAATATGCCTCGGCTAAGCCGTAAGGTCACCTACGGCTACACCGTGAACCCTGAGAAGTGAATGAAAAGGATTAGGTTTAAGCAAAAGACCGTATATGACTTTCACATTAGAATGTAGCGAACCTGAATATGCCCAATGGAATGTCTGAATGACATGAATGATCTCAAGGGCTGTGAATCATTCATGCTTATTATCCAGTTGTTTAGCACCTCCCCATGGGTGTTGGTTTAAGGGACTTCGGTGCACACTCCAGACACTGCAACACTAGACAATGGTGCATCGGACAACTTAAAACTACATCAACATGCACGGTTAGAGACACTGGATAACTAGTGTAGGATTGGTTTGTAATGGACCTTGATTCGCATAAGCATTCTGATTTGTACAGCATATTGATTTCGGTTATGCCCTCTTATGTGTTCTGCGCTGGACCTCTCGATTCTGTGGGAAATGCAGCAACCCCAGAGCGAAGCCCGGGCGGAACCATTCTATTATTGTGTATTGTGTTTACCGTTGCTCCACTGGAGTATCAGTATCAGTATCAGTATCAGTATCAGTATCAGTATCAGTATCAGTATCAGTATCAGTTTATGTACATTCAGTATCTGTATTGCATTTCGTATCCGTATCAGTATCCGTATTATGCATTCAGTATTTGCATTCAGTATCAGTTTATGTGATGCACTTCCTATTGTTCGTTCAGTATGATAAGTGACATGATAAGTGATAAGTGATAAGTGATAAGTGATCGAGGTGCATCATCCGCTTGATTGTGATTGGTATTGGCACTACTGAGCCTCAGCCTTAGGATACCCGACGGGGTTAACTTTGGTTTAGTTATGTGTTTGCCTCTGCAGAGTGTTTCCGTCCTGGGACTCCGGACCCCGGGAACTAGAGACCCACGCGTGCCCTGGCCCGGTCGCTGGTGTTCTCATTCCGTCCGCTCTCGTAAGGGAGAAAATGGCCAATGTAGTAGCCACTTTGAATGTTATCTGTTTATGATTCTTACAGCATGCTTATTCATTTGCATATTTGTTTCGTATACGAACATGATTTCTGTAGATCCTGCATCATGACTATTGCTCACTTTAGATGCAATTCGTGTTATCGTCTTGTTGCTTATACTTTGCTAAGTCGTTGTACTTATTAGTTGTCTTTGTGTGTTGCAGGCTCAGATCCCTCTTCCGATCCTACGTCGGTCGACCCGACTCCAGGAGAGGCTTGCGAGGCCCCCTCCGGCCTAGAGGAGTGGACTTGATCCATCCTCCAGAGTACGGTTTGCATCATTTTGTTTTCCCCATTCTTTGTGTTGGAGTCTCTTGAGGGGATTTTCTGTACTTGTAAGGTGGGCATTGAGTGATACCTGTATTTTGATTTTTGGATTGTTGTAAGCCCGCTTTATTTGTCATACGTTCCTGTAATTGTTATTGTTATCAGTTCATGATAGTTTGTGATCTCCCATTGTCTTTTGGTATTTTGTGGTATGCCTTGATACGTACAGCTTCCGCGTACAGTGGTTTGCACGTGTGATTGATCCCTTGTGTGTGTATTCCTGGATGGGGTCTAGGTGTACATGCACGGGAGTACGTGTGTCATTGGTTAGAGTTCCTCTGACCCCCGTTCCCTGGGCTCGGGTTGTGACATACGTATTGTATGGTATCAGAGCATTGTCTCTCAGAGCTTTGTCTCTCAGGGCATTGTCTCTATCTTAGTTTGTAAGCATGTAGGCATATAGGACGTGGTGAGATTTCGTAGTCCAGTTCTGGACTGTTGTGTGGGTCCCCTTGTCTTGTGAGTCTGTGTGCGTTACCGAGTGTGATAGCAGATTGACTTTTGTGTTTTGCAGGCTATGGCATCGGGATCTGGAACACACAATAACAATGATCAGGGAGATAACGAGAGTGGGTCAGCCGCTCCACAGCCACTCGTGAATTTCGACGAGCGCTTCTTGACTATGCTACAGGCGATTCATTCTTTGCAAGCGCAGGTCGTTTCAATCGTAGACCGACAGAGCCAAACGCCAGTTCGGCCTGCAGAGCAGCAAGTGGTCTTTCCGCCCAAGGAGAGCGATCCGAATGCGTTGTACGACAAATTCAGGAAACGTGGAGCCACAGAGTTCTATGGTAATGAAGATGCATTGAAGGCTGATCAGTGGCTAGAGCATACCGGAGACCTCTTCTCGACCATTATCTGTGATGACCGGCAGAAGGTTATGCTTACGGCATCGATGTTCCGAGAGGTGGCAAAGACCTGGTGGAAGAGTGTTAGTGCAGCTTATCTGACCATGCCTAGCGAAACAGTGTGGGAGACGTTCCAGAAACAGTTCAGAAGAAAGTTCATTCCTGCTCATGTCCGGCGTGTGAAGGAGGTTGAGTTTCTGGCCTTACAGCAGCAGCAGCTGACCGTCTCAGAGTACATTCACCGCTTTACCCAATTGTCCCATTTTGCTGAGGACATGATCCATACCGAGGAGAAGAAGGTGAATCGTTTTATTTCTGGTCTGCATCCGAGATACGCGAATTTTGTGACTGCTTTTCAGAGACCAGCTACTTTTGATGATGCGGTCGACAGAGCACACGCTGCGGAAGCCAACCACCTAGCAGAGAGAGCCATGGACTTTAAGAGGAGTGCACCTATGAGTTCCAGGGGACAGAGTCAGAAGAAATGGAAAGGGAAGCAAGGCACTTCGAGTTTCTCTGGGAGCAGATGCGAGTTTTGTGGATTGGGACATCCGACGGAGAAATGTTGGAAGAAGTCCGGAGCTTGTTTGAGTTGCGGATCGAGGGAGCATAAGATAGCTCAGTGCCCGACAGCTAGGCCTCTTCAGTCATCTAGATCTATGGGGTCATCTAAGTCTCTCAGTTCAGCAGCTTCGAACAGCCCCCATCCGTCTCGCCAAAGCCAGAAGCCCCAGCGTCAGACTGCTCGTGTGTATGCAGCCTCTCATGATCATGCAGAAGATGCGAAAGTGGTGGAAGGTAAAGTTCTTATTGCCCGAGCTGAAGCACATACACTATTTGATTCGGGATCTACGCGTTCGTATGTTGCACCTCGTTTTGCGGAACAGTTACCGCAACCCCCTCAGCCGCTACCCTATTTGCTAGTGGTGTCCACTCCTGTGGGCAAGAGAGTGGAGTGTAGTGTATACTACCCTCAGTGCGACGTGGTGATTGAAGGTCGCCAGCTGCCAGTTGATTTGATTTTGTTGTCCATGTTGGATTTCGATGTGATCCTTGGAATGGACTGGCTAGCGCGGTATCGTGCTTGTGTTAACTGTTACAACAGGACGATTTATTTCGATTTTGCGAAGGGGTTTCGTTTCGAGGGCAATCAGGAGAGATGCCCGAGGCGTGTCATCTCCGCATGCAAGGCGGATCGTTTGATACGCAGAGGTTGTGCAGGATTTCTTGCTTTCGTCTCGGAGAAGAAGGAGGTGAAGCAGTTGAGTGAGATTCCTGTTGTACGTGAGTTCCCGGATGTATTTCCGGAGGAAGTACCCGAGTTACCCCCTGTCCGAGATGTAGAGTTTGCGATCGACCTAGTGCCCGGTACAGCACCCATTAGTTTAGCTCCTTATCGTATGGCCCCTGCTGAGTTACTCGAATTGAAGACGCAATTACAAGATCTTTTGGAGAAGGGTTTCGTACGGCCGAGTGTGTCACCGTGGGGAGCGCCAGTGCTGTTTGTGAAGAAGAAGGACGGTACCTTGCGGATGTGTATCGACTACCGGCGATTGAACAAAGTGACGATCAAGAACAAATACCCATTGCCGCGTATTGATGAGTTGTTTGACCAACTCCAAGGTGCCGCTTATTTTTCCAAGATTGATCTAAGGTCAGGGTATCATCAACTTCGGGTGAAGGAAGAAGACATTGTGAAGACTGCTTTCAGGACACGGTACGGACATTTTGAGTTTCTCGTGATGCCATTTGGATTAACCAATGCACCTGCTGCCTTTATGGCTTTGATGAACAGGATTTTCGCTCCTTTTCTGGATCGTTTTGTGGTGGTCTTTATTGATGATATTTTGGTATATTCGAAGACCCCAGAGGAGCATGAGGAACATCTACGTCGAGCCCTACAGTTGTTGAAAAAGCATCGCTTGTATGCCAAGTTGTCGAAGTGTGATTTTTGGCTCGAGCAGGTAGCTTTTCTTGGTCACACCATTTCACGAGATGGGTTGGCAGTGGATCAGACGAAAGTTGAGGCAGTGATGAGTTGGCCCAGCCCGAAGACAGTGACGGAGATACGGAGTTTTCTTGGATTAGCTGGATATTATCGTCGATTTATTCAAGATTTCGCCAAGATTTCTGCCCCGTTGACTCGCTTGACCAGGAAGAATGTTCCTTTTCTTTGGACGGACGAATGTGAGCGCCATTTCCGGATGTTGAAGGAAAAGCTTACTTCGGCTCCAGTTTTGACGTTACCGGATGGGCATGAAGGATTTATGATTTACTCTGATGCTTCTCGAGTCGGTTTGGGATGTGTTTTGATGCAACACGGCAAAGTGATTGCCTATGGCTCGAGACAACTTCGGGAGCACGAGAAGAACTATGCTACGCACGATTTAGAGTTGGCAGCCATCGTTTTTGCGTTGAAGATGTGGAGACATTATTTGTATGGCGTGACATTTGAAGTGCATTCAGATCACCATAGTCTACAGTATCTCTTCACGCAGTCCGAGTTGAATATGAGACAGCGAAGGTGGCTTGAGTTGATCAAGGATTTTGATTTCTCCATCAAGTACCATCCAGGGAAAGGCAATGTTGTTGCAGATGCCTTGAGTAGGAAGTCAGAGATTCTTCAGGCCTTGGATAGCCTTTATTTTGTGAGGCATGCACAGCCAGTGGAACTGCAATCGGTGGAGAATTATTTGACACTTGCCAGCACAGTGAGCTTTCAGCCTGACATCATTCAGCGTATCAAAGACCAGCAGTTCGAAGATGCGATGTTGAAGCGAATTCGGGATAGCATTGCAGATCGACCAGACTTTCGTTTGGAGGGCGATGTCTTGTATTTCAGGAGCAGATTATGTGTGCCAGCAGTAGAAGCTTTGAAAGAGAGTTTGATGACCGAAGCACACCATGCACGTTACTCTATGCACCCTGGAAGTACGAAGATGTACCGAGCTCTCAAGGACAGATTCTGGTGGAACAATATGAAGAGAGAAATTGCTGGGTTTGTTGCCAGATGTTTGACTTGCCAAAAGGTGAAAGCTGACCATCAGAGACCTCCAGGTTCCTTACATCCATTGCACATTCCCCAGTGGAAATGGGAGCACATTTCGATGGACTTTGTTTCGGGTTTACCCCTGACGAGCAAGAAGAACAGTGCCATTTGGGTGATCGTGGACAGACTGACGAAGACAGCCCATTTTCTTCCATTCAAGAAAGGCATGACATTTTCCGAGATGGCGAAGAAGTTCGTTGATGAGATCGTGAGACTACATGGTACGCCCGTGTCAATTGTGTCAGATAGAGATAGCCGCTTTGTTTCTTCATTTTGGAGAGCATTTCAGGAAGCCATGGGAACGAAGTTGAACTTCAGTACGGCGTATCACCCGCAGACTGATGGACAGTCGGAACGAACTATTCAGACGCTTGAGGACATGTTACGGGCCAGTGTACTGAATTTTGAGAAAGAATGGGATTTGCATCTCTCGTTGTGCGAGTTCGCGTATAACAATAGCTTCCACGAGAGTATTGGAATGGCACCCTATGAAGCTTTGTATGGACGGAAATGTAGAAGTCCTGTTTGCTGGGAAGAAGTTGGAACAAGGAGTTTTCACGGACCGACGATCATTGCTGAGACTACAGAGAAAGTTCAGAGAGCCATTGACAATTTGAAGATTGCCCGATCGAGACAGAAGAGCTATGCAGATACGCGTAGAAGAACCTTGACGTTTCAGGTTGGAGATTGGGTATTCTTGAAGGTCTCACCGATGAAGGGTACGGTACGATTCGGTCAAAAAGGCAAGTTAGCGCCAAGATATGTGGGTCCATTTGAGATCAAGAGCCGGATTGGAGATCTAGCGTACAGATTGATTCTACCCGTGGAGTTTTCTGGAGTACACGATGTTTTTCATGTGTCTATGCTTCGCAAGTATGTTCGAGACCCGACGCACGTGATTCGATACGATGATATTCAGATGCAACCTAATGCGTCCTACGTTGAGCGTCCGCTCCGTATTGTTGGGACCAGAGAACAGCTCTTGCGTACGAGGACTATCCGATGGGTCAAGGTACTTTGGGAACATCATGGACCTGATGAAGCCACGTGGGAATTAGAAGATCAGATGGCGCGTCAGTATCCTTATCTGTTTGCTCAGGTACGCTTTCATTCCGAGGACGGAATGATGTCCAAGTAGGGGAGGATGTAACGCTCCGACCCGAGTTGATCCGGATTAGTGCGTATTGCGTGTGTTTTTATCGCTAAGAGTGTTTTGGCTTTTGTTTTATGTAGTTTTGAGCCTTAGAGAGAGTGTTTGGGGTGAGTTTGACTTGGTCTAAGTAGATCGAGCCCTTTTTCGTAAATTTGGCCTTTGATTGACCTTGTCAGTTTCGCGTCGTTTTGACGTCAGCGCGTGTATTTCGTCGAGCTTGTCGATTGTCGTAACTGTCTTGGATCCGAATGAGTTCGTTTGCTTTTGTTGGACCGTCATTTGACTCAAACTGATATTTGTATAAGCTATGTGGCCTTAAATGTAATTTGGACTCAAATTATGTATAAATATCCCACCTACCCTTTGTTTCTCTCGATCGTCTCTCAGCTCACTCTCTCTCTCACGCTCCAGCTCGTCTCTCTCTCGTCAGCTCTCTTTCTCTCCTTCTCCATTTCTGTTTCTCTGCTTGAGGGAGGAAGAAAGGAGCTCGTCAGTGTGTGTGATTCCGGTGGACTGAACCAATCAGCGTGTGGATTTCGTCCGTGAGGCAAGTATAAGCCCAAGATGTGTGAACACCGATTGATAGTGATTTGATTGTTGTGTTTTTATGCTTCATTGTGTTTCTCAGCATTAAACAGCTCTATTCAGCTCATTTTGCTGTTTTGTTTCTGTTTCCCGCTGTTTTGCACACTTTCTGTATGACTGTGACAATTTCAGGAAAATGAGTCCGCGCACTCACGGCTAAGCCGTGAAATGTGCTACGGCTAAGCCGTAAAATGGCTTACGGCTAAGCCGAGACCCAACCGTAACCCAAACCGTAGAACAGTACAGACTGTTAGCTGAAAATAACTGGATGTTGGCAATTTGACATTCTTCTACGGCCCAGCCTGATCTAAGCCGTACATTGTCTTACGGCTAAGCCGTGGACCAGGATACGGCTGAGCCGTAGAGCAAAATACGGTTGAGCCGTAAATCCGGGTGGATATTTGGGAAACCTCAGCTCAGCCGCAGTGTATATTACGGCTAAGCCGTAATATGCCTCGGCTAAGCCGTAAGGTCACCTACGGCTACACCGTGAACCCTGAGAAGTGAATGAAAAGGATTAGGTTTAAGCAAAAGACCGTATATGACTTTCACATTAGAATGTAGCGAACCTGAATATGCCCAATGGAATGTCTGAATGACATGAATGATCTCAAGGGCTGTGAATCATTCATGCTTGTTATCCAGTTGTTTAGCACCTCCCCATGGGTGTTGGTTTAAGGGACTTCGGTGCACACTCCAGACACTGCAACACTAGACAATGGTGCATCGGACAACTTAAAACTACATCAACATGCACGGTTAGAGACACTGGATAACTAGTGTAGGATTGGTTTGTAATGGACCTTGATTCGCATAAGCATTCTGATTTGTACAGCATATTGATTTCGGTTATGCCCTCTTATGTGTTCTGCGCTGGACCTCTCGATTCTGTGGGAAATGCAGCAACCCCAGAGCGAAGCCTGGGCGGAACCATTCTATTATTGTGTATTGTGTTTACCGTTGCTCCACTGGAGTATCAGTATCAGTATCAGTATCAGTATCAGTATCAGTATCAGTATCAGTATCAGTATCAGTTTATGTACATTCAGTATCTGTATTGCATTTCGTATCCGTATCAGTATCCGTATTATGCATTCAGTATTTGCATTCAGTATCAGTTTATGTGATGCACTTCCTATTGTTCGTTCAGTATGATAAGTGACATGATAAGTGATAAGTGATAAGTGATAAGTGATCGAGGTGCATCATCCGCTTGATTGTGATTGGTATTGGCACTACTGAGCCTCAGCCTTAGGATACCCGACGGGGTTAACTTTGGTTTAGTTATGTGTTTGCCTCTGCAGAGTGTTTCCGTCCTGGGACTCCGGACCCCGGGAACTAGAGACCCACGCGTGCCCTGGCCCGGTCGCTGGTGTTCTCATTCCGTCCGCTCTCGTAAGGGAGAAAATGGCCAATGTAGTAGCCACTTTGAATGTTATCTGTTTATGATTCTTACAGCATGCTTATTCATTTGCATATTTGTTTCGTATACGAACATGATTTCTGTAGATCCTGCATCATGACTATTGCTCACTTTAGATGCAATTCGTGTTATCGTCTTGTTGCTTATACTTTGCTAAGTCGTTGTACTTATTAGTTGTCTTTGTGTGTTGCAGGCTCAGATCCCTCTTCCGATCCTGCGTCGGTCGACCCGACTCCAGGAGAGGCTTGCGAGGCCCCCTCCGGCCTAGAGGAGTGGACTTGATCCATCCTCCAGAGTACGGTTTGCATCATTTTGTTTTCCCCATTCTTTGTGTTGGAGTCTCTTGAGGGGATTTTCTGTACTTGTAAAGTGGGCATTGAGTGATACCTGTATTTTGATTTTTGGATTGTTGTAAGCCCGCTTTATTTGTCATACGTTCCTGTAATTGTTATTGTTATCAGTTCATGATAGTTTGTGATCTCCCATTGTCTTTTGGTATTTTGTGGTATGCCTTGATACGTACAGCTTCCGCGTACAGTGGTTTGCACGTGTGATTGATCCCTTGTGTGTGTATTCCTGGATGGGGTCTAGGTGTACATGCACGGGAGTACGTGTGTCATTGGTTAGAGTTCCTCTGACCCCCGTTCCCTGGGCTCGGGTTGTGACATACGTATTGTATGGTATCAGAGCATTGTCTCTCAGAGCTTTGTCTCTCAGGGCATTGTCTCTATCTTAGTTTGTAAGCATGTAGGCATATAGGACGTGGTGAGATTTCGTAGTCCAGTTCTGGACTGTTGTGTGGGTCCCCTTGTCTTGTGAGTCTGTGTGCGTTACCGAGTGTGATAGCAGATTGACTTTTGTGTTTTGCAGGCTATGGCATCGGGATCTGGAACACACAATAACAATGATCAGGGAGATAACGAGAGTGGGTCAGCCGCTCCACAGCCACTCGTGAATTTCGACGAGCGCTTCTTGACTATGCTACAGGCGATTCATTCTTTGCAAGCGCAGGTCGTTTCAATCGTAGACCGACAGAGCCAAACGCCAGTTCGGCCTGCAGAGCAGCAAGTGGTCTTTCCGCCCAAGGAGAGCGATCCGAATGCGTTGTACGACAAATTCAGGAAACGTGGAGCCACAGAGTTCTATGGTAATGAAGATGCATTGAAGGCTGATCAGTGGCTAGAGCATACCGGAGACCTCTTCTCGACCATTATCTGTGATGACCGGCAGAAGGTTATGCTTACGGCATCGATGTTCCGAGAGGTGGCAAAGACCTGGTGGAAGAGTGTTAGTGCAGCTTATCTGACCATGCCTAGCGAAACAGTGTGGGAGACGTTCCAGAAACAGTTCAGAAGAAAGTTCATTCCTGCTCATGTCCGGCGTGTGAAGGAGGTTGAGTTTCTGGCCTTACAGCAGCAGCAGCTGACCGTCTCAGAGTACATTCACCGCTTTACCCAATTGTCCCATTTTGCTGAGGACATGATCCATACCGAGGAGAAGAAGGTGAATCGTTTTATTTCTGGTCTGTATCCGAGATACGCGAATTTTGTGACTGCTTTTCAGAGACCAGCTACTTTTGATGATGCGGTCGACAGAGCACACGCTGCGGAAGCCAACCACCTAGCAGAGAGAGCCATGGACTTTATGTCACGACCCGAGCCCCAGGAGATCGGGGGTTAGCAAA
This sequence comes from Sextonia rubra, assembly GCA_037013555.1. Classification (NCBI taxonomy): domain Eukaryota; kingdom Viridiplantae; phylum Streptophyta; class Magnoliopsida; order Laurales; family Lauraceae; genus Sextonia; species Sextonia rubra. The sequence continues at coordinate 51,932,042 of JASUAD010000013.1, read as the reverse complement.
AACCTAACCAGCGACACACGCACTCCCGTGCATATGCACTTAGACCCGGTCTAGATGCACACGCACAAGGGAAACACACGTGCAAACATGTATGCGGAAGCTACAAAGATCAACATGCAACACGAGGCACATGCGAACAAGGGAAATAATACCCAAAGACTGACATAAAGGTCTGAACATGCAAATCTGGATCCAATCACAATGTATAGCATATGAGTACAATCAATGACATGAAAGGAGAACAATATGCATGCATGCAGAGAACAGTCGCGCTCGGATGGAGGGATAACACCCACTCCGCGAACCTGAAGAGACAGCTGGAGTCTCCCAAACAAACTGACGACCGACAAGAACACGGTCGAGGGTACCTGAGCCTGCAACACCAAGGACAACTCATGAATACAACGATTCAGCAAAGTATAAGCAGTAACAAGTTAACACGTGTGGTCTCTAACAGAATAAAAGACATAGATAATCATAACATGTCAATGCAGTAATCTAGGCAGTTGTGCATTCAAATTAACATATGCTCTGTGAATCAATGTAAGTAACATAACATGTACATACTAGTTGGCAACTACATACGCCATATGCTCCCAAAGTAGGGATCTGATAAACTGAATGAGAACACCATGGGCCAGATGGGTCTCGGTTTCCTGGGGTCCGGATTCCCCAAGACACGACCTTCTGCAGTAAGGTAAACACACACTATACCAAAGTCACCCCGTCGGGATCCTAAGGCTGAGGCTCAGTAGTGCCGGACTATAGCGAGTCAATCAAATACAAGAACATGCATGTCATAACGGACATAGCTGAACATATATCTTATCGGAACAGGCATATCATAATGTGCTTATCAGAACTTGCATAACTGAACATGTATCTCATCAGACGTGACGTGCATGTCTTGTTAAACATATATCCATAACCATATCTAGCTGAACAAATAACAAACCAACAAGATAACTGAACAAATAACGAACCAACAAGATAACTGAACAAATAACAAACCAACAAGATAACTGAATAAATAACAAACCAACAAGATAACTGAACAAATAACGAACCAACAAGATAACTGAACAAATAACAAACCAACAAGATAACTGAATAAATAACGAACCCACAAGATAACTGAACAAATAACAAACCAACAAGATAACTGAACAAATAACGAACCAACCAAAGAACTGATGAGTAAGATCGAACATGCAAGATCGCTATTCCACCCGGGATGTACCATGGACAGAGCTAGAAATATCCAATCGTGTGCCCCAGCGTAGAACGCGAATAAGAGGACAAGAACCGAAATCAATATGCCATGCAATCAGATGATCTTGCAGGAATCACGATCTGTTACTAGCCAATCCTATTCTAAGTATCCAGTGTTTCTAACCGTGCATGATGATGTAGTTTTAAGTTATCCGATGCACCATTGTCTAGTGTTGCAGTGTATCTGGAATGTGCACCGAAGTCCCTTAAACCAACACCCATGGGGAGGTGCTAAACAACTGGATAACATGCATGAATGATTCGCAGCCCTCGAGATCATTCATGTCATACACTCGTACCATTGGACCAATCGAGGTGATCTACATTCTATCATGAAGGCCATATCAGTCTCTTTCTTAATCCTATCATTTCATTCATTTCTCAAGGGTGGCATGGCTTAGCCGTAGGTGAACTTACGGCTTAGCCGTATGCATCTTACGGCGTAGCCGTAACATGCACTGCGGCTCCACCGCGGTTCCCTTTACTGTTCATCCGCAATTACGGTTCACCCGTATTTTGTTCTACGGCTTAGCCGTGTGCTGTTCTACGGCTTAGCCGTGGCTGGGCCGTAGAAGGTCTATCCAATTACTTGCTTTCAGTTCATTCAAAAGAAGGCACCCTGTAATGATCTACGGCTGGGTCACGGCTGAGCTACGGCTTAGCCGTAAGACAATATACGGCTTAGCCGTGTCCTGGCCGTAGAAGAAAACTGGGAATTTCCCTCTCTGGATTCTAAGCCGAAGGTGAGTTACGGCTTAGCCGTGGTACACACGAAGCAGTTTCTGAACTGATTACAGAATCATCGAAACTCATACAAACAGGCTAAATCACATCTAATGAAGGGAAATGAGCACAAGATGGGCTGTAAACAACATTCATACTCAAGAATACATTACTTAAGCTTAATCAAACACATACCCACATGATTTATCCAAGTTATGCTTATACTTGCCTCAAATGGAGTCTAACACACAATCTTGTTGTCCTTGGGCTCAATCACACTACCAACAAGCTCCGAATCGCTATGCATGCAAGGAAAACAGAAACGAGAACCGTAAGGATCCATACCCATCGATCAAGAGAACAAGAGGAAGAAGAAGGAAGAGAAGAACACTGCAAGAACTCCAACTCACCTTGAAACACGCGAATGATACTCAAACGTGTACACGCACCGATGCTTTCCCTGACTTGATCAACAGAAGCAAGGAAGAACGAGGAGGAGAAGAAGTCTCGAGAACGAGAGAGAGACAGAGCAGAACTGAGAAAGAGAGAGAGTCAGTGGCTTATAAATATCAAGGCCAATTGCAAGGAAGTCCAATTGTTCCAATTAATTCCAGTTCAAGTCAATTGCGGGTCTAACGGAAACAAATGACATATTTGGTAAATGACGTAGTTACGGAAATCAACAAGCATAACAAAAGACACGCGTCAATACCAAGATGATGCATGAATGACGACATCACACAAAATAACAAATTACGAAAAAGGGCTTATGTCTACCTAAACCAGGTCAAACTCAACCCAACTACCTATCCAGAACCGGAAACCAAACAAACACAAGAACAAATCACCATTAGCAACTAAATCATCAAGAATTAGCAGCTAATCCAGATCAAATCGGGTCGGGGTGTTACATCCTCCCCCACTAAAGACACATTCCGTCCTCGGAATGTATACGCATTTGCAGGTACAACCCGCCGAACCACAGCGAACAACTGCGTCTCCCGAATGCTTGATCTCTCGACTCACTCTGATAGACAAGGCGGCTTCTCAAGTTCCCACGTGCTGGAGGAATCACTTCGCAAAAACGTCCTGACCAAACACACACATATCGTCGCAACGAACACGCAGGAGAAAGGTCCGAACACATCGATGACGTATCTCGACATTGACTACAGCATGTCTGCTAGAAAACGTCACGGAAGAACCCAAACTGCACGCCAGCTCCCTGAAGCTAGGCTCAAGCTCGAATGGTGCAACAGGTCTCGGAGCTAACTCGTCGTCTTGGCAAGAAAGATCATACTCTGCATCAGCACGTATTCCGAAACTCAATCTTCACGTCAGCAATTCCACAGCCATCTATGAGTCTGGACTGAGCGATCTACAAGTGTCTGTCTCAAGAATCTACTCGACTTATCCATCTGTCTACGTATACAAGACTGACAATTCGCACTGACTGAAGAAGCAACGAGCAACTGCGAAGGCATGTGACGAAACAGTATCTCAGCACTCCGAATAACGGAAGAAGGTCACGTACGCGGCTTCAAGCATGCACTGTTCCTCGAAGAGCTGACAACCCATACCCTTCCGAGATCTTGCCCAACCGAAACAACTCAATTCTACACGGAAAGTCGCCAGGTATCCTCGATCCATAGCAGAACGCTTCGTACTCTGACGTCGTCTCGCCAAACTAGACTTCGACAGGAAACCCAACGTAAAGTAACACTGGCTCACGACCAAAGCAACACTCCGTACGCACGAACCCGCCAGATCACTTCGTCAACACTGATTGGTCATCCGTTCGCTCACTCCGCCAGGAAAGTTGGCAAACTCTTGTCAAGCGAAAACATTACTCATCTTCCGAAGAACTAAACTTGGTGCTCACGTCACTTCCAGTTCACTAGCAAAAGTCCACGAAGAAAGAATTCCACTAACATGGTCCTCTCAACATCCTGCATCATGAACAGATAGTAAGAAAACAGGGGTTAAACGGCGAGGAAACAACCAGACAAAACAGCCAGATAGGAAAGGCAAGGAGTGAAAGCATGATCCAAACCAAAGAAAGGAAACAATAAAGAAAATATAGAGTCACAAGTATCACAGGACTGGGACAATGATAGAAAAACAAAACTGTGATTCTCACGAATAGTAACATCAACGGTCAACAATAATCCAGAAAATGCATCCACAGACAAGGAAAGGAGGAAAAAGAGTACAGGCCAAACAGAACAAGGTGGCGAAGCACTAGAAGAAGGTCGAACAGTGACAACGGTAAACAAGGAAATGAATACGGCGTTCGAACAATCATCAAAGGTTTCTACAAGTCAGAGAATGGTCACGGAAAAGTCGATGTGATGAATGGTATTGAACTCACATGAAAAATATCAAGGATGGTTGGACTCAGAAAAACTCGGAGAGGATTCATTACTGCATAGGATGCATAGAACTTCAAAGATCTGTCTCCAATGGCGAGAAAACAAGAGCCCACAAGAAGCATTTTAGACAAGGAGTGAAGGTAAATAGTCAAGCAGCGACATCGGAAAAGAAGTAACGCTCCGCAAAACATCCCAAGGAACTGAGGAGGGTAAGCTGACAGAGAACAAAAAACAAGAGGATACTAATCGCAAACACTGACCTCAGTCACCTCGTCACAGGCACGAACAGAAAAGAAGTAAACCAGACCCACTACAAAACAACGGAGTAAGCCCAAGAAGACTGCTCGATGGTCAAGCTAGGGTACAGGCATAACTCCACACCAAGCGATGGCAGGAAAAGAGGAAGAACAACCAAGTGATAGAGGAGAAAGAAAGAATCATCGGAGTCTACCACTCGAAGGGTGACACTGCACAACAACACAACAACGCGACAACAACAAGTCGATAAAACGTGAAGCCAACTGCCCCTCACCAACACAACTACAATTGGGAACTACAAGCTCCCCTCAAAGACAACAACTAGGCCAGATTGGCCATTTCTCGGAGGTACAACGAAACCAGGGCAGAGATACAACAAAACTAGAGATACCCCGTTCGTATCCATGGAACTCGAACCAAGTGGAGAGGAACAAACTCCCCCACTAAAAGAATGGAGCAACTCCGAATACCAGCTGGGCTATAACTAAACTGCCCAAACCAGATCACATCGGCAAAGAACTATCGACCACACTAGCAACCTCCACACCAGCTAAGGAGGACCAAACTCTCGACATCCACATAGAACAAGAGGAAGAGACAACAAGATAGGTGCACTAAGCCTGGAATTACAAAGTCAAGGGTTTATACAACACAAAACTCAAAATGGAAGATCTCTCCAACTCCTACCCTACCAACTAACACAAAAGGAGGAGACCCAAAACACCAGAGAACAAGGATAGACAGTCCCTCAAGCACGAGAAAAGAGTCGCCTCTAATAGGGTGCGATGAAGGCGCGAGGTCCTCGATGTAGCACATACCATACAATCACTCCATGAAGCATGTTGACGTACTCATCACGCTGCGCGAGCAAGGCTTCTATACTAGCATGGAAATACACCTCGAAAATCACGTAATTGCTGTCCGTCCAAAAAGTATAGGGATAGCCGAAGTGCGTCCTGAGGAACTCTCGTACTCTAAATGCATACAGCAGGAGTTGTCGTCGTCTGCACACAATCGTATAAGAGTCTGGGAGAAGGTGCGTGATGCTCTCTTCTAACGTGTACCGGTCTCGGGACAGTTCCGCTTCTTGCAGTAGATCCACCAATGCCATTGTCCGGGCAACAAAAGGAATGCCTCTGAGGTGCCCTAACTCCCAACGGAGAACATCAATATAAGGCTCCTGAAATTCGTCCGCGGCCATGAGCTCTAACACCACATGTCACTGCCGTCCGTCTAGTCTAACAAACACCTGCGAAAGAAACACCTGTAAAGAGACAAGAAAAACACATACCGACCAACCCCACGAACAAATTGGCACTGAAGACCAACTGTTAGCATCACGTTTACTCACCACGCGCCTACATGCCTACATGCTGAACCACTAGAGCAACAATGCTCTGATACCATACTATACGTATGTCACGACCCGAGCCCCAGGAGATCGGGGGTTAGCAAAAACCTAACCAGCGACACACGCACTCCCGTGCATATGCACTTAGACCCGGTCTAGATGCACACGCACAAGGGAAACACACGTGCAAACATGTATGCGGAAGCTACAAAGATCAACATGCAACACGAGGCACATGCGAACAAGGGAAATAATACCCAAAGACTGACATAAAGGTCTGAACATGCAAATCTGGATCCAATCACAATGTATAGCATATGAGTACAATCAATGACATGAAAGGAGAACAATATGCATGCATGCAGAGAACAGTCGCGCTCGGATGGAGGGATAACACCCACTCCGCGAACCTGAAGAGACAGCTGGAGTCTCCCAAACAAACTGACGACCGACAAGAACACGGTCGAGGGTACCTGAGCCTGCAACACCAAGGACAACTCATGAATACAACGATTCAGCAAAGTATAAGCAGTAACAAGTTAACACGTGTGGTCTCTAACAGAATAAAAGACATAGATAATCATAACATGTCAATGCAGTAATCTAGGCAGTTGTGCATTCAAATTAACATATGCTCTGTGAATCAATGTAAGTAACATAACATGTACATACTAGTTGGCAACTACATACGCCATATGCTCCCAAAGTAGGGATCTGATAAACTGAATGAGAACACCATGGGCCAGATGGGTCTCGGTTTCCTGGGGTCCGGATTCCCCAAGACACGACCTTCTGCAGTAAGGTAAACACACACTATACCAAAGTCACCCCGTCGGGATCCTAAGGCTGAGGCTCAGTAGTGCCGGACTATAGCGAGTCAATCAAATACAAGAACATGCATGTCATAACGGACATAGCTGAACATATATCTTATCGGAACAGGCATATCATAATGTGCTTATCAGAACTTGCATAACTGAACATGTATCTCATCAGACGTGACGTGCATGTCTTGTTAAACATATATCCATAACCATATCTAGCTGAACAAATAACAAACCAACAAGATAACTGAACAAATAACGAACCAACAAGATAACTGAACAAATAACAAACCAACAAGATAACTGAATAAATAACAAACCAACAAGATAACTGAACAAATAACGAACCAACAAGATAACTGAACAAATAACAAACCAACAAGATAACTGAATAAATAACGAACCCACAAGATAACTGAACAAATAACAAACCAACAAGATAACTGAACAAATAACGAACCAACCAAAGAACTGATGAGTAAGATCGAACATGCAAGATCGCTATTCCACCCGGGATGTACCATGGACAGAGCTAGAAATATCCAATCGTGTGCCCCAGCGTAGAACGCGAATAAGAGGACAAGAACCGAAATCAATATGCCATGCAATCAGATGATCTTGCAGGAATCACGATCTGTTACTAGCCAATCCTATTCTAAGTATCCAGTGTTTCTAACCGTGCATGATGATGTAGTTTTAAGTTATCCGATGCACCATTGTCTAGTGTTGCAGTGTATCTGGAATGTGCACCGAAGTCCCTTAAACCAACACCCATGGGGAGGTGCTAAACAACTGGATAACATGCATGAATGATTCGCAGCCCTCGAGATCATTCATGTCATACACTCGTACCATTGGACCAATCGAGGTGATCTACATTCTATCATGAAGGCCATATCAGTCTCTTTCTTAATCCTATCATTTCATTCATTTCTCAAGGGTGGCATGGCTTAGCCGTAGGTGAACTTACGGCTTAGCCGTATGCATCTTACGGCGTAGCCGTAACATGCACTGCGGCTCCACCGCGGTTCCCTTTACTGTTCATCCGCAATTACGGTTCACCCGTATTTTGTTCTACGGCTTAGCCGTGTGCTGTTCTACGGCTTAGCCGTGGCTGGGCCGTAGAAGGTCTATCCAATTACTTGCTTTCAGTTCATTCAAAAGAAGGCACCCTGTAATGATCTACGGCTGGGTCACGGCTGAGCTACGGCTTAGCCGTAAGACAATATACGGCTTAGCCGTGTCCTGGCCGTAGAAGAAAACTGGGAATTTCCCTCTCTGGATTCTAAGCCGAAGGTGAGTTACGGCTTAGCCGTGGTACACACGAAGCAGTTTCTGAACTGATTACAGAATCATCGAAACTCATACAAACAGGCTAAATCACATCTAATGAAGGGAAATGAGCACAAGATGGGCTGTAAACAACATTCATACTCAAGAATACATTACTTAAGCTTAATCAAACACATACCCACATGATTTATCCAAGTTATGCTTATACTTGCCTCAAATGGAGTCTAACACACAATCTTGTTGTCCTTGGGCTCAATCACACTACCAACAAGCTCCGAATCGCTATGCATGCAAGGAAAACAGAAACGAGAACCGTAAGGATCCATACCCATCGATCAAGAGAACAAGAGGAAGAAGAAGGAAGAGAAGAACACTGCAAGAACTCCAACTCACCTTGAAACACGCGAATGATACTCAAACGTGTACACGCACCGATGCTTTCCCTGACTTGATCAACAGAAGCAAGGAAGAACGAGGAGGAGAAGAAGTCTCGAGAACGAGAGAGAGACAGAGCAGAACTGAGAAAGAGAGAGAGTCAGTGGCTTATAAATATCAAGGCCAATTGCAAGGAAGTCCAATTGTTCCAATTAATTCCAGTTCAAGTCAATTGCGGGTCTAACGGAAACAAATGACATATTTGGTAAATGACGTAGTTACGGAAATCAACAAGCATAACAAAAGACACGCGTCAATACCAAGATGATGCATGAATGACGACATCACACAAAATAACAAATTACGAAAAAGGGCTTATGTCTACCTAAACCAGGTCAAACTCAACCAACTACCTATCCAGAACCGGAAACCAAACAAACACAAGAACAAATCACCATTAGCAACTAAATCATCAAGAATTAGCGGCTAATCCAGATCAAATCGGGTCGGGGTGTTACACTTTAAGAGGAGTGCACCTATGAGTTCCAGGGGACAGAGTCAGAAGAAATGGAAAGGGAAGCAAGGCACTTCGAGTTTCTCTGGGAGCAGATGCGAGTTTTGTGGATTGGGACATCCGACGGAGAAATGTTGGAAGAAGTCCGGAGCTTGTTTGAGTTGCGGATCGAGGGAGCATAAGATAGCTCAGTGCCCGACAGCTAGGCCTCTTCAGTCATCTAGATCTATGGGGTCATCTAAGTCTCTCAGTTCAGCAGCTTCGAACAGCCCCCATCCGTCTCGCCAAAGCCAGAAGCCCCAGCGTCAGACTGCTCGTGTGTATGCAGCCTCTCATGATCATGCAGAAGATGCGAAAGTGGTGGAAGGTAAAGTTCTTATTGCCCGAGCTGAAGCACATACACTATTTGATTCGGGATCTACGCGTTCGTATGTTGCACCTCGTTTTGCGGAACAGTTACCGCAACCCCCTCAGCCGCTACCCTATTTGCTAGTGGTGTCCACTCCTGTGGGCAAGAGAGTGGAGTGTAGTGTATACTACCCTCAGTGCGACGTGGTGATTGAAGGTCGCCAGCTGCCAGTTGATTTGATTTTGTTGTCCATGTTGGATTTCGATGTGATCCTTGGAATGGACTGGCTAGCGCGGTATCGTGCTTGTGTTAACTGTTACAACAGGACGATTTATTTCGATTTTGCGAAGGGGTTTCGTTTCGAGGGCAATCAGGAGAGATGCCCGAGGCGTGTCATCTCCGCATGCAAGGCGGATCGTTTGATACGCAGAGGTTGTGCAGGATTTCTTGCTTTCGTCTCGGAGAAGAAGGAGGTGAAGCAGTTGAGTGAGATTCCTGTTGTACGTGAGTTCCCGGATGTATTTCCGGAGGAAGTACCCGAGTTACCCCCTGTCCGAGATGTAGAGTTTGCGATCGACCTAGTGCCCGGTACAGCACCCATTAGTTTAGCTCCTTATCGTATGGCCCCTGCTGAGTTACTCGAATTGAAGACGCAATTACAAGATCTTTTGGAGAAGGGTTTCGTACGGCCGAGTGTGTCACTGTGGGGAGCGCCAGTGCTGTTTGTGAAGAAGAAGGACGGTACCTTGCGGATGTGTATCGACTACCGGCGATTGAACAAAGTGACGATCAAGAACAAATACCCATTGCCGCGTATTGATGAGTTGTTTGACCAACTCCAAGGTGCCGCTTATTTTTCCAAGATTGATCTAAGGTCAGGGTATCATCAACTTCGGGTGAAGGAAGAAGACATTGTGAAGACTGCTTTCAGGACACGGTACGGACATTTTGAGTTTCTCGTGATGCCATTTGGATTAACCAATGCACCTGCTGCCTTTATGGCTTTGATGAACAGGATTTTCGCTCCTTTTCTGGATCGTTTTGTGGTGGTCTTTATTGATGATATTTTGGTATATTCGAAGACCCCAGAGGAGCATGAGGAACATCTACGTCGAGCCCTACAGTTGTTGAAAAAGCATCGCTTGTATGCCAAGTTGTCGAAGTGTGATTTTTGGCTCGAGCAGGTAGCTTTTCTTGGTCACACCATTTCACGAGATGGGTTGGCAGTGGATCAGACGAAAGTTGAGGCAGTGATGAGTTGGCCCAGCCCGAAGACAGTGACGAAGATACGGAGTTTTCTTGGATTAGCTGGATATTATCGTCGATTTATTCAAGATTTCGCCAAGATTTCTGCCCCGTTGACTCGCTTGACCAGGAAGAATGTTCCTTTTCTTTGGACGGACGAATGTGAGCGCCATTTCCGGATGTTGAAGGAAAAGCTTACTTCGGCTCCAGTTTTGACGTTACCGGATGGGCATGAAGGATTTATGATTTACTCTGATGCTTCTCGAGTCGGTTTGGGATGTGTTTTGATGCAACACGGCAAAGTGATTGCCTATGGCTCGAGACAACTTCGGGAGCACGAGAAGAACTATGCTACGCACGATTTAGAGTTGGCAGCCATCGTTTTTGCGTTGAAGATGTGGAGACATTATTTGTATGGCGTGACATTTGAAGTGCATTCAGATCACCATAGTCTACAGTATCTCTTCACGCAGTCCGAGTTGAATATGAGACAGCGAAGGTGGCTTGAGTTGATCAAGGATTTTGATTTCCCCATCAAGTACCATCCAGGGAAAGGCAATGTTGTTGCAGATGCCTTGAGTAGGAAGTCAGAGATTCTTCAGGCCTTGGATAGCCTTTATTTTGTGAGGCATGCACAGCCAGTGGAACTGCAATCGGTGGAGAATTATTTGACACTTGCCAGCACAGTGAGCTTTCAGCCTGACATCATTCAGCGTATCAAAGACCAGCAGTTCGAAGATGCGATGTTGAAGCGAATTCGGGATAGCATTGCAGATCGACCAGACTTTCGTTTGGAGGGCGATGTCTTGTATTTCAGGAGCAGATTATGTGTGCCAGCAGTAGAAGCTTTGAAAGAGAGTTTGATGACCGAAGCACACCATGCACGTTACTCTATGCACCCTGGAAGTACGAAGATGTACCGAGCTCTCAAGGACAGATTCTGGTGGAACAATATGAAGAGAGAAATTGCTGGGTTTGTTGCCAGATGTTTGACTTGCCAAAAGGTGAAAGCTGACCATCAGAGACCTCCAGGTTCCTTACATCCATTGCACATTCCCCAGTGGAAATGGGAGCACATTTCGATGGACTTTGTTTCGGGTTTACCCCTGACGAGCAAGAAGAACAGTGCCATTTGGGTGATCGTGGACAGACTGACGAAGACAGCCCATTTTCTTCCATTCAAGAAAGGCATGACATTTTCCGAGATGGCGAAGAAGTTCGTTGATGAGATCGTGAGACTACATGGTACGCCCGTGTCAATTGTGTCAGATAGAGATAGCCGCTTTGTTTCTTCATTTTGGAGAGCATTTCAGGAAGCCATGGGAACGAAGTTGAACTTCAGTACGGCGTATCACCCGCAGACTGATGGACAGTCGGAACGAACTATTCAGACGCTTGAGGACATGTTACGGGCCAGTGTACTGAATTTTGAGAAAGAATGGGATTTGCATCTCTCGTTGTGCGAGTTCGCGTATAACAATAGCTTCCACGAGAGTATTGGAATGGCACCCTATGAAGCTTTGTATGGACGGAAATGTAGAAGTCCTGTTTGCTGGGAAGAAGTTGGAACAAGGAGTTTTCACGGACCGACGATCATTGCTGAGACTACAGAGAAAGTTCAGAGAGCCATTGACAATTTGAAGATTGCCCGATCGAGACAGAAGAGCTATGCAGATACGCGTAGAAGAACCTTGACGTTTCAGGTTGGAGATTGGGTATTCTTGAAGGTCTCACCGATGAAGGGTACGGTACGATTCGGTCAAAAAGGCAAGTTAGCGCCAAGATATATGGGTCCATTTGAGATCAAGAGCCGGATTGGAGATCTAGCGTACAGATTGATTCTACCCGTGGAGTTTTCTGGAGTACACGATGTTTTTCATGTGTCTATGCTTCGCAAGTATGTTCGAGACCCGACGCACGTGATTCGATACGATGATATTCAGATGCAACCTAATGCGTCCTACGTTGAGCGTCCGCTCCGTATTGTTGGGACCAGAGAACAGCTCTTGCGTACGAGGACTATCCAATGGGTCAAGGTACTTTGGGAACATCATGGACCTGATGAAGCCACGTGGGAATTAGAAGATCAGATGGCGCGTCAGTATCCTTATCTGTTTGCTCAGGTACGCTTTCATTCCGAGGACGGAATGATGTCCAAGTAGGGGAGGATGTAACGCTCCGACCCGAGTTGATCCGGATTAGTGCGTATTGCGTGTGTTTTTATCGCTAAGAGTGTTTTGGCTTTTGTTTTATGTAGTTTTGAGCCTTAGAGAGAGTGTTTGGGGTGAGTTTGACTTGGTCTAAGTAGATCGAGCCCTTTTTCGTAAATTTGGCCTTTGATTGACCTTGTCAGTTTCGCGTCGTTTTGACGTCAGCGCGTGTATTTCGTCGAGCTTGTCGATTGTCGTAACTGTCTTGGATCCGAATGAGTTCGTTTGCTTTTGTTGGACCGTCATTTGACTCAAACTGATATTTGTATAAGCTATGTGGCCTTAAATGTAATTTGGACTCAAATTATGTATAAATATCCCACCTACCCTTTGTTTCTCTCGATCGTCTCTCAGCTCACTCTCTCTCTCACGCTCCAGCTCGTCTCTCTCTCGTCAGCTCTCTTTCTCTCCTTCTCCATTTCTGTTTCTCTGCTTGAGGGAGGAAGAAAGGAGCTCGTCAGTGTGTGTGATTCCGGTGGACTGAACCAATCAGCGTGTGGATTTCGTCCGTGAGGCAAGTATAAGCCCAAGATGTGTGAACACCGATTGATAGTGATTTGATTGTTGTGTTTTTATGCTTCATTGTGTTTCTCAGCATTAAACAGCTCTATTCAGCTCATTTTGCTGTTTTGTTTCTGTTTCCCGCTGTTTTGCACACTTTCTGTATGACTGTGACAATTTCAGGAAAATGAGTCCGCGCACTCACGGCTAAGCCGTGAAATGTGCTACGGCTAAGCCGTAAAATGGCTTACGGCTAAGCCGAGACCCAACCGTAACCCAAACCGTAGAACAGTACAGACTGTTAGCTGAAAATAACTGGATGTTGGCAATTTGACATTCTTCTACGGCCCAGCCTGATCTAAGCCGTACATTGTCTTACGGCTAAGCCGTGGACCAGGATACGGCTGAGCCGTAGAGCAAAATACGGTTGAGCCGTAAATCCGGGTGGATATTTGGGAAACCTCAGCTCAGCCGCAGTGTATATTACGGCTAAGCCGTAATATGCCTCGGCTAAGCCGTAAGGTCACCTACGGCTACACCGTGAACCCTGAGAAGTGAATGAAAAGGATTAGGTTTAAGCAAAAGACCGTATATGACTTTCACATTAGAATGTAGCGAACCTGAATATGCCCAATGGAATGTCTGAATGACATGAATGATCTCAAGGGCTGTGAATCATTCATGCTTGTTATCCAGTTGTTTAGCACCTCCTCATGGGTGTTGGTTTAAGGGACTTCGGTGCACACTCCAGACACTGCAACACTAAACAATGGTGCATCGGACAACTTAAAACTACATCAACATGCACGGTTAGAGACACTGGATAACTAGTGTAGGATTGGTTTGTAATGGACCTTGATTCGCATAAGCATTCTGATTTGTACAGCATATTGATTTCGGTTATGCCCTCTTATGTGTTCTGCGCTGGACCTCTCGATTCTGTGGGAAATGCAGCAACCCCAGAGCGAAGCCCGGGCGGAACCATTCTATTATTGTGTATTGTGTTTACCGTTGCTCCACTGGAGTATCAGTATCAGTATCAGTATCAGTATCAGTATCAGTATCAGTATCAGTATCAGTTTATGTACATTCAGTATCTGTATTGCATTTCGTATCCGTATCAGTATCCGTATTATGCATTCAGTATTTGCATTCAGTATCAGTTTATGTGATGCACTTCCTATTGTTCGTTCAGTATGATAAGTGACATGATAAGTGATAAGTGATAAGTGATAAGTGATCGAGGTGCATCATCCGCTTGATTGTGATTGGTATTGGCACTACTGAGCCTCAGCCTTAGGATACCCGACGGGGTTAACTTTGGTTTAGTTATGTGTTTGCCTCTGCAGAGTGTTTCCGTCCTGGGACTCCGGACCCCGGGAACTAGAGACCCACGCGTGCCCTGGCCCGGTCGCTGGTGTTCTCATTCCGTCCGCTCTCGTAAGGGAGAAAATGGCCAATGTAGTAGCCACTTTGAATGTTATCTGTTTATGATTCTTACAGCATGCTTATTCATTTGCATATTTGTTTCGTATACGAACATGATTTCTGTAGATCCTGCATCATGACTATTGCTCACTTTAGATGCAATTCGTGTTATCGTCTTGTTGCTTATACTTTGCTAAGTCGTTGTACTTATTAGTTGTCTTTGTGTGTTGCAGGCTCAGATCCCTCTTCCGATCCTGCGTCGGTCGACCCGACTCCAGGAGAGGCTTGCGAGGCCCCCTCCGGCCTAGAGGAGTGGACTTGATCCATCCTCCAGAGTACGGTTTGCATCATTTTGTTTTCCCCATTCTTTGTGTTGGAGTCTCTTGAGGGGATTTTCTGTACTTGTAAAGTGGGCATTGAGTGATACCTGTATTTTGATTTTTGGATTGTTGTAAGCCCGCTTTATTTGTCATACGTTCCTGTAATTGTTATTGTTATCAGTTCATGATAGTTTGTGATCTCCCATTGTCTTTTGGTATTTTGTGGTATGCCTTGATACGTACAGCTTCCGCGTACAGTGGTTTGCACGTGTGATTGATCCCTTGTGTGTGTATTCCTGGATGGGGTCTAGGTGTACATGCACGGGAGTACGTGTGTCATTGGTTAGAGTTCCTCTGACCCCCGTTCCCTGGGCTCGGGTTGTGACATACGTATTGTATGGTATCAGAGCATTGTCTCTCAGAGCTTTGTCTCTCAGGGCATTGTCTCTATCTTAGTTTGTAAGCATGTAGGCATATAGGACGTGGTGAGATTTCGTAGTCCAGTTCTGGACTGTTGTGTGGGTCCCCTTGTCTTGTGAGTCTGTGTGCGTTACCGAGTGTGATAGCAGATTGACTTTTGTGTTTTGCAGGCTATGGCATCGGGATCTGGAACACACAATAACAATGATCAGGGAGATAACGAGAGTGGGTCAGCCGCTCCACAGCCACTCGTGAATTTCGACGAGCGCTTCTTGACTATGCTACAGGCGATTCATTCTTTGCAAGCGCAGGTCGTTTCAATCGTAGACCGACAGAGCCAAACGCCAGTTCGGCCTGCAGAGCAGCAAGTGGTCTTTCCGCCCAAGGAGAGCGATCCGAATGCGTTGTACGACAAATTCAGGAAACGTGGAGCCACAGAGTTCTATGGTAATGAAGATGCATTGAAGGCTGATCAGTGGCTAGAGCATACCGGAGACCTCTTCTCGACCATTATCTGTGATGACCGGCAGAAGGTTATGCTTACGGCATCGATGTTCCGAGAGGTGGCAAAGACCTGGTGGAAGAGTGTTAGTGCAGCTTATCTGACCATGCCTAGCGAAACAGTGTGGGAGACGTTCCAGAAACAGTTCAGAAGAAAGTTCATTCCTGCTCATGTCCGGCGTGTGAAGGAGGTTGAGTTTCTGGCCTTACAGCAGCAGCAGCTGACCGTCTCAGAGTACATTCACCGCTTTACCCAATTGTCCCATTTTGCTGAGGACATGATCCATACCGAGGAGAAGAAGGTGAATCGTTTTATTTCTGGTCTGCATCCGAGATACGCGAATTTTGTGACTGCTTTTCAGAGACCAGCTACTTTTGATGATGCGGTCGACAGAGCACACGCTGCGGAAGCCAACCACCTAGCAGAGAGAGCCATGGACTTTAAGAGGAGTGCACCTATGAGTTCCAGGGGACAGAGTCAGAAGAAATGGAAAGGGAAGCAAGGCACTTCGAGTTTCTCTGGGAGCAGATGCGAGTTTTGTGGATTGGGACATCCGACGGAGAAATGTTGGAAGAAGTCCGGAGCTTGTTTGAGTTGCGGATCGAGGGAGCATAAGATAGCTCAGTGCCCGACAGCTAGGCCTCTTCAGTCATCTAGATCTATGGGGTCATCTAAGTCTCTCAGTTCAGCAGCTTCGAACAGCCCCCATCCGTCTCGCCAAAGCCAGAAGCCCCAGCGTCAGACTGCTCGTGTGTATGCAGCCTCTCATGATCATGCAGAAGATGCGAAAGTGGTGGAAGGTAAAGTTCTTATTGCCCGAGCTGAAGCACATACACTATTTGATTCGGGATCTACGCGTTCGTATGTTGCACCTCGTTTTGCGGAACAGTTACCGCAACCCCCTCAGCCGCTACCCTATTTGCTAGTGGTGTCCACTCCTGTGGGCAAGAGAGTGGAGTGTAGTGTATACTACCCTCAGTGCGACGTGGTGATTGAAGGTCGCCAGCTGCCAGTTGATTTGATTTTGTTGTCCATGTTGGATTTCGATGTGATCCTTGGAATGGACTGGCTAGCGCGGTATCGTGCCTGTGTTAACTGTTACAACAGGACGATTTATTTCGATTTTGCGAAGGGGTTTCGTTTCGAGGGCAATCAGGAGAGATGCCCGAGGCGTGTCATCTCCGCATGCAAGGCGGATCGTTTGATACGCAGAGGTTGTGCAGGATTTCTTGCTTTCGTCTCGGAGAAGAAGGAGGTGAAGCAGTTGAGTGAGATTCCTGTTGTACGTGAGTTCCCGGATGTATTTCCGGAGGAAGTACCCGAGTTACCCCCTGTCCGAGATGTAGAGTTTGCGATCGACCTAGTGCCCGGTACAGCACCCATTAGTTTAGCTCCTTATCGTATGGCCCCTGCTGAGTTACTCGAATTGAAGACGCAATTACAAGATCTTTTGGAGAAGGGTTTCGTACGGCCGAGTGTGTCACCGTGGGGAGCGCCAGTGCTGTTTGTGAAGAAGAAGGACGGTACCTTGCGGATGTGTATCGACTACCGGCGATTGAACAAAGTGACGATCAAGAACAAATACCCATTGCCGCGTATTGATGAGTTGTTTGACCAACTCCAAGGTGCCGCTTATTTTTCCAAGATTGATCTAAGGTCAGGGTATCATCAACTTCGGGTGAAGGAAGAAGACATTGTGAAGACTGCTTTCAGGACACGGTACGGACATTTTGAGTTTCTCGTGATGCCATTTGGATTAACCAATGCACCTGCTGCCTTTATGGCTTTGATGAACAGGATTTTCGCTCCTTTTCTGGATCGTTTTGTGGTGGTCTTTATTGATGATATTTTGGTATATTCGAAGACCCCAGAGGAGCATGAGGAACATCTACGTCGAGCCCTACAGTTGTTGAAAAAGCATCGCTTGTATGCCAAGTTGTCGAAGTGTGATTTTTGGCTCGAGCAGGTAGCTTTTCTTGGTCACACCATTTCACGAGATGGGTTGGCAGTGGATCAGACGAAAGTTGAGGCAGTGATGAGTTGGCCCAGCCCGAAGACAGTGACGAAGATACGGAGTTTTCTTGGATTAGCTGGATATTATCGTCGATTTATTCAAGATTTCGCCAAGATTTCTGCCCCGTTGACTCGCTTGACCAGGAAGAATGTTCCTTTTCTTTGGACGGACGAATGTGAGCGCCATTTCCGGATGTTGAAGGAAAAGCTTACTTCGGCTCCAGTTTTGACGTTACCGGATGGGCATGAAGGATTTATGATTTACTCTGATGCTTCTCGAGTCGGTTTGGGATGTGTTTTGATGCAACACGGCAAAGTGATTGCCTATGGCTCGAGACAACTTCGGGAGCACGAGAAGAACTATGCTACGCACGATTTAGAGTTGGCAGCCATCGTTTTTGCGTTGAAGATGTGGAGACATTATTTGTATGGCGTGACATTTGAAGTGCATTCAGATCACCATAGTCTACAGTATCTCTTCACGCAGTCCGAGTTGAATATGAGACAGCGAAGGTGGCTTGAGTTGATCAAGGATTTTGATTTCCCCATCAAGTACCATCCAGGGAAAGGCAATGTTGTTGCAGATGCCTTGAGTAGGAAGTCAGAGATTCTTCAGGCCTTGGATAGCCTTTATTTTGTGAGGCATGCACAGCCAGTGGAACTGCAATCGGTGGAGAATTATTTGACACTTGCCAGCACAGTGAGCTTTCAGCCTGACATCATTCAGCGTATCAAAGACCAGCAGTTCGAAGATGCGATGTTGAAGCGAATTCGGGATAGCATTGCAGATCGACCAGACTTTCGTTTGGAGGGCGATGTCTTGTATTTCAGGAGCAGATTATGTGTGCCAGCAGTAGAAGCTTTGAAAGAGAGTTTGATGACCGAAGCACACCATGCACGTTACTCTATGCACCCTGGAAGTACGAAGATGTACCGAGCTCTCAAGGACAGATTCTGGTGGAACAATATGAAGAGAGAAATTGCTGGGTTTGTTGCCAGATGTTTGACTTGCCAAAAGGTGAAAGCTGACCATCAGAGACCTCCAGGTTCCTTACATCCATTGCACATTCCCCAGTGGAAATGGGAGCACATTTCGATGGACTTTGTTTCGGGTTTACCCCTGACGAGCAAGAAGAACAGTGCCATTTGGGTGATCGTGGACAGACTGACGAAGACAGCCCATTTTCTTCCATTCAAGAAAGGCATGACATTTTCCGAGATGGCGAAGAAGTTCGTTGATGAGATCGTGAGACTACATGGTACGCCCGTGTCAATTGTGTCAGATAGAGATAGCCGCTTTGTTTCTTCATTTTGGAGAGCATTTCAGGAAGCCATGGGAACGAAGTTGAACTTCAGTACGGCGTATCACCCGCAGACTGATGGACAGTCGGAACGAACTATTCAGACGCTTGAGGACATGTTACGGGCCAGTGTACTGAATTTTGAGAAAGAATGGGATTTGCATCTCTCGTTGTGCGAGTTCGTGTATAACAATAGCTTCCACGAGAGTATTGGAATGGCACCCTATGAAGCTTTGTATGGACGGAAATGTAGAAGTCCTGTTTGCTGGGAAGAAGTTGGAACAAGGAGTTTTCACGGACCGACGATCATTGCTGAGACTACAGAGAAAGTTCAGAGAGCCATTGACAATTTGAAGATTGCCCGATCGAGACAGAAGAGCTATGCAGATACGCGTAGAAGAACCTTGACGTTTCAGGTTGGAGATTGGGTATTCTTGAAGGTCTCACCGATGAAGGGTACGGTACGATTCGGTCAAAAAGGCAAGTTAGCGCCAAGATATGTGGGTCCATTTGAGATCAAGAGCCGGATTGGAGATCTAGCGTACAGATTGATTCTACCCGTGGAGTTTTCTGGAGTACACGATGTTTTTCATGTGTCTATGCTTCGCAAGTATGTTCGAGACCCGACGCACGTGATTCGATACGATGATATTCAGATGCAACCTAATGCGTCCTACGTTGAGCGTCCGCTCCGTATTGTTGGGACCAGAGAACAGCTCTTGCGTACGAGGACTATCCGATGGGTCAAGGTACTTTGGGAACATCATGGACCTGATGAAGCCACGTGGGAATTAGAAGATCAGATGGCGCGTCAGTATCCTTATCTGTTTGCTCAGGTACGCTTTCATTCCGAGGACGGAATGATGTCCAAGTAGGGGAGGATGTAACGCTCCGACCCGAGTTGATCCGGATTAGTGCGTATTGCGTGTGTTTTTATCGCTAAGAGTGTTTTGGCTTTTGTTTTATGTAGTTTTGAGCCTTAGAGAGAGTGTTTGGGGTGAGTTTGACTTGGTCTAAGTAGATCGAGCCCTTTTTCGTAAATTTGGCCTTTGATTGACCTTGTCAGTTTCGCGTCGTTTTGACGTCAGCGCGTGTATTTCGTCGAGCTTGTCGATTGTCGTAACTGTCTTGGATCCGAATGAGTTCGTTTGCTTTTGTTGGACCGTCATTTGACTCAAACTGATATTTGTATAAGCTATGTGGCCTTAAATGTAATTTGGACTCAAATTATGTATAAATATCCCACCTACCCTTTGTTTCTCTCGATCGTCTCTCAGCTCACTCTCTCTCTCACGCTCCAGCTCGTCTCTCTCTCGTCAGCTCTCTTTCTCTCCTTCTCCATTTCTGTTTCTCTGCTTGAGGGAGGAAGAAAGGAGCTCGTCAGTGTGTGTGATTCCGGTGGACTGAACCAATCAGCGTGTGGATTTCGTCCGTGAGGCAAGTATAAGCCCAAGATGTGTGAACACCGATTGATAGTGATTTGATTGTTGTGTTTTTATGCTTCATTGTGTTTCTCAGCATTAAACAGCTCTATTCAGCTCATTTTGCTGTTTTGTTTCTGTTTCCCGCTGTTTTGCACACTTTCTGTATGACTGTGACAATTTCAGGAAAATGAGTCCGCGCACTCACGGCTAAGCCGTGAAATGTGCTACGGCTAAGCCGTAAAATGGCTTACGGCTAAGCCGAGACCCAACCGTAACCCAAACCGTAGAACAGTACAGACTGTTAGCTGAAAATAACTGGATGTTGGCAATTTGACATTCTTCTACGGCCCAGCCTGATCTAAGCCGTACATTGTCTTACGGCTAAGCCGTGGACCAGGATACGGCTGAGCCGTAGAGCAAAATACGGTTGAGCCGTAAATCCGGGTGGATATTTGGGAAACCTCAGCTCAGCCGCAGTGTATATTACGGCTAAGCCGTAATATGCCTCGGCTAAGCCGTAAGGTCACCTACGGCTACACCGTGAACCCTGAGAAGTGAATGAAAAGGATTAGGTTTAAGCAAAAGACCGTATATGACTTTCACATTAGAATGTAGCGAACCTGAATATGCCCAATGGAATGTCTGAATGACATGAATGATCTCAAGGGCTGTGAATCATTCATGCTTGTTATCCAGTTGTTTAGCACCTCCCCATGGGTGTTGGTTTAAGGGACTTCGGTGCACACTCCAGACACTGCAACACTAGACAATGGTGCATCGGACAACTTAAAACTACATCAACATGCACGGTTAGAGACACTGGATAACTAGTGTAGGATTGGTTTGTAATGGACCTTGATTCGCATAAGCATTCTGATTTGTACAGCATATTGATTTCGGTTATGCCCTCTTATGTGTTCTGCGCTGGACCTCTCGATTCTGTGGGAAATGCAGCAACCCCAGAGCGAAGCCCGGGCGGAACCATTCTATTATTGTGTATTGTGTTTACCGTTGCTCCACTGGAGTATCAGTATCAGTATCAGTATCAGTATCAGTATCAGTATCAGTATCAGTATCAGTTTATGTACATTCAGTATCTGTATTGCATTTCGTATCCGTATCAGTATCCGTATTATGCATTCAGTATTTGCATTCAGTATCAGTTTATGTGATGCACTTCCTATTGTTCGTTCAGTATGATAAGTGACATGATAAGTGATAAGTGATAAGTGATAAGTGATCGAGGTGCATCATCCGCTTGATTGTGATTGGTATTGGCACTACTGAGCCTCAGCCTTAGGATACCCGACGGGGTTAACTTTGGTTTAGTTATGTGTTTGCCTCTGCAGAGTGTTTCCGTCCTGGGACTCCGGACCCCGGGAACTAGAGACCCACGCGTGCCCTGGCCCGGTCGCTGGTGTTCTCATTCCGTCCGCTCTCGTAAGGGAGAAAATGGCCAATGTAGTAGCCACTTTGAATGTTATCTGTTTATGATTCTTACAGCATGCTTATTCATTTGCATATTTGTTTCGTATACGAACATGATTTCTGTAGATCCTGCATCATGACTATTGCTCACTTTAGATGCAATTCGTGTTATCGTCTTGTTGCTTATACTTTGCTAAGTCGTTGTACTTATTAGTTGTCTTTGTGTGTTGCAGGCTCAGATCCCTCTTCCGATCCTGCGTCGGTCGACCCGACTCCAGGAGAGGCTTGCGAGGCCCCCTCCGGCCTAGAGGAGTGGACTTGATCCATCCTCCAGAGTACGGTTTGCATCATTTTGTTTTCCCCATTCTTTGTGTTGGAGTCTCTTGAGGGGATTTTCTGTACTTGTAAAGTGGGCATTGAGTGATACCTGTATTTTGATTTTTGGATTGTTGTAAGCCCGCTTTATTTGTCATACGTTCCTGTAATTGTTATTGTTATCAGTTCATGATAGTTTGTGATCTCCCATTGTCTTTTGGTATTTTGTGGTATGCCTTGATACGTACAGCTTCCGCGTACAGTGGTTTGCACGTGTGATTGATCCCTTGTGTGTGTATTCCTGGATGGGGTCTAGGTGTACATGCACGGGAGTACGTGTGTCATTGGTTAGAGTTCCTCTGACCCCCGTTCCCTGGGCTCGGGTTGTGACATTAGCCGTAAGCCATTTCACGGCTTAGCCGTAACACATTTCACGGTGTAGCCGTGAGTGCATGGAGTCATTTTTCCTGCAACGGTTACAGTCATACAGAAAGCGAACAAATCGACTGAAAAACAGAAAAATAACAGTGAAACAGACTCAATGGGGCTGTCTAACACTGATGCATACAACGAAGAGTAGAAACACAACCAATCAAAGCAATACCAATCGGTGTTCATACAACTTGGGCTTATACTTGCCTCACAGACGAAATCACGTCGTTGCTTTGGCTCAGTCCGCTGGAAACACACACCACTGACTCCTTTCTTCCTCCCTCACGCAACAGAAAAGGAGAAGGAAAGAGAGAAAGAGAGCTGAACGGGAGAGAGAGAGACAAGTTGAGAGAGAAGAGAACGATCGAGCGTGAAAGAGAGAGTAGGTAGGATATTTAAAGTAAAAAAGGAAGTCAAATTACAAATAAGTCCAAACAGCTTACACAAATGTCAGTTTGAGTCAACTGACGGTCCAACGAGAGCAAACGAAATCATTCGGATCCAGGACAGTTACAAAGATTGACAAGCGCAACGAAATACACGCGATGATGTCCGAATGACGCAAAACTGACAAGGTCAATCAAAAGCCAAAATTACGAAAAAGGGCTCGAACTACCTAAACCAAGTCAACTAAACCCAAACGATCTCTCCAAGACTCAAAGCCAAAGAAAAACAAAATCAAAACACACTTAACGACAAAAACGCACGCAATTACCCACTAATCCGGATCAAATCGGGTCAGGGTGTTACATCAAGTCTCAATCCACCGTGCGAGTGTCTCCAGAAATGCACGTCTAGTACGAGTGAAAGCTTGGTAACTCCTCGTTAAAGGCAAGTATAAGCAACTATTGGTTTAAGTGCATGTTGGTATCTCATGATGGTTGTGTTTTTCCTTTTCTTATGTTGAGTATATGCATGGTCTAACAGCCCTCTCTTGTTTCCTCTTGCTTCTTTTTGGTTTCTTCCTTCATTTGGTACAAAGAAACACAGTTGGAACTGTCTCTGTTCGCATCTTCCTACTTCAAGTCTGATCGGTCGGTCCTGAAGCCCCAACCGGTCGAATTTCGGTTCTTGGATGCGCCCGACCGGTGGGATACCTGGGCGATCGGTCGGCTGGGTAGTATTACAGGGTCATGGAATTTCCTGTAAATGGCTCTTTAACTCACCATAGGTTACTTGGAAACTTAGAATGGACCACCCTAAGGATAAATCTTGGACATATCATGAATAGTCTTGGGGGCTGAGATGTATTCATGAGTGTTATCCATTGGTTAAGCACCTCCCCATGGGTGTTAGTTTAAGGAACTTCCGTACTCTTTCTCTTGAGATGAAACACCACGGAAGAACAACCGAGTATGGGATACCTTAAAACTACATTATCATGCGCGGTTAGTAACGGTGGATAACTAAACTAGGGTTGGCTAGTAACTAACCTTGCTTCTCTCTTCACTTGAATTGCATAACATCTTGCAGCGTTATCTTTGCCCTCAAAGCTTGATTGAGTAAAGGATAAGCATTGGTTCGTTTTGTGTTATATTCTTTCGGTTACGGACATTGACTTACACATACGAATTCATTGGATACCGTTATTATACGTTATTTACTTTGGTTACATTATGCAATGTCTTGATTACGCTTGAATGGTTGTGTCTAGCTCTACTACGCCTCGGCCTTAGGATACCCGACGGGGTTGAATTTGGCCTAGCATGTTATTGCCGCTGCAGTGAGCTCACGTCTTGGGGATTCCGGAGCTCAAGAAACCGAGACCCATTCATACCCTGGCCCAGTCGATGGTGCTCTCTCACGTCACACTTTCAACTCAAACTTGGGAGAATATGGCATATGTAGTAGCCATCTAGTACAATGTTTTTTTACCTTGAATCCAATTCATTCATGATTCACTACACACCTTGCCTAGTATACGACCTTGTGCTTCTATTTAATCTACTTGTTATGAATTCTTTTAAAAACAACTCGTATTACCTTTATGTTGCTTGCGCTTGTTGAATCATCGTATTCCAATGTTGTTTCTTGGTGTTTCAGGCTCAAATCCCGCCCCCAACTCCTCGAAGATCGGTCAAACTTCAGAGGAGGTTATAAAGACCCATCTAGACTAGATGAGTGGGCATGATGGAGCCACTCTGGAGTGCGTCCTGGCATTAACCTTTTGATATTTTGTTGTATGACATTGTAGATTAACTATATAAATCTCTTTTGTATCTAACGTAACCTTGTATAATTGCCAGTAATGCAGTGTTTTGTTGTATTCTCTTGTTCTTTGCCCATGCTTGATACATGCAGCTTCCGCGCTTTCTGTTTATACGTGTGAATGCTTCCCTTGTGTACGTGCATCTAGCTTAGGTGCAGGTGTATGTGCACGGGAATACGTATGTCATTGATTAGGTAGACCCTAATCCCCGATTTCTTGGGCTCAGGTTGTGACAATATGATTGATTCCGTATGGTCATGCACTACTAAGCCTCAGCCTCATGATATCCGGCGGGGTTGAATTTGGCATAGTTATACGTTGCCGCTACAGTGTGCTCACGTCTTAGGGATTCCTGACCCCAGGAACCGAGACCCATCTGGCCCATGGTGTTCTTATATGTGTGTGCTCTCTCTACGGAGGGAGAATATGGCATATGTAGTAGCCACCTAGTATAGTATTTCTGATATTGGTTCGTGTGGCATGCCTTATTCATTGCACGATTTGCCTAGTATACGAAATTGAAATTCTGTGGATTATCCGTCATTACTTATTCTATTAGATACAACATGTGTTAACTTATTATTACTTATACTTTGCTGAATCGTCGTCTTCATGAGTTGTCCTTGGTGTTGCAAGCTCAAATGCCTAGACCGATTCCTTGTCAGTTAATCGGACTCCAGAGTTGACCTCAGATGGTTAGTGGAGTGTATGTAATCACTCCATTGGAGCGCGACAATATGATACATGCATAAGGTCTTCTTTAGTGTCATTTAGGGGTTTACTAATGACCTGTATATTCGTGATTTGATTTCAGTCTGTATAACTCCGACCTTTATGTAATCTTTTAGATTTAATTCATTTTGTTTCCTGTATTTGTAGTGTTACAATTTAATACCTAAAGCTTCCGCGTACATGTATGACACGTGTGAATTTCCCTTGTGCGTGTGCATTTAGACTGGGTCTAAGTTCATATGCACGGGAGTACGTGTGTCACTGGTTAGATTTTTACTAACCCTCGATCTCCTGGGCTCGGGTTTTGACACATTTATTACCTCCAAATCACACAAGAAGTATTTTAACCAAAGAGCTTTCTAGACTGTTGTACTGCAAGCTATATTCTCTGCTTCGGCTATTGATATAGGCGTAGAGGTCTGTTTCTTCCTACCCCAAGAACTTACACCTCCTCTGAGGGTAAACACATAGCCGATTATTGATTTTCTCTGGTCTAAATCACCGACTCAATCTGCATCTGATTAGCCGTGCAGTTTCAGGACTTCACCTTTATAACATAGGCGAAGATTTACTGTTCTTTTGATGTGCTGCAGAATCCTCTTAACTGCATACCAATGCTATAATCCTGGGTTACTCAGGAATTTGCTTACGAGACCCACGGCGAATGTAAGGTCTGGTCTCATACATAACATCGCATACATGATGCTACTCACAATTTAAGCATAAGGTTTTGATCTCATCATTTCCCTATCCTACTCATTTGTGGGTCCTTGATCGCTTGACAATTTTGTGCTCCTGCAGGTGGGAGTACTAATTGGTTTACACTTAGTCATATCAAACATTGTCAACACAGTTTCCAAAGAAGATCTCTGTGATAAAGTCACTATCTTATTCGGACGATCACGGGTTATTTCAATGCCAAGGACATACTCTGCCTTACTCATGTCTTTTATCTTAAATCTTGACTTTAACCATTGTTTGATTTCATTTATGGCTTCCAATTTATTACTAGCGATCAAAATGTCATTTACATATAATGACAAATATAAATAACAACTCCCACTGCGTTTAATATAGAAACATGTGTTTGCACTATTAGGGACAAATCTAATTTCACATATGGCTTGATGAAATTTTATATATTATTGTCTCGAGGCCTGTTTTAATCCATATAATGCCCTATTAAGTTTGTACACTTTATCCTCGTAACCTTGCACCACAAAACCCTCGAGTTGTTGTAACACTCCGATCCCCTTTGAGCCGGATTAGTGGCTCATTAGTGTGTTTTTGTGTTGTTTAATCCTTTTAGACTTGGTTTCGGGCCCTGGATAGGTAGTTGAGTAGCCTTTGACCTGGGATAGGTAGTTCTAAGCCCTTTTTCGTAAAGTTTGCTTTTGCTTTGAGTGCATCATCTTTGCATCATCTTGGTGTCAGGACGTGTATTTTGTTGAGCTCGTCAATTTCCGTAACTGCCTCAGACCCATTCGGAGTCAATTGGAGAAGTTAGACTCTCGTGTTACTTGAATTGTAAATAACCTAAACTCATCGGACTTTGATTCAAATTCCAAAGCTATATATTGAGTCATCAGTCGAGATGTCTCTTCCCTGCTCATTTCCTTTGCTTCGACGTTGCATGCAGCTCTAGGGAGAGCTCTACGACCTTTCTCTCTTCTCTTCCTCTTCACTTCTTTTCTGTTGGTGTTGGATTTTCCCATCCATTTCGATTGGGTTCTCTCCTTCTCATCTCTGTCTATGCTTTGAGGTAAGTGGGTTCTTCACTTCTTCTTCTCCAATTGGATCTCGCTTTCTCTCTTGCCGTGTTCTCATCTTATGCATGAGTTGTTTCTCTATTTTGCTTGGGTCTTTAGTTGGATTGGAGCTTGATCTCAGTGTATTTGACAGAGCTTTGAGGCAAGTATAAGTACAGGAATTGATAACACATATGGATATCTTGTTTGATTGCCTTGATTTCTTCCCCTTGTCTATATGGGACGTTTTACAGCTAAATTTTAAGGTGTTGGAAGCTATGGAGCTTGTTCTGTTAAGCTCTGCACAACTTTCCAATCTCTGTATGCAGTTCGATTTCGTTTCTGTATTGTACGGCTAAGCCGTAATTCCGTACGGCTCAGACTCCAGAGACATGAAATTTTGTATTTTGTTCTACGGCTAGGATACGGCTGAATCGTAAGTTGTTCTACGGCTGAGTCGTACGCTAGCCGTGACTCAGCCGTGAATTAAACCTCTGATCAGTCGAAACTTTCTGAATTCAGTACTCTTACGGTGAAGCTACGGCTAAACCGTGGACTGGTCTACGGCTAAGCTGTGGACTTCACCGTAGCTCAGTTGTGAAATGTATCAGATCAGAGGTGGAAGATGACAGGATTAGCCATGTTTTGAAGGGAACCACGGTTAAGCCGTAGTGCATGTTACGGCTCGGCCGCAAGTTGTCTACGGCTAAGCCGTAGGTCACCCATGGCTAAACCGTAAGATTTGAAATTCTTGCAATTAAACTTAGGTTAATGGTGTGACCTTGTAGGGCTAAAATACAGGTTAACCGCTCATGTAAACCGGCCCAATGGATTCTTTGGATCGCATGAATAGTCTGTTAGGCTGTGACTTATTCATGTGAGCGTTGATTTACTGTTAAGCACCTCCCCATGGGTGTTGGTTTAAGGGACTTCGGTGCACGTGAGGATTACATTGCAACACTTTAATGGCAACGGTGCATTGAATAGCTTAAAACTACACCAACATGCACGGTTAGTGACAGTGGACAACTAGATTAGTGATGGCTTGTAATTAACCTTGATTCCGTATTAATCTGAGATGCATTGCATATTGCTTACAGTGTTGCCTTCTGTTCTGCTAATCTATGTTTATGCATTACGAGATCATGTTGCTTTCGTTCTGTATATCTGTTTTATTTTTTCGGTCTGCAATATGCTTTGATCTATGCTATGCTTTGACTTAGTTTATGCTATGCTCTGTATATCTCTGGCTTTGTATATCTCTGATTCACTGGGTATTCCCAAGTGGCTCTGCCCAGAGATTAATACGTGAGGATAAGATCCGGTCCTTGTCATCGGTGAGTCCAAAGCGGATAATCTCCCTTCTTTTGGATTTGATTTGATTGGTATTAGTCTGACTCTACTCAGCCTCAGCCCTAGGATACCCGACGGGGTTACCTCTGGCTTGGATCTCTGTATCTCTGTATCGCTGTAGTGTAGCTTTGTCTTGGGACCCCGGAACCCAGGAAACCGAGACCCACTTGTACCCTTGGCCAGGTCGATGGTGTTCTCATCTGTCTGCTCTGTCTGCTCTCTATTTGAGAGAATATGGCCAGCGTAGTAGCCACTTAGTTCAGTATTTCTATGCTTTGATTCACTTATCATGCTTTACTTTTATGCACGATTTGCTTAGCATACTAAGATGAAACTCTGTAATTAATATGCTGTCATTATTCAATTTGATACTATGAGTGTTTCGTCCCTGTTACTTATATTTGCTGGATCGTTGTATTCATGGTGTTGTCCGTGGTGTTGCAGGCACAGATCCTTTGCCCAGCTCCCCAGCGGTCGAGGAGGCTGCATGGCAGAGCTTAGAGACACCCTCTGGTTTGGCAGAGTAGGCCTGATCACCTTTGCCGAGTGCATGCCTGCATTTCATCTTCAATGGCTATCTGTTTTGGGTTTTGATTGGAGATTTTGTATTTGGCACTTGAGACTTTGATACTTTGTAGCATTTTGTATATCGCTATTTTGGTGTGTACTCAGTCTTGTATCTGGTTTTATAGTTTTGTATCTATCTCTGTCTTTTCCGTTCCGCATTTTTTTCGGCTTCCGCTATTGCTTTGTTGCTTGCTATGATATCTACAGCTTCCGCGTTCGCTTGTTTCGCACGTGTTAAATCCCTTGTGTGTGTACATCTGGACTGGGTTTAGATGCACGTGCACGGGAGTACGTGTGTCACTGGGTTTGGCTTTTCGCTAACCTCCGATTTCTGGGCTCGGGTTGTGACAGTTGTTTCATATAAATTTCTTCTTCTAGCTCGCCGTTTATAACACTCCGATCCCACTTAATCCTGTTAGCGACTAATTAATGATGCATTAGCTTTTAATTGTGTTTTGCTTTTGTTTTGGTTTTGTTGCGGGTCATGGATAGGTAGTTGGGTTGAGTTTGACTTGGTTTAGATAGACTAAGCCCTTTTTCGTAATTTTAGATTTTATAAGACATCGTCATTCACGCATCATCTTGGCGTCAACATGTGTCTTTCGTTGAGCTCGTTAACTTCCGTAACTACGTCGTTTACAAAAGATGTCGTTTGTTTCAGATGGACCGTCAAATGACTCTAACTGTAATTTAAGTGGAGACTTGGACTTTCTTGTAATTTCTCCTTTAACCTTATCCTTATAAAGCCTCCACCAACCTCCCTCTCTCCCTCACTCACGTTAACGTTCTTCCATTCTTTCTCTTCTGTTCTTCTCTTTCTTCACGGTCAAGTTAAGGAAGGAGGGCTTTGGTGCATCTATACTCTTGAATTCCTTCTCTTGTGGCCAAGGTGAGCTTGGGATTTTGGTTTCATCATCTTCTTCATGTCAATCACTGCACTTGAACTCATGTCTCTTTCTCTCTCTTTTTCCATTCTTTTGGATGCATGATATTAGAAGAGTATTTGGGTGGTGGATTCAAGCCTAAGGACAGCGATTTTCGTATTTGAACTCAATTAAAGCAAGTATAGGCATGATTTGTATGAACCCATGTTGATGTAAGTTTGATTGTAAATAAATTCGGTAATTTTGCATGGGAAATATGTTTACAGCCCAATTTGTGTTAGTTCCATTTTATTTGATGTAGTTTTGTTTCATTTGTAAACATTCAGCTGATTCTGTAACAGGTTCAGGAACTCGACCCAGCGCAGTCACGTCTAAGCCATAAACTGTGCTACGGCTGAGCTACAAAGTGTACTGGGGCTAAGCCGTAAACCCAGCCATGACTCGGCCGTAGAGCAAAACAGGGTGCATTTCAAAATAACTGAGAGTTAGCAAATTTCGGACCTTCTATGGCCCAGCCACGGCTAAGCCGTGAAGTCTTCTACGACTAAGCCGTAAGGTCACCCATGGCTGAGCTGTAAGACCAGTAACGACTAAGAAAACTAGGAAATGAATGAGACCTTATAGTGCTATTGGATTAGAATGTAGGCAACCATGACTTGTCCAGCGGATCTTGATAAACCTGCGTGAATGATCTCGAGGGCTGCGAATCATTCATATTCGTTATCCAGTTGTTAAGCACCTTCCCATGGGTGTTGGTTTAAGGTACTTCGGTATACCCTATGATGCAATGCAACACTAGACAATGGCGCATCGGATAACTTAAAACTACATCATCATGCACGGTTAGAAACACTGGATAACTAGATTAGGGTTGAATAGTAAATGATATTGACTTGAGAATGATTGATTTTGCATGGCATCTCGCATGATTATGCGTGACCTCCACTCTTTAGCATGATTTATTAGTTTTTGTTGAACATCGAATTGTTGGCTTATTCGCTATGTTTCCAGAATCTTGAGTATGTACATATGTTCTTGAGTATACACGTATGTTCTTGAGTATGCATGTATGATACATGTTCATGAGTATGCACGTATGATATACTTGTCACGATATGCACGATCTACTCAAGATTTAGTACATGATTGACTCTGTATGGTCAGACATTATTCAGCCTTAGCCTTAGGATCCCGACGGGGTGAAATTGGTGTAGTTTACATGGCCTTGCTGCAGTGATGACACGTCTTGGGGAATCCGGACCCCAGGAACCAAAGACCCATTCGTACCCTGGCCCGGTCTATGGTGTTCTCAGCACGGATATAAGATCCCTATTTTAGGAGCATATGACAAATATAGTAGCCAACTAGTTATGTACACAAATCATATACCTTGAATCTAATGGCATGCTTTATTTAATGCATACTGCCTAGTATACGATCTTGACATGCTATGATTTACATCATGTTATTTCTTCTATTAGATACAACATGTGTTAACTTATTATTGCTTATACTTTGCTAAATCGTTGTATTCATAAGTTGTCCTTGGTGTTGCAGGCTCAGATACCCAGACCGACTCCTCGTCGGTCAACTAGACTTCAAAGGAAGCCCCGATGTCCCATCCAGACTAGAGGAGTGGGTGTAGCCACTCCATCGGAGAGCGGCATGGATAACTTGCATATAGGTCTTCCTTATTTTGTGCTTTGACACATTAGATCCATTCATGATTTGTATATTTGTCTTTTGATTCATTTTGTATAACTCTGACTTATCTATAATCTCTGTCACTTATTATTTTGTTTGTGTTGTATATTTCTTGTGTCATGTTTTGATACCTACAGCTTCCGCGTACATGTACGGCACGTGTGAACCTTTCCTAGTGCGTGTGCTTTTAGACCGGGTCTAAGTGTATAGGCACGGGAGTACGTGTGTCATTAGTTAAGCTTGACTAACCCCCGATCTCCTCGGCTCCGGTTGTGACACCATTCAAGAATGTTGTTTTCATATCCATCTGGTGCAATTTAAGGTCACAATATGCTACCAATGCTACTAAGGTTCGGATGGATTGGAATTTTATGACCGGAAAAAATATCTCCTCGTAATCTATTTCTTCCACTTGTGTGAATTCCTTAGCTACTAACCGTACTTTATATTTATCCAAGGATCCATCCTTTTTAAATTTCTTTCTAAGAACCAATTTGCATCCAATAGCTTTCCGATCTTTAGGTAGATCTACTAATTGCCATACTTGGTTCTTTTCAATTGATTCCATCTCCTCTCTCATATCCTCTAGCCAACACTGTGCATCCTGCGCTTTGACCGCTTGAGAGTCGGAGGTTGGATCCAAATCTTACACAGTTTCCAATAAACTGCAATAATCATTTAGATATGCTAGTTGTTTCCTCGCCTGAATCGGCCTGCTAACTAGCTCATCGGGTTGTTCAATCACCTCAAGTGGGCCATGGCCAGGAATTCTATGTCCAAGTCCTCTTTGTCGGAACCCCTACTTGCTTGAACCCCCTTGCCCATAGAGATTTCATATAATTCCACACTCTGTGATCTTATTCTACGACTGACCATCGGATCCTCAAGGAAAAACACATCTCGACATTCTATGATTATCCTATTATCATGATCATACACACGATATCCTTTAGAATATGATGGGTAGCCAATGAAAGAACAATTTTTCTTCGTTTTTGCTTACAGTTTATGTATTTCTTGTGGTGGTAGCAGGATGTGTACAGGGTAACCCCAAACTCTTACATGTTCTAATTTTGGTTTGGTATCAGTTCATAACTCATATGGGGTCTTGGGCACACTGTTAGAGGATACTCTATTTAAAATATATTGTGCAGTGTTTAATGCTTCTCCCCACGAATACAGCGGAAGACTGGCATGGTTGATCATTGATCTTACCATATCCACCAAGGTCCTATTCCTCCTTTTGGCCATGCTATTTTGCTAGGGGGTATATGAAATTGGATATTCATGAATATATTCCCTCACGTGCACAATATTATTTAAACAATTCAGAAGTGTATTCATCCCCTCTATCAAATCTAATCCTTTTTATTTACTTGCCCTTCTAATTTTGGACATCAGCAGCATATATTTGGAACATTTTAAGGCCTTATATTTATGTTTAATTAGGTACACATACTCATAGTTGCTGTAATCATCAAAGAATGTGATGAAATAGTCCTCCCCGGTTCTATTATGTACATTTAATGGTCCACATATGTCTGAATGAATTATAGTTAATATTTCAGAACTTTGAGTTCCTTTTGGAAATGGTTTCTTGACCATCTTCCCACTTATATATGGTTAACATATGGGGTACTCAATTTTACCTAGGTCTGATAAAAGTCCATCTTTAACCATTCTACTAATTCTGTTTTTATTAATGTGGCCCAAGCTCAAATGCCATAACATTACCAAAACATTCATGCATACATTCACACACACAAAATAATCAGAAGTAGACTTTATTTCATTATGAAGAATAACAAGCAAATACAATTTTTCAAAAAAAAAAACCATGGGCTAAAACTTTACCGCGCATTCCAATAGTAACTCAATTGTCTTTGAATCTGATTTCGAATTCATTCATTGCCAACTGACTCACAGAGATGATACTCCTCCTCATCGTGGGAGCAAAGAAGACATTGGAGAGATAAAGGGATTTGTCGGTTGGTAAGAGAATTTTGACTTTCCGTATCCCCAACACATCACATAATGTTACATTTTTCCATTTATATACTTTGTTCTCTGGGTTTCATCTCTTTGAATTCGATAAATCTAGCCTTGGTCTTTGATATGTGTCTGGTGGCTCCAGAATTAATCCACCAATTTTTAATATTGGTGTCCACCATTATGGACTCAGTGACCATCTCAACATAATTTATGTGTTCTTTAGTCACTTTACCTTGCTGGCTATTCTTACCTTTTTTTTTTTTTTTTGCATTGAGAACTAAAGTGTTCAAGCTTCCCACAGTTAAAACAAACACCATTTTTAGGCCCTTCCGCTTTGGATTGTCTTTAAATTTCTTTTTATTTTTCACATTAGCGGTTAACGCACTGCTATAACTCTTAGTTTTAGCAAACATAGCAGAAGTTGTAAGTATTATACTACGGCCAGTCTGCCTTTGTCCTTCAGCAAATAATTTAGCTTCAACCTCATTAAGGGTTACACCCTTTTGAAGGCTAAGGGTTTGAGACACATTCTCCCACGAAGGTGGAAGACTCATTAGCAAGTGCATGATCTGAAAATTTTCGTCCATTTCCTTTCCTAAGGCTGCAAATTTACTATGTCGGATCGACATTTTGTCAATGTGATCCTTTATAGATGACCCTTCTGGCATCTTATAATTGACATATGCGCTAAATGCCTCCATCAGATGAGATTTGGAGGTTTCATCATACTTGTCCATAGTATAGTCCTAGATTTCTTTTACTATGGTGAAGTACTCAAACGGTTTCACCAACTCACTAAATATAAATCCGATCAATAGATGCCTTGCTGATTTGTTATCAAAGGCCCATTACTCATATAATTTATGGTCCTCCTTAGGGCAACATCAGCGGGCTTAGAGATCGGATCATATTCAATAACATAAGTTAATCCATCAAAATGCAGTAATGCGTTCATCCAACGCTTCCACGCGGCTAAGTTCTTGCCGTTAAAAATATTAACCTTTGCAAGATCATGAAAGGTTGATTTGGAAGACATGATTTTTATTTTTAATTAAAATATGGTTTAGATACCACTGACCGTATCAAGGGAAAATGCCATCCTTTTATCTGAACCGCTGGATCGTCTTCCTTTTTGCTGCCAATGCGTAAATTTACTCGGAAGAATCCTGTAGGCGCAAACAGATTGTCGATCTGACTGCCAATGACAAAGATGTCGCAGTTTGAAAATTTGACGATGATCCACGCTCCTGCCTGCATTAGCCGTACGATCTCTGCATCAGCACTGACGTGGTCACGGTGTGTGCATAGCACCTCTAGGCTAGATCGGATTTGGATCTAGTGGGGTCCACCTAACCCGATCTGTAATATGCAGAGAAGAGATCTGCACTTGTTTGGGACGCTGGCGTACACTGGTCTTCCCTCCTTTTTTTTTTCTTTTTTTTTATTGTTGCTGATTTATCAAGCAAATCTCAATTTATCTAGGACGTCCACTTTTTGCTAAGAAAAGACAAGATAAAAGGAGAGAGTTTTCCTCCAGAAGATGACAAAAAGAAATGCCAATGCACTTTGCTTTTCAAAGCCTTGTACTACAAGACAAGTAAAAAAATTTTTTTTTTCTCACTTATCTTGTCTTGGTTTTATACTTTTAACATATAATACTCAATAGCGTCTTTTTCGTGCTTTAAGTTGCAGAAACAAAACGATTGAGGCTCACGAATATGAAGAAATCTAGATCTACTTTAATCCACGGTACTTCTGCAAAATCTGAACTGGTAAAATGTATTGTGCCGGGCTCTGATACCAACTAATAGATCCGGATGAGGAGACTCCGTCACACGGCCGGAGATCTATGTGTATTCCGGCGATGGAAAGCTCCGTGGATCTCTTTGCTTATTGTCTTTCCTACGGAAATGAAGAGAATAATAATCATTCAAACCTTATGCCTCCCTTATCCTTATATAGACAAGTTCCAAATAGTCATACTTACTAGAGACATCTTCTACCAGAAGCCCACATTCACTGATCCTATTGGGAATCTTATTATGGGACTCAAATCAAGTTTTACACTAAAGTGAGATTGTAATCTCTGTTAACATCTACCCTGCTTGATCTGACGTTGGACCCGTGGTATGCGAGCCACACGGTTTCCTCCAACAAATGCCATCAAGAGAGACAAATTCTTCTACTTTTCATGCCCACGACTAATTTGACCATGTAGAACAAAAAAAAAAAATCCAGAAACACGTGGCTGATAACTTTCACTCCAATGAAAAGGTTCTCATCCAAATATCACTATCATCACAACGATTGGACCGAGGGTGATTAACATGAATCGCATGTTTTATATTAAACAAAAAGTACACATTACTAATTGGAGTGACGTGAAGTTGTTTAGGTGTGATAATCGTTGGAAGGGAAATCAGAGGGGAAATTGGAGAGGTCTCCCTCAGTCGACAAGAGTTGGATTCTGCATGGGAACTGTTGGATTTTAGAGCACAAGAAGCTCCATTTTACTATCATTATTTATTTAATTATTTATTTTATAGGAATCAATATTTCAAAAAATAAATTTGACAATATTACATTTACATGTTGTTTCAAAAATCATCAGTGAGAAAGGGGTGATGCCATTTACGAGATTTTATTCAAATTGAATTTCAAGAAATTCTAATAATTATATTCCCACCACATGCGAATAGAATTTGAAGTAGAAAAGACAATTCATAAATGACCATAAAAAAATTTCTTTCTTTGGATAGAAAATTAGTTAAAGTAATACTGAAATTGAATATCTAAAAATCCTGAGAAAGTAGAGGTCTATCTCATTGCATCCTCATAACCTGCGTCACCCCTCACTCATTAATAATCTTTCCTTGGAACTCATCTTAACATGAATTCCATACAAAAAGACAGATCCTAAATATATTTTCTAAGCAATTAATGATGCTTTCCTTAGATTTTTTTCCCCATTTTACCTATGTAATTCTAGACAGGATGCTCCAATTACATAGAAACAAAATGAACAAAATGAACTTTCTGAGCCTTTTTTTAATGAAGTTTTACAGGGAAGCCTTAGCGGTTTTAGTTTTCTTATATAAATTATTATGAGAAGCAAGAGGATGAACTTTCTATGTGTCTTTTAGGAAGTTTTACTCTAATAACAAAGTTTTCAATGATCTAATAATTTTTTTTAAAAAAAATTAAAGAACAAGAGACGATGATGAAGAGGAAAATGAGTCACACTTCCAAGCCTATTCCTCACTAGGGTGGACCTAGGATTCAAATGTCTATCAATAATTACCAATTAATTTCACCTATCTCAAATAGGACTTGGCCTAGTTGTTGTACTGAAAGCTTCTTCCACGCCTCAATAGCCGATGGTAGATCTATTTAACTATACAGATTAGTAGGGTTTTCGTTTATTGTTTTCATTGAGTTAAGCCTTTGTGACACCTCACCTCATATAACACCATGACTAGTGACAAATATTATATCACATTCTCCAGCTTTCCAGCAAGCCAAGGTTGGGGAGGGTGTCCAACCTCTTAGAGAACTGATTATTCCTGCGAACATATGAAGTCTCTGCCTCCCCCATGCACTGGATAAAGTTAAGCTTTTGCATGGACAATCGGCGTTTGGGAGAGAGCGAGTTCAAAACTAGAACTTTACGCTCATGAGTCATTGTCCTAGCTAACTCCACTACCCCCCAGGGTTTCTCAAAATTAGTCCTTAAAAATGACCTTCTCGAGAATTGGGAAGTAACTACAAAGTCCCTTAGAGATTTTGCAACAATAAAATAAAGCAATTTGAATGGATTAATAAATTAAAAAATAGAAGTAAATACGAAGACCATAGCATGATACAAATCCTTCTACAGGCCTTATTGTTTGCTTGAGACTATAAAGGAACTCATATCTAAATCGGCTTAAGCAAGGATTTCAAAAGATGTGAAAGTTGAAGGATATTAAGTGAGGAGAGAATAAAATAAGGTAAAGATGTCGATGTGACATTGATATTTCTAGTAATTGACTTACTAGGGTTACGATTGCTAATCATTGCCCATCTTG
The DNA here is from genome assembly GCA_037013555.1 of Sextonia rubra. NCBI lineage: Eukaryota > Viridiplantae > Streptophyta > Magnoliopsida > Laurales > Lauraceae > Sextonia > Sextonia rubra. The sequence continues at coordinate 51,893,916 of JASUAD010000013.1, read as the reverse complement.
CTTTATTCTATTTTCAAAAAAGGAAATATTATTCGGTGGTCATTTTGGTCATTCACCTTTGATCTTTAATTTTTACCACTCAGTGCATAAAATTTTTTGTATTCTCTGCAAACAAAACAAGCCCATGGAGTTGGATTAGCCCCATTGGTGAACCTTGATGCACTGAAGTTGTCAAACTAGCCTCCTTGGTGAGGGGTCAAATTTGGCACATGCACGAGTAAATCCTCCATGCAGTGGGTATCAGATTTGAACCCTTGCCCCAAGCAAAGGAATCTGTGAAACGGAGAAGAGAAGAAACACAATTCTTATGAAACTAAATTGAGGAGGGCCATTATTTTAAGCAAGCAAGAGATAAAGAACGAACAAAAGCTACATTAGAAAAGCTTGACCATATGAAATTGATGTTTTATCTACTTACATCATGATACATCTACCCCTAGATCGATCCTTGATAGTTATATGAGATGAGACGCATATTAACACTGGCTGGATATCTTGTATTTCTTTGATTTGGTTGGCTTAGTAAACAAGAGCCAAAAAAAAGAGAAGATCACGACCTAACAAAAACAAAGAAGAGTTAAGCAGTTAAGTTGTTCACATTGGAGAGGCAAGTTAGATCCTCAAAAGTGTCTCATGGCTTCCTCCCAGTGGAAGGAGTGAGACCTCACACTGAAACCCGTTTACTGAAAATTGGAGCCTCTCAAAACGAGTGTACTACCCATTTTTTGGATGTCTCAAAGTTGCATTCCAATAAAAGTAGGTCCCAACATATGACCCAATACATGATTAATAACATCGCCACTATAAGATTAAGCATTCGATTAATGAGTAATAATGCAAGTTATCAATCACATCTATAGCCTGACCAGATTTCATCTCCAACACTCTTCCCTTCGCATGATTATACCACGTTCTCATCTAAAAAAAATGGGTGTATATGTAACTCATTTTTAGTAGCGGATCTAGGATTTTCATTTAGGTAGGGTAAATATGGATCCAAAATCAAAGGAGCTTTTAAAAAATAGCAAGGTGAAAATGGCAGGAAAAAAAGTCAAAGGATGTTAAAAAGGAAGGCCACAATGAAAATTTTAAACAACTTTAACATATCCCTTATTTAAAAAAACTCTCATCTCTTATTAAGAAAATCTAGTTGTTTTAGAGATAAGATTCCATGCATAAATTGGCAAAAATGTAGGAATAATTGGAAGAATCTCCAAACCCAATTATTAAATATCGACAACTATAAATAATAATGATTTTTTAGAGGGTGGGGCGATAGTTTTGATTTATGGGGGAACATAGCAAGAGCCTATACAACGCTTTGAGATTTTTGTATTCGATGTGGGGCAACTGCCCATTATTATATATTAAGCCAATTGATTTCTCAATTGATTTCAATTGAGAAATCAATTCCAACTTTTGATTTGATTTAGACTCTCTAGAATTGACTTGATATTAATTGGATACTAATAGTCCGCTTTTTCCTCAGAACTTACTAATATTGTGTCTCTTGGTCTCCTTTCCATTTCAATTCTTTTGTTTAAAATGTCTCTACTCTCTTCCCGCCATTATGAATAGTAAATGACTATATTAAATCTATTTTAATCTTTTTTAAATTCCCTCTCCTTCTTAATCCCACATTTAAATCTCTTTCTATCATTAAACTAAATAGTTCTCTATTTCTGCATATCCAAATATATGGAAATTTCTCACCAAGTGCAATGCCTTCTTATTTTGCTCCTTTCCAAATTCCATTTCCTAAAACCTCAACTCCGAACCTTAAAGTCAAATATTTTGTGGAAGACATTAAGACTAATTGGAAGACATTGAGATTATTATTATGCATTTTTTTAATATAAATTCTCTCGCAACTAAGGTAAGATAGGTTGTTATAGCATATAGGGATGCTCATGGGCTTGGGCCTAGCCCACTTTTGCCCTATCTTGGGCCTTAAGTATAAGTCATTGAGCCGGGCTTGGATTAAGAATTTGGGCATATTTGTTTTATAGGCTAGGCTTGGGCTAAGTGGTAGCAAGCTCAAAGCCTGATTTAGCGTAGCCCGAATAGGTGCATTAAGTTGGAACTTCCTCTTCTTACATTTCTTGATTTGCATGTAAATCTTTTGTGGTAAAACTTTTAAAAATTATTTATCAAAGAATATTATTTAAAAAGCAAACAATGTTCATTCTAATTGGTTTGTACTAGATAAATATTTCTTAGTTGCACCAATATTTTTCTATTTTGCTAATGAGTTATATGCTTTTATTTTTTTAAAAAAAAGTGGCAACATCAACTCAAAAGGAAGAAAGGACAGCTTTTATATGAAAATTGTAATAATGTTTAATACAAATTTTTTTAAATGAATTTATTTTGACGTGATTGTGTGTATAAAGAGGAATTAGTGCATGATAGTCATGTCGGCTCCACCAGAGACCAACTTAATGTGCTTAATAATCAAGCCTGAATAGGGTCAAGCCCGAGTAATGTATGGGCGGGGCTCGGACTTAATAGATTTTATATGGGCAGGGCCTCAGCCAGCCACTTATGGCCCGAGTTGGGCTTGCGCTTAAGAATTTTAATCTAATCCGGGCTCGGGCTTTACTCAGCCCGGCCCATGAGCATCCCTAATAGCATTTGAGTGATTTTATTATGAATTTTATTTAAGCTATGTATTATGCTGGTTTTTTCCTCGTTCCCCAAAAAAATATTTGATTTGAGAATTCTACCCATCTCTATGCTAATAATTTTTAATGATGTTTTAATGGTGATGATTGTTATTTTTCATAGCAATATGTGAACTGAAAATTGTTGTTTACCAATGTTTGCAAGACCAAGTAAGTGATCAATAAATTTTTTTTTTTTATGATTATTACTTATGGTAAAGCCATATGAAGTTAGAGTGTATGAACTTAGGGCATGAAATGAGTAATTTTTTCTAGAGCTCAAAACAAGACAATAATTTTAGTAACCATGAAAATATAAATTCTTTTTTTTATTCACTTTCGAGTTTCAATATATCAAAATAAAAATTAACGGTGTTGGAACCTTGTACAAGGGAATATATCAAATTGTGAATTGATATTTTTGTTTGGTTTGATTTTTTTCTTCTAAACTAAATAATTATAAATAATATCATCAGAATATAAAGAACTTTTTCATCTTCATTTTTATTTTTTACTAGCAAAATATGCCCGCAAAATAGAAAAAACTTTCTTCAGTATAATTAGAATCAATATTTTAAGAAATCATCAAATGTGACTTTTATGAAATCAAGATATTCTAGAACCAATGTTGGATTAGCAACAATAATTATTATAAGTGTGCTTGCTTTTCTTTTTCTAAATAGGTATTGGGGTGTTTGTTTATTTTTTTAATTTTTGGGGCTTTTTAGTACATTTGAACTCACACATCCACGTAAACGTAAAAAAATTAAAAAAATTATTTTTCTACTTTATTTAAATAGAAATCTCAATAATCATTATCAATATATTCATCATTCTCTCTTTCTATAATTCTTTTTTGACCAATTTCAAACCTAGATATCATTAGTATTTCAATCTAAGTTATATAAATAAACTATCACACCCATTTTGCTAAATAATATATATATTTATTTTTATCAATAATATTTTTAAAAAAATAGTAAACTTGATTAAATATTTATTTCTTATAGGGTTTAGCATGACCTTTTGCTGCTAGTATCATAATAATATAGGTCGGCCTCTAAGCCGTTGGCAATGCCGTGGGGAATTCCCTTTGTTCTTTGAGGTCATGTGCAGCGAAGGTAGCTGTAACGTGGAACTGTTGGTAACGAAAGACTAGAAACCGAAAGGAACGATAAATAGAAAATGATGAGTGTTTAGATTGCAGAAAAGGTGAGGTTGACACTTGAAAAAGTTGCTTCGTGAAACCAAGTTCTTTTAATGTACTCCAATCCTTGCGAGAGGCAATCGAGTCTTTATCCCACAATGGGCAAACTGACAATGGGCAAACTTTAAGAAAGAGGTAAGCCGTTGCGCTAGTACTAGCACTGAAATTAAAGATGAGAGGGACTGAGGCCCCGTTCCCAGAGCCACATGAATGGAAGAAGCCAGGCTTAGATGTGGGGAAATTCATGGTGAGAGTATAGGGTTTTGATGGGGTTGGAGAGGGTGGCGCAATAGGGTTTGTTTCATGGGCGCATCAAACAAATAACCTATAGAAATTAATGGGCATTTCTTTAATTTAGGGGGAGTGGCTGCACCCATTTCGGGATATGTAGGTCCGCCCTTGCCCATTTACATTCCTCCTCTATCAGGCCTAAAGTGATACTACCGTCCTAAAGACTTAAGGATTAATTATTGTGTTTGTATATGATAGCTGGGTGTCAACACTACTCAACCATGAGTATGTCCATGGAATCATGTTTTTAATAGACCTGGCAAAAAGGTTGGATTGACCAAATTTGGGTCGGGTCAACCCAAACCCGAATTTATTGGTTCCAACTCTAACTCGACCTGTTTTTAAAATAGATTGGAAACTTTCAACCAGCCCTGCAGCGGGTCAATCCAATCCGACCCGCCTAACCCGAATTTGATATGGGTTGGGTCGGGTTAACCCCACCTAATATATTCAATTCCCATTTTGTGTATATTTTAACTTATTTTATGTAGCCCAATTTTATTTGTAAAGCTCTCTTTACATATAGATTCATTTAAAATGTTGCATTTAGCATGAATTTATAATTTATCAATTTTCAAGGTGTAAAAAATGAGGAATCTATAAATATTTTCTAGCCTATTTATTGAGAATTTGAAATAATCCATTTTTTATTTTTTTTTCAATCTTATAATTCCATATTTGAGTATAAGTATAAAATTCATCAACGATATTGTATTTCATTCGTATCAATACTTTATATGTAAATTTATATGCCAACATAAAAATAAAAAAACATATATCAATATTTCAACTACTAAAATAGCATATTTTCAAATAAAAAATAAATTTTATATTCTAAGTATTAAGCTTTTACATAACTCCTCCACAAAATATTACGAGTACATAGTTTATGGCCTATATGAATAAAAAAAAGTCGCATTAAAATTGGAACGTCATGGTAATTTAGTAAAATCTAAATGGGTCAAATGGGTTATAGAAGGTTAGGCGGGTTAATCATAACTCGTTTTTATATAGGTTGGTAAACCTTAACCCTAACGCGACCTGTATTTCAAATGGGTCGGGTTAAGGGGGCCAGAAACAGATTGGGTCGGGCTGAGTTGGAGAGTGGGGCTGGATTTTACCAGCTCTAGTTTTGATAGGGATATTGACCATATGTCGACTGCCCCATGACAATTATGTCAAAACTGTCAAAATTTAGATAATTATCATAAAGATGTTCATATAGGAAAGGATAGTTTGAAATTGATGATTTTACCCTAGCCCAAGGATCTCTCTCTCCTTCTCTCTCTACCAAAAAGAGAAGAAATGTATGCATATTGCTTTTCACCAAAGGAGAGTATATATATGTTCACTGAGGTTGCTGTATGTTATCATATGATAGCACGATATCGCATGGTATGATATCCTACAGATTTGAAATATCACAAGTTGTAATTGTTGGTTCTAATCCATTTTGGACATCAGTTCTTTTTTGTACGAACATTTAGGTGGATATTATCTAAATTTAAATTGGTTTTCGACAACCTCAAGGGATATCTCAATATGCCAATTCTTTACTTAAGGAAGTTATTTAATTTTTCTGATAAATCAGAAGTTATTTATGATGTACCTAATTCCCATCTCCCAACAGCGACTGTTCCAATCCTTTTGTCGTTTCATAATTATCTTGTCAAATCTTCGATCTTTATTATCTTACAACTAATTATCTACGTGGCACTTTCTAGCTGTTGTTATTGCTAGCGATGGGTGTAATGCTCAACGCAGCCCATATTACAGCACTTGGCAATGTCGTTTTTTTTTCAAATTGTATGGGCAAGAAGTGTTCAGGTGTCCACACTTTTGTTGCTCTATCTATTATAATATGTTATCGCCAAGGATTTTGGATAGAACTTTTGCCATGCTTGTAAATTCCACTGATGATTAAAAATTCTCTCTTGAATCACTGAGCTCTATCTTCACCTTTTATGCGATTTTCATATCATGCTGGCTATCTATTGCAGCTCCTATTTACTCCTCTATTAACGTGTAACTTCTCACGTTTCTCTTTTGCTATTTTCTCTATATGTATGTAACAACTTTATTTCTCCATATTCTCTTGTTGCCTTTTTTATCCAATTCATTTCACTTGTTTATGTTCTATTCCACCTCCTTTCAGTTTGTAAAAAAGGGCACATTCATAATTTTTACTCTTTTTTTTAATTTGCGGTCAAAAAATAATTTTTAAGTGTTTGTTGGATGAATGTCAATTTGTTAAATTATGGGATTAGCTTTTCTTTTGTTTTTTTTAGCAATCATCAAAATTAATTTTTAAAGAATTGATGTTCAATTGGAAATGTTATGGACATACCCATGCTAATTTTCTTATCATCCGTAAATTATGGCCTAGAAGTTGATCAGTAGTTATGAAAAAAATAACACTCATTTACTTTTTGATCTTTAGAAGATTCTACCCAACGAGGGGTCTAAAAATAGATTGTTGGAAATAAAATAAAATGTCAGAAATAAAAAAGGCAAAATATCAGGTGATCACTGTCACCTACACTGAATGAGATTAGACATTATTTGTGTGGATCCATTGGATGTAGATGTTGAGCAATGTAGCTCAAAATCACTGAAAGAATTCAAAACGTTTTGGAATGCTTGAGCTGAAAAATCATTGAATGAATGCAAAACGTTTTGAAATGCTTGAGCCGAAAATTCATCCGTCTGTCCGTGCAGCTCAGAATGGTATTGTCCTTTCTTTGTTTGGTTAGGCTGAACTTGGACGGCAGAGGCTCTTGTCCATTTTCCAAACTGGGAAATCGCGTTCTTGTTGGTTGTCTTCTCAACTTAAAAGGGAAGGTGACAGTTTTGGCTTTGAAGAAGCTTATAATGGTATGCACATGTATTGATTTTCTCAACCTAGCACCACCCCAATGGGCTCAGTAGCCAAGGAGTGGATAGACGAGGCACTCAGAAGATTGATCCTGGTAAATATTATGAGAATAAATTGACTATCCACTAGGCTAAACCTCAAGTCAGGGCACTACCCGAATTTTGAAAATATGACATTTGCAAAAGTACGAGCCATCATATCATCTCCATATTCCCAACACACCAAATTATATTTAGAAATTTGGTAAAAAAATAGGCCCAATAAGGAAGATGATGTTCCAAAAGATAACAACTCTAAGAGAGTCAGCTTATTTTCTTTTATCTACCAAGCATTTTTTTAAAGCGGTAACAAAAGCTTTCATTAAAAGATAAAAAATATATATAGTATATTATTATTTTCATGACTTTCTAATTGTAAGGCTGAATTTCTCTCTCAACAAACTTAGTAGTAGAAATTAAGTAATACGTCCATTTGCTTGCACTAGGAATTGAATACATAAAATAGTTAAAATTGAAGATTAAAGTTGAAATTTCAAAATTGAGCATCAAATAATATCTTTATTCTAATTATATTTTTCACTAAAAAAAATAAATTAAAGTTCATTTTTAAAAATTTACCTTTAATTTTCATTTTTAACCACTCATTATTTTCAATTCATATGTATTCTAATGCTAAAAAAGGACTTAAACTTCCATCTAACAATCTTGTTGGATTCAATGCATATGCATTTTAATGTAAAACAAGCAATCTCTATTTTTTCTCAATGAATCTTTTGCAAAATGTCTTGATACAGCTGATTTTCCCTCTCCAAATGGACATCTATACCGCTTAGCCAAAACTAGCAAATTGTACCCATGTTTAGCACGAAGATATAATAGATTGTATTAAATCCTAATTTCTAATTAAAATTAATGATTTCAATCCATATATATTCTAATTCCAAAAAAAGACATAATCTTCCGTTTAACAATCTCGTGGTCACAAAAAACAAAAAAAAAAAAAATTGTGAACCACCGACTGGGGACTAAATGAGGGTGTGCTGCACGAAGGTATCCTATTTCCTACACGTGTCAACCGGAATAGCCTGTTGCCACTGCCAAGACAGCAGGGAAAGAGTCGAGCTGGTGGGGCCAGGTCGGAGTGGTCCACGTGCTACCCAAGTCTCCACAATTTAAACCTTGTCGACGGCGAGCGAAGTGTCAGCGAAGGCCGGGAAAGTAAAATCCATGCGCAGACGCAGCGGAGAAGAAGATGCAAGCCCTCGCCGTCTCTCCCTCCTACTCTCCGTCAGCTCGCCGTTCATCTCTGTCAACTCGCCGTTTATCTCCGTCAACCTTCTCCGTCAGCTCCGTTAGGAGGCGCACCGTGAATCTCTCCTGCTCCCGCATTTCCTTCCCTGCATTCAAATGCTCCGCAGTCACCTCCGTTTCCGCCAGTAAGCTTTTCTCTTTCCAACGAAACCCTAGTTTCGGAGGAATCTGGTACTCTTTCTCTGTCTGTTCTGATTCCTAGGATTTGATTTTCTGTGGATTTGAAGCTTCGGAGGAGGCGGTGCGCTTCGCGGAGGCGGCGAAGGGGGGAAACCTCGTGCCGCTCTACCGCTGCATATTCTCCGACCACCTGACGCCGGTGCTGGCCTACCGGTGTCTGGTCAGGGAGGACGACCGAGAGGCGCCGAGCTTTCTGTACGAGTCCGTCGAGCAGGGCGTCCGTGGATCCAATGTGGTTAGCATCGTGTGTCAAGATCTTGTCTCTAGGGTTTTTCAAAGTTGGATTTGGTTTGTTTGATTTGATTTCGGTTGATTGTTTCAGGGGCGATACAGCGTGGTGGGAGCTCAACCGTCGATGGAGGTCGTCGCCAAGGAGAATGTGGTCACGATCATGGATCATGAGGAGGGGAAGAGGATTGAGGAGATTGCGGAGGATCCGATGGCGGTTCCGAGGAGAATTATGGAAGATTGGAGCCCTCAGCTTATTGATGAGCTTCCGGATGCATTTTGTGGTAAGGCAGATTTGGAGCCTACTACATTTTAGATTCTCAGTAAAGGAGTTCATATGGGGATTCTCTAAATTGGAATGGAGTGATTTATGATGTTTTTTGTGTGGGCAGGTGGATGGGTGGGCTATTTTTCATATGATACTGTGCGATATGTAGAGAAGAAAAAGCTGCTGTTCTCAAGTGCCCCTGAGGATGATAGGAACCTTCCGGATGTTCATCTAGGCCTCTATGATGATGTCATAGTGTTTGATCATGTGGAGAAGGTATCTTATGTGACCATGTATGAGTGCTGATGAAGTTTTTAAATTGATCCAAATTCAAGTCTTGATATCTTCTAATCTAGGCTATTACTTGAATCTTCTTCCAAGACTAATCTAGACTATCATATTTGTATTGGAGTGACCATTAGAAAAATGTGGGCTGAAAGTTGTCTGGTAAGAAGTAGGCTACCACAATTATGAGTAGTTGTCCTTGCATCGGGAAGTGGACCACTGCAACTTAGTCGTTAATCCTTTCCTGTCCTTTAGGATGCTTTTGTGTGCAAGATTTTCTGCAGAAAAAGTGCAGAAAGTGAAATGCATTTTCCGCCCACTGCAGGTTTCATGTTTGGTCCGGCTGTCTTGCTGCGAGTAAAAGCTGAAAAATGAACTGAGCTTTTCGTGATTTTGTGGAAAACCAATTCGTATTGGGGTGTTCGATTTGGTGTTTTCAATTGAACGAGGCAAATTTTCCACAAAACTAGAATTCTATAGCGCTACACAATACAAACCCTTTCCATGGAAAGAGGAAATTGCCACCTCAACAAAGTCTATAGTAAATGGACACCATGGAAAAGAAGTTCCGCTGAAGTTATAAATGCATGTTTGGTGCGACTTCGTTTTCCTCGATGAATTGGTGCAGCTGCATATTCCTTTGTAAAAACCATTTGTTTTCACGGAAAAATTGAAAATAGGTTATATATCATTTTGGTATGAAAAAAGTTAAAAAGCTACATTCTCATTTCTCTAAATGACAAACAACCATCACCTTTTGATTTGATCCCTGTTTTTTCTTGTCTCTTAATTTCACCATTCACCTCACTTCACTTTAATACTGAAGCCACCAAGCACGCCCAGAGGAGGAGAGGTAAGGGATTCTAACGAAGACAAGGGGTTGGTGATATTGGAGGCTTTGAGAATCTTTTCTCATTCCTTTGAAGGGAAAATTGATGGTGGAGTGTGTTTCCTTAAATGCAATCTCACGGGTTAGCCTGTATAGAAGCCGTGGAAGGTTTAAATTTGTTCTAATGAGATAGGATTTTATGCATGTAATGCAGTTGCTTCTCCTGGTACTGTACTTGGTCATCGCCTTAATAATATGATCTTAATTTCTTCATTTTCTTTTCATCCTGAAAGACTATTGGCTGTGTTTATATGCTGTCAGAAAGCTTACGTAATTCATTGGGTGCGGCTAGACAAGTACTCTTCAGTTGAGGAGGCCTATGATGATGGAATGAACCGGTTGGAGATTTTATTGGCCAGGGTTCAGAATATTGACCCGTGAGTTATAACTCTCTCTCTCATCTAATTTACTTTGTTCTTATTGGTTTCGTTTTGACTATTGTGTTATTTTTTTTTAAATCATTTATTTTACTGTTAGCCCGAGACTAGCTGCTGGTTCTGTGAAATTATATACTCGCCTTTTTGGTTCTTCATTGAAGAGGTCATCTATGACAAGTGATGCATATAAGGAGGCTGTTCTACAAGCAAAAGAACATATCCTGGCAGGAGATATTTTCCAGATTGTATTGAGTCAACGTTTTGAGCGCCGGACATTTGCAGACCCTTTTGAAGTATATAGAGCATTGAGAGTTGTGAATCCTAGTCCGTATATGACTTATTTACAGGTCTGGCTACTATCTTGAGCTTTGAATAAATATAACTTATGTTTCTCTCTTCAATATTTGCCATTGCAGGTTTACTTTATGTCAAACTGTAAACAAATTGTGTCCCCTTTTAGCATTTTTGTCCTCTTCTTTTTCACTGCTGCAGCTTTTCTGAGTTATGTTTATGCTTCCGTCAATATCAGGCTAGAGGATGCATTCTGGTTGCTTCAAGCCCTGAAATTCTAACTCGCGTAAAGAAGGTAAACTTATTGCCTTAATTCTGATGATCAATAGAGGGCTTTGAGGATTCTCACATGATTGTTCAACTGGGAAAAATCTTACATCTTTCTCTAGAATCTCATAGTAACCTGTTGGTCTTTTAATCAAGGGTTTTAGTTTCACTGAGTGGAATATGAATCCTGCATATTTTGGAAGTTATATATATATATATATATATTTTATGTAACATTCTAAATGATGTCAGTTGATGCCAATACTCCACCATTGTGTTTTAGTGTTTTGTTTTTGGCTTCTTTATGAAAAACATTTTTGGACTAATGAAATTATCATTGTTTATATTCCTAGCATCTTTTATGTTGCAAAAGTAATAAAACTAAAATAACTATATGAATTAATGGATTTGGTATGTAGGATATGCTATCTTGTTTCATAGAAGTATTGGTGCAGTATCGATCATAAATTCGGGTGTCATAGTGGCATAGTGGTCCGACATGGATGTGCTGGATATGTACTAGTATCTGGTTATCATGGCATTATACTTAACAGTTATCATTATGATCATGATCGTTGGACTTATCCCATTTTCATCTATCTGAGATCAGTTTGGTGGGTTCCAGGTTCATACTGAACCCTATTCATAGCCATGTCTCTATAACTCCACAATCTACTGTGTCTTTCTCACTAATTTGTTTCAAGCCTTCATTTGTGTCTCGTTCTAGTTACTTGAATTTGTAACCTTATTGAAGCACTCTCTGTTCTTGATCTTATGCATATGTCCCCAAACTGTCCAAAAGTTATTCTTTCATTTTCTGTTCGATTGGGGCCACCCATATATTTTTGCCTTTGTACTTGTTCTCAGTTCTTTCGTTTCTTGTAGTTCCACTCATCCATTTTAGCGTGCACATCTTAACAGCATGTACTTAAGCTTTCATTTATTCTTTACCTAACTTTCATCTCCATATAACAAAGTAGGTCAAACTGTCTTGTAAACAGTCCCCTTTAATCGATGTGATTGATGATCACACTGCATTTGGTGACTCTGGTGAAATGGAATATGTATGATACTAAGTGTATGAGTAAAGGACCAATCAAGGGTGTTTTTTTGTTTTTTTTTTTTTGGGAGAGCCTATGGTATAGTGGAAGGTGCTCGCTATTGAAACCTTGAGGTTGTGGGTTCAGGTTTTATTACCAATAAAAAAGGTATGTTTTCCTATAGAACAGCAGGCAAGCTTTTAGGTAACGGAGCTTCCTTCTTCCTGGCTATAAAGCAGAAGTCATTCTTTTTTTGATGCTGATTAAGATGTAACAGATATAGTATCACTGACCTTTTATGATGTAACATATATAGTATAAATGCTGGAAGCCTGGAGCTGAGATCTTGTCTCTGCAAAGCACATTAGTTTAGTGTTAGTTGACTAGTTCTTATCATTTTGGAAAAAATTGGTTGTTTTTCAAGTTAAATTATATCTCTCATTTTGATTGTATTTCTGAAGTCTGAACTCATGTTGTTCTTGCCTCCACTCTTATGGTATTGTAGTTCTTCTGGTAGTTTATTTTACTAATGATCTGTTATTCTACAAAATAAGTGATCAGATTAGCAAGAGTTCTATTATTGGTTAAATGATAACATATGCTATATACACAAGTTTTCACTTTGCAGTAGCATCAAGCATGTGTACCATAAGATTACCAGTGTCCATTGTCCATTTTTTTTTTTAAATCTTCTTCTTGTGCTTTTTTATGAGCTTGTTGGCATGTGTGTGCTGGATTTCTTCTCTCAGACTTGAAACATTTAAACCTCTTTTTGCCAATGGAAACATACAGTGGCTTTGATTTTGCATATTACTTGCTTATTATATTGTTCTATAGTTTACGTGGAAGTCGTAATAGAACTTTCTTGAAAATTCCTTTTTTTGTGTGTGTCTATTATCATATGATATTTCACTATTTCAAATAAACCATTAACAAAATTTTCTTCTATTGCAGGGGAGGATTATCAACCGACCTCTTGCTGGGACTGTTAGAAGAGGCAAGACAGAGGAGGAGGATCAGATGTTAGAAAGACAACTACTGAATGATGAGAAGCAATGTGCTGAACATATTATGCTAGTTGATTTGGGAAGGAATGATGTTGGAAAGGTTTTCCTTGTTAATTCTGCAAACAAATACTATGCACTGCTGGAAGCACCAAATTTTAGTCGTCCATGTCTGAATGCATGCCTAAACTATGGTTGCGTCCTTATATATACCAAGTGCCAGCACTACCATGCATGTGGTAGTCTTGAATGCATTTCATATGATGAGGCCCATCTTTAATGACTATGAGCAACCACCCCCACCCCACTCTTAAATGAATTGGCATATACCCAACTTCCTCTCAGATCAAAGTAGTATTTAATGTTGAGTTGAAACATAAAGAATGCACAGCTTCTAGTAATTCAAAACCAGTTGATCAACCTTCCCATAAATTGGCATGGGCACAAAATCCCGCCTTCCACCCAGTAGACTGTTGTTGTGGAGATATATGTGCTCATATATCTCTACAGTACTCGCTGTGGGAATTTAGTTGAGTGTTTGAGGGAATTTGGGCATATGCCAATTCATGAGGGGGTGGTTTTAACTAATAGAATCAGGAAGGGTGGATCCCACATCTAATGAACTCAGCATTACCACAACCATGGCGTGTTGTTGTTGACACTGTTTAACCCTCCTCTCTCTCTCTCTCAAAAATTCTAGGGGTATCCCTTTTCTTTTTGCTGACAAGTTTTCATTGAGAATAATCAGATCTCCAGTACCAAGAAACCAAAGTAAAATGTAACATCATATTATTATTTTTCACTGTAGTTTTGACTTTTCGGCTGGAACTTCCATTTTCTTTCTGCTGTGATGCATATCATTAAACCCGCAATCACTTTCATTTTTTATTTAGCTTTACTGTATCCTTTAATTAAAACATTAGAATTTACCATTTTTTAATTATAAGCTATCCTTAATACTATGTTTAGTACTTGTAATAAGTGACTCTGAAAATTAAAAAAAAATGCTTGTGTGGAAATCATAAAATTCCAATAAAGATGGACCTCGTCTGTGGCTATGTTACACGGATCATTTGGATGAGCCACGTACCTGTGTCAGACACGTTGACTCAACACCGTGTTGGTTTCTTCACAGATTCTTCTAGTGCTAATTAAAATGTTCTTTTAAAATTGACGAGATATTATTGTGCCTTCTCTAGTTCTGGAATTTAAGTAAAGATCAATGTCATTATTACTTGATTGTCAATGTAAAGATTTGTATATTTTTATTGGTGTTATTTATTTCTAAAAAAGGTACTGATTTAAATCCTATTTAATATTGCATTGAATCCACAAATACTATGGTCTGAGCGTTGATGAATTGGACACCTCATAGCAGTATCAGGATAAGGTAACTGCTTTGCATCAATTGGTAAGTTGCGTGAGTGTGGGTATGTATATAGGAATCTGACACTAGTTTGCCATTTGGAAAATCCCCAGGATTTGATTTGGAAAAATATTTAAATTAATTTAAATGAAGTTTACTTAAAGAAAAATAATTCAAAAATATAACACCAATGAACACTACTGTGCAGATCTTACTCTAAACAATCCACTGATAAACATAATAATATATTCAATTTAATAACAGTTAATTTAGATTTTAAAAGACAATTGGAAATCAGGTAGAAACATTGTTTGCGGTACTACTGGAGGAATCTGGTATTCTTTTCTCATTATGAAGAATCTGATATGATGTTGCAACTTGCAAGTAATCTACCAAGTCTCACACGAGAATGTTGTATGTTGTCCGCGTTATAAAAGTTTTATGTCAGTTGTCAATCTACCTAATGCAGCACTCCTTTATCTGGGCCTGGGACTGGCAGTTCCAACAAATTGGCGGAGTTTCAAAGTATTCATGCAATATAACTTGCTTCTGTTGTGGTCTTGCTAATGAAATTTGGCTCTCTTGTGGTCATACTCATATTATGTTATTAACTTTGGCGATGTACTAATCAGTCCTTTGTAGGGACAAACGAAACAGTTCTTTGTAGATTGTGCCTTGACTGCATCTATACATATTATCTTATTGAAATCACACTATTCTTCTCATTTTGTTGGTATCTTCTTCCTAACAAGACCTTGATTGGATCTACAGAAGCTTGCATTTTAACAGGATTTTTTTTTTTTTTGCAGGTTTCAAAGCCTGGTTCTGTAAAGGTGGAGAAGCTCATGAATATCGAAAGATATTCCCATGTGATGCACATCAGCTCCACAGTAAGATTCTTCCTTCGAGTTCTAAAATCATGTTATGATATTAGCTTTACTGATAATTTGGGCCTTCTTAGAATTACTATTTGGGTTTATTCTAGTTGTGGATTAAATTTGGCTAATGAATTTTTTATAATTGTTTTCTTTCCTTCAATAATGTGTTCACAGAATCAGAACTTTTGTGAATGTGGTTTGCCTCAATGGGATATATTTGCTGCAATTTCTCATTTCTTCCTGAATAGAAAACTTCAGTTGTTCTCATCAAATTGCCTTTTCATCTATAATATTGTTTTTAGAAGGAATAGGTATACATCTACTGTCCGGTATCGGTCTTCCTCATGATGGTAGGGTTTTTCATTGTTTGGATCATTCTGAAGTTTGTCAAATTGCGTGTAAGATTGAATTCAGATTCTTTGGTGTCACTGCATTCATTCATGACTTCAAGTGTTGTCATTTTCATTTTGATTGACAATGTTGTTTTGCTTTGATAGTGACGTTTCAAAACTTGAATAAGGATGAAATTATATACTCCAGAATGCATGCACATTGAGAATATCTCAGCTTATGAAAAGTAAAACCATCTTATTTACCCTGGATTCAAGACCATACTAATAGGTATAAACCATGCCTATATTAAATGTAAATTCCCAGTTGGAGCTTAATTAAGGAAATTTTTTCGAACTCACTTGTACAAATTTTGACTCTTCTCAATCGCAAAGGTGATAGACCCTGTCCCAGAGATTGACAGGTGTTGACCTCCATAGTCGACAATTTACTGACCTCTGGTATAAGGTTGAGGATTGTTGATTTATTGTTCAACAATGGTCATGAGGTTGGAGGCTCCAGGTGGAGCATGAAGCGAAACAAAGAAGAATTTACCAGAAATACCCATGACAGTAATGGATGAGGAAACATATGTAGCAACTAAAGCACCTTTCACCAAAAAAAAAAAATGTAGCAACTGAAGCATGGATCATATCCTTTATTTGCTTTGGAATTTGGATTAATATTGAGTGCAGAATAAATCTTTTTGGGGGGCATACCATATTTGATACTGGTTGGAACTGAGGTTGGGGAGATTCTGGTCCAGATGGAGACTTAAATTGGAGATGTTGGTTGCTCCCACTGTTGATTTTGGCCTGATTTCGTACAATAGATGCACTAATTCTGTTTCCAATAATTACGAGTTGTATGGCCAGTTTCTTTGTTGATGTAGGATAGGGCCTAGGAGTCATCAGACTCATCACCTAGTAATTTGGTTGGAGTCATTACCAAAAGGAGTCACCTTGTCAAGCACTGTGTCAACAACACAGAAAAAGAGCTAATACTTTATATGAAAATTTAATTGTACATTATTCTCCAGTGTCAGCTAGTTAAAATTTTATGACTGATAATGCTCTTTCATGATAAGACTTGTAGTTAGCGACAGTCACTAATGGATTAATTAACAATGCCTGATGACTTGAGTACCAATGGCTTGTAACTTTGTGCATGGCTAATACTGTGACTAATGCTGAGACTAGAATACATGGAGAACTTGTAACTGCACTATATCCAATCAGAAAATAGGCTGTAACTATATTAGTCATCAGAATTGCATGAACTTGGGCTTTTTGCAAATGTAATTGAACTTGACCTGACACTTCTGCTAGCTGTCTTTATTTTGATGCCTCTTCCCTTGGCTCTTGATATAGGGCTTCACCTCAGCCTTGTATGCTGAATGTGGTTTTTCATGCATAAATCTCAGGAATATGATCTTAAATGCCCTGTTTGCAGGTTTCAGGAGAATTACTTGATCATCTGAGTAGTTGGGATGCTCTGCGAGCTGCTTTGCCCGTTGGAACAGTGAGCGGAGCACCAAAGGTTGAGTTACCCCTTTCCGCCTCTCTTCATTGATGTTTATTTGGTTATGAGGTAGCTGAAATTGTATTAACTAAAGAACCTCTTGAGGCACAGGAAATAAGGAATCAGCAAAATTAGAATAGTTAGCATCAACATGCCAGACACATTGCCAAAGATTAGATATAGAAATCCCTACAAAATCTTTAGTTGTCAAACCCAAAGAGATAATAGAGGTTTAGCATTCAAATCAACTTCCGAAGCAGATGCAACCAAGTTTTGCGAAGTCCCCTGATTTCTCTCAAGGTGTAGACCAAAGAATGCATACAACTGTCAGACTCCAGAATATAGATTCCCTTTGACAAGGGTGACCAGATCTCCAGCTTCTTGAAAGAGCTTGTATTAAGCGGGGCATAACCCCGTGAGTGTTAAAAAAATGGAACAATGATACCACATCTCTTGTGAAAGAGCAAAATGAAAGCAAATGCAAAACTTCTTTTGCCATCCACAAGCATAAAATGCACCTGGTCACAATCTTCGACTTTTTATTGCATTACATAAATTATCAAACATCATCAAGATATTTTCCAAAGCTACAGTTTGGGGGAAAAGTATTTTTCTTGAAGCTTTCGACCAAAAAAATGCTAAAACTTTTTGAGGCACTTTATCTGACCATAAGAAAAGCAAAGGAATCTCCGGTAGTCATCATCTTCTCAATAAAAAAATGAAGAAAAGAAAAAAGAAGAGACAAGTAATTCGCCATTCTTACCGGGCTCCAAAACACGATATTCATTGCCCAAATCTAGAAATATACATTTTGAAGGAATACTAAGACTTCCATGAATGATTCAATCTCAATCTCATTGGTTTTTTTTTTTTGTTGGTGTTTCTAGTTAATCTTAATGGTTGGAAACATGCTTATATACTTTCTGCATATATCATTTCACCTACGTCACTCAAATTATGTTGTAACAAATACTTTTTTCTATCCATTTAAATTTGTTCATGATACTTGTGTGCACCTCGGATGCATGTGCAGAGTGCCAAGCCAGGATCCCCAAGTTGATTATTAATCATCAGCGGGTCTCCAAGGTGGTCGTTGTCTAAAATTAAGTTTCCTACCTTTGGGCTAGGCAGCTAATTAGCTGTGGTGCAGTTGTGCTCAGCTTGAGGAGGCCGTCCAAAATTGATATTGTTTGGAGTTGGACAGCTCTAACAGCTGGATTTGAGGCATAAGGATGAACACTTCCATAAAATTGACCACATTAATAATATGCTTGACTCAGCAACTAGAATTATTCCCATGGCCTGCTTTTCGAATGATGGTACATTGTGGTGAGGCTGCCTGTTGTGCGGCTTTGATGCTGTGCGATGTGCCACAGGGTCCCCGTCTAGGACATTTCTCATGGTTTTGATATCTTCCCAATTAGATAAATTCTATCTCAATTTTTAACTGCGCCCTTTATGATCTTTTGTGCAAAGCAGGTGAAAGCAATGGAGTTAATAGATCAGTTGGAAGTCACAAGACGAGGACCATACAGTGGAGGGTTTGGAGGCGTGTCATTTGCTGGCGACATGGATATAGCGCTAGCTCTTCGGACCATTGTTTTCCCAACAAGTGCACGTTATGATACTATGTACTCTTACAGGGATGCAAACAGCCGCAGGGAATGGGTTGCACACCTTCAGGCTGGAGCTGGTATTGTGGCTGATAGTGTTCCTGACGATGAGCAGAGAGAATGTGAGAATAAGGCTGCAGGTCTTGCACGTGCAATTGATCTTGCAGAGTCAACATTTGTGGAGAAATTGTGATGCCTTCATCACTCAAGGAGGCCAGTTAGTTTACTAAATTAAAGGAAATTCACTTGTCTCTTATTGAATTGCTTAGGAAGGGAAGCCAGTTAGCAATGATTATTCAAATTCAGGAAAGTTTGTTCCCATTTTTAGTATACCCTTTGAGTAACTAGAAATTATAGCTCTTTTTTCCCCCTCAGCAGTAACAATGAAAGCTTATATTAAAGAAACAGAAAAACGGAATACAGCAAACCAGTCCCAACAGAAAGAAAAAGCTATTGAATGTTGTTAGGTTTCTCGAGTTCATTGAGAAAATGAAATGGTTTTTCTTTTGATGTGCTCTAATTACAATCTGGCATGAAATGTTACTGCTCAGACAAAGGCTACTAGTGAAACCTACATCACTTATAACTACTATCCTTGCATTCATTGCTTTTATTCATCCCAGTTTGCCATGCTCAGTGCCAAGGGGCAACTTGGCAAAAGTTTATGCCAAGTTAGCCGCCAGCTTGTTATGATCAAGAGGCAACATAGATTCCTGCACGACCAGTCTTGCGAACTTGTGAAGTGTTTCTATCATTGTAAAATATATCTGGGTCTGTGTGAAGTGTTTCTATCATTGTAAAATATATCTGGGTCTGAGTTTGGGTTTGCCTTGTAATTCAAAATAAGCCATGTTCTGCCCTTGACTCTTTTACTCATGCGGTGCCGAGCAATTAGCAAGGGACATTTGACAAGAGAATTTACCAAACCACCTTAAGAGAATTAACTGTCTAAGATTGGCAATTTGTGTGGCTCTTTTCATTTTTAATTTCCTATCATCATCACCATTATTTTGAATGGTAACACTCATCTGGAATTAAAAAAAAAACCCTTAATAATACAACAAGGAGTTTTTGAGATTTTTTGTGGTTTATAACTAGTTTGGCATTATTCTGAAGAAAAAATTATTTGGTAGACATTTTGTGAAAAGAAAACCCAGATGGATAGAAAGGAAGAGAATTTATAAGAGGCTTTAATCCTACTAGAAGTGTTTACACACACATGCCGTTAGAACTTTTTATGGGGCCCATTTGTAGGTCCTATTTAGCAATGGGATCAGGAAGGATGGAAAGATCTATGTCGGATCATTCTAAATATCAAGTTTAGCTCCGATTATAAGTCCCTAACTCTTTCATCTGTGGCTCACAAATTCAATCCAAATCATAACCCATTCATCTGCGGCCCATGCATCCAATTCATTTGGATTGGAGCACAATCAAATCAGCGGTTCAGTAAATTCAATTTTGACCAAAACTTGGGGTGTGTGGCTATCAAGGAGGTTCCTGTGTGTTGCAAGATTTGGAGTGGGTGATAGATGAGCTTTATCTAAACTTCTTACAAAAACATGGTGAGAACTAGTTCTCACAGGATAATCTCTCTTTGAGGACTTTAAAAGTGTAAAAAAAAAAAATGCATGCCGAATAATTTTTTCTTCCTTCATTTTTCATAATGAAACATTCCTAAAATGAGTCCAAATGGGACTAGGTGTTTATAGTGATGCCAAATAGGCCCACGAATTCATAGAGACGGGGCTAGCTTAAGATAATTCTCTGGGTTTTGCCCTTGGACCAGGTCTGACCCGGACCAAAGTTCGGAGCGATAATTTTCCAGGTCTCATGCCTATCAGTTACGGGCGGGCCTACGTCCATCCCATTCCCGCCTCTCCTGAAACCTCTCAGACGTCTCGCTCTTCCTCCCTCAACGTCTTTCTCTCTCTTAGTCTCGTGGTCGAACGGTTGGTGAGCAAGCTTGGTTCTTCCTTTTGCCTTTCTCCTCTCTCTTCTTATCCTTTTAGAGAGAGATAGAGAGAGTTCCTCCGTCTCTGCTCCAGAGGCTGGACTTTCTCCAAGCACATATATATTTTCTTCTTGGGGTGGTCTTCTGATGACTCCTTTGATTTGAATTCCTCGTTTCCTATATGGTTAGGTGAGCCCTTGGAACAAGAAGAGAAGGGGCCCTCCAGCTGTTGCCACGGAAGAATGACGACGTGGGTGACAGAGAAATTGTCAAGTTCAAAATGGGTGAGTCTCTGTTTACCTGTTAAGGAATTGTCAGTATCGTTCTAATTGCCTTCTCCTTTATGCGTATGTAATTCTCTTAACCTTTGTGGATTTCTTTGTCGTGGCATTTGAATCTATGAATCATTACTTGATAAAACTTTTCAGTAATTTTCGTAACTATTTCTACAAGTTTGTTTCTTTGTCTCTGTTTATGTGGACGCGGGATTGAAATCACAACTGTAGGATGTCCTAGAATGCATTTCTAAACATTTAGACTTCGTTTGGGGGAAATTTGTTGCAAAAACTCTGCACAAACTAGGCAGTGGCTCTTCTGCTACTGCGACGAATTGGCATCTATCCTATCAGTGTCATCATGTTTGTTTGGGTTGTGACAAAGTTTTACGCTAGCTGTAAACCTACCTAATACAACCCTCCTCCTTTACCTGGGCTTAGGACTGGCAACAAAAACTGGCGGAGTTCATCCATCTTCTCCACCTACATCAGAATCTCTTGGATATAAAACATAGAACTAGATATAATATTCGTACACACCAGTGTTTTCCTGTTCCAAGAGGGCTATTGTTATGTAACAACTGTGGGTATAGGCGAGGACTTGGAATTTGAAATTTTTAAAAGACCATATTCGTCAGAATGGCTAACATCAGGGACGGTTGAACCAACCATTTGTATGTGGAAAAGTTTATTTCCCGTGAGAAATGCTGATGAGAGTTGAGGAGTTGAAGTGAAGTAATCCCGTTGAAGAGAGCCTATAAAGAGTTAAGATGATTGGAACTTGGAAGGTGCTTATTGTCTCAACCATATGGTTGCAGTTCTGAGAGCTTTTACTCATGAAAGTGAAAAAAAAAATGAAGTCAAGCTGTTTTTTCGTTTTTCATGTCTCAATTTGATGATTCAAGTCTCACTGCAGATGTAATGCGGGGCCAATAGCGACAGTGGTGAATGATGCAATGAGATTTCTTTTAGAATATTTGGCATAAAGGTTGGGTGCTTCATATTCACAGAACTTGTGATATGAGGCTTTTGAACAGTTTTCCATGAAGAGTTTTAAACTACGGAAAAGGTGATAATTTAAACCTAGAACAGTGTCCAAGGAAATGAATTAAGGAAGAAATGAGATGCATTAAGCTTGATCTTAGGTTTTACAGCAATGCTACTTTAATCCCTTTAGTAAACTTTTTTTGAATGTTACTCTACTGTAAGGAAGTGATGTTCTCCTAAACTTAAGATAGCCAAGAAAGACAGCCTTTCGTCGACAGGGGCTGTGCTAGTCAAGTAGAGATACTCTAAAAAAAAAAGGAGGAAGAAGAAAAAGAGAGCTAGATTAGACACTGTAAGAGAGCCTTGCCAGCTTTTCAGATAGAGGGATTGCTTGAAAAACTGCAAATCGAGCTTGTCCAGCAGAAGGCTAACTGAGCCTTTTCTTCTGTAAAAAATCATTGCTTGTGCCCTATCTGTATTATTATTATTCTTATTTTGTTATCATAAGGCGTCATTTTAGATGAAAAAGGATGGGAAAGAGTGGAAGATGATCGTTATAAGAGCTGCAAGACATTGGATGTGGGTAAGGATTGAAGGAGTGGAATTGTTGTTACACTATTTTTGCAATTCTTAATATGGTTTGTTGTTATACTATTTTTGCAATACTTAATATGGTTGGTTTTCCTAGCATTCAGATGGCAAAGAAACAGAAGGGTGAGTCAACCAACCAGTAAGGCTTGGTAGATCATTTCGAAATTTGAACTCCACACCACAGCCCACCCCACTACCCCCCCAAAACCACACAAACAAACAAACAAACAAAAAAAAAAAAAAAAAGATAAGAAAGAACATAGAATGTGTGGCATATTCTTTTATGTTGTGAAGGAGATAAGGAGTGAGAATGAGGTGGCAAATTCTTTGGCAAACGAAGGTGAGCAGCAGGATAAAATGTTGGGGGCAGGGAGGTATGCATGGAGAGAATCTTTACAGTATATAGCTCTTATGCTGCATAGAACTTTTTATAATTACATTTTGGAATAATATAACTTTTGTTAGTGACAGAAAAGAGAAGTTACAAAAGCACTAGCTTGAAGAATAGTTGCACTCTTTTCCGTTCCACAATTTCCCTCATTTGAATTTTTTTAATCTTTGGATAATGTTTACCAATAATCATTAGTTTCATACTGATAAAAAATATTAACTTCATGGTTAGCTTCTATGCTTCTATCTTGAAAATAATCTGTTTCACTACAGAATTCTGTGGTCATGTGAATGACTTTGCATGGAAAGGGATTGACAAAAGGCTGCTCTCACACATGCTGATCAAGCATCCAAGCCTAAAGCAACTCCTAACAGACATGAAAGCTTGGATGGTTTACCAACTCTCAGCAACTAGCAGACCTCAAATGGCCACTCTTTACCTTTCATCATATTGGGTGATCCAAAATACCACAGCTTGTATTCTAAAAGAACTATTAAGATTCTTGTAAATGGAGGAACAGTGAGAAAGGTGTTCAGATGTTGCTCAGTTAATTCTCAACCACTTATATAACAGCCTGAAAAGGACTTCTTTTTTCTGATCTCAGTTATGCACAATATTTTGAGTGGTATTTTAGGAGGGAATAGAACAAGTCCAAGCTGAACTCTAAATTCATATGTAGAGCTGGAAGGAAGAGTAGGCTACTACATTCAATTGTAGCGGACATGGCCAGTATGCTTCAAGAAGTGACACTTTGTAGGCATCTTGAAACTCCCTTGGTTACATAAAAAAAACTCTCTGAAGAGGAAGGGATAGTCCAAACTCCAAAGGATATACCGTCTTTGATGGGGATTGTTTGAAAACGATGTGATCTTAACAGACTTTGCAGTTACCATCCGTGGGAGTCCTTCCAGTGTAACTCATCACAATTGTTCAATGGAATTTGTTTGAGGCAGTTTGCAACTTGCTGATCCCACCGTTGCATTATGGGCATATTTCTGATATATATACATTTGAGAACATGAAAGTTGTTTGGTGATACTGGGAACTCAGTGTGCAGATTTTAGAACAAGTTGCTCAGATTTTTTTTTTTCATTTCTATTTTTTTAAAATGTTGGTTGGCCTGTAATAGGGGCGAAATCCAGTTGGGTTGTTTGTTGGGCCCACTCGAGCCCAACCCAGCATCTGACCTCAATATAAACCTAGCTAAAATGTTTTTTTTGTCAACCAGAGGTGGTTCACCTCTGTCATTTAATATGGGAAGAACGACTAGGCCTTGTTTGTTGCAATTGAAGTTGGATGGGTTTAGAGCCTTTAAGCCTGGCCGTTTAGAAAAATGGTTTTAGAAGTAACATGACATTGACTGGTATTTGGTTCCAGAACTTATTGTCAAAGGGGATGAAAGGAAAGGATTGGCAAGGTTTGGAGGACGTAGGCTGTAATTTGTCAAGATAAATGAATTAAGGAAGTCCTCAATGAGCCCACGCTAAAAATTTATGATGTGGCTCTTTTCAATTTGGAGTTACTATATATATTCTAAATTCTATGAATACGATCATGAATTTTTGGGTAGCGAGCAGGAGATAAACTTTCTGGTTTTCTGGCATTATCAGCTGCCACATCATGGAATCTTTTGGTAGCCACATCATAGAATCTTT
This sequence comes from Sextonia rubra, assembly GCA_037013555.1. Classification (NCBI taxonomy): domain Eukaryota; kingdom Viridiplantae; phylum Streptophyta; class Magnoliopsida; order Laurales; family Lauraceae; genus Sextonia; species Sextonia rubra. The sequence continues at coordinate 51,869,180 of JASUAD010000013.1, read as the reverse complement.
TGGTAATAAAAAGACTGCTCCCTTGTGCATGTAAAGGAAATGTGTGCAAGTCTAGGAAGTTCATGTTGTGATCCCCTTTTTTGTGGATACTAAATTTGATATGTTAAGCTGTGCAATGACTAATCATGCATTTTAGTCAATTGAGTAGAATACAAGTGTATGTGCTGTAATGAGATAACTGAATCATAATAATGGCTAGATGTTACCCGGAATGGGTTATATCAGTTTGCATCCAGTATGGTCCCTACCCTGTTCTTCGGGTCATTTCATTTTTTGTTTTTATTTTTTTGGGGTTAGGCTTCCTCAGGTAATGGGTAAAACAGGAATGGATTGCAATATCATATTTTGTAATTGGTTGAGTCCAGGATAGACCATACTCAATTATCACAGGTTTAGTCCTCCAAGGTAATTGCATTAGTTGGGACTCCATTTACTGGTCAAGTCCAGAGATTGATTTCCATCCCATAATTTGTAATTGTTCAAGTCCTGGATGGACCACATTCGATTCTCTCCGGTCTGGTCTTTCAGTAATTGTTAAAATAGGGGCTCCTTTAATACTTCTATCCAGCAGGGAAGGTGGGGGAAAGTGATGTTTAGGTTTCTGTCACTGGTATAGTTATTCTGATAGCATGGTCCATCCACATCTGAGACCCACAAAATGGACTATATCACTACTGATCCACCCTCATCTAGCTTGTTTATGGTTTGTTAATGAATCATTATTCTGAAGCAATGAGTGTTAAAGTTTCCTCTGATTATGGTCCCCAGAGAATAAACCAACTACCCGACTATTACTATTTTATTCCATTGATCTATCTTGTCAAAATCATGGGTATTGTCTATTCAAATTTTCCTCATTGCCGGTTTTCTCAATTTTTTATTTTCCCGCTTCTCATATTATTGGAAGACTTGGGTATTTTCCATCACCTTCCCATGCCTTTTGGTTCTGTTCTTTGTATTTTACTCACCTGCACTTCTCTAATTTAACTGCATATACCATGCTGGTGTTTTGCATGGCTTAAAACAACAGTTCTAGTGACCAATAATGACCATGGAGGATGAAGTTCAAAACCCTTTGGAAATCAGTAAAGACAAATGAAGGAGCTCCAATCTTCCTTCTATCTTGCATCTTTAGAAGCATCCAAAAGAAGTAAAAGTGGTCGGATATTGCTAGACACCCTCTCTTCATTAAAAAACTGAAGGGACCCTTTTGGGGTTGACCCAGGGGGTACATATCAGACAGATAATTTAACACCAGTAATCTTCGTATTACCAATCTCATCTTTCTCCTGTGTCAGTTCATTGCTCTCCTCGCCGACCAAAAAGAAGCAATTTGGTAGATCTAATGAAATGATGAAGCACGTCTTTGCCATTAACTTTTTTGACATGCAAACTCACCTTTTCACACAAAAACAACCACAAACATTTATGAAGCTTACAAATCTGTGGGGTCCTTCTGAGGATGAAGACATGCAAGGTACATTACCGCGGACAAAGATATTTCGACCAACAGAGGGTGGTTCTGGATTAAACGACTATAATGAGTTTGAATCACATAGAACTCTGCAGAAAGAGAGGCAGGTTTTGGAAAGATGAGAACAATAAGCAATCATCCGTTGGCAGGATCGATGGTTGCCTAGAACAATTCTTGGACTAGTGATATGGAGATGCAAAGGCTTCTGATTCTGTTTGATTGATGCAATTCTAAGACAAATTTCTGAAGCTATGGAGAAAGAGGGGGGATAATCAATAATTTCAACTTCTTCACCTTGCAAACAATCAAACTTGTATTTACATTTGCTCAAAACACTACAGTTCCTAGTCTAGAACTATATTTTCTCCTATCGACATACAATTGCCTTTCTACATACAGTGAAAAAATAATCATGGAATAGAAGCATAAACCAGAGCTTACTAAGAGCTATATCATTGCTTACAGAAGAGACACCGAGAAGATATTAGTGTCCCTACGACACTCCCTTCTTCAATTTTCAGACTGCTACTCTTGCTGTTCCATAGATGAATAGCAAAAGTCTCACCGCTGAGCTGCCGCAGCTTCGCCGCCACCCACTTTGACGCCGGCATATTATCCGGACGTCGGAAAAAGCGGCCTATCCTAATCCAATCTACGGGATAGAACGCCATCGGCGGCAAGACAGTGAAGTTGTATGTAGGCCTTTTCTCCATCCTTGAGACCACTCTAGACACCAAATAAGGGCCATTATGGCCCCATTTGTTTCCATCAAAAGTACGGGAGAACTCCCGGATGAATTGGTAAATCAGGGGGTGTTTCTTATCAAAAACCAGGACTGCGTTGTTCAGGCGGTTCCAATTCCCATTCTCATCGGCCGCCTGAGCGCCAATTGCGTTCCTTAGAGCTGAGAATTTCTTTAGGACTATAACATCTGTGTCTAAGTAAACACCACCATATTTGTATAGAACTGCAAGCCTAAGCAAATTGGATAGATTCTGAGCTAATGGGATCTCACCCGGATCGACATTCCCCTTCTTCAGCTCATTGAACCATGACTCCGCGGGAGTGTCCTTGAATAGAAAGGATAAGTCCGGCGAAACCGCGGCGACTCGATAACCACCATCAACCAGTGGCTGCAAGAGCTGGTCCCCCTGCCTTGAATCCATGCTCGAGGAAAGAATCATCACACACCCAAAAGGATGCGCCTTGAAGACGCTTTCCAGAGCGAGGAATTCTCGATGCCCAAAAGCTCTCACAGGCGAAATCCAAGTCATGAAGAACCGAACTTCGCAGCCTCCAGTAAAGAACTCCTGCGCCCTCGAAGCGAATCTCCTGCTCAATCCACTGGACTGAATTATCTTGAACTCGGGCAGGTTCTCCTTGAACCAAGCAATCCTTTCCTCCACAGTCGCATTGATTGGGGGCAATAACGGATCTGGGTCTCGAACAAAAGGCTCCTGGACCTCTTCCTTCAAAGAAAGCAGCAATTCTGGCGAAGAACTCGACCTGAATTGCTTGTGGGTGTCTCTGGGTGGCAATCCTGTGGGGTGTTTCCTCGATTCAAACGCGTCGGAGTGGAGAGAAAGATTGGAGAAGACGCAGGAAATGAGAAGGACAAGGGAGAGAACAGTAGCGAGAGAAATGGTGGAGAAGAGGGAGGAGTTCATTTTAAAATTGCAGATACTCCTCTTCATCAGATGAGAGAAAGTGGAGGGATTTGAACTGAAATACAAAGGGATGGGATTGGAACAAGGAGGACAGATTCCATAGCGGAAGCAACAAGAAGCGAGTACATATAAGGCGGGGATGACAGACGACTTTTTCTTCTCCCCCAAATGAGAGGAACTTTCAGAGGGTGGACTGGGAAGAACATGAAACACTCGCTACGTCAATTTGTGATTTTATACTGAGACACGATGAGAGAGCATACAAAGGGAAAGGAGGAAGAAAGAGGCGAAAGGAAGAGAAAAGTAAATGGACGATAGAAAGGTCTGCTTTCGAATTAAATATGAAAAGATCATGTTTGATTTCCCGCTAGACACGTGGGAATTGCGAGGGCTAATCTCGTCCGTTCGTTCGTTGAATGTGTCGTGATTGTGGAGAGATCGCCCTGCGCACGCGCGGTAATTTTTCAGCTGTCCTTTACTTTCCCTCGTACGGATATATGATGTTAGTCTTACACACAAAAGAACTTGGTTCGCTTCTTGAGTTGACCCGAGCCTATGAAGCTTCAAACCTGACAAGCCCACTTTGACACATTCCAGTCACGCGTCTTCGAAGCATTATTATCAGTTTGATTTTGCAAGCTTGATTGGGTAAGTCGAGTTTATGTGATTGGTTTACCATCTAATGGAAACATCGATTGGATTGCACTTGCACCAAGTGAGCCACACAGAAGGGTGGTGCTTGTTTGCGATTACTCTCCAAATCTTTTTCGTACCGCCCGTACGCGCGAACGAATTTATGCGAGTAATGAGCCTTAGATGTAGAGCTTTTAAAGCTGAATATATTTTGTGTGCTTCGTGGTTGAGTTAGTATCTTAGAGCCCGATTCCCATTTCATAACTGCACCCGGAATATTTGTAGCCGCTGCTGTATCGGAAATTGAATGCTTTGTGCTGTTAATGGTATTCTAGGGGCGGCAATGGATTTAGGCGTTTTTTAAAAATTGACTCAATTCCAAGTCTCCAACTCACCCATTTATTTCTTCCCTATTGGCCGAAAGGCAGGTGGGGAATGAGAGGGGAGAGGGAGAGAGAAAATGCATAGGGAGAGAGAAGGAAGTGTGGGTGTTTTAAAGATTTTTAATTTTTAATTTTTTTACTGTATATAAAGAGTCTAAACTGAAGTACATTTAGAAGCTCCCTTGAACAATCCACTTTACTCTCTGCTCATTTTCGCTTGAAGCAAAGAGCAAAAGCAAAGATGTGTCTTTCAAAAAATATATTTATCCTAAAAAAATCATTATAAATTGACATCTATTTAGTTATAATATTAGAAAGTTAACACATTTAACTTGTCTGTAAATGGTAAAATGATAATGTAATTTTTGTTTTAATAGTGGCCCTAGTATGATAGCGCAACTCGGATCCATAACTTTCAGGAGCAAACCATAATCCTAGCCTAGCCAAACTACCCTTTAGGGTAAATGATAATATAATTATCTGTTATAACTTACACAATACACATTAAAGATTCCTATAATTTAGTATAATATAATATAGCTTTTAAAATGGAAACCCTACTGTCAACAATCTGGGTCAAGCCTAGCCTGATATGGGGCAACACAAAGGCCCAACGTATGCTTGCGGGCTCATTGCCACTGCCAACCTTTTTTTTAATGTATTTTTCTGGAAGGTAATTTTATTGGAAGCTTTTTCTTTTGGAAGGTAATTTTTTTTTTGGAAGATATTTTTTTGGAACGTTTTTTTTATTTGCCACTGCCATCCTTGATAAAAACACCAAAAAGTCCTTTGTGGCCCTTTTGTGCATGTGTCTGGCAGTATCTATTGACATTTGAGACACCCGTGATATCCTTTTTCTTTACCGTATGAGGATGCATCTTTACTCTTTCCTCCTTGGTCTTTCTCATCTTTCAATATAAGAATTGAAATAAGAGGAAACTAAGCCTTTCTTTTCACGGAGGAATGTCAGAGCATCTACAGGGGATATGTTATTTTAGAAATGTTAAATTACATTTGATTGTTTATGTTTTTTGAAGGTTTGAAATTTGACATACTTAAAAAGTGAGAATTCTAATCAATATATCAAATTATTATTTTATTATAAATTTATATTCTTATGGGACTCACATCATAAGAAAATTTACAAAATCTTTATATCATTTTAGGACCATTGTAATAAAAATTTAAAAATAAAATTGGCATGTGGCTTTATGATATGTCAAATTTGACATTTCAAACCAACATGTCAAATGCCACATTACATTTGGTATTTCTCTTGGAGAGACTCACATGCCTTTTTAGTCTAGGTGGAGATGTCACATTACATTTGACATATGGGTTAGAGATGCTCTTAGAGATGCTTATATAGTTTTCTCTATTTGTACTTAAGTATTCTTCTGTATTTAATCATAAATGATATTCTCTTTTTTATACATGAATATTTTTAATTTTGCAAGTGTCTTTGCTCTATGGTGAGAAAATGATGCATATTATTATTCCGCTTTCTCTTGATGTAGGTATTCTAATTTCTAACATTTTTTATTAAACAAAGCTAATTTTTTATTTTGCGCTAGCTAAACCTACATAAATGCATATTGCCTAAGTGGATAGTGCTTCAAGCGAAGTAATATGGCCCTTTGGTATGGAAAGAGGTGTCTGCGCAATTCTCGTATACATAAACGCTGACACTTCTTAGTAGTAGGATAATAGGCTTTCGGATAAATTTAAAATTTATAAGAAAAGTCAACCGTGTTATAAATGGCGTCAACGTCCAATTGTTTGTAAAGAAACCCAATGTCAATGTCACGATGTCATGAGCGGATAGAGTCTTGGATTTGGGTTGTATTCTTAATTTCTTGCACTGGGCCGTTAACGTGTACGACTGCTTCCCTTGAGGATCGCTTTCTTACAACAACCGGCGTCATGCTGCGATCCGGACCATTGATCTTGTTGAACTGTTGATACCGTACATCAGTATATGACAATTCCGTCATCGTGACGTACATATCTTTGTCCCAAAACTTGGCCAGATAATGATTTATTTATTTAGTGTTTTGTATTTCCAAAGGCATAAACTATTGTTTCTACATTTAATATTGTTAATATATATATATATATGCGTAAGCTTATCCTAAAATCAAATTTATATAAGAAATTTCATAAGCCCGAACCCCCGGGGGCCACCTTTAGTCCATTCAAATGGATCAAATTACGATTTCCCTTAATTGCACATGTTTATCAATTTTTTGTAAAATCTAAATTTACTAGACCATTGAATTGATTATGCACCAATCTATTGATAAAAGTTAAATTTATTAAACGGTTGAATCAACTATGCACAAATCTGAATGGACTTTTGACTATTAAAATTTTAAGGCCCATATGAAAATGATAGATACCATGGTTGGAGCTGATTTTTTATAGAGAGGAGGGTCCTAAGGAGTCCTTTAAATCCCCTCACCCAATTCCCATCCCCATGTGGGTTCTCAGGTAGGTCTCACAGGCATGAGCTACACACTTAGGCTTACCTTATTCTAAGCTTAAGCTTAAAAAAAGGGCTCCTATATATATGTATGGTTTGAATCTTTTGAGAAGTGTTCTTACACACTTACTGTGAGAACTTTTTATGTAGCCCACTTGTGGGTCCCATTTGGGAATGGGACTAGGGGAATGAAAAGATCTATAAGAGACCACCGTAAATATCAAATTTGGTTTCAATTATATGCCTCTAACCTCTTCATCATTGGCAAATAAATCTAGTCTATTGGGATTGGTGCACAGTCAAATCCAATGGTTCAGTAAATTCAAACTTGACCAAAATTTGGGGCGTATGACTATCAGGGGATCTTTGTATATTGTGATATTTGAATTGAGTGATAAATGGCACCCACCTAGACTTTTCACAAAAAAAAAAAAGTAGTGAAAACTAGTTCTCATAGGATTATTGCCCATATATATCTAATGTAGATCTATATATATATCGGTGATATTCAAGTGAGAACTGTTCTTACCTACCTACCATGTAAACTTTTTATGGGACTCACATGTGGGTTTCATTTGGAGATGAGACCATGGGGGATGAGAAGATTTATGCGGGACCACCCCATATATCAAGTTTAGCCTCAATCACATGTCTATAACCTCTTTCTCCTTGGCCCATAACTCCAGTTCGTTTAGATTGATGCACAGTCGATCCAACGGTCCAGTAAATTTGGATCTAATTAAAATTTGGGACGTATGACTATTAGGGGGGTTCATGTATATTGTAAGATTTGAATTGAGTGATAAATAAGCCCCACCTAGAGTTCTCATAAAAAATGGTAAAAACTATTGTCACTTGAATATTTCCATGTATATATATATATATATTATAAGCATCATCGGCATTAAAAGCCTTGTCCCAACACTTTTGTTGAGTTCTACTTCTCCATTCTAATTTAACTACTTGTAATTAGAAAAATTAACAAAAACCACTTGTCTTTAGAAACCATTTTCATTCCCATCAACTTTTCCTAGAAACGTCTCACATTTTCATGTGCAATTGATTCCATGGAAAATGTCAGTAGTGTAAAAGCGTCCCAGCAGTGGATAGTTTCTTTTTTATTAGGCGAAGTACACCATTTCCAGGTCAAGGCACATTTATCAAACAGACCCCCCTTTACTAAGAATCAATGCCCCCTATATGGAGGTGAAGAGGTATTATTCGATTCTAATGTATCAGCCTCTCTATGGCATCTGATGTCCTCATTCTTTATAGTGGGGCCCTTGGTTTGGTGATACATGCCAAGTATTAAATGGGCCATCGGTTAGGAAGTAAAAGCTATAAAGACTACTACAATGGAAGATCTTAACCGTTCTATCAATTGCCTAAAAATAGGAACATTACTTAACACATATTTGTGCTTATTCATTGTGAACATGGGCTACACAGTCATGTTTCCTTACCAAAAAAATTTCATTGGACCATTAAGTGCATGGAATTTGTACTGTTTGGGAATGTTCACCATTATCAGTCCATATATGGGCCGTTAACATTTGATGGTTTTAACTGTCTAAACTCATAAATTGACAATCAAAACTCAATCAATTTTATCTGATCCTTAAACTATGTAGTAATACGCTATTAATGAAAAACCAAAAGACAAAAGAATTAAGCAATCCACCAAACAAGTAGCGTTCCTTGCTGCAGGATAAAACAAGGGAATCAGGAAAACTCTGATTGTTTGCTGTCAAGAGGTCAAAAGGTGAAGCCCAAATGTAGTGAGATTGGTGGGAACTGCAGTGCATTGAAACTACAGTATTATATGGCCTACTAATAGTGAAATCAGTAATTTTTTTTTTTATGTGGAACTGTTTGGCAAATCGCAAGCAATTTTTAAGAGAAAGTCTTCTAGAAGGGTTGTGTGTGATGGATGAAGAAATTTATAAGAGATTAGAAACAATTAATGCAATAAATGATTATGCAAACTTTACACCATGTAATTGAATATTATGAATTTGATGATTTCTTGTAAATCTCTACTATTGACTTTCGCTTTTCTGTCTTTCATAAAACGTGTTCCCACATGGGCCACATCTTATGCATAGTTTCTGTGGAAAGAGGAGATCGCGTGATGCTGTGGTTGAATCATGAAGCGGTCGACTGTTTTTCTGAAAAGTAAATTCTGCTGCTCTCTATTAAATGGAAATGAGATCAGTGTAGTTTTTCAGGTTATGTCAGAACCATCTCAATGTGGAAACTGTGTCTAAAATGTATGAACCATTTCTTTAAGATCTCCTGTGACTTCCCTTCCCTGCAGATTTGGAATAACCCTCTTAGATAAATGGAAATGGCTTTCCAAAACACTCCTTTAGACTAAGATTTTTTTTTTCACAATTGAAAATCTCAGAATTGAAGATTTTTACTAACCCAAATTCTCGAGCATCTATGGTTGCTGTACGCGAATTTCTCATATGCTTAAGTGGGCACGGAATCCTTCCTATTTTTTTTTTTATCAAAAGTATAAAAATTCATATTTGAGAATTAGTCCTATCGTTAGGAGAGGATTTCTGAAAACACTGAAAGGTCCTCAATAGAAAATAAAGCCTTAAATTCCAAGGCTTGGTTCCCAAATGTGACCACACAATGTAGTTGGTGGGAGATGGAGGATGATGTTTGAAACTTTCTAAATAATGGTTTTAATTCAATAATCACATCAATCAGGCTCTTATTATAAAGTAGCAGTTGCACTCTCTAGGGCCAGTTGAAATTTCATCAATAGATGATTGTGACCATTTAATCAGTATACTTTTCAATATTCAAATGCGGACAATAGATCATTTTTTTTTGTAATCCTATTTTTTAAGACTGCCAATTAAAATAATGAAACCATGTGAGGCCTACTTTGGACTTCAGGTATCGGTAATGGGCGCATATCTGTTGGGTGAAAAACAGACACATATATTTATATGCCATGTTGGTGATATATATTCGATAGGGTCCACCCATAAAAGATTCAAAACTAGATAGATTCACGGACCTAAACAGTTCCAATGAATAGAACACTCGTGACGGGGGTGAGGCGTTTTTTTATACTTGGAAATGACATTTCCTCCGGCAGAAGATGTTTTCTAGAGGATTTGACGTTTGGGTTTGCCCTTTTCCCTTTGTGTGTGTTTTGAATCAATGATATGTTATTTATCATGTGTGATACACATGGAAAAAATATTTCCAAATATTTGTAGACAGAGGCACCGGAAATGTAGGGTTGAGGGAGAAGAAAAACGCACTAAAATGAGTTTATGGTGTAAGCAAGTGTACCTAATAACATCATATGCATGACTTTGAATAAGGAGTTGCAATGGGCCAGATGGGCCCTGAATTGAATGGGCCCTCTAACCAGTCTGGTTAGTTATTGGGTCTGAAATTCCAGCTATAAGGCCTTGCCATTTAATTAAAGGAGCCTAATATGCAATCTAATATAAGACAGCTAAGGTTGCTAATGGGCTGGAAGTGGGCACACAGACCTTGTCCAACCCACTGCCTATTCATAATTGGGTTAAAATAATTAGGCCAGTGTCTAGACCGTGGGAGTAAGTGTGTTCTGTGCCTAGGCCTTAACAAAATTTTTTTGGTACCCCAACTTAAGGGCACTGAAGCCTATGAGAGAAGCAACACATGTAAGAAGAGAGCCTGCAAATAAAGGATGATAGCTCACATGAGTGGAAAAGAAAATGAGCGTGAACACATGGGAAGAAAACAATACAGACATGGAAAGCAGACAGTGTACTGATGAATCAATTCCTGGATGTCCAGGTGAGATCCAAGCTTGCCAACCAATTCAGCAACATTAACTTCTCTAGGCCTATATTAATTTTTTTTCTTTTGCTGATTTTGACCTCGTGGGCGGCAGTGGGAAAGGATAGGGTGCCCTCTAGGGATCGACCTTGGTGGGCATTATGAGAGCGGGTGTCCTATCTACCAAGACAACCCTCTAGTCTTCACCTGTGTTAATTAGCTAGAAAAATTAGTGTTACATATGTTGGGCACACTAAATGAAAAGGTTTTTCAACATGCCTTTCAATTAATAACAACCTCTTACCTTTGTGGTAAGAGGTGTTGGTTCTTACCTGTTTAATCAGTGTTCAAACCTGTTTAGGTACTTTTACTCATGTGAGGATGTGTTGTCTCACCCGAGGCCTTCTTCCGTCTTTGGAGGGTTTTCCAACCTCACTTTAGGTAATTGAATCTCTCCTCTCTGTACAATGGCTTACGTTCCTCTGAGGCTGACTTACAAAAATCCTCCATTTAGAAACTAGGACTCTACAGTGGGGTGCATCTATTGAGAATTCAAATGGATTAAAATAAATGCCTTCTTAGGATATGTATGCCTTATTTTTACTCTAAAAGCTTTGGTTCTACAGTATGCTTTGATCACTTGTTTTTCAACAAATGGTCGGTCTTACGGTAGATCAAGTTTTATTGAGGTAAAATTTGGGGATACATTGAGAGGACATTTAAGCAACTCGAATTCGGTAGGTGAGCACCATATTGAAGTTTCACTCTTTTAATTTAGGGTTACTTAGAAAGATCAAATAAATATATATATATATTTATAAACTCTGAAATTCTGCAGTCAAAGCCAGCGGACTCGGTGCATAAGTTAAGAGATGCCAACCAGCAGAGAGCGAGCATACTCAACGCCGTTACAAGGAAGCAATCCACTGGAGACGTCCCATGGGCCATGGCCGCAGATCAAAGGCTCATAATGGGATCCAATCGAGTATTCCAAGAGTAAGAAAAAACCTTAGTGTGGATCCCGTCCAAATCAAGTAATGGGTAAGATTAAAAAGAGGAAAAGAAAAAACTAAAGCAGAACAAGCCAATTGGAACTTGTTTTTGAGAAAACGACGACTTGGTAGGATGTGTTTGGAAGCAGAATAAGAGGAAACAAATGAAGGATAAGTAATTTTTTATATCATGTCCCATTTATCGTTTGTTTGTTTGCATTTTTAGTGTTCGGGATTATGCTATCTTAGTCCCGATGCTACAGTAAATTAATACCTAATATGGGGGATTAGATAATCCCGCCTTGGAGGTGGGATAACTTGGATTGGCTTTGAGTGGGTGGGGAGACTATATTTTTTAGATTTTTTTATCCTTTGTCCCTCATTTATTCAGACGCAATTAAGCATTAGATTGGATTCATCTATGAGATCAATGGAGTCCCATCTCATACAATAATACCATTGGATGGGCTTGGATGTTATTAGCTATCTAATCTTATAAAAAATTTATTCCACTTCCAAATACATCTATAGTGTATAAGGCAATGTTATCCTAAAATCATCTTACCCCCTTCTTTCAATAGCTACAAACTTTGGTGGTATTTTAATTATATATAGTTTTTACAATTCAATCAAACGGTAGATAAAAAGTTTGATGGGAGCGAAATGGAATAGTGTAGGAAGATAGCCATGTATCGACTAAACATCGAAAAAGGTGCAAAGCCCGTGCAGAAGATGCCAACCCAATGTCATGGACAAAGATGGGGCAGTATTTATTATAGGTGGGACATTTGGCCCAAAAGAAAGGGTGGGCTGCACAAATACAAGCCTTTCACATTTCATTTCATGTTCTTCTGTTCCATATTCGCCACAAATATGAGCTTAATTACTTAGTTGAGACTTGTCATACATTGAAAAGCAGATTTGCTATTATTCATGACGATGGAAATTAAGTTAATTAAGTTCAGGTCGGCTCCCTGTTGAAAGAAACAAAAAAAATTTAATGGCTTGTTTTTGCAAAGCTCAAGCTCAACTCAGCTGTTTAACACACATGGACGGATAAGGACCACATCTAAGAACGACAAACGGAACCACGCCTCGTGAAATCATATATATGGTCATATTTTGGACATGTTAGACTTTTGAGCCTAGTAATTGGGACCAATCATAGACCTACATGGTAACTTCACTGAAAATATGTGTGAAACGTACAAAGATGCAGTAAATCCATTTCTGCACCATCTGCAGAAAATAAAACACTTTTCGCATTAAATAAATCTGATGATTCATATTATTTCGATTGTAGTGAAATTTGTGCAAGTTTCGTTTCATGGGTGTTCATATTTGGATTTAATCGTTCTAAAGTGAGACCTACACATGGGAAAGTTTAGCTTTTAACTGCCGTCATACTGATGGTTTTGTGAGATTGTATCTTGACCATAGAATTTAAAATGAAAAACCATAAGACGTTTGAGATTCTAGAAAATATTTTGTACAGAGCCTTGAGCAAGTTCCCACCAGTCCTTTTTCTTCTGTTGAGTCGTAAAAATGTGGCTTATTCTTAAGGTGAGTTTGTGCAACAAGAAGAGCGATTTTTCGAGTACCGGCTTAGGATTTTTATCTGCCAGGTGAAACTTTAAAACATATTCTGTACCATTGTATATATAGATTGGTGCATTAGCGAAATAGGAGTGAATTTATATTGAGACAGTAAATTGAAGTAACAGTTCACACATGGCAATATCGATATATATATCAGCCTACCTTAGCCCCACTATCAGATGCAAGTCTCAGGTGTGTAATGATACGTGCATGAATTGAGTATCATACTGAAATTTTGAATCGTTTAGTTGATGGATCAGTATCTAAAATTGTGTGAGTTCCTTCTAAAGTGGTCTGCCATTGTCGTATCTTTATCTAATCCTTGCTCCAACTATGTCAGGGTGAGCTACATTAAATTCTATTTTTCAATTTCGATCTTCCAAAGTGGTCTTTACTATGGACTAATGCAGTACTGCTGGCCCAGCAGACTGGGTATTGGCCTCACATGCCCATTTTCTAACGTAGTCTTGGTTTCTTATTCATTCTTTAGAGACCCTTGGCACATAGCCTGTAGGCTTGTAGTCCTAACTGCAACTGTTTATCTATTTATCAGTCAGAAACTCTTGGAACATAGCCAATTGGCACAAACTCCAGACTGCATATTTATTGATTTATTTGTCTGAAACTCTAACCCACATTCCCAATTGGCCTGTAGAATTGGGAATAATCATGTTTGTGAAACCAACATACATGAGAAGTGTAATTTGGACCCCATTTCCTTCATTGAACAGAAAAAACAAATGCGCACTTAAACCTTTGATTTTAGAAGACAGTTAATTGGAAAAAAAGGATTGGGCTAGCCAAACCCTGCATTTCCAACTAACTGATGCAACATATTGTTGCCACATTTTCTAGGCCGGCGTTTAGTAGACTTGGATTTGATGCAGCCGGCTCTGACCCATCAGCCGGCCATTCTTCTTGAACAACTTCCTGATTGAATGACTTGGTGAGACACACCATGGCTTGAAAGAGACTTTTGATATAAATTAGATCTTTTGGACAAGGGATTGTCCAATAGATCCGAGTTGATAACGGACGAGAATCCCAATTAGATCGTGGGCCATACATAGTCATATGAATTTAAGCTAGTCTTATCAACTGCTAATAAACTATTCATCATTGCAACTCTATCACAATCCTTCAAACTTATAAATGATGGGTGCCTCCTCAGCTGCTCTTGTTTCATACATGTATTAGCTGTCAATTCACATGCATATTATTTTTCTCAATGGCTTCCTCTTCATATCTGCTCTCTGTTGGCATTATTCTCTTGTTCATAGACTTACAAGCAGGTGAATGTTCATCTTCCTTAGGGAACGAGACTGATCGAGTGGCATTGCTCGCCATCAAGGATCAGATAAGATCGGATCCTGTTGGCACCTTGAGTTCATGGAATGATTCTCTTCATTTCTGCAGGTGGCCAGGAGTCACCTGCAGTTCCCGTCATCAAAGAGTTGTGCTCTTGGACTTCTCATCATTGAACTTGGATGGTTCCCTGTCCCCTTACATAGGGAACCTCTCCTTCCTAAGAAGAATCAACTTCCAAGAGAACAGGTTCCGTAGAGAGATTCTCCGAGAAATCGGCCACTTGTTCCGCCTACACTATCTCAATCTCAGCTTCAATTCCTTCCAAGGTGAAATCTTGATAAATCTCATGAGCTGCTTAGACCTCAGGGCGATTGACTTGGATGGGAACAGTTTCGGCGGGAACATTCCTGTTAATATTGATTCTCTTTCAAAGCTTGAATTACTGTGGCTTGACAGAAACAATTTTAGGGGAACCATTCTGTTGGGTTTTGTCTTGTATTCTGGTTTAGCCGGATCGGTCGTCTGGTTTAGCCAGAACCGAGGCTCAGGGTTATGGGTATTTTAGTCATTATGTATGGATTTTCTTGGTGGCCAAGAAAGCGGGAACTATATATTAATGTTTTGTAACCCTAGATCCTGAGGGGATCGAGATGGATCATAGTAGATGAGTTCTCTCCTCTCGTGGACGTAGGCAAGATTGCCGAACCACGTAAAATTGCTGTATTCATGTGTGTGATTGCTTGATGGTGTGATTGTTGTGTGTTCATCGTGGTAGATCCGTAGATCGCGGGTAATTTCCGTTGCGCCGCTTTTCCCAATAAGTGGTATCAGAGCGAGGTTGAGATCGCTTATGGTTTTGTGATTGACGGATCATGTCGGATGTGCGTGGAAGAAGAGGATCGACACGTCGTGTCCGGATCCATCTTCCATTGGCGATGGTGCTCGACTGTAACTTGTAAGAAGGACGGAGATTGATTTCTGTGGTTTGTAGAAGAAAGGGGCTGGATCTGGGTTCTGTTGCAGAGAGATCGTATGTCGATGCTTCAGCCGCTACACGCCGGTCGACATCCTTGTTCGTCGGTGCCGAGGAAGATCGTCAGACTAAGGAGCACTCCCTTGTTGTGAACATGCCGTAGCCGGGGAAAACGGCTGGGGAGCCGTTTAGTTGCAGAACAGAGAAACGGCGAGGAGGACAATCGTGGGCACCACTGTCGTGGTCATCGTGGGCGCCCTCCGTTTTCAGTCTCTAATGATTGTGAAAAAGTCGAGGAAGGACAAGAAGCTTGCCGACGGGTGCCAGCCTCACTCGCTGCTGCCCGCCAAGCCGAGGAAGAAGACCGGCGAAGAAGGGGCATCGCTGTCCTTTTCGCTCGCTGCTGCTGCAGGCACTTTGTCGCCGGAGAGCGCATCGCCGGCCGCCGTCAACCATTGTCGCTAGACGCCGGACCTCATCGCCACTGCCGTTGACGAGAAACAGTGCATGTTTCAGGCCCCTGTTGTAGAACTCAGATCGAAGTGAGGAAGAAGGCGGTCATCTGGGCTTGGGTTGTCGCTCCACGTCGGGTTGGGTCAACTCGACCTGACCCGTGGTGGAGAAGACCGGTATACGAGCAGCAGGACCAGTTCCAGGTCAGGTAGGACCCAAACCCGGTACATCAGAGAAGCCCAGCAGAGCGAGCAGTTCAGTTCAGTTCCGGGTCAGGTGAACCCGAGCTGGATCCGTTTCAGAAGCCCAGTTTGCCAGCAAGCCGTGACGTCAGCACAGTCAACAAGTAGGTTTGACCAGATTTATGGCTGAAATTGTTTCTGCGATATCTTGATCGTCCGATATCCGATCGGAGATCCGTTTGCTCCTAGGGACTCGTTGTGAGCAGATCTACGCGTATATGGAAGAAGATGGGCTGGTCAACGGTCAACATAGATGTTTGACCAATGGAGTGTCGAGAATTAATTCTGCGATATCGAAGCCATCCGGAGTTTGATTTTAGATCCGTTTCTTCCAGCGTGCTCACGGTGACGAGATCTACGAGGCAGATAAAAGATATTGGCAGTTTGATGGGCAGAAAATTGGGGGATTGAAGAAACTAACAGATTCACGATGATAGCAATGGATTCAAGCATCACGGGCCAGATTGAAGTGTTTGATGGAGAAACGACTTCAGGGATTGGCAGGATAGAGTGTTAGACTCCATGACACAGCAATGATTGAAAAGTGTTACTTGATGTCGTCAATGGTAGATTGCTCCAAGTACTTTGATGGAAAGCTTAAATCCACGTCGAAAGGATCGGGAAGGAGCGACATGCCAAAGTGGAAGGAAAAAGCAAAAGAATCAGAATCGGAAGGAGGTAATGTGCAAGAAAGTGCGGATTCGGTTGAAAGGAATCAGGCTTGGTCGCTACAGGTTGATAGGGGATGCTTGTTTCAGATGGAGCAGTGAAGGAGACATCAAATAACAAGGGAGGAAATCTGTGGTTCAGGTGGAGTTAGATGCGACGAATCATCGGAAGATGGATTGATGGATCTTCGATGATATCATCTAGCGGAAATCCAAGAAGCCTGAACGGAGATGATTTTCTCGGGAAAAAAGTAGTCTTGTTCAAGTCGGAGTAAGCCGGTTTAAGCATCGGGTCATACCTAACCCGCATGTACTGTGCCCAACCCATCAGAACAGGCTAGAACAGGACAGTTGCAGGTTTGATGGAAAGAACACCGGGATGGAGACAGAAGGAAGGATTCACAAGGTACTAGTGAAATCCGGATTCGGGGAGGTCTTCAGTTTTGTCTTGACGGATGGAAGATGGGTTCATTGTGTTGCACGGATGCATGCATGTGGCAACAAATGGAGAACACTTCGGAGGTCAAGACGGTGGTGTTGAGGTCAAAAGAGGCAACTGTTGCCATGCTAGGTTGTAGCGTGTGCGGAGGCGTACCTTCAGCAAGGTGCGTGAAGACATTACCTGGTATCTCAAGGTGGCTCTGAGGATTTACGGAATCCAAGCCAAGGTGGAGATTGTTGGGTTTTGTCTTGTATTCCGGTTTAACCGGATCGGTCGTCTGGTTTAGTCAGAACCGAAGCTCAGGATTATGGGTATTTTAGTCATTATATATGGGTTTTCTTGGTGGCCAAGAAAGCGGGAACTATATATTAATGTTTTGTAACCCTAGATCCTGAGGGGATCGAGATGGATCATAGTAGATGAGTTCTCTCCTCCCGTGGACGTAAGCAAGATTGCCGAACCACGTAAAATTGCTGTATTCATGTGTGTGATTGCTTGATGGTGTGATTGCTGTGTGTTCATCGTGGTAGATCCGTAGATCGCGGGTAGTTTCCGTTGCGCCGCTTTTCCCAACACATTCCACCTTCAATTGGAAATTTGTCGTCGCTTTTGACACTCTCTATAAGAACAAACAGTCCTGAGGGAAGCATTCTGAATAATCTAGGCCAACTCTCAAGCCTAGAATTGTTTCAAGTGTCAACAAATAACCTATCAGGTGAAGTTCCTCAATCCCTTTACAACATTTCTTCCGTGGCCTCATTTAATGTGGCCGATAATCAACTGCATGGAAACATACCTTGGGATATGGGCATCACTCTTCCCAACTTGAAAACGTTTTTGTGCGGGAGTAACCAATTTACAGGTACAATACCAATGACATGGTCAAATGCTTCAAAACTAGAGTATTTGATGTGGACAAAAATAGTTTTGTGGGACCAGTTGTTGTCAATTTGGGACACCTACAGAATCTCTTATAGGCTAAATTTAGGCATCAATCAACTTGGAACAGGGGCTACCAATGACTTGAGTTTTCTAGCCTCTCTAGGTAACTCTAGCCGTCTAGAAATATTAGCTCTACAGGGCAATATCTTTGGAGGCACAATCCCTGATTGTATAGGCAATCTCTCAACTAATCTTGGATTTCTTTTAATGGGGAGGAACCAGCTGACAGGAAGCATCCCTTTTGGAATTGAAAATCTCTCCGGCTTAACTATCCTAGGCTTGGAAGGTAACTTTCTCACAGGCACTATTCCTTTAAGTACTGGAAAGCTTTCAAAGTTAGAAATACTGGGTTTCAATGATAACATATTACTAGGAGAAATTCCAGCTTCAATTGGCAATATTATCTCTACTCGGTGAACTTTATCTAAACAACAACCACCTATGGGGAAGAATTCATGAAACTTTTGGTAAATATAGGCATCTTAGTGCATTGGATCTTTCTCATAATAACTTGAGCGGGACCATACCCAAACAGGTTCTTGGCCTCTCTTCCCTATCACAAGGCCTCAGTTTAGCTAAGAATTTCATGACAGGGCCCCTACCATTAGAAGTGGGCAGCCTAACCAACCTCGGAGAATTGGATGTTTCAGAGAATGAATTGTCTGGTGAAATTCCTGGCACACTTGGCAATTGTTTACTGGTGGAACACCTCCTTATGAATGATAACAACTTTCAAGAAACCGTCCCTTCATCTCTGAGTAATTTGAGAAGCATTCAGAAACTTGATCTTTCATGCAATGCATTGTCTGGACCGGTTCCAAAATACTTCATCAAATTTCCTTTACTACAATATCTAAATCTTTCTTTCAATGATCTTGAGGGAGAAGTTCCAAAAGAAGGGGTCTTTGAAAATAGTGTCATTTCATTTCTTGGAAATAAAAAGCTTTGTGGCAGTATCTCCGAACTACACTTGCCAAATTGCTCTTTGAATGCCTCTAAAGAAGGGAAAGTCTCCTTTATCCTCAAAGCAATAGTCCTAACAATTAGTGTGGTTTTCCCTTTAACTATAATTCTAATTGTTGTTTTCTGCTATTGGAAAAGAAGTTCAATAAGCAAACCATCTTCAACTCTTCCAAGCAAGATCAATATAAAAAGGTATCCTACCAAGAACTGCATGAAGCAACCAGTGGCTTTTCCTCAGATAATTTGATTGGTGTAGGAAGTTATGGGTCTGTGTATAAAGGGATTTTGGGCAGGGATGAAAGAATTGTTGCTGTGAAGGTTTTTAATCTTCAAAAAAGAGCTTTATGGTAGAATGCAAAACTTTGAGAAATGTGCGACATCAAAATCTCATCGAGGTCTTAACTGTTTGCTCAAGTCTTGATTTTAAGGGCAATGATTTCAAGGTTTTAGTTTTTGAGTACATGGCTAATGGAAATCTTGACAAATGGATGCATTCAGAAGAAGATGGGCACAATCATTTGCAGCACTTGAGCTTTATCTTAAGGTTAAACATAGCCATAGAGGTAGCTTCTGCTTTAGAATACCTTCACCACCTTTGTCAAACACCAATTGCTCATTGTGATCTAAAGCCAAGTAATATTCTCCTTGACAATGACATGATTGCTCACATAGGAGACTTTGGATTGGCAAATTTATTTTGTAAAGCCAGCAATAGTTTCTCTCATGATCAAAATAGTTCAGTCGCAATAAAGGGGTCTATTGGATATGTCCCTCTGGGTATTTATCTTTCTTTAAATGTTTTGTTTTTCATTTAGTACGTGAGTTTCTTTAATTTAGTGTAATGTATTCTTTTCATTCTAGTAGTATTCTTTTTGTATATTCTTTTTGCTGCTACCTTAATCTATTTGTTATTGTATTGAAAATTAGACTTGTTTGCGTTGTAGAATATGGATTGGGAAGTCAAACATCTATACAAGGAGATGTTTATAGTTGTGGAATTCTCTTGCTAGAGATGTTCACTGGAAGAAGGCCAATAGACGATATGTTCAAAGATGGTTTAAGTCCATGAATTTGCTAAGTTGGGTTTGAGCACTCAATTGATAAAGAATATTGTTGATCCGAGACTGCTATTGGACGAATAGAATGGAGATGATTGGAGGGCTATAATTCTTAAGTGCTTGGTTTCAATAGTTAAAATTGGAGTTGCATGCTCTCTGGAGTCACCAAGAGAACGGATGGACATGATTGATGTTGTCAAAAGATTGCAAGAAATTCATAGTAAGCATTATATCACAATTTTCAATTTTCTCAATGAAGTTGCACATTTTCTATCATATGCCAACAACACATTTTGATTTCTAATTAATCAAACAAATAAATTAACAATTCACATGTCCATATCTTTTTTTTTCCTCTCATGATCAAGTTCATATTTATATATAATATGATAGTCTGGGAGGGCTCCCCGTTTTTGAATTGAAGCCTCCTTGAAGCCATCTCATCATCCACTTGGTAAGCATTGATTAATTAGAGCACCGCATTATAAGAATTTTCACTTTTCTCTCCTATCATCTTATATTTTTTAGGGGCCATCTTGACCAATTAACTAAATTTCTATCCGAATGCAGAAAGAGGGAGTAATGGGAGACTTAATTCATATTCCCACAGGATCTCTCCCCTAGAATCTCTCGTTTTCCATGTTTCTTAACAAAATTTTACCAATTAATCTAATTATAAAGGAATATCCCTCTCTCTTAAACAAGTAAAGTTAAAGAAAAAACGCTTGTCAAATTCGAGCCATTAAAAAGTAATCCATCTTGTTTCTCTCATAACAAAGATGGAGACTTATCATAGAGTCTTCGTTTAAAAACTAAAATCTCTTAGAGGGTGCTTGCATCAGCTTTAATGCCAATAGTACTTTTTTAAAAGCAATTTTCCAAAAGTTTTTTTTAAGAAAAGTGTTCGTTTGGTTATTTTATGTTAAAAGTTTCTTTATGTCTATTTAACCATTTAACCAATGCTTTTGCTGTGAAAGTTGCTTTTAATAGCTTTCTAAAATCTTCCATCCTTTTCTCAAGTATTTCTCATTATCATCTAGTCTAGGAAGAGATGTGCTCTATGCTGTGACAATGATGAATCAGAGCTTCATCTCTTTTTCTTCTACACTTTCTCCCCTAGTCTTTGGAGTTGGATTTCTCATGCATCAGCAAGTCTTTTCCTTCTCTTTCTCGAACTCGGTCATTCATATCTACAAGCAGAGATAGTGTACAATGGAAATGGATGGCCCTTGTTTTCTTCCATGTCATTTCCTTGATTTGATATTGCAAGAATATAGCAAATTTTCAAGGCAAATTAGTTTCTCATGACTGTGCAAGGAGATGGCACGGGTACTTCCAAAATGTACATGTACCTGTACACGTACCAGGTATGGGTACGGTAAAAAATATATCGGATATGGTCAAATGTATCTGGTATATTTTGACTTTTTGGGTATTGGATGTATACGTTCGTGGATACGGGATAGGTACATTTTTGGTACTTTTGTAATAGTTTTTTTTGTAAAAACTTTTCTAAGAGTTTGAATTTTTAATTTTAGCTCGAACGCTTCTCGATGAACTTAAAAGGAAAAAAGCTTTAACTTTAACCGATCTCCAATCCCCTCATTTTCAACAGAAAGGAGGAAAAAGAAGAAGAAGAAAGAAAGAATGCTAGATTATGAAATATAAAAAATAATATTGCTATTGCTTTTTTTTTCATTAAGTTAAATTTGTAATAGTATTAATTAACTACTGGCTTATTGCATTTAAGAATTCTAAAAAAATTTAATTATTAGCATATTACATTATTAAAATTTTAAAAAATATAATTCTTTAATTGAAGTACTCCAGCCGTACCCGTATCCTTTTTTTTATTTATAATTTTACCGTATCGACATATCTGTACCATACCCGTATCAATACCCTTACCGATACTCTTGCTTTATAGCCTATTTGACTCAATCCTAAGCTTGCCAAGGGATGTTTAGAGACTTCCTAATGATGCTCTTCTTTTTGGAGAGATAACACTTTAATGAGGAGTTTTCATGTGTATATGTCCCTCACCATTTTGGTGATGAACACTTCCTTTTTTGGACCTATCAAACTTAAAAATGTGTGAAGTTTTGTCCTCTTTGCATATTAATGCTTTCCAAAAAAGAAGTGTCCTTCACCAAAATGGTGAGAGACATATGCACATGAATATTCTCCCACTTTAATTATTAGATTTATTTATTGTTTAAACAATTAATTTTTTTGTGCGCTTTCGAGCTTGTACATGTCTTATCTGTTTTGGGGACTTTGAACCAACAAATTTTTTTTTGAAATAATCTCAAATGAGGCTATAACTTTTTGTCTTATTTCAAAAAAGGACATAAGTTTAAAAAATTTTAAATTAATCTCTAAGTTTTCCAAGAAGTATTCAATTAAGCACATATGTCTATTTAAAGCTATTTTCTGACAACTTTTTTCCTCAAATTTTTAAATACCCAGATTACATTTTATTGAAATAAATTCCTCATTCAATTTTTCTATATTCTTTTCGTTTTCTTTTTCGACATGCTTATAATGATTAAGGACAACTAGCATCCCACAATAATTGACGGCATGTATTGACTGTTGAAACCATACAATGGCTTTAAATGATTTGTAATTTTGGTATTTTAAGAAAATTGAGGAAAAATATTGTCAGAAATTACCTTTAAATGGATAAATATCCTTAATTGAAAACTTCTTAAAAACTTAAGGACTAATTTAAAAAGTTTGAAACTTGTGTTTTATTTTTCACCCATTTGGGTATCTAAATTTGCTGTTTGCAGGTGACTTTTAAAACCAAGATTTTGCAAGTAGTGCTGCTTGGAACCAAACCACGGGAGAAGGGCGTATTTCAATTTGCCTCCTTTGGCGGCCACATCCTTCTCCTCCAAGAGATTGATAGACATGGCTTCTGCATAATATGAATTTCTAATGAGGAGTGAGAGCTACTCAGTTTGTGAGGGCCTTTGTGTTTCAACCCATTTATCATATTGTTCCAACCAAGATCAGGGAGATTCTAGCCTTTTATCTACCGTTTTGTAAGAAGTTTGAAGATTTGAAGGGCTAGAAGTCCATTATTTTGCTTTCCCAACCAACAACATGCCGCTCCAATCGTGTAGAGAGAGGCTTGCCAGCTATACAATGGGCCTGATTCTGTATTTTTTTTTTAAATCTTCAGATTATGTATTTTATTGTAGAAAAATTTAACAATAGCCGACGGACGTGATTCTTTTGAGGTTGGCTAAATCTTAAGCCCTCCTTTGCATTTTTTTATTGTCAGTGAACCATCTTCCGACTATGCTTTAAATTATTTATTTATACTGTGTCCTTTCAATCCAAAAATTATGATATTATGATCCGGATTGTCCTGTTCTTTGCATGATACACTCTCTTTGTTTCTCACTGCATCTAGGTGGCAAGACAAAGGCCTTCCAAACTTTTTCTTCCGTTTCTGACGCAAGTGTGGCAGTTTTTTCTCCTTGGTTGGCATTGCATTTTCCGCAAGGGAGACGTCAATCTTGAATTCATTTCCTTCACTTAACATAAACGAAAAGGATAATTTTACCAAAAAATTTCCTTTACATTCCTTGTAGATAAAAAAGGATATAAAATATATGTAACCACCGCAGTTGTCCCATGGGCAATTTTTATTTTTATTTTTTAATTTTGCTGAGCAGAGATATCCTCTTTAACTTGCATATACGAGCTTTTTCTTCTTCATCCTCTTTCCTTCTTCTTTCTCTTTCCTCATTTTCCTTTTTCTTTTATGATATAGTGACTTTATTATCTTGAACTTGAGTGCAAGTGGGAGCTTATTATCCAAACACCTCAGTATCATATATACCCATTAAAATATATCATCTTCTACATCCCTTTTTCTTTCTTTCACATTCTTTTTTTTTTCAATCTTAAGTTCGTCTCAGTCATTTCATTAAATACCCTACAGGCATGTCCCAAGCTATTATACTTTCCATACATGTTGGTCAAGTGCTTTATAAACATGCCTTCCTCTTAGTTATTTCATTAAACACCTTAGGGGCATTTAACTCGAAATGTAAAATTAGTGTTTGGCCAACAACAATATCCCCGCTCACCTGCTCGTTTTTTTTCTTCTTATTCAAAGTTAAGAGGGGATATCGCTGCCCATGTTAGATTTAGAAAAAATCACGTGCTTGGCCAGCAGCGATATCCCTGCTCACTTGCTTGTTTTTTTTCCTTTTTTTTCACAGTTAAGCAGGGATATCGCTGCCCATATCAGATTTAGAAAAAAAAAACTTTATTTTTGGATGGTGGTTATGCAGGTGATGGGGGTTGGATGGTGATGATGGGTGAATTTGAAGATGCTGGTGAAAGAAAAACGTTAGAGATTGATGTCGGTTTAGATGTTGTGAACTGGAATGGTAAAGAAAGGGAATATAGAGGAAATAAAATGAGATAATGATGGGTTAGAACATTTGGACAATGCCCGTAAAGTGTTTGACAAAATGACTGAGAGGGACGTCTATTTATAGAGCACTTAGACGACATGTATGGAAAGTGTGATAGCTTGGGACATGCCTGTAGGGTGTTTGACGAAATAACTGAAAGAGATTTAAGATTGAAAAGAGAAAAAAAAAGGGAAAGAAAGAAAAAGGGATGTGAAACATGATGTATTTAAATGGGTATATATGATATCAGGGTGTTTTGGTAATAAGCTCCCACTTGCATTGAAATCCAAGACAATGAAGTCACCATATCATGAAGGAAAAAAGGAGGATGAGCAAGGAGGAAGGAGGACGAGGAAGAAGAAACTTGTATATGTGAATGGGAGGGGATATCGCCACTCAGCAAAAAAAAAAAAAAACCAAAAAAGGCCTATGGGACCACTGTGGTAGTTATATATAATTTAGGTCCTTTTTGATCTATAGAGAGTTCTTTTCATGATGTGGTAACTTCATTATCTTAGACTTGAGTGTAAGTGGGAGCTTATTATCCAAATACCTCGGCATCATATATACCCATTAAAATATATCATTTTCCATATCCCTTTTTCTTTCTTTCACTTTCTTTTTTTTGTTTTCAATTTTAAGTTCCTCTCTGTCATTTCATTAAACACCTTACAAGCATGTCTCATGCTGTTACACTTTTCATACATGTCGTCCAAGTGCACTATAAATAGGCTTCCCTCTTAGTCATTTCGTCAAACACCTTACGGGCATTTAACTCAAAATGTAAAATCCCATGCTTGGCCAATAATGATATCTACGCTCACTTGCTCATTTTTTTCTTCTTTTTCACGATTAAGTGGGCATATCGTTGCCCATGTCAGATTTAGAAAAAAATCACGTGCTTGGCTAGCAGCGATATCTCCGCTCACTTACTTATTTTTTCTTCTTCTTCACAGTTAAGCAGGGATATTGCCACTCATGTCAAATTTAGAAAAAAAAACTCTATTTTTGGATGGTGGTCGTGAAGGTGATGGTGGTTGGATGGTGATGATAGGTGAATTTGAAGATGCTGGTGAAAGAAAAATGGTAGAGGTTGAAGTTGATTTAGATGTTGTGAACTGAAATGGTAAAGAAAGGGGATGCAGAGGAAATAAGATGAGATGATAATATGTTAGCACATTTGGACAATACCCGTAAAGTATTTGACAAAATGACTGAGAGGGACATCTGTTTATAGAGCACTTGGACGACATATATGGAAAGTGTGATAGCTTGAGACATGCCTGTAGGGTGTTTGATGAAATGACTAAGAGGGACTTAAGATTGAAAAGAGAAAAAAGAAAATAAAAGAAAGAAAAGGGGACATGGAAGATGATGTATTTAAATAGGTATATATGATACTGAGGTGTCTTGATAATAAGTTGTCACTTGCACCAAAGTCTAAGACAATGAAGTCACCATACCATGAATGAAAAAGGAGGAAGAGAAAGGAGGACGAGGAAGAAAAAGCTCATATATATGAGTGAGAGGGGATATCGCCAATCAGAAAAAAAAAAAAAAAACCAAAAAGGGCCCAAGGACCACTGCGGTGGTTATATATATTTTAGGTCCGTTTTGATCTATGTAGAGTTTAAAGAGATTTTTTTGGTAAAATCTTCAACTAAAAAAAAAACCATATTAACCTTTTAATGGGAAAAGTTCACTAGGTGAGTTCTGTTAATGGGTTTTGTTTTGTTAGGTTGAGAGTTTGTTTCTTGTCTACTTTGATTCTTTCGGGCCTTTTTTTAGCTGGGCCTTGCAATTAAGCCATGTAATTGTTAGGCTTCTCTTGCCCTCACCCCTTAATGGGTCATTTAGTTTAGCCTACCCATATATGGATTTCACCTGCCCTTTCCAAATTTAAAATATTTCCTCCACACATTTTAGGGTGTTTTACTACTAAAATAGCCCCCGTGATGCCACACTAAGGACTTGTTTGGCAGCTCTACTCTTTTTCTCACAGACCCATTTAAAATAGAGCCATTAAAAAAAGAGCTAAACAAAGAAGAGGCTAAAATAAAACAAAGTGTTTGGTAACACACGGATCTATTATAAATAGACTGTTTGGTATATCCTCTATTTGTTTACTTTTAGAGGGCTTGCCTTTTATTTGGAAGGGTAGTTTATGTCATTATATAAAACAAAATAAACTCATATACATGTGTTCCCCTCCATATTCATTCTGGAACACATGTAATATGGACGATAGAGATTACATTCTATTATTGAAGAACATATTCATTATCTATACACATATCCTCATATCATAATAACTTGTCATTTGGAAATTGCAACTATTTACATCAAAGTATAGCCTGTAAATTGTAAACAATTTAAAATTTATAAAATCACAGACCATCATACAACTTCTCTATCATTCCATCATTATATATAATTACACACTATCACATCAACAAATTGAAAATCATACCATCACACACCATGACTCCATAGAAATTCATCAATTACACCAATTAGCCACATAGATAATATAAAACAAACAAAATTTCAAGATTTTACTTTCTAGTAATAATCCATCAAGTTTACAAAAATCACAACACATATCAACACATTTGGATGAATGGTTTGTTTCATCCAAATGTGGGCCTTGTTCATTCATGTTGTAGGGCTAAGGATACTGTATGCTCCTTAGTTAATCATAGTAAAAAATCTTACTGTTGTTTCATTTTGCAGAAAGAAAGAGAGGGCTATGAAGTTATAGTAGAGAATGGAAAGTTCTTCTATAAGGATGGGAAGCTTCTTGACACATCTAAAGGGGACAGAGATACCAAGTGGATCTTCGTTCTCAGCACATCCAAAGCCTTATATGTTGGAAGGTGAATTTCTCCTTACAAATCACATATTGTTCCTATTTATTTATCATTTGCATTGTATTGCGCTAAAATTGATTTCATTTCATTATCTGCCCCTTTTTTGGTAGAAGAAGAAAGGTGTGTTTCAGCATTCAAGTTTTTTTGCTGGAGGAGCTACATCTGTAGCCAGAAGATTAGTGCTGGAAAAGGGAATTCTCAAGGCATGGATTCTGACACCTTTACTTGGAAGATTTTCTACCTTTATAGGTATGTTGTAATTGATTAACAAGGTTGTTCTTTCATGTCTTTGTACAGGCTGTCTGGCCACACAGTGGGCATTATCTACCAACTAAAGAAAATTTTTAGGAATTCATGACCTTTCTGAAAGAAAAGAATGTGGATCTCACTGATGTAAATGATAGAATCTCAACTTGCCATTGTATATAATGTTATATATTCCCAATCAAGAAAAACAGTACTCTCTTCATTTTGTTTGACCAGCAAACTATCAATGAGAACATCTTGTATTCTAAGCCATTTCTCTGGTGGGGACTATGCCCTATTATCTCCTTGATTGGATAATCCTGGCTATCCAATTAGGGGCCTGCAAATGACCAATACATACATTGATTCAAATTCAACAATGGTAAAATTGGACAGATCATTCAAATGGGGGAGGTCAGTGGATTATCTGCCATCCACTGCAAGGCCTGTCACAAGAATGGGATGGGCATCCGAATGGTTCAGACTCTAGTCCACATATCATATTTGTATGGACAAGGAATGGTTCTGTATGAAATTTGTATATTTCCATCTCTGGAAGATGACCAACTAGTTTATCTTTTTCCATGGTTTTCAAAAAAGTTCAACAGAGGAGGATGATTATTCTCTGAGCAAACATTGTACAAAGACAAATCCTAGACAAAATAGAGGAGAGAGAGAGAAAAGAGGATTGGTTTTGGCAATTTGAAAGAGACAACGGTTTGGGCATCTGACTGCAAACATAGTTCAGTCATTGAATGCTTGGATTCTTGAAGCTTGTGTACTTCCTATAATTCAGATGATAGAGAATATCCGCTAGACAATATTGTGAGCCTTGGCATTATAGTAGTATGATCTGTGTTCGAAGGAAGGTACCATACATCAGTTATTTGAAGGACACCACATGAATTACATTGAGTGCATCAATGTAGGCTATAAATCCACAAGGAAGGAGTCATTTTCATGTGCCAAGGTTGAGTTGGCAAATGAAACATATAAAGAAGTAGCCTATAAAATCATAAATAAATGTCTGAATGCACCTTTTTTATGACATAGTACATGGTCTGTGTTTGAGGTCCCATGATCTTTAACATCTCAATAGTTCAACATAGAATGGAATGGAGCAAAGTCTTTCAGTCATTGAGGGGGCAAACTTAATAATAAACCAACCTTGCTATAGTTATAAGAAATACAAAGCCAATGGCCACTGATGCAGATATCTCTCTTTGATATCTGTCAAATGTGCCATTTTCCATCAAGATGTTTAAGAAAAAGGAAAAAGGGAATGCCAAAACTCTTTACATAAGAAACCATGTTTCAAATTATTCAAAAAGACTTACTGGGTTTTTTAATCATCAAAATAATGATGGAAAATACACTTGAAAAGCTTATATTTCTTTTAAGCATTATAGCAAACATTTAGCATGGGAATTTAAGTTCCCTCATGAAATGGCTGTTGTTATCATGTCAAGATAATATTTTTTTAACTTGAGCCATATGCAGTTGATACAATGATCTTCTTAATTCTTACCCAACCATAGACGACATATTCATATGGGAAGCCATTAGGAATAGAAAGCATCATTCTGTCCTACAAGCCAAAAAAAAAAAAAAAAAAAAGACTGCATACATTACATTGAACATCTACCATCAAATAGAGTGTATTGGGCGTAAGGCCAAAGAGAATGATGGGTATTCATTTAAAATCACATAAGATGCAACCTACAAGGAAGAGAGCTACAGTGATTTACTAATCCCAGAAAAGGGAAAATGCATCCGCTTGGAGAAGATAACCCACAAGATCGATGCGGAGATGACGACATCCCTAGAGTGACTTTGGCATGAGGCACAGAGAGAGAGAGCCTAGAGTGTCTTGGCTTTATACAAAGTAGAGAGCGAGATCGATTTTACAAGTATCAGGCATTCCAACAGTACAGCAAAGAGAAACAGGGGAAAAAATGAAAAAAAAAAAAGGAATAGAGAAGAAGAATGCTTACAAGTTTGTTCAACAGCAGCGGGCCTGGCGTATCAACTCCTTTCTCTTTCATTCTCCTCTTTCTTGTCCTCTCTTCTATCTTCCTCTTCAATGCACTTCTTGTTCTCTACTTTCCTGGCCTCTCTTTTGTCTTTGCTCTTCAACGCACGAGAGTTTTATGAGAAGGATTTTCGTTGGGAATAAAATTCCGTCTAAGGGCAATTTCGTCAGCTAAAATGCCTCCGCCTCTTTTTTTCACAGAGCCCGCGCCTCTTTTTTTGGTGAACCCACTTTTGAAGCATTTTCAATTTAGAGGGATTGGCTCTTTTTATCTAAAAGGCATAGATGCTATATTTTTTAACCAAACGATCTAATATTTCAAAGCTCTATAAAACTTAGACATTTAGAGAAATAGAGGGTTAGAATAGAAATGCCAAACATGGGCTAACACTCTTTCACGCTACATCAGCAAACCAATTTTATATTATAATTTTTGTCCCACCTACTTGCAGGGCCTTAATATAATCTTTTGTCCACCCCTTAGTCAAATCGGATTTGACGTCCATCACTTTGTCAAATCGAATTGGACGTCCATTCGTACTCTATCAACTGCAATTTTAAGTTCAATTAATTTTATCATTTTTTCACTATTGAATCTTGATCTTAATGTCTGCTCCATATAATTGCCATTTTTCCACTCTTGATCTTGGGGCCACTTTATATAATTGCCAGCTCTTGATCATGGGGCTCTTTAATGTCTACTTTATATAATTGCCAGCTCTTGATCTTGGGGCCTTCATGTATGCTCTAAATAATTGCCAGCCGCCGGTCAATATCTTCCTGCATGCAAGTTGCAACCCCATCTTCGTTCAATTCTTCACCCATGGCTTCTTGGGCAATTCGGTCATTTTCCATCCACGCCATCCTCCTCATCTCCCTCTCCGAAACCGCCGCCACGACTGCTCCGTTACGAAACGAGACGGACTGGCTCGCCCTGCTTGCCTTCAAAGCCGCTATAACGGCCGACCCGTTCCAAGCACTGAGTTCATGGAACGACTCGCTCCATTTCTGCGGGTGGCGAGGCGTTACATGCGGTCGCAAGCACCAACGAGTCAGCGTCTTGAACTTCACATCTCTCTCTTTGGAAGGAACACTGTCCCCCCACATATCGAACCTGTCCTTCCTGACAGCCATCAACGTCTCCCACAACCGATTCCATGGCCGAGTCCCATTCGAACTCGGCCATCTGTTTCGGCTTGAGCAACTCGACATGTCCTTTAACTCATTCCAAGGAGAAATCCCAGCAGCTATCAGCAACTGCTCCAAGCTCTTGGTCTTAGACATTTCGTCCAACAGCCTTGTCGGGAGAATCCCTTCCGAGCTCGGCTCCTTGTCCAATCTCAACCGCTTGTCTCTTTACATAAATGGTCTTTCTGGGAACATCCCACCTTCACTGGGGAATCTCTCCTCACTCAACAGATTATCTCTAAGAAGGAATCTGCTGGATGGTAGTATTCCAGACGTTCTAGGACGGATTTCAAAACTGGGTTTCTTGCAGATTGCCGAGAACAAGCTGTCTGGTACAATACCTCCTTCCATTTACAATCTTTCCGATATTTACATGTTTTCGGTAGCGGCTAATCAGTTACAAGGAACCCTTCCTTGGAACTTAGGCATTAGTTTTCCTAAACTCGAGCTGTTTTATGTGTCAAGAAACCAGTTTACGGGTTCGATTCCGGTGTCGTTATCCAATGCCACGTTGCTTCAACAGCTTTATTTTCCCAATAATTTCTTCACTGGTGGGGTACCCATGGATCTTGGAAAGCTGCAGTTTTTAAGAATATTTAATATTTGGGGTAATCGAATGGGGACTGGACAAGCAGAGGACTTGAAATTTGTGGATTCATTGACCAACTGTAGCAATTTACAGGAATTTGGGTTTCAAAAGAATCGTTTTGCGGGGCCTTTTCCTAAATCCATTGCTAATCTCTCCACCCAATTGTATTGGTTAGCTATTGGAGAAAATCAGTTATCTGGAAGCATTCCGGCGGGGATTGAGAATCTCGTCAAGTTGAGCACTTTGTATCTGAACAATAACCTTCTCATGGGAGAAATTCCAGTTGCCTTTGCCAAGCTTTCGAATCTTCAAGAATTGGAGTTGTTGGGAAATAAGTTTTCAGGGAAGATTCCGCTGTCTATCGGAAATTTGACTGAACTGCTCGAACTTCACTTGCAAGAGAATAACCTAGAGGGAAGCATACCTTCGAGTATTGGGAATTGTTTGAAACTTAATCTCTTGAACATTTCTCAAAACAATTTGAGTGGTGCAATACCAAAGCAATTGATGAGCATCTCTTCTCTGTCAATCTCACTCAGCTTAGCTCAAAATTCGTTGACAGGGTTCTTACCATTAGAAGTTGGTCGCTTGAAAAATCTTCGAGAAATAGATGTTTCGGAGAACAGATTAACCGGTGAAATTCCTCCTACACTTGGCGATTGTAATAGCTTAGTACTCTTACGCCTGCAAAGCAACTTCTTCAATGGAACCATTCCTTCATCTATGAGTAATCTGAGAGGCATTGAAGTGTTGGATCTATCACGCAATAACTTGACCGGGAAAATTCCAGAATTTCTAGGAAGTTTCCCTTTTCTTAAGAACCTGAATTTGTCGCTCAATGATTTTGATGGTAAATTACCAGACAAAGGGGCATTTGGAAATGCAAGCGTGGTTTCAGTCATGGGAAACAGCGAGCTCTGTGGGGGCATCCCACAACTGCAATTGCCTGAATGTGTTATTGAGACACCTAGAAGACGGAAAAAGTCCTTTGATCTCAAGGTTTTTATACCAGCAATTGCTATTGCAGCATGCTTAATTTTTTCACTGTGTCTCTGTGCTATGTTTTGTAGAAGAAGAAAGTCAAGAATGAAGACTTCCTCCATGGGAGGGCAGTACACAAGTGTCTCTTATTCAGATCTTCACACTGCAACTGATGAGTTTTCTTCAACCAATTTGATTGGTGTGGGAAGTTATGGTTCGGTCTATAAAGGATCTTTTGCTTCAGACAAAACCATTGTTGCGGTTAAGGTACTCAACCTTCAACGACAAGGAGCCTCCAAGAGCTTCATTGCGGAATGTGAGGCCCTGAGAAATGTTCGACATCGAAATCTTGTTAAAATCTTAGCTTCTTGCTCAAGCATTGATTTCAAAGGCAATGACTTCAAAGCTCTAGTTTATGAGTTCATGCCCAATGGAAGTTTAGAGGAGTGGCTGCATCCAAAAAAAGAAGAGGGCCATCAGTTGAGGAATTTGAGCCTTAATCAAAGGCTAAACATTGCCATCGATGTGGCTAATGCTTTGGATTATCTTCATAACCAGCAGGGAACACCAATTGCTCATTGTGATCTAAAGCCTAATAATGTTCTTCTTGATGATGACATGGTTGCTCATGTTGGCGATTTTGGCTTAGCGAAGTTCCTCTTTGAAACTAGCAATAATTTTGAAACACCTGATATTAGCTCAATTGCAATAAAAGGATCCATTGGCTATGTTGCTCCTGGTAAGAGTTTCATCCTTGCACTTTTCATTCATGTCCTGTTTTGTTTAATTCAATAAGGGGTTCCGTTGGGTTTGTTGATCTAGGTAACAGTCTCATTCTTATGCTTTTCTTTTGGTTTTGTTTGGTTTAATTCATGAAATTTCATTGTAATCATGTACCATGATTAACTACTAATTAGCGAATTCAAATTATACAACTGATAAATATCCGTGCATCCATGTTTAAAATCACTGTATAGTGTATACCTCTCCCGAAATGGGAAAGTTTAATGATTGGAAAAGTTCCCCAACTAGCACAGTGAGACATAGGTTTTGTGACATTCCTATCAGAGATCTCTTGTTACATTGAATTAGTTCACTCCTAGGTGGAAGTTGAAGAAGTTGGCTCATCCATCTGATGAATATTACTCATTAAAAGTTTTTTGACTGGTTGCATATGCATTGCTACAATCTTTAGCTTATTTTTCAACTTCAAACCTTGCATTTTGCTTGACACTCTATTTTATTGACGCAGCATTATTTTTTAACTTGTCTAGGGCCCTGAAGAAATGAATGCTTCCTCTCTTGTACCTTTAGAAGCAATATCCTTATGCTCATTTTAAAATCTAATTTATGGTTTGTTGCTCTATATCTAAAGGAATATATACTTGCTTATGATTTTAACCAGACATTATGAAACGCAGAGTATGGTATGGGTTGTGATGTATCAACCCTTGGGGATGTGTATAGTTATGGGATCCTTCTATTAGAGTTATTTACGGGAAGAAGGCCCACAGAAGACATGTTTATGAATGGTCTAAGCCTTCATGAGTTTGTAAAGATGGCTTTCCCTGATCGAGTGAGGGAGATAGCAGATCCAATTTTACTGGAAGAAAATAGTCGGGCCGACATTTCCAAAAATGTTGAAGGTGAAAGGCAAAGGGTGCTAGAATGCTTTGCTTTGGTGCTTAGAATCGGAATTGCATGCTCCATGAAAGAACCAAGGGATCGAATGCAAATGAAAGAAGTTGTTGCAAAAATGCTTGTGACAAGGGATAAATTTCTGGGGGTTGGAATCTACAAACAGAGATGAAATTTGTCTCTTTACACTAATGTCAGGTA
Source organism: Sextonia rubra (assembly GCA_037013555.1). NCBI lineage: Eukaryota > Viridiplantae > Streptophyta > Magnoliopsida > Laurales > Lauraceae > Sextonia > Sextonia rubra. Next base: position 51,834,922 of record JASUAD010000013.1, on the reverse strand, counting down.
TGCTTCTTTTGATTATATTATTAGAGTCTGATCTCTTTCTTGATGATCTACAAAGAGTACACTAATTGCTGGAATGTTTGATCACAATTCGTCATTGATTGGTTACCTCATATTACATTTTTCTAGTCTTTAATGGGCCTCTGCTTCTACATTTTGCTTCTTTTGCCTATAAGCACCGAGATATTTTTGACCTGCTACTTTGCACATATACCTGTATCATGTCATATGTGCTCCTCTAAGAAGCACGGACACGGACATGGGACATGTATACGACATGACACGGACACGACGATACGGCAATTCCTAAAAAAGTAGGATACAAACACGGCTAAGACACAGCAAATAATATTTATACATTATATAATCATAAAAATTAAAGAATAGTTATATTTTTAGGCAAATTAAGAAGCACACCGGTTCTGAAAATAAAAATAAAAAAGAAAACTGCAGTAGCAGCAACGTAGCAACATGGAAGAACAGCATAGCAGTTATGGAAAAAAAAAAAAGCAGCAGCAGCAGCAACATGGAAGAACAACACAACAGTTCTGGAAGATTAAAAAAAGCAGCAGCAGCAACATGGAAGAGCAGCACAACAGTTATGGAAAAAATAAAAAAAAAACGGCAGCAATAGCAACATGGAAGAATAGCACAGCAGTTCTTAAAAAAAAAAAAAAAGAAAACAGTAGCAGCAACATGAAAGAATAGAACAGCAGTTCTGAAAAAAAAAAAAAATCAACGGCAGCGGCAATCGAGGAAAAAAAAAAAAAACACCAACGGCAGCAGCAATCAAGGGAAGAAAAAAAAAAACAAACAAACAGTACCTTTTCTTCTTCCTTTTCCTCTCCTCTTCCTCCTCCTTCTTCTTCTTCTTCCACCAGAATGGTGCCTCTTTTTTTTTTTTTTTTGTCACACCGTGCCTCCAGCCGAATCAATTAGGGCAGCAAAGAGTTGGGTTTTAAGTTAACAAAGTTTACGTTTAGCCCCTTTGTCTGTTTTTTTTTCCTAATTTTAACCCAAGGACATTAGTTTTAGCTCATTTTTATTATATTTTAGCCCCGCCGTGTCCTTTAACGTGTCCCTGATGTGTCCACCCTATGTTCGAGCTGTGTCCGCAATTACAAAATTTTTTAAAAAAAAGACAGGACACGTTTTTGGTGTGTTGGACACATGTTTGGCCGTGTCTGTGTCTGACATGGACACGGGGACCCTATATGAGTATCTGCGCTTCATGGGTACTCTTATAAGTTGGCTCTTGACAAAGGTTACATGTAAGCGGAGTGTTGTTCCGTACATATCCATTAAAGAAAAACTTGTACTAATTGAGCCCGTCAATTTGTTTGTGAATTATTTTTCTTTTTTCATTTTTTTTATTCCTCTCTTCCTCATTTCATTTTCAACCAGTTCCATTACTCTATTAGATCATTCATTCATGCCAACCATGGGGGAACGGGGTGAAACACCTCAATTAGACCTAAGGGGTGTGTAAAATATTTGCCCCAATGAGACAAAGGTTGGATGAGTGTCAAATTTTATGCCCCATGGCAATACATGACATGGCCCTGTGGATCACACCCTGCCTGTGAAGAGACAATATAAATTGGAGGGTTTGATGTCAATAGTCAAATAAATCTGAGATCAGCATACACAACAGCCATCCATACTTGCATTCACCTTAAGTACGGTCTGTATGATTGAGGGTGTAATAGATATGAAAGTGATCAGCATACACAACAACCATCCATACTAAACAATGGTAGACATGAAAAGGATGAGTTTAGGATCAGATTATATTTGGATTATATTAGGCTCGTGTTATTATGTGATTAAATTCTCTATTTATTATGTAATTTGATTTCTCGTTACTGTTGCAATTAGGTTTCCTATTTTGAGTACTCGTGTTCTTTTAAATAGCCGTTGACTATCCTTGATAAACCTGTCATAGAAAATTTGTTGAGATGTAGCCGATAATTTTGTCCAATAAACTGTTTGACAGGACTGGTGGGTCTCATTATGGATTATGCAGCTGAGACTATAAATGATAGTGCTCATAGTAAATTAATTCTTGTGAGAACCTAAATGATAGTACTCATAAAAAATTAGTTCTTGTGAGAACCATCTTCATATAGCGTCATGTGAACTCTTCTCTACTCTTATTCGTGACTCACTTGAAGCCATGATAATCAGTGAGGAAGAGGATGGAGATCTCAATGAGACCTTGGGATATGCAAAATATGAGCAGATTAAAATATGCTAACCCCTTGATCTACAACCCTCAAGTTTAATGTTCTTAAAATACATTATTTTTAATCCAATGGTTACTAATGCTTGGATGTATGCCAAATTAGGGTTTGTGGCGGTGCAAAAGAGGGACAGGTTGTAAGGACGGCAGCTTGATCATCAGTGGACAACATGGCCCAAAATTAAGGTTGGGGGCAGAAAAAAAACCATCCAGACAATTCTCGCTTGTATATTTCTGTGTGTGTGCATATATGACCTCAAGCAACATTTGTGATATCTCAGAATTACAACTGCCAAATTGCCGTTTGAATACCTCGGAAGAAGGGAAAGACTCATTTTTCGTCTGAGTAATGGTTCCAACAGTTAGTGTGGCTTTTTGTTCAACTATAATTCTAACTGCCCTTGTTTGTTATTGGAAATCGTCTAAGTAATGGTTCCAGCAGTTAGTGTGGCCTTTTGTTCAACTATGATTCTAACTGCCCCTTGTTTGTTATTGGAAACTAAATTCAAATGAGAACATCTTCTAGCTCTTCAATGCAAAATCAGTACATGAAGGTATACTACCAAGAAGTGCATGAAGCAACTAAAGGATTTTCCTCAGGTAATTTGATTGGTATAGGAAGTTTTGGTTCTGTGTATAAAGGAATTCTGGATAAGAGTGAAAAATTTGTTGCTGTGAAGGTTCTTAAACCTGGAAAAAAGAGGAGCCTAAAGAGTTTTGTGGTGGAGTGCAAGACCTTGAGAAATGTACGACATCGAAATCTCATCAAGGTCTAAACTGTCTGCTCAAGTTTAGATTTTAAAGGCAATGATTTCAAAGCTTAGTTTTTTAGTACATGCCTGATGCGAATCTTGACAAATGGCTGCTTGTAGAAGTGGATGTACAAAATCATTTGCAGAGCTTGTGCTTTACCCGGAGATTAAACATAGCCATAGAGGTAGCTTCCACTTTGGAATACCTTCACCACCGTTTTCAAATGCCAATTGTTCATTTTGATATAAAGCCAAGTAATATTCTCCCTGACAATGAGATGACAGCCCATGTTGGCAACTTTGGATTGGCATGGTTACTTTGTGAAACCAGCTATAGTTTCTCTCACAATCAAAGTAGCTCAATTGCAATAGAGGAGTCTATTGGATATGTTCCTCCAGGTATTGCTCTCACTTAACATTTGTTTTCTGTAGCGTACAGATTTTTTAATCTAATGTAAATGTGTTCCTGACATTTTACAATTTATCTTTTTGCCATTTTCTTTCCATTCATAATGCGAGCTTCATTTTTTTTATTGCAATGGAAATTGGACTTTTGTATTTCAGAATATGGATTGGGAGGTCATATATCTAAACAGGGAGATGTATTTAGTTATGGAATTCTCTTGTTGGAGATGGTCACTGGGAGAAGGCTAACAGATTATTTGTTCAAAAATGGTTTAAATCTACATGAATTTGCTAAGATGGCTTTGATCACCCAATTGATAGAGATTATTGATTCTGTGTAATTGAATTCCTAGTGATATGAAAACTTTGAATATGTGAGAGTGGTTAAAAATGAAGAATCAAAGATGACTATGCAAAACTAATCATCAAGTAACATCCCTTTAATGGAAATTAAATCCAGGAAATATGAAAGATGAGTGCCCAACCATTGCCCTAATAATTAAAATTCTTGGAAAGTCAAGGTCCCATCTATGTTGCTACTTGTTATTCTTTAATGCTTACCTTCTTAATAATCCTTTGATGGAGCTCATTTGACTATGAATTTTTATGTATTCAATTCATATGTATTCTAAGCAAACAAATGCCCCTTGATGAAATTAGTGGAATCAAAATGAACATTACTTGGCCTGAATCGCATATGAGGAGTCACCTAAGTTAGCCACATGACTCAGCTAGGCAATTGGTATCCAAGATTCCAAAGTCCACGCACAACTCGATTTCTTGAGTGGTGTCCACTTTGTTAAGACAAGAAGTAAACTTGAGGACTCCATATGACTTGATACAAGTATATGAACGAACTAACAAGATAGAATGTAATAAAATGAAGAATCAAAAGCAGACCAATGACCAGAAAAATATAATATGACCTCAACAATCCGTGGCCAATCATGAACAAACATTACCAGCAATCTTTTTCCTTTTGAGCCATTTGGCATTAATGTGAAGAACATTTTTCATCTCTCTTTGTAGATTCCAACCCCCAGAAATTTATCCCAAATCACAAGCATTTATGTAATTTGGTTTCCTGTTATTGTTGCCATTAGGTTTCCTATTTTGAGTACTTGTATTCTTTTAAATAGCCATGGCTATTCTTGATAAAACTATCATAGAGAGTTTGTTGAGATGTAGTTGATAATTTTCTACAGTAAACTTTTTTACAGGGCTGGTGGGTCTCAATATGAATTATGCAACTGAGACTATAAATGATGGTGCTCATAATAAATTAATTCTTGTGAGAGCCTAAATGATGGTGCTCATAATAAATTAGTTCTTGTGAGAACCATCTGCACATAGTATCATGTGGACTCTTCTTCATGACTTACTTGAGGCCATGTTAATCAAAGAGGAAGAGGATGGAGATCTCAATGAGACCTTGGGATATGCAAAATATGAGCAGATTTAATTATTCTAGCCCCTTGATTATTTTTAATCTAATGGTTAGTTACTCTTGGATGTATGCCAAATTAGAGTTTGTGGCAATTCAAAAGGGGGATGTGTGTGTAAGGAGGGCAGCTTGATCATAGGCGGACAGCATGGCCCAAAATTTAGGGTGTGGGCAAAAAAAAAAAAAAAAAAAAGAAAAAAAAATCCTGATGGTTCCCACTTGTATATTTCTGTGTGTGTATATGACCTTAAGCAACATATTTATTTTAAATATTTTTTAGAAAATCATTCAAAGGAGTAGTATACTAAATCTATTCATATATTATAAAATCATACTTAATGTTGATTTATACCCTTATGAAAGGATAAACTGTAATGCAATGCTAAGAACTTGATCGATGTAGAAGAATATAGGGATAGCCCAGTGGTTAGGAGTCATGTTCTCATCCAGCAGCCCAATTTTCTATCCTTGAGTTGTCCCCCTTGCATGTGCAAGTGGTTCTCACCCCTCGTGGTCTTTTCCCAATTGGGTGATGGCTTTCACTCAGGGGATCCATACCAGAGCGGGTAAGTTTTCTTGTATATACTGTACTGCTGTCCCAATCTATCTAGTAAAAAAAAAAATGTGAATTGATAGTTCACATATGGCAGTATCGGTTTATATCAGCCTATATTAGCTTATATGTAAGCATCAGCTGTGTAATGCTACCATATGAATTGAATATCGTACCAAAATTTTGAATCAACATGTTGACGTCTGGGATCTAAAATTTATGTGTTCATTCCAAAGTGGTCTAGACTTGAGCAGTGAGTGGTCCGACAGACTGGGAATTGCTCTAACATGGCCGTTTTTTGAACAAAGTCCTGACTGTTTATCTATTTATTTGTCAGAAAGTGAAACTCCTGGGACATAGCTAATTGGCACCAAATCTGGACTGTATGTTTATTTATTGATCCTGTATGTTTATTTAGTGATCTGAAACTCTACCCACTGAAGCAGCGCAGGGGAAGAAGATTAGCCAACGGGCTAATCTCCAATCCAAAAGGCTTAGGGATAAATTGTCTAGGTGTCTCACCAAAGACAAATAACTCTCTCAACTGAGAACCAATGCTCAAAGCTTTATTCAATATCAAAATCTATCTCTCTTGAAGAGATTACAACCTTTATTTATAACTATAAAATTTTCTAAGAAAGGAAATACCTAATTCTAAACAGATAAGAAATCCTAAATCAAATCCAACTGGAATCAAATCCAACTGGACTTGCCAAATATCAAACAATTACTATTAATATAATCCTACTACAATTCTACTATGTTTTGGGCCTGCGGGTGTAGACTTTCAATCGGGGCCCATTATGATGGCCTGGTCAATCATGGATCTGGCCTGCATCACCCACCTTGCCTATTGGCGTGTTGAGTTGGGAATAATCATGTTTGTGAATCCGACATATATGAGGTGCAATTTGGACTCCATTTCCTTTGGTGAGAAGATAAAATAAATGCCATCTTAAGGGCAGCCGGCTAGAAAAACGAACACCCTCTTAGCCAAGCCCTGCATTTCCGACTAACTGAAGCTTCATATAGCTATCAAATACCCTTGGCCTGCATTTAGCTGACTCGGACAAACTTGGGTGCTGCAGGCTCTGAACCTGGCAATTCTTCTTTGACACAAGAAAGAGACTCTCGATGTAAATTAGAGCATTTGGACTAAGGTTTGATAACAAACAAGCATTCTAAGTGGGCAGTGGGCCACACATTCATAAAATGTTAAGTTAGTCTCATCAACTGCTAATAAACTAGTCGTTGTTGCAATAATATCATAATCCTTCAAACTTATAAATGGTGGGTGCCTCTAGTTTCTTTATGTATTAGGAGTCATGCACATGCTATTTTGCCCAATGGCTTTCTCTTCATATCTGCTCTGTGTTGGTCTTCTTCTCTCGCATCTGAAGTTGCAAGCAGTTGAACGTGCCTTTGCTTTAGGACATGATACCGATTGAGTGGCATTGCTCGCCATCAAGGATCAGATAACATCGGATCCACAAGGTGCCTTGAGTTCATGGAATGATTCTCTTCATTTCTGTATGTGGCCAGGAGTTGTATGCAGCTCCGGTCATCAAAGGGTCATTATCTTGGACTTATCATCACTGAAGTTGAAAGGTTCCCTTTCCCCTTATATAGGGAACCTCTCCTTCCCTAGAAGAATCGAGTTTCAAGAGAACAGCTTCCATGGAGAGATCCCTCGAGCAATCGGCTGCTTGTTCCTCCTACGGTATCTTGATCTTGGGTTCAATTCCTTCCAAGGTGATGAAATCTTAACAGACCTCACAACTTGCTCAGACCTTAGAGTCATTTATTTGGAAAATAATGATTTTGCGGGAAATATTCCAGTTAACCTTGATTCTCTTTCAAAGCTCAAAACTTTGTTGCTTGATAAAAACAGTTTCATGGGAACCATCCCTCCTTCACTTGGGAATTTGTCATTGCTTATTGTTCTCTCTTTATTATATAATAGTCTTGAGGGAAGCATTCCGAACAATCTAGGCCAACTCTCTAGTCTACAAGTATTTCAAGTGTCTGTAAATGACCTGTCAGGTGAAGTTCCTCACTCCCTTTATTACATTACTCCCATCACTAATTTCAGTGTTTCCTTTAACCAACTCCATGGAAGCCTGCCTTGGGATATGGGTATCACTCTTCCTAACTTGAAAAACTTTTTGTTTGGGGCCAAATAGTTTTCAGGTTCAATACCTATTACATTGTCAAATGCTTCCAAACTAGAAAAATTTGATGTCAGTTTCAATAGTATTGTGGAAGCAGTTCTTTTAAGTTTGAAAGTCTTTAAAAAACTAAAATGGCTAAGCTTAGGCCGTAATCAACTTGGAATAGGGTCAGCCAATGAATTGAGCTTTTTAACTTCTCTGAATAACTCCAGTCGTTTGGAAGGATTAGGTCTACATGATAATAGTTTTGGAGGCACATTCCCTAATTGTATAATCAATCTCGCCGCTAATCTTAGAATCTTTACCTGGGGCAGAACAAATTGACAGGAAGTATCCCTTATGGCATTGAAAATCTTGTGAACTTAACTTTATTGTCCCTGGAAAGTAATTTACTCACAGGCACTATTCCTTTCAGTATTGGAGAATGCTCAAACCTGCATACACTGAATTTCAATAATAACAGATTAGCCGGAGAAATTCCAATATCGATTGGCAACATTACTCTGCTGAATGAACTCCATCTACACAATAGTAATTTATGGGGAAGAATCCCTGAAAGGATTGGTAAGTGTCGGCATCTTAGTGCATTGGACCTTTCTTGGAATAACCTAAATGGGACCATACCCAAACAAGTTCTTGGCATCTCTTCCCTGTCACAAACTCTCACTTTAGATCATAATTTGCTGACTGGGCCCCTACCATTAGATATGGGTAGCCTAATCAACCTTGGAGAATTGGATGTATCAGGGAATAAATTATCTGGTGAAATTCCTGGCATGCTTGGCGCTTGCGTACTATTGGAATACCTCCACATGATGGATAACAACCTTACAGGAACCATTCCCTCATCTTTGAGTAGTTTTAGAAGGATTCAAAAACTTGATCTTTCAAGCAATGAATTATCTGGACAGGTTCCTAACTACTTCAGCAACTTCCCTTTTCTACTACATCTAAATCTTTCTTTCAATGATCTTGAGGGTGAAGTTCCAAAAGAAGGGGTCTTCAAAAATGAAAGTGCGTTTTCATTCCTTGGAAATAAAAAGCTTTGTGGTGGCATCTCAGAATTACAACTGCGAAATTTCCCTTTGAATGCCTCGGAAGAAGGGAATGACTCCTTCATCAAACAACTGGTTCCGGCAGTTAGTGTGGCTTTTTGTTCAACTATAATTCCAACTGTACTTGGTTGTTACTGGAAGTGAAATTCAAAAGAGAAATCATCTTCTAGCTCTTTAATGCAAAATCAGTACATGAAGGCATCGTACTGAGAAGTGCATGAAGGAACTAAAGGATTTTCCTCAGATAATTTGATTGGTATACAAAGTTATGGTTCTGTGTATAAAGGAATTCTGGATAAGGGTGAAAATTTTATTGCTGTGAAGGTTCTTAACCTGGAAAAAAGGGGAGCCTCAAAGAGTTTTGTGGTGGAGTGCAAAACCTTGGGAAATGTATGACATCGAAATCTCATCAAGGTCCAACTGTCTGCTCAAGTTTGGATTTTAAAGGCAATGACTTTAAAGCTTTAGTTTTTGAGTACATGCCTAACAGGAATCTTGACAAATGGCTGCATTTACAAGAGGATGCACGAAATCATTTGCAAAGCTTGAGTGATGCAGGCCAGACTAATAGACCCGTTTGAAAGTTTATACCTGCAGGCTCAAGTCCAAAGCCCAGTAGTGAAGATTAATAATATTTGCTTTATTAATAATAGTTGCTTTCTTAAGTTTTAGAAATTGGTTTTGGGACTCCTTATTTGGATTGAACTAGTTTATTTCCTTATTTAGAGAGTAGTTTAGTTATAAATAAATATAATCCCGTCTTATGGGATAGATTACATTATTATTGAATTGAGATTTCAGTTTTTTTTTCTCTGTGGGTTGAATTCCTATCTTTGGTGTGAAGCATAGACAGTTTATCCTAAGCCCTTTGGCTTGGAGAATAGCTCGTTGGCCATTATTCTTCCCCGTGCTACATCATTGAGCTTTACTCGGAGATTAAATATAGTCATAGAGGTAGCTTTTGCTTTGGAATACCTTCACCACCATTGTCAAATGCCAATTGTTCATTGTGATCTAAAGCCAAGTAATATTCTCCCGACAATGGCATGACTGCCCATGTTGGTGACTTTGGATTGGCAAAGTTTCTTTCACGATCAAAGCAGCTCAATTGCAATAAAGGGGTCTGTTGGATATGTTCCTCCAGTTATTGCTATCGCATAACATTTGTTTTCTTTAGCATACAAATTTTTTAATCTAATGTAAATATGTTCCTTACATATTACATAAGTCTTTTTGTATTTCAGGATATGGATTGAGAGGTCAAATATCTACACAGGGAGATACATATAGTTATGGAATTCTGTTGTTGGAGATGTTCACTGGGAGAAGGCCAACAGATGATTTGTTCAAAGATGGTTTAAATCTACATGAATTTGCTAAGGTGGCTTTGAGCACCCAATTGATAGGGATTATTGATCCGCGACTACTTTTGATAGAAGGGAATGTAGATTTAAGTAATGCCAATGACAGCTATGATAGGACATCCAGAATTCTTGAGGGCTTGGTTTCGATAGTTGTGTTAAGAGTGGGAGTTACCTGCTCTCTAGAGTCACTAGGAAAACGATTGGAGATAGTAGTTGTCAAAAAATTGTGAGTGGTTAAGGATAAGTTTATTGGGTTAAATCCATTGTAAACATTGTATAATTCCTTTCAATTTTCTTAATGAAGTCATAGTTTCTACCAGATGCTTAAAAATTTATTGACATCTAATCAGTGAAACAAATAAATGCTCAATTTTGTGAGAAATAAAAATCTTTTTTCTCAGGGAGTTGATGTGAATTTTCACACCGGAGCACTTTGCAAGTGCTCATTCCAAAATGTCATTTCTTTTGGGGTAGAAACAAAAGATCATGTTGTTAGATGGTCATGAAACACTGGTGAGTTAATTATGAGTGTCTTGGAATGATTTTTTAATTGAAGCAAAGGAATTCCAATTTGCAATTTATGAAAAGCTTCAAGGGAGATATATATAGGTTAGCCAGATAAAGAATTTGTTTAAGTCTAACACTAATTGCTTTCATGTCATAGATGCCATTGAAAGATAATTGTAATACGTATGGAAGGGTTTATGGGGCCATATGGTCACATAGCAGCAGAGATGCAAACGGGTTGGATCCAGGCAAACATGATTAATTCGGACAGGAATCCATTTCATGGGATTCGGATTTGACATGTAACTTTTTCCTGTATCCGGATTTGACATCAAGTACTCAAAAATTCAGATCCTGACTCAAAAGAAGATGTAGACTGCCGTATTTTAACTGGAAATGGATAAAAGGTATTCGAAATAAAATTTTTAAATATACAAGTGTGGCTAGTAAATGATAAATGATTGAAGGTAATTAGATCCCCAAATATCAATTTTATTCAAGCTTAGCCCTTGGAACTTATAGGCATTTTTAATTTGTGGATGTAATTGTCTTGCACCCGGTTCTTCAAGGGCAAATATATAAGGACTCATTCGAATCCGCTTGGATCGGAGCTCAGTTCCATATTTCTCTTAGATCCAAAAACTGGCTTCATACCCAGTTTATTAGGAATTGGACACTTCAGATTTCTGATATTCTACCAATTTGCAACCCTATATAGCAGTTGATAGGAGTTAGAACATAACAGCCCCTAAGATTGAGATAGTATATAAGATCCCTTTTAAGTAAGTCCCTTCATATAAGGGCTTAGAGCATGTTGATTCCATGTAATTGAGTTCCTAGTGATATGGAAACTTCAAATATATTAGAGTGGTTCAAAATGAAGAATCAAAGATGATTATCCAAAAGTAATCATCAAGTAACATTCTCTTGAATGGAGATTAAATCAAGGAAATATTGAAAATGAGTATCCAACCATCACGATAATAATTGAGATTCTAGACAAGTCAAGGTTTCATGTACGTTGCTATATTTTATTCTTCAACCCTCACCTTCACAATAATCCTTTGATGGAGCTTATTTGACCATGAATTTTTATGTATTCAATTCATATGTATTCTAAGCAAACAAACGTCCTTGATGAAATTAGTGGAATAAATATCAACATTGCTCGATTGAATCACATATGACGAGTCACGGAAGTCAGCTAAGCAATTCGTAGTTTGTCATCCAAGAGTCCACGGTCCAAAGACTTCGTGAGTGGTGTCCACTTTGCCAAGGCAAGAAGTAAACTCGAGGACTCCACATGACTTGATGCAAGTATATGAACAAAGTAACAGGGTAAAATGTAATAAAATGAAGAATCAAAAGCACACCAATGACCAGAAAATTACAATATGACCTGAACAGCGGACGATCAATTGTGACCAAACATTACCAGCAATCTATTTCCTTTTGCGCTGTTTGATATCATTATGAGGAATCATATCTCATCTCTGTTTGTAGATTTCAACCCCAGAAATTTATCCCTTATCACAGGCATCTTCGTGACTACTTCTTTCATTTGCATTCTATCTCTTGGTGTTTCCATAGAGCATGCAATTCCGACTTTCAACAACTGAAGACACCCTCTGCCTTCCACCTTCAACATTGTTGAGAACGTCACCTGGACTATTTTCTTCTAGTACAAATGGATCTACCATCTCCATCACCCGATCTGGCAAAGCCATCTTTGCAGACTCATGAAGGCTTAGACCATTCTTAAACATGTTTTCTATTGGTCTTCTTCCGATAAATAACTCTAATAGAAGGATCCCATAACTATACACATCCCCAAGAGTTGACACATCACGACCCATACCATACTCTGCATTTCATAATCTCTTAGTTACAATCTAAAGAAAGTAAATATTCCTTTAGAAATAGAGCAACAAACCATTGATAAGATTTTAAAGATGGAATAAGGATATTTTTTCTCACAAAGAGAGAGAGAGAGAGAGAGAGAGAGAGAGAGAGAGAGGATTTATTTCTTCAGTTTCAATCTATTTTAAAAGGAAATGCTACGTTAGTAAAGGAGTGTTGCATGAAGTGGACATGAGATCACGAAGAATGCAAGGTTTGAAGTTAAAAAATAGCTAAAGAAATGCAACTAGTTATAAAACTTTTGACGAGTGACATTCATCAGAAGCATAAGCCAGCTTAACATCCCCATCATCAATCGAGTTAGTAGTGATTTTTTAAAATAATGATGCAAAGATATTTGACTGTTGTATAATTTGATATCGCTAATTAGTAGTTTTAGGTTATTTGATATACTGCTATCTTTGCTTGATGTTACATTGTATATAAATGTCAATAAGAATTCCCCAAATCAACACCTATGATTAAGTGCTCGACATACGAATGACTTTTCATTAATGAATCCCAACCAAGATTTTTCATGTTAAATAATTTTCAATTGGACCAAATATTTAAGTTACAGGATCCAAAAAATAAAGGCCCTATAAAGTCTCTAAATAAACTTAAATTTTTGGTTTTCACGGTTTAGCCGTAAGTTACCTACGGCTTGGCCGTAGAGTATAAATTGTCCCACATTTACGGTTAGCCATAGATGGCTTGTGGCTTGGCCACGGCTAGGCCGTAAGACTAATTACAGCTTAGTCGTGATCATAATCATAGAAGAAAAGCTTTGACTTTTCTTATTTTAGAAGAAAAGTTTCGACTTTTCTTTTCTTCTCTCTCTCTCTCTCTCTCTCTCTCTCTCTCTCTCTCTCTGTTAGAATTTGTGGTTATACGACTTAGCCATAAGATAATTTACTACTTAGCTGTAAACTTCAGGATACCTAAATTGCTTCAGTTACAAAACACTAATAACACTGGGTTTAATTTGTACTTCTACTACCTGTTCCAATACAATAGTCTCTACTTAATTCAGTCATTTAATATATACAAATTCACACAGCTTCCTTTACTAAACAATCTAAGTTTGCATTTGAAACACAAGGTTGAAGAATAACATTATATTAAAAAAAAATGGAATCAACTCTACCAGCATGCATTAATAAATAATATGCTTATACTTGGATTAATTCAAGCTTGGTGTTCAATATCCCTAAATGCTTGGCTCAATTCAACGAAAACCCCAATTTAAACCCTAACATATAAGACAACATGTATGAGGATGGAATGAGATGCATTCTATCTTTTAGAGTCCTCTTGACTCAATTAAACTCTCAAATCTTTTTATAAAAAGAAATTACTCACGTTTAATTGCTGATGGAAGGAAACGAAGATGAAGCTCAAAGATATACAACCCAAAGAAGCTAAAAGAGATGATGGAGATGTAAAACGAATCCTTAAACACCATAAGCATGCCCTCTTAGACTTCAATTCAAGAAAAGGATAAAGAAATAAGAAGGTAGGCAGGGTTTGCAGGGTTTGCTGTAGCTCAAAAGAGGAAGAACCAACTTAATAAGGTTTTGGGTTGTTCTTATATTGTGAAGTTTCTGAATTTTTTTAGAAAAGTCCAGTTTATCATGTATATTTCCAACTTGAGTCAATTTACGATCCAACTGATTCAATTAAAGTCAAATGAATTTGGTTCCAACATGAAAGCCGACGAACTCAACAAAACAAACACGATGAAGTCAAAATGATGCATATTTGATGCCAAATCACAAAATCTAAAATTACAAAAAATGGCTTAAACTACATAAATAGGCGTCCATCCTGGCCCAAGTACTCAAAGGATTAAAACAAGACAAAAGTAATCTAATCCTAACTCAAACACCACTAAACACAACTATTTAAAGAAATACCAAATTAACAAATTACTAAGCATGCTTAATTAACCATTAAACACACTACGCTTGGGTCGCTAGTGTAGATGTATTGCAAGTTGAAAAGCATAACTAGGGATTTGGCCCATCCCTGGAACAATTACTTCATCCTCTTCAACCAAGGTAACGAACGACTATAAATCAAGGATTTTGATTTTGTCATGAATCAAATAATGAAATTTTCAAATAGATCAGTTCGTGGTTTATGACTTATAATAGCGAATTGGGTAACTATGGTTAAAACTATGCCCAAAAGGTTCAACATCAGTGAGCCATGTTGAATGGATGAATCATAAGTACACCTTCAGCTTGGATAGAAGTTAGTCATATTTACTTAGAAATATCTTAGATACCATACATGTGCTTTTGTACCCACCGAATTATGGCTTTGGACCTGGTACTGGTAGCTTTCTCTCTAGCCAAATTATGGCATTGAACGAGTGTTTGATGCCTTTCTCTATCATTTAGTTGGCAGATTCAAGAGTAGCTAGAGTTTGCTGCAGCTATAACTTCTCAAGCAGTACTGAATGCCTTGGGACAATGGACCCACCCAACTTGGCAAACATCAGTAAATGCACTAGAGATTGATTTTAACCTTTTTAGTTAAAGGAGAAACAAATTAAAAAAAAATATCACTTTTTTGGTGACGCTACTTTTTTTTTTAACATCATTACCGTCATCATCATTAAAGCCTTATTCCGATCATGTTGAAGTCAGCTACATGAATTCTGTTTCTCTATTCCATTTTAAGTAACATTTTTTTTAACAAAAAAAAAAGTTATGTAGCAGTAAATGCAGTGAAAGAACATCTAAAAATGGGTCCCAACTCAGCTTGGTTGGGAATGGGCTATTGCTGAGGTCAACTGGGCATTGATGAAAGTCGACCTTGACTGGATTTGGTAAATAATGTATACAAGCACCAGCCAATCACAAGTATGTCAACATCTAATAAACCCGATTTTTATATTGTAGATTGATTGTTATTTCCAAAAGGAAAGGCACCGATAAACCCAGTAGGCCCCAAAAACTCGAACACCTATTGGAGCTTTCTATTGCCATAGCCGTAGAAGGAAGCCCCCTTGTTTTTTGAAATAAAACATGTGATAGAATTTGTGGCTGCCCTGTTGGAAGAGTGGGGGATATCTGTCTCATATATGGCGTTTCTGAGATGAGAAAAATAGTGGGCCTAAAGTTGTGCCAATGGTGGATCCAGCTTTGGTATAAGGCAGATCAGAAACTAAAAACAAGAACCAATGAGCTCTTGAAAGTAAAATTTAGATCCAGCCCAATGCACCTGGATTTCCTATTTGGTCTCCTAACAAATTAATCTTTCTATCCAAAAAAAGCAAATAACTCTTTTAGGAAAAAAAAAAAAGAGATGTACAAAAGTCTAGTTCATTACATTGGAGAATTTTACAATCATATAAAAGGTTTCATTCATTGAAGCTTTTATTTTTTTATTATTATTTTTAACGAAGGGTGTTACAGCCCTTTGAACCAGACTAATCCCTTTTAGCCCGGTAAGAGACGAGTAAATCTCCTATGACCTCAATGTGGCAGTACAGGTCAAGCCTACAACCTTCAGAAGTAAACCGTGATCTTAGGTCGGTAAGCTACCCCTTGGATTTGTTACAACCCGAGCCCAAGAAATCAGGGATTAGGAGACAACCTAATCAGTAATACATGTACTCCCGTACATGTACCCCTAAACCTGGTCTACGTGCACATATACAAGGGAACTATTACATGTGCAATCCTTGTACGCAGAAGCTGTAGATAGTATTAGTGCACAACAGAACATAAAAAGATACAATAAATATAATCACTAGGGAAAATACACGTCACAAGAAAGACATGAGAGAATATTCAATGAATACATATACAATAGATGAAATACTAACATGCAGCGATTGGGAATGTAAGGAATGCAAGGCGCTCTTTAGAGCGGATCAATCACACCCATTCCCTGTCCCACTGACTTTGATCCTTGAACACCAAGAACAACGAGTGAGTATGATGACTCAGCAAAGTATAAACAACATAAAGGTAACACGTGTTTTGTTTAACAGAAGCAGTAACAGGTAATCATATAAGATGTCAATTCTGTATGCTAGGCAAATCCTTTAATGAGTAAAACAATACAAGTCAATAACAGAAATACTGTACTAGGTGGCTGCTACATATGCCATATTCTCTTTATGATGAGCAATCGGTAGTGAGAACATCGTCGGCCAAATGGGTCTCGATTTCCTGGGGTCCCAAATCCCCAAGACAATAGTACATTGTAGCGGCAACAATCAGTAATATGCCAAATGTCAACCCCGTCAGGTATCGTAAGGCAGAGGCTTAGTAGAGCCAGACAGACAAGATCAGTCATGTCATATGATGCACGTTAATCAATGTCAGTTAGTCGGTTATGCTGTACAGGACAGTATAGTACATGTACAACTCACAAGCAAATAATACAGTGTGTGCACCATACGAGGATCAATCACTAAACTCAAGTCTTGCAATACCATTACAAATGAACAATGACAAGTCACAATAATTATACGTGTATACAACATACCCCACATGTCAAGCAAGTCATATCTGAGTAACGTTCAACAGGTAGACAGATAATGTATTGCCTGAGTCAAGTCCATGTTAAGAGTAAAATATCTGAAGTACCATGATGCATGTCATGGCTTATCAACTCACATTAATCAAACGGGTAACATAGAACATGGAAATCAGTTATTTCCGCACGGGATTTACCATGGATAGAGCCCTCAGTGATTATCCAATCATTGCCCCAGCGCAGAATGTGTACCATGTGAATAGGAGCGTAAAACCGAAGTCAAGATGCAATGCAAATCGTATTCCTTTGCAGGAATCACGATCTTTTACTAGCCAGCCTTAACTTAGTTATCAATTGTTACTAACCATGTATGATGATGTAGTTTTAAGTTATCCAATACTCGGTTGTTCTTCCTTTGATATCTCATTGTATAAGTAAGAGTATCGGAGTCCCTTAAACCAACACCCATGGGGAGGTGCTTAACAAACGGATAACATTCATGAATGTATCTCAGCCCTCAAGACCATTCATGATATTCATGTGTTCGGTCATTAATGTAGTTCATCTATAGGTCTTCAAGTAGTATAGAATGGGTCAGGAAGTTATGTACATTCACCTTCCTACAAGTCCACAGGTGCCTTACCCGACCGATTGGGTAAGTGTCCGACCAGTCTGATCCCATCTAGAACCATAATCCGATCGATCGGGGTTCAGGACCGACCGATTGGTCTTGAAACTCCCTGATACACATAGAGTCGGTTCATAACAAACTCAAGGCTAAGATAAAGGTAAGAAATCTATGTCTTAAAGGCATGCTAAGTCTAATATAGTATTTAATAGGCCCTTGTGAGGTCTTTGCCCAATCTTCCGGTTTTGCCATGTCAAATCCTAAGGTGTAACTACGTAAGGTCTAAGAGAAAGTCACGATGCTCTTAAATAAGACTGTAAGGGATTCTTAGTCCATTACGTAGCCTGACAATTAAGCCACTAGGAGGTTTATGAAAGGCCTCTGGGTAGACTTAAAACCATTTATATGAGACCCGACCGATCGGGTATAGGTCCGACCGATCGGACCTTCTCCCAGAACCTCAATTCGACCGGTCAGACTAGCAGGACCGATTGGTCGGCCCTGATCAGCCATGAACACACTGTTCTAAAGCTTACAAAACCTTCTATTTCTCTTCGTAACAATGAAAAAAGAACCAAGAGGACTGTAAAACATGCATAGACTAAAATATTTGAGGTAAATCACAATCATCACAAGTTACCAACATGTATTCAACCAATCGTTGTTTATACTTGCCTTTACTAACGGAGAATCAAGCTTCACTCGTTTCTAGATTCAAATTGAGAAAACCCGGAGCGAGAAATCGAAGCTTGACACCGGCTACTAGTGAAGATGGAAGACGAAGAAAACGAAGAAGAAGAAAGAAGCGAAGAAGAAGAAACGAAGAAGAAGATAAGAACGAAAGAGGCGGTGGCAGCATATATATATTAGCTATTTGTAACCAGGTCCAAAAGTTATACAAATTACAATTCGAGTTAAATGAGTACTTAAACATTTTAAACAACTCCAGATGATTCCGAGTCAGTTACGGGAAGTAACAAGCATTACGAAAGACACACGATGCATCAATATGATGCTGAAATGACAAACTCAATTAAAATCACAAATTACGAAAAAGGGTCCAAAGCTACTTAATCCAAATAAAACTTAACCCAACTACCTAACCAAGACTCTAAACCTAACCCAACAAGAATAAAACATAATGACCCCAAAAAAATCCTCAAACAATACGCTAATAACGAGAGTAATTGACTACTAAACCAGCTAATTGGGGTCGGGGTGTTACAGGATTATTAAAGCCTTTAATTACACAAAATGATTTATTCTTTTTCTTTATGGAAAGATTTCAAATGGAACCTAACTGTTGGGGACTTTTCAATACACAACAAATAAAAGGCACATTTCAAAATAGCCTTAAGTTTTCCAAAGTTCATTCATAACACTGACATTTCGCCATACTACCCATTGTCCAACCACTTACTATTATTTTTCTTTTTCAAAATTTCTGAGAATGCCCTTTTTAGTGACTTGTCCTAAGTAGTCAAGGGGTAAGAGGGATTGTCTAAACTTGCCCGACCAAACACTAGCTACCCAACTTACATTCTTTTACCCGATTGCATAACTTATCCCCGTAATTAGTGTTACTTGTGGTCTCGTATCAAATTAATTCTTCTACCGGAAAAAAAAAAGTCTTTAGGAAAAAACAAAAAAAAGGAGATGTACAAAATTCTTGTTTATTAGATTGGAGAATTGTACGTTTCAAATTTATAAACTTGTAATTTACTTTCCCTTATGTTATAATTTTCATTTGAAAGTCCTACATACCATTAAAATTAATTTTCAATGAAAAACTATACAACTTAGAATACCATTAAGCTTTCATTAAATGTTATATTATAAGTTGTAATCTTAATGGTATTCATTTCAAAGTTGCAAAGTTTTCCAATGATATTCAATTCCTTTTTTTTAATGGTGTTAAATTCCTATGTATCTTAATGAATGCTAAAAGGTCCTAAAAGAATTTTTAAAAAATTAAAAAGAACAGGGTCCCTAGGCCCGGCCTGGACATGACATGGTTAGGCCCGTGCAAAGTGGGCACGGCCCCTTTTCATCTCTAGGTGGAGTCAACTTGCCCAAGCTTACAGGTCAACTCGAGGCGTACGCAAGCAATGTAATAGACACCAGTCCGCTTACATGCAAACCATTGTTTAGAATAAACTAACAGGACTCCATATATGACATGATACAAATATATGATCAAAGTAACAGGGTTAAAATGTAGCACAAATGCCCATAAAAGACAAAAAAAAAAAAACATACATTATGTAATTTGACGTCGCCAGTTGAAGTCCAATCAAGGTCAAACACCTCCAGCAATCTGTTTACTCTGAGCTGATAGAACTATGATCATATAATCAAAAGAAGACATTGTAGACATTTTTCATGTCTCTCTGTAGAATCCAATCCTCAGAAATTTATCCCTTATCACAACCAATTCCGAGATGACCTCTTGCATTTGTATTCTATCTCTTGGTGTTTCCATAGAGCATGCAATGCCAACTCTAATAACAGAAGCAAAGCAATCTAGCAGCCTCTGATTTTTACCTTCAACTTCGTTGGAAATGTCCCCTTGACTATTTTCTTCTAGTATGCTTGGATCTGCTATCTCCATCACTCGATCAGGAAAAGCCATCTTTGCGAACTTGTGAAGGCTTAAACCATTATTAAACTGGTCTTCAGTTGGTCTTAATCCCGTAAATAACTCCAATACAAGAATACCATAACTATACACATCTCCAAGGGTTGACACATCACCACCCATACCATACTCTGCAATTCAATTTTCTTTTTGGTTAAATTCACAAGTTAATACCTTTAGATATAAAGCAGCAAAACACAAATTTGACTTTCAAGTGAGATTGAACAATGAAGTATTTATTTCTTGAGAACGTGGGCATGCAAACAAATTAAAAAAAAAGCTAAATTCCAGTAAAATTGATTGTTGCATGAATTGGCCCCAGCAAGAGTACAAGGTTTGAAATTGAAAATTAAACAATGGATATGCAACTAGTAAAAGAAATTTTAGCAGCCCTTCAACAGATGAATGGGCCAGCAAAAGCTTGCACAAGTGAATTCATTAAATGTAATAACAGATATCTAAGAAGAATATCTCTAAAACTATGTTTCATTGTGCCAATTGGGTAACATTCCATCATTTAACTTCCCCATTATCAAGAGTTCTTAGGTGATTTTGCTATGATGGAAGCATAGATGTTTCTCCATTGTACAATTTGATATCGCTAATTAGTTGCTGATGATGGCACATAACTACAATGAAAGCTCATGAATTAAACAAAACAAGACAAGAAGAAAAGAATAAGGAAGAAAGTGTTAACCGGATCAACACACCTCATGGCTCACTTAATTAAATTTAACACATGAAGACGTGAACGAAAAGTGCAAGAATCAAAGTGTTACCTGGGGCAACATATCCAATGGATCCCTTTATAGCAATTGAGCTAGTATCAGTTGAAGAAAAATTACTGCTAGTTTCCAAGAGGATCTTTGCTAAGCCAAAATCGCCAACATGAGCAACCAAGTCATCATCAAGAAGAACATTAGTAGGCTTTAGATCACAATGAACAATTGGAGTTCCATGTTGGTCATGAAGATAATCTAAAGCATGGGCTACATCAATGGCAATGTTTAGCCTTTGATTAAGACTTAAGCACCTCAATTGATGGCCCTCTTCTTTTGGATGCAACCATTCCTCTAAACTTCCATTGGGCATGAACTCATAGATGAGAGCTTTGAAGTCATTGCCTTTGAAATCAATGCTTGAGCAAGAACCTATGACTTTAACAAGATTTCGGTGTTGAACATTCCTCAATGCCTCACATTCGGCGATAAAGCTCTTGGAGGCTCCTTGTCGTTGAAGGTTGAACACTTTAACCGCAACAGTGGTGTTATCCGAAGCAAACACTCCTCTATAGACAAAACCATAACTTCCCACACCAATCAAATTGCTTGAAGAAAACTCATCAGTTGCTTTGTGAAGATCTGAGTAAGAAATACTTATGTACTGACCTTCCATGGAAGATGCCAATGACAACATAGTCCTAGACTTTCTTCTTCTATAAAGCACTGCACAGATAAATGTCAAAAAACTTAAGCACACTGCAATAGCAATTGGTGGTATAAATACCATGAGATAAAATGACTTTTTTTGTCTTCTAGGTTCCTTAATAATGCATTTGGGCAATTGCAGTTGTGGGGTGCCCCCACAGAGCTTACTGTTACCCCTGACTGAAATCACGCTTGCATCTCCAAGCACCCCCTTGTCTGGTAATTTACCCTGAAAATCATTGAGTGACAGATTGAGGTTCTTGAGAAAAAGGAAACTCCCTAGAAATTCTGGAATTTGGCCGGTCATGTTATTGCATGAAAGATCCAACACTTCAATGCCTCTCAGATTACTGAAAGATGAAGGAATGGTTCCATTGAATAAGTTGCTTTGCAGGCGTAAGAGTACTACGCTATTACAATCGCCAAGTGTACGAGGAATTTCACCGGTCAATCTGTTCTCCGAAACATCTATTTCTCGAAGATTTTTCAAGCTACCCACTTCTAATGGTAAGAACCCTGTCAACGAATTTTGAGCCAAGTTGAGAGAGATCGATAGAGAAGAGATGCTCATGACCTTTTTTGGTATTGGGCCACTCAAATTGTTTTGAGAGATGTTCAACTCAAGAAGTTTCAATAAATCGCCAAGACTGGATGGTATGCTTCCCTCTAGTTCATTCTCTTGCAGGTAAAGTCCCAGTAGTTCAGTCAAATTTCCGATAGATGCCGGAATTTTCCCTGAAAACTTGTTTCTCGACAACTCCAATTCTTGAAGATTCCGAAGCTTGCCAAAAGCAGCTGGAATTTCGCCCGTTAGAAGGTTATCGTTCATATACAATTTTGTCAGCTTGACAAGACTCTCAATCCCCTCCGGAATGCTTCCAGATAATCGATTTTCCCCAGTGCCCAACACATTCAGTTGGGTGGAGAGATTAGCAATAGAATTGGGAAAAGGCCCAACAAAACGATTGTCCTGAAAAGAAAATTGTTGTAAATAGCTACAGTTGGTCAATGAGTCCACAAATTTCAGGTCCTCTGCTTTCCCAGTCCCCAGTCGATTACCCCCGACATAAAGTATGCTTAAAAACTGCAGATTTCCAAGATCCATCGGCACCCCTCCAGTGAAGTGGTTATGGGTAAAATAAAGCACTTGAAGCGACGAGGCATTGGATAAGGAAACGGGAATCGACCCAGTAAACTGATTTTTTGCCACATAAAACCCTTGGAGATTAGGAAGAGTGAGGCACAGATTCGAAGGAAGGGTTCCTTGTAACTGATTATCTGAAACCGAAAACCTGAAAATGTGGGATAGATTGTAAATGGAAGAAGGTATCGTACCAGACAGCTTGTTCTCGGATATCTGCAAGTAACCCAGTTCTGAAATCCGTCCTAGAACGTCTGGAATACTACCATCCAGCAGATTCCTTCTTAAAGATAATCTGCTGAGTGAGGAGAGATTCCCAAGTGAAGGTGGGATGTTTCCAGTAAGAACATTTCTATCAAGAGACAAGCTCATGAGAATGGACAAGGAGCCGAACTCGGAAGGGATTCTCCCCACAAGGTTGTTCGACGAAATGCCTACGACCAAGAGCTTAGAACAGTTGCTTATGGCGGCTGGGATTTCTCCTTGGAAAGAGTTAGAGGACAGGTTGAGTAGCCGAAGCCGAAACAGATGGCCGAGTTGGTAAGGGACTCGTCCTTGCAATTGGTTGTTGGAGAAGTCGATGGCTGTGAGGAAGGAGAGGTTCGCTGTGTGAGGAGAAAGAGTTCCTTCCAAAGAAAGAGATGTTAAGTTCAAGACACTGACTCGTTGATGCTTGCTACCGCACGTAACGCCTCGCCACTCACAGAAATGGAGCGAGTCGTTCCATGAACTCAGTGCTTGCAACGGGTCTGTTATGTCTGTTTTGAATGCAAGCAGCGCTAGCCGGTCCGTCTGGTTTCGGAACGGAGTCGCGGTGGCGGTTTCTGAGATGGAGATGAGGAAGATGGCATGGATGAAACATGACCAAAATGCCCAACAAGCCATGTGTGAAGAATCGAAGATTCTCGGATCCGTTGTATATGCATGGTTGCCTGAAGCTCCAGTCTTATACCGTCTCTTGGGAGTCGAAATGGGTCGATCCTTGTGATGGTGATGGTGATGGTGATGGTTGTCACGCCCCCAAAACTGGGCCGGATCCAAACCCGGTTCCAGGGGTTTGAGAATTGGGGCTAATTAAAAATTTTTTCTAAACATAAATAGCACGGGCCCCAATTCCGGGTGGATCGAAGTCCTTCGTGAGGTTATGCTTGGTGATCAAGCAACCATAATCACACGCGGAACTAAAATCCATACTCATCGCTGATGAGTATTACATAACAACCATGTAACAAATCTCATTAATAATAAAATCAAGGTCAAGTGCTTCGAAGCATAACAATTAAAGTTATAATTTCAAAACAAATAAATTTAATTAAATAAACTAATGGCCCAAAAATGGCATTATTACAAAACCTAAAGTTTTCGAACTCTGCACCGCACTAGGACACCTCAGATGATGTCATCGGTGCGCCACTCAACAACTCCGCCACCTGGCGGAATTTCCTGCGTAGCCTGACCCTCTGGTTCGGCACCGGTAACGGAACCTAGACACCAAAAGTAGTGGGTCAGATTGACGTAATCTGGCAATAGGGTAAACTGCAAGCAATGGATTAATCAACTGAATTAAACATAAGTATTCAATGTGACAAAAAATATATCACATGCAAATCCCAATAGCATGAATGCACAGAAACGGGTATTCCCGCGGATAAATATACAGAAACGGGTAATCCCGCATACAAATAACAGAAACGGGTAATCCCGCAGATAATAACAGAATCGGGTAATCCCGCAGATAATAACAGAAACGGGTAATCCCACAGATAATAACAGAAGGTACAGCTGCATACTGTAATCCATAGTACACGCTGAGCCGATGACGTACGTCCACCTCCGAATTGCAGTCGGTCAGATATATATATGTATATAAATGTGCATATTTACAAATACATATGTATACAAATGCAGAATAAATCATGATATGACACATTTAATCCCAATAATCGAACCGCTAACAATTCAAGTACTTAGACTATTATAATTGAAAATATATTATGAATGAGTGTTAATTCAAGTTTTCTGAGGGTAAGCACTAACCACCTAACGGTTATAGCTGGTTAAATATACATATGAGAACCAACTCTCCATCACAAGGGAATGTAAATCCATGAAGCCGTTATACTACTTTTGGTGCCTATCATGTAATGCATCCCGAACCTCACATTCCCATTCAACACTTAATCCAATTCTCATGTGAGCATCCAGCTAAGTTTTCTAAAAAGGACATGATTTATCTCATCCAATTAGGTATGCTTAGTATGTTTTACTAATTGGGTAAAAGATGTTTAAATTACAAATCCAAATTTAAATCAAGTTATGATCAAAGGGGAAAAGGAAATAATCAATTCCTTGATATCATTGTTGTGTATAAATACACCTAATTATTTTATACAAAACAAAAGGTATAATTCTCGGGCCCCAGTTTGAAATCAAACTCAACTTAAAAATCCAAATTAGAAGCATAAATACAATCTCCATAAGATTTTATTCATCTCCAATTGCATCTTAGTTAATTTCTAACCAAACTAAATAAGGTATTAATCACAATTACATAATTTCCAATTAAATTTATAACCAATCCTAACTAGATTTCTGATAATATTGAATTAAAATTAATTTAATATGATCTAATTTCTACTAGTATACTAAACCATTAATCAAAATATATTAATTTAAACTCTTCATAAATAATATCATAATCCGATTATTTATTTAATATTATATATATATTTAATGTTAAACTAGCCCATCAAACTGGCCCAACCCAACTGGGCCCACCTGCGGCCCGCCAGCAGACCCGGCCCAGCCAGCAGGCCGGGTCCACCAGCAGGCCACACGGCCTGCTGCTGTGGCCTGCCTGCACAGCAGCAGGCGCTGCAGCAGCCCAGGCAGCGCCTGGCAGCAATGCTGCCTGGCGTGCGCAGGCAGCAGCGCTGCGCTGCGGCGCTGCTGCTGCAATTCAATTTTTTTTTATTTTTTTTATATTACTGGTTGTCGAGAAATCCAAATATAAAATAATTTATACTGGTGTTACAAACTTATATCATTAATCCCTAATTCAAAAAGTTAAACCAAATCGAAGAAAATATATCTAACACATGTTATGCAACAAATAACCAAAAGACATTCCTAGTAACCAAAAGGCATTGTTTACGGTTATCCACTTGCCTGGATCTCGAAGCCAAAAGAAAATCTGAAGAGTAGAAGATCCAATCTTGGTTTCCCTCTGGAGAACTTCTAGGGCTTGGTTGCAGAAGAGAGGAAGAAGATAGAAGAATGGGGAAAATCCTAAAAGTAGAGTTTATATAGAGAGAGGGTTTTTTTCCAAATTACAAGGGAGGGCTCCCTGCTTTCTAGTGGGTTTTAAGAAATTTCAAAAAGAGTCCTCTGGCCCAAAAAGGGTCCATTAACTCAGGCCCAATTGTGTTAAACCGATCTATTTGACCCTCTTAACCCAACTTAAACCCGACAAACTGGTATGACCCAATATAAAAATTTGGGACTTGACAATGGTGATGGTGATGGTGTGGTGCAGAGACTTTAAACAGTTGGATGGGCAGATGGTAATTGAATAAAGTAGGTGGTGGCTGGTGAAGGAGTCCGGATCCTCCAAGGCAAATCCTCACGGTAACCGTGGGGAGACCGGGAGAAGAGATGGGCATCGGCATAAGTGTCACGTTCACGTCCACTGTGTGGCCTATTCCACATGTACTGATGTAAAACAGTGAAAATGGAAGTGCCTAGTGTTGGCATTGGCAATACTGACTTTGAAAACTCATGCAAGAGCACCACGATTGGACCATGTGTTGAGTACATGCATGCTCCACTGCCGACATGGTCATGTGGCATCCAAAGCACCACGTCCCACCTCGATCCATCACCTCTTTATGTAACCGACATGATCAAGGGGGATTAAAAAGGCGACATCTCACCAGGTATTACCCTCGTCATCAGATTTAGTTGTAGACTTCATCATATGTTTTGAATCCGACTATTGCATTAACACCAATGCAAATCACCGCCTCGATGTATGATAAGTGTTAACGAGACTTGGTCCACTCTCGCAATCACATAAAGTGGAAAGGTGGCCCACTTCATGGCCGTTACTACATTTACCGGCTATGACCAAAATGCTTATAAATTATAAGGCTTTGGGCCACATGAGCGCAGAGAGTGGAGAGAAAAAAATAGAAAGAGAAGTCAGGGATTAGTGAGTGGGTCTCATAAACATTGAGTAGTTTATATTATACATTGGTGTCTGGTGAGACCCATTTTTGGATTAACAGTATTCACTTGAAAGTGAAGAATTTGTGTGCACACGCTTCTTGTTGAGTGTGGCCCACTTAAAATTTCCTACACTTAGACCATCGTAAGTCCCTACTGTCCTAACTGTAAAACAGTGCCTTCTCATAGATAGGTTGAAAACAACTAGCAAAGAATCAACATTAGTTAAAACTATGTGGAAAATCAGTGAGCCATATTGAATGGATGAATCATACATATATACACCCCCTGCTTGATATTTCCTTAGAAATATCTTAGATACCATACAGGATCTTTTGTACACACCGAATTATGGCTTTGGACCTGTTACTGGTAGCTTTCTCTCTAGCCAATTTATGACTTTGGAACAGTCCACCCCTTAATTTGTATACAAAAGATATGTGTATCTGCAACCTGTGTATTCATATTATATTTATACCTGTATACATATATATACAAAAGCTTAACACCTATAGGTAGGAAGTCAAAGAATGTACAAGTCTAAGTCCAGCTATAATATAACAGTCTATATACAGTCACAATCACAAATCCCAAAATCCAAAATATAAATCCCTAAAGTATGCTCGTGTTGCTCTCCAGTTAGTGAATCACTCAGAGATTCTTTGCTGTCCACTCCTCAAGAACTGAAGGAACCTCATGGGTGTCCTCCTTAATCTCCTTGGTCTTGACGTTGACTGGTATTGAAATCTGAGCCTATAACACCAATAAGACAACTGTGAATAAGACTATTTAACGAAGCATAAGCATGATTATAGTAATATAAGCTGTATTTAGCGGAATAAATTGATAAAAGATTTTAAGAGATCAATATAAGTCAATTAATCAATATTGTGCATTTGAATAAATCATGCTATACAAATCAAATAAAGAAAACACATTCAATTTGGCTACTACATATAGCTTTATCCTCCTAGCAGAGATCCAATCGTTAGGTACCTAATGCTCGTGCCTAGTTACACATAGGCCTTGTAACACTCCGACCCAGCATGACCCCGTTTAGCGCCTAATTACGGTTGTTTTAATTGGTAATTGTGTTTTGCTTTTGTTTTGGATTCGTTGTGGGTCATGGATAGGTAGTTGGATTGAGTTTGATCTGGATTAGGTAGACCAAGCCTTTTTTTTATAATTTTAGCTTTTCTTCGACATGGTCATTTTTGCATCATCTTGATGTCAACGCGTGTCTTTTGTTGAGCTCGTTAACTTTCGTAACTACGTCATTTGCAACCGAGGTCGTATGATTCCATTGGACCTGGATTTGACTCAAACTGGAAATTGATTTATGACTTGGACTTCATTGCAAATTGGACAGTCACTTCTCTTATATAAGAGCCATTTCCACCGATTCAAGCTCTCTCTCTCTCTCTCTCTTCTCTTACTGTTCACGTGAAGCTCCATTTCTCTCTCCCTCTTGATTCTTCTTCTCCACCGATCAAGCCAAAAGAGAAGCTTGTGCTATCTTGTTCCTGGTGTTTGGATTGAGGTAAGTTAGAGGTCTTCTCCATCTCCCCTATCTTCTTCTTCTTCTTCTCATTTCCATGATTCCATGATGTTGCTCATGATGTTTCTTTTTCTTTCTCATGCATGCATGATCGCAGTGGTGGTGTTTGGATGTGAAAAAGCCCAAGGACAGCTAGTGGGGTAATTGAACTCAATTAAGGCAAGTATAATCATAATATGTAAGAACCCATGTTGGTATTTGCTTGATTTTGTTTACTTCACAAGAGTTTGCAAGGAAAACATGTTTACAGCCCAATTTGCTAGTATTCTCCCTTTTTCTGTTGGAAATTTGCATATCTGATGTTTTTACAGGTTTTCTGTATTTGATTTAGAATTCGACCCCGTGCATGTACGGCTAAGCCGTAAGTCACCTTCGGCTTAAAGTCTAGAAAGGGAATAAAACTAGTTTTCTTCTACGGCCAGGACACGGCTAAGCCGTATATTATCCTACGGCTAAGCCCTATCTCAGCCGTGACCCAGCCGTAGATCAATACGGGGTGTCCTTTTTTTGGATTAACTGAAGGCAAGCAATTGACAGACATGCTACGGCCCAGCCACGGCTAAGCCGTAGAACAGCACACGGCTAAGCCGTAGAGCAAAATTAGGGTGAACCGTAATTACGGATGAACAGTAAAGGTGGAACGGCAGTGCATATTAAGGCTAAGCCGTAAGATGCCTACGGCTAAGCCGCATGTTCACCTACGGCTAAGCCGTATTATCCTAGAAAATGAATAACAAGGATAGGCGTAAGGAAGAGACCGATATGACTTTCAGGATAGAATGTAGAGCACCTAGACTTGCCCAACGGAATATAATACAATGCGTGAATGATCTCGAGGGCTGCAAAGCATTCATGTTCATTATCCAGTTGTTAAGCACCTCCCCATGGGTGTTGGTTTAAGGAACTTCGGTGCACCAGCTAATACACTGCGACACTAGACAACGGTGCATCGAATAACTTAAAACTATATCATCATGCACGGTTAGAAGCACTGGATAATTAGATTAGAATTGGTTAGTAAATGACTTTGATTCGCTATGCTAACAGTTGCTTGCATGACATGTTGTCTGTTGACCATTGATCTCCACTCTCTAGCATGATTACTGTTCCATCTACTTTCACATTGTTAACTATGTCTCTATGGTTTCTTTATCTTGAGTATGCATGTATAATTCATGTATAAGAAATGATCTTGGATATGCACGCACGATATGCTTGTCACGATCTATTCAGGGTTTTCATGATTGACTCAGTATTGTCAGACACTACTTAGCCTCAGCCTTAGGATCCCGACGGGGTGAATTTGGTATAGTTTCATGGCCTTGCTACAGTAAGGAAACGTCTTGGGGAACCGGACCCCAGGAAACCCGAGTCCCATTTGTACCCTGGCCCGGACAAAGGTGTTCTCTACACGGATATAAGATCCCTCTTTTGGGAGCATATGGCAATGTAGTCGCCAACTAGTTATGTACACAGCATGTATTCATTGATTCACATGGCATATGTCTTCCTTGCATGACAGCTTAGTGCATGAATGTGACCTATTTTGATTTACATGATGTTCTTTATTCTATTAGACACAGTATGTGTTAACTTGTTGTGGTATATACTTTGCTGAATCGTTATATTCACAGTTGTTTTGGTGTTACAGGCTCAGATACCCCTACCGACGCCTCGTCGGTCCGCCAGACTCCAGTCGAGACCCTCGGGGCCCCATCAGGCCTAGAGGAGTGGATGTGAGCACTCCACCGGAGAGCGCCCTAGACATGCATGGCATAGGAGTCTTCTTTTGAGTTTTGTCATGCTTGTATACGTCATGATTTGTATATGTTATTTTGTTCATTTTGTAAAAACCTTTAGCTATATATGTCAGTTCTATTTTGTATTCTCTTCTTGCATTGTTTAGTTCGATGTTTTTGATATTTACAGCTTCCGCGTACATGTTGGCATGTATGAAACTTTCTTTGTGCATGTGCATTTAGACTAGGTCTACGTGTACAGGCACGGGAATACGTGTGTCATTGGTTTGGCTCGGGTTGTGACAGGTCCCTAGTTTTTGGAGTCCAGAATACCAGATACCAACTGCAGTGGTAACATATCATACTACCTAAATTTGACCCCGTCAAGTCTAATAAGGGTGAAGCTAAGTAGAGCCTGACTTAATTCGAATCAATTAATAATTGAATAAGATGTAAGATTTCAGTATATATTAATCAATTTCAATTTAATCAATTCAATCATTCTTACTCAATTCATTTCAGATCAATATCAAGTAGGCGGAAGAGTATCAATCAATATATATACATCATTGTAAACAATGACTCAATAGCAAATAAATAAATTAACCAATCAATGTAACATCATTGTAAACAATGATTCAATAGCAAATTAAGAGGACAATAATTGAATAAAACAATATGCAATGTTATGGAATCAAGGAATTTACTAGCCAATCATATTTGAATCACCAATAGCCTCTAACCATCCATTTCGATATAGTTTAGGTTATTTGATACACTGTCATCTTTGCTTGATGTTACATTGTATATAAATGTATATGAAAGATTCCTAAACCAACACCCAAGGTTAAGTGCTCGACATATGAATGACTTTTCATGAATGAATCCCAACCAAGATTCTTTATGTTAAATAATTTTTCCATTGGACCCAATATTTAGGTTAAAGGATCTAAGAAATAAAGGCCCTATAAAGTCTTCTAAAGTCTCTAAATAAACTTAAATTTCTGGTTTTCACAGCTTAGTTGTGGGTTACCTACGGCTTCGCCGTAGAGTATAAATTGTCCCGCATTTACGGTTTAGCCGTAGATGGCTTGTGGCTTGGCCATGACTAGGCTGTAGCACCAATTACGGCTTAGCCGTGATCTTAACCGTAGAAGAAAAGTTTCGACTTTTCTTTTCTTCTCTTTTTTTTTTATTGTCAAAGTTTGTGGCTATACGACTTAGCCATAAGATAATTTATGGCTTAACTGTAAACTTCAGAGTACCTAAATTGCTTTAGTTACAGAACACCCATAACATAGGTTTCAATTTGTACTTTTATTACCTGTTCTAATACAATATTCTACTAAATTCAGTCATTCAATATATACAAATTCACATTTCTTCCTTTACTAAACAATCTAAGTCTGCATATGAAACACAAGTATAAGGTTGAAGAATAACATTATATTAAAAAAAAATTATGGAATCAACTCAACCAGCATGCATTAATAAATAATATGCTTATACTTGCATTAATTCAAACTTGGTGTTCAAATCCCTAATTGCTTAGCTCAATTCAGTGAAAATCCCAATTTAAACCCTAACATGTAAGACAACATGTATAAGGATGAAATGAGAAGCATGCTATCTCTTAGAGTCCTCTTGACCCAATTAAACACTCAAATCTGTTTATAAGAAGAAATTACTTACCTTTAATGGCTGATGGAAGGAAAAGAAGATGAAGATCAAAGATATACTGTAACACCCTATTCCACATCGCTTATGAATGAAATATGAGTTTGGTATAAAATGAATTATGTAGGTTACTACTAATAACTTGGATTTAAGCATTTTGGGTAACGTGATAGGCTTACTAAGTTATTGGGCCAGCGGGTTACTCGTGTCATTACAAATAGTATTAGAGCCTATCACCAACCGAAAATGTGAGACCCCCAATCTCGCTGAGAAAGTCTTTGAGGCAAGATCATGACTATAAGTCAAGATAAGGGAATCCTAGGGGACACAGGTGTATAATACTTTAGTCTCACATTGCCTAATGAAGTTAGATGGATCCACACGAGGACGTGCGGCTTTAAGGGGGGTAGATTGTAACACCCTATTCCACATCGCTTATGAATAAAATATAAGTCTAATAAAAAATAAACTATGCAG
Organism: Sextonia rubra; assembly: GCA_037013555.1. Taxonomy (NCBI): domain Eukaryota; kingdom Viridiplantae; phylum Streptophyta; class Magnoliopsida; order Laurales; family Lauraceae; genus Sextonia; species Sextonia rubra. The sequence continues at coordinate 51,802,527 of JASUAD010000013.1, read as the reverse complement.
GTTACTACTAATAACTTGGGCCTAAGCATTTTGAACCACGGATAAACTTACCAAGTTATTAGGTCAATGGGCTACGCGAGTCATTACATATATAACCCAAAGAAGTTGAAAGAGATGATGAAGATGCAAAATGAATCCGCTGTAGCTCAAAAGAGGAAGAACCAACTAAATAAGGTTCTGAGTTGTTCTTATATTCTAAAGCTATTGATTTTTTCATAAAAGTCTAGCTTATCATGTATATTTCCAATTTGAGTCAATTCTTGATCGAACTGATTCAATTGAAGTCAAATGAATTTGGTTTCAACATAAAAGTTGACAAGCTCAACAAAACAAACGCGATGATGTCAAAATGATGCATGCTTGACGCTAAATCAAAAAATCTAAAATTATGAAAAAGGGCTCAAATTACTAAAATCGGAGTCAATCCCGGCCCAACTACTCAAAGGATTTAAACAAGACAAAAGTAATCTAATCCTAACTCAAACACCACTAAACACAACTATTTAAAGAAATATCAAATTAACAAATTACTAAGCATGCTTAATTAACCATTAAACACACTAAGCTTGGGTCGCTAGTGTAGATGTATTGCAAGTTGAAAAGCATAACTAGGGATTTGGCCCATCCCTGGAACAATTACTTCATCCTCTTCAACCAAGGTAACGAATGACTATAAATCAAGGATTTGATTTTTTCATGAATCAAATAATGAATTTTTCAAAAAGATCAGTTCATCGTTTGTGACTTATAATAGCGAACTGGGTAACTATGGTTAAAACTACTTGAAAAGGTTCAACATCAGTGAGCCATGTTGAATGGATGAATCATACGTACACCCCCAGCTTAAGTCAGACATATTTGCTTAGAAATATCTTCGATAATATCTTAGATACAATACATGTGCTTTTGTACACACCGAATTATGGCTTTGGACCTGGTACTGCCGGTAGCTTTCTCTATAGCCAAATTATGGCATTGAACGAGTGTCTGATGCCTTTCTCTATCATTTAGTTGGCGGATTCGAGAGTCGCTAGAGTTTGTTGCAGCTATAACTTCTCAAGCAGTGGTGAATGCCTTGGGACAATGGACCCACCCAACTTGGCAAACATCAGTAAATGCCTGGAGAGTGATTTTGACTTTTTTCGTTGAAGGTGAAACAAACAAAAAAAATATCACTTTTTTGGTGAAGCAACCTTTTTTTAATAACATCATCATCATCATCAAAGCCTTATTCCAACCATGTTAGGGTCCGCTATATGAATTTTATTTCTCCATCCCGCTCTAAACAACTTTTTTTAACAAAAAAAAAAAAAAAATCATGTAGAAGTAAATGCAGTGAAAGAACATCTAAAAATGAGTCCCAACTCGGCTCAGTTGGGCATGGGCTAGTGCTGAGGTCAACTGGGCTTTGGTGAAGGTCGACTTTGACTCGATTTGGTAAATAATATATACAAGAACCAGCCAATCACAGGTATGTGAACATCTAATAAACCCGATTTTTATATTGTAGATTGATTGTTATTTCCAAAAGGCAACGATAAACGCAGTAGGCCCCAGAAACTCAACCACTGATTGGAGCTTTCTCTTGCCATAGCCGTAGAAGGAAGCCCTCTTGTTTTTTGAAATAAAACATGTGATAGAATTTGTGGCTGCCCTGTTGGAAGAGTTGGGATATCTGTCTCATATATGGCCTTTCTGAGATGAGAAAAATAGTGGGCCTAAGGTTGTGCCAATGGTAGATCCAGCTTTGGTATAGGGCAGATCAGAAACTAAAAACAAGAACCAATGTGCTCTTGAAAGTAAAATTTAGATCCCGCCCAATGCACCTGGATTTCCTATTTGGTCTCCTAACAAATTAATCTTTCTACCCAAAAAAGCAAATAACTCTTTTAGAAAAAAAAAAGAGATGTACAAAAGTCTAGTTCATTAGATTGGAGAATTTTACAATCATATAAAAGGTTTCATTCATTGAAGCTTTTATTTTTTTTTTTATTATTTTTTTGTAATGAAGGGTGTCACAGCCCATTGAATCAGACTAATCCCTTTAGGCTCAGAGAGAACTGAGTAAATCTCCTATGGCCTCTATGTCGTAGTATAGCTCAAATTCACGTCCTTCAGAAATAAATCGTGGTCCTAAGTCAGGTGAGCTATCCCTTCGGCTACTGAAACCTTTAATTACACAAAATGATTGATTCTTTTTCTTTATAGAAAGATTTCAAATGGAGGCCAACTGTTGGGGAGTTTCAATACAGGACAAATAAAAGGCACATTTCAAAATGAGCCTTAAGTTTTCCAAAGTTCATTCAGAGCAGGACATTCCATCGTACCACCCATTGTCCAACCACTTTCTATTATTTTTTTTTTCAAAATTTCTGAGAATGCCCTCTTTGGTGACTTGTCCTAAGTAGTCAATGGGGAAGAGGGATTGTCTAAACTTGCCCGACCAAACACTAGCTACCCAACTTACATTCTTTTCACCCGATTGTGTAACTTATCCCCATAATTAGTGTTACTCATGGTCTCGTATCAAATTAATCCTTCTACCAAACAAATAAAAAAAAGTCTTTTGGAAAAAACCAAAAAATAGAGATGTACAAAAGTCTTGTTTATAAGATTGGAGAATTGTACGTTTCAAATTCATAAACTTGTAATTTACTTTCCCTTATGTTATAATTTTCATTTGAAAGTCCTACATACCATTAAAATTAATTTTCAATGCAAAACTATACAACTTAGAATGCCATTAAGCTTTCGTTAAATGTTATATTATAAGTTGTAATTTTAATGGTATTCATATCAAAGTTGTAAAGTTATCCAATGATATTCAATTCCTATTTCCTTAATGGTGCTAAATTCCTATGTATCTTAATGCATGCTAAAAGGTCCTAAAAGGATTTTAAAAAAAATTGAAAAGAACGGGGTCCCTAGGCCCGGCCTGGACACGACATGGCTGGGCCTGTGTAAAAGTGGGCACGGCCCATTTTCATCTCTAGGTGGAGTCAACTTGCCCAAGCCAACAGGTCAACTCGAGGTGTACGGGCTAGCATTGCAACAGACACCAGTCCGCTTACATGCAAACCATTGTTTAGAATAAACTAACAGGACTCCATATATGACATGATACAAATATATGATCAAAGTAACAGGGTTAAAATGTAGCACAAATGCCCATAAAAGACAAAAAAAAAAAAACATACATTATGTAATTTGACGTCGCCAGTTGAAGTCCAATCAAGGTCAAACACCTCCAGCAATTTGTTTTATCTGAGCTGATACTCAAGAAAAATGTCAGAACTCTGATCATATAATAAAAAGAAGGCATTGTAGACATTTTTCATGTCTCCCCTAGCCTCTGATTTTTACCTTCAACTTTATTGGAAATGTCACCTCGACTATTTTCTTCTAGTATGCTTGGATCTGCTATCTCCATCACTTGATCAGGGAATGCCATCTTTGCGAACTTGTGAAGGCTTAAACCATTCTTGAACATGTCTTCAGTTGGTCTTCTTCCCGTAAATAACTCCAATACAAGAATACCATAACTATACACATCTCCAAGGGTTGACACATCACCACCCATACCATACTCTGCAATTCGATTTTCTTTTTGGTTAAAATCACAAGTTAATACCTTTCGATTTAGAGCAGCAAAACACAAATTTGACTTTAAAGTGAGATTGAACAATGAAGCATTTATTTCTTGAGAACGTAGGCATGCAAACAAATAAAGAAAAAGCTAAATTCCAGTAAAATAGATTGTTGCATGAATGGGCCATGGGATCAGCAAGAGTACAAGGTTTGAGATTGAAAATTAAACAATGGATATGCAACTAGTAAAAGAAATTTTAGCAGCACTTCAACAGATGAATGGGCCAGCAAAAGCTTGCACAAGTGAATTCATTAAATGTAATAAGAGATATCTAAGATGAATATCTCTAAAACTATGTTTCATTGTGCCAATAGGGTAACATTCCATCATTTAACTTCCCCATTATCAAGAGTTCTTAGGTGAGTTTGCTATGATGGAAGCATAGATATTTCTCCATTGTACAATTTGATATCGCTAATTAGTTGCTGATCAGGGCACATAACAACAATGAAACCTCATAAATTAAACAAAACAACACAAGAAGAAAAGAATAAGGAAGAAAGTGTTAACCGGATCAACACACCTAACGGCTCACTTAATTAAATTTAACAAATGAAGACGTGAACGAAAAGTGCAAGAATGAAAGTGTTACCTGGGGCAACATATCCAATGGACCCCTTTATTGCAATTGAGCTAGTATCTGTTGAAGGAAAATTATTGCTAGTTTCCAAGAGGATCTTTGCTAAGCCAAAATCGCCAACATGAACAACCAAGTCATCATCAAGAAGAACATTAGTAGGCTTTAGATCACAATGAACAATTGGAGTTCCATGTTGATCATGAAGATAATCTAAAGCATGGGCCACATCGATGGCAATGTTTAGCCTTTGATTAAGGCTTAAGCACCTCAATTGATGGCCCTCTTCTTCTTTTGGATGCAACCATTCCTCTAAACTTCCATTTGGCATGAACTCATAGACCAGAGCTTTGAAGTCATTGCCTTTGAAGTCAATGCTTGAGCAAGAACCTATGACTTTAACAAGATTTCGGTGTCGAACATTTCTCAAGGCCTCACATTCGGCGATGAAGCTCTTGGAGGCTCCTTGTCGTTGAAGGTTGAACACTTTAACCGCAACAGTGGTGTTATCCGAAGCAAACACTCCTCTATAGACAGAACCATAACTTCCCACACCAATCAAATTGTTTGAAGAAAACTCATCAGTTGCTTTGTGAAGATCTGAGTAAGAAATACTTATGTACTGACCTTCCATGGAAGATGCCAACGACAACATAGTTATAGACTTTCTTCTTCCATAAAGCACTGCGCAGAGACATGGTGAAAAAATTAAGCACACTGCAATAGCAATTGTTGGTATAAATACCATGAGATAAAAGGACTTTTGTCGTCTTTTAGGTTCCTTAATAATGCATTCGGGCAATTGCAGTTGTGGGATGCCCCCACAGAGCTTACTGTTACCCATGACTGAAATCACACTTGCATTTCCAAGCACCCCGTTGTCTGGTAACTTACCATCAAAATCATTGAGTGACAAATTCAGGTTCTTAAGAAAAGGGAAACTACCTAGAAATTCTGGAATTTTCCCGGTCAAGTTATTGTGTGATAGATCCAACACTTCAATGCCTCTCAGATTACTCGCAGATGAAGGAATGGTTGCATTGAAGAAGTTGCTTTGCAGGCGTAAGAGTACTAAGCTCATACAATCACCAAGTGTGGGAGGAATTTCACCGATCAATCTGTTCTCCGAAACATCTATTTCTCGAAGATTTTTCAAGCTACCCACTTCTAATGGTAAGAACCCTGTCAACGAGTTTTGCGCCAAGTTGAGAGAGATCGTTAGAGAAGAGATGCTCATCACCTTTTTTGGTATTGGGCCACTCAAATTGTTTTGAGAGATGTTCAACTCAACAAGTTTCAAAAAATCCCCAAGACTGGATGGTATGCTTCCCTCTAGTTCATTCTCTTGCTGGTATAGTCCCAGTAGTTCAGTCAAATTTCCGATAGATGCCGGAATTTTCCCTGAAAACTTATTTCTCGACAACTCCAATTCTCGAAGATTCCGAAGCTTGCCAAAAGCAGCTGGAATTTCGCCCGTTAGAAGGTTGTCGTTCATATACAATTTTGTCAGCTTGACGAGATTCTCAATCCCCTCCGGAATGCTCCCAGATAATCGATTTTCCCCAATACCCAACACATTCAGTTGGGTGGAGAGATTAGCAATGGAATTGGGAAGAGGCCCAACGAAACGATTGTCCTGAAAAGAAAATTGTTGTAAATAGCTACAGTTGTTCAATGTGTCCACAAATTTCAGGTCCTCTGCTTTCCCAGTCCCCAGTCGATTACCCCCGACATAAAGTATGCTTAAAAACTGCAGATTTCCAAGATCCATCGGCACCCCTCCAGTGAAGTGGTTATGGGTAAAATAAAGCTCTTGAAGCGACGAGGCATTGGATAAGGAAACTGGAATCAAACCCGTAAACTGGTTTGGCGACACATCAAACCCCCAGAGATTAGGAAGAGTGAGTCCTAGATTCCATGGAAGTGTTCCTTGTAATTGATTATCCGACACTGAAAAGAGTTCAATGTAGGATAGATTGAAAATGGAAGAAGGAATGGTTCCAGTCAGCTCATTCTCTCTCAATTGAAAGAAGCTCATGTTTGACATCCGGCCTAGATCAGTTGGAATGCTCCCATCCAGATTATTGCTTCCTAGAGATATTGCGAAGAGTGACGAGAGGTTCCCAAGTGTAGGCGGGATGTTTCCGATAAGGCCATTTTTATAAAGAAACAAGGCCCTAAGATTGGACATGGAGCCTAGCTCCGAAGGGATTTTCCCCACAAGTTTGTTGGACGAAATGTGTAACACCAAGAGCTTGGAGCAGTTGCTTATGGCGGCTGGGATCTCTCCTTGGAAAGAGTTTGAGGACAGGTGGAGTCGCCGAAGCCGAAACAGGTGGCCGAGTTCGTGAGGAACTGGGCCATGGAAATGGTTCTCGGAGAGGTCGATGGTTATGAGAAAGGAGAGGTTCGCTATGTGGGGAGAGAGAGTTCCTTCCAAAGAGAGAGATGTTAAGTTCAAGACGCGGACTCGTTGGTGCTTGCGGCCACACATAACGCCCCGCCACTCGCAAAAATGGAGCGACTCGTTCCATGAACTCAGTGCTTGCAGCGGGTCCGTTATGTTTGTTTTGAAGGCAAGCAACGCGAGCCGGTCCGTCTCGTTACGTAACGGAGTCGTGGTGGCGGTTTCGGAGAGGGAGATGATCAGGAAGATGGCGTGGATGAAACATGGCCAAAATGTCCGACAAGCCATGTTTGAAGAATGGAAGATTTTCCGTTGTATGTGCTTGCATGAAGCTCCCGTCTTATATCCTCTCTTGGGAGTGGAAATGGGTCGATGCATGTGATGGTGCGGCCCAGAGATTTTAAACCGTTGGATGGGCAGATGGTAATAATTGAATAAAGCGGGTGTTTTTGGTTGGTGGCTGGTGAAGAGCATAAATGTCACGTTCACGTCGACTGTGTGGCCAATTCCACATGCACTGATGTAAAACAGTGAAAATGGAAGACCATCTTAAATCCCAACTGTTCTAATTCTAAAGCAGTGCTTTTTCATAGATGGCTCTAAAACAATCTGCGAACATCCAGCATCAGTTAAAATCATAGTTACCTTTTCGATTGATTCTCATTCGAATTCGTAATTCGGCATATAAATCAATTCGAAAATTTCATGAGGTAAGCTCATACAATTTAATTTTTGATTCGCTTAATTAAGAGATTGAATCCGACAAATTTGATACACTAACTCTATTATATATTTTAATATAATTGGTGAAGATTCATAAGTCTAATTCTAAATATATGTATTACAAAATTTCTTAAGTAACACAATGGTATTAAAATGACAAAACATGAAGCATATCAAAACTGGTTAAATATACTTAAGTTCAAATAGAAAGTGCCCCTCTCGATCAGTGGGGCTCTTTGAAAGTAAACTGTATCATTATTAGAGAGGCACTCATTTTCAAATCAAAAGTGCGCCGCTGGACCTGATACTGGTAGCTTTCTCTCTAGCCAAATTATGGCATTGGACGAGTGTCTGAGGCCTTTTTCTATCATTTAGTTGACGGATTGAAGAGCCGTTCGAGTTTGCTGCAGCTATAACTTCTCAAGCAGTACTAAACGCCTTGGGACAATGGACCCGCCCAACTTGGCAAACACCAGTAAATGCATCGGCGATTGATTTGAACTTTTTTCGTTGAAGGAGAAACAAACATAAAAAAAAAATTCCTCTTTTTGGAGAAGCAACTTTTTTTAACAAAAAAAAAAAAATCATGTAGCAGTAAATGCAGTGAAAGGACATCTAAAAATGGGTCCCAATTTGGCACGGTTGGGCATGGGCTAGGGCTGAGGTCAACTGGGCGTTGGTAAAGGTCGACCTTGGGTCGATTTGGTAAAAAATGTATAACCAATCACAAGTATGTCATCATCTAATAAACCCGATTTTTATATTGTAGATTAATTGTTATTTCCCAAAGGCAACGATAAACCCAGTAGGCCCCAAAGACATAACCACAAGGAAGCCCTCTTGTTTTTTGAAATAAAACATGTGATAGAATTTGTGGGGCCAGCAATCTTATCATATAGAGTAGGTTTTGGAATGTAATCATCGAAATCACACGTTGTTTATCCAAAAAAGAAAAACATCAAGCTAATCAGATGCATTCCACTGCATAAACTAAAGCTTTGCGGATCTCAAACCATATTTTTAGTAGAGAGCTCTGTGCTGCCCACTAAAATAAAACGCATGGCAGGAGACGAGTAGAAAGAAGGTAAAGACAGTGTTTAGACTGAAGTAGATAGAAGACCCATTTTAAATCACACCTTTCTCGTTCTTTTTGGCTACGATAAGTGTAGTATCTGTTCTCATCAGTTTAATATCTGATCACTAGAGGCCCAAGCGTCACCCTTGTGTGGCAGTAGTACGTAGGCCATGAGCAAGCCTCCCAAATTAAATCCCTAAGTTCTAGTGGTTCTCGGGCCTATTGGCTATTGGTTGATGGCGTTCAGTTGCTGTGATGGACATGCTCATTTGCAGAATTTCTTGTGCCTGCCCTGTTGGAAGAGTTGGGATATCTGTCTCATATATGGCCTTTCTGAGATGAGAAAAATAGTGGGCTTAGAGTCGTGCCAATGGTAGATCCAGCTTTGGTATAGGGCAGATCAGAAACTAAAAACAAGAACCAATGTGCTCTTGAAAGTAAAATTTAGATCCAGCCCAATGCACCTGGAATTCCTATTTGGTCTCCTAACAAATTAATCTTTCTACCCAATAAAGCAAATAAGTCTTTTAGGGGAAAAAAAAAGAGATGTACAAAAGTCTAGTTCATTAGATTGGAGAATTTTACAATCATATAAAAGGTTTCATTCATTAAAGCATTTATTTTTTTATTATTTTTTTTAATGAAGGGTGTCACAGCTCTTTGAGCCAGACTAATTCCTTCAGGCCGGAGGGAACCAAGTGAATCTCCTATAGTTTCAATGTGGTAATACAGCTCAAACCCACAACCCTAGAAAATAAACTATGGTCCTATCTCAGATGAGCTATCGCTTAGGTTATTGATGCCTTTAATTACACAAAATGATTGATTCTTTTTCTTTATAGAAAGATTTCAAATGAAGCCTAGCTGTTGGGGACTTTTCAATACAGGACAAATAAAAGGCACATTTCAAATTGAGCCTTAAGTTTTCCAAAATTCATTATGCCATACCACCCATTGTCCAACCACTTTCTATTATTTTTTTTTTCAAAATTTCTGGGAATCACTACACCAAAAATCGAATTAGGAACGGCTTAAAACCGTTCCAAACCAAATTTGGAACGGTTTTAAGCCGTTTTAGATAATGGTGTCGTAGAAAAACTGGAACAGTTTGAAGCTGTTCCAGAAAAATAAATCTGGAACGGCTTGAATCCGTTCCAGATATATAAATTTGGAACGGTTTCAAACCGTTCCTGAAAATTTTCAAAATTGTTCCTGGCTATAATTGTGGAACACCTTTACATCTAATTTGGAACGGTTCAACACAGCTGGAATCGTCCCTGAATTGCAATATGGAACTGCTGAGAACTATTCCTAAACTCTAAATCCGTTCCAAACAAATTTTTTAACTAATTTTTTCGTTTATAAATTTTAGAGGCTATTTATATTTCATTTGAAATGATTAAAAAGATTTCAAGCAGATAACTTTATAGAAACAGTCATCTAATCATCTAACAACCGAATTCACATTCATACTAAATTAACACTGCTCATCAATATAACATTTATTTATTACAGTCATCAATGTACATCAAAAATTATAAATAATGTATCTTTTGCTTAAGAATAAGTTTTATTAATTGAAATAACATTCATTATAAATGACGTCAAGCCTAAAAAATAATTGGTACAAGTGAATCAGCCCTAAAAAAACTATAAATACAAAAATCGCTCCATAACTAAAGCAATCTGGGTGAGTGTGCCTTAAGTTCTTTGGTCATTTATATAAATGCTCCAAAAGTAGCTTTAGGCAATCCTTATCCTGAAAAGGAAAAAAACTTAAGCGTGTGAGTAAGTGGCACTTTTTTATTTTCCTAGTTCATTGAGAAGTTTGAAAGCCAAAATACAATACAAAAGAGAGCAAAGGAGGAACCACCATCTATACATATGGAAGAAAAAGTAGACCAATAAGATGCTAAAAATATAGAAATATCGGGTGCCATGACAACCGTTCATTAACCACATATATCAAATTCACCAATGACAGTCAAGACTAACTTTGGTTTCAGCTCATGCTGTAGAAGAGCCCCAAGTTTCTTGTGATTGTTTAAGTTTTGTCTTGAGCAGGTTAAAGGATTAACTGCATATGATCTTCCAATGATAAATGTGTTTTCATTTGAAGAGAACCTTCTAGTAATCTCTGCCACTCCAATAGTACTCTTCAGATGATCTAGGTGGTGCATGTACGATGCCCTGAGTGTCTCCTTTGTTAGACCTGAAATAGCTAGAAGCATGTTAGAAACTTAAAATGACATTGATTTTTTTATCCTTTCCCTACGATGCCATAAGTGGAAGTCCCAATATTATAATTTAGGAAGACACAGAGATAGAAGAGAAAGGATCCTACCAGTAATCAAAATTAGAAAGCATACATATTTTGAAAGAAGAAAACAAAAACAATAATTTACATGTAGAAAACTTAAAGAAAGAAGATGCCATATATGAACTAATTAACACAGTAATCTCACATCACACAGTTTCCTCCAAAATACCCTCACATCCTCCCTCTTTTTAGTTCTTTCCTCCACCTGTCTTTGAGTCCAAAACCAAGTTTTGAAAAAACAATGCAATGCCTGTAGCTTTCCTTCAATCAATACCCATCATGTCAAGATATTTAGGAAAAGGAATACAAAAGAGAATAATAGAGCAATTGAAGCAAAGCCCAACAGAATAAATACAAAAATAAAAGAGAAATGCCACCCACAAGTTGAAAAAGATGGATTGTCAAATAGATAAGATGAGGGTAGGTAGTCTCATGCCATACACATGGAAATGGAAAAATGCAGTAAGAGATTTCAGATGCAAATGCACTAGTTGGTTTTCTTCTCTTTTTTACCTGGTTGAGATTCCAGACACTACTGCCTAGTAGCCAATTCTCCTGATGCTGTCCCTTAGGAAAAGTAAAGATCTCTTCAGAAAACCAAAGCCATCTTCTCCTCCCAGGCCTCATTAGTGAAAGGGTTTTAAAAACCACACATGCAGGTTAATGTGATGTATGAGAAATGCACATGGCATGGATCCAATGTGGCAATAACGTGAAACTTTTATAACAGAAATCAAGCACCTTCCCCTTACCCAATTTAATGGTGTGATGAATCTCAAAAACCTGCATCATGAAAGAAAATAATTACTCCTCACATAGAGCCCTTACTTGTTTTAGTACCAAAAACAAGATAAAAGGAGGAGGTCCATTAATCTAAATAGGAAGTAGAAATATTCTCTCAAACTGAAAACTAAAAAGAGTCACTTTTTTGGGTTATTATTGGTATACTTACTCTTATATTTTGTCACTTTGCTTGGGCATTGATGACCATTCCATGACTATTGGCACAACACAGCTCTCCTCATCTTACATAGCTATCTACCACATGAATAATATGAAAAACAACATGAGAAAAAATATGTCATAGTTTCTATCTTTTTTCTCTACAAAACCAAACTTATATGTGGTGTTCATCATGTGGGTACAATTCTCGAGCCACAATGATATTCCTAATGTCCCTAAATTCAAAAAATCAAGGACAAAATTCAAAGTGTCTACTCACAAAGAGGTTTCAGAATTAGAGTGTAACTCTACTCCAAAGAAGAGAACAAAGAAAAAGCCACCAAAGGCACAAGCAAATCAGTACCTTTGTGGTTTCCAACAAAACAACTAAATGATTGTCATTGCATAGAGTAGGAGAATTTGCAGTCTTGCAACCACTCAAGTGTGTAACAGTTGGGTCTTGAGATTAATGTATTAGCAAGCATGTGCAAAGGTCTGTCTTTGCATAATACTTGCTAATCAATTTGCACCTAAAAATTTGATTTAAGACATTGGCAATTAGCAAAAAAAAAAAAGAACAATGAGTACAAAATTCACAATGCCACTTAATTACAGCAACCATTCAGCATTAAGAGCACTAATCTCAAGCAAAGGAAAAAAAAATTCTTGTACTTAGACTAAAAACAGTGCAGTGATGGCTAATTCTTGTTGAATATCAAGTAAGATCTCACCTTCTGAAGCAATTGTGGTACCACTACTCAAGCAAAGGCAAGGCCCAAACCAAACGTCGAAGCAGAGATTTTGTACCTTTGTCATAGCAAAAGATGAGATTTTAAACCAATTCTCAAGAAAAAGAAGAGGTAGCTAAAACTAACAGGTTTTAGCAATGAAATCCTAGACAAAAGTAGTTCACCCCTCAGCCTTTACAATGAAATCCTAGGAATTGAACCCCAAGTATTTCTCAGTGAGTCCATCTTAAGATAAAATTCAGTCACACGGGCATCATTCCCTCTAGTCAAACGAATCAAACACAAAAATAAAATCTTGAAATCCCTCCAGTAACATTCATAGATACTGAAACTCACACTGTGATGAAAGAAGCAAACAGCCCATTATATCTTGGATCTTCTTACAATCTTTAGGCATTTTGTTCAAGCTGTAGAAAGAACAATTGAAGCATTCATTGGTTAGAACTAAAAAAAAAATATCGTGTTTGCATGTGTGTGAAAACAGAACATATACGTATAAGAAGAATTTAGAGAAAAAATCTCTACGAGTTGCTTTTCTTAAATTCGCATTAGAGAAAAAAAGAGAAGATAACATCCAGAAGGGCCACACATTTCATTGGCCCACAAAACCTCCAACCGAAAACACAGAAACCTGCTACCCACTGCAGCACAAAATGAAAATTCTAGCAAAACACCTTTGAACACCCATCAACATTGAGCATTAGACCAATGGTTCCAGACTGGAACCTCTTGAGCAGAGTTGTCTTCTTCAGTGATAAAATTGTGCTGGATGTAGCTGGTTGACCGGGGTAAAAATGAAAGGCCTTAGTATATGCCTCTGCTTTGCTTTGTTCCTGTTAGAAGTGTCCCAAACCTGAAGGGAGAGAAAACCTCTCAACATTGTTACAACCAAAAGAATCAGGTTTTGCCAAGCAGTCAGCTCCCATATTTACCAATATTCTGCTGTTGAATCAACCATGAATTGATAGCAGTGAGCATCTCCACAGTCTTCTTCCAAAGAACCGTAACAATCCCAAAGAAAGTGGGGCGAATCTTGAATGGTCAATATAAGTAGGCACTAAGCAATCACCTTTGATCAAAGATATGAGTTTTAAATACTAAGCAATCACCTTTGATCAAACATATGACCTTGTCTTTTTTACAAAGTTAATCCCTTTTAGTAAAACTAGCATATCTGCCTCTAAAGGATGGACAATTTACCTTTCCAGAAAACCACCAACATCTGATCATAAGGGTCACGAATGGTTCCATCAATATTTGTTGCATTGTAAATGGGTTATGGGACGGGACAAAGGTGAGCTTGTGCCAGCCCGGGCAAGGATGGAGCCACCGGTTTGTGGCTGGGCCAGCCTGACAGAGAACATGGACCATCATGGTCTAGATAAGGGTGGGAATGTCATGGTTTTGTGTTTTAACTTGTAAGAGTTAATGGGGTGGTATCTAAAATGATAATTATTTCGATTTTTCCATAGAAACCACACAACTGTAGTACTCAATATGTTTTTTTTTTCTCTAATATGTTTTTTTTGCTCTTAAAATCTCTACGAGTTGCTTTTCTTAAACAGCCACCAATTGCTTCTGGAGGAGGACAAATACAGCCATTCATCTCAGCTTTCCATCCTATTGATGCTGGCAAGATATAATCAGTGGACTTTGACTCAGCATGTTCAGTTGAAACTCTCTCTTGTTCATTAATCTAAGTATTGGTATCACTGCCATTTATATAACTCTTCTCAATATCATCAATATTGCTTCCCTGCAAACCCTTTCTAAGTGCCCTTCTCGAATATCCCAATAGCAAGGAAGAGTTCATATGAACATATGAAATCAGTAAGAGAAGTTCTCCAGTGGTCACTGAATTTGAGTTCAGGAAATTAAGAACAAGGATACAAGCACAATGAAGTTGAAAGAAAAAAAGTTCAGCGACAGGTATCTCTCATCCTTTCTCTCAAACAACATACTTGAGCACCCATTTAACTAAACTTAATAGCCAAAACCAAACCAAGGTCCCCTCACTCAGCACCTGTCAACAACCCCAACCAGAATGTAACCCTCTTTTTCAATTCATCATCTACAATCAACTTCACCATCTACAGTCAACATGTCCACTGTTTGGATTTTCCAAGTGCACTCAGAGCTGAGTTTAAAACTCAATAACAACACATTTGAAACTTGATTAATCCTGCCCCTTAAACATTGATGAAATCTCTCCACAAACTAATGCATGCTTTGAACAAACTTTCAGCCATTAAACTATGCGTAAAACATATAATAACAAGGAAATATAGGAAAATAAAAACATGAGTATAGTTCTAAATTTGAAGACAAACCTACACCAGATTCACTTCTTGTTTGGCAGAGTTTTTCTTTTCTGTTTTTTTCTTATTTGCAACAATTTGTTGCATCAACATAAGCTAAAGCTACTTCATACTTGCTTTCATACTGCAATTGGAAAATCACCCTGTAGCAGCAAAAACAACTAGAAAAGCCCAGTAAAAAAACACCTTTAGAAAGAAACCCAGAAATGAGAAGGCCACAAAAAAACTAGGAAATCAGATACTTAGAAATGATCAAGAGACAGAACATATTATATCAGTAAAATCTGATCCATCCAAATGAAATCCCATACCACAAAACCAAGATACCAAACTAAAAGAATTCACAAACCACAAAAAAAGAAAAAAAAGCAGTAATAATAATAATAATAATAATCCATAGGAAGAGATGGGTCTTTTACAAAAGATTATGATCATATGATCTAACCTTAACACAATAATAAAGCCTAACAAAAAGGTTAGCCCTTGAGTGTATATGATCAAATTTTAACAAAATGGGAGATTTCTAATCTGTGAATTTGGTAAAATTCATAGGCCATGCTACAAAGGATCCATTTCCAACTTCGCCTAAAGTCGAATGATAACCATCTGAATATGGCAATTTGATCTCTCTTTTGTCAATGATATCAATTATAACCTTGTATGCATTTTCCGGAAGAGGTTTTGAATGAATTTGTAGGGGACCATTCCCTACAAAGGCCCTTCCAAAAGCAACAACTTCATGACACCAATCCATCAATTTGCATGGCTGCAATCTCATTGAAGATTGATTAGTCGCTACTATGTTCGAAGCCGTAACTGAATCTGGCATCTTTGATGGGAATGATGTGCTTCCTTGGGATCCTAAAGTCACATGTTGCTGTAAATTTATTTTAAAAATGTGTTATTAGTTTACTCATAAGTACACGTAAAAAAATATAATATAATGAAAATTTAAATAGAAATCCTATAATTCTAATAGAAACTTACCTCAAGCAACTGCTGGATTCCACTAAGTTTTTCAACAAGGTTTTTTTGTTCTTCAAGTAAGTGATTTACTTGGGACTGCAGATTCTTGATTGAGGTTGATTGCTCAGTTGCATTTTTTTCATTGACGGCTAGTTTTTCAAGAGCGAAAGAGGACCCTAGAATTTGAGTTCTTGATACGACATTCCCAACACCACGAACACGACCTCTTGTATCAATACCAAATACTTGAGTCAATGGGTCATTGAGGATGTCATGGGAATTTACTTCAACTTCACTAGAAAGTATCTCTTTTAATCTTTCCTGCCAAATTATGCATTCATCAGATAAGGAAACTTCTTATGTTATTTTCTATCCTATCAAGTTAAATATAAGATGACGAATTTACCACATGTGAAGACACAGAACTGGGGATAGAACCATTCTTTCTTGTGTGGCCTGCGATCCATACTTCAGCCCTAGTAATTGGGGGGTCATTCTCTGTCTTTTGACATCTCTATAGGTGCACATATTTTATATTATTAGTTGTTAATATTCAAAGCAACTAGACAGATCTGTTATATACACATGCAAATATTTACCATTTTTTCTTCGAGTCTTGCATGGCCATCCCTACCAGTTGTATGATAAATTTTCATTTTCTTTCTCACCTCCGTATTCTTTTTTCGTTGTTCTATTATGTTGGGACTCAAATTATGCTCAACAAATGCTGCCCAATCTTCAGGCCTAACTCCTTGAGGACGATTGTTTAATTTCTCTTCATGACTTATATAAGGATCAAGGTATTTTTGCCTCAATTTTGTCTTATACTTTCTCATCATGTCACACATGTTCTTAAGGCACTTGTCCTTATAGGATTGAGAAACATCAAAATCTTTCTGTTAAAATAAAAAATTAGAATCAATAACTTTGTAAAAAATAAAATGAGTATTCCATCCATTTCCAATAGAAATAGCATTGCTGTTCATACCAGAAGGAGATTCCAAAGTTCATCTTTCTTGCTCTTAGGTACGGCCCGCCAATCCTTAATGGAAATAGGAACATGGGTGCGAACAATCTCCCCACATTTTGATACCAACTTGATTGAATTATCGCCCACGGGTAGGCCATATTTATTTAATATAATCACAGGCCTATGTTTTGGCAATGTGGAAGTTCCTAGCAAATAGAAAAAGAATGTTATTTAAAACATTTACTATTCAAAATAAAGTATGATAGTGCTTAAGTAGTGAAATTCAGATTTTTTTAAACCTGCATTTATAGAACTTGTGTTGCCTTCTACCTCCATTAGAATACCTATGTCTCACATGACATATGTCACTTAGCATAAGCAATTCATGGTCAACAATCAATAAAATAAACAAAAACTGTATTGAATGGAACTTCCAATAATAAGCATGATCATAATCAAGGCACCATAAGCATAAGTATAAGCATAAAAGTACATATTAATATTTAGATAACACCATCAAGCATGAAAAATTAGAAATCAAAAGTAAATGTGTCCAACTTTACAATTCATAGTTAATTTCTTTTAGAACATTTTCTAAATTTGCATTTTCACCAAGAAAGGAAAAAAAGTGACTAGGATCTTCAAGTGCGTCTACATCTTTTGTTAATCGCTTTGGTGCTATTAGAACAACAGACCATGAAGGCCTTGTTGGATCTTTGGAGTAGAACACTTGACTTGCTTGAGATGCTAATATGAATGGCTCATCACCTTCCTTATCATTTCCTTTAATTTTCTCCGTGTTTACCATTGTCAAATTTGTCTCGGGATCAACATTGCACCCATTGGCCCTGTCTTCTACTTTGAACCAATCACAATAAAAAACCGTTTGACGGAAATCAGTATAATGCAGCTCAATTATCTGTTTGACAACCCCATAATAAGTAGTCTCATCTTCCCTGTAATTCTTATCTCTAGCACTTGCCCTGTATTTAGTGATGGCTTTCATTGAGACCCCACTATTTTGTGTTGACTTATTAGTCTCGTATTCGATTGGAGAGAACACGAAACCATTAACACGATATTTATTATAACATTTTGCCTTAAAAATTGGACCATCTGCTAGTCGCTTCAAAGTTGGCTCATCATCTACAGATTCCATCTGCATATAAAAAAGGGAATTTCATAATACTTGCCATATATGAGCATGCATGTCATTTAATATTTCAAATTGAATAAATAAATAATACCTCATTCCGCAACCAACTAATGAAATCTGGCTCATCATTCTTAGACACATTGCCCTTCTTTTTTTGTCCCTTTAAAGATGTTGCTCTTATATATGTTTGATATTTCCTAAATCAATGACAGGCACATCACTATGTATATCTATCAATATTTTATCAAATTTCTACAACTAACATGTTATTATATAAAATTTATCCACTCACATTTTCCAACTTGCAATCTTATCATAACAATGCAGAACCCACTTACGAACTTGTTGATGTTGTATGTTACTTAAGTAAACAATGTTGCCTTTATCCAAAGGCTCTTCATCACAGTCACCGTCATCATCCAAAAACCTTTGGTGTGTCTTCTTGTGATTGCCTTTATCACCATCTGGCATGTATTCTATACAATACAAAATAGATTCCTCTACAATGTAGCGCTCTGCAATGCACCCTTCAGGGTGTGCTGCATTTTTTACATATCCTTTATAAATTTTCATTAACTTGTTGAAATATGTCAAATTAGCGTATATTATACAATTAAAAGAAAACATATTTAAAGTTAGAGGTTTACCGTTCAAAAGGATACATCCAACGAAATCTAACTGGACCGCAAGCTAATGCTTCATCAGCTAGATGCACCATGAGGTGAATGCTAATAACAAAAAATGAAGGTGGAAAGAACTTCTCTAAAATGCACATTGCCTCGACAAGTTGTTGTTTGGCAATAATGATATTATCTGCACTGATGGTCTTTGAACATAAGATATTAAAAAAGTTGCAAATTTGAACAATAGCACCTTTCAATATCTTATGCTCTAAGAAAGCATGGTGTAGCAAAACAGGTAATAATTATTGCATTATCACATGATAATCATGTGACTTGAGCCCCTTTATTTCAAGGTTTTGTAGATTCACTAGATGTTTAAATCTTGAACTATACCCTGCCGAACCTTCAAGTCATGCAAAGTATGACAGAATATTTCTTTTTCCTTACGACTTAGAGTGAAAGGTGCTTTTGGTTTAATAGTTCTACCACAAAATTCTTGTAACCATAGTTCTTTCCGAATGTTCATGCTTTTTAAATCCTCTCGTGCACTTTTGTCATCCTTTGTTTTATCTTTGACATCTAAGATTGTCGACAAAAGATGATCACCAACATTCTTTACAATATGCATCACATCCAAGTTATGGCGAATTGGCAAATCCTGTTAAATCATAATTCAGATTAATTTTTAACTTGCTATTCATTAAAATACAAGTATATAAAATATAATGCAAAATTATAGAAATCACCTTCCAATATGGTAGGTCAAATAGGATAGATCTCTTGTACCAAGTGGTTATCTGTTCAGTTGACTCATCAATATAACTTTTTCGTTTTTTCCCCTTTGATTTACCTATATCCATTTGAATACTCCCTACCTTCTCTTCAACTTCTAAACCACTCAATCGATGTGGAGGTCTTCCTTCTTCCAATTTATTATTAAAAGCTGACTTTTGGGTCCTAAAAACATGATTAGTTGGAAGAAATCTTCGATGACCCCGATAGGAGTACTTCTTGCCACTCTTGAGACGTTCAGCAATGGTTCCTTCGCCACAAACGGGACAATCATATTGTGCATGTGTT
Source organism: Sextonia rubra (assembly GCA_037013555.1). Lineage (NCBI taxonomy): Eukaryota > Viridiplantae > Streptophyta > Magnoliopsida > Laurales > Lauraceae > Sextonia > Sextonia rubra. Next base: position 51,782,972 of record JASUAD010000013.1, on the reverse strand, counting down.
ACACAACCCGATAAACTCCCATATGCAGGAAAATCATGAATTCCCCACATCAACATGGCTTTGAGATTAAACATTATCCTCGAATAAGAATCATATGTTGATACTCCATCAAGCCATAACCCCTTCAACTCATCAACCAATGGTTGTAGGTAAACATCAATGTCTTTACTCGGTCCTTTTGGACCGGGTATCAATACTGTCAACATTGAAAATTCTCTTTTCATACACATTGAGGGGGGAAGATTGTAGGGCACTAAAATTACAGGCCAACAACTGTAAATGCTACTGAGATGTCCAAAAGGGTTAAAACCATCAGTCGCAAGTCCTAGACAGACATTACGATGTTCCTCTGAAAAATTTGGCCACTTGCCATTTAACACCATCCAACTTGAAGAATCAGATGGATGCTGCATCACACCACTATATTCTTTCGATTGAGCATGCCAAGTCATTTGCTCCGCAATCCATGGCACACTGTATAACAAAGCTAGAAAAATAAATAATTATCAAACTTAATACCCATACACAATTAAGATAACCAAGAAACTATATTTAACCTTAAAATCTAACCTGTATAGCCTTTGTAGCCTTGGTGTCAGAGGAAAATATCTCAAAACCTTTAATGGGACTTTAACACTTTTTTTTTTTGCCAAGTAATCTGACCTCCATCGAGATGTATGATATATTGGACAATTTTGCCTATCTTTATACTCTTTCCAATAAAGAATGCAATCATTTGGGCATGCATGTATAGACTCGTAGGTCATTCCAAGCGAGTTAATCATTTTCTTAGCATGATATGTGCTTTCTGGCAATGTGTTTCTTTGTGGGAGCAACTTCTTCACCAATTGAAGTAGCTCATTAAAGCTACTGTCTGACCAACCATTTTGTGCCTTCAAACTATAAAGCTCAACAGTAACTAATAATTTAGTGAATTCCCTTAGACAAGAAGGATATAAAGGTTGCCTTGCATCATCAAATAAAGACTTGTATGTCCTTGTTTCATGGTCTTCCTACTTTTTAAACTCTGTATTTATTTCATGAAAATCTTCATTCCTAACGAGATCGTCCATGAGAGAATCTGCATGTTCCCCAATTCTTCCAAACACATCATTTACAAGTTCCTCCATTCTAGGATACATATCATCGGGGTGAATTCCAGACTTTAATATTGATGGCTTCTCATTACTGTTTGAGATACTCTCTCCATGAAAAATCCATTCTGTATATGATTGATCAATACCGTTAATGAGCAAATGCTCATGAATCAATTCAAGGGCAATCATTCCACGCACATTGCGACATTTAGCACATGGACATGGAAAATGATTAAATCCACCACCATTTTTCTTTGTAAACTCAATGAAATGAACAAGCCCATTTAAATACTCTGGACTTAATTTATGTTTGGTCATCCACGTTTTGTTACCCGGTGACGACATTCTGCAATCAATAAGGTAATATATCATTATCTATGAAGCATTGTCATATACTTAAAATGGAGATCTAATTAACTATTCAATTTAATAATAATTGTATATGAAATTTAGGAAAAGATATTTATCAAAGACTACAAATATACTTTTTTTAATCTATATGGCCTAATATGATGTTAGGATAGCACTTAGAAAGCCAATATGACAATGCTAACTGCTGTCTTCATTCTTTTGTCGAAAAGAGAAAAAGTCATCTTCCTCCAAGAGCCGAAGACAACACCATCTTCAAGTAGAAAAAATTTAGCAGAAAGAAATGTGGAGATGTTCATTAAATGGAACACATTTTCAGAGCAACAAAGATAGATACTTAAATAATCATTGAAATGTAAAATAAAAACATGGACTTTATTTTAATGAAATTAGAACAACATTGTTGATTGTCTTGAAACTCTATCTCTACAAAATCTAATTGTGCAATCAAAACTGAGAGAGCATGATTTAATGACAACGAGGAGCGAAAGTCTTTTCAATGCCAGGAACCATTTGCATTTTCATTTGCATGAGAAGATAGTACATACTAATAGTCCAAAAAAAAACATTTGACTACACCTTAGTCTAGATCTGTCCTCTTTGCTAAAATACAAGGTGATATTTCCACATGAAGTGTGAACATCTCCAGAGGAGGAACTCCATTATTATTGAAATTTATGGACACCAAATCAAAAAATCAAAGGCCAATGGGAAAAGGTCAAAGGAGTCCCCTTGATGTCAGCTTCCTTTATGAGGCCAAACCAAATATGTCCAATTCATATTGTTATCCAAACTTTAATGGATAGAGAAAAGTTCATCCCCAACTAACTGACCACAGGTGTTGAGAAATCTCTCTCTTTAGCTCACAAATGAAGTCTAAATCTTCTGGCTATTAGTTATATAGACAAATTCTATGCTCCCATTGTCATGAAATTATTCAAAGTACTCATTTGGAAATCATCGGTGAAGAAGCATGATTTCTCTAATTGCAATATTGAAAAAAAAACTAAGAGAGAGGTCATTTTCTACAAGATACCTGAAAGAGATGTGGGTTGAGGAGACTGAGAGAACAGAGGAATTCAATACAAACTGCGCAAAAGCAAACCGACACTAATCAAAATTTTAAAAATGAAAACTTCATATATGCATGCAAAGCCAAAAGAAAAATCAAAGTTCTCATTAATTATGATGTTTGAACTTATTCTCATAGAAGAGAAGAAAGAGAGGATTTTTCATGATGATCAGTAGAGGAAGAGGAGGCTTCATTCTGTTTCAGCAGAGGAAGTCATATCCATGCTCAATATTCTGACCCATTGGTTTATGTGATTTTAACAAAAATTAGATTTGAATTTACATGAAGTTATATTACTCTTAAAAAGAAGAATCAAGTTTAAGAGTGGTAGTAAAATAATTAGAAAAGAAAAAAAAATTCACGTGTAAATCTAATTTTCACACCCCATGCATAAATTATAAAAGAGCTATATTATTCACCTACTTGCAAATTCTCATCCAAATGCCTCCAATTAGCTTTCATGCTAAGTTTACACTCTACACCTTTTTAAGTTGTTGAGAATCTTAAACCTTAATCTAAGGTTTGGATGGTTATAACAGACCCACAAGAGATAACAAGTGGAGACAGGGCTTGATACACATTTTCAGATTTAAAACAACATCAAATGAATAGAAATAGAGACTTTCAAGTGATCCAACATTTATTTTTCAATGGACAGGGAGTGGGCTGGACAAATGACCTGTTATGTTGCAAACCTCAGCATCTAAGCACATGCAGCTGAAAATACCACATCAGTCATCACAAAATTTTTGTAACACTTTCCCATTGCACCACAATTTGATGGCATGATTTGTGGTGTGCTACAATATACTACAAAGCAATTTATACATACAAAAGTAAAACTTACAAGAACAAACCACAAGTAGATAAATCTCCTCACACATTTAGCTAACAAAATCATTAATGATCAATAAAATGACCTTGAAGCTGGCCTTTAATGTTGGGATCATCCCACTCTAATACATCCCATCATTCTCTGTTTCTATAGATTCTCTCCAGCGTAGGGAGTGAGATGTTACAGGTGGTGAAAGGAAGCTTCTTCAGCTTAGAGCATTGGAACACTTTGATATGTTTTAGAGAAGAACAGGTGATCGTTGTCTTAAAGATGCTCTTCAATTCAGGCAAGCGTATTATTTAAATATACCACAACTTTAGTAGTGAGATGGTAGTGACGGCATTTCTATCATCTGCCAATACATCTTCCAGCAAGGCACAATTTTAGATTTCTAACTTTTCCAAATTTTGAAGATTCTTCAGTTGCCCAAGCCAAAACAAACTCTTCATCTTATTGCAATCACCAACCACCAAACACCAACCACTTAAAATGGACATAAGTTTCTATTGAACCAACACCATCAAAGATAGCCCTTAGATTGGGCAGACTAAAAAGACACAACACCTCTAAGTTAGCCCATCCCTCATTTGGTGGGTAAGAAAACTGTGACAAGCTAATCATATTATAAACTTCTTTGATTTCCATTCCCTGAACGTTGCGTTCATAGAGAATTTTTATAAGTGATTTGGATTATGGGGTTGGGGGGTTTTGCGTGTTAGGGGTTTGGGTTTGTGGGAACGACTGGCACAATGGATCCTGATGCCATGACCGAGAGAGTAATCGTAGTAACGACTGGCGTAAATGATGCTTTAAGCAACTCCACATAAGCAAACCTAGTATTCAAATAGGAAGAAGATTCATTCAGAGCCAACGATCTTCTAATTCCATCCAAAGCAAGGGTAAGAAGAAGCACAAGACCCACATCAACATTTAAAAAAAAACCCACAAATCAATCAAAACAGAAAATTTACAGCATGAACTTAACTGAACTTATGCCTGGAATTCTTTTGCTATGAGAATCCATCGAAAGAAACAACAACAACAAACAAAACCCTAACCCCAGAATCCATTCCTAATCGTTTGATTGAGTGAGAGAGATAGAGAGAGAGCACATTGTGAGAAGACTTACTCGGGTTTGGAGCAGAGAGAGGGGGGGCGGGGAGAGGAGAGATCACAGGCATCGATTTCTAGGAAAATCCATGAGAGCCCTCCGGAAGCGTGATGGAGAATCACCCTGATCTGCTGATGGCACGAAGAGGAAAGAGGGAAAACTGAGGCAAGAGGGAAGTAATAAGTCAGATGGCGCGAAGAGGGGAAAACTAGGGCGGGAATGTTTTTTCTTTTTTTTTCTCATAAGGAGTCTGGGCCGAGCTCGAACGGTTTTTGCATTTAGAACGGTCTCAATTAGTTGCAATTTTGGAACTACCCAAAGCCGTTCCAGCCTGACGTTGCAAATCCACATTTTTGGTGTAGTGAATGCCCTTTTTGGTGACTTGTCCTAAGTAGTCAAGGGGGGAAGCGGGATTGTCTAAACTTGCCCGACTAAACACTAGCTACCCAACTTACATTCTTTTCACCCGATTGCATCCCCCTAATTAGTGTTACTCATGGCCTCGTATCAAATTAATCCTTCTAGAACGTCTGGAAAATTACCACCCAGCAGATTTCTTCTTAGAGATAATTTGCTGAGCGAGGAGAGATTCCCAAGAGAAGGTGGGATGTTCCCATTGAGACCATTTATATAAAGAGACAAGACCTTGAGATGGGCCAAGGAGCCGAGCTCGGAAGGGATTTTCCCTTCAAGGCCATTGGACGAAAAGTCTACGAACGAGAGCTCGGAGCAGTTGCTTATAGCTGCCGGAATTTCTCCTTGTAAAGAGTTGGAGGACAAGTCTAGTCGCCGAAGCCGAAACAGATGGCCGAGTTGGTAAGTGACTCGTCCATGGAATCGGTTGTTGGAGACGTTGATGGCTGTCAGGAAGGAGAGGTTCACTGTGTGAGGAGAGAGAGTTCCTTCCAAAGAAAAGATGTTAAGTTCAAGATGCTGACTCGTTGGTACTTGCTACCGCACGTAACGCCTCGCCACTCGCAGAAATGGAGCGAGTCGTTCCATGAACTCAGTGCTTGCAAGGGGTCTATCATGTCTGTTTTGAAGGCAAGCAGCGCCAGCCGGTCCGTTTGGTTTCCTAACGAGGTCGTGGTGGCCGTTTCTGAGATGGAGATGAGGAAGATGGCAAGGACCAAACATGAGCAAAATGCCCAACAAGCCATGCGTGAAAAATCGAAGATTCTCGGATCCGTTGTATATGCATGGTTGCATGAAGCTCTAGTTTTAAGAGGTGGCAATTGGGTCGGGTCGGGCTAAACGGGTTGGACCCGTTTAATATATGGGTCAAACAGACTAACCCGCATTCGACCTTGTTAGAAACCCATAACCCGCACTTGCCACGGGTCGACCCAACCTAACCTGCTTTAACCAACATAGCCTATGCGGGTTATGCGAGTTAGGTTGGGTCACGTAACCCACGTTAATTGCATTTGTTAAATCAAAATTTAAGCTACAATACAAGTATGATTGATGTAAATCGGAGATGAAAATAAGGAAGAAAGTGAAGAGCAAGGGAAAAACCAATGAATGCGAAAGGTTAGAAGTGGAGATAATCATGAGTAACACTTTTTGCTTATGTTCTTAAATAGGTTTAAGTAAAAATAAGAATTAATACGGGTTATGCGGGTTATATGCAGGTCGGGTCGAGTCGGGTCGGTTTTGCGGGTCAAGCTGCATTTTGCCAACTTTAGTCTTATATCGTCTCTTGGGAGCGGAAATGGGTCGATCCTTACAACGGTGATGGTGATGGTGTGGCCCAGCGACTTTAAACCATTGGATGGGTTAAAGTAGGTGGTAGCTGGTGAAGTAGTCCGAATCTTCCAAGGAAAATTCTTACGGTGACCTTGGGAGACCAATGAGTCTCAATTCCTAGCAAAGAGATTGTTAGTCAAACACTAACTTTGGCTCCAACTTACTAAAGACAGTATAAAAAATAACTCTAGAGTTCTAGAAAGAACCCATTTCAAGGTCTCTCTTATAATTCAAAAAGTTCGACATCTAGAAACCAACATTTGGTATGGTGATGAATTATGAAATGTGGCCCCACTCATAGCCACAAATTTCCACTGACTATGACTTTAGTTTCAAGCATCTATAAATAGAGGAGCCTTGGTGTCATTTGGAGCACAACAAGTGAATTAAGCACAAGTGTGAGATACACACAAACACAATTGGAGGGTGTTACAATATAGGTATGGAATGCTTCGGTCCCACATCGCTCGGTGAAATTAGATGGATCCACATGGGGACGTATGGCCTTAATGGGGGTAGATTATAACACCCATCCCACATCACTTATGGATGAAATATGAGTCTAATATATAATGAACTATATATGTTACTACTAATAATTTGAGTTTAAATATTTTGGGCTGTGTGATAAGCTTACCAAGTTATTGGGTCAGTAGACTACTCGGGTCGTTACACTTCTTTCCGTAAATAACTCCAATAAAAGGATCCCATAACTATACACATCTCCAAGAGTTGACACATCACCACCCATACCATCCTCTGCAATTCATTTTTCTTTTTGGTTAAAGTCACAAGGCAATATACCTTTAGATATAGAGCAGCAAAATACAAATTTGATTTTAAAGTGAAATCAAACAATGATATTTCTAAAAGTACAGGAAGGGGGGATGCATTCATTTCTTGAGAATGTCAGCATGCAAGAAAAAAAAAACAAAAACAAAACAAAACAATGAAGCTAATGCCAGTAAAATAAGTTATTGCATGAATGGGCCACGGGATTGGGAAGAATGCAACATTTGAAGTTAAAAAATAAACAATGGATATGCAACTAGTAAAAGAAACTTTAGCAGCATTTCAACAAATGGATGGGCCAGCAATAGCTTGCACAAGTGAATTGGTTAAAAGTAATAAAAGATATCAAAGAAGAATGCCACTAAAACTATATTTCATTGTGCCAATTGGGTAATATCACATCATTTAACTTTCCCATTATCAAGTGTTCTAAGGTATTTGCTATGATGGAAGTGTAAGGGACTTAGAGTTCTTTTGTGATTATAGTAACTGTTTCAAATATAGAAGAAAACCACAGTAGTATAAGTACAAATTATAAATTCGAACTTATTGAAAGTAGGTTAAAACAGTTTATTTTGACGATTAAAGTTAATACTTAACATTATGTCCTTAAGACAAAATAAGTCCCCACCACGGAAGAATTAATTTGAAAACTCGATGCACAATGCAGCGATGATGAGATGGCTTCAAATACTGGGATAAAAGATGGGTGCCCCTTGGGGCCTAAACTATATCTCTACATTTAGCGTATATAAACACACACACTTTAGTACACAAGTAATGTGAGATTCCCTTCTTCCCTTCATTGTTACCAAATACAAGCAACTTCAAATAGTCACTTTGGGGTTCAATTTTTCATTCATATCTTAATGATTTTCATTGAACAAAGGTTTGGGTTTAATCTCCTCATGGAGGAGAACACATTAGCACTTGGACCTGCCTCAAGAGACGTGTGGGACTTACACCTATTGTGGTACAAAGTTAACCCAAAAACAATTTTTCCAACAGGAAGCATAGTCGTACAATTTGATATTGCTAATTAGTTGTTGATTATAGAACATAACTACAATAAAAGTTCATGAATTAAATAGAACAAGACAAGAGGAAAAGAATAAGGATGATAGTGTTAAACGGATCAACACACCTACTTGCTCGCTTAATTAAATTTAACAAACGAAGACATTAACGAAAAGTGCAAGAATTAAAGTGTTACCTGGGGCAACATGCCCAATGGATCCCTTTAATGCAATTGAATTGATATCAGCTGAAGAAAAATTATTGCTACTTTCCAAGAGGTTCTTCGCTAAGCCAAAATCACCAACATGAGCAAGCAAGTCATCATCAAGAAGAACATTAGTAGGCTTTAGATCGCAATGAGCAATTGGAGTTCCATGATAGTAATGAAGATAATCTAAAGCATTAGCCACATCAATGGCAATGTTTATCCTTTGATTAATGCATAAGCTCCTCAATTGATGGCACTATTCTTTTGGATGCAACCATTCCTCTAAACTTCCATTGGGCAGAAATTCATAAAACAAAGTTTTGAAGTCATTACCTTTGAAATCAATGCTTGAGTAAGAGCCTATGACTTTAACAAGATTTCGGTGTCGAACATTTCTCAATGCCTCACATTCGGCAATGAAGCTCTTCCTCGTTGTTGCAGGTTGAACACTTTAACCGCAACGGTGGTGTTATCCGAAGCAAAAGTTCCTTTGTAGACAAAAACCGTAACTTCCCACACCTATCAAATTACTTGAAAAAAACTCATTGGTTCCTTTGTGAAGATCTGAGTAAAAGATACTCATGTACTGACCTTCCACAGAAGATGCCAATGACAACATAGTTCTAGACTTTCTTCTTCTATAAAGCACCGCACATAGACATGGTGAGAAAATTAAGCACACTACAATAGCAATTGTTCGTATAAATACCTTGAGATAAAGGGACTTTTTTCGTCTTTTAGGTTCTTGAATAATGCATTCATGCAAATGCAGTTCTGGGAGGCCCCTACAGAGCTTATTGTTTTCCATGACTGATATTGCACTTGCATTTCCAAGCACCCCCTTGTTTGGTAATTTACCATCAAAATCATTGAATGACAAATTTAAGCTTTTAAGAGACGAGAAATTACCAAAAAATTCTGGGATTTTCCCTGTCAAGTTACTGTGTGAAAGATTCAATACTTCAACGCCTCTCAAACCACTCAAAGACGACAGAATTGTTCCATTGAAGAAGTTGCTTTGCAGGCGTAAGAGTACTAAGCTATTACAATCACCAAGTGTAAGAGGAATTTCACCGGTCAATTTGCTCTCAGAAACTTCTATTTCTCGAAGATTTTTCAAGCCACCAACTTGTAATGGTAAGAACCCTGTCAATGAATTTTGAGCTAAGTTGAGCGAGATTGACACAGAAGAGATGCTCATCAATTGGTTTGGTATTGCACCGCTCAAATTGTTTTGAGAAATGTTCAAGAGATTAAGTTTCATACAATTCCCAGGACTCGAAGGTATGCTTCCCTCTAGGTTATTCACTTCAAAGTGAAGTTCGAGCAGTTCAGTCATATTTCCAAGAGACTGCGGAATTTCTCCTGAAAGTCTATTACCCGACAACCACACCTTTCGAAGATTCCAAATCTTACCAAAAGCAACTGGAATTTCTCCACTTAGATGGTTATCGTCTATGTACAACATGCGCAAGTTGACAAGATTCTCAATTCCTCCACAAATGGTTCCAGATAACCGGTTTCCCCAAATACTTAACGAATACAATTAGTTGGAGAGTTCGGCAATGGAACTAGGAAAAGGCACCACAAAACGATTTTCACCGAAACCAAGTTCTTGTAAAGAGCTACAATTCGTCAATGAATACACATATTTCAAGTCATCTGCATTCCCTGTCCCCACTTGATTATCATCAATGTCCAGTCAGAGTAGAAGTCGCAGATTTTCAAGATCCATCGGTACTCCTCCAGTGAAATCGTTAGCGGAAACAGAAAGTTCTTGAAGCAACGAGGCATTGGATAACGAAATTGGAATCGGACCCGTAAACCGGTTTAGTGTCACATAAAACCTCCCGAGATTAGGAAGAGTGAGGCGTAGGTTCCAAGGAAGGGTTCCATGTAACTGATTATCCGCTGCTGCAAACATGAAAAGATGGGATAGATAGTAAATGGAAGATGGTATCGTACTAGACAGCTTGTTTTGAGATATTTGAATGAAGCGAGTGTTTGAAATTTCCGGCCTAGATCGGATGGGATGCCCCCATCCAACTCATTTCTTGCTAGAGACAATGACTTGAGCGAGGATAGATTCCCAGGTGAGCGTGGGATGTTACCAGTAATTAGACCATTCAGATGAAGATACAAGACCTTGAGGGGGGACAAGGAGCCGAGCTTGGAAGGGATTTTCCCCACAAGGCCGTTGGACGAAATGTCTACAACCAAGTGCTGGGATTTCTCCTAGGAAAGAGTTAAAGGACAGGTCAAGTTGCCGAAGCCGAAATAGATGGCCGAGTTCGTAAGGGACTTGTCCATGGAATTGGTTGTTGGAGACGTTGATCGCTGCGAGGAAGGAGAGGTTTGCTATGTGAGGAGTGAGTGTTCCTTCCAAAGAAACTAATTCCAAGTTCAAGGCGCTGACTCGTTAGTGCCTCCGACCGCACGTAATGCCTCGCCAGTCGCAGAAATGGAGCGAGTTGTTCCATGAACTCAGTGCCCAGAACGGATCGCCCGTTCTCTCGGTTTTGAAAGCGAGCAGCGCAAGCCGGTCTGTCTTGTTTCGTAACGGAGAAACCGTGGCGGCGGTTTCCATGAGGGAAATGAGGAGGATGGTGTGGATGGAAAATGACCAAATTGACCAAGGAGCCATTGGTGAAGCAGCTTCATTGCACGGTCGCATGAAGCTCCAGCGTTATACTACTACTACCCTCTCTTGCAGAAGTAGGAAAGGGTCGATGCTTGTGAAGGTGATGGTGTGTTCCAGGCATTTTAAACCGTTGGATGTGCAGATGGTGTTTGATTACAATGGGCGCTTTCAGCAAGATTAACCGATGACATCACTATATTACACAGTGACTTACTTGCAAACAGCCAATTGGCACCAAGTGCTTCACCGTGTATTTATTTATTTGGCTGAAACACTTTGTACACTGCCAATTGGCATGTTGGGCTTGAAATGACCATATCTATGAATTTAATTATACTATAATGAATTACAGAGTCCAACAGTTCAACCGGCGTATGCTTAAGATCATCAACATAACCATAGTATAATTTAGACTTCACTTTCTTCACTAATCAGAAAAAGCCCAAATGCCCTGTTAATGGGAATATATTTTTCAAATGGCCTGCATTTTCAACAAATAAAGAGTTCTCATTTCGTTGCTCTTTTTTTTTTCGCTGGATTGATTTAGTGGCAGAACAAATGGACAACCTACCAACTGGGGATCAAGTGGCTGTGTGAGATGAGACATCCTTACAAATGACTATCTCATTTTTCTCAGCTCTTATTCTCTATTTGTGGTCTCATTAGGTGATTGTTGGAGGAACGCAATGGAAAAGATCAATTTTTTAAATAATTATAATAATAACTATAAAATACACCAAAAAAAAAAAAACTTCCACAACATTTCTATATTCTTTTTTTTAAAAATTCTTTTTGATTGCAATTTTCTGGTTTTATTTTCCTCCAGATACATTTATTTCTGACATAATTTGGTAAATATCACAGTATCTTTGAGAAAATAACATTTCGAGTATATATGATCATGGTATATACAATACATGGCCGATATTTAGGGTGCGATATATCTTCATCAGGACTGGTCGCAACTGTAGGACCTTGGATGAGGCAACGGCCCACCTCAACATGTTCAGATGGCTGGGCTCTTTTTCTAATTGCGTTAGTTGTTCTTATTTTGTTGCCCATACAGTCGCTGAATCCAACTGGGTCCCTCTATAGATCAACTGGATCGCCATCATGATCAATCTTCTATCAAAAGTCAGGCATATGCAAATTCCATAAGCAACAAGAGCAGTTTAGAAGTATTAAATCTTAATTAAAACAGCTTTGGAATAATCTAAACAAACAAAAAGACTTTTAATGAAATTAGCTGAACGCAAATGAACATTACTTGCCTGAACAATTATGAGGAGTCACCGAAGTCAGCTAAATCCATCGAGTCAGCTACCAGACTCAGCTAAGAAATTGGAACCCGAAAGTCCACACATACAACAACTTGGCTCCTTGCCCTGAGCAGAGTCAACTTGGCTAAAGACAACAGAGCAGAGTACATTTTGCATTTTTACATCGTAAACCATATGCCTACGGGAATGGTTTTTGGTAGAAGTGGGGGGAACAGAATAAAAATAGAGGGAGAAGAATTAAAAGATGATTTTGCATAAGTAGATATATCATTGAAGATGAAGTTGTAATCTTTATCAAAGTTGTAATTTTTTTTCAAAGTTGCAAACTTGTTCCTAGATACTATCTTGTTTAAAGATTTAATTTTCTTCAAATATGTAATGTTATTCGAAGTTGGAATTTAAAGTTATAATTCTCATTTCAAAGTTATAAACTTGTAATTGACTTTCTTTTATGTTGTAATTTTCATTTCAAAGTCCTACATACCATTAAAATTAATCTTCAATGAAAAACTTCACAACTTAGAACACCATTAAGCTTTCATATCAAAGTTGTAAAGTTTTTCAATGATATTCAATTCCTATTTCTTTAATGGTGTTAATTTCCTATGTATCTTAATGAATGCTAAAGGTTCTAAAATAATTTTTAAAAAATTGAAAAGAACGGGGTCCCTAGCCCGACCTGGACATGACATCGCTGGGCTCGTTCAAAAGTGGGCACATCACATTTTCATCTCTTGATGGAGCCAACTTTCCCAAGCCAACAGGTCCACTAGAGGTGTAGGCAAGCAATGTAACAGACACCACTCCACTTACATGTAAACCTTTGTTTAGTATAAACTAAAAGGACTCTTCATGTGTGACGTGATACAAATAAATGACCGAAGTAACTAGGTTAAAATGTAGCACAACAGCCCATTAAAGACAAAATATATACATTGACGTCACCAATTGAAGTCCAATTAAGGTCAAACACCTCTAGCAATCTAGTTACTCTGAGCTGATACTCAAGAAAAAGGTTAGAACTCCGATCATATAATCAAAAGAAGGCATTATACACATTTTTCATGTCTCTCTATAGATTCCAATCCTCAGAAATTTATCCCTTATCACAAGCAATTATGAGATGACCACTTTCACTTGCATTCTATCTCTTGGTGTTTCCACTGAGCATGCAATGCCGACTCTAACAACAAAAGTAAAGCAATCTAGCAGCCTCTGATTTTTACCTTCAACATTGTTGGAAATGTCACCTCGACTATTTTTGTCTAGTATGATTGGATCTACTATCTCCATCACTTGATCAGGGAAAGCCATCTTTGCGAACTTGTGAAGGCTTAAACCATTCTTAAACATGTCTTTAGTTGGTATTCTTCCCATAAATAACTCCAATACAAGAATACCATAACTATACACATCTCCAAGGGTTGACACATCACCATCCATACCATACTCTGCAATTCAAAAACAAAAATTGTTTTTGGGTTAAAATAACAAGTCAATATACCTTTAGATATAGAGCAACAAAACACAAATTTGATTTTAAAGTGAGATCGAACAATGATATTTCTAAAAGTACAAAAAAAGAGGGGGTTTAAGAAATATGATATGTTGCTTTGTGAAAATCTGAGTAAGAAATATTCAATTTTTGAGAATCTAGGCATGTAAACAAATAAATAAATAAATAAAAAGAAGCTAATGCTAGTAAAATAGATTGTTGCATGAATGGGCCATGGGATCAGCAAGAATGCAAGGTTTGAAGTTGAAATTTAAGCAATGGATATGCAACTCGTAAAAGAAATTTTAGTAGCACTTCAACAGATGAACGGGTTAGCAATAGCTTGCACAAGTGAATTCATTAAATGGAATAAGAGATAGCTAAGAAGAATGTCACTAAAACTATGTTTCATTGTGCCAATTGGGTGACATTCAATCATTTAACTTCCCCCTTATCAAGAGTTCTTAGGTGATTTTGCTATGATGGCAGCATAGATATTCCTCTGTTGATTTGATATTGCTAAGTAGTTGTTTTTTGTTTTTTGTTTGTTCTTTTTTTTTTTTTTTTGATAGAAAGTAGTTGTTGATCATGGCACATAACTACAATGAAAGCTAATGAATAAAAGGAAACAAGACAAGAAAAGAATAAGGATGAAAGTGTTAACCGGATTGACACACCTAATGGCTCACTTAATTTAATTTAACAAATAAAGACGTGAATGAAAAGTGCAAGAATCAAAGTGTTACCTGGGGCAACATACCCAATGGATCCCTTTATTGCAATTGAGCTAGTATTGGTTGAAGAAAAATTATTGCTACTTTCCAAAAGGATCTTCGCTAAGCCAAAATTGCCAACATGAGCAACCAATTCATCATCAAGAAGAACATTAGCAGGCTTTAGATCACAATGAACAATTGGAGTTCCACGATGGTAATGAAGATAATCTAAAGCATGGGCCACATCAATGGCAATGGTTAGCCTTTGATTAAGGCTTAAGCTCCTCAATTGATGGCCCTCTTCTTCTTTTGGATGCAACCATTCTTCTAAACTTCCATTGGGCATGAACTCATAAATCAGAGCTTTGAAGTCATTGCCTTTGAAATCAATGCTTGAGTAGGAACCTCAAGACTTTGACAAGATTTCGGTGTTGAACATTTCTCAATGCCTTACATTCGGCGATAAAGCTCTTGGAGGCTCCTTGTCGTTGAAGGTTGAACACTTTAACCGCAACAGTGGTGTTATCCAAAGCAAACACTCCTCTATAGACAGAACCATAACTTCCCACACCAATCAAATTGCTTAAAGAAAACTCATCAGTTGCTTTGTAAAGATCTGAGTAAGAGATACTCATGAACTGACCTTCCACGGAAGATACCAACGACAACATAGTTCTAGACTTTCTTCTTCCATAAAGCACTGCGCATATACATGGTGAGAAAATTAAGCACGCTGCAATAGCAATTGTTGGTAAAAATAACATGAGATAAAGTGACTTTTTTTGTCTTTTAGGTTCCTTAATAATGCATTTGAGCAATTGCAGTTGTGGGATGCCCCCACAGAGCTTACTGTTACCCATGACTGAAATTACACTTGCCATCTCCAAGCACCCCCCTGTCTGGTAATTTACCATCAAAATCATTGTGTGACAGATTCAGGTTCTTAAGAAAAGGGAAACTCCCTAGAAATTCTGGAATTTGCCCGGTCATGTTATTGCATGAAAGATCCAACACTTCAATACCTGGCAGATTCCCCAAAGTAGAAAGGATGGTTCCATTGAAGAAGTTGCTTTGCAGGCGTAAGAGTAGTAAGCTCATACAATCACCAAGTGTGGGAGGAATTTCACCGATCAATCTGTTCTCCGAAACATCTATTTCTCGAAGATTTTTCAAGCTACCCACTTCTAATGGTAAGAGCCCTGTCAACGAATTTTGCGCCAAGTTGAGCTACATCGAAAGAGAAGAGATGCTCATCACCTTTTTTGGTATTGGGCCACTCAAATTGTTTTGAGCGATGTTCAACTCAACAAGATTCAAAAAATCCCCAAGACTGGATGGTATGCTTCCCTCTAGTTTATTCTCTTGCAGGTAAAGTCCCAGTTGTTCAGTAAAATTTCCTATAGATGCCGGAATTTTCCCTGAAAACTTATTTTTCGACGACTTCAATTCTTGAAGATTCCGAAGCTTGCCAAAGGCAACTGGAATTTCGCCCGTTAGAAGGTTGTCGTTCATATACAATTTTGTCAGCTTGACATGACTCTCAATCCCCTCCGGAATGCTTCCAGATAATCGATTTTCCCCAATGCCAAACAAATTCAGTTGGGTGGAGAGATTAGCAATAGAATTGGGAAGAGGCCCAACAAAACAATTGTCATGAAAAGAAAATTGTCGTAAATAGCTACAATAGGTCAATGAGTCCACAAATTTCAGGTCCTCTGCTTTCCCAGTCCCCAGTCGATTGCCCCCAATAAAAAGTACGCTTAAAAACTGCAAATTTCCAAGATCCATCGGCACCTCTCCAGTGAAGTGGTTATGGGTAAAATAAAGCTCTTGAAGCAATGAGGCATTGGATAAGGAAACTGGAATCAAACCCGTAAACTGGTTTAGCGACACATAAAACCAACGGAGATTAGGAAGAGTGAGTCCTAGATGTTAGCCAAAATGGCCCATTCTGGGAACTTTGAATGGATTAGATTCGCACTCCAATAGCATGATTAAACGTAAATGGATTTCCAAAATTTTAGGGCATACCTGAATCCATCGCTAAAGGAGATGGAACGGCTGCCAAACTAGGACTTACAACTCCCTCGGTTTTCTCTGCATGCTAGCAACGTGATGGTAATGTTAAGCTCTATCCTTTGAGTCAGTGTGTATGAAGATGAGGGAGCTCCCCAGTTTTTATAGTCGTCCAACCATCAATGGACGACTGCAACGTTTCTTTTCATTATGGAACGTTGCAACGTTGCATTCATGGAGAATAAACACAATGTAACTGAAAATGAGATTGAATGATAGTGAATGACATTGAGGGAGGAGGGAGATGATCATTACAGAAAATGGGCGGTGGTCATTTGGACCACCACCCGTGGCTACTAACAATCTCCCACTTGGTCCATATGACCACCATACATTCGCTTAGTTTTATATATATAGTATATAGAAAATACTTTAATTTTGCAAACGAATTTTGAAAAAACGACTCTAACTAATGCGCATCATTTGGAAACACCGATCATCTATGAAAACTGTAATGTAAAGGTCTTTAATCTGTGATTAGGTTAGTTTACTAATGTGAATTGTGGCGGTTACACATTTTGACGATATATTTCCTTCCACAATCACAACACCAGTATCCTTTCCAAATCAAGAACTTAAGTAGAATCTTTTATATGACTTCTTTAATGGGAACAATAATGTCATAACACTTTTATATTCTCACTTCATTGCACAATTATCACATGTGAATATAAAACAAAGTAAGAATTGCAAAATCGTTTCTTTAATTGATCAATGTATAGTGTCATACATCATTAATACCTACGAGGCATATCTTTCAAGCCCATACTCATTACATGGTCTTTAAAATCATTGGCGCCAATGCCTTTGTCAATGGATCAGCAACCATGAGCTTCAATGGAGCTCCAACAATTGACACTAAACGATCTCACACTTTTTCCTTCAAAACAAGGTACTTTACTTCCAGAAACTTTGATTTACTGGAACACTTGTCATTCTGCTCAAAAAGTCGAGCTGCATTGTTGTCGCAGTAAATCTTTAGCGGTTCGAAACACTGCCCATAATTGTAAGTCTCTTGATGAAGTTACGTATCCATAATGCGTGACCTGTGGCTTTAAAGCTCGCCACATACTCTGCATCAAATGTGGATGGAGTGAGTAGTGATTGTTTTGCACTCCTCCACGATATTGCCCCACTAGCCAACAGAAAGATGTAATCTGATATTGACCTTCTTGTATCGAGACAACCGGTAAAGTCAGAATCTGAATATTTAATGACCTCCAGTGAATTGGATCTCTGATATGTGAGCATATATCTTCTAGTGTCGTTGAGATAACGCATCACTTTCTTGACAGCTACCCAGTGAGGCATGCCTGGATTACTTTGATATCTGCTTAACATTCTAACTGCAAAACTAATATCTGGCCTCGTGCATGTCTGTAGGTACATTAGACTTCTTCCTGCTGCCGCATATGGATATTTATTCATTTCTAACTTTTCTAGGTCAATTATTGGGCATTGATCTTTACTAAACCTATCTCCCTTAGACATTGGGGCATTTTGTGGTTTGCTCCTTTCCATTCGGAAATGTTTGATAATACTTTGCACATAGGCTTCTTCACACAACCCGAGTAATACTCGAGATCGATCTCTGAATATCTCGATTCTTATTACAAAGGTTGCTTCACCCATATCTTTTATGTCAAAATTATTCTCAAGGTATACCTTAGTTTCTTGGATCATACTAAGGTCATTACTGGCAAGTAAAATGTCATCTATATACAGGACTAAGATGATGAACTTCCTCCCACTGATCTTAAGATAAATACAATGGTCAACTGGATTTTCGGTAAAACCAAAAGATATAATAATATGATTGAACTTTAAGTACCACTGTCTGGAAGGTTGTTTCAGCCCGTATATTGACTTTTTTAACTTACAGACCAGCCTTCGATTATTACCTTGTTGAACAAACCCTTCAGGTTGTTCCATGTACACTTATTCATCAAGATTCCCATTTAAGAAAGCTGTTTTAACGTCCATTTGATATAGCTCTAAGTCAAGATGAGCTACTAGGGCCATTATAATTTTGAATCAGTCTTTCTTAGATACTGAAGAGCAGGTTTCGTGATAATCGAGACCTTCTCTCTGAGTGAATCCTTTAGCCACTAGTCGGGCTTTAAATCGTTCAACTTTACCTTTAAAGTCCTTTTTAGTCTTAAAAACCCATTTACAACTGATGGTTTTGGACCATTCAGGTAGTTCAACAAGATCCCAAAC
The DNA here is from genome assembly GCA_037013555.1 of Sextonia rubra. Lineage (NCBI taxonomy): Eukaryota > Viridiplantae > Streptophyta > Magnoliopsida > Laurales > Lauraceae > Sextonia > Sextonia rubra. The sequence continues at coordinate 51,764,294 of JASUAD010000013.1, read as the reverse complement.
GTCATTTATAGCCATAGATTATAATTCTTCTTTCATAGCATCTAACCATTTATCAGAATTTTCATTGTTTACAGCTTTGTTAAAAGTTTTTGGATCTTCTTTAATTCCAATATCCGATTCTTCTAAATACACAACATAATCATCCGAAATAGCGGGCCTTCTCGTACGAGTCGATCTTCTCAATACTTCCGGATTTTCTTCAGGAATGATTGGTTGTATTCGAGGAGTTGGTTGTATATCCTGAGGAAGTGGATCAACAGGTCGTTCTGGGAATGTCCCTATATCAAGTGGAATTATTAATCCACCTTGAGTAGAGGATTGAGGCTCATCTCTAATCTCCTTGTATATAATATTTCTAGCTTCGCTACTCCCACAGTTGTCATGATTCTCCAAAAACTTAGCATTATGGGACTCGACTATTCTTGGTGAATGATTGGGACAATAAAATCGATACCCTTTAGACCTCTCTGGATGACCAATAAAATATCCGCTCACAATTCTAGGGTCTAATTTCTTTTCTTGTGGGTTATAAACTGGCACTTCAGATGGACATCCCTAAACTCGGAAATGGTTTAAGCTGGGTTTCCTTCCAGTCTACAACTCGAAAGGAGTTTTGGAAACTACTTTACTAAGAACCCTATTTAAAATATACATGGCCATCTTCAGTGCTTCACCCCACATAGACTCAGGTAACGAAGTATTACTAACCATACTCCTAACCATATCTAAAAGAGTCCTATTCATTCTTTCAGCAACTCCATTCTGCTGAGGAGCTCCAGGCATTGTGCATTGGGCAACAATACCTTCGGATTCTAGGAATCTTGCAAACGGACCAAGGTTACGGCCCGCTGCAGTGTACCTACCATAGTATTCACTACCACGATCCGATCTCATAATTTTGATCTTCCTGTCTAATTGCTTTTCTACTTCTGCCTTGAATATTTTGAACATAGTCAAAGCATCAGACTTTTCTTTAATGAGATAGACATAACCAAAACGTGAGTAGTCATCTATAAATGTGATGAAATATTGTTCTCCTGTAAGACAAGGTATATCTATTTTTCCACAAACATCCATATGGATTAACTGCAGGAGTTCAGAACTTCGTGTGGCAGTTTTCTTGACTGTTTGTGTCTATTTTCCTTTAATACAGTCAACACAGACATCGAAATTAGTGAAATTAAGGGTTGGTAATAACCCATCCTTCACTAATGTCAACATCCTCTCTTTCAAGATGTGTCCTAACTATTTATGCCACAATATAGAAGAGTTCTCCTTTACTAGTCCTCTTTTTATGCCAACATTCATCCCACAAGAAACATGGTGTATAGTCAGTGATTGTGTATATAAAGTATCTAACTGTAACTTATACAAACCATCACATAGTGAACCACTACCAATCATTATATTATTATAAAACAGTTTCAAAGATCCTTCATCAAAGTTAAATATATATCCTTTCACATCTAATTTTGAAATAGAAACCAAATTTCAGAAAATCTCCGGAATATAGAAGGTATTTGGCAGATCTAGAACAAATCTGGTATCTAGCATCAGCCTATATGTGCCTACTGCCTCGACTCTTGACTCTTTCTGGTTCCCTATAACGATGGTTCGTTCCTCATCACTTGGCCTTCGGGTTGAAAGGAATCCCTGCATACAACTAGAAATGTGAACGGTTGCACTAGAGTCTACCCATCATGTATTAGATGGGATATTAATAATATTGGTTTCACATACAAGAGATAAATTTTTTTGCTTACCTCTGTTTTCAAACCAATTTTTCTTTTTGAGGCAGTCCTTTTTGAAATGTCCTTTCTTGCCACAAAAGTGACATTTTTCGAACCTTTTCTTTTCCTTTCTTTTTATCGGTTTCTGACCTTTCGGATTTACCTTGGGCATGTTAACATTATTCTTGAGGTTTTTAAGACCTTTCATGCCTTTAGCATAGGAGACTAAGTTTACCTGAATTTACCCCTCAGCCTTAAGCCTTCTCTCTTCTTGATTACATCTTGCGATCAACTTAGTTATGGTCCACCGACTAGAGCTCTGATTGTATGTTACCTTAAATGGGCCAAATGCATGGGGAAGGGAATCCAAAATAAATTGGATCAAATATCCATCAGAGATACTCATGTCTACCTCCTTTAACTTGGATGCTAGGTTGGTCATGAGTAGGATATGTTTCCAACTCCCTTCATCCCATCGTACTGCATGTTAGTTAATTTGTTCATTAATGTAGCACCTAATGCATTATTGGTCACTTCAAATTGTGACTTAATCTGTTCTAAGAGTTTCTTGGCATGTTTTTTTTTATCAAGTGATCCTCTAATACTTTTAGAAACTGAAGTCATTATAATCTTTTGGCATTTCTTGTCACGTTTGTGCCACTGATCATGTTTGGCCTTTTAGGTTCAGAACTATGTTCGGTGAAGGCAAGAGGCATGGGCTCATCTAAGGCTATTTCTAAGTCAAGAAAAGTTATGGTCAACGCTAACATGTTTAACCATTCAGGATAATTCGATCCATCTAACGAGGGAATGGTTCCCAAGCATGAGAGAAAAGTCATTGGTCTGGAGGAAGATGCTGTAAAAGGAAAGAAGATATAAACTATTACTCTCACAATTCTATAATGCTTTGAATTTAAAAGGAATTTTACAATAAAAATAATAATTTTACATCATTACAAATAACCTTTAGGTCAAATGCAACATGTTAATTTTATTATTCTCGCTTATTTGATAAAACCACAATCTATTAAGTAAATAAGTGAGATCCCACCTTTGGGCATAGATCAGCACAAATTCACAAAACATATTTAATATGTTTTATCCCAATCTTCAAATAATCGAAAGATAAACTCCTTTGGGTTGATTATCTATCCTTTAAGTGAAGTTGCAATTTAAGTGTCATTTATAGTATCTCTAATTCAATATTTGAGATATGAGTGTCATCATAACTGGGCCACTTTGGTGACTGTCACAACCCGAGCCCAGAAATCGGGGGTTAGCGAAAAGCCAAACCAATGACACACGTACTCCCGTGCACGTGCATCCAAACCTAGTCCAAATACACGCACACAAGAGATTTAACACATGCGAACTAACCGTACGCGGAAGCTGTACATATTATAGCAAGCAACAAAAGAAATAACGAAAGCCAAAAAAATGTGGAACGGAGAAGACGAAGATATACACACTACTATAACACCATATACAAGCCTGAATACACGACAAAATTATGATGTACAAATAATACAGAGTAGCAAGGTCCGAAGTACAAAATACAAGATCTCCAAAAACCAAAACAAATAGACCACTGATGATATGCAGGCACGCACTCGGCAGAAGTGATCAAGCCCACTCTGCCAGGCCGGAGGAAGTCTCTAAGTCCTACCCTGCAATCTCCTCGACCGCCAGGGAGCTGGACAAGGGATCTGAGCCGCAACACCACAGACAACTCCATGAATACAGCGATCCAACAAATATAAGTAACAGGGACGTAACACTCATAGTATCAATTTGAATAATGACAGAAGATTAAATATAGAGTTTCATATTAGTATGCTAAGCAAATCGTGCATAGAAGTAAAGCATGATAAATGGATCAAAGCATAAAAATATTGAACCAGGTGGCTACTACATTGATCATATTCTCTCACATAGAGAGCAGACAGATGAGAACAGCACTGACCGGGCCATGGGTACAAGTGGGTCTCGGTTTCCTGGGTTCCGGGGTCCCAAGACAGAAATACACTGCAGCGATACAAAGCACAAAGAACCAAGCCAGAGGTAACCCCGTCGGGTATCCTAGGGCTGAGGCTTAGTAGAGCTAGACTGATACCAATCAAATCAAATCCACAGAGAAAAGAGATTATCCGCTTTGGACTCACCGACGGCAACGGCCGGATCTTATCCTCACGTATTAATCTCTGGGCATAGCCACTTAGGAATACCCATGAATCAGAGATTTACAAGCTAGAGATATACAGAGCATAGTGTAAAATAAGTCAAAGCATAGCATAGATCAAAGCATAGTACAAACCGAAGAATAAGACAATATACAGAACTAAAGCAGAATGATCTTGTAATGCATATATATAAATCAGCATAACAGAGAGCAAAACTATAAGCAATATGCAATGCATCTCAGATTAACGCGAAGTCAAGGTTAATTAAAAACCAACTCTAATCTAGTTGTTCACTGCCACTAACCATGCATGTTGGTGTAGTTTTAAGTTATTCGATGCATCGTTGCCATCAAAGTGTTGCAATGTAATCATCGCGTGTACTGAAGTCCCTTAAACCAACACCCATGGGGAGGTGCTTAACAGTGAATCAACGCTCACATGAATAAGTCATAGCCTAACAGACTATTCATGCGGTCCAAAGAATCCATTGGGCCGGTTTACATGTGTGGTTAACCTGTGTGAAAGCCCTACAAAGTCACACCATTAACCTAAGTTTAATCTCAGATTTTTCAGGTCTTACGGCTTAGCCGTGGGTGACCTACGGCTTAGCCATAAACATCTTACGGCCTAGCCGTAACATGCACTACGGCTTAACCGTGGTTCCCTCCAAAACACAGCTAAACTGGTCATCTTCTACATCTGATCTGACACTTTTACGGCTGAGCTACGGTTGAGTATACAGCTTAGCCGTAGACCAATCCACGGCTTAGCTGTAGCCACATTGTAAGAGTACTGTGTTCGGAAAGTTTCGACTGATCAGAGTGTTAAATCACGGCTGGGTCACGGCTAGCTTACGGCTCAACCGTAGAACAATTTACAGTTCAGCCGTAGCCTAGCCGTAGAACAAAATTAAAAAACAAGGGCTCTGGAAACTGAGCCGTACAAGGTTACGGCTTAGCCGTATAGTATAGAAAACGAAATCGAACTGAGTACAAAAATTGGAAATTGTATAGAAACTTAACACAACAAGCTCAATAGATCCCAACACCTTAGAATTAGGTTGTAAAACATCCCATACAAGTAAGAGGAAGGAATTAAAGCAATCAAGCAATAAAACCATATGTGTTATCAAATCTTGTACTTATACTTGCCTCAAAAGCTTGTCCAACCACTGAAATCAAGCTCCAATCCACTAAAAACCCAAGCAAATCAGAGAAACAACCCATGCAAGCATGAGAACACAGTAAGAGAGATGGGAATCCAAATTGGAGAAGAGGACATCAAGAACCCACTTACCTCAAAGCATAGACAGAGATGAGAGGAGAGAAAACCCAATCGAAATGGATGGAAAATCCAACACCAACCAAGAACAATGAAGAGAAGTGAAGAGAAAAGAGTGGACGTGGAGTTCTCTTGAAGTTGTTGCATGCACCAACTAAGGAATGAACAGACATCTGGACTGATGACTCATATATATATAGATTTGGAGTTTAAATCAAAGTCTAATAGGTTTAAACTATTTACAATTTAGGTCACACGAGGGACCAACTCCTCTAATGGACTTCGAATAAGTTTGAGACAGTTACGGAAAATGACGAGCTCAACGAAATACACGTGCTGACACCAAGATGATGCAAATATGATGCACTCAAAGCAATTGCAAAATTATGAAAAAGGGCTTAGAACTACCTATCCCAGGTCAAAGGCTATCCAACTACCTATCCATGACCCGAAACCAAGTCCAAAATAAATAAACAACACAAAAGCACACTAATGAGCCACTAAACTGGCTCAAAGGGGATCAGAGTGTTACAGTGACAATTTAGTTAACTCATAATTTCAAATTGAAACCTATGACACTAATTTAATTATCAAACATTCATGCATATAACAAATTATAACTCAAACAACATTAATCATGTAAACAATAAGCGGAAAACATGAATTTAAATGAGTTAAACATGCATAAAAACTTATGATATCAACATTAAAGCATTGGATCAGGAATTAAATTCACTAATATGGTAGATCTCATCATAAGGAACACAATAAAAGAAACAGATCGAAAATCCGATATCATATGTGTCCGAAATGATCAAAATAAGGTTTCGATCGTTCATTTTTCCTTGATCTGGCTTTGATCTGATCATATTTAAATGATCTAGTCCTATTAGAATGATTAAAGCATTTAAATACATCAATTGGACGGTTTTGATCGAAATGGATTAATTTCATAATAACCCAATTATTCAAAAACATATAATTAACAAAATTAATAATACTTTATTCAACTCAGGCCAGGCCAGTGGGTCGGGTAAGACCCAGGTCATAAATTGACCGGTTCAGTCCAGTCAGGCTTGACGGTTGGGCTAGGTCGGGTCTGACCTGTCGTATAAATGGAAGCCCAAATTGGCTGGGTTCAGTTCGGGTCCTGTCAAGTCGGGCCGGACCTGACCTGCAAACAGAATCTGTTTTGCTGGTCCGCTTCGGGTCGGATCCAAATCGGGCTTGCAATATCCGGCTCAGTCCGGTTCATTAATACCGGGTTGGGTCAGGTCAGCGGGTCAGGCCTGCACTGAGTTGACCCATCTTAAAACCCAGATCTATATAATAATTCGGGTTTGCTTTTAGGTCATCGGCCTGATCAGAATCCGACCCGGGACTATTCATCGTCTTCTTCAACAGAGACGATGAATGCCCGATGTCGCCTGACACACTGGCAGCGGCAGGGAATGCCGGCCCATTCCTATCGCCGGCCAGCGACAGTTTTTTTTTTAAAACTATTCTGTGTTGTGCAGGCACAGCACTGCGCCTGCGCCGCTGCACAGCCTGTGCAACGATTCCGCAGTGGCTGCGGGTTGCTGCGGCCAGACATGAGCGACGGCCAACCCCTTTTTTTTATTTTTTAATTTCCTGCTATGTTATGTCTGTTCTGAAAATGAAAAAAAAAAAATAGAGGTTCCATTTTTTGGCAATTCTAATCCATCCAACGCATCAACCATGAGCTCTGATACTAATTGTTAGTCAAAATAGTCCATTCTGGGAACTTTAAACGGATTAGATTCGCACTCCAATGGCATGATTAAACGTAAATGAATCTCCAAAATTTTAATGCATATCTGAATCCATTGCTAAAGGAGACGGAACGGCTGCCAAATTGGGACTTACAACTCCCTCGGTCTTCTCTTGATGCCAGCAATATGATGGTAATGCTAAGCTCTATCTTTTGAGTCAGTGTGTATGAAGATGAGGGAGTTCTCCGGCTTTTATAGCCGTCCGACCATCAATGGACGATTGCAACGTTCCTTTTCATTATGGAATGTTGCAACGTTGCATTCATGGATAATAAACACAATGTAACTGAAAATGAGATTGAATGGTAGTGAATGACATTGAGAGAGTAGGGAGACGAACGTTACAGAAAATGGGCGGTGGTTATTTGGACCACCACCCTCGGCTACTAACACTAGATTCTAAGGAAGTGTTCCTTGTAATTGATTATCCGCTACTGAAAAGAGTTCAATGTAGGATAGATTGAAAATGGAAGAAGGAATGGTTCCAGACAGCTCATTCTCTCTCAATTGAAAGAAGCTCATGTTTGACATCCGGCCTAGATCACTTGGAATGCTCCCATCCAGGTTAGTGCTACTTAGAGATATTGCGATGAGTGACAAGAGGTTGCCAAGTGTAGGCGGGATGTTTCCCGTAAGACCATTGATAGAAAGAAACAAGGCCCCAAGATTGGACATGGAGCCTAGCTCCGAAGGGATTTTCCCCACATGTTTGTTGGACGAAATGTCTATGTCCAAGAGCTTGGAGCAGTTGCTTATGGCGGCTGGCATCTCTCCTTGGAAAGAGTTTTGAGGACAGGTGGAGTCGCCAAAGCCAAAACAGGTGGCCGAGTTTGTGAGGGACTGGACCATGGAAATGGTTCTCGGAGAGGTCGATGGTTATGAGAAAGGAGAGGTTCGCTATGTGGGGAGAGAGTGTTCCCTCCAAAGAGAGCGATGTCGAGTTCAAGACGCGGACTCGTTGGTGCTTGCGGCCACACATGACGGCCCGCCACTCGGATAAATGGAGCGACTCGTTCCATGAGTAAAGGTTTCGTGAACATAAAAGTGGACAATGATGTAAAAAGAAAAACAAATTTGCAGGGATCAAAGGAGGGCCCACTGAGTGGGACTGCACGGAAGAATGGAAGGTGTATGGGATGGATGGGACTGAATTTTAGGACTGGTTTCCAACTGTTGTCGGATACATTGCCGGTCATGTCTATTTATAGTAATTTCCATCTGAATGTACATTTCATTACATGAAATTTCATTTGGATTTGCATTTCATTTCCTGTTGAGGATAAGTGGATAAGCTGGTATTCTGCTGCTCTGCTGCATGTAGGCTCTGCTGCTAAGTTCTGCTGTATGTAGGATGCACGTGGGCTTGTCGCTGAGGCTGGATAGACGCTATTGACGAAACAGATAGGAGTCATAGGGAATAGAAGAGATCTTCATATTTCGTTGCAGGAAGCCGTCATATTGGACTTTTTACTTCATATGTCATGATGACATCATCGGAGTGACTTGAGGTTGCTTTTCATTATGTATCGGAGATGTTGGCAATGAAGCCACTTTTGTTGACTTCTTTGATAGGCTTGATGGTGACAACTTCATGGTGACATGGTGACAAGTTATGCTTGATAAGGATAAGGCAATTCTTTGATGGAAATTTTGAGACAGTACCACGTGACGACGTGGTTCCCATAATGGGTACTGGAAGCTTCATAATATTTGTGGAAAATTGGGCTGTGTGATAAAGAGGATGACGCTTTAGTCTGCTTCAGTTGAGTCTTCTGAATGCCAGTTATTATTTCTCAGTTCACCATGGAATAGCTGAATTAAGTTTTCTCGAGTGGTCTCTAAAATATCAAAAGAAATATCTTCATAGGCACTGAGGATTTGATTTAATGCTGGATGTCCAGATTTAGAAGGATGTTGTATAATTGTAGTTTGTTCGGCGAGGTCATCATCAATGCAGACAACTCGTCGACCGTCACACCAAACATATCTGTATGTGGATGCAAATTCGAGATGTCCCCTTAAAGTGAGAAATCTTTGATACTGATCAGAGGCTGGATCATAATTTTGGAGACGTTCTAAGCTATATGCCTTTGTAGCAACTTCATGAGCTTCAAACCACTGTGGTGGATAATTAAACAGGAGATGTTCGTGATGTTCATAAGCATTTAAAGAAGGACTAAATTTTTTGCAAATTAAATCTCCTTCTTCTAGCTGCATAATGCTCCATAATTGATAAGGCTGAAAAAACCGTATTTCAGATCTTTCTCCCAAGCTTGATGAAATTGTGATAAGAAGTTTTCTTTTGGTGCTGCCAAGACTGCGAAGGGCATGTCGCACGATTGCAGGGAGCTGCTGGATTACCTCAAAATTATCACTGGATAAAGAAAATCTTTGGACTAAGCCTTGCTCGATATAAGAGATGTCGACTGCATGTGATGGCAGGAACAACTTGGGAAAGCCAGTTGCCCAGCTAATATAATGCGCTTTGAACATTAAGCGCTCCTTGATCTGACAAGAAAGAGTTTTTTCTCTTATTCTTGCAGCAATATCTTCTGGAAGGGTTGTGTTAACCTTTTCCAGGAGGTTAATTCTGGATGTTTTTTCATCCGCAGAAATAGATAACAGTGCTTTTTGATGGATATGTTGACATATCAGTATTTGGGTTTCAATCCTTGATATGGGTTACAATTTTGGATAAGGTTTTTCTCGTATTTTTCTTTTTATCGGAAAGGATGGCACTCCAATGAGCATTGATCAGTTCTTGAGAGGTGATGGATAATCCTGGGTTAAAAAAAGGAATGATCATTTGCTGGGATGTAGGTCTGGAGGAAGAGCTGGATTCAAGAGGGGCTTTGCTTTTGCTAGAGCTTGATGCCATGGTGGCAGAGATACCCTGGATAAGGAGGTGAACTACAACTAGATAAGGAAAAGAATGGCAATAGTGGTACTGAAGTCAGTAGCAAGATAATTTAGTTTATTTGAGACTGGATAATTACTTATTCAAATTCAAAAATTACTTCTTTATTATTTATGACCGTTTTTAAGCCTGTAGAATCAATTTGAAAGGGCTGTAATATTTGTAGAAAAGGATTTCCAAGGATTACATCATTGTTTAAATCCTTTCCTAGAAAAAAGTTTGTCTTTATGTATATTTCATTTTTTCTGACATAAACATCGTTTAATTTGTAGTTGATTAGGAGTTGTTTCTTGGCTGTAGCTAAATTGAGTTTATTTTTGGTTTTTAGATAATACTTTTTTGGGATTAAATCTTCACGTATTACATTGACATCTGCGCCACTGTCAAGTAAGCACAGGGTTTTAACAGAGAATTTTTTGATCTGAATTGTGACTTGGGTTTTCCATTTTTGAAATGGATTTCTTGATAACGAATTGATGAAATTTTTTAAACTATCATCAACGTTGTCTAGATTTTGATTTTCAATATCAATATTAGTCTTGTCTACGTTATTTTCACTTTTTTCAATTTTCTCATTGTCTTCTTGATAAGTTTTTAAGAGATGAAATTCAAGATTCTCAACTCTTGCTTTGAGGTCTTGAAGTTCTAGTAGGTTCTGTTTTAAGGAATTTATTTCTTTATGAAGGTCTGGAATTGTCAGATGAGGAGGAACATTTTGTTCTCTTAATCTGTCTAAAACAGTTTTAATACTAAATTGTTCCGGTAAAGTATTTAATATAGGTTTTCCTTTTTTGTTGCCTTTATTTAGTGTCTGGATTTTTTCAAAATATTTATTTTTTTAATTCTTCATCTTTAAGATCTTTAAACATTTCGAGAATTAATTCTTCTGGAGCAGAAAGCATATTTAAGGAGAAAGAAGAGGAAGAGGCAGATTCATACTGAATTTCACTATCAAATATTTTGCAATGACAGGTATCAGAAGAATTATCTGTATCGGATGTTATTGGAGATCCTTTTAGAATCGTTTTTACTTCTTTTTCCGTTTTCACCTTTAATTGTGGGCAGTCAGGTGCTATATGGCCTTTTTCTTTGCAATTATAGCATTGTATGTCTTTTTGTTTTTGGTAAGAGGAAGATGGTTTTTCTTTTGAAAAAGCTTTCCTTGATTCTTTATAAGGATTGCGATGAAAGGATTTTTTATGATATCTTTGCGAGGGCGTATAATATCGTGGTGTTGCAAATTGGTTTGATTTTCTTTTTTGATAATTTCTTTTTAAAGTATGTTTTTTCTTTTGGCTTGAAGGACTTATTAATGGTTCCATGCCAAATTGATAGCAGAAATCTCCGAGTTCATATTTACTGATACTTTTCTGGTTTTCTATTTGCCGTTTGAGTTTCATTTCATTGCATAAGGAAAATCCAACTTTATTAATTTTTTGGATTAAATCTCCATATGTATACATTGCATAGTTCAAATTCCCATAATTTTCGGATAGTAATTCTTCTCGAACTTTTTCTGCAAAAAGTTTAGGAAGACCTGATATAAATTTTTCTTTCCAAAATTCTGCATTGCTTGAATCAATTGTATAAAGTTTTGATAAGAAAACGTCTTTATACCATCGAAAATCAGATAAAGTTGGGCATGATAAATTGATTAGTTGGGTTTTTAATTTTTCTTCTACATTCATATAATTTCCAACAAAATGTTTTATGATATTGCTAATAAGCATATAAACGGAATCAGGGATCATTTGTCCTTGAGGAGTCATAAGAGGGTTTCCGGCTGGATCTCTTTTTACTGCATTTAAAATAGTTTGTCTTTCTAGGTCGGATAAGTATTTTTCCCACCAACCATTTAATTGTCCAGTAAAACCAAGGACAACTGCATTTGCTGCATGTTTTTGATCATTACCGGCGGCTATCATTGTAGAAGCATAGATCATCATTTGTTGGCATAATTGGATGATTTGATATTCAGATAAGCCGTCCACACTCCATTCATATATTGATGAACTTTCAAATTTAAGACCATTGAGCGTAGCTTGTTCTTCGAATTGAAGATCTACTGGTGTTGGTCGTGGATAATAATTTCTTGTTTTGGCTGTAGTAACAATTGGCTTTTGTCTTTTAAATATTTTATTGAGTTGTAGAGAGTCTTGATGGTTTTGATTATCTTGAGGTTCGTCTTGAGAATTTTCGTCAAAATCTATGGCTTCAGAATCGGAGCCGGAAGTAGAATTATTTGAAGTAGAATTTTTTGAAGTTGAGCCTAAAACATTTATAGATTTCTCAGCTTTTTGATCTTTATTTTCTTGCAGTTTTATATTAGTAAAACTGTGTGATAATTGATTAATAAGTTCGTCAGAAAATTTTAAAGGTTTCTTTTCTAGCTTTATATCCCTTAGGATTTCTCCCTGAAAACCTAAAGTTTGTGTCTTTATTACTTTTTGAGAAGAGGAGGATGCTTCATGAATTTTGACAATAGATTCTACTTTCTCTTCAATTCTGTTAGTCTGTTGGCCAATAGTATGAAGGTTGATATTTGTATAATTATTTTTTATGGGTACAGCTGAAGTATCTTTATAAATGATTTGCTGTAGGGGAGGATGAATAGATTCCTCTATTTTTTGAGGAGAAGAACTGGTTGAAGCTATAATCCATGAGACGCTTAATTTTGTTATCATATTTATGGATAAATCATCACTATTATATCTTTTCCTTATGGCCAATTTAAGCCAATCAAAGAAATAAATATTGATTTCATGATCACACATATATTTATACCATTTTTCTTTCAAAAAGTTTTGATGTTCTGAAGAAACATATTTAAAGAAAGGTTTTGTTAGAGGATGTGCGGCTAAATTCTTTTTTAACATTTCTTTATTAATTTCAAAACTTTCAATAACATTTATGTTGAAATCAGCTTCAGAGGGATTGTATGTATGAGATGGAGAAGCTTGATAAGATGGATAAACAAGTCCTGTAGGCTTCAAATTTACATGAGGTGGTTCCTGTATGGAAGAAGATCCTACAACTGAAGGAGGATGAGAATTAGGCTGTTTAGACGGTTGGTAAACAGTAGGGGTTGTATTTCTAGAATCTGTTTTGAAATTGATTTCAACACTTCCATCTTCATGTTCAATTATGTTTTCTATATCTTGATTTTCCTTAGGTTTTTCTGGTTGAGCATTTTCTAAAAGCCATTTACCGGATAAATTAATATCATTCCATTGGATAAGTTTAGGAATATTAACTTTATTTTTTAAATTAGTTTGGAATAAGGTAGTCATACCTTTAGCTTGATGTGAATAGGCTATGCCTGGAACAACTGAATTCATGAGTTTATAATATACTCGATAAACAATGGCAAGATTTTGATTATGAGGATTCATATCAAAACCTTTTGTCTGGATAGCTAAGGTAAGGGCTTCATGTGCTCCTGGATCTGTAAGAGAAACAGAGAAATTGGGAAAACAGTTGAAGAAAGTGGGGCCGTTGGCCAGACTTGATTCAACCATTCCTATTAATGAATCACTGAATTTTTTATGTCTTGTATCTTGAACATACATGAGAGCTTCTGTTCTTAATCCAAGTCTTGTTAAAGGCTTTAGAGCAACTTGCACTAAGCCAAAATGGATATAATTATATGTTTTTTTATATTCTTGTATTTCTTGGGGCTTAATTAAAGAAAGATGCTGAATATTACTAGTAATAGATTCAGTTCTTTCAATATAACTTGATTTTAATTGAAAATTTCCTATTTGATAAACTTCATGTTTTTGAACAGTTGGAATTGTCCAGTCACAAATAACTTGATCTAAATCATCATAGCTAATTTCTTCACTATTTCTAATAGACATAGAAGATAAGGAATTTGATGATGAGGAAGAAGAAAGTACAATCTTCTTAATAAACTTAGCCATAATTTGTATTACTGAGGAATTCTTAACGAAATCCACCACGAGTATCTAACGCTTTGAGGATTTACACACCAACAACACGCCTTAAAACGCCTTCACACGGCTTAACAACGGCGATACAAATGGCTACCTCTGCGCTCCGGGTGGAATGATCAAAATTTCTCAATAATAACAAACATACAACCAAGTATTAAGACTTTTGACTCTCTTACTTCTGAGTCAGCAATCCCTTAAACAACAACAAGAAAGCACAACATATGCTTAACATAAGTGAAGAAATACTCACAAAGCAACTTTATTGATAATCAAAATCTAGACAACGTTGATGATAGTTTAAAAAATTTCATCAATTCGTTATCAAGAAATCCATTTCAAAAATGGAAAACCCAAGTCACAATTCAGATCAAAAAATTCTCTGTTAAAACCCTGTGCTTACTTGACAGTGGCGCAGATGTCAATGTAATACGTGAAGATTTAATCCCAAAAAAGTATTATCTAAAAACCAAAAATAAACTCAATTTAGCTACAGCCAAGAAACAACTCCTAATCAACTACAAATTAAACGATGTTTATGTCAGAAAAAATGAAATATACATAAAGACAAACTTTTTTCTAGGAAAGGATTTAAACAATGATGTAATCCTTGGAAATCCTTTTCTACAAATATTACAGCCCTTTCAAATTGATTCTACAGGCTTAAAAACGGTCATAAATAATAAAGAAGTAATTTTTGAATTTGAATAAGTAATTATCCAGTCTCAAATAAACTAAATTATCTTGCTACTGACTTCAGTACCACTATTGCCATTCTTTTCCCTTATCTAGTTGTAGTTCACCTCCTTATCCAGGGTATCTTTGCCACCATGGCATCAAGCTCTAGCAAAAGCAAAGCCCCTCTTGAATCCAGCTCCTCCTCCAGACCTACATCCCAGCAAATGATCATTCCTTTTTTCAACCCAGGATTATCCATCACCTCTCAAGAATTAATCAATGCACATTGGAGTGCCATCCTTTCCGATAAAAAGAAAAATAAGAGAAAAACCTTATCCAAAATTGTAACCCATATCAAGGATTTAGAAACCCAAATACTGATATGTCAAAATATCCATCAAAAAGCACTGTTATCTATTTCTGCGGATGAAAAAACATCCAGAATTAACCTCCTGGAAAAGGTTAACACAACCCTTCCAGAAGATATTGCTGCAAGAATAAGAGAAAAAACTCTTTCTTGTCAGATCAAGGAGCGCTTAATGTTCAAAGCGCATTATATTAGCTGGGCAACTGGCTTTCCCAAGTTGTTCCTGCCATCACATGCAGTCGACATCTCTTATATCGAGCAAGGCTTAGTCCAAAGATTTTCTTTATCCAGTGATAATTTTGAGCTAATCCAGCAGCTCCCTGCAATCGTGCGTCATGCCCTTCGCAGTCTTGGAGTTACCAGAAGACAGCTTCTCATCACAATTTCATCAAGCTTGGGAGAAAGATCTGAAATACGGTTTTATCAACCTTATCAATTATGGAGCATCATGCAATTAGAAGAAGGAGATTTAATATGCAAGAAATTCAGTCCTTCTTTAAATGTTTACGAACATCACGAGCATCTCCTGTTTAATTATCCACCACAGTGGTATGAAGCTCATGAAATTACTACAAGGTCTTATAGTTTAGAACGTCTCCAATCTTATGATCCAGCCTCTGATCAGTATCAAAGATTTCTCAATCTAAGGGGACATCTCGAATTTGCATCCACATATAGATATGTTTGGTGTGACGCGCGAAGAGTAGTTTGTATTGATGATGATCTCGCCGAACAAACCACAATTATCCAGCCTCCTGCTAAATCTAGGCATCCGGCATTAAATCAAATTCTCAGTGCTTATGATGATATTTCTTTTGACATTTTAGAAACCACTCGCGCAGAAAGATGCTGAATATTACTAGTAATAGATTCCGTTCTTTCAATCGTTTTTATCTTATAACTTGATTTTAATTGAAAACTTCCCATTTGATAAACTTCATGTTTTTGAACAGTTGGAATTGTCCAGTCACAAATAACTTGATCTAAATCATCATAGCTAATTTCTTCACTATTTCTAATAGACATAGAAGATAAGGAATTTGATGATGAGGAAGAAGAAAGTACAATCTTCTTAATAAACTTAGCCATAATTTGTATTACAGAGAAATTCTTTACCAAATCCACCACGAGTATCTAACGCTTTGAGGATTTACACACCAACAACACGCCTTAAAACGCCTTCACACGGCTTAACAACGGCGATACAAATGGCCACCTCTGCGCTCCGGGTGGAATGATCAAAATTTCTCAATAATAACAAACATACAACCAAGTATTAAGACTTTTGACTCTCTTTCTTCTGAGTCAGCAATCCCTTAAACAACAATAGTAACGCATAACATATGCATATCACAAGTGAAGAAATACTCACAAAGCAACTTTATTTGATAATCAAAATTGATTACAAGTGGACTTGATGACACTCTCCCGGGGCCAAACTTGGCTCTGATACCAATTTTTTTCAACGGAAGAATGGAGGGTGTATGGGATGGATGGGACTGAATTTTAGGACTGGTTTCCAACTGTTGTTGGATACATTGCCGGTCATGTCTATTTATAGTAATTTCCATCTGAATGTACATTTCATTACATGAAATTTCATTTGGATTTGCATTTCATTTCCTGTTGAGGATAAGTGGATAAGCTGGTATTCTGCTGCTCTGCTGCATGTAGGCTCTGCTGCTAAGTTCTGCTGTATGTAGGATGCACGTGGGCTTGTCGCTGAGGCTGGATAGACGCTATTGACGAAACAGATAGGAGTCATAGGGAATAGAAGAGATCTTCATATTTCGTTGCAGGAAGCCGTCATATTGGACTTTTTACTTCATATGTCATGATGACATCATCGGAGTGACTTGAGGTTGCTTTTCATTATGTATCGGAGATGTTGGCAATGAAGCCACTTTTGTTGACTTCTTTGATAGGCTTGATGGTGACAACTTCATGGTGACATGGTGACAAGTTATGCTTGATAAGGATAAGGCAATTCTTGATGGAAATTGTGAGACAGATACCACGTGACGACGTGGTTCCCATAATGGGTGCTGGAAGCTTCATAATATTTGTGGAAAATTGAGCGGCTTTGAGACGTTATTTCTTATCTTTTCTTCGGATGGAGATGAATCCTTCATTATCACTTTTTATTTCTTCAGCCTCGGTATCTGCATCAGGAGCAATTGTCTCAAAGGGATTCTCATCTGCCCAAAGATTGTGTAGCTGATTGAGGCTTAATGGCGAATTGTCAGAAGATCTTTCTTTTTGGATTTGTTCCATAATTTCTTTTTGGAGATCTTTTTTGAACTGAAGTAAATCTGCTGCTGCAAGAAGAGCAGGAGAAGATACAGAACATGTATTCTTTTGTTTGTCTGGAGTATTGACTGGAGGAGGTTTTTCTTTTTCTTTTTCAGGAGTTCTGAGAATTTCTGAAAAGGAAGGCTTTAGAGCTTGATCAGCAGAATATTGTTGTAAGGTGGCCGTGTAATCAAATTGATGCCAGAATTTGATGTATATGACTCTGGATAGAACCGGTGGACTGAAGTCCATTTCTTTATAAAAATTCCATTTTAGGATCCATGGGATTTCATGTTTACAATAGAAGTGCATGGTAACATAAGGTTCTGTTGCTAACTGTAAATATTGATAAAGGCTTTTTTCTTCTGTTTTGAGAGAGGCTTTATAGGCTACTGAATAAGATTCATAAATGGGAAGAAGGGCTTGAGGAAGGAGATCCTTAGTGGCTCCAAAGGGTAGCCAAAATTGTGTAAAAAACCACATAGGTATTTTTTGAAAGTTGGATTTGAACCGGACAAACCAGGAATGCTGGAACGCTGGATTTTGATAACAAAGAATGGCTTCCCAAGCGGAAATATAGTCATAATAATTGAAGATGAGGTCTGAATCAATTCTTTGCGGCATATGAAGCGGTTGTCCCCAATCATCTGCTGAGAGAATATGCATAATCTTGATTTTGGAATATAGGATGTTAATATGGGATGGTAAGGTATTTAAATAGGAGTTTTTAGAGCCATCAGTATGGTCTATAGTGCAGCTGCCAGTTCGGATAAGGATTTGCTCATATATTTTATAATCAAGGGGTTGAAAAAAGAAATGATCGGAAGCGAAGATAGTCTGGATAATATGTTCCATAGGAACGGTTTCTGTATAAAATGTGTCCTCTAAGGTAAACATTCTTAATGGTGGTTTTTGGACGAAATACTGGTTTTGAGAGGCTTGAGGTTTTCTGTATGTTGAGCTGGAGGGATTTTGAAATTGAGGAATATTGGAATTATGGGTAGCTCCCCATCTCTCAAGATAATTGCCACTAGGTTTTCTGGATATAGGTGGATAAGCTTTATCAAGGGGAGACCTAAAAGGTCGAATCTGTTGGGGTCTCATGCTTTTGTCCCTGTAAAAACTCACGAGATAAAAAATCAGGAAGGGAATTATCTTTCCCTGCAATATACTCAATGTCAAAATCAAATATAGCTAATAAAGCTTGCCATCGAGCAAAGATTTGTTTAGCAGCAAGATTTTTAACGTCTTTTTCTAAAATTTCTTTCGCAGATTTACAGTCTATTCTTAATAAAAATTTCCTATTTAACAAATCACTTGGAAATTTCATGATACTATTTACTATAACGAGAATTTCTTTTTTAATTGTTGAATAATTCTGTTGTGTGGATGTCCAAGTTCCGGAAGTGAAACGAAGGATTTCTTCCGTTCCAAGAGCATTTTGTTGGAGGAGTATTCCACCAAAACCTACGTCAGAGGCGTCGGTTTGGACTATTTTTAATAAATCTGGATGAGGGATAGTTAAGCAAGGTAAATTTTGGACTTTTTGCTTGATGGTTTGGACAGCTTTTGTATGAGCAGGTGACCATTCTACTGGATTTTTTATTAAACGGAGTTGTAATAATTTTCTTTCTTTGGCAAGATCTTTATAAAAATCAGAGACGTAATTAAGGCATCCAAGAAATCGTTGTAATTGTTCTTTATTGCGGATTTCATCGGGAAATTGAGAGGCAAACTTAATGACTCTTTGAACTGGAGAAATAGTTCCTGTTTTAATTATAAAACCAAGGAATTGGATTTCCGTTTGAAAAAGCTTCATTTTCTTTTGAGAGAGTACTAGTCCATTTTTGATAATAATGGTTTTGAAGATCTTTAAATGTTTCCAATGGTCACAAATAGATTTAGAAAAGACAAGAATGTCGTCAATATAGACAAGTGTGAAATCTTGATATGGATGGAAAATGTCATTCATAATTCGTTGGAATTCTGAAGGAGCATTTTTTAAGCCAAATGGCATGACATTCCATTCATAATGACCAAATGGGACTGTAAAAGCAGTTTTATATCTGTCTTCAGGAGTAATTTGAATTTGCCAAAATCCGGATTTAAGATCAAATTTAGAAAAAAGAAAGGCACCAGCTAGGCGATTGATGAGATCAGTTTTATTTGGAACTGGATATCTTATGGATTTTAAGACTTTATTTAAAGGCTTATAATTGATAACAAGACGGGGAACACCGCGTTCTTGTTCAGGTGCTTTATTTACATAAAAAGCAGCACAACTCCAAGGGGATTGTGATTTTTGAATAAGCTTTTTATTAAGAAGATCATTAATTTCTTTTGTACATAATTGGACAAGATCTTTATTCATTTGGATAGGACGAGCTTTGGTGGGAATTTGGGTTTCATCAAAATTATCAATATATGGAAGGGAGACTGTATGGTGTTTCCTGTGCCAAAAGGCAAAAGGAAGGTCAGAACAACATTCTTTTTCAAGAGATGTTTTAAATTGGAGTAAAGTATTTTGAAATTCCGGGTCTTGTAACCCTTCTTTGATTCTTAGAGAGTTCAAATCTTCTTGAAGATAAGCAATTTGTTTTTCTTTATATGAAATTTGTTTTTGTATAGCAGTAATCTGATGCATGGGGGTTGATTCAACGAAGTCAAAAAGTAAGTCTTTATTATCTTTTATGGTTTTAAGGCCGGCTGAAGTAATTTGAAATGGCTGCAAAAGTTGTAGAAAGGGATTCCCAAGGATTACGTCATTATTTAAATTCTTTCCTAAAAGGCAATTGGTTTTTATACACCTTCCCGTTTTACAAATATGGACATTATTTACTTTATAGTGAATATGGAGTTTATTATTAGCAGTTGCTAGATTGAGTTTCGTTTTGGTTTTTTTGTAATATTTTGTTGGAACTAATCCTTCTCTAATTAAATTTACATCGGCACCACTATCTAGTAAGCAGAGTGCTTTAATAGAGAAGTTCTTAATCTTAATTGTAATTTGAGTTTTCCACGGTTGGAGTAGATTTTTTGTTACAGAATTTACCTCAAAGTTTTTTATATTATCTTTATTCTTTTGGGGTTCTAGATTATCAAAACATTGTTTAAGTTCATTTAAATTTTTTTTTAATTCTTTTATTTCTTGTTTTTGATTATTAATTTCTTTATACATATCTTGTAGAGATATATGCAGAAGAGCTTTTTGTTTGCTTAATTCTGTTTTTAGATTACTTTGTTTTGATCCACTTGGAATAGAGTTTTCTTTCTTATTTTGTGGTATTTTCTCAACATATTTATTTTTTAATTTTTCTTCTTTGAGGTCTTTAAACATTTCTTCTTGAGTTGAAATGGCGTTTAAGGACAAAGGAGTAGGCGGAGATGATGAATTAGTATGGTCTTTATGAATGATTTGCTGTAGGGGAGGATGAATAGATTCCTCTATTTTTTGAGGAGAAGAACTGGTTGAAGCTATAATCCATGAGGCACTTAATTTTGTTATCATATTTATGGCTAAATCATCACTATTATATCTTTTCCTCATGGCCAATTTGAGCCAATCAAAGAAATAAATATTGATTTCATGATCACACATATATTTATACCATTTTTCTTTCAAAAAGTTTTGATGTTCTGAAGAAACATATTTAAAGAAAGATTTTGTTAAAGGATGAGCGGCTAAATTCTTTTTTAACATTTCTTTATTAATTTCAAAACTTTCAATAACATTTATGTTGAAATCAGCTTCAGAGGGATTGTATGTATGAGATGGAGAAGCTTGATAAGATGGATAAACAAGTCCTGTAGGCTTCAAATTTACATGAGGTGGTTCCTGTATGGAAGAAGATCCTACAACTGAAGGAGGATGAGAATTAGGCTGTTTAGACGGTTGGTAAACAGTAGGGGTTGTATTTCTAGAATCTGTTTTGAAATTGATTTCAACACTTCCATCTTCATGTTCAATTATGTTTTCTATATCTTGATTTTCCTTAGGTTTTTCTGGTTGAGCATTTTCTAAAAGCCATTTACCTGATAAATTAATATCATTCCATTGGATAAGTTTAGGAATATTAACTTTATTTTTTAAATTGGTTTGGAATAAGGTAGTCATACCTTTAGCTTGATGTGAATAGGCTATGCCTGGAACAACTGAATTCATTAGTTTATAATAAACTCGATAAACAATGGCAAGATTTTGATTATGAGGATTCATATCAAAACCTTTTGTTTGGATGGCTAAGGTAAGGGCTTCATGTGCTCCTGGATCTGTAAGAGAAACAGAGAAATTGGGAAAACAGTTGAAGAAAGTAGGGCCGTTGGCCAGACTTGATTCAACCATTCCTATTAATGAATCACTGAATTTTTTATGTCTTGTATCTTGAACATACATAAGAGCTTCTGTTCTTAATCCAAGTCTTGTTAAAGGTTTTAAAGCAACTTGTACTAAGCCAAAATGGATATAATTATATGTTTTTTTATATTCCTGTATTTACGGAAGAATGGAAGGTGTATGGGAAGATGGATGGGACTGAATTTTAGGACTGGTTTCCAACTGTTGTTGGATACATTGCCGGTCATGTCTATTTATAGTAATTTCCATCTGAATGTACATTTCATTACATGAAATTTCATTTGGATTTGCATTTCATTTCCTGTTGAGGATAAGTGGATAAGCTGGTATTCTGCTGCTCTGCTGCATGTAGGCTCTGCTGCTAAGTTCTGCTGTATGTAGGATGCACGTGGGCTTGTCGCTGAGGCTGGATAGACGCTATTGACGAAACAGATAGGAGTCATAGGGAATAGAAGAGATCTTCATATTTCGTTGCAGGAAGCCGTCATATTGGACTTTTTACTTCATATGTCATGATGACATCATCGGAGTGACTTGAGGTTGCTTTTCATTATGTATCGGAGATGTTGGCAATGAAGCCACTTTTGTTGACTTCTTTGATAGGCTTGATGGTGACAACTTCATGGTGACATGGTGACAAGTTATGCTTGATAAGGATAAGGCAATTCTTGATGGAAATTGTGAGACAGATACCACGTGACGACGTGGTTCCCATGATGGGTGCTGGAAGCTTCATAATATTTGTGGAAAATTGAGCGGCTTTGAGACGTTATTTCTTATCTTTTCTTCGGATGGAGATGAATCCTTCATTATCACTTTTTATTTCTTCAGCCTCGGTATCTGCATCAGGAGCAATTGTCTCAAAGGGATTCTCATCTGCCCAAAGATTGTGTAGCTGATTGAGGCTTAATGGCGAATTGTCAGAAGATCTTTCTTTTTGGATTTGTTCCATAATTTCTTTTTGGAGATCTTTTTTGAACTGAAGTAAATCTGCTGCTGCAAGAAGAGCAGGAGAAGATACAGAACATGTATTCTTTTGTTTGTCTGGAGTATTGACTGGAGGAGGTTTTTCTTTTTCTTTTTCAGGAGTTCTGAGAATTTCTGAAAAGGAAGGCTTTAGAGCTTGATCAGCAGAATATTGTTGTAAGGTGGCCGTGTAATCAAATTGATGCCAGAATTTGATGTATATGACTCTGGATAGAACCGATGGACTGAAGTCCATTTCTTTATAAAAATTCCATTTTAGGATCCATGGGATTTCATGTTTACAATAGAAGTGCATGGTAACATAAGGTTCTGTTGCTAACTGTAAATATTGATAAAGGCTTTTTTCTTCTGTTTTGAGAGAGGCTTTATAGGCTACTGAATAAGATTCATAAATGGGAAGAAGGGCTTGAGGAAGGAGATCCTTAGTGGCTCCAAAGGGTAGCCAAAATTGTGTAAAAAACCACATAGGTATTTTTTGAAAGTTGGATTTGAACCGGACAAACCAGGAATGCTGGAACGCTGGATTTTGATAACAAAGAATGGCTTCCCAAGCGGAAATATAGTCATAATAATTGAAGATGAGGTCTGAATCAATTCTTTGCGGCATATGAAGCGGTTGTCCCCAATCATCTGCTGAGAGAATATGCATAATCTTGATTTTGGAATATAGGATGTTAATATGGGATGGTAAGGTATTTAAATAGGAGTTTTTAGAGCCATCAGTATGGTCTATAGTGCAGCTGCCAGTTCGGATAAGGATTTGCTCATATATTTTATAATCAAGGGGTTGAAAAAAGAAATGATCGGAAGCGAAGATAGTCTGGATAATATGTTCCATAGGAACGGTTTCTGTATAAAATGTGTCCTCTAAGGTAAACATTCTTAATGGTGGTTTTTGGACGAAATACTGGTTTTGAGAGGCTTGAGGTTTTCTGTATGTTGAGCTGGAGGGATTTTGAAATTGAGGAATATTGGAATTATGGGTAGCTCCCCATCTCTCAAGATAATTGCCACTAGGTTTTCTGGATATAGGTGGATAAGCTTTATCAAGGGGAGACCTAAAAGGTCGAATCTGCTGGGGTCTCATGCTTTTGTCCCTGTAAAAACTCACGAGATAAAAAATCAGGAAGGGAATTATCTTTCCCTGCAATATACTCAATGTCAAAATCAAATATAGCTAATAAAGCTTGCCATCGAGCAAAGATTTGTTTAGCAGCAAGATTTTTAACGTCTTTTTCTAAAATTTCTTTCGCAGATTTACAGTCTATTCTTAATAAAAATTTCCTATTTAACAAATCACTTTGAAATTTCATGATACTATTTACTATAGCGAGAATTTCTTTTTTAATTGTTGAATAATTCTGTTGTGTGGATGTCCAAGTTCCGGAAGTGAAACGAAGGATTTCTTCCGTTCCAAGAGCATTTTGTTGGAGGAGTATTCCACCAAAACCTACGTCAGAGGCGTCGGTTTGGACTATTTTTAATAAATCTGGATGAGGGATAGTTAAGCAAGGTAAATTTTGGACTTTTTGCTTGATGGTTTGGACAGCTTTTGTATGAGCAGGTGACCATTCTACTGGATTTTTTATTAAACGGAGTTGTAATAATTTTCTTTCTTTGGCAAGATCTTTATAAAAATCAGAGACGTAATTAAGGCATCCAAGAAATCGTTGTAATTGTTCTTTATTGCGGATTTCATCGGGAAATTGAGAGGCAAACTTAATGACTCTTTGAACTGGAGAAATAGTTCCTGTTTTAATTATAAAACCAAGGAATTGGATTTCCGTTTGAAAAAGCTTCATTTTCTTTTGAGAGAGTACTAGTCCATTTTTGATAATAATGGTTTTGAAGATCTTTAAATGTTTCCAATGGTCACAAATAGATTTAGAAAAGACAAGAATGTCGTCAATATAGACAAGTGTGAAATCTTGATATGGATGGAAAATGTCATTCATAATTCGTTGGAATTCTGAAGGAGCATTTTTTAAGCCAAATGGCATGACATTCCATTCATAATGACCAAATGGGACTGTAAAAGCAGTTTTATATCTGTCTTCAGGAGTAATTTGAATTTGCCAAAATCCGGATTTAAGATCAAATTTAGAAAAAAGAAAGGCACCAGCTAGGCGATTGATGAGATCAGTTTTATTTGGAACTGGATATCTTATGGATTTTAAGACTTTATTTAAAGGCTTATAATTGATAACAAGACGGGGAACACCGCGTTCTTGTTCAGGTGCTTTATTTACATAAAAAGCAGCACAACTCCAAGGGGATTGTGATTTTTGAATAAGCTTTTTATTAAGAAGATCATTAATTTCTTTTGTACATAATTGGACAAGATCTTTATTCATTTGGATAGGACGAGCTTTGGTGGGAATTTGGGTTTCATCAAAATTATCAATATATGGAAGGGAGACTGTATGGTGTTTCCTGTGCCAAAAGGCAAAAGGAAGGTCAGAACAACATTCTTTTTCAAGAGATGTTTTAAATTGGAGTAAAGTATTTTGAAATTCCGGGTCTTGTAACCCTTCTTTGATTCTTAGAGAGTTCAAATCTTCTTGAAGATAAGCAATTTGTTTTTCTTTATATGAAATTTGTTTTTGTATAGCAGTAATCTGATGCATGGGGGTTGATTCAACGAAGTCAAAAAGTAAGTCTTTATTATCTTTTATGGTTTTAAGGCCTGCTGAAGTAATTTGAAATGGCTGCAAAAGTTGTAGAAAGGGATTTCCAAGGATTACGTCATTATTTAAATTCTTTCCTAAAAGACAATTGGTTTTTATACACCTTCCAGTTTTACAAATATGGACATTATTCACTTTATAATGAATATGAAGTTTATTATTAGCAGTTGCTAGATTGAGTTTCGTTTTGGTTTTCTTGTAATATTTTGTTGGAACTAATCCTTCTCTAATTAAATTTACATCGGCACCACTATCTAGTAAGCAGAGTGCTTTAATAGAGAAGTTCTTAATCTTAATTGTAATTTGAGTTTTCCACGGTTGGAGTAGATTTTTTGTTACAGAATTTACCTCAAAGTTTTTTATATTATCTCTATCCTTTTGGGGTTCTAGATTATCAAAACATTGTTTAAGTTCATTTAAATTTTGTTTTAATTCTTTTATTTCTTGTTTTTGATTATTAATTTCTTTATACATATCTTGTAGAGATATATGCAGAAGAGCTTTTTGTTTGCTTAATTCTGTTTTTAGATTACTTTGTTTTGATCCACTTGGAATAGAGTTTTCTTTCTTATTTTGTGGTATTTTCTCAACATATTTATTTTTTAATTTTTCTTCTTTGAGGTCTTTAAACATTTCTTCTTGAGTTGAAATGGCGTTTAAGGACAAAGGAGTAGGCGGAGATGATGAATTAGTATGGTCTTTATGAATGATTTGCTGTAGGGGAGGATGAATAGATTCCTCTATTTTTTGAGGAGAAGAACTGGTTGAAGCTATAATCCATGAGGCACTTAATTTTGTTATCATATTTATGGCTAAATCATCACTATTATATCTTTTCCTTATGGCCAATTTAAGCCAATCAAAGAAATAAATATTGATTTCATGATCACACATATATTTATACCATTTTTCTTTCAAAAAGTTTTGATGTTCTGAAGAAACATATTTAAAGAAAGGTTTTGTTAGAGGATGTGCGGCTAAATTCTTTTTTAACATTTCTTTATTAATTTCAAAACTTTCAATAACATTTATGTTGAAATCTGCTTCAGAGGGATTGTATGTATGAGATGGAGATGCTTGATAAGAAGGATAAACAAGTCCTGTAGGCCTCAAATTTACCTGAGGTGGTTCCTGCATGGATGATCCTACCATAGAAGGAGGATGAGAATAGGATTTTTTCGAAGGTTGATAAACTGTAGGGGTTGTAAGTCTAGAGTCTGTTTGGAAATTTATTTCAACACTTCCATCTTCATGTTCAATTATGTTTTCTATATCTTGATTTTCCTTAGGTTTTTCTGGTTGAGCATTTTCTAAAAGCCATTTACCTGATAAATTAATATCATTCCATTGGATAAGTTTAGGAATATTAACTTTATTTTTTAAATTGGTTTGGAATAAGGTAGTCATACCTTTAGCTTGATGTGAATAGGCTATGCCTGGAACAACTGAATTCATTAGTTTATAATAAACTCGATAAACAATGGCAAGATTTTGATTATGAGGATTCATATCAAAACCTTTTGTTTGGATGGCTAAGGTAAGGGCTTCATGTGCTCCTGGATCTGTAAGAGAAACAGAGAAATTGGGAAAACAGTTGAAGAAAGTAGGGCCGTTGGCCAGACTTGATTCAACCATTCCTATTAATGAATCACTGAATTTTTTATGTCGTGTATCTTGAACATACATAAGAGCTTCTGTTCTTAATCCAAGTCTTGTTAAAGGTTTTAAAGCAACTTGTACTAAGCCAAAATGGATATAATTATATGTTTTTTTATATTCCTGTATTTCTTGGGGCTTAATTAAAGAAAGATGCTGAATATTACTAGTAATAGATTCAGTTCTTTCAATTGTTTTTATCTTATAACTTGATTTTAATTGAAAACTTCCCATTTGATAAACTTCATGTTTTTGAACAGTTGGAATTGTCCAGTCACAAATAACTTGATCTAAATCATCATAGCTAATTTCTTCACTATTTCTAATAGACATAGAAGATAAGGAATTTGATGATGAGGAAGAAGAAAGTACAATCTTCTTAATAAACTTAGCCATAATTTGTATTACTGAGAAATTCTTTACCAAATCCACCACGAGTATCTAACGCTTTGAGGATTTACACACCAACAACACGCCTTAAAACGCCTTCACACGGCTTAACAACGGCGATACAAATGGCTACCTCTGCGCTCCGGGTGGAATGATCAAAATTTCTCAATAATAACAAACATACAACCAAGTATTAAGACTTTTGACTCTCTTACTTCTGAGTCAGCAATCCCTTAAACAACAACAAGAAAGCACAACATATGCTTAACATAAGTGAAGAAATACTCACAAAGCAATTTTTTTCCCCTATGACATTATTAGGAAGAAAACAAACCAGATGTAAAGATGCTGGAAAACTATTGAAGTTAAAGGTTTTATTTGTGATATTAATAGGAAGAAAATGAATCCCATGTTAACCTCTTGAAGGAGATAGAGATTTGGGATAAGGAAAGTGGTGTCTTTTCCATGAAAAGTGGGTGTGTTAAAAAAATCCAATATTAACTAAATAATCATCTAAAAAATCTATTTCTAAGACTTGTTGAAGGAGGATGAAAGCTATAATTTAACTAAAGAGCTCCCCTCCTGTCACACATTAACTACAAGACAAATCTATCTTAGCTTTGCTTGCCATCACCTTGGTTATAAAATCTAATATTTTTTATACAAAATCCAAACAAAATTAATAACTTAGAAATAAAAAGATATATTTATATATACATATAATATAGATAAATGAATTTTAATCATGAAACCCATCTTAAAAAGATGAACCATACTTGGGTGATTAACCAATTCATACTGAAGATCTCACTCTTAATCTCTAAAAAATGAGTAGAAAAAGTGTACAATTAATAAGAAGACTACCCATCAATGAGCAAAGATTTCCTATTTTTTATTAAGAAAAAAGTAAGGAAAATCGCAACCTGTTCCCAACTCACCCAAGGTGTAAATAACATCCAGTAAAAATAAATACATATAATATTGAGAAATGATTTTAATAGTGAAACCTACCACAAAAGGATGAACAACATTGAGTGTTTAACCAATTTCATGTTGGAAGTCTCCCTTTTAACTTGGAAAATCAATGAGACAAACATATATATAGTTAATAAAAAAGTCTATGCATCATCAAAGTTTCTATATTTTTTAAAAGCCAAATTCAATCCAATTCTCACCTTCAACCCAAAGCGTAAATAACTTATAAATAACAATAGATACATGTACTACAAATATATGATTCTCAATAAAGAAATCCAACTTAAAAGATGGACTCAAATTGAAAGATAAATAATAAATACATCTAGTAAAAAAAAAAAAAGACTAACCATCATCACAATTTTGCTAACTTTTGCTATTATCTATGGATTTAGTATCTAACTTAGCTTAATTTTTGGAAATAGGCTTTGGTCAGTCTTAAGCATATGAAAAATGAGTTCTTTGAATCAAAATTAAACTTGGCCCAAAAAGGGAAGAGTCGCGACTTAGCTTGGCTTACTAACAAGTCTAATTGTTGTTTTTTTTTTCTCACAGTTATACATGGCAGAATGCACAAGGCAACGTAGTTCTAATAATTCAAAACTAGCACAATAGCCCGTGCTATCCATGGGCAAAGGTCTACGCTCCATATAATTAGTTAGTTTTGAGATTTTTGAGTAAATAAGTATATATATTTATTTGTATATTGTAGTGGTTTGGTTATTCATCTGAAAGGATAAGAAATCATGAGTTTAAATCCTTTGATCAATTTATTTTTAGCATTTTTACCAATGTTCAATAAAAAAGTCATAATTGAAAGGAATCTGATCAAAATTCAGTTCAAAGCCCATCTTTAATATACTATAATAGTAAAAGTATATAATTAAAAATAAGTTAAATCCTATTTTGAAATAGTGCAATCTGACGTGAGAATGGCTCTAAAGTTGGTCGTTGGTGATGTAAAGTATACTGATTTTCAAAAGGTGGGAGGCCCGTTGATGAATTGTTTTTGGGCAAAGACCGGCAAAGGGTTACGTTAAGATGAATTGTTTTTGGCTTATAAGGAGAATGACGAATTGACGATACTGCCAATTGCGATTGGAGCTTTATGCTACCAAATTCACGAATTGACAATGCTGCCAATTGCGATTGGAGCTTTATGCAACCAAATACAACGGATCCAAGAATCTTCAATTCTTCACTCATGGCTTGTTGGGCATTTTGGTCATGTTTCGTCCATTCCATGCCATCTTCCTCGTCTCCTTCTCAGAAATTGCCACCACGACTCCATGACTAAACCACACGGACCGGCTCGCAATTGGCAGCATTGTCATTCTTCTTAAAAAGCCAAGGGTCGTGCATGTTACGTGACCCTTTGCTGGTCCTTCCAAAAAAATCATCAATGGGCCCCCCACATTTGAAAATCAATACACTCTGCATCATCAACCACCAACTTTAGAGTCTTTCTCACCATTAGATTGCCGTGTTTCAAAATAGGATTTAACTTTATTTTAGTTATATATTTTTACTATATTTTATTTAATGGTGGATATAACTATCATCGAAAACATAATCAACTGGGTTAATAACAGAACTTTCTCCCATGAATTAATTTTATTTATATAGAGGAATTCTCAAAAGCAAAAAATTGTATTAATAGGGGAGACAATTATTTTAAAAAATAGTTTTAAGGAGCTCTACTCTTTGGGCCACCAAATTAGATGAATGTATGATTTTTTAATGGAGATGTTAGATTAAAAGAATTATCGATCACTCAATCACTTTTTCTACTAAAATGATCTACAATATACTTAATTCAAAATATGATTTGTGCTTGTACTATTGACAAGGAATAGATTGAAGTCATTAATCAAAATTGAGAAAAACAAGAGATGAGCAGGTAAAAAGTTTATAGCATTGAGGCAATTTAACGGATCTATTATTCAACCCACATTAGGGGCCTATTAATAAGTATTAGAAACCTTAAGAGGAGTGTATACCAAAATTGTTGTAAGGGGTGCCATTTTGATAATAAAAAAATTGAATAAAATCCTCATGGTGGTTGCTCATTACCATCAAATTCACATGTTTTGGGATATTAAAGGTATTAAAATGCCAAAGCAAAGGCCTATTTATAAATACTGAAACCAAATAGATCTATTTAGAAATATTATAAACCTTAGGGGGTTATATGCAAAGAACTCTATAGTTTACTCTCAAAGGACCCACTGATCGGGAGGGACACTTTCAATTTTAACTTAAATATATTTAAAAAGTTTGATATATTTCATGTTTTGTCAATTTCATAACATTGTCGGACTAAAGAAATTTTGTAATACATATATTTAGAATTAGACTTATGAATCTTCACCAGTTATATTGACATATATAATCAAATTAGTGCATCAAATTTGTTGAATTCGATCTACGAATTAAGCGAATTGAAAATTGAATCATATGAGCCTACCTAACCGAATTTTAGAATTGAGTTAAATACTGAATTATGAATTACGAATGAGAATAAGAATCAATCGAACTGTGAATCAGGTAACTATGTCTCTATCTTTCCATTGCCTCTTTTTTTCGATTAGGGAAGGGAGAGAGCAAGACAATATGCAGAGATTTTCTATAGGAGAAGAAGATCTAGATCCCAATTTGTCACAACTCGGGCCCGAGAATCTGTAGAATATGGTAATTCCCGACGTGTGACAATCATACTCCTGTAGAATCCCCACCTATACTTACGTACAATGGAATTCTACAAGGGATATTCATATTCAAACACGTGTGAGGAACATTGAGTAATCAACACGCAAAAGCTTGTCAATGTCACTTATAAATTTCAATTTTTAATAAACCTTTAAGTAGTATCAATAATCACATGAAACAGTCCACCCCTCAACTTTTATACAAAAGATATGTATATCTACAACCTGTGTATTCATACTATATGTATACCTACATACATCAATATACAAAAGTATGAACACCTATAGACAAGAAGTCAAAGAATGTACAAGTCTAAGTCCAACTGTAACATAACAGTCTATATACAACCACAATCACAAATCCCAAAACCCAAAACATAAATCCCTAAAGTATGCTTGTGTCGCTCTCCAGTTAGTGGATCAGTCAGAGATCCTCTGTTGTCCACTCTTCAAGGCCTGAAGGAACCTCCTGGGTCTCCTCCTTAATTTCTTGGTCTTGACATGATCGATTTTGGGATCTGAGCCTGTAACACCAATTAGACAACTGTGAATAAAACTATTTAGCAAAGCATAGGCATGATTATAGTAATATAGGTTATGTCAAGTGGAATCAATTGTCAAAAGATTTTAAGAGATCAATATAAGTCAACTAGGCAAAATTGTGCATTTGAATAAATCATACTATATGAATCAAATAAAGAAAATACATTCACTATGGCTATTACATATTGCTATATCTTCCCAGCAGAGATCCAATTGTTGGGTACCCAGTGCTCGTGCCCAGTTATATATAGGTCCCTAGTTTCTGGAGTCTGAAATATCAGATACCAACTGTAGTGGTAACATATCATATTACCCAAATTTGACCCCATCGAGTCTAATAAGAGTGAAGCTAAGTAGAGCCTAACTTAATTTGAATCAATCAGTAATTGAGTAAGATTTCAATCTATATCAATCAATTTCAATTTCAATTAATTCAATCATTCTTACTCAATTCATTTCAAATCAATATCAATTAGACGAAAGAGTTATCAATCAATATACATCATTGTAAACAATGACTCATAATAAGTAAATCAATCAATCAATATAACATCATTGTAAACAATGATTCCGTAGCAAGTTAAGAAGACAATAATCAAATAAAACAATATGCAATGCAATTCAATTTATGGAATCAAGGAATTTACTAGCTAATCCTATTCTAATCACCCGTAGCCTCCAACCGTCCATTTCATTGTAGTTTTAGGTTATCTGATACACTGTCATCTGTGCTTGATGTTATATTGTATATAAATGTGTATGAAAGTCCCCGAAACCAATACCCATAATTAAGTGCTCGACATACAAATGACTTTTCATGAATGACTCCCAGCCAAGATTCTTCATGTTAAATAAATTTTCCATTAGACCAAATATTTAGGTTAAAGGATCCAAGAAATCAAGGCCCTACAAAGTCTTCTAAAGTCCCTAAATAAACTTAAATTTCTAGTTTTCACGGCTTAGCTGTAGAGTATAAATTGTCCCGCATTTACGGCTTAGCTGTAATATAGCCTATGGTTTAGCCATAGATGGCTTGCAGCTTGGCCATGACTAGGTTGTACCACAAATTATGACTTAGCCGTAGAATAAAAGTTTTGAGTTTTCTTTTCTTCTTCTTTTTCTTTCTTTTTTTTTTTTTTTGTTAGACATTGTGGTTATATGACTTAGTGGTAAGACAATTTACGGCTTAGCCATAAGCTTCAAAATACCTGAATTGCTTCAGTTACAGAACACCCATAACATTGGGTTCAATCTGTACTTCTTCTACCTGTTTTGAAGTCTCTACTAAATTCAAACATTTAACATCTACAAATTCACATTTCTTCCTTTACTAAACATTCTATGTCTGCATTTGAAACACAAGTATAAAGCTAAAGTATAACATTATATTAAAAAACAATTATGGAATCAACTCTATAAGCATGCATTAATCAATAATATGCTTACAATTGCATTAATTCAAGCTTGGTGTTCAACATCCCTAATTGCTTGGCTCAATTCAAGGAAATCCCAATTTAAACCCTAACATGTAAGACAACATGTATGAGGATGCAATGAGATACATTCTATCTCTTACAGTCCTCTTAACTCAATTAAACTCTCAAATCTATTTATAAGAAGAAATTACTCACCTTTAATTGCTGATGGAAGGAAAAGAAGATGAAGCTCAAAGATTTACAACCCAAAGAAGATGAAGGAGATGTAAAATGAATCCTTAAACACCATAAGCATGCCCTCTTAGACTTCAATTTAAGAAAAGGATGAAGAAATAAAAAGGCAGGCAGGGTTTGTGTAGCTCAAAAGAGGAAGAACCAACTGAATAAGGTTCTGGGTTGTTCTTATATTGTAAAGCTTCTTAATTTTTTAGAAAAATCCCAGCTTATCATGTATATTTCCAATTTGACTCAATTCATGATCCAACTGATTTAATTCAAGTCAAATGAATTTGTTTCCAACATGAAAGTCGATGAGCTCAACAAACGCGATGATGTCAAAATGATGCATGTTTGATGCCAAATCACAAAATCTAAAATTATGAAAAAAAGGCTCAAACTACTTAAATTGGAGTCAATCCCGGCCCAACTACCAATTTGCAATCTAAACTCAACTCAAAGGATTTAAACAAGACAAAAGTAATCCAATCCTAACTCAAACACCACTAAACACAACTATTTAAAGAAATACCAAATTAACTACCTAGGAGTGTTGTTAATTAACGGTCAAACACACTAAGATTGGGTCAAACTGTTACACAATTGTTCATGACTTTGCTGGCATAGATGTCTTGCAAGTTGAAAAGCATAACTAGGGATTTGGCCTATCCCTGGAACAATAACTTCATCTGTTCAACCAAGATAACGAACAACTATAAATCAAGGATTTTGATTTTTTTCCGGATCAAATAATGAATTTTTCGAATAGATAAGCTCGTGGTTTGCGACTTATAGTAGGTAACTATGGTTAAAACTATGTGACAAAAGTTCAACATTAGTGAGCCATGTTGAATGGATGAATCATACGTACACCCCTAGTTTGGATTGAAGTCAGAT
The DNA here is from genome assembly GCA_037013555.1 of Sextonia rubra. Classification (NCBI taxonomy): domain Eukaryota; kingdom Viridiplantae; phylum Streptophyta; class Magnoliopsida; order Laurales; family Lauraceae; genus Sextonia; species Sextonia rubra. Next base: position 51,730,254 of record JASUAD010000013.1, on the reverse strand, counting down.
ATATTTGCTTAGAAATATCTTAGATACCATACATGTTCTTTTGTACACTCCGAATTATGGCTTTGGACCTGGTACTGGTAGCTTTCTCTCTAGCCAAATTATTGCATTGAATGAGTGTCTGATGCCTTTCTCTATCATTTAGTTGGCGGATTCAAGAGTCACTAGAGTTTGTTGCAGCTATAACTTCTCAAGCAGTACTGAATGCCTTGAGTCAATGGACCCACCCAACTTGGCAAACATTAGTAAATGCACTGGAGATTGATTTTAACCTTTTTGGTTGAAGAAGAAACAAAATATATATATATATATATGGGAAACCCTCTCCTCAGCTATAACTGAGGATAACTTCCGCTACGCATGTGCGGCACGCACGTGTTCGGCTGAGTGTTAAAAAAAAAACAAAAATCAAAATGTTTCTGGCCCGCCTCGTTTTTCACTTGAGCCCGCCCCGCCTTCTTTTCATTTCTGAACAGCACAAGTTAGGGGAAAAAAATCCCTGACTCACCACTTTACCTCTCTCTCTCTCTCTCTCTCTCTCTCTCGCTCGCTATGATCCAACAAAATGAAAAACCAAAAAACGAAAAAGCCTGATCTTCTCTTTCACTTGCTACGATCTCCAATCTACTTCCTCGCTGCAATCGCTAGAAGGGGAAACCTTGCCTTGCACTCTCGCCCGCATCTTCCCCTGTCTCTTCCCTTGTAAAGCACTCGTCCAGCAGAACCTTTTTGACATCGACGATTAGCACAAGCAGCCCTCATCTACTTCTCCGTCTCCGTCTTCGGACTTTGTCAGAGCCCCTGACTCCGTCAGAGCCCCATCAAAGCATCGAAGATCAAGGAGAATAGGCCTCTCACCACCTCTCTATCTTTCCTCTCCGCCGCCGCTGCAACGGAGGAATCTCCAAAACAGCCTGCACCTGCTGAGTTCCCACAATCCTTTACAACTCTAATATCAACCCAGGCCAGGTACTCCATCCCTTCCTAGTATGAACATTTCTTTTTTTATTCAAGAATCTCTAATCTGACAGTTTGCCAAAAACTTCACAGTAAGATTTAGGGGTTTTTATTTTGAGGGTTTGCCAAAAACTTCATAGTAGGAATTTTGTGCTCTGGCTTGTGACGAATGGGCATCAAATGGCTTGTGGCATAGGGGATTTTAATTAGATAGATCACATAGCTATCATGTACAATTGGTTCTCTGAAGTCATGTTTTGAGCTCTGTTTCTTTTTTTCAATGAGTTTATGGATCATTGTTTTGGGAGAGTTCTGTTTATTTTTTTAAATGAATCCTAGCACCACGACACCTCTACTCAAGCCTAGCCCCTAGCCCCTGTGATCCCCTCCCCTCTACAATCCCAGCACCACTTTGGTGAGCCCTTCTTCCCTCCATCTCTCTATCCCTCTTTCTATATTTCTGTTGCCTTGTACATGGTATTAACGTGACTTGTAAAGAAATTTCAAGGCACACTTGTACTAATGTGAGGGAATTCTCTGAACAAGCACTTGTAAATCCATAAAAAATAGCCCATTTTTATAACAAACCACTATCTTATATTTTATAATCATATGCCCAAATTTCAATTCAGTTAGATTCATATTAACTGTCTGATCAACAACATGATATATAATTCCTACATAGGCACTAGAGAATCCAAATTCTTCATTTTTAATAGTCGATGAAGAGCAACACATCTCCTCTCTCCTAGAGATTTTCAAGCAATTTGTTTGATCTTTGTGCTCTTTTTTGTTTATGTTGTAGTTATTAATTTTTTTTATTTTCAGAGAAGATCATGAAATTGTTTTGAATCGCAAGTTTGATGTGGTGTTGTTGTTGTTGTTTGAGGCATTCTTCTACTTCTTGAGTTTTGTAGATGGAAAATGAACCTTTTTTCTTTTTGTATGTAAATCTTATTTAGCAAAATGTTGACTTTGGGCTACAAGAGGAGTAGTGCTGGTCATACATCATTAGCAAAGCTCTGTTTTAGTCTCTTTTTTGAATTGATATATATATATTTTAATTCTCCAGTTAAATGCTATAATGATTGAAGTTTATAGTGCATCAGTATTAAGTTGATAAGGATTTTGTGATTATGTGTATGTTTAGTTTGGTTATTTGAATTTGTTCTTCATACATGCAAATTTGATTAACTTTACAAGTAGTTCATACCTTATGAATATTTTTTTTTCTTTTCAGTCATGTTAAATAGTTTCAAGATGGATGTGGGCTCCTCATCATCAACATTTTTACATCACCCTGTTGTAGAGGAGAATATGACACCAAAAGTGGGGATGCATTTTGATAATTTAATGGATGCCTATAATTTTTATAATGCATATGCGAAGCTTGCTGGATTTAGTGTAAGAAAAGATTCAAGTGTAACTAAAAATGGGGAAGTATATTGGAAACGATATTTTTGTTCGAAAGAGGGCAAAACAGATGAAAAACATTGGGTTGACAAGGATAGGGTTCAAAGACGTCGGATGGAAACAAGAGAAAATTGTAAGGCTCAGATGCAAATAAAAAAGGTTGAATCGGGTGATTATGTAGTTTCTAAGTTTGTTCCTGAACATTCCCATGCCCCTACCACTCCTAGTAAGAGATTCATGTTGAGGTCGCAACGTGTAGTCTCGGAACCAAAGAAAGATAAAATAAATACATATGATTCTGCCAATATTCGAAGCAAACAGCAAATGGTACTGTTTTCCAAGAATCAGGAGGACTTGACAAGGTTGGATTTACGGATAAAGATGTTGAAAATCATCGTAGAAATGAAAAAGAAAAGAAGAAAGGACGCGATGGCCAGATGTTGTTTCAATATTTTAAAAATCACAAAGAAATGAGTCCTGACTTTATGTATAACATTGAGAGAGATGGAGAGAACAAGATAACACATGTATTTTGGGCGAATGGGACATTTAGATCAGCATACCGTGTGTTCGGTGATGTTGTGACATTTGATACAACATATAAGACAAATTGTTATGGATTAATTTTTGGTGCATTCGTGGGTTGCAATCACCATGGTCAAACAACATTATTTGGATGTGCATTCTTACCTAATGAAAAGACTGAGTCATTTGAGTGGTTGTTTACTAAATGGCTTGAAGCTATGCCGGGTGGTCCACCAAAAGGAATTATAACAGATCAAGATTTGGCTATGACAAAGGCCATTCAAAAAGTCATGCCAACACATGCCATCGGTATTGCCTATGGCACATTTTGGATAAATTACCATCAAATTTAGGAGGGGTTTCTATTCACAATGGTGGTTTGATTGAAGAAATTAAAAAATGCGTGCATAACTCTGACTCTGCCACTGAGTTTGAGAGCAAGTGGGATGGGATCATAAAGCACTATAAGCTTGAGGCAATTGAATGGTTGACATGTATATCCAACATTCATGATATGTGGGTACCAGCATATTTGAAGCATACTTTCTTTGCAGGCATGTCAACTACTCAAAGAAGTGAAAATATGAATTCATTTGTGAAGCATTATGTAGAATACAAGAATTTATTGATTGATTTCATATTGCGTTTTGAGCAAGGTGTTGAACGTTTACGATATATTGAAAGTAAGGAAGATTTCGAGTCAAGCAATGGAAAGCCAAAATTGAAGATTTTTTCTGTTATGGAGAAGCAAATGGCGGATATCTACACAAGAAATATATTTTATAAGTTTCAAGATGAGCTATTCATGACAATACATATTGTTCCAATACTTGTGAATGAAGTTGATGATAGTTCTACTTTTATTACTAGAAATTTAATGGATGAAAATGAAATTGAGAGAGAGGTTCTATGGAAGAAAGAGGAGATGCGTGCATATTGTTCATGTAAAAAGTTTGAGTTTGAAGGCATTCCATGTTGTCACTTGTTATCTGTTTTGAGGCAATTCTGTATGAGATATTTGCCTGAATATTACATTCTGAAGCGATGGACGAAGAATGCTAGACAAGGAACATTTGTTGATAAAGATGGAGTTGAAATTAGATCCCATTATGAGGACTCATTTCTTTCGAGACATAGTCATTTGTCATGCATTTTTACACCAATTTTTGACGAAGCTTGTTCATCAAGAGAATGTTTTGAATATTTGATTCAGATTAATAAAGAAGTGCAAATGAAAATACAACAAATGAAATCAAATAATCAATCAGAGACAAGTGTGCACAATGAAAAAGAAACAACTGCGAGTAATGTGGTCAAGTATCATGAACCGTCGCATGTTGTTACAAAAGGACGTGCGAAGAGACTGAAATCATCAAAGGAGAAAGCAACAAATGGGCGCCTTTGTCATGGTTGCAACAAATGTGGTGTATCACATGACAAGCGAAATTGTTCGGTGTTATTGAAGAGGTAAATAATTTACTATTATTGATTATAGTTTGATAGACATCTAAATTTTGATATTCACTAACATATAAATGACTTGTTATATAATGTAGGTTAACAGGTGAAGATAGGAACACGAATCCAATCACCACGCTTGACAGTAGCAGCAATTCAGAATACTCTGATGCAGACAATTAGTGAGTATCATGGTAAATATGATGTTTGCTTCTACTATTTATTTCTACTAATGAAAAATATCATATCTTTACAGGGATTCATGAACACATGGAGCTGAAGGGCTAAAGGGATGAAGTTTAATTTTGATGTCATGATTGAACTTTGATTTTGTATGCATTGTTAAATTGAGACTCAATTTTTTAAATTTGAGTGTCTTTAGAGACTCAATGCAATCATTTGGCACCTAATTGGTTTGACACATTTATTTGTATGATATTGAATGGGCTTGAAAGGTGTGTTATCTTGAATGGTTTTGTGTTACATAGACTATGGCTGAATCTATTCCATATCATATGTGACTATAGCTAAATCTACTCCATATCATATATGCAAGCCTACAGGTCATATGTGCAAGCTTACAGGTTATAGGTGTTATGATTGATTTGGGAGTGCTTTTGTTCATATTTAGTTTTTTTGGCAATCCTCGAAAGAATTCTTGGGACAAGCCACCATCCCCATACATTCTTGAGTCAGTTTAGTAGTTCATAGAATTGAGGTGTGCGCAGGCACAACAGCCCCATAGCCAATTACACTAAATTGAATACAGGTCAACTAAGTTTCAAGCTTGCAAATGGGCATGCCCATAGCCAATTATAGGGAGGAGTACTGAAACATGGACTGATTATATTAGAACCTGGATAACCCAACCTAAATAAAAGTGAAATTTGGGTTCGCTTGTTTGGGTTTGAGTTGAGGTTGGCATGAACATGAAATCTTAATGAAATTTAAATTGGGCTCATTTTCAACATTAGCTATGAATTTTACTTGAGTACACAGTTTCAATATTAGATACACGGGCTCAATCCTATGGGCATAAACTATAGCAAAGTGTAAGCAACGTATATATATTGTAATCTCGGTCTCCTACCCAACTTACTGCATAAACTATAGCAAAGTGTAAGCAAGGTATAAATATTCTAATCTCAATCTCCTATCCAACTTGATTTAAACCAGAATTGCACTAAAAGAAGGGAAATTCGGTTTAAATTATTGAGTCAATTTGGTAGTTCATAGAATTAAGTTATAATTCCCCTGTCTTACGTTCAATAATTCTGACAAAGAATGCATATGTGACAATGGAAAACCTGCTTGTGTGATCATTATGGAGCCCAAACAATAACGAACCAAGTAATTTCTTAAGCAAAAGCCTAAATTGTTTTTTTCACTTACTGTGTGTAATAAATATAAAGCCAATGCCCATTGCTAGGCTGCTAGCAGATGTCAACCAAAAGATGGAATTTTCATCAACAAGAAACTCTTAACACAATGAACCCATGATCCAAATATTGCCAACATACAAACTGCACATCTCACAAATAATCTGCAGCACAACCCCCACAAATTTCTATACAACAATGTCTACAGTAACACTATCCTATTTTGGCAAATGTTCGACTCCATATATATATATACAACAAAGGTAGAAAAATCATTAACAAATATGCACGAGGACTTCCATGTTTTTGCTGCAAATTGAGCTTCTATACTTTCTCTCAAAAGTCGAATCTCATGCTTCATTTCTTCTAGTGATATTTTCATTTCTTCCATTCTATTTGGATTTTGTCCATGTCTTGAATCTTGGTCAGGAATATATTTAGAGACAACTTCATCCATCTCTACAAACAAAGTTTGATAGAGTTGAATAATCTGCAAAATCAAATAAAAAGTGTTAGGCTACCTATTTTTCTAAATTCAATGGAGAGACGAGTAGAAAATAGCAACAAAAGAAATGGAGGGTTGAAGAATTAGCTGTAACACAATCTCTTTTTTTTTTTTTCATGTAGGTACACTCAGTATCTTTGATTCATGGGGAAATTCCAACTATGGAATTTTTCCCTTTACCAAAAAAGAAAACTGTTGAATATCTTCTATCACAGAACAGAGGACTCCAAACTTGCTCACTTGGCTTCATTTATTCTGTACTTGTTTTTTGTATGAATGGAGTTTATGGTCTTGATTCTCCCATGAAATTCTTTTATTTGGCTAAGGGTTATTGCAGGAAATTTTTTTAAGAAAGAGCACACCCATCATCCCCCTCCCCTCCCATCTCTTCATCTCCGCCTTCACAGAAAGTGATGGAATGGTGTTGTGAGAAGAGCTGTTACGTCCATGAATTTGCACAATTTAGGCATCATTTTAGATTGGATTAGGGACTTAATTAGGTTAAATGCATCATTATTCATTTAATTTCATCATTTCATGCATTTTCACCTAATTATTGGAATTTGTACAATTTTTGCACATTTTATGCATTAATTAAGAATGTTTGCAATTTTTCTCCGAAGAACCCCAGTTGGAGTAGAACTCTGTCCGGACGGGTTCCACTTCAATGTGGGCTCTTCAGTATTTGATGTGTTCAATCAGAATGTGCATGAAATGAAATTAGTAGGACCCACAGAACCCTAGGATGATTTGGGTCCCACTGCTTGAAGATCCACACTCTTAGAGTTCATCTGCCCGTGGATCCCATCTGAAGATCAGCTAAGGCTTCCAGAAGATCTTATCTCATCCTATTGAACCAAGAAATATTCTTAGAGATAGAGTCCATTGCAAATTAAAATACAATCCCGTTTTTCTCAAAATAGCCTATCTTAAAATGATCATAACTCTCAATCCAGACGTCGGATCAGTGCAAATGACCCACCGTTGGAAAGCTCTTTCAGAGTAGATATCCGTGGAGCCCAAGATTGCACAAATCGGAGCTAAAATGAGAAAGTTATGGGCCTGAGAAGTTGCATGTACATTTTTAGACGGGATTGCAATTGCATCTACACCATTGAAGTACAACTGTTGCACATTTCTTTGTGGAGCCCATAAGAAGATCAGATAAGAATGCTGAAAGCTTCCACTTCATCTTATCTCTAAATCTCTCTCATCTAAGGAGATAAACCCAATCAACATGCAGCTGATCTTATCTCTCAATCCACCAAAAAGAGGTCCAGATTCAATGAACCCAAGGAGCTAGAAAACTATAAAAGGAGGTCATGGGAGGCTCTTCCTCATTCCCAGCCAGATTTGGAGGTCCCAGATCTCTCTCTCTCTCTTCTCCACCTCTCCCTTCCATTAATTTCTATTTTTATTTTAAAGGTATTCTGGAGCCTTGTTCCAGAAACTAGGATCTAAAAGAGAGAATTCTGAGAGACCATTGTATAAGAAGAAGGAATCAATGAAGTTATTTTTGATGTTCTTTGCAATGGTGGGCTGAGTTTCTGATTAGAGCGAAAGATGAAGCTAAGTATTTTAATGTTCTAATTTATATTTATTATTTTACTCTTTTCTGATTGTCTCTTGTTAATGTGCTTTTAAAATATAATAATAGATCTGTCTTCATGCCAAAGGCAAACCTCTGATTTGTGTTCTTAATGAATAAATTTTGATCATTTATACTTACTTTGATAGATTATGCTTAGATCTATAGTTATCTTTGATAGTCTATGCTTAGTTTGATAGGTGATACTTAGGATGTTCATTCTTTTATGAGGTGAAGGAGGTCTTGGGTATTGATTTTGTTTTTCTTAATTAAAGTTGGTTTTTGCAATAGTCAAATCATCCGGATCAGAAACATTGACTTGTTTCTGATCTGAGTAATAATTGAGACAAAAGGGTAAATTAATAACATAAATTGGAATTTTAAATAATTTAGTGGATTCTGGCTGCTCTGATCTATTTCTTATCATTATTATTAATTTATTTAGTTTCTAATTTGCATATCACATTTTTTTTATTATTGCTTTTCTTTTGAAAAAAAGATTCAGATTGTTAATTAAAAAGTTCAAAAGTGCTCTCTGTGGGATCGACCTGTATTTGCCACTGTCTCAACAAGACAACTGTGCACTTGCAGTTTTAAGTAGATTGATTAAATTCACATCAAGAGCCCTAATGCCAAGCAAACCCATAAAAGACAATAGTTCAACAAATGACTTCATATACATATATAAAACATCTCCAAATTTCGAAAGAAGTAGAAAATGCAATAATCTAAACAAACCCAAAAAATTATATGACTACAAAAGGGAAAGTGGATCAAACCCACGTGGAAAATTGCACCGAAAAGGTGAAAAGACCAACTCAAAATCTCAACATGCCCAGAGAAGAAAATTAAAAGCAAAAAACAAACAACACCATTCCATCACTAAACAACACCGTTTCTGTTTCTTTTGATATCTATGATCTTTAAACATCAAGAAAACTAAAAGCAAAGAACAAACAATATTTCAAGAGAACCAAGAGAAGACATGAATACAAAGGGGAAGGTAGATTAAAACCCACCTGGAGAAACGCTCATCTCATAACACCCTTCCATCACTAAAACCTCCACGCTCACCACCATCATTAACATCACCATCCATCACAGCCGCACCATCTCTACCACACAGATCCACTGCATAGCCCTGCACATCTCCAAATACTAAGACCGCACAGCCATACACATCTCCAAATACTAAGCAAAGGTGTCGTGGTGCTGGGATTCAGCAAAGGGAAGGGACTACCGCCCTATTTCTGCTGCAACAGAGAGGCGATGAAGGATGCTTGTGGCAGGCGAGCGAGGGAGATGATCGGTGAGGGCATCGCAGCAAGCGAGAGAGATGAGCGTAGGCAGTCCACAAGCGAGAGAGACGAGCGCAGGCAGTCCACGAGCGAGAGAGATGAGGGATCGCAGGCAAGAGAGAGAGAGATGAGAGCAGGGAGAAGTGGTGAAGTAGAGCAAGAGAGTTGAGGGGAGAGAAGAGAGGAGGGGGAAAGGGTTTTTTTTCCCTAACTTGTGCTGTTCAAAAATGAAAAGAAGGCGGGGCGGGCTCAAGTGAAAAATGAGGCGGGCCAGAAACATTTTGATTTTTGTTTTTTTTTAACGCTCCGCCGGACACGTGCATGCCGCACGTGGGTAGCGGAAGTTATCCTCAGCTATAGCTGAGGAGAGGGTTTCCCTATATATATATATATCACTTTTTTTGGGTGAAGCAACTTTTTTTTAATATCATCAACATCATCATCATCAAAGCTTTATCCAAACTATATAAAGGTCGGTTACATAAATTTTGTTTTTCTATTTCGTTCTGAGCAACTTTTTTTAACAAAAAAAAAATCATGTAGCAGTAAATGCAGTGAAAGAACATCTAAAAATCGGTCCCAACTCGGCTCAGTTGGGCATGAGCTAGTCATGAGATCCAGTGGGCATTGGTGAAGGCTGACCTTGACTCGATTTGGTAAATAATGTATACAAGCACCAGCCAATCACAAGTATGTCAACATCTAATAAACCCGATTTTTATATTGTAGATTGATTGTTATTTCCAAAAGGCAACGATAAACCCAATGGGCCCCAAAAACTTAACCACCTATTGGAGCTTTCTATTGCCATAGCCGTAGAAGGAAGCCCTCTTGTTTTTTGAAATAAAACATGTGACAGAATTTGTGGCTGCCCTGTTGGAAGAGTTGGGATATCTGTCTCATTTATGGCCTTTCTGAGATGAGAAAAATAGTGGGCCTAAACTTGTGCCAAAGGTAGATCCAGCTTTGGTATAGGGCAGATCAGAAACTAAAAACAAGAACCAATGTGCTCTTGAAAGTAAAATTTAAATCCAGCCCAATGCACCTGGATTTCCTATTTGGTCTTCTAACGAATTAATCTTTCTACCCCAAGAAGCAAATAACTCTTTTAGGAAAAAATAAAAAAAAGAGTTATACAAAAGTCTAGTTCATTAGATTGGAGAATTTTACAGTCATATAAAAGGTTTCATTCATTGAAGCCTTTATTTTTTTATTATTTTTTTAACAAAGGTTGTCACAGCCCTTTGAACCGGACTAATCCCTTCGGGCTCTGGGGGAGCCGAGTAAATCTCTTATGGCCTTAACGTGGCAGTACAGCTCAAACCCACAACCTTCAAAAGTAAACCGTGGTCCTAGATTAGGTGAGCTATCCCTTGGGTTATTGAAGCCTTTAATTACACAAAATGATTGATTCTTTTTCTTTATGGAAATTGTCATGCCCCGAACCCGAGAATTAGGGGTTAACTGTGGGTTGCGAGGAATGACACGTACCCGTGACAATTCGTGCCATGATCAGACACGAACGAACTGTCACAAGGGTGATCCCACAGGTATGTGTGAGGAAAATCCATGGACATGTATTATCCATATAAGGAATTTAAGCGAAAACCTGGGGATTTCACCTGTAAATATATCATGAGCACCCATAATACATTCATTTCCACTTCATTAAGAACAACGTCTAATAATTAGTCCACCCAAATACATAAAGCCCATAGATAATTAAAAGGGTAAAATAACAAAATGAATCCCAAATGTCTTTCTACGATGCCATGGCGTTTTGCACTACGGAGGGGGGGGATCATGAGAAGATGCCCTCCTCGTTCCACTCGTTCACGTCCCGAGGTAACGCTGGGGTTGCCTTCGGGATTGCGCTGACTGCCGGGTCGGTAGCAGGTGCCGTACCTGTAACACCATAGTAACTCAGTTAACACAACGGTTAAGCAAGATAAGGCTACATAAGCTTAATCATAATAACCAACTGAAATTAAATAAAGGACATAGTAATTAATAGCCTGAGACGTCCTCTTCCGCACCGTGATATTGTCCGCTTTGGGCAGAGCCCCCTGGGAATACCCGCACAGTTTTACTCTTGGGCAGAGCCGCCTCGGAATACCCAAAACACGTTATGACTTCTGGACAGAGCCACCCTGGAATATCCAGAACGCGTCACGAGGGAATGCGGGGGTACATCATTATATAACCAGGAAAGCGATGCGGGACTTTGCCTGCCAAAGCACCCAGTGGGTAGTAGTCCAAGAGGTCCACACCCACCGCTCTCATTAACAATGTCAACCATAGAATCACAACTTAATTAAAATACTGATTATCCATAATGATTACTGGTACAATTCATACAAATCCAATGTGGAAGTCAAAGTTATCATCAATATGTATACAATTAGATTACAGGATTATTGAGGACAATCTTCAGCTAACCGTGTAATAGTGAATCCGGGTTTCCAAGGTCATTCAATTCGGTGTATTCATAAGGTATTTAGTGTCCCAATGTTACTATTCTTGGTATTACCACATGTGTATACAAGGACACATTACCTTATGCTCACACCCATGACCTGATATTGGAACTAAGGTCTTTGTTCTGTGGTTTGAGGGAATAACCCATCACTAGGCTCCCATAGACTATAGGAAGTCCATAGTTAAGCTTAGAATTCATTTTTAAACACTTTCAATAACTTGTCAGTCAGGCGTACCCGACCGATCTGGTGAATGTCCGACCGGTCAGACCCTTCCAGAAGTGGAACTCGACTGGTTGGCTGGGTGACCGACCGGTTGGACTACCTGGTGAGGTAATCGACCGATCGAGCTTCAGGACCAACTGGTCGGCCCTGAAGCGATTGTGGTGAAGGGGGGGGGTTTCCTTCCAACGGACTTTTTCTTCCAATAACCCATTGTACCTGCACTAGAACCACTCTACAAGCTTCCATTCCACACCCTTGGGTCCCCTAAAGGCCATTAACATCTTGATTCATTCAAAATCACCATAAATCACCATTTAATCCATGCATTTTCCCTAAAGCTGTAAATTGGGTAAAAATCACATAATCCATCAAAATCAAAGAAATCAAGCCACGCATGTAAGATTATGTATCCTTATACTTGCCTTGTGTTTGGTGATTCACTTAAATCGATTTGCCCTTTGTCTAGATGGTGAATATGGAACCTCGACTCTTTCACAAGCGAGAGGGTGAAAATGGTGCTTGATCCATAGGAAGAGGGCAAGAGGGATGGAGAGGAAGAAGAAGGAAGCTCAAGCTTGATGCATGCAACTTCAATCACCAAAAATAAGGGCTGAATGAGGGAGGCGATGATGGGAAGAGAAGAAGAACCGGTTGCACGTGCGAGAGAGAGGGAGAAAGAGGAGGAAAATATCGGTGGTGGTTGGTGGGTTAGGGTTTTTATATAAATGAAGTTTCTAGAAATTGCAAGCAAGCCCTCTTGGTTTCTATATATTTCCAATTATAGTCAATGGGCTTAAAATGGGCTAAGATGGGTCCAAATGGATTTGGGCCAAACGTAAAAGATGTTCAACAAGATGAAACTTACCCACTGCAACCAATATGATGCTTTAATGATGCCAAATCATGAAAATACTAAGTGAAAAGGCCTTGGAATACCTAATAAAGGTTTGAGCTCGACCCATCTACCAATCCATAACCCAAAACTCTTAAGATTTGGGCTCAATTAGCCTAATCACTCATTAATTAAAGTAAGCCAACTTAATTACAACTAATCGTAATTATCTAGGGTATGGGACCTTACAGAAATATTTCAAATGGAGCCTAACTGTTGGGGACTTTTCAATACAGGACAAATAAAAGGCACATTTTCAAATGGGGAATTCCTCCCCTCAACTACAGCTGAGGGGAAAATCCGCTAGACACGTGCGACACGCACGTGTCCAGGCTTTTTCATTTGGCCCGCCATTTTCTCATATTGCCCGCCAAGATGAGTTGAAAAGGAAAGAAAAAAAAGGGAGCCCTCAGCCCTACTGATCTCTCTCGTCTCTTCCCTTTCTCAAACGCTTGATCTCTTTCGTCTCTTCCCTTTCTCAAACGCAAGCCATCAGCCCTCCTAATCTCTCTCGTCTCTTCCCTTTCTCAAACACAAAATTGCAAAAAGACCTCTCTGAGCAAGAACCTCTGCGATCGTTGCTGCCTGCAAGAGCTCGAGCGAGAACTTCCTTCCTCTACGTTACCCTCTTTCCTGCGATGGCCCTCCGGATTTCTCAAGCGCAAATCCATCCCACCTGTCAAGCGCAGCCTTTATGAAAGAAGAGGGCAGATCTATATGTCGCGTAGGAAGAGAAACCTTAATTTCGACTCGACTGTTCTCTCGCTCGCGTCTTCCCCAGTATCCTCCTTCCCCGTGATCGCCGATCTCCACCATCCCGAGTTCCGCTCGCTCTCTCAATCGCCTCCCCACCTCTGCCCAGGAGATCAAGCCAAGCTTGATCTGGCCATCCGCCCACCCTCTTCAGGTAATCCTCTTCACTCACAGGGGTTTTGATAGAGGATTTTTCTGTTTGGGATCTGAGGTTGGGTTTTCATTATCTGAATGCTTAGTCCTTTTTTTTTCTCTTGTCCAGAATAGGTTTTTTTTTCTTTTTTTCAAAATTTTTTTTTGTGGTTTGCTAGGTTTGAGGTTTGGGTATTTGGGAGGTTTGGGTTTTCGTTATGTGAGTGTTTTTTCTCTTTCTGAATTTTTTTTTTCATTTGTTGGTATGTGATTGGGGTTTGGTTAAAGCTAAGGACATGTTATTGGGGCCAAACATTGTTCATTGTCTAATCTAATCTGGGTGGATTTGGATTGTTTTGAAATAGGTTTGGTTAAGGCTCAATCTGATGTGGGGCATTATGTTTCGATGGAGTTTCTGATTTGAATCATGTATAAGTTGATTGCAAACATGATAATTTCTTTGAATGATTTAGAAAAAATTATTATATAATTTAATTTAAGAAGTATTCGGGAGAATGCTTTTTTTATGAGGATAAGTTTCCTTACCTAGATTCTTTATTCGCATTCAATTGTAGGAAAGTTTTTTTAAGTGAAATTGGATCCTCTTCTAAATATTGAACTATAATGCAACTGAGAAGATGCCATTGTTGGTATTGATTTTTCCTGTTATGTTTTTTCCAACTAGTCTGTCCTTGGTTTAGAACTCTTTCTTTGGCTAAGATAGGAGATTAGTTTTACATAAGTTATTAAAATGGCTTCATTTAGAAAATCCATCCCAATAGTTCAGTGTGATGGAAGTGTATAAAAGTTGAATACTAGTCATGCTCCCTTTTTGTTGAAGACAAAAGTACCATATCACAGGTAGTGGCAAATAAAAGCTCCCTTAGGGATTTGAATTTTATTTTTTCTTTTGAGCAAAATTTGTACACTATTCTAGTTCATTGTAAATAAATCTGTTTTCCTTTTTTTTCTTTTCAGCTTCTTGCAGTTCTAGTTGATTTTCTGCTCCGTTCAATTCTCTCAATCATTCGAGGTATATTGTCATCTTCTTGATTTCAGCTCTCTCCTTTTAATGTTCAGTTTACTTATTTGGATTTGTTTTTCATACATGTAAATTTGATTTAACTTCACAAGTAGTTCATACCTTGCAACTTTTTTTTTCCTTTTCAATCATGTTAAAGATAATTTCAAGATGGATGTGGCCTCCTCATCAACAACAATTTTACATCATCCGATTGTAGAAGAGAATATGACACCAAAAGTGGGGATGCATTTTGGTAATTTAACGGATGCATACAATTTTTACAATGCATATGCAAAGCTTGCTGGGTTTAGTGTAAGGAAAGATTCAAGTGTGACTAAAAATGGGGAAGTATATTGGAAACGATATTTTTGTTCGAAAGAGGGTAAAACAGAAGAGAAATGGTGGGTTGATAAGGATACTGTTCAAAGACGTCGGATGGCAACAAGCGAAAATTGTAAGGCTCAAATGCAAGTAAAGAAGGGTTGAATGGGGCGAGTATGTAGTTTCCAAGTTTATTCCTGAACATTCCCATGCCCCCACCACTCCCAACAAGAGATTCATGTTGAGGTCACAACGTGTAATCTCGGAACCAAAGAAATAAGAAATAAATACATATGATTCTGCCAATATTCAAAGTAGCTAGCAAATGTTAGTGTTTTCCAAACAATCGAAAGGGCTTGACAAGATTGGATTTACGGATAAAGATGCAGAAAATCATCGTAGAAATGAAAAAGAAAAGAAAAAGGGACGAGATGGGTTTTTTCAATATTTTAAACATCGCAAAGAAATGAGTCCTGACTTTGTGTATAACATTGAGAGAGATGGAGAGAACAAGATAACACATGTATTCTGGGCGAATGGGACATTTAGATCGGCATGCCGTGTGTTCGGTGATGTTGTGACATTTGATACAATATATAAGACGAATTGTTATGGATTAATTTTTGGTGCATTTGTAGGTTGTAATCACCATGGTCAAACAACATTATTTGGATGTGCATTCTTACCAAATGAAAAGACTGAATCATTTGAGTGGTTGTTTACTAAATGGCTTGAAGTTATGCCAGGTGGTCCACCAAAAGCAATAATAACTAATCAAGATTTGGCTATGACAAAGTCCATTCAAAAAGTCATGCCAACCACATGCCATCGTTATTGCCTATGGCACATTTTGGATAAATTATCATCAAATTTAGGAGGGCTTGCTATTCACAATGATGGTATGATTGAAGAAATTAAAAAATGTGTACATAAATCTGACTCTCCCACTGAGTTTGAGAGTAAATGGGTTGGGATTATAAAGCATTTTAAGCTTGAGGACAATGAATGGTTGACATCTATATATAACATCCGTGATATGTGGATACCGGCATATTTGAAGCATACTTTCTTTGCAGGCATGTCAACTACTCAAAGAAGTGAAAGTATGAATTCATTTGTAAAGCATTACATAGAATACAAGAACTCATTGATTGATTTTATATTGCGTTTTGAGCCAGGCATTGAACGATTATGATATTTTGAAAGTAAGGAAGATTTTCAGTCAAGCAATGGAAAGTCAAAATTGAAGATATTTTCTATTATGGAGAAGCAAATGGCAGATATCTACACAAGAAACATATTTTATAAGTTTCAAGATGAGCTATTCATGATGATACATATTGTTCCAATACTTGTAAATGAAGCTGATGACAGTTGTACTTTTATTACTAGAAATTTAATGAATGAAGATGAAATTGAGAGAGAGGTTTTGTGGAAGAAAGAGGAGATGCTTGCATATTGTTCATGTAAAAAGTTTGATTTTGAAGGCATTCCATGTCGTCACTTGTTGTCTGTTTTAAGGCAGTTTTGTATAAAATATTTGCCTGAATATTACATTTTGAAACGGTGGCTGAAGAACGCTAGACATGGAACATTTGTTGATAAAGATGGAGTTGAAATTGGATCCCATTATGAGGACTCTTTTCTTTCGAGACAAAGTCATTTGGCATGTCTTTTTACACCGCGTTTTTGATGAAGCTAGCTCATCAAGAGAATTGTTTGAATATTGGATTACGATTCATAAAGAATTGCAAATGAAAATACAGGAAATAAAATCAAATAATCGATCAGAGACAAGTATACGCAATGAGAAAGAAACAGTTGCGAGTAATGTAGTTGAGTATCATGAACCGTCACATGTTACAAAAGGACTCGTGCAGAGACTGAAATCATCAAAGGAGAAAGCAACAAAGGGGCATCTTTGTCGTGGTTGCAACAAACGTGGTGTATCACATGACAAGAGAAACTGCCCGGTGTTATTGAAGAGGTATGATTTACTACTATTGATTGTAGCTTTTTAGACATTAAAAGTTTGACATTCACTAACATATATAATGTAATTGTTATATAATGCAGGCTAACAGGTGAAGATAGAAACACTGATCCAATCCCCATGCTTGACAAAAGCAGTAATTCAGAATACTCAGATGTAGACAATTAGTGAGATCATTGTTGTTGATCTGAGACTCAATTTTTTAATTTGGGTGTCTATTAAAGTGTGGAAGGGTTGATTAATTCTCTCTCCCTCAACTGACATGTACTTTTCCCTTCTTTTCCCAGCCAATTTTATTTGCATTTTTTTTTTGGTGCAATGTTATGAGGATTGAGGAGACAATATATGAATTCCAACCCCATTTTACTTACATTACAACAACCCAACTAATCAAATCATGGGCTGAAATCTGAAGTTGCTATATTCTAGAACCTAATTTTACTTATATGATTGGACTCCGCTTGATAGCTCACCAAGCTGGGCAAAATAACTGAGTTGAACTAAGCATATAGTATACATGCTCCTATTAATTGTACTTAGATGTAAAGGCTGAAAAAAAAACTATCTTGCATGGTTCTTTTAATGGTGTTTTCTTTCCTTTTGCAGAGTACTCATTTGCTGCAAAGTTGAAAATGCTTGGACCTCATAATGAAGTTCAATTTATCATCATTTGAGACAAAGTTTAGTTCTTGAGCCTTTCTGAGCTTGGTTGAGACAAAGAATGAATGTCACCCATCCTCAAATAGGAGATTGCTTCAAACTGGTGGCTTCCATTTAAAAATTTGGTACACTGTCATGGCCTTTTATGGTCGTATGAAAATCATTAATTAAACTGCTCAAAGAATTCCAGCATCTTAGACTAGTAGGGTATCTACAATTGAATGGATTTGTTGCTGCACATGTAATGGAAGCTTAGTGTTATCATTTGGCACCCAATTGGTTTAACTCATTTATTAGTATGATATTGAATGGGTCTGGAATGATTTTGTGTTTTGTGGACTATATCTGAATTTGCTTCATATCAGGTGACAAGATGAGATCAATCTATGACTCTTTTTTTTGCATGGACAGTACAGATATTTTCTCAATTGGGTTGTAATTTGAAACTCTCTTTTCATGTGACATTGGCCTTTGTAAATATATGGAGTTGAATGATGTGTGAAGATGTGAACACTTCCTAGACTAGTTTCTGTTTTTTTTTTTTTTTTAGTTTAATGATTTGTGGTTTGTTGGGTTCGAGGCTTAGGTACCTCCCTTCCTCACTTTCATCTCTCGTCTCTGTTGAATGGGTTTTGATGAAAGGATTTTCGTGTCTAGAGTAAGTTCTTTAATGATTATTATTTTCTTTTTTTGCTTGTTAATGATTTGTGGTTTGCTAGGTTTGAGGGTTGGGTATTTCGGGTTTTGGGTTTTCATTATGTGGGTGTTTTTTCTCTCTTGGCCCTTCTTTTTTTTTATTATTTTTATTTTTCTCTTTTCTGTAAATAGCTTGTGGCTCTGTTTGGTTGGAGGGGCAAGGTGATGAGATTGTGAACCGGTTATGGTTGGCTCATGCAACGATGGTGTGCCAAAATGAGCTCTGGTTTAGATTTCTCTCTCTTGGCTGACATTTTTTTTCCCATGAACAGTTTGTGGCTCTATTTGCTGGATCGGGTTGTGAAGGTAAAATGTCACCAGATCATTCAAGTGTTTTTTTTTTTTCAGATAAAAGTCAGTACATGAATTGGAACATAGCAAACAATTGCATGTGGGAAAGATTAAGTGTAGATCTTTCGTCAGCTGGGTCATACCATGAATTAGGAAAGGAGATATCTTATGTTAGAGGATGTGATATAAAGAAGATTTGTTGGAAAATATGGGCTACACTGATGTTGATTTTTTTTCACTGCCCTTTTTTAAACCCATTTATCTTACCTGATCACTGCTTTCAGTTGGTAATTGAATGTCAGTAAACTTACTCTTTGGGTGTGCTGTTTTCTTGCATTTCCCACTACAGCAGTGGCCACATATTGAGCTATGTGAGTCATATCAGTTTCTACTTCGAATCCTTGTGTATAGTGACTATTATAATCTATTGGGGATCCAAAGCCGCAGTTTATGTTGTCCTAAAATTGATATGCATGGTTTTCTTGATGGTATGCCTTAGTTGCAAATAACACCTCTATGAAATTATTTGTATTTTGGTTATTGGAAATTATATGCTTAGAGAATCGACTTTGTCAGGTTCTTTTTTTTTTTTTTCTTTCTTTCTTTCTTTACTCTTCTTATATCTACTGTTAGTCCCTTTGTTACAAGTTGCAGACCCAAACAATTGTTGTAACTGCTGTAAATGGTGGTGGGGCTATAAATGGGTGGATGGTGAAATCAATTTATAGCCAAGTGGAGATGATCTTTGGCTATTGAGCTTTGAGTACCTAAGGAGTTGAGTCGGCTTGCTTTAATAGGCAGTAAATGAGAGCTGAGCGAGCTTGTTTTTATTGGAGGTTTTGGAGCATTCAAGCACTGGAGATGATCTTTTGCTATTGAGCTTTGAGTACCTAAGGAGCACTTAAAATTGTAATTCATATAATAGTGGTGTATGATGGCTAGATACTTCAAAATAAATAACATGTATATACATTTTTTTATTGCCTGATGACTTCAAATTGTAGCAGAAACAGGGATAATGGTGATTTACTCCATATATGATTTGCAGTTACATGATATGAAAGAGGTCTAATGCCTAGAAAACTCTGGTAACTGGTGGGTTTATAAGAGTGGGATGTAACTAATCAAGAAGTCCACCTTTGTCATATGAGATCACCCTTGTGTTTCTTTCTAAAACCATAACATATATAGCAGTCTTTTTGCGCTATCAAATGAGAGTGTGTTCCCAAATAGCTTCTAACCAGTCCTTAATTACAAATGAAATATTTTCATGAAGATGAGCTATAGATTCTGGATGCATTAGGAAGTATCCACATTTCACACATCATTCAACTCCATATACTAAGACCAATGTCCCTAAAAAGAGAGTTTCAAAATCAAATTAAGAAAATCAAATAGAAATCATTTCTAAAAATGTAACAGCCAAACATTTCATGGAATCAAATCCATACATCAGATCAATAGTTTGTATAACCATACAACTATTGGAACAAAATTGCTTCCAAAAATACATTACTCTCTACCTAAAGATGTATCTTGTATGGCTAAAGACTCCAATGGTACACACCCTCAACTCAACTTTGAACCAGCAAAACCACTAATTAAGTTTCTTTGAGAAATGTTGTCACCCAATAGTGCCATCAACCGGCATCAACACATGTACTTGAACATCTCTACCCTTGCACATGGAAAAAACTTAATGAAAACAAAGCCATGAAATTGTACATGATGTTTTTTTTATTGCGAATGAATATATAAAAAATATTTACTATGATATTTACTAATGCATTCCTGTGCTAGAACATATGGTTCCATTAAGTCCTCAAAATGCATTCCCAATTTCGGTGTCAAATTCTCATCTAAGTAGATAATGCAAAGATGGTGATGAGGAGTTGGCCACATTCATATTCAAACAGGACCACAAATAATAAAAATATGGAGTTGAATTAGATTAGCTATATTCACTTTCTTTTACATATAACCAAAAAAATTACAAAATACATAGGAGCTACTCATCAAAATGCTATTACAAAAAGTTGTAAGATCAAATAATCATACACTAATTTAGATTATTATACTAAAAAAATTGAAGCCAGATGACCAATTCACAAGCACTGAAAAAGAGCTCTGACCATAAAAATTGTTCATTCACAAATAGCTCACAAATTCGAAATTATCTGCCCATCTTCTAAATTTTAAATCTCATTATGAAGGTCACATGCAATGTTATGGTAACATCTATTGGCAAATGCACACTATATATTAGCCTAGCACAGAAGATAAAGGTTAGACGTTCTAAAATCTAATTAAAGATGCTAAGTATTTTTATGGACATTAGAACCCAGAACAACAGTTTATGACCAAGCAAACAATTTAAACATTACTGTATGCAAACAAAAATAAGAAAATAGTGCAAAGAAAAATAAGAAAGTTCTTAAACAACACAGCAATTGTCATATCCTCACCAGCTAGCCCATATGCCGTAGCAGGAATTGAAGTGGGATGGAGAGCAGAGAGGGCAGATTGGCTGTGATTCAGGTGAGGAGTGTTGTGATTTTCTGAACAATCACCCGTTGTGCGCATCCACGGAATCACAAGATCAACACGAACAAGCCACACAAGAAGAGACACCGAGATTTACGTGGTTCACCCAAACCGGGCTACATCCACGGGCACAGGAGGACGAACATCTTCACTATGACAACTAAAGCATACAAGAGATTCCCACACTCTCACCTCATCTCTCCTACGTGGTGTGGGAGCACCACGGGCAACTGCTGTTGCTGCCGCAAGGTCTAGGGTTACAGACTATACAATATATAATCTCCGCTTTCTTGGCCACCAAGAAAGCCCCGGTACAATTACCAAAATACCCTTGACCTTAAACCAGTCCCTGGCTAACCCAGTGGACTCATCCGGCTAAACCAGAATACAAGACATAAACCTAACAAGGAGCGCAAATTTGGGGAGGGCTGAGCGGTCCTGGCCACCTCTGAGATAGAGAGTAGAGAAGGCAGTGAGATGGGGAAAGCAAATGATCGAGAGAGAAAGAGTCTAGCGTGGGTAGGCTTTTTCAAAAACTCAGAGGAGATGAGAGAGAAGCGACGATATGGGCTTGGTTGGGGGCGGCATTTCCTTATATAGAGAGATGACGATCTGAGCTTGGTTGGCGGTGGCAGTTCCACCAACAGAGAGAGGAGTGATAGAGACAACGATCTCCTTATGGTTTGCAGTGGCATTTCTTGCGACAGAGATTCAAGTGAGATAGAAGAGATCAGTGATCTGGATTTGGTTGGGGCATATGTTGGGCAGAGGTTGGGAAGGTAGAGATTGGTGATCGCAGGCAAGGGAGGAGACCTAGGATGAGGCGGGCGAGAGTGCAGGTGTGTTCAGCAAGAGAAGAGTCGAAGTCGATTTTTTTTTATTAGAGAATGGTAGGCCATTTGAAAATGTTGATGAAAAATGGGCGGGCTATCTAAAAACGCTGGATACGTGCGTGCCACACGTGTCCAGCGGATTTTTCTCTCAGCTATAGCTGAGGGGAGAAGAGGGATTGTCGAAACTTGCCCGTCCAAACACTAGCTACCCAACTTACATTCTTTTCACCCGATTGCGTAACTTATGCCCCTCATTAGTGTTACTCACGGTCTCGTATCAAATTAATCCTTCTACCAAAAAAAAAAGTCTTTAGGAAAAAACAAAAAAACAGAGATGTACAAAAGTCTTGTTTATTAGATTGGAGAATTGTACGTTTCAAAGTTATAAACTTGCAATTTACTTTCCCTTATGTTATAATTTTCATTTCAAAGTCCTACATACTATTAAAATTAATTTTCAGTGAAAAACTATACAACTTAGAATACCATTACGCTGTCATTAAATGTTATATTATAAGTTGTAATTTTAAAGGTATTCATTTCAAAGTTGCAAAGTTTTCCAATGACATTCAATTCCTATTTCTTTAATGGTGTTAAATTCTTATGTATCTTGATGAATGCTAAAAGGTCCTAAAAGAATTTTTAAAAAATTGAAAAGAACAAGGTCCCTAGGCCCGGCCTGGACGTGACATGGCTAGGCCCGTGCAAAAGTGGGCACGGCCCATTTTCATCTCTAGGTGGTGTCAACTTGCCCAAGCTAACAGGTCAACTCGAGCTGGAGGCAAGCAATGTAACAGACACCAGTCCGCTTACATGCAAACCATTGTTTAGAATATACTAACAGGACTCCATCTATGACATGATACAAATATATGACCAAAGTAACAAGGTTAAATGTAGCACAAAAGCCCATTAACGACAAAAAAAAAAAAAACATACATTATGTAATTTGAGGTCGCCAATTGAAGTCTAATCAAGGTCAAACACCTCCAGCAATCTGTTTACTCTAAGCTGATACTCAAGAAAAAGGTCAAAACTCTGATCATATAATCAAAAGAATACATTATAGACATTTTTCATGTCTCTCTGTAGATCCCAATCCTCAGAAATTTATCCCTTATCACAAGCAATTCCGAGATGACCTCTTTCATTTGCATTCTATCTCTTGGTGTTTCCATAGAGCATGCAATGCCGACTCTAACAACAGAAGCAAAGCAATCTAGCAGCCTCTGATTTTTACCTTCAACTTTGTTGGAAATGTCCCCTTGACTATTTTCTTCTAGTATGCTTGGATCTGCTATCTCTATCACTCGATCAGGAAAAGCCATCTTTGCGAACTCATGAAGGCTTAAACCATTCTCAAACATATCTTCAGTTGGTCTTCTTCCCGTAAATAACTCCAATACAAGAATACCATAACTATACACGTCTCCAAGGGTCGACACATCACCACCCATACCATACTCTGCAATTCAATTTTCTTTTTGGTTAAATTCACAAGTTAATACCTATAGATATAAAGCAGCAAAGCACAAATTTTACTTTAAAGTGAGATTGAACAATGAAGTATTCATTTCTTGAGAACGTAGGCATGCAAACAAATTAAAAAAAAGCTAAATTCCAGTAAAATTGATTGTCGCATAAATGGGCCATGGGATCAGCAGGAGTACAAGGTTTGAAATTGAAAATTAAACAATGGATATGCAACTAGTAAAAGGAATTTTAGCAGCACTTCAACAGATGCAAGCAACAGCTTGCACAACTGAATTCATTAAACGTAATAAGAGATATCTAATAAGAATATCTCTAAAACTATGTTTCATTGTGCCAACTGGGTAACATTCCATCATTTTACTTCCCCATTATCAAGAGTTCTTAGGTGATTTTGCTATGATGGAAGCATAGATATTTCTCCATTGTACAATTTGATATCGCTAATTAGTTGCTGATCATGGCACATAACTACAATGAAAGCTCATGAATTATACAAAACAAGACAAGAAGAAAAGATTAAGGAAGAAAGTGTTAACCGGATCAACACACCTCATGGCTCACTTAATTAAATTTAACAAATGAAGACGTGAACGAAAAGTGCAAGAATCAAAGTGTTACCTGGAGCAACATATCCAATGGATCCCTTTATAGCAATTGAGCTAGTATCAGTTGAAGGAAAATTACTGCTAGTTTCCAAGAGGATCTTTGCTAAGCCAAAATCGCCAACATGAACAACCAAGTCATCATCAAGAAGAACATTAGTAGGCTTTAGATCACAATGAACAATTGGAGTTCCATGTTGGTCATGAAGATAATCTAAAGCATGGGCCACATCAATGGCAATGTTTAGCCTTTGATTAAGACTTAAGCACCTCAACTGATGGCCCTCTTCTTTTGGATGCAACCATTCCTCTAAACTTCCATTGGGCATGAACTCATAGACCAGAGCTTTGAAGTCATTGCCTTTGAAATCAATGCTTGAGCAAGAACCTATGACTTTAACAAGATTTCGGTGTCGAATATTTCTCAATGCCTCACATTCGGCGATGAAGCTCTTGGAGGCTCCTTGGCGTTGAAGGTTGAACACTTTAACTGCAACAGTGGTGTTATCCGAAGCAAACACTCCTCTATAGACAGAACCATAACTTCCCACACCAATCAAATTGCTTGAAGAAAACTCATTAGTTGCTTTGTGAAGATCTGAGTATGAGATACTCCTGTACTGACCTTCCACGGAAGATACCAACGACAACATAGTTCTTGACTTTCTTCTTCTATAAAGCACCGCACATAGACATGGTGAGAAAATTAAGCACACTGCAATAGCAATTGGTATAAATACCCTGAGATAAAAGGACTTTTTTCGTCTTTTAGGTTCCTTAATAATGCATTCGGGCAAATGCAGTTGTGGGATGCCCCCACAGAGCTTACTGTTACCCATGACTGAAATCACACTTGCATTTCCAAGCACCCCCTTGTCTGGTAATTTACCATCAAAATCATTGAGAGACAGATTCAGGCTCTGAAGAGAAGTGAAACTCCCTAGAAATTCTGGAATATGCCCGGTCAAGTTGTTGCGTGAAAGATCCAACACTTCAATGCCTGTCAGATTCCCCAAAGTAGAAGGAATGGTTCCATTGAATAAGTTGCTTTGCAGGCGTAAGAGTACTAAGCTCATACAATCACCAAGTGTGGGAGGAATTTCACCGATCAATCTGTTCTCCGAAACATCTATTTCTCGAAGATTTTTCAAGCTACCCACTTCTAATGGTAAGAACCCTGTCAACGAGTTTTGCGCCAAGTTGAGAGAGATCGTTAGAGAAGAGATGCTCATCACCTTTTTTGGTATTGGGCCACTCAAATTGTTTTGAGAGATGTTCAACTCAACAAGTTTCAAAAAATCCCCAAGACTGGATGGTATGCTTCCCTCTAGTTCATTCTCTTGCAGGTATAGTCCCAGTAGTTCACTCAAATTTCCGATAGATGCCGGAATTTTCCCTGAAAACTTATTTCTCGACAACTCCAATTCTCGAAGATTCCGAAGCTTGCCAAAAGCAGCTGGAATTTCGCCCGTTAGAAGGTTGTCGTTCATATACAATTTTGTCAGCTTGACAAGATTCTCAATCCCCTCCGGAATGCTCCCAGATAATCGATTTTCCCCAATACCCAACACATTCAGTTGGGTGGAGAGATTAGCAATGGAATTGGGAAGAGGCCCAACAAAACGATTGTCCTGAAAAGAAAATTGTTGTAAATAGCTACAGTTGGTCAATGAGTCCACAAATTTCAGGTCCTCTGCTTTCCCAGTCCCCAGTCGATTACCCCCGACATAAAGTATGCTTAAAAACTGCAGATTTCCAAGATCCATCGGCACCCCTCCAGTGAAGTGGTTATGGGTAAAATAAAGCTCTTGAAGCGACGAGGCATTGGATAAGGAAACTGGAATCAAACCCGTAAACTGGTTTGGCGACACATCAAACCCCCAGAGAATAGGAAGAGTGAGTCCTAGATTCCATGGAAGTGTTCCTTGTAATTGATTATCCGACACTGAAAAGAGTTCAATGTAGGATAGATTGAAAATGGAAGAAGGAATGGTTCCAGTCAGCTCATTCTCTCTCAATTGAAAGAAGCTCATGTTTGACATCCGGCCTAGATCAGTTGGAATGCTCCCATCCAGATTATTGCTTCCTAGAGATATTGCGATGAGTGACGAGAGGTTGCCAAGTGTAGGCGGGATGTTTCCGATAAGGCCATTTTTATAAAGAAACAAGGCCCTAAGATTGGACATGGAGCCTAGCTCCGAAGGGATTTTCCCCACAAGTTTGTTGGACGAAATGTGTAACACCAAGAGCTTGGAGCAGTTGCTTATGGCGGCTGGGATCTCTCCTTGGAAAGAGTTTGAGGACAGGTGGAGTCGCCGAAGCCGAAACAGGTGGCCGAGTTCGTGAGGGACTGGGCCATGGAAATGGTTCTCGGAGAGGTCGATGGTTATGAGAAAGGAGAGGTTCGCTATGTGGGGAGAGAGAGTTCCTTCCAAAGAGAGAGAGGTTAAGTTCAAGACGCGGACTCGTTGGTGCTTGCGGCCACACATAACGCCCCGCCACTCGCAAAAATGGAGGGACTCGTTCCATGAACTCAGTGCTTGTGACGGGTCCGTTATGTTTGTTTTGAAGGCAAGCAACGCGAGCCGGTCCGTCTCGTTACGTAACGGAGTCGTGGTGGCGGTTTCGGAGAGGGAGATGATCAGGAAGATGGCGTGGATGAAACATGGCCAAAATGCCCAACAAGCCATGTGAGAAGAATTGAAGATTCTCCGTTGTATATGGTTGCATGAAGCTCCCCACTTATATCCTCTCTAGGGAGTGAAAATAGGTCGATGCTTGTGATGGTACTGATGGTGTGGCCAGCGATTTCAACCGTTCGATGGGCAGCCGGTAATAATTGAATAAAGTGGGTGTTAAAGTGGGTGTTTTTCTGTTGGTGGCTGGTGATGTCACGTTCACGTCGACTGTGTGGCCTATTCCACATGTACCGATGGCAAACAGTGAAAATGGAAGACCATCTTAAATCGTTAACTGCTCTAATTCTAAAGCAGTGCCTTCTTATAGAAAGCTTAAAAATAACTAGCAAAGATTGAATACAAGTTAAAATAGTAGTTATTTGATTCGAAGTTCGATTGATTCTCATTATAGTAATTTGTAATTTGGCATCTAACTCAATTCGAAAATTCAATGAGATAAAACTTATATGATTTGATTTTCGATTCACTTATTTCGTAGATCGAATTTGACAAATTTGATACACTAATTCAATTATATATTTCAATATAATTGGTGAAGACTCATAAGTCTAATTCTAAATAAATGTATTACAAAATTTCTTAAGTCACACAATGATATAAAAGTGACAAAACATGAAACATATCTAAATGGTTAAATATATTTAAGTTCACATAGAAAGTGTCATCCTGATCAGTGGGGCCCTTTATAAGTAAACTATATCATTATTAAAGGCACTCATTTTCAATTCCTATTTTCAATCAGTGGGGCCATCTACATAAATTAACTATATTACCACTTGATTTAATCATTTACAACTCAATTTAACCGTGAGTAAAGGTTTCGTGAACATAAAAGTGGACAGTGATGTAAAAAGAAAAAAAAAAATTGCAGTGATGAAAGGAGGGCCCACTGAGTTGGACTGCACATGCAATTGATTCTTGGGAGAAAGTTCTATTACTAACCCAGTTGATGATGTTTTAGATGATGGTTAACACAATAACATGTGCTAAGCATAGGCATGACCCATGGGGCAAGGATCCATGCTCCATATAATTAGTTTTGATATTTTTGATAAATAAAGACACATATATTTAAGTGTTGTAGCGGTTTGGTTATTTATCTAAAAAGATAAGAGGTTATGAGTTAAAATCCCTTAGCCCATACAATTTTTAACATTTTACAAATGCCCAATAAAAAAGTCAAAATTGAAAGGAATTTGGTCAAAATTAAGTGCAAAATCCGTCTTTTAATATATTATAACTAGCACAATATCCCGTGCTAAGCACAGGCATAACCCATGTGGCTAGGCTACAGGACTCTACACTCTATCTAATTAGTTTTGACATTTAAAAAAAATAAATATACATATATATGTGAGTGCTGTCATGATTAGGTTGCTTATTTAAAAAAATGAAAGGTCATGAACCTATACATTTTTTAGCTTTTACAAATGCTCAATGAAAAGGTCAAAATTGAAAGGAATTTGGTCAAATTTGAATTCAAAATCCTTTATCTTTAATATATCATAGTGGGTTCTCGTACACATCATCGATGATATTTAAATTACATTTTATTGTATTATACAGATCTCAAGCTGCTATTAGGGGTGAAATTGGATCAGGTCTTCTATGAAGTGATCAATTTGATTATGGCCCTTATCCTTTTTTGGTGAATTTTTGATAGGATCTTGCAAGGAAAATTAATTTTAATTACTCTAGGGTTTTCATATGTGAGGCCCCTAAAAAGCTTATAGAGTTTCTCATGAGCCTAAGACTAAAAATCCTGATTTTCAATTTGTCCAACAACAACCACTGCCGGACAAGTTGTTATTTAAGTTATATATAAAAGATATAATGTTAATTAGCTTAGCACTAATTTTCTTGATTAACAGCAAAACTTTAAAAAAAAAAGGACTATCCTATACATGGTATGAGAGATGATAAAATCCAACCTGCGGCATTTGCAAAACGTATAAAAAAAAGCAAGGACTAATTCCACCTACGACATTTGTGAAAATGTGTGTATTGTGAAAATGTGTGTAAACTTGCCTTTCTTTCAGCATTCAGTTTGGAAAAATCTTTTGCTTTCGTTTTGAGTTAGACTTTGAATTTTGATTTATTGACAAAATCTTTTTGTTAACTCAAAAGTCCAACCACCCAACAAGCGCAAATGGAAATTTCAAATCTAACCTAAAAAGCAACTGTCCACATTCAATCTTTACTACCAAAATTTCTAGGCTCTGACATTCAGTCATGCCAGGTGTGTGTGACGCGAAATTCCCACTCCAATCCAAACATCTAAAAAAAAAAAACGGAATATAAAAGAAAACTTTCCATTTGGTCATCTTTTTTCGTGGATCTCTGAGCATGATGATCAAAGTAAAAGTATTTCTTCAAAAATTATTCATACTGCTACATTTTCGTAATGTTTACAAAATTTTAATAGAATATCACAACTTTAATTTATTAAATTCATGAAATTGCATAAACGTGCATCTTTTTTATATTTAAATGTCTGTTTCATATGAAAAGGAGGATTTTATGAAAAAAAAAATCCCTTAGTTTGCCCTTGTATGAAAAAAGACCTCATAAATTTTACTGCATAAAAAAGGCTCTTCTGCAAATTTAACATTTTTTCTAACCTGTTTAGATTGAGAGACGATACCATTGCTCTTTCTCTTTTTTGCTCTTTCTCTTTTTTCTGCCCTCTTCTTTCTTCACTTTTTACCACATTTGTCTCCATCTCCCCCACTTCATTTCTCACCTAGCCTACTACCCACAACACCTCCATCATCCTTAACAACTCCATCCCGGTAAATTTATTCCTATAATTACTTTCTCACACCATCTGAGGGCCCTCCCACAAATTAACATCTTTTTTTGACCTTTTTAGATTGAGTGACAATACTGTTACTCATTTTCCTTAAGTGATGCTATCGTCACTCATGCCTTTTTCGTCCTCTTCTAACTCATTCCCCCCCCCCCCCCCCCCCCCCCCCCAACCTTCTTATTTTTTTCACCTGACAAACCGGCCACAATACCTCCATCATTCTTAACCACTTTCTCACACCATTTGTGGGCCCTCCCATAAATTTAACATCTTTTTTGCCTTTATAGATTGAGCAACGATTCCATAAATACGATGCTATCGTCGCTCCCCCATACATTTAAAAAAATATTATTTTTGTACAAAATCGGCCCAAAGGACTTATTTTGTGCACTACGAACTACATGGTTTTTTTTTCGTGTAAGTGCCATTATGGGAATTTTTTCCCGTAAAATCTTCTAAGAAAAAATTTGTGATATTGCAATAAAGTTTTGAAATATTGCAAAATTGATAGCCATGAATGGCTATACATCAAAAGGTATTAGCACAATAACCCATGCTAAGCATAGGCATAACTCACGTTGCTAAGGTTTATGCTCCATATAATTAGTTTTGATATTTTTTGGTAAACAAGTAAACATATATAGTTGAGTGCTATTGTGGTTAGGTATTTATCCAAAATGTTAATAGGTCATGAGTTAAATCCTTTGATTGGTGCATTTTTTAACTTTTTACAAATGCTCAATAAAAAGTCACAATTAAAATGAATCTGGTCTAAAATTGAATCCAAAACATTTCTCTTTAATATATTATAACTAGTGAAAAAAGGCCCATGCTAATCACAAGCTAGAAAAATAAATTAATATATTTTTAAATTTAGAAAATTATCTATGCTGGTTTAAATAATAGATCTATTCAATTTTAACTTTTCCTCTATCACATTATTAGGTAGAAAACAAACCTGATGAAACGATGATGGAAAACTATTGAAGTTTAAGGTTTTATTTGTGATATTAATAGGAAGAAAATGAATCCCATGTTAACCTCTTGAAGGAGATAGAGATTTGGGATAAGGAAAGTGGTGTCTTTTCCATGAAAAGTGGGTGTTTTAAAAAAAATCCAATATTAACTAAATAATCATCTAAAAAATCTATTTCTAAGACTTGTTGAAGGAGGATAAGAGCAATAATTTAACTAAAGAGCTCCCCTTCTGTCACACATTAACTACAAGACAATCTATCTTAGCCTTGCTTGCCATCACCTTGGTTATAAAATCTAATATTTTTTATACAAAACCCAAACAAAATTAATAACTTAGAAATAAAAAGATATATTTATATATACATATAATATAGATAAATGAATTTTAATCATGAAACCCATCTTAAAAAGATGAACCATTCTTGGCTGATTAACCAATTCATACTGAAAATCTCACTCTTAATCTCTAAAAAATGAGTAGAAAAAGTGAACAATTAATAAGAAGACTACCCATCAACAGGCAAAGATTTCCTATTTTTTATTAAGAAAAAAGTAAGGAAAATCCCAACCGGTTCCCAACCCACCCAAGGTGTAAATAACATACAATAAAAATAAATACATATAATATTGAGAAATGATTTCAATAGTGAAACCCACCACAAACGGATGAACAACATTGAGTGTTTAACCAATTTCATGGTGGAAGTCTCCCTTTTAACTTGGAAAATCAATGAGACATACATATATATAGTTAATCAAAAAGTCTATGCATCATCAAAGTTTCTATATTTTTTAAAAGCCAAATTCAATCCAATTCTCACCTTCAACCCAAAGCATAAATAACTTATAAATAACAATAGATACATGTATTACAAATATATGATTCTCTATAAAGAAATCCAACTTAAAAAGATGGACTCAAATTGAAAGATAAATAATAAATACATCTGGTTAAAAAAAAAGGACTAACCATCATCACAATTTAGCTAACTTTTGCTATTATCTATGGATTTAGTCTCTAACTTAGCTTAATTTTGGAAACAAGCTTTGGTTAGTCTTAAGCATATGAAAAATGAGTTCTTTGAACCGAAATTAAACTTGGCCCAAAAAGGGAAGTGTCGCAACTTAGCTTGGCTTATTGACAAGCCTAATTGTTTTTTTTATTCTCACAGTTACACATAGCAGAATGCACGGGACAACGTAGTTTCAATAATTCAAAACTAGCACAATAACTCGTGCTAAGCACATACATGATCCATGGGCAAGGGTCTATGCTCCATATAATTAGTTAGTTTTGAGATTTTTGAGTAAATAAGTATATATATTTATTTGTATATTGTAGTGGTTTGGTTATTCATCTGAAAAGATAAGAAATCATGAGTTTAAATCCCCTGATCAATTTATTTTTAGCATTTTTACAAATGTTCAATAAAAAAGTCATAATTGAAAGAAATCTGATCAAAATTCAGTTCAAAGCCCATCTTTAATATACTATAATAGTAAAAGTATATAATTAACAGTAAGTTAAATCCTATTTTGAAATAGTGCACTCTGACGTGAGAGTGGCTCTAAAGTTGGTCGTTGGTGATGTAAAGTATACTGATTTTCAAAAGTGGGGGGCCCGTTGATGAATTGTTTTTGGGCAAAGACCGGCAAAGGGTTACGTTAAGATGAATTGTTTTTGGCTTATAAGGAGAATGACGAATTGACGATACTGCCAATTGCGATTGGAGCTTTATGCTACCAAATTCACGAATTGACAATGCTGCCAATTGCGATTGGAGCTTTATGCAACCAAATACAACGGATCCAATAATCTTCAATTCTTCACTCATGGCTTTTTGGGCATTTTGGTCATGTTTCGTCCATTCCATGTCATCTTCCTCGTCTTCTTCTCAGAAATTGCCACCGCGACTCCATGACTAAACCACACGGACCGGCTCGCAATTGGCAGTATTGTCATTCTTCTTAAAAAGCCAAGGGTCGTGCATGTTACGTGACCCTTTGCTGGTCCTTCCAAAAAATTCATCAATGGCCCCCAACATTTGAAAATCAATACACTCTGCATCATCAACCACCAACTTTAGAGTCATTCTCACCATTAGATTGCTGTGTTTCAAACTAGGATTTAACTTACTTTTAGTTATATATTTTTACTATATTTTATTTAATGGTGGATATAACCATCATCGAAAACATAATCAACTAGGTTAATAACAGAACTTTCTCCCATGAATTAATTTTATTTATATAGAGGAATTCTCAAAAGCAAAAAATTGTATTAATAGGGGAGACAATTATTTTAAAAAATAGTTTTAAGGAGCCCTACTCTTTGGGCCACCAAATTAGATGAATGTATGGTTTTTTTAATGGAGATGTTAGATTAAAAGAATTATCGATCACTCAATCACTTTTTCTACTAAAATGATCTACAATATACTTAATTCAAAATATGGTTTATGCTCGTGCTACTAACAAGGAATAGATTAAAGTCATCAATCAAAATTGAGAAAAACAAGAGAGGAGCAGGTGAAAAGTTTATAATATTGAGGCAATTTAACGAATCTATTATTCAACTCACATTAGGGGCCTATTAATAAATATTAGAAACCTTATGAGGGGTGTATACCAAAATTGTTGTAAGGGGTGCCACTTTGATAATAAAACAAATTAACAAAATCCTTATACTGGTTGCTCATTACCATCAAATTCACATGTTTTGGAATATCAAAGGTATTAAAATTCCAAAGCAAGGGCCTATTTACAAATACTAAAACCAAATGGATCTATTTAGAAATATTATAAACCTTATTTAGAAATATTATAAACCTTAGGGGGTTATATGCAAAGAACTCTATAGTTTACTTTCAAAGGACCCACTGATCAGGAGGGACACTTTCAATTTTAAGTTAAATATATTTAACAATTTTGATATATTTCATGTTTTGTCAATTTCATACCATTGTCGGACTAAAAAATTTTGTAATACATCTATTTAGAATTAGACTTATGAATCTTCACCAATTATATTGACCTATATAATCAAATTAGTGGACCAAATTTGTCGAGTTCGATCTACGAATTAAGCAAATCGAAAATTGAATCATATGAGCTTACCTAACTGAATTTTAGAATTGAGTTAAAATATTGAATTATGAATTACGAATGAGAATAAGAATCAATCGAATTGTGAATCAGGTAACTATGTCTCTATCTTTTCATTGCCTTTTTTCTTCGATTAGGGAAGGGAGAGAGCAAGACGATATGCAGAGATTTTCTATAGGAGAAGAAGATCTAGATCCCAATTTGTCACAACTTGGGCCCAAGAATCCGTAGAATATAGTAATTCTCGACGTGTGACAAGCATACTCCTATAGAATCCCCACGTATACTTACGGACAACGGAATTCTACAAGGGATATTCATATTCAAACACATGTGAGGAACATTGAGTAATCAACACACGAAAGCTTGTCAATGTCACTTATAAATTTCAATTTTTAATAAACCTTTAAGTAGTATCAATCATCACATGAAACAGTCCACCCCTCAACTTTTATACAAAAGATATGTATATCTGCAACCTGTATATTCATACTATATGTATACCTATATACATCTATATACAAAAGTATAAACACCTATAGACAGAAAGTCAAAGAATGTACAAGTCTAAGTCCAACTGTAACATAACAATCTATATACAACCACAATCACAAATCCCAAAACCCAAAATATAAATCCCTAAAGTATGCTTGTGTCGTTCTTCGGTTAGTGGATCAGTAAGAGATCCTCTATTGTCCACTCTTTAAAACTTGAAGGAACCTCCTGGGTCTCCTCCTTAATTTCTTGGTTTTGACATGATCGATTTTGGGATTTGAACCTATAACACCAATAAAACAGCTGTGAATAACACTATTCAGTAAAGCATAGATATGATTATAGTAATATAAGTTGTGTCTAGTGGAATCAATTGTCAAAAGATTTTAAGAGATCAATATAAGTCAACTAGGCAACATTGTGCATTTGAATAAATCATACTATACGAATCAAATAAAGAAAACACATTCAATGTGGCTATTATATATTGCTATATCCTCCCAGGAGCGATCCAATTGTTGGGTACCCAGTGCTCGTGCCCAGTTAAACATAGGTCCCTAGTTTCTGGAGTCTGAAATACCAGATACCAACTGCAATGGTAACATATCATATCACCCAAGTTTGACCCCGTCGAGTCTAATAAGAGTGAACCTAAGTAGAGCCTAACTTAATTCGAATCAGTCAATAATGAGTAAGATTTCAATCTATATCAATCAATTTCAATTTCAATTAATTCAATCATTCTTACTCAATTCATTTCAAATCAATATCAATTAGACGAAAAAGTTATCAATCAATATACATCATTGTAAACAATGTCTCATAACAAGTAAATCAATCAATCAATATAATATCATTATAAACAATGATTCAGTAGTAAGTTAAGAAGACAATAATCAAATAAAACAATATGCAATGCAATTCAATTTACTAGCTAGTCCTATTCTAATCACCCGTAGCCTCCAACCATCCATTTCGTTGTAGCTTTAGGTTATCTAATACACTGTTATCTTTGCTTGATGTTATATTGTATATAAATGTGTATGAAAGTCCCCGAAACCAATACCCATGGTTAAGTGCTCTACATACGAATGACTTTTCATGAATGACTCCTAGCCAAGATTCTTCATGTTAAATAATTTTTCCATTAGACCAAATATTTAGGTTAAAGGATCCAAGAAATCAAGGCCCTACAATGCCTTCTGAAATCCCTATATAAACTTAAATTTCTAGTTTTCACGGCTTAGCTGTAGAGTATAAATTGTCCTGCATTTACGGCTTAACCGTAATATAGCCTATGGTTTAGCCATAGATGGCTTGCAGCTTGGCCACGACTAAGTCGTAGCACAAATTACGGCTTAACCATGATCTTAGCCGTAGAAGAAAAGTTTTGAGTTTTCTTTTCTTCTTTTTTTTTTATCAGACTTTATGGTTATACAACTTAGTGGTAAGACAAGTTACGGCTTAGCCATAAGCTTCAAAATACCTAAATTGCTTCAGTTACAGAACACCCATAACACTGGGTTCAATCTATACTTCTACTACCTATTCTGATACAATAGTCTCTACTAAATTCAAACATTTAACATATACAAATTCTCATTTCTTCCTTTACTAAACATTCTATGTCTGCATTTGAAACACAAGTATAAAGCTAATGAATAACATTTTATTAAAAGAAATTATGGAATCAACTCTATCAGCATGCATTAGTCAATAAAATGCTTATACTTGCATTAATTCAAGCTTGGTGTTCAATATCCCTAATTGCTTGGCTCAATTCAACGAAAATCCGAATTTAAACCCTAACATGTGAGGATGAAATGAGATGCATGCTATCTCTTACAGTCCTCTTAACTCAATTAAACTCTCAAATCTATTTATAAGAAGAAATTACTCACCTTTAATGGCTAATGGAAGGAAAAGAAGATGAAGCTCAAAGATTTACAACCCAAAGAAGATGAAGGAGATGATGGAGATGTAAAATGAATCCTTAAACACCATAAGCTGCCCTCTTAGACTTCAATTCAAGAAAAGGATGAAGAAATAAAAGGTAGGCAGGGTTTGCTCTAGCTCAAAAGAGGAAGAACCAACTGAATAAGGTTCTGGGTTGTTCTTATATTATAAAGTTTCTTAATTTTTTAGAAAAGTCCCATCTTATCATGTATATTTCCAGTTTGAGTCAATTCACGAACCAACTGATTTAATTGAAGTCAAACGAATTTGTTTCTAACATGAAAGTCGACGAGCTCAACAAAATGAACGCGATGATGTCAAAATGATGCATGTTTCATACCAAATCACAAAATCTAAAATTATGAAAAAAAGGCTCAAACTACTTAAATCGGAGTCAATCCCAACCCAACTACCAATTTGCGGTCTAAACTCAACTTAAAGGATTTAAACAAGACAAAAGTAATCTAATCCTAACTCAAACACCACTAAACACAGCTATTTAAAAAAATACCAAATTAACTAATTATGAGTGTTGTTAATTAACAATTAAACACACTAAGATTGGGTCGGACTATTACACAATTGTTAATGACTTTGCTGGCATAGATGTATTGCAAGTTGAAAGGCATTACTAGGGATTTGGCCTATCCCTGGAACAATAACTTCATCTCTTCAACCAAGGTAACGAACAACTATAAATCAAGGATTTTGATTTTTTCCCGGATCAAATAATGAATGTTTCCAATAGATAAGCTCGTGGTTTGCGACTTATAGTAGTGAACTAGGTAACTATGGTTAAAACTATGTGGAAAAGGTTCAACATCAGTGAGCCATGTTGAATGGATGAATCATACATACACCCCTAGTTTGGATCCAAGTCAGATATATTTGCTTAGAAATATCTTAGATACCATACATGTTCTTTTGTACACACCGAATTATGGCTTTAGACCTGGTAGCTTTCTCTCTAGCCAAATTATTGCCTTGAATGAGTGCCTAATGCCTTTCTCTGTCATTTAGTTGGCGGATTTGAGAGCCGCTAAAGTTTGTTGCAGCTTTAACTTCTCAAGCAGTACTGAATGCCTTGAGACAATGGACCCACCCAACTTGGCAAACATTACTAAATGCACTGGAGATTGATTTTAACTTTTTTCATTGAAGAAGAAACAAACAAAATATATATATATATATCACTTTTTTGGGTGTAGCAACTGTTTTTTTTTAACATCATCAACATCATCATCATTAAAGTCTTATCCCAACCATATAAGGGTCGGTTACATAAATTTTATTTTTCTATTTTGTTCGAAGAAACTTTTTTTTAACAAAAAAAAAATCATGTAGCAGTAAATGCAGTGAAAGAACATCTAAAAATGGGTCCCAACTCGGCTCAGTTGGGCATGGGCTAGTGCTGAGGTCAACTGGGCATTGGTGAAGGTCGACCTTGACTCGATTTGGTAAATAATGTATTCAAGCACCAGCCATTCACAAGTATGTCAACATCTAATAAACCCGATTTTTGTATTGTAGATGGATTGTTATTTCCAAAAGGCAACGATAAACCCAGTGGGCCCCAAAAACTTAACCACCTATTGGAGCTTTCTATTGCCATAGGCGTAGAAGGAAGCCCTCTTGTTTTTTGAAATAAAACATGTGACAGAATTTGTGGCTGCCCTGTTGGAAGAGTTGGGATACCTGCCTCATATATGGCCTTTCTGAGATGAGAAAAATAGTGGGCCTAAAGTTGTGCCAAAGGTAAATCCAGCTTTGGTATAGGGCAGATCAGAAACTAAAAACAAGAACCAATGTGCTCTTGAAAGTAAAATTTAGATCCAGCCCAATGCACCTGGATTTCCTATTTGGTCTCCTAACAAATTAATCTTTCTACCCCAAAATGCAAATAACTCTTTTAGGAAAAAAAAAAGAGTTGTACAAAAGTCTAGTTCATTAGATTGGAGAATTTTACAGTCATATAAAAGGTTTCATTCATTGAAGCCTTTAATTTTTATTTTTTTATTTTTTTATAAATGGTGTCACAGCCCTTTGAACCGGACAAATCCCTTCAGGCTCGGAGGAAACCGAGTTAATCTCTTATGGCCTCAACGTGGTAGTAAAGCTCAAACCCACAACCTTCGGAAGTAAACCGTGGTCCTAGGTCTGGTGAGCTACCCCTTGGGTTATTGAAGCCTTTAATTGCACAAAGTGATTGATTCTTTTTCTTTATGGAAATATTTCAAATAGAGCCTAACTGTTGGGGATTTTTCAATACAGGACAAATAAAAGGCACATTTCAAAATGAGCCTTAAGTTTTCCAAAGTTCATTCAAAACGGGACATTCCGCAATACCACCCATTGTCCAACCACTTGCTATTCTTTTTTTTTATTTCAAAATTTCTGAGAATGCCCTTTTTGGTGACTTGTCCTAACTTACATTCTTTTCACCCAATTGCAGAACTTATCCCCCTAATTAGTGTTACTCATGGTCTCGTATCAAATTAATCCTTCTACCAAAAAAAAGTCTTTAGGAAAAAACAAAAAAACAGAGATGTACAAAAGTCTTGTTTATTAGATTGGAGAATTGTACGTTTCAAAGTTATAAACTTGTGATTTACTTTCCCTTATGTTATAATTTTCATTTCAAAGTCCTACATACCATTAAAAATTAATTTTCAATGAAAAACTATACAACTTAGAATACCATTAAGCTTTCATTAAATGTTATATTATAAGTTGTAATTTTAATGGTATTCATTTCAAAGTTGCAAAGTTTTCCAATGATATTCAATTCCTATTTCTTTAATGGTGTTAAATTCCTATGTATCTTAATGAATGCTAAAAGGTCCTAAAAGAATTTTTTAAAAATTGAAAAGAACAGGGTCCCTAGGCCCGGCCTGGACATGACATGGCTAGGCCCGTGCAAAAGTAGGCACGGCCCATTTTCATCTTTAGGTGGAGTCAACTTGCCCAAGCCAACATGTCAACTCGAGGTGTAGGCAAGCAATGTAATAGACACCAGTCCGCTTACATGCAAACCATTGTTTAGAATAAACTAACAGGACTCCATATATGACATGATACAAATATATGACTAAAGTAAGAAGGTTAAAATGTAGCACAAAAGCCCATTAAAGACAAAAAAAAAAAAAAAAGAACATACATTATGTAATTTGATGTCGCCAATTGAAGTCCAATCAAGGTCAAACACCTCCAGCAATCTGTTTACTCTGAGCTGATACTCAAGAAAAAGGTCAAAACTCTGATCATATAATCAAAAGAAGACATTGTAGACATTTTTCATGTCTCTCTATAGATTCCAATCCTCAGAAATTTATCCCTTATCACAAGCAATTCCGAGATGACCTCTTTCATTTGCATTCTATCTCTTGGTGTTTCCATAGAGCATGCAATGCCGACTCTAACAACAGAAGCAAAGCAATCTAGCAGTCTCTGATTTTTACCTTCAACTTTGTTGGAAATGTCCCCTTGACTATTTTCTTCTAGTATGCTTGGATCTGCTATCTCCATCACTCGATCAGGAAAAGCCATCTTTGCGAACTTGTGAAGGCTTAAACCATTCTTAAACATGTCTTCAGTTGGTCTTATTCCCGTAAATAACTCCAATACAAGAATACCATAACTATATACATCTCCAAGGGTTGACACATCACCACCCATACCATACTCTGCAATTCAATTTTCCTTTTTGGTTAAATTCACAAGTTAATACCTTTAGATATAAAGCAGCAAAACACAACTTTGACTTTCAAGTGAGATTGAACAATGAAGTATTTATTTCTTGAGAACGTAGGCACGCAAACAAATAAAAAAAGCTAAATTCCAGTAAAATTGATTGTTGCATGAATGGGCCATGGGATCAGCAAGAGTACAAGGTTTGAAATTGAAAATTAAACAATGGATACGCAACTAGTAAAAGAAATTTTAGCAGCACTTCAACAGAATGAATGGGCCAGCAAAAGCTTGCCCAAGTGAATTCATTAAATGTAATAAGAGATATCTAAGAAGAATATCTCTAAAACTATGTTTCATTGTACCAATTGGGTAACATTCCATCATTTAACTTCCCCATTATCAAGAGTTCATAGGTGATTTTGCTATGATGGAAGCATAGATATTTCTCCACTGTACAATTTGTGATATCCTGGAGTCCCACATCGACTATAGAGAGGAAAGTGAATGGGTTTATATAGAGAGCTTGCACCCTTACCTTGCATGAGGCCTTTTGGTGGGTTGATGTCCACCAGAAGCAAAACCGTGAGTCCCATGGGCCAAAGCGGACAATATCATGCATGTGTGAAGGGTGGGGCGTGATAAATGGTATCAGAGCGCAGCCCTAAGGGGGGTGGATTGTGATATCCTGGAGTCCCACATCTCCTATAAAGAGGAAAGTGAATGGGTTTATATAGAGAGCTTGCACCCTTACCTTGCATGAGGCCTTTTGGTGTGTTGATGCCCACAAGAAGCAAAACCGTGAGGCCCATGGGCCAAAGCGGACAATATCATGCATGTGTGAAGGGTGGGGCGTGACACAATTTGATACCGCTGATTAGTTGCTGATCATGGCACATAACTACAATGAAACCTTATAAATTAAACAAAACAACACAAGAAGAAACGAATAAGGAAGAAAGTGTTAACCAGATCAACACACCTAATGGCTCACTTTATTAAATTTAACAAATGAAGACGTGAACGAAAAGTGCAAGAATCAAAGTGTTACCTGGGGCAACATATGTAACACTCCGACCTGAGTTGATCCGGATTAGCGAGTAATTGCGTGTGATTTGAGAGCGTTAAGAGTGTTTTGGCTTTTGTTTTCTTTGGTTTGAACCTTAGAGAGAGTGTTTGGGGTGAGTTTGACTTGGTTTAGGTAGTTCGAGCCCTTTTTCGTAATTTTGGCTTTTGGTTGACCTTGTCAGTTTTGCGTCTTTCTGACGTCATCGCGTGTATTTCGTTGAGCTTGTCGATTTTCGTAACTGTCTTGGATCCGAATGATTTCGTTTGCTCTCGTTGGACCGTCATTTGACTCAAACTGATAATTGTGTTAGTTGTTTGGACTTTTCTGTCATTTGGACTCAATTGAACTTATAAATATCTTACCAACTCCTTCTTTCTCTCTCGATCGTCTCTGTCTCTCTCTCAGCTCGTCTCTCTCCTGTTCAGCTCTCTTTCTCTCGTTCCTTCTTCGTTTCTGATTCGTGTAGAAGGAGGAAAGGAGCTCGATTGTGTGTGTTTCCAGTGGTCTGAGCCAAAGCAACGAAGTGATTTCCATCTGTGAGGCAAGTATAAGCCCAAGTAGTATGAACACTGATTGATATAGATTTGATTGCTGTGTCTTTATGTTTCATTGTATTTCCCAGTGTTAGACAGCCCTATTGAGCTCATTTTGCTGTTATCTCCTTGTTTTCAGTTGTTTCGTTCACTTTCTGTATGACTGTCACGATTCCAGAAAAATGACTCCGTGCACTCACGGCTACACTGTGAAATGCGCTACGGCTAAGCCGTAAAATGGCTTACGGCTAAGCCGAGACCCAGCCGTAACCCTAACCGTAGAACAATACAGACTGACATCTGAAAATAACTAAGAGTTGGCAAATTGCCATTCTTCTACGGCCCAGCCTGATCTAAGCAGTACATTGTCTTACGGCTAAGCCATGGACCCGGATACGGCTGCGCCGTAGAGTAAAATACGGTTGAGCCGTAAATCCGGATGGACATTTTGGGGAGCCTCGGCTCAGCCGCAGTGTATATTACGGCTAAGCCGTAAGGTCACCTACGGCTACACCATGAGACCCTGAGAATTGAATGAAAAGGACTAGGTTTAAGTAACAGACTGTATATGACTTTCATGTAGAATGTAGCTACCCTGAATATGCCCAATGGAATGTTTGAATGACATGAATGACCTCGAGGGTTGCGAATCATTCATGATTGTTATCCAGTTGTTTAGCACCTCCCCATGGGTGTTGGTTTAAAGGACTTCGGTGCACATTTCCGACACTGCAACACTAGACAATGGTGCATCGGACAACTTAAAGCTACATCAACATGCACGGTTAGAAACGCTGGATAATTAGTGTAGGATTGGCTTGTAATTGACCTTGATTCGTATAAGTACTTGGTTTGTTGGATTGTACACCATATTGATTTCGGTTATGCCCTCTTATGTGTTCTGCGCTGGACCTCTCGATTCTGTGGGAAATGCAGCAACCCCAGAGCGAAGCCCGGGCGGAACCATTCTATTGTTGCATTGTTATCATTGCTCCACTGGAATGCTTGCATCAATGCTTAGTACTTGAGATTGTTCTTGGTAACTGCTTATCCGCATTTGGTATTGTTATTCGTATTCAGTACCTTCCGTTATTGCTTAATTGCATTCAGTATCAGTATCAGTTTATGTGATGCACTTCCTATTGTTGTTTAGCGTGATATGTGAGATATGTATGTGATATGATTGATTGATTGAGGTGCATCATTCGATTTGATTTTGATTGGTATATGGCACTACTGAGCCTCAGCCTTAGGATACCCGACGGGGTTAACTTTGGTTTAGTTTATGTGTTTGCCTCTGCAGAGTGTTCTGTCCTGGGACTCCGGACCCCGGGAACTAGAGACCCATGCGTACCCTGGCCCGGTCGCTGGTGTTCTCATTCTGACTGCTCTCGTAAGGGAGAAAATGGCCAATGTAGTAGCCACTTTGACTGTTATCTGTTTATGATTCTGATAGCATGCTTATTCATTTGCATAATTGCTTAGTATACGAACATGCCTTCTATAGATCTTGCATTATGACTATTGCTCATTTTCGATACAATTCGTGTTATCATCTTGTGGCTTATATTTTGCTAAGTCGTTGTACTTATGAGTTGTCTTGTGTGTTGCAGGCTCAGATCCCTCTCCCGATCCTGCGTCGGTCGACCCGACTCCAGGAGAGGCTCGCGAGGCCCCCTCCGGCCTAGAGGAGTGGACTTGATCCATCCTCCAGAGTACGGCTTGCATCATTTTGTTCTCCCCATTCATTTGAGTCCGAGTCTATTGAGGGGATTTTTCTGTACTTGTACCGTGGGCTTGAGTGATATCTGTATTTTGATTTTGATTGTTGTATGCCCACTCTATTGTCATAGGTTCTTGTAATTATTCTTGTCATCAGTTTAATGTTGTTTTGTGATCTCCTATGTCTCTTGGTGTGTTGCTATATGCCTTGATACGTACAGCTTCCGCGTACAGTTGTTTGCACGTGTGAATGATCCCTTGTGTGTGTATGCTTGGACGGGGTCTAGGTGTGCATGCACGGGAGTACGTGTGTCATTGGTTAGACTTCCTCTGACCCCCGGTCCCTGGGCTCGGGTTGTGACATACGTATTGTATGGTATCAGAGCATTGTCTCTCAGAGCATGGTCTCTATCATAGTCTGTAAGCATGTAGGCATATAGGACGTGGTGAGATTCCGTAGTCCAGTTTTGGACTGTTGTGTTTGGGCCCCTTGTCTTGTGAGTCTGTGTGAGTTCCCTAGTGTGATAGCAGATTGACTTTTGTGTTTTGCAGGCTATGGCATCGGGATCTGGAACACACGACAACAACAATCAGGGAGATAATGAGAGTGGATCAGCCGCTCCACAGCCACTTGTGAATTTTGATGAGCGCTTCTTGACTATGCTACAGGCGATCCATTCT
This sequence comes from Sextonia rubra, assembly GCA_037013555.1. Taxonomy (NCBI): domain Eukaryota; kingdom Viridiplantae; phylum Streptophyta; class Magnoliopsida; order Laurales; family Lauraceae; genus Sextonia; species Sextonia rubra. The sequence continues at coordinate 51,686,463 of JASUAD010000013.1, read as the reverse complement.
TTGCAAGCGCAGGTCGTTTCGATAGTAGACCGACAGAGTCAAGCGCCAGTTCAGCGGCCTGTAGGGCAGCAAGTGGTTTTCCAGCCTAAAGAGAGCGATCCAAATGCGTTGTACGATAAATTCAGGAAACGTGGAGCCACAGAATTCTATGGTAATGAAGATACGTTGAAGGCTGATCAGTGGCTAGAGCATATCGGAGATCTCTTCTCGACCATTGTCTGCGATGACCGGCAGAAGGTTATGCTTACGGCCTCGATGTTCCGAGAAGTGGCGAAGACGTGGTGGAAGAGTGTCAGTGCAGCCTATCTGACTATGCCTAGTGAAACGGTGTGGGAGACGTTCCAGAAACAGTTCAGGAGAAAGTTCATCCCTGCTCATGTCCGGCGCTTGAAGGAGGTTGAGTTTCTGGCCTTTCAGCAGCAGCAGCTGACCGTCTCGGAGTATATTCACCGATTCATCCAGTTGTCCCATTTTGCCGAGGACATGATTAACACTGAGGAGAAGAAGGTGAATCGTTTCATTTCTGGTCTGCATCCTAGATATGCGAATTTTGTGACTGCTTTCCAGAGACCAGCTACTTTTGACGATGCGGTCGACAGAGCACATGCTGCGGAAGCCAACCACCTAGCAGAGAGAGCTATGGACTTCAAGAGGAGTGCACCAGTGGGGTCCAAGGGACAGATTCAGAAGAAATGGAAAGGGAAGCAAGGCACTTCGAATTTCTCTGGGAGTAGATGCGAGTTTTGTGGATTGGGACATCCGACGGAGAGGTGTTGGAAGAAGTCTGGAGCTTGTTTGAGTTGTGGATCCATGGAGCATAAGATAGCTCAGTGCCCTAAAGCCAGGACCTTCCAGTCATCTAGATCTATGGGGTCATCCAAGTCTCTAAGTTCAGCAGCTTCGAATAGCCCCCAGCCGCCTCGCCAGAGCCAGAAGCCACAGCGTCAGACTGCTCGTGTGTATGCAGCCTCCCATGATCATGCAGAAGATGCGAAAGTGGTGGAAGGTAAAGTTCTCATTGCCCGAGCTGAAGCATATGCACTATTTGATTCGAGGTCTACGCGTTCGTATGTTGCACCTCGTTTTGCGGAACAGTTACCGCAACCCCCTCAGCCGCTACCCTATTTGCTGGTGGTGTCCACTCCGGTGGGCAAGAGAGTGGAGTGTAGTGTATACTACCCTCAGTGCGACGTGGTGATTGAAGGTCGCCAGCTGCCAGTTGATTTGATCTTGTTGTCCATGTTGGATTTCGATGTGATCCTTGGAATGGACTGGCTAGCGCGGTATCGTGCCTATGTTAACTGTTACAACAGGACGATTTACTTCGATTTTGAGAAGGGGTTTCGTTTCGAGGGCAATCAGGAGAGATGCCCGAGGCGTGTCATCTCCGCATGCAAGGCGGATCATTTGATACGCAGAGGTTGTGCGGGTTTTCTTGCTTTCGTCTCGGAGAAGAGGGAGGTGAAGCAGTTGGGTGAGATTCCGGTAGTACGTGAGTTCCCGGATGTATTTCCGGAGGAAGTACCCGAGTTACCCCCTGTCTGAGATGTAGAATTTGCGATCAATCTAGTGCCCGGTACAGCACCCATTAGTTTAGCTCCTTATCGTATGGCCCCTGCTGAGTTACTCGAATTGAAGACGCAATTGCAAGATCTTTTGGAGAAGGGTTTCATACGGCCGAGTGTGTCACCATGGGGAGCGCCAGTGCTGTTTGTGAAGAAGAAGGACGGTACCTTACGGATGTGTATAGATTACCGGCGATTGAACAAAGTCACTGTCAAGAACAAATACCCATTGCCGCGTATTGACGAGTTGTTTGACCAACTCCAAGGTGCCGCTTATTTTTCCAAGATTGATCTAAGATCGGGGTATCATCAACTCCGGGTGAAGGAAGAAGATGTTGCGAAGACTGCTTTCAGGACACGGTATGGACATTTTGAGTTTCTCGTGATGCCATTTGGATTAACCAATGCACCTGCTGCCTTTATGGCCTTGATGAACAGGATCTTTGCTCCTTTCCTGGATCGATTCGTGGTGGTCTTTATTGATGACATTCTGGTGTATTCGAAGACCCCAGAGGAGCATGTGGAACATCTACGTCGAGCCTTGCAGTTGTTGAAAGAGCATCGCTTATATGCCAAATTGTCGAAGTGTGATTTTTGGCTCGAGCAAGTAGCTTTTCTTGGTCATACCATTTCACGAGATGGGTTGGCAGTGGATCAGACGAAAGTTGAGGCAGTGATGAATTGGCCCAGCCCAAAGACAGTGACGGAGATACGGAGTTTTCTTGGATTGGCTGGCTATTATCGTCGATTTATTCAAGATTTTGCCAAGATTTCAGCCCCGTTGACTCGATTGACCAGGAAGAATGTTCCTTTTCTGTGGACGGACGAGTGTGAGCACCATTTCCAGATGTTGAAGGAGAAGCTTACTTCGGCTCCAGTCTTGACGTTACCGGATGGGCATGAAGGATTTATGATCTACTCTGATGCTTCTCGAGTCAGTTTGGGATGTGTTTTGATGCAACATGGCAAAGTGATTGCCTATGGCTCGAGACAACTTCGGGAGCATGAGAAGAACTATGCCACGCATGATTTAGAGTTGGCAGCCATCGTTTTTGCGTTGAAGATGTGGAGACATTATTTGTATGGCGTGACATTTGAAGTACATTCAGATCATCATAGTCTACAGTATCTCTTCACGCAGTCTGAGTTGAATATGAGACAACGAAGGTGGCTTGAGTTGATCAAGGATTTTGATTTCCCCATCAAATACCATCCAGGGAAAGGCAATGTTGTTGCAGATGCCTTGAGTAGGAAATCGGAGATTCTTCAGGCCTTGGATAGCCTTTATTTTGTGAGGCATGCTCAGCCAGTGGAACTGCAATTGGTGGAGAACTGTTTGACACTTGCCAGCACAGTGAGCTTTCAGCCTGACATCATTCAGCGTATTAAAGACCAGCAGTTTGAGGATGCGATGTTGAGGCGCATTCGGGATAGCATTGCAGATCGACCAGACTTTCGCTTGGAGGGCGATGTCTTGTATTTCAGGAGCAGGCTATGTGTGCCAACGGTAGATGCTTTGAAAGAGAGTTTGATGACCGAAGCACACCATGCTCGTTATTCTATGCACCCTGGAAGTACGAAGATGTACCGAGCTCTCAAGGACAGATTCTGGTGGAATAATATTAAGAGAGAAATTGCTGGGTTTGTTGCCAGATGTTTGACTTGCCAAAAGGTGAAAGCTGACCATCAGAGACCTCCAGGTTCCTTACATCCATTGCATATTCCCCAGTGGAAATGGGAGCACATTACGATGGACTTTGTTTCAGGCTTACCTCTGACGAGCAAGAAGAATAGTGCCGTTTGGGTGATCGTGGACAGACTGACGAAGACAGCCCATTTTCTTCCATTCAAGAAAGGCATGACATTTTCCGAGATGGCGAAGAAGTTCGTTGATGAGATCGTGAGACTACATGGCACGCCTGTATCGATTGTGTCTGATCGAGATAGCCGCTTTGTTTCCTCGTTTTGGAGAGCATTTCAGGAAGCCATGGGAACGAAGTTGAGTTTCAGTACGGCGTATCACCCGCAGACTGATGGACAGTCAGAACGAACTATTCAGACGCTCGAAGACATGTTACGGGCCAGTGTACTGAATTTTGAGAAAGAATGGGATCTGCATCTCTCGTTGTGCGAGTTTGCGTATAACAACAGTTTCCACGAGAGTATTGGAATGGCACCCTATGAAGCTTTGTATGGGCGGAAATGTAGAAGCCCTATTTGCTGGGAAGAAGTTGGAACAAGGAGTTTCCACGGACCGACAATCATTGCTGAGACTACAGAGAAAGTTCAGAAGGTCATTGACAATTTAAAGATCGCCCGATCAAGACAGAAGAGCTATGCAGATACGCGTAGAAGAACATTAGCATTTCAGGTTGGTGATTGGGTATTCTTGAAGGTCTCACCGATGAAAGGTATGATACGGTTTGGTCAAAAAGGCAAGTTAGCGCCAAGATATGTGGGTCCATTTGAGATCAAGAGCCGGATTGGCGATCTAGCGTACAGATTGATTCTACCCGTAGAGTTTTCTGGAGTACATGACGTCTTTCATGTGTCAATGCTTCGCAAGTATGTTCGAGACCCGGCGCACATGATTCGCTACGATGATATTCAGATGCAACCAAATGCGTCATACGTTGAGCGTCCGCTCCGTATTGTTGGGACCAGAGAACAGCTCTTGCGTACGAGGACTATTCGATGGGTCAAAGTACTCTGGGAGCACCATGGACCTGATGAAGCCACGTGGAAATTAGAAGATCAGATGGCACGTCAGTATCCTTACCTTTTTGCTCAGGTACGCGTTCATTCCGAGGACGGAATGATGTCTAAGTGGGGGAGGATGTAACACTCCGACCCGAGTTGATCCGGATTAGCGAGTAATTGCGTGTGATTTGAGAGCGTTAAGAGTGTTTTGGCTTTTGTTTTCTTTGGTTTGAACCTTAGAGAGAGTGTTTGGGGTGAGTTTGACTTGGTTTAGGTAGTTCGAGCCCTTTTTCGTAATTTTGGCTTTTGGTTGACCTTGTCAGTTTTGCGTCTTTCTGACGTCATCGCGTGTATTTCGTTGAGCTTGTCGATTTTCGTAACTGTCTTGGATCTGAATGATTTCGTTTGCTCTCGTTGGACCGTCATTTGACTCAAACTGATAATTGTGTTAGTTGTTTGGACTTTTCTGTCATTTGGACTCAATTGAACTTATAAATATCTTACCAACTCCTTCTTTCTCTCTCGATCGTCTCTGTCTCTCTCTCAGCTCGTCTCTCTCCTGTTCAGCTCTCTTTCTCTCGTTCCTTCTTCGTTTCTGATTCGTGTAGAAGGAGGAAAGGAGCTCGATTGTGTGTGTTTCCAGTGGTCTGAGCCAAAGCAACGAAGTGATTTCCATCTGTGAGGCAAGTATAAGCCCAAGTAGTATGAACACTGATTGATATAGATTTGATTGCTGTGTCTTTATGTTTCATTGTATTTCCCAGTGTTAGACAGCCCTATTGAGCTCATTTTGCTGTTATCTCCTTGTTTTCAGTTGTTTCGTTCACTTTCTGTATGACTGTCACGATTCCAGAAAAATGACTCCGTGCACTCACGGCTACACCGTGAAATGCGCTACGGCTAAGCCGTAAAATGGCTTACGGCTAAGCCGAGACCCAGCCGTAACCCTAACCGTAGAACAATACAGACTGACATCTGAAAATAACTAAGAGTTGGCAAATTGCCATTCTTCTACGGCCCAGCCTGATCTAAGCAGTACATTGTCTTACGGCTAAGCCGTGGACCCGGATACGGCTGCGCCGTAGAGTAAAATACGGTTGAGCCGTAAATCCGGATGGACATTTTGGGGAGCCTCGGCTCAGCCGCAGTGTATATTACGGCTAAGCCGTAAGGTCACCTACGGCTACACCATGAGACCCTGAGAATTGAATGAAAAGGACTAGGTTTAAGTAACAGACTGTATATGACTTTCATGTAGAATGTAGCTACCCTGAATATGCCCAATGGAATGTTTGAATGACATGAATGACCTCGAGGGTTGCGAATCATTCATGATTGTTATCCAGTTGTTTAGCACCTCCCCATGGGTGTTGGTTTAAAGGACTTCGGTGCACATTTCCGACACTGCAACACTAGACAATGGTGCATCGGACAACTTAAAGCTACATCAACATGCACGGTTAGAAACGCTGGATAATTAGTGTAGGATTGGCTTGTAATTGACCTTGATTCGTATAAGTACTTGGTTTGTTGGATTGTACACCATATTGATTTCGGTTATGCCCTCTTATGTGTTCTGCGCTGGACCTCTCGATTCTGTGGGAAATGCAGCAACCCCAGAGCGAAGCCCGGGCGGAACCATTCTATTGTTGCATTGTTATCATTGCTCCACTGGAATGCTTGCATCAATGCTTAGTACTTGAGATTGTTCTTGGTAACTGCTTATCCGCATTTGGTATTGTTATTCGTATTCAGTACCTTCCGTTATTGCTTAATTGCATTCAGTATCAGTATCAGTTTATGTGATGCACTTCCTATTGTTGTTTAGCGTGATATGTGAGATATGTATGTGATATGATTGATTGATTGAGGTGCATCATTCGATTTGATTTTGATTGGTATATGGCACTACTGAGCCTCAGCCTTAGGATACCCGACGGGGTTAACTTTGGTTTAGTTTATGTGTTTGCCTCTGCAGAGTGTTCTGTCCTGGGACTCCGGACCCCGGGAACTAGAGACCCATGCGTACCCTGGCCCGGTCGCTGGTGTTCTCATTCTGACTGCTCTCGTAAGGGAGAAAATGGCCAATGTAGTAGCCACTTTGACTGTTATCTGTTTATGATTCTGATAGCATGCTTATTCATTTGCATAATTGCTTAGTATACGAACATGCCTTCTATAGATCTTGCATTATGACTATTGCTCATTTTCGATACAATTCGTGTTATCATCTTGTGGCTTATATTTTGCTAAGTCGTTGTACTTATGAGTTGTCTTGTGTGTTGCAGGCTCAGATCCCTCTCCCGATCCTGCGTCGGTCGACCCAACTCCAGGAGAGGCTCGCGAGGCCCCCTCCGGCCTAGAGGAGTGGACTTGATCCATCCTCCAGAGTACGGCTTGCATCATTTTGTTCTCCCCATTCATTTGAGTCCGAGTCTATTGAGGGGATTTTTCTGTACTTGTACCGTGGGCTTGAGTGATATCTGTATTTTGATTTTGATTGTTGTATGCCCACTCTATTGTCATAGGTTCTTGTAATTATTCTTGTCATCAGTTTAATGTTGTTTTGTGATCTCCTATGTCTCTTGGTGTGTTGCTATATGCCTTGATACGTACAGCTTCCGCGTACAGTTGTTTGCACGTGTGAATGATCCCTTGTGTGTGTATGCTTGGACGGGGTCTAGGTGTGCATGCACGGGAGTACGTGTGTCATTGGTTAGACTTCCTCTGACCCCCGGTCCCTGGGCTCGGGTTGTGACAACATATCCAATGGATCCCTTTATTGCAATTGAGCTAGTATCAGTTGAAGGAAAATTATTGCTAGTTTCCAAGAGGATCTTTGCTAAGCCAAAATCGCCAACATGAACAACCAAGTCATCATCAAGAAGAACATTAGAAGGCTTTAGATCACAATGAACAATTGGAGTTCCATGTTCGTCATGAAGATAATCTAAAGCATGGGCCACATCAATGGCAATGTTTAGCCTTTGATTAAGGCTTAAGCACCTCAATTGATGGCCCTCTTCTTCTTTTGGGTGCAACCATTCCTCTAAACTTCCATTTGGCATGAACTCATAGACCAGAGCTTTGAAGTCATTGCCTTTGAAGTCAATGCTTGAGCAAGAACCTATGACTTTAACAAGATTTCGGTGTCGAACATTTCTCAAGGCCTCACATTCGGCGATGAAGCTCTTGGAGGCTCCTTGTCGTTGAAGGTTGAACACTTTAACCGCAACAGTGGTGTTATCCGAAGCAAACGCTCCTCTATAGACGGAGCCATAACTTCCCACATCAATCAAATTGCTTGAAGAAAACTCATCAGTTGCTTTGTGAAGATCTGAGTAAGAAAGACTTGTGTACTGACCTTCAGTGAAAGATGCCGACATGAGCTTTGCTCTTGACTTTCTTTTTCCATAAAGCACAGCACAGAGACAAGGCGAAAAAATTAAGCACACTGCAATAGCAATTGTTGGTATAAATACCACAAGATAAAAGGACTTATTTCGTCTTTTAGCTGCCTGAATAACACATTCAGGCAATTGCAGCTGTGGGATGCCCCCACAAAGCTTACTGTTTCCCATGACTGAAACTGCACTTGCATTTTCAAACACCCCCTTGTCTGGTAATTTACCATCAAAATCATTGAGTGACAAATTCAGGTTCTTAAGGAAAGATAATCTCTCTAAAAATTCTGGAATTCGTCCTGTCAAGTTATTGCGTGAAAGATCCAATTCTTCAATGCCTCTAGATCACCCAGAGACAAGGGAATGGTTCCATTGAAAAGGTTGCTCTCCAAGCGCAAGACTCCTAAGCTCTCACATTGGCCAAGTGACTGAGGAATTTCTCCGGTTAACCTGTTCTCCGAAACATCTATTTCTCGAAGATTTTTCAAGACACCCACTTCTGATGGTAAGAACCCTGTCAACAAATTTCGCGCCAGGTTGAGGGAGATTGACAAAGAAGAGATGGTCATCACCTGTTTTGGGATTGTGCCACTCAAATTGTTTTGTGAAATGTTCAAGACATTTAGTTTCGGACAATTCCCAAGACTTGGAGGTATGCTGCCCTCTAGGTTATTCTCTTGTAAGTACAGCTCAACCAGTTCAGTCATATTTCCGATAGACGACGGAATTTTTCCTGAAAATCTGTTTCCAGATAACGCCAACTCTCTTAGATTCTGAAGCTTACCGAAACTATCTGGAATTTCTCCGGTGAGTAGGTTATCGTTCATATACAATGTGCTCAACCTGACGAGATTCTCAATCCCTTCCGGAATGCTTCCAGATAACCGATTTTCTCCAATTACTAACAAATACAATTGCGTGGAGAGATTAGCAATGGAATTAGGAAAAGGACCCACAAAATTATTTTCAAGGAATCCAAATTCCTGTAAAAAGCTACAATTCGTCAATGAATCAACAAATTTCAAGTCCTCTGCTCTTCCTGTCCCCATTCGATTACTCCCCAACTGTAGCATACGAAGAAGTCGCAGATTTCCAAGATCCATTGGTACCCCTCCAGTGAGGTCATTATAGGTAAAAGAAAGTTCTTGAAGTAATGACGCATTGGACAACGAAACCGGAATCGACCCAGTAAACTGGTTTTGTGACACATAAAACCTTTGCAGATTTGGAAGAGTTAGGCCTAGATTCGAAGGAAGGGTTCCTTCTAACTGATTAGCTGCTACCGAAAACATGTGAATGTCAGATATATTGTAGATGGAAGAAGGTATCGTACCAGACAGATTGTTTTCGGCGATCTGAAAGAATTGCAGTTTTGAAAGCCGGCCTAAATCGTCTGGAATATTACCATCTAGCAGATTTCTCCTTACAGATACTACGATAAGCGATGAGAGATTCCCAAGCGAAGGTGGAATGTTCCCAGTAAGACTATTTATATAAACATGCAAAAGCTTGAGCTGGGACAAGGAGCCTAGCTCGGAAGGGATTTTCCCAACAAGGCTGTTGGACGAAATGTCTACAAACAAAAGCTTGGAGCAGTTGCTTATAGACGCTGGGATTTCTCCTTGGAGTGAGTTAAAGGACAGGTTGAGTCGCTGAAGCCGAAACAGATGGCCGAGTTCGTAGGGGACTCGTCCATGGAATCGGTTGTTGTAGACGTCGATGGCTGTGAGGAAAGAGAGGTTCGCTGTGTGAGGAGAAAGAGTTCCTTCCAAAGAAAGAGATGTTAAGTTCAAGACTCTGACTCGTTGATGCTTGCTACCGCACGTAACGCCTCGCCACTCGCAGAAATGAAGCGAGTCGTTCCATGAACTCAGTGCTTGGAGCGGATCGTCGCTTATCTCGGCTTTGAAGGCAAGTAGGGCGAGCCGGTCCGTCTCGTTTCCTAACGGAGTCGCGGTGGCAGTTTCTGAGATGGAGATGAGGAAGATGGCATGGATGAAACATGACCAAAATGCCAAACAAGCCATGTGTGAAGAATCGAAGATTCTCGGATCCGTTGTATATGCATGGCTGCATGAAGCTCCAGTCTTATACCGTCTCTTGGGAGTGGAAATGGGTCGATCCTTGTTATGGCGATGGTGATGGTGTGGCCCACAGACTTTAAACGGTTGGATGGGCAGATGGTAATTGAATAAAGTAGGTGGTGGATGGTGAAGGAGTCCGGATCCTACGTGGAAAATCCTCACGATAACCGTGGGGAAGCCGGGAGAAGAGATGGGCATCAGCATACACGTCGACTGTGCGGCCTATTCCACATGTACTGATGTAAAACAGTGAAAATGGAAGTGCTTAGTGTTGGCATTGGCAATGCTGACTTTGAAACCTCATGCAAGTGCACCACGATTGAACCATGTGTTGAATACATGCATGCTCCACTGCAGACATGATCATGTGGCATCCAAAGCACCACGTCCCACCTCGATCCATCACCTCTTTATCTAACCGACATGATCAAGGGGGATTAAAAAGGCCACATCTCACCAGGTATTGCCCTCGTCATCAGATTTAGTTGTAGACTTCATCACATGTTTTGAATCCAACTATTGCATTAACACCAATGCAAATCACCGCCTCGATGTATGGTAAGTGTTAACGAGACTTGGTCCACTCTCGCAATCACATAAAGTGGAAACGTGGCCCACTTCATGGCCATTACTACATTTACCGGCTATGACCAAAATGCTTATAAATTGTAAGGCTTTGGGCTACATGAGCACAAAGAGTGGAGAGAAAAAAATGGAAAGAGAAGTCAGAGAGATTAGTGAGTGGGTCTCATAAACATTGAGTAGTTTATATTACAGCTTGGTGTCTAGTGAGACTCATTTTTGTATTAACAGTATTCACTTGAAAGTGAAGAATTTGTGTGCGCACGCTTCTTGTTAGGTGTGGCCCACTTAAAATTTCCTACACTTAGACCATCGTAAGTCCCTACTATTCTGATTCTAAAGCAGTGCCTTCTAATAGATAGCTTGAAAACAACTAGCAAATAATCAACATGAGTTAAAACTATGTGGAAAAGATTCAACATCAGCGAGCCATATTGAATGGATGAATCATTCATATATACACCCCCTGCTTGATATTTGCTTAGAAATATCTCAGATACCATACTGGATCTTTCGTACACACCGAATTATGGCTTTGGACCTGGCACTGGTAGCTTTCAATCTCTAGCAAATTTATGGTATTGGACCAATGTCTGATGGCTTTCTCTTATCATTTAGTTGACGGATTCAAGAGTTGGTCGAGTTTGTTGCACCTAAGCGATAGTGAATGCTTTCTCTCACCAAAACTAGCTACCCTTTTCTCTTAGAACCCTTTTTTTTCTTTGAACCCTTTTCTCACCATCACCACTTTATGTAACCGTCAAGGGGGATTAAAAAGGCCACATCTCACCAGGTATTGCCCTCGTCATCAGATTTAGTTGTAGATTTCATCACATGTTTTGAATCCAACTATTCCATTAACACCAATGCAAATCACCGCCTCGATGTATGGTAAGTGTTAACGAGACTTGGTCCACTCCTGCAATCACATAAAGTAGAAATTTGGCCCACTTCTTGGCCATTACTACATTTACCGGCTATGACCAAAATGCTTATAAATTGTAAGGCTTTGGGCCGCATGAGTGCAGAGAGTGGAGAGAAAAAAATGGAAAGAGAAGTCAGAGAGATTAGTGAGTGGGTCTCATAAACATTGAGTAGTTTATATTACAGCTTGGTGTATGGTGAGACCCATTTTTGTATTAACAGTATTCACTTGAAAGTGTAGAATTTGTGTGCGCACGCTTCTTGTTGGGTGTGGCCCACTTAAAATTTCCTACACTTAGACCATCGTAAGTCCCTACTATTCTGATTCTAAAGCAGTGCCTTCTAATAGATAGCTTGAAAACAACTAGCAAATAATCAACATGAGTTAAAACTATGTGGAAAAGATTCAACATCAGTGAGCCATATTGAATGGATGAATCATTCATATATACACCCCCTGCTTGATATTTGCTTAGAAATATCTTAGATACGATACCGGATCTTTCGTACACACCGAATTATGGCTTTGGACCAGTTACTGGTAGCTTTCTCTTTATAGCCAATTTATGGCTTTGGACCTGGTACTGATAACTTTCTCTCTCGCCAATTTATGGCTTTGGACCTGGCACCAGTAGCTTTCAATCTCTAGTTAATTTATGGCATTGAACCAGTGTCTGATGGCTTTCTCTTATCATTTAGTTGACAGATTCAGGTGTTGCTCGAGTTTGTTGCAGCTATAGCTTCTGAAGCGGTAGTGAATGCTTTCTCTCACCAACACTAGCTACCCTTCTCTTCTTGGAATCCTTTTTTTTTAGAACCCTTTTTTCTAAAATCCATTTTTTCTTAGAACCCTTTTTTTTATGAACCTTTTTTTTCCTATGAACCCTTTTTTTCTTAAACCCTTTTTTCTTTCAAACCCTTTTTTTCTTCTTTAGATGCTCTTTTTCTTTGATCCCTTTTCTTTCTTTCCAACCCTTTTTCTCTTTCTCGACTTTGGTGATGAAAAACCTGATGTCAGTATTTTTGTATTAGCTAATTCATGAGTTGGATAAAACATGGGTCTATTGAGTTATATTTTACATTTAGAATGAACTGTGGCTGCGTGCCGGATAAGCTAAATCGAAGATAACGCAAATTGAAGTATTTTTCTAATAGCAACAGGGATTAAAAAGGTCATATCTCATAACCTAAGCGTCGAATATGGGCAAACCATCTATCATTGGAAAACTCGTTTTGAGTAAATGTCCGTAAAGCCTAAGATTGCATAAATTGGAACTAAAATGAAAAAGTTATAGCCTCAAAAAGTTTGCTGATGCGCGTAGGAAATTCAAGCGGGTTTGAGCCTGGGCTTGAGCGCCCAAGACAATGGCTAGCATGTTTGAGCACCCATTTAACAATGCTCAAGCGTATGGATGGCAGAAGCCCACCAACCTGCACGAAAACCTTTCTTATTTGTGCAAAATTGCCTGATTTGATTAGATTTGTTTTCTAACCCCAAAGCATGAATTATGGGCTATAAAAAAGAGTGTTCCTCTCAACCCTAAGCACAACACAACACATAGAGTTCTCCAAGTTCTAAATTGAAATTGCCATTGGAGAGATTATCTAGAGCTTCCATGAGAGATTGAGCTAAATCTTTCAAGTTCTAAAGGTTATACTTCTACTTTTTCGTAGGAGATTTGTAGCTTTTACATCATTGTGGAATATTGTTCTCTCATTGTAGAAATTATTCGTTGTAGAGATCAAGGCACTAATAGCGAGGAACCGGGGACTACATGCTGTAAAGATCCGTCAAGACTAACTACAACGCCTAATGTCAAAGGATTGGCTGTAGGGTTGTGATATGTCCTTAAAAATGCATCATTTTATGTGTACTTTAGGGGATTTTAAAGACTTATGCATTGAAAATCTCTTCATTTAATTAGAAATCATGCTTTTATAGTTTTAGATATCATTTTAGAGTTTTCTTGCAAAAATCATTGAAAATCATCAATTTTTCATAAAACACAAAACTTTTCATTTTTAGATTTCCATTCTTAGAAGGTTTTTCAAATTCATGATTTTACTTAAAAATGACAAAGGTTTTTATCATCATTAGTTTTTTAAAGATAAATCATAATCAATGATGTAAATTTATTGTGTCATTTTATGTAAATTAGGCCCGCATTAGTATAAGTGTGACTTCTGGTCAAAATTGTTATTTTAATTAAAAGTTTTTTGTGTCTAGGAAAAATTAAAGACAAGGGTCCTATTCTTAAATTATTGCATGAATCTAAATTTAGATTTCAGGAACTCAAATTGGAATGAAGAAAGGAAAGTCATGGTGGAGAAAATTCAAGAAAAAAAATTCAAAAAAGAAAGTTAAACCCATTGTTATTTGCATAACATGGATTAAAATGGTCATAACTTTCAAAACGAGTGTCGAATCGGAACAATATAGGTATTGTTGGAAAGCTCTTTTCGATTAGATATTGTAGAACCTGAGATTGCACCAATCGAAGCTAAAATGACAAATTTATAGCCTTGGGAAGTTAACCGTGTATTTTTAGGCAGGATTGCATAAAATTGAAGTTTTATTTTAATTTTAGAAAGTGGATGTGGAGAAAAATTTGCACAAGAAAAAGGAACTAAAAGTCTTTTTACTTACTATATATTTGCTAACTTTTGGCCAAAGAAGGAGACTAAACTTTATAAAAGGGATTCAAGTGAGGCTCAACACCACAAGCTCTCTCTCTCTCTCTCTCCATCTCTCCTCTACCCCAAGATGGGTTAGGCTAGCCCTCTTAGGTCCCATCCACTTTATCCATTCCATTCCATCATCCTTCTCTTATCCAATTATCCTCCCGTGGTGAAAAGCATGAAGATTAGATCCCGAATTGGGCCAAAAGTCCCATCTCTTTCCTGATATCTTGATCTAGGGTAAGGATAGTTTCTTTTTCTAGTTTTAATTATTTTGGAGGATTATTGGTTGTATTTGTCCATTTTAATTTAAAAGACGCAATTAATAAGGTCAAGGTGTCCCATCTTGGATCAGCATTGTATATTTGTATGTGGTGACAGTACACACTTGATGCGGTGTTTTTGTGGTCTTTTATTAATTCCGCCAATATGATGTTCTAATTTTCCATAATAAAAGAAACTAGAATTCTTTTTATTTTGTTTAGCCTTTATCTTTGAATGATTTATTTTTTATTTTTAGTTTAATGCATGATTTATTTATTTTTCTATAGTTGGTGGTTTGATGAATTTTATGGTTTTACAGTTTAGTAGTTTAGTTACTTTTTAGTTTGGGATTTTTAGATTAGGTCATATTTCTAATTTGTAATTTTATTTTTAGATTTAGAATTGCATTTTAAATTTAATATTCAGATTTAGTAGTTGAATATTTGTAAAGATTTTATTAGGCTAGTAGTAGTTTTATAATTAGGACGGATTTTCTGTGAAAACTATCTCCCTGTGGATACGATCCCGACTCATCAGGTAAAACTACAATTGAGGCCTTACACTTGGGGTCATCAATTAAGTTTTTAGCGCCATTACCGAAAAGCTTTTATCACCAAGTTAATTTTGCCAACTTTACTTTTAATTGCTTTGTGGGTGTGCCTTAAATACTTCTACATCATTCTAGATCAAGGTGTAGCATGCATAGAATGTCTGAACCAGCCCATGAACATTATAATTGGATTAATTATCTCTGATTTTTTATAAACTTCGCCAGTTTTTGCTGCCGGTCCCAAGCGCAGGTAAAGGAGGATGGTTGCATTAGGTAGGTTAACAGCCAGCATAAAACTTTGTCACAACCTAAACATGAATTCTGAGAAAATGATATTTCACGATAAAGCTAAGGCGTTTCCCGCTTTAAGTAACGCATTGCAGCGTCGCCCAGCTGCAGTGAAAAGTGTGCAAGGGCTACTGCATGACTTTTGACTAGTGCGGTTAAAGAAGTTAGTCCATGAGAAAAAGAGAAGGAATAGAAAAACTAGACTTGCTAGTTGGAATATAGAAACCTTAACAGGCAAGAGTATGGAGTTGATTGAGGTAATGAAAAGAAGAAGAATTAGTGTGGCTTGTATACAGGAGACAAGGTAGAAAGGGAATAAAGCTAAGAAGCTCACAGATGGGTATAAACTTTTCTATGCAGGAAAGAGTAATACAAGAAATGGAGTGGGTATAGTTGTAGATAAGAATTTGAAAGAGAAAATTGTAGGGGTAAAGAGGTTTGGTGATAGAACTATAGCAATTAAACTAGTGCTAGAGGAAGATATAATTTATATAATCAGTGCATATGCTCCCCAAGTAGGACTAGAAGAAAGTGTGCAAAGACAATTTTGGAAGGAAATGGATGATTTAATACGAGAAATCCCAAATAGTGATAAGATTTACATTGGAAGGGATTTAAACGGGCATATAGGAAGAGATAATAGAGGATATGAGAGAGTGCATGGAGGGCAAGGATTTGGAGAAAAGAATGAATTCGGAAACACTATATTGGATTTTGCAGTGACATTTGATCTTGTAGTAGCAAATACTTACTTTAAAAAGAGAGATGAGCATTTAATTATCTATAAAAGTAGGAGCAATAGGAGTCAAATAGACTTTTTTCTAGTTAGAAAATAGGATCGATTGGCTTGTAAAGATTGCAAGGTTATCCCAGGAGAGAGTTTGACTACACAACATAGGCTCGGAGTTTTAGATATTTATATTAGAAATAGAAAGAGAGCGGTAGTAAACAAAATAGACCCTAAAACAAAGTGGAGAGATTTGAAGGGGGAAAGAGCAAATATATTAAAGGACAAAATGATTGAGAAGGGAGAATGGAATATTGAAAGAGAAACTATAGCAATGTGGAATCAAATGACTAATTACATTAGGAATGTTGCAAAGAATGTACTTGGAGAATCAAAAGGAAAGAGACATATTAATAAAGAAATATGGTGGTGGAGTATGGAGGTTCAAGAAGTTATTCGACAAAAAAGACATTGCTATAAACTTTGGCAGGGGATGAAGAGTATGGAAAATGTTTAGCTGTATAAAAAGGCAAAAAAAGATGCTAAGAAAGTAGTAAGTAGGCAAAGTTCAAAACATACGATGACCTCTATAATAGGTTGGGAACAAAAGAAGGAGAAAATAATATTTTTAAGCTCGCAAAAATAAAAGAAAAGAAAAGTAGGGACTTAGATCATGTCAAATGTATCAAGGATAATGAGGAAAATATTTTGGTAAATGACAACGATATCAAAGAAATGTGGAAGGAATATTTTAGTAAACTTTTAAATGAAGAACATTGAGGCAATATAAGAGTTAAGGAAGATACTTCATCACTAGAGCATTCTTTTCTCCGTAGAATTAGAAGGGTGAAAGTAAAGGAAGCATTGAGGCGAATAAGATGAGAAAGTGTCACAACCCGAGCCCAAGAAACCGAAGGTTAAGCCTAACCCTAACTAGTGACACACGTACTCCCGTGCATATACACTTAGACCCGGTCCAGGTGCACAAGCAGAAGGGAATTTCACACATGCCAATACATGTACACGGAAGCTATAGGTATCAAACCATAACACGAGAAATACATACGAACAAAATGATATATTAACAAAAGATTACATAAAGGTCAAAGTTATACAAAATGAATCAAAATACAGATTTATCAAGATCATGTATACACCAAAATCCCAAAATCCAATGAGATCCCAAAATCAGAAAAACCTAAGTGCATGCATGAAATCGTCGCGCTCCAGCGGAGGGATCACATCCACTCCTCTAACCCTGATGGGGCATCTAGGGTCTCCCTTGGATTCTGGTTGACTGACGAGGGGTCGATCAAGGGATCTGAGCGTGCAATACCAAGGACAACTTATGAATACAACGATTCAGCAAAGTGTAAGCAATAACAAGTTAACACATGTTGTATCTAATAGAATAAGTAACAATGGATAAATCATAGCATTTCAATTTCGTATCCTAAGCAGTTGTGCATTCAAATGAAACATGCTCTCAAAATCAATGCTTACATAACATGTACACACTAGGTGACTACTACATTTGTCCTATGCTCCCAAAAAGGGATCTTACACACATATTGAGAACACCATCGACCGGGCCAAGGTACGAATAGGTCTTGGGTTCCTGGGATCTGGAAGCCCCAAGACATAAACTCACTGCAGTGAGGCCATATATACTACGCCAAATTCGACCCCGTTGGGTATCCTAAGGCTGAGGCTGAGTAGTGCCTAACCATATGGAGTCAATCATAAACTGGAACTTGAGTGAACTGTGCATATCATAATGTATATATCATACGCATATATCATACATGCCAATCACATGTTTAATTCAATTCAACTCATACGTGAACTACTCAAGTTAAAAGAGACATATCGAATAGATCATACGAATCAAACTTACATAACAAGGATAATACAAACAAATTATATAGAAGAGTGGAGGTCAAAGACCGTTATACAAAATGCCATGTAATTCAACATTCAATCGAATCAATATCATTTACTAGCCAACCCTAATCTAGTTATCCAGCGTTTCTAACTGTGCATGATAATGTAGTTTTAAGTTATCCAATACACCGTTGTCTAGTGTTACATTGCATAGTGAGGGTGTACCAGTATTCCTTAAACCAACACACATGGGGAGGTGCTTAACAACTAGATAACATACATGAATGAGTCATAGCCCTCAAGATCATTCATGCAATTCTAATCACATTCCGTTGGGCAGGCCATGGTTGCCTAGATTTTAATTCCAAGGTCCTACAAAGTCTCTTCAATACCTATCTTCCTTACCTTTTACAGGTCTTACGGCTCAGCAGTGGGTAACATTACGGTTTAGCCATAACATGCACTACGGCTCAGCCGTGGTTTCCCTTACTGTTCCTCCGTATTTTCGGGTTAGCCCTGTTTTTGTTCTACAGCTCAGCCACAGTGAGGGTACGGCTTAGCCGTAAAACACCTCACGACTTAGCCGTGGCTAGACCATAAAAGGTCTGTAAAAATTTCAACTCTCAGTTAATCCAGATACTACAACCCTGTATTGATCTACAGCTAGGTCACGGCTGTGCTACGGCTTAGCCATAATACATTATACAGCTTAGCCATGATCTGACCATAGAAGAAATCTAGGTTTTGCAGGTTTTTGGACTCTGAGCCGTAGTATAGTTACATCTTAGCCGTGACTGCGCAGGGTCATTTTCCTGAATCTGTTACAGACGAAACTGGAAGTATACAAAGATGGCAAAACCACATCAAACAGATGGAAGTTAACACGAATTAGGCTATAAACATACTTCACATGCAAGATTACGAAATTCATTTGAAATCAAACATTACCAACATGGGTTCATACAAATCATGCTTTTACTTGCCTCAAATGGGTTCAAACACGCAAATAGTTGTCCTTGGGCTCAAATTCACCGTCAAAATACAATTCTAATCCCCCATGCATGCAGAAAAGGAAGAAAGAGAGAGACATGATTGAAAGTCTAGGAACTGACATGGAGAAGGAGGAGAAAAGGAAAATCAAAAGCTTATGCTTACCTTAAACTATACACATAAAAGGATGACGAAGAAAAAGAGTGCACAAGATCCCCTTCCGTGGCTTGATCGTTAAAGAAGAAAGAAAAAACAAGAAGAGAAGGAGAAGAAAGAAACCAACGTGAGAAGAAGATGAGTGAGAGAGAGTCGGTGGAGAATTATATAAGATAAGGATTAACAAAATTATAAGGAAGTCCAAAATGTTACACGAATTACAATTTGAGTTAAATAAGCATCCAACAGAAACAAATGACGTCTTTTGCGAATGATGTAGTTACGAATATTAACAAGCTCAGCGAAAAACACGTGTTGACGCCAAAATGATGCATGAATGACCACATATTACAAAAGCTAAAATTACGAAAAAGGGCTCATGTCTACCTAAACCAAGTTAAAATCAACCAACTACCTATCCATGACCCGAAACAAAACAAAAACAAAGCCAAAATACAATTAACAACTAATTCGACATTAATTAGTCGCTAAACAGGATTAAGTTGGGTCGGAGTGTTACAGAAAGGCAACAGACGCAGATGGTATTCCGATAAAGGTATGGAAATGCTTATGAGAGGTTGAGGTGAGTTGGTTGTGTAGATTATTCAATAAGATACTTGTGACAAAAAAAAATGCCGGATGAATGGAGAAGAAGCATTGTAATACCTATATATAAGAAAAAATGAGATATACAAAATTGTACCAACTATCGAGGGATTAAACTTATGAGTCATACTATGAAGTTATGGGAGAGAATAATAGAGCAAAGACTGAGAAAGAAGACCAATATCTCTGAAAATCAATTTGGTTTTATGCCAGGGAGATCAACTATGGAAGCTATCTTTTCACTTAGGTAATTAATGGAAAAATATCGAGCAAAGAGGAAAAGGAATGTCCTATGATAAGGTACCGAGGAATTTAATTTAGTCGGTTTTAAAGAAAAGGAATGTCCCCAGAGGTTACATTGAAATTTTTAAGGATATATATGAAGGAGCTGTAACAAATGTAAGAACTACTTGTGGAGAAACAAGTGGATTCCCTGTGACTATAGGTTTACATCAGGGACCAACCTTAAGCCCCTATCTCTTTGCATTAATTATAGATGAGTTAACTATGCATATTCAAAAAGAAGTACCATGGTGTATGTTGTTTGCAGATGATATAGTATTGGTGGATGAATCAAGAAATGGTGTAAATGCAAAGCTTGAGAGATAGCGGGGGGTATTAGAATCTAGAGGCTTTAAAATAAATCGTACAAAGATAGAATATATGGATTACAACTTCAGTGAACATATACAAAGTGTTGAAACTACTATCAACATTGAAACCCATGAGACACCACGTAGAGATTCTTTTCGGTACCTAGGCGCAATGATTAATAAAGTTGGGGAAATTAACGAAGATGTGGAGCATAAGATAAAAGTTGGATGGCTGAAGTGGAGACTAGCTTTTGGAGTGCTTTGTAATAGACGAATGTCAATGAAATTAAAGGGAGAATTTTACAGGACAATAGTTAGACCAGTTATGACATATGAAGCAAAATATTGGCCAATTAAGAAGATGCTTATTCATAAGATGAATGTAGCGGAAATAAGAATACTTAGGTGGATGTGTGGTAAAACTAAGAAAGATAAAATAAAAAATGAGCGCTTTCGAGAGCATTTAGAGGTAGCACCAATAGGAGATAAGATTAGATAAACCGGTTTAAGATGGTTTGTGCATGTTGAGCGTAGGTCAGTAATGGCACTGGTGAGAAAAAGTTTGGCTATACAGGTAGATGGCCCATCAAGAGGTAGGGGTAGGCTGAAGAAAACCTTGATGGAAGTTATTAATTCAAATTTGAAGAAATTTAACTTATCGAAGGATTTGACTCAAAATAGAACGGAATGGAGAAACAGAATTCATATAGTCGACCCCAACATGGTTGGGATAAGGCTTTGGTGATGATGATGATCTTTGATTTTTTATAAAATTTGGGTTCTTTTATATAAAAAATTATTTTCCCAGATTTAGTCAAAAATCATATTTTTTTGGGAAAGTTACCATTTTACTAGTCCTATTGCTAGCTTGTTTAAGTTGTTTATTTTTATAGTTGTTTAGGACCTCCTAAAATCAGTTCTCTTTCTATTTTTAATCACTTTTTAGGTTTTTAAAGTTTCTAAAAAAAATTCTGAAACACTTTCTTAAAAGGAGAGTATGAAACCTTCCAAATTTGGCCTTTTGGCCAAGAAACTTGCCAAAAAAAATCAAAACTTTCATTGGAAACTGGTTTCTTTTAGTTGTTTTAAAATTTAGGAATCAATTTCTAGGAAACCTTTCTTATTCTTGGATTTTTTTCCCATACAAAAAAAAAAACTAAAAATTGGCCACCCTCCCCTTTTAACACCTATCATGATGAAGCAATGGGACTCTCCGGTCATGAGGTCATCCATCGATTATGAAAATTCCTCTGATAAAATAGCTAAGTCTTTGCGTGATCTCCTAGATCCCCATACCGACATTCACTTCATCTTACACGGATAAGTGGAGAGGCAATCAATGTTGTACCAAATCAACATCCACCAATGATATACCCATGAAGTCTTTACGTAACTACCCAAACCCCACACCAATGTTCAATCATTCCAATAAAGATGTGTGGGGAAGTGACCAAAGCAACACCAAATCTTCATCCTCTAATGATGTTGGGCAAAGTTTTATTGTGGAGGTATTGCGCGAACAACCGAAGGAAGCAATGTATATCAAAGGACCTGCTCCAATGAAATAGGCACCACGTACGATCCACAATGGAAAAATCACTATGAATATAATTATACAGAGGAGCCTGCTAACAAGGACACCCATGAGATAATGAGTGATCAACCAATTAGGACCTCACGTGATCACCCACACCACACACTGTCATTCACTCATTCCAATACGGATGTGCGGAGGAATTAACAAAGCGACACCCAAACATTCATGAATAATCATTCTAGTTCAAAAGCAATTCTAGAGGTGTTGCAAAAACAGAAAGCTGAATCAAATGCACATCAATGGCCTTGTTCTAGTGAAATGGGTAATATGTGTAGTCCAAGTTAGCCAAATCAATCCAATTACAATTAGCATAATGGGCCCAATGTGCACAATGCTTATATACCTCAAGATTCTACTCCAAGTGGGTCATCAGGATGATCCTTCCAAGAGGATTCCTATGCACCCCCAATATCCCCATGGTCATATGCCCCCGATAAACTCTCTCCGCCTAAACGGACATATGAACCACCACCACTGCCCCCGGAGAAATCTTTGGTGGACATGCTCCCTAAACCCATCTAAAGACAAATCGAAATCCACCAATTAACTATGAGCGCTTTTAAAGATAAAATAAGATCTTTATTAAGAGAATGTATTTCTCAAGTTACACTCCATGAGGAGCAACAAGCTTTAGCCCTTAGATGTGACACAAAAATTTCACAAAGTGATTCAACATACAATGAATATCATTCAGCAATGGATCACACAAATACAAAATTAGAATCTAAGGGTGATGATAAGCAAAATTATAGTGGTATAATGGATGACGATTCTGACTTTAACATATATAAGCCCATAGCACCTTTCCCTAATTTAAACTACAAATAAAAAAATAAAATTATAAATCAGAAATAAAACCTATTCTAAAAGTCCTAAACTAAAAAGTAACATAAACTACTAAACCACAAAACCATAAAATTCATCAAACCATCAATTGTAGAAAAATAAATAAACCATGTTTGCAACTAAAAATCAGAAATAAATCATTCAAAGACAAAGGCTAAAAAAATAAAATAAAAAGAATTCTAGTTTCTTTTATTATGAAAAATTGGAAAATCATGTTTGTGGAATTAATAAAAAAAAGAACAAAAACACCGCACCAAATGCGTATTGTCACCACACACAAACACACATTCCAATTCAAGGCGAGACACTTTTGACCTCACTAATTGCATCTTTTAAATTAAAACGGGTCAATACAACCAATAATCCCCTAAAACAATTAAAACTAGAAAAGAAACTATCCTGACCCTATATCAAGACATCAAAAAAGAGACGGGACTTTGCTCACAATTCAGGATCTAATCTTCATGCTTCACACCACGGGAGGATAATTGGACAAGAAAAAGATGATGGAATGGAATGGATGAAGTGGATGGACCTAAGAGGGCTGGCCCAACACATCTTGTGGTGGTGGAGAGATGAAAAGAGAAAGAGAGAACTTGTAGTGTTGAGCAACTCTCCCCTTAAATCCTTTTTATAATGTTTGATCTCCTTCTTTGGCCAAAAGCTAACAAATATATAGTAAGTAAAAAGCGCCTTGGTTCCTTTTCTTGTGCAAATTTCTCTCCACACCCACTTTCTAAAATCAAAATAAGACTTTAATTTTATGTAATCCCACCTAAAAATAAACAGCCAACTTCCAAAGGTCATAACTTTGTCGTTTTAGCTCCGATTGGTGTAATCTTGGATTTTATGGATATCTACTTGAAAAGAGCTTTCCAACAGTACCTAGAATGTTCCGATCTAACAATCATTTTGAGAGTTATGACTATTTTAATCCATGCTATCTAATTAAAAATGGAATTGACTTTCTATTTTTTTATCTTTTCTTCTTTGACTTTCCTTTTCTTGAATTTTCTCCACCAAGGCTTTTCTTTTTTCAATCCAATTTGAGTTCTTGAAATCCAAATTTAAATTCATGCAATAATCGAAAAGTAGGACCCTTGTCTTCAATTTTTCCTAGACACAAAAACAACTTTTAATTAAAATAACAATTTTGCCCAAAAGTCACAATTGTACTAATGCAGGCCCAATTCACATAAAATGACATAATAAATTCACATCATTGATTATAATTTATCATTAAATAACTAATGATCATAAAAACCTTTGTCATTTTTATATAAAATCATGAATTTAAAAAACCTTCTAAAAATGGAAAGTTTTATGATTTTCAATGATTTTTGCAAGAAAACTCTAACATAAATTCCAAAATCATAAAAGCTTAATTTCTAACTAAATGAAGAGATTTTCAATGTATAACTCCTTAAAATCCCCTAAAGTGCACATAAAATGAAGTATTTTTAAGGACTTATCAGGTTGTGAGTATATCTTATACCGTGGAAGTTAATGATTGATTTTGACCACTTTGGACGCGTAGTTTTTTCTCGTTTGGATTTTCACATTAAATTGTATGTTAACTTCTTTGTATGATTGATTGCTTTTATTTTTTTTGTTGCATAAAAGTAGTAATCGAATCACAATTTAGAATAAATCTTGGGCATTCTAAATCTTTTACCTTACGATGGCATCTTCACAGGCATCACCTTCTTTGAACCCTTTTTTTCTTGGGGACCTTTTTTTCTTTTTTTTGAACCCTTTTTTTTTCTTTGAACCCTTTTTTTCTTAAGAACCTTTTTTTCTTTGAACCCCTTTTTTCTTTAAAACCTTTTCTTCTTTGGAATGATTTTTTTCTTTTTTCTTTCTTTCTGACCCTTTTTTTCTTTCTTGACTCTAGTGACGTAACACCTTGTGATAATGTCTTCTCAAGCATCACCTTCTTTGAACCCCCTTTTTTTCTTTGGAACCTTTTCTTTCTTTGAATCCTTTTTTCCTTCTTTGGAACCCTTTTTTCTGCTTTGAACTCTTTTTTCTTTTTTGGAACCCCTTTATTTCTTTAAACCCTTTCTTTCTTTCTCAACTTTGTCAACAAAAAACCCTACAATTGCAACTTCTCCGGCATCACCTTCTTCCATTGATGCATGGCTGGTGGATTGATGAAGACCCACCCAGAGAAACTAATGGACATTGTAAGGTCCTAACTCGAGTTAATCGTGATTTGTGTTAATTAATTTGGTTTTAGTGTTAATTTTTCTTCTTTTAAATTTAATCGGGTGGTCAATAGGTAGTTTGGGTAGGTTTAACCAAACCTAGGTGGGAACTAGTGCCAATTTTGGTAGTTTCATGTCATGCATCTTGCATTACATTGAACATGGCATTTAGGCATAGTTTTGATTTCATTATACTCATTTTATTAGGCGTACTAATCTTCATATATGGCCTAAATCCATTTGAGACCATCTTGACCCACTTATGGCCAATTTGGTCCCAAAGCCTCATTTATGTAGCCAAGCCCACTTCTCCCCTCCTTCCATCGACATTTCTTTGTGCTTGCTGTTGGAGCCTCCTCATTCTGCTTCATATCTACGTACATTTACTCCCACCAATCCAGCTCTAAGGATCTTGCATGTATGATCGATTGAAGCCTCCCATCGTCTTCTCCAAGTTCATCTTCACCATTTGTGGGCCTTGCATTGTTGGAAACCATCATCTCTTCTTCCCCTCTTTGGAATAGGTAAGAATTTCATCTCCCTTCCAATCCCTTGGTTTCAAATATGTCAAGGAGGCTCAATTTGGTGACATGCATGTTCTTTCATACCCATTTCATGTAATCCTTCATGCTAGGGATGGGATAGCTAGGAATTTCTAACATTTGAGCCAAGGAAGAGTATATTTGACAGTAAAACACTGATCAAGGCAAGTAGAAGCATTTATAACCCCTGCATGTATGTTATATTGTCTTGATTCAGTTGGTTAATTTATGAAGAGTTCTCAATTTCGGCTCATTTCTTCATATTGTCTCTTACTGGTAGTGGCCGGGTGACACATTGTCATAAGCAGTAAATTTAGTTGGTCCAATCACCTGTAAATTTACAATAGTATCATAATCCTTCAAACTTACAAATGATGGGTGCCTCCTCCTGTTGCCTAAATGTATTAGCAGTCATTCAAATGCTATTTTGCCCAATGGCTTCCTCTTCAGATTTGTTGTGTTTTGGTATTCTTCTCTTATACATGGCATTCCAAAGTGCATCTTCGGGAATGAGACAGAAAAAGGATCCAATAAGTGTTGCGTTTATCTCTTCTATTCTGGTTTGACCAGATTGATTAATTGGGTTGGCTAATGCGCAAGTTCGGGGTTAAGGGTATTTTGATAATTGTAACTTTGTGAGAGAGCTATCAACCGTGGTGCTCGTAGTTTGACCACCACATTTGAATGAATAGTGAAAATTGATTTCCGTGGAAATATCGCAACAGTGACGAGAGGTTCCCAAGTGAAGATGGGAAACATCCCGTAAGACCATTGATATAAAGAAACAATATCGGAAGATTGGACAAGGAGCCTAGCGCGGAAGGGATTTTCCCCACAATGCTGTTGGACGAAATGCCTAATTCCAAGAGATTGGAGCAGTTGCTTATAGATGCTGGCATCTCTCCTTGGAAAGAGTTTAAGGACAGGAAAAGTTGCCAAAGCCGAAACAGATGGCCAAGTTCATGAGGGACTCGGCCATGGAATCGCTTGTTGGAGAGGTCGATGGTTGTGAGAAAGGAGAGGTTGGTTATGTCGGGGGAAAGACTTCCTTCCAAAGAGATGTTAAGTTAAAGATGTGGACTCTTTGGTGCTTGAGGCCGCAAATAATGACTCCCCACTAGCAAAACTAGAGCGACTCATTCCGTACTTGCAACGGGTCGTCTGTTATGTCTCTTCTAAAGAAAAGCAGAGCGAGCCGGTCCATCTCGTTATGTAATGGAGTAGTTGTGGTGGCGGTTTAGGGGAGAGAGGTGAGAAAGATGGCGTGGACGAAACATGACCAAAATGCTGAACAAGCCATGTGTGAAGAATTGAAGATTCTCCATTGTATATGGTTGCACCAAGCTTCCGTCTAATACCCTATCTTGGGAGTAGAAATGGGTCGATGCTTGTGCTGGTGATGGTGTGTGGCCCAGAGATTTTAAACCGTTGGATGGGCAGATGGTGATTGAATGAAGCGGGTGTTTTAGTTGGTGATTGGCAAAGAGATAGGCATTAGCATAAATGTCATGTTCAAGTCGACTGTTTGGCTTATTCCACATGTATTGACGTAAAACAGTGACAATGGAAAAGCTTAGACCAACTTAAATCCCAACTGTTCTAATTCTAGAGCAATGCCTGCTCATAGATAGCTTAAAAACAACTAGCAAAGAATCAACATGAGTTAAAACTAGAGAAAGGTTCAACATCAGTGAGAAATGTTGAATGGATGACCGATGAATCATACATACACCCTGGATCAAAGTCATAGATATTTGTTTAGAAATATCTAAGATACCATACATGTTCTTTTGTACACACCGAATTATGGCTTTGGATCTCGTACTACTAGCTTTATCTATACCCAATTTATGGCATTCAACTAGCATCTGACGGCTTTCTCTATCAATTAGTTGACGAATTCAATAGATGCTAGAGTTAGATGCAACCATAACTTCTCAAGCAGTAGTGAATGCATGGTGACAATGGACCCACCTAACTTGGCAAACATAAGCTGAAGGTTTTGGGTGGGCTTCTAGAATGGATCAACGCAACCAACTCAACAATATGCATGCGAATGAATCAACGCAATCAACTCAACAATATGTATGCAAACAATCAACCACGCAGTGGAAATAAAAGCAATTAATACAAAAGCACGTGCTATAAGAAGACATAATTCTTACATAGAAACTCAAACTAGGAAAAAACCACTAGTCCAAACTGGACCAATAATCAAGCACTATAAATTATTATATAATTACAAGCCACTTATAGACATCTGCATGACTCTGTAACATCAACTTCTTATAAAGACTCACTCTATAACGACTGCATGCCATTGCCTGCTACAAATCTATTCAACTAAACGCCATCTAGTCGTTAACTTGACTCGTCAGATCATCTATGAAAGAAGATGATCCTCTACAAAGAGATGTAGAAGACAAGAGTCTTTAGAACAAAGTTTCAGCCCTTCAATTTTCCAACGAAGGCTCTAAAGAAGATAATCTCCAAACTATAATCTTCGCTCAGAATATTGAGACCTATATTCCGTACATTAGGGTTGAGAGAGAACCTATTTTTATAGCCTTAATTCTGTGCCTCATAATGGGAATCCAATTAGGAAAAGATTTAGCACAAAATAAGAAAGTCTCACTTAAAACAGAATTAGAAACTCGCAGATCGATGGGAAATCCACGCAGGCCCGATCGATCAAATTATGCCTCTGCTTCGCATCCAATTGATCGAGTAACCCAGTTTGAATATTTTGAATTTTCTTCAATTTAGCACTTTGAGACTCTGCGACCTTTTCCAACTACTAGTCTAATATAAAAAGAAATACAACTTTGACTAAAACTTAAGTTTTGCCCAATCCATGAATTTAGCCAACATACTAAAATCCTTACAAGCTCCCCCTTTGGTAATTCATAAACAAAACTTCCTAAAACAATACATACAATCTACTCAAAATAAAATCCAAAAAATACATTGAATTTTCGGCAAAATTAAAAATTTACCATCGGCACTTGTAAATCTGTATTGTCTCCATCTGTCTCTAAATATCTCCCCCTGAATGCCTTATTCTCCCCCTTTTTGTCCATAATTGACAATGCTAATGATCAACATACAGTAAATTTGTCAATCAGACTCCAGCAAAGCTCCACTTCAATTGCAACTCCCCTTGAATTGTATCTTTGTAGCAACACTAGTGGGCGGGAGCTTAATCATCTTGATCAAAGTTTTTTGCATGTAGCCGCCCACACTTGCGTAATTTGATCTTTCAGAGCAATGTGAGCAACTATAATCTGCAGATCAAACTTTATAACCCAAATAGCTATTATTTTGACCTTTGGTTCAAACAGTTGTTTTCACCATTGCATATGCTTTGGCAAAACATGCAGGATGAGGTACATTCTTCTTCTTAGTACTCCGAACATAATAAACATATACAGGATGCGTAATAATAGGTGCTATAGAATGAAAAGGAAAACTTTTAACAAAAGTAATTTTACCTTTTGTCTTTGAAATAGATGCACCATTATTAAAACCAAGACCGCGTTTATCATTAGGTAGCTTCTAAACACACAAAATATCTTCAAGAATTTTTGAAACCTTATTCATCTGGTTTCAGAGAAGCTTTTGTAGAATCCAACTCACACAATGCAATCTTCAGTTTGTCAACCAAGTCTACATTTTTAGCCTTTACAATTTGCATGTCTATCTTCAAGATTTCAAACTCTTGCTTAAACTTCTTAAAATCATCTTTCCTCAGCATCACATGCTGATGACCATCAGTAGTCAACTTATCAAGCATGCAATTCTTCTGTTCTTCCAAGAGATAAACCTTTAAATTTGCTTCCTCTAACTCTTTATTAAGAGATAAAATCTCTTATTTCCACTTTAAAATATCTTTTTCGAACAGCCTATTCATCTTTATAGATTTATTTAGCAAAATTTTGTATTCTGCTTCCCAATCATTGTCTTCATCTAAGACTTTAATATCATCACTCTCTTCAGCTGAATCATCATCAGACAAAGAGTATCTAGCCATGAAAGCCACAAACTTGCCATTCACAATATGATCAAACGGATCAGGCTCAGGATCTTTTTGCTCTTCCTTTTTTATCTTCAGAAGAATCATCATCCCATGTTTTAAAGGATTTATGCTTGGGATTCTTTTTTCTTATTAGCACAATTATTAGCGAAGTGATCATAACCTTGACATTCGAAACACTTGGTCCTTGTTGAAGACGTCTTTTTCTCAAACTTCGATCCTTCCATTTTGCTTTCTTAGTCTTCATGAGTTTTTGAAAATGATTCATAAACTCAGTCATATCATCATCAAAATCTAATTCTGTCTAAATTTTCTATTCAAATTTCTTCACTGATTCTCTGGAAGCCCTCAAAGCAATATTATTAATCTTAGATTTTCCCTTATTTAAATGATTTTCTTAAAAAGCCTGAAGATTTTCAACCAACTGATTTACAGTAAGGGTGTCTTAATAACATCAACCTTTGAATCAAACTTTGAAATAAGAGACCTCAGAATCTTATTGTCAATTTTGCTTTCAGGGATTTATTCATCTAAGTTGAAAATATAATTGACAATATCATTCAATTTGTATTAAACTCATTAAAGGTCTTGCATTTTTCCATCATAACAGTTTCAAAGGATTTATTTAATCTCAATAGTTTAGCTTGCTTCATAGTAACTGTACCCTCATATACAGTTTGCAAGACATCACATGCTTCTTTTGCAGTTTTCCATGGAGATATCCTATGAAACTCATTAGTAGTCGCTCGATTATATATACTATTCATAGCCTTATTATTGCAGTTGGATACATGTTTCTTTTCCTTAGTCCATTGGGTTTTAGGTTTAGCAATTGTTTGCCCAATGGTCGTAATTGTGGGTGTGGAATAACCATCCACAAGATTTCTCACACGCCATCATCAATGGACTTGAAAAGCCCAATCATCCTTTGCTTCCAATACACATAATTTTAACCATCAAACAATAGAAGCTTGGAAGTAGATGTGCCTTCTTGATTAAGCACCATTATAGATATCTCTTAAGATCAAAACGCATGCAAATTAGTGTTACCCTCTCTGATATTAATTGAAGGTTTTACCCTCTCTGATACCAATTGAAGGTTTTGGGTGGGCCTCTAGAATGGATCAATACAATCAACTTAACAATATGTGTGCAAATAATCAACTACGAGGTGGAAATAAAAGCAATTATTACAAAAGCACACACCATAAGAACATTCGATTTTTACATGGAAACCAAAAGCGGGAAACAACTACGAGTCCGAACTAAACCAATAATTAAGCACTATGAATTATTATACAGTTACAAGCCACTTACAGACATCTGCATGTCTCTGTAGCATTAACTTCTTCTAACGACTTACTCTACAACAAGCACATGCCATTGCCTACTACAAATTCAATTAACTAAACACCTTCTAGTTATTAGCTTGACTCCTCAGATCTTCTACGATAGAAGATGATCTTCCCCAAAGAGATGTAGAAGACAAGAATCTGTAGAACAAAGTTTCAGCCCTTTAATTCTCCAACGAAAACTCTAGAAAAGATGATCTCCAAACTATAATCTTCACTCAAAATATTGAAATCTATATTCTATAAATTAGGGTTAAGAGAGAATCCCTTTTTATATCCTTAATTTCGTGCCTCATAATGGTAATTCAATCAGGAAAGGATTTAGCACAAAACAGGAAAGTCCCACTTAAAATAAAATTAGAAATTCACAAGTCAGTGGAATATCCGCGCAAGCCCGATCGACTGGGCATCGATCCGATTGATTGAATTATGCCTCTACCTCACATCTGATTAATCGAGCAACCCAGTTCGAATTTTTTTGGATTTTCTTCAATTTAGCTATTCTGGGACTCTGCAACCTTTACAAACTCCTAGTCTAAAATAAATAGAAATACAACTTTGACTAGAACTTGAGTTTTGTCAACTCCTAGTCTAAAATCAGTAGAAATATAACTTTGACTAGAACTTAAGTTTTATCCAATTTATGAATTTAGCCAACATACTAAAATCGTTACATTAGCAAATGCACCAGAGATTGTTTTGAACTCTCTTTGGTGAAGGAGATCAACAAGAAATCACATTTTTTTGGTGAAGTAACTTTTTTTTATAAAAATAAAAAAAAAAACTAAAGACTTTTCACGTAGCAGTAAATGCAGTGAAAGAATATCTAAAAACGGGTCTCAACTTGTCGGTTCGGTTGGGCATGGGCTAGTGCTAAACCCATGCGAAAATCTACCCATGCTCTGAGGCCTTCTCAACTTGATCTCAACCATATTAAGAGCATTGCTGAAGGTCGACTTTGGCACGATTTGGTAGATATTGCATATGAGCACAAGCCAATCACAAGCATGACAACATTTAATTGACTCCATTTTTTTATAGATTGTTATTTCTAAATGCCAAAGATAGATAGTCCCCAAAAACTTAACCACCTATTCAAGCTTTCTACTGTGAACGCAGCAGCAGAAGGAACCCCTCTTTTAAAATAAAAAATGTGTTAGAATTTTTCCTCGCAATCTTATCCTATAGAGTAGTTTTGGAATGTGAACAACGAAATCACACATTATTTACCTAATGTGCTCTTTTTTTTATGGGTAATAAAATTTTCCTTAATATAATAAAAGAAACAGAATGAGCAAGAACAATAAGGTATAAGAGAGGTGTACGGACTTCATTTACAAAACAATACCCTCCCAAGGACAGTCCATCAACCACTTACTTAGCTAAAGCATCTGCCATAGAGTTGGCCAATCTAATGTGCTCTTAAAGTAACACTCAGATCAAGCCCAATGCACCTGGATTTTGACCTGGTCTATCTGTCCAAAGTTCTTGTCTCCTATCTAATCTCGTAACAAATTAGTCCTAACAAAAGAAAAAGTCTTTAGAAAAAAAATGCACAAAAGTCTTGTTTATTAGACTAGAGAATTTGTACAATTGTAAAGGTTTCATTCATTTCCATCTTTAATTACACAACGTGATTGTTTCTTTTTTTCTCTTGGGAAAGTTTCAAGATAAGGCCTAGCCTTTTGGGACTTTTCTAAAGAGGACAAATAAAAGGCACATTTCAAAATGAGGCACATATCAAAATGAGCCTTAAGTTTTCCAAAATTCTTTCAAAACAGGACAGTCGGCCATACCAGCCACTGTTCGACTACTTTTTGTTATTTTCGTTTCAAAATTTTTGAGAATGCCCTTTTTGCTGACTTGGCCTTGTGGTAAAGGCAAAAGGGATTGTCTAAACTAGTCCGACCAAACGCTAGGTACAAAATTTACATTCTCTTCACCTAATTACCTAAATTATCCTCCTATCATCAAAGTTCGCAAAAATGACGTTGTTTTTTCAAAAATGACGGCCTATGGCCTTTAAAAAAATAATCCCAAGTTGTCGTTAATGGTTTTTTGCAAATTTTCCGACGATTATAAACCATCCTTTTTTCTTTTTCTTTTTTTATGAAAACAGACGGCGCATTTTATGATGGCCCAAGGCTGTCGGTTTCCAGCCGTCATTTTTCACAAATTTTGATGTAGGTATGCTTTGGGCTGGAATTAAAATATAGAATTTGGGCTCATATGGTATTTGGTTTAAGCTTGGATTAAGTGATAAAAAGCCCATAGCCTGAACCAAGACCAGCCCAAATAATGAGTGCTTATAATTTAGTGATAACTTCCTAAGAATTGCGAGAAACCACATATAATTGATTTTAAAAAAAAACCTCTATTTTGGTGCAGCCCAATTGACTAAATGGGCAGGCGAGGGCTTGAATTTATGGATGTCAGACTTGGCCCAAATGTGGGCAGGTATTTCTAAAGTCGGGCCAGGCATAAATATGGGTTGCCTAGATCGACCCGGCCCACGAAAACCCCTATGCCCAACTCATAGCCAAAGGTTCTGCATAGCTAAGTTGCACATTTTCGCAAGTAGAATATCCATTTTATCAGAAGTTTGAACCTCTAAAGTTTTGCTCATGCTAAGATGAATGTGCGATTTAGATAATGTTAGAAATCATTACATTAAAGGTAACTGGAGAGCTAAAACAACGAAAAAATATCATGCAATGCCTGAAGATCTTTCTATATAAGTAAAGGGATCTGTGTACAAGCTTGCTAACGTGAGATCACGTGGTTTGAAACATGGACCTCTTGCATGGCATGCTCTTTCCTCTCCCAACTCTAGTTCTATTTCTCTTTGTTTCCTCATTGCATTTAGGCAAGACCATATTTTAAAAATAAATATAAATTTATGGATCTGAATCCTCAACAGTAGCATTTCAAAATATGATACATGGTAAAATTTGTGGTCTCACAGGCCGTGTTAACATAAACAGGAGAACCCGGACCTAAAAAAGCTCATGAGGGCTTTTATTTTTAAGGAAAAGCCTTAAGGTTAAGCTTATATAATTTTTCACATACGTTGAACATTTTTATTCGACCTCTAATCTTGACTTTATTAGAGATTGAAATGGTAGAATTACTAGTACGATGCCTGTGTGTTCATGTCCCCCTTGATTTTATTTCCATTAAAGGGTGGTTATTTGACAATCATTTTTGTATTCTTCATCCTTTGATCTTTATTTTGAACCACTTATAACAAGAATTTGTATGTATTATATGCAAATGAACAGACCCAAATGAAAATAGGAGAAGACTTCCGGAAGAATTGATGAGGCGCAGTACGCCTAGAGAGTCCAAGACAGGGAGATTCTTGTTCCTCTGTGCAAATCCCTTAAATTGCCTGAGATTTACATGATCTCTAGCTAACGGGTGGCATGAGCTTCCTTATGAACGCATTGCCCCACTGGCCATGAAGACATACAAGTGGCTTTTTGAGATGCACGACCAACTTAGGTTCTGAGACTTTCAACGGAATATAAGAAAATGGAAGGCGATCCTGGCCACGGGAGCCCTGCTTCCACATAAGATCCTCTCATTGCAACACCCTGAAATATTTGATGAAACTGAGATTCAAAAGGTCACAGAGTTGCAATGGAAGAGAATGGTTGAGGATTTGTCCAAAAAGTGGAAACTGCATGGTGACGTTATCTCTGTCTGTGATGTTCATAAGGAAATGGATAGGAAACCAACGAGCACTCGGGCTCTTGACTTCTGAGCTGAGTGAAGAGCCATGGAGAGGGAATGTCATCACCTTCTGGTACTCCCCGCAGCTGCATAGAATTCAAGGGGATACATTACGTGACAAGGTCGAATCCACCCAACACATGCAAGTTGGGAGTAAGATTGATTTTCAGAAGCTGCTAAATCGGATTCTTGATGTTGTTGTTGCTGCTAAGTTGGAGGAGGAGAAGATGGTGAAGAGGGTGTTTGTTTTCACTAATATGGACTTCGATGAGGCATGGGCAAATTCGTGGGAGATGGATTATGCTGCAATCCAGAGGAAGTATAAGAAGGGTTATGGGTCATCCGTGCCGGAGATTGTGTTTTGGAATTTGAAAGAATGAAGTGCAACTCTGATTCAAAGGAGAGATAAGGGGTTGGTGCTGGTTAGTGGGTTTTCAAAAAATCTGTTTCTGCATGAATTTGCTAAGATGGCTTTGAGTACTAGAATGTTAGAGATTGTTCATCCACGGCTACTTTTGGAAGAAGGAAATGCATATTTAGATACTGTCAATGATGGCTATAAAGGGCGAGCCAGAATTCTAGAGTGCTTAGTTTCAATGGTTAGAGTGGGAATTAGTAGCTCTTTAGAGTCACGAGGAGAACGAATGGAGATGATAGATGTTTTTCAAAAAATTGGAAGTGATTAAGGCTTTGTTTCTTGAGTTGAATCGATTGTAAACATTGTATCATACTCTTCGATTTTCTTAATGAAGTCGCATAATTTTCTCTAGAGTCACCAGGAGAACGATTTACAGAGATGAAAGATGTTGTCAAAAAATTGCAAGTGGTTAAGGGCATGTTTATTGAGTTGAATCCATTGTAAATAGTGTATCCTACTCTTCAATTTTCTTAATGAAGTCGCATAATTTCTATCAGATGCTTAAAAAATTATTTTTACTTCTGGCAAATAAAAAAAACAGATGCACAATTCCATGTGGACTCGCAGGGAGTTCACCTAAACTTTTATATGGGAACACTGCACGAATGCTCCTTTCAAATGATCATGTTGTTGTGCCCACTAGGTGGCTCTAAAATGAAATTTGGTATTAGCAGTTTTCCATTTTATGAAAGTTTACCCATCTCTAGTATTTTGAAACCCAAATGTATGGTAAAAGTTGATCATTACATTTCCGTTATAGATGAAAATAGATCACAATTTCTTGGACCATCCAGATGATCTGAGCTTGAAAATAAATTAAGCAAGGGCTTTAATTTTTTTTCAGTTTCAATATCAGATCTGCTTTCTGCTCTATAGTTAGACGCCATCTTGTAATTAGGTTAGATTCAGTAAAACTTTGTGCACATGTAGCTTATTTTCTGTCCAAATGAGTGTATGACTATATATGTAATTAGGCTAAATCCTAGCGTCCGCAAAAACTGAGAAGTTTAAAGTCCAATTCCCCAGATTCAAGGAACAACAGAACACCTATTCTGTAACAGCCCAATAACCCAGTCCATTTTTTCTTACATCCACTGACATCACTTCATCCAAACCCCAACAATATCCTTCACTCAGAAGCTCTGGTCAAACATTACATCAATTCACCCCATCATTATTTGGTCCTGCTGGTACATCTGGAATGCAAGAAATGCTATAATATTTCAATGTCAGCCGCTCCACCCACCATCCATCCTAAAAAAACATGTCCCACGCCCTCCATGATTGGAATGTCACTACCTATCTCCTCGCAGAGAATGACACGGCAGACTGCATCAAAGGAATGGGAACCACCAGAACAGGGTTGCTTTAAAATCAACTTTGATGGCTCATACAACCCCCAAAATCAGACTGCAGGGATTGGAGGAATCATAAGAGACAACCATGGGACATTGCTGATGGTCCACTCGGCAGCCACTGTAGCAAATTGCACTTTAGAGGCTGAACTCAAAGGCATTCTGAGGGGGATTCAACTGTGTCCTTTCCAAACACCTTGATGATATAACCATTAAAGGGGAGTCATTTATCATCTGGCAGAACCTCCAAACTGATGGCGGAGTTCCCCGGATGACCAATTGACCTTGGCAAAAATACCCAGATGGAGCGCTATCCTCTGTCGACGATCGGCCAATGTAGTTGCCGACCAGTTAACTAAACTAGCATCACCACAGGAAACTATCTTTTACTCTTCACTTCCTATACACATCTGGGGACACTACTCAAAGGAGCTTTCTGTGCAGGGGAAAAAACAGTTGAACAGGGAAAGCTACAACTCTGACAGAGCACAGCAGCCTTTGGAAACTTTGTCATCATGCCAAAATTCTGCAATGCTTGGGTGACTTTGGTATCTTTTGGAAGTTTTGGAACAACACGTAATGGCTATATAGGATCCAAGAAATTTCGAATGAATACTGATGTGCCTTTTGATATTTTGGGATACTTAGATGCTTTTGTACCAACATGGGCACTATGCAGTAGCATAACCACTGAAAAACATGCCTGCCCATCCTTTGTATCTTTTCTCAATTAAATATAACCTCCTGTGAATAAAACCTCCTTTCTTAGCACCAAAAAAAAAAAAAAAGATTAGTTAAAGTAGGAATAAGATTGTCAAGTTGCCTCTCACTTTTTATCTTGAAGGACAAATTTATTGTCGTAATGGCCCCTAACTAAAAAAAAAACTGAAAATCTCTGTTTTAGCTCCATAATGACCCCTTCAGAAAAAATTTCACAGAATGGCCCCCAAAGGAAAATCTCCTCCCCTGCCCTTGGGTGAAACAGATAGATGCAGCACAAGTCCACCCATGGATCCATCTGCATTGGACCCCAAGCATTACTAGTGGCATTGATACGGATTGGCCTTTTTATCTTATTTTCAAACAAAATAGTAGTTTTGTGTCAGCTTGAATCAATGAACGTCTGCAGAAGTCTCTGTCTTCCAACCCCATCTACGTTTTGGCTTGTCTGGTCCAACAAAAATTCTCTCTATTTGGCATTGCACTTTCCAGAGAGCAGGCCTGATTAGTTCCGCTTGGGTTCTCCTTTGATCAGTAAACCCGGAGAAAAAACTACCCTGTGAAAGCAGATTTTAGGGGACACTAATGGATACTTTGGGTGGATGAGGCAGTTCTATGATCAATTATGATGTTACCTATTACAATTTTAGAGTTCTAGGAAGGCACTAAACTTTCAGTCAACTATAACAATCGGTGTTCCTAGTACGAACAAACGGCAGCTATACGAACAAATATCAACTAAGCAAGGTCCAATTCAAAGAAACTTGATGAGTCCCTTAGTCTGGCCGTTGATAGCTCACAGAAGGAAAGGAAGCTAAGGAGAGCCAAAGCTTCTTATGTAAAGCCTACTTAGTCAGGCCAAGTGTATTTATAGCCATCTCATGTGAAGCTCGTGGTGGTGGAGGGCAAGCTATGTATCAAACAGCACTCGGCTTACATCTAACCTTCGTTCAGAATAAACTAATAGGACAATGACATGATACAAGTATATGACCAAAGTAACAAAGTTAAAATGTAATAAAATGTAGAACCAAAGACCACTAATGACAAAAGAAATTATGTAATATGACATCACCAATCGTGATCAAACACCTCCAGACATCTGTTTACTCTGAGCTGATCATCAAGAAAGAGGTCAATACTCCAATCATATAATCAAAAGATGGCATGCTCGACATTTCTTCATTTCTCTTTGTAGATTCCAATCCTCAGAAATTTATCCCTTATCACAAACATTTCAGAGACAACTTCTTTCATTTGCATTCGCTCTCTTGGTGTTTCCTTAGAACATGCAATTCCAACTCTAATAACTGAAGCAAAGCATTCTAACAGCCTCTGCCTTTCACCTTTGACATTGTTTGAAAAGCCACTTTGACTAATTTCTTCTACATTGGAAAAGTCACTTTGACTAATTTCTTCCAGTATGATTGGATCTGCTATCTCCATCACCTGATCGGGGAAAGCTTTCTTTGCAAACTCATGAAGGCTTAGACCATTATGAAACATGTCTTCTGTTGGTCTTCTTCCCGTAAATAACTCCAATAGAAAGACCCCATAACTGTATACATCTCCAAGCGTTGACACATCACCACCCATGCCATACTCTGCAATTCATTTTTCTCTTTGGTTACAATCATAAGCAAGTAAGAACTCTCTTTTGGAATAAAGAGACATAATTCATGTAGTTGATCCTAACAAAGTTAGGACAAGGCTTTCATGATGGTGATCATGGTGATAAAGACAAATAAAACACAAATTTGATTTTAAAGTGAGAGCAATGGTACTTCTTCTCTGTGTGTGTGTGTGTGTGTGTGTGTGTGAGAGAGAGAGAGAGAGAGAGAGAGAGAGAGAGAGAGAGAATCTGGGGATGGAAAAAAAAATGCTATGTCAGTAAAACAGATTGTAGCATAAGGGCCCTTGGGATCTGGAAGAATGCAGGGTTTGATGTTGAAAATAAGAAAAAAAGTGTAACAGACTACCCGTGCATACGTAAATGCCGAGTAGTAAACAAAATTTTAGAAATATTCATCAAATGGATAGGCCAGCCTCTTTAGCTGTGGGACACAAGTGAATTAATTGAAAATAATAAGAGATATCTAAGAAGAATGTCGCCAAAACTATTTATCATTGTGCTAATTGGGTAACATCCCATCATTTTACATTCACTTTGTCACGAGAATCCTACAGTTCTTTTGCTAATATGGCTGCATGGATATGTTCATTAGTTGTAGAATTTGATATCAATAATTAGTTTTGAACATGGTACATGAACTTTCATGCATTAAAGAGAACAAAACAAAAAGGAAATGCATTGGGATGAAACTGTTACCAAGATCAACACATCCAATCAAGCAATTTATTGAATTAAACAAAACAGAAAAAGAATGAGAACTGAGAAGTGAAAGGATGAAATGGTTACCTGGAGCAACATAGCCAATGGATCCTTTTATTGCAATTGAACTAATATCAGCTGTTGAAAAATTATTGCCAGTATCAAAGAGGATCTTTGCTAAGCCAAAATCACCAACATGAGCGACCATGTCATCATCAAGAAGAACATTAGTAGGCTTTAGGTCACAATGAACAATTGGAGCTCCATGATGGTTATGAAGATAATCTAAAGCATTAGCCACATCAATGGCAATGTTTAGCCTTTGAGTAAGGCTCAAGCTCCTCAATTGATAGCCCTCTTCTTCTTTTGCATGCAACCACTCCTCTAAACTTCCACTGGACATGAACTCATAAACCAGAGCTTTGAAGTCATTGCCTTTGGAATCAATGCTTGAGCAAGAAGCTAAGATTTTAACAAGATTTCGGTGTCGAACATTTTTCAAAGCCTCGCATTCAGCAATGAAGCTCTTGGGTGCTCCTTGTCGTTGAAGGTTGAGTACCTTAACTGCGACAATGATTTTGTCCAAAGTAAAAGTTCCTTTGTAGACAGAACCATAACTTCCCACACCAATCAAGTTGCTCGAAGAAAACTCATCCGTCGCTTTGCGAAGATCTGAGTAAGAAAGACTTGTGTACTGACCTTCACTGAAAGATGCCGACATGAGCTTTGGTCTTGACTTTCTTTTTCCATAAAGCACAGCACAGAGACAGGGCGAAAAAATTAAGCACACTGCAATAGCAATTGTTGGTATAAATACCACAAGATAAAAGGACTTATTTCGTCTTTTCGCTGCCTGAATAACACATTCAGGCAATTGCAGCTGTGGGATGCCCCCACAAAGCTTACTGTTTCCCATGACTGAAACTGCACTTGCATTTTCAAACACCCCCTTGTCTGGTAATTTACCATCAAAATCATTGAGCGACAAATTCAGGTTCTTAAGAAAAGAAAATCTCTCTAAAAATTCTGGAATTTGTCCTGTCAAGTTATTGCGTGAAAGATCCAATACTTCAATGCCTCTCAGATGCTCCAAAGACAAGGGAATGGTTCCATTGAAAAGGTTGCTCTCCAAGCGCAAGACTACTAAGCTCTCACATTGGCCAAGTGACTGAGGAATTTCTCCGGTTAACCTGTTCTCTGAAACATCTATTTCTCGAAGATTTTTCAAGACACCCACTTCTGATGGTAAGAACCCTGTCAACAAATTTCGTGCCAGGTTGAGGGAGATTGACAAAGAAGAGATGGTCATCACCTGTTTTGGGATTGTGCCACTCAAATTGTTTTGTGAAATGTTCAAGACAATTAGTTTCAGACAATTCCCAAGACTCGGAGGTATGCTGCCCTCTAGATTATTCTCTTGTAAGTAGAGTTCAATCAGTTCAGTCATATTTCCAATAGAGGGCGGAATTTCTCCTGAAAATCTGTTTCCATACAACCCCAACTCTCGAAGATTCCGAAGCTTACCGATGCTATCTGGAATTTCTCCAGTGAGTTGGTTATTGTTCATATACAGTGTGCTCAACTTGACGAGATTCTCAATCCCTTCCGGAATGCTTCCAGATAACCTATTTTCCCCGATTGCTAACCAATGCAATTGGGTGGAGAGATTAGCAATGGAATTAGGAAAAGGACCCACAAAACGATTTTCATGGAACCCAAATTCCTGCAAATAGCTACAATTCGTCAATGAATCAACAAACTTCAAGTCCTCTGCTTTCCCGGTCCCCATTCGATTACCCCCCATGGTTAGTATACGAAGAAATCGCAGTTTTCCAAGATCCATGGGTACCCCTCCAGTGAAGTCATTATTGGTAAAATAAAGCTCTTGAAGCAACGATGCATTGGACAACGAAACCGGAATCGACCCAGTAAACTGGTTTCGTGACACATAAAACCGTTGGAGATTAGGAAGAGTTAGGCCTAGGTTCGAAGGAAGGGTTCCTTGTAGTTGGTTGAGCGTGACCGAAAACATGAAAATGTGGGATAGATTGTAAATGGAAGAAGGTATCGTACCAGACAGCTTGTTTTGAGAGATTTGAAAGAAGCGCATGTTTGAAATCCGGCCTAGATCTGTTGGGATGCTCCCATCCAACTCATTCCTTGCTAGAGATAATACGTTGAGTGAGGAGAGATTCCCAAGTGAAGGGGGGATGTTTCCAGTAAGACCATTCATAGGAAGACGCAAGACCCTGAGAAGGGACAAGGAGCCTAGCTCGGAAGGAATTTTCCCCACGAGGCCGTTGGACCAAATGTCTAAGACCAAGAGCTTAGAACAGTTGCTTATGGCGGCTGGGATTTCTCCTTGGAAAGAGTTTGAGGACAGGTTGAGTCGCCGAAGCCGAAACAGATGGCCGAGTTGGTAAGGGACTCGTCCATGGAATCGGTTGTTGGAGACGTCGATGGCTGTGAGGAAGGAGAGGTTCGCTGTGTGAGGAGAAAGAGTTCCTTCCAAAGAAAGAGATGTTAAGCTCAAGACTCTGACTTGTTGATGCTTGCGACCGCATGTAACGCCTCGCCACTCGCAGAAATGGAGCGAGTCGTTCCATGAACTCAGCGCTTGGAGCGGATCGTCCGTTATCTCGGCTTTGAAGGCAAGCAGGGCGAGCCGGTCCGTCTCGTTTCGTAACGGAGTCGTGGTGGCGGTTTCGGAGAGGGAGATGAGGAGGATGGCATGGATGGAAAATGACCAGAATGCCCAACAAGCCATGTGTACGTGAAGAAGAAGCTCTATCTGAAATCTGTATTGTTGCTGGAAGCTGTTGTCTTATCATCTCTCTTGGAAGGGTCGATGCCTGTGATGGTGGTCGTGTGTCCCGCAGAATTTAAACCATTGGACGGGTAGTTGGTCGTTGAAAATCAAGTGCGTGATTTTTGTCGGTGAAGTTGGCAGGAAATTGGCAGCAGCATTAAAAATGTTCAAGTTTCATGCAGACGTTAAAAGGAGTTTGGCTCCGTGGTAGTGGCACCTTTCCCTCCATTGGACGGTGGGATCCACTCATTTTATATTGAAACATTAGGATATGGCTGTAGATGGGTTGGAGTTAATCTTTAATGGTCTAGATTATATCTGCGTGGGTTGGCTCCAGGACTGAGTGGCAGAAGTTTTTTACACGGTTGGCTTCCTCCGGACCCATTAAAACCGGTGTTCCGATTGCTCTCACTATCAGCATGCTGCAGCCCTAACTTCTCAAGCAGCAATAAATGGCCTTGTTGGCCCTTTGGGAAATAGATCCACCCAACTTGGCAAACAGCAGAAAATGCACTGTAAAGAGAAACAGAATGCAACCAACTTTTTCAAGCAGTATTGAATGCAGTGGGAGAACATTATTGAAAGATACGGCTTTCTTTTTCTTTTCCATTTTTTCATATTTGCTATATAAAAGTAAAAATGGGACTTAGTAAACTCACTCAAATAAAAATAAGAAATACCTAAACTACCCCCCCCCCCTCTTCTCTCCCTATTCACCTTCCCCACCTCCCCCTCTTCTCTCCTCCCCTTCTTTCGCTTCCCCTTTGACGACTGACGACGATCAGTAGCTCCGGTGGAGGGAGCCGCCGGATCTCCCTCCCCTCCCTCTCCCTCCTCCTCTCCCTCTCCCTCTTCCTTTCTCGCTCACCACCTGCCATCCTCGTCCACCGCTACCACTGCGCTGTCGACCGTCAAAATCCACAGCGCGAGCCACCAGACTGGCATCCTCGTCGCCAACGTCGAGGAAGAGGGGGGCTTGGCTCTGGTTCCCCTGGGTTGTAGGACACATGAAGGGGAAGGATCTAGGCTTAGGCAGTTTAGGTCTAAGTCGACATCAGGTTAGATCAACTTAACCTGTTAGCACTAGCCCAATCAGAGAAGATGTACAGTTTGGGTTCGGGTCAAGTCAGACTGACCAGACTGCAGCAACCCAGCTAGCCATAGGTAGTGGTGTTGACATCAACACATGTTAGCAGGTCATACAGGCAAAGGCCAATTGAGTCGACGAATGAAGTTTGTTTCTGTGGTATCTTAATCATCCGATGCCTAATCTAAGATCCATTTGCACCTATAGACTTGTTTGGGGCAGATCTAAGCAATGAAAGTGGAGGATTGGTTGTTTAATGGTCAATGAAGAAGTTTGACCAATCGGAGCGCTAGAAAACTGTTTTTGAGATATCGGAGTCATCCGAAGTCGGATTTTAGATTCGTTTCTTCCAACATGCTTATAATAACAAGATTTTCGTAATGGTGCTAAAATTAAATATGTTTGAAGGCTGATTTATGAGTGATCTAACAATTACTCAAATTCGCCAATGGATTTGAGCTTCAAATTCGAGGTGGAGTTTGACAAAAAGATGAGCTTTGCTCAAAGTTCATATGCTGGTTCAACATTGTTAAAGTGTTGAAGGAAGAAGACTGTATCATCGGTATAGTGACATACCATTCAGCATGGTATGTGAAGACATTGCCAGTTTTATCTCTTGGTAGTTCGTATTGCGGAATTCAAGTCAATGTGGAGATTATTGGGTTTACATCTTGTAGTCTGGGCTAACTAGATAGAAGATTGCGCGATTAGTGCAATGACATACTTGTTATTGAAGTACATGAATACATTGCCAGTTTTATCTCCTAGTTGTTCGATATGCGGAATTCAAGCCAATGTAGAGATTGTTCGTTTTATATCTTGTATTCCGGTTTAAACCGAATGGCTCATTGAGTTAGCCAAGGACCTGGTTAAGGTCATGAGTATTTTGGTAATTGTACCGGGGCTTTCTTGGAGGCAAGAAAGTAGAAATTATATAATGATGTAATTTATAACCCTAGATCTTGCGCGGAAGAGAGTGACCACTCTTGCCCGTGGTGCTCCCACACCACGTATGAGAGATGATGAGAACATGAGTGTCTCTGTATGCCTTTGCTTGTTATAATGAAAATGATATTGTCTCTATGCTCGTGGATGTAGATCTAGTTTGGGCGAACCACATAAATACTCTACGTTCTCTTCTTGTGTGTGGCTTGATTGTTCGATCGTAAGTTTCACGCTTCCGCACATGCACAATAGTATCATATCCAATACTTTACTTTTAATGAGTAAAAT
This sequence comes from Sextonia rubra, assembly GCA_037013555.1. Lineage (NCBI taxonomy): Eukaryota > Viridiplantae > Streptophyta > Magnoliopsida > Laurales > Lauraceae > Sextonia > Sextonia rubra. Next base: position 51,642,201 of record JASUAD010000013.1, on the reverse strand, counting down.
TTATGTCCATAGTATGTCATTACCGTATTCATGTCGTATATATGCATCATAGTTCAAAAGTGTCTGATAAGCCATTAGTCCTCAAATAAAAGTAACAAAAGTGAAATGTCAATTTTAGCAATGGCCTCTCCAAGATTTTTTTTTTCTTTTTTGGCACAATAGCCTCCACCCCAACCCCAAGGCCTATATCTTGGCTTTCTAGGCTGAGACTGATATTGTGGATGGACCATCTTCAATTGGCTTCCTAATCTTACATACTTTATTCTTTTTCGTTATTCACATCCAGAAGGTCAGAACTCAGAACGAACAAAGATATACTATACTATCTTATAATTCTTCACCATTAAAAAGGTTACGAGCAAGAGTAAAATAAAATGAGTGTTGGAACTCATTGAAAAGCGAACATAGACTACAAGACAATCCCATCAAGTAGTATTTTCATTAATTAAGTGCCACTGATGCATGAAAATAATGAAATAAGCTCCACTGAAGTTGTCGCCAAGGGATAGCTCAACTCTGTTAGGACCACAAGGGTCATGGGGGATTTATCCCTTTAGCCCAAAGGGATTAATTCAACTCAAATGGGGGGGACATCCTCTATTAACCAAAAAGAAAAAAAAGCTAATAGAATTTTTTTTTTCACATTGGTTAGCCCCCTCTAGGAAAAAAAAAATTCATGGTGGCCCCCTAAAGGTATAAATCATTAAATCTGTTATGATTTTGACATCACCCGTTGTGCATATAGATCAATCACAAGATCAACAAGGAACCAACAACAAACAAAAAGAGACATAGAAATTTACGTGGTTCACCCAAACAGGGCTACATCCACGGGCACAGAGACGATCATCTTCGCTATAACAAGTAAAGCATACATAGACTCTCACTCTTTCACATCGTCTCCCACACCATGAGCAAAAAAGCTCTCACCTCTCTTCAGCGCACAATCTAGGGTTACAAACTATACACATATATAATCTCTGCTTTCTTGGCCATCAAAAAAGCTCCGGTATAATTACCAAAACACCCTTGACCTTAAACCAGTCCCTGGCTAACCCAGTGAACTCATCTGGCTAAACCAGAATACAATACATAAACCCAATAATCTTCACCTTGGCTTGGATTCCGTACAACTTAAACCACCAGGAAATAAAACCGGCAATGTCTTCACGTACCTTGCTGAATAGTACGTTACTGCACCGACAATGCAGACTTCTTCCTTCAACATTTTGACATGTTAAACTAGCACATGAGCCTTGAGCAAAGTTCATATTCTCGTCAAATTCCAGTTCAAACTTAAAGCTCGAATCCATTGACAAATCTGAGTGATATCGATATCTGAATCACTCACCATCCTGCCCCATCTTCAACATCATTATGAAGATCCAATCAGCACAAGCATGCAAGCAAAATAGATCAAGAATACAAGTCCAGATAACTTCACAATTGCAGAACAACCTTTACCTCCGAACGGTCAAAAAACTCTATTTGACCTGGCCTCCAATCAATCAAACACATGTTTGACAATTGCTGATACATCAGCTCCTCCTTGCTGCTTCTTCATTGGCTTGGCTTTGGCAAGATAAACAACATCACATGTGATCCGAAAAGCATGAGAACCCCAAACGAACAACTTCATTTGAATCAGCAAACCTTTTGCAACTAGGCTGGCGATTCTTACTATTGGGCTTGCAATAACAACCAGGTCGAGTAGACCCGATTCTAACCTGAACTCACATCTATTCAAATCTCCTTCATAAGAGAAGTCGGTGATGCCTAAAACTCCTTCTTCCTTCTGTAACCAAGACAGGACATCTCCTGGCAAGGTATGTAGATCCAGATTTAGCGAGTGGGGAGCAATAATGTTCTCTTCTTAAGATTTCTGCACCAAGCTATAAATCTCATCAACAAAAGCACGCTGGAAGAAACGGATCTGAAATACGAGTCCGAATGGCTCCGATATCGTAGAAACAAGTTTCTACGCTCTGATCCGTTAAACCTCCTCGTTGACCATCAAACAGCCAATCATCCTCTTCCACTGCATAGATCTGCTCAAAACTAGTCTGTAAGTGCAAACAGATCTCCGATCAGACATCAGACGATCAAGATATCGCAGAAACAATTTCAGCCGTTGAAATTGGTCAAACTGACTTTGACCTCCTCTGCTAACGTGTGCTGATGTCAACAATGCAATGCTGCACTAGGTAGGACTCTGCTCACATGGGTCAGGTCTGACCCGTCCCGAACTGGCCCGAAACTGCTGTTACTTTCTCCTCGATGAGTCAGGTCGGAATGACCCAACCCGAACTGCTGTTTTTCCTCTGCGCTTCTCACCACGGGTTAAGTGGAAACGACCCAACCTGAAACCTGAGCTGGTGGTAACTGGGCTCTGCTTGATGGACCTAGACCAACCTGTAGCCTGCTTCCCTGGGCTTCTCTGCTAACAGGTCAGGTCAACCAGACCTAACCTTGACCTAACCTGTACCAGCCTTCTCCTTCCTCTTTCCTCTCCCGTCCTTGTTTTGCAACAGAGACCGAAGCCGCCCTCTTCGATCTCGACTACTGCAGACTGGTCCGGCGAGGCAACGAGCTCCAGCGGACTGACGACAACCGTGGGAGATGATTTCGGTGGGCGGCAATGGCGTTAACCCCTTCAACGAGCTCTGATACCACTTGTTGTGATTTTAACATCACCCGTTATGCACATATATCAATCACAAGATCAACAAGGGACCAACAACACATAAAAAGAGACACAGAGATTTACGTGGTTTACCCAAACAAGGCTACATCCATGGGCACAGAGACGATCATCTTCACTATGACAAGTAAAACATACAGAAACTCTCACTCTCTCTCACATCGTCTCTCCTATGTGGTGTGGGAACACCATGGGTAAGAGAGCTCTCACCTCTCTTCAGCGCAAGATCTAGGATTATAGACTATACACATATATAATCTCTGCTTTCTTAACCACCAAGAAAGCCCCAATACAATTATCAAAACACCCTTGACCTTAAACCAGTCCCTGGCTAACACGATGGACTCATTCGGCTAAACCGAAATACAAGACATAAATCCAACAAAATCTTGGTTCCATTCACAGCCCCCACAACAATATATATATATATATTCTATCCCCCACTTACTTTAGTTTTATCAAACACACCCCCCCCCCCCCCCCCCCCACCCCCACCCCCACCCCGGGGCCCCAAAAAATGTATATATTTATTCTATCCACACCCCCCCCCCCCCCCCCCCCCAAAAAAAATTATTTTTATTGAATAGAAGATTATTTGATGCATATATAGATTTTCACCATAGTTTTTTCAATTGAAGCTTCTTTTAGTATTAATAAGAATTCAATGACATGGAAAGAAACAAACATTTGGTGTTGCTGATAGAAAATTAGAGGTATAGGGTCCAACGTTCAATCAAAATGACAGTGTTTTGCTTTTTTTATAAAAAAAATCCATGAAGTGGTTTCAGCTTTTTTTACACTAATCAAGTAAGGCCAAAAGGGAATTTTCTATAGCAAGTGTTTATCATGCTCGACTTATTATTTCTTTACCAGAATTTTGATAAGAATTTGGTGTCGAAGAAGTCATATTATAATGTGATGGATTGTCCCTAGTATTTGTAAACATCATGTTTTTTTTTATAGAATTTCAAGATTTGAATAATCTGAAAAATCTCAAAGGACCTTTGGAGGGAATATAAGATTGTCCTTGTGAATGAAGCACCCACTCCCATAATGCCCACCAGGGTTCAAACCCTAATGGGCACCATTTCCTTCCCATGCTTGGCCACTAGGCCAAGTCAGCACAACAAAAAAATAATAATAAAAAGACCTTTTGAATTTTTGAAATTTCAGCCACTTTGTTTTTTGGTGAAATTTATGGAAGACAAGTACAAAGTTTAAATCAAAAATTCCATTCTATTTTTGAGAACTTACAAATTCTCTGAATTCAGGTAGGAAAACAAACCGTTGATTTTTTTTGAACATCTAAACAAGTAGGCCTTAATATAAGATGCTGACATTAGTTATATTAATATTTGTATAGTTTTGATGGATCTTAAATTGCTCACGCCTACTTATGGTACGGATCTTTATTTTTCTATCGAGCCAGTCCACCTTTGAATACTCACCACAATTTGGCACTCATTTTATTGTTGCTTACTATTTGACTAAAAATTCAAACTATAGATGTCTTTATAGTCATTAAAGTTAAGAGTATTCGGTTTATGTCTTGTATTTCGGTTTAACCGAATTTGTTCAGTGGTCTAACAAATGACCAGGTTAGAGTCAAGGGTAATTTGGTCTTTGTATCGGGGCCTTTTTTGTGGCCAAGAAAGCATGCATTATACATTCATGTAATGTGATCCTAAACTCTGTGTAGGAGATGTGGCAGATCTCTTACTCGTGGTGTAAACCACGTAAGGCCATATAAGGTGTAGAATGGTGTGAGCTATCTTCCACGTGGTGTTGACATACCACGTATAGCAAGTTGCTGTGAGAGTAAGATATAAGACCTATGAAGATTGAAGAGCTAAGCATTGAGGAGCGGAAACCTTGTAACGAACTACACAGTATTTTTCATAGAAATCGAGTAAAATACTCATAGCCCGTGGAGGTAACCTTTATGATAAACCACATAAAATATGTGTGTCATGATTGCATGGTTGTCTTGTCTTCTATGTATGTGATGATGTTGATTGTTTCCGCATGTGCACTATAAGTAGTATCAGAGTGCAAGTTTTAAATCCTTGGATTTAGCTGATCGTTTTTGGGATGCGCATGGAAGAAGATGATCGACACGTCATGTTCGGATCCATCTTTCATTGGCGGTGGTGCTCAAGGTTGCAGAAGCCCTAGGATCGGTTTCTTTGGTTTGCAGAGGTGGCCACACAGATCGGTCGAAAAAACAAGGGCAATTGGTATTGTCTATTTTGTTTTTTGTTCCGCAGATCGAAAAAGACGAGAAGAAAGAGGGGTTGCAGCTGAATTTCTCGTTGAGATGAATCAGATCCGAAGTTCTTACAAAGAGATCATGCATGGATCTCTTGCCTTGATCTTAGGCTTGTTGCTATTTCTAAGTTGAGAGATCTAGTGGGGATCACATGGTGGACTCAGTTTCTATTCTCAACAAGAGCAGAAAAGAGTAAGCTCAGTTTTCTATTCTCAGCAAGAGCTGAAAGGGTAAGCTCGGTTTTCTATTTTCAGCGAGAGCAAAGTTGTTCTCGAGTTGCAGATCTGGCCGGAGAAGGATCTCTGCTGGCTGCACTAATAGAAGAGAGATTAAAACGGGAAACGAGAATCCGAATTGATCACTTGGGCTCTTCGGATTTCTCGTAATTACAGGAGAAGATCAATGGAGTAGAATCCTTGTCGAAGGATTTGGTATCTCTCTGTTATGAAACAAAGAAGAAGAGAGATCAATGAGTTGATCTCTGCTAGGCCACGAATTGGTGTTTCAATCAGAGAAGAAGAAGAAAGAATGGTTCTCGAGTTGCCGGAGATCTTCGTCGAAGAAGATTGAGGGTTTTTTCTTTTTTTAGGCTGCCAAATCTTTTGAGGAAGAAGCCTGGAGAAGAGGAGCTTCTCCAGCTGCAAGTAAAAAAAAAAAACTCACTGGTCAACCCACAGTCACCGGGATCGTCACTCCATGCCGGTCCCAGTTCGTCGTTGCTTCCACTGCCGGTCACCGTCCTTCACGCCAGACATCGTAGGTCCCTGTCCATCGCAGTCAAGGAAGGGCTGCGATCTGCTACCTTGCTGCAGAAAGAGAGACCCAACGAAGGAGAGGAGAAGGTAGCCTGGGTTTTGTCCTAGGTCAACTTAAGTTCGGGTTCGGGTTGGGTCGTTCAAACCTGACCTATGGAGCAGGAACCCAGAGAAGCCATGTCAAGCCAGGCCAGGTCAAGACCAAGTCAGGTGTCAAGCCAGGCCAGGTCAAGACTATGTCAAGTTGACCTGACCTCTAACAGTAGAAGTCTAGCCCAGTTCAGGCACTCGTTTGAGCCAAGCCAATTTCGGGTTGCAACAGAAATTCGGAGTCCAGGTTTGGGTTTAAGTCGGGTTAGACCTGACCCGGTTACAACAGTAACCCAAACAAGTCACAGAGTAAGTCGGTTCTGGGTCAGGTCAAACCTAACCCGTGTGCATAAAGTCCAGCTCAGTGCAGCAGGTGCAGAATGACGTCAGCATAAGTTAGCAAAGGAGGTCAAAAGCAGTTTGACCAGTTTCAACGGCTGAAATTATTTCTACAATATCTTAATCGTCCGATGTCCAATCAGAGATCCGTTTACGCCTACAGACTCGTTTCAAGCAAATCTACACAATGGAAGATGGAGATTGACTGTTGCATGGTCAACAAGGAGGTTTGATCAATCGGATAGTAGAAAATTGGTTCTAGGATCTCGGAGTCGGATTTCAGATCCGTTTCTTTCAGCATGCTCACGGTGATGAGATCTACAAGGCAAACAGAAGATATTAGCAATTTGATGTGCTGAAATTGGGGCAATTTATAAGTGATTTAGATATCAACATCACACAGATTCATTAATGGATTCGAACCTTTGGTTCGAGGTTGAGCATGATAAGAAGAAGTTTTGCAATATCAATGCAAGGATGTACTTTCAACAAGATACGGGAAGACATAGATAGATATTTCCAATGTGTCTCAAAGATTTACATAGATAAGATGCACCTTTAGCAGGGTGCTGTGAGAGTAAGATTAAAACCGATAAAGATTGAGGAGCTAAGTGTTAGAGGAGCGGAGTCCTTGTAACAAATTGCATAGTATCTTTCACAATGAAATCGAGCAAAATACTCATAGCCCGTGGAGGTAGCCTTTATGGTGAACCATATAAAATCTGTGTGTCATGATTGTATGGTTTTCTTGTCTTCTATGTGTATGATGATATTAATTACTTCCGCATGTGCACTACAAACAGACTAAAAGACCAAAGTCGATCCAATGGGGTTAGAAAATATTTATTGTGACTAATCTTTGTTGCATGGCAAGTTATATGGATCATTTTAGTCATTCCTTGCCAGGATTCTCTAGCATTCGGTGGACCCTAAACTCAAGTTTGCAACCAAGTTAATTTAGGGACACACCCAACAATAGATCATTTGACATGGATACGTATATAACAATAGTAAATAAGGTATTCGGCTGAAGTACAAGCCCTTGATTGTAGTTTGGTTCAGTGTTCAGATACAAGTCTACATCTATAATTTACGTTTTGAGAAGCGCTAAACGTACGCCTCCATTTACTCTTCCAGTTTAGAATCATCAGCCACAAAAGGCACTGTAGCATTGCTTTTTAAGTTTGGGTCCAAGACTCCAAGTACCACATGGATGATGGATCTACACAGTATTGTCCCCAATGAATTTGCCTTACTCTTGTAGTTTCTTCATGAGAATAACCAGCCATATTATCTGATGGGCTTGTTTTAAAGGATTCCATCGAGGTCCGCATTAACTCTGAAGACACCCTAACTCGTCAACTTGGTTCGCCGGATGTAAAGGCGAAAACATGGCACCTTGATACAGTGAATTCCAAGTCTTGCTTTAATTCTTTGGATGGTGGTGGGATGGGTCCTATATTTGGACCCATTATTCGAGAATAGGTTTGTCCACTACGAAAATTCGGTCCATGGATTTCATATCTGATGACCCAAATACCCAATCCCATAATCATATTTTACATGTGTACTAGATGTTATCTTACTCCATCATAACTAATATATGTGGACTACCAAAACAAAAGTATACTTGTATATCACTAATTGGGCCATCGTTGGATCTAGAGTGGGCCCTTAATTCAAGTCTGGATCTAGGTTTGGGTCCTATAAGGTGCACCTAATTGAGGCCCAAAAACAATATAATCACAGTCCCAACTCAACTTGTTTTCATCCCAGTTATATATTAAATATTATTTTTTCGGAATATATATTACATACATTCAATATATACGTATAAAACACAAATGGGCAGAATAATGGGATTAATATCGTTGACTGACAAGGTCACACCAACCCATCAACCTGATCGACAAGGTCACAACCAAAAACTCAAAAACTATCTGTATTTCGTTGCAAAATCTGCGGTTGCTGGTGGACCGAGTTCGCCGTCTTTTGTTAATCAAGTCGTTCTGTTTCATCGTTGATTTGGTTGATGATTAGTTATCCCATTGTGAAACAAAGATACTACCTTTCCTAGATCTCAAATTCTCCCGTTGATAACTTTCATATCATCTCATGCTGAGGTTGGAATCTATAGCCCCGTTGCTGCATTAATGACACATTAACTATAAGTAAATATAAAATTCAAGAATAAAGCAATAAAAAATTAATATTTTTTTATATCATCGGTGGGACAAAGGTTCTACAAAATATTAAGGCATTCATTTTATACGGTTTAGATTTCTCAATTGGTGGGCCATTGTAGATAGATTCTCGGTTCTTATCAGTGGCGGAAAGCGTGAGTGAGTGAGTGAGTGAGTCACCGAGGGGGATCTGGACTCGCGGGAGTTTGGTACAGTTCCTAATTTCTCGATTCCCCCATTGCTGTTGCCGCTGGCGCGGGCCAAGGTACAACAGAAGCCGAGGAACAGCTCGACCATAACTGAAACTCCACGTGTCGAGATTCCTCCTCTCCACTTCACAAAACTCCATTTAATGCTCCCGCCAGTCCACAACATACTCAGTCAGTCCGCATCTTCACCTTCCATTTCGCTACGCATCCTTCAATCCATCCGTACACGTGTCCTCTCTGTCCCCACCCCTATTTAAATCCATCACAGCCACTGAAAACCGATGCAGGCGAAAGAAAACATTGAGAGAGAGAGTGAGTGAGTGAGAGAGAGAGAGGAGGACCAAAAAGTAGTGCAGTAGCAGACGCGAAAGAACAGAGGAGGCAGAAGAAGAAGAAGCAGAAGAAGAAAAACGAAATCGCGTAGGCATTGATGGATGCCCTAAAAAGCTCTTCGTCGCCTTTGAAGACGATTTTCTCTGATCGATCTTTCAGGAGTCCCGATTTGAGAGCATTTTTGAAGCTTTCGACTCGATTCGCTTCGTCTCCTAAGCTGGATTCCGGCCTCTCAGTCGCTGAGAGGTCGATCCTTATGCAGCAGAAGCGGATTCGCTCTGTTACACAATCTTCTCCTCCTTCGGTCGAATTAGAGGTACGTTCTTCTAATCTTCCTTTGCTTTCCGCGGATTATCAGTTGTTTTGAGATCACGATTCGATTCTCTTCGCTTTGCATTGTATCAATGTTGCATCGTTTCCGATTCGTTCTCCTGATATTTCTTTCGATCCGATCTGCTACTCTCGGTGCTGTTTGATCGGATGTTTCTGTCCTGTTCATCTCCGGTTGTTTTAAGTCACTTTATTAGTTCCTGCGATCTTGATCTTGTTCTTGCTGACTTTTTCCTCTTCGCAGTGCCAGTTTCTAGTTATATTTTTCTTGATTTCTTGTAGTTCTGTAACTTCGGTGTTGTTATAAGTCATTTTAATGAGTTGTTGTGATCTTGTTTCTTCTGTAGTTTTCGTTCTTTCGATTTCTTTATATTTTGATTGATTCGGTTGCTGATTTTCTTTTTTTCCTCTCTTTGCAGCGCAGTTTCCTAGTTATCTTTAGATGTAACCAAATTGGAATTGTTGATTTTGTTGTTTTAAGGCTGCTTATTTCGTGGAGATGGAGTTTCACTCACCGAGTTACGGCGTTTTTACCTTTTTTTTAAGTATCTGCAAAAGTTCCTTTGCTATGAAATCTATTTAAAAGGGCAAGACATCCACACGCATCGAATCTGATTAACGCTTTGTCGTTAGCTTGATCGTTCGTTAGGGTCCTCCTTATGTTCTTATCTTGCTAGACTCTTTTTTTTTTTTTTTTGCTCTCTTCTGGGCTCTGATTTTGCATTTTCAGAGGGTTTCATTCTCTTATTGTGTTATCTTGTTCTGTTGAGGTGCATTGAAGGTGTTTATCATTTTTTGTGGTGATTGAGATGAAAGAATCTTTGATTAGAGAAAGGGCCGGTAAGAAATTTGATGAGTATGTTTCCGGATATATGATGGGGCAGATAGGTCATATTAGTATGGAGAAAAAATGATTTGGGGCCCACATCTTACTTTTTCAACCATTGGCTCAAACCACTCTCCATGAATTGTCACTGGTGTAGATACTTGCATTGAAGCAATATTTACCTCTGCATAGAGTTGGAGTTTGTTTCTCAATGAAAAAAGGAAAGATATAAATGTGAGATTAACAAGTATTGTGGATTACTTCAACCCAAGGTCGTTACTCTAATTATAGTCATATTTTAGCTAATGAGGCTTCGTGTGGACTGGTTTGATTTGTCTATTGGACAGGAAACGGGAACCATATACCAATAGCAATTTCATAACTCTTAACACACTTTTTGAAAACAAAATTAAGTATTTTTCAGGAAAGTTTCTAATATTTCATATATATCAGAATCATATTTATTAGAACTTTCCGGTAGCCTTCTTTCTTTGTCTTCCTGTCAACCAAGGTTTTGATTATGCTTTTCAAGTTTCATGTCTTTGAAATTAGGAGATTAGAAAAAAGGCCAAATGATCTAATTCAGAGTCTGATCAGAAATAAGATGAAATGTGATTTTATTTTGAAGATGGAATTGATCTGTCTCTAAGTGCTTGGATGTACCCAAACTGCAACCAACACTTGATGTTTTAGCGGGAAAAAAAGAAAGGCTTTTGAATTTCTTGTGAGTGGGTACATTACTCTTGTACTCTTTCTCTTTAGAGTTCTCCTTTTCTTTATTCTCTTTTCTTTTCTTTCTTCCCCTTTGTATTATCTCCTTCTTTTAATGCAAATTTCTATTACTGATAAAAAAAATGATGCAGAAATTTAGAAAGTGCATTACGTGGTGATGATGTTTCTATGCTGCCCCAAATCTATATTGGCCTTGGTCTGACACCTATGGTGCCCAAATACAGCATGAATTTGGCAAGGACACAGATTTTACATGAAAAAAATGAAGTATCAGATACAACACGACATGATACGTTGCCGATTTTGAAGTATCCATGCATCATAATCTAACATGCAATGTAGCCTATTCATCCAGTATATAGCAAATTCTGATTTAGGTGAAAAGCATTAGGGGATGCCTTAAGGAATGATATATGATAATGTCACTGGAAAGCATGTTGTGAAAGATATATACAAACATTAGAGGTTATCAGGTGACTGAAATTAACCTTACATGGTGATTGAGTACAGTGACATTGGAGCTTTTACTTAAAATTACTGCAATTTCTTCTGTTTACCTGTCAGAAGCATTTGGTTTTCTCTTCGGATATGTACTTCAATATAAATGTGTTCTTTTTTACAAAATGATTGTGTGTCTTCCAGAAGTTAGCTGGTTTAGTTTCAGTTTTGATCTTATAAAATTCACAAATGCAGGCAGATGTGGAGACCATAGAAACAGAGGACAGTCTGGCCCAAGTAACAAGTGAGTTCTTTTTTACAATTTTTCCAGTGAATTGATTCGTCCTTTCTCGCTTCCTCAATTATCTGATCCTAATATAGAACTCTTTTGTTTCTCAGATCAAACAAAAACTGTTCACATAAAATTCCAACTACAAAAAGAATGCAAATTTGGTCAGCGATTTTTCCTTACTGGAGAAGATCCAATGTTTGGTCTCTGGGACCCAGCAAATGCAGTACCTTTGGAATGGTCTGATGGCCATGTCTGGTCGGTTGAACTGGTAAGAAGTCAGACAAAGAGTAGAAGCTGTATATAACTCCAATATCTGATATCTTCTTTTTCTGATTTGTGTAGGATATACCTGTTGGGAAAACAATTCAATTCAAATTCATACTTAAAGGAATTACTGGAGAGATTGAATGGCAGCCTGACCCAGACCGAATTCTAAGTACTTGGGAAACCAATAAGACAATTGTTGTTCTAGAAGATTGGGGAAATGCAGAACTTCAGCAAATAACAGAGGAGGAGGAAGCTGCTGATAGTCTTACTGAAAAACCGATTTTTCAGGCTGGGGAACCAATGCTCGTTCCAATAGATGAAATGGTGTCCAATCCGACGACGGAATCAATTTTTCAGGCTGTGGAACCAATGCTCGTTCCAATAGATGAAATGGTGTCCAATCCGATGACGGAATCAATTTTTCAGGCTGTGGAACCAATGCCCGTTCCAGTAGATGAAATGGTGTCCAATCCGACGACGGAATCAATTTTTCAGGCTGTGGAACCAATGCTCATTCCAACAGATGAAATGGTGGCTAATGCCACTAATCTGACAACGGGATCAATCTTTGCAGAGAGCATTCTTGAAAGCAACGGCAGAGCGTTAACAAATGACAACAGCCCAACAGGCATGAAAGATGAAAAGATCCTTGTAGTCAATGAAGGAGTTCCTGTTTTGGTTCCTGGCTTGGATCCTTTACCAGAGTTGGAAATGGAAGAAGAGTTAGCTAAAGAAGCCTCGAACGGCATGGTCACCGATGGCTCTGTTGCAGCTGATGAAGCCAGTGACCACAAATCTGAGGTAACTGTCTGATGGGACATGGTTTTTCATTTTCATTTCATCCTTAACAAGTGATTGACTTCCATTGAGTCTCCTTTACCCTTACTGATTTAGAGTTGCATAGTTGCTTATGTTTCCAATTTTCCATAATAAGACATGTTTTGTGGCCATTGTCTGGGAGTTCTTGTTGTCATCAAAATCTATGATGCCTGAATGTGGAAATGGTAGTATTTGCCTAGATACAGCACATAGTATCAATTATCTATAAACAATCCCACACAGAACAAAGCTTTTGATCCAGCATCTGTAGTAATCTACCACCATCTTCTGTTTTTCTGCTCTCTGATTATTTATAAATTGGCCCCATGCATGCATGTAAGCTTCACTAAAGTTATTGTCTCACTTTCCACGGTCCAGTATCATTTAAACATTAGTGAATGAACTTAGTTATAAGATTAGAAGCTGAAGCAGCAGTGTAGATTCCACCCTCATACTGAGCACATTCTTCACTAATTCTCCTCAATCAATCATAATTAAAGCGGCAATTAACAAAGCACATTTTACAAATCGATGAGGCTGGGTTTTGCGGTTTGTGCACCAGAAATTCCACAGAAACAAGCCAGGCATGACAACTTGCATTTTCCATGGAAGGGGCAAAATTGTGACATTGACATTTTCTTTGTTTTTCCATGTGTCACGTAATTAAAAATTCAGTTGTGTGAGAAGCAAGGACCTGAGCCTTCCAATGAGAATAACCCGCTGGAAGAGAAAACCATTATGCCTTGCAATGGTGTCCGTGAAGAAAAACCACATGATGATGAGCCTGGAGAAACTGTGACTGATGGAAGGGAAGATAACTCTCAATTGACAGAAGAACTTGCTGTTATGGTCTTGAAAAATGACAGCCATTGGGTTCGTAAAATGCTGCACGGGCTTTTGTCGAGTATTACTCCCTATTTGGCAAGTCTACTTTGAGTGTGGGTTTTTATAATAATCAAGTTAACTGAATTATAAACACAAGCGGTAGCACCACTTAACTAATACATTAGTCTTGACATTGGAATGTGTAATGTCATATTAACGTTTTATGTTTTGATGGTCGCATACGATTGGGGATTTCTCCATTTGTCATGGGACTTGACTTTTATGTTTGATCACATACAATGGGGACACTATCTACGTCATTTCATGCTCTAGATGTATGCTTTTATAAACTGCAAATAATTCGTGGACATTCTGCATTAAATTCAATTTTGGTACATGGTCCAGGTAACACTGAACAGACCCATTGTAAATTGCATTGAGAAGAACTAAAAATAAAAACAGGACTAGCATTTATTGACCCTTGGTATGACCGACTGTTAAGGCTTGATGAAATTAAGTGAAGGCGCACAAGCACATGCAAAAGAGTACACACACAGTCAAGTAATTCTTGCTTGAGCAAAATGGCCTTTTCCTCTCTTTTTTCACCTTTTTTTTTATGCAGAAACTATATATTTCTAACCTTACTATGAAAATGTATCGTTCAAGACCCAGTTACATCTCTACGCCTTTTGGCCAAAACCGTCGCCTCTCATCATTCTGTTGAAACTAAACTTGTTTGGAAGGCACGGCCAAGCCCATAAAAGGTACGTTCAAATGTTGAGGTGTATATTTTGCAGGGACCACTGAATTTAGGAGCAGAAATGCCAACATCATTGTCTTCTCATTCTCTCTGAATACTCTTCCTTTTGACAACTACATGGGACCATTGGACCTTGATTTTGTAGTATGTTATCCGGTTTGGTTGCCCCACTGGAGATGGACTGATGACCCAGATATTGCTTAGCTTGGAAAATCTGGCGCATTTATATACAATATAGTATGTTACGGTAATCCATGAGGCGCGAAATATCATTATATGGGTTAGTCTTGTAACATCGGTATTATTTTTTTGTTATGACATATGATATTGAATGTCGACCCCGTTACACAAGGTTGGAGAAGGAAGGATGAAGAATATTCAAATATGAGCATGCGGCTTGAAATGTCAAAAATCGATCGCAATGTGATACTTAATAGTTTTCAATTTTGACCACTGCATTCCATACAGTCTAGCTAACTATCCGTTTCGGGGAAAAAAAACGTCTAGCTAACTATGACCACAAGTCCTGTTTATAAAAATTATAGAACAACTATGACAATGTGACGCCATCTTCCAAATCACAAAGTTCGTCGGGCTACCGTTTCAAAGGCCAAAGAAAATTACTAAATCATCGTCTGCAGTCTCCTGTCAATCAACTTGCAATGCTTATATTTGTCTTGCTAATGCTTGAAAGAGTTTATCTATTGATGAAAATATATAGGCGCTTCCCGCTTTTTTACTTTATATTTTATTTGATGGAAAGGCTATTTATGCTTATACCACTTCAAAGAGTGGAAAAGTTTTCGTTCGTACATTTATTTGACATGCAACTGGGAAAATAATGGTGCTTTTCTTTGTACTGGTTTTCTAGATTGAAATGACTAACTGTAAAGAGTCGGGTAGAGACTGATTTCCCCGCATCTTTAATTTCAAAATTCAAAGAGAGGAGAGAGTTGATGGCCCTTAAGAAATTTTATCATCGATTCCATGACAACACCCAAGCATTTCCCTATGTCTCCTCCAGGATTCTCATTGGTCTTGTTTCCACAAGTCTCATTGGTCTTGTTTCCACAACGTGTGCTTATAAAAGAGTGAATTCAAAGTGAAATTTAAATCAAGATAGAATAAAATATGAAGGGTCTAATCATAATATGATGCATTTTTGTTTTTAGTGGCTTGATAAAGAAATACTTACTTTTTTTGGTGTAAGGTAGATGACTTTTGTCATTTAGTGGTTTAAAATTGTTGTTTTTTACCTTATTTTTGTAAAAAGAATGGAAGAACTTTGAATTTTTACACTTGTAATGACTCCTCATTATTTCATATCTCTTAAATGAATTTAAAGATTTCACTTCACATCACTTTGCACGTGAATTCACCAATTAGCCCAAAAACGGATGTATCGTTTATCACACTAGTGACTAATGAGTAGAGCATAGTTCGAGGGCACCCATTGTCCATTTCCTTCACATGCACACCCATTTGACGGTTGTATCAGGATGGATTCTTGGTAAAAAGGAATCTGGTTTCAAAAAGGTTTTGAGTCAAGTTAACCCAAAATGCCAGTTCTAAATTCTAAGCAGACGGAATCGCACTCGTATGTTTGAGGTAGAGCACCAAACTGTTGAATGGGCTATCTATTATCTACCAAGTGCGCCGTGCAAATTTCGACAATCGGGTCTAATCATTTACTGTCCAGAAAATTGACCGTCCACATGAGTCAACATCTTATGGGGGCTCTATTTTCTCCATTCTCCACGATATATATATATACATATATACATATATATCTGTTAAATACGCCAATAGAAGAGGTGTTCCGACTTGCAGCATCAAATTAGCCTAGTGAAAACACAGAATCATAATGATGATTCTTTGCTTGCCCCAGAATAATTGCATTTTATGCACTCTTGTGCAACCCTAGAACAAGAGCTTTCACACTTGATGCAGATCAGGAAGGAAAAAAAAAACCGATGGCAAGTGGTCAGGACCCACTACTCCATCCATCCTACTAAGAAGAATGGCGGCCCAGAGATGACTCTATGAATCTTCTCTTTTTATGAATGTAATGGTCCACTCGTGCTCTCATCCCCAAGCACATCAATGACAGAACACCCTTTACCGCAGTAAATTAAATCTCATGGCACTGATGTCCCTTGAAATCTCAACAATTGATCATTCACTCACTTTGAAGCCTCTTCTCATAGATTCCTAGAAGTTCAATATGAACTAGACAAATGGCCATTGATGTTCAAGAACACTTCAAAAAAGCACGATATTCTTTACCGGCAATCAAGTCCTCATTGAGAACCATAAACAAGGTAAGCACAGTCGTTGACATTCCTTGGATTGCTTTCATTAAATTTCTTTCAAAAATGAGGGAAATAAATACATAAACAAAAGAAATCACCACCCCTGCAACTTTCCAGACTGTTTGAATCATGATTAATTGCTTTTGATTGAAAAGGCTCCAAGGATGAGAGACCCTAACAAGGTGCTCAACTACTCATTGTCGTAACCCTGAGGTGAGAGGTTTAAGCCACATTGCCTACGAAAAAAAAGGTAAATAAAAGGTTTCAATTGATCACCTCTATAACATGCGGTAGAAGATATTTTCAGTGATGGTGTCAATGGAACAACTTTAAAAGTACAATAAATTGTCGATATGATCCTTGGTCAGTTACAAAAAGGCTAGGGGCTAAAACCATCTGGGATTTTGCTTAGGCCATATAAGGATCCAACCTTGCCAAGCTAGCTCATGCTACACAGAAAGCCTAGGCCAGACTGTCAGCGGGCCAAAATTCTAGGCTTCTAGCAAATTAGTATAGCCAAAGCATGCCCACCGATATTCAAACCTAGTAAACCATTGTCAAATTAGTACAGCCAAAGCATGCCCACCGATATTCAAACCCAGTAAACCATTATCCAACAGTGCAGCCCAACCTAGCCAATTGAAATTCTTTGAAAATCATCCTCAAAAATCATTGCCCATGTAACAGGGATTAAAAGAGAAACATGGTACACTAGGGACAATTACTAAGCATATAATGAGTAGGAATTTACCACATTGTTTGACCAACATAGAAAAATGGCCGTAGATACAAACAAGAAGTTTCACCAGAGGGCTCAAAACCAGTCATTTCCACGCAACACCTGTTAATATAATGGGTTCAGCTAAGCATATGAAAAAAAAAAACAAATAGTGTTACTAATTAAATAGGTTGAACCAGTAATGACATTCAAATCAAAGAAAAATGTAACTGATACCTTTTACTTTGCAAACCGGACGATCTTGGCAAGCACAGATCTTAGGCTACGGATGCCAGCACCAGACTTAGAGCTTACCATCATCTAGGACCATCAATGAGAACTTTTCATGTTAGGTTCTAACAAGAGGCAGGTCCAGAGTGCAGTATCAACTTAAGGTATCAATCCTAAAAACAAGACTGATGGATCTGCAATCAATCTGGTTTCTAGACCAAGCATTAACAAGGCATCACATGGATTGACCAATGGTAAAAAGTTGCAGCAACAAGCTGACTTACCCTGCAACGTCTTTCTTTTCTTATTTTTATGATAAATTAATCCTGGACATTTGCACTAAACTTCCCTTTTTTTCATTTGATCAACAACAAAATTTCATTGAGGGAAGAATTCAAAGAAATAATACAGTTTAAGAAATGTGTATTTAAAAATTTATTACCATCCAAAACAGGCAGCAGATATAAAGTGCCAGTTACATGCTGGGTTTGAGAATTGTGATTTTGATGGTCTACTAATTGCAAAGTCCAGGTCGATCACAAAAAATAGGCCAATTAGTGGCTTTTAGGGTTGATACATCAAATATATGGCACTTAAAAATCACCAGTTATTGAATCACTGTACAAAGGAAATTTTCAATATATGAAATAGGAAACAAAAAGATAAACATACCAGGGGGTTAACTAGTGACTTATTTGTCTTGAGGATCTGTGAAGTGTAAAATGAGTGGGATCATTCCTAAGTCAAGCTCTTGAAGGAATAGGCAATAAAATAAAACTAAATTCAAGCGAAATCGACAAACAATATGCATAATATTCACCTCTTGAATTTGCATAGCACGACGTGCCACGTTTATAGGAAAAACTGTATCAGTCTTGGTCAATATAATTTGGTATTTTGTTTGAGATCTGAAATAGAATGGAATATGGGAATGTTGTTAGAATCACATAACTTTAGTGGTTTCATCTATCAAAGTGACATTAAAGGAGCCTGCACAAGCACAAAAGGCAGAGCCAAGAAACAAGCAGCTTCATGAAGTTTGCAAATAGGAGACAGATCATGGCTAGAAACAGGATAAAATTTCTGATGAGGCCCACCAGGAGCACAGCTGTTCATTGGCCAAACAAGAAAGCAGAGTCCATTGCGGCCAGGCATTATATATTACATCTTCCATAGTGTTGGTTACTAACTAGCAGCTAGCAGAGTAATACTTGAAAAATCAAATGACATGTAAAGGGTGCAGCTAGCACATAAACCATGGATGTCAATCTACCTTTCCATCAAGTCGATGAGTTCATGATCTCTTGGCTTCATACCCCATTTGGTGTCAATAAGAAGGCAGACTCTTTTCAAACCAACTCGTGTGGACACATACTCCTTTACCTATGGCATTGAAAATTTGTTACGGTTGTAAAATAGAATCCTAGCTCATACGATTATGGAATAGATGTCATAAGGTCACAAATAGGAATCGTGGGTGCATCTTTTTTCAGTCAGTAAAATTGAAGCAGCATTTGAGCTTGGCCTGAATGACAACTGGTTTGAATAATTTGACATTATATGCTCATTCCACTTTAAGTATTCAGTGCATCGAATGGTTGGCATTTGGCACTGCACCCCAAAGTATGGATAGTGTCAAGTCTGCCAAAAGATTTTTTTTCTTTTTGTTTTTTCATTTTTTAATGGTAATTCTGCCAAAGATACAAACCAATTGTGAATTGGGGTAGGGACTGTGCACCCTAAAGCAATAGGCTTATCACGAAGGTTGGAATATTAGAGTGCATCTGATGAGGTGCATATTCCCACAAGACAAAAGGACTGCTCACAACAACACCACCTACACAACAACAACATATCTTTGACTCATTTTCAGGTTTCAGCAGAAACAGTCTATTTCATTCTTCATAAAAGAAATTCCTCGCTACTAGGGTCTACAAACCATCGGACAGATCTGGCCTAACTCAGAATTCGAAGAGGAAAAGCGATAAAACTGATATAGCTCTTTAATTAAAGAAGGGGTAAATGACAGAGGCCTGCAATTATGCTATACAATGACTATGGCAAGAGGAACTATTCGATCCCTACCCCAACAACATGCAACATTGTCCTCAGGCCTCAAGTATGTGCATTGACATTTGGGGCAATGTCTTTGTGGTCCAGATTGGTCTGAAGGATACAGATGAGTTCATCATCATTGAACCCATCTATTGGGATGGATTCCACTATGGTTAAATTATGTACCAAAATTTTTTCTTCCAGGGAAACACAAACCAATTATGGATGGCCTGCATATAGCCTGAAAAGAGAAAACCAAGGTGGGAAAACTCAGTGTCAACTCCTGAGTCACCTCGTTTTGCCGACGGACTGAATCAAATGTAGGGAAAACTAGGCCTGATCACCTTGGTTCGATAAGTTGTTTGCATTTTGAATCATTTGATAGGTAGATTTGATTTTGTACAATTAAAGTTTATTTTTAATTAATCTGGAGGTAGCAATTTAAAAATAAAAATTGAAATGTAATCTAAAACTTATATTTGATCTTTTACATTCAACATTTGGACTAAAAATTATGAAATATGCAAGATTGTTTTTTTAATTATTTTTTCATATTATAGTGTTTTTCTTGCATATGCTAATTTCAATTGATTGTCATGAAAGCACGTAAATGAATGCATATATTTTTTTTATGGTAGTATGTCCAAGTCCAAGTCACGCGATTTCCAACCTTAGTGAAAACCATAATTCACATTCAACATTTTACAAGTTGCTAAATTGGAGGGATATTCCATATTTGTTATGTTTGAGGATTGATCTAGCTGCTGTGGGACAAATAGATCATTCAAAATCACTGAATAAATTATGTGCTCCTTTGTTAACATCAACATGCAAAAAGGTTCAAATATTGGATGGACTTCCCATCTTGGGTATATTTGACAATCCACCGTGGGACCCAAATAGATAAACATTCTATATTACCAAACCATCATCCCTCAAAAATCATATATAAAAATCAATTATGGTAGATGAATTACATAATTCCTCCTGGAAAGAAGTAAGGCCCTGAATGAGTTAGAATATACTGTAGCATAGCTTATCATTCATGTGATTGTGATTTGACTTCATCATCTATCCACTATCATATGGGTGGTGGTACCATTACTGAACAATATGTATGCATGTGGTGGTGGTGGTGGTGGTGTGGCACTGGCACCATCAGCTGAATGCAAATTGATATGAAACACAACATTTCTTTTTTCATTCTTTAATCACATATCTCTGCTATATTCAGAATTAGCTGAAGTGTAACAATATTTTTATGATATATTAGCTTACAGAAATGGTCAATCTCCATCAGGTATCAACAAACTGCATTAATTGGAAGGGTTACTGGCCACCAAATTTAGTAACAGGCACCAAGTGTTGGTGATCCAAACCACTGAATAGATCAACTCCAAACATGCAAGGGATGTCCAAAAAATCTTCCAGATTTGGGATCCTAACTTTTCAATTGGTTGAACCAAATAGACAGCTATAAAAGATTCCCGAAAAGGACCATTAATCTGACCTTCTGACCAAGAGATTTTTAGAGCACCTTCAACCATAGGGGCACAACAGATTTAACAGTCTGGATTGCCTAAACATGGGACTTACACATAGAACTGAGCATTCTAGTAAACTAAATATTTGCTGAAGCAAGACCCTTTAACTCCTTTATTAACTGAAAATTTACTCGATTGAAATAATATAAGTACAGCTACCAATCCGCTGGTAGCCCAGTGGTGTGGCATCTTCCTATCCACAGATGTAAGTATGTAACCAGGTAATAATCCCTGGGCCTGGAGGATGTGGACTTTGGTGGGTAGCGTGAGTGTGTGGGTGTGTAAGCATGTATCCCGGAGACAGAAGAAGAAGAAGTTCCAGCATCCAATGAAATTTGAAAGAAAGAACACTATACAGCAAATGAGTTCCAGGGACATGACACAAATAAAATTGTCCTGAACATATGAGAACAGCCACTTTTGTAAAATAACGGGGTATATAACATAAGAGGATAAATCCTGACTGGAAAGACGTCAGCGGTATAGCAAAATTTAAAACATCAGCGGTATAGCAAAATTTAATGTAAAAAAATTTTCTATGCATACTCACAAGTTCTTCCCAAGCATCCTTAACTTCTTCTTTTGCATATGCAAAACCATATCCAGGTAAATCGACCAAGCAGAGCTTTGATGCAAGCTTGAAGAAATTAATTGTCTACAAAAGAATGTTTATAATCACCAACTGTACCACAGATCCTGCAATCTGCATCATTCGAAATTTGGAATTCATGCCTACCTGAGTAAGTCCGGGCTTATCCGATGTTCGTACCACACCCCACTGTCTTGTAAGAGCATTTAGTAAGGACGACTTCCCAACATTTGACCTTCCTAAAAGACCATCAAAATCATTTGAACACTAGTCTTTTTCATGGTTTCATAATATATATGTGTGCATGTGTATTTATATCACATGATGTAAAAGGTCACACAGTTCCACATGTGATCAGGAGAGACTGTGTAACATATGCTAAATTCCAGCCATGTGCAACAGGAGGATCCCACCATGCTAGAAACAACAAATAAGCAATAAACTTCATAAGATGAATAGAAAGTAGAATTCATTCATTGGAAAGTTCTAGTTTCCACCTAATATTAATGCAACAATACAAAATTTTGGAACCTACGATGAACCAACCAAGGTATAAGGCATTTGAGGTTGTGGTTCAAGTTGCAAGACTCTGATGCAACATAAACTAAGGGCTTGTGTAGATGTGAGGAATTCTGAAATGGATTCATGAAATGTTTGCCTTCATTATAGATGAACAGTGTACCTAAGGACTCAGTGGAAGTAAAACCCGGTTGGCTGTTAGCTTTCTGAAACAGTAAAACCCAGTTGGCTGTTAGCTTTCTGCTGTTTCCTTTTTTTTTTATTTTTTTCCTTTGTTCTGAAAGGCGGATAGTTTTTGTAGTAGAATAGAAAACCCATCACATAGACGTGTATGTTTCACAAACACTAGGCAGATGCACTATCAACAGAAATCTTTTGGGCCAATCACACAAATACTTTGGATCACCAAAAAAAGAAAAAATCCACCATAAACAGCTTGAGAGACTAAGAAAATGGTTCAATTGAACATGGTAGTTGGTACATTTCCTCCTCAAGTAGGATAGTCCTCTGGTTTTCAGCTCTTAAGCCAATTATAGAACAAATTCAACCTCAACAAATCCATTGTATCTTTTAATGAAAGTAATAATTCAAAAAAACAAAAACCCGTTGTACTATTGCATCAATGCATAAAGAAATTTTGAGTTAAGATATAGATAATATATTCATGGCATAAAAATGTTTTGTCATAATGAAGGAATGCAACAGGAAGGGACCAAAAACAAACAGAAACAAGAAAATAGAAATCAATAGATTCAGCACCATGCATGACATGCAAACTAATAAACAGGAAATATGCACCTGCAAATGCTATCTCTGGAAGGTCTGGAGCTGGAAACGACGAGGAAATCTTAGCAGCAGCAAAAAATGTCAATTTATTCCTAAATACCTACAAAAAAAAATTTTTAATTAAAAGTTTAAATTATAACAAAAGCCTAAAGTGTAGTTGGAAGGTGCTTGATGCAAGACAGACTCATGGTCGACCCACGTTTGGGGCCCAGCCCACCTATGATAATAAATTTAGGGTTTTATTTGGTTATTTGTGTTTTAGATAATTTTAATTAGATGTTTTAATCGTGGCCATCAACTTGATTGGATGGTCCAGATTAGTCCTAGGTTATTTCTTTTTTCTATTTAAGCATTGTAAACCCTCTTTGACTTAGTTAGAGTTGATGATTAATGAAAATTGAGTCTTTTGGGATCTTCCCAAGTTTCTCCGAGCTTTCCTTGAAATCTCTAATGCCTCCTGAATTGGAGTTTGGTGAGAGCCCAATTCTCTAACGCCTCCGGATCGGAGTTTGGCGAGAGCCAAATTTTAACACCTCCGGATGGAGTTTGGTAGGGGCCCAATTCTTCTCCCCCATTAGTGCTCATTGCCACAACCATGAGGTTGCAGGTCCAAGTCATGGTAACAATAAAAAGAACACGGACAACAGAAATAGTTTGTATTTTCTAGTTTGCACACTAAAAGATAAGTGGAAAAAGTTCCAACTGAAAGAGAATGAGAGGAGATACGTACCACTTTGAAAGGAAAAGATTCACCCATTGCAAAAGATTCATTTAAACATTCGCTCCTAGTTCTAAAGTATGAACATGATCAACAAACTCATACAATAGTTGTGGTTATGATAGTTCTAAAGATCAGTCACGCTAAAATGGGCTTAGTACCCACCGAGTCTATTCACCCTTGAATCTCATCTGGCCAAGTTTATTTCCCCACTATCTTGTTGTTAGAAGATGTTAAAACCTTGTGGGTTCATTTTCACTAATTTTGGAAATCAAAACCAAAGATCAAAATAGCGGTTGCGGTAAGCATAGCGGCCAGTGGCCAAAATTCTATATAGCGGACAATATATAGCGGTGTGAATTTTTTAAGTGGTGAAAAAATTTTAAATATTGTATAATATCGAATCTTGTATTTTTTTTATTGATTTGAAACCATATAAGGTAGAGATGTTAACAACCAGAAATACCAAAAGCTCGAACTATTAGTTAACGGTATAACAATGTATATAACGCACCCCCCCCCCCCCCCCCCCCCCGAACGGGAAACCGTTCAAACTAGAAACCCAATAGGTAGACGGAATTGACAGAGGTAACATGCCTCCCTGGGGTCTCAAACTTGTGACCTCTGGCTCTGATACCATCCATGTTAATACCCAGTAACACCAAAAGCTCAAGCTTTTGGTGAATGGCATAACAATGTATAACAACAAGAGACAACTTTAGGAAAGGCCATTGAGGAAAAGAAATATGAAAAATAATATTTAAAATTAAAACTACTTAGCTCTACTAGGTTTTAGACCATAGCGCCACTATTTTCAAAATAGCACAGTCACCTCAACCGCTATGGCCAGCAATGCAGCATAGCGGCCACTATTTTGAACCATGATCAAAACCACATTTATGGAAGATCAAAGCATCCAAAGATAGAAAGTAATGTTCATCCAGCTAAATGAAAATCAAATGCAACCAACTATTACAATTTAAACTAACTCTAAATAATTGAAACACATGTGGCTTCATAGGACAACATTTTCCATTTTTTCTTTTATCATTTTTTCACATCTTTTTAGACTTTGGGACTCTAGGGTGAGAATCAGTTCAAATCAGAGGAGTCAAACCAACTTGAGGCCAGTGACCAAGTGACCTTCAAGTCCAAGTTTTAAAACCTTGGTAATTATACTAGACATATAATAAAAGAAACAAATGATCCCTCAAATATAACACAATCCAAAAACTTGTAAATCATGTCTAACAGTTTCTAGCAAAACACAAAAAAATTCCACAACTCAAAGACTTAGCCTAGTTGATTTCATGAGATTTCAGAACATAACCCAGTCAAACTAATATTGCTTCTAAATAAATTTCTAGTCGACTATATGAGTTTTCAACTTTTTTAGTTGTTGAGCTGTGTGCTAATATGTATGTATGGACGCAAAACTGACTTTACTACAAAAATTTCAAGGAGAAAACTGCTTTAGTCTTGTACACAATGGAACTATTTTCCCATTCACAACCCTTTTCCCTTGATGAAAATTTTCAACTCACAGTAATGTGGGTAATAAACTTAGTATATGGGATCGTGTCCAATATTGCCCACAACAAAAGGGATCTTCACTGATGTTTCCTTCTCTTTTTCTATCAATGGATCAGCAATGAAGATTGACGATATTTGTAACAATATCACCATGATTTGTAACCCAAAAAAAAAAAAAAACACCATGATATGCGATTACATCAGCACCGCAGTCTCAAGTTTAGCCCAGAAGATGCAGACCAAATTGGACTTGCATGCTTTCGATTGTATACATAGCAATCATTAAGCAAAACACCAAATGATTGGGAAAAGGCTAAGATGAAGAGAGTGATGATTTCTTCTGAATTTAAACATAGTGGACAAATCAACCAGAAAGGAACATTGTATAGAATATAGATTAAAAATCTGAGAATACAATAACATAAAAAAATTAAAAAAAAAAAAGTATGTCATTCAAAATCATAACAATCAAAATCACTGAAATCACATTCGGAAAACTAAAGCCCCTCAAAGAGTGCTAGTGTTTGGCTGGCTCATACTTCGACAAAAAATCCTTACTATGGACAACCTTCACAATCGGAAAGTGATCAAAGTTAATGTCTGTCCTATGTGTCTATCAGACGAGGAACCAGTCGATCATTTACTCCTAAACTGTGTAGTGGCCCAGAAGCTTTGGAATATGCTTCTGAGTAGCTTTTGTTGCAGCTGGGCTCTCCCTTGGACCATTAATGACCACTATGATGCTTGGAATATTCCCATCAAACAAGAAGAATCTGTGGTGCTTGTCCTTCTTCGCAACTATTTGGACTACATGAAAGAAAGAAACCAAAGAATTTCTGAAGGAAAATCATCCTCTTTAGAAGACTTATTCTTCAAGACAAGGTTTTGCGTTGCCCACTGGGTCTCCACTCCCCACCTTTCCTGATTTCTAGGGCGTGCCACTCAACTTCATTCTTTTCAATTAAAGGGAAGTGGCTCTTTCTTGATTTTCCATCCCCACTTGTTCTTCTTTTGTTCTTCTTGGCTCCAGCCTTTGTATAGCTTGTTAGCTGTTTTTGGGAGCTTTTTGGCCGCCATCTGTTCACTTTTTGCTCCTCTTCTTTTTTGAGTGTTGCTTTCTTTTTTGGGGGCTTTCTCTAGGCCTTTGCTTTTCGGTATAATTATGTTGTACTGTTAAGCTTCTTTAATGAATTCCACCATTCAAAATAATAATAATAAGATCAATAGCTAACACAAAACATGATGAGATTGAAAACAAAGGTTTAAACATGCTAATTTATACAATTACAATTAGAATATTCTCTTGCCTAAATGGACTACATAGATGAGTAAAGGAACTAGGGTGTCCAACAAATAGGGCAAACCTTACATTTTCTTCAATTTTTTCTCTTTCAGGACTAGTGGAGAAGGGAATATTGTCTAGAGGAGCAGAGAGCTCAATATTGTAGCCTGACCTCTGCAATTCAATCATACGTCTACGGCCCAATAACTGCCATACATCAACAATTCTGATTATGATTTAGAAAAAAGAAAGAGAGCTAAAAGTCTCAAGACATTAAGACATAGAATTGTTCTATGGCAAAAGTTTATTGGTCTGTTTGGCTAGAGAGGAACAGCCAAATATTCCATGATAGCTATGAAGGCTTACGGAGATGTAGGAGCAAAAGTTGTGGAGAAGAAGAAGAAGAAGAAAAGTTCATCTTAAAAAATAAAACTAACAAAATAAGTACATTGTCTTCAACAAATGAAAGGATCGCAGAGCTTGGTTGTATTGCACGAAACTGTGCATTCCTTGAAACTTCAATACTTTTTTCTTCCTTCTTCTCTTTAGAGGACTCTGTATAAGCACATGAGAGAGAGAGAGAGAGAGAGAGCATCAGATGGGAAAATAATTACAATAAGAGAAAGAAAACCTGCTTGCATAAGTAAAAGAGGATAAGCATGTACCTAAAAAACCTAAAGATACCACGTAAACAACTAAGCATGAAAATCAGCACAATCACAAATAAAAGACAAAAAATAGAGATGAGCATGACAACAGAGAAGTAACTATCCTATTTGCTAAGGAGTCATTTAAAGAAGATAGATATTAACTTTCAAATATCATTTCTTCATTCTAAAAGGGGAAAACATAATGGGCGTGTAAAAAGGCAGAACTTAGGAATTGCAATGGTCCTCTTCACTATTTATATTCCCAAAATGGTTTGGTCTGAAGCTATGATAACCAATTCATAGCTAGATAATTGTTAACCTTTTCAGGTTCTTCAGCAAAATACCCTATTCAAGTTCTTCCTCAGTTCCAGAATTGGAAAGACAATTTCAATGTTTCTCCCAAGTATTCATGAGTGCTTCATGCATGTTCTTGGTCCAAAGAAGGATAAAATTAGGACATAAGGCAGTAAAATTGTATTTATTGGATGTCCATCCAATGAAAATGGATACAAGCGCCTTGATCCAGTCCCCAAGACCACATTTAACTCTATCTTTCCTCCTTGCTATAAAGGATACATATGAACATACAGCTTGGAATTTCACGAGACATTAGCACTAGTTACCATTTTAAATTAAGTTAGAATCTTTAGCTGCTATGAAAGTTGCAACACAAGAGCTGGCCACTTCGTCAACTAATAGTCCTTCATTGTGGTTAGGTTAGACTGCTGATCTCTTACAAAACTAGCAACTTGGGTTGGCCACTTAACCAGCTTGTACTCTATTGTGATCTCCACACACACACACAAAAAAAAAAAAAAGGTTCAGCTTCTTTCCTTTTTCCAAATTAAAAAAAGGTGCATCAAACAACAAGAAAATGAAAAGCACAGAAAATTGGAGGCGCTTCCATGCTACCGAAGAATCCTTCATGTTGCATAAATGTCTCTTTAGTTTACAAATAATTAGTGTATTACAAGTCAGCCACAACCATAAACTATCTAGCATTATAGCTTAATGCTCAAAAATAACAGAATACTCCAATTTCAAGTAACATTTCAAGTAACATTGTCTTAAAATAATACCCTAGAAATAGTCGAGTGTGAATACCAAATATTGGGTGCAGATGGAGAATAATTATGTTCACCAGCATAAATGAAGATAATAATCATGTATTTCTACTATAAAGCTTACAAGAAATACTCTTGACAAAAAGATGTGCAATCAAATAACAAAAAAAGATGAAGCCAAAGTAAAAGACGTTAGTCTCAATGGAAGACAAAAACACGAACCATTCATCGAGATACCATCATCTAATCTTTTATTTGAGATATCATGTGGATCAATTCGGATAACTTTCTTCCTTTTCCTTGGTAGGTCATCTGTCACCACAGAAGCATCATCTGAACCATTTTTGCGGTTTACTTTCTTTTTGCTATAGTCATCAGGATATCCATATTGATGCCTACTCGGCCTCTCGTCTGCAGGTTTTTTTAGATTCAATTTGTGTTTCACATGTTTCTCCAATGTACCATCATTAGCAACCACTTTGCGATTCTCAGTTGTTTCTGTTGCCTTTGCTGTCGACCTTGCTTTGCCATCAGAGAAACCAGCACCTTTTGTCCTATCTCCAACTCTATGACTGTGTCTGTCATTTCCTCCACCATAAACTCTTGACGTGCGAAGCACTCTCACATAGCCTTTAATAAAATTATCTTCCCGATCCTTACTTCCCTTTAAGGAGGATGATTTTCTGATGGGTAGCTTTATATCGTGACATTTGCTAGCATGAACTGTTTTCACCCTTCTCGATGCTCTCATGGTATTTTTCTCTCCTACAGAATAATCAGAACTAGAGTTCCTTCCATCCATGTCACGTTGACCATAACTCCTCTTTCTTTTCTGACTAGGATGTGTTGATCCAAAATGACCCTTTCCATTGACTTCCTTCCCAGGACCCTCCTGATCTAAAGCAAATCGTTCAACACCCAGTCTG
The DNA here is from genome assembly GCA_037013555.1 of Sextonia rubra. NCBI lineage: Eukaryota > Viridiplantae > Streptophyta > Magnoliopsida > Laurales > Lauraceae > Sextonia > Sextonia rubra. The sequence continues at coordinate 51,613,106 of JASUAD010000013.1, read as the reverse complement.
GAATTCCTCTTCCCTCTGCTCTCTCTCTTGTGAGGATCATGACTAGGATCAGGATCATCTGCCCTGTATCTGCTGCCTTTCTCTTTCACATTTCCTCTACGTTCCTGCTTCCTTATATTTACAGATGTAGCTTCATCTTTTGCTGACTTTGCTCTTCCCACTAAACTTTTGAGCTTATTCCTGAGCTTGTTTCTTGAACCTACTACATCAGACATTCTCTGAAGTTGTTTGTTTCTATTAAAACTATGAAAACAATATATGACCTAGTCTAGACTCTTCTTTGCACTGTATTGAATCAGCAGAAAGAACAAATGATCACCTGAAACAAACATTGCATAAGCATTATCATCTTTGAACAGCAGGTAGAAATCAGCATTGTATTGAACTTTCAAGAATCATGAGAACTGGTGTTGGGTGCATTGACATAGGAAATAAAAAATGCTCCAAGGGATATAGGGGTTTGTTTTAAGTAAGAGTTGTTTTTCTCTCTGCCAAAACCAGTTACAAATAAGAAGACCCACAAGAAATTAGATTTACAAGTAAACTGCATGTACACAACAAAGTTTCTGTGGATCCAAAACAAGGCCTCAGTGTTCATAGCAAGTACTAAAATTAACAGCTTCTATGCATGAGCAAAGGATTCAGAAACTAAATTAACATTGTCTGGCAAACTGTACCAGCAAGATTCCTGTAAAACTCAAACCTTTTTCATATGATGGGAAAAGAGAGTGTTTGTAGTGTGGAAGATGAAGTCTGCATACCTAAAACTGTGTTGGAGTCTATGGAGTCTTGGTTTTGGCCTTGCCGCGCTCTGTTGCGCTTTGGGATGATGCCCTATGTTTTACGAGCTGAACCGCACGCGCAAGTGGTCCCCAGAACTTTAGAAGTGGCACCGAGAAGAATCCCAGATGGCTAGCCCAGGTGCCCAGGGCTCATGTGGTTTTTTTTTTATTCCGATTGTTCACAACTTAAAAATGTTTAGTGTTATCTTCGTTAATTGGATCTCACATAAATAGTTAAATGGGTAAATTGTACTTGGGCTCGCATTTAGATGGGCACGATGGTGGTGACGGGTCCCATATGGATGCACATATGCAGATTGGCAAGTGAGTTGGTTAGTATGGATCCCATTGGGCAAAAAGGCTTGGATGATCTTCATCTGTTGGGTCCCACATAAAACTTATATCGGTGGATGGGTCAAATAATTCATACAATGATTCCTACATATATGTAGGTGGATGCCTATTGACTAGTAGGACACACTTAGATGGCATGTTGGTGGCGGCATTCAGCCAATCGAATACAAGTTTTGTTGTTAAGATAAGTAATTGAAATGATAATGATCATTAAAGATAAACACTAATTTTTATCAAAGAAAAATTAATTGATTTTGACATATTTTTTTGACAAACATTTACATTAAAAAACTTACATGGTATAGTAGTTGGAGTGGATTATTAAAAGATTTTAAACAACAAGAGGTTACGAATTTAAATTTTTAAAAGTTATATAGTTTAGCATTTATTATTATTACTATAGGGAGTGCTGGGTACTCACTACTCAACTTTTTGCGTGCTCTGTAAAGTTAAAATTAACGGGGGGTCAAAATTAAAATCAAAATTAAGAGTCAATTTCCTAATTGAAATTAGCATCTTTAATATATCTATATATAATTTTTCAACACTCAGTTTTATTTGTTTTTATTTACATCATTTGCCATTCTCCAATATAAACGACTTGTGCCTTTAATTAAACCCAATCAAGTATATGATCAAGGAGTCGACCTTAACCCCACCATTAATGGGCTTATTGTCTTCAAATGGTTGATATTGTTGAGGCCGACCTGTCCTTGGACAAGCCTATCCATGGCCTGCTTAATGCGACAAATTGATGATGGCCCATCTGCGATTGGAAGATTTTACAAATTTTTATGACGGATCATTATAATGATCTCTTTGTTACATATGCCTAAACAAAAGAGGAATATGGCTCCGAATTTGGGAAGATTTGGATCCAATTTCAATGATCCGATGGATTGAATGATGAGCCCAACAGATGTCCAAAATCGCTATCAGATTGAAACATAAATAAAATACATCATTCTACAAGAGATAAAAAATACATCACTCCCGCCCTTTTTGGACTATCGTTGAATGAATTTTAGGTTTATATTATATATTGTCCGGACCATGTGTCTTATATGCAGTCTAGGATACTGCAAATCAGATCATTTACAATTTCTAATGGGATCTCATGAGCCAGGCCAGACCAAACCCAGCCCATGCAAAGTGCCCTGGGCTGCATGTGGAATGTGTTATTTTATGTCTATGGGCTATATCCAAGCCTAATTTTCTGCAAAACCTTTAAACAGGCCCTATGTTCAAAGCCCACATTAAGCCCACATTTTAGCATAAAAAATTGAAACAGATTTTGCAAATAAGCTGGACTAGGCCTAACTTGATGTCTTAAGGGTTGGATCTGGGCTTGCACACAAAGCCCAGTAATAAAAAGTGCCAGGCTTGGAAGAGCTTCGGTCACACCCACAAACACCCTAGTTTTTAAGGGCTTCAAGACCAGAACAGTCTCCTCAGATGTGAACTCAGAGTACAGTTTAAATATCTAGTTAAGAAGACACATCGTATTCTCCGATGGCATTCCTTACAGTTAAATTCTCCGTTGGACCATCTCTCATCGACCCAGGCGGTTCCTTTTAAACTGAAATTTGAACCGTCAGATCATATTTTTCTATTTTCATCCCAAGTACTTTATAGGCAAGCCAATTATCAGATGGTTATCATTCACTGCATCCTGCAACCAATGACGAATATGACTCAATATTGCAGTGATACTGGACAAACCCATCATATTCTATTTTATGTGGATGGTGCGTTATTTAATGGGTCCCACAGGTTTTCCACCAGACCACCTATTATCACTCAATATCATGTACGCATCATTTTCTTATCAACCACTAAAAAAAATTTTCTTAGCTCATTTTACTCTATTTTACCTGCTCCTCTGTGGATTGTGCTTTCAGCAAAATAGCGCAGTGTAAATCAATGACTTGGCATCCCAAAGAGTACAATTGTAAATTTTAATTAACATTAATAGAAGAAAGCGTAGCACAACCATCTGAGAATTTAAAGAAGTTTTTCCAGTTGCTTCAAATCAGGGTCCAAGCCTTCCAGCTTACCATCTTCTGGGTCACTTGGGGTCATATATGCATCTGCAATCGCCTTGCCTTTATCAAGAACTGTGGAAGGCACAGTTTGCAGGAGGCTGCAAGTGAAAGGAAAAAGTTGGTTTATCAAAGAGTATTTCAATTATTTGATCTCAGATATGTTGTAATTCTGATAGTAGAAAGTTGGAATGGTAATGAACTAACAGAGCCCTTTTTGGAGAACAACAAATCTAATCATGCAATCCCCAGTCATCCAAACTGCAACTCTTTTAGGTATTATATGAACCCCCAGAAAATATTCACGCCATCCTTCGGTCCTAAATTTGTATAGGTTGGTCCATGATTCATTAACCAGGACTCCTGATTTGATGGGCAGGCCCCACCGCAAGTAGACCACATGCTCATCATCTGTGGTGAAGCCAGGATTTTCTTTCGAGGACATCAATGAATGGAAACAAAAAAAAAAAAAAAAAATGAATCAGACAATGGCCGCAGATCTTCTTGAAGTAAAATTTCTTAAAAGAGTCATTCTTTACCTATCCAGTGCACCCAGAGCAATGTCGATCTTTTTCTTCATAGATTCAACAGTGGCTGCTGGATCATTTCTTGATGCATGTAGGAACAGTGAATCTAGATCCTCCAGGGCCCTGAAGGAGCAGAAAGTAGTTATCAACATTCACGTGTAGATCACCAAAATCTCTGTGACATTGATAACTCTTTGTGACATGCAAACAACAGATATAACCCCAATTAGTAAAGTTTCACTAGTATAGCCCTGGCGCCCTTCACCACAATTCACTACATGTAGGGCCTTTGTCTAAGTGAGCCCAACCATTAATCCAATGGGCCAAACAGATGTCTCAAAAATCTGCCAGGTATGAAGATCCCAACACTGAGGACTCTGGTCCATTTATGGACCATTCTCATATTTTCTGAACAGTATGCGGTGGGAAATCCCAATCTGGAGAGAAATTTGAAGCATCCCCAATCAATGAGTGGGCCACACAACCATGAACTCACATGTACAGACAGCCCACTCCAAAAATATACACATATCCCCTATATAGCTCTTGTGAGTTGTAAAGAAGAAAAATGCTGGGATAATATGTACCCAAGGCAGCGGTCAACAGCGTCAAAAGCAACTTTTCCACTACCATTGTCTGATGCATATTGTGCTACCTGTAAATCCCAAGAGAATTTTAAAGCTGGAAGGAAATCATGTACAAAATGAACATAAGTGAGGCTAGCATTTATATGCTGCAATCAGAGATACTACATTTGATGCAACATAAGGGATGCACAGCAGCAACAATAACAAACCAACCCAAAGAACAGAACCTACAGACACAAATATATCAATTGACACATGGCAATTCTAGGATGAGTAGATGCATTCATGAGGAACTTCTTATGTTTTCCAAATCTAGATTTTAACATCATCAGGACTACAACCCTCAAACCAAATGGAAGCTAGTCAAAGCCATCAATTGAAAGAGGGAGAGACATAGTGGTAGGGCACTAGCATATGTAGATCAAGTCCCGTCTGTAAGAAATTATGGTATTGGATTGGCTTCTTAACTAGCACTTGCACATACTGCAGAAGGGAATTGGGATTTGTGCTATTGTTAAACACGGAGATGGGGAGTTGACAAGGATTTCAATGACCTATAGTCCTATACAAGATAGATCTTAATGCAACTGAAGTATTTTGAGTATTTAAACTGCACATCTAGTTCAGCAAAACAGAGGAGTAGATGTAGGCCTATAACTGCAGGAAAAAACATACACAAGTCATCATTTCAGATTTAAAAATAACAATAAAGGTAGGAATTTTCCGGTCAAAATTTGTGATAAGCACAATTGGATACTTTCTATTTTTAGAGATTTTATTTAACATTAGATTATATCGAGTTTTATGATTCAGAATTACTGTTGAATGATGGATCTCATGCTCATCTAGAAGATAAAGTAAGATAAATCATGTAAAAGAGATGTCAATATGCACACATGATTAGAATAAGAACTTCAGTTGATTATAATTTTCGAATTGGGTTTGATTGAAAGGCGAGAGAACATCTCTGTATATATAGTAATATATCCCTTGAAATACATTGAACACTGAATGCTTTTATGCAACGTCTCCTGTGTTTTCTTCTCATGCTCGATATCTCTTTTAATGTTACTCCTGCTTTTGGAGAATATAATTTTTTCTTAAAAAATATTAAATAAATAATATTGGATCTTGCATGGATACATGTAGGATACCGTTTTTAATTGCATCTCAGTGTACTAGGTTCAATCATTTGACAAAAGTTCTACAAATATGCTTGCTCTTTTAAACATATCAATGCCTAAAAGTAATTTCACTCCTGATGTTTCCACTTAAATGTTCAAAAGAACAAAAATAATACTAATCTATTAGGAAACTAAAGTTACCATCCAATGTGAACTTTTTTTATACCAAACGACGTTATAGAAAACCTGAATAGCACACTATGGATGGGATAACTGTATTCTTATCATCATCATCAAAACTTATCCCATCCCATCTATCTACCAACTCTATATCTGGGCACTGAATTCTCACTTCTTGTATGTGTCCTCATCTCTGAATCCGTACATCATAGGGATCAATATTGTATGATGCTGATTCTTGTTTCCTAAGCCGAAAAGTATTATCAGTTAGACCAATAAGTGCAGTTTTTCGATGTACAACTAAAACAAAATTTTGGGGTGCTCCAGATCTTGTGACTTATAGAATGTTATTCAACTTCTTTTAGCAGGGATACCTGCATATTGTTATACTTATCATCCATTCTATGGTAATCTTTTCCACCAAAATGTCTTGATTACCAGCAGTTTATGATGCATTTGAATGACCCTTGAATAGTGTGTACTTAAATTACTGGAATTAGTAGTTCAACTAAGCAAATAATCACAAATGAGAGAACCCATGGGGTCCTGCTTTGCAATGTGCAGTTTGCTCTGGTTTCATATTTCACAATAACAGTTCTCCTAAAAGAAGCCCTATCAAGAGACATCTGCTACATTCTGCAGATCTTGAGGAAGAGTAATGAAGCGAACGAATTCACTAATCCGGGGTCAAACTCAAAGGTACGAAACTATGAACTGGAATGTTGCCATACTCTACAAGATTTCATTTTGTGTAGTACATGATGGGTGAACTATCCAACTTTCTTATTATATCAGTATTACTTTATTGAACTCCAAAAATGAGTCTGCCTTTAATGGTTTTAATTGTAAGGTTTTCTTCAAGAGGCACCTTGGAAACTTACAGCTCGAATATTTACACGCAGAGATGCTGCTGGACCAGAACGTAATAAAGATCTACTGTTAGAATATTTTGGCTGATCGTCTTCCAAAGTCTTCTCTGCATGAAAATAAAGCTTGATATCAGAAAAATTTTTGCAAATCCCTATTTATATACTAAAAATGTGCACTGGCTATGCAATCAGCGTGCTACAAACCAGAGTAATCTTTTTGGGAGATGCAGAACTTCCCCCCACTATGTCAATCACTTCAAAAACTCAACAAACGTATAGGCTATGATAAATATGCAAGCTAGTCAACACAACCCCAAGTAGAGATCAAAGGAACAAAACAAGATAGAGAACAAGAAATGAAAACACTGCCCTAATCATGAAGATCCTCCCAAGGAAACAGGGAAAACCATAAAGAAGGGATCCCTATATTGCCATCTAACTAAAGAGAACACCTTCACTTTTTTATCAATACAAAAGGCACCCTCAAGTAAGAAAGAAGCAGAAGAAGAAGAAGAAGAATGGGAAAAAAAGTTATGCCGAGGCATTGTAAGGATGAATCCAAGTGTTTTTTCTCCAAAATATCTACATTATACAAATATGACAGTAGCCAATGAGAAAGTCTGCTTTTCAGAGATTTGGTTAATTTAATAAATGAAGAGTAAAAAAACCAACCAAGTAAATGGCAGAACACCACCTAATTCCTCAAATTGTGACTGTGTCAAGAGAACGGCCGGCACATATGCCTCTAACGGATCAAGCTTTTTCCTGGTATGAAAAATAATATATGCAATCAAAGTTCATAATACCACAAAGCATGCCTAAAGCACACTAAATGAAACTATATCACATGAAATGATCAAAATGCACAACTTTATGATATAACAATTATCACCATCATCATCAAAGCCTTGTCCTAACTATTTTGGAGTCAGCGACATGAATTCTCATTCACGATTCTAGTATAATGGTCTACTAATAATACTATATAACGTTGTGTATGACCAAAGTTTAATGGCCCAAAAATAATACCAACTAGTTGTTGAAATCGAGGTTCAAATGGGAAAATATTTCTGGAAGACCAGATGCACATTTTTATAAAAGATAATTTTTTAAAAACCAATGATGCACATTTTTCACATTTATAGTTGTAGTTGATGAATACAAAGCATCAGGAATTGGTCCCACCTCTTCACGTATTTGTCGAAAATGCCACCCGCATAAGCATCTGAAAAAATAAATAAAAAATCATACAAATTTTCAGACTTCTGTAGTCTTTAAATAGTTTAGAATGAAAATATACATCAGTTTGTTGCTAACAATATCAAAAGAAGAGCAATGGCTAGACCGAAAAAACATAGAACTCATCATCATCAAAGTTTAATCCCAACGAAGGGCGGAGGGAGGAGGGTTCGAGTTGGGGCGTGGCAATTGCCCCCACTCAACCTTGGATGGTTGTGTGATGTCATTAGAGTAGTTTAAAGGATTTTATGGCCCTTACAATTTTGCCCCCACTCATCTACTTTTTCTTCTTCATAATTAGAGAATTTAAAAAAGGATTTCAGGGTACTGTTGTCTTTCACTTGGCTACAAAAGAGCAAGTAAATCATTCTCCAGATTTTAAGGAAAGTTTGTAATTTACAATAAATCAACTAAATCTTTTTCTCCTTTCTCTCCCTACAGTTTTCCTTCACTTCAATTTTGAAAAAGCCTTTCATTGCAAATAGATTTGACTATCTTCACTTTTCTTGAGATTAAATTTTAAACCCCCATCCATGATCGAGTCACAAAAAAATAAAATAAAATATATGATTAAAGGGTCACTAAACTGTATGGCTTTTAAATCAAGTGCCAAGGAGATAATCTCAATAGAAATCCAAATCATTAAAAATCCATCCACTCTCCTTAGTTTAGTTGTCCCCAAATATTACTTAAATAGGAGTTAGCCCCCACCTTATTAAAGCATATGATTAAAAATATTATGTGCTCAATCTAATAGTGAGGCTAACTCTTATTGGAGAAAATTTTGGGGAAACCACTTAAAAGGATAGTGTTAATTATAAGCATAGTTATCAAAATCCTACAATTTGTATTCCAAATCTCAATTCGTATTAAGCATAGTTATCAAAATCCTACGGTTTGTATTCCGAATCTCGATTCGTATCTTGAATCTTAAGAAGAACGATTCGTATCTATACAATGAGTCCCATTTACAGATAAATCTTAGGGTTCAAATGTGAATCCTACAATTCGATACTCATTCCATTGAATCTTACGATTCAAGCTATTTTGCTAGGCGAGGATAGCTAGTAGCTACAACCAATAAGTTAAAATTAATAATTTTCTATATTTCTCTCTTCTTTATTCTTTATTTCTTTTAGTGCTTTTATTTTTTTTTAAAGGTTATTTAATAGTTAATGAGACCTCCTAAGAATTTTTTGCAGCTTGGATGAGGTTTTAAAAATGAATAAAGAACATGCATTTAATTAGAGCAATCGACTATACATATGGTGCTTGTTTATATTTTTAATCTTTTTTTTTCCTCTTCATGAACACTTTCTTAACTTCAAGAGATTACCATGTAAGATTGATGGTTTGAATTTTAATTTAATTTTATATTTTTATTTAAAGTTAATAAAATATATATTGATACCTTAAACCTATTTAACTATTTAGACATCATTTATTATATATATTAATATATGTTATGATGTTCTTGATATGATTAAATGTTTGACTTATTTGTTATTATATTTATACAGCTATAATGGGAAAATGGATGATTATGAATAATAACTTTTCTCTTTTGTAATTTTTAAATATTTTTTAATTTTTATTAAAAATATAAAAATCCTATGATTCACAATACAATTTGCAATTCAATTTGATTTAGTGGGTATGAACGATTTGCAAAACAATTTCAATTTTGAAAACTATGATTATGAGTAGCATGGATATTACACCTTTATTATTCATCTTTTTACAACATTAGTAAATGACTATCAATGGTATGCTCTCAATCATTTACGCTATTGCAAGCATCACGGCCTATCAAATAATTACAAGTTATCAATCAATGGATTTTCAATCATTCACATCTAAAACAGGCATTGTGCCACATTAAACGATCATAACTAACCAATCAATTCATTAATTAATTATGGATGGATCTATTTACAAGTGCTTAGTTCAACATGGGTCCTAATTTACTTCGAGTGAGATACAATTCTAAACCCTAAATCAGTAAATGATTAATTTGAGCAATTTGGATTCATTAAAGTGAACCATATTACTTTTGTAGTTTAAGTATCCTTAAATTTTGAGAAATTATATGTTTGAAAGCATTTAGGTATTTTGAAATAGGATCTCATTTTTGTGGATATTATTATAAAATTATAAATAAATAAATATATTTTAAAATGATAAGCGAAGTAACTATAATAAAAACATTATTGATCCCCTCTAAAAAAATGGCTCTGTAGTCGTTAGTTAACCATTGCCTGCCCCCACTGGAAAAAAATCCAGGCTCCGCTGCCACTGATCCCACCTATCTAGGTTGGTGCAAATAAATCTACGAACTTTGACACATTTATCACAAAAGCAAGTAAACAAATAAAATCAAATTCTACGTCTAACATTCTTAATATATTTTCAACAGTAACGATCTAGCGTGAAGTTCCATACACCAAATAATCATGCTCAATGCAATCTAATAATGATATCATCATCATAGCCTTATCCAAACTATTTGGGTCGGCTCTATGAGTTCTACCATCCATAGAGCTTGATTATGGCTACAAGAGTTCAACTGAATAGCTCGAATATAAGTAATTAACATGCCCATATTTCAAATGGGAGGAATTGTAGGATCCTAAGCTAAAATTGTTTCCTAAACCTTCAATAACTACATGTGAGGTGAGGCCCATGACTAATGAACCATGTGGTTGAAATGATGGAGATGCCCAAAACATAAGTAGATTAGTGATCTATTCTACTACTTCTCTTTACATTACATCTATATTCTACTCTATCCATTTATGTATAACTGGTTGTTTACTTTACTGTACTTTACTTGCATATTCCATATGGTGATGATGAATTGATGAAAAAGAAGAGAAGGATGCGCACGTTTAGGGCTGGAGGAGCACCAGAGGAAGAGGAGGAGAGAGACGGAGGCGGACCGCCTGGTTTGAGGAAACGAGGCGGCGCAACGTAGCCGACTCGGCCTCGTGTCGACGGAGGGCGTGGGCGTTGGGAGATGATTGCGAAGAGCGCTGACGTGCGCAGTGGCGGGTGTAGTAGCCATGGCGCCGAGAATGCATCAGCATCACATGCGCAACGCAAGCCGCAAAAACTGAGGATTCTGTTTCTTATCCGTTCCTATCGAGTCCGGAATGGGACTTCTGCCGTGAGGTTCATATGTGGGGCCTAAGCAATTGGAAATCCAAATGCTTGACTCACATGCTCAAGCCCGAATCTAGCCCCGCGGGATTGGTTCCCATATTTTACGCCGATGATAGCCTGTATTACCATTTGTTGCAATTTAGTAACTCGATGAGCCTATCACATCATCCAAAATGCTTAAGCCCAAGAACTGATAATAACCTATATTGTTCACTTTATTCGAGATTCATATTTTATCCATAAACAATGTGAGATAGGGTGTTACAATCTACTTCGCAAGGGCTACCTTGTAAAATACCGACTAAAATATTATGAAAGTTTTTAATTATCCCTGAGCCAACTGTTATATTAGAATAAAATCTTCAAGCCCATTTGTGTGCTTGAAAATACATATTACAAATAGTGTGGCCAATCTAACATAAGGTGGAGGTGTAGCCACGTCTTGAACTTTCCTATGTTGAATTTGGAGGGTGATCGTTTGGTATTGATTCTATTCCTCCAAAAGGAAAGATTATTTGAGGAGGGTTTTTTTAGTTCAATTTATATGTTTAGTTTTAATAACTTATAGTAATCAATATTATTTTGATTCAAACAAAGAAGCCCGTGGACTTTTTTTTTTTTTTCCAGAGCACACTATATGCACAGTCTCCATTCAATCAATACGAACCCACTTATGCTCATTTCATCCAATGACTAGGCAGGATGCCCAGTTTTATATTCATTAACCATCGCTCACAATTGAATTGAATTTCAAAAAAATTAAATTTTAAAGTTGTTAAATAAATATCTAGGAATTAGATAATCTAATGAGGATAATTTTTTGGTTGGCCTACATTCATGAGGACCATTCCATCTGCCTTCTGCCCTCGTCTCACTGAACACAATTTTGTACTTTATAGTGGGTCCCATTAGAGTGCCTCATGAATTTCTTTGGGTTGCCACTTGGTTTGGTAAGTCCTTAGTGATCCGGGCTTGTGTGGGTCTCTGGATATCAGCATAGGCTTCTGAGTCCGATGCATTTATGGGATTGGAGTTGGACTAAAGAGAATTCTCTGACTGATCACTTGGAATCTGGATTCCCACTGATCAGAGATGGCAAGTGTGAATGATCAGAAGTGGTCCTTTAGTGAGCTCCGCTGTAGATTGGCTATTACAAGTCTCAAGCAGGTATGATGTTTCTGCCCACCACAGCAGAGTCCATCGATACATAAAACATATATCTAATCATTAGGATAAGAGATGGTACTTGAGCAAAATGGTTTGTTGATTTCTCCATTTCTGATCATGCACTGTAAATGTTTTTGTTGAACAGGCCACCTGACAAATACTGGAAAACGGTCCATTTTATGGTTGTTACAGAAGACCAGAATTCTCCCTTTAATTAAATAAAAAGAAGTGACATATTAATTGTGGGGAAATATAAGGAAATAGTAACTTCATAAGCTGACCTTGCACACATGGTAAAGCACTTAGATGATGGAAAATCAAGTCAACAAGTGGGATTTTGTTGATTATGGTAGGATTGAGAAGGATTAATTTCTATCATTTTAACTGTCTCATATAAGAAGTAATGAATTTGGTGTCAAGTATATATTTTCCATGTTCCATGAGTGAACACCTTTTTCCTAGTGCCAACGTGACAATCAATCCTACCTCCTACCACTACAATGCTATAAGCCCAGTTATCCTATTAGGGGCCACACAGGAGATGATCCCCAATCATAGATCTACCCACCCTTTATCACACTCATCTAACATAAGTAATTGATCACATATTGCGCCCAGCGAGCTTGGCGAGGACACCGATAGAAAGGGAGTTAACGTAGGTTGTCGGTTCGAGCTTGGATGAGTCCCAGCGCTTGTCCTCAAAATTATCATAGCGGTCAGGGCCACCCACAATGGCACCAGTCAGTTCATTTGGATTTGGTGCATCCTTGTTGAACCAATCAGCAAAGCTTGTGGCACAATTCACTTTTGAGCCTGGTGCTAGTTGGGGTACAGATGCGCCACGGTGGTGAGCCTGTGTTGGTGACTGGTTACCAAATCCAACCATATATGACCTTCCCAATGGGTTGTTTCCAAGCAAGTAGTCCATCTGCATATTGAAGGGGAGAATTTATCATCACTAAAGACTTATCCCCATCAAAGTTTTGCTCATTGTTAAATAAATAAGTAAAATGCAGACTGCCTTAAGAGATAAAAGAATGTTCAAAAGCCCATTTGATAGCAAGATTTTTTAGAACAATTGAACTGTGAGTATCAAGAAAGAAATCGCAGTTCTATGTTAGATGGGAAGCAATTGAGTAAAATGTTTAACTTGTATGTGAAGGCCTCAGATTCCACACTTTGTGATGACAATATCAATTTTTCAGCTCAAACAATCGGAGGTCTCATTCAATCAACAATACTTGAGATTCTTCATTAGTGAATTCTTCTAGTTCTTGCTATCAAATGGACACTGAGCATGATGGTTCATACTGTGCCATGCCAACTAGCGCATTTTGGTGGGTTGGAGTACCTGTTGCTTGGCAAAATTCATGAGGTTGGAGGGGCCGAACTGCTGGCCGCCACACGTGACAGTGGCACTGTGTTTATCAAGCAAGTCGCTGTACACACTAAACAAAAGTGCAGCTCCAGTGACATACTGTGTGTTCGCCCCGTCTCGTAGGTGAATCATTCCTCCTGCAAGTGTTACATGGGAAAGAACTTGTTAGCACACACTGTATATGCATGTGAATTCTATGTACATGGCCGCTGGGAAATGGAATCAGACCTGGAGAGATGTATACTTGGTTGTAAGGACTGTCTGGAAGCACTGAGCATATGTAGCTGTCAGCTTGTGACTTGAACTTCTGGAGACTCCGCTCACCAGCTAGATACAACTGTACAGATGTATGTATACAGTCTATCAACTTCCACTCCATATAATACAGAATATAATAAGTATGCATTTGTTAGGCCCCTGATACAACCCTTGGGCATCCATGTGGAATGATACTTGAATGCCTCCTAACACAACCAAGAAGGTCATAAAATCATTATTCTACAATTGCCCTTCACCAATTGATTTTAGGATTAGTGGTAGCTCAATAGAGCCTAAAATCTTACAAGTGGTATCAGAGCCTGATGAGGTTGTGGGTTCAAGTCTCCTCTCAGGTGATACTAGTGAGGGGAGGAATGTTAGGGGCCTAGTACAAACCTTGGACACCCACACAGAATGATGCTCGAATACCTCCCAACACAACCAAGAAGGTCATAAAAAGATTGGCCTAATATTGTGCAAGCTCCCATGGAATGTTTAGATGACGATGGAGAATTTGGAATTTGACATCAATAAGTCAAAATTTTAATATAATTAACTGTTTAAGTGTGTTCTTCAAATGCCTCTTTTAACATTTTCTCTGTAAGAATTGTGCCTATATACACATACTTTTGTATGTACTTAATATGTGTGTGTATGAGAGAGAGAGAGAGAGAGAGAGAGAGGAGAAAAATGGAAGTTTTACCTTGGTTAAAAGGATTTGAACTCCAGCATACTTGAGATCCCAGTTGAATTCGTCAACGCTATTACTGATACCTTCTTCTGTAATGTATTTCAGGTAAGTGCTTCTACGTGTGGCAATATATAGCCAAGACGCTGCCCACATGAGCTCATCCTGCATGTGTGTACAAGCAACCAGTTAGCCTACATATATGCATGCATAAACACGAAACTATGACTTCCTTAGAGACACAAAACACATTTTCTCCCAGGTGTTCATGGCCATTCATATTTTGGGCAACTATGTACGACTCTGGCATTTATAGCCATCCATCATAGATTGATAGATTTATAAACATATATATAGATAGATAGATAGATAGAGATATATATATAGAGAGAGAGAGAGAGAGCACTTAAGGTGTTACCTGAATAGAAGCAATAGATATAAGTACATGCTTATATAGATGGATGGATAGATATATACAGTTATATGGAGAGACAGAGAGAGCTTACATTATAGCCTGAATAGGAGCAATAGAAAGGGCATTCTCCATCATAAGTTCCTATGTGCGATTTTGCAAACTCAAAGAGCTGTTTGAACAGAAAAGTATATAGCTCTGTTAATGATTGGTCCTACTACCTTAAAGAAAAAAGGGGCTAGTTTAATTGAACAGTAGCTCACTAACCAATTTAGCTTTGTTGAGAAGCCTACGAGCGTAAGTGCGATTCTGACTTCTAAACACAATCGATGAAGCAGCCATTGCAGCAGCCGTTTCAGCAGCAATCTCTGTTCCTGGTGTGTTCTCATCAATTCTATAGAGTGTTCTTGGGCTTTCCATGTTTTCAGGTCGTACCCAACACTGGTGATCAGCAACTGGATCTCCCACCTTCACAATAAATTTTGATGAACTTGCTTCTGTATGATACAATCTCAAAACCGGGTAAACTACAATTGGCCCTTATTGTGTTAGTTCTGCCGATTCAACTTGGACAAGAACGGAAATGGTCCCGTGACCAATGTAGGTATAATTGGGCACATGATACGATGTAAGAATTTCTGAACTTGCAAGTCCTCATCTTTCATATTGATATCTGTTATATTTTTGCTCAAATTTTAGGGAATCAATCCTCACCTGCACCCACAAACGATTGCGTTTGGCGCTGGCCTTCAGAAAATAATCGGTCCCCCATTTAATAGAAGAGTGCACATTTTGCAATTCCCCAGCGGTAAGTAACTCTGTTCTGTAGGAGAGTGCACCCCATGCAAGAGTTGTAATAGTGAAAGCCATTGGGAGTCCAAATTTCACATTGTCTCCGGCATCATAGTATCCTCCAACAAGGTCGACCTATCACCATGACAGCATCGGAGTTAGCGCATGAAATGCCATTTTCTTTCATATAATATATATATATATATTCTTATTTCTAAGTAGCAATTTCTACCATTTACAAATTCTACAAAAACACACAAATTAAAAATATTCTACAAAAACACACAAATTAAAATCAGTCCCATTGTATCTTTAAACAAAAATACTTGATTGAAAAACAGTCTTAGCATTTGCAAGTTTTCATTAGATTTAGATAGTACTGTAATATGCCATGGTAATGAACTATCTAAAACTAATTCTTAAGTCCAATTAGAACACTCAATTAATGAGGCTCGCAATATATAAAGTTAGAAATTAGAAAACAAAGAAAGGGAGTAACATGAATATTAGTACTTTTGTATTGGCTAATTTATGGGTTGGAGAAAACTTTGGTCCATTGAGTTGTATTTTATATTTAAAACATTTAGAATAAACTGTGGTTGCATGCCGGATAAGCTGAATTGAAAATAATGCAAATTTTAGTGTTTTTCTGAAGACCACATGAATTAAAAAAGTCATATCTCACAAACAAAGCGTTGGATATCCATAGAGCTTATGATTGCTAAATCCAAGTTAAAACGATAGCCTTTGAAAGTTTGCTAACGTGCTAGAAAATTCAAGCGCATTCGAGTGCACCCGTGACCGAGCTTGAGCACCAAAGACAGTGGCGAGCACGCTCGAACGCACAAACATCATAAGTGCACCAACCTGCACTAAAACATTTCCTATTTGTGTCAGAGTTGTCTATTTCACTTGGATTTGGTTTCTAAACCTAAGGTATGAATTATGGGCTATAAAAAGAAGGTTTTTTTCAACCCTAAATACAACACAACACAACATATAGAGCTCTCTAAGTTCTGAATTGAGATTGCTATTGAAGAAATTATCTAGAGCTCCCATAAAAGATTAGACTGAAGATTTTAAGTTTTAAATTTGTTGCTTCTACTTCCTTGTAGAAAATTGTTCTTTTGTTGAAGAGACTTGTTCGTTATGGAGATCAAGGCACAGATAAAAAGGCACCAAAGAACTGCGTGCTATGAAGATCTATCAAGAATAACTACAACACCTTGTGTCGAGGAATTAGCTGTAAGGTTGTGAATATATCTTGTACCGCAGAAGTTAGTGATTGATTTTGTCCATTTTATACAGTGATTTTTTACCATTTGGGTTTTCACATTAAATTTAGTGTTGTCTTCTTTATGTGATTGATTGCTTTTATTATTCTACTGCATTGAAGTAATAATTGAATCACAATCTAGAATATATACCGGGCATTTTAAAACTTTCAATGAATAAACAAACAAATATTTTATTAGAGAAAGATAACTCAACACCAGGAAAGAAGCACAAAAAGCAACCACACGTATATGAATTTCACCCAATCTTCAATGTCTTTCATATTTTTTTTCTTTTTTTTTCTTTTTTTTTATGCTGAACTAGCCAATGCTTCATTTATACAAATTATGAAGTAAAATTAGTAGAACAAATATAACGTACCCAACAGAGATGAAAAACATTAATTCTAAAGTTCAGAAACTTATGTGAACTAAAAGCAGCTAACAGGCACAACCATCATATATAACATATGACCTTATGCAACGGCTTAAGTGGGAAAAACAAAATCCTTGACAAAATACACCTGATTTTTAAAGGGGGAAAACATAGGCATTATGCATTTTGAAACAGTGAATGCAAATATGCAATGACATTTTCTTCATTTTTTCCTTTGTTTTCTTTGTGTGCGTATGTGTGTGTTTGAACATGGTTTCTCTAAAGAAGAAATAGAATTGAAAGAATCCAAACAAACAACAATAGAAGCTAACGAAAGCATTTCACATTCAGAGATTAAAAAAAACGAAGAAAACAAATGCATCATAAAAAAAGATGTAATTAAGAAAACCAACATTAGCGAGCTTTCCATCATCAAGCGCCGAGTCTCCCCTCCAAGGGAGCCTCGAGTTCGTCAGCTTCCCTGATCGCTGCGCCTCTAAAAATATAATTGACTTTGTCAATGCCTCTTTGTAATTAAAATTGCCATTAACAAATGTGAACAACAATCCGGCTGAGAGAGCAAACCAAGTCAAGATAGTTGCACTTAGCGCATTCAAAGAATATCCCATTGGCTCAAATTAAGGTAAGAAAAACAAATTTAATGGACTGTAGAGAATGACAAAGAAATGGCTCTTTAATGGACTAAAGAGAAGGGGAAGAAACTGATACTTGATGGACTATAGAGAAAGAAAAAAGAAAATGAATGGATTAAAGAGAAAGAGAAGGCCTTAATCTTCAATAGGAGCAATTAACAATTGAACGGTGAAATTAAGTTTTCCTGACTGTTGGCCTTTAGAGTTAGTTGATTCTCTCGATCTCAATGAGGTAGTGAAGAATAAGCAAACAAACAGGATTTATATAATGACCACGAAGAGGCCGTTGCATTCCGCTGTCTTCGAAAACGAACTAGAGAAGAGGTTTCCTTTGCTGTGGTGGGTGGGAGAGCTGACGGCGTTAGCTGTTAGACAGTTGTGCACGTGGCGTGGTGGTATTCGTTCGAAGTTGACAAGCGGTACAACGACACGGTGTATGTAAACGGTACGAGGAACGTGTTGGGTTGAGACTTGAGAAGCTGGATTTTTAGTTCTGTTGTGAAAAGAAAGGTTGTATTTGCTTTATTTGGGTAAGTGCATTGTGGGATTTTATTTGGCCAACATGAAGTTTTAGTTTTCACTTGCTGTAAAGGAAAAAGGAAAGAGATAAACACATCTCAATTTATTTGTTCATTCTAAAACTGATCTGTAGAGATTTCTATAGATTGTTTTTTTTTTTTTTTTGGAACGGTAATGACGATTGCCGACTCCGGCGAAGGGAGCCAGAGGCCGATCTCCCTCCCGTCCCTCTTCCTCTTCCTTTTCATCTCCCTCTCCCTTCCTCTCTAGCCGACCAGGAGATCCAATCTCTTAATCAAGGAAAGAGGAGGAGGAGAGGAAAAAGAAGAGGAAGAGGATGAAGAAGAGGGAGATGGGCGGCTCATGGGAAGGAAAGGAGAGCGAATGAGAAGGTGAGTGGGGAGAGAATGGGACATTTAGGATATTTCATATACATATATATATATATATTTGGAAATGAGGGTTGAGTGTGCTGAGACCCTTTTTGGGTTCACTTAGCAAGTCCCAAGAAATAAGGATGATATGATTATTATAAATGTGAGTTTATGATTGAAGATTAAATTCTACTAAGAAAATGTGAAGAGGGGGTGTTGCAATCAAATTGGAGTATCAACCCATGAATTAGTCACTCCAATTTCACTCCTTGAACCTTGTTCTTTCAGTATAGATCCTTTGGATATTACCCCTCCGGGGTTGTTAAAGGGCTGGACTCTCCTGTATCCGGGCCTGAGTCACTTCACAGTTGAGGAGTCCAGGTCTAAGTCCAATGCAAACCCAAGAGCTCGGATCAGAGTCTGCCCATCTAGGAATGAGCAGGCTCAATTGCACCCGTTTAAAGCTTAATAGTACATTTGGACCTGAATTCTACAAGCATGAGGCCTGTTGGATCCAGATGCATGTTTGGGCCCACCTAACTGGACCCAGATCCAGGGGAGATTCAGCCCCATTGACAGCTTCCCCCAAGCAATCCAGTAAAGCATCGTAACTTCATTCCTTGGCACCCAAACACTTTTGTCCAAATGCCTCTTCTCAATTTTCACTCAACCAAATGGCATTTGTAGATTCCTCATTCCCCTGAGGCTTTCTTAATATCACAGTTTGGAAACAACAAACATAGGATCAAGAAGACACAATACTCTTAATTTCTGTAGTTCCATATTAATTAAAGCAATTGCGGCAAAAAAAAAAAACATACACCCAACTTTCCAAACAGCCAACATTTCTCTAGTCTGTCAATCACTAGACCCAATGATAGATCTGTTTTGAGCTTATGAAGAAAATCACAAAAAACGCTATGTTTGGATGATCCAATTCATAAATCAGGCTGGATGCATGAAGTAGCTTTCCTGATCTCCCAAAAACAAACTAATAAAAAAGTCAAAATTTTTTCTAATGTTTTCTCCTAGAAAACATCTGCTGCAAAACTGTTTTAAATTATTAGAAAATGAGATGAGAGAAAATATTATTGGTATTGATCGCTTCCCTGAGATTCAGAATCTTCGGTGACGACTTGCATTGTACATGAAAGAAAAATCCTAAAAACATACTGCGTAGAAACTCCAGAATTTGCTCCAATATTAAACTGAAGGACTCTGTTAATTAGAAGTAAGCTTTCCAAGCAAATTTCATAACAAGAATAATAATAACAATCGTGTTTCTGACACCATTTATTGCGCCCATCCATGCAAAAGCGTGAGGAAACACGATCAACAATCAATCAACCACAAAGAAAAAGAAAAAACAAAATTACACAAAAATTAACACCTTATTAATGCTAGCAACCACACAACCAACAAAAGCATTTATTAATGTCATCATGCCAGCTATGTCTCTCCTTAATGCTAGAATACATCTCCTCGCCTCAATTAAAAAAAAATCTTAAGAAAATCCAAGTTATTTGGGTATGGTTGAATGTTAGGAATAAAAAAAATCCAGGTCGTTTGGAAAGTGTGGAATGTGTTGACAAATCCTGATTCTTTATTCTTTCCTTACCAAAAAAAAAAAAAATTCTTTGCTCTTTACTGTTTAAAACTAGTGTATGGATCAAAATTGGTTCATGGTTGAAATATACCATGTAAACCTAGTGCTTAAAGGGACTTCGTTAACTTTTTTGATATTCCATCCAAGGATATAATCACGAACTCCCAATAGAAATTAAATTTTAAACTAGATTGATTTAAATTCTTCTCGATCTACTCTTCTAAAGACCAGATAGATTGAATTTAATGAATTTCTATCTTCATTGTGCAGTTTCGGATTGATAAATCCTAATTTATTACTAATGGTTTTTTTTTAATTTAAAAACATGGAGAGAGAGAGAGAGAGAGAGAGAGAGAGAGAGAGAGAGAGATGGGCTCAACATTTTTGAAGGGTCTGCAGGACTGGGCCATTATTGACTCACAACTCATAACTAGAAACTGATTACTTCGAGTAAGATAGTGTCCGTGTCCCACGTCTGTCAGGATTCAAATTGTTAAGCCCGTTACAGAAAGTCATTTTAAAGCGCAGACTGCCTTTATCCTTGGACACTAAAATGGAAGCTCCTGAACTCCACGCTAGGCTCACCCATATAAGTATTGTTTGTTTGCCCTCATTTAAATTACAATTAACATGCTTGTTTGCACTGAAAATGGTGGGTAAATACTAAATATACTTTTTTTTCTTTATGACGAGGACATGCCGACCCTTATGATCGATCATTGGTAAAAATCTAAATACACGACACCATACACTAAACAGATACTTGTTTTTAGTCTCTTTCCTTTTTTTTTTTTTTTTTGGTTGGGCTAGAGTGTGACACAAGTACCACACTTTTGATGATCCCTAAGTACTCATGTGGGACAAAAATTTAACTATATTTAGATCCTAAAATATCATATATGTTAGAATAGAAAACTGAAGAGTAGAGGGAGGGAGAGAGAGAGTTCTTATTGATGAGATTTTTGTGTACATAATAGGGGGAGGAGGATCTTATTTATAAAATAAGATTGCTTCCTCCCCTAGCAACCTAATAGGGAAAAACCCTAACCCTTAGGAATCCCTTTATCTCATGTGGGTCCCAATGTGGGCATCCACATATGATAATACATCTTATAACACTCCTCCTTGGATGACCACCATTCAATGACAGTTGCCTCATTAAAACCTTGCAAAGGAAAAACCCAGTGGGATAAAAACCAAAACGAAAGAAAAAGAGTACAACGTTCTACAGGATCATTGAATTGGTGTTGGACGTGCATAATGCTGCCTCGTTAAAACCTTAACTAGGAAAACCCAGTGGGACAAAACCTAGAGAAGGAAAAAGAGTACAGCGCACGTATGTCCTGGGTAGCATACTTCAGGATGCCTCCCCATGATTGACTACTCCCCCTGATGATAACATCTTTGCACATAATTAAGCATGTCAATCTCGTATACAATTTCTAAAATACTGAGTTTTGGCAAAACTTCGTAAACTGATCAGCCAGGTTGTTGCTTGAACGAACTTGCTTGACTTCAATCTTGTTATTCTTTTGAAGCTCATGAGTGAAGAGGATCTTTGGTGTAATGTGTTTCGTCTTGTCATCTTTAATGTATCATTCTTGAATCTGTTGAATACATGCCCCATTGTCTTCGCAAAAAATGCTCGGGGTACCTGTACTAAGAGGCAATTGACAAGAACTACATCTATGCTGAGTTAAATATTTTTGCCATACACATTCCACACTGGCTTAAACATCTCAGCATGGTTAGAATAAGTAGCTATCAATAGTCAATTTAGTAGAATATCAAAAATAATGATATTGACATGAAGAAACATATAAAATGTCTATGATCGATCCTTATGAGAATCAGGGATATATCCTGAATCTGTATATCCTACAAAATTTGACTTCAACCATAAAACAGACATAAATATCATAACATTTGTTTAATACCAATCCAAAGCCTTTGTGCAAAACTATATATGGGAAGCATATTTATAAAGAATAAAAATCTCATTAGAACTTCTCTCGATCTGCAGGTCGAGATAAAATAGTCAATAGTTTTCTCGAGCTCTTCTGGAGTCTCGATTAGATATATAAACTTCTACTATTATAAATCCATTTAAGAATTGTATAAACAGGAACAGGCAAATGGGATTGTTTTCATACTCTTCCTTATATAAACATTCACTAAGACGATTGTACCATATTCTTCAGGCTATACAATGAACGTCTTACTTATATTGAGTACGTACTCTCTTACTTTGCTTCAGGCAAAGCAAATCCTTCTGGGATTTTCATATATATATGTGTATGTATGTTTTCAATCTCAAGTTTCTACAGGAAACCTTATATCACAAGTTTGCCTTTCGTTCATTTTCCTTACACACACCCATTTGTAACCTGCAGGGTTAACACCATCTGGGGTTTGTACTATAGGTTCATATATACCACGTCTATTTAGAGATTGTAATTCCTTAATGGTATCTCTTTATTTTGGCCAATATATTCTTTGTCGACATTCATTTATAGAACGTGGTTTTATATCCCAAACAACATTCTTAATTTCCATTAATATTTGAGTAGCTACCGCATATGCAAATGCGTCATCGATGATAATTTCATTTCTATCCCATCTCTCTCTTGAATAATTATAAAGTATAGAGATCTCTTTATTTTTTGGGTACCCATTGCCTCTTCAGGGGCTTCCAAAGTCTCTTCTGGGACTCATGTCTCTTCCGGGACATTAATTTCTTCAGGAAATTTGGAGAGAGTGGATTTTATCATAAACTCTTCGGGAGTATACCTCTTCTGGAGTATGATTGGGATATGATTGCTCATTTCTCTTCTTCTGAAGAGTTGAGTCCTTGAAACCTATAAGTCTGCCACGCTTCTGGCGTGTATAGATTCATTTGTTGCCATATTTGGACTTTGTTCTTCAGGAACATTAATTCGTACTTGTCCTACAGGGACATTAATTCGTGCTTGTGTGTTCATAGCCGATACATGTGACCTAGTCACTTTTGCTGCATCATTAAAAGCATCAGGGAATTCATTTGTAATTAAGTGCACAATTCTCCGTACTTCATTCTTACATTGTGAAGTACATAAATCTAGATGAGATTGAGTGGAAGTATTCCACATTAATTCTCGTCGTTCTTCAGGAACGGATTGTTCTTCAGGAACAAGGTGTTCATCAGGAACTCTCTTATCTCTCCCTAACGGCGAGAAGACTGGCTCATCAAGATGACAATTAGCAAAAACGAACAATGAATATATCTCCTGTCATTGGGTCTAGATATCCGTTAATTAGGGTGAAGTATAACCAACATAGAGTCTACGTTGTAGGCTCATGCAAGTCACAAACCTATAATATCAAGCCTTATAAATTTAATAACATGCTTAAGGATGGTCAATATCCTTTGCGAAAAGGATGGTCAATAGATGGTACTCTAAGGAGTACGTAACAGAAGTATCAATAATTTACCAGAGCATAGGACCCCTAGAATAACAAGCTTCTGGCTTAACTTTGTCGTTTTGCGCATGATCGAATATAATTCGATTTTTAAAGATTGTCTTGTAATATAGCCTTGAAATATAAGGAGAATGCACTTAACTTTTCTAGTATCAGCTTCTGGCTGTTAATACTAGTAATGATGTGCAAATACAATTAGGTAGACTCTTCAGGAGCATTTAAATATTTGTATGGATACAGTTATGATCGATGCCGTGCACGAATGAAACACTAACTCAGAGAAAAACTTCTGGTTTTTTTCAATGTAGTGTGTTTTGTTGCACTGTCTACTGGATAGATATTATCCTCAATATCATGCACTCCATAATCCATAGAGCAAGTAATAATAAACTCACATAACTAGGTAATCGCATTGCAAAAATAAAAGTAAGAAAAACTAAACAATTCAGCATTCAAAGCAAATATAACATAATATACGGGGGATTAAAAATAAGTCCTAGCATTCAATAAAATATCTAAGAACTGAACTCAGTGTTCAAACTCATAAAAGTAGTTGTAGGTCTTCCAGACCATGCTTGGTGGTTCGCCCAATTTCCAAACAAAATGCCTTCTCAATCACCTCTCCTGGGGTGGTTTGTTTCATCTCTACGGGAGAACATATTATATCTACCTCTTCTGGAGGGATTTTAATTGACTAATCTGGCATTTTTTTCAAGCATTGGGTGTATGACCATCTGCTGGTGATCATCCCTGTCTAATGGGGATATAATGGCTCGGAAAATAAGAGCGTATGCCATATCCTTCAGGGATATTTTATTTTCGACTTTGATGGTATCACCAAGCCTTTTGAGTGTGTTAAGATCGATTTACTAATAACAATCAAACAAAAATAGAACTTCGGGTTCTCAATATCTGATGACAAAATATAATGAAGAATTGGCCAATCAGAAAGTTAGAACTTCGGGTTCTTAACTGATGAATCAGAACTTCTAGTTCTGTCAATACTTCAGACTAGTGATAGAACTTCAGGTTCTTAGAACTACTGGTTCTATCAAAGCTTCAGGTTTGAATCACAACTTCTGGTTCTATCAAAACTTCAGGTTTGATTTCATGGCCTTCGTATCGATCTACACTACTGTGAATCTTTAGAAATCAAAGCTCCAAGTTTAATTATGAATATGAAACTTCGGGTTCATATTCCAAATCTTAGAACTTCTGGTTCCAGATAATGTATGGATCTTTGGGTCCAGATTATTCATTGGATATAGAACTTCAGGTTCTATTATTTGGAACTACTGCTTCTGGCAATAATAAATTCATCAAAACTAAAGTTTCAGATAATCATTAGTGATAATTATACCGAAGTAATTATATCAAGCATGCAGTATAATGTTATAGAATATAAAAATAAATGTATATGAGAAACAGAAATAAAATGTAGAACTTCAGGTTCTTAACATCCAATCAAAAATAATAATAATAATGTGATGAAGAATTTAGAAATTGAAGTTTGGAACATTGGGTTCTCAACTTAAGAATCAGAACTTCTGGTTCTGAATTAAAGTAGTTCATGGATCTTTCAGTACAAATTAGAACTTCAGGTTCTATATTAGGATAATTCATGGATCTTCAGGTCCGGGTTAGAACTTCTGGTTCTAAATAAGAATAACATACAGAACTGCAGGTTCAGGTTATTTATTCGATATAGAACTTCTAGTTCTAAGTATCATATGAAACTTCGAGTATGTATTGTAGATCTGAAAACTTCTGGTTTCAGAGTAAAATAACCAACGGATCTTCTGGTCCGAATTCGAAAGAACTTCTGGTTCATAGATTAAAATAATTTACGGAACTTCGAGTCCAAATTATTGATTCCATATAGAACTTCTGGTTCTAAATATCGTATGGAACTTCGAGTTCCAATTTCTTGCATAGAACTTCTGGTTCTATTTATGATCCATGATTTTCAATTTTATCATGATCTCCTTTTGATAAGAAATTACAATTCATCACTCGAATTAAAATGATAAATACTTATAGATCTAAAAGGAATAAAGTTAAATGTAGATTATCAAACGAATAAATGGTCATAAAATAAGGAGAAATTACTTAACCTTTAAATTGTCCTCGTTTTGGTGCAAATGTGTAGATCTGCTCACGAGCTTTCCATAGGTACAAACGGATCTCAAATCGGACTTCGGATCGTCAAGATATTGCAGAAACAATTTTCTACCATCGATCCAGTCAAATCTGCCTTTGACCGTATGATTTGCTGACATCATCAGTGATGTCACACTGATTATGGGCCTCACTCGGGTTGGGCTGACCCGAACGTGGATTGACTTGCCCAAAATCCAGGCCCGAGGGATCACAATTGATTGTGGTGCCTCGGTGCACCATGCCCAAAGTGGGCGACACACCTACGTGACACTATGATCTCTTCTCTTCCATCTCTGTTCCATCGCGCCGGATCGTGCGAGCACACCCTGCACATGGTATAAACGCTGCTCCCTACTGCCTTACAATGCACACGCAGCACACAGTACCAATCCAGTCCCTTTCTCTTCTCTCTCCTCCATCGCCTCCTCGACCGCTCCCTCTCCCTCCATCGCCTCCTCCATCTCCCTCACCTCCTCCCGCTGCTGCCGTTTCGCAACCAGCGTAGCCGGGAGATCCATACGGACCAAGTCCAGCGCCGGACTCTGCGTCGCGATCCTCGTCGAGTTCGCGTTCTCGGAAGACGCGATCTCCTCCGTAGATCCGGCGGGGATGGAGTCGGTGAAACCATTGGCGGAGATGGAGATCGAGCCAAGGGAGGAGATCCACGCGGCGGCGCTGTCGTCACCGTCTCCGCCTTCGGCGCCGCTGCTGGTGCAGACGAAGCCCGATGCTTCTGGATCGCTTTCCGGCGGAGTCCGGACGGCAGTCGGACGACGGCGAGGAAGATGACGCTGAGGAGGCCGCACGGGCAGCAGCAGCAGACGGCGGCGCACTCCGCCGCCGTGCCGCCAGCCATCTCTGTGCACCGCGCCTTCCTCGACGGCGTCGTTGGAATCAATGCCGTTGAGTTCTCCTCCTTCATCATGTCCCTCCGGCTCTGAAGCCGCATCGATTGCTTGCGGATGACGATCTGGCTGCGCATGTTATTGGCCGTCGGATCAGGATCCGACGACTCCCGTCGATTGATCAGGGGCTGCGTGTACCACTCGAAGTCTGAGGCGACATGGCCAGTGAAGATCGAGATCAGGCCCAACGCGAAGAGCATCAACCCTACAAGACGGATCGCGACATGGCCTTTCTGCCAAATCTCTGCAACTGGTTTGATCGCAGGCTTTCGAGACTGCATGTCCGCGCTTTAGGCCCGCGCATCAAGCTCTGTAACGGGAATCTGAGTTCTCACAGCAGCAAGAACGAAATCCTAGAAGGATGTCGCTGCGTCGATGTCTTGAGACGCCATGGAAGGGTTTGGGAGGGGGAGAAGTCAGAAGAAAGGAAGAAGGCAGAGAGCCTCGTGCTGATAACGTGTTAGAATAGAAAACTGAAGAGTAGAGGGAGGGAGAGAGAGAGCTCTTATTGATGAGATTTTTGTGTACATAATGGGGGGAGGAGGATCTTATTTATAGAATAAGATTGCTTCCTCCCCTAGCAACCTAATAGGGAAAAATCCTAACCCTTAGGAATCCCTTTATCTCATGTGGGTCCCAATGTGGGCATCCACATATGATAATACATCTTATAACAATATACAGTATTGAAGTCGGACGGTGGTACTTACTGAAATGTATACTAGTCTACAGAAGTTTCAGCCTTTTTAAGTCAAAACACATCAACTAAAAATTGTTTTTATCTTTTTCCTTTATCCGTGGGCCCCAAATTCATGATATGAATGGATCTTTATATGGCAAATAGACCTTAATATATTCAGCTTCATATCCACCAAACTTCATAGATTCTTAAAAATTCCTTTAAAAAAAAGCATCCAAGAAAATTAAACCTACAGATAAAAAAAATTTTGAACTTATTTTTTATCCCAAAACATGATTTGAATAGTTGAATATTCTTACATTCAAGATGAGGAACATGACGTCTAGCTTCACGTCTTAAATCTTCATGATCTTGAGAAATGTGTAAATAATGTCCAAAAAAGTCTTAACATGTCTAAAAATATTTTATATACCTTCTTTTTTAACTAAGCATGTCTATAAATATTTTATAGACCCTTTTTTTTAACTAAGTATTTTTTTAAGCTATGCACTTACAACCACTTTAGGGGAGGTGTGTCATTAACTAAGCCATTAGTGAATTGAATGTAGTTTTTACTCATGTGAAAATAATGATTTTGGTAAATATGATAAATACAGTTCAAATGTATAACATTCACATATGAAAAATGTGTGTTTTTTAATTCATCAGTGGCACAGGGGTCGGTTCCACTAATGCATCCTATCAGTTTTAGAAATCATAAAATCGTAGCAAACCATTGAAAATAGAATTCTACTATCTTGCAATGAACACCACCAAACCGACCCCGTCAAATTACAATGAACGCCCCATTCATTCTATACAACAATCTTCTACATTCAGCCCATTTTGCAACTTCTCCAACATTTGCCTGAGTCAATTCCATCACAACAAATGCTCTCTAATGGCGAATAATTGATCCACCATTGTGGCCATGGCAAATAGGTGATCCACCATTGTGGCTACATCTCAAGGAAGGGTCTTCGGCTTCCTCTTGTATCTCATTAATGGAAGGTGGGGACTGGGAAAACAGAGCAGGGTGAAAGAGGAGGCGCTTTTGCCAAAACATTATCACAAACTGTTATCAATAAATTATCACAAAACTGTATCAATTTAATACTGATACAATTTCAAATGATAACCAACAACTTAGGGGGTGTCATTGGCAAAGTGTTTTAATTCTTATAAATTTGGTTGGAATTTGCCAAAGATGTCCAAAGACTGGTCATAGGCATTGACTGGGGTTTTCAAACGCTTGCCAAACCACACAATTCAAGCTCAACTTAGTGTCAAATCCAACACACAATTCAACCTCGACCAGTGTACCAATTCTACAAGAGTAGGTGATCTCAGTTTAACCTAACTTTAGAGTTTTAAACAGGCATAGAGTGGGACTGTCATCTAGTTTAGCTGATTTTAATATTTTTATTTTTTGTTCAACTTCCTTGATCCAGTTGGGATCTGGGATCATGACCCTGCGATCATTCCACAGGACGATGGGTTTAAAAAAAAAAAAAGACAAAAACCCATCACATGTGGGAAGCCAAAAAAAAAAAAAAAGACAGCAGAACACTTGTTGATTAAAAAAACAAGACAGCAAAAAAAAAAAGACGGCAGCAGGTGGGGTCAGAAGGGCTTTGATGCGCATGAATCCTAACACTTCTTGATAAAATCTAGCTGTTGCGGCTACTGATTTGCACACGGACACATGAGTTAAGGAAAGCAATGGAAGTGAATTAGTACACCTTATTTTCACCTCTCCATCTCAAACCTCAGTTTCTCTCTTTCTCAAATGCAATTTCAACTTTCTAAGTAATCTGATTACTTAGTAGTCTTGGAGCATTTGCTTCTCTCTACTTTTATAGTGAAACACAAAGGGTGCTGGGAGGAAAAACGATGGGTTCCCGGCAACCACTTTGAAGAGCGAGTGAGCAGAGGCGATGAGCGTAGTAGGTCTGCGTTTTGGCTGAATGGGAAAAAAAGGGGTGAAAGAGGGTACTAGGGTTGTGTTTGTGCATCTCCATCGGGAACCATATTTTCATCAAACCCTGTGGGCCCATCTAACTCTCCAGCTACCCATCCAAGTCGGATCGGGCTCCAATTCAGGGTTCTATTTCGGACAGCATAGACTACTTGCAAAAATTACTACTCTTCCCTCCAAGTTTTGTCAATCATATATCTGACGAGATATGGATGTAATTGTGTGACATATTACATGGCCATTTTAATAATTATTCGAACTTCATTTACACCTTTCCACCAAGAACTATAAAAAAAAAAAAGGATGCAATCCATCGGCACACTAGAAAGAAGTCATACTACTAGCTAGAGGGCTTGGGCCATGGATTCCAGGGTCTATTTTTGAGAAGATGAGCCATGTGTAGAGATGGGTAAGGACTACATTAGTAGAACTGACTTGGCCCAGACCATGCTCACCCCTAGAGAAGAGAAGACAATGACTATAGTATCCAGGAAATTGTAAGCCTGCACAAAGTTGATAGTCTACGCAAACTTGTGTAAGGTAGGTCTTGCAGATCATATGCCAGGAGAAAATATGTGAAATGCATAACACTATAAATTCTTATCACTTTTTCGATTCGGAGAAGCCAAAATAATTGAAAAATGAAAATCTTACTAAAAACCCCACTTACAACATCTTATTGAACCACTTCACACCTCAGCACACCCTGCTTTTATCAAGATAAACGCACTTTGTTACACAGTGCACGTACCATGGCCAAGGAGCAAATTTACGTACAATGCTTAAGAGTGTGTTTACATATCAAACTGACGTAGTCGCATACAGGGTCTCATTAGCTCCAAAAATACCTTTGACAAGCAAGCGTTTTCTAAGATTTGATATAAAATAGCACAATTTGATGAAGAAATATGGTACTCAAACTAAATGCTATTGCTTGGTGTGACACATGGTTGCTAACTATCTAGCCTTCTTGTCTCTCGCACATTAAGTACAATGATTTCAATAGCCTCATCACATCCCTCTGAAGCATGACAAAAGAGGAACTTCCACTGTGCCAAAGTTTAACTTCTGAAAAACCTGTCAATCAGGAGAAACCAATTTAAACATTAGCATGGCATACCAAATATCAATTATGATCTGCACAAACTACAAAATTAAAGCTTCAGCACTCATTGTACACAAAGTTCAACACTCAATGAAATAAAGTTATCAGCATTCACATTCTGATTGTTATGCAATATATCTGTCATCTAAGTATAATTAGAAACTTTCAGGTGAACAACGCACGCCACGCAAAAGGGTTTAAGAAAAGGTTGAATTCATGCAGAAACTACCAACATTCAAATCTCATGCACCGTGATGCTACTTGCTAAACCACTCCTACACTTACAAACATCAAAATATCATACAAAACACATTGTGGAAGTAATGAAAGTAAAAGTGAAATCAGTTTACCAGGTAGAACACATACCTCATGTGATAACTAGACGAGTTCTGACAAATATGCCATCAAAGTAAGAAAATCATGTATGATGGGTAGAATTCCAGGCAAAAATGAGGTCAGCTGTTCATCTCTATGCTCTTATGTAAAACCTAGTGTCATCCAGACCACAGAAGACAACAAAAGACATCAACGATCAGAATTAAATTCAAAAGAAACAAAATAAAATTAAT
Organism: Sextonia rubra; assembly: GCA_037013555.1. Taxonomy (NCBI): domain Eukaryota; kingdom Viridiplantae; phylum Streptophyta; class Magnoliopsida; order Laurales; family Lauraceae; genus Sextonia; species Sextonia rubra. The sequence goes on along the minus strand of JASUAD010000013.1, from coordinate 51,581,888 downwards.
GATGGTATTGATATACTATCACACCCTAAATTTTGGGGGTGTGTGTTTTTAACCACATTTTTATCAACATAATCAGACAAGCAGGCATGATAACTGAGCTCTTTCAATTCAAGGCCTCGTTACAAACAAGCCAACCAAACAAAAGAGAAATGACAAGTAGTTCTTCTAATACATAACTAAGTCCACTGGTTTCACCACCAAAGAAAACAAACTAAGCCATGCATTACTATTATTATTAATTTTACAATAGGCAATGCCGCTGTCATAAAGCATTAATGACATTGCCAAGAAGTGAAGTTTCAGTTTCAGTATTCATGGCTAACAAATTCATTGCCAATATATGGATGCAAGATCATACAAAGTCACTTTTTTTTTTCCACCATAGCAGTTCCTTTGGGTTACAAAGACGCACCTATACCTTACATAAAAGGGCTCCCAAGCCTCTTAAATACTTAAATCAAGTCTCAAGAAATCAGCATTAGCATGGGAGGCAGATCATTACCAGAGGCAGCCCATAGATTGCCACATAAATTGGTTACTTTAAAACTATGCCAGCTGTGAGTCTATAGCAACTTGCTTAGAGAAAGTCCCTCCATACACAGGTGCACTGTTTCTTTTACATTCTAATCGGCTAAGAACTTCACACTACAAGACAAATAACCCACCAAATAAAAGTTTAAGCAACAAATGAACTAAGACCATTCACAAAAAAAAAAAAAAAAAAAAAAAAAAAAAAAAAAACCCAGTGTCAAGCCTAAATGTTTGAATGAAGATACACTCACATGCTTCTCCGCAGTAGCTTTATTACCCATAAACCATGTAACTAAACCAAACAAGACCAAGTAAACCTAACAAAACCAAGCCTCATGTCCCAAATCATTTGACGATGGTTATCTAAATCCTTCTTCAACTTTCTGCCCTGTCAAGGGCTATATGCTGCTCTGTCAAGGGCTATATACTTAGTAAAGTTAAGTATATTCATTTGTTATCTCACTACAGCATCCCATGTTAATTAAGGTTTACCCCTTTCCCTAGTATTTTCACCTACAGAGATCATCACTCTTATTTACTGCTGTATCTACTGGTCTTCATTGTATATGACCAAATCATCTCAACTTGTCTTCAATTGGTGCTACTCCTACTGTTTGATAAATGTATTAATTTATGATCCTATCCTTCCTAGTAGTATCACACATCCATCCCAACTACGCTTATCGCGTTGATGCATTGTTTCTTATTTGTCCAACATGTTGTCCCGTAAAATATCACTAGCCTTATAACCACCCTGCAGATTTTCCTTTCAATTTTGTTTGTGTTTGTTGATCGCATAATGTGCCAAAAGCACTCGTCCACTTGAACCAACCTACTTTGAGTCAATGGGGTCACATCATCTCCAATTTCTCTAACCTTATTAATAGTCGTAACACAATTGTTCTCTATCCGGAATCTCTTGGTTTTCTTTTCCTTTTTCTTGTGACTTAGGCATAGACTTGAACCTGCAAGGAAAACCAATTGAAGAAATCTAAACAGTTATACTGAATCATGTTCCTCTATAATTCAAGGCCTCGTTACACACTAACCACTCTAATAGCAAACAGTTCTACAATAGCAATTTTAACAATTCAATCCAAAAAATATTTTGGCACACATACCTGAGTAAATTCCCCCACATTTCTAGAGTACCATATAAATTCGAATGGAGTACAACGGCTGCTCAGGCTGGTAATGCAACATGTCCATAAACTCTCACTCCATAACCTTTTGGATCCATTTGGGGCCGTGAATACCACGAAATTTTTTCTGTGCCAAATGAATGTCATGCATGAAGATCTGGTTTATCTGTGTCTTAGTCCTTAAATCACATACTATAGAATGAGCTAAATGCCTCCAATCACACCTTTCTTTTGCTATGAGTAGGGTCGTATGATTAACGGAGTTGAGCAGGAATCTACAAACAAAAGGATATACTTAGACACACGAAAGTACTAGGCACATTACTCTCACCTTTCATCACCTTTATATCGTTGTAGGCTGTCACACATTTGGAATACTCTAGGGGAATGGTATGATCCTTTCACACATTTGAGATGACTCTAGGGGAATGGTATGATCCTTTGTATCGAATAAGAGAAAAACCTTATGACAAAATTTATTAATATCATCCACCAAGATTTCCCTCGGGATATTCTCTGATTCAAAAGACTGGCAAAGTTTGCCTTTCCATCCACAATGGAGATATTGTGGAAACAAACCTCACCATGGGAACATTTCAATTTACAATTAAAATAAATTCATCCAAAAAGGATATCCCTACAAGAAAGAGGGCAAAAAATAAAATTAACATAATAGATAGAAAAATAACACGAGAGAAGGCAAATTATAAAGAAATTTAATTTAATGTGTATAGAAAAATAATGAAAGAATATAGACAAAATAGAGATACTCACACTAAAATGCGCTTGAAAGGAAGACTCAATCTTTGCAAACATCAAGGGTCCAGAACACGGTTACTCTTTGCCCAATTTGTAAGATTGTCTTGTAGCACTTCAATAAATATAATTTCTTTTTCTTCTCCATTTGACACATAGTCAGACTTACCGAACACTTGGAGAATATATGGGCCATTGTGAATTGAGGCAAAATTATACCAATAGTGTACGTCTGCATTACCTTTCTCCTCAAGGAAATATACAGCAGGAATGTTGTTCGAAACACCAATAATTGAACCCAAATACATATTTGTATTATTAATTCTTTCTCCATTTGCAAACGAAATTTAAAATGTCCCGCCAGCCTAAAAGCATTCAAAAAATTATGTACAATAAAATAAAAATGTAAATATAAAAAAAATATAAATGTAAATATAACTCACTAGACACATAATATCTCTTTAGAAAAATTACCCATGATAAATAGCTCAGCTCTCTGTTGGGACAAGAATCTATGAGTTTCCCACCTAAAATTCTAACACAATCATCCAATAATAAAGAAATAACTACATAAGAAAATAATGACAGATAGGAAAATTTTAAGGGAAACACATTTGAATGCCACTAGTGACATATATGACAATGAAAATGAAAAACAAACAAAGTTTAAATCTAAAAATGATGAAAAAGAATATCACATAAAATGGAAGACAAACCCCTAAGATCTAAAACCTTAAACAACTAAAATTTAAAAAAATAAAAAAATAAAAAACACAATATACCCAAAATAAAATGGTAGACAAATAAAAACAAAAACCAAAAAGACCTAAATGCAAAGAACAAGAAGAAAAAGAGCACACATGAAACGCATTATTCAATCATGATAAACTAATCTACCAAGGCATTAAAAAAAATCTTACAACAAACCAAGAAAACCCAAACTGCAAAACCTTAAATCACAAAATCCAAATTCCCCAAAACAACCTCAAGAGCAATTTAAAAATTGAATCACACAAAATGAACAGCCTTTACTAGAATTTAGACAGTGCTTGTGCTATTGGACAAAAAATGTGCGGGGAATGCAAGCGCTAGGCTTAAGCAAAGCTTCAACAAAAGGGAGAGGATCTATGGGGCTAGTGCTGTTAGATAGCAAAAGGGATGAGGCGCTCTCACGAGCAGGGCAATAGCCGAACAAGAGAGATGAGAGAAGTCAAAGGTTTCAACCCATTAATAATCCAATTTGATCTTTATTTTGGTTCCTATAAGTAAATGGGTTTGGGTTTGAATCCTATTTTTTAACCCATGACCTAAACGGTTCCCCATTTGATTGCACCTCGGTTTTGACCCATGAACTTGAGACACAACAAATTACTTACATTTTCAAAAAAATAATTTTTCTCCATTATTCTCTATACAGACCCAAACCCAAACTCGCCCCATACATGGAACTGATTTTGATTCTAAGTCCATATTTTCCTCAATGAGTCCGATTCTAAAACCTATAAATTGTGTTTGAACTGGTTTCAAATCTGGGTCAAGTCCAACTTCTCATTAGTGGTTCCAAGTTCGAGTCCACCCTTGGACTAAATCACCCCACTTGCAACCCTCCAGCAATGATCGAGAAAGGAAATTGGAACTCCTCATTATTCTTTTCTCTTCCTTCATCCTCACTTTCTCCCTCGAGATGAAAGAAATTAGTAGCTGGTCAAATCATCCCCAACCTCTTCTTGAATTGATTCTTAAGTTTCTAACACCATTTAATCATCTTCGGGATCCAACAATACAAAAATCAATCCAATCATATATTTTAAACACATGTGTATAAATATATATGCATAGAGAGAAAAAAAATTTGTCTAGCAAAATACTGTTGTATATGAATTAACTTTTTAGGACCCACCCGGAGTTGTGCCAATCATGAAGGGCATGAAGGATTGAAAGGTCATGATGGAAACTAGATATATGCAAAAAATCAACCCCATCCAATCATCCTAGCTCCTTCATCTTAGCAATCCACATTTGAAATAAGTTACCCCATTTCACATATCAAACATAATTACACAATATTAATGTACATATGTCCCTCACCATTTTTTTTCACAAGAACATTAGGTGAAGCCATCTATCACCGAATCCAAACCTTGAAAATCGAAAAAGTGATAGCTTTACACTTGTCCTCCTTATCATGTAATCACTATTAGGCTAATTTAGTTCCGAAAAAAGTACCATGTGTAAAGCCTTACAAAATCATTTGAAATCCCTAATATCCTAAGTTCACAGCGTTCTTATAGCTTAGCTGTATATATGTTATGACTTAACCGAATGGCTTAGTTTTTCCTCATTTTCATACACAATTATGGCTTAGCCATAAACTAGCCTGTGGCTTAACCATGCTAAGCCTACGGCTAGGCTACAACTGGATTACAACTTAGCCGTAATACAATCCATGATTTAGCCGTGAGTAAACCGTAGAGTAAAACTGAATTTTTTGGCTCTCAGGAGAGCTTGCTGTAAAATAACTTACAACTTGGTCACAAGATGGTTACAGCATAGCTGTAGTTCATTCCACGGCTTAGCCAAGAATTAACCATAATTCAAAAATGAGTTTTTATGCTGTTTGAATTTTGAGCCATAAAAATTTATGACTTAGCCGTAGGCTTCACCATAAGCTTCAAAATTTCTAAAAAAGATTTTGAAGCACGAGTTCAATATAAAACTCTTAGTTCTTAGTTCCAATGGGATTCCTTGTGCTCTCAAATTTTCATAATAAGTCTTACATTGCCCAATATCATTAGTATTGCATAATTACACTCATTATCACCTAATCCAACATATATGCGTGCTTAATCATGAGTGAATGAGCCATAACTTACATTTAAAGTAATCACTTTAAGAATCAACAGTTTAGACACATTTGGTAATATATTCTAATACTTGCCTTTTACACAATACTTGACCTTATCAACTTCTCCTTAGTGTATAATTAGAAAAAGCCTTAATAGAAGATGGGTTCTCTACATGAAAGACATGCAATAAGTGAATCAATATAGAATGCATGCATGTTGGACATTTAAGTCTCCTTGACTCATGAGCCTAAAGAATTAAAATGGAGGTAGAGATTTCACCTTAAGGAGCTGTAGTTTGAAACAGATGATTATTCCAATGAGAGATGCACAAAAGAAGAAGAAAAAAAAGAATAAAGGCTATCCCTCTCACATGCAAGCTTCAAAACCTTGTTTCCAACTCCAAGTTAAGGTGGAGATGATGAAGGGAAAAACAGAGAAGCATTTCCAACAAATATCATAAAGATAAATGAAGGTGGACATTGGGTTCATCCTTTTAACTCAATTTTTCTAAAATTTTACATGCAAGTCCAACATCCCAAGAAAATTACAGTTTAGGTCAAATGAACCTCAATTGAGCCAAATTGAATTTGAATTAAGTTGGGCCTAACATGAAAAATGGTCTACACGATGAATTATACAAAATGCAACTAATGAGGTGTCAACATGATGCAAGAACTCTAAATTACAAGAGGGCCCTTGATAACTAGGTAAAGTTCTTACCCGACCCAACATCTATCCATAACCCAAGCCCAAAAGGTTTGAGTTAAATTAATCTAAATAATTTTTAATTAATATAAACAAGATAAATTAACATAAATCGAAGTTAGTTGGAATTGGGACCTTACAGACAGAGAGGTGGTGAGAGAGGGGGCAAAAGAGGGAAAGAGAGAGGTTGTGAGAGAGGGGGCTAACGAGGGAAAGAGAGACAAAAAAAGGGTGAAATAGGGAAAAAAAAGGGGCGAGAAAAGGGGAGAAAGAGAGAGGGCGCAAGATAAGGAAAGAGAGAAACAGAATAAGGCGAGAGTGAAAGAGACAGAGAGGGCGTGAAAAAGGGGGAGAGAGACAAAGAGGGGGCGAAAGTGAGAGATAGAGAGGTGGCAAAAGAGGGAAAAAGAGAGAGGGGCCTCGAGAGGGCAAGAGAGAGAGAGAGGGGGGCCTTGAAAGGGCAAAAGAGAGAGAGACAAAACTACTATGCATGTCCCTCACACTATGGTGAAGGACATTTCCCCTTTTGAAAAGTATTAACATGTAAAAAGATAAAACCATCACACCTCATAATACCTTTTTAGCCTTGTTAAATCTAAAAAAGAAATTATCCCTCACTAAAGTATGAGGGACATATGTATAACATATATATATGATAATGAGCTAGAAAACTCTCCAGGCAATTTTCACCAAAAATACACTCCTTTTTTAACCTATAAAATTCTAACACATGTCATTTAATCTCCTTAAAATTAGCTATCTCATATTCTTTAATCTAAATAACAAAAGACCACCGAAGACATTAAAGATCATAATTAAATTAAAAAGAAACAAAATAAAATTAATGATGGTATTGATATACTGTCACACCCAAAATTACAAGGATATTTATGTGTTTTCAACCACTTTGTTATCAAAATAATCAAACAAGCAAACATGATCTGAACTCTCCCAATTCTAAGGCCTCTTTACACACTAGCCAACCAAACATAATTGACAAGTAGTTCTTCTAATACATAACTGAGTCCACTGGTTTCACCACCAAAGAAAACAAACTAAACTATCCATTACTATTATTATTAATTTTACAATTGATAATGCTCCTGTCATAAAGTGTTAAAGACATTGCCACGAAGTGAAGTTTCAATTTCAGTATTCATGGCTAACACATTCATTACTAATATATAGATGCAAGATCAATACAAATTCATTTTTTGCTTTTTTCCACCATAGCAGTTCCTTTGGTTTACACAGACACACTTGTATCTTATATAACAGGGCTCACATGCCTCTTACATACTTAAATCAAGTCTCAAGAAATCAATCTTAGCATGGGTGACAAATCATTACCAGAGGCAGCCCATAGAGTGCCACATATATTGGTTAATATATAATTATGCCAGATGTGAGTCTATAGCAACTTGCTTAAAGAAAATCCCTACATACACAGGGGCACTGTTTCTTTTACATTCCAATCAACTAATGACTTCACACTACAAGACAAATAACTGAACAAATGAAAGTTTAACTAATACAGTAAGATCATTCACCAAAAAACACCCAATTTCAAACCTAAATGTTTGAATGAACGCACATATGCTTCTCTGCAATAACTTTATTGCTTATAAACCATGTAACTAAACGAAACAAAACTAAGCCACATGTCCCAAATCATTTGAGGCCGGTTATATAAATCCTCATTCACCTTAATGATCTGTCAAGGGCTAAATGCTTAGTAAAGTTAAGCACATTCATTTTTTTTCCTCACTACAGCATCCCATGTTAATTGAGGTCTACCCCTTTCCCTAGTATTTTCATCCACAGAGATCATATCACTCTTCCTACAAAACTATATACAGGTCATGCAACTTAGGCTGGCAAGCTCTAACCAGACCCATTTTCCTCCTAGTCAGAAAAAACTAACCCGATCAACCATATTTTCCTCTTTTTTTTAATGGCTTATGGAACGCCAGCTGTATGCTGGTTGGATCTCTTTATTCATCTGTCATGGCAGGAGGCCACATTTTTATTATTCATCAATCAGCTGTGGACACATACTTCATCTCATCCATCAGTGGGGCCCACCTTGCAGTTGGATTTTTTAGGTGGGACCCATTGTTTGGATTTTTAAACTAAATTTCCAAACAGTTCGAATGACAAATTAGAGCACAACTCTAAATAATCAAACAAGCAAATATGATACTTGTAAATTTGACAGACACATTGTAGAAGTTGTACAACTCTATAATATAAAGCAATGTAAATAAAGACATCCATATGAAAAGTCTTCTAGAGGTAGACTACACTATGTAGTTAACGCAATAGCATTCTACCCCATTCTACTAACATATTATTCGGAGGCAGCAGATGACAAAAATGTTTGTTCAGTGACAAGATCATTACAATGAACAAACATAAAAAGAATTCCAACGGTCAACAAACATACAAAACAAAACTAGTAATTTGGAACAGAAAACATCTTAGAGCAATTACTGTAAAAGATTAGATAGCTGATATATTTGCGAGTCACTTGTTTCAAAATGCTTGATAAGTAAAAGAAAACAGACATCTACTGTAATTTATAAAATATAATTAATATAATTAAATAAAGATAAGATTGCAATTGCATACCTTTTCCTATACCACTTAATCCTTAATAATGACTTCATCACTGCAATCAAAAGAATAACATGCAATTACATAAGTAGAGAGGATATTCAAATGTACAATATGAGAACTAAAATGTAAATAAAAGGATGGCAGACATTTACACAAATATCCCGTTTTCATTCTCAAAAATAAAAATAAACTGTAAATAATCAAAGGAAAAAAAAGGATGTTTCGTAATGATTAAACCTTTTGACATATCCAATAAAACTCTTGAGCACAGAAAAAGAGGGGCAAAACACAGAAACAGAAGAAAAAGAAATATTGACATGACCCATATCTTAATGCATGTCCTACTATCACACCAAATCCAATGGAAATTTTTAAAAAAATGTACATCCAAAAAAACCCAAAAAGCTATGAATGAAATTTTTAAATGACCATGGACCAGACCCAGACGTTGATCAAAATGAATGCTAGTGGGATGATAAATTTCTTGCCTGAAGAAGCTTGTGGTGGTGAGATAGATGAGGACGAGAAAGAAAAGGGCGGAGCCCTGTCCTGTTCTTGGTGGTGATGGTGGATGAGGCGGAGAAATTAGTAAAAACTAGGAAGAAGGAGAAGAGAAAACGAAAAGATCAGAAAAAGAAAAGTTGGAAGAGGACATTCTCCTTCTCTTTCCTTCCTTGCAACTTATTTTTTTCCTCATCTCAAATTTATTTTTTTTATTGTTTTAAATCCATCGTCCCTCTTTCAATCGTCTCCAAGATCCCCAAAATAGTGCCCAGATCTGCAAAATGTAAGGGAAGAGGAGCATACCGTTCACCGCTGATGATGACCCACCACTATCGATCTCCATCTGATTCAAAACTAATTATAGGAACTTGGTGTTAGAGAGAAAGTGAGCACAAATGAAACAGGATATTGAGTTTGGGGGAGAAGGCTGTTTAAATAGCCAATTTAGTGGGTGAAAAAGTCGGTGGGTAGTGTCGCGGTCTTTACTACGCAATTTATCACACGTTTTTGGGCGGGAAATATCCCGCCACTTTTGATTTCGAACGGACCGTGGATCAGGACAACCTGACCCAAAATGAAAGCTGACCGCTTTAGCTGCAAACTGGCAGTGCCCGCGGCCCAAATACTTTGCTCTTTTGTTCACTAACATTTTTTGCTAATCTGGATACACCAAATTTAATGGAGTAAATTAGTCAAACATCCCTGTCAGAAAAGTTCTATGAGCTTCAATCCACACTTAGGCTTATTGCAAGCAGAAGTTCTTAATTGGCCAATTCATCTTTTTTCGTGATTGATTTCCCCTTCGGCAAATAATTTTGTATTTTGAATTTAAAGACTTTGAAATTTTATAACTTTTGCTCGTGATATCATTTTAAGAAAGATTTTGTATTTAGAACCTATCATCTTCCAAACAACACTCATGTTACCTATGAAATTCTAAAAAAAATGTCAAAATTAAATTAAGTTTTACTTTAAAGCAAAACTCATAAATTTTGTATAAAATTCATATAACTCGTATAAAAAATTAAACGGTTTTTGGCAAAATATTTGAAATTGGTAGATCAGTCTATATATTATGTTCAAACTCATATAAATTATGTTCAAACTTATATAAATTCTATTTAACTTATATAAATTATGTTCAAAGTCATATATATTTAACTGACTTTGATCAAAATTTATCTTACCCAAAAGCTTCACTTCTTCTTCTTCTTCTTCTTCCTTTCTTCCCTCCTGATAATTTTAGCTTAGTTTGATCAAAATTTATTTGACCTGAGGGCTTCCCTTATTCTTTTTCTTCTTCCTTCCTTTCCTTGTCAAGCTTTCTTACTTCTATTTTCTGGATCATTCACAAAATGACAGATTTTCATTTGACCCTGCTACTAAAGTAAGCCTTGGTGTTGCCTCATGTATCATTACAAGGTATTCTCCACCCAGTTTTTTTTCTCTCTCAAATGTTAGGATTTTTATGCCAATTTTCAGCAATTTATTTTGTGTTTCTATCATTAGAATTAAGAAGCAAACTAGAAACAAAGCCCCGAGCGTATTTCCTTGCTGTATATACCCTTGCACTATGGTCTGGAACTTAAAAATAGGCCATATACCATGTCATGTCATGTCGTTACTTCACACCTATGCAACTCGTTTTCTTATTGCATCTTCAACATCTATCTCTTTATTTTCTCTTATTTTTTCTCATTGCCAAGGTTGAGGTTGGCTACATTATAGCATGACTAGAAAGAGGGTTTGGGATTTTGCTGCTTTTATGTCACTACTGCCACCATCGGAACACTACCTACTGTCGGTCGCCGTCGCCCTCATCGCTCATTGAAGAAACATACATATAAGAAAACCTTAGTGTTATATATACATGGAGAGCATTTTGGACTTTTTAAGTGATTAAATTTGAATAAAGGATCTCTGCCTATATAACAAAACAATGTGGATCTCTTGCCATAAAGTCAAATGTTGAGAGATCTATCGTCAACTGCCCCACTTTAATAATTGGAAGTTGATCACCTCATATGCTATTTTAGGCTAAGAGGTAGCCAGAAAAATGAAATATTGAAAGCTATTAATGTGGACCACCTAGATATGTCAAGTTTGGAAAGGTTAGAAAGTCTCACAGTAAAATAGAGGTAGGACAAGTATCATCATAAATAGGGGCGGACCTACATATTGATCACAAGGGGAGGGAGCCCATGTCAGTTTTGAGATTGCCAAATATTCAAATGGAGCTAGACCTGTTCCACGTATATCTAATGAATAGTTGCCCTACATCTAAACCTTGTGATCCACCCATATCACATAATCTTGTTCAAAATACTTCACTTCTCTCTTGCATCTTGTACTTACCAAGGTATCAGATTCTCTTCTCGTCTTTCTCTTTGATATCTCTTTCCAATTGAGAGTCCAAGATCTTCTTCGCACCAATGGAGCTTCTCGTTGCAGGTGCTCTCCTGGTTAACATCTTTCTTACTGAATAACCATTAAATAATCACTCTCTACTTATAATCGGGATCCTTAATCTCCAAATCCTATTTTTTAACCTAAATCCCCAACCACTAATCTAAACCCTAAGTTCTAAATCTCAAAGTTTGATCATATTTGCAAGTCCAAAGATGACCAGATCACCATTGGGCATATATCGAAAAAGGACATATTTAATACCATTGATGATGAGACAATAATGGAACGCTTTCAAAACATGAAAAACCCTCAAGGGTAATCATAATAAGTTTGTGTTAGAATTAGGAGGCCTTCTAATTAGAGAAAAGTTTGTTAGTAGGTATAGTTAAATAGTTTGCATCTATTTAAATGCAAAATATTTTCTCCATTGGTGTTATTAGAGTTAAAAAAAAGTGTTAAAAAGCAAAGTAGAGCACAAATTTAGCTTCACCCCAACAAAAATTCTAGGTCCACCACTGACCATAATCTAATGATCGCGAGCAACATCCCTACACTTATATCATCATATCATAGTGATCTTAAACATAGTAGTTGCACATTCACTTGTGAAACTGTAAAGAGTATGGAGACCTTAAAAAACTGGATAGTTTCTACGTTAAACCATAGCGATCACTATAGATTAACATGCATCCAGGCGGACCCACATAAATGGCTCACCCAATACATGGCATAAAATTGTCAAAAACAAAGTGGTAAATATGACCAAAACTAGGATTTATTATTTAGGTCTGTGCCAGCGAATGGAGTGGAGGAGATTGCTTTAACAGAAGTTTGAGAAGGAATTCCTTTATTTTGTACAAAGCGTCTGACTGTTCATTAATTGCTGGGCCTGAGAGTGCTGGACTGCTGTTTTTAGCAGTCGCCTAGATGAAATGGGAAAATATGGAACGTAGATTTTTGTTCAATTCTCTTTCCATAGAGGGCCTTTCATGCGATCCTTTGCCTTTTGGGGTCTTCCTGGGCGGTTTTGTTGTTTATGGCTGGTTGATGTTGGTTTCTGGTGGGGGTTCTGTTTTGTTCTCTTCTGGGGTACTCTGTTGTTCCTGTTGTGTCTTCTATGTATGAAACCTTATCAAAAAAATAAAACCACCAGAGAATACGTAGTTCTAATCAATTTTCTCAGAATGACGGGGGCTATTCCACCAGAAAATATGATTACTAACCACCAATGTTTGGGAACTACATGCACACCAGTTAATTATAAAAAGCACCAAACTATAGTAAGTTGAAACTTCTTATAAAGAATCAGCAGCGTTTTGGATTGAGGGCCGGGAGCCTGGAACACCTTTAATATTGCAGTAGTTCTGTCGATCAATTAGCGGGGCCCACCTTCTAAAATCCAATATTGCTCATACACAACTGATAAGATCATACGTTTAGAACCCCTCTGATAGGGAAAAGGTGAGCTTTTGACGGGCAGCCTACGAGTATCCATACTATAAAACAAACCCATAATCCAGGCATACTACAAAACAAACCAGATTTTGTATGGTCTAAAAATAACTAAACCCCACAAATTAAGTTCCATCACTTTAGACCAAACCCCATAATCCAGAGATACTGTTTCAGTTCAATCTTCTTGAGTTCCAAAGAAGAGTCTTCATGTTGGCTTTCTCACCTGGGACGTTTTGCAGCCAAGGGAAAAGATACCCTTTGTGGAGGCTGTTGCTCCTGGTCCATCCTTTGCTCTTAGGAAGTGTTTGGATTTGTGTCCTCTTCTTATTTTTCCGTTTCTTCAACTGCTTGTGCAGGCCGCCACCTAGGAATTGCAAGTTGGAAGTCAGGGCTGATCAATGTATCCTGTTCGTGGGGGAGTGGGATTCCAGGTCCTGCAATAGATTTTGGCAGTGGAATCTTGTTCCTGCTCCAAGCCAGCTCTATCAAGACCTGAATTAAACCGCATTCATTTGCCTTTGCTATTAATTCTGCAAGTACTATCAGCGTATAGAGAAGTGAAAGAAATGATCAGGAAAGAGACAACATTATGACACCTTGAGCCCTAATATAGAACAAGTTAACAACATACTATTGCAAAGTCCATTATGCAGGGCCATTCAAACCACAATTAAAATCATGGGGCAGGAAGGGAAGGCTTGTGAATTGTGATGGATGCGGCTTCATGATGGTCGCTATCAATTTAAAGGCCCCAAAATTTTAAAAGGGAAAACTTAGAATTATGCAAATCAACAGTGATACAGGTTTTGGTGAATGCGATTACACCTTTACATGTTCGTGCATTTTCCTGTGTGGCTAGGAATTTGCGGGGGGTTGTTCAGTATTTTTGGTTTTTCCCCATATGCTTGTCATATAATAGTGAATTTGATCAAGCAAATGACATCAATCAGTCAACTTTGGTACAGTGTTTGAGCCTCGTTTTATTCAAGCACTGTACAACCTTAGCAAAGAAGGGAAGGGAGAAGAAGAGTGGGAACCGAGGAGATTATATTTTTCCCCCTGGCATGTAAATTTTTTAAAATTATCATCATCAAAGCTTTATCTTGATTATATTAAAATTAACTACATAAATTATATTTCTCTATTCTAATTTAATATCTTAAATCATTTTTTTATAATAAAATCCATATTTGAATTGAGACAAAGATTCTATACTTTCTATCAACCCATCAAACAAAATTTTCTTTTTTTTCCCAGACTTTGATGGCCCATAAAAACTAGCAAAGTCTATTTCAATGACCATGAAAAATTCCTCATCAATCAACTCATTATAGCATGCAAGAGAGTAGCAAAGCCAAGAACAGTGCATTAGGTGCTCGCTAATACATGCTGGATAAGAACCACATGACCTGTAATGTAAACAATAGATCTCTGCCCTTACTTCCTGCAATCACACTCTTTCAGACTAAATCTAACAGCTAGAATAATCTTACATTAAATAAAAATACGAAAAGTATAAAATAATCGTGAAATATATAAAATGATCTAAAAACACGCCTAAAGTTCTAGATTGATCCAAATATATGAGAATGTCCATATACCATACAACTCTCATCATATAACAAAAAATTAACATAAAAGCGCAAACTGCCAATCATTGAAATGATATGCAAACGTTTAACTTCTAATTTACTTCTAGTTATCAGCTATCTCAACAGTTCCTGTGTTACATCTCACCATTTCCATTTCCTTTACCTTTCCGTAAAAAAACTTAGAAATCACATGGGAAAAAAACTGTTGCCATTAAGAGGCTTTATAACCATTTCCAATTTCTCTGCACATGCTCTCTAGTTCGTTACAATTGGTTATCATAGCGTGGAGGATGCCAAGATCACCATATATTTACTTCATAAGCAAGAGTAAAACAGGGTCTATAACTAACTTTTGAAAGTTTAAGTTAACAAAAATGTTCAACATAAAAAACATATGGACAACCATGGATTTGAATATCACATTTACATACAAATCACATTTACATACAACAGTACGGACCTCGCAACCAAATTACAAAAAAACAAGAGTAGACCTTTTTTCATAAAAAAAATGGAACCAAATCACTCTTTAAAAAATAAACTGACAGCAGGCGATCCAAATATCAAAGAATCAAAGAAGAACCATAACACCAAGAGCTACATGAAAAAAAAAGGATTGAAAAAAATTAATACCCAAAATATTATCCTAGCCTGAGACCTGTGTACAAGCCCAATAGTTGAATCCAGTCTCTTGTTGAATATGGATTATTCCGCTCAAGCCATAAAGATCATAGAACAGTAACACAATTGAAGTTCCACAAAAAAGTGTCTCATATATCCTTAAGCCAAAAGCAGCCACAGCAGGCACCACCCTTAGATACCAAATAGATTAAAAAATATGAACATATAGCTTAAGCAAACCACAATGTAAAATAATGTGTGATCAACATCCTCCTATCCTATGTTGCAAAATCCTTCTCACAGTGGACAACCTTCCACAATTTCCAAATGATACCAAGATTCACTCATGGACGACACCAATTCAAACCTCAATTAGATGTTATCCAGGCATGGTGGTATTCGTTGGACGGCATTACTGTTTGACGGTAGTTCACGTGGCGTGCTGATATTGGTTAGAAGTTGCAAAGCGGGTACTATGAAAAAGTGTATAATGGTAAGAGGAAGGTGTTGGGTTGAGACTATGGTTTGTTTGGGTAAGCACACTATGGGATTCTATTTGGCCAAGATGAAATTTTAGTTTTCAATGCTGTAAGGAACAGGAAAGAGAGAAAATATAGCTCAATTAATTCGTTCATTCTAACTCTGGAGAAATAACGACTGGCCAATAAATTAAACCTGGTAGGAGTTGTCATTTCTAACCTACTTATTTAGGTTTGAACTTTGGCATACCTTACTTCACCAAATGGTTGTTCTACCTAACCTGTAGTCTACTTCTCACCAGAAGGCCGCATTGCCTCACTTGAGATCTACTTCCCTTTCCAGAGGCTAGGGTCCCAGCCCCTAAGTAGGTTAGAAAAAAGAAAAAGAGAAAAACACAACTCTGAAGGATCTGTAGAAAAAAAAAAAAGGACCCGACTTGATTGACAATTATAGATGTGAATATATGATTGAAGATCAAACTCTACTAAGAAATGCGAACAAGGGTTGTTGCAATCAAATTGGAGTATCAACCCTCAAATTAGGCACTCCAATTTCACTCCTTGGAGCTAATTCTCAGTTTAGATCCTTCGGATATTAACAGGTCGAGGACCCAGACTTGTTAAATGGCTGGACTCTCCTATATCCAGGACTAAGTCACTTAACAGTTGAGGAGTCCAGGTCTACGTCCAATGCAAACCCAAGAGCTCGGATCAGAGTCCACCCATCTAGGAAATGAGCAGGGTCAATTGCAACCATTTAAAGCTTAATAGTACATTCGGACCTAAATTAAGGCCTCAGGTTTGACCCAAATTAGAAAAAAAAAAACTGAGAAAAACACATGTTGTGGAGAATGCTCTCCTCCAAATAGAATACATGCTGCTCATAAGCAGTCCAAGGCCCATTCAGAAGATTGTCTATCAATGGTGGGAGGGGCAGATGGAAAGGTCTCCTTCTCAACAATGGGAGACAAAAAAAAAGTCCCACCAGATAATCCTAGGTCTTTATTTAACGCCAGTATAATCAATGGCATCTTGACTGTACTTTTTTTTTTTTTATAGATTTAATCCAATAATGAGATAAGTAACAATGAGTGTAAAATCAGGCCTAAATTTATACATCATGTTGTTTTCATTAGTTTTTATATGGTATAATAATAAGTTACAATACATCATACGAACAGGCCTAGTAAGAGTTCCACAAGCACGAGACTTTAGGTTGGATTCGTCCCATCAAGGGTTCAAGACCACACACATACATCTGGCTCTGCCCTGTTGGATCCAAATGCTTGTTTGGTCCCACCTAAGCGTGCCCAGATCCAGGCCCATTGACAGCTTCCTACAAGCAATCCATTAAAGCATCATAACTTCATCCCTCAGCACCCAAACTCCTTGTGTTCAAATACCTCTTTTCAATTTTCACTCAACCAAATGGCATGTGTAGATTCCTCTTTCCCTTCCAGGAGAAGTCTCTGAGGCATTCGATTAATATCACAGTTTGGGAACAATAAAAATAGGACTAAGAAGACAAAATATTCATAATTTTTGTAGTTCCATATTAATTAAAGCAATTGCCGGAAAAAAAAAAAGAAAAAAAAAAGACTTAACTTTACAAACAGTCAACATTTTCTCTGGTCTTTCAATCACTAGATCCAACAATACATCTGTTTTGAGCTTGATGAAGACACTACAACAGAATGGTGTTTTGGCGAGGAAATATGGCGACGAAATAAAATTTCGTAGCCTAAAGTCATTATTAGCTACGAAATTTATTTTTCTTCGGCAATTTAAGGGAAAAAAATTATTTTAGCGAGGAGTAAAATTTCGTCTCTTTAAGGTAAAATATCTTCGCCAAAAGCCATTATTAGCTACGAAATTTATATGTCGTCGCAAATTTCAACAAATACGTATGTTCGTGCAAAAAAAAATTTGGGTGACAAATAGGCGACGAAAATTATCGTCGCAATAAAAAGGGACCGATTGGGGACGAAATGAATTTCGTTGCCCCAAAGTCTATATATTCATTTGCGCTTGAGATCAGACGTCTTCTGATCATTTCCGCCCCTGCCTCCCATGAAGTAATCTCCTGATCAGAGGCGTCCATCCTCCTGTCCACTTCGAAACCTCAATCCTCCATCCTCACTTCGACCTTCGACCTCCATCCTCCTGTCCACGCCGAAGCCTCCATCCTCAACTACATTAAGAGACGTCTGCTCCAACCTTCATCTTGTGAAATCGAGAGATCCAGGTTTGTTTCAAGCCCTAAATCTCGGTTTTTTATTTCCCTCTAGTTTGGATGGTGATGTGTTAGTGAAGATATTATTGTTGCTTGCAATGTGTTTGATGAAATGCCCGAAAGTAATTTTCCCATTTTTGAAGCATCTCAACATTCATAGCTAGCCCTGTACCCCATGCATAATTAGATTCTTAACATTTAGAAACAGGACCGAGTGATGCGCAGGAGAAGTTCAGAATATCCCGCTTCAGGTTGATTTTTATTTCTCTGATTGGTTTCTTGGTTTTTGGAAATTAGGGCTGGATCATTGAGGACAAGCTTTGGTTGAATTAGGGCTTTGGTTGTAGCTTTGGTTGTGCTTTTGAATCCATTTGAAGGAAGGGATTTAATTGATTTTGAATTATGGGGACTCAGGACACTTGCTTTTTTTTTTTTTTAATAAGAATTTGGAGTTGAGGTTGCTTCTCATGGATGGAGAAGGTAGTGGAAAAAATGAAGGTTTGGTTTTTTAGATGTTTGCACTAAAAATATGTTCTGTCCTTGATCGAGACTGTTTTTTGGATTTTGAAGCTAATTGAAATGTAGGTTCCACTATTGTTTTTAGGTGGACATTGCCGTTTTGATCTATCTAGTCTTTTGAAAAATGCGGTAATAAAAGGATTGTTTATTTATGAGTTCTTCAAGAAGAAAGGAGGGGAATGCATGTTGCTTTCAAGCATGGTGTGATGTAAGTTCAAGTAGAAGAGCAGAACTAGCAAAGGTGGCACTAAATAGGTGGCCAGTTGCAACAATGTAAATGAGTATGATGGATAATTGAGCTAGGTTTTGTGTTCTCAGCTTAGTTGGAGTTTCAGAGTAGACCTTTTATAGTTGACCCAGCATTGAAAAGGCTGATGGTGATGGTGATGCAAGAAAGACCTAATCATAGGGTTTATTTATTTATTTATTTATTTTCAGCCACCTTTTAGGTTTGATTATTGGTGGGTAAGCATGATTGATTTCCTTTTGTTTGTATTTCTGTTTGGGTAGATTTCTGAAAGGCCTTTTGAGAAGCATGCTCTGCTTTCTTTCATGTTAGTGGACATGTTCTTTTCTTCCAGGTAATCCTCATGTTATGAATAATCTACTAGTTTAGTTAATCTTTTTGAATTTTACACTAGGAAGACCGTGGAAATTACACTGTTCTACATTTGTGCACAACAGTTGCAATATGGGTACTCTTTATTGTCACTACTGTTAAGTACCAATGCATTAGTGTCAATGGGTTTTAAGAATTTGTTGCTTCATGACTCTTGTAGTTGATTTAAGTTCATATGGACCATCTAGTATTCCAATGGTACATCTAATATTCCAATGGCAGCTTTTTTAGATTTTTTATGTTGTTCCTAAATGGGGTTCAGTGCATGGGAGAAGGATTGATTTGTTTAGGTTTATATTGTATCTGGTCAAGATTTTAAAACAATTTGAGTATTTAGGCTTCTTTAGATTTTTTTTAATATACATATATATATATATATAAATTGAGCTTTGTTCTCGTGACAGTTCTCTTGGAGTTACCATGAGAACTTTTTATGGGGTCCGGATGAAAAGATCTATGCAAGACCATCACAACTATCAAGTTGAATCCCAACCACATTCCCGTAATCCCTTCATCCATTGCCCACAAGTTTAATGGCTTCATATTATGAAAAAAATTTCAACCCTCCATCCAATGATCAAATACATTCGGATGGATCCCAAAAGTTGGGATTAGTGACTATCAAAGGGTGTCCTTGTTTGTGCACGGTTTGGTTGAGTTGCTAAGTGGGTCACACCAATAGTTCTCATGGAAGCACCGTGAGAACTAGTTTTCACTTGAATATATCCCATATATATATATATGGAAATAATCTTATGAGAACTAGTTATCACCATTCTTTTGTGAAAACTTTAGGTGGGGCCCATTTATCACCCAATCCTAACCTTGCAATACATAAGGGGCCCCTTGATAGCCACTCGCCCTAAGTTTCGGTCAAATCGAATTTACTGATCCGAAGTCACTTATAATGCTCATGTGGCTTCTTTTGGTTCCATGGATTATAATATATTGTCGCAATATATCGGTTTGGGTTGAATTGTATATTGCAGGTGATCAGTACTCATGGATAAGAGTTGGATGACACTGGCCGGGACAGCTATTGGTAGAATTAATTCGAGATATATGGAAGGGGTGAAAGCATTTGTTCAGTTTGCAATGGGGGTTGCCGACCGGGAAGGAAAGATTAGGTGCCCCTGTAAGAAGTGTGTGAACTTTTACCGGCATCCCGGTAATATTGTGGGAGGTCATCTGATTCAGAATGGAATTATCCCATCTTACACTAACTGGGTGTATCATGGCAAAACTCGTACATCGGTGGACAAGGTGGATGTTCAGGGTGATATTGAAATGGTAGATGACGGGGACGATGAATTGAGTGGTATTGATGCTTTGGTGGAAGACCGGATAAGAGCAGAAAATATTAATGGTGACGAGGCAGAGGGATGGGGTGCGAAAGTTTCACAAATTGTTGGAGCATGTCTAGTGTGAGTTGTATCCTAGGTGTACGGAGTTCAGTCTGTTGAAGTTTGTCATTACAATGCTTAATGTGAAGGTGATGAACAAATGGAGCAATAAGTCTTTCAACATGTTGCTTGACGTGCTACAGAAACTGTTACCGAAAGAAAATTTGGTCCCAAGGTCAACTTATGAAGCCAAGAAGATATTGTGTGAGTTGGGCATGGGATACAAGGCCATTGATGTATGTAATAATCAATGTGCCCTGTTTTGGAAAGAGAATGCAGGCCTAGATACATGCCCGGTATGCAAGGAGTCAAGATATAAGCACAATCATGGTCGGGGTAAGAAGATTGCTCATAAGGTCCTGCGTTGGTTCCCATTGCTACCGAGGTTGCAGAGACTGTTCATGTCAAGGAAGATAGCCGAGCGGATGAGATGGCACAGTGGTCAGAAGCACATGGATGACGGTTTGTCAAAGCATCCGTCCGATAGCTTGGAGTGGAAGGAATTTGACATACAGCATCCAGAGTTCGCCATAGAGCCTCAGAATGTAAGGCTGGGCCTGGCAACCGACGGTTTCAACCCTTTTGGGAATATGAGCACCTCATACAGCATGTGGCCCGTCATACTCATGCCATACAACCTGCCACCATGGATGTGTATGAAGGAGCCATTCTTCACGATGTCTCTACTTATTCCTGGACCAATTCCACCGGGGAGAGAGCTTGATGTTTACTTGAGACCCTTGGTGGACGAATTGAAAGATTTGTGGGAAAACGGTGCATTGACATACGATGCCTCGACTGAACAGACTTTTCGGATGCGGGCCGCCGTGATGTGGACCATACATGATTTTCCAGCATATGGCGACTTATCTGGGTGGAGTACAAAAGGTTATCTAGCTTGTCCCACCTGCAATTATAGCCCTGTTTCGGTACGTCTGAAAAATAAGATTGGGTTCCTCAACCATCGATGCTACTTGCCAGAGAACCACCCTTGCCGGAACAATTATAAGGCCTACAACGGGAAGTGTGAGCGCCGGGTGAAATCGCTGGAGTTACCAGGTCAGAAGGTACTAGATCAGTTGGAGCGCATGCCAAAAATCAGGTTAGGAAAGGGTCCAAACAACAAAAAGGGACCCCGTGACATGTATATACTGAACTGGACAAAGGTGAGCATATTGTATGAGTTGCCGTACTGGAAAAAGAAGAAACTCAGGCACAACATTGATGTCATGCATGTAGAGAAGAATATCTGCGAAAGCTTGTGCGGAACTCACTTGGGACTCGATAAAAAGAATAAGGATACAAATAATGCACGATTGGATTTAGAAGATTGGGGAATAAGGAAAGAGTTGCATATATAGCAGCATGTTGACGAATCTTATGAGAAGCCTCGGGCAAGTTTTTCGTTGTCACTGGCGGAGAGAGAGGGTTTCTATAATTTTTTGAAGTCGGTTAAGTACCCTGATGGATATGCAGGGAACATATCAAAGTCGGTGAATACGCGAAATGGTAAATTGTTGGGCCTCAAAAGCCACGACTGTCACGTACTTATACAACGGATACTTCCAATTGGGATGCGTGGTTATGTGAACAAGGAGATTGGCACGGCGTAGTTTGAGTTGGGCAACTTCTTCGAGAATCTATGCTCGAAGACTCAGCGACTCAGCGACCTAGAGCGGCTAGAGAAAGGGATAGTCCGGATACTATGCAAATTTGAGAAGATCTTTCCTCCGGCTTTCTTCGATGTCGTGGTCCATATTGCCGTTCACTTACCCCGTGAGGCTATGCTTGGAGGACTGGTGCAGTATCGGTGGATGTATCCGATTGAAAGGTAACTCGTGGTCCACTTGAGTATGGTTGAATGCTATGCTTTGCATTCTTAGTTTTCTTGAGTACATGCAACATAACTCTAAACTAGTATGATGTTTATTTGAAGGTTTCTTGGAACCCTTAAGGGATATGTTTCAAATCGAGCTCGTCCGGAAGGATCGATCGCTGAAGCATACATTGTCAAAGAGTGCATCAATTTTTGCTCATTGTATCTTGATGAGATCGAAACTGTATTTGATCGAGTTGAGCGGAATGTAGATCGGGGCAAACGGCCCCCGGGTCTGGTAGTCTTCACAGAGACCGCCGTCCAATAGGTCTAATCACGCGGGACGGCGACTTATCAAAGTCAATGCGGGATGTGGCCCATTGGTCCTTACTACTCAATAGCCCCGAGGTGGAACCATATCTAAAGTACGTGATTTGGCCCATTGGTTCTTGTTATTCAATCAATTTGCTTCTTAAAAAGTGTATAATACTAAGTCATCACTTGTACTTTGTGATTAGGGAACACAAAAGAGCCTTACATGTTCCTTTCGGAAATGACATCAACCAGATACAACAACAGAAATTTCCCAAGTGGTTTAAGCAGCGTGTAAGGCATATACAACTTTGCAATACTTATTTTTCTTTTTTATTAATTTACCTTTTAGTAACATAAGTCACTTGTACTTCATGCTTTCTGTGTTTGTAGATTAATGCATTACATCATGCCCGTTCACATGAGGTAGATGATCAACTATGGTCATTAGCAAATGGTCCACAACAGTTGGTGAAAAAATATTCTGGTTGTATAGTTAATGGTGTGAGATTCCACACACGTGACCTGGACGACCGCCGTACAACCCAGAATAGTGGTGCGCTTGTCGAAGGACCACACGGGGATGAGTTGACGCACGAGTTCTACGGTCACCTGTGCAATGTTTGGGAACTCAAGTACATGTGTCGGCATACGGTTGTGATTTTCGAGTGTGCCTGGTACAATACTGGTAACGTAACCGGCAGAAGGGCAACTATACAAAAGGAACCACACTGCACAAGCATTGATATTAGGAGTCGGTGGTATGAAAATGACCCTTTCATCTTGCCTAGTCAGGCGAAGCAAGTGTTTTACCCTAACGATACTAAGTTGGGTGAGCACTGGCGAGTCGTGCAACGTGTCCAGACTAGGGGTTTGTATGATTTCCCAGTGGTGGGTGATATAGAACCTAGTAGCTCATATGGGCTTGGTAATGGTGTGTTTCAAAAAGAAATCAACACCATGGCTATCCAAGTGGTCGATGAAGATATTGATGTTCCTAATCACAGGAATGGAGTGTAAGGCGAGGTCATTGCAGGTGATATGATTATCCGGGCAAGGAGCCAGGATAACATCGGTGATGATGATGCTGATACGGATGAAGCTGGGATGGAAGATGGGACAGATGAGGAACAAGATGAGGAGCATGTTGATGCTTATGATATGGAGGATGATATTGATTATGATATGTAGTTTTTTTTTTTTCATGCTTTGTACAGGACAAAATTAATTTCTATGCCATGTATGCTGATGATATGGATGATGATATTATGTATGTGTTTGCTATTTCATATATTTGTGTTATATGTTTTTTTTTGTGAATTTACGTTCCGTACGTGGAGGTAAATGATTATGCCATGTATGTTTTACAATGATTATACATAGCATGTCTTACAATCTAAGTGAATTCAATCTTTATAGCATCACAAACAATGCCTAAGGGTGGAAAACGATATGTCAAACTTGGCCATGTAACAACAAGATACGAGAATGTCAGGGCAAAAAGAATTATGGAGAACAAAAAGAGATTTGATGCCCTGGGGTTGGGGCATATTGCTTTTTCCATGGGGGAGCCCTCCGCTAAGTTAAGGCATGGAATGAATAAGGGTAGGCGAAATAGAGATGGGGATGATGCTTACATACCATCAGATCATGATGATTCCAGCTCTCCATCAGAAGAGGTAATATGTCCAATTTGTGTGTCAGGTGTGCTTAATATCTTGATGATCGGAGTGATTTGCAAAAGTATCGAGATATTTGAAATTATTTATCATTTATTGTTGTTAGTTTCATTACATATACATATGTGTAGTAACGATGTCATGTTATGTGCACTAATACTCAATTATGTTTTGTTAGGTCTCGGAGATGCCACCGCGTGCAATGAGCCGCACAAGCGCATCCGGACGTGGCAGGGATGAAGGGGAGCCCTCCACATCACATGCTGAGGAAGGGGGCGGGTCCACACAGAATACTTTGGTGGATAATTCGGCTAGGGGGGACGGGAGCAGTACAAGCAGTGCAGGTACATTTCCAAATCGATGTACATTGTTACTATAATGGATATAGATTTTTTATATTGACTAAATGAATGTTATGTTTTAACTTATAGGTTCAGCCGCTAGTAGGCGTACCCGTGGCTCGACGCGGGGTGTACAGCTTTCGGAGCTTATTCATGGAGAGAACACCAAGCTCCCAGTGCCCATCCCCACAGAGTTCTATGCTCCTGTAGGGCGTTATGCCAACAAATTTGCATCCGAGGCAGGAGTACGGGTTCGGACCGATCTGGCAAACCTATTTACTGAGCGTTGGCCTGCCATTCCGAAGGATACCAGAGCACCGATCATCGCATCCCTGAAGGTTATTACTTTTATGTCTATTCTGAAGAATATTCGAGTATTGTTCATTTTTACTGTTTAATATGATCTTCATAAAATGCATATATATATTTTTTTGCAGAGCAAGTTTGACTTGCAGGGTGATCCAGTCGTTATTGAGACAGTCACAAATACAAAATGTGCTCGGAGGCTTAGTGACAACAACCACAAGCTATACAAGGATTATCAGCAACTTATTGCCAAATTTGGAGAGGAGTATGCCCGGAGCCACCCACCGAAGCGATGCCAGTCATTAGATAAGTGGATTGGTCTCATTGACAAGAAGTGGAAAACCGAGAAGTTCTTGGTAATTCATACTTCTAATGCTCATGTAAGTTTTTGTATTAATTTTTTTAATAATTCTATAATTTCATTGATTTAACTAGAAACAATCAGAGACCAACAAAGGGAACCGACTGCAGCTGAAGACCAACCATGCATGCGGCTCCAGGTCGCTCCCTGTCAAGGCCACTGATGCGGTGCGTGTCATATTTTATTTGTGATATTTTAGTGTAATCGTTGTTATCATTGATTTCACATATAGATGCTAATCTCTCAGATGCAAGCCAATGAGGGTCGGCTGCCTGAGTTTCCTGAGTTCTACAAAGACACTCACTTCAATAAGAAGACGGGAAAGTGTGCGGCTGCGGAGTGCGAGCGTATATATGTATGTATACCAATTGTACTTTGATTTTAAATGATAAATGACACCAACTTCAAGTTTATAATTAATTGTTTGCTTCCTCTAAAAAATGACAGGATGAGCTTGTGGGAACGTAAGATTTGCATTGCTCGCAGCCTGATGCGATCCCATTGACAGCAGAGGAGCTATCAGTGAAGGTCCTGAAGCCGAGGTCTGGCTACGTCAAAGGCATCGGCATGAGGCCCTCTTCCTCTCTTCAGACCACTGCCACCTCCTATGAAGGACCGAATCCGGAGGTGGTCCACCTACAAAGCGTGGTTGAGGAGCAGCAGAGGCAATTGGATGAGGCATGACAGCTCCTCTCCTCACAGGCGAGCCAGATGGAGACGATCATGGAGTTTATGAGGAAGATGGGTTACCAGGGGCCTTCTCCGCCCCCTGATGGCTCAGCCGGTGCTGGTCTTATAGCCTGGTTAGTATTTTCTTTCTTCTCTATCTACTATGTCCATAATTCAAGTCTTAAGAAGTTATATCCTTCACCTTACACTTTGTGATGATGAATCCTTTTTATTTTGTGATGGCATGTTGCCTCCTTTTATTAGTTTTATGGTTGTTTATTTTAGTCAGTTTGTTTCCCAAGGGCAATAGTCCAAAAGAATCAAAAGGCCACAAAGGTCTAGAAAGGACTACAAAAACTATATGACATCGTCTCTAATGCCAACCTATTTGAAAAAAGCATATGATGGAGTCCTCTGAGGAATTCTACACATTACACAAGCAAAAAAAGTGCTCTTATTTTCATCGACGTGACAACCTTGCTACAAGGACTGGAACAAGGAGAAGAGAGGAGAAAATGAAAGAAATGGAACAGACTATGAATGAAGACAAGTTCATAGCATCCCCACAATCAGCTTACTAATACTGATTTTAAATTTTAAAAGTACCCACAGTCAGCTTGTAAAATAAAATCAATTCAA
The DNA here is from genome assembly GCA_037013555.1 of Sextonia rubra. NCBI lineage: Eukaryota > Viridiplantae > Streptophyta > Magnoliopsida > Laurales > Lauraceae > Sextonia > Sextonia rubra. The sequence goes on along the minus strand of JASUAD010000013.1, from coordinate 51,555,332 downwards.
AATGATTTAATGTTTCATCAATTCTCACATAAACTTATGTCAAAAGAAAAACAATTTTCAATCAAACTTCTTCTTCTTCTTGATCATATCAATTAAGCCTCATCCCATCAATCCATGGTGGGTAAAGTCCAAAAAAAAAAAGAAAAAAACTGTATGCAAATAAACTACTTGCATCAACTCAACTAAAAATTGATCACAGGAAGATGATTTCTCCACCAAACAATGAAGAATAGACACCCATATCTTCAAACCCCAATTCCCACCTTCCCAACAATCCAAGACCATATGTTACATATGCAAATCTGGGTTCGGTCAAAAATCTCCTACTGTAAAGCCATACAATTAGATTGTTCAATTATCCAGGCTTGGGACCATACATGCAGAGAACAAAAACTTGTGTCTGTGGTAGCATCTGGTAACTACCACTGAAGCCGCGCTTTAAGAAGAAAAAGAAGATCCATATGCAGGCATTATATGGCAATATAGAAAGCCCATGAAGAATAAAGCAGCAGAAAGAGATTTCCTAACTACCTGTATAAATGGTAACCAGCCGATTGAGAAGAGTGTCTAGAAGGCAAAACAACATATTCAGAAAGCTTCATCACCCTAAGAAGACAGCTCCTTATGTTCAAATCCAAATCATCCACTTCCAAAAAATCAGGTGTGGCAATCTTCTCTAGTATCAGCTGAGCAATTCGATCACTGGGCTTCACTTCAAAAGCTTTGTCCGAATGGTTTAAGAGGAAGACCCCAACAGGACCACTGTAGTCTGCATCGATCACTCCAGCGCCCACGTGGATCGAACGCTTCCAAGCCAAACCAGATCAAGGTGCTGCTACCCAAAACACCCATTTGAAAATTGAAGACGGAACGCAGACAACCCAAACCAGAAAACTTATTTCGTAATGAGAACACCTGATGAAGTGAAACCAACACCAACAGAGAAAACATACCTGTGCGAGCATATGTTCCTTAGGAATGCCAATGCTCAAATCCGCAGGAACAAGAGCTTTTCCTCGTGCAGGAACAGTCACTGCAGTCCCGCTTAAAAAACACACACAAACACACAGATGGAGGCATTAGACGGAAATACAGAAAACCAATGAAGGGACATAGCAACAGAGAGATTTCCTGATTACCTTGAGAGATCATAACCAGCTGATAGATGAGCGGCTCTAGAAGGCAAAATGGCATTTTCAGAGAGCTTCTTCACCCTAAGAAGAGAGCAGAGAAATGAGAGATTGGGGCTTGTTGATCCAAAGCCACCACCGCCCCTTACAGTAAAATCCAAATCATCCACTTCCAAAACAGCAGGTGTGATGATCTTTTGAAGTATCAGCTGTGCAATCCGATCACCGGCTTTCACTTCAAAAGCTTCATCTGGATGGTTGAAGATAATGACCCCAATGGGACCTCTGTAGTCCGCATCGATCACTCCAGCACCCACGTCAATCGAATGCTTCCAAGCCAAAACAGATTGAGGCACTGCCAATCAAGCACCCATTTCAAGATATAATAAGATGGAAAACAGATAACAAAACCATATATTAATTTCCCAAACCAAAAGCTTCAGTGATAGTTACCAGATACAATGCTTAGAGGAGAAAACCATATATTAATTTCCCAAACCAAAAGCTACAATAGATTCTTGAGCTTCTTTTTCTTCTTACATCAGTAATTGTTACTTCAAGCATCTTACATCGATCAATGTTATTCATTTGTAAAGATATACAAGCTGAGGCATCATCTTAATGAATGTATGTGGACATTTACAGTATATGGTGGTTTGGCTTTAATATCTTGTGTCTATGGCCCTTGTTTGTTTAAGGTTGGAGTATGGCATTCTGGGACAACCATCTATTAGTTGGGTTGAGTCCGGACTCCGGATACACCTTGGCACCATGTAGCATAGCCTATGGACATCCCCATTGCCATGCCAAATCACAAGAAGTCATTTGGTAAAACAAACAACACTACCGACCATTCTCTTATGGAGTCTTGGATTTCATACTTTCAAAGTTTAAGATACCATAATTTGTATCATACAGTGGCATAGTTAACTTTTAATCTATTATCTTCCATTTGATGACTACAAGTCCAATTACTGATTAAGAAAAAAAAAATGAAAGAAAGAAATCTGGGAGTTCTGCATAGTAAACTAGGTTTTTGTCAATGTTAAAGGTAATGGCACGTTCAATGCATCTGTATGATACAATATAAGAAGAAATCTAAATCTAAAACTTGCTTGTTCTGCAGATTTACAAAGTGTAACACTCCGACCCGAGTTGACCCGGTTTAGTGGGTAATTGTGTGTGTTTTATCGCGAAGAGTGTTTTGATTTTGTTTCTGTTTGGTTTGAGTTGTAGAGAGATCGTTTGGGTTGAGTTTGACTTGGTCTAGTTAGTTTGAGCCCTTTTTCGTAATTTTGGCTTTTGATTGACTTTGTCAGTTTCGCGTCATTTTGACGTCAGCGCGTGTATTTCGTCGAGCTTGTCGATTGTCGTAACTGTCTTGGATTCGAATGAGTTCGTTGGCTCTCGTTGGACTGTCATTTGACTCAAACTGATAATTGGATAAGCTAATTGGACTTGTTTGCAAATTTGGCTCAACTTAAGTTATAAATATCCCCACCAACTCCATCTCTCTCTCGATCGTCTCTCTCGCTCTCTGTTCGTCTCTCTCTCTCTCTCTCTCTCTCTCTCTCGACAGCTCTCTTTCTCTCCTTCTCCATTTCTGTTTCTGTGCTTGAGGGAGGAAGAAAGGAGCTCGTTAGTGTGTGTGATCCCGGTGGACTGAGCCAATCAGCGTGTGGATTTCGTCCGTGAGGCAAGTATAAGCCCAAGTTGTATGAACATCGATTGATAGTGATTTGATTGTTGTGTTCTTGTTCTTTATTGTGTTTCTCAGTATTAGACAGCCCCATTCAGTTCATGTCACTGTTATCTTTCGGTTTCCAGCCATTTCGCACACTTTCTGTATGACTGTGACAAGTTCAGGAAAAATGAGTCCGTGCACTCACGGCTAAGCCGTGAAATGTGCTACGGCTAAGCCGTAAAATGGCTTACGGCTAAGCCGAGACCCAACCGTAACCCTAACCGTAGAGCAGTACAGACTGTTAGCCGAAAATAACTGGATGTTGGCAATTTGACATTCTTCTACGGTCCAGCCTGATCTACGCCGTACATTGGCTTACGGCTAAGCCGTGGACCAGGATACGGCTGAGCCGTAGAGCAAAATACGGTTGAGCCGTAAATCCGGATGGATATCTGGGGAACCTCAGCTCAGCCGCAGTGCATATTACGGCTAAGCCGTAAGATGCCACGGCTAAGCCGTAAGGTTACCTACGGCTACACCATGAGACCCTGAGAATTGAATGAAAAGGGACTAGGTTTAAGCAAACGACCGTATAGGACTTTCATGTTAGAATGTAGCTAACCTGGACATGCCCAATGGAATGTTTGAATGACATGAATGATCTCAAGGGCTGTGAATCATTCATGCTGGTTATCCAGATGTTTAGCACCTCCCCATGGGTGTTGGTTTAAGGGACTTCGGTGCACACTCCAGACACTGCAACACTAGACAATGGTGCATCGAACATCTTAAAACTACATCAACATGCACGGTTAGAAGCACTGGATAATTAGTGTAGGATTGGTTTGTAATTGACCTTGATTCGTATAAGCATTCTGAATTGTACAGCATATTGATTTCGGTTATGCCCTCTTATGTGTTCTGCGCTGGACCTCTCGATTCTGTGGGAAATGCAGCAACCCCAGAGCGAAGCCCGGGCGGAACCATTCTATTATTGTGTATTATGTTTACCGTTGCTCCACTGGAGTACTTGCATCAGTTATGAGTCAGTGATTGTGATTGCTACTTAGTGTCAGCACTTCTTGTACTTGTCTATGTACCTTCAGTATCAGTTAGTGTCCTTATGATTTGCATTTCGTATCCGCTTCAGTATCCGTATCAGTATCCGTATTATGTGCATGCAGTATTTGCATTCAGTATCAGTTATGTGATGCACTTCCTATTGTTCGTTCAGTGTGATAAGTGATAAGTGATAAGTGATAAGTGATAAGTGATAAGTGATAAGTAATAAGTGATCGAGGTGCATCAGCTATTTGATTGTGATTGGTATTGGCACTACTGAGCCTCAGCCTTAGGATACCCGACGGGGTTGACTTTGGTGTAGTTTATGTGTTTGCCTCTGCAGAGTGTTTCCGTCCTGGGACTCCGGACCCCGGGAACTAGAGACCCATGCGTGCCCTGGCCCGGTCGCTGGTGTTCTCATTCAGTCCGCTCTCGTAAGGGAGAAAATGGCCAATGTAGTTGCCACTTTGAGTGTTATCTGTTTGTGATTCTGATAGCATGCTTATTCATTATGCATTTGCACACTTGCTTAGTAGTATACGATCATGGTTTCTATGGATATTGCATCATGACCATTGTTCAGTATTATTCAGTATTAGACACGATTCGTGTTATCATCTTGTTGGCTTATACTTTGCTAAGTCGTCGTACTTATGTGTTTGTCTTGTGTGTTGCAGGCTCAGATCCCTCTTCCGAACCTGCGTCGGTCGACCCGACTGCAGGAGAGGCTCGCGAGGCCCCCTCCGGCCTAGAGGAGTGGACTTGATCCATCCTCCAGAGTACGGTTTGCATCATTTTGTTTTCCCCATTCTTTGTGTTGGCGTCTATTGAGGGGATTTTCTGTACTTGTGAAGTGGGCCTTGGGTAATACCTGTATTTTGATTTTTGGATTGTTGTAAGCCCGCTCTATTGTCATACGTTCATGTATTGGTTCTTATCATCAGTGTATATTGTTTTGTAATCTCCTATGTCTTTTGGTATATTTGTGGTATGCCTTGATACGTACAGCTTCCGCGTTCAGTCCTTTGCACGTGTGATTGATCCCTTGTGTGTGTATACTCGGACGGGGTCCAGGTGTGCACGCACGGGAGTACGTGTGTCATTGGTTAAATTTTCTATGACCCCCGGTCCCTGGGCTCGGGTTGTGACACAAAGCTCGAAGGAATGTAATTCTCTGCACTGCTGCCTGCCTTCTCCAGATGGTGAATTTTTGGCATCTTTATTTTTCAGGAACACCAGATGTGGTAGAACTCTCTAATTTTCATGCTTAGAATATCCTGTGTATTGAGGTTTGCCTATCGCATTTGCAAGTATTACAAGGATGTTCAGGTTTTGGAAGAAACTGAGAAGAGATACAAGGACAAGTAGCTATTTGAGCCAAGGATATTTTTCTCTAATTGCTGTGTATGTAACTGAATTGAATAGAGCTATTTTGTAAGAATAATATGACAACATATATTTTGTGTCCAAATCATATATTTTAGGAAGATGATGTGTTATGGTGTGGATTTATCACTTTTTAGAGGATTGGCGTACCATTTGCGTATGGTCTGTAAAGATGTGACTTTTATCATGTTTGTTGTATTCTGCATAACCCATGTCATTTCTCTTGCAATGAATCTCCCATGTTATTGTCCCCTTTTATGATACAGGAAACAGTGTTTGCAATGCTTGTTGAAATTACAGAGCGTGCCATGGCACACTGTGACACGAAAGATGTTCTTATTGTTGGTGGTGTGGGATGTAACGAGCGGTTGCAAGAGATAATGCAAATAATGTGCTCTAAGAGGGGTGGCATGCTATTTGCAACTGATGAGAGGTATTGCGTAGACAATGGGGCAATGATAGCATATACTGGTCTCCTTGCTTATGCCAATGGGTTAGCAACCCCACTAGAAGAATCAACCTTCACCTAGAGGTTCCGAACTAATGAAGTGCATGCAATTTGGAGAGAGAAGCATATGCTTAATGCAAATGGTGTGGAAAGTGACAGGACTTGTGGTGACAGTTGAGGTAACAACTTCTTCACATCTTTGAGAAGTGGAACTGGAATTCTTTAGAGAGAGAGAGAGAGAGAGAGAGAGAGAGTTTGTTTGGCGGGGGTGTTTTTTGTCATTCTTAATACAGGCAATGCATGCAATGCAAATGGGCAACATCAAGTCAACGTTAAGAAACAATTACTGCTTTCGTACATTGAGTTGTATGCGCAGCTCATGTTTGCTGATATAGACTTTTACATTACGGATCCCACTAAAAAGCAGTACTCAATACTCGTCTTCTTAGATTATTGCAGTTGATGTATGTTGTCAGTCACTTGCATCCGCATGAATAGTGATTGTAGATATAGAGTGACGTCTAGAATTTTACTTTGTGGTTATGACGACTAGCTTCACCCATCTATTCTTAGTAAATTGGAAGGGCTTCAAGTGATTGGTGGTGTTGTTTTCAATGGCCAGATGGACCATGAAATGAGCCAAGGCTACAGAAGGACCACCATTAGCCTTTTTTGTTCACAGCCGGTGCAATGTAGGGCCGGCAGCGGAAATTTGATCCTCATTTGTAGGGGACGAGACGGATTGGGCAATTGGCGACAAAATGTTTCGTCGCCTATGTTATTCTTTTTCGTCGCTAAAAAGTCCCAGCTTCACTGCGCAAATAAATTTGGCGACGGAAAGTTAGTTTTAGGCGACGAATTAACGACGAAATCGCGTTGTCGCCAAATTGCGACGAAATTAAAATTTCGTCGCTAAGTAGCGACGCAATTAAGATTTTGTTGCCAAACAGCATTGTCGATGAATCTATGGCGGGGACATTGGCGACGAATATTTTTCGTCGCCTATACTAAAGGAGACGAAATTTGGAATTTAGGCGACAAAAGTTTTTGTCGCCTAAGACAATACCTGTTGTAGCGAGAAAATCACAAAAACGCTATGGTTAGACAATCCAATTCATTTATCTGGGTGGATCCATGAAGTAACTTTCATGATCTCCTAAAAATGAACTACATAAAAAAAAGTCAATTTTTTTTTCTAATGTTTTTTCCTAGAAAACATCTGCTGCAAAACTTTTTTAAATTATTAGAAAATGAGATGAGAGAAAATATTATTGGTATTGATTGCTCCCCTGAGAGTCAAAATCCTTTGGTCCACCCCATGTAGAAACACATGAATTTGCTAAAAAATTAAACTGAATGTTTCTGTTAATTAGAAGTGAGATTTCTAAGCAAACATAATAATAATGATCATAATAACAACAACAACAATAATAAGAACTATTGTGTCTCTGGTACTATTTGTTATGCGTGTGTGTGCATAAGCATGAGGAAACATGATTGACAATCAATCAACCACACAACAGAAGAAAATCACACTGAGAGATCAAAGCTTTTATTAATGCTAGCAACCACACAACGAGCAAAAGCATTATTAATGTCGTCACCTAACTATGTCTCTTGTTAATGCGAGCATACATCTCCTCCTTTCCTTAATTTAAAAGAAAAAAAAAAGCTTTCCTTCTCTGCAATACTTAAGAAAATCCAAATTATTTGGGTTTGGTTGAATGTTTGGAGAAAAAAAAATCAAAATCATTTGGAGAGTGTGGAATGTGATTGACAAATACTAATTCTTTGTTTTTTTATTAAAAAATAGACTATGTTCTTTACCCTTTAAAACTAGAGCATGGATCAGAATTTGTTTATGTTTGAAATATTCCATGTGAATTTAATGTTAAAATGGAGTCAGTTAACTTTTTTAATAGTCCAGCCATGAATACAATCATGAATTCCCAATAGAAATTGAATTTAAAACTAGATTGATTTAAATTATTCTCGTTGTATTTTTCTAAGGACAGAGAAATTTAATTTAAAGAATTTCTACATCTGTTGTGTAGTTCAGGATTGATAAAATCCTAATTTATTACTAATGGGTTTTTTGTTTAATTTAAAAACATTAGAATAGAGAGAGAGAGAGAGAGAGATGGGCTCAAAACTTTTACCATGTTTGGGACTTTAATTTATAGTGATAGAAAAATCAGCACATGAATTGCGCCCAGACACCCAGTTCCCTACTTGGCCTAGTGTGAAAGTTTTGTAATTATGCGGGGGCAGAAATGGAGGAGATTATATGGGTATCATAAAAAAATAAAAAGGGGATTTCAATAGATTTTAAGCTCAAACATGCAAAAATTAAAAGGGAGTGTATATTTTGGGCTTTAAATTCACAAGTATAGTATAGTTAGGACTTGGGGGTTAGCCTGGTGGATAGACAATTCATTTCCACAGCATCCATAAGGATCAAACCCCAGTGAATGTCTTGTATTTTCTACTCTGTGGCATTGAGGCAACTCGGCAAAAAAAAAAAGAAAGAAAGAAAGAAAGAAAGAAAGAAAGAAAGAACACAAGTCTAGTGGATGAGTGGTCGTAAGATTAAGTCACTATCACAAATGTCTTACCTACATTTCGTTATCCGATTTATATCATTTCAGAAACTTGCAAAATTTACGTTTCCTATATTTAATAACTTTCACTTTTAAAATTGTGGACATTTGCTAGACTGAGTTTATTACCTACCATCTAACCCCACATTTCATTTTATCACCTAACAGCCAAAAGGACGGACCTATCCACCCAAAGCCCCAACTGAAATTGGTATGCTTATCAAAATAGGATTGTATATTTTGCAAATGGGCTCAAACATGCTTATCCGTTCGTCTAGGAATTTTAATAGTGCAAGATTAGGGAGCATCTCACAGGCAGTGAAAGTAACGCATACTCTAGGACAAGAGGTGCATGAACTCATCTAGTGAATAAGTAGAACGAGCTCACATGCCCTAAAAAATAAACACATCCTTTATAAGCAAGATGGAATAAATAAATGAACTTTATATCAGATAATGGTGTGGTGGCAAGTGTTTTTAGGTGTTTTAAGGCTGACCCCGTTTAAATCAACCTATTGCCGGGAGAAAAATTATAAGAAGAGAACGAGAGGAGAGGAAAAAGATATGAGAGTAGAGAGGTAGATGAGAGAGAGAGAGAGAGCGAAAAGGGAAGGAAACAAAGATGAGTGGAGAGGTAGATGAGAAGAGAGAAAAAGGCAGGAATTTTAAAAAGGGTTAGATATTGGGCCCAACTCAGACCAGTTGCTTACAGGTTGAGTCAGGTTTGGGCCAAACTACCAAGACCTAACCCAAAATTAAATTATTTCATATGGTATTTGTGACGACTATTGCATAGGTGATAATTCTTTAAATAATAAATATTTACTCAAGTAATTCATAAAATTAAAATAAATTATAAATTGAATAAAATTCCTAGTACAGTTCCTCTTGACGGGTGCCTTATTTTGATGTTGTGAGCTCTGAAATTAATGTCAATGAGATGTTTTTATTTCACCGTCAGAATGTACAATTTCTAGATGGCTGCTATCCTATCTCGTTCTTCTTACCCTTATTACGCTTATGTAGTCCAGACGATGCAAATAGAAATTGAATGATTTCAAATTGTCAATAATTGAGCACTTGTACATTCACAAGGTAGTGATTTTTGTTAAATCCTACTCTTTCATGGTTTGAACATGTTTTAGTTATCCTTATGAGATTTATTAGCATGTATTAGCCAATCTGAATCTATTCCAATGTAGGAATTTGTTGCACACCACATCTTAGTTGAATTGTGTTAGTGATTTCAAGTTCAAAAATCATGTTGATCACTCCTTTTAATCTATTCATGTTTTGGCAACTTTAATCAGTTCCTTATTATCATTTTAGTAATTTCCTTAAATTCTCTAATCTGTCTTCTGTCTAAATGATTCTCAATGTCCCAAGTCAAATCATGCAATTATCTTTATTCTTCTCATTGGTTAGTGTCATTCATACATGTTGATGAATCATAGATGACTTGAATGTGTATAAGATAAAAATCTAAAGAAGTTGCTATGTTGAACTTGAATCCAGATAAGTAGTTCTTGGCGTTGCATAGGGAATATGATTGCTTGTTGAATCAATTAATTCTTGACTACTCATGGTTCCTCCTAACCAACTGTGGAGATTGTTGGGCATAGGGACTAAGTGTGACTCAATCATGAGATGGTTATATTTCAGATGCCAAAGGGTCAATTATTATTCAAATGGTTGATTCATAAATCATTCCATAACTGATATGTCCTATTGAAAGTGAGTTACAAGTACATGAATATAGTGAAGACTAAATCGTTATTGATTAAACAAAATTCACCAATGTATTGATTGAACCAACTAAACATACTCAGACTTGTAAGTGAACAGTATTTATTGGACCCAAATTGTCTCAACACAATGGGCACACCCAAAAGACTATGGTGGAGGTTCTATGTGATACAATGAGAAATTTGCCTCATGAGTCACTATATCGATCCATCGGATGAAATTATTTTCATTGCATGCAAGTAGTGACCTATTTCTCAGGGGATAATGAGGACCTTTCTCTAGTGGAGGAAGCACTTGAGTTGGTGTGTTGAAAATGAATAGTATGACTAAATATCAATTGTTGAGTTCCAAATATGTTTATCTCATTAGCTTATAATTGAGATGCATTGCATATTTTGAGATATCCAATTGCTACATATTTATTTAATCAATGTTTAATCATGATAATTCTCTAAATTCATGTCTTATTTATAAAGTTTTTAATCAGATTCAGACTATGTACTAATTGTTATAGAATCATGTTTGTCACGTTGAATTTAAATTGATTGAATTGGATATGTATTGAGAAAGGACTATAATAGGGGTGTAACAATTCAATTAACATTGGGCTAGGGAAAACTGTTAACGGAACCGTATTATGCGGTTTTCAGTTTTTAAAAACCGTAATCGTGCCCTAAAACCATTAAAAAACCAAATCTTAATTAACTTTATTAGAAGGTTTGGTTACGGTTAACTGTATTAAGAAAGGATTTGATTAGAGGATGACTGTGGAGATTCTGTTCAATGATTAAAATTAATCTAAAAATATGATTTGAGGTCTAACGATTCAGTTAATTACACAAATTTAACCGAATCATATATTATAGTTTGATTCGATTAATGACCATGAGTCGAGACTAAAAATCGAAAGCGAACCGTGAAGTACGTTTTTCCGATTTTAATAACCATAACCATAACCAAACCATAAAACATGATCATTAACAATCAGTTCGATTTCGTTCGGTCAACTAAACTATTTTTCATTTTTTTTACGCCCCTAGATTATAATGTTTATGGAGTTCTTGTAACTAACCCCCTTCTGAGTGACTTGTGTTCCAAATGAAAAAGTATGAATGAATAAGGATAATGATGCAGATTATCAGGGTGAAAATGAAACATAAGTGATCTATTTCAAAATGCTAATGTACAAGGTCTTCTAAAATTTCAAAAAATAATAATAATAAATAACTAGTTAGGTTTTTTTTTTCTAATGGATGAATGTAACTAAATTTTTGTTGTGCACAGGGTTATTTTGATGATTTTGTGTCTTTGTTAAATGAAAAATTACATTGTAATGAGTTCATTTTGGAGATGTTGGACATTATTCAGACATCAATGATGATGGATTTTTGGAGGTTGCAAACAATTATAAGTTCGGTGTTGTTGATGAAGTATAGAAGTTCAGTGCATTATTTGGTGTTGCACATGTTGATATTGCGGAGAGGTAACTAGGGTTGTATTAAAGTCTTTTATTTATAGGTGACAGGTTACGCACACCCGAAATATTTTTTGGGTTCGAAATGTGGAGGAGACTCTACAAAAATTTTTCAAGAAATTGACCAAGTTGTGTCTTGTGGAGTTCAAATTAATAAGTTGAATGCTTCAATCTATAATGGAATTAATGTATGTATGATGTCAAGTATTGGAGACTTTTATGTTATTGATATTATTAAAAAATTACCTCTGCAATATAGCCTTTTTGCACAATCTCAGATATGATATTTTTTTAGTTACACCTTGAAACTTGGAATCCGAGTAGTACAAATTTTGAGGTGTGACATATGCCTATAAGGTTGGGCAAGGCTGGATATGCCTCAACTTGGCTCAACCATGCCATGAACACCCCTCGCTGTGTCAAGCACTCTACAAAAACTTGCCAAATTATACTATGAATTTTAATTTAATTATTAGAAAAGTAACAACCAACCATCCCAAATTGATGATAGGATAAAGTTGTTAATTGGTTGTTTTATAATTGATCAACATCTGATTAGGATAGGAAGGTCGAGTTTGGATTGGAACAGTAACACTATTCTGAATAGCATGTTTGCAAATGGGGAATACAAGCTCTTAATTCTAAAGTTATGAAGGCATTTCTCAAAGAATAGCTAGTGTTCGTATTTCAAGCCCTTTTGGCCGATTATTTGAAAAAATGAGCTGGTCTTTTCTCTCCTTGCTTCATTGTTTTTCTTCTAGGCTTCTAGCCACGTACGTTGCCAACTCAGTCGAGCCTACTCCAGATTTGAGTTTTCTATACCCCATCAAAGAAGCGACAATTTCATCTCACAGCCTCCACATCCATTCTACTCTTATGTTTCACTCACCCATCTGCCCATATCTTTTTTTTTTTTCACTACGCATGTCATAAAAACAGCAATTCCTTATGTTTCTTTGGTTGGATGGTTTTCTCACTACCTTATTCCTTTTTTGTACGCTCCTACTGTGTTGCCCCACCTAGATGCAAGTTTCACTAATGCTCTTGATTGTTCTTCTTTAAAGCACTTGCATTCAATTCGATTCAACCCTTTGAGCAATTCACGATTTAACAACCATGGTTGCATCCATTTTATGTGCACGAGGAAAACTCCTATGTTCTACTCATCTTCTCTCATCTAAGGTAGTCTTGCATAATCAGCAAAAGTAGTAAAACTGAATCTAGAAGCCAGAAATACTCGAAGTGAATGAACTCTAAAGGAAAAGGAGATACAAATCTTACTTCACTTCGGTTTTTTCTTTTAAAAGTCGCTGATTGTCTAACGATGAAAGTTGTGAGGATAGCATCCCTGGAGAAGAAAAAATGAAGCAATGAGTGATATGATTGTTGTTGAGCAAAAAACTTCCCACGTAATGTGGAAGGCATTTTCTAAAAGGATGCAGTGAAGAATGAAAAGAGAAATACACAATAGCAAATAAGAAGAGAAATGAAATTGTTAGAGATAAGACAAATCATATTTTGAAATAGAAAAGAACTCAAGAGGAAAGAATAGATATCAAAGTATTTGCTCTTTCCTCTAGAGTTCTTCTCTCTCCCATTTTGATGTCTCCTTTTGTTTGCTCCAAAGTTCTTGTCTCTTCCAAATCAATTTCTCTTCTTATTTGCTCTAGAGTTCTTCATTCTTCATTTCTCACTAGATCTTTTTAGGAAATGCCTTCCACATTACATGCGAAGATTTAGAGAAGACTAAACATCACCCATATATTGTGAGATTTTCACCATTCCTACGATTTTTTGCTCAACATCACTCATATCACTCTTCTGGTTCATTTTTTCCTTCTGTAGGGAGTATAAGTGTATAACCTCAAACCTTTCTAGGTAAGATTTCTTTCTCCCTTTCTTTTGAATTCATTCCCCCAGCATTCAATAAAGAAACTTAAATTGTTCCTATCCACTCTAGCTATTTCTTCAAAAATACCTAGAACGAGAGAAGGAGATGCAAGGAGTTTTCCACCGTGCACGCAAAACTACACACACGATGAGGTCCGCTCATTACTATATAAAATTTTATTAAACATCTTGGCGACTCTAAGATGTTACTTAGGAATTTGACCGGCACGTTGCAGAAGCTATACAACTCTATCATGTAAGACAATGTAAATAAAGACAACAATATGAAAAGACTTCTAGAGGTATACTATAACTAAACACACTGGAAATGTTAACTCTGCAGCATGCATTGGTAAATAAAGACATCAATATGAAAAGACTTCTAGAGGTAGACTACACTATGTAGATAACGCAATAACTAAACGAACTAGAAATGTTAAACTCGGCACCGTACATTGGTAAGTGAGAGTGCAGTGAATTTATAATGATTTACAAAAGATTATAATGATTTACAAAGGAAACAGAGTACACGCATACAAGGAAAACCATCTATTCACAAGATGTGATACCATAATTACAATATATGTTGTTGATATAAATTGAGTTGGCAAGATCAATGCTGATGTGTTGCTAACTGTGATAAGAGATTTCATGAGGTTTTGTGCTAAGCCTCGGCCTGAGATTAAGTCATTACGAATAGGCCCATGACGTGACATGCGTAATCTCATGGTAACCGCACCGCATTTAAGCAAATATAAATTTCCACAAAAAATTTTTTCTCAAATCACAAGCCTTAGTGTGCAAAGAAAATTTGTGAGCACATAAGTATTTATCAATCTGTTGAAACAATAGTGCATTATGTACCCAATCACACCACTAGTGATAGTAGAAAGCATACACAAATAACTGTTTAAGCCATTCCATAATAAAGTGCATAGATAGATAATAGATCCAACACAATCCCAATAATAGTCTACATGTCCATATGCATACTAAAGTAAACAAGGTATAAGCACAGGATGCTCAAAGACCAATAAAAATACATGTCCACTAATATGAAAATAAATACAAATCTGTCAATAAAATATGATGACATGATAAACGGAAAAATCCATATCTCCATAACTCCTAAGTGATGTAATTGTGAAACGCTCTATCATATATATCTAATAAAAAACATCACTAGGTATCCACTCAACTAATCCTAAAAGAACTTGCGCGGGATCCCCTAAATTTGCAATAATAACTGGGTCTAAGCCGAGATCTGCTCCTGCAACACCAAAGGTAACACCCTAAGTATGACAACTTGACAAGAATAGGCAAATAGTACTCTAAACACATGATTTTCAATAAAAAATAAAGACATGATCAATTTATAAAAGGTTAATAATAGTCTACTAAGCATGTTAGCATTCATAATAAATATATGCATAAGAAAATCAATGAAACAAAAATATATTTGCAAATTTAACAACCACGTTACTAGTATCCTCCATAAAGGAGAGCCTGTATCAAGACGTGTAGGGAACCAGGTAGCTAATCCAGCTAACCTAAAGGAGCATCGACTCATTCCAAGTGAAAAAACTAACTGGAACGGTACATATCTCAAACTCATATTTTAGCCCCGTCGGGCCTCATAAAGTTAAGCTCAGTGGTGCCGACTCTATGAATCAATAAAGATAACAAAATTGCATAATCATGTGTTTTTTGCTTGCTTACTTATCAAAACTTGTATACATATCTTTTGAAATCACTTCGGATACCATGATATCAATGAAGGATAACGGTAACAATTAGTAAATGCAAAAGAGGTAGAAAGATCATAATCGAGCTAATGACATAAGAATAAATGGAAAAATAAATAAATCATAGCAATATACATAAGCTTTCAATTTATCAAGAAACAAAGATGATTTACAAGTTAAACTATTCTAAGATGCCCGTATCTTTAGCTTTCTACTTCATTGTGACCATAGGTCATCCAATGTCATGTGTATGAATATGGACATTGAACTCCTATACGCACATGCAAAGGATATAGCATTAAGACTAACCGGAACATCTAACAAGGATGAATGACAACCAACATTTTCCTTGTATACCTCATTCGATTTCATTCGACTGATATTAAGTATAGTGATTCCAAAAGTCAAAGTCTTACAAGGTCATAAAATTCACTTAGTGTTCTATGGTACCACTTGACCCCATGATCAAGCTCAATATTTCCCAAGGTATGGTTGACTTAATTAAGTCATATTAAATTGGATTGAAGGGGATTACACCCAAGAATAAGATAAGTTAAAATGAATTATTAAATTGGTCAAACCCCATCTAATCAATTGGGTCTGGGTTAGTATGAGCCTATAGATGCAAAATAGCCCTTAATAGGGTTTATTTATAACTCAAGAACCTAAGGAGTTAGAAGAAAACAATTCTCAATAATTTAGTTGAAAAACTACTCATATCAAGGGTCTAAATTGTTACCTTCAAAAGTCTATAAATAAAATGGCAGCTCAAAAGCATTTTTAAACATAAAAAGCAACATAGGGTTTTTATTGAAATTTCCCAATACTTATACTAAGGAAGCAACTAGTTAGATGTCACTAAAGAAAAGAAGTTTCAAGGTTCAATCAATAAATTTTAGATTTTTGAATAAAATATAATTTGATAATAATAATAGTAACATGAAGGAAAAAGTGAGCTCATAATGTAATTTTTCTTAAATTCTACCACACACAAACTAGTGGCAGAATTTACGAGTACACCTGACATGGTGGTGTTTGGATAATGGAGTGACAGGATTGGCAGATGGGCAACAGAGTCGACAGCCTACCTCACGTGGTGGTATTTCACGCCATCTGGATGACATGTCAACTGGGAAATATCCACACGGGTCCGACTCCTTCATGGGTCGCCCTGGCTTGGGGTTCAAATGATCGAAATGGATCCATCATCCAGTGGGCCAGGCGGGTCCCATCGCCAATTTTAAAAATTAGCACAATGACGACCTACACCTATAAAATCTGATTTCTGTTTGGATTTTTACACCATCTTTGGCTCGTTAGAGTTGGGAATGTCCTCTATAACATGTTATCAAAAGGTCACATCATATTGGTAAGGTTTACAAAGTGTAGAAGAGGAGTTAGAGCCCATATACTATATATGTGAGGTTCTGTAGCATTTTATAAAGCTTAGAAAAATCAATACAACTAACATTTATCCCTAATTTCATCATAAGCAAGGAATCTAAGTCAAGATTCTGAGTTTGGGACATATACACAAGTAGATTAAGAAATTCTAATCATCAAGTCATCCACATGAATGAGACATGAAAATGATGGGCTTTACAAGCAAAAAGATATAAAATAATCAAAGAATCAGCTACAAATAATATACGTACATGTTACTACTTGCTTATACTTGCCTTAAGATGCTCCAAAGTCACTACCAAAACCAAAATAGTAGAAATTCTCAGATTTATAAGCTCAACAAAAAACCCTACACATGAAAATGAAACTCAACAAAAAAACCCTATACATGAAAATGACATAAAAGGAATAAAATGCTGAGATGAATGCCATGAGGAAATAATTGGCAGGTGCTTAAGCTAAAAAAACACTCTACAATATTTAAATAGGCACGAGTAATAAGATGGGTAGCAGTTTCTTACCTTAAAAGTTGTACAAAAGAATAAAAATGCCATTTTCTATCCAAACAAACACCCAAAGGGATAAAAGGAACGTGGAGAAGAAGATCAAGCTAACTCCTAATAGGTGAAATCTCTCCCTCTCACATGCTCTAAGCTTATATAGGAGGGAAGAAGATGGGGGTGGAGATTAGCTTAAGAGCAAAGTTTTTATCTAGGAAGCACAAGGAGCACTCTCTTTAGAGAGAGTGCTTTATATAAGACTAAAGTTTCTCCAATAGTTTGGGTGTCTACTAGCAAGCTCTCTAGTTATGAGTATTTAGAAGGAGGGTCCTACATAGATAACTTAAGTCTAAAGGGTAAGGTCTACTTCATGATTTAGGTGTCCATGATGAAATGCACATAATGAAATGAAGAATGTATGATGCAGTATGATTAACTTAATTAAGATCACAAATTGGTCCATGAACTACCTCATCTAAGCTAGGGCCCCACCAATCTACCTATCCATTGTAAGATTAAGATTAAAATGCTATTAATTAACAATAATCACAAAAAATTAGCTAATAAATCCTATATTTGGGGTTGGGATTTTACATTATGTAATCTCTTTGGATGTTGTGCCAATTACAAAATTGCACCCCATTCTACTAATGTATTATTTAGAGGCAACAGATACAAAAACATTTGTTCAGTGACAAGATCATTACTGTCAACTAGCATAAAATGACTTTCAACAGCCAACAAGAATAATAATAATAAGCATAAAATGATTTTCAAAAGCCAACAAGAATAATAATAATTAGCATAAAAAGATTTCAACAGCCAACAAGAATAATAATAATAAGCAAAAATGCATACAACAGACACATACAGCAAAACTTGAAATTTGGAACATAAAACCTCTCAGAGAAAAAGACTAAAACAATTACCGTAAAATATTATGGGGCTGATATATTTGTAAGTCACTTGTTTCAAAATGCTTGCCTTCATAAATAAAAGAAAACAGATATCCACTGTAATCTATAAAATATAATTAAATAAAAGATGAGATTGCAATTTGTTAAACCTACCTTTTTCAATAGAAACAACACAATGATGGTGAGGTTTGCATTTAGCCAAAATAATAAAGTTAATTGAATATTTTGACATGGAGTTAAAATATAAATAAAATAAAACAAAAAAAAAGGGTAATTGAAGAGCATTAATTTGTTTTAGATCCAAAAAATTATCTCCATATATATAGTATAGTAATAATAATAATAATTAATTAATTAATTAATTAATTAATGAAAGACAGGCTACTAATGCTGATTAATTGTTTCAATTTAGAAATATGTGAAAACCCTATATCCTTTCAAACCTTTTTTTTTTTTTTCAAATCTTGGCATCCAGTAAGGCCTGTGGGCTCTGTATGGTGGTACCACCTAATTGTTTTATTCTATCTCAAGCAACTTCTACGACCAACGGTGATCACAATCGTTCTCGTTCATATTATGGCCTGTAGGCACCTTTCAAAAAAATCTTTCGAAAATAACCTTTAAAAAAAAACTTTGAAAAAAATACTCTTATTTAGGAGGGATAGCTAGGAAGTTTTGATTATTCTCTAAAATAAATTTTTGTAAACTATTGAATAAAATAAAAATAATAATAAACATCATTTTTTTAAGAAACTGAGTTTTCAACATACCTTTTTCCTATACCACTTAATCCTTGACAATGACTTCATCACTGCACTTAAAAGAATGACACACAATTACATAATTAGAGAGGATATTCAAATGTACAATATGAAAACTAAAATGTAATTAAAAGGATGACAGACAATTACACAAATATCCCATTTTCATTCTCAAAACCACCAATAAAATAAGTAATAGTAATAATAAATGAAGGGAGGGAAAGATATTTTTTATCTTTCCCTCCTGAACTCAATCTTTTTTTTTTTTAATCCATCATCCCTCTTTCAATCATCCCCCAAAATCCTGAAACACAAACCTACTTCCATTGACCCTAAACCCAAAATCTTCACAATCTTAGCAAAGGAGAGCATACCGTTTGCCGCTGAATAACCACTGCTATCAATCTCCATCTCTCCTTCAAAAGTAACCTAGTGTCAGAGAGAAGGTGAATGGGAAGGAAACACCAAACATGTGACTGGGTTTGAGGGAGAAGGCAGTTAAAATAGCCAACGGGTAGGTTAAAATGTAGGTGGGTGTCATGTGGGTCTTTACTTCCGCAGTTTATCACATGTTTTTAGGCGGGAAATCTCCCGCCTCTTTTGATTTGCAGGAGACCACGAGCTGGATCAGGCCAACCCGACCCACGTGAAAGCTGACCTGTCGGGGTGCAAACTCGCACTACCCATGGCCCAACTTAGCTTTTTGTGCAATAACATTATTTGCTAATTTGGATACATCAAATTCAATGATGGGAAGCCAATCACCTCATCTGTTGTTTCAGCCTAATTCTTCAATGATCTAAGGGCAGATGCAATTTGAAACATTGTTTGAAGCAATTTCAACTGTCAATGGTGGTCATGGTTGTTCATACTATGGTCTGGGGGTCCTATATAGAGTTACCAGTTTGAAACATTCATCGATTGTTTTCTTTCTCTCTCAAGCAACTTTTACTGCCAATGGTGGCAATGGTCATTCGTACAGTCGCTTGTGGATCCTATATGGTGGTACCTCCCATTAGACCTATGTATGATATGACTCCTTGTAATATGAACAAATCAATTAGAAGGAGGGATGCCCACGATAATTTATCATGCTTCTTTTGAGGGTAATTCAG
The DNA here is from genome assembly GCA_037013555.1 of Sextonia rubra. Classification (NCBI taxonomy): domain Eukaryota; kingdom Viridiplantae; phylum Streptophyta; class Magnoliopsida; order Laurales; family Lauraceae; genus Sextonia; species Sextonia rubra. The sequence goes on along the minus strand of JASUAD010000013.1, from coordinate 51,535,470 downwards.
TTGGTGTAGGACTACGTTTTGCTCCCGGAAGTTTGGGCTTGAATTGTGCTACCACGTTTGAGCCACAGGGGATTTACCCAACTTCACTTAAGCCGAAAGGGCCCGAACACCCTCTGTTAATATATATATATATATATTAGAAAAAGAGATGACCACGAGAATTCTCTAAAATCCACAAGGTGCACCTTACTAGCCCCTATAACCATTTTGCACACACATGTACAGGCGCAATACAAAAACAACATCCAAACATATTTTTAATCTCCCTTTATCATTAAAAAAAATGGATGCCAAAGAGGTCCTAATATTCAAAAACGAAAATAAAAACGAACACTTTGAAGAAGAATAAAAATCATCTCATTTGATGAGTGACTTCATATGTGATTTCTGTTTATTGTATATTACTATTATTTTTTCTTTATTGGATTTCTGTTTATTATTATTTTTTCTGTTTATTGTATTTTTTTTTTTTCTATATTGGATTGGCTAGTGTGAGTGTAGCCTCCATTCTAGGTAAGATCGGACCTTTTTACAATTGGGGCATATCCGATTTTTATTTAGATGCGGACATAGGTATGCCTCATCCACGTCCCCCTTTAGTTCTGCTCCTGCCCAGTTCTGAGTAATCCTTATGCAATGGGGTAATAACAGTCCTGTCTACATGTGCAACTGGGCTAGGTCAAGCTAGAGCCTGGATGTCATGGCCCACAATAAATGTAATTCGGACTGGGTGTTTTTTGTGCCTGGGCATGGATTTTGAAGCTAGACCGAAAACAAGTTGGGCTCATGTTTAGGTCTCAGGTTGGATAATGCAATTATGCAGGTCAACCCTAATTCGATCTGTTTAAATGCATATAAAGTTATTTCAAACCATGATCAATGGTTATTGAGTTCCAATTTATGTGTTATTGAGTTCCAATTTATGTATTGGAGTCTGATACTAAAGTTTAAAAATTTTCCTTCTAATAGAAAGTAGGCGGGAAAATAAAAAACTTTAGCTCTTCTAAGGGCATGTTTGTGAATGATTACGAACATGCAGTGAAAAATCAGTTATCTGAAAAATTTTCTTGTTTTATGAGAAAACAGAAAATTTCGACCTGCTATGGAAATTTATTTTCAAGCCTATTTTTGTGCAGCACCAAACATGAATTATACTTTATTATGAAATTTAATTTTAGCAATGGTCACAATTTTTCGTGGAAAATCAATTACATAGACATGTCCTGTGTGTTGAAAAAAAAAATTTTTTTTGCCAAAGTGCTAAATCTGATGGTGGGTTACATTTATTGTAGCGAAAGCCATTTACCTTCGACAAGTAGGCTATCTAAGGGCTTGTTTGGTAGGTCTAACCTTATTTTTATAGACAATTCAAAATAGAGCCATTAAAAAAAGAGCTAAAAAAAAAGAGGCTAGAATTAAAATATATGTTTGGCAATGGAAGCATCTATTTTAAATAGACCATTTTAAATAAATAGTTAAAAGCTTTTCACAAATATATTAAGATCTACTAGGTATCGAGCATTGAAGTTTTACTTTATAACCATGTTTGGCCTCCCAAAGAGCTCTAACTGTTTGGATCTTGTGTTTGAGGCCCCTAATTTTTTAAAAAAATATTTAATAATTCACGTTTTTATATAAATATCTCAACTTTGGTGATGATCCAACGGCTGAAATTTGCTCTCACAGTGGTCATTGACCTTCTACACATTTTCAATGGTTTGGATTGTCATTTACTGTCCCAAAAATAATAAAAAAAATAAAAAAGGGGCTGCCTGTGGACTAGTTACAAATTCAGCATATTAAATGCAATGGTTGAAAGTTTTTCACAAATATCTCGAGATCCACAAGGAATCAATCATTGAAAATTGACCCCATAGCCGTTCTTAGTCTTTCCAACATTTCCAATGTTTTGGATCTTGTGTTTGGGCCCCACAGAATTCAAAAACTAATATCCAATAGCTCACGCTTCTTGCATATATCTCGAGATTCAGGATGAATTAACGGCTGAAATTTGGATGGGTGGCCGTAATTGATCATGTGAACATTTTCAACAGTTTGGATGTAGATTTAGGTACTCGGATTTCGAGAAAAATCGAAAAACTGTACTGGGCGTGATCTATGAAAACACTATAGCTGGGTGCCTCTTTTTTTTTCCCTTTTATTTGGAAATGCATCACATGGCCTCCTCTTCAAAATAGAGCATTTACCTCTTATTGTCTAAACTAAATAGAGCTAAATACACATGCCAAACGCCTCTATTTTTTCAACTCTATAAATTTTAGATATTTAGACAATAAGAGCCTAAAAATTAGACATGCCAAATATGCACTAACAATGGTGTCAAATAGTGCGGACTTTAAAGTTGACAGCCGTCGCATCAAGGCCTAGCCAGCGAAACACAGCGGGCACTAATAAGGTGTTCATCAACCCGGCTGGCCTAAGCCCGACATAGCTCCATCATGCTTTAGGCCGGGCTTGGGACCTAGGTTTCAGTAAATGGGCTTGGCTCAGTTTTTTGGTCTATGCCCATTTCATAGATGGCCTGGGCTTGGATTCAATGATAGACAGCCCAAAGCCTGACCCATCCCATATGCAAAAACAATGATAGGAAGAAGAGGTAAAAGCTAGAGCTTAGAATATAACATATCACATAAGTGGGGCTACTATATTTTGGGACATAACGGTGTGTTTGGATGTAGGATAGAGTAATATAGAGTAGAGCAAACCTAAAATCAAGAAAGAATAATGTATGATGGAGTTATGATTATATTTTTTTTAGTTGCTTGATATGAAATATTTTTCACTTTTGTATAAAAAGTAGCGATTTTTTTGTAATTTAGTAATAACTTTTTAACTTTTTTTGAAAAAGAATGGGAAAATTTTAAATTACAAAAAAGGAGAAATTTTTGAAACTTTCATTTTACTCTACTCTAATTTATCCCACATCCAAGCACACCCTAAGTCACAAAACAACCCATCCTCTTGTTTTTTTTTTCTACGAAGCAAATTAGGGCAAGCCTTTGGCCGAATCTTATTTAGGCTGGCCAGATTCCATGTAACCACTTTTAGCCCAAGCCCAACTTAAGCTTGGAAAAATTTTGAAAACGAGTGAATGATTTTGTATGCAGGATTTTGAAATTCAAAACATTGATAAAATTTTTGAATATTCTCTTCTATTTGACAGTCTAAAATTTTCACCTGAAAAGCAAAGTAATTGAAATTCTTAATCTCCTAAGTAGTTGAAATCTTAAAATAATTGTGAAGGAACATGGGATTAGCATTTGACAACTATTAACCACAATGAGTCAAATGCATAAGAAAAGACATGTTAATCATAACTAACATAAAAACAATGCGCAAAAAGTGAAAGAAAAATTAGGACACATCATGCCCAAAAAACTCTCACTAGGGTCGCTTATAGACCTGGCTGGCCTGAGCTTGACTTGGGCTCCGCTCACTTTGGTCCAAGCTAGGAGCATAGGTGCTAGTCGATGGACTGGGTTCTTTATTTAGACCCATTAAAAAGAGGAGATGGGCTTAAACTCAGTGGTAAATAACTCAAATCCTGGACCAGCCGGATTGGAAAATTAAAGATAGAAAGAGGTAAAGGGGAAGCTTGAACAACAAAAAACAGCATGACTAACCCAGTGGTGCTACAACATGGGACACTCCGACTGACTGGCCTGGACATTCTTGACCCGGCCATGGGCACCCTAGCTAGTAAGTAACCACACTGCTCTAACCGCGGCTTCCTTTCCTTTGGTCTCGTGTTGTGGAAAGATGGGCGAGTCCGGAGGAGCTGTGACAGTAAAAGAAGAAACAGTGGTGGAAGAGGGAGAGGGAGATGGAGAGGAGGTCCCTCGAGACGCCAAGATCGTGAAAACTCTGCTTCGATCGATGGGGGTGACGGACTACGAACCTCGCGTGGTCCACCAGTTCCTCGAGCTCTGGTACCGCTACGTCGTCGACGTCCTCTCCGACGCCCAGATCTACTCCGACCACGCCGGAAAATCCTCCATCGACTGCGACGACGTCAAGCTCGCCATTCAGACCAAAGTCAACTTCTCCTTCTCCCAGCCCCCGCCTCGCGAGGTAAAACAGAAAAACAAACCCTAATTATATCTGTACAACTTCAATTCAATTCAATTGGGTTTGATTCATATTCTATAGAGATAGATTCATTACATTTGCAATCGAATGCGTGTATGAGATGATCTAATTTGATTACACATGGCATTTAAATGACACGCCATGGACATGGTAGGGAGATGGATTTTACATATAAAAAGCTTCATACTGTTGTTTTTTCTATTGAACATTTTTATTACCCTAAACTTCAGAAGTTAGTGTTAGACTCTGATATACTCTTGCTTATGAAGCAAATATATGGAGATCTTGGTTTCCTCCACGCTATGATGACCAATTGTAATGGATTACAGAAACATGTGTAGAGAAATTGGAAGTGGTTATAAAGCCTCATAGTGGCAGCAGTCTTTTTCTCTTGAGATTTCTAAGTTTTCTTAAGGGCATGTTTGTGTACTCGCCCTTACCGCGGAAAGAGGAAATTGCCATGTCAGCAAACTCCATGAAAATGAATTTCATGGGAAAAGAGTTCTGCGGAAATATAAAAGTTAGCGTTTGGTGCGAAACACTTTTTTTTGCTGAATTAGAGATAATGTTGTTTGGTGCGGTCGCGGAATACTTGGTGATAACTATACAAAGAGGGGGCGGAAGGGTGGGTGATGCAGCCCTAGGGTACTTTCTTCCAACACATGCAGCAAGTCCATAATGAAGTACGTCGCCATATATCTGCCAGCAATGATGTGTATAAGCAGCAAGTTGACAAACATCGTCGTTTTGTTGAATTTAATGAAGGCGATATGGTTATGGTGCGTATTAGACCTGAGAGATTGCCACCTGGAGCTAACAAGAAATTACATCTTCGTAACTCAGGTCCTTTTAAGATTCTCCAGAAGATTAATCCCAACGCCTATATTCTTAATATCCCTACTGATTCAGGCGTTAGTTCTTCATTTAATGTCGATGATCTTACTCTCTATCGTGGCCATGATACTGAAGGAGAAAATGAAGAGCAGTGTATTTTTTTACCAGTTAATTCTCCACCTCCTGATGAAATTATTGATGTCCTTGATGATCAAATTGTTTCTACTCGTCAAGGAGGTTATCAGAAGTTTTATGTACACTGGCGGAATCGTCCTATCTCTGATGCTACGTGGATTACAGCTACTGACTTCCAGCGCATCAATCCTGATCTTTATGAGAGATATCAAGCGCTCAACTCGTCGGAGTCGAGTTTTTCCAAGCCAGGGAGAGCAGATTGACGACAGCTGGCTGTGCAGGGCAAGTCGACACGATGGTGGGAAGCACGGTCTTCGAACGACGACAGACAACGTACGGCGGAGGTTGGCGATAGCAGACACCCAGCGGCGACGACGGACGGAGGGGAGACTGCAACGACGTGACGATGGAGGTGATGATTTCCACAGAGGGCAAACGGCAGCGGGTTGTGGTTGCACAGCAAGATCCAGGTACGCTGCCTTTTCTCTCTGTCTCTCTCTCTCGCTCTCTCGCGGCGCTGCTTCTGCTTTTTTGTTTTGTTTTTTTTTTTTTTTTTTGTACTCTGGTTTGGGGAAGTTGGCCGAACAGGGGGTTTGAAGAAAATTTCTGGGTGTGGGGGCGAGGTCGGCAAGTGGGATATGGGTTTGCGATGGTGGATTAGGTTGAGGGTGACTGATGGGGGTTTGATGGGTTCCGGTGAATGGGTTTTGACAGAGGCGTGTGTTTAGGGTTTCGGTTTGGTGTGGGATTTTGGGGATTTGGGTACGGTAAGGTTAGGGTTGGGGATTTGGGAAAGAGGCAGGGTTTGGGACGATTAAGGTTTGGGTCGGAAGTGGCGATGGCTGGCGCTTGACGAGGAAGGGGGTGGGGGTTGGATTCGGGCTATGGGATTTGGTGATGGTGACAGTGCAGATCGGGGCTTCTGTAACGAAGATGGTTGGGGTGAATCGGTGAAGGGTGGATAGGGGTAATCACGCCGGAAGATCGTGCAGATCCTTCGGCTCTGATACCAATCTGATGAAGCCCAAGGGTTAGGGCTTGCGTGGAGGTGCCTAAGCACGTGTCCAAGGACACTTCGAACCGTCAAGATGACTTCAAACACACACAAGGACACACCTCTGGGAAGAACCCAATTCTATTAATCAACCAAATCTGAGAATTTCTTCTTTACAATGCCATATATATAGTAAAAACAAACTTAATGTGTAAGAAAACCCTAGGCTAAAAATGGAAACTTTCCTAATAACAATTTAATTAGAACTCTACTAATAATAATCCTAATCTAAGTTGAAGAGGGGCTGCTGGGGCCTAGACTGCATCAGTGGGTGAAGGGTGCAAAGAGGGGTAGGGAGTGTAAAAATAGGAAGAAAGAGGAGGGGCATCATAGTAGGGAAAGAAAGAGGAGTTGAATATGAGGTTGCAACATACGATGAAATGAGACGAGGGTGAACTTTTTTGCGGAAATGGAAGTCGGATGGTCCCCCATAAGAGCTCCATTTCCAACCTTATCAAGGAAAAGTCTAACGTAGCAAAAAAGTGATTCCGAAGAATTATGCAACACCAAAAACATTAAAATAGATTCTTCGAAGAAAACCGTCCACTTTTATGAGGAAAAGTGTTACACAAACATGCCCTAAAGGAAATGGAAATGGAGAGATGTAACCCAGGAACTGTTGAGAGAACTGAAAACTATGAGTAAATAGGAAGTTGAAAGTTTGCCTATCATTTCAATGATTGGCAGCTGGTGCTTTTATCTGATCTTTCGTTATATGATTGGACTATGGACATTCTCATATACTTGGATCAATCCAGAACTTTAGGGTTGTTCTAGAGCATTTTTATAGATTTCATAATTGTTTTATATTTTATATTTTTCATATTTGTATCTAAAGTAAGATAATTATAGCTGTTAGATTTAGTCTAAAAGAGGGTAATTACAGGAAGCAAGGGCAGAGATCTATTGTTTACAGGCCATGCGGTTCTTATCCAGTCTAGTGTGTATTAGTGAGCATCCTAATGTGATGTTTCTTTGTTTTGCTAGTCTATTACAATGCTATAATGAGCTGAAGAGATTGACCAGGTATTTTTTGTAGTCAGTGAAATGAACTTCGATAGGTTTTATTGCCAGTTCCAAGTCTGGATAGAGGAGGAAAGTTTTGTAGGTGTGTAGACAGCCAGCATAGAACCTTTTTCAGAACCCAAGTTCGGATTTTAAGAAAACATTTTAGGAGTAGATCATAATAGAAAAACAAAATTCGTGTAGCCAACCCCAATTTAATTGGGACAAGGCTTTAATGATGATGATTTTAAAAAATTTGCATGCATGGGGGAAAGAATATAATCTCCATAGGTCTGACTCTTCTTATCCTTTCTCTTATTTACTAAGGTTGTATGTGCTTGGAAAAAAAAAGGCTTAAACATTGTACCAAAGTTGATTGATGGATATAATTCACTTGGTCAGATTCACTATTATATGTTAAAGCATATTATATGGGGGAAAAAATGTAATCTCTTCAGGTCTGACTCTTCTTCTCCTTTTTCTTATTTACTAAGGTTGTATGTGCTTAAAAAAAAAAAAGGCTTAAACATTGTACTGAAGTTGATTGATGGTATAATTCACTTGATCACATTCACTATTATATGTTAAAGCATATTATATGGGGGGAAAGCAAAAGATACTGAACAACCCCTGCATATTCCCACCCACAGAGGAAAAAATGCACAAACATATAAACATGTAATGGCATTCACCAAAACCTGTATTTAGCGTTGATTTGTATAATTCCAAGTTTTCACTTTTAGATTTTTGGGGCCTTTAAATTGGTAGCGACCATCATGAAACCTCATTCATCACAAGCCTTCCCTCCCTGCCCCATGATTTTAGTTGTGGTTTGAATGGCCCTGCATGATGGACTTCACAATATTATTAATTTATTATGTTGTTAACTTGTTCTGTATGAGGCCTCAAGGTGTCATAATGTTCTATTTTTCCTGATCATTTATTTCACTTCTCTATGCACTGATAATACTTGCATAATTAATAACAAAGTCATGTGAATGCGGTCTAATTCAGGTATTACTTGAGCTGGCTAGGAGCAGGAACAAAATTCCACTGCCAAAATCTATTGCAGGGCCTGAAATCCCACTCCCCTCTGAACAGGATACGTTGATCAGCCCTAACTACCAACTTGTAATTCCACGGAAGCGGCCTGCACAGGCAGTTGAAGAAACGGAAGAAAATGAAGAGGGCACAAATCCAAACACTTCCCAAGAGCAAAAGATGGACCAGCAGCAACAGCCTCCACAAAAGGTATCTTTTCCCCTGGCTGCAAAGCGTCCGAGGTGAGAAAGCCAGCACGAAGACTCTTCTTTGGAACTCAAGTAGAAGTGAACTTAAATAGTATGCCTGGATTATGGGTTATGGTGTAAAGTGATGGAACTTTGTGGGGCTTAGTTATTTTTATACCATACAAAATGTGGTTTGTTTTTGCCATCTGACTGTAGCTAAAGCTATTGCTGACAAGGGGAAATCAGAATGCTCCCACAACTAGGCATAGGGATGCAAGTTCATTTATATTTATCCCAGTTGTAGGATTTGAGCATTTGGCCAGAATGGATGATCATTCTATCTTTGCTTTCATTCTTTTTGCATGGCATCTATGGTTTGTGATCCATATCCATTTACTGGAGAGGCTTGCCATCTATATTTGTTTTTTCCATTTTATCTTTCTCTTAGCCGACCCTAACATGGTTGGGATAAGGCTTTGATGATGGTGAAGATGATGATTTTATCTTTCTCTTGCTGTGTGGGATTCTTGTAGCTCCCATCAAACGTTCGTCTTTGCCCTTTCAGAGGGATTTTAAATGTATGATCTCATCTCTTTCGTTTGAGCAATCTTAGATTTTAGAATGTGGGCCCGGCTCCTCGATTGACAATTAGAACTACTATAATATGAAAGGGGTCCCAGGCTCCCAGCTCTTCTCCATCCAAAAAGCTGCAGATTCTTTATTTGAACTTCCGACTTGCTATAGTTTGGTGTTTCTTTTAATTGACGGGTGTGCATGGAGTCCCCAAAAACAGGTGTGCATGTAGTCCCCAAACATTGGTAATTCAGTTCATATTTTCTGCTGGAATGGGCCCTGTTGGTCGGACAGAATTGATTAGAACTATGTATTCTCAGGTGGAAAAGGCACTGTTTTTTAAAGCCAAGGATTCATCCATAGAAGACAGCACGGGAACAACAGAGTACCCGAGAAGAGAACACAACAGCAAAACCCCATCAGAAACCAATATCAACCAAGTATAATCAACAAGTTGACAAAACCACCTAGGAAGATTCCAAAACACAAAAACCGAAAGGCAAAGGATCACATGAAGGGCCCTTCTTTGCAGAAAGAATTGAACAAAAATCTTGGTTCAATGTTTACCCATTCCATTTAGGTGGCTGCTAATAACAACAGCCCAGCGCTCTCAGGTCACAGATTTCAGCCGTGTACAAAATAGAGGAATTCTATCTCATACTTGTGTGTTAAAACAATCTCCTCTCCATTCCCTGGTCGAGACCTAAATACTACATCCTAGTTTTTGTCAAAATTACCACTATGTTTTGATAAATTTATGAAATGTACTGGGTGAACCATTTATGTGGGCCTACCCGGATGCATGTAAATTGATTGTGATAGTTATGATTTAAGGTAGAAACCATCCAGCTGTTTAAGGTCTCGATGAATGTGCAACTATGGTATTTTTGCCTCTACGATCACTATGATTTGATGATATTAAGTGCAGGGATGATGATCGCAATAATTGGATTATGATGATACTTGTCCTACCTCTATTCTACACTTTGAGACTTTCCAACCTTTCCAAACCTGACATGCATCTAGGTGGTCTACACTCTTTTTTTTTTTTTTTTTTATGACCTAGGATATTCCTCGCCAGTTTAGCGTTCGGACCTTTGGCCTTCAATCCGGTAATTATTTGATTCTAACGAGTAAGGACTTTCCAAACCGGACATGTATCTAGGTGGTCTACATCAATGGCTTTTAATATTACATTTTTCGGGTATACTCTTAGCCAAGCATATAAAATTTTTATATCTGCTCTACTTTTCATCTATCTTCTTTTCAAATTACAAATTATTCCATCGTTGATTCATTTTGGGCGTGCATTATTGCAGCATAAACATCTAATCGTAGAATTTTCTTGACCTTGAACTAGGCACTGATTTCATTGTGCTCATATCTGATTTCCTCTTTGTTCAACCAAACCACAACGGAAGGCACAAATTAGATTTCTTATATCGACCACTCAAAATTTTTCCTTTTATGGATAGTTTAAGCCATGGTTTCTCAAAACATGTTTACATATGAAAAATGCATTACAGGTTTCTTTGAAAGCACCATTTTTTTACTACAAAAAATGAGTACATCTAATGATTTTAGATGTATTTGAGTATTTAAACTTTATATATCTTTTAAAATTTTATAAAGAATCTTTTTTTTATGAACAAGTTTTCAAAATATATTATTGGGATGCCAACTCTTCATCAACAAGTACATATTTTCTAATAATGTCTGGTATAAAATACCACCAAATTACTATATCATTTATATACTTAGCCTACCTAACTAAATTATGAGCAACAACATTCATTTCTCTCCATGATGCACATCAAACCTGCTAAAATATTTCAATAGAACTTCAGTCTCCTCAAACAAAGGGCCTTATTTGGATAAAATAGAAGCAGAAGAATTCAATCCCTCGACCGTCGACAAAGAATCTCTTTCACAAATAATACCATTCACCTTAATGTGAATGATCATTTGAAGCTCCCTTTAAGCTGCTAAGGCTTCAATGTTGTCAGTACTTTCCACCTCATTCTCTATTTTGTTCATTGCCATGATCATGTTGCCCAATTCATCAGAAGATTTTATCTTTTTTGAAATTCTTGTTATAAGAACAAGTAAATTTAAAATTCTGAACCAACGTCATAAATACTTAAATATATGAAACTTATAAAACTAGTTGGATTGTAAATTGGGGGGCCCACATAAGTGCACCAAAGTTCTTAAAATGTATGAAAATTTAAGAAATGAACCCCAAGCTCCTTGGTGCTTTTCATTAACAGCAATTAGATTTAGAGGTTCAAACTATTTTTTTTTTACCCATTACTCAAAACTTATGAAGATTTCAGATAATTAGCCTCTTCAGATAATTAGCTTCAAGATCTTGAGGGTTATCAATTGAATAAACAAATTAAATGTAGCTTCAAGATCTTGACGGTTACCAATTCAATAATCAATAAACAAATAAAATGGTTTGGATTTGGGTTGCTGTGGTGCAAACAAATATCATGTAAGTTCAATTCACCCTCATTTTACCTTTTACTTGCTCTAAAAAAACACTAAAAAAGGAAATTGTAAAGTCAGAAAATCTTTTTTTTTTATGCCCTGATCAATGCAATCCAAACGTGATTTCCTTGGTGGGACACAACCTCCAACGGCTGAGATTACACATAATAGCGTGGCCCACCTATTCCTCGTGTCACATTTCTTCCAACTAGCTATAAAATGAGGCACTGATGTCATAACTGCTTGCTCGAAACAGCAGAAATACTAGCAACGCCCAGCTATTCCGAGTCCGATTCCGATTCCGAGCCCGAGTCCGAGTCCGATTCCATCGCAGAGAGCGACCGAGTCGGCTCCGAGAGAAAGAGAGATCTAAGAGAAGAAGAAGAGACGACCGAGATGTCTGGCTTCGGAGACTCGTTCGGATCGGACGCCACTGGTCCGCGACCCGCCGGGCCGGCCCGCCCCTTCGACGACGACGGATACCTAGGCTACGACCCGCGCCTCCCCTCCCAGCGCTTCGACGCCTTCTCCACCTTCTCCGCCGACCACGACGACTCCAACAAGGACGCCGACGACGGGTTCCCCTCCTCGGCGGTGCCGGAAACCCCGTCTCCACCCCCGATCTACGGCAGCGGAGCCGGATACTCGCCGGATCCGCACGGATTCTCGACGTTCTCGCCGGAATCGAACGGGAAGGCGGCGTCGCCTTTCGACGGCGTCTTCTCGGCAGAGTCGGACGGGCCGATCCTCCCGCCTCCGGCGGAGATGCAGCCGGACGAAGGGTTTGCCCTTCGCGAGTGGAGGCGGTGAGTATTCAATCTCGATGTCGATCTGTTATTCAATCGCATTTTCTTGTAGATCTGGTGAATCTTGATGAATTTCTTATATTCCTCTCTGAATTAGTTGATTGGAGTTTGAATTGTTAGGGTTTGAGCTTTACTTACTGTTGGGATCCATGGGTTTAATGAAATTTCTTTGAAAAAGGTCTAGATCTCTCTATCTGGAGCTAGAAAAAAATGCATGTCCAAAGCGAAAGATCATCAAAATCTCTTATTTATGGTGGAATTTACTTTCATATGGAAGAGGATATGAAACTAGTTGGAATCAAATGTGGAAACCGATTGTCACTTTCATGTATTTATCACCGGGCTTTCACTTTAAACCCCTTAGATCGATTTCACAAGTCCCCTTTTGGAGGATTACCAAAAAAAAGTCCCCTTTAGGAGATCTACATTGCATATCCATGTTTTGATACTCTGAATGTGGATCTGATGATCTGGATCTCGGTCTAGATCGGTGAACAGAAGGACCTCCTTTAAGATGAGTCATGGCTAGATAATGATCAAGGTTTGAATTTCTTTTTAGCTATTGGATTGGATTGTAATCTATTTTTGGATGATCGAGGGAAGGGAGGTCCAAAAGAAAATGTCCATAAAAATGGTTGGGGATTATATCATTAGAGAACTCCATCCATTAGGGAGCTCATCAGTTGCACAGACAGAGTTATTTTTTAATTTTTTGAATTTGGTCTTAATTTCAGGAATTTTCTTTTCTTGTTTGCTCATTGGTTTTACGTGTCGTATGTCATCATCTGCTTTAACCAATTTTTGGCATGTGGGGTAATGCCAAATGCTACCTTCATATGGAAGTAGGCTCAGTTCGGTTTATGTCAAGTGTGGATGCTTGCAAAGACGAGCATACGAGATGGATGGTTGAATTTCAAAAGAGTGGAAGGTCGGGTGATCAGCAATTGTATGGTTTTTTTTTTCATTTGGAAAAAATCTTATGTTGAAGTAGCACACTGAGTTTATTTTTTAATTTCTAAATATACTTAAATTTGATGTACTATGTATTGCATTTATTTTTGTTAAATAGTCCATTACTATTTCTTAGAAATAAGCAAAAGGTATTGTATACATATATTTAATGTACCGTGCAGAGCCCCTTGGCTTTGACAAGCTGAGCATAGCTAAGCTGAACAGGGCTTAGCTTGAGTAGCTCACAATCCAGCTTGGCTTGTTTACATCCTTATTTGGGATTAGATGCAGCTAGCATTAGCAAACAGGTTGGGTCAGCAATAAGTGGCAACAGGTTGAAGCACAACCTGTATCCAATCCATTTCTAAGATGGCACGGCCAACTTAGAGCTGCACGTTATGCAGATCAACCCAACCTGACCCATATGACCAGCAAGGTTTTTGAGGAAAAGAGGAAAACAAAGGAAGAAGATGATGGAATTTGAGGAGAATCTAGATGAATAAGAGGAGGGCACCCCAAATGCTACTAATAGCAGGCAGAGATGGTGACCGGCATGAGTTGAGAATCTGTATCAAGGAGATCAAGATGTAGATGTTGGAAGTGTTGCAGAAACAAATGTGGGCAAAACAGAGATGATCCAAGGCCTCCGTTCTCCATTTTGTAGCCCTTTCTTATTGATAAAACCCACATTGGATTGTGGAATGGGTTCGCTACAAGAGGTCTTTTTCATTTAAAGAACCCACCTAGTAATTGGAAATGCATAGTTTCTAGGAGGAATGATGTCCTTTCTCTTTCAAAAAACACCTTGGAAGTGGCTAGGTTTTGGGAGGAATGAGGGACCTTCTCATTCAAAAAACCTACCAGTAATTGGAAATGGGTAGTTTTTAGAAGGAATGATGTCCTTTCTCATTCAAAGAACACTTTGGAACTTGGAAATGGCTAGGTTTTGGGAGGAATGAGGCATTTTCTCATTCAAAGAATCTACCTTGGAATAGGTACTGGATAGGGGGAATCATGGAGCTGCAAGGCCAAAATAGGTTAGGTTGTTCAACCCTAACCCAACCCATTTATTGTATGTTAGGTTTACTTGATCCATTAGGTTTACTTGACCCATGATTGACCTGCATATGACGGATTGGGTTAGGCTGTCAAATATGGGTTGAATTGATGGCCAGGTCAAATTTTGCCATGCCTATTTGGGATTGAGGATACTACTCAATGGACTATTAACTTCTGAATTCACCTGAATCATGGCTGCTTCTTTTTTTGAAAAAAGTGATTGTATTGATTGCTCAAAGGAAAATACAGGTGTATGAATTCACCTGAATCATGGCTGATTCTGAATTGATACTTGTGACCTATGGAATTGACTCATCTGCTTCATAGCTTGGATGAGGACATGCCTTCCTCAATTAGTCATGGACATATGATGCATGACATAGGAGTGCTTAGGATAGAAAAATGATATATGCAACCATAGTTTTTTATGGCTACACCTGTTCTTAATGCCTTTTATGTTAAGTTGGTATGCAATGCAGTAGCTCAATAGTGCTTAAAAAATGGGTGATTAACACCCCCTCTCTTTCTCTCTTATTAGCAGTGCCCTAATATCTTCTTTCTTCACGAAACTCCCATATTCATCCTCCACAGAGCACTCAAAATGGCAACCAGTGGCGGACCCAAGATTTTCACTTGAGGAGGGGGGCTGACGATGGCCAAGATTTCTTTATATATGTTGTGGGGTCCATCCACATCATCCAATTTTGGTGTCTGTGTCCATCATCAATTCATCACCATCAAATATGTCATTAGGTGATGATGCATTAAGTGTTTTCATGAACAAGTTGCTTCGTATGATTAAGAGAGACATTATAGAATAACAAAAATATGAAGTATCGGCCTTTTATTAGATGACAAAAACTGTGGTGGCCAAGATCTTTCTTTTTGGAGGTTTCATTTTTCTTGGCATTGTCCAACACCTGGAGCCCCATCATACACAACAAGTGGGGATTATTGGGTTTTACAAGGTGGGGTTGGCCAGCAGGGCCTTATAGCCCATATGGCCTTTTTAAAGGTTGGGTGGAGGCTGAAGCCCCTAGGCCCTCACATGTAGGTTTGCCCCTAATGGCAACTCATCCACCTTAATTGTTGCCTCATCTTCATGATGCCTATAACAATTGCAATTTTCCTTGGTAAGCTCCCATCCTTTCTTGGTAAGCTCCTTCAAATGTTTGGTGATAGAACCTCAACTAAGAAGTATCATGGTGAGGTGTACATTCGAAATGTACATGAGCACTTGACATGGCTAATGTTTTAGAAGAAGAGTTTTTGTTGCATTGCTTACAATGTTCACATTCTGTGTTAAAATGTTAAACCTTGCACGTTGTTGTATCTTTGTTGATTTCTCATTTGAAATGCAATTGATTATGATGTTGATGCATGTACTTTTTATTATATCAACTATTATTGTTAATATTTCCTTCTTGGCATGATTTTATGATGGGGGCATCAAGTCAAGGAGTAAGAAGAAATTAAGCCACATGGTCCCGTTATGGATGGATTACCCTTTTGTGGGGCTAAGCCATCACGATTTAAAAGATCCACCATTGGATCATGATTTGGAGGAAGAGACACCGTTGGAGATCTCCCAAGACATTCAAGATAAAGGCCCCACACTGGGATGTGTCAAGTGTTTTAATTTTAAATGAGGGCCTTAGGTGTTTAGTAGAGTTACTTATTAGAAATGGGTCCCATATTATTTAGTTTCAATTAAGTGTGTAAAGAGGAGGACCCCACATCCTGAATAAAACTCAAGGATATGTGAGAGGGGAGACTTGCGCACATATCCTCATGCGCAAGTCTCTCCCCATGTACGGCCTCTTTTTTTTGTTAGTTTTTTTTTTTTTTTTTTGTATTTTCTTTATTTCTAGTTTATCTCATTTAAACTCTGTTAGATCTTTTAATCTCAACTGTCCAATGTTTAGGGTTGAGTTCTGTTCTCTTTTAAGATGTAACTCCATCCTTAGTGGCCATTATCGATGAATAAAAAGAAATCTTTTTTCATGAAAGCTTCTTTGGATGTTTCCATGAGAGTCTTTTATATTTCCTCGCCCTAATTGGAAAGTTTGGTGTGAGGCTAAGGAATCGATCTTCACAACATGTAATCTCCATTTTCTTCTTTCTTTGGTTAAGATTTCCACCCCATCCATCTAGATTTCTGCATTCAGCCCCACGAAAGCCATTGTCCTCCTCTTGGATCTAGCCAAATATTTGCCAAACATAAATAAACCTTCTCAACGGTTCTAGATCTAAAGTTTGGACATTTAAAACCCTGCAATCAGATCTGAAATCAGGTAAGATGCAGCGTAAACAGCCATTGGATCTGAATATCACCCATATTGGACATATCTGAACCTTAGATTTGGACCCAAGATTCCCTCATATTGGAAAAATATCCTATTACTACAGTCCATTCATATCTGAACCTTGAATTAACCAATAGTTGCCAAAATATCTGTTGTTGAGACCTGAATTCCACTTTGAAATTAATTAGATTTGAATCCCTAGATTGCTTGGGAGTTCTAACCTCCACGGATCAGTCTCCCCACCTTGAGAAAATTACTTGTGGTACCGATTTAAATGGTAGATCAAAACGAATATCCTTGCTTAATTTTAATTATGATCTTGTGCTGGTGCCAACTTTACATTAATTGGTGTGCATATCATTTGAGTATTTGATCTCTACTTGCATTTCATTCAATATTTCTTAGGTCCTTCATCAAATTTGGTATGAGAGCAAGGTTCTCTCTAGGGATTTGCATCACACACATCGCATTACATTGTGTCTCACTGCATTACATTGTGTCTCATTGCATACATATAGGTAGTTGTGTATGCCCACTAGGAGTGGTCAGGAACATTAGCCCTTAGTTTTGCGAATGGAAGGTCCTTTCCATACTAAGACAAGTTCTGACCAGCCCAATACAACCATAGAACAATTACAAAAGGTCATAGAGAACTTGGCAGCGCATGTTCAAACCCTACATCAAGGGCAATCTGATTTAACCAGTGGATTTGGGGAACTTGAGTGGACTATCCAGGAAGATGATAGGAGGCGTCTACGATGCCACGAGAGAGATGACCTCGAGGTGGACCCCGACGATGAGTCCAACAATGGATTTGATTACAGGGGTCATGGTAGAGATCAAAATCCCGATGGATGGATTTTGAAGAGCATAAAGGTTGATGCCCCTACCGTTGATGGATGGGTAGACTCGCAGGTTTTCTCTGATTGGCTTTCTGATGTAGACCATTACTTTAAATGGTATGAAATGTCAAAAGAAAGGAAGGTTAAGCTGGCCACCCTGAAATTAGTAGCTCAAGCTCGGATATTTTGGATCAGCTTAGAAACTAATGAGCAAAAATTAGGCCTTCCAACCATTAACACGTGGGAACAAATGAAGGAAAGGTTGAAGGATAAGTACTTTTCCTGATCTTACCAAGAGAGACTTCTTGATCAAAGGAGCACCCTTTGCCAAGGTAGTATGATTGTCAATGAATACATCACAAAATTTGAGGAATTAAATTTGAGATGTGATGTAAAAGAGGATCAGTTGTCACTCCTCCCGAGGTTTAGGACCGGTCTACGATCTGAGATCCGGACAGAGTTGCTTCACCATAGGATCACATCCCTTGCGGATATGTATGAAAAGGCCATAGATTTGGAACAATATGTGAAGCTGTAATTTCCTAAAAAGTTAGTTTCGTGCAATTATGAATCTCGAGTCCATGCCCTAGCGTGAAGCCTACTTTTGGGAACCCTTCTCTTCAGAAAGGAACACCCAGTGATTCCTCATGGGATTCAAAAGGAAAGGGTATTGATGATGACAAAACAAAGAAACTCTCTCAAATCAAGTGCTGCAAGTGTCATGGATATGGACATTATGCTGTTACATGCTCTTCAAGAAATTTGTTCATATCAGAGGCCCATGATGATAGTGATCCGGATGTAGATAACTATGTTCTTGATTTCATTCCATCCGACGATGATTGTGAGGATCCCGGGGATCGTGTTTCTTTCCTCTGATTCCTTCCTACTTAACAAATGGAAAAGGAAAAGACACGAATGGGGTTGCATGAAAGTACTAAAATGTTAGTGGTTAGGTGTGCCTCAACTCTACAGGAGGATGAAGATTGGATCCAAACAGCCATCTTCTGCACTTGAAGTGTACTGAGCAGAGTTGTAAACTCATAATTGACAGTGACAGTTGTACTAATGCAGTCTCTTCTGTGATGCAGGACCTAAGAGATGATAAATGAAGTGCAAATAGAGATCAAATACCCAAGTAACATGCGTACCAATTAATTTAAAGTTGGCACCATCACAAGATCATAATTAAAATTTAGCAAGGGTTATTTGTTTTGATCTATCATATAAATCGGTCTCCCAAGTGATTTTCTCAAGGTGGAGAGATAGATCTTTTAGGAGTTAGAACTTCCAACCACTCTAGGGATATAAGTTCAATCAATTTTTAGATCTCAATATCAAGATTCAGATCTGAACGGGCTGTAATAATAGGGTGTTTTCCAAATATGAAGAGATCTTGGGTCCAGATCTAGGATTCAGATCTGTCCATTTTGGGTGAAATTCAGATTTAGTGGTTGTTTGGGCTGTATCTTATTGAATTTCAGATCTGATTGCAGGTTTTATAATAACCAAACTCTAGATCTAGGGTTGTTTTGAAAATTTTCCTTCGTTTGGCCAATATTGGGTTAGTTCCAAGAGGAAAGCGAGGGTTTTCTTAGGGCTGAATGTAGAGATCTAAGTAGAGGGGATGGAGATCTTAACCCAAAGAAAGAAAAAGATGTAGTTTATCTTATGTGAAAATCGATCTCTTGGTCTCACACCGAACTCCCCAATTAGGGCGAGGAAATCTAAAAAACTTACATGGAGAATTCCAAAGAAGCTTTCAAGGAAGAGCGTTTTCTTTATTCATCAATAATAATCTCCAATGATAGAGTTACAACTTAAAAAGAAGAGAAACTCAACCCTAAACATTGGATGGTTGAGATTACATGAGATTACCAATATATAAAGAGCATAAAGAAATAAAATAAAAAATAGCAAATAGATGGAATGGCCGAACATGGGAGGACTTGCGCATGGGAATTCGTGCACAAGTCACCCCCCCTTGGACGAATCCTTTGTGTACTAATTTAGTTGCAGGGCCCCTCCTTATTCACACTTTAATTAAACATATTATATGGGACCCTTCTCTACTTAATAATTCTACTAAAACACTTTGGGCCCTTAAACTAAACTAAAACAATTTCACATCAGCAACAACTGTTCCCCTTGGCACATCCCAGTGTGGGGCCTTTAGCTTGAATGCCTAGGGAGCTTTTCAACGGTATTTCTTCCTCCGTACCATGATCCAACGGTGGATCTTCTAAACTATGATGGATTAGCTCCACCAAAAGGGTAATCCATCCATAACGAGATCATATTATGTAATTTCTTTTTGCTCTTTGACTTGATGCCCCATCATTTTGGTACTGTCACTTGTTTAGGGTTGAAAGCTGAACCACATCCTAGGCTTTACCGTGTCTCTTGAGTTGACTCAACATCTATTCCGGTCACCCAAAGGTGTTTGGTCCCACTTCAATTCTCCTCCTACGAGGACCACCTATGGTGTGAAGTTGTTCCCATGGATGTGGGCCAAATCATTCTAGGAAGACCCTGGTTGTATGATCTTGATTTACTAAATTTGGTAAATTAAACATTTGCATCTTCAATTTTGATGGCAGGAAAGTGAAGCTTCATCCACTACCTCCTAAGGACAACAATGAGAGAAAGAAGATACCAGACACCAGGTCTAGTGGTAAAGCTAAGAACCCTAGTGCGGAGCCCAATGAAAAAGAAAAGGACACCCTCATAAGTGGCCAGGAGCATAAGACAGCCATGTTTGCTTTGGTGACCAAAGCAAGCACTGCTGAAAAGGCTGTAGAGGCCCCATGTAAGTGAATCCAATCTTGAAAGAATGTCAATGTCTTCTCTGAAGAGTTACTCATTGAGCTCCCACCTTTGCGTGACATACAACATGCCATTGACTTGGTCCCTGGATGGGCATTACCAAACTTGCCCCATTATAGGATGAATCCGACTGAACATACCGAATTAAAAAAGCAGGTTGAGGAGCTTCTTGCAAAGGGGTTTATCCAAGAGAGCATGAGCCCATGCGTAGTTCCTGCACTCCTCACACCGAAAAAGGATGGCTCTTGGAGGATGTGCGTGGATAATAGGGCAATTAACAGGATCATCGTTAAGTATCGGTTTCCCATACCGAGACTTGATGGCATGCTGGACATGATGGCCGGTGCCAAAATCATTTCAAAGATTGATCTAAAAAATGGGTACCACTAGATTTGTATCCGGCTCGGTGATGAATGGAAAACTGCCTTCAAAACGAAAGATGGTTTGTATGAATGGCTGGTCATGCCCTTTGGCTTGTCCAATTCGCCTAGCACATTTATGAGGGTTATGACACAAGTGTTGCGACCATTCATTGGCAAGTTTTTAGTCGTCTACTTCGATGACATTCTCATTTATAGTAGTACTAGGGAACAACACATGGACCATTTGAGAGAGGTTTGCTTGACTTTGAGGGGGGAAAAGTTATTTGCGAACCTTAAGAAATGCCCTTTCTTGTCTTCACAAGTTGTCTTCTTAGGGTTTGTCGTTTTTGCAAACTGAATGTCTCCCGACCCTGAAAAAGTCAAAGCCATTGTCGAATGGAAAGAACCGCAGAACATTCATGAGGTGCGCAGTTCCTATGGACTTGCCACCTTCTATAGGCGGTTCATCCGAAGCTTCAGCACAGTAATGGTTCCAATTACTGACTGCATAAAGATGGGTGAATTTACTTGGAGCTTTGCAGCCACTAAAGCTTTTCAAGAAATTAACAAGTAGATGATGGAAGCTCCAGTTATGCGACTTCTCGATTTTTCTAAGGTTTTGAGGTGGTATGCGACGTGTCCGGTGTTTGTATTAGAGGAGTCCTCAGTCAAGAAGGACATCCTGTTGCCTACTTCAATGAGAAATTGAATGCGCATCGGCAGAAATACTCCATCTATGAGAAAGAATTCTATGTGGCAGTGCAAGAACTCAGACACTAGCGAGACTATTTACTACCATATGAATTCGTCATGTACTCGGACCATGAGTCTCTGAAGTACATTCAATCTCAGGCTAAAATGAGGTCTAAACATGCGTGGTGGATCGAAGAATTACAGGAATTTTCATTTGTTCTTAAACATAAGCCAAGGGTTGAAAATAAGGCTGTTGACGCCTTGAGTCGCAAGGTTGCATTGCTACATTCCATGAGTATTGGCGTCATCGGTTTTGAGCACTTACCGGAAGCATACCCTACATTCCCTGATTTTGAGGATCTTTATAAAATGCTTTCAGTTGATCCTTTGCACAATGCATGAGGATTTTTGCGCAAAGATTGTTTCCTTTTCAAAGGAAACAAGTTGTGCATTCCCTGGACTTCACTTTATGACTTTCTCGTATGGAAATTGGACACGGGAGGAATCGCGGGCCATTTTGGTTGCGATAAAACCATTGCCCTTGTCGAGGATCGATTTTATTGGCCAACTCTTAAACGAAATGTTACTAAGATTATCAGACAATGTAGAACCTATCAACTTGCGAAACAGTACAAGCAGAACACAGGGTTGTATACTCCATGTCTGGTGCCACATGCACTATGGCAGGACGTTAGTATGGATTTCGTGATGGGTCTTCCGAACACTCTTCGCAAGCACGACTCCATACTAGTCATGGGCTGCTTCTCTAAGATGTCCCACTTCATCCCCTATTCGAAAACCTCCGATGCATCTCATATAGCACGTCTATTTTTTAATGAGGTTGTTTGACTCCACGGGCTTCCTTCCACCATTGTGTCTGACCAGGACGTGAATTCACGAGCTAGTTTTGGAAGACACTTTGGATGATTATGGGCACTGAACTCTATTTTTCTTTTGCCTATCATTCTCAGACCGATGGTCAAACCGAGGTTGTCAACCGAAGCCTAGGAAATCTTCTTAGGTGTTTGGTGGGTGAGCATGGTAAGGCATGGGATGTAATGTTACCGACTGTTGAGTTTGCATATAATAGTTCGGTCAATAGGTCCATTGGCATGAGTCCATTTGAAGTTGTGTTGGGTTATAAACCTAGACTGCCAGTAGATCTCATTCTCATTACCTCACTACATAGGCGATCTGCATCAATTGAGTCATTTGCATAACATATCCATGCATTGCACGAAGAGATCAAACTACGAATTAATATGCACAACGATTCTTATAAATTAGTTGCTAATGCACATCGTCGCTATGTTGAATTCAACATAGGTGATCACGTTATGGTCCGTATAAGGCCTGAATGGCTTCCACCCGGAACCGCAAAAACATTACATGCCCGCAGTGCTGGACCCTTCAATGTTGACAGGTTGCAAAGAGAGTGGGTCCCAATGCATTTGTGTTAGAACTGCCACCCGATTGGGGAATCGGTCCAATCTTCAATGTGGAAGACCTTGTTCTTTTCCATGATCCCATAACTCCACCCCACTCTCCATAGACTTCCGTGCCTGTCATCCAACCAACCCATGACCCGCGTTTACCCATGGACATTGCACCATATGAGTTGGCCCATTTTGAGCGAAGCCTTCTTACTCCTCCTACACCTACCCTGAGCCAAAAGAAAGAGTTTGTGGAGGACATCCTTGATGATGCCTTGGTCTCCACCAGACACGGGGGCTGCCAAAAATACCTTGTCAAGTGGAAGGATAGGCCCGATACAGATTGCATATGGATCACTTGAGCCGAGCTACAGCGCCTATATCCTGACCTCTTGGAGCGGTATGACAATTTTATTTCGCCAGTAGCGAACTTTTCGTAGCCCCGGGGAATTGATGGGGGCAACAAGTCAAGGAGTAAGAAGAAATTAAGCTACATGGTCCCATTATGGATGGATTACCCTTTTATGGGGCTAATCCATCACAGTTTAAAAGATCCAGCATTGGATTGTGATTTGGAGAGAGATACACCGTCGAAGATCTCCTAAGGCATTCAAGACAAAGGCCCCACACTGGGATGTGCCAAGGGGGAAGAGTTGTTGCTGATTTAAAAGTGTTTTAATTTTAAATGAAGGCCCTAGGTGTTTAGTAGAGTTACTTATTAGAAAAGGGTCCCATCTTATTTAGTTTCAATTAAGTGTGTAAAGAGGACCCCACATCTTGAATAAAACTCAAGGGATATGTGAGAGGGGAGACTTGCACACATTTCCCCCATGCGCAAGTCTCTCCCCATGTACGGCTTTTTTTTTTGTATTTTCTTTATTTCTAGTTTATCTCATTTAAACTCTGTTAGATCTTTTAATCTCAACCATCCAATGTTTAGGATTGAGTTCTCATCTCTTTTAAGATGTAACTCCATCTTTGGAGGCCATTATTGATGAATAAAAAGAAATCTTCTTCCATAAAAGCTTCTTTGGATGTTTCCATGCAAGTTTTCATATTTCCTTGCCCTAGTTGGGGAGGTTGGTGTGAGGCCATGAAATCAATCTTCACAACAGGTAATCTCAATCTTCTTCTTTCTTTGGTTAAGATTTCTACCCCATCCATCTAGATCTCTACATTCAGCCCCAAGAAAGCCATTGTCCTCCTTTTGGATCTAGCCAAATATTTGCCAAACGTAAGAAAACGTTCTCAACAGTTCTAGATCTAAAGTTTGGACATTTAAAACCCTGCAATCAGATCTGGAATCAGGTAAGATGCAGCGTAAACAGCCACTGGATCTGAATATCATCCATATTAGACACATCTGAACCCTAGATTTGGACCCAAGATTGCCTAATATTACTACAGTCCATTCATATCTGAACCCTGAATTAACCAATAGTTGTGAAAAATATCTGTTGTTGAGACCTGAATTCCACGTTGAAATTAATTAGATTTGAATTCCTAGATTGGTTGGGAGTTCTAACCCCCACCGATCCGTCTCCCCACCTTGGGAAAATTACTTGCGGGACCGATTTAGATGGCAGAACAAAACGAATATCCCTGCTGAATTTTAATTACGATCTTGTGCTGGTCCCAACTTGACGTTAATTGGTGTGCATCTCATTTGGGTATTTGATCTCTACTTGCCTTTCATTCAATATTTCTTAGGTCCTGCATCATTTTATCCAATGAGTTTCCTGCAACAATTCTTTGCTATGTAAATATCAACTATCTGAAATACAGTCAAATGGGGCGCTGCATGTATTTTTTGTTATATTAACTTTGATTGTTAATATTTCCTACTTTACATGATTTAATCCAATGATTTCCCTTGAATAACTCATTTGCTTGTTATCTTCCCATGTCACAGGCAAAATGCTATACGGCTAGAAGAAAAGCAGAAGAGGGAGAAAGAATTGTTGGAACAGATAATCGATGAAGCAGATGAATACAAAGTTGATTTCTACAGCAGGAGAAAGATCAATTGCGAGACAAACAAGGCAACTAATAGAGAAAAGGAGAAGGTGAAAGTCCATCATGTTTCTTAGATAAAACCCTATTTGTTTTTCCAATTAAAAAAAAAAAAACTCTTCAAGCTATGGATTCTCTACTTTATCATCTATGAGCTACATCCTCATCACTGAAAAACTTCGTAAATCTCTGAAAACTTCCTAAATGTCAACAGTACGGTACTCGAGATGTGCCCTTCTGAAATTATTCTATCAAGGATTGTAAATTCATTATTCCATGGGCAATATTTTTAGTGCTATCCTATAGAGTTTTGCTAAGCTGCTTGTGAGTCCCTGTACTTATCCTTCACTTGCAAAATAAACGTGCGCTGTAACTAGGCTACTCATTAGGCAGGTCTCACCACGTAAACATATTAGAGAATTAGGCCAGTCAGATTCTTGGCTCTCGGCATTTGAGCCAACCTCATCAAAATCCTACAATATATTATTTAAATATTGGATCCAAATGAAATTTAATGGAAATCAATTTGAATCTTTTACATGAATGCCTTTCTCTAATAATCTTATGATTGGTTGGTAAACCTCATGGATCTTTTGATAAAAATTGCAATGCGCCATAAACAAGTGTCACGGTTTTTGCACAAAATCATAACAATAGCATTGTTCCTTTTTTCTCCCTTTTTCTTTTTCCTTCTTCTATTTCTGTTTTCAGATTTTGTTTATGGCACTTTAAAGCCAAATAATGCCTCCTGGGACTCATAATGAACAGTCATGAAAAGGTTTAATTTTCTGGGTTGTAAACCAAGGAAAGATTTAGAAGTGAGCCAACTGTTTGTGTAGTGTGCTGGTTAGGAATCTCTTCATATGGGAGATCCAAGCTTGAGATCACACTATAGGTTTGACTTGAGAGTATTGTTGATGTAGGACAGACCCATGGTCCCCATGGGTCGACCCGCCTTTGGGCCCAGCCCACCTATCCTAGTTTATTTAGGGTTTTGTTTGCATTAAGTTGCTTTACTAAGATGTTTTAATCGTGACCGTCAACTTGATTGGATGGTCCATATTAGTCTTAGGTTATTTCTTTTTTCTATTTAAGCATTGTAATGCCTATTTGGCTTAGTTAATGAATGATTAATGAAAAGTTTTGGAATCTTCCTCAAGTTTCTTCGAGTTCTCTGCGAAATTTTTAACGCCTCCTGGATTAGAGTTTGGTGAGAGCCCAATTTTTTAATCCCTCCTGTGATTGGAGTTTGATGAGAGCCCAATTTTCTCTTCTATCTTCATTTTGCACTTTGCCCACCCCATGTCTCCATTTCGTTCTACATTAATTGGTATTAGAGCCGAAGAGCGATCCACGCAGAATTTGAGATTTAGGCAATCTCCACGCCCTTAGATCCTCGCTAGTATTCATCGTTTGCGCAGCCAACCACATTCATAGTCTTCATCGCCGTCGCCAAAGACCAACTCATAATGGCTGATCATCACCATAAGCCTCCGATCTCATCCCTAGGAAACCCCATAACAGCCCCCATTGTTAGTGTCATTGTAAGAGTGTGTTGTCAATTACTTGACCCAAGTGTAGTTTGGTTCTAGAACGACCTAGTTCACCTCGGAAGTTCATTGAAGATCAAGCCAAGTTCAAAGAAGTTCAAGCAAGTTCAAGACCATTCAAGAAAGACCTATCAATGAAGACTAAGCAAAGAAGTTCAAGATCATTCAAGAAGATCCTCTGTGAGTGCCAAGGGATAAGGTAACTGTGACCCCTAGTGTCCATAGAAATAAAATAGGAAATTAGGGTTTTCAAACACCCAGTTTTTGTTCTACGGCTTGGACTACGGCTAAGCCGTAGATCCTATGGCTCACTCTCCAGAGAGTATATTTTGGAGTTTTTGTTCTACGGCTGACCCTACGGCTGCACCGAAAAATGTTACGGCTAAGCCGTAAAATCTACGGGCCACAATCCAGAGAGTGCACTTGGCCATATAATGCCTACGATTGACCTTGCGGCCAAGCCGTAAAGACTACGGGCCACTCTCCAGAGAGTTTTTGGGAGATTTCAGCCTACGGCTGACCCACGGCTAGGCCGAAAGGTGCTCACGGCTAAGCCGTATAAGGATTTACGGCTAAGCGGTAAGCTTAACCGTATGAAGGAATTTTTGTTGAATTTGGTCAAACTAGCCGTTGGATGTTGTCAGAGCTTACGGCTAAGCCGTAGACCATTCTGTTCTTAGCCGTAGATCTGTCCGTTGGAGCTTATCTGTATTTAAAGAGGACCTCTCCCTTGCTCGAACTACTGAATTTATTACTGTGAAAAACACTAGTATAGCTGAGCCTTTGCACCTCCATTAAAATCATTTTCAAAGCTCCCACAACCACCTACTCTCCAAAACCAAAAAGTGCCATTATTGTTACAAGAAGAGTAGTTGGTGAGTTAGGAAAGGCTCCATTAAATTTGAGAGAATACCTTAGCCTTCTAAACCCTCTTAAAACCTCTTCCCTTGGCTGAGCACTCATCTGAAGATCTTCATCACCAAGGAGCAAGAACAATAGGCCAAAGCTTGGAGGTAGTCTTTCAAGCATCAAGAGCACCACTCAAAACCAAGGTATACAATTCCTTATTTAGGTGTTCTTTAATATTTCAATTCTCATTGCTGTATTTGGTGGAAGACAAACCACAGCATCAAAAATTGTTGTAGTTGGTGGACTAGATCAAGGATCAACCACCTGATCAAAAACCCTAGTTGGTGGAAGACAAACCACCGAATCAAAAACTGTTGCAAGATGTGTATGTTATGTAAGTACCTTTTATTTTAGTGGAACCAAGAGAGATTGCTCTTGAGAGTGGATGTAGGTCTAGGACCGAACCACTATAAATCACTGTGTTTATTGTTTGTTGTGTGTGGATGTTGCCTTGCATTCTTGTCACTTGAGTTGATGATCTTTTATAAGCTACATCTTTGTTACTCTAGTTGCATTTCTACATACTGTAAACACTCACAACTCTGAATATCTCTCTTAAATCTTCTTGGGGACTCTCAATTTTAAATAATCTTTCAGATTACCCACTAATAAAACCTAATTCTTGAAAAGAAATTTTTAATAGTCATATGCATCCCCCCTCTAGGACTTGGTGAGATCTAGTTATTGCACTTTTACCCATGACCCAGATCAGCCAAATCTGAAACCCTAACCCCAAAATTCCCAGATCTAATGCCCATTCCATACCCATCCCGAATTTGAGATCTGAAAACCTAGTCCCATCGTCAACCCAAGGACCATCTCACCTTCACCGATGTCGCCATCAACCCACCTAGCCACTGCGACACCCAAACCCTCCCTCTCTTAGTTACCTTCTTTACCTATTCAGCCAAAAAAAAATCACCTGACGACCACCCTCATCCTCATCAAAACCCCGAACCACCTCAATCCCCAAACAAAAAACCCATTCACCAAACACCCAGAAGCCACAGCCTAATCCAACACTAAAACCCTATTCCCTCAACACCCAATCCATCCATCCACTTCCGCCGAACTAGAACACCCAAAAAAAAAAAAAAACGAAAACAACAACAACAACAAAGTAGACGAGAGAGCGAGAGCAGAGGCCAGCGGAAAAAAAAGAATAATAAGAAGGAAAAGGAAGAATCAAAGAGAGAGAGAGAGAGAGAGAGAGAGAGAGAGAGAGAGAGAGAGAGAGAGAGAGAGAGAGAGAGCATACCTGCACTGAAGGCGCCATAGCAAGCGGCCCGGCACCAGTGACCATTTCCATTAGCCATCGTCCATGCCTTGCCGGCTTTCGTTGTCTCCTTCATCATCATTGTGTTCACCACGAGCCACCACCAGGCCCGGCAGACATCTGCGCCCCCACCATCCTTGACATCACCCTTTTCCATCGGCATCCTCACCTCTCCCTTTCTCCTCGAAAAGCAGCAACAGAGAGGTGAAGAAGCTTTCACCCCTTTCTCTCTTTTAGGCTCAAGCCCCAAGTGAAAAACAGAGAGGTGAAGAAGCTCTCAACCTTTTCTCTCTTTTGGGCTCGAGCCCCAAGTGAAAAAAAAAAAAAGAGCTTGGGTTAGTTCAGGTATAGTCCAGGTCGGGTTGACTTAACCCTTTAAAAAATCCAGCAGTTCAGTTTCAAGTTTGGCTTGAACTATTTGAGAAACCATTTCAGTAGTCAACAGCAGCCTGTGACTTTAGCCTAACGTCAACTGCAGGGTCCAACCGCAGTTTTAACCAGAACGATGGACGAAACTTGATTTTGCAAGATCTCCACCATTTGGGCTCCGATTTTAGATCCGTTTGATCCTGCATGCTCGTGGTGACAAGATTTACACTATGGTATAGGTATTGAGGCAGCTCTCATCCATTAATCGCCCGTCATCAATTCAATTTCAACCATCCATCTTCAAATTGCAATATCTCCACCATCCAAACTCCGATTTCAGCCCTGTTCGATCCTCTATGCTTGTTTTGAAGGGATCTACACAACAGGTCAGATTGAATTTTTTTCTTAAAAAAAAAAAAAGAAAAATTGGACATTATTTTAGAAGTAATCCATATGGAATCGGAAGAAGAGCTATCAATGCAAGTGCATCGTGCTGTGCTTGGAGTGACATATTCACTTAAGTATAGACAATGGTATGTTGATAATAAAACCTACTTTGATCAATTTCTGAATTTGAGACAAGGCAAGCTAACGGTTCTTGATTACGATGCTGAATTTGAAAGGCTACGCGTATTATGTAGACTAGATGAACGTGATGAGCATGATTGCACTATCTTTGTTGGAGGTTTGAAACCAAACATTCGGAAAAATATGAGAGCTTGCATGACCATATATGAACTATTTTAGGAAGTGATCCGTGTCGAACGTTTGATAAATTGTTATCATCTGCAAATAGCAGAAATGCAAAAAGAAAAATCTCCACAAACCACTGAAGTTCATGTTGTCGAACCCGTTGTGGAGGATGTCAAAGTTGATCTTGAGGGACAAAAGCAGGAAACAAATGATTCCACCATCAATTCAGTGCAAGTGGAACAAGAAAAAATACACAGTGAAGAAGACAACAAGGAGTCTAATCTTCTCATGGATCTAATCGTAAGTCCACTTCCTGAAAAAAATACATTATCAGCAAAACAGGTTGTTGTTTTGAAGGTTGAAAATGATGATCAATAAATGTCAGCAATACGTAAAGGTGAAGACTTGAATTTGGTTAGCAATCAATTTGAAGATCCAATAGATATGAATGTAGAACCACATTCAAAAAAGCTTGTCTCCACCGAAGCAAAAGCCAATGGTGAAAAAATTGTGCAACTCATTGATGTCCCCTACATTGATTTTATCTTTGGGGATAGACTATTATCAATAGAAAATTGTGATCTACTACTTCAAAGCCAACAGCCGACGCATCTTATGGTTAGATCACACATCAATGTTAAAGTCAAGCATCAACAGAAGCCATACCTCTTGTCCCTTTCTACTTTGATTAGAAGATTAATTCCCGCCTTTAAGTCATGCCAAGGGATTGAAGACCGAGAAGCACATCGCGGATTTCTACGCTTGATATTTGATCCTGGAGGACTTTTATAAAACTCGAGGTCGAGTTTTCTCCAAGAAGAGGAAAATTGATGAAGGATAGATCCATGGTCCCCATGGGTCAATCCGTATTTGGGCCCAACCCGCCTATCCTAGTTTATTTATGGTTTTATTTGCTTTTAGTTGTTTTAATAAGATGTTTTAATCGTGACCATCAACTTGATTGGCTATTCCAAATTATTCCTAGTTTATTTCTTTTTTCTATTTAAGCATTGTAATGCTATTTGGCTTAGTTAATGAATGATTAATGAAAAGTTTTGGGATCTTCCTTAAGTTTCTTCAAGTTCTCCTCAAAATTCCTAACGCTTCCTGGATTGGAGTTTAGTGCGAGCCCAATTTTCTAATGCTTCTTGTGACTGGAGTTTGGTGAGAGCCCAATTTTCTCCTCTATCTCCATCTTCCACCTTACCTGCCCCACATCTCCATTCCATTCCACATTAATTGTATTTTTTATTGAGAATGAAAAATGTGAGTTGAATTTAACAATGAACTTTTATGCTATGGTTAGGTTCCCTTTTTATTTTTTCTTTTTCCTTTTGGCAGACATGAATCAATGTCTATCCATTCACTTGATGATCTTAAGGATAGTCATTCTCCCCAGCTCCCTCCCTCCCTCCCCTCCGTATTTATTTTTATTTTTCTTTTTGGCAGACACAAATCAATGTCTATCCATTCAGTTGCTGATCTTAAGGATAGTCATTCTTTCAGTTAACCATATTGATAGTCCCTTTCGAAGAAAACACTTTGAAAGAATTCTGTGATGCCTTATTGCATTGTATTTTGGCCCATTCAATTGTTCAGCAACAAAGCATCAGGCTATAGCAGCAGCCATAGAAATTTTGCAGAACCCACATTGGGCCTATTTTTCAGCGTTAGTGCTCTGCTACATGCAACTGCCTTGGGTTTTTAGAAATGATGAACTATGATGATAATGCGGTTTTGTTTGCACTTTAGAGCCTTCAGATTTATGTTTTGCACTTTACATCCATTGACTTAATATAGGAAAAAGGAACCATATTTGCCCATGTTATTTTGTTAGACTTTTTCTGTACTACTACAAACCTTTGCTGCACTTTCTGAACAAATTTAGAATCTTACAATTTTATGATCTAAAATTTAGGCCCTTTTATGATCTTATGTTGGGATCTATTTTCAGAAATTGCTTTGAGGAGCATTCAGTTTGATCCATTAAGCAATCCTTTTTCCCCCTAAACGTCAGTATGTTCTTCAATATATTTGGCCTGGATCATTCGAAATTGATTTTGGAATACAGTTGTATACATGGTTTTATCAATAGAAACTTGTTACTCTGTTGTGTTCCCTCATCAGCCATCATACATCTTTATGTTGAGTGAGTCTGGGATGTTCCAGCAGAGGTTTTAGGCTTTAGCTGCTCTTATCATTGTTATATTCTGAACATCTTAGTTTGCATGTATAGCAGTCAGGAGGCCAGATTCTGGACAGATAAATTTGGGTTTGGTTTCGGGTTCAGTGTTGGTTTGGATCTGGCACAGACGCTGGAATCTGGATCCTTGTCTGCCCAATAATGAACAGGGAAGGCCATGTTTTCCTAAAAAGGTCCGAGAACATGATTTCAGGGCCCCAGTGATTTTATAATTTTATCTTCTATTCAACATAGTTGGGACAAGGCTTTGATAATGATAATTCAAGAGTGCATAATTTTATAAATAAGGTTCCACCATCAAATAAAATATTCAGTGGCCAAACCTGCACTGGTGCAATGGTAAAGCAGTAAAAAGCATCACTTCTTTTGGGGCATTAACTACCCGTGGTCTTGGGACCAAAGTACATGAGCACCCTGCAAGAAAAAGGTTTGATGGAGCACCGATCTGGAATGACAATGTTGACGCTCTTGAAAAACATGTATTATCATAATTCATAGCCATGCTCTTGGGACCTAAGTATATGAGGACCCAGCAAGAAAAAGGTTTGATGGAGCGTGGATCTGGAATGACAATGTTGAAGCTCTTGAAAAACATGCATTATCATATTTTTGTAGCCACAGTGCGTGAATTAGGGAACAAAAATGTTGCTTTAACACATCACGGACTATAGTAGTTGCATGCTGTTTCAGTTAAAAACCTCCAGGTATAAAACACACCTCAGAGAGTCAGTGTGACACTTTCAACAAGAAGACCTTAGGGATCGAGCCTTGGGAATGCGTGTGATTTAAGGTGTCAACACCACTCAACCATGACTCCCATTAGTTTGTTGGCAATAATAAAAATAATCTTATCATATTTTTTATATTACACACACACACACACACTATATTGATTTGTATACAGCAATAGTTTATTTTGAATGTAAAATATATAATTTGCCCCTGCCCGATAACAGTTGGAAACCCTAATCTTCAACTCCAGGTCTGGTCTGTCCAGGCTCATCCTAGAGTCTCAATCCAGTATAGCTGGATAGTAGATTCGGGCCAGATCCAGATTAGTTGATAACCTAGTAAGTACTTAATGGGGACTGTACCATAAAAAATTTCTTCTTGGAACTTGTAGGCGCAAATGCTTCACTGACTCTTACTTCCCTTTCTCCTGTTCCTCTTGTTATCAGCTCTTCCTGGCCAACCAGGAAAAATTCCATGCTGAAGTGGACAAGCATTACTGGAAGGCTATAGCAGAGCTCATCCCAAATGAAGTACCAGCCATAGAGAAGAAAAGGGGAAAGAAGGACCAGGAGAAGAAGCCGTCAATTGTTGTAATTCAAGGACCAAAACCAGGCAAGCCAACTGACCTTTCAAGAATGCGTCAGATACTCTTAAAGCTTAAGCATTCTCCACCGCCTCACATGAAGCCTCCGCCTCCAGCAGTTCCTGCTCAGCCTGCCAAAGATGGTAAAAATGCTGCCCAGCCTGCCAAAGATGGTAAGAACACTCCTGCTGCTCCCCCCAAGGCTGCAGTAGTGGCAGTTGCTCCGGAGGCTGTCGCTGCTGCATGAGTCTTAGGTCTTATGGTTCTGCTTATGTATTGTCTTAATAGTATGGTTGAGGCTGTTAGAATGGTTGAGCTCATATGCTTTTTGTTTGCGACTTTTTGGATGGAGAGTTGTTATATCTGTGTGCTTGGTATTTGATTTTTGTTAATATTGAGTTTTCATGGACCCTCTTAGTAAATATGAAGTCTGAAACCTTCTTAACTTTTGCAAATGATTTAATAGCTTTGTTTAACCTTAAATCTAGGACATGAAGTTGCATTTATGATGCTCATCAGATGGGAAGTTCATTGAATTTATTTGCTTTTTTATTTGTGAATGTTTGGAGTTGATATATTGGCACGCTTGGTATTTAATTTTTGTTAATATTGAATTGTATGGGGCCTCTTGGTAATATGGAGTCCGAAACCTTTTGCTCCTCTTTGAATTATTTTGTAGCTCTGTTTACCGTTTAATCAAGGGCATGGAGTTGCATTGGTGATGCTGGTTGAATGGAAATTTTAATCTGGATGTGGATAATTGAGGTTAGCCGACCCCAACATGGTTGGGATAAGGCTTTGATGATGATGATGATGATGTGGATAATTGAGGTTGCTCTCTTTTACATAGTGGTTCAGTAGGATTGAAGTTTGCATGTTATGGATTTGTCATTTCTGTTAATAATTTCTTCCATCTGAATTTGAATAGCTTTTACTTTTGATTCCTATTGCTCTTTTTAGAATGCAGGCACTTTATGGTTTCATTCAGAGATTTCTGTTCTTTTGGGGAATTAGGATTTTGAATTGGAGAGGCACCACCAGAATCAGTGAACTTGTTCCATCTGTTATTTTTCTAGTTTCTCTTCAAAAGGATGAGTTTTGGTTGTCCTTTATTGATGGTCAATGATGTTGGAAGACCCTATATTTCTGATTAGAAATTCAGTGCTTGTGATTCGTTTCCATATTCCGAGTCCCTCACAGTTGGGGACCACCGAGGAATTATGTATTCTTCTGGGAGCGGCCAGGAGGTCCGGAGCCACACACTAGCAATGTTGAAGCAGCACATCATGTCTTTCTCAGTACAGAGTTTCTGGTCTAGCACGTGTGGCGGACTTCTTTTCTTGCTTAGATATGCAAATCTCTTGGTTCATACATTTTTCTACGGTAAAGTTTTGAGGGTTATGATGGATTTTTTGTTTCCACATTGATGAATTGAAGATTTGGTGAGCTAATCATAGCATTGTAGAAATTTTGAGACACAGCCAACAATTGCTGAAACCGATTGATTAATGACACCAATCACCTCATGATTTCAGTCGCTTACGTCATGGAAGGAAAATAGGCTGCTATTATTGTTGTCGTAGCATTCAATCTGGGAAGAAATAGCTTAATGATTCAATTCAATGGAAAAGACTAATAAGGAACTCGATGGGTCTTTTCGGATTTGGAAAATTATCACATGAAACATGACTACTTCCTGTTGCTCTTACAAGCTTTAAATAGTACTGAAAATGGAAACTAATTGAAATCCAAATAACTCTCCTTCTATTAGCTACTGACTACAACCAAAGAAGAAAAAAGACAAACAGGGGGAGATTTTCAAAATAGTTTTCCATATTTCTTTGGATCAAGTCCTCACCATAAATTTTTTAAAGAAAAGTACAAAATTGACCTATATCATTTTTCAAAATCTTAACTTGGTTAATCATTTAAGATGAATGATCAGGTCTAACCCAAACCACCTAATGGGGTTCGCTTCAGCTATCTTTAGAAATAGATGGTTGAAAAAGAAGAATTTATATAGATTTGAAACTTCACTAAGTGAAAATCAAGTTGAAACTTATGTCTTATGAGAATATATAAAAAGGAGCCCCAAGACTAATTCTGACATTCTCCTAAGTAATTGAGCCATCAAAAGGTACCCAACACCAAATGATTTTCTTGGTTGGTTGAGACATTCAAATCCTCATTTACTTTTTCAAAAAGGAGGCAAAAGTTTTATACTATTATAAAATTTTCCCAAAAAAGAAATCCAAATTTTTTACACTGGCAACCGCAAAAACAGGTTAGTGCGTCCATGTGGCAGGCGTGGTGGACCACGCGGCCTTGCAGGTCGCAAAGCTAGGTAGATCCATCTAGTTGGATTGCTTGGGTTGACTGGGCCCAGGGAGAGGTCAAGTCAGGTGGTCGAGTCCAAATTTCTTCTTGTCTACGTTCGTTCGATTGCTAGCCTTTTGGAGACCAGATTAGCTTCATGACCTAATCCAAATGGGCCATTAATAATGTCACATTGTCGGACGCCGATATCTAGTTGGACATTCCAAATAGAACTGCAGCAAATTTGGCAAAGTTGAGAGGTAGTGAAGTTTATGTGAAATCCAACTAGCTATTGATGACCAGGGGCCAAATTTTCAAAAACCCTGCTTAATGCTTATGATTTTAAATTTTTAATGGTTTTTTAATTTTTCCTCATATTTTATTTACATTGAGACCCCCCTCCTTCCAAGGAAAATCTCTTAAGACCGCTGCAGTTGAATAACATAACACATCTCTTGACTAGAAAGGAAGATAGACCGTAGAGTTATTTGCCGGTTCAAAACCACTCTGTTAATAGTTTGATGCCAATCCAAACTCACATGAGGAGATGACATTGGTGTTTGCCAGCTGCTGCTTAATCCGACGTGAGTCTTGTGGCGGGCAGGCCACAAGATTTTAACATGTATCACCCCATATTTGAGAAAAGAATGATCGGTGCAAGACTGGAAAGCTCTAACTCTACAAGCCCCACTAGAGGAATATCGTTATATCAAATTATGATTGAATTGTATGAATGGGTCACTTGATGCAAAGGGAAAGTGTGAGCTTGGCCTGTTGAGGGTCCTGGTAATCTCAAACGAGGTACAATGACTCTAAAGTTGGGCCTAGGGTACAATGTGCACTCTTGCTTCCGGGGACTTGCTAAATTAACTCCAGAAGGATCTCAATACATTCACTTCTTTAAAACGAAAATTAAAAAGTTGATAAAATTAGCCAAAAGATCCCCATCTCTCCCCACTCAACTTTTTCATATAATACATTTTCATAATTTCATTTTTCGTGCAACATGGAGATAATGCATATCCTTCAAGATGAATTCCATGACAGATGATACTGTGAGGTCATGTTTGTCTTTTTAATAAAAAAAAGTGGGACATGTCCCATCTTAACATGTGGGTTAGTGGGTAGCATGGGACCTCCATCCTATCACATGCCCGTCAGAAGCAGACCGAAAGAGACGATTTCTCAAAATACTCTCAAATTCCACGAAGGGCAGAAACTGATCTGCCCCCATCGGATCTCCCCTTTGCAAGGTCGGAAATGCATAAATACAGTACGCAACAATGGTTTGGGCGGTAATGGTTTGGGCTTTTTTAAATCTACCTTCTTTGTCCCACAATCACAATCCGAACCATCCATCATATGGGGAAGACTCAAAACGTCTAAGATTTTAAATTTCAACCGTTGATATCTTCTATATTTTGAGATATTTATACAAACATCCATAATGTTAAAAAATAGTTTTTAGTTTTTGTGGGCCCCAAAATAAAAATCCAAACGTCCATCATCTTTAGAACGCAAGAAACAGCTAAAGGATCAAATTTGGGACCCTAATTCAACATGGACTGTGACAAAATCATCAAAACAATACCTATCGTCCATCAGCTCCAGCAAAAAAACAAAAAAATTGCCTGTGAACAGTGCTCCTCCTAGACAAACGGGTGACGGTGCTTCCTTGGCCATAAATGAAATTAAAGTGTAGTGCTTTTGGGAACATACTTGCCGGTCTCAAAATAAAAATCTGAATTGCTTTTCATCTCTACAACGCCTGAAACGGCTAAGTTGTCTTTTATCATATCTATAAGGCCTGAAACGGCTAAGTTGTCAAATTTCATCTGTTGACATTTTATATATTTTGAGACATTTATTAAAATGTTTATAACTTGAAAAAAATTTAAATTTTTGTGGGACCCAGAATGAAAATCCAAACCGTCCATACCACTAGAAGGCAAGTAAAAGGTTTAAATTTTATTACTTAATTCGTTGTGGATTATGAAAAAATAGCGAAAAACTTGTGATTGTCTATCCACACTATTTGTTTTGCTAAACATAGATCCTTTTGTTAAGAAATTCATAGCACAAAAACAACATATAAAAAGAATAAAAGAAGGAAAATTCTGGATAAACACAAAAATATCTCATTGCACACACAATTAAAAAATAAAATAAATAAATAAACAATTCCCAAAATGCCCCCTTTCCCTCTTCCTCTTCCTCCTCTCTCCACCCTTCCCCACCTCTCTCTCTGGCTGGTGACTCCCCTCTCCCTCTCCATATTCCTCTTCTTCCCCCTATTTTCTCTCTCTTTCCCTCTCTCTCCCCTCCCCTCCCCTCCCCTTCTCATAAGGCTGACTACAGTAATATGGAGTATATCTCCATAACAAAGTAGGCAAATCACAATCCTTGACAAATTCCACACGACATCCAAGTCCAAATCCGTCAGCATCTGATTGATTTTAGTCTGCTGCTGCTGCTGAGAGATGAATCATTGAGAGCCTGTTGGCTCATGCCAGTGGAAGATACGTAGCTATGAACAGGTCCAACCTCAAGCCTCAAGGTAGAGGGTGAAAACTCCACTACTTTACTATCACTGTTACTTCTGGTAGACAATCCTTGATTCCTTCCACAACAACTTCCACTGCTTGGATTGATGTACTGTTAGTTTTTTCAAGAATCTTACTTACAAATAATACTCAGAAAAAAACACTCGGGTTGTTTGAAGCAAACAAGACGTCCTATTTTATTATTGTTCTTGTAAGCTTTGAGGCAAACGAAACGTCCTATTTTATTATTGTTCTTGCAAGTTTTCTAGTAAATAAAAGAAAAGAATGAGATAAAGATATACCAAGACATCGTTGCTTGGAGATGTCCAGGATTGGAGTAGTATCCATGGAGAATAAGATTTCTTCTAAAAAAATGTAGAGTTTAATTGTACTCATTTACGTATGTAAATGTTACACATGCCTAACATCATGCATGGTCGCATTTGCCTTCATTTACATTTGAGCAAAAACAGTGTATAGTTTTGAGGCTGTTTTTATATGAAAATTTTTACCTACAAAAGTAGTGGAGACCTTAGTTAAGTTTTTTTTTTTTTTTTTTTTTTTGAAATCCTAGGGTATCCTTCACCAGCTTAGCTTTCGGACCTTTGACGTTTGGCCTGAGAGTTCCTTGATTGTAACGAGCAAGGACTATTCCTAGGAGATACATACATGGCCTCACATATAGTACCCGGATAATGGAAGGGGCTAAAGTCGAATTTAAGAAGCTCAAACCAACAGAGCGACCACCAACAAAATTGCACTATCAATTCCCTTCACTTTCTTTTATTTTTAGCGACTGCATAGACCAAACCATTTAAGTTCTTTATTGACCCATTAGACCCCGAAGGAGTCTAGTTTCATTGTTTATATATTCATAGATTTTGAAATATATAAAGATTTTACAAATGTCATCTGAACCATTCTCCGTTTAAGCGTGTGAAAATGGTGTTTCCGAACTTCTATTGTGTTTTAAGTATCTGAAATTCTATATACAAATTTTACACCTGTAAATATCATTTTCATATTTCATGCCAAAATAGACAAAGGACCAAAAAATAGCTTTCAGAGCTAGGCCTGTAATACAAGGAGAATTTTTTCCTTGCTCGGAGTGCATGTGTAGTCCAACTCTATGGTGCACACATGAGCCCACCTCGGATAAGTAAAACTCTTTTCACTCTCTCATTCCTAAATGATCTGGTTCTATGCCCAATATTATGCTGATGAAGTCACTGCTAGTTTGGATAGAAAAAAAAAAGCTAAAAGATTATCAAAGTTTAAGGCTGTTAAATCAATGATTATGAATTTCTGATTGAGCTAAATTTTTACACAACTCTTAAATATAAGTAGATCGATCCATCCATCATATCCTCAATGGCAGAAAAGCCCTCAATTAGGCCTCACAAG
Source organism: Sextonia rubra (assembly GCA_037013555.1). Classification (NCBI taxonomy): domain Eukaryota; kingdom Viridiplantae; phylum Streptophyta; class Magnoliopsida; order Laurales; family Lauraceae; genus Sextonia; species Sextonia rubra. The sequence continues at coordinate 51,496,168 of JASUAD010000013.1, read as the reverse complement.
CCAGACCCAGACCATATATTCTGCATATGCAGCCTACTATCAGGTGAAAATCTTCTGGTAATGCTGAGCCTGTCAGTTCAATTCGGATTGGTAAATCAGAGGGATCTTTCCAACAAATGTGATTTTACAGCTTCAGCAGTTCATCCAACTCAACGTTGGAACTCAAGAATTGAATTTGCTGGGTTTGCCCCAAATTGTGGATCAATGTACCAACATCAAACCAACAGGTACCAATAGAATATCTCATGGACGCTAATAGTTTGATTGGTTTAATGAAGGATAGCAGAAAATTGCAATATTTTACTTGTGGTAACAGGATTTGCACATCTGGTGCAGAGTAAGGCATCAAAATAACGCAAGTCAAAGTGGAAACAATCAATTAAACAACCCTCCATATTCCAGCCGGCCAAAAAAAAAATCCCTCCCATGTTCCATGCAATTTAGATTAACAAGCCAAAAGGTATGGATACAAATACAGCAAACATTTTGAAGGGTTTGAGATGAACCTCTAAAACTGCTTCCGTTCCAAGCAAAAGAATATTGTGTCTCGAGTATTTAAAATTAGGACCATGCTATACAATTCCTGATGGTCTTCTTTCCTTTTTGCTAATCCTAATGATGAATTCAAGCTTAAACAAACATATGAGTTATTGGCTCATTTGGGCTCGCGAATCTCCAGCAATCATCATAAACATTCATCAACACAAACAAGGAGAGCTACCACAAAAAGGATGCAGGTCTCACCTCGGCAGCAGCTCTGTCATGCTAGGAGGAGTACTGTTTACATTGGTTGAAGTAATAAATGTGTCTGTGCTCATCGGCTGTTTGTTTTTACGTCCCTGGGAGCCTTTTGAACTCCCGGCGGAATCTTTGGAAGTCCGAATTGAGTTCTTATGTATGCCTGGTGGAGTTAGTGTATTCTCATCAAGGGTTATCTCTTTAGAGAGCATTTCTACCACTTGCGTCATAGAAGGCCGCTGCTGCGATGCTGCTTGGGTGCAAAAGAGTGCCACCTTAATGAAGCGCAACACTTCCTCCCCAGGGTATTCGACCAGTTCTGGGTCCACGATATCCAAAAGCCTGTTTTCTTCTCGCAATTTCCATATCTGCATATATATACCACATGTAAAATTAAGCAGCAAAACCACATCATTTTATCCATTCCTTTCAGACAGCTTCCTTTATACAAGAAAACTTGTGGACTTAACTCATTAATAGCTTTTTTTACCCTTGACAAACACACTATTCTTAACATGATTAAATCATCGCTGGCATTTTCTAAAGAGAGGAATGCAAATACTTTTGGATGTGGCTCTGGGAAAAAACTTAAAAATGAAGCAGAAAAAATTCTCCTGTTTTTAACTGTACCATTGCTTATTTTCAATTTAAAAACAAAAGATTGATACTTTAGCCAAGAAAAACCATTACCCATTCAAGAAGTATCATCAGATCTTCTCCCCATGCTGCCTTGCTGCTACTTCTGCCGCTGATAAGTTCAAGTGTAAGAACCCCAAAACTGTAAATATCAGCCTTCTTGGTTAATTGTCCTAACAAGGCATACTCTGGTGCCAAGTAACCCCTGCACATGAAAGTGAAACAAACAAAGATCAGAAGGAGAGGCAGAATCCTGCACCTTTGCACACTTATAATTCAAAACATTTGAAAGTTATGTATGCAGATGCAACATCTTATATTGCTCAAATAGAAAAATACTGCTACTGTGCAGATTTTAGATTGGCAGTGTAAACTCATTTGTTAATATAAACAATCAGGTATTGGCTCAAGACCATGTTGGTGTTGCAATATTAAATAGATGACAACCTCTTATGTAATAAATAAAGCCTAAAAGTCTAGTTACTCCAGGTTATTTCTTAACAATTACATTGGTCTAATCCATAATGGAAGAAGATTACAAAGTATTGAAATGGAAACAATGTCCTTTGGACTATCCTAGTGAAGTGTTGTCTACCTCATAATTGCAGCCAGAGTATATGACTGTTATCGACCTCTCACATTCGTGGTAAATACAGCAACCAAAATCGCTCCAAAAGGAAAGCCCAAATCTCTCCAAAACAACTTCTTCTAAGTGGTGCACTTCCAGGACAAAAACTTACACAACAGAAATAGCATTCACATGGACAAAGTTTTTGCACAGGGCAAATCTGAACTTTCTAACAGCAATGCATTCATGGATATCCACATCCGTATGTGTTGTGGTACCGTTTAGTTTTGAGATTTTAATAATGATCATATTTTAAGTGTCAAAGGATGAAGGATGCCCAATGACAAAAACAAGATCTATTGGATGGTTTATCCAATTACCTTTCAAAGAAGCCCATTTTTAAGCTTGAGTTAATACTAAGAATACCATTTTAAGAAGACTTGTACCCACAACTACTATGATTTTTTTCTAAGAAAGACTTGTACCCACAACCTCGTGGTTCTAATGATGGACACTTTCTAACTTTGCTACAGGCCCATCACCAGTATTGAGAACATCATGGCACTTTTTTTATATGCAGTCTAGTGGTCAGTTTAGGTGGGGCATTTATCCCTGAAAGGTCAAGTTAAACATCAAATATTGTTTTAGATAATTAAGATTGTACTTAGGGCTTCTTTTAATGCAAGAACATATATAAGCAATGAAAAAACTCAAGATCATAGCCTTTCATGGTGTTTATTATTAAAAAAATAAAAAGAAGGGTAGCCCAGTGCACGAGGCTTCCATATAGCGGGGTCTAAAGAGGGCAACATGTACGCAGCCTTATCTTCATTTTGAAGATGCTGTTTCCGTGACTTGAACCCACGTCCTCTAGGATACTACTAGTAAACCTTTACCGTTAAGCCAAGCTGCCCTTCTCTTTCATGGTGCTTATTATATTTTGAGAAAAATTAAAGGAGAAGGAGTGTACATGTGTGTATCTGTTTCAAGCGTGCCATGCAACACCCACCCCACCATTTCTCTCTCCTTCTCTTTCTTAACTTGTACTGTATTTTAGCATTGTTGTGTATTGCCAAGTCAACAAAGAAATTAAAAGTAAAAGAAACTTGAGATTTCTTGTCCGAGTTGAATCAGACTTTCCGACTGCATCAAGTAGCTAGTAATGCAGTCACACATGGTCATACAAACACAGACAACGCAACTTAATAACAAGCGCATGCAATTGACATCTAAGATATATTATTGTAATGTGAGTGTGAGATAGAGCAATTATGAATATTGATTTCATCTAAAAAAAGTTAAGCATATCAAAACCTCCATAGATACAACACAAATAACAGATATCAAGGAGGAAAAGGTACAGAAAGGCGGCTTGGCCCAATGGTAAAGGTGTACCGGTAGCATCCTAGAGGACGCGGGTTTAAGTCACGGAAACAACCTCTTCAAAATGAAGGTAAGGCCACATACACCTTACCCTTCCCAGACCCCACAATGCAGGAGCCTTGTGTACTAGCTGCCCTTTTTTTTAAAGGGGGAAAAGGTTCATTAAGGTTTCGCCGACAACAATTTATCCAATTTGGCAATTTTCTGAAACATAGTCATCTAATTAAATATGCATGCAGGCTATGTAGCATTAATTATTTAAAAAGAAATGTTTCTAGTTAGTTGCTCCAAGTAAGTCCTAATATTGTATCCAGTAACTTGGGAGTGTTTTCTTTTATCGTTTTTTTCCTCTCTCTTTTTTTTTTCTCCCCGTCTTGGCGAATGATGGACTAAACTCATCCTGAGATATAACTATACAATAGACATGTCAAGCCAGGGTGAATGCATTTCAATTAATGATGTTTTCTTAGAGTTTCTGTAATTTGCTAGTAAGTTGTGAAAATCAACTTTCTCCCCAAGCCAAGTTTTCCATAATCCTACAAAAATTTAGGATTTACTATCAAAAGGGTTTCCACAGAAGGGACTATAAGCAGACATAATGCGGAGATCTACATGATACAATTAAAATATCCCCCTGAAAGAAATTGACCCGCCCAGTCACCCTTTCGCACTAAATCAAAGGGGCCTGATTGTTCCTTCTCCGCTGGGACTTCACTATCACCCCCTTTTGACAATAGGCACTTTCCTATGAATCCTAGGAACCTAAAAGAAATTTGAGAAATAGGTCCCAAGAATCCTATGACCAAATTTTAAATGAAGCTAAAGAGATGAATGAAGCACAATAAAACAAATGCAATACAGTAAGCAAGAACTCACAACTAAATCAAGATTTTGTAAAGATAATTTATGTAGCTAACTAAATAACAAAGTTGCATGATAAAGGGTATGCTTACATGGTTCCTGCCACTCGTGTACTGATGTGAGTGACATTGTCAGGAAAGAGTTTCGCTAGACCAAAGTCCCCAATTTTAGGCGTAAAGTCTCTGTCAAGAAGAACATTGCTAGCCTTGATATCACGGTGAACAATATGGGGCTCAGCTTCTTCGTGAAGGAATGCTAGACCCTGAGCTGTACCCACACAGATAGAAGCCCTTTGAGGCCAATTAAGGGCAATTCGCCTACTCTTTGAACCTAAAACCAAAAAAGCATGTTGTCAGATCAATTGCAAAATGTTGTTAGAAAATATTCAGCCGTTCACTAACCACCAGTGAACCAAGTCATCACCCAAATGACCAGAACTGGAGACGGCGACAAGGGTTACCTAGATCAGTGGACTGTAGATTTGTAGTTCAGCATGCATGATGATCCAACTCATTGGTTTAAAGACAAAAAATACCTTTTTCTTACGCTCGATCTGCTCTAGGTCTCAGATAGGTGCATAGACAATATTACATTCTCACACAAAAAGAGAACAAGATTATAAGATCCTGGACATCCAATCTTTGGCCTTTTGTACTGAATATAGATGATTGCCTTATTTTTCTTAAGCATCTATATCACAATTAAGTGGTTAGAGCAGTGCCGTCAACAGAACCAGTCCCAGCCTGAATCAGTAAATATGTACAAAATATGCCTTTTTAGGAATTTAATTCAATGGTATAGATTTTTTCAAAAAAATGAATTGGTAAAACTATAAATAGAACTCCTTGATGGAAAAATGGGCCTCCAATGGGCTCAGTTCGTGGTTGGATTTGAGCCTAAATTAGACTCAAACATTCAATGGGTGGAGACGAGCACCCTACACTTCTTATCAAGACTCTGACCTAGGATATAGGGTCCATGTCAGATCCAGACCCGGACTCATATTCTTCAATCACTAATTGTGCCCACATAGGTTGGGCCCAAACCCAGACCATCAAAAGCCCTGCCCAAGGATTCTCCTGTTAGAACTCACTACGCAAATGCAAGGGACCTTTGCATACCAAATAGACATGACAGCTATACTCATCGGCATGTATTTAAGTATAAGCAATGGTCCCCAGCACTCACATGTTTTTCTTTATGAAAAATGCCCACCTAATGTGGGGCTCATTTTGATGCATAAAAAACTGACGGACTATAATAATCGAAGGGTTTGGACATGGATTAGAGGAATGTAGAGTATCAGGCCAATCAAACAATTCCTAGCCCTTGGTTTCTGATCTTAAGAGTTTAATGGCCATACCCAGTGCAAATTTGTTGTGATAAATCTAATGCCGAATAACATCCAGGACAGTGAGAAGTTAAGCTCAATACTAATTCAATGAAGGAAAATGGGTGAAGGGATGGCTCGATCAAAAGTGGGGCCCCCATATGAAAAGCCAGAAGGGGGAGGGACCAAAAAAATGGTTATCTAGAGAATTAGCCCTTTAAGCAGCTTACTTGATTCAGCTCATCAGCAAAAAGGGCCAACAAGTTTATAGCAAATTTTGTTAAGAAAGTGGAGACATCTGAAGTTTCTAACTAAATCATTACCGAGCAATGCACTTGCAAGACTGTTGTTCTCCAGATATTCATAGACCAACATCCGATTGCTTCCTTCAAGACAGCAGCCGATCAACTGGACGAGGTTTGGATGTCTAATAGTTGATATCATTTGGATCTCAGTCAAAAACTCACGCACTCCTTGACTAGATTCGGCAGAGAGCGACTTTATCGCAACTTGAGTTTCATCCCTTAATATTCCCTGCCATCATTATAGGGAGCGAAGATGTTAGAGGAGAAGAAAAACATGCATGGGGAAAAAAAAAACAAGTGTAGTCAGAATCAGATCCAATTGCATTGATGACTTGATGGATTTTCATCATAAACTTTTGCACATATCCTTCAATTAGTCACAAAACTTAGAGCATATATACATGTATTTATATGATCTAACATTTTTGAGAGATGGTCTGACACGATAAGATAATAGCAAAGAAAAGATTTCACTCTGTAGCTCTTACTTTATAGACTACTCCAAAGCCGCCTCCACCTATTTTGTTTGTTGGATGAAAATTTCTTGTTGCAGATCTCAACTCATTATAGGAAAACAGCCTCACATTGTGGGCAGCAGAGATTTCTAAACAGCACAGATATATGCATCAACTAATTAACATGAGCTTGAATTGAAAGGAAGGAATAAACAAGATGAGCAGTCTGCCTGAAAAAACACATGCTGATCACCAGGTAATTCATTTTTCAGGTATGAGTTAAAGATCATTCATTAACTCAAGATTAATGAATTTTTTTTTCCTTGTGAAAGAATTCAAGCTACTTAAAAAAAAAAATTTCAAAATTGTACACCCTGACCTAAAGAGGAATTAGCACAAAAGCCAAACCATTATACCTCCTGACTCATCCCTAGCATGATTACTCTTTCTTCTTCCCAAGCAGCAAATTTTCATTGCTCTCTTAAGATCTCCCCTTCCCCTATCAAACTCCAACACTGTCTTCTTTTTCCTCCAATCCTCAGCATCCAATCTGCCAAAACAGATCACAAATCTCCAATCAACACCAAATCTCTCCGAATCACACCAAACAAAATCCACCAAAAAAATTACCAAATCGAAAAGAACACAGCAATTCTTAAAATTCACAACAACACACACCAACACTTTCCTAATTTCAGCTCAACATGCAGATTAAGAACCCAAAAGAATCAAAAGCGATCCAACAAAAATCATGATTATGCAATTCTCAGCAGAAACAACAAGACCAAACAGCAAAAAAACTACAATTACGGAAGAGAATCAAATCAAACAGCGGATGAGAAACAGTGACAGGAAAAGCAGATCAATGGACGAATGATACTGTAATTCTTACCAATGAGCACGGAGAACTCCAAAACCCTAAAATTTTGGGCTCAGTGCATCTGCTTTCAGCGGAATCTATCGAAAATGGCTGGACACTGAGAAAGCAGAGACCGGTTCGATATATAAGGAGAAAGCAAAAGGGAGGAAATCGGAAACCCTCGAAAGCAGAGAACGAGCAAGGAGGAAAGGGTCAGCGGGGTGAAAGTCGCAGAGGAATTTCAATATTCCAAGTACAAGCAGAAGAAGATGGAGAAGGTGGAGATGTGGCAGTACAGAGGAAATAAGATTCCTCGTTTCCCTGCTTTCAATCTTCCGTGTGGTTGAAAATGATTTGCGTAGAGTTTCTAGTATGGGGAGAGTTTTGTAGTTGCCGATGATGGTGGGAAATGTCAAAGAGCGAGGGTGAGAAAGAGCACAGGAAATGTGTCCTCTGATATTGACAGCATTTGAATGTTTTACAGCAACGAGAAAGGGACAGAGAGTTGGATCGCCTGGTCACACCTGTTACGTGTACACGTCTTGCTGACGTCAGTAGTCGTGGCCCACCTCGGTCACGACCGTAAGCATAGGTTGACGGATTCAATGGAGCAATTGGTTGACGGATTAAATGGGGGCAATTTCATCAATCTCGCAAAATAATAAAAATATTAGGCCCTACTTGCCCCTCAAAAGTTAAAAAGTTATTTGTGAGATATCTTACACCTATAAGCAATTGCAAAATTCATTTCTTTTTCTGTAATTGTCGTTTGGAATTCTAGGATGCCTTGATTAGCATTCGAAAAAATAACTCAATGCCCTCAAGTGGAATTATTATAGGACGCCTTGTTTAGCATCCCAAAAAATGTATGTTTGGGAATTCTATATGGCACAACTGTCATTTTAAAGAATTCTTCTCGATCAAATGAAGCATTTGGAATTTTAGAGAGACAACAACTGCACTCTTTTAAGAATTTTAGACAAAAAGAATTCCACAAAAATACTTACAATCAAATAAGCTCTAAAAAATTCAAACAATTGTCCCTAAAATTTTGCCTCACAAACTACAAATTCTTTTCCTAGTATAAAATGCCAATGATTTTCCACAAAAAAAAAGGAAAAAACATTTTTGAAATATTGCGATGGAACTTCAGTATCATGGTAGGCATATTTTAATCTTACATGGGACTATTGATATCCTGAGAAAAAAAAATGGATCCTTTTATGCTTGAACTCATGAAAATTTTAAGAGGCTCACATATTAGAAATCTAAGTCACACAAAGTAAATGCCCCCCTCTTCTAAGTTATTTGACCAAATTTAACTCATACAATATTTGTAAGGTCTATTGATCATATATAAAATGTGTGAATGTCTTATGATATATATGATCGACCTTATAGTGTTTAATTCTTACCATAGTGAATTTCGATCATGTTAAATATATGAGAGGCCATTTATTTTTGCTCAACAAATTCTTAAAGCCAAACATTTTCTCAAAAATTATAAAGTCTGATTTCAACCTAAGTGACCTTACCATAGCCTCTTGAAAGATATCTTTTGATCTTCTTTTATAGAGTATAAAAAATCACCGATTAAAATTTTTTATTTTAATCCTAAAACTTCGTTCAACAACTCTCCCCTAAAAACTGTACTTATTATCTTTATTTTCACACTCCAAGCATTGTTACCTTTCTGCTAATGATATATTTTTTAAGAGAAAGGATGGTCAAAACTCATAAATAACAATGGGTAGATATGAAAAAATTCTCATAAATAACAATGGGTAGATATGAAAAAAGTTTATCACAACCACAATTAATTTTAATGATGTTTTCTTCCACTCCCCAAAGGAAAATTTCTTGGTTTCACATTAATTTTACGAGATGAGTTCTTTTTCACAAGAGCAGACACAAAGCGCCTACTTATACGTAAAAAAAGCTTAAACTTTTTTAAAAACTCCCAACAAATTCTAAAAATTAAATTTGTTTTGGTTTTTTTTTTTTACGCTTGCCCGTCCTCCTAATATTTCTTCGTAAGGCCCCCCATGTTCAATTTTCTAGGCCTACACCTATGATAGGCTAAGGCAACATTTGTACTTTGACGTTCTTGTTGTGTGGGACTTCAATTGCTCATCTATTTGTTGATTTCAAAGGATGGTACGGTACGATAGTGAGTATAGAAGCTTTCAGTGCTCAAAATTTTTACATCAGGGAGTGGGGTTTGTGTATTCCACTTCAAAGCACAAAACTGGACCCAAACGATCTTATTTTGGCGACTACACATATCTTAATACAAAGGTATTCCGAATAAAAAAATCACATGTTTACTGATGGGTTTATCATTCACTCAATTCATGTATATTTTAATTATTCACTTAAGATGAGAATCAACTCGTGAACTGCATTGGCTGGATTCGCATGCCATTGACAAATTGTTTTCCCACCCTGTTATTTTGAAGGTACAAAGTCTGGCCGTTGGCCAACCCGCACAACCCTACTCATTAACCCAACAGTTCATCTTCTGACAGTTTTAATTAAGTCTCTAAACTATACTTTATCTATCAATGTGGTTGAAATGAACCTGACTCATTAAATTTACAGCCCACCATCTATTTGACGGTTGACTGAATTAACAGTATTTACCTGTGGTCAAACGTCAATGAATTAAGCCCGATATAATGGCACCGCAAAGCATCGCCCGCACAGCAGCCTTAATTATCTTAGTCAGACTTTTGGCAGTAAGTGCTGCGGTATTTGAGCTGTCAAGCCCAAATTTATGTTTGAAGTCCAATGTAAGAAAATAAAAATTAGATTTCGGTGGTGTTTCACGGCGATCTCGACATGATAAAATGTTGGAATGTAGCAGGCAAGACCATCGTGTAGTAGCATCAGTTACAGACCATGTTTCCATCTATATTTAGAAAGTTGACTAAAAATTAGGCACAAATCCATTTTCTTTGAGTCATGATCCCTTTGGCAGCTATTACAACAGTAGCGGCTAACACTAAAACTCTATAATGGGTCTCATATAAAGATAATTCAGACTGTTCAAAATAAATCTCATTCTCTTTAATGATACATCCTTAAATTTTGCCTTAATATAAAAATGCCCGCCATAAAATTGATCGCATGATTTAAAATGTGAGTAGCCATGGAGATGACATTGTTACTGATGTGGACTTATATCACATTTCCATTATGTATTCAATTGCATGGTGAGATCCACTCTTATTGAACTCAAATTTAAGGATATATCTTAGAGGAGGTGAGATTCATTTTGAGCAGTCTAAATTAAAACTCTTTTTGCCCCATAGGGAGTTCACAGCATGTATTATGCGTTCTCGTGTGATAGTTGTGATAGAGAATCCAGATCCTAGTGCATCGGCGTTGATGCGGCTTTTGTTCAAACATAGTGAAGTAGGATTCATATACTTAGGGAGATCGTGTATCAGTTGCAACTAGGGATCTAGACTCCATTAATTTTTGCGTGGGGAGATCGTGTATCAGCTGCAACTGGGGATCTAGACTCCATTAATTCATGCGATTGAATCCACTTTGGGGGCCTATTTATTTATAGTGAAGTGGGATTCTTCTACTTAGGGAGATCATGTATCAGCCGCAACTGCGGATCTAGACTCGATTAATTTATGCGATTGATTCCACTTTGAGAGCCTATTTATTTTCTATTGATATTTAAGGGTTAATTATAAACAAAAACATGGTTAGAGCACTTATGTGTCTTAAACTTACTCTCAGTGAGGTTAATGCTCTGAACGCTATTAATGTGAATCTTGTAATCCTTTTTAATTTGTTTGATAGGCATATTTTATTGATTTTAGCTATACCTTCTTCATTTATAAATATATCGTACTTATAATAGCCTTATGATAAGAGCAAAAGATTTTTATCCATATCCGAATCCATTTGTAAAAGAGCATTATATATATTAAAGCTCTAAGAATCGAGGCCTCTGGAAGGTGCCACATCAGCACCCCATGTTTTTCTTTTTTCTTAGAGCGCCACATCAACATCTTAACTCTTTATGTTGAAACCAACGCTCCATCTTTTTCGATCTATTTTTTATCACATATCCTACGAATCTTTTTTATCACATATCCTATGTATCTTCCAAACGCTTATCCATGTTAGCAAAAGAGCCTACACAAGAAAAACAAGAATCTTCTTCACATCTCCTTCGATTTCTATTAACATCTCCTCGCCCTGCTCTCGTCCAAGCTGCCAAGAATAACACCATCCTCCGTCGCCACCGGCGGTCCTCACAGCCTTGACTTAGACTCTACGAACTCGCTCACAGTGGATCGGAAGAAGAAGAACCGGCTGTCACTAAGAACAGCACCACCCTTCAGACTGTCGTCACCACTGGCGGTCCTCATGGCATCGACTCGGACTCTATAAACTCACTCAAATTGGATCTAAAGAAAAAGAACCTGCTGCCGCTCAAGAGGTTGGAATTAGGGGTTTCTGCTCGCGGCATCCACTTGGACTCTGCGAACTCGCTTAAATCGGATCTGAAGAAGAAGAACCGACTCAACTATCATGACCCGAGCCCAGAAATAGGGGATTAGTTAAAACCTAACCAGTAACACACGTACTCCCATGCAATTCACACCCGGACCAGAGTCTGAATGGAATTACATAAGGGATATTCACATACTTACACGTGTGAAGTATTAAACAGATCACTTGTTCAAACATTCAATGCGCGGAAGCCTGTCAATATCACTTAAATTCTTTTCCTTATCATTGAACAGTTCAGCAAGCCCAATACAACCGTAAACAATCTAAACATTAATCATATTCAGGAACAAGATTAGTAGCTTAATTACACACATTGCCCGTATAACCCAAATACCCGCTTATGCATGCAAGGAGATCAAGAGTAATGTACAAGAGAGGGAATACGGAAAATGCAGACATATCGGGATCGAAAATCTACAATGCAGTACACAAGTATGCAATCATGCAAATGTAAAAAGAACCCAAAAAACCCAATATACTACAAGAGAGTCGCTCTCACCAAAAGGACAGTCAGTAAACATTCTGCTGCCCACCCGATAGCACCTGAAGGAACCTCTGTGGTCTCCTTTAATGATACCTGGTTCTACGCCAGACCGAGTTTGAGACCTCAACCTGTAACACTATTAAACAACTTGTGAATACGACGATTCAACAAAGTATAAGCAACAGTAAGGTAACACACGTTGTATCCAAAAGAATTAATGACATGAACCGATAGAAGTCAAGATAGTGTATGCAACATATCAAATTACTAATGGGCTTTGCCTCTGGACTCACAGGTGGCTATGACCCGATCTTGTCCAAAACGCGTTGCCTCAAAAGAAATACAAGACAAATGGTTAATAGAATTTCAAGTTTGTATCTACGCACGTTGTGCATTGGAATAGGCATGCTATAAGGATCATAAAACAGAGATACTTGTTAGATGGCTACTACATTTATCATATTCTCCCTATCGAGAGCAAGCAAAATAAGAACACTATCGACCAAGCCAGGGTACGAATGGGTCTCTGGTTCCCGGGGTCCGGAATCCCAGGACAAGAGCACACTGCAGCGGCAACAAATAGGCTACGCTAAAGTCAACTCCGTCGAGTATCCTGAGGTTGAGGCAGAGTAGTGCCAGACCATATCAATCATGTCACACAATACATAATACACGTCAAGTTAAGTCACATTCAAGTAAGCAGTACAGGCAAACAGGGCAGTACGTGTATCATGTTATAACAGTGCGTGTATCATGTCATAACACATCCGGGTCAATACCAGCATTTTTTAAGACAAATACTGTCACAACCCGAGCCCAAGAGATCGGGGGTTAGCAAAAACCTAACCAGCGACACACGCACTCCCGTGCATATGCACTTAGACCCAGTCTAGATGCACACGTACAAGGGAAAACACATGTGCAAAACATGTATGCGGAAGCGAAAAATATCAACAAGAGACACGAGGCACACAAGAGCAAAGACATAATATCCAAAGGCTGATACAAAAGTCTGAACATACACATGGGATCCAATCACAATGTATAGAACATGAGTACACATTCATACTCAAGAATACATTACTCAATCTAAATCAAACACATACCCACATGGTTTAGCTAAGTTATGCTTCTACTTGCCTCAAATGGGGTCTAACACCCTCTTTGTTGTCCTTGGGCTTAATCACACTGCCAACAAGCTTCTAAGCACCATGCATGCAAAAGAAGAGGAAACGAGAACCGTGAGTGCATGTAACAGGCAAGAACATGAAGAAGAAAGAGGAGAAGAAGACGATCAAGAACATGAAGCTTCCCTGAACTTACCAAAAGACACGAATCGAGACTCACGAGCATACATCCCTCTTCCTGGCCTTAAACGAAAAGAAGAAAGAAGAAACAGAAGAGAAGAAGAAGAAGACTCGAGAACGAGAAAAAGAGACAGAGCTGTGTACTGAAGAGAAGAAAGGGTCGGTGGCTTATAAATATCAAGGCAATTTGCAACAAGGTCCAATTGTTCCAATTAATTCCAGTTCAAGTCAATTGCGGGTCTAACGAAAACACATAACCACTTTGGTAAACAACGTAGTTACGGGAATCAATGAGCGTAACGAAAGACATACGTCAATACCAAGATGATGCATGAATGACAACATCACACAAAATACAATATTACGAAAAAGGGCTTATGTCTACCTGAACCAAGTCAAACTCAACCCAACTACCTATCCAGAACCTGAAACCAAACAAAAACAAGAACAAAGCACAATTAGCAACCAATTCCTCCGAAATTAGCAGCTAATTCAGATCAACTCGGGTCGGAGTGTTACAAATACACAAACCAGTACAATTACAAGTCAAACCAATCATAATGAATAGAGGGCAAGAGCGTTTTTCAATATGCCATGCAATTCAATTTTATAGGATCAAGGTAGTTTTACTAGTCAACCTAATCTAGTTGTCAATTGTTTTTAATCGTGCATGATGATGTAGTCTTAAGTTATCCGATACACAGTTATTTTTCTTTGATGTTACATTGTGTCGGGAAGGTGTATCGAAGTCTCTTAAACCAACACCCATGGAGAGGCGCTTAACAGATGGACAACGTCACATGAATAAGTCTCAACCCTCAAGACTTATCATGATCCTTTAATTATTCCTTTGGGCTGGTTAATGGTCTACAATGATCCATAACTAAGGCCCTACAAGATCTCACAGCAATACCTATTAATCATCAGTTTCAATGGTCTCACGGCTTAACCGGGGGTGACTTACGGCTTAGTCATTGGTATCTTCCGGTTTAACCGTATTATGCACTATGGCTCAGCAATGGTCCCTTAGAATTGTTTCCTCTTACGGCTTGACCATGCTTATTCTGCGGCTCGTTAAATTAGTTAACAGGCAGAGGGGCCCGAGAATGCAAGATAAAAGGGGTCCTCTTGGTATTCAAAGGTAGGAGAATAAGAATAAACAATAAGAGAGTTCAGTCTCAAACTGAATCTCCCGGGGCAGCATGCTTTAGGGCCGACCGGTCGATCCTCAAGTCCGATCAGTTGGATTTCAATTCTGGAAGGGGTCCGATCGGTCAAACACCATACCCGATCGGTCGGGTAACTGAATTTCTATGCAGATCGACTGAACTAAATTATGTTCTCCACGAAGACAACAAGAAAAAGGAGCTGTAAGAAGACACAAACAATGGATAGACTCATAAGAATCATATAATACCAACATGTGTTAAACCAAAACCTGCTTATACTTGCCTTCAATTCAAGGCTTCAACCATTAATCCATACTTTGGCTCAGTTTGGGTACTTTGAACCTACATGCCATGCATGCCAAAAATAAAGAAATAGATGAGTGCATGTATGAATTAAGAGTCCTCTTGACTCCACTAACCCAAGAGACCAATGAACAAGAAACGAGCTTACCTTACCGGCGACCAAAAAACAATTGAGGAGGTTGAAGAACCCACGATTTCCAACGCCAACAAGGAAAGAGAGAAGAAGAGTTGAGCTAGAGTAGATGCTTGAAACTTCACATGGACGATCTGTGATGTAGAGAAGAAGAAAAGAAGAGAAGAGAAGAGGAAACGATGAAGAGGAAAAGAAGAAAGAGGTCGGTGAGGCATAGGTCGGTGGTGTCTTCTTATATAAGACAAGCTTTTTGAATTTTATAAGAAAGTCCTTTTGAATTTATGAAATTTTCAATATAAGTCAAATGAGGGTCCAATTGCATCAAACGATGTCTAATGTGTTCTGGTCAGTTATGAAAAGTGATGAGCTCAAGAAGACACAACATGCATGAATGCCAAGGAAACAAGTATGCTAAAATTACGAAAAAGGGCTTTAGTCTAATTAGGTAAAAGTAAACCCAACTCAACTACCTATCCATAGCCCAAACATGACCCACTAGGACCAAATACAAGGAAATCGCATTAATTAGTTCACAATCACAATTAATTACTTGCTAATTAAGCTTAGCTTGGGTTGGAGTATTACAGCAATTGACGACAACATTCGACGCTGGTCCTCGCGACCTCAACAGTCTTCACAGTTGGAATTAGGGAAACCCCCTCACACATCTTCCATCATCGATACTCACGACCATCTCATCAAGCTCTTGCAATCCTCTATCGACCTGCAATCTCCACGATTAACCGACCAATCCCATGCTCGAGTCCTCTCTCTCGAGTTTGATCAAGACCCCTTTATCGCAACCAAACTCATCTCCGCTATCAATCTCTAGAACGCCATCCGATTCTTGCCTCGTCTTTGACTCAATTTGCTGCAAGAGACAGCCTGCCAGCGTGCCGATAAAATGCTACTATCGCGTGGAGGGCTTAGAATGCTAAGTGACATAGAAAGGCAAAAACTCTTCCAAGCTTCTAAAAATCATGTCTTTCACAGCAAACACGAAAATTTGTTGTTGATGATGGGATGCCTTCTTTTTGCTTGTGGAAAACTAAATTACAAATTAGCAGCTGTGGGTATTACTCTTTTCTGTTTTTCTTTTTCATTTTTCCAAGTGTTTGGGGTGTCACACCCCCAAAACTGGGCCGGATCCAAACCCGGTTCCAGGGGTGTGAGAATTGGGGCTAATTAAAATTTTTTTTTAACATAATCAATACGAGCCCTAATTCCGGGTGGATCGAAGTCCTTCGTGAGGCTATGCTTGGTGATCAAGCAACCATAATCACACGCGAAACTAAAATCCATACTCATCGCAGACGGATATCACATAACAACCATGTAACAAATCTCATTAATAATAAAATCAAAGTCAAGTGCTTCGAAGCATAACAATTAAAATTATAATTTCAAAACAAATAAATTTAATTAAATAAACTAATGGCCTAGAAATAGCCTTATTACATAATCTAAAGTTTTCGAACTCTGTATCGCACTAGGACACCTCAGATGATGTCATCGGTGCGCCACTCAACAACTCCGCCACCTGGCGGAATTTCCTGCATAGCCTGACCCTCTGGTTCGGGCCCTGTAACAGAACCTAGACACCAAAAGTAGTGGGTCAGATTGACGTAATCTGGTAAGAGGGTAAGCTGCAAACAATGGATTAATCAACTGAATTAAACATAAGTATTTATTATGATCCAAACTATATCAGATGCAAACCCCAATGGCATGAATGCACAGAAACGGGTATTCCCGCGGATAAATATACAGAAACGGGTAAATTCCGCATACAGATAACAGAAACGGGTAGTCCGCAGATAATAACAAAAACGGGTAATCCCGCAGGTAATAACAGAAACTGGTAATCCCGCAGATAATAACAGAAGGCACAGCTGTATACTATTATCCACAGTACACGCTGACCCGATGGCGTATGTCCACCTCCGAACTGCAGTCGGTCAGATATAGATATACAAATATACATATTTACAAATACATACGTATACCGATGCAAAATGAACCATAATATGAAACCCTTAATCCCAATATTCAATCTAATATCATTATGAGTATTTAGAGTACTAAAATTTGAAAGTGTATTATGAACGTGTGTCAATTCAAATTCTTTGATGGTAAACACTAATCCACCAACGGTCAAAGTTAGATAAATGTGCATATGAGAACTAACTCTTTATCACAATGGAAATATGAGTCCACGATGCCGATATACTACTTTTTGTGCCTATCATGTGGTGCATCCCGAACCTCACATTCCCATTCAGCATTTAGTCTAATTCTCATGTGAACATTCAACTAACATTCCTAAAAGACATAATTCATCTAATTATTTTATACATAATTAGTGTATTTTACAAATTAGGTAAAAGATGTTCAACTTCTGAATCCAAAGTTAAATCAAGTCATGATAAAAAAAAAAAGGGAGAAAATAATTAATTCCTTAATATCATTGTTGTGTACAAATACACCTTATCGTTTTATACAAAACAAAAGGTACAAATTTTGGATCCCAATTTGAAATCTAACTCAATTAAGAATCCAAATTAAAATTATAAATACATTCTATTTACGGTTTAATCGCTACCAAATACCTTTTTAGTTTATTTCAAATCAACCTAAATGAATATTAGTCAAAATTTCATAATTCTCAATTAAGTTTATAAATAATCCAAGATACATTTCTAATAACATCAAATTAAAATTAATTTAATAAAACCTAATCTCCATTAAAATACTAAACCATTAATCAAGATATAACCTTTTAATTCTTTACAAGAATATCCTAACCTAATTGTTTATTTAGTAATATTGTGTATAAATATATATATTAATAATGTATATTTTTTTTGAAAAGAAAATGGGCTGACGGGCACAGACCGCACCCGGGCACAGACCCGCCAGGCCGGGCCCAGCCAGCCAGTCCGGGCCAGACCCGCCAGGCCGGCCCGGACCCGCAGGCCTGGCACTCCAATCTTTTTTTTTTTTTTGAAACAAAACATAAACAAACATAAACATAAATCCTCCTTATAAGTTTAGAAGAAAATCAAACCACACCTATTACCTCCAAGAGCCATTAATCCAAACAAGAAGAAGTCATGCCAAAAAAATAAAAACCATTGTTTTAACTATCCACTTGCCTGAATCTTGAAGCTAAAGTAGATCTGAAAATCAAAGCTTGGAAGAGCCCACCTTGGTTTCACCCTTAAAAAGCCTCTAGGGTTTTGGTTGAAGAAGAAAAGAAGAGGGTTAGAGAAAGGGGGAGAAACCCTAAGGATAGAGTTTATATAAGAGAGGGGGTTTTTATAAATTACAAGGAAGGGCCCCTTGCTTTCTAGTGGGTTTTAAGAAATTTCAAAAAGAGTCATTTGGCCCAAAAAGGGTCCATTAACTCAAGCCCAAATGTGTTAAACCGATCTATTTGACCCTCTTAACCCAACTCAAACCCGACAAACAGGTATGACCCAATATAAAAATTAAGGACTTAACATCTCATCCTCCTTAAAGGACATTTGGTCCTCCAAATGACTAACATACCTCAGGAAAAAGGTGGGGATACTGACATTGCACTTGCAACGGCTCATACTGCAACACATGCGGACGGTCTGCTATATACTTCCTTAACATAACAACATGGAAGGCGTTATGAACACCCAACAGCTTTGGTGGCAATGCTAACCGATAAGCCACGTCATTAACCTTACCGATAATCTAGAATGGTCCCACATATCTTCCGGAGAGTTTTCCTTTTTGCCCAAACCGTAAAGTACCACGTGTATGTGATAACTTCAAAAATACATGGTCACCAATCTCAAACTTTAACTCTCTCCCTCTTTTATCGGCATAACTTTTTTGGGGACTGCGGGTAACCTTCAACTTTTCCTCAATTTGTCTTATCTTGTCACTGGACTTTCCAACCTCAGACAGTCCATGAAAACCGCGAGCTCCAAAATTTGACCAACCATATAGGGGTTTGATATCTTCTCCCATACCAAGTTTCAAAAGGTGCCATGCCAATGCTAGAGTGATAATTATTGTCGTACGCGAATTCACATAGAGCCAAGCTTTCGTTCCAACTAGTCTTGAAATCCAAGACACATGCCCTTAACATATCCTCCAATGTCTGGTTTGTACATTCTATTTGTCCGTCTGTTTGGAGATGATTGGCTGTACTAAAACTTAGCTTGGTTTCTAAGGCTTCTTGCAGTGATACCTAAAACCTAGATACAAACTTACTATCCTAGTCAGAGACAATAGAAACTAGTGCTCCATGCAATCTCACCACTTCCTTGATGTAGAGGTCTGCCATTATCTCCATTCCTTGACCAGTCTTAAATGGTACAAAGTGGGCTGACTTAGTCAAACGGTCCACTATCACCCAAATAGCATCAAATCCCTTTCTAGTATGAGGCAATCCAGACACAAAGTCCATAGTAACGTGCTCCCACTTCCATTGAGGAATCTCCAAATGATGCAAAAGACCTGGGGGTCTCCTATAATCTGCTTTAATCTGCTGGCAGACCAAACATTTTCCAATAAATTCTGCAATATCCTTTTTCATATTCTTCCACCAATAGTGATCCTTCAGATCGTGATACATCTTGGTACTGCCTGGATGAATAGTATACCGAGTATAGTGTGCCTCGACCATAATTTCATCATTCAATTCTGGAAAATCGGGCACACAAATTCTTCCTTTATAATGTAAAATATTATCTTCCAACTTAAAATCGAGCCTCTCCTCCATGTGATCTTCGATTCTTGTAATCTCAGGGTCTAGTAGCTGGTATTCTCTAATCGTCGAGAGTAATTCGGATTTCCACGAGAATATACTAGCTAACACTGCCTGTTCACTAACAGGTCAAAAATACACGTCTATGTCTTCTAATCATTAAATCCAGAAGCATTCTGTAATTAATCCTCCAGTGAACGCTGCTTTTTTTACTTAGAACATCTGTTACTACATTAACTTTTCCTGGATGGTACTTCAATCCAAAATCGTAATCCTTAATATACTCCATCCATCTCCTCTGTCTCATGTTCAAATCACCCTGTGTAAAGAGATACTGAAGGCTTTTATGGTCTAAATGTACTTCAAAAGTGGCTCCGTAAGGATAATGTCTCCATATCTTCAAAGCAAAGACCACTGCTGCTAGCTCCAAGTTATGAGTTGCATACTTTCGTTTATGTTCCTTCAACTGTCGAGACCCATACGCTGCTACCTTCCTATGTTGCATGAGAACACAACCAAGTCCAACTCCAAATGCATCGGTAAAAATCACAAAACATCATTGCCAACGAGTATGTCAGTATAAGAGCTGTGGTCAACCTCCTTTTCAACTCCTGAAAACTCTGCTCACAATCCTCATTTCACAAAAAAGGAACTTCTTTACGAGTCAATCTCGACAGTGGGGCTACTATTGTGGTAAATCCTTCCATGAATTTACGGTAAGATCCTGTGAGGCCTAGGAAACTTCGGATCTCTAACACTATTTCGACCTATCCCACTTTACCACTGGTTCAATCTTTGTTAGGTCCACTGCTTAAACTTCCCTGGAGATGATGTGACTAACGAATCCCATATGTTCCCAACCAAAATTCACTTTTACTTGCCTTAGCACACAATTGATATCCCCTCAACAGTTGCAATGATGTACGAAGATGTTAAGCATGCTCTTCCCGACTCTTCGAATATACAAGTACATCATCAATAAATACCACCACAAACTTATCCAAGTACTATGCAAAAACCCTATTCATCATGGCTATAAAAGCTGCTGGAGCGTTCGTTAACCCAAACGACATCACCAAAAATTCGTAGTGACCATATCTAGTTCTGAATGCAGTTTTTGGAATATCTTGATCTCGTACCCTCCACTGGTGATATCCTGACCTTAGATTAATTTTAGAAAAATATTGAGCACCTTGCAATTGATTAAACAATTCATCGATTCGCGGTAGTGGGTACTTATTCTTGATGGTCACTTGAATTAGTTGTTTATAATCAATGCACATTCTCATAGAATCATCCTTTTCTTCACAAATAACAATGGAGCTCCCCCAAGGAGAGATACTCGATCTAATACGACCCTTGTTCAAAAGCTCTTATAATTGCTCCTTGAGTTCTCTCCACTCCACTGGGGCCATTCTATAAGGGGCTTTTGAGATCGGAGCTGTGCCTGGAACAAGCTCAATTGAAAAATCAATTTCACGGACCAGCTGTAATTCAGGAATATCATCGGGAAAAACATCCAGAAACTGAGATACCACTGGTATCTCCTCCACCACTTTAGTCCGTTTATCCTCCGTGATAACGCTATATACCCCTCAGAACCTTTCCTTAACAACTTATAGCCTTAGTAATTGAAATCATACGAATAACAACCTTCTTCTTTGACCTCACAATTGCACCTTGTGTCATCATCAACTATAACTTAACTGTTTTCTATCTCCAACACTTAGTTGTAGGGTGATTATTGCCATAAATGCCACAAGACTCCCTCTTTTGCTTATTAAATTGGTACTGTGAAACCGAAGATGGAGTAACTTTCTGCTTGACTTGGCTTGTAGGGGCCATGTGTCCAATCACCTTCTTGACCCAATATGCCTTGTCCGAAAAATGCCTGGTAAGTATTTAGAACTTGTGACTTGGCATGAAGCAGTATATCTGGTCGAAGGCCATCGAGAAATCGTCGAATCCTCTTGCTTTCTAGAGTGATGAAGGTTGGTGCGAAACGAGAGAGACGAATAAACTGCAGCTCATACTCACGAACAGACGGATTCCCTTGCTTTCATCTGTCAAACTCTATTCGCTTCTAAATGCGAACATACTCCGGTACGTACTTCTTGGAAAACAGATTACGAAAAGTAGTCTAGGCCACCTTTTTGGTAATCCCCTATATATTAGCGAATAAACGACCAAAAATGCGGAAAGTAACGAACTCCTGTAACTTATAAACATTTGCCAAAGTTCGAATACGATTATGAATGCCAAAAACCCCTAACGTTCCCACTTAATGTTTTTAATCCTCACATCGGACCTACGTTCTAGCATCTTTTAGAACTTCTAGAACTTGACCGTCTCTGATACCATCTGTCACACCCCCAAAACTGGGCCGGATCCAAACCCGGCTCCAGGGGTGTGAGAATTGGGGCTAATTAAAATTTTTTTTTAACAAATTCAATACGAGCTCCAATTCCGGGTGGATCGAAGTCTTTCGTGAGGCTATGCTTGGTGATTAAGCAACCATAATCACACGCGGAACTAAAATCCATACTCATCGCAGACGGATATCACATAACAACCATGTAACAAATCTCATTAATAATAAAATCAAGGTCAAATGCTTCGAAGCATAACAATTAAAGTTATAATTTCAAAACAAATAAATTTAATTAAATAAACTAATGGCCTAAAAATAGCCTTATTACATAACCTAAAGTTTTCGAACTCTGCACCGCACTAGGACACCTCAGATGATGTCATCGGTGCGCCACTCAACAACTCTGCCACCTGGCGGAATTTCCTACATAGCCTGACCCTCTGGTTCGGCCCCTGTAACAGAACCTAGACACCAAAAGTAGTGGGTCAGATTGACGTAATCTGGCAAGAGGGCAAGCTACAAATAATGGATTAATCAACTGAATTAAACATAAGTATTTATTATGATCCAAACTATATCAAATGCAAACCCCAATGGCATGAATGCACAGAAACGGGTATTCCCGCGGATAAATATACAGAAACGGGTAAATCCCGCATACAGATAACAGAAACTGGTAGTCCACAGATAATAACAGAAACGGGTAATCCCGCAGATAATAACAGAAACGGAAACGGGTAATCCCGCAGATAATAACAGAAACGGGTAATCCCACAGATAATAACAGAAACGGGTAATCCCGCAGATAATAACAGAAAGCACAGCTGTATACTATTATCCACAGTACACGCTGACCCGATGGCGTACGTCCACCTCCGAACTGCAGTCGGTCAGATATAGATATACAAATATACATATTTACAAATACATACGTATACCGATGCAAAATAAACCATAATATGAAACCCTTAATCCCAATATTCAATCTAATATCATTATGAGTATTTAGAGTACTAAAATTTGAAAGTGTATTATAAACGTGTGTCAATTCAAATTCTTTGAGGGTAAGCACTAATCCACCAACGGTCAAAGTTAGATAAATATGCATATGAGAACTAACTCTTTATCACAATGGAAATATGAGTCCACGATGCCGATATACTACTTTTTGTGCCTATCATGTGGTGCATCCCGAACCTCACATTCCCATTCAGCATTTAGTCTAATTCTCATGTGAACATTCAACTAACATTCCTAAAAGACATAATTCATCTAATTATTTTATACATAATTAGTGTATTTTACAAATTAGGTAAAAGATGTTCAACTTCTGAATCCAAAGTTAAATCAAGTCATGATAAAAAAAAAAGGGGAGAAAATAATTAATTCCTTAATATCATTGTTGTGTACAAATACACCTTATCGTTTTATACAAAACAAAAGGTACAAATTTTGGATCCCAGTTTGAAATCTAACTCAATTAAGAATCCAAATTAAAATTATAAATACATTCTATTTACGGTTTAATCGCTACCAAATACCTTTTTAGTTTATTTCAAATCAACCTAAATGAACATTAGTCAAAATTTCATAATTCTCAATTAAGTTTATAAATAATCCAAGGTACATTTCTAATAACATCAAATTAAAATTAATTTAATAAAACCTAATCTCCATTAAAATACTAAACCATTAATCAAAATATAACCTTTTAATTCTTTACAAGAATATCCTAACCTAATTGTTTATTTAGTAATATTGTGTATAAATATATATATTAATAATGTATATTTTTTTTGAAAAGAAAATAGGCTGACGGGCACAGACCCGCCAGGCCGGGCCCAGCCAGCCAGTCCGGGCCAGACCCGCCAGGCCGGCCCGGACCCGCAGGCCTGCTGCCCAGCAGCAGCTGCTGCCGGGCACTCCAATTTTTTTTTTTTTTTGAAACAAAACATAAACATAAATCCTCCTTATAAGTTTAGAAGAAAATCAAACCACGCCTATTACCTCCAAGAGCCATTAATCCAAACGAGAAGAAGTCATGCCAAAAAAATAAAAACCATTGTTTTAGCTATCCACTTGCCTGGATCTTGAAGGCAAAGTAGATCTGAAAATCAAAGCTTGGAAGAGCCCACCTTAGTTTTCCCCTTAGAAAGCCTCTAGGATTTTGGTTGAAGAAGAAAAGAAGAGGGTTAGAGAAAGGGGGAGAAACCCTAAGGGTAGAGTTTATATAAGAGAGGGGGTTTTTATAAATTACAAGGAAGGGCCCCTTGCTTTCTAGTGGGTTTTAAGAAATTTCAAAAAGAGTCATTTGGCCCAAAAAGGGTCCATTAACTCAGGCCCAAATGTGTTAAACCGATCTATTTGACCCTCTTAACCCAACTCAAACCCGACAAACCGGTATGACCCAATATAAAAATTCAGGACTTGACATGGGGAAAGGGGGAGAGAGGGAGGGAGGGATGGAGGGAAGGTTTGATAAAATGTTTGGAAGGGGAGAGTGGTTTCTTCCGACGCTGCTAAGTTGGTTCAGTTGGCTGTATTTGAGGGTAACCTTTTTCTTGAATTTCTCTCTTTTCTATTAAAACCAAATGAGAGAGAAGCAAAAAGTGAGGGTCATTTGTCTTTCTTCACTCAAATTCAATACCGGTCAACAATGGTTTTTTTTTTCTTTTTTTTTTTTCTTTTTTTTTTTTAAATCTGGTGAGGACGGGTTTGTTAAGTGCTTTCATGACGTGCTTCTAGGGTTGGAGTGTAGTTATCTGCGAAGGAGAATTCGAAGTGGGTTGTGGGTTTTATTATTATTATAATAATAATATACATAAACAATAGAATGGTTGTAGACTTTGCCAGATTCTTCTTTATTTAAATATATCTAACAGGGATATCAAAGATGAAGATATAAAGACGAGATCCGTTTCATTTTCCCATCTTAAAAACCGGGACATTATATATATTAAAGCTACATTTTTGCAACCATTTTTTATCACACCTAAACTCGTTTCTATTTTAAATTATTTTTTAAAATCTCTCCTGCTGCTACCATCTCTAAAATCTTTCCCCCATCCATGTTTTTTACACCAACTTAATTAGAGCCCATTTTAAATTAGAAGATCTCCTTTCATTTGCAAATCTCCTCCTTAATATGCTTATAATACATTAATCTCTGCCTATGATATCTCTTCACCAAAATCACCGAGCAGAATTTCCATTTATATTTCCATTATGGTCTTTCTATATCTTTCTCACACGAAATAATCAATTTAAATACTCTTCCTATTAAAGATAGACATCTAATAAGATTAGAATAAAGGAGTCGAGATCCACTCATTTCTCTTCCATCTATAGCCATTGCATAGTATTATGCTCTCTCTTTGACGATGAATATATCAACTTTGGATAGCGGAATTCCGGTAAAAAGGATAGAAGAAATAAATATCAATCATGAGGCAAATTTTTTATTGTCACATATAGAACAATGTGAGTTATTTATAACTTTCATATTAAATATTGATATTATAATTTTATCATTTTATTTTGCTAAATTGTTCTATTTTTTTATTTACAGTTTTGTAAAACAAAAAATAATCAGACCGCTACAAACAATGGACCAAGTATTTCATCTAGACAATTAGAGGCTCAACATGCTCCATCAACTTCTAATGCAACGCGAATTTGATAAATTATTTGATGCATTTTTTTAGATCAATTGAATTTTTTCTTTAATTAATATCATCTAAATAACTTCGACCAAAAATTATTTCATTCCTTCTTCCACTTTCCATTTGCTTTTCTATTTTACATTTACACGATCAATTATTCCATCATGGATGTTATTTATAAATGTGAACTATGTTACAACCCTCCCTCATACTTATCTCTTAATTGCTTATCTCAAACATCTATTTTGAGGTCGATTTTACACCTACATTGTGAGATTTATTTTTGTTTTAAAAATGCTTTCTAATAGTGTAGGTTCAAATTTGCATATTTTTTTAGGGCCCGAGCTTATCATGGGCCTTTGTTACTAGTAGTAAATAAAAGACGCATAACTAATAAAGACGTTGAGTAGAGAGACTTTAATCCTTACAATTTCTAATGATAGACGTAATGTCAACATGGGGCGACCATGCGTTCAATGGGGTAGGCTGCCCGCGTGCTTGGCGCCCTGCCCTTCGGCAATGTGGCGGACCACTGCTCCATCACTCAGGGCAAACACTCATATGATCTAGATGCGTTGAAACATCAATTTCATTAACCTCATGAGTGTCGTACCAAATCCAATCAAGCAAATCAGCTCTTGTATTACAAACACGAGACATCCAAATCGTACAAGTATAGCGATCCGTTCATTGATTGGAACGTGAACCGTGATTGCATTGATGATCACCATTCCAAGACCAACCTTGGCTAACGCCCTGCACGTAACGTTACTTTTTTAGGGTGCTTTGTCATCCATGCACGGGGCTTTCACTGCAAATAGTCTGTGCCAATTGACCATGTGGTTTTAAATCAAAAGCCAGCTCCATCTGTGCATTCATCATCCTCAAAAGCTGCGGCTTCAACTCTTTCCATCATTTTCTCAGTCTCAAGTTTTAAAGAGGAAGGCGAAAATGGTGGTTTCCTAGCAGAAGAGGATCCCATCAAGCTTGGAAGAGGCAAAATACAAAAAAAAAAAATTTTTTTAAAATTTTATTTTTTTCCTTCATCTGAGAAAAAATACAATATATAAACATATCTTAAAATTAGATTAAAATTTTTTTATTAAAAAATTACTCTTCAAATACTCTATTTTCAATGGAAAATAAATATACACGTAAGACCATCACCTTTGGCCTCGTAATTCAAATTCTAGGAAAGGCAAGACCTAATTTACATCTCTACCTTCATCTTTCACCCCTCACTTTTTTAGTAATTCATTTTGTTGTAACCAATTTTACTTTATTATTATTATTATTCAATTCCATTTTAGTCAATTGGCCCAAATATGACTGACAGAAGAAGAAGGCGGTATTGAAAGAAATATACGAAAAGAATTCAAAGATAAACCTTTAACAATTGATGAGAATCCGTAGCAAGAGTGCAAATAGAAAATGAAATTATGAGCAATGGCCTTTTTCTTGTACTCTTCATCTTATTGGTGTCTTCGGCTTTGAGAGAGAGAGAGAGAGAGAGAGAGAGAGAGAGAGAGAGAGAGAGATCTCGCTTGGGCTGATTTGGTGGTCCAATTATTAAATGGGTGGACCTCAGCCAATATACTATTAAATACTCAGCCTAGGTTGGGCTAATGCCTGAGTTTTTGGCTATTAGGCTAGACTTTTATGATCAACTGTTAGGCTTAATAAGTAAATGGGATAGGCTTGGGATAGGCTTGCATACGATTTGGACAGCTCGACCTAGACTATGAACACTCTTAACCAGTTAATCTTAGTCTACTTAAAAGGGAAAAGGGCCTCTTCATTTGCTTAGATCTAAATTCCCAGAAACTCAAAAAAAAAAAAAAAAAGAATGTATTCCTAAGAAGCAATAATCAAACGCAAAGATCTATAAACAGCCATAAAATAATCTTCCTTTTCATGAGAAATGAATTAAGCAATGATGGAATATAAATGCCCAACAATCACCATAGTAAGACAACTTCTAGGAAATTCAAAGTCCAATCTACACACTACAGAAGTCATGGTCCCATCTATAGTTTTACCCCTCACCTTTCTTCTTTTTGAGTTTTCACTAGGTTGGCTTACTGTCTAGGAGTGACCTATTTATTTGAAGGCTTGATCGCCAATCCTAAGCACTCTTAGTATCGCCCCTCATCCTTTTGATAATCTTAATTTTATGAGAATTTAATTCCATGCAAAGAAATAGATTCTAAATAAAAAAAAGAAATTTTTTAATCTCACTTGATGGGCACACTTGACGATTAGTAAAAGACAAAACTAGGAGTACAAT
Source organism: Sextonia rubra (assembly GCA_037013555.1). Lineage (NCBI taxonomy): Eukaryota > Viridiplantae > Streptophyta > Magnoliopsida > Laurales > Lauraceae > Sextonia > Sextonia rubra. The sequence goes on along the minus strand of JASUAD010000013.1, from coordinate 51,468,031 downwards.
GGTCTCTCATATTGTATCTAACCCGTTTGTTATTTAATTGTGTACGGTGCGTCATCTAATCTAACAAAGCGATCGACATGCGAACTGCAACGCGGAAATAACTAGCATCATTTTAAATTGAAAGAGGGAAAGGATCTCAACTTCATTCGCTCTAATAGCATTTAAAACACATAGTTTGATCTGCCATTAATTTCTTAGCCTTATTTAACAAAGATAGCGTAATGGTATGGCAGCAGTAGTTGAATTGTTTAAGATCAATAAGTTTATTAGTCAAACATTGACATGTGGCGGCCACAGCGAATATTTCTTCTAGATTGTATGCCCCATTGTCTTAAATAATGAAAACCCACACTTCCAAATAAACCAAAATGGTCAAATATGATAAAAGGGTTGAAGATGACATGTCCTACTTAATTTTTTATTTTTTTATTTTTGTTTTTGTTTTTTTCAAAGCTTCAGAAACAACAAGAGTTAGTATAGGTGCTTTAGCTAAACATGTAATATTAATTGGCCAAAAGCAACTTCCAATCGTAAATGTATCCTCAGAAGTATTCAGACAGAAAGAAGGGAGAACTGTCACTGGTTGTTATTGAATATTAGACACTAAATGAAAATGAAGATCTGGATGAGATGCCAATATCAACTATTTGGATAGTATGACGTGTTCATGTAGAACGGAAATGATTTTGTTGTGGTATATTTCAACTTCTTGTTCTTTTGTTTTTTTTAATTTCCTTTAATAGATTTTCTTTCTACAAAAAAATAAATAAACAAAAGGCTTATTTTTTTTATGAATTTATTATGAAAGTTTCACACTATGTCATATTTGGAATGTTTTGCTTGATTAGTCAATTTCAAAAGATTTAGGGGGTTCTAAGCAAAATTCCTCAATCTTATCTCTACTTAAGCATCCAAAAATGCCAAAGGTTACTTGTGACTTGAAGAATTTTACCCACCTTCAAGGGCCCATTTGTTTTGAAGATTTTATGACAAGAATTCGATATGTTGAGGTTTGTGAAGTATGATGTGATGTCTCGTCCTCCCAAGCATTTCAAATGCCCTATTTAATATAAAAATTTTAGAATTCCTTCATATATGAAAAGTTATTTTTAACCTTATAAAATTTTCAAATTTCAGAATTTCAAGTGCTAGAAGGGGGTTGAGCATTTCGAATTCTACTTTAAAAGATAGCATTTAAAATTGTTAAAATTCTTTTAAATATTAATTCTTATAATTCTTTCAATCAAATAAGCCCTTAAGGTGGTTAAAAAGAATATAGTATTCAAAAATTTCGAAAGATGACCATCACATCAATGTCTTTAAATCTACAACATCACAAATTTAACTTAGGAATTCTACTAAACAATAAACCCTTGACGATTGCATTTGTAGCATTTGTGGAATTTGTAATTTTAACGAGCAAAAATTCTTATATTCCGACAAATCAATGGGCCCTCATGAGAAATTTCTTTAGCACTAGAAAGCATGTATAAAGAAAAGTAAGTTTAGATATATTTTAGTTGATTCTTTGATTAATGACCAAAGTACTATGTCTGCAAATTTTCCAGAGAGAAACAGCAGTATGTTGGAAATCAACTGTGAGATCTCAGAGTACTTGCTTTCCATTTTTGGTTGATCGGCACTTGATAGCATTTATTGTGATGTACCATGTACAATACCGTATGAATTGAATACCATTTTTGGTTGATCGCCGCTTGATAGCATTTATTGTGATGTACCATGTATAATACCGTATCAATTGAACCCTTGTTCCTTGGACCTCGGATTGACTGGTGTGATATAACAAGGACCATATATAAAGCCAATGAAAATAGGGACTTTTAGGTGACCTTGGACGCTGAATTTGTTGAGCAGGTGTAGACTATTAATTTTTTATGAGCAGGGGTGTCCCTGTTCAAATTACTAAATTACCCATTTAAATTTTTTTGGGGGCAAGCATTATACACAGACTGTATATCATTCTTCCATTTTTAAGCTTTCCTGTTCTATTTTTCACAGGAACCTTTCATCTTTTAGCCGGTTGGGCACCATCTTTTGCTTTGGAAATTTATGCAAAGTGCAAACTCATTTCTTATTTTATGGTTCGCAAATATTTCATTTTCAACTAAGTCTAATATTAATCTCTGCCCTAACTGTGCTTAATAGCCCCTCCTTTTGAACTTCACTAGGCCAAATTAATCTAATATAATCCTGTTGTTGTCCATAGCTGATACCTCTTGTTTAATAATGATTTAAAATGAAATTTAAGAAAAAGGGGGATTTGGGGTTTTCACCCACACGTACAGTTGTCCTTTTGTGAGCAGAGGATTTTATGGTTTGCAGATTTTTGCTTATACAACATAGAGGAATTATGCATTCTACTTTTGTTATAGAAAATTAAAATTCTCTTTATTTAAAAAATCGATTGACATGAAAGTGTTGCACTAAGAAATAAAAGAGAATGTCGTGTGGAAAATCGGGAAAATTTTTCTATTTAACATAGAAACCTCTCACACCCAAATATTTATAATAGATAAAAGTAGTGGGGGGAGAAGATTGAAATTTGTCTATAAGTAAAATGACCTTTCATGTTATTCATTCTTTGAGGATGGATTCTCTACGCTTTATTTGGGTGGAAGGAGTATGGGGACTCCACAGTACAACTGACGTGTAATAGAATCCAGCCGCTCAAATAGATGACCTACCTTGCACAAGGGAGTCCTCAATTTCACTTTGATAATAATGGAGCAAATAGTTCATAACGTGCCCAACGAACATGATTAATAAGGGCATGAGATTGTGTGATGTCCTCGAGTTTCACACCTACCATAAAAAAAGAAAGTGATTAGGCTTATATATAAAGCTTACATCCTTGCATGAGGCCTTTTGATGTCAAAAATAAAAGTGTGAGTTCATGAGTCAAAGTGGACAATATCATATATGTGTTTGGAGTGGAGTGTGTGACTTCTTCGAGTCCCACATCGACTATAAAGAGGAGGATTTTCCATGTATGGATAAGGCATTTATTTGAAGTAGCTCGAAGTTTTGTAGGTGGGTTTCATTTTAGGATTCCACTCTTTCCTCGAGTCCGACCCACGAGAAGATCCGCTCAGACCCACGAGAGGATTCGGACTCACGTTATCTAAGCTGAAAAGGAGGAATAAGGGGAAAAAAGGCAATCCAAAATATAGAAAAAGAAGAAGTTGGGTCCTTCGAGGATTTTGTTAGGGCCAGTTCCGAAAACGAAGACTTTTTGACATTATTTGGCATATCCATGTTTACCACACGGAAGAAAACAGGCGTCTCATTGTGGGTGTGATTTGTGTGTGATTGTGACTTAATTGGTTTTCAACATTACATAAAACTGTCTTTTACCCCAGGAAAAGAGCTAATTCATAAAGTAGTTGTTGTTTGGATCTCCGACGTACACGAATTTGCTGAGTTTGATGAGTTCAGAAGGCCACATTGGCATGTTATAGTAACATAATTTGATCATGTGATTAACAATTAATCAGGTGATCATAATCTTCTAATGAGACACAACCTTAAAAATTACAGAGATAGGATAATGTTGACTGTTATGTTGGGAACCATAAATCTCTGATGGGCCACAACTCCTAAAACTTTTCACAGATGTGATACTGTTGCTACATGGGCTTGGGCTGGCCAACTATTGTCAAAGTCCAACTCATTACGTTATTGGATGGAATGATATGAGGGACACCCATCCCACGAGCCAGGCCCAGATACAGCTATTGAATATTTTAATAAGCTAATTGGTGTTTGATATTGTAGGCCATATGGGTATTTTTGTTTTGTCAAACAACTACTCCATGGGCCTAAACTTGACCTAAATTGGGTTATCCGGGCCTCTCTTGTAAGAACTTCCTTCTGGTGAATTTGGACCACTGCTCTTTGTTTATCATCAGGTGTGTATTTATGGTTTAGTGGGAATTTCCACCGAAAAGTGGACAGTTAAATGTGCATCTGCGGTCTGGATTATGGGGTCTACTTGGTCCCACCTTTGATCATTCTATCCCCAATATAAATCTCATCTGCTAAATTAAAGGTTACGATTGGTGGACCTAATCTTTCACCTGAACCCTTATCCAAAATGAGAATTAGTAGTTGTCCACTAGCAGGACTAATTGCCCGGAGCTTTAGAGGTAAGCAGCGAGGATCACAAGTATACATGAGTGCAGTCATTCACGCCGCAACTACCTGAGCATTGGTCCAAATCACACACAATCATTCCCAACAATCTAATGAAGGGTCCAGATCACACAAATGTATGGCACGCGTTTGTTACCAGTCATAGGACGGTCAACAACAAAGAGAAGTAAATGATCAAATATGGACAGCAGGTCCGCAGGACATGATCAATTTTTGTGAATCAAACAATAAGTAAACGAGAAGACTTGGCCCTTTTGCAGGAGAGACGCAATTTCAATTTTGTCGGGCATTTTTTTATCACCTTTGAAATTTGGAGCCCCCAACTCCCCACTCAGTTTTAGAATATAGCATTTGGGTCAAGTTGAGTTGAGGCCGCTGTTTAACAACTTGGAAAGTTGACTTGTCTTGGATGGCTGATGAGCTGAGTAACGCGAGCAAGCTGGTTGGGCTCATTGGCTCACCTAATTGGTTAACCATTGAGCCCAGTCAAATTAGAAGAATCAAGTTCAGTCTGAAGGAGTGTAAACCTTGGTTAAAGTCGTCATCAACTCGACTCAACCATGCCCAACCCGTAGAGACTATCTTACAAGAAAAAAGTGGGAAAAAAAGGAAAAGGAAAACTAGCACATCTACATCAAAATTTGCAGAAAACAGGCATTTTGAGCTATCGTTTAATTGAAAAAACGAGGCACAAACTGTTGTTTTGACCATCATTAATATTGTTATAATTTTTAGAAAACAAGTGTCCATAACCACCGCGCGAGTCTTAACTTAATAAATATTTCGAACTGTAGTTCTTTCAAGTGTCAATAGCTCTTGTATTTTTATTATGAAAACCGTCATTTTTATTATATTATTAATAAAAAAAAGATTTTTCAAAAAATTATCAAGTTATAAAAGCCATCATTTTTAAAAAGCATTTAGAGGCTTCTTCAAATTATCAAATGTTACTAAGTGTTATTTTTCTTCTTTTTTCAATAAAAAAAAAGTACCCAAATATGGAATCTATAGAATCATTCATTCAATAAATGCAAATGATAATCCATTCTTAGATAGAAACAATAACATATGAGATACGAACAATCATCAATTAGAAAGAGTTAAAATTTAATCCAATACATAAAACCAAATGCTTTAAGTGAAGTCATTCCAAGACATAACTTTAAACAAAAGTCAAAAGTACAACAAAGTTAAATGAAACTAATATAAAGTCTTATACATGACCAATCAATCATATCGCCCAAAGTGAGATCTCCAAAATTTTTATCCCTGCTAAGTAATTGGATTAAATAATCAAGAATCTCATTCACGACAATCCTATAGCATTTTAGATATTTAAGCGACAAACCAATCACTATTTTATAAGCAACACAAACATCTTTCTACATCAAATGTATCAACTGATGCTAAGTCAATCATAGCTGTAGACTTACTTGTTTTGCTTGTGTCTCTTGATGTGATGATTCATAGCCTACAACATTATTAGAAACAAATGATATTAATACTTCATTAATCAAAATGTTATTTATTTAATTATAGAAGTCTAAAATATTTGAAAAATAAGTATTGTACCTGAGAATAATTCCCATTATGGGTGGATGACCGCATCACTATCCCGCCATGGGATAGAGTTTGTTTCATCTCATATATTTAATTCCGTAGGCCACTAGTTTCTTCCATCAACTATATCATTTTTCTTTTAATCTTTTTGTGTGATAACTTCTCAATGCTAATATTTTCATTTAAGGAGCAAAATGATGGATACTAGTCCTACAAACACCCATGACTAAGCCGTATACATGTCTCGAGAATGAAGACCAATGATCTATGCAAAAATAAAAGGAAAATGACGTCAATATTTGGATGAATATGAAGTTGACACTTGTCAAGCTTTATAATTAACAAGAAAACTAAATGAACAATACCTTTATAACTAGTGTTGTAAACGGGTCGGTTCTAGTCCGGGTCCATGGTGGACCCGGAATCGGAACCATTAAAGCTAATTTTTAGAAAAACTTTTCAAAAATTGGAGTAATATGTAGGGTCTATAGTCCATGGGTCGAGATTAAAGTGAAATCAGATCCAGAACCATTTAGAGTACAAGTCCAAAAAAATGACCCAAACCTAGATCCGTTTACTAATCGAGACTTAAATTAGGACTCATATTCAGTTGTTAATGAGTCAGAACCTTTGGATAATCAGAGAATTGAAGACCCAATTACAATCCTATTTATAACCGAGTTATTATTTAAATATTTTGTGCAAAAGATCTATCTACAGATATACTACTACATATATATATATATATGCATGTGTTTGAGATAGATGATTGGATTAATTATAGTATTGTCGGATCCCTATGGGACTCATCTTGGCGATCATAACCTTCTAGGGTGTCCTCTGACTCCTCGACACATTACAACTCTTTGGTTTTTGCTTAAATTTCTAAATGCTCAAGCAAAATTAAAAAATTCCATACATTGGAGAATTTACAAATTTTTTAGACAAACTCCTTAAAGCTCAGTTAAGAAAAGTCCTGTGGGAAGGGTCTATTCCCTTTATAGCAGCATCGGCAAATTGAGAGAGACTGGAATATCCAAATCTATTATCAATCTCCTCTTACGTTTTTCTCGACGGTTACATTTTTACTTTGCATCAATTGTCACTTGAATCAAATAATGTCTATTAACTTTGATAGAAGTGTAATTTGGCTAATTAGCTGTTGGCAAAGACATTAACTGCAACGATGGCCCACGTAGGTTAAATGTAAATGTTCAGCGGAGGCCTTCTTTTTGGAACTCAACTTTTGTTTTTTCGTTGCCATGATGAAAGTAAACTGCAAATGCATAGTCACGTGTCAGCTTACAATGTTAGACGAAAAGGATGCCGACATCTTTCAAAGTCACAGTATGGTTATTTTTAATGTCTTTCTTTTTCCTTCTCTTGACCATAAGTGTTATTTAATCGAACATTAATATCCCTCCTTTTCACCTAAATGTTAGGCTTATTTGCAATTCAAGGTATTTTCAAAGATTCTACCATAATATACTGCTCATTTATATTGTGTAAAATTTTCACTATTTAATGAGAATTTAGATCTCTAGATATCAAATATTTATTTATATTTTTTTAGAATAAAATTTTCATCAAAAACCAATGATAACAATGGAGAAACTAAGCAAGAGATAAAACATCTAAGTTTTACAGTGGTTAGTACACCATCCTCTTCTGAAAAACCCACCATAGCTTGTATGAAGTCTAAGCAAATTCATAAATAAAACCATTCAAATTTTTAGGAATATAAGATAAATAAATGTCTTCGAACTCTAAACGCAAATATCTAATATCCAACAAAAAAATCATGGATGGACCAATCCATCAACCCATTAATCGCTTGAGTTGCTTCTAGGGTGTTCGATAAAAGTTAAATCTTGCAGAGACCTATAAGTTTGGCTTCCTTCAACATGCATAAGATAGCTTTTTTCTTGGCTTTTTTTGATGAAAAAGACCTTGGCTCCATTACATGAGCCTACATGCACCCAATCACTATCAAATCACATAGCAAGCCAAAATCCTGCTTTTTCCTTCCTTAGCTCTAAAGGATGTGTCTGAGAAGAATACCTGAGTTGAGTATTTAAAGATCCTTAGGCTATACTCCTTAGCTAATTGTTGAACTCATTGGCAACCCTTTTTCAATTTGCCTAGAGAGTCTTGAATCATTTTCCTCGCAAAGTTTACTATGTTAAGGGGCTTAATACTTATTCCCCTAAATATAAAGTCATTCATGCTTTCCAGAAGGCTAACCAAAAAGCAAGGGCCTAAGATTTGGCTTGAGGATGGATTTGCTGTCTTGTTGAATTAGAGGGGTCTATGAAGGTAGTCCATCAATCTCTAACTGTGAGACTAACTATACAACTCGTTAACGTAAAAGTATTTTATATTTAAGGCAAGTTTGTGTAACTGCATTAAAAAAAAGAAACAATGCCGCAAATTTTTTTATTGAGCATGAAAGTTGTTCAATATGAAAAGCACCAAAAAATGAGCTTAATTTTTAGTAAATCCATGGAAAAGCATTTTCTAGGGTTGGGGGGGGGGGGGTTGTTAAAGAGGAAAATTTTCAAAGTAGCATAAGTCTTTAAGTTTATTTACAAAAAGGTACATTGAGATTTGAATGTTTCAAAAGAGCATACAATTTTTCTTATTTCATTCAATCAAGTCCTCACTATAAAAAAAACATTGAGATACGAAAAAAATATCCTTATCATTTTTCACATTCTCTCCTTAATAAAACATTTAAGAGAAACAACCTAGTGGGCCCTCTTCAACTACCTTTATGCAAAAATGCTTAAGGAAAGGGTTAAAATGGATTCCAAATAATTAAAAAACCAAATTCATTAAATGGTTATGATCATGAAAATCAAGTTGAAACTTAGACCATATGAGAATTTAAAGAAAAGAACTCCAATACAAATTCTAACATCTTTCTAAATTACTAAACCACCAAAAGAAGGTACACTGGATCATCGTAATTTGTTTAGTGAATTTTAGTGGGTGTTCACGATAAAATATGGTTAAAAAGATATATAAAAAAAAACTTGTCATAGGGGTATTTTATCATTTAAATAAAAAATTATGAAAAGGACTTGATTGAAAGAGATATTTACAAGCTTGACACTCTTTTGAAATATTAAAACCTTAATGTACTTTTTTTAAACGAGCAAAAAAATATATACTTTTTGAAAATTTCCTAAAATCGTTCCTAACAAAAAAGCAAAAAGTTTGAAGAGCTGATTGTCTATGGATGTTGCAGAAATGCACCCTTAATCAATTTGTTGATAGGTCTACTCCATTAAAAAAGTATAATTATTTAAAGAGAAAAATAAAATAATAATTTTGAATGACTTGAATTTTAAAGCTTCTCTATACTCATAATTACGAATAGACTTAAGTCACATTTGTGTACACATAAGCCAAACCATGAATGGGCATGTGAGTATGGTGCACCCATCAAATCGCATTGCACTTTCAAAACCTATATAAAAATTTTGGGTCTATTTCAAAAAAATTAATAAAAAGTTTCGGGCCACTCTCAAAATTCACATAAAAGTTTCGAGTTTACCCCCAAAACTAAATTACCTATTTGGTCCACACTCATAAAAAAAATCCTAAGTCTGTTACGTTTTATTTGTCAGTAACCGGTAATTAAATTAAAAGAAAGAAGAAATGAAACAAAGGAATAGAAAAGCAATCAACCCAACAAAAAAAAATAGAAGAAATGGTATAAAATAATTATCCTGACAACAAAAAATAGAAAAAGACAAAAGACCACTATAATCCTAGATCCGTTACTAATGCTAAAGTAAAATCCATGCCTAGCTAATATACTTTGTTTATATTTTATTTTTTTATGAGGAAAACCAAAAAAATGAAACGAGTTTCCCATCATTTTGCAAAAAACTAATTCCAACGAGGAGAGGTCGGACTTTGGTTTTCAAATAATCCAGGTCTCCACATATACGTTATACAATCGAGCTCCCGAAAAATCTTGTCCGTTGTTGTTTAGAATCCATATTCAATTTAAGAAATTCAAGTTTTGATGAAGACTTCAGGCGGTTTTGGGCGTTAAAACAATAAAACGTAAGCCTTAGGTTATACGGGTCTGGGACGGATCTCGGGTCATCACGGGGCCAAGGACGTTCACACTTAAAAGTTAAGTGGGTGCGTGCCATAACTGTTACCCGAACGGTTTTCTAAGTCGCCCCCTGGTCAATGGTCGGACACGACTGTTGCATGGTCGTATCTCAGAATGTATGGGGTCTCACGGGCCGCATGTGTGGCCCAGTCTAGAGTTCCAATTGGCTGCTCTCGACCACTCAGTGACGGAAAGATTGACCTTCTAGATCATCACTCAGCCAAAGACCCACCTGACAAATAAATCATCATGATTTCAGTTTGACGATGCAATGCATGGCTTAGATGTTAGCCATATGGAAGGAATTGGTTGGTGTGAAAATGTCTTGATCTCCAGTCCTCACATCCATTATTCTCTTGTTACCGTCCAAGGATTGACCTGGCATGCCACCTTTATTCACTCAAAGGCTCTTATCCCCTCGTTCAACGTCTCCTCCTTTTATTGGAGGGCTCTCTTACGCTGCACAAGGTTTCATTGCCTGTGGGCTCAGGCCCCTTAGCTTGGGTAGAAAAATTTTCAATCCAATACATATCAAAGTGAAGGTCCTCTCTATCTTTCACTCCTCGCATCGTTAATAATTTTTTTGTAGAATTCATTTCAATATAGTTTTTAAGTATTTGAATGTAAAGAGTCCAGATCCTAAAGGGATTTAACCCGCATCTACTATATTATGGTCATGTATAGTGTAATATTTTTTTTATTTTAGCCGTCAAGGCAGTGACTTAGTTGGTTTGAACTTTGGGTTTACTCTACAAGTTTTCGAATTTGACTCTTGCCCATTGTTTTATTCGGGTTCTATGTGTACGGCTATATATATACTCCCAGAGAATAATCTTTACTTGTTAGAACCAAGTAATCCCTCGGCTGGTCGTTACATGTCTGAATGCTGGACCGGCGAGGGATATCCTGAGTCATAAAAATAAATCTTTTAATTTTATTTTTTTAATTAATATTTTGCTAAGTTGGGCCTTAAAGTGATACAATCAACTTAAAAGCCCAAAGATCGATCTCTAGGTATGTGTGATACTAAGGTACCATCGCCCAACTATGAGTGTGTTGGCATGAGAGTTAACATTTCTTTTTTCTACTGTAGAGTATTTTGTCGCTTTAATTTTGAAAATGGAAGTCATGGAAATATTACCTCTGACGACTGAATTGTGTCGGGCTTGAGGGACTTTGGGAGTCTCATCCCTTCTAAATGAGTACAGTGGATAAATTGATTGTTGTATTCTGGAATATTATGCTTCTATTTTTATTTTTTGATGAAAAGATTTCAAGAGAATATTATAAAAGAAGATATGAAGATTCTACAATTACATTTTTCCGAAATAATATGCTTTTAGTTATTTGACAAAGGTGTATTTAATAGGTCATTACTTATTTTGGAGATAATAAGATATAATTATCCTTTTATGTGCCGGGTTTTGTTGAAATTTTATAAAAAAAATTTGTGAGAAACTGTTGTTTGGATTGTTGATTCTTCATGGAAAAACTTGTCGAATAAAATAATTCAAATGAAGATTTTGGATTTAAAAAAGTTATCTTGATGTAGCCATTCGCAGTAACCTATTCAGTACTTGGTTTTTGCTTGCACTGCAGCAGGCAATAGCGTTGCCGAGTTACCAACTGTTGGGCCTGCTTTGTTGTAAATGTTTAGGACTGCAAACAAGTTGGTTCCAAACATGATGGCTTCGATTCCGGAACCAATTTTGACTCAGAATTTCTTTTATTGGTTCCATGCTCAATCCCAATAAGAGGACTTAGATTCGGTTTTAGAATTGGTTCTGAGTAGAGAATTGAGATTTACTTTCAAAATCGGTTTAAACTTCTTTCTAACTTTTTTTTTTCTTAAAATAACGATATAGTTTAACTTATAATAATACATCAAATCTATTATTTTAATATTAAATATATAAAAAGTCAAATTAAAGGTGATTTTGAGTTACAATTTGCAATGTTAAAGGCTCTTGTGTCGAGTCCAAACTCCACGTATTAAAACCTATATGGACTCAGAACCAGACCCATTTACTAATTAGAAATCTAAATCAGGTTCCCGACAAAGATACATTTACTAATCATAATCTCCAATCGGTATACATTTACGAATCATGATCTCCAATCGGTTCCAAACCCGACTTATTGTTAGTCAAAACTTTCGAATAATCGGAAAATCAAGTACCTATTTGCAACCGTGTGGATATTTCAAGCAGAGGGTAAACTGGAAGCACCATCCCTTCAACCTGTAAGACACTCGTAATTGAAGAGACTAGGAGGCTAGGCAAAGCAAAGTGGGCCAGACTTCGAACCCAAATATGGCAGGGCTGATACAAAAATTGCAACGGTTGGCTATGAATTTCAATTCTGGGCTAAATCTAATGGGCCTTCTCATGCAAGCCATAGTTCTAAGATCCTGGGTGAGTCCAAACTAACGATAACTGGGTCAGCAAATCAAAATAGTTTGATTGATATGGAATGAATACTAAGTTAAAATTACCCCACCCGAAGACTCTTCCAGTCGAGTCGAGTTTTTTTTTATTTTCTATAACTCGGATTCGATGCAAAACTCAGGCCTGGGTGAATCCTCCAAGGGCAGTTGCGCCCAGGCCACTGACTGACCTAAAAAGGCGACCTTGGCTATGCTTACTGTTTAGCTCCAGCGCGCTTGGGCATGCAAATGCAACAGCAAAACTTGGTGAACCCTGTGACATTTAATGTCGAAGCCCTTTCTCACTCGTGGGACTCTATGCCCATGAATTAAAGGCATGGGCTAAAAGTCCTGTACCACAGGAAAGCGGCGCTGAACCTTTTAGGTGAAAATTGAGAACTGCCCCAGCATTGAATTATCATAAAAAAAAAAAACAGGGCTGATTTTGGGTGGAATCATGTAAAAGCATTGTTCGGATATCCTACACTACCAATTTACCACTTTCTTTTTGCCTGATCTAGTTAATGGCTCTCTCTTTTGTTGATCTGACCATCAGATGTCTTCCGGTATGGGTGAGAATTGAATCCCTGCATATGATGCATCATTACATGATTCACCATTAGGTTTATTGCAAACTGGAAAGAAACGTAAAAGAAAAATCTTTTGGGCACCACTAGCTGTAAGATGCAAGGAAATGAAATCGATGAACTTCTCTTTCATTTTATATATATGAGGGTGTCCGGACTCTTTGGAAACCATCTATTCCCAGTGCATGTAAACTCTTGCCTCCCACTGGCATATAGCAAAATCAAATTTCTGCTTGGACGAGTGGTTTTAAGAAGATAACGAGTTCGAAATTGCAACCTCTGATTTTTCGACCAGTCCTAGTTACGGCTCAACAAACAATATCTTGTTTCTCACGAGATGAGACGGTTTCCCTACAAACATGCCGAGTATCCAAAAATTTTATGTTTTGTGTTCTGCGTCCCACCTCACATATATTACGCAAGTATCCATTTTTTCAAAGCCAATTGAAAGAAATAGGCTCCATGTTATTGATTAAGAGACTATTATTAAAAAGTATGAAATCAACAACCCGTTGTGATTTTTACATTACATGTTGTGTACATATATGAATCATAAGATAAATAAATAACCAACCACATATAAGAAGAGACACAGAGATTTACGTGGTTCACCCAAACAGTGCTACATTGTACTACATAGAAACGATTATCTTCACTATGACAAGTAAAGTATACAGAGATTCTCACTCTTTCACATCGTTTCTCCTACGTGATGTGAGAATACCACGGAAAAGAGAGCTTTTACCTCTCTTCATCTATAAGATTTAGGGTTATTGACTATACACATATATAATCTTCGCTTTCTTTAATACCAAAAAAGCTCCAATACAATTACTAAAATACTCTTGACCTTAAATCGGTCACTGGCTAATCCAGTGAACTTATCCGATTAAACCGGAATACAAGACATAAATCCAACACAATCACTTCTTACGACAGTGATAACAGGCATCATTTATTGTCTGGGCGAAAATAGGCAGTCACCTTTGCCTAATGCCTAAGGGCTTCACTACCCGAGCTCCACTAATCTTGCCAAAAGGCCAGGGGACCTAGCCGGCTATCCCCCTGTGTTGGGATTAAAAAAGGTCATCAAATCTGTAGTTCCTCACCATACCAATCCGAAGTTGTTTTTGAAGAAATCCAAAGTTAAACTTGAGATCAGATTAGATTGAGTTTTGTCAGACTTCAAACACAACGGACGCTTTGATCGGTTTAGATTCAATTACTGGGCCACCAGGATCCCAACGGCTTTTCATGCTGGGCGCGGGAACGAGAAGCACCTCCCCAGATCTGTCTCATTCAATCGCCACTAAGCGCGGGAACGTGATTTGTATTTTTATATTTTAATCCTCTCTCTCAAAACGACAAAGAGATGATGGCGTTGCTGAAAGCTTTCTGACTCCTCATCTCTCTCTCTCTCTCTCTCATTTAACAACTGCTACAAATGCGAGATCCAGCTTTTTCAGATCGGGCCCCACCTGGAGCTGGAAATCAAAAGAGCGATCGAAAAAGATGGAATGGCAAAAAGGAAAGCATGCTGTTGGTTGCTCAGTGCGGCCTTCTCGCCCCACACCTTTTTATCTTCACCTTTCTCCTGTTTTTCCCCCACATCCAACTCTTTTCGCTAGGGCTTCTTTCCCTTTCTCACCTCTTCTTTCATTCAAACCAAATCAGAATCTCTCCTCAGGCCTCAACTCCTCCTTTCTTCCCATTCGACTCCACAAATCTCACCAGATAAGGTACCTTGCAGCTTCTTCTGCTTCTTGTCTTGCTTGCATGGTGATTTTTTTTCTGTCTGCGCATGAATGATGAAACAAACTTCTACAGTACCAGTACTTGTAGTCTCCAAAGGAAGTGCTTCTGTATTTTTTATTTCTATAATCTAGTTTGCTGAGCTTAATCTTTCTTGTATATCTATTATCAGATGATTCAGATCAACTAATCTTGAGATTGGATGTAGTGTAGTTTCCACAAGGAACATGATCATTGTAACAATAACATGTTGCTGAAGTGCAGATAAGATCCTTTGGAAGGAAATGCCACCGCCTAGAAAGGAGGCTGATGCAGCTTTTCAAGGTGCAGGAGTTAAGCCGTATCCTCTAGCTATTTCGCATTGTTTATGCAGTGTTTTTTATTTATTAGCAACAAGAGAGCACAGTTGAGATGTTTCTTTGATTCTTGCCGCTTGTAGTTCCTGTATTTATTTTGAGATGTTCAGATTTGCTAGATCTATTGACTGTGATTGTTTCGGTTTGTAACCTTAACCCCAGATTTTAGAGGACTGGAAATCTGGTTTGTTGAGAACCTTCAGCTGACTCCAGTCCCAAAGTCATCATATGGGAAATTCTTTTCTGGAAGTTCATATATAATCTTGAATGTAAGTCATCAGTAAGTTCAGTGCCTTTAGCCCTTTACAGCGGAGCATTTGACAGATTTAAGTCTTCCATGTGCACTGCTTCCATAACCCTGGCCAACCATTATTTTTGTCCCATTGTAGCCAGTGTACTTTGAATTGTTGGGACTGCAATTCAATATGTTTGTTTGGGCTTAAGTTTCTTGCATGGGTTTAGTCTTGTAATTTTACTCTTTCTTGTGTATCTTTGAAACAGACACACTTGCTTAAAAGTGGGCTTCCTCAACATGATATACATTATTGGTTGGGAAAGGATGCGAAAGAGGTCTTTCTCCTTTTCACCATTTCTTGTTCTATCTTAGCATAATGTAGTGATTTACCTTTTTAGCAAGTCACAAAAAAGATTTTGAACGGGGTTCACACAGTCAGTCAATGCCCCAACTCGGATCCACAGGAGACTCGTAAGAGTCTTAAAACTCTGAAGAACCACCCAAGTCTGTAAAAAGGCTCAAACTTGGTTCGATCTTTCCCCAATTTTCTAAAAAATCACTAAAATAACTCCTTAAGTCCAAATGTTTGGAATCATTTATGTAATTTCCACTTATGGGTTTGACTGTATGCCATGCTGGCATCTGTCAAATAGTCACATTCCTGTATGACTCACCAGATGACTGATCATGACACTTATACAATTGAGCGATTTTTAAGAAAAATGAATTGAACAATGTTGGAAGGTCTATACTAATGAGAGAGAATGTGACTGATGCAACTTAGATGTATATAGGCATTTTGACAGTAAGAGCCCTTGACTCTAATTTAATTGGACTGATATTGACTATAAAATTTCAACCAAAGATGTGTTCATATAGGATAGGATGGTCAGCAAAAGACTGAAATCCCTTTTTTGTGTGATATCACGCTGATTTTCCCTTCTTCAAAAAGGCCAATTCTCCCTTTCTCTGCATCTTTTTTTATCTAAGAAAACTTGAGCCCATCTGAAATATTTTTCTCTTCTCCTGATTTTTCTCCTGATCTAAAAATCTTACTTTTGCATTTGGAATTCTTGCTGCTGCCGATTGGAATGTTACAAAGACCACTGCCTTTTGTTTAGTATCACAGGCAGTTCTTCCAGCAATGCCAGGTTGACTGATTTTTTCAGTGCTTGAGTGAGTTGGGCATGAACCTTACTAGAGATTCTTAATTGCATCTCTTATGTTCCAATCTCTTCTTTTGAAAATATGTAGAGGCATTGGAGTTTTCCTAGGTAATTCAGAAGGCATTGCCATAAACACATAATAGCCAAGAAACTCTGCCTTAAAATATTCTACTACTAAGTCGTAAACCAGAAGGAAAATGTACACAAGCAATGTTTTGATGTTCATATATAAGATTTCTGAACTATCTAAAACCCTCCGCAGACCGTGTACACTGAAAAAGACATGAACTCATAATTTACATTTTAAGTGGAGTTGGGTTCTTATACAGTGAACAGACAATCTACATTAATTAAGGTCGGACAGTCCAACAAACTGAGTGCTCATATACAACAAACAACAAAAGGGTAGAGAAAAGGTTAGATTTTGGAGTTTCAGTTTACTTTTCTAGAATTGCAGAGAAAAAAAAAACTAACAAAAAAGGGGGACAGTAAAAAAGAAAAAAAAAAGAGATGGATTTGGTTGAAAAACAAATGCAAAATAGAGAAACTTTTAAGTATTGGGATGAGGAGGCTTTAGAGCTCCGAGAGTTGAGGCTGTCTTTGTTTTTCCTTTTCTTCCTATGATCAAGAAGAAAAGAAAAAGGATGAGAAAAGTTGGGCATTTGGAGCTTCCATTGGGTTCTCTCCAAGCCATGAAGAAAAGAAAATCCCAGACCCTTTACCCCAGATTCAGCCTTGGTGAAGAAAGGGAAGTTTGTACAATATCACACAAAAGAAATTTCAGTCTTCTTGCTAACCCTCCTTTCGTGCATGACAAGTTTTGGTAACAAGGTTATAGTCAGCACCTGCCAGTTAAACCAAAGTTTAAGGGCCCTTGTATGGTCAAAATCCCATTATTATATATATATATATATATATCAAGTTATCACGAGGACCAGCTGCACATAAGGATGGTTGCTCTACCCTATATGCTATATCTGACCATCCCATGATTCATCAACCGCTTCACTCACTGAGAGAGAAGATTAGGTTGTGGGACCGATATAACATTGACGTATATATCGTTATTTATTCACAAAAACAATATTATGATCAACGATTGTGCGTTACAATAAAGTGTGTCACCCTATTTTTGGGCCACCTAGCCCACCATTGTTCCCTCACCCCCACCTTTCGTGAGTTGGAACTTACTCCAATTTGACACTCATCTTACTATTGTTGACCAGTAGATTGATAATGCAAATACTCAACTTGAAACCCTAAAACCGGGGCCTGAAGATCAATAGGTCAGGATGATGTGATGGGCCGATTCGTTTCCCAACCCTAGGCTGTCAATGAGATCTTTTCATCCCCACCCCCATGATTGCCGTGCTCGGCCCAACAACCAGGTTCTCACCTAAGGTGTGGACAGATCATTATCTGTAGTTCTGTCCAAACGAGAACAGTGTTCTTATTTTTGTATGAGAACATATTATGGGGACTGCCTAGATGCATGCCAACCATGAGGGGTAGCACCAATGGAAAGGTCTATGCATGGATATCGGTGCCCCAAGGATCAACCTAATTAGATCATTATAGATGTAGATCTTGAGGCCACAATGAGGAACATTGGAGACATGAAAAGCAAATTTTTTCAAAGTGAAAAGTGAAAAGCGACGGTTAGATGAGTGTCAAGTTGGGGTGAATACCAACTCATCTGGGCATGGAGAGGGTACCCGGTGAGGATGGCTTAGGGAGATAGATTGGTCATAAGTTGGTTCATGTGGACCCCACTGGTTCTCATATAGTTTGCATGAGGGCGGGTCTCATATGATAATTGTATATCACATGAGAAGAGTTCTCATATTTGATATTTCTGTATGAGAACCAATTTTATAAGACCCACACTTTGTGCATGTCAATCATGGGGTTACGGGGATGGAACTATCATGGATTTTGGCTGTCCCAAAAGTCAACATAATGAAATCACCAAAGATTGGATTTTAAGAACAAGATCAACAGACAAAAACATATGAAAAAAATGGGGTGTTTCAATCAAGTGGTGGATGATCGTTGGAGGGTATCTATTTTGGGATTCATGGGGATAGTGGGTGAATGTGGTAGATTCATCATAGGTTGGTCCACAGAAGCCCCACAACCTGGTTCTCACAGTTTGCTTTTCCCACTTAACTAAACACTTGAACTCACACACCCATATTCACTACACATAACCCTAACCAGCTGAGCAACAGCTTGGGACAGTTCTCACAAAATTTCCTAAGATGGTTTTATAATGAAAATTTTGATATGTCCCGGGCTGGTGGTCAGTTGATTAGGGAAAGTGAAGCATTTGTGGGTGTGTGAGTTAGAATCCCTTGTAAAGGCAAAAAGAAGATAGAATGTACATACATACATCCATGTTTGTGTATATGGATGGGGAAGGATTTGATAAAGTTGACCACACGTTATGCTTATGTTAAATCAAATCCTTGCATGTTTGGTCCACTCTGTGAAGATCCAAACTGTTCCAGATATGTACTACCCATGTTTACTAATGTAAGTCCATGGTTCGTTACGACAGTCACCATTTGTTTGGGACCGAATGTAGTTCAATCACATACTAATCCAAATCTACACAGAGTGATGCCAGCATAACATGGATCTAATCCATCAATTTAACCCAAACTCCATGCATTGATACATGACCGCAATTTCAGTTTAATCAGAATAATATGAACTGTTAATATGGACACATGTGAAAAACATGTTGTTTGTCCAATCCAACGGTGAATATAAATAGGATTCTCATTCAGCTGAAATTTCATAGAGTTATGGGGTAAAAACTGCACATCGAATGGACAGATTCCATTATCAAAGGATGAGCCTCATGGTGCTAAAAAAATAAACAAATGATAAATCATTTCAAGTTAGTTCTTTAATCACATTGTGTTCAATTCAATGGTTATATCCTTTCCTTTAGGCAAGAGCTGAGCATATTATATGTGAACGGGTGGGGCCATAACTTGATGTTTTAGATCTTTGCAAGGTGAAACTGACATATACATTTGATTTGACCTTGCTTGACTGCACAATGTGGTCCATGAAGAATTCTAAAGGAAACTGCATTTGCATAAAATGAGTCATGCTTTTGTTATGAGAAAAAGTCTCAATTTATACACAAGAAGTGAACACGTTAAAGACTTTAAAATTCAAATTAACCCTGATTTAAAATCTAAACTGGTTCCTAGTCTCTCTATCCTAACATCAATCTCCCCTCTCCTAATATCTCTCGCTAACAGTATACTCCACCCTTTCATAAGAATAGAAGAAATATAAACATATGGTAAATGTCTGCACATAACAGCTTTTGTTGTCTTTTTTCTATTTCCTTATTTTTTATTGGCAGGTTGATTCAGCCTTCGCTTCAGATAAAGTGGTTGAGCTCGACTCAGCCTTGGGATCCCATGCTGTACAATATAGAGAAGTTCAAGGAAATGAGACAGAGAAGTTCTTGTCATATTTTAAGCCTTGTATCATACCGATTGAAGGAGTGTTTTCTTCAGAACAGGGGCATTCAGACAGTGAAACATATAAAATTTCCTTGTTAGCATGCAAGGGTGATCATGTTGTCCATGTTAATGAAGTAAGCATTCTTTGACAATACATTTTAAGATAGCACTATAGCAGTCTCATCTTATTTTGTCATATTTCCTTAAAAGCTGATCCTAGATTGATGGGTTAGGACTATAAGATGATGGTGACAACAGTGATGATGATGATGATAATTCCTTGCAATATGCGTGTAAATGTAGTTCTTGGTTGCCAAAAAATGTCAGTTATTCCCCTGTTCTTTGAATTCTTGATCATGTAACAGGGATGTGAACCTAGAAAAAAAATCTGTTATATGTCAAGAGCAACCACAAATAGATTTCTTTAATGAAAAAAGGATCCAAAAGGAGAGAGAATATGAAAATGCTAAGGATGTGTGGTTCTCAATGCTAGAACGCACAACAGTACATAGATCCACTTTTAGAATGTTTCAGTATAATCGTCAGTAAATCAGCAGCAAATCAGCCCCTATTTGGGGGTATCATCTACAGGCTTCTACAGAATATACAGGATATGTTACAAGTTTAGTGCCTGCGAGTGTTTTTGTTGTATATTCTTTACTCAAGTCTTCCAATGGTATACAAGAATACATTTTCCTTCACTCTTTTTTAGTAAGCTAGTGTCCACATGTATCAATCATACCTTGAACATGACTTCTGAAAAAGGTAAAAAACTTTAGGTTGTTTTCTGCTTTTTTTTTTATCTGGTGGAATAGGGAGATTTCAAAAGTAAACCCACCTTAATCTGCCCTAGTTTTTTTATGGAGTGATCAGCCTTTCTAGAGGTAAAATGTCTCTGAAAAGGAAACTTGAAGCTTTTGGAAAACAGAAGGCTGTTTTGCAAGGTAAGACCTAGGATTTAGATGGGCTTTTGCCATGCCAGTACAAATTGTGTCAAAGTCTTGCCGCTTTATGGTGTTGGGGCAAATGTTTTTGGTCCAAATTCAAGCTAATGTTCTGAGAATCATCCTTCTCATATGATGAGGTGCACTGCTAGATGTGAGTCTGGCCTAGCCAAATTATCTAGTGTTAGGTAAACATCAGCCTAGGCCCTGCCCATTACTTGACCAATTTTTAGGCCCTAATTCAGTTCATAGGCCCGAAAACTCAGCATGAATGCACACAAACCAGGCTGGAATTCAGCTGTTCCCAAGCTGGCCCAGCAATCCTATGTATAACATGGGGTACACTTAACCTCCATTATGTTAATCGTCACGCTTTTCTTTTCCTTTTTGCCAAACATGTTTCTTTCATCTCTTTTTGTTTCTTGTCAAATGCAGTTTTAACCCCCATTTCCTTTCTCCTTCTTCAGCCATTACTTTATAATGTTATCATTTATATATCTTCTTGAGTACACATGCATTGTTTGTTAATAACAAGAAACACCAAAAGCTTGAGTTGTTAGTTAACGATAGAACAATGTATATCAAAGGGTCCTGACGTTGTCTATACGTCGCAGGAATGTTGTTTTTTCACCATCATATTTTTCAATCTTATCCTATGAGTGTCATGATTTGTTGGTGTTTTTGCACAATGAGTTCATCTGATGTTCTGTTAAATAGATTACTATTAATTATTGATTGCATATTAACCAGGTACCATTTTCTCGGTCCTCCCTGAATCACAATGATGTATTTATACTTGATACAAAGTCAAAAATTTTTCTCTTTAGTGGATGCAATTCCAGCATGCAAGAAAGAGCAAAAGCTTTGGAGGTCATTCAATATATAAACGACAACAAGCACAGTGGGAGGTGTCATGTGGCAACTATAGGTAGGGTCATTATATTGTTCTAATGAATATGTATGGCAATTTCTGACTGTTCTATTAGTATAGAGGATGGCAAGTTCGTTGGTGATTCTGATGTTGGGGAGTTCTGGGGCTTATTTGGTGGTTATGCTCCCATTAGCCGAAGTTCTCCATGTACAATGCAGAAGGATCCTACAAATTTATCAGAGAAGCTATTTTGGTGAGCTAATATTGTGCCGCACGAGTTCATTTTGATTATGCTTTCCAGAGCGACTTATGTGTTTAATTTAGGTGTTAATTTGTAACTTATGTTCATTACACCTTACCTTGAATTGATGATTCTTCTACTGTAGGATAAATAAGAGAAAAATGTTCCTGGTTGGGACTACTCCATTAAAGAAAGAAATGCTGAGTACGGAGAAGTGTTACATGTTAGATTGTTGTACTGAGATTTTCATCTGGATGGGAAGAAATACGTCACTAGCTGAGAGGAAGATGTCTATTTCAGTTACAGAAGTAAGAAGATACACTTGCTTCTATATGTTACATGTACTTCTATATGTTACATGTACATACTTTTGTTCTCTGAAGTGTATGCATGTGTATGTGACTGTTTGTGTATCATCAATTGGTGTGCATGCTTTATGTGTGCATTCATTTATTTTCTCTGGTCCATGCGCAGATATTGAGTGGGCACGTTGGCTATGTTTTATATGAAGTTTCCACTGACATGTGTCTTTTACTTGTATGATTATGTGATGCAGGCCATACTAATGGGCCCCGTTTGAAAGTCTATACACACAAGCCCAAGGCCAGTAGATTAAAGTAGATTCTATTATTAGTAGTTGTTTTAGTTGCTTTATGAATATTTGGCAAGTCCACTCATGTTTGGTTTAGGACTTCTTATTTGATTGGAATTAGTTGTTTCCTTTATTAGATAATATCTTAGTTATAAATAAGGATGTAATTTCTTCATGGGATAGAGACATTGATATTGAATAAGAATTTGAGTTTGGTTCTCAATTGAGGGAGTTTTGTTTGTTTTTGGTGAGGCACTTAGACATAATATCATTAAGCCTTTTGGCTTTGGAGATTAGCCCGTTGCCTATTCTTCTTCCCTGTACTGCTTCAATTGGTATCAAAGCGAAGATCCACTCTCGGATCTTCGTACGTTTGATCGTCGATTCGAGGTAACAGTATCCTTCTTCCGTTCGTTTGGTCTCTGCCAGTCCTCATTCATTATCTTCCTCTCCTCGACCTTTGTCATCAGTCCCCATCCCACCATCTTCCTCACCTGCCGCAATAACAACCCACTACGAACCCTAAACCCTAAGCAAACCCAACCCCTTCACGAAACCCCTTTCCGACACCCATCCCTCACTGCCAGCAAAAATCCCTCATACCCTCACCAAACCCAAACCCCATCTCTCCATTCCCCCCACGACTCCAAAACCCTAATCCATCACCATCTCCCCATCATCATCATCATCTTGTTTCAACCCCTAATCACATCCGCAACCCAAATCCCTTCCCCACTCCACTGAAACCCTCACTGAAACCAAGCCAGACTCATTCCCTTTCCTAAAGCCAACGCGATCCATCCCCAACCACCACCTCACCCACTTCCGTCCATCTCTTCCTGAATCACCCAAAAACCCCTCTGTCCCTCGCCGGAAACCCAAAACCCCCTCTGTCCCTCACCGGAAACCCCAACTGTCCCAGGGCCCAATCCTAGAGAACAAAGAAAAGAAAAGAGCAAAGTAAAAGAGAGAGAAGTAACAAAAGGGAGGAGAGAGTTCGAAGACGTACCTGTGCTGGTTGCCGAGCGCCTTCGCCATCGTCAGCAGCTTCGTCAACCACAGTCGCCGTCGTACACCCAGTAGCCACACCACAACATCACCTCCGGTCGTCGCTGTAGCCAACAACTACCTTTCCCAGGCGTGTTGTCCCTCTCTGCCATGTTGTCGTTGAAGGGAGCCCCCCCAGTCCACCCCTCTCATCCAGCATCCAGTATATAA
Source organism: Sextonia rubra (assembly GCA_037013555.1). Classification (NCBI taxonomy): domain Eukaryota; kingdom Viridiplantae; phylum Streptophyta; class Magnoliopsida; order Laurales; family Lauraceae; genus Sextonia; species Sextonia rubra. Next base: position 51,444,291 of record JASUAD010000013.1, on the reverse strand, counting down.
GCATCATCACCACCCCCCCCCCCCCCCCCCCCCTCCTCTCTTTCCATTCCTTTCTGTAGCAGGAGAGAAGCCCTTTTTCATTACTGTAACAAGAGAAGACCCTATTAAGCAGTTGGGCTGAAAGCAATTTGGGCCGAAACTGCTGACCTGACTCTCACCCGAGATCAAACCCATATTAGGTTCAGTCTGGGTTTGACCTAACCCCAACCCAGGACCACAGCAGCATTAAAAAAAAAAAACTAGCAATCTTTGTTTCCTTTCCTGTCTACAAGTAATGTCAACCCGAAGCGGTCAATCATATCGGGGCAAATTCTCCGATCACCAACGTAATGCTATGATTATGGAATTATCTGAAAAAGTATATACGTTAGAAGTCATGTCCCGAAGTTCACAAAGGCCTCCTGCTGCAGAAGCATCCTCTAGCGCTGGAAATCAACAAAATTCCAGCAAATAAGTAGAAATAGGCCCGCAATAATCTATTCATGATTTCATTTAACGTCTTTTTACTGAAAAAGATCCTGCAGACACACCTATCGCACCAAAATTTGATGATATCACAAAGCGAGTCAAAATTGATATTGCCGATTTCTCTGGTCGTCTCAATCCAAAGGCTTTTATTGACTGGCTCAATTCTCTTGAAGATTATTTCTCTTGGTATCATATGGATGATGCACAACGTGTTGCTTCCGTCAAAGTCAAATTAAAAGGTTCAGCACGTATTTGGTGGCACAGCGTTGAGCACAATAATCTTGTTATAGGACGCCCTGCTATTACCAAGTGGGATGATATGCGTGAAAAGCTTGAAGGTAAATACCTGCCCTCCAATTATTTAAGTCTCCTTCAGCAAGAATATTTTGTTTTCAAGTAAGGCACATTATCATTGGATGAGTACACAGAGAAATTCGATGATTATGTTATTCGGTGTAAAATTCAATATGATGACTTCATGCTGGTCAATCGATACAGAACTGGTTTGCGTGAAAAAATTAGATGTGAGGTCCTTATGCATGATGTTGAAACTGTTGATGATATTTATAACAAGGCAAAACGGGTTGAGCTAGAATTGCGGTCATCCACTTTGAGATGCTTTGGCACTCAAGCCGGGGAGTCAACGACTCGTCGAGCTCCTGCCTTTCAGAATAATAACTGTGCTTCACCAAATCAGAATAATTCTCAATATAACCGTGCTCCACCAACGGGTTATTGTCCACCTCCGAAATAGCAGCACAATCACCCCAATCAGTGTCCTTTTGGTCAAAATCAAAGGGGGACAGTGTCACAGGAGTAAGATATGAGGAATTGTGGACCTCCTTGAAAGGATCGACGAACTGATGGTTGTTACCGATGTGTTAGCAAGGGCACTTTGCTAATGAATGCCCTCAGGTTCGCAATCTTTATTATTGTGATAAAGATCCTTATTCATCATAAAAATATGACGAGCATCTTGAGATGGAGCCCCCTCCTGACCACGTCCAATCAGAAGCTCAGCCGGATCCACAGCAAGAGGCTCAATTTGATCCTCCTTTTCACTCCACCATCGGTGCAGAAGAAGGCGATCCTGTCCTTATTATACTTAGACTTCTCCTCACCAATGAGAAGCTGATTGGTGACGTACTTCAATCTTCAAGACATGTGTGAGATGCAAAGGTAAGTTATGCAATTTAGTTGTTGGTGGAGCAAGTGCTATGAATGTCGTTTCACAAGAAGTGATCACTAAGCTCAATTTGCCTATTTAAAAGCACCCAAAGCCTTACAAGGTCGCTTGGGTAGATGATCACTTAATCCCCGTGACCCATCGTTGCTTGGTTCATTTTAAAATTGGCATATATGAAGATGATATATGGTGTGATATCATTCCCATGAATATTGCTCACATTTTACTTGGCCGCCCCTGGCTATATGATCGAGAGGTACATACTGATCAGAAAAGATACGTACATTCTTTTAAATGGAAGGGACAAGTGGTGAATCTCCTTCCTTTGCCCCCATTAACATCCTCTTCGATAGTTTCTACCACTCCATCAAATCCTCATGTTCTCTCTATGGAGAAGTTTGAAGTGGAAAGCAAAGACTAAGGAGTTGTTTATGCTCTTGTTCCTCAAGAAACCCAAAAGATAAATGATAAATAACATGATTCTACACCACCAAAAATCAAGTCATTGCTCCATGATTTTCAAGATTTGATTCTAGCAGAGCTTCTTAATGAGCTATCTCCTATGCGGGATATACAGCATGCCATTGATTTAGTCTCTGGATCTACCTTTCCTAATTTGCTTGCTTATCGCATGAGCCTCACTGAACATGCCGAATTGCGAAGACGTGTTGAAGACTTACTCAAGAAGGGTTATATTTGAGAAAGCATGAGTCCTTGCGCAGTTTGAACCCTCTTAACACCAAAAAAAGATGGTTCTTGGCGGATGTGGGTTGATAGCCGATCAATTAACAAGATTATCATCAAATATTGGTTTTCGATTCCTCGAGTGGACGACATGCTTGATATGATGTCTGGATCTTTTGTCTTTTCCAAGATTGATCTCAAAAGTGGATATCATTAACTCTGTATTCGGCCTGGAGATGAATGGAAAACAGCATTCAAGACGAAAGATGGATTATGTGAATAGGTGGTCATGCCATTCGGTTTATCTAATGCTCCCAGCACTTTTATGAAAGTATTGACTCAGCTTCTACGGCCTTTTATTGGCAAATTTGTTGTGGTATATTTTGATGATATCTTAGTCTTCTGCAAGTCAACAGAAGCTCATCTAGACCATCTAAGGTATGTCATGCATGCACTTCGGAAAGAAAAGTTTTACATTAATTTGAAGAAGTGTATATTTTTTAATTCCAAAGTCATATTTTTGGGCTTTGTTGTTTTGGCCCAAGGCGTTGAACCTAATCTAGATAAAGTCAAAGCAATCATTGATTGGCCTATTTCCACTTCTATACATGAGGTACGCAGGTTTCATGGTTTGGCTACCTTTTATAGGAGGTTTATTTGTAATTTCGGTACCATCATGGCCCCTATAACTAATTGTATGGAAAAAGAAGAGTTCACTTGGACCAATGCCGCCTTTCGAGCATGTGAGCAAATTAAGCGAAAAATGACTGAGGCACTGGTTTTAAAACTTCTAGACTTTGACAAAATCTTCGAAGTTAGTTGTGATGCTTCCCACGTCGGTATTGGTGGAGTCTTAAGTCAAGATGTTCATCCAGTGGCTTATTTCAGTGAGAAGTTAAATGACTCCCGTAAGAAGTATACTGTTTATGATCTGGAATATTATGCAGTGGTTCAAGCTCTTTGTTATTGGCGTCAGTATTTCATTGGAAAAAAGTTTGTCTTATACTCTGACCATGAAGCCTTACAACACCTAAATTCTCAAAAGAAGATGAGCGCCAATCGTGTCAAATGGAGTGCATACCTACAGGAGTTCACTTTTGTTCTGCGTCATAAATCTGGCACAGAAAATAAAGTCGCAGATGCTTTGAGTCGTCGAACTCACATTCTTACGACAATTTCTGTCAATGTTCTTGGCTTTGAAGAAATACGCAGAGAATATGCTGCTGATCATGACTTTGGTTGCATATATACAGATTTTCTAAATGGTGAGTTTTCGCAACATCCAAAGTTTTCCCTTCACGATGGATATCTCTTTCGTGGAAATCATTTATGTCTACCAGCTATATCTATCCGTGAGTTTGTGATACGTGAATTACATGGTGGCAGATGTAGTGGACATTTTGGGCGTGATAAAACATTATCTATTGTGGAAGACCATTTTTTGTTTTTTTGTTTTTTTTTTTTGCCATGCTTAAAAACAGATGTTGCCCGAATTTTTGAATTATGTAGAGTATGCCAACTTGCAAAAGGTCAAAAGAAGAATACAGGGTTGTATCGGCCCCTTCCTATTCCACATGGACCTTGGCAAGATTTGAGCATGGACTTTGTCTTAGGCTTACCAAAAACAGCGAAAAAGGTAGATTCTGTATTTGTTGTTGTGGATCGTTTCTCAGAAATTGCACATTTTATCCCTTGTTCTCAAACAGCAGATGCCAAGAAGATTGCAATTCTTTTCTTTAAAGAAGTTGTTCGTCTGCATGGTCTTCCGAAGATAATAGTATTTGACAGAAATACAAAGTTCATGAGTTTCTTTTGGAAGACTTTATGGCACATAATGCGCACAAAGCTCCAATACTCAAGTGCCTATCATCCGCAAATTGATGGCTAAACAGAGGTTGTCAATCGCAGTTTGGAAAACCTTCTTCGATGTCTTATTGGAAACATGTTGCTTTATGGGATCTTCTTTTACCCACGGCGGAATTCGCTTATAATAATTCTGTCAACAGAACGACAGGGAGATCACCATTTGAAGTTGTCACTGGTGTCAAGCCATGCCTTTCTCTTGATTTAAGCCCGTTACCAGTTGACGCTAGGTCAAGTCAGGATGCTGAACAATTTACACGACATATGAAGGATGTTCATGATGAAGTTCGCCGGCAAATTGCTACGAGTAATGAAACATATAAAAGGCACGCGGATTCTCACAAACACCATGTTGAATTTGCCGCAGGCGATATGGTAATGGTTTGTTTGAAGCCCGAACGATTTCCTGCAGGTAAATACAAGAAATTACATCCACGAAGTGCAGGTCCTTTCAAGATTCTGAAGAAAATCAGTTCCATTGCATATGTTCTCGACCTTCCTTCAGATATAAATATCAATTCCACCTTTAATATTGAAGATTTGGCATTTTATCATGGGCATCACACCGATGAATCCTTTGAGGAACAAGCTCTTCGCCTCCTTCTCCATTAATTTCCTCCAAATGAAATTAAAGATGTTTTTTATGATCAGATCATTTCAACCAAGAATGGAAGATTTCACAAATTTCTTGTCAAGTGGAAAGGCAAACCATTCTCTGAAGCTACATGGATTATGGCTATAGATTTTCAACGGATCAATCCAGATTTATATGAGTAGTACCAAGCTAGTAACTCGCCGGAGTCGAGTTTTTCCAAGTCGGGGAGAGCTTATGCAGGCCATACTAATGGGCCCCGTCTGAAAGTCTATACACGCAGGCCCAAGGCCCAATAGGTTAGAGTAGATTCTATTATTAGTAGTTGTTTTAGTTGCTTTATTAATATTTGGCAAGTCCACTCATGTTTGGTTTAGGACTTCGTATTTGATTGGAATTAATTGTTTCCTTTATTAGATAATATCTTAGTTATAAATAAGAATGTAATCTTTTCATGGGATAGAGACATTGATATTGAATAAGAATTTGAGTTTAGTTTTCAGTTGAGAGAGTTTTGTTTGTCTTTAGTGAGGCACCTAGAAATTTTATCTTTAAACCTTTTGGCTTGGAAATTAGCTCGTTGGCTATTCTTCTTCCTTGTGCTGCTTCATTATGGGTTGGTGACTACTACGTGGATGATGAACATTTACTTCTGTCATACATTTTGGGATTGTAGCAGTTTATATTTATGCATTTTCCATCTTGATGCCTGCTGGGCATATTCTAAGAAGCATGGATACGGACACGGGACATAGATACGACACGACACGAACACGCCGACACGGCATTTCTCAAAAAAGTAGGACACAGACACGTTAGTAATATATATTAATTTATATATATAATCATTTACTAAAAAAATAATATCATTTTAATTTTTTTAATCAATTTGGCAATCAAAATATAAAAATTCAAGTATCAACTAACAAGCATATCAAATTATTAAATACCAATACTACACTAAAACATAATTCATAATCATTAAACATGAAATATTCATAGTTCCATAAAATACATATAAAGAAAAGGGCGGATCATCTCTTTCTCCTCCCTAAAAGAAAAAAAACAAAAAGTGAAAAAAAAGCCAATCTTGAGGCCTATTCTTTAGTGAAATATTTATTTGTCTTTTGCTTGTGATATAATTAATATTTACAATCATACATTTTTTCATGGTACAAAATTATCATATATCAAGTTTACAAGTTTTAATAACTACATGTTAACAAAGTGTCCAAGAGATATCAGCCACATGTTTTTTTTTTAGTCATAGATATGAGCTAGGAATTGTGAAACAAGTTGCAAAAGGAGTGTCGAACAAGTGTCCGAAATTAAGATTTTTAGTTCTTAATTATGGACACGGCTAAATAGTATCGGACACGTGTCTGAGAGTGTCTGAGGAGTGTCGGTGTCCGACACGTATCCGACACAGATACGTCACTTTCTTAGAAGTGTCCGTGCTTCTTAGGGCATATTGATACAGGTGCACACTCATAAGTTTGTCAGTATTCATCTCATAGTAATGCCTTAGGACTGAGAAGTTCATCTGATGCATTCCCATGTTAACAATTTAGGACTGTTCTCAGATACATGGCACCAACTTACCTCCCTTACTGCATTACAGGATACTGTAGCTTCTCAAGGCAGGCCATCAAGCACTCTCATAACTTTCTTGACCGAAGGATCTGAAACTGCCACATTTAGGTCATATTTTGATGATTGGCCTCAAACTACAATCACAAATTTATATGAGGAGGGTCGAGGGAAAGTAGCAGGTTCATCTCTTGCCTTGAAAGTTTTTGAGAGCTTAAGTGGTCGTATACTTCTACTCCCTATCCATGATGCCTTTGCAATGTATTTATTCCTTTCTTCACAGCTATATTCAAGCAGCAGGGTTTTGATGTGAAGGAACTTCCTGATGAAGACCATATCTCTCAACCTTTTATCGATTGCAGTGGTGTTCTAAAAGTAACTTATTTATGCCTACAGCTCTTAATATAAAATTTATATAAAAACCATACTTGCTTTTTAACAGTTCTTGATTTGAATTCTCAAATTGTTTTAGGTTTGGCGAGTTGATTGTCATGACATCTACCTTGTTCCGGTTGCGGAACAGGGCAACCTTTTCAGTGGGGACTGCTATATTGTGCAGTATATATATCCTGGAGATGAAAGAGATGAGTATCTATTTTATGTGTGGATGGGACGTCACAGCATTATGGTAAGACAGCTGCTTTGCATGCAGGCCTGTATTTCAGTGACAATCCAAACTATATATTATCATCCGACTTCTTTATCCATTATTAGGATGACCATTATATCTGATCCAAGAGATTCTTATTGGTTCCTTGTTCACAATTGGGATTGCCATTTTCAACTGGACAATTGATTGATGATGGACCCTGTGTATACATATGCTGGGATCAGGAAATCTAAAGCTTACTGAGACACGGGAGTCAGGCCATATGGAAATATATGTGCCTAGGTGTCCGTCTTTTTTAGAGATAATTTCTTGCCTCGTTTAATCTACTTAGAGTAAACAACGGAAAAAAAAAACACTGATTCTGGTATCTATTTGATCTAGAAATGTACATAATTCGTATATAGTATAGCGTATTACATAATGTACATATATTATACAATACATGTGTCTATGTAGAAGTTGTGTACTTGGGTTTAAGTTCAGGTACGTGAAGCACAAAATTGCACCATTCTTAAATGTCATGTGGATAGGATTAAGGCCCAAGCTTGAGCCGAACCCAAAGAATCCCATTGTAAATTTCACTTTTAATCTGATCGGGCCACATGGGTTCTGGGTTGGCCCAACACTGTTGCATCCCTCCTGCTGTGAAATGCCCATTCAACTGAAGTGCCACCCAACTGTCATACACCACTCCACTAGCTAAAATCATCTTTCCCATTCGGCACTGATTCTATTTGTATTAATTAATAGCACTGTGTCTAATGTTATACATTTTCTCTTTTTTTTTTCTTTCTTTCTTTTTTTAATAAAGTGCTGCGTCAGATAGAAAATGTTTCATTTTAGGATGGAGGATGTTTTTTTATCCATTTGGATTGGTAGCAACAATCTGTGTTCTCTCATTTTGCAGCTTGAAAATTTTATGGTATCTTTCTTTTGAATTTGCAATTTTGCATTACATTTGAATAATTTTCACCTTTCATTTTTTTTCTTTGCAGGAAGACAGAACTAATGCAACCTTTCTTATGTGTTCAATGGTTGATTCAAACAAAAGCCATCCTGTTATGGTTTGTGGATGCTTCCTTGCTTTTGAAGTTTCTCATAATCTATGCTTTTAGCTGATGGGCTTTGCTTATTAGCCCTTAATGAGAAAACTCTACAAATGCTAAGCAGGGAGAAGTGTGGGAATTTCTATGCTTGTGTACATGCCATGGAAACCGGTTCCCTGGCAAAGTTCTCTGCATTCTGCGGAAACTAAATTCCAACCTCCGCCACAGGAATTTATTTTCTGCGGAAAGGAAAACGCAGTTCAGAAAATTAAAGGCTAGCTAAAGACAGGCTTGTAACTTCTGGAGAATGATGAACTTGAACATTGCTGTAGAGGATATGCAACAAGGCAGTCTGCAGAAGGCATTCCTATGCTTAATGATGCTGCCACAGCTCCAAGACAGTACCCAACTGTCTTGATTTTACTGTACATCAGTAAATGGGTGGGTGCCATGTTCTTTTGTTCCACAAGAAAAGCAAGGAAAGGGTTGATCCAGTCTCAACAATAGCAGATCTCAACACATAAACACATGTATACCAAGAGAAGTATAAAATAGGTGTAAGGAGTGTGTAGCACAGAGATATATTAACCAAATTAACTGTTATTCCAATCCCCACAATTTCAAATAATAATCAATCCAACCCTCAATTTCTGACAATGATCATTATTTACCAACTCATGATGTCCTAGAGAAATGAAAACTAATGTATAATTAGAAAAAAAAACCAGAACTTTTAATGAAGTTTCTTTGAAAAACTGGTCGTTCCAGACCTGGACAGCTTTGCACATGGGGCCCACATGGTCCATCGAATCAGTGGTGGACCCCACCAAGTGGAAGACCACCCTTCGGTGACCAAAGGGGTGCTGGCCCTTCATGGGTCTGGGCCCATTTTAACCCACAAGTCTCAGCAACAAATTCAGGTCCGACAGTCCCCTGTTTCTGTTTGTTTATGTAGATGAGCTTGTCAGCGTTTATAAAATACCCCTCTACGATGATATTAAGATTAAAACAGTACTTAGGTGATGAAAATCATAGAAAATATTGGCTTCTCTAATTAGATAGGGCTTTTCACACATGGGTTAGGGCGCTATGTGGTCGAACAAATGCCTCCTAGGTATACCTGCGCTGCTCATTCATGTGCGCTTTTCAGTATCAATCTTATTTGTGCCATCTTCATCGCTTAGGCTAGCATTTAACCAGAATCTCCTTCGCAAAGCTTACCTATGTAACTCCTGAGACTCTTCATATGAGAGTTGCCACAAACTGTTTTGTCTATAGACAACTTGAGTAGATCAAATAATCCTTAGAGCATTGAAAATTGAAGTCCATAACCCAATGCAGAGCCATCATATTAATACTAAGTAAAATATTTTTCTTTTTGTGTAGAAAATTATGGAGTCTTGTTAAGTGTGAACATGTCCCAAATTTCCCTTTTATGATTGCTATCACTATAACAATTGTTTGTATTAATTTTCCTTATTTAATTTTCAATCAGTGTACCACCTGCACCATTGATATTTGATACTACGATTGTGGTTAGTCATAACACTTTCATTCTGCTTTAGGCTCAAATTTTCGAGGGGAAGGAGCCAATTCAGTTTCTTTCAATTTTTCAAAAATTGATAATTTTCAAGGTACATATTCAAGTCCCCGTCCATTCGCCACTTTCAGATTTCATATAGATTATCTTTGTTTATCGTGTAATATAGAACTCATTGTTTAACAAGAAAAATCATGAATTGGATGTGGTTTGAAATTTTCCTGTTTCATTTAGGGTGGGATGAGTTCTGGGTATAAGAGATTCATCTATGAAAGTGGAAGTGTCGATGAAACATATGATGGAGATAAGACAGCCTTTTTTAGAGTTCAAGGACCAGGTCCTGAAAAAATGCAAGCCATCCAAGTTGATCTAGTAAGTTAAATATTGATACCTTTTTGAAGTGACATTAATAAGGATCTCTTTTTTGAATAACAACTTAGAATAACAACTTATTGAATTATGAGATTGGTAATATTGACAAGGGCTTATAGCACATATGGAAGGTGCAAATTGTTGCAATGTCTGGTTTCAGGTCATGATACTTAACCAAAATTAAAAAAAGAATAACTTATCGACAGGCATTTAATAGTATAATGGATGAATTAAATAGACTTTTTGAAGAAATGACTTGATGTGGCCAATTGGGAATTGGTCAAGTTTGACCCGTCATTTCTTCTTGAACTGTGTGATTATGTTTCATTTCTTATTGAACTATGAGATTATGTTTCTTCTATAATATTAAATATTAGATACTAATAACACTGATCTTGGAGAATAGACCAGTGACCCTACTGCAGTGCTGCCTGAACCACAAACTTACCTTCCATATTAGAGATAGAGATACAAAAAGTGAGGTATGAATTAGATACAAGTATCTCTGAACAAATTTCTTCTTAGGTTGATTCACCGAAGAGTGGAACCCATATTTGGAATGCTAAATATCGGTAATGCTGATGAAATGTGAGTGAGCATGAGAATATGGTAGAAAGCTAGAGAAATGAAATGATATTTACTGAACAAATGTTGAAGAGGTTCTCTAAAACAACTCTGTCACTGGGTTCATGTGTGTGAGCTTTGCCCACCATGAATGTGTCCTGGTCAAAAATATAAGGCCTGTCTATACATCAGGTTTTCCACACTTGTATGGCAAACATGCACAGGTAGGGAAAAATAAAGTGGCCAACTATACATTTTCAGTATTTCCATGTCCCTATGTGGCGGGCCTGACGCGTGGGAAGCTTGACTTATATGCTGATCATTGATTCAGGTGCTTCTAAAAACATGATGGTAACTTTCGTCTCTTTACCTCCTTTTCTTCATTTTTCTTTGTGTGGATGGCTCTCTTTCCAACAAGGAAAGTTTGCACTACCCCTCTTCAATAGGCTTCCTCTTCCACCTAATTCTTTTTTTTTTTTCTGGCTGTTAAGTAAAATCATTATCCAGAGGCTGAAGCCAATTAACGGTCTTTAAGTTGTTGCATTTATCCTTCTTGGCTTTACACCTCAGGATTTGAAAAACTATAATAGAATTGGTCATCAGTCCAAATACCAATACAGAAATGTTATAAGCTCATTTGCTTGCTTCAGAGAAAGCTGTCTTCTATGTTAACCTTCATTTGTTGGAAACAATTATATAAGTTCGTTTGCAGTGTCTGTTTTAAGTTGCTCTGAATCTGTTGAATCTTAATCTCTCTCTGTTGTTCTTCTAAGTAGGCCACCTGACTTTATATTTATATTTATATTTTTTGAAATGGTACTTTATAGTTTGCTATAAGTTAAGTGTGCGAGAAAAATGACAAACACCCATTGCTTAGGCAACCTCTTGTTCCACACAATCCACACCCAACAAGTTTGCTTCCATACTCATTCTTTTCTTGAACCTGGTCACATGATAAATTCATGACAAATGACTTTATGAAATTTTGTTCACTTGTGATATTGCTGGCATTTGTTAATTGCATTTGCAAAATCAATTTTTGTGACTAACTAGATGAAGTTCCAGGTTTCTGGTTCACTCAATTCATCATATTGTTACATTCTACATGCTGGAGCATCTATCTACACTTGGGTTGGGAATCTTTCTTCTGTAAGAGACCATGATCTTCTTGACAGGATGGTGGACCACCTATATGTATGTAGCTGCCTCACACAAAATTAATGCTGTGTTCATTTTTTTTTCTTCCTTTTCTGGATGTCTCTTGCCCCAAAAAATTTGATATTAGACTCTTTTTTTTTGGCTGATAATTTATATTAGACTTAATTTGTATAGGACATAACTTGTAAGTATTTTGTTACATGCATTGAATGGTGATCTTATTAATGTTTTACCTTATTTCTGTTTGTAAAATAATAAAAATAAGGATACCATTTATTTATTACCCACTTTGATTTTCTGACACTGTCTATTAACAGCCCACACAACAAACTATATCAATAAGAGAAGGTAGTGAACCCGACATTTTCTGGGATGCAATTGGTGGTAAGACGGAGTATCCAAGAGAAAAGGAGATCAAAGAATACGAAGAGGATCCACATCTATTTACTTGTACTTTTATGGAAGGTATGGATAGCAATTTCTTATCTGTAACCTTTTCCTCTCAATGATAATGTGGTTCTGCCTTGATTGTCCATCTGAGCTACAGATGGCTCTAGCAAGCATATCTAACACCAGCCTGTGGCTCGTCTGCTCCTCATATTGCCAGGTGATTTCAAGGTACTTTTCACTTGCAGTGCAATTTTTTCCTAATTGATTCTTACATAAATACATGCATCCTATGCATCCTAATTTTCTCAATATACCCTCATCGGCTGATAGGAAACAAAATTCATTTTTAGTAAGGATCTTGTATAAAACCTTCATACATTATTGGTTCCGTGAAATGTGGCTACGGTCCAATTGGGTGTAGCGTCGAGTAGAGTGGATCCACCATGAATAGCATAAGCTTCGATGTATCAACTTGGCTGAATGATTCTAATCATTCATTAAAAACCTGCAAAATGTACATTTCCAAAAAAAAAAAAAAGGGCGGCCCAGTGCACGAGGCTCCCGCATAGCGGGGTCTAGAGAGGGCAAGATGTACGCAGCCTTACCTTCATTTTGAAGAGGCTGTTTCCGTGACTTGAACCAGCATCCTCCAGGACGCTACCGGTAAGCCTTTACCATTGGGCCAAGCCGCCCTTCCTAATGACTGGTACATTTCCAATAGATGGTTAGAATTATCTGAACAAGACTAGGGCATCCATGGTGGGCCATCTATCCAATGACCGTTGTATCAAAGTTAGGTCATGTGCCCCACTCTGCAAGGTGAAGACCTTCACAAGGTTTTTCATGGGGTCATTCGTCTTAAAGTATAGCTGAGGAAAAGTAATTGCTAATTCCTTAGTCTCTATGGTTTATAAACTTGATTCTGTTAAAAAACTATGTGAAATGCAGAGGACTTGGTGAAAAAACTCAAAAGTCAAAGCTATCGTAACTCAGACAAGACTTGGTTGACTTGGTAACCTGTGTAGATGAGTCAAAAAAAAAATTTTTATTTTTTATTATCTAAGCACTAGAATTTTCTCTCTGCATTTCTAATTTCTTCAAATCCAAAATTATTGATGGGTAACTCATCTGCATTCCTTGCCAAAGCCTAACAATAAATTCTAAACAAAATCTCTATGCAATTAAAAAACCAGAGAGGGTGGCTTCAGTAATTTTAATTTTACCCATGGCTTTCCAGTTCTTGTTATTAACAAATGACAACATGATTGTGGCATTTTGTTGTCATGTTTTCCCACGGTTCATGGGAATTTTAATAATTCTTGAAGTGTGGTGGTAAGATGGGGAAAATTTTTTTTGTTTGCTCTTTCAACTCTGGAGTGAGACATGCAAATCATTTGAAAAATAATAACAAACTAAGCCTGTGTGCCTCTTGTGCATAAGAACAGTAAAGAGGATTATCTACAACAGTAAATGTAAAGTAAAATGCCCTTCTATTCTCATTAGCCCTCTTAATAACTTGGTTGCTGTCCCAGCGTTCCTCTAAGATCATTAAACCAGTGCTACATTTTTAGCTTTCTTTAGTGATATGAATTTTTTCAGGTGAAAGAGGTCTTTAACTATACTCAGGATGACTTAACTACTGAAGAAGTATTGATATTGGACTGCTACAATGAAATCTATGTCTGGGTTGGGCAGCACTCAAGTATTTCATCTAAACAGCTGGCCCTCGCTCTAGGCAAGGTAATTGCAGCTCTGTCATCCAATTATAAGGGGTTTTCTTCATCCCACATCTCTTTTTGCAGTCATTATGACTACTGCTACTTGGGCATGGGAATTTCTTTCCAACTAATACTTGTATATGTGTATGTATGCATATGTTTATATGTATTTAATAGTTTTAAATTGCATATTGCATATTTGCTACTCTCTAATCATGTTAGCTGTTCCTAACCACCTTTCTATTTTTTGTAACTTGCAGAAATACCTTGAGCTAGACATTCTTCTTGAAGGATTGTCTTTAGAGACTGCTATTTATGTCATCACAGAAGGACATGAACCAACGTTTTTCACTCGTTTTTTTGAATGGGATTCCTCGAAGGCATTCGTGAGTGTATCACTTCTCATCAAACATAAATGTTTGAGTTCTCAATGTTTTTTTTTTATACAACTAAACTTCAACTTATTGATACAGGTGCCTGATTGACATGTGACATGATCACGATTTTTCTTATTTTGGTCCTCTTGTCAAGAAATTGCTGAATTTTCTAAGTTTTTAACTAAATTTTTAGAAGTAGTTCTTAATACATGGAGGTTTTTATTTGCAGATGCATGGGAACTCTTTTGAGAGGAAGCTTGCTATTTTAAAAGGATTGTCACCAAAGCTTGAAGTATGCCATTTAAATACTGTTTCTTTACAAATTTATTTGCAGTAAATGGTCGGTTTGGGAGCAAATATTTTATATATATATATATAAACATAGATCTTGTATGACTTGATACCAAATGGTTCTTTTGAACTGCTACCAAAACTTTTATATCAGCAAAACTCTTGTAGTGATTTTTAAATATCCTATTTTTACATGAGATCAGGAAATTAAACTTTACTTCAAGGGTATCTTGCCTTACTAAGTAAAGTTTCTGCCCATTGTGTATACTGTTAGTAATTGTGGTTAACTGAAATACTCAAAATTGTATTAAGGGATGCCCACACAAATTGGTTCATTAAGGTGGGAGCAGTTTTATGCATTGCATGCCGATAATGGGGTGTGGACTGTGGAGGATGGAAAGGTCTATATACGGCTAAGAGTGTGCCATCTGATCATCGTGACCCTTGATAGAGGGGCCTCAGAGTTGGTCAATTTTCTGCCAGCAGATTAAATGGCTGTGTTTATCCCCCCCATTTGAATCTATTGATGAGTTCCATATTGTTTCAGACATTATCCACCATTGAATTTAACCTCAATAAATTTGCAAGATTTATAGCCATTAAACTTTGAAGATCTAAAACTGAGGGCTAGGATCTTTGACCGCTATAGTAGCTTGTATTCCCTAATCCATGTCCAAACCTTTCCACTACTGTGCCTCCCTTCGTTGTCATGCATCATGTGGGCTCCACTGAAAATGGTAAATTTTTAATGAAAAATGACTGGGCATTTTCTAGCATCACTTAAGCACATTGATTAGTGTAAGCAACATGAGCCCACCTAGATTTTAATCTTACTAGCAGTATGCACTCCCATATCCTTGCCCTTTTCCAAACTCAAGTCGCTTTAAAAGAGCATCTAGATGGTTGTGTGAAAATTTACACATTCTATGGTGTTATTAGTCTTTGTTTATCTTATGAGCTAAAGTTGTAGCAAAAAAAGAAATGACAACATTAGCCCATTGTTCTCATAGAAAGGTGAAAACATGAAAATTTCAAATTTTACTACATTTCCTTGGATGCTTTATGCCTTTGCCAACTGAAGAATTTCAAATGCAGACACCTAAAAGGAGTTCCCGGATATTATATGGCACGCGCTGCTCAGAAACTATGTCAAATGGCTCTAGTAGCAAATCCACCAATTCAGATCTGTTACATCCAAGAAGTGGATCTCCTGTATCTCGCAGTTTTACTCCAAGTTTTGTGGAGACGAAGAATCGCCGCCTGTCCTGCCCTGCTCCTGTGGCTAGAAAACTCTTTCCTGTATCTTCACCTGACCTTGATGCTGGTAATGAAGCTTCTATAGATTTGCTTCAGAAAATGCTTAACTGTCTCATTTTGAAAAATCAAATGGTACCTTAATGTCGGATGTATCTTGGTGATATTTATTTTCTGCTATTGCTTTCATTTATGATCATAGCCCATGGAACATCCACATGTTGGTGTCAAACACAACTTGCGGTTTCAAATGGACCTCAGAAATGCCTAGATATGCTTTTTATGTATGGGCATAAATACTACGTAATATATAATCGAAAATGTGGAAGAAAAGACTGAAAAATACATCTGAAGTTATGTTCTGAAAGCCATGTTGCCTTCTCTGACATGCATCCAAGGCAACTATTCTCGTAAGTATGAAGTGTCCTTGTGACTGGTTTTTAATAAAAAATTTTCCTTTTTTCATGAATCACCAGAACCTCCAAAAGCAACAGAGAAGCTGAGTTTGAATTTGGGGAAATTTGGAGCCATGAAGGTTGCAGAGAGTGAAGTAGAAATTCATAGTGACTTGGAAATCTTCCCTTATGAACGTCTAAAGGTGACTTCAGACAATCCAATTACAGGCATAAACGTGACAAAGAGAGAGGTACTTACGATTAACTAAAGAGTGATATATTATGGGAATTCCTTTTGTTCAGTCTTTGGAATGTAATGGTCAATGCTAGTCAACAGTTATTACATGTGCAACAGAGCCTAAACATTGTGCTCAATTGCTTTGGCTTGCTTCTTTCTCTCCTATTTCATCAATTACCGTAAAAATATGATATGCCTCTCTTATGTCATACAGGCATATCTATCCGATCATGAATTCCAAGAAAAGTTTGGGATGACCAAGACAGCCTTCTATGAGCTGCCTAAATGGAGGCAGAACAAACTTAAGCTGGCTGCTGATCTTTTTTAAGGTATATTATTATCTTTATCTTAATGGACTTACAAATCAAGACATCTAATCTGAGACTTAAATTGAGTTAAGTGTACATCAATAGCTCAATGGTTGGCCTCCCAGCTTTAGGGGGCTGGATATTCAAATCAAGCCTTTTGATTGTTACATGATATATTCGTATCCAGGGCAGTCAAACATAGAAAAGATGTGTTCCCCTCCAGATAAACTGTTATATGATGATGATTCAATAAAACCCTTCCGGTGAGAAGTGCTTAGCATTGGTATTCTCTTGTTTGAATAGGAAAATCTGATGATACTATGAACTATTGACCAACCACCAGCGTCCTCATATACACTGGCAATGTCCAGTCTTGAAGGATTTTTGTTGTGATCAATCACAGCAAAATGACGAGTCTCTTTATCAGTCATAGGCTCTTTTTTTTAGCATCTAGCTTCACTTGAGGTATGTCAAGGACGACCAAAGTAGCTTCTTCTGTAAGAAAATCACATCATGAAATTTGCATGTTTGCTTTTTTTCTTGTGTTCACCACTTCATTTGTTCAATCATGTAATATTGTAAAATTAACTACCAGTCATAGAATGATGACTTACCTTTTTCTGTTTGATGTAAACAGAATCTGTTATGGGAAAAGGTAGTTATTTGATGCTCTTCTGTGTGTGTGTGGGTGTGTGTGTGTGTGAGAGAGAGAGAGAGACAGAGAGAGAGAGAGAGAGAGAGATCTTTTGTTTGAGGAATTAATTATATGGTTCATTCTAGTCAGACAAGTCTTGATTTTTCACGTGGACCCAGAGTGGTATTCAAGATTAGAAGTCCCAACCATCCAATGTCCAGTGTGGACCATGCTACACATTCAGGACTGCCAATTGGAAATGTGCATCAAAGGGTTTGGATTTCAATTCAGGTATTTTTGAGGTATGATCTACTGAGTTGAATAAATGGTCTTTGACTAACAAAAGGGGCCCATTGGGGTACGTGTAGTGTTTGAAACTCAGAAACTTCACTCATGGGAGGTCATCAAGATGGATAGCTGGTTGGACTTAGCCAACATTGTGATTTATCGATTCCAGGGAAGTCAATGAGTTTTATCATATAAATCTTCTGGTTCCTCCTGTGTGTTATGACTATGAGTACTAAGTTTTTCAAAAATACACCGCATCTGGGGCATATTTTCAAAGATACTGATTTATGCTCAATTTTTTTTTAATGAAACCATACAATAACAGTGTAATAAATCATTCACGAGTATTAAATGGCTATGTTGAAAGAATTTTATTACTTTAAGAAAATTCAAACTAAAATCATATTGAATGTGCATGATTTAAAGATTCTCTAAAGGCATTATTTTCATGAAGTAAACTTTAAGCCATCCTCACATTGGAAAAAAATTACTTACCTAAGTCTAAAAAATCATATTCTAAAATATTAATAAGTACTAGTCACTGGAAGAGTTTGTTGCGCAATATATGCTAAAGAAATGACAGAGGAATGGAGAAATGTCATAGGAATGGAATTTGAGTCATGTTAAAAATAAAAGGTGTTGTGAATATGGTAAGTGTTGTGCTCCTGTGAACAATATGCCTAAAATTGCGGTAGCCCATCATAGGAGGAATGGTGCTACTTTCTCCTGACCGTGGATCCTTCCAAGGTAGGACTTGCAAGATGGTTAGCTTGGAGCTCTTGCAAATTGCACATGAGAAAGTGGTAACATGAGTGGAACGTACATAACTGATTTTATAGACGCTGACTTCTCATAATGCCATCCATTAAAAAAATAAAAGAAAGAGAATCAAGTGGCTAGGATTACATTCTGGATTAAGCTTTTTGGTGGATGGTTCTGTTCAACTGACTCGGTCTCTTAAGGTGCCATCAGGCATGCAACTTGGGTCAATCGAAGACCTGCATGAAATTGGATTGTGCTAGTTTGGGCTGAGTTTGAAACCTACATGGAATTCAGTTTGGATCTTGGTTTTCTTAACCAATGAAACTCAATTGCCCAAATTTCTAAATACATATATTGTTTAAGAGGAGTGTTCATGTGCATTCTTCTTTCACCCTAGGATGAGAGATATATAATTGAAAATATTCGTATGAGCCATATATGGTCATATACAGCAGAAGCATGTTTATGTGCAAAGAGAGGAAGCTAGGTAAGTATCCTTCACCTTAAAGTGAGGGAGTGAGGGATGAATGGACCTGAACATTTCTCTTGTTTAATACTAAAATATATACCTTGTAATGTGTATTGCTTTCTTAGATTGGGCTTGGGTCAAGCCAATACTTGATTGACCAGCTCAACTCGCATCTTCTACCATTCGAATCATCATTGAGGTAGCCTAATCTCACTATCTCGAGGTGGGCTAATTTCTCATGTGGTGTACCCCTTATTTCATCAGGTTGGTTCCAAAAGAACGCAAACCAATTAAATTTGGAACGAAGGTGTTGTCCAATACAGTTGCAGGAGATCATCACACAATAGTGCATACCCAAGGTGGGCCCAATACTGTTGCTCAAGAAGCTGGCAGCAACTGAAGGGCTTCTATGTTGGCAGGTAATTGATAGAGATAAGAGAGTTCAAATTCAAATGTGAGGGAATCAATCAGTCCATGTGCCTAAAGATGGCGTTAAAATAAAAGGGCATCAGAGATGGGAAAAGTGGGCCAAGGATAATGTTGGGAAAGAGGAAAGAGATCGAACAACTGCGCTGCTTCTGAAAAAGCTTCTTTGCAAGGACGAAGAAACCAGCCCATAGCCAGGCAAACAGACAGCTGCTGATGTCATCCTTGTCCACACATTTTATAGGAATCCGGCCTCACTCAATTACTCCTTTGAGAATTCACACAATCGAAGAGTGAACCTCCAATTGAAAATCAGCGACCCAAAATAAACCCCTCCGGAGAAACGTGAGCCCCTATTGTTAAGGGTGACTCATTTGATACAGCTGGCTAGGGTTGACTCCTTTCCGGGTGGGTCGTCACTTGAGAATGAAACTACTAACATAGAATGTAGCGATAAATAAATACAATAAAATAAGCCCCTTGCCATGCGATGTTCCTCTAGAAGGACTTGGCTTATGTTTGTTAGGAGCCAACTTCTACAGCAATAAAATTTAAAGGCATCACCAGAAGCATTCATTATGAATCACTTTGATTTTCAATAGGTGTGTCCCATTGTGGGATTTTGCTCATGAATTTTCTAAGTCAATCTGAGATGCCTCTTTCAAGGAGAGAGTGAGAATATTACCAAGCATGTTATAATAGAAAAAAAATTTAAAAAAAAACCCAAATAAGGGCCTCTATTTTTTTTTACTGGAATATCTAACATCAATTCACATTGTGAAAATGCTAAATTTCCTTTTTTTCTATGTAGAATTTTATGATTTTAGGAATTTCAGTATCCTCAAATATAAAGAAATAGTATTTTCAAATCTCAGCAAGCATCAGAGATTTTCAGAAATCTGAAATTCTGGTTGCTTTGCAATGGAATTTCATCAACAATCATTTAAGATAAAGGGCCCACATGTGGCTGTTGCTTTGCAATGGAGTTTCATCAACGAGGCCTGAACATGAGGCCAGAGAGCTGTTTGACTCATTTCCCTCTCTATTCACTTTCCCAGGTTTCTCTTTTCGTTCTTACTAAAATAAATAAATAAAAACTTGCCTGCCACCCTACTGAACGAGAATCAAATGGTGAAAACATTAAAGGAATGATGGAAACAAAGGTAGAAGGAAAATTAAGCAAAATGGTAGTAATGCAAATCACGACGACAGACACCTACAAATTTCATTGGAAAACAAGAAACTTGCTGCATTTAAGAAGAATGAATCAGACGGGCAGACGAGTCAGCTTCCAATTCTATCCCCTGGGGATGCAATGTTCATTTTCCAAGTGGTAAGGTAGAACCTCAAGGTAGCTCAGCAGCCTAAGATGACAATTTACTCCTGAAGATTGCAGGTTTGAGTTGTACTACCACATTAGGGCCACTGTAAAAAAAGTGGTAAGGTAGTCCCCTTGCTATAGAAATCCCAGCTGCCAAAATTTTAACTTTAACATGCTTGATTGGTCCAAATCTAGTGAAAAGTAACGTGCCAGCTACCAAAAAAAGTTTACTTTTAATTTACCCAGCCCACAAAATATTCTCATAAAAGCCAAGTAGTTGCTTGCAACACTTACTTTACCATAAGAACAGCCTTTTACCCTAATGGTAAGAGGTGTTAATTTTACTTTGACATCTCATCTCACTATATACCTTACAATACCTCATGGAAATAAATCAATATTTACTTTCCCAAAAAGCATATTGGGCCATTACCTTTTTCATTGATTTAACAATTACTTTACCTTGCATTTATTGTAACAAGACAAACATGAACGGTGTGTATGGTGCATGAAAGGAACCACATCTTTTTATACTGAGAAATCGAAATCATTTTGATGCACGGAGACCACCGACCTCCAGTCTTCCAGTGCAATGATTTGAATATCCATCCCTCCAGTGTACCAATATGATCAGACCCCTGTGGCTTTTAAAATCGTTTGTGGTCAAATCAAGTCCGAAAGAAAATTAATTAACACAAGCTTAGCTTATGCCCCGTCTAGACCTCAAATAAGCTCCCAAAGCAGACACGATACAAGCCCCCAAATTTCAACAGATGAGAGACAAAAGCTAAAATATTTTTCAGTTTGTATAGAAGATGCCAAACTTCGCAATTAGTTATAGTACTACAATGAAGAAGGTTGCATGTAGCTGATCACCTGTATTGCTAGAACAGTAAAATGCCATTGATGATACTTCGCAGCCAACATATCCATTATAATCAAGAATGAATCTTAGAAGCAAGTAGGAATTCCATATGCACTTCTCCAAAATAGTTCTGCAAAACTACACCAATTGTTGCTCAACTCCACTCACAAGGTAGGTGCACATTAATCAACCAAAAGATAATCATCTACAGCGCTGGCTGGCCGGGGAGGACCGATGTCTCTCGCTAACGAGATCGTCATCCTCAATCTCACTCCCATCCAAACAGAGAATATTGTTATTGACACTCTGCTCAGAACTGGCATTGCTGCTTGTAGCAAGAGGTGAGTCCGAAACACTGACTGTCCTGCTTTTGGCAGGCCCAGATCTCACGCTATACATAGAGGATGCCGGGATGTTTGTCATCAATGGGCGTAAACTACCAGGATTGCTTCGCCTAATATCCTGCTTGAAAGTAAATTGAAAATTAAAATAGAGAAAACTACCAAGTAAGCAAAATTAATCCTAGTACAGTAACCATTCTAAAAATGAGTTTCTGTAATGAAAAAGAAGTTTATCAAAATGTACCATATGCCTCAAAGCCATATCTAAAGACTTCTTTGATAGAGTCCTTCCAAAGCCTGTACTATCTTGGGAAGACAATGGTTTTCCTGCCAGATTACCATTGGCAGACCTCTGGTCATCTTGTCTTGGCGGAGCCAATCTGCGCATGTTAATCACCCTCTCCACCATCTTGGTCCCAATTAAAACTGGGCTCACACTGTCACTGCCATTTGAATGTGATCGGCTCCCTACTGGAACAGAACTTCCACTAGCATGAATGCTACCATTCGGAGCCCTTCCTCTTGAAGGAGAGCATGATTGCCGCCTCACTCTACCATTTGAACCAGCCTCAACAGAAGATGATCGAGCACTGGGGGCTCCAGGCCTGCCCCTTGAAGCTGACACTGGCCTTTCAGGCATTGTTGTCCTTAAATTGGGAGGTGCATCGAGGGAAAAACCAGGCATCTCTGAAGGCTGCCAGGGTCTTGACTTCACCGATGGAGAACTGGAACGTGGCGGAGCTGGGTTTCTAGACACTGCAGCAGGTGCTGACTTGGTAACTGAAGAAGAACGGCCAGGAGGAGTCGAATTGCTGGGTACACTGGATGGTGTTGAAGGGCGTCTGGTGGGTGTCGCCGACCTTGATACTGACTTGGTTGCAGTTATAGAGGGCCTGGCAGTTGGTGTAGAAGACCTAGCTACAGGTGTTGATGATCTTACTGAAGGAACTGCTGCTGGCCTTGAAGAAGGTATGGTGGTCCTTGATGTAGGTGTTGAAGGTCTGGAAGGTTTGCTTGTGGCAGATAATGTGGGGCGTCCAGTTGGTGTTGCAGGTCGAGATGCAGTTGAACCCGGGCCTCCAGATGATGAGGGCCTGCGGACTCCTCCATTGGAGTTCAAGCCAGAGGATACTGTCGACTGCCTGGATACTAAGCTTCCTCTTGATGTAGGCTCCATCTGAGGGTTTGCCAACTGCAGAGCATACAGGTATTATGAAAGAGAAAATAATAATTTAACAAGTGCATTACTCAAAATCAAAAGGAAAGAGAGCGCCTTAAGATTTGTGTGAATACCAGCACACTTTCAGTAAAATGAATCATTACTTGGGAACATGAGACAATCTCGGGTGGACAGCTCTCCTAAAAAAGGGTCTAAGTCAATAGACATGAAATAATCTTGGTGAGGGAAGAACCACCGAATGGGCATTTGGCTTTCAGATTTTCTTGTACTGGCAAATGGCACTAAAACAACCGATTCACATGCACAGTTTTGTGTGTGAGTAGGCAGGGGTTGTAAAGGAAGAAGCTTAATAAACTTTGTCGCCAGTCACTCACATAACACAGGAAAGAAACAGTAACCCCCCAAAAAAATAAAGACTGCCACTCATTCAGGCATAAAAATAAATTGAAATAAGGCATGATAAGTGTGCAAAGAACTCAACCATTCTGCAAATAAAAAAGGAAAAAATGAAATAAAACAAATCATTAAAAACATATCCCTTGCATAATAAATGAAGCATAGAAATTTCTGCAGTCTGACTACATGAGATATCAGATATCCCTATCTCGCATGAGATATCAGATATGCGTGAAGAAATTTAAGCAATCAATTTAGAAATTTAAGCAATCAATTTTCATAAAATTCAATAGTTTTTCCAAATACATTGAAGATCATCTGCTTAATAATTTATTTTCTCCTGGAGAAAATGTCACAAAATTAAAAGATAAAAAGAAAAGCACAAAGAATAAAGCAAGAGAATCTGTGACAGAGGAACAATTCCCTTTCCAACAAAGATAGCTTCCAGGGTTCCACTTCTGAACAGAATGAGGCTCATTTAGTTATCCTCAAAACCCCGTCTACAGTATGGAGCTATGTCACCCAGACATTAAAATTGCTGCCCATACCCACCATGCCCAACACAAAAGGTGCAACTGCTGAACCTGACATGTACACAGTGCTCTCGGATTACACAAAAGTGTGAATCCTTGCACTGCACAAACATGCTCTAAATGAACAATATATCTCCAAAGCTTTCTTAATTAGCAAAAAGAGAGATTTTCTCTTCATAATTCTTTAAAAAAGGCATATAAAGGACACAAATATAGTAACATATACACATCACATATGCTAGCCATTGGGCCACTCTCCATTTGCTAGAAAATGGTGCCTCTGTGATCCCCTGGCAAGGATTCCCATTTGGCTTTCGGACCACACTATGCATCATTAGATTACCTTCAACTATACTCTCACAAGTGACAATTATTTGGCCATTGTCCTTGCAAAAAGAGTAGTTTTGTATCAACCTATGTGCTTTGTAATCCCTATGGCATTGTGGGTTTGGTTTGCATTACTTTGCTTGGCCTGGCCTTTGCTGGATCTTTTCCAGGTTGGATCTGGGCCTTGGAGTCCCTGTATACTCTTTCATTTATTTTAATAAAGTATTCTCTAACCTTTCAAAAGAAAAGATAGTTTACACATAGCTAAACCCTGATGTATATACAACAATTAGAATCAATATAAATAAAGAGCCTAATGAGACCTTGTTTTCCTAACATGCCTAGAGGCTGCAATAACATTTGTGTCCCTCCAATTGTAACAAGCAAATATAACACACAAATAACATAAAATCTAACTGCGATGAAAACATCACCCATTGCCCATGGGTTCTTCCAACCCACCTGGATCTACCCGTTAAGCATCATCTATCAACACTTGGTTTTAAAACCTTGGATCCACAATCCTGTTGAGCATCTCTCAACACTTGGTTTTAAAACTTTGGTTCCACAATCCCGTTATGCATCTATCGACACTTGGTTTTAAATCTTGGCTCCCCAATCCCGCTGAGCATCTATAAACACTTGGTTTTAATTTTAAAACCTTAAGATCAATATTTCACCATCTTCTTCCCTTTTTCATTGTTTCTTCCCTTTTTTCCTTCTTTTATAATGGTAAGAGTATCTTCTTTTTATTGGTGGACACATGACTTAACACTGCAACCTGTCAATCCCATGGTTGAAACAATGAACTACTTCCAATTATGCCAATATGTACATTTCCTTGATCCTTTACCATCCAGTATCCACTAATCTTCTATGTCTGGACCAAACTATGCCAAAGCATTTCCCTTCTAATTGGCCAACAAGCCAAAATCAATTTGATAGCCTCAATTATTTCCCACATTCACAAATTAGATTAGATTTTCCTTCAAATTCATTGATTTGGAAGCATTTCCTTGTGTTTGGAATATTAAAATAGGGAACTAACAAAAATGAGAAAAACCCCAATATTTTAAGGGGGGAAACACCAAATAGTAGTCAAATTCATTTCAGCAGAATCATTTCACTTCAGGAGTTCAGAAATGATATGGCCTAGTAACTTTTTAGCCAGAATTTCAGAAAAAACACCTTCCATTTTGACTACAATGAAACCCTCAAAACGTAAAAATGGATAAAAATTCATTAAACCACTCTCAATCAAGTGCTCTCTTAAGATTATTTCCATGTTCCAATTCGTCCCCCAACCCCAAGACCCCCCCGCCCCCCAAACTCTCACTGTGTTGTCCAAAATGGCCCATTTCAGAGGCAACTGAAACATTCTTGAAAACAAAAACAAAAAGTGCTGCAAAGGCTTTGCATTAATGGGCACATGATCCACCATTTCTTCATCCTATCCACAAATAACACAACTGATATAACAATAAAGCCAGTGATAGCATTTTGGCAACTGCTTCATTGGGGAAAAAAAAAGAGGGGGTGTGTGTCTTGGGGGGCCTACACACAGAGTAGCAGTGAACAGTATTATTCTATTGCTGCTGCTGGTCTTCTTCTTCTTGTTGTTGGAAAGCTATAGAAGCAAACAATTTCACGCAAGCCCTGAGAGGTAAAATCTTAGCAAAAAGAAATATATATAACAGTGGTTCTTGGTAGGAATGTTGCAAACTTTTAGTAAGTAACTATGAAGTAATAATAGTAATAATATTTTACAGCCAGATGAACCATATGATCTGTCGAAGGTCAAGGTATCGACCCATTGCAGAAGGTCAAGTTCATGGGATATCTGCTGGCTTCAAAAGAAAGAGAATAAGGAGGAAAAAAACTCTCCAAAACCATCCAACTACCTTAAGTGCAAAATGATACAATGTTTTACAAGTGGATCATAATTGATAGACAAGTAGAAGAAAGTCTTCCTCCTATGCTAAAATTATTCGAATGATACTGAACTTAAAAAACTAATAGAAGCAGTGCATAGAAATTAGAATATCGTAAAAACCCATTCTAAGCATCCAGACATCTGGCAGCATCCCATGCAATACCCAATCATGCAGTATTATCTTTCTGTAAGTTTGTCAGTAAATAAATACCTAATGAATGCTGCAAGAGACAAGATAAAGTATAAAGCAGAAGAGCTTGTGCTAATAGACAAGTACCTGCATCTAATTATAGATGACATCAAACGCATACGCTAAATTTAAATGACACCACCTACAACAAAAGCTATTACATTGAAAGAATTTATCTAAAACAATCCAAATCGTATATTCAGAAGAGAGCTCACCCTCGACTTCAATACAGTGGGTCTAGCTTTTGGAGTTCCAATTTGACCAATGGTAGGTTTGTTAGACTCCAATTCCAAAGAAGGAAAAAGAGGAGTGCCAGGTGGTGTAAGAAGCCTGGAAAAGAAAAGAATTATCAACTAGTTCTTTAAACAAAATGGTGAACTCTAAACAAGTGAATACAAATGATGTTGCAATTGCAGAAAAAATTCGGGCAGAACACAAAGCTTTACATAACAGATAACCAACATAGATGTTTGTAAACAAGCACAGATTCGACTTGCAAAGCAATAATGAATGCATGACAAAGGCATAAAAGGCGAAGTACATTTCCATGTCGAAAGGAAGCAACCTTTTGCACCACACAAGATGTCTTTTAGAACATTTTAGCAAAAAAAGGATTAGGACTTCAAAATCAAATTCATCAAAATCTACACAGCATATCGGAATAAGGAACCAGGTTATTGAGGTAAGACTATTTCTTTTAATGCAGCCCAATAAAAATTTTGTGAGTGAATGGGTTATGCAATTAATTTGATAGGGTTGAAATATAAAATGTAAAATTATCATGATTAAATGGAAAGCCACTTGAGCAATAACATGACATAAGTGAATGATTTATGTCAATTTACTGGGATTATTGAAGCACAACTAGATATTTCATTCCGGCTGACCCGTGGACAGATGAGAACCGAAGTACTTTTAATCATTTTCTAGCATATTTTCCAAAAAGGATTATGTATATGCAAGTGGAATTGTTAGAAATTGCAAATGCATTGTTTAATGTCTCTGATTTTCGAGATTGTTGCATTTGTCAAGTCCTGATGGTGTCGTGCAATTTAAAACTGCCAATGACACCAATTATAAGGCAAACTGACAGGAATTTAGTGCACATGGTATCAACATTTTGTCGGACACCTTGCCCGAAATACTACATGGATTTAATCCTCGGGGACATGGCCAACCCCAAACCTTTATAGTCTATGCATAAACTATTTTAAAAACTTCTTAAAGCTGTCATACAATTCCTGTGTGGCTTCCGAATATGATGAGAAAAGAACCCACAAGGGAAAGAGATTACCCTCATCAAGCCATCGCTAGATTATGACAAACTTCCAGATTACAACGTAGTTTTTGAAAAGAACTAAGTTAGGTGCTCACGAGTGAAACATGAGCTGATTCTAATTATTCTACAACTCCCTGTGAAGATCACTCGAGTCCTAACCGTGGATAATAATTGTTCTAATCAGTGTCACTTGTCTTAGCATTATGCTATTTTCATTTCCTCACTTTCTTTTTTTTTCATTATTTTGGTAGTATATTTAGAACCAAAATGCATAAATGATTGGAACACTGAAATGCTCCGTATCATGGCTAAAACAGAATGGTCCTAGAATGGAATTGATAGCTATGTGCACAACTAATCTCCATTCAGAAAGAATAAAAAAATTGCAACTTGATAGAGACCATCACAATTTGAGGATCGACTACTTGACAGGAATCATTGTGAAGAGGGAAAATGGGCAGGTAGGGAAACCATCACAATTTGAAAATGAACTGTATTGAGATTTTTCTCCACCCTCATTGTCTCCTCCTTTGTCCTCACCCAAACAATCCATGATACATAATTCTATGTCCCCCCAATGCCCAACTGTCAGGTGATGGTCAGAATCAACTCCAAAATAAAGATCATAAAATTTCATTTTGAATTGCATACTAGTGCAGAATCATCCAAGTTAGTGCAAATTTTATGCATTCACATGATCATATGAAATTGAAACATCAAAAATAATTTCAATATTAGGCTTGTCCAAATACAAAAAGCACCCTATGCGATATTCTTTTGTTAAGAGGATGAAATTGGTCAACATTACCAATCATAATCATTTTTATCACTGTCAGAATTGAGAAAATCATCAGTCGCAGTCTTGCGCGGTGTGGCCGACACTATCTTAAATATGGGAGAACTACCAGGTTTCGATCCTGCAGTAGAGAAACATCAGCAGGTTAATTGAAAGTGACAGAAAACATAACATAACAAAAACCTACTCTTTAGCAATATTCGAAAAAAGTACTGATACTACCAATAAATAATCCTGTAAGGGATATATACAAGTTGCGCCGGAGCCAACACAATAAATTTAGCAAAAACACTTGAAAACTCAAGCTTCCACAAAATTATCACCAACTCATAAATATGGAAGGACAAAGTCAGAAGGCTGACACAGCCTTATTGATTACATCCACCCAGATTCAAAATTTTGAAATCTTTCAGAGTACATAGATAATGTTTCTACAGTAATTTGGGGAAAAAAATGATGCAGTCAACAAATCAAGATCCCAAAATATATCAAATCACCAATTCCGATAGACTAGAAGTTGTGTAACTTAATCAAGCAAAACAGCAAGAAATCTTTCAGCAGTTCAAAAATCCTAAAACCTCTTCTGATCTCAAGAAACCAAAACGAGCAAATCAATGAATCTCAATCGTTCCAAAGATAGCACGCATCAGTGCACTTTACCTAAAGGAGGATCGAAGTCATCAGAGCTGTGAAGAAGAAGGAGGTTGTTCCGCTCCTTCTCCCGCTTCCGCATCTCCAGAAACAAAGCGAGCTCCTCATCCTTCTCCTTCATCATCGATCCTAGATTCCTCCCTTGCCTCTGCTGCACGGACGCCTGCATCTGCGACTCCGGAGCCCTAAAACTTCGATTCATCGCCCAAACGCAACCAAATCGAAGCTCTACACCGCGAAAATCTGCAAAACACCTCCGATCTCCACTCTAAAATCTAACACTCTCATCTACTCCTCCAAATCACTTCCGCTTCACTCGCAAACACTGTTAGATCCACAAAAAAACCAAACTCAAACTCAGCAAATCGCAGAAATCGAGCTGCATTTTCAGCTTCGCAAATCAAAACATCAACATCAGCAGCTAAAGAAGGAGAAGAAGAATGAAACAGAGATCTCTGATTTTAACCTAGCTAAGATCCGCAACTCCGCAGATCGGCCGTTGGATTCTGCACGAGAGCTCCGCGAGATTCGATCGGGACCGTTGGATGGAATCAGCGATGAGATCTGATATGGAAGCCTGGGCAGAGGAAGTGCAAACATGAAAGGAAACGGAGCGAGATTTGGGGTTTTGCTTGGTTTCTTTCCGTTTTCGTAAAGGAAGAGGAGGAAGTTAGAAGTCGAAGATAGAGAGAAGGGAAACGGGTAGATGGATGGATTTGGGCTTCTCTTTCTCTTCTTCTTTCTTGTTTGAGATTTTATTGAATGATGATGATGACGCGACGGTGCAACGCAGGCACACCACAGCACTCGTTCTTCCCAATCTGATTTTTTCCCTCTCTCGTCAAGGCTACGTTTAAGGGGAAAATATATATAAATGAAAAGGGAAGAGAGAGAGAGAGAGAGGGAGGGGAAGTGTAACAAACTACATGCCCGTGGTCCCAAGAAAAACTACGATGAATGCCACTTGAAAGACTTCTGTGCTTGTATTTTGATTTGAGTCGACGCGATCTGTACAGTATCGCACTGTGCGGTGCGCCACGAAAGGTAGGGCCGTGGGACTCAGTCCGTGTCACAAATATTGTGCTGGTAAAGTTGTGGTCCTTGAAATATATCGTTATATGTTTTTAATATTTTAAGGATAATTTATAATTTAAAAAGTGCAAATATATATATATTTGTTCTAACCGAGTGTACATGGTTTTTTGGGCCGCACTAATCCATTTGGACCACAGATACATAGATAAATCCTTTATGCCCTAGTATAATAATGCAACTCGAATTTATAATCTTAAAAAGTCTTTGGCAGCTAAGCTATTCCTTAGATTTAAGTATAAGTCATTGTTGTTGTTAAAATTTTTATTATATTAAATTAATTATATATAGTACAAATAGTTACTGATTTTATAAGTAGAAACCAATAGTGTATATAAGTTTGATTAGAGTCTTTAAAAAAAAGCTTTATTAGAGTTATATTTGGATCAATTGATGTAAATACTTAAGTATGAAAATAGTTAAGCGCGATGAGCAAATGACAATATCATTTTTTTTTATGTCACCAATTGGTCTATTTTTACCTCTCAATTCGTTGAAATTGCAACATTTTGATTGTTTGCGAAGAGTTTTACTAGAAATTCATATAGCTCGCCAGGAGCCCATTTTGGATCGCTATTTATAAATAAAAAAAATAATCTCCAACCAAAGATTATCTCCTTCTTGGATTGTTATTAATAAGAAGATGGAAGTGCTGATTTGAATCATCTAAAATCAATAGTACTTGCAGATCAAGTCATCGTGTTATGCTGCAATAAAATAGATGAAATGGGATTTAGAATGTTTCATCAATTTTTTTTTTGGCAAATCAAAATTGATTTTCTTTCTAGATTTGCACTTGGGGATTTCTAATGTTGTAACTTCTAACGAGAATGTGTGGAGATTTGAGATTCTCCAGTAAAAATTTCTTCTTTTTTTTTTTGTTAACAGAACATATTTGAGACCAATAATTTAAGAATATGTGAAAATTCTTGTTCGGAGAACCTTAAATTCTCTCAATTTCTCCTGCTGCTCTTCACCCACGGTTGTATTATCAGAATCCACAGTTACAAATGAGCCATAAGGATCACAATGGTAGGTTTAGATATTGTACACTGATTGGGTTCACATTATTGTAGTTCTTCATATTTTCATAAGAGGTTGAAGAGATCTTTCACCTGATTAATGATTGAACTGCCCACGGCACTAAAAGCGATGGCACAAATATTGAAAGTTTGCTTTTCTTCTTCAATTTGGTGCTTTGGTCACCAAACAAGCTTTCACTGTTAAAAAGAACCAAGTGCAAAACTAGACAAGCAAATGACCAGTCAACTTTTATGGTCCGGGTCAAACTTATTAAAAAAAAAAACAAAAACCAATTTGATATGACTCCAAAGATTCTTAAATGTAGTAAAATAAATTTAATCTAAGAGGAATAAAAAGACACGAAAAGACACGTCAATTTTGAGTCACACAGGTAACTTGACAATGGGTTTGCAATTTCCCAATCATTCACTTGGCAGTTTGTGCAAATGGGTTTGGAAGCCAAAAAAAATATTTGGATGAATTGGTTATCTAATGCAATCCAAGTCCTTCCAATGGTATTATTTTATGAGATAAGATTTTATTTACCCCATAGATGAAGTCAATCTGATATTTGGTTTACTTCCAGATCAATTGGGTACAAAAAAAAAACCTAAAAAATATAAATCACCCTCACTCAAATTCTCCCACCTCTCAAGTGGGAAGCCAGAATACTAGGTATTAAGCTATTATAGCGTCCAGACTTATATAGTATAATATTGAGCACAAAAAATGTAAACAAACAAGAGAACATATCCATGAAGAAGAGTCTCAGTCTTATTGCATTTTGAATGGCAAACATTGATAAAAAAATTATATTTTATGACCTCACACAAATTAGCTCGACTAGGAGTCTGGAACCTGAATCTATAGATCTCCATATGAAACTCCATTATGAAGCTCACCTATTGATAAACCAAATAGTTTAAATTGAATGCCATCAATTCTAGTGACATGTAATCAGTTTTTGGTTCCTCATGAGTGATTTTCACCATAAGAATGAGCAAACATGACAAAAAATATAATTATTATAATCTCATGCAGTAATCACAAGCCAATTATCTGCTCAATCTTCTGTAAAAAAAATTGCTATCGAAGAAAATTTGAGAATATATTACTAGAGGAAATTACATTCAATTTCAACTCCTTGGATTATTTATCAATAAGCAGTGGCACATTGGATTTCCATGCAGTCCTCTCATAGGAAGCATGTAGGAGATTGTGGATCTGACTAAATTATGTGGAGCCCTACCACCTTACACGATCAATCCACTCACATAACACATGACCTCCCAGAAAAAGCGGACTCATGAATTTTGTGTGGGTGTGGTAATTTGGCGGAGAGGGATCCAATTAGGAAGCTGAATTTAACCGGCAAATTTAAAATTTTCCTATAAATTTTAGGGGTAATGCACAATTTTTCATATGAGTTTAGGAGGTGGAGCCAAAATTTTATTGTGATTTTGGAAGCAATCCCAGTTCCTACGAAGCAACTCATTCCAAATATAAATAAGCCACGCATTCCTCCTGGGCCCGTTCATAGGCCCTGACTATAATTTGTCTCACTCATCAATGATTTACACCAATGGATTGATCTTGAGGAGCATGAATCTGAGTGACTATGGGCAATGTATGGATTGTGATATGGACGGTGTGGATTTTCAGGAGGGTGGGCCTCACAGATCGAATGAGTTAAGAAACAGATGATGGGGTCATTTTCGTAAATACCGCGACCAGAAGTGGACAAATATTCACTTCTCTGAGAGCTGCGCACATGTTCGGTTCTTGACTTTCGCGCAACAAGACGCCCGGGCCGAATAAGACCTCAAACTATTTAATAATTTCGCTGTTTTACCACACCCAACTTCCTGTCCGTCCGATTGATTTCCCATTGTGACTTTTACTTTGTAATCCGACGGTCTTTATTAAACGAGTTTGAAATGGCGGAGGTCATTGCCGAGACCCCGTGAACCGCGTGATGTTTTGAAATGCTACTGCCGCTTCTTAAGTTTATTACGAGAGTACCCTTGTTAAGGTACAAAACCACCGTTCTAACCCTCAACCTGTGAAATGACCGGGTAACTCCTCGTTCAAATTTGTATTACACTTCATGAACCCGTTAAATTTACAATGCGGGACAAATTTTGGAAAAAAAAAAAAGTTGTTTTCTGAAAATTTTGAATAGCAAAATGAGAAGTACTCTCAATATTTTGAAAGCTGGGGTTCTACGGGTGAGCGCTTACAATTAGGGAAGAGAATGAGTCGATTCCAAACTCACACTGTATTGGATTCTTACCAAATCCATTTCAAATGATGGTTCCAATCTTGAAATTATTTTTGACTTTCCACCTGCAGTTCCAATGATGATTTGGATTTGGTTTCGAAACTACATCTGACGATAAAATTGTAATCCATTTTCAAAATTGATTGACTTTTATTTAAATTTAAAAATTTTATTCTTAGAATAAATATATCATTTAAGTATTAGCAATGCATGCAACCTCTTATCTTTAAGATTAAATATTAAAATGTCAAATTAAAGTTGGTTTTGAGTTACAGTTTGTAATATCAAAAGGCTCTTATATTATATCTTGGGCTTATGAGTTGGAACGGATCCTAAAACATGTTTCAGGCCAAGTTTTTTAAGGGTCAAAACCTTTGAATAATTGAAAAAGGGTATAACAGTTTTCAACCCTATCGACAGTACACAATACTAAAAATATTGAAAGCTTGCAAAAAAACTAATTCCCTTAGTTGTTTACATGAGAGAAATAAAATAAAGATGAGAGGGTAGAGGATAAAAAACACAACAGTCAAAATCTTTATTGCACCACTTTATTATGGATGGGCTGAGTTAAAGCAAGTTGAAAAGGGTGTAAGGTGACTACTGACTACTCTATGTCAAATTTAAACTTCATTTTTTATCCAAACACTTCAGTAAAATTTTATATCGTGCAGTAATTACTCAGTACTTACTTTTACTATTTCTAACACCCAAGAGTAAAAGCTTTAAGGGGGTGTTTGGATGTAGGATATAAGTTGGAGGATAAGTTACTTTTTGTATCCTATCCTATTCATTTTTTGTTTGTTTGCACTTTTAATACATGGGATAATATTATCTTAGTTCTGATGCAATAGTGGATTAATACCTTGTATGGGAGTTTAAGTTATCCTATATTTGGTATTAAGGGATGGCCCAATCTCTTAATTTTTGTCCCTATTCTACCTTAGTTAGCTTTTAGTGAGAGGTGTGATTATATTTTTTTAGATATTTTTGTCCATTGTCCTTCATTTATCTGTACGCAACCAAACAAGGAATTGGATTCACTTTTGAGATAAATGGAATCCCATTTCATGCACTAATACCAGTTGATGGGCTTGAATGATATTAGCTATCTAATTCCACCAAAAATTTATCCCGCTTCTAAACACATCCTAAGTCCCACCAAGACCTGCCAAATTTTCTAGACAATAGGAGACAACAAATGATACTGCTGCTGGAAACTTCAAAAATCCTGTCAAAAATTCCTCAACACGAATGCCTATTTTATGATAGGAACGTAAGTGTCCAATTACACTCACCCAGACACAAACCATACACGTTACGTTGTCGGTCAGTCAAATATCAATCAGTGGCAGACATTGAATCTTAAGGTTGAATTGATTTGTAGCCTGATGATGAATTATACTGTATAAAGCATGTGAACACCTATAATAAAACAAATCATGTCTCTAGTGCATGATAAATCCAACACTTGTGAGTTCCTTTGTAGGCTGGAGTAGGGAGGAATGTTGCACAAGATGAGATGGCATAGAATAATTTCTCCCAACAGCACTAACCATTACTTAGAAGTAAGAAATCTTTGCTTTCTATTTTTAATCTAATCCCAAACAAGGGCATTTTGATTTTTGACTTTGGATCGCTTAGAAAGAAGGACAGGTATCACAGGAAAGAACTATTTCTTTTCTCTCTTATATATATATATATATATATATCTCATACTCATGGAGAGTAGACTAAACAGACCCCACGCACCAGCCTTACAAAAGGTACATCATATGAATGGAGGGTCTGATGTTATCTCCCTCTCACTCTAGAATCATTTAGCATTGAAGAATCCGTGAAATGCACGTCGCAAATTCAAGGAAATCGATCATGATATGATCCTTTGAATGAAAACTTTAGTTGTCTCCGACAACATCCAAGAAATTATTTGTAATCAACAGAGAGCCTGTGTACCTAATATTCCATACTACTCCTCACTGAGTGTGATATGATATCCTAGATTGACTGGATAGTTAACATCTATTCGGCAATCAAGTACGTTCACATGCACTGTTGCACATGTAGTTATTTTGACTCGAGGGTTACATAGATCGGAGATACAATTAGAATTTAAAATTTTATGTTTTTATGAATATATTATTGGGAAAAGGGTTTTATTTTTCAAATGAGCAATTAAATTTTCGATAAGATCACCATTAGACATCAATTTCCATGCATGCTGACGGAAGTAGAGGAATTTCCTTAGAGGTTATCTAGGCTGCTCATTTTTACGATATCACAAAGCTTTAATGTGATATCGCAAAATGAAGTATGCGATTTCGCATAAAACTGTGTTGTTAGAGGCTCAACAAGTACTCGTTTCTCTACATAATCTAATAAAGTCTTGCAACAGCATAGCAGAATTTTGCAACGTAGAATTAAAATTTTATGATTGCAAAATTGAAGCAGCATAGATAACCCCTTTTGGATTGACTTATTTGATCACTGGGCATGGAAATCGATGACTAATCATGTCGACTAAATAGGGAAAAACCCCCTTTTGGATTAAAAGCCTAAAAAAAGTTAAATAGTTTGATTAAATTAAGAGGTAAAATAAATACATAGCATGGGAGAAAGTACTTTAGAAAAAATAAAAATCATAATAGTTAGGGCACATTTCTTCGTAAGGAATTGAATTTCTTAATTGCAATAAATGGGTTCCAATGAAAGAATATTAAAAGCTGAGGAGGTGAATGATATAAGGCGGAGATGTATTCCCAGGATGCGACTTACTATAGTGATAATAGGGTTCACATTTTCCATTTTTACTTAATTCATTTCCACTAAAAGGGGGATTAGTTGATGACTATACATAGATCTTGACACAGTTTTAGTATTGACAGCTTTTAGATATGCATTTCTTAAGTATTTTAGAAATTTAATTCAACAAACAAATTATAATATATTAAAGAAAAGGATATTGGATTCAATTTTGACCATACTCCTTTCAAATTTGACTTGTTTAAATGAGAAATTGTAAGAAGATAAAAATTGTATAGGTTAGGGATTAGAACTCATGATCTCTGACTCTTTATAGGTGACTTAACCACTATTGCAGTCCAATACTTATGTGTATTTATTTACCGAAAAATATCAAGACTAATTATATGGACCGGGATCCTAGCCACATGGGTCATGCCCGTGTTTAGCACTGTGAAAAACATTTTAGTTGATTCTAATATACAACTTTTTTTTTCTTTTATTAATAAAAAAAAGTTATCAAGGAAAAGTAAAT
Organism: Sextonia rubra; assembly: GCA_037013555.1. NCBI lineage: Eukaryota > Viridiplantae > Streptophyta > Magnoliopsida > Laurales > Lauraceae > Sextonia > Sextonia rubra. The sequence goes on along the minus strand of JASUAD010000013.1, from coordinate 51,407,583 downwards.
AATGATAAATTTTATGAATCTAGAAGTGTTTTAAAGGGGAAAGTAATAATTTGTATAAAAATCTTAATACGAAATATGAGATTTCATTCATTCATTGTATGAATATATATCAGTTTGCTTTGCATGGAACGCTGTGTTGATATCCATATCCTAGATCTCGAATTAGGTGGAGTTGTATACCAGACTCTTGTATCTATATCCACACCCATATCCATATCTGGGGACTATAGGATGAGTAGAAAGCAACACCAATTTCAGCAGTAAATGGCCAAATAATGAAGAGTTGGTACTTCCCGTTAAATTGGATCCACCATATCAGGCTAAAATCACCCCCATACAGTCCAAACAAAATCTTATATCATGCCAAATGATGCTTTTTTTTTTTTTAATTTTTATGACCCAGGGTATATCTAATTGTGCACAAAGACATAGCGCATATGATCGTGCCAACAAGTAGAGCAACAAGCCCTTCCCGTCTAAAGATGAGTATTGAAATACTTTTATACTTTGGGTATCCAGGGTCTTTAGATAGTATGCTATTTTTTTATTTCAGAATATTCGCATTTCAATTAATTTTTCTCATGGCTATGAGATGGATTTGTTTTTTCCTATTGATAACTAAAGTGTTGGTTCATCATATGCTGCCCTGCTCATGATGGCCCACATTTTGATACAGGCACCCATCTATCTTCAGAAGACTCACAAATTTTCTTTTGATGCATGTGATAATGCAGCTATTATTATTGATGACCATGTTGATGCTAACCATATCACAATGGCCATGTTTATGTTGACCCTTTGTTGATGATGTAACTCTTCAAACACGTGGGACACCAATTTGTGGGCCATCTATAGATGATGGTGCTTTTATATTTGATATCGAATTAATTTTGATCAATACAATCTAAGGCGTAATGAGATTTTCTATTGGTTCCCTACTCAAGTCCGAATTTACATCAATGTACTTAAAAACTATGAATCTTGTAAGAATTACATTGATTTTTTGTTTTTTTATGACCCAGGATATCTCTCATCAGCCCAACCAAGAGACCTTTGGCCTCTGGCCCGGGGGTTACCTGATTTTGATGAACAAGTACAAATATGGGAGGTACAAATATGGCCACACATAATACTCGAATAACGCAAGAGATCGGAGTCAAACTGTAGATGGAGCAAATCTAAAGCTTAAACCAACAAGCCACCTCCTTTGGTGGCAATTAGATCGATTTATCATTTCACATCAATCATGAATCCAGTAGAAAGGACTTAATGATGTGAGGTGCATAAGTACACCTACACAAAAAGAAGGGCACTATTTCTTCCATCCTGTACCTGCTAATGGTAATTCTTTTATCATATTTAAATTTAATGTTTTAAGCGGTTTTCTTTCTATAATTATTTTTTATTGATATATTTCCAATTTTCAACACATTTTTACTTTTGGGGCCAGGCTTAGCATGGGTCATGAAGAGGAGATTATCAAATGACCATTTGTTAATTTTCATATTTATCTCTTCAATTTTAGACACATTTTTTTTATGAATATATTTATTAAAATCCTCATCATTCAATTTTACACAAACAAATAAGCTTTTGGGATACAATTGTACAGTGATGCAGATTCTTCAAAGTAAGGATAAAACTTTGATTTTTCGTGCTCATTATTATTTTTTTGTTGTTTAGTGAAATGCTTCTCTTAAAAAAGGAAAAAAAAAAAAAGACAACGACAACAATTAAACTAATTGTTTTTTAAGGTCGTAAAAATAATTTTCTCTAGCATTTGCCCAACAATTACTAAGGTCAAGAGCGGGAAGGTTGGTGTGCTCTGTCGTTCATGTCATGGGGTCATTATCAGCAAACTTCGCATATGGGACCTGGAAAGGAATAGAACTTCTTTGTCATAAACGATGAGTTCCGTTGATGTATCCTCAATCATTCATACAGCGAGTCCCAGAGTCGATAGTATTCTAGGACTGTGAATTGGTTGATTTCTGAAGTACTTCTTTGCAACTGCTAATTCAAAACCTTTTTGTAATATTGTTGTATGTACATTGATATGTAATTGCCACTCTTTTGTCCTTGTCTAGGGTGCAAAGTCAATTTATTTGTGCTCTGTTGGTGGAATGAACGCTTCATCACAGTGAAAGGTTTTTAGACAGGGGTGAAAATTGAGAGGAAGGGCAAACATGAACCAGCATGGCCCCACCTACCTCGACCTTATTCGGGTTTGAGGAACATCAATTTTAAAACCTCAGTGAATTTTGTCCAATTTGATTTTTTGTTTGCGCAAACGTGTGCGTATTATATAGCAGCAATATTCACCCCTGCATTCACTCGCTTACCACCATGGAAATTGAGTTGGGCCATGGATGTGATTCCCTTTGATCTTGTCTTAGGTGCTAGTTGATCAAAAGCAACATCGTGTAACAAGGAGATTATTTGATAGCTATTTACATTCGTTCTTTTCTTTTGTTTTAGCCACTTTAAATTGCATTTCTTTTATGCAAACAAATAGATCCTTAGCTTAGGTTTCATTTGTAGCTTTGAAATTGGTTCACTACCTATCAACCTATTTCTTGATTCCATTTTTGGACTCTCTTGACCTTTGTGGAATTACCAAATGCAGTGGGAAAAAAAAAGAAAAGAGTTGAACTGAAGTAAAATTTCCTTATTGATTTATTTGCTTTTAGCTTCACTTACTTATTTTTGTCCACGGTGCTTTGACTTTCCCCTCTTTTCAATAGACACATTCAGATGAAACCCCTTTTTATCCGCTACATTGGGGACTTGAAATCACTCACTCTAACCCTCGTTTGCCAACTGAGCCACCACTTGGGATCCGATCAAAATTTAGACAAAACTAAACGCTAGCAAAAATTATCATCATATTCTCATCTTATTTATATAAATGATTACTATATTATGGGGCATCTCATTATCATATATCATCTCTCTCTCATGTTTGATTAGGATTCAAGTAGACTGGATTAGATCGTTGCATGCTCGTCTGGTAAAGCATTCATATCAAAGCTGTTGTTTATCAAAACTGAGGATCTTTTATTTCCTTTCTTTTGTTCCCCGTCTCGGCTTCAGGCTCCATGCATCTCTAACACCTTCTCTTGGACTCCCATTTTGCTTTCATCTCTTTGTTCCTCTTAGGTGTATTTTCGTCGTGGGCAAAGATAAGCACGTCATTATTTCCTTCATGGGCAAACAAAAAGCTGTCTGTCTTATGAAGATAAGATTCCTCTCTCCTTGCTGGGTTGGCTCAATGGCCAAGAGTGATGCTGCCAATCTCCAATAGCGATACTACCAATCTGAAAAACCAAGCCTTGATCCCTTAGATGTGTATAGCAAGCTGTCAACACCACTCCACATGAAAGTACCAGCAAAGAGTCCTTAATTTTCTGATTGATGCTCCATTGTTTGTACTGTGCACCTAAAATATTAATAAAATCCTGCTGCTTCTTTGAAAATTTAACAAAGGAATAAATGAATTGGACCAAAATGAGGCTATCCAAAGGCCCGTTACATGGTTGGGCCTTGCTTGAAATTCAAAATACTTAGGGTTGTAAATGGGGCGGTTCCAGTTTGGATCTATGGTGAACCCGGAGCTAGAACTGCTAGTAAGAAGATAGATCCAAAACCAGAACTAGTTCAGAACTGGTTTTCTAGATCCGAAATCGAAATCATTAAGGATAACATAGACCCAAAATTGGAACCAGAATCATGTATGGAGCCGGTCTAGGTCTGGATCGAGTTCTATATAGTTTTAGAGAAGAGCTAACTTTTAGGAAAACTTTTTAAAATTGAGGATAATATATCAGGTCTCAAGTCTATGGGTCGGAACCAATGTGGAACCATATCCTAAATCGTTTAAGCTACAGGTCCAAAAATAGTATCCAAACCTGGATCTGTTTACTTATTAAAACTTAAAATAAGGATTCAGACCTGGTTATTCATGGGTTGGAACCTTTGGGTAATTAGAGAATTGGGGACCCATTTACAACCCTAAAAATATGAGATGATTTGTGGCTAGGGTTGAAAGGCCAACCACAAGATCAGATGCAACTAGTTTTCCCTGTAATCTATTTCAGTGTATGGTGTCGATTGTCCTAGGTAGAAATTTCAATGGGTTAAGGTAAAGGGATAACGGTTCGATTAATCCAGGGTTTTGGAAAAAACGTTAACTGAATTGTATTACACGGTTTTCAGTTTTAAAAACTGTAATAATACTTGTATCATAAAAAACCATTGAAAAGTCGAACTACTGTTAATCGTATTAGACGGTTTGATTATGGTGAACCGTACTAAGAAATGATTTAAATATTGGACGGCTGTGGAAGTTTTATAATAAGAGATCAATGACTAAAATTGATCTACAAAGATGACCTGAGGTGTAACGGTTTGATTAATTACACGCGGTTAACCAAACTGCATGTTATGGTTTAGTTTGGTTAATAATCATGAGTCAAGGCTAAAAACTCAAGTTGAACAATGAAACATGATTTTTCGATTTTAATAACCGTTAACCGTTGGTTTGGTTCAGTTCAGTTCGGTTTGAACAATTAGATGGTTTTTTGGTTTTTTTTTACACCTCTAGGTTAAAGTGGCCCCATTACGCTTGACTAACCCTAGGGGAGATCTTTTTTCTTTTTAGGGGTTTAGATGGTTTGTACAAATTCACTTTTAGGGCGCTAAGATCAAAAGGGAAACAAGCCAAACACGCTAAGGTTCATAAGCATTCGCCGGCATAAAAGGAAGTGATCAAACCGCGACAACCGGCAGGTGGACTCGGAAGCAGCCATTGTTAGTGGAATGCTGTCAGTTGCAACAAGATTAGATCTGTCCTTTTTGTCCCGAGTGTGCATTGAAATCAGACATACTTTATCGTCTTAATTAATATGGACTAATCCCTTTATTTTTACTGCTGCATGGAGAATTCAAATTCACATTCCTGTATTGATGATACTCCCTAAGCTACAGCTACAGCCAGGGACAATGAGGACTAATCCATACTTATCATCCCACAAGAGTATTCATAATACGAATTATCATTAGCTCACATGGGCTATATTTCTAATTAATCTACTAATCCATGTAATCACGTGTCCTCTAAAAATAGAGGTGTTCATGGGCCAATCCAGGAAGGACTGAGGCAAATATCCAGGGCTTGATGGACTTTTAAAATATAGGCCTGTATCTCGGCTGGGCCCGACATTGCCCTTAAGTCCTCAGCCTAAGCCCCACCTGCCTTACACATGTCAGGCCGTAGGTAACCCATTTAGTCAATCATGCTATGGCAATTGCCAGGCCGATCTTTCTATCAATTTTTGGGCTTTCTAATCACTTTTTTTGGGCAAACCGGTCAATAATCTACAAGCATTTGCCGTTTGGCCCTAGCCAGATAAAGAAATCTAGATCTAAGTCCGGCCCGACTACTAAAACCAAAGGTCAGAATTCAGCCCAACGTGAGCTAGCCAGGTCGTATCCGAGATAGGCGGGACCCGGTGGCCTATTACCCAGGTGGTCAATTTTCCGGTGGGACCTCATTGCTTCATTGCTTTGGGTGACCCTCGCATTACTGAAATGTGGTCGTCGGCTGCTATCGCTCACGTGCATGGGGCAAACATGTTAGGTTTATGTCTTGTATTCCGGTTTAGCCGGATGAGTCACTGGGTTAGCCAGGGACTGGTTTAAGGTCAAGGGTATTTTGGTACTTGTACCGGGGCTTTCTTGGTGGCCAAGAAAGCGGAGATTATATATATATATAGTCTGTAACCCTAGATCTTGCGGTGGCAGTTGCCCGTGGTGCTCCCACACCACGTAGGAGAGATGAGGTGAGAGTGTGGGAATCTCTTGTATGCTTTACTTGTCATAGTGAAGATGTTCGTCCTCCTGTGCCCGTGGATATAACCCTGTTTGGGTGAACCACGTAAATCTCGTGTCTCTTCTTGTGTGTGGCTTCTTTGTGTTTGATCTTGTAATTCCGTGAATGCGCACAACGGATGATTGTCAGAAAATCACAACAATTGGTATCAGAGCCACAACAATTGGTATCAGAGCCACAACAAAACACGCACAATTTCGATCGCTAAGGGTTTGTTTAGCAAAGGGTAGAGTGAAATAGCATAAATTTAAAATTTAAAAATTAAAAATTTTTTTCTTTATTTTTTATAATATTCAAAAAATTTTCAACTTAAAAAAAATAAAAATATTATTAAATTACAAAAAATTTTCTACATTTTATACATGAAATCAAAAAAATTTCATATCAAATAATTAAAAATAAAAATTCATTATAACCGAGTCACGTATTATCCTTTCGTGATTTTGGATTTATTCGACCTTTACGTTACCTTACATTACCTGTCCTTTACCCTTCTACCGTATATCACTAATCACGACATCTTACAGTGGGCCCCATCTATGATCTGGAACACGTGTACGTGGATCTATTCAACCTTCTGCAGTCCCTGCAAGGCCCTTTCCTCCGCTTCCATTTAAAAAATATCAAAACTTTTCACGTCCTTCCTTTCCTTGGTCAATGTTTGTAGCTTACAGCATCTGCAAGCGAATCTCTCTCTTTCGCTCTCCGCGGAGAAGGTTAGGTCAGGTCAAAGAGATGAAGCAAAACCTGAAATCTTCGTAAAACCCCAAATCGATCCCCAAAACCCAAGACTCGGACGAGGAGATTCGAGAGATGGCGGAGAACGAGGCGAGCAGCAGCAGAAGCAGAGGCGAAAGCGTCGTCTCAGATCATGGTCGTCGATGGAGCTCCTGCGGATACTGCAAATCGAAAGCTTCCACAAGCATCGCCCATGGTCAGATTCCTCTCTCTACTTCTCTTTAAGCTTCAATCAAATTGATCGACACGGTTTGATTCTGTAGGAATTTGAGAATTGTTGTTTAATTGAAGCTATGGCGAGTGCGTTGGAGATCTATGATTGCAATTCATTCTCTGTTTGCTTAGCAATTTCAATTTTTTGGTTAGATCTTATGAAAACTCAGGTCGATATGAGGAATCTGCTTATTTTCAGATGTGATGGATGTTGAATTTGGTTTCGTTGTTGTTGCATGCAGTATTTGGAATGAGTTTGGTAATTCACTCTGTTTGGATACGTTCTGTGGTTCTTGATTTCCACGCCAAACTAAAAGGATTACCATTTGGTATGCCAGATGCTGACTTTGGGTTGGTGTGCATGCTGGCAATCCTGGGTTTGTTCATTGCTCTGCAAATTGTAATTGGATTGGATCACCTCATATGACCTTACATTGTTATTGATTTGGTGATATCAATGTTTGATAACTATGTATGGTCAATTTGCATATGTTGGCCACGTTTACTTACCTTAATCTGCAACAACTTGACCAAGCTTTTCACTGACTTTCCCTAACAAAAGTTGGAAATAATATTCCTGCTTTAGGAGTTGAAATTCTGAGTTTCGATGACTTGTTGACTAATGAGATTATCCAAAAGCTGATCCACCTTTCGTCTTTCATGCATCTTAGTGTGTACAATTTTTCATTCATACTTGTTTGTTGTTTGACATTTCCTTTCGGGTATGGTTTTGCAGGTTTATGGGCTTACAACCTTACTGTTGATGACTACCAAGGTCTGTTTCTTTGCATATTTACCAAAATTCTTTCATGTGTCTGAAATTTTCCACATTCGGTGCAGCCACTTTTCCATGAGTAAGAGCATGAAAACGAGCTAAATTTATTGCAATTCCGCATAAATGCATTTCTGATTTGGGGGTTTGGGGTCAGAATTTTTATTTTTGTTTTCCAGCGGAAGAGGAAAAAGTCCACATAACCGGTTATCCATGGATGTACATAAACGTGCCCTAACTGATGAAGCTGGAATTTCTTTTCTTTATTTCTTCTTTAAGCAATCACCAACCTTATTAAGAACAGAATAAGTACAAGGGTGTTTGAGAAAGCCCTAACAAAATTACAGCACCATCAAAAAATAAACAACAAAAATAATTATGGAGGCTGTGAGGGGCCAAGGGAAAGGTGCCTGGTTCTCATAGCGTGGAGGGTTCTTCCTAGCTATAGAGTGTGTCGCAGGGAGATGAAGTCACTGTGTAGGCTCACATTCAATGAAATAGGAGTTGTGTATGTCAAGGGAGGTTATATTTTCCCAGGTGGGATGAGAATGCAGGAGGCTAATTGATGTGGATCAGCTGGCACCATTAGAACAGGACTCTGAAGTCTAAAATGCAGCCAATGCTTTAGCCTACACGGAGATGTTCACTCGAGCACATGGGACCCAAGCCATCAGACCCAGGAAGTCCTAACTGGATTACCAACAGAGAAGTAACTCTTTTGGCCAATCAAGGGGTTGTGACCGGAAACTTGTTTTGTGTGGAGCTGCACTGAAATTTCACGAGCACGTTCATTATTGTATATTCTTGTACATTATTTTTTTCAATAATTTTGAAGTTACCATAGAATAAAACAAGAAAGATTAATAATAAGGATGTTACAGACATCAAAGTAGATGTGAGTAATATCACCTTAGAGTCAGGGATTTGATGTTCTGTGCATATGTTTCCCATCAGGGTGAATCTTTTAAATAAATGGTTAGAGTTTCTTGTACATTATTTTCTCGCGTTGCACATCCTTAGTGGCCAATATTCTCCTATGAGTAGACTACATATTGTGAATATGCACTCCAGCTGGTGGAGCTCACTTAGATGCATTCTTATCATTGTGGGTAGAATGGATGAAAAGGCCTCTTTATGGATAAGAATTGTGCAAAAAATCAGCCCCGTTAGATTATCCGAGTCCTTGATCTGATATCATTAAAAATGATGGTCTATTAGCCATAGATTTTTTTTCATATTCTATCCAACAGCGAAAAAATGTTTTTTTTTATGCTATGATAGTGGCAAAATGTTTGATGAGCATAAAATAGGTATGATGCTAGATAATGGATGATAAGAATGCAAAAGGGGCTGCATTGATCAAATGTGGACCCAAATGGGGCCCATAGAGCTGGACTTCTCATCTAGTTCGCTCATAGGAGAAGATTGTCCTTTAAAGTTAATGGTGGACCCATAATATTCATTTTGGTGGTGCGGACAATGGTGGGGTGAAGAAGTCTATTACTAAAATAAATTCTTTTAAGGTCTAATTTGAGAAATTTCTCAAATCATGCGGTGTGGTCGTACCTGCCTGCTAACTTATAGGTCCGCCCCTGTAATTAAAGTGTATGGCTTTCCTATCTCTTTGCTATTTCATTTTTTTATTAGTGACATGTATACCTAAAGAAAAATGAATATTAGTCTTCACGGTTTTTATTCCCTTGATGATTCAGGGATTCACGACTTTCACCGAGTTGATTTGACTACATTTATTGGGTTTGGTGAAAAGGCATGCTGGAATTCTTTCTGCAACTCTTGACTTTAGATGTACCTTTAAGCAATTTACACGGGTATAGCTTGCAGAAGTACCAGTTCCTTGAATGTTTTGTTCATAATCTTGCTCCTCATGTTGCCATTTGAGCTTCTTTAGAATTTTTGGTACTCATGTGCTGTTTTAGTTTTGTAATTCTCATGATCTTTATTGTTTTGTGGCAAACACTTTGATTTGAAACCCTTATTTTCACCTGTGTTGTAGTATTTGTTTTTAATTGGCATGAGTAGTACTATGCAACAATTGAGGCTTTCTAAGTGTTTGTGTTACTCACAAAACCTCCATGGCAGGTCTTCTTGATCGGGGCTGGAGGAGATCAGGTTCATTTCTTTACAAACCCGAGATGGAAAGGACATGCTGCCCCTCATATACCATCCGTCTTAAAGCTGAAGATTTTGTTTCATCCAAGGAGCAAACTCGTGTATATAAACGAATGCGAAGGTATGTTTGGGACTGTTTCATTATTTGGATAACTCCTGCTTTCCATCTAAGCTTTGTTTCTCTTCATCTGTCTGAAGTGTTTATGATTGTAAAAGTTAATAAGGTTACCTTAACTCCTTAAATCCCTTCAAGTCTTAAAACATTAGTCATGTGGCCTCCTTCCTTTTTTTTTTTGAGAGGAGGAGGAGGAGGAGGGGGGTGGTGTTTGGATTTGGAAATAGGTGGTTTTTATGATCTTTCGGTCCTGGAGGAAGTGAGGACAATAAAGGATAATCATGGGTGCCTAAATCGTGTCTTCCCTATTAGGGCATTGGTTATTTGAATCAAGGTTTTAAATAGCATCCAGTACGCTATATATTGGCTGCTTCTAGGTTGAAACTAGTCAATCCATTGTCTGAATCACAATATGTACTGGTAAGGTCTGCTATAAACTAATCAATGCATTGTCCGAATCACAAGCTATAAACTAATATGTAATGCTATTTTACCTAACTCTGAGGTAATAATTTTATCTTCTGTGCTTGATTTCTATGATTTTTTTTTTCTTTTTGAGAAAAATTGGTGGAATGTTTATTTAGTTTGTGTAAAGTTAGATGTGAGCAGTTTAAAAATGTAATTGTTGGCCTTCTCATCCTGGCATCCACATTTGGAGCTTACTATTGTTACTTTTGGGATATTTTTCACTTTTTTGGGACTACATTAAATACTATCTGTTTAGAGTTCATTAATTAATGATAACTCTATTTGCCTACTTCTCAATTCCATATCTAGTTATCTTCTTGCTTCATTCATTGCAACTTTATAATTTAGACTTGAAATAGTTTTGCACTTCCATCATAATATGATGGGAGTATTGTTTGGTTCATGAATAAAATGAAATAACACATTATTTTCATCTGATGTAGCTTGTATTTTGTAACCAATAACCAGTAAGTGTAATGAATTGTTATTAATCAAGATATTCAATAACTTAGGATCAAACAAACTTCATGACCTACATGATATATGGCATTTCAATGTTCCACCACATCTCCTATACACTGTTCACCCTATATAAAAAGATCTAACATTTATTTTTATAATCTGGATTTTTCAATATTCATTTTTAGATTTTTTTGAGATCAAAATAAAATTCACATCATTACTATTAGCCGTGTACAAAAAATCCATCGATCAGTAAAACCGATCCGATGTGTGGATTTTTAACCGATCCGATGGTTAATTGTTTGGTGACGGATTGAAAAAATTCTAATCAATTAGTAATGGTTTGGTAACGGATTGTATCCTTAATCCGCGGTTTTAAATGATCCGAACTGTTGAAATAATATATATTTATCTTTATATAAATAAGTATTAAAAGGCAACATTTTAGCCATTTATCATCCAACTTTCAATCTCAGCCATTCACTCTCCATATAAAATGGGAAGGAACAATTGACACTACCGTTAACGGATTGAACGGTTTTAACCGAACCAAGCCGTTGATCCACAGTCCTGTTCGGTTCGGTTTTTAATAGGCAACGGATTGGCTACGGATTACAAACCTGTCAATCTGTAGGTAACGGATTGGTGATAGATTAGGCTCAATCCGATCCAATCCAAACTGTGTACACCCCTAGTTATTGCCAATAATTGCAGTATACATATCAGTCTTTCTAAATGGTCAATCAACCTAGCAACAGCACTATTGTGGACTATGATGTGAATAAACTGGATTGTGACTCTTTAAGCATCATTTGACTGTACCACCAGCTGTAGAGGGTGACACCAACAATGCAATCAGTTGAGCTTGAAGGTTGTCCAAAGCTTCTTGGAGATTGGCATATGAATAATGGTGATATTAAGCGTATTGCTTCACAATTGGCTATGTACTTCACACACACACACATAGAAATTAAAAGGCAGAGGTCCTAGCAAAGTGACCCCCTTAGGGGGACCATAGAAATGGTACATATATTTTTGGAGTACTATTTGGTAAGGAAATTTATCATCCACCTTATAGAAGGATGTCATGTTATAACCGACTATAGCTCATTCTTTTCCTTGTTAAGATCATTGGCACCATTTGATAAAAGCCCCTTTTGAGAAAACCATTTCTGTTTACTCTTATCTCTAGTCCTCCATTATATTGTTGGAGTTTTCTTGTACGACTCTTTTGTTAATTTAATAGAAGTCCACATTCATTAGAAGGAAGAAATTCCACATGCACTTGAAAAAAAAAACAAAGTCATATCGACTTTCTGGATAAATGTATTCAGAAGACTTAAAATGGTTGTATATTGATGCGCAGGTACTTGGATGGTACATTCGACGCTAAAAAATCAGACCATGTTGAGGATGAGTTAAACTCTTCAAATGTTTCAGGCAGCTTGGTCAGGAACAAGTCCTCAAATGAAATGGATGAAAAATCACTTGTAAAGGAATCTTCTGCTATGAATAGTAATGATAAAAGCAAGGTGAAAGAATGTATCCATTATTTATCAACCAAAATCGATAGTAGTGTGAGGGCATGCATTAACAGTGGCGAATTTCCTCCTTCTGTTCAACTCCCCGAAGCTACTGTCAGAGTGGTGACACCACAGGCTAAGAAGAAGCTGACTGAAATATCTGGAGATCTGTTGTATACGAGCAGTATTTCATTTCAGATTGCAGCAATCGTCAGACGATCACAATCAGAAGAAAATGACTTATCTCAATCAGAGGTATCCAGAACTGGCCAGTTTTTTGAGCTTACCCCAAAGAGCATTGCAGAGAAGCTAGCATGCTTAGTAGACCAGCAGGGAGAACTTTCTGGTCTGTCAATCAAAGCTTGCAATGGGCACCTTAATTTCTATTTATCTACCACTGAAATTGCTTCTGGTGAAGCACCCGTCGCTGTTAATGCTTCCAGTGATTCTTTGAAAGGCAGTGGAGCAAATGCTAAACGTGGCGTTATTCTTAATAATCATGCAGTTCCTCCACAAAAAAGGCGTCGACTTGAGATCCATTTGAAAAGATCAAGCTTTGATCCAGAAGAATATGCTTTGTACAGAAAATATCAAATGATAGTGCATAACGATGAACCAAATGAAGTCCTGGAAAGCTCATATAGAAGGTTTTTGGTGGATACACCATTAATATATGTGCCCCCATCTGGTGATAGCACGGTTCCAGCTTGTGGGTATGGCTCTTTCCATCAGCAATATGTGATTGATGGGAAGCTTGTTGCAGTTGGTGTGGTGGATATTCTTCCGAGATGTTTGTCAAGCAAATATTTATTCTGGGACCCAGACCTTGCCTTCTTATCACTTGGGAAATATTCAGCATTGCAAGAAATAGATTGGGTGAAGGAGAACCAAGTACATTGTCCCAGCCTCCAGTACTATTATCTTGGCTATTACATTCACTCCTGCAGCAAAATGAGATACAAAGCTTCATACCGTCCATCTGAACTTCTATGCCCTCTTCGTTTTCAGTAAGTTCTATTTCTCCTCTTTTTTTAAGATTGAAACAAAGTATTTCTATCTATTAAATAAACAAATAAAATACAAAGAAGCCAATCAAACTAGCAACTGGGTGAGGAGGCATAAAGGCATTATGCTAGATAAACAGAAAATAACATTGAATAGATGAAACAACCATAGTAGAAGATCTGTCCTCCAAAGCATTTGCCGACCTGTCAACATGATTTAACTCCACTTGAGTGGAAGAAGACCAAAACTTAATTTGGTTAAAGTAGAACTGAAATCTCGAAGGAGAAACTGCAGAGGAACCCAAGAAATTGCATTCCATAAATCACTCTCTTTAACTAATTTGTCATGAAATGAGGCTCAAAAGTCCAAAGTGCTTCTAAAATTTCATTAACTTCTGCCTCATATGACTCCATTATACAAACACTCCTAAAAAAAGATTTCCAAAACATACATTGCTTAATGATGGAGCACCCCCTATCTATCCATTAGCCTAGGCTCACCCCTCGCCACATTTAACTTCTTCTGCGGGAGAAGAACTAAGACAACACTTTCTTCATCTTAGAACGACCATCATTACAAGGAAGCCTGCATAAGCTATTGAACTCACTCCTTGAGGACTCACATTTAGTGATTCTACAAGTTACAATGAACATAAGATCATCCATGGGCATCCATGCACCTCTGAAAAATCCTGCCACTTCTCTCTTTCCAAACGGACCATGAACGGAGCTAGCTTCCAAAAAACAACACGACACTCAAAGAACAGATTCATCTTCCGTGCCTCGATCCCATCAAAGAACCTGAAAACCAGCATAAGATATAACCCTGAATAAGGAATCCAAACCACAAACCATAGTGAATTCACAATGCAGAAAAAGGTAATCTAATTTTTATCCATGCTTTTTGCAAAAGCAGCAAACATCAAAGATAGCTTCCAATGAAATACCTCGCCAGAGATTATCCACAGTCAGCCACTAGCGAACAAAGCGCCTCCACATAGGTGGGGAGCCCAACCCAACCATACATAGATCTGGGGGGCTTAACCCTTGGCATCTCCTCCATCTCTTGGGAAAAAGGACTTTGTCTGTTTGCCGAGAACACCCTTGGGACAAGGCTTCTGAGCATATCACTTCTTCCGTGCAAATAAAAATGTTGGAAAGAAGACTCAATAATAACTATCTAAGACTCTTAGAGGGATGCAAAACCCTTCTAAAAGATGTATCTCAAGACAGAGCCCCACTCACCAACATAACTCTCTTTAACTGACGACTGTTTGTTAGACACCACCCTACCATTTGACACATCCCCAACTCCCAAAATGATGTGTGAACTGACCTGGAATTTTGAATTTCCAAATGGTAAGCTTCAAAAATATTAGTTCAGAATAAATGAAATATCCTGCAAAGATTTGAAGGATTTATTTATGTCTTGCATATGGCTATGTTGGAGGTAATTTAATTGTACTACTACGCTGAGCCTTTACACCATTTTATAGTACTTAGTAAATGTGGGATCCATTTCCATTTAGACCTAATACCACTTTTATACTTGCCCATTTCAAAGCATCTGGGTATCCAGTACATTGTTACCTTGCTCCTTTTTTTTTTTTTTTTTTTTTTTGTGATCAGGCATTTCCTGGAAGGAGTGCTTAAAGGCTGGTGCTTGCACCACATAGTAGAGTTTCTATTTACTTGAGGATATTGGTTATATTTGTTTTAAAAAATGTATCATGCAGGTGGGTGCCATTTGATATTGCTAGGCCTTTACTTGATAAGAAGCCATATGTTGTTTTATCAGATTTTCCAACTTTACAAAATGGAGTATCCACTCCATCTCAGATTTCAGAAAAGGCCTTTGAACATCATTGCATCAAGTCCAGTCAAAACAAACAGCATGAAGCTCTCAGTGATTCTGATGAGGAAATGGAGCCTAATTTTGAAGGCTCAAACACAGGGTTTGACGAGAACTCAAGCCCAGAAGAAACCGGTCTTGTGGCATCTGCTGATGAATTGACAGTTGGAGATGTCGGTAATATCAAGATTGATCTCAATGGAACTCGTATAAAATTCAAGGTACTCACCTGCCTTTTCCTTTTTGGAGTAGGTTGCCAAGGTGGCTGTCTCAATTGATTTCCAATGGGCAAAGCAGGGCTTGAACCCTGGCACTGCCTGTGAGAGTTGATGTCCCTGCCACCAATCTATGCTTGTGTGGTCTCACTGCATTTTTTTTTAGTTTATTTGAGCAGCACTGAATGACTTCATCATTACTGATTTTATTATATTTATTTATTTATATAGTGAAACATTTTCCTATGGAACTGCATGTCCCACTCTGGTTGTTAAATAGGCGTGGGGGAGATCAGAACTCTCCATGAAAGAAGGGGCCTGCCTTTGTGGAATGTTCCATTTGATGATGATGATGTGTGTGTGTGAGAGAGAGAGAGAGAGAGAGAGAGAGAGAGAGAGAGAATGGTAATTGGTCCAAATGGAGTCATTTTCTTGGAGACATGTAAGAACTTAGGAGGCCAGTCAGCTAAGAAGTACGGACACGGACACGGACACGGGGCACGGACACGACGGGACACGGATACGCCGACACGGCATTTCTAAAAAAAGTAGGACACGAACACGTCGGGGACACGTTAATAATATATATTAATTTATATATATATAATCATCTACTAAAAAACTAATATCATTTTAACTTTTTAAATCAATTTGGCAATCAACAAATTAAAATTCAACTACCAACTAACAAGCATATCAAATTATTAAATATCAATACAACACTAAAACATAATTCATAATCATTAAACATGAAATATCCATAGTTCCATAAAATCCATATAAAGAAAAAGGTGGATCATCTCTTTCCGCTCCCTTAAAAAAAAAAAAACAAAAAGCAAAAGAGAAGCTAATCTTGAGGCCTATTCTTTAGTGAAATATTTATTTGTCTTTTGCTTGTGATATGATTGATATTTACAATTATATATTTTTCCATGGTTTAAAATTGTTCTATATCAAGTTTACAAGTTTTAATAACCACATATTAACAAAGTGTCCAAGAGATATTAGCCACATATTTATTTTTTAGTCATAGACACGAGTTAAAAATTGTGGGACACGTTGTAAAAAGAGTGTCAAACAAGTGTCTGAAATTAAGATTTTTAGTTCTTAATTATGGACACGGCTAAATAGTATCGGATACGTGTCTGAGAGTGTTCGAGGAGTGTCGGTGTCCGACACATGTCCTACATGGACACATCACTTTCTTAGAAGTGTCCGTGCTTCTTAGCCACTCAGTATGTACTGGGTCCAAATGGAGTCATTGTCTTGGAGACATGTCGGAACTTAGGAGGCCAATTAGTATTTGCCTCCTACTTCCTAGCCTCTCCAAATACTTAATCACCAATTTCTTTAGGACTAGAAGCTATAGAAAATGGCAAAGGATATGCGTCTACGAGAGGGTGACACAAAACTATCTATCTTCCTAAAAGAGTAAACACACACCCCCCCCCCCCCCCCCCCCCCTTCCTTTTTTTTCTATTAATGTGACCTTTTTTGAGCGCCTTGCATTCTTCCATGGGCTCTTGTCAACCAAGAGTGAACATAAGCACTGTCATGTATGGTATAACAAATATTAGGAAAAAATTGTCCTTGTCCTTTCTAAAGCAAACTCCCTTCCAAAAGATAGACGAGCTTTTATACTTCTGGATGAGCAATTATCATTCAAATTCTAATCATCATTACTCAACTTATACTTCTGGCTAGGCAATTCCTCCATAGGTAACATCCTCAACGCCAACCTGTCCCTTATGAAGTAGAGTCTGCCCTCAAAGTCCAAATTTATTTATTCTTAGTCTGACACTAGATGCTTTCATGAGCAATTGAAGTAAGGGCATGTTTGTAAACTGAGAAAAATCCTCTATCTAGAGGATTCCTTCTTTCCCTTGGAACCATGCTATCCTCTTTGAATATTTTTTATGGGAGGAATCACTGCATTCCACATTTGGGAAACACCTAAGATTCACTCTCAAGTGCTTCTTTACCTCCGTGGATTTATAAAATTCGATGGGGGGAGGTGGAGGTGGAGGTGGAGACCGAGTAATCAGTGGAAGAGAGGATTTTTGATTGTTTTGGACTATCCTCTTGCTTTTCCACTCTTCACCCAATCGAGTCTTTGCAATCGAGGATAATTAGAGAGGATTCCTCTCCAAGGATGTTATCCAAGCATGCCCTAAAAGAAGTATCTAAAACATGTCTCCTTTCAATATAAGTATCCTGCTAAAACAAAATCTAAAATGTCTTCCTTCAAGAGAAGCACCCTGCTGACCAGAGATGGTCACTGCCAGACATTCCTGTGAGCGCTTTAGTCAGAATCTTGTATTTATTTTCAATATGACCTATCTTAGGAATCAACAGAATAAAAGAAGCACCCAAATCTTTTGGCAACCACTTTCTGTTATAGAACTCAAACATGAAGTCCAGTACATCATAAAACATTCAGGACTAGGAACACAAACCTGCTTGAACTTTCCAGAGTGTGTTTCACATTCTCAAAGAAAGGAGCTTTCACCAGTCAAATATCAGCCTTTCCAAAGGATGACATTGAGCATCCCAGCATACAGTGGCTTTCAGAACTATATATTCTCATATCATGTATTATTCATTTTTCGTTTCCAGTATTCATTTAGTGTGATGCGTCAACTTTCTTGGTGGTGTAGGTTGGCTGTTGCCTATTTTGAAGGACAATGCTTAGAAATTTGCTAATCAACTCGGCGAGTTGCCTACGTGGCATGGTGTGGCTGACTCTTGACTCTAACTACTGAGTCCATAGTTGATTTATCGAAAATCTGGCCCAGTAACTGAGTCGCTGAACGCCTAATAACAGTTAGGGATTTTTCCTTCACTCTGCTGACAGGAACTCAGAATCCATTTGACTTTGGGCAGTCTAAAATAAATAAATAAATGAATGAATGGATAAATTCCTTTAGTTACTGCATGCTTGGCAGTTCACACATCTATGAGATTTGAATTCATAAGGATTAAGGACTTCAAATGAACAGGGAATAGCCATTAGTCATGTTAATCACAAAATTCACATTCCTTAAACCGGATGATTTTTTGGGGAAAAGAAAGGCCAACGGAGCTGCTTGTGTATTTTCCCTCTAAACTATACATACCCTTTCCACTGATAGAATTGCCCAGTCGATAGTGCTATGACCCATCCAATAGATGACCTAGATGATATTTGGGTCTCATGCAAGTTGCACATGTGATCCACAGATCATCCATTAATAAAAGGGGAGGGATCATAGTTGCCATTTGTGAAAAAAGGGAGAGTTGAAGGAAGGAGATATATAATATAAGGGTGGGGTGTGGGGTCGGCGCTACGCTAGTGGCTGGGGGATAGAATGCTGTGGTACCACTGGGAACAGAAGCTAGAGTAGAAGCAGCCCTCAAAAGTGTGAGAAGATGAAGAGATGGTAATCTTTGTGTGCATTTGACCATGGAGGCATGGTTCTGCAGAACTCATTGTTGTGTAAGCTTGATTAGCAAAAGTATCTGTGACACGGGTCGCGTCTATGGTTTTGAAACTTCTCCTAGACAAGTTCTAAATTCTACAGCAGAACTTGGACAATATGGAGTTTATAAGTAGCTTAGCTAGTCGGTCCAGCAGTAGTTTCAAATGAAGTTGAGGTAACAGTTGACAGTTGACTCATTAGTCAATCAGAATCGGATAATTTAAGTTTAGGGTTGAGTTCAAATTTTCATTTATTTACTTTTTCCAATTATAAATGTCTGTTCTTGCTTGCATTGGCAATGGGCACATCAAGAGTCCTAGGAGGGATGAGAAATGTCCCTAGAATTGATCACAACATCAATTCACACTCAAACTGGAGATTTTTGGTGTGTGTGTATGTGTGTGTGTGTTGTTGGGGGGGGGGGGGGGGGGGGGGGGGGGGGGGGCGCGCGTGTTGTGGAAAGACACTCAGTGAAACTTTTAATTTTTTTTATATCTAAAGCCTACGCTTTCTTTCCTCAAATGGATCCATCCAGATGGTTAGAATTGACAAATTGGTAAAGCTATGGCACATTCAATATATGGTCTTCTAGATGATAGGTCTACATCTCTAGCACCTGGCTATACAGGTCTTCCATTGATAGAATTGGGAGGCTATTGGGGAAGTTATGGATTAAGGAAGAAACATCGTCTTTACTTAGGAGCGCATAATTAGCTAAGCAATTTATTCAAATTAGTTTTTAAAAGCCTGTAATTCACTGACTTCAGACCTATAATTCACTGAGGAATCTGACTTGGTGATTAGTGAATAAGCTATATTATGCTCCATTAATGATCTAGAATTGGGAGTTGTAGCAGCATAATGATACCAATGTTTGGAACCATAGATCTATTTTCAACAGTTTACTACTCTCTTTGTCCCATGCGTTCATCTAATACAGTCCCATTGTTTGAAGGATCTCCGACAAAGGGTGTCTCCTAGACGAAGGGGCGTCATAGATTCATTGGAGCAGCAGTTGCAGAAATATGCGAGGGCAGTGGGATCGGAACTTGCTGATCACATGGTGTACAGCTTCAGTTAATTCTGCAATTTATGAAAAATATATTGGTGCCTTTTGCAGCTGAAACTGCTATCCTTTCATCACTGGCAATGAATGAGGAAAAGGAATCCATTGACCAAATAATCTTCTGCGGTAATTGCTTTGCTGGATTGTGTCAGAATGAGGTACAGAGATTCTGTTTCTGATCTCTTTGTCGAGATTCTGTTTCAGATTTCTGTCTTGCGTCTATGTTTTTAACGTTTGAGATGGAATTTTTGTTCAATTTATAGGGAAGCATTACTACATATTTAATAGTATTTTACTCATGGTTGGGTTCTGTCTCTGGTTGACCAAATCGGATGGGACTCAGCTAGCCTTGGTTAAAAGACAGTAGACCTGAGAAAAGTATAGTTACTTTGTGGAAGGACAAATATTGTTCAATTTTACTCTTGGGAAGTGATGTTTATTTCTTTCCTTTTTATAGCAATTATACAGTGCTTGGACTATGATAATCAACAGGTTTGGACCAAGCATTCTGTATAGGTGAGTAATTCATTTGACAGGATCTCTGGAGGAGTAAATCATGGTGAACTATGGTTTTTGTGACAAGAGTTTTTTTTCTGTGCTCTTTTTTTCCCCACCATGCACGACAGCCTCGCGTACGCATTGTTCTACTCCCTAACCCAGAAGCTATATCCTGGGATCTGGTTGTTTTGTGGAGACGGAAATGCCTCACCAGTTATCAGTGGAGATTGGAGTGATTGTCAACTTGTAGGGTTTCTAGTGCATATTTCAGTTGTGGCCAACAATGTCTTTTATAGGACATCCCATAAAATGGGGACAATATGGATAAGTTGTGCCAAACAGGCCAGTTCGCCATATCATAAAGGGCTTTTTTCTGCCTAGGACTCAAAGCACATGCACACTACACGCCCCAAACCAGAATAGCCACGTCCCAGCATATAATTGGCTTTTGGCCTTTTGTTTTTCCTGCCTGGGACTCGTGCACTCTACACATTCCTAATCAGTTAGGGCAACAGTCGGGACTAAAGGGTTGGCCTGGTAGACAGGCAACTTGCTTTCCTTGTGGGCGCTCTGTTCTTTTCCAATGTAGCAAAAAAAATAAAAAAATACAGTTGAGCAACAGCCAGGACCATCATATAATTGGTTTGCAAATGGACAATATTGGAAAGAGGTACGCACGAAATTAGGCGACACTAAATCCACACCACCATCTTTAAAAAGGTGGAATAATTTGTTAATGTTTGGAAATGATGCACGTACTGTCTTTTGAAGGGAAAAAAAAACGTTTTTAATAATTTTCACTCTTCTTTGGTCCAAGAAAGAAACGTTTCTTGGTTGAATCGTCTTGTGTGCCCGTCCACTTGAATAGTTTGTGACTTGTGGGCTCCTGGTGGCGTCCATGGCTTGGGAGCCCAACAGACCACGGCCGGATTATCTGAAGGACACCACAATTTTTTAGTAATAAGAAAACTTTTTTTTCCAGAAAAGATTATTCTATTATTCTATCCTAAAGTCAATATTGGGAAGCTTTCCACGTCTCTTCACTCTTATAGAACATTCGGGTTTTTTAGAGGACCCAGCTTCGGCTGAGTCAGATCATTTTAATAACGGTTTGGCTTGGACTTTGGGATAAGTCTAGAATATAACTTTAATATATTTAAATAGTGGAAGAATTCATTTCTTAGAATAAAATAGTGACATTTTATTATATTGTGTTACTTATAGTATTTGGCAATCTTCACAAATTTGAATGTATTTTTGAAGTGTTTGGAACTTTATTTAAAAAATCACAAGATGGAGAGAAAATAATTAATTGACCTAATATAGGATCCACTAAAGGTGGAACCACCAAAAGCTAGTAAGCATAGTGTAATAACACAGATCAATTTAATAGTGATTATCATTGATAAATCCATCTATTAAAAATCATTACGAGACTCATTTGTTGTGAGTAGTATTATTAACAGTAAGGGAACTATCAAATAGTGGGAGCCATAAAGTGATGGCAATTTAATAATTGCAATAACAAAATTCAATCTTAAAAATCAATGTGGGACATAATTAATTTTGGCAATATGGGACCTCCCTAGTATTATTAATCACAATGAAAGCCCACCCTTGTTATATTTGTAGGATCCACCTAATATTGATAATTAACAAGCTAAGGCTATATAATCATATATGGCTATAGGACTACACATTAAATTTATAGGCATCATAGGGCCAATCTAATAATGGGAGTCATAGTTTGTACTACTATAAAAATCATTGATATTAAAATCTATAAAGTGAGCTACTAGAATTAATGGATTCTCATGAACTCTCAAATTAGTTTCACTTAAACTTTAGATTTTTTTTAACCGAAGATTGTTTTCTACAGCAGCTCATTGAATAATATTATATGAAGGTTTTTGAAGGAAAGTGAGATATTGTAAAATACTTTCAAAGTAATCCAAACACCTCTTTTTTAGGTGAGCATATGATATTCTAAATTTGTAAATAATATTGTAAAATCTTTTGAAATATCTTGTTTCCAAACACCCCATAAAATTATTTGATAGATAGATCTGATTTTAAATAATTAATATTTCTGTTTAAGTAATTATACATGTGGTGTAGAGATAGCAATTTAGAAATGATGACTTGTATTTGGTTATTTACTTTCGATTGTTAGACTACCAAATTATCTAATATACAATATTCTTTCTTTTGGTTTTATTATAATATTTTTCTTGCATATATAAGATTTTTTTTCTTTTTTGATAGATATATAAGATTTACTAATTTGAATTGATTATCAAGAATGCATGTAAATAAATACTTATTTATATTTTATAAGTATTTGATTCATATTTAACTATTTTGAAATTATTTAAAAAGATACATGAACTCTCTGAAGTCTCCAAAGAATACCAATCAAGAACGGATCTAGGTGAGCAATACAGAAGCTTCATCCACCTCCCGTGCATCAGCTCGCACTCTCCAAACGTCGGTACCCAAACACCTGTGTGTACGGCTGGAATGGCCTCCACTGCACGTCCGTGGTCTCCAACCCCGTCCCAATCAACTCACCCACCACGTTCTTTGCCAGACAACAAACTACATGCATTAGCAGCGTCACTTCTTTGGACCTGCCCGGGTCAGTTGGAATAATCAATAGGTGGGCCCACAGTGGAGTGGAGTTTCACTACAGACTCGTACGGACACGTGCATGGCCTACTCCACCTTTCACTGGGCCCCGTCGTGATCTCGAGCACGTGTACATGGATCTCCCCATCCTCGTGCATTCCCTCCAACCAAGTCGCTCTCCTCCACTTCCATTTTAAATAAAGAACTCAAAAAATTTCACGTCCTTCCTTGCCTTGGGTCAATTCTGAGAGCTCACTTCGTCTACAAGCGAAGAAGCGAATCTGTTTCTTTCTTCGTCAAGAAGGTTAGGTCAGCTCACAGAGACGAAGAAAACTCCCAAATCTTTGTAAAAACCCTAATCGATCCCCAAAACCCAAGACTCAGTGCTTGCATTCGAGAGAGATGGCAAAGAAGTTGGGAGGGAATGAGGCGAGCAGCAGCACAAGCAGAGGTGAAAGCGTCGTCTCAGATTTTGGTTGTCGACGGAAGTCTTGCGGATACTGCAAATCGGAAGCTTCCACCAGCATCGTCCATGGTCAGATTCCTCTCTCTCTCTCTCTCTCTCTCTCATTTTCAGTCAAAATGATCGACACGGTTCGATTCTGTAGGAATTTGAGTATTATTGTTTAATTGAAGCTATGGCGAGTGCATGTTGATCGGTGCTTGCAATTTCAATTTTTAGTCTAGATCTTATGAAAATTCAGGTCGGTATGAGGAATCTGCTTGTTTGCAGATGTGATGGATGTTGAATTTGGTTTCGTTGTTGTGGCATGCAGTATTTGGAATGGGTTTGGTAATTCACTCTGTTTGTATACGTTCTGTGGTTCTTGATTTCCGCGCCAAACTAAAAGGATTACCATTTGGTATGTCGGATGCTGACTTTGGGTTGGTGTGCATGCTGGCAATCCTAGGTTGATTTCTTGCTTTGCAAATTGTAATTGGATTGGATCACCTCATATGACCTTACATTGTTTTTAATTTGGTGATATCAATGTTTGATAACTCTGTATGGTCAATTTGGATATGCTGGCCATGTTTACTTACCTTAATCTGCAACAACTTGACCAAGCTTTTCACTGACTTTCCCTCACAAAAGTTGGAACTAATATTCCTGGTTTTGGAGTTGAAATTTTGAGTTTCGATGACTTGTTGACTAATGAGATTATCCTAAAGCTGATCCACCTTTCCTCTTTCATGCATCTGAGTGTGTAGAATTTTACGTTCATACTTGTTTGTCGTTTGACATTTCCTTTTGGGTATGGTTTTGCAGGTTTATGGGCTTACAACCTTACTGTTGATGACTACCAAGGTCTGTTTCTTTGCATATTTACCAAAATTCTTTCATGTGTCTGAAATTTTCCACATTTGGTGCAGCCACTTTTCCATGAGTAACAGCATGAAAACGAGCTAAATTTATTGCAATTCCGCATAAATGCATTTATGATTGGGGGGTTTGGGGTCAGAATTTTTATTTTTGTTTTCCAGCGGAAGAGGAAAAAGTCCACATAGCCGGTTATCCATGGATGTACATAAACGTGCCCTAACTGATGAAGCTGGAATTTCTTTTCTTTATTTCTTCTTTAAGCAATTACCAACCTTATTAAGAACAGAATAAGTACAAGGGTGTTTGAGAAAGCCCTAACAAAATTACAGCACCATCAAAAAATAAACAACAAAAATAATTATGGAGGCTGTGAGGGGCCAAGGGAAAGGTGCCTGGTTCTCATAGCGTGGAGGGTTCTTCCTAGCTATAGAGTGTGTCGCAGGGAGATGAAGTCACTGTGTAGGCTCACATTCAATGAAATAGGAGTTGTGTATGTCAAGGGAGGTTATATTTTCCCAGGTGGGATGAGAATGCAGGAGGCTAATTGATGTGGATCAGCTGGCACCATTAGAACAGGACTCTGAAGTCTAAAATGCAGCCAATGCTTTAGCCTACACGGAGATGTTCACTCGAGCACATGGGACCCAAGCCATCAGACCCAGGAAGTCCTAACTGGATTACCAACAGAGGAGTAACTCTTTTGGCCAATCAAGGGGTTGTGACCGGAAACTTGTTTTGTGTGGAGCTGCACTGAAATCTCACGAGCACGTTCATTATTGTATATTCTTGTACATTATTTTTTTCAATAATTTTGAAGTGACCATAGAATAAAACAAGAAAGATTAATAATAAGGATGTTATAGACATCAAAGTAGATGTGAGTAATATCACCTTAGAGTCAGGGATTTGATGTTCTGTGCATATGTTTCCCATCAGGGTGAATCTTTTAAATAAATGGTTAGAGTTTCTTGTACATTATTTTCTCGCATTGCACATCCTTAGTGGCCAATATTCTCGTATGAGTAGACTACATATTGTGAATATGCACTCCAGCTGGTGGAGCTCACTTAGATGCATTCTTATCATTGTGGGTAGAATGGATGGAAAGGCCTCTTTATGGATAAGAATTGTGCAAAAAATCAGCTCCGTTAGATTATCCGAGTCCTTGATCTGATAGCATTAAAAATGATGGTCTATTAGCCATAGATTTTTTTTCATATTCTATCCAACAGCGAAAAAATGTTTTTTTTTATGCTATGATAGTGGCAAAATGTTTGATGAGCATAAAATAGGTATGATGCTAGATAATGGAGGGATGAGAATGCAAAAGGGCCTGCATTGATCAAATGTGGACCCAAATGGGGCCCATAGAGCTGGACTTCTCATCCAGTTCGCTCATAGGAGAAGATTGTCCTTTAAAGTTAATGGTGGACCCAGAATATTCATTTTGGTGGTGCGGACAAGGGTGGGGTGAAGAAGTCTAATACTAAAATAAATTCTTTTAAGGTCTAATTTGAGAAATTTCTCAAATCATGCGGTGTGGTCGCACCTGCCTGCTAACTTATAGGTCCGCCCCTGTAATTAAAGTGTGTGGCTTTCCTATTTCTTTGCTATTTCATTTTTTTATTAGTGACATGTATACCTAAAGAAAAATGAATATTAGTCTTCACGGTTTTTATTCCCTTGATGATTCAGGGATTCACGACTTTCACCGAGTTGATTTGACTACATTTATTGGGTTTGGTGAAAAGGCACTCTGGAATTCTTTCTGCAACTCTTGACTTTAGATGTACCTTTAAGCAATTTACACGGGTATAGCTTGCAGAAGTACCAGTTCCTTGAATGTTTTGTTCATAATCTTGCTCCTCATGTTGCCATTTGAGCTTCTTTAGGATTTTTGGTACTCATGTGCTGTTTTAGTTTTGTAATTCTCAGGATCTTTATTGTTTTGTGGCAAACCCTTTGATTTGAAACCCTTATTTTCACCTGTGTTGTAGTATTTGTTTTTAATTGGCATGAGTAGTACTATGCAACAATTGAGGCTTTCCAAGTGTTTGTGTTACTCACAAAACCTCCATGGCAGGTCTTCTTGATCGGGGCTGGAGGAGATCAGGTTCATTTCTTTACAAACCCGAGATGGAAAGGACATGCTGCCCCTCATATACTATCCGTCTTAAAGCTGAAGATTTTGTTTCATCCAAGGAGCAAACTCGTGTATATAAACGAATGCGAAGGTACGTTTGGGACTCTTTCATTATTTGGATAACTCCTGCTTTCCATCTAAGCTTTGTTTCTCTTCATCTTTCTGAAGTGTTTATGATTGTTAAAAGTTAATAAGGTTACCTTAACTCCTTAAATCCCTTCAAGTCTTAAAACATTAGTCATGTGGCCTCCTTCCTTTTTTTTTTTTCGAGAGGAGGAGGAGGAGGAGGAGGAGGAGGAGGGGGGTGGTGTTTGGATTTGGAAATAGGTGGTTTTCATGATCTTTCGGTCCTGGAGGAAGTGAGGACAATAAAGGATAATCATGGGTGCCTAAATCGTGTCTTCCCTATTAGGGCATTGGTTATTTGAATCAAGGTTTTAAATAGCATCCAGTACGCTATATATTGGCTGCTTCGAGGTTGAAACTAGTCAATGCATTGTCTGAATCACAATATGGACTGGTAAGGTCTGCTATAATCTAATCAATGCATTGTCCGAATCACAAGCTATAAACTAATATGTAATGCTATTTTACCTAACTCTGAGGTAATAATTTTATCTTCTGTGCTTGATTTCTATGATTTTTTTTTCTTTTTGAAAAAAATTGGTGGAATGTTTATTTAGTTTGTGTAAAGTTAGATGTGAGCAGTTAAAAATGTAATTGTTGGCCTTCTCATCCTGGCATCCACATTTGGGGCTTACTATTGTTATTTTTGGGATATTTTTCACTTTTTTGGGACTACATTAAATACTATCTGTTTAGAGTTCATTAATTAATGATAACTCTATTTGCCTACTTCTCAATTCCATATCTAGTTATCTTCTTGCTTCATTCATTGCAACTTTATAATTTAGACTTGAAATAGTTTTGCACTTCCATCATAATATGATGGGAGTATTGTTTGGTTCATGAATAAAATGAAATAACACATTATTTTCATCTGATGTAGCTTGTATTTTGTAACCAATAACCAGTAAGTGTAATGAATTGTTATTAATCAAGATATTCAATAACTTAGGATCAAACAAACTTCATGACCTACATGATATATGACATTTCAATGTTCCACCACATCTCCTATACACCGTTCACCCTATATAAAAAGATCTAACATTTATTTTAATAATCTGGATTTTTCAATATTCATTTTTAGATTTTTTTGAGATCAAAATAAAATTCACATCATTACTGTTAGCCGTGTACAAAAAATCCATCGATTAGTAAAACCGATCCGATGTGTGGATTTTTAACCGATCCGATGGTTAATTGTTTGGTGACGGATTGAAAAAATTCTAATCAATTAGTAATGGTTTGGTAACGGATTGTATCCTTAATCCGCGGTTTTAAACGATCCGAACCGTTGAAATAATATATATTTATCTTTATATAAATAAGTATTGAAAGGCAACATTTTAGCTATTTATCATCCAACTTTCAATCTCAGCCATTCACTCTCCATATAAAATGGGAAGGAACAATTGACACTATCGTTAACGGATTGAACGGTTTTAACCGAACCGAGCCGTTGATCCACAGTCCTGTTCGGTTCGGTTTTTAATAGGCAACGGATTGGCTACGGATTACAAACCTGTCAATCTGTAGGTAACGGATTGGTGATAGATTAGGCTCAATCCGATCCAATCCAAACTGTGTACACCCCTAGTTATTGCCAATAATTGCAGTATACATATCAGTCTTTCTAAATGGTCAATCAACCTAGCAACAGCACTATTGTGGACTATGATGTGAATAAACTGGATTGTGACTCTTTAAGCATCATTTGACTGTACCACCAGCTGTAGAGGGTGACACCAACAATGCAATCAGTTGAGCTTGAAGGTTGTCCAAAGCTTCTTGGAGATTGGCATATGAATAATGGTGATATTAAGCGTATTGCTTCACAATTGGCTATGTACTTCACACACACACACACACAGAAATTAGAAGGCAGAGGTCCTAGCAAAGTGACCCCCTTAGGGGGACCATAGAAACGGTACATATATTTTTGGAGTACTATTTGGTAAGGAAATTTATCATCCACCTTATAGAAGGATGTCATGTTATAACCGACTATAGCTCATTCTTTTCCTTGTTAAGATCATTGGCACCATTTGATAAAAGCCCCTTTTGAGAAAACCATTTCTGTTTACTCTTATCTCTAGTCCTCCATTATATTGTTGGAGTTTTCTTGTACGACTCTTTTGTTAATTTAATAGAAGTCCACATTCATTAGAAGGAAGAAATTCCACATGCACTTGAAAAAAAAAACAAAGTCATATCGACTTTCTGGATAAATGTATTCCGAAGACTTACAATGGTTGTATATTGATGCGCAGGTACTTGGATGGTACATTCGACGCTAAAAAATCAGACCATGTTGAGGATGAGTTAAACTCTTCAAATGTTTCAGGCAGCTTGGTCAGGAACAAGTCCTCAAATGAAATGGATGAAAAATCAGTTGTAAAGGAATCTTCTGCTATGAATAGTAATGATAAAAGCAAGGTGGAAGAATGTATCCATTATTTATCAACCAAAATCGATAGTAGTGTGAGGGCATGCATTAACAGTGGCGAATTTCCTTCTTCTGTTCAACTCCCCAAAGCAACTGTCAGGGTGGTGACACCACAGGCTAAGAAGAAGCTGACTGAAATATCTGGAGATCTGTTGTATACGAGCAGTATTTCATTTCAGATTGCAGCAATCGTCAGAAGATCACAATCAGAAGAAAATGACTTATCTCAATCAGAGGTATCCAGAACTGGCCAGTTTTTTGAGCTTACCCCAAAGAGCATTGCAGAGAAGCTAGCATGCTTAGTAGACCAGCAGGGAGAACTTTCTGGTCTGTCAATCAAAGCTTGCAATGGGCACCTTAATTTCTATTTATCTACCACTGAAATTGCTTCTGGTGAAGCACCCGTCACTGTTAATGCTTCCAGTGATTCTTTGAAAGGCAGTGGAGCAAATGCTAAACGTGGCGGCATTCTTAATAACCATGCAGTTCCTCCACAAAAAAGGCGTCGACTTGAGATCCATTTGAAAAGATCAAGCTTTGATCCAGAAGAATATGCTTTGTACAGAAAATATCAAATGATAGTGCATAACGATAAACCAAATGAAGTCCTGGAAAACTCATATAGAAGTTTTTTGGTGGATACACCATTAATATATGTGCCCCCATCTGGTGATAGCACGGTTCCAGCTTGTGGGTATGGCTCTTTCCATCAGCAATATGTGATTGATGGGAAGCTTGTTGCAGTTGGTGTGGTGGATATTCTTCCGAGATGTTTGTCAAGCAAATATTTATTCTGGGACCCAGACCTTGCCTTCTTATCACTTGGGAAATATTCAGCATTGCAAGAAATAGATTGGGTGAAGGAGAACCAAGTACATTGTCCCAGCCTCCAGTACTATTATCTTGGCTATTACATTCACTCCTGCAGCAAAATGAGATACAAAGCTTCATACCGTCCATCTGAACTTCTATGCCCTCTTCGTTTTCAGTAAGTTCTATTTCTCCTCTTTTTTTAAGATTGAAACAAAGTATTTCTATCTATTAAATAAACAAATAAAATACAAAGAAGCCAATCAAACTAGCAACTGGGTGAGGAGGTATAAAAGCATTATGCTAGATAAACAGAAAATAACATTGAATAGATGAGACAACCATAGTAGAAGATCTGTCCTCCAAAGCATTTGCCGACCTGTCAACATGATTTAACTCCACTTGAGTGGAAGAAGACCAAAACTTAATTTGGTTAAAGTAGAACTGAAATCTCGGAGGAGAAACTGCAGAGGAACCCAAGAAATTGCATTCCATAAATCACTCTCTTTAACTAATTTGTCATGAAATGAGGCTCAAAAATCCAAAGTGCTTCTAAAATTTCATTAACTTCTGCCTCATATGACTCCACTATACGAACACTCCTAAAAAAAGATTTCCAAAACATACATTGCTTAATGATGGAGCACCCCCTATCTATCCATTAGCCGAGGCTCACCCCTCGCCACATTTAACTTCTTCTGCAGGAGAAGAACTAAGACAACACTTTCTTCATCTTAGAACGGCCATCATTACAAGGAAGCCTGCATAAGCTATTGAACTCACTCCTTGAGGACTCACATTTAGTGATTCTACAAGTTACAATGAACATAAGATCATCCATGGGCATCCATTGGATGCCCATGGATGATCTTATGTTCATTGTAACTTGTAGAATCACTAAATGTGAGCCATCCATGCACCTCTGAAAAATCCTGTCACTTCTCTCTTTCCAAACGGACCATGAAAGGAGCTAGCTTCCAAAAAACAACACGACACTCAAAGAACAGATTCATCTTCCGTGCCTCGATCCCATCAAAGAACCTGAAAACCAGCATAAGATATAACCCTGAATAAGGAATCCAAACCACAAACCATAGTGAATTCACAATGCAGAAAAAGGTAATCTAATTTTTATCCATGCTTTTTGCAAAAGCAGCAAACATCAAAGATAGCTTCCAATGAAATACCTCGCCAGAGATTATCCACAGTCAGCCACTAGCGAACAAAGCGCCTCCACATAGGTGGGGAGCCCAACCCAACCATACATAGATCTGGGGGGCTTAACCCTTGGCATCTCCTCCATCTCTTGGGAAAAAGGACTTTGTCTGTTTGCCGAGAACACCCTTGGGACAAGGCTTCTGAGCATATCACTTCTTCCGTGCAAATAAAAATGTTGGAAAGAAGACTCAATAATAACTATCTAGGACTCTTAGAGGGATGCAAAACCCTTCTAAAAGATGTATCTCAAGACAGAGCCCCACTCACCAACATAACTCTCTTTAACTGACGACTCTTTGTTAGACACCACCCTACCATTTGACACATCCCCAACTCCCAAAATGATGTGTGAACTGACCTGGAATTTTGAATTTCCAAATGGTAAGCTTCAAAAATATTAGTTCAGAATAAATGAAATATCCTGCAAAGATTTGAAGGATTTATGTCTTGCATATGGCTATGTTGAAGGTAATTTAATTGTACTACTACGCTGAGCCTTTACACCATTTTATAGTACTTAGTAACTGTGGGATCCATTTCCATTTAGACCTAATACCACTTTTATACTTGCCCATTTTAAAGCATCTGGGTATCCAGTACATTGTTACCTTGCTCCCTTTTCTTTTCTTTTTTTTTTTTGTGATCAGGCATTTCCTGGAAGGAGTGCTTAAAGGCTGGTGCTTGCACCACATAGTAGAGTCTCTATTTACTTGAGGATATTGGTTATATTTGTTTTAAAAAATGTATCCTGCAGGTGGGTGCCATTTGATATTGCCAGGCCTTTACTTGATAAGAAGCCATATGTTGTTTTATCAGATTTTCCAACTTTACAAAATGGAGTATCCACTCCATCTCAGATTTCAGAAAAGGCCTTTGAACACCATTGCATCAAGTCCAGTCAAAACAAACAGCATGAAGCTCTCAGTGATTCTGATGAGGAAATGGAGCCTAATTTTGAAGGCTCAAACACAGGGTTTGACGAGAACTCAAGCCCAGAAGAAACCGGTCTTGTGGCATCTGCTGATGAATTGACAGTTGGAGATGTCGGTAATATCAAGATTGATCTCAATGGAACTCGTATAAAATTCAAGGTACTCACCTGCCTTTTCCTTTTTGGAGTAGGTTGCCAAGGTGGCTGTCTCAATTGATTTCCAATGGGCAAAGCAGGGCTTGAACCCTGGCACTGCCTGTGAGAGTTGATGTCCCTGCCACCAATCTATGCTTTTGTGGTCTCACTGCATTTTTTTTTTAGTTTATTTGAGCAGCACTGAATGACTTCATCATTACTGATTTTATTATATTTATTTATTTATATAGTGAAACATTTTCCTATGGAACTGCATGTCCCACTCTGGTTGTTAAATAGGCGTGGGGGAGATCAGAACTCTCCATGAAAGAAGGGGCCTGCCTTTGTGGAATGTTCCATTTGATGATGATGATGATGTGTGTGTGTGTGTGTGTGTGTGTGTGTGTGAGAGAGAGAGAGAGAGAGAATGGTAATTGGTCCAAATGGAGTCATTTTCTTGGAGACATGTTAGAACTTAGGAGGCCAGTTAGCTAAGAAGCATGGACACGGACACGGACACGGGGCACGGATACGACATGACACGGACACGCCGACACGGCATTTCTAAAAAAAGTAGGACACGAACACGTCGGGGACACGTTAATAATATATATTAATTTATATATATAATCATCTACTAAA
The DNA here is from genome assembly GCA_037013555.1 of Sextonia rubra. Taxonomy (NCBI): domain Eukaryota; kingdom Viridiplantae; phylum Streptophyta; class Magnoliopsida; order Laurales; family Lauraceae; genus Sextonia; species Sextonia rubra. Next base: position 51,374,776 of record JASUAD010000013.1, on the reverse strand, counting down.
AAACTAATATCATTTTAACTTTTTTAATCAATTTGGCAATCAACAAATTAAAATTCAACTACCAACTAACAAGCATATCAAATTATTAAATATCAATACAACACTAAAACATAATTCATAATCATTAAACATGAAATATCCATAGTTCCATAAAATCCATATAAAGAAAAAGGCAGATCATCTCTTTCCCCTCCCTTAAAAAAAAAAAAACAAAAAGCAAAAGAGAAGCCAATCTTGAGGCCTATTCTTTAGTGAAATATTTATTTGTCTTTTGCTTGTGATATGATTGATATTTACAAACATATATTTTTCCATGGTTTAAAATTGTTCTATTATCAAGTTTACAAGTTTTAATAACCACATATTAACAAAGTGTCCAAGAGATATTAGCCACATATTTATTTTTTAGTCATAGACACGAGTTAAAAATTGTGGGACACGTTGCAAAAAGAGTGTCAAACAAGTGTCTGAAATTAAGATTTTTAGTTCTTAATTATGGACACGGCTAAATAGTATCGGACACGTGTCTGAGAGTGTCCGAGGAGTGTCGGTGTCCGACACATGTCTTACACGGACACGTCAATTTCTTAGAAGTGTCCGTGCTTCTTAGCCAGTCAGTATGTACTGGGTCCAAATGGAGTCATTGTCTTGGAGACATGTCAGAACTTAGGAGGCCAATTAGTATTTACCTCCTACTTCCTAGCCTCTCCAAATACTTAATCACCAATTTCTTTAGGACTAGAAGCTATAGAAAATGGCAAAGGATATGCATCTACGAGAGGGTGACACACAACTATCTATCTTCCTAAAAGAGTAAACACCAACACACACACACACCCCCCCCCCCCCCCCCCCCCCCCCCCCCACCTTTTTTTTCTATTAACGTGACCTTTTTTGAGCGCCTTGCATTCTTCCATGGGCTCTTGTCAACCAAGAGTGAACATAAGCACTGTCATGTATGGTATAACAAATATTAGGAAAAAATTGTCCTTGTCCTTTCTAAAGCAAACTCCCTTCCAAAAGATAGACGAGCTTTTATACTTCTGGATGAGCAATTATCATTCAAATTCTAATCATCATTACTCAACTTATACTTCTGGCTAGGCAATTCCTCCATAGGTAACATCCTCAACGCCAACCTGTCCCTTATGAAGTAGAGTCTGCCCTCAAAGTCCAAATTTATTTATTCTTAGTCCGACACTAGATGCTTTCATGAGCAATTGAAGTAAGGGCATGTTTGTAAACTGAGAAAAATCCTCTATCTAGAGGATTCCTTCTTTCCCTTGGAACCATGCTATCCTCTTTGAATATTTTTTATGGGAGGAATCACTGCATTCCACATTTGGGAAACACCTAAGATTCACTCTCAAGTGCTTCTTTACCTCCGTGGATTTATAAAATTCGATGGGGGGAGGTGGAGGTGGAGGTGGAGACTGAGTAATCAGTGGAAGAGAGGATTTTTGATGGTTTTGGACAATCCTCTTGCTTTTCCACTCTTCACCCAATCGAGTCTTTGCAATCGAGGATAATTAGAGAGGATTCCTCTCCAAGGATGTTATCCAAGCATGCCCTAAAAGAAGTATCTAAAACATGTCTCCTTTCAATATAAGTATCCTGCTAAAACAAAATCTAAAATGTCTTCCTTCAAGAGAAGCACCCTGCTGACCAGAGATGGTCACTGCCAGACATTCCTGTGAGCGCTTTAGTAAGAATCTTGTATTTATTTTCAATATGACCTATCTTAGGAATCAACAGAATAAAAGAAGCACCCAAATCTTTTGGCAACCTCTTTCTGTCATAGAACTCAGACATGAAGTCCAGTACATCATAAAACATTCAGGACTAGGAACACAAACCTGCTTGAACTTTCCAGAGTGTGTTTCACATTCTCAAAGAAAGGAGCTTTCACCAGTCAAATATCAGCCTTTCCAAAGGATGACATTGAGCATCCCAGCATACAGCGGCTTTCAGAACTATATATTCTCATATCATGTATTATTCATTTTTCGTTTCCAGTATTCATTTAGTGTGATGCATCAACTTTCTTGGTGGTGTAGGTTGGCTGTTGCCTATTTTGAAGGACAATGCTTAGAAATTTGCTAATCAACTCGGTGAGTTGCCTACGTGGCATGGTGTGGCTGACTCTTGACTCTAACTACTGAGTCCATAGTTGATTTATCGAAAATCTGGCCCAGTAACTGAGTCGCTGAACGCCTAATAACAGTTAGGGATTTTTCCTTCACTCTGCTGACAGGAACTCAGAATCCATTTGACTTTGGGCAGTCTAAAATAAATAAATAAATAAATGAATGGATAAATTCCTTTAGTTACTGCATGCTTGGCAGTTCACACATCTATGAGATTTGAATTCATAAGGATTAAGGACTTCAAATGAACAGGGAATAGCCATTAGTCATGTTAATCACAAAATTCACATTCCTTAAACCGGATGATTTTTTGGGGAAAAGAAAGGCCAACGGAGCTGCTTGTGTATTTTCCCTCTAAACTATACATACCCTTTCCACTGATAGAATTGCCCAGTCGATAGTGCTATGACCCATCCAATAGATGACCTAGATGATATTTGGGTCTCATGCAAGTTGCACATGTGATCCACAGATCATCCATTAATAAAAGGGGAGGGATCATAGTTGCCATTTGTGAAAAAAGGGAGAGTTGAAGGAAGGAGATATATAATATAAGGGTGGGGTGTGGGGTCGGCGCTACGCTAGTGGCTGGGGGATAGAATGCTGTGGTACCACTGGGAACAGAAGCTAGAGTAGAAGCAGCCCTCAAAAGTGTGAGAAGATGAAGAGATGGTAATCTTTGTGTGCATTTGACCATGGAGGCATGGTTCTGCAGAACTCATTGTTGTGTAAGCTTGATTAGCAAAAGTATCTGAGACACGGGTCGCGTCTATGGTTTTGAAACTTCTCCTAGACAAGTTCTAAATTCTACAGCAGAACTTGGACAACATGGAGTTTATAAGTAGCTTAGCTAGTCGGTCCAGCAGTAGTTTCAAATGAAGTTGAGGTAACAGTTGACAGTTGACTCATTAGTCAATCAGAATCGGATAATTTAAGTTTAGGGTTGAGTTCAAATTTTCATTTATTTACTTTTTCCAATTATAAATGCATTGGCAATGGGCACATCAAGAGTCCTAAGAGGGATGAGAAATGTCCCTAGAATTGATCACAACATCAATTCACACTCAAACTGGGGATTTTTGGTGTGTGTATATGTGTGTGTGTGTGTGTGTGTGTGGGGGGGTGGGGGGGGGGGGGCGCGTGTTGTGGAAAGACACTCAGTGAAACTTTTAATTTTTTTTATATCTAAAGCCTACGTTTTCTTTCCTCAAATGGATCCATCCAGATGGTTAGAATTGACAAATTGGTAAAGCTATGGCACATTCAATATATGGTCTTCTAGATGATAGGTCTACATCTCTAGCATCTGGCTATACAGGTCTTCCATTGATAGAATTGGGAGGCTATTGGGGAAGTTATGGATTAAGGAAGAAACATCGTCTTTACTTAGGAGTGCATAATTAGCTAAGCAATTTATTCAAATTAGTTTTTAAAAGCCTGTAATTCACTGACTTCAGACCTATAATTCACTGAGGAATCTGACTTGGTGATTAGTGAAGAAGCTATATTATGCTCCATTAATGATCTAAAATTGGGAGTTGTAGCAGCATAATGATACCAATGTTTGGAACCATAGATCTATTTTCAACAGTTTACTACTCTCTTTGTCCCATGCGTTCATCTAATACAGTCCCATTGTTTGAAGGATCTCCGACAAAGGGTGTCTCCTAGACAAAGGGGCGTCATAGATTCATTGGAGCAGCAGTTGCAGAAATATGCGAGGGCAGTGGGATCGGAACTTGCTGATCACATGGTGTACAGCTTCAGTTAATTCTGCAATTTATGAAAAATATATTGGTGCCTTTTGCAGCTGAAACTGCTATCCTTTCATCACTGGCAATGAATGAGGAAAAGGAATCCATTGACCAAATAATCTTCCGCGGTAATTGCTTTGCTGGATTGTGTCAGAATGAGGTACAGAGATTCTGTTTCAGATCTCTTTGTCGAGATTCTGTTTCAGATTTCTGTCTTGCGTCTATGTTTTTAACGTTTGAGATGGAATTTTTGTTCAATTTATAGGGAAGCATTACTACATATTTAATGGTATTTTACTCATGGTTGGGTTCTGTCTCTGGTTGACCAAATCGGATGGGACTCAGCTAGCCTTGGTTAAAAGACAGTAGACCTGAGAAAAGTATAGTTACTTTGTGGAAGGACAAATATCGTTCAATTTTACTCTTGGGAAGTGATGTTTTTTTCTTTCCTTTTTATAGCAATTCTACAATGCTTGGACTATGATAATCAACAGGTTTGGACCAAGCATTCTGTATAGGTGAGTAATTCATTTGACAGGATCTCTGGAGGAGTAAATCATGGTGAACTATGGTTTTTGTGACAAGATTTTGTTTCTGTGCTCCTTTTTTTCCCAACCATGCACGACTGCCTCGCATACACATTGTTCTACTCCCTAACCCAGAAGCTATATCCTGGGATCTGGTTGTTTTGTGGAGACGGAAATGCCTCACCAGTTATCAGTGGAGATTGGAGTGATTGTCAACTTGTAGGGTTTCTAGTGCATATTTCAGTTGTGGCCAACAATGTCTTTTATAGGACATCCCATAAAATGGGGACAATATGGATAAGTTGTGCCAAACAGGCCAGGTCGCCATATGATAAAGGGCTTTTTTCTGCCTAGGACTCAAAGCACATGCACACTACACGCCCCAAACCAGAATAGCCACGTCCCAGCATATAATTGGCTTTTGGCCTTTTGTTTTTCCTGCCTGGGACTCGTGCACTCTACACATTCCTAATCAGTTAGGGCAACAGTTGGGATTAGAGGGTTGGCCTGGTAGACAGGCAACTTGCTTTTCTTGTGGGCGCTCTGTTCTTTTCCACTGTAGCAAAAAAAATAAAAAAATACAGTTGAGCAACAGCCAGGACCATCATATAGTTGGCTTGCAAATGGACAATATTGGAAAGAGGTACGCACGAAATTAGGCGACACTAAATCCACACCACAATCTTTAAAAAGGTGGAATAATTTGTTAATGTTTTGGAAATGATGCACGTACTGTCTTTTGAAGGAAAAAAGTAAAAACGTTTTGATTAATTTTAACTCTTCTTTGGTCCAAGAAAGAAACGTTTCTTGGTTGAATCGTCTTGTGTGCCCGTCCACTTAAATAGTTTGTGACTAGCGGGTTCCCGGTGGCGTCCATGGCTTGGGAGCCCAACAGACCACGGCCGGATTATCTGAAGGACACCACAATTTTTTAATAATAAGATAACTGTTTTTTTGCCAGAAAAGATTATTCTATTATTCTATCTTACAGTCAATATTGGGTAGCTTTCCACGTCTCTTCACTCTTATAGAACATTCGGGTTTTTTAAAGGACCCAGCTTCGGATGAGTCAGATCATTTTAATAACGGTTTGGCTTGGACTTTGGGATAAGTCTAGAATATAACTTTAATCCATTTAAATAGTGGAAGGATTCATTTCTTAGAATAAAATAGTGACATATTATTATATTGTGTTACTTATAGTATTTGGCAATCTTCACAAATTTGAATGTATTTTTGAAGTGTTTGGAACTTTATTTAAAAAATCACAAGATGGATAGAAAATAATTAATTGACCTAATATAGGATCCACTAATTAGTAATTACACGTATTAATAATTATGGTAGGATTCATCTATTTTTAAAATTCACAAGATTAAATATTAAAATCATGAGATCCGATCTAATTAAGGTGGAACCACCAAAAGCTAGTAAGCATAGTGTAATAACACAAATCAATCTAATAGTGATTATCATTGATAAATTCATCTATTAGAAATCATTACGAGACCCATTTGTTGTGAGTAGTATTATTAACAGTAAGGGAACTATCAAATAGTGGGAGCCATAAAGTGATGGCAATTTAATAATTGCAATAACAAAATTCAATCTTAGAAATCAATGTGGGGCATAATTAATTTTGGCAATATGGGACCTCCCTAGTATTATTAATCACAATGAAAGCCCACCCTTGTTATATTTGTAGGATCTACCTAACAAGCTAAGGCTATATAATCATATGTGGCTATAGGACTACACATTAAATTTATAGGCACCATAGGGCCAATCTAATAATGGGAGTCATAGTTTGCACTACTATAAAAATCATTAATATTAAAATCTATAAAGTGAGCTACTAGAATTAATGGTTTCTCATGAACTCTCAAATTAGTTTCACTTAAACTTTAGATTTTTTTTAACCGAAGATTGTTTTCTACAGCAGCTCATTGAATAATATAATATGAAGGTTTTTGAAGGAAAGTGAGATATTGTAAAATACTTTCAAAGTAATCCAAACACCTCTTTTTTAGGTGAGCATATGATATTCTAAATTTGAAAATAATATTGTAAAATCTCTTGAAATATTTTGTTTCCAAACACCCTATAAAACTATTTGATAGATAGATCTGATTTTAAATAATTAATATTTCTGTTTAAGTAATTATACATGTGGTGTAGAGATAGCAATTTAGAAATGATGACTTGTATTTGGTTATTTACTTTCGATTGTTAGACTACCAAATTATCTAATATACAATATTCTTTCTTTTGGTTTTATTATAATATTTTTCTTGCATATATAAGATTTTTTTCTTTTTTGATAGATATATAAGATTTACTAATTTGAATTGATTATCAAGAATGCATGTAAATAAATACTTATTTATATTTTATAAGTATTTGATTCATATTTAACTATTTTGAAATTATTTAAAAAGATACATGAACTCTCTGAAGTCTCCAAAGAATACCAACCAAGAACGGATGTAGGTGAGCAATAGAGAAGCTTCATCCACCTCCCGTGCATCAGCTCGCACTCTCCAAACGTCGGTACCCAAACACCTGTGTGTACGGCTGGAATGGCCTCCACTTCAGGTCCGTGGTCTCCAACCCCGTCCCAATCAACTCACCCACCACGTTCTTTGCCAGTCAACAAACTACATGCATTAGCAGCGTCACTTCTTTGGACCTGCCCGGGTCAGTTGGAATAATCAATAGGTGGGCCCACAGTGGAGTGGAGTGTCACTACAGACTCGTACGGACACGTGCATGGCCCACTCCACCTTTCACTGGGCCCCGTCGTGATCTTGAGCACGTGTACATGGATCTCCCCATCCTCGTGCATTCCCTCCAACCAAGTCGCTCTCCTCCGCTTCCATTTTAAATAAAGAATTCAAAAAATTTCACGTCCTTCCTTGCCTTGGGTCAATTCTGAGAGCTCACAGCGTCTACAAGCGAAGAAGCGAATCTGTTTCTTTCTTCGTCAAGAAGGTTAGGTCAGCTCACAGAGACGAAGAAAACTCCCAAATCTTTGTAAAAACCCTAATCGATCCCCAAAACCCAAGACTCAGTGCTTGCATTCGAGAGAGATGGCAAAGAAGTTGGGAGGGAATGAGGCGAGCAGCAGCAGAAGCAGAGGTGAAAGCGTCGTCTCAGATTTTGATTGTCGACGGAAGTCTTGCGGATACTGCAAATCGGAAGCTTCCACCAGCATCGTCCATGGTCAGATTCCTCTCTCTCTCTCTCTCTCATTTTCAGTCAAAATGATCGACACGGTTCGATTCTGTAGGAATTTGAGGATTATTGTTTAATTGAAGCTATGGCGAGTGCATGTTGATCGGTGCTTGCAATTTCAATTTTTAGTCTAGATCTTATGAAAATTCAGGTCGGTATGAGGAATCTGCTTGTTTGCAGATGTGATGGATGTTGAATTTGGTTTCGTTGTTGTGGCATGAAGTATTTGTAATGAGTTTGGTAATTCACTCTGTTTGGATACGTTCTGTGGTTCTTGATTTCCGTGCCAAACTAAGAGGATTACCATTTGGTATGCCGGATGCTGACTGTGGGTTGGTGTGCATGCTGGCAATCCTAGGTTGATTTCTTGCTTTGCAAATTGTAATTGGATTGGATCACCTCATATGACCTTACATTGTTTTTAATTTGGTGATATCAATGTTTGATAACTCTGTCTGGTCAATTTGGATATGCTGGCCATGTTTACTTACCTTAATCTGCAACAACTTGACCAAGCTTTTCACTGACTTTCCCTCACAAAAGTTGGAACTAATATTCCTGGTTTTGGAGTTGAAATTTTGAGTTTCGATGACTTGTTGACTAATGAGATTATCCTAAAGCTGATCCACCTTTCCTCTTTCATGCATCTGAGTGTGTAGAATTTTACATTCATACTTGTTTGTCGTTTGACATTTCCTTTTGGGTATGGTTTTGCAGGTTTATGGGCTTACAACCTTACTGTTGATGACTACCAAGGTCTGTTTCTTTGCATATTTGCCAAAATTCTTTCATGTGTCTGAAACTTTCCACATTTAGTGCAGCCACTTTTCCATGAGTAAGAGCACGAAAACGAGTTAAATTTATTGCAATTCCGCATAAATGAATTTCTGATTTGGGGGTTTGGGGTCAGAATTTTTATTTTTGTTTTCCAGCGGAAGAGGAAAAAGTCCACATAACCGGTTATCCATGGATGTACATAAACGTGCCCTAACTGATGAAGCTGGAATTTCTTTTCTTGATTTCTTCTTTAAGCACAGAGCAGCTTTATTAAGAACAGAATAAGTACAAGGGTGTTTGAGAAAGCCCTAACAAAATTACAGCTCCATCAGAAAATAAACAACAAAAATAATTATGGAGGCTGTGAGGGGCCAAGGGAAAGGTGCCTGGTTCTCTTAGTGTGGAGGGTTCCTCCTAGCTATAGAGTGTGTTGCAGGGAGATGAAGTCACCGTGGAGGCCCACATTCAATGAAATAGGAGTTGTGTATGTCAAGGGAGGTTATATTTTCCCAGGTGGGATGAGACTGCAAGAGGCCAATTCATGGAGATCAGCTGGCACCATTAGAACAGGACACTGAAGTCTAAAATGCAGTCAATGCTATAGCCTACACAGAGATGTTCACTCGAGCACATGGGACCCAGACCATCAGACCCTGGAAGTCCTAACTGGATTACCAACGGAGAAGTAGATCTATTGGCCAATCAAGGGGTTGTGACTGGAAACTTGTTTTGTGTGGAGCTGCCATGAAATTTCACTAGCGTGTTCATTATTGTATATTCTTGTACATTATTTTTCCCAATACTTTTGAAGTTACCATAGAATGATTAATAATGAGGATGTTACAGGCATCAAAGTAGATGTGAGTAATATCACCTTAGAGTCAGGGCTTTTATGACCTGTGCAGATGTTTCCCAGCAGAGTGAATCTTTTGAATAAATGGTTAGAGCTTCTTGTACATTCTTTGCTTGCATTGCTCATCCTTTGTGGGCAATATTCTCCTATGAGTAGACTGCATATTGTGAATATGCAGTCCAGCTCATGGGGCCCACTTAGATGTATTCTTATAATTGTGGGTAGGATGGATGAAAAGGTCTCTTTATGGATAAGAATCATGCAAAAAATCAGGTCTGTCAAATTATCCTAGCCCTCGATTTAATAGTGTTAAAAATGATGGTCTTATAAACATAAATTTTTTTCATATTCTATCCAACGTACCATTCAAAAAAGAAAAAGAAAAAAAAAAATTCTATCCAACAGCAAGAAAATGTTCGATGAGCATAAAAATGGGTATGATGCAAGATAATGGAGGGATAAGACTGTGAAAGGGGTTGCACTGAGCAAAGGTGGGACCAGGTGGGCCCCATAGAGCTGGACTTCTTATGCAGTTTGCTTTTAGGAGAAGATTATCCTTTACAGTGTATGGCTTTCCTATTTCTTTCCTATTCATTTTTTTTAGTGACATGTTTACCTGAAGAATGATGAATATTAGTCATCACAGTTATGTCCCTTTTAATGATGCATGGATACATGACTTTCACCGAGTTGATTTGACTACTTTTATTGGGTTGGTGAAAAGGCACTCATGAATTCTTTCTGCAACTCTTGACTTTAGATGTACCTTTAAGTGATTTACATGGGTAGAGCCTGCAGAAGTACCAGTTCCTTGATTTTTTGGTTCATAATCTTGCTGCTCATGTTGCCATTTGAGCTTCTTTAGGATTTTTCGTGCTCATGTGCTGTTTTAGTTCTGTAATTCTCATGGAAAAGCCTTCGATTTGAAAACCTTATTTTCACCTGTGTTGTAGTATAAATATATTTTTTGATTGGCATGAGTAGTACTATGCAACAATTGTGTCTTTCTAAATATTTATGTTACTCGCAAAACCTCTATGGCAGATCTTCTTGACCGGGGCTGGAGGAGATCAGGTTCATATCTTTACAAACCTGAGATGGAAAGGACATGCTGCCCCTCATATACTATCCGTCTTAAAGCTGAAGATTTTGTCTTATCTAGGGAGCAAACTCGTGTAGAAAAACGAATGCGAAGGTATGCCTGGGACTCTTTCATTATTTGGATAACTCCTGCTTTCTATCTAAGCTTTGTTTCTTTTCCTCTTTCTGAAGTGTTTATGATTGTCAAAAGTTAAAAAGGTTACCTTAAGTCCATTCATGTCTTAAAACATTAGTCATGTGGGGTTGGATTTAGAAATAGGTGGTTTTCATGCTCTTTCAGTATTGGAGGAAGTGAGGACCATAAATGATGATAATGGGTGCCAAAATCGTGTCTTCCCTATTAGGGCACTGGTTATTTGGATCAAGGTTTTAAATAGCATCCAGTATGCTACATATTGGCTGCTGCTTGGTTGAAACTAGTCAATGCATTGTCCGAATCACAATATGGACTGGTAAGATCTGCTATAAACTAGCCAATGCATTGTCCAAATCACAAGCTATAAGCTAATATGTATTGCTAATTTACCTAACTCTGAAGTAATAATTTCATCTTCTGCGCTTGATTTCTATGTGTTTATTTTTTTTTTCCTTCTCTTTTTTAAAAATTTGGGCGGGATGTTTATTTAGTTTGTGTAAAGTTAGATTTGAGCATTTTAACAATGTAATTGTTGGCCTTTGCATCCTGGCATCCACATTTGAGATATTTTTTCATTTTTTTTGGGACTACATTGCGTACTATCTCTAATGCTCCAAGTCTCTAACTTCTCTCTTTTGAGTTCATTAATTAATGATAACTCTATTTGCCTACTTCTCAATTCCATATCGAGTTATCTTCTTGCTTAATTCGTTTCAACTTTTATAATTTAGACTTGAAATATTTTTGCACGTCAATCATAATATGATGGGAGTATTATTTGGATCGTGAATAAAATGAAATAAAACATTAATTACATCTGATGTAGCTTGTATTTTGTAACTAATAACCAATAAGTTTAATGAATCGTTATTAATCAAGATAGTCAATAACTTAGGATCGAACAAACTCCATGACCTACATCATACATGAAATCCAATGTTCCACCACATCTCCTATATACTGTGCCCACTATATCAAAAAAATTTAACATTTTTATAATAATCTGGATTTTTCAGTATTCATTTTTAGTTTTTTTTTTAGATCAAAATAAAATTCTCATTGTTACTGCAAGTAGTCGCGTGTACATATCAGTCTTTTTGAATGGTTAATCAACCTAACAACATCACTATTGTGAACTATGATGTGAATAAACTGGATTGCGACTCTTTAAGCATCATTTGACAGGACCACCAGCTGTAGAGGGTGACCAAGAATGCAATCACTTGAGCTTGAAGGTTGTCGAATGCTCCTCGGAGATTGGCATATGAATAATGGTGAAATTAGAAGTATTGCTTCACAATGGGCTATGTACTTCACACGTACACATAATTTAAAAGGCAGAGGTCCTAGCAAAGTGACCACCTCAGGGGACCATAGAAATGGTATATATATATATATATATATATATATTAGGAGTCATAATGATGATGATATATATATATATATATATTAGGAGTACTATTTCATAAGAAAATTTATCTCCACTTCTTAGAAGGATGCCATGTTATAACTGACTATAGCTCTCTTTTTTTCCCTTGTTAAGATCATTGACACCATTTGATAAAAGCCCCTTTTTAGAAAACCATTTCTGTTTACTCTTGTCTCCAACGCTCCATTATGTTGTTGGAATTTTCTTGTACAACTCTTTTCTTTTTTTAATAAAGGTCCACATTAGATGCTTTGAAGGTAAATCTTCTGGCTAGGGTGCGTTAAGCATCAAAGTTAAGATTTTAGTGGCGCAGTGGGCCTCCCCTCTCCCCCTCTTCAAAGTTACTGCAGTCAACTCCATTATTCAAAATTGGAATGAGATCGCCATTCTAACCGCTTCGTTTGAACATTACGGTGAGATGGTGCCCTCCTCCTCTAGGATTGCTGAAGCTTAACTTTGACAGTAGTGCTCTTGGGAATCTGGGGAGGGCAGGATTGGGAGGGATTATTGGAAATAAAGATGGCCTTTCTATCCTCCATTACTTGGGTCCGGTGGGAGTCTGCTCTATCAACAAAGCTGAGCTTTTGGCCTTGAATGTTGGACTATGTGAAGTGGTGCAGCTGAACCCACCAAGTTGATGGTGGAAGGTGACTTCGCTATTGTCGTTCGGTGGGCTTCCAATGCCTACATAGCTCTGTGGTACTTCTTAGATTTAATTGAAGAGACGACTCATCGCTCTTCGAAGCTCAACATATCTTTCTCTCATATCAAACATTCAGCAAATGCCGAGGCAGATAGTCTTGCTAAAGAGGGAGTTTCTAAGCCTTCAATAATTGTGTCCCCTCATTAATTTCTCTTTTCAGGGATCCCTGCCTGCCTTTTAGGGGTTGTGGGTCCTCTTCTTTTTGTTTTTTTGCTCTTCCCCCTCCTTTTGTGATGGTTTTTTGGTTTAGTGTAGCCCTTTTATACTGTAATGTCTTTTGAGCAATCAATACAATCACTTTTTTCAAAAAAAAAAAAAAAATAGAAGTCCACATTTATTAAAAGGAAGAAATTCCACATGCACTTGAAAAAAAAAGAACTTATATCGACTTTCTGGTAAATGTATTCAAAAGGCTCACAATGTTTGTATATTGATGTGCAGGTACTTAGATGGTACATTCGACGCTAAAAAATCAGACCATGTTGAGGATGAGTTAAACTCTTCAAATGTTTCAGGCAGCTTGGTCAGGAACAAGTCCTCAAATGAAATGGATGAAAAATCACTTGTAAAGGAATCTTCTGCTATGAATAGTAATGATAAAAGCAAGGTGGAAGAATGTATCCATTATTTATCAACCAAAATCGATAGTAGTGTGAGGGCATGCATTAACAGTGGCGAATTTCCTTCTTCTGTTCAACTCCCCGAAGCTACTGTCAGAGTAGTGACACCACAGGCTAAGAAGAAGCTGACTGAAATATCTGGAGATCTGTTGTTTACGAGCAGTATTTCATTTCAGATTGCAGCAATTGTCAGACGATCACAATCAGAAGAAAATGACTTATCTCAATCAGAGGTATCCAGAACTGGCCAGTTTTTTGAGCTTACCCCAAAGAGCATTGCAGAGAAGCTAGCATGCTTAGTAGACCAGCAGGGAGAACTTTCTGGTCTGTCAATCAAAGCTTGCAATGGGCACCTTAATTTCTATTTATCTACCACTGAAATTGCTTCTGGTGAAGCACCCGTCGCTGTTAATGCTTCCAGTGATTCTTTGAAAGGCAGTGGAGCAAATGCTAAACGTGGCGGCATTCGTAATAACCATGCAGTTCCTCCACAAAAAAGGCGTCGACTTGAGATCCATTTGAAAAGATCAAGCTTTGATCCAGAAGAATATGCTTTGTACAGAAAATATCAAATGATAGTGAATAACGATAAACCAAATGAAGTCCTGAAAAACTCATATAGAAGGTTTTTGGTGGATACACCATTAATATATGTGCCCCCATCTGGTGATAGCACAGTTCCAGCTTGTGGGTATGGCTCTTTCCATCAGCAATATGTGATTGATGGGAAGCTTGTTGCAGTAGGTGTGGTGGATATTCTTCCGAGATGTTTGTCAAGCAAATACTTATTCTGGGACCCAGACCTTGCCTTCTTATCACTTGGGAAATATTCAGCATTGCAAGAAATAAATTGGGTCAAGGAGAACCAAGTCCATTGTCCCAGCCTCCAATACTATTATCTTGGCTATTACATTCACTCCTGCAGCAAAATGAGATACAAAGCTTCATACCGTCCATCTGAACTTCTATGCCCTCTTCGTTTTCAGTAAGTTCGATTTCTCTTCATTTTTTAAGACGGCAACAAAGTATTTCTATCTATTAAATAAGCAAATAAAATACAAAGAAGCCAATGAAACTAACAACTGGCTGAGGAGGTATAAAGGCATTTTGCTAGATAAACAGGAAATAACATTGAATAGATGAAACAACCATAGTAGAAGATCTGTCCTCCAAAGCATTTGCCGACCTGTCAACATGATTAAACTCCACTTGAGTGGAGGAAGACTAAAACTTAATTTGGTTAACGTAGAACTGAAATCTCCAAGGAGAAACTACAGAGGAGCCCCAGAAATTGCACTCGATAAATCACTCCAAATAATTTGTCATGAAATGAGGCACAAAAATACAAAGTTCTTCTAAAATTTCATTAACTTCTGCCTCCTCTGACTCCACTATACGAACACTAAAAAAAATGATTTCCAAAGCATACCTTGCTTAATGATGGAGCACACCCTATCTATCCATTAGCCTAGGCTCACCCCCCTCACCGCATTTAACTTCTACAGGAGAACTAAGACAACACTTTCTTCATCTTAGAAGGACCACCATTACAAGGAAGCCTGCACAAGCTATTGAACTCACTCCTTGAGGACTCCCATTTAGTGATTCTACAAGTTACAATGAACATAAGATCATCCATGGCCATCCATGCACCTCTGAAAAATCCTGTCACTTCTCTCTTTCCAAACTGACCATGAAAGGAGCCAGCTTCCAAAAAACAACACAACACCCAAAGAACAGTTTCATCTTCCATGCCTCGATCCCATCACAGAACCTGAAAACCAACGTAAGATACCACCTTGAGTAAGGAATCTAAACAACAAACCATAGCAAATGCACAATGCAGACAAAGGTAATCTATTCGTTTATCCATGCTTTCTGCAAAATCAGCACACATCAAAGATAGCTTCCAATGAAATATCTCTCCTTCTGAGATTATCCACAGTGAACACTTTACCCGCTAGCCAACAAAATGACTCCATCTAGGTGGGGAGCCCGACCCAACCATGCATAGATCTGGGGGGTCCTTTACCCTTGGCATCTCCTCCATCTCTTGGGAAAAAGGACTTCATCTGTTTGCCGAGAACACACTTGGGACAAGGCTTCCAAACATGAATGTCCTGTGCAAATAAAAATGTTGGAAAAAAGACTCAACAATGAATGACTAAGACTCCTTAGAGGGATGATAAACCCTTCTAAAAGATGTATCTCAAGACACAAGCCCCCTCACCAACATAACTTTCTTAAACTGACGACGCTTTGTTAGACACCACCCTAAACAGCCTAGGAAAAGAAAGAGACAAAGCACCCTTTCCCAACCAATTATCAACCCAAAACCGGACTCTATTCCCCTTACTAAGAGCTGCAACAACCCCCCAACCATTTGACGCATCCCCAACCCTCAAAAAATTATGATTTCTGGACTTACCTGGAATTTTGAATTTCCAGATGGGTGCCACACTTCCGCTCTAAGCTTCAAAAATATTAGTTCAGAATAAATGAAATATCCTGCCAATATTTGCCAGATTTATATCTTGCATATGGCTATGTTGCAGGTAATATAATTGTACTACTGCCCTGGGCCGTTACATCATTTTATTGTACTTGGTTACTTTGGGATCCATTGCCATTTAGACCTAA
This sequence comes from Sextonia rubra, assembly GCA_037013555.1. Classification (NCBI taxonomy): domain Eukaryota; kingdom Viridiplantae; phylum Streptophyta; class Magnoliopsida; order Laurales; family Lauraceae; genus Sextonia; species Sextonia rubra. The sequence continues at coordinate 51,358,855 of JASUAD010000013.1, read as the reverse complement.
TACCACTTTTATACTTGCCCATTTCGAAGCACATGGGTATCCAGTACGTTGTTCCCTTGCACTTTTTTTATTTTTTATTTTTGTCTACTTGATTGGGCATTTCCTGGAAGGAGTGCTTAAAGGCTGTGCTTGCACCGCATGGTAGAGTTTTCTATTTACTTGAAGATATTGGTTATATCTGTTTTAAAAAAATCTATCCTGCAGGTGGGTGCCGTTTGATATTGCTAGGCCTTTACTTGATAAGAAGCCATATGTTGTTTTATCAGATTTCCCAACTTTACAAAATGGAGTATCCACTCCATCTCAGATTCCAGAAAAGGCCTTTGAACAGCATTGCATCAAGTCCAGTAAAAAAAAACAGGATGAAGCTCTCAGTGATTCTGATGAGGAAATGGAGCCTGATTTTGAAGGCTCAGACACAGGGTCTTATGAGAACTCAAGCCCAGAAGAAACCAGTCTTGTGACATCTGCTGATGAATTGACAGTTGGAGATGTCGGTAATATCAAGATTGATCTGAATGGAACTCATCTGAAATTCAAGGTACTCAATCTGAATGGAACTCATCTGAATTTCTTGGTACTCACATGCCTTTTTCTTTTTTGAGTAGGCTGCCAAGGTGGCTGGGTCAATTGATTTTCAATGAGCACTTGAGCAGAGCAGGGCTTGAACCCCGGCGCTACCTATGGGAGTTAATGTCCCTGCCACCAATCTATGCTTGTGTGGTCTCACTGCATTTACTTTAGTTTGTTTGATTAGGCACTGAATGACTTCATCATTTCTGATTTTATTATATTTATTTATTTATATAGTGAAACATTTTCCTATGGAACTGGACGTCTCAATCTGGTTGTTAAATAGGCTTGGGGAGAACAGAACTCTCTATAATTGAAAATTTCGAAGCATGAGATAGGTGGGTCTTTTGTAGTTGACATTGAAGCATCTATTTTCAAGCTAATTGTTAGATGTCTATGATTATCGAGTGGATGAATGGATCCTACAAGATGAATGATTGCAGAAAGAAGGGGCTTGCCTTTGTGGAATGTTCTGTTTGATGATGTGATAGATATACCTCTCTCTATTCTTGTTATTTTTCTGTGATGTTAATGGATTAATATAATAACTAAGAGAATAAAAACAATTGAAAGGGCCAACTTCAAGAGGAAATAGAAAGGTAACATCACTATGTCAGACACCTCTCAACAGATTTGAATCATAAATCCCTATGAACATTGATGGCAGGGCGCTATAGGAATGTAATATGCAAATGCTTCTGTGTTCTCAGATGCCCTCCTGTTTCTTTCTAGGCATAATATGGACACCCTTCATGAAAAGTATTCAGAACTCCACCATTATGTTAGGGATTTGATTGAATGAGGCATAATGCACTGAACACAAGGTTATCAATATTGAGGTATTTCTTAATATTTTTGGCCAACAAATAAAACCCAAGGACACCTAAGGACTTCTGGAAGGACCTTAAACTTCCCAAAATACAGTAAGCGGGCCTGCTTTGACATAAATATCCTCTTTTTTCCAAATGTCCACCACGTTATCAATGTCATTGCCTTGGAGACACGTCAAAACTTTAGGAGGCCAATCAGTATTTACCTCCTAGCCTCTCCAAATAATTAATCACCAAAAATAGATCTGTTTTCAGCAGTTTACTTTCTTGCCCCATGCCTTCATCTGATACAGTCCCACTGTTTGAAGGATCTCCAACAAAAGGTGCATCCCGGACAAAAGAGCCTCATAGATTCATTGGAGCAGCAGTTGCAGAAATATGCAAGGGCAGTGGGATTGGAACTTGCTGATCACATGGTGTACAGCTTCTGTTAATTCTGCAATTTACGAAAAATATATTGGTACCTTTTGCAGCTGAAACTGCTATCCTTTCATCACTGGCAATGAATGAGGAAAAGGAGCCCAGTGACCAAAAAATCTTCTGCGGTAATTGCTTTGCTGGATTGTGTCAGAATGAGGTACAGAGATTCTGTTTCAGATTTCTTTGTCTTGTGTCTATGTTTTTACTGTTTGAAATGTAATTTTTGTTTAATTTATGGGGAAGCATTACTACATATTTATAGTGTTTTACTCATGGTTGGGATTTGTATCTGTTTGACCGAATTTGATGGGACTCAACTAGCCTTGGTTAAAAGAGAGTAGACCTGCGATAAGTATAGTTACTTTGTGCATGGACAAAAATCGTCAATTTTACTCTTGGGAAGTGATTTTTTTTCTCTCTTCTCAAAGCAACTATACAGTGCTTGGACTATGAAAATCAACAGGTTTGGATCAAGCATTCTGTATGGGTGAGTAAATCATTTGACGGGATCATGGTGAACTATGGTGTTTGTGAGTTGATATATTTTGGCCTTGTATTGTTTTTCAACTGCCTTTCCTTGAGCTGAATATCATGTTCAATATGTCCAGTGGGGTAATTTTGCTGTATTGCCCGTCCACAGTGAACCCACCATGTAATTATCCGGATTAGAAACATTAGTTCTATTGAGTCTTTTGTGCTACGGGGTGCTTGGCCTGCTTTGAATAGAGGCTGCTGCGCATGTATGTTGTTCTCGTTCCCGTGAAAGATCTTTTTTCTGTGCTCCTTTTTTACCCCACTATGCACGACAGCCCCACGCACACACTGTTTCTAGTCCCTAACCGAGTAGCTATATCCTGGGATCTGGTTGTTTCTGTGGAGACGCCAGTTATCAGTGGAGATTGGAGTGATTGTCAACTTGTAGGTTTTCTAGTGCATATTCAAGTTGTGGCCAACAGTGTCTTTTATGGGACATCCCATTAAATTGGGACAGTATAGATAAGTTGTGGCCAACATGCCAGGTCGCCCTATAATAATGGACATTTTTCTGCCTGGGACTTAAAGCACATGCACCCTACATGTCCTAACCAGCTGAGCAGGGACCATCATATATAATTGGCTTTATTTATATATTTACTCTGCCTGGGACTTGAAATACATGCTCGCTACACACCCCCAACGAGCTAAGCAACAGCCAGACGCCATCTAATAATTGGCTTGCAGATGAACGATATTGGAAAGAAGAAGTACACATGAAGTTCGGTTACAGTAAATCCAGACCACCATCTTTAAAATGATGAAGTAATTTGTTAATCTTTGAAAATGAATCGCATATAATTTGTCTTTTGGAAAGATTAAAAAAAACATTTTGATTAATTTTGAAGTAAAAAGTGTAACATAATCACATTTAATCTTCCAAGTTTGAGATTTTGCATTCGGAGAATTGTATTAAATACTCATTACAAGGAAAACTTAGGGGCTATTTCATTACTAGAATTCTTGAGAGGAATTTGAAATGTTAGGGTTTCTTAAACATGATGTGACATCTTGTTCTTCCGAATTTGAAATGCAGTGTTTCTTTCACCAGAATTTCAAATCTCAGCCACATGAAAGGTTTAAAATACTCTTTTGGAATTCCATTTTGTATGCATTTGGTTAGAATTTCAAATGCTCCACCAAGAGGAGGGATTTAAAATTTCACCTCAAAAGGGACAACTTTTGGAGGATTTGAAGTTTCTTTAGACATGAATTATTGAAATTTTCGTAAAGTAACGGGCCCTTTTGAAGAAATTTGAAATATGCTTGGATACATGTGTACCTAACATATGATTTTGCCTCAGATTTCTATATTATACCGGGCCTATTCAATTGCAAGCATTTGTGGATATCTTGTCTGTCTTGGGGCCTAAGATTGGTGTAATTGGCTAATTCATGAGTTAGATAAAACTTAAGTCCATTAAGTTGTATCTCTCCATGAGTTAGTGAACTGAGGTTTGGGTCGTCAAAAGAGTTAAAGAGAAGAAATTAGAAAAACAAGGTGCCCGATTGATTAAGCGAATGTTCGATTGATCGATTTGGAGGCAAAGGCGATATGTGATCGATTAAGTGTCTGTGCGATCGATTTGATGGTGTACAGAAATCCACCAACTTTATGCGAAATTATTTCCTATTTATGCAAAGATTAGTTAGTTGGATTTTATAAGGACTATTCTTATGAAGTACAAATTGTGGGTTATAAAAAGGGTTCTTCTGTCAATCCTAAAATATAGATCTCATTATTCTAAGTAAATATTATACTTTCGAAATCACCTTCTTTTCTAGAGCTTTCACTGGAGAGATTTTGTTGAAACTTTGAGTTTTAGAGTTTACTAGTTCCACTTTTTTGTATGAGATTGCTCATCTTATGGAATCAAAGTGATTGAATCAAGTGTGAAGAAAAGGGCACGCAAGGCATAGTCATGTCGTAGATTCTTACAAGAAGAACTATATTCTAAGTCGAAGGACTAAATGGAGCGGGTTGTGAGTACATCTTGTAATTATTCGAAATTAGTTCTTAGTTTGCTAGTCCGGAAAAGCTCGTGGTTTTTCCTGTTGGTGTTTTCCACGTTAAAAATTTGCATGTCTTTCATGGAGAATATGGAATTTATCAAATGCTGCCCCTTAAGTAGTGTTCCAAATGCTCAGGCCCATTTGTTGAATGTTGGGATTCTGAGAAATCAAATAGCTAAAAAGTTGCTTTTTAGCCGTCAAGGTGGTGGCTCAGTTGGTTTAAGCCTAAGGTTTGCTCCCAAGGTCTCGAGCTCGACTCGCCCCCCTAAGGCTAGGCGGGCACGGGATACCCTAGGTCATAAAAATAAATTGCTTTTTGGTAAGGTGATATCTTGAATTCTAAAACCGAACACTGAATTTGGAATTCACAAGGGGGAATCGGAACGAGCGTTAGCAATTCCAACCACCCAAATTCTTGTCAAAATGCCTCGAACCAAAAAGGCCCATAGCCTGCAGTTTTTTGGGTGGTTTCCATTTCTTTGGCCAGATTTTTTGCTACAATTTTTAATATTCAATCTGAAACTTAGAAGGCTAGGGAGGGTGCCACATCAACATCTCCTTTTTTCTGGAGCGCCATGTCAACTTTTAAAAAAAATTACACATGGTATCAACCTTAAAATCTCTCCTTCTTCTATGTTTTTAAAAATCTCTCCTTCTTCTATGTTTTTAATGATCTTTCTCTAACACTACATCCTTATCCAATTACCAATTCCACCGTAATCTTTTCACATATTCCTCAAAACTCCATTCACCTTCTAATAGTGTTCATCATGTTAAATACCTCTTATTTAAGAAATCTTCTTAAATATTTTCAAAATGTGTGGGCCTCAAAATCCTAAAATCTCTCTGCCTCCTACCTTAATCCATAAATCTCTATCTTATTCAATCCTCATTTTTAACGCACAATAGTATCTCATCCTCGTGGTCATCTGAGTCATTTGCTCCGGCCACTCTTTTGATCCACCAAACATTCCGTCCAAGGAACACTGTGCTATGCCAACAAGAAGACCCTGCGCACCTTCATCGCGGCAGTGTTCGCCATGCAAGTGGTCGGCATCATCACCGCTGGGCTATTGTCCATGGCCCTGGCCGCTGTCTTCAAGCATTTTTACCCTGCACCCTCCTACGTAGTTGGTTTTGATTCTAGATTGTGCATCTTCATTTGCAATATAGTGCTATATTGGCCATCTACCACATAAGATAAAATGCAAGTTCACTATGGTTTTATTGATATTTTGTTTTTTGAGGATATGAATTTAATTTTTTTTATTAACAAAATAGTAATCTGTGTAATATTTGTGATTTGTTTTCTTAGGAGTTTTTTTGCAGTAATTTGGATTATGAGTCATTTTGTAGGTAGCTTTCATAGCATTTATGAGTTAGCTTTCTTGATCTTGATCTACAAGAGATCATCGAGTTCCCTTTTATTCTTGAAAAGGGGCAAAGAGATATAAATGTTTTTCCACATTGAGAAATTAGAGATTTTATATACCAAGAGATATGATTTTATTTTATTTTGCACTTGTCATAGTTTTTTTTTTCTTTTTTCTTATACTTTTTATTACTATGTTATTATTATTTTTGTAGTCAATGCACCAATTGTTGTAGATCCAAGATGGGATGTAGTAGAAGTATAATTCTATGTTCCATTGTATTTTGTTTTAATTTTTTTTTGTTATAGTTTTTTCTAGTATATTTTGTTATTTTTATTGCAGTGCATATTTACATTTGAAATTTCTTTTCTCTTTGGTCTTTTTTTATGATTCGTGGATTTCTCTCATTTTATTTTTTCCTTCAATTTCTATTATTAAATCCTGTGACATTCTTTTAATCATATTACCTTTCTATATCTCATATATTATTTTTATTATAGTACATGTTTACACTTAAAATTTCTTTCTTCTTTGGTCTTTTTTGATGATTAATGATTTCTTTCATTTTATTTATTCCTTCAATTCTATTTTTAAATCCTACGGCATTCTATTATTAAATCCTATGGCATTCTTTTAATCATATTACCTTTCTATATCTCATATATTATTTTTTAATTTTTCATTTTATTTAATATTTTTTTCTTTTGTTCTGGCCCTAGTTGGGCCCACACCTCACGGTGCCAGTTAGGGCCTCATTGTGCCAAATCAACATCAAGCTTTCCTCATTGTGCCAAATCAACATCAAGCTTTCTCCTCATCAGGCCATGTCATGGTGGCCCTCTTTGTAGTGATCTCTCCAATAGAGTCATATACAAAGTACTCTATTTAAATCCTCCTAGCCTTTATTTGGGGATTATAAATTAAAATCAAATCATGCAATCATGTCAAAGTTTTCCTATAATTACTCTCCAACACTTAATGTGGTAATTCAACCTCTACCCATAACATCTATTACTTTGTCGCATTTCCTATATTGTCATGCTCCCCATAAATTCCTGTCATCAATCACTTAATGTTTTTCCATTATCTCTTCCTAAAATATATCCCCTAATAATTAACATTTCTTCCTAAAATCTCTCCTGTAATAATCATAATTTCTTCTTAAAATCTCTCTCCTAATAACTATAATTTTTATCTATATAACCTCTAATGTATTCATTCAGAGCAACACATTGAGTATCTTTAAAAATTGTATCTCTATAAATGATCATAAACCATTGGATCAACTAATGGTGAACCACAAGTTTAATTGCAATAAATTTAGTTTCATTTAAAATGGTTAAAATGACTTATAAGCTATGAGGATATGAGGTATTGACACTCAAATGAGTTGATCGCCAACATAATGCCCTGCCCGGAAGATATATATATATATTATTTTTTCATTCTTTTACATTTTTTGAGAGCGTTAAGTCATTATTGCTAGAGGTGCGGTTGTAGAAAAAAAAAAATTTTTTTAGGTATCCTGGGTTTGTTGGGGGAGGGGGTGGCACGCTAACCCTCAGCTAAGAGAAGACACCTCGAGAGAGGTTAAAGAATCCTTCGGTAAGGGGAGAGGACCTCAGGAGAGATAACAGATCCTCGAATGATGAAAGATTCCTGACTAGGTTTGAACTCTTGTTGGGCTGATAGAAACTCGATCACCATGTTGTGGGCTTGATCTTTAGTTTGGCCTAGATTAGGTCCAAACAGTCAAAAAAGAAAAAAAACAAAGAAAAAGGGGGTAGTATCATATTAGAAGCCAATCAGTGCCGCATAACAAATTTGATCTCAGCCATTGATCTTTAATCAGCGACATCTTGGCCATTGGGAATCCAATTGATGATCCATCTTCACAAGCACACTTATGGAAATTAGATCTACAAATCAAGTTAGGTTGATTTGATTTTGAGGAGTATTACATGTCACATCCCTTTCTCATCTAAGTCAACATGAAGTTCGAAATCAGTAACCAAAGTGGTCAACTAAAAAGGCTTGAGTATGCCATTAAATATGGAACATAGTTTTATACGAATAAAGCTTACATCGACCAGTTCCTTAATTTTAGGCAAGAAAAATTAACTCTAGATGAATATCTTGATGAGTTCTCAAAGCTACAAAGTCTTTTTAAATCGAAGAGTGACTACTATGACTGTGATCGCTTCCTCAAAAGGTTTACGGCCAGATATTTGAAAAAATGTGAGAGATTGCAAAGACATATTTGACAGATATCAAAAATCAATCAGTGTTGAGCATAAGATTAGACAATCTTAGATGAGAAAATCTAAGCCTCAAAAGGAATAGTTTCCACAAGTAACAGAGCCCATGTTGTGGAACCCATGGTCAAGAATATCAAGGCAGACGTTGAGCCAAAACCAAACAAAGAAAATTCTATGACATTATTGAAGGACATAATATGCACAACTCATGAAGAATATCATATTTCGAAAGCATTGAAAGTCAAAAACATTGAGTATATTGATAACATGGATCAAAAGGTGCAATACATAAAGGAAGACGAAGAATTGGTCATTGAGATGCTGCACATTGATTTCATATTTGGAGATAGACTATTGAAATTAGAAGATTGTGATTCATTTCAACACTTAAAGAATTTGATAGTCAGATTGCAAGGCATTGATAGATTCAAAAATTAGAAGAAGCCATACTTCCATTCTCCTTCTTAATGGATGAAAAGATTGATTCCAACCTATAAGATAATGAAAGCAACGTTTAATTCACATTATTACTTAATTAAATTTTTCCTAGACACAAAAGCAACTTTTAATTTAAATGACAATTTTGACCAAAAGTCACGAATGCACTAATGTGGGCCCAATTAACATAAAATGAGACCATATATTCACACTATTACTCATGATTTAACTAATGATGATGACAAATTATATCATAAAAATAAGATAATGAAAAGCCCTCTAAAATTAGAAATTCAAAAATGGAAAGTTTCATGATTTTATGAAAAAAATTGTGATTTTTGAATGAATTTTGCATGAAAACTCTAAAATGAATTATAAAATCATAAAAACATGATTTTCAACTAAATGAAGAGATTTCTACTGAATTAATCCTTAAAATCCCCTAAAGTACACATAAAATGATGTATTTTTAAGGACTTATTAAGGAATGCCTACCAGATGCCGGAAAGAGGGACAAAAACGTCTTATGCTGTGATGCAAGGATACCTCAAAATGGCCAACGTATTGTGATATATCATATCCAATACTTGACTTTTTATGCGTAAAATTTGTGCCCCTACCATGTTCATAGTGTGTCCTTACCGAATCTAGGCATCATATGTCTTACATTACACCTGTGAGATGTTTGGTGGTGGAGGCAATGGTGGTGGTGGTGGTGATGGAGTTTATGAGATAATGAGTATGAAGAAGATGAAGGCAAAAAGTACTGTTTGGAGCTTAGAAAGAAAGGGCACCGTTTTGTTCGAGAGATCAGTCTTTTAAGAGATAGGAAATATATGTGGTTGTGAGAAGGATTTGAGATGTAGAGCGAAGTTTTAAGTGATTACTATTTTAGAGATAATAGCCCTTCACGGCCCACACCCAATGCAGGCCATGAAAAATAAATTACATTTCATTAAAAATTATTAATTTTTAATAAAAATATAAATGAATATTATCATATAATTATATAAATCATAAAAGAGACATATTTAAAATATTGAATCTTTATTTTTCAAAAAAGAAACAAAAAAATTTCTTTTGAACCATAATGAGATGAGGAAAAAGTAAGATAATAATACATCGTAAGATTTTTAAATCTTCAAAAATGGAAAAAATTTAATCTAGAATTCAAATTATATGTGGCAAATATTGTTTTGATTTTTAATTTATTCCTTTTTTATTTTTTATTTTTATTCTTCATAGGCAAAATATATAGACGATTTAGACATAACCTAACAAATCTAATAAGTTTGACTAAAACCCAAAATAAATAAAAAAAACTCACTATAACAGTTAATAATAAAAACAAATTGTGAATAATTTTGATTTGAAAAATAAAGACTGAGAGAATCAACAGAATACTTGAATAGAATTAAAAATAATTGAAAAGAAAAAAAGATAAAAATTTAAAAAGGAATTAAGAAATTAACGTAGATAGTAACAACAAGTTACTATCGTTACTATGAGGACAAAGAACACAATCATATGCATGTCTACAAATAATTGAGAAGTTTACACTTGTGCACCATCTCAATTTTAAAAACTATAAAATTACTACAATTAGAAGAGGCGGTAATGAGCCAAATTGAAACGCACACACGTGATTACACATCTTAATGACCATGTATGCATCGCACACTAAGGCCCACCTAATTTACAATGTCTTGATGCCTATGGTCCTATCCCTTGATCGATCAAGAAGTTCATTAAAGATGCAACACTAATTTGGTAGGCATTTTATTTTTAAAGGTGAGAGTGACGGAAGTAAGCAGTAACCTGTCCAATGAATCTCACTGCTCATATTTGTTGAAATTGAGCTCAAGAATTACCTCCAAACTATCCAATCATGCTAACATGTGCTTGAACCAAGGCATCCATGAACTCCTTGCTCCCAGAAATGGGGTTTGTACCAAATTCTTTTCACCACAAATCCACCTAAATACAAAACACAAAAACAAAACAAAATATTATAAGTAGGAGGTACCCTTTTTTTTTTTTTTTGTGAGCCAAAATACTATACTCTCCTTCTTGGATAGAGAACAATAAGATGAAGGTAGTAGATGACTAACTATATGTACATAGGGTAAAGCAAAAGACAAAATCAAAAGCAAGAGAAACACAAAGATATACAATACCGATGAAATCGATGAACTTGTTTCAACTCATGGGAGGATTTCTGAGAGACTTGAAGAGCCCATGTCCTCTTTCTCTACTTCTTTTTGCATCGCCATTCTCTTGGTAAGGCCTCTCCTATTTTTCTTTCCTTTTTTTTTTCTCTTTGTTTCTCTTTTCTCAATCTGCACCACGGAAAAGTAGGAACAATCCTCGCAATTTTCAAAGGAAGTCTAAAGAGTTTTAAAGATGGGATGGAACACAAAAACTAAGGAATGAGAGAGGATTTAATTAGATTTTTAAGGAGATAGTTTTTTTTTTTTTGTAAATACTTGTATAAATAATATTAAATGGTCAGCATGTGTTGTTAAAAGGTCAAGATAACCTTCTTCGGCTGTAGTTAACTCAAGACATATGACACCACTATATATATATAATTAAGGGGCAAAATGAATTGATCAAGCATCTCAAGATGATGCTAATCTCAATACATGGGGAAGTTGGGATCTACATCTTGGGTCCAAGATTCTGTTAGGTTTATGTCTTGTATTCCGATTTAGCCGGATGAGTCACTGGGTTAGCCAGGGACTGGTTTAAGGTCAAGGGTATTTTGGTAATTGTACCGGGGCTTTCTTGGTGGCCAAGAAAGCGGAGATTATATATATGTATAGTCTGTAACCCTAGATCTTGCGGCGGCGGCGGTGGTAGTTGCCCGTGGTGCTCCCACACCATGTAGGAGAGATGAGGTGAGAGTGTGGGAATCTCTTGTATGCTTTACTTGTCATAGTGAAGATGTTCGTCCTCCTGTGCCCGTGGATGTAGCCCTATTTGGGTGAACCACGTAAATCTCGGTGTCTCTTCTTGTCTGGCTTGTTCATGTTGACCTCGTGATTCCGTGGATGTGAACAACGGGTGATTGTCTGAAAGTCACAACAATTGGTATCAGAGACACAACAATTGGTCTCGCTGGGATGGGAGGAAAAAAGATTCACATGTTGTTTCAGATCTCTCAGAGCCGAGGTTGGTGTTCCTCGGGTTTCTGAGCGAGGTGGAGATCGCTCAGTTGGAGGTCGTGCGCATGAAGAAAGATCAGGTTCATGATTTCTGGTTAGGCCACATCGGAGAAGTAGAAGACGAGATTGGGTTCTCCGGTCTCGGGGATCGGAGGAAAAAGGATTCACATTGTTTCAGATCTGGAGTTAAACTGCTGCGGTTGTTGTCTGATCACAGATGGAATAGGAGAAGACCGGAAGGTGGGCCACACAGATCAGAAGAAATCGGCCGTGCTTCTTGGCCTGCCGGATTTCTTGAAGACAAGAACAGCGTGGCTGGAGGATTTCTCGGTCGACCAGATTTGCGAAAACAAACAAAAAGAAAAAAAAACTGCAGAATCCGGAAGCAGAGAGAGAAATCGCAGAGGATTTTTCGTTCCAGGGGAAAAAAATGTTCGAACTTACCGGGATTTTCGCTGGGATTCTCGCCGTCTACATCGCGTTCGCCGGAATTCTCGATGAAGAAGAGGAATAGCCGAGGTCGCTGCTGCTCTCGCCGCTGCCGGAGAAGACGACCGCTTGCAGCTGCTGCCGCTACATCGCCGCTGCCAGCCCCCGATCGCCGATGTCGTCGCCGTTGCTTTGCCGTCGCCGCCCGTCACCGGATCACCTCGCCCGTGCCGCAGAAGACCGCGGCGTGACTGACGTCATCGTCTGCAACTGGTTGCAGACGCAGCGCTGTTGAAGGAGACGACCCACATTCCGGGTCGGGTCAGGTTTCGGGTTGGGTCCGACCCGACCCGTGGAGAATAAACTCAGTGAGGTTTCAAGTTGGTTCAGGTTTCGGGTTGGGTCCGACCCAACCCGCGGAGACAAGCCCGGCAGAACAGGTTCGGGTTCCGGGTTTCGGGTTGGGTCAGACCCAACCCGTGGTACAAGCCCAGTCGACTGGCTGCACGTTCAGTTCCGGGTCAGGTCAGGTTCGACCCGACCCGCTAGCATCAAAGCCCAGCAGTTCAAAGCAAGTTCGGTTCCGGGTCAGGTCAAGTTCGACCCGACTCGTTAGCAGACGGTCCAGCCCAGCGCAAAAAGGCAGTTCAGTTCCGGGTCAGGTGAACCCGACCCGGGTCCGCTCCAGAAGCCCAGCAGACAGCGTAGAGTGACGTCAGCAGTGACGTCAGCATCGGTCAAAGGCCAGATTTGACCAGTTTCAACGGCTGAAATTGTTTCTGCGATATCTTGATCATCCGATGTCCGATCGGAGATCCGTTTGCGCCTACGGACTCGTTTCGAGCAAATCTACGCAATGGAAGAGGTTGATTGGTTGTTTGACAGTCAAGGAGGAGGTTTGATCGATGGAGCGTAGAAACTTGTTTCTGCGATATCGGAGTCATCCTGAGTCGGATTTTAGATCCGTTTCTTCCAGCGTGCTCGTGGTGACGAGATCTATAGTTTGATGCAGAAATTTGGAGGAGATCTGAACAGATATGGATTCAGGCTAGAATCAGGTCTACTCGACCTGGTTGTTGTTGCAAACCCAATAATAGGAGTCGCCGGCCTAGTTGCAAAGGGTTTGCTGATTTAAACGAAGTTGTTCGTTTGGGGTTCACATGATCGCATGTGATGTTATTCATCTTGCCAGAGCCAAGCCGGAAAAGCAGCAAGGAGGAGCTGATGCGTCAGCAGTTATCAAACATTTGTTTGATTGATTGATCGGAGGCCCAGTCAAATGGAGTTTTTTTACTGTTCGGAGGCAGAGGTTGTTCTGCAATGAAGTCATCTGGACTTGTATTCCCGATCTGTTTGCTTGCATGCTTGTGGTGATTGGATCTTCACAGTGATGTTGAGGATGGGGCAGGATGGTGAGTGATTCAGATATCACTCAGATTCGTCAATGGTTTCGAGCTTTTAGTTCGAGGTGGAGTTTGACGAGATGAACTTTGCTCAAAGTTCATGTGTTGGTTCAACATGTCAAAGTGTTGAAGAAGACTGCATCCCTGGTGCAGTGACGTGCCATTCAGCATGGTACGTGAAGACATTGCCGGTTTTATCTCCTAGTAGCTTGAGTTGTCCGGAGTTGTACGGAATTCAAGCCAAGGTGGAGATTGTTAGGTTTATGTCTTGTATTCCGGTTTAGCCGGATGAGTCACTGGGTTAGCCAGGGACTGGTTTAAGGTCAAGGGTATTTTGGTAATTGTACCGGGGCTTTCTTGGTGGCCAAGAAAGCGGAGATTATATATATGTATAGTCTGTAACCCTAGATCTTGCGGCGGCGGTGGTAGTTGCCCGTGGTGCTCCCACACCACGTAGGAGAGATGAGGTGAGAGTGTGGGAATCTCTTGTATGCTTTACTTGTTATAGTGAAGATGTTCATCCTCCTGTGCCCGTGGATGTAGCCCTATTTGGGTGAACCACGTAAATCTCGGTGTCTCTTCTTGTCTGGCTTGTTCATGTTGACCTCGCGATGCCGTGGATGTGCACAACGGGTGATTGTCTGAAAGTCACAACAATTGGTATCAGAGACACAACAGATTCCAACCCTCCAATAATGTCTTAGGCCAAAGTGAAATCAAAGCATTACCTTCTTGAAGTTCCTGCAGTGCTGAACGGATCATTGGCAACTGATTCTCCAAACTGGACAATGAAATGTTCAACAAATTGGGTACAGCAATGATCTCGTAGTGGTGTGCTAGGCGTACATCCACTAAGAACTCACTCTGTGTACTCTTTACTGCTAAGTCTTGCGTTCTTTGTGAGGAGGTTCAGTTTTGGACGCATCCAATATTAACGAGATAAATTGATAGATTTATGAGATAAATTCGATATATATTTTAGGAGATAAATTCAAGATGGATTTAGGAGCTTTTAGTTATCCTTTTTAAGTAGATTTTTATTGATAAGGAGATAAATTTTCGTAGAGTTAATAGGAAAATAGTTATTAGGAGAGGGGAGGAGATTAGATTTTAGGGAGATTAGATTGAGATTGGATATCGCAATGAGAGAGATTTTAGGGGAAGAATTAGATTTTAGGGAATTAGAGAGAGGGAATGAGAGATTTTAGAAAAATTGAGAAATTTTATAAAGAAGGTCCACATGTCGCCTAAAGGAGCACCACTTGTCACACTCCCGCACTCTCTCGTAAAAAGAATGAGCCACAGGTCGCTAGCCTGTGATTTCTAAACTTTCATGATGTATGATTTCCATCAGAACAGATATAGAATGGAATCTCAAAATGCCGATAAGAGGCACATCTATAGAAAATAAAAGCTCAAAATTTCATACATGCAAATATGCGATCGTCTTGTGCTTTGTCTGCCTCTTCAGCTCAGTTAAAAAATCTGACCCTCTAATACTTCTCCCCAGCAACCGCGTTTTCCATCACGTCCTCTGGCTTTACCATTCCATTGTCAAGAAAAATATCCAACAGAATATTTGACAACCCGGTAACCAGCACCACCCCGTTCTCTCTTGCCGTCACCGGAGGCGATGTTGAGTCATGCAAATTCCAAAACATAATCTCCGGCACCGATGACCCGTGACCCCTTTCCTCATACTTCCTCTGTATGGCATGATAATCTCTCTCCCAGGAATATCCTGATGCCTCGTCGAACTCCGTATCGCTGAATACAAACACCCTCTTCACCATCTTCTCCTCCTCCAAATTTAACGCAACAGCAACATCAAGAATCCAACCGAACACCTTCCGGAAATCAATGGTCAACCCCCACTCCAGCCTCTTAATGAATTCGAACTTCTCCTGCAATGTCTCCCCCTGAATTCTATGCAGCTGTGGGTCTGGGCTGAAGTTCATGACATTTCCTCTCCATGGCTCTTTGCGCACTTGAGAAGTCAAGAGCCCAAGCGCCACAGAGGCCTCCGTATGTGTCTGGTAATCCCTGCTATCAGAGACATCACAGACAGAGAGACAGTTATTCAGTTTCCCCTTGTTGGACAAATCCTCAACCATTCTCTTCCATTGCCAATGCCGCTGCTAGCATCACCATCCATGATGTTATTGTGTGTGAATGAGAGGATCTCGTGTGCGAGCCTGACCCGGGGGCCGCGTCGGAATTCGCACAAAGGATCAAGAATGTCCATCCTCAGCCTGTTGAGAACAATGCAGGAGTGATGGGCCTCGTCAATATGGGCTCCGTCACTGGGGTGTACTGCAGCATGTTCAACAAGTCCAGGCACGGGTTTCCCGACGATTGAAGCTTCGAAGAGAGGTTTTCCATAGGCGGTTTTGGTTTTGGAGCCGCCCCCACGTTGTTGCTCTTGTTGTTAGTGTTAAAGAAGGCCGTCACAGCATCTATGAAAGGGGAGGGTGGTTTTCCGGCGCGGACCGGAAGAAGATGGTTTTGGGATGGTGTAGGAGTAGAGAGAGGGTAGATTTCCGGCGGGCCAAGGAGGAGAAGAGGAGAAGCGATTGGGTATTTAGACGTTGTTGCTAGGATTCGTCTTGTGAAAGATCGCAATGGAAGAAGGGAAATCATGTTGGGAAGCCTTTCAATTGAGGGTGATGACACAAGCAAGCTCTTTCGCTGTTTAGAAAGTGTTGGGTTTTAATTTGAAAGATTTTGCATCTTACCAACAGGATTTTCGTTTGGGGGTGCATACAATAGTCAATTGAAAAGGCAAAAATAATTATTTTGTTGTCGTTTAAATGGATACAAAATATTGAATTGTGTCAAGTAACATTTTCTCATCAAAAAATTACATATCAAAGAAAATAAAAGACGGCTAATATAAAACTTGAAAAACACAATCCACCTTAAAAACTAAAAGCACAAATGGACCTCCACAAGAAACCAACAATGTCATTTACAAAATGGAAAACTAGTAACACTCAAATGCATTGAAACATCCGATTCAACAATTTTTCATTTTTTTTTAGCAAAAATAACGGCTCAGTCCGTACATAGAGAATCCCAGCAACCGGTTGGATCAAACCCATGATAAATAACATTGATTTTTGTTTTTGTAGTTTCTATAAAACATATTTAAAAAATAAACATATAGGCGAAAAAAAAATGTAAAAACCAGACTAAGAACATATACATTTATGTGCCATTTGGATCAAACCCCAAATCAACCCAAAACCCATTCAAATTTTGCCCACTCTAACATTCAAATGCCCTAGAATGAACATATAAATGAGGAAATAGAAGAGTCCAGAATCTCAAAATTCTTCAAACCATTTCAATTGGCAAAGCTTTAGTCAGCTTCCCATGTCCCATCTGGGTTCTTCTATGCTCTAAATTTTTGTTAAAAATGGAGTTGACGTTGACGCAGAGTGTTTCCTGGTTGATCCAAACTTGTAATTCAAGTCACTGTAACAAGGGACAGCTGAGGAATTCTCAACACTATCCAACGAGTTTTTGTTGGGAGAGAGGGAAAAGGTGTGAGCTGAGTAAAAACCCTCCATTTGCAACATTAGCTATCAAGGTTTCTGAGGATTATACCAGCAGAAAGGCATTTGTTGTGAATTCAGTTGATGGAGGGGCTAAGGCAGTTAGACAAAGACTGCAATGGTCGAGAAGCCATTGTTGCAGAAATATCAAGTGTTTGTGGGGAATTCAATGTCGTTTGTTGCCATTAGCTCAAGATGGTGGGGTTAATTTTGTTGTCTATTCGAGCAATGCCTTGTTAGTCACTCTTTACTTAGTTACCCTTGCAGATTAACAATCTCATTCGAGATATGGCAAAGGCCACATTCCTCAAAACCCAAGAAATCAAGTGATTGCAATTTGCAAAAGAGAGAAAGATAAAGAGAGAGCTGACTGGAGACGAGAGTGGTTGCAGAGATGAGATGCCCATCCGATGAAAGTGATTTTCGATGGAGTCATGGTCATGGAGATGGA
Organism: Sextonia rubra; assembly: GCA_037013555.1. NCBI lineage: Eukaryota > Viridiplantae > Streptophyta > Magnoliopsida > Laurales > Lauraceae > Sextonia > Sextonia rubra. The sequence goes on along the minus strand of JASUAD010000013.1, from coordinate 51,341,409 downwards.
GGTTTTGGTTTAGGCGGTTTCGATTTTGAAAAGGGAAAATTGTTTCAGTGGGTGCAATATATGGGATGCGGCTGAAGTTAGCGGGTGCAAAAAGGGCTTGCAATGGGTGCATGGGCCATGCGGCATATGGCACGTCTAGGGGGCTCAAATGAGTTAACGGGTGCAACTGCACCCACATGGAAACATGTGGGTCCACCCCTGATCTGCCCTATTTCTATTTCTATTCTCTACATAAAACCTTGCTTTGCCTGCAAGAGCTTCCTGTTGACAGATGGAGATAATGATCAAATTAAATGGTTCATAGGGCCTTTGGTGGGCCCATGGGCTATCTCACATGGTGTGGGACATCTAACGTGAACAATTCCACATTATTTTATTATATATATTATAATAATATCTCATTAGCGGGAGTGCAACACGTGGCGCAATTCTCTTCAAAAGAGAGCAACATGTGGCACCCCATTCGTAAGAGAGAATAGGAGCACGACATGTGGCGTATCCAAAAATCAAATAAGATTATTCAAATCTCCAATAATCTTGGTTCTTAATCACCTTTGGTGTTACAATAAATCCAACCATAACCAACTACTCTAGAAGACGTACTTTACATTCTAACCCAACCCACTAGTAACTTTCTGAATTCTCAAGCCAAGAGATAAAAACTACATGTGGATAAAATAGGAAAATTTTCAATAGAAAGGCAAATAGGAACCTAAAAAATGGGTCAGATTCTCTAACATGTAGCAATAAAAAACGTGGAAACATTTAGCAATTTGCGTTGATTTATGTAACTAGAATATGTCATATGGAAACAAGAGGGAACAACTAAAGCCATATTGGATAGGACAAAGAGTTGCATATTGTTTTTCCAGGTATGATGCAATTCGAATGTTTCATTAGAACCCAGAGCCCTGTATTACGACAAATTCTATTTTCAAAAAGGATGTTTTAGGCCGAAGGTGGCTGTTGTTGGCTATAATTGTATTACACAATATTAAAATTCTTTATATTGAGCATTTAATATCGACTATTTTGGCCATGCAACCAAGAGAATCAACTCATGTATTTAATAAACCCATGGCAACACATGGCGCAATTCTCTTTACGAGAGAGCGACACGTGGCGCAATATAAGGATTCATCCATATTACATAAACTCTATCCATACCAAATCTCTAAAATCTCTCAATTTTCTTAAAATCTCTCTTTGGTTTTCTATAAAATATCTCTCTCCCCAATTTCTCTCTTTCATCCCTCTACAACTTCATCCCTATCTATTCTCTAAAGGACCTCTATGTACCCGGACAGAAATCAAAAGGAACCCATATGATCAAATATATATAGTATTTAAAAATGATAAAGTCCTAAGATCTAAGTTACATATCTACCTTTGATTTAAACACTCTCCACAATAATGCTTTATTGATTTGTCCATTAGGGGCTGGTTCAGGATGACGAAGGCATACGTTAGAGTAGGGCACCCGTTTGGTGGAATGGAAAGGAGAAGAAAGGTGGAGGCATGGGACATCAGCTCCATGGCTAATATGCGCCGAAATCTTTTTGCTTTCCCGCTCCGCTTTGTGCTCTGCGGTGCTGTTGCTGGAAAGAAAGAGGGAATGCATTTTTGTATATATAAGAAGAGAGGGTTCATATTTCATTGACAAGAGGCGATGACGTCGAAAGTAGTGTTAGGAATAAATACATAAACAGAAGCTTTTGCGTGTGAGTGGGGTGGGCACTCGGTACTTTACTTTTTGTGGAATTTGGCATTTGATTTAAAGGAAAGACGAGCAAATGTTACAGCCGGGTTTGGTTTTGGGAATTAATAATGATTATATATGTCGAGTTGGGTAGACTTTGTCTAAAGACCCGTGTTTTTTATTTTTTATCGGAGTGAATCTTGGCCTTAGATTTGATCTTTGATGGACCTCACTTTTATTAGATTTTCTTTTATGATGGTATTTAATTTTGGAAAATTAATTATTTCATATTCATAGGTTCTATGTTTTGAGAAATTTTCAAGTTTTTTTTATAAGTGTGGCTAAATTAAGGGATCAATTTGATAAGACTCCTATAGTTGTTTTCATTGAAACTCTACTCTCTATCATGAGAGTCTCAATACCTACTGATATCCATCTAGCCACAAATCTTCGTGTCACTTAATGTGTAAATCTAACCCTACTTTTGGGCCACTTGCCAATTTATGTTTAACTATCAACCTGGGCCTAACTCACTATATCACTCTTGCCTTAAGTCCCGCCTATTCTCTAAAGGACTTACATCCTTAAAATCTAAAATATCTCTCATCTTCCCTAAAATCTCTATAATATAAAATCTGTCCCATACCTCTCTCTATCATTTTTCTAAAATTTCTTTCTTCAATGGAACTTTACTATAAACTCAAACTTTGGTAAGGGAAACTCATAATTCAAACTCTTTCTTCATTTTTCATAATTTAATATAATATCATGAATATTATTAAAGTGGATTCCACTAGTAATGGCCATCAGCAGTTAAAGATTATCAAATGGGGTCCATTGATAATGGCTTTCGATCTAAGTTGGCGACTTCAATGACCAAATTTAAAAACTAATGGATATATTAGGTAGGCAATGTATATGCAAATTGTGAGGCCCCGCTTATTTATTATATATATTATTATTATTATTATTATTTTTGTGGTGTTTAGACTTGGATTAGAGGATTAGAGGTTCTTGGGATTATTTTGATCATTCCAAACCCAACCCACTTAAAATACTTAAAAGACCCACTTAAATAGGCCAAAATTTTTCTTCGTCGAAACCATGCCAAAAGTATACTCATTGGGAAGCTTATTTTATTTCATGAACGATGGTGCTTACGGTGACTCAATCCGACCTTTGGTTCACAAGTTATGGCCAAAACAATTTTTAGCCCAATTATTAAATCAATGGCAAAATGGTAAATAACTCAAATTCTAATTCCCCTTATTTCCGGTGCTCGTTCCTCTCTCTAAGTGTGCGTTTCTCTCTCCCAGTGCTCGTCTCTGCTCATCTTTCTCTCCCAGCGTAAATTCCTCCCTCTCCCAGCGTGAATCTCTCTCCCAGCGCCAGTCTCTCTTCCATTTCCCTCTCACAGGCGGTAATCTCTCTCTCTTTTTATTTCCTTTCCTTTTCTTTTCTCTTTCTCCTCCCTAACTCCATCCAGCGACGACCCACTTCCTCATTTTTTTTTCCTTTCCCCTCTGCTCTCGATCTCTGTCTCCCCTCACGAAATCGGCAGCCACCATCAAGGATTCGAACCCCTCTTCTTCCGACCGACTTTCTCCAGCAACGTTAGGCGGCAAAATTGGCAGCCCGCTTCTCCTCTCTCCTCGTTTTCTCCCCATTCCAGATGAGCCAATCTCGGTGACTGGGAGGTAACAAGATAGGCGAACATGGGTAGCCCCTTCTTTTCTCCAATTCGCTCCCACTACAACCCAGATGTCACATTTGGTTCATGAAGAAATTTTCCGGTTAGAAAAAGGAGATCTATTTCTTGATCTCTAGTGGCCACACAATAAACACATAGATTGGATTAGATCTCAATTTGGGCCACAAGCGACACACGTTGGGGTTGATCGATTCCCTAAGTTGAATCAGAAAAGAGAAGAGATAGGACTTGTTCTGATCGGTTGGCCAAAGCGATCTCAAAAATCTCAGAAGAGAGAGATCAAACAATCATAACATTTTTGGAACAGAGCCGTTGATTGCCACCAAAGGTGACAGATCTAGTTTTCTAGACCTGAATAAAGCTTGGACTCCCTGATTTCCACATTCGCCATCACCGGAGATTTCTCTCCTATGTCCACCTTCCTCCTAGAGCCTTCATCTTATCGGGGAACCCACTCTCTAAAGATTTCTCCAAACCAAGCAAGCCTTGGGTAAGGTTTTCCTCCCTCATTAGCTAGGCCATTATAGTTGTGATTTAATATAGATTTAACATGTTCATTAGTTTTCTTCACTACACTGTAGGTTGGATTTGATTGGGTTTAGATTTATGCGATTTGGAGCTTGATTGGATTATTGGTGGGCTTTTCATTTTTTTTCTCATCAAAGGCAAGTAGTATGTTTATAACTTCATATATGTAATTACCTTGATTGTGCTCTACATATTGATGGATTATTTAGAAAAAACCCATCTCTAACTAAGCTCACGTCATACTTAGATGTGTAGGTGGAAACCCCTTTTAATTGCCTAAATGTATTAATGATAAGCAACTGCATACCAGTGTCTATATTGATAAATGGTTTATGATGAATGGAGTGGAGAGTGGATGATGATGATTGTGTCATATTAGAAATGAATGGGTACGATTGATGGGGGGACCCACAGGAAGTGAAGGTACGATTGATCATGCTTAGATACTTGCATGCAAGTTGGTAAAAGAATGAGAATATAATTCTCCGTTCGGAGAAGAATTTCCAGATCGCTGCTAAGTGCACTTTGCAATAAAACTTAGTAATTCGGAATAAAATAGATATTCTAAACCCAGACCTTGGACACCACTTGAATTATATCTAACCCCGACAATAGACCGTAAAACATGCCCATGTGGATTCAGGGTGTGAGCTTTGCCTTTATCCACTTGTTGTAGCATAGTAAAGTATAGAGAATGAGATGCATACCAATAGATGGATGTTTGGATCTGGATGGGGCCCAACTATTATAACACCCAACGCGTACAACCCCTACAGGTTTGGAATGTCCATCATATGGTAACTCAAGTCCTCTATAACTCGAAATGTACAACTTAACCTAGGTTTGGCTACCTTTATTATACGTTCTATTGATGGATAAAATCATATCGATCTTACGTTGCTATTGTATTCTTGCCTTCCTTTTCATAGATGTTTATAAGATATTATTGCTCTTCCTTTCAATTATTTAAATGCATAAATGGTAAATTGACCTAGGGTATACTTAGAGATGACCCGGGAATATGAAATGGAAATGAAAGCAATGTCTATGGCTGGGATAGCTATTCAATAGCTGTGTATACATGAGAAATTATAACATGGATGGAGATATGAAGGCATAAGTAAATACTATAATTATTATAGATGAGATCTTATACAGGGATGATCTTGCTCACGTAAGGAGCCCAGCCAGACATAGACCTACCCTTATTGATCCAGTTCTATTGGCACTTAGATCCATTCCGTTGATAGCTTAGCCTTGGGTAGGCCAACCCTTGGTAAAAGCATATTTTATAGGCCCCATGGTTGGCTGAGATCCGACGGGATTGTTTTTATATAGCTGGATGCGCGGTCCAGTGGATACTACGGTATCAAACCTATACCGAGGATTCGGAACTCTTTTCTAAAAGTCCTACGGGATGGATAATGCTGGTTTATCATACCATGTAATAGACGTTGGATGTGCCTCTTGTTTAGGTGTTGGATGATATAGATGTTACTTAACTCAATTGATTCTTATTTACCAATTCATGATCTTGTTGCCTTTGATATTGTTAACATTGACTTCATTAATTATATCGTTTCCTTTATTCTATCTTGAAATATATATGATGTTATTTACATGCCGCGTTTGCCAAGTCCTACGTGACTTGACCATATTTGCTTTGGGTGTGTAGACTGTGAGCCCGCTACCTTTACTTCGGAGGGAGAGGCGTCGGAGAAGGCCCTTGAGGTACCTCGACTAGACCAATTTACTTGGACAGCAGTTAGTGAAGAAATTTAGTCAAGCACTCGGAGATCATCGTCATTAACTGAGAGGTTGTTTATCTGGATGGTTTTCTTCTAGTTTTATTAGATGAGCAGTTTTGAGAAGTTTATAATAAATTGTAGTAATTTTGGGATTACTTGAATTTCGTAGATAAGACTTATACTTCCAGTACTTGTTGATTTGACCAATGTGACAGATACCATTTACTATAAGGGTCATAAATAATCAATTGCTTTTGCAGTTGTGCAAATGTTTCACTTATCCTTTTATAAAGATTGAATGTATGGAAAAGTTTTAAATTGATCCTCACTACATATTAAAGATCCTGTTTGTATCGCTCCCCAAGTTCGAATTTTCGCCTTATTCGGATAGCCCGGATTTGGGGGCGTTACACAAATGTTATTCTTTCCTCTTACATCTCATAATACAAGATTCGAATATAACTATTATTGTCAAACTGGGTTCCATTGATAATGGTCATTAGCAGTTAAATATTATCAAATGGGGTCCACTGATAATAGCTTCCGATCAAAGTCGGTGACTTCAATAACAAAAGATGTGGGTCCAAGGACGGAAGCCCATTAAACTTAATATAACCTTGACAAAATTAATCAAATTTGACAAGTGTTGGAAGATAAGCCCTTAACTATTGATCTCACCATATACATATGGGCCCCAAATACAACTACGTAGATATAATCCAACCAACCATCTACATGTGCACTTGAGAGATTAATGTTTTTTTAAAAGATTTCAAAAAATATTCAAATTGATCCATTTTCTGGGATGGATGGAAAGACTCCATCAGAGTGGACCACAAAAATTCAACTTGGTGAAAAAGGAATTGAGACTCCTTCTCAATAGTCCTATAGTCCAATTAAGATAGCATAAAAAGGAAATCTAAAATTTATATACAATGGATAGTCGTTGAACCTTAGAAGTTGGAATATGGAAAGTCCACTAGGTTGGACCCAAGTTTTTTCAGTAGTACTCTTATTCATGGTTATTGAACATGGTCTCACTACATCTGACAAATCCTTCTTATCTATTAAAGCTTCCGAATTAAAACCAAATCATAAATAATAGAATTCTCCCTTTTTAGAAGGAAGATTGCATGGTAGTATCTCAGTGTCTCTCTCTCTCTCTCTCTCTCTCTGTGGAATCCAATCTAAGTGCCTTTCTCTCTTTCACAAATTCCATCTTTTAGAAAGGGATTTGCTATATGAAAGAAAAAGGGACTCAGTACACTCACAAAAAAAATAATAATAATAAACGCTTAAACTACTTTCACTCTCTTCTCTCTCCACTTACCTTCCCCTCTCTCTCCTCCCCTTCCCCACCAACCCCTCCCGACCATGATTGGCTGCTCCAGCAAAGGCTGAATCTCCCTCCCTCCCCCTCTTCCTCTTCCTCCATCTTCCTTTCTCTCCCTCTCCCTGTCCCTTCCTCTTCGTCTCCCTCTCCCTCCCTCCCTCTTTCTCTCTCTCCCCCATTTTCCCCCTCTACTCAATCTTCTTATTGCTGGGAGATCGAGGTCTCCTTGCAATAGAGAGACCCAAGCTCCCTCCTCCCCATTCCACAGTCGCCCCCCATTGTTCAGCCAAGACTAGCCAAACACTATTTTTTTTATTTGGCCCTACAAGGCAGAACAAAAGTGTAATGTTCGGCCTTACAGAGCTGAATAGGTCGGAAATGGAATAGGGAGAGGAGAGGAGAGGAAGAGGGGGAGGAGAGAAGAGAAAGGAATAGGGAGGGGAAGGAAAGGGAGAGAAAGGAAAAGAGAGAGAAAGAGAGAGGGAGGGAGGGGAGTGAGATTCGGCGGCTCGCTCCATTGGAGTTGCCGACCATCATTGGAGGGGGAGGTGGGGAAGGGAAGGAGGGGGAGACGGGGAAGGTGAGTGGTGAGACAATAGGGTGGGGGTAGTTTAGGCAGTTTTTTGTGAGTGTACTGAGTTTTTTTTTTTTTTTTGCTTTTATATAGCAAATCCCTTTAAAACAATATAAGTGACAATCTAATTTGGACTGTGTGAATCCACCAAATTTGACAAGGTACAGATGTCATGCTCCCAACTACATTTTATTTTGAATTCCTTCTATTTAATTTGGGTGACGATTTTGTTGCAAAGATAGTAAATTATTTTTCTTTTTTCTTATACCAAGTAATCTATATTTAACAAATGACTTTAATCGTTCAGAATGATGCCTTAATTTATTCCACTATTGTGGTAACTAAGATGAGTTAACACAGCCCTTTGTGTTGGCCGCGAGCCCTGCAACACTATATATATAATGAGAATAGCCCTTTGTGAGAGAAAAATCTATTTTTACCTTTTAGAATTGATTTAAATAGTTCTATTTTAGATATTGATCTAAACTTTGATGCACCCTAGCCTAACATGACCTAGCCATTGATAGTGCAATGCCGGGCGGAGCCTAATTAGTTTAGGATTTAGACTTGAAATGGCCTATGTAAAACCCTATATCAGAGCCAAATTGTAAAGCATGCAAGCTAGGTTCATCCACTTGACAAATATACAGTTTGAGTTTGAGATATGTGTAGGGCCTAGTAATATACAAAAATATATATATTTTTTGTAATGATCCTGACTATTATGATGATAATGAAAAACTCCCATTTTGCAGACGGTCTACCTCATGTGCCACCGTAATCCCCTTTATATAAGCAAATGGCCATTGATGCAATTATTCTTCTAAGTCTAAAAACACCTCTCTTTAAAAATTATTCACAGTGAGAGGGTTGTTGACCTTAGGAGTTTTTGTACATTAGATTATTCCATCTAATTTTTTTCTATATAGTTTTTTTTCTCTTTATTGGATTTACGGAATAAATAAGAGATTATCTAACTTTTTTCTATTCTTATTCTAATAAAACTCTACGGGTACATTATTTTTTATTTAGTTTCTAATATGATGTTTATTTTTTCGAGAGTGCACTAAAATATTTAAAATTATGTTTGTGCAATGAGTTTTCTATTAATATTAATTACAATTCATTTAAAATTTATAAATATTTTTATTTACAAATAATGCAATTATTAAACAACGTGGGCCTTGCAGCGCTAGTTATATATTATAACAATATCCTCTTTCGTGGGAGAGCAACACGTGGAGTATCGCTCTTCATGAGAGGCCGACACATAGCGCAATCTAAGGATTCTATTTAGATTAGCTAGACTCTATTTATACCACCTCTCTAAAATCTCTCAATTTTCCTAAAATATCTCTTTGATTTTCTATAAAATCTCTCCCTCCCTAATTTCTCTCTCTCATCCCTCTACAACTTCATCCTCATCTATTCTCTAAAGGACTCTTATCTCATAATAAGCAATTTCATATTGGCAAGTCAGGCCTCATTGTGAGGTATCTATAAATTCTTAAGAATTCAATTTACATAAAAAGGGGCCTCACAGCCACTTATCATTTTAGTATAATATAATAACTCCAGTACACATCACATATATATATGATCAAAGGAATGGAATGTCAACTCCTTGCTCTATTAAGGCAAGAAGAATGTGCTGGCAATCAAGAAATAAAACTACTCAAGGCCACACTTATAAACTATAAACGATTGGATTAAACTACTCTATAGTTGGACATCACAAGTCCATGGGCGGACCTACTAATAAATGTGTATGGGTGGGTCCATGTAAAATTTAAACCATCAGATTTTAAACATAAAAAGAAGCCTCCCTTCATTCTCCTATTTTTCTCCTAATCTCTTATTCTTTTTGGTAGAGTGATTGATTGAATTCGGATAATATCTTCTCCACCTACCTAAAATCTCTCCATCACCTATTTTGTGCACTCATTAGTTAGGCCATGGGCCTTTTAGCCACCTAATCTGAGCCCCATCCAATTACTAAATAGATAGGTTGCATTTAAGGATTCTTTTTAGATAATGATTGTGCAATGATTTTTATGTTAATATTAAATTATAATCTATTTAAATATTTAAATATAATTTTATTTACCACTTCAATAATTTTTACAAGGCCCACGTTGGGCGTGGGCCCTGCAGTGCTTCAACCCTACAAAACTACTAATCAACTCTAATATTACATTAGCAAGACGTTTGCTACTATGGTAAAAAAATGTTTTTTATTAATATATATTTATTTTATTTATATTTATTAACACTAACATATTTGCTAACAATCAAATTACAACAATAAGCTCTTATTGTTGAATGATTTAACATCTATCAGATTATCATTACAAGAGTTCTTTTCATGATTGGAGAATGGTGTCTAAGAGGAAAAATCCAATTCACATACATTTTCCTTATTTACTAAAAGTTTTCTTTTATCTAATTCAAGTTAGGAACTATTTTTTATTATAAAAAATTTTAGGTCAAATATGTTGCGATAAAGGCTACGGTCGCAATGTTAAATATGGATGCACCTTTAGTGCAACTTTCATGCAGTAAATGCGCAAAGAAGATTTATAAGAATATCAATAACGGTTAGTATATTCGTTGTAATGATACAACTATACAACAAAAATGAGATACGTAAATATATATGAATTAAAGATAACTTTAACATATTTATCTATTGCACATATTATCAAACAATTTTAAAAAAAATTTTATTGTTAGATACATTGCAACTATAACAATTATAGGTCACACTAAGTAAATATTATTCTTATTGCACGATAAAGTACTTAAAATTTTTATAAATGCGACAAAAGAAGAATTTCAAGCATCATCATAGCTGTTAAAATAATTTATGTTTTCACTATGATAAAGATTCAAATATCATAATTTATTGCTATGATAAACAAATATCAACGTTTATTTTTTTTCCTCAGACCACATGTAATTCCTTTAATCATTCAAGGATGACTTACTATCAACAGTTTTTTTTCACTCTCAACTTTTATACATCTATGATTCAATGAAAATATTTTTTCCTTTAAAAAAATAAAAATTTAATAGTTTAACTATGTTTTTGCTATAATTTATGTCATAATATATATTAATATTTTATTTAAATTATTAATAATTTTTAATAAAAATTAATTATTATTTTTTCATGGCCCACGTTGGGCGCGGGCCCTGAAGCGCTAGTTATAATTAAGAGAATTCTCCCTTTCGCGAGAGAAAAGAGGAGAGCGACATATGGCATGCTCTAATTTTAAATTTTCTTAAAATCTATCCATCCAAATCCCTTCCCTATCTACCCCCTTCACGAGAGAGAACAAGAGAGAGACATATAGTCTAACTTTGAACTTTCCTGAAATTTCTCCAACTAAATCCCTTCCCTATACCCCCTTCACAAGAGAAAACGGAAGAGCGACGCATGGCGTGGTCTAACTTTAAATTTTCCTAAAATTTCTCCAACCAAATCCTTTCCCTATCCACTATCTCTCAAATTTCTCTCTCACTAAACCCCCTGTCTATGCTTACCCTATTTATTTCCAATGATGCAACAGAATCTTGATTTTATTTCTTAATTGAAGAGTCCAGATTATATGATTTACCCCTAAACTTATCTTAATCCCTTCTAAACTTCTTTCTGTAAAAGGTCTCCTTAATTTAATCAAGATTTGAAATATTAACAATCCAAAAACCAGGAATATAGGATCTTCTGATCTAGATATTTTTTTAGCATGGTCTTCCCATTGTAGGACTCATCACAGCAAATAGATTGGGCAATATTACCATGGGCCCGCATGAAAAAAATTAATGCCCAATGATGAAATGCAAGCCTCTTACATCGATTAAGGGGCTGGGCACGAGCCCTTTAATATTTGTTAATGGATATCCAATTGATCATTTTAGCTATTCTCATTTTATAAATGGATATTGGCTATCCTGGGCATTATTTACAACAATGGTGCCCAATGTGGGATTGGTTATTTGATGTACCCATTTGTAAATATCGACGCAATTTATTAATATATTAGACACCAGTTATAAATCAATGTGATTCCACATCATGGAATGAACAAGGATAAAATGTGAAATAAATGTAAAGATCTTAGGTAACTCTTCCTTATTTTTTTGTTTTTTTTTTCTTTTTCTTTATCATAACCTTACCTTAATAGATCTATAGTAGCCAATCTATTTACCCAGCTACGCATTTGTGCATTTACTTGAGGCCACTCTCTATGGGACCCACTAAATAGCAAATAAAAACTTAAGATCCACCACATCCTGCCCATTAATTCCTAAGAAATAAGATTACGTTAATTAAGTTATTTATATTTGCCTTATGTAATGCATTCACGATATCCAACCTACATATCCAATAGTACAAATGTACATCTATATGACTCCAGCCTATACTAGACCCACTATGTAGTAGATAGGTAACTGGGAGCTGCCATAGGGGCAGAAATTCTGAAAAACCCCTACTATTATGCAAATGTTTAGTCTTTTAACATTGGCCTCTCAAAAGTTTAGGAAAACACCCTAATGTTATAGAGATTTTTAATTTATTTTCTTATAATGCACACCCCCCCCCCCCCCCCCCCCCCCCCCGAACGTAATTTTTTTGATTCCACCCCTACCTGCCACATTCTGCCTACTAACTCCTAATACATAAGCGTTTATTAATTGAGTCATCATATGGTTAATCTAGGATATCTCCAACCTACCTTTGCTCAGGACATTTTGGCCCTGAGCCCAAATGACACTTGATTATGACCAGTTGAGAACTAATTTGTAGGGGCATATACAAACCCTCCTATCTCAAATACAACTTCATTTCCTTTCAGGATTATCTAATTTTATTCTTAATTTAAAATTTTAATTCAAGATTCTTTTTTCAATTGCAAATGAAGATTGGGAGAATCAACAGAGTACTCGAACATAAATAAAAATAAGAGAAAAGAAAATAAGATTAAAAAAGTATTAATTAATCACAGCAAAGAAAAAACCAATAGTATATACCATAAAGAAGTGAAAAAAAAAACCTTATAAGAACTGTGACAGATTGGTCACCTTCTGTTTGTATTAGTGATTGTTACAGTGATTTTTTGATTTTGAGTTCCAACAAAACTTATTAGAATTGTTAATTTATCTCTAAATCATCTATATGCTTGCCTATTAAGAAGATAAAATGAAAAAAAATTAAAACAAAATCTGCCACATATAATTTGAATTCTGAATTATATCAATTTTTGTTTTTTTAATTTGAAAAGCTTAGGACAAATGCCTATATTGCTTCTTCCTCATCTTATTGTGGTTTGGAGAAGATTGTTTAAATTCCTTTTAGATAAAAAAATTAATATTTTAAATATATTTTTGTTATCATTTATATGATAATATTTATTTATATTTTTTAAATTTTAATAAAACTTAATCAATTTTTTTGTCATGGTGCGTGCCACTAGTAATGATATATAATGGGCTTGCTTCTGTACATCCTAATAGTAATAGCAATTGTTGGGGCCGACCTGGGACCTAACAGATAATAGAATCAAGGGCAATCGAAAGATCCAAACCGGACATCCCACGCATCAAATTTGAGTTCAAACATATGCCTTACCCTTAGTGTTGCAAACGGGTCAGTTCTTAAACGGATCCATCTCGTTTCTAAATTATGGTTCCGATTTCAGAACTGGTTTTCACTTGGAACTTTTTTGTTGGTTCTGAGCCTAGTTTCAATAAGACGATTCGGATTCGGTTAAATTAGAATATAGTTCCAAAAGTTGTTTGAACTTCTTTTAATTGTTTTAAAATTTTAATATATTTTTAATTAAGGATATTGCTCAACTTATACTAATGCATCAAGGCTATTAGCTTTGAGATTAAATATAAAAATGTCAAACAAAAGTTAATTTTGAGCTACAATTTACAACGTTAAAGGCTCTTGTGTCGGATCCCGAGTCCATAGGTATGAACTCATATGAACCAGGAACTGAACTCATTTAACCATAATTTCTATCTATATAACCTTTAATGTATTCATTCTGAGCAACCCATTGAGAATCTTTGAAACATGTATCTCTATAAATAATCATACATCATTGATCAATTGATGGTGAGCCACAATTTTAATTGCAATAAATTTAGTTCCATTTAAAATGGTTAACATGACTTATGAGATAAGAGGATATGAGATATTGACATACGAATGAGTTGGTCTCCAACATAATGCCCAGTCCAAAAGATATCTTTTTTTTTTCCCCCTGTTTGTTTACATTTTTTGAGAGCTTTATGTCACTATGGCTAGAGGTGCAGTCGTAGAATTTTTTTTTTTTTTATGGTATCCTACCCTTAGGAGGGCTAGGGCCGCTAACTCTCAGGTGAGGAAAGACACCTCGGGAGAGTTAGAGAACCTTTTGGTGAGGAAAGAGGACCTCAAGAGAGGTAACAAATTCTCAGGTGAGAAAATGTTCCTTGCGAGGTTCGAATTCTTGGCTGATAGAAAATTGATGACCATGTTGTGGAAAGGACCATTTTCCTTCATTTTCTCTTGAAGCTTAGCGTCATTTAGTTTGTTTCCTTGGTTGCTTTCTTTTTTCTTTCTTTTTTTTTTTATTTGCCATGTGTTGCCCATGTTTATACTTACCCTTTTGTTAATAATGCAACTTTTCGAACACATGAGCTACCAATATGTGGGCCATCGATAGCTGATGGTGCTTATATATTTGGCATCAATTTTTTTCTTAAAACAATCTGAGTTTTTGTGAGATTCTCTTTTAGTTTTCTAATTCAGATTGGATCTACATCAATCTCTCATACAATGAATGTTTTTTTAAGAGCCAAATTGATTTATCATTATCCACATCAATCATGAACTAAATGAAAAGACTTGGCTAAATATAGTTAGGCATGAAAGTGCAATTATCCAAAAAAGAGCATCTTTTCTTCCAACCAACACCTTGCTGTGAAAGGCAATTATGTTTTCACATTTATAAATTTTTTAGTATTTTTTTAATTTATTCTATTTCTAAAAATATTTATAAAAATCTCAATATATTTTTGCTTAGCACGGGCGTCTTTGCTAGTTATCGGATTAATGCTAAAGCCCCCGAGGGGCAATCAATCTCACTTTGTCAATCACACCCCTGGATGTCTAGGAATTTAATACCCAACATGTATTTCTTGTTTTAGGGAAAACGGTGATCATCTCATCCGCAACTGTCTGACTCATAAAAATTTAGTTGACTTTGAAGAAAGTGACGCAGCACCAACTGTTTTCCATAGTTTTGAATTCAAGGGTGTAAATCTTATCCGAAATTGATCCTGTAGGAACTGTTCTTGTGCACGTACATGAAAAAATCCATGCAGGACCACCTCACATATTAACTTTGGTGCCAATCACATGCCCGTAACCTCTTCATCCGTGGCCCACAAATTCATTCCATTTGGATCACTGCACAGTCAATCCAACGGTTCAAGAAATTCGGATCTCACTGAAATTTTGGAGCGTGTGACAATCAGGGGCTCCCGGTGTATTACAAGGTTTGGATTAGGTGATAGATAAGCTGCACCTAGAGTTCTCACAAAACAATAGTGAGAATTAGTTGTCATAGGATTATTTCCCTTACTTATATATATAATAATTATAAAATGTACTATGAACAAGGGCATGCTTTTCAGTTTGTCTTCAGCAAGATGAGCATACCTAAAATGTTTTGCTTAAAGATGTCTTTGAACCTAAACCTCTGTGGTTGGCGGGGAACTCGGTGCACCATGGTACAGAGCCGAGATCTACAGAGTGGAGAGAGGGGACCAGACTGGCTCCTAAATCAAGCCATTCGTGATTCCTCGTCTTCCAAGCATGCAATTACAATGAAATAGATGCGGAATAAAAGAGGTCAAGAAGCATCAAACATTAACTAGTACTAGACTAGACGAGGCATATACCCGCAGTGTAGATGAGAGTAACGGTATGACTTGAACCCAATTAGCAGTTTTCTAAATGCCCAGATCACATGCAACTTGACTAACAACTCAAAATGCAACAAATAAAACAACAATCTATATTTATTAGAGCAGTCTGTCAATCTGCAAACATGATGAAGGTATTCTTGGAATTCAAATTCAAAAGAACATCAAAGGAAGCTGTACAGTTAAAAGGCCAATGAGCTTACTAGCTCATGTCCAATTAAGCATCGTCAGCGTCACTTCCACCGACCTGACTTTCATGGTTGACCCAGTAGTGGGTCCCATCAGGCCCCAAAACCTTAAACCTGCATGACAACAAAACCCCATCTCAGCACCCGTCACATTAATGCTACCATCAACAAGAATCTAAATAATTGGCTTGATGACTTCTTACTACCTCTCAAGAATGAACTTCCCCTCCTTATATTTTTGGGCCTTCTCATGAGCAGCCTCCTGAAAGGAAATCATCACCTCACAGATCACTCAAGCACGGAGATCAGAGTTCAGAAACCATGTGTCATACAGAGTCTTACATATTTCCATCCCACGATAGATCCACAAGAAACACAAAATATGTCAGCTACAGTGTGCATCCCAGTCATCATCATGCGATCTTCCTTCTCGCCAACCGAGACATTGACGCTGTAATAATATCAAAAAGAATAAAGAGAGCTATCATTCACAGCCGCTAGAAAAGAAAATGTCAGCTAATGTCCCAAACAGATTGGACTGCGCCTGTGTAGTTCCTAACACCCACAGAGACTGGAAAAATCCATATCCATGGACAACAATAGCAAATCCATAAATGAAGTTGTTGCCTGAAAGCACGGGCCACATGCAATGTACCAAACTCCACAATACAAAATCTTTTCAGAAAAGATGCTGAGGCAATCACATGAGGAAAGAACAGTTAGAAAACGATCATCTCTTGTATAGATTTTCAACAATTTATAAGCTCTAGTATTGTTTTACTCGTTTACTCTCTTTTTTCTTTGGGCTGTGTACATGTTTGTGGGTGGGAGGGTATCATAATGTAACCCTGTTGAGTGTAGATATGTTCGCATGTCAGGTTTCCAAGATACTAGTCTCTGACACCTTGTCTTAAGAGTTTGAATCGCTTGTGAGTTACACAGTTCAAATAGTTCTCACTGGTTCACAGGTTAGTTGGATGGGCAACTGAAACACAGACCAAATGTACATGTCTTTACAAGTAGCACTGTGTGTACAGGTCCGATGAATATTCTAGAGGCAAACTAGGTATCCTACCAATGTCCATGTTAAGTACCCTTGAATGGGTTACGGCAGGTGGAGGTAGCATGGGTGTATATTGTGGTGTGCATGTTCACATGGTAAACCAGTCTTCTTACTAGCTCACAATCTGTAGAATCTCACATTTGCTTTATGTTACCTTCTTACCTTTAGGAGCAAAAACACTGTATTAACATCACACAACCAAGAAGCATCATGAGTCTAGAACTTCACCCAATCTAACAGATGCCAATTTCTTGCCATAAAAGATACCATCGCGGAGTTTGGCAAAGAAAAGGACTCCTATAGAGAAAATCTCAAGGCAAAAGATACAGCACTAAGGTCGAACCATGGTTACCACAATGATATGACAAGTGGAGCAACACAACTAAAACATTGGAATCATGATATTCCTAACAGAAACATCACCATAAATTGGACCAACACAACATGAGGTGAGAGGTCTAAGCAAAAGCAATAGAAAACCATTCCATAAGTATGGGAAATAAATAACATATATTTCCACATTCTCATGATGAGATAAGGCTTCAATATGATAATTTCCACATCCGCAAGAAAAACACCAGAAAATGTACTGTAATAGATCAAGTTCCTCTGTAAATATATCAAATGCATTACATACAGAACAGTAACATTTTTCAGTGGTACAAGTACTTGAAGGATGTTTATCATTTTTACTTTCAAAGTAACCATGCTTACAAGAATGCAACAAAAAAGAACAGTTCCAGCTCTTGCCAAAGAAAAGAAACTGCAATTGAGCGAACAAAGGAATTATTTTACAGACCTTTAAGCATATAAAAGAGTATGAAATCTCAAGAAACTTACACCCTACTGAAGAGATAGGCCTTCCCATGCCTGCAGTGGAAGGACTGAAGAAAAGAACAAAGATAAAAATCTTTGTCAGAATGCTTGCTTTCCACTCTATTCTTGCTTACAGATATTAAAGAGGCTCGAAAAAAAAATCCAGAACCAACTATCCTACAATTGCAGAAATCATTTAAAATATCAGCACCATCTTTTGGTAGAAATTAACGTGATTCATGCTCACTAAGTCAAAGAACTGAATTCCAAAATTACGAAGCCAACTTACAACTTTACATTGGGCATCTGACTGAGTTCAGCAAGAAGTTAAATGCAATAGAGATGTGACCTTACTAATTTAGAAAATCACAATGACCTTCCCAAAATGAGGGAAACATTAAGACTGCAATCTCCATATTAAGTCATGAAACACACCCATCCGACACAAATAGTTATCAATTTTGTTCCACTTAGGTTTGACTCCAAACTAAAATGATGGTGAACTCACCAAAATGCAGAAACAGCCAAAAATTTTCATTTCAAAGTTGTGTTTTGGAAATATATATATATATTAACATATAAATTTAGAAAAAAAATTTAAATGTTAAAAAGTGAGAAGACCATATACACTATATGCTTAATTCATTCTATTAAACCAGCAATTTGATATGATATGATATATATATATATCTCAAATAAATGAAGCACAACAGAAAATCGCTAAAATATATAAATGAATCACAATTGTGTTATAAACAAAGATAAATAGAGAAGAAAAAGGCCACGAGTAGCAGCAGGAGCTGCCTTGTTGCAAAAGTGAACAGACCCAAATGAAGAAAACCACTTCTTGCATAAGGCCGCAATCAAGCTAAAAGCCCCCATTTTTTAATGGAACAGACCAAAAAACCATGCACGCTGAGCCTTCATGAAGGGCATAGTGGTCAGAACTCAACATGAGAGAAAAGGAAAGGGGGGAAGCGGGGGCAACTTTGCCTTGTAAAATTTCAGCTGGAATATGGACTTTTGATCTGCTGGCGACTACGATCCTTTATTTTGAACCGAGGTTCGAGAACTCGGACTTGGGACCCGACTTGGGCCTGGCCGAGTCCAAGTCGACTCGGCCGAGTCCCTTTTTTTCTTTTTTTTTAGTTTAAAAAATGTATAAAATTGACTAAAAATTCTCAAAAATTGTAAAAAATTGAAAAATAACCTTAGGGGCCCCTCCAAAACTTCCAAGTGCGCTTTTACAATTCCTCAACTATTTATACAACGACGAACAATAGATTGTGATTTGTAAAAATTGAAGTATAATGTGAATTATGAACTATGAACTATGAACCATGAACTAGTAAATGAAAATCAATTAAAATCAAACTTTAGATCATAAATGCATAAATCTATGAAAAAACCATAGATCTATATACTAGACAACACATCCATTAAGTTCATATAAATAACATAACAAAATATTGAAAAAAAAATATTTTTATATATTTAATTTTTAAATTTGAGGCAAAAATTTTAAAAAAACATATTTCCAAAAAGTTTTACGTGGAAAATCAACCTACAAGCCTGCATGCATACCTTATCATCTCTTCCAAACTATGAAAGCATGTACAAATCAATAAATATAATTTTTTATTTATTTTAAAAATATATAATAAAAATTACAACTTTAGATCAAACATACATAGATCTATGCAAAAAACCAATCTATGTAGCACATACCCAAAAGAGTGAGAATCTACAAAAAAACAAAGTAAATCATAAAAAAATTGATTTTTCCTATTTTTTTAAAATTTGAGCCAAAAAATATAAATAATTGTGTTTTCCATGACAATAATATGTAAAAATTTCAACCTCAACCACATCCATAGTATGATCCTCTCTCACCCATGTAAGCAAAAAAAAAAAAAAAAGAAAAGAAAAAGAAAATACATACCTCAAAAACCAAAATTTCAAAACTCCTCTTTTGAATAAATAGTAGTCTTAATTTTTGGAAGCATGAATCTCTAAAAAAAAATACAAATTTGAGCCAGGATCTCTTCACAAAGAGTCTTCTCCTAGCCTCCCCTCTCTTTTAAAACAAGAAAAATGAGATTTTAGGGCACCCTCCTCCATTATATGTCAGCCGAGTCCGTCATTGTGCGGACTCGGCTGACTCGGGAGAGTCCCTGAGGACTGATCCTGAGTCGATCCCGAGTTAGTATGACTCGACTCGAGCTCAGCCGAGTTTTTAAACCATGTTTTGAACAGCTACTCAACTCTCAGATGACGCTTTGAGGAATCCAAATACAAATGCAGGCGCCAGCGTGGAGACTGATGTTGGAGATATGGCTCTGCTTTTCCAAACACCTAAGAAGCGGCCACAAGTATGGGAATCCAGTCTGATGTGACAATCTTACACAATAGGTGACTATTAAACCAATACAGGCCTCCACACAGCATTTTGTATCCGTAGTATGCAAAAAGTGGTATCCAGGTTTTCCTAAATTATTTGTGGCAATGTACCTAGTGCTAGGATTAATGTAGTGCACTTAAATCTTCCATGGATTTGTGTATGTATTTCCTAAATTTAACAATCTTTAGCATTTCAATTTTTTTCTATAATACAGATAACAGTTTAGTAATTTAATAAGAAAGCTACACAATGTGCTACTTATCTCTGATCCTGCAGGAAAATCTGCATCATCATTTGGAGGCACATCACATCTCACCAAAAACCAGAACTGCAGGTTCCACCACATCAAGCAAATGCAACAGATATGCTATTTGTCTCTGATTTTGCATACTGCATCATCATTTTCAGGTTGATCAACTCTAGTAAAGAAAGGTTCATATATGTGACCAGTTTCTTCATCGTTTCACAATCTTTACTTTCAATCATACCTGCAAGGTCTATAAAACAATTGACCTTCTCTATGGGCTCTTTAAGTGTCGCATCACTTCTTAGATCATCAAAACTCCCCTTAAAATCATTCAATTTCCCTAAAAAGGGGAGCATTAATCGTGACAGTGCCTCAACTTTGTTGTTTGAGTTTGACGAGACCTTTAAGTGGATTATCCTTTGAGGTCCCATATCCAAAATCCACAACACTAATAGCATCATTACCGTTTATAAATCAGTCAACTCGTTGATGTAAACAGTGATGCTATTCTTAACCCACTCTACCAAATCAATTAGAGTTTTTAGGATGCGGATATAGAATATAGAGGGTCATACCTTCATAGGAGCAGGTTCCTCTTCTCTAAGTCCCAATTATCAATAAAATCATTTTTTAGGACAAAACTCATAATTAAAATAAATAAATAAATAACCCAAATGTTCTTTGTCTTCAAGAAATTCTTTTAAACTAACCATTATTTGACCACACCAACAAAAAGGGTATAATTGGGGAATGAGGAGCACGACTGGAGTTTAAAGCCTCACTAAGCTTTGAGCAATCTCGGTGTTGGGCAAGACAACCAAGTTATAATAATCTTCTATATTTTCCAAAAATTTACTTGGTCGATCACTTGTATTTTCCAGTATGATTATAGCTTCATTGGACCTCAAAGTGAAGGAGATAGCTTCCTCCTCATCCTCATTCTTAGCAGCAGTGGCTTCTTCCTCTAAGTATGAATCTGGTGGTGAGGAAGCTGGTAGTGAGGAGGAAGTCGCTGCTAAGTATGAGGATGAGGAGGAAGCTGTCTCCTTCACTTTGAAGTACAATGAAGCTATAATCATATTGAAAAATACGAGTAATTGACTAAGTAAATTTCTAGAAAATACAAAAGATTATTATAACTTGGTTGTTTTATCCAACATTGAGATTGCTCAAAGCTTCAATAAGGCTTTAAACTCCAGTCATGCCTCTCATTCCCCCAATCATACCCTTTTTGTTGGTGTGCTCAAACAAGGGTTGTTTTAAAAGAATTTATTGAATACTGGGGCTTTTTTGTGAATTTTGTCCTAGGAAAAATGATTTAATTGATAATTGGGATTTAGAGAAAGAGGAAATTGCCCCTATGAAGGTACAATCCTCTATCTTCTATATTCGCATCCTAAAAACTCTAATTGATTTGGTAGAGAAGGTTAAAAATAGCATCACTGTTAATATCAATAAGCCGACTGTATTTATAAACGGTAACGATGCTATTAGTGTTGTGGATTTCAGATATGAGACCTCAAAGGATAATCCATCTAAAGGTCTCGTCAAACTCAAACAACAAAGTTGAGGCACCATCACGATTAATGCTCACCTTTTTAGCAAAATTGAATGATTTTAAGGGGAGTTTTGATGATCTAAGAAGTGATGCAACACTTATGGAGCCCATGGAGAAAGTTCAATTTTGTTATAGACATTGCAGGTATAATTGAAAGTAAAGATTATCCTGATCTATATATTAACATATAAATTTAGAAAAAAAAAGTTAAAAAGTGAGAAGACCATATACAATATATGTTTAATTCATTCTATTAAATCAACAATTTGATATGATAAATATATCTCAAATAAATGAAGCACAACATAAAAATGCTAAAATATATAAATGAATCACAATCGTGTTATAAACAAAGATAAGTTTCCCAAATGGATAACTTTTATAAAAATTATCTAATAAGATGCTTCTCTCATCTGGTTTCCATGCGAGTAACTACACCTGATTGGTGAGATAAGCATACACAAGCACCTACCAACAAAGCATCACCAAGCAAAAGAACCCATAGAGCATCAATGAGGAAAAAAAAGGCAAAACTAAGAAAATATTAACAACTCTACTACGCAAGTGGTGAAAAACAACGAAGGAGAACTTCATTTTCTCTTATTAATATGAAAATGGAAAGGAGACATCAGTACAGCGAATTCATCCATCAAAACACTTAAAAATCAGAGCACCCCAGTAGAATTCTCACTGAATTCCTCCTGACTCCTACAATACCTTTTCAATTACCATCTAAAAGCACCATAAATGATGACCTCTATAATAGGTTGGGAACAAGAGAAGAAGAAAAGGATATTTTTAAGCTCGCAAAAATGAAAGAAAAGAAACGTAGGGACTTAGATCATGTCAAATGTATCAAGGACAATTGTGAAAAATATTCTGGTGAATGACAATGATATTAAAGAAATGTGGAAGGAATATTTTAGCAAACTTCCAAATGAAGAACATTTGGGCGATACAAGAGTTATGAAGGATACTTCATTATTAGAACATACTTTTCTCCGTAGAATTAGATGGGTGGAAGTGAA
Source organism: Sextonia rubra (assembly GCA_037013555.1). Lineage (NCBI taxonomy): Eukaryota > Viridiplantae > Streptophyta > Magnoliopsida > Laurales > Lauraceae > Sextonia > Sextonia rubra. The sequence continues at coordinate 51,318,532 of JASUAD010000013.1, read as the reverse complement.
TAAAGCATTGAAGCGAATGAAGACAGAAAAGGCAACAGGCCCAGATGGTAATCCGATAGAGGTATGGAAATGCTTAGAAAAGGTTTGGGTGAGTTGGTTATGTAGACTATTCAATAAGATAGTTGTGACAAAGAAAATGCCGAATGAATGGAAAAGAAGCATTGTAGTACCTATATATAAAAATAAATGAGATATACAAAATTGTACCAACTATCGAGGGATTAAATTTATAAGTTATGGGAGAGAATAATGGAGCAAAAACTGAGAAAGAAGACCAAGATCTCTAAAAATCAATTTGGTTTTATGCCAGGGAGATCAACTATGGAAGCTATCTTTTCACTTAGACAATTAATGAAAAAATATCGAGCAAAGAGAAAAAATCTATATATGGTCTTTATCGATTTGGAAAAAGCCTATGATACCAAGGAATTTAATATGATGGGTTTTAAAGAAAAGAAATATCCCCAGATGTTACATTGAAAATTTTAAGGATATGTATGAAGAAGCAGTTGTTAAGGATATGTATGAAGAAGAAATAACAAATATGAGAATCACATGTAGAGAAACAAGTGGATTTCCCGTAACTATAGGTTTACATCAGGGATCAATCTTAAACCCTTATCTCTTTGCATTAATTATGGATGAGTTAACTGTGCATATTTAAAAAGAAGTGTCATGGTAGATGTTGTTTGCAAATGATATAGTATTGGTAGATGAATCAAGAGATAGCGTAAATACAAAGCTTGAGAGATGGCGGAGGACATTAGAATCTAAAGGCTTTAAAAAAAGTCATACAATGGCAGAATATATGAATTACAACTTTAATGGACATATACAAAGTATTGAATCCACTGTCAAAATTGAAACCCATGAGATACCACGTAGAAATTTTTTTTTAGTACCTAGGCTAGATGATTAGTAAAGATGGGGAGGTTGACGAAGACGTGGAACATAGGATAAAAGCTAAATGACCGAAGTGGAGACTAGCTTTTGGAGTGCTGTATGACAGACGAATGCCAACGAAATTGAAAGACAAATTTTATAGGACAATGGTTAGACCAGCTATGACATATGGAGCAGAATGTTGGCCAATTAAAAAGAAGCATATTCATAAAATGGATGTAGCGGAAATGAGAATGCTAAGGTGGATGTGTGGTAAAACCAACAAAGATAAAATTAGAAATAAGCGCTTTCGAGTGTATTGAGGGATACCACCAATAGGGGATAAGATTAGAAAAACTCATTTAAGATAGTTTGGACATGTTGAGCGTAGACCAGTAATGGCACCAATGAGAAAAAGTTTGGCTATACAGGTGGATGGCCCATCAAGAGGTAGGGGTAGGCTGAAGAAAACATTGATGAAAGTCATTAATTCAGATTTGAAAAACTTTAACTTATCGAAGGATTTCGCTCAAAATATAACGGAATGGAAAAATAGAATTCATATAGCCGACCCAAATATGGATGGGATAAGGCTCTGATGATGATGATCTAAAAGCACAAGAAACATTGATCAATTCAGAGATCCACATCACCAAATCATACAGCAACAAGACCTCATAGAAAGGATGAATTTCCCAAATGGATTCTCCCCAATTCCTCTGTGACCAAAAAAATTCCTCCCAGCATCACAAAACGCAGAAAAAAAAAATAGAGAACCCATACCCCAATTATCAAAAAAAAAAAAAAAAACACACACATGAGAACGTTTGGGTTTTCATAATTCCAAAGGAAACACAGAACCCACATCACGAATAACCCAATTTAACAAAACAAAGAACAACACAACACCCAAAGAACCAAAAATTTTATCTATCATTAACAGCAACAGATATGGAGAAGAAGATTACCTTAGAGACAATTTCATCATAGAGGGCAAGATGGGTCTGGCAGTGCCTGCAACTGTAGATCCTGCCCTCCAGATTTATCAAATAAACCCTACCCATTTCTGCTTTTCCAATCAAAAGCCCCCTTTCCACCCTTATAGTCTACACCTCTCTCCTTCCCTCTAAAAGACACAACACCACCAAGATTCGTCTATAATCTCTCGAAGAGGGAGAAAGGAGAATGACCCAAGAAAGGGGAAAGCAAGAGATGGATCAATCTAAAAGAAACGAAAGAGATTGATTGATTCAAAAGGAATGAGAGAGAAGGAGTGGGTGGAAACGTGAGGAGGATTGAAGAAAGGCACGGAAGAGAGAGGAAGGCAAGATTTTATTATATAAAAATGCTAGTCAGTTTGCACTTCCAGAAGGGAGAGAGAGGCTTTCACCTGCGAACCTCTTCAGGCATGGAACGTGGATGAGAAGTTACTTTTTGCATCGGTCGTATCACATCTATGTTTTTTAGGTGGAAAATTTTAAAATACGCCCCCATTTTTATTTTATTTTTATCTTTTTCATTTGTGAAGGCATTTCCATCCTCTCTCACACACTATCTAAAAGTTCATATTCCAAATTCATTCAAAATTTTTTCACAAATTATAATAAAATAATACCTCTGAATCATTAAATTTAAAATTATAAATCAAAAAAATAAAATTTATATGTAATGCTCCCCTATTTTAAAAGTTATATATTTATGTTTTTATGAAATATAGTAGTACACTGTACACTAGTTTTTTATATGCAACCATCAATTGTCACATCGATTCCAAGGTGGGTCATGTCTGTTGATCAAGGAAAGCAAAGGGTGGCCCATACATAAAATCTAATTAGATTTTAAGGCATGCGCTTTTGCAAGAATTTTTGAGGATTTAATGTGAATTTTTGTTAATGTTGCACTTCAAGTAAAATTTAGCCACGTCGTACTCAAGCTAGTTGCATACAGGGTGAAATCATTACACAACATAAGAAAAGGGACTAAATTGATACCAATTGCATGTTGGATCCGCGAGGTTTGCATACCAAGCCCCGCCAGTTTGAAACATGCAAATATACATATATATATATATTTATTTATTTATTTATTTATATATTAGGTTCCCAATCCATTATCCAAAACAATACTTTCACTGTTTGATTTTGTCTTATATTCCGCTTTAGTCGGATCAATTGTATGAGTTAGTTAGCCAAGGTCAAAGTCAAAGGTACTTTAATCATTATGTATAGGTTTTTTTTGTGGCTAAGGAAACGGGCTATATATTTATGTAACTGAGGTGAAGTTGTGTTAAACACGGCAGAAAGGAAAAGGAATAGAGTGTGCCTCTCTTCATGGATTTAGGCATATTGGCCGAACCACGTAATTGATTGTGTGTCATCTTCTTTATAGTTACTTAATTGATTGCTTGTGATTGTATGATTTGTGCGTGCCATGGTTGATTGCATATCCTGGGTGTATTTCCCAACAAGTGGTATCAGAGCCTAAGGTTTACACAATGTGATCGACGGATAGAATTTCAGTTGGAGATCAGGATTTGGTTTGGGTTCAGGTTCTCTGAGTTAGTCAGAGAATTAGAGGATCGAGAGTTCTGCGTCATCACTGGTTCCAGTTGCATAGAACAGAGAGGATTTGTAATCCTCCTTGTTGCAGGATCGTCATGTGTGAAGGAGAGCGTAAAGGGGAGGAGGCCTGAGGTCTCTCTTTTTTGCAAAGAGATTGAAGAGGGCTGCCATATGCCGCCGCTACAAATCATCAGGGTTCTCACTGCCGTTCGCTCCCGCCACCGTGTCTATCATCGCCAATCGCCGAAGATAAGCCAGCTGCAATTTCTAGGCTTAAGTGACTACCGGAGAAGACGACCACAAAAGGTTTTTTTTTTCTCCCTTGGCAATGTAGAGAATAAGGGCTACTGGTTGATCCACTACTACAAGCGCCACTGCTAGGGAGGAAGGAAAGTGGTAGACGTTTTGGTTTGGGCCTATTGCAGTTTCTGTTGCGAAACCGAAGAGGAATCAAGGTGTTTCCTATGCCTAGAAACCCTCATCGCTGCTGCCAGTGATCAAGCATTACCGCAGCTGTGACCTAGCGAATCTCCATTGTAGCCGCCGCTCGTTGTCCAGCTGTCTGCCAGTGTCACCCCTCAGTCTGCCGACGAGGAAGGAAGACCGAGGCCTACTGTTTTTCTGGTTATAAAACTAGAAATCGAAAGAGGCAGTTGAAGTTTTGGGCTGGTCAAACCGGTCCGATCAGGTTGGACTTGACCATTCTGTAATAGAGCCCACCCAACGTCTATAGGGCTAACGTCAACACCAATAGAAAAGGAGGTTTCACCATATCAATGGCCAAAATTGTTTTATGAATTTTGGAGTCATCCGGACTCAGATTCACGCCCTGTTTTGTTCTGTGAACTCATTTCAATGAGATCTACGCGTTTATGGAAGAAGATTGGCAATTTGAAGGTCAACAAGGATGGTTGACTAATTGGAGTACAAAAACCTATTTCTGTTATATCGAAGCCATCTAGAGTCAGATTTCAAATCCATTTCTTCCAGTGTGCTCGTGGTGATAAGATCTACTAGATAGACAGAGGAGATTGACAGTTTGACAGATAGAAAAGGATACACAATGACTTTAAACAATGAGTATTAGATTGAGATGTTCACTGCATTAAACAATTTTAGTCTTTGGCAATGGAAAATGAAAGATGTCTTAATTCAGATGGGTCTAAAGAAGGCTTTAGATGATAAGATGAAGAAACCAACGAAGATGTTCGATGATGATTGGGCGGATTTAGACGAAAGAGTTGTGAGTGCAATTCTTCTTACCCTCAATGATGATGTTCTCTACAATGTCATAGGGATTAACACTGCTCTAGAATTATGGGTTAAGTTAAAGAGCCTGTACATGTTTAAGTCCTTGACAAATAAACTGTTTTTGAAGAAACAATTGTATTCCCTGAAGATGATAAAAGGATCACGATTGTTAAAGCATATCAATGAGTTCAATGAGCTTGTCGTACAACTATTGAGCATTGAGGTCAAGCTCGAGGATGAAAACAAAGCATTGTTATTTTTGTCTTCACTGCCCCAGTTGTATGAACACTTGGTGACAATGTTGATGTACATGACATGAATGATGTTACTGCAACTCTTATCTCAAGTGAGATCATGAAGAGTGACAGTGAAAAATCTAGTGGAGAAAGTATTAATGTAGCATCAAGTTCAAACCGGAGAAGGGGAAGGTCTAAATCGAAAAATAAAGGATCAGAAGATCAGAATCACTCAAAGTCGAAGGGAAAAGGCAAGGTCATCACTTACTATTACTGTGATAAAGAAGGTCATATCAGTAGAGATTGTCCGAAGTAGAAGAAGGACTTAGAGAAGGAAGAAGAATCTTATACGAGTGTGACAGAAAGTTTAGATGGTTGCGAGGTAGCATGTTTGGTAGAATCTACTTCGGTCATTAAAGGTAAGGATCACATTGAAGGTTCCTAGATTTTAGATTCTGGTTGTGACTATTATATGTGCTATAGTAGAGATATGATTGACACTTATACATCTTGTGAGGGTAAATCTATTTTCGTGGCAAACAATGCGGAATCCAAGTGCATTAAGTTGAAATAGTGAAAGTCAAGATGTTTGATAGGATGATACGGACCCTGATGAATGTGATGTATGTTCCGGATTTACGAAGAAATTTTATTTCTTTGGGGGCCTTAGACTCCAAGGGCTGTAAGTGCAGTGTAACAGGTGGAGTTATGAAGGTGGTTAATGGAGCAATGGTCATTATGAATGGTGACTTGGTCAAAGGTCTCCACAGGTTAACGGGGGGGTATAGTTACTGCAGGTGGAGCAACTTTGAGGAAAAAGAAAAAGTTAGTTGAGGTGAAGTTAGGTGGTAAGTTGGAAGATGGTGCAATAGACATTTTCAAGAAGGCTATTAACAGAGGACCACAACTGCATGTGAAACAAAAGAAAAAAGTCAGTTAAGGTGGAGTTAGATGGAAAATTGGAAGATGGTGCAATAGACATTTTCAAAAAGGCATTAACACATGACCGAAATTACAGGAACACAAGGTTAAAGGCAAAGTGCGAAAGATCCTCAATACAGCAGGCCCAAAGAAACGTGCAGTTGAAAGGAATGTTACTTTTGCTTTACCAGATGAAGGTGAGAAGTGATCATGTTGCAAGGATGCTAGCAAAAATAGCAACAGATGGATTGGACCACTTCGAAAAACTGAGATGAAAGTGTTTGGAAAGTCAACGAAGGAGAAGTTCAAGCCGCCATTGGACTTGATTTTTGCACCACATTAATAAGAATGTGGTTGCGCCCCGAGCTAAAGGGGTGCAGGAATCACGCACAATCGTAGCGGGTGTAGAGGCGTACCTTTTAGTGAGGTATGGGAGATCTCAAGTCAATTCGGACTTGATTGATAGTGGACAATACTGAGACTATCGGTACATGAGCAATGCTTGGTTCTAGTGCATGCATATGCGTATCTTTTAGCAAGTTACAGGAAGATGAAGACATTACTGGGTATTTCAAGGTCGCTCCAGAGATTTACTAAATCCAAACCAAGGTAGAGATTGCTAAATTTTCTCTTGTATTATGGTTTAGCCCCGGATCGGTTGTCTGGATTAGCCAGAACCGAGGTTAAGGCTAAGGGCACTTTAGTCATTATGTTTTGGTTTTCTTGGTGGCTAAGAAAACGGGATCTATATATTAACGTGATGTGTAACCCTAAACTCTAAAGGAGGTGAAGTGTGTTGAACACGGCAGAAAGAGAAAGAAATAGAGTGTGCTTTTCTCCGTGAACGTAAGCATTTTGGCTGAACCACGTAATTACTTGTATGTCATCTTCTTCATGATTGCTTGATTGATTGTTCGTAATTGTGTGATTTGTGCATGCCGATCGTAAATTCTAAGTATATTTCCCTACACCCACAATGGTAAAATGAATCACAAGAGAAAATGATATAAGATTAGAGTTCGCAAACATCACAAACAAACATGATAACATTTGTATATTTCAACATAATCAAAACTTAAATATTTAAATCTACTCAAATAGAACCTCGAATGCTTTAAAAAAAAACCTGGTTATTAAATAAAATTAGATGAGTGCCACGAGATTAACTAAGGTTGTACTTGGATGGGCCCTTTCTTTAATGTTTGAATTTTGAAAGTCTCAATAGATCAACTCTTAAAATCTTTTTATTCTAATTTTACTTATTAAATTTTAAAATTTTCAAAATCTATTTTCGGGCACTCAATCCACTTAGCATAGAAAAAGTTTAGATTTGTTCATTTGATTATGATATTAAACATCTTGACACTAATATAAATCATAGCTCTCTATTACAACCTTCATTATTACTATGATCCTCAAAAGGTGCATAAATTTATAAACCCATTTCCTAGAAGAATAACCATATTGTGCGATTGATAAGAGGCATCACTTTTTATCGGGTTGTCCACAATTTTTGAATATGCAGAGTCACCTTCCTTCACCCAGGGGCTATTGCTCTCACATAATCTAGGTAAAATAAATAAATACTTATATTAAAAAGCTTCAAAGCCTCTTAATATTCGAGCTGAGTTGGTTGAGATTACCAATCTGAGATTGTGATTGAAATTCAACAATGCAATGAGCATTTCATTGAACAATAAAATACATAAGTGTTGGCAAAGAAGAGATTAGTGAGCTTCGCATTTGTCACAACCCGAGCCCAGGGTTCGGGGGTTAGCAAAAGCCAAACCTAATGACACACGTACTCCCGTGCATGCACACGTAGACCGAGTCTGAATGCACACGCACAAGGGAACAAGCACACGTGCCAAGCAAGTATGCGGAAGCTGCAAATATCAGAAACATAAAACTAATAATGCAAGAAGAGGATACAAGAAAGGACTGACATAATTACATATAAAGTTTTACAAAACGAACAAAAGAATATATATAATAATGACATGTCATGACATATACAAGTCTGAGAATCCCCAAAACATGACTCCAACATGATGCATGCCATGAACGCGCTCCCGTGGAGTGATCACATCCACTCCTCTAGGCCTGATGGGGCCCCGGGGGTCTCATCTGGAGCCTGGCCGACCTGCGGGGGTTCGGCAGGGGGATCTGGGCCTGCAACACCAAAAACAACTGTGAATACGAAGCTTCAGCAAAGTATAAACCATAGCAAGTTAACACACGCTGTGTCTAATAGAATAAAGAACATCATGTTATTAAAGAAAGCATTTTCGTATACTAGGCTATCATGCAAGAAAGAAAGATGCTGTGTGAATCAAGGATAACATGCTGTGTACATGACTAGTGGCTACTACATTACCATATGCTCCCAAAAGAGGGATCTTGTAACATGCAAAGAACACCATTGTCCGGGCCAGGGTACAATGGGTCTCGGTTTCCTGGGGTCCGGTTCCCCAAGACAAAATCCATACTGCAGCAGGCCATATAAACTATACCGAATTCACCCCGTCGGGATCCTAAGGCTGAGGCTAAGTAGTGCCTGACCATACGGAGTCAATCATGAAAATCCTGAGTAGATCGTGACAACTTATCATACGTGCAGATCTGTGAATGAACACATCATACATGCATACTCAGGGTAAATAAACCAAAATGTGAAAATAACGAAACATACGTAATCATGTAGAGTGTTGAGATCAATGGTCGAATGCAATATGTTATGCAACAAATCATGTGAATCGAATCATCTTAAGTTTACAAACCAATCCTAATCTAATTATCCGGTGTTTCTAACCGTGCATGATGATGTAGTTTTAAGTTATTCGATACACCGTTGTCTAGTGTTGCCTTGAATCGGGCTGTGCACGAAGTCCCTTAAACCAACACCCATGGGGAGGTGCTTAACATCCGGATAACGAACATGAATGATTCGCAGCCCTCGAGATCATTCACGCGTAGTATCACATTCCGTTGGGCAAGTCTAGGTGCTCTACATTCTATCATGAAGGTCATATAGGTCTTATCTTTACACCTAGCCTTATTCTTCATGTGTGGTTACGGCTTAGCCGTGTGTGTGATACGGCTTAGCCGTGTGTGGTCTACGGCTTAGCCGTGGCTGAACCGTAGAGGGTCTGTCATTTGCTGACTCTCAGTTATTCCAGAAATTGCACCCTGTATTGTTCTACGGCTGGGCCACGGCTGAGCTACGGCTTAGCCGTAGGGCATTCCACGGCTTAGCCGTGCCCTAGCCGTAGAGGAAAACTGGGTTTTTCTCCTCTCTGGATTGTGAGCCGTAGGTGTTATACGGCTTAGCCGTACCTGCACGAATTCAGAAATCTGAAACATGTACAGAATGTCTGGAAATGCATCAGAAATGCAATCTATCAATGGGAATACACAAGTACTGAACCAATAAGTATCAAATGGGCTGTAAACACATGTTTTCCACACACATCAATGTGAGCTAGCCAAAATCAAAGTATACCAACATGGGTTCTCAATGTTATGGTTATACTTGCCTCAATTGGAAATTCAAATGCACAATGGTAGCCCTTGGATCCAAACACAACCTAACACAAGCAACACCACATGCATGCATGAGAGATGGAGAGAAATCCACAACACACAGACACACCATGCAAAGAAGCAAGAAGGAGAAGAGATAGAGAAAGGAGATGAGAAGAATGGAAGACTTCCACTCACCTCAATTGCACATGCAAGAACCACAAGCTAGATCGAGGGAGAGAAATCAAGTGAAGGAGAAGAGAATTCCACGTGCACAGTGAAGTTGAGAGAAAACGAGAGAGAACAAGAGAGAGAACGTGAGTGTTGGTGAATTGGGTGAGAGCTTATATAAGTAATGGGTTGATCAAATTCCAAGAAGGGCCAAGTCATAAGTCTATTTTCAGTTTGAGTCAAATCAAGGTCCAATCGAAACACACGACGTCGGTTGCAAATGACGTAGTTACGAAAGTTAACGAGCTCAACGAAAGACAAGTGTTGACCTCAAGATGATGCAAAAATGACCATGTCTAAGAAAAGCTAAAATTACGAAAAAGGGCTTGATCTACTTAATCCAGGTCAAACTCAACCCAACTACCTATCCATGACCCGTAACGAAAACAAAACACAAACAAAACACAATTAACAACAAAAACAAGATTAACTAACCGCTAAACGGGGTCAAGCTGGGTCGGAGTGTTACATCCTCCCCCACTTGAGAATCATTCCGTCCTCGGAATGAACACTAACTCGCTCATACCTGGGAAAACAAATCGGGGTACTGACGTGCCATCTGCTCTTCTAGCTCCCAAGTAGCCTCATCAGGATTGTGATGCTCCCAAAGCACTTTGACCCACCGAATTGTCCTGGTGCGGAGTATCTGCTCTCGGGTTCCCACGATACGGAGCGGTCGCTCAACGTATGCAGCGCTCGGCTGAATCTGAATCTCATCGTAACGAATGACATGGGAGGGATCGTGAACGTATCTCCGAAGCATCGAAACGTGGAAAACGTTGTGCACTCCTGAAAACATCTCGGGAAGCTCTAATCGATAAGCTAAATCACCGATCCGACTCTTGATCTCGAACGGTCCGACATAGCGTGGAGCTAACTTGCCTTTCTGGCTGAAACGGATCGTACCCTTCATCGGAGAGACCTTCAGAAAAACCCACTCGCCAACCTGAAACTCTAAGGGTCGTCTGCGGGTGTCTGCATAACTCTTCTGTCTCGACCGAGCAACTTTCAAGTTCTCAATTGCTTTCTGTACCTTCTCCGTAGTCTCGGCAATGATCGTCGGTCCGTGAAAACTTCGAGTTCCAACTTCCTCCCAACAAACCGGACTTCTACACTTCTTCCCGTACAATGCTTCATATGGTGTCATCCCAATGCTCTCGTGGAAACTGTTGTTGTAGGCGAACTCGCACAACGATAGATGAAGATCCCATTCTTTCTCGTAGCTCAACACGCTGGCTCGCAACATATCCTCCAAAGTCTGAATCGTCCGCTCTGATTGCCCATCTGTCTGTGGGTGGTATGCCGTGCTGAAACTCAACTTCGTACCCAAAGCCTCTTGGAATGCTCTCCAGAAAGAGGAAACAAAACGGCTGTCACGATCGGATACAATCGACACGGGGGTACCATGGAGCCTGACGATCTCATCCACGAACTTCCTTGCCATCTCTGAAAATGTCATACCCTTCCGAAAAGGAATGAAATGGGCTGACTTCGTCAATCGATCTACGATCACCCAAATGGCATTGTTCTTCCTGCTCGTCGGCGGTAACCCGGAAACAAAGTCCATGGTGATGTTTTCCCACTTCCACTGCGGTATGTGCAAAGGATGCAACGAGCCTGGCGGTCTCTGATGATCGGCCTTCACCTTCTGACATGTCAAACAGCGAGCAACAAACCCTGCTACTTCTCTCTTCATGTTGTTCCACCAGAAGCGATCTTTGAGATTCCGAAACATCTTCGTGCTGCCTGGATGCATCGCGTAGCGAGCGTAATGCGCTTCGTTCATCAGCTTCTCCTTGAACTCATCAACTGCTGGCACGCACAACCTACTCCGAAAGTAGAGTATACCATCCTCGAGTCTGAAATCGGGTCTGTCTCCAATGTGGTCTCGAATGCGCTTCAAAGTTAGATCTTCAAACTGCCTGTCCTTAATCTGCTGAATCAACTCAGGCTGAAACACTAGCGTACTAGCCAACATCACGCACTCATCCACTAGTTTAACCTCAACAGGGAGACCACGAAACTCTAAGAGGAAACTGCTCAAGAGCTGCACTGACTCTGCTTTCCTGCTGAGCGCATCTGCCACCACATTCCCCTTGCCTGGCTGATATTTGATCGGGAAGTCATAATCCTTAATAAGCTCAAGCCATCTCCGCTGTCTCATGTTCAGCTCCTGCTGTGTGAATAAATACTGTAAACTGTGGTGGTCAGAACGAACCTCAAACTGCACACCATATAGATAATGTCTCCACAGCTTCAACGCAAACACGATGGCTGCCAATTCTAAATCATGGGTGGCGTAATTCTTCTCATGATCTCGCAACTGTCTCGATCCATAGGCAATAACCTTCCCATGCTGCATCAACACACAACCTAGACCAACTCGAGAAGCATCTGAATAAACCACGAATCCTTCACAACCATCTGGCAAGGCTAACACTGGGACTGTAGTCAACTTCTCTTTCAAAGTCTGAAAACTGGCTTCACACTCCTCAGTCCAATCAAATGGTACGTTCTTCCTGGTCAACTTCGTCAAAGGAGAAGAGATCTTAGCAAAGTCCTGGACAAATCGGCGATAGTAACCTGCTAGACCAAGGAAACTGCGAATCTCTGTCACTGTCTTGGGGCTAGACCAATTCACTACTGCCTCCACTTTAGATTGATCAACTGCCAATCCCTCTCGTGAAATGATATGACCTAAAAATGTCACCTGCTCAAGCCAAAAGTCACACTTCGACAACTTAGCAAACAATCGATGTTCTCTCAACAACGACAAGGCTTTTCTCAAATGCTCCCTATGCTCCTCTGCTGACTTAGAATATATCAAGATATCATCAATAAAAACAACTATGAACTGGTCCAAGAAAGGAGCAAAGATCTGATTCATCAATGCCATAAAAGCTGCAGGTGCGTTGGTTAGTCCAAAAGGCATCACGAGGAATTCATAATGGCCATAACGAGTCCTGAAGGCAGTCTTAGGAATATCATCTTCTTTGACTCTCAACTGGTGATATCCAGACCTCAAATCAATCTTCGAAAAGTATGCTGCGCCCTGAAGTTGGTCAAACAACTCGTCGATCCTGGGTAGGGGGTACTTGTTCTTGATCGTCACTTTGTTCAGCTGGCGGTAGTCTATGCACATCCGAAAAGTACCATCCTTCTTTTTGACAAACAAGACTGGTGCTCCCCAAGGTGAAACGCTCGGGCGAACGAAACCCTTATCCAAAAGCTCCTGCAATTGTTTCTTCAATTCTGACAACTCTGCTGGGGCCATGCGATACGGAGCCTTGCGGATCGGTGCCGTGCCGGGAACAAGCTCAATGGCGAACTCCACATCTCGAACCGGGGGTAAGTCTGGCACATCGTCTGGAAAGACATCTGGAAAGTCACAGACCATCTGGATCTCACCTAGCTGCTTCGGCTCCTTCTTCGCTGAGATAAAGGCAATGAAGCCTTCACACCCTCGGCGGATCAAGCGATCTGCCTTACACGCCGAAATCACACGCCTGGGGCATCTCTGCTGACTGCCCTCGAAACGGAAGCCCTTGCCTAAATCGAAGAAGATCGTCCTGTTGTAACAGTTAACACAGGCACGATATCGAGCGAGCCAATCCATACCAAGGATCACGTCGAAGTCCAACATCGACAACAGGATCAAATCAACAGGTAACTGATGACCTGCAATCTGCACGTCGCAATGGGGGTAGTACATACTACACTCCACTCGCTTGCCAACTGGGGTGGATACAACCAACACATATGGCAACGGCTTAGACGGCTGAGGTAACCGCTCGGCAAAATGAGGTGCTACATAAGATCGTGTAGACCCCAAATCGAACAAAGCTAATGCCTCGACGCGCGAAATCAAAACAGTACCTTCAACCACCTGTGGATCCTCGGCACTCTCGTGGGTAGCAGCGTAAGCACGGGCTGACTGGCGAGGCTGTCTCGAGCCTGGACGAGCTGACTGCGGCTTGCTCGGAGCTGTAGGTGCACTAGGCCTGCTAGGGACTGTGCCGGAAGTAGGACCAGATGGAGCTGCACCGGAGGCTCTATGTCGAGGACAATTGGCGATCATATGCTCCCTTGAACCACAAATGAAACAAGCACCGGCCTTCCTCCAACAAGCTTCAGTCGTGTGGTTCCTACCACAATATCCACAAGTCACTCCACTAGAACTAGAAGTACTCTGCTGGCCTTTGGTCTTCTTCTGTACTTGTCCTCGTGCACTGAAAGGCTGCTGTCGCTTGGGCTCAACGGCTCTCGCAGCTTGGTGGATGGCCTCGGCAGAATAGGCCCTGTCCACTGCGTCATCGAATGTAGCCGGACGTTGGAACGCTGTCACGTGGTGCATGTACCGGGGATGCAACCTGTCACGACCCGAGCCCAGAATTCGGGGGTTAGCGAAAAGCTAAACCGGTGACACACGTACTCCCGTGCACGTGCACCCAAACCCAGTCCAGATGCACGCACACAAGGGATCTAACACGTGCGAACTAAGCGTACGCGGAAGCTGTACATATCATAGCAAGCAACAAAGAAAAATAAAATAGCGGAAGCTAAAACAAATACGAAACGGAAAAGACAAAGACAAATACACTGAGATAAAACCGAATACACACCAAAATCAATATACACAAAATATACAGAATACAAGTCCAAAGTCCAAAGTCCAAATACAAGCTCTCAAAAACCAAAATGCAAAATAAAAGCCACTGGTATGCATGCACGCACTTGGCAGAAGTGATCAGGCCCACTCTGCCAGACCGGAGGGTGCCTCTACACTCGCCCCTGCAGCCTCCTCGACCGCCGGGGAGCTGGGCAAGGTATCTGTGCCTGCAACACCACAGACAACACGAATGAATACAACGATCCAGCAAATATAAGTAACAGGGGTGAAACACGCATAGTATCAAAGAGGATATAATAATGACAGGAGATTAAATACAGAGTTCCATATTAGGAATCTAAGCAAATCGTGCATAGAAGTAAAACATGATATGTGAATCAAAACATAGAATACTGAACTAGTTGGCTACTACGTTAACCATGTTCTCTCCAAAAGAGAGCAGAGCAGAGCAGAGCAGAGAACACCGCTGTCCAGGCCAAAGGTACAAGCGGGTCTCGGTTTCCTGGGTTCCGGGGTCCCAAGACAAAGCAACACTGCAGTTAAAACAGAGATACAGAGATCTACGCCAGAGGTAACCCCGTCGGGTATCCTAGGGCTGAGGCTGAGTAGAGCCAGACCAATACCAATCAAATCAAATCCATAGAAAGGGAGATTATCCGCTTTGGACTCACCGATGACAAAGACCGGATCTTATCCTCACGTATTAACCTCTGGGCAGAGCCACCAGGGAATACCCAAAAATCAGAGATATACAAAGCCAGAGAATATACAAAGCATAGCATAGATCAAAACAGAGTACAGAGCGAAGAATAATACAGATATACAGAACGAAAGCAAAATGACTGAGGAATGCATAACATAGATTAACAGAACAGAGGGCAAAACCATAAACAATATGCAATGCATCTCAGATTAATACGGAATCAAGGTTCATTACAAGCCAAGTCTAATCTAGTTGCATCACTATCACTAACCGTGCATGTTGATGTAGTTTTAAGTTATTCGATGCACCGTTGCCATCCTAGTGTTGCAATATAATCCTTATGTGCATCGAAGTCCCTTAAACCAACACCCATGGGGAGGTGCTTAACAATGAGCAACACTCACATGAATAAGTCACAGCCTAACAGACTATTCATGCGCTCCAAAGAATCCATTTGGGCCGGTTTACGGGTATGGTTAACCTGTATTTGAGCCCTACAAGGTCACACCATTAGCCTAGGTTTAACTGATATTTAACAGGTCTTACGGTTTAGCCATGGGTGACCTACGGCTTAGCCGTGGCATCCTACGGCGTAGCCGCAATATGCACTACGGCTTAGCCGTGGTTCCCTTCAGAACACGGCTAAACTGTCAGCTTTTCCACCTCTGATCTGATACATCTCACGGCTGAGCTACGGTGGAGTCCACGGCTTAGCCGTAAACCATCACGGCTTAGCCGTAGCCTCACCGTAAGAACACTGATATCAGAAAAGTTTCGACTGATCAGAGATTAAATCCACGGCTTAGATACGGTTTGGTTCACGGTTAGCTTACGGCTCAGCCGTAGGACAAATTACGACTTAGCCGTAGCCTAGCCGTAGAACAAACTCGAATTTGTCACTCTCCGGAATCTAAGCCGTACAGGGTTACGGCTTAGCCGTACAATACAGACGCGAATTCGGGAAGATTACAGAAACGAAATTTTTGTACAGAAACTGAATAAAACAAGCTCAACTGATTCTCACAGCTTAGAAAATGGCTGTAACACATGCTAAACAAAGAATAAGAGTGAATCAAAGCCATCAAACAAACACCCATATGTGTTATCAAAGCCTGTACTTATACTTGCCTCAAATCTGACAAAATCCTCTGAAATCAAGCTCCAAGCAACTAAAATCAAAACAAATCAAAGCAATCACACATGCATGAGATGAAGACATAGCAACAGAGAAATGGGAGAAGCAATTGGAGAAGAAGAAGGGAGAGTTGGGAGAGAACCCACTTACCACCAAAGCCACAGAGAGAATGGAGAAACCCAAATCAAAGAAGGGAATAGCAACCCAATCGAAAGACCCAATCGAAGAGAGAGAGAGAGAAGAAGAGAAAACAGAATTGAAGAGGAAGAAGAACGTGGCTACCGAATTCTCCTTGCATGCAGCCGATCGAGACAAATGGTTAAGGAGAATGACACCTGGAGCTGAATTACTTATATAGGTTTTGAATGTTTAGGTCAAAGTCCGGTAAGTTTATACTAATTACAGTTCAAGTCACACGAAGGTCTAACTTCTCCAATTGACTCCAAACGGATCTGACACAGTTACGGAAATTGTCGAGCTCAACGAAATACATATGCTGACACCAAGATGATGCAAAGATGATATGAGCAAAGCAAAAGCAAAATTACGAAAAAAGGCTTAGAACTACCTATTCCAGGTCAAAGGTTGCTCAACTACCTATCCATGACCCAAAACAAGTCCAAAAGAAATAAACAAAAACAAAACACACACTAATGAGCCACTAATCCGGCTCAAAGGGGATCGGAGTGTTACATCCTCCCCCACTAGGAATCATTCCGTCCTCGGAATGACTACCTACCTGCGCAAAGAGCTGGGGGTACTGGCGCGCTAGCTGCTCCTCTAGCTCCCAAGTAGCCTCATCCGGACCGTGATGCTCCCACAACACTTTAACCCATCTGATAGTCCTGGTACGGAGAATCTGCTCTCGTGTCCCAACGATGCGAAGCGGACGCTCAACGTAAGTCGCATTAGGCTGAATCTGGATATCATCGTAGCGAATCACATGGCTCGGATCTGGCACATACTTACGGAGCATCGACACATGGAACACATCGTGAACACCGGAGAACTCAACTGGAAGTGTCAACCGATAGGCTAAATCTCCAACTCGGCTCTTGACTTCGAACGGTCCTACATATCTCGGAGCTAACTTGCCCTTCTGACCAAATCGAACTGTGCCCTTCATCGGAGAAACTTTAAGAAATATCCAGTCTCCGACTTGGAATGCCAAAGGTCTTCTCCGAGTATCAGCATAGCTCTTCTGCCTGGACCGAGCAATCTTCAGATTCTCTATCACTTTCTGCACTTTCTCTGTCGTCTCAGCAATGATTGTCGGACCATGGAAACTTCTAGTTCCAACTTCCTCCCAGCACACTGGAGTCCTGCACTTACGTCCGTAAAGTGCCTCATATGGTGCCATACCAATGCTCTCATGAAAGCTGTTGTTGTAAGCAAACTCACACAAGGCCAGATGTGTATCCCATTCCTTCTCAAAGTTCAGCACACTAGCTCTGAGCATATCCTCTAATGTCTGAATGGTACGCTCCGACTGTCCATCGGTCTGGGGGTGGTATGCCGTACTAAAACTCAGCTTCGTGCCCATAGCTTCCTGAAATGCTCTCCAGAATGAAGATACAAAACGACTGTCTCGATCTGACACAATCGATACTGGGGTGCCATGCAATCTGACTATCTCGTCAACAAACTTCCTGGCCATCTCCGTGAATGTCATCCCTTTCTTGAACGGAAGGAAATGCGCTGACTTGGTCAATCTGTCCACTACGACCCAGATCGCATTATTCTTCCTACTGGTCGGCGGAAAACCGGAAACAAAATCCATAGTAATGTGCTCCCACTTCCACTGCGGAATGTGCAATGGATGCAATGATCCTGGAGGTCGCTGATGATCAGCTTTTACCCTCTGACAGGTCAAACATCGAGCTACGAACCCTGCGATCTCCCGCTTCATATTGTTCCACCAAAATCTATCCTTCAAGTTTCGGTACATCTTCGTACTCCCGGGGTGCATCGCATATCGGGCATCGTGCGCATCTGTCATCAACTTATCTTTCAACTCATCCACAGCGGGAACACACAATCTGTTCCTGAAGTACAAAACTCCATCCACCAAGCTGAAATCCGGTCGATCTGCAATCCGATCTCTGAACTTCACCAGGAGGGGGTCCTCAAACTGGCGATCCTTGATCCGCTGAATCACCTCAGGCTGAAACACGACGGTAGTAGATAATGTCACCAATCCACCTACCATCTGAACCTCAACAGGCTGATCATGCACAAGCATATAAAATCCTGCCAACACCTGAAGACTGTCTGTCCTCCTGCTGAGTGCATCTGCAACTACATTGCCTTTGCCTGGGTGGTACTTGATCGGAAAGTCGTAATCTTTGATGAACTCCAACCACCTTCGCTGCCTCATATTCAAGTCATGCTGATCAAACAGGTACTGCAAACTGTGATGATCGGAATGGACCTCAAACTTCACACCGTACAGGTAATGTCGCCACAACTTCAATGCAAATACAATGGCTGCTAACTCCAAGTCATGTGTGGCATAGTTCTTCTCATGTTCTTTCAACTGTCTGGATCCATAGGCAATCACCTTCTGATTCTGCATCAGTACACAGCCTAGTCCAACTCTAGAGGCATCGGAATAAATCACGAATCCCTCACTACCATCCGGGAGAGTCAACACTGGCGCCGTAGTGAGCTTTTCTTTCAACATCTGAAAACTACGCTCACACTTCTCTGTCCACTCATACGGGACCTTCTTCCGAGTCAACTGAGTCAGCGGAGCTGAAATCTTCGAGAAATCCTGCACAAACCTGCGGTAATATCCCGCCAAGCCCAGAAAACTCCGAATCTCCGTCACTGATCTAGGACGGGGCCAATGGACTACTGCCTCAATCTTAGCTGGATCCACCATCAATCCATCTCTAGAAATCACATGTCCCAAAAATGCAACTTGCTCTAGCCAGAAATCACATTTAGCCAACTTTGCATACAACTTGTGATCTCGAAGCAGCTGCAATGCCTTCCTCAGATGGTCTGTATGTTCCTCAGCAGTCTTCGAATAGACCAATATGTCATCTATGAAAACCACAACGAACTGGTCCAAGAAGGAAGTAAACACCCTGTTCATCAACGCCATAAAAGCTGCGGGTGCGTTCGTCAAACCAAACGGCATGACAAGGAACTCGTAGTGTCCATACCGAGTCCTGAAAGCTGTCTTAGGAACATCTTCATCCTTCACCCTGAGCTGGTGATATCCTGACCTCAAGTCAATCTTAGAGAAGTAAGCTGCACCCTGAAGTTGATCGAACAACTCATCAATCCTAGGCAATGGATATTTGTTCTTGATGGTCACTTTGTTCAATTGCCTGTAGTCAATGCACATCCGGAAACTGCCATCCTTCTTCTTGACGAACAAAACAGGTGCTCCCCAAGGTGAAACACTCGGGCGTATAAACCCCTTATCCAACAAATCCTGCAACTGTTTCTTCAATTCCAACAACTCTGCAGGTGCCATACGATATGGAGCTCTACTGATAGGTGCTGTACCTGGTACCACGTCAATAGCAAATTCTACCTCCCGAACTGGTGGCAACTCTGGCACATCTTCCGGAAAAACATCCGGGAACTCGCTGACTACTGGAATCTCGCTGAGCTGTCGCTGATCTTTCTTCTCTGAAATGAATGCAAGAAATCCCTCACATCCCCTACGAAGCATCATGTCTGCTTTACAAGCAGAGATCACACGTCTTGGGCACTTCGTCTGGCTGCCCTCAAATCGGAATCCGCTGCCCAAATCAAAGTAGATAGCCTTACTGTAGCAATTGATACACGCATGATATCTCGCAAGCCAGTCCATACCAAGGATCACATCAAAATCCAGTGTCGTGAGCAACACGAGGTCTACTGGGAGCTGATGACCAGCTATCCGCACATCACACTGAGGGTAGAAAACACTGCACTCCACCCGTTTACCAACCGGAGTGGATACTAACAACAAGTAGGGAAGTGGTGTAGGTCGCTGTCGAAGCTGCACAGCAAAATGGGGTGCTACGTACGAACGCGTAGACCCTGAGTCAAATAAAGCTAAAGCTTCTGCATCGGAAATTAAAATTTTACCTTCCACTACCGTGGCCTCCTCCGCGCCCTCATGCGTAGCAGCATAGGCTCGGGCTGTCTGGCGATTCGGCTTCTGACCTGGGCGAGCTGGCTGAGATCTGCCCTGTGCTGTAGGTCCTGTCTGTCTCGTCTGTGGAGAGGACTGAAACTTCGGGCATTGGGCCCGCCTGTGGTCCGTAGAGCCACACCCGAAACAAGCCCCACTCTTCCTCCAACATCTGTCGGTGGGGTGGTCCTTCCCACAGTGACCGCAAATCCCCTGAGCACTGCTCGAACTGCCCTGCTTACCCTTGAACTTCTTCTGGAACTGACTTCTGCCACTGAAACCTGCTGCCCTCTTAGCCTCTGTTCGCTCCTCCTCAAAGATGGCCTCTGCATCATAAGCCCTGTCAATAGCGTCATCCAATGTAGCCGGCCACATACAAGCAACCACGTGGCGTTTGTGTCTCGGATTTAGGCCGTTGACGAAGCGAGTCACCTTCTTATGCTCCGTGTTCACCATATCCTCTGCGAAGTGGGACAACTCTGTAAACTTGTGTACATAATCTGCAACTGGCATCTGTCTCTGCTGAAGGTTGAAGAATTCCACTTCCTTGGCTCGCTGAATATGGAGAGGCATGAACTTACGACGGAATTGCTGCTTGAAGGTCTCCCAAACTGTGGCACTGGGCATAGTCTGGAATGAGGTCTTAACACTCCTCCACCATGTCTTGGCTACACTCCGAAGCATAGAGGCTGTGAGAACTACCTTCTGCTTGTTGCTGCACACAATCGTATCAAATAGCTCTTCAGTCTGCTCCAACCATTGCTCAGCCTGCAATGCATCTTCTATCCCATGAAACTCGGTCGCCCCTCGCTTACGGAACTTGTCGAAAAGAGCATTAGGGTCTGATTCCTTAGGCTGGAAAATCACCTGCTGATCTATACGGGGTGATGCTACTGCGGCAGCCTGACTCTGCCTATCTACCATGGATGCCATCTGTGCCTGTAATGACTGCATAGACTGCATCATCATCATCATCCGCTCCTCACTACTGATGTGTGGGGGTACCGATCCACTATCACCATTATGGCCCTGTTGATTCTCATCCCTAGATCCTGATCCTGATGCCATCCTATAAAAGGAAAAGAAACACAACACACAAATATAAAATGCCCTGAGTTAGTCAAACCCCAAATCAACATATGAGACCTCGAGTCAAATAGTTGATATCGTCATCTCACCACGATCTTAGATGCCTACATGCTTATAACTAGCATGCTCTGATACCATACAATACGTATGTCACGACCCGAGCCCAGAATTCGGGGGTTAGCGAAAAGCTAAACCGGTGACACACGTACTCCCGTGCACGTGCACCCAAACCCAGTCCAGATGCACGCACACAAGGGATCTAACACGTGCGAACTAAGCGTACGCGGAAGCTGTACATATCATAGCAAGCAACAAAGAAAAATAAAATAGCGGAAGCTAAAACAAATACGAAACGGAAAAGACAAAGACAAATACACTGAGATAAAACCGAATACACACCAAAATCAATATACACAAAATATACAGAATACAAGTCCAAAGTCCAAAGTCCAAATACAAGCTCTCAAAAACCAAAATGCAAAATAAAAGCCACTGGTATGCATGCACGCACTTGGCAGAAGTGATCAGGCCCACTCTGCCAGACCGGAGGGTGCCTCTACACTCGCCCCTGCAGCCTCCTCGACCGCCGGGGAGCTGGGCAAGGTATCTGTGCCTGCAACACCACAGACAACACGAATGAATACAACGATCCAGCAAATATAAGTAACAGGGGTGAAACACGCATAGTATCAAAGAGGATATAATAATGACAGGAGATTAAATACAGAGTTCCATATTAGGAATCTAAGCAAATCGTGCATAGAAGTAAAACATGATATGTGAATCAAAACATAGAATACTGAACTAGTTGGCTACTACGTTAACCATGTTCTCTCCAAAAGAGAGCAGAGCAGAGCAGAGCAGAGAACACCGCTGTCCAGGCCAAAGGTACAAGCGGGTCTCGGTTTCCTGGGTTCCGGGGTCCCAAGACAAAGCAACACTGCAGTTAAAACAGAGATACAGAGATCTACGCCAGAGGTAACCCCGTCGGGTATCCTAGGGCTGAGGCTGAGTAGAGCCAGACCAATACCAATCAAATCAAATCCATAGAAAGGGAGATTATCCGCTTTGGACTCACCGATGACAAAGACCGGATCTTATCCTCACGTATTAACCTCTGGGCAGAGCCACCAGGGAATACCCAAAAATCAGAGATATACAAAGCCAGAGAATATACAAAGCATAGCATAGATCAAAACAGAGTACAGAGCGAAGAATAATACAGATATACAGAACGAAAGCAAAATGACTGAGGAATGCATAACATAGATTAACAGAACAGAGGGCAAAACCATAAACAATATGCAATGCATCTCAGATTAATACGGAATCAAGGTTCATTACAAGCCAAGTCTAATCTAGTTGCATCACTATCACTAACCGTGCATGTTGATGTAGTTTTAAGTTATTCGATGCACCGTTGCCATCCTAGTGTTGCAATATAATCCTTATGTGCATCGAAGTCCCTTAAACCAACACCCATGGGGAGGTGCTTAACAATGAGCAACACTCACATGAATAAGTCACAGCCTAACAGACTATTCATGCGCTCCAAAGAATCCATTTGGGCCGGTTTACGGGTATGGTTAACCTGTATTTGAGCCCTACAAGGTCACACCATTAGCCTAGGTTTAACTGATATTTAACAGGTCTTACGGTTTAGCCATGGGTGACCTACGGCTTAGCCGTGGCATCCTACGGCGTAGCCGCAATATGCACTACGGCTTAGCCGTGGTTCCCTTCAGAACACGGCTAAACTGTCAGCTTTTCCACCTCTGATCTGATACATCTCACGGCTGAGCTACGGTGGAGTCCACGGCTTAGCCGTAAACCATCACGGCTTAGCCGTAGCCTCACCGTAAGAACACTGATATCAGAAAAGTTTCGACTGATCAGAGATTAAATCCACGGCTTAGATACGGTTTGGTTCACGGTTAGCTTACGGCTCAGCCGTAGGACAAATTACGACTTAGCCGTAGCCTAGCCGTAGAACAAACTCGAATTTGTCACTCTCCGGAATCTAAGCCGTACAGGGTTACGGCTTAGCCGTACAATACAGACGCGAATTCGGGAAGATTACAGAAACGAAATTTTTGTACAGAAACTGAATAAAACAAGCTCAACTGATTCTCACAGCTTAGAAAATGGCTGTAACACATGCTAAACAAAGAATAAGAGTGAATCAAAGCCATCAAACAAACACCCATATGTGTTATCAAAGCCTGTACTTATACTTGCCTCAAATCTGACAAAATCCTCTGAAATCAAGCTCCAAGCAACTAAAATCAAAACAAATCAAAGCAATCACACATGCATGAGATGAAGACATAGCAACAGAGAAATGGGAGAAGCAATTGGAGAAGAAGAAGGGAGAGTTGGGAGAGAACACACTTACCACCAAAGCCACAGAGAGAATGGAGAAACCCAAATCAAAGAAGGGAATAGCAACCCAATCGAAAGACCCAATCGAAGAGAGAGAGAGAGAAGAAGAGAAAACAGAATTGAAGAGGAAGAAGAACGTGGCTACCGAATTCTCCTTGCATGCAGCCGATCGAGACAAATGGTTAAGGAGAATGACACCTGGAGCTGAATTACTTATATAGGTTTTGAATGTTTAGGTCAAAGTCCGGTAAGTTTATACTAATTACAGTTCAAGTCACACGAAGGTCTAACTTCTCCAATTGACTCCAAACGGATCTGACACAGTTACGGAAATTGTCGAGCTCAACGAAATACATATGCTGACACCAAGATGATGCAAAGATGATATGAGCAAAGCAAAAGCAAAATTACGAAAAAAGGCTTAGAACTACCTATTCCAGGTCAAAGGTTGCTCAACTACCTATCCATGACCCAAAACAAGTCCAAAAGAAATAAACAAAAACAAAACACACACTAATGAGCCACTAATCCGGCTCAAAGGGGATCGGAGTGTTACACAACCCTTCCACCAACCTGTTCACCTTCCTCTCTTCGGTACTGATCATGTCCGGAGCAAAATGCGACAACTGCATAAACTTGTTCACATACTCTGCTACTGTCATCTGCTGCTGACGGAGAGCTAGGAACTCAACCTCCTTGGCTCGAAACACATGAGCCGGGATGAACTTCCTCCTGAACTGCTGCTTGAACATCTCCCACACCGTAGCACTTGGACTATCTCTGTAGGAGTCTTTTACGCTCTTCCACCAAGTCTTTGCGACGTCTCTGAACATAGAAGTTGCTAATCCGACCTTCTGCCGGTTCGTGCACACAACGGTCTCAAAGACATCCTCTGTCTGTTCTAACCACTGTTCTGCCTTCAATGGCTCTTCGGTTCCATAGAACTCAATAGCTCCTCGCTTGCGAAATTTCCCATAGAGGGCATTCGGGTCACTCTCTCGAGGCTGCAAGATCACCTGCTGGTCTACATGCGACTGAACTGGGGCTTGGCTTTGTCGGTCTAACATAGTTGTCACTTGGGCTTGCAAGTTCTGCATCGACTGCGATTGTGCCTGAAGGGACTGGAATAGCATGAGAATGCGTTCATCTGTATTTGGTGTCTGCGGTGATGGTGCAGATCCGCTCTCGTTATTTCCGGCGTTCTGCTGCGAACCAGAACCTGATGCCATCCTGTAAAATGGAAAGAGTCAGACACAAACACAACACAAGAGCGCCCAACAAACCCCAAAGTCTAGAAAGAGCACAAAGGAATAATCGTATCCTCACCACGATCCTATACATGCCTACATGCTTATCATCTAGAACAAGGAATGAGCAAGGAATGCTCTGATACCATACAATACGTATGTCACAACCCGAGCCCAGGGTTCGGGGGTTAGCAAAAGCCAAACCTAATGACACACGTACTCCCGTGCATGCACACGTAGACCGAGTCTGAATGCACACGCACAAGGGAACAAGCACACGTGCCAAGCAAGTATGCGGAAGCTGCAAATATCAGAAACATAAAACTAATAATGCAAGAAGAGGATACAAGAAAGGACTGACATAATTACATATAAAGTTTTACAAAACGAACAAAAGAATATATATAATAATGACATGTCATGACATATACAAGTCTGAGAATCCCCAAAACATGACTCCAACATGATGCATGCCATGAACGCGCTCCCGTGGAGTGATCACATCCACTCCTCTAGGCCTGATGGGGCCCCGGGGGTCTCATCTGGAGCCTGGCCGACCTGCGGGGGTTCGGCAGGGGGATCTGGGCCTGCAACACCAAAAACAACTGTGAATACGAAGCTTCAGCAAAGTATAAACCATAGCAAGTTAACACACGCTGTGTCTAATAGAATAAAGAACATCATGTTATTAAAGAAAGCATTTTCGTATACTAGGCTATCATGCAAGAAAGAAAGATGCTGTGTGAATCAAGGATAACATGCTGTGTACATGACTAGTGGCTACTACATTACCATATGCTCCCAAAAGAGGGATCTTGTAACATGCAAAGAACACCATTGTCCGGGCCAGGGTACAATGGATCTCGGTTTCCTGGGGTCCGGTTCCCCAAGACAAAATCCATACTGCAGCAGGCCATATAAACTATACCGAATTCACCCCGTCGGGATCCTAAGGCTGAGGCTAAGTAGTGCCTGACCATACGGAGTCAATCATGAAAATCCTGAGTAGATCGTGACAACTTATCATACGTGCAGATCCGTGAATGAACACATCATACATGCATACTCAGGGTAAATAAACCAAAATGTGAAAATAACGAAACATACGTAATCATGTAGAGTGTTGAGATCAATGGTCGAATGCAATATGTTATGCAACAAATCATGTGAATCGAATCATCTTAAGTTTACAAACCAATCCTAATCTAATTATCCGGTGTTTCTAACCGTGCATGATGATGTAGTTTTAAGTTATTCGATACACCGTTGTCTAGTGTTGCCTTGAATCGGGCTGTGCACGAAGTCCCTTAAACCAACACCCATGGGGAGGTGCTTAACATCCGGATAACGAACATGAATGATTCGCAGCCCTCGAGATCATTCACGCGTAGTATCACATTCCGTTGGGCAAGTCTAGGTGCTCTACATTCTATCATGAAGGTCATATAGGTCTTATCTTTACACCTAGCCTTATTCTTCATGTGTGGTTACGGCTTAGCCGTGTGTGTGATACGGCTTAGCCGTGTGTGGTCTACGGCTTAGCCGTGGCTGAACCGTAGAGGGTCTGTCATTTGCTGACTCTCAGTTATTCCAGAAATTGCACCCTGTATTGTTCTACGGCTGGGCCACGGCTGAGCTACGGCTTAGCCGTAGGGCATTCCACGGCTTAGCCGTGCCCTAGCCGTAGAGGAAAACTGGGTTTTTCTCCTCTCTGGATTGTGAGCCGTAGGTGTTATACGGCTTAGCCGTACCTGCACGAATTCAGAAATCTGAAACATGTACAGAATGTCTGGAAATGCATCAGAAATGCAATCTATCAATGGGAATACACAAGTACTGAACCAATAAGTATCAAATGGGCTGTAAACACATGTTTTCCACACACATCAATGTGAGCTAGCCAAAATCAAAGTATACCAACATGGGTTCTCAATGTTATGGTTATACTTGCCTCAATTGGAAATTCAAATGCACAATGGTAGCCCTTGGATCCAAACACAACCTAACACAAGCAACACCACATGCATGCATGAGAGATGGAGAGAAATCCACAACACACAGACACACCATGCAAAGAAGCAAGAAGGAGAAGAGATAGAGAAAGGAGATGAGAAGAATGGAAGACTTCCACTCACCTCAATTGCACATGCAAGAACCACAAGCTAGATCGAGGGAGAGAAATCAAGTGAAGGAGAAGAGAATTCCACGTGCACAGTGAAGTTGAGAGAAAACGAGAGAGAACAAGAGAGAGAACGTGAGTGTTGGTGAATTGGGTGAGAGCTTATATAAGTAATGGGTTGATCAAATTCCAAGAAGGGCCAAGTCATAAGTCTATTTTCAGTTTGAGTCAAATCAAGGTCCAATCGAAACACACGACGTCGGTTGCAAATGACGTAGTTACGAAAGTTAACGAGCTCAACGAAAGACACGTGTTGACCTCAAGATGATGCAAAAATGACCATGTCTAAGAAAAGCTAAAATTACGAAAAAGGGCTTGATCTACTTAATCCAGGTCAAACTCAACCCAACTACCTATCCATGACCCGTAACGAAAACAAAACACAAACAAAACACAATTAACAACAAAAACAAGATTAACTAACCGCTAAACGGGGTCAAGCTGGGTCGGAGTGTTACAGCATTTCTCAAGTCTGAATCGTCTCGATGCTCACCCCATGGTGACCGTAAGTGGACCTATCGCGATCCACTATGTCACTATGGGGTAGTCTTGCCTGCACTGGTGGACCCCAGTACTATTGAATGGGGGCCAAATTTAAAATTTTGCAAAATACCTCCTATAATTTTGAAATTTTCATGGTTTTTACTTTATATATATATATTTTAAATTGAGCCTCCTCGCCGCAAAAACTTTTTGAGTCTATTACTACCTGCCTAACATAGTCGACCGTGATAAGTACACCGATGGTGAGCCGGTGGCCTTGGGACAAACACATATAGAACCTGGATTCTAATTTGAGAAATTTTAAAGGTCAAGCTGGAACTGATTCCATGGAAACCTGATGAGTGTACGCAAAAACTATGCCGTACACGTGGCAGCGCGAGGATGGGTGCGTATGATCTTTCTCATGTTTTCATAGCATCATATTCGTAGGTTACTTCTGCTTTCAGCCCTGCCACCAAACACATTTTAACTCTGCAAAGAACTGATAGGATCCCTTTACCACTACCACCACACTATGGAGCAGTTCTCAATATATATGGGGCCCATATTTACTTCTCTGTATTGTTTTTTTTATTTTTCTATTTTCCTCTCAATATAAGTATATTTACTAGGGCAAAAAACAAAGAAAACTATATGTTTAGCATTTGAGTGATTATTAAATTTTATTAGAGATGAAGAGTTCGGAATCGGATCCTCTTGTGTGTTTGAGGGTTCCAAAGTGTAGAACCCAGTAATGGGGCTCACTTGTCATGTATTTAAGTTATGGGCAAATTTTGAAAAAAAAATGAAAGTAGTTTATTGCTTTGGACATTCATATTTATTTTAAAATGTTGTATTTTGATTAATTTTCTAAAATAGACTTGAAGCTTACGGTGTTGGAATTTTTGAAACTCTAAAGTCATTTGAGACCTTTTAAGTGCCTTAAAATTTGAAATGATTGTGAAAAAAAAATGACATTTGCAAATGCCGAGGGACAAGATGCCATATCATGAAAAAGAGGACCCCCAAATGACAAATTATTGTTAAAATTGTAGAAGATTTTATTGAAAAAATCTTCTTAAAATCACTCTATACCAAAAAGGCCCATAAAAATATGATTCCACAATATGAGTCCCATAGGTCTTTTTTGGTTCACGTTTTTAGAATCTGACTTGGGCAGAGATATCCTCACTCACCTACGTACATGACTAGAGATATTCCTGCTCTCTCTCTCTCCTTTTCTTTTTCTTCCTCCTCCACTAGTTTTTCTTCTTCTTCCTCTTCTTCTTCTTCTTCTTCTTCCTTCCTCCAAGTTCAACTCAAGCTCAAACATAAGCCCAGCGATCCAATTCCAATTTACTATACTCACTTATTAAACTCAAACCCATGTCCTCCCCACTCCCACCAACAAACCAACATAATTATTTCTTCATCTTATCTTCTTTTTTCTCTTCCTGTTAATCTCACCAGAATCCATCATCATCAATTTCTACTATCTTCTCTTCTCTCTCATTTCTCCAACCTTCAAAGCTCTGGATTTCTCCATGCCCTTCAAAGAAATCACTTCCACCTCCTTTTCTTATCTCTAACTAGGGTTTTTCAAAATGGTGCTTCTGATTGGTAATCCTTTAGTTTTTTTTTAATATAAATCTTTTGAGTGCATTTTGAGATTGGAGGAAGAGCAGGAAGAAAGAGGAGGAGGAATAAAAAAACACGAGCATGATATCCTTACCCCAAACCCAGCTAGAATTGTTCATAAAAAATTAAATTAAAAAACAGAAAAAAAAAACGATAGTGGGGATATCTCCACTTATGTATGCGGGTGAGTAAAGATATCCCAACTCATATCAGTCTGTCAAATAACCCAAACCCAACTAGTACTTTTCGAAAGAAAAGAGAGCTGAAAAGGAAGGGGAAGAAACAAGATGAAGAGACAAAAGAAAATGAGAGCAAGGAGATCCCCGCCCAACTAAGATTGTAAAAAATTAACTAAAAAAGAACTCTTGAGACTACTATGGTGAAATCTTGTCTTTGAAATCCTTTCTTGAATGGAGTAACTCTAAGGAGATTTTTTTGATAAAATCGTCAAAATTCTAAGTAAGAAACAAGCTGTAAATGATTTTGTCATTTATGTAAAAGCATTGTGGAAGTAGATTAAGTGGTCATATATCACAGCTTTATGATTGTGTATGATAATCATACTTTGTGATTGCATTGGCATAAAGCGAGCTAGGTATTCACTGAACTGTAAAAAAATTAGATTCAACACGAAATATTAATTAGGTAGGCCTACCATTGTCAAATGTTATATGATTTACACAATGCAAATATAGGTGACAACTTAGATAAGGCAAAATCATTGACAAACAAAGGAGTACGACATAGATCCCATGGCAATGGAGAAGAGGTTAAGAAGAGGAGAAGGTGTCAATGATGGTGGTGTGAAGTGGGTCACTCAGATGGGTGGCCCAGTTGTTGAGTGGCCCCTTGCCGGTGGCTGCCGCCTGGACGGCGAAGCCCAAGAAGGCAACCATTGCGAGGCGGGCATGCTTAATCTCAGCCAATTGGAGTCTAGATTTCTTCTCAGGATCTTCAGCTAAGCCAAGAGGGTCAAAGAACTTGCCTCCTGGATACAATCTCTTCTCAGGGTCCAGCTCTGCGTTCCTCTGGAACTCTATGTAGCCAATCACAAGAACTTCAATCCATATCAATGTAGTCATGGAGAAGGGGAGAGGTTGCCCAAGGTAGGAAGAACCATCAACCAGCTCTACCTGAAATGCATAACTATATGAACATCACTACCATGCATAGAACCTTTTGATGTTTCCAATCCTCAATGACCAGTATGCATCTGGGTGAGTCCCATAAAAATTGTTCTCAAATAGAAAATTTAGAAGGGTCTTCATGCACATTTAAACCATCAAATTCAAAATTTCATCCATGATTTGAAGATGGATATCACAAATTAAGCTCTATTCAGTTAAATATTGGCTTTTGATCGATCATATTTTGAAATGCAAAGAAATTACGTTCATTCAACGAACAACAAATATTACTCTAATTAAAACGAATAAACCAACAGCACACTCCATGTAAGAATTAGATCTTAGAAAGATTGCATCATTTTATTAGAGAGCGAGAGAGAGAGAGAATGCAATTTATTTTGAAAATATCACTATAATTATTAATATTATTCAGTCATATATAGATATACAAATTTTGATGATCAATGTTTCTCCCAGATATAAACGTATTAAATCATTATCTAATTAAGGTGTGTTTGTCTGGGCTTCACAGTTACCCTATTTGATCTAAGTTGACCCTTTAGTGTATAATCATTCCTTAAAATGCATTTTAAGAAAAGCCTAAAATCATAGCCTGATCTTGGGTCCCATGGGAGGCAACTTAAATTCCTCGTCAAACTAATCTTACCAAAACCACATTATTGCTAGGCAAAGCATTACTTTTCAAATGCTCTACTAAGTGGAATACTGGTGCTTTTTTTAAAATTTAATTTACAATAATTCAAGTACGAGGGGCCTTTAAGTGCAAATGGATTTTAAGTTTTTCAAAAGCTGTCCCTTTGAGATGAAATTCAAATCCCTCCTAATGGAGCATTTAAAAATAAAAAAAAAAACAAAGTAAGTGGAATTATATAAATTTGAAAAGCTGATTTGAGAACTTAATATCCTCCATTAACCAATGTTTTAACATAATCTGTAGGTTTTAATTGATACAGACAGTAGAAATACTTTTGAGCAAGTCATACGTACATACCTTTCCTGCGTCCTGCCATGTGACCCCAGTGAGCCACTCGACCGCGAGCGCACCAAGGGTGGCGAGCATGGCCCACCTCCCATGGATCAGCTCGCACTCTCTAAACCTTTGCAGCCCAAACACCTCTGTGTACGGCTGGAACGGCGTCGACTTCACGTCCGAGGTCTCGAACCGGGTCCCAATCAAATCACCCGCCATGTTCTTAGCCAGGTTCTGGTCCAGCGAGTCCAGCTCGAACTGTAAATACTCCGCGGGCTTCCCCAACCCGAACGGGTCGAACCCGTAGTCCCCTACCATGCTCCCGTCCAGCCATTCGGGCGCCTTCGCACCTGGGAACCACAAGGGCCGGTCCGAGACAGGTTTGGCTGGGCCCTTCTTCGGAGCCGGCTTCTTCCCGAACCCGAACCGGGCCTGGAATCTCCCGCCATTGGCGTGGGGCTTCTGGAGGGGCGTGCCCAGGAAGGTTGAGGCTGCAGCTGCTGCTGTGCTGGCCATGGGCCGAGGCTAACGTGCGCTGGGTGAGATCGGTTACACGTCGGTGTGCTGTGGTGACTGGTGAGGTGAGTGGCGTGGTGGAGGGGGATGTATGTGTGTATATAAGCTTTTTGTGTGGTCTATCCGGTTGGGTTGATCTTGGGCCGTTGGATGTGATGGGCGAATCCATCTGACGGATGTGGAGATTTCGGTCTTATCTATTGCCTTATCTCTATAGGTCGACCATATTGTGCTGTGTTTGGTTTGTTTTTGTGTGTGGCAGAGATGTTGCGGTTGGGATTTTTGTGGCTGGAATTGGATTGTGGGACCGTAAGTGAGAATATCCTGATCATGGTTGCTGATTTTTTTCCCTCTCCTATTATATATCTAGGCCTCCGTACAGATATATTGGTGGGGTACCTGTGTGTGAGTCTGTTCGTCTATTCATGATTAAATTTAAAAGGGATAATACCACCTGCAAGTCATTAGATCTGACATTTGTCCGTGAAATGTCTACATTTAAGTATTTTTCATAAACCTATATATGAGATATTCTAAGGTCATACGATATCATACGCATCTGATCATGCAATTATGAGATTATTATTATTATTATTATTATTATTAAGAAGTTTCTATTGATTGCTCATCTTAACTGATTGAGTTTTACATTTTTTTTTATTGCACCATATTCATGTCATAGGTTCGGTGAGTAGCCCGTATCAGTAGACACCCCAGTCCAACATTTGTGCTTTCACCGATGAAATGTTGAATCCTGTGTAACTTCACTTTCGGAATGCCCGCTTCGGGTTTTCATACTTAAGTTTCCTTTTAATTAATTTAATACTTTCATATGTTGTAACTTTTCTTTTTCTGTAGTTTTATTCTTGATATGCATTATTATATTATTCTTTATTATCAGCTTAAGCTTTTAGGCTAAGGGATTGTCAACATGATATCAGAACTTATATTTATCATTGCTGGTGTAATTAAAGGAGCCCACACGGAAGGGGGGAAGTGGCGCTGCAGAACTACTCGGGATCAATAGATCAATCACAATGAACATATGTATATATCATCAAGTAATAACACATATGAATACAGTAATTTATGTGATTCAACAACCTTATCTACGTTCACAGAGGAGAGAACTTATCTATCATAATCATATCTCAATCCCCTGAGATTTAGGGTTATAGTACATCAATATATAGTTTTTATTTTCTTGACAAACAAGAAAACCCATACATAATAACTAAAATACCCTTTACCACAAAGTTCTGTTCTAGTTAAATTAGACTACCGATCAAACTATATCAAAATGCAGGATAAAACCCAACAATCTCCATATTGGCTTAGATTCCGTAAATCCTTAGAGCCATCTTCAGATACCTGGTAATGTCTTCACGTACCTTGTTAAATAATACGTCACTACACCAATAGTGTAGTCTTCTTTTTTCAACACTCAACATGTTGAACCAGCACTTCCTGCATCTTGATGAAAGGTACATCTCATCACACGCTACAACCAAGCGCGGCTCCTGCAAACCCTATTTTGAGTGTACAAACAATCTCAGCATTATCTGATGTCGATCAAGTCCAAACTGACTTGAGACTTCTCACTGTTACCTCTTCTGACCTCAACACCCCTGTCTTGAACTTCTAAAGTGCTCTCCATTTGTTGTCACATGCATGCATCAAATGAACCTAACTTTCATCCGTCAAGACAAAACTGAAGATCTCCCTGAATCTGGATTTCACTGATATTTATGAATCATTCTTTCCGTCTCCATCCCAATGTTCTTTATGTCAACCTGCAACTTTTTAATTCTAGCATGTTTTGGTGGGTTGGACACAGCACATGTGGGTTAGGTATAACCCGATGCTGAACTGGCTTACCTTGACCTGCACTGGACTACCTTTTCCAAGAAAATCATCTTCATTCAGGTCTTTCTGGATTTCTACTAGATGAAATCATCGAAAACCCATCAATCCATCTTCCGATGATCTTATCACATCTAACTCCACTTGAACCACGAATTTCCACCCATATAACTTGATGTCTCCCTCACTACTCTACTTGAAAAAACATCCCTTAGCAACCTGTAGAAATTTCTAACCATCTCACTCTCCATGATGACCAATGTTCTATTTTCCACCTTCGTAACTCCACTTGCTACAGTGCACTTACAGCCCTTGGAGTTTAAGGCAACCAAAGAAATTCAATTTCTTTACAAACCTGGAACATTCATCACATCCATTAAGATCTGAACAATCTCATCATACACTTGGATCTTTACCATTCTTACCTCAAATGCTCATCAATTTGCATTCTCCCCATAAAAACAGATCCATCAATAATGAGAGTTATTTCCGTCAACCAATCTCTACTCGAACACATGATAGGAAGAATTAGAATTCAAACACCATGAATCACCAATTTGACTCATACCTGTACCGACCAAAAGTGATTCTTCGTCATCCGAATCCAAATTTTCTCACGCACTATCTTTTTCCGATTCTAATTCTTTTGCTTTTTTTTCCACCTTGGCATGTCGCTCCTTCTCAGTCTCTTCGACGTAGATCTAAGCTTTTCATTAAAGTACTCGGAGCAATCTCCTATTCATGACATCAAGTAACACTTTTCAATTATTGCTGTGTTACGGAGTCTAACACTTATTCCTGCCAATTCCTGTAGTCATTTCTTCATCAAATACTTCAATTTGGCCAATGATGCTTAAATCCATTACTATCATCATAAATTTGTTAGTTTCTTCAGTCCCCAATTTTCTGTTCATCAAAATGCCAATATCTTTTATTTCCCTCGTGGATTTCATCACCACAAGTACGCTGGAAGAAATGGATCTGAAATCCAACTCTGGATGGCTTCGATATGGCAAAAACATTTTTCTGTACTTTGATTGATCAAACCTTCTTTTTTACCGTTAAACTATGCATCTTCTTCCACATATGCGTAGATCTCCTCACAACGAGTTTGTACGTACAAACGGATCATCAATCGGACATCGGCCGGTCAAGATATCACAAAAACAATTTCAGCCACAAATTTGATCAAACTGCCTTTGCCCGTACGCCTGCTGATATATGATAATGTCAGCACTGTTATAGGGTGGGCAAGGCTCTGCAAAATGGGCCAGGTCTGACCTGACCTGACCTAATCCAAGCTGGCTGCTATGCTTCTACACCCTGGTTTCGCTCCACAGCTCAGGCAGACCTAACTCGAAACCGACCTGTGACCTGGCCTAAGTTCTGCATAACCTAGGCACAATACGACCTTCTCCTTCCTATTTTTGCAACAAGAACCAATCGTCGGGCCACTCCATCTTCTTCATCAATGACTATCGACGAACGGCAGCGGCAACGATTGCGACCAGCGAGGGCGAAACCGGGCGAACAAGGCAGAAGAAGTGGTGACCTATAGTGGGCAACCACCCTTTTCTTCTAAGGCACGGCTAAACCCAAACCTGAGTCCGGATAGCCTCTCTATGTAGTGACGAACCCTTTGTACCTGGCAAAGGCTAGCATGACAGTAACAGTGGTTGCAACAGGCACTATCCCTTCTTCTCCAGCGTGCAACGGTGACAACAGCAACACCCAGAGAACCCAAATAGTTATGCAACTCCTCTTTTCTCCTACAATTTTCCACTTCAAATCGTGGTCCACCACAAATGCTTCCTCAAACGGAGGCCCTCTCTGTCTTCCTCTGCAACGATTTTTGCAATCAAAAACCTCTGCCACTTCTTTCTAGTTTGGCTTTCTTCCGCAAGCAAATAGAGTAATTTCTCTTTCCTATTTGGGCAAACCCAAAAACAGAAAACAGGGAAATCTAGATCCTTTATTTCTTCTTCTGCAATCCGAGACACCACAATCCTGTTAAGAGATCCTCTGCTTTCCTTGATTTTCCTCTCCAATTTGAGACTCAATCCGTTGAATGCGAAACCCAAGTAATCTCCACCTCACTCTAATACCACTTGTTAGGAAAAGTGGCCCTGTGGAACTACCCGCGATCAACGGATCAATCACGATGAACACATGCAGTCCACGGAGAAGATAACTCATCTATCATAATCTCATCTCAATCCCCTAAGATCTAGGGTTACGATACATCAATATATATAGTTCATAATTTATTGGCCAACAAGAAAACCCATACATAATAACTAAAATACCCTTAACCCCAAACCTCGGTTCTGGCTAAACCAGATAACCAATCTGACTAAACAAGAATACAAGACAAAACCCAAAGGAGGGAATATCTCTAGAGAAAAACACTCATGCCAAACCAGGAGCCCAATTAATAATGTCTAAGCATGAGAGAGAGAGAGAGAGAGAGAGAGAGAGAGAGAGAGAGAGAGACCAGTTGCATTTTTCAAACATCAGGGTACAATAGAAGAACAAGACACTAACCAAATATTGATAAGCATTCCGGTTTTTTGTGATTGTCTTTTTACCATTTAGAATTCAGATGAGATAACCCCATGACAGTATGTAGTTGATTAAATTTCCTTGCACTGACTTTCCTATAAATCTGGGGTAGACTTGCTGGTAGCTGGTAGCTGGATCACTGGTTTGCATGTGTATACTAGATTCCAACAGGGAGCACCTTTCATGGTGGCACAAATTCTTGCCAACTTTCAAGTAAAAAGATTTTTGAACTAGTGATGATCTTTCATCCTTCTTGTCAGTGGAACCAGATGTCATATGGGTGGTAAATTGTTCAGTTTCAGGTTTCTTCAACATGATCGCATTTAGTTGAGTGCAGGGCAAAATCCTAGGCAGGCAGATTCATAATTGGAGTTCAGACACAAAAGAAAATTTTGAGGACAGTCCTGATCGTTGCTAGGCCTGAAACGGTCCAGGTGTGGGGCCCACCTTGTGATAATGCAGAAATTAGCACCTGGCTTTAATTAACAGCTAACTTAATACAATTTCAGAAATCATAACAACAAAAAATGCACAAATTTTAAGTAAGGGTGTTCATGGGCAGGTCCAGATTAAGGTATAACTAGGCCTGGCCTGACTTTAGAAATACTGGCCCAAGCCTGACATGGGCTGTAAAAGTTAGGCCTGAGCCCGCCCATTTAGTCAATCAGGTCAGGCCAACCCGAAATTTTTATCAATTTTGTGTGCATTCAAGCAATTGATTGGACTAATTGTATTAAATTACATGCATTCCTTAAGTGGGCCTGTCTGCTATTTGGCTTTATATCACTTAATTCCACGCCTGGCCCGATTATTAAATGGGCCCCATCTACATGTCCAACATGGCCAAAAGCAAATTGGGCCTGTATCGGGGTTAGCTGGCCCAGATCATGAACACCGCTACTTTGGAGCCCTTAAAAGTGTACCTTTCTTGATGGGATAATTCCACTTTTCGCAAACAAGTCATAAAGAAGATCCTTGAGCCCTTTAATGCATGCAAATCGGCCTAACTCCTAGCCAGGAACAGTTTGGCCTTCCTTTCTAATTGACCTGAACCCAATTACCGTGGCAACACACAAATATCTCATCAATTCGGAGTTATCTCTATGTGCTGTAATTTCTTGCTTGAAAAATGTTTTAGGGGGAGAGGGCACCATGTTCTTTTTGAAAATGTTGTAGATTCATGACATGAAAGTTTTTGTTTATCATTATTTTCAGGTTTGATGGTGGGTCCACCATCAATACATCAGAGTATTCATGCCCATGAATTTTTATATCTCCTGACCCTTAATATCGGACCCATTTTTTCCTTTTTCAGCAAAAGTCTTAGGCGCGAACCGGCCCATTTACATACCCATCGATACTCCTTGGCTTTGACAATCCAACGGTAGGTAGATAACTCTCTAACTAACCACTGCTCAATTGAATGGCTTATAACTCTCTAACTAACCACTGCTCAATTGAATTACACAAATATCGTATCCACATAACCTATAACGACTGGTCAGAGTCCACCCATCTACCATTCCTACACCATTGATACTACCAGATTCCATTGCACTGCACCATTTACCCTCTTCTTCTTCTTCTTCTTCTTCTTCTTCTTCTTCTTCTTCTTCTTCTCTCTAACAGTGGTGATGGCTACTTCATGGGAAACTAGTGTGACAGACTCAATCAACACTGTCTACCTCCTCTTCTCAGCATACCTTGTCTTTGTAATGCAGCTAGGATTCGCCATGCTGTGTGCGGGCTCTGTCCGTGCAAAGAACGCCATGAACATCATGCTCACAAATGTCGTCGACGCGGTTGTTGGTAGCATATCCTACTACCTATTTGGCTTTGCGTTCGCATTCGGTATGGGGTCCAATTCGAATCCATTCATTGGCACCGAATTCTTTGCACTCAAAGATGTGCCCAATGACACATACGGCTATAGTTATTTCCTGTACCAATGGGCATTTGCCATCGCGGTCGCTGGCATTACAAGTGGTTCTATAGCAGAGAGGACCCAATTCAGCTCCTATCTTGTTTACTCATCCTTGCTCACTGGGTTTGTGTACCCAGTAGTGGTGCATTGGGTATGGTCTAGTGTGGGCTGGCTTAGCCCAAGTTGCACCAGTGGCTTGTTGTTTGGCTCCGGTGCGATCGACTTTGCGGGGAGTGGTGTGGTCCATTTGGTGGGGGGTGTCGCGGGCCTGTGGGGGGCATTCATGGAAGGCCCACGAGTAGGGCGGTTCGATGCTTTTGGCCAGCCGGTGCCAATGCGCGGACATAATGCCACACTAGTGGTGCTGGGCACATTCTTGCTTTGGTTTGGATGGTTTGGATTCAATCCCGGGTCATTCAGCAAGATCCTTGTTTCCTATCCTGATGCTACTTCTCAAGGCAATTGGACCGGTGTGGGCCGTACTGCAGTAACCACCACACTGGCTGGCTCGACTGCCGGCCTAGTGACACTCTTTGGCAAGCGCTTGATGTTGGGGCACTGGGACGCGTTAGATGTGTGCAATGGACTACTTGGGGGGTTTGTTGCCATCACCTCAGGGTGCTCAGTAGTCGAACCATGGGCCGCAATAGTGTGCGGGTTCGTTGCGGCTTGGGTCTTGATTGGGCTCAATGTGGTGGCCCTCAAGCTGAAGTTTGACGACCCCTTGGAGGCTGCGCAATTGCATGGGGGTTGTGGTGCCTGGGGCCTCATCTTCACAGGGTTGTTTGCCAAGGAGGAGTACGTAGTTCAAGTCTATGATTCAGGAGAGATTGGTGCAAAACGCCCATTTGGGCTATTGTTAGGAGGTGGCTGGGGACTGTTTGGAGCTCAAGTGATGGAAGTGCTGGC
Source organism: Sextonia rubra (assembly GCA_037013555.1). Classification (NCBI taxonomy): domain Eukaryota; kingdom Viridiplantae; phylum Streptophyta; class Magnoliopsida; order Laurales; family Lauraceae; genus Sextonia; species Sextonia rubra. Next base: position 51,279,415 of record JASUAD010000013.1, on the reverse strand, counting down.
GATTTTGCTATGGGTAAGTGTGACCATGGGACCTCTCTTCTATGTTCTTCACAAGCTGGGGCTTCTCAGGATACCGATTGATGACGAAGTTGCAGGGCTTGACATCTCTAGCCATGGTGGGTATGCGTATGCCGGCCACCCCGATGATGGCAATCCTCGATTCTATGCTGACTATTTGAGATTGCAAGGTGGGATGCGTTCCTAGGCTTAGTTCATCCATGGAATTGTCACAGGGAGAGATTTGTAGTGCGGACAGCATGGATCACAAACACTTCCATTCACTCTGACTGTATGGGTTGCTAAAACTCCTGTGTTAGCAATTAGTCCTTTCACTCAATGATTCTTCCATTTGAAATTTAATGGAATTGAGTTTGTATGGGAGAACCAATAAGTAAATGTGGTGATATTCCTGTCTTCCCCATCCCCTGTTATGTCGTGAGTATGCAACTCTGCGTAGATGGATTTTCTTACAACTTAAAAACTGTAACTTCTTCCAATCCTCAAACTGGGAAGTGGGAAGAATTACCAACTCATATACATCAATAGCATCAAAATCTTCTCGAGAAAAATTTGAAATGGCTTTGATAGCCAAATGGTAATTTCATGACGAGGAAAATGAAGCATAGCTCAAGTTCGTTTCCAGAGTAGTTGAAATGATTCGAACCATTTGACTGCTGTCAGGTGACACAAACAGAAAACCATACTGTAAAACAGGGACATAGGACTTGTTTGGATGAGGAGCAGGAGTGGGAAAATTTGTCCACAGAATTCAAATTCACATAATAAATATTTTCTTCACTCTGTTATCAGTTTTCACCGGTTGTTTCCTCCACATTCGAACAGGTCCTAATGCCTGTTTGGTTGCAAGCGTTTGGAGATTTCTTATCTAAAGCATTTGGATTCTCCAAATGCAGCTGTCCAATTGGAAATGCAAACTACTTAGGGGGTAGCTAGCATTTAGAATGCCGGGATTGTAAGAATTCTTCGTAACCAAAGTGATGATTCACATGACATTGCAGTAAATTCTCACCATCCAGGCAGAGAAATCAAATTTCTCAAGAGACAAGACTTGCATTGCTATAAGGAATTCTCGCCAAAGGAAATTAGTGTCAGAAATACTCCCAAACAAATATGCTGTTAGTGGCTAGATATGCAAGAACATATTTGTATATCCATAAAACAAGTGCACGCAATGGGTGAAAACGATTTAAATCCCTAATTGGTTTAAGGTCCCTTAATCAGATTTCCTTCTAGATTTCAATAGATCTAGTTAATTCAATTATTCTAACAAGCAATCAATTAGTCAAACCACAAAGAGAAAAGGCACAATTTTTTATGTGGAAAACTCAACTCAAAAAAACCGCGGGGCCTTTATCTTGGACCGATATCCAATCAAGAACTATATAGAATAAAGGTTACAAAAATCTCACAAAATCATCCTCAGTTGATGACTCAACCTATGAACTGTAACGATCTTGCCAGTAACTCGCTGTACACTTTAACCGTACTTGCTTCAAGATGAATATATTTGAGGAAGGCAGTAGATCTCACAATTAGAGGAGCAACTTCAACATAGATTTCTTTCGAAATGCTCTAGGGATGTTGAAGAATATCTCTTATTGTAACACCCCATCTCACATCGCTTATGTATAATGAACCATGTAGGTTATTACTAATAACTTGGGCTTAAGCATTTTGGGTCACGTAATAAGCTCACTAAATTACTGGGCCAGTAGGTCGTTACAAATGGTATCAAAGCCTATCACCAGCCGAAAATGTGGGACCTCTAATCCAGCTAGGAAGCCCTTGAGGTAAGATCAAGACAGAGCAAGGATGCATGAGCCTGTGAGTCAAGATAGGGGAATCCATAGGGGACAGGGTGTGAAATTTTTCGGTCCTACATCACTTGGTGAAGTTAGATGGATTCATACGGAACATGTGGCCTTAAAGGGGGTAGATTATAATACCCCATCCTACATCGCTTATGAATGAAATACGAGTCTAGTATATAATGGACCATATAGGTTATTATTAATAACTTGGGCTTAAGCATTTTTGGCCACGTGACAGGCTTACCAAGTTATTGGGCCAGTGGGCTACTCATGTCGTTATACTTGTTGATTTTCTATGAATATAATAGGGAGAGAAATGATTTATAAAGTAATAGAACCTCTTTTTTCTAGCCTCTAGATCGTAGGTCTCCTATAGGGTTCGTGTCATTGGTTTTCTTTGAGAAATTTTGCTTAAAATACTCAAATCTGCGATTGACATGGGCGTTCAAATGCACAAAGGGACGTTCAAACGTTTGCCCTCTCAAATAAATAATTTTGCAGAAAAAAAAACAAACTAAAAAACGCATTATATCTCGTGCGTTAGAACCTATGTTTGTGCGTTAAATGGATGGCATTTTTGTAAATATAAACAACACAATTCTGCAAACTATTAAAGGCCATAACTTTCTCGTTTTAAGTCCAATTTATGCAATCTTGGGATCCACGGGCATCTACTTGAAATGAGCTTTTCAATGGTAACTAACTTGATATGATCCAACATATGGTTTTAGAGATTTGACCATTTTAATCTAAACACTGTTATTTAAATGACCCAGTAAAGCATAAAACAATTCAATCTAAATGATAAAAAAAAAATACAACTCAAATTTTTTTCAAGTTTTGTCTAACCTAATGAATATGACAACACTCAAAACCTTACAATGGGTTTACATGTAAATGAGGGTTCTAGCATTCGCATATATTGTGTTACCTTAAATGATAATTATTTTGTATTTATGAAATGGAGTTGCAACGATCCTAATTATTATATGTCGTAAGTTGTGTGAAAGGGGAACTTGGTTTTCTTTGAGGCTAAAAAAAAAAAAATGAACTAAACGCTGAGTTGTAGGAATTTAGTTATAATATAATTAGATAAGCTTTATTCAATTACCTACTAAGCTTGGCTACATTTTGGGTTTTTGGCATTTGAAAACATCAAAAGCCTTTAAAAAGATAAATTGGTTAATATATATTTAAAATGGTCTTTAGGCCTGTTTCTTTACTAAAATTCAGAGAATTCCTATATGGGGAATTTCTAAATTTCCGGACATAATGGACTTAGTGGATGCTAATTTGTACTTGAGCAAAATTCTACCAAAAGACAAAGAGGCTGGAATTCCAAAATTCTGTCCGGGTAAAAAGGACCTTTTAGGAAGTTAGAATTTTGAAATGCTTGTGGAGACACATGGCATTTACAAATGGTAGGTGTAAGAAGTCAATCATGTTCAATAAACCCTAACAACCCAAAATTTTTGCCACAATCATAGCAAAAGAACAAGCCCTTAAGAAGTAAATGTGAAAATCAACATTTTGAAAAAAAACAAATCTTAGTGGAACATTGGTAAAACCTTGGATACACAAAACCACCCACTAACACTGTATATTGGGTAAATTTTCAAACAAATGATTTCAAAGTAGGGACCCCAGCTCATTACTAAACATCCTAACAACTCGAACAATTTAATCGTGGGTTCAATTGATAGAAAGTAAGTGGAAGTGTGATGGAAGCACAAATAAAAAAGTAGGGATTTTATTTTCCTTTGTTCCCTTTCTCTTATAAAATCTTAAAGTACCTATAAAAAAAAAATCTCAAAGTAGTCATCGCTCTCATAAAAAATCCAAATTGCTTCAAATCAATATCGTCCTTTATATTATCACAGGGGCATACTCCCTCGAACATTAGTTACTTCGACTACAAAATTAATCGGTTACTAAATTTATTAGAACACGCAAATCAAGCAGACTACAATGATGGCATTTTACATGTAATAACCAAATATTGCTGGAGTAAAAATTCTCTTGCAATTAGTATAAAGTAAACTAGTATAAAGTAAGTGCTTTTGAGTGGCTGGCTCAAGATAGATCAAAATGCATAAATAGAATGCACATAGCCAATCCTAACATAGTTGAGACAAAACTTCAATGTCAATAATGATTTTAAGTGATTTAGATTTTGTGGAAGAGCCATGCTAATAGGTTTATATTGCTGAACATAGAGAATAAAACGATGCACCTCTAACTTATCTCTCACTATTCTATGAGATTAATTACGATGGCAATGATGCTTGGTGCCTTGCAATGCATAGGATTTTATAGAAAGCTATTGGATTTGATCTTGTAAGGATTCAGTATACTGTAGGCTTTTTATTATAAGCAATGTAAAACAATATTTAGCTATAATATGCTAAAAGTTATTTTCCCCCTTTATATCCTAGTCAAGCATAGCAGGGTGCTTCATTTGTTAAAAAAACATATATCAAATCGTGCTAACCAAACAATCATTTTTTATTTTATTTTATTTTTTTTACTCAAAGCCTCTCCTGTGCTAAAAATATTTTATTTCACAGTTGTACAAGGATTGATCCCGAATAGGGATAAGGCAAATTTGCGAATATTATCAGTCTGATTGGCAAGGCACATCTAATGAGAATAAAAATTCAGGAATTACCGGATAAAACAATTCAATCTCTCTACACACAAGAGAAAAAAAATTTTTTAATTAAAATTTCCATTTTACCACCCCCCCCCCCCCCACCCAACACACATCTCTCTCCATCACTCCTCCCATTTCCCTCCGGCCAGCGACGGGGCTCTTACTTTCTCTCCCTTTCATCTCCTCGCCCGAGGGAGGGAGAGGAGAGGAAGAGGGGAAGGAATACGAAAAGGAAAAGGAAAAGAGAGGAAGAGAGATGTGTAGGGGGTAAAATGGAAACTTTATTTTTTTTTCTTATGCATAAAGAGTTTGCTTTTGTGTCCAAATAGCAGCTCTCTAAAAATACCCACAGTGATTACAAAAGTTTGTATAACCTGAAATTGGGTACAGTGGCAATTCAAGGGGAGGCTTGAGTTTATAGGCAAATCACTGGTGGGCCTCTCTGATCTCCCTTCCACGTCGTCCATAGCCTCGCAATTTCTCAACTACTTAAAAATCCGTCACCCCTTTAAGGATGGATAACATAACATATCGACCCAATCACTCGCTCTCTTTCGCGCGTTTTAACAAACAGTTGGTGGGTGCTGCGCTCTCAGTCATTCCCGCAGCAATGCTCGCGTTTCCAAAAGCCCTGTCGGCTCTGAAATGGCACGGCAAACCCCATCTCCCGCTCCCTCTCCCGCGGCGCAGCCCCACGACCCGCTTCTCGAAGCTTCTCCCGCGTCGCCCTTCTCTCCTCGTCCTTTCCCGCAAGATCTCAGCCTCTGCAATCAGCACTTCTCAGCCCCAACCAGAGACCCTCGATTCTAACAAAACCACCTCTTCCGCTCCCACTTTCCAACAGGCCATCCAACGCCTTCAGGTAATTTCGCCAGGCTTCGTTTGTTCACAGGCCTTTCCATGGAATTGCAATTCCATGGAAAATGCCTCTGCACAAAAGACCTTTATTCCTCTCTCTCTCTCTCTCTCTCTCTCTCTCTCTCTCTCTCTCTCAACATTTGCAGTGTTACTTTTAGTTTCTAGTTGTGGGCTGAAGTTGGAGAAGTGGATTTTCTGTTTCGTTTTGTTAGCTTTAGCTTCATTCATTGGGTTACTTTGATTCTTGCATGGTGAACTTCTTTGCATTAATGAGTTTAGTCTGTATCCATTTGCTGTGTTTATTTTTACTGATATACGTTGAAGTTCTACAAGTACATATTCAGTGAAGTTTTGTGAAGTCATTAGCTTCATTGATTGGGCTAAGGCTGATTCTTGCGGTTTTTTTTTTCCTTCACATTTCCATTGGGTTTTGCTTAGAGTGTGTATTGATGAACACCAAATTGCAACATTCCAAAAAAAAAAGTTGCAATTTTTTTTTTTTGGTTTGGATGCTTGTACTGCAATGGATATGGTGCACAGTGCTGCTGTGTTTTGGGAGCAGCAGCAAAGAAATCGAAAATATTGTGCTTAAAATCAATATCTACGATTGCTGTTGAGGGATGAAATAAAAAAAAAAAGGGTAAAAAAACTTAGATGCGGTTCTGTTTTTCATTGTATATTCCACCCTCCCACAAAATATGCATATCAGGAAAGAAATCAGAATGCGTTGTATAATTATGTTGACATCAACAAATTTTTTTTTTTTTTTAAATTGGGCAGGAGTATTGGGCTTCGGTTGGATGTGCTGTTATGCAATGCAGCAACACAGAGGTAATTTTTTTTAAAAAGGTTATTATAATATATTGCACGAATTGAAACATTTAGCATTGCTAAGGGCCAAAGTTTGTCCAAGAATAGCTTATTTGAGTTACTGGGGTTAATTTTTATGTTCAGCTGATGGACCCCAGAGTCATGTCCAGGTCCATCCCTTTAATCTTGATGTTAGATATGTTGGGCCGGGTCACTCAGCCTTCATAGATTTATTTGTATGGTCCAGCCCATCTATTTATTGGGCCAAATGTATAGTCTGGATGGGCCCAATGTGCCTAAAAGCTTATCCCAGTTCCAGCCCAAAGTGGGTTTGAATAGAGAAGGTCATTATTTCAGTTTTTTATTTTTTATTTATATTAGATCTAGAATATGTCAGATTTTCTTGATTTCTATAGAATCACTGTCTCCTGCAATTGACATTATTTTGAGAACTTTCCAGTTCTTCATGCTTTATTTCTGTAGCTCAATATATTTGGAAATAATCTCACGCTGCCGTCAATACCATATTGATGGCAATAATGCACGATTTTTCATGATTGAGGACCACCTTTGCTTGATTTGACCCACCACATTAATGTATTTAAATTTCACTCTGGTTGGATTAGAGTAAAACATATCTTTTTTTACATGATCAGCCCAACGGTTTATATCACCTAGGTTAAAGTGAAATTTAGGTCTATTACTACACAAACAGAGACGTGATGTGAGTGGTTCAGGTCAATCAAAGTAAGTGTGCTCATGAAAAAAAAAGTAAGTGTGCTCATGAAAAAAAAAATATTACCTGCCATCATTATGTTACCGCAAGAACATGGGATCAGTCCAGCTTTATATTTGTGTTTCAACTCATCATTCCTTTTTTTTATCTTCCCTTGACCATAATCACTTGAGGTGTTGATTTTTTTTTTTTTTTTTAGGTTGGAGCGGGAACTATGAATCCTTTGACTTTCTTGAGGGTTCTCGGCCCTGAACCATGGAATGTTGCGTAAGTATCTATTAGGGGATGAAATGCTTGATTTCATTAACATATGCATGTTTGTATCTTGCTTGGTGAAAAAAACTAGGGGTATGTAATTACATATGCATGTTTATATCATGCTTGGTGAAAAAACTGTTTCAAATTTCCCTTTATTCTTCTTGTAGATAAGTAATTTATTCTTCTTGCAAAAAAAGTAATTTATTTTCTTTCTTTGCTTTGTGTGATGGGAACACTATACATATGTCTTTTTTTAAAAAAACTTTTTTATGTGCATATATATGGAGTATCCTCTCCAAAGTTCATGTACTCATCAGCTCACCTGTGGAAAAGCTTAGTGGCGCCCACTTGATGATACATCTGAGTGGATCAGAAAAGAGGGACCCCCTGATAGTCACTGATCCCAGGGTTTGGTACTCATTTAAATGGACTAAATCGTCGAATCAACTATGCGCTTGTTTGGTATAGTGAAAACTTGTTGGCCATTCATTAAATGGTTAGGATAATCATCTGAAATTCCGTCGCTATGCACTGGTAGGAGGGCAGACCGAAAGTCTGAAATAATCCCGTCACTAGGTGGGCCCCCACAAGAATGACGCTAATTGCCACCAAACTGTTTGACGTGGGCATTAACATCTGCTGTATTTGCAATTCTTGATTATCAATATGAGAATGCTGCTTATCATATTTGTCATGCGTGCTTGTTGATATGAAGTTTATCAGTACCTTTAACCTAGTCTCAGCTGTTCAACATTGTATGAATCAGCATGTTGGGCATTTGGGCTTCATATATTCTTTTATTCTGTTTTAACCTTTCTTTTGCTCAAAGCATTAGGGATGTCTTTGTGCAGAGGGTGTTTTCCACATATCCTGTAAGTTGTAGAGTCTTCTAAGGCTGCTGAAAAACTAGTTTATGTCTGGTTTTGAATCGGTTGTTCAAATGTGCACGTAAGTTTCAAAGTTCACTATTCATGTCTATTTGCAAGTGCCCGTTTGACTGCAGATTCTTTCAAAACATTGTACATCTTGTGTTTATTTCCCTTTATTCCCTGAAACAGCAATGCACACACCTTGATCTTAAACTAGGACGTCCATGAGTCTAGATTTGGTGACTGATGTTACATCTTGGGAGGAATAAGGATTTATTTTGAACTTTTTTTAAAATTTATTTTATTTTATTTTTTGTTCACAATGTAAAATGAAAGAGAAAGCAGGTCATGTAAAATGTAAATGCAAGAGTATTTCTTAAACATCATGAATTAAGTTTACTCGATAATTTTAATTACATTTTGAAGTGACTTCTTTTGTGTTTGTGCTGCAATATATGCCCTTGTTTGAACTGGAACACTAAATTATTGCTAATTAAGCACCATATTATCTTTGCTCAAATTTTGTTACTTGTTTGTAATCTTCTCAGACTCATGCTTATTAAAGCAATGGCTTCTTTGTTCATACATATGCATGAAGGTTCTAATAATTAATTGTTGTCTTTTGTAACTTAATTAGTTTGTTGTTGGAAGGTATGTGGAACCCAGCATACGACCAGATGATAGTCGTTATGGGGACAACCCTAATAGGCTCCAACGACACACTCAATTCCAGGTTAGGTTTAATTTCATATTCAATGTCCCCATCTTAATGATTGGATGATCTGGCAAACAATGCTAGGAAATTCTTGCTAAGCTTTATCTTTCCATACTGGCAGTATTCCTTTCAAATTTATGTGTTATTTTTTACTCATTCTCAGGTTATATTAAAGCCAGACCCTGGAAATTCTCAAGACCTCTTTATCCGAAGCCTTTCGGCGTTAGGTGGGGATTGGAGCAACTTTTTGTTTCTGGATGATAACTATTTAGCAAAAACTGTCTTTGGGCATTTTCTCTAAGGTGGACAAATTAGAAATCACTTTCCTTGGGTTTATAATTTAAATTATATGATTGCATACAATAATTTCATTGGGGGGTTTTGTTCCTGCTGTTGTATAGGCATTTGTTTGAATGCCTCTCATAAACCAAGGTGGATAACCTGATATAGGGAAGAGGGAACAACACTCTCTATCTATCCAAGAAGATTTTTGAATCTAAGAGCATTTTCTCTATTGCGGTGAAGAAATGGAGGTGAGCTATTTGCCATTTACAAAGATGATGCCAGTGGATGGAGCTGTCATTTTCAAAAGGACAAAGATGGCATTTTACTGAAAGGAGGTGTCATTTACTCATTTTCAAGAAGAGCTGTCATTTACTCATTTACAAATCTTCTGATAAGCTGTCATGGTCTGTGTTTTTATCATTTTCAAAAGGACAAAAGACAGAATTTTCATAAGGAAAAGAAGGAAAAAGAAAAAAAATATGCACAGACGGCAACTCGGCCGAGTTGCACTGAGTCCGGTTTTTTAAACATTGCCTTGTAATTGGCTCAGATCTAGCAAATATGGGCCCCACTTGAGTTGATTCTCAGCAGTAGTCCATATGGAAACTTTATGCAGAGGTCAACATATTATTATTTCTCTAATGGTTGTCAGCATTTGTTACCCTGGGCCTGAAACTACTCCGAACGTGCTACTGACGGCGGCATAACTTCTCTCATGTGAACAGGCCATCACAATTCTACCATTAACACTATTTTGGTTCTTCTCGTGGTTCTAAAGCTTGGTACTGTTGAATGACTCTGTCACCCCCATGTTTGAGTCCACTTAGAATTTTTTGACCTTTAGTCCCTGGTTTCTTGATATTAAGATAAAGCAGAGTGTCTCATACCATATCCTTCTAATATAGGCAGATCAGACATATTCAGTATTTCTAGGAATATGAAGTGTCTTGTGTTAGTCACTTAGTCGTCTTGTCGGCACATGCATGGCTGAAGTTTTCTTGGCGTGCAAAATCATTATTGATGTTTGCTACCACGAATACAGTTCGATGTGGTTATATCAAGCACAAGAGGATAAACATGCACCATTCTTAGTACTGCCATGTCAGTATGAAGTCAAGAAGGCATGCACATACTTATTTTTCTAGGTATCATAAATAAAAGAAAACATCCACTTGGTAGGTTTGCATGTTAAATTTCTCATACTTGCATGGCTATTGGATATCTGTTTTGGTAAGGTAGAGTTTTCACTTTTCTCATTCATAGTAATAATTTTATACTATGTCTCTTTTCTTTTGCTAAAAAGGTATTCTCTTAATGATTTTCTGTGTCCACAGAATTGATAAATCAGTAGCAGAAGAAAATAAAATAGAAAAAGTTAGTTAGTGGATTTGTTTAAATATTAAGATTAAACTAGTTCATTCAGATATAGAATTCTAAATGGATCATGATCTGCAATGTGCTTTTGGCAAAGGAATAATCAATTTTGTTTGACAGTACACACCACCAGTAGACAGATGATTTCTCCATCCTGCATAGTGCATATGTTAAATGTATTTGGGCCTTGAATGTCTGAAGCCATTATTCTTAGCAGGTATAAATGTGAACGAGCATGATATACGCTTTGTGGAGGACAACTGGGAAAGTCCGGTAACACTCATTAATTTGTGAATTTAAGTGGTATCTTTTGGTCTATTTTATGTCTTCCCTTTTAGTATAATGTGAACTATTATCTGTTGCATTACAATTTCTAATTTTTGGGTCACTTACTTTCTTTTTTCCTTTTTCTTTCAATTGGTCATAAGCATACTATGCTTTTCTGCAAGCAGCCGCACCTATTCATGGCTTTCTGTCGTGCCTATTCATGGCTTTCTTTTTCTGTTTTTAGTCTTATTGGTCAGCTCATTAGTTTTTCCAAATTGAAACGTTGGCAGGTTCTTGGTGCTTGGGGATTGGGTTGGGAAATTTGGATGGATGGGATGGAGATTACACAATTCACGTACTTCCAGCAGGTTTCTTACTTTGTTTATTGAGTTGTGATTCTTATGTTTTTTGGGTGGTATAACATAACAGCACTCGATTTCTTTGTTTGGGTTTATCGTTGCTGTTCAGCAATCTTACTTTCCTGTCTGTAATTGTTCTGGGATTGATGGAAGTTGTAGACTATGAAAATGAATGTGAAAGTATGGATTTACGTATATTTTCATGAAATATCTCAAGAAATTGGTTCCTGCAATGGGAGTATCTTTCAGTGCAGAAACCCTTTTTTTAATTGGAAATACTTGGAATAATGTGGAAGCCAACCACTTCCAAGCTACTAGGAAAGGAATAGATTAGAACCCCATCTATTCCAGTATATTGGACCTGATAGCTGTTCCAAGTGGGCTGATATCATCCCATTCTAATGTAATTTTGGGTAACATTCTCTTGAATCTTGATATTTGTCTACACATTTATATATTGGCAAAAACAATTGTTAAATTATTTAGAAATATCCAGATGTTGCTTTATAAGTTGTAACTCTTGACTCTTTCAGGCTGGAAGTCTTCAATTGCTGCCTATTTCTGTAGAGATAACTTATGGCCTTGAGCGCATCCTTATGTTGCTTCAGGTTACTTTATTATTGGTTAAAATAAGGAGTACATCCATTTTGTAACTCTAGTAAGTTACTTAAGCTAGAGCCGACATTTACCCAAATTCAATTGGCAGGGGGTTGATCATTTTAAGAAAATACAATATGCTGCAGGAATTACTTATGGAGAGCTGTTTTTAGAGAACGAGTAAGTGTATATCAAATTCTCCTTCGGTATTATTTTCCTTGTATCTTAACCTACTCATAGTTTCTTGTCTTGTTTCTGGAAAAAAAAATACATTTCTTTGGTCAAATAAGTGTCTATAAACTGGTAGCAATTGGTGAGGTCAACTTTTTATTGACAGATCTGTACATTAGCCCCAAGGATAGTGTGGTTGGAGTAGTTGCCTCTTGTTTGTAGGAATCTTGCTTGCCTCAGTCTGTTACTCTGTTTAATCTTTATTTTATTTTATTTTATTGCACTGAGTTTTATTTGAGTCATTGACAGATCTTAAAATCTCTTCATGCATTGATGTTCTGGTTTGTGGAATTTGAGGTTTTAGGTGGTTTGGTGGGCAAGTCAGGCAGCAGCATTCTGTTTTTTAGACAGTTGAACTACTGCATGTTATTATTAGTAAGTTAAGAGAATGGGACTTTGAATGTAATTCAATGCTCTCCATGTGAGAAGTTATCAGTTTATGGAGAACAATTTGACAAGATCTAGCCCTTAGTTTTGGGGCAATCCAATCTCTAATTTATGTTCTCTAATCAGTAGTGATAAGTGGTACACCATGGTTCAACTTTAGACTACACAAATTGGTAGTCCTTGATGGTGCTTCGCATGGTGATTTGGCCATATCCTTTTCACTCACAGTCCCCCTCAAAATTCATGCTGGAGAGTTGAACAACAACTTCTGTATAAGTAACCTATGATTCTGTTGAGTCAAAGACTTGGTAAAGATATCAGCAGTCTATGATTTGAGGGTACATGTGGAAAAATAATTTTATTGAATACGAAGGACTCTCTAGTAGAATTATAATCAACCTTAATATGTTTATGCCTTCATGATATACAAATTTGTCTATTCTCGAAATGGCATTGGTTTTGTTTAGATGAAGAACACTGGGTTACTGCTGTATCAGAGAAAAGACCCTGGAGCAATTGAAGTTCCGAACAATCTGGCCTTGGTATCAATATCATATCAAATAAGTTTGAGAATGAGACTTTGGGATGCAATTTTATTCTCTAAATTAAGAACTCATCGGTTTATATAGAACAATTTTGACATGATCTAGCCCTTTTTTTGTGGGGCAAACCAACTCTAAAGATACAACCTAATCTATAGAGGTAAGTAGTACAATATGGTTAGAGTCGAGGCTAAACAAATTTATAGTCCCCACTCTTGTATGTTGCACGAGATGACCATATTCTTTCGCAGTTACATGGTCTTGAATGGACAACTACCCATTTATTAATTGGTTGGAGCCTTTGGTGAGTGATGGAAATTTTCTACCATCACATTTAAAAGGAATCTTATAGATCTTGAAAATTGAGATGGTGGTTGAACTAATGGGAGTCCTCGAAGGAGTAGTTTCCCTTTGGAATGGTAGTAGATTGGAAATTTTGGGCATTGAATTCCTTGGAGTCTTCCTGAGCAGAAGTCTTTCTTCTTATATTCCAACCTTCCAATTTCCTTTTTAGTATGGAGAACCTTTACCCCAATGAGGGTGAAAGCATTTTATTGGACGTCTATCTTTAAGTTTCTAACAAAATTTATCTTTGAATAAAGGGCCAAAAGTTGCTGTCCCTAATACACACGCACAAATGCTGCTTCATGAAGGAGTCTGTTAATCATGTTTTTTGTTCATAAAATATATTTCCGATTGTATGGTGTTTCTTCTTGTCCATGTTTGCAACATGCTTTCGTTCATTGTTTTGTACTCTGGTTGAAGGATCTTTTCAAAACAAGGTCAAATTTTACGTGAAATGTTTCAATTGGCTATTGTTTGGAAAATTTGAATTAAAGGAATAAGAAAATATTTGAAGGTAAATGCTGCCCACTCAATTCAGGTGTTCCATTGGGAATGGATGGAACTATTAAGGCCATTTTGATGAGGCTGTCTTATCGTTTTTGGGCCCAATGGAAACAAGTGACTCGAATAGAAATACTAGCCAAGAACAAGATATGCTCTCTTTTTCGAGGTCCGGCGATAGTGGAGAGTGACTCACAGAATGCAATATCTGGCATGGTTGGTGAGGAAGAGAGCCCTTGTATTTGGAGATTCTTCTACATTCTAAACTAGATAGAGGCGTCATTACTTACACAAATGTTTCACTTGCACACAGTTTGTGGCAAGAACCTGTTGAGGCAAATTAATTGTCAAGAGAAGGAGCTGATAGGAACAAATTCATTATTGAAAATGGCCCAATTTTTGAAGATTTTTTTTAATTGTTTCTTTTGTTTTTTCTATATACTATTTATATTGGGGTTAACTAATCTCCCTGATGGGTAACCATTCAGTGTGAGGATCAAAATAGCAGTTATGGCAGGCGTAGCGGCCGACGTCCAAAATGGTATGTAGTGGGCAATATGTGTTGACATTTGACAACCACGTACTCTAAAAGCGAAAAAGTTAAGAATATTGAAAAATTTAGAATTTGATGCTTCCCCCCCCCCCCCCCCCCCCCCCCTCTTCTTTATAGCAACTAAGATAGGAGGATGTAGCGGTACACATTATGTGAGTAGAGGTTTTGTATTGGTGAATGATATGTAGAACAACAATATTTATTTATTTTTTCACATGTTTTCATGTTGGTCAATCTCAGTCAAAAACTATTACGCATTTCTAAATTCAGAATTCATATGCAATTTAGCCTAACTGTACATAACAGAGGATAAATAAATAAATAAATTATAAAGTAATGCTTAAATAAAGCTTAAAATTCAAACCAAATGGTTCTCCACTAAATGGACTACACTTGTTTTGTGCACTGGAGCCTATTGAAAAATATTTTAACTTATAAACGAGGTGGGGTGGTAAAAGAAAATAAAAGATCTAATGTTTGTAACCACTAGATCATGTTCAATCTTTGTTGTAGGAAGGAAATGAGTGCATATTATTTGGAACATGCCAGTGTCAATCATATTCAGAGGCACTTTGAGATATTTGAAGAAGAAGCTCGTTCCTTACTTTCTCTGGGTCTTGCGATCCCTGCGTATGTTTCTTTATTTTTTTTTTTTAAACCAGACAGAAATATATTTTGTATTTGGGATGTTAGCATTTACAATCTTTGTCGAAGTTGACTTTTACTCTACAACTTGCTAGGTATGATCAGCTTCTGAAGACATCCCATGCTTTCAATATTTTAGATTCTAGAGGCTTTGTTGGAGTAACTGAAAGGGCTCGATATTTTGGTCGCATGCGCAGGTTAGACTGTTTACGTGGTTGACTCTAATAGACTTTGCAAGCATGTGCTGGTGACTTGGAGTCACTTTATCTATTATAAAAATAAGTGAACAAAAACCCTATGAGCGTCCATAGTTATCAGAGCATGCCATATTAGCACGTTTATTATTGATATTTCATTCTGTAGAAACAAGTCACTGAAAGAAAGTCCTAGTAGATGCACATATATCTTGGTTCAACAAGTTGTTGTGAGCACGAGTTGTGCCCGCACCCAAAGGAAAAAATAAAAAAAAATACAGAAACTGATTTCTGTGGAATTGCAGAAAATTTAACTAATTGGAGGAATTTTTTTTCTGCAAAAGAGGAAATTTCCGCAAAACTGGTTTTCCTCACCGTGTACACAAACATGCCCCAGTGTTCCTCCTAGTAGACACCAATATTTCATTCTTTGTTCTAGGTGAAATTTTTTGAGCAGTTACTGCTGTGTCTGATTTGAAGGTGGGAGGTACTAAATATTTAAAACAGGCCCAGAATTTCAAATTATGGTTCTGCGCATAAGAAAAGGTCTGCGAGGGCCCTGGGTGTTACACATACTCTTATGCATTATAATCTGCATCGTTCCTTGAGCAGTTTAGCCCGCCAGTGTGCACAGCTTTGGGTAAAGACACGAGATTCTCTGGGGCATCCACTGGGCATTTATTCTGTACCTAATCATCACATCTGTTCCAAAGAAGCTCTTCAAGCAGAGTTAGCAAAGGTTAAGTTTTAACCCTTGGGCAATTTGTAGTTTATTATTGTTCTGACTTCATGCAGCATTCTGGTTGTCATTGCTCATTAAAGCTAAATGTATGTGCCTTCATGCCATTCTTGTTGGATTGGATGGCAGGATTTTGTTGTGAGATCTACTTGTGCTTGTTTGAGTTTTTTTTCCCCCGCTGTCTTATTTATTATTATTATGATTAGACTAAATGGTTGATTTTTAAATTTCGAAGGCAGAGCTTTGTTCCCCTCCGTTCCCCCCCTCCCCCATTGCCCCCGCACCCCCCCCTGCCCCCCCGCGCGCGCCTCTGTCTTATTTATTATTATGATTAGACTAAATGGTTGATTTTTAAAATTCAAAGGCAGAACTTTGTCCCCCCCTCCCCCACAATCTAAATTTTGCATGGCAAAGTACTTGATAACGTTATAACGTTTTTCGTTGGCTTAATTTTGTAGCAGGTAACAGAGGATCCAAGGGACTTTGTTGTTGAAGTTGGAACCGAGGAACTGCCAGCTCAGGATGTAGCTGATGCAAGTGAACAAGTAAGTTACCTGAGGAGCTGCCACCACGGCAGTTGACCTAGTTACTTTTGGAAAACTGTTTAACAAAATCTGCTGTTGCATATTGGGCTTTTTTTTTTTTTGAAAAAAATGCATCATGGGTTTAGTTGTTGACTACCATTTCACTAATTTTGAACAAAGACAGTACATTGTCCTAGCATTATCCCTCCAATCTGGGGTTGGCTTAATGTGTTCCATTCGTAGAAAGTGTACAAGCTTTCACCATACGTTCCATCCTTCTAACCTGTGGCGCATGGACGGTGTGTGTGTGTGACTGCATTTTAAACTTTTTTTTTTAGCTGCCATTGTGCTGATAACAAATTGCTGATTGTGGCAGCTCAGAAGTTCAATTGTGCAGTTGCTAGAAAAACGAAGAGTGAGCCATGGGGAGGTGTTGGCATGTGGCACTCCGCGCCGGATAGTGGTATTTATTTCTGTTTCATATGCACTTCTTTCTTTTTCTTCTCTTTTATCATTGTCATCATCATCATTGAAATCCTTCCCCATCAAAATAAGGGGTTTGTTGGGAAACCCCTTATTTTAACACCACCACCACCACCAATGCCTTTTCCCTTATATCTAGTTTGTTGGTAAACCCTGTAGATCTAAAGAAGTGCAACCTATCGGAGGATTTGGGTCAAGAGTAGATAGATTGGAATGGAGAAATAGAATTTATGTAACCAACCCCAATAAGGCTTTGATGATGATGATGGTAGCTGCAGTTTACAGGGCTACACAAATATGCCGACGAGTTAATTGGACTTTACAAGGCTACACAAATAGCACTTATAAGATGGGAAAAGGAAATATACCTAGTGGATCCGTAAAACGCAGAAAGGAAACTTACGTTAATTGGTGAGGTATTTGAATATGCTCTAACAATTAGCAACCCATTTCAGTATAGAACTTAGTTGATTTCCATTGCTAAAGTCGGTTTGGGTTGAGATTTATAGAAGAGAAGAACCAATAAGCTGTCTGAAATGGTGTATTACTCATCGTAATGCTTTGTTAGATTAAGAGATAAAATAGTGCATTGTTTGATTACATAACTACATGAATATTTACAGTTTGTCCCATCGCACACTTTTCTCTAGGAGCCATTGTTGTCAATTTCACCTCCAAGATCATTTCTGTTTCCTTCTATAGTAAAGCGGTCTATTTTTCTGTTAGGAGAAAGACTGACAAAAACTTAACTAAAGGAAATAATCTGATGAAAAGAACCTCAAAATTACTTGTTTTAAGCTCCCTACCTTCTTATTTGAAGGATGTTAAAATACCTTTTGCAAGCTTATTCTGGGGTTAACTGGAAAAAAAAGTTAACAAAAATGAGTAAACGTTATGCAAGAGCAAGCCTGTTTAGGTTGTTCTTGCTATTATGACTTGTTTCAGTGGAAAGAACCTTTGGCCCTTTCTCCTGAAAAGCAACAAAATTGCAACTGTGGTAGAAATTGTGACTTTGCTAGAATATCTTCCTTACATTTGATCTCCTTCGGCATAAGTTGAATGATTTGTTATCGACAAAGCCAAGTGTTTCATCTATTATTCCTAATGCACTTTTAATTTTATAACTCTTTAGATACTTTAACTGTTGTGATCTAAGATGCATGGGTACTTCAAAATGGCCAACATATCATGTTGTATTATATCCGATATTTCACTTTTTGTGTGTAAAATTTGTATCCCTGCTGTGCCTATAGTGTGTCTCCATGTCGTCCTTGGGCATCATAGGTTGTGATTAGGTTTTGGTGTGTTTGTATGTCTTAGAAAAATTTGAATGTGGGGAAGTGATACCCATGGAAATATATTTTTTTTAATAATTATCTCAAGAGTGATCCTATTCTGTGCATGAATTTTGTTAGCATTGCTTCTTGACAGAGTTCCCCTGATAGTGCTAGTATATCAATCTGTATCTGCTAGTTATGACTGGATTTTGGTGCCACTCTAATTATATGTTTGATGCACAATCTTTTTAACTTGTTCTTCTCCAAAGGTCTGTTTCTCACATGACTAACACTAATAATTACCTCATCTTGCCTCTTTAGGTTCTTATTGAGAAGCTTAGCTCTAAACAAGTGGAGAATGAGCTTGAGATTCGGGGGCCTCCAGTGGCAAAGGCATTTGATGATAATGGAAATCCCACTAAGGTCCATATTGTTGGTTGTCATTATACAATTGTTGGTGCATCCAACCATTTCCTGATTAATGCAGTTTTTTTTTTCAATTAATGTTCAGTGACTAGAATTCCACATTTATGAGGCCAGCCTTTGTCTTACATTTCTTTTAAATTTACTTTTACTTTACTTTGTGTTCATTTATTGCTTCTCTGGCCATGCTACCTATGTATTTTGAAATAATTAATGGACCTTTATCATATCCCGTTTGCAACATTTTTCCCCTAATACCGCCTCTGTATCTATGTGGGTGTGGGTACAGGGCCCAGGGATTAGTCCCACCAAAGGTGGGGACACCCTGAGATCCAAAAAAAAAAAAAAAATTTTCCCCTAATTCATCATCATCATCATCAAAGCCTTGTCTCAACTATGTTCGTGTCTACTTAAATCCTGTTTATTGATTTTGATCTATCCAGGGCGAAATCCTCATATAGGTTGCACTTCTTTAGACCTATTGTTACTATTTTCATCCATGTCCTCTTCTATTGATCTCTTCTCCTTGGTTCTCTTCCCCTTGGTAGGCCATCAATCTGCATAGAAATTTTTTTCTCAATGTCAATGGTGCCATTGAGGCATGCATTGGACATGTTAAAACCATCTCAAGCGAGCTTCTCATAATTTATCACCTATTGGTGTGCTCTTGAATGCACTCATTTTTTATTCTATCTTTCCTTGTTTTTTAAAACATCTATCTCAACATTCACATCTTTGCCATATTCATTTTGTGCACGTGTTGCTTTTTGATTGGCTAATGTTCCGCTCAATAGGTTATAGCTGATTGAATTGCTATTATGTAAAATTTTTCCGTTGATCTTGTTGGTATGGACTGATCACAGAGCACTCTAGTAGCAAGTCTTTACTTTAACCGTTCTGCTCTTTGGTGTTCGACATATTCCGTAATCTCTCCATCCTTAGTAATTATCAAACCAAGGTATCAGAATGAATTTCTTTGTATCATATCTTGAGCTGCAATTCTCATAGTAGTTTCACATCTTTCCACATCCCTGCAAAAGTTGCAATCCATATATTGTTGTTGCTGTATGATTTATTATAAAGCCTCAGGCAATCTACCAAGTTTTGCATTCACATTGCCTATTGATATTTCTGCTGGGGCACTATATTATTTGCATACAATATACATCACAGTTCCTCCTCTTGAATATGAGCAATTAACTCGTCCACAGTTAGTGTAAGAAGGTAATTTTGTTTTATTCTTTCCTTTAGTTGGCAACAAAATTATTTGAAACAGTAAAGCTACATGCATTAACGAATGACAGATATATACAACCTCTTTTTTCCCTGTATCAGTAAGAAGCAAAATACATGGGAAAATGGCCCAACCTCACCAGAAGTCCTCACAAGAAGACTTGAACTAAATTACCATCTCTGCTCTATTCTCATCTAACTTGGTAAATAAATCTACCTTGTGAACTTTTGGAATGCAGAAAAGTGGGAAGAATCCATTCAAATGCTTCACTAGCTATTGAAATTTAGGGACTACAGCTTGACAAATTCTGAGTTGTTTCACAGAGAATAGCCAATGGCTACTTATACTGCCAAAGTTATTGACTCAAACTAAAAAACCCATTAAAAAAAAAAGCCTCAAACTAAAAAACCCAAATCATATTCATAATAGGAAACTTACTTAATCACAACACAATTGGCGCAGCCCTGGATTGTACGTCGGGTGTAGAACAATCTCCCAAAGGATTGTTCGAATCCGAAGACTCAATGATAGTCACGATCAAAACTAGAATGAGAAAACTTTGGGAAAAACTTGATTATTATTGATAAAGCATCTCTATTACAATGAGGAACTCCTCCTTATATAGGAGTGATTGTTTCTAAAATAGGACTAATTCTAAACAAACATAACTTACTAAAAATAAAAGAGGAAGCAGATAATTAAGGATAGGGATCCTTGAGGAGGTCAAGGATCAATTGGATGGCCTGCGGGCCTGTGATCTGGGTTGGACTTGGGATCTGCCTGCATCAACAACACTAGGCTAACAAAACACAGAGTTAATCTGATAATAACCTACGGCACATTTATCCACTACTTTCAGTATCGTTAATTAGAAAAACTCCTCCTCGCCAAAGTTTTTTGTAGCTAAAAATTAAACCATAATTACTGAAAAACTACAAATAAGCCTAACTGTCTCCAAGCACTCCCCCTCAAGCTAGTGCTACCCTAACACTAGCTTGGAATAAACGTTATATAGCTATTTCCTTTTGTGACTACTTGGGTGAGGAACTTTGTCATCTTGTTCTTCAGTACACCTAACCTTTGATGGGGTCTTCGTCCGTTCTTGCAACTTGACTGATAATGGAAATAAAAACTTTATATGCCCAGCAGTTTTAAATTGCATACTCAGCAACACTGCTGATTTCGGAGGTACCTTGGTATTCTGTATACAACATATCCTTAGGGCTAGAATGCTACATAACATTTCTAACACCATAACACAGCCTTCTTAATGGTTGAGTGGGTTTTACACGAAACCCTTAAGTGGATGAACATTCACCTATAACTCAATGATAACTTGGAGACCCAGTATCTGTGGACTACTTGTAGAGTTTTCTCCCTGACTTGGTCACTCTCACAAACCATAGATTTAATTGAACTTGATTTTTGAAATAGGAAATAACCTGATATTTGCAGAGATCACACATTATTAGGGTAGAAGTCATAACAAGTTTGCTTTCTCGGAAGTTTCCAAATCAAATATAAGCAAAGAAATTATTAAATTTTCTCCTGGAAATTCTTTATGCTGCTTTTAACTCCCTTATTATGATAGCTGCTTGACACAGTTACGGGCACCAAAATGGAACCTAAGACAGTATGTAATCTGTCTCAATACTGCTGTACAGCAGTACAATGGGACTGCAACTTCTTGGACTTGGTTTAGACATTGGAAACGAAGAGATCAACCCACTCAAAATGCTAGATCTCAATACCCCACAATTGATTGAGAATCAATGGAAAGATTGAAGATAGTGCAGAGCTTAAAAGGAAATATCAATTGTATTCCTACTGTTCACTGTTTGACTGTGCTCTAAAGATATATCTTTTTTTTTAAATAACAACTGTGCTCTAAAGATCACTGTCGACTGTGCTCTAAATGTTAGGAGTCATGTGTAGTGCTTTGCAAAAACTCAATCAAATCCAATTGCGTCAATAATCCCCCTCAATTAGCGCCTTAATCTAAGATCTTAATTGACACAAATTAACAGCTAATTGGGAGGAAAGTCAATGATTTCCAGAAGACTCCCCTGGAAGGATGTCCAGGCCTCTCTGGATGTTCTTGTTCATGTGGCCGACAGGGTCCACCTATTCTGTTGGTTGGCCCTACCAATAGTACACCTGTGGGCGACCTAGGGGATCTTGGACTGAAGTGGGTTCAGGCCCATCTGCCCAGGTGCTGCCTTATTACTGTTTTTTTTTTTTTTTTTTCTGAACTGAATTTTAGAATTACAAGTGAAGAAACCCTCTGCAATGTTCTAGTATGTTGTTCCGGCCCCTGTTATTCTAAAACTCAGTAATAATGGGGGTGTTTGAATTCCCCTCATTTAGTAAAACTCCTCACACATGGGTTCTAATCCCATGTTCTTGATAAAATATTACCCTTCTAATTCTAGTGGGTTCAGGTTTGCCTTATTTGTTTTTTTTTTTTTTTGTTTGTTGGGGTTTTGGGGGGGGGGGGGGGGGGGGGGGGGGGGGATAAAAGGTAGTGAAGGGATTTGATATCACAGCGTGTCCCATGTGTTGGTGCCTTAATCATTTCACAAGGGGCCAGGTTTCCCTTCTCCTCACCATCCTCATTAAGAATTAAATATTGAGGATAAACCTTTACTCATGCTTCTAATGTGTTCTGTCTCCCTACTATTTTTGTGTAGGTTAGGTTATGGACTTTATGATGTCAAAATCTTATGCTTAAGAATTATGATTAATTCAATTTGGTATATTTTTTCAAATTTGCTGATGATTTCTTGTAGTTTACAGGATAAAGGTCAATGGCCTTAAGATAACTTTTTTGTTGATAACTTTTTTTCTCTCTGAATAAGTCGTATATAGTGTTTTAAAATGAGGCAGTTCAAGAAATTTCCTAATGCTTTGTTCATGGAATGGAATTTCCTTGTTCAATCCAACATTGATATGCTTTTGTGGTTCCCTTGTAATATATTTCTCAGGCTGCTGAGGGTTTCTGCCGTAAATATTCTGTACCATTGAACTGGATGTTTAAGAAGGGTGATGGTTAGTATCTGATTGTTCAAGCTGGATAGTTGTACCTGGATAATCTCTCTCTCTCTCTCTCTCTCTCTCTCCAAGGTTATATTACATTTTCTTTTTCTGGACGAAATATGTGTGAAAGGTCTGTGGAGTTCTATTCTGTTGTTTCATCATAATTCTCATATTCCTTTGACCAGACATTCACATTTTCTCCATGTTTCTATTTTTTTTCATTAACAAAATTTTTTTGCTAAGAAAAGAACATACCCATTACACGTACGTCCTACCTGCGAATGAAGGATAAATTCTATTCATACTATAGTGCTCTAAAATCTTATCTGGAGGGATCGGATGACTGATGCACATCTAGAAACAGAGTACTTGTCAATCGAAGCAGGCCCATTAAGGCCCAGTTATTGTATTTTAACATTAGTCAAAGCACACATGTACAATTTTAGTTGATTAGCTACATTTCAGGATCTGAGATTTGATTAGATACTAATTAGGATGTAATTAGGGCAATCAGGCAGATTTGATTAGATACTAATTAGGATGTAATTAGGGCAATCAGGCCCTTTATATACAGCATCAGTCGACCCTCAAAGGGACAGTATTTTGAACAGATGAATGGGTTATATTTCAGTTCTCTCTAAATGACATGGTATCAAAGCAGATCGATCATCTGATTGTCTCCTGAGTCATCTTCCAAGTCTTGGAAGCCATCTGTGCTCATCTTCTTCAGCTGGATCCTCTCAAATCATCTCTGATCATCTCTGATCAGGCGTGGCCCACTTGTGATCAACATCACCAATCTCAGCGGCTTCTTCCCTCTTGGTCGCCTGAATTTCTTCTTGTTTAT
Source organism: Sextonia rubra (assembly GCA_037013555.1). NCBI lineage: Eukaryota > Viridiplantae > Streptophyta > Magnoliopsida > Laurales > Lauraceae > Sextonia > Sextonia rubra. The sequence continues at coordinate 51,255,841 of JASUAD010000013.1, read as the reverse complement.
GAAGATTTTTTCAAGATTTATTGATCATCAGAAGTAGGTCTTCTACCTTTTTTTGTGAAAATTCGGTTTTTCCCACTTGTTTTACTGTCGGCTGTCCAAAATCCTGGATCTGGATTTGTTTTGCCCAAGACCACTTCCAATAGTTGCGAAAATTGGTTGTGAACCCATCCTCATCGTCAGATCTGCCAGCAGATCATTTGGTGGGACCCACGTGCAGATCTCCCTAGTGCCGACAGGGTCGTCTGGGTCATTCTGTGCACTGTGTTAGTGCACAGATTGTTGTATGCCTTCTGGGGATTGTTCTGGACTATTTTTTTTTGTGCCCTAGTCCTTCTGGGCCCTGTATCTGTTTGCTATTGATCTGCACCAGTGCTGCTGCCATATCTAAAGCTACTTCCTATTGATTCTTGCTGCTGATTGCTCATCCCTCTGCTGATCTGTTAGTAATTCATCATTCTGGTTGTTTATTTGGGTTGATACTTCTGCTAGTTAGTGCCATTATTGCTGATTGATCTGGTTACTGCTATTACTACCATTTTGGTTGTTTACTGCTTTCTAGATTGATTGCTTGTTACTCATGGACAAATCCGACATCACCCTGGTTAAGTTTGATGGAAAGAATTATACCTCATGGGCCTTCCACTTTCAAATTTACTTAGAAGGAAAGGAACTCTGGGCACACATTGACGGATCTGAACCTAAACCCGAGGCAGATGACAAGAAGATTTTAGCTTGGAAAACTAAGGATGCTAAAATCAAAACCTGGTTACTGAGCTCAGTTGACCCACAGTTTATCCTCAACCTCAGACCTTGCAAAACAGCCCGTGAAATGTGGGACTATCTTCAAAAGATCTATCAACAAGGCACTGCTGCTCGTCAATTTCAATTGGAACTTGATATTTCTCAATATAGTCAAGGCACACAATCTGTTCAGGAGTATTACAATGGCTTTCGCCGACTGTGGTCCGAATACGATGAAATTAAGTATGCCTCGGTGTCTGAAGCTCTTCTCCCTGAACTATCTCGCTTACAGCAAAGTAGTCATCGGGATCAGTTTCTTATGAAACTTCGTCTGGAGTTTGAGCCAGTTAGATCCAACTTGATGAGCAGGGCTTCACTTCCTAGCCTGGATGACTGTCTTCAGGAGCTTCTACGGGAGGAACAACGTCTCGTCACTAAATCTACTATGGAACAACAACGGGCTGTTGAGGCTCCGCTTGCCTATATTGCTCACACCAGACGCTCTTCCCGGGATATCAGTAAAGTTCAGTGCCATAACTGCAAGAAATATGGTCACTATGCTAATCAATGCACGGTCAAGATCTGCCGATATTGTAAGGCCACTGGTCATGTCATTGATGAATGCCGGAAGAAGGGTCGCAATTCTACTTTCCGCAACTCTGTGCCCTCAACCTCTAATCCTTACACAGTGTCATCCGCTCCTAGTGCTTACACAGTCACCACTCCACGATGTGCCTCCTCTGAATTCAGTGCTCTGCCGTCTGATTCTTCCTCACAACCTGATTCCTCCACACCATCTGCATCCCCAGCTCCTCTCACCCCTGAGATGGTCAACCAAATGATTATCAATGCCTTGGCATCCATGCACATCGCAGGTACTGGGTCATCTCTTTCTAATACATGGTATTTAGATTCTGGTGCCAGTAACCATATGTCCTCTTCACCTCTACAATTGCACAATGTAGTTCCTTATACTGGTCATCTTACGGTTCAAGCTGCCAACGGAGATCATCTTCCCATCACCTCTGTTGGTGATATCCCTGGCCCCTTACCCTTAACCAATGTTTTAGTTTCACCTCATCTTGCTACCAATTTGGTTTCTGTGGGTCAACTTGTTGAAAATAATTACAATGTCTCTTTTTCTTCTGCTGGTTGTGTTGTGCAGGACCAGGAGTCGGGGGAAGTGATCGCGAGGGGGCCTAAGCGTGGCAGACTTTTTCCTTTACCAGTGTCTTCATTTATTCATGATAAACCTTTGCATCAGTTATTTTGTTTTTTCATTCAGAATAATTCTCGATTGTGGCATAATAGACTTGGTCATCCGAATGCTTCTACAATGTCTACTTTATTTCACTCTGGATTAATAAATACACCTATTGATTCTGCTTCTTTTGACTGTGATGCTTGTAAATTAGGAAAGAGTAAAACTTTACCCTTTCCAATCTCTGACACACGGAGCACTTCATGTTTTGACTTAATTCACAGTGATGTTTGGGGCATTGCTCCGACAATTTCACATAGTCATTTCAAGTACTTTGTCACATTCATTGATGACTACAGTAGATTTACTTGGATTTATTTATTACATTCGAAGTATGATGTTCTTACTGCATTTAAAATTTTTGTTCAATATGTTGCAAACCAATTCTCTAAATGCATTAAAACTTTGCGCTCAGACTCAGGGGGGGAGTACGTTTCCAAGGATTTTCAATCCTTTTTAAACAATAAAGGAATCATTTCTCAACGTACCTGTCCGTATACTCCCCAACAAAATGGGGTTGCAGAACGGAAAAACAGACATCTTCTTGATGTCACTAGAACTCTTCTGATTGAAGCATCCGTTCCCCCTCGTTTTTGGACTGAAGCTCTCACCACGGCTGTTTATCTCATAAATCGCATTCCATCCCCTACCATTGGCCATTTAACGCCGCATTTTAAACTGTTTGGTCATCATCCTGTGTTTGATCACTTACATACCTTTGGCTGTGTTTGCTTTGTTCATTTACCTCCCACAGAAAGAACGAAACTCACAGCACAATCTCACAGGTGTGCTTTTTTGGGTTATGCCACTAATCAAAAAGGTTTTATTTGTTATGATCCCATTGGTCGTCGTATCAGGATTTCTCGGAATGTTATTTTCTTTGAAAATCAATATTTCTTCCCCACTCACATGGACAGTCCTCATCCCTCTTCCCCAGCTCTCTTACCAGGTTTTTCGGATCAAACCTCTGTTACTCGGTTTAATCCTACTTTTGTCTACTACCGTCGGGAGAAACCTCCCACTGCAGATGGTCCTCCCCCTGATCCTCCACCGACACCTAGTTCTACAACTACTCCTCCCTTACGTCGCTCCTCCAGAACTTCTCGACCGCCTGATAGGTATGGATTTACCCATACTTCCTTGATGACCACTCTCTCTTCTATCTCTATCCCAAGTTCTTATTTGCAGGCTGTCCAACAAGATTGCTGGAACCAGGCTATGCAGGCAGAATTGGATGCATTGGATCAGAATCACACCTGGGATATTGTGGATTGTCCTTCCGGAGTTAAACCTATCGGTTGCAAATGGATCTACTCGATCAAGCTTAAATCTGATGGTTCCTTGGATAGACACAAAGCTAGACTTGTAGCACTCGGAAACAGACAAGAGTATGGCATTGACTATGAGGAAACGTTTGCCCCTGTGGCAAAAATGACTTCTGTTCGGTTACTTCTCGCCATTGCTGCCTCTAAATCCTGGCCTTTATACCAAATGGATGTCAAAAATGCTTTTCTCCATGGGGATCTGCAAGAAGAAGTTTATATGAGGATACCACAAGGTGTCCCCTCTCCCTCTAAGGGGAGTGTCTGTCGCCTGCGCAAATCACTTTATGGTCTCAAGCAAGCTCCTCGGGCATGGTTCGAGACCTTCAAGGGTCGCTTATGCGAGAGTGGTTTTACCCCAAGTTCTTATGATCCATCTCTCTTTTTATGCCACTCCTCTACTGGTGTTACTGTGCTTCTCGTATATGTTGACGATATCATTATCACTGGCACAGATGATGGTATGATCAAATCCCTCCAGGCTTCTCTCAAGGATTCCTTCTGTATGAAGGATTTGGGCCCCTTGCATTATTTCTTGGGCTTAGAAGTGCATCAATCTCCCAAAGGTCTATTTGTTAATCAACACAAATACACATCAGATCTTATCGAGTTGGCTGACCTCCATGATTCTTCCCCTGTCGATACGCCTGTCGAGGTCAATCTCAAGTTAAGTAAGGATGATGGCGATCTTCTTCCTGATCCTCACACCTACCGGCGTCTAGTGGGAAGTCTTGTCTATCTCACCATCACTAGACCTGACATCTCCTATGCCGTTCATCTAGTGAGCCAGTTCATGACCGCTCCTAGACATCTTCATTTGACAGCTGTGAAGCGCATTCTTCGCTATCTGTTAAAAACTATCCCTCGTGGTTTATATTATCCAAAGGATAATCCTCTTCATCTGACCGCTTATGCGGATGCTGACTGGGCAGGCTGTCCAGACACACGCCGTTCTACTACTGGTTGGTGCATGTACCTTGGCACTTCTCTCGTTTCTTGGAAATGCAAGAAACAAGAACGTGTGTCCCGATCTTCCACGGAAGCTGAATATCGGGCGATGTCATCTGCTTGTTCTGAGATTTTATGGTTACGGGGACTTCTATCAAAACTCGGGTTCGCTCCAACATCTCCTACTCCTTTGCATGCTGATAATACTGGGGCCATCCGAATCACTGAAAATCCTGTCTTTCATGAACGCACCAAACATATCGAAGTTGACTGCCACTTTATTCGAGATGCATATAAGCGTGATGTCATTCGTCTTCCTCATGTCTCTACAGAATTTCAGTTTGCCGATATCTTCACGAAGGGCCTTCCTCGGCCTCGGCATCAATTTCTTGTCTCCAAATTGCTGCTTTATGACTCCCCGGCATCAATTTGAGAGGGGGTGTCAATCGAAGCAGGCCCATTAAGGCCCAGTTATTGTATTTTAACATTAGTCAGAGCACACATGTACAATTTTAGTTGATTAGCTACATTTCAGGATCTGAGATTTGATTAGATACTAATTAGGATGTAATTAGGGCAATCAGGCAGATTTGATTAGATACTAATTAGGATGTAATTAGGGCAATCAGGCCCTTTATATACAGCATCAGTCGACCCTCAAAGGGACAGTATTTTGAATAGATGAATGGGTTATATTTCAGTTCTCTCTAAATGACAGTACTTCCTCCTGCGTGAGATCCGTTTATTATTAATTTTTTTTGCTGAACTGATTACAAACAAGAGCAGGACAAAATTTTCCTTGAGGTGGTCACTCCGTAAAATGGGAAAAAAATTCTGAGGGGGGCAGTATTTAACTATGTTAGATTTCACCCTTTTTTTTTTTTTTTGCTTTTTTTATGTTTTGTGTGTGTGTGTGTGTGTGTGGTTTGGGGCACAAGTAGTTCCGCCCCTGATTAAAATGATCTTCCTGGATGTGGACATGGTTTTTGTTTTGTTCCATCTTGATCTCACCAGATGTTACCCAATGCCTTTTACCCCTCTTTTGCCACTTGCCAGTGTAAACTTGGAAAAGTTAATTTCTTGCTAAGTACTTTTGAGATGTTGCTGGAACAAGTAATTAAATAGAAAATCATTTAATATTTTTTATTTAAAGTTATGGAAGTTATGGGGGTGTATTTGTGTCTCAGGGAAGACAGAATATGTATATGTTCGTGTGAAGGAACCTGCACGGCTTTCTTTAGAGGTTCATCCTTGAGCTTTCTCATCCTTATGGCCATTAGTAGAACTAGTTCATATGCAGCGATTATTTTTAAGATTTGCATATTTGTGTAAGGGAATCTTTCCCTTTTAAAGTTTTTATCACTGTTTAGCAAAGATGTGAATCTTGTTTACTGCAATAAGTTTGTCAGTTCCTGGTCCAAACCATTTAAAAATCCGGAAGGTAACAGTCATGGCAATTTGTGCTACTTATTTTTAAGCTGGCAGGTGCCATAGTTCAGTTCAGGGGTTGTTGCCTTATTGGTCAATTGTTGGCCTTCTCGTGGTTGTGCTATTATTTGTTTCTGGTTTACTTTGCAACAGCGTTTCTGTACCAGCTGATAAGAAAAATTCTTTTCTGTTACCATATTATGAAGGGCAAAAATCTGCATATTGGATCAAACCTCAGGATCTTTAAACTAGATATTGGGCACGAAATTTGGAAACAGAATAGGTTTGAATCTAACCAGTTCTAACTTCTAATACTTCGGAATTCAATTCTGCTTGGAAAATGTCGCTAGCTGGGATCAAATTTTTTCATGAAAATATGAAAAATACATCAAGTCAATGCAGCATGATGCAAGCTTAAAGAATCTTGGATATTTTTAGAATTTGGTTTAATTATGACTGCAGTAATGACATATTTGGATCATGCTTTCAGTTTTATGCATTATTCATTTTCAAGTTTGTTAGTTATTATACTATAATTATTTAAAATCCAGCAACCATCAATCATATTATGAGTAATTTGGTAGGTTATCCATTCAAATTATCTATAATAAAAGATTATCATATTATCAGTTTGTTACTGATAAAATTTTCTGCTCTGATTGTCCTTTACTTTATTATACATCAAGAACAAGATGATCTTCTTTTTTATTTAACTGAATCATATTCTGTATAGCTGAATTCATCTGGACAAAGTAGAGCCTGATCAAGTGCTTTGTATGGCTGAAAAGTACTTAGATCAGATGGATTGAGCAAAACACACAGGAGAGAGAGAAATGTGTGGGGTGGGGGCAGGGTGGTCTTGATCATCAAGATCAACCGTTGATCATGGGTAGTCCCAAGTCCATGTGCAAATGGCAGAGATAGTTTACATGGGACCACATTTGGCCAGATGTTCTAGACACGAACATAGGAACGTCCCAAATCTCCTGAAAATTTGCAAATGAACGCTTTCATTAATGTTATTATTGTTTTAAGGCTTAAGTTGAGGTAGCTTTGACATTTCTTTCTTATTAGTTATAACAGCCAGGAATAAAACATCCATTTGTATTCTTATGGCCAAGAAATTCATTCCTTTTCTTTTCACAAGAACACATATTTGCTCATGTTTAGGGTTGAATGCCAGCACATTATTAGACATGTTATGAAATTCACTTTCTTCTTCTCCAACTTTATGTTTCCTCTGTGAGGAATCTTTGAGTTGATATTGGGCCAGAAAATCAACACTTTCGTTGCCTTTTCTGGTGTGTTTCACTTAGATATTCCTTTGCTTATGCGGGTTGGAGATTTTTGGGTTGGAGAAGTACCAATTTGCCAGACTCAGGCAGTCCTTAGTTGTGTCAATATCGTATAGGCTTTCCTTTTTTGGCTCCCTTTTTTGGGGGTCAGCTTTATATGCTTTCCTGTTTATCAATATGGGTTAAACTTGGGATCTAGTTTTGTTTTTGTTTTCAAGGAAAATGCCTTGGATATGATTTGATCCCTAGTGTTTTTTGGGTGTTAAAGATTGACATGGAAATTGCTTTCTTTGTTTTTTATTTTCAATTTCATTGTCGTAGGTGTTGGCTGAAGATTTGCCCAGTATTATTGCTAAAATTTCATTTCAAAAGTCGATGCGTTGGAACTCTGAGGTACATATTATATCTACGTATAATGTACCAATCTGTCCACTTGTGTATTTTAACTTTCTTGCCTAACCTGAGTTGAACATTTCTATTGTTTTGGAGAATTTCTTTAAGAAGGCCCGGATTTGTTTTGTCAATATGCTTCTTAGCATTATATTTATGCATAAAATGATATTTTAATTTTTAGGCAAATAATCAGTGATCAGGTGCCTAGGCCGCACAACTATCCAATAGCATTATTTCAGCACAGTTTGGAGATTCATGCTGATGTGTTGACACTCATCTTGGAGATCCATTATTGTGAGTGGCTATTAATGTAGTTGAGTGGGAGGCTATTAATGTAGTTGGGTGGGAGGACCGCTTGCTATGTGGCAGTTTTTTGAACTTAGGAAATATGGTGTTTTTTTTTTTGGGTTTGTGGGGGTGTGGGGGGTGGTAAGAAACCTTTGTCTTATCTTGTTTATTGTGGTCATTTAGATACTATGGAAGGAAGAAATAGAAGATAAGTCTCAATTCTCATGTGGCTATGTGATCTTTTTTCCTCTATTAGACACTGCTTCCTCAGTCATTTCAAGTTATCTAATCCTCACTTGTTGAGCAGTTCTGACAGTAGGTGTTGGAGGACTATACGAAGTAACTAGTAAGAGCAGTTCGAGAACTATTCCTGGCCTTCTGTCAGGATCCACTACTGGGGGAGTCTTTCAATATAATTCTAATGAAAGTGTGCAAAGTAATCTATGGGGGCTGGGACTGGGGGCTGATTAGGGACAGTGCTTTGGTCCTCCAACAACTCTCTTGGGGAGGAATTGTTTCGTCAGATGAGGCAGAGGATAATGTGCTTTGGTGGGTCTCATGGTTGCAATTTGATCCATGTCCCACAGCTAACTTTTGAATCAGGTTTAGTTTCTGGCATCAAATAAGTTAAATGGTTTTGCCTAGATCCATGTAGGCACCCTGACATAGCAGAAAAGGCACATGACTTCATTCAAAATATTTAAGTTGTTGATAGGTATATCATCCATAGTGTAAATGGAGAGACTCATATTTTGGCAAGGCATGGTGTCACGAAGGTTCTGATGTGTTTCAGAAATGTAGCATCTATGCCCCTTCAATCTGATTTTATTTGGCCCAGCCATGGGTGGGTAATGGATTCATTTGTTTTTTTTTTTTTTTACAATCATATGGTATTTATCTCATATGTTGTATATCTCTACTTGTTTCCTTAATGAAAACTGTTGTTATTTAAAAGAAAATGTTTTTTTAGAAAAAATGATTTTGTTATTCATTTTGCTATGTAAAGGGTGGGCCTTGGAGCAATGGTAAGGTTGCTCCATTGAGACCTAGGGCGTCATGGGTTTGAAATGCAGAAACAGCCTCACCGCTTGCGGGGTTAAGGCTTCCTACATCTGACTCTCTCCAAAGTCCAGACCCTGTAGTGGCGAGAACCTTGTGCAGTGGGCTGCCCTTTTTTTTTCTTAATTCATTTTGCTATCTACATTATGGTTTTCTAAAACATCCTGGATCCTTTTTCTAATATTATAAATGAAGGATTTTTTTTTCAGGAAAAGTCAATTGAGTCATTTATTATTGCTTTCCTTTTTCTTGCAGGTTATGTTCAGCCGGCCTATTCGCTGGATTCTGGCACTTTACGGAAACTCAGTTGTACCTCTGATGTTTGCAGGAATTAAGAGGTAGCCACATCCTTTGTTTTGGGAACCCTGTTTTGCCTTGTGAGTAGTGCATTGTAATCCCTCTGATCGTGCTGACTGGATAGATTTTGCTCTGTGGAGTATCTCCTAGAAAACCAATTCTGGGAACCGTGCAATGATATTTCCTAAAAATTGAGAGGTTTTTTCAGCGTCCCAAAGAGGAGTTTCAGTGAGAAATGATTATGTGGACTCTAGAAAAATTTTTTTCAACATCTTGATATATGCTATCAGAAGCTTTCTATGAATCAACGTTGTCATCATTGTCGTTAAGCCTTATCCCGCCATTGAAGCTTTTCGTGCATCTTCTGTCAATTCTGTGATTGGGATAAGCCAAATTGAGTTTGGATGGCTGTTGCCAAAAAATTGCTCCAGTTGAGTGATTGAAAATGTTCAAATTGGAGGCCTTTTTGCTGTGAAGGGGAAGTTGATGACCAAAAAAAATCTTGATTGTCAGTGTTTTACTCAGAAGTGCACATAACCCAAAACCTGTCGTTGCCTTTTTGATGAAGGGATAAAGAGTTTCCTTTGCAGATCTTGTATACTTATAAATGCCTGTTTATATTGCAGTGGGAAAACTACACGTGGCCTTCGCAATTCACCATCACCTATTATTGAGGTATTATCTCATATATCTGATGAAGAAATATTATCTTCAGAACGGGGAGGTAATAAACATATGTCATATAGTAGTTCAATGTTGCTCCTTTAGAAATCAGACTTTAGGGGTTGTCTTGAGTACATATATTTGTATGTTAAAAAATAAAAGGACCACTACATTGGTTATAGGTTGACGATCATTCTCATTCACCAGAGATGATGAGGCATTAATTGCAAATCTTATCAAAGCCCATCTTGTCTGTTTGATATCATACATGTTATTATGCTGAAATATCTTTTTAGGCAGTGAGGTTTCTAAATCAAAACAAGGAATGCCTCTTTTTTTTTTTCATTGAAAGTGTATAATGGTTCTTTTTTGGGGACTGGAAATGCATGGTCTTAAGCCCAACTACGAACCCATCTGAACTTCATGGTGTTTATCACTCTGATTATATTAGAATTGAAATACCCCAAACCACTTCACTGCCTAAGACTCAAAAGTTGTCAATAATGATGGAGTCCTTATGTAGAGCCAAAAGAATTTGGGAACTGCCCGCTCAACACCTCTTTCCACATGAAAAACCTTGTTCATTTATTTTCCTGATCCTGTAGAAACTGCCTTGCCTTTTTATTTAGAAAAGGATAAAGAAGAAGTAAATGGTTCTAGAGTTATGTTCTTCTGGGCTGAAAGCATGTCATGCTGATGGGCTAGAGATACTTCCTTTGAATCATTACTAAGCCTTCTTGCCCTAATTTGTTTTTTTAGTCATTTACAGTGGTTAGTTTGCATTAATGCTAGAAATTTTTTGCTATAATTTTGGTTTTATCTTTTATTTTTACTTGTTTTAATAAGAAATTTTTTTTCTCAACCTTCATGATTGAACATTGCATTCTATGGGGGGTTTGTTTTTATGTTAATAAATCAAAGAATCTTTATAGGATTTTTACCTGAATCTTGCAGGTAGATAGTGCAGAATCTTATGTAGGTATTATGAAGGAAGCAGGAATTACCATTGGATTTGATGTAAGTTAGATTTAATTCTTCTTTATCAATAGGTTGAAAATAATTCGTTAATTCATCAATTACCGTGAAGATCACCTTCCTTTAGTTATTAAAAACAGAGCTTGATCTTTATTTATTACATTCAAAGGGTCAAAGTTAGATACAAATACTTTTTCAAGAACGGATTTTTGTATGCATGAAGAAGGGTGAAACAGCACGGGGAAGAAGAATGGCTAATGAGCTAATCTCCAAGTCAAAAGGCTTAAGGATAAAATATCTAGATGCGTCACTAAAGACAAACAATAACCCTCTCAATTGAGAACTAAACTCAAAATTTCGTTAATGTTAATATTCTATCCCATGAGAAGGGATTACAATCCTTTATATAGACTCATACCCTAATCTATTTTTGGAAAACAATACTAATTAAGAGTTCTAGCTCAATCATAATATTAATTTCCATTATAAAAATAAAGGACTCCTACTAATAATAAACCTAATCTTCACTGTTGAGCCTTATTGGATTTGAGCCCAATGGGCAGGCCAATCATGGATCTGGCCTGCATCAGTTTGTAATCGTTTATATAGACTCATACCATATTCTATTTTTGGAAAACAATCCTAATTTAGAATTCTAGCTCAATCATAATATTAGTTTCCATTATAAAAGTAAAAGACTCCTACTAATAATAAAACTAATCTTCACTGCTGAGCCTTATTGGATTTGGACCCAATGGGCTTACCAATCATGGACCTGGCCTACATTAAAGGGTTATTCAGTCTTTGTGTTCATGCCAAATGCCATTGTAAAGATAGATTTTATATTATCTTAGAGATATGACCTGTAATCCTAAATTAGTGGACTTAGGCTGTAATTATCCCTAATCTGGGGAGAAAGGATATTATAAATAGCTGTAACTTCTCTTGTTCTTTATGTGATCTAATGTGTTATATATGGAACCTTAGATTCTTCATAATACATTACTTGATAATGCTATAATGTGTTAGTAAAGGTCAAAATCTGTCATATCTGACAATAGATATTACCCATTAATGCATAACTCAAGTGTTATAAAGCAACAAATTTGTTGTCAGTGTAGTGTGCAAATGGTGGGTTTTAGATAATTTTGATTGGAAAATTGTATCTAATGTTTTGAGAAAGCTTCCATGACAGAAGCGCAAGAAAATAATTTTACAGAGGTGTAATTCATTAGCAGGAAGTATTGGTGGGCAACTTATCATGCAGGATAGCTTGCTTGAGGAGGTATGGATTGCTTTCTTTTGTAGTGAGTTTCGTTGCCTGATAAGGACATCTGAGAAAATGTAGCCACAATATGCAGGTTGTAAATCTTGTTGAGGAACCAGTACCAATACTTGGAAAGTTTGACGAGTCCTTCTTGGAGCTACCAAAAGATTTGTTAATCATGGTAAGCCAATTTGGGGCTGATGATACCATTTCATTGGTACAGAAGCAACTAGCTAATCTTTTCTGTTATTATTATTATTTTTTTCTCTAGCATCTATTGTTATTACTGAATTTTGGCCTCACAGTTGTTGGGTGCCATGCTGGAAAACTGTTTGAGCTATTCAGCATGGAGATGAAAATTACTTTTATAGTCACTTTATGACATTTAACTAACTTACCTCAGAGAAGAAAAGGAAAATATGGAAGAAGCTAGTCATTATTTAACTGGGTGTAGTTCATTATTTTGGATACCATGATTCAAGTAGTCAATGCATCCTTTGTTTCCTGGTACTGGTAGTACTTATATGTTTAAAATTTTGAACAATTTGTCTTTGACTTTCTGCTATTGAACTTGTTTTTAGGAAGATTCCTCCATGTAGCTTTTTTGCTAGTATTACCAGGAGGTGCCCATCTTAAAGACAATGGTTTGGTGATAAGAAACAGGCAAAAAATTGTTCTAATGCTTGCAGCTGCCCCTTCATACATGTTGGATTTGTGACTGTTCAACATTTCCCAAGTATCCTTAATACTATGAAATGAAATCTAAGTGATTATATAGCATTAACATTATGATATAATATTATTGTCATGGAAAGTTTTTCTACTACCTTTTTATTCGTAACCCCAGCTATTCTTATTCTAGCCAATAGCTGACGCTGACGCAGGAGTGGATAGCTTGGATTTAGTGGATCATGTGGTACAGTGGGCCCTTAAGTACTTAGATCGAGTTGATTGATCAAGTAGGGTCTTGATCCACCTTTATGACTTTGAGGGCCCAATTAGAAGGAAAGAGTCAAATTGTAAATTTTGACAGTCATAATGAGTCTAAAATAAATCCCAAATCTATAGTGAAGATGCTATCATTAAAAAGGGATTTAAATCAGACCATAATGGCTGGTTTGGATTATCAAACAACCCAATCCAGCCCCAGAATTATTCAGCAGGCCTACTACATGTGGATGTCAGGTGTCTAGGTTTTCACCCACCTGAAATGAGTCCAAAAGAGGACCAGCCCATCAAATCCAGCGCTAGTGCCATGCTGGAATACCACTGAAAGAGGTGGCTGGCCCCACCAAGGGCCAGATGTGGGGTCTATATCATTCTCATCAGATCTTCCAGAATGTCCAAGAAATTCTGAAGCAGTTTCCTTCTTTGCTTCAGATTTCAGGAGAAGCATTCTCCTTATTTTATGTATAAGCAAATTCTTAAGATAGTGGGACAGCTGGCTGTGGAGAGTTTTCTTTGGGAGAGAATTTGGGTATGCTGACTAGGATGAGGAGATTAATTGCAATCTGTTAACAGGTGGAACCCATTGAAGGAACTAAAATTTAGCCAATTCCCAAATATGCATACGCAACTTCTACTAAACATAATCTAATTTAATGAGTTTGGACTTCTTCATGTCCCAACTATGTTGGCGTCGGCTACATGCATTCTTTTCCCCCTTTCCCATCTACGCTGAGCCGGCTACATGCATTCTTTTCCCCCTTTCCCATCTACGCTGAGCCAAAACCTCGGATGGGTTGCACTTATTAAGATCCAACCTTACTACTTCCATCTACTTCTATTCAGCCTATCTCTTCCCCTTGGACTATTTTTACTATATATTTACTTGATTTAACTTTCTAACTTGCATATCTACTTGTCCTGAAAGTGATGTGATCATTATTTTCAAACTGATTGTGCAGGTTATGCAGAAGCACCAGAAGTATTTCCCTTTGACTGATAAATCCAGTGGAAAACTATTGCCGTACTTCATTACTGTGAGAATCCTTGTTTATTGTTAGCAATTTTCTAAGAACATTGGATGAATATATACTCTGTTAAGCTGGGGTGAAAACCAATGCAGCCTGCACAACAATCCTGGGAGCTGTCCCCTTGAAGGGCAAAGCCTCTACTGTCATGCTTGTTGTGTGGAATTTTGAGTCATTACAAAATGTTATAGCAAAAAATTAGCATTTAACATTTTAGATTCTACTCAATGTCTTCTAACTGTGGCACCCTTTATATTATCTGCTAGTCATTTTTCTTAAATTGAGTATTGAAGTTGGAAATTTTCTTTAGGTGGCGAATGGTTTGATCAATGAGATGGTAGTACGAAAAGGGAATGAAGCTGTACTAAGGTTAGGCATGAATCTTAATAACCTATTATTGTTGCCTGGGTTAAAGAAATATTTTGTTGTTTGATCTTTGCTTCGCTATATTGAAAGGATATTCTGACATGTTTGTAGAAAGGATTTATAAAATTGAACTGACACTTCTATGTGTGCCATGTTGTGAATTGATCACATATGACCTTTTCGCTGCAGAGCTCGTTATGAAGATGCCAAGTTTTTCTATAATATGGACACAAGTAAAAGATTTTCTGATTTTCGAAGTCAACTGAATGGGATCCTTTTTCATGTAAGTAGGGCTGTTTCATATGCATCCATAATGAATATACTTTATAATGACTATTACAACTTGAAAACGAGGTGATATTGTACAGGAGAAGCTAGGAACCATGCTGGACAAGATGACACGCATCCAAAAGACTGTTAATAAATTAAGCTTGGCTATGTGCATAGACCAAAAAGTACTTCCCGTTGTCCATGATGCCGCAGCTTTGGCAATGTCAGATCTTGCTACTGCTGTTGTTATGGAGTTCACATCCCTTTCTGGAATAATGGCTCGCCATTATGCTTTGAGGGACGGTTATTCAGAACAGGTGTTTGGCTAGTAACTGATTCATTTGTTTTTAATATTATTGTGCCTGCTTGCGTTTGTGTTTGTGTGGCTACTTTTATTAGCTTAGGCTTGCAATTCTTAAACAGCAATGGCACTTTGTGAACATGAGTGAATCTGCTCACAAGAGGCAGGCGTCTCTTATTGATGTTGGCATGGAAAATAGCCATTTTTTATCTAAGTTGGACTAGAAAGTCACCAACCACCATGTGGGAAACTTTAGGTACTTTAGCCCAAAACCTACTAATTTTGGTGGAGAAGTTACCGATTATGATTAGATCCTTTTTGTTAGGGTTGCTAATGGGTGTCTGATTATCCACGGATCCAACGTCTCCAGTTCCAAATAAAGCTTGTATGGAGCCTATTTTTGGATCCTGAATAAATTTGGATCCTGATCTGGAACCATGCATATAAGATCGAAAACATTTGGATCCAGAACTGGATCCTTGCATCTTCTGACCGAAGGATCTGGATACAAGAAGATTACATTCACATGTTAAAATATATAGGTTCCAAGAGTCTAAATAGCTTGAGTTATATTCATATTTGATGGTCTACTTTATTATATGCCATTTAATATTCTCACTTGTATATTTGAAAATTGATTTTTGAAGCTCTTTTTTCCAATTATACTAATGCACTCTGCAACTTATTTCAGATCCAGATCTAGATCTGGATCCTTTTATTTATTTATTTTTTATTTTCCAGATACAACGCAGAGGTTCTGTGTCGGTTTCAGATCTAGAACTGGATCTATAAAGACCTAGCCGGGCCTGGATCCACCATGGTTCCACCGCTGGATCCAACCTCTTTTCATCCCTACTTGTAGTCCATTTCTATCAATTACCTCTGTTTTAAGAAATTTTAGGGCTTTATTGGACTCTCCTATTCTCATGGTAATGGGACTCAATTAGCCATTTCAGGTTCTAGACATGAGTATTTTCACCCTAATTTTCTCTTATAGGGTGTTTAACCTTAACAACACAAGACTTTATATTTTACTAAGTATTTTTGGCCCAATCTTGTTCTTTTTTGCTGCATCTCTCATTAATCATATACTTTTTATGTTTTCATTATTTGGGCATGTCTGTTTCGTGCATGTTTCCAGTTCTTGTCTAGACAAGTTGGATGCCTAGGTTGTCGGGTGCATATTCTTAGATATTCCAGGTCTAGAAAGGATAGAAGTTCTATATAACCAGTAAG
Organism: Sextonia rubra; assembly: GCA_037013555.1. NCBI lineage: Eukaryota > Viridiplantae > Streptophyta > Magnoliopsida > Laurales > Lauraceae > Sextonia > Sextonia rubra. The sequence continues at coordinate 51,239,758 of JASUAD010000013.1, read as the reverse complement.
AGTGACAGACAAATTATTTCTGTGATGTTGTTTTTAAATGTTTCATTTAAGTTTACCCAAAGCAAACAGCTTTCATATCCCTATCAACTTTAAGGGGACTTATCTCAAGCGATAGTGCATTCTTCCTCACATTGACTCTTCTTCATGTATACCTGAGTATGTTTCCATAAACCCTTATCATCATCATGTTGTCAGTCACATCTAAAACAACCTTCATCTTCCGCAAGTGGGTGTTTGCCTCCAACTATGGGAAAGTGTATCTTATTAAACTTAATACTGTATCATTACAATTCTTCATGTGACTACAGTACAAAATATATGAAAAATGAAATGCATTTTTTCCTTTCTACATTGTCAACTAGTTTTTGTGCATAAGGAAAAATAGATTCCTTTTTATCGCGGCGAGAGCGTTCGTGGTTAACTTCTGTACCTTTACCTTAATTTGTTCAACACTGATGTTGCCTTTAAGTAATAATGCCATCTACCCTTATATATTTATCTATTGCTTGGTTCTCAGTTGGACCTGAAGTTGAATATTAATGTTACAGATTGCAGAGGCTTTATTTGAGATTGCACTTCCAAGGTTTTCAGGAGACGTGTTACCAAAAACTGATGCAGGAATTGTCTTGTCGATTGCTGACAGGTTGATTATCAGTCACTTTCCCTTCAGTATTTTGCAGTTTCCTCATTTTTTAAGTAATTCTGTCTATGTATGGCCATTCAAATTATGGTTTTTAGAATTTTCTTATGTTCCTTGGACAATCTTCGGCCATGTTCTGCTTTTAAAACTCTATAAAGGAGAAATCATAATCAGTTGGCTAAGAATGTAAAAGAAAGAAATTTATAAGAATCTTTCAACATGGAACAATCTTGAGAAGTCTCACTGGTGTAGGATAGAGGGTTGATACCTCCTGAGAAGTCCCACAAATAGAGCCACAATATCATAGTTCCATTCTTCTCTGAAGGGAAGACTCAATATTTTTTTACCAAATTGTCCCTCAAGGGTTTTCAATAGCTAAATTTGCCAAGAGACAACATAGTAAGGAGAAGATATCACTAAAGATCGACCCAAAAAGAAGAAAACTAGATTGTAAGGTCAAAACCCTAGGGGGTTCCTACTCTACACAAGGCCGAATCATGGCTTTAACTATTAGTGGAGACCGAGCCTATTGGAAAAGGCTAAAACTAGTACTTCTTTCCTATTTTCTTGTTGTGAGATGATGTTTGAGGCCATTGGGTCCACAACTCCTGTTGCACTGATTTGGGAGGATCAAAACCACATTTTGTAGAACATCTAACCATCCAAAGATAAGAGATAATGTTTGTTGGAGTGAATGAAAACCAAATGCGACTACCTATTCATTACTAATTCATTTTAATTAATTAAAACGCATGGCTTAAATTCATAGGAGAACATTTTTTCAATATTTAAAATTTTTTATTATCTTCAATATATTTTTTAGGTTTAAGGGCTTTAGGGTATGACTTGGTTTGACTCAAGGGTGGCCCAGTCACCCCCCCAAGTCAGAGTTTTAAAAACCTTTGTGTGTGGGGTGTTGTTGTGGTGGGGCCGGGGGGGGGGGGGGGGGGGGGGGGGGGTGTGGGGTGTGGTTATGTAGGGAATGGTTGTGTGTGCTGATTTTGCGGCGTTCCCTGCTAACTGTTTCATTGCTATTATTTTTTATGTTGTAAAAGTTTCAATTCAGTCCATATATCTAACTTAAAAACATCCGAGATAATTTAATCCTAGTCATTGGCATACCTGAAGGTAATGAAACACGAGAAAACCCAAATTTTGTATGAAAGAAATGAGTATAAAGCTTCCACAGCGCTTGGGTGGGCAGCTGGCCCATCTGGACTGGCCTACTGAATCTGGACCCAAACCATCAGGTTGCAAAGCCTAAATAGGCTGGTTCAAACAATGGAGGGATCCAAAGGGATTGGCGAGGATTGTTGGCCATCTGACTGCATCCAGGTGGATTGCTGACTGCTTAGTCTCCAAATGGACAGCTGGGCTATGCAGTCCATCTAGACCAACCATCTTGTTATCACGGGGTTACAGTTTGGTCTAAACCCATCTCGCATGGTTATGGATTCCATGGTTTTGATCAGAAGCCTCCAAAAATGCCCTGGCTTGGTCCAGAATGATTACTTCATCTTCATTATTCTGGCTTTATGATGTCTGCCCTGCTTCTTTTTCTTGCCTTCATCATGTTAGTGTACCTTTTCATGTTATTTAAACATTATGCAGTTAGCATTACTAAAGGTTCTTAATTGTGCTCCATTTCATGCAGATTGGACAGTCTTGTTGGTTTATTTGGAGTAGGTTGTCAACCAAATTCCACAAATGATCCTTTTGGCCTGAGAAGAATCTCTTATGGGCTTGTACGTATTAAAAAAATTTTGAGCTTCATCTTTCTAAGTAAGGATTGATTCTATGCTTTATGGTTTGGTTCAATGCTTCTTCGATTTGTTTCCAGGTCCAAGTTTTAGTGGAAAATGACAAGAACTTGGATCTAAGAAATGCTTTGAAACTGGCAGCAGAGGTTCAACCCATACAAGTGGACACTGACGTTATCAATGAGGTGGTGTTTTCATTTTCGTTTTTCTAAAAAAAAAAGGAACAACTCTTCTGCTTGTTGGCGTATCTGACTCTCATTATGGTTTCTTAGGTGCATCAATTTGTTACTCGGAGACTAGAACAACTTTTGGTATGTATGTTTCCCACACTAACTAAAATGTTTTATATTATAACATACCTTTTACATCATTACTAGAATGGCAGTTTACTGCACGCATCCATTGTTTATGCTTCAATTTTTTGTAATGCAGTTGCTTATTTTATCTTGATTAGTGGTGTAAACTGGCAATTGTAAGGGATTGCTTTACACAAAATTATACTTCAGTATCCAGGGGACAGTCTGCTGTATCACGTATGTGGACTCATTAGACCTTTTTCCTTTTCTCTATTCTCATGAGTTCCTTCACTTTAGTATGTTGAAAACCTCCCCAGGCCAGGCCCCAGCCCTCCCAAACCTACCCAAAAAAAAAAAAAAAAAAAAAAAAACGACGACGACAGAACAACTGGGTGTTCTGAGTGTTCATTAGGAATAGAAAGAAAAAAAATTTTAAAAAAGGAGTGAACTAAAAAAAGGAGGAAGAAGATGTTGAAATTTCTCTATATCTCAAGAATAAATATTAAAACAATCATAGGATGGGACAACGAATCATCAATATACATCAGCACACCAACAATACTCCCCATCAAGTCAGGGAATTAATATCAATAATCCCCAATTTGCTAACAACAGATTTAATCAAAGAATCTCTCATGGCTTTCAAAAGATGTTGCTAAGTTGCATTGCAGACCAACATAAGTGTGTCATTCTCCACAAGTCATCTATTCACTAACAACAATCGAATCTTCTATGCTTTGTTATTTAGTGGACAATGGATTGTTTAGCAATGTGAATTTCTGCTTGGTTATTGTCAAGCTTCTATGTTGCAGCTTGCTTTAGAATATGAATCTCATCCATGACTGCCATGGTGTTTGAACTTCTAAAAGTAATTAAGTTTTCACCATTGCAGTAGCCTAAGAAGCACGGACACTTCTAAGAAAGTGACGTGTCCGTGTCGGACACGTGTCGGACACCGACACTCCTCGGACACTCTCGGACACGTGTCCGATACTATTTAGCCGTGTCTATAATTAAGAATAAAATCTTAATTTCGGATACTTATTCGACACTCTTTTTGCAACGTATCCCACAATTCTTAGCCTGTGTCTATGACTAAAAAATAAACATGTGGCTGATATCTCTTGAACAATGGACACTTTGTTAACATGTGGTTATTAAAACTTGTAAACTTTATATATGACAATTTTTTATCATGGAAAAATGTATGATTGCAAGTATTAATCATATCACAAGCTAAAGACAAATCAATATTTCACTAAAGAATAGGCCTCAAGATAGGCTTCTTTTTGCTCTTTTTTTTTTAGAGAGGGGAAAGAGCTCATCCGCCCTTTTCTTTATATGGATTTTATGGAACTGTGAATATTTCATGTTTAATGATTATGAATTATGTTTTAGTATTGTATTGATATTTAATTATTTGATATGTTTGTTAGTTGGTACTTGAATTTTTATTTTTTAATTGCTAAATTGATCAAAAAAGTTAAAATGATATTTTTTTTAGCAGATGATTATATATATTAATATATATTATTAACGTGTCTCCTGACGTGTCCGTGTCCTACTTTTTTGAGAAATGCCGTGTCGGCGTATACGTATCGTGTCGTATCTGTGTCCCGTGTCCGTGTCCGTGCTTCTTAGGCAGTAGCCAATGGTAGACTAATGATTGGAGGATGATTGGCTGAATTAGCATCCCTGTGGGAAGCAGTTTGAAAATGCCTTTGTGAAACAAAAAGAAGACTGCGATCAAGAGGTCCTCTAGGTTTGTAAAGATCATAAATACAGCTTCAAGATATAGCGGGCAAAGAGACTGCATATAGGGACTTACAAGGCTGACACTTTGAGCAATATGCTTCACACTAGTTATACAGAAAACTTGGATTATAATTTTTTGGATTGTTCAATGATGCTCGTTGTATGTCAGAACTAGTTCTGTGTGATCATGTCTCTTCAAGGAATGAAATAAAATTCTGATCTTCAGGGCATTTCTAAATTCCTATGGTATGTATCCTGCATAACTTTCGTCATTCGCGCTCATTCCAAGTCTGATTGATGCAATATTGACCTCATGGCCACATGTGTAGGGCCAAATTAGATTTAGGATTTTTATTGAATAATTTTATGCCATTAGATTGTTAATTTTATTTAATGAGTTGTAATTAGGCTTTAGTTTCCTAGTTTCATTAGATTTCTTAGGCCTTAAGTTATTTTACTATTTATATAGCATTGTAGAGAAGAAATTTCATACTTGATTGATTAATAGAATTAGGTTTTATCTTTGAGAGGTGCGTCCTCGTGTGTTAAAGTCTTCTTGACGATTCGAAGTGCCTTTGGACACGTGCTTCGGCACCCCTACGCAAGCCCTAACCCTAGGCCTGCATCATTGATGACAAATTCAACTCAATAAGTCTAACTTTATTTTGTTAGGATTAAATCCTAGAAACCATGACCAACTTTCAATGAAATCATCCAGATGGCTTTGTTCATATTATTAACAATTTTATGGCAGGTGGATAAGGGCATTAGTTCCGACATAGTCCGTTCTATTCTTGCCGAGCGTGCAAATTGGCCATGCTTGGCTGCACAATCAGCCGTGAAAGTAAGTGATTTGTATTTCTATCTCCCATCAGTTTTTTTTATTTGTTTTATGTCATGTTAAAATTTTCAAGTGTGGTCTCTTTTTAAGGTTAACTCTTACTTTTTAAAAGTGCAAAAGATTGCCATTTGAAGGAATGATGTGCATATTCTTCAAGTATCAGGAGTTCTTCAGATTCTTCACTTGAATCTTTTTTGTCATTCTAGTTCAGAGAAATAAAAGAGTTTATAACCATTAGGAGTGTTTCACTCAGCCTACTCTAAAGCAAAGAGAAAGGATATTATCTTGATATAAATATTGTATTTACATTCATTAAGTCCCTGGTAAAGCTAGTACTGATTGAGTGATCATACCTTTGATACTTGATTTTTTGGATGGGTTAGAAAGATGAAATGGATCCAAACACTGTGGCTTTTCTGTGTTTCATGGGGCTCGTTTGGGCTTAACAAATTTAGGTTGATTTTTTCTTATTTACTGCTTATTTGCAAGCAACTTTAGTTGTAGAATCCCTTTTAGAAGTTTTGAGTTACTTAAAGCCTCTAAGGTTGTGTGTGTATATCTGACAACTTTGAAACTTGCTAACCATGCTGTTGGGCCCACCTTGGTATATGCAAATCGCGGATTTAGAGCTGGATTGAATGTGTGTGCCAGAGACTCATGCACACTCTTATGCACACCTGTTTAACCCTGTGAATTTGATACATCCTGTGGAACTTTGAAACTTGCTAACCTTGCTGTTGGGAGGTCCAGGCGCCATATGGTTAGACTTTGCAGCCGTTAGAGAGAAGGGTACAATCATCATATAATATTGATAACTGGCACACTGCCTGCTTTTAATCTATATAAAGTGCTTTCAATTTGACCCTGTAGCTGTGATTTGAACACATCAAGATGGGCCCCAGAAGGATTTGCAATTTTAAAACTAGCCCCAGAGAAGTACTTAAGGTGTGGCTCTTTTGTTCTATTCATTGCAGATGGATGCGTTGTCCAAGGATGAGCTTTTGCCAAAAGTAATCGAAGCATATTCTCGACCAACAAGAATTATCCGTGGGAAAGACATGGATGTTGACTGGGAGGTAATTCAAATTATTACATGAGTTTTGATCCTTTGGAAGATCTAAGCTTTATAGCCTAATTTGCATGTATTAGTTTATCCTTTTTTGGAGGTTTTGTGGGGTGGGGTGGGTTTGGTGTCATATTTTTTATGCAGATTCATATGGATGTATTGGCATCCATTGGCTGCATCATGCATGTAATCATGTTCTGTAAGCAGCATCTGATTCACTGCTCATTCAAATGATATTCTAAATGCAAATATTCAAAACAACAGTTCCATTGAATGTGTGACACAAACATTGAAATAAACAATCCTTGTCATCCACAACAAGAAACTGAGATGTTGAACAACTCATAATGTGATGCTCTTTTTTTTTTTTTTTGGCCTTTTTTATCAAGCTAAGACAGGGCTTTTAAAACTAAAACAATTAACTTCCTTATTTGAATGACTTGGGTACTAATGAATTGTTGTGAATTCTAATAAAACTTCAAGGTTCAAATTCATTATATATGAAGCATAGTTTGCCAACTCAACGTGTCAACCAAAATCACCAATAAGGAAGTTGAATTGACCAGAAAAATCAGCTAATTACCACGCAGGTTAATAATGTGCTAGCTGATATGACTACCAACAATCTGAATTTACTGTATCTAACCATTTTTATGATGTACATCACTCACTTCTTGTGGTTAATGAGGCCAAAATATCAAAGGCTTGACCACTCAAGCATCAACATTCAAATATCCTGCCTTACCAACTCATAACTCGTCTTGGCTCATGGATTGATGGAGTAGGCTGTTTTAAATGTTAAAATCAAAATGAAATGTGGATATAAATCTTACATTGATCAAATGGAAAAAAATAAAATATACTCAAATGATAATATAGAATTGAAATTACATTCATATGAGATTTACGTAGATTTTTTGGGTGAAAAAATATATATTTTTATACATTTCTCTATATCTTAGTTAATAAATATAAATGTAGATATGCTCATTTCAAAAATTAATTTATTAATCTGCATGGTAATTAGTTGAGTTTCCTTGTATATTGAATTTGAGCCTTGAAGTTTTATTACGATTCACAACAATTCATTAGTACTCGAGTCATTCAAAATAGGATGTTAATTGTTTTAGTTCTAAAAGCACTGTCTTTGTTTGATAAACAAAGAAAGCACCACATTATGTGTTGTTCAGCTTTTCAGTTTCTTGGTGTGGATGATAAGGATTCTTTATTTCAATGTGTGTCACACATACAATGGAACTGTTGTTTTGAATATTTGCATTTAGAAGATCATTTGAATGAGCAGTGAATCAAATGCTACATACAGAATATGATTACATGCATGACGCAACCAAGGGAAGCCACTGCATCCATATGAATCTGCATCAAAAAAATGGCCATGTGAATCTGCATCTAAAATATGGCCATGTGAATCTGCATCAATGCATCCATATATGCAACACTATTGACTTATATATTCACATCTACAGTTCCATTCATGTACATCAGAATATCTGCATACTGCTGAAGACATCCCTCCATGAGAAAAATAAAAGGTTATATTCAGAAAATGGCTCCATAAATTCATTGAAGCCATTTTTAAGTGGAGGGAGGTGGCTTTCTTAAATTTATTTTTGTTTCTATCACTTTTATTATCCTTTCTTTCAGGTGGGCTGTATGTATTTGGGGTGTTTTTCTCCCGGGGCTTAAGCTTGTTGGTTCATACCTCTTGTACTGGCTAATTTAAATTAATAAACGTCCCCATTCAAAAAATAAAATAAAATAATGTTGAAGCCATTAAGGGGCTTTGGGCATTGGAAAGCAATAACAATGAGTTGGTCAGGGCGAGTTCAGGTTAAATACAAAGGAATTAGAGTTCTTCGGGTTTTCCTTAACGAATGATTGTGGTGAAGGCTCCAATCATTGGCTAAACCAATGTGCTATGATTTATAGGGTGTTTTTTCTTGTTTGTTTGGTGGCATCTCATTGATTCAGTCCCTTTCTTTTGTACCTCCCTTTTCCTTTTTAATGGATTTTGTACCTCCCTTTTCCTTTGTAATGGATTTCTACTATTAACCAAAAGAAAAGGCCTAGGAAAGAGCACACCACGCTAGTGAAAGTGCAAAGAGGTATCATGGTCAGATTTGTTTGACTCCCAGAAAAATTAAATGAAATTATTTTTGTTGTTGCTGTTGTTACTGTAATGCTATTGGCTTTCAGTTAATAATTGTTAGAAGTAGCATGAGTTTGAAGAAGCATGGTGGACCATCAGAAGTCAAAACATTCTAATAGTCCTTGTTTATAGGGTATGGTTAACTTGGCATGCCGGTTGATTGACATGTTGAATCCATATGTTTGCTTCTCTATCCAAGGATTTGACCCATGATAGACTAGAATGAAGAAACATAATTCGTGTAGCCCACCCCAACATAGTTGAGACATGGCTTTGATGATGATGATGATGATGATGATGATGATGCTTTCTTCTTTCATTCATGACAAATTAGCTTCCTTTAAGATCTGGCCAATGAACATATCTGCTTCAAAGCTTTATTAATGTGAGAATCTGAAGTGTGCATTCGTCATTACTTTAGGAAGTAAAACTTCATGAAGATTAGGGATTTATGCAAGAAAGTTAGAATGCTGTCTTAGTTCACTAGGATATTCTTTGTAAATGTTTCAGGTTAGTGTTCTCATCGTTATTCATTTGGAAGTTCTTTATAACTGTTTCCTCTAGAGGATCCTATGAAATTGTTGGTTGAAGAAGGTTATTTTGTTTTATGGTGTTGAGGTCATAGGGTTCCTGGAAATTGCATGAAATTCCTGTATTGGAATTTCTAGCAACCTTGAATTTTGCATTGTTGCATTAATCACAAATGGGACTGGAAGGACCATAGAACTGTGACTAGTTTTATTAGCAGCTTTCAGGAAATGGGAATCAAGTGCTTATCTCAAAGCTGTAAATGATTGGACTTTATTCTTAGTTTTGATTTGTGCAAGTAGTGATTTTCATTTAATTATCGTTTACATTCTGTATACTAGCACACTTAGGATACTAAAGTGATACTTATATTCATCATATGTGTGATCTTAGCCAGAGTAACTGTCATATGTAACTTCATCTAAAAAACTGATGCTTATAGGTAAGTGAAGACGCAATTGAGACCATTGAAGAGAAAGCCTTGTGGAATTCTTACTTGGCAGTTAAAGCCAACATTCACCGCGGTACATTTTTCTCTCTTGCAATTTGTAAAATGAATGTAAAAATCATAGTTCTAAAATTCTCCTTTGTATCTGCCAGTCTTGGTGGGAGTCCAGAAGTTCGATTCAGTTTGACTGTGCTATCGTAATAAGAAAACAGTGAAATGGTAATCTTTAATATATATTGACACTGGTGAAGACCAAGCAAAACTGTTGGCTCACACTGCTGTGGTTTGTACCAGGTTGACTGGTTTTGACTGTTCATTTACCTGGTAAAAGTTCAATTTTGATTGAACCATGCAAGGATCAGTTTAGGCTGTTTGTATCTGATACAAAATAGAGTTTCTGGTCTCCAATCTGGTTTTAAAATCCTTGATCCCTAGCTTGTGCACATTTCATTAAATTTGGCAAGGGTACTTTCTGGTTTTGTCTTTTTTTTTTTTTACCAGTGTTGTTCAACATTCCTTGGACTTCTTTCATGCCATTGTATACTAATGTTTTACATTATTTAATTTTTAGGTGTGGAAGTTGATGATTTTGTCCAAGAATCATCACAACTGATACAGCCCCTTGAGGATTTCTTTAACAATGTATTTGTTATGGTGGTATGTGTTCTACTTTTTTTTTTTTCAATGGTATAGCAATCATTTCATAGGATGCCAAATGGATTATGAATAACCAAATTAAGTGATTCTGCTACTTTTTTTTTCTTTTTTTTACCCCTCCAAAGAACAACTCATTAGACGGAAACTTAAGAACAGTAAATGAAGGTCAGAAATATGATAATCAAGCCAAAAGATCCATCTTTATCAATGTTTGGAGTGCCAGTAAATCAGTCCATAGTATTTGATGCGAATCCAGTCATTGAAAGGTTAGAGAAGGATTGGGCCACCCCTACAGGCCCCAGAATTGATTAATTGGTGCTTGAGTTGACCCAACCTCACATGCATGATTTGAGCCGATTTCAGATAGATAATGCGAGGTTTTTGATAATGGCGAGGACATGTAGATTTGACCAAAATCCAAGTAGTCTATCCTACTCTTTATAAAGTTGGATCTCGCACTTCTAAGTGATTTAAAATAGAGACTGGGCATCATCATGGATGGCCTATGCAAGAATCTAGACTCGAAGATTGTAGTCATCCTATAGTTGGCTCTTTCCCATTAATTATGGGCTTGTAATTTGATTGCTTGTCTGTTTTCTGGTCACTATTATCTGAGTGAACTTTACAAAACTTATAACCAGAGCAAACAGTACATATCTGCGTATAACTTCATAGGTGAAAAGACTGTTATATCCTGTTTTGATTTTCAATTTTAAGTATGACTTGGCTGTGTTCATGTTATCCCCCTTTTGTACATTGGTTTAAGACTTGAGCAGTGAATGTGTCCTCTTAAGATTCAGTTTCACATACAGTAATTATATTTGACATATTTCTACATTTTGTATATCCTATGCAGTATTGGGCTATTGGCATACTGTTAAGGAATCTCTTTTGCATCCGGAATCTAAATCTGGTTCTCTTGTGCACACTCTTGAAGCAGATCTCTTGCACCATAGAGTCCTGCTTTCATGTGTTCTCTGTTATTTATCCTGCATGGCTAGGTTCTTGTTTAGACTTGACTTGATGAACGAGAAAGTGATTCGGAAATGTTGTGTGTATGTAAACAGGAAGATGAAAGAGTAAGGAAAAACAGGCTTGCACTCCTCAAGAAAATTGCAGATCTTCCCAAAGGGGTAGCAGATCTTTCTGTTCTGCCCGGGTTTTAGAGCTTGCAGTTTATTTATTTAATTTTTAATCACATCAAGATTCGTAATGCTGTATGTTGTAAAGATAGCGATTCAATTTTTAGGATGTTTTAGAATAATAGCCATAATGATGGACAGTCCTCTTTCTCTTGAATTTTATTATCCAGATTTTGTAGTGTATGAACTCAAAAAGAGCAGTTGCAATTCAAAAAGTGTGACAACTGCAGTTTTGTTGGAATCTCAGTTTCTGTACACTCTCTAGTTATAATGTAGCATTTCCCGAGGTAGTGGCATTTCAAAGCAAGTAGTCCCCAAAATGCAAATTTCGCTCACCCGTTCCTCTAGAAGTCAATGTGGCTAGGATCTCCGATATGAGTGGCAGTATATTTAACTAAAGAAGATGCCTTTAGTGGTTAGGACATGAATAATTATTTTACTACACGCATCAGGATGCCTTGAGAGACATTATTTTACTGCAAGTGGTTTGCACTTTTTGTTTTCTTCTTTGATGACCCAAGGTATCCCTTGCAGCCTAGTCTTCATAACTTTGGCCTCCGGCGTGGAGGTTACCTAATTCTGACAAGCAATGACTAAACCTTGAAGATACATACATGGCCACACATATTACATGACGAGCTTTAAATGTTATAAATAATATATCAACAATAATACAAAATGGATCAGCAATAATTCAAAACTTATGTTTTGCTCAAGTGGACCTTGATGCATGCAATCTTAGGGAAAGGGATTTGAAGGTCTAAACGCCAATTATGTGAATCCATGGAATTATCATGACATGATGACCGCAGCCCCCTATTTAACGGTAAAAAGCACGAAGTTGAGTCGGTCACAAAGCATTCAAGGGTATACTGCTTTTCACCCGCAGGATCTGTCACAATCGAGGTTGATGAATGACTTTAATGACGGTCTATGTGGATCTAATCTTTCTTGGACTCTTTCTCACTTAGCCCTAAGCAACAGGGTGCAATTTGATGGTCTTAAAGCACCAATTGAAAATTTCAGTAATAACCTTATTTTTGCAGGCACTTGTGAAAGCAGTTGAGGGCCCTCAAATATATTTGTTACAATTGTTTGATTGTGTTGACATCTAGCGCACCTGTAATCCATCAAAGCCTCCAAATCCCAGCTTAACATTGCAATTGGTGTGCATTACGGTGGACCCTGCAGACTGGTTCTTGGAACCCAAATCTTTTCCCATAGTGGGTTAGGCAATTTAGCATGTTTGGTAGATCAATTGATCTTCCAATTAAAATGATAGAGATCAAAGGCATCCATGATATGCCCGTTCTACAAATGCAGAGGCCATTGAATCGCACAAATCAGCCCTCATCACTGAGGGGATTTGCCAGCCAAACATTTAAATTTTCGTGTTCTTGATTAGGCTCTGTTTGGTTGACGAGAAAAGGGAGGTGGAGTCGCTGGATGCTGTCTACTTTTTTTCTGACCTGCTTCATCCGCACATCCAAGCTACCAAAAGGTTAACAAATCCATACGAATTAAGTTAAAACCCACAACAAATAATAGAAAAAGGGATGCAATGGTTATGGTTTGTGTACTACTTAAATATATGCAATATAATCAATACGGGATCGTAATTTCTGTAACAAATGTTCTGTTACATTATACACAGTTACATTACCATTGTTGGTGGAAATAGCCTATCCAACATAGTATACACTCCACCACCTAATAGGAGAGCACCACTGCAAGAGAAAAGAAGATAAAAAGAAAACTTACACACTAGAAAATAGACAAAGGAATTCATAGTATAAGCTTATAATCTGGCAATTTATGGAATTCATAATGGAGAAGGGATGCAAGGAACAAAAATAAAGTGAAAAGTATCCCAACTTAAGTGACAATTTCAGATTTCCATGCCACATCTAATGGAAAAAGGAATGCACAACCTCCACTTCCTCAAAACTTGTAGCTGATTGTGAATTTAAGGAATTTTCAAATGCAGCCATATGCCTGCATATTATTCTATATAGTTCACACTGCACAATTCTGTAAATCATACCTTACTGGGTTTATCCATGCTGAAAACTTCCGAAATGAAAGCAAGCTCTGCACATTATAGAAATTTTATTACTGCAAGTCTTGTCACAGTTAAGGTTTATGTGGAATCAAAGTTCAACACCAATGTGTTTTGGGAAAGGGTATTCCATATTTGACAGCAAATTTGAGTTTCCGCAGAAGGAAGAAGTGGTAAGCGAAGCAGCCATATAAAATAGTCAATGTACCAATCAAAAGAAAGAAAATAGAAAATTTTGGTGGATGCATGATCTATCAGAAAAATCATAAGGTCCTGAGCCTCATAAATTATACACATCCAGATTCCATCGTATGAGGGGCCAATATGAATGATACAAAACTGATTACAATATAAATTTTGAGAACATGACCCTTTCTACAAGAACGAAGGAAATTTGACCCACATAATAAAAAAGGAAGGTGCTCTCAAATTGTGCTCATTTAAGGGAAGAAATGTTCTACAAGCTCCAACATATGCAATCTAGTTCCGTGGGCCCAGCTTTGACTAGTGCAGACCCTTTCACACTGTCATCCCTCCGTGGCCCAATTTCACTGTCATTGAACCGTTATCCATGTTGGATTGAATTTCAAAGAAATCTACGGTTAGAAGACCACTAAATATTAAGGCTATGAAATCAAGATCTAGGATGATCTAACCCGGATGATTTTTTTGTTGACCCTTATCGATAAGGATGTGCTCCACCCTCAATGATCAAAAGACTTCTCAGTGGGCCCAACAAGCTAGACTGCATATGAGCAATATGCAGTCTACTCGTAGGAGAACATTGCCCATATAAGGGTGCCTAACTCAGGATTTCCCATTATATTAGTATTATATATAGCCAAAGGAAAAACCAGGGAGCTCTGCTAAAATTGGCTGAAGAACCACATTGCCCTAAACCATTCGCCTGATCCCCTAGTTATCCAAATCTGCTTCCTCATTGGCATTGCAAGACAAATGGTTGAACCAGGCCTTAGACAATCTCACAAGATCTAGTGCCTCCATCACATCCACTAAGCAGCCAGAAACATTAAAAGAACTTATCACCCACCAAATGATACAATGTTGAGTCAGCTTCAACTCTCATGTGATAGGTGTTACAGGTTTCTAGCAGCCTGAATAGCCGTCAATTTTGAATGGACCTTGAGAATCTTCTCAAAATCAACCCATAGTGTTAATGGATGAGCCCCCCCACGCCACATCCAGGCCTAGGTTACCACGACACTCCCACTGCAAATGAGCTTCAACAAACCACCTGTAGGGGCTTGCCGCCTTGGTTAAAGTCCGGGTGTAATGCTAGAGGAGTTCAACACCAAAGCCAACAGCGCCCAATGGAAGGTGCCTGAATGCCTTGCGAAACATCAAAATGAGACCCTAGAGGCAATGAAAATGTTGGCTTTTGCAGCCACAGAATTCTTATATAGCATTTGTCCTCAAATCCTTCAAATCATCAGCTATTCCGCTCCTTCCACGTGACTCCATAAACGAATGTCACATAAATTTTCCTCCTCACCTTGAATCCTAACTTCCGAACTTCATGTGCATAGAATATATGAAGCCGTATGCTTCAAATTAGGTTACTTCAATTGACATTAGGTTAACTACATGTATCATATCATGTCCTATACTTCAGTTTTGAGGATAAAATCTGTCTCTGTCATATCCAAGTTGTCTTTATTGGGTCCATGATGTATCTAGGCATCATAGTAATAACAACTCAGGAAACCAAATTTTTTGGGACTTGGGGTTTGGGACTCAAAGTGATACAGGCCAGACCATAGGTTGGCTAACCCGTTGGGCCTAGTCCATCAACCCAATTGGAAATCTAATTATTTAGGAATATTATTAGTAGTTTGATTAATTAGTGAGTTTCTTATTTTATTTAGGCTTATTATAATATTGGTAAGTTTTGTTTCTTAGGAATCAATCCCATGCCTCTATATAAGGATGTTAGGCCTCATTATTATGCATACTCAGTTTTTAATCAATAAAGTTCTCTTTGATATTTGACATGTTATCTCTTATGGTGTTTGTTCCTCTTGTGAGGGTGCTCTAGTGGCTACATCCTTCTGGATTTGATCAATCCTTCAGGAGATTGGTCAATTTTTTCTCAATCGTGAATCGTAGCTACGTCAAAAAGGTCCTCTATACATAAAGAAAGAAAGCTCAAAGATCTTTAATAAGGTTATCATTTAAGCTTGATAACTCAAGCTCACATGTTTATACAAGCATTGTCATAGGTTATCATTCAAAAAAAAAAAAAAAAGGCATTGCCATATTAGTTAAATTACTGAGTAACTGCTTACCTGCAATGCACCAGCAAAAGAAGCTGCAAGTAGAAGAGGAACAACATAGCCAGTTGTGTATGTCAAGAGCAAGCTGCCTCCGACAAGTGGATCCTGTCATGATGATCTCTCTCCATAAGAAAATGAGCGACATAACAGGTCCATTAAATAAACCAGTCAGAAGTGTTTATTAAATGATTAGGGGACCAAAAGAAAATTGGAATCCATTGAAGAAAAACATGCTAAGGCCATAGTTCAAGAACCAATCATTTTGAAACTTAAGACAAGTGAACTGAGTTGCGTTCTAAGCTGAGCCACCATGCCAACTTGGTTTGAACTCAACCACGGAAACAGGGGTGGACCCAAGTACCTAGGTCCAAGGGCTGAAGCCCCCACCATATCTGAAAGAAGTTTAATTTTAAAAAAAACTACTGTAAATTTTAAAATTTTATATGCTTTTTTTTTTTACATTTCCCCCTTTTCCTAAGAGCCGCTACAAGTTGAATTTCCTAGGTCCACCCCTACACGGAAAGGGCAATTGTTGCAATTGTTTCCATTGTATGTGCTAATTGATTATGATTTAACCTTTTTAGATCTTCTATCTAAGTTTGTTTCAGATTTTCATTTCAAGAACTACAGACATGGACAGACAGAATAAACAGGGTGCAACTTTACATTTCCCAAGTGTAGGACACAGAGAAAGGGACATGTATCCCATCCAACCACACCAATTTGCTAGCAGTCTAAAAGAATAAAACCATTGCACATGAATCTATGGAATACCCATTGACCAATAAAAAGAAAATAGAGTGCCTGATGATGGCCCAGTACCATTATCTGTATCCACATTCAATGCAGTACAATACCAGTACCTAAGTCTATAGGAGTCTGAATGTCCCCGGAGTTTGCAACTGTAAAATTTTAGCATTATGCAAAATAAATGGGAAAGGCCACCAAGAGAACCCAATAGTAAAATAAGTAGTATTCCTTTATAGTAAAATAAATAATATTTTGAAAGCAAATACGCCTTAATAATGTAAGTCTTGATAGAATCCATTCAAATGCAGGATTTCTAGTTGTCAATAACTTGATATTATTTTCAAAAAAAAAAAAAAAACTTGATATTAATATCGGGTCATGTAGGAACAAGGTTCAAATCTCTCGGTCTGTTAGGATGCCTCAGCTGCATACATCACTGCACTTCCGCTTGACAACTATCGTAATGATAAACGGCTCGTCTCGCTGTGACCTTATCTTGGATTCTCAAGACTTCTGTCGCTCCATCCCCGCAGGGGCAGACAACCCGTCGCTGTCTCGGCTGTGCTACCAGAGGCTCTGGGGGAAGTCGGAATAGGAGAGCACTTAAGGAGATAATCAAACATGATTCCACAGAACCATGGGATTTGTACATATTCAGGTGGTTGGAGTACCTTGGATGCAGCCACATATCCAAGAATAGTAGCAAGCACTGGTGTACTGCAAGGTGAGGCAGCTAAGGCAAAAGTAAGCCCAGCCATATATGCTTGCACACCTGAAACTCAAATATTAAAAACTAGAACATGAAGCACAACTAAGAAAGATGAAATAATTAGAAAATAAAAAATAAAAGTTGGAAGGTATTTATGCAAAAACGTTAAGGGGAAAATTTTCTTTCTTCAAGGAAACATAAATTACTTGAGGGAAAGTTAGCAGCAGCAGCACGTGGATCAAAATTATTGAAAAGTGAGGGAAGTTGTAGTTCAATTATCTGCAAAAAAAAAAAAAAAAGGAGTAACAAAAGGAGTAACTCATTAACATAGAACGAGAAACTGCACTTATGTTAGAGAGCACATAAACTTCTAAATATCATCACCTGTTACAAGAGGATTAAAAAAGATTTTTTTTTTTTAAGGTTTTGAGCACAACCATTCACCTATTCAACTAGGTGGATTATTTTATGATTTTATCTTATATTTTCTTAAAATGGACCATAAGTAAAGGATAGAAAGGGGAAAAAAGGTGCAGAAAATATTGTATACCATGGGATAACATACTAGTGTACTCCCATCCAACACTCCCGTTTTTGTTTGGGGTGGAGGGTAGGTGGGCTTGAGCCTAGTTGCAAGGGTATCGACTGAACCAGACCTATTCACACCCTACGCCCAAACATTTGAGAAAATTCAAAAAAAAATCTAAATCATAGAAAATATAAATCCATGATATTAAAATTTTAATATTTGTTGATCATTATTAATAATATCTAAGACTTACAAGCCACAAAGTGTTTGAGATTAAAAGTTGATGGCCTATCATGAATATTTGATAAAAATTGTATTTCATTCAGTCGGATGAATGGTGTCACTAATCTTCAAATATCTAGATCTTTGGAAAAAAAAAAAAAGAGATGATTTTGATACTCTAGAATCAATGTGAAATGTCTATAAGGGCCTCCTGCAACTTTTTGTACAAGAAAAAAAAACAAAAAAAGGAAATAAGTACATTGAGGCCCAAAAACCATACGACTCAGCCAAGTAGGTAACTCAGACTCAAGGGTGACTTAACTTGCCACTTACCAAGTGCGAGTCAACTTGGAATCGATCAAGTTTTAGAACCATAGTTTTAACCATTAACAGAAATATTTGTCACAAGGATAAGATATTGGTTGCAGAGGGTACATTGGGCAGCCCTTAAAACAATACATATTATCGTTTTCGGTAAAAGAATCCCAAAAAAAAAGTCTTTCAAAAAAAAGAATGTAAGTGTTAGATTTTGATGTTTATTTTCACTGTCAGCTAAAATAAATGTATACTGAACCCTTCAATGTCATAGAGGTCCGTTATCACTGTATGATTTTTGAAAGAATTATATTGATGTATTATTCATGGTACTTGGGGCCTAATTCTTAAAGTAAACCCACTAAAATGTCAATGGACAAGCATTTGAAACAAAGTTTGATTAGTATTTAGTATTCGCTACAGACTAGTAGTATGCTGTACACTGGTACTAAGTTACTTCTAGTGACATGCCAATGATATGATCTATGTCACAAGGTTTTAAAAAACTTTCCGACTTTTCAATAAGTCCCCTAAAATCCATAGATATTTAGAAAGAAAAAAATCCAAATGACCCAAACGTTGCATGTATGAGCAAATCTATGAACTAAACATGCAGCCTGAATGATCTAAATCTGACTCTTACCAGGAAAAAAAAAATTAAAAACATCTAAGATTTTTGCTCTTTCTTGGGATTTTTTTTCTTACACCATAGGTGACCCCTCAAGCTGGGATTTGCTAATTGGCTTCATTTTTGTTTTGAACATTGATTCAGGGTTTTTCCTTGGTTTTTCTTTCAGTAGAGAAGCACAAAACCCTTCCCAATGGCTTCCCTTTGCGAAAGAATAAAGAGATTTTTATACTGTAAAAGAGGTCACTTGTGAGTCCTGTCACATGACGATGGATATGCTCAAAAACACATGGAGAACATCACTGATCATTTGAAATTCATCAAATTGTGTCAAAAGTATTAATACCTCCAGAAGATTCAAACCCATAACAATGGCCAAACCAGAAGCAGCCAAAGGAAGTCCTTGTCCTATCTGCCCATAAGCCTTTCCAGCAAAGGATGCAGCAATGCCTAGGATTGCTAATGTAGTCGCCAGCCCCAAAGAGAAAGCAAGTGAATCCCAAATGATCTAAAACAAGGAACAAAAAAAGAGAGAGGAAAGTAAAAATAATTAAATAAATAAATATTAAGCTGGTCATTTTATACCTTGAAAAGAAAAAATGGATTTAGTTTTGTGGAATCACTCACTCAGAAGATCCATGTAAAGGTTGGAAAATAAATGTAAAAGAGTGAATGAAGTGACTGTTTAAAGAACAGGTAAAGGTCGGAAAATAAATGTAAAGAGTGGATTCAGTGACTGTTTAAAGAACGGTTTAGTCACGAAAATCATTTCAGCAATCATTCATGAGAAGCAACTCAATAACTGAGTCTTTATAAGAACTTGTGTGGTAACCTGTGTCATGAAGAATGGATTAAATGGCCAGTTTTCACATTTCTTTGTTTCTCAAGCATACAAGACAAAAAAATTAACCATTTCACAATGGTAGACCCGGTTGCTTAAAAAGGATGACAATTTTGAAGGAAAAGAATTAACAGCCTGGCAACAAACTAAGGCGAGATTGTAACTAATTCAAGTGATTTTGTATCAACCAAGTATTCAGACCTTAAGTAGGGAAAACATAAAAACTAGCCATTTCACAATGGTAGACTCGGTTATTTAAAAAGGTTGACAATTCAAGAATAGTTCTATTGATGTGAACTAAGTAGCAGGCCTGAAGAAAGTGGGAAGTTAGGCTAGGGTGATGATCGTCTTATGGACCTCATCCCATAAGGAATTCAAGGTTATTATGGCTTCTAATTAATGGAGACATTGGATAGAGTGATTTTTAGGATCTTTGCTAGATGTCATGTCCACTGTGGCTACAGTAATGGCATCACCTGTTGGATGTCATGCACTTAATCTGTTAAGCATTATAAGGGCTATTGCAGAAGAGAATATTTTACTTCAACAAGGCACTGATGCATGGATGAGAATTATAGTAGGTCTTGAGGATGTTTTTAGGGTTTGAATAATATATATGCTTTGTAAGGGTCAACCAACTCATCTTGATTATTTCTCACTATATATTTAATATAAGTTTGCATTCCTCGAACTTCGATATCTTATTCTCCCTTAGTTGAGCGTCCCCCATTGGATTGAAGATCTCTTGGGCGGAGTTTCATGATCAATGTAAGCAAATCTTACTTTTCTCTTTGACTACGTGTTAAGTTCTGTTTATTGAAGATTTGGGGGTTTCAGAGTTCACAACCAACTGGGAAATCAATTGATTAGGCTACGTCAAATTCTGACACAAATAGATTGGAACAAGAGAGTGCTAATAGGCCCTCTTGAAGTTTTATGTAAGAGTAGGAACAGCTCAGAATAGTGGACCTAACAGAGAATTGACCCTTTGGTTTTATATATCAGCCAGGAGTTAATCTTCATAATTGTTCCCCAGTAGATGTTCTCTGGTCCATATGGCTAGACAGAGATAATCATGTCTTCAATAATGAATCAGCTTCTTCCTGGGGGTCGCAACTCTAGAGTCGGCAAAAATTATCTCGTGACTGTGCTTAAAAGATTGTTCCATGCTTGTCTGTCTGGTCTATCGAGATATTGGGACGAACATTGTTGTGTCTCTTTCACATATTGACATCATGGCGTTAGATTCTCTATGTATGCATAGGCCAATTTAGGTTGTGCCTGTTAGGTATGTTCCTTTCGATATAGTGAATCACATTTCAAGAATGAACAGAAAGAAAAACGAAATCATGAATACACACACACACATGATACATCAATATTTGAAAGAGACCTTAGTTTCATGTTCTGTAATCAGATAGGAATTTTGATCAAGGTCAAGGAATTCCTTGGTCAATTTTTTTTATTATAGGGACCCAGTTAATGAGCGTTGAACCTCAGTTTTAATTATTAGTCTGTTTCCAGCCTTTTTTCCAGCCAGAGGAAAAAATTGTTTTTATCTTGAAAGTAAGGCGTAGGAAACAAAAATATCTACAAATTCTGCTTACCTCAGATCTACTCTTCCCAGACCCAAAAGCCCCTGTCATATGTCCAATAAAATCAAATTAACCCTAGACATGATATCAGGTGTTTGTCTGTGAAAAAACATTCACTCATCCAATAAATGAAAAAGAAACATGTGGGACTGCAACCCAACTAAAATTCACGATGCCCCATTCACATCTCCCTAACCCCATCATTTCTCATTTGCCCAGGTGAGCCCCACAAGTTTTCCCAGCTATGCAATATGTAAGGGCTAGATCACTACTCCCTTGTTTTGTGTGTGCATGTGACTGTGTGTAGGTGTGTGTGTTCACGCGAGTGCCAATGGTATGATATAGTAACATGCAGCCAAATCTTTTGATTATTCATAACATTTTAAGCATACCAATGTAGCCAAGAGTGAGGGGTAAAACACTTAGTGTACAGGGAGATAGGCTGGTTACAAGCCCTGCACCGAATATAACAGCTAAACTGCAAACAGGAGGGCAAAAATATAGCAATCAGGATACTAATGAGCCAATAAGTACTTGCAGTTGCAACATTCAATGTGAATGGAAAAACTTTGCACACGACACAACATCAAACCTAGTGAAACTTAGAGCTGACAACTGGTCCTGAACAGCCTCATTAGCTTGCTGTCCAGCCGAAAATAAGAAGCCTCCAAACCAATCTCCAATGCTCATGTCAGCCAAAATAGGTAAATGAGCTCCTTCCTGAATAAAAGGGAAAGAATTGTAGTTCCTGAGGTTATCTATGCCAAGAAAAGCTTGCACGCATCACTTGATAATAACATAAACTAGAAATACTGATAACTAAGCATGTCTATAGAAAAAGGGGAAAAAATCCGGAGTCCTCTGCTTTGAGACCAAAATAGGAAAAAAGAAATTATAGAATAGTAAGACGTAGCAAAAAAGATGGTTTAATATTCCTAAGTAATTTGCATGTAGAACTTAAAAATATAACCAAATTATGAACAGTGTGATGACGACAATTTTTGAATATTTTTGACTAAATAACAAGACTCAGTCGAATATAGATTTTTCTTTTCTATTCCTTATAATGTTTCTGAAAAAGAACTTGTTTAAATTATTTTATATTTTTACAATATATATATATATGCTCAAATACGCCATTTTGATTATTTTGGAATGTTTTGAACTATGGAGTGAGATGACGAGGATTTTCAAATGTTATTTACTACACATAGAACCCACTATAACACGCAACAAACAATCCCTCCGCACAAAGATAAAGATATATCACAAGAAATAGATTTTAGTTATTTCATTTTTTTCAAGGGGCATTTCTGTGACAAACACAAGCACTCCAACAGCTCCAGTAGCCCCCAGGATGATTAATGAAGTGGCAGAACTTAGATAATGATCATGTTGAGCTAAATGAGAACGTGTTTGAACCACTTAGATTTACCTGGAAACATGATTAGTTTGAATATTTCGAAAAAAAAACAGAAAATTTCCTGTCATCCTTAATCCATCATAATACTACCCAGGTGTTTCAAGCAGTGTCGGAATAAGAGATAAAATTAAGTGGCATATTGTTTTAAGAGAATACTCCTAAGAGTCAAATTAGAAGTCAAATCAGAAGGCACCCTGGATCTCAATTCTCAAACTATGGTGAAATCTAGTTCTCAAAGTAAGAGGCATTTAGAAAACACTTGTAAAAGGTAACTGAGCAAAGCATATAAGTGACAAACTGCTATCTTGTCTCACCATGAAATGCTCCATGGACAACGCATTTGCCGGATCAGCTGTAACCAAGCTAGCCACTGAAATCATTGCAAACCAAGTAAGCTTTCATATAATGTAAATAGAGGGTTATAAACAACAACATTAACCAAGTACAACACAAAAAATTCCACAAGAGAATATCTAGTAAATTTATCATATCGACTTTTTCTTCTTCTTTTAGACCTTTTGTAATTTAATCATATCTAAGTTTTCACAAGAAAAGCATACAGATGCAAGGATAGGATTTCTTTAGTGATTGTGCCAACAGAATTTGAATTAAGAAACGAAAAATGTTGTAAAATGTGGAGCCGGAGGTGGCTTGTAGCATTCAGATTCCCAAAGCATGACCCATAGGTCTCAATGTGAAGAAATAATTAATGTATACATGTATTTAAAAAAACATTAGTATAGAACAGAAAACCATCATAATTGGATATTTCAAGCATTTTAGCTAGTTAACCAGTGTTAATTTAAGTAAATCTAGTTACCAAATCCGGTAAAAAAAAATTACCTCCAAGTTGTTTACGTGAAAAAACTGCCATCCTTTATTTAATATATAACATCACTTGAGTAAGTTTAAAAGGGGGGGCCTAGTAGTTCAAAGAAACCACACACCTGCTAGAGTGCCTGCTATGGAGCTAAGTTGAAAGATGCTCCGTCGATTGATCACTGACAATTTAGAATCATCTCCACCATGATCCTTGGGCAAGCAAGATGTTTGAATTCTGCAATTCCGCTCTGCAAAACAGTAAAGTCAATGAAACAAGTGCTACTCCTCATCTACATTATATGGAAATATAGTCTCTCTGTGCGCGTGTGTGTGTGGCCCACAGTAACATTTGGCTTAATTCAAGTTCCCCATGATTGAGCGGTCCACATTTCTATTCCGCATGAACTGAAAACAGATGTGAAAAAAAATTCACCATTTCACGTGATGATTCCATGTAAGTTTTCTACATAAAAATAAATAAATCATTCTATCCACATGAAGAAATCTCAACAATTTCAACCTGACATGTACGGTCAAAATCGCGAAAAATCCATCCTAGATGGGTAGGTCATTTTCTTCGACAACGCCCATCTGGGGTGGGCCTCAGGATTTACAACGGTGGGGCCCACAGGGTAGAATTTGGGCCGATGGCAAATGAAATGAAATTGAAAATCATAGAAATAGAAAAAGGCGTATGAGAGAGATTTCTACCATTATTGACAAAAATCCTCCTCCTTTTACAGGCAGATCGCATCCCGGAGCAGTCGAAACCGCTGATCCAACGGCTCAGAACGAGCGACATCTTTCCACGGAATCGAAAATCCAAAGAGAAGAAAACGGACCAGATTTGATTTGGTTCCTTCTCTTCGCTTTAATTTATATTTATACTAACGAGGAGGAAGGAAGTGACTGGGCAGTGAGCCGCTGACGTACATGTATGAGAATTGAGAGGCATGTGGTAGTTGGGAGTGTTGGACGTCTGAGCACCGTCCGATGCAGATATATCTCAGTGTTTGGACGGACGGATGATAAGTTTTCATTCACTATGATTGCTTGTTCGTTCGTCTGATGCTTGGCATGAGAGAATCTTTGATTCTTGAGAGGCCAGTCCAATAAATCCACCAGTGGGTCCCACTTAAAATGAAGGTGGAGTGGACAGAATGATGATTCCACCTTGTTGCAATCCAATCAGGGTTGGCGCACCACCTTAAAGTGATTGATCGTGTTTTTATCTAATGATGATGACTGATTTTCTTGTAGTTGTGTATTTTACTCACTTACTTATCCACACACTGTTTTTTTTTTTCTTAGGATTACAAAGAAATTGGGGAACCTCACACTCACTTGCACTCCCAATTCCCAAAGCAAGCATACAGTGGCTAGAGTCTGTACAAGGGCAGATCAAAGAAATTTTTCTTGCCGGGAGGGGAGCCACTGTCTAGAAACAAGTTTTGAGAGTCCATATATAAAATATTAATATAATTTTTAAAATATGTAAGGAGTTTTCTAAAAATTTTTTGAGGGTTATATGTAAAATTTGTGAAAACTTTCAACCATTGACGTAATATGCCTAATTTTAAATTACTCAACAGGTAGTTCCTTTTTTTTCTTTTTTATTATTATTTTTGAGACAATATATCACGATTCATATTGTCAAAAATATTTATAAAATCAGTGATTATTAGGAGACTGAATTTTAGCCATAGGATCATTGCCAATATTGAGATATTTGCTAAAAAACATGAATTATTTGCTATTTTTTTAAAAAATTGTGCACTTCAAACACAAAATCCAAATCGTTAGATCACATTAAAAGGATGAACATAACTATGAAATCAAATATCAAAGCTTAATACTTTGTAAATGTTGGAATTTTGAAAAAAAGGTTCAACTATTGATTAAAAAAAGTCTATTTAAAATAGATCCTCATATTACCAAACACTCATTTTGATTTTATCCTTTTTTTTTTATGGCTCGTTTTTTAATGCCTCTATTTTGAATGAATCTATAATAATAATAAGATTAGAGATACCAAACAAGCCTTAAATTATCAAAAGTGAATGACGAGACTGAGCCTAGTGCTAAGCACAGTGATTAATGGTAATATAGGTAGGTAATGATGACTAAGGATGTAGAATGAGCAATATCAGTCTAAGGTGCATAATGCAGCAAGAAACACAAGTAAATTAAAATGAAAGAATTGAAGACACGAAAGGAATGATCTCACCAATCTGTTAGTTTGAAACCCCCGCCCTTCGGCTTTCAATTCCCTGGTTGCAAAAATGTGGGCCCTCTGAATGTTGGTTCGTTGCTGGAGTTGGCTCGCCAAGAAGATGGGTGCTCTCTGATGATGAGTGAGGGAGGAGGTGTAAAAGTGACGGGGGACAAAAGTCTTGTGGCCCATGCAGGTTTTGAACCTACCACCTTCGTGTTATTAACACGATGCTCTGACCAACTGAGCTAATGGGCAAGGGGCATTGCCCAAAAATTTTACTAACTAATGTTGGAGTTAGTCCCCTCCTTCATCTGTCAGAAGATCTACTACCAATCCATTTGGAAATACGCCTTCCTTCTTAAGATGGACAACTTCTGTTATCTTCTTCTCAACATCAGGTGCAAAACTATAGCGCGAGATCCAACTCTGCCCTTGAAGTCCCCCTTCTATACTCTGCACTTCATTTTGAGTCTTCTTAACATTTCGCAGCCAGAACTCTACTTCCCTCTTTCTTTTTTTTCCACGTACTACTTCTTCTCTTTGTATTTCTTCTTCTACATCTTCCATTTTGCAATTCAGACTTTCCATTTCACTTTTTAATTTTTCTATATTCTCATTGAGGCTTCTATAAGGATTCAACTGCCCAAATGCTCTGTTCATGATGTCAATGATGATTTGCACGCCCGCCACCTTTGCTATTTCAAATAATACGGAATCCATGCCCACTACAGCAACTCTGAAAAAAAATTTTTGGATGAGTAGATAAATCATATAGAAGTAGAACCTTATGGAAGAAGAGAACAAAACTTAAAACACAAAATAGAGTAATCTTACAAAATCAAATTAAACATTAGTATAACTTAATTGGTCATTTGGATGCGGAGAAAACTGTATTCTGTACTTTTGTACGCATAATATAAATCTATAATTTTTTCCACTTCCACAATGCAAATTTGTTGGGGGGAAAGTTTTCTCAACTTGTTTTCTTTCTCTTCATCCAAAAACCACCCATAAGGAGGATGGCTAGGAACAATTACTAACCCAAGTCTTATGCCTGTCACTTGCAAGCCATGACTTTGTATTGGTGGGGAGCATTATTTGTTGCTCCAAACCAGACTCACGCTCAAATTGTTTGAGTGGTTCCAAAGTCCAGCAATGAGCTGGAAGTTTCCGCTTTGAATGTTTGAAAACCTGCTTAATATAGTGTGCTAGTGGGTGGTGTCGTATATCAAAGCTTTAAATATGATGAACTGCAAAGGAGTAAGTGGGCTCCTTGCCACAAAAATAAAATATCCAAGTCTTTTATTTTTATTACTATTAGTTCTTGAATGTACATGTGAACATGGACAAAATTTAGAGAAAAGAAGATGGCTAACGTTGTAGGCGCATTTTTTCGGGTCACTGAAAGAACTTAATCAAAAAACAATTTTAGATGTAGGCCCTGATCGGTTTGGATACATTTAACTCCTGGATCCGGATTTTGTCAACTGTTTTGAACCAGGTGGTAATCAAGAGTGGCGCGTCCATTAATTGTTAGTTTATACATGTAATTGGCATGGGATTCAGGTTTTAGACTGAAAAGATAAACAAGGGATGCCAATGAATAACCATTTATTGGACTAGCCCATCTCCTACGATGTCAATGTAATTGATGCTGCAACAACACGTGATGTATATTTACCAGGTAAAATAAAGTATTGGATAAGATACAACATGGACACTGTTATGTGATCATCACGGTTATCACAATATAGCTGCATTTCCTGTTTTGCAGTATCCAGGCATCATGTCCCAACTTTTAAAAGAAAAAAAAAAAGAGTTTATGGTGAGTATAGGTTGGCCAATATATCATTCTAATGAGACGATCCTAACCCTTGATTTGAGGACCGTAGGTGCATGAGTGAGGGTTTGGATCGGTCATAGGTGGGCCCTATTTTTTATTTATTGAAGATGCTGGTGGAAAGAATTAAAAACTGAAAGACACTGTTTATCACATCATTTGCATCAACCAAAACTGGTAGAGATGAAAATGCCAAAAGAACTTACCTGGTGGAAATGCGGAAGTGCAGAAACCCTTTGCAGAATTCAATGGAGGACAAGACCCAACGACACAGGACCAAATGCTTTTATCTACTGGTAGCAACTTGGAAAGCACCAAAGGCAGTCAAAGTCAATTGATTTCTCCTTTTGTCCAATATCAGGGAAATTTTCTCCAACGGGCAGCAGCTGCAGTAAAGCTCCACAAGACCAAATGCTTTTATCTAATGGTAGCAGCTAGGAAATAACCAAAGGCAGCCAAAGTCAATTGATTTCTCCTTTTGTCCAATATCAGGGAAATTTTCTCCACCGGGCAGCAGCTGCAGTAAAGCTCCATGGGCCCACTTTTTACTTTCATTTTTTATGTTTTCATCCAACTGAAGCCCCTTTCACATATTGAACCTTAACTCACTGATGGATTGAATTTAAGATAAATTCAAAACTAAAATGCCACTAAACTTAAAAGCTGTTAAATCAAAGGATAAAACAATCTTGCGGAGATTATTATTTTGGCTCTCCCTTTCCCATAAGGGGGCATTTACATTTTCCCTTCTCCCATGAGCTAAGCAACAAGACTGTTCTCCACCAACAAGTGCTTTTGGTTAGAAGGTTCTCATCTAGTGGCCTTCCAAGAGGACCTTCAATCCCATGGCCCAAAACGTTTGAACAGTAGGTTTTGTCGAGAGGTGAGTAACGAATTTATTTTGAAGTTTTTTATTGGAGAATTTTTATTTTGAACTTCTTTGAAGGGATACTTATATAGAATAGAGGATTTTATGGGAAAAACTACCTTTT
This sequence comes from Sextonia rubra, assembly GCA_037013555.1. Taxonomy (NCBI): domain Eukaryota; kingdom Viridiplantae; phylum Streptophyta; class Magnoliopsida; order Laurales; family Lauraceae; genus Sextonia; species Sextonia rubra. The sequence continues at coordinate 51,211,221 of JASUAD010000013.1, read as the reverse complement.
AGTGACTACTTCACAAAAATATATATATATATATTAAATGTATGCATACCCTACTTTGGTTTTTTTTTTTTTCTATGTATTTGAAACGAAGGTCGAATTTGAAACTTCTTTGTATGGGTCTACCTCAAATTCAACCCTAATCTGTTTTTATATATTTCAACGAAATCATTTTTCTTCTTCATCTGCATCTTTCTCCAGTCAAAGTCGAAAACGAAGTTTTCAATGTTGTTGTAGGAGGGTCTTAGGTGCATTCAATTCACTTTTTTAGAAGGTTCACTTTTTTTTTCTTCATATTCATTTTTCTCCATTAAAGACAAATTTTTATTGGCAACACATTATACCAACACTCAAATAAAACTAGAAAATAGAATAACAAAGAGCAACGTCCCTTTCTCACCCTTTGCTTAGTCATGTGTCCACTTGCAGCCTACCTGAATCAAGGATGACAAGAATTTCATCTCATTGAAACAAAAGTTGAACGTCCATAACTCCCAGCATGTCAGAACATATTAAACTTAAGGATTCCTCTAGCATTTTGAAAAAAAAAAAATCTGATATCCAACCCAACATACTTATCATATTCAACCAATAAGTCCATAACAGGACAACCATTCTAATTCAATGAAGAAAAAAATCACACAGAAAACAAAGGTAAAAATCTCAAAGAAAAACTTCAAAAAAAAAGTAGAAAAACCATTTATCTTCACAAGTGAAGAAATTAAACAAGTTGAAAACACTGCAGAGGACCAAGGAAACACAAGTGGAGGAAGATCAATTATTTGGGGAAGAAAAAGGCACAATTTTGAAGCTCGAGGAAGAGAAAGGTGAATAAAAAAAATTCATTGGGATATATAGAAACAAACCAAGGTCGAATATGAGACAGGCCTATACAAATAAGCTTCAAATTTGACCCTCGTTTCAAATACATAAAAAAGTGCGTATATTTAATATCTTTTTTTGGTAAAGTGATCACTTAAGGTAAAGTTTCCAGCAAAATCCTCTAGAGAATACAACCGGCTAAAATTAACACATTCTAACTAGAAAATATTGTGTTCCTAACATTTGTTGGCTCCCTTCACTAACCATGGAAGAAAAGATTTGCAGGTCTTGTTTGAGACTTGCTTGCCAAAAATTACTTGCATTATCGATTATATTTTTATTTTTGAAACCCCTAACAAACCAAATTCAGAGGATTTGTCCCACGGTGATTCTGAGTGGACCTATCATGGTCCGCCATGTCATCATGGGGCAGCCTTGCTTTGCATAGGGCAATTGCCCGCATGCATAACAGGCTACCATTTGGTGATGTGGCAGACCGTGACAAGTTCTACCACGGTGTGGGAGGAAATATCAGAGGGACCAGACTCCTAATAAACCACATATATCTGAAAATATGACACTTTTTTTTTCTGGAAATAAAGAGTTAACTCAACAGAAAAGGCACAACAAACAAAGAACCCTCCATAAAACATTGGATACTTTCGTCTGTCATCAGGACAGAGCATACCAAATACACATAAATGATACTTTCGTCTGTCATTGTACAGAATATACAAAACCAAAAAGACCTAACCAAAAGACCAGCTCAAAACGTTTCCACCCAAAACCCCCTCTGCACCATTCCTACTCCTATGATGAAAACAAGTGGTAGAAGTTGGTGTCTGTTTCCCATATTGGAGGTGTCTGTTTACCATAACAGATCATTGCCCTCATCGCCTACTCTTTTGATTATCACCTTCATCCCTACTTGGATATGCATTTTCGCGTGAATCAGCTCCTGCTTGTAAACCTCTTAACAGTTTCAAGAGGGAGCTGGTACAGGTAGCACAAGATTAACAGTGTAAATCATTATCTGAAAAAGGAGGTTATAACATGGCGCAAGATAATCATAACTAGCACAATAGCCCACGCTACGCACGGGCATGACCCACGTGGCTGGGTCTACACTCCATATAAAATATTTAAAATGTTAAACATTGAACAATTGACAATTAAATAAAAAAAAATAAAAAAGATTCTCGCTCATATTCTCATTTTCCATTGAAAATGCTCCATACAAGCATGCCTTTATGGAAAAAATTCTCACAGGATTTATCACACTCTTTACCCCAGTCATAATACCCCATCACTACTCAAGCCCAGAATGAGAAACCATGGCTAGAGTGAAATTCCACCATTTGAGACTGCCCTGAAAACAGGATATTTCTCAGATCCTATGACTGAGGGTGAGCACATTGAATTCCAGAATAACCTTGATTCTCATATAAAGTTCTAGAAATCCAAAGGTATCCAAATGTTAAAGCTGCAATTAGAATGCTAATTACCTGTGTAGAAAATCTTTTTAAGTCTGCAAATCTTTTCATAATATCTAGGCAATAATTCAATACAAACTCATTTTAGTTCATGAAAATTGAGGTTATAGCATGCATAAATGCAACAATCATCAGCAAGTAAAATTGCTGCACCACTAGCCAAGTTATTTCAGAGGTCAACTTTAGTTAGAGCACATAAACTCTCAGGCACAACCATTCAGTGGTGAATCCCTTGTGTTGGCAAAACAGGGCTCCTCCAGATTGCGGGCTCCTAGCGGAAGGACAGCAGCAATTTTAAGAATGCTTTCCAGGGCTTAAAAAAAATTCTAAGATGTCAAAGTTGCTCTTTTTCAACCCCAGAGAGAAGGATGCATAACTCCCTCCACGCAACTCAACATTTAACATTTCATGATGCTGAGAGTGGGATTGGCTTCACAGCACTTTGGATCCGGCGAAATGCTGTTCTGACTCTTTCCTTAAGATTTTCATTCTCACACTCAACATCTCCATTCTTGCTGTCCACACGTGCAACATTCCCATCAACCGTCACAACCAGCTTCCCCTCTTCTCCCACCTTGACATCACCAAACAATGAAACCAGAAGTGCGTAAATCACTTTCTCTGCTGTCTTTGCCATCTCCTCCTCCGTCTTCGTCTCCGTCGTAGTTACCTTAGGAAGTTCCCGGTTAATATTTAAAACCAGAGCGACAATCGAGTCTGAAACCATGTCACTTATTGGGTCTGAATTCCACTGTAATGAGACATATTTCTCCGACTCCTGCTTCAGTGTCACCCGTTCATGCACGTGCAATGTTGGGACCTCAGACTCATCGTCAGGGGATTCGACGCTCTCATATATCTGCTTGAGCCTGTGCTTTATCACACCAAAGGCACCAGAATAAGGGATGGCGATCCTCTGCGTAATGTTTGCAGTGGAGAGCTGTGAGAAGACATGGAGATCCTCCGGGGCCATGATTTGATATGTGAAACCTTTTTTTACGAGTAGACCACTGACAGTTTCACCAGCTTCAGGAGTCTTCTCGGCCAACCGCCCAATTGTTTTGGCCATTTTTTCAGAATTAAAGTACATCTCAACAGACTGGCAGTTCTTAGGGGATATTATTTTAGTGTTTCGGTCAGCAAATTGGGTGATGAGTTTCTGTTTGAGCCTTCCCATTTCATTGGCTTCTCCATGTACTAGGATTATGTTAGGGGGCATAAGCTCTTTCAAGAAAGTACTTGTCTGAGCGAAATCAGCATGAGCTGAAAAGGAAATGTAATGGACCTGCATGTGAAGCGGAGCTGTGAGACCATTCATTAGGGTGACTTCCTTAGGTTCAGTGATGATCGTCTTTGCGAGCGTCCCTTCCACCACATACCCAGGAAAAACGCATGCATTCTTCTTATCTGCACACCACATATCAAACAATTGTCTGGACAGCCCACTCTGCAGCCCACTGGGGCTTGCCATCACCACTGAAGGACCAACGTCATCAAAGTTCTCGATGCTCTTCAACGGCGAGATGTGCTTGAAGTCAAAGGGATTTGAATTTGCAAATTGGTTCCGGATCCTCTCATTCATGGCATTTATGTACGTCTGGTAGACAGCCATGCACCTCTTGGCAAGAGGTGAAGCATAGTAAATAGGGATGTTGTGGAGTTCAGGGTGGTTTGACCAGTACTCATCCAGGATGAGGAGAAGCTCTTGAGCTCGGCCAAGCGCAAAAGCAGGAATGAGGACACGGCCACCCTGAGAGATGGTCGAATGGATAACATCGGTGAAGCGTTTCTCTCGCACAAGTCTGGGTTGGTGGAGCTGGACACCGTAGGTGGATTCGATGATGCAGATGTCAGGGGAGAACTGTGGGGTCTCAGCAGCACGAAGGTGCCGGTCTTCTTCACGTGAATAATCTCCAGTGTAGAGCACTCGGACTCCAGCAATGTCAACCATGAACATGGCAGCGCCAAGGACATGGCCAGCAGTGTAGCACCAGAAGCGAATACCATTTACTTCTACAGTTTGGTGGAAGTCAATAACCTACAGAGGGAAAAGCCTAGCTGTGTAAGTAATCATTACCTCAAAATTCATGAGTGACTTCCTCTTTATTCATAGTAATTATGAATAACTTCTTTAAATGATGATTGAAGAAATGATGTATAATATAACTAAAATAAAAGAAATGACCTTTCAAATTTTAGGACTTCAAATAACATGTTGTTGCTTGGATTACTGATAGTGTGAATTTCAAACTTCGCAGGGAGGGACATTATAATTATGTGGTAAATAAGAAGCTCCTACTCCGAGAAAAGCAGGAAGGAGAAAGCAAGATCAGATGCCTGTATCACGCAAAACAGCTATGATGCTGCCGGAACACCAGCTAATGTTTATGTTTTTTCTTTCTTTTCTTAAGTTGCCAGGAATGACAGCTGATGTTCCTCTTTTTTTCTTTCTGTTTTCAAGTTGTCAGAGAACGCAACTCTTTTATAGGTAAGCTGACTCAAATTCATAGTCTTGTGGTTTCATGTCACAGTTAGAACCTTCCAACTGCGCTGCAGGCTCTTCTTGAAATGACAGCTGGTAAAGCCAGATGAAGAATATAGCTGGTAATAGAATAGGAACATCCATGCCACTTTTTTAATGGTAATAATGACCAAACTTTCTAAACTAATTCTAAAAATTCACGGGGAAGCCCAAAGATGAACAATTGAGCTTCAGAAAACTTCCTGCTCCATAAAATAGATGAACGCACCTCAATTCTGTCCATAGACCGGATTATATCTTGTTCATCATACAACATATCTTCCACAGAAACTTTGCTCACTTTCACATAATCTGACAAAAGCAGCTTGTAGATAGCCTTTGTTGCATGGGTCATAAAAACGCGCCCTTTGAAAGTTGTCTGAGAAGTAAATTAGCATCCTTCAGTATACTCAATACTAACATGAAATATGCAAATGGTCAACCATAAAGTCATACCTTGTCAAGAAAATATGGCAAGGATGCAGCATGGTCAAGGTGAAAGCTGCCAAAAAAAAAGGCAAATGCTTAAAACAAGAACATCTTATTTAAAGAATTCGTTTTATTTTTAATTGAAAAAAAATGTAAGTTGGAAACATAAATACTCATGGGTAGCATAGTGCTTCAGCCAAATTGTACAACAGAAGCACAAATGCTATATTTTACTTTTTGAGAAAAAAAAACTCTCAACAGTAAAAAAAAAAGGGAAGATTCGACCAAAAATAAATAAATAGATTTATAAAATAAAAGTGGTAAGATTCCCTGCTAAAAATGGTAGGGGCTCAGAATACAAAGACCGGACATCAGCTTCTCATGGTTTGGGGCACCTGGACTCTTACCATCTCTAGAATGCCCTCCAAAACTCGTTTAATAGTCTTAGTTTTCCTGATGTAGTATAAATTTGAAGGTTTTGGGAAATAAACAAGAAAAATTTGCACAGCATAGCAAGTTGTATGGATAAACAACAATTGCATTTAATGCCTAAGCCTCAATGGATATAGGTTACTAATTAGCTTCCCAATGAGACTAAGATCATGCAATTTGTACAAGAACCAAGGAACCTATGGCGCATTTAAAGATAAGTTTCCTAACGTGATTTAGGTAGCCATCTTCAGAATATTTTCATCATGATTAATGTTTTCATTGTGATTAATGGTGAACATATTAACATTGCAATAGAGACTAAATTATGCGCTCTTCGGGTTTTTCCACAAAAAGTGGCTTACCCATCATCATCATCGTCATCAAAGCCTTGTCCCAACTATGATGGGGTTAGCAATAGAAAGTAATTATTTTAGAGCTAAGAAGTAAAATTTTATCTGTTTAGATCTCAACAATTTTTGTATTTGATCCTTCCAAACACTGGAGAACATTAAATCCTTGAGTGCAAGCATTCTAAAATGTTAACTCAAACCCTTCACATGCCCAAAACCATCTCAAGCTAACTCAGACAAGGAACTTCTGCTGCAGCAGCCATATAGTCTCACACATCCATGGTTGTCTAAAACAAACCACAAAACTCTTCTACAACATAAGGACTACATTTTTTTCCTTTTTCTTTTTCTTCCTTGTACATAACGATTATTTAAATTTCACAGGAAAAGGTAGTAATCTCAACAGGCCGGGCAAGGTACTCCAAAACTGTAGAAGCCTATGACTCAACTCTCACTGATTAATATTGATGAGCAAAATTAACCATTAAGGTCAATTCGACCTAGCTGTTCGCAACTAGAAAGGTCTTGTTTTGTTTTCTTTTCTTCCTTCATTGGAGTCAAAGATTCCAATGAAGCAAAGATTTTAGTCATCATTGAAGCATTTAGGCTGTTCAGTTTGTTGTTTCGTCAGCCTTGGATTTTGAAAAGTGATTCTTGCATGCAAACTCCTGGCTGTCACACAGGTGGATGTTCTAAATTTCATCTCAGCGACATCAAGATTTCGTCTTCAATAATGGAGGTGGAGTTCAGGCATCATTCCACAAGTGAAGCGGATGTGTTGGCTGAGAGAGGGGCCACGGAGTAGTTCTTTGTGTCGATCTTTTTAGTTTTTGCTTTGCTTTAGTTGTTGGATGGAGGGTTTCTCATTTACCGCCTGATCTCCCTCCATTTTTTCTTATTGTTTGTCCTTGCATCTTCAATTTTTATTTTCAGTTTCCAATCATAAAAAAGGCAAATTTAACAATCAGATCATCATCCAGCAGTTGTTCTACCTTTGGATTAAAGTGTAGTAAGGACAGGCCAAATTTTGAGGGGATAAGAAGAATACACAAAGCAAACACCAATGATGCAGGCAAGACCCGAGGTCCACCAACCATTGGGCCCACCCACAAGCCAAATGCAGCCAATGGCCCAAGCCCATTAACGCTAAAGGAGACATCCAAATCATGCAACTGCAGTATTATTTCCATTTCCTACTAATAGAAAAATTTTAGGGATAAAACATAAGAATATTTTAAAAGTTTTATGGTAGAGAATCTTACTTGCTTTGGACTTTTATTATTATAATTTTTTCCAATAATAGATTTAGGTTAAAGTCTTTACAAAGAGATGTAATTCCTTTCATTCAGAAGAAGTTGATTTATTAATAATAATAAAATCTTTATTTGAGAATTTCTCTCGATGGTTTGTCTTTGGTGTGAGACCAAGATGGTTTCTCTTCCCTTACCTGTACTGTGTCAACCAGGTAGATAGGATAAGGCTCTATTGATGATGACGAAGATCATCATATTCTCTTGTCCATGATTCTTAGGGATGGTAACAGATGGGCTGAATGGGTGACCCACCCTTATAAGGGACAGGTTTGGTAATGGTCTTTTATGTAGAATGCCGTACTCAAATCAAATACAATACTTCACTTTTTGTGCAAAATCTATGTCCCTGCCATATTTGGGCATCCTAGCTTATGACCAAGTTGCATAGTTGTTAATAGAACAAAATGCACAATACTTATTTAGCTCAGTCAGTATTGGACGTTAGTAAAAGTGGTTAACAATAAAAATACTGTAAATAAATAAATAAATAATTGTAAAAGTGAAAATGCCAGGTTCAAAGGTCTCAACCCTCCAGGGATGGAGAAGTTACAAATACAATAATCTCTCCAGAGCTTCCTCAAAGATTGGCATTCTGATCATGCAAAACAGCATTGACCTGGAAAGATCTTGTGTCCTTGAGTCGGAATGAGCCTTTTTTGGAAGAATAAGAGCCTCAATCTGACTTGTCAATAATCCAACGAACATGACAGGTATAGAACCACCAAAGGTTCTAAAGAAACAAAACAACAACTGCATTCATAAGTGATGCAGGCCCTAGGGTTAGAGCTTGTGTTGGGGTGCCGAAACACGTGTCCAAAGACACTTTGAATCGTCAAAAGAATTCAACAGGCGAGGACGCACCTCTCAGGGATAAAACCCAACTCTATTAATCAATCCAAGTCTGAGAAATAACATACTCTAGTTTCATATAAATAAGAAAGCAAACCTAATGCAATTAGAAAACCTAACCTAATAATGGAAACTTCCCAAATAACAATCCAACTAGAAAACTACTACTAAAATAACATAGTCCTAATCCAATTAGATTTGAATGGGACCACTTGTTGAGCCTAAACTGCATCAACAAGCCAATCATAAGGGAACTTAAACCCATAAATCATATTTGATATCTGTTGACAACCCATTTTAACTTTTTTAAATGCATAACACTCCACCATAACCAGCAACTGACTAGATTACTTCAACATGTTTACCAAATCTACTACATAGATATCATCTCAAAACAAACAATCCAAATTAGTATAGTATATTTGATAAAAATATAGATTTTGCAATAAGTACAGCAAAAAAATTAAAAAAGAAGTACACATACTGTGTAACAAGAAGCACATCGATGGTTGATGGATCGATCTCATCGAAGTAAGGCAACGCAGCCATTCCCGAGTATGCAGGGTGTATTCCACAGTCAAACTACAATCCCAAATAAAGAAACAGATTGGATCCCATCCAGAACCAAAATATGTAGATCAACAAATCAAAAAATCAAATATCAATAAATGAGACAGGCAGTATACCAATACAGTCTTGCCTTTGTAGGACATGTACACACATGAACGCCCCACTTCATTCCCTGCTCCCAATGGCGTGATGATAAGCTGATCTCCTTCTCTTGTTACAGATGAATCCCGCCTCTTCAAAGAAGGTGTTGGGCCTCCAGCTGAAGCCATTTTCAAGATGATAGATACAACAAAATTGTAGCGCTGCTGGATTCAGAACCACCGAGCTTAAAATGTTGGCATATGTTGATTCATGCTTTCATCTGTTCAATCAATTTTTCATTTCAAGAACAGTGCAAGTAACTAAGAGCCAAATGATGAATACTGAGAAAATAGACGGAAGAATGGCATTGAAAGTCACAGATTTTGTTCTCTTCAAACAGATACTGATCACAGATTCACCGTCACTAGTTAAAATAAGACAATGAGACATTTGAAATTTTTGTCGCTTATGTTGATTATGGTTTAGCTCCCAAAAAACTTCATTTTTCTTCTTCTCGTGACAATTTTTATTGTGCCAGTTGGTGCCTGGCAAGAAACCTTTTTCCGCTTATTGATGCTATCTCACACGCTTATTTCGGTCACCAGTATTCCAACCTCATTTGTGTCTCTTATCCCAGCTAAACCATCAAGGGGAATCAAATGTTACCATATCCGTAATACCATCTCTCCTGATATCAAAGAAGTCCTGGTTTCCCTCTTGAAAGTATCTATTATATTAAATTATAGGCAACACAATAGTGAACACAACACAAATACCTCCCAAACATGTAACAAGTCGTCGAACATAGCATTTTTTAATTATATTTTTATAGCTGCCCACTGTCCTAGCTTCATTTTGATAAGATCACATCCCTTTTTCATGGCCCTTTTCATGGAATTGTTACGGATGCCATGACCGGAAAGGAATAAGATCACTTGTTATCGTGTGATGTAATAAAATAATGATGCTTCACAAAAATATAAATAAATGGATAATTTATCAAAAATAAGTTTATTATGATATTCATTTTCATTTTACTTGCTTTAACTTTAATAACCCACTGATAACTGTTGTAACCATTGCACAGTAGTAAAATAACTTACATTATTGAGTGAAGATCCTAACCCAGACAATTAACATCTGTACAAGGGCTTCACCTATTACATGAACTTGAAGCAAAAGTGAGTGCTTAAAGGGGCATAAATTAAAAAAAATAGGACAATCTGTTTTCTGCGTTCCACACGAGCAAAAGGGTACTAAAACATAAAAAAATAAAAAATAAAACAAAAACACAATCTGTTTTCTTTGTTCCACACGAGCAAAAGGGTACTAAAACATTAAAAAAAAAAAAAACACACACACATACACACACACACACAACACAAGCAAGTTGCAATTTGAATGCAACACACGCACGCGCGATTGTGTTCTGCGTTGCACATGAGCAAAAGGGTACTAAACATTAAAAAAAAAAAAACAAACAAAACAAAACAAAACAAAAACACAACAAGCAAGTTGTAATTTGCACGCACGCATGCACGCCTGAATAATCCAACACACAGACCCGTCTGAATAATCCACCAAAAACCCAATGCAGAGTTCATCCCCAACACCCAATTCATCAATAATTACCAACAAACCTATGGGACTGATATAAATTTAAAAAAGAAAGGGGAAAAATCAGAACTTTGTGCAAGCATTCGAATGGTGAAAATAACCACTTATTCTCGGGTGGGCTTTCTTCTGACCGAATCAAACACAGTCCCAGTGTATAGTAAACCCTCATATGTCCAGGTATAACCTTTTCAATGAAAAAAATAAAGAACCCAACTTTCCTCGAATGCCGAATAGGCATATATCAATGTAATGAGTCTGTACTAACCAACACATGTAGAGCATTCACACCCCTCACGGTAATTTCTACAAACAGTTGAGGTGCAGACTAAAGAAGTACATATAGAAAGGGCCCACGTGAAATCCAAACATTCAGTGAGGAAATCTATCCAGATTTAAACCACTGGAACATGTGTGTGTGTGTCTGTGAGTGAGAGAGAGAGAGAGAGAGAGAGAGAGAGGAGCACCTGGAATGAGCAATGAGAAGATAGTTGCCGGTTACTCAGCAAGGTAACTCGATTTTGGGGTTTCTTCTTCGGGTTTCATTTTTGTTGGAGGAAATTTTAAATACGGCCTTGATTTTTTGACTTATTTCAAAAAAGGACAAAATTTTCAAAACTTTTCCAATTAGTTCCCAACTATTTCAGCAAAATCGTCAGTTAAGGATATTTGATAATTTAAAGATATTTTCGGGCGACTTTTTCCCGTGATTTTCTTAAAATACCAAAAAACTATCCTTTAATTAAAGCCATCACATAGTTTGGGCGTTCATTACATGCAATCGATAGTCATGAGGACACTAATTATCGTTGATCATCACAATGATGCTAAAGAAGGAAATGTAGATAATACCATCAAGGCGGTGGCTGAATTCATTTGAAATTTGAGTTTGCTATCAAATGTCTCAAGTTCAAATCTCACTCCTTATGTTATCTGTATATTATATGTATAGTCATGTATGTACCTCATAATGAATGATCTTTGCTTGTCAAAAGCGAGTAATCCCTCGACTAGGGCTAAAGGTTCAAAGATTGAGTTGGCAAAAAATTTCCTAAGCCATAAGAAAAATTAAAAAAAAAGGAAATGAAGGCAATATAGAGAACTTAAATTAGAGTTTGATTTCAATAAAGGGTATTTTGGGTGTTAAAAAGTTTGAGGGAAAATTTAGCAAAATTTTGCTTTAAATTGATGCAGGTCTTTAATTGATACTTTTTTGAAAAACTTAGAGATTAATTTCAAAATTCTTGAAATTTATATCCCTTTTTAAAACAAGACAAAAATTTAAGTCCTTATTTGAAATTTTCTCTTTTTATTATAATATTTTCTTTTAAAAATGACTGAGTTTACCTCGACTCGATGATCGACTCCTAGGGGTTTCTACTTAATCAGTACCTTGGAATTCAAGCTTCGAACCAGTGTGAACATCTTCCAAACCATGATGCTTGGAAGGAGACTCGTGAAAGGCTTGATAGTGGGCCCCATCTAAGTACATATGGTCAAATTGAAAATCACATTCTCGGTCCAATAGAAAATGAAAAATGCTATACTTACACCCTCATTTACTCTCCTAATTACTCTCTAATGCCTTTTGGGGTTCACATATATTCAAGATGTGATGTGGGCCACGTCCAGGGTAAAGGTGAACTACAAAAGGCACTAGGAAACAAATAGGAGTGTAAATGTAGCACTGCTCATTGAAAACTGTAAAATATGATCAACTGTAAAAGGGTTAGTGGGTTCCTTGCCAAAAAAAAAAATCCAGGTCTTTTATTTTTATTATTATTAGTTCTTGAATGTACATGTGAACATGGACAAAATTTAGAGAAAAGAAGATGGCTAACGTTGTAGGCGCATTTTTTCGGGTCACTGAAAGAACTTAATCAAAAAACAATTTTAGATGTAGGCCCTGATCGCTTTGGATGCATTTTACTCTTGGATCCGGATTTTGTCAACTGTTTTGAACCAGGTGGTAATCAAGAGTGGTGCGTCCATTAATTGTTAGTTTATACATGTAATTGGCATGGGATCCAGGTTTTAGACTGAAAAGATAAACAAGGGATGCCAATGAATAACCATTTATTGGACTAGCCCATCTCCCACGATGTCAATGTAATTGATGCCGCAATAACACATGATGTATATTTACCAGGTAAAAGTAAAGCATTGGATAAGAAACAACGTGGACACTGTTCGGTGATCATCACAATTATCATAATATAGATGCATTCCCTGTTTTGAAGTATCCAGGCATCATGTCCCAACTTTAAAAAAAATGAGTTTATGGTGATTATACGTTGGCCAAGAAATCATTCTAATGAGACGACCCTAACCCTTGATTTGAGGACCGTAGGTGCATGAGTGAGGGTTTGGATCGGTCATAGGTGGGCCCTATTTTTTATTTATTGAAGATGCTGGTGGAAAGAAGAAAAAACTGAAAGACACTGTTTATCACATCATCTGCTTCAACCAAAACTGGTAGAGATGAAAGTGCCAACCGAACTTACCTGGTGGAAATGCAGAAGTGCAAAAACCCTTTGCAGAATTCAATGGGCGCTGCTAAGAGGAGGACAAGACCCAACTACACAAGACCAAATGCTTTTATCTAATGGTAGCAACTAGGAAAGAACCTAAGGCAGTCAAAGTCAATTGATTTCTCCTTTTGTCCGATATCAGGGAAATTTTCTCCAACGGGCAGCAGCTGCAGTAACGCTCCATGGGCCCACTTTTTCCTTTCATTTTTTTTGTTTTCATCCAACCTATCCCCTTTGGCATATTGAACCTTAACTCACTAATGGATTGAATTTCAGATAAATTCATAACTAAAATGTCACTGAACTTTAAAGCTGTTAAATCAAAGGATAAAATAATCTTGCGGAGATGATTATTTTGGCTCTCCCTTTCCCATAAGGGGGCATTTACATTTTCCATTCTCCCATGAGCTAAGCAACAAGACTGTTCTCCACCAACAAGTGCTTTTGGTTAGAAGGTTCTTATCTAGTGGCCTTCTAAGAGGACCTTTGATCCCATGGCCCAAAACGTTTGAACAGTAGGTTTTGTCAAGAGGTGAGTAACGAATTTATTTTGAAGTTTTTTATTGGAGAATTTTTATTTTGAACTTCTTTGAAGGGATACTTATATAGAATAGAGGATTTTACTGAAAAAATTACCTTTTAGTAACTACTTTACCAAAAAGAAGATATTGAATGTATGCATGCCCCTGGTTTTTTTTTATTTATTTATTTGAAAGGAGGGTCTAATTCGAGGCTTCTTTGTATAGGTCTGCCTCGAATTCGACCCTAATATATTTTTATATATCTCAACGAAATCATTTTTTCTTCTTCATCTTTATCTTTCTCTAGTCAAAGTCGAAAACAAAGTTTCCAATGCTGTTGTAGGAGGGCCTTAGGTGCATTCAATTCACTTTTTTAGAAGGTTCACTTTTTCTTCTTCTTCTTCTTCATTTTTCTCCATTAAAGACAAATTTTTATTGGCAGCACATTATACCAACACTCAAATAAAACTAGAAAATGGAAGAACAAAAAGCAACATCCCTTTCTCACCCCTCGCTTAGTCATGTGTCCACCTAAAGCCTACTTGAATCAAGGATGACAAGAATTTCATCTCATTGAAACAAAAGTTAAATTTCCATAGCTCCCAACATGTCAAAATATATTAAACTTAAGGATTTCTCTAGCATTTTGAAAAAAAGAACTGATATTGAACCCAACATACTAATCATATTCAACCCATAAGTCCATAACAACACGACCATTCTAATTCGAAGAAGAAAAAAATCACACAAAAAACAAGGTAAAAATCACAAAGAAAAATTTGAAAATAAGTAAAAAAAAAAAAAAGACCATTTATCTTCACAAGTGAACGAATTAAACAAGTTGAAGGCGCCTCTGAGGACTAAGGAAACACAAGTGGAGGAAGATCAGCTGCTTGGAGAAGAAAAAGACACGATTTTGAAGCTTGAAGAAGAGAAAAGGTGAATAAAAAAAGAATTCATTGGGTTGTGTACAAACAAACCAAGGTCGAATTCGAGATAGGCCTATACAAATAAGCCTCGAATTTGACCATCGTTTCAAATACATAAAAAAGTGCATATATTTAATATCTTTTTTTGGTATAGGGGTCACTTAAGGTAAATTTTCCACCAAAATCCTCTAGAAAATACAACCTGCTAAAATTAACACATTCTGACTAGAAAATATTGTGTTCCTAACATTTGTTGGCTCCCTTTGTTAACCATGGAAGAAAAAAATTGTAGGTCTTGTTTTAGACTTGCGTGCCAAAAATTACTTGCATTTATCGATTATATTTTTATTTTTATAACCCCTAATAAACCAAATTCAGATTCTATAAGGATTTGCCCCATGGTGATTCTGAGTGGACCTATCATAATCCGCCATGTCATCATGGGACAGCCTTGCTTTGCATAAGGCAATTGCCTGCATGCATGGAGGCTACCCTTTGGAGACGTGGCAGACCGTGATAGATTCTACCACGGTGTAGGATGAAATATCAGAGGGACCAAACTCCTAATAAACCACATATATCTGAAAATATGACACTTTTTTTTTCTGGAAATAAAGAGTTAACTCAACAGAAAAGGAACAACAAACAAAGAACCCTCTATAAAACATAGGATACTTTCATCTGTCATCAGGACAAAGCATTCCAAATACACATAAATGATACTTTCATCTGCCATAGTACAGAATATACAAAACCAAACATTTCCACCCAAACCCCCTCTGCACCATTCCAACTCCTATGATGAAAAGAAGTGGTAGAAGTTGGTGTCTGTTTCCCATAACTGATCATTGCCCTCCTTGCCTACTCCTTTGATTATCACCTTCATGCCTACTCCTTCGACATGCATTTTTGCATGAATCAGCTCCTGCTCGTAAACCTCTTCACAGTTTCAAGAGGGAGCTGGTAAAGGTAGCACAAGATTAACAGTGTTAATCATCATCTGAAAAAGGAGATCGTAACATGGCTCAAGATAATCATAACTAGCACAATAGCCCACGCTAAGCACAGGCATGACCCACATGGCTGGGTCTACAATCCATATAAATATTAAAATTGTTAAACATTGAACAAATGATAATTAAAATTAAAAAAAAAAGATACTCTCTCAGATTCTCATTTTCCATTAAAAATGTTCCATACAAACATGCATTTATGGAAAAACTTCTCACAGGATTTATCACATTCTTTACCCCAGTAATAATACCCCATCACTACTCAAGCCCAGAATGAGAAACCATGGCTAGAGTGAAATTCCACCATTTGAGACTGCCATGAAAAAAGGATATTTCTCAGATCCCATGACTGAGAGTGAGCACATAGATTTCCAGAATAACCTTGATTCTCACATTAAGCTCTAGAAATCCGAAGGTATCCAAATGTTAAAGCTGCAATTAGAATGCTAATTTCCTGTGTAGAAAATCTTTTTAAGTCTACAAATCTTTTCACAATATCTAGGCAATAATTCGATACAAACTCATTTTAGTTCATGCAAATTGAGATTATAGCATGCATAACTGCAACAATCATCACCAAGAAAAATTGCCGCACCACTACAACCATTCAATGGTGAATCCCTTGTGCTGGCAAAACAGAGCTCCTCCAGATTGCAGGCTCTTAGCAGAAGGACAATGGCAATTTTAAGAATGCTTTCCAGAGCTTAAAAAAAATCTAAGATGTCAAAGTTGCTCTTTTTCAACCCCAGAGAGAAGGATGCATAACTCCCTCCACGCAACTCAACATTTAACATTTCATGATGCTGAGAGTGGGATTGGCTTCACAGCACTTTGGATCCGGCGAAATGCTGTTCTGACTCTTTCCTTAAGATTTTCATCCTCACACTCAACATCTCCACTCTTGCTGTCCACACGTGCAACATTCCCATCAACCGTCACAACCAGCTTCCCCTCTTCTCCCACCTTGACATCACCAAACAATGAAACCAGAAGTGCGTAAATCACTTTCTCTGCTGTCTTTGCCATCTCCTCCTCCGTCTTCGTCTCCGTCATAGTTACCTTAGGAAGTTCCCGGTTAATATTTAAAACCAGAGCGACAATCGAGTCTGAAACCATGTCACCTATTGGGTCTGAATTCCACTGTAATGAGACATATTTCTCCGACTCCTGCTTCAGTGTCACCCGTTCATGCACGTGCAATGTTGGGACCTCAGACTCATCGTCAGGGGATTCGACGCTCTCATATATCTGCTTGAGCCTGTGCTTTATCACACCAAAGGCACCAGAATAAGGGATGGTGATTCTCTGCGTAATGTTTGCAGTGGAGAGCTGTGAGAAGACATGGAGATCCTCTGGGGCCATGATTTGATATGTGAAACCTTTTTTTACGAGTAGACCACTGACAGTTTCACCAGCTTCAGGAGTCTTCTCGGCCAACTGCCCAATTGTTTTGGCCATTTTTTCAGAATTAAAGTACATCTCAACAGACTGGCAGTTCTTAGGGGATATTATTTTAGTGTTTCGGTCAGCAAATTGGGTGATGAGTCTCTGTTTGAGCCTTCCCATTTCATTGGCTTCTCCATGTACTAGGATTATGTTAGGAGGCATAAGCTCTTTCAAGAAAGTACTTGTCTGAGCGAAATCAGCATGAGCTGAAAAGGAAATGTAATGGACTTGCATGTTAAGCGGAGCTGTGAGACCACTCATTAGGGTGACTTCCTTAGGTTCAGTGATGATCGTCTTTGCGAGCGTCCCTTCCACCACATACCCAGGAAAAACGCATGCATTCTTCTTATCTGCACACCACCTATCAAACAATTGTCTTGACAGCCCACTCTGCAGCCCACCGGGGGTTGCCATCACCACTGAAGGGCCAACGTCATCAAAGTTCTCGATGCTCTTCAATGGCGAGATGTGCTTGAAGTCAAAGGGATTTGAATTTGTAAATTTGTTCCGGATCCTCTCATTCATGGCATTTATGTACGTCTGGTAGACAGCCATGCACCTCTTGGCAAGAGGTGAGGCATAGTAAATAGGGATGTTGTGGAGTTCAGGGTGGTTTGACCAGTACTCATCCAGGATGAGGAGAAGCTCTTGCGCTCGGCCAAGGGCAAAAGCAGGAATGAGGACACGGCCGCCCTGGGAGACGGTCGAATGGATAACATCGGTGAAGCGTTTCTCTCGCACAAGTCTGGGTTGGTGGAGCTGGACACCATAGGTGGATTCGATGATGCAGATGTCAGGGGAGAACTGTGGGGTCTCAGCAGCACGAAGGTGCCGATCTTCTAGACGTGAATAATCTCCAGTGTAGAGCACCCGGACTCCAGCAATGTCTACCATGAACATGGCGGCGCCAAGGACGTGACCAGCAGTGTAGCACCAGAAGCGAATACCATTTACTTCTACAGTTTGGTGGAAGTCAATAACCTACAGAGGGAAAAGCCCAGCTGTGTAAGTAATCATTACCTCAAAATTCATGAGTGACTTCTTTTTTTTTAATAGTAATTATGAATATCTTCTTTAAATGATGATTGAAGGAATGATGTATAATATAACTAAAATAAAATAAATGAACTTCCAAATTTCAGGACTTCAAATAACATGTTGTTGCTTGGATTATTGATAGTGTGAATTTCAAGCTTCATAGGGAGGGAAATTATAATTATGTGGTAAATAAGAAGCTCCTACTCCGAAAAAAGCAGGAAGGAGAAAGTAAGATCAGATGCTTGTATCACGCAAAACAGCTATGATGCTGCCGGAATACCAGATAATGTTTATGTTTTTTCTTTCTTTTTTCAGTTGCCAGGAATAACAACTAATGTTCTTCTTTTTTTTCTTTCTGTTTTCAAGTTATCAGAGAATGCAACTCTTTTATAGGTAAGTGATGCACGCCATACCAATGGGCCCCGTCTGAAAGTCTATACCCGCAAGCCCAAGACCAATAAGGCCCAGTAGAGTAGAGTAGATCCTATTATTAGTAGTTGCTTTAGTTGCTTTCTTAATATTTGGAGAGTCCAGTCATGTTTGGTTTAGGACTTCTTATTTGATTTGAATTAGTTGTTTCCTCAGTTAGAAAATATCATAGTTATAAATAAAGATATAATCCCTTCATGGGACATAGACATTATTATTGAATAAGAATTTGAGATTTGTCTTCAAGATTAGCCTGTGGGGTTAATCTTCTTCACTGTGCTACTTCAATTGGTATCAAAGCTAAGATCCAATCTTGGATCGCCGTCCGTCTGATCGCCGATCTAAGGCAACGTATCCTTCCCCGTTTGTTTGGTCTCTACCAGTCATCATCCATCATCGTCAGTCATCTTCATCCTTATCAACCCCATTACGGCATAACCCCACCCCGAACCCTACCTAACCCTAAGCCATCACAGATTCCAAAACCCATCTTCGTCAACCATTCCCGATCCCCGCCCTCCCCACAAAACCCTTTCTAACCCCATCGTCCTCTTTCGAGACCCTAACCGAGCCCATCCTTCTCCAATCCATCCCGAAACCCTAACTCCACTTCTGCAATCCCACTTTCGACCACATCCCTTCCCACCGAAGCCAAATCCATCCATCCCCGACCACCAAAATCACATTCCAAATCCCCTGCCGACATTACACCACTCATCTAGACCTTACACCTATTCCTCCCCCCCCCCCCCCCCCCCCCCCCCCCGGGTCCTCTTCCCGAATCACCCAAGCCCCCTCTGTCCCTCATTGGAACCCCAAGCCCCTTTTGTCCCTCATCGGAAAACCAAAACCCCTCTGTCGCAGAGCCCAAACTGAGAAAAAATAAAATAAAAAATAAAAAAACGACAAGCAAAAGAAGAGAAGTAGAAGAAGGGCGTACCTGACACCAAGGGACTGCAATAGCAACAGCACCACTACATCTCCTCGCCAGCAGCAGCTGCAAAGCACCATCACTGTCTTCGCCGTCGCGTAGCAGCACATTCCCCAAGCTGGTCATCGTCATCCAGCCAGCCTTCACTTCTCCTTCATTCCCTCGTTGCACAGCAGATAAGCCCATCTCTCTCTCTCTCTCTCTCTCTCTCTCTCTCTCTCTCTCTCTCTCTCTTTTCCCTTCATTATTGTAGCAAGAGAGAGGGCCTTATTAAGCAGTTGGGCCAAAACTGCTGACCTGAGTGTCACCCGAGATCAATTCCATATTAGGTTCAGTCTGGGTTTGCCCTGACCCAACCTAGGACCACAGCAGCACATAAAATAAACAAATAAATAAATAAACCAGCAATCTTTTTTATTTCATTTCCTTCTTGCAAGCAATGTTAACCCGAGGCGGTCAATCTTATCGGGGCAAATTTTCTGATCACCAACGTGATGCTATGATAATGGAGCTATCTGAGAGAGTAAATGCATTGGAAGTCATGTCACGAAGTTTGCAGAGGCCTCCTGCTACAGAAACCTCATCTCGCTCTAGAAACCAACAAAATCTTCCCCGACAAACAGAAACAAGCCCTCAAGAATCTATCTATGATTTTATTCGGCGTCTTTTTTCTAAGAAAGATCTTGCAGACACACCTGTTGCACCAAAGTTTGATGATGTCACAAAGCAAGTCAAAATTGACATCGCCGATTTCTATAGTCGTCTCAATCCAAAGGCTTTTATTGACTAGCTCAATTCGCTTGAAGATTATTTCTCTTGGTATCATATGGATGATGCACAACGTGTTGTTTTCATCAAGGTCAAACTTAAAGGGTCAGCACGCATTTGGTGGCACAGCATTGAGTACAATAATCTTCTCATAGGACGTCTTGCTATTATCAACTAGGATGATATGGATGAAAAGTTTGAAGGTAAATACCTGCCATCCAGCTATTTAAGTCTCTTTCAACAAGAATATTTTGTTTTCAAACAAGGCACATTATCACCGGATGAGTATACAGAGAAATTCAATGATTATGTTATCCAGTGTAAAATTCAATATGATGACTTTACGCTAGTCAACCGGTACAGAACTAATTTGTGGGAAGAAATTAGACGTGAGGTCCTTATGCATGACTTTGAAACTGTTGATGACATTTATAACAAGGCCAAATGGGTTGAACTAGAATTGCGATCATCTACTTTGAGACGTTTTGGCACTCAAACCGGGGAGTCAATAACTCGTCGAGCCCCTACCTTTCAGAATAATAATCATGCTCCACCAAATTAGAATAATTCTCAATATAATCATGCTCCACCAGCGGGTTATTGTCCATCTCCGAAACAGCAACACAACTACACCAATCAAAGTCCTTTTGCTCAAAATCAAAGGGGAATAGTGCCACAGGAGCAAGATATGTGGAGTCGTGGACCTTCTTGACAGGATCAACGAACTGATGGTTATTACCGATGTGGTCAACAAGAACACTTTGCTAATGAATGCCCTCAAGTTCACAATCTCTATTATTGTAATGAAGATCCTTATTCGTCAGAAGAATATGACAAGCATCTTGAGATGGAGCCTCCTCCTGACCACGTCCAATCAAAAGCTCAGCCGGATCCACAGCAAGAGGCTCAATCCGATCAGTCTCACGCCACCACTAGTGCAGAAGAAGGTGATCATGTCCTCATTATACACAGACTTCTCCTCACCAATGAGTAAGAAGAAGCCGATTGGCGACGTACTTCAATCTTCATGACACGTGTGAGATGCAAAGGTAAGTTATGCAATTTAATTGTTGATATGAATGTCGTTTCACAGGAAGTGATCACTAAACTCAATTTGCCTACTGAAAAGCACCAAAAGCCTTACAAGGTCGCTTAGGTAAATGATCATTCAATCCCTGTGACCCATCGTTGCTTGGTTCATTTTAAATTTGGCATATATGAAAATGATCTATGGTGATATCATTCCCATGAATATTGCTCTCACTTTGACTCGGCCGACCCTGGCTATATGACCGAGAGGTACATATGGATCAGAAAAGGCACATAAATTCTTTTAAATGGAACGGACAAGTGGTAGATCTCCTTCCATTGCCTTCATCAACATCCTCTTCGACAGTTTCTACCACCCCATCAAAACCTCATGCTCTCTCTATGAGGAAGTTTAAACTGGAAAGCAAAGATCAAGGAGTTGTTTATGCTCTTATTCTTAAAGAAACCCAAGAGGCAGATGATAAACAATAGGATTCTACCCCACAAAAAATCAAGTCATTGCTCCATGATTTTCAAGATTTGATTCCAGCAGAGCTTCCTAATGAACTACCTCCTATGCTAGATATACAGCATGCCATTGATTTCGTCCCTAGGTCTACCCTTCCTAATTTGCATGCTTATCGCATAAGCCCCGCTGAACATGCCGAATTGCAAAGACAAGTTGAAGACTTACTCAAGAAGGGTTATATTTAAGAAAGCATAAGTCCTTGCGCAGTTCCAGCCCTCTTAATACCGAAGAAAGATAGTTCTTGGCGAATGTACGTCAATAGCCGAGCAATCAATAAGATCACCATTAAATATCAGTTTTCGATTCCCCGAGCGGACGACATGCTTGATATGATGTCTGGATCCTCTATCTTTTCCAAGATTGATCTCAGGAGCGAATATCACCAACTCTGTATTCGGCCCAGAGATGAATGGAAAACAGCATTCAAGACCAAAGATGGATTATACGAATGGTTGGTCATGTTGTTCGGTTTATCTAATGCTCCTAGCACTTTTATGAGAGCAATGACTCAGCTTCTACAGCCTTTTCTTGGAAAATTTATTGTGGAATATTTTGATGACATCGTGGTCTTCAGCAAATCAAAAGAAGCTTATCTCGACCATCTAAGATATGTCACGCGTGCACTTCGAAAAGAAAAGTTTTACAGTAATTTGAATAAGTGTACATTTTTTAATCCCAAAGTCATATTTTTGGGCTTTGTTGTTTTGGCCCAAGGAGTTGAACCTGATCCAGATAAAATCAAAGCAATTATTGATTGGCCCATTCCCACTTCTGTACATGAGGTATGCAGCTTTCATGGCTTAGCTACCTTTTATAGGAGGTTTATTAGTAATTTCAGTACCATCACAGCCCTATAATTGATTGTATGAAAAAAAGAGAGTTCACTTGGACTAATATCGCCTCTCAAGTATTTGAGCAGATTAAGTGGAAAATGACCAAGGCACCTGTTTTAAAACTTCCAGACTTTGACAAAGTCTTCGAAGTTAATTGTGATGCTTCTCACGTCAGTATTGGCGAAGTCTTAAGTCAAGACGGTCATCCAGTTGCTTACTTCAGTGAGAAGTTAAATGACTCCCATAAGAAGTATAGGTTTATGATCTGGAATATTATACAGTGGTTCAAGCTCTTCGTTATTGGCGTCATTATCTTGTCGAGAAAGAGTTTGTCTTATGCTCTAACCATGAAGCCTTGCAACATCAGAATTCACAAAAAAAGATAAGCATCAATCGTATCAAATGGAGTGCATACTCATAGGAGTTCACTTTTGTTTTGCGTCATAAGTCTGGCACAGAAAATAAAGTCACTAATGCTTTAAGTCGTCGAACTCACATTCTTATGACAATTTCTATTAATGTTCCCGGCTTTGAAGAAATACACAGAGAGTATGCTACTGATTATGACTTTGGTCACATTTATACAGATCTTCTAAATGGTAAGTTATCAGAACATCTAAAGTTTTTCCTTCATGATCGATATCTCTTTCGTGGAAATCAGTTATGTTAACCATCTACATCTATCCATGAGTTTGTGATACGTGAATTACATGGTGGCGGATGTAGTAGACACTTTAGGCATGATAAAACATTAGCTATTGTGGAAAACCGTTTCTTTTGGCCACGCTTAAAAACAGATGTTGCCCGAATTTGTGAATTGTGCAGAGTATGCCAACTTGCAAAAGGTTAAATGAAGAATACAGGTTTGTATCAACCCCTTTCTATTCCACATGCACCTTGGCAAGATTTCAAGATTTGAGCATAGATTTTGTCTTGAGCTTACCCAAAACAGCGAGAAAGGTAGATTTTATATTTGTTGTTGTGGATCGTTTCTCAAAAATGGCACATTTTATCCCTTGTTCCCACACAGCAGATGCTAAGAAGATTGCTACTCTTTTCTTTAAAGAGGTTGTTCGTCTACATGGCCTTCCAAAGACAACAATGTCTGACAGAGATACGAAGTTCATGAACTTCTTTTGGAAGACTTTATGACACATGATACGCATAAAACTCCAATACTCAAGTGCCTATCATCCGCAAATTGATGGCCAGATAGAGATCATCAATTGCAATTTGGGAAATCTTCTTTGATGTCTTATCAGAGAACATGTTGCTTCATGGGATCTTCGTTTACCCATGGCGGAGTTCACTTACAATAATTCTGTTAACAGAACAAAAGGGAGATCACCATTTGAAGTTGTCACCGGTGTCAAGCCATGTCTTCCTCTTGACTTAAGCTCATTGCCAATTGACTCTAAGTCAAATCAAAAAGCTGAACAGTTTACACAACATCGGAAGGATGTTCATGATGAAGTCCGCAGGCAAAATGCTACAAGTGATGAAGCATATAAAAGGCATGCGAATTCTCACAGACGCTATATTGAGTTTGCCGAAGGCGATATGGTGATGGTTCGTTTGAAGCCCGAACGGTTTCCTGTAGGAAAATACAAAAAGTTACATCCATGAAGTGCAGATCTTTTCAAAATTCTGAAGAAAATCAGCTCCAATGCATATTTTTTCGATCCTCCTTCAGACATGAATATCAATTCCATTGTTAATGTTGAAGATTTGGCATTTTGTCACGGGGCATCACAATGACGAATCCTTTAAGGAACAAGCACTTCGCATCCCTCTTCATCAATTTCCTCCAGATGAAATTGAAGATGCTTTTGATAATCAAATCATTTCAACCAAGAATGGTGGATTTCACAAGTTCCCTGTCAAGTGGAAAGACAAACCATTCTCTGAAGCTACATGGATTATGGCTACAGATTTTCAACGAATCAATCCAAATTTATATGAGCAGTACCAAGCTAACAACTCGCCGGAGTCGAGTTTTTCCAAGCCGGGGAGATCTGATGCAGGCCATACCAATGGGCCCCGTCTGAAAGTCTATACCCGCAGGCCCAAGACCAATAATGCCCAGTAAATTAGAGTAGATCATATTATTAGTAGTTGCTTTAGTTGCTTTTTTAAATTTTCGAAAGTCTAGTCATCTTTGGTTTAGGAGTTCTTGTTTAATTTGAATTAGTTGTTTCCTTAGAAAATATCTTAGTTATAAATAAAGATGTAATCCATTCATGGGACACAGACATTATTATTGAATAATAATTTGAGTTTGGTTCTTAGTTGAAAGAGTTATTCTTTGTCTTTGGTGAGGCACCAAGACATTCTATTATTAAGCCTTTTGGCTTAAAGTTTAGCCCGTTGGCTAATATTCTTCCCTACGCTACTTCAGTAAGCTGACTCAAATTCACAGTCTTGTGGTTTCATGTCACATTTAGAACCTTCCAACTGTGCTGCAAGCCCTTCTTGAAATGACACTGGAAAAGCCAGATGAAGAATATAGATGGTAATAGAATAGGAACATCCATGCCACTTTTTTAATGGTAATAATGACCAAACTTTCTAAACTAATTCTAAAAATTCACGGGGAAGCCCAAAAGATGAACTGCTGAGGTTCAGAAAACTTCCTGCTCCATAAAATAGAAGAACGCACCTCAATTTTGTCCATAGACCGGATTATATCTTGTTCGTCATACAACATATCTTCCACAGAAACTTTGCTCACTTTCACGTAATCTGACAAAAGCAGCTTGTAGATAGCCTTTGTTGCATGGGTCATAAAAACGCGCCCTTTGAAAGTTGTCTGAGAAGTAAATTAGCATCCTTCAGTATACTCAATACTAACATGAAATATGCAAATGGTCAACCATAAAGTCATACCTTGTCAAGAAAATATGGCAGGGATGCAGCATGGTCAAGGTGAAAGCTACCAAAAAAAAAAAAAAAAAGCATATGCTTAAAACCAGAACATCTTACTTAAAGAATTCGTTTTATTTTTTAATTGAAAAAATATGTAAGTTGGAAACATAAATACGCATGGGTAGCATAGTGCTTCAGCCAAATTGTACAGCAGAAGCACGAATGCTATATTTTACTTTTTGAGAAAAAAAAACTATCAACAGTAAAACAAAGGGAAGATTCGACCAAAAATAAATAAAAAGATTTATAAAATAAAAATGATAAGATTCCCCGCTAAAAATGGTAGGGGCTCAGAATACAAAGAACGGACATCAGCTTCTCATGGTTTGGGGCACCTGGACTCTTACCATCTCTAGAATGCCCTCCAAAACTTGTTTAATAGTCTTAGACTCTTAGTGTTCCTGATGTAGTCTAAACTTGAAGGTTTCGGAAAATAAACAAGGAAAATTTGCAATGCATAGCAAGTTGTATGGATGAACAATAATTGCATTAAATGCCTTAGCCTCAATGGATATTGGTTACTAATTAGCTTCCCAATGAGAATAAGATCACGCAATTTGTACAAGAACCAAGGAAACTATGGCGCATTTAAAGATAAGTTTCCCAACGTGATTTAGGTAGCCATCTTTAGAATATTTTCATCATGATTAATGTTTTCATCGTGATTAATGGTGAACATATTAACATTGCAATAGAGACTAAATTATGCGCTCTTCGGGTTTTTCCACAAAAAGTGGCTTACCCATCATCATCATCGCCATCAAAGCCTTGTCCCAACTATGATAGGGTTAGCAATAGAAAGTAATTATTTTAGAGCTAAGAAGTAAAATTTTATCTGTTTAGATCTCAACAATTTTTGTATTTGATCCTTCCAAACACTGGAGAAGATTAAATCCTTGAGTGCAAGCATTCTAAAATGTTAACTCAAACCCTTCACATTCCCAAAACCATCTGATGCAGGACGATGCAAACCTATCCTATTGCAATGTCATTGAAGTGCTGAAATCAGAAAAGTGCAGAAAGTTCAGATCTGGATCAGTACAAACTGTCTGTCAGTTCCAAGTCAATAACAGATCTAGACCCTTATTACAGATCCCGCAGTAATAGTTCAACAGATTTTACAAAGTGGATCTTAATGGAAGGCAGAACTTCCAACACTTAGGGCTGCTGGCTATGGAGTCACAGTTTATTTTCAGCAGATCTGGGATCTTGTGGTTGCTAGAAGGTGCTCAGGAAGAGAAGAATAGGAGAGATAGAAGTTACCTTATTGGGCTCTCACCAAACTCCAATCACAGGAGGCGTTAGTAGTGGCCAGCAAGAAGGTGGCTTGCAAACCCCGTGGAGAAGAAGAAGAAGAAGAAGAAACTCCCTTTTCTTATTCCAAAATCAAAGTTCTTACATGCATCATAATGGTGGAGAAGACCTAGATCTAGACTTAAAGGCTTCTCCAACCAAAAAAGGAAAAAAGAAAGAGGAAGACAAGAAAGGAAGAAAGAGAACAAAAAGGGGGGAAATAAGATCTTGTGCAAGATGGACTTGCGCACATTGGGATTCGTGCGCAAGTCCTTCTTGCGCACACCCTCTTTTTTTTTTTTTTTTTCACTTATGAAGGTGGTCCCCCTTTTCTCCCTTTCTTATTACATAGACAAAACAAAACGGGTCCCTCTTCATGAACAGACTCTAATAAAAAGTAATATAGGACCAAACTAACTAAACAATTAGACTATGGGACCAAACAAATAACTTAAGGAACTACATAAATTAAAACATGGGACCCAATGACATAAACAAATCAAACCATGGGCCCCCCAAACAAATTAAATCTAAGGACCCTTCACTTTCTCCAATCCATGTGACACTTCCCTATGTGGGGCCTTCACTGTAATTGTGCACATGGGCCGTCGATGCTCCGCCATCGTGATCAAACGAAATCCAACCGTCGGATCACCTCCGAAAGATAATCCAATGGTGGATTTATATTTTCTTCGCGATCAATGCCAAAGTATTGATCATCCAACCAGATTAGAGCTTGATCCGCTGCCCTGCGCTTTCTTCTTTGATAAACTTTGAATGGTTTTGGGGAATTTGGTACGATGTCGATGTCCCCATCACCATCTCAAGCTAACTCAAACAAGGAACTTTTGTTGCAACAGCCATATAGTCTCACACATCCATGGTTGTCTAAAACAAACCACAAAACTCTTCTACAACATAAGGACTACATTTTTTTCCTTTTTCTTTTTCTTCCTTGTACATAAGGATTATTTAAATTTCACAAGAAAAGGTAGTAATCTCAGCAGCCCGGGCAAGGTACTTCAAAACTGTAGAAGCCTATGACTCAACTCTCACTGATTAATATTGATGAGAAAAATTAACCATTAAGGTCAATTCAACCTAGCTGCTTGCAATTACAAAGGTCTTCTTTGTTTTCTATTCTTCCTTCATTGGAGTCAAAGATTCTGATGAAGCAAAGATTTTAGTCATCATTGAAGCATTAAGGCTGTTTAGTTTGTTGTTTCGTCAGCCTTACTCCTGGCTGTCGCACAGGTGGATGTTCTAAATTTCATCTCAGCGACATCAAGATTTTGTCTTCAATAATTGAGGTGGAGTTCAGGAATCATTCCACAAGTGAAGCGGATGTGTTGGCTGAGAGAGGGGCTGCGGAGTAGTTCTTTGTGTCATTCTTTTTAGTTTTTGCTTTCCTTTCAGTTGTTGGATGGAGGGTTTCTCATTTACCGTCTGATCTCCCTCCATTTTTTCTTGTTGTTTGTCCTTGCATCTTCCACTTTTATTTTCAGTTTCCAATAATAAAAAAGGCAAATTCAACAATTAGATCATCACGTAGCAGTTGTTCTACCTTTAGATGAAAGTGTAGTAAGGACAGGCCAAATTTTGAGTGGATAAGAAGAATGCACAAAGCAAACACCAATGATGCAGGCAAGACCCGAGGTCCACCAACCATTGGGCCCACCCACAAGCCAAATGCAGCCAATGGCCCAAGCCCATTAACGCTAAAGGAGACATCCAAATCATGCAACTGCAGTATTATTTCCATTTCCTACTAATAGAAAAATTTTAGGGATAAAACATAAGAATATTTTAAAAGTTTTATGGTAGAGAATCTTACTTGCTTTGGACTTTTATTATTATAATTTTTTCCAATAATAGATTTAGGTTAAAGTCTTTACAAAGAGATGTAATTCCTTTCATTCAGAAGAAGTTGATTTATTAATAATAATAAAATCTTTATTTGAGAATTTCTCTCGATGGTTTGTCTTTGGTGTGAGACCAAGATGGTTTCTCTTCCCTTACCAGTACTGTGTCAACCAGGTAGATAGGATAAGGCTCTATTGATGATGACGAAGATCATCATATTCTCTTGTCCATGATTCTTAGGGATGGTAACAGATGGGCTGAATGGGTGACCCACCCTTATAAGGGACAGGTTTGGTAATGGTCTTTTATGTAGAATGCCGTACTCAAATCAAATACAATACTTCACTTTTTGTGCAAAATCTATGTCCCTGCCATATTTGGGCATCCTAGCTTATGACCAAGTTGCATAGTTGTTAATAGAACAAAATGCACAATACTTATTTAGCTCAGTCAGTATTGGACGTTAGTAAAAGTGGTTAACAATAAAAATACTGTAAATAAATAAATAAATAATTGTAAAAGTGAAAATGCCAGGTTCAAAGGTCTCAACCCTCCAGGGATGGAGAAGTTACAAATACAATAATCTCTCCAGAGCTTCCTCAAAGATTGGCATTCTGATCATGCAAAACAGCATTGACCTGGAAAGATCTTGTGTCCTTGAGTCAGAATGAGCCTTTTTTGGAAGAATAAGAGCCTCAATCTGACTTGTCAATAATCCAACGAACATGACAGGTATAAGAACCACCAAAGGTTCTAAAGAAACAAAACAACAACTGCATTCATAAGTGATGCAGGCCCTAGGGTTAGAGCTTGTGTTGGGGTGCCGAAACACGTGTCCAAAGACACTTTGAATCGTCAAAAGAATTCAACAGGCGAGGACGCACCTCTCAGGGATAAAACCCAACTCTATTAATCAATCCAAGTCTGAGAAATAATATACTCTAGTTTCATATAAATAAGAAAGCAAACCTAATGCAATTAGAAAACCTAACCTAATAATGGAAACTTCCCAAATAACAATCCAACTAGAAAACTACTACTAAAATAACATAGTCCTAATCCAATTAGATTTGAATGGGACCACTTGTTGAGCCTAAACTGCATCAACAAGCCAATCATAAGGGAACTTAAACCCATAAATCATATTTGATATCTGTTGACAACCCATTTTAACTTTTTTAAATGTATAACACTCCACCATAACCAGCAACTGGCTAGATTACTTCAACATGTTTACTAATTATACTACATAGATATCAGCTCAAAACAAACAATCCAAAGTAGTAAACTATATTTCATAAAAATATAGATTTTGCAATAAGTACAGAAAAGAATTAAAACAGAAGTACACATACTGTGTAACAAGAAGCACATCGATGGTTGATGGATCGATCTCATCGAAGTACGGCAACGCAGCCATTCCCGAGTATGCAGGGTGTATTCCACAGTCAAACTACAAGCCCAAATAAAGAAACAGATTGGATCCCATCCAGAACCAAAATATGTAGATCAACAAATCAAAAAATCATAAATCAATAATTCAGACAGGCAGCATACCAATACAGTCTTGCCTTTGTAGGACATGTACACACATGAACGGCCCACTTCATTCCCTGCTCCCAATGGTGTGATGATAAGCTGATCTCCTTCTCTTGTTACAGGTGAATCCCGCCTCTTCAAAGAAGGTGTTGGGCCTCCAGCTGAAGCCATTTTCAAGATGATAGATACAACAAAATTGTAGTGCTGCAGGATTCAGAACCACCGAGCTTAAAATGTTGGCATATGTCGATTCATGCTTCCATCTGTTCAATCAATTTTTCATTTCAAGAACAGTGCAAGCATCTAATAGCCAAATGATGAATACTAAGAAAATAAGCGGAAGAATGGCATTGCAAGTCACAGATTTTGTTCTCTTAGAACAGGTATTGATCACAGATTCACCGTCACTAGTTAAAATAAGACAATGAGACATCTGAAATTTTTGTTGGTTATGCTGATTATGGTTTCACCCGCAAAAAAACTTCATTTTTCTTCTTCTTGTGACAATTTTTATTGTGCCAGTTGGTGCCTGGCAAGAAGTAAAACACAACATTTTTCCCCTTATTGATGCTATCTCACACGCTTATTTCGGTCACCACTATTCCAACCTCATTCATGTCTCTTATCCCAGCTAAACCATGGAGGGGATTAAAATGTTACCATATCCATAATACCATCTCTCCTGATATTAAAGAAGTCCTGGTTTCCCTCTTGAAAGTATCAATTATATTAAATTATAGGCAACACGATAGTGAACACAACACAAATACCTCCCAAACATGTAACAAGTCATGGAACATAGCATTTTTTAATTATATTTTTATAGCTGCCCACTGTCCTAGCTTCATTTTGATAAGATCACATCCCCTTTTCATGGCCCTTTTCATGGAATTGTTACGGATGCCATGATTGGAAAGGAATAAGATCACTTGGTATCGTGTGATGTAATAAAATAATGATGCTTCACAAAAATATAAATAAATGGATAATTTATCAAAAATAAATTTATTATGATATTCATTTTCATTTTTACTTGCTTTAACTTTAATAACCCACTGATAACTGTTGTAACCATTGCACAGTAGTAAAATAACTTACAGTATTGAGTTAAGATCCTAAACCAGACAAATAACATCTGGACAAGGGCTTCACCTATTACATGAACTTGAAGCAAAAGTGAGTGCTTAAAGGGACATAAATAAATAAATAAATAAGGACAATCTGTTTTATTCGTTCCACACAAGGAAAAGGGTACTAAAACATAAAAAATCAAAAATCAACAAAAACACAATCTGTTTTCTTCGTTCCACACGAGCAAAAGGGTACTAAAACATTAAAAACAAAAACAAAAACACAACAAGCAAGTTGTAATTTGAACACACGCACGCCCACCTGAATAATCCAACACACAGACCCGTCTGAATAATCCACCAAAAACCCAATGCAGAGTTCATCCCCAACACCCAATTCATCAATAATTACCAACAAACCTATGGGACTGATATAAATTTAAAAAAGAAAGGGGAAACTTAGAACTTTGTGCAAGCCTTCAAATGGTGAGAATAACCACTTTTTCTCGGGTGGGCTTTCTACGGACCCAATCAAACACAGTCCCAATGTATAGCAAACCCTCGTATGTGCAGGTATAACCTTTCCAGTGAAAAAAAATAAAGAACCCAACTTTCCTCGAATGCCGAATAGGCATATATCAATGTAATGAGTCTGTACTAACCAACACATGTAGAGCATTCACACCCCTCTCAGTAATTTCTACAGACAGTTGAGGTGCAGACTTAAGAAGTGCATATAGAAACGGCCCAAGTGAAATCCAAACATTCAGTGAGGAAATCTATCCAGATTAAAACCACTGGAACATGTGTGCGTGTCTGAGAGAGAGAGAGAGAGAGAGAACCTGGAATGAGCAATGAGGAGATTGTTGGCGGTTCCTCAGCAAGGTAACTCGAATTAGGGGTTTCCCGTTCGGGTTTCATTTTTGTTGGAGGAAATTTTAGATACGGCCTTGATTTTTTTACTTATTTTAAAAAAGGACAAAAATTCCAAAACTTTTTTAGTTCCTAAGTATTTCAGTAAATCTTCAATTAATGATATTTTATAATTTAAAGGTATTTACGAGTGACTTTTTCCCTTTATTTTCTTAAAATAACAAAAAATTATCATTTAATTAAAGCCATGACATGGTTTCGATAGTCATTACATGCAGTCGATAGTCGTGGAGGCACTAATTATCATTGATCAATGCGATGATGCTAAAGAAGGAAAGGAAGATAATGCCATTAAAGAGATAGTTCAATTGGTTTAAAATTTGATTTTGCTCTCGAATGTCTCAAGTGCATATCCCGCCTCTTGCGTTATCTATGTATTATGTGTACGGCCATGTATTTACCTCCTAAGTATTAGTCTTTGCTCATCAGAAACAGATAACCCCAAGGCTGAAAACTAAATGTTCGAAGATTGAGCTGGCAAGAAATGTCCTAGGTCATAAAAAAATAAAAATAAAAATAAAAGGAGATGAAGGCAATATAGAGAACTAAAATTAGCGTTTTATTTCAATAAATGGTATTTTGGGTATTAAAATTTTGGGGGAAATTTTATCAAAATTTGTTTTAAATTGATGCATGTCCTTAATTGATAAATTTTTGAACATCTTAGTGATTAATTTGCAAAGTTTTGAGATTTATATTCCTTTTTAAAATAAGACAAAAATTTAAGGCGTAGTTTGAAATTTTCTCTCTTTCTGATGATATTTCCTTATACAAATGACCTAGTTGACCTGGGCTAGATGATCGACTCGTAGGGGTTTCTACTGGATCAGTACCTTGGGATTCAAACTTTGAACCAGTGTGAACATTTTCCAAACCATGATCCTTGGAAGGAGACTCGTGAAAGGCTTGATAGTGGGCCCCATCTAGTACATATGGTCAAATTAAAAATCATATTCTCAGTCCAATAGGAAATGAAAAATGCTACACTTACACCCCTATTTACTCCCCTAATTACTCTCTAATGTCTTTTGGGGTTCACATATATCTAAGATATGATGTGGGCCACGTCTAGGACGAATGTGAACTACAAAAGCACCAGGGAACAAATAGGAGTGTAACACTGCTCATAAGAAATAATCTTGTCTTCTTAAATTTTTATTGCATATAAAACATATAATTTTTTTTAATATTTTCTCCAAACGCATTTTATATATTCTAGTGTTATATATGTAAAATGTCATCAATGCATGTGTTAAGTATGAAGTGTTACATGTCTAAAGCATGTCTAATGATTTCTATTTATTTTCACTTTTTTATGTTATTCACACATTTCTCCATATATCCAAAAAAATTGAGACATTAAACTTTACCTGGTGATGTTTGTCATTGATGTTGGAATATTGAATGGTTCAACTTATGAAATAGGGCTCATAAAAGTGCAGTAAAAAAAATAATAGGCTGATAATTTTCATGGATTATTACTCAAATTTGATACAGATTTAAGATAATCACCTTCAAAGTCCAAAGATTATAAATGCAGGGTCCATCAAACTGAGAAGATAAAAGGTCTTCAATTACCCCAATGCAAGACAAAACAAATGACAGTGTGTATGACCTATACTGACCTCTTTCACTCGGAGATGTAAATTGTTGTCTCTGTTGGAGTGTTTCCAATAGTATAGCCCATGTGATCACATCCATTGATCATGAAACCCCAAGCTTGTGATATTTCAATTTCACTTTAGGACACCCTCTGTTGTGAAAAAAAAATTCACTTTTGAAAAGATAAAGAGGAATGGTTATTTATCTTCATCAATTTTACAACTTAACTTTATTCAAAGCAACCTAATTGCATTAGCATTAAACTTACTTGAATGAGAACATGAAATAGTAACCAATTTAATAACCTCTTTGATTGAACGAGGCCAAATCCCTCTAAATAGTTGGCTCTGGGTCACTCTCATCAACGACACATAAGTGTGAGGTTCCATCACTGTCAACGCAATAAGTGAGATTTAGGAGAGAGTTGAGAACCTCATTTGTTCACAACCGTTCTGTGACACCCTATCACAATTTAATTATGTTTATTACTAATTAAATATATTTTTATTTTAATTAATCTTATTTAGATGCCTAATTATATTCAATTATTTTAGTTTTGTCTTATTATTTCTAGTGGGTCGAGTTCGGATCTTTGATAGGCAGCTTGGGCTGGGATTAATTAAACCTAGGTATGATTTATGGCCATTTTGGTGTTTTGCATGTCATGAGCCATACATTCACTAGACACACCATTCATGCATAATCTTGAGCCATTGAATAGAGAAAATCACTTCGTATAACTTTCAAATTCACCTCATAACCATTTGATGCCCCAAAATCGCATATTTTATGTTTTTTGCACAAATAAAGGGTAAAATGGTCTTTTCACTTAATCTGAGTCAAATTTCTAAAATTCCAAAACGGTGTTAAAATTATACTCATTAGAAACTACATTTAATTTCAAACACATTTGTCTCTTACACCGAAGTGATCCGAGGCCCAAAAAACCAAGTTTTAATCCCTCAAAATTTTACATAAGATGGGCCCCACGTGTACACACATTTAAAGACCCCAACCCTTCCTTTTCTTCTTCCTTCTCCCTCACTCTAGCAGTAACCCTCCTCATTGCTAGCAGCACCTAATTTCTCTCTTC
Source organism: Sextonia rubra (assembly GCA_037013555.1). NCBI lineage: Eukaryota > Viridiplantae > Streptophyta > Magnoliopsida > Laurales > Lauraceae > Sextonia > Sextonia rubra. The sequence goes on along the minus strand of JASUAD010000013.1, from coordinate 51,176,435 downwards.
TTCTCATTCTTCCACCTCTAAACGCTAAACCCAAGCCTCTATTCGCTTAAAGAAAGGCATTTTCGCACTCCTCTCACTCTCCTCATCCTTAGGACACAATTTTAATCAAGAACTTAGCATGGCAGCCCAAACAACCGTTGAAATCAGTTTGGAAACCTTGCCTACAAGTAAAAAATCATGCTTATTTCCCTATACTTCAAATCTACAGTCCATGGAGAGCCCAAATCCTCACATGCAAGGTCCCTCTCCATCTCTTTCTCCACACTCCATTTTTTCATTTGATTAATGGGAAAATTTTGGGGCTTTCTATTTTGGGGTTTTCTAACAGCTCTGGAGAGTTTAAAAAGGCTATTTGGAAGCTTCGAAGGCAAACGGCCCAACATACCATGTGATGTGCATGTTTAGATTTTCATATCTTCACCTTCATTTTTAATTGCATGCATAGGGTTGGCATAAATTGAGAATTTCTACATCAATAAAATACAAGAGAAGTCAATGGAGGTTGAAGCTCTTAATTAAAAAGGCAAGTATAAGTAGAAGTTTGTGAATGCATGCTAATAATATGATAATTTGAATGAATTATATTTTATTTATGGTTACATTCAGCCCCTCTTATAAATTTGATTTGTCATATTAGATAGATGTGCTTTTGATGAATTAATGAATGAGGATGGAATGGAAAGTACTAGGAACTAGTAATCAATGCAATATAGGGGAATGTTTCAGTGAAATATGAAGTTTTCATACAGGTTCAAATATGAGGAACAAAAAATGGACTTCAGAGAACCTAAAGTGAATCCATGACCTGCCTAACCGATCGGACCTGAAGTTCAACCGGTCGAACCACTCTTATAGACAAATCTGACAGATCAGACCTTAATCCAGCCGGTCGGGTGGGCTCTTGTGCATAGGGCCTTGTTCAGGTCCTGCAGCCTGTTTAACCCACTTTTCTTACCCAAAACTTTCTATAATTAACCTATAAGTTAATTATAGTGTAATCATTAACCAACTAGGATCATTGTGTATTGAAGATCTTGGAGGCCCTAGCAATGGAACTATAGCCTTTAATATTGACCAACGGAATCCTAAAACGCATGAGTAATTTTAAAGATCAAGACACCTCACGTGTATTACCTACTTATCCTAGCACCTAACCATAGGTGTGGGTTTATGGGACTTTAACATACAGTTTGTACATAATGTAACATCAACTAAGGATAGCTATACGTTGAATAACCTAAAACTACATCGAATGAACAATTAAAGACAACAGGAACCTAGGTTAGGATTATAGTAATTCAACATAATATTGTCTATTTATTGAATAATGTAATGTTATTGTCCTCCAATGAATTGATATAACGGTTGTGCTTGTTTTAGTATGTATTAATCTCCATTCCTCTATTTGTATTATTTTTCTTTATTATATTGAAATTGAGTTGTAAAAGAGGAATTAAAACGGAAACGAATCAAATAGAGATTTGTAAATAAGAACTAAATATTAAGTTTGGCTGCTGCAATGAACAATAAGAGTGTCTGAAACTCCAAATGGGTAATCAGTTGTATATGGGCCGAGACACTGAGTATATCTTACATGATTTGTTTAAGCTCTCATGGAAGAGTACCAATAAGCCACCTAATGAGTTTCCAATCATGGAGATTTGCAAATAAGAAAGAAATATTAAGTTTGGCTACTGCAGCGGACAATAAGAGTATTCGAAACTCCAATTAGGTAATCAGTTGTACCTGGGTTGAGGCACTAAGTATATTCCACATGATTTGTGTTAAGCTCATATGGAAGAACACCCATAAGCCACCTAATAAGTAAAATTTACATGATTTGTTTAAGCTCTCGTGAAGAGCACCCATAAGCCACTTAATGAGTTGTTAATTATAATCATCAGCTGATGTATGATTTAAGCTATAGTGGGATGTGTGTGGTTATTTGAATAGTTTTTTAACAATATGTTTTTAAATTTCAAAGATGCAATGTGCATTACTCTACTTTTGCTTGTACTTGGCTTAATCGTCATATTCATAGCTAGCCCATTGATGTTATAGGCATAGATGCAGGTACCGGTCATGCAGATACCGAGGAGGGGCAAGAGGAAAGCTTTAGAGGTTCCTCCAAACTTAGAGTATAGTCAATTGAAGACATCACTTAGTCTTTGGATCCGGAGGGTATAACCCGAGTTTACAGTTTGGGTTTATTTTGAGAATAGTACTTGCATCATACAATTTCACTCAAATTACTTGCTTTACATATGGTGATGGTGTTACTTGTATATTATAGACTTATACATATTTGTGTACATGAACCTCGTAGTCAATGACTTCAGGGCACATACTATAGTTTATACGGTATATCATGGCATTTACATATATATTATGTATGGGTAATTTGGGGGTTCTATATTTATATGAATAAAATCATCGTCTTGTAAAAATTAAAATGTTTTAAATTATGGACTGTTCATATTGTGATACTACGTGGAATTTGAATTGTATAGGTGATACGTACAGACGTCCGCATTGAACACCATTGATAGTTGTCATTGAGTGACCTTACAGGCATTGAGATTTGTAAGTATCCTTTTGTGCATTCCAATCAGACACGGAGTTGGGAAAGAATTTCAGGGACTTGGCATTGTTGGTGGACACTGGATCTTGTAGGTACGTGGTCTTCTTGATCTCCTCCTCAACCTTGACTACCTCATGGATGAGGAGCATGGCGTTGCAGCCATTGTCGACAATGAGATCAAGGCCGCCACTGGGGCTCTGTTTAAGGCAGCGCTTGGTGCATCATTAGTTCTCCTAGGGGGTTTCACCTTTCCAGGTGAAGATGGTTGCGTGGTCACTGATGGAGAAGGTGTTGTAGGCGAACCAATGAACCTTGGGGCCGAGGGCGGTGAGGGTTTCAATGAGGACAATGGTTTGAATGGTCATGTGGAGGGAGCCTGAGATGTAGGTGCCCATGAAGGGCTGCGAGGGGCCGAACTTAGCGCGACAGGCCATGAGGCCAAACATCTCGACCTCGCCCATGACGTCGGGATCTATACAAAACTTTTTGTTTTTTGTTGTGCATGTTGTGATCATGGATGTTGGATGTGCGTAGGTGGAGCTTGGATGGCCTGAGGGTAGGGCTTAGAGGATTTTGGATGTGTAAAGCCATTATTGTGGTCGAGTTTTGGAATCCAGACCGCTCGAAAAGCAGTGCATGACTCTCCAGGGCCATAGTGCTGCCATGCAATTTGGTGTTGAGGGAGTGACTGTATCGTCCCTTATTAATGACAACCTGGTTAAAGGATTTTAAAATAGGAATCGATGAATGTAAAAAAATATATATATATATACATATAGGTTGTATCAGGGACCTTAACATTGCTTAAAAGTTTTATAGAAGATGAGCAATGTTAACGTCCCTCTTAGACACTCATGTAATTTTTGAAAAATTTCTCCAGATCAAACTCTGAGAATCAATCAAGTGCTGAGCTAAAAATTCTTTATTGACATAGGGCCCCATCTATTGAGTTTTTTTTTTTTTTTTTTTAATTTTGGGATAAAATCCTCAAAATCAAATAACTCCGTCACTCCGCTAACATTATATCAATTTCCGCTATAAAATGCAAAATAAAATATAAGGAGGAGTGTACCATGTCAAGATCCCAACAAGCCCCTCTTTCACTTGGGGCTTCACTTCGCTACATCTCTTCGCAATGGGTGCGACCCTGAGCCAGCGATGCCAAAAATCACAACTATCCCGCGTCAAAGTCAAGGGGAACATCTCATACTAAAAATTAAAACTTTCAGCACGTAACGTTTCGGACGTGGCACTCGCATATCCGAAACCGTGTTTTAAAACCACGAGGCGGTCAGCTCCTTCTCCAAAGAATCTCCATACTCTCTCGCATTCCCACTTTCCTCTTCCGCAATCTTCTCATCTCTTCTACTTCTTCTTCTTCTCATTTCCCCATCCCGCGTTTCTTCCCACGTACTCTTCTAGTACTTCGCCATTTCGTTCATCCTCTTCTTCCAAAAACCCTAGATTTCCTCGCTCGAAGGCTTGGTATTTCCACTCCAGATCTGCCCTCAATTCCGTCGGAATTAGGGCTTCCAGTTCGCAGAGATGGGATCCGTCTCCACAAACTGGGAGCGCCTGGTCCGCGCGACCCTTCAGAAGGAGCAGCTCCGGCAGGCCGGAAAAGGCCGCGGTCGGCCTTCCGGCGGCCTCGCCGCCGCCGTCCCGCCGTCGCTCGAGAAGACCTCCAACATCGACGCGATCCTCCAGGCAGCAGATGAGATCCAAGATGAAGATCCCAACGTCGCCAGAATCCGTAATTTTCTCACACCCCCTTTTCGTCATGGATTAGATAGTACAAGCCTTGTTGATTTTCGTTGATGATATCGTATCTGGGGTTCTTCATATCTCCCAGTAGTTGAAAATCGCTGTGACGGATCGTTTCCTTGCTTGTTCTGTTGGTGTTTGTTGCAGTGTGCGAGCAAGCATATTCGATGGCGCAGAATCTGGACCCGAACAGCCTTGGGAGAGGCGTACTCCAGTTCAAGACTGGTCTGATGTCTGTAATTAAGGTAATTGTCGCGAATTGACTAGGCATCCAAATCGGCATTTTTTGATGTTTGGTGTTTCATTGGGGTTTTGACTGCTTGTGGGGGTGTTGGCTGGACTGGATTAATGTGCAGCAAAAGCTTGCCAAGAAGGATGGATCGGAAATCGATCGAAAGCACGATTTCCCACGCTTGTGGGACTTTTACCAATGGTATAAGCAGCGGCACAGAGTAGATGATATCCGGAAAATAGAAGAAAGATGGAGGGAGTCCGGATCATTCAGCACAAAGAAGGGAGAGTAAGTACTGTGGGTTAGGTGTATTGCTTTACATGAATAACTAGGTCTGTTGAATATGGGAAATTGTGTGGGGGTTGAAAATGGCTTCTTTGACGCATTGTTCGATGCCTGGTCGTGTTGCTTGAGGAAGCCCTTGAGTACTATGTTCATTTAATCCAATGGCAAACAAGTTTATTTCATGTCAGATTATTTACTTTGTTTGTAAAATTTGAACTCACTTGGGTTCAGTTATTTGATCATTGGATGCAATTGAAACCCTCAATTCCTGAAGGGATGTATTTATTTAGATCATGCAATGGGATTGGACTTTTCAATATTGCTTTGAACTTACAGCAATTTCTATATTTGTATTTTGGGTCACTTGTAATGGTCCATGGTAGTCGTCCAGCACATCAGTTGACATGCATCCTTCTCTTTTTATTATTATTTTACGTCGTATTAAACGTGCAAATCTGATTACAGGTAGTTCAATGTTGTATAATGGATTTCCAATGCTGATTCTTTACCATACTGATAACAAAAGAGTGCTTCTGCGCATCCTCAGCATATGTCATTACTAGAAACTGGCTTATTTATGTTGTACTTCTTATGCCAGGATGGAACTGAGTTCTTTAGAAATGAAAAAGGTTTATGCCACACTGAGGGCCTTAGTTGAGGTCATGGAGTTTCTTTCCAAAGATGGGGCTACAGATGGGGTAGGCAGACAGATTGCTGAGGAGGTAAGCTTAAATTTCGCCTTTTCTTTTTTGAAATCCTACAATTGCAGGGGCAAAGAAACCCTTGGAATGAGGAGTTTTTTATTTTTCTTCTTCCACTTATTGAATAGCAAGGTTCAAATGCGTTATCAAAACCAGTTAATTAAATGCTTTCTCATCAAGCCATAAGTCATAGATTGTTGAACTTATTTCTTGGAGTTGAGCTGAAAACTCACAATGCCTATTAAACCATATTTTCCTGCATTGCAATTTGAGGAAGACTCATTGCTTTTGCAATTTCTTGTTTTTTCATGAGAAGCTATTAGTCCGTGCATTAACTTTTAACTGTTGAGTCATACTTGCTACCAACAGAAATGTGATATAATTGAGTTTTCTCATTTGTCTCTTTTTTTTTTTTTCCTTCTTTGGTCCGTGCCAGTTAAGAAGGGTAAAGAAATCTGATGCAGCCTTGGTGGGAGAACTCACTCCATACAATATAGTACCCCTAGATGCACCAGCTTTAACCAATGCCATTGGATTCTTTCCAGAAGTAATTTCCCACACCTTTTTTCATTTAAAATTACGAAGAATATCATAAATTATGTGACAATTTTTCCCATGCTTCTTGACTTGGATATGTGTTGTGCATTTGATTTCCTGGCAAACAAAATTATACCTAGAATGACTACATAGTTGCTCTATTCGGTTCTGATAATTATGAGTATAGCCTTTAAGTCTTGTCGGTTAATATTGTGTTCTTGAACTAAAACTTATTGTATATATATTTTATGAACTAATACAACTGCACTTCAGTGTGATGCAGCTGACTACCTTTACCTAGGGTTTGATGCTACATGATGGAGTATTGCTGGCAGAGATTCAATTAATATTGATGGTTTATTTATGATATTTTGTCCAGGTTAGAGCTGCAATATCTGCTATACGTTGCACTGTTGACTTTCCCCGACTTCCTGTTCGTCCTGGGGTTTCTCATCCGCACAGTTTGGATATGTTTGATCTCCTACAATATGTATTTGGTTTTCAGGTTTGAGTATATTCACTTTAGCCCATTGTTTTTCATATCATCATCATCATCATCAGAGCTTTATCCCAACCATGTTGGGGTCGGCTACATAAATTTTGTTTCTCCATTTCGTTCTATTTTGAGCCAAATCATTCGATAAGTTCAATTTCTTTAAGTCTGAATTAATGACCTTCATCAATGTTTTCTTCAGCCCACTCCTACCTCTTGATGGGCTATCTACCTGTATAGCTAAACTTTTTCTCACCAGTGCTATTACAGGTCTACGCTCAACATGCCCAAACCATCTTAAACGGGTTTCTCTAATCTTATCCCCTATTGGTGCTACATCTAAATGTTCTCGAAAGCGCTCATTTCTAATTTTATTTTTCCTAATTTTACTACACATCCACCTAAGTATTCTCATTTCCTCCCATTGTTTTTCAAATGTTCCTTTTTTTTTTTTTGTTTGTTTGTTTGGCTTGACTTACCACTCATACGAGATGCTGGTAATGTTGAGGTTAGGTTTAGTTATTTATTCACAAATTTTTGATTTAAAGTATTCGTATCGAGTTAAAACTGATTTTGAACCAGAAAAGAAAATGTAAATGATAAGACATTTATCCCATCCTGTTGGAAACAGAGCTTCCTCTAAGATTTGTTGCACATTTGTGTTTTTTTTTATTTATTTCCCCCCAATATCTTTATTTTTGCAAGCAATTCCTCATCATTACTTGCCTATATGTTTGAATTTGTCATTTGCAGAAAGATAATATCCGTAATCAGCGTGAAAATGTGATTCTTTCCATAGCGAATGCGCAGTCTCATCTTGGCATACCTGCTGAGTCTGAACCTGTGAGTTGCTTTCTCATGTTTTAACTAGAAGATTAACATTCAAGCACTTGTTTAAGTACTCATGTTTTGAGGTAGTACTTGCTTAATAGTTTGTCATACAGAAACCTCAAATGTAGGTGTGAAGATTCTTGGTGCTCCAGAGCTTTTATGAGCTATTATTGCTCTATCTTAATTGCATTGTAGTTTGTATATTCATAAGGGGCTACTTTGCTGTTGCGCCATTCTTACCTACCTGCAAAGCACTGTTTGGACTGCATTTGTATAGTACATTTAATGGTTGCAAAGTTTACTCATTCATGAATCTAAGAAAAAAAAAGAGGGAAGAAAAGAGAAAAAGTTAAGTCACATTCATCTAAACTTTTAGGCAATAGCAACAATAAGTCAATAACCATGTAAAGAAACACTTCTGATCCATGTAACTTAAGATTTGTACAAAAATTGCAAATTTGCTGAGGATGAGGCGATGAGCCGATGAAGACATTTTCCTTTCATTCATAAGTCTTTAATTTTGCTTGGGAGCATTCATAGTTTTGCTTATTCTCCTCCTTTTGACCCTAGTGTAATGTTATTCCATTCTAAAACACTCTCTCTCTCTCTCTCTCTCTTTCTCTCTCTCACACACACATTATGTCTGTATCTCTCTCGCTCTCTGAATACATATATACATATTTATTTACATAGGTGCAATTAACTATGGGCTTGGTAAACCTTTCGATCGCCCCAATTGCACTGTGCAAACTCAAAGTTGGTTTTCTTACCTGCACAGGTCACGCTAGCCTAGTCTTTGATGCAAAATAGTTGAAGTCCTGTTACTTAAGGGCACGTTTGGCAACAGTCTGCGGGGATGAGATGATTTTATGGTTGCAAAGAATCCTTCCTGGAGCCTGAAATCAACCCATCCTCGTTTAACAAAACCAGGTTTGGCAAAATAGTGGATTTCGAGGGAAGAAAACTTTAAGAAATCAGTGGCTTTGAACGTTTTGGCCAATATATCATGATCCACAAGGCCCCACGTTATGAAATTTGGTCCTATGGCCGTTCTTGGCCCTCTAGATCAGATTTAACGGTCTGGATTTTTCAAAAAGGGCCTATAGCAATCTAGATTTGCATATCTGGCGTTGATTACTTTTTTGAAAATATTTTAGCATATAGGACGATTCAATGGTTGAAAATTGGTATGGTAGCCATTTTTGGGATGAGGACTAATCTGAATGGTGCTGATAGCACTTTTCTGCACTGCTACGGAATCTTCGCATCCGCCCGGGGGGGGGGTTGTTGGGAGTCTGAAGCCCCCTTTTTGCAGTTGTGTGGAATGCAGATGCATGTGTTTTGCGTTCCATGTAGTTGCCAGACGTGGGAAATCCATGTTTCCGCTGAAAACTTGCTGCTTTTTTGCGGAAACCTTGGTTACCAAATGTGACCTAAGAGTCCTGTTAGTAGAAACTGCTTTAAGTTAGGTGTCCGTGTCAATGAAGGTGAAGGGTCAAGTTTTGAAAAGAGTTAAAGCTGTCGTCCATGGGAAATCTCTTATGCGGCAGAATTTGATCTGTTTATGCCAAAGAGTCCTAATTAGTGTTTATCAAGAAGTTATGATAGTGTTTAGATTCATGGTTGTCAAATTGTGAATCATATTGTGAATGGCTCAAGGGGTTGAATCTAATCGAATTGTGAATTGTAGGATATTTTCTACTTTTTTTAATATAAATGAAAAAATAACAAAAAATGAGATAAAATTAGGAAAAATTGTAGATGCCTATAATCCATATATTTTTTTCATCCATATTGACATTAATATATAATAAATATTAGCATATTTACATACTAATGCCTGAATTGCTGAATATGATTAAGATATCAAGCACATCTATCATATAAAAATTAAAAATATGTATGCTCACTAATCACAATCTAACAAGAACTAGATATGCAAGTAGGCTGTAGCATGAACATGCCTTAATGTTTAGAAGGCTGTAGCATGTAGGTTGTGCAATATATTTGTGAGATTTCAATTTCAGATTCCAGTAATTGATGAAAATGAAAAAGAAATTGCGATTAGTATTGAAAAAAAATTTTTGAAATAGAAGAGCAGAAGATAACTCTAAAGCAGAAGCAGATCTCTCTGTTGGGCCCACATGTGATTTCAAACATGGGCCAAAAAATGGAATTGAAAACAGAGCAAATAAAACAGAAACTCCTAAAAAATGAGAAGAAGTGAACTAAAAAAAAAGAAAAGGTACACATCCTTCAATGGCAACCATGTGATTTAGACTTAGGGGCCCCACTAATTGCTTAATTCTTAAATACAATTGATATACAAATCCATCATGGGGCCCAATTGGAGAAATAGGGAAAAAGGAGGAAAACAACTTCTGTAAGAAGAGAGAGCCGAAAGGACTGGGAGAAGTGTGGGGCCCACTGCTGAGTGATGAAAAATGAAGAAGTGGCCTTAGGCTATAATAGATATGTGATTAAAAAAAATTGCTGAATACAGTGGCTGCATACTAATGTGTCAAACAACTGAGATCCGCTAGTGGATGGAAAGAGAAGAAAAAAAAATTGAACAGGTGGAGATAAAAATAGACAGGTGCCTCAAATGGGTAGAGAGAAGAAAAACTGGACAGGAGAAATAACAAGTGTCTTTAACAAAGAATAATAATAATAATAATCAAATGGTTGGGCTTATTGGTAGATGAAAAATAACAAAAACCAAAAAGCCTTTCTAATGGATTTATGGTGGGCCCACCTATTAGATCCGAGGAGATCATCACAATACAATCCAAAGAGCCAACCAATTTTTACACGTGGGTCCCACTGATGGATGGAGAAAACTACAGGCCTGTTGAATGTTTGGGAAAAAAGTAAAAAAGAAAATTGCTCAGATGAGATGAGGGAAGAAGACAGTAGCATCCATGGCCCTACCTGTATGGGTAAGAAATTACAGGTGGGCCTTACTTGTGGTGGAAAATAAAGAAAAAAAGAAAGAGAAAGAGGATGGACTGAGAGACGAGACGACTAGTGAAGAATAAATAAAAAATAAAAAGGGTACCTACCTGGAACCACTTCAAGCTTCAGGAGTATTTGGTAGCTCGTCATCTTGATTTTTCTTTGAGAGGTTGTTGTCTTGCAGTACTCCATTGATCTTTTGGAGTTTGTCGTCTGGCTTCTCTATCTTTCTAAGAAATCAAGGAAGCTCTTGCAGAACTCCATTGATCTTCTGGAGTTTGTCATCTGGGTTGTCTATCTTTTAAAGAAGTCATGGAGGCTGAGTATAGATGCAGCAAATATGAAGAAATAGAAGCACATATGCAGCATAAATGAAGAAATAGAAGCACAAATGCAGCATAAATGAGAAATAGAAGCATTGATGTAGGAAAAAATTGCACGAGTGGATAAAAGTTCATGAAAAACAAAATCCTCAAATTATATTTTGATCTCTTTGTATTCCCACCTACAAAAAATCACACGATTCGTGCATAATCGAATCGTATCGAACGATTTGCACAAGAATCGAATGATTTCACCTCAAATGCGATTCATCCCTTCTATATGAATCAATTTAATGCTGAAACAATGTTTAGATTAGGAAAGAATCTGAAGTGGTTAACTATTGGATGTAGAAAGGGATTTCTTTTTTTCTCCCTTGTTTTCATGTGGCGACCTTTCTTATTGTAATTGAAACCAACCAAAAAATTTTAGTGTTTATTTTGTGATTCTCCTTCTTACTTGGAAATGTTGGGATTCCTCTCCTTTCTAATGGTGTGAAGTTATGACTCACGAGTTGAGAGCACTCATGCTAGAAAAGAAAAGGTGTGATTCTATAGCTTCTTCGACATTTCTCTCTTTCTAGATGATATTCCAAGATTCTATGATCAATTCTGTTCTCATTGTCTAAGTGGTGATGAATGATGAAGATTTGGGGATAAGACGATGACATTTTGGAAGATGCCATAGAAACATGCCACCATGGTTAACATGGATGGAAGTCTATTAGCAACCTAGGGCCATTGTTTATGGGCCATTTTAGAGGGTTTATTTATTTATCGGTAGTTCCTATAAAGATTTTGGGTTGTGTAAATTGCATTCCTTCGAAGATGTAAATCGTCATCGTCATCATTAAAGCCTTGTTCCAACTATGTTGGGGTTGACTACATGAATTTTATTTCTCCTTTTTTATCTATCCCGAGCCAAATCCTTGGATAAGTTGCACTTCGTTATTCTTCATCCAAGTCCTTTTCGGCCTACCCCTTCCTCTTGGTAGGCCTTCAACTTGCATAGCTAAACATTCATTGCCATTGTAGGCTTGCATTGGATATGCCCAAACCATCTCAAACAGGTTTCTCTAATTTATCCCTTGTTGATGCCCCCGAAATGCTCTCGAAATCGCTCATTTCTAGTTTAATCCTTCCTAGTTTTACAATGCATCTATCTCAACGTTCTCATCTCTGCTACCTCCATTTTGTGCATACGTTGCTTTTTTATTTTCAAATATTCTGCTACATAGGTCATAGCTGTTCTAATCACCATCATGTAAAAGTTTTTCCTTTCAATATTGTGTATATGTTGCTTTTCGATTGGCCAACTGCTGCAGATGTAAATATGCAATTATAATTTGATACATTGGATTTGTAATGTGGAGGTGCGATCCAGTTTGATAGTTCCTTTTTCCATTCTGCAGAAGATTGATGAGAAAGCTATAACTGAGGTTTTCCTAAAGGTGCTGGATAACTACATCAAATGGTGCAGATACTTGCGCATTCGCCTTGCATGGAATAGGTAAGTGCCTGTACTTACTGTTTTTTTTTTTTTTTTTTATTTTGGGAAAATCTTCTATCTCCCTAGACTGACAAATGATATCTTAATTATATAGCATAGAAGCGATCAACAAGGACAGGAAACTTATTTTGGTTTCCTTATACTTTCTCATCTGGGGCGAAGCAGCCAATGTTCGTTTTCTTCCTGAGTGCATTTGCTATATTTTTCACAATGTGAGTATTTTAGGACACCAATCTTTTTTACTTGTTTCTTCTGATTTTTTTTCTATCAGCATTTTGCAAGTATGTCATGTTTTGGCATCTACTTTTCTAGCATATCTGCAATGAATTGTTGTATGTATACACACACATACTACATATAAATGCTTGGGATCTTAGGGTTGTCCTGGTGGTATAGGCACCCACTCCCATGGGAACCTTTACTTCCTACCTCCGTGGCCACTGAGCCAATGAACAAAAAAAAAAAAACATATATATATAAATGCTTTCATTTGTATAATTAAACTGATTTTAATATGCAGATGGCAAAGGAGTTGGATTTGATATTAGACAAGACTGAAGCTGAGCCAGCTGCAAGTTGTATGGGTGAAAATGGTTCTGTTTCTTATCTTCAGGAAGTCATTTGTCCCATTTATAAGACAATAGCAGCGGTTAGTGGATCTTTTATGCTGCTCCCTTATTGTTGGTTTAGTTTCAAGGAGTTCCCATGTCATCTGATTGATTTGGATTGCATCTTTTTTTTTTTTTTAAATTTTCGTATATGGTAGTTGTATTTTTTTTTTTGTTTTTTTGGAATTGCTAATGTATATTTTTTCCTTTTGATATCCTTTGTTCATGTCAAGAGAAATGCCACTCTGGCAGTGGCTTCCTTGGCTAAGGAGTGAGTTGGTTGTCAAAGCCTGTTGATTGTGCATTATATGTTTTCTATATCCTAATGCTTCCCTTTGTTTGGGGCTATTGTGTGGTTGTTTTTGCTTTGTTTCTTCTGTAGCCGTCTGTATATTCCCTCTTGTACAGATGTGTTGCCTTAATACAATATTATCATAAAAAGTAGAAAGTGTAGGATGGTTGAAATTATAAGGGCATGCTGCTCATGCCCTGCCTAGTGATGAAGATAAAATCTAAGTGGCTAACTTTGGTGGCAAAGTGCAAAAGTGATAGGACCATGATTTAAGATGTGAGGGTCAAGTCTTAGGTTATGGTTCTCTTGGCCAGTCACACATTGGTCTGAGGTTCAAGAATGCATTAGGTGTGTCATTACAGCGGCAAACCTAGTTGTCTGCACGTGGCTGCGGCTAGCTCAAGAAATTTCGGACATTAGACATTTTTTATTTTATTAATTTACTTCTTCACCCTACCATTGCTCGCACCACCCAAATGAAAATCCTTTGTCTGCCATTGTGGGTCAATACTGCTAAATTTCAAAGTATGAACACTTTATTGAATGGCATTTCAAAACATTGATATGGCATGCCGCATTTTAAAAATGGGAACATTCCTGTTCTTTAGTTTGAGTAATTGTTTTTGAAATGATATCTGGTGAATATCCTATGCGATATATCACTTTCTTTGAGATACATCTTTAATGGAAATGATTGGATAGTCAGAAAAATACAAATAATCTCAGAAGGTAATCATCTTTGATGAAAATGGTTGAGGGGAAGAAACACAGCCTAACACATTCAGAAGTTAAGTGTTGTATAGATTAAAAAAGGTGAAGAAACCATGGGAGATTAGTCATGTTAGGCATAAAACTACATAATTCTTGTAAATCATTTGTTGATCTTGACTTTTTCTATTGTTTATGTCTTCTCTAATTTGCTGCTTTCATGTTTACAATTTTCATCCTCATGCCCTGCTATATTTCCAGGAGGCCGCTGAAAATAACAATGGGAAAGCTGCACACTCTGCATGGAGGAATTACGACGACTTCAATGAATATTTCTGGTTCAAAATTTGTTGTCTTAGCAATTTTTTTTATTTGGGTGCATCAATTGATTTTTGGGAATACATTTTGTCTGCTCATTCCTTGTGCATCTATAGGTCGCCTTCTTGCTCTGAGTTGGGATGGCCTATGAGGAAAGAAAGTTCTTTTTTGCTGGAACCAAAGAAGAAGAAAAGGGTCTGTTTATAGATTTATGATCATATTTTCTACATATTGTCTATTTTTTTTTATGGTAGTTTCTAGATTTTTAGTCACCTTGTGCACTGTGTTTAATTTGTCCTTTATAGAGGCACCAGTGTGATACTTCTATTTGGAATCTCTGGGAGTTATAGCTCTTATTCAAGTAGATCAATTATTTTATTTTATTTTATTTTAAGTGAATGTATACAATTGTTCTTTGTATCCTTCTGACATGGTGATCATAGTCATGCTGTTCGCTTTACTACTAAAGATGAAAATTATTAAAAAATTGTTGAGAAATAAAAGTAATATGGACATAGTACGGTATGTGGTATTCACCTTTGTATTGTCCTATAATTCAAGGTTGTCAAAATTGGATTCGTATTGTGAATCGTTTTACATTCCAAATCGAATTGAATCACAAATCGAATTGTGAATTGAAGGATTCATTCTTTTTTTTCCATAATAATTTAAAAAAATTAAAAAAAGGTTATAATAAGAAAAAGTAGAGATACGTAACTCATCCATTTTGGCCTACCCATAATTTTAGAATCCAAAATTAAATCCCATTCAACCATCACCATAGTTCACATGAAAAAAAAACATTAAATTTATAAAAAAAGAGATAGGACAAGTAGAGAAGATAGACTGAAAGAAGACAATTCAAAAACAGGCCAAAGGGCCACATGTGATATGTCAATCAGTTTCAACGTTTCACTAACAGAATCCCCACATTCATTTGAGAGAGAGAACTGATGGATCCATCAGCTGTGATACATTAGTGGGCCCTAGTTTTTAGCAGATGCGTTGCATTTCATGTGATAGCATTATAGCAAAACAATTTCAGTAAAATTCTGGCACATGCCTCCCACCAGTGGGGCCCACTGATGGAATTGTTGTGTCTATGTGTTACACAAAGACACATGATAGAATATTAAATGATTAAGATATTAAAAAGGAAGTAACATTCTGCCACATACCTACCACCAGTGGGGCCCACTAATGGAATTCCTGTGTCCAAGTCGGACACAATGACACGTGATGGAAGATTAAGGACACATGGGCCTGACTGAAGGAAATACTAAAACAATCCATCAGTGGGGCCCATCCACCTGTGAAATATAAAAAAAAATGCATCCATCACATTCAGAATTATACGTGGGCCCACGTAAGTATGCAAAATTGTTGCATTGGCGCCCAAAACTGCTGGATGTAAAAATGCAGGTGGGCCCCACAGATTGATAAAAGAAGATAAAAGAGGAGTTAGGGTGGGAAAAATAGAAAAAAAAAAACCTATGAGACATTGAAAAAAAAAAAAAAGAATCAGTGGAGCCTGCCATCTGTGAAATGCAAAACGGTCGGATGGGAAGCATAATTGGAATCTCCAAACTCAAACTGGCCTACCCAGCAATGAAATTGAAAATTCTGTGAAATTTGGGCCCTATGTATGGATGAAAAAGGCTGTTGTAGTGGGGCCTACAGCTGATATATGTGAAATCACATCTGGGCAGAGTCAAACTGCCGCTGCAGTGGGGCCCACTACTGATGATGGATGGGAAAACGAGAAAAAAAAAAGAAAGAAAGAGAGGGGAATGGACTGTGTATATACAAAAAAAAAAAAAAAAGATATCGAAAGTGTACCTGAAAAGCTTCCATCTTCAAGTCTTCCGTTCTTTGCTGCAAAAGGAAGAGAGAACTTGGACTGAGCCTCTTTGCTAGAAAGGAAAGAGAGCTTGGGCTTCTTCTCTTCGCTAGAGTGCTTCAACTCTTCGCATGCAGCAAGGATCAGAATTCTCCTAGGAGGAAAGAGGCAGCAGGCTGAGAAGATCATCTTCCTTGCAGAGCTTAGGCTTGGATGCCAAGAGCTTGTAGTGAACAGTCGGAGACTCCCTAAAAGGGTTTTAATCGTCTTTTACTTCCTTTTTTTCTATACATAAATCAAGCTATTGTAAAGCCCCAAAAAACCCACCAATAATAGACTTGGCACCCCACCCCCCCACCCCCAAAAAAAAAAAAAAAGAATCGTTTGAATCGCAGAATTGGACGATTTCTTCCCAAATACGATTTGGGTATCTGATATGAATCGGTTTACCTCTTATACGATACAAGTCGAATTGTGAATCATACGATTTTAATGTATTCAAATATGTTTCCAATACTTTTTATCAGAGGTAAGAAAACTAGGCTTATTTTCGAGGGAAACGAGTTTACTTTAATTAGAAAGAAGGGAACGATTTTGTTGGTAATTGTGGTTATTTCATTACTTTGCTTTTTTATTTACTAAAGTTGGATGAAAATGTGGTCATTTGTCTATTTGTTCTTTAATTATAACATAACTTCAACCCACAGTGGTGTAGCTGGATTGGTGCAAGGGACTGCCCAAATGTAGGACCTTCAAGGCAACATATTACTCAAGGGTTCTACCTAAAGAGAGGAGTTTTGAATATAATTGGCATTATTGAATGATTTTAAGAATACATGTTTGACTTCCAAAGAGAGTATACTATTTTCCTTTGCACACGTGGATTCTCTTTCCCTAAAATATAATATTAAATGAAGCTAGGCCCTAATAAAATGGGAAGCTAAAGGAGGATGATACTTAGTAATCCTAGCAAAGATATTATAGGGTATTTGACCTATTGTTTAATTGAAAGGCTTTGGCCGCTTGCTGTACCTAACTGGGTCTGCTAGGCAAACTGTGGGCCTTGGTCCCAACTATCTGGGCTAGATCTGACCCAATTTTGAAGCCCATTATTCGACAATGACTTTTTGGGATGGATTGAGATTTTGGATCAGAAATTACACTTTTGTAGACCTAAACTTATAGCTGCTTTGAACTATGCCCATAAATGTTTGCAAAACAATGCAGGAAGAATAGGGAACAAACAGCAAACATGATATGATGCATTATGATGATTTTCTACCTTCTATTCATAGAGGCTGGTCATAAGTCTGCTAACATATAGTGAGACTGTCACTACATTGGTTTCCAGTGGATCCATAACTGTGATTAACTATTTTTTTTCCTTCCATTTTTTAGTTGCAAGGATCTCTCTCTCTCTCTCTCTCTCTCTCTCTCTCTCTCTCTCTCTCCCCCCACCACTATATAAATTTCATCATATTTTTTACATTTGTGAGGGTTTCAGTACTTTCTGCTTTGGTACACAGGATCTCATGGAAAGTTTGTTTCACTTTTTGTTTTTTGTCTCTTAAAAAAATGGCAGACAGGGAAGAGCTCATTCGTTGAACACAGGACATTTCTTCACTTATACCGAAGTTTTCATCGTCTGTGGATTTTCTTGGTCTTGATGTTTCAGGTGTACCTCAATGGATTCATTATTTGTATTCATCGTATTTTCCAATTATGATTTGTATAACTGACTTGCTTCTTGTATTTGCGTAGGGCTTGACAATCATAGCTTTCAACGAGGAAACCATTAATCTCGATACTTTCAAAGAAGTACTTAGTGTTGGGCCAACATTTGCCATCATGAACTTCCTTGAGAGTATGTTGCTTTTTTTAATTTTTTTATACCTTGTAAAGCTTTTGTTTTGTGTGTTTATATATACAATTTTTAATTGAATCATTGCCATACTTTCTTGCTTTCTTTTCTATCAAGCCTATGTCCTGAAATCCTTCATTGAATTATCAGGTTTTTTGGATGTCTTGCTCATGTTTGGGGCTTATGCAA
The DNA here is from genome assembly GCA_037013555.1 of Sextonia rubra. Classification (NCBI taxonomy): domain Eukaryota; kingdom Viridiplantae; phylum Streptophyta; class Magnoliopsida; order Laurales; family Lauraceae; genus Sextonia; species Sextonia rubra. The sequence continues at coordinate 51,158,410 of JASUAD010000013.1, read as the reverse complement.
CAGCAAGAGGCTTGGCAATCTCAAGGCTATTTATTAGATTCTTTTGGTTTGGCATCAGTTCAGTATTTGTCACTTATGTCTACCTGTGAGTCCGTTCGTGCTTTTGCCATTTAAAATCCTCCTTTCCAAATGGACCATAGTTCGGGAAATTCCCTTCACAAATACATATGCTTTTCATCTTGTTTCCCACATTTGTTCTGTAATTCTCCATAAATGCTGCAAGAGGGAGGCATTCTATAGATTCATTTGTTGCTTCATTTCCTGCAGTAGCCGGCACTATATGCACCAAGAAAATTTTCCTGAGTGAGGCATTCTATTGATTCATGTTTTGTTTTGTTTCCTGCATTAGCTGGAAACCATGCAACAGACCCTTATTAGTTGTTTCTTTGTGGAAAATTGGTAATTATTTTATTCTTGTTTTAAATTTGTGTTTTCTTAACTGAATTACAGGAAGGTTTTGGAGGAAAAAAATAACCGGAACTCGGATTCGTTCTATTTTCGCATTTATATTCTGGTATTGGGTGTATATGCTGGGATGCGCATATTCCTTGCTTTGTTGCTTAAATTTCCAGCATGTCACACTCTATCAGAGATGTCAGATCGCTGGTTCTTCTTTCAATTTTTTAAGTGGGTTTATCAGGTACTTTTGCTGCAAATTATTTTGATTATTTTTTTTTTCCTGTAGTGTTGTGAACTACGTTGTTAAGGTCAGGCATATTTTCACATAAGTGTTGTCAGTGTCCACACTGAACAGTTTTTGTTCCAAACTACAGGAGCGATACTTTGTTGGGCGTGGTCTTTATGAAAGGGCGAGTGATTACTTCAGGTTTGCTGCAATGGTTTCACTTTCTGAGCTTTGTTTCTTTTTAATCTTGCTTTCAGATTTGGTACTATGTTACCTTAATGATGTTTTAGTTTTTAATCTTGGTTTAAGATTTGGTACTATGTTGCCTTAATGATATTTTAGTTATGTCTTTGTGATGTACAACTGTTGAATGTGTCATTTTCAATGGTAATGAGAAATTTTAGCAATATATGAGTACTGATAGAATTTAGTTTTATGAGTACTATTGTTAGGGCCATGCAAGGCTGATGCAAGATAGACCTCAATGGCCACATGTGTGAGGCCCAAGTAGATTTAGGCTTTTTTATTTTGTAATGCTATGTCATTAGATTTTTTTTGATTTAGTTTCCTATATTATTTAGTTTCTTAGTTTGATTAGGTTTCTTAGGCCCTAAGTTATCTTAACTATTGATATGGCATTGTAGACATGAAATTATTTAGAGTTGATTAATTGATTTGGGTTTTTCCCCAATTGAGGTGCGTCGTTGTAACGACTCAAGAATCTGGAACTCTTCAAATTTTTAAGATGCACTCAATTTATAGCAACATAATATAAATCAAATTCCAATGAGCATAAAGGTCCAAAGGCATTCATATTCAATTTATACTTAAATCATTAAATGTATTAGAAAACATAATAAAAAGCTATTAAGTAAAATACAAGTCTCTAAGTCATGTAGATAAAAATATGAATTGTTCTGTCTAATCCCATCTATAAATCTAATCTTTGTTTCTCGCGTTGCGGATCAGCCACGCTTGCCAAAATCCACTGGTTGATCTTCGTCATTCCCTGCAACTTCTACGAATGGATTACCTAAAGTGGGGTGTACCATTGATCTTTGTCATGTCCCACCCTATATGCGTGCATGATATTGTTCGCTTTAGCCCTTCTGGTAGGCCTCAACCCGCCAAAAGGCCTTATGCAAGGTAAGGGTGTAAGTTCTATATATAAGCTCAATCACTTTCCTCTCTATAATTGATGTTGGACTCGAATATGTCACAATCCACCCCCCTTAGGGCTGTACGTCCCTGTAGCCTGCCAGCTTTCTTGGCCTATCTACATGGAAATCCGCCCACTTGCATCAGACTAGGGCAGTGACCCACATTTGAACTAGTTGAGAGTCGGCTTTGATACCATTTGTTACGCGCGACTCCATACGAATGCATGATATTATCTGCTTCACGGTTTTGCTTTTGGTGGGTTCAACCTACCAAAAAGCCTCATACAAGGTAAGGGTGCAAGCTTTATATATAAGCCCAATCACTTTTCTTTTTATAGTCGATGTGGGACTCGAGGACGTCACAGTCCTCATATCGAACTGTCTTCGGACACATGCTTCGTCACTCTATGCAAACCCTAATCCTTAGCCTACATCATCAATTGTTATCATAGTCAATTCCTCGATACATTGGCGTGTTTCCGTTATCCATCCCATATCTCCTCGTTCCATCACCCACTATCCGTTCTTATTCTCTCCACTTTCAACTCCCAGCCCATGTCACTCTAAACCGTAGCTGCACCCTAGGCTGAACCACGACCACTATCCTTGCCATCGGTCCCTACCCACTACCAAGACTAGTCTTCACCCGAAGTCCAATCCCAATTCCTTGCAACCTACCCCAACCCTTTGTTAAAACCCCCCAAACATCTAGAACCCACCATCCGCACCGCCCCATAATCACAAAAGCCAGTCGGATCCCTTCCATTGCTCCCCACAGCATCCCCAGCACCAACGAAAGAAAAAAAAATCCTCTTCAAACCCCATTCCACAGAGAGAGAGAGAGAGAGAGAGAGAGAGAGAGAGAGAGAGAGAGAGAGAGAGAGAGAGAGAGAGCAAAGAAGAAGAAGAAGAATGGGAAGTTGTAGCGAAGAAGAAAGAGGGCGTACCTGATTTTTGGTGAACCCGCAGTCTTTGCCACCACCGTAACCAGCATTTGCTGTCACTGCTTTCCCCTAGTCGTCGTCATCTCATTTCTAGGGCCAAATTCACCATCGGTTGTCGAACAGTTGTCGCACACCATAGCCTCATCCTCCATTGCCATCACCGCCGGCCACATCTTGTGCTTAAACCGCACACCGAAGAAGTCTCCCTCTTCCTCCTCCTCATCTCTTTGCAAAGGAGAAAAAAAAATGGTTTCGAAGTCCTACAGCGGACAGCGACGAACACAGGTTTTCCTTCCCCTTTTTTCCCTTCTCTTCTTTTCTTTTTGTTTTGGTTGAAGACAGAGGAGCAAAAAGAGCATCCCACATATGCCATCTGTGACACGTGCCAAACTTTACATACTCCCTTTAGTTATTAGGCTAGGATAGTTTGTTTTCTGACCCACTTGAAGAGGAGAGCCCATCCAGTTGCTGGAATCAAAGCCACTGTTGGGCTTGATTTTCAACCCAGGTCGACACCAAGTGACTTGATCTATTATCGCAGAGCCTAGGCAAAGAAAATTTCACTAGAGTTTACAACATCAACGGCCCCAATTTCTTTTCTTGATCGTGGTGTCATTGGAAGTCAGATTTACATCCTGTTTTCTCCTGTGATATCGTGGATTGCATATCAACAACATCAGGCTCGTAAAAAAATTTCAATTATGATGTCTACAACCATGGAAAACTTTCGTGCAGGCGTTGCTTAGTTATCTGTTTAGGTCAATCAAGTCCATGCTCAGGTCCATCAAAACCATGCCACTCTTATAAGAATGGAAACTAGGCTTATCAATTTATAAAATAATGGTCATGGTTGATGTACGAAAGAAGTGATTGGCATTGGTTCCTACTTGCCACAATCTCAAAATCAAGAGAAGTTTACATTGCAAACCAAAGTTGACCCAGTTGCACATAAAGATATAAAAGAAGATCGACATGTTGAAAAATTGCCTGCAAAACTCAATTTGAAGGAAACATCGGATGAAGGTAAACCCGTTCAACAGGAGCAGAAATCACTTGCTCCTATTTGTCCACACAAAGATCTATTTGCTAACACTCTTTATATTGACTTTGTATTTGGAGACGAAGAACAGCTAGCGAAAACTTATGATTTGTTGGTGTAGAGTCCACACATGAAGTGCTTAAGGGTTCTCTTTCACTTCCACACCACATCAAGCCATTCAACGAAGTTATACATGAAGGTGTACACAGAAGTTGTAGATCAACTAATGGATCGAAAGTTCATCCGATTGATTTTTGACTCAGGTGGGCATTTATTGAACTCGAGGTCGAGCTCATTCCAAGCCGGGAAGAATGATGCAAGATAGACCTCAATGGCCACATGTGTAGGGCCCAAGTAGATTAGGGCTTATTAATTAATTAATTAATTAATTATATGTCATTAGATATTTTTTATTCATGGGTTGTAATTAGGATTTAGTTTCCTATATTATTTAGTTTCCTAGTTTGATTAGGTTTCTTAGGCTCTAAGTTATCTTAACTATTTATATGGGATTGTACACATGAAATGATTTAGAGTTGATTAATTGATTTGGGTTTTTCCCCCAATTGAGTTGTGTCCTCCTCGTATTTGGTCTCCTTGGAGACGTTTGAAGTGTCCTCGAATACATGCTTCGGCACTCTATGCAAGCCCTAATCCTTGGGCCTGCATCAAATGCTTCTCTGATTGGCAAATTATTTATTAGTTTTCTTAATTTTGTAACAATGTTCCTATTGGCTCACATTGCAGATATGTTCTTTTCTGGTTGGTGATTTTTGTATGCAAGTTCTCATTTGCATACTTTCTTCAGGTAAGTAACTTCCTTTTGTCCATTAGTTCATCAGTGTCTTGTTTATTCATTTACTGTGTTCTGTAATTATCTCAAGTCGTTCCGATATGTTAATAACTTAACTGTTGTTTATGTTCATTGCAATGTTTGATTATGTTGTCCTATTGCAGATTAAACCACTAGTAGAACCGACCAATATAATTGTGAACCTTCGAGGTTTAGAGTATTCATGGCATGATCTTGTCTCAAAGGGTAAATAAATTTTATTCCATCAAGTAATCTGTGCTTGCTATTTTGCTGTTATCTATGAGTTGCATTTGTTACTTTACATATAACTAGCATGAGCTTCACTTGTATCGTGCGTTATCTCTTTCCATGGCCATTCTACTCCACACTTATGGTGATGTGTAACATGTGTTGCTTATATAGAAAATTATCCTATGCACGAGGCATGCATTGTGCATACCCAGAGTGGGGCCCACCTGATAGTTTATCTGAGTGGACCCACCACCACCACCACCACAATAGTTTACATGGGGTTACACCCATGTGAACGGATTGGACCATTGGATTGACTGTACAACCATGCACATGGACTGGCCTGTGGGCAGTGATGATAAGGTTAGGATGATTAGATGGGGTTGGTTTCCTTGTACATGGGAGGGGCCCATCCCATATCTTCTAATCCCCCCTGTCCCATCCCAAAGTGGGCCAGCATGTGTGCTCCACAGTGAGGCGCGCTTTGGATCTTGAAGAGTTTTTGTTTTTGTTGTTTTTGAGTGAATACGGCAGAATACAATTTTTTATTTATTTTTATTGCAATGAATTGGAGCTATGAGTTTTGGGGAGATGGTCGCAATAGTCCATTAAGCAAACCTCTACAGGACTTAAAAACCTAGTGGTGCGTGAATATCTTGTTGTGTTTTCATAAAAAGTTAAGATAGTTAAATCAAGGGTTTATGATTTTCAAATTGGGGGGAGAGAACCTCATGAAGAGTCCACATTTGCTTGGTAGTGTTCCCGTTTTTTTTTGGCGGGAGGGGGGAAAGGCGGACGAATGGATTAGGGTATTGTCATGGTTGTGGCCCCCTGGCCCCCTTAGAATGGTGTTGGGTATGGTGAGCATCCACCTAGAGAGAGTGAGGGCGGGAGAAACTTTGAAGAATTCGGTATGCAATGTGGCATAAGTTCCACATCGGCATGTCATCCCACCCACACACACCCCCACCCACCTCTCTCTCGAATGGCCTTGGGTCTAGCAAGCATCCAAGTAGAGAGAGAGAGGGTGGGGGAAATTCTTTAAGAATTGGGTATGTAGTCATGCATAAGTTCCATATTGGAAACATCCAAGTCCTGATCTTGGGTGTATGTGTGTGACTTGGACTTAAAACCCATATGAGGCTTTTTAAAACTGTGCGGCAAGATTGGGTTGAAATCCCATGAGCCAATGCAGATTATATCATTTGGATAGTGGGCCCGGGTTGTTACAGGTATGCTAAAGGAATGTTAGGCATTATTTTTAATTATTGTTACCATTACTATTTTGATATGGATAATTAAAAGGGGAAGCCGTGAAGCATAGAAATGATCAGATAGTAGTTATTCTTTTTTATTATTATTATTATTATTATTATTATAAAAAACAATGAATAGTGAACTGTTTCACCATTTAGTCTGGTTGTGGTTCATGATGTTCAACTGTTCAAACCGATTAGTTTTTGCATTTGTCAGTTCTATACTATTTGGACTGCCAAGCTACTTTGTTTCAGCCTCTTTGGTTGCCATGATTGATCCGGATAAGAGCCCTGTATATAAATGTATATTGAGCAGGCTTATGTGCTTTTGAGGGAGTGCTCACCTCCCTATATTTTATCATCCATTAGCTATAAAGGAACTTCTGTAATGAACATGTTTGACTAGCTTCTCCAAGAAAGCGAGTGTTTCTGTTGCCTTTAATTTATGTTTGTGATAATTTTTGGCAGGAAACCATAATGCCTTGGCAATTGCTAGTCTGTGGGCACCTGTTGCAGCTGTAAGTATTTTCCTTCTTGTTTCAACTTTCATGCTGGGAGATTTAGTAATTAACCTTCATGACTTGGTCAATTACTTGTTAATACACTTAGTTTTGCCTGTTTTACCAAATTAGATATGCATGTTGGTGCCATCCAGTACAGAGTGTTTTACTTAAATATTTATATCTTTAATGGCCATTACTTATGTTTTCCAGATTTACGTCATGGACATTCACATCTGGTATACAGTTTTATCTGCCATTGTTGGTGGCGTGATGGGTGCTCGAGCTCGTTTAGGGGAGGTATTCTATGCATTTTTACTACAATTTTATGGAATTTATTCTTGGCTTTGGCCAGGTTAGGCAGCTGTTGGCTGTGCCAATCCTTTAAGATAGAGTTTAATTCCATCATATGTTAGAACTTATGTTGATTGGGTCATTGTTGTCCATTGATCGCAGTAGAGATGCCATCAACAATCGATAACTTGGGAATCCTTGACTGAGCTAAGTCAATTGCTTAATTGAGGGGAGGAACACTCGAGGAGAAACACCCCATTGAGAGAGATAAATTTCAAACTGAAATAATAATCCAAATGCTCTATTTCTCATTAATTGTGACGAGTTCCTACCGACTTCTTGGAACTGCGTACTGGATCCACCGACGGGCATCATTTAGGGGCTTGTAGTTCATGACCAGCGGCTGGCACGCCTGTGTCTTTTTTTGTTATTAAACATTAATAATGCCAAAGGTTTAACAATCCTAAGAGAGAAAATGTTTAATGATTCTACGTCATCTAAACAATTAAAAGTAATATAATTGAATATCAAATTCTTAGATGATTTCTACCTAATAAATCAAGAGAGGGTCCAATGTCATCATATCATAAAAGAAATATAATTGAATGTCAGTCACTAAAGACTTATGAGAGGGTCCAATGTCATCATATCATAAATCAAGACATTGATAAGGTCAATGCTGTCTGTTGGGAGTTGGTCTTGGTATAGATGTCATCAACGATTGATAACTCAGGAATCTTTGACCGAGCCTTGCCTATTGCTTCATTGAGGAAAGGGACCCAACTTAAGAGAGATTAATCCCAAAATGAAATAATAATCCAAAAGGCATATTTCTCATTTTTGTATGGACACTAATACACTACTCACGTGCACTTCAGTACTGCCTAAAAACTAACGGTCCTAACAGAAACAAGCCATCAAAATTTTCTACATAGTACATAATCTACGCAATTAAAGAAATATAGCCTAATAATGAACTCTTAATTGATTGCTGCCTGTCGAATAACAAATTGTAAAGAAAGAGGCTAGAAAAAGTTTAAAATAACACAAAATATACTAAATGACAACTGAAAGTATCTTAACTGATCTAAAAAAATCTATTAAGATGAAGACAAAATGATGGATAATAAAATAAATTGGGGCAGATGAGCTGGTTGGGCTTAGTGTTAGGGGCTGGGCTTCCATTGCAGGCTTCTGCTTGGCTTGCATCACTTTGGTGCTTAGATTTTGGAACTTGTATGAAGGTGCTTAGTTTTTGCTACTTGTATGAAGTTCTAATACTAAGTGGAATCATCATCAAGGCTTCGTCCCAATTATGTTGGGGTCTTCTCCATTCATCTATTTCTCCATTCTGATCTAACCTGAGCCTTAACGGAATGTTGTTCTCCTAGAACTCATCTTTTGGGTTCTGACAAAAGTTTTATGCTTGCTGTCAGCCTAGCTAATGCAACCGCCCTTGTTTGTATGGGCTTGCGACCGGTAGTAAAAAAACTGGAGAAGTTTTCCCTTTGTTGAAGTTTTCTTTTTGTCATTAGTTCCTTAGAAAAGAATGTTTATAATCTTACTTTTTATGGCAGATACGCACAATTGAAATGGTGCATAAGCGTTTTGAGAGTTTTCCAGAAGCTTTTGTGAAAAATCTCGTCTCTTCCGAAGCAAAAAGGTGTTTGTTGTTGAAACACTTTTACTTCTCCTGATAATACTCCTATCTTCTGCTGTGTACAAAACTTGACTTGTGGATACTGTTGCGAATATTCTTTCACAGGTTCTCTGCTGATGTACAAGCAGCTCAGGTAAGCATCTGCTTCATCGTTTTTTTCCCCATTTCTAATAGTGCTTTTTGGCAGCTTCCATGTGAGAATTCTGATGTTGAAGGATTGATTGTTAGTCAATGTTCCTTTTTTTTGAAATTTAAAAAATATATTTTTAGCTATTTCATCCAATCTGCCAGCTAGTCAGAGGTCACATCTGGGGCATAATTATGATAATTTTTATTCGTTCTCAGTGTACATAGGTGGCCCATCTGATAAGTGGACGATCATATTTATTTTTGGTTCTGGCATGCACAGATGTCCCATCTTATGAATGGCCTAATATTTGCATCCATTGTAGCGGAGTTCTTCCATGTATGGATAAAGAATGAAGGAGAAAGGGGCAAAATGTTAATAAACTTTATCATATATGAGCGGGGTCCACTGTCCATCTGTGGGTTTAGAGATTAGATTTTAAAAGTGGTAGGTTAGTTGAGAAGTCCTCCACTTTCAGGTGAGCTTGAGTATGCTTTGGTGTGTTCTCTAATACGTGATTCTAAAAAATGTCTGAGTCAGAATCTTCTGTGACTCGACACCTAACAAGCAGAGTTACTGCACTGAAATTGTATAACCCTCAATCAAGTCCTATCTGAGTTGTCTGTGTCAAACGAATGTTGACTCAGATGAACTCTTAATCAAATCTTGGACTCTTGAAAGTCTGTATTTGGTGCTCCCCCCCCCACCCCCAGAGGGCATAGGATGCTGTAGTGTGATTTCAGGTACCAACCACATTTCTTGCAAGATCTAAGTATTCAAAAGGTTTAGGTTATCATTCATTCACAAGAACAATTGAGTCAAAACCAAACAATGCTTCCTTCAAATACTTAACTGTAAGTCCTAGTATGCAATTGTTATAAGACATTAATTTCCTCTCTCTCTCTCTCTTTTTAAAATATTAGTTTTCATTTTTAGTTTTTTTTCTTTGTTTTTTCACTCTTTTTTTATGATGTCCTTGGTTAGTCTGTTGGGACTTGGTCTGACTTGGCTGAGTAGCAGCAAATATCGGTTGAGGAGGGTGACTGAATCCCAGCTCAAGTCCGAGTTTCAAAAACTTGCTCACATCTCTGCTCGCTGTTCAAATGATTTTGGGCAAGCTTGGTATTTTCTTTAAGAGAAGGCTTCCAAGGAATTTACTAGTGCCACCACTACCACCATTATTATTTTGTATGTGTAGGATAAAAAAGCTTCTCAGGAGGTTTTTGTTCTTAAATTTTTTTGTGCTAATGTTTTTTCTTGTTTTTTGTGCCGGGAGAGGAAGAGGAGGATGAAACCCGGGGGGGGGGGGGGGGGGGGGTGGTGGGTTGGTTTCTGTGGAGTTCTCATAGGATGTGGGCCATCTTTGCAAGGGATACTAATTTTTTTTTCCTTCAGGAAAAAGGTTATCCACCCTTGCCCCAATGGAAGTGAATTCAAGCATGTGAGAGAAAATTTAATGGTTAATTATAGATCTCCACACTATACCCTTCAACCCTTTTCTAAATCATTCATTGCCCTACTAGATAATCATTCCCCTCCATAAGGAGATCCAAAATGTAACCCTAAAGTATTACTAGCTAATACTAAATACTTAGGGTAGTCTTGCGTCTTTTCTCTAACTCCTTCCGAAAGAAGCCATGGCAGTCCTCTTCTACCTTATATTTCATCCAATTTTCTAGGATAGTTCATATTGCGAGTGCTTTGTTCTTCTTTTGGGACATTTTAATGTGAAAAATTTAAAATGGTTCTGCCACTAACTTACCCTTGTTAAAATTCTTGTCAAGAACATAAACAAAAACACTTCATTGACTTGCTCGCAATTATAAGTTTAGTGCCAGGATGTGCCAAGATTTCTTTTCTTTTCTTTATTTTTTTATTGGTAACAATGTAACAACCCGGGCCTACGACCTACACGATATTGTCCGCTTTGGCTTATGAGATTTTAATCCAATCTTGCTGCACGGTTTTAAAGGGCCTTATGTGGGGTAGACCAGGTCACACACATATATACCTATTATAGGGATTTGCATGTTTCCGATGTGGGACTTATGCATCACAGCATACTCAATCCTTTAGAATTTTCCTCGCCCTTTCTCTCTGGGTAGATGGTTGCTGTACCTAACGCCCTTTTGCAAGGAGGCCGTAGGTGTGACATAATCTGTAAGACTATAATGACTATAATGACCTAGGTCCACTACTCACATAATATTGTTTGCTTTGGCTCATGGGATTTCAACCCAGTCTTTCTATATGGTTTTAAAAGGCCTCATGTGGGGTTAAGACTAGGTCACACACATATATATCCAGGATTAGGACTTGAATGTTTCGGATGTGGGACTTTTGCATTATTGCATACTATCATTTAGGGGCTCTCTCTCTCTCTCTCTCTTGGTGGATAGTTGCCGAACTCAACGCCCTTCTACAAGGAGGCCATATGTGTGACATAAAATATAAAAGCATACATAAAGACAACTTTTAGGTGAACCAGTACGAGAGACATGTCTCAGTCACCGAACCCAGCCCAACAACGTTATATTTATAGGAGCACTTAGATTACATGATTGATTTACCCCTTGCTTAGCTTAAGAATTTGCCATTCCATTTGCATATCTACTAATATGTTGAAACATGACCCACACCTTAGATTCCAAAATAGCAATGTCATTCAATAAGTTGAATAAGAATTGCATTTTCCAAGGTCCTCTCAATGTTTTTGCCTAGTATATAGGTTTGATCAAGTTACTCTCCACAATAAAATTATGATGATAAGAGGAGTGATAAATACGGAGAGTTTCTAGAATTGCCAAAACTTCTGCTTCATTAGTTTTCAACAGTTCCAAGATTTTTTCATTCTGTGTAGGAACAATTCCTGGTCTTCTATTAAGAGGATGGATTTATTTTGTATATATGACTATGTCATGAAATGACTGAACTTCAGTGAGCATCTCCAGTTCTTATACATATATATATATATTGATATTTCACAGCTCTATGAATCCTGGATTCTTAGAATTGAGCAACGTGTATTTGTATCTACGTGTATTCCTGATGAATTCTTCGTGCCAACTGTATTCTTCTAGCACAAGTTTAAGCATTGTTTTGAGGTTGACAATATATTATTACAATTATTTTCTTCTCTTGGGTTTTAAATAAATATTGAAATGTTTATTTGCTGATTGCTTACAAAAAGTTATCTCTATATATTTTTTTCACTGGTATTAGTGTTACTTTTGCCATTTTTTTTAGAAATATACCATCATTTTAATTAATTTAAGTCTTATGCGAATTTAACTGATTATGTTTATCTATACATATACACTTTTTGGGACTTGTTGATCTCAAATTTCAGTGCATGTACACATTCTCACACAACTTTGGCTGACACTCAGGCTTCTGTGTACACATGTTTTGGGCCTTTGAAGTTTTCCTCATTTCATCCTGAAAATTTTGTTGGCATCTTTTTCTCTGGAGATCTATTGTTTGGTATTATCTGTGTTTATTTCTTTTGAGCTTCATAGTTGACAACTTGATATTCATCTTGTCATGCCCTGAGACCCAGAATTCATAGAATCCAACTTTCAGAATGCGAGTTATAATTTTTAGTACGCAATTTGAGATTCAAAGTTCAAACACGTAAATCAAATGAAGCAGTACACTACATATACATTCAATTTCACAATTGTGAGAGTAATGAAATTCTAAAAAACTTTTATGTAATTTCTAATGCAATTACTAATCAAATATTCAAACCACAACTGAACCAATAAGAAATAACTTGGCCAACAAAGGCCTTTTTACCCATAATTGATCAACTAAATTATCAAGTCTAAAATTCAATAATCCAAAGTATATTAAAGAAACTAAGACAAACCATGTGTGCCTAGACTATATTATCAGAGCTCCGCTCTTGAGTTCTGTGGTTCACCCTCTGATGCTAACTCATTCGGGTTAGGTCCTACCCCAGGATCTGGAAAATGCCCCAAATAAGGGTGAGTTAAGGCACTTAGCAAGATAGACATTGGACATATTATCTCATACATGTAAACAATTTGAATAGCAGTAAGTCAGATTTAAAGAAATCCTAGACTAGAACCATATGGATAAACTGTGCCAGGTACAATCTGTAAACTGATAAAATGAGAATTTTAATGTGAAGAATGCAAAATGGCAGCCACATGAGCTATGACAAGTCTTATATCATAGCCCTGCTAGATAGGTCCCCGTTTGGTAGTGTGCCGTTGGTAGAAAACAAAATGGTACATCAAATAATCTCTAATTAGGGTATGACCTTCGATTTACTTTTAATATCAAATTGTACCTTAGAGGTCATCATCATGGTTCAAAACGTAGCAGCCGCATTATCAGCCATAGTGGTTGATGCCGCTATGTTATTGTGAAAATAGTGCAGCTACGGTCTAAAACCTAGAAGAGCCTAGCAATTTTAATTTTAAAAATTATCTTTCCTATTTCTTGTCCTAAATAGCTTTTCCTAGAGTTGTCTCTAACCTTATATGGTTTCCAATCACTAAAAAATCACAAGATTGGCTATAATACAAAATTTAAAATTTTTTTACCACTTAAAAATTCACTACGTAGCGTTTTGGCCACTGGCCACTATGCCCATCGCTACCGCTATTTTGATCCTTGGACATCATCACCTAAAACTAGACTGAGTTTAGGAATTAATAACAAAATGAAAGTAATTAAGTCACAGAGAGCCTCCCTCATAGGAAAAATTACAAGCCTAGTGGTGCCAATCTATTTAATTACAAGGGTGTCAATCCAGCGTATGCTATGGATAAGCAAAATGTTCACTCCAAGTTATAAGTGACAAAACTAGTTAATCCAAAGGGGTTACAATTAGTTTTATTGAAACTGAATTAATGTCCCCATTTCAAGTCTGAGGAAGTACAGATTCAAAGATATAATCAATGGGGTAGCAAATATCTTAGCTTATACATGTTTAAATAAATAGAACTATTATATGTTATCAGTGAATGGAAGTGTGAAACCCAAAGTCAAATGCCATCAACAAAGGTATGATGGCATCCAAGAGAAAACATGACTTAATTGGGGGGAATTCTGAATTTCAGATTCAAACCCAATTAGACGATGTAAAATTGTCAATTAGAATGAAATGGTCATGTAGAATTAATCCCTTACAAATTTTTTTTTTTTTTTTTTTGGAATGATAACATTCATTAAAGGGAAAGCAGTACAAGAGGGATGTACTAAAAGCAAAAAAGAAAAGCAGAGCACTAAAGGCCACCCCAGGGCAATCCCTTACAGTTTCCATATGATAACCTTAAAACTATGGCATGCAAAGGAAAGATGATTAACACACTATGGAACATGACTGCATAGTGGTTGGCCGATGGGAGAGCCCACGTGGACCTCACAGCCGGCCGTATTTGTCAAGTTAGGCCAAACATTTTCTTCTTCTTCATCATTCATGGTCTTTTTAGGTTAAATAATATTCAACCTAAACGTAGGACATGATTATTACGAAACCCCTAGTATGGAGTATGGACATCTAAATCCGATTTATTTAAATCCTAAACATCAAGTAAGTTATTGAAATTCGGATTTAAATCGCGTTAGGAGATCAACACGAATTAATAAAAATCACAGTTATCAAATACTATAAAACCCTAAAGGCTAAAAGTCCCTAACATGAAAACCCTAAAAAACCCCAAATTCTACACTTTATGGTGGTTGGGGACCCAACACCCCAAAAAAGGGGTTTGGCCAGCAGAATCTCCCCTCGCAATCGAGTACTTTGCAGCCCCAATCCATCATGCAAGTGATATTTGGGTACTCTATTGATCTAATCTAACAACAAGAATTAAGGTTTATGGTTCTAACTTGTAACTAGTATATTTAATAAAATTCTAATGGAAAAAAAATACTAGATCATATTTGTACACTAGCCTTTGGTAAGTTCGCGTTGGTTTCTCCCCTTCTTGAATAGCTCTATGCATCAAAGCCTCCAATCCCTAGCTATTTTTAGTCTCCTGGCCTCCTAGATCTTGCTCAAGGTCTTGGTGCAAAGGAAAATAGGAGAGGTGCTAAATAGGAAGAGACTGGAGAGATTGATTGGAGGGAAGGGAAGTAGAGATGCGAGAGGGAGGAATTGCTGACTAGGAAGAAGAGGGTCGCCAAGAGGGAGAGAGAGGCTGAGAGGGAGAAGTATGTGAATGGGAAAGGGGTCGTGTGCACAAAGAGGGAGAGAGAGGGGGATGTCATGTGACATTGGGATTTGGGAATATGTCGTGCAGCCCCCTTAGGTGTGTTGGTGTTTACATCAACTAGGGCCCCACCAGCACTTATTCTCCAAGTTCTCTAGTGTAATTAATTGGGCCCCTAATCTACTATTATTAAACAAAAAATAAGCCAAAACCTAAGGACATTGGGTTAACTAGCCCATAACAGCCCCTAATCCTCATTTACGCCCACTATTGGGCCACACATTTGGTACCTAAATATATTTATTAAATTTGTGGCTTATGTGTATAAATCTTGGTCTACACTTTATGTATATTTATTTTCCAGATTAAGCAAATAATGACTACCAGAATTATCAGACCCAAACTATGCTAACCAAATGTATTTTCTTTGCTAAGAATATTGAATCCTTCAAATTTTAAATTAATTCTTAAAATTGAAAAATTCAAAAACATTGAAATTGAAATTTAACATATAAAAAATCAAACATTTTTTTGATTGGGTCCTTACGTATCTCTTATGAAGATGGTGATGATTGAGCTGCTATATATCTATTGAATTAGCAAGAAGAGTAGCTTACTAGTCAGTTAGTTCAGGGTTCTCCAGAAATGAACAAGATGCAAGCAGCCATATTCTCTCCTTTTTGGAATGAGATAATCAAAAGCTTGCGAGAAGAGGACTACATTAGTAACCGGTAAAATCATCTTTAAATCATGTCTCTGATTATTAGGAATCACATTCTTGTCTTTTTATGTCGTTTTATTTACTTGTTCAATTGATATTATTGAATTTTATATCTTATATTTATTCTTATTTTTCCATACTTGCAGGGAAATGGACTTGCTGAAAATCCCAAGCAATACTGGAAGCTTAGGACTAGTGCAATGGCCTTTGTTTCTTCTGAGTAGTAAGGTACGCCATGTTACGCATACATTATCCTTATGATTGCTTGGGGCCTTCTTTCAGAGATTTCTTGCATTTTCACTTATATTCCTTTTCGTGATCTTTCAGATTTTTTTGGCAATTGATTTAGCTTTGGACTGCAAAGATACACAGGCTGACCTGTGGAACAGAATCTCTAGAGATAAATACATGGCCTATGCTGTAAAGGAGTGTTACTACAGTATTGAAAAGATCTTACACTCTTTAGTTGTTGAAGAAGGGGGGCTTTGGTATGAGCTATCCTTTTATCCACTGTTTTTGATTCGATCTGAGCATTTAAGATCCTAGAAGAGAGAGAGCGAAGATGACCGAGCATGGGCCCGCCACAATCACTCACAAATTATTTAGGTTTTATGCCTTGTGTCAATCCAAAACCAGTTGAGTTGTCAGTTTTTTATAATTGCTATTAGCCAGTGTCCAGTCAGCACCTGTTATGCTGGGGTCCAACTTATGGGGGTTAGGAGTCCTATGCTGCAGTTTATGGGGGTTAGGAGTCCTATGCTGCAGTTTTAGGTCAAGTTAAACTTCCAAGTGTTATGTTATGATAAGAAGTTAGGAGCATGTAAGTTTTGAGCTTTTAGAGATATTTCCTAAACTAGGAAACATCCAAAGTGGTAAATCAGTTGTGACCTCTTTTTTGTTATATTTTTTCCGAAGCCCTTCACACATCCAGAATCTTTATAAAATCACATACACTCCCAAGTCCCAACAACAATACAATACAAGTTTAGTTTTGTTATAGTTAGTTTCCCATCTCTTTTCTTGGCGATGGTGCGATGCCATTCATGGGCGGAACTAGACGGGTGGAGAAGAGAGGGGGTTGTGATTTGTGAGTGGGTGGTGTGTGTGGGGTTTGTTTTGGGAGTGCGGATCATTTGTCACAGTGATTACACGGGAACGATGTAACACCTGCTTGGAACTCCATCATGGGGCCCACATAGGTACAATTCGAACCGTTCAAGATGAATCCCATCTTTGAATATAGATCCTCAAGTTTTTGTTTGAGGAGTGGGTTCCACCATTTGATTGGGCATTGTGATGGAAATGTGATAAAAACCACTTCAGTGATTCCACGTCAGTGCCCAATCACGTTTTCGTCATACTATTAAATCAGATGGTGGGACCTGCTCCTTTTGATATGGAACTGGAGAGTGGAGGAGATGCGATTCATTGTGAATGGTCTGGATTATCCATACATGGGTTCAGATTGATGTTCTAGGCAAATCATTAGATTGGTTCCTGTGTAATAGGTGCGATTGGGGATCCAGGCTCCCTTTTTTTTTGGCTGGGTGTTTTGTTTTGGGAAGGGGTGAGGGGGGTGGTTAATTTTATTGGGAATTTTAGAAATTTTCCACATTAGCCCACCCAAGGAAACTGTTTTTTCATAGTGGCCCTCCCAATGCATATTTCCGTTTTGCCACTGTCCCTCTCATGGTGTGGAGTCATGAGATACTCATTAGATTAAGTATGTTTATTTTGGTTATAGTTTGGGTTTCCCATCTCTTATCATAGTGATGGTGTGATGCCATTGCCTCTTCCATGGTGTGGAGTCTTGAGACACTCATGCTGGAGAATAAGTGCAACTTTGATGCCTATCCAGCTTCAGTTTTGGCACCAGTGCTCTAAAATCTGCTGAGCCTAACTGTTTCTTGTGCCAAATTTGCTCTTTGTTGCAATGGTATTGCCCCTTCCAATGATAATATCACGGTGGTGCCATAGGACCACCCTATGATGGGAATCGTAATGAGCTCTCCAAACGATATAACTCTTGATGTACCCATCTAATGAAGTGATTATGGTTGGACGCATCAAATGATATCATCAAGTTGGGCCACCCAATGATATGGACACAAAATGGAACCAATGATGGAATCAGGGGGCCCTTTTAATGATTGAAACGCTGTAGGAGCTCATTAGTTATAAGAACCAGATTGGGCTATCAAAGATCAAAATCACAGTATTGCCAATATCGGATGGGCCGGTCGTGTCTCTATTATTAGCTATATCCTATCACCTTCTTCATTGTTGGCTGGCTAAAGGATGATTTTCACAATTGAATGGACCCTATGATGAGCTAGAGAACCAATTAGAATGAAGTTAATTGTCATGCAGTTAAATTAGCTGTCATCTATTTTGCAAATTCACTGACCTCCATATTAATAAATTCGGTTTCTGTAAATGTAGGAATTATTAAAACAACCCTCTTGTCTAAGTAATGAAATCATCAAAGAGGGCATTTTGTCCAGAACAACCCCCTGTAGATTATTATCTCACTCTCAATTGAATTCTTGCATTAGATTAAGCTCTCTATGCACTGCATGGTGATTGTGGGATGTTTTGTGTTTTGTTTGTTTGTTTTGGGGGGGGGGGGGATGGATTTGGTGGTGTTAAGGGCTGGGGAAGCATTTTGTAGCTATGATTTTACTATGTTTGTAACCACATGGTCTGCAGGTAACCTCGTTAATTGTAGAGGAGGGAGGTGGTGGGGGGGGCACAGGGGGTGAGATTTTGTGGTGTTAAGGGCTGGGGAAGCATTTTGTAGCTATGATTTTACTATGTTTGTAACCACATGGTCTGCATGTAACCTTGTAGGGTTGAAAGGCTTTTTCACAAGATTGATGACAGTGTTAAGGAAGGGTCAATTCTCGTGAATTTGCAACTTAAAAAGCTTTCACTGGTGGTGTCAAGGTTCACAGCATTGACTGGACTCCTTGTAAGTCTTTTGTTTCCAATGTTATGCTCCTTGTCATGACTCACAACATCAAACCGGCTTCTTATTTTGCGAGGTGCTATGATGATAACTGCAATTTTGTCATCCTAACTTTCCTAGGTGATAACTGCAATGTTGTCATCATAACTTTTCTAGGAAGGGGGAAATGGCAGTGGCTTGACAAGGACTGTTGCGTTTCCTCTAATGGAAAGCTTTTCTCCCTTGAAAATGGTGATACCTCTATGTATTTCGTGTGCCGTTTTAGTTTTTCTCCCATTCCCATTTGGCCTTGTAGTTGAATGTTTTAACATTCCGATTAATTCTGGTATTCCGTTCCGGAAATGATGAATGAAAAATGAAAGAACTGAAAGGATACCTAAAATTGAAAAAAGAAAAAAAAAAGAATGCAATAATAATAATAATAATAATGCATGTTTACATAATTTAATTGAAATTACACTTCATAGTTTGACTATTTTCTAGTTTTCACCACTAATTAATAAAGGCATTCATCTGAACTTATTAGACCTACTTAATAAACATAATAAACTGAAGCTCACGGGGGCATTCTGTTACATCTGAAATGGGCAGGCTTTTGTTGTAGAATTGGGGCTGATATTAGGCTAGAATGACTAGAATGGGCTGGAAGTGGGACTGGAATCTTTAGGGGCATTTCATTTGCCCCAAGCCCAATCTGGAACATTTGTGTCACAAACGAACGGAACAGAACTGAACAGATTTGACAACTATGGTTAAATCTGAGGATGTTTGGGACTGGTAAGAAAAGTGAGTATAGTTTTTTGTGCTCACAAGCTACTATCTGTAAACATGTTTTTATGATCAAATGATAAGATTTTGTTTCCCATTTGTAAATCTTGATGCTTTTCCAAAAATAGAAGCAGGATTCCCTAATTAGAAGGCAAAAACAAGAGGCTGGATCCTCTAGATTAGCACCTTAAATGGTAACCACAAACAAAATTAATCTTTGAGCATCAATCAATAGGGAAATCATACTTACCATCATGATTAGCAATGCAAGGAACCCCCAAATCCAAGTGATTCTGCTTCAAATTCCAACATGTAAACCAGAATATGTTATAAAAAAAATCTAAACCATAACCATAATATGTTATAAAACTTGAGCTAAGTTTTGCATAAAACAATAGAGAAAAATGTCCCAATTGGGGATGTCCACTATTTTGGCA
Organism: Sextonia rubra; assembly: GCA_037013555.1. NCBI lineage: Eukaryota > Viridiplantae > Streptophyta > Magnoliopsida > Laurales > Lauraceae > Sextonia > Sextonia rubra. Next base: position 51,138,678 of record JASUAD010000013.1, on the reverse strand, counting down.
TATTTACCAGTTTCTAGGGTTTCAACTTTCAATTGTAGTTATTGTCCTAGACTTCAACCATAAAGCAATAAATAATAAGAAATTATGAAGTTGTTGTCAAACTTTGGTTCAAAATCGCATCGTGGCCGCCACTGCGGTCAACTTTGAAAACCATTATGATGCGACATTGCATTGCAGCTTGTGGTCCATCGTGGTGCAAATTTTATTTTACCTCAAAAAATTAAAAAGAGCCAAAAAATCCAGAATTTTATAAGATACTAGGAATAGTGTTTTTTCCCTCATTAGTAAACAATTTAAAGCAAACATCGGTCCCCCTAAGTCATAACATTCTTTAATGTTGTCTTATTTGAAACTGGGAAGCTCTTATGACCGCTATGACCATTATGGATCAATTGTTCTCTCTCTCTCTCTCTCTCTCTCTCTCTCTCTCTCTCTTTTAATATACCGTGACCATTATTGGCGCAGCCACGATTTACGATTGAGAAAAATAGACCAATCTCCAGAAGGATTGATCGAATCCAAGTTGGATTTAGCCCCTGGGGCACCCTCACAAGAAGAGAAAATACTATAACCAATAAAAAACTCTCATAACTCAAATATTATTGTCGATCAAAATCTATCTTTACAATGAAGCATAATCATCCTTATATAGGATAAGATTACTTAGACACCAAGACTCCTCTAAACAATAAAGGAAACTAAATCATAGCAATCCTAGTTAAAATAGAATTCCTAAAATAATTCTAAATAAATTAAACTACTTAATTAATACTATTAAAAAACTGCATTTTAGTTGGGCTATGAATTGGGCCCAACGGGTTGGCCGACCTATGGTCTAACTTGCAGCAATTATGATCGTTATTTGGCATAAGCCGTTACCGTTTCTTAATGATGATTATGAACTAGTAATGGTTGTTGTTGTTGTTGTTGTTTTTGTTTTTGTTTTGTTTTGTTTTGTTTTTTTAGCCATGCCTAAAAATCAGTGTTCCCCATTGGAAGGGTTGGTTGCATACTCTAGTGTGTCTATTTAGTGTCCAAGGGTCTATGACACGTGAGTGTTTGCCCAAAATAGTGGTTGCGTAGGGTGTAACAGCCAGTGGCCAAAACGCTACATAACGATAGTGGTGTGACTCGAAAAGGCTGTCAAAGAATTTCAAAAAAATACCAAAAAATTCTAGGATATTGGAAAATGTTAGAATTTGATGTTGTTTCCCCCTAAAATAACTAAGGGGAGAGAGAGAGAGAGAGAGAGAGAGAGAGAGAGAGAGAGAGAGAGAGGGTTTGGATTGTCTATTGGTCCCTTCGCTTTTTATGTATTTGTTTTCATTTTTTTATTAGCTTTTGTCTGGCTATCTCAATGCGTCGTTATTTTTCTTTTTTTTTTTTCTATTAACTATTTTGTCCTTATGCTTTTTTAATGGAGCATGCTATGCTGTACTCCGCGTTTTGGCTCTGTCTTGTACAGTTCCCCATTCTTCCCTTCTATCATACAAATAGTAGTATTTGTCATATCTGTGTGTATCCATGTGCCATTGTTGTCATAAAATATTCATGTTAAATTTGACATGACTTGCTTAAAGATGTTGGATGAGGATATTCTTTCCTTTCATAATCAACGTTTTGATAAATCTTCTAGAAATCATAAATCATAATTTTTTAATTTTTTGCCAGCTGTTATTTATTTTACAAAAATTATTGGAATAAAAAATTGTTTCAGACTCAAAATGAAACTCCTGAGCTTGCAAGAGGTGCTGCAAAAGCTATATATGATCTGTATGAAGTTATCACTCATGAACTGCTCTCAACTAGTTTGAGGTACGTATAGATGCTCATTGCAATGCATGTATCACATATCAAATTATTAACTAAATGTTGTTTAACATGGTACATTCTGGATATCTGATTGATTTCTAAAATTTTCTCACAGGGAGGAATTTGACACATGGTACATTTTAGCTAAAGCAAGGAATGAAGGGCGCCTCTTTTCTTGGATAGAATGGCCTAAAGAACCAGAAATTGTATGCCTCTTCAGGAATTATTTTCATGCTCTTTGGTTGAATTATAGTTAATTTGATCAATTTTATTTTATTTTCTTCTAAAAATTTCTACCACAGAAGGAGCAGATAAAGCGATTATACCTACTTCTCACTGTAAAGGATTCTGCTGCTAATATTCCAAAGAATCTAGAAGCAAGAAGACGGCTTGAGTTTTTCACTAATTCTTTATTTATGGACATGCCTTCAGCAAAGCTTGTTCGCCAGATGATTCCATTCTGGTCTTCTTTATGAACTGTTTTCCCTGAGAGTTTCTCTAAAATGTTTTCCTTGCACATTCATTTAACGATGTTATTTTGTTTATTACAGTGTATTTACACCGTACTACAGTGAGACTGTACTTTATAGTTCCTCTGATCTACGGCTTGAAAATGAGGATGGGATCTCTATCCTTTTCTATCTTCAGAAGATCTATCCAGGTAAGTGCAACTTCTCTTTCATTCTTGATCTTCTGTCTGGGGTCTAAAACACTTTGGTCAATCCAAACATGATTGCCTATGCAATCAATTTGAAATGGCAAATCTGAAGAAACTCGTCAACAAAGCAGGTATCTGCAATACATCTGTTGCAAGCACCAGTTGATAACTTGCTGTAGGGACGATGCGCAATGCTAATAGCAAAATCTTTTGCTGTTCCAAGATCTTTATCCTGACCATCCATCCAATACTATTGTCCTGGTTTTATATTTTATTGTTTGGTCCTTGAAAGTGGGCTGTGCAAGTCTAGGGGATGACATTGTGCTTATTCCATAAAAAAGAGATGTCAGTACCATTGATTTACTTGTTTGTTCACTGAAGAATTGGATCTTATTAACTTTCCCATAAATCAAAAGATTGCTGAAAATTGTTGGCTTTCTTGTTGGCCAGAAATTTATGTGAACATGATCCAAACTTACATGTCTAAAACTTGTACACGACCATGCAACAGGACAATGGGTTTCCAACAACACAATTTGATGCTATTGTAGTTAGTTAATAATGTTATGATATAGGTATGTCATACCACATATGTAAGCTGTTATTTCTCTTCATGTCAATGCCAATATCCATAGTGGTCATAAACAATGTTAATACTGATATTTTGACAAAATTAAGCAACTGGTTTATCAATGTGAATTTGAAGTAGGATTTTGATGACCTTTGACATCTGTCTGACCAACCTAAAGCTGGATGGTTGAGGATGTCATGGGTGACTGTGTATCTTATGGATAGCGAGGGGCAGCCAATCTATGCAATTTCTTGTTTTGTCTGTCAACATCTAATATTTTTGAGTGGTTTCAAATTTGAATTGATTGGAATGTATCCTCATTGCACAATATCTACAGTGACACTATATACTGTTTGATAAGACATTTATGGTCTTTTCTAGATACAAACTCTGTGCTATGTCAATCAAAGTAAGCGACCAACTCTGCGAGAGTGTTGGCTGCTTGGTCATGTGCATTATCAAGCCTGGGTAAAGGAGTCAAAGTGTAGAAGTTATGTGTTACGTTGTAGAGTGACATATAACTTATTGTAAACTAGGGATGTAACGACCTAAGAATCTGGAGCTCTTCAGATTTTTAAGACGTTCTCAAATTTTTATAACAACCCCACATAAATCAAATTCCCATGAGCATCAAGGTCTAAAACAATCAAATTTCATTGTATTTAAATCATTATGTATATACTCGGAGTCTTGATAACACTACTGAGTAAAAGACAAATCTCTATTTGTGGAAGAGAAAAAAATATCTAAGTCTTGGGCTAACCCGACTACGAATCTATTCTTTGCTTTTCGCGTTCTGGATCAATCACGCATGTCAAAATCCACCGGCTGATCTCCGTCACTCCCCGCAACCTCTATGTATGCATTACCTGAAGTGGGGCGAAGCACTGGTCAGTAACACTGGTGAGTAGAATAAGAAAACATTAAGGTATAGCATATTTTCAATCATTCAGAGAATATTTATATATTCAATAATGGTATTCAAACGACATCTTAATTAATTTCTTTCTTGAGTAATTTCCTACTGCAACATCAAATGGTTCCGATATCCCATACGAGTGTATCTACGTTTTTGTCAACAATATGGCTTGTTATTCACCATGAATGTTGAGCCTATTCCGATACTCCCACACTGAAGCATCTACATTTCTATCAATAATATGACCTTTCTTGCCATCATGATTGTTGAACCTACTTCCCTCGACCAACATCTGCGAGAGAAGTTCTATTCTCAGTGCCAGCAGTTGTTATTATTCTATTTAAATCATCGATGGCAAATTCATTTCAATAAATTCATTATAGATTCATCTCCATTATAATTGGCTACATAATCATATTATTTTCTTTGGCCAATATCACATAACACTGGTTAATTCTCGCCCCACTTCGAGTCGGAGTTGGTGCAAGGCTGTGGCATTACCCATATCTTATTGAGGAAATCAATTGTTCATCGTATAATTATCCACAGGAATCAAGATATAATTAATAAATTCAGGTGGAAATATCTTTTTGAAGGAGCTAATTATTCATTATAAAATTTATCATGGAAATGAAGGCATAAGGAATAATTAATTGCTATGAAAAGGGCCCACATAAACATTCAAATAATTGATTCCCACTAGTTTAGGTAATTAGACAACATTAGGTTCATAACTTATCATGTTGTAAATTTATCATAAAGCCTTAGTAGGGTTCCTAGGATATAACTAAAATAACAGGGGCTAATTTGTAAATTTAAGAAGTTTATAAATATCTCCCCAAGTCGTCAATGCCCTCAAATAAACACCTGTTCACTTGTTTCGTTTGTCAGAAGAGAGTATCGCCAAGCTCGACTTGAGGCAGTTGCAGGGTGGGGCCCAACGGTCCGATGCACATGGGACCTACACCTTAGTGGTCGCCCAGGGGTCCACTCCCAGATGTGTGGACCTGATCTTGGATCAAGTGGCCCCATGTGGCCCACAACTCTAGTCGGCCAAGCAAGTCTGTGTCGGCCTGGGAATTTAGAAATTTCAGTTCTGAATTGGATTTGCAAGTTAATCCATCATTTTCTCAGCCGAAATCAAAGTTTCAAAGGTATGTAAATCACAAGATTTTAATTTGCCACATTCCCATCTAAGAAATAGGTTTTTGAAAGTAGTTTCTACCATTACACAATCGACAGATTTGGGTAATTCCTTGAATCTTCACTCAAGGGTCCAGATTTGTTGATTTCCATTCCAAAACAAGGTCCAAAAAGGAGTTGACTAACAGTCCCACTCCTTACCATCAGATCCGATCATTGATTTGATGATTGATTTTGGGTTTAACCAAATCTGGCCGATACCATGTGCTGACAATCACTATAGCACTAGTATATAATATTCACAGCTCGTCAGAGGATCAAGTGGATTCTACTCACCTTCTGTAGAAGTAAGTTGCTCCGCCAGTGATCGGTCTCTCGTTAGACATCCGCTGTGCGTCCCGCTATTGATTTTCCTCTCCTCCTAACAATTCCACAGCCGAATCAGTCTTCTACTCTCTCTCTCTCTCTCTCTTGTAATTTCTGTCGTTGCTGTGTGTGTGATAAGGGAAGCCTATTGTCTAATATATATATATATATTAGTGCTTTGGAGGGGAGTCATGTTTGGAAACTACAGGGAAATCCTATTGGAAACATATTCTTAGAGAGAAAAAGTCTGTTGGGACTCCTTATTCTCCTAATAATCCTCTTTTAGCCTACTATGGACTTACCAAAAGTCCTAATCCATGACTTATAAACATTCCGATCAAATTAAGACTCCCTGTCAGGCTCCAAACATGATTTGGACTATCATGGCCCACTTGGTAAAGGGTTGGCCTACAAAAGTAGGTTAGGTTATTACAAGGGATGAATAGGGAAATAAAACTAACGAAGTTGCTCCTTGAGGCTTTAGTTATGATGATGTTTGTCAGTCAATTAGGTGACCCATTGATTAGAAAATTAGGATTGATGAGAAGCTTCTTGTGATGTATCAATGTTGAGTTGTGGATAAGAATTGTATATAAAAGTAATCCCTTCTGTCCTGTTGCCACTTTGGCAGTCAGCGAACATGGTTCTCTGACCTCTGGGAGGGAAAACCTCATAGTCTTGACTCAAGGGCTCAACTTTTATTGCCAGGAATAGTAGCCACCATAGAGGCTTATGTGTGTGTTCTGTCCATTTTACAACATTCTTACTATCCCATTCTACCATAATAAAATGTGAAGCTACTTTGTTGCATTCATTTGGGATCACCTGCATGGTCAGTGGGGTGCCTTTTTACTTGTCCACATTCTAGTTTCTCGGTTGATAATTTGCTAATTCTATAGACTAGGAGATGGAAACCCGAGTGTCAATGTAAGCCCTTGAATTTCTTATTCTACAAAGTATAGTCACCAATGCGCCTCCTCACATGCATCTGCTGCAGTGCTGTGGTTTTTTCTTTGAACAGTCCTTGCCAGAATACTGTGAGATCTATTTTGTGGATCCAATTGATATCACATCAAAATAAATAACAGATGACATGCTGATATTTTTTTGTGGTTCTGGTGGGATGAGGTAATTTTTTTTATTACAAGTGGTAAAACAGTTTATTACTGTCCGGAAAAGCTACAACCAACAAGTGGACAGAACCACAATTACACAAATAGCCCTCAAAAAGAAAAATTCAAACAAAAAGAAATCCAAAAGCTTCTTAACTCAAGCACTCATACAATGAGTGACCAGCCGAGCCACATGACAGGCCGAATTTCTTCTAGTTGTACAAGACATGAAGGCCTCCAGTGGGATTTTTTCCACAGATCAGTTGGGAAATAGTCTTTGTTTGGATTTTCTTCCAAGATTTTCTTCCAAGTTTTTCTTTTGTTTGCTGTTTATATCATTGTGATTGGTTGATTATTGATCTTGAGTCAGTATAGAGACAAGTCTACCCATTGTTTATTTGATTCTTGCATCCTAGCTTGGTGTGTCCTACATTATGGATACAACAACTTAGATGCCTTGTACACAAGTAACTTTTCCTTTGTGCGTTATCTATGCTGCAGCTCATTCCTTTCATTATTCTTTGTTGGATGGCTGTCTTTGTTCATTTCAGATGAATGGGACAACTTTTTGGAAAGAATTGGTCGTGGTGAGTCTACTGGAGATGCTGATCTCCAGGAAAGTTCTAGTGATGCCTTGGAGTTGCGATTTTGGGCATCTTATCGAGGCCAGACCTTGGCCAGAACTGGTCAGGAATTTAAGTGGCCTGCTACTATTTAGATGATATTCTTTCCTCTGTTGTGGTATTCATTTTTATTTGTATTTATTCATTGGCTTTAAATTTAGTCCGCGGTATGATGTACTATAGAAGAGCCCTGATGCTGCAAAGCTATCTGGAAAGAAGAGCATCAGGAGGTGTTTATCTAGTCCTATTTTTCCCTTTTTCCTTCAGAGAATTCTTTTGTACCATAGCTTGCCAACTCACTAATTGACTCGCTAACTTGTCTGAGTTGACTTGGCTCATAAGGTGTAAGAGTTGAGTCGCCTAGTTGACTACTCCGTACTCAAGAATGGACTGAGCAATGACATTGACTCTTTACGTTTTGTCATTGAGAAAAAAAAAATGATGGAAGATTTGAGCTCGAGTTCTGTTTCTAGTAATCCCAGCTATAGCTAACCAATAAGATGTGAAAACCAAACAAAAGGGTTAAAAAATCATATTCATCGTAAATTGCAAATTTTATTCTATTAAATCATCTTTACTCTATTTTTGACCTTTTGTCAGAAATTTAGATACTCCTTTAGATAATGATGGATAACTCCTGTACTTCTATATTTTGTTGCATTTTGGCACACCAATATATTTATTCATCATTATTTTTATTATATATGTGTATAAATTTAAATTAATTTTGAACTTTAAATGTAGAATAGCTTGACTCCCCTAGTTAACTTAACCAAATTACCAAGTTGACTCCACTCCAACGCCTGCCGAGTTGAGCTAGATTTGTGAGTTGGCAAAGTATGTTTTTGGCATGCTCTTAGTCTCTTTCCATTTTTATTGTAGACATTGAGGATGGTTATTCAGGGGTTGATTATACTAGCACACAAGGGTTCGAATTATCCCCTGACTCTCGGGCACAAGCAGATCTAAAATTTACATATGTGGTGTCATGCCAAATTTATGGGCAACAAAAACAAAAAAAGGCTCCAGAGGCAGCAGATATTGCTCTTTTGTTGCAGAGGTTGGTTGCTTTTTATCTCATTGTCTCTATAAGTCAAATAGTACAACTCTATTGATGGGAGAAGGGTAAGATGATTATGTTGGTAATTATATCTCATGTATTCATAATTTGTATTCATAATTTTTTTTACTATTGTTATGCCTCATGAGCGACTCCAAGTTGTTGATCTCCTAAAATTTACATATGTGGTGTCATACCAAATTTATGGGCAACAAGAAAAAAAAAAAAAGAGAGGCTCCAGAGGCAGCGGATATTGCTCTTTTGTTGCAGAGGTTGGTTACTTTGTATCTCATTGTCTCTATATCAAATAGTACAACTCTATTGATGGGACAATGGTAAAATTATTATGTTGGTAATTATATCTCATGTCTTCATAATTCTTTTTACTATGGTTATGATTCATAAGCGACTCCAAGTTGTTGATCTCTGTTTGAACTTATGCTTTATTAGTTTTTTTATTCAATTCCTTTGTGGGTTATTATTTGTCCGTGATTTTAGTGTTTATGGATACCCACATCCCCAATCCCTCCACTGTTTTTTATTTTTGAAAGGGCAATCCTTCCACCTTCCCTTCCCTCAAATTGCTCTCCCTTTTGTTTTGGCTCATTTTCAGAAATGAGGCACTTCGAGTAGCTTTCATACATGTTGAGGAAGACATTGCACCTGACGGGAAGGTTTCAAGGGAATTTTATTCGAAGCTTGTTAAAGCTGATATACATGGAAAAGATCAGGTAGATTTCTTTAATTGACGATTAATGAATTGATTGGGATTGTTCTGGCAACACAACCCACTACAATTTTTTCTAGCCTAGAATCAATATGCTATTTTATTCATTCCAAATTTATGATTCA